>OX336416.1:13594607-18922612 GCA_946903255.1 Schistosoma spindalis | reverse complement strand
CAATGCACATGACACCTACTTCACCATCTCTCTGCCTGATATAAGTCTCTGTAGAGCTAAAACAACAGCTAAATAGCTAAATAATACTAATTTTTTTAAACCAACTCTGACATATGATTTTTCTTATGTTGGCTTTAAACTTGTCACATGTAACGTTTTACGAATTCAGGACTTTGATTCACAGTTATGCTCATTATGTCAATTCAAGAGGTGGTACTAACTCTCTAATGTATGGACAGACATACTATACACTGGGAGTGAATCCATCAATAAGTGTTTACAAATATCGGTCAAATTCAATGCAGAGCCCGACATATGTGACACAGGTTCATGTCTCTATATTGACGACCTCTACAAGATGGAATTGTTGGAGCAAATCTCAGAAAAGAAGAGGTAATAAAATCAAGCACCAGGGATAGGATTCAAAAAAGACGCCAATTGATAAACAAAATTCAAGGAAGTTTCACGAGGACTTTAGAATCTTAGAACCTCAGAAAGGATATAGAGTGAATATGCCTACGATGTTGTGGTTGATCTGTAGTGACCTACTTTTGTCAACAGGACGCGATTGGTTCGATGAAAACAATTATTATTATAACCAATTGTACCAGTGACTGTTTTACTGTGCTCGTTTGTTTAATTGTGCTAATGACAGCCATTATACTTACTCTCCCGTTGACTTTGAACTTGTACGAATTCGGTTACGCTCAGTAACCACGATTGTACATCTTTTGGCACGATCTCGGTATTCTTTCGATACCACGAGATTGCCAACAAATACATCTCGACTACAGCCATCATCTGCCTTCTGATTTTTGGCCTACCGGAATCTTATTGGTCTATTGGCACGTAGTCTGGTAGCGGTGTTCTTAGTCAAGCTCAACTCGACACCACGCTACATTTGGTGAGCCAAATTTTGGAACACGCCTCAACCTCGGTCAAATCTTTTAAAGAAGGCAATTCGGTGAGTCTATTGTTTTATCTATCCACGTCTGTCATATATTTTCATAGTAATTTTTAATATATAATATATTTGACATGACGGATAGCGATAAGAATAGTATTAATATAATAGACTCCGATGTACGCGTATCGAATCCTCGGCACTTTTTATTCGCGTGACGATAAATTCCACGCTTTATTCGAGAAATTCCCCAGAATAACTAAACCACTCGAGGAGATTAAATCGGTGACCAATCGTGTGGTACACCACATAGCCATCCGCGGACCACCAGTCACGGCAAGACCACGCCGACTGGCACCGGACAAATTAGCCTTCGCTAAACGTGAGTTTGACAATTTACTTTCTGCTGGTATTATTCGTCCTTCTCACAGTCCTTGGGCCTCTCCTTTACACATGGTGCGCAAAAAGGATGGGGTTAGTTGGAGACCATGCGGCGACTACCGAGCATTAAACATAGTTACGCGCTTTGATAGTTACCCCATCCCCCACATACACGACATCACGGCATCGCTCAAGGGCACGACTATCTTTTCTAAGATCGATCTGGTACGAGCATATCACCAGATCCCAGTCGCTCTTGAAGACATCGAAAAAACTGCTATCACGACTCCGTTCGGTCTGTTTGAGTTCCTACGAATGCCATTTGGATTACGGAATGCTGCTCAAACTTTCCAAAGGTTTATCGATAGCATAGTACGAGACTTGGATTTTGTTCACGTCTATATTGATGACCTGCTGATCGCATCATCAAACGTAGATGAACATTATCAACACCTTACGCTATTATTCCAACGTCTTTCGGATAATGGAATAGTAGTCAACCCAGAGAAATGTGAATTGGGTAAATCAGAAATAATATTTCTGGGTCACATCCATCAGACAAGAGGGTATTCTGCCTTGCGAGGACAAAGTTCGAGCAATCAAGGAGTACAACGTGCCGTCCTCAATCAAGGAACTGAAGGCTTTTCTCGGTTTGGTTAACTTCTACCGACGTTTTATCCCTCACGCGGCAGAACGGTTACGACCATTAACCGATTTACTACGCGGTAATCCACGCAAATTAGAATTGAACGATACCGCACGTACTGCATTCTCAGAGATCAAAACGGCTCTCGCTGAAGTTACACTTCTCGCTCATCCTGACCCATCAGCCACGCTTAGTATAGCGGTTGATGCATCAGGATTTTGCTATAGGAGCCGTCATGCAACAGAATATCTCCGGTAGTTGGCAACCGCTTGAATTTTTCTCACGACGCCTTACTCCCACGGAGACGAGATATAGCGCTTTTGGTCGCGAGCTGCTTGCAGCCTACTGCGCCATTAAACATTTCCGGCACGCAGTAGAAGGACGCCAATTCATTTTATTCACCGACCATAAGCCCTTAACGTATGCCCTGCATACCAAGTCTGACCGCTACTCACCACGAGAGTGCAGACATTTGGACTATATCTCCCAGTTCACGACAGACCCTCGTCACATTAAAGGCGAGTCGAACTATGTTGCCGATGCTCTATCACGTATCCAGACAAATGCAGTTACCTTACCGGTGCTCGATCTTCCTGCTATGGCCGCCGCGCAAGCAAACGATCCTGTCTGTACAGAAGCAACACAATCTTCGTCCCTTCAGTGTCAGGAAGTACCCCTAGCTACTAGCTCAGGTACTATCCTATGTGATATTTCTATCGGTCTTCCTCGACCCATCGTACCCTCTACCTATCGCCGTCTCGTCTTTGATGCCCTTCATGGATTGTCTCATCCAGGTATCGCAGCCACATTACGTCTCATCGCTGCACGATACGTCTGGCCGTCCATGAATAATGATGTCCGTATGTGGGTAAAGCAATGTTTACAGTGTCAACGATCAAAAAGTGCACAGGCACGTAGCTGTCCCCATTGGCACGTTCGCTACGCCTGATGCTCGCTTTGATCACGTTCATATAGACATTGTAGGATCATTGCCACCATCGCATGGGTATGATCACATACTCACGTGCATTGACCGTTTTACAAGATGGCCCGAAGCTATTCCCATCACGTCTATCACGGCGGAGACAGTCGCTCACCGCTTCGTAGAACGATGGATAGCATTGTACGGTTGTCCCTCGACTGTCACGACTGACCGAGGACAACAATTTGAGTCCGCATTATTCTCCTCACTGACCCGGCTGCTTGGTACGGAACGCATACGCACTACCGCCTACCATCCAGCATCGAATGGTTTAGTCGAACGGTTTCATCGCCAACTTAAAAGTGCTCTTCGAGCACACGAAAACGACAATTGGTACGAGACTTTACCGCTCGTTCTTTTAGGCATCAGAACGAGTTTGAAGGCAGATATTCAATGTTCCGCCGCTGAACTTGTATACGGCACGACATTGCGTCTGCCTGGAGAATTCTTCACACCACGGAGCAGTAATGATTTCGGTAAATCAGACTACGTCCATCGACTGTCTGCATTTATGCGAACGCTGTCTCCGGTGTCAACTCGAATACAACATCGACAGGTCGCTCTCCCTCGAGAGTTATCTACCTGTTCACATGTTTTCATACGAGTAGATTCGGTACGCAAACCTCTACAACAGCCTTACGAAGGCCCTTCTCACGTGATCTCTCGTCACGAAAAGACCTTCAAGGTTGATCGACACGGCCGCGTCGAGATCGTCAGCATTGATCGTCTCAAACCAGCACACGTCGATGACAGTGCCTATACCCGATAACTTGAGACTCAATGCTAGACCCTATCAAACCTTCTAGCGGGATCTCTACGTCTACCTCGGATCCCACGCTAGATACATCAGAGACCTCGTTCTCACGTCCCGGTCAACAGCACGCGTCATCTGCACCATCTACGGACGAGACTTCCGTCTCACGTCCAGATCGGCAGACCACGCCGCCCTTGACCTCGGATGAGATCGCAGGCTCACGAAGTACGAACGAGACCACCGTCTCACGTTCCTGGTCGCCGAGTACGATTACCCGTACGCTTTCGCGACTAAACGCACAGTCAATAACGGATACGGTGTAGGATTATTCCTATACTACACGCATGCTACACTTCTTTTTTTAATTTGTTTTGTGTCCTGAGCCCACGCCTCCGACCATCGCCTGTTTAATAACGTCGACTTCAGTCAACTTTGGTAAAAGCTGGTTTGGCCACCCATGCTCTAGTCAACGCACTCAGTCGATTATCTGGTCTCGAATTCGCCTGGCATACGCTTGGTCGTCATGGTCGCGTCCGGTTTCTTGGCTCAACGTGGTTTCGTCCTACGTCTGCAGCGTATTCTGGTTCACATCCCTACGAACGCAATCATCAGATCCTGGATACGAAACCACTCTGGTGTGGTATGCTAATTCGACCAACAAATACAGCACACTTCTGGTACCGTTCTGCGCAAAAGACCTTCGTTGGCAACTCGAGGATCAACGATCACTTCCTGTTCCGCCAATTTCCTCCGTCCTACAACCGCACTTCTCCGATCAGTCCCACGAATCAAACCGCTAACTATCGAAAGTGTAAACCCTTTCTAGCGGGGGGCTCCTGTAGTGACCTACTTTTGTCAACAGAACGCGATTGGTTCGATGAAAACAATTATTATTATAACCAATTTTACCAGTGACTGTTTTACTGTGCTCGTTTGTTTAACTGTGCTAATTACAGCCATTTTGGTCTTCCATTGTATTCCATTCCTTTTACGCGGTTTTCGACTACGCACGCACCTTTTCTTGCCGATCGCATCTGTACTCCTTTGGCACGATCTCGGTATTCTTTCGATACCACGAGATTGCCAACAAATATATTACAACTACTACTATCATCTGCCTTCTGATTTTTGGCCTACCGGAATCTTATTGGTCTATTGGCACGTAGTCTGGTAGCGGTGTTCTTAGTCAAGCTCAACTCGACACCACGCTGCACTAGTAACAGTAGCTAGTATGAATTTTAGCCACTAATTTACTATACCTTGTCTGTTCTACTTCAAACCGTTGATCATTGTTGGGTTTTTATATCTAAATGCCTTGTTGCTCCTTTGTTTTTCTTTTTAAGCACCACGTTCTCAGTGCACAGCTACTGAGCTTCTTACGCTTGAAGCAAACCTAACATACAGATCTTTTAAGGCGATAACTCATACCATCTCGCTTTATATTTTTATTTTATAACAAACGGATTCTGGATATTTGAGATATAACTCCCTGTAATCATGACTGGAATAACAAATCCACGTTACGTTATCATCGTCATCACGAAACCTTGCATGTTCCCCATTCTAAAGGAGCATATTAATGACTCCCCACCGTAAGTCGTAAGCAATACACACTTACCAATGACTGCCCCCTCCCGCATAGTTTTGACACCAATAGCAGTTGTTTTCTTGCCAGTATGAAACGTCATTTGCTCTATTGGATAGATCAAAGGTTTGCTTCACATTTAGTGTACAGTTTAATAAGAAAAACTTATAATCTCTGATTATGTCCAAATTACCATGCAAATAGTGAGTGTGCATGGTCTACAAAGCTATGGGGACATGATTGCCTTACTTGTTAAGATTTACTCAATGCAAACTATAAATCACCCAAAATCAAGAAGGGTATGTTCATCATGGACCTTTTAAACTGTTCACCCATACCGATCGTAACATTCTCTGATCTAGAAGCTCAACAACTAGGTCTGGACATTTTTCAATCAACTTTTTGGAAGGATTATCAATGTAAGTAAACAGTTCATAGAGTTGAATGTCACGGTATTTACTTATACTACGAAAGCTTCCTAATGTACATTTACTCAACAAGAAATCCAGTGCTGACAACGAAAGAGAGGAGCGATACACTTTAAAAAAGCACCAATGGACATTTTTATTTTTAAAACTTTAAGAGACTATTTAAGCATGTAAAATCAAGTACATATATATACTAACGCAGACACAACCAACCCCAGGCACTTCGTTCACTAAATGTCTGTCATGAACGGAGCCGCTCAATGTTCCGACGAAATAGTTAATTTAACTAAATCTTTGCTTTTCATTCCTATTTAGCCTCTAATAATTTCAAATTCACGTAGATCAAGTTTTTAAAATCCCTCAAACAATATACGAACAAGTTTGCTTCAGTGTATTTTTGATGTGTGAACTTTGTTTTCATGCATTGTTACAATTACAGGTTACCACGAGAAAGAATGTTGATGTCTACTCGTCTTCTATTAGATACAAAGTGATGCAGTTCTGAGGTTAATTATTGCCATTTTTTGGATATTTTTCCTGTAAACAAATCCAAGAAGTGCTGATCTGTATTAACAGCGTTATGTATTCCCTTAACTTATATAATAACAATTAAAAAGGATTTTCCTCTTAAACACAGCGTCACAGAAGTTTTGTTATTTAATATGCACTTACTGATGGGATGTTAAAGACAGGAAGAGTAAATTTCTAAAAGCGACGAATGAAAAATTTGCTAGCTCGTCAGTTTTCTGAAACAACTTCAGCTACAATTCGAATGCTATAAAGAGATATAATACATTAAGTGGTTGATACTACGAACGTGTTCTCCGAAGACCTATTATTCCATATGACTCAATTAACAATGTAGGTATGAATACTACAGCTGTGTTATCGAGATGTTGAGAAAAGATGTGAATTCCCTTCACTAAACATTTGACTGAGATTCCCAAAATTGTCAGTAATGAGGACTTCAAATCTGGGTTAACTATAAAAGAAGAATATTGCAGAAAGATTCCAAGTAGGAGTATCGATATGTTATTTACTTGTAATTTGTACGGAGATTCTACATGACCATATCTAGGTAAATCATTACAGGCGATGCAAATGGAGCAGAACTCTTTGCAGAAGGTCAAATATTTGTGATCATATCAAGTAAATTGCCTCGTCTTTTTACTGCATAACCTGAACCACATTCCGAACTTTTATTCTTTGACTTATACTTGGTCTACAAAATCTCCGATTCACTTCTATCAGTCTGTGCTTATACATTGTGAACTGTAGCTGATGGCTATGACAAATAATTATAGAACTAATTTTTTATGCTTTTAAGTGCACAGTATTGAATCACTGATTACAGAAGAATGTGTAAAACAACGCTTCTAAAATTGGGAAATATTATTGTTTTATAGGCTGGATTTGACTTTCTGATACTAATACAAAATGACATCAGTAGACGTCCGAGGAAGTCTACATTTATGGTGTAACATTATCGTAGTTGATATACTAAACGCTCAGTTAAATCAACATACAGCTCTTAACAAACTATGAGCTCCATTAGTTATTTAATTCCAAAAAGGCGTCATTGTGTGTATCTAAGTACTGTTTAATGGGGCATCTTATAGGGTCCTATAGAGTACGAATTGGATGTGCTTTTGCCAGCCAGTCCCCTAAGTACATTTCGCTCCCATTTCTTATGTATAGCCGACAGTCGTAATACATGTATTTACGTATGTTCATCACTATCTCGGTTTAGACTATTGATTCGGTTCGTAATTTTGGACCTTTCATCCCTCTCTTTCAGGTGTAAACTTCGACGAAGGTGAAATCTTGGAACTCCTGAGGCTTGTTCATCTATACCAAAGTTATATTTGTAGCTTTTTTTGACGTGTTTTGTTAGGTTGTTCTCCCTGTGTATTAGTTTACACTTGTGACATTTAAGGCAGGATAAAAACAGACAACTGCTGAAAGTTAAGTGTGATTCACTAATATCGCTCACTAACATACATTTTGTAAAGCTATCTCCTGATGACTATTTGTGTCTTGTGGTTATTAAAAATGTTCATCGAACTCTTTTGGTAATCAATGATTTCCTTTGATGTTGAGGTTTATGTAATAGGTTGCAAAAGCGTATTTTGGGGTTGTTTCACTCAAGCACTAGACTTTGATGGCTGCTATATTTGGTGACTGAAGTGTTGAGTACTGCCGTTTGTTAGATAGATCTAATCATCCGTATAGAACAGAGAGTGTCATTCCTTGTTTGATAGAAATTAATTAGTACTGAGCAACTTGATCACTCTCGTAGATGAATTAAGCCAACATGTTCTCTGTGAACGTCCCCTCAGTTTTCAGGATCATTATTTGACCCTGAACAAGTGCATTATGTGGGTTCTTGGCAGTTTATCTACCTAATGTGTTTTAGATTTCATTAGACTAAGGCATTTTAAATAACTTTATACAGTGTATACAAAAGTGATGCTACATGTTTAGACATTTCGTATAGCTCGTATTTATATTCACTATGATCAAAACCATCTCAACTACAACCACTGGTTCTTGAATTTATCTGAGGGAAGGGACAACTGCTTAACAATACGCTTTGTCTAACTATACAACCTGTTCTTCATTTATCTCGTTGGAAACGATAAATCTTACTTACTTACTTACGCCTGTTACTCCTTGTGAAGGAGCATAGGCCGCTCACCAGCATTCTCCATCCAATCCTGTCCTGGGCAATCCTTTCAAGCTCTTTCCAGTTCTTATTCATCTTTTTCATATCTGCTTCTATTTCTCGACGTAATGTGTTCTTTGGCCTTCCTCTTTTCCGCTTCCCTTCAGGATTCCAAGTTAGCGCTTGTCTCGTAATGCAGTTTGATGATTTCCTCAATGTATGTCCTATCCATTTCTATCGTCTTTTCCTAATCTCCTCTTCAGCTGGAAGCCGGTTGGTTCTCTCCCACAAAAGGCTGTTGCTGATGGTATCCGGCCAATGGATGTTGAGTATCTTGCGTAGACAACTATTGATAAATACTTGTACTTTGTTGATGGTAGTTGTTGTAGTTCTCCAGGTTTCAGCTCCGTACAGTAGAACTGCCTTGACGTTTGTGTTGAAGATTCTGACTTTGATATTGGTTGAAAGTTGTTTTGAGTTCCATATGTTCTTTAATTGAAGGAATGCTGTCCTTGCTTTGCCAATCCTCGCCTTTACGTCTGCATCTGAACCTCCTTGTTTATCGACGATGCTTCCCAGGTATGTGAAGGATTCCACGTCTTCCAGAGTTTCGCCATCAAGAGTGATTGGATTGCTGTTCTCCGCGTTGTGTTTGAGGACCTTGGTTTTCCCTTTGTGTATGTTGAGGCCTACTGATGCAGAGACTGCTGCTATGCTGGCTGTCTTTATCTGCATTTGTTCGTGTGTATGTGATAGGAGGGCTAGGTCATCTGCGAAGTCCAAGTCGTCCAATTGGTTCTGAGCTGTCCATCGTATGCCGTAGTTTCTCTCAGATGTCGAGGTCTTCATAATCCGGTCGACCACCAGAAGAAACAGGAAGGGAGAGAGTAGACAGCCTTGTCTTACTCCGGTCCTTACTTGGAATGCGTCTGTCAGCTGTCCTCCATGCACTACTTTACACTGTAGTCCGTCGTATGAGTTCCGGATAATGTTGACAATCTTCTCAGGAACTCCGTAGTGTCGAAGAAGTTTCCATAACGTCCTCCTATCTACACTGTCAAATGCCTTTTCATAATCAATGAAGTCGATGTACAGTGACGAGTTCCACTAAATTGATTGTTCGACGATGATCCGTAGTGTCGCAATTTGGTTTGTGCACGACCGGTCCTTACGGAATCCAGCTTGTTGATCTCGAAGTTGAGCGTCAACTGCGTCTTTCATCCTGTTCAGTAACACTCTGTTGAAGACTTTACCCGGTATTGACAGTAGTGTAATGCCTCTGTAGTTTTCACACTTGCTCAGATCTCCTTTCTTTGGAATCTTGATGAGGTGTCCTTCTTTCCAATCCATCGGCACTTGTTCCTCCTCCCAAATCTTCTTGAATAGAAGATGAAGCATGCTTGTAGTTACTTCGATGTCTGACTTCAGTGCTTCAGCCGGTATATTGTCGGGTCCTGCTGCTTTCCCGCTCTTGATTTGTCTGACGGCCATTCTGATTTCTTCTGTCGTTGGTGGATTGACATTTATAGGAAGATCTGTGTGTGCTGCTTCGATGTCCGGTGGATTCATTGGAGCCGGTCTGTTCAGGAGTTCCTCGAAGTACTCTGCCCATCTGTTGCGCTGTTGTTGAATCTCAGTGATCGGTCTTCCTTCTATGTCTTTGACCGGTCTCTCTGGTTTACTATATTTCCCTGCTAGTTTCTTTGTTGTATCGTAAAGCTGTTTCATATTTCCTTCTCTCGTAGTTTTCTCCGCCGTCGTTGCTAGTTCTTCCACGTATTTCTGCTTGTCGGCTCTGATGCTCTTCTTCACTTGCTTGTTTGCTTCTATGTACTCAGCTTGTGTTTGGACTTTCTCTGCTCTTGTTCGGCTGTTATTAATTGCTGTCTTCTTGTTCTTTCTTTCTTTGATCCTGTCCAGTGTTTCTGTAGAGATCCATTCCTTGTGATGATGTTTCTTGGGGCCCAGAACCTCTTGACACGTTGAAGTTAATGTTTCTTTAATACCTTTCCAGCTATCTTCCATAGTAGTTTCTTCTTTCTTCAGTAGATCCTGTAAGGCTTGGAACCTGTTGTTGAGAGCTACCTTGAATTCATTGAGTTTGTCAGTATCTCGAAGGAAGGCTGTATTGAACCTTTGTGGTGCTGTTTGTCCAGTTGTCCAGTTCTTCTTTAGCTTCAGTTTCAATTTGGCCACAACTAGGTGATGATCTGAAGCTATGTCCGCTCCTCTCCTGGTTTTCACATCTTCCATTGTCCTTCGGAACTTTTTATTGATGCAAATGTGATCTATCTGGTTCTCTGTGGTGTGGTCCGGTGAGATCCACGTAGCTTTGTGTATACGTTTGTGTGGAAATTTTGTACCGCCTATGACCAATTTATTGAATGCACACAGATTTGCAAATCTTTCCCCGTTTTCGTTTCTCTCTCCCAGTCCATGCAGTCCCATGATGTCTTCATATCCGGTGTTGTCCATTCCGACTTTGGCGTTTAGATCTCCCATCAGAATGGTGAGGTCCTTTCTTGGGCACTTCTCTATGATTGATTGCAGCCTCTCATAGAATTGATCCTTAACGTCGTCGTTGCTATCATTGGTGGGTGCATAACATTGGATAGCATTCATTGTGATCCCCTCCTTCTTTGTTTTGAATGATGCTTTGATGATTCTGGATCCGTGAGATTCCCATCCTACAAGTGCATTTCGTGCTACTTTGGATAGCATTAGAGCAACTCCCTGAGTGTGTGGGGCATTTTCCTCTTCGTGACCGGAGTATAGCAGCATCTCTCCCGTATTTAGCCTTTGTTGTCCAGCTTCATATTACTTCTAACTCCCAGGGCAGGGTTTAAATGGTTTGAGTTATTTTTTCTGGTTAGCGTTTTTTTAGCGAGTTAGGTTTCTACGGGATGGGGACGCTAACCCCATGCCCAACCCTCCTCCTTTACCCGGGCTTGGGACCGGCAGTAACTCTGGAAGAGCTACAGGCGGAGTTGGAAACGATAAATCAGTCCTAGACTAATTGTTTAATGAAAAAATCACAGAATTGTTTACTGTTGTACGGTAGTTTCCTTCTTATACATATTTGTCATGGTTCCGAAATTAGTTATTTCGGTAAATTTAGCAACACTGATTAGTTTAGTATGACATCAAATGGTTACTTAAGCAACAGTTCTTACACTGCTGTCTTATTTACTGTGAAAATTCAATACTTCACTACTCAGATTTTCAGTGTAACTACGTGTATAATTAAGGTGCTATCGATGGGAAAAGCTTGGTGAGCTTGACGAGAACGTCGTTTCATGTATTTCTTAACGGTCTTTGTTTCTATTAAGATTTATTAACAGGTCACTTAGAATATAAAGACTAGACTGTTGCAGTGATTAATGATACTATCATGTATAGTGAATAACATCTAAAAGTAATAGTGATTGACAGCTCTGAATAAATAAAAACTTACCAAAATCATTGTGCATAACATGTACTGGCAAGAGCACCGAATAAGTAAGGAAAAGCAGTTCACTACGTACTGAATATTTATTAACTAAATTTACTGGACATGTACTACCTCAATGAGCAGTAATAACTGATATAGGGATGGGTTCGAAGGGAGCTAGATGTTACAGCAGAAACCCGAAATATCTAGCATACTGTGAACTGTTATTGTGGACATTACCCTTTTGTCCTGGTTATTGATATACTTTCCCCGCAAACTTTGATCTTGATTAATTTAGATCTTACAATTTGAAGTTTATGGTTCCATGTTACTTTTGGCTTGCTGTTTAGAATTTTGACCCGAGAAACACAAATATTGAAGGACAGACGTTGATACTTTGAAATATAAAAGTTAACGTTAAAATTTTGGATCTGAAAACTTTTGTTTTCTTATCACTTGGTTAGAAGTTGCGAATCAAATGATTATGTGTTTTTTTCAAAAGGCACCAAAGGCGAAAATTTTGATATCGCACAAGAGAAGACCGAACCAAGACACAGTTTCCGGCTATGTAGAAATTGATCGTTGGACCGAATCACTTATGCAAGTGCTGATTACTTGGTTGAGGTCTGTATGATTATAGTGATCAATTACTAAGGATTTGAGTGAATTGGCTAAAGATCTGTAGCGTGGTGTCGAGTTGAGCTTGACTAAGAACACCGCTACCAGACTACGTGCCAATAGACCAATAAGATTCCGGTAGGCCAAAAATCAGAAGGCAGATGATAGTAGTAGTTGTAATATATTTGTTGGCAATCTCGTGGTATCGAAAGAATACCGAGATCGTGCCAAAGGAGTACAGATGCGATCGGCAAGAAAAGGTGCGTGCGTAGTCGAAAACCGCGTAAAAGGAATGGAATACAATGGAAGACCAAAATGGCTGTAATTAGCACAGTTAAACAAACGAGCACAGTAAAACAGTCACTGGTAAAATTGGTTATAATAATAATTGTTTTCATCGAACCAATCGCGTTCTGTTGACAAAAGTAGGTCACTACAGGAGCCCCCCGCTAAAAAGGGCTTACACTTTCAATAGTTAGCGGTTTGGTTCGTGGGACTGATCGGAGAAGTGCGGTTGTAGGACGAAGGAAATTGGCGGAACAGGAAGTGATCGTTGATCCTCGAGTTGCCAACGAAGGTCTTTTGCGCAGAACGGTACCAGAAGTGTGCTGTATTTGTTGGTCGAATTAGCATACCACACCAGAGTGGTTCGTATCCAGGATCTGATGATTGCGTTCGTAGGGATGTGAACCAGAATACGCTGCAGACGTAGGACGAAACCACGTTGAGCCAAGAAACCGGACGCGACCATGACGACCAAGCGTATGCCAGGCGAATTCGAGACCAGATAATCGACTGAGTGCGTTGACTAGAGCATGGGTGGCCAAACCAGCTTTTACCAAAGTTGACTGAAGTCGACGTTATTAAACAGGCGATGGTCGGAGGCGTGGGCTCAGGACACAAAACAAATTAAAAAAAGAAGTGTAGCATGCATGTAGTATAGGAATAATCCTACACCGTATCCGTTATTGACTGTGCGTTTAGTCGCGAAAGCGTACGGGTAATCGTACTCGGCGACCAGAACGTGAGACGGTGGTCTCGTTCGTACTTCGTTAGCCTGCGATCTCATCCGAGGTCAAGGGCGGCGTGGTCTGCCGATCTGGACGTGAGACGGAAGTCTCGTCCGTAGATGGTGCAGATGACGCGTGCTGTTGACCGGGACGTGAGAACGAGGTCTCTGATGTATCTAGCGTGGGATCCGAGGTAGACGTAGAGATCCCGCTAGAAGGTTTGATGGGTCTAGCATTGAGTCTCAAGTTATCGGGTAGAGCACTGTCATCGACGTGTGCTGGTTTGAGACGATCAATGCTGACGATCTCGACGCGGCCGTGTCGATCAACTTTGAAGGTCTTTTCGTGACGAGAGATCACGTGAGAAGGGCCTTCGTAAGGCTGTTGTAGAGGTTTGCGTACCGAATCTACTCGTATGAAAACATGTGAACAGGTAGATAACTCTCGAGGGAGAGCGACCTGTCGATGTTGTATTCGAGTTGACACCGGAGACAGCGTTCGCATAAATGCAGACAGTCGATGGACGTAGTCTGATTTACCGAAATCATTACTGCTCCGTGGTGTGAAGAATTCTCCAGGCAGACGCAATGTCGTGCCGTATACAAGTTCAGCGGCGGAACATTGAATATCTGCCTTCAAACTCGTTCTGATGCCTAAAAGAACGAGCGGTAAAGTCTCGTACCAATTGTCGTTTTCGTGTGCTCGAAGAGCACTTTTAAGTTGGCGATGAAACCGTTCGACTAAACCATTCGATGCTGGATGGTAGGCGGTAGTGCGTATGCGTTCCGTACCAAGCAGCCGGGTCAGTGAGGAGAATAATGCGGACTCAAATTGTTGTCCTCGGTCAGTCGTGACAGTCGAGGGACAACCGTACAATGCTATCCATCGTTCTACGAAGCGGTGAGCGACTGTCTCCGCCGTGATAGACGTGATGGGAATAGCTTCGGGCCATCTTGTAAAACGGTCAATGCACGTGAGTATGTGATCATACCCATGCGATGGTGGCAATGATCCTACAATGTCTATATGAACGTGATCAAAGCGAGCATCAGGCGTAGCGAACGTGCCAATGGGGACAGCTACGTGCCTGTGCATTTTTGATCGTTGACACTGTAAACATTGCTTTACCCACATACGGACATCATTATTCATGGACGGCCAGACGTATCGTGCAGCGATGAGACGTAATGTGGCTGCGATACCTGGATGAGACAATCCATGAAGGGCATCAAAGACGAGACGGCGATAGGTAGAGGGTACGATGGGTCGAGGAAGACCGATAGAAATATCACATAGGATAGTACCTGAGCTAGTAGCTAGGGGTACTTCCTGACACTGAAGGGACGAAGATTGTGTTGCTTCTGTACAGACAGGATCGTTTGCTTGCGCGGCGGCCATAGCAGGAAGATCGAGCACCGGTAAGGTAACTGCATTTGTCTGGATACGTGATAGAGCATCGGCAACATAGTTCGACTCGCCTTTAATGTGACGAGGGTCTGTCGTGAACTGGGAGATATAGTCCAAATGTCTGCACTCTCGTGGTGAGTAGCGGTCAGACTTGGTATGCAGGGCATACGTTAAGGGCTTATGGTCGGTGAATAAAATGAATTGGCGTCCTTCTACTGCGTGCCGGAAATGTTTAATGGCGCAGTAGGCTGCAAGCAGCTCGCGACCAAAAGCGCTATATCTCGTCTCCGTGGGAGTAAGGCGTCGTGAGAAAAATTCAAGCGGTTGCCAACTACCGGAGATATTCTGTTGCATGACGGCTCCTATAGCAAAATCCGATGCATCAACCGCTATACTAAGCGTGGCTGATGGGTCAGGATGAGCGAGAAGTGTAACTTCAGCGAGAGCCGTTTTGATCTCTGAGAATGCAGTACGTGCGGTATCGTTCAATTCTAAGTTGCGTGGATTACCGCGTAGTAAATCGGTTAATGGTCGTAACGGTTCTGCCGCGTGAGGGATAAAACGTCGGTAGAAGTTAACCAAACCGAGAAAAGCCTTCAGTTCCTTGATTGAGGACGGCACGTTGTACTCCTTGATTGCTCGAACTTTGTCCTCGCAAGGCAGAATACCCTCTCGTCTGATGGTGTGACCCAGAAATATTATTTCTGATTTACCCAATTCACATTTCTCTGGGTTGACTACTATTCCATTATCCGAAAGACGTTGGAATAATAGCGTAAGGTGTTGATAATGTTCATCTACGTTTGATGATGCGATCAGCAGGTCATCAATATAGACGTGAACAAAATCCAAGTCTCGTACTATGCTATCGATAAACCTTTGGAAAGTTTGAGCAGCATTCCGTAATCCAAATGGCATTCGTAGGAACTCAAACAGACCGAACGGAGTCGTGATAGCAGTTTTTTCGATGTCTTCAAGAGCGACTGGGATCTGGTGATATGCTCGTACCAGATCGATCTTAGAAAAGATAGTCGTGCCCTTGAGCGATGCCGTGATGTCGTGTATGTGGGGGATGGGGTAACTATCAAAGCGCGTAACTATGTTTAATGCTCGGTAGTCGCCGCATGGTCTCCAACTAACCCCATCCTTTTTGCGCACCATGTGTAAAGGAGAGGCCCAAGGACTGTGAGAAGGACGAATAATACCAGCAGATAGTAAATTGTCAAACTCACGTTTAGCGAAGGCTAATTTGTCCGGTGCCAGTCGGCGTGGTCTTGCCGTGACTGGTGGTCCGCGGATGGCTATGTGGTGTACCACACGATTGGTCACCGATTTAATCTCCTCGAGTGGTTTAGTTATTCTGGGGAATTTCTCGAATAAAGCGTGGAATTTATCGTCACGCGAATAAAAAGTGCCGAGGATTCGGTACGCGTTTGTGTGAGCTTTAAAGCCCATGAATTTACTGTTCGACGAAGTAACGATTAGCTGCAGACTACGTGAATCGACTAGTGATTCATAGTGCTGTAAGAAATCAACACCTAGTATGGCTGTGGGAACATCAGCAATGTTGAACGTCCACAGATACCGTCGTCGGTTTCCCAGGTTGACCGCGAGTTGTCGTGTACCGTGGGTAGGAATGGCTGAGCCATTCGCAGCGCGTAGTCCAAGCATTGTAGCTTGTGACTTGATGCTACCACGTGGTACGACAGAAACTTGGGCACCTGTATCCACTAGGTACCTAGCGTTTGTGCGATAATCGTGAACGTAAAATAAACGGCCAACCTGAGGGGCAGGGCCGGCGAGTACGACCGCTTTTACTCGCCGGCTTTGGAGTTTCCCGCATTGTATGAGCACGGGGCTCGACAACGGCGGGCACCAGATCCGAAGGATCGATGAAACCAGCACCAACCCTCACTCGCTTCCGAAGCCGCCTTTTGGCGTGGCTTGGAAGATGCCCTCGTTGGGCGAGTGTTGACGGCTTTTCGAGAGCGTGAGCGGGCTCGAGGGACGTAGGGTTGGGTTACGTTACAACGGTTTCGAAAACTAAGACGTGTGTGAATACACCCGCCCCTGTCACCTTGAGCCGAGGAGTGGCTGCCGTCGATATCGACTTTCGGACGCGACGTTGAGGCAACTACGTAGTTGTCTCGGTTGTCAGTCCTAGCTAGAATTTTGTCTGCTGTGATGGCTACCTGTTTCAGTGGTGCGTCCTCGAGCAGGGCCGTAACTGTAGGTTGGATAAATGCTGGTAGAGATTCGAGCCACAGTTCTTTAACGATTTCAGAATCGGCTGTCGTGGGTCCTGCAAGAAATCGCAGGCGCGTGGGGTGGTGGCTTGGTTTAGCATCACCCAGGGGGTGACGTGCTATTAACGTCCTCAATCGTTCCTCCCTCGATGGGAGGAAATGTCTGAGGATCGCCTCCTTGGGACGATCGTAAACATTGGGCACATTGGAATTGAGGACAACCTCACGGACAGCTACTAAATGGTCTCCCGGTAAACATTCGAGAGCGTAGGCGTAGTTCTGCCGTTGGCTTGTAATATGACGGGTCTCAAATTGAGACTCTATAGCAGCGAACCAAACTTCGGGATCGTGAGGAATAAAAGTTACAGGTCGAAAGTGTATAACCTGTACGTCAGAGTCTATTACATTAATACTATTCTTATCGTTATCCGTCATGTCAAATATATTATATGTTAAAAATTAATATGAAAATATATGACAGACGTGGATAGATGAGCGATAGACTCACTAAAATTGACTTCCTTGAAAGGTTTTGTTGCGTTTGCCAAGTGGTCGTAGATGTAGGTTCACCAGTTGAAGAAGATTTGACCGAAGTTGAGGCGTGTTCCAATATTTGGCTCACCAAATGTAGCGTGGTGTCGAGTTGAGCTTGACTAAGAACACCGCTACCAGACTACGTGCCAATAGACCAATAATATTCCGGTAGGCCAAAAATCAGAAGGCAGATGATAGTAGTAGTTGTAATATATTTGTTGGCAATCTCGTGGTATCGAAAGAATACCGAGATCGTGCCAAAGGAGTACAGATGCGATCGGCAAGAAAAGGTGCGTGCGTAGTCGAAAACCGCGTAAAAGGAATGGAATACAATGGAAGACCAAAATGGCTGTAATTAGCACAGTTAAACAAACGAGCACAGTAAAACAATCACTGGTAAAATTGGTTATAATAATAATTGTTTTCATCGAACCAATCGAGTTCTGTTGACAAAAGTAGGTCACTACACTAGAATGAAATTTATTCAAGGCGTCTTCAGCTAAGAGAATACAGTAATAAAGATGTGTGATAAGCTAGAATGTGTTCGCGTGATGGAGGGGTAGTCGAAGTTAGAATCAGAAAAGCTTTTCGTTAAGATTGAAAGTGCATCAAAAGAGAGCAAACTATTAAGAAACGCTAGCGACGATATCGGTTATTTTTTGTAATTCCCATTTTCTTCATCTAGTGTCCGTTACTAAGTCATAATGTAAAAGCGTGAGTTAACATGTTATGAATTATCTTAGGGGAATGGTAAATCCAACATTAGTCTAATTTACGTTATTTTGGACGGAAAATAAATTCATTGGAGATATCCTGTGAATATTTGAAAGATTTAATTAACTAAGTAGAAGTTCTTCAATGGCTGAAACGTTTGTGAAGCATTATGCTTATTCTGAAATAGCGACTGTCAGCACCAGTCATTTGATTATAGTTATTTGGCTTTCCCACATATGTTGTACATTTTCAAAAAGATGGTCCTACACTTCCTGCATTTACTCAATCAAATGACAAAGCAACTAATAGTAATCAAGCTAAACTAACTGGTAGAAAATAATATTATTTACTCTGCGGTCCTCAGAAAAACTTTTCACAATTTTATCCATCTGGAATTATACTACGAAGTGTAAGCAATGATTACATCGGTCATCAAACATTTGTTCTTTCTATTATAATAATTTGTAACGAGTAACCAGCATTTAAACCATATATGATATAACCTTGCTATATAAGACTTAAACTCAAAGAAAACCCCAGACAAGGTCTAGATATGTGGTGAAATAAAGAAAGCAGATGATTTTGAGCAGTAAATTCAATAGCCCAATACTGTTTAAGTTGTTTTGGGCCGTGGCCTTAAGCGGGTTAAAAGGATGAGCGATTATGTCTTGGATGGAGATCACGATGTTCATGAAGATGAGTTCGGAGATGAAAACGGGAAGGAAGACGTCAGCGTAACAGACGAAATGCACTTTGATGCTGTAAATAGTGCTACAAAAGTTTATGTTGCTATAGGAGTTAGAGGCTATAAAAGAACGCTTCAAAGAAATTGAAGCAGATGCAAACAAATTACATGATTTGCGCCGCGTTATCGATAAATCTCCAATCTCAAGTAAGTTTTTGGCTATTTGTATGTTTTTAGTTTTTGTCGCGCGAAAAATCTCTGTACTTAGCTTTGAGTCATATCATCCCCTCGTTTGTGTACAGGTACTCTCGTCTAGTAGCGTTTTCACTTCAGTCGTTATGAATATGTCAGTACTTTATGAAGTTATTAGTCGCAGAATTACTGTTTAAAGGTGTGTGTTACTAAACAATCTTTTCTGCTGCACATTCGGCACTGCTCCAAGCATGCCAAGCATTTAATTTCGTCTTCTCTCCCCATAGCTTGTATAAATTGTTTCAATGCATGTCTGTATCGTCATTGAGAACTCGTATATTCATCAATCATTAACGCCATTGTGTTCTGACAAACCAGTCTTGTTTTTTCTAGTGACCACAATCTAATCCATTTATTTGTCCTGTTTTACGGCTTCGTACACCGATCATTACTCGTCGTAGGCCAAATTTGAGCATATGTCCATGCCTGTCATCATATTGTAACTCAGAACCGTGCACGTGGTATTGAGCATAATTCTTTATGGACAGGTTTATGCAGGTTAGCGGCCAATCATACGTAGTTGGTTGTGGCAATTCGCTTACCGAACGCGATGGCTTATACAAGGTTCAAGATCATTGATTTTAGACAGAAAGCTCTGAGGACATATCCATCGAAAATGAGCCGATTATATTGTGAAAATGGCATTCGGCAAAAATGTGGATCTCAATTAAAAGTTTATTGATATCTATTTATTGATTTTAACACAGGTATTGGTACAAGGAGGCACCAAATATATATGCGCCACACAGATCTCATTTGATATGTGCAAGGGCTGTGATACTGCCCGGGTGCCCAAATCCAAGCAGGTGGCTTTCTTAGGGGGCCACACGCAAGGAACCTCATTTATGAAATGCAATAAAAAACCGGCAGGATCGACATTGGCTTCTATTATGACCGACTTTTACACGTTTCTTGGGATCCTAAATGAGACGTGGTAAACTAAAAAGTTCCAACCCTGTACATCTGTTTCATACCGTGGCTGATTTATAACGACCACTCGCACATTTCTGTCAACCTAGTGTCGGTAAATAATCCACAATGTGGAAATCACCAACATAAAATTCTTACAGCATGAAGAAGTCACCAAAATTTTTCTGGATGGCGACTTCAACTAGTTTATCTCTGTATCGCCTGACCACTGATCTGGCTAATCCGACTCATTTTAAGCTTTCATGAATTTAAATGATCACTTGTCTCATGTCTACATAATAGTTAATTTGTATACAGAAAATAGCTAAACAATACTTTCAAACCGTTTGTCATATCACACATGTTGAAAATCACTTTCTAAAATTATCTGAAAGAAAGTCGTTTTCGCTGTTCGATATACTTTACGTGACGTTCTTACTAAACCATTTCCTCCTAAAGTTGGAGTAAAAATTAACGTGCTTAGGTTACTCGAATTTTCTGTATTACACAATACATTGATTTGACTTCATTTTAGCATTTCGAATCTTATTTTCTGCTGTAGAATCGAATAACTCAAATTTGTCAGACGAAGATAAAACTGAAGTTGACTTGCGTTCTGTATATGTTGGAAATGTAAGTCAATATAGTATCCCAATTAACAATTAGGTTGATTATGGTTCTACGGCCGATGAACTAGAAGCACATTTTCGTGGTTGCGGGCCGATAAACCGTGTTACTATATTATGCAATAAATTTACTGGACACCCCAAAGGATTCGCGTATATTGAATTCGATACTCGTGATGCTGTTGAAGCTGCAATCGCTCTGGATGACTCATCTTTTCGTAGTCGACAGTTGAAAGTCCTACCTAAACGTACAAATGTTCCAGGAATGTCCATGACTAATCGTCCCCCTTTCGTGAGAGGTCGCGCGCGCGGTAGAGGAATGTCTATTGGATTCCGTCCAGCGTATGCTGGCCGAATGCGATTCCCACGATATCGGTAAGTATCGCAAGCACTAGTAAAACTCATCATTATTTTTCTGAGAGTCTAAGGCTTATCTTTTCTTCCATGCTTTCAGGCGACGTGGTAGTTATTACTTTACCCCCTATTAAATTGATGGAACCAATGGAAAAATTAAGAAAAAAGAAATCGATCACAGAACAAACTTTCGCAACATGCCCTTGTATTCTACTTCGTTATCCAACCATTTTGCAGAACTAATAGCTTTGTTGTCCAAATTTTAGGTATTTCGTACCAGTGTATTATGCCGCATTCATTTTGTTCTGCAATCTAACAAGACCACAACATACCTGTTGAAAAATTTACACTCAAACATCCATTGTAAATTGGTGCTATTTTGGTTTTTGTACCATCTGGCTTGTTTATCAATGTGTATGTCCGAAAAAAACTTGTCACTTATGTGTTTTTACGTCTGGTCAAATGCAGGTCAACGTTGTTACTTCGTAAGGTCATGTCTGAAGTTACTAATTACACACTGGGCTAATGTACCTGTCTCGCATACATCCAGTAATTTTGATACTGAGCTTTTTCAGAAACTCGGTGGACTAAAAATAACTATAATAACCTATTTCATTTGTTTAAAAATGAAAAACATATCAGCCAGTCAGTAACAACGTGGAACTTCGTACGTACATACATCAGTTCGAGTTTCCATACCACATTAGCCCAGAGATGCAGTTATCGATTCAAATCCCGAAGTGCTAGAGGTAGTAAAAGTATAAGTAGTAATAGGGAACATTAGGGTTTGATGATGTTATTTAAGGAGTATAATCCAGTGAAATAGATTTGGAAGAAAAAATAAAAGACACCAAGAATTCAGTAGATTAGAGTTTGGGAGAACATAAAGAGTGGATGCGCCTGCGTCATTGCAAACGATTTTGAGCCATGTCATTCAACGTCTCTAACCATCGGTTGCTATCGTCTCGCGGTCCTCAACCAGGTAGTCTACACCTACCAACATGTCTCACTCCACTTGTCAGTGACTTCACGGATTTGTGCTATGTTTTGGTCTGGCCGCCCCTAGCTTTCTTCCAACCTACTGCTACATCATAAAACGTCGCACGTCAATGGTCGGGCATTCGTAACACGTCCCAGCCATCTCAATTGGTAAAGTTTCACTACTTCATCATTCGATTTGCCAACCTTACCTAGTACCCGTTTCCTAACTACTACATCACGTACTCGGTGGTCCTAGGTTATACGAGCAATGCTTCAAAGATACCTATGATCTAATGCTAGTAACCTACAATTATTCTCTACTCTTACCAGCCGTGTTTCACAGTCACCAAGTAGGACGGAACGAACTGCTGCACAGTAAACACGTCCTTTGGTTGATAGACGGATATCTCGCCTACGCCACAAATGACGCAAGTTGGCAAAAGCTAGTCGAGCCTTTTGTATCCGTGCTGAGATTTCGTCACACACCAAACCACAAGGGCTGATGAGACTTCCGAGATAAGTGAAGCGGTCGACACGCTCAACTACTTCACTCCCTATCACTAGTTCGGGTGTCGACGTAACCCAATCCTGAAGCAACATTTTGCATTTCGAGGGAGAAAATCGCATGCCGAACATGCCTGCATTGTTGCTTAGAATGGTCAGCAGACTCTGCATTTTGTCAGCGTCTTCACTAAATAGGACTATGTCATCGGCATATTCTAAGTCAACAAGTGAATCTCCCGGTAAAAGTTCAACTCCTGGAAATTTAGATGAGGAAAGTGTCATCTCTAAAAGCACGTCAACGACAAAGTTAAACAAGAATGGAGAGAGTGGACAGCCCTGACGAACACCACTTGAGGTAATCAATTCTGATGACAGTTCACCATAAGCTCTCACTCAACCAGTTGTGTTCAAGTAGAGAGCCTTTATAAGGTTGATGTACTTCTATGGTACTCCTTTCAGTGACAAACACTGCCATAGAACCTCACGATCAACGGAGTCAAATGCCGCCTTGAGGTCGAGAAATGCTACCATTGTGGGGCGTCTGAATGTGTGTCTATAATCTAGGACCTAACATAGTGTGAATTTCTGGTCTATACAACCACGTCCAGGTCGAAACACAGCCTGATTTTCTCTAGTCTGTTCTTCACGAGTTTTGGTTAGACGTCGAAGTATTATTGAAGTCAATATTTTAAACACTATATTAGTCAAACTGATTCATCTGTGATTGTCACAAGAGGACTTTCGTCCTTTCTTATAGACTGACATAATCAGTGATTAAGACCAGTCAGATGGGGTTACATTCAGTTACCAAATTCTATCTAAGACCTCAGTCAATCTCGCTACTAATACTGGGCCACCATCCTTAAAAATCTCAGGGGTAAACCTGTCAGGGCCTGCTGCTCTCCCACGCTCCAGATTTCCTATAGCTTTTTCAACTTCGTAAAGAGTCGGATGACTTACCTCAAGTATATCATTCTATGATAAAATAGTGTGACGAACTCAAGAGATGAAACATTATAGACTGGAGATTGTGGAAAACCGAAGTGTGGCTGAAGGCCAGTTGAACTGATCCCTAAAGTGTTCTGCTAATCGATCCAATCTCCTGGATTGAGAACGAATAATATGTCCATCTTTTTCGGAGAAAGTTTCGCTAACAGTTGGGTTCCTAATACCGGTTTCCTTGACAAGACTGAACAGTTGTCTGCTGTTATTTATTGCCGCTGACTTTTCCTTTACCTAGGTGAGCATTAAAGTCACCAGCCACTATTACTACATCAGAGCGCCTAGCTTTTCGGAGAAGTTAGTGGGAGAGTAGGCAACGACGAGTGTCCCTATCTTCCCGAGTCCTTACTGTTCCGTTTAGTCGGACAGCGCACAAACGACTGTCTACTGGGATCCAGTCTAGGAGAGCTAGTTCTGCCCTAGGACTCAAAGCTATACCTATGCCAGTGAGGCCACGGGAAGCAGCATCAGGGCTTCCAGATACACGAAGCGTAAACCGAGTTGGTTCGTTACTTTGACATGGTGAGGTCAAATGAATGACGCTACTCGGATCCTGTATGCGCGTTTCGGAGACGCAGCACACATCGATGGAGCGAGATTCTAAAGTCCTAGATAAGGAAGCCTGTTGTCCTATTTGGCAGTGTTCGGACGTCGAAAGCTCCTATGTGTACTTTAAAGCGTGGTTTCAGGAGACCAGGAATAACGTTCCGCGTACTCGAATCGTTCGCACTAGCGGGGCGAGGTGATAAAGAGACGTGAGAAGGGTTAGTCGTGGAGATAAGAGTTATTAGGAGGTGTAGGAAGGATTTGAATGTGACCAACTTGGTCTCGTGTGCTGTTACGGGTATGAGGGCTGATGTCACTTCCCGGCTGCCCACACCGTGGAAGGGTATTTCTTGAGGAACCTGAAAAGGAAATCGGATTAGTGTTGGTCTTAACGACCTGGCAGCGTGACCGCAGAGCCCAAGGGACAACTGCTTGAGGCCGGTCGCGCACGGCCTTTTTGTGGGAGGTTTTTAATGTGTTAGCTCCGTTCTTCAAAGGGCCTTACCGCCGGAGACGGAAATCCGTGGGGTAAGGTGAGGTGTGACATTTTTAGGGTCAACCTTTTCTAACCCCTTCCTTGTGAGAAGGCAGCATTGCTGCAGATACTGGTTGTCCGAGGGGAACACCTTTCTGTTGTCACACCCCTCTGTAGTCAGCAGTACGACTTCGCCCTCAGACTTTGAGTTGCTGCTTTTAGTCTTACCGTTCTCGAATCGACCTGTCTAGCATGGTAGAACCTACAGGAACATGTGTTCCAGCCAATATAGCTCGGTTGGGTCATCACGATCAAGGTAGCCGCCACGGTCGGATCATGAATGGAGACAACTTAGTGAAGGGCGAGCGTTACCATATTACAACACAAATTTAACAAGATAAACAGCGAAAGACTCGACATGATTACATCAATAATAAAGTGGGAAACTAAACATTTAAGAAATCGATAATTTCAAACTATAAAAAGTGTGGAATGTTATTAAGGCTCAATACTTAAAAATAAGACGAATTAACTACACAAGTATTTGATAAATATTAAACTCTGGCAAAGAGGGTAACTACAGTTTCGCTAGAATTTACAGAAGGCAACCCGTATTTTGAAACCTTCAGGAAAATATAAATTATTTTAACTCCTAAAAAGTAAATCAGGATATCGCATCAGATATCATTTGACAATAAGGTGTTTCATCACAACTTGATGCTATGTCAACAATAGTATAAAATATTCACTGATTATTATTGGTACTAGTATATTTGACATTCCTCAATTTAAAATGTAATTTGTCTATGGACTTTTATCCAACCTCAGCGAGATACTTATCAAGTCTTAGTTGATGCCTTCGGAGCTTATAAAAGCAGACACCGATTATACTCACGTAGTGTAGATTGACAAGTCGTCTGATTACAATCATTAAGGGTCAAATGTATCTTGTATCCCTTTTTGGAGTTAGTCATGTGTAATTATGCCAATAAGATTTCATTGTCGTTAATGAGTGCATAATAGTTATGCTTGGTGGTCTCTTCATGATATTTTACCGTCATCACAAATAAAAAAGCTGCTTATTGTTGTAAAGCACTGTAAGTGCTCCATATTCATCCAACCATTTACTCCCTCTCCATAATAATTCTCATTACTCACCGAGTGAACACTTCAGGTACGAGATATTTAAAAATACGAAAGGATATAATATGTCTTCGGTATTTCAGCCAAATTATGCGAGAAAGTATGCCTATATTTCGAATACCCGGTCTTGAGTGGGATTCTAGATAATGCTCCATCAATGACCGCAGTCCGCTGATGCGATATCGAGCGAACCGGATGATCAACATATCAGACCGTTTTCTAATTATTTGACGTATGTGTAGATTAAAACCTAAGTCATACGATCCAGTTAAGATATATAACATCGTTGCTAATTAAATCACAGGCGGCTAGAAGCCTGGATGGTCAAAAATAAAAACAATAATTTCCGGAACTGTAAATAAAGGTAGCTAGATGTTCATGTTACCTTGTATCACACAACGATGTAGGATCACTAAACCTACCATAATAGTGTAACTAAATACTATAATCAGCCTAACAAGCAGGGAAATATAGTGACATAGAGTGACCAGTTAAAAACAAAGATGGTGTACCAACCACAGATTCAACAGCAACGAATACATGCGTGTAGAACACTTTGAAGAGCTCTTGAGTAGAAAAGCCTCATTGAACCCATTCAACATTGAGGCAACACACAGACCTTCCCATAGATGTTGCCACACCAACAATCAAACAAGTATGCATAGCCATAAAAAAAATCAAGAGTGATAAGGCAGCAAGATCAGACAGCATACCAACATAATCACAGAAGTCAAACATGGAAGTAACTACAATGATGCTTCACATTCTTTCCAAAAAGATTTGATAGTAAGAGCAAGCAAAAACGGACTGGAAAGAAGGACACCTCATCGAGATGCTTAAGGAGATCTGAGCGATTGTGAGAACTACAGAGGCATCACACTACTATTAGTACGAGTAAAGCTTCTCAATAGTGTTGTTGAACCGAATGAAAGATTCAGTAGACGCCCGAATTCGAAATGAAGAGGCTGGATCTTGTAAAGATGGGTTGTGTACAGATCAAACCGCGACATTACGTACCATTGTTGAGCAGTCATTTGAATGGAACTGGTCACTATACATCAGCTTCCTTGACTACGAGGAAGCATTTGACAGAATGAATATGAGGACCCAGTAGAACCGTCCTCGATACTATGGAGTACCTAGAAATAATGTCATTATCACATGGAATTCTTACGGCATACCACACTGCAAAGTCATGCACGTAGGTCAGCTCACAAATGTCTTCCAGGCGAACACTAGTGTCAAACGAGTTTGCTTACTTCCGCCCTTTCTCTTTATTTTGATGGCCGACTGGATTATCAAGACCTGTACATCTCAGGGGAAGAACGAAATGCAGTGCATATCATGGATGCAGCTAGACAATTTGGACTTCGCGGGTGACCCTATCCCTTCTATGCTGTACACAGCAACAAATGCTGGTAAAGTTAGCCGGAGTAGCAGCAGCGTCTGCAACAGTAGGCCTCAATATACACAAGGGAGAAAGCCATATCCTGAAATGTAACACAATGAGCATCAACCAAATCACGCTTGGATGAAAAGCTCTGGAAGAGGTGGAAACATAGTTGGTTGAACCATCCTGACCGGGAGTAACAGGCTTAAGTAAATGAGTGTGTGTCTACCACTCACTCTCTTCGTCAAATATATTTAGTCAGTTTTTCTGTCTGACTATAAATATTGAGTCATGCATTATTAAATTGATATGCTACGTTCGCCTTCTTCGATCGGTTTCTCTCTTACCTGTCTGTCTGCGTTTATGTATCCAAAACTTATTCTCGTATTTGGCCCACTTTATTCCGTCATTTACTGACGCAAATTAAGTCTACGAATATGTACGAGGTCAAGCGGGATGTGTATTTTATTAACATCATCATTCAATAATAATCGAGTCAGACAACAGGCCTATAGGATTAAGTCAATAGACTAAACAGAAAAAGGAGTGGAAATGATATACATTGCAGTGAGAAATTAAATACCGGAGCGGTTGTTGAAAAGAATCTAATAGGGTCGAGGAGTGACAAGTATGGATAGCTTGAATATTCTTACCATTATTATAATGACAAGTATTCGAGAAAGCATGATAACTACAGCGAATTTGATTTACGGGTTTTAAAATTCTTCGACAGTGACAAGGAGTTTCTCGTGTAGCTTACATTTTCAGTATCATGAGTCAGAAATATTCGATAGGATTTTTCAGCGTAAAATACATTACAGGCTGATATGTACATAATTCGTTAAATTTGTTCACGGAACAAAGTCCTATCTTCCATGCAAACAACGGTGTGAAAAAAGATTTTAGAATTACTTCCTATTTATATTTAAATCCTGGATGGAAAGAGTAGTGGTGGACCAAAGTACACATGGCACCAGGAATTGTAGGCAAACGTCAAAGGAATGAATAACAATTGGAAAGGAGAGCCTAGAACATAGCTGGTTGGATAATCCTGATCGAGGGCCTGTGTTCTACGAGGGGTAGCAGTCGCAAGTATGTAATTTATTTTAAGTTTCTTGAACCCTAAAATCCATGAAACTTTATCAAGTGTTACAGTTGGGTTTGTTTTTTAAGGGACTTAGATATCGTTTGTGATATTTGTCGTTCACTCTATTTGCACCCAGACAACAATCAACATTGGAAAAAAGATTTACGAGAGAGGACAGGATAGGGTGTTTATTTATTTATCTAGGTTGGTTAATGAATAACGTACTAATTGACTGTTAAATGTAACTACAATGGGGAAAATCTTGTAAAAGCTTAAAATATAAGGGCAAAATCAAACAGTCTGTCATTCAAACTATGATAAAAATTCCAAAATAAAGATAACATTTTATAGGTAAGGGATTGCTGAACTAGTGTTACAATAACTATTGTCGTTCTAAAATATGGAGGACCTCATTTGTTCTGTGCGAAAATAAGTTCATACAGAGCTTCTAAAATACAACCCACACTCCATGCTTGAGCTTCACAACTATCTTTACATAGCTGAAAATCGAAAAAAAATTGTAATTATCTACTCAGTAGTAATCTACAAAAGTTGAAAAATATCTCATACTATTTTATGTGGAAATAATTTGTTAGTGGTCATTTTCAGAATTCACGCTAAGTTCGCCTTTTTACACGAAATTGTCAAAGTAATCCTTTGTAAAGTTTCATATATGTTTAGTGTTTTACTAATATTGTTGATTCTACATTTTAATAGTTAGTGTAAACTATTAAAACAACCGGGATGTAAGCAAATTATCGATGTCATAACATTCTTTACAGTTGTAGTTCATGGAACGCTCTAGAGAACTGTGCGCCGTAACTTGCGAAAACTAAAGTTGATTTTATCACCGTGTTAATTATGTAAACAGTCTTTTATTAAATAAATTATTATATTTGTAATATCTCAATAAGTAGAAAAATTAGATTTTCTGACGTTTCGTGACCCAGCGTAAGCCACTTCTTCAGGGGATAAATAACTAAATATATTAATTTGTTTATAACAATCCTCCCAATGCTCAATTTATTTGAAATTATCAAATCAAACCTTGGCAATGATACCCAAAAAGTCCTTTACTGTCATATCTTCTTCATCAAGATGGAATGAAGTGTGGAAAGTACTGGTATCATTTGGAAAATATTTATGGTCTCAATAATCTTTTCTGATACTGAGTTATATTTGCCAGGTATCAGAAACATTTCAAAGCGATGACTGATATAAAAGAATTGTAGAATAAAAAACGTTGCCAATCGTTCTTGCTTCGATAACAGTTCTTAAAATTTATTAGAAAAAATCCCTCCATTTAGATTAATGGTCACTTTTCTGAAAAGTGGAAACACCGCGAAATTAATCCATATATACTTTGGGTTTTCGTGCATTCTACAGTATCATAATTGATAGTGAATTATCATATCTTTCCAATATACTACGATGCTATATCACCTTACTAATAATCAGAAGAAATCGGTACTTTAATTTATAACATTATCATTCTCGCAAACAAAATGCAACACAATACATAACAACCATGAGGTTCATGAACTGAACTGAGATCTACTGCGACTACTACTAATACTGCCTCAGTATTCATTAGAATAGTTTAATCTAGTTGTGCTGATGTGGTTGGCAAATTGTCATCTACGTCCAAGGTTTCACGTTGCTAATAACTTACTAGTTAACACAACTATGGTCAGACATAGTTCTAGATCTATTTCTTTACTACGTAACTACGAGGAATAGAACCCAATACAGTGATAAATATACATATATTGTGGTCATATAAGTAGGGATTTCAAAAATCTTACCTGACCATTCGCATTTGTCAATTCTGGGAGAGAACACCACTGACTTGATTCCATTCTCTGATTCAGTCTGGCAAATGTCTTCTGACATTCTGTAGTTACGTCGAGAGTGAGATGACCCCATTTTTTAGGATTGAATTCGCCTAGCATGCGAGCGAATTTAAGACGAGCGCGTAAATAATACCCAGTTGGCCACAACCATTCTGGGCCCTAAATTCAAAGTAGTAAATAATAAGTATTATTAGAATGCAGTATCACACAATGGGCATAAAAAATTAAAGCCAAATGACATAAAACCTGAATGAAGTTTATAGTTAACTGCCTGTTACTTTTGGCCAGTACGGAGTAAGATCCAGATTATAAGGGAACGGTATTCACTCATTACTAGGTAGTATAACCATTTACACAATGTCGAGAACACCAGTATGACACTAGATACTTCAAGTTAGTCGATAAATGTAGCAACTGGAAAAGGATTGAAATGTTTGTCGTGCATTGAACTGTATCTTAACCTTCTTGAGTGTAATGGAGCGATTAACGAGAACAAAATGAAATTGTCATTTTCGACATTAGAGCTACTGAGATAGAACTCCCGACACTTAACAATATGGTTTGTGAATTATCTTGATTTTGAATATTTGAATTAAAGTGAACTATTCAGATTTTATTTCTTTGCAATGACGAATTGTTTTACTCGTACCGATTACTTTAATATGAAGATCGTACCGCAGCACCGGAAATAAAATGGAATTAAAGTGAGATCCTTTGGTATACATGTATAATAGAAATGGCCGTGAATGTGCGTATACTACGACGGTAATGTCTAATTTTCCAATCCAATGCACGTGCACATATAAACCACAATGAATTGATAGATTATTCGTAAAGTTACTAACTTCCTAACATGAAAGTTTATCGCTGTTTAACATACGAAGAGTAATATCATTATTCGATTCACTCAGTCAGTGTTACTATCATACTTGAAGAAACCAGAAGATCAACACTTTCAACGAAGTACATTAGTATGAATTGTGTATTATGTGTGCATGACGTCACCAAGGAACGACTAATGAGAATATTGAAATCAAGGTAATGATATCTTTGTAGAAAAAAACAAGAAAATTAACGAAAATGTGATGATCCATTTGTAACCTAATGATAACAATTGTGGCTTCACGATTGACAAAGATAAAAAAATCATTTGCAATGCGAATATGACTAAAAAAAAGGTGTGAAGTGATAGACATTTCATCAGGTGGAAATTTAGCATATAAAGAAATGAAGTAATGACTTACTTGATGATAATTAAAACCACGAGCTATAGAAAAGTCACAGCTATCATTTGAGTTATCATAATATCCTCGATAAGCTAAATCATCTCGACTCAAAGTACACATACCAAATGGACCAGTTAGTCGTTGATGAGCTATTTCCAATGCATTCCATGCCCGTTCAGGTGTAAATAATTCAGGAGCCTATTAGAATAATTTCGTTTAGAGATAAGTTTATTCCAGAAAATAAGATAAAGCAGTAGGAGGCGTGTAGATCGTTAAGTCCAACTGAAATCATGAGCCGAACAATGTTTGACCACCGTAGTTAACCTGGAAGCGCTGTAAGGCCCTTTCATCCTAGCATAAGACTCCGAATGCGGGTATCGAACCCAGGATCATAGGTCTCGCGGGTGTGAAAGAGTTGCCCACCAAAGACAATGGTAGATGGTAGTGCAATATCGTGGGTTGGTTGAAGCTAGACATTAGCACTGTAGGATGCCGACTCTTTGGTCTAGATGTTAAGCGTTCGCGCGTAATACCGAAGGTCGTGAGTTCGATTCCCACGTGCGGGGTCGTGGGTGCGCACTGCTGAGTAGTCCCATATTAGGATGGAGCGGCCTTCCGGGTTTTCAACAGTGGTCTAACAGTGATTGGCTCATAATTCCACTTAAATTTCATCAATTTGAAATAAAATTCTTCAATAGACTGAGAAAGAACGAAACGTACAGTTGGTTAGAACTACAGGCGTTTAGTTATTGGTACATTTAAAATAAATGGATCTCTCACCCAGCTACATCATCACATTGACGCGACCAGTAGGTGTAATTACAAAACAAATGGTAATCAACAGAAAATGGAAATAATGGCAACAGGCACACAAAGACAAATGAAATTGTAAAATGATTTGTGAACATGTATTGTGTAAGTACCGAAGTAATGAATATTTATTTAGTCACGCAATATCTGAAACACAGTCTTTTTGGTGACGAACATGCTCATCATTATGTGATTTAAATCGATGGCGAACAACAACGCGCGTCCTGGATTTCACTGCTAGCCGCCATCCGTATCTGCTTATACTGCCTGTGACTTAAGATAATATTGAGACAATCCGCAAAGGATGCACATATGCCAATAAGAGACTGTTCAATTACAGTCCTAAAAGTCAATGCAAAGATACAAACAACCAAAGCAGGATGAACTGAGCTTGTTAACGGGTTTTATTTGTTATTTACAAATTCTTGCTAAGAGAGAAGTTATCGCATAAAGCAAGTGATACATCATTTTGGGCTGGTACTGTTTAATACAGTCCAAGAGAAATATCGTAATGATAACAAAACCTTACACGATCATCATCACAAATTTAAAACAACGCAGTTTTTATGCTACAAAAACTAATACTTTTGTCATAGCACTCTCCAGTTGACATTCGTGTTACAATAGTAATTACAAAAAAAGGTATTTCAGTAACTGGTTTGTTGCTAAAGGCAAACTAATTCACGATTTTAGAGCAACAAATATTAGCGTAAACATATATTCATAACCAAGCAGCTATTTGCAACTTCTATTAATAGCATGATAGGGACTTGACTAAGCATGATTCAGAAATCACGATGGAGAGCGTTTATTAGTTCACTCTTAACTACTCAGTTGGATGAGCTGAGAAGACATGAGATTACCTGTGTAGAATTTAAGTGTCCACTGATATTTCCATACTATACTGACTTAACATGTCGTTTGCTATGTCGTATATCTACGTTTTATCCAAGTTGTGTTTTGATTTGAGAACCAGTCAAGTGAAGTGTTAAAGAATACTAGACTGATGAATACTTAATACAGTTAATATGCTTTACAATAAATCCCCGAATTCTAAGGTTAAAAGCGGTGGCATTTACTAAGCTGAAGTTGACGACCGATTGATAGCAAAATAAAGAAATGGTATTCTTCGTTTATCAAGATCTATCCAATTATGCACATAATATTATATAGTGTTAAGCTGAATTAATCAAATATAATAGTAAAAATGCATATTTCGCATAGTTTAAAACTTACTACAACCATAGTTATAAGGAAATTGGGGCGTAGCTGATTATCTGTGTATCCTCCAGACGAACCAATAGAATCTCTATAAATTCCTTTATTATAAAGTAAGTTAGGGTCCTTTGTGCTTTCCGGAATCCAAAAGTGCGATTCAAAGGAATTTTTCAACAGATTTGACCATTCTTTCCATGAAAGTTCCTTACCAGATGTCAGTTGAACACCTGGATGCGGATAATAGCTAGAGTAATTTGGACCTTGATTATGGGATTCTGCTAACCACGATACAACTGCATACGCCAAACCAACTAATTCGATTGCGGAACCATCACGAGGAGTAGCAGGTATACCTTGGTTACCAGCTTTTGATGAACTGCCCATTTTATCCATCCATGTGCCACAGTTAAAAGCGTTTCCACCACGAGGAAATCCTGTATTCAAATCAATATTGGCCTGAACCTATAATGGGATGATTAAAACTAATGTGTCGAGATTCTTAACTTTTCAGAGAATATGTTTTATGTTGCTTTATTTCACAGAACACATTTAATCCATAAACATTGCCTTATTCAGTATACGTAACCCGATCACTGTTTCGTACAATACTGAGTGAATTTAAATTTAATAGTGTGAGTAAAGAATATAAAAATTCAATCCCTAATATCGCCTATTCATAAATTAATTCATACATGATTAAATCCTTTCCTTCAATAATATATAAAACAAAAGTGAAAATTGAATGCTATATAAGCTACAATCGATAACTAACCTTAAATCCTTCCGGTTTCATGTGTTCATCTAAAGTTGGCCCAGCGTTCCGTTCGATAAACTCAATACCATTTATATGTCGTTGCAAAGCTTCTTGCATTGTTTCATGCAAGGGTTGTATACGTTGACTAGATAATGAATTGGTCAAATATTCATCCGGCCAACCAATTGTGTCATCATCTGGAAACCATCTATAAACTGGACACTTTAAAATACTAGAAGAAGCATCTCCTTCCAGACAGCATTCTTTAGTACTTGAAATAAATTGTTCGTAAATAACGATAGAATATAACCAGTACCAAACAGCGTCACGACAATTGTACCTTGGTTTAACAGTGTAACCATCTCCTATAAGATTTGGTATTAGTCCATGTCTTAATAAACTAGCATAACTGAGAATAATGTTAGCAGCATCCTGTTTAATGAAGCGAAAAGAGAATGATGTGAATCGAGGAACAAAAAAGTCATGAAAAACGACGAAAGCCATTTTTTGAATCATTACTCCACTTAAATCAAAGTTTTAAGAATACTAACATTTAGTTTTATCACTAGGTTATCCTATAAAGCATAAGTTTTCGTTTGACGCATAATTCACTGTCATTCCCAGTTCTATGCCACAGTTACTGTAATTTAAACGTAACCTTGGCTACTCAATTTTTCTACCTCAATGCCCAATTTGGATATAATTGTATTTTTCCAATTGTTTGTACGTTGTGGTCATGTTAGTCATCTATTTATTCATATATCTTTTTACATTAACCTGAATAAATCGAGTGCTGTTCCAGTTGACTCATCTTCTCTCTCTCTCGCGCGCGCACTTGTCAATTAATCAAGTGATAGAATAGTTTCCGTCTCTCTGTCCAAAGCAGTTAGTCTCCATTCAGACTCACGCATTTCTAACCTGAAAGTTAACCAGTTAACCTATAGTTCAAGAACTTAATCTAGATCGATACAAGTTATCTTCTGTGTATTATTGAGTAGACAGATCAAGGACGTAACAGAAAGTTTGCAGAAAAGCTTTTTCAATGAATAAACTGAAATAAGTTATGATATATAATAGTTCAATCTCAATAGGGTTACAATGAAACTGAAGTTTAACTCGAAAAGAATAGGGCAAATAAATTTAAGTGATGATAAATTGGGTTGTTAATCATTTGAACAATATTTTGAACAGTTGAGTCAGTTTTTCATACAAAGCTGGAAGACTAGTGTTTGTTTCATTCCTGCATTTTTGTTGTTATTATGATTATTACAACTCTTAAGTTAATTTGAATTAACTGAGTCAACATACATCTCCTTATTGGTGAGATAAATTTTTGTCACACACTAACGATATGGATTGGGGTAGTATTGAAAGTCAGTAAGCATTGGACAGGGACTTGAATCTAACTTCAGTAGTGAACGTCATCCATGACTACATTTAATACCAAAGACAGTGTCACACAAGGCACAACTGTTGAGGTATTCACATACTCATAAAAACCGCTTTACTATTAAGTATTAACCTTCGGTTAACATCACTATCTCTTAAACTCAATCAAGCACTAGACAGCTCTTTCGTTCTAGTATAGGAATCCTCAAATTTAACAACCACCACAAACCCTCTATACTAATGATAACTATGACGTCTCTTTGACTGAAATCCAGAGGTGATTCCTTGAGTCATAGTGAGAGGAAATGACCAGTGCAGTTCAACAACATCAGGAGTGAGACAGCCACTAACAAACAGCATTAACATGATCGTTCTGCAATATCGTGAACGGATTGTAGTTAGATTAAAAAAAGTGGGAATAAAAGCGGATATTTTCCTTTTATAGTTTCCAGTGAAAGTTTCAAGAGGTCACTTGACATTTGAAACGATTAGTATAACATTCTTCATTAATCTCCCGTAATAATATTTCTACACTAAAAGGGGACAAAACGTTTACAACAAAAGACTTAAATGGGTTTGTCTGTGGCAAAGAGAAACTCCTGTTCTGTTTGCAAGCGAAATTTGTTAGACTGAAAATACGTTAAGCTTTCTATTTCACTGAACCATATCTTCATCTAGGATGGTGACTACTGCAGATGCCGAACATTTTCAAACACCACCTACGTTGTAGAGTAAAGTTGGTTGGAGTAAATGTAGGTTGCAAGAACATTTGTTGTCAGTCTATGAAGCTATTGACTACTAATTTGAGATATATTGGTAGATGTAGATTATATTGTAAAGGTCTGTACAATGAACACAATCAGTGACTAGGTGAGATGGCTCAGAACTGATCATAATGTCGTAGATGAATTCTCATTTTTGTCTTCACCTAAATATCGGGTTAACTTATTCCATTCCCTCTTGTCGAGTCATATTCTTAACATTTAGTCATCCTACGTTGACTATGACTGGCAGACTAAATATAATGTATTCATTACTTTACAGGGTTATTAATAATGCATTGAATATATAATTCTGTACAACATAGAAACACATACGATACTGGGTTAATCGATATACACAAGAACGAGAAGAATGAGCAACCTAAGTAAAGTTTGATTTATTCGGGTGCTGACAATCCAGATAAAGAATAAAAACATCTGAACCATGTCATCATAAGATTCCAACTGATAAATATCTAGTTTTTTTCTAAACTAAAGTCATAAAGCATATAATTCTTAGAATAACACTAAGTGCCTCTATAGACTGTTACGAGCTTTTATAAATTATATTGCTTATATTAGCAGCGTCACTTATGTAAAATGGAATGCCCTTAATATATATACACATACATATACATACGCATCTAGTAAATTCGTAACATTTTTCAGTCCTATAGAAAGCGAGAATCACCAAAAGGAAGATATTAAACTAAACAAGATAAATTTGAGTAGATAGGTAATAAATGTGTACAATAAAGAAAAAATGTTGAACATATAAGTTAGGAATGAATTTATTTGCACTTCTCTTTGTGAAGATCAGTTGTATTGAGGACCTCAATTAGGAAGCGCTCTGAGAACAAACTTACAGTCAGTGGCATTATCGTCTGATGTTAAGTCTTATTAAGGTAACCGCGTAATTACATCAAGCGAAAATTAGTAGCAGCTATACTACCTTAACAGATGAACCAGCCGCATGCATCTGTCGAAGTTCGAAATCACATCAATTGTTTTTAATTCGTCACCTACAACCTTGAATTAGGTTAAAACTATCGTCTGAGATCAATATTTTTAGCGAAAAATATGGATAACGTGCAAGCAAACAATGTCTTCTAGAATTTAAAGTTAATTGCACAAGTAAAAATATATATTTTTTGGTGGTCTTGAAACGTAGGATTGCGATTATCGAAACACAAAAGGAATGAGAGACTCTGTATTTTAATTATAAAAATTCATTAATGTCAATTTTCAAAATATTCTAGATTTTAACTTCGTATAGCAGACAAACTACTATATTTTTGGCTTACTTGGTAACGTCCAGTTAGAAGTAGACAACCTCGAAGTGAAATAAATGTATCTCTTCCCCAAGAACGCCACATCCCTTCGGCAAAATGTGGTAAACCTGCAGCTAAGCTACAGAACATTGCTTCGATTTCTGGATTTTGAGAATCTTTATTAAATTGGATGACACGTCCAGGCAGACGACTATTTCCAATAAAACCGTAAAATTGAGTAGTTGCTACTGCTAAATTTTTCGCAAGTGATGAACTACTTCTTATCCAAGGTGCAAATCGTAATGTAATCTAAAGAAATTAAAATGAAGAAAAAGTACTAGTTTTTTTGAGTATTTGGTAAACAAAGTAACTAAATGCATCAACTTTGTTGATATTTCTGTTTTGGTTTTTCAGTAGTATAAAATAGAAGGGACCATGGTCTGCAAATGTTTGTATTAATCAATAGAAAATTTAAGAAAACAAAATTGGGTGAAAAACAGGATAAAAGCTATGCATTTAATATGGTATGTGACATTGGTTAAGCGGAAAACAACAATCAGAATTTCGATTTTATGAAAAGATATGAACTGTTTTATTAAGACATATTTTAGTTCGTAGGATCCGATTTAAGTGTACTTCAACTCGAAACGATAAGATAAAGGAAAATATTAAGCAATAGATCCGACAAAGTCAATTCTTTTCTATCTGCAACTTGAAATAGTTTTAAACAATTTATTTAAGGTAACTAAATGAAATGAATGGCTAAAATTTAAGTGAATATGATCTTTATGTAGGTAAGTGCACGGTACAGTGACGAGCTTTAGCGATTCTTGAAACAATCTCGACAAATTTTAGCCTGTTTTAAACACATAAAAAAGTAGTTATTATAGATGAGTGCTTTGTGGGGGGAAAATATATAAATGTTATACAATTAATGAAATCTTCAATAGGATTGCCAACTTTAAATCAGAAAACCAACGACATATTAATTGTTTTATATGGCTATAGAATATCCGTTCTTTCAAGTCCTTATAAGGAGACAAAGTTCCTACACTGTTCCTGATTAGGATTTCGGCTTAGAATTGATTTGCAAGTTATACACAATCTATATAAAAATACTTGAGCATTTGATAAGCTTGACACCAACATTTCTACTCTACGATGATAAAAAATTTTTAAACTCTAAGCACCAGATAAAGATAGTTCTGATGCTCGTTTTACGTGGTATACAATAAAAGCCATCCCTTTTTTTAATTCCACACAAATATTTATAGTTTTGACGATTTTGATTGACTCTTCGAGATATAGAATTTTCAACGTTTATGTCCGATTTCATTAACGAAGCGAATAGGAGGATATTTTCATTGGCTGTTTTGTCGTCATTTTTAACTTCGTATAACTCATTATCTATCATATTGATAATATAGAATATGTCAGTTGAATGTTGTATACACAGTCATTTCGAAAGGTTAGGTCAGTCAGACATATCAGATCAAGACCAAATAAGTGAAAGATGTAGACGGGTGAACGTCATTGATCAAGACTTAATTTAATTTATCAAGGGAAACGGATATGCACTATAAGTTTAGAATCTAGCTTAGTTTTCTTAAGGGCACATCTATATTAATGAATGGTTTGTGCATATACATCGATTTGGGTTAGTCAATAAAAGTTTACTATTTATTCTTAGTTTTCTCGCTCAAGTAGCCGGTTGAAGTTGCATATAGGAAATATGTACATCAGTGTCAGAGTCAGATGACCGCCGAACACAAAGTTTACCCGGTAGCTGTGTTTTTACCTAAAAAATACATTTGGTTGAAATTTGGGAATCGATTACGCCCAGATGAATCAATCTAGTAATTTTACTAGTCAGTCAGTTGCACTGTTGTATTAAAAGACGTTGAGAAGGCATTCAAATATAGCATGAATAGACAATTTGAAAAAAGTATGAGACTTCAGTACTGAACAAGGAAGTAATCCCCTAAGTAAATATTAACTCTTCAAAACCCGAGGACTAATAGTAATTCAGAAACACCTTAATTTATCCATCCCAAAACAAAAGATGGTGTATATGTTGAACATTATTGAGTGGAAAATAGTCAGAGAATAATAATACGGATCAAATTTTAATTTCTGGTTAAATTATGGTGGTTTAACCACCCAATAACTACTAATCATTGAGTCATATTCAACCATGACTAAACTATTCGATCATTTAACTTCAACAAAGTAATCTCGAAAACACGCTATTTAGCCTTACATAATTTGAAAGTAACGATATTCCCATAATTCAATGATAATATAACAAAAAGGCAAAAAATAAACCATAAAAAACTGAAACATAACTTACCTCGAGCTTAATAAATTCTGTTAATGTAACAGTCAGTGCTTCAAAGTATGCAGGGACTAAATATCTCGGAATGTTTGATAGAGGTTTATACATAATTTTTAAAATATCACACATTTGAATAATTGCTTTAGTGATAAGTTTATTAGAATTATGTGGTAGTTTTGCCAAACGTTCACTTAAATAATGGGCTAACCAATCACCTTGACGAAGATGTGAACAAATTGGATGACCTAAATCATTTCGATCACGAATTCCTCGTAATACGTTTGAAATGCTCTTTTTTTAAAAAAGGCGAAAATAAAAAAATGTAACGTTACATTTGGATGATATGTAGAATGTATATTTACATCTTTGCAACAAAATATTTAAAAGGAAACTACATGTAAAAAATTTCAGGGATTTGAGTTAAAAAATAACTCCAACGTTTAGCTCGACAGACTGATTTGACCTCTTTCAGAGAAATGGTAAAAAAATTCAAATTATCGAATATAAATATTTTTCAGAGAACAACTATATAACAAAAGATTGTCCAGTCATGTTAAAACCATGAATATGGCATTTTACTGTAAATATGTCATTTGGTGTGAAATGTATATGCAGGTCTGATGTGAAAAATCACTAGGCAATGGTAAGGATGTTGTTGTTGTCAATGTGCACTACCGAGGAGTCCCGTAGTATGACAAAACAGCCGTCCAATACTTCCTGGTTTTCAAAATTTAATTAAGGTCAGTCGGTAATGTAAAATATAAAATTCAACTAACTCCACAATTCTGTTCTCCTAAAAATAAATGTATTTGTATTAATGTGTTAAGCAAATCGGTTATTCAAGGTATATCCAAATTGGTAACTGACTGAAACAAATGAATCTAGTTCGCTTTTGTCCACAAAACATTAGATGAATAAAGAGTACTAGATCATATTAATAATAAATTATTGACCAATAATTGCTATGGTATAGCCACTTGTAGTTTATCTCATACATTGAGATTGATTTCCTCATGTACCCACAACTACGGCTGTCACATATTAGCCATAAGAACAAAAGCCTTTTTGAACGATTCTTGTTGCGTCGATTATGTATCATGTTCACACTGAGTTGAACTTTTTGAGTTTCCAACTCTGTCAATGCAGCCAAGTCAACTGACAATAATAGGATAGTCTAAAATATTAATTGTTATCTGTAACTCATTTGTTACCCAGATGAAAAAAGTTTGTTTCTTCGCTTTGGAAATTTATCCCTTTCTGATTAGCTAGGTATGTGATTACTGGTCAAAACATAATTTAATCCCTAAGTGATGTGTCCGAAACATAAGAAGCATTTACCTTAAAGCTTTTTACTGACTAATACTATTTTTATAAGCACAAACAAACTGCATAGAAACGGAAAAAGTCATTTATGTTTAGATAATTATCTCCTTAAAAAAACCAATGATTATCGTAGTCACTTGGGTTTGCAGAGGTTATCATCATCAAGTGTCTACGACCTAAACCATAAAAACGTGATAAAACCGCATATGCCCTGGAAATACTCCACCTCATATAATCTGACTGATTAGTGAATTTAAGCGTACTTTATCCACTTCATTCAATCATATAACCATTTATTTTACATGGCTAGTTTTCCTACATATTAATACTAACCAGTCATAATCAAAAATATATAATGTTACAAATCACGCTTTATACTGTCTAGTTTCGAACTTTTATCTCAGTTGTTTAGCTTTATTTATAGTTTACAGCTGCTAAATTTAACCAAATGAAATTTATTATGTAAGCAACTTGACTTTATCTGACTTTGTAACTTAGTTGTTCGCATCGGTTTTTTGTTTATATATATACTGTGTATTATTGATTGGTAATATCGAGGCATACGCACAGTATGCACACATGCCAATAAGAGACTGAACAATTTCAGTCCTAAACATCAATGGGAAGATTCAAATAAAACAATATCAAGTGAATTAAACTTCACCCCATTGCACAAGCAAGTGGCTATCAGGACTCATTAGCTAAGTGGATAACGCGATGGCGTTTAAAGCAGACGGTACTGGGTTCGAGTCCCGGAGTGAACATCAACTCTGAGATGCAGGTACATCCAGCTGACGAGTCCCAAATAAGACGAAACGCGCGTCCTGGATTCCACTGCTAGCCACTATCCATCTTTGCTTATTGATTGGTAGTTTGTATTTTAATTTGCGTTCAACATTTTGTGCTGCTTATTTGTGCATTGACAAAATGTAAAATACATTGAACTTTATTAATGAATCGTTGTTACGGTCTACTATCAAGTGGTCCAGTGTAAAGGTAAGTCCAGTTATTTTCCCAATCGATGTGAAACTTTCATCATAAAAATGACTGTAAGCATCCGTAATTTTAGATCAATCATTTAAATGGTATTCTAATATTCAATTTCCGATTATCTCATCATGATCATCAATTTATTTTTAAAAAAATTATTCAGATAAGAAAACGGCTCCATGAAAGTGAAATAAGATTTGGTAAAAAAGAAGGCCACGATAAGATACTGCATTAATCTGTTTAAGAAAATGAGATTGCTGATTACTGAAAATGAAAGATAAGTATAGCACACATCACGGTGTGAGTCAGCTTCAGAAAGGTGTTCCAAAAGAAGTAAAAATTCTTTTAAAAAGATATAAGCGCGTTGACCGCATGAGATATCTCCTTTAAATATCGATTAGAATATAAATTTTGAAAGCTCTTCGCTAAGGTTCAATTGATTGGCGTTCATATGATTATTAGGTGTTTATTTATATTAACGTCTTAATCAGTCTGTGGTCTACTTCTATAATCGCTACTATTATTTGCCTTGCCGCAACGATCTTTGTATCTGAATTTATTGAAGGTAGTCAGTAGTCTGGTGGATGAAAAAGGGATAGATGAAGGCATTATGCATATATCATATCAATTTGATTATTTGAAAATTACATAACAGCAGTAATAACAGTGATAATAATTGCAAACATGTTTGACTGGTATATTATTCTACCACTATTATATAAGCCTGGTACCCATTATGAAACAAAGGCCGCCGACCGTGAATTTTTGACCAACTCTATCTTAGGCATTCCTTTTCTGTTGATTTCAAGTGATAATCATGTCGAGGTCTGATTTGCGGAGTTATGTGTTCTTTGGTCTGAATCTTTTCTTTGTGAACTGAAGATTCCAAGTTAGGGTTCTCTCTGTGATATATAATATGTACAATTTATCAATTGGTAATTCATTTGTCCTCTACCTGAGGAGGTTATGGCTTATAATGTTTGACCGATGGATGTGGTGTATCTTGTGTATAAAGCTGTTTAAAAATGCATGTATTATTGGTTTGTATGCGACAGCTGAGCTCTGTGATCTCCAAATCGAAATGATGCAGCTGAGTTGAAAATATCCACCGTATCCTGTGCTTCTCGTAAAGTGTGTAGGTCTCCATAATTCAACCGTCAGCTAACAGAAAGAGAAAATATGACAGCAGGTAGTCTTGTCTGATACCAGTCTCCACTTGGAATGCATCTGTCTGTGAGTTGGCCTCGATGCATGTCTTTGCATTGTAGTATGCCGTAAGAATTCCATGTGATAATGACATTATTTCTAGGTACTCCATAGTATCGAGGACGGTTCTACTGGGTCCTCATATTCATGCTGTCAAATGCTTCCTCGTAGTCAAGGAAGCTGATGTACAGTGACCAGTTCCATTCAACTGACTGCTCAACAATGATCCATAGTGTTGTGGTTTGATCTGTACACAACCGATCCTTACAAGATCCAGCCTCTTCATTTCGAATTCGGGCGTCTATTAAATCTTTCATTCGGTTTAAAGATACTCTGTTGATAGCGTTGCGTGGCTCTCAACCACAACTATCTTCTTGTTTACCTCCGAGAATCATGGAAAGGTTGTTTACGAAGGTCCATTGTGTTTCTTGAGGCACAGCACACCTATCATTTTGAAGTTATTACTTCGTCAATTCCTTTCTGGTTGTTTTCTACAGTAGATTCCTCTGTTTTTTTGGTAGATCACGTAAGGCTTGTAGCTTTTTGCCGAGATCTATCTTGGACTGAATAAGCTTGTTATAATCTAGTTCGGCAAAACTTATATAGCTTTGTGTATGAGTTTATGAGAGAAAATGCTGTCTTCTATGACTTTTTTAAATCACAAAGATTTACCAGCTCCTCGCCATTTCAATTTATTGATCCCAGTTTATGTCACCTCACAATGCAGTCATACTCGATATTGTCCGTCCAACTTATAAGTTTAGGATCTCTATTCAGATCTATTTCTGACTGTTTATTTATGTCGAACTGCAGCTTCTTATAAAAGTAATCTTTATCATCTTCGCTAATATCATTGATAGGTCTATATCACGGGATGACATTCATTGTAATCCTTTCCTTCTTTGCTTTGAAGGATGCTCTTATGGTTCGGAAGGCATGAGTTTTCCATACTATAACTGCCTTTCTTGATTCTACGGACAGCATTAATGTAACTCCTTGTGTATGTGGGGAGGTTATTATTCATGACCGGAATAAAACAACAGATTGTCGAGAGGAGCATCAGCATTGTGGTTTTTGGAGACTCAAGATTTTTACCATGACGCGTCAAAACTCTTGTATATGAATACTTCTCAACCCCCATAGGTGAGCGTAATAGGTTCCCTCTGAATATCGTTTTCGCAGCAGGGTTACGCTTTAGGAAGTAAGGTTACTAACCATACGTACAACCATCTTCCTTTACCCGAGATAAGAATCGGGACTAACCTTACAGTCTTCACGTGGAATTTCTGTATTATTCACTTCCACATTAAATAAGAAATATAGAATAAAGCCACGTAATTTGCAAAAGATTACTTTATAGGCATGATTCAAGTTACTAATTGTCAGGTTATTTCTAATAGTCGTTAGATCATCTGGTATCCCCACCGGTTATTTCATCATCTAATGTAGATTGAAGATAAAGTAGAATCTGAATGAATTAATAAGAAAAATGGAACAAAAAAGTGAGAGACACAAAGTATTAAGATCCATATAATTCAATCTGTAAATTTGAGATTATTTAAGTATAAAACATTAATAATCCACCATCTTATTCTTGTTTCAAAAAGAAGCGAGTAATATGAGTAATATTGCGAAAATCCAATCATAAAAAAGATGTCATTATATCATACCTCCCACCGCTTCCTTTTCCGTCTCTTCTGCTCACGCAACCAGTCAATGCACGCGATCATTATGCAGGCTTCTTAACAGTCTACGTTTAAGCTGCTAAGGCTATTCATCGTGTTGGAAGTCAGACGAGATGAGCTTCGGCGTATCTATCAGTTCAGTAAACACTGCTGAAATTCATTGATGTTTCTCAACATTTCGGTTTACGGTAATGGTAGCAATTACTGCTATTTCCAAAGCTATTTGAATATCATTTTAAGCTACCTTACGGTGGATATCACTTTCATGGTTAACTAATTGCTTTTCTAGTTGTTTCATACATTTAGTTCTTTTTATTTTCTTCAGTAGAGCAAGAAGAAAGCATTGAGCAGAATAATATGAGTTTATTTTATATCGTTAAATTCCCATCAGATACTTACAACGTGTAATATTGAAAAGCAAATTTATTATAAAGTTTACATACTTCTAACAGCAAAAATGGATATCCATCATCATAGTGTAGTGAGAGTGAAAACAAATAATAAGTGTTGTAAATAAATATAGTATATGAGAGAAGATTCTGGAACATCAGACATAGTAACAAGCAATTAATTAATTATATAATGAAGTAGTTGAACATAAATTAATAACAATTAAGCTATAACATGAGTTGAGATCAGTCAATTAAAAAATAAATAATAAGGTTATGACTTCGAAATAGGTAGTGCAATTGAAATAAGAGAGAAAATTACAAAAATAATGTAATGAAACGAAGATAAATTCACCATTCCAAGTATAGATTCGCAACTGTAACCTTTTGGATAAATAAGTTCGGCTTTAGTCGTTTGATGGCTGTGGCTTCAAAGAGTTTGAGAACGACATTCGACTGTCGATTGATGATGGTGAAAGACTTTAATCTATCAACTTGATGCCCTTTGTCATAGAGATGTTTGCAATAGAACTGTTGAAAACCTCAAATCCCATTGATCTGAGACGTTTTAGGATATGTTCCTTGGATCGAACGTAGGCCCATTTTACTTTTCAGCCAGTGTAACTGTTTTGGCAGGTACATGTAAATTTATATACCCAGTTACCAACACCTAGGGGGTGCCTACCGATATTTGATTGAAGTAAACAACATGTTTTATACAAGATTATCAGCTTGGCCGCAAGATATGTTCTGGTGAGTATGCCTTTTAATCTTCTGTTTATTGCCGACTAACACCGTCAACTTTTAACTCATTTTTTACTGTTATAAGTATGCAAACTTCACAATGGTCTTCATTTTAAATATTATAAGTTGCATGCACCTGATGAGAATCTAACGAAATTAAGTGAATTCATGTTATTCTGTTCAATTCTTTGTTCTTTTATAGTTGTCCAGAAAATATGTTATCAACTTTTTCATCGTCACGTCAAAATATAAGGAGTTTTCTTGCTGTGGCTTTTCTGTGTCCAGTACAACCCAGACATATACTTGCTTGTAATAGAGCATGACCTGGGTCTAAACATGCGCTCCAGAATGAGTGGCAATTTTTTACAGGGCCTTAACAACTATGGCTGATGGGAATGTAGTTTGTTTTTATCCATCGTTGAGTCGATTGTGGGTGTCGTCATGCCAGATGATGTCCTTTATTATGCATAACGTTGGTAATTTCCAGAAATAGACGGTTACATAAGCATAGTTGCACTAGGCTGTTGTAATTTTCCAGTCGTTGAGCCGCAAAACCCTATGATCAGACCAAATAGCTTTCCGTTTAGTTTAGCCCACCTGGTTTGGCATCAGAATCACCATTACTAAATATGAGCGTGTAGCTTTTTGAAAGAAGTTTGGAAGTTTCATATCAAATTCATATTTTACTTAATTGAAACTGCAGTCAGTGGGAGTGTAGGCAGGGACAAAGAAGAAGCAATAAAGTGTTTCCCAATCTTTCTGAGTTCTTAAAGTCCCGTTTAATCGGACAGCAGAGCACAAGAGACTATCTATGGGGTATCCAATCTAAAAGAGCCTATTCTGCTTTTGAACCTCATAATATACCTATATTAGTAAGGCGACGGGAAGCAGAGGTGGGATCTCCGGATACACAGAGGTTAAATCGCGTCAGTTTTCTATATTGACAATTGAGGTCAAATAAATAACCATACTTTGATCCTATGTGAGCGTTTCGGAGACCCAGCACACACCGACAACGTGAGACTCCAGCGTTCAGGCTAAGACAGCCTGTCGTCCTATCTGATACGAGGTTCGAACACTAAGATTCCCAACATGCAGTTTACGGGACCAAGAATAACATTTGGTGAACTCGAATCATTCGAAGTTGTGGCTCATTGTAGTAAGAATGTTTTAGAAAGGTTGTTCTGGGTTAGGCGAATTAATAAGGAATGAGGTAGAGATGATCTCGGGTGGTGTTAGAGATATGAGGGCGGTTGTCAATTCCTGGGCGCCGACATCGTGGGAGGATATTTCTTCTTCAGGGGTCTGAAAGAAAGCTGGGTTAGTGGTAGTTTTAGTGACCTGGTAGTGTGACTGCAATGCCTAGAAGCCAACTACTTGAGGAATGTGTTAGCTCCAAACTTTAAAAGGCCGTAACCTCTGGGAAATGGAAATTAGTGGGTTGAGTTGTCCACTTTTTCCATTCCTTTCGTATCTTCCCTTGTGAGAAAGCAACATCGCCTAGATGCTAGTTATCTGAGGGAGATAACTTACTGCTGTCATACGCCTCTACAGTAGATCACTTGACATCACTCCTGAACTTCTTTAGTTCATATTTTCAACTCCAACCAACTTGTGATACCACTTAGTAATCATTCAGTGCTGTCAGTGAATAACAACATATCATAGTCAATATAACTGAACTACAAAAATCGAGAATTCTCAGTTGAAATTCAATAATTCATTCCCATTTTTTTCAAGTTATTGATTACATTTGAAGGTCGTTTCTACTAAAAAGTGGCATAAACTACTTACTGTAAATCAAGCGGTAATGAATAACTTATAGATTAAATAGAAAACATTTATGCGATAATTAAATAGAGGAGGGTCAAGCAAAAATTAAGCGTAATTTCAAAAATCAGATATTTTTCATAGATGATCGTTTAAAATAGAAAGCCGTTAGATGAGAATCCTTAGATTCGTTGATACAATCATAATATATAAATAAACGATATATTCTTAATATCCCAATGAGTATAAAAATTATATTTTCCGACGGTTCGTGACTTGGTGTAAGCCACTCCACAGAGAATAAATAAATCGTAATATATGCAAATAATTAGGATAAATATCATATTTAAACCTGTCACTCAAAAAGTATATACGACAAACTGCATACAGCGAAAAAACTACAATATTCCAGGTTTTACATTAAGCGCATGTGAAATTGATTTTTTCTTAATTATGGGTCACAGTTTTGTTTATTGAAATAAAATAAAAATTAGGTCATTCTAAAAAGTAGACTTTATATATTAATCACTAATTCATAAAGATTAAATGATGGAAAATATGTGTAGAGTATTAAATTTTGTCTATAGAAAATATTCCACTACATTAAAACTGTTTCCTTATTTATCAGTTAAATAATAGAAAACAATGTGTAATCAATCAATACAATCGCTACACAAAAAACCAAATATCGATATATTGAAAAAATTGGGAAAATTCGAACATAAATTCCCAAATCTAAGCATCACTTACACAATCCTGTAATTGGATAACTTTAACACTATATCAAGACAACGAGAAACGAGCCCATAACTATTGAATCCTCTCAACTTGAAGAAACCACATTTCGCCCTCATGTACCTGCAATGTATTCATCATACCCTTGTAAAACCAACCAGTTACAGTCATAAGTGACTCAGTTTGGAATTTTAGCTTTTGCAGGTAACTTTACAAAAATTGATCCTGTCTTCCAAACCAGTAGCACCAACTCACAACTACTCAGATATTTGGATATTATTATTAATGGCTTTATTCAATATTATATTTTGGTACAATATAGAATTCTCAGCATGAGGTAGTTCAACAAGGAAAAAGGTGAAAAAAGCCATGGATCTGTACAACTTTTCAACTAGAAACATGTACAAGAATACAACTTATTGACTAACTAACCTGTTCATCACAGAGTGTATGTGCTAGATAAGGTATTGTAGATCTTTTATACCTTGGCTTGAGTGCATGAATTCTAATGTAGTGACGTCTCGTTCTACCAGAAGATATACAAGAAGAAAGATGTAAATGAAATGGGTGATTAATATCCGATAAGATAACATTTTCCAGGAGTTTGCAAGATTTTAGATGTTTATCCACATCCATATTAATAATGACCTAAAAAGATTCACCACACACCCTGCTAACTGCCTTCAGCACTCGCCGCAATACAGAAGTCTTTTCTCAAAAGCCCGAGGAATGGATAACACAGAATGTCAACACAGTTTTTAAAAATGAGGTTTGGGATTCCATCAGGTGGAATGAACTAAGTGACTGGAGACATCTTCGGACATCAGTTTCAGTGAAACTAGGAACACAACTGTTCTTCAAACTTGTGGATATAGGGAGCATGACATCAGCTGACGTACAAAAGACTTATTTAAGTAACAAACATTCAGCTGCTTATCGCTTCTAATGTGTCTGTCAAGTGTAAGTTCTTTAAAGTTTCCACATACTTGGAGAGCCTTTACAAGATAGGAGTTTTTGAGTAAACATAGTGTTGAGACGTCTAATCTCTAGGTCTATTAGACCATTCAGGTTACTAAATTCGATAGAGTTTTTCTCCTTGTACTTTCTTTTACCCTCCGTAGTTGTTTCAATTGTGGAAATGTAAGTCGATCGAAACTTGCAAAAATGGTTTTCATGAGACAACAAATATCAAAAGAGAACTTAAGATAACAACTGATAATATCAATGGTGTTTTCCAATGATTCATCTACAAATAATTCTCAGTTAGTTGCAGGAAACATGCTTTTCAACTTTTGGATATTTTTCTCTGGGTAATTCCTGTATCTGAGTTTTTTAGTCTGATGTAAGAGTGTTCTCATTCTACACTTTCCATATTCTCTAGATTGAACAAGAATTGTACAGTGATCCGAGCTAGACAATAGAGCAAGTTTAAGAGTTACATATGTACCCACATCATTAATGATAATTAAGTCTTTAGATGTTGGAGAAGATTTGTAGCTTAGGTGGATGATTTTGATGGAGTTTTGTTCTCTGAGCTGGATGGTTTGGTGGTGGAGCTTTCATCGTTCTTCTGAACGACATCATCAGCACAAACTTCCATCAAGATAATTAAGTCTAAATGGGCATCCTTACGAATGTGAAAATGTACTACATTTTGGTGGCCTAGTTATGAAAGAAAGCTACAGTCACATGTATTGAAATCACCACATACAATTGAAAATGAACCACTGAAAACAATAACAACTAATTCAGTGAATTCACCAGCGAAAGCAGATAGTGCAGATGATGTGTAGTCTGGAGTCACGTAGATGTTGGTGACATAAACATAGTTGATTTTATTTAAGTGTTTTGGACGACATCTTAAAGTTAGATAGCCAATAAAGTCGTTTGAAAATTTGAAACATGCACAAGTAGGTCGACACTGGTTCGCGTTTACAAACGTGGCTACAACGCCGCAACACCTCTTTTTATTGCTTGATTGATCCTGACGACAGATATTGAAATCACGTAGTGATGCTGAACAATCGTCCTGTAAATCAGTTAACCAAGATCTTTGAATTGTGATGACACCGGAATTACGATACATGTTTTGACCTAGTAGGAATTGAAGATAGTCCATACTGCTAATTAGTGATCGACAGTTAGAATTTAGCAGCTCAGGAATCGACATATGAATAATGTTCATTCTTCTCAATTCCTATTGCCAACCACCACGATGTCTGTGATTGCACTTTCTTGTAACTTGTACAGCAAAAGGTCATAGAACTTTTATAAACGCGCCTGAATATGTTATGCGATTAATAGACATTTTGAGGTGTTAAGACAAAGTTTAAAAAGCAGATAACTTGTTGAAATATTTAGACGACAAGAACATGTAGCCCAAATATTCAAGTAGGCCGCCTTGGCTTTCAACGGTTAACTACTATATACAAGGGCTTTTTCTAGCCCTATAAAATTACGTACGGGACATGAAAATAACAGTACTACCCTCAGTGATGTTAGCATAAAAAATGCAATCTGATTACAAATAATTATTATTGATGTTCAACATGTACAACATGTTACATTTACATTCAGTAGCAAAGAGACTGAACAGTCTTTTTCTAAGACTCGCACAGTTTAAAAATTTTAATGAGTTTAAACTTGATATCTACAACATGTTTTTATAAGCTACATATCTTCAATTCATTAAACAAATTTTTCTGTTTATTCTGCAAGTTTTTAATAGTACATAATAACAATTCATTTACTGGATAAATATAGAACTGCAAAATCTCTGTGGGTACGATGCTAGTCAGCTGAGAACTTCAGTTATCTAATTTAGGTCAGATAATAAGAATGCTGGTGAATTCACAATAGAGCATTTTAGTTAATACATACGTATTCAAAAGGGAACTTAAAGCCACTAATCATAGTATATAGTATGGAGGTGTGGAAAATTCATGACCTACTAACAAGACTTTTTGGTGTTCACCAATAACTCCTATGCTAAATTGTTCAGGATAAAAATATGTTTCACCTTGTCCTACCACATAACTTTGAACGGGTCGAACAAGACAGATGCATTTCAAATGACACAAATGTTGCACATCAAATTATGGTATCAAGCGATATTAATTGAAGCACCATTGAAGATAAAATTACTATTTATGGATTAACCCTAACGCTAGTTTATGAGAACTACCTGAAAATAATTATTAGCACAGTTAATCGAACAATTAAAAAAGTCGTAAGGTATTCATGCAAAAATATAGTAAAAACAGGTAAATAATCTAACAGGGAGATTTTGAAAGCAATTACTAGCTTTACCCCCAAATGCCCTGGTACCGCAGAGAGTGGGGTGGGTTCGCCCTCCCTCTCGAAATGCTCTCACATGGCCACGTGTATATAGCCAGGGAAGTCCTACTCACTGCCTTCTCGTGGCGGGGGTGTTGTTTACGAAAATGAGAGGACGAAAAGCGAACGTCCGGCGCTATAACCGGATCTCAAATCAATGGTGCATATCGGCTCCAGTATCCTGAAGGAACAAATGGCGTATGAACCAATCGTTGGTCACTGGCTTCCATGGGACTGCATCTCCTTACGATGCTCCACTGCCTTGTGGGTCAAACGTTCAGGTCGAAGGCTCGGGGTGTGGCCCCCTAAGACTAACTCCAATCACCATCTAATCTAGCAATGAAATTCGTTCACCAAGTATAGTTTTATGAATTCAGCCTCAGAACGTGCTTCTCATAGTTTATATCAAGAGCTGATCTGAGTCAGACGACCACTAAATAAAAACAAGAAGCATTGGACAAATGTGTCGTCCTAGAATGAGACTCCTTAGCATTATAGATAGACAATCCTAAATCGTGGCGCACACCTAACATTTAGATTACTGGGCCGGCATATAGTAGTTTACGCGACGACTTTAAACATGCCATTTGTTTGAGGGCTAGTGATAACTACATGACAGTCAGGACAGAAGTAGGTAGATAGGAGTTTGAACTTGAGACCTATTGGGTGGAAGCTGAAAAAATGCTTAATCACATAAAAGTTGAACAAAAACATGGAAGTACTCACTTGAAACCCACAATAAACCAACCAACCCCAATCAGGTATTTGATACGAATTAAAGTTACATCCATCTGCTAATTCTTCAGCAGAACATCTGAAGAGTAATTTGTTTAGTTCCAATAAATTCATATTGCCTAAAAGAACTTTGATCGAATTTGGCTTTAGTAAAGAATTGTTTCCTGATGGTAAACTTAAAGGAATATAGGCATTTTCACCTTTACCCATAGCTTGACTTGTTCGAGGTTCATATAAACGACAATCAAACTGTAAATGAAAGAATCAATATTAATAAGATTTACGATTGCAATAAATCATAACTGGATATAAAAGAACAAGAGATAATGATTGCCAAATATGTGTTACTTAACGATTTAGTTACTCCATGTATACGTAAAAAAAATAGATCCAACGATTTACAGAAGAGAATATGCTATAAAAACAGTATATTAGCTAAAGAGGGTCGACTAAAAGGGATATTGAGAACATTGTTTACTAACTAAATACCAGTGCATATGAAATAAAGATATCATAATATATCAAACGACGCTATTCAACTGTTTTAAACGGAAATGAAGAACATTTCAATTCGCATTTCAGTGTCTGAAAGTCATATGTGAAAAGAAAGAGTAATAGCTTTATTTGGAACCTGTATGATTATTTTTAAGTAAAAATAAAATATTTCTATAACTGGAAATGAATGGTTTTGTGTCGGCAAGCATCTTGGATGAAATTAGTTTGTTTTCATCAGGAAACAATTTCGAAAAGAAAAACCAGTTGTCAATTTTATCCATTAAAGTGACAAAATATACTACGAAATTACATTTCATATTGTATGAAATATAATCTGTACAAATAATCGTTGGTTATGATGTAACGTCACGTTGCATTAAAACTCCAATGAAATATTTTGTAATTTTGATACCAATTTTCGCTAATTAGTTTGACAAGTAATTCTGGAACATCATTAGTCCTGAATCTCCTCTAAATACAAATCAGTTATTAACTTATTCGTAAACCTATTGATTGCCCCTAGATATCTTACATCCAAACAAAATGCAATGCGAAATAAAACCATTTAGTTTAATGACTACATTGTTACACAATAGATAGAATACAAACACTAAGAACTAGGCTAATACTACATAGTGTCTGATTTAATGTATTCGTTTGTGAAAGAAATATCCCAGTTCAGTTACTTAAACAAAACAATATTTGCTAATAGTTGTGTGTATGAAAATGAATTAGGCTTATATTAGACTTTTTCTAACGCCTCTGTATGCTTTTAAGCTAGAATTTCTTTTCTTCTGATAAATGTGACAAAGTTTATGTAAATTAAAAAAATAATAAAATCAGTAGTTGCCGTGCACAAATAGATTGAGTCATGTTGATAGTTGCAGACTGACTGGTTGGGGTCCAAATGACCAACAAAAGCAATGTTTGAAGACGTTGAATGATAGAACTTAGAATTGGTTACAGTGGGACGGATCCGTTCACTCTTTATCTTGGAGTACTTATATCTTGTATTTTGCGAATTCATTCTTTCTTCTCAAAACATATTTTTTGTGCTTAATGTTGTTACCATCAGAAAGTGTTACTAATTCTAATAATTTCTCGTTTATTTTGATAATTTCATCTTACGGTGCTGATATGGCGTGGCAACTTGAGCTGGTGAACATATATCACAGGTTCTATGTTGTATCAGTCTGATTAACTGAAACTTGACTTCCAAAATGACTTAGGAACTAGATGTATATTTCATGAGCGCATTACAATCTAGTTGAAATTCAGCGGTATCAGAATAATCTAAAAACAAGACTGCAGTATAATTCCTCTCTTCGTAGCTTGAATGATTGTGATATTATTGTTTTCATATTTTGATAAATTTGTCAAATTTCAATAGTTGAAATACTAGTTGGTTGAGGTAGTTTGCCCAAAAAGTTTATATGAAAGAAGTCAAATAAAATCTTTTAAAACGTTAGCTCATAGTGACTAGTGAAAAGAAATTACATGTAGAATAGGTTTTCTTGAGTAACTAATATCTCTCCAATGATAGATACGGAATACAGAATATGAATAAAAATTGTCAGAAAATACCAGTTCTAAAACTGCAGCATTTTACTTTCAAACAGGGTTTTACTTAGTCGGTTGTTTAATTATTTAAGAGATGGTTTACACTGTTAAAATATATTACGTTAACAATTGTCATGCATCATTACTGGCTTTTGGTTTCGCAGCTGTGTAAAAATTAATCCGATTTCTTCTTCAAGTACTTGTATAGGTTTCTAACGTGAACACCTAAGAAGCTTCAGTAACCGGCAGAACCTCATTAAAATACAAAAATTCATCATGGCCAAGATTATTGTCTCCACTTTTCTTTACTACTGTTAACCACCACGAAGCAGTATCAACTTCAAGAGTTTATGAACAACAAAATGAGACCTTAAAAATTGATTGCAACGATTTGCGCCTGCATCAGATGAAATTGCGGTCCCTGTGAAATAACTGACTTGATGTTAAGATTTCTTGTCTTTGGATAGGATAACAGACTTAATCAGCAATCCATTAGCATAAAATGAAATCCGTGTTTTCAAGACTCTTACAACAGATTAAATTTTGATTTTTAAGAATATAATTTCAATATGGTAACCACTTACAACTGAAAACATATAGTAAATGATACGGTTTATTGAAATATCCAATCATTTGAAGGTTTATAAAGAGTCTAAATTAAGGCTTACAATCAGAATTACTCATTAGTTTTCTTTTCACATAATTGTAGATGTATCGATTGGGGTCAAATTATTTTAACTCATGCTTTTTTTTATAAAACTGCCTCTTAAACGTTGACTGCCTATTTGAAGATATTGATAAAATACAGAATCTTCTGTACAAATGCATGATAATTGTCAAGATCAGTATCGAATATGTGAAGTCTCAAAAAATCCTACATAAATCAGTTTCACTGAAAACTTTATCACAATAAGGTGACTGTTATAATGACCTATTCATTAATTTTAGAGACTAGATTTGTGGCTATAACAAAGTGTCACAAATACAGGACTTTCAATTAATATTCGTTGAAGAGATATTTAAATACGTCCTTAAGCGACGGTCACATATCACAATAATGGGCTTTACTTTCGAAAATGATGCATGAACGCTCAATAACTATGATATAAGAGGATACTCAATAATTGACCAGTAGAATTTTTAAATCATACTTAACAAGTCATTGATTTTGAAGTTTTAGGAATAAAATTGTGTAGACTTGTCTTATCAACTGTGGTATTATAGAAATAAAAATAATAATGAAATAAACAACCGCATGTACAAAACTAAACTAACCTGTTGTGACATGAAATTATGTAAATCAGCAATGGCTTGTAGCTGGCTATCATCTAATTTAATTGAAACAATTACAACTGATCCCGGTGGGAAATTGTAAAATATTAAACTATCCACCATAACACCATGTTCATCTGAGTAACTTTCTACGCGAAATGTTTTACTTTCAGTGGCTGGTACGTTTTGTAAAATTGAGTAATTCATACACATTAAACCATTTATATACTGGAAAAGGAAAGAGGAAAAGGAATAAAAAAATTATCAATATAGGGTTGTGGAGATTGTTGAGTTTTAATTGAAATCATAAACCAATCAACGTTGGACCATCATTGAAAACCTGGAAGCTCTGGATGGCCGTTTTGACCTGGTACGGGACAACTTAGCAGTGAGCATCCACGAACCCACAAGTGGAATTCAAATCTAGGACTATAGGTCTCGCGCGCAAACGCTTAAGATCTAGACCAATGAGCCGGCATCTAACGGTGTTAATGTCTAACTGCAACCAATCCACAATATTGCGCGACCATCTTTCATTGTCTTCGGTGGGTAACTCAGTCATTCAGTCAGTGAGTCAGCTACAACGCAGGAACAGGCACATATATGCATCGGTCCAAGTTGCCATACCGCATTAGCACAACAAGATGAACACCGGATTCATAGAAGTAGTTAAGTGAATGGTGGAAATATATAAAAGAAAGATTAAATATAAGGATATCATACAGGAAGGAAGAATTAGTTCGTAGAAAGAAAGATATGAAGTGATTTTAATCTCTTAGTTTAAAGGAAGACAGAGTGTATACACCTACGCCATTGTGATCGATTATGAGCCTTGTCACCCAGAGTCTCCAACCATTGGTTACGATAGTCACGCGGACCTGGCACAAGTTGAACTCCAATGGTCACGACTTCTCAATGGAACCCCAGGAAATCAATCTTGGAGCTAGTCACTAGTGAGCACATGATTATTATCAGAATAGGGATTTGTGGAGATTGTAGTAATTTTAAGATAGACCACCACTAAAAACCAGTCGTACACTAGGACAAAACAGCCGTCCAGTGGTTCCAGGTTTTCAAAGGTGGTCTAACATCGATAGTTTCATGATATCAAACTACAATAGGACTGATATGAATTAATCTTTGGTTAAAAAAATGTGTGGATACCATGGTCGGTGAGATTGTTAACTTTAATTTGAAAGTTTTACCAATAAAATCTCGTATCATGACATTTTCAATTCGAAAAAGTTTTTTAAGATTTCGACATTCCCATTTGAAAGAACAGTATGAATATAAAAATATAACTGCACTAGCGCCTGTCTTTTAAACAGATAAATATACGTTTAGACAATTAAGAATACATTGTGGACAGAGAATAAAACAGGTTTTCAAGGCACAATTAATTGTGATGATCCAGATTAGGCATGTTATTTATTGTCTGGTTTGTGTAGTGATTGATGATTTGAAACAAACAAGATTGGTCAATTCTAAACCAGAAAAAATGTTCCCACAACCATAAGTTACATAGATTCTTAAATGTTATGGATACATAACCAACAAACGCCCTAAGGAGTAAAAGTTCTGTTAACAGTTATCTAAATAATTACGGAAATATATTTTTCCGATCACCAGCGTCATCGATATGCTTGAAAGGAATTGCTTGAGATAACTCTTATTGATAATGAAAGCTTTGATGACTTCCATTTACTTGCTGAGTAATTATTCGTTACATCAATACATAGACAGTAATTTATGTCAACCTGTGTGGAAGTTTTGCAGATAAATAAACAGGTTTACTTCGCTAAAAGAGTATCATTAGTCAGATATCACATTAAGTTTGCAAGGTTGGTTCCACAAGAAATTATATTTGATTTAATGATTAAAGCATTTAATTTCCAACAAATAGGTCACACGTCCGAAACTGGACCTAACTACTTTGGTCTGGGTATCAAGCTATTATCAGTAGCTTCCACATAAAACAATATGATTGAAAGTTCAACATAAACTTTCACTAGTCAAGTGAGTTGCATTTACTCAATTACTATAGTCAAGAATTCATTAATCATCAACCGTAAACAGATGGTGACATTATAACACTTTTATTTTGCATTTTTCGATTCTTCACAATACAAGAAATACCACGTTTTATGATATTACTGAAATCCAACTTCGTCTGATAAACAAGAAACAATCCAACAAAAGCTAACATTTTTTGTGTCTAGTTGGAATTTTAAATTATCTGTTCGTTCATACTGTTTAATTGTGGTATTATTTAAATGCAGGTCCATTTTCTGCGTTTAAATTACTATAACCTGTTAAAACCAGAATTTTAAACAGTTTCATACATCTTTGTCGTATAAAACCTGATACTCATTACAACATAAATGAATACCTGGACTGGATTCAGTACGCTAACAATAATTCAACTCAGTGGTTTGACAGGTTAGTAAATATATTAAGTAATAAATGTTTACATTTTGAGAGGCACTAGATAAGTAATCATTCATTGAAATCAATGGAAAATGTCAGTAACAAATAGTTGAATAGTTATACAAATTAGACATAATAAATTCGATAGTTAACTAAAAATACATTCTATAAATTATCTCTATGTCATAAAATGCCATAATGATATCACTTTACTATTTAGCACAAAGAAACCCACTGCTGACTGATTTGGTAATAATAAATTAATGTTTGAATACAAAACGGACACTGTAAGTACTATATTCGGGTTGTAGTTACAATCGAAATTTAGATCTAAGCAGGACCAATGTAGCTTCGATAAATGTCAGATACATTTATTGTCATCTAGTATACGGCATTATGGCAATCAAAAGCGACCTTTAATTCAATTGGTCAATTATTTTTCGATCAGTAGTCTGTTCACTAACCAAGTTATAAAAATTAAATATGATATTATGTTTATCCACTAATCGTATATTCGATATGATCAGCGAATGACCATCTAGAATAATTAGTTTACAGTAAACTCACTAGGTCATGGGTTCAAAATCAGCTCAACTAACTGCGATTTAGGTAGCCAAGTTAGCCTACTATACAAATTTACACAGAAAATTAGCTCAGACCTGAACACATAAATTTAGATTTGGTAAACGAATTACATTGTTATGTATTATTATAGTGAAACGATAAACAGCGGAAACAACATAATTCATACCTGTGGATTCTTTTTAAAATCTTTCTGTGGTGGATAATCTCCTTTAAATGTTGAGAGAATTTCACATAACAATCTATTCACTCGTCCACCCAACCGAATTGGATGAAAATCTGAATGGTGTGGATTAGGTCCAGGATCATGAAAAGCTGTATGTGTTATCAATAGGACAGCTTCACGAGTTTCTGGACAAAAACGTGTCACACCTAATACATTAGGTGTAATCTTTAAAAAAGAAGGAAGAAATATAAAAAACATGATAACAAATGTTTTCGTTGTTATATTGACATATTAGCCAAATTATCTAATGAAATTTTTAACTGATTTAAACAAATTTACCAATTGTCGTTAACGAATAAGCATCTGTACAAAAGACAACAAATGTTTCTATGAAAAAGATGACATTTAAATAATCTTTAAATTAATAATACACTATACTGCATAGTGAAAAAATCTCTATGATAAAAATAGCACCACAAGACAGTATTACAATTCTTATGGTGGTATTTAATAGGCATAAGATGGTATTTCTTATGATAAATTAGGGGTTTCAAATTCTTAATTTCGTACATCTGTCTAGTTACCTGTGATGTGGTATCAGAACGCAGGTTAGACAAAAAGCTTCCAGTATGAGAGGATTCCTAACACTATACACTGTGTAACTGTATTGTATAACATTCTACCTAAGGTCCTTCCATAATGTGGATTACATAATTCAATCAGCTCCACAAATTTCCTGTACTAAAAAATAATACCACTTATATTTCAAGTACCGAATCCTATACTCAGTTCTCATTCACACCCATTTTTGCATGGGACGTACCGATAATATTCAGTTTGCCTAAAATGAACCACTAAGCTCGAATGTTTCAACATTATCCTATTTACTACAGTGTAAATGTTTACAACATATTAGTCAGTCAATCAATCAATCGGTTACAAGTTGTATTAAATAAGGACAACGTATAATGAATAGACATTTCACTGTAATTCATTTTTCCAACAAAAATATTAAATAAATCGCAATAATAATAACAACAAATTACATACTTGGTCTACAAATGTTTCAGAAAATCCTTCAGATGATAACCAACTATGCAGTTCATTTAAAATAGATTTTGGCTTAATTATACCAACATTATAATTGACTTGATCAGGCCATTGCGAATAGAAACGTTCCTCTTTAACTACATCAATATAATGTGGGACTAATTCATCATAACCACGTGTACTACCAATTGCACAACAGGCAAACGATCCAACTGCAGATAAAGGTAGATAATTAAAAACAGAATGTTTCTCCAATACACTTGGATTATCATGAGTTTGATCATAGAAGACAGCATGTGATACACTCGGATATAGATGACGTGCACTACCTCGTTCAAAAAATGCTCCAGCAGGTCGGGATGCACCATATCGATGAACTTGTCGACCTAAATCATGACAGTCACAAGCTGATAGGGATTCTAAAATTGTAAATGATTTGAAATAAGTAAATCTTGTAAGAATGTATAGAGAAAGCTTTAACAAGGGAAAGTAAATTTTTATTATTTGCTTGTTTATTCTAAAGAAAATTATAGTGTAAGAGTGAACCAATCAAGTCCAAAATAGTGATTTCAATGGAGATAAAATAAAAAAGCACTTACAAAACGTTTGGTTTCTAAGGAAGACGATATTATGTCATTTTGAACACGGAAAAATAACCAGAGCACATGGAAAATAAAATGGGTACTTAGTTTAGGTATCCAACTGTATTAGATTCCCGGTACGTGAGATACGGACCTATGAAACGTTTATTTAAAACTTATGGATCAGATGTTAACCAAAAACATTATTGTATACGGATAACTGGAAAGTGGGCATTTCTTCACAAATTTGAATAACAACATGCACCATTAAAACTGATCTCCATCAACGTTTGCATACAAATGAAAAACGGAGAACAGATAGGTTTGGTTGGCTTTAGAAATGCTTGACATCGATGTTTTTTTATTTTTCACAAATCCACATCCAATACTCTAGTGAAGTATTACACGTTCTCTCCGCATCTGTAGATTAGAAAAGCTTGCTTCACGTGCGTTTATCTGGGAACCCTGTGACATCTCCGTCCGATTTTGCTGGCACTGTGGTCACCTGAGCGCTAGAGCAGAAGCAGCATTAATCGACTGAACCCTTTTTAACAGTCGATCTCAAGAAAACGTGTTTGATAAATATTGTAATGTTAGTTATAGGCGTGAATGAACAAACCGAAAATATAAGCACAGAGGAAAGTCACTTCGATGGTCAATGGAGACTTATTGGTTGCAGGTCAAATAACGGTGAACGTCTGCCGCAGCTCTGTATAAACAACAATATGTTTCTGGCTAGAACTTACTATTTGTAGTCATCATCAATGTGCTACCCGACCCCCTCACTCTACATTTAAATTCTGAACTCAAGTTGATCACGATGTGATCAGCTACCGCTGAAGTTGTTGTGTACAAAACTACGGCTCATTTTTAAGTACTTGTCTCAACTTTGATCATGTCCTCATTTGCGCTAATCTTATCGTACATCTCAATGGCTAACAAGCTTTTCGTCCCAAACGGATTAATACGATCAAACTGAGCAGATCACCTGGTCTGTTGCCTCACAATATCAATCAAACTATCCTGCCCTTCATTGCCAATGTCGACTACCTGATCCAACAAGAGGGAAGAGACCTGCAAGGAACTCCGACCATCAGGTCCTTAAGAATTACTTCCAGGTATTTTAAGCAAGGTAGCCAACTCCTGATTCCTGAACTGATTGAGTTGTTTGGGGAAGTTTAAGAATTAGTGGGTGTCCCAACACCTTGAAATGACGCCGCTGTCCCACAGATCCTTAAAAAGGGCTGACGTCAACAATGCAACAACTATAGGGGGATAAGTCTACTTCTGTTCGCATCCAAATTATTGGCTTCTGTCATACTTTGCAGGTTGTATAAAATCTGTGAAAGATCGCAAGTGCACTGTCTATACACTCACCCTCCCCCAAATGTTATTTTTCCTAATATTAGTGAAGCCTTCTATGCATTGGACAGGATTGTGCTCTGGGATTCTCTATTAAAGATGTGCCTGAGAAGCTTATTAACAGCTAAAGGGCTCCATATGCAAACATCTCAGCCAGAGTATCGGCACGCAACCACCTCTCTCCACTGTTCTATTCCGGGCGCGGTTAAACAATCTCATCATTCCTCTCTAATTATGTCATCAATGACATTCTGGAAACAATACTGGTGAAGGCGAATGGTGGTGTTTGTCACTTGGGGAAAGACGTTTTGGTCGTAATATGTAAATGATATAGTCTTACTGTGTAATGATACTCAATCTGTGCAACCTGCAAGCAATCTGTTAGCAATCAATATCTTTAGGCATGGTACGTACTTTGCACCTCCTAAATACAAAACAGACAGGAGCGTATGCACGCACTCACTCTTTGTGATGAGCCGCCTGTAGTCGAACAGTTCGTGTAACTGAGTAGTTGTGAAAGTACAGGTGGCGTCTCAGATGAGATTAATATACGTTTAGCGGAAGCCAGACAGGCTTATGCCAAGTTGGTCCATCTGTGGCGCCTTCATGATGTTAGTCTGGCTGCGAGAGGTCGGATTTACAAAGTTTTGATGGGAGAAATTCCGTTTTGTTCCTGTGAAACTGTTGGGGACGATAGATCCCCCAAAACCCACATTTTGTAATTTTACCTTGTCGACTAACTTATCGACTAAATGTTTAAATATTTGAATGGCAGTCGATTAACGAACTTATTGATGAAATGTTTAAAAATTTCCATGACAATATCGATTATATATATTTGTATAAATACGCTTGATTTGTGTGCCTGATTGACCTGGTATCTTTTGGTTGCCTGTAGAATACACTTTTCTACGTCTTACCAAGACTTCTTGATCGAGTTAGCTGAGTCGGGGACAACGGACCAGAACAGCCTATCGAGTTTCTGAATCCTTGATACTTCGTTCCATTCCGAGTGAGACGAATCAGTAGTAGCATTTGAGCTTAACGAACCTAGCAGAAATCTAGCCTCTCCGAATCGAGGATGTTCGGTGATTATGTGTTTAATTATCATTCTCTATAAAGGACTGATAACATTTAGTAGGAATACTAATTTAGTCAGTACTTGAAAACACTGATGGCCAACGAATAGAAAATCCATGTTTAGAATGTATCTTGTTGGGTAATCTGAAACATCCACTATTCTGTTTTTTTACCTGGATTAGAAATTATATTCCATTCCTTGTTTATTAAAACTGATAAATCAGTCATACTGCTTATTTCTGGTAACTGATTTGTGCCATTTTAAGATGTATATATGGTTTTTATGACAATTACATACAGTGATTGTAATCCAGTAAGCAACATATGCAATAGAATACAATATAGAAGAAATAAAACAAAATACTATGATTATCATCCAACAAACTTTACCTCGTATTAAAGAGCTAAGACCTAATTTATTGATGAAAATGTTATCAACATATTCGCCTCCAGTGAATAATTCTGCAACCACATACAAATTAGGTCGTATAGCTCTAGCCTTATCAATCATATATTGTGCTACATGAAGAGGTGTACTATGGCAATTATCCAATCGTACTGCATGAAATATTTTTGCAGTTAATTCCGTGTATTTAGTCATTCTATCCCAAAGATATGGACTGTCTGCTGGTTTGTCACCATAACTGAAGTTTTTAAAAATTGCCAAAAAATAAAATTAGGTTGCTGTAACCAAAAAACTAAACAAATAGATACAAGAATAGATAGTTAAATTCATGTTAAAGTAAAATTATTTAGAATGGGCTATTCGTGAAATCATTGGTCACGCCTGACAATACCTACTGCGTTAAGATAAGTGCACTGGACAAACTACTTTGATCGGCTAATTTTGATCAATGAAATATATCTCCATGATGTGATTATCGTACAGTAACCAGTTATCTCTATTTTTTATGTTTAAAGTGTTGTTGACTTGACAATTAGTATGATCACATCAGCACAACGATGGATTTTAGATGCAAAACATTAAGATCGATTTCTGTCGCAAAAATCAGAAGCTATAACTAGAGTCTTGAAGAATAAAACTGAGTAAAGTTTACAAACAACCGCCAAGAGAAGACTATTTATTGCATTCATATAACAGAAATTGCCCACCTACAGTAATATATAAATATATGATATTGAAACTCGATAACCAAGCACATCTTCGAGTTATCTGTTTTGAGTATCATTATTTTGTGAGGGTTGATGATAACAAACCACTTCTATCAGAGGGAATTGGTCAGTCTAATTCAATGTAGGGTCTGACACGAATTCCCATCGGTTCGAATCACCACACTTTATAAACACAAATAAAGGAAATTAGCAAGATTGGTAGCATGTCAGCCGAAGCAGTAAAGGTATCAATGATAGTAACAAATAAAAAACATAAAGAATATGATTCAAAAGGAGGTGAAATACGGGAACAAACTGCATAAAATAAAATTGAAACTTAAGATGTGCTGAATGGTAAACCATCCCAACCAAGTCGATATATATACAATGTATCATATAATTCCAGCCGAAATAATGCTTCAAATTTTTAAGTTATATAACGTTGCGGTCTTTGAATTAATAACTCCAAGTGTTAACTAATATATGAATATATAGTTATTTACATAAAACACTGAATTAGGTTGCAAATTAGTGATTATGAAAAAGACCATATGAAAACTAATGGTTTTGAAAACATATATGTATACAAATCTATGCTGTGAAAATTCAAATGGGACAAAAATTACCGTAACTTTACTGAGTCGCCCCAGACTATAAGTTCACGGCGTAAGTATACAAATGAGCCAGGTTCTGCAAAGTTTTTCAAAGGATCATCATTCATCACCCATCCATTAAAAGCCATAATTTTTGCGGCATCTTTGGTTTCCAAAATTGCTTCAGCTTCTTCAGTGGTTTCTACGTCAGGGACTGGATGATAAAAGTACCTATTAAGAAAGTGATAAAATTCTTAGGATAACGATATATTTAAAAATTATGAGTGCTATCTAATCCCACTCATTGTAACAATACATGGGTTTCGTAAACAATTAACTTTGTATTGCAGTCAGACAGTTAAAAAACACCACTCAACAGTGAAATAGTGTAGCGTTACCACATAAATTTAACTTCAAGTCATCAACGTGCCATTATCAGTTTCACCGACAAATATTAAACAAATACCAAACTTTGAGTGAAATAATTGTTAAACACTACACTTGTCAGAATTGTGGATCAGTCATTTAGGAATATGACTCAGACAAGCAATTATAGGGTCTAAATTTTGTTGAAATGAAAACAATATTATTAATATTTAGACAATATAAGAATAAAAGCCTTTTATGTTAACATATAATAGGTTACCAAATTTTATAACCAATCAGATATAAAATTCCTGTAGCAATATTGAAATGGCTTATCTTGACATTACGATATTGTTTTTACACATAAAAACAGAAAGCTAGTTGGTTATTTAATAAGTGTTATGACTAAAGGTTCTACTCATGTAGAAATACACTGACTTTATTCTTACTATAGCACGCATACTTAATTTTCTTTTCTCGAGACCTCTTTACTGAGACTAAAACGACACGTTTTCTCCAAACTTCTCTCGAAAACTTACCAATCCTTTGGAATTGTTTAATACCTCAAAAACACCAGCTATCCATAGATGATGTAAACAGTGATTAGAACAATTATCTGAAAGTAGATGGTGATACATACTAGAATAGTTTTGAAAATATCGTATTGAAATATGTAACATATAGAAAAATGGAAGTATGAGAAGTGAGGAAACAATGAATTAAAATTCCAACTATTATTTAATAGGCCTTGAAATAGTCTACTGATTTTCTTTATAAAGAATTGTACTCCTGAAAGTCATAACTAGAATTCATATAAAAACAATTGTTAAGCATACGTGAAAAGAAGTGTTACAATTTACCGCATATTGAGTGAATTATAAAATGAATATGTTTGAGGGGTAGACTTTCGGTGCACACTAAATAAGCAATCAAACGGAAGGTATATTTAACGTAGGAATTTAAATGGACGCTGCATTAAAATCAATTATTACACATATCATTGTCAGTAAGGAAATCGACAGAGAGGAACATTTTTTTAACAAAACTGCACTTTAATTATCTATAAATCTAACATTTTGTCAATAGGAACAGTTAATTAATTGTTGGAGATGAAACAACTATACAGTATTATCCTTTGTCAAATAACAAATGTGTTTCCGAATAAGTAACAAGAAATTTTAGATCACAAACAATAAGTATTTTTATCAAATCGATGTTCGAGTGAATTTTATTATGACAGTAACTGTATCACTACTAAGTATATCACCTTTTAAATAAACACTTTTGAGTAAAACAAAGTGGTTTATATCAAACTTAAACTTCGATTAGTAGAATGAAATAAGTCTTCTATCACACAAGTTAATGAAAACTAACAAACCAGAAACACTTCATAAATTTGATTTCAAGCAGTCGAAAAATATTGATAGAATACAAGAAACTAGGATAAAATACGATTAAAATAAATAAGATATTGAAGGAAACTAAGTAAATAGCTTATATGTTTTATGATTAATTATTTAGTAACATTGTATTATTTAAAGATGACAAGGTTGAATAATGGGATAAAATAAAGAAATAAATAAGAATACGACAAATTAACAAACAATATCTGTCTAGATTATAAGATACCATTATGATATATACAAATGCATATAATATATTTTAATTTATACACAAATAAATGTATACAAAATTACAAAAAGATATTGAATGTACTTACGCCCACATAATTGGTGTATCTAACGTAACTTTCTTAAGCTTAAGTCCATGAGGATCGTAAAATCGATAGCGAGCATTTGCCAAGACATTTCCTACGGCAGCTTGCAAATGATGCTTAATTTCATTCACTTTGTCATAATTTAGAGATATTAACCTGACTCGTAACTTTTCACCAGCAGCTTCAGCCTCACTTTCAGAAAGGGGAAGTTCATTCTCATTTTTACCGACAATTTCATGACATGCTATTGAAAAATCAACAGTAGCCCCGAATCGTCTTCCTTTTCTGGCCCCGTCAATTTTCAGCGACAAGTTAGTTTCATTCGGGGAAATGAATGGAGGAAATGTTGCATGTTTTCCTAAAAGTTGAACAAGTAAATGAGTAACTTTAAAGCAACAATACAATATTTGTAAATACCAGAATATACTTGTCTGTTTTTTCATATTGACTTAAATATCCTCATAAAAAGTCACAAAAATATTGTTGAAGGTGTTTTTAGGAAGGCAAAAAAGTAAAACCAACAAAAGAAGATGAGTGTCGTATATGTTGAATAATTACCTATCACTAGCCATTAAAAAGATTCTAAAACATAGATATCTATCTTCAAAAAAGAAACTAGAAAACTTTTATGTGTTAGCGAAATACAAAGAGTTTTGAACAGACATCAAACGTAATGAAAAACTTATTAAACACCACAGTTTGCATGGAAGATAGGAATTTGTTCCGTGAACAAATTTAACGAATTATGTACATATCAGCCTGTAATGTATTTTACGCTGAAAAATCCTATCGAATATTTCTGACTCATGATACTGAAAATGTAAGCTACACGAGAAACTCCTTGTCACTGTCGAAGAATTTTAAAACCCGTAAATCAAATTCGCTGTAGTTATCATGCTTTCTCGAATACTTGTCATTATAATAATGGTAAGAATATTCAAGCTATCCATACTTGTCACTCCTCGACCCTATTAGATTCTTTTCAACAACCGCTCCGGTATTTAATTTCTCACTGCAATGTATATCATTTCCACTCCTTTTTCTGTTTAGTCTATTGACTTAATCCTATAGGCCTGTTGTCTGACTCGATTATTATTGAATGATGATGTTAATAAAATACACATCCCGCTTGACCTCGTACATATTCGTAGACTTAATTTGCGTCAGTAAATGACGGAATAAAGTGGGCCAAATACGAGAATAAGTTTTGGATACATAAACGCAGACAGACAGGTAAGAGAGAAACCGATCGAAGAAGGCGAACGTAGCATATCAATTTAATAATGCATGACTCAATATTTATAGTCAGACAGAAAAACTGACTAAATATATTTGACGAAGAGAGTGAGTGGTAGACACACACTCATTTACTTAAGCCTGTTACCCCCGGTCAGGATGGTTCAACCAACTATGTTTCCACCTCTTCCAGAGCTTTTCATCCAAGCGTGATTTGGTTGATGCTCATTGTGTTGCATTTCAGGATATGGCTTTCTCCCTTGTGTATATTGAGGCCTACTGTTGCAGACGCTGCTGCTACTCCGGCTAACTTTACCAGCATTTGTTGCTGTGTACAGCATAGAAGGGATAGGGTCACCCGCGAAGTCCAAATTGTCTAGCTGCATCCATGATATGCACTGCATTTCGTTCTTCCCCTGAGATGTACAGGTCTTGATAATCCAGTCGGCCATCAAAATAAAGAGAAAGGGCGGAAGTAAGCAAACTCGTTTGACACTAGTGTTCGCCTGGAAGACATTTGTGAGCTGACCTACGTGCATGACTTTGCAGTGTGGTATGCCGTAAGAATTCCATGTGATAATGACATTATTTCTAGGTACTCCATAGTATCGAGGACGGTTCTACTGGGTCCTCATATTCATTCTGTCAAATGCTTCCTCGTAGTCAAGGAAGCTGATGTATAGTGACCAGTTCCATTCAAATGACTGCTCAACAATGGTACGTAATGTCGCGGTTTGATCTGTACACAACCCATCTTTACAAGATCCAGCCTCTTCATTTCGAATTCGGGCGTCTACTGAATCTTTCATTCGGTTCAACAACACTATTGAGAAGCTTTACTCGTACTAATAGTAGTGTGATGCCTCTGTAGTTCTCACAATCGCTCAGATCTCCTTAAGCATCTCGATGAGGTGTCCTTCTTTCCAGTCCGTTTTTGCTTGCTCTTACTATCAAATCTTTTTGGAAAGAATGTGAAGCATCATTGTAGTTACTTCCATGTTTGACTTCTGTGATTATGTTGGTATGCTGTCTGATCTTGCTGCCTTATCACTCTTGATTTTTTTTATGGCTATGCATACTTGTTTGATTGTTGGTGTGGCAACATCTATGGGAAGGTCTGTGTGTTGCCTCAATGTTGAATGGGTTCAATGAGGCTTTTCTACTCAAGAGCTCTTCAAAGTGTTCTACACGCATGTATTCGTTGCTGTTGAATCTGTGGTTGGTACACCATCTTTGTTTTTGACTGGTCACTCTAGGTTACTATATTTCCTTGTAACTTTCTTCGTTGTATTATATAATTATCGGATATTTTCTTCGCTTGCAGCCTTTCCTGCTGTCATTGCTAGGTCTCCCACATATTTCCCTCTGTCGGCTCTAATGCGTCTTTTCACGCGCTTGTTTTTTTCTGTGTATTTGGCCTGCGCCTTGGCATGATCTGCTCTTGTTCGGCTGTTGTTAATTACTGCCTTCTTGCTTTTTTGAGTCATGCACAAGATATCGATAGAGATCCATTTTTTACGATGGAACTTCTTGTGGCCTAGCACTTTGTGGTACGGTGTAGTGCTTCCGTGATCCCTTCCTAGTTGTCTTCCGCACACATACATACGCTTATGTAATAATAATCAAGGTTATAAGTAAATATTTGACAAAGGCAAATGTATGTATGGATAATGACCCAAAGAGAATAAATTAACTGGTCTGTCCAAGATTAAGAATAATTAAAGTAGTCACGAAATGGTACTAAACGTGATACACTCTATTTTTTATGTGAAATACAGTAGCTCGTGTCAATATGTACTCGTTTGAGGTTCTTGTTCGCTTATCTACATGTCCGAAAAAGGTTTTTCAAACTGCAAGGATGAGAGAATAGCGGAAAGATTTAAGGTAACATTAAACTCTGCTTCACTTGACAAAAAATGGTTATGATGTCTCAACAATATGGACCATAGAATTAGATGATCACAAAATACAATCGAAATAAATTTATGCTACACGTAGAGATAAAAACTGAATCATTATCTAACTCTACATTGCTCACATTTACTTACATTCACCGCAGTCGATTGATAAGATTGAGTCTTCATTGATTGAGATGAGTAGTTTTTCATTTTATCATTACTAGTACATTAGTGTGACTTCTAAGTTATTCACCACGTGTCACGTTGGTATGACAACTTGGACCGACATACATAAGTCCCAGGTTCTACGTTGACAATAACATGGCTGACTGACATCCACAGTATGATTAAATTATCATTTTTGAGGTAAATAATGAGACAAGAACATATTTTTGCCTTATTCGCAAGAACTTATGGAAAGTGTAATTCGAAGTGTCATTTATAATGCCAAAATATGTTGGTATGTAAACGTTATTTATGCTTTAAATAATTGACATCTGTGGTGCTGCCGAAAGTCATCTATTTTTGTTTCTCATTAAGATTTTCAGCTAAGACCATTTGTTATAAATATTGAAAGACGGAAACAAAGTGGGTAGAATACTTTAGAAACTTACTTAACCAAGAAATGAATTCTTTTGATACTGTATCAACATCTGCTATGAAAAACTCATATAACTTCGCTGCTTCTATCTTCTGGGTCAGCCACACTTCTATAGCTGGAAGCTCACTATCTGGATTGTTTAAGATTGCCGGGATACCATAACTTGCAAGTGATCCAGTACTGGCTTCTACTGTTAAACGCCAGACAATATGATCCAGAATATACGCTGGAGCTAGATGAGGAGAATTAACAACGTTGTAAGCACATTCAGGATGTTCGTGAACCCAGGGGCTATCATTTGATGTATGATTGAAAACTAAGTCGGTCATACTAAGTACTGCCCAATTATTTTCCAAATGTTTGATAAAGCGTTCAATATCTGTCCAGTCCACCTTCTTCGTTGCCCCAGGTGGAGTAAAGCTAGGATTGACTGTAAGTTGATCTTTGAGAGAGTAAGCAGAACGAGAATATCCAAGTTCCTGTAACATAAAGAGAAATTCGGAACATTCACGTACACTAAGCTAATAATCAAAAGGTCTTGTTTCATGTATTACCCCTATATTCATGCCAAAATTTAGACTTTCTGATTTAATTTAAAGGATCCAACTCACCCCATCTTCATTAAACATATTTTGTTTGTTAATATTTTTAGGCACTGTAACAAATACTTGCTTTCTGAAATAGACAGTTTACAAGCCAAGTGATTCTCTTTTCTGCCGAAGAAACAATCTCCCTAACCCACCATACTGGTACTTGTCATTTATTTACTGGTGGCTACCTTAGGGAAGTTTATAGAGTTCTAGTGAGAAGCCGCGACTAGTGTGTTTTGACTGTCCCGAACGTAATGAAGGTACCCACCAAAGACGATAGAACATGGTCGTGCGATATCGTGAAATGATTGGAGCTACGTTTGTACACCAATGGATATCGGTCCAGTAATCCGGAGGTTAGGCGTATATGTACTAGACGGGAGATCTTGAGTTTGATTTCCGATGACGAGGTTTGTGACTGTACATTGCTGAACAGTCCCATGCCAAAAGGTAACAGCCGTTTAATCATTCCATTTTTTGATGGTTGCTTAACTTACATAAGTTTGTGCTCTCAATAAAATAGTGAAAACTGAAGAAGTCCCATTAACAAATTCATTGAAAACAGTGACAAACGTACTTAATGAGAGATATACAGTGATAATATTTTGTTCTTAGAATGTGATTATAAACCACTTCATTCATCTCGGCTGACTTCAAAACTACTTGATTTGCTCGCTTAGAAAGATACCGTTCAGCATACCTTACATGACAGTACAAAATTGGGACCGACAAAATATAAACATCAAAACTCGACATTACGATAAAACGAAAAACAAACAATCAAATGGAAAGCTACTAACTTGAAGAGGAGTAAAATGAATCATATTATATCCACCATTCCTGGCTGTATAAAGTCTTGATTCCCATTCAGGGAATATTCCAAGATTTTTGGACAAATAAGACTGAAGGACCACGCCACTTAAATCCCAATTTTTCCCACAGCTATTTTCTGAGAGCTCCGTGACAACCTTTTTACCAGTGAAATCTGGATCAACGATAATATATCCTGAACCAGCTATATTCCCTTTCAGACATGTTGCAGTTGATGGAGAGCTAGGAGAAGATCCATCTTTTGAAAAGTAAAAGTGAAAAGATCCGCAGACACTTATTTTTTTTAACTCGAAAAAATTATCAAAACAATCCGATTGTTTGCCAGTAAGAGTTGGGTTATTCAGAGGTAGCTCCCGATATTGCAACCGCTGAAATGGAACTCCGGAATCAGGATAATTAATAAAAAACCGGATATTACAACCAATCAGAGACACGTCCAAAACGAAATGAACCACATCATCTATCCGAAATAAAAGTCGTGTGAATAATAAAATCACTTTTTTTTATCCTAAATAACTGGCCTTCCGTATTCATTCCATCGTACAGCAAATACTGAAGTACGTTTTGCTTCATACTTGGTAGCAGGAATATAGAGCGGCACTACAGATCCTTCCCCGTACTTTAATAATATCGAGTAAACGAATCGGCGATCAAGTGTTTGTTTTTTGCAACCTTGAGAGTTTGGAATTAAGAGGTCCAGTGAAACAATTCGAATGGTTCAAATGGTTGTGGACGGAATAGAAGAAGCTTTCGCTTAACGGGCTTCCGTGATTAGTAGTAGTGGATCACTAATACCTCCAAACAAGAACCTAGGTATACTAACGATAAAAGAGAAAAAAGAAGTTGATAAATCATAGTAAGATACTATCCTTAGTCTTTAAGAATAGGTCAGGTTATCCCTTAAAGAACTCCTGAGAATTCACTTGAACTAGCTCAGCCTGCAGCGAATTCCAGCATTTGACAACTCTTAAATAGTAGAAGTTGTGTCTGCAGTCCGTTCTGCTATGTTGTATCTCCAATTTCCAGGTGTTACCCTTAGGTTAGCATTGGAACCAAACTTAATTAGGTGTTTAAGAGGAAACCCAGAAGTGTTTAGGATACTGTAAGCCATTAGGCCACCTATAAGACACCTATACTCTAATGGGTAAAGGTCAAGTGATTGAAGGCTCTCCTCGCCGTCGGATACGCTCCAGAGTGTCCTTATTCTTTTGGAGTGAGGAAGGAAATACTATGTTTCCGTACTATTAATAGGGATGAATAAAACTGCTGAAGATTGTGTGGAAAGTTCTGCCGTCAAACTGACCAAATATGCGCTTCAATGTTACCAGTGCAAGGTTTTTTCGAAAGGCATATCTGTCACAGTTAGCGTAAGACTTTAAGTCGTTGTGCACCAGGACACCTAAATCTTTTTCGATTTGGCGTACTACTAGACAGAAGTTTCTTAAGTTGTAATTGTAGTCTGCGACATGTCACAGATGGAATACATTACACTTTGAAGTGTTAAAAGTAAGTCCGTTATCATCTGCCCGACTTTGAAGTTGAGTCAGATCCTCCTGAAGTGCCTGTATATCGTCTTGGTTGCGTATCTCTCCAAAGTTTCACGTCATCAGCAAAAAGTAATAAATCTGACGATACCTGTTTTGGAAAATCATTTATATAAATCAAGAAGAGAAGAGGTCCTAATACTGAACCCTGAGGGACCCCAGTAGGACATTCCATAGCCTGTGATAAATTGAAGTTTACCCTGACATTAAAGTGTCGACTATTCAGATATGAACTAAGCCAATCAATTAGAGGTGGTTTGATACCCAATTGTTTGAACTTACTAGTAAGACATATATGGTTGACCTTATCAAAAACGTTTGAGAAATCAAGGTAAGTAATATCAACCTCCCACCTGCGATCAAGGATGCTTGTCCATCTGTCCACCGCAGTCAGCAGGTTGATCATACAGAAAAAACCCTTCCTGAAGCCATGCTTTTTGAGTGAGAAATTTAAGGACAGTAAATAGTTATGTATACTATCGCATATCAGGGACTCAATGATTGTTGAATGTATAAAGACAAGAGCTACAGGTCGGTAACTTGGAGGTTCGCTGCGTCGAACTCCTTTGCAAATTGGTGTGATGTGGACCAGCTTTCAAATTTCCGGTAGTTTGTTTCGGCTAAGAGAGTGTGAGAACATTATGTCATGCGGTGCTGCCAGGATTGACGCTGCTTCCTTCAGTATAACAGAATGAGCCATATTCGGACCAGCAGAAGTGTCTTTTATTAGGTGCTGCATTTTCCGGAGCCCCAAGTCAGAGCTCAGGTTCACTTCGGAAAGTCCTGTGCAGTTGCAGATGAAGGTGTCATCAGTATAGTTGACGTGGGTCGGTAGAAATGTCCAAGAGCATTATTCAGCCAGAAGTTTAGCGGCGTCGCCGTCGTTATTGGACCTAGCAGTTGGGAAACTCCAGTTTTGTCTCGACGAAGAGAGGCTGAATAATGGAACAAGCTTGTCGGATTGGAGACAAATGTATCCATAAGTTTTATCTGATACTAAAGCCTGTATTTTCTTATAGCCTTCGTGCATATGTTCCTTATATATTTGTATTGCCTGTACACGCCATTGTTGTCAGTTCGTTTGTATTCTACTCAAATATGCCTTTTGCGGCTTAGCAAACGAAGTCTGCGGTTCTTGATGGTTGTGGGTTGCTTGTAGCTATTGTGGACCGTTTGAGGAACTGACTGCTTTGTAGCACATGAGAGCGTGTGCAGCAAGAAGTCCCAATGAGCATCCACATCAAGTTGAGGGTGAACATCCCAATCCACCTGTTGTAGATAGTCCTGTAGAGCTGACACATTCAACCATTTGAAATTCCAGCTCCTGTTGCTGGTGGGATATCTGAGCTCAGTTTTGCTGACAAAACTGAAGGCGTGATCGCTTCCCGCCAGGGGAGCCAGGGTTGAGAGGTTTTCAACTAGAAATTCTTCGTTTCTGAATACCCAGTATAAAAATGACGGTATCCGACTGTTTCTCCAACGAGTTCCGGATTCACATTTCCGTATAATCCCAGATCTTCAGTGAGATTGAAGAACCGAGCTTTAGTTGAGTTTTCACTTCCTTGAAATTGACTTCAGAAAGATTGAAGTCCCTTAGAATCAGAATATAAGTGAGACCGAGACACGTAGATCGGGATAGTCCCTCCAGCATTCGACTGTCATACTCGATGTCAGCAGAGGGCTTCCTATAGTTGACCCCGACTAGGCACTTTTAAGCAGTACACAATCTTACAGAGCATCATATGGATTCCTCAAAATTGTTAAATTCATGGTTGTGAACTTGGTGTACCTCCAAGCAAGATCGTGTACGGCTACTCCACACCAATTCCTGTTTTTCTGTTGTTGCGAAACATAGACATCCCAGGTATTGCTAGCCCCTGGTCCGTAAACTGAGAAGATATCCATGTTTCAGATATTTTTGTCAGATGGGTCTTATTTGCATTGCTAAGTTCACGTAGCTCATCTATTTTATTTGGTAGACTTGTGGCATTCATGTATAGGCAGTTTATGCTTTCAATGTGAAAAGCGTGAGCTTCTTACTGTTTGTTTGTATGAGCCTTACGTGAATGTTGATATATTCAAAACTGCACTGGACCTCCATAGTGTCATAGACTGTAAGAATTAGTATGATTCGATAGACCTCTTGTCCTTATTACTGAAGACTGAAAGGTGAACTAATTGTCTTTATGGTTAGGACAGCAGATTATCTAGACAAACATCACAATTAAAAATTCCGAAACAGCCCCTTTATGGAAAGACACAACAGCAAGAAAATCAACTATCTAGTCACTAATACCTTGATAGTGAGTCAAAAAGACACCCGCGAGAGAGAAATTGAAGGTCTAAAATAATGCTCTTAAAGCGCTCTGTTCAATCGTTGAGCGTGTAACGCGTTCAAATAGTAACCTACAGACTCTCAGTTTCGGTTCTCAGATTTTCCTGATCTTACTCTTGCGTCATTACTAATTGTCAACTGCTTTCATTAATAAATGTAAATTCACTATATATTCTTGGTGACTCATCGTTTCACTTCCCTTATTTCTCCAGATTTATTTGAACGTTCCTCCAGTAAACAACGTACTATCACATATTAGCATCCCATTGAAGGATTTACTCCTACGACAATTCCAGCCGTTTAGTCGAGTTGCACATTGCAAACCACAAGATGGAAGAAACTGAACATGTTGCCCGGCGGCTTGACCGCATGCTAAAAAACAAAAAAATAGTATGATTTGGTCTAGCTATAGTAATGTATTTTCTCAGGATGATGAGTCTGCGCTGAAATACCTTAGGAGATTGCGAAGCATTGAGATGACTCTGGAAATCTTAACGAAAACCGGTGTAGGTATAATTATCAACAAGATAAGAAAGGAGTCAGAAGATCCGGAGGTTGCTACATTGGGGAAAAATATGATAAAGCAGTGGAAAAAGCTGGTCCCAGGTAGGTAAATTTTGTGCGTAATCTCTTGAATCCATCTCTTGTCCTCTGAGATTCGTATTGATGAAATGTCTTGGGACGATATTCTACCGTTCACCTTCTTGGATTTCGACTCAAAATTCATTCGTCACTATGATCAAATTACATTTTGGTATTATAGCCGACAAAAAACCTTTATTCTAATTCCTTGCCCCAACCTACAACTCTAACTTCTTGTCTCGTTTCCTCACACTGATATATAAACATGTTTCGACCACAGCACGTGGTCTAGGTTTCCTAAGGACTCTAGTACTTCTCAAAGGTCGTCCGTAAATTTTATCACCGTAGAAGTGGTATCATTAGTAGTAGCAATAGTTACGATCAAATTTTAGTGATCACTCGTCCCAGACCGTTGGTTGCAGCTATCGTACGGACCTCAGCCGGGTGATTTACACTTATCATGACAGTCGAGCTTCATGGACTGATATCACATCCTAATCTGGCCACCCTTTAGATTCATGCCCACTCCTACGCCAAAAAATTTGACCTGTTGGCGTAGGCGGTAGTTGGACATACATTACTGCATATCCCGACCATCCTGGTTGGTGTAAATCGACTGCCTCATAAATTGATTTTCGTTATCTAGTCCTTATAATGCATTCGTTGGACACAAACCAGTGAAGCGACACCTTTCGTTTCCTATGATAAATTAAGGAGTACACGCAGTTATCCAGCTACAATTTAGAACCAGGCACATATATCCATCGGTCCAAGTTGCCAGACCTCATTAGTACAACAAGATGAACACTTAATTCATAGTAGTTACTTCAGTGGTAGTAATATATAAAAGAAAGATTGTGTATAAGGATATAATACACGAAGAAAAGTGTTAGTTCGTAGAAAGAAAGGTATGAACCAATTTTAATCTCGCTGTTTAAAGGAAGACAGAGTGTGTACACTTAAGCCATCGTGATCGATTCTGAGCCATATCATCCAGAGTCTTCAACTATTGGTTGTGATAGTCGCGCGGACCCCAACCAAGTAGTTTGCATTTACTAGCATGGCTCAGACTAGAATTTAATGACTTCAAGCATTGATGCCATGTTTTGGTTTAGCGGCCCCTAACTTTATTCCAACCATCCACAACACAAGTCCGCATTGTGCATCTTGGTAATCGGTGCTCAGACGTACGCAACACGTGGCCCAACCATCTCAGTCGATGAAGATTCATAACCTCATCAACTGATTTACCATCATTCATAATACTCTGCGTCTAACCTCATTATTACTTAACTGGTGATCCCAGCAGATGCGAGCAATATTTCCAAGACATCTGTGATCAAATACTAGTAACTTACGACTATCCGCTACTCTTAATGGCCATGTTTCGCAGCCGTAAAGTAGAACAGAACGAACTGTCGCGCAGTATACTCGTTCTTTAATTGATAAATGAATATCTCGCCTTTGCCATAGATGACGTAAGGTTGCAAAAGCCAAACGAGCTTTTCTAATCCGTGTAGAGATTTTGTCAGACACCAACCCATTAGGGCTGATCAGACTTCCAAGATAAGTGAAGTTGTCAACGCGTTCGACTACTTCGCTTCTCATTCTTAGTTCAGGTGTTGACGCAGACCAGTCCTGAAGCAACAACTTGCATTTAGAGGGAGAAAGATCTGGGAACTAGAGAGTGTACCAACGTCATGGAATGAGTCGATAGTTGTCCCTATCTTTAAAAAGGGTTCACGTTGTTCCTGTAACAACTATCGGGGGATAAGTCTACTTCCGATTGCGTCCAAGCTATTGGCTTCCGTCATACTTCATAGGTTGTTCAGAACCCGAGAAGGATTGACTCGCGAGGAGCAGGCTGGGTTTCGTTCTGGTCGAGGATGTATTGATCATATCTTCACCCTCCGCCAAGTGTTAGAACACCGCCATACTTATCAAAGGCCAACAATCGTAGTGTTTCTTGATATCAGGGCTGCCTTCGATTCGTTGGACAGAACTGTTCTCTGGGATTGTCTATTGAAGAAGGGTGTGCCTGAGAAGTTTATTAACATCCTAAAAGCTTTATACACAAACACCTCAGGCAGAGTGAGGGCATACAACCACCTTTCTCCACTATTCCATTCGAGCAGTGGGGTTAGGCAGGGTTGCCCAATCTCACCATTCCTCTTCAACTTTGCCATCGATGACAATCTAGAAATACCTCTGATGGATGTAAGTAATGGTGGTGTGGATCTGTTGCCTGGAGAAAGACTTCTCGACCTTGAGTATGCGGATGATATTGTCTTACTGCGCGAGAATGCCCAAGCCATGCAATCCGCACTTAATCAGTTGGCAATCAGTGTCCGTAGGTATGGTATGTGCTTTGCACCTTCGAAGTGCAAAGTACTCCTACAAGACTGGCAGGATTCTAATCCTGTACTCATTCTGGACGGTGGGCAGATAGAAGTAGTCGAGAAGTTCGTGTATCTAGGTAGCTGCATAAGTGCTGGTGGTGGTGTGAGTGATGAGATCAATGCACGTATAGTGAAAGCCAGAGCGGCTTATGCCAATCTGGGCCATCTTTGGCGCCTTCGTGATGTTAGTCTGGCTGTAAAAGGTCGGATCTACAACGCGACGGTGAGAGCAGTTTTGCTCTATGCTTGTGAAACCTGGCCTCTCCGAGTTGAGGATGTGAGACGACTCTCTGTGTTCGATCATCGCTGTCTCCGAAGGATTGCTGGCATCCAGTGGCAACACCATGTCAGTAATGCAGAGGTTCAGCATCGAGTGTTCGGTCACAGAGACAATAATGAAATTGGTGTCACCATCTTGAAACACTGACTTCGGTGGCTTGGACATGTTCTACGAATGTCGTCCCAGAGAATTCCACGTCGTGCATTATTTGCCGACTCTGGGACTGGTTGGAAAAAGCGGAGAGGTGGTCAGTATATGACATGGTGTCGTGGTATGAAAGAAAGCTGCAAAGGGCTGGCTTGTGTTGGTCCTTCACGACTCCCTGGTTGGGGTCCGAGAGACGGTGTAACGCAGTGGCCAGAAACGTTATCAGATATGGCTCAGAATAGAAGCCAGTGGCGATCTTGCTGTAACCTTCTTTTACTTTCTTCATAAAAAGTGGTTGTATCTTCCTTAACTGAAAGATCTCTTCTGATTGTACCTTTCCGTTTCCCCCACCATTGTTCTCTCTCTCTTCCTTTTTTTTATAATTCCCCACGTCCATTACTTTTTTTTTCTTTTTTCTTTTTTTTTCTCTTTTCTCCTTCTCTTCAAATTATCATTGTTTTGTGTGGCGCATATATATTTGGTGCCCCCCTGTACCAATATTTATGTGTTCAAATAAAATAAATAAAATATAATAATAGAGGGAGAAAAGCGCATCCCAAACATCCTGGAAGTTGTTCAGTGCTGCCAAAAGATTGCATTTTTCTCAGCATTTTCATCAAACAGGACTACGTCATCTGTGTATTGTAATTCGATAAATGGACCTGGAAGATCAAATCCCGAAAATCCAGATGAGAACGTTATTTCCAGCAGTAGGTCTATGATGAAGTTGAACAAGAATGGGGATAGTGGATAGCCTTACCGGACACCACTTGAGGTTGTAAAGTCAGATGTCAAGCCACCGTAATGTCGGACTCGACTGGTAATGTTCTAGTAAAAAGCCTTCACAAAGTTTATATATTTCTGAGGTACACCTTTCACTGCTACAGAATTTCACTCTACAGAGTCAAATGCTGCTTTTAAGTCAAGAAAGACCACCATTGCCGGACTCCGGTAAGCGTGCCCGTGTTCTAGCACCTGGCGGATGGTGAATATGTGGTTGATGCAGTCACGACCAGGTCTGAATTTAGCCTGATTTTCTCGTGTTTGCAGTTCACGAGTCTTTATTAGGCGTCCGGTAATTGTCAAGGCTAGTATTTTAGATGCTATGTTAGTCAAACTAGTCCCTCTATGGTTGTCGCAGGATGATTTTGACACCTATTTATATATTCGGACAACAACTGATTGCAATCACTCAGATGGGATTACGTCTAACTCCCAAATTTTAGCTAAATTATTAGTCAACCTAATCGCTAAGGTTAGATCACCATCCTTAAAGACCTTTAGAGCCAATCCATCTGGACCAGCTGCCCTTCCTCGTTTCAGATTAGCTATAGCTTCCGAAACTTCAACTAGAGTCGAGGTACCTATTACCATCCAGGCTGCTTGGGAATGGTATGTAGTTGTAGAGTAGGTAAAGGCCAGCTGAACTGCTCTTTAAATTGTTCCGCCCATCGTTCTTAACATCCGGGCTGAGAGCAGATCAGAGTACCGTTTTTTCCGAGATAGTCTCACGTACACTTGACTTCTTAATTGCAGTTTTTTTATTAGTCTGAAAAGCTGTCTGGTGTTACCTACAGCCACTGCCTTTTCTATCTCTTGCTTTCGTTGCCCACCACTGCTCACGGTCGTTCCTTGGACTTTTGGTTAACCTAGATCTGATTTCTTTTCGCTCTTCATCGTGTTCAGAGCCTGATGGGATGAGTTTATGAAAATCTATCAGTGCAATAGACTTAACTGAAATCCACTGGTCAAGTGGATGACCACACTAGGATCCTGTATGCGTATTTCGAGGACATAGCATACATCAATGGTACGAGATTCTGGGGATTTAACCAAGGAGGCCTATTGGCCGATTTGAAATAGAGTGCGTACATTGAAGGCTCCAATTTGTAGTTTTGAGCGAGGTTTCAGTAGACTTGGGACAGTGTTTCGCGCGCTAGGATAGTTGGCCATGGTGACACTTGAGGAGAAAATCAAAAGAGGAAGTTTAGATTTGAAAGTCGATGTAGAAGGAATAAAAGGAATTGAAGAGAGAGGTTGAATATGAATACAGTGGTCTTGAGTGCTGTTAGAGGTATGAGGGCGGTTATCACTTCCCGGTTGCCCACACCGTGGAAGGGTTGTTTTGGAGGTACCTGAAAAGGAAATTGGATTAGAGGTGGTCATAGTGACCTGAGAGCGTGACTGCAGTGCCCAAGGGACAGCTGCTTGGGGTCGGTCACACACGACCTTTTTATGAGTAGCTTTTGTGTTAGCTCCGTACTTGTTGAATACCCATGATTTCCAAATACGTCATCTAATTTCTTTTCAAAATATTCGTGGGATAGGCGAGGTGTGGATTTTTAGGGTCGACCTTTTCCAACCCTACCCCTCCCTTTGGGAAGGCAGCATCGCTGTTATGCTGGTTGTCTGAAGGAAACACCTTACTGCTGTCACACCTCTGTACAGTCAGCAGTACGACTTCGGACCTTGGATTTGTTGCTTTTAGTCTTACCGCTCTTCAATCGACCTGTCTGGCATGGTAGGACCTCGAGGAACAGTTGTTCCAGCCAGTATAGCTCAGTTGCTTCATCACGATAAGCAAGCCCGACCACCACGTCAAGGTAGCAACAACAGTCGGGCTGAGAATCGAAAGTACTCAGTGGTTGATAGCATTTGGACATAGCTATCTTAGAGGGATTAGTGGTGTACATTCAGACTTGGTTAAGCAGTATTGATGTAAATCTTAGAATGCTACGTAAGTAGTTGATTGCCTCATATTATCATCAACTTTCAACTACTGAAGTAGCTGGGATAGTAAGGGCTTCAATATAAAGTGATATCGGAAGGTAAACAAAGATGGTTCAATGTTTTTATTTATAATTACTGCAACATATCGTATTAAGATATTAATAATAGTAGTAAAATCAAGCTGTTTGATTTTGTCGTTCCGAATCTCCATATCTTTAAAGTATGTTATGCTTGTGTCAGGTTCACTTCTTAAAAGAGGTCTTGTTTCTGTTCCTCAGATAAAGCAATTATTAACTTTAATGGCATATTCTTTTCCAGCCAAGTGCTTAATATAATTGTAGTGCTAAATCAGGGAACCATACAACCTATTAGTCGTTACTGATATTTTTGAGAAGTTACTAACGATTCCTTTTTATATCTTGATATATTTTAGACAAAAGTGAAGCTCCTACATCTTGCACCAACACTGTTGTCAATAACAATAATGACAATGGCAACAATAATGACAATAAACATTCACCTGAGTCAAATAACTACAGTGTCTGTGACGATGGAGGACCACAAGAAGCCAAACGGTCTCGGCCAAGTGAGAAGAAGGAATCTACAGAACTATCGGGAAATGCAAGTCGTGGTTTTTTCCCTGTCCACACTTTGACTACAACAGATCAAGTACGTTTAAAAGCCCGGGAGATGCTTCAATCAGCACTAGAAAGTGGCAGTAAGTGACAGTAGCAGACCTACACTGATTTCATTTCTTAGATATTCCTAGCGGTGCTTATGAAAGTGAGTTCCTAGCAATACGAATAGAAAGCTCCATATATGACCTTTTCAACAATACTGATCCCAAGTACAAACAACGAGTACGTACTCGAGTTATGAATCTACGCGATTCTAATAATCCCAATTTGCGACTTAATGTCCTGATGGGACACGTGAGTCCGGATAAACTAGCATCTATGACATCAGAAGTAAGTTTTCATTATTTTGTTGGAAATCCATGTATATTTTTTTTTCAGTAGTCTACCATTTTGAAACTAACTTTACAGATCAGCAAATATGTTACCTAACTTGATTCTGTCATCAATTAATACTCTTATCTTCAGCAGTAGTGTGAATTGGTCAGTTTATAACATCTGGCTTTGCTCACATTAAGCGTGACTTGTCCTAAACGTTTTCGTTTGTATAGTTTTCTCAATCTATTCACAGTGTTTGAACTTGAGTGACCCACATAACTTATTTAGCTGACTGATTTTTTGTACAGATAGTTCAGTAACTGGTAATTCGGAAGCAGTAGCAACGTAGAGCTTGGTATGTATGTAGATCAGTTCAAGTTGCCATACCTCATTAGCACAGAGATGACATTGTCAGGCCAAATCCAAGAGTGTCAAAGGTAGTAACAGTACCAGTGGTAATGGAAATGATTAAACATCTAAGATAAGATTCAAGAAAATATAAGGTAGTGGAATAAAAACAATAAAATTATGTGGAATTCAAAAATAATCTTAGGTTCTATTAGAGGTATGAAGACGATTGTTACTTCCCGGCTGCCCACACCATTGAACGATGTTTCGCTGACCTACTAATCAATAACCACTGGGTCTCTGTCAAAAAGTTCATCGAAATGTCAGAAAACCATCCTTTTTCTGTACCGTTTATTTAGTAACTTCAATTTTTATTAACCTAATTATTTGAATGCTTATCAACCCACTTTGCATGTTTGAAGCCCACTTTGGTTGAGTGTTGGTAACTGCCTTCTAATCAACATGTACTCAGCTAGTTAGTTACTTATTTAAAATTGGTTGGTTAGCGTTATGTCAACGATATCTCATTCAATATTAATCTATTCAATATTCGTCATAGAAGTACCAATTTAAAAGGCATTGTGCAATTTTGGTCAATTTTAGGATTCTTTAGATAGCTATGGAAGCAAACTTGCTACATTTTTTGAGCTATCTGTATTCAGTTGTAAGACGTGGTTTCTCGTATGTAAATCAAACTTAAACATTTCACAACCATACCAACACTACCACAGTATTAATGTTATCTAAGGCTACCACTGACCATTACGAGTTGCGCTTTAAACGGTTAGTCGGATCAATCAAATAACCATCTAGGTACACTTACTTAAAAGTAGGTTATTACATACTGTCACTTCATTAGAGATGTTTTTAAAGTTTCCAACATACCTAACATACTCTTCCGGAGCAACATCTAGCTGTGGTAAAGAAAGAGGTTGTACAAGTTTCTTGTGCACACATATTTCTTGTTTTTTCAAATATGTAGCAAATGCCTCGGCAACGCTAAGAAAACAGAAGCTCACTGTCCTTGGCAGTTTTTTACTCACTTTATAAATGACTAGATGCTGAGTCCTCTTTGGTCAAACGACTTACGTCCACATGGTGTTCGATTATAGAGCTTCCTATTGAGCCGTTGTCGCCTCTTTAGCCAAGCTGGGTAGTGTTCTTTAACTCTTTTGGATGAAATATACATCGAACGACCTATATACCTGGCTCCACAGGAATATGTTATTTGATGAACTCACATGGAACAGGTCAAATGAGTTAATTCATCTTTGAGGTTATTGCTAAACATTGGCCGACTGGAGAACACTTATCGCAAGGTTGCTGAAAAGAACGATCTATTGAGAGTCAGCAATTATTCTCTTCAGAATATCTTTATTTATTTTGCCTCACTATTATTGACATTGTTATTATTTTGAAAAGTATGTATAGATTTGCGATTATACAGCTTTGAAAATGAATTCGCCGAAAAGAGAACTGTTCGCTAAATCAATCTTCCTTAGTTAATATGGCATAAACTATTAGGTTAAACTAAATGAATACTCATGATTTCCAAATACGTCATCTAATTTCTTTTCAAAATAATCCAATAATTCATTATCCGAATATTATGGTGCACCCAGTTTATCATTCATTCACAAGTATTTGAGGTCATAAAAATATTTGCATGCATACATCCTCTACAAATTATTAAAGTGGCACAGGCGCAGGCGAGATATCCGTCTATCAATTAAGGGACGAGTATACTGCGCGGCAGTTCGTTCCGTTCTACTATACGGCTGCGAAACATGGCCTCTAAGAGTAGAAGATACTCGTAAGCTACAAGTATTTGACCACAGATGTCTTAGAAATATTGCCAGAATCTGCTGGGATCACCGGGTAAGTAATAGTGAGGTTAGACGTAGGGTATTAGGGAACGATGGTAAATCATTAGGTGAGGTTATGAATCTTCATCGACTGAGATGGTTGGGCCACGTGTTGGGTATGCCTGAACATCGATTACCACAACGCGCAATGCTCACTGGTGTTAAATATAATTGGAAGAAAGTTAGGGGCGGCCAAACCAAAACGTGGCATCAGTGCTTGAAGACACTAACTTGTGGGCTGAGCCTTGTTGGTAGATGCAGACTACCTGGTTGGGGTCCGCGTGACTATCGTAACCAATGGTTGGAGACTCTTAGTGACATGGCTCAGAATCGATCACAATGGGGTCGATGTATACACTCTCTGTCTTCCTTTAAACTAAGAGATTAAAATCACTTCATATCTTTCTTTCTACGAACTAATTCTTCCTTCCTGTATTATATCCTTATATTTAATCTTTCTTTTATATATTTCCACCATTCACTTAACTACTTCTATGAATCCGGTGTTCATCTTGTTGTGCTAATGCGGTATGGCAACTTGGACCGATGCATATATGTGCCTGGTCCTACGTTGCAGCTGACTGCCTGACTGATTTTTCAAGTCCGTTTTTAGAAGTATTGCTCTTGTTATTGGATGTAAGTTTTTGATTTCTATGGGTTTGGTTTAAATGTTTAGTGACATAGAATGTTGATCGATTGAAGTGAACTAGTACGTTATGATCAATTAATTGACAACTAATCACGAGATGCAATCTCCTGACTTGTTACTACAACAGTCTAATAATCCGTGCTATCTCTACTGAGTCAATTAGTGGTCACCAATATTCGATCTATTCGGGTTTTGTGTAATGCACAGCATTGATCATCCAACTAATTATTTTCAGAACCAAGTATACACAAAATCCACTTTAGTTTCCTGAATCTATTCATTAAAAGCAAATAATGATACCATGTGTGAAAGTTAGATCTATGTTGTTTACAAAAGTTGCATACACCAATTCAGAATGATTAAAGGAATAGCAACAGAAGTACTAGTAGTAGTCACTTAAATACAATAGAACCTTGTGTTGTTTCCTAACGGGGTTTGCTTCAGTAATGTTTCTGATTGACTGTTATAGATCATCTATCGATCAATATGTTATCCACTATTTTTAACCGGAATATGCCTAAAGCGAATTCCGAAACCCCCATGCTACAATTTAATTTTAGTAGGATACGTAACTATTTTCTTAAGTTCCTTATTTATTGATTTGATTGTGTAGGAGATGGCTAGTAAAGAAATGAAAGAACTTCGTGAGAAATATACTAAAGAAACTATAGAAGACCACCAAATGGCTGTAACTGGTGGAACGGAAACTGATTTATTACGATGTGGAAAGTGTAAACAGACCAAGTGTACATATAATCAGGTTAGTTGCCTTAAGTTAATTATCCTCAAATAAAATCTGGAAATAAAAGTCATCACCGATGACGGTAGGTGATAATCTTATTGTATCACAAATTAACTGAAATTGTAAGTGCAAACCATTAGGACCGAAGTGAGTGATTTATAAGTTGCAAAGTTGCTGCGTGTCCCGAAATTTCTGGACTCAAGCTCCCTCGAAGTTATGAATGTGCATTACTAAGAAGTTTCAGATCAGGACAGAACAGATAGATAATGCCCTTTTATTGAAGGCACATAGGTTTGCATTTTCGTTCCTTTTTCCCAGTCCGTGTCGTCCCATGATCTCTTCATATCCAGTGTTGTCCATTCCAACCTTGGCATTTAAATCTTCCATCAGAATGGTCAGGTCCTTTGTTGGGTACATCTTGACGATTGACTGCAGCCTATCGTAGAATTGATCTTTAGCATCTTCATTGTAGTCGTTGGTAGGCGCGTAGCATTGGATGACGTTCATTGTAATGCCCTCTTTCTTTGTTTTGAAGGAGGCTTTGATGATCCTTGGTCCATGAGATTCCCATCCTATAAGTGCATTTTGTGCTTGTTTGGACAGCGTCAATGCAACTCCTTGTGTATGTGGGGGATTTTCTTCATCGTGGCCGGAGTATAACAACAGCTCCCCTGAAGCTAGTCGTTGTTGTACAACTTGCGTCCAATGTGTTTCACTGATCCCAAGCACCTCTAGGTTGTATCTCCTCATTTCTGCAGCAATTTGGAAAACTCTCCCAGTCTCCCACATTATACGAGCATTCTATCTACCTAAATAAATGGTTGCTCTGGTTGTCAGAATGGGCATCGGCCTCGTGACTTCCGAAGGAACTCGGATTTCATCATGAGGCGTCATAATTCTTCTAAACGAAGACTTTCTGACTCTCAGGGCAGAGTTTATATGGTTTGAATAGTTTTTTCTGGTTAGCGTTTTTTAGCGAGTTAGTTTTCTACGGGATGGGGTCGCTAACCCCATGCTCAGCCCTCCTCCTTTATCCGGGCTTAGGACCGGCAGTAGCCCCCGGAGGGACTCCAGGCAGAGTTACCTATTTATACAGCTCACATTTTAATTACAAGTCACCACATGCAGTATCATTTTATTTACTTGATACGGTAGGATTCAGTCATTTTTGTCTTCCCTCAACATATATACTTCCTCTTTCGTAGGTCCAAACCCGTAGTGCAGATGAACCAATGACCACTTTTGTCTATTGTAACAATTGCGGCCACCGTTGGAAAGTAAGTTCCACTTAATTGCTTCGTTATAATTTCACATTTCTAAACCTTGCTCTAGGTGGTTTATTTATATTAGTTTCAGTAACCCCCCCCCTTAGTTATCTCATGCACTCTCAATGAATATCCTTTAACTTGAAGCAACTCTAATATACTTTTATTGCTTAGTCAAAGCTTTTCCAAATGAAGATCTACTAAATGAAATCTTGACTTGTAACAAGTCTCGAAATATTTTCACAACTGGGGTGGTGTAATAACGTTCTCCATCAGACTTATTTTAAAGCTGTTAAGCTTAAACTCTAACTATTGTTGTTATTGGATTGTGGTGCTGCTACATGACCAGAAATAGTCCTGCACTGTTGCTTGTAAACTGAATTAACAAATTGGTCTAATTTTCTATGACGGTTATGGTCTATTTCACACTTACCCGCTCATTAGCACGTAAGTAACTTGTTGGAGATCCAATCGATTAGTGTTGACATTGATTCTAAATCTTCTCGCAAACCCATGCCAAAATAGAATTTCTGTAATAAGCTTAAAATCTATGGCTAAACTACTTCTATGTTCTTAAATGTCATTCGCTAGAAAAGCATTTTTAGCGGGTTCTTTCAGAATCCCAACTTGTGCTTTTTTATTCTTATCAATTTTGAACGTTAAATGTATCAGATGTAAACAAATAGTTTCTCATTGGAGACAATTCAAAATAGTTGACAGGAACTAGTTTCGTGTTGTAATAAAGTTGAAAGTAAAAGTGGATGACAATGTGAATATCATATAATACCACAAAAAGTAAAGCAATTGAATAACTTATTTTTTACATAGTAAGATTGAGTTGTATTAACTCCTCAGTCTGTTTTTGTATATATTATGTCGTGATTTAAAAAAAATAGCTATGTTACTGTTCAGGTTCCTGGATCCAAACAGTTGTTTTTCCGAGGGAGCTGACTATCTTCAAGCTTGTTGTCTAAAAGCTCAATCGATAAAGCAATTAAACAACGTTGGGGAATGCATTTCTATAGTGTCCGATGATTAGGTGAACGTAGATTATTACTCTATTTTCAATCAAAAGTCAAAATGATGCTTATATGTTCACCAGTAATAAGGAGTTTAACGCGAAACAGAAATCCATTGTCATTAATTTGGTGTTCATTAGCATGCGCTCTCACGAGCTGATTTATTTACAACCCGACATTAATTGGGTCATCTAATCATTTTCTCAAGTAAGTTGTCTGTCTGTTTTTCTTGTAATTATTACATTGTTTACAACAAGCATTTGAAAATTTGTTTTTCTAACAGTTTTGCTGACGGCTCGGAAAAATCATTGTCCAACCACACTTATGCACTAGTTTTCTGCTGCGATACTTAATTAGATTGTTTCAATGTGAACACTATTACTAAAGAAGAAACTAGAGAAGAAATATCCATCTTGGTTTTCGACTTTGTTCATTCTCGAAAATCTGTTTTTTTAGGAAGAAATAGACTGTCAGAATTGGACAAAAAGATGAATTATGTCCCATTATCTTTTTTCTTGCGACTTATTGTCTTACATTGTTTGTCCGAATATATCTGACACTTGTGTGTAAATATTTTGCATGTATATGTTGGTGTTTGAAAATCGCTCTACATGAAAATGTCAGTTTTATTACATAAAATCGTTATAATATACTTTGGTAAAAATGTATAGGGAAACAGTTTTCCACTGAGATTGTCAACCTGTAAAGTTGCTGCTATACTCCTAGTGTATATTTTACCGCTTTATGTAACACACAATAATTGTTATTCTATTTCTAAGTTCTCATTGTATTAAAAAAAACCATGATTTATTCATAAATATTGTCTCTGTAATTTTTTTGCTTTAAGACTGTCCATCATTAAAGTAATCTTCATTAATCCGTCTACAATATTGCCCTTCCTATAGCAGCTTTAAATTGTACACAAATAAAATAGTATTGCTTGTTTTAATCCGTATTTCAGAGTGATATGGTAAGTTATGACTAATCAAAGCTTTGCCAACATTGTATCCGTTTTATTTGTTAGAGTATGATCTAGACGATTGTTCCATCCATCCAGTCATTCATACGCTATGTAGAACTTGGCATACTTGTGAATCGGTTCAAACTTCCAGTCAGTCAGTCAGTAACAACGTGGAACTTTGTACGTACGTACATCAGTTCGAGTTGCCATACCACATTAGCACAGCGATTCAGTTATCGATTCAAATCCCATAGTGGTAGAGGTACTGAAAGTATAAGTAGAGATAGGGGACATGATGGTTTGATGATGTTATTAAAGGAGTATAGTCCAGTGGAATAAATTGGGAAAGAAAATAAAGGACATGAAGAATTCAGAAGATTAGAGATTGAGAGAACACAAAGAGTGGATGCACCTGCGCCATTGCAAACGATTTTGAGCCATGTCATTCAAGGTCTCTAACCATCGGTTGCTATCGTCTCGCGGTCCCCAACCAGGTAGTCTACACCTACCAACATGACTCAGTCCACTTGTCAGTGACTTCATGGATTTGTGCCATGTTTTGGTCTGGCCGCCCCTAGCTTTCTTCCAAACTACTCCTACACCATAGAACATCGCACGTCGCGGCAGTCGGTGGTCGGGCATGCGCAACACATGTCCCAGCCATCTCAACTGATTAAGTTTCACTACTTCCTCAATTGATTTGCCATCATTACCTAATACCCGTTTCATAACAACTGCATTACTTACTCGGTGGTCTCAGGATATACGAGCGATACTAGTAACCTACGAATATCCTCTACTCTTACTGGCCATGTTTCACTGCCATAAAGTAGGACGGAACGAACTGCTGCGCAGTAAACACGTCCTTTGGTTGATAGACGGATATCTCGCCTACGCCACAAATGACGCAAGTTGGCAAAAGCTAGTCGAGCCTTTTGTATCCGTGCTGAGATTTCGTCACACACCAAACCACAAGGGCTGATGAGACTTCCGAGATAAGTGAAGCGGTCGACACGCTCAACTACTTCACTCCCTATCACTAGTTCGGGTGTCGACGCAACCCAATCCTGAAGCAACATTTTGCATTTCGAGGGAGAAAATCGCATGCCGAACATGCCTGCATTGTTGCTTAGAATGGTCAGCAGACTCTGCATTTTGTCAGCGTCTTCACCAAATAGAACTATGTCATCGGCATATTCTAAGTCAACTAGTGAATTTCCCGGTAGAAGTTCAACTCCTGGAAATTTAGATGAGGAAAGTGTCATCTCTAAAAGCACGTCAACGACAAAGTTAAACAAGAATGGAGAGAGTGGACAGCCCTGACGAACACAACTTGAGGTAATCAGTTCTGATGACAGTTCGCCATAAGCTCTCACTCGACCAGTTGTGTTCGAGTAGAGAGCCTTTATAAGGTTGATGTACTTTGGTACTCCTTTCAGTGATAAACACTGCCATATAACCTCACGATCAACCGAGTCAAATGCCGCCTTAAGGTCGAGAAATACTACCATTGTGGGGCGTCTGAATGTGTGTCTATGTTCTAGGACCTGACGTAATGTGAATATTTGATCAATACAACCACGTCCAGGTCTAAAACCAGCCTGGTTTTCTCTAGTCTGTTCTTCACGAGTTTTGGTTAGACGTCGAAGTATTATTGAAGCTAATATTTTAGACACTATATTAGTCAAACTAATTCCTCTGTGATTGTCACAAGAGGACTTTCGTCCTTTCTTATAGACTGACATAATCAGTGATTAAGACCAGTCAGATGGGGTTACATTCAGTTACCAAATTCTATCTAAGACCTCAGTCAATCTCGCTACTAATACTGGGCCACCATCCTTAAAAATCTCAGGGGTAAACCTGTCAGGGCCTGCTGCTCTCCCACGCTCCAGATTTCCTATAGCTTTTTCAACTTCGTAAAGAGTCGGAGGACTTACATCAACTTGCCATTCAGGTCGACTGGAGATCGTGGGAAACCGAAGTGTGGCTGAAGGCCAGTTGAACTGATCCCTAAAGTATTCTGCCCATCGGTCCAATCTCCTGGATTGAGAATGAATAATATGTCCATCTTTCTCTGAGATTGTTTCGCTAACAGTTGGGTTCCTAATACCGGTTTCCTTAACAAGTCTGAACAGTTGTCTGCTGTTTCCTATTGCCACTGCCTTTTCCATCTCTCTTGCTTTCGCTACCCACCACTGTTCACGATCTTTGCGTAGGCTTCTAGTCAGCTTACGCTTAAGCTGACTCCGCTCTTCGTTATGTTCAGAGCCAGATGGAATGAGTTTACGAGCATCTATCAGTGCGGTAGATGCTGCTGAGATCCAGTGTTTCTCCCTAACCTTATGGTTTACCGTACTTGCAGACATCACTGCTGTTTCTACAGCTTTTCGGATGTCATTCCACGCTGCCTCGGGGTGGGCGTCACTTACATGGCTGTCTAACTGTTTTTCTAGTTGTTCCTGAAATATACTCTTAGCTTCACTATCATTAAGTAGGACCCTAAGGGGTTTCCTTGCAGCATGTTTCCTACGTCCAGTAAGACGTAGACAAATACGCGCTCGCACTAGAGCATGATCTGAGTCTAAGCATGTGCTCCAGAATGAGCGACAGTCTTCTATCGAGCCCCTCCATCGGTGGCTGATAGCGATGTGATCTATTTGGGTCCAGCGTTGAGACGAATTAGGGGGTCTCCATGTTAAAAGATGTTTTTCCTTATGCCTATAGTTAGTGTTTGCAAGAAACAGGCGGTTATCTGAGCATAGCTGCAACAGACGGTCGTCGTTATCTGTTCTTTGAACCGCGACACCATAAGATCCACCCAGGTGTCTTTCCTTTTCGCTTAGTTTACCTACTTGAGCATTGAAGTCACCAGCCACTATTGCTACATCTGAACGCCTAGCTTTTCGGAAAAGGTCGGAAAGCTTTCTGTAAAACTCATCTTTTACATCATCTGAGCTGCAGTCAGTGGGAGAGTAGGCAGAGACGATGAACAGGCAACGACGAGTGTCCCTATCTTCCCGAGTGCCTACTGTTCCGTTTAGTCGGACAGCACACAAACGACTGTCTACTGGGGTCCAGTCTAAGAGAGCTAGTTCTGCCCTAGGACTCAATGCTATACCTACACCAGCGAGGTCGTGGGAAGCAGCATCAGGGCTTCCAGATGCACGAAGCGTAAATCCAGTTGGTTCGTTACTTTGACATGGTGAGGTTAAATGAATGACACTACTAGGATCCTGTGTGCGCGTTTCGGAGACGCAGCACACATCGATGGAGCGAGATTCTAAAGTCCTAGATAAGGAAGTCTGTTGTCCTATTCGGCACAGTGTTCGAACGTTTTAAGCTCCTACATGTAGTTTAGAGCGTGGTTTCAAAAAACCGTTAACAACGTTACGCGTACTCGAATCGTTCGCACTAGCGGGGCGAGATGATAAAGGGACGTAAGAAAGGTTAGTCGTGGAGATAAGAGAGTTATTAGGAGGTGTAGGAAGGATTTGAATGTAACCAACTTGGTCTCGTGTGCTGTTACGGGTATGAGGGCTGATATCACTTCCCGGTTGCTCACACCGTGGAAGGGTATTTCTTGAGGAACCTGAAAAGGAAATCGGATTAGTGTTGGTCATAGCGACCTGAGTGCGTGACCGCAGAGCCCAAGGGACAACCGCTTGAGGCTGGTCGCGCACAACCTTTTTGTGGGAGGTTTTTAATGTGTTAGCTCCGTTCTTCAAAGGGCCTTACCGCCGGAGACGGAAATCCGTGGGGTAAGGTGAGGTGTGACATTTTTAGGGTCAACCTTTTCTAACCCCTTCCTTGTGAGAAGGCAGCATCGCTGCAGAATCTGGTTGTCCGAGGGAAACACCTTACTGCTGTCACACTGTACAGTCAGCAGTACGACTTCGCCCTCAGACTTTGAGTTGCTGCTTTTAGTCTTACCGTTCTCCAATCGACCTGTCTGGCATGGTAGAACCTACAGGAACATGTGTTCCAGCCAATATAGCTCGGTTGGGTCATCACGATAGGCAAGCCCGACCACCACGTCAAGGTAGCAGCTACGGTCGGGGGTTCAAACTTCCACACCATATCAAAGTAGGGAGATGCCGGATTGTAAACCTAACAGTAATATCAGTTGTGGTAGGAAAGATTCGGCATAAACAGTATGATTATAGAAGACATGAATTTGTGAGATAATAAATACAAGAGAATTTCAAAACTCGAGATCTGAGATAAGACAAAGATTTCTGTTTAATAAACACAAGTCAACTGGACAATGAGATGACCAACTCATTTATCCTTAACAAATCAAAATCATATCACCTATATCCTATGATTATTGGTTTGTGAAATCATTTTAACCTTGAGTATTTTTTATCGTAATGGAGCATTTATCTTGTGTTCAAATCAGTTTTGTTTGACCAGCTATATATATTAGATTTACCACTAACTGACTCGTTCGACAAAAAGTTTATATAACTTTTCATGAGTATAGAGATCTACATTGTTTATTAATTTAAACAACTGTCAGTGAAATAGTTATGTTGCCCTCGTGAATACTGCGGTTTGTTTGCTAGATGCAGAGCTGAATTGAGATATTGAATTCATTCATTAATTATTCGTTATTTACTGGGAAAACAGGATGTAGAATTTAATAATTAAAGTGTGAAATTATGTTACTATTGATTATAATCCTACTACAGATGTTAGACTTCGAGTACTAGGTAAAGATTGTAAGTCGGTTGGTGAAGTAGGAAATGTCCATCGACTATAGTGATTTGGATACGTATTATGTGTACCAAACCACAGTGGAAGCGTGTTGTTTGCTGGTGTAAGAATTCATTGAAAGGAAGCTGGGGATGGCCAAACCAAAACATGTTATGAGTTAAACTGAGGTAGGTGGAAAGCTATAACTTGAGGGTTGGAAGTTGAGTGCTTTAGGCTTTTAGTCACAACGACTTGAAAATTCAGATAGTGACAAATTTTTTGGTCATCCATATTGTCGGGTAATCTAAATCTCTAGTTTCGCAAAATGTACTGTTAGCATCCTGAATATGTAGAAAATGCAGAATAGGGTATATCAAGTGCGAAAATATAGAATTATTAAGATTTATTCTTAAATCAAATAAAATGCACACTTTGTCCCTAAGTATCTACAGAGAATTACTAAAGTGTAAAAAACAAATTTTCTTCATTATAACATATACCGAACACTCGGAAACCCAATGAAATATATCATAAGCCTACCACGTTATATTGTGATTTTTTTTTAAATAACAGCTGTCCAAACATCGTTTTATTTACTGTTAATCAACATTTGAAGAGTGGCTGCGATAAAATCTGATAAGCTTTTAGTTTACACTAAATATTACATTCACATCTGACAATTTTACTCCCATTTGTCGAAGGATTAGTATTTTAATTAAAAGATCTCTCTTACGAGTTTCTGGTTGGTAATCAATTTCATGTTGTTTAATCATTAAGGTTAGTGGAAGCATAACTACTAAACATACAATATTTTTATTCAATTACGTGAGTTGTCAATTTTAGTGTATTATATTGAAAGTTAAGCATTCTACCAATTAGTTGAAAACAAATTATAAAAATCTATCTAACTAATATATTGAGTAAAACACTGTATTGACCACCTGCTAATGAATACAAACCACTACCAATACTTTTCTTACTAAAAAACGAAGTTAAAACCTTTAATAATCAATATACTTCATTTATAGCTTTACTGTCAGTTCAGTGCTCATTTATACATAACATTAGAGTGAATAGCTACATAAAGAAATAATTCGCTTTAAATGATTAGCTCGTGAGTTACACGGTTCCTAGTCCGGATCGAATCCTGCTGATTAAATTTATCTAGTGGCCATTAAAGACTACATGTCATTGGTTGCTATTTCACATTAATATACTTCGTTTAAAGAGATTACGAGATCACCTAAAATCAGCAACTGGACGACAAGACAAGCTTAACCATTCCGTTGCGTCCCAGTCCCGCTAATTAGAGGGGGGAAGACGTGGTACAAATGAAGGAGAGATATATTCCACAAGTAGCCAGAAGCATTAACAACCGAGCACACATCTCAAGTGTATATATGCAGCATAAAAATGTTCATCTGAAACAAAATATTAAGAGGGAACAGACGAATGACATTTAGGATCCTTTCAAGTGGGAAATAAAATTTGGAGGTAAAAATAGTCGCGAAAACTAGAGATTCAAACTTTCTGGTGATCGAGCATCCTCAGCACATTACAAACGTTAGACTCCTTACTCAGGCTAATCAACAGCGATTAATATTGACTCATATTTCTGGGGAAGGAGCTCCAGCTTACCAAGGATTGAAACACTGCTTTGCTAATAAATAGGAACTATCACCAACCCCTATCTAGGAGCTTTAATGCCAGCGATACCCGATCACGAACCTTTGTTTGTGATAATTGACAAAGATTTTGAGTAGTAACTGGTTAATGCTAGTTTTAATTAGTACAGGATAATGTACACTTAATTGAGCAACTTTCACAGGAAAAAACAGCTTTCAAACTAAATAAAAATGTAATCTTCATGGTGCAACGTTTGGAAAGTTTTCGTATATTCTATGCATACCAGTTATGTTTTATTTTTTAGAGGAACAACTATTTTTATCACTTCCCATTAAAGAAATAGTAGTAAACGGACATTAGTAGGATTCAGATTACATAATGGTAATTGAGCCTGTCATAATGACGGAATTGGAAACATTTTTCAATCATTCTGGTAACTAACAATCAATTGGTGGGATACGAACAATTTACTAGATAAAAATGATAAATTTACAGCAGTAACGCAAAGTTCGTCATGTCTATCAAGGATTCTTTATGGTAAACCTCGTTAAAATTTATGCATGGTTTTGTATTGTATTTGATGGACTAGCGTTTAGTTGATACTTAAAAAATACGACAAACACAACATAGTACTTTTAAGTAGCAAAATCACTTAGCCAAAACTTCCAGGTACACCTGATTATGTTCTAAATTTGCTTATACTCGTAGAATGATCTATGCTACTAATGTGAAGTCGATGTGCAGCTCTAAATACCGTGTTTATTTTGAATGAGTCACGGTCGGTAACTTTCCCAAAACTAGGGAAAGTATTTCCTTTCATATTTGTAGGAAATACCCTGCATGTCTTTTTATGTATATGTTAAATTAAGCTTTTGTAATTATGGACAAAGTCGATTGATAAACCGATCTTACGTTTAGCTATGCGTTCATGTTCGTTTCTGTCTAACAAAATTCGACCTATTAACCCTTATACTACTTGAATTTGACGATGAAAAAGTTTCCAAAATAAGAAGATTTGCCGAAAAGTTTTCATGTATTAGTTCACTAATTTCAACAGTTTCGATATCTTTGAACCGTCTATGCTTGAATTCATTATAGCTCCATCACCTTCTAGCCAATTAAGTCTTCGAATAGGAAGATCACATTGTATCTGTTTGTACAGCTTTATTCTACTTGATAGTGATCATTTCAATAAACGATTTGCTTTCAGATTAGTTTAATCTTGTTCGTTAGATACATTCAATCATCCGCACTCATAACATCTTAGCATTTTTATTCAATGTAACTTATAAAGCATGCAGTTTGATCAATTTTGTTCACGTAATAAGCTTTAAATCTTGAGGGACTTTGTCAGTATTTTTTTCCTGGTCGAAGACATATGCCCCATGATGGATAACTGGCGTAAAGAAGCTAATATTACAATTCCTTTCATCTCTGTAGTAATGTACTCCCGGCTATTTCGCACAACTAGTTTTGACGTTTAGTTTCATTTTCGTGCACTAAATTTTCAAGTCCGCACTTGTTAAATTAATAACATTAACAAATGTCGCTAATTGTGTTTTGGAAGCGTGAATTTCAAAATTGTTGGATAAAGTGGAAAGTTCATCACGGTAAGAACGTTTACATATACAGGTTGAAACGTGACGGTTAATTGTAAACATACATTGATAAATTGTTTCTGACTAAGGTTTAACAGATTCCATTCAGTTAGAGGTAACTCAGTAGAAATTCCCATGAATAACCTGATATTTAATATTTTGTCAGAAATCAAAGTGTAATCTCAAGTTTTAAAATCTAACATTAGTGTTTTGCGTTATCCTAAGAAATATATCATGAAATATTTTTTAATGTGTATTCATCAGTAGAAGCCGGTTATTATTGTTATGATTTGATGTCCGGCCTGCGATCACGTGACTTATCCACCAATTAGAATACGACTTATACAAATACTCGCACTATAACAAAACCAATGACGTCCAACCAGTCTGAGCAGTCTAGCGTCCTTAATTGGTCTTATGTCCTTCTAACCCGTCCTCTTTAGTCCAGAACACAATAACAGCTTCTGTATTATGAATCGAATCATTTATTTCAGACATACCCGGTTTATATATTCAACCAGACAGACCACAACGTACCATAAAATAGGAAATAACATGTGTACACGAATAAGCCAAAAAGTGGCTGTGAACGCGGGAGATAATAATTAATAGACAGGCTATAACTCAAGAATAATAAATCGTATAGTAATAATCTATGGGTCAAAATAAAGCTGATAATAAGTGGAATATAAATGCACATAATGTAATTCTTGAATAATTATACAATAAGAATATTTATAGAATATTAGTCCATTAATAGTCCTCGAAAGTTACCTGTAGTTTAATCTTCACTGGGATATAACAATTATATCTCATATTCTCTGCATTACGCCATAAAACCTTACAGTAATTATTCATTAAACGATGTTTCATACCTAGAATTTCAACCAGAAATGTGTTTAAAACACTTTCCAAACTTATTTAGACTTAAAGTAAGTTAGGGAAACAATTACATACACCCGTTACTCTTCGTGGAAGAGCATGGACCGCTCACCAGCATCCTCCATCTACCTCTATCTCGGGCAATCCTTCCCGGTTTCTATTCATTCTTTTGATGCATGCATCCGATTCCGGACTCAATGTGTTCTTTAGTCTTCCTCTTTTCCGTTTCCCTTGAACACTCCAGGTAAGCGCTTGCCCAGTGATGCAGTTTAGTGATTTACTCGATGTATCTCCTGTTTACTTCTAAAGTCTTTTCCCGATTTCCTCTTCAACTGGGACCTGGTTTGTTCCCTCCCACAGTAGGTTGTCACTGATGGTATCCGACCAACGGAAATTGAGTATCTCGTTTATAAATGCTTGCACTTTTCTGGTGATGGTTGTGGTAGTTCTCCATGTCTCAGCTTCGTACATTAGGACTATCTTGACGTTCGTATTGAAGATTCTGACTTTGATATTGGTTGACAGTTGTCTTGAGTTCTGTGCGTTCTTGAACAGTAGGAATGCTGTCCTTGCTTTGCCAATCCTCGCCTTCATGTCTGTCTCGGACCCTCCTCGTTCATCTATGATGCTGCCCAGGTACATGAAAGATTCCACCTCTTCCAGAGCTTTTCCATCACGTGTGATTGGTTTGGTGTTCTCTGTGTTGTATTAGAGGATGTAACTTTTCCTTTTGTGTATGTTGAGGCCTACTGATGTGGGGTCTTTTGCTACACTGTTTGTCTTGAACATCATTTGTTGGTAGGTATAGGCTAGAAGGACCAAGTAATCTGCGAAGTGTAAGTCGTCTTGCTGCATGCAAGCTGTTGAATGTTTTTCGTGCTTCCCATGAGTTATGGAGGCTTTCATATTCCAGTCAACCACCAGAAGAAAGAGGAAGGGAAAGAGTAAGCAGCGTTGTCTGACTACGGTCCCCATTTGGAGTGCGTTTGTCAGCTTTCATCCATACACAATTTACACTGTAATCCGTCGTATGAGTTCCGGATGATTATCGATCAACTGAAAGCTATCTTTATCAGTCAACATTTAAACGCTTAAGTCAGCTGTTATTATCTTTTTCTTGTCCCACTAGTTTTTGTGATTAAACAATATGGTTATGAACTTATTGTGAAAAAAATAAAGCTTATCCAATTTTATTTGAATCAAGTATCCAGCTGAGTGTACTTACAAAACGGCTTAATCAACGATACGAAAAATAAATCAAGTGTTCTGTACGTATTTTAATGAATAAATTATACGACTAAACAATTAGTTTTCATCATGAACTGAATTCAATCGGTTTACAATTATTTATCACCCAAATAGAGATAAACAATGTCTTCGAAATGGAACTAATTTATTCAATTAACCAATCAGACAGTTAAATCATTATTATCCTTCTTTTCGCAATAAGTAATGCTACGTATACTAACTTGCATTGATCATATTAGCTCATTAGCAAAAAAAGTTTTGTATTCTAAATCATTTTCATCATGTTTCTGAGAAAAATTTTTAGTGTTTACCATCTCTTTATTCATATCCCCGGGTATAAATCACAAACAAACACTAGTATTATTTTCAAAAAATAATTAGTTAAATGTTGGAACCCCTTGATAGTTCCTCGAAAATGTTTCCAAGAGCAAAGATAATGCTGAACATAATTCGACTAATTATCACTCTTTGAAAACTTACAAGGCAAATCTAAAAAAAGATTAACTGGACATTTCTCTAAAAACGTCTAGAACCTCAAAATCATACATATTCACATTAATAATCTTTTTATGAGCATAATCTAACCTCCAAGATAGGACTCAGACTTTTCACTGTTTGTTTTTTGTTCATGGCTCAAGTGTAGCATACCTCTTTCTATTTGAAAGCGATTCGGAAGTTCCTGCCTGAGTGTTCAAGTAAAAGGCTTATCAACAAAATAATACAGACTGTACTTTTAAGAATCTTTCTAGTTTACTTGTCAATTAAAACTTAAAATTTAACCTCTGGAATAAACCTGAACTTACTATATTCTGTCTACTTAGAACTACACATTGCGTCGAACATATGATACCGAATAAAACGATTATTAATATTAATCTGTACACTAGTCTAATGACCTAAAATTTCGTGTGCACTATTTAGGTGTTACTTGGTTGGAGGTATTCGATAGGCGTAGGTATTGCCTAGTTGGTTCAGTAGTGACCGTAACATTGAGTGACGTAGTTTCCAGTCCCATAAAAGATATAAGTTCCCTCAAAACGAGAGATATTCTATGATAATTATTTTGAGGAAACCTAGGTCAAGCTATTCCTGCCGACTGCTTACAACTATGTAAAGCTTAGTTCTCTTGATAACACACTGAATATAGCAAATATAACAATTACTTCTACAGGAAGAAATAAATTTATTATTCTATTTTAAGTTTCTTCATCATTTACAAACATTTTTTAGTTTACAAAGAATCATATGGTAAGTAAACAGACTTCAAATATAGCGAATGTTAGCTCTGAAGTATAGGCTATCTAGGACTTGTGAGAAGCTTTAAATGTAAAGTAGTATAATACATTTTAGTCACCAAGTTTTATTTTCGTGCTATTCAGTACTTATATTTAAAAATTCTAAACGTTTTAGGGGAATAGAAACAACCTTTAATAAATGAGTTTCGTTTGAAAATACATTGGATCAAATTATATCTTTTCCAAATTTCACATCTAGAAATTATTGATTAGTTATAGACTAAGAGGGACTGTACAACTGTTTCGTTCTAGTATGGGACTGTTTAGAAGTGGTCATCAATGCTCCCCTAGTGCTTGCTGGTTTTTGATAGTTGTTGGAATGAGATCAGTCCGTGATGCAAACTATGCAATTCCACAATTTCAGCAAACCGTCTATTGTAATAGAAACTGATAACTAGGTGATAAGCAATGTCATAGTATCCTCTCCATAGTGCTGAACAATACAGTGAAAAGTGATTTTATCACAATCTGACTGACGAATATTCCAGTAATACATTATTATAAAGGTTAATTAATTCAGCGAAGTAAATGCTGTATAATACAATAACAATACCATATAAATGTTGACTCATCTGTACCATAGGAACTGTGATCTACAAGAGTTGGTGTTTTTGTGCAAAAATGTTCTCCATGTGTGTATTAGTACAAATGAGTTCATTAATCAAATACCTTAAGGTTATAGTAGGATTAATTGTGAAGTAAATTATGCCAATATATTTAAATAAATAATATGCAGTTTCTTTCACTCAGCGATGATTTTTAACCACGTTCTAGAGCCGTCTATGAGACTTCATTAACTGTAAAATGTTCTAATATAAATATTTTAATTAACTTCAGTGAAAGTAACTTCAGCTTTTATTTGACCACACATTTTCTAGACAATTAAACAGGAACTATATATAATAAAATATGAAAGTGTATATCATGTCCTCTGGATTTAATTAAGATTATTGATTAGATAATTATTGTGATTCTGTATCGTCTCAAAATGTTTTAATCAATTTCACTAGAGTGTAAAAGTTAAATAAAGATTATATGCATTTGGATATTTATGAAACTAATCCTTAAATGAATACTTAGGTGGAAAATTTGCTCATATATATATATATATATATATATATATATATATATATATATATATATATATATATATATATTAGAAGCTATCAAAAATAGGTAATGGGTTTTTCAATATACAGCTTATGAGTTAGGGAAACTGGTATGACTTTCAAGATAACTGAATTACCTAACAGATTTACATAGCTCATTGCTTATTACCTAATCAAACAACGTCGTAGGCCAGGTTTAACAGATCATTTTACTTTTAAATAGACAGTGAATCATCTCGAAAGTTTTTTATTTTTACTTTAAGCGTTCAGATGACTTGTGTTTGGCCAGCATCGTCACTAAAAAGATCTGTCTCATCTGTCTGTTGTAAGTCAGTGAGAGTCTCGGAGTAGAAGATCAGTCCATGAAGATATAAAAGACGGATTGGTTATCTCTCGGATCAATATATTTAAATAATAAACAAAAACAAAGATGAATTTCTCAAACTGAAACATACATAGTACGCTATAAAATAATGAGCTTATGGTTGGATTTCGAATTCAAATGGCAAAAATTCTAATCGTTATTCAGACCTAAATATTAACAACGGCATAACTCAAACTTTTATTAATACAGGTCCAAATAGTACAGTTATAACAAACTAGGCTTTTCCTTATATTTAATGCATATCAAAATTAAACAAACAGTTATTAGTCTAAAATAAATAGCAAGTAGATTGATAAACTAGGATTCTAATGACCCTGATTACAACCTAACCCACATATAATTACCTCTACAGATATTTCTATAACCGGAAAATATATAAGCAAACGGATTAGTCTTTATCTACTTATAGACATAGCAGTTAATTCTCATGATAGATAGATAATGGAATATCGGAATGTTTATAACCTACAAAACGTATAAACTGGAGACTATATTTTCATTATCATGAAATAATACATTAGCTAAGAAAAATTTCGAACTCTATAGATTAAAAATGTTACCTGATCAGTAAGGATTTATCATTAAGCCGTTGGAAATCATTAAAATATTTACATGATGTCAGAATAATTCATTCGATTCTCAAAATTAAAAAGTATGTTTCATTTAACTATGCATTTGTGTTAAAGTATTTATGTTGTAATATTTTTAGTAATCCCGTTAGATTGATCATTCGTTTCAATATATTTCGGACTTCTCATGTAAAACTAACAAGAAAGAAACTCATAAATAGCTGTAGTCAAGTTTTTTTCATTATCAAAACTGGTTAGCGAGAAATAAACATTGAGACATCAACCAAACATATACAGCTGTGATAATGTGAAGTGTGAATGCCTGAATTGATGCATGTTCATCCCAGGTTTACGTTGTCCATGTCTCACTGAGTGACTGAGAGACTGAATTCAAATATTAGACAAATAAAAGTGTATCGAATAATCTCTTATTGTCCATCTCTTATTAATGTTCTTGATCTTCAAGCAGTAACTGAAATATTTTATCCTCTTTTCTTTTTTTCAGTACAACTAAGCAGGAAATTTATAAATGCTTAAAACCTCTGAATTTAAATGTACACAATAGTCCTGTAACTGACTTATATGCGGCACAGTAATTTTCCCGTACTATTTGTTCGTTTATTTTTCTTCACCCTTTATTTCGAATAAATCCTTTGCATCTCTGAAAAGCTTCCATCATATCAAAACACACATATAAGAACAAAGGATTTTGTTTTCAATAAATTCTCTTCAGGTTCTACGACTCTATTTTCAAATTACAAAACCCAAAAATGGACAGGTTCGAGCCAATTACATCGTTTCAAATTATACAGTGTGAATTCAAGATTGTTTGTAAAATATCATAAAATTGTTAATGTTGAAACGATTAATATGCACCAGTAACTTGAATAGGTTGATACGTTAAATGAAATTGTAAGATTAACAATGAGTATGAAATATAGATCACATGAAGTGAGAGAGATAATAATATTAATGCAAATCGAATTAAATAATTGGTCAATATTCTCGTTGAGTTACGGGTTTAAAACTTGATTAAATTGCATTGATTTTAGTTATAAAATGGTATAATTAGCCACTGCATACTAAATGTAACTCATAGTCTAATCACGTTACAAAACATTAAGTAAATAATTCGAATTAAGGAAACTCTGTGATGTGAAATGGGCAAAATACCGGAAGCCATCAATGATACTAAGTGGTTTTGATGAGTTTATCAGGAACGTTTTTTAAATCAAAAAAGGATTAAAAAATATTGTAGGCATCATTCACTAATCAATTTCATTAGGGAGTTAATAAGGAATCCTTGACATGATCCTGAAACATAATAAAACCAATACAGTTTTTATATAGAGCAATTCAGTAAATTAACTAAGTTTTATTGTATCATATTATGCACTGCACAAACTAACAATAATATTCAATATGTATGTAACGTTTATCAATCTAATTTCCTCAAAATTTCTTTGCTGTTTGCTCAAAAGTCAAGTGTAGTTGTTTGGTTTTCGCTACAACAGAAAATCAAGTTTCAATTCTTATCATTTGGTCGTGCTTCTTTAATTTGATTTTCACCCCATTACTATAAATTACACCTGAACATCTTTGATGTAGTATTTCCAATTCTTATTTGTTAGATTAAAACTGGCATAAGGATTAACAATGGTGATATTTTCTGCATGTTTTTCCTAGTTTTAGGTGTAAATATAGTGAATAACACATCTGTTGAAGTTAGTGCTTTTTTTAGTCTTTTTCCAGTTTTCATCGTAGCAGTTTCTTCTGTGAGTAAATCTTATAAGGCTTGGAACCTTTTGTTGAGAGCAATCTTGAATTCATTCAGTTTGTGAGCATCTTGAAGGAAGACATTATTGAACCTTTGGAATGCTGTTTCCCCAGTAGTTTTTATCAGATTGATCATTATAGGATGACTTCTTATTCACTTTGTTCTCCAGCTTTCTAGTGGCAGTTATGGGGAACATCTCATCCAATAATTGATAGTTTGTTGTTTATTTCCTTTTTCTTTGTTAACTTTATGTCTCAGAAATCGTTTCTGGTAATATCGTATGTGCTTACCACTCCGTACTTCTTGATGATAATGAATGTGTTTTCCATGCAACACATTTTGGGTTTGATCACTGGTTATTTGAAAGCTTATCCCTCGTTCGTATATGCGAATTTATCTGGGATTGGTTGTTTTAACTGTTGAGTTGGATGTCAAGAATTCTTATTCTAATTGTATTGATTTTTTACCTATTATGAAGGTCTGATTGATTATTAATGACTATCTTAATACACACTTGGTATATACTGTTGGAAGATGGACTATACTTGAAAGTCGTCATTTTATATTGTTGCAACTGCATCCTTGATTCTAGTAGCCTTCGTGGCATAGGTGTTAAGCTTTTAGATTTCAATTACCAATGTATCAGATACATTTAAATTTTATGATTGCTACATATCGTAACTATTTAACTTCTACGTATCAGGAAATAAATATTTCACTTGTTTTATATTCATTCGAAATGAACAATTGTGAATGCTAACTGTATGTACTCAAACAGAAATACTGAAGTTCGTGGTACATTTTCCTTTTTATCTAACCTTTAACAATTCAAGAGACAAATAAACTGAAATTCTTGCATTCAGTATCTGCTGGATGAAAGAATACTTGTATCAGTTTTGGTAGAAAACCTTAATGACTTGAACATAGATGGGAGATAATGATTATGGAAAGGATTTTTAAAATATACTCTGAATAATTACAATTGAATGTATGCTAAAGAGTTATTTGTAAATCTTTGAACAACGGGTGCTGAGAATCCCATACTTTATTGTATTTTGAAGTTTAATTACATACAATTCTACCTATTGTCTCCGTTTCTTATTGGAAATAAATTTCTCTAAATTAGTTGTAATGATGTAAAAATGTGAAAACTAGTGATGTACTCAGAGTTATGTAATACATTTGGTCATTATATGATTTAATGAGACAAAACAAAAGAAAACAATTTCAACCAAGTTCTACATTATTTAAAATTAGTCTGACTTTTACATAATTTAAAATTTAGTATAATACGATAAACAAAATAATTAGGTTAATCTCATCATATTTCTTTGTTGTTGTAAATTTAACTTTAAAATTTCGCAGAATAATCCTTATCTGAATAGAAAGTTTATTTTTATTCCTTAAGTGCGCATTAGTTTGACCTTGACACGATTCATCAATCAATGGAATAGTAGTGGAATGACCAATCATACAATTAGTAAACGATGTTGTTATGGTTACGGTAGGAGTATATAAAATATATCCCTCAAAGAGATTTTCAAAAATCATACTAAAATTTACTCGTGACTGTATCCTTCTCGTATAATATTAAGTGACTGAATCAAGAATAAGTAAAATTATTTGGAAGTTTTCTAATCCATTTAATAAAAATCATCAGATCTAAAAATGATTTCAACACCATCGCCTACAATTAATCCAAATCATGAGGACAAGTTGAAATTATTAAATGCTTGTCGTCAAGGTGATTTAGACTATTTAGGTAAATTTATTGTTGATGGAGGAAATCTCCGAAATGTAATCGATAATCAAACTGGACAAACTACATTACACTATTGTGTTAAATTTGGAGAAGAGAAAATTGTTAATGAAAAAAATGATAAAAAGCCAAATGGAAATGACATTCAGATATTTCAACGACAATTGAATAGATTAAAATGTACACGAGTTATAATTAAATCAAATCCGGAATTTTTAACTTACTACGATTATAATGGATTTACTCCGATACATCTGGCAGTTATTCATGGTGATATAGATTTTTTAAAAGTATTTAATGAATTTAATAATGTAGATATAAAAATTAAGACAAAAGCTAAATCATTAATGTCATCTTCATCAACAAGTCATAGTGATTCGAGTGAAATAAATAATACTGGTCGGACAATTATACATCTATGTGTTATTTACTCACAATTAGATGTTTTAAATTATCTTTTAACTAACAGTAATTATCATAATTCTATAAAAGAAATTGTAAATGAATATGATGATCAAGGTGCCACAGCTTTACATTATTCTGTTCAGGTGAATGCTGAACAAATCGATGAACTATTTGAATTATTAATCAATGTCGGTGGAGCCAATTTAAATGCACCGGATACACATGGTCGTACACCAATTATATGGGCAGCTACAGTTGGTTCTGCGCATGCTGTAGAAGTATTACTTAAATTAGGTGCTAATTTAAATCATAAAGATTCACATGGTTTGGCTGCATTACACTGTGCTGCATCTAGAGGTAATTTACAAACAGTTCAAACTATCTTGAATTGGATAACAATTGCAAACAAAGATGATGAGAGTAAAATTTCCCAGCTTCGTGATGTAAATGATAATGATGGATGTAGTCCATTGTTTTATTCTGTTGCAACTGGTCATATTCATGTAACTGAGTGCTTAATTAAAGCTGGAGCCGATGTTATGCATACAGATTTTAAAGGTCGTACTGTATGTCATTGTTTAGCTAGATTAAATTCATTGTCTAATGGGATTAAATTTGACAGTCTTATCAAAACTCAATTGACCAGTTTAGTTGAAGCTGGTTTAAATCCATGGCTTGCAAATAAAACTGGTTTAACAGCTTTACATGAAGCATGTTTACTGAAAAATGTGTCTTTTATTAAACAGTTAGCTAATTTGCCAGGTTTTAATACAATCGTAAATACAGCGGAATCTCAAGGTCATACCCCATTACACTTAGTTGTAGCAGCTTCATGGAGTACTGAACCATCTGGTATTAGATTGTGTCATTATCTGTTAGAACATGAAGCCGATGTAAATGCTATCACTCGTCTACCGAATGATGAATATGTTACCCCATTAAATCTTGCTTACTTAAATGAGACTAATGATGAAACATCGAAAAATTTACTCATTAATCTAATAAAACAATATGGTGGTCGAACATATCAGGAACTATCAAACGAAGGAAAAGTTAGCATAGATAAGTTTAATAGTAGCGGTAATGGTAATACTAAAATTGATATTAACACTAATAGTAATCATAATGATGTTAATCAAGATGAAATGTCAGCATCTGGTGTTTTCAATCAAGAAAATGAATTAAAGCAAATAGATAAAACAGACATTTCAAGTTCCATGGTTGTTGAAACAATAGTAGGAGAAAAACCACAGATGGTTGATTCATCCACTGAACCAATAAGCGAATTTATTGTGTCCCTAACATTGAAGGATTCAAGTGTACAAACATGTCTGGATAGGAGAAGACGAAAAAAGCTGTCAACACAATCTTTAACATTATTGTCTTCTGAAGAACCAATGCATGAAACTTTTAGCGCAGCACATAATCAACATGTAAGAGATAAATCTTTGAATGAATCACTTAGCGTTGCCTCAACTGAAAGCTCTTCATCCATTACTTTAAAGAATGGAAATGGAAGAAATAGCTCAAGTAATCATGATAGTAGACAAAATACAAATACTTCAATACAGCTCATAGTCCGAGTACCAACTCCATCAGATTTAAAATTACGAAATGATAAGTCTAGTGAAAGTAAGACTATGGGAACTGAAAAGAAAAATGTTCCAATCACTTTGATCCCAACAGATAAAAATCATATTAATGTACAAAATGACAACTGTCATCACTTTACATCATCTGGGGTTGATGATAAAACTCCAAAAAATTCAAAACATTTACCATATTCACAAATCTACTTAGAAAAAGAACTACCTTTAGCATTGAAACGATATTTGGAAAAAGAGAATTTTGATTATTCACTCTTAACAGGACGTTCTCGTTTGCCCAGACCAACTATATCACCCTATCTACAACCAGTTGTACCCGGTCTATCTTTATATGAAGAAAATGTTGTAATGTCTAGGAAGAATAATCATAATAAACGTATTTCAAGAAAACAGGTTCAGTCAGCTGGTGTATATAACAATAATCGATCCTATTCAAATAATCAACAGAACAAATCGATCTCTAAAATGAATACTAAGATAATTCATCGCAAGCGGTTTAGTTCGTCGGCATCCACATCAAATTCTTCTACTATGAATGTTTCTATTCCTGGAAGTTATCATACAAATAAAATAATACATAAAAATATAAAATATCCACAAGCGCGTTCCCAATCATCACGAAATTTACATGTGCCCTCAAGCGACAATCATGAAGTACAACAAAGTGTAGCAGATTATGAGTTTTATCGGTTCCTTAACCAGTTATTAAAACAAAATTGTCCAATAACACTAAGAAAAAAGAAAAGAGTCACAACAACAAGAACAATGAGTTCCAAGAATAAACAGTCAATTGATGCATATGATGATCGACATTCCGCTATGGGAGGTGAACTAACACCTATTAATAGTCATAGAAGTGAATCAAATATAGACACTGAAACGCAAGCTTTTAATAGCAAGAAGTCAACTAGTAAACAGTTAAACATATAATGAAGCACAGTAGACAGTATGATAAAAATTAACACTGACAGTTAACCTTGACAACATAAAACTCCGTCATTTAATTAATAAGGAATAGAACATTAAGTTCATTATGGAAAACCAGTGTTTCATAACTGAGATATTACATTACACTCGAACAGATGAATAGATATTGTGATACATAAATGTTATCCTTATATCTATGTAATACTTATACAAAACTACTTTTCTTATTTTCAACAATTCATTCTTGAATAATGAAATTCCTTGTACTTTTTTTTGTATGAAACTAACTAATATAAATGACGTAAAACATTTTGAAATATTTATATCGATTACTTTATACACTTTTCTAAGTGTTTACATTTGGAAGTTGTATACAAAATGCAGTTTTAATTGGACCATTATTATTTATTGAAAAACTTGAATTCGTATGTTATTTTACTTATGTTATACAATTGAATGTTTATCATTTGAATTTATTATGTCTATTAAGAAGTTGTTGTTGTTCTTTATTAAAAAAATTGTTTTCATTTTGTTTGTATTATGGTTTGAGTGATAGTTTTTCCTACATAGAACTCGATAATTTTCTTTTCATGTTTATAATCTTATGAATTAGTAGTTGCAGAATTAGTAGTAATTGCAATTTAGTTAAGAAGAGTAATATTTTATAAAAATGGATTTTTTTTTAAAAAAAACGTAGTTTGTTAAATAAATTATTTTGTGATTAGGTAGAGAAATTTTCAGCTAACCTATAGATTTAAATGGAAAGTTTTACGTATTTGTATGTATAAAAAAATAATTAATAGTGATGGGAAATTAAGTATCAGATATTGAAATATTTGAACTGTTCCTCGGAAAACTCTGCCCATCGTCATAGACGTCGATAGATGTTAGTGGTTGGCATCCCGTCATCTTCGCAGATTGTTTCGCTCACACCAGACTCCTTGCTGCCAGTGGCTCGGATGAGTCGGAAGAGCTTCAGGCAATTACCAGATGTAGCTGCTGCTTTCAACTTATTGACACGCTCTGACTACCAGGCCTCTCAGTCCTTACTCAAGCTTTGCCCAATTTCATTACGTGACCGTCTTCGTTTGTGGTCAAACACGTGATTATCTGGAGTAGACCGACAGGCTTCAATGAGTTGTAAGGAGCCTGAAGAAATCCAGTTCTTACAAGCGGGATATTTCGTAAAACTGTATACGACTTTATTCGCCATTTTCGTGGTGTCATGAAATCCATCAGCAACCTAAACAACTCTCTTCAGTGTCTAGATCTAAGCATTCAAGTTTCACGCTAGTATCTGTTGAACGCACTTTCTGTAGAAAAACTGTTAGCCGGTGGTAAAACTCATCTTTGATCGCATCCGGGCTGTAATCTGTTGGAGCATAGGCGGAGATGACGAAAATACATCGTGTCGCACGCCGATTTCTTCTCATTTTGATGGAACTTTCTAATCTAACAGCACATAGCCGACTGTTAATGGGGATCCGATCGATCAGTTCTGCCTAAACTCTAGCGCTTAGTGTGACACCAACTCCAGCAAAACCATACCAAGATGCCACAGGATTCCCGGATAAACTCATGTAAAACAAACTTTTCAAAGAGACAGATGAAGAGCGAATTTGTAGTACTTCAACAGAGTCTTGAACACAAGTCTCGGAGAAACAACAGACATCGATATTATGACTTTCTATTGACATAGTCAACCCTTTCTGTTGTCCGATATGCATTAGTGTGTGAACGTTGTAAGAAGTCAGTCTGAATGGTATACGTGGTTTCTGAAAGACTGTTTCAGTATTTGTATTCGGTGGTAGCATCCAACTTTCGACCAATCAGTGACTCGAGATCATTTAGATAAAACAGGGTTTCCACCATAGACGAGCTGCTGTATAAGTTGAAAAATAAAATATGCGAAATGAGAATACATAAGTGACGTAGTTTATGGAAAAAAGAAAAGAGGAATGAATGTTAATTAATGAATGCGAATTGTCTGGATTTTAATTAAAGCTAGAATAATATTTTCAGTATTAATTGTCATTTCATTTGATTTGTATGAGGGCTGTGATATTGCCAGACAGGAGCAGGTGGTTTTCTTAAGGGAGCACACCCGGAGCCTTCGACCTAAATGTCTAATCCACAAGGCACTGGAGCAAAGCTTAGAGATGAATTCCCATGGTAGCCGGTGACCAACAATTGGTTCCTACGCCATTTGTCCCCTCAGGATACTGAAGCTCATATGCACCATTGGTTTGTAATCAGGGTTTTCAAACTCCCCTAGGTGGACCCTCCGTGTTTGCTTGTCAGGTTAGAGCGCTGGACATCCGCTTTTTGTCCTCTAAATTTCGTAAACAACACCTCTGCCGCGAGAAGGCAGTGAGTATGACTTCTCTGGCATTCATTAAAAACTACTGACATTACGATAATTAAACAGATAATTAGACAGCGAAGCATGTATTTAAGACACTGATATCTGAACGAATAATATTGTTTTCAATGAATTCTCTTCAGGTTCTACGACTCTATTTTCAAATTACAAAACCCAAAAATGGACAGGTTCGAGCCAATTACATCGTTTCAAATTATACAGTGTGAATTCAAGATTGTTTGTAAAATATCATAAAATTGTTAATGTTGAAACGATTAATATGCACCAGTAACTTGAATAGGTTGATACGTTAAATGAAATTGTAAGATTAACAATGAGTATGAAATATAGATCACATGAAGTGAGAGAGATAATAATAATATTAATGCAAATCGAATTAAATATTTGGTCATGAGTTACGTAATATATGGATCATGATGAATAGTGTAAGAGTTAGTAAATCGAGCCTAACTAGTTAACAATCACTTTGTTGATATGGTGACAATTTAATTAATGCACTGACTTTTTTATAACTTCATTTTATTCATTAATGTAATGGCATTATTTACCTGAGAGACTAACTTGGTAAAATGCCTAATGCATCAAACTGAACACATCGAGCAGATATAGACGCCCCCGAATTGATGCACAAAACATAACGCATCATGCCAAATGCACCAGTGAATGGGATTAGTTGAGGCTTGACAGGTTCGAACTCTGATCCCGTTAGGTTCCGCATCTATGAAGTATTGTGATAAGCCACAAAACTACATTCATGGTTATTCCTCAAGTCCCCATGAACTACAGTCAAGTTTCCATCTATCTCCTTGGAAAATAAAAATTCTATACAACTGAATTTCGTTGAAGCTCTGGATGAAATGGCATTATTAAATTTTTACACTTACTCTCTTCTATGAGGAAGATTGCGATTTCTCCTGTGGCTGTGATCACGTTCGAACGTGAATGTGAAGTAGCAGTAGCGTGATTACTCAAGTTCATTGTTATCAAAATGTTTGTCATAGCACAAATTAATGAGTTTCATATTAAAATTAAACCTTTTGATAAATAGTAATATCACTTTTAGAACTATCAATATTATAGGACTACAGGTTTGAGGAGTGCAACGGGAAAGGTGCAAAAACATTTTTCATTAGTGAGTTGGTGGACGAGAATACTAAATTTAAATTACAGTCGGTTTAATTTCTTCTCATTATTATCTCTATTTACCGCACGTTACCGGCTGACATTATTATCACGGTTATCGCGATTCCTGATCCCTACTAATAAAAATAAAAGGGTATGATGATAAATGTATAATAAAAATTGTTAAATGATGGGTTTAGGGTATTTCAAAAAGTAAGATCACGTAATTAGGAACATACTTTTTGTCCTCTATAATAATTCGTAATTTGGTTGCTAATGCTGCATTGTTGGAATCTGATTAGTTGGGATTTATCTAGTATAAACTGTTTTGATTGGATGTCAAAATTTGCATTTTTCATTAGAATTTTATTATTTTTTTAAAAATCTGTTAGATGGTTTCATTTTCACGAAATATGAAATTGTATCTTAAGAAAAAAGTCTGCAACAATTATATTCGAACACCACACGATACAAATGGTTGTTAATGGAAGAGTAGTATCAATTTTTTTACTGATTACGTGAAAAACAGAACTAGATTTGTCCCTTGATATCAGTCGAATTCAGCAATGATTGTGACAGTAGAAAAGTTGCAATAATTAGGTGCATATACTTTCACTCTCGACGGAGAGACTTTGCATGTTATCCAAAGTACACTAGAAAGAACTTTAAAACTATTTCTCGGTTATGATGACGATCAGTTTATTGTCAATAGACACTGATTTCTAATTATATTTGTGTTTATTGTACCTGAAAACTAATAAAATTCTGAATGGATAAGGAGGGAATTATTTCCCATTTAACTTTTTCAATGAACTAATTGAACCGATCATTTAAGCTGATAAATTTCTTTCACAAGTCTTAAACTTGGTTCCATTCACAACTGTTCTATGCCCTTGAAAAAATATGCCTTGACAACGAATGTAAAAATAAATAAACATGAACGCAAGTTTACAAGCATCTAAAATGAGAAAGCGGAATACATTGTTAACATTTCACATTTTTATGTATTAGATGTAATAATTTTATCCTACAAGAAAACTGTGTATTTTAACCTGTAGCTTCATGTTCAGCGAAAGTGATACACATATGCAGAAAATCATGTACAAATGGTACTATGTTATAAGGGCAATTATAAATTGTAATGATCTCAATAGTCTGGGCGTAACACTGTATGTTCAAAACAGTTCGGGTACTGATTATTTTAAGCAATTTTAAAATATCAAGATTTTTTCTACTATCAAGTAATTCTTCTTTTGATGATCATCACCAGACAGTAAAAATAGTACAAATAATTTTTATTTGCTGTAAGATCCACGTTGCAATAGATTGATGAACTGATATTAATTCATTAGCGGAAATATTAATACGTATATTTTTATTTCTTAACTATATTATTGCACGTGTAGTACGATTATTTATCACTATACACTAGAATAATATTGACGGAAGTATTGTTTTACCTAGGTAGATTACTAACATAGGCTGATGCGATATGACAACCTACGTCGCTGTTATATCCGATTGAAGAATAAACGAATGGTAGCTGCTTGAAATAATTTATGTTCTATTATTACATATATTCTCATTAGATAATTATTATGTAACTAGATTATATATATTCATATTTTCTAGTTGAACTATAGAGATCTCTTCATTGAGTAAAATATCAGCTTAGTTAATCTAGTCATATCCGGTATATTTTTAAACGCATTAGTTGTCAGAACTTTATAAGAGATATCCTATGTTCAGGCAAAATAATAGACTTTCATTACAATCTTTAGGGTTGAATGAGGATTATTAGTATCATGCTATTTTATGATCTTGGCTTTTATCTTCAATTACTTAAATCCTTAATCGTAATTGACTTACGATCTCAATATTTTAGCCGAATACTTTGTATATAAATTATCGCTTCAGTTTTAATATGTATACGGTCAGATATTCAGCCTGTTAGGCAATGGTTCTATCTTTTGAAACTAATTCAGCCAGTGTTTGAGAATAGATTCTTGTGAAAATATTTGAACCAGTAACATTTATAATATTCAATTTCAATATTCCGTGTTTTCAAGCGATTGAAATATAATTGGAAGTTTTCTGAAATAAATTCAAGACTTTTAAAAATCTTGATAGATCTTGTGTAGATTAGCACCTTATAGCACCTCAACCCGTATTCACTAATTCACCAACTCAATTTAACTGCTTTAATAGTATCTAGTTTCAGATCATTTGTTAATAAAGCATTTGCTGTTTAAATCAGTTTCGTTTAACGCCACATGTTATATCCTAGTGAAGATTAAATTACGGATAACTTCTGAGAACTATTAATGAGCTAATATTATCTATATATTCTTATTGTATTACTATTCAGTAACTATATTGTATATATCTATATTCCTCTTATTATAAATTTTATTTTGACTTATGGACTATCATTATAAGATTTACTGTTCCTAAATTATGTTCAGTTTATTAAATACCGTCTCCCACGTTCACAGCCACTTTTTTGGCTAGATCTTGAATAAATGTTATGTTGTATTTTATGGTGTGATGAGGTCTGTTTGGCTTGTATTTAAACCAGTATGTTTGAAATAAATGATTCGCATAGTGGAAGTTGTTATTGCCGCTCTGGGCTTAACTGGAAGGGCTAGGTGAACAAAAGATCAATAAGGACACTAGGCTACTCATACCGATCAAACGTCATTGGCTTGGCACAGTGCTAAAATTATATGAGTCGTATTCCGATTGGCAAATGAATCACGTGATAACTAGCCGGGCTTAAAGTTACAACACCATAAATATATATGTTATATATTCCTAAAGAACAAACCTATTTTTCATAGTATATGAAGTATATGGTGTGGATCTGATGATTATCTTATTCAATCATTAGTGTTATTTTTAATAACTTAGAATAATGACTGATATTAAATTCTACTATTTAATCTATTGTAGTCATTTCACGTGGTTTAATTTACTAAATTATAAATTGGAGCTGTCATAACAAAAAATTATTTATGCACTCTAAGAAAAATATTGATAAATTCAACTAAATGTTCAGCCTAAAAGAAATATATTAGATTATAAATTATAGAATATTAAAGGAGTAAAATTAATATTAAACTTGATTATACATCAATTTTTGTAAGAAATAAGTGACAATTGGCAATGATTGAACTGATTTTATTACCACGATTTCCGTTTAGTTATTAATGCTATTTGCACTATCATGATAAGCACAATAACTTACCCATGTCTTGCGAAATATCGTGTAGAAAGATTAGAAGTGTTTGATATAGCCATTATGAGCTGAAATTGCTAAAACCTCCGAGAAACCAACGGTTATCTAGCTAAGATCAGTTCGTGATTTCAACTGAAAAATACTATAATCTCCACGATGACCGCTTATTAATAATAATTATATACTCACTTGTGACTAGCTTCAAAATGCAACTCCCGAAGTTCTAGTGAGCAGCCAAACACAATGTTGTTCAAGCCATGTCGACTGTGAGACAGTTATCTACTACAGAAAATGGATGAAGTGTTATAAATGATCACAGATCGATTGAAATTAAACATTTACACCTCTGGATACCGACTCAGTGGTTTAGACGTTAAACGTTCTTGAGCGGCCGAAGTCCTGGGTTGGAGTTCCATGTGTGGAGTTGTGCATGCGCACTTCTGAGGAAACTAATGCTAGGACGAAATGGCCATCTAGTGCTTCCAGGTCTACAATGGTGGTCTAGGTAATAGCAATTCATGATTTCAACCATTAAAGTCATCAATTTTTGTTAAAACAAATTGATAGCATTTGAATGCTACTTAGTCAAGTGGTTGCAGCTCTGTGTCCAACGATAGCCTTGAGTATACTAAGGTTGACATTGCATACGTAAAGTCGACGCTTGAGCATTTGAGTAACTTTAGTTGCATTCAACAAACCTTTTAGAACATAGAAAAGTTGTGCATTTAGTTTGTGGATGATAACGATAATAGTATCAGAAAAGTAAGATAAATTAATTTGAACGGAATGAGTTTTACAAAGCGTTTTACAAGGAGCATTTTATTTTGTGTTTAAAGGTTTGCATCTTCCCGTTGTCAGTGGTGGTCATTGAAAGCAATTAGTTACCTTCTGCCATACGTGTATCGTGAGAGAGTCAAACGTTTTTGGTAAATTTGTATGTTGGCTAGCAGTAGAATGCAAGTGAATTCAGTAGAACAATCCCAAACAGAGTGACAAAAGCATTTCGGGTTTCATTGTCAGACGTTCTCCAGCCGTTTATTTTAATTTGGACTTCATTATAACGAAAACACTTTTTCCGTTATAACAGTGATCTTTAAATAAAATGCTGGATAGACTAATTTCCGATATGACCAGTCAAGAAAATCTGAAGAAACGAGTAACATAACCTAGCTGATGGTCTTCATGGGATGAAATAGATAAGTTAATGGTTAGAGGCTCAACGGAGTAGTGAATCGTCATTTTAAAATAATCAATTCACAAATGACAACGTGAATATGAATCATTCGTCGGACAATTTGTTTATGACAGATTTCTAATTGAACTTACTAAACAACTAGTTAAGCCAGCATTTTACATCTCGCTGTTTTCTCGCAAACGTGAGTGAAATCAATGAGAAATGAAGGTGGACATTCTAGAATTTTTGTATCCAATATTAGAAATAGACTTTTCAGGACTTTCTTAACACCGAAAGCTTTCCAATGAATACTAGTAAATGATTTAGTTATAGCTTGGATCCCAAGTACTGTGTGTCTAACAAAAAGGTGCTTTATCTAATCCCTATCAATGAAGAATACATAAGTACCAACTATTCAAAATCAAACTGTTTAGCTGTGAAATGACGAGTAATTAATGCAAGGTTACTGATATGCCAATTTAAGTAGTATATGGCAGCTAACTAAATTAATGTCATATGAACCAGCTTAAAAGTATCCTATCATATAAATCACTGAACATCACAAAACTAAATGGCATATTACGGTTTAACTAATTTTTAGGCTAACGATCTGCCTGAATGATACAAAACAAACCACGTAAGGAAGCCATATGATGATTTTATCAGTATAATCACACCAAAACATAAGTTACTTCTTCCGACTTACTCGTCTGATCTTGAAGTTCATATATATACATATCAACAAATCAGGTGCACAGTAAAGAACGAAGCTATCCTGTGGAAAGACTTAAAATTTATTGGCTATGATTTATCAAGCTAAAATAGATGAGTATGATTTCAATTTAAAATTCTATCCATAAGTGTTATTTCCATATACTTTAAAAGCCTTCTTGATCAAAAGTTATTATAGGATATTAATTTGTCCGAAAATGCACTACTTCCGAGCACACCACACTTTAATGGAATACAAATGGCATAGCTATTGATTTAGACAGTCATTTTGCACATAATTTGTCAACAGTTTATGAATATTAGGCATTTAAGCAACTAAAGGGAACTATGATGTCAATAATGAAAAATTAAAGACTATTCAAAGAAGAACATCTTCCTTCTTTTGATATCATTTATAAATGCTGTACAATCGTGTTGAAATTAATGCAACATGTGTATGAGTTTATTTGAAATAAAATTTAATTGGATAATAAATTATTTGGAAATATCAAATATCGAACAACGATTAATTACAATTGATTAGTTATTATATAGGGTAACAAGAAATCTCAGTTTTATAAGAGATCATTCAAAGCCTAAACAGCTTAGTGCTAACTTTTCAGACTATGAATTTGAGTGAAATGGGTTCGAGTTAAATACTGAGGATCAGTTCCGTTAAGATAGTAGGCATGTCGCACGAGGCCTATGTCAACTACCTCTAACCAACTAACATAGAAGGTTATGTAAAGATCTAAGGACCAATAAAAAATTTTAACATGAAGATAGTTTAGAGATAATTATTCACCTGAATAATAAGGAAATAATAACTGAATAGCGAAACAACAGATAATCAATAATTATGAACAAAATTATAGAGGAGTAAATAACAATCTATTATTATGTTTGAAAGATAAACAGCGGAGTTTTAACCAAGATAAAATGAGATATCGAACATGTTACTCTTTGTATAAACCGTTAAGCCTTAAATAGCTGGATTGCAAAAGAGTTTATAATGCACAAGTTTCATTTTGTTTGGTTGTATGGATGACTTTACTAGGGCGATGTGACTGTAATTTACGAGGTGTTCAAAAATTGAGCTGCTTGTAAACTCTAATTTTCAAAGTGTTATGATGTTTTTAGTCTGACCAGTCTCTATTTTAACTGTACAAATTACTTCATAGTTTACATTAAGAATTGACCTTTGTTAGGCCCCATGAGGCATACCTACGATCTTAACGGAACTGATCCTCAGTACTTAACTTGAACGCGTTTAACTCAAAGTCACATTTTTAAAAGTTAGCACTAAAGTTGTGTAGGCTTTAAATGATCTGTAGTAGGACTGAGATTTCTTGTTACCCTGACCAATAATTAATCAATAAATAAAATGTGGAGATAAGAGGTAAATAAAGCGATGTATGATTACTGACTCATTATTAACATTTTCATACCACCTCAAACGTATTTAGGTATACACTAAAGAGCGGGATTCTCGTCAAGGAATACAATGTATAAGTACAACCCTTAAAAGTCTATTACTTATCATCAGAATCCCCTTTATATATTCTTCTTTATTTTACCAATAATTATTTTATAAACAGGAAAACAACAATCTAAACGAATTTTTATTTCGAGAAGTAAACAACGAAAGTAGTAAGAACATCTGTGATTACATGCATTGAATGAAACGAGAGGAAATAATTCTTGAAAATAATAACAATAGAAGAAACAAAAAAGACAAGGAGTTTTTTTTCAATCAAAATTCTTGTTTAACATTCAGTGAATAAAGAAATGAATAAATGCTAAAGTTACAATGGAACATAGTTGTTTCCTGAGTATTTCCCCTTTTTTATATTTATTAGTAATATTTGAACGGATAATAACTTGTCTATTTATGCATGTATCCCTTAAAAGTATTCTGAACTTGTCTTAGAGATTTAAACTTTTGTAGAGAGATTTATTTAATTTTTATAAGGTGATCTCTTTGAAATAACATTTGTCGAAATGTTACAAAATATCCTAACGCATAAGAGCGTTTAGTTTAAGTTTGTTGTTCTTTTAAATGTAATTTGAATGAACCAATTCCCATAAATCCCATATTTTTTATAGTATTCGTCTGTTTATCGATGATAAACTTCGATCAATACTTTCGAAGTCTTAAATAAGAAGTCTTGACCTCTGAGGTTCAACCGGGCAGAGAATGAAGTAGACATTATCGACGACATTGGATGATAATAATGATGATGATATCAGGGATTCAGTGTAGTAGAAAATATGTGCATTTGATTGGAGTTTCACGTTTCTAAAGTTCACTTATTCATTATGTGATACCTTAATTCTATAGATGAGACCGTAAGTGAAAATGGTTGTGCGTTCAGAAGCTAAAATAAAAGAATTGTCTGGTATGTAAAATGTTTCCTCAGTTGATAACAGTCTGTGACACAAAAAACCTAACTTCATATTGAATTGTAATTGATGATGATTCAAAGGTATTAATACCTTTGCTAAAATATAAGTTTGACATAGTGTTCATGATTGTTTAATGTATACATTACACTAACTCTAGTTAACAGTATTGTAAACTATTATAGAATACATGGCGATTATTTGAAACAACTGTTTACTTAGATAAGACCGATAGGTCCTAGGTTCGAATCTCGCGAGGTGAAATCGTGGGTGCGCACTACTTAGGAGTCCCACAATGAGACGAAACGTTCGTCCAGTGCTTCCAGGTTCCCCATGGTGATCTAGCTCCAATTGATTAATGATCTCAACTATTAAAATTACTACAAAATCCACAAAACCCCTTCAATTATTATTTTTTAAACACAATGATGAATAAATACATTTAAATTTGATTTTGAATGGCTTCTTTCGTTGATTTATTATGCTATATTTATTCTACATCAAAAAGTGAATCTAATGGATAATGCCGTCAGAAACCTTAAGCACATATTGTAGTTGAAACGTTTCAAACAGGGAGAACCGTACATTCTAGGTACAACTGAGAGTTGTCATTAAATATTATGCGAAAATGTTTATTAGCATAACTGTTAGGATGGGATAAAACACGAGATTATAAATAATTTGATATGAATTTTATTCAGTATAAAATCCATTCTATTTACGTATGATGTATATTCAGCACAATGTTCTTTACATTAACTTAGTATGAATTTAGTTTAATATAACACAATTGACATACGTTTCGTAGCAATTCTGTGTAAAATGAACTTTTGTATTTCCCTTATTGCAGTGTGCAGTGACATTCATTAGTGATTCATGGAATGCCCGTTAAATATGTATATAAATTAGTCTATTAAGTTAAATTAGTTTACGCGTTTTTTTGAGAGATAAATGAAGTCTGCTTTTCCCATTAATCTTGTCTTTCTTTTTGAGTAACGTAAATCAGATCACCCCTTTTCATACCTAATTTATTCGGCTATAACAGTAACAAAAAGATACTAAAGAACAGAATAATCTCACAAATAATTAGTTGGATGCCTTGAGTCGGTTACTTAACATCCAAGAATTATACAGCTTTATATAAAGAATATTTTGACATGTCTTTTGCATTCGAATAATAAAGGTAACATCGAGGCAATTCTTACATGATTCACATATGGCAATAAGAGACTACTCAATTGCAGTCCTAAACATCAATGGGAAGATTCAAAAAACCAACACAAAAATGACTTAAAACTTCACCCCAATGGACAAGCTGGTGACTGTCAGGATTCTGTAGCAAAGCGGATAACGCGATGGCGTTTGAAGCGAACGGTACTGGGTTGGAGTCCCAGAGTGAACATCAACTGTGAGATGCAAGCACGTGTAGCTGACGAGTGCCAAATAGGACGGAACGCGCGTGAAATTGTATTCCACTACTAGCCACCATCCATCTTCTCAATAATTTTGTTTACGACAAGAATTTTGACAAAAAAGTTTTACTTTCACGAAATTTTACGTAGTCCACAAATGGAATCATTTATTATAAATTTCATCAAATTAATGTTGGTATAAATTTATAATAAATTTATTTTTATATCACTAATATGAAAAGTGAGACTAAAGATCTTAACTACTTTTTAACTCATGAAAGTCAACATTTAAAACGTTGCCATTATTTACTTCAGATTTGTTATATTTATTGAATATCCGTTAGTTCAGTTAATTAATTAATTTGCGTTTGTAAATTGTAATGAAGTCGAAGAGAAATTAGATATGAGGGAATAGGAAGTTATTGGTAACCGCGTATCTTTCAGTGACATGACCAGAAAGAAGACGATGATGGTTGGTAGGACAGCCGTGTTCGATTTGACTTAGAGGTAAAGTAAAGCGAGACTTCTAACTAGATCACTAGAGCAGGTTGTGGAGTAGTCTGATGTTAATGAATATCCAAGCATTTTCAGGTAGCTGGTGTTTTTATTCCAGTGTTTGTGATCAACCGTAACACAGTTATATTCCTAATCGATTAGGACAATGTGTTTTAGAGCATCATGTGTAGTTTAAAGACTTCATTCACTAATTTGCAATGATGTGTTAACGTTCTTGCGATTACATTACTGATAAACTGAGTAACTGATATCGAGATAATGTCAAATCTTTATTCGGTCTTAAGCTACAATTTTGTCTTGGATGTTAATGATACTATCTGATTATTCAAACAAAGTAAATGGAACAGGTTTTGAATCTCCTACCTATTTGTAAAATTCTAAGTGCTCCAACCAACTTCCCAACCCTTATTTATGGTTGGTAGCTAGGTACAAACAACTTACGAATAAAAAAGTTTTACTTAGCTAAGGTCTAAACAAATTAACATTTCAGCTCTGAATGACAAACAGACCTACATTACAAAAGCTGTTTTCGGTTGAATCCTATGACCCGTTTCAACGATATGTTTGACAACAGAAAGGAATGAGCGTTTATCTCAGATTCCTCAAAGTGTATTGCATGAATAAGTCATATTAGTCGCACAAACTATCTCATTGATATAACACTTTGTATATTTATCTTGAGAGATTATCCATTTTAAAATAATCGCAGTTATTAATTTCAATGATATATACTAGATTATTCAATCATAATACAGATGCTATCACAAACTGACATTATCCATAGGAAAAATACGGTTATCCCTCAAATCAACTAAAAAAAACAATAAAGGAAGTCTTTGGCGGACTTTTAACTTTTAAAAAATGTTGAAATTTAGGAACCATTTAAAATATGAACAAAATGCTGACTATAACGGTTGCATTATACTTTTTTACCATCCTGATTGGTTATTAAAGTATGTACACTTCCGACAAAATTATTTAAATTACATAGACGAAAGATCTCACTAGAATTTGATTGGTTTAAAAGTTACTATTATCAAATACTATATATAACTATTGAAATTTATCGTTGATCAGTATATTTCATGGGCGGGCACATTTTAAATCTAAGCGTAAAACTTTCTTTTCTCATTGTAAGAACAATTTCATAACTTAGAGTTCACTAATTCCACTACAGTAATTTTTAAACTTATGTATCTAATTATCTTTGACGCATTTATTTGTTGTCATTATGATACACAAATGTTTTAAATAGTTATTGTTCCTCATTATAGTTTTTATTTACTATATTAAATGAAAATGGAATCCATCTAATGCACATATCATAAAGGATATGGTACTTTGGATTAAGAGATATGTTTAGGTAACTTTTAAGTTAAAATATAAACATATAGAAATAAGGATTATTCACAGTGTGTGAAGTCATTTAGTAAATTCCATAATGAAATAGAGGATTATGTAGTAGAAAAAGTAATCTTACGCTTTCTTCAAGATGATATTAATTTGTAAAGTCTATGAAATAAAGTATCAGTTTTTCATACTTTTAGACAAAATGAAGATGGTTATGATGTGTGACCAAAGCATTGAAGAAAATAACAAACCTTTAACTATTGAATTAAGTGAGTTCTAAATTTGAAACATTCTGTGAATAAAACATTAGATCATGATGAAAAAAACAGTAAAATACATTCAGTTATTATTTATTTTCATCCAATAACTAATGAACAATCTAATAACCAATTTTATTTACAAGCTTTGCAAGAATTATTGAAATGTATAATTGATAAGGTAAGTGTTGTTATACTTTTAGTATCTTTCTGATATGTTCATTACATAACAATGATTACTGTTCTTACATTCAATAACGGTGGCGTAATTTCATGGATTGGTTGAAGTTAGACATTAACACCGTTGAATGCTGGATCAGTGGCTCAAAGGTTAAAAGTTCGCGCGAGAGACTGATAGATCCTTGTCTCGGATCGCGAATGTGCACTGCTGAGGAGTCCCACGATAGGATGAAACGGCCATCTGGTGTTTCCATGTTTTTCTTTGTGGTCTAGCTTCAAGTGACTCATGAAGTAAATTATTGAATAACTTTCTACTTAAAAAATAATTTGTTAATTACTTCTGAATAATGAAATTCATGTTTGTTTGTCGACTAGCTAGTCGACTCAGATTCAAAGAGAAGAAATAAGATAACTGATGATAAAAAGATGTTTGAGATTGATCACTAGATCTAAATTCAACAGAACCATTAAAGTGTACAAAAACCGAAGAGCATTAAACAGCGATAAAGCATGTTACTTTATATTTAGAAAAACTCATGTTGACACAATTAATTTCATTTCATGTTAGGCAAACAAGGTAAACTCATAAATAAAGTCATTTTCCCATCAGTCTTTATATTTTTTCTGCATTTCTGAAGTACATTTATACAAAATAACCATTTTATTTTAGAAATTGAAGCTTGTTCACTTTGAAACGAGACCACCTCTGGCTTTATCCAATTCAAACCAAGACATTCAATATTCTTGTTTAATAACTTTGGAAACAAATGAAATAAATATGAATTTATTTTACGAAGAATTACGGTGCAACAGTTTTATTTCTAGAATAAATTTACCAAATAATCAAGAATCTCGATGTAAGTATACAATTTCGGTGTCAGCATTGAAGTGTTTCACTAATTATTAATTCACTTGATTGAATTAATGTGAACAAAGTTTTCATCATTAACTGAAGTCAACTTAAATCACATGAGAAAATAGAGAGAAGTGAACAGATGTTTTGTTCTACTTTAGGACTTATCACATGCATACGCTCAATAAATTTATGAGATTGGACCCAGCGCGCATTTTACTAGATAGATGTCTGTAATCATCTTGAATAAAGCATTACGTAGACGTTTTGATAGAGTAGTTCATAAATAAGTCCAGATATTTCGTATTTAGATATCTTAAACTCTGGCTTGATTCTTGTAAAAAGGTCAGAACTATCGTACTCTTTGTTTTTTTCATAGACTCATTCCCTTAATACCAGCTGAATGAGAAAGTATTATCTAGTAACTGTTCAATAGAATATGAGATGGTAGTACTTGGCTAGAACCACAGGATATTGCTCCTTTTGAATGTAAACAGTTGATATCGTTTAAAGAGTAAAATCATTAAAGCTTCCTCCTGTCTTGTACTTATTATATCACAGACTAAATTCTAATAATTATAACTCAAGCGGTTCTACTGTTGTGGAAAATAGTTTAAATAGAATGTTAAGTCAATTATTGATTATATATTTTGTATCGTTATTCAAGATATCTATTTGTTTTAGTTAAAATAATTGTTTCAATAAACTGTTTGATGTTTGACCCGGTAGAGATGTTTTCTTGTTCTTGTTCTTCGTCTTCTTTATGTCAGCTAATCGACTTTAGTTAATAATTAGTTTCATTCGATTATAAGAAAAATAAAAAAAGTTTCATTTAGATATGTAGATGATTTTGGTAGAGTTTTGTTCTTTGAGCTGAATGAAAGCTCCACGACCAAACCATCCAGCTCAGAGAACGAAACTCCACGAAAACAAACTGAAAGCGTGAAGAAGTAATTTTGTATTTATCAATATTTCCAAATATATTTTTGAATTCGATTTAATAGATTGGTATCCTAAACACATTTCTGATTTGGATAAATGTCAACATCTACTACTTAAATTTCAACCTGAATTACAAACTGATCATCCAGTAAGTTTTGTTAATTTCTTTTCTATTTCTAAAGCTGATAATTTCTGAAATGGGAAAATAATTTGTTAAAAATGATCGATACAAATATGTGTAATAATCTTGGAATATTTGTTACATTAATATGAAATAAAGGCTTTTTGTCAAGTTCGGACAATTGCTTGAATTAGGATTCAAGATGCTTGTTTCATCCTTCTGGGACTCACTAGATAAATTTGTTTAGATCTCATTATTATTGTGTATACTGAGAATCGAACCAAGTACCTTTCACTTTAGGCCTCAATCCATTATCCACTGAGCTACCGAGTTCAGATAGCTACTTAGTAGTCAAGTATATATGAATTTGTCTGTAGGAATTTTTACCTTCCTGTTATCGATATGATGGACCTTAGCTAATCAGTCTCTAACTTAAGAATATCACCTTGATGTTGCCATTTTTTTACAGTTTTCAATAAAGTTAAATATATCAGTGAAGATTGATCAACTACAACTAATAACATTAACAACAAAAGAATACAAAGTCTTACAAAATAAAATTGTGTCAAATATTTCAAATGATAATCTCTAGATATTAAATATCATGACGATTTGCATAAGCAATATACTTGAGAAATTTCTTTAAATATCTAAGAAGCATTCAACAACTAAATCTATTTGTATAAGTCAAAATATATATGAAAATAAAAATAATTTATTTCGTGGAATCAGTATCACAATTCTGATCAGTCACTATTCAACAATTAACTTGGATGGACATTTTGTTATCCATAGAACATAAGCTTATATATTACTCACTTACTTGCGCCTGTTACCCCTCAGGGACTTTGCACGAATGGCATCCAGAATTTTGATAAGCTCTAATTTGAAACCAGTTAGTAATCTATTCATCACTGATGGATATACATAGCATGAGATAGTTCAAAAGATAGTTTTATCAGTCGTCACATGCATATTTCATGATACTTTAGACTGAGCTAACTAATATAATCTGATTTTCGATTCGTTGAGCTTTGACTCACTTTTGTGCTAGCAAGAGGTACACTCAACTTCACGACAGTGTGCGGTGGTGGGTGTACTGTTAAAGAGCCCCGTCATAGGACGAAATCAGTGTAAAAACCGCAAATTCACATTATTCACAACACTTAACAACAGAAAAGTCATGAGAAAATTCTTGCTACCATTATTTTACTGTCAATTACTGACCTTATTTATATTATTTTATTATTTTACAAATCAGATCCTAAGATTTCTATTGCCACCAGTTATCTATAGTCAAATCAAGTTGAGGAATCAAGAGTGTTTACTAGTCAAGAATCATAAATTAAGGACAAATGCATGTTCATCGATCTTTAGTTTACAGTAATTCTTAAGTTGATATCATTTTGTGATAGAAACCACCTTCTTAAATGGAAATTCATAGGTAACTGTCAGATAGGTAATGTAGGGTCACACAAACTACTTATAATATGATGCTGAACTTCTAAGGATCACTGCCATTACTGACAGGTTAACCATTTTCTTCTGTGGATACTATTGTGTTAACTTTTAAAAATAATATTGTTTTAGGCATATAAAAACCAATTCATTGACTTTTCTTTTATCAGTCTGATATTTGCAAGATAAATAATGATATTTCTGATTATTGAGTAATCTTGACAGATAGATTTTTATCTGATAAATGTATTTATAGGGATTTCACGACAAAGTTTACAGAGAACGACGAGAAAATATAGCAAAAATAGCATTTGATTATAAATAGTAAGTTGTTCATTTCAACTGCATATATTGAGTTGATTAATTTTAATTTTACCAAGAATGTAAACTATCTGAAATTAGATGTATTAAATGTCAACTTTTATAAACTTATTTTACTTCTTATATTTCTGCTTATCAGCATGATGATAATTGACTTTTGTAGATAATATTTCTCATATTACATATTAGATAAGTTGTAAAAGTTTTCTTACTTACTTACTTACCCCTGTTACCCCTCGTAGAGGAGCATAGGCCTCCCAGTAGCATTCTCCATTGAGCCCTAGAAGAGCTACAGGCGGAATTTAAAAGGTTTCAGTATACTTTGTTTGAACTGTCTTCTGCAGCAGCTTAACAATTTTCTAGTTTAAAACTGACTCTCTGAGTAGTAACCAATGTGATATATATCTATTCAGTGCTGACCGAATTCTATCTGTCAAACTGCAGTGTGATTATTAGTCTAAATGATTTAATATCGTATGCACTATGTTAGGTTATTGTAGATAGTAAACAGAAAACAGTGAAACTGTTTCGTGTTGGTAGTCACTCACTAACTAAGAGTACCTGTTAAAATTTTGAATGAAATTTTATGCAACTTCGAACAACAAACCTATTCTTTTTTGTTTTTACCTGAATGTAACAAATTAAATTTATGACCAGTAAAGTACAATATTTTTCTATAATGACGTGAAAAATAATCTATTTATTATTCTATATATTGTCATAGTATAAATGTTCAATGATCATTCTTCTCTTAACCTATGGTATGCTGCACTCACCAATCTACGTTGCCATGACCTCAGCAAGAAACACTTCTACTGAGAATTTAGCTAACATTCGTTCTTTTAACATGAAGACTTTTAAAATGCTAAACTAGAACAATCTTCTGCTTTAGGTAAATCACAAAAGTACACAGTTCCACCATTTGGATTCAACGAATCTTTATATCTCAAGAGTTTCCTTGCTAAGTAAACTAATACAATTGATTATACATTAAACTTAGTGCTTAAAAATAAAGGTAGGAAAACTTACGTTTGTGTTCAGGTATGATTTGATTGCTCCAAATAGTTACATAAGAATTGAAATGAAAAATCAAAGGTGGCCAGTGTAGGAAGCAAGGCCGTAAGTACGTTTCCTGGATGAAGGATCCATGTTCATTTAAGTGGATTATTATGGCTTGTGAGATGTGTAGAAGATGACATCTATAAGGCCAGAGCAAATTTTACAGTACTCCATCTATAACTACATCCTTATCTATTGAATGACTTATTTGAACTAAGTATGTAACGATAAGTCTTATTGATCTTCTTTGTACTCCTCTCATTTAAATACGATTATGTTCGAAAACATGATAATGAACTTATCACCTTGTACGCCCTTTGTGAATGACTCCACAGTAACAGTTGAACAGATAAATATACAGGTTTTATGAAGTTGTATGTTATTAAAAATTTTCCGAATAAATTTCATCGCATTCATTTGATGTGTCTGTTGATGTATATTTTTTTGGTGAAAGGAAGTTTCAGTATATTGTAATATTATAACAAATATGAAAATTTAAATTTATTTATACAAATGGGAAAAATATTATTCCATCTATATGTTGTTGCATTTCTTCACATATTCAGTGGTGATCGTATACCTGAAGTTGAATATACCAAAGAAGAAATTGAAACTTGGTGAGCATCAGCTTTGTTTTTAATGAATTATAAATACACAAACATAAGAAAGTTGAAATAAAAATACTGGTAGTATTCACAAAACTTGAAATCTTAATAATTAACAAAGTAATGTACCATTAGTTATTTCAGTGAAATAGAAAGAAATATAAAGCTATAGAAGTATATTAATGATAGTTTATTTTCTTTAAACTGGCTATGAAAGTGTTTCAGTGATCTTTAATAAATAAAACTGATATCATTTAATGGTAGTTATTATCATCAATACTTGAAAATCGCACAAAAGTAGATTAAGAATTTCTTCAAATAACCGGTTATCTCAAGAAAATAGCGTTGTATTAGGTTTCAAAAAATAGTATATCTTGTTAGACTCTTTGAAATTTCAACTGGACTAATCGTGAATCATTAAGAATTTTGCGGTGTAATTAATCACTAAAATGAATAAACTAATTAAAATAGTAGATTGCTAAAGACTATTCAGTTTAATTTCATTTATTTTTCAAATAATTTCACTCAGCTATGTATTTTAAAATCTCATTACTTAATTAGATGTCTCATGTTTGGAAGTCTGTTCTAGAAGTCTTTAGATCAAGATTTTATTGCTTATTAGTTGTCTACTGAAAACGGCGTTTGTTGCTCACCAGCTTAATTGATGGGATTCACTTAGAAGATCAGTTTTATGGGTATAGTTGCAAAACAGTGTGACATTGACAAGGTTTGTACATATTTAATATGGTATAGTAACGAGCCTATTATTTAAATGGTTTTTTTCTGTTAAATCAGTTTATCATTTCTTACAACCAATTTCATGACTGAATTAAACAAATTTTTGTTGATGAAAAATGCCTTATAAATGGATAACATGTTAATGTTAACTTTACAAGCTGACTGGATTTTGATGGATGACTGACTGTGCAACTCAGTGTGCATGTTTTATGTAAATTGTGATGACAGGTAATAACTGTAATATGATTCAATTTAGAACATCAACAGCAGAAAATTATGAACAACTACGACTATTTATAAATATAAAAATATGTTTAACATAATTATATATATATAGGTACTATATATATAGTACCCAATAACACAAACAGGGGTCATTTGCACATGCTAGTTTAGATGTACTTGCAAAACCATGCGCATTGAAATGATAGAAAGACAGATAACCGTACATTTTATTGAAAATAATTCGAAATATGTACGTATCTGAGTATAAAGTAGTTTTCTTCGTTTGATAACACTCCAACAGACAGATAAAGCACTTTAGGTGGATACAGTAAACGGATTCAAATTAATCACTACATAATCTAACTCTATCTTATTCGAATTTGAAGAAGTTACTGCGACTAGAAGGCCTAAATCTGACCTTGGTGAGACTTTAATTTATAGATGAACCAATACGGATTTAGGATAAAAAGTCTTGGATTTTTAGCGCAAATTTCATTCATTCATTCATTACTTACTTACGCCTATTACTCCTCGTGAAGGAGCATAGGCCGCTTACCAGCATTCTCCATCCAACCCTATCCTGGGCAATCCTTTCCAGCTCTTTCCATTCTTATTCGTCCCTTTCATATCCGCTTCTATTTCTCGACGTAATGTGTTCTTTGGCCTTCCTCTTTTCCGCTTTCTTTCAGGATTCCAAGTTAGCGCTTGCTTCGTAGTGCAGTTTGATGATTTCCTCAATGTATGTCCTATCCATTTCTATCGTCTTTTCCTAATCTCCTCTTCAGCTGGAAGCTGGTTGGTTCTCTCCCACAAAAGGCTGTTGCTGATGGTATCCGGCCAATGGATGTTGAGTATCTTGCGTAGACAACTATTGATAAATACTTGTACTTTGTTGATGGTAGTTGTTGTAGTTCTCCAGGTTTCAGCTCCGTACAGTAGAACTGCCTTGACGTTTGTGTTGAAGATTCTGACTTTGATATTGGTTGAAAGTTGTTTTGAGTTCCATATGTTCTTTAATTGAAGGAATGCTGTCCTTGCTTTGCCAATCCTCGCCTTTACGTCTGCATCTGAACCTCCTTGTTGATCGACGATGCTTCCCAGGTATGTGAAGGATTCCACATCTTCTAGAGTTTCGCCATCAAGAGTGATTGGATTGCTGTTCTCCGTGTTGTATTTGAAGACCTTGGTTTTCCCTTTGTGTATTTTGAGGCCTTCTGAAGCAGAGACTGCTGCTATGCTGGCTGTCTTTATCTGCATTTGTTCGTGTGTATTGGATAGGAGGGCTGGGTCATCTGCGAAGTCTAAATCGTCTAATTGGTTTTGAGCTGTCCATTGTATGCCGTGTTTTCCCTCAGATGTCGAGGTCTTCATAATCCAGTCGACCACCAGAAGAAAGAGAAAGGGAGAGAGTAGACAACCTTGTCTGACTCCGGTCCTTACTTGGAATGCATCTGTCAGCTGTCCTCCATGCACTACTTTGCACTGTAGTCCGTCGTATGAGTTCCGGATAATGTTGACAATCTTCTCAGGAACTCCGTAGTGTCGAAGAAGTTTCCATGACATTCTTCTATCTACACTGTCAAATGCCTTTTCATAATCAATGAAGTCGATGTACAGTGACGAGTTCCACTAAATTGATTGTTCGACGATGATCCGTAGTGTCGCAATTTGGTCTGTGCACGACCGGTCCTTACGGAATCCAGCTTGTTGATCTCAAAGTTGAGCGTCAACTGCGTCTTTCATCCTGTTCAGTAACACTCTGTTAAAGACTTTTCCTGGTATTGACAGTAGTGTAATGCCTCTGTAATTTTCACACTTGCTCAGATCTCTTTTCTTTGGAATCTTGATGAGGTGTCCTTCTTTCCAATCCATCGGCACTTGTTCCTCCTCCCAAATCTTCTTGAATAGAAGATGGAGCATGTTTGTAGTAACTTCGATGTCTGACTTCAGTGCTTCAGCCGGTATATTGTCGGGTCCTGCTGCTTTCCCGCTCTTGATTTGTCTGATGGCCATTCTGATTTCTTCCGTCGTTGGTGGATTGACATCTATGGGAAGATCTGTGTGTGCTGCTTCGATGTCCGGTGGATTCACTGGAGCCGGCCTATTCAGGAGTTCCTCGAAGTACTCTGCCCATCTGTTCCGCTGTTGCTGAATCTCAGTGATCGGTCTTCCTTCTATGTCTTTGACCGGTCTCTCTGGTTTACTATATTTCCCTGCTAGTTTCTTTGTTGTATCGTAAAGCTGTTTCATATTTCCTTCTCTCGTAGTTTTCTCCGCCCTCGTTGCTAGTTCTTCCACGTATTTCTGCTTGTCGGCTCTAATGCTCTTCTTCACTTGCTTGTTTGCTTCTATGTACTCAGCTTGTGTTTGGAATTTCTCTGCTCTTGTTCGGCTGTTATTTATTGCTGTCTTCTTGTTCTTTCTTTCTTTGATCCTGTCTAGTGTTTCTATAGAGATCCATTCCTCGTGATGATGCTTCTTGGGGCCCAGAACCTCTTGACACGTTGAAGTTAATGCTACTTTGATACCTTTCCAGTTATCCTCCATAGTAGTTTCTTCTTCCTTCAGTTGATCCTGTAGGGCTTGGAACCTGTTGTTGAGAGCTACCTTGAATTCATTGAGTTTGTCGGTATCTCGAAGGAAGGCTGTATTGAACCTTTGTGGTGCTGTTTGTCCAGTTCTTCTTTAGCTTCAATTTGGCCACAACTAGGTAATGATCTGAAGCTATGTCCGCTCCTCTCCTGGTTTTCACATCTTCCATTGTCCTTCGGAACTTTTTATTGATGCAAATGTGATCTATCTGGTTCTCTGTGGTGTGGTCCGGTGAGATCCACGTAGCTTTGTGTATACGTTTGTGTGGAAATGTTGTATCGCCTATGACCAATTTATTGAATGCACACAGATTTGCAAATCTTTCCCCGTTTTCGTTTCTCTCTCCCAGTCCATGTAGTCCCATGATGTCTTCATATCCGGTGTTGTCCATTCCGACTTTGGCGTTTAGGTCTCCCATCAGAATGGTGAGGTCTTTTCTTGGGCACTTCTCTATGATTGATTGCAGCCTCTCATAGAATTGATCTTTAACGTCGTCGTTGCTATCATTTGTGGGTGCATAACATTGGATAGCATTCATTGTGATCCCCTCCTTCTTTGTTTTGCACGATGCTTTGATAATTCTGGATCTGTGAGATTCCCATCTTACAAGTGCATTTCGTGTTTCTGTGGACAGCATTAGAGCAACTCCCTGAGTGTGTGGGACATTTTCCTCTTCGTGACCGGAGTATAGCAGCATCTCTCCCGTATTTAGGCTTTGTTGTCCAGCTTGGGTCCAATGGGTTTCGCTGATTCCGAGTACTGCCAAGTTGTATCTCCTCATTTTTATGTTGCTATTTGACTGGTCTTCCCGATCTCCCACATTGTCCGGACGTTCCATGTACCTATAAATTTTGTTGCTCTGGTTGTTAGAAGGGGCATTGGCCTCATGGCTTCCGAAGGAACTCGGCTTTCACCATGAGGCGTCATATTTCTTCTAAATGAAGACCTTTTAACTCCCAGGGCAGAGTTTAAATGGTTTGAGTTATTTTTTTCTGGTTAGCGTTTTTTTAGCGAGTTAGTTTTCTACGGGATAGTGACGCTAACTCCATGCCCAACCCTCCTCCTTTACCCGGGCTTGGGACCGGCAGTAACTCTAGACGAGCTACAGGCGGAGTTAAAATTAATTCATCCATTTAGCTTAATAGCATTTCGGCATCTTGGACGTTATCAGTTTGTGATGAAAAATTTAAATCTCATTCCTAACCCTAATCACCAACTGTTAATCATAATCCTTATTCTTCACACGTATTATTAACTTTCATTTAATGCTAGCAAGTAGGTGGTCATTCTCAAGGCCGCTCTAATTAGGCTCAAAGGTCGTCCATAAATTATAGTCTTACTCTGATCTTTGTTTTTAATAGATTAGTAGTTATTGTTCAACTACATAAGTAAACGTTCCGATACTTTAAATTCTTCATTCTTCAATTAATTATAATCACCATTTCAACTTAAATGTTCTTTTATTTCTGGAACTCCGTTTCTTTACATTAATAAAATAATCTTAAATACTCTAAAATGTCACTTCCAACATCTATAAATGCCCCCTGAAAACCTTTTATTGAAAGAGAATTCATTTCTTCGAATTTTAAATTGTCAGTATTTCGAAATAACTAAACTTATTAGCATGTATGTGGCTGAAGATAAAGTAAAACAATATAACGAATTCATCATAGTTACAATATATGAAAATCTGACATCTGTTGAAAAAAGGATTCAGGAGAATGGCTCAGTATGTCTTCGTTTCGTGTATTTTTCTTAAATTGATAAGACTGTGTGATTTGACCTTTTTAAATTTGGTATTCACATAGCTCTTATCGTAAATTGAAGTTACTTAAAACACTATTGCTGATCAAGAAGCATTGATATAAGTGTTCTGTCCTAGTTTGGAACGCCTTAACAGTGACCACTTACTAAAGTCCATAAAACTAAGTTTATCACCCTTTATGTTTTCAATGAACAAGGAATGTGTAGGTAATTAAATCCATGGAAAAATTGTCTCCAAAATTAATTTCTTTCCTTAAATCATTTAATTATAAATTACTATAACTAAGTGGGAAAAGTGCAGACTGGACATATGTTAATTTACCAACTTCGGTTATTTAATGAAAAATTTTAAACCTGAACAATTGTCGCTTGCATACATGTATGCTGCCTTCAATTAACATTATAGACGTAAGTGTAAACAACTGCTCACCTTAATCTAGTGATTTACACTTCACATTTAACAATGAATATAGGTAACAGAAATTTTGTTGATTACGCTTGATTCAACGAAATTACACCTTTATAATAAAATAATATTCTAAGAACTTGCGAAGTTGTTTTTCAGGTAGTGATTTCATTGAGAACCATACCCTGGTGACGTTATTAAATCATATTTCCTTCATTTTAATTCAGTATTCATTCATTTGTCATTGCTTGGTGTGAAATATTGTCTAAGAACTACTTACTTAAAACCACGTAAATCAATGTGTTATAATCTGTACTGAGGATAACAATGGTGTCTCCCTATTATTGAAAAACTAACAACAATTGTTCTAAAGAGATTTCAGTGATACTCAACAATTATTATACCTTTATAAAGGGTGATTAATGTTTAAGCGAAAGCTTTCAATGTCTTGGGTAAAGACGTAAATGACTAGGTATGGCCATAAAATCGCATTAAATAAATGTGTTTTTTCTAAAGTGACATTGTCTTAGACAAACAATAAGAAGGAATGCAAAAAAACAAATGGTTTGTGGAGCTTTTCATATATGACGCGAAATTATATCTCATTCTTTGGTGACAAATTCTTCTTTTAGTAGCATGATAAACTGTTGACTTACATTGACATGTTTTTACATTTTACAAATATAGGGGCTTGGTTTTCACAAAAATGAAAGCTGTTCATGCTTCAAGAGCATGCAGAGAATATATTGATGGATTTCAACTCTTAGAAAAATATTGTAATTACAATTCTGAAAGCATACCTCAACTGCAAACAATCTGCGAATTTATGCATCGTAAGTTTTGCAAAATTGTAACGAAAAGTAAATGGAAAAGTTTCCTATTTTATTTTATTTATTCTAAAACTGGTTCTAGAAACTTGTATGTTTTTAGAGAAAAGACGTCTGGTTAATGAATAAAAGAATGGTAACATGATGGAAAAATTAAGCCTCGTTACTTTACAGCTTGAGGGTAGAATTTAATTCATGATCAGAAGTTGACCAAATCACTATGCAATTCACGCATGTCATGAGCAACATAGTTTTCTATAATAAATTATCATATATATATATATATATATATATATAGTAACTCAATGAAGACAATGGTGGACGTGTCACTCAATTTCGTTGAAGTTAGACGTTAACACCATTGAATGCCTGCTCAGTAGTCTAGAGGTTAAGCGTTCGCGCGTGAGATCGATAGGTCCTGGGTTCGAATCTCGCGAGGCGAGAGAGTGATTCATTTTCTATTATTTTACATAAATTTTTGGCTGTTTGGTTAGTTTTACCTAAATCTTATTAATAATAATGTGATACTCAGAAAAACTGATAGAATTAATTCAAAAGTTTAGTTTTCATTTCGAGTAATCATTAATAGATTAATTACACTGTTTCTGTTACGATACATACAGATACACCAACAACATAATGAATATCAAATACGTTGAATCATTTCGGGATTGCATTGAATTTAATTGTTTCATGATTAATTACATAATTATATTTAATACCAAATTACCTAGTTAATTGAACTATGTTAATGGATGACATAAGTTCAACATTAATGACGAGTGACAATCAGAATCACAATTGATTGTTCACTGCGTGGTGATCAATGTCATGTGTGTCAAGTCCTTCTTGGTGCAGATCGAATGCTATCGACCAAGTTGCAATGTGGCCACTAGTCTAGGTGACTCAATATTGCGTGCACTATGTTGAGATAAGATGGTGGTTGGAGGTAGTCAACGGAAAACCCTGGACCCAGGTTTCGTGCTACTTGGCATTCATCAGCAAGGTGTACCTGTAATCTTGAGAGAACTGGTGCGTTAACCACACTAACTTTGGGATGCAGGCACATCCATCTGACAATTCTCAAATAAAACAAAACGCGCGTCTTGGATTCCGCTGCTAGCCACCATTCATCTTTGCTTATAATGCTTGTGACTTAGGGCAATATCGAGGCGATTCTCAAAGGATGCACATATGCCAATAAGAGACTAATCAATTGTAGTCCTAAACATTAGTGGAAAAATTCAAACAAACAATACAAAATGAACTTATTTCTCATGGTTTCTGTTTAAAACCATTGAATATCTACATTTAGAATTGTGTATATATATTCCAAACCATCGAAGCTAGTTATTATTTACGAAAGTTATTGGATTCTATATTTGTTTTGTTTTAAACAGCAACCATATCTATTTTGATGAGAATTTTCAATTTTGTTAAAGTGCATAATTTATTTTTCCCTAATAGGTACTTCAGGATTTCGTATTCGACCTGTTGCTGGTTTAGTTTCACCTAGAGATTTCTTGGCAAGTTTAGCGTTTAGAGTATTCCAATGTACTCAGTATATACGTCATCATTCACGTCCTTTGCATACACCAGAACCGTAAGTTTACATTAGCAATATTTAAATGAATTATAATTGTAAATACAAATTTCAGAATATATTACTGACAAATTTAATGGTAGTCAATCAATTATTATTCTGCTGGCCAATATTCAGAATACAGATTATCTAACATTTCTTTCAAATAACAAGACCAAAAATGAACGAACAATTACACAATAAACAACATTATTGCTAACTATTGCAAGAGCCAATTGCTTGCACACAATAACAGTTGTTTCCAGAAGTTAAAGACTGTATAAGAAAGCCTGAAAATCAATGGCACTAACAGATAACATTCATATTTCTACTTATTTTCCTCACCAGCTTCCAGTCAACCACGATACACGTAGACGCAAGTCGACGGGACTTGACACGAACAGATCTAACCAAAAGGAAATGTAAGCTCCAGAAAACGGAATTTCTGTATAAACAATCAAGACGATTGGTTTCAACACAACAACTCTATTTAGATAAGCATTGGGAATCCTCACATGTTTCTGTTCACAGTTATCTCATAGACAATAGTGATACATTAATCTTAATCGTTCTCAAAAGTTTTACAAATAAAATAACTAATTTGATGAGATTTAATTCTTCCATACTACAATTAGTGATGACCAGTTTTTTTGATAAATATTTTAAAATGTTAATAAAGGTTTAGCTCATAGTGATAATAACGGTAGTATCTTTTGCAAGAATAGTATATTATTCGATATATAGCTTATTACAAACAGACACGAGATGTTCTAATGTAATGAGTAAATAACAATAAAACGTTGGTGTAAAATAAGAATCTGCTTTATAAATGATAGCATGGTTCCAAGGGGAGTTTTATTGAAATAGAAGCAAGAATATGATAGCTCTTATGATATTTCATTGAAATCATGGACCGATAAATGTTAGACTACCATTGAAAACCTGGAAGCACTGTACGGCTATTTCATCCTAGTATGAGACTCCTCAGTTGTGTGCGTCCACGATCCCACATGCGGAATTCTAACTTAGCACTTTCGTTTTCACATGCGATATGACATTCATCTACCAATCGTTTTTATAAATTCGTGATTTCATAAAATTAAATAACTTATATCATTTGTTATCAATTTAGGGATTGCATTCACGAACTCATTGGTCATATGCCTATGTTAGTAAATAGAAAATTTGCTGACTTTTCTCAAGAACTAGGTTTAGCGTCTTTAGGAGCTTCTGAAGAAGAAATTACGAGACTATCAACAGTAAGTACATTGATTTAATAAATGCTTCGTAATATTTCATTGTTCAATATTTAGATAAGTCCTTAAATCTACGTTTTGTACTTGATGACCTTAATTAACTAAGAAATTTGGATATTTTAAAGAAAGTGATTTTATCTGTGAGGTTCAAACATATGTTACACCCTATCAAAACCAGAGACTTACTCTCCATATGATTGATTGGTATACTAGCAACTGATTACTTACAAAATAGTTCTCAAGATCACATATGTCTACTCGTTAGTGTTGATCGAGTTCTATCTATCTGTATATATGACCTTCGTTGATATTCAGTGTTTAAAAACGATTAGAATCTGATGGGTTTCACTCAGAGATGTTAAAGGGTGGTGATCCTGTTTTAGCTAATAGATTGACTAAAATAATTGGCTAGAGTCTGGGAACTGGACATGATGCCACCTGACTTGTGTCAATATATCGTCATTCTAGTCTGTTAGAAAGAAAAAAGACTTCTCTTGTGGTAACTGCAAAAGAATAAGTTCAGCTAATATAGTGTCAAAAGTATTCCCTCCATAATCATTCAGCACCTAAGTGAGACTTGTGAAGATCAAACCTGGATGGACGTGCAGACAGACTATCGCCATTCGTCATATCCTGGAACACAGACAAACCTACCGATCTCCAACCAAAAAAGTGTTTAAATATAGCAAGAACAAATATTGATGCAGAATAGTATGAATTCATAATATTTCGAGGTTTCTCATCAGCTGCTTACAACCAAATATGTGATAAAAATTTACATTAAGATAGTGTAAAACAATTGGCATAAATGAATGTGCATAACTGGAATAATAACTATATATGCTCGCTGGCTGACAAAATGCCTAGAACCAATCCGAAAGAAAGTAGCGCCCTACAGTCTAAAAGACAGTTTTGAATTCGTGCAAAAACTCGACAACCTAAATGTTTCTGACAAATTTATGGTTTCATTCGACGTCTCATCACTCTTCACTAACATCCCCTTGGAAGAAACGGTTGATATCATATGTAAATATCCCGAACTTCTACCTCTACCAATTCATGATTTTAAACAACTCATTTTTTTATGTACTAGAAACATACAATTTCAATTTAATAATGTGTTTTACCGTCAAATTGATGGAGTTGCCATGGGTAGCCCGTTGGGCCCAATTCTTGCTGATATATTTATGGGATACCTGGAACAAAATGTGCTTAAGCACGCAATCGATACTACTACACTATACTGTAGATACATTGATGACACATTCCTTGTCTGCAACAATCAGAAGCATTCTATTAGACTACTCAATCTGTTTAATAAAGCACATAAGAATATAGAATTTACTATGGAAAAGGAAGTTGAAGGTAAATTCCATTTCCTGGATATCGGTATCAGACGAACACTTGATGGCACATTACAGAGACACATTCATCATAAAAATTCTTGGAGTGGACTATATCTTAATTACTATAGTTTCTGTCCAATGAGTTACAAAAAGGGTTTGGTACGAACCCTTTTTGACCGCGCTCGAAAAATTTGTTCAAAGGAATGCCTGGATGATGAGATTACTCTCATCACTAATGCTCTACGTGAAAATTCATACCCGTTGAAATTTATCCATAAATATGCAAAAACCTATCCTCAGACAAAGTATGATAGAGTTGAAAAGAAATCTTGCTTCCTATATCTACGTTTTAAAGGAGATGAAATCGCTGGCTTAATTAATCACAGACTAAATTCAGCGTTGAAAGTTGCCTACCCAGCTGCAAAATTAATGACAGTATGGAAAACGAACTGCTCACTCAAAGAAACTAAAATCGACAAGTCCTCTTTTCTTAGTAGCTCCAACTGCATTTACCAATTCACATGTACGTGCCAAAGCACATACATTGGAAGAACTGAGAGAAGAGTACATGTTCGTATTTCTGAGCATGTTCCAAAAAACTTGAGGCTGCGGGGGACGAAGGTTCTTAACAGTGCGATAGCTCGGCATTTACTAGACACTGGACATACCATTGATATCTTACACGCTTTCAAAATTATCAATAGACAACGAAGTACCACTACTCTCCGGTTCGCGGAAGCGATTGTGATAAAAAAACTTAAACCGGATTTATGCATCCAAAAAGAGACGTTAATTAACTTATCATTACCCTGGTAATTTTTTTTTTGTGTGTGTTATTTTATTCACTCACTTTATTTTCTAAATATTCATTCTGGGTTATATTCCCCCCATTACCTAATTCTGAACCAACTTTCCATTCACACGTTTCCGCCCACTAATCCTCTTATATCATGTCAACCCTTCTAATTCTATCCAATTATTACGTAACTTGTCTTATCACTGTTCTATTACCTCTAAAATAATTATCACATAATGTATAAACTCCATTCAATTATTACATCACCCACCTTTAATTGTTTCCTTAGTTCTAACACCAATTAACCTCTGACCTTTTCTAGCATATATATATATATATATATATATATATATATATATATATATATATATATATATATATATATATATATAGTTATTATTCCAGTTATGCACATTCATTTATGCCAATTGTTTTACACTATCTTAATGTAAATTTTTATCACATATTTGGTTGTAAGCAGCTGATGAGAAACCTCGAAATATTATGAATTCATACTATTCTGCATCAATATTTGTTCTTGCTTTATTTAAATTCATAAAGGGAACTAACTGCATAAAAGTGTTTCTTGACACTAATCTAGCGTTTGATTCCCTAGGTTGACAGGTTTTACGACTGTTTTTTACGGGAAAGCGTACGAAGAAAGTATGTTAACAACTTACAAACTTTAATTGAACATTACTGACATCAAGATTGTCAATCTCGAATGGCGCGCTTAATGGTTCTGTTCGCTAAACGAAACTCCAGCACAACCACCACCTTGAGTAGTGTTCGTCAGGCCTGTTCGGTTTCTTTATTTTTATTTAACTTCGTCACAGACATTCTCTCAAAGATAACAATCTCATCGTCGGAATTTTCAGGGAATGACCTTTTACGAAGAAATTCACTTGTCAACTTAGAATATGAAGGTAATACAGTTTTTTGGTGACGATATTGACAAGATTCAGGGTCGTCTGATCACCTTAACCAATAATATAAGCATTTTCGGGATGATATTCTCTTTTTCAAAACCCGAATTATTCCTATAGGACAGTGCTAATGCCTGAAATAATGACAGAGGGTAAAGTTGTTGAGAGCTTTGTTAACGTCATATATCTTTGAAGTATTAGTATTCTCGGTTGATTGGTGTTTGACGTGATCTTGGCACGGATTCAGAAACCCACCGGATTATTGACAAACTGCATCACCTGTAAAGTAGAAGAGATGTCCATCGGCTACGGAAGTTCGATACACTCTACCTTATAGTTGGGAATCGTGGTCTTTAAATCAGAGAATATTCGTAGGTTGTTTGAATGTGTTCACAAATAATCTCAGAAAGTTGCTCGCGTGTTGGGATCACCAAGTGAGAAATGGTGAAATTAGACACAGGATGCTAAGTAATGATGGGAAGTTGGTTGGTGAAGTAAGGAATATCCATCGACTGTAATGATTGGAATAAGTATTATGTGAGCCAAACCACAGTGGAAGCGTGTTGTTTGCTGGTGTAGGACATTGTTGAAAGAGCTAGGGATGGCCAAAAGGAAAAGTGTTATGAGTCAATGAGAAAGTTGACTTCTGGATTGGGTTGTGTTTATTATGTACAAACTACCTGTTTAGGGTTCACGCGACCGTTGTAACTAATGGTTAGAGATAATGAGTGAGGGGGCTCAGAATCAGTTGCAATGAGGCAGATGGATTCACTATCTGTCTTTGTTTAAATATTAAGTTACTAAATTGTTATTAATTTTTTATTAGACAAATCCACATTTTATTGTAAAATCATTTTTTTATATTATTGCCATTCCATTGAGTATGACGGACTAACCAATCGGTGCGAGATGCTTTACTTTGTAGATGAAAGTTGAAATCTCCATGATTATAAGTAAAATTATTACTGTTTTATCATGGGTAGAAATATACATTTTATTGAACATCTCAATAGCCGTTTCAGATGTACAAAATTAGGTAATTAACATCCACCTAATAAATTAATCTGAAATAAACAAAACGAGCTATAAATATTACTCAAACAAAAACTCCAGAATCCCTTACAACAACGAAGTCATAAGTAACTGACAGTAAAAAGGTCAATTTAATAAAAAGAAAAACTCTCATTTCTTTCAAATTGGAACGAAAATAATACTATAACATAGTTTAGATCGTTTTTTTTACTATTGTTCTGATGGAATAATATTTATCAAAAAAGCACATTTTTTTCATTTCAAGTAGTTTTGCACATCCTTTAGTCTTTTTGTTGAGTAGATTGTTAGAATGACTGGTGTCAAACTCAAAAGACTTAAGTTATCAAGTTTGTTACTTTATCATTATCACTGGTAAACAGTATAGATTCATTATTTACATGTCACTTCACATAACTCGGTCAAATCCAATTATATAATTCTAATTTAGGACTCCTGAACAGTATGTTTGTGTGACAAGATTGATACCTTTAGATAGTTATGCTTAACCAAGCAGACTATATATTATACTTTAGTTTAGTTTGTAATATTACTCTACAGTCAAAGAATCCTTTTATGGGCAAAAATTAGTCAGCTCACAAACATCTAAATCAAGTTCTAGTTCTGATCTCTCACAAAATGTACGGACCACTGGTGACCATGTTGATCATGAGTCAGATATAACTGATAGCAATCAAATAGAATCGCCTTTTATTTCGAGTTTATCAAAGTTGAAGATTATTACATTCTAACTCAACTGTGTAAAGATACTGTGAAAATTATAACCTCTAAGGGTTTGACTCTATCAAGTGTTATCCTGTCCGGAGATAGAATGAAATAACTATACAGTGTTTTCCGGTTTCTAATTAGTTCTGTAATTAATGTCAACTCGTGGCAATAATTGATCTTAAAAGTAGAATGATGTCCATAAAAGCATAATGCCTGGATAAAGTCTAAATGACGATGTTAAAGAAAATAGAACATTAGTTGAGAGGTCGAATTTTTCACAGTTAGAATAGCTTTTTATCACGTTCAATCCTCCTGTCAGAAGATGGGAAAATGTAACATACTTCTGAACAATCACTCGAAATCAATACCTGTTTGAAAATAAATTTACTTTTTTATTATAGTTATACTGGTTTACTGTTGAATTCGGCTTATGTAATGAAAATGGTGAAACACGTGCACTAGGTGCTGGAATTATGTCATCATATGGTGAATTGGAAAATGCATTTAGTGACCACTCCGAGAAACAACCTTTTAATATAAATAATGCAGCATTACAAGTATACGATGATGTTGGCTATCAAAAAGTTTACTTTGTAACTGAATCTATCGAATCGATGAAACGGGAACTTCGGTTTGTTCTTATTTGATTTTTTTTTAAAACGATGTATCTATCGAGAGGTTATTATTATAATAAACATTTTAGTGATGAATATGATACCACTTATAAGTAGTATGTCCCTTTAAAGTGTCAGAAGTTTTTATCAAACAATCTCTTTTATAGAATGGCTTGACTATCTGTGGTTTAGCTCGATTTTCAATTGAAATGTTGTCATGAGCAGGAGGAATAATTGTAGAGCGACTCATGTTGAGTATGAAATACTTTTTAGGTCAATAGGCCTGTAGATACTGGAAACCATAAAACGAACTTTAATAACTTTCTGTTGATAAAATGAATAAATAATAATTAAAAACAAATTAGTTAATTTCTTTCAACTCACTTGATAATGCATCGTTCAATATTTCCGTTAATAAATACATTCTTCATACAGGCTGGATGTCTCAATCTCTTTTTGGATCCTATTAATGTAACATCGGCTTTGATGCTGATATCTTACACTAAGTTGGGGCCCACCGACAATATTGTTATAGAATGTAAACAAGACCTACTAGTTTACTAACGATCTCTTAAACTTTAGGCTATTGAATTGACGTTTAGTGATTCTGATTTCTAATTTCTGTTGATCTCAGATATTGCTTTTTGTGATACATGATAGAGGTCTGGAATTTCTGGATTTCACCGGTTATGACATTTGAATAGAAATCCAGGGATCAATGTAGAATTTAGTTATTAGTGAGAACATGATAATTATTATTGTAGATAGCATGAGGAGATTTTTCACTTAATGGTTTTACATCACAGAATGACAAACTGAATGGTTGTACTAATTTTTACAAATTCTCAATGAATAAACATGACCAAACAAATAATTCTATGAATAATGTAGCTGAACTGAGTTATCGTAATGACAAGATTGTTATACTGAATCATACCACTGAAAACATTATTTTTCTGTCTATTCTCATAGAGCATGTCATACTTAAAAGTTATTTTTCACTCCATAAGTGTACATACAGTTTTACATTTTAGAAGATTTTACAATCAATCAGAAAAACACTTCTCATTGCATTATTGAGACAAGTTAGACTGTTTACAACAAGAATAATTAAGCAAAAGTATTATTCAAACTATGTAACAATATAGATTGAAGTCAAACGTATGAGATCATGTAACCGGAAAACGTAACAGCCTAAAATATTAATTGATAAACTACTTACTTCTTATTACCATCACACAGATAAAGAAATTTACAACTCATTTGTAATAAAATATCGACTTTTTAAATATAACGTGAAAAAGAAAATATTCGCGGTAGATCAACTTAGATAACTCACTGTTAATGGATCAATAAACCAATTTTTTACTTGAGAAAAATTAGTATCAAGACGTTTTGTGGATATTATAGTAATGTTAATAGTTGAGATCATTAGTCAATTGAAGCTAGACCACCATGGAAAACCTGGAAGCACTGGATGGCCGTTTCGTCCCATTGTGGGACTTCTTATCAAGTATCGTAGATGCGCACAGCTGAGGAGTCCCACAATAAGACGAAACGGCTATCCAGTGCTTCCAGGTTTTCCATGATGTTCTAGCTTCAATTGACTCATGATCTCATTTATTAAAATTGAAAAAAAATTAGTTTACTTTTTTATTTAATAGTCTTGGTGTTTTATACTAACATCATTTGGTTTAAAAACAAACGATCAAAGACAATGGTGTTCAATTTGTTTTCATCTATCATTTAAATCTCTAACAGTAATGACATCTTTTTTTGTCAAGTGAAATTAATCATCTACAAACCTCAGTCTTTATCATTACATTTCTGAGATGAATGATATTAATTACTGAACAGAAATGAAAACTTCTGTATGATTGTGTAGTAACTAGTAAAGATTGTTTTAATTTTCATTCTGTAATTAATTTCAAAACGAATAGGCATTAAAAAAACACCATAGTAAATGCTCTTAATTTTGATGAGATTAGACGAACTGTTGAAACAGAATATGAGAACCTAATGGTTACAAATTAAAATCTAATGCAAACATAATAAGATGTTTTGTACATAAAAAAGATTGGCTGAATTTGAAATAGAAACCAATAAATTAATGATATGAAGTCTTATAACTTGAACATTAATTGTTAACGAATCAATTTTTGAATGAATGTTACCAGTTCACTTATATCCTAAGATAAATTGAAAATGAAAGATATAAGAAGCCTAATGTACTCCATACCTCATTAATAAAAGCTTGTAATCCTAAATAATGTGAAGTTGAATTAATTTAAAAGATGAAGCTTGTTAATGAGTAATAAAATTGACTGAGACAATATCAGGTGACTTACTCATAAATTAGTCTGATAACAACTGCCAAAACTGAAAAATAATACTTCTAGCTAATAAATATCTCATCACTTTTATAAGGCGTGATTTTACTTGAGTAGTTTATACGGTAATCTACTATAAATAATCGTATCTCCCAATAATCGAAAGTGTAACTTAGTGGTTCCATTTAAACAGACATCTGGATAATATATATACATACGTTAGTCTTTCTCCTACTATAGTAGAGATGTAATGGTCTAAATTCAAATAAACCTATCAATATACGTCAATTTATTAGTGATTAGACGAACAAACGAAGTGATAGAAATAATAGTTATCAGTTAAATTTAAACAGTTCATGATTACGTAACAATTATATAACAAACAATTTTTTTATTTTTCAAACAATCTATACAAATTGTTTGATCATTCTTATTCATTTATTTTTTAGAAACTACATAAATACATTTACAAAATCAACATTTGCAATTTACGATGCGATCACAGAAACAGTGCATATGAACTCTAGATTTTCTATTCGGAAAGAAATCCTGCAACATGTGAAAGAAGAAATTGGTCAGTTAGATACATTGCTTAATCATTCTAACTATACCTTATCATGAAAATTGATTCTCAATATAGAATCTTTATCGTAAATTTATTAAGTAAAAAAATGGTCATTATAAAAGAATTACTGTAACATATGAAAGTGATTTGCTACTACTCAGAAACTTCTGTGTGTGTCTGTTGTTTGTCCATAAACTAAAATTGACATAATTTGTAATGGATTGTTTAACATTAGTTAGATTACTGATACTAATATCAATATGAAGCATAAATGTTCAGTGATTTGATCATATTTAGATACGGGGAGAATATACCATGATCGTACTATGTATTCGATGCGGAACCTTAAGGTTTTACTGTGAACGTTTAACAGATGTTCTGTTTCCCATAGTTTGTAATGTTGACGTAAATTCATAACGAGTACCACTTAGAAATTAAATAAATTTACAAAAACTTCATTCAAACTAAAATACCTCATTTAATAAATTCTCATCGATTTTTATAGTTCTTGGGCATTAATTTAAATGAAAACATGAGAATAATAATCGGAATAAATACAGATAACTGAAGCAAACGGAACGAAAATGGTGCGTGTATTTATTAGCAGCTGACTATGTAAAATACTTGAGAACCACTGGCCAGACACAGACAAATACCAGATGAGGAAAAATTGGGACGATACGCTAGAATTCTATAGGACACACTCCATAAGTCATCAAACTGCACCACAATCCAAGCCCAAACATCAGGGGAAGGGGTATATACATAGGCCATATTAGATTATTTTTATACTAGGGATGTGATCATTAGGTCGTTTGATCTGAAGTCCGTCAAGTTAAGGGAAGAGGATGAACCCTATGGTTCCGAAAATTGCTTCAAAGTTTTATTTCTAAAGGTGATTGCTTTTCTTATTTCGATGATTTTAGGCTTAATCTCCTCAGACAAACTACTGATAACATGATAAATAATTGAAAATAATCATTTGGTGTTAACATTGTGGTTTATTTGAACTATATGAGTTGAGATGGATCTATTGAAAATCTTCATTAAACCATTATTTCATCAATGTGAAAGATGTTCATAAAAAATCAGCCAATGAAATCGCTTCTAAGGTGAAATTAAATTATAGCTTATAAAACACTTCTCATCATATACATAATCAAGCATCAAATTAGCTTCAAAAGCAATCGTACTATACTGTAGACAGTGAATGGACTTCGGTGATTTCTATATTTAGTCTACATACTAACCTACACGAACTTGTTAAACTTTAGAAATCAATGTACATTTCAAATTTGTCCAGGTGGAGAAAGATGAAGTGGTTGAATCTGTGAAGGAAAATTTATAATTTTTCGATGATGAATTGTTGCTGAAACAATTTTGTCAGAATCAGTATTTATATACAGCCTATTATCATATTCTTCTTTCATCCACACACTCTATGTAACTGTCAACAGATCTTGATGTTCACCATCTTAACTACTGAAAAATGTATAGCTACGAATCAACTAAAGTTTTGTTTAGGAAATAACACTACGGTTGTATTTAAGAAAGTTGATTGTATTACTTTATTGCTCCTAAATATGATTTATAAATGGAGCATACATTGGTATATTCTGCTTTGCATTACACTGTGTATAAGGGATAGTGAAACCAATTGACTAAATCGAAGTTAGTAATCTTGGTATTTAAGCCTGTGATCTAATGATTTAAACACGGGTACTTTAAACAATAAACGACGATAACACATTGTAATACATATATGGAACTCCACAACCCTATACTGACAATCATAGTTTGCTCACAAGTAATTGACCTTGAAAGAGGATTCTCGGAGTTCTAATCAGAAGCCGTGACCAGTGGAGTGTAACCGTATTGGGTGCGAGGCAGTTATTCATCGAAGACAATGAAAGATGGTCGCGTAATCTCGTGGGTTGACTGAGGTTAGATCTTAACACTGTTGGTTGCCGTCTCAGTGGCCTTGAGGTTAAGGATTCTCGGCCGAGACAGAAGGTATTAGACTTAAGTACCACTTGGAGCCGCACTCTTGAGGAGTTCCACTCTAAGACGAAACGACCGTCCAATGCCTCCAGGCTTTTAATGGTTTTCTAACATTGATCCGTCCATGATTTCAATTATTTTGAGCAATCTCCACAACCCCATACTTTTATATAAAGTAAGAGGTGAAAATATATTGTCCTCAGCAAATGACAGCGACTTAAAAAATAGGAATCTATTACACCTAGTCTGTTTGTTTGCTCACAAGTAACACCAACATATAATCAAACGTATTCGAGTACTGTAGGAAATGTAATTTACTCTGTGAATTTTCATTTGGCTTCTGTGTTTAAAATACTAGTCAGCTGTTGAGTTAAAAGTCTCAAGCAGAAAAGTCTCTAAATAAGTAATTCAAAAGCTGGGGATTCAAAATTTCTTCTAAATTATATTCCATTGTGAATTAACGAATGACTTTGATGCCTATCTTTTGACAGAAAAGTAATGGGATTTTGAATTATTCACCTTATGAAATCAAGCAGTCGTAAATACAATTCAAGCAAAATATGAATTTGAGTTGTACGTTCTTAATGAAGCTATAGGAAGAAAGCTTTAAACTCAGATATCACTCAGTTTGTTAATAATCGCTAAGGTGTATCTACAATCGCGTAAGAAACTATGACCCCTACAAGATTTTAAACCACACCACTCACTATCATAGAAAAAAATTTTACCTCTGAACTGTTTGAGACGTAAGTGAACCCCAATAAGATGTAAATATTCAGCACGTAAAAAAACGATAGCGCTGATAATAAATTTGGCCAATTATAGCTAAAAATAAATTATTGTACTTTTACGTAAGAAGCCTCAAATGTTTTAGCTGCTATTAGATTACAGAATTCTTCACTAAATTTTAATTGGTTTAGTGACAGTATCTTAGTGACATTGAAGAGGGGGAGTAAAATGTTTGATATCAACGCAAGTGTGAAAATGTTGAGTAAGGTTAAATCTTAAAGTTTACATCACGAACTGAACTTCGTTGAACAACCGTCGGGAACCAAGAATCACTATGCAGCTGTTTTATCAACTCACAGGATTTGTCATCACTGTGTATCCAGTATCTTGCAGGTGACTGGACCATCAAATCTTATGGTTAGCCTTAAACCTTTAGATTAGTGAATCAACACCCAATGATTTACATCTCTAACTTTCAGTGGGAAACCTTGGAAAATGGAGTTCAACCACATTGTGTGTAAGACAACTATTTATCAACGGCATCGAATGATGATTGCACAATAATGTGGACTGATTAAAATTAGACATGGAAACCATCAGATATCAGTTCAGCGGTCTCACTACTGGAGTTAAGCCTTTTGATGTGTCGGTAGAAATAAACGGATTTCTTGTCAGCTTATCCTTGGGACACGTGTGATTAAACAAGAGCCCCTAAATGAAGAGTCTGCTCTTCCTCTTGAAACACTCTCACATGGCTACGTGCACACCAAAGAAAGCAGATCTGAGCAAATGTGAAAACTATAGAGGTATCACACTACTGTCAATGCCAGGAAAATTTTTAAATAAAGTGTTGCTAAATCGGATGAAAGACTCAAGAAACTCCCATCTTCGACATCAACAGGTTGGATTCTGAAACGATTGGTCGAGTACAGATCAAATCACGACACTATGGATCATCGTTGAACAATAAATTGAATAAAACTCATCATTATACATCAAATTCCTTCATTATGGAAAGGCGTTTGACAGCGTGGGCAGGAGGACTTTACGGAACCCTCTTAGATAGTATAGTGTATCTGAGAACGTCAATATCATCCGGAATTCATACGATGGACTAGACTGTCAAGTCCTGCATATAGGCGAGATCACAAATGTCTTCCAGGAGAATATTGGTGTCAGACAAGACTGCTTACTCTTTCCCTTCCTCTTTCTTCTGGTGGTTGACTGGAATATGAAAGCCTCCATAACTCATGGGAAGCACGAAAAACATTCAACAGCTTGCATGCAGCAAGACGACTTACACTTCGCAGATTATTTGGTCCTTCTAGCCTATACCTACCAACAAATGATGTTCAAGACAAACAGTGTAGCAAAAGACCCCACATCAGTAGGCCTCAACATACACAAAAGGAAAAGTTACATCCTCTAATACAACACAGAGAACACCAAACTAATCACACGTGATGGAAAAGCTCTGGAAGAGGTGGAATCTTTCATGTACCTGGGCAGCATCATAGATGAACGAGGAGGGTCCGAGACAGACATGAAGGCGAGGATTGGCAAAGCAAGGACAGCATTCCTACTGTTCAAGAACGCACAGAACTCAAGACAACTGTCAACCAATATCAAAGTCAGAATCTTCAATACGAACGTCAAGATAGTCCTAATGTACGAAGCTGAGACATGGAGAACTACCACAACCATCACCAGAAAAGTGCAAGCATTTATAAACGAGATACTCAATTTCCGTTGGTCGGATACCATCAGTGACAACCTACTGTGGGAGGGAACAAACCAGGTCCCAGTTGAAGAGGAAATCGGGAAAAGACTTTAGAAGTAAACAGGAGATACATTGAGTAAATCACTAAACTTCATCACTAGGCAAGCGCTTACCTGGAGTGTTCAAGGGAAACGGAAAAGCGGAAGACCACAGAACACACTGAGTCGTGAATTAGAAGTAGATATGAAAAGGATTGCCCATGACCGAGTTCGATGGGGGTTGCTGGTGGGCGGCATATTCTGATAGAGTTGCATGGAATTACCCTGCAAGTTAAGTTGGAACTACAACACAGTACTTCCAGGTGTTCAATGGTGGACTATCATTCATGGATTCATGATCTCAACCATAAACCTGACACTCTCCACAACTTTACACTGACAATTCGTTGCAACCAATCAAATTCTTGCCTTAATGAAAGTTTGTTAACTGTTCGCAGCATATACCCTTCTGTTCGTTGAGTGACGAACTTTAATATTGTCGTTTGATATAATTGGGCTACCAATTTTAAGACTGGGCGGCGTCTGGCTCTCCTGTTAAACGGGATTGAGCTATACTGTTTGGGTTGTCGCGTGAAAGTCTGGTTCTCTTGAAAGCCAATGTAAATTTGCCCTGGCCCACAAGGGTGTATTATATAACTTTCAGTTTGATAAATTCCGCTAATAAGTAATACACATTTATAATGTTGGAATTATTTATGAACTGAGTTAAATCTTCCTTGATTTTTCGACATGCTGCTAAGGGATTCGGTCGTTTATACTACGTTGTGCGAATGGACGCACTCTATTGTGACTGATTCTGAGCGAATAACTTTGTTAAATAAGGATAATAGCTACCCCTTCATATAAAGAAGAAAACAGTTAATGCTTTCAAGGAATTTATTACTATGATTTTATTAATTTTGTATGATTACACAATCTCTTTCGATTTCATTTTTTTCTCTCCTTTAAAGAAATTTTATTGCAGTCATGCACATAAAAAATATTGACAAACATGAATAATTAATATAAAATAGAAAAGACAGTGAGAGGGGAACACTATTGTTAATTGCATCACAAAAGCACATCCACGCACACAAATGGTGCAAAACTCTTTTAAAGACAAGGTGAATGGATATATGCACATTTTAGAAGGAAGAAATTTATCAAAATGTGTGCATAGACGATATTTAAAGAATTACTGTACATGCATATACACGTATGTGCAAAATAGAAATCGTTTATTTTACGAACCAAGTGGTATTAGTAGTAGAACATAAGGAGAATTTTGTTTTATACGAAGAAAAAACAAATATGTTGGGTGCATACAATTATTTACACGTATAAAAAACATACAAAGAAAGGTAGGAGAATAAAAAATACAGAAATTTCATGAATACACAAGCGAGAGGACAAATAAAATGTGGAGTTTCCAATAAAAGATATACACTTCTCTCTTTGCCCACTAAGTCTACAGATATAAGTTGCTCGAAATGGAAGTAACAGAAGTCGAGAATGAGGGTAAATAAATAGAGGTTCACAGAAGGCAAAAAGGGTCATTTCTTTTGTGTGGACAGAGCGGCACGTGTGTGTGTAAATACAAATATTTTTTTCTACATGAATCGATTATGCACATTATTACTATAATGAAACGTATTCACATTAATAAAGAATCACTAAGTCTTCGATTGATAATTCATTTCAATCTTACTCTCATAAGTCTCTCTTCTAATTCGCTGCCCCTTATATCTTTCACCTGAAAAGCAACTTCGCAATGCTGTTACTAGTAGTTTCGTACAAATTAACTGTCTAGCAAACGGAATGAAATAGAAAAATGAGTAAAGAATATATAAAGTGAAAAGTTCGCTGTCCCTACCATTTTCCTTTAGAATAAATTTTGGTGTAAAACATATATGCTCCAGTTTACATGTGATAAAACAACAACAAAATTGAAGAGTATTGTCAAAAGACGGTCTTTGAGATAAATTTAATTATATGACAAAACAGATAAATCGATCTCAGGCGATGAAAATATAAAGGAAATATACACCAGTACACACAATGTACAGTTTATTCACACAAAGCAAAAAATGAAATATGAATCACGTTGATATACATACATAAACCGGAACTGATGCATTATTCAGTAAATTTTGATTCTGATTTCAAGTATTTCTCAACTTCAATTAAAGAATTATTCGCGTCGACCATAAGCTAAACGAATTGGAAAGAAAAATAAGACGTATAAATGTACATAAATTCAAAGTAATAATAAGATAGAATCGTTTGATTGAGTAGTCCTCATTACTGAGCTCTTAGTGCTAATCGAATACATTCGATCACTTTGCACAATGCGTGACTAACAATCTAAGCGAATAAACATTGTAGTGTATATTTTTTGGTGCTATAAATAACAGACAGAAATTCCTAGGAAACGTGAAACTTCACGTTCGTTTGAACTCGTCAAAGAGGAGTAACAGCAATGTGAACACTTATCTTAGTGGCAATCGTTGGTCACCGGCTACCATGGGACTGCATCTCCTCACGATGCTCCACTGCCTTGTGAGTCAGACCTTTAGGTCAAAGGCTCGGGGTGTGGCCTCCTAACAAAACCACCTGCTTCGGTTTGGGCACCCGGGCAGTATCACAGCCTTCACACAAATCAATTGAGATTCGTGTGGCGCATATCTATTTGGTGCCTTCTTGTACCACTACCTATGTGTTAAAATAAATAAATAAATCTTAGTGGCAATGTCTGTGAGATAATGTGAATTCCAATCTGATATGTGATAGTTAAAATAAAATGTGATTGATTGTTGAGCGTGGACAAACAAGCACTTAGACCTTTGACTATTAACTATGTGATTTCCTTTCCTCTCGTTGATTTTTACTTCGAACTCACTGAGGGTGACTGCTTGTAGCTGTGTTGAATGAAGTATTATCTAGTCTATACTCTGGTTCTCTATTTTGGATCACGAATCCTGGATCTGACCATAACGTGACTAGTCTCATCATCGTATTAACGCATTATCGTAGCATACTTGAGAAAGGAAAATATTTTAAACCATCCGTTATATATCACAATCTTTCAAAGAGTATGTTTCTCAAGGGTTGCTCACACAACTTCCGAACGAAATCTAACTGACATGGAACATTACTAGTGTAATGCAAGAGAAATAATTATAAACCATATTATTGAAATAGTTTTTCGATCACTAATCCACATACGTCATTCTCAACTGCTTATAAAATATCAGTAGTAAATATCATATGCCCTAGAAAAAATAGGGCATTTAATGAAGATAAATTTGGGAATAATTTCTATCAAAAAATGACATCTATGAGAGCGGTACAGGAAGTGTTCCACTTTAGTTTTAAACAGTTCATTATTATTTGTACACTACCTTAAATAAAACTAAACCCATCACCTTTCAAAGCCGTCTAGTGAAGAACGTAACAACTATTTAGACATTGAATAGAGAACTTCAATTATCCATTTATTCAAATTAAGAGGACGAGTTTTGTGTGTGCTACTTATACCGACATAAGTAGGATATGATGTTAATCGTGAACAGAATGTCTGGCAGCAGAGAGACAAGATTATCGAACAGCAAAGAATGGAAATAGAATGCAAGAACAATGAAGTCTGAGTCATTTTGAGACAATTGATGGACATTTTGCAAATCAAGCATTTATTATATGATTGTTACATTTTATTAACAAGTCCTGCGATTTCGTGTCAAATACATTCGATTATCCCCATTAGTGTTCTCTTCACTACATTTGGTGTCGCTGCCAACCAGGAGAGGGAAGGGTGCTGTTCTGCAGACGCCGTTGCGGGTCTAGAGCTGAGGTGTCGATTGGGGCAGTCTGGTGCGGAGAGGCGGCGTCTAGTGGAGTGTTCTGGCGGGGCGGCATTGGCTATAGCGGGTGCTGCCGACGGAGAGGAGCGGTGGGACGTGCGGCTGCTGGGCGGACATCGGATGTAGATAGCTCAGCAAGCCGGTGGAGCACGGGTGATAAACGTTCCAGGTGCCGGGTGGATGTCGGATGTTGGTGCCCTGGCAGGTCGACGGAGCTACGAAAGTCAGCGCGCCGCAGACTCAACATTTTGACGGAAGGTGTAGCACAGACTACAGGAAAGAAGAATGTTGCACGGCGAGCATGATCCATCGCAAGAACGACTGCTTTAAAGGAAGGAAGAGTGTGGTCTGAAGGTACGCATGATCGTGGACGCGTACTGCTGTAGAGTTCCATACAAAGACGAAAGAGCGGTCCTGTGCTTCCAAGTTTTCAGTGGTGGTCTAGGTTAGATCGACTCGTGAATTCAGCTATGAAAATACTACAAACTCCACAAATCCCCATACAGATTATCATCTGTTTAATTTGGGAGAATAAAAAACACTTATCAATACACTTACCTCATCTAATTGAAAGTAAAGAAATACAGATTGTATTTTAGTTCGTATTGAACGTGAAAAAGGATAGGAACCAAGTAAATCAGCAATTATTGTATAGGTACACGCATTGAAAAGTTGTATAGAACCTTTGGAGTTTTTTTGTGTAATTATAGCTTTATGAATAATTTGGTCTAATGTATTACTATTATTATCATGAGATGATGAACAGGAGAATACGTTCGATGATAAATTTGATATAGAATCTAATAGTTGATTACACCACATATCTTGTTCAGTCGTCTGTTGGTCACATTGAAAATCTACACCAAATTATTTTATTTTTTAAAAAATACAAACATGTAAACATTTACGGTTTATACTGTGATTTAATTTCACATTTATCGACAAAGTATGACAAAAAAGAAAAACAAAAATTAAATAATGCATTGATGAAAGTTTCATGTGAATGATAGTAATTCGATAAGTATTTTAGCAGCCAAATACTTCGTCTATACAACTAAAAATAATGAGTAAGTAATGGTTGTTTACCTAGGATCAATCTAAGATGTAAACAATGAAATTCAACCATCGCCGCAAACAGAATCTTCTGTTACATAAAATGGGTCATATGTAAGTTCTCACATTTACTGTAACAATTATTCTTTTCACTTTATAAATATCAAAATATATCTCTTGCAACAAACACATTGTATTGGGTTTTAACTGATATAATCACTCTAGTTTCAGGCGCCGAAAATATTCCAAAATGGTAAATGTGACAAAATCGAGTTTTCACACTGAGACAGATCTTTTTTCGTTGTCACGTTTATGAAATAGTCAAGTATGTCCCAATCTATTAGATTTCTTTTCAGTAGGAGCACTGGGAGATGCCATAAATCAAACAATAGTGCAGTAGCAGCATCCAGAACATACGTCCCGTCATTAAATGCTTCTTAATCGAATGCAGACAGACGATTGATTTACAATTTTAGGTAGTGAAACGCAAACTGTTAGATTCCGATCCAATGTATGGATAACAATTGTAATAACAACATGCTATTTACGAAATGACAGGATTCTGACTTGAACCCAGTTGTTTGAGGGATTACGTTTTGTCAATTTGATTAATTAATAAAACACGCAATCAAGAAAAGTATTTACTCAACGAATTGACAGTATATGAATATAATTATGGCAATTTTCAACTTCTACCCCTTACACTAATTTCCTTTACCAATTATATTTACTTTTGGTGTTAACTGAACGTTTGAGAAAATTTATGCTGTATTAGGTAGGATGATAAAGATCGTGTAGCGGTGACCCATCCAACTTTATTATGAATGTGACCGAGGGTGAAGATTGGAAATCTTTCTAACAATTCGTCAGTGTTAATTTAATAAATACAAACAATTCTTCTTACTCAAACATCTCGTTATTTATTCATTTCATAGAAGACGACCCAAACACTATATATATATATATATATCCCTGAGTGATGACAAAAGATATGTTTATCTAATTCTCAGTGGTGATCGAACCTGTAGCCAGAATAGCTCAGGCATAACGCCTTAGATAATGAGGCTGGATGATGCAGGTCGAAATCCGTCAGGGAGCATTATTTTTATCAACCCTAAAGGCACATCTTGATGTTGGGTGGCGTCTAGTCCAAAGTGGCAAGTCGGCTACATCCGTCTTACATACATCAAATATAGATAGAAACACTCTACGAGTAATATGTGGACAAACAGCAACTGTTGGAAATTTACCTACTAAACAAAACATAACTACCATTGAACAAAACGACAGTTATTAATAATATTACACACATGTGAAAATAATAAAAATCCTACTATCACTAACCACTATTATCATTGTTAGTCAAAGAACATGAATAAGAAAGACATGTACTAGGTGATAGACAATTTAAACGAACTGATGGGTTCGCTTTATTTTCAGTATAACTCCATTCATTATTATTATTATCATTGGTTTCGTCATTTGTATTCTTCAACTGATGGTGATGCTTAATTGATAACTCAGGAGATTGTTTTACACCAACCGGAAAAATACACTCTTCAGATGACATTTTTACAACAGACAATCTGGGCAAATCATTATCATTTTTAGTCAAATTTGTTTCATTCACTTCAGATGAAACAAGCCAATTGTCAACTGCACCCGATTTTTCAATTGAATGATTTGGTGAAATACTTAATTCACTGCACACAACAAATGGTTGAAATGGAAAAAAAGAAAACAAAGTAGATGAGGTAGATTTCAACTAAAAATTGCCGGCTAATACGAACAACTAATTTATTCAACAAACTATCATTATTAAAAAATTCCCACATATTTTAACATCATTCACTATGTCTTTATTGGATGATGACGTGTTAAATCGGTTTTACATCAAATAGTTTTTTCGTCCGATGAATCGATTGTTAAAGCCTATTAGTAAAACGCTGATCAATTAATGAGACGATTTGGCTGAGTGATGGACACACGGGACCGATTCATCGACATATCATCTCGTCCCGAATGGCTTGAGATCAAAGACAAGAGCGCTAGCCAGAGGAACAGAATCTGAACACAAAATAAACATGATAAAATGACGCGGACGATTGGAAGAAGTTAGCTTGTAGGTCATTCACTCTCCAATCAATTAAGACTTGAGTATTGGATTTCATTTTTGGCCGTCATGTCAATCAGTGTAAATATACACAATAACAAAGATTCGTTTTAGTTACCAAACTTACTCTAAAATACGTTTTCTGAAGAATAGGGAACTAAGAAACACACACATTTTGAAAAAGATTGGTTGATTGAGAGGTTGGGTGATAGTGTTCCACTTAAATACGTATTACTAAAAACCCAACTTCAAATTATTTGATCTAAACAAATCTCTGCAAACGTGCAGAAACTTCAAAGATAGAGGGATATGGAATCGAAACCTATGAATCAATGTCGAGGATAATAAGCTTCCATTACTATAATTAACGAATTTTATGTTAGGATCACTGTTAAAATCGATCGGACTACCAATCTTATTCTTTAAATCAGATGTACTACTACTTAAAATTGTTTACTTTAAAAGTTAATTTTTACAAGCTAATTGCTCACTAATCAATTTTAAGTATGAGCTAAAGATAGTCTTATTAAGTAAAACTGTTCTTCGAAAGTAGGAACCTACAAAAGTTCAGTGTGATTAGAAGCTTAAATAAATATACCAAAGAGTGGGAACACCAATTTTTAAAATATATGGGTAAAACATTTTACGCTACAAATAAATCAATTACTTACTGATTTTTATGCTCAAAATAATTCTGATTAGATGACAATACAGAAGGGATGGAGGGCTGTACAGAAACAATATGAATTTCATCAGATATAAGTGATGATTTTTCAGATGCATGATTTTCTTGGTGCGATGAAGAAATATTTGAATGATCAGTAATTGGTATACTGGCTGGATACAATCGATTTTCGTTGTCACAACTACTTTGCTGTATTGATGAAAACTCATTGACATCATTTTTAGTAGTATAATTAGTAGTATCTGTTGATATTTCATCAGGTATCGATGATAATGTAGATAATTTGTCATTAGAATATAAAGATAACATTGACTGAACGTAAACAGCAACATCAATAAAGGATATTGAATGTTTGTTGTCCAGAGAATTCAGTGATCTAAATAAACAATGTGAATTATCATTATAAAAAGGTTTGATCGATACATTTGTTTTATTATTGAATAATGATGGAGGTGATGATAACTGAATTGATTTAATCGGATTCTTCTGTTTATTTTTAGTATACTTTTTAAAGCCCAATACTTTTATATCAGTTGGTAAATAAGTAATTTGATTTTTGTGTACACAGTGAAACAGCGATTGTAACAGCCACCTGGTATCCGAATAATTGCAATTATGCTTTGAATCGGTCAATTCATGATCATCATGATCAACAGTATGTGCTGATCCATTTGGGGTGAACGAAGGTGACCTGAAATATAATCAGAACGTGTTTAAAATTATTGAAAATTGACAAGTATAAAAATTTCAACTTGAAGGGAATGTATTAGTTTAGATATATAGATATGTCAGCATGTTCGATTACTAAGGAAATTTCATATTATCTAGACTTATTAATGAAAGTTAGCTTCTAATGTAAGAATAGTAGTCCAAAGGCTTTTTAATCCAAATCTCACAGACCTTTGCTGCTATTCGATTGGTTATTTTCACTTTTATTACACGAATTTCACTATAATTCAAGGTTATTTTTGGTGCATTTTCAAAAAAGTTAAACTTCATATTTGCTTTATTTAATATCGATGCTTCTCTGGTCACTTCTTCTATCTGTCAATTTACAATGAACACTTCATTGATTTTTCTAACACAAAATACGACGGAATTTAGCACTTTTGTTCACGCAGTTTACTCAAACTACATTTGTTATGGTACAGAATTTTAATAATCAGTATATAAATGAATCTCATATTGAAAACAATTTATCAACTTGTTAGAGCGGTTTCCAGAAGGTGCGACAAAGCCATCAGAGGCTTCAAAAAGCCGAAGATTCTATCAAATCACAGCCCGATAGACTTTGTAGAATATCAACGTGTCTTGCTGTGATAGGATAACTGTATAAACTTTTTACAAGAAGATTGGCTGGATTACAATCATATTACGACCTATACCAAAAAGTATAAATACACCAATTAAAAATATCTGTAAATCATACACTCTAGCTGTCCATCTATTCAAATCGAATCTTGGTATACAACAACAGTACTGACAACTCACTCCAACGCAGTCACACCATTCTATCATATTCTCTAACTCAAAAGATCAAGAATCTGTTTACTTATTCATAATTTTTTTTTACAGTAATTCATTAGCTATCAATACGAAATTTGATGAACGGCAATCATTTATTTTACAACTATTGTCGTCTTAACACATTTCCTTTAAGTCTACATCGTTACATATAACCCTGTCTGTCTGTTAATGTACAATTGATGATTCAGTGTTGCATTTATTATTGTTAACTTTCTAAAATCATACAACATTGTTTTATTGAATTACAGATTACTTGACTAGATATTTAAATATTTGGACTATTATGATTGAAACATTCGTCAAATGACAAAAGATAATTTTATTTCATTCGAGATTACTATTTTTAAAAATTAACCGTAAATGCCATTTTTTTCAGTTTGAGTATGTGACATTGTCTGCTGAGCCTATTTCATTTTATCTAATAACGCGTAATGGGATTCTTTCATAATTACTTATGTGTACTCTCATGAATTCTAAAATGCTGTTAAATAATCATAAGACAATTTTCTTCACTGAACAATCTTTCGAAACGTTATTCATTCAGTAATATTAAACCAATTCAGCATTTAGCATTAATGAAGTGTGCCATTTGCATTGGGTTACCACGGTTACATATTCAGATCATTAGACATCTATGACAAACTTTGTCAGAATAAATTTACTAGTTAAATGATAAGTTAAGATAATTCATGAAAATGGTTAAAGGAAAAACTATTTCCACCTTGTGAATTTTTAAGTTTATCAGTTTTCAGGTACAGTAATTACCATTGTAATTAGAAATTTGTATCTACTTACAATAAACTGATCATTATAGCCAATAAATAGTTGTCAATTTAGTGTAGTTCCCTTTGGACGATATGTAAAACCATTCCACCTAAATATAAATTGTACGGGTATATTTTTTTTTACCAATCCATTATTCTTAGAATAATCAACAAATCAATCTATATTATTGTGAACACAAAGTTCCGCTTGAACGTGATCAATAAGAAAATTAATCCCAATTATTACCTCTATATTTATTAACAACGAGTATCATGAAAGTATTCGAAGTGGCTTTTTCATTTCTTCAATCAAAATTTTAGCTTAGAAAACAATTCAACCGTCTAAGAAGATGTTTTCATTAAAATAAAGTTTTAAAATAAATATGTCAATTTCTACGTCCAATCGAAACAAATTACGGTACACGGATTTAGAATAACCCGATTACAATAATGTATTATTTACAGCCAATTGACAAACTGATACAGTAAACAGAAAGTTTGCTCATATATACTTTGGACACTCATTTAGAGGAATTTTTCAACAAATCACTTCTAAATATTTATAATCCTTCCCTTAATTTTTAACAACAGTCATAATGAATTTATACCATTGGTATAATAACGTCAGCCGAAATCGAAACCAGGAAGCACTGAACAATTGTTTCCTCCTAGTATGGTTTTCAAAGCCCCGTATACTAGTTAAATATAATTCGTATAGAACAGAATGATGTTCGAACGGTCAAAGCATCATGGACACCCAACCACCAAAAATTATACAATTTAATGGCAACAACCATACATAAAGGTGTACTCACTGCATTAGTATAATTAACTATGAATCTAACATTATACCTTATAGGTTAAAGTTACGGACGGATAGACATCATCAACAGAGCCTGGTACAGATGTGCTTTGGCTTGATTTGCCATACCTGATTAGCACAAGATGAAAATAACAAAATAAATCAAATTATTTAGAGTAGTACTAATGATAAAAAGGAAAACTAAACATTCAGAAAACGAAATCAAGGTGAATAGTGAATGCATCTGCGCCGTTGTGACAGATGCTGAGACAAATTACCCAAAGTATTCAACTACTGATTGTGATTGTCACACATACCCCAACCAGGTAGTTTGCATCTACCAACATTAATTACAACAGCAGTCAATGACTTCATGGAGTGGTGCCACGTTTGATATGGCGGTCTATAACTTTTTCTGTATAAGCAAATGTCTTTTATTGAAGCAATTGATGATTATATGTCTTAACCGCCTCAATCGAAAAAGATTCACTATCTCATAAAAAGATTTACTATATTTACTAAATACCAAATGTCTAACCTCAACATTGCACAGTTAATCGTTCTAAGAAACGTGAGAAATGCTTCGAAAAAACCTATAGTTGAATATTAGTAGTCTACGAATATCTTCCATTCTTAATGGCAATGCTTCAAACCCATAAAAGAGTAGAATAGAATAACAACTTCTCACACCCCCCAATTAATTGAAAAACTGACATTACAATAACGCCCATGTTGATGTACAACAGAATCGGTTGAAACAATATTTCATCCTACACTGACTCGACAGGACAAATGAGATTCGCAAGATAAATGAAGTAGTGAACGCGCCCAGCCACTTCGTGCACTATGATTAGGTTAAGAAGTAACGTAAAGCAGTCTTGATTATTGTGGATTAAATGGGATTGTTAATCAAGGCTCTATATTACGGTAATGTCTTTATTAAACAGAACTGCTATTTATGTATTCTTATTCGAAAAATGTGTCGTCTGGTAAGAGATTAGTCTTTGAAATATTAACTCTAAAAAGAATGTTTACGACAAAAGTAAATAAGAATTGGAAAAGTGGGCAATCATGCTAAATACCACTTGATGGTATTTCGCTATAGGTTCTAACTCGACCATTAATGTCTGAGTAAAAAGCCTTTATGACGTTTATGTACTTCTTTGGTATGACTCCCAATGACAGACGCAGACAAGAAATATTTCAATGGACCAAAACTTGAATACACAATCGATTTATATATATATATATATATATATATATATATATATAAAATCATTAAAAAGCAATTTGTAGTGCACAACTATTTCAAAAACAATAATAACATTTAAATAACTGTATGTTCTGAAAAGATTATATGTTGTTGAAACTTGGAATGAGAAATACAATCATATTCCGAATAAGATAGAAATAAAAATAGATTGTAAGGAGGATTATGTAACCACTTAAATCCTAGTAATCGAATCCGCTAAATTTGTAGTGTTGACGAGTTAAGAAAAACTTTTATGTTCAGACGATTTTCTGAAAACAAACGAGTCTTAAATATTCCCACCAATTACTAACACTACGTGTAAGCAAGACATCACCAGAAGTAATGATATCGAAGCATCTACACATGAAAAAGGTCCGAACGTGTCACCTATTTCGTTGAAAATCAACCGTTTAAACGTGTATGTGTAATAGTTATATTTATCACAAGCATATCTCAGACAAGTGACCAAAACTTGTCATAGACATTCAACTTGAAAACTTTGCACTTAATACCCAAACAACATTTGATCGTATAACTAGAGGATTGAGGATTCAAATATAAATTCAGTTCAGTAAAAAACACATTTACACACAAAGCAGAGTTGGTGTGATGCACATTAAAATGAAATTTCAAAATGTTAGAAATAATAGAGGTGTTCTGATAAAATGATCCACCACATATTTAAAATTATTACGAAAGAATCTAAAACACAGTCTAAGTAAATCAGAGCGTATTTGAATAGCACAGTAAAACGTCAAAAACGTTAAAATCCAGAAAAGAAGAAATAAATCGACGGTTAGTTTACACGTATAAACAAAAAATCACAAATGATAGTCATAGGAGACGAAAATGGCAGGAAGTATTTTGTAATTGCTCAGAAAACGGAACTAGCGCATGAAGATATTACCGTAACTCGGAGCTCTAGCTAATGAAATAGCCACGTTTAAAACTATGCTTAACGAAGTTCGTAATTTGATGGGAGCACAAAGAATATGACTAGTGTCTTAAATACCAGTGCTAATACTAATTTCAAAACTCCCATATAATATTCAGTATCCGAAACAGTCGTTTTCAGGTATTGATAAGTAAGAAAAGATTTGAAAATCTTAAAATATTAAAAATCTCATATGGAACAATACAATAATCCACTGGTTCGTCCGAATAATTTAACAAATAACTTGGGTATATTATGTTTTAACACAGTTTAAAAAATTTAAAGTTCGAAAAACAGTCATCTTACACAACTTGACGATGTGAAATACAGTCACGATGTGTCCATGTAGAATAAAGTTGTTTAGATGAAATATTGACAGATGGTACATCATAACTGAACGAAGCAATTTGAGTAAAAGAATTTATTGAATGCTTTGGTTTTACAAATGATACAAAATGATGATGACTCGGTAAATGAAATGATGAATGTTCTCTTGATTCACAAATTGGTGGAGAAAACCGTCTATGATTAGGTGACCAACGACGGTGCAACCACTGACGTGAACGATTAAGGTTTCCAAATACTTGACTACGAACAGACGATTTAACAAACTTTTGTGTACTAAGAGGAAGATTTTCATTTTCTTTAAAAAAATATTTAAAAAGTATGAATATTATTGTGCTGAATAATAAATAATACAACAAAAACAAGAGTTAATCCCACAGTTAGTCACCAGTGGTATTGGAATATAGTTGTACAACATCACGAAGTGACCGAAACTAGACATGCAAGCTATTGAATCCAATCTCAATGATCTAGAGTTTAAGCGTTAATCGCGAGGCCTGAAACATACCGAGGTTCGACTGCAGGTTGGGTTGTGGAAGTGTATTGCTAAATTCCATAGTAGAACGAGAAAACTGTCGCAAAGACAGTTACTTTAGTGTATTTTCCATTATCACTTTTATAACGTAATTCACCAAATAAGCATAACACGAATCGAAGCACTATAAGGAAAATTCACCACTTTATATTGCTTAACACCTGGATTTTCTATTATGTTAACAGAAATAAACGTGTAAGTGTAAATTAAATTTTTTCAAAACTAAACCTGCCTAAATGATTGGAAAATAATTTTTCGCAAATTAATTAGATTACACTGGCTTCCAAATCATTTGTTTGTTTAACATCACTCTTACAACACTAAAGAATACTTATCCCACACAGAAAAGAGGTTGGGACAAGAATTGTAACATTATACGTAAATTATGTTTTCATCACTGAACTAATTAAACGACTACTAATAGTAATTTTTCTATTGTTTGTTATTTACTATTGCTACAGAAAGAGATATAAGTGACTAATCGGTGTGTAGGTATAACCAGAATAGAAATTCTTTTCAACGACACAAGCTTAGATTAATGCTATGATGATTAGTTCGTGAGAAATATCTCATCTTTTAATCATAGATAAAATTTTTTATCTGCAAATGATTATCTGTTCGGTATCGAACTCTATAAAACCGTGTCTCTGTTACTATATTGAAGTTGATTGACAATATTATTTTATGAATTCTATCTACCTGCCAAACTGCGTTTTGTTTCAGAGTGAACCTGTTAATAACAGATAATTGAAAACTGATAATTTGTACACCAATCCTAGTGTTTGAAAACACTTATTCGCATAACCGAAAAGGAAAGAGGGAGAGATAGACAGTTGACGTACGAATATTTTAGAAGCTTTCGTAATAGTTTTTTTAAGAAATATTCTATGGTTCCGTGATAGTTGGTGTTAGATTGGATAGGAAAGCCAACCTTTAATGTAAAGAAAAGACAAAAGAGATAACATTGAAATCTAAAGTAATGAATCAATATATATTGTATCAATCTTACTAGTTTCTGCTCCAAAATTAGTGACTGGAGGAATAACAGAAAAGATATCAGAAAGTAATCGATTTGGTTTCGGGTCGGTTTGGATCATTTGTCCACTGAAAGATTGGATTTTCGGGTAGGCCAATATCTCATCTTGAGCTCCTTCATTAGTTTTAACATTTCTATCATAAAATATTTGAGGAATGAATAACCAATCGGATAAAGATTCATCGCACTTAAAATCATTAATGTTCTGTGATGATTGGTTATTTTGTAAGATTCCTAGGCAGTTATGTTGTCGAAAAATTTGATTTGATGATGTAGCAATTAAATTCAAACAAATCCATGCAACCCTAATATTAAAAAAGAGGTCACAGAAAAGAAAATGAAAATTGGGTTAAATTTCAAAGAACAAGGGAAACAAACCCTCAGAATTCAAGATTTATAGGAATATGACGATGTGGGAGGTAAAAATCCCGCTAACAGAAATCCCACCAGACTCTAACATACAATTACATGAAGAATAAAATGCGGTATAAAATAGTTTAACATGGAACTAATTGTAGTAAATGAACATAATCCCCTAAGCATTGGTAAGTTTAAAACAACAAAACGACTGCATAACAGAACTAAAGAGAAAGCGTTGAGCCGAAGTCAATAAGACATGTGGAGTTCCTAAAGAAAAATGCAAAAAACATTAAATTAATAACTGAAAAATTTAGTGGTCCACATTCGGAATAATAAGATGACAATTGAATGATTACATTGGATGAGGGTTACACTATGCTACATTAGGACTAACTGATTTTCAACATATGAACCACAATGATTTAGGATATGTGTCTTAACAAAGCCATCTTCAAAGTCAAATATCGAAGTCTTGGTTTTCTAAACTAATGTGGAGTTGCAAGTATTCGATGCCACAGAATTTGTGTATTCAACCTGGAAACTACATAGTATATTGGGACCAATTGGTACTCCGCAATTGCTATCAGTTGACTATACGATTCGATCTTAATTTGTCTAAAACATCTACATCAAAACCCTGTGAATCAATAATAATCAGTAAATTAATTTCAGCAACAAAACATATTTTTAATCTATAAAAAGCAGTCAATACTTCTCTTTACTAACTGTAGCAACCAAACTAGTGAATAGGTGTCCATAGATAAGCGACTGAATCCTATTTATGGGACACGACCAAAAAGTATATCGCATACTCTTATCTTGAAATTAAACTTCATATCAGCACAAATGTACATGAAAGAAAATCAGATGAAATTTTTTCAAATAAACTCCTTAAGAACAGTAAATCAACACTTTTTCTAAATTGGTGTACCCACTTAACAATAGTAATGTTATTAGGTTATGATATAACCTGAAGAAAACTGGTAGTTGAACGATATACTGAGCATAGCTTAAATTGAATGGATGAAATAAATGTTGAATGTAATACTGAATGAATATTACAATAAATCAAAACGTGATAAATAATTTTATCTCGTCCTAACAAAGTCAGAATAACAACATTAAATAGAAAAATAACTCAGAGATAACCACATTTAAAGTTAAGTTGAAAGAGAAGATTGTTGTTTAAGTTAAAGAGACCAAGTTATTCAGAATTAATTCAATGAAATATTTTAATTTACATAACTGATTGGTATTTCTAGCTTTTTTATACAATGCATATTAATGGAAAATGTATTATGTAAACATAAACTTGATGTTTAAGTTGTATTTTTAATCTTCCAGATACATAGATTTTAAGGGGCGAGACATACCAATAGTGATAATAAATTGATTTATACATTTCTTAAAATGCTAACTTACGCTCTGATGTTCATTGAATTGGAGTGTAAAGCAAAACTGGTTAATAATGTCATCAGTTCAGGATGTTTTAATAACCAATATTGTCCGTAAGATGTTGAACAGGTATGAGCTAAAGCCCACATGTCTGCTTTAAGTTGTAATAGGGAATCAGTATCATTAAAAGTGTTTGTTTCTTCATACTTATCATTGATTATTTGAGGCAAAACAGAACGTATATTAGCAACAGAGGTCTACAATTATTAGAAATAAAAACAAAACCAACACATTATAGGATCCATTAAATCATAACAGAGAAATATTAGTTTATGAGAACAATTTTTAATATAGATACTTAAATATATACAACACAGGACAAAATGGAAAAATATAAAAAAACAGTATGGAAAATCTACGTTCAATATTGCTTTGCTGTTTTGTTAGAAACTAAAAATATATCTAAAACGTGATTTACTTTCTTTATCAGCTTAATTTAATTGTAATAATAATGATAATCATTTATTCAGCACTGATTCATGTACACGGGGTTTTGAGCTATACTTTAGTTGAATGAAAGTGAACGATACTATCCGGCTGAAGAAGGCGGATCACAGTTTGAAAGTGAGATCTACAAATTGAAAGTTAACCTCAAAGTAGTGATCGAAACTTGACAATCCTGACGAACTAATCGAGTTATAATAACCACCGGTTCAAACCCCGTTTCATCTAGTTATTTTCTGATCGAATAGGTATTATTACTTTTCACATTTGAAGTATGGCTCGAAGTCAAATATGCAAATATATTAATCATAACAATAATTGTGCGTGTAAAGAATAACATAATCACACGAAAATGTTTAAAAAGATTAGTACATAAAATGCACATAATTTACCTCCAAATCCTTTCTTGTATTTAACAAGTCGATTCCATTACGATGTTCAGCTATACATGCATAAAGATGTTTTGGAAGCGGTAAACAATGAAAACTATCATGTCCATCAACAACTTGACCAATAGATTGATCATTTACCAACGGAGGAGATACATAGGTTCCGGATACTGAGTCAGTTTCTTCAATAAAATAATTGTCTTCAAAATTAAATTCTGAATTGCTAGGTCGATCAACTCTCTCACTGTTTTCTTCATCATCATTATTTCCATCGTCGGTATTGGTATTAAAATGTAAAGGTGACAGTATTTGTAAGTTCGCTGTTGATGAATCAAAAGATGTGAAACTTGTTGACTTATAAGATGTACCCGAAAGTAATTTCGTTCCATAAGTAACAAACAATGAAGTAAACCGATTGTCCATTTCTTTTGCATAAGCTAAATTATAGTGCTTTAATCGATTTCGACAAAGAAAAACAAGGATAAAACATGTTTAAAATATTAATACATTATCTATAAATAGGAAATAGCTATTACATAAATTCAAGTTTAGGGAATAATAAAAGAAAATAGTAACAAACTTTATTCCAGCACATCTGGCCTTTACCTGCCCCATAGAATAGACGCGAAATTAGCTTTCAGAGTTATCCGTTGAACTTATCATATGCTTTTAGAATTTCTCTACCATATATAACAGAAGTCAGAAGAAGGCATATTGACGAAACTAATCTATGTGTAGAGAAAACGTTTGTATAGTCTATTATCCTGGCCTTCTACTTAAATGCGCGTATGTTTTCTAAAGTTTTTCAATCATAATTACATCTAATTTATACCGTTATTACTACGTAATATAATTGTCCAAATTTCTTCGCATCACTTCCACGAATAATAATAAACATGTACTACCAAGTATGCTAAATGTCCAAGTAAAAATGAGATATGTGCTAACAAACAGGTGGAAGTAACTCGAAAAAAATCTACTAATCTACTCTAAATTTTTTTGCAAAACAATACAAGAATCTATTATGTCGAAATAACACAAACACGAGCTCAGTCACAAAATTCGGAAACATTTAAAAAACAGCAAGCATACTAATCGAAACATCCAATGCCTGAAATAACTGTACAATCTAGGTATTATTAAACAATGACTAACACTAGACTACTTAATTTGCTGTAATTTTCACGTGTGTATTGATAAATATTTTAAACACTTGGAAATTCAGAAAACACTTTAAACTACAAAATATCAGCCTCATTAAACATTAAGTGTAAAGGTAGTCAGTGTTAATGCGTTAAAAAACCAGCAAAGATATTAGTAAAATATATTAAGTGCGAAATGACACCACATAGATTGTATGTAACACAATGGCCTAGTGCAGTTTAGTGTATAAAGCTATGAACCAGAAACAATGATGGCTACAAAACCTCTTGACCTGATTTATTGAGAACAGAATGTCTAATTTAAACAGAAAATAAAAAAATGAATGATTTGAAAACAGATTGCTAATCACTGGAAAACAAATTTAAGCTAAATTAATAGAAAAAAACAAATTAAAATCAAGTCCGAAATGTACAGACAGGTACAATTTGAATTATTACGACTACTATCATTATTAAAACAATTCATAATGATAATTATTAGCATACTTTTATAATATAGAGCATTCTACTGAGTCGTTGTCATGTCGTTTGATATCAGCTGATTGGATGTAAACGTCTATAATTCGATCCCATTTACAGCAGCCAATCTACCACATTGTATCATTGAATTTCATTTATCAAACAGATACTATCCTTTTACTTTAACAATTAAAAACTTCGTTCACTTACTATATCATAAATCATAACAGTGGTAACGGGGATAGGGTAATAGCGATAACCCTTCACCACACCACAAATCAAGAGACTCAAGACCTTTTCTCATAGTCCCTGTAGTCAACAAATACTTGATGGGAATAACCGGCTTATTGTTTAATACAAAAACAGTGGTTTAGTAAAATGTGAAAATCATATACTACGAGCATCAATTGCATATTTTCTTTGAACTGTTTAATACAACATTTGTTATTCCTTCATTCCTGTTGTCATCTTGATTGCTTTTAGTTATCTCTCTCCTCTTCATCTCAGTCTTCTCAATTTTCCTCTCACAGGCTTTTCACTTCCGATTGGTGCTACATACTACTTATATCTGTCAACATAAGTAGCATACACATGTCATAACGATTATTAGGATCCTGGTAGGAAAAAATTACCTTATCAAAAAGTATAAAAAACATCACAACAAATCTATGTTCCATAGAAACTGATATTTGTTACAATGTTGAAGACTACAGTTTATAACGAATCAGTAAGACAGCGTAATCTATTATACTAAATAGTTGTCCTCTATTGATTACATCACGATACAACGAAATATATACACGCCGTTTGTCATTTTAAAAGTTCACTCCGTACGGATGTAATTATTATCACTCAAACAATCTATGTGGAATCATAAAACACAGAAATCATACTCTTATCAGCAGTTAATGTGTATTTTTGGTCAATCCAAGTAAAAATCATGAGTTCGAAATGATATAATTACGAATGTATTAAGTAATTAAATGATTTAAATACAAAGAAGTGTTTTTTCTACAATAACATGATCTTTCAACAATATACTAGACCACTGATACGGGATACAAATGAACATATTAAGAAATACATCGTTTAAGTCCTAATAAAACTATGTATCTTTTTAAGTTGCGGTAACGCAGATCGCCTCACAAAGAAGGTCAATGAAAAGTGGGAAAGTAAAACAAAAGAGGATATATAAATGAAATCATAGAATGAAAAATGTGAAATATAATATTAATACAACTAGCATCCAACATATGATCAAACGGTGAGTTAATGAATTTGTATGTAATAAGAATTCATGGCATAACACACCGACGGGATCATAGTTGATCCGAAGGATATAATTTTACAAAGAATTATAAACAAGAAACTTAAATGTTGTCTATTCAAACCTTACCTTTCGCGCGATATCTAACATCCAGTTCACTGGATCACTTAACACGGATTTATTGTTATTATCATTATTACTACTATTCAGTTCATCACGAGACAGACATGAGTTTGAACAATTCATATTCTTATTTGTTTGAGGTGTACAAAAACAACCGTCATCACAATGAAGAAAAGATGAATTTGGTTGTCTCCAAGTATTATGATTCATGCATAGTTTATCGAATATAGTTGTGATAGAAAGAATTCTACCAAATATTCTATGGCCTATTGGACCGGTATTACTATGCAATAAATAAATAGCAAATGGCGTTAAAAAGTTTTTTTGACAAACATTATTATTGTCATCATTGGTTTGATTATGTAGAATATTTTGCGATAAAGCCTGAACATTTACAGGATCCCAACATAATTCCTGATAAAAACAGAAAAGAATTAAAGGAGAAATTATAAACGGATATCAACCCAGTAAGCCATAAACAACGTATAACCTGTCACACATCTGTATCAGTCCAAGTCCTAACATTACATCAGTAAAAGAAAATGAAATTATCAAGAGAGATAGCAGAGTAGTAGAAATAGCAACGAAATTAGTGGTAGTATAAAATATTATTATGATTTTAGAACAATGAATTTGAAGAATATGAGATAATTTCAAGTCTGAAGATCTAAAGAAACATATAAAGTGAAAGCATCTGCGTCATTGCAACTGATTCTGAGCAGTTTCACGCGAAGTTTCCACACCTTTAAATAAAGAACAATTGTTCTGACTATAAATCAAGTTAGACGGTGTGATAGGGTTATTAAAACATTAGGGATTGAACATGTTGTTTCTAGACACATACTTTAGGTCAGCATTGATGAAGCCAAGGTCCTGAACACTGAAATGATGCATAATCCCATTAAAATGTTTCATCTAATGTTGTAGACTCCTATTGAAGCATTTGAGGATCAAGTTGTTTGATTTGGACTCTTTTGTAAGCCAGGTATAATACTCGTAGATGCATGCATGGACAGCTCAACTTGTGAGGTTGATATAACCAACTTTACACAAAGAAGACATATAGAACAAAGCCGAGGTGACCCATGATGTTAAAGATTATTTAGGTTGGGCCGCCACTCTATATATTTATCACTTCACTTGTTCTTTTATAAAGCCAGAACGAATAAACAAAACTCCTTCAATATTTTGATTCATAATATTATGCAAACAAAAATACAATACACATGGTCAATATATTTTTGATACAGAACTAAATGACATACAAGCACAGTAAACTGATAGTTATTTTTCGAACTCGGTAAATCTACAATTAAAATTACATGAAAACGCGATAGAAACAATAAACTTATTTTTAAAAAGCTCTTTAAAATAAATACAAACTAAATACAATTTTAGAGAATAAACACTCAACTCCTAATTTTTTGTTTTCCAATCCTTTACATTTATAAAAACAAATAAAATATCAACAACGTCCTAAATGCTCAATAAATGAGTTGTATCCAGCACTTTTAGTTAATTTCCCATTCATTTAGCGGGTGTGTTGCATATTTAAGTGAAATTTTTATTTCAAGTGTTTCGATTTATCTCCGTCTTTTATATGTTAGTGTAGTGCAGCCCAGCAAGCCGAATGAAAAACAAATATAAAGTTAGGGCTTGAAAAGAAAGTTTAAATGTAAATTACACTCTAATATGCAACACTCACCCTCTAAATAAACGGGAAAATGTCTGAGAAAAGCTGGTAACGACATATGTATTGAACATTGAGGAAGCTGTGGATAAACAGCCAAGGAATATTATACAGATAATCATAGTATACATACTTCTAATAAGCATAAGGCTAAACGACGAATTTTATTTGATGGATCCATGCATAGTTTTACAACTAAATCTATACACCAACTTGCTAGAAACGGCAGTTTCAGACGAAATAAAAGACGAATCAAACGAATTGTATAAATTCGTAGAGGCTGAAAGCGAAGAAACGATAAAAAACATGAATAAATGCTTATATTATTCATTTATTTGGAAAAAGCATAATTTTCTGGATTTTGAAAAGCAAGTCGGAAGTAGAAATTATCTATAACATTAGATGAATAAATGAATGTGAAATTAAAACTATGGTGTTTAGTTTACGTCACAATGTCATGTATACGCAAATCATCAACATGAATTTTCATGTTTACATTTTTCTGCAAATAACTAATAACATAAGAAATAGACTGCTGTAGTAAAGTAGGATTCATGATTTAATCAACGGACTTTTGATGGTTAAGATGAAACCAGAGAACGCCTATCGACAAATGACATGCAGAAATAAAATGTTGCCGGGTAACTGCGCTTCACCAGACTGAACAACTGAAGTAAACCCGCAAACTGAACTAATATCATGAAAAGACAGATATCTAACACAATAAGCTCTTTTTTCAAACGAAACAACAATAATTATAATATGAACATGATCAAACGTCGTAAGTAATTGCAGAGAAGGAAATTTGTGGTTCACATGAATTTCAATCAATCGAGACTTTCAGCTTCAACATTTAATCATATTGTTCGAACAACATATTAACACAGAATATCAACGCACGTCAATGTACGCGCAGCTTGCGAGTCTTAAATCTAATGAATCATTCATTCTGAATCCCACTATTAACCACTATTCAGCTCGGCTTAAACTGTCCAATAAGACTATTTCGACCAAGCAGTAGCAGGAATCAAAAGTTCTACCTCATCAACCAATGACCTATAAATGTTAGTTTTTATCAACTTCAGCTGTTTTCTATTATTGTGAGAAAATATTCTTCTATATTATTAAATATGCATAGTATTTTTTTCATTGAAAGAACAAAGAAAATAATAAAAAGACATTATGACTAACCTTTATACCACTATTTACAGCAGTTGTCAAGAGTAAACGACTCAATTTAGTAGAATGTGTATAATCTAGACTAGATAATATAATTTTCGCATGATTTAGAAAAACACATTGTTGATTACGCTTATCATCCGTATCATTATAGTGAATTTCAGTATGTGTATTGGAATTTTTCTTCAATTGACTAGGAAACATTAAAATACACTGGAAATCTAAATAAAGATCGCTTTTTTCCAAACGTAATTCACCGACTTCAGAATTGGTTAATCGTGATGCGGCAAATAGAATCAGACCACCACAACTTTTAGCTAAATAATTTGAATGGAATGTTAGTATCATATTAGTGTTATTATTATTGTTAGGAGTAATATTATTGTCTTGCGAAAGTTTCTGATTTATTGATTTATTATTACCGTCATTATTATCATTATGACTGATTAATGATTCATTCGACTGATTGTTGAGGACATATTTTAAACATAGATGGAGTACAGTTAAAAAACGATCCAAATACTGAAATGGTTCACTAGCCTAAATAGTAAATCAGAAAAAAAGAAATTGAAAAATCAATAATTATAATAATAATACTGTCGATCAGAAGGAAATTGTTATTTTTCCACTGTGAAAAAATTAAGAGAAAATTGTAAACTGCTATACGTAGTTCAATATATAAGTTATCGGCGTCAGACAATAGTGGTCTTTCTTGACTTATAATCAGCATTTGACTCTGTAGACCGTATGATTATGTGGCAGTGTCTGTCATTGATAGGCGTATCTCAGAAGTACATAAACCTCGTGAGGGCTCTTTACTCGAAGACCACTAGTCGAGTCAGAGCTTACGTTTAACTGTCAACTGATTTTGCAATCTCAAAAGGTGTCTATCAAGGATGTCCACTTACTCAATTTTTGTTTAACTTCATCACAGACCTACCGATGTAAAAAAAAGCTCTCTCACCTCCTCCCAGGAAGTCAGTCGGTCAGTAAGTAACAACGTGGAACTTCGTACGTACGTACATCAGTTCGAGTTTCCATACCACATTAGCCCAGAGATACAGTTATCGATTCAAATCCCGTAGTGCTAGAGGTAGTAAAAGTATAAGTAGTAATAGGGAACATTAGGGTTTGAAGATGTCATTCAAGGGGTACAATCCAGTGAAATAAACTTGGAAAGAAAAAGAAAAGAAAGGGACATGAAGAATTTAAAAGATTAGAATTTGGGAGAACACAAAGAGTCGATGCACCTACGCACACTATTTCAAACGATTTTGAGCCATGTCATTCAGGATCCCTAACCATCGGTTGCTATCATCTCGCGGTCCCCAACCAGGTAGTCTACACCTACCTACATGGCTCACTCCACTTGTCAGTGACTTCATGGATTTGTGCTATGTTTTGGTCTGACCGCCCCTAGCTTTCTTCCAACCTACTCCTACACCATAAAACATAGCACGTCGCGGCAGTCGGTGGTCGGGCATGCGCAACACATGTCCCAGCCATCTCAAATGATTGAGTTTCACTACTTCCTCAATTGATTTGCCATCCTTACCTAATACCCGTTTCCTAACAACTGAGTTACTTACTCGGTGGTCCCAGGATATACGAGCAATGTTTCGAAGACACCTATGATCGAATACTAGTAACCTACGAATATCCTCTACTCTTACTGGCCATGTTTCACTGCCATAAAGTAGGACGGAACGAACTGCTGCGCAGTAAACACGTCCTTTGGTTGATAGGCGGATATCTCGCCTACGCCACAAATGACGCAAGTTGGCAAAAGCTAGTCGAGCCTTCTGTATCCGTGCTGAGACTTCGTCACTCATCAGACCACAAGGGCTGATGAGACTCCCAAGATAAGTGAAGCGGTTGACACGCTCAACTACTTCACTCCCTATCACTAGTTCGGGTGTCGACGTAACCCAATCCTGAAGCAACATTTTGCATTTCGAGGGAGAAAATCGCATGCCGAACATGCCTGCATTGTTGCTTAGAATGGTCAGCAGACTCTGCATTTTGTCAGCGTCTTCACCAAATAGAACTATGTCATCGGCATATTCTAAGTCAACTAGTGAATTTCCCGGTAGAAGTTCAACTCCTGGAAATTTAGATGAGGAAAGTGTCATCTCTAAAAGCAAGTCAACGACAAAGTTAAACAAGAATGGAGAGAGTGGACAGCCCTGACGAACACAACTTGAGGTAATCAGTTCTGATGACAGTTCGCCATAAGCTCTCACTCGACCAGTTGTGTTCGAGTAGAGAGCCTTTACAAGGTTAATGCACTTCTTTGGTACTCCTTTCAGTGACAAACACGATCAACAGAGTCAAATGCCGCCTTAAAGTCGAGAAGTACTACCATTGTGGGGCGTCTGAATGTATGTCTATGTTCTAGGACCTGACGTAGTGTGAATATCTGGTCTATACAACCACGTCCAGGTCGAAAAACAGCCTGATTTTCTCTAGTCTGTTCTTCACGAGTTTTGGTTAGACGTCGAAGTATTATTGAAGTCAATATTTTAAACACTATATTAGTCAAACTGATTCCTCTGTGATTGTCACAAGAGGACATTTGTCCTTTCTTATAGACTGGCACAATCAGTGATTGAGACCAGTCAGATGGGATTACGTTCAGTTCCCAGATTCTACCTAAGACCTCAGTCAATCTCGCTGCTAATACTGAACCGCCATCCTTAAAAATCTCAGGGGTAAACCTGTCAAGGCCTGCTGCTCTTCCACGATCCAGATTTCCTATAGCTTTTTCAACTTTGTAAAGAGTCGGAGGACTTACATTAACTTGCCATTCAGGTAGACTGGTGATCGTGGGAAACCGAAGTGTGGCTGAAGGCCAGTTGAGCTGATCCCTAAAGTGTTCTGCCCATCGATCCAATCTCCCGGATTGAGAATAAATAGTATGTCCATCTTTCTCTGCGATTGTTTCGCTAACAGTTGGGTTCCTAATACCGGTTTCCTTAATAAGTCTGAACAGTTGTCTGCTGTTACCTATTGCCACTGCCTTTTCCATTTCTCTTGCTTTCGCTACCCACCACTGTTCACGATCATTGCGTAAGCTTCTAGTCAGCTTACGCTTAAGCTGACTCCGCTCCTCGTTATGTTCAGAGCCAGATGGAATGAGTTTACGAGCGTCTATCAGTGCGGTAGATGCTGCTGAGATCCAGTGTTTCTCCCTAACCTTATGGTTTACCGTACTTGCAGACATCACTGCTGTTTCTACAGCTTTTCGGATGTCATTCCACGCTGCCTCGGGGCGGGCATCACTAACATGGCTGCCTAACTGTTTTTCTAGTTGTTCCTGAAATATACTCTTAGCTTCACTATCATTTAGTAGGACCCTAAGGGGTTTCCTTGCAGCATGTTTCCTACGTCCAGTAAGACGTAGACAAATACGCGCTCGCACCAGAGCATGATCTGAGTCTAAGCATGTGCTCCAGAATGAGCGACAGTCTTCTATCGAGCCCCTCCATCGGTGGCTGATAGCGATGTGATCTATTTGGGTCCAGCGTTGAGACGAATTAGGGGGTAGCCATGTTAAAAGATGTTTTTCCTTATGCCTAAAGTTAGTGTTTGCAAGAAACAGGCGGTTATCTGAGCATAGCTGCAGCAGACGGTCGCCGTTATCTGTTCTTTGAGCCGTGACACCATAAGATCCACCCAGGTGTCTTTTCCTTTCGCTTAGTTTACCTATTTGAGCATTAAAGTCACCAGCCACTATTACTACATCAGAGCGCCTAGCTTTTCGGAAAAGGTTGGAAAGCTTTCTGTAAAACTCATCTTTTACATCATCTGAGCTGCAGTCAGTGGGAGAGTAGGCAGAGACGATGAACAGGCAACGACGAGTGTCCCTATCTTCCCGAGTGCTTACTGTTCCGTTTAGTCGGACAGCGCACAAACGACTGTCTACTGGGATCCAGTTTAAGAGAGCTAGTTCTGCCCTAGGACTCAATGCTATACTTACGCCAGCGAGGTCGTGGGAAGCAGCATCAGGGCTTCCAGATACACGAAGCGTAAATCCAGTTGGTTCGTTACTTTGACATGGTGCGGTCAAATGAATGACACTACTCGGATCCTGTATGCGCGTTTCGGAGACGCAGCACACATCGATGGAGCGAGATTCTAAAGTCTTGGCTAAGGAAGCCTGTTGTCCTATTCGGCACAGTGTTCGAACGTTTTAAGCTCCTACATGTAGTTTAGAGCGTGGTTTCAAAAAACCATTAACAACGTTACGCGTACTCGAATCGTTTGCACTAGCGGGGCGAGGTGATAAACGGACGTGAGAACGGTTAGTCGTGGAGGTAAGAGAGATATTAGGTGTAGGAAGGATTTGAATGTGACCAACTTGGTCTCGAGTGCTGTTACGGGTATGGGGGCTGATATCACTTCCAGGCTGTCCACACCGTGGAAGGGTATTTCTTGAGGAACCTGAAAAGGAAATCAGATTAGTGTTGGTCTTAAAGGCCTAGGAGCGTGACCTCAGAGCCCAAGGGACAACTGCTTGAGGCCGGTCGCGCACGGCCTATTCGTGGGAGGTTTTTTCGTGAAAAGATTGCATCGCTGTAAATGCTGGTTGTCCGAGGGAAACACCTTACTGCTGTCACACCTCTGTACAGTCAGCAGTACGACTTCGCCCTCAGACCTTGAGTTGCTGCTTTTAGTCTTACCGTTCTCCAATCGACCTGCCTGGGATGGTAGAACCTGCAGGAACATGTGTTCCAGCCAATATAGCTCGGTTGGGTCATCACGATAGGCAAGCCCGACCACCACGTCAAGGTAGCAGCTACGATCGGATCTCCCAGGAGGTAAACGTATCGACTTAGAACAGTCAAATGATATAGTCCTGTTTAGTGAAGAAGCTGATCAAATGCAGAGTCTTCTGGTAGCACACAGCAACGATGCCAGAAGGTTTGGGATGTGTTACTCCCCTCAAATGCAAGTTGTTAGTTTAGGACTGGCTTGCGTCAACACCTGAACTAAGAATGAGAAGCGAAGTAGTCGAAAGCGTTGACAACTTCACTTATCTTGGAAGTCTGATCAGCCCTAATGGGTTGGTGTCTGACAAAATCTCTACACGGATTAGAAAAGCTCGTTTGGCTTTTGCAACCTTACGTCATCTATGGCAAAGGCGAGATATTCATTTATCAATTAAAGAACGAGTATACTGCGCGACAGTTCGTTCTGTTCTACTTTACGGCTGCGAAACATGGCCATTAAGAGTAGCGGATAGTCGTAAGTTACTAGTATTTGATCACAGATGTCTTGGAAATATTGCTCGCATCTGCTGGGATCACCAGTTAAGTAATAATGAGGTTAGACGCAGAGTATTATGAATGATGGTAAATCAGTTGATGAGGTTATGAATTTTCATCGACTGAGATGGTTGGGCCACGTGTTGCGTACGTCTGAGCACCGATTACCACGATGCACAATGCGGACTTGTGTTGTGGATGGTTGGAAGAAAGTTAGGGGCCGCTAAACCAAAACATGGCATCAATGCTTGAAGTCATTAAATTCTAGTCTGAGCCATGCTAGTAAATGCAAACTACTTGGTTGGGGTCCGCGCGACTATCACAACCAATAGTTGAAGACTCTGGATGATATGGCTCAGAATCGATCACGATGGCGTAAGTGTACACACTCTGTCTTCCTTTAAACAGCGAGATTAAAATTGGTTCATACCTTTCTTTCTACGAACTGACACTTTTCTTCGTGTATTATATCCTTATACACAATCTTTCTTTTATATATTACTACCACTGAAGTAACTACTATGAATTAAGTGTTCATCTTGTTGTACTAATGAGGTCTGGCAACTTGGACCGATGGATATATGTGCCTGGTTCTAAATTGTAGCTCAATGACTGCGTGATTATGGCGAATCAGTGATCCGATATCAAGTGCTTCAACTATGCAATTCATCTCTTTAGATAATCTTTTTATTTGTATTGCTTTTAGTTTAAGTGATAGAGTGATGGCTCAATAGTTAAAATGTTCAACTTCCATCTACCTAATCGTGGACTCGAACCCTAGTGCATGTATATTTCGGTTTGAACAATCGGGTAATATCACTAGCCCATCATACTTAGAGTGTAGCTCAACTCTAAATACACGAATCTGTAGCTGAAAAATTAATGAATGAGTTAAATATCGTGTGACCTTTATGAATTAATTTTACTTTCACAGACAACAGGAAAATATCCTTTTTATATATATTTTATTTGCAAATAATTAACAATCGTTGTTTTTTTCTTTTCTAGCTATTTTAGCCTTAGAACGTTTAGCTGTACGCACAAATCCTTCAATTGTTAATCATTCAAAAATTAAATTATCTTATTCCAATTATTATCATTACTATTACCACTACTATTATTGTCATCATCATGATGTCGATCATACCAACAATCATCATCGACAATTTTATTATCATAATAATACTAGTGATAGTAAAAAGTTGAACGTTTCAATTGATAATGGAATCAAAGAAAAGTTACTATTATTGTTTCCATTCATTGGACAAATTATAATTCAAGCTTTAATGACTACATTCGTGTTCAATAATAGTACAATGCATACATATCATTCATCACGTATTCACGAAGCTGTTATTCTGTCGTTGATTACAGTTCTTAATCGCTCACAGTGTGCACAACTTTTACCTAATAGTCTTATTTCGGTAAGATATGTCTTGCATATTGTATTTTTAATTTATAAACAATTGAATTGAATACCAATATAAACTGGTAAGTTATGCAAATCTCACTTGTAAATACGGCCCGTGACTGACACTTTTAGAGGCAAAGTACTTCTGCAAGGCTGGTAGGAGCTTGAGCCTTCAGTTACTTTCCGTAATGAGCTTTGGAAGTAGTCGGAAAGTTTGTGTATTTAGGCAGCTGTATGTGTGCTGGTGGTGGCGTGGCGAGTGAGATCACTCTACGTATAATGTAAGGTAAAGCAGCTTACACCAATCTGGGCCATCCTTGGGACCGTTGTGATGTTAGTCTGGCTCTAAAAAGTTGACGTTACAACATTTCGGTGAGAGCGATCTTGCTCTATACCTAAAAAACACTGACCTCCGAGTTGAAGATATTCGGTGACTTTGTTTCCTATCATCGTTGTCACCGAAAGATAGCTAACGTCCGGAAGTTACATCATGTTACCAATACAGAGGTTTGATAATGTGTATTTGGGTTCAGTGAAGATAACTCACTTGGTGTCAACATCTCGAAAAACCGGCTACCGTGGCTTGAGCACATATTACGAGTATCACCCCAGTGAATTCTAAATTGTTCATTATTTTCCGACTCTGGGATTGGTTAGAAGAGGAGGATAGATGGTCAGTTCATGGCATGACGCAGTGGTATGGAGGGAAAACAGTATAGGACTGGCATCGGTTGGTCCTTCACTACTGTCTAGTTGGGGTCCTAGAGATTGTGCAACACAGTGGGTTGAGACGTCAACAGACATGACTCAGAACAGAGGTTGATGGAGATCCTGTTGTAGTGTCGTTTAGTAATCTTCAAAATAAATAGAAGGAACTTCTTTACTGGAAAGTATTCTTCCTAGTCGTATTATGCTATTCATTCACTTCTTTCTGATTGTATTCCTTACTCCCCACTTCCTCTATCTCTTCACAATCAAATTTCCTTATTTGTGTGTCGCATGTTTACTTCGGTGCTCTATTGTGCCAGTATTTATCTGTATCAAATAATTAAATTAATAAATCTCTAACACAATTAGAGCATCTATTTATCTACTATCTCCAAAACAAAAGAAAACATATTTGTAGGAAACATTAAACAGAACAGTGCAAACGTACTGGAGGATAGTATGCCAAATGTGTTATTAATCCAGCAGCTAAAATTCCAGCAGCTGAAGCATGAGGCCAATTATATGAAAGCCAAGCTAAATTGAAATTGGCATTCGGATTGATTAAATAATTCGATCGACATGTATTAGAATTATTATTCATGATAGTACTTGTAGCATTAATATCAGATATGTTTTTCTCTCGAGAATATATTAATAAATGATCAGTATTATCGTGTGTGTTTAAAGTATTGACATTTTGTAGCATAAAATTACGATTATCACTGATTGCGTTTAGAAATCCATCAACTGGTAATAGCCCATCCGATGACTGCATAGATTTACTTGGAACAGAAGAACATACCACTGGAGGAGAAATTGGATTGGAGCATTTTTCAGCTTTGTAATCTGATATACCTGTTCTGCATGTTTGATCTGGTATCAAAAACTCCATGACTGCTTTTAAAAATCTAGATTAAATCAGAAAAAATACATTTATATGTGTAACCTTCAAATAACCTATTGTTTTCTAATCGTTAGTGCGACTCATTGACCAAGTACATATCCTGTATACTAAGCTGTAATTCAACATGGTGATTTAGTGGTTAAGGATGTAATCTTTCAAGAGTATCACGAGTAGTATCACTAGTCTTCATGCAAAAAATGAACTCAAAGACGAGTAGACGAAAGAGAACTTGGTAAATATGTTGACCCTGAAACAGCAGTCAGCTTTCCAAACCAAACTAAATGAAGCACACTCAAAGCTCGTGATTAAAGCAACAAAAATCAAAAGATTAGTCCACTGAGCAACAATACGATACATTTTATAATCTCACAAAAGAAGAAAGATACCCAAGACCCAGAACGAATTTTTAAAGGCAGTACTAAAAAGCAATTAGATGGATCACAGATTTTTATGGACACTGCTTAGAAAAGTCGAATATAATCGACTGTTCCAAATAAAGTGCTATTTCATAATAGCAAACTGTTTATTAATCATTTGTAACCCGATGAATTTAAGTAATGGATTATTTCATAATTTCAAGGCTTACAAATGGAAGCCACCAGAATCCCAGACATTATTTAGCAGAAAAATGAAAAGCACAATGAACAAATTATCCACTCGATAAAATTTTATATTATGATCATGAGACAACAATGTAGATTCAGTATATCGAATTTATATAGAGCACGGTATACGCAGTAGCTGCGTTACCGGCCAACAAACCAAAACACTATATTTGCTCGTTTCCCTGATCGTTTTAACGTATTTAAGCCTTTTTGTCATCCATGGACCGATACAAGGTATGACACACTTGAAAAGATTACTCTGGTCCATGGGGATCTTCTACTTAACAGCACAGATCTATTTTTACTCTACTGCATTATTTTTTATAGCTTAAAAAAAGTTAACGTTTAAAACGAAGTCCGAGCATTTTCAAACGTTTTACACAAGAAACTATAATTCTCTAACTCATTAATATTTATATAACTTATAACTAGATATATCTCGTCAAAATAGAGATTGGTTCAAGAATTAAAAAAAACTAAATAACTAGTAGTAGCCTATACGTACTTCATATGTGATTTTGATTCCCAAGAAAATGTGCATCGAGTTACAGCTAGATGACGACCTAATGATGTTAAAATATTCCAATTCCATAACTCCGGCGATTTAGTATCATATGTAGTTACTTGACATTGACTAAAACGACCATGTTGAGATTTTGACTTGAATGATAACACATTTGATAATGCGATCAACTGATCTAGAGTTGTATCCGTAAGCTAAAAACAAAAGTGAATGAGAACGATGAAACATACATGAATACTCTCATAAGAACATGGATAGCGTTTGTAATATAATGAATTTGAAATCATATTTTTTGGTTTGCATTGATGGTAAGATATATATTTATTGTTCGCATAAATATTAACACATGACATTGATGGTACTAGTTTCAACTCATTCACAGTTCGAAGTCACCTGAACTTAAACAGATTTATGTGAGAAGATGGATGGAAAAACTGATATTTTGATTGATCTACTTACTCATTTGTGGGACATTATCCAATCAGTCATTAGGAAACAGGATAATTGAGAACAGAGTTATTTGGAATAACCTAACAACAATGAATGTTATACATGGGCAAAACTTTATTAATGTTCATTGACTAAATTTCTTTAAGAACTATAAATAGTTTATCTTTAGTATCTGAATCTAAGTCACCTAGCTCTAGATCAAGTTGAATACTTGCATGCTCAAATCTGAGAAAGCAGACATCTAATTTTCAACCAATCAGAGCAAGCAGATGAAGTAGGAAGATACTATAAGACTATCATGTAAACTCAATATAAACCGTAGTGCTTTTATTACTGCATATTTTGCATTTAGGTTTACTAGAATATACTTTGTTCCTACTTGTTTTTTGTTCCGATTTGGAACGAGCCAAGTGAAGTATCGCGTTTAAAGGATACGAGACAATGAAAAACGTAAACATGTAAAACTAAGTTAAAAAATGGATGAATTACGTTAAGATGTATATTTCACTTTTGTTATAATAAAAATTACTTAATTTCACCGTATACATATACATTATTACGATGGGAATATAAGGGCCGAATTACTTTAAAAATAAACATTTATTAATATTTGATCTTTGGGAAGAAATAATATCAACTACTTTCTAAGCAGACCTGGAGTGTGGTTAGCAGTGGAATCTGGGACACTCATTTGATTCCGTTTGCGATGTACTTGCATTTCGAACTTGATGTTCACTCCGATATCGGGATCAGGAATTTTTTGCTTCAAACTTAAACGCGTTATCCAAAATCTAGGTAGAAACTGGTTTATGCAATAGGGTGAATTTTAATTCATTTGCATGAGTTGTCCGAATCTCCCGATTGGCGTCTAGGATTGGAATTAGCAAGCCTTTGTGTGTGAATCTTGTATGTTTTTACTTGAAGTGAAAGGTACTAAGTACGAATTTCGGGGTGAACATCAACTCTAGGAAACAGGTACATCCAGCTCACGAGTCTTAAAGAGGATGAAACGCGAGTTATTGGTTCTACTGTCAAACATCATCTATCTCTGCTTAAGTGTTTGTGGTTTAATAGTATCGACGCAATCCGAAGAGGATGTACATTAGTCAAAAGAGACTGATTAATTCCAATCCTAAAAGTCAGTGGGGAGATTCAAATGACCAATACAAATGGATTAAAATCAACTAAATTGTAGGAAAAACAATTGGGCATACATAAATATCAGTATCTGGTCTGTTGGTTTTAAGTAGAAAAACAAACACATGTGAATGTAAATAACGTGTTACATAAAAAAATTTAAATTACTAAATATACATATGAAAATGACATGGAAATAAACGCATTTATAGTGAATATCAATGCGGTTTACTTTATGTAAAGAGCATAACTCCACAAAATGACAACAATAAATTGCCCAGAGATTAGCATAACGATTAATTTACTGTAGGAATGTTTATGTACACGAATAAAATAAAATGGAGAAAAAGTATGACGGAAGAAAATGACAAAAGCAATCAAACACATTCGCCTCAGAAATCGTATAAATATATATATATATATATATATATATATATATATATATATATATATATATGGTTTATTTTGCTGCAGTCCAATATATCATTGAGTAAAGCTATACAATATTAAGACGTTAAGTGGTTGTACAAGTAACCTTGAGATTAACTTATCAAAAATTAGACAATCATGATGTAAGCGATGTAGAATAGTTTCGATACACAAAAAGTGATACAATTATAAAGGATTCAGAGTTAACGCGCCTAATAAACTTATTGGGGAAAACTATTGGAAATCATAGTACTGTAACCCAGCCCAACACTAACTCCTAATCCTAACATCCAGATCCAAACTCTTCATTCCACAAGAAAATCATCATTCAGTCTTTTCAAAATCGAAATATAATCGAAATCGTGACGTTCAGCAACAAGTAATGGCATTTTAAATTATTCCTAATGATTAACTTCGACTATCGAAATTTAACTTGGCCGCTAACGGCCAGAGGCATAGTAGTCTTACCTATTATTGATAGAGAAAACTTGGGAGACACACTCATTTTCCGAGAGTCATACAAGATCTTGACATAGTCAGTCAGTCAGTCAGTAACAACGTGTTCGAGTAGAGAGCCTTTACAAGGTTAATGCACTTCTTTGGTACTCCTTTCAGTGACAAACACGATCAACAGAGTCAAATGCCGCCTTAAAGTCGAGAAGTACTACCATTGTGGGGCGTCTGAATGTATGTCTATGTTCTAGGACCTGACGTAGTGTGAATATCTGGTCTATACAACCACGTTCAGGTCGAAAAACAGCCTGATTTTCTCTAGTCTGTTCTTCACGAGTTTTGGTTAGACGTCGAAGTATTATTGAAGTCAATATTTTAAACACTATATTAGTCAAACTGATTCCTCTGTGATTGTCACAAGAGGACATTTGTCCTTTCTTATAGACTGGCACAATCAGTGATTGAGACCAGTCAGATGGGATTACGTTCAGTTCCCAGATTCTACCTAAGACCTCAGTCAATCTCGCTGCTAATACTGAACCGCCATCCTTAAAAATCTCAGGGGTAAACCTGTCAAGGCCTGCTGCTCTTCCACGATCCAGATTTCCTATAGCTTTTTCAACTTTGTAAAGAGTCGGAGGACTTACATTAACTTGCCATTCAGGTCGACTGGGGATCGTGGGAAACCGAAGTGTGGCTGAAGGCCAGTTGAGCTGATCCCTAAAGTGTTCTGCCCATCGATCCAATCTCCCGGATTGAGAATAAATAGTATGTCCATCTTTCTCTGCGATTGTTTCGCTAACAGTTGGGTTCCTAATACCGGTTTCCTTAATAAGTCTGAACAGTTGTCTGCTGTTACCTATTGCCACTGCCTTTTCCATTTCTCTTGCTTTCGCTACCCACCACTGTTCACGATCATTGCGTAAGCTTCTAGTCAGCTTACGCTTAAGCTGACTCCGCTCCTCGTTATGTTCAGAGCCAGATGGAATGAGTTTACGAGCGTCTATCAGTGCGGTAGATGCTGCTGAGATCCAGTGTTTCTCCCTAACCTTATGGTTTACCGTACTTGCAGACATCACTGCTGTTTCTACAGCTTTTCGGATGTCATTCCACGCTGCCTCGGGGCGGGCATCACTAACATGGCTGCCTAACTGTTTTTCTAGTTGTTCCTGAAATATACTCTTAGCTTCACTATCATTTAGTAGGACCCTAAGGGGTTTCCTTGCAGCATGTTTCCTACGTCCAGTAAGACGTAGACAAATACGCGCTCGCACCAGAGCATGATCTGAGTCTAAGCATGTGCTCCAGAATGAGCGACAATCTTCTATCGAGCCCCTCCATCGGTGGCTGATAGCGATGTGATCTATTTGGGTCCAGCGTTGAGACGAATTAGGGGGTAGCCATGTTAAAAGATGTTTTTCCTTATGCCTAAAGTTAGTGTTTGCAAGAAACAGGCGGTTATCTGAGCATAGCTGCAGCAGACGGTCGCCGTTATCTGTTCTTTGAGCCGTGACACCATAAGATCCACCCAGGTGTCTTTTCCTTTCGCTTAGTTTACCTATTTGAGCATTAAAGTCACCAGCCACTATTACTACATCAGAGCGCCTAGCTTTTCGGAAAAGGTTGGAAAGCTTTCTGTAAAACTCATCTTTTACATCATCTGAGCTGCAGTCAGTGGGAGAGTAGGCAGAGACGATGAACAGGCAACGACGAGTGTCCCTATCTTCCCGAGTGCTTACTGTTCCGTTTAGTCGGACAGCGCACAAACGACTGTCTACTGGGATCCAGTTTAAGAGAGCTAGTTCTGCCCTAGGACTCAATGCTATACTTACGCCAGCGAGGCCGCGGGAAGCAGCATCAGGGCTTCCACAGACACGAAGCGTAAATCGAGTTGGTTCACGCACGGCCTTTTTGTGGGAGCTTTTTAATATGTTAGCTCTGTTCTTTAAACGGCCTTACAGCCGGAGACGGAAATCCATGGGGATAAGGTGAGGTATGACATTTTTATGGTCAACATTCTCTAACCCCTTCCTTCCTTGTGAGAAGGCAGCATCACTGCAGATGCTGGTTGTCCGAGGGAAACACCTTACTGCTGTCACACCTCTGTACAGTCAGCAGTACGACTTCGCCCTCAGACCTTGAGTTGCTGCTTTTAGTCTTACCGTTCTCCAATCGACCTGCCTGGCATGGTAGAACCTGCAGGAACATGTGTTCCAGCCAATATAGCTCGGTTGGGTCATCACGATAGGCAAGCCCGACCACCACGTCAAGGTAGCAGCTACTGTCCAAATGATATTTATTTAGATCTTGACATAAATATCATTTGGCATTTGAAAAACAAAACATACACCATATATACTCAGACTGCTGAAAGGAGTATTTTTGTCAGGGACGGAGATTATTTTTGGATAAATGAAGTCAAACTACACAGAAACATCGGCTTAGATTACTTGATAATGTTTTACGTATGAAATCCCGACACTTTGACAAAAGAATACGGATCACATCACTTCTAAAGATCTCATAACAAGTAAGGGCAGGCTGTTTTAAGTAACTGAAATATTCACCTTGTGAAGATAATTACAATAAGCCCATATATATATATATATATATATATATATATATATATATATATAGTCGAAGGTTAAGAATGTTTAGTGATAAACGGCGAAGAGGACTTCAAAAGTAAATGTCACTGGCAACTGCTTTTAACATTCTATCGTCCATTCTCGAATGTCATTTAATTACTTAAAAAAATCATACAATTATTTTAGGTAGTAAAAATCTTGGAGATTAATCTATATCGAATTTCCATTTAATCAGGTATATTAAAGGTAGATTTATACTTATATTTAGAGTATCCTAAATCGTCCCATTAGTTTATGGCAAAGAGTTTCACTTTTAATGTTAGTTGAATCCAAGAAAAAAACTTTTGTAAACATACTTCCATTTGATCTTGTAGCAATGGATTCAAAGGATAATAAGTTGGAGAGATATTATTTGTAGATTGTTTGGCTAAACATTCCAGAAAGGGAGAATGCAATGGCACGTGAATAAGATTAGATGTGTCAATTAATTGAGTTTCGTGCAATTGCATAGCACGATGTATTCGTTCCAACCACAAGACAGCTAAATGACTACCTGGAGTTTCTGGATGCAATAGACCAGCATGATGTAAACGCCTACACGCTGGATGCTCTTGAGGTAATAGACTTTCAACCTGCATAGTGAAAACAAAAATTATATATATGTACGTTATACCTAATCCATAGTGTACCTAATAAAGGATACAAATTAAAATTCTATTACTAGTAAACACTTTTTAGCAAAAAACGTTTAGGTACTGGTAAACCAATGTGTTCTTTTTGTATTGTGGTGGGTTTTTTCTCTTTGCAGACGAATGAATCAATAACCAGTATGAAAAAAGTTTCAGTTGTACAAACAAATATCGCTCAATTTAGAGAATAGTTGAATGAAATCAATTTATATTACTCATATTATGCTACGAAAACACAGAATATTGTATAGCAACTCATGTTCAATTGAGTTTGCTCTCACCTAATTCGGTTAAGCCCTTTTATTAACTTATTAAACGGACAAAGTCACCTGCACTATAATAACTTATTGTATCCTTATTACTGTTGCGAATGTATGTACCTTTATTATTGTTATCCTTGTATGAATATGTATGCTCGGCAAGCCTTACTGCCTACGCATTTATTCACGCTACTAGCTTTACTATTAACCGCTTAATTGACTCGATGATTCATTCATTTCACTATGTATATATATGTCCATGTTATTCATATTCATGACTCGCTCGCTCGTTCATTCACTCGCTCGATCGCCCGCTCTTGCCCTTGCTCTCTCTCGCTCGCCCGCTCGCTTGCCTGTTTGCCTTTCGGCACAACTATTTCATGATTGCTTAACGCATCTGTAATTTTGGATATCTGTGTGTGGTCCCTTAATAAACGTAATTAACGCTTCGTATTCGCCTTCTGATTAACATACCGTTGGCGCATTATTTGGTGACGGTTACCGAGACGAACTGTATACGGATGCAATCAAGGATGAATTCTACCACCAGTTAACTGTTCTTCTCCAGAAAGTGCGTTCGACAGATATTGTAGTACTAGCCGGAGACTTGAATGCTCAGGTCGGGCGTATAGGCACAGAAGAGAGTCGTTTAGGTGGCCGATGGGGACTTGTTGGTCGCAGGACAGATAACGGGGAACGTCTACTGCAACTATGCACAGACCACAATCTGTTTCTGGCTAGCACTAACTTTCGGCACAGTCATCGCCGATGTGCCACCTGGCGTCCTCCTTCTGTATCTCAAGCCTGGACTCAGATTGATCACATCGCGATCAGCTGCCGCTGGCGTGGTTGTGTACAAGACTGCCGCTCCTTTTGGAGTACCTATCTGGAATCTGATCATGCTCTGGTCTGCGCCAATCTCACCTTACTTTTCAGTGGACAACAAAGTGACCGCTACCAAAGGATTGATGTTAGCAAGCTAGCTACAACTTCTGTTGCTAGTAAGTACCGAACCGAGCTAGCTTCTAGGCTAGCTACCATTCCACCGAAAAGTATAGATGAGCATTGGTTGCAATTGCATGACGCCATGAAAATGGCGGGTCAAGTCAGCTGTGGGATTGCGAAACGTCCCGCTTACAAGCACTGGGTTTCTTCTGGTTCCTTACAACTGATTGAAGCCCGTCGGTCTACTCCGGGTGACCGTGAGTTTGACCACAGACGAAGGATGTTACGTAATGAAATCGGGCAAAGCTTGCGTAAGGACCGTGAAGCCTGGTGGTCGGAGCGTGCTAATGAGCTGGAAGCAGCAGCTGCATCTGGTAATTACCAGAAGCTCTTCCAACTCATCCGAGCCACTGGCAGCAAGAAGTCTGGTGTGAGCGAAACAATCTGCGAGGATGACGGAACGCCAGTCACTAACATCCATCGACGTCTTGGACGATGGGCAGAATTCTTTGAAGGGCAGTTCAACTGGCCTGCTGCTCCGGCAACATCTGTCAGACTGCCCTGCGCTCCATGGCCGGCGACGACTGATCCACCAAATGAGGCGGAAGTCCGCAAGGAACTCCAACTCTTGAAACGTTACAAATCACCGGGCTCATATGACTTACCTCCGGCTCTTTTTAAAGATGGTGGTGACTTTCTGACTAAGGGACTGACGACGTTGTTTACAAAGGTCTGGGAACTAGAGTGTGTACCAACGTCATGGAATGAGTCGATAGTTGTCCCTATCTTTAAAGAGGGTTCACGTCGTTCCTGTAACGACTATCGGGAAATAAGTCTACTTCCGATTACGTCCAAGCTATTGGCTTCCGTCATACTTCGTAGGTTGTTCAAAACCCGAGAAAGATTGACTCGCGAGGAGCAGACTGGGTTTCGTTCTGGTCGAGGATGTATTGATCATATCTTCACCCTCGGCCAAATGTTAGAACACCGTCATACTTATCAAAGGCCAACAATCGTAGTGTTTCTTGATATCAGGGCTGCCTTCGATTCGTTGGACAGAACTGTTCTCTGGGATTGTCTATTGAAGAAGGGTGTGCCTGAGAAGTTTATTAACATCCTAAAAGCCCTATACACAAACACCTCAGGCAGAATGAGGGCATACAACCACCTTTCTCCACTATTCCATTCAAGCAGTGGAGTTAGGCAGGGTTGCCCAATCTCACCATTCCTCTTCAACTTTGCCATCGATGACATTCTGGAGACAGCTCTGACGGATGTAAGTAATGGTGGTGTGGATCTGTTGCCTGGAGAAAGACTTCTCGACCTTGAGTATGCGGATGATATTGTCTTACTGTGCGAGAATGTTCAAGCCATGCAATCCGCACTTAATCAGTTAGCAATCAATGTCCGTAGGTATGGTATGTGCTTCGCACCTTCGAAGTGCAAAGTACTCCTACAAGACTGGCAGGATTCTAATCCTGTACTCACTCTGGATGGTGAGCAGATAGAAGTAGTCGAGAAGTTCGTGTATCTAGGTAGCTGCATAAGTGCTGGTGGTGGTGTGAGTGATGAGATCAATGCACGTATAGTGAAAGCCAGAGCGGCTTATGCCAATCTGGGCCATCTTTGGCGCCTTCGTGATGTTGGTCTGGCTGTAAAAGGTCGGATCTACAAAGCGTCAGTGAGAGCAGTTTTGCTCTATGCTTGTGAAATCTGGCCTCTCCGAGTTGAGGATGTGAGACGACTCTCTGTGTTCGATCATCGTTGTCTCCGAAGGATTTCTGACATTCAGTGGCAACACCATGTCAGTAATGCAGAGGTTCGGCATCGTGTGTTCGGTAACAGTGACGATCATTCAATTGGTGCCACTATCTTGAAGCATCGACTTCGGTGGCTTGGACATGTCCTACGAATGTCGTCCCAGAGAATTCCTCGTCGTGCATGATTCGCCGACTCTGGGACTGGTTGGAAAAAGCGGAGAGGTGGTCAGTATATGACATGGTGTCGTGGTATGAAAAAAAACTGCAAAGGGTTGGCTTGTTTTGGTCCTTCACGACTCCCTGGCTGGGGTCTGAGAGATGGCTAACACAGTGGCTAGAGACGTTATCAGATATGGCTCAGAATAGAAGCCAGTGGCGATCCTTCTGTAACCTTCTATTACTTTCTTCATAAAAAATGGTTGTATCTTCCTTAACTGAAAGATTTCTTCTGATTGTACCTTTCCGTTTTCCCCATCATTGTTCTCTCCCTCTTATATATATATATATATATATATATATATATATATATATATATATATATTCCCTACGTTCCTTACCTTTTTTTCCCTTCTCTTTAAATTCTCATTGTTTTGTGTGGCGCATATATATTTAGTGCCCCCTTGTACCAGTATTTATGTGTTTAAATAAATAAATAAATAAGCATACATAGTATGATAAAGACGAGTACATAGATCACGTACTAAGTAGTGAGTGAATAAAAATTGAAACTTTAATTCATGTAACCTTAACGGGTTTAAGAAATGATTGATTAAATGGTAATGCATAATGGTAATACATAATTTTCATTTATATAGTATTTTTTTCTCAAATTCTTTAGAAATAGATTTCTACCAACCATTAGGTTAACAGTAAGTTAAAGCATTCAAATTTTAAAAATTATTAAGTTCAAAAACAACCTTAATTTACATCAATGAGTCGTAGTAATTTTAAACATCTCAACCAAAATGTTGTTTGAGTAAACTTTCATTTGTTAAATAAGTTCCACTACTACTACTACTACTACACTTTTGGTAAAATCTACAAAATGGGATTTGATTAACGACATTCATGTAAATACAATTTATGAGAGATTTAATAACTTACTTTGTAAGCCAACAAACCAAGAAGATAACCAGCACGAGTAGATGTTACTTGATTTGAATCGGAAATTGCACGAATCAGAGCCTGAAAAAAAGGAAATAAAATAATTAATATTTCCACGTAAATTGGTACACAACATTGTCCTTATACTGTATTACGTGAACTGATAAGTTTTAAGCAATTAAGTAGATTATCAACTATTAAACAAAAGTAATTGTATGCTCTCAAGAACTAACATAGTAGTTAAATAATCCGCAATTTTCTTGAGTGAGATCAATAATGTAACTATGTAAAACTATTTATCAATAATTTAAGAAAATCAACGTTGAATGACTTGAATAGAAGTTTACTGGGTAAAACTACAATTTACGGACGACCTTTGAGCAACGTTAAAATGACCTTGGAATGTCCACTTACTGACCAGGATTAAACGAGTGTTATATATTAGTGTGGGGAATTAGAATTAGAATTTACAGTTGAACGTTGGGGTTAGGAATTTGATTTAATGATCTCATCTCGAACTAACGTCAGCTACAATGCCAAAATGGTATTCAGCCAGATGAGTGGATGAATTACGAACCAATTATCCAAAACCTACTATCTTAAATATGACTGGTTCGTCCATAAATAATAGTCTCACCGTTCATTGTTAACTCCTAAGGATTTTACATTACCGTAGCCGATAATTCGAAACAAATTCAATGGTATATGGATTTACTTGAACAGATGACACGATTTCGTTAGCATCTACATTGATAATGGCTGGTAGAGGGTTTCCTGGACGTGGATTTTATACCAGCATTCCAGTATTGGTATATCGAGTGAGACTCCAAATTTAATATTGATTGCTATACATACTAGAACTGTAAACCGGGATAGACTATAACTTAGGCTACTGAAAATATGTACTATGAGTCGAACATATAAGACAAGCATCAAGTCGCACATTAAAGACACAACACTAATCTATTCACAATACAACGGAAATAAACAAGAGCAGTTGGAATTATTTTATTTTCACAACAGCACGAGATTAATTTAAAAAGACAAATACTAAAGGAGTTACATAATAATCTAGCAGAAACAATGATGAGGATGAGTAAACACAGAGGATATGGTTCGGAAAGATAGAATGGAGGAGTGCTGGAACTGGAGATCTAGAGGAAGTTGAAGAACGAATGCATTAAGACCGACTACGAGCCATGTCAATCAATGTCGTCAACCACTAATCGTGGTAATAGTGTGGGTCCCAACCAGGTAGCCTGTAACTATTAATAAGGCCCCTCACATTTAGCTAACAGCCTGTCATGTTGACACAATTTTTTATTAGCTCTTGTCCATAATTGTGTTGTCGTTGTTTGCACATTTATTCTGATTGCCTTTTACTCGGGGCTGCTCACTGACCTTGACCTGAGTTGCTTGCTTTTTTTTCTTGTTGGCTGGTGAATTGATCCCATTTCTACATGGCCATTGATTGATGGATGATAAAAGTGTCATGTTCTAAAACTTCTCTGCCATTCTTTGTGTTTCCATCTCCAGAGCTGATACAGGAAAATACAGAGACCTAAATTCCTTGAAAACCAACACATACTGACCAAATCCTCGATCACAACAACAACAACCCAGTGATTCATAAATTAAGCTGTGTACAAACACTCCAAACAGTGACAACACAAATATGGACAATAACCAATCAAAATTTATTTTAAAAGCGGCGAAATTCTAAAATATCACTTCATTTTGAGATATATATATATATTGGTAATATTTTTAAGAAAAACAATGAAGGCTTCAAGATTAAACCATACAGCTCAGACGACACAACACCATAAGAATATCAGTTCTTTTTAGACATCATGATGGTGAATATTGGACTTGTGTGAAATCTGAAAACATGACTATCTATCAGCTGACTCCAAACATTTAACCAAAAATTAAAGCTGTAAATAATGATTCTCATCTCAATAAACTTGCAACTCGTCAAACATATTTCCGCAAATATCCAAACAAGCTTTGAGTCAAAAATATGTTCACTGAAAAGTAAATACAAGTATACTAGTTTGGTCTCATCTAAGTACCTTACATTATTGATATAAATGACTTCAATGCATAAAAACAATATATATATATATATATATATATATATATATATATATATATATATAAATGGGAATACTAAACGAGAGGTAGTTAACACAAGTAATTAAGAAAGTTAACAATACCACTGCACATTTATACACGTACATACATAAATACAAAAAAAGAGATTAAACACACACCTCGTATAATCCAGCTTGAATCAATGTAGCAAGTAATATGGCATAATAATTATTCATTAAATCAATTCCAATAGAATCGTATTTAGTTATCAGACGACAACCTTCTGCAGGAATGAAATCACCTTCAATATCCCAAGCACTAGATGACGATGATGAAATACACCTTACTGGTAAGATTGAGAATAGACGTCGTGAAGAACTGTCCAAATATGAACATGACATTTCACTGCGTAAATAATCACTTCTTTTCCCTGGTGAACTCGATAAATTTATTACAGGCAACAAAGAATATGAACCAGTAGACAATGCTTCGATAAGACCCAGTATGGTTGGTTCTAATTCCTTGACAGATGAATGAGGTATAGGTATTGTTGGGAATAAACCATATAATAAGCTTAATATTTGGTTCTATGTAATAAAGAGAAAAACGAAAATAAAATGAGTTCAACAATTTAATGCAAGAAATAACCCTTTATCTATTTGCGTTGCATTTTCTGAGATGCATCATCCATCTCAAAAACATAACACTAATATACTTATTCTTAGATACAAGTATACTTTATGATCTCACCCCATGATCATTAATTTACAGTTACAGCTTAGTGGAAAAATAAATCAGTCGGATAATCTATGTATCTGCGTTCGAACATTCTATTAATTATACTAATTTTCTGTGTCCGTTGATTGTTTTTTTCTGTGATAGAAATCTGAACAGGCGTTTTATTGTGTGCTCATTGTTGCATTCACTATCTGTCTAAACATACATATCACTCCAGACTATGCACACTGAATCAGTCAGTTAGTCATGAACAATGTAGCGCCGAGCACAACTGCATATCTAAGTCATGTTACCTAATTAGTTATCAGTGCTAAGAATAAAGAAATTAGCAAGTTGAGATTTAGTGAAGGAAACATGATGATATTCATTCGGATTAAAAGCTGAATATAGAGTTGTAATTTAAAAGGGAAGAATACAATTCAAGAATGAAGTGAAGAATGACATTAGGCTTAAGGTTTTAAGGGAATAGCCAGAATCACTAACCTACGTGATTTAGGAAGATTTGAAGTGCACTATAAAGTCAGAAGTCTGAGTCTCAATACACCTACCTATATCTGAGTGGCAAGGTAGTTTAATAACTCTCACAGTAAATATGAATCCACAAACTAATCAACAAAGATCACTGAGTCCTCCTCCTGTCACCACTAGTGATAATAAAGCCAGTCCCAGCACTTATTACCAGGTCCACATGAAATCTAGCCTTAAGCACAAACATGAGCTACAAACGATTTTAATCCAGAAACTTAAATAACTGGCAAAAATATATAATACAACATGTGCTTCTTATTCAATTGAGTCAAAGATGATAATACAATGGAAATAACAGAAGTAATATAAATTTAGATATAAACAAATGATAAGTAAAATGCAAAATATCACTTGTAGTATTCCAGTTATCGTATTACATATAGTTGAGCTGTAAAAGGTAATAAGAGCCAGTGACTACAATATCTTAGATTGTACAGTTGAAAATTAATTATTATTAATCAGGCTACTACCATCATTTTAAATACTGAACAGTTTGCTATCTTCTACTCATTATTCAGTCCTGCCTTTTATTATTCTTACAAATTAGATTTATTTCCATTGCACAATTAAGTAACTAAATCCTATTTACGAAAGTTAGTGTAATTACCCGACATATTTTCTTGCTTTGGTTAAATTGGTAACACATAACTATAGTATAGCTGAAAATAAGTCATTAGTATATTCTATCAAGTGAAGAAAAAAATCCGATCAACTCACTCTTATTTCTGTATTACCAACAGCCAACGTATACAGTAGAGTTTGTAAAGTTGGGAGACCATCATGAATAAAATGGAAAATACCTATCAATAACAAAATAAAACTAAATAAAGGCTTAGAATAAAAAATAACAAAGATGTGTTTTTCTTTAAGCTGTATATTATGTGGTTATGTTGTACATCTCTAAAAAGCTATATTGTATTAGAATAGCTAACAGTCAGTCACAAACAATGTGGAACCTGCCAAATATATGCACTGGTTCAAATTGCAGCACAAAAACAACATATTGAAATATAATTAACAAGCAAAATCAGTGTAATAGGAGTAATAACAACAGTGAGGGTAAAAGAAGACTATATGGTTCGAGAAGAAAGGATGAATGACCTGGTAGTTTTTACTTACTAACACGGCTTCATGAGCTGATACTATATCTTGGTAAAAACTATGAAAAACCATTTTTAATTACCACTAAACAAAGAAAATACTTGAAAAGAAAACTAAAAGATTAAATCAAACAAAGACATAGTTGAAATCAAATCACAAATGTGAGATACCTGAGCACACACTACAAATAAACAATACAAGAACAATACTACGAAGTTCATAAATCTCTTAAGTTGTGATTGAAAAAACGAATCATGACAACTAAGTATAGCTTCTAAATTGTAAAGAAAAAGTTAACAACTGAGTAATATTCTTACAAAAGAGGGTTCTATGACTTGATGAGACGAAACTTTTGATTGATAGGGGGATTAAGTGAGGATTGATAGATAAACCTCGATGATACGTACTGAACAAGTGGTTGCTGTTGACAAAACCAATTCACTGAAGGACCACCCCCCTCTCGAATGCTTTGAGATCAAAGGCAAGAGAACCAGACGGAGGAATAGGCTTTCCAATGCCATAAAATGACATAGTTAATGTTACTTGAGGTAAACAATTTATAAATGTAATACTAATCAAGACAACAGTAATATTCGCCATTCGGCACTTGCACGTTTAACATTAGGAAAAAACGAAAAGTTATCCAGATAACTGCGGAAATAAGACGACTAGAACCCTTTATTTTATTGAGAATAGGGACTATCCAGTTTACATGGACTGTAAAATATAGTTTTACACATTAACGCAATAACCACAGGAATACTTTTAGAAGTGGTACAGTTTAGTTTAAAATTGATCAATAGTATATCAAGAACACGAAGAATAATGTTTGGTTTTTTTTAGATATGATATGTTACTTCTCTATCTTTAGTCGGATAAGAATAGTTCTGGGTATGTTGCGTCTACGATTTAGTAAACTAAGGGGTATAATCAAACGGAAGTTATATTTTTTTATTCTATTCCTTCGTCCCTCTCTCTCACTCCCTATCTAAGGCTAAACATTGTGGTCTGCAAAAGCTTAACTCAAAATAATAATTTATGACTCCATTGAATTAAAAGTAGTGTAGGTCTGTTTGACAGATATTATGAAGAGGGCAACAAAATTTTCCAAAGCAGCTTTCAGTTATTGATTTCTAGAACAATGGTGCTCGAAGCAAACCATAAAAATCAAAAATTCAATCTTCGGTAGGGCTTTAAGCACATACTGATGAGAAGCGGTATACATTAGAAGCGAAACAGCTCCGTCAGTTGTTATTAATTAAAACGTTTCTCCAAATGACTTCAGTTAGTTTACACAATTTAGGAAATATACTCCGAAAAAGTCTCAACGAAACCATTAGACTGAGATTAATACTATATTTTACTAAATAGTCAGAAAATAATAATACTTAAAGGCTACTAATTGATTTTGTTAATTAAACGAGAAATATTGACAAACCTATATGAACAACTATGGTGTATAAAGAGCACTAATCACTAAAACTTTATCTATCTGACAATCGTATTCAGAAAGTATACAGAACTGATAAACAGGATATATGTTCTGACCGCCATGACAAGAACAAAACAGGATAAATTCGAACCGGTCTATGCTTAGCTTAATGAAATTGCAGTTCGCATACCCTCTAATAGTTTATTTTCTAAATAACTGCTAACAATGTTTATTCTTGTGTTCAATATTTTATACATAAGCGTGCTATTTTGTCAAAAGAAAAACCTATTCTATTGTCTTGACTTTGTATGTTAGTTCAATTGACGTTAACAATTTGATCTCGTGAGCAGTTGTCACTCGACGTGTCGATCGGTATTCAATTTATTCATTTTAACAATTACAAACATTTTTTATGTAACAAACTCTAATTCATAAAATATATAATTTTAGATAAGCCATTCTTCATGCAAATTTGTATTAATTCAGCAAGCTATTTGTTTTGAATAGACACTACGAAGAATGGTACATAACAACTGAAAAATCAGAGTTTTGAACAGTTCATGGATCGTCTTTAACGATCATATTTAAGTGTCTATTCACAATCAAAAATGAGAGATTGAATATGGATTCATGATATATGTGTATATAATAAATCATGAATTATGTTTTATTCACACAAGATGATACAGAAAGGAAAATTAATTAAAACAAAATCGACGGTACTAAAAGACATATTAGTATAAATACGCCCATAATATTATTAAAATCACCACCCATTAGAAGAACAATAAAAAAATGAACACAGAGACAAATGCATGGAAAATTTACCTGGCCATGAACGAAGGAGAAGAATTAGACAATTTCTAGCACAGATCGGAAATGAAGGATATCTATCATCGCAATCCATTGAGAATCATATTAACAGAGAAAAAAGAGAGAGAACACTAATAACCTCATATAACATGTCAAAAAGTGCTGATTAAGGCTTTAAATTTTTAAGCAGTAGTTTACAGAAAAGGAAAGTTAATTAAGCTAAATAGGGGTTAAAATATTGATAGGCTTTCGAGATCGAAATGCACAGAGTTCAGATATACCTGTTTTTTTAGTTTGACAATTATTGGTCACCTAATCAAATGAAGAACAATTTTGTTACAATATGTCAATAACTATTATCATAGGAACCAAGAAATGCAGAAAGTATGCCATTCCAAACAGCGACTTTAGTAAATGTCTTAAGTCCATGAATTTATATCCTTTCTTTTCCACAACCTGAGTGTCTTATGAAGGCATATAAACAGTCTTTGATTGATGTATTTTAAGTCAAAGGTTTTTATCGTATCGTCACCTTTTGATTTTTGCGAAATTCAAGATTTATATTTGTTTGTGTTTGGATAGTCTATTTACCCAATATCTTATTAGAATACGCTTTTTTCACTTGAACAACATACATGATTCTCATAGTCAACTCAACAGAAACATAAAAGCATATAACTACGATAAACTGATTGTGTATAATTATAAAAAATAAACAGAGGTTCGAAATTCAATAAGGAATAGAGACGCATAGTATTTTAACTCAAAAGTATCCAACGCATACTTTCATGCTATAAGATGAATTTATCGCTGATTTTGTTTGTTTTTTTTTGAATCCTGGCATAATTTAAAAGAAGATACATAATTTTATTTATTGTAATAAACTCACACATTGAAAGGTAATTTCGATCGGGGCAGCAAACATGATGGAGATGTGAAGGTAACGAAGAATTTCTGCAATTTAATTTTTTGATGGGAGAAAAATAGTGAAAATATATTATAAATATTTTTAGAAAGCATAGAAGTCACATAATAAGTGTTTGGTAATAGTCTAAAAACTATACCCCACAATAATACAATTATTAATAAATTGAATTGACATTCAACCATTGAATTTCTAAATCGGTTATATATCACAATCGACTGAGTAGGCTGAGATATGTGCCACATATCCCTAGCAAACGCCTATTTTGACACATAACATTGGCACAGGTCGAAGTAGACTTCTTAGTTGGGGTAACTTTAATCAATGGTTTAAGAAACTGGGTGACATAAAACGAAAATGATCACAGTGGGACGAATGTATCATCCTCTAGATCTTGAATTTCAGTGTTATTACATACCTTTTATTCTGTAAATTGATTTATTCTTTCTGAATTATGTTCTTCATGACTAGTACAGTTTATACTATCATTGACACTAATATTACTAATCTGAGATTTTTGTTATCTACGTTGCTAATGCTAGCTTGCTTTGTTGATGTGGTGAGGCGACTTGGGATGATATACAACCATACTGGATCGTAATTTGAATAGGACGACTTGAAAAGTTCATTTAAACCATATTCAAGCCTACTTTGATTTTGGTAGCCAGTAATTTATCACTAGCCCTCATACTAGAGAATGTGGCTAAAAACCATATACATACGTTGGGACTTCATTAAGATTACCTCTTACTAAACTGTAGAAGAAAATAAATATTAATGATCATCAATTAACAAGGTTTGATTTGATAATTTTGAATAAATTGAGCATTGGGTTGATTGTTATAAATTAATAATATATTTGTAATATCCCAATGAGTAGAAAATTAGATTTTCTGAAGTTTCGTGATTTAGTGTAAGTCACTTCTTCAGAGAATAAATAACAGCGGAACAATCCGCTGTAGTATTTAAACTTGGATTAATTTTAATTTAGTTATTTATTCTCTGAAGAAGTGACTTACACTAAATCACGAAACGTCAGAAAATCTAATTTTCTACTCATTGGGATATTACAAATATATTATTTATTTATAATTATCAATTAAGGTTAGTAATTTGTATTTTATCAACTGTTATAACCATAGTCTCTAGTAAGTGCATCGCTTTCATTATAGACCATACTTATCATGGCTAACAGAAATATAAAATAACGATTACATGAGAACAATTCGGTTAATCAGATTTAAGTAACTAACATCAGACTACATGATAAAACCGAATTATAGGGACGACCTTCAGCGACACAATAACCAATCAAGAAATAATGTTTGATTATGAAACAAATATTGATAAACAGAAATAAACTTTCAGTAGATAAATAGTTTTGATATGATTAATGAACTCTTCTGTGTTGATTTATTTATTTTAGTAAACGAAACGACGATAAGGTTAGGTATCAGAGTTCAGGAGGGTTGGATTGGGAAAATAATTCCTATCCACATAAATGCCCTTGAACAAGCATACAGTTAAATCAAGTATAGTTTATAGATCACGTCACATACCCTATGGAACTCGATATAAACCAGTCCTACTTAGTTATTAGTTAGAAAAATGCTATACTTCGCTGAGCCTTCAATTTAGCACAAAAATCGGGGAAGGGACATCTCAAAAATGATTGGCTCACACAAGGTCATCAGTACAGTGAGGTTACATCTAACAATTTTTGTACAACACACAGGTACACACTCTGTGCGAAAAAGCTTTTCAATTGCACTGATCTACAAACAATAGCCGCAAATATAGTCAGGCATCACAGTCAATCCTAGTTTGTAATAAAATAGTGTGAAAATTTTCATTATTACATAGGTATTAATATCAACCGAATGATTGAATCAAAAGTTCATGACGTTCTTATCATGGATGGTTCCTTTACTAGAGCATAAATCACAAATCTATTAATTTAATTATTTGATACAGATAAATACTGGCACAATAGAGCACCGAAGTAAACATGCGACACACAAATAAGGAAATTTGATTGTGAAGAGATAGAGGAAGTGGGGAGTAAGGAATACAATCAGAAAGAAGTGAATGAATAGCATAATACGACTAGGAAGAATACTTTCCAGTAAAGAAGTTCCTTCTATTTATTTTGAAGATTACTAAACGACACTACAACAGGATCTCCATCAACCTCTGTTCTGAGTCATGTCTGTTGACGTCTCAACCCACTGTGTTGCACAATCTCTAGGACCCCAACTAGACAGTAGTGAAGGACCAACCGATGCCAGTCCTATACTGTTTTCCCTCCATACCACTGCGTCATGCCATGAACTGACCATCTATCCTCCTCTTCTAACCAATCCCAGAGTCGGAAAATAATGAACAATTTAGAATTCACTGGGGTGATACTCGTAATATGTGCTCAAGCCACGGTAGCCGGTTTTTCGAGATGTTGACACCAAGTGAGTTATCTTCACTGAACCCAAATACACATTATCAAACCTCTGTATTGGTAACATGATGTAACTTCCGGACGTTAGCTATCTTTCGGTGACAACGATGATAGGAAACAAAGTCACCGAATATCTTCAACTCGGAGGTCAGTGTTTTTTAGGTATAGAGCAAGATCGCTCTCACCGAAATGTTGTAACGTCAACTTTTTAGAGCCAGACTAACATCACAACGGTCCCAAGGATGGCCCAGATTGGTGTAAGCTGCTTTACCTTACATTATACGTAGAGTGATCTCACTCGCCACGCCACCACCAGCACACATACAGCTGCCTAAATACACAAACTTTCCGACTACTTCCAAAGCTCATTACGGAAAGTAACTGAAGGCTCAAGCTCCTACCAGCCTTGCAGAAGTACTTTGCCTCTAAAAGTGTCAGTCACGGGCCGTATTTACAAGTGAGATTTGCATAACTTACCAGTTTATATTGGTATTCAATTCAATTGTTTATAAATTAAAAATACAATATGCAAGACATATCTTACCGAAATAAGACTATTAGGTAAAAGTTGTGCACACTGTGAGCGATTAAGAACTGTAATCAACGACAGAATAACAGCTTCGTGAATACGTGATGAATGATATGTATGCATTGTACTATTATTGAACACGAATGTAGTCATTAAAGCTTGAATTATAATTTGTCCAATGAATGGAAACAATAATAGTAACTTTTCTTTGATTCCATTATCAATTGAAACGTTCAACTTTTTACTATCACTAGTATTATTATGATAATAAAATTGTCGATGATGATTGTTGGTATGATCGACATCATGATGATGACAATAATAGTAGTGGTAATAGTAATGATAATAATTGGAATAAGATAATTTAATTTTTGAATGATTAACAATTGAAGGATTTGTGCGTACAGCTAAACGTTCTAAGGCTAAAATAGCTAGAAAAGAAAAAAACAACGATTGTTAATTATTTGCAAATAAAATATATATAAAAAGGATATTTTCCTGTTGTCTGTGAAAGTAAAATTAATTCATAAAGGTCACACGATATTTAACTCATTCATTAATTTTTCAGCTACAGATTCGTGTATTTAGAGTTGAGCTACACTCTAAGTATGATGGGCTAGTGATATTACCCGATTGTTCAGACCGAAATATACATGCACTAGGGTTCGAGTCCACGATTAGGTAGATGGAAGTTGAACATTTTAACTACTGAGCCATCACTCTATCACTTAAACTGAAAGCAATACAAATAAAAAGATTATCTAAAGAGATGAATTGCATAGTTGAAGCACTTGATATCGGATCACTGATTCGCCATAATCACTTCGAATTACACAACTAGAATGTAGCAACACTCTATGGAACTATTGTGGTTGGAAAATAAACCCGTCATTAAGTGATATCTTATCATGAATCAAAAATTAGAAAATGCTGCTAACTACAACAACTCCATGAGTAAACAGTCAAGAATTAGGCCTGATAGTCAAGTCCTTATTCCAATTCCATAACTCCGGCGATTTAGTATCATATGTAGTTACTTGACATTGACTAAAACGACCATGTTGAGATTTTGACTTGAATGATAACACATTTGATAATGCGATCAACTGATCTAGAGTTGTATCCGTAAGCTAAAAACAAAAGTGAATGAGAACGATGAAACATACATGAATACTCTCATAAGAACATGGATAGCGTTTGTAATATAATGAATTTGAAATCATATTTTTTGGTTTGCATTGATGGTAAGATATATATTTATTGTTCGCATAAATATTAACACATGACATTGATGGTACTAGTTTCAACTCATTCACAGTTCGAAGTCACCTGAACTTAAACAGATTTATGTGAGAAGATGGATGGAAAAACTGATATTTTGATTGATCTACTTACTCATTTGTGGGACATTATCCAATCAGTCATTAGGAAACAGGATAATTGAGAACAGAGTTATTTGGAATAACCTAACAACAATGAATGTTATACATGGGCAAAACTTTATTAATGTTCATTGACTAAATTTCTTTAAGAACTATAAATAGTTTATCTTTAGTATCTGAATCTAAGTCACCTAGCTCTAGATCAAGTTGAATACTTGCATGCTCAAATCTGAGAAAGCAGACATCTAATTTTCAACCAATCAGAGCAAGCAGATGAAGTAGGAAGATACTATAAGACTATCATGTAAACTCAATATAAACCGTAGTGCTTTTATTACTGCATATTTTGCATTTAGGTTTACTAGAATATACTTTGTTCCTACTTGTTTTTTGTTCCGATTTGGAACGAGCCAAGTGAAGTATCGCGTTTAAAGGATACGAGACAATGAAAAACGTAAACATGTAAAACTAAGTTAAAAAATGGATGAATTACGTTAAGATGTATATTTCACTTTTGTTATAATAAAAATTACTTAATTTCACCGTATACATATACATTATTACGATGGGAATATAAGGGCCGAATTACTTTAAAAATAAACATTTATTAATATTTGATCTTTGGGAAGAAATAATATCAACTACTTTCTAAGCAGACCTGGAGTGTGGTTAGCAGTGGAATCTGGGACACTCATTTGATTCCGTTTGCGATGTACTTGCATTTCGAACTTGATGTTCACTCCGATATCGGGATCAGGAATTTTTTGCTTCAAACTTAAACGCGTTATCCAAAATCTAGGTAGAAACTGGTTTATGCAATAGGGTGAATTTTAATTCATTTGCATGAGTTGTCCGAATCTCCCGATTGGCGTCTAGGATTGGAATTAGCAAGCCTTTGTGTGTGAATCTTGTATGTTTTTACTTGAAGTGAAAGGTACTAAGTACGAATTTCGGGGTGAACATCAACTCTAGGAAACAGGTACATCCAGCTCACGAGTCTTAAAGAGGATGAAACGCGAGTTATTGGTTCTACTGTCAAACATCATCTATCTCTGCTTAAGTGTTTGTGGTTTAATAGTATCGACGCAATCCGAAGAGGATGTACATTAGTCAAAAGAGACTGATTAATTCCAATCCTAAAAGTCAGTGGGGAGATTCAAATGACCAATACAAATGGATTAAAATCAACTAAATTGTAGGAAAAACAATTGGGCATACATAAATATCAGTATCTGGTCTGTTGGTTTTAAGTAGAAAAACAAACACATGTGAATGTAAATAACGTGTTACATAAAAAAATTTAAATTACTAAATATACATATGAAAATGACATGGAAATAAACGCATTTATAGTGAATATCAATGCGGTTTACTTTATGTAAAGAGCATAACTCCACAAAATGACAACAATAAATTGCCCAGAGATTAGCATAACGATTAATTTACTGTAGGAATGTTTATGTACACGAATAAAATAAAATGGAGAAAAAGTATGACGGAAGAAAATGACAAAAGCAATCAAACACATTCGCCTCAGAAATCGTATAAATATATATATATATATATATATATATATATATATATATGGTTTATTTTGCTGCAGTCCAATATATCATTGAGTAAAGCTATACAATATTAAGACGTTAAGTGGTTGTACAAGTAACCTTGAGATTAACTTATCAAAAATTAGACAATCATGATGTAAGCGATGTAGAATAGTTTCGATACACAAAAAGTGATACAATTATAAAGGATTCAGAGTTAACGCGCCTAATAAACTTATTGGGGAAAACTATTGGAAATCATAGTACTGTAACCCAGCCCAACACTAACTCCTAATCCTAACATCCAGATCCAAACTCTTCATTCCACAAGAAAATCATCATTCAGTCTTTTCAAAATCGAAATATAATCGAAATCGTGACGTTCAGCAACAAGTAATGGCATTTTAAATTATTCCTAATGATTAACTTCGACTATCGAAATTTAACTTGGCCGCTAACGGCCAGAGGCATAGTAGTCTTACCTATTATTGATAGAGAAAACTTGGGAGACACACTCATTTTCCGAGAGTCATACAAGATCTTGACATAGTCAGTCAGTCAGTCAGTAACAACGTGGAACTTCGTACGTACGTACATCAGTTCGAGTTTCCATACCACATTAGCCCAGAGATACAGTTATCGATTCAAATCCCGTAGTGCTAGAGGTAGTAAAAGTATAAGTAGTAATAGGGAACATTAGGGTTTGAAGATGTCATTCAAGGGGTACAATCCAGTGAAATAAACTTGGAAAGAAAAAGAAAAGAAAGGGACATGAAGAATTTAAAAGATTAGAATTTGGGAGAACACAAAGAGTCGATGCACCTACGCACACTATTTCAAACGATTTTGAGCCATGTCATTCAGGATCCCTAACCATCGGTTGCTATCATCTCGCGGTCCCCAACCAGGTAGTCTACACCTACCTACATGGCTCACTCCACTTGTCAGTGACTTCATGGATTTGTGCTATGTTTTGGTCTGACCGCCCCTAGCTTTCTTCCAACCTACTCCTACACCATAAAACATAGCACGTCGGGGCAGTCGGTGGTCGGGCATGCGCAACACATGTCCCAGCCATCTCAAATGATTGAGTTTCACTACTTCCTCAATTGATTTGCCATCCTTACCTAATACCCGTTTCCTAACAACTGAGTTACTTACTCGGTGGTCCCAGGATATACGAGCAATGTTTCGAAGACACCTATGATCGAATACTAGTAACCTACGAATATCCTCTACTCTTACTGGCCATGTTTCACTGCCATAAAGTAGGACGGAACGAACTGCTGCGCAGTAAACACGTCCTTTGGTTGATAGGCGGATATCTCGCCTACGCCACAAATGACGCAAGTTGGCAAAAGCTAGTCGAGCCTTCTGTATCCGTGCTGAGACTTCGTCACTCATCAGACCACAAGGGCTGATGAGACTCCCAAGATAAGTGAAGCGGTTGACACGCTCAACTACTTCACTCCCTATCACTAGTTCGGGTGTCGACGTAACCCAATCCTGAAGCAACATTTTGCATTTCGAGGGAGAAAATCGCATGCCGAACATGCCTGCATTGTTGCTTAGAATGGTCAGCAGACTCTGCATTTTGTCAGCGTCTTCACCAAATAGAACTATGTCATCGGCATATTCTAAGTCAACTAGTGAATTTCCCGGTAGAAGTTCAACTCCTGGAAATTTAGATGAGGAAAGTGTCATCTCTAAAAGCAAGTCAACGACAAAGTTAAACAAGAATGGAGAGAGTGGACAGCCCTGACGAACACAACTTGAGGTAATCAGTTCTGATGACAGTTCGCCATAAGCTCTCACTCGACCAGTTGTGTTCGAGTAGAGAGCCTTTACAAGGTTAATGCACTTCTTTGGTACTCCTTTCAGTGACAAACACGATCAACAGAGTCAAATGCCGCCTTAAAGTCGAGAAGTACTACCATTGTGGGGCGTCTGAATGTATGTCTATGTTCTAGGACCTGACGTAGTGTGAATATCTGGTCTATACAACCACGTCCAGGTCGAAAAACAGCCTGATTTTCTCTAGTCTGTTCTTCACGAGTTTTGGTTAGACGTCGAAGTATTATTGAAGTCAATATTTTAAACACTATATTAGTCAAACTGATTCCTCTGTGATTGTCACAAGAGGACATTTGTCCTTTCTTATAGACTGGCACAATCAGTGATTGAGACCAGTCAGATGGGATTACGTTCAGTTCCCAGATTCTACCTAAGACCTCAGTCAATCTCGCTGCTAATACTGAACCGCCATCCTTAAAAATCTCAGGGGTAAACCTGTCAAGGCCTGCTGCTCTTCCACGATCCAGATTTCCTATAGCTTTTTCAACTTCGTAAAGCGTCGGATGACTTACCTCAAGTATATCATTCTATGATAAAATAGTGTGACGAACTCAAGAGAGAGAGCTGAAACGACCTCATCTCAATACAGTCACGTTTCTTAGGCACATGTGATTTTGCAGGATACCAGCTTTCTAGGTACGACTCTGTTTTTCCATTATCTCTCTCCACTTCTTATTATGTCAGTATGTATGCGATTACTGGTGAAATTAGTGTGAATATTAATTTGCATAAGTAAAAAATGATATAATAGATTTACCAGACTTATTATTTAACGCTTTTCTTGTTTATCAAAAAACTATAGCATCAACTACAATCCAACCATACTAAAACGTGTGACAAAGCGACAATGTTCTTTTGAAATTTTATTTAATACAAAAATGTCCCGGTACAACTAATGAAAGTATACGGGCAATCCTTTAGAGGTATAAGTATGGCAACGAAGACTAATCAGACTCCAATTCTATCAATCAACAAACGGGATAATACAAAAGCTTAACGAGTAAAAGTCAAACGCGTTGAAAAAGATAACAAACATCTGGACTTAGTAAGTGAAAGAGGAAATTATTTATGGAACAAGTTACTATTCTTTCAATGATGCTGATTCATTATTAGTGGATAAATTGAAGACATAACTCACTAATTTCTAGATTGATTTATTCAGAGTTGAGACTTACGGTAGAGTGCAAATTTACTGAATACTGATTGATGAAAATAAAATCTTAGTAAAATAAAAGAATGTTCATGAAATTAAGAAATAAATTAATCGAAACATGGTAAAACAAAAATAAGCAATAAATGTTTCTTAGTTTAGAAGGTATAAACAGCCAAATCAAAACGCTCACCTAATTCAGCAAGAATTAGTAAACAACCCCGGATAGTTGTATCTAGCTCCAGATCATTAAAATCATTTACTTTAGCTTTTGCTTCTCCGAAATCTCCAATACGACAAGGACGATTTTGAAGTATATGACGCGATACAACTGCAGGAACTCCCATACCTGATGCCGCATGAGCACCTTCTTTATTACTAGATTCATTTGAATTAGCAATCAAATAACGATGAACTTCTAAACAAGGAGCAGCAACAGCATGAATTATACTTGGAGGAATTAATTGTGGTGTAAGTTGAGTGAGGTAGTAAATCAAACGCAGTACAATTTGGCGCTCACCAATAGAAGACAGAAAAGGTGGTGAGGAATTTCGAGTTGTCATAGTTGATTTTATAGGATGATCAGTATCCGAAAAACGAGGACGAGAGAAACCTATCATAATGATTTTTTAAATAGTATTCCAAAAAAATTAATAAACAAAAAATTATTACCGTCAATTTATGTTTAACGACCCATTCCCTGATTGGGAGCGTACAAACTATTAATAAAACTGATAATCCAGAAACAATGACGCGAAAATTACCAATCAGTCATTATTGACATAGAGCCTACAACATCACCGACCAATTCCCCACCTTTCTCTAGTAACCTCCGTCTAATCTTAAATTTACTTACTAAATCGTTTCACGAAGCACATGCAATACTTCGAAGAAACATATAGTCAAAAAATTGTGGCCATAAAAGAATACATAGTAAACTACTCAGAAATATGCAACCGCTTTAGTTGGTAGACAGATATATTCCCTACTCTACAAGCGATGAAATTTCCCGAAGGTCAACCAAACTTTCAGAACCTGTGCTGAAATTGTCGAAATTATGGTTGATGGGTAGTATCGAGAAGACAACATGCTACTTATATAAACCAGTGTCTTTTCTAAGTCAATGAATGACTTTAGGTCGTTAAATTGCCCAACTAGTTTGATCGATTATTAGAGGACGTACATCTATCACATTACTTCCACTGTGTTAAGACCTCGGGAAATATTCCTAACAGCACGCGCAAAAAATTAGATTCATTTATTTTTATTTACCACCCAACTGAACAGCTGTCTAGAGGAATTCAAAAAGCTATAAACAGGAGCCGACTACTAAAAAAATAATAATAACTGTTGTATAAATAAATTATCATCAATCTCGTTTAATTTCAAATGCTTTCCATATAAAACAAAATTTATTACTCTTGGTTTTATGGCATGAATTCTGTTCGTAGAGCTTTAGGCAAAACTTTTACAAGAAAAAAAGTGCAAAACACTGTATGTGCATTTATCACTTTAAATAGCGACACAATTTGATTTTTACTAGTACAATTACAATGATACCCAAAAGAACTATTATACTATAATTCTTTAAATATTTTTCATTTTAATTCTCGTTTTCCCTCTATCGTGTTCTGTTTTGACATATTTTGTAGCTTTTATCTTATACTAAAATATGATGATTATCATTTTTACCATTTCAATCGCTTATATGTCTCTTATCACTAGGCCTTTCGCAATACAACTAACTCTCTTAGATCTTCACATCATTAGTCATGTTTTTATATATATAATTGATCGTCAGAATTATACCAGCTCAAACAAGTAAAGATTATTTAATATCTGCTTTACAGCATCGACTGCAAAGACGTGAGATTATAAATTATATCAACTAAGCATCTTATTGCATAATTAGATAAAGAATTTGAAAAGGCTAATTTTTTATGGTATTAGTCAATTCCATGTACAGATTTTTATGATCGACTTTGACTAACAATGTTTATTTGAGGGGTTAATACTACAATCCAGCAAACCAAAGCCGAAGTAGGTAGAGCACAGTCTGAATATGAAAGATAGGTGATTTAAGCACTAAGACAGACAGATCATATTCGTTAAGCTATGATAGATACCTAGAGAGCCGTGTGTTAGATTAGTCTTTATAATCACATCTGTGAATGAGATCACATTCACCCATAAAACTCCCTTCAAAATTCAACAACCAATCAAACACAATTGACCTCGTCTCTTATTTCTAATGTTTCATTTTCAAGTGCTTTCTAGAAGAGTAGTATCCTTAGTTATCCTATCGAAAATAAAGCTCAAAGTCGATCACATGAATCTGTACTTTGCAAGTGAATTACATTAAATTTAGTTTGTGCTCGGATTGTGTGAAACGCGTAGAAAATATAACACATGAGGAAATAGACAAGGTCTCAATCAAGTTGTGGATTCCATATTCACATAGCTTCTCTCCACTGACAAACGTATGGCAAGCTAACAACCAGTTTATTTAGCTAGTAATTAGGTTTGATTTTTATTAGCTGAAAATCAACTGCTTGTTATACTGAAATATTTATCGACACACTGAAAGTTCTATACAATGGTAACTTAAACAATATTAGAGTACATAACTGTTCAATAAACTCCGCCTGTAGCTCTCCTAGAGTTACTGCCGGTCTCAAGCCCGGATAAAAGAAGAGGGTTGGGCATGGGGTTAGCGTCCCTATCCCGTAGAAAACTAACTCGCTAAAAAAACGCTAACCAGAAAAAAATAACTCAAACCATTTAAACTCTGCCCTGGGAGTTAAAAGGTCTTCATTTAGAAGAAATATGACGCCTCATGGTGAAAGCCATGAGGCCAATGCCCCTTCTAACAACCAGAGCAACAAATTTTATAGGTACATGGAACGTCCGGACAATGTGGGAGATCGGGAAGACCAGTCAAATAGCAACATAAAAATGAGGAGATACAACTTGGCAGTACTCGGAATCAGCGAAACCCATTGGACCCAAGCTGGACAACAAAGCCTAAATACGGGAGAGATGCTGCTATACTCCGGTCACGAAGAGGAAAATGTCCCACACACTCAGGGAGTTGCTCTAATGCTGTCCACAGAAACACGAAATGCACTTGTAAGATGGGAATCTCACAGATCCAGAATTATCAAAGCATCGTGCAAAACAAAGAAGGAGGGGATCACAATGAATGCTATCCAATGTTATGCACCCACAAATGATAGCAACGACGACGTTAAAGATCAATTCTATGAGAGGCTGCAATCAATCATAGAGAAGTGCCCAAGAAAAGACCTCACCATTCTGATGGGAGACCTAAACGCCAAAGTCGGAATGGACAACACCGGATATGAAGATATCATGGGACGATATGGACTGGGAGAGAGGAACGAAAACGGGGAAAGATTCTCAAATCTGTGTGTATTCAACAAATTGGTCATAGGCGGCACAATATTTCCACACAAACGTATACACAAAGCTACATGGATCTCACCGGACCACACCACAGAGAACCAAATAGATCATATTTGCATCGATAAAGAGTTCCGAAGGACACTGGGAGATGTGAGAACCAGGAGAGGAGCGGATATTGCTTCAGATCACCACCTCGTTGTAGCCAAATTGAAACTGAAGCTAAAGAAGAACTGGACAAACAGCACCACAAAGGTTCAATACAGCCTTCCTTCGAGATACCGACAAACTCAATGAATTCAAGGTAGCTCTCAACAACAGGTTCCAAGCCCTACAGGATCAACTGAAGGAAGAAGAAACTACTATGGAGGATAACTGGAAAGGTATCAAAGAAGCATTAACTTCAACGTGTCAAGAGGTTCTGGGCCCCAAGAAGCATCATCACGAGGAATGGATCTCTATAGAAACACTAGACAGGATCAAAGAAAGAAAGAACAAGAAGACAGCAATTAATAACAGCCGAACAAGAGCAGAGAAAGTCCAAACACAAGCTGAGTACATAGAAGCAAACAAGCAAGTGAAGAAGAGCATTAGAGCCGACAAGCAGAAATACGTGGAAGAACTAGCAACGACGGCGGAAAACGCTGCAAGAGAAGGAAATATGAAACAGCTTTACGATACAACAAAGAAACTAGCAGGGAAATATAGTAAACCAGAGAGACCGGTCAAAGACATAGAAGGAAGACCGATCACTGAGATTCAGCAACAGCGGAACAGATGGGCAGAGTACTTCGAGGAACTCCTGAATAGGCCGGCTCCAGTGAATCCACCGGACATCGAAGCAGCACACACAGATCTTCCCATAGATGTCAATCCACCAACGACGGAAGAAATCAGAATGGCCATCAGACAAATCAAGAGCGGGAAAGCAGCAGGACCCGACAATATACCGGCTGAAGCACTGAAGTCAGACATCGAAGTTACTACAAACATGCTCCATCTTCTATTCAAGAAGATTTGGGAGGAGGAACAAGTGCCGATGGATTGGAAAGAAGGACACCTCATCAAGATTCCAAAGAAAAGAGATCTGAGCAAGTGTGAAAATTACAGAGGCATTACACTACTGTCAATACCAGGAAAAGTCTTTAACAGAGTGTTACTGAACAGGATGAAAGACGCAGTTGACGCTCAACTTCGAGATCAACAAGCTGGATTCCGTAAGGACCGGTCGTGCACAGACCAAATTGCGACACTACGGATCATCGTCGAACAATCAATTGAGTGGAACTCGTCACTGTACATCGACTTCATTGATTATGAAAAGGCATTTGACAGTGTAGATAGAAGAATGTCATGGAAACTTTTTCGACACTACCGAGTTCTTGAGAAGATTGTCAACATTATCTGAAACTCATATGACGGACTACAGTGCAAAGTAGTGCATGGAGGACAGCTGACAGATGCATTCCAAGTAAGGACCGGAGTCAGACAAGGTTGTCTACTCTCTCCCTTTCTCTTTCTTCTGGTGGTCGACTGGATTATGAAGACCTCGACATCTGAGGGAAAACACGGCATACAATGGACAGCTCAAAACCAATTAGACGATTTAGACTTCGCAGATGACCCAGCCCTCCTATCCAATACACACGAACAAATGCAGATAAAGACAGCCAGCATAGCAGCAGTCTCTGCTTCAGAAGGCCTCAAAATACACAAAGGGAAAACCAAGGTCTTCAAATACAACACGGAGAACAGCAATCCAATCACTCTTGATGGCGAAACTCTAGAAGATGTGGAATCCTTCACATACCTGGGAAGCATCGTCGATCAACAAGGAGGTTCAGATGCAGACGTAAAGGCGAGGATTGGCAAAGCAAGGACAGCATTCCTTCAATTAAAGAACATATGGAACTCAAAACAACTTTCAACCAATATCAAAGTCAGAATCTTCAACACAAACGTCAAGGCAGTTCTACTGTACGGAGCTGAAACCTGGAGAACTACAACAACTACCATCAACAAAGTACAAGTATTTATCAATAGTTGTCTACGCAAGATACTCAACATCCATTGGCCGGATACCATCAGCAACAGCCTTTTGTGGGAGAGAACCAACCAGCTTCCAGCTGAAGAGGAGATTAGGAAAAGACGATAGAAATGGATAGGACATACATTGAGGAAATCATCAAACTGCACTACGAAGCAAGCGCTAACTTGGAATCCTGAAAGAAAGCGGAAAAGAGGAAGGCCAAAGAACACATTACGTCGAGAAATAGAAGCGGATATGAAAGGGACGAATAAGAATGGAAAGAGCTGGAAAGGATTGCCCAGGATAGGGTTGGATGGAGAATGCTGGTAAGCGGCCTATGCTCCTTCGCGAGGAGTAATAGGCGAAAGTAAGTAAGTAAGTAAGTAACTGTTCAACAGCTTTGCTCCCTAAAGATAGTAGTGCTAAACTAGGTTGTCTGATCTAATCACTTCAAAAACACCTTACGAGTATAGTGACAATGAAGAATGGTTAATTGAAGTTTCTTCATATTTAAGTAAGCCGACAGTATCTCATTGTGCAATTATATGCAGACAACTCAAACTTCACCTGATCGGTCGGTGATCAGTATCCATAGTGTTCCAACAAGGTATTAATTACCTATATAAAATTAAGAGAAGTTTTTGCATCCATCGATCTCGGTAGTGAACTATTGACCATATTGAGAAGTTTGTGTCTAGATAGGCATCTAAGAATTACTGGTAGTGTTGAAAACAAGACAATGTATATATCAAACTCCCCAACTTTTTATTATCACATCAATCCAGGTATAAAATTCCTACAGACTACGTAATCAAATGGCTTGGATACGGAGCAAACCCGAACTTGTTAAAAATTATGTTATTTTCTTATATTCTACATAGGCGGTAAGATACTATTTTGACAAATGAAACCTATTCTGGTTCGAAGGGCTGGTTTTAAAATAATATTATTAGATTTCTTATTATCATTAGTATTTTCCCTGCTCCAGTTTTAAAACCTATTGAAACATCATTTCGCACAGACCAGTACTTAATACCCAATCGTTAAGTATACTATCACATGAAATAGCCAAATAGCACCATATAGAATACGAAACAATCAAAACTAACATAAAACAATGTAACATACGGGTAGCATTTGTCCCTTTTAATAAGACGCCAGAGGATTGATAATGATCACTAATTAGCTGACGATTTGATGATTCTTCACTCAACTGGTAAGATGAAGAATTACACGTAGAACTGATTGGATTCGATGTGACAAGGAATTTAGTACGAGGACTATTATTTACCCTTGAGGTAGCCGAAGAATCTCCAGACAACCCATTTGATGAAATAAACTTTGTGGGATAATAAGATAAGTCCATACATCTACAGTAAATTTTTACAAAAACCACACAATTGACATTTTATCTGATATTTAATATGTGCATATAGAAACATGTTGATCAGCAATAAACACACTTATTTTTGCAAAGCTTCAAGATTAAGATTACACCTCATCGACAGTAATAGTTTACTGAGCCCCCAAATGCCCTGGTACGGCCGAGAGTGGGGAGAGTCCGCTCTCCCTCTCGAAATGCTCTCACATGGCCATGCGTATATAGCCTCTGCCATGGAAGTCCTACTCACTGCCTTCTCGTGGCGGGGGTGTTGTTTACAAAAATGAGAGGACGAAAAGCGAATGTCTGGCGCTTTAACCGGACCCCAAACCAATGGTGCACATGGGCTCCAGTATCCTGCGGGAACAAATGGCGTATGAACCAATCGTTGGTCACCGGCTACCATGGGACTGCATCTCCTCACGATGCTCCACTGCCTTGTGGGTCAGACGTTCAGGTCAAAGGCTCGGGGTGTGGCCTCCTAAGAAAACCACCTGCTTCGGTTTGGGCACCCGGGCAGTATCACAGCCCTCACACAAATCAATTGAGATTTGTGTGGCGCATATGTATTTGGTGCCTCCTTGTACCTATACTTATGTGTTCAAATAAATAAAATAAATAAATAAAATAATAGTTTACTGAAAAATCTAAATGTATACGATTCAAAGCAACAATTAGTCCGAGTATAGTTTTGGAATCTAGTGGAAAAAAATCAAAGTTTTTAAACGATAAATTAAATGATGGAGAGACTCCTAGCTCAAGAGGAGAATTCGGGAGGCACTGTGTTCTCTGAGCTGGACCATTTAATCAAGTTTTCATTGTCCTTCTGAACATTACCAGCTCCTACTACGGAATGAAGTGAGCTTTATGAATTTCTCGATAATCGACACACAAACTGTTCTGTTGAAACTAATATTGATTGTTGTTCTTAATTGTATAACCGCTGTTTGCATATTTATTTCTATTGTCTTTTTTGTGGACCAGATAAAATTTATTTTTATTTATTATTTGAACACATAAATATTGGTACAGGGGGGCACCAAATATATATGCGCCACACAAAACAATGATAATTTGAAAAGGAGAATATATATATATATATATATATATATATATATATATATATATAAAAGAGGGAGAGAACAATGATGGGGAAAACGGAAAGGTACAATCAGAAGAAATCTTTCAGTTAAGGAAGATACAACCATTTTTTATGAAGAAAGTAATAGCAGGTTACAGAAGGATCGCCACTGGCTTCTATTCTGAGCCATATCTGATAACGTCTCTAGCCACTGTGTTAGCCATCTCTCAGACCCCAGCCAGGGAGTCGTGAAGGACCAAAACAAGCCAACCCTTTGCAGTTTTTTTTCATACCACGACACCATGTCATATACTGACCACCTCTCCGCTTTTTCCAACCAGTCCCAGAGTCGGCGAATCATGCACGACGAGGAATTCTCTGGGACGACATTCGTAGGACATGTCCAGGCCACCGAAGTCGATGCTTCAAGATAGTGGCACCAATTGAATGATCGTCACTGTTACCGAACACACGATGCCGAACCTCTGCATTACTGACATGGTGTTGCCACTGAATGTCAGAAATCCTTCGGAGACAACGATGATCGAACACAGAGAGTCGTCTCACATCCTCAACTCGGAGAGGCCAGATTTCACAAGCATAGAGCAAAACTGCTCTCACTGACGCTTTGTAGATCCGACCTTTTACAGCCAGACCAACATCACGAAGGCGCCAAAGATGGCCCAGATTGGCATAAGCCGCTCTGGCTTTCACTATACGTGCATTGATCTCATCACTCACACCACCACCAGCACTTATGCAGCTACCTAGATACACGAACTTCTCGACTACTTCTATCTGCTCACCGTCCAGAATGAGTACAGGATTAGAATCCTGCCAGTCTTGTAGGAGTACTTTGCACTTCGAAGGTGCGAAGCACATACCATACCTACGGACATTGATTGCTAACTGATTAAGTGCGGATTGCATGGCTTGAACATTCTCGCACAGTAAGACAATATCATCCGCATACTCAAGGTCGAGAAGTCTTTCTCCAGGCAACAGATCCACACCACCATTACTTACATCCGTCAGAGCTGTCTCCAGAATATCATCGATGGCAAAGTTGAAGAGGAATGGTGAGATTGGGCAACCCTGCCTATCTCCACTGCTTGAGTGGAACAGTGGAGAGAGGTGGTTGTATACTCTCATTCTGCCTGAGGTGTTTGTGTATAGGGCTTTTAGGATGTTAATAAACTTCTCAGGCACACCCTTCTTCAATAGACAATCCCAGAGAACAGTTCTGTCCAACGAATCGAAGGCAGCCCTGATATCAAGAAACACTACGATTGTTGGCCTTTGATAAGTATGACGGTGTTCTAACATTTGGCCGAGGGTGAAGATATGATCAATACATCCTCGACCAGAACGAAACCCAGTCTGCTCCTCGCGAGTCAATCTTTCTCGGGTTTTGAACAACCTACGAAGTATGACGGAAGCCAATAGCTTGGACGTAATCGGAAGTAGACTTATTTCCCGATAGTCGTTACAGGAACGACGTGAACCCTCTTTAAAGATAGGGACAACTATCGACTCATTCCATGACGTTGGTACACACTCTAGTTCCCAGACCTTTGTAAACAACGTCGTCAGTCCCTTAGTCAGAAAGTCACCACCATCTTTAAAAAGAGCCGGAGGTAAGTCATATGAGCCCGGTGATTTGTAACGTTTCAAGAGTTGGAGTTCCTTGCGGACTTCCGCCTCATTTGGTGGATCAGTCGTCGCCGGCCATGGAGCGCAGGGCAGTCTGACAGATGTTGCCGGAGCAGCAGGCCAGTTGAACTGCCCTTCAAAGAATTCTGCCCATCGTCCAAGACGTCGATGGATGTTAGTGACTGGCGTTCCGTCATCCTCGCAGATTGTTTCGCTCACACCAGACTTCTTGCTGCCAGTGGCTCGGATGAGTTGGAAGAGCTTCTGGTAATTACCAGATGCAGCTGCTGCTTCCAGCTCATTAGCACGCTCCGACCACCAGGCTTCACGGTCCTTACGCAAGCTTTGCCCGATTTCATTACGTAACATCCTTCGTCTGTGGTCAAACTCACGGTCACCCGGAGTAGACCGACGGGCTTCAATCAGTTGTAAGGAACCAGAAGAAACCCAGTGCTTGTAAGCGGGACGTTTCGCAATCCCACAGCTGACTTGACCCGCCATTTTCATGGCGTCATGCAATTGCAACCAATGCTCATCTATACTTTTCGGTGGAATGGTAGCTAGCCTAGAAGCTAGCTCGGTTCGGTACTTACTAGCAACAGAAGTTGTAGCTAGCTTGCTAACATCAATCCTTTGGTAGCGGTCACTTTGTTGTCCACTGAAAAGTAAGGTGAGATTGGCGCAGACCAGAGCATGATCAGATTCCAGATAGGTACTCCAAAAGGAGCGGCAGTCTTGTACACAACCACGCCAGCGGCAGCTGATCGCGATGTGATCAATCTGAGTCCAGGCTTGAGATACAGAAGGAGGACGCCAGGTGGCACATCGGCGATGACTGTGCCGAAAGTTAGTGCTAGCCAGAAACAGATTGTGGTCTGTGCATAGTTGCAGTAGACGTTCCCCGTTATCTGTCCTGCGACCAACAAGTCCCCATCGGCCACCTAAACGACTCTCTTCTGTGCCTATACGCCCGACCTGAGCATTCAAGTCTCCGGCTAGTACTACAATATCTGTCGAACGCACTTACTGGAGAAGAACAGTTAACTGGTGGTAGAATTCATCCTTGATTGCATCCGGGCTGCAATCTGTCGGGGCATAGGCGGAGATGACGAAAAGACATCGTTTCTCACGCCGATTTCTTTTCACTTTGATGGTTCTTTGTAATCTAACAGCACATAACCGACTGTTAATGGGGATCCAATCGATTAGTGCTGCCTCAGCTCTAGCGCTTAGTGCGACAACAACGCCAACAAGACCAGATGAAGATGCCACAGGGTCCCCGGATAAACGCACATAAAACAAGCTTTTTGAAGCGACAGATGGAGAGCGAACTTGTAGTACCTCACCAGTCTTGAATACGGGTCTCGGATAGACAACAAAAGTCAATATTAAGACTTTCCAAAGACATAGCTAGCCCTATCTGTTGTCTGACCTTCATAAGTGTGCGAACGTTAAAGGCAGCTAGTTTGAATGGTGTGCGTGGTTTCAGAAAAACTGCTTCAGTACTCTTATTCGATGGTAACATACAATTTTCAACCAGGCAGTGACTCGAGAACGTTTAGATAAAGCTGAATTTTCACCATAGGCGAGCTGCTGTCTAGGTCGGAACGGATACATAAAGTAGGTATAAGAGAGGGTGAATAAATGACGTGGTAAAATAATAATAATAATAATAATAATAATAATAATAATAATAATAATAATAATAATAATAATAATAGTACGAGTCATTTCAATGTTAATCAGAGAGAAAGGAATATTTTCCATAAGCAAATAGTTCATCATGATTTTAGTGCGTGGGCTGAGATACTGCCCGGGTGCCCAAACCGAAGCAGGTGGTTTTCTTAGGAGGCCACACCCCGAGCCTTCGACCTAAAGGTCTAGTCCACAAGGCAGTGGAGCATCGTGAGGAGATGCAGTCCCATGGTAGCCGGTGACCAACGATTGGTTCATACGCCATTTGTTCCCGCAGGATACTGGAGCCCATGTGCACCATTGAATTGGGATCCGGTTATAGCGCCGGACATTCGCTTTTCGTCCTCTCATTTTCGTAAACAACACCCCCGCCACGAGAAGGCAGTGAGTAGGACTTCCCTGGCAGAGGCTGTATACGCGTGGCCGTGTGAGAGTATTTCGAGAGGGAGGGCGAACCCTCCCCTATCTCGGCCATACCAGGGCATTTGGGGACCAGATAAAAAAAGTTCTTATACTTATGAATAAAACCTTTTAGGTACTTTGTCATGTCAAAAAAGGAAATTAAGTGCAAACAGAACAGTGTGCAACCGTCTATAAATACCAAAGACTTGAATCTTATTTTGAAATATTTAAAACTTACCGAGCAATCAATAGATCTAAACGACATTCCAAGAGTAGCTCAACATCAACGCTGCTATGTACATAATAACGAAGGCAACGTAAAGCTGCACATCGCAGTGAAGGATTGTGGTGCCAAAGTGGTAAACGTAAACTGAATAGAAAGTTAGTATTAGATAAGAAAGGGTTAAAATGTTTAAACTTTACGCAAATGATTAGTTTGGAAAACCAAATAATATATATGAAAGTTTAAATCTTTGGAATACATTTAAGCACTTAATAATAGAAAATAAGAAATTAATTACGAATAACGTTTACCAACGGCCACAATCAAATAAGTAAAAAATCAAAAGTGAAGAATTTCCACCGAAAAAGTTAGATAGTTACTAATCAGTGATCTTCAATGAGATTATACTAATATTGGAAACGGGTTGAGATGAAGTCAAATAAATCAGTGAATTTTGACTAAGTAGAGGTTAAATGGAACCAATCATATTAGCAGCAGAATGTATAGATTACTACCAATCCAGTATGAGTTAGCACATATATAATGGTGATGAATCTTGAACTAGACGGAAGCAGTTGTTCAATCCTTTTGATGTTTAACATTAGTTTATGATGAAAGGAAATTCGATATTGGTTTAAATAACCTTGAGTTTCCACTTTTCCCTGTGACAACTAAAAAATGATTTGGAAACATTAGGGATTCAATGAAGAAATGTAGTCAGCAAAATGCATGGTTATTTTATTATTATTAGGACTATTCTTGTTTCATTTCTATGATTATTACTAACTTAAAAATGGTCTTCATACAGTTATTGAGTAATAAACAAGACATTGGTATTCCTGATATTTCCTTACAATAATCAAGATACCGAGACAAAAATACTTAATATAGTGTCAAAGACTTGAGAAATATTCGACGAAAAATTAAATAAATGATAATTAAAATTCATCTAACAGACAAACACCGGGTGATCAATTACTAAAATGATAAATATGTACATAAACTTATAGTTAATTGTTCATATAGTTTCTGTTAGCTCAAAATTGAGTTTTTGACGTGAAATAAAAATATCAATAATCTACCAACAACACTAATACAATGCTATTTTATCATTTCACAAATATGGAAACGAGAAAAACGTCGTTAAGTAAACTTTATTCAGATTATACGAAAAATAATAAAAAAGATGGTCAATATATTGGGTGATTGGACTTTAAAATAATGCATCGATGACCACTTAAACATCAGTTTATCATTTAGTTATACAAACCACAAGAAAATAATTTAGAGATAATGATTTAAAAATCTTAAATAACTATGCATATTATAGTTTAAACATAGAATAAAAATGTAATTAAAAGTACTGAAATCAATCGCACCAAGTATCCATGTATAAATTATTGTACTAAACTACTAGTTACATCTATTGTGATAATTATTTAGGTTGCTTGGTCGCCTAAACAATTCAGTCACAACTTTCATGAGAACGATTTTAAGCAGTGTCATTCAAAGTTTGTAACCATTAGTTACGATAATCACCCAGACCCCAATCAGGTAGTACATAACTACTGTCAATGACTTCATGAACTGATGCCACCTACTGATTTAGCCGCGCCTATCTTTCTTTTTGCCTTCTCCAACACCAGAAAATACTGCCCGTCGAGGTAGGAAGTGATTGGCTATACATAATACATGTCCCAACCACGTCAGTTGATGAAGATTTACTACCTCCTCAATCGATTTGCCATCTTCACCTAGTACCATATTCCAAAGCCAGGGATCGTTTACTTAGTGGTCCCGAAATACACGAACAATGCTTCGCAAATACCTATGGTCGAATACCCGTAATCTACGAAGATCTATTCCTAATGGCTATGTTTCACACCCATAAAGTAGAACGAAGCAAACTGTTACTACAAACTAGTTTTTTTGGTTGGCAAACGAATACCTTGCCTACTCCACTAGTGGAGCAAGTTGGCTAAGACCATGAACTTGTACCAAGATTTCGTCAGACACCAGACCATCAGGAACAATGAAACTCCCAAGATAATTGAGGCAGTCGATGTACTCAACCACTTCACTTCCTATCATAAGTCCAGGCGCTGATGCAGGTCAATCCTAAAGCAACATTCTGCATTTTGAAGGTGAGAATCTCATCTCAAACATGCTTGCATTGTTGTTTAGTGGTCAAAAGACTGTATTTTGTCAGTGTCCCCACCAAGGAGAGCTATATCGTCTGTGTATTTTAAGTCAACAAGTGAATCTTTTAGTAGAAGATCAACCCTTGGAAAGTTTGACAATCAGCGCACTAACCATAAAGGGATGTATGTGACAAAGTGGGGAAAACAGACAACCCTGATGAACACTTGAAGTTATCAACTCCGATAACAGTTCCCCATAGATTTCAACTCGACCAGTAGTGTTAGAGTAGAGAGCCTGCACAAGGTTGGTGTAATTGTTTGGTCAACTTTCAATGACAGACAGTAGTAAAGAGCCTCACAATCAACAGAGTCAAATGTTACCTTAAGGTCAAGGAATATAGTTATTGTCGGACGTCGAAAAATATATCTATTTTCTAGAACCAATATACTTAAAAATTTCAGAAGTTAATCTACAAGGCCTTCATGGTCTTCCTCTGTTTAGATTGCCTATAGCATTTTCAACCTCACTAAAGGTTGGAGGACCTACATCGATTCACCATTTAGACTGCTTGGAGAGAATGTGTTGGACTGTTCCCTAAAATGTTCTGCCCATCGGTTCAATCTCCTGGATTGAGAGTGAACAACGGTCCTGTCTTTTTCCAAGATAACCGAACTAACAGCCGGAATTTTAAGACCTACACCAGCGAGGCCACAGGAATTACTAGTGGGGTGTGAAGATACTCGAAGGGTAAATCGCCCCAGTTCTTTATATCAACAAGGTGAAACCAAACGAATAACTGTGCTTGGATCCCGTATGTGAGTTTCGGAGACGCAGCATACATCGATGGCGCGAGATTCTAGATTCCTAGTTAAAGAAACCTGGTGTTCTGTCTGACACAAGGTTCGAACATTAGAAACTCCAACATGTAGTTTAGAGTGTGGCTTCAGGAGACAAGGAATAACATTTCGTGAACTTAAATTATTAGCATCGGTGGGGTGTGGTGATAAAGATATACGAGAAGTGTTAGTCGTGGGTATGGGAGAATTATTAGTAGGTCATGGAGGGATCTAATCGTCAACGCCGCGATATCGCGTGCTGATAGGGGTATGAAGACAGCTGTCACTTACCAGTTGCCTACACCGTAGAAGGATATTTCTCCTTAAGGAACCTGATAAAGCAGCTGAATCAGTAGTGGTCTTAGAGATCTGAGAGCGTGACCGCAGAACTATAAGTCTAAAAACCTAGTTTTATTTTTTATTTTCAATTATTCAATATCATCGATATTATTTCTCGTACACTGTATCTTATTCCGTTAATTTCTCTTTTCACTTTGTTATGTGAGATGCAACAACTTGAACAGATACATATTTGTGACTGACCAAGTAACCGAACCAAGTAATCAATGATAAAATTTTTACATAGTGAACAAAATTTAAGAAATCATAGCTAAATTAGTTGTGACTTACATATGGTATACTGATCGGAGAAGCGGAGTTCTTAGGTGAGGTAGTCCACCTACAGCCTCGAATACACGTTGTGATATAAGAACTAACACATTAAGTCGTGCAACAATTCTGCGCTGCGCAGACACTTGAAATGAAACATCTGATTCTCCAAAGCGTCGATAAGCGTTAGTAAAATCGTTATAAATCCCTTTTAATAAATTATTTAAAACATAAAATGTGTCTGCAAACAGAAAAAAATAATATAAAAGGGGAACAAAGTATGATGACAAGCAACAGGAATCAGAAAATGTGATAAATAAGTCCGAGGCAACAACTTTAGTTCGATATTTAGACTAGTTTAACTAAACACTGCAGACATACTATTTGAAAAACTTTGTCACAAGTGTTTGCACCAATTTTCACGAATTCTTAGCCATTTATTCATTTATTTGAAGACACAGACATTGGTACAAGGGGGCACCAAATACGTATGCACCATATAATAAAAATAACATTGTGATGAGAAAGAGGTAAAGTGCGCATAATAAAAAGAACAACGTTGAACAGAAATTAGTGTATGAGAGTGAAATTATTATTATCAATAATAATAATAATAATAATAATAATAATAATAATAATAATAATAATAATAATAATAATAATAATAATGGGAGAAAAAGTTCAATTAGAAAAAAATACAACCAGAAAGAATTCTTCCATCTAAAGAAGTTACATTTATTTTTATGAAGAAAGCAAAAGAAAGTTACAGCAGGATCGTCAGTTGCTTCCATTCTGGGTCATGTCTGATAACGTCTCAAGCCAGTGTTGCAACATCTCTAAGACCCCGACCAGGGAATCATGAAGGATTAACAGAAGCCAGTCCCGTAAAGCTCCCTTTCATACTACGACACCATGTCATATACTGACCACCTCTCCGCTTTTTCCAACCAGTCCCAGAGTCGGCGAATCATGCACGACGAGGAATTCTCTGGGACGACATTCGTAGGACATGTCCAGGCCACCGAAGTCGATGCTTCAAGATAGTGGCACCAATTGAATGATCGTCACTGTTACCGAACACACGATGCCGAACCTCTGCATTACTGACATGGTGTTGCCACTGAATGTCAGAAATCCTTCGGAGACAACGATGATCGAACACAGAGAGTCGTCTCACATCCTCAACTCGGAGAGGCCAGATTTCACAAGCATAGAGCAAAACTGCTCTCACTGACGCTTTGTAGATCCGACCTTTTACAGCCAGACCAACATCACGAAGGCGCCAAAGATGGCCCAGATTGGCATAAGCCGCTCTGGCTTTCACTATACGTGCATTGATCTCATCACTCACACCACCACCAGCACTTATGCAGCTACCTAGATACACGAACTTCTCGACTACTTCTATCTGCTCACCGTCCAGAATGAGTACAGGATTAGAATCCTGCCAGTCTTGTAGGAGTACTTTGCACTTCGAAGGTGCGAAGCACATACCATACCTACGGACATTGATTGCTAACTGATTAAGTGCGGATTGCATGGCTTGAACATTCTCGCACAGTAAGACAATATCATCCGCATACTCAAGGTCGAGAAGTCTTTCTCCAGGCAACAGATCCACACCACCATTACTTACATCCGTCAGAGCTGTCTCCAGAATATCATCGATGGCAAAGTTGAAGAGGAATGGTGAGATTGGGCAACCCTGCCTATCTCCACTGCTTGAGTGGAACAGTGGAGAGAGGTGGTTGTATACTCTCATTCTGCCTGAGGTGTTTGTGTATAGGGCTTTTAGGATGTTAATAAACTTCTCAGGCACACCCTTCTTCAATAGACAATCCCAGAGAACAGTTCTGTCCAACGAATCGAAGGCAGCCCTGATATCAAGAAACACTACGATTGTTGGCCTTTGATAAGTATGACGGTGTTCTAACATTTGGCCGAGGGTGAAGATATGATCAATACATCCTCGACCAGAACGAAACCCAGTCTGCTCCTCGCGAGTCAATCTTTCTCGGGTTTTGAACAACCTACGAAGTATGACGGAAGCCAATAGCTTGGACGTAATCGGAAGTAGACTTATTTCCCGATAGTCGTTACAGGAACGACGTGAACCCTCTTTAAAGATAGGGACAACTATCGACTCCTTCCACAATGTTGGAACACTCTCTAATTGCCAGGCATTTGCAAACAACTCAGTTCCTTAACCAGAAGGTCGCCACTAACTTTAAAACGGATAGGACGTGGGTCGTTTGGACCTGGTGATTACTGGCGCTTCAAGAGTTGGAGTTCTTTGCAGACTTCCGCCTTGTTAGGTGGATCAGTCGTCACAGGCCATGGAGGTTAGGACGATCTGATCGATGTTGCCGGGGCAGCGGAACAATCAAACTGATCCTCGAAAAAATCTGCCCATCGTCATAGACGTCGATTGATGTTAGTGATTGGCATCCCGTCATCTTCACAGATCGTTTCGCTCACACCAGACTTCTTTCTGCCAGTGACTCGGATGAGTTAAAAGAACTTCCGGAAGTTACTAAATGCAACTGCTGCTTTCAACTCATTGGCACGCTCCGACTACCAGGCTTGTTGAGATCATTTAGATAGAACAGGGTTCCCACCATAAGCGAGCTGCTGTATAAGTTGAAAAATAAGGATACACAAAGTGGGAATAAAGGAGAGCAGATAAGTGACGTGGTATAAAAGAAATAAAAAAGAATGTTATATGATTGTGAATAAGATTCTTAGTATATTCGCAGAATAGATAAATGACTAACAAATGTACCTATGACAAAGAAAAACAATTTTCAAGCAATCATAACATATAACTTATGGGAAAAGAAATCATTATTGGTTAAGATGAATTTGTCATATTAAATTCAATGCGAACTCCGCTTATAGACTTCCAATACATTCGTAATATGATTTGTGTTTAGTGACAAATACTCAGTTCATGAATTCTAATGATTGTAACTGATATATAATCGGTTAACTTAAGTGTATTTCAAATATACTGTGTTCATCATTAACAGAAATCCCACTACTAAACTATACTTCTTGCTTTAGCTAGCGGGGGAGAAAAGAGGATAGAGTCTTGTTCACCATATTGAAGTCGGAGTTGTGAAATATTAGCATAGCTCACAAATGGAACGGTCGGACAAATCACTAATAACAAAAATGGATAAAAACACTATCAGAACTACATTTCGAACAATATGATCACACTGCTAGTATATCACGTAGTTCTGATAATATTCGTCATCTTGTTACACTATCCAAAGTTATCAAAGGAATTGTTTTAAAGATGGATATACCTTTCTTCAAATCAATTCGCAAGAACGTCACGCTATATCGAAGTGAAGCTGAAATAAAAAACAAAATGGTTTGTCATTGACTTTAAAAAGTTTAGTTCAGTGGAACATTTAATGTAATAGAGTAAAGTTAGTTCATTGTATTTTGGGAGTACTAATCGTTCTCAAACCCCACGCTTCCAGACCCTAGTTACATTTATGTGAGCTCGTACCTTTAATATCAACCCATATACTTGTTCTTTTATTTCTATATAAAATGTTCTTTTTTTATTTTTCCGATCGTCTGAGCTGTTTCTAAACAATATTTCTAAAAGTTAATTATCTACGTGTCTTCATAACGAAGAATGTGGATCTAAATTTGAAGGTGTTCTAGTAGTTAAAACACTCAAATTTCAATTGGTGAGTCATATGTTTGCGTGCTAATACTCTTGTTTTAACTTAGGTAGTTTAATATCATGACCAATCCTGAGATAAAAAATATGTGGCTCTAAATACAGTACACAGGTTTTTACTTGGCTGACATTGATATTTACTTGATTAATAATAACAAATACATGATAGAAAATAAGTTTGAGAGACTATCAGTCTTATCGTGGATATAAATACACTAAAATACCTTTAAAAATATCGAACTAGATTTCTAATGTTATATCCCGATAAGAATGATGAATGATAACTTTTGGGATCCATTTATGGACCAATACTATGCGTACATTTTTATCGTATAATTGTTAAATAACTAAACTATTTATACGCATGTCCCTCTCAGTATGAGCTTCATTTTGACCTATGAACTGTTATTATACGATTTACCATTCTTGAGTTATGCCCTATCTATCAATTACTATCCCCCTTATTCACAGCCACATTTGGCTAAATCTCGTACAAATGTTGTCTCTTATTTTATGGTACGATGAGGTCTGTCTGGTTGGTATATAAACCCAGTATGTTTGAAATAAATGATTCATGTCGCAGAGGCTGAGATTGGTGTTTTGGACTTAACTGGCTGGGCTAGGCAGAAAGCAGGACCAATAAGGACTCTAGACTGCCCGTACATGTTTTATGCGTTATTGGTCTGATCGATAATCCACTGCTCTCTGATCGGTGGTATCATTACGTTATACATTAACAGGGCACATAGGCCACAAGTTATAACATAACATATCGCATTACCACAAAATAAAATTATCAAATATGAATAGCTGAGCTGAAATAATAGTAATGTTAATGATAGTTAAAGGCTGCACATCGGAGAATATGGCTCGAAGAGGAGAGATGACTTCGAAGAATGGAAACTATGAAATACGGAGGTAGTGGGGCATCCGTAACACACCCAAGACATCTCAATCGATGATTTACAATCTTGTCAATAATCTGCTGCATTTGCCAAGTACAGTAAGTCCAACCAGAGCACTGCTGTTACACAATAAGCAAACTATGTACTTGGTGAGCTTTATTCGTGACACAACGGATGTTAGTTCAAGACAACTTGATATAATCCGCCCTTTAATCTGTGAGAACACATGTCATGATATTTTTACGCTTAAACTACTTGCCCATCTTCTAGTTACTACAACACTTATGAAACCTCATAGAAAACCCTTTCATCAATAGTGAAAACTAAATGCGCAGTATTCAGACTACCTGGAAATAGGTATTCTTAGACTATATTGTTGACTTTTCTGACGCTAGCAACACTACTCTGCAAAATACTAAGTTATTTCTATAGAAGATATATAAGCAGAGTGTTAGTTTTTTGTTTAGATCCATCTTAAAAAGCCAATAAGTTAAAAACAACGTACAATCTGGGACAAATATCGCCACCCTTCGCATCAGCTGAGAAACAGGAAACTGACAACCAGAGAAGCGAAGGATTATGAAAAAATACGAACGGTGCGAAGAAATTAAAACAAAATATAGTTCAAAATAGGCAAATGAATTTTTGGGGCGAGTATTAAGTAATACTAAAAGCGGACAAGCATGCCTAATGTGTCCTGATCAAAGTCCACAAAACAACTGAGTAGCCGATTACACACTGTCCAAACAAGGAGTATCCCAAGATGACTATTTACCACAACTAATACTATAGTACGCTTAATAGGAAACCCTTTATAATCAAACGATGAAAACTTCAGTGCGTCTTGACAGAGTTGCGCTTTAATGAATCGGATCAAATATACGGCTTTGAAACACAGACTTGCCTTCTAACTAAATCCTACCATTTTGGCACCCGTTATACTCGAAATGATTTTTATCCCTCGTTAATTTGTACAACCAACTACAACACATCAGATTCCCCGTTGACATAAGTAGCTATGTTGAATAACAGTGAATAATCAAGAATTTCTAGACGGACAACAGGACATTTGCATACACAGGTGGGATCAAAATGCAAGATAGCTAAGAACGATTGCTGATTGCTAATTACTGTCATAATGAACGCAGTAATGGAGATCTTAATGCATTTTAAACTTCAGTATGACTCATGTACAGAATGTTTTTAATTGGACGCTTTATTACAAGTTGACTAGTCTAGTCGAGAGCAATTGAACTCCGCTATTCAAGGGACTAAAAAGGTCACAGAGGACAAGATAAATATCAACAGACGGGATCAATCGGTAAAATTATACTATTATCTGTTTGATTTAATAAAGCATAGGATATGCTTTCTTTCTCCATTAGTAGGAGATGTCCCAAGAGGATATTAAATTAGCAAGCTCAAGCTTTTATTTGGTATAGAAAATGAAGGTTAAAAGTTTGCCTATCACTTTATATTCTCAGATAATATTTAAAATAAGACGTAAGTAAAGGCCACTCGGTTTAAGCACCCTAACTAGTTCACAGACGAGTCGCTCGAACAGCATCAACATTGCCAAACAAACATCATTGTGTCAGGAACCGCTTTGGTAATGAAACACATATCTGGACTCAAGCGGAATAAAATTTACCGACACAGCAATAATGAATGGATCATACAAATGTCTCACCTCCAGTAGGTCTGAATCCTTTGAAGTCACGCAAACGGAAATCTTGGTGCATTTAAACGATCGGTATTTAGACCCTGAATACGAAATTGCTAGTCCTTATTGTTCTATGCAACGAAGGTTTCCAGAAAAATTGTCTGTCCCCCACCATAGGAGATACCCATAAGACCTGCCATAGTTTAAGGACAGTGGCCAGTCGAAAATCGCGCCAGATTTCTGTTTGGGCTTCTATTGGTTTGTTTTTATAAGCATCTAGAGTGCATGTAGGAATACGCGACCATTCATCTCCTCGTGATCAAAACTCAGTCTTTCGGGGGTTCAGTGGTAAAAAGTCTGCCCCGACGGCCTTGAACGAACCAATCACAATTAAGATTGCGCCCTATGGATTTTGCAAGACATTAAAACTGAAGTTAAGAATACTTCTCCAGATGTCATAAACCCGGTAAAATCCATTAGAATCAGGTTCTTGAGTGCTTAATATTATGAAAACGTTCATCACGCAGCTAAAACGCAATTATAATAACGCGATAAGGCCACAAAGTACATGCGCCACACGATAAACGCCGGTGACCTTGAGAAACCTGACCTACATTGCTCAGATGGAGTTGAAAAATTAGTCTGGGTAATCAAGAGCTGAAATTCAGAGTTAAAAATTGAAGTAAATGCTTTCGTGATAAACGGACATCAGATATAATGCTAAAATGCTATCCGCCAAGTTCTGAGAATCAGCATAACTATAAAGATGCCGCAGGTATTCGGAGTTTGACAATGCCTTAACCAGTAACACCTTCTATAGTCGAAACATGAAGTCTGAAGCGAATAGGTTCGAAGATATATTTGGCAGACTATCGATACATCGAGAAGTGGTCAACTTATGCTGGCTAGCAGTTTTAGGAAATGTGATGAATGCAATATTAAGACATAATCTTGGACCTGATATATCCTTTGTATTCCCTCCTAGTGCTTTTACTTTCAATTGACTCATTCAAGAAGAAACTATTCACTCACGCAAGCGTACTAGAAAGAAACTAATGCAGGTCGTCAGCCTTCTCTTCTGAGTTTATATATCTGCATGCGAATATAGTATGGGATCACTCAACATATAGACGTTTATTATTTACATTGAAGCTATTCGTCTTCTGCTATATTACTACTAATTGATGTTTCGCAACGAAACACTGCTTCCTGACTGTTGGATAAATAGCTCAATTTTACCGGTATAGTATGTTTTTACCCTACGATCCTGTCGCATTGTAGAAAAATATGGCAATAACTCTTATTCTACTTGTCATATGCATTGAGATCATCTGGCTCTTACTAATCTGCAGGCTATATAGTCGCACGTAGGAGACACGTATAAGAGTAACGTGTTTTATTTCAGTGTAAACCTTCATGAAGTTCTCATCTGTTGAAATTGAGTTATCTTTGTTCCTTGCCTATCAAGCAGTTAGATTTAAGGTAAATTTAGCGTGTGTGATTTTATTTAATAGATGTAATCTTCTGACACATAACAAAAAAATTGTTTATAACGATGGCACACACGCTCAGCTATGACAATTCAGCTTTTTACACTAATTGACTTTTTGTATTTAGATAGTGTTCACACGATAAGCTTTATGAACCAGACGGCCAATATGTAAATCTGTAAGTACTAGCTGAGAAAAAGATCCCACCGAAATGCCTCGCATATTCGATTCACAAATTAAATGGGGAAGATTAATGGCCGGTCATTTAGTAAACGTTCTGCGGCAGAATGTTTGGAATAAATAACTTGTTATAATATCACTGACTGTTTGTGAGCCTAGACGGAAAGTAAAAATCACGAGTGATTGATAACTTGTATATCAACCTGTGAACACAATGTTTTATTACCTTAAACATATAATACACTACTTTAAGCAATATGTACCATAATTTTCTTTCATTTTAATTCTGACTTTGGAGTTCTTCCATAAGCACTTAAAAACATAAGTGATGACGGTCTCGGACATATATGGGTTTTTAAATTGTGACACAAATAATCTGTTCGCTATTATTTGCTGCAGTTTTGACTTACTCCAAATAACTCTACAAAATCGAGGCTTACAAGTGTTATCATTCCTTATTTTGCGGTTAGTATATTGAAAGGCTAATTGGATTGTCATAATATAAACTGACATTGGCTTCACTGATTCATGAGGATTCTGTCCTCTAGTAGTTCCATGCAATTAGTTTTGATAAACGATAATCGCAACCTACTGAGGAATCACGTAATTTTTCGCTGAATCCAGCCAGCTCCCACTGTGTATAACTACTCGGATACATGGGGGCGTGAACCCAAAAGACCACGAACCCATGCCATACACATTCCGCTTCTTGGTTTACCTTACCCTGTTCTGCAGGTTTGCCGTTACCAATCAGCCAGATTTTTAAGGGGTGAGATTATTCGCATACGCATCTCATTATGGCCTGTAAACTTCAAGTAGAAAATTAAGTGTTGGTAGGACTTGCATGTTAACTACACTTTGTGATATGGATGTTTTAGAAATTTTACAAGCTGTTTCCCAAGACTCTGAGACACAGGTTTTTACATTTTGATAAATAAATTGAACGCTGATGGTGACTGTGGGATGCAACCCTAAGATTATTTTACTGGGGTCCTCTACGACCTTTCCACCAAATAGATGTACCTTTTATGTTTAACAGCCTACAGTGATAATTACTATTGTAGCAATAACTATAACATTATTAATAACAATATCCATGTGGAATTAAGCACTAATATTGACGAGCTGTATGCCACAATCGCTCAAGGAATTAATTGACAGTATGGACTGTTTGAGCTACATTGAGTGTACTTTGTTTTTCCTGATTATTATATTTGATAATAACAGATCACGATTATTAAAAATAGAACAATTGATGCTCATTAAAAACAGATAATGCTTTATAAGCAGGAATGGATTGTGACTAGCACTGGAGTCCAAGGCGCACGTTTCGTTCTACTTGGGACTTGTCAGCTGGATGAAACGCACTCCGTGGAGTCCCCCGCTAGTCACCACCCATCTTTGCTTACATACTTATGACCTGAGGCTACGTTGAGACAACCCGTATAGGATTCACATATACCAGTAAGAAACTGATCGATTGTAGTCCTGAATATCGACGCGAAAATTCAAACAAACAATGCAAGTGAACCTAAATGATTCTTTAGTCTGAAAAATTTACCAAGGACAATGAAAGATGGTCGCTTAATGTCGTGGATTGATTACAGTTTGTGTTAATACCGTTCAGTGACGGCGTAATGTCCAGGAGGTTAAGTGTTCACGCGTGAGGCCGGAGGTCCTGGGTCAGATTCTCACACTCATGGTTCGTGATGTGCACTGATGAGGAATCCCGTGCTGAACCGAAACGGTCGTCCTGTGCTCCTTATATTTCAACGGCTCTCACTCCGACAGAACATTTGTATTTTGGAGCATTCACGTCATTATTAATCCCAAATGAAATATCTTTATGCATACTTATACGGATGAATGTTGATAATGAAAATACTATTTGCTGTATAAATTAATAATTCACTTTTCATGGTTTTGTTTAATAAACGAAGGTCCATAACAGACAACTGTTATTTGGTTTTAAGGCAGCGGTAAATGTAAACTTCTCTTTCATATGGCTCTCACCTTGTCTGCGGCTAATAAACAAACCACCTACTCGGACAATATAATTCAAATAAGAAGCAACCTTCAGTCATCAGCATCTGCTTATCGCCGTACTTGCAGTGACATGTGAGTATAGTGAATTTCTTAAAATATTCGTAGAAAATATTCTTGAGGGTTCGATTTTAAGACTTTATTAGCTGTTGGTCAACAGATTACTGATGTCTATAACACTGAAAATCAAACTCTTACACCCAACATAATAAGAATCAGATGAAACATTGAGATTCAGTAAACCAATATGATGCATTTATCATTAGTACGTGCCACATGTTTGATCATCATTTTAATAGGCAGAAGATTTATTTCATGAAATTAATATTTACAATTTTTACGCACTAATTAAGCAGGCGAACATAATACTTCGTTTACATTTGGTTTCACTGCTGCTTAACCATTCATATTACATAGTAAAATCTATTATTAAGATAGTTTATACTATAAATATCTTATAAACTCTCGTAAACACTGGAAAATTTAGTGAATTAATATTGATGAATAAGCCCGCTTCCTTTTAAGAACTTGGAACTCGAATTATCGACATCGTCTACGGAAGCATATCGTTCGCTTAGTTTCAATCAACTATAATTTAAAAACATTTCAGTTAGTATTGAACTTATTTTTGGATGAGACTTATTATACCAAACTCATTTCACCACATTTTGGTTAGCTATGGCATCCTTATTTGTGCTTCCGTCACTTATCACATGATTTGACATACTAATCACTTCTTTTGATTCTTCATAACGTCACGTTTTTCAGTGGAACATTTATTGAATATAGTGCTACAGTTCTTTCGTCAGGTTCATAACAAATGTTGATTGTCAAGTTTCAGACCTTGCGACAACCTTTTAGACTTCTCCATAGGACCTTCTCTATCTGTTGATATCGGAATCTTAGTGTTCTCAGAAGTTAGCCATGGGCGCGTGTGGATATTTTTTACTGACACTGCTTTTAAGTCCAAGTCAGTAAGGAAGGTTAACTACGAGACCTTAATCCCACCACTTAATAAATTTTTGTAATTACACTTTATTTACTTATTGATACATTGGTACCTTCAAATTCTAATACACTATCTCAAGTTAAAATATTTTCACGGCGTCAATCTACGAAATTCACTGTCATCAAGGCTCTTCTAAATAAACAAGTCTATAAATTATTCACTAAATGGATTTTGAACGATAATTGTTGAATGTATTGTAGCATCGGTGAAACGAATATACCCAATGAAGTCAACCTGATGAGGAATGGGTGTCACTGAACCCAAAGTACTGAACAATTCATCTAAGCTGCAAGGACTGTGTTTTCTTTATGCAGTTTAAATTCTGCAAACAATAAAGAGCAACGATGAAAACAGCGTATTGCTGAAAAGTGATAAGCCTGGAAAGTAGTTACAGTAATTCTGTACATTCTTGGCAGAGAAATACTTAAAAAGAAAGACGGCCAGAATTCCTACTTTGTTTGTCTGGATGTAGCTGAGGTGCAGGCTGGATATAGCAAATTTAAGTGTTGATTGAAACACATTTGCTATCAGCAACTAGGTGGGCCTTTTTTCATTATGACTTAACATAAACGATTTCAACTACAACAAACTTCTAGTCCTCAGCACCAACCCAAAGTAGCAGTCAAGAGGGGGAGTTAGCAATATACGTAGTCGCCCTCACTCTCATAGACTATCAAAAGCGAATGCCACCTTACAAAACCTTGTAGTAGTCATCTATGATTAGTTTGCTAAAATGAAGCACATGGACTACATCGCAAATAATGAGTCAATAAATGCACTATTTAGCAAGGTCAGACTGTTAGTTTAATGTCCCCCTATCAAATGAAGATGATTTGAAAGACCTCATTAACACGTTCCAAAATGAAAAATGTAACGGACAGATTTGTAGGTCTATATATTTCTCCGGATTATAGTTTAAATGTCAAGTGGTGCTAAGGTAGCTGATTTGTTGACACCACTGATTTTGTCTGACCGTAATCACATTTCGCTTACTGGCACCAGTAACTCCATACTGTAGCCTTGTTAGTGATTTGTATTGTGTTAGAGACTTGTAATTATTGGTTGGATTTAGCAGTCAGTGAAGATATCTAACGAAGTATATATATATTCTTATTATTGCTCACTAGATACTTTATTGACATCTTCTCAGTATTATCGTACTAATGAACACACTTGTTGTAACTACTAAATAAATGGATCCTTGTGTCACTGTTTGGTTATTACTTCTGTTTTAGGAGTTGGGAAAAGTCGTTACCACTGTATTTTGCTCTCAATAAAGAAGCTAATACTTCAACAGAAACAGATAGCCAGAATGGCTAAACTCAAAACGCTACTTGAACTTACCAATGTTAAAGACTTCCGTAAAACGGAGGAACTAGAATATGAACGCAGAATTTCCAACCCACAAAATGAGATTTTACAATATCCACTATCAAAAGGAGACTAACAGTCCTATTGTCGTAAACGTCAAAGAGAAACCAACAAAAGACTCATTAGAATTATGCTTCAGTTTGGAAAAGAACAGGAGGTTTGATCGCGTGTGTTAGTCCCGGCAATAGTGGTCTCTCAGTTGATCCAACTTTCTTTTGAAAGAGTCGACGGATGGAACCTCAACCACGTGCTAAGGTAATGAATTCCACTAGTTGATGATTCGATGGAAAAGTCGATAGTCAGTTGACAAGTAATTTGTTCTGAGCTTGTGAACTTTTTCGGAGTGTCCTCGTAAATTCTCTGTTTTGGAAGATAAGAAAAATGATGGCATATCAAATGAAAAATTTATCACTAAGCAGTTTGAAAACTGTAATCAAGTCGCCTCTAGTTCTTCCGGGAATCAGCTTAGTTGTTGTTCTCTGGACTTTTTCCAAAACTCACTGTCTTTTTTTAAGCAGGAGCTAGCCGCTTGTATGCAGTACTCAAGTTTAGGACGTACGAACAATATATACAGTCAAAAACGTTTTAGCGTCGACATAACTAAAAGCCCTACGTATTGACCATGAAGTTCTAGAACCTTTGACGGCTATTGCACGGCAGTGTGCAGTAGTCTTTAAGTCTTGGCTAACGATGACTCCAAAGTCATTGTGTGTCTGGACAACAGCTAGCTCAGTGTTATTCATCGCGTATGTATCTGTACATTGTTGACCGATATGCATCACAATACAGTTTGAAGTATTAATTTGCAACTGCCAGATTTGAGACCATTCAGATAATTTCTCCAGGTCATTTTGGAGTTCTAAGCTATCACCCTTACATCGTATCGTTCTCCATATCTTGACATCGTCAGCAAAACCGATGATGATATTAGGCGAGGAAGGTCATTTACATACAAGAGGTATAGCACTGACCTAAAAACTGTACCCTGAGGCACTCATCTAAAATTATACTAGATGGTTGGACAAAATGTGTTGGACTCTCAAACTCTTCTACCTGCTAGTTTGACCACGTAAGCTGATTTCGTCTCCAAATTCATAATTTATCTTGTGCTACTATGTCATACTGATGCGATGTTCTACCAACTGTATACCAGCTTAACGCACAATAAGTTTAGACATGATGCTGGTATTTTATAACAGAGTGGAATTAAAGTATAATTTCAAGATAACAATCGATTTCAATGAGCCCAAAATCAAATGGAAGGAGAGAGGAGTTACTGACTAGCAAACATTGATGAAGACTATTATTTCAATTCACTCGTGTTTGTATGGTAAATATCTTGCTTGTCTCGGACTAATTACAGTCGGTGACTAGGTAATCATTTCATGATATTGAGGTTGTTGTTTCACGTTTTCCGTATCTTAGATAACGTGATGGAGTTTGAAGCGAACTGTACCAGGTTCGAGTCTGAGAATAGACATCAACCCTGGGATGCAGGCGCATCCAGCTAACGAGTCCCAAAATAGGACAAATCGTGCAATCTGGATTTCACTGCCAACTGCCACTCATCTTAATTTATCCCACCTACCTTAATTTCATAAATTACAAACATCTAACTTTCTTTGATCACCTTCTGTAGTTGGTTCTCCTACTTTTTTCCCTCTCCTTTACGTTATCATCGCTGATGCAACACGCGACCGCAGTCTGAACCAGATATGAATTCTTCAGGGTCATACTACGTAAGAAGTAGTTTTTCTAATGGATTGTGGCAGCTACAAACTCGTAGTACAGTACTAACACCCAAATGTATGTATTAACATGATGGTATATCAACGTGAGTGCTCTATCGCATATTTCCACTGACTTATTCCGGCCGATAACCCTTTCAGTCCAGTATTTTTTCTGCATGCCACTTATTATTATTATTATTACTGTTATTATTAAACAATTTTGTTAAAATGGCATGCACCTACTGTTAGAAACATATCATTATTATAGTTACTAAAGAAGGTAATGCATTTGAATTATAGGGGTCTGCTCGATTACAACAGAAATGGCGTAGCCCATCACTTCATATCCAAGTTTTATCTCGCGGTTAGTGCCTGATCCGAGTTATTCTATCACAATAACTAGCTTATTTAGCTTTCTCTCTGACTGGCTAAATGATTACTCCTAAATGTCAACAGAACAAATCGGTAAAAACAAATAGGAGAAGTACGAATTCGGACCACTGCCTCATGCTCCTGTCCACGAAGTGTTATTCTGTGATTCGTGTTAGTCATCCATGACCATGACGATGCTCGATACCCTTTTCCGTCCTCCACAATAGAGGTGGTTAATACTGATGGCTATGGCTCAATGACGCTACAATGTCCCTACAAGAGCTATATTTAGATTATTTAAACATAGACTTGCATAAATCGGTATCAACTTCCCCTAATAAAGTTAACTTACCCTTAAGTTTGCCCATATACTATTTCTTTGGTTTTTACTTTGAGATAGAGATGATAATGTATGCCTATCTCAGACACAGTAGAGTAGTCGTCTATTTAGATATCACCCACCTATGTAGTGTCAATCAGAAAATGAATTTAATGGTTGAACCCATGGGTCAATTAAAGCTAGACCACCATGGAAAACCTGGGAACACTTTTGATGGGGATTTCCTCTCTGAACTGGATGATTTGATCGTGGAGATTTCATCATTCTTCTGAGCGGCATCATCAGCACAAACTTTAGATAGAAGTAACCATCCAGCTCAGAGAACGAAACTCTACCAAAATCATACACCTGAGCTATAAATCTTCTCCGCCTCCTGATAGCACTAGACAGCCATTTAGCCCCAGTGTGGGACTACTCAGTAGTGCGCAATCACGATTCCTGTCGCGGTATTCTAACCCAGTACCATTTCTTCGCGGGCGAACACTTGACATCTGGACCACTAAGCCGGCATCCAACGGTGTGTATGTCTGACTTCAAACAATCCATGAAATTGCATCACCATCCACCATTACCTTCAGTGAGTTAATACCTCACTGCAGACCTGAGATCGTGGATACACACTGCTGAGGAGTCCTATACTAGGACGAAACGGCCATCCAGCGCTTTCAGGTTTTCCATGGTGACCTAGCTTTAATTGACTCATGACTTCAACCATTGAATTACTAAAATCCTCACAAAACACTCTCAGAAAATGAATTGTCACGTCGGTATTTTGTAATTGAGCTACTTCCTACAACTAGAGCATAAAACCACTGATCTATTTACAAATGTTTATCGGAGACGATATACTGATTTCACTTTCTAATGATTTAGTAACCAATTTTAACAGAGTTTCAATGTTAATACTAACAATGCTACAGCTGATTTTCTCCAGACCTCATGGGCTTACATATAGTCGATGAATCCTTACATCCTTTGTCGATAATTTTTACGAACTCTAAACGAATGCAAATTATTGCACATTATTGTAGATTTAAAGCTGTTTTGCGATATGTCGGGCTTATAAAAGAACATTTGCCCAAGCTTCCCCCCAAAATGACCGAAAACTACATCGTAAAGTGGATTGTGAATAAAATCAAAATGTGAACTCGTTCAGTCATATTCATTTTGTTTAAAGTTAGGTTTTCGCACCGGTAGGTACACCTCGTTCTATTGATAAAAGAAACCAGACTAGTAGTGAATTTGCCTTTATATAGATTGTCGGACAGCACACAGTAAAGAGCAGGGTTACCTGTTTTAAACACACAGAGCTCTTCAACATTCAATTTCAAATAACAGGAAATATGGCACTTATACAAAATGAGAAACTAAATGATTACCTGAGCTTTATTATTTTGACATACACTTAGATGTTTTAGGTCATTTTTTACTAATCAACCTAAGTTGTTACATGTTCACAAATTTTATTACCATACCCTGTTAACTGCTTTACCGTTCAACCATGGAACATGAAACTCATAACGATATTACATCATTTCCGCTCTCTTAACTACTTTCCGCTCGTTCTGCCTAACATGGCTGTGATGATAGTTTATAGTCTCGCTCGTAGTTCATAAGACGAAATTTGCCTAATAGTCAACCCAATGAAATTTATTCAGGTTACGATTGGTCTACTGGCTTGTCACAACTTAATTCTCATATCACAATTGATTAAACTTCAATCAGAATTCATGTTTATTCTCTTTTGCTTATGCTTTTTTCCACTCTTCTTAAGCATCACAATACGATACATAAAATGTGTCCATAAAATATCCGTCTCTACCCACAATCATTATCGAAAAATGTTTTTTTGACGAGCTCGCACCAGCACAAAATGTCTTACTTAAAATTTTTAATGGTTCGTCCACAAGCGCCTAACATAACAGTTAAATAGAGAATGCCAGCAAGAAGTAACGAGAGGTATATTAAGGTTAAGATCACTATATAAAAAACACACGTATGCAGAACTGCGTTGAGCTGTAATGACTCACATCATTTCTCTATCTCCTATGTTCCTCGCAACAAAATTTTTATAGTATAAACAATTCGAAACCGTACATTTCAGTTTTGATACTTGTCACATTTCAACCCAACTAAATAATTTCTCACTTCAAAACACAAAACCTTGCTGTAGTGACTTGATCTTTCTTGCTAAATAATGTACTCCATATTGCTTTCGGTTCTTTAGGAATAAATTATCGCCATTACGTTTTGTCTAAGTATTTTAATTACACAATCATCTACAGTGTGACCAGCCATGTGTATTGTTGGGAAGATTTTATACGTTGTGCCATAAATAATTATTCCTGACGAGCTTGCTTGTGTTTGAACTCAACCAGAAGGTAAGTCTTATTTATTTGCCAGTTCATTGGAATAAATGGTTGTGTCGTTGGGCGAATAGGAATAGTTCGCCTTTAAAAGGATTCCACTGCTTATCCAAGTCAACATAGTCTTTTTCACTCGATTACAACTGGGGAAGCTGAAGTCATCCAGTCGTAATATCCGGCGAAATTTTATCTCCGTGAATCCTCTAATAGCTTTAAGAAACAAGGTGTCCGCAGAAACCGAGCTGAAAATAACTTATAAAGTACATCAGTCCTATAGGAGCCACAGTTGCTCTTAACAATGCGCCATATTATATTTCGTCGTCTTAAACTAAGATATGTGATCTTGTGAGCACTAAGTTTTATGTGAAACCCGACATGGCAACCTGTAACGTCTAATCCGTCAGTTCTGGACAGATGGGAGCCACCAAGGAAAAGTTCATCTTCAATGAAACCTTTGGCAGAAGAATGTTTGAAGAAGACCATCATACTTTTATGTTAAACGTATAATAGCTCTCCTAGTTGTGGGCCTTTTGTCAAAGCCCTTTTACAATACTGGGTAAAAAATGAATGGGAGAGGAGCTATCGCAAACCAGACGAGAGAACATTTTTTTGTGAAATATGATGGAATTTTAGGTCGGTCTTCTGACCAAGCTACACAGACAGGTTTATTCGGACGGCCGGAGTTGCCATACTCATACTCAGTTAATTAGAAGTAGTTGAGTAGGCGTCTGAGTCAAGCTGTTCTCCGCTCTGTCGTTCAACGACTAGTTCCTCGTTGGGTAATACAGCTAGCTTCAGATTTCTGTTCGGTCATCTGACATGTTGAGAATAACTTTTACACGTCCTGATTCCCCCTGAGAAGGAATGAGACTTTTTATTACCAGAATTCCAGGGAATAGTTTACCATGTCACGCAAATCAAGGATTACTAGGGTTACTAACGCAGGAGTGACGAAGATGAGTAAGCATGACAAGTTTTGTAATACGACCAGAGGGAAAATGGCTTATGTCAACCCTGTCGGAGATAGGATTTCCCTGGTCTGTATCAAAGATACTTTTTCTATCTGTTCATCATCTAGGGATCTCTGAGCTATTATCTAAAAATCTATGCGGGAGCCTAACTGTCCGGATGACACAGTTCTGTTACTTATAGTTTAAACACTAGAAATTTACTTCCTAGCAACTTTATAGGATCTTTGACTCGCTACCTCTGATATTCTGACAATGTCCGATGTCACACGTAGTTATTTAGCAGACTCTCTGGAGTGACGACTTGATGGCAGATGCCTAGTTACAGGCTGGTCAGGGTCAGTATTTGTTAATTTGGACACTGCATGGAACTAGCGACGGTCATTCTAATTACTCAGTATCAACAAGAGTAAATCCCTCTCGGTGATACTGAGAGTCAGCGATTTCGGGTGAGGTAGCACAAGTCCCTTACTCTAATTTGAGTTGTCTTACATTTGTTACCCACTGTTATGTACAATGTTAGATTTCGCGAACTTTTTGAGGTTACATATTGTTACACCACTTCGATGAGGATTCTGTGCTTATGTTTGCGATTTACCTATGGATTTGCCTTTTCTTTGACCTCTTATATCAAGCACGTTTGAGCCCCCTTGATGTGTATATACCTATTCTCTTTATGGAGAACGGTGTCTCATCAGGCACCATTTTGATGAGAGGATATGGGGACTTTAGGAGTAGGCATTCTATGACGAGTCTTATCTGTATACTCATCTTGCCTTTCAGGTTTAGTTGTTCATATTTTGGAGGATTGGATGTGCTTATTAACTTTAAAAAGATGTAAATTCTCCATAGATACATCAGACGAACTACTCCCTGTTTTGTAATTTATCATTTCAAGAGCTATTTGATGTTTTTTTTTAATCCTAAAATATATTTAGAGATACCAGTCAATTTGGGAAAGAATGGTGTTAACATTCTAGCTTACACCGAGGTCACAACTCTCAGAAAATACCTAAATTCGGCTGTGCTATCGTGATGACCGAGTGCATCAGCTTCCCGAGCGACTGACTAAAACAAAAGCTCTAAATATCCGTCAACGTATAATAGCATCAATAGGTTGCCAGAGTGCAATAATAAAACGCTGCTGAACGTGCTTATTCATGGTATGCAGTTGGTCAATTCACCTTGGATGTCACTGACTTTGTCGAAGCGCGGCAATATGTTTGACATTCAGGGACGTGTCCGCTTGATGATTTGACCAAAGCTCAGTAGATTGTACTGGCTCCATAATCTTCTAGTACATGAATTGCCGTAAAAAGAATATATGACATATTGTATATCATAGGCGATCCTAATTTGTTGAGGAATTAAGTTTTAAAATAATCCATTACACAAAAGAGCCGGAAGAATGATTACTTACCCCCACACTTACCTGTAGAGAGGAATTCACCTGAATAAACACTAGCTGTAACATCAAAAAGTAACACTGATATAAGGCAGATCAGACTAGCGATAATGAGAAAAAAGCTACATTCGTTGTAAAAATTTCGAAGCTGAGTGAATTCTTACTTCCTTTACAAACTTCACAACCTCCCTGGTGGACTCGGGATAAATTCCACATTCTCGTGCCATCTAAGTATATCGTAATCAGTGACTACGGTTGTGTTTTCATTTAATTGGTAACCTAATTGTAGATATCTCTGAATAATTAGTATAACAGAAATATTGAGCGTAAATCTTTTGCTATATTGTAGCTTCTCTCCAATCATAACTAACTGCGTCACGTTTGACACCTTTATAACATGATGGAGTTGTATTTTTGTTGCGTGAAATTTTACACTTTTCAAGTAAACCAGTAAAAATCACTGAGGACAAAACATGACGCCATCATAGATTACAATAGTTTAAACAATAATTACCGCTTCACTTTGGTTGTTTGCTGGGCGCAAGGTCGAAATAGCGGACTACAGTGAAGCTTATTTTTACCCCTAAGGTGGACTGGAAGTAAACCTAATGCCAGTCACCGATTTTAAAGTCTAATTGGCGACCAATTAGGATGAAGCGAGAATTATCTTTTCCACCATCTTTGTAAGCGGTGTGGGTTGTCTTGCCTCGTTCCGCGTGTTTTTCCCCTGGTATTCTTGTGTTGCTGCAAAACCAAGTGACGCGAATAGCATCCAATACATATAAGCAAATGAAAATGTACAATTGTTTTCCTGAATTAATTAATTGCATCTATCTGATATGCAACACTAACAGAGGAATGAAAGTGAAAATGTTCCGCTTACGAACGTCATCAATTATAAACTGTTTTAATTAGTTGCTACAAATAACAGTGGACGCGAGATCCTGACCGTTCTGGGGATCTAACTTCCTCAACACTATTTGAATTATTTTTTAGATAAGGTTCTTTCAGTTTCAGTGGTTGGTAGGTCCTAGAACACTGTCCATTTCGATAACATACACTGTAACGCTAGATCTATTTCTCATATAATAAGTTCGATTTTTCTTCCCAAACAGACGTTTATTCCTACAAAATGCACCTGCTAAGCTGATATCCCTATTCTATATTTTAGTAATCAATGAAAATTCGCTCAGTGTGCATCTGTTAAATATTGTCATTTTACCCCAATTTCTCTACTGTTATATGTTCTAATTTTGGAAAATAAAAGCAATATATTAAGTAAATACGTACTTACTTTCTATGAAGAAGACTTTGGTCTTGATACGGTTAACAGGACTGTCGTCACGTGTTCGCTATGATGCTAAACAAGCACGTAGATCTATGTACTGTGCTATATAGGGTGCCCTTATGTTATTAGTATTCTGTGAGGCGTATCCGAAGAATCGGTCGTATATCACAGGACATTCGGGTTAGCAATTATGATATCAGACGCAGAGATGGTTAGCATATGTATAAACCATGTCCATCCCCTACTACGACCCACCATGGTAGCTGGTGTATGTTGTAGGAAGGCTGGGGAAGTACTGATCTGTCCCGTGTAGTGATGTATGTACGAACCTGGGTTTGTAGGTTCTTCACTCAAACAGAAACAAATATATTCTGTACTACTTATCACTTGTGAACTAGATTTATTACGGATTTACTAGGCCGATTAACTTGATGAATCGTAATAGAATCAGGTTTACAGATGCATCTAGGAACGATTTCATTAGTAAGGGAATATCGAATGACTATTTGCACAGGGATTTCACTCACATCTTTCAAATTGATAAAGCAAAGCTGTGGTTCTTGTTATTCGTTCTGGAGCGAAAGAGTAAAACAAGTAACCTATAAATAGTGGAAGTGGCTGTGAACCTAAAGAAATTGCATGCGCACATGTACGTAAAAAAGTAAATAAATAAAACGGCTGTGCCTTATTAGTATCACGGATATCAGTTAAAGATTAGACTAGCTCCTACAACATGTGAAAGGCACAGTATGTGCTAAATGCCGTATTGTATAGCTCTTATTCTTTTGCTTCAATTTATATATTCTAATGTATTTGCGTCTCGTTTTACGGGAAGATATACAACGAGTTAGTATATGATAAAATAATAGTACCAGTTATTGAAAAGTTTTTACTGTTAATCCACAGCCAGTTCCATCTAATAAAGATGTAGAACGCTGCCTTTCTAGGACAGTATAGTGCTCTTTTCTAAGAAAGTAACAACTTAATCAGTTGGTTATCAATCTGTCGGTGTTAACGTCAGGGAAATCGTTCAGTAGTAGTTATCTTGAAATATGGTCAAACTCGGACGTATGGTCTGCGAACTCACACCGAAAATAATCATCACCTTTTTTCAAACTGAGCACTATTTTGTCACTGGCGCATTACGTGTAATTTATTAATGCAGTGAACTGGTGAAAAGTTGGGGCGGGGGGAGTGCAATAAATATGATATATCATTGTCACATCCCCGCTTCGTCATGTACTGCACAAGTCGTAAATTCTCAGCTTCAGATTCCGGAATCTAGTAAGAATGTAGTGTATACAAAACCTCTTGCTGATCGTTTTTTAATTTAGAAACTCAACGACACTATTGACGATGAAAAATTAAGTAACCCTAGCTACTAAACTTATGTATTTATCACTTCCCATAAGTACTATTATTGCATTGACTAAGCCGAATTACACGACAATTAATTATACTAAACTAATGAGGTCTCGTAATTGTCGTTTCATTTGAACAAACACGTTTATTTAAGTTGCTGACTATGAATAATCAAACCAATATAGCTCCAAAAAGACTAGAAGCTAATATGATTTACCTAAAAAGAAAAAACGATATTGCTTCCACATTGAAGACTACAGTCATTTAGAAATCAAAACGTGGTTTACAGAACAACTGCCAGAACTAAACTGAACTTCAAACCTTTCTCCATTATCCCTTGACGGTCCACTTCAAAATAACTATGAGCATTATTAGGCTTTCTACAACTTAGGGTATTATTCCAGCACGTAATACACTTGCCCAATGTAATACAGCATAACAAGTTGAATAAAACTTAGTCAAGGCGAAATTCGTAAATTCCAATAAAAACCACGTCATCATAAATTCATTGTATATATGACCGTTATCCTGGTCGCCGATACACTTAGTTGACGTGATAACGTCGATCATATTTAATTTTCCGCCGACATGTTTGTTTGTTTCGACCTGCCATGCAACATCTCGAGATTAATAATAAGTAGTCAATATAATTCAAAAGGTTCCTTCTGATCTAAAATTCTATTTTCTGATTTCTCTACGGCTTGCACATGATGTTAAGATATGCTGTATTGCAGTGCATCAAATCAATTACAAGGCGTTGCAACTTCTTCGCCAACCAGGTGCTGAAGGTCCTGTAGGTTCATAATCTGTGTGATCACTGCACAGAATTCGCTCTTCGGTATAACTAATATATGAATCCTGTGTTTTAGAAAATCCATAAATGAACGGAAATTACTACGCTTTGAAATGGTTTTTGGACGTCATGTTGGTGAACTTGTGTTTTTAGCTAAACATAATTTTCAGGGTTGTGAAATGGTAGGTGAGTCGGGTTATCAACTTAGGAATTTACCAAACAACCGCTCTAAGCGTAACGTAGAGATTGAGTTTAACTCCAATACTTGTGTGCATCAAGCTAAGCGTCCACGGCGATCTGACTCGACCTCATCACATAAAGAGAATAATGGCCTCTGTACGGCACCGAAAAACAGTTCCCCATCTAGATCTAGAGTACTTCCATTAAGGAGCATTCATCCAATGAACACGAGCAACGAATCCACAAATGTTTCATCACTTGTTCGAAGACTTAAAGTACCAGGAGATCCAAGTGAAACTACTACCCGACTGACACGTTCGTGTAGTGTCAAAACAAGTCCAATTGCCATCCAAAAACGTACTTTGCGAAGCAGTCGCCGAAGTAGCATTCAAACTATTCCGAATGCCATATTACAGGTTAGGCTGGAACGTTTCTCTGTTCAGTCTTGTTCTGGTATACAGTCTGACTCAGTTGTCGGTTCGTGTAGTAGCAGTTTGGCTAATGGATCACAGACAGAAACAAAAGCTTCAAAAGAGTTGCTACCCTTGTTCTCTCCAAGAAGGTTTAGTTCAGTTGGAAAAGATCAGGCAGCTAAGCTAAAGCGACTAAACAGAAGACGCATGGAGTTCGACGTTCAAGAATTAAGCCAGTCTTTTGGCTGCGATCTTTCTCCTGCATCTTCCGATTCACTACTTGTAAGTAAGAGCTTTATTTATGTGATTTAAAATGTTCATTATCGATGTTATGTGAGTGGTCAATAGCGTAGCCTGTTACTGTATGTTAATTTCCACTTTATAGTGACGCTTTAAGATTCATATAAGCTTTACACGTCTACATAATCCAGCATTTTGACTTTGTATTCACTCTATCTAACTATATTTTCATACTTTATGACAATTGATAATTTTAGTGGATTATATGCTTCTTGAATTAGCTACTTTCCCTTAATAATTCCTAATTTTCAGAATCAATCTGTAGTGGGTGATCCCCTGGAAAAATTATTGCGGTTATGCGGCCAGACTGAAATCAAGTCGTTCGATGAATATTTTGACCACACGTATGATACTCACAAGTTCATAATTTTGTTCATAGAATAATTGAAAGCATGGTAAAAATTGGCGAGGGTGTATATGGTGAAGTATTTCAGTCACCGAAAGGCAATGTGGTCAAAATCTTCCCTGTGGATGGAGAAGATCTTGTCAATGGTGAGAAGCAAATGAAATTTGGAGAAGTTTATCCTGAAGTGTTCGTATCGCAGTAAGTCTAAGGTGTTTATTTTGAATCATCATTAGGAAGTTAAGTGAGCTTGCATACAAGTATCGACGTAACCGGTCAGTCAATTTTGCTCAGTTAAAGAGGTAAATATTTGTACACCATCTTACTTCATTTCCAGAGCAACTGTTGTTAGAGGAAAACTACCTAAGGCTTTAGCTTCAAGTTGGAGAAAGTATGAAAACCAACGGGGTTCAGACAACGAATGTCTGGACTTCTTACCTGCTGAACAACAATGGATGGTTTTAGAGTCTGAATTTGCTGGAGAACCACTTTCCAATGTACGAGTAAGTATCATTACATGGAATTTGCAAGGTGGCTAGTTATACTTGCCTCCAAATCTGGCAAGTTTTCTAATCTCAGATCACCAGATTTTCTGGTTATAACTCCTGTGACTTGGGGTATTTGTGTACTATCATTTTACTCACCGATTCAATGTTAGGTTTTATTTTGAGTAATCTACCAAAGAGAGGAGTTATGATCTAGAGTGTTTCTAATTTGTTGACTAGAAAAACGCACTTCATAGTACCGGTTACTAAATAGCGTTTTGGAATATACTAATCGTACTATCTCACCATTTAATGTCCACTAATAATCTTACCATGAATTTTTATCTTAACCGCCAGCACAAACACCTGTTACTCATGGAGCATAGACCACTGACCAGAAATCTCCAACTTACTTTGTTCTAGGATCTCAGTCGTTTCCAAATGATATTCATTATTTTGGTGTATGCCTCTAATTCTCGACACAATATTTTATTTGGTATCCGTTCCCTTTTGCCTTAAGGATCCCAGGTTAGGACTTACCTTGTGATGCAGTTTGACAATTTCCGTAGTATGGTCTATCTGGCCCCGACGACTTTTCCTAATTTCCTCTTCAGCTGGAAGCTGGTTTGTTCTCTGCTTGAGTGGGGTTATTGCTGATGTTTGCTCAATGGATATGGAGTTTATTGCGCGGAAAGCTGTGTATAAATATCTGTACCTTTTGGGTGATAGTTGTAGTACTTCAAGTTTCATCTCCGTACAGTTGAACTATCTTGATGTTTGTATTAAACATTCTGACTTTGGTGTTGTCTGACAGTTTTTTCGAGTTACAGACGTTCTTCGATTGTAGGAATGCTCCCCTTGCTTTGTCAGTTTATTCCTTCGTATCTCCACCGGGTCCCCCGCGTTTGTCAATAATGCTGCCCAAGTACATAACAGTGTCGATCTCTCCCAGAGCTTCTCCCTCAATTGTGATTTGGTTGGCGCTCGTTGTGTTGTATTTCAGGATCTTGCTTTCTCCTGTGTGAACGTTGAAACTTAGTGCTGCAGGGGCTGCTGCTACACTGGCTGTCTTCGCCTGGACCGGTTGCTGTGTATGGAGTAGAAGAACTAGAACATCTACAAAACCAGTCATATAGCTATATCCAAGCTGTCAACTGTGATGTGGACGTTTTCACAATCCAGTCAACTACCAAAACAAAAAAAGAGAGTAAACAGCTTTGTCTGACACTAATCTTCACTTGGAATGCATCTGTTAGTTGCCTTCTATGCAGGACTTTGCATTTTAGTCTGTCGTAAGAACTCATTATAATGACAATCTTAGATACACCAGTGTCAAAGAGGATTCCATAAGGTTCTATTGTCTGCCCTGTCTAATGCTTTTTCTTGGTCAAGGAAGTTGATGTTTAGTGATCAGTTCCATTCGATTGACTATTCGACACTGATCCGTTGTGTCTCGACTTTTTCGGTACATGATTGATCCGTATCAAGATTAATCGTCCACTGGATTTTTCATTCGGTTTAACAATACTCCGTTGAAGATTTTGTTTGGTACTAGTAGTAGTGTTATGCCTCTGTACCTCCACTTAACCGGGTCTTTTTTCTTTGATTTCCTGAGGTATCTCTCTTTGTAGTCTGTCGGTATTTGTCATTCCACTCTAATCCTTCTGAAGAGATCGTGGAGCATCTTTGCAGTTACCTCTATCTGCCTCCAGTGTTTCAGCTGGTATGCTGTCAGGTTATGATGCTTCTCCTGTCTTGATTTATCTGTTGGATATACTGGTTTCTTCAATTGTTCATGAAGTGACATCTACAGGAAAGCCTGTAGGTGTTGCCTTGATGTCCGGTAAGGTTTCGACAAAGATCCATTCCTTATGAGGATTCTAGGTGTGGTCTAGAACCTCCAGGCATGTTGAAGTTAGCGCTTCTTTAATCTATTTTCGTTTGTTCTCCATAGTAGTTTCCTTTCATTTAAGTAGACCTTGTAAGGTTTGGAACTTATTTCTGAGAGCTATCTTGGATTCTCTGAGTTTGTTTGTATCTCTAAAGAAAAATATACTAGATGCTTGTTATGCTCTCTGTCCAGTGCTTCTTTAGCTTCAGTCTCAGCTTGGCTGCCACCTGGTGGTGATCTGAGGCTATATCAACTCATCTCTTTGCTATGTCTTCCATGAACCTTCTGATGCAAATGTGATCGACCAGATTCTCTTTAGTATGGTCCAGTGAGACCTGTATGCATTTTGCTAAAACACATAGATTTGCAAATCCTTCACCGTTTTGTTTCTATTTCCTGGTCACTGTCGTCCCATGATATCTCCATATATGATGTCCATTCCGACGTTGGCGATTAGGTCTCCCATCAGGATGGTCATGTCCTTTCTTAGGTATCTCTACAATCGATTGCAGTCTCATTAAACTGATGTTTATCGCCTTCACTGCTATCGTTAGTGGCCCATAGCACTAGGTGATATTCATTGTAATCTGTTCTTTCTTTTTTTGAAGGATGATTCGAGGATCATGGATCCATGAGATTCGCATCCTATAGGTGCTTTCCGCACTTCTTTGGAGAGCATCGGCGCAACTCCTTATGTATGCGAGGCGTTTACTTCATGACCAGAATACAACAGCACCTCTCCCACAGCTTGCGTCAAATGGGTTTTACTTATTTCAAGAGTCTACAGGTTATATCTTATCATTTCTGCCGCTGCTAGAATGATCCTCCCGGTCTCCTACATTGTGCGGAGATTCTATGTACCTGTTGCTCTGGTTGCCAGGAGCGGCATCGGCCTCATGATTTCCTAAGAATCTCGGCTATCACCATGAGGCGTCACAACTCTTCGAAATGAAGAACTTCCAACTCCTAAGGAAGAGTTTAGATGGTGAAACTGATTTTTTCTGGTTAGCGTTTTTTAAGCAAGGTTCTTTTCTTCGAGATTGGGTTTCTAGCTCCATGCCCAGTCCTCTTTTATCCGGGCTTAGAACATGTAGTAAATCTAGTAAGACTCCAAACGAAGTTGTTGGCAAAGTGAAAAAAGGTTAGAAGACCCAAGATAATTTCAGTGAACTTCATTTTTTGTGATCACTAGTCCCAACTTTAAGGACCGACTTTCTCGTTTTCACAGTCTCAAATCGCAATGATTTACTTTTATTTAGAAACTTGTACTATAGTTTACATACCATTGTTGCTATTTATATGTTTCTTAAAGCTGAGTGAAATTCTTTGTCTAGTGGTTACATATGCAGTTTGAACTCGACATCAATAGGTAAACAATATTCTTGACTGGAAACTAGTGTGTGTTTGGATAGTATCTTGGGAATTAGAAGTTTTGATTGAAACAGGTATTACATATGTTAGTACAGATCTCGTCAGTAATTTAATGTAGTGATAATTTGGATATTACTTGTGTTATACGCAGAACCTTTCATCACAGCAGTATTATCACGTATAGACATGAAAAATGTACTCCCAGCTGTTATTTGTGCATACTCAGTTGATTTTAATGATTTTAGTACTATATGCTTTTCATCGATGTTACATTTATGTGTTTATGAAGTTCAACACTTGTCGTGAAGCTCGTTCTGTCATTGAACAGATAGCATTGTCCTTGGCTGCCGCTGAATCTGCTCTTCAATTTGAACATAGAGACTTACATTGGCATAATGTATTGGTCCGACCTACTAGACAATGGAAACTGCGCTATCGTGTTGGGGGAGTGAGTTATGCCGTTTTCACTGAAGGAATACAAGTTACAATAATTGATTTTACAGTATCCCGTCTTTGTCATGGTACGGATTATTTTTTACATATCTCTCGATACGCATATAGAATGTTTTGTTCTGTTCACTATCATACTTAATATATGAGGTCTATTGACTTGAAACACCATCAAAGGGTTTTTTGTATCTTGTTTACTCCAGGTAGTACCTAGTCCATTTTAATGAGTATTTTTATATCATATGGATATTTTTAATAGCTATAGTATTTATTTGAACACATATTGGTACAAAAGAAAGTCAAGTTGTAAAGAGATAAACGAAGGAAGATGAGTATAATAAAGAGAAAAACAATAAGTGAATAGAGCAAAGAATTATGGGAAAAGCAGTTCTGTTAGGAAGAATACAACCAGGAAAAATTCCCTCAGTACAAGATCCTCTCACTTATATGAAGAAAGTAAAAGAAATAACGGCAGGATCACCACTGACCGTTATAGGTCATGTCTGATGACATATCAAGCCAATTGTGTTGCACTGTAGGACCTTAACCAGAGAGCTGTAAAGAACCGACGGACACTAGTCGTGTGCAACTTCTTTTCACAACATGGGACTATCATAATCCGACTAAACAGGTTAGTTTGGACGTGACACACGGTTTCAGGAAAGCTTATTCGAAATTCGTATTCAGTGGTAGCATTCAACTGTCGACCAGTTGGTGATCTGATATCGTTTAGATAGGAAGGAAAGTAAATAGATAAGTGATGGAATGTAAAATAAGAATTAATGCTAATAAATAGTTCAATATAACTTGTGGGAGTATTTCCTTCAATTGTAGTCACCATCCACGAGGCAGTTGAGCAACGTCAGGAGATACTGTGATTTGTGGTTTGAAATCAAACTTTTCTAACTCCCCTAGATGTCTCCTGCAGTATTGACCAGTCTGGTTTAAGCACCAGACATTCGCCTTCCATCCACTCACTTTTTCACTGAACACTCCAGTCATGAGAAGGCATTGAGTAGAACCTACCTAGTAGTCCCCACCCTCGACCGTCCCAGGGCATTTGGGGGAAAAGCCGTAGGTGAACCCAGCTAAAGACGCGGTTCTAGACAGAACAGTTGATTCCCTACTTTACACGCCACTTTACTATTAAAGTAAAATACTGAATAAACTCAAACAGTGAGGACTAAAGATAAAGCAAAACGTAGATGCTCATTTCCGCGGATCACATGGAACTTGTTCCTAATGTATGATTTTTCACCAAATAGAATTCAAAGTTAATCAACATAAAGATCGAGTCACACCGACTAAAGCAGTGAAAAACTGGTGATGTATTCTGCACTGAAATGGATTTCGTTGTAACCGCTTGTTACTTAGTGCTTTACATATTATTTAATTATTCAAGAACTATTTATTTATTTTAACACATAAGTATAGGTACAGGGAGGCACCAAATACATATGCGCCACACGAATCTCAATTGATAAGTGTGAGGGCTGTGATACTGCCCGGGTGCCCAAACCGAAGCAGGTGGTTTTCTTAGGGGGCCACACCCCGAGCCTTCGACCTGGACGTCTGACCCACAAGGCAGTGGAGCATCGTGAGGAGATGCAGTCCCATGGTAGCCGGTGACCAACGAGTGGTTCATACGCCATTTGTTCCTTCAGGATACTGGAGCCCATGTGCACCATTGATTTGAGGTCCGGTTAAAGCGCCGGACATTCGCTTTTCGTCCTCTCATTTTTGTTAACAACACCCTCGCCACGAGAAGGCAGTGAGTAGGACTTCCCTGGCAGAGGCTATATACGCATGGCCATGTGAGAGCATTTCGAGAGGGAGAGCGGACTCTCCCCACTCTCGGCCGTACCAGGGCATTCAAGAACTAGGATATTCATTAAGCAGTTCGTTGGTTTAAGTTGACTGGTAATGAATATAGTCCTTTGATCTTATTACTAGTTCACTTAAATGGTTTGACTCTACTGAAGTTAGTGATAAGAGACTGAAATAACTGTATGATGTACATATTATCTAACCTTCTCGCATTCTTAATCCCATTAGTGGTATTAAGCGGTATTTAGTTTCTAAGAAGATGACTACAGTTTCGCAAATGCGTTCCACTTAGTTATATTTCTCACGTTTAACAGTGAATATTGCTAACTATTTTTGTGAGTTGATATTGTCGTTGTTGTTGCATACATTCAGTACAAAATATTACCACAATCAATTGTCTCTAAAAATTTCATGCTCTGGAATTGGACCTTCTTGATTGCTAAAAGTTCTTTATTAAATTAGAAGTAGTAACTTTTCTGTGACCAGAAACAAATTTCTAATGGGATGTTTTCTTTTGGAACCGTGAATGTTTATCATCGATTATTTTCGAATATTCGACATCTCACACATCACAAAACAGTGTGTTATTACTTAGTGATCAGACGTTGTTATATGGGCCACTCGGCTTCAATTTAGCATTTACATTCAGTGTTTACATTATTTCCTATTTCCTGGGATAGCTTAAAAAGAAATTACATCACTTCTCGTGTACTTCTGATTTTTTTATTTTTAGAAGGCAACATTGTTTACGTTGATATGTCAGAGTCACCAGAAATTTTTGAGTGTGAAGGGGATTATCAATTTGACATTTACCGTATAATGCGCGAAAACAATGGGTATGCTATAAGTGATATATTTGTTTTCATACTTTTTAAAGTGACAATCATTTCGTCGTATAGTTACATGCATAACTTCCCAGAATTAGTGGGCATTTAGGCTTCGTAATACTTTCTTAATATCCAGTGATGGTAGCCATTAACGCATCTGTTACAATTGGATGAGCACTCCACCCCGTGATACGTCTATTTATAAACTTTCAGAAGTCATAAATTAGGGAAAACAGATTACTTATAAACCATTTGATTTAGGAGCTATACACTGAACCTGTACTAAAAACTCTAGTTCCAATGATCCATGAATTTGTTACTAGATATTGTTTCCACGTTACGTCTTATATTTATTGATATCTCATGTCTTGAAATTCTCCGTGCATATGGTAAACACAAAATATTTCAAACATAACTATATTTTTCACGTGCTGTGTGAAGTAATTATCAATCAGTCACAACATATAGCCTTTTCAAAATATTCCTTAATCCAAGTTGATATACCACATAAAAATGAGATAATATTTCAAGACACTCGAGAGTAGTCGAATTAGTAACAGTATCAGTAGTAGTGGTAGTAATATCAGCAGAAAAAACTAGATATTGGAAAAGTGAACATTCCATGATTCAGCCTGTAAAGTGGATACATTTTGGCCATTACGAACGATCCTGAGCCATGTCACTCGGAGTCTGCACCTGGATCAGTACGATTATCAACGGCTTAATGGAATAGTCCCACGTCAAGGTAAGTAATAGTTGAACACATGTCCCAACCACGTCAGTTGATGAAGATTTACTACCTCCTCAATCGATTTGCCATCTTCACCTAGTACCATATTCCAAAGCCAGGGATCGTTTACTTAGTGGTCCCGAAATACACGAACAATGCTTCGCAAATACCTATGGTCGAATACCCGTAATCTACGAAGATCTATTCCTAATGGCTATGTTTCACACCCATAAAGTAGAACGAAGCAAACTGTTACTACAAACTAGTTTTTTTGGTTGGCAAACGAATACCTTGCCTACTCCACTAGTGGAGCAAGTTGGCTAAGACCATGAACTTGTACCAAGATTTCGTCAGACACCAGACCATCAGGAACAATGAAACTCCCAAGATAATTGAGGCAGTCGATGTACTCAACCACTTCACTTCCTATCATAAGTCCAGGCGCTGATGCAGGTCAATCCTAAAGCAACATTCTGCATTTTGAAGGTGAGAATCTCATCTCAAACATGCTTGCATTGTTGTTTAGTGGTCAAAAGACTGTATTTTGTCAGTGTCCCCACCAAGGAGAGCTATATCGTCTGTGTATTTTAAGTCAACAAGTGAATCTTTTAGTAGAAGATCAACCCTTGGAAAGTTTGACAATCAGCGCACTAACCATAAAGGGATGTATGTGACAAAGTGGGGAAAGCAGACAACCCTGATGAACACTTGAGGTTATCAACTCCGATAACAGTTCCCCATATATTTCGACTCGACCAGTAGAGAGCCTGCACAAGGTTGCAGTTACAGTTATATCTTTTCCTCATTATCATAATACTAAATATCTTATTTATTTTGTATCACAGGAATGATTGGCGCCCCTTTCATCCAAGTTCCAATCTTTATTGGCTTCATTATCTTATGGGAAAACTTCTGAACGAAACATCTTATCCCAGACGTGATCCTGATTCCCAACCTGTGGAATCTGAACTGCGCGCATTATATGACATGATACTAGCAGGTGATTATAATTCTGCCACACAACTTGTGAGCTCAAGTTTCTACTTCGATGCTTGTCGAATCGGTTAACAGTGACTTGATGAACTTCCTAAGACGTCAGAGATTGTTCCTATTTAGATTCTTTTCGCCTTCTAACCTTTCATACAAAAACTCTACCCCTCTTTTGTTTTGATAAATGATATGTGTAAAGTAGAACTCTTCCCATTCACATTGTAATCCTATAAAAGAGGAACGTTAGCTTTCTGAAAACTTGTATCATGAAGTTCGATAATCTTTCCGGTTTCTTGATATTTGTTCTGTTTGTGGTTAGTTTTGGATATTTTTTATAGATCTCGTTTCGAAATCGCTTTTGTATGATCAAATATTCATTTATCGGGTTACTTATCGTTTGGTTACGAGTGTTAGCACTTCCGCTGGGTTTCGCTTACTGTGCCACAACTGGATATTCGCTTTGGTAGATTTTCACTCTGACCTTATGGAACGGCACATATTATTTCCTTGCTATTACTTTAGTAATCACTTGAAGTTGACCAACTATTTTTACTTCCTTAAAATACAGCAGGTCAATAGAGGCGTACAAAGACCACTGACCCCAAATTTTAGCCCATATTTCTTCTATGTATCAAAAGCACCGCGCAATGCCTATTGTATCAGGAAATTAACGAGTCAACCGGTGGGCTCATCAGGAAGAGTGTCCCACAATGTGGGACGACTGAACCATACAAACTAGCTTAAAGACCTAGAAGTGGTAATCCAGTCTATAGTAATGCTGAACATAGAGAACATTACAAAATCGGAGTATGCCATTTGAAAACATCTGCGATAGGGACCGAAGGTGGACGACATATTGAACTCTGTACATGGTCAAGATGTCGGCAAATTTTATTGGTCAGCGTCTTGTCAGTTCCACGTTATTTCACTGAACCAGACTTCTTGCTACCAGTAGATTGGATGAGTTGAAAGAGCTTGCGGCAGTTATGACAGAGCTGGAGCTTCCGACTCGTGAGCATGCTCAGACCACTAGACTTCCTGGTCTCCACTCGCGGTCAACGGAGACATGCTGATGTGCCACGACGAGTTGTAAAGAGCCTGTATAAACTCAGGGCTCGTCAGCAAGAGGTCTTCGACGTAGCAAACAACTTTTCTGACCATTTCCGTGAAGTCAGAGAACATCTACACTTTCTGGTGGGTGGATATCTAGCCTTCAACCTAACCCACTTTCATATTCTGTTGCAACAGAAGCTCCGGTCGATTCGCTTACATCGATATACTTAAATTGACAGATCTGTTGACAACTGAAGCGTAAAATACAATTAGCGCAGACGAGAGATGATCCGAGTCCAGATAAGTGCTCCATGAAGAGCTGGAGTCTAGTACACAACCACGCCAGCGGTAGCTGGTTGCAATGCGGCCAGTGAGTCCAAACTCGACATACAGAGGACGACAGCGATGATAGTGCCGTCAGTTAGTGCTAGCCGGAAATAGGCTGTAGTCTGTGTAAAGTTGCAGTAGACCTGTAACCAACAAGTCGCCAATAGGCACCCAACGACTCTCCTCGGTATCTAGACGCCTGATCTGCATATCCGAATCTCCTGTCAGTACTATAATATCTGTCGAATGTGCTTTCTGAAGATCACTTAACTGGTGGTAAAACTAATCCTTGATAACACAGTATGTCGAGGCATAGGCAATAACGAGAATACACTGCCACTTCGATGGAGCTTCCTAATCCAACAACACAGTCGGCCACTAATAGGGTTTCAGCCAATAGGTACTACCTCAGCCCTAGCGCTTAATGCGACACTAAGGCCAGCAAAATCAGACAGATGCCACAGGGTCGCCGGGTGAATGCACATGAAACAAGCCCTGGAAATCGGCAAATGGATGGTGAGTATATAGTGCTATAATAGACTCGAGGAAGTCTCAGGTAACAAACATCGATTTTAAGGTGTTCTAAAGACAGACAACCTTACTTATTGTCCGATATGCATTAATTTGGGAATATTGAAATAGGTCAGTTTGAACGATGCACGGAGTTTCAGGAAGGCTGATTCGTAATCAGTGGTAGCTTTCGACCGGTTAGTGATCTGAGATCGTTTAGATTCCCACCATAATCGAGCTGTTGGGTAAGTTGAAGACTAGGAGTACACAAAAGAGGAATGAAAGGGAACAGAGAAACTCAATGTACAGTAAAGGTTATTGCTGTCATATAATCGTAAGAATGCATATTGAAGCAGAGTTCTCAGTTGTAACCATTTATGTGAGCCAAAATGACCTCAGGTGGCAACACCGGAGTAGGCAGTTTCTTTGGGGTCCTCTAGCGATTGACCCAAAGATCTAATCCAAAAGGCAGTGTAGCAACGTCAAGACGCTATCCCATGGTAGCCAACAACCAAGGATGGGTCAGTACGCCATTTGTTTGGAACTCAGTCAGTCAGTAACAACGTGGAACTTCGTACGTACGTACATCAGTTCGAGTTGCCATACCACATTAGCACAGAGATTCAGTTATCGATTCAAATCCCATAGTGGTAGAGGTACTGAAAGTATAAGTAGAGATAGGGGACATTAAGGTTTGATGATGTTATTAAAGGAGTATAGTCCAGTGGAATAAATTGGGAAAGAAAATAAAGGACATGAAGAATTCAGAAGATTAGAGTTTGAGAGAACACAAAGAGCGGATGCACCTGCGCCATTGCAAACGATTTTGAGCCATGTCATTCAAGGTCTCTAACCATCGGTTGCTATCGTCTCGCGGTCCCCAACCAGGTAGTCTACACCTACCAACATGACTCAGTCCACTTGTCAGTGACTTCATGGATTTGTGCCATGTTTTGGTCTGGCCGCCCCTAGCTTTCTTCCAACCTACTCCTACACCATAAAACATAGCACGTCGGGGCAGTCGGTGGTCGGGCATGCGCAACACATGTCCCAGCCATCTCAAATGATTGAGTTTCACTACTTCCTCAATTGATTTTCCATCCTTACCTAGTACCCGTTTCCTAACAACTGAGTTACTTACTCGGTGGTCCCAGGATATACGAGCAATGCTTCGAAGACATCTATGGTCAAATACTAGTAACCTACGAATATCCTCTACTCTTACTGGCCATGTTTCACTGCCATAAAGTAGGACGGAACGAACTGCTGCGCAGTAAACACGTCCTTTGGTTGATAGACGGATATCTCGCCTACGCCATAAATGACGCAAGTTGGCAAAAGCTAGTCGAGCCTTTTGTATCCGTGCTGAGATTTCGTCACACACCAAACCACAAGGGCTGATGAGACTTCCGAGATAAGTGAAGCGGTCGACACGCTCAACTACTTCACTCCCTATCACTAGTCCGGGTGTCAACGCAACCCAATCCTGAAGTAACATTTTGCATTTCGAGGGAGAGAATCGCATGCCGAATAGGCTTGCATTGTTGCTTAGAGTGGTCAACAGACTCTGCATTCTGTCAGCGTCTTCACCAAATAGAACTATGTCATCGGCATATTCTAAGTCAACTAGTGAATTTCCCGGTAGAAGTTCAACTCCTGGAAATTTAGATGAGGAAAGTGTCATCTCTAAAAGCAAGTCAACGACAAAGTTAAACAACAATGCAGAGAGTGGACAGCCCTGACGAACACCACTTGAGGTAATCAATTCTGATGACAGTTCACCATAAGCTCTCACTCGACCAGTTGTGTTCGAGTAGAGAGCCTTTATAAGGTTGACGTACTTCTTTGGTACTCCCTTCAGTGACAAACATTGCCATAGAACCTTACGATCAACAGAGTCAAATGCCGCCTTAAGGTCGAGAAATACTACCATTGTGGGACGTCTGAATGTGTGTCTATGTTCTAGGACCTGACGTAATGTGAATATTTGATCAATGCAACCACGTCCAGGTCGAAAACCAGCCTGGTTTTCTCTAGTCTGCTCTTTACGAGCTTTGGTTAGACGTCGAAGTTTTATTGAAGCTAATATTTTAGACACTATATTAGTCAAACTAATTCCTCTGTGATTGTCACAGGAGGACTTTTGTCCTTTCTTATAGACTGGTACAATCAGTGATTGAGACCAGTCAGATGGGATTACGTCCAGTTCCCAGATTCTACCTAAGACCTCAGTCAATCTCGCTGCTAATACTGGACCGCCATCCTTAAAAATCTCAGGGGTAAACCTGTCAAGGCCTGCTGCTCTTCCACGATCCAGATTTCCTATAGCTTTTTCAACTTCGTAAAGAGTCGGAGGACTTACATCAACTTGCCATTCAGGTCGACTGGGGATCGTGGGAAACCGAAGTGTGGCTGAAGGCCAGTTGAGCTGATCCCTAAAGTGTTCTGCCCATCGATCCAATCTCCTGGATTGAGAATGAATAATATGTCCATCTTTCTCTGCGATTGTTTCGCTAACAGTTGGGTTCCTAATACCGGTTTCCTTAACAAGTCTGAACAGTTGCCTGCTGTTACCTATTGCCGCTGCCTTTTCCATCTCTCTTGCTTTCGCTACCCACCACTGTTCACGATCTTTGCGTAAGCTTCTAGTCAGCTTACGCTTAAGCTGACTCCGCTCTTCGTTATGTTCAGAGCCAGATGGAATGAGTTTTCGAGCGTCTATCAGTGCGGTAGATGCTGCTGAGATCCAGTGTTTCTCCCTAACCTTATGGTTTACCGTACTTGCAGACATCACTGCTGTTTCTACAGCTTTTCGGATGTCATTCCATGCTGCCTCGGGGTGGGTATCACTTACATGGCTGCCTAACTGTTTTTCTAGATGTTCCTGAAATATACTCTTAGCTTGACTATCATTAAGTAGGACCCTAAGGGGTTTCCTTGCAGCATGTTTCCTACGTCCAGTAAGACGTAGACAGATACGCGCTCGCACCAGAGCATGATCTGAGTCTAAGCATGTGCTCCAGAATGAGCGACAGTCTTCTATCGAGCCCCTCCATCGGTGGCTGATAGCGATGTGATCTATTTGGGTCCAGCGTTGAGACGAATTAGGGGGTCGCCATGTCAAAAGATGTTTTTCCTTATGCTTAAAGTTAGTGTTTGCAAGAAACAGGCGGTTATCTGAGCATAGCTGCAACAGACGGTCGCCGTTATCTGTTCTTTGAGCCGCGACACCATAAGATCCACCCAGGTGTCTTTCCTTTTCGCTTAGTTTACCTACTTGAGCATTAAAGTCACCAGCCACTATTACTACATCTGAACGCCTAGCTTTTCGGAGAAGGCCGGAAAGCTTTCTGTAAAACTCATCTTTTACATCATCTGAGCTGCAGTCAGTGGGAGAGTAGGCAGAGACGACGAAGAGGCAACGACGAGTGTCCCTATCTTTTCGAATCCTTACTGTTCCGTTTAGTCGGACAGCACACAAACGACTGTCTACTGGGATCCAGTCTAAGAGAGCTAGTTCTGCCCTAGGACTCAATGCTATACCTACGCCAGCGAGGCCACGGGATGCAGCATCAGGGCTTCCAGATACAAGAAGCGTAAATCGAGTTGGTTCGTTACTTAGACATGGTGCAGTCAAATGAATGACACTACTAGGATCCTGTGTGCGCGTTTCGGAGACGCAGCACACATCGATGGAGCGAGATTCTAAAGTCTTAGCTAAGGAAGCCTGTTGTCCTATTTGGCACAGTGTTCGGACGTTGAAAGCTCCTACGTGTAGTTTAGAGCGTGGTTTCAGGAGACCAGGAATAACATTCCGCGTACTCGAATCGTTCGCACTAGCGGGGCGAGGTGATAAAGGGACGTGAGAAGGGTTAGTCGTGGAGATAAGAGAGTTATTAGGAGGTGTAGGAAGGATTTGAATGTGACCAACTTGGTCTCGTGTGCTGTTACGGGTATGAGGGCTGATATCACTTCCCGGTTGCCCACACCGTGGAAGGGTATTTCTTGGGGGACCTGAAAAGGAAATCGGATTAGTGTTGATCTTAGCGACCTGAGTGCGTGACCGCAGAGCCCAAGGGACAACTGCTTGAGGCCGGTCGCGCACGGCCTTTTTGTGGGAGGTTTTTAATGTGTTAGCTCCGTTCTTCGAAGGGCCTTACCGCCGGAGACGGAAATCCGTGGGGTAAGGTGAGGTGTGACATTTTTAGGGTCAACCTTTTCTAACCCCTTCCTTCCTTGTGAGAAGGCAGCATCGCTGCAGATGCTGGTTGTCCGACGGAAACACCTTACTGCTGTCACACCTCTGTACAGTCAGCAGTACGACTTCGCCCTCAGACCTTGAGTTGCTGCTTTTAGTCTTACCGTTCTCCAATCGACCTGCCTGGCATGGTAGAACCTGCAGGAACTTGAGTTCCAGCCAATATAGCTCGGTTGGGTCATCACGATAGGCAAGCCCGACCACCACGTCAAGGTAGCAGCTACGGTCGGGTTTGTTTGGAACTAGGCTCACCCAACTCTCCAAGTCAGATAGTCAGTACCCAACAGAAGTGTAACTCAGAGTGCAGGACCGGCAAATGATTCACAAGAATTAGACCAACTCTATTTGTAACTCTGATGCCTTTAATCTTTGGCGTGTAACCCATGAAAGAATTACATAAACCATCCTATCATGTGAGTGTTAGCTTAACTATGTTTGAAGGCTACTAAACCAGACTTATTATTCCCCCTATCAGATTAGAATATCAACTGTCAATTATACATAATCCAAACACCAAGTGCGTAAACCTTCGTAGAAGACTCATTTCTAATCTGATTTGAAAGTAGAGATATCTAGACGCCAGTGGTGAATGTCATCGGATGTATCACACGTCTGATACTTCCAAGCTCTTGGCTACAGATTCAACCTAGAGGACAATGAAACTGAGAAAAGTAGTCTTCACAAGTTATATCACGTCTCTAAATACGACCAACATCAACAAACGGTATTATCCTGTGGTATTCCATGAATCATTGGAATCAACTAGGTCTGTAAATGATACCGGAATGATCGAAATTAATTCAAAGGTTAGCAAAACTGACCTTTCTTGAATGATCTCGAGCAACTAACAAAGTTTCCACAATGGAGAATCCAATGATTGCCAATCTATGGTCTGTTGAAAAAGCCATGCTATGAGAGATCCTAACGAACGCTAAACATTGCGCAGTTATAAACGTATCAGAAAAATCGGACCAGCGAATTCCACAGACCTTGAGCGACCTCAAACACTACGTGAAAAAAATCTTAATAGTCCGCACACAGCCTACTACAACAAAATAGTAAGCAGTCCATTCGCCTCTCATTCTGGATAGCCATGGTCTAACCATGTATAGTATCCGGAAGAGACGAGATGCCGCATCACGACACATCAATGTACGTACTAACTCGGAAGACCCCAGAATTACGATCAAACCTCAGAATGACTGAAGTGAAAGCAATCTAAATCATAACTTCCGTAGTTTTATTGATACAATTTCCTACGGCAACCAAATGCTTAACTGAAAATTTAGGATAACAGAAAATAAAAAAATAGCATAAACTCAGTTAATAATACATTTCATACAATGAAGCTAAGGACCTTAGCGCTGAGGCCCAGTTGGGAGCGGTGATAAAAGCTTATAAAAATCAATCACAGGGAAGTTAGGAAGAACGTTTTTGATATAATTCAGATGTAAAGTATATGCTAGAATAACAAGAGCGCATAAGAAAAACGATCAGCTGTATTTTGTTTACCACTGGCACAGTGAACACAAATGGAGTCTTCGATTAAACAGTACTTTGGAGCTTCCCAGATCCGACAGTAGAAACAAGTGAAAAGGAATCGGAGTTCATACTATAGCATTACCATGAATCGGGACGGATTATTCATTTGGTCACGTTGCTATGCCGGAAGAGCAAAAGCTTTGCCCTTAATAACTAAAAAATTACGTGTGATTAGACAGATACGTACCTCTAGTTATATACAAGTAGAAAAAATCGCAATATAGTAAAGTTTGCAAAACACCCGCAGAGATGGCTATCAAATCGTAATAGTTTTGAACATAATACCGATATATCCAGTTGAGTATGTACAGGCCACGGTAAGAACCAAGCGAAAATAAGTAGTGAGAAGTGATGGTTTCTGCTTCTCCAGTTTTGCTAATAAGAAACAATTGCGGAAGGATGGCAACTGATTCCAAATATATGGAGAAGGTCCACAACAACTATGGTAAGGTTGAGCACTATTTATTACGACTTGCCTCGATAATTTGGAAACGATGATTGACAATCAACGCTAGTAAAGCGCACGGAACAACAAGGAACTCCAAACGGAACGTGTCATGATTTCCATCATATGTAGCCTTGAATCTAAAATATATTAAATACAATGTCGCATAAGATGAAAATATGAAGATGATCTTTGCGAGCGAATTGTATAGAGACACATAAGATGTCAGAAGATCAACATAACGTGTGGTGAATACAATAGCGAATGCAATTTGACTACGTCCTGACAGACCTGAAACGTAGCGTTGGTTGTGTTCACCAAACTGTACCTGCACAAGATCGTGTTTTCCAAATCTTCAGTAGTAAAATTATAATAGCTGCAAAATGTGAAGCATCTCCAAGAAACCGGAATATATTCATGACAACAGTAACTTGACTGGACTTGGCTTAACTTAACCAACGCTAAAACCAAGTTCTGCTGAGATGGACCTGTTTAAACACATCCAGTATCCAACATCCAATACTTTTATGACTTGCTTGAATAAACCAATTGATTTCTTTGAGCTCCCCTGTTGTTTTCTCAACACGGTTTTGGGTCTTTGATAATCTCTGACGGGCTGTGGTTTGGCCACAACACTGCATTGATTCTGGTCAGTTTGGTATATGTTTGTGGGTTTGTATATCTTGTAACCTGAGTATGTGAGTTCTTCTCAACTCAGTAGGGCTTCTGAAGCCAGCTGCTATCACTTTATCAGGTGAGATATCGGTCAGTCGCAGTGTAAACAACACTAAATAAAAATTAGATTGCAGACGAGTGAAGAAAAGATTATTAATTAGTCAATTAACAATCCACATGGTGTGAACAGATATAAGTGCGAAATTTATCGGCAAAGAGGGATGATTGAAACAAAGGTAGGAATAAGCTGATGCTGTTTGATTATGATAACGGCAGGTTAGTTACGAGATGCTCATCAGGTACAACTAGCCTAACTAGAATGTGGCAATTCATGGATGAGGTGTTTGTCGAATCTGCTCTTAAAACTATTTTTCGAGGGGTCTTTGATCATCTCAGGAGGGAGAATGTTTCATATAGTGGGAGTTTATAACGGGAAAAAGTGGGAGTAGACCTGGGCTTCTCATCGCAGTATTAAGGTTTTGAAGGCATATTTGTGTAGGGACAACTTGCCAGTATGAGAGCACCCACCATTATCATATGGCTCAAATAGAATAATCTGAAGCGCTAGGGTCTACCTTCGTAGGACCTGTTTACTACCCTCATCACCTACTGAGTTCCCCACCTCCGCACCTTGTCTACTTTTATATCTCTTTTGAAGAGAAGAGGTACAATAGCGTTGTGGACTTCAAGGTGAGGTCTCGAGTACGTTTAGGACAGTATCAGGAAAAATTTTGGGGGAGAGTGTCAAGCCTCCTCCGAGTAATGTAAAGGGAAACATTTATTCTGGCTTCATCCTTGATCTGTAGTGCAAGCTCTCTGGTTTACAATCTTGGATCGTGATTTGTAGGGCCGGTTACGAGTAGATTTCCATCATAGGTGTGAGTTGTTTGCGCTTTGTAGGGTCAAACGTTCATAATATAACATTTTGACACGTTAAATTTGTTTCGGAGTCCTCTGGTAGCTCAAGCAAACCCGAATCCATTCATATGGACCCTATGTCTCGGTATCGTCAGCTTGTGTGACGATGATGACCTAGTTTCATCGACGAGTTCCTTAATAAAAGTTAGGGAGAAGAATGGTCCTAAAATGACCTCCTATGAAGCCCTCGATGTTGAGACCTTCTAGCTAACGTGCACCTTGGTACGGAACATTCTGTTTTCAGGTAGTTTCTAAGTCGCGAAAGGAATGAGCAGGTTGAAGATGCCACAGGTATTCGGAGTTTCACAACGCTTTAACCAGTAACACCTTCTAAATGAAGCGTGCCCACCAAGTGAAATCAGAAGACAGAAGCGAATAGGTTCGAAGATATATTTGATAGGCTATCAATATATCGAGGATCGTTTGAACTAATCTGGCTAGCGATTGTGACAGATGTTGAGCACGACGTTTCCACACGTGATCTGGTGCGGATGCATGACCGAGCGCCTTCAGCTAGATGAGTCCATTAAAACTGTGGTCAGCATCCAATGTCGAAAACTTACAGAGCTATTTATTTTGGTGATTTATTTACCGCTACAGGGTGAAACCCTTCTTTGCGACCTTTGCTTTAAGATATGCATGTGGCAATGTGTAAAATGACTTTGTGATGTCAAGAAATGTCAAATGAACCGGCAACTCTTGTTTTCTACAGCTTTCCCAGCTTTCTCATACAGAAAGAAGGCTGGATGTCCAGGACCTGGATTCTCTGATCCTGTATTGGTCCTTATGAATGTGTTGTTTCTGTCCATGTATTACCTCATTCAGTCATATACCGTTCCTCCGATTACTTTCGATGGTACTAAATGTAATGCGGGTAGTTTGTAGCACTCCTGTTCTTCCCTGACTCTTCCCGTGAAGAACTCAGTGAGAGCAGACTGTTTCCATTATTTTGGAAGTTGCTATGACTTTAGTGATTCCCTGAACATGTCACATACCAGTGAACTAATGGCTTTCAAATACTACTTTAGGACTACAATTTGGATGTGGATCGACGCAAATATTTGAGTGTTTTTAGTACTTACCCGGGAGTCTGATGAATATGCGACGATGTAGCAGTGCTGAACATTTTATAACGAAAGAGATGGTATCAAAACGACTAAAGGGGGTATTCGTCGTTCGGCTACGAGGTGTTTAGAGTCTTCAGAAGTTATGTATTATCGTGTAAGTGATCATCAGCTATTTATGGGGATCAAGTCGACGAATATTAGAAACTATATCTTTCAAATTCTAGATGCCAATGATTTCAGTACACACAAATGAAATATTGATCAGATACAATAACAAAAACCAAGTGAGGTTGTCTCGGCTTCCGTTACTAATTCTAGTACTAACGACTACATCCTAGACAATATAGAGTCTATATACCAAACAGGCATACGGATACATTATGGAGCTAGAGAAAAGACCTATAAGATATTACTTGCTTACTTACTTACTTACTTCTGTTACTCCAAATGGAGCATAGGCCGCCGACCAGCATTCTCCAACCCACTCTGTCCTGGGCCTTCTTTTTTAGTTCCATCCAATTCTTGTTCATTTTTCTCATGTCTATCTCCATTTCCCAGCTTAATGTGTTCTTTGGTCTTCCTTTTTTCCTTGGACCTTGAGGATTCCATATGAGGGCTTACCTTGTGACACAGTGGGGTGCTTTCCTCATTGTGTGTCCTATCCACTTCTTCCTGATTTCTTCCTCCCCTGGGATTTGGTCTGTTCTATCCAACAGTAGGTTGTTGGTGATAGTGTCTGGCCAGCGGATCTGAAGTATTTTGTGTAGAAAACTGTTTATAAACACTTATATCTTCTGGATGATGGCTTTCGTAGTTTTCCAGGTTTCCGCCCCATACAGTAGAACTGTCTTGACATTTGTATTGAAAATTATGAATTTGGTGTTGGTTGCCAATTGTTTTGAGTTCCAGATATTGTTCAGTTGTAAATATGCTGCTCTTGCTTTGTCGACCCGTGCCTTCACATCTGCATCAGATCCACCGTGTTCATCGATGATGCTGCTTAGATACGTAAAGGCTTTTACATCTTCCAAGATTTCTCCGTCAAGTGTGATTCGATTGTTGCATGCTGTGTTGTATCGGAGAACCTTGCTTTTCCATTTGTGTATATCGAGACCTATTGCTGCTGAGGCTGCAGCTACACTGGTCGTTTTCTCCTGCATTTGTTGTTGCGTATGCGATAGAAGAGCCAGATCATCTGCGAAGTCTAGATCATCCAATTGCATCCTAGCTGTCCACTGTATCCCGTGCTTCCCTTCAGATGTTGACGTCTTCATGATCCAGTCGATCACCAGGAGAAAGAGAAAGGGTGAGAGTAAGCAACCTTGCCTGACACCGGTCTTTACTTCGAACGACTTTGTCAACTGTCCTCCATGAACGATTTTGCAGTTTAATCCATATTGACTATCTTCTGAGGCACGCCGTAGTGTCGAAGAAGCTTTCATAGGGTTGTTCTGTCCACGCTATCAAATGCTTTGTTGTAGTCAATGAAGTTGATGTAGAGTGATGAATTCCATTCAATTGATTGTTCCACAATGATCCGTAGAGTTGCGATTTGGTCTGTGAACGATCTATCCTTACAGAAATCAACTAGGCTGTGACGGTCTTGGTATTTGCACTAACTGATGGTTTCTTACGTAGACAATTCCACGGCTGATTTGGTTTCTGATCCTCATGCTTTTGCTAAAACATGTTGAATTTAGGCAGTTTGTAGACTCTATGGTCATTGTTGATGAATATTTGTGATGTGATGAATGTAGCCACATCCTAACGTTTTCCTTTCACTCGATAGGTCTGGCGAGAACTAGTGACACCATGTGGTGATCAGGATTATTGAATTTTTCTTGCACAACTACGACATGTGTTTGGACTAAACATAAATGAAAGGTAATTCACCTCTTTAGTGAATATTTTCAGCCACTGAAATGTCTCCGATCCCCTCTTGATGCACTTTGTAGAACGATAAGTCATTAACATTTTATGTACGCCTCTGAATAGGTTTTGAATTTAACAAAACTAATTAGTGGATTCGAACAAATAAAGGAAGATATATTGTTGAAATATTTCAATGGTAGAAAGAATATGTAGCCCGGATACTCAAAAAGACTACTGGGTTTGTTCATGTTGGTTACGTTGCATAGTGAAAGTTGCTACACCAGTTACCGTCTTTTGATTTTCCTTATTTGAACAAGTCGATTTAATTTGTTCATTGAGGGTAGAAATATGTTTCCTGACTGTTAAGATCATCTTTCATTGTCAAAAAGTAACCAGTTTTTGCTGTTCTTAGTCCATATCCTACACATGTGAGTAGATGAAATCCATCTACCCCTAATGTATACCCTACCTAGTCGGAAAATGCTTCCCTCTAGTTCCATATTTCTTAAGAACCGGATCATTTAATCTTTTACTGTTGGACTATACTATCCCAATCTCCGGAATCTGGTAAATTTTGACCCATTTTGGGGAAGCCGCTGTAGAAACGTTTGGGGAAATTTTGGAATTTTGATGCCGTTTCCCCTAAATTTCCATAGATCTAGGGAAATTCCCCATTATTTCCTCAAACTTTGGTGAGGGTCATTTGTTTTGGAGGTTTCCCCGAAATTTCACCAAAGTTGGGGGACTGGGTGTGTTTCATATAGGTTGTTCACGGTATCAGTGAGCAGCAGAGCTGTTCAAGTAATCTACATATTTTGTTGACTTTAAACTTGTATTCGATCATAATAGTACATCTATCCCCGACGAAACATTATGTCTCAATACATCTTTGAATCATCAAGTACGTAACCTAACAATCTAGAATACAGACAGAACCACTGGAACCCCAGCAGTTCTGGACCTTGTAATCCTGTCTTTCTCTGTGATTAATACTTTATTTGCATTGCTGTTCTATCTGACTGACCTATACTTCCACCAACCTATAAAATAGTGAATGAGCAGTAGGGAATGACAGCTTGAGTCGTTAGTCGCGTTGAGCTGCAGATAGTCGTCCATAGAGAGACAACCATTTCCGTCTTCTTCAGGTCAGATTATTCCCAAAACCATCATCTGGTTAGATTAGTTTCCCAACAAACTCAGCCTTTCGGGGGCTAATCAGCCTGCTGTCCAGAACACAGTCTACCGAGTAGTCATGGTATAATTTAGAAGGTTTCCGGCTATACACAGTAGTTTTAGTTAAGATTTGGAGAGTATTGGGTATTTATCGGGCATTGTTTGGAAGTATGACCCGATGGTAAGTTTGGCTCGAACCAGGAATAAGAAAACTTGCAATATAAACGAAAATATCCTTTCGGGTCGGTGGGATCGGGGGGAAGTAAAAATAGAGTATACGGTACAGAAAAGAAAGGAAAATTTGTGAGACAAGCATAAGTAAAATTGAGGTGTTGATAGTAGTAATGTCACTTCTTCAGACATTATAGTATATATTTAGATTGTAAGATCCAAACTAAGGTTTGGACTTAAGAATCGCTGTCTAGGTGGGTCAGAAACGCGTTCTTGTCCGGTTGAAACCAAAACAGAGTGGTTGGGTGAAATGACGGTTCTAATATTCACCATAAATTTAAATGTACATTATTACCTAAACGAATATGACCATCCAGCTATCCAAACAATAATCGCTCAATTAATCAAATCAATCACAACAAATAAATGTTATTCTATCCTGTCTGAATAGATCACGCACAGATTCGTTCAAAAGATAATATTTGGTTGCTTTATAACACAGAGTGTTTCCAATTCTGGAAGAGTGTCTCAATTCACAATAAAAAATGCACAATTCCAGTCAATACGAGCAACACAATCAAAGGGAGGAACAGACCAATATGGCTGCCGCCAAGACCAAGTATCAAGTAAAACAACATAAATGCAGTTCAGGAAGAAACACAGAAACTTAGTGAAGGCGTAAGAAAAATAAAAACTATAATAAAATACAAATATTACCAGCTCAAATGGAATTAAAAAGACTAAGAAAATTTACAACTGAAGGAATCAATAGGAACAAACTGCAAGTGTATACATGGAGGGATTTTTACACACAAAACATTCAGAACGGATCTTACATAGGTATGATTAAAAAGGAAGTTTTGTTGTCTTTGTCAAAATGCCACAACTGATCTTAAATAACGTTTCGGATAACCAACAAGTCTACTTGACTTGATTGTTCTTATTTCTTCGGCGGCAGACGTTTGATTACAAGAGGCAAGTCCTCGTCTTTTAGGGTAGGTTGTGAAATAATTCAAGTTTTAGAAAGATCATTTCTATCGTTAATGTCTGCACCTTTCATAAAAGCAAGTTTTGTCCTGCTCGTGCTAATAACGTGCGCCCTAACATTCATTATTAGATGCCTTTTATATCCTGCTTTTGGCTTTGTATGAATAAGTGTGTGGAGTTTGTAATAAGTATTGTGTGTTATCACGGCGAACAATGACATTTGTAACTTCCTTGTGGGTAACAAAGACGGATGTTATATTTCGGTGCTTTCTTAGGATGTGCACGTCAAAGCTCCGCAATGTCTCGCTTAATTTATTACAAACATCCAACAGTCTCTACCAGAATTTTGTTTGCGTAATCAAAGTCTTGATTTGCAAGTCTTAACGTCATTACACACTAATTCTGCAGCACCACAATGATGTTGTATTCAATTTTTGTGCGTATTTTGATTACTATCGGTAAAAGTTTATCTCTAATTGAAACCACTTCCAAAAATAACAACAAAACCCCAATTAGATGTTGAAAAAATAAACCAAACAGCAGGTACTTCTTCCATCCTTCTCTAAGTCATGGCTTTTAACTAAGGAAAGGTAGGTTTTTTCGTGATTGGTTATACTTCGATAGCAGCTGTGCCAACAGTATATCTGAAGGGGGGCGGAGTTAAGAGGTGATAGAACTGTCAGTCGTGCAGTTGACACGTCTGGTGTGATCTATGGCGGGCAGTAGGGCAAGAATGCCATAATTGGTTAACTCATTGAAATCGAATTCAATTGAAACGAACTACAACGAAAACTAACATCCACTTATATAATAAAACATGATCTTCATTACCTTTGGAATATCGAGTATCAGATGTAAATTTAGGAACTAATTCCAGTTGTCATACTTCTCGAAGGCAGTATCTACCTTGGTTACTTTTCAGGGCTTTGGTAAACCGGTTTTTGGATCGACCATACCATAATCGCAGTACCTTTTATGACGTCACCGCATTCATCTGCTTCCATTAAAATAAGCGTTTATCATAAGTGAACAATTTATTCGTACGACATGGTGTATATTTACGATAGCGTCCGTAGGCTAGTAAGCTCAACATATCTGATCGTTTACCTCTGATAGCCGTTCGACAACCACGTCTTCATTTACAAACTCTAATCTCTCCTGCATGCTGTACTGAAAGCGTACAGGTCACACTCGATAGAGTTGTTTATCAACATGTCTATTGCCTTATATTACTCATTAATATCTTTTTATTACCCTACACAACAGCTGATGAAATTATTTTTAAACGGAAAACGATATAACTTTAAAATTATGTGCGATTATCCAGGCTCTAGGATGGCTGATAGACGAATAGTCAACAGACTCGAACCGTAAGATTGAAAAGCCAAGAACCAAAATAAATCTTCAACCGAATAGGTTATTTATGAATAGAATTGTGATTCTACCAAGATATTGATCTGTTTTGAGGCAATACAGGTCGGTGATCCTGTAGCGTGGTGTAGAGTTGAGCTTGACTATGAACACCGCTACAAGACTACGTGCCAATTAACCAAAAAGATCCTCGTAGACCAATATCAGAAGGCAGATAATAGTAGTAGTTGAAATAAATTTGCTGGCAATCTCGTGGTATCGAAAGAATACCGAGATCGTGCCAAAGGAGTACAAATGCGATCGGCAAGGAAAGGTGCGTGCGTAGTCACAAACCGCGTAGAAGTAATGGAGTACAATGGAAGACCAATATGGCTGTTATTAGCACAGTTAAACAAACGAGCACAATAAAACAATCACTGGTACAATTGGTTATAATAATAATTGTTTTCATCGAACCAATCGCGTTCTGTTGACAAAAGTAGGTCACTACAGGAGCCTCCCGCTAGAAAGGGTTTACACTTTCGATTGGTAGCGGTTTGATTCGTGGGACTGATCGGCACAAGTGCGGTTGTAGGACGGAAGAATTGGCGAAACAGGAAGTGATCGTTGATCCTGGAGTTGCCAACGAAAGTCTTTTGCGAAGAACGGTACCAGGAGAAGTGTGCTATATTTGTTGCTCGGGTTAGCATACCACACCAGAGTGGTTTGTATCCAGGATCTGATGATTGCGTTCGTAGGGATGCGGACCAGAAAAACGCTTCAGACGTAGGACGAAACCACGTTGAGCCAAGAAACCGGAAGCGACCATGACGACCAAGCGTATGCCAGGCGAATTCGAAACCAGATTATCGACTGAGTGTGTTGACAAGAGCGTGGGTGGTCAGACCAGCTTTCGCCAAGGTCGACTGAAGTCGACGTTACCAAACGGACGATGGTCAAAGGCGTGGGCTCAGGATACAAAAAAATCAAAAAAAAGTAAAGTGTAGCATGCGTGTAGTATAGGAATAATCCTACACCGTATTCGATGTTGACTGTGCGGTTAGTCGCGAAAGCGTATGGGTAAGCGTACTCGGCGACCGGAACGTGAGACGGTAGTCTCGTTCGTACTTCGTGAGCCTGCCGATCTGGATGTGAGATGGTGCAGATGACGCGTGCTGTTGACCGGGACGTGAAAACGAGGTCTCTGATGTATCTAGCGTGGGATCCGAGGTAGATGTAGAGATCCCCCTAGAAGGTTTGATAGGTCTAGCATTGAGTCTCAGGTTATCGGGTAGGGCACTGTCATCGACGTGTGCTGGTTTGAGACGATCAATGCTGACGATCTCGACGCGGCCATGTCGATCAACCTTGAAGGTCTTTTCTAACGAGAGATCACGTGAAATGAGCCTTCGTAAGGCTGTTGCAAAGGTTTGCGTACCGAATCTACTTGTATGAAAACATGTGAACAGGTAGATAACTCTCGAGGGAGAGCGGCCTGTCAATGTTTTATTCGAGTTGACACCGGAGACAGCGTTCGCAAAGATGCAGACACTCGAATAACATTCAGCGACCGGCTTTTTTTTATTTTTTTTTGATAAATTTTTTTTCACCCCTTTAAAAAAGTTTTTTCATCCCATTTTCCAAACTTTTTCACCACGTTTCGTCCAATTAAATTGCTAGTTTTAAGTTCGTTATAATTGGTTAGTTATGTCTTGAAAGTGTTATAAAATGTCAGCACTCGGTGAAAAAAGTACATTTTCATCATCATAATGGAGGAGAGTGACGTGCCATGTACAAGAGCTGTTGTTTCTCACGTTGTCACAGAAACGGAGGATGTATTTTTGACTACATTGTTTCTCGTTGCGTTCCAATCAGTTGAAGCGTTAAAGTCGGCTATCAGAACTTATGAAAGATCTACGTACTGTCATTATGTGGTGAGAGATTCTCATTTGGACAGAGATCAGAAATCGTATATTAAATTTGTATGTTGGAGAACTGGCCGTAGAAGATCTAGCGGTTCGTCACAGCCGATTAGACGGAGGAGGTAAATTTATTAGTGTTATTACATTTTTTTCACGAAGGACTTCCATGAACACTCACTGTCCGGCCTTCATCTTTTGTAAGTTTATAGGTTACTGGACTGTTGTACGTGGGAATGTGCGTCACAATCACTAGTGCAATTCCCTGAGGTACGACAGTAATTCTTGGGTGCGCAGGTTAACAGAGGCTGAGTTTGAAACTGTGCGACCGCCCCTGATATCTGGGACAGCAGCATTCGATATTAAGCACTTTACTTACCATTCTTATGGAAAGCGTTTGAATGCTCAAGACATATTTAATATGCGGTACAAAGTGTTCTCACACGCCAACCTTCCTGGTAAGCAATCTGCCTATTTATAATGTAAACGATAGGTGATTACGCCAAATTAAAAGCTCACATAATGTCCTTAGGTGTGCTTTGCGACTACGAATTAGACGAAGAAAAATGTCTATCGTATTTTTTCTTCACGACTGCTGATAAAATGAATTTAGCCGCTCGTTTTTTAGATGTTGTTGGTTTCGACGGGACGTACAAAACAAATAACGAGAACGTATATTTATATCAGGTAGTAGCCCTTGATATGAATTTTATGGCAATACCTGTTTGTATTGCATTTATAAATCGCGAAAAATCGACTTTAATTTCTCGGTTCCTGTCGTTCTTTCGACGGTCAACAAACAATCGACAGGTGGTAGGCATTGTGACAGATGATTCACCAGCAATAGCTGCTGCCATCACGCAGGTGTATCCAAATATTCACCACATTTTGTGTCGTGTACACTTAATTCGCAATGTCATTAAGAGGGTAAGTGTTTTGTTCCTTAACATTGACCCATTTACCGTCATTGTAGAGAGTACGATCAGAAGTGATACAACTGTTTTTTCGGCTGATGTTCACTCGAACTGTTGAAAGGTAAATGAAAATCTTCATAACATTATTTTGTAGTTTTAACAGTTATTTGTCGTTGATCGAAATATCCGACGAAACGTTTTTTCGATATCTATGAGACCACTTACTGCCAAGAAAACAAAAATGGTCTACTGCTTTTCGACCATCAGCAACGCTACTTCAACAAGATAATACCAACTTCATTGAGACAACTCATCGAATTTTGAAGAGGCGTAAGCTGAATCGAAAAACACCTGTGTTGAGATCTATATTTAGTGTGCTACTTCGCATTGGATATTGGATGGAAGCACGAATGCAAAAGTATACATCGGACTGTCGGATTTAAATTATTTCGTTTCTATCTCTTGTTTCTATGGCAAAGGTCAAATGATGAAGCACTTAATAATGTTAAATGAATTTAGATATTCATTTGAGATTAATAATCATAATGCGATTATCGCTCATGTATTCGTAAACTTTTTTATCAGGTTTATGAGATATAAAAGTTAAGATATCTTATAGAACAATATCTCATCTAATGAACACTAATCTAATAATTTTAGATTTAAAATAATGTGATTACCGTTCATGTATTAGTAACACAATTGTAATCTATTTATAATAATAATAATAATAGATTTTAGTAAATTTTAATAGGAATATTTCAATATAGTGAAAATTGTCATTTGGTCGTAAGGTCAATGAATAGAAGATTTTATTTATAAGTGAATATAATAATAAGATGATTAATGTGATTAAAGGTCATATAGGTGTAAAAAGAAATAAACATGTTATCCGCTTCATGAATACCAAAATAAGAATATTATGTTCTTGTTTTATATTAAAAGTGCCGGAAACCAGAACTATGCGTACATAGAAGTACGTTGCATTGGCAAATTTACTTATTACATTGCAATTAAACGTCATTATACCTAAATGTTAATGTATACTGTTGACCTAATTCATGTTCATCTGTATAATGCAAATAGAAATTATTTTCGTCAGACGACGTAGGCTTATTCATTTACACTTAATACAACCAATATTTCAAATGCTTGTTAAAAATGGCTTATATTCATAATGTACAGATATTTCAGCTTTCATATTACGAAGAACAATATTCACACATGACGAAAATTTACGTACACTTCTTTATTATTCCTCGATTATGTTTCAAAAAAGTAGTTGATGATTATCAAATATCATTCCATACCTTATAAATAAGTAACGTTAGCAATGTCGTTGACATATGACATTTACTAACTCATGTAAACATTTTGCTAGACTGAACACTTATAAAAAATGAGCTATTGAAAGAACGTGAAAAAAACCTAACGCGCACTTCCCAAGCCTAATAACAAATTTACATGACTGCTTAAGCACACAAGTAGTCATTTTCATTATTATTTTAAAGGCTGAACCACAAAGAATGTACAGGTAAAAGCAATTAAAGCTTTTAATGATTTAGCAAAATAACCCTATTGAAATCTAACGTTTTATTAACGAAACCGTTTATAAAGTGAAAGTAAACAACTATTTTGTATTAAGAATTACTATTTACTAAATAACCCAATCATAATTACTAATTGCCTCTTTCTCAGAATTTATTACTTCTTCGAGATAACGTAAAAGTCGCTTCATAAACCGAAGGTTTACGAATCGTTCCAGTGTTTTATACACGCCCTAATCAGTATTTTATCATTACGGTCTATTGATATGTGGATTTCTTTAAAAATTAACATACCATGTGTTCAAAAAGAAGTTATGGATACAGGTGATAATTTCTTTATTAGTTGGGTATTAAACATTTGACTACCGACCTAATTCAGTAATCACTATTATCAAATATTCAAACCGGTTTTCATTTCTTTATCCAAATACTTCCTTTTAATGAGACACATTTAATTAATCGTGTCAAGATAACTAACAACTTCAATTCAAGGTCTACTTGATCGGATAACAAAAATATACCCCAATACACATTCACTAACAGTAGCATTGCACTGTAGTGACAAAATTTTTGTTCATTTTCAACTGAGTATACAATTGCTAAACCAATACACCAATAACCGATCAATAAATTTATATTTCACACCCTACAATTTCTAAGAAATGGGTGGTAGGGAACCATAATAGCCGTCCACCTAATGTCAACCCAGACAGTCGATGGACGTAGTCTGATTTACCGAAATCGCTACTGCTCCGTGGTGTGAAGAATTCTCCAGACAGACGCAATGTCGTGCCGTATACAAGTTCAGCGGCGGAACATTGGATATCTGCCTTCAAACTCGTTCTGATACCTAAGAGAACGAGCGGTAAGGTTTCGTACCAATGGTAGTTTTCGTGTGCTCGGAGAGCAGTTTTAAGTTGGCGATGAAACCGTTCGACCAAACCATTCGATGCTGGATGGTAGGCGGTAGTGTGTATGCCTTCCGTACCAAGCGGCCGGGTCAGTAAGGAGAATAATGCGGACTCAAATTGTTGTCCTCGGTCAGTCGTGACAGTCGAGGGACAACCGTACAATGCTATCCATCGTTCTACGAAGCGGTGAGCAAGTGTCTCCGCCGTAATAGACGTGATGGGAATAGCTTCGGGCCATCTTGTAAAACGGTCGATGCACGTGAGTATGTGATCATACCCATGCGATGGTGGCAATGGTCCTACAATGTCTATATGAACGTGATCAAAGCGAGCATCAGGCGTAGCGAACGTGCTAATGGGGGCAGCTACGTGCCTGTGCCCTTTTGATCGCTGACACTGTGAGCATTGCTTTACCCACATACGAACATCTTTATTCATGAACGGCCAGACGTATCGTGCAGCGATGAGACGTAATGTGGCTGCGATACCCGGATGAGACAATCCATGAAGGGCATCGAAGACGAGACGGCGATAGGCAGAGGGTACGATGGGTCGAGGAAGACCGGCAGAAGTATCACATAGGATAGTACCTGAGCTAGTAGCTAGGGGTACTTCCTGGCACTGAAGGGATGAAGATTGTGGTGCTTCTGTACAGACAGGATCGTTTGCTTGCGCGGCGGCCATAGCAGGAAGATCGAGCACCGGTAAGGTAACTGCATTCGTCTGGATAAGTGATAGAGCATCGGCAACATAGTTCGACTCGCCTTTAATGTGACGAAGGTCTGTCGTGAACTGGGAGATATAGTCCAAATGTCTGCACTCTCGTGGTGAGTAGCGGTCAGATTTGATATGCAAGGCATACGTTAAGGGCTTATGGTCGGTGAATAAGATGAAATGGCGTCCTTCTACTGCGTGCCGGAAATGTTTGATGGCACAGTAGTCTGCTAGCAGTTCGCGACCAAAAGCGCTATATCTCGTCTCCGTGGGAGTAAGGCGTCGTGAGAAAAATTCAAGCGGTTGCCAACTACCGGAGATATTCTGTTGCATAACGGCTCCTATGGCAAAATCTGATGCATCAACCGCTATACTAAGCGTGGTTGATGGGTCAGGATGAGCGAGAGCCTTTTTGATCTCTGAAAATGCAGTACATGTGGTATCGTTCAATTCTAATTTGCTTGGATTACCGCGTAGTAAATCGGTTAATGGTCGTAACCGTTCTGTCGCGTGAGGGATAAAACGTCGGTAGAAGTTAACCAAACCGAGAAAAGCCTTCAGTTCCTTGATTGAGGACGGCACGTTGTACTCCTTGATTGCTCGAACTTTGTCCTCGCAAGGCAGAATACCCTCTTGTCTGATGATGTGACCCAGAAATATTATTTCTGATTTACCCAATTCACATTTCTCTGGGTTGACTACTATTCCATTATCCGAGAGGCGTTGGAATAATAGCTTAAGATGTTGATAATGTTCATCTACGTTTGATGATGCGATTAGCAGGTCATCAATATAAACGTGAAAAAATTCACTCCCGTACTATGCTATCGATAAACCCTTGGAAAGTTTGAGCAGCATTCCGTAATCCAAATGGCATTCGTAGGAACTCAAACAGACCGAAAGGAGTCGCGATAGCAGTTTTTTCGATATCTTCAAGAGCGACTGGGATCTGGTGATATGCTCGTACCAGATCGATCTTAGAAAAGATAGTCGTGCCCTTGAGCGATGCCATGATGGCGTGTATGTGGGGGATGAGGTAGCTATCAAAGCGCGTAACTACGTTTAATGCCCGGTAGTTGCCGCATGGTCTCCAACTAACCCCATCCTTTTTGCGCACCATATGAAGTGGAGAAGCCCAGGGATTGTGAGAAGGACGAATAATACCAGTAGATAGTAAATTGTCAAACTCACGTTTAGCGAAGGCTAATTTGTCCGGTGCAAGTCAACGTGGTCTTGCCGTGACTGGTGGTCTGCGGGTGACTACGTGGTGTATCACACGATTGGTCACCGATGAAATCTCGTCGAGTGGTTCAGTTATTCTGGGGAATTTCTCGAATAAAGCGTGGAATTTATCGTCACGCGAATAAAAAGTTCCGAGGATTCGGTACGCGTCCATCGGAGTCTATTATATTAATACTATTCTTATCATTATCCGTCATGTCGAGTATATTATATTTTAAAAATTAATATGAAAATATACGACAGACGTAGATAGATAAACAATAGACTCACCGAATTGCCTACTTTGGAAGATTTGAACGAGGTTGAGACGTGTTCCAAGGTTTGGCTCACCAATTGTAGCGTGGTGTCGAATCGCGCTTGATTATGAAAACCGCTACAAGACTACGTGCCAGTAAACCAATAAGATTCCCGTGGGCCAAAATCAGAAGAAAGATGATGATAAATGCTGGTAGAGATTCGAGCCACAGTTCTTTAACGCTTTCAGAGTCGGCCGCCGTGGGTACTGCAAGAAATTGCAGGCACGTGAGGTCATGGCTAGTTTAACATCACCCAGGGGTTGACTTGCTAATAACGTCCTCAATCGTTCCTCCCTCGATATGAGGAAATATCTGAGGGTCGCCTCCTTGAGATGATCGTAAACATTGGGCACATTGGAATTGAGGACTACTTCACGGACAGCTACTAAATGGTCTCCCGATAAACATTCGAGAGCGTAGGCGTACTTCTGCCGTTGGCTTGTAATATGACGGGTCTCGAATTGAGACTCTATTGCAGCAAGCCAAACTTCGGGGTCGTGAGGAATAAAAGATACAGATCGAAAGTGTATAACCTGTACGTCAGAGTCTATTACATTAATACTATTCTTATCGTTATCCGTCATGTCAAATATATTATATATTAAAAATCAATATGAAAATATATGACAGACGTGGATAAATAAGCGATAGACTCACCAAAATTGACTTCTTTGGAAGGTTTGGTTGCGATTGCCAAGTGGTCGTAGATGTAGGTTCACCAGTTGTAGAAGATTTGACCGAAGTTGAGGCGTGTTCCAATATTTGGCTCACCAATTGTAGCGTGGTGTCGAGTTGAGCTTGACTATGAACACCGCTACAAGACTACGTGCCAATTAACCAAAAAGATCCTCGTAGACCAATATCAGAAGGCAGATACTAGTAGTAGTTGAAATAAATTTGCTGGCAATCTCGTGGTATCGAAAGAATACCGAGATCGTGCCAAAGGAGTACAAATGCGATCGGCAAGGAAAGGTGCGTGCGTAGTCACAAACCGCGTAGAAGTAATGGAGTACAATGGAAGACCAATATGGCTGTTATTAGCACAGTTAAACAAACGAGCACAATAAAACAATCACTGGTACAATTGGTTATAATAATAATTGTTTTCATCGAACCGATCGCGTTCTGTTGACAAAAGTAGGTCACTACAATCCCTTCAAATGAAGTGCGGGTCACAATCCAAACTAAAATGCTATACGATATGGCGAGTTACTGAAGCCAATAGAACAAATGCAGAAAACGACGTAAGTATGTGTATGTTTCACACTCAGAAACATAATGAAATTATATGAGCATGTGAAAAACGATGCAAATCGGTAAACGTATAAACAAAACACACGGAATACAAATATAGGTAAATGTACAATGTCACAAAAATTGAAGAACTTGTTGTATTTTATTAAAGTTACCAAGATTACTAAGTTTTTTTTTTGTTACTACATTCCCGATGAACAAGCCTCAATCATTTCTGACGAAAAAATCTCGTCTCCGTGTTAAATCCAAATATCTAGAATTTCGGTAGAGAGGGTACAACTCAGCAAGCTGACAACCATAAATCCTAATTGAGACTGAACCTCACAAAACGTGTTCCTTAAGGCATTCTCTAAAAATATAATTCATTCCAAACTTTCAGGATTGTGGTTATACGGGATTTAGAAACCGGTACACAGACCCAAGGGTAAGAATGAGGTGGAATTTTCCAGGAGTGATGATAAGTAAATCAGGTACAAAAAAGAACGTGACAAATATTCCGAAATTCAATGAGTATGAGTATTTCACACGAGGATGGATTGGGAAGTGTTATGTGTTTCTTGCTCTTTTATGTATCCGAAATATCAATCCTCTGCTTCAGAAATTATATCTACTCGCTACTCGTTAACACAATTAAAAATAATTCCTTCGTTTCTTTGATTCCAAATGTTCCTACAAGTTGAAATACCCTTTACCAGAGCACGTGAATTCATAAAACAGAAGAAAGTGTCAGAGTTTACATCTTTAGACACATCCCACAAACATTGAGAGTAAAATGATTATATATCTTGAACAATACAGTTCTCCGTTATTTACTTGGAAATAGACATGACAGTGGATTTTTTCAAATATTTTGAAATGACCATAAAAACGAATTATCTCGAAGTTATGACGTCAGCAAAAGATTTTAAACTAAGTTATGCATCTAAGAAGACCTCACTTCCAAGCAATTTGTTGAGTAGCCTCTTATTCTTCTTATTTAAGCTCTATTAATCGTAACATTGACAACAAGTTTTGTAAATGATGTCACGTAGGCTGCAAACTTAGTTTCCCATTCCTTGAAAATTCTAGTCTTCATGAATTTTAGGGTGTGGGTAGTGGAAGTGAAATTAATTGAATTCACATTATTCTTCTACGATTAGTGCAGTGAAATTTATAAAGCAGAAGAATTGTACGGAATATTTAAGTTTACATAATAATTTAACAAAGAAGATTCGCTTTATGGCCATGAACCAGAATTATTCTTTCTAAAACTACATAGAAATATAAACCACACACATATATATAGTCAAAAACTAACTATGCTTATTGGTTAAACATCAGAGGTCAATCTGTTCTATAAGCAATTGACTAATGAAAAATTTTGAAAGCACATTTCATATTCAGGGAATTATATCAAAGTACTATCAACCTTGAGCTGTCACCACTAGATTATTTAGTGTAGGCGAAGTTGTCATTCCCACTAACAAAGAAAAATGTTTATGCATTCTTTATTCTTACCTGGAAAATATCTGTTGATTTATCTATTACTATTGTTAACTTAAGTAATGGTACTGAATGTAGTGTATGCACTAGAAAATCCTAGATCTGTCCAAAATGATCTCCAGTGGTTTAGAATCAACGGGTGTACAAATAAAGCAGTGCACCATGTACGATCGTTAAGTTGTTGTATTATATTCAGAATGAAACTCAAAACTATATTTCGAAGCAGTTACCATTTTACACAAAAATAACACACTATCCAACTTTATTTTTATCTCTTATCATTTCCATTAGTTTATTGTTGTTAGGTATTCATCTATTTATTTATTGTGTTTGTTTAATTAATTTCATTTGTCTTGAACCACTGTCCTTCCATCAATATCCTGAATCTTAGTTTTATAAACTTTATACAGTAACCAACCAAATGATTACCGGATTCTAGCAGTCTTATGGTCCTTGAACAAACGCATTAACTTATATTTAAGACAAACCAACTCCCGAACAACTGTCGGATTCACAAGGACTAATGCGAATACCTGTAATGAGTTCACACAGCTGTAAAATTGAGCCCCACTACCACTCATGTATAGTTTTACGATTCCATTGATTTGCAACTTTTGAGACATATATTGTGTGTCACTTTAATTTGCATTGGTTAAGATGAGTGTATTTTATCTTATCAGCAAGTAGTAATCCTGATAATCTTCGGTAGACTACATGGAGAATATGTATATATGAAATACAGACAATGGATGAACTGGTAAATTTCGAGGAGCTTTCCTAATTACTGCTCCAGTCTGTAATAAATTAAAATTTATTTGAAACATTTGCAGGATGTTTTTAATTATCCAGTTTACTAAGTACGGTTTGCAATTGAATGAATATATCGAATAAAAACATGATGTTGAAAACTTTTTAAGAAAATGATTGTACTACATCAAGATTCAATTCAGAAGTTCACTTTTCTTAGATTAAGAAACTGTATTTCAAATATTTTCATTATTAAGGAGTAATAACTTACATATCCAACTCACTCATTTGTGATAAGATAGCTGAGCAATAAATTATCATGTGATATTAGGTGGTTGGGAGTAGTCTGCAGGATACCACAAACTTGGATTTTGTGCTAGTTGACCTTGTCAGTTTTCAGTACATGTAGTCTTGAGAGAACTGATAACCTCTATTGAATTCGAATCTGTGTCAGCCAGTTTTATTGAGCAATTCACATAACGGCCGAACTCCTTTTGGGGTTGCGATATTTACATTGGTAGGTCACCAATTTGTAATCAACCAATATAAACTGTCACATGTCTTTATAACCTATATGTTAGTAAATTTCAATTGATTCAGAATTTTAGTTGGTTAGGTTTACTTTTCAAACAGAACCATACCTTTTCGTCCGTATATACTAGTGACATACGATAGATTAGTAAACTTGAATATTTGTCATCTCCATACCTTAAACAAATCAATCATTATTGAATATTTTATACTTTCACATTTTAATATTTTAATTCTTTCAGTCAAGCGGCATGTATAAATACAATAAATGATAAATTTATAAACCTTTGAATAATTCATAGCTATAACAGTTCCTTTTTCAAATCATAAATCACCAACTTTGTTAACATCATTTGAGGATATGTACTTTGTTTGTTTGATTGTTTGTTTTTCTCCTAAAAATATCAAATTAGGGTGTGTAGATAAAAAGTAACAGACAGATGAAAAAGTTTTAAAAAAGCCTTATCATGTTTATTTTCCTCGAATCTTCAAACTAATCCAATGAAGCAATAGTTATTTTTGCTGATACTACTTAATTACCATACTTTTTTTTAAAAATAGGGTGAAAACAGATGAACCAAAAAAACCATGCAGATAAACAAGCGTATTTAAATGATCTCAATGTATAATGTAATAAAGTAAATAACAGACACAACACTAACAACATGAATAGTGTGCCCTATTAGTTAAATCATATTTATCCGGAATTAAGCATAATAAAAAACCTGAATGAATAATTGTTATGATTATTTGTTAAATTCTTTCTTATCATGATTTTTAATTCACAAAGGGAAAAAACGTATTTTAACAAACTAGAATAATTAAAATGAGATTCAGTGATCTTGCTCAACGATTTCGTGACTGAATAAATAAACATTAAAGTGAAATTAATGGTCTGATGACGATAATAATAATAATAATAATAATAATAATAATATTATTATTATTATTATGTAATAAACTGAAGCATGTCCACTGAAATTTAAATAGTTTTAACTACAGAACACTGAAAATAAACCTGATTTTATCTCTTTAGGTTTAATTGTTCAAAATAAAATGCATCTAACCTGTTAAAATAAATAGTTAAATACATAAATTATATCAGAAGGGGTTTTGTGGATATTACAGTTATTTCAATGGTTGGGATCATGAGTCAATTGAAGCTAGACCACCATGGAAAACCTGAAAGCACTGGATGGCCGTTGAATCCTATTGTGGGACTCCTCAACAGTGCGCATCCAAGAACTCGCCCCTCGCGAGATTCGAACCCAGCACCTATCAGTCTTGCGCGCGAGCCGGCATCCAACGGTATTAATGTCTAACTTCAAATAATCCACGAAATTAAGCGACACATCCGCCATTATCATCAGTGAGTTACTATCTCACAACAGACCTGGTTGAACTGCGCTGGTTATTGCTTCTCACTAGAACTCCAAGGCGAAACAGCCGTTCAGTGCTTCCAGGTTTTCCATGGTGGTCTAACTTCAATTGACTCATGATCTGAACCATTGAAATTACATAAATTATAGTTGAAAACAAAACCTCTGTTAGGTTGACTCAGAAAAATAAGTAGATCTTTACTTTAGTTACACAAACCATACGTATGTCATGTGTCCTTATAGATTAAAGAACAAGAAAATGTAATCAAAAATTTTGTTTAAGTATTACTTAATGGGTTCTGTGGAGGTGAGTTTTCTTTAAAGTTGGCATTCGTCAGAAAGTGACCTCAGTTAGAATACCTCCAGAAAACTAGGACGCACTGAAACTCTATAAAAATATTCGCTCACGAAAACATTGAGGGTCCAACTCTAGACATTCCCGTATTGTGGGGAGCCCTTAACTGTCAGACTTCTGAGTCGGTATTTAGTGTTTCAGATTTTTAACTTCAATCGATTTAGTAAACAACACATGACACTCAGACTAGACAGATTGTAGTTAGCGGGGGTGGAGTAGTTCAGAACTCACGTTTCACTTTGCTTGTAACTCCCCAAGCTGGATGTACCAAAACGAAAGAAACACGTGTCTTGGATTCCATTGTTAGCCATTACCCAAATTTACTAAAACATAGGTTACCTCAAACATATGCTTTTTTTGAGTTTTAAGGCTCCACATGTATTTTCGGCATTATTATAAAAACGTTTATTTACAGTTTTAATTTGTAAACAATTTACTTGAATATAAACATTCAATTATTATTCAAACTATTCGTAAATTAAACCCAGAAAAGTACTTATTCATGAAAATAACAACACATGCTATATATATATATATATATATATATATTCATACCTCAAAACGTTCAGTAGTCAACTTAATTTCCAATGTCTACCATCAAAAATATTTCCATAGTCATAGATCTAAGAAACATCACTTTTGAATTTTGTTCTTTACTAAAGAAAGAATGGAGCCTATTATATTTGACAAAATGTATTACAGGCAGTACACTTGGAGTATTTTCAGCCTTTATATTTCCTATATTCTCTATCATAGCCCTAATAACCGATTCAGTGTTCATTTATGTATTTTTCAAGAAAAGATCAAGTATGCCAAGGCATATGATATACATGGTATGTGTTTCAGTCTCGAGTATATTAACTGATTTCTTTGTCGGCTGGTTATGGCTAGTTCCAAGTAGAGGATTACCGTATGCGACAAAAGGTAGAATATACTTTTCACTGATTTTTTTATCATCAGCTTCATGTCGATTCTATAGATTTTCGCATTCATTTACTTCAACATCAATTGTTAATCTTCTCGTCCTATCTGCAGTGGATCGATGTTTAGCAATTAAAGCACCTATAAAGTTCTCAAAAGTACAGTCACATCATGCTTGGTGGGCTTGTGGTATGATATATTTGGTCAGTTTATTAATGATGTTACCATTTGGAATACTTGTCACGTGGCATCGTATAAAAGATGAACACTATTGTTGGATTATACCAGCAAATGATGTTCTACATGTTTATCATACATTATTTTCAAATTTTGGACCAATACAAACTATCATTTTGTTATTTTTAAATTTAACATTCCTATTATGTACTCGAAAGTATTTGAGAAACCGATTTCTTCAACAATGCACAAATAATACAAGAACAATGAGTCGTAGAGAGATTCGAATTTGTTTATTAAATCTAATTCTATCCTCATTTTACATTGCTATTTCATTACCACAAGCTATATGTTATTTATTGGCCAGAATACCAATAGCCAGTATCTCGGGAATTCATAGGGGGATAGCCTATGACATAGCCCATTTAATGTGGTCATTAAATTCAGTACGGGAAATTGCGAATTTTATTATCTATGCTATTTATTTTAAACCGTTAACTGAATTATTACTTCAATGTTATTTAAATATTACATTTTTATGTTATAGACGTTTCAAGCTTTTTATTATTAATAATAATAATGACAATAGTAATACCAGTAATAATAATAATAATAATAATAATAATAATAATAATAATAATAATGGTAAAAATAACACAATCAATCATGTTGCTGGCAATTCAATGTAAACTAACTACATAACAATTTTAGATATAACTTTGTGTTTCGTGAATGAGGAGAAGGAGATTATTTATTGGTTATTTTTGTAACCTTTCATCTTTTATTTCCTTCATATTTCTCATTTCAAATAATTTCTCATAGTATTATTTTGATTAGAGTAAATAGATTCATAGCACAGTATACTAATGTAACCGATTTTGTATTTTTAATTAAAGCTTAATGAATTTATATTCCAGATTCAGAAGAGTTCGATTTATTAGTTATTTTTAATTCATGTTTTCCAATGACTAACATTTGTCAGAAAAGAACTAAAATGGCTGAACAACTGTATACCGAAAAGCTATGTATGCCAAAATTTGAATTTTTCTGCCCCTAAGAATTTGGCTTGTTTAATTGGTTATGTGCTTGTTACCACATCTAAGCTGTTTAACAAATGAGGTTACTCTTATCCTGGTGGTTGAAATATGAAGGAATTGACTGAGCACAACGGAAACTGTATGTGCAATAGTACAAAAGTAATAAATTTAAGATTGCAAATAATTGTACATTTTGAATTCGTAATACAATTTTTACTTTTAAACGAAGTAATAATACGCTAAGTACTTACAAGTTATATTTTTAAGAAATTATATGACTTAACAAAACAAGTGATATGGAAATAACCATTATGAGAAATCATATAATCCCATTATGGAAGTATAAAGAAGTTCTTTGAAAGCACTAGGTTACAGAGAAATGAGTTCATGAGTACACTAAGCATTATTCGTATTCAAATAGATCAGTAATTGAAATATGTTCATGAAGTTATGTCTATATTTAACTATGTCAGTGACATTTTCAATTAAATACTGTTGATAACAGTGGTAACAAATTTTCAAAAGGAAGGTGGTTTATTCGGGTGTCGAAATCATTAAATTTTAATATATTTGTTCTGCAAAAGTTTCCAATCAAATCTCAACACAATCAAAATGCACTGTTCTGTAGGAGTCTATAAATCGTCTATAAATCGAGATTCGAACCCAGGACCTATCAGTCTCGCGCCAGGCGCTTAACCAACTAGACCACTGCTGAGGAGTCTCATACTAGGACGAAACGGCCGTCCAGTGCTTCCAGGTTTTCCATGGTGGTCTAGCTTCAAATGATTCATGATTTCAACCAGTGAAATTTCTAAAATCTCCACACACTCGCGTCTTATAATAATAATCATCTGCTCACTAGTGACTGACTTCAAGAGATACTCCTGGAGTTCTAGTGAGAAGCCGTTACCAGTGGAGTTCAACCAGGTCTGTTGTGAGATATCAGCTCACCGAAGACAATGGTGTACGGTGGCGCAACTTCGTGGATTGGTTGAAGTTAGACATTAACACCGTTGGATGCCTCACAATCCCTTCTGATAATATATATATATATATATATATATATATATATATATATATATATATATATAAAGATTTATTTATGCAGCAAGTTAGAATTAATCGTGGCGTGAAAATCACCTAGTATGAATGTTTCATACTAAAGATTAATTTTTTTTAATAGATAAGCCTTTATCGTGCCATTTTTGATAAGCTTGATTTGTATTTATCACATGTAATAATCACCTAAGCGTAAGTAACATAACAACGTCATATACAACAGTGGTAACTTATTCTAATGATCGGAAGAATGATTGTAAGACACGTGTTTCAAATGAATAGGTTCCTGAACACAGTTCTGATATTATTTTAAAATAGGTCAATTGTTCTATTAATTCATTTATTTCCGAACAAATTTTCAATAAACATTAGGAAAATACGTTAAATCGAAACAAGGCACTATGGATTAAAATCTTAGTTCATAAAACAATGCGCTGAGAGTAGGAAGCGATGCAACAATCTGTGGGTAGTCTTAAAGCTAATAACAATCCAGATTTCCCCCATAAAGTCTTGGTCAAAGCACGAGAAACTTCTTCGACTTCAGATTTAGAACCTTCATTTTCAGCTTCACAATATTCAGATGTTTCAACAGCACATAGCTGTTAAAGTTGTTACAAGTCGGTTCATGAGACAAATTTTTAGCCTCAGGAGGAGGGACGAAGTTATGTTAAAAATCAATGCTTTAACAATAATCAAATAGTGACAAAGAATTAACTTAAACATAGCGTGAAGCTGCAGTCTGTAAATGAAAAATAAAAGTGATTTTCATCGAGACAAACGTATACTAAACAAGTTAGTGGTGTCACCGTTCTACCAGTGTTACCAAAGAAGAATCCCACATAATTTCGTGAGGGTGTAGATATGACGAGCAGTGACTTAATCATTTGGAGTGTGACAGACACGAAATTGATCGTTTGTAACATGTAATAACATTTTATGATTTTAAAAAAGATTTTTTGACAGCTATTTGTTCAATAAGTTCATTTCATCAACAAATGTACATGAGCCATAAGTATTTAATCCGGCTTTCTGGGAACACAGCTTCGTACCCATTATTCGTTTTGTACGTCAGCATAGTTGGTTTGGTAGTTAATCAGGAAGAGCAGGTCATAAGATTACCCACTAATGATTCATGATTATCACATCAAAAATAGTTTGTCAATCAATAACAGTAACTGATATCCAAAAGTTTAGTAAAATTTAACAAACAGTCAACAATTGAAAAATTATGTGGATGTAGATCATTTCGGTAAGCAAATCATCAGTTCGATAATTCCAGTTAATCTTAGTATTTTATCAAAACCAAGTAGCTATTCGTAACATTTTCCTTGACCGAAATTTAGTATTGATAACGATTCAGAATATAAGGGACAATAGTGGCAACCTCGATTCGATTACTTTTAGACATTTTATTCATTGGGTCACAAATATCTTTACTATAAAAGTTACAAGGATATAAATGATGTGACTTGTGTAAGGTAGGTTTGTCATCGAGTGAGTAGTTTGATAGTGCAGTGACTGAAGTACTCACCAATAACCATACTATCAAATGCTAAATTGAAGGTGCCTTCAAAGTATGAGTTAGTAACTGTTATAACCTATGCTCCTGTTAACTATCACGTGACAATATTGCCATTCAGAATATCAGCTACTGTGACCCTGTCCCTGCACTAAACCAATGACACGTCAAACAACACTACCAGCCTTGACTCAACTCTTAATCCTAATTGGTCCTACGTATAGTAGCTTCTCATCTAACCCATTCTGTTCAGTTCAGAACACAAACATCAGCCTCCATTACGTGAATCTTATATTTCACACATACGTGGTTTATATACAAGCAGACCTGATTGTATCAAACTATAAAATGAAAAGTAATAATTATACAAGATCAATCTAAAAGTGTGAGATTCTCTAACTAATAAATTGGGAATAAGTTAAGAAAGGCAAGTCGTATACCAGTAGCCAATAGGTCAGACGATAAAAGGTACAAATACATATATATAAACTCCGCCTGTAGCTCTTCTAGGGCTACTGCCGGTCTCAAGCCCACACAAAGGAAGGTGGTTGGACCACATTCCGTAGAAAACAACCTTGCTTAAAAAACGCTTACCAGAATAAACAGATTAAACCATTTAAACTCTGCCATCCGAGTTGAAGGATCTTCATCCATAAGAATTATGACGCCCCGTGGCGAAAGCCGATATTTTTCGGGATCCATGAGTTTGATACTTGTTCTCACAATCAGAGCGACAATTATTGTAGGTACATGGAATGTTCTGACAATGTGAGAGCCCGGGAGGACTAGTCAAATAGCTACGGAAATTAAGAGATACGACATGACGGTTCTCAAAATAAGTGAGACACATTAGACTCAAGCCGGATATGAAAGGATAGATCCAGGACAGATACTGCTGTACCTCGGTCATAAAGAGGAAAAATACTCCTCACACTCAGAGAATTGCTCTTATGCTTTCCAAAAAAGCATGTATAAGATGAGAATGTCATGGATCTAGAATCATCAAAGCATCCTTCAAACCAAAGAAGGAAATTACAATGAATGTTATCTAATTTTATGCACCTATCACTGATAACAACGACAAGGATAAAGGTCAGTCTTACGAGAGGTTGAAATCGATCAAAGCGAAGTAGTCAGAAAAGGACCTGACCATCCTGATGGGGGACCTAAACGCCAAAGTCGGACTGGACAACACCGGGTATGAAGATATCATGGGACGACATGGACTAAGAGGAAGAAACGAAAATGGTGAAAGATTCGCAAATTTATGTGCATTCAATAAAATGGTTATGGGCAGCACAATATTCCCACACAAAGCTGCTTTGCTCTCACCTGATCACACCACGGAGAACCAGATAGATCATATTTGTATCAGAAAAAGATTCAGAACTTCAGTAGAAGACATGAGAACCAGGATAGGAAGTGACTTAGCTTCAGATCACTACCACCTTGTGGTTGCCAAGATGAAAATGAAGTCAAAGAAGCATTGGAAAACTGGACAAACAGCATTACAAAGGTTCAATACAGCCTTCCTACGAGATACCGACAAACCCAACGAATTTAAGATAACTCAACAACAAGTTCGAAGCCTTACAGGATTTACTGAAAGAGGAAGACATTACTATGGCGGACAACTGGAAAGGGATCAAAGAAGCACTAACTGCACCGTGTCAAGAGGTTTTGAACCGCAACAAGCATCATCAGAAGGAATAAATCTCCATCGAAAACCTGGAAAAGATTCAAGAAAAGAAGAACAGGAAGACAACAATTAAGAACAGCCGAACAAGAACAGAAAAAGTCAAGGCACAAGCTGAATATACAGAAGCAAACCAGCAAGCGAGGAAGAGTATTAGAGCTAACAAGCAGAAACACGTGGAAGATTTAGCAACGACAACGGAAAAAGCTGCAAGCGAACGGAATATTCATCGAATATATGACATGACGAAGAAACTGGCAGGGAAATATAGTAAACCAGAGGGACCGGTCAATGACAAAGAAGGCAAACCAACCACTGAAATTCAAGAACAGAGGAACAGATGGGTGGAACATTTCGAAAAACTGTTGAATAGACCAGCTCCATTGAATCTACCGGATATTGAAGCATCACCTTCAGACGTTCCTATATATGTCATTAAACCAACGATCGAAGAAGTCAGTGTAACCATCAGACAAATCAAAAGAGGAAAAGCAGAAGAACCTGACATGCTGAGGCACTGAGTTCAGACATAGAAGCAACTGAAAGAATGCTTCACATTCTCTCTATTCAGAAAGATTCGGGAGAAATAGAAGGTAACTGAGGACAAATTAGAAAGAAGGATGTCTCAAAAAAATAGCAAAGAAAGGAATTCCGAGAAAATATGTGAACTACAGAGGTATCAAACTACTGTTAGTACCAGGAAAATTCTTCAACATAGCGTTATTGAGCCGAATAAAAGATATAATAAACGCTTAACTTTGATACGAACAGACAGAATTCCGTGAGAATCAGTCATGCACAGACCAAAACGCGACACTACAGATCATCATTGAGTAATCAATTAAATGGAATCCGTCACTATACATCAATTTCCTCGATTATGGAAAAGTAATTGACAATGTGGGTAGGAGAACATTACGGAAACTTCTTAGACATTATGTTGTACGTGAGAAGATCGTCAATACCGTCTGAAATTCATACGATGGACTACAATACAAAGTCGTGCATGGAGGACAGCAGACAGACGCATTCCACGTGAGGACCGGAGTCAAAAAGGGTTACTTACTCTCCCCCTTCCTCTTTCTCTTGGTGTTCGACTAGGTAATGAAGAAACTGACACATGAGGAGAAGCACAGAATACAATGGACAGCTTGGGTTTGGACTTCGCAGATGATCTGGCCCTTCTATCTCACATTGGTGGACGGCCTATGCTCCTCCATGAGGGGTAACAGGCGTAAATAAGTAAGTTATATATATATAATCTAGTGACTTAATAATTATCCAATAAGAATATATGTAATAATAGTCCATAAATAATTCCTAGCAGTGATCATTCATTTATTATTTGCGCGGATATAACACTGACTGTCACTAATTTGATTCTATCGAAACTTAAACAGAAGGGTGGACATTTTACATTCCACAGTTACTGGAATTAACATATCAGTCGCAAAACATTTGTACATAAACTATCTACTAACATGTGTTTTGCCATTTAACATACGATAAGAACCCAATCAGCAGAATTTATTTTTAAAGGCGAATGTATCTTAAACATAAAAAGTTAGAACAGTTGAAAAATTACGACGATTGACACAAAAAATCACCTCGACATTTCTCTCAATACCAAGTATTCACTTCAACTACTTACAAAATTAAAGTAGGTTGTCAATTTCAGTCAAAATCATTTCACAGATACTTTTTCGATAAAATGAAAAACAACAAAACAGATGTTACAGTTAAAAACTATTAATTTAATTACTTAATGAAATAATCCTCAGCTTCTTAAATTCTAGGACAACAGTAATGAAAAACTGTTTCAAAAAATGATTGTGGTTTGAACATGTAACATAAAGTGTCTGAGATGCAACGTAACAAATATATTATTGCGAAATCATAAAAGTGAAATAACCATTATTTTTATGATAATTCACATGGTTGATTATTATTATTATTATTATTATTATTATTATTATTATTATGATACATTCATGGAAGTATTTCAAAACATTAAAATAAAAGTTCAGAAACTGATTTAAAATGATTTTCATAAAACATAATAAATTTATATCAGTTATGCAAATCAGATAGTGACAAAATGATGATAGTTGAGATTATGAGTCAATTGGAGCTAGACCACCATGAAAAGCCTAGAGGCACTGGACGACCGTTTCGTCCTATCGTGGGACTCCTTAGCAGTGCGCAAGGTGGTCTAGCTTCAACTGACTCATGATCTTAACTATTGAAATTACTACAACCTCCACAAAACCCCTTTTGATAAAAAATGATGAATAAATAAAACTTGGTTTATAAAGTCAGAGTGAAAAAGCATCTAGTTAATGCTACGAAAATTATCAAAAGAGTTAATCTCTTGAAAACAAATTAGATATTAACATGATTATTATATGGAAAATTTTCAGAGATTATTTAATTCTCTAGTTAGACTCACCGACTGATCTTTGTTAAATAACCATTGGAAACCAGGAAGTACTAGACAATTGTTTCGTCCTATTATGGGACTTTCTATCAGTTATCATCCACGTTTCCATCAAAGATAGAACACAAAATCCTTGGGTCTTTTGTAAGACTGTCAATCCTTAGACCACTGAGCCACCATCTAATGGTTGAGCAATATCGTGAGCTAATCGAATTTAAACCATACAAGTAATAATAATCATTTCAATCATAATGTTAGTCTAAATGAACATATTTTTGATTCCATGATTTAATACTATTCATGTTCTAAAACATTTTTTCGCCTTTACTTTCAAAGGTTATAGTGATTGCGTTTGCTTGTAGTCAAAAATTCTTTGCACTGATAAATACTATTTTGGTCAGTCACTTGCGCAGAATCTGACCAAATGGCTGACAAAGCAGCTGAATCCTATCCGAAGGCGTTTATATAGGTATTCTCTGAAGGAATCTTTTGAGTTTGTTAGATTATTTAGGTAATATTAATATTGAAGGAAATATGGTGTGTTCTTTTGATGTGAATTACTTGTACACAAATGTACCTTAGAAAAATAGTATTGGTATTTTATGACTATATATCTCTGAACAATCTTATATTGCCTATTCCTTTAGTAAATCCTTAAGATTTATTACTATTATGCTCAGACAAAGTTCAGTTCACGTTTAATGGTGAATCCTTTCTCCAGATTGATGGGGTTGCTATGGGTAGTCTGTTGAGACCATTATTAGCTGACATGTTTGTGGTACATGTTGCGAATCCAACTGAAAACTTACGTGAAAATATAAACCTTTATAAGAGATATGTGGACAAAATCCTAGTTATCTGTAATAAAACAGAAGATAGGAATTGTTGATTGAATAAACTTAAAACTATATCAGTCTTTCATTTGAAGAGAAGAACAATTATCCTTCTATCCTAGATATGCTTATAAGTAAAAGGAAAGATAGTTCAGTAAAACGACCAGTTTTTGGAAGCCCAACTTTGACTGGCCAGTATCGTCACTCGCATAGTTACTGTCCAGTTTAATATAAACCTGGTTTGATAAGTGGTTTGTTCAATAAGATTGGTTTTATTTGTACAAATGATGCTATTAAGGACGAGGTGAGAGCAGTGAACAAATAACAATGGAGAGTGGTTACCCTTTAATACTCATAAATCGATTAAAAGGTCATGGTATGATGAGATCTACTACACCTTTGGTACCGAAAAAACGTGAGTATATCGCTCCACCGCTCAGAGGTGAGTTAAATGGGATTGCGTTGAAACAAAGACTCAAGTCAACTGTTATTAAAAGGTGCCATGAAGTAAAGGTCATTATCACTGTGTGTGGCCACATATACATAGGAAGGAGTAATCATGTTTTCCAAGTTAAGGTCTTTGAATATGTACCAAAATGGCTACAGAAACTAATAAAATCAATTGACTCAAGGAGAACCGATGATAAACATTCACCTTCCTCTATCGTTCAACCTATCATTGAAACAGGTCATAAGATTGATTCATTTATGTTGATTGCTATAAGATTGACCATAACTCAGCCTTTATGGTTTCTTTCAAGAGTTATCTTGGACGTATACTAAGGTTTCTTGAAGGCTTGTCCATCTAAAATTCAAACCCGCCTTATATATTTAAAAGTAATTTCTTCTCTTTTTAAACCTATCCTGATGTTTTATTATCCAGTGTTGAATTTCAAATTATTTTTCACATTATTTTCTTTATTACCATTATTTCTTCATAAATTCCATTTATCTTGTTTATGTTTTATAATTTTCATGTATATATGTTCTTAATATAAGTATGAACTGTGATCCGAATTTTTCAAAGGGACTAATTGGTTCAAAATACTATTTTAACAATTTGCTAGTTAATTTCATTTGTGTGTTATGCTGATTTTTTTGTGAATGAATTTTTAACTCTGAAATTGGATTGTATGAGTTGTGTAGAGATTGGCTTAATTTGTTGTTTGTATTAGTTACAAACAGACCTAACATGGAGTTATATTGGGATCCGAAAGAACCTTGTATGTTTCGTCCTAGTGTCGATTTATACGACAACGTGAACATATGATCCCTAAAAGAAGTCCTATATTAGGATGAAAAAGCTGTCAGGTAACCGTCGATTTTCAGAGTTACCTTAAGTGAGGTCAACCTTTGATGTATATTAGTTACATATTGTTGTGTATGCTACTTATATCAACAGATAAATGATGGAAGTTTGCAAATGAAGTAATCAGCGTATGGTTCTCATATCTTAACAAGAGATTCTGTAATTTTGTATAAAAACACGGTCAGTTGTCCCCACCTGTGTTCTCGTCCACAACAATATCGCCAATATACTTAAACAATTCTAATTTAATGCAACATCGACCATTCATGAAATCCAGTATACGACCTTTAGGTATTTTAGCTACTTTAATATCGAAATTTATTCGTCAATACTTTTGGGTTCCAGCCAAAGGATGATATTTTATATTCTATCTTCACGTCTACCTGTAAATATTTCTAATTTTCTAGTTGGCTGACAAAATTACTTACGGCTTATTACAAGTAACTCAGGAAATTCATCTGAATACTGATCACTATGAAGTATACGTTTTTGTTCTGTGGAACAGCCACATCTATTTAATCACAAGATCATCTAACAGATTACATTTGCTAAAATATTACACTAGAAACGAAAATCCAAACTATCTTTCATGAGATTTGTATGATAACTATTCAAAACTGAAGAAAATGTTCCTAATTAAATCAACAGTAGTATCAGAACTGTTTAGGGACATTATTAACTGATCGAAAAATTCTTTAGTAACAAAAGAGTTTCTGAAAATATCTCGACCAATCAATGATCTTACAGAAAGTTCTATTAGAATTTCAGAGAACGATAGATCCATTTTTAGTATCCTGACTGGACAACGACCGAGTTTTCTACTGAATTTAGCACACATTCATGCTTATACCGTGAAGAGAATGTGGGGATTAATAAAACTTATTTGGGACTATATAAAGGTTTAATAGAAAAAATGAACATAAATAGACTTTATTTGTCGTGTAAACATTGTAGGCTTCCGAATTTTTCTGTTTTGTAATATAACTTATATTTTCATGGCAAAGTCATCTGATTAACTAAACACTGATCATGAAATCATTTTGAGAGCCACTAAAAGTTTAGTAAAGATTTATCTATAAATTAAATCAACTAAACTCAAGTTTTCGTGATCTGTTTTATGAAAATAATCTCATTACTTGAACTTCCATTTATCAACTATGTGCACAATGTTACGAAGATTACTGATCTTTACTAATATGTTGTAATGTATTTATCAACAGTGATAAATGTGTCAAAATTTGTATCAAAACATTTGATTAGATGGTTTAGAATTACAACTATCCGTCCAATAACAAATATGCTAACTGATCGTCTCAATAGTTAACAAGTAACATATCCAACTGTGTTGATAAATAATCAATGTCTGAGTAATTATTTTGGCCTGTTCACAATTTTTCAGCTATTTACCATTCATTATAACTCATTTTCGAAACTATTAATCCAAATGATAAAGTTTCATATACCCCGTATATTTTATAGTCATTCAGAACAAGATTTCCAGCTTAACTGCGTATACAACCAATACTGTGAATAAACATAATGTGATTTGCATGGAAGTATTTCTAGGGATTGTAGAGTTTTCGTAGTTTAAATCACGAATTGGTTTTTAACTAGACCACCATTGAAAACCAGAAACCGTGGTCTAATGGTGCACATGTGTAATTTCAATCAAACCACTATATTGTATGATCATCTTCTATTATCTGCTGTGGATAACTGTCCCACACTCTACATGGGTGAACTACACCGACCGCGGTTTCTCATTAGAACTTCAAGAGTTGTATTTTGAAGTCAGTCACTAGTAAGTATGTGATTATGATTAGTGTAGAGAGATGCATGAAGTTAGAAATCCACATCTTTGGATACCGTCTCAGTAGTTTGAAGGTAAAGAGCTTTCTGCAAGACTGCAGAAGTCGTGCATGGGGATTACTAAGGATGTCCCGTACCAGGACTAAACAGCTGTCCTCTGCTCCAGTCAATGTCTAGCTAGGATTAGTTCACTATTCGAATTATGAAAATTCCAAAATCTTCACATATCCTCCCATACTAATAATCATATGCTTTTTGGTGATGCGATTCCTTGGGTTGTAGTGGGAAGCTGTGACAAGGGGAGTTCAACTTATTTTCAGATAAATTACAAAGACCTTTAATACGAAATGATAATCAATAAAGAAGAGTTATGAATAAATAATTTGTTTTAAATATCATTATCAATTTTCGAAATTCTTTACATATTTATCTGTCTAGGTGAGAAACAAATTATGTTGTAGAACTCATCAAATGTTTTATTAACAGTCAATCACTTTAAAAAAGCATATTCAGTATTCCTCTTGGTTTCGGCAACTGATATATATATATATATATATATATATATTTAAGTATGCGCCAAACACGTTATTTTTTCATCGACAGACATTTTGTTCGCTTATTTTTTCCATATATAAAAATATGTTGTCTAGACATGATGTCTTAAATCAAGGTCAAGTGTGAAAAAAATTGCTCATTTAAATCCACTGTCGAAAATCACTCACAATAAAACAAAAAACAAACAAAACAACAAATAATAAAAATAATTCTTGATCATCGAGCAACAACATGACCATGGACTAATGACGTTTCAATGCAATTTTATTTCTTTAAACAAAACAAACAAACAAACAAAACAAAACAAACAGTATGATTTAGGATGGTAAATGTTATTTGTTTGTTTTATTAAGGTGATTATTTAAAAAAAAGTAGAAAGAATTAATTTTTCTATAAATGTATCTAGAACATGAACAAAATAACAACAGATAATGGGAATGATATTACTGCATGTAGAGAAACAAAGTATTTGAAAATAAAGTACAAAATCTTGTAAGATAAAAAAAATCAACCAAAATGATGCTAAATTGGATTGGAAAACTAAATTTATTTTGTTTTGTTTTGTTTCGTTTGTTTGTTTCAAAAAAACGATGATTTATTCAAAATTAATGGCGAAAATTTCACGAAAAGTTGAAACATATTATGAATGATGTAAAAGAAAAAAAAAGAAAGAAATGAAAACGCTGCATAAGTTTTAAACAAAGAAAGTAAAGATAAACAATTCGTTTATATTATTTGACTAATTTGTCGTGATTGGAATTTTATAAGTTTTCTATACGAACTGAAAGAGGTGCCCAGTGTTGTCTGGTCTTCAATCATGCTTTAAATGAGTTCAGATTGTAATGTGACGTATTTTTGTTTTTGAATGTATGTAATAATTTAAAATGAGGCAATAAAAATACAGTATGTTGCTTTGAATGAGATACATATCATCGTTGACATTGGATAACTGTCATCTTGTACTTTGACAATTGATTAAATTTTAAAATAATGATCATTAAAAACCAATTCAGTGATCTAAATATTATGTGGTACGAATGAGAATTTAAGTTTCTATGTTTGATTTCTAGAGGAGACTGTGGTTTTAGAGTATTGAAGTATCAAAGCTAGTAGGAAATAGTTTTCCAATACTGTCCACTTTTCAATGGTTTAGTTTGAATAGACAGATTGGAAAAAATTGTATGCGGAAAATAGTTCATCCTCTTTTGAAGTATTATTTAATAGTACCTTGATCGTTGGTTCATTTGGTAAGAACACATTTAAGTTTATAATAGTCATTTATTAATTACATTATCAATGAACTCTTTTATTTATTATTTGATATAAGATACTTTGTAGATGTGAAAAGACATATCATCGTTAATATATAGACATTTCATATGTATGATTTATTTAATGTGTGAATTTGTCGCTATCTAGGTTTGTGTTTATTATGTATGACTAGAAACAAAAAACTTGAATTTGTAGATTTTTATTTCAGCTGATAAAAACGGTAGCTTAGGGCAGCCGAAGAAATGTAAGTCTTTTATCTGACTTATTATTTTTAAATCAGTCTATGATAGCAGCTATGATCAATATATAAATAAAACGGTTCTGTCAGTCACCTCTAAACGCCTAGAATTTCGTAAGACTAAACCATTTAGCTTCTTAACTGTTTAGCAGAGATGACCATTAAAATTATATCAGTACCGTAGACCAGATAGAATGAAATTGATCACTGTTCAGAATAAAAGAACCTAGTAATGCTCTATGAAGTAAATCACTGACTGTTGGTCTAAGCCATGTTGTAAAATGTTGGCTACGTAGTTGATATTAGAGAGATAACTGTAGTCAGTGATTGGAGAAGTTAGGTGAAATGTTTCAGAATCGGTAATAATGGAGCAGATTCATCCAATCTTTATTTTCAAATTTCGAATTACAGTATTCCTTCCTACATAACTTTTTGTTTTGTTTTTTTGAATCATATTCTCAACACTTACTTTTTCTTTTCATCATTACCATTACGTTATTTTGTTTCTTACTGTTCATCTTGTTGTTCTAATATGGTATGGGAACTTGGACTAATGGATATTTGTGCCAGGCTGTATTTTGATTATAATCAATTTATCCGCTACAAGAAAAGTGTACTGTTTAATTTATGATTGATTTTCTTCAATAATAGGGTTTTTCCATTACAGATAACTATCAATGAACAAAAGATACCTACCGATTGACTGGAAAGCCACTTCACAAAAATATTATGCAGCAAAATTTCCTGTTTTTCCCCTCTTATTTTCCAAGTGATCAATAAGTATAAAGAGAATTCAACGAAGAAAATTTTCTTTTCGACGAAATCATTTACTTAATCTGTACATTCGCATTTATAGTTATATAAAAAATATGTCTATAGAAAGATAAAAAACGAACACATCAGAAATTGACTCGAGACTCATTATCAAATATAGTTACGCAATAATAAGAGGGTAAGGAAGGAATATAAGGATGAAAATAATTCATAGGTCAGATAATTGTCCAATTGACAGATATTAAGAAAAAACGGCCAACATAAAGGTTATAATGATAAAAGCTGTATAATAATCAAGAAAACTTGTATAAGGTAGTAATAATAATAACTGATTTGACTTTAAAACTGCAAAACAATGATTTAAAAAATTCAATAATGATCAAATAAAAATGAAAAAAAAGAAACATACCGAAACATACTACTGAAGGGAATTAGGGCCAACGAATCGATTTTGCGTGCAACGTTCGAGCTTGGGTTCGTGGATAGCCAATGCCTCAGCAGTGCATAAAATTTTGATTCGACTTTCTTTCGGTCAAATTCCTTTGACTGTGTAAGTTACTTTAAAGGAAGACTCGTCGGAGCGATGTGTCCATAGTTGATTAAATGCTCCTGTATTGATTCCGAAATTGTGTTGAGTCCATTTCTATGACTTATTGTTCTAAAGGAGCATAGTTGCCAATTTCTTTCATTCATTTTATTTAGTTATGTTGACTAATCAAGAATCCAGTTAGATATAATATTTCTCCAATTTCCAATTTCATATCCTGATTGTTCCTACTTGTATTATGCTTCGACGAATACATGTTTTTTGTCTTACTCCATAACAATCAGTTTGGTGGCAAAGTGCAATGTATTGCATTTTCTTGTCTCATTTTCTGGATTTCTAAAAAACGCTGGATAGTAGAATTTTCATCATTCATTTTTCTACGGTAGCCTCTGATGTTTTATGAACTTTTTCAATGTAACAATATTAACAATAATATTCAAAATCAAACAGTAAAACATTTCCAGAGAATTCAAGAGGAATCTAGCCACATAAACACTTATAATTACGATGGAGATGAGTAAGATAGTTTTCTTTATGTTATCAGTTAACAAGACAGAGTCCCAACTATTGCATGTTTAGGTCAGGATCAAATGGAAACACGTTGATTAGTCTATTTCTCAATCTACTAACTCTAGTTTAAGCATTAAGAACATACTAAAATATTCTTAGTAGAATTACACATGAGCTTTGATGTTTTTACTAATGGATCTTTGTCAATCAGGTGCTTTGGAATATATATTATTCCCTCCCAGTTCTTATTCTGATTTAGGTCAGGTCAAACTAAGTATCATCAACTAGAGTATACTAAACACTAGAAGAAGACAGCATTACCATAAAAATAATATTGTCAGTTGCCCAAGATATGAATAATAAAATGTGAATTAGTCTATCATCGAGTGTTTGGGTGATATGTAACAATACTTAGTTAAATAACCTGAATCCAAGATTTAAGAGAAATATGTCGATAGTACATGGCACACGCAGACAAATAATAATTCAGAACAAATCTTTAAAGGAAACAATATCATTTTATCAAATAAAAATGTAAATTAATAGCTAAATTCATGAGTCAATTAGAGCTAGATCACCATGGAGAACCTGGAAGCACTGGACGACCGTTTCGTCCTAATATGGGACTCCTCAGCAGCGCACAGCCGCGATCTCGCTGGTGGGATTCTCATAAAAATGTGCATTAGCATAGAGTATATAGTTTCCATTTAAATCCATAGGTCATAAATTTCCGACAAGTTCGACTATTTTCTAACTTGATAACAAAATGTCAGTGAAATTTCAAATGACAATGATCGGTTAGATTAAGTTAAATTTCGGGACTCTTCAGCAGTGCGCATCCACGATCCCGCCTTGTGAGATCTGTGTTTTTTCACGAATGGTAATCTATAATCAATTTACCGATGACCATAACATATCAATTATGGTCACGAAACAACAAAAATACATTGAACATTCTTATCAAGAGGCAAAAGTTGGGTTATCATAGAACAGAAAACTAATAAATTTTTAAAATTAGGCTGCCATTCGGTCAAAAGACAAATTTCATACCATTTAAAACTAATGAAATTGCATGAATGCTGTATAACTACGAATTCAGCAATCTATGAAATCCACTAACACTTATAATCATACTTCGTTTATTCTGGGAGCATACCACAGTCACAACTGTCATTTTAACAGCTTGGAATCGTTCACATGGAAACGTAAAATGACAGCCAGATAAATCATCTAAACAAGGTGATCACTATTAGTTTATCAGTATGTACACACTGACAAATATATAACATTTGAATAGAAGCACTCTATTCGTTTGTTTTACATTCTACATTATCTAATCTTAGTTACTACCTGATCTAAATTTACAATGATTGAAAATATTTCGAAATAAATGATTAAAGAAGGAATGTTGTCATTCATTGATAAATAACAATAACTACGTAAATTTGGAATTGTCGACAAAAAAGTGTACATATCATCGGATGTTCACATGATTATATGTCCAGACAGAGAATTTATGACATCATGACAGTCTATATAATATGTGTATATATATACATACTACTGATGACGTAAATGTTGGATAAATTATAATGTCCGGAAACAGAAATCAATCTCTTGTTACAATGGATTAGGAAATAATTTAGAATGAATACAGTAACACTTTTCGACAAATTTTCTATTCTTAGATTAATTTAAGTGAATGGCTGTAACACTGAAAGTATCAATGTTAATGTTATACAAATGAGACAAAACAACGTTGATGTTACAGAATTAAAAGTTTACTGTATAAATTAGATTTTGACAGATTGTTGTTCTGTCAGAAATTGATATTTGTTATACAACTAAAATCAAACACGTTCGCACAACGAAAACTCCATATTTCAATGATAAGGCAGTTATTTGATCTTTGCTATTTTCATGTTGTAACACTAAGTTGTAAATTATGAATTGCAAGTTTTACACTTTATTTATGTTCTAAAAGCTTGAATGATAGTTTCCAAACAAGCAACTAACTCAGTTGTAAGAAATCAGTCAAATGAGCATGAAATATACATTCAGAATAGCATGCGATACCAAGTTTTGGTGTTAAAACAGCAATATAATGGAATTATATGCCTAATCGAGTATTAGGAACTATTATGGAAGCTGATTTAAAAGTAAATTCTCGAAATACGTTACTTGTGTTATTCGGTGTGTGTACAACTCAATGTGAAATTACTTTTTGTCTAATTGATTCTTGTTAAAGTTCACATTTGCATTTGAAGGTTGTTCCTTGGGAGCTACATTGTTCTGTCGTATTTATTAAGATTTAGAAAGATTGGAATTTTAATGAACAAGGCAATCTGTCAATCAATTTCTACGGGCCACGATCAAATGAAATATATATATATATATATATATATATATATATATATATATATATATATATATATGAGTTCCTTAACTAAATTGTTTAAACATTGGTACAGAAGTTATAGTTAATTACTGATATCTATAGTCTTTGATGGACAATCTGAATGAATGATCTGAGTGAACAGGCAGAGTAAGAGCTGACATCCAACAAATATGTTCAAAATAAAATATTAAAAATATCTAGTCGTATTTCATTCAACAAAACATTAGTGTCTACTTCTATATAAATATAATACACTGACATGACATTGTAACATAACGCCAATCAATACTTGCTTATATTTCTATATTTCCTAACACGTCACTACCTTTATCTCTACAATCTAGGCTGAATAGTTTAGACATTCTATATAATCAACATTCTCATCTTCATCGAGTTTATTAACGATTCTACAATCATAGATTGTACACAACCATGTAATTAGCTGAATTATAAATGATATCATGTTCAGTACTAAATTATAAGAGATTTTAATTTAATGAAACTCGCATATATGTACAGACACACAAGTACTTGTTCACTTGTGTGTTCGTGTATGTAGTTATTCGGGTAAAACTGAATAAAATGGATAGTTATTATGGTATCTGATTGGTTCGTCAAAACTTGATTTCAACACAAAAATTTCCACAGACATTATCGTATTCTATAATGTAGATTAAGTCAACACAAACTCATCATACATCCTTTCTACTTGAAACACTAAAATTATACTCTTTTCTATATGAGACAAAACAAATACTGAATTAGCTATCTGATAAAAAGTATGCTGAATTTGACCATATCACACCATGAATGTTGTTAACGTTTTAACTATTGATGAGACGAAATATTACGTACTAAAAAAACAAAAATTCATATTTATCATGTTTTTTATCTGTGGGTGGTTGTTGATGTTGAAGGTTGGAAATAATTAGTCTCTGTTGTTATATCTGAATAATTTTCTGTGTGACCGTTCCAAATAAAGATTCATACCTGTCGCTCAAGACAGTTTTTAACTAGACACGGTAGCTAGGTGGATAACGCGTTAGGTGTTTGGAGCAGAAGATACTGAGTTTGAGTCTCGAAGTGAACATTAATTCCTAGGTGTAGATGAATTCATACGATAAGTTTCAAATAGGATGAAATAAATGTCATGGATTTTAATACTGATTAGTATCCAACTTTATCGTGTTTAACTTTCATTCGCCGTTAAATGAACACGTTATCTTTGTAATGTTTAGCCTCTGGTAGGTTTGTGGTGGACTTGGATTACAACAACCTTATTGGAATCATTAATTACCTATAATTGTGGATTATGGTACCAAATGAAGCACGAAAACGCCAAAGCCTTCTGATTTAAGTAACGTCCCATAACTTTTATTTCTGTTTATAAATTATAATTTATATATTATAACATTAACTTTTGGACGTGATAACTTTATTGTCATGTTTGAGTTAATATAATTTTTGGTCTACCACAATTATTTGATGAGCCCAATGCTTATTCTATTTGCTATATTGTCTGTTTTACCTGACTCAGTTTATTTTTCATATAATGTGTACTCTCTAAATAAACTTGGCGATATGGAAGGTCCCCATGTAAATGTTCCTAATCGATTACCAAACTTGTCCAACCCTATCTTAAATGCAGTCAATGCTATCTCCGAATTTAGACTCCCAATATACGGAGCTAACAACCCAAGGGTCTGGTTTGCTTAAATAGAGGCCTTATCTAGAGTAAACCTTTCACAGGCGACAAAATATGCATACGTGGTGGGTGCAATCCCCATCGAAATCGCTGCCAAAGTTGGGGATTTAATTAATCAAGTGCCGGAGAACGAGCCATATGATAAAATAAAAGCCATCGCCACCTCAGTCTCTGACGAAAAAAGATTAAAATAACAGTTAACGGTTGGCGAACGACAAGAAACCCTCACAGCTCTTACGGCACATGAAACAGATAGCGGGTTCATACAAGTTAGATGAAGCCTTTCTAAAGCAAATGTGGTTTCAACGCTCACCACGTAATGTGAGACAATCCCTTAGTATATCAGCAAACTCAGTTATCTTAGATGATTTAGTGGATATGGCTGACAAAATGATGGAAATCTACCCAGATAGCCATAACGTAAGCTCAGTACAACCTGGTGAAAAAAACAGATAAAGGTAGAACAGCCATGTTCCAACAACAGCTAATGAAAATGGGAAACCAGCTAGCATCATTAAAAGCGACGATAACCACAGTACAAATCAGGCGACCCAGATAACCGTCCAGGAAAAGATCATTTTCGAGGCAGCGCTCTCAATCACCTAAGCAAGCCTCCGGAATTTGTTGGTATCACCAAAACTGTGGCACAAAGGCAGAGTTTGCACACGGCTGTGCACATCCACAACAACCACCAATGACAATCTGGGAAACGAGCCGGCCATATAGTAATGGCGGCGCCTGTTTCTGGCCACACCACAAACCGTCTTTTCCATATCAGGGACCGTGTTTCTGGATCAGACTTTTTAGTCAATACAGAAGCCGAAATCAACATAATCTCGCTTGAACTTTCACGACGACAGCACACTGCGAGCAACAGGTTGTTACTTCGGGTGGCCAACGAAACAATCACTATGACCTACAAAGAGCAATCTTCAGTTTTAGAACTCGGCCTCTGACGACGATTCACCTGTATCTTTACAGTTGCTCAAGTAAAACAACCCATTCTCGGAGCCGACTTTCTCAGAGCTTACGACCTGTTAGTGGGCATGAATGAAAAGAAGCTGGTCGACAAGAAAACCCGTCTACATATGAATGGTACAATCATCACTAACTGTGAGATTCATGGTGTGATTAAAACAAAGTTTCTAGTGAAAATTATGCTCATAAATGAAGTATTCACTCATTAAATAAATGGATAAGTGCTTGAAAATGCTAGATATCACACATTTTTGAATACTGAAACAGAATAGTTATCGTCACACGAGAAAACATGAAAAATAGATTGATTCAAACTAAACCAGATTTGTGAATCAATGTTTCACACATTAAAAAAATCACAAATCATTATGAATCAACAATAACCACTGATATGTCCTTTAGCTAGATGAAGCATGTGACTGAGTTAAATCAATATTATGGTGCAAGACCTAATAGTGCAAAGATCAGTTGTCGTAATGTACTTAAATATGTATTATTATAAATTGTGTGAAAGACTAAGTTTCCCCATGTAAGCTATTACATTTATATAACCTTAGATACAGTCATTTTAATAATATATTCGGACTTGGAAACTATTAGGAAGGATAGACCAGGTCATATTTGGTTAAAGGACCCTGATCGGCAACCTATGCTCATCGAGTAGTAACAGCAATGAGCGAGTAAGCTTGTATTAGACAGCCTTTTTATTGCAAAATGCTATATAGCAATATGACGTGGTATGGAATATTTATTTCTCAAGCGAAATCCTCAGGACCCATTTCGAAGTATATGGTAATAATATGTAGAAAACCAATTAAGGCTTCACAAATAAATCATCCATATATGAGAACATACCTCCAAGGTAGATGGAAACAACTCACTAGTTAGTTCACGCTAATAACTCGAATTTCCAGAAAGCTTTCACCGTTCATTTTATTTGAGTTTGAGTTTTCAGCTTCCAAAAATGATCCTTATAGGGAGGGTGTTGTGTTCTGACCCTGTAACAACAGACCAATTAACTCTGTTCCTGTATTTTTCTATACATATTGTTCGCATTTCATCAGTAGTTCATGTATTAAAGAAACCAGTGAATTCTTCGGAAATTCAAAATATTTAGCAACGGATGTTGTTAGATGTATATTTCTTAATTGATAGTTTAAGTAATAATCAACAGTGAAATCTGGGATGACCAATTAAATTTGATTTTGAAGTCATCTGACAGATATGCCGCTATCAACATTTAAATGTTTCCACCGAACCTAGAACCCTGTGAGTTCGTCAGTGCATTATCCCTCAGCACACTTGTCAACATCAGTTACACTTTCAAATAAATTATAGTTTGAATTGTACGTAGCCATCAAGCAACTTTTTTTGTTCAGAATAAGCGCTAATAAATTTGTGTATTATCATGGTGATTTCATGTGTTGGATTCAAGTGTATCCTATTCATCAAAACATTCGTATCGTTAAGTTACATCCCATTTGCTAAATCTCAACCAGTCAAATAAAGTTACATATCTGAAACTTGTCTAGAATCTAGTTTAAATTCTTCATATCAAATATGAGGAATAGTAACACTACATTGAAAGTTTACAGGGAAACAACAGATTAGAAATGTTAATTATCTGACAAATTACAATATTAAATTTACTGATCGGTTTAATTCAGATCCATGCGTAGACCATGTAAGTGAAATATGGACATATGTGAATCATTGCATATTTAAGTAATGAATAAGCTTTCTTTAAATTAAACTGTTTCACTAAGATATTTTGTTGTAACTCATATAGAGATTTTACCATTGAAACAATGAGATTATCTTCATCAATGATTATTTTTCAAAAAATATTTCCTATTTATAATGAAAAGAAGCGTATTTAGAGTCTTAAGAATTATTCTTTACAAATCAATCTAATCCTGTATTATGTAGGTTTTTATTCAATTTTTTACTCTAGTTGTTATTCTAGTATCTACTCTACCGACATGTTTCTTTTTTTTCTCGAAAAATTCAAATGATTTTGAAAAAAATTATGTACTTCCTTTTTAATATTCAACATGTGTATGGTATTAAGGTTTTTTCGGGGATTTTTACGTTTATTTAGTAGGTGAGTACTGGATTTAAGGGCATAATTTTCACTGTGGATTTCATTTCATACTCTAATCTTCCATTTACTTATTGTATTCTAACCATACGGGATGCTTCAGATGGATTAACTAAAATCGCTAGTGAAATTTATGATTTTGATTGAGATAATTATTTGACCGTACACGTTTCCTACTTAATTCATTTCGTGATACAATGTGACATTCATCTAATGTTAGTGCTGATAAGCGTTTCACTTCAAATCTATTCCAACTTCACTGGCGAATAGAACTTTAAGGACTCAAATCGTAATTAGTTAAACGATAGCCCAAATGAAATTGATTTGTAACGAACACTTTCAGTAGATTAAAAAAAGACATACATTAAACCATTTTATCAAAACTATTATAGTCATTTCACTAATGAATTACTACGTGATGAATTCTTGAAGTTCTAGTAGAAAATCGTGACCCATGGGGTTTAAATATATTTCTGCAGTGAAAAATTTTTGACGATAAAATCAGATGATCGTCGAAAAATATAACGAATCCCTTATTTGAAGATAATTTTAAACAGGAATTAGAAAACTTGGAGACTTCTAAAAAACTTGATTTACCAGAGTATTTTTAGGAGTACTTGAAGTTGTACAGTTCACATTTGTAATTAAATAAGGAAATCCCCTTTTTAATGATCGATTGCACAATGCACAGTGACATATTTCACACAATGTTCATTTTAGCAAGCGGTAATCAGGACTAATAATTTTAGAAAAAAAGGTTATTTTTAATCGACAATTTAGAATCAACCTAAATGGGAAAGGCTTAATAAAACAGTCGATTAGAACTCATAAATTTATTGCTTAACAGTCCGTCAAATCGCTCACATTTTGAGTTTTACTACCAGGTCATTGATTTCATTATTAATACTATCAGAGCAATTTTACGTCGAAATAACGAAATGAAAATTGCTGCTAGTTGTTTTTAGATAATGATTTGAAAAATGTAGTAAGTAAATATGATTTATTGACTTATTCAATTAAGTCATGTTAAGATATAATCTGACCATTGAACTGTTAGTTATTGAAAGTCAAACTGCTTTCAAATTGACTGATACAATTATTTTAACCCGATTATATATGCTATCTGAATTTCTTTTTTTCTGGCCACAGGGAAATTCGTTGACTCTGAAGTCATGCGATTCTGTGCAAAATATATAGAAAACACAATATATGAAAATTTTTATTTCCAGAAAAATCATCGAGTTATAAAATATTGGCCTTAAATATTTTCTACGAACCTATATTATCATTTGTTTTATCGATTCTCGAGATTGTAGTAATTTAATAGTTGAACTTATGGGTCTATTAAAGGTAGAACACCATGGAAAACTTGGAAGCACTGGTCGGTGGATTGGTTGAAGTTAGATACTAACACCGTGGGATGCTGGCTCAGTCGTCTAAAGGTTAAGCGTTCGCGTGCAAAACCGAAGGTCCTGGATTCGAGTCCCGCGTGCAGAATCATTGATGCGTACTTCTGAGGAGTTCCATACTGAGACAAAACGGCCACCTAGTGGTTCCAGGGTTTCAATGGTGGCCGAGCTTTAATCGAATCGTGAATTCAACTAATAAACTCTTTATATGTCTATGGTATTCAGTTACTTAAACTGCATTGTTTATGTGTGGAAACAGTGCATTATAACAGTAATATTTATGTTAACAAAATAAAGACAACTTTTCCATAACGTCGTTTTCACAAGGTTTCTTGATTAGACCAGGAGGGATTACTTGACAGTTTTAACTAGTGACGGTTTAGCGTATAGTTTCATACATTTAAATCAGAAAATCAAATGACATTGGTTTTATTAGTTAATTCATCGTGAACAACGTAGAACTTGGCACATATGTATGGTGGTCAAATTTATACATTTTGGATGATATTATTAGTAGTTTCCCAATTCTCAATTCCGTACGGTAGAAATGTTTTAACGTTAGTGTTGAAAGTTATGACTTTGATGTACGGCAGCCTTTCTTTTGAATTCCAGGTATTCTTCAATTTTAAGAATGTTGCCTTTGTTTCGTCAAACAGCGACTTCACATTTGCCTTAGATTTCCCTTATTTATCAATCACTTAAAGGCATAAAGGCTTCCACTTCTTCCAGAGCTTCGACATTAAGTATGTTTTGGTTGGTGCTTGCAGTGTTATATTTCAAAACAACGATTTTAAGTGGCAAAAGCTTTATATAACCAACAGGTTATACATCGTCTTTGTATTATTACTTCTTCAGATTGTAGTTAAGGTAGTTTTCATGCATTTGCTTCTTCACTTTAAATTTCCCTGTAATTACTATTGTTGAGATACACTTGAGAACCGTAATTTAAAGTAAAAAGTGGTATAATCTTATTTTTCAGTTCATATTCATATTTATTCTCTCATTAGTTGTCAACACGTCTTTCATCGGGGCTAAAAGTCTGTTTGCTACAATGCAGAGACACACGAAAGTATCTATTTATTCACTCTGAAGAAGTGGCTTGCATTAAGTCATCAGGATATCATAAAATACATATTTATTATTGTCTGAAATGTAATTATAGATAACAACTGTGCATAAAGTGATCTCATCACATATATCTCTGGTAATGGAAGTTGTTTGATATTTATTTATTTATTTATACAAAATATGTGGTTATCTTACAAAATCTACAAGGTGAAATTTTGATGCTTTTACTGAAGTGATATTATCGATCGATCATGGCAACTAAAGTTACAAACGGTTAAACTATACTTTTTTCGAATTGCTGTCAGATTATCTGTACACTGCTTCATGTGTTTTCTGTACAAATTTATATTATTTATGTTTACAATAAAAAGGATATAAACCTTCATATTATTATGCAACAATGTCACAGGTTTTACTGGTTGAATTTCTCGATGTTGTGATGGCTATATACACAAATGTTTTCGATGTTCTAAGTCTGTTCTAAGCGCTAACATTTTCTAAACAACAAGCACTACTAAATGGTGATACTTCCAAATCCTGAAATGTTCTGACTAAACGAAATTATAAAGATACAAATGATCATACAGTAAGTAGCACTTAAACAAGCTTTATCTTTAAATAAAGTTTTCAACACAAATCTTTAGAATCTTTAAATAACAATTATAAGTTAAGTAACATATTAATCTATGTGTTCATCAATGACCTACCGACAAGCCTTGGCTAGTGAAATATGCAAACCTGAAGCTAGTGTCAAATTTATTCATCGTAGCTTATTTATGGCACTCTACGCTCATATTTTATTTAACCATGACGAAAGTAGAAATGTGCTACACAAACCTAAAACTATATGCAGATTTAAGGATGAAGCGTAGAATTGAAATATCTGAAGGACCCATTTGCTATGTCTGGCGCGCACTGTTGCTGTTGAATCCGAGTCTTCCCTATTTTATTAGTATACTCACTGTTTTATCTGGAGGTTGCCTCTGATAGTGTTCATGTTGACTCTGTTGAGTCCACGGTCTTACTGCTTACACTCGACAGTTAAGAACCACTGTAATTCCTCAATCCTATTGCTTATACTTTGGAACTGGAACGACTGAACTTTTCATGATGCTAAATTAAAGCAAATAGTCCCTAGGCCGAAGAACAGTCATTTATATACTAATTTTTATACACGTTCTAATAAGGTGTATAGGGGAAATAGATAAAGTTAATTGTAAAAATGAATTACTTGAATGAATGTTATAGTTTAGTTACTAACCAAATCACAGAAATATGTCTTATTAATTTAGAACAAATAATGGTGTAAAAAAGTTTTAGTTTCAAATTAATATTCATGATATTTATAGTACTGGAGTTCCAGTAATGTTTGCTTGATCCGAATCTGAAATATATGATTTACTTTGGATATTATACAGATTTACCAACGGAACTTTTGCAAAACACCTTAAACTGCGATTATGTAAATTGTTTTCAGCAAAAATAACTGTGGACTTAGATGTCAATGTATGCGCAAGTGACGTGTGTCTACACTCCTCAAGCGCGAATATCTCTTTATGAATAAGTGTTTGATGACTCATTCCCATTAAAAGAGAATATCCATCGGGAATGTCTACGCTCCATAGATTTCATTTTTGCAATTCAACTGTATTTATATTTTGTTTCTCTTACTTGGCTAAACTGTTACGCTAGTTGCCAGGCTTAATTATGCCCAGGTAATGTATTTGAGCCCGTCCGACTAACCGTTTGTTTTCATAACACGATGTATGTTAAGTTAAAACCGCAAATATGATTAATAAGAAGATAATGATTAATACACACAATGTTACAGACTTGTTTCCACGTTTGCACTAGAGAGATATATTATAATACGTTTTCAAATTCATGTATCTAGAATGTTTATAGAAATAAATAGGTTTTATGTAATTGGATGATATAACTTCTACGACTCATGGAGAATAGATACTATTATTTTAGGACAGGATTTCTTCGTTTACCAAACTTCATTTGAATACACCTGAGAGAAGAATTGTACTTCAGTTGTTCCAGTTGTCAGCAACTCAATATAAAAATTGGTCAGCTTCCAGTCACTTAGTATATTTAATTTGATTCTACTATTCTGAAATGCAGGAATAAAAAAATAAATCAGGACAGAAATTCACAAGTAATATGTAAGCTACAATCAGCTTCAATTTCTAAATAATTGTTGAAAATAACTAATAATCTGTTTTATTATTCCAGTTTTTCCAATGAGATAGGAAAGAATAATATCATCTTAATAACGAACTAACATTGGGAAATGCTAAATCAAAGACTCGAAGGGGATTCAGATAATTTCAGTTCTAGTCAATTAGTGATTTTTCTTAACAATACACTAGTATTTCTATAAAAAAGCTATGCAATCCTGTCGAATGTTAACTAACCATGGGTTACATAACACCATACTCCCAGAACAAACCTTCTTTTATAAACCATATTTTTTATTATCAATATAGTTTAGTGGTGATTGTTGGATTTTGTTGAAACTACAAATCCGTCTATGTTCAACAACCATTGGAAACCTGAAAGCACTGGACGTCCTTCTTTCCTCAGTATGAGACTTCTCAGCTGTACTCATCTACGGTCCCTCAACCGGTGAATCAAACCTAGGACGTTAAGTCTCGAGAGCAAGCAAAACACACGTATCTTTCTACTTAAATTGTTATGATGGGTAGGCAACACAATTGTACAACCTAAATAAAGTTCGAACCCTACAAGTATTGAGTCTCAGTCTTAGATGGACCAGGTACATTTTAACAATGAGCTTCTGTAAGGTGGGAAAACATTCGTTATAAATGTTTCATGAGTTAACGTCGAAGTAATAGAAAGTCTGTGGGTGAGCGAAGAAATAAGTCATCTTATTCTGATCTCCCCTACTCAGTTGGTTGCCTTAACTGATTTTTTCATACACGTCTGCTCAGGTCTTATCTAATTGTTTAGATTAACATTGCTAAGCTTATACATACTCACTTAATGGGCCCCAAACGAAAGACAAAACATTGACTCTGAATTCTACTACTAATCACTATCAGAAGTACAATATTTGTTCCCCATACAAGTGATTTATATTGTTATGTCTTTTGTGGAATTCCATGAATGCGTAATAAGAATCTAAGATGGTTTGAACCGAATAGGATAGGTCAATCATGAGTTGATTTAAATCAGTTAAATTAGATGAATCAAATACTACCTAAACACAGAGTTTCATGTAGACAAATTCTCATTGATCAAATGACGTAAATTACTTAATAAAAGACTAAAGTGATTATTCATACATACAGTTCGCAAATACATTTAATGAAAGAAAATAAAGAGCTTAGTTTGAAGATGATGTCAGATATTCATAAATATCTTCCGAATAAATGCTAGTAAAGGTGATAAATTTGTAAGTAAGGACTGTATAGACCTAGTTCATAAGTTTAGCCAATGAAGAGATAAGATCTATTCTATACTACGTTACTGAAACAAATAATGATTTATGTGAAAGTATTTTCTGCTTATCTCAATGACACTTACTTAAATAGATAATAATGTGATTTTTAACTGTACATTGAACATAAACTTATCCTTGTTGAATATCTACACATCTGTTTTCTCTGGCTTTGTATAGAACAACACACCATGTTCCTAAGCTAACAAGTAATATTTCAAGAAAAATTCCTTGACATATGACAGAACAGATTAATTAATTTAGAAGGATTTAACCCAATTTTACCTTTTGTATGCTTCTGTCCAACCGATTCGATATATAAGGACTGTTCCTTGAGCTTAATTGTGTTCTATGTTTTTGCTTGTAAAACCACGAACCGATATAAACAATGTTTCTTCTTGGTTTCTGTTTCGGTCATTTTATTGTTTTCTTACAGTTTTAGGTTATTAAGCTTGCAAACGGTCTACAAGTTATGTAAATCCCATAATAATTTGTATATTAGTTTTACCAGTCGGGGTATTCGTTTAATGCTTTTGAGGTTAGTTTACGAGTTTTTGGAAATTTCAACTTTCACTGTAATCACAATACTTCAGTCGTCCACATCAAAACGTCTGAGAAGTGCATCAATATTCGTATTGATTAACATTGGAATTAAGATCAAAGACATTCCGAAACATCTTAACTTAACATTGTAGGATGAAATAGAATGAGCGATTGGTCTTCTTTAGAAAGTTTCATAACTATTTACTAGTATTCTTAGCTAACGTTCAGTCATTATTTATCAAAAAAATTCAAGTTGAATAGAAATAGGTCAGTAGTACGTTACATCTTGTTGAAATAAGCATAAGGGAACTGGGTGGGACGAAAGGGTAGTTTGTAATCTTCCACATTAAATCCTTGGAGGATGAAATATATGGATTAATTGACAATTATCAAAGTAGATTGTTAAAATGATGTGCGCATAATTTTAAAATACCATTCAACAAATAACCAACAATACGAACAATAGTTTCGAAAGTTTACACAAAGGCTAAAACTGGGATTATATAAAAATTATAGTTTTTTCAAATGCATTTGAAGGACTGATTTGTGGGAAAACCAGAGAATTCATAAAAAGGCCATTGAATCCAATGTGAATTCTGAAGATATAGAGCTTCAGAAGATTTAATACCTTTACTAGAAAGGCTGACAGGTTACTCAGCGTCAAGGGTTCCCAAAGAATATAGCTAGTTAAATTTTGGAATTAACATGGAGCCATCCCTAGACGATCTCACTAAAGTAAATGGAATGTGTGCAGCGACTAGTGCTAAAATGAAGAAATTAGAAGAAAAGTGCCCGTTGGATGTTACGCTTCTTTTATATAGAAACGGGCTTGACCAAAATGACATCGCAAAGTAGAAATGAAGTTTGCCAAAGTAGGTGCTAAGTAGTAGTTGTTGTTTACCGTCACAGTTATGTATATTTTCCGAAATTTCCATATATTACTTCCAAACAAAATCTATCGATCTCAATGTTAGGTGTGTTTTGTAAATTTTTTTGCATTTTTACATAATACAATGCACTCATAAGGCTTTTTAATTGTTCATGAGAATAAATGAATAGGTTCTCCGGCTGGTCGCAAGAGGAAATTATAGGAATAGTAGTAAGTAAACTGGACATAAACTGAAGCCATTGGAAGTATCTTATGTTTAATTATCTCGTAAAGTAAATAACCGTTTAATGAAAATTCTGCAGACTTAACAGATTTCTGAATGATCTGAGAATGGTAGTGTGAAGGTTCCTGAATCGCATTCGGCATTCAAATCGAAAGCTCATCATTATCAGCAAAACAGCAACTATCAACATGTGAATCTACTTGTCCTAATTATTCAACAAGTATATATATGGTTATTTTCAAACCGTCTGGAGTTTATATTTTGGATGTATGTCTTGTTTGAGAACCAATAATACTGATCAAACTTTTGATCACCCTGGAAGAGACATTAAATTTACTGTTGCTCTGTAAACTATGTATGAGAAAATTTTATGTGAACTTATTACATCATGACTTTTCCAATTTTCTGACACGTGTTCTCCGGATATATTTGGATTTTTTAAACCTTTTACGTAATGGAGTTTTTTATTCCCAGTGTCTTATTCCCAAATGTCAGCATATCCATAGTAAATGAAACTGATCAGCTAAGTTTTCTCGTTATCCAATGTCTGTGTAAATGTTTACTAACATCTCTGATCTGTTATTCTAAGTAATGCCTACAAGTGGATTGCTTCTTATAGTCCGCTTCAGCTTATTATAACAGTTTCATTGTATGATTAGCTTATTCTTTGCATTGTGACTGTATTAGCCAACAGTAATTCATTTTGTTAATAGATTGGTAACCAGTATAGTTTGTTCCATTATATAAACAATCCATTCCAATTGTAGGTATCATTACCAAGGTTTGATTTGATAATTTCGAATAAATTGAGCATTGGGTTGATTGTTATAAATAAATAATATATTTGTAATAACCAAATTTGGTTATTTATTCTCTGAAGAAGTGACTTACACTAAGCCACGAAACGTCAGAAAATCTAATTTTCTACTCATAGGGATATTACAAATATATTATTTATTTATAATCCATTCCAATACTTATAACTCGTAAGAAATCTTCTGTTCGCTTTCTCAATACCAATTATTTTACTTTATATACAACTTACATCATTAACAGTTAATGCTGTACCATTGAGCTTTATTTATTCACTTTATGATTTATCAATAATATATCTCAGCACGCATTTGTGTTAGACTTTGGTCTTATTTCACCTGAGAAAACTGGTATCAGGTTAACGTAATTGCGCATACAAGGCCAAGTTACGAATCATGTAAAAGTCCAGACAAGTAGTTTTTCTAATACCTATAGGTAAGCATTATTAAATAATATTTAAGTAGATTTAGGTTGCTTTGCTACTAAGAGTGTAGACGGTTAAATACGATGATGTCCTCCCATGATACTGAATTTGATACAAAGCAATGAATTTAGAACTATGAAACTATTCTTGAAAACATTTGTTTATTCAGATAATGGTAATTTACAACTTTCACATTCTTCTTTTCAACCACGTCATAGAACACGTCAGTTTATTTAAATGGTAAAAAACTTTAGAAAGGTATAATAGAGCATAATGTCGCACACGTAAATTTATGACATACATTCACTAATTGCAACATAAAACTTAAAATCATATAAGCAATGCCGGGACAGAAAGCGTCTAAAGTGCAGTATACTTGGGAAAACATAGTATGTCTAAACAGATGTTAATGTAGTGAAACTATGAAGCTGAAATAAAACATACACATTTTTGTATGATGCATGTGACATTACGCTAGACAGATATCATTTTTTTCAGCTTAAAATTTATGGAATGCGTACACATTAGAAAGGTCATATGCATAAAACCTGAATCTCATTTTCTTCTACTAGCAGACTAGTTCCAAGACCCTGTTAACTAAAGGATGATAAGTTTAATTCCTAATTCTTTCACTAAACGTAAATAACTATCATTAGCTTTCACAAATTAAAACTTTGAAGTGCATTTTTAATTAGTAAAATGCAACTTTTTAACTGTATAAGTAACTTTTTGACTCATAGATACATACCTTATGCATTTCCTAGCATTTAAATATCACCCTAAACCTTTCATTAAAGATTCATTCAAGATGATGTACATTAAGACACACTATGTTTGTATAACAAAGTGCTCCATGGTTATAATGTAAATCCAGACATATTTTTATGATCGAAACCACCCCATCACTGGGTTTGAGAAAATCATTAACTTTACTGGACTAATTTTAACTTCATTCCTCATTTTAAATGATCATTCTGTCACCCATATAAATGAGAATAGCATTGTTTACTACTATACTAATAAATTCAAGCTAAATTGTAGTTAAACAGTGCTCAGCAGAATTTTTAATCCTGCGAAAGTTATATTATTCAAACATAATCATAAGCTTCAAAATTGTCATCATCGTTGTCAAAAACTTTTGAGATGGTTCACAATCAATCAGTACGAACCCAAGCCTAATAGACATATGGAATTATCAACTAAGAAATTCAAACCACTAGGAAGATATTTGACGAAAAAACTTAACTTAAATGTTGAAGAGATGAGTGTCAAGCAATCAAAGCTATAAACACTTAGGTGATAACTACTTAATCAACTCGCTCCCACAGATAATGCATGTCTCCTCTTAGGTTTCATGTTTCAACTATTAATGAACGTCTATATCATGGATCGCTGCTAGTTAATTAAAGAAACTAATTTACTTCCAGTTAGCTAGAATCTTATATACGCTTGTCATTACATGTAACGAATGTAGTTTATAGTTGCCGAAAACACGTCTGCATAAAAATTATAGCTCAGATTAGCTTGTGCCATCACGTGTATTTTTTAATTGGTTATTTTAAACTATGTATTTATTGTTGGGCTTTCAAACAACCAATCAAATTATAGATAAGTCGAATGAACAAATCACAAGCGTTATGACCTCCTTGAGGTTGTTGAAAAACAATCAGAATTCACTAAGACATGTACTGAAACAAGGATAAATATAAATGGTAGTTTAAAAAAGTTATGCGTCTGCTTTTTTTTTATCAAGTCTAGGAAAAACGCGAAAATAGATAAATAGTCGTAAAACAAATAAAAAGAATTATGGCTATAATAAATTCACTATACTTATATTGCACTAGGTGGAAAGCAACACAACAAACATATCAGTATTGTAGAAATCCTTTACATCATCATAAAAAGCTTTTCAATCCAAGACAATGTGGGTCAAATTCAATTCATTTACTATCAAGACTTATTGCTAAAAGTAATAATGGAAGTAATTATGGTTGTAATATGCGTAACAATAGTCATACTGATAATATTAGTAATTCCAAAAATTCGAAAACAGTAAATTCAAATTATCCAACAAGTATCATGAACTGTGAACAAGACTCATTAAGAGACATTAAGTTCTGTTCCAATTATTCTGAAAATACAAAGTTTGGATTAATGAAAATTATACGTACTTGTAATCTAATGGGTTTTTTATTAAATGATAAACAAATTTGTTCAAGACATTTTGAATTGATCAAATTATTTATGGAACAGTTACAAACAGTAATAAAACATCTAGAAAAAGATATTGATAATAAATTAAAAAACCTAGTAAATTTTAGTATAGACATATTTTCAGAGAAAATTGTCACTAAAGGATCAAAATATTTGAAGACTATAATTAATTGTTCTGAATGTGGTGAGAAATCTTTCATAGATTCGCCGTTGATAAAACAATTCAATAATACATCATTCAGCACTGAACATTGTAATCATTATTATGACTCAACAAAATTAGGGCAATCAAAATTACAGAACTGCACACTGAATGATAATAAAATTAAAAGTCCTTCTAATTGTAAAACAAACAGATTTTTGAGCCATCTTTTATCGCATACAAAGGTAGATTGTCAACAACTGGCAGAGGTAACATATTCAGATTCTTCCTTTCAAGTTTATCCAACTAATTGTGTACTTGAATCCATATCATCATTATCTTCTGATTCATGTTCATTACCTCTATTCTGTTCCACCAACTATTTGTCCTCCTCTTCTTCTTCATCATCCTCATCGTCATTATTATCACCTTTATCTTCACCACTTACATATTCGACTTGTACATCAGTCTCCAACAATTCAGTTCAATTACCAGGAGAAGAAACTTCAGAAAACTTAAATTTTAAACAAATCGCAACTTATCATTGTCAAACTTTAAGCGATTTAAATAAACATTTAGGACTTGAAAATAAACAGATTAATGACAAGCTGTTTGTGTATCATCCAGTTAATTTTAATGACGAGGAATACAAGAAACAAAATAGTTCATCGAAAAAATCTGTAAGTTTTATGACAGTGTTCAATTCATTTATCTGCTTATTAATAAAAAATGGAACTATTTAATTACAATTAATCGTAAAGATTTAACCTAAAAATGAATGTTATTAATTATCAGTCATGTAGTAGCAAGCTTCAATTTAAATTTATATTGACCATTTTGAGCTATATTGTAATAAGTGTATCTGAGATAATACCGGCCTTGTAATTGAACTAGGAGTTGTGTGACAGTAATATCAGAGGTAATGACTCATAATACTGTTCATAGATTTTTATGTATGTGATGGTTAGATCAACTTGGTTGAATCTCATAATTCCTCTTTATGAATGAGCAAATCTTAAACTGATCGCGTTTCATCCATAAATTTGACTATTATGATTTTATAATAATTATCATTTCAAAACATCTTGTTGAACATACCTTTAAGTGTTTACGTAATCTATAAAGAACCTAGGCTAATATGACGAACAAATTACACAAAATTTGCAATTATTGCTTTACAATCGAACTGATCGATTGTTGCTTAACCTAGGCAGAAAGAAATCGTTAATTGCAAACATTACGCTTCTATGGATAGTATATAACAAATATTGTTTTTAAGTTTCTTCACGAAACTTGGATGTTTTGAATAGCTCTCTTCGTTTTTGATTGTTTTCAATGGTCTAAAAAACCTAATCTACAATTTACACTGATTTGTCGTTCCCTGAATATCATCGTGCCTATAAAATATCTTAAACGTTTCGGGTTCGATTGGGCACAAATATGAATTCCCGAAATTGGATAAAGCAGCTGACCAGTAATTCCTAGTTCTTAATGATCAACTGTGATGAAACTCCTATTCAAAGTACGTAAGATATGTAGTTAATTTTAAGTGTTCAAAGGTGACAATTTGAAACTGTTCTATATTCCATAATCTTTATTTGTCTTAATTTGACTCTTAACAGTTCAATACTCATAAACACTTCATAATTCTGAAAACAACTATAGAATAATTTCATAAGTTGATATCAGTTTGTAGTGAGTGCCACTTTAAAACTTTGGCAAAAAATCCTTCCTCTTTTACATATATTAGTGTTGACCATAGTGAGTTCAATAAATAAGGTTTAAAACGATTAATACGCTAACAACCTTTATTTCATCGCACATTGAACTGCTTCCAATTGATTTATGTTTAGGTTTATATTTCAAATGAAGTGAATAATTACTTGCAACATATTTGAGTGTGTTCGAGTATTCGTTCATCAAACATTTCAATACTATACTTCCATCAGCAAAAGTTGCTGCCTTAATATACATTTACACATAGTGATGATCTTTATGCTTTGAGTGGTATGAACCAATAGATGTTTTTTGTTACCTTATATTTTCAAAGGTATAAATCTTTTTATGCTATACAGCAGACTGTTATTTGTATTAGAGATGTTTTGATTATAGTCTTTTGTTTATGGTTATGTAGTGATGTAATTTGACTGATGGTTTACAACAAGTGCTTTTAAAGTAAGCAACACCAGTATTCGTAGTATTATTGATACCCCCACACACATAAATATTAGCTTTATAAAAATGATATCAATAGAACATTTTATATCTTTCGATAATCTGCCTAAAAGTGACTGGATTTATTTATTTATTTACATTCGTTCTTAAAAAATAATTTTTTGCAAGTGATGACATAAGAGCCTAAAAAATTTGTATAGCTAGACAAAAATCTTCACTTTTATTATAACTCTATCGATTACAGTAAAGTGATGTGATAATAGCAATAATTATGCTGTAAGATCTTACGATGTGAATAAATTATCACCAACCAAAACGATTGTGCAATAGGTCTTAGTTATGGAGGCCATACAATTTTATACCTGTGACTCTCTTTTGAATTAGGCCTAGCATGCCTAAGTCGTTTCTGAGGAGAACAATACCTTTAATTCATTGATTTGAAACCCAATGGTATGCAGTCCTCAACTTCTGTTTTCCGCAAGTTATGATCTCATTTTTGACGTCTTTGACTTTACATGTTAATGTACTTTCATTAGAAGTTCGGTGGGTTCATTGTGAAATTGGTTAAATGTTATCATACATGTCTGGAAACTTGAATACTATAAGTCTGGTCTTGTATGAGGTCTGTTGTCAAATCGACTAAGAAGTTTTGAGATAAAACAAAGTAATTATTCAGTGATCCATACTTATCAATGATTTTTCCGATCTTAATCGGAAGTCTGAAAATCATTTCCAAAATTACATAAATAGCCAAAAATAGACACAAGTATTCACTATCACAGTAGTTATACATAACTTCCCTTCAATCTTAGACACTAATTGTCTTTAGTATCACAGTTCGTAGTGATAGAAGACGGAAGTGATTATAAAGCTATTTGTTATTTCTGTTGGCAATTCATTACTTTTTACTAACTCATTTTTGTCTAGTTTTACATAGTCGTCTCTTAAAAATTCATAAAAATTTACAAAAACAAGATTAATCTTAGTTCAAGGTTTTCTCTACCGTTGTGGTTCCCTGTTTATTTATCCATCTACCTCAGTTGTAAACAAACCACCCAATGTTTATCTATTTGAAATTATCAAGTCAAACCACGGCGATGACATTTACTTGTTTAAAACTATTGTGAGTTCTCACGAATTTTCTACTGTCCGGTGAAAATGTATGGACGATAGTATAATATACTAAGCTGTAGGATTTTAAGCCGAATTGTAAATGAAGGATCAAAACATCTTAGTTTTGATTCTGGAAACTTTCATCAGAGGCTAATGTGCATAAAGTTAAAATAAAAAAATGAAATACCGCACAACTCATTAGTATTTGATGGTATAGATTTGAGGTGATTAGTTTTGTTCAAAGAATGCACCCTAATCATTCATCGACTGCGTTCACCTATCATATATACATATTATTATTTACAAACTCTTGTTGTTTCTTCTTCATTATTATTATTGTTAAAATCATCAACTTCCTTTTCTGTTTCGTATAAGTCCCTTGATAGAATACTGACGCTGAACAATTAAGTTTTGTATATCATATTGTACTGATTGTTCAATTTGTTTAAAATCATAAATTAATAATCTTATTCATTATTGGCTGACCATGAAAGCTTTCTCTTTTGTTTACATTCAGTGTTGATTCTTCAAAACTATTCAAGACTCTTATGATACATTCAATGGATTTCCATGTTGGAACTGCCAACATTTTAATTTATTTTTTTATTACGTTTAGACCTATCTATCTATCTATAACATATTTCACGTAGTTGATTTTTAGTCTTTTCCAAGGTTTGTTTGTTATTTAATACTATAACTACTCTATTTTATTATTCTATACATCATAATCTTCTATGCTTGAATGTTTTTAAAAAAAATAATGGTTAAAGCTAGACAGGTTAATAAAATCCGTTATTTTAATCTTCATAACTAAGCATATTCTTTTCTGGTTGTAAAATGTTCGGTGATAACAAGGTGAGTAAAATTTTAGCTGTTCATGAATCGATTAAACTATTAGTACTAGAAAGATGATCAGAGTCAAAATGCAAAAGATCTTACATGTAACACAACTATGAATTACGCTTAATTTTATTATCACCTAATCTGACAGTGATGATGAAGATCGATTGCTGATTACACCAGTGTATTTACTCGCTTAGAATGTGAATTGTTTGTTTTTCACAGTCAAGTTTGTATGATTGAACACTTTTTAAAAATAGCTTTTATTTGCATAATCTTGACTATTATTAACTTCCTAATTTGGAGTTTTCGACATTATTTAAAACAAACATATGCGAAAATGTTTCTTAGTCTATATTACTTGTTTACAACATGTGTTTACTTAACTATATGGATTTTCATAGTTTGTGTTATGATTCAGCTTATGAAAATCACCTAAACCACCGAATCTTTTCGCAAACACTTCAGTAAATAAGGTTACTGAGTTCACTAATAACGCGATTGTTAAAATGACTTATAGATGACTAGATTTGATCATCCCACTACCACAAACTAACTTAAGTAAAATGAAATCTTGGGCCTTTAAATGCCAATTAAGTGACCTTGAATTATCTTACCAAAAATCCTAAAACCCATATATTCAATGTCATTTTGGGACCATGTAATGTATTACTGTTATCGTTATCAACAGAGCTTCAGTTATTGTGTTAAGACCATATATATTATACTTTAAAGACTGTCTATAACTATGAACAAACGTAATTATTAAAAATGATACTGTTATATTTATAACAGTAGCAACATTCATGCCCCCTTACATGGATATATACTGACAATCGTCATAATTAGCACAATGATCGATTAAAATTCATTCCACCTTAGTTCATAAATCTATAAAAAAACATCATGAAGTGAGAATTTCGTCTAATATTGATTTTTACTATCTGTTAAATCACCATGTTATCTCAGGAATACCAGTGTGTTGATATCAATTCTATTTTTTTTGTGGGGGGGGGTGAATAGTTTATTTGTTTTTCTCTTTTTCAATAAAAAGTTATGGTCATCGTCAATTACGTTTGTTGATAGTTGAAAAATTGTCTTAAAACTATTTTAACTTTAATGAAATTAGTGAATAAGATTCTTTCTTGTTTCTAACTGTAATATTTTTGGTATTACTGTATACTATAATAAAACAAAATAACATTTCTAACTTTAAACAATCATGGGAAATGTAATTTCAACTAACAATATTGAACTACTTTAAAACATAATAGAACGTTTTAAAAATGTCTTATTTGTTTGACAATTGTTAATGAAAGGCATTCTGCAAGATGTATTAAATAAAATGGTTTCAAGTTCATGTACACTTCTATATGAGAATATTAAATTATCTCTCGGTATAATAGGTTCCAGGACATCATATATTAATATGTTAACGAACAGGCGGCTTAGTTCATCATTAATTTGAGTGTATTCGTTTTATTCGGTAAGGTATAATTATATATAAAGTCAAAACAATAATTTTTTTTTAAATTGTAAATACAGTTCTTTGATAGATTAAGGAAACAATTGTATATGCTCATCAAATTTCATTTTTTGTTGATTCACATACTATTGATTTTCGTATCGCCAGTGTGTTAGTTGAATTCCCAGAGATACATGAGAAAGAATACATAGATGGTGATTTTATGAATTAGTTAATTGTCTTAAGTCTATCAGATCTATTTATGAGTTAGATTCACTAGTGATTAAAAATTCGTATTAAACTCCAAATGAAGTCACTTTGTTACAGAAATTTATGATGTTTGCAGTGAAACAGTAATAATCAATGACGTTGGATGATTGTCACGCTATATTGTAAAATGACGGGTGTCCACTGTTGCCTAATTTTTGAAGTACCCTCACTCAGACCAATATGTGATGAATATAAGCCTATAAATTTATGGGCTTGTTTTAAAAGAAATAAAGAGCATTTTGTATAAAATTCATGGCAAACTAGTCTATGAAAACCAACTAGAAATTAAATTAATGTACATCATAAGCGAACAAACCTTTTCGGTCATTAAATTGTATGATGTCTAGTATGTAAAAAGTCAATAAAGAATGAATAGAAATAGGAATTATGTTGACGATTCCCATGATATAAAATCAGAATTTTAGAAACGATGAATTTCTTAGACAATCTATTTCACTTCAAATTAAAAATTGTAAAATCTGAATAATTTGATGACAAAAAGAAGAGTTTCTAATAACTGAATTCATGAGTCGATGTAAGATAGACCGCTCTTGAAAACCTGAAACCACTGAACAACCACTTCGTTCTAGTATGAGACTTCTCAGCAGAGCACATCTACGATTCCGCGTGTGTGACACGAGCCCAAGACCTTCGGTCTCACGTATGAACGCTTAACTTCTAGGCCAATGAGCTGGCATCCAATCGTATTAATGTCTAACTGCACGGGTCAATTGATGCTAGACATTAGTACAATTGGATGCCAACTCAGTGGTCTAGAATGATAATTCTTGCAATTTGAACGCTATAGTCGATTCCTATGCTATTCTTGAAACCCTGAAGGTAGAACTATACAGCGACCTGAACACGAGAGAGAAGGCGCAAAGTATGAGAAAAGTACTTTATTCCAAGGTTCATTTTAATACAGAAAACATAGGGTTTTTATAATATTCTAAATGTCCTTGGGTTGCTTGAAGATTCTGGAATGCTACTAAACATAGTAGCAGTACAACAACCAGCCAATCAGAACTTCTACATGTGACGTTTCATAGCCTTGATGTTTCTGGCTAAACTCCAAGTGAACGCTGATTGGATAAAATGCTTTTTGATGTTTCCTGATCCTTGCGTGTCTTTTGCGAGAAATTTTCTGGATCATCCCAACATAGAAGTTAAGCGTTCATACGTGAGACCGAAGGTCTTGGGCTCGTGTCACACACGCGGGATCGTAGATGTGCTCTGCTGAGAAGTCTCATACTAGAACGAAGTGGTCGTTCAGTAGTTCCAGGTTTTCAAGAGCGGTCTATCTTACATCGACTCACGAATTCAACTATTAAAATCACTACGATCTCCATAAACCCCGTTCTGACCAAAAAAAGAAGTGTTAAATATTTCCAACCTCCGCCTTCTGAAGATCGTACATTATTTTAATTCTCGGAGCTGTTAAAAAAGGTTTTTGATTGTTCTCAATAAATGAATATTGAAAAAGTACATTTTGATTTCACGTTACATAATTTAAGGAGGAGCTAGCTAGCAAATCAATGTAATAAGCATCCTATTTTTAATCGCAACAATAACTACAAAATCAATGAATGACGATAACCTTATTGCCTTATTTATGTAAAATCTTATAAGTTGTCTAAATTATTTAAATACTAAAATAATACTATTTTCAGTTGCTTTCTACAAAAACTCATAAATGGTAAAATAGATTCTGTTTGACAGATAAAAAATGTGAATAACGGTATATTTTTGTACCATTGTACGGAGCTATTATGTGCACACTTATTGACTGGATGGGAATCTTTTACTATATACTTCATAAAGAGAACGATTTATTTGTTGTGTAGTTCACACTCAGTCATAATTTTTCTAATAGGAGAAAGTATTTCAATCATATTACTGAAGTACAGTAATTCTGTAAACTTGTGCAGTAGTATTACAAGTACTTTACACAGGCTATAGATAATATCTGAGAAATAGTTTCACTCTAAAAGACTGAAATTCGATTCAATCTGCGTTGTTAACATATTTTAACTGCATATAACTCAATAGAAATACTTACATGTGAGGTTTAAAAGAAATATGTGTATGTGAAAATGTGGTAACTTTGGTGACGTTTCGCATCACAATCTAGCGTCTGAAGGAAAATGACAAAGTTGTTACTCGAAATTGCTGACCAACTAATCCCAATGACTACAACTAAGAAACTTAGGTTACTTAATGATTGCGATATAATGTAATTAATAATTGAGTACTTAATAGCTCTGAACTCAGAAGTTCAGTAGACAATATACTGGCATGTTAAGCTTAAGGTACAATATTTGGGTCCCGAGAGGGATACAAACATTAGGATGTAGACAGATCTAGCTGTTATGTGCTAAGTAAGTCAAAGTAAATAAGATAAATGGGAAGACAATCCGCTTTCGAATGATAATTAATGTATTCGTAAAACAAAAACCGTCTAAATACCTAAGTACCGTTTAAATTTTCAAACGTTTTCGAAATTTCGTGATGTTGACTTACCTTTTAAAATAATACCTACTCCTTACATTTTTCTTTTGTTAACTTGAAGTCCAATTAAAACTCTGTTAAAATACATCTTGTCATCATCTCGGGAAAGTTGTTACGAAAAATTATGTAATCTTCAATTGATTAATCTGATCAAAATCAGCACCGGTAAATTGAACAAATGTTTCATTTTTGTTTGCGCGGCTACTCATGTGTAGACGTTTAAAAGACCCAATTAAGGATCATGCACCCTATCTTGATGATAATTATATACTCATTAGTGACTAACTTCTAGTACCAGAATTTTCATAAAACGATGTGATCATTGATGTTCAGCCATGTAGACGAGGTAAGACAGTTATCACCACCAATGAAAATGGATGAAGATCAGGCTATGTTCTCAATGGACTGATAATGAAATTGTAAACCATTAGATTCCGTCTCAGTAGTTTAAGTGTTTGGTAATCACTGTATGACCTCGAAACTCTGTATTCACTTATTTACATGTAAATACCATAACAGCAACCATTTGTAGTTTAATAATTACTTGGTTTTATATGTAATTAAAAACCTTTTAATACAAAATTAATATGCTTGTAACTTATTTCACTGAAACTATCGATTATGAAAGATGTTACTATTACTACTTACTTACTTACGCCTGTTACTCCTAGTGGAGGAGCATAGGCCGCCCACCAGTTCTAGTTAGCGTTTTGTTTAGTAAGGTTGTTTTCTATGGGATATGATTGTTGACCCTTTGCCCAACCCTCCATTTTTATTGGAGCTTGGGACCAGCAGCAACCCTAGAGGGACTACAGGTGGAGTTATGTTACTGTTGTATCGGTTATTTGAAAAACATTTCAGCTACTCGTTGGTAATATATATAGGGAAAATTATTATATTTTCTCACAAGTTAGAATAAAAAGAGATGAATGAGTGAAAAACGAAACTTCCCAGTTTTGCTATCTTTTTCAAATTGCACAACATTGTTGAATCGTACAACATGAGAGCAAAAAGAAAAGAATGAGACAAAAAGTTAGTTATTTAGGCTGAAGGATTATGCGACAAACAGGCAAATGCACACATATAGGGAAAGAAAAATGAGCGAAAGCTTATCATCTCACTGTCTTTCTGTTTCTCTAAAACAGGACAAAGTCTGCTTTTTTCCACGTTATATTTTTTTGTCGATTGTTTTAGTTTTTCATTTTAAGTCATCTCTTCTGAAAATCTTGTGGTGATGATAGTTGACGCATTATGTCTAGACATGACCAGCTGTCGTTGTCTATCACTAAATAAGAATAAAAAACTTGAGCATAGTAATACACAGACAGTGTCATTCTTTTTCACTTAATAGTTTCTATGTATTTCAATCAATCACTCAGTCCTTTACTAATCCAACTATCATTATATATATGCTCATAAATTATTTATTGCTAATATTATACCTATATTATCATTAAAAAGGGTATAAATTTCCTTTTTGTAGGTATTCTTGACTAATTTTTGTTTATTCTTGTTAGAATGTGTACATCCTGAGTGAATATAGCCATCTTGTCACAGACGTTATAGAATAGTATGATTGTGGCTGAAAGCATAATCCAGGACTCACATCCCATTTTATTCGGAGCTGATCAATCGGTTATTCTTGCATCTAGGTAGCATTTGTTTCAAACGAGAAAGCTTTATCCACGGAGCTACTGAGTCCATATATGCACTAACTTCATCCCTTATAGCTCGGTTAGCATTACAATTTTCATAATTAATGATTTTCCATTAATTCCAATAATACTAATTACGCACATAAATACAAGTGAAATTCATAGGTGAGTAGATTTAATCGAAGTTTACTCGCAATATTTTTGTCCTCATTAGTTGTGTCTTATAAAACTCTTTTAGTTATTTTTCCTGTTTATTGAGTAATCAAATGCTGAACATGGGAGAATGAGTTTAGTTTAAAGACTTTATTTCAAACCTAATTTTTTTCTAAATTTGTGTTTCGATTCGCTGTATTAAGCTTGGCTAGACTAAACATGTCCATAAAAGACAGTTACCGATAAGTTCTGTCATTTATTTATAAACATGTTTGATGATTGTTTTTGATGTTATGTTTTTCATCTTGTTCAAAACTCAGTATTTATACATTTATGGGTTCCCACTGTTGTTTTTCTCATCGGAATCTAGCTTTTCAACCAACTAAGCATCTCACACCAGGCTACTGAAATCTGATCTTTACCACTAGTGCTTAGGTAAATAATAATACGGCTTAAGTGTTTTATACTGAAAAATTATAACAGAAGCACTCTTGTTAGAAAACGATAATCAACAGAGTCAGTCGATTTGAAATCTAGAATGACTCCACTTATTGTATTTAATATAGATTAGAAATTGAAAACCATTTAACTACCTGGCTAAGTGAACAAAAGTTAACTTTTAGTGACAAATAGATCTTATGGTTCTGGATTTAGGCCGTTCCATTGTAAAAATCCTTCACTTCAGAGGATTTCTGAACTGCACTAAGTTGTAGAAACAGTAAATGGTATCTCAATTTCCAAACCATTTTGCGACTCCATCCATGCAAATAAATCCGATTCACTGGCTTATACTTGAATGATTATTCAACTGATATAAATACTGTTTTTAAAACCACAGTACTTACACTACTTATAAGTAGATAAAACAAAACGCTAAAATTTACATAAAGGGTTGGTAGCCTTGATGCTCTGAACAACCGTCTCATCTTGACATTAGACTCCCCAGAATACTGCATCCCTGGCTCGAATAGGGATTGAGCCCGAGACCTTCAAATCTGGTGAAGAGATCCAAAGTTTCAGACCACTGAGTCGGCAACCAATGGTTTAGTTTCAACCGATTATTAGTGTCCCTCCACCGTCTTACGTCCTTGGTTAGTGACTGCCTCACATTCAGCTCGGTTGAACTCCATTGATAAAGTACACTAGTAAGGAATATTTTGATCTTCATTGAACTTAAAAGCCCTCTTGAAATTTTCATGCATATCATTACATCGAACACTGAAGTTATGTTAATTATGTTTCAATTTTCAATCATCAAACATAGTGCGTACCGCGATCTCCAACCATGTTGTGGATAACATTGGTTTGAGTTATTTATGTATGGTAAAATGTTGACAATAAGTCAGTACCATTGGGTACTAGCTCTGCGGTCTAGAGGTTAAGTGACCATTCTCGTGATCGAGTGTTATCGGTGGATGGGTTTTTTATTATATATTTTTGAACACATAAATATTGGTACAAAAGGATACCAAATGTATATACGCCACACAAAATTTTATTTGTGTGTGGGCTGTGATACTGCCCGGGTGTCCAGACCGAGGCAGGTGGTTTTCTTAGGGGGCCACACCCAGAGCCTTCGACCTAAAGGTCTAGTCCACAAGGCAGTGGAGCATCGTAAGTAGATGCAGTCCCATGGTAGCCGGTGACCAACGATTGGTTCATACGCCATTTGTTCCCGCAGGATACTGGAGCCCATGTGCACCATTGGTTTGGGATCCGGTTAAAGCCGGTGCCGGACATTCGCTTTCCGTCCTCTCATTTTCATAAACAACACCCCCGCCACGTGAAGGTAGTGAGTAGGACTTCCCTGTCAGAGGCTGTATACGCGTGGCCGTGTTAGAGCATTTCGAGAGGGAGGGCGGGCCTACCCCACTCTCGGCCATACCAAGGCATTTGAGGGCCCTGCTATGAAGTTCCATACTGCGTCAAAAGAGTCTTCTAGTACTTATTAGTTCTGGATTCTTGTTTAATATGGAACAGTATGTGATGTAATCAGTGAATATTCCATTTTTGTTAAGAAATAAGCAATTCCGATGTTGAACATAGTATCCGTAAAAAATGGAAATAAATAATAATATGACCTAATTCACTGAGCAGACTTTTCATTTTCACATGCTTTTATCTTCTCATTGTCGATATCAAAGCCTAAAACTGATCAGTTTTCGTTGAAGTATATGGATTTTGAAATCATTTCCTCAATACTGTCATTTAGCCACGAGTTTTTATTAGAGTTGACAAGTGGCTAGCAGAAGAATCATCAGTGGGAAAATGAAGCACATGTTTTGATTGATTGTTTTTTCTTACAAAATCATGTGTACCCGTTTTTAAACTGTAATAAAGTTACTTATTATATTGCCACATAATATTTTCAGCAGTTGATACTGTTTAAGTGAAATATAATTGATAATATTATTCACTTCTAGTTACAAGGTGCACTTTCGGAGTCAAAGTTTTTCAGGATGTTTTCTTGCAAATAATTAATCTATTGTTTCTCTTTCTCCTGGTGATCGACTTGATAATGAAGATGTCAACATCTGAAGGTAAACACGGGATACAGTGAACATCTAGGATGCAATTGGATGATCTAGACTTCGCAGATGATCTGGCTCTTCTATCGCATATGCAACAACAAATGCAGGAGAAAACGACCAGTGTAGCTGCAGCCTCAGCAGCAATAGGTCTCAATATACACAAAGGGAAAAGCAAGATTGTTCGATACAACACAGCATGCAACAATCGAATCACACTTGAATGAGAAATCTTGGAAGATGTAAAAGCCTTTACGTATCTGAGCAGCATCATCGATGAATACGGTGGATCTGATGCAGATGTGAAGGCACGGATCGACAAAGCAAGAGCAGCATATTTACAAGTGACCAAAGAACACATTAAGCTGGGAAATGGAGATAGACATGAAAAAAATGAACAAGAATTGGATGGAACTAGAAAAGAAGGCCCAGGACAGAGTGGGTTGGAGAATGCTGGTCGGCGGCCTATGCTCGATTGGGAGTAACAGGCGTAAGTAAGTCAGTCCGATGATGCAATGAAAAGACGAAGTTTATCAGAATTACGTGGAAACTGAAACCTCCTTTATGCGTTAAAAAACAATTTATCCTTACCTTTAAACTACCCTGGTAATACTGAGTGGTAATCACATTGTCTTTGTGTACTTCATTTTTTTCTTTGTTACGGTTTACCGTTAATCTGTCTAGTTGACCTTTTATTTTTCATATAGAAATGTCTTAACAAGTATATGTGTGATTAGATCGTTCGAAATGTGTTACGGAAAAATATCACATAATTCTGATAAACTTCGTCTTATTGTATTATCGAAATTTATCAAAGGAACTAATTGTTTTCATCTATTGTTAGTGTACAAAGACATATATTAATAACATTTGAGTAAGTTCAAAACATCTTGATCTTAAAAAAAGAGATAAATAAATAAATAAAAGGTCCTGGGTTCGAATCCCGCGAGGCGGCGTCGTAGACGCGCGCTGCTGAAGAGTTCCACAATGGGACGAAACGGTCGCCCAGTGCTTCCAGGTTTTCCATGGTGGTATAACTTCAATTGACTCATGATCTCAACTATTGAAATTACTTCAATCTTCACAAAACCCCTTCTGATATATTAATTAAAATGAACAATTCAAATAAATAATCATTCTTATACATGGTGTGGATTAATTGAATGGATTAATATCAAATTAATCACAAAAAGTGTTTGTGTTTTTAAACAATAAACATTTGAAATAATCATCAGTATATGAATTGAGTTTAAATTTAATACAAAGATTTCAGTGACAATAGTGAACATCATTGATGTAATTTTAGAATAAATCAGGTCGATGGATTTTCTCTAAAAGGTTATCGTGTATTATTTAACTAACAATTAGGATATCAATGATAAACTTGGATAATGTAAAGTAAAACATTGATTTCAACTATAAATGCATATAGTTAGTAACCTTTGTAATTTTATTCCTTTATCTTATGTCAATGTGAAATGACTAACATGATTTCATTTATTCAGGTTGACGAACGATTAATCTTTTGTTTCAACATTACCATTTAATATGTAAATATTACTGAGGAAATTACATTGAGGATAGTTCAATACGGTTTCCAATTCAAGCATTGCTCTATTAAGAATTATGCCTATCGAATACATGAAACAGATCCCTGTTAAGTAGTGTCTTTGTTAAGTTCGAAAACAGTTCTAAGTGAATTGCATTTACGATTGTTTTCGATATTGTTAACCATAATCCACACGATCAACAAAAACACATTTCTGTCTATTCTGTAACGTACATTCGTTTCATTAAAAATAAAATTGAAATAAGACTAAAAGACCTATCAGAAAAGTTATGTCGCATCTTAGCGAGAATAATCCATTCTACGGTAATTTGGATGACTGCTCCCGTCTCCCACATTGTACGAACATTCCATGTGGCTAAATTAATGGTTGCTCTAGTTGTCAGAAGGGGCATCAGCCTCGTGACTTCCGAAGAAATTCGGCTTTCACCATGAGGCGTCATAACTCTTCTAAATGAAGACCTTCCAACTTCTAAGGCAGAGTTTAAATGGTCTGAATTACTTTTTCTGGCTAGCGTTTTTTTAGCGAGTTAGTTTTCTACTTCATGCCCAACCCTCCTCCTTTATCCGGACTTTGGACCGGCAGTAGCCCCAGAGGGGCTCCAGGCAGAGTTAAGAATCTTCCATTACGAATTGTAATTTCTAACATTACAAGCATTATAAACGTGTTGGTAGACAATAGTAGGTTTCATATTAAAAAGCATCTTGAATCTTTTATGTGAAGGAAGACCAAATAGTTTTGGTTCGAAAACATAGGCTAATTTATAGATTAATCATACGTTCATTGGGGAAAACAAAAGGCGCGTCCTGTACTCCACCACTAATCACGATTCATCTATTCTATAAAACTTACTGTGAATGTCTGTTAAATACGTTCAAATATCACTTAATTAAAAAATCTACTGATCTTGCTCAGACTGCTTGTCAATAAAGATTTCTGACTAAACCATCCAGACTAAATGACTCAACAGAACCATCATTATTACAAGCACAGTTGTAATTAGTTTTCACTACACTACACTAACTATTTATTTGGTATTTGTATATCAAGACAATGAGGTATCTGACGGCTGAGATATGTTTTTGACTCAAATCAAACTTTTTTTCTGTAAACTACTCTCAATTATTTTACCTTTAAAAGGAAAATATCTGTATTCATTAAGCCAAAATTGATTCCCAGATGAATATCAAGAGCTTAGTATTGACCTATTAATATCATTTACGTTTAAAAGAGAATAAAAAGATTGATACCAGCTAAAAACACGTTTATTACATGATATATATATATATATATATATATATATATATATATATTAGTCTGCGAATCTCTACTTCCCTTTATATTCATGCTGACAGTTAACAAAAAAAACAATAATAAGTGTCTGAATTGAATTTCTCTATAATGGATAGTTAAAGAAGTAGATAGGTAGATGGAAAGACAGGTAGTTAGGACGGTAGTCGTCTGTAGACATTTGATTTATTTGCTTTCTGAGCAAAATTAACTGTTGGTATATTTCATCTGTTTATGTGTGAATATACCTAATTTGTATGTATTCATTTAGTATATCAGTTCAGAATGGAATCTGATAGCACAAAAATATGTGTGTATGTGTGTGCATATATGTGATTAGCAATTATTTAGGACATTTAGAAAAAATAAACCAGACGACCATGACGACGCTTTAAATTATCTGTCATATTGTTCAGACAAGACTAGACTAGACTTGGCTAGACATACACACGTGCATAATGGGTAAATATTAAAGTATGGAGAACTGAAAAAATACACTTATACGTACACAAAATCAAAATTATAGTAGAATAATACACGCCTTAAATGAATTCAGACTAAATATCAGTACATAATTTATTTAGTACTAGTTATTCTGACAATCATTTTTTCTGATGTAGCAGTCTAGTTATTATTGTTGTGATCACACTTTGCTATACTAAAACAAAATGAGTTTTTTGGGGCTGGGAAAAATGAAATACTCCTGAAATTCATAAATTATGCTCCATTACACAAATTTTATTTTAGATTACTGAAATGATCTAAAAATCATATATATTCACCAGTGGTTTTAAACTAGAATTTCTCTTTTTGAATTATTGAAGAACACATCATACTGAAGACGATATGAGTGCTACCTTCTTGTACATGGACATGAGGAATTCGGAACTCGAACTATACTGTCTAGAACACATATTCTCTTAGGTCCTACATTACCAGGCAGGTTGGTCACAGGACTGTCAGACTAAAAGCAGTAACTTAAGGACTAAAGGCGAAGTCATACTGTCAACTGTAAAGGGTTGTTACAGTAGTGAAGCATTTCCACCAGACAACCAGCTTCTGAAGTGATTCTGCCTTCCCACAACGGAAGACGATAGAAAAGGTCAACCCTGAAAATGATACACCCTCTCAGGTCACTAAGACCACCAATAACCGAGCTTTCTTTTCATGTCCCTCAAGAAGAAATATCCTTCTACGGTGTGGGCACCCGAGAAGTATCAAATGACCTTGCACCTCTAACAGCATGCGGGACCATCGCATTTGTGATAGGTAAAAGTAGATAACCAACTGTTCAGACTTGTTAAAGAAAGTGGCATTAAAAATTCGGTTGTTAGTTAGACTATCTTGGAGAAAGATAGGACCGTTGTTCACTCTCTCTCTCTCTCTCACCGTTGTTCACCGATAGGCAGAACACTTTAGAGCACAGTTTAGCTGACCTTCAGTCACATTTCAGTTACGCAATGTCTCCAAGCAATCTAAATGGTGAACTGATGTAGGTCCTCCAACTCTTAATGAAGTAACAAAGGCTATGGAGAATCTAAAGCGAAGAAGGGTGGGAAGACTTTGTAGACTAATCCCTGAGATTTTTGAGGATAGTGGTCCAGTTTTTGCAGTTAGATTGGATCATAGCTAAAATCTGGGAACTGGACGTAATCCCAGCTGACTAGTGTCAATCATTGATCGTCTCATTCTATAAGAAAGGACAAAAGTTCTATTGTGACAATAATAAATATTCACCCATCATTAGATTATGGGACATAGATATGCTTTTTGAGGTCTGACTATGGTGACATTCCTTGACCTTAAGACAACGTTCGACTTTGGAGATCGACAGGTTTTGTGGGAGTGTCTGTTGTTCAAAGGAGTACCAAAAATGCTTATTAACCTTGTACGGGCTCTCTACTCGAACACTAATTTTTTACTTATTGTGATATTACAAATATATTATTTTTATTTGTTCAGTTTATTTGAACTTATCAAGTTAAACCCACAAACACAACTAATGTTTTATCCAGTGAAGCTATTTGAATAATGAATCTGTGACGTACAGATTAAAAGTCGAATGATTTATAAACACTAGATTGCCGCTTCGGAGAATACAACCTAAATTCCTATAATGCGTTCTTACATAATTAGTTTGCCAGTGTTCATAATTGATTTTTCACTCTTTAAACCAACGTACGTTCAGTACAGAAACGTGATTGATCACTGAGTAGTGATCAACTTCATGTTTGTTTAGTCCTTTAGCGTTGATCAAGTTGCAGTATGGCTACTAATCCGATTACTTCAACATTGCATGCGACACGTTGATATGTTAGTTGGTTACAGGTGGTTGATCGTAACATGTTAAAATGTCAAACTGGAATTTCATTAGGCGCATCAGGTCTCTCAAGATTGCAGTTACGTTTTGATGAATAATACCAAGTTGCACGAAATCTAGATTTAAAAATCCCTTCCAAACACCTAAACAGAAAGTTATACGATTACGATAAGTCTTGGTAAATGAACACTCGATCCGATTTTCTAGTCGCTTGCCAATAACACCCGGATAAACTTACACGGTGTCCTGAAATTAAAATAAAAGCGGCGAAGCACGAAAAGAATGCCTTACTCAAAGGCTAACGTCTATACAGAAAAATGAGGGTATTTAACGGGTACCATACAACATTGGGCTTCTGGAAGTTTGTAGAACCTTGTTAAATACAGTAACGGAGTAGATATATAACCAAACAAAACAGTGACACGTGATCCTACATTTTCTAGATGTTTCTTCGAAGATTACATTCAACTCTTATCGGATCAAACGTTTACTGACATTTATGGACCCCTAGGGACTTCGAGGAGAAATATTTTTGGAACTTCTTCAACAAACTACGATTTAGTTTTCTTTCAGAATCAATTATTAGGATCGTCAACAATTTTTCGAAAATTATACCTAATTTCCACGTTGTTAGTATGAACAAGTTATCAAGGGATTAGTAAAGTAGTATCGATGACTAACCAACTGTACACCACATATCAATTTTATGTATAAAACCGGATACCAGCAATGAGTCATTTCTCTAATGAACATAATTTACCTGAAATTTAAACATGAACTAAGAAAATATGACTCATTCTTTTTTAGTTTATTGAACCAACATAATAATGATTAGAAAGAATAAACTTCTGACATCTCTTTACATCTATACTGTGTCATTTCCATGTCTTAATGACATAATGAAGATTTAATTTGCGTAAATTATTGTAACTATCGTATATTATATCCATTTATAAATATGCTGTACCGTAATATCTCCAACTAGAGCGAATAGTCTCTAAGTTTTCAAAAAAAATAACTTTCAGCCGATATCATTTCACAATAAAATCCATTTTCAAAATGTAAATTAATCTCTGATATACATTTATTTAGAGTAAAAGAAAAACAACAATTAGACGTTTCTTTTTACCAACGAAATCATAATGGAATGCTAAGCACTAATGAAAGCCATGATGTCTTAAATAATGATAACGGTAAGAGTAAACTGTCTAGACAAAATCAAATCAAATAGGTTTATAAATCTTTCTTTTTGTTACTATGTGTCTATAGTATATCGCTTTTTTCCAAAAAGAAACTGATCTCTATTTCAAATTGAAGTAAAACTAAATTAATATTCACAAAACAGTAAAATAAGAAAATACATCCAATTCCAGTGAATCGAAAAAACCTATTGGGTATTTAGTGGCACTGAGGTATATGTATTCGTTACAACGACCTATGGATTTTACATTAATTCCATTTGTTATGTAAGCACATTCCAATCGCTTAGTAAACCGGAATTTATGATAAATCAATTGTCTAATGCTAGCTTACTTTCAACGATTGTCCTCAACTAATGTAAGTCATATTTCAAAATAATAATCTATCAAAAATGGAATGACAAGAACCGTTCAATTTATCTTTTAGGAGTGATTTTTATCCTCAAGTTAATAAAATAGAATATTGACTTAATATTGGAAATATATGGAATGGTAAACTTTTAATGAACTTCAAAATTTCTTAACTTAACTGAAATCACGAGTTGCAAAGACAACTAGATTTAACAACAACCAATAATTTTGAGCGTTGTTTACATTTTCTTGTTACTGTTAAAAACAGCAATTAATCAATCCTTATTAGAATATGTGAATCTTAAACACATTCCCACGATATCACATTTTAATAACAAATTCTAAATAATGTTAGATAGTGACAAGCAGTGGAACATCAACATTAAGATTCATTCAGTAGACGAGTCTCAAATAGAACGAAATGAATTTCATGGATTCAGTTGCTAGCTGCAACTTATTTAATATTCACGAAAATCTAAGATAATTTTATGATACAGATATTTCAAATTACTGATGGATTAGTCAGTTAATTATTTCTATTCATTATCAAGTTCAGATTATATAATAAGAATGATTGAAAATGAGGATATAGTGAATTATAATTACACAAAAGTATACACCCATGTGCTTGACATAAAAAGTACATACAGTGACATGGAGAAACAGATAAGGTAGACAGATGCCAATGTTCATTTATATTTATGTTTAGATGAAAATCAGTAAAAAATTGCGATTAATTTAATTTTATGATTGTGAATGTTTTCCGTTTTGATTTTTAGCAAACAATTGTGTTTTATTGTTTTTATAATATTAAGTCCATATATATATATATATATATATATAGCTGATTAACGTTTTTTTCTAGATGTCTAGACAAATAAATAATGAAATGAAGTTATTTTTTTCTTAAAAATAAAGGAAACTTTTGACTAAAACACCGTTTCTATCTTGTTCAGACTCAGTGACATACAGATAGACAGATTTTAATGGAGAGAGAGAGAACAATCACTGAGTTTAGATAGAGTGAAGTCTCTGATTTCAGACAATTTGTCATATTATGCCTATCATTATGTAAACGTCTTTATCTCTTATCTGCTTGTATGTTTATTTTTTTCGATACTGAGAAAAAGAGAACAAAAAAGAAATTCACAAGTGAAAATCACTTGACGCATTTAAGTTTTAATTAAGATATCACGTCTTATTTGCAGGTTGTTTTCGTCAAGGATTGATAATCGTTAGTGCATTATTCAAAACTGGACATTTGGTTCATCTTAGTATAGAACTTTTCATTAGTGCATGTTCACAACATCAACACCGCATCATTAGGTCTTTCAACAAACCTTCAATAGTGAGCTTATTTTCTAAAGGCTGAAGTCTTCCTGTATGTTGATGACGTTTTGTTCCTTTTAAGCTAGATATTTCGAGGATAATAATTCCATGATCCTTTTTGAATGGAACATCATAACAGTCTATTTCTATACATTTTGTAGTATGGAAGATTACCCAAATAATCTATTAAATCAGCAAATTTTCCTTTTGACTGTTTATGTGTTTAAAAGAATAACATCTGATGATAATCATAGGACGAGTGTAAACAATCGACAATCAAATTCAAGATTGAGAGAACAAGGTATTAGACATTTGTATAAAATTTTGAATCGCTCACTCTTATCTAAAGTTTATGCTAACAATGTTGTCTAGAAAGACGGTCAAAGCTTTATAAATACTCCACTCAGCTTAGAAAATGAGAATCCACAAAAATCAGTGTGTTCCCGTGTGTAAGTTGGATAATCCAATGAAAAAGACGGTTTATCAAAATTATCTGATATTTATTAGCTTAATTCATTTCCAGCAAAAATCTTACCACACATTATTTTGTTAAAATATATATGTATGAAAAAAGAAGATTAAACTAAAAAAATGGAGACATAAGAATCACAGATATAAAAGAATAGCAACTTAGTAGCTAACCAGTTGTCTATATCTATGGATTAGACTTGAGACACTATATTCTTTGACAATGAAGTTGTGATTTGATTATTTAAATACTTGAATTCAACCACTAGTTTCTAAGTTCGAAGCCAACTTTGGTTACGTATATTTGGGAAGTCGGATAGTATTATTAGTCTTTACATAAACTTGTAGCTCAAAGCTAGATAAATGAACTTATTAGCCGGCTTTAATCAACTAAAAATTTAACTGCTAATTGTACAAACCCTGAAAATTGGAGTTGGCTTCAAAATCATGACGAAGTTGATGAGGTGAAGTCCCTGCTTTACTAGAATAAATTCATAGATTTCTTATGTATATCAAATGACCAAACAACATTCAGATAACCTAAGGCAAAAGTAAGGCTGAGAAAATGTGATGAAATAGACTGGTTGATTTTACACGATTACATTGAAATATATTCTAGGCATCAGTTATATCCTGTATATGATGCAGGAAACAGACTAGTTGTTAAATTTTGTAGCATATTCTTTGGTTTATTAACTTCAGAGGATATCTATTCTTTGTCCGTTGTTTGTTTATCAGCTTCACCTCTCTTTTCTTAGTTTCACTTGCACAGATACAATCAGTTCTGCAGAACTGGGGTTTTATCAAACCTCGTTTTTATTGAACTGAACAGTTATTAATTAACTTGAGTGTCTAATCCAATTATCTTCGAAGCTGAATGTTAAGTGCAGTAAACTTTGATAAGTCTTTTATCATAGCCAAATTAAATTTACTTAACAAATAAATACTACAGATAGTTCCTGTTTCAGTAGATACGAGACGTAGTTAAATCTTTACATAAATTTCACACGATTCATGTGCCTTTTCCAGTAAGGAAAGTTAGTATACCCTGCATTGGATAATTCGATTGGCTTTTCTGAAAATGTTTATGCATTGCCGCGGGCCTAAATATCCGGGTTAAGATATGTTTTAGGTGCTGAACTGGTCAGGAAACTCCTAGAGATAACTGTTAGGATTTACTACTGTGTTCAACAGAGAAGATGGAAGCCACTCTTTTTGACAAGTATACGTTCGATGGACATCTGAAAGATTCAAACTAAATGGACTTATGCATTCTACAGTATACGCACTGGCATAGATGCTACTTCGAGTAAGATGATCTCTAATACAATAGATAGTATTTGTTACTGGGTCTGAACAGTGTAGATACAAGCTATTCCTTGTGACAAATATAAATTGTACGCAATTTCCATACAAAGATAGACCATATGTAGCAGTAAGTCACAGTTATGTAATTACACATTACATGTGTATGTGAAATACTGGGTAAGAGAGGCATGCACTACCAAGAAAGCACAAATAAAGTCTTTCTCGGAGGATCTTTCCTGAAACACACCCTATATGCACACCCGAAAGGTACAGATCAAATGGACCCTGAATCTCAAAGTGGATACACAAGAATCAAGCGTTCGTCCATCACGAGGTAAATGTGGTTTCACGAAGATAGTGGTTGACTAAACTAATCTCCATCGACCACTCAAGGTGGTTTATAAGGCAAGGCCCGTCAATCAACAGAACACCAGGAGGAGGTTTGAGTAAAATTTTACACCGAATCATTCACGTAATTTTTTAGACACAGGGTTGTAATTGAAGCATTCGTTTCAAAGTTTGTTACATTTTGATAAGTTCACTTGAAGGATTATTAAAACTATAGGAAGCTTAGATAACAAATTTAGATGAATATAAACATGTCTATACTTTAACATGGTATGTTCTATGTAGTGAATAGAAGTTTGGAAACTTATACACGATGTTTACGATTTAGTTTTCTCATTTTTATAAACTTATTATGTAAATCTTGAAATAGATATACAGATCGTAGGGAGATGAATAGAACAAGAATTTATAATAAAAATTTCTGTCCATCCTCTCGAGAAACGTTTATAAATTATACTGAAAACTAACATGGAGATTTCCTGAAGCTTCCTGTAACTTGAATACGAAAGAACCTGATATACTTTTAGTTATAATTTTATACTACTTATAAGTAGGTTGACAGAAAAACAAGTGACTAATGTATCGTATGACGAATAGTTTCTCTTTAATGTTAAATTTGTTTTCTACTTTAATTTCTTTAGATAGGAGAGCAGAAGATTCCCCTATGTTTATTTAATAGCAAGCCTCACATGAGAAACTCTCCAGTCCATGGTTATTCACAGCAATATCTAAAAAGAAACAAACAGAGTGAGATTGAAAATTGTAAAATTAATCTGAATGAAATTTATCCTCATGCAGTTTCACGGCGACCAAGTGTACGTGATATTTTAAGTCAACGAAAAAATGGCCATGCACATTGTGAAAAGAAACAACAACAAGATAAGCAACAAATCCATTTGTTTGATCAGTCTTCTAAAAATTGCACTGATGATAACATATCTAAAAGTATAAAAAGTAGCTTCTGTATATCAAATGGTCATATCAATTGTCACCATTCAAATTTATGCCTAAGTCATTCAGATTATTTATTTTCTGAGAATAATTTAAATATGGGTGTTGTAGCACCGCCAAATTTGAATCCTTTCGCATCATAGAGTTTTCAATTTATGAAATGATATACCTATATTCCGGTTTCTAATGAACGTATTAATTATTCTGTATTGTTCATTTAGATGTAATCCTTATTCTTCTTAGTTTCACAGTTGAAAGTAATAATTCTATTATTCAACACAAATAGCATACAGTGATGATTTCTACTTAAGCACAACCATTCTTAACTATTTTCTTAGTCGTATTATGAATTGATCATAATCATCAAGTGATTTTACCATTACAAACTGAATATTCAGCATTGACGCAGCATCTGGTATACTGTTTCTTTTTCGTTGAATTTAATTGATTACTCTGATGTAAACTAATAGGAGAAATTAGAGGTTTGGTTTTCATGGAATGTTTAATAAACAATGTACGGATAAGTGCTTAATTCGAATCTATTTTTATTCATTGTACTTTTTATACTAACGAAGAAAAATAACATCGTAAAAGTATAAACAAAAGATAAGAAGCCAAGGTTATTATCACTGTAATTCCTATTTATGTTGTTATAATGGCAATAGTTATTTGCTTAGTCATGGTTCAACAAAAATAATTAACTGTAACACTGATTATTTCTTGAAAAAATCCCTTTGTAAATTATTGTACCATCATTCAGAAACGTAGTTACTAATGAAAACACATTCACAAATAAATGCATAAGGACGTTAACATATACATCTATGCACATATAATTAAACTTATTTTTTTGATGACTACTGAAATTTGATTTTATTAACTTTACTAAAATATAAACACAGTTATCAGAGAATTTGTTTCAGGTTTATTTATTTATTTCTTTTATTTTTGGTCTTAGAGAAAACGGTTGAAAGCAAAGAAAATATCTGTGTAAGAGATTACAGTAGTAGAGTTTATGAGATACAGTTGTAATTCTTTGGTAGTTGGTATGGTTTACATTAAACCCACGGATGAATTATTGGTAACATGTTTGAATTTATGAAGGAGAATCCCTATAGATAAGTTTATACTAATCATGTTAGGTGGTTGTACATTGTTGGAGGAGAATTCTAAACCTAGGTTTCGTGCTAGTTGGTACTTATCAGAAAATCTTACTTGCACTTGCGAGAAAACTGGTGCTCCCATTAAGGTTGAAAACCAGATAGCCTAGTTTTCGAGTCTCAGATAGGTACATGCTGTGATTTCCTGTTTGTAATGCATTGGAATCTTTCAAATGATGTATGTAATCGTGTGAGTCAAATAAGATGTCTTTCTTATTCTGATTGAGGTTCGGGAGACAAAAGAATTAAAAAATCGTGCAATGCCAACTGAATGGACAGAATATTTTCCGGTGATACAAAATTATCATGGTTTTTACTCTATCATGATATTTCGGATGCACACTATAGAATAGTCTGAAACTAAGAAGTAAAAACCACTTCATTGTTCAATTAAAGTCATTCTTCAGTGTAAATTAACTTTTAATTGAAATTCTTTTCATAAAAAGTGTTTTTAAAGAGATATTGATGAGACTATAATTTATGGGCGACCTTCGAGCGACGCTAAGCTGACCTTGAGAGTATCCACCTAATAACTAGGACCAAATGAGAGTTATAAACCAGTGTGAGGAATTAGAATTGTGATTTACAGTTGATGGTAAAGGTTAGGAATTAGACTTAGGTTTTTCATCATGAACTGTAATCAGCTATGATGCCAAAACTCTATTTAACCAAATGGCTGAGTGAATTTCGCGTCGAAATCCGAGACCTGTCATCTTATACCTGATTGGTTCGTCCACAAATTATAGTCTCTCTGAAGTATTTACTATTTGTTCGTTAAAACAATCAATTATTATTAATGATTGGTTGAACAATTCTTAATATGAACTCTTTCATTCTCTAAACTAATTATCCTGTAATTTTATAGGAAAACTATGAACATCAGAAATCAGGTAATTACTGAATGAAAAATGTTAAATTGTACAGATTTAGTTCGTTACATAATTGACTTGTATATTGATCTTTTGTAAGTCAAACACCATTATAAATTCTTTGATCATTAAAGTTAAAAAAAGAGAGCAAGTTTTCGAAATATTGTCATTTATACGATTCCGGAGTAGATGTTCATTTTTATCCAATGGTTCATTCTTATTTCTTTTGTAATGGCGAGAAAATATGTTTAGCTAAGTAATTGTTGAAAGATCCAAGTAGTGTTATATGCTTTCTATACAAAGAATGTATATTTTCAACTCCAGTTTATTGTAATAATTATAATAATAATACATCTTATTGTCATACCCTGATTATCATGGATAATAAGGAAATAACGAATGGAGTCTATGAATATATCAAACAACTATTATACAATGCCTTTATATGCGGTTATGTTAATATCATAAGCTACTACCGTCAAAAAGACTTAGATGTTTGTTGGGAAGAACAAGAAAACTCGGAAAAAGCCGAAAAACGCTCTGGAAACGCTGAGAAGCATCTTATCAAATTAGCATTCACTAGAAAGTTTGCCAGAAACATTTAGAAAGTGAAAAGTCGCATGTCGAGTTTCTGATTGGATGATTACCCATACTGCTACTATGTTTAGTAGCGTTCAGGAATTTACCGGAGACCCAAGGTCATCTAAAATACTATAAAAACCCTAGATTTTCCGTACATAAACAAGAACCTCTGGAATAATGTGTTTCTTCCATATTTCGCACTTTTCTCTCGTGTTCAAGTCGCTGTGTAGATTTAGCCTGGGGGTTACTAGGTGAGCATAGGGACTGAATCTAGCATTCAGTTAAAAAATCTATTATGACGACGGGGAAAACTAAAATGAATTTTTCTTTGAGGCTACTAGAAGCCTATATATGTAGCGCCAAGAGAAACAGTTTGAACAGTCTCAAGTCAGAATCATGGAAGCCCTTATGCAGAAAATGTGTCTGTCCCAGCAAAACCCTGCTTCTGGTGAATTACAAGTATCCCATATTGATTCAGTCATTAATGCAAACCATGAATTTAATTTTAATGGTGCAGCAGTTATTACTTTTGACTCTTGGTTTAAAAAATATGAAGATCTGTTACATATTGATCTCTGCAGACTGAATGGCGCCTCAAAAGTTTGAATAATTTTAAGAAAACTTGGGCTGACGAAATATGAACACTATAGTAATTTTATTCTTCCCACGAGATTTTGATGAAACAATTAAAACCCTGTCTCAGATCTTTGGAGAACAGTCATCTCTATTTAATATCCGTTACCAATGATTAGAGATAACTATAGAACCAGGAGATGACTGGGCGAAACATGAAAGAGTTGTAAACCGAGAATGTGAGAGGTTCAAATTGTCTTCCATGGCAGAAGATCAGTTTAAATGTCTAGTATTTGTCTGTACCCTGCATTCACTCTAGGAAGAATCCTAAGTAAGAGAAAATGTTCCTTTCTAGACCAATCAGTGGCAATGAACACGATCTCATGCACTCATAGGTAAGAAATATGAATAGACTGACGTCAAATTTACGTAAATTATGAACAAGCGTAATACCACAACATGAATTCGTTTATTTCATGATTTTTCTTTATCTGCTTACAATCTGGAACTACTAATATTAATTACTGAGATACAGAACTGTACATACTTTTTATTGGAAAAGTTCTCATCAAGTGAAGAATGACAGAAATACGATAAGTTTATAGGAATTCTAAGCGTTCATTTGGATAGATATTTTCCTATAGATTAATGTAAGTATTCAAGAAAAAACCCTAACATTTACTGAGACAGATTAGGAAAAACAAAAGTAACGTCAAAAGTTATATAACAATAACTAAAAAAAGACAGAACTGACCATAATATGAATATGAATAAAGCTCAGATAAGATTTAAGAAAGGCTGGATAAAATAAATTTGTAATTGCAAATACAAAATGAGATGTTACGCAATTAAATGTAATTGAACCAGTAAAAGACTGATAGCAATCTCTTTTTCAATATATTAATTCAGTCTAAACCTTTCAGTTCCAGCAAAATGCAGAAAGTTCAAAGCTGTTTCCTTAATGACAATTTTGAATGATCTTGAAATATCAACTTTTGTCCACTATCAAGTAAATGATGGAGGATCGCACCATCAGAAGTATATTGACCTCTAAGTCTCTATTTCCGGGAAACATTCTCTGAAATGCAAATAACAACTATCTGTCCCTTTTTTAATTTGTTCTTCAGCATGAACAAATAAATTGCTTAACAAAAATGGAAGTAACGTCAATTGTGTAACGCCAATTTTTGATATCTTAACGAGCATAATGAGACCAATTTAGTGACTCAGGAAGCCGCTTCAATTCAGTCTATAGACTATAATTAATGTTATCAGATATTGGGTAACATAACTGAATCCAGGTCAGAAGAAGACAATGACGTCTAAAGATTTCGAAGATTACTAAACGTCACTTGGATTTTCGAGAAAAACTGTATAAACTTGGAGTTAATGTAGAATAATATTAAAACATGCCTCCACTTTATGAATTTTCGATTATGCTGAACGAAGAAAGAATAATTCAGTTTCTTTACTTCGAACTTTGTACGTTGTGGATGAAATTATTCGTTATCAAACATGTGTTAGTGTCATCCATAACTGAATTGTTTGTAAGAATTTATTTAATGGTATCTAAAGAACTATGACCACACATTTTTTAAAATTGATCATACTACTTATTAGTAGTGCGAATAAAAATTGTTAAATATATACTAGCATTTATGTTACTTGATCCAGCCATCCAAATCATAACGAACTTAATTCTGTATAAAACGATTTGTTAGGATCAGATAGCTATTTGTCCTAGAGTGGTAGCCTTTGACAGTTCTCATTCATTACCATAGCAAGGGTCACACTCATGAGAATCGTGTCCTCTGGTGAGAACTAAAACCATCAAACTGTTGATTCGGGATCTAGTGATGGACACATCTAATTTCAACCGATTCTCGATATTAAGCAACCACTCACGAATTGAATCGGTTGTTATCTGCTCAACTTTAATATGCCTAAACTTCACTGGCTACATTCTCTCATGATAACTACTGGAAATACGTATCGAAAATATTCATTAATGAGTCATTTATTATTAATACGGGGAAGAGGTTTTGATCATTTCCGACTTTAATGTCTTACATCACGGATCTACCTAACGGGATGTATGCTAGTAATGAGTCCAATAAAAATATAAAACGGTCGTACAGTGCTTTCTGGAATTTGATGGTTGTCTAGCTAAGATCAGTTCGGACTGTATACTGAAAAATAAACTTTTGTCTTATTGTATTTTATGAGATAACAAGAACTAACATGTTTGAATGTACAATGTGTTTTTTTCATGTCGGATTGTTTTGAGCAATTATTCACCTCATCATTGTATCAATTATATTAAATAATATTATAATGGTTGTGTTAAGAAATTACAAATGATTACAGGTTGAAGTTCTCGTTGTTTTTCAGACATCATTAGTAAAATATCATCAGCAAATCTGTAAACAAGAAGGATCTTTTCTTACCTGTTTACATCAGTCTCCTAGCACACTTTTAATCTAGAATAATAATGTATACAGTGTTTACAGAAAATACTTTATTGTGCAAATCTTCATTTATAATTTAACGAGTGTTATCTGATAAGCTGAATGATTCTTAATGTTTGTTTTTATCCTTAACTAAACGATTAACTAATCATCAGTTCGCAATATAAATTTACACCACTTTTGTTCATCAGTTTGTAGTCAGATAAAAACAGGTATAATCGAATTCGGACAATATTAGAATGCTATATTTATAACTATGTTGCTCAAAATCTACTCATCTGTCGAATCTACTTTTCAAAATAAAGAAACTGTTAAATTCTAAACTGTTATCCCTGTCGGTTTTCGCTATAGACAATTGCAACAAGGGCTAGAGTTGTCTGTATCTAACTGTATGGGCGTATTTGGTGTAACATAGTCCAACATATTGAAGAAAAATCAAAGATATAGTAAACGTTAGAGTTTGAAAACAGATCTTCAGTGAAAATTATTCTCTGACATCTAGAATTCATCTACTTAATGAACACAAATATTTGTATGATACACGTAGTAAAAATTTTAAAAAATTTATAGAGAACCTTGAACACTTTTAAATTGGTCTGTATTTTATAAATCACATTTTGATATAACACAGAGATTTAGCAGTTTTAATACAAAACTGATATTAATCAAAAGCCCAATGGCTAACAATATATAGTAACATGTTTTTGAATGATTTTGATAATTCCACGTAAAAGTTCCTAATTTGTAACGGTATGTATTTTCCCGTTGTTGATGTTAAAGACTGTAATTGATCGTCTCTATTGGCGTATATACATCCTGAGAAGATTCTCATCATTTTTTTTCATTTGGTCATAAATTTGTTACAAAGTTTAACTCGACTTTAATAAGAATTTCTTAATGTTTACATATCGAACAATTATTCTTTGAGCTAGAAACTAAGTAAAAAGCGTACTGATTTCCTGGAAAAACGTTGCTAGACCTACTCTACCAATAGAACTAATCTTAAGTGGCTATAACTGTGTATCGTCCAGATTGTTTTTCGACTACTCTATTTCATTGTGATGATTGATTTGGAAATTAATTTGATAATTTCATATACGTATATAAACAAGTGGCAATGCCTGGAAGCACTGGGCTGCCGTTTCGTCCTATTGTGAGGCTCCTCAGCGGTGCGCATCCGCGACCCCGCCTCGCGGGGTTCGAGCCCAGGACCTATCAGTCTCGAGCCATCCACTTAACTAACTAGACAACTGAACCGGCATCCGACGGTGTTAATGTCTAACCTCAACTAATCCACGAAATTGAGCGACACATCCACCATTGTCATCAGTGAGTTACCATCTCACAACTGACCCAGTTGAACTCCACTGGTCGCTGCTTCTCACTAGAACTCCAGGATATACCTCTTGAAGTCAGTCACTAGTAAGCATATGTTGATTAGAATCAGAAGGGGTTTTGTGGGTGGCCAAATCGTAGCGCAACGTTGGCATATGAAATTACTCTCTTAATTCGAGTAACGTACAGAAGTATAGGCTTCATAAATATGGCTTTTAGTTAGGTTTATTAGTTGCAAACTACGAGTAACACAGTTCAAAATAAACTGCAGTAGGGAAGGCGAGAATATTCTAGCCTTGGGACATTGTTATCCCATACCCTTCACTCGTGAAGAGAACGAGAACAGTGAGTGATTGATGTGAAAATGAAGAAACAGTGAAGTCTGAGACAACCGATTGACGTTTTGCAAATGAAGTATTTACTGTATGGTCCTAGGGTTTTAACAAGGGATCCTGTAATTGTATGTTCCAACGCGTTTGATTGTTCCCAATGGCGTTCTCATTCATTACATGTTTACATCGTTGTCCCTGTGGCTGTGTTGGATCCTCGACCAATGTAATTTCACTCATAAATATAAATAAAGAAGCTTGTGACTTCTGCATTTACATTACATTACTCGAATGCAGATTTCCGATCCAGATTACTTTTTCAGATGTTTCATGTATTAATAAAAGCAACAAACGTAATGTACCTCATTCTACATCTTCAGTCCCAAGATTACATCGCATATACCTTTTTATTCTGTCTCTTTGACCTGTACTCTAACCATCATTTCTCCATTACTTCGACTACTCTGCTATTGATTATGTTAATTTTATCTTGTAGTAACAGTTTGGTATAGCTACTTGAACTAACGCACAGAGAAGAGAAGTTTATTGAACTAAACGGACTACATGCATTAATACTCATATATATGACGCTTTGTGTCATACATTTTCTGCACACCGGCTAGTGATACTAAATGATCACTTACACCAAGGTAAGTGCAGAAATATTTGAACCTAAATAATATTACATTAATGTAACTCATTTACCAAGTACAGGGTTATGTATTCAGTTTTGAATGGTTGTTGTATAACGGCCAGTAATAATATCCAACTGCCTAGAATGAAGTAGATGGGACAATGTTCAAAAATTTAGCGTAGCAGTTAAAAGCTCCGTTTTTAATCATTAAGACGGCCTTGAAAGTAAATCTGAGAACAATTACTTAAACCGTTTTGTTATCCAAAAGGAAAACGCTGAACAAATAAGAACAAGAAAATGACTTTTTATTTCTACTACAAAACACTGACTTGAATATCTTAGAAAGACGAATAGTGAGTATTAAAAAAACAGAAAATAAATGAGAACAGTAAGAAAGTACATTACTGTGTGAATGAATATTATTAGTGATGATGGTCATGATAAGATTGAAGGAATATCATTTGACTTTTATCGACATACACACGTACAGAATTCTTTTTTTCATAAAATCTAGAAATCTCAGCATAACAAATCACAAGAGAAAGAAGAAGCGACATTAGCTTAGTACAATGTATTATGAGAAGCCTTCATATAAATACAAAAAACTGAATGAAAGAAAAGTAATTGGAAACAGGACATAAACTTTATTAATTGTTTACAAAAAATGGAACAAACCAAATCAGTATTTATAATTGAAGTAAAATAGATAACCAGAAGACTTAAAAAAAATAATATTGACATAATTCAAAGGACAATAAAATGGCACCATAGACGATACGACAAAAATACATGAAAATGGAGATAGAAAATGACGAATATAACTGAAACAAACATACTTTAATGTACAGGCAGAACGGTATTTTGTTTTTCATTAGCGAAGAAATTTTTAGATTCTACATCAAGAAATAGATACATACAATTCTCTCAACTGTTAGTATTTTACTAAAAGATAGGAGAATTAAAGTAGGCTTGAGATACATTGTTACCTAAACAAGGTACATTTAAAAATTATTACAAATGTGTATACCTCACATATACATATAAAAAGTAGACTTCGTAATGTGTGCGTGTATATTTTAACATAAAATCGTTTATTATCTGTTTACAGAAAAAAGACATTATTTTAACAAGGCAGAAAAATCAACACGTCAAACCATATTACCATCCATTTTTACTCGTCTTGGTAGTTTTATAAATGACAGAAAATACGTAACCCAGAAATAGAAATCTGAACGTATGCGCACAAGTTTACGTAGTTCAGACACGAAAAATACCGATGACGTTAAACAAACTAATAAAACTAAATCTATAGAAGAGAAAAAATAGAAAAAAATTCACAAATGATGGATAATTAAATATTGTTTTGTTTTCACTAAATTGATATTAAAATTAAGACATTTTAATGTGTTTGGAGTGATAGCGCACCGTAACTTATTAGCAAGCAAAGAGACACATCTGGTTATGGGTATCAAAGTGGACATTTTACATGTTAATATGAAAGTAATTTACAATGAATATGATCACTAAACAGTAACCAATGTAGTATATTTGTAGTCTTTGTAGTATTGATCAATGGGGAATCACAGTCATACAGAAGGTCAGTCACAAGTAAAATAAATTAGCAGTAATGTCTGATTCATGCGGGCCCAAATATCACATGAAAGATGAGTTCCCTGGAAAGTGAACACACACTTCGTTGATTAGTGTCAACCAGCAGGAAAATTAAATTCAAGGCTATATCTACACATTTCAGTTAAACTAAAGACGTCAGAAGTACTCAGGAAAGTAACGAGGTGAAGACGTAAATCCTTGCATATCCATATAGGTTACCAGACTAGTAAATAATCATATGAAGTGTATAGAAGAAAAACATAACCATTTACCTTTTAATGTCAATGCTTCTGTTTGAAAGACAGCTTGCAATGGTGGGAAATATATTACCAATAACTGACCAAATAAAGACAACCCAACAGCTAGTACAAACAAACGGTTAGAGAAAAATCCCAATGAGAAGATCGATTTATTCTATAAAAAAAAGTGACAATTATGAGAACAGATATATATAAATATACATATCCTCACTGTATTATTGATTGTTTTCAAACCTAATAGTAAATTAGTGTGACAAAAACTCCATCACATTGTGACATGCGAAGGGTTAACTTGACAGTTACGGTTATTGATTTTCAATTACTGAATGTTGAATTTGAAATCAGTTCGATCTACTACGGTTTGGTTAGCTGGTTAGTATTAGTGATCCATACACAAATAATATGGGTTATGGGGAAGCATATAAAGCTGAACGTAGTAAGTAGAATTTACCAACAGACTGTATTATACATTCGGTAAGGAGTAAGGGGTAATGTTGTGTAACTAAGTGATTCCGTGAAAGTATTCATGAATTAGGGGGCTGAGATGCTCTGCTTTATCATATGAAGGTTCATAATAAAATATAATATACAAGTTTTACAATCCTCCTGTGGAAAAATCAGTAACTTTTGCGTTAGTAAAACTTTTTTCATATTGGATAGAATAAAGATGATAATTATATTTATATAGTAACAGTAGTCAATACTGTCAGATGGTCACTATAAACGAATCAAGGTTGATTGTAATAGTGGTATCTTGAAATCTGTTAAAGAAATCAAAACAATTTGGTAACCAATTTCAAGTTTCAGTATTTCGCTACAATTTTGTGTGTATCAGAGTCGGTGATATTAACTTCGGTGACGGGAACCGAAGTAGGTTTGGAACCCAATAGATGAAAGTTGATGGCTTTAATCATTGAGGATTTGTACTTATAACTAAGAGTTCATGTAGCATAATAAATTAAAAGGCAGATACAATCCATCCAATGTCTACTTGTATTAACGGACAACAGATACGTAATCCACCCAATAAATACGTGAACTCGGGTCTTTAGAACTGTATCTCACGATTTAAGATGCATCGACCTTATCGTCTGAAAATTAATTCTCATTTGTAGTAATACATTTGCTTCATCTCCATTTCTACTATTAAAACACTTTTAGGAATCCTAAGGAGTTAGGTTCTTTAGCTTGCTTCATCATTTCACTTTTCTTAGTCACCACATAACATATTTCTTACTTCAAGAAAAAAAATTGTCAGGGTTGATGTGTACAGTGGATGATCTGATGAATCATAGACTAGAAACTAGTGGAAAATTGCTTCCGAATGTGTGGGGATGTTGTCACGTAATTATTGTGCATCCGTGTACATATACGGAAATTACGACTTTCAGAAGTTAGTAGCTACTGAATAAAGATGGACAATCAAAGTCAGAATAAATTAGAAAAGTGAGGATTCAGAATAATAGGACTGCTTATTTGTGTATCAATGTTCATAACTAACAAGTGCCGTAGCTTAGTTCGTTCAATTATTAAACAAACCATAAATATGAAAATTCGGTAGCCTGTGGACAGTACTAATCATTCCTTCTTAAAATAAATCCTAATGATTAATGAATACAACAAAGAAACAATAATAATAAAGATTATTATTACCTGTGACCGAAAACTTAATGCGTTGAACATATCAAATAAAACGAAACATGTAAAAGTCATAGTTGTATCATGTGGTGTAACTTTATTATCAGATAATTCTCTAAAGAAAATCCATAAAGTACCAGAGACAATTAGTGATGAAGCTGTCAATACATTGAACATTAAACGACCATCCAAAATAGAATCATTTGCTCGTCTGGGAGGTTGTCTAACTACCTACATTACCAGAAGAAAAGAGACAAGATAAGAAAAATGATGCAATAAGAAAAATAATTATATTCAAAATACAGATGCATTCAATGACAATTAATTATTGGTCAAACAGAAGTTAGTAAACCTGATTGACAAAGTTTAGGAGCTTATTTTAAATTATTTATCAAGTACAAATTTGTGGACTTGGCTTCAAACTATATTGGTCTGTGTAGGCAATAGCAATACTATCCGATTTGCAACCTACCAAGCTGTGTGTGTAAAATCATATAATAAAAATTACTCGAGATTGTTCGTTGGTTAATTAAGCTAAATTGTTTGATGATGAACATTCTTCCACTTAATATGCATGAGCTAGTTCAAGATTGCAGGTACACTTTAGTGACCAGCTCCGATTACCAAATACGAGTTTTATCTATCTATCTATCCATTTGTATAGAATGAGAGAGGACTAGAGTATGAATGCTATAAGTTTTTTTAATTTGAAAAATAAGATTAATGAACGGAACTCACATGAGGATCTGGTGGTTCTACGCCTAGACTTTGAGCAGGTGGACCATCCATTAGTATATTAATAAAAAGAATTTGCATAGCATTCAATGGACTTGGGAGTGAAAGTAATGTAGATAAAGCAATCAGGGCTAGAGCAGCTATAGATCTGTAAAAATAGTTAGAGAATGACGTGTTACCGAAAAAAGCATATACATGACGCTAAACAAAAAATTTTTTAATGGGAATAATGAGGGTTAGTATGTAAAACTACCAAGGGTGAATGTCATATGTTTTAAACATTAAACGGCCAGGTACGAATTTGAGTATGTAACATGAGCAGTCTGTAAGGTAAATCTTTTTGGAATTATACTGAAGTTACAGTCCATTCTACAGTTGGTTATTGCAGTAAATTATTTATCTGCCGAGATTAAGCATACAATGGTAACCATACACATGGGTTGTTAAGTAACGGAGCTATTGAGTGAACAATTTCGCAAAAAAATAGAATAATGAAATAATCCACAGTCAGTTCATGACATGATCAACTAGGAGAAACATATTTAGATCATTTTTTATAACAGGATAAGCACAAAATGAGGTACCCGTAAACATAATAGAATAATCCACATCAACCTGTCATTTTTGGTTAAAAAGCAAATCCCATTATTTTCACAAATTATTCATACTTTCGATTTTTCATGGCGATCCGTTATAGGATGATTCACGAGAATGTACTCGTGTTCCACTTAACAGTTAGCCAATTGTTGTGATATAATGGTGATACCGAAAACGGTACAGCTGTTTCTTATGACTGAGGAATAACTGCTACCTGATAGTTATTAAAATGGAACATGACTAGTATACCGATGCGAGAAATAAAGCAAGATGATAGATGAAGACTTGTATGTTCACCAACTGCTGATTGAAGCGACATCAAAAATAATGATGAAATGCATATCACTATAAACATCCGTTCTATAGGTCACATTTAAATGCGTTAAACTGACAGTAGCTAATTTTAATTTATAAATAGTTCAGTGTATGTACGGTATTTTCAAAATATATAGGTTAACTGCTTTAATCAAATTGCTGAGTTATTTATAACCATAAAGTGAATCTCTAATGAGAGTGTGAATAATACATAACATTTTTATAAGCCGGCACAATTCTCAACGAGTTTGTCTATCAATATTCTTGTTTTTTATAAAGGAAATCAAAGAATGTCTACTTAAAAACAGAAAAATAATCAAACTCAAAGAAGTAATTAATCAACTGCTAAGCAGTAGGAATGTAGAACAAATGAGAGAAATAAATTATTTGTGCACCCACCCACCAACTTACGTGCTTAATTGAAAGCCGATGAAATTTTTTATATTATGAAATAATGCTTTGCCTTCTTCCATAGCAGCTAAAATTGTGGCAAAATTATCGTCTAATAAAACAATATCAGCAGCTTCGCGACATACATCTGTTCCTGTACGACCCATTGCAATACCGATATCTGATGACTTTAATGCGATTGCATCATTCACACCATCACCAGTCATTGCGACAACTAAATTGGATTGTTGTAGAGCCTTATAGGCGAGAAAAGATGAATTATAGATTAGACAATTTAGTTATGAAATGATTTTTTAAGGTTAAAAATAAGTTAGAGATCAAAACCTTGACGAGAAACGTAGATTTGAGTGTTATTTTGATATCATGGATAGGAAAATCATTAGTGTAGTGAAGTTGTCGAGAACCATAAATTTGTATTTTACATTAGGCAGTGAATTTAGCTGGGCAACTATTTGAAAACAAAGAAGCACTAGACAAGTCTCATCCAAGTACGAGAGCTCTCCTAAACGGTGGGGATCCAAGAGGTCGCCAAGAATCAAACTCAAAATGTTCAGAGATTAGGACGAGAACTTTAAATTCAGTGAGTTGCTATGCCGTGGCTCGCACTTTAAACTCCAGTCAATTTTTGATATTGTGCAACTACTATCAGTCGCTATCGGGGATTCCAGTCTCATACAAAAGATGATTTAAATGGGTTGGTTAAAAAGCCCTTAAAGTGTGAATCCTGGAAGGGTCGTAAATGCATGTTGGTGATGAGTTTCATACTAACTGGAAACAGCTATTTAGTGTTTTCTGGTTTTCGAGTTACAGTCAGCCCGTGATGTAAACTAAAATACACAAGTCGGATGAATCAAAACAAGATATGGAAAACTAAAGCATAATCTTGTGTAAAAGTACAGTAGTTTGAGAAATTACATTTTAAAACAGAGCAGACACCCGAACACAAATACTAATTCATATAATATCGAACTAAATAACATGCTCAACAAATCCCTTCCATTTATCTGTTTTAATATATCGCCGATTTTATCAGATTTGTTAGTTAAGACAGTTCATCAAGAATGATTATCTTGAGTTCGTAAACTAAAGTGTTATGTCCGCATAAAATTATACCCATGTGTTAAATTCTACAAACAAGTTGTTTACAAGATTAATATTGAAAGAGTTAGTAAGCTTGTAAAGTGTTGTATATAATTTAATTAATGAGTACGAATTTTGTCTCATTTGAAGTGTTATAACAGTCTTTGATTCAAAAACAAAGGATTTTTGCAGGCTACTGATATTTGATCGTGTCTCCGAAGAGGAGCTTGTGTATCTAGGGTCCACTGAGAAAGTGATACTGAAGTTAGATGAAGGGTATTAGGTAAATGTTAGGACGTATGACCGCTCACTAATATCTTGTGACAAAAACACCATCACTAATAACCTTGAGGCAACACCAAGCTCTTATTGATCATCGATTCGGTAGCTTCTCTCCCTTTTCTGGCTGTTAAGTCCAAAAAACGGTATATAGTCTCAACTATACTTACTAATTTACGTACGCCCGTTACCTCTCGTGGAAGAGCATCGGCCGCCAGGAGTCTCCATCGAACTCCGTCCTGGGCAGCTGTTTCTATCTGTTATTCACCCTTTTGATGTCTGCCTACAATTCCCAACGCAAAGTGTTCCTTCGTCATCTTCTTTTCCTTTCATCTTCAAGTTAGAGCTTTCCTCGTGATGCATTTCGATGGTTTCTGCAATATCTGTCTAATCTACCTGCGGCGTCTTTTCTTAATTTCCTTTCCAGCTTAAGGTTGGTTTGTTCTCTCCCACAGTATGATATATGATTCACTGTCACACTCTTTTATGTTTCAAAGTTATTTTAATTTAAACATAACGTTCTGTACTCTATTTTCCTACCTAACCCTTAGTTTCGACACAGTTTTACTTTTTTAACTGTTTGTGTGTTGTGCTCGTGTTAGTCATCTACTTATTCATACTTCCTTTTACATTAATCTGAATCGGGAATAAATCGAGTAGTGTTCCAGTTGATTCGTCTTCTCTCTCTCTCTCTTGATTGTCAAACAATCAGATGATAGAATAGTTTTCGTCTATCTTCCCAAGCCCGTTAGTCTCAATTCGGACTCACGCATTTCCTAGCCTCAAGGTTGAGCCAGTTAGCCTATCGTATCAAGGTTTCAACCTAGACCGAGACAAGCTCTCTCCAATATATTATCGAGTAGACAGATCAAGGATGCAACATCTTAGTCCAGTTTTGAGATGCAGATGGAGGGCGCCGGTTAACATATGGGCGATAGAAACAGGTTGTGTTCTGTGCAAGCTGCAAGAGACGGTCGTCGTTATCCGATCTGCGACCAGCGAGTCCCGATCGACCACCTAATCTGCTCATTCAAATATCGGGCTAGTACTACAATATCTTCCGGACGCGCTTTCTGTAAAAAACTGTTAACTGGTGGTAAAACTCATTCAGGTTACAATCTATCGGGACGTAGGCGGAGATAACACAAAGAAATAGTTTCTCACACCGATTTCCTCGTTATTTGATGGGGCTTTCTAATCTAAAAGTACATAATCCACGGTTAATGGAAATCCAATCGGTCAGTGCTACCTCAGCTCTATAGCTTAGTGCGACACCAAAGCCAGATGAAGATGCCACAGGATCTCCGGATAAGTATACACAAAACAAGCTTTTCGAATCTACGGAGGAGAGTGAATTTGTGATACTTCACTAGTATTGAATACGAGCCTCGGATAGACTACAGACATAGATGTTGAGACTTTCTAAAGACATAGCAAACCCTATTTGTTGTTCGATCTGCATTAGTGTGCGAACGATGAGGGAAGCCAGTTTGAATGGTAAACGTCGTTTCACGAAGGCTGGTTTGGAATCTGCATTTGGTGGTAGCTTTCAAATTTCAACCAGTCAGTGACTTGAGATAGTTTAGACAGAACAATATTTGCACCATGAGCGAGCTGCTGCATGAGTTTAGAAATGAAATATACAAAATGGGACTAAAGGGGAATAGATAAATGACACAATGTTTGGCATGGCTCATAATTAGTCGTAGTAGGTCAAATTAACTCACTAGTCTTCCCTTGAATTTTAAAATCATATTACACTTTCCTATTCCACGAATTCATTCTCTCTTCTGACGTAAAACTGCATATTCCAGGTCTTTATTACCACTAATACTGTTACTACTCCTAATATTCTGAGGTTCATCTCGATTTCATCTCGTTGTGATGTTGCATGGCAACTTAAACCGATGCGTTAGGTTCTTAGTCGCTAATTATCGGGCAACTGACTCAACTATTGTTCACTGGTCAAGCAAACCATGAAAATAAAACATTCGGGAGTCGCATAAAAGATAACATCTGTATAGATTTACACCGTGATCAGTACAAAAACATATCATGTGAGGTTTCCACTATTTGGGCCTTATTAAAAAAATTATTTGAATTACGACAGTCTTGGTACTCTTTAATTGATCATCCTGGAAAGGAGAGAGGTTCGAGTTTCGATGGGGAAATCAACACGGGTTCAGGTGAACATCGACAAACCAGTCATATGTACTGGGGAAACCTGCTTATTGGATTTCATCCGCTGGATACTGACCAAAACACAGTCCACATATGTGAAAGATAATCTGAATAATGCTGATTAATTATCTCATTCACATAAAATACAAAAATAAAGGAATATCGAATATAAACAGGAGAATACTTGATGTAATGTACATTTTGTAAATTATTGGGTAATTAATTACCTTGACGATTTTGCACTTATGCTTCGGTCCGGATCGATAAAACACAGTAACATTACGTACAACTGACATTAATTGTTTAACGCTTATTCGTTCTACTTCTTCACCACTGAGGCACAGATCACCAGGGCGATAAAGAGATAAACGAGAGCCTAAAGTAATAAAATCGATATCGATGGAAAAAACAAGTATAAACAAATAATTTTACAAACAAATATTGAACTACAACAATAAAAGGAATTAGTATACCACACTAGAATCTAAACGATAGTTATATTGTTACAAGGGTGAGATTTTTCGGGACAAGAATGATCCATACATAATCAACGTTTATGAGAGCTAGTATACTTCCCGAAATATCACGGTGTCCAGTCACTAGTATTCACTGAGCAATGGAAACGTGAAGAATATCCTATTCTATGAAGAATGATACTCAAGAGACAAATACGACTTATTGCATTCTGTACCCAAACACAATCAGTAAGAGAGAAGGATATAACCTAGCCCTCTTCAAAGATCAGAGTTTGAAAATAAAATAATTCAACCGTTGAGTTACGATCCGATGTAGGGATGGAACAATATTAACAGATAGCTGCTAGTTTATAATACGAGTTGCACATAGGTAGAGACCCGATACTAAGAAGTATCATTCTGCGTTTTAGGATTAGAACAGGATTATGTTTTCGAATTATTTGTTAGATAGCCTAATGAGGAAACTGGATCCTATTTCATTTTTATTATATCTTACTAGATTAATATTATTCCAGTTTCACGTAACCTCTTGTAACTGTAGCACTAAATGATTCTTCAGAATAAATATTTCAGTAAGTATTGGTACCAACTTCGTTAGTTTAAGAGACTAAACTGACTGAAGGTACATAGACAAGGGTCGATTTAACTTAGAATTTCACTTTGCGTACTCATCATTTAACCAGGTAAGCCGTTTCGTTGGTGCCTGGTTTTATCCTTGCACAAATGTAACGTTCCCTTTCGACGCATATCTAGTAATTCTTTGTGCACAAAAAATATAAGGGTATGTAGTATTAGAGGGTGATTGAATCTGTCATGATCACCCTTAAATACTAATGACTCTGATGTAATGACATTACTATTACCATTCATCTTAATCTGTGTTACCTACTTTCATTTATCCCAATTATTAATTTTAAGATTTCATTTAATCTAAAAGTCGATTTAACTAGTTACTATTTACCTCAAAAGTGACTTACTTTTATCATTAATGTGAAATCTTGATAGTAAAATCTATTAATATTTATTACATTAATTTATGTGATACACAATGCTTAATATCTATATTGTATAAAATTTGTGTCACACAATTAATAATATATTTGTAAAATTAATGACCACAGAGAAAACAATTAAAAAAAGGTTATCTCAAATAAACACTTGTAAATGTTAAGATGATGGATAACACCACAGAAAGGTAGGTTTAACCTTGAACATGTACAAAACTTAGAATCAGTGATGCTTACTAATAACTCTTATGTGATAAGGAACAAAGTACAGTGTGTATTGTTGTCGTTGAGTCAATATTGATTTGATGAACAAATGGAGGACGTGTTGGAAAGAATTCAGTTAGCCCTGACGATAAAGTGATACTAATAATGTATCCATTATATTTTTATTTATTGAGAATCGCTTACTAATACAGTGGAAATTAACGATAAATACAAACCAAGCTTGACGATGATGATTGCAGTTCGAAATCGATCAACACACAGAATACCTCGAAGTATATCATCACATTTCGTATAAACATAAACAGCGAAACAATAAATCAATTACTGTATTACCAATACTCACCAATTGTACATGCAGTTTCTTTAGCATCACCAGTTATCATAATCACGCGAACACCAGATTCATATAATATTCGAATGCACTCATTTACACCCGGACGTGGTGGATCAATTAAACCAACTAATCCATGGAAAATCATTTGTTCAGAGTTAATACCTTTAGCCAATGCTAATACACGTAAACCTAAGTTACCAAGTATGGATGCTTCATTGAGTATTGCTTTTCTAGTCTCTAAATCCATTGGCTTTATAGAACTATTATTAGAATAACGATTCGATAACATATATGGATGACTATCAGATGGTGATGATTGCATTGAAATCGCAGAATCGTTTGAAAAAGATGTAAACGCACAACGATTAAGCAATTGGTCTACAGCTCCTTTAGCAAAGTAGACTGGTTCATCAGGAGTCTGTGAAAAAAAGAGAATACAAATACAGTGACTAAATGAACATTTAAACGAAAATATAAGTCAATTACAGTTGACAACAGTGTCAGAGTGTTAAATAAGTATTTTCGGCTAGATGAAAAAAATACAGAATTAGTTTAAATCATGAAGTATAGGAAGCTTGCATGTTGGTATTATAAACAGATAACGGACAACACATTTTCTCACTGTCGATTACTTTCCAGATGGGTTTTACTGGGGATCCGTAACTAACAAACTGCAATCATATCGTAACAATCGATTATCAATGAGGATATTGCAAAATGAGTGATTTCAAAAAAGGGGACTATTTCGATTCGGACTGAAGGTCTAAAGGTTTCATACCCATTGTAGGATCACAATATTCTGGATTCGATCATGCTCTCAGTCAAAGTCTTAAACTGTATGTCATCGTCTCAGTCACAATCAAAATATATATACATATACCAATGATTTGTGCAAATATTTAATCAGTTTGTTAATTACATATTACTAGTCATCCCAATTGAACAGCTGCTTGAGTAAGTGTAAAGAAAGGGAATACATCTTTTAGCTTATTCAGACATCCTGAACCGTAAAATATTCGATGGTTCAGCTTTCCAACCTTGGATGACTTATGATATTTACACAACCATCAATCCTGACGAGCTCCAATGCTTTCTGGTTTCTTATGATTATATTTTTTTCGGTAATACATTAAATACTATATATATATATATATATATATATATATATATATATATATATATATATCATCGAAAAATGAAATCCACATTGCAAGAGACTAGTTTTGATGAAAATAACACTTCAGTTAAATTAATGATACTCATGTCTTACCGATGATTGATTATTTCGAACACATTTAACAATCATAAGTTTTGACTCGGAACTAAATGGCCATTCTTGTAAACGAGTATAAAATGCACGTTCATCTAGTGCATGAAACTATTTTCGAAAAAAAATATCAACAAGAAGTATATGAAAGACAAGGAATTACATATCATGACAAATAAGAACAAATTATCATGAAGGAATAACGTCAAAACAGCTATGAATTTCAGTGTTTTCTTAGTTATGTAACCATTCAATTGTCGACTTTAAACCCCTAACAAGAACTAAAAGACACTAAATCGGTCGAAAAGGCTGTAAATTTTCATCGACTGAGGTGATCGGGAAGTGCGCTAATTACGCTTAACTACCGCGTACTTCAACGTTCATTGTTAGCTGGTATATTTGGAAGTTCGAAGAAAGCTAGGAGGAGACACAAAGATATGATAGCAGTCTAAAAAGTTATTAAATATTGGTTTAAGCTATATCAGTAAATGAAGACTACCTCGTTAAATTATGAGCAATAACCGAGATCGGTGGTCGGAGACTGTGAATGACATGGTCAACAGCCAACCACAATGGCACAGACGAATCCACTTTTTATCTTCCTCTACATCTTGAGTTCCAGTATTCCTGCATATATACCCTTTCACTCCACCTTTTTGAATCATATTCTTAATGTTCAGTATTTGTCATTATCATTGATACTAAATTATTTCGATTCCCTCACAATTTATCTTGTTAATTTCATCTCGCGGTGCTTATTAGGTTTGGCTTCTTGGGCTAAAGCATATTTGTACCAGACTCAAAATTGATTAAGATTGACAGATTTGTTTTATGAAATCCGATACTAACAGATTCATTCTTGACTTATGTGCTTTGTAGTCACTAAATTATGCGAAATCGACTACGATGAAACTCCATAGTTCTTATTCATAAAAATGTTTTTTAATGAATGTTGATAAACGGTCCTCATCATCATACTGACTGAAATCAATGGGAGAACTATTGAAAATAATTGACTAAAGTTCTCGACAACGAATTATTGCATTTTTATGCATAAGATTGGACAGTATATTCTGTATACTGTAAAATATCAATCCCGATCCTTATTCGATGTCATAATTGTTTAATTAGTGACGAGTTACAAGTTGAGACAAAGAATTGTCAGATTTCATTTTCACCTGTAATTAGTTTACCTTTTGTATTTCAATAAACAATATTTTAAAGGACTCTATCGATAGAATGACCACAATGACTAAAAAGGAGGAATATTGAGAACGATTTTACCAAAATTAATAAGCGAATTAACATACTTGGGAGGCCAGTCTTAATAGTGCACCTTCCGTGGGTTGACCAAATAACTGATTATCTCGAATTGTAGCATTATTACAAATACAACCAATCTAAAAAAGACAAGAACAAACACTGTGTATCAAGATTATTTGAAATCCGTGTCAAAATATTAGGTCCTGTAAATAGTAAACAAAGAATTATATTATAAACTAACATGTTAGCACATCTGGCAAAAAAGAAAAATCCATCTGTTTACATTTAAAATAGTGGATAATAGCAAAATCCAGCAATTCATCGCTGTTCTATTTGAGATTTGTCATCCAAACGTACATTGATCCGTGTTAATACAAAAACTGAGACTTGAAAATAATAACTAGAGTTACAAACTCTACAGTGTTATTTATTAGGTATCTGTGTTGAGATAACCACTAACATGTTTATCGAGGGCGGTAATTACCGGTAGTTGTGAAGGTTTGTATTTTTCTGTTGTTAATATCCAGCTGACAAGTCCATAACAGAAGGAAAAGCATGACTCGAATTCCACTATCGGATACTATCCGAAGTAAAACTAAGTTGTATCTTTAAGCAATATCAACGAACCCCTAGGTTACAATCAACTAGGACACGATCCATTTGCTTACACTGAATTAGGTTGAAAAAAAGGTTGATGGCGGTCTTATGAAAACATGACATCAGTTCGCAGAGATTGATAGATAGTTTTATTTGTGTAGAAAAATAAACGTTTCCTGTTTAAAAAACGTGAGTTAGTCCTAGTTTATGATTGAAAACTGACTTGTGAATCTTGAACATATTTTGTGCTTGAATAAATTTATTTTGTAGATAAGACCTTACATTTGTAAATAGAATGGTGAGCGCAAAAAGGTAGAAAACAGCACAACAACGACAACTACTACTACTGGGATATGGACCAACTTGTGTGATAACAGATAAGGTTGATTGAAACAATAAGCGGTTAAATTGATTGTATTAAATCATCTCTACATAGATAAACGAATAGAACAATGTACAGGCTTTTGTTTAAATGAAGTACGTACATATTTCTAAATACCATAAACTAAGTAAACTAGAGATAGTGACGAGAAAAGAGCAAACAAGTAAGGTATATTGATATGACTATTATTATTATTAATGGCTTTATTCAATATTATATGCTTAGTACAATACGGGATCTTCAGTACAAAGTATTTCAATAAGTTTCCTTAACAGAACAAGAAGAAAAAAGACCGATAACTGAACATATTTATACATGAAATAATTGAATGAACTATCTGGAATCAAATTAAGTGTTGTTTAAACAAAATAAAAATCTGTACAACTTTTAATTAGAAACATATTTAAGAATACAAGTGATTGACTAGGTCAGATCTTACAACCTTACCTGTATTATACTATCCAAAGATGGTGGATAATAATATGGTGTACGTAATTCATCAAACGAAACTGATCTAGCATTTGCTGACATCTGATAATGAGGATTGATATGATTTGACATTAATTTATTTGATAGTGAAACGTTATCTAGTTTAATGGTTGTAGTAGCAGTGGCAGCAGAAGATACAGTCAAATAATTAGAAGGATCGGCATAATTTATATCTAATTTTACACAAGCAGTATCAGTGTGTTTATTGGCTTGTTGAATCGGAATTGTGTATCTTTCTAATGAACCAGTAACTATATGTGATACAGTCATTTCATTCTTTGTCATGGTTCCAGTTTTATCTGAACAAACTACATTTACACAACCTGAATAAGACAAACAAGTATAGAAAAGTATTTTTTAAAAACATATTTTATTTCATTTAAGTTTAGAAAGAAGGTTGAAATTCATTCGCGGCCTGAATAGCTCAATGATAGCGTTTCAGAGATGGGTTCGAAATCCGCAGGAAGAATCAGTTCCCGCAAGATTACAGTTACGCCCTAGTGATGACTGTCACGAAATCTAGGTCCAAGGTTACCCGATACTTAACGAAGTTGGGAAAAGAAAAATAAAAAGTACAACTAGCCAAGCTGTTGGCCATACCAGAACATATTTTGAAGAATTTTTATGGATAGGCTATTTTCTTGATGAATAGATCAACCCATACCACTATATTCAGTTGCTTTCTCACGGTAATTTTTCGGTTAGCTGAAAAGGTATATAAAGAATTGTAATTTTGCTGATATAATGGACTTTATACTTGCTTGTTGTTATTATTACTAGATTCAGATAATGCATTTTGGTAAATGTTAGTTGAATCATTTTATGGTGTTTTATTATTTAAGCCAATGTAAATAACACTTTACATTGATAAAAAGATTATACAAACAGTTTGTCATTTATGAGTTAACGTTACCAAACGGCTGAGATATGGTTAACGAAGGTCTGAAATATAAAAAGTTACATTCACGTTATCGAGGGACTATAAACTTGTTAAAGGTTGACCCTTAAACAGCGGTTATTTATTCTGGAAGATTGACTGTGGAGATTAAAACATGTTACAAGGAGCAAATTACCAAGCATTGCATACGAAAATAACCGAAGTAAACTAATTTTGAGAGACGACATACTATAATTTAAAGTTGATTTCAATTATCCGAACGTCTTGACGCTTTATTTTAATCTGAGAATTTAAAATATAACTTTTAAACAACATTTGTCGTTCCCATGACTATTATTGATAGTTTTATTATATGCTGTAAGATAATTCAGCAAATAGAATGACGATAATATCACGGTAGATTGATTTTGTCTCAGTACGTAAACTAGATATATATTCTCCACATACTCTGTTAATCAATCAGAACCTGCAGACCTCCCCTGTTTTAGATTAGCTATAGTTTTTTCTCCTTCATTCATAGTCGGTTGGTTTATGTTGACACTCCATTCGGACTGTTTCGTAAAAGTAGGCAATCGAAGGTTAGCTGCAAACAGTTAAATAGTTCTTCAAAATGTTGTGCGCATTGTTCCAATACTTTCGGTTGAGAGTGAATCAATGCTGCATCTTTTTCAGAAATAGTTCCACAACGTGAATATATTCTCAGAAATAAAATGATACACTGGACTAAGTAAATGACATGTTAGCGTACTGATAGGCGAGAACAATTATAATATTCAGATATCTATAGTTAATTTAACATACTCAGACTAGCAAGATTTATTTTTCGTACAGAACTCAGTAGTAGATAATGGATCGCGCAGATTATTGAATTTCGTAGTTTTACATCACTGACTGTTTATCCAATTAAAGTCGATCCGTGATCTGAGACTATGAAATTCAATAGTGTATTTTTTAGCCAGATTAGCCGGATAACAACTTTTGTATTGCTTAACCATAACGTGCTATTAGAAACGTTTCCTAATCATACTGTGAAAAACTTCAGGACTAGATATTGTGAAATGAAGTATTGTTATTGTGTATATAATCATAATGTTGAAATCTAAATAGCTACAAAGTTACTAAAAAACTAATGCTTACCGAGAGTTTCAACAGCTGGAAGTCGTCTAACGATCGCATTTCTCGCTGCCATACGCATTTGGCCAATAGCTAGAGTGACAGTTACTACAATAGGAAGACCTTCAGGGATTGCTGCAACTGCTAAACTATAAGGGATTTGTGTGTGTGAGATAGAGAGACAGAGGAAGGAACACTTTGAATAAAGAATAGTGAGAATTAAATTATTGTTAATATAAAGTAATGTTCCATTACAGTTTGAAGATGAACTAGACATTTACACGAGTTTTCATATTTGAAATTGAAATAACACAAATGAGCATATTGATATCGCAAGTAGAAAAACTTGTAAATGTTACTTATCATTGTTCGGAAATGTCCAAATTTGATTCTGAGGGAGTAAACCCTTACTGCGACCAAGACAGTCAAACTGATAATTTTCTCACTGGACTAAGCAATGGTCAATTATTCATAAATAATGTAGGATCTAGCACAAATATACACACATCGACCGAAGATGGAACAAACTGTATATATTAGTAAAATGAAATGAATTGAACAACTCTGTTATACTATAACATGAAAAGATTTTTAAGTCATACAGTTATGACACAAGTGAAACAGATAAACAAAACAAAAATCAATTCATCAGTACAGATTTTGAAAGGATTATTAAACTGTGTAGTGGTTACGAAACTAATCATCGCATGGGGAGGAGGAAATAAATAAAATGGCTAATATAATGATAACTAGCAACTTGATCACCATTTAAATTTTATGGGTTACCAACACTCACTGCAGTTTAGCAAGCGGGTAACGGCTGATACACTAGATGATGATTTATTTCCATCAGAGGTTTTTGCTGTTAAAATACTTTGGCATGCATTTTTGTTACATTCAGTATGATCTCATACACATATATGCAATAAATAATAACGAAATCAATGGATACACATACCTTACGCCAATAGTTAACAATTCTAAAATATGGCGTCCTTGAAATAGACCAATAATCACTATACTACTAATAATAATTAAAGAGATAGCAGATAAATGCTTTCCCAACTTATCCATACTCTTCTGAAGTGGTGTACGTGGTGCCTAAACGAAATATGGAATTAAATCAATGACGAACAATAAGCATAAAATGATAAGAGGTACAGTGAAATAAACTTATTTATAAAAATATGTAGTTGTCACTTTGATAATTGATTCTTTAACTGGATTAAAGAGGGAAACTGTGATTTTCTTTTAAACAGATGGCCTACAAAGAAAAACAGATATTGACGACGACTAGTAGCACGATGTTGAAATGTTTGTTATCCATTTGAAGAATTTGCAATAGGGTTATCAAACTCTTAATAAACACATAAAGGGACAACAGTTGTTTCGATATGATTAAAAAGTGTCCTCTACTTCAGGGATCAATAAGAATAATGATAGTTGTTTGAGTGATAGCTTATATGATTCAAATCATTAGCAGCAAAATGACTTAGGATCTACAAAAGAGGACCATTCATGCAGCTAACGATTACTGATAGTTGTCAATGTTATGTTGCTATTAGACTAATAAGGACACCAGATGCAATGTTGTTTCACTGTAAACGCCATTATAGGGGGATAACAAACAGAAATGTAACTTTTATGAGCATTAATGTAGTTCAATTATTGGGGAGATCCAGAAAACTCGGAAAAAGCCGAAAAACGCTCTGGAAACGCTGAGAAGCATCTTATCAAATTAGCATTCACTAGAAAGTTTGCCAGAAACATTTAGAAAGTGAAAAGTCGCATGTCGAGTTTCTGATTGGATGATTACCCATACTGCTACTATGTTTAGTAGCGTTCAGGAATTTACCGGAGACCCAAGGTCATCTAAAATACTATAAAAACCCTAGATTTTCCGTACATAAACAAGAACCTCTGGAATAATGTGTTTCTTCCATATTTCGCACTTTTCTCTCGTGTTCAAGTCGCTGTGTAGATTTAGCCTGGGGGTTACTAGGTGAGCTTAGGGACCGAATCTAGCGTTCGAGTATAAGACTTATCACAATCATATTACTGATATAACCGCAGCAACGGTTGTTGTTTTAGTAGATTGGTTACTATTAGTATGTAGTAAGTAAACCAAAGGTATTTTCTTGAACCAGATTCTGGAGTCTGTTATACGCACTTGAGGAAATATGGAACAGATTGAAGAATAGCATTAGCAAAGCTCTCGGAAACTGAGAGTTATACGAAACAGTACTTTATTTGGTTTTAAAACATGGTATTGTAAATAGATATATTTACACAATGCCCGTAAAATTAAAGTAATAAATTAATGAATTAAAATATCTAAAAACAAACAGGAGGACAGATAATGAGCAACAGAAACAGAGGAAATAATGTGAACAGATATGGCAAGAATATGTTGAATTCAAATTAGTAAAGAATAAATTATTAAGAAGCTAGACAAGTTATATTTCAGATATCTGAACGTCAGCTGTTATTTGTTTAAAAACCTTGTAGTGGATTTAATTTTTATTAGTGTTAAAGTGAACCGCTCGCCGATGAAGGAAATCTGGACATGCTCTAGGATATAAAACCATATTTATTGATTGGTTGGTGCGAGTTTGCTTCTATTCTATTTTGTTTAGTGGGTTGAATGTATCAGTGTGTAGATCTGGTGGTACATTATTTGTCAATACTAAATCCTGGGATCGTGTTCCATTTTCATAATTAATTGTATTGTCACGTACACATACACATGATAATAATTTTTAACCGACGATTTACATAAAAACAAATTGAATGATGCCAAAACACACTGTGATCTCAAAATTTAACATAGAAATATTATTTTTTTAAACACTCCAAACAGCGTCAAGTTCGTCTATCATGATAAAACAGATATTTTAACTCTTGAATAGGTTATTTTACAATAGAAATATGCTAAGACGATATTTATAGATTAGTGAAAGGTAGATTGCGTAGATTACAATCCAATGGACTGAACAAAAGTTTATTATAGTAACTAGATAAAAGCAAATAAACAAATATAAAAACATAATCCTAGCATAATAAGTGGAAGTTATAGAATGTAGCTATTAGTAGTACTACTTTTCTGTTTTATTTAGATTCCATATAATGACCTTGATAGAATGACTAGTTTGTGTACACAACACAAATAATTTTGGCTGTGTTCTTCGAACTAGACTTGTATTGTGGTTCTGGAATTACTTAGTGATTCTTTCACATAAAAGTAAGCTGGTTATCTTTATTCTACGACCCCATTCTGATGGCTTTATATGTAAACGGTAATCTTTGGAAGCTTTATCTTTTTACTTCTGTTGACTACTTGGTTCGTCAGACCTCTGGAAAATTTAGAGAGAAAATTACACAAGACAAAACCACTAAGCTAAAAAATATTTTTTATCATTCGACACAAAAATGACGGTGAATTAAGCCAGAAGATTACTTGTTAGAATTCCGGAGACCATTTTTCTCACAAATTGACCTCAACTAGAAAACTATTGAGAAAATCATTTAACATCTGGAAATTTCTTGTATACCAATTTGGCCATTTTTAAATGTGTCCACCAAACTTAGGATCTTCATGTCTTAAAGTGAGTAGCATATATTTAGACCACTGAATTAGAATTCCGATGGTCGGCATCATTAATAGTAATCATTTTGCGTTCGGAAATGAATTATTTCCCGAAAACTGGACTCCAATCAGACAGTATGTAATAATTACCGACTTCAATTTTACAATCAAGCGTGCACCACTGAATTAAGAGCTATAAAACACGGATCCCGTAAGAATACATAAATACTCATGCCTTTTCCCTTGTATCCCTTGTCGGTTGGAGAACGAATAAAACTTTTCTTTTCTTTTCTCAACACTTACGGGGTGAATCAGAAACCATTCGAGAGATAGTACAATTTTATTGCAACAGCACATAGTGCTTTGTTCACCAATGAGTTGATATTTCAATTTGAGTAGCTAGAGGTAAGTCATGATAGCTTTGGATATTTACTTGTTATTTATAGCAAAGAAAAATAGTGAATTTAGTGCAGGTTTCAGTACTCACTTCTTCTGAATGCATCATACGGAAAACTTCACCAAATTCCGAATGTTCTCCAGTTCCAATAACCAAACCTTTTCCAGTACCCGAACAAACTAATGTTCCCATAAATCCAATATTAGTTAGATCATGACATCCACGTAGACGTTCAACAGCTTTGTTATCGCCCATATTCACTAAAGCATTATTGCATATGGAAAAAAGTTTTTCTTAAGAAAAGTTAACAAAACCCAATCTACCTACAAGGAGTTTATCAAGATGAAAGGTTGAATGTGTGTTCAGTCAAATTTGAAACAGCTGTTTGGTATCCTTTGCTTTGCAATGGTACCCCCAACTAAGATCAATCTGTGACGAACACAGCGTACAGATAAAATCGATCTCCACAAGGCGCAACAGTCACCTACTTCAGGATGCTCCTAAAGTTCCAGTGAGAAGTCATGACTGGTTGAGTTTAGACATATCAGAAGTGAAATAGTTGTCACAAATAGGATTGGTTGGAGTGGAAACAGTACCACTTAACGCCGACCCAATGATCCTAATGGTTAAGGGTTCTCTGTGAGACTTTGATTGATGGAATTAATAAACATTCAGGTCCATATTTTAAAAAAATATGAAGCTAAGTGAAGACAGTAGAAAGATATATTGTGCTCATTATTTATAATTATCATTGGCAGCAGTATTCACTCAATATCGGTCAAACCATACTCCCAAGTCATTTTACTAAACTCCTAGCCTTGTTAAGAAAAAAAGGAAAAATCGCGCTCAAAGTCTGTTTCAATCATCAACCTACAACAACACAACTAAGAAGATGCAATATTATAAGATTGAAAAAGTTAAGTAACAAACATTTTACTCTGTATACATTATTACTAACCATTTTGCGTTGATGAAAATCTAACTTCAGAAGTATTAGAAATCGGAAAATGCGTACAAAGAACCTCTGAAGATTTGGGAACGGCTTCAGTTTCTCCAGTCAAACTAGACTCATCCATTCGTAAATCGGTCAGATCGAAAAGTCTTAAATCTGCTGGGAGACGATCACCAACTGACAAACAGACAATATCACCAGGAACAAGATATGAAGCTAGAACTGTATGCATTTCACCACTACGTAGACTAGATGATATATATATATATATATATATATATATATATATATATATATATATTTGGACAGAAAACAAACAAAAAATATTTTTAGTAGATAGTGCATATTACAGGTTAAAATAATAAGTATATTCATCTGGGATACTAATTCTGTTTCAAATTAAGTCACTTGAGCTAAAGGTTCATTAATTCGAGATAAAAAAGAATATTTATTGTTCGGAATAGCGACACTGGAGATGTTGTGTTCTCTAATCTGGATGGTTTAGTCGCACAACTTTCATTTTCCTGGACAATATCATTAGCACATACTTCACAGAGAAATGAGCTATTAGAATTTTACTGCAATTGGCAAGCAGCTTGTTCTGTTAATCTGGAATTTGGTTAGTCGTTGTTCATGGATCATGTGGTGGATAGAGAAAGCTTCACAACCAAACAGTGCAGCTTAGAGACCACAACACCGTATCTCCTTACTAACCCTGAGAATATTGCTTTGGCCTGCTTGTCGATTTCCTCTTGCTAAGCGCTAATTTGAGATATGCCAATTTGAGCCCGAAACAGATTTGTTTATTATTAACTAACTGACCAACTGATATGAACAATTAGAGTACTTAATAAATTTGTTAACTATAATAGTATGAACCAATTGCTAAACAATAAACAGGTGAGATTTTAAAATCATAACAACGATTATAGTCAATATTTTATACGATAAAATACATAAGTTTTTTCAAAGATTTTTTCAAGATTTATTTAATAATCAGACTGTAATGAATTTCACATGTACAGATTGTATAAATATCCACTTGGTTAGTAATACTGATCATTTTAACATCATAGAAAAGTTTTTGATTGAGGTCATGAATCCATCGATGTTGGACCACCACCTCAGTACAATCGGAGATAGTTGCGCGATTTCGTGGATTGGTTGAGGTTTGACATTAACACCGTTGGATTCCGGCTCAGTGGTGATTGAGGTTGTTAGCTAATCACGTGAGTCCTGTAACTCTAATAATCAGAATATATAACTAGACCTCATTGAAACAATTTCCTTTTCAATTCTGTCAACTATTTATACACTAAACATCATGAATGTTATTCAGGAAAAGTGGTAATAGCAACATAATTCAACAACCATGTACGAGTTCGTAAACTTGGGGCTATGAAGAGAATTTTCTTTCTATATGTGGATTGGTGACGAAACAAATTAGTGAAGGTGTGAAACTTCGAGAACTATGCTCTGGGGTATCGGAACATATTTTTCTAGTGTCTATCAATTATTTGATTTACGATACTTTTGTAATCTCTTAAACATAAACTTTCATTTACCTCATGAATCGTTGTTACTAAGCATTTTACCGTTTATAGACCATGGTAATTTAACCATTAATCTTGTTACAATCAGTGTCCTAGTTATGTATAGATTGAGGTCAATTGTTTACAATTTACCATAATCTTGCATTCTATGTATATAATCATGTTTTAAGGTCTGAATAATAAACTACAGCAAAAGGTATTCAGTTAATATTCTAGGCTTTTCTAGTGTTCTGACTAGTAGTTAGGAGGTAGAGTTGTATGAGCTATCGATCGTTAGCATGCACATGAACCAAGTTTTTGAAGTCATCGTTAGAAAAATTGACAGGATAATAGTAACGGACACTACTCCACTGTCCCTTCAAAAGTGGGTGAAGTGTTCAAATCTACGCTTACCAGGTTGTACAGGATTCTTAATGAACAACACACAAACTCATCTTTTAAAACTGATAACAGCAAAATAACAGCCTGTTGCATATCATGTTGGTGCGAAAACAAAAAGAAAACCAGAGTTGTTTATGATGAACGGTCAGTACATTTAGGAAGATCATTGGGTATTTAACTGTGGTTTAAAATGATAAAAATGTATGCCACAAATGAGTGGTAAAAGGATATATGTAACATTGGTAGATTTATAATCTCATCAATGATTTAGGCGTAATTATTATTGGTTACAAAATGTGATAAGATCTACGGAGGAAATTAGGTAAATAGGCACTGATATAGACTAAATAGACTTTGAGTCCGAAAGATAGGTTTAATGCATACAATAAGAGAGCTGTTCAGAATATTCGTATCATTCTGAGATATGCTTTATGAGAATGAAGACGCACATGAACTAAACACGGAACCTTAGAGTAAAATTGTATTAGTGCAAGTTATCGCACTTAGAGAAAGTACAGTCCTCGAGTATAGGCGTACTCAAGTCACGATAGTATATTTGAGGTAGATAATACCTTAAATCGACTAGTATTTACCTAAGTCTCTTCAGTTAGTTTGAATCCGCGTCAATAACCAACTTCCTCATGTCAGTCTGGTACTCTGAGACTGAAGTAGTGGACCAGCAGCAAAAATACTCGACTTCAACAACTAGATTTTTGGTACGAACCACTGTTCCACCCATAATAGTTTCGGCAACCCGCTAGTATCAACAGTCCTGACATCAAAATTATGGATTAACGTCTAGTACGTTAATCAGTGTTAGAGCAATGCGCTGTTATATCCTGCCCCCAACCGTAACCTTAATTACCCAACGATTATACCTGTTAGCGGGACATAAATTGGATTAAAGCATGCTCAATGCATGATTGCTTTGGTGCACTCTGGTTGGCTAATTCTTACCCAATCAGCGCTAGTCGATACTTGGAGAATACTCTAGAAATATTCTCATGTAAAAACTATAAATATACTAACGTTTTTCCTATTGTGCTTCTTACTTCCATCCAACCTTGTTACTTGGAATATAATCTCTTTCCTGTTCAACCGTGTTCCGATTTGGGGACTTGTCGAGTGAATTGGTGTCCGAGAATACTAAGCAATAGGAATAGCTGGGTTTTAACCGTAAGAGAGAATTATAACACCACCACACTCCAGTTCGCCTTTAAGATACGATATATATATATATATATATATATATATATATATATATATATATATATAAACATAACTTTACTCGTATGATTGTGGACACTTATATTATATTGATATCGTTTTATTTCCTTTTACAAAATCGAATGGACATACATAATATTCCAAAAACGTGTTGCAAAAAATACAAAACATTTATCGAAAAAAAATGTCATAGTTGGATGAGAATATGATTTGGCATTTCCTCAATAACTAGCCTATCAATTAGATATTTATTCAAAACATTCAAGACATAAATTTAGTCACTATCTTTGATAGTTATAAAGTGATCCCTAGAAACATGCGTAAAGCATAATTGTGAGGACAAATAAGCAAGTAGGCCACTGAAGCAATAACATATATAGTTGGTTAAAAACTAGTACTTTCATTCGGACGACATATTGAAATTGATGAGAAAAGCCTAGATCAACAAGTTTGGTACTATTTCATATATATATCGGCAAAGTTTGATTACAACAGGAAGAAAGCTGACCAACCGTAGGTTATTTAGGAACCACAAATGCAACAGGTTGGCCCAAATGAAAGTACGCCGAAAGTTAAATACTATAAGTCATTGTTGTTATCGAAAACAAAGTATGCCACTTAAAGAAGAAGCAGATTGATAAACAAATGAACAGTAGTGAAGTGTATTCGCATTGAAAAAAAATCACATTTCGATTACACTTTTGATAGTAGTTATCCGTGAAATTCCAAAGGTTGCCTTGATTCTATTCGGAAAAATTTAGATACACATACTTGTAACCTGGTGTGGATTCCATTACTGGAATGCACCAGGCGATTAAATGTTGGCCACTGTTTGTTGACATGAATTTCACTACTATCATCTATACAAAAATATATTCAATATACAATTGGGAGTAACATAGATATACGCATTCAAAGTAATAGATATACCGAAAGAAACTGAAGGCAAAAGCGGGAGTTTAGACGAATACTGTACAATTTATTAGTGGCTAACTGCTGTCTATGAAACGAAATCAATTGGAGGACGGAAAGGGATACAAAAGGTCAACCCTAAAAATGTTACACCTCACCTTACCCCGCAGGTTTCTGCCAGGACGATAAGGCTTTTTGAAATGAGAAGTTAACACATGAAAAACTCCCGTTGAAAGTCTATGAGTAACCAGCCTCGATTAGTTGTCTTTCGGCCCCCAAATGCCTTGGTATGGCCGAGAGTGTGGTGGGTTCGCCCTCCCTATCGAAATACTCTCACACGGCCACGCGTATACAGCCTCTGACAGGGAAGTCCTACTCACTGCCTCCTCGCGGCGGGGGTGTTGTTTACAAAAATGAGAGGACGAAAAGCGAATGTCCGGCACCGGCTTTAACCGGATTCCAAATCAATGGTGCACATGAGCTCCTGTATCCTGCGGGAACAAATGGAGTATGAACCAATTTTTGGTCACCGGCTTCCATGGGACTGCATCTCCTTACGATGCTCCACTGCCTTGTGGACTAGACCTTTAGGTCGAAGGCTCGGGGTGTGGCCCCCTAAGAAAACCACCTGCTTAGGTCTGGGCAGCCGGGCAGTATCCCAGCCCACGCACTAAAACATGATGGACTATTTACTTATGGAAAATATTCTTTTCGCTCCGATTTACACTGAAATGACTTGCACTATTATTATTATTGTGATCATTATTATTATTACTATTATTATCAGTAGTAGTAGTGGTAGTAGTAGTAGTAGTATTTACCACGAAATTTATTCACTCTCTCTTATTCCCACTTTATGCATCCGTTTCGACTTAGACAGCAGCTTGCCTATGGTGAAAATTCGGCTCTATCTAAACGTTCTCGAGTCACTGCCTGGTTGAAAATTGTATGTTGCCACCGAATACGAGTACTGAAGCAGTTTTTCTGAAACCACGCGCACCATTCAAACTGGCTGCCTTTAACGTTCGTACACTTATGCAGGTCGGACAACAGATAGGGCTGGCTATGTCTTTGGAAAGTCTTAATATTGACGTTTGTTGTCTATCCGAGACCCGTATTCAAGACTCTGGTGAAGTACTACAAGTTCGCTCTCCATCCGTCACTTCAAAAAGCTTGTTTTATGTGCGTTTATTCGGGGACCCTGTGGCATCTTCGTCTGGTCTTGCTGGCGTTGGTGCCGCACTAAGCGCTAGAGCTGAGGCAGCACTAATCGATTGGATCCCCATTAACAGTCGGTTATGTGCTGTTAGATTACAAAGTACCATCAAAGTGAGAAGAAATCGACGTGAGAAACGATGTCTTTTCGTCATCTCCGCCTATGCCCCGACAGATCACAGCCCGGATGCAATCAAGGATGAATTCTACCACCAGTTAACTGTTCTTCTCCAGAAAGTGCGTTCGATAGATATTGTAGTACTAGCCGGAGACTTGAATGCTCAGGTCGGGCGACTAGGCACTGAAGAGAGTCGTTTAGGTGGCCGATGGGGACTTGTTGGTCGCAGGACAGATAACGGGGAACGTCTACTGCAACTATGCACAGACCACAATCTGTTCCTGGCTAGCACTAACTTTCGGCACAGTCATCGCCGATGTGCCACCTGGCGTCCTCCTTCTACATCTCAAGCCTGGACTCAGATTGATCACATCGCGATCAGCTACCGCTGGCGTGGTTGTGTACAAGACTGCCTCTCCTTTTCGAGTACCTATCTGGAATCTGATCATGCCCTCGTCTGCGCAAATCTTACCTTACTTTTCAGTGGACAACGAAGTGACTGCCACCAAAGGATTGATGTTAGCAAGCTGGCTGCAACTTCTGTTGCTAGTAAGTACCGAACTGAGCTAGCTTCTAGGCTAGCTACCATTCCACCGAAAAGTGTAAATGAGCATTGGTTGCAATTGCATGACGCCATGAAAATGGCGGGTAAAGTCTGTTGTGGGTTCGCGCAACGTCCCGCTTACAAGCACTGGGTTTCTTCTGGTTCCTTACAACTGATTGAAGCCCGTCGGTCTACTCCGGGTGACCGTGAGTTTGACCACAGACGAAGGATGTTACGTAATGAAATCGGGCAAAGCTTGCGTAAGGACTGTGAAGCCAGGTGGTCGGAGCGTGCTAATGAGCTGGAAGCAGCAGCTGCATCTGGTAATTACCGGAAGCTCTTCCAACTCATCCGAGCCACTGGCAGCAAGAAGTCTGGTGTGAGCGAAACAATCTGCAAGGATGACGGAACGCCAGTCACTAACATCCATCGACGTCTAGGACGATGGGCAGAATTTTTCGAAGGGCAGTTCAACTGGCCTGCTGCTCCGGCAACATCGGTCAGACTGACCTGCCCTCCATGGCCGGTGACGACTGATCCACCAAATGAGGTGGAAGTCCGCAAGGAACTCCAACTCTTGAAACGTTACAAATCACCGGGCCCAGACGACTTACCTCCGGCTCTTTTTATAGATGGTGGTGAATTTCTGACTAAGGGACTGACGACGTTGTTTACAAAGATCTGGGAACTAGAGAGTGTACCAACGTCATGGAATCAGTCGATAGTTGACTCTATCTTTAAAAAGGGTTCACGTCGTTCCTGTAACAACTATCGGGGGATAAGTCTACTTCCAATTGCGTCCAAGCTATTGGCTTCCGTCATACTTCGTAGGTTGTTCAAAACCCGAGAAGGATTGATTCGCGAAGAGCAGGCTGGGTTTCGTACCGGTCGAGGATGTATTGATCATATCTTCACCCTCTGCCAAATGTTAGAACACCGCCATACTTATCAAAGGCCAACAATCGTAGTGTTTCTTGATATCAGGGCTGCCTTCGATTCGTTGGACAGAACTGTTCTCTGAGATTGAATATTGAATAAGGGTGTGCCTGAGAAGTTTATTAACATCCTAAAAGCCCTATACACAAACACCTCAGGCAGACTGAGAGCATACAACCACCTTTCTCCATTATTCCATTCAAGCAGTGGAGTTAGGCAGGGTTGCCCAATCTCACCATTCCTCTTCAACTTTGCCATCGATGACATTCTGGAAACAGCTCTGACGGATGTAAGTAATGGTGGTGTGGATCTGTTGCCTGGAGAAAGACTTCTCGACCTTGAGTATGCGGATGATATTGTCTTACTGTGCGAGAATGCCCAAGCCATGCAATCCGCACTTAATCAGTTGGCAATCAGTGTCCGTAGGTATGGTATGTGCTTCGCACCTTCGAAGTGCAAAGTACTTCTACAAGACTGGCAGGATTCTAATCCTGTACTCACTCTGGATGGTGAGCAGATAGAAGTAGTCGAGAAGTTCGTGTATCTAGGTAGCTGCATAAGTGCTGGTGGTGGCGTGAGTGATGAGATCAATGCGCATATAGTGAAAGCCAGAGCGGCTTATGCCAATCTGGGCCATCTTTGGCGCCTTCGTGATGTTAGTTTGGCTGTAAAAGGTCGGATCTACAACGCGTCGGTGAGAGCAGTTCTGCTCTATGCTTGTGAAACCTGGCCTCTCTGAGTTGAGGATGTTCGACGACTCTCTGTGTTCGATCGTCGTTGTCTCCGAAGGATTGCTGGCATCCAGTGGCAACACCATGTTAGTAATGCAGAGGTTCGGCATCGTGTGTTCGGGCACAGAGACGACAATCCAGTTGGTGTCACCATCTTGAAACACCAACTTCGGTGGCTTGGACATGTTCTACGAATGTCGTCCCAGAGAATTCCACGTCGTGCATTATTTGCCGACTATGGGACTGGTTGGAAAAAGCGGAGAGGTGGTCAGTATATGACATGGTGTCGTGGTATGAAAGAAAGCTGCAAAGGGCTGGCTTGTGTTGGTCCTTCACGACTCCCTGGTTGGGGTCCGAGAGATGGCGTAACACAGTGGCTAGAGACGCTATCAGATATGGCTCAGAATAGAAGCCAATGGAGATCCTGCTGTAACCTTCTTTTACTTTCTTCATAAAGAGTGGTTGCTTCTTCCTTAACTGAAAGACTTCTTCTGATTGTACCTTTCCGTTTCCCCCATTATTGTTCTCTCTTTTTTTTTTAATAATTCCCCACGTTCGTTACTTTTTTTTCTCCTTCTCTTCAAATTATCATTGATTTGTGTGGCACATATATATTTGGTGCCCCCTTGTACCAATATTTATGTGTTCAAATAAAATAAATAAATAATAAATAGTTGTCTCTCGAGGTCTACGGTCATACTCTCAGGTCACTAAGACCACCAATAGCCAAGCTTTCTTTTCAGATCATTAGTCATCGTCGAAGGGGATCGAGAGAAGACTGTCGCTCATTGTGGGACAGCTTTTTCAATTTGGTTCATGCTCTAGTACGAGCACGTATTTGTCTGCGTCTTATGAGACAGCAAGAAAACACCTTGAGTTTCAACTTAATGGAGAAAAAGCCAAGAACATATTTCAGGATCAACTAGAGGAGTTAGTCACTCGTGAAAGTGACGTCAGTTCCGTGATATCTTGACATGACATTCAAATAGCTGTGGAATTATGAAGTGATATCTACAAATAACTTGAACGAAAAGGTCTAGAAAAATAGGCGAATTGCGGCAGCGTCTGATAAACTGATAGGTGCTGGTAAAAAACATACGTAATGATCGTGAGCAGTGGTAGGTAGCGAGAGTAAAGATGGAAAAGGCAGAAGAGGTGAATAACAACAGACAACTGTTAAGACGAGTATAGGAACTGGTTACTTTAAATATTGATCGTCAGTGTTGTCTGCATTCCCTATTTTTATCTAACTTAGTCATAGACATGCTTTTGGAGATAGCATTCATCGTTTGACTTTTCAGTGGTTGATCTCCTACCAGGAGATTCACTTGTTGACTTCAGATAAGCAAATGATATAGTTCTGCTTAGTGAAAACGTTGACAAAATGCAACCTTCTGACCACTAAACAACAATGCACGTATGTTTGGGATACGTTTCTCGCCCTCCAAATGCAAAATTTTGCTTCAGGATTGGCCTGCGTCAGTGCCTGGATTAATGGTACGGTATAGAATAGTTGACTGTACCGACTCCTTTACTCATCTTGAGAGTCTCATCAGTTCTGAAGGGTTGGTGTTCGACAATCTATCGGCACAGATTCAGAAGCCTTGATCGACTTCTGACAAATTGCGTCATTTGTAGCTCAGGACAGATATCCATCTGCCAACCAAAGGACCAGTTTACTGCTCATCAGTTCACTCCGTCCTACTTTATGGATGTGAAACATGAGGATTAAGAGTAGAGGATATTTGTAGGTTTATGGTATTCAATCGTAGTTGTCTACGAAGAATTTCTCGTGTATTTTGGGACCACAGAGTAAGCAGTGTCTAGGTGAAGGTGTGAAATCGAATGATGAGGCAGTAGATTTTCATTAACCAAGGTGGTTGAGACATGTGTTGGGTATGTTCAACCATCATTTACCTTGACGGGCGATGTCTGGTGTATGAGTAGGATGGAAGAACGTTAGGGGAGTCCAAACCAAAACATGGCATCAGTCGATGAAGTCACCGACAACTTGGCTCACTCATGTTGATGAATATAGGATACCTGGTTACGGTCCGCGTGAGTATCATAACCAAGGGTTAGACACTTCGATTGAAACGGCTCAAAGTCGTTTGCAATGGTGCAGGTTCATCCATTCTTTGGCTTCTGAATACCTTATGATTTTTCATGTTTTGCTAATTTATATATCTTCGATGCCTAATGTTTTCTATTACTACTGATAGTTACTACCTCTGCTACTCTGGGATTTGCCCTAACAACTTTATATCGCTGTACCGATGGGGTGTGGAAGCTTGAACCGATGTGCGTACGTACCAGGTTCTACACTGTGACTGACTGCAGATGAACAGAAGCGACGGACCACTTGATTACATTATGAACTTAAATGATAGGCTTGATTTCTATCCGTTAACTAACAGGTAACACAGAGAGGTATTTTGGGTGGAGTATTTTATGCATAAATAAGTTACAAATCCGTGCTATATATATTTACAGTTAGTTAGTGATTCTGTATTTTGAAATCTATTCAGTTAGTACCTATAGCTTACTTCATAAGCGGATATAGGATTATAACTATCTTAACCATATCCAATATTTTGTTAAGTTGTCTGAGCAGGAACAGAAAAGCATATCAATATAGACCTACCACAGAAACAAGTACAGACTAAGACTTATAGCAGCAACCTTTACATAATACTCAAAAGAGAACACTGTATCAGACCATCCTGTTTATATTTGCTTTAAAATCTCATCAGATAAGAGAGGTTGGCAAAGAACCAAAAATAAAGGGAAGCTGTTGTTATAATAAGATAGTATTATGATAATTAGGTCTGGCAACTTATACTAACGTACACACATACCAGGTTATACATAGGATTTGACTGACTGATAAAAGCCTCAAGCTAATCTCTCGGAGTAACCGGTAGTTAAGTTTCGAGAAAATCAAGTTCCTCAGAGAATACACAGAATTAGCAGTGAAAAAGTGTTGGAAAGGATTTAGACAACCTGACAAGCGAGTACTTATACTGGCTAAATTACAAATATCTTTAAGATATTTACTTTCAAAAAGCTAACATTGTTAATTTGTCACATCGTTAGTAAGCTTATTGTGATATCTGACTGAGATGACGACCTATCCTAAATGATATTATTAATTCAAGGAAACTTATAAGCAATATGTAACGAAATCTTACCAGCTACATTTCGGTGGCATCAACTTTTGTAAAGCTTCTAGGACTTTCTCTGATCTATAACTTTGGATAAACGCGACAGTAACCACTATTAAAACTGCCTAAAAAGAATTAATAGGTGTTTGCTAGGAGGAATAATTAAACTTACAACAGTAATGCTAATGGTATCATCATATTGCTTCATAATAAGACTGATACATGCTGATGAAAGTAGTAACAGTATCATAGGTTCTTTGAATTGTTCAAGATATTTTTTATATAAAGGATCTGGATTTGGGTGTTTCAATTCATTTGAACCACATAACTTAAGTCGGTGTTGAGCTTCAGTATGATCAAGGCCAGTTTTTAAGTCAACCTAAAGCAGTAGTGAAATAAGAAAGGATAATAATTTACTTTGAAATAGTTGGCAAGTTCTTCAATAGATTTTACTGCCGCGTCTCTAGCGTTAATATGTGCTTGACCACCAGGAATCATTGTTGATTGTAGGCAGTCTGTATGAAATAAGGGTTATTATGTGTTCAAATGTGGATACTTTTTATGTACAACTGTTAGCGTGAGTAACCCCAAACCATAGTTATTATTAAAGTGGTCATATTATATATCAGGATACAGAAGATAATCTCATACCTAAAATAAAAGGTGAAACCAACAAGGATTGTGATTATTTACGATATAAAAATGGAGGTCGATGTACCAAATGAACTAGCGAATGAATCAAGTAAATCTCGATGAGTCAAGAAGACCACTACTAACGCACACTTGAGAAGCATTTTAGTGTCCAACTTAAAGACTAAAATGCAAAGGCCTCAAAAGAAAACTGTTTGCATGTCAAACACGACATCGATACTTATTTTGAAGTGGCCTGGAATAAAATCAAATACTTCAGAAGAAGAGAAGTGTATATGGCATTATAACATTAAAAGCATGAAGCTAAAAATAGTTGTTTCTCAAACCAGTGAGCACAATTATGGGAAAAGTGGTTAAACTGTAGATTTTATACTTTGTAACCACTAGTAGGTCGTAAAACCGAATGGTATTCGTAAGGCATCTACGATCGGTAACAGCTACGAAGCTAGATATCAATAATATCGAAAAGCAATAAGTGACTGATTAATCGAAACTGTAGACATTAATATAATACCTAGATGCTTCTACAACACAAACGGTGGTCAAATGTCAACCTTCTCTGGTTTACCTACATCGTCGTTGAGCCTAATTATCATAACGACTTGAGCCCAATGCTTCAGTCTAAAAATTCGAGAACACTAGCATACTAAGTAGGTTTGATTGTACAGGTGAGACCTACATCAATGAGTTTTGCTTTATCAGAAACCACCCCGGTATTTGCATGGTTAGATGAATATAAAGTAAGGCTTTATTTTGACGATTAGATGGTGTTCAGTTTATATTTTAAGTGTGAAAAATTTGACAAAGAGATTCAACTAATACGCAATAATGATTGTAAACCCCACCGCCAGAAAATCTATCAGTCAAATACCACGGGAAATTACCCGTAACAATTTGCACGAAAAGCCTGACCTTGAAGTGACACATTTTGATTTTTACGTGGCTTTTCAAAATCCAATGAAATAAGTATGAAATAAAACATATTTTTATTATTCATAGACCCAGAATAAACTGTCGGCATATATTGACATTTTTTTCGTGGCATTTTGCGTCAAGAAAGCATTCACTTTCGTACTAGGGGGCATGGAAAATAGAGTGAATGAGAAGAGCTAAAATAAATGGTTCCAATGGTTCTGGACGGAATAAAAGAAGCTTTCGCTTCCGTATCTAGTAGCAGTGGACCACCGATACCTTCATGCATGAACCTAAGTACATTAACGATAAAGGAGGAAAAAGAGAAAAGTTGGTAATTCGTGATAAGTTACTGCCCTTAGTCCCTAAGAATACGTCAAGTTTTCTCTTAAAGGATTTCTAGGAAGACGGTTAAGCCAGCTCAGTTGGCAGCGAACTCCATCATTTGACTACTCTTAAAGCGTATAAGGTGTCTCTACAGTCCGCTCTGCTGTGTTTTGTCTCCAATTTATGGGTGTTACTCCTAAGTTTTCTGTTGAGATTAAGATAACCCTCGACATTTATCGCACTTCAATTCCCGTCGTGTGAAATTTGTTTATTTAGTAATTATCTATCTTGGACTTCAAAGTCTATTATATATTTAATGGACTTGTATCAAATCACTGATCTTTTCGGCTCGCTTATTGTTATTTCTGTACTGCTAGATGTTTTGGTAGTCTAGGCACCGTACTTCATTGATTATAGTCATTTTGGAAGACAGTTGTTGAATTGTAACTGTTATGTACACGTTTTTGCTCCTTCTCGTCATTGAAGTACAGTATATCGATCTATTTGAAATTTACGAACCCAAATTAAAAATAGAACAAAACTCCAATTTAGATATCAAAGTTTGTTCGTAATTTACAAATAATCGACCTAAATGTCGCTCTTCAATTTTGTTGTTTCCCAGAGCAAAAACTCCCAAATAATGAACAAAAGACAATGAGAAACCAAAACGTCCGAAAATAGTGACACAAACAGACAAGTTCAGAAGTTGGGTAAAACAAACACCCGAAAAACACAGTAACATTATTAATATATAATATAAATGTTGTAATCAGCCAAATGTCTTTATTTCTCCCGTAACAGTAACTACGAGTGACCCTGTTACTCTCGGCGCAGTAGGGCTTTTAATGTTGGCTGTTATTACACCATTAGGTGAGAGGTTGTTAGCGTAAGGGTTACTAAATAACGTTTCTCCGCCTCAAATATCACTCCAGTTGAAAGTTTTCATTATTGGTAATAAAACACAAAAGAAGACCATAGGTAAGATGCCTGTTACTTGTTATTTCTTACAGTTAAGTCATTTTTACCTTCAAGTATGCTTAGTGTGTCATTATTCATGTCCGTCACAATGAGGTTGCAATCGTGGTCATTTGGGAACATAGTGGGACGAAGCAGAAATAACGACTGATCTTCAGAAAGTTCACTGTGTTATCGTTTTCCAGTATCCTTAGCTAATGTCTATGCATTTAATGAAACTTTTCATGTTGAATAGAGAATTTCGTTACAAGTAGATAGTTTCTGGCTGCGCCTTTGAACACCAAAATAACCTTGAAAGTACTTGATGAGAAAAAAATAGTTTGTTATGTTCAGCAATGATACATTGTAGAACGAAGTAATGATTTGCACGTCACTCATCGGAGTACGTTATTAAAATATTCAGTTCATCACATTGACGTGTAATTCAATGCAGTTTCAAAAAAATTAAACGACCATCTAGCGAAACATCTGACAAATGATCCTTAGTTCCAACATATTAGTAAGAGCCAACTGAAAGTAGCTAATCTTATATCTGGAACCGAAAGTAGTGAGACCATAACTTGTGAATAACCTTTATGTGAAGTCAAAGTAACCACTGAAACGTTCACCTACGTACTAGGGTTAAAAGTGGGTCACACAATTATCATTCTGTGCCAAAATCTGAGAATAATTATCGTCAATTTTATTGGTCCGTTTACAAATCGTAGTTAATCTGTCGAAAGTTTTCAAACGAAAAGTCTGTTGAATTATGGTTTACTATGATATTGGCACTGCTCTAATAATAGGCTTAATCCTAAAATTGTACATTTATCATGATGTAACTACTTAATCTATAAAAGCTTACGTGAATGTCACATCATTATCTACCCTGACTCATTCCTATTGTAACAATCATCAACATATGTTCATAATATATTGTTTCCTGATGCTATTTATTTGATTTTTTGGCACGTTTCAAGGCCATTTTGATTTGATTGTTGGATGAATGACGGTGTGTAGGCATGAACTGTGCCTCATTCTACAAAGTGCAGTTAATAATCCCTTGCTTGGTCACTATGCAACAATAAATGTTTCACAGCTTCAAATCAGTCGCTATTTCTTCCAAATATTGGTCTGAAATTCTAAATTACTTTCGAGTGAGATCTAATAAAATGTACATAAACCCAAATATTGTTTTACGACAGAAATCTAATTATTTAGCTTGCTAGAAACTATATTTGTGGATATTATTCCCTAAAGTTTTTCCAGCTTCAAACTTGATTTATTTACAATCTTGACCCTATACAACAGATCTCTATCTAACCCTCGGTTTGTCTCCAGGAACCTCGACCGTAAAAAATACGTATTCAGAGTTGCTTTTAAATTTAATAATACAATAGATAAAAACAGCAATATTCGGATAGATTTGAATATACGAATGAAATTTAATTATTTGAAACCCATAATTTCTTTTTCCTCTCAATCTGGTTGAGGATTCTTGCTTCAGTCAACGCAAATCGGATGTTCAGATGTAATGTAGTGTACTTCGTATAGTTTAATGAAGTCCATGACGTAACATCCTACGAGGTAACTCTACGACAGTTTAAAGATCATGATCAATAATCTCAAAATTCTGCAAGACTATCTTGGAAATAGTGAAAGTGAAATGTAAATTAAAAAATGTGGTATATTCTGCATCAAATATGTTTCAAATTCGAATAATAAAACATATCCTACGTAATATTCGAAGACTAGTACACACAGACAATGGCGAAAACTGGAACGAAATTAATTGTCAAAATATGGAAATGGATATCTCGGCCCAAACACTCTACGACTACTGATGGTCATAAGCTTGTGTTTAGGAAATGATAAGAGATTGAGATTAACAGACCCATATACTGAAAAGAAATTTTAACAAAACACTAGGCAGAGTACAATCGCATACACAAAGACTCATGGATTTCACCTTACCACACTGCATTACATATGTTTGATACAGCACTCCTTCGGGAGGCTAACAAACTCAGCGATCCCCCGATAACTAACTGCAATGCGTATCAAGCCTTACAAGATCTACTCAATGAAGAGGAGGGCACTATGGAGAACAACTGGTTAAGGATTCAAGAAGGAATAACACCAATGAGTCATGAAGTATTGGTCTCCGAGAAACACCAAAACACAGAATAGATTTTTGAAGATAGCCTGGATGAAGTTCAAGAAGGGAAGAACAGGACTACAAACAACATTATCCGAACAAAAGCAGAGAAATCTAGGACACATGCTGAGTGCACAGAAGCGAACAGTCAAGTGGAGAGGAGTATTTGATCTGGTAAGAGGAAATGTGTGGGATAAATAGGAATGACGCCGAACCAAGCTGCAAGAGAAGAAAGTAAAAGACGACTACGTGATACTAACAAGGAAATATAGTGAACTAGAACGATCAGTCAGGAACGAAGAATGCGAACCGATTACTGAGACTTAAGGACAGCTGACCATATGAGTCGAACACGTTGAGGTGTTCTTGAGCATACCAACCTCCACGAACACACCGGAAATCAAAGCAGCACACAGAGACCTTTCTGGAGATGATGCCGCACCAACGGTCGATGAAATCAACATGGTCATCAGACCAACCAAGAGTGATAAGGCAGCAGTACCAGACAGCATTCTAGCTGATGCACTGAATTCAGTGTAGAAGTAGTCGCGAAGATGCACTTCAAGACAATTGAATTTTTCAGAGCTGAATCTTTGTGAACCAGTTTAATCATCACTCAGATTGCAGAAGTATAGTCAGCTTTGTGCACAATATGCTCTATATCCGTTACCCAATAATCAACAGTAACACGCTACTGCAGCGGAGATCAAACCAGCTGCTGGAAGTTGAGAAAAATTCTATGATGAATAGGACACACATCACACTAACAAACGGACAGCGCCGAAAGTCAAGCCTTGAATTGTAATCGTCAAGGTTAAATGAAAAGTGGTTGCCAGGTGGTTGGTGCCAGACATCAAAAAGTGAAAAAATCTTTGCATTACCTAGAAATAAAGACCCAAATGCTGGTCAGGAACCTACGCTCGATGACAGGAAACAGGTTCAAGTAAGCAGATAGGTGATATCTTAAAGTGGTTGCCAGGTGGTTGGTGCCAGACATCAAAAAGTGAAAAAATCTTTGTATTAACTAGAAATAAAGACCCAAATGCTGGTCAGGAACCTACGCTCGATGACAGGAAACAGGTTCAAGTAAGCAGATAGGTGATATCTTAAAGTGGTTGCCAGGTGGTTGGTGCCAGACATCAAAAAGTGAAAAAATCTTTGTATTAACTAGAAATAAAGACCCAAATGCTGGTCAGGAACCTACGCTCGATGACAGGAAACAGGTTCAAGTAAGCAGATACTTACTTACTTACTTACGCCTGTTACTCCTCGTGAAGGAGCATAGGCCGCTCACCAGCATTCTCCATCCAACCCTGTCCTGGGCAATCCTTTCAAGCTCTTTCCAGTTCTTATTCATCTTTTTCATATCTGCTTCTATTTCCCGACGTAATGTGTTCTTTGGCCTTCCTCTTTTCCGCTTCCCTTCAGGATTCCAAGTTAGCGCTTGTCTCGTAATGCAGTTTGATGATTTCCTCAATGTATGTCCTATCCATTTCTATCGTCTTTTCCTAATTTCCTCTTCAGCTGGAAGCTGGTTGGTTCTCTCCCACAAAAGGCTGTTGCTGATGGTATCCGGCCAATGGATGTTGAGTATCATGCGTAGACAGCTATTAATAAATACCTGTACCTTCTTGATGGTGGTTGTTGTAGTTCTCCAAGTTTCAGCTCCGTGCAGTAGAACTGCCTTGACGTTGGTATTGAAGATTCTGACTTTGATATTGGTTGAGAGTTGTTTTGAGTTCCATATGTTCTTCAGTTGAAGGAATGCCGCTCTAGCTTTGCCAATCCTCGCCTTGACGTCTGCATCTGAACCTCCTTGTTTATCGACGATGCTTCCCAGGTATGTGAAGGATTCCACGTCTTCCAGAGTTTCGCGATCAAGAGTGATTGGATTGCTGTTCTCCGTGTTGTGATTAAGGACCTTGGTTTTCCCTTTGTGTATGTTGAGGTCTACTGATGCAGAGACTGCTGCTATGCTGGCTGTCTTTATCTGCATTTGTTCGTGTGTATTGGATAGGAGGGCTAGGTCATCTGCGAAGTCCAAGTCGTCTAATTGGTTCTGAGCTGTCCATCGTATGCCGTAGTTTCTCTCAGATGTCGAGGTCTTCATAATCCAGTCGACCACCAGAAGAAACAGGAAGGGAGAGAGTAAACAGCCTTGTCTTACTCCGGTCCTTACTTGGAATGCATCTGTCAGCTGTCCTCCATGCACTACTTTGCACTGTAGTCCGTCGTATGAGTTCCGGATAAGGTTGACAATCTTCTCAGGAACTCCGTAGTGTCGAAGAAGTTTCCATAACGTCCTCCTATCTACACTGTCAAATGCCTTCTCATAATCAATGAAGTTGATGTAGAGTGACGAGTTCCACTCAATTGATTGTTAAGTAAGCAGATAGGTGATATCTTAATGTTTAATATTCCTCCCAAATGAGTGGTTTAATTAATTAATAATATTTAATGTCGACTTTGTAATTTCTAATAGTTTTATTTAATGTAGGACAACAAAAGATCCATTCAACATCACGTTTAAGTTTGATCTTCAAAAAGATACTGTAAATGTGTTATAGGTCCAAAATCCAATGTCTTTGTCACGTGCATGTCTAAACCGATTGATTACTTCGCACTCACTTCTTGTTGTTTCAATACGGTCTCAGGTATTTGGTGATTTCCATTAGGCGTTAGTCTAGTCATCCGAATGCATTAATCCTAATCAACGTGGTAGTTATTTATGGATTTATGTCTTGTAGTTGAGTGAGTGCATTCGTCTCAGGTCAATAGGGTATTTATCACATTAGCAGTTAGAAGGTCAGTTGGTTGAAGTGTGGGAATGACGAAATGATAATGCGATTACTGAGAGAAGACGATTCTTTCAAAAATGAATAAAAAGTTTAATTGGTAATGTGTTAAAAGACGGAATAAAAAGAATAAGAGCGGATATGATCATAAGGAAGATAGAAAGTAGTTACTGGTTGTGCAGTAAAATATTCGCGATAATTCGCGAAACATACATCAGGCACAGCTGGCATACGATGAAAATGTTAATCCATAGGTGGGTACGTTTTTGTTAATTCTCTTCTCATGGTTATCCATTAAGAGAGCTGTGGTCATTTCAGATAAAGGGCATCCCAAATAGGGGAAACTGGTAGAGAGAAAAAATTGTTGGCGCATATGTACGTCTGCTCATTGATTTGCAATCGTTCGAGGGTTGACTCTAGGATCGTGGGGGGATCTGGTAATATGCTCGTGTTGAGGTGATTTGGCGTTCTTAGTATATTTTATGTCATTATCAGATAACCTCTTATTACCCTCTAGCTCAACGGACATAATCCTAAATGTTAGGTTTTGTTCGTAATATTTATGTTCTATTCCAGCCACTCACTTGGTTGCCCTCTCTGTAATAGGTATTTTTGGAAGAGTGAGGGGCACAGCGACATGATGTTATCTTGCTTATATATTTGAGACATTTAGGAGCATTTCCATATTGAATCAAATTATTATAAAATCCATGGCTTCAGTTAATCACATAATTCTATTCTTGTCACCTTTCAAGATCTTCCACTAACTTTGTTTAAGCTGTTCAAGCAGTTCGTACCTCTAACCGTTTCTCTTTTCAAACAGTCTGTAAACTTTGGATTTGCATTGAGTTTTCTGGTTTAATTACCGTCATTGTTTACTTTTATGAGACCAGTAAGTTTTTAGATCTTTTCGCTCATAATCAAAGTGCATTGGTTCGAACACTAACCTAGATTGGTACCGAGAGCCTTATATTTAATCGTAATTTGGCATCTCAGATCATAAGTTAAACGTATGGAATTCAAGCTATGAAGATAATAAAAACATTTAGCAATAAAAATGCTGAGTTTAGAAATAAATGATCCAATATATCAACGCACATACTACAAACATCTACGGATGACATAATAATGTTTTATTTACCATTGGAACTACCGCTTATAACGCATCCAGTATTTTCCACCTCAAAAATGTTTCAATATCTTGAGTTTTTAAGGTCATTAGGCTACAAGATGAAGCCTTCATGTGTTCAAGCTTCACTTAGACAATTATATGTATTATTTGAATCACAACTTCCTTCTCGAAATCACTGTCTTGAACTATTTTTAATGTACAGCTCTGTGGCACTGATTGAGTGTATTTTTAGCTCATTATAGTAAAGACAGTAAGGCGGTTTTTGCTTCTTCTAGCGATTAGTTCTAGTAAAATTCGTTACGTATATGAATATTTAGAAAATCTTATCGGTATCATTTCCTGGAGCAAGGAATTACAGTTGTTAGCTTCACTGTGGAAATAATTGAAATTTTTTGAAATTTTATCCGGTGAATATCCCTTGCAGTTTATAAGATGACTATGGTAACTATTATTTCTAAGGTGGTTAAATGACACAGCTTTTTCATAGTCTAGTTATTATTTAAGGTTTCGAATTTCAGTTTAAAATCCGCCTCAATTCGACTAACATCTTATTATATAAAGGCTTTCATATAGTAGGTAGATATTTCAGAGCAATATCCTGTTACTTACATGTCGCATTTCAGATATAGTGTTATGTACGCATGATACTCTCCCTTCAACTTTCGCTTGTATGTATTTAAGTTCTTCATTTAACTTATCTAACATGGAAACGGTATCATTTTAGTCAGTAATAATTATTCAGTATCTCTGCACATATATATTTCTGTGTTTATATGATTGGTCATGTATCAAGACCCAAGCGTATACTTCTCTTTCTTATATGTCGGTTACTCTAAACGCTTAACTACTCATCCGTACTTCTCAAACTCCATTACCTAAATCGTCAAATTATCTCTTAAATTATGGGCTTTACGATCGTTTGATTAGTTCTGTATTGAAATAAATCGTTGCAATGACTTTGTATTTGCCTTCTGAAGACATGTCAAGACAAAACGAATGGTCCTATAAGTTGTATACAACTTTCAAAAACTTTAGAGACTGTTTAGCAATTACAAAACCCGTAGACCTTTTTCAGTGAACTTCAATGTACTCTCATTTTGTTGTGTAAAATTTACTAAGTGATTTCGATCTAACTGATTAAAGACTCACGTTTTTATCCTCTGTACTTTCATGACAGTCACTATTTTCTCAACATTTGCAGAAAATTTCCTGGGCTTTATTTCCGGACAATTCTATATAATTTGACTCAAGTCACGAAATATTTGTGTAGTGCGAAATGTTTTGCGTCCAGTTATTCTACGTAGCTTTACTCTGGCATCAAATAGAAATGTGTAAGTATCTCTAGAAACCTGTCAACAAAAAGATGCAAAAGTAACGTACACGCAGTTATACTTTGTAGAAATCTTGTTATCCACAGTTTTCCAGTACATCAACGTCTTTCTTACAAAGTGTAACTTAAAGCTACTTAGTAAAATACAAAGATTTTACGTACCGTAACCAGACATTTTGAATATGACTGGTTTCACTTACTGATTTCTAATTCATGGGGTACAGTGCCTTGGTTGTAAATGTACAGTGTTCTCTCACAGCTCCAAAATGTTTATTTTCACTAGAATAAATTTTAAACTCATTTTTACTTCAAGTGACTTTTTACAATGGTCTCAGTTTTTGTTTGTATTCCGTTTTTTAACATGCTAACGTTTCAGTATCTCGTTCATGTAGACATGGAACGGATGAATTATGTACTAACGTTACAAGAGAAATTACGTGAATTTTATTAGTATGTCCAAAAACATATTATCCTTAAAGACATTGTGGTGTGAAAACAACAAAATACTTATTCACTAATATCTAATTGGTTGTTGCTGGGGTCACTTTGTTAAGTGTGAATGATGTTGGTGAGACTGAAAAATAGACGTTTTCTATAGAAAACTGTGATTACAGTTAAAGACAACACATTCTCCTTTCGGCATCGTTTGGAATCTATGCAAAAACTAAGCAGTGTATATTGCTTTGTTATAAACTCGATATCTAACATTTCTGAGAAATGTATTTTACTGACGAGAAATCTGGATTTATCTTTCTTAGCCCAATCTCAGAAAATATGTTTTTATTTAAGATTTTAACTTATACATCGCACAAATGAGCTAACTCTTCACACAGATGTGACAATGTGCTATGCCCATGTTCCTACCAAGGTTTACGAATGTGAAAATATGAGGTATTGTGTTGATATGTATTTGTAATTAAGTTGTTCACTTTATTTAACCATTACTAGTTTGTATTTTTGTACTCATATAAATAATTCTATCTGCATAATAAAAGGCTATTTGCTTTAATTTTCTAAACTCCACACACTTCCATAATTTAGATGAAAAGTTATTTTATCGACTGAAACCGTTAGTTTGACCATCACATAATTATCGCCTAAGTACAATCCAAACCACAACTTTATATAACATAATGAATAATATATTTCAAGTTACTGTGATACAGTAACTTTGTTGGCCACATTTCTTTAATATTCTTCCTTTTATATCGTTTAGTCTTATTTTTCAGTCTTTAATTCCTATCTGATGTATTGTCGTACACATTTGGCGTAAAACTGAATATGGTTGTAAAGTGATCAAAAACTGAGCATCTCTGGTTTGTGGACTACTTAATCTATTCAACAAACTTTCAGTGACTAAAGTGATTACTTATTTCACAACAAGTATTAAGCATGATATGTAATAGTTTTCCGTTAATCTTCTACATTTGCAAAAACATTATTATAAATTTTGGAAAATTTAAGCCAATTTGGTTCATAGAACTTCACAGATTAAGTTGAAATTTCTGATAGCAGAATAGATTAAATAAAGCCAAGTTTTGCGTGAAATGTCCCTTGTCCGTGTTATCATCTGCTTTTTTAGCACTACATCAGAAACTTTAACTTCAAAAAAGGAAAGTGATTATGCCTGAAGAGTAAAGAATGAATTAACACTTAAATTTAAAATACGTCAAATATTAGAGAACTAAACTCGAACAGTGAAATTTCGGTAAAATAATTGAAATGAGTCCTTGCTCTTCATATAGATAGTTTTCCTGAGATTAATATAACTTGAATATTTTAAGACGAACTGGAATCAGATGAGGAACTACTTGTGTTTAAAGATCACCGGGAAGCTTTTTTGATTTGATTCGTGGTTTAAGTTCTATTATCTTAATTGATCCACTACTCAGTACTATTTTTATTGATGAGCTACTAATCCAGTCACAGATTGATTTCAGGAATTTCAAGTTCTCATTAAAAATTCGAAGGCTTCATGTTATTTGTAAAACGATAGAAAAAGAATTACACAGCATATGCGCAAAAAAGTCGTTTGAGATGGATAACTTTATATTAACAGTAATGATCATGATATGCAAACTTACTATCTTTTGAAGTAAATGAGAGCAATTATTAGTTTGAAATTAAGTTGATATCGATATGTTACCGTATGAGAATCTTTTGCAAACAAAAACATAGCAACAATTTAGTTCATAATTAATAATTTCAGGTTTTTGTATACCATAATCCCAAGAGTACTTGATGGCAATTTTTCCAGCAATCAATAATGTACTTTTTTAGTATAATTTCTGTTTCATTTTAGGCGTTAAAAAATAATTTAAGACCGATGATTATTTTTATCATTAAATCTATGGCAAGTGAAATAAAACTAGAATTCGTTTTTGTTCTGTAATTCTTTTCATTGCTATCATGTTGAAAACCATTTAAAATGACAGACTTGGACGATATCTAGGAAATAACCCGACATCTACTCTCTATTTCATTAATCAATTTGTACGATAACTAGGAAAGCGAAAATTCATCCAACTCTGCGATAGTACTGGTAATCAAATCTTGTATTGTCTTAAACATTATCAATATAATTCTAGATATTTAGTTTTAGATTTAGTAAATGTATTTTTATCAAAGATCAGTGTACTGATGATGTCAAACATTACTTAAAAATTGTGCAGTCGTTACTAATATGTGATGATAAACTTGCAAAAATTTGATTCAACGTAAATTGTCTTAGAATGATATCTACTGTCATCGATTAAAGTGATATGTATTAAGTGCCGTCAGGGCTTTGTGACTATTGTTGTTGATGTAAGCCCGTAACGAAATTTATAAACAAATGAATTATTTTACTTTTTGAGTGTATAAACAATATTAGTCATTTACATGATTCGAAAATCATCTAGATATTAATTCTTGTATTAATAGTTATTTTACATCTAAATATCATGGCATTGACTGGTTAATTACACTATGATTAATGATTCTTGTTTTTCTTTGAGTGTAAAAGATACTTAACTGATGAGTAGTGATAAGTATATAGTTTCATATATCTTGTTATTTGGAACAAAATTCATTTAAATCATCGTTTGTCAACTAGCATATAGTATAGCAAACATGATGCTTTAACTGACCTATAAAAATGTTAGTTTTGAATATAATTAAATTCTCGAAAAACTAGTTTAATGTAGATAATAAATTAAACAATGCAGCTCCTTTAAAATAAATCTAGTCTGATAGAGGATCGTAAAGACCGTCAAGATGACACATAGACAGGTTGACAGTTGATCATCCATTTCAGCAAAACAAATCAGATGCGTATAGTCCGTCAAACTTTTAGGTCACCGATCTGCTCCCCAGATGTTTACTCATGAACTAAATTTAAGGATATCTTCATAGCAAAATATATCAACGTTTGGAATGAACAGCAGATAGTATACACCGTAGATGACATCCGTTTGATCACATTTTAGTTAAGGTAATTCTTTACCTGTATGACAAGTATATTTCAAATTCTCTTCCTCATAACCCTATTCTCAGTAATCAGGGAAATATGAAAACTTTAATAAATTGGTTAAACAAATTTGTTTGTACACTCTTAAACGTTTATCTAATTCAGGCTTAAAAGGGAGGATGACACACATTGTTAAGGTGTTGTCAGTTTATGCAAAGAATCTTAGTTGTAGGGGTTTTACTCACTTTTGCTTGTAAGACATAACAGTTTATCTGCTTTGGAAACCCTCTCCTCTCGTTACTTACTGGTAATTACGGATGTTAGGTGTAGATACAACATACCTCAAACTGATTTTACAACTACATTGATCACAGTTTGTTCCGTATCACTTGTATTAAGACTACATGAATCATTCTTTGAGGTAAGTTGTATGAACGGAAAGTGGAACCGGTCGACTTCCCAAACCGAAGATGGTAGACATGTAATGTAGTGCTTGAAACTTGACTACTTTATTTTCTATTCCACCGCCTCTAAACATTAGGTTAGTCCACACTGTATTGTCTTTCTCGTTAGACAGCTTGGTAAAACTTAGTTCTACTTGGTATTGGTTAGTTATCTTGACGTTAGCACGAATTAGTAAGGTGATGCAATATAATTAACTCATGACAGTCTGACAATAATAACAGTAATAATAATAGTGTATCTCTCATATTTGAAATCACTATCACTTAGTTATTGAATATGAATCGATCAAAGATGTATATGCATTAAAAATGATTTATTCCCAGTGATTTTATGATAGCTTACGCGTTACAAAATTTCGAACTCGTAGAATCCGTGTTCTGAACAGTGTAGGATGTGAACATTGAAAACAAGGGTTCAAGAATATGATTCATCCATAAGTTGATGTTACATAGAATTCGAGACTAGTTTTCAAGTATAATCATCACTCTCTAAATACCTTATCATCAAAGTCACTCACATGTTTTATAAAACACTATAGGATGGTAACTTTTTCTTCGGATATTACATATTCAAACTATCTGATCTTCTTCCTAATTTAAAGACTTAATTTTCGTTATAGAAATTCTGACTGAAGTTGGGTGGAGACATGATCAGAGTGATTCAAGCATTTTGCTTATTCCAACTTGAATAATCATACACTTTTTACCCAAAAATACAATTTGCAGTTATTCGCTTTAATTATTGGCATTATTAATATTAATCGTATTATATGCAATTGTGACTTTATTTTCAATTTTCATAGATAATAATATAAGCCAATTATTATCACAATTAGCATTGAATATTCAACAATTAGAGCGAACAAGTAATTATCTACGAGTAAAAATTGACCAAGATAACTGTGTGCACATACGTATTTAATAGATTATTAAGGTATGTTGTCCTAATCCTTTTCTCTGTAATTATTAAGTTTATTATTCATGAGTTGCCATTTAACTGCATTGAAATCTCTCTGTTGTCGTGGTTGTTGTTGTTGATGTTGTGTTTTCTTGACGAAAACCTTTCATTTTTATAGGATGTAAATGGTATTTATTAAACAACTTGGTAACGGAATAAATTAGTCATTCATTAATGGCACTATTATTGTTAGATAGTTTTATTCTCAATTAAGTATGATTTCAAAACAGTGTTTATAAACATATTTGTATTGTTTACTTAACTAGAGTGAACGTATTCGGAAAGTTGTTTTGAGAGTCTAATAAACACAGTGAGGCTCAATGGGAGTTTGGATTGGTGGCAGTTGGTTGGTTATTCCCACTATGTCCTGTTATCTTTCCTATTGATTTAAGGATTTTCTTATGATATATTAAGAACAATAAAGCCTGGAAGTAAAATATCATTATAAATTTCACTCTGTTATATCATAGTTGAAGATGAAAATAAATCCAGTCATGAAACAGTCACTTTATATAGTGACATGCTGAATAACTCCATTGTTTCATCTACTCATCCGATAGACAGCCAATAAGTCATCTAGATGTTTATGATACCTTAGTAATTACTTCGAAGAATAACTGGTCATTTGCTGGTGTCAAATCAGTGATGTGGTCATTAGTGTCACGGGTTGACGTTGATTAAGGCCTCATAAGTTTCACTCTGCTAATTCAATACAAATTCACTACTGTTATTTCTTTGAAAGATGTATGTAAAGGATATTTCGTGCATCTTTTTGAACCTATTCTGTCACAGAAGTAAGAGATTTATGATGGTTAAGAAAACCCAAATAGAAAAGTTCATAAAGTATATTCGTTATTATACAACAGTGTCATGATCTACCTAACTTTACAGTTCTTTGACACAACACTCAACAGCATGAAAAAGTACTTCTTTTGGTTAAAACATTGAAAACGAAATTCCATCTTGAAAGAATTCGTCGGCCTTTCAATGTTATACACCTTTCTCGTTGATATTTAATCAACAATGATATTACCAGTCTGTGGAGCTAAAGCGAGCTGAGCTATGATGTTTGTGAGTGACATTCCGAGTTTAAATAATGGAAGACAGTCCCATGAATAGTCGTAAATTGATAAGCATTAAAGACGTTTTGTTGCTTATCGAAACTGTTCCAAAACGTATAAAATAACTAGAACATAGTCTTAGGTCTATTACCGATCTTAAAAGGACATGTATTGTGAATACATGGTGAACGATTTCTAGTTTGTACTTTAAGCTTACAACGTTTTGTTCTAGGCTGAGAGAATTCAAAATTTCATCCTGTTTACAAAAGCAGTGGTTGGTAGTATGGGAGAATGTCCATCTTCACAAACGTCTTGTTACATTTGTACTGCAACTGTGTTTGGAAAACTCACAGAAAATCATAAGACGGGTGTATTCGAACGGTAATTTAAATATCTGCAGATACGAAGCAGATATGAACGGTTTGATTCAATGGTTGATTTTGTAACAGTATTTTGATGAGAAGCGTCCATTTCACTTTGTAATAGTTTGTAGGAGATGTATAGTTAATCATATAACTACTTATTCCAGTTGATATAACGACTCAGTCATAACCACTTTTGAAGATGAAATTAGTTGAATCAAAGCCTGACAAATGAACAGATAATAGAAGACAGAACACAACACTAGACAAAGTTCAGGTTTTCTCATTACAAAATACTTTTTAAGCAAAATGTTGGCAAGGAAACTGGACCTGTTTTAAAGTTATCAAAACAATATAGTCAACAGTGAGATGTGGCGTTTTGGTCATTTATTGACAAATGAGGATGAGATCATCAATATTTATTTATTCATTCAAGCGATATTTTGACGACGTTTTGCTCTAGTTTGAACATGTATATCGTCACGAACAGAGATTTTTCAGATAACTACTGAAAACTGGAGAATATGGGACAATAGTTCAATTCTAGCTAGAGGCTCTTCGACTGTACTCATCAACAACTCACACGGAAATTTAAATCTAAAACCTTAACGTTTCGTGATAAGTCTGATACTTCCACAAGTCAATAGATAAATCCCAGCCGATATGCGGTATGACACGATCTTCATCTTCGTAAATAATCAGTTTTGAAGTGTATTTCGTGAAATTCTTTTGAGAAGCATAAAACCTTTAAATTTCACTGTGTCCGGAGTGATGCTACTATTTCACTGACGACACAATAAGGGTTTGTATTCTCCCGTCGTTGTTAACATCTGTAATTGGTTAGTCCCAACTGATACATGTGCATCCTGAGTGGATTACCCCGATAAGATTTAGGGGTTGTATCGACATCTACCTGGTTAGTGGCTAAGCGGATTCTACCATTAGCTATTATCTGATTTGAATCGTAATTTGAACGTTCTTCTTAGCCATTGCTTAGACCAGATAAGTTATTGTTCACTTCAATGGATTATGAATTAATAATCTAGTTATTATTTAATAATAGTCAATAGAGGAACATCCTCGATGTTTGTCAAATGCTTCATTGTTCTCTTTACATGTAACACCAGGATTTTACACTAAGCAGCTGGTCATTTCATGTTTGATCATTGTTTGTAAGTGATGAGTTATCATTGTTTGATCGTAACACACCACTATGTGACATGGAAAGGTTATAAAACTATGTATTTTGACATATTCATTCACTTTCTCGCTTTAATTATAGTCCTTTTTGAATCGTATACTTGTAGATGTGTTTGTGAGTCTTATATCAAATGTATTTGATCAACGGTAATAATAACAATAGTAATAAAAATTGCAATGTCTACACAAGATAGTCTGGTTATAAGTGGACAATTAGAAATATATCTCCGTAATACATGGATACCTATCAAAGCAACTCTACAAAATGATGCTTTGGTTATTGAATTAGAACACACTCCAAGTATTTCTAGCAATCATCACGGTTAGTTTAAATTTGATGTGTTGCAAATGTTTTATTTAAGAGTTCAGGGAAAGGTGAAAACAAATATTCGTTCGCTCCATTTGCTTTTTTCTAAGTGTTAAAATAGGTAGTGCACCACCCATCACAGTGGTATGCAAAATAAAATGATTCCTAATATCATTCTATTGTTATATCCTAGTGAAGATCAAATTACGGCTAACTTCCGAAAACTATTAATGGACTAATATTATATATATATATATATAATTACTGTTGTATAACTGTTCAGTAACTAGATTATGTATATCTATATTCCTCTTATTATAAGCTTCATTTTGATCTATAGATTGCTATTATACGACTTATTATTCTTAACTTATGTTCATTTTATTAATTACCGTCTCCCACAATCACAGTCACTTTTTGGCCAAATCTTGTATAAATGTTATGTCCTATTTTATGATGTGATGAGGTCTGTTTGGCTTGTATATAAACCAAGTATGTTTGGAGTAAATGATTCGCATAGTGTGGGCTGTTATTGGTGTTCTGGATTCAACTGAACGTACTAGGCAAGCAAAGGACCAATAAGGACGCTAGGCTGTTCATACCGGTCAAGCGTACTAAGATTGAATAAGTTGTATTTCGATTGGCGAATAAACCATGTGATAACTAGACGGGCTTAAAAACACAACAACAATTATTATTGTTGTTATTAGCTTTCTTATTATCAGAACGGTCATTGATATGTTCTTGCCAAACCATGCTAAGTATCTTGATAGCACCTCTGTACTTTAGGCTGAGTAGCTTCATGGTGAATGGAGTTACAGAGAGTGACGGTGTTGAAGTTCCCAATATTACTTTGCCAGTGGGGAACAAGAACATAGGAAATTGAACAGTTAGAATGTTTCTAATAACCTCAAATATATTTTTATTTATGATTTTAAGTGAAACTGACTTTCCTTTTTACTAGTTTCAGTTATAAAGGGCGAGTGCGTCCGCTCCACGGTGACTGATTTTGTGACATGTCACCCAGTGTATTCAACCACAGATAATAGTTGTCACACTGACCCCAACCACGTAGTCTACATCAATCAACATGGTTCAGATAACCAGTTAATGACTGATGCCGCGTTTTGGCTTGGTCGAGCCTAGATTTCTTCTAACCTATTACCACATCAAAAAACATCGTCCATCCAGGTGGTCGATGATTAGGGATACGTGACGCATGTCCTAGAAACCTCAGTCGATGAGAAATTACAACCCCATCAACCGACTTACCAACCTTTCATAGTACCATGTGGCTGACCTCAACATTATTCACTCGATAGTCCAAACATATATGAGCAATGCTACAGAGATACCGATGAAAAAATTCCTGAAGTCTTTCAAAGACCATGTTTCACAGTGAAGGAGCAATACAAAGCAAATTGTTGTATAGTAAAGTAATTTTAATTTAGTAAACTGCATTTATATTGAGTAGGATTAGTAATCACTTAATTGACGCTTTTTCTGATGCCTATAAATAATTCCAAGACTATGGGTAGACATTTTTGATTAGATCATGAGAAAAGCTGCTCTTCCATAAAATGGACAACCTTATCCTTTAACCCTCTATAAGGTCAATTTTTGGGGTTAGTTTTATTTTTTATGAACAGCGCTTATGCGTAAATGTTTTTACTGTGTCTTAGATTTGTTGTTATGGTAGCAGTATGACATTCGTGTGGACTGACTTGAAGAACGCATTTGTTGCAATACTACTTGTCCAGTTACTTATTTCTGTTATCCTCGTGGAGCATAGCTCACTGACAAGCATTCTTCGACCAACTCTTTCCCATTCTTTCCTTTCCAGTTGTTCACAAGTGCTATTTATTCTTTTGATGTCTACCTACAATTCCAGGCTCAATATGTTATTTGGTCTGACACGTTTCCTTTCTCATTGAGGATCCCAAGTTAGGGCTTGGTTCCTTATGCACTTTGAAAATTTCTGTAATGTGGTCTATCCACCTCCAATGTTTTTTCCTAATTTCCCCTTTATAATAGGTTAGTGCTGATGGTGTCCGACCAAATTATGTGAATAATCTTGCCTAAATCACTGATTATTGATACCTTATTTCTTTTCGACGATGGTTGCAGTAGATCTCGTTAAATCATCTCTGAACGTCTTTTTATCTACAGTCCTGAAGATGATGCAGTGATGTTTCCGTCTTCTGATATTTTTTATGTATTTACTGTATTTACTGCGTTATCATTTAAATTTACTAAAGGTCTGACAGTAAAATACTTAGAAGCAATTTGTTTCAATTATTTGTTAAAGTTTTTCTTGGATTTTGCTCAAGTCACAGAATTCAGTGTCCACTGTAAAGATAAATTAATAATGATTAATTTATCATCAATTCTGCTGATTTTTTATCCTGAGGGTAAATATATCCTTTAGAATTGAACGAATAAGTTTTCAAATGCTTCTTAAAAGATTTGAAAGAAGAAATCGCAATTCGAAAACAATTATGACGTAAGAAAAGATTGGGTCAACCATCTAGCTATGCTTTATTCACTTGATATATTAATGCATATAATTTTACTTAAACAGTACTGCAAAAATAGCTCATTTTAATATGAATCTCCAAATTTATGAAAATAATTTATTCCTACGGGCTTTAAAGGTCATGTATTATTTTTTATTCTATTGTTTACCATAGCTTTTAAAGTACCATACATTCGACGTTTATCAGCGAACTAGTCAAAACTAAAGTAGTAAAGTGTTCGTTAAAATACCCTTAGTAACATACACCTTTGACTTCGAGATCTCACTGTCTCCAGTTTTCGTGGTTAGCAGAATATCAGTGAACCACTAAGTTTGATTAAACTATACCATTAACCGTGAAATTTGTAGGTTGTAGATCTGATCTCACAAAACTTTTTAAGTGTTCACTTGTAAGAAGTCTGAAATATATTGAATGCTTCTCATATTACTATGATTATTTCAGCTGATATTAATGTTTGACGGAACATATTTTTAAAACGCCATCTCATCGAGATATCATTAAGTGCATGTGACGTATGAAGTAATAAAAAACTGCTTTCTAATCTAAATCATATCAAGAATATTCTGTCTATTTATCATTATATGATTTCATTTTTTTAATATTTTAATGTTTTACGGCTGAATAATCATGCAATGCGACTAAAAGTAAATGTTTATTGATTAATAAAGAGAGATAAATAGTGAGACAAATAAATAGAGAATAAAAATGTCGAAGAAAGTCTATCTTTTATTAACGTTCAAATTAATATAATTCAGGCTGTTCCATATGATTATTAGCACATGACATATATATAGTTGCAGGTATCTGAAAATTTCAGTGAACCTCTAAAACAAAACTATGTTAACAATCACCCGATTAATTTGTCGTTGAATTTCTATTATTTCATTTTAATTAATTTGTCTTGAACATACTGTCAGATAATTTCTTTTATAATGTTTGATTTACAGCATGTTAGTTGGACTCATAAAATTTAATCTTGTATAAAATCTAGTATTGTATTGTGATTAGTATAAACTCAAAGTTCATATAACCCTCATAAAAAGATTAACTCTGTTGTTATCAGCATGTCTAATTTAACAATAGTTCTGAATTTGTATTATTAATAAATGAAGTTATATTCATTACGGATTGGAAAACCAACTTAACTGATAGTTTTAACACAGTATTTTGTCAATTTTAGTATTTATTGAAATCATGAAGACATTCACAGTGCCACATGAATTTAAACCTATGCTACATGGCTCCTATATCATAAATATTACTAATAAGTAACTCAAGTGTATCTTCCTATCATTTGTAAAAGGGCCAAGTTAGTTATTCTGTTACTAAAAACTAACTAATGTTTCAAACATTGATTTAGTGCCTACTGAGATTCATTAATAACACTTATGAAACCTCAAAGTAACGTACTCTTATCCTCTCCAATAGAAAATACTATCAAATGAATTTTAAATTTTTAAACTAAGTCATTATAATTCAAATGAAGTCATATTTACCACTATCAAATAAAATTGCAGTTCATGAAGTGTATTCAATGGGATATTCACTAAGTGTACCACTTTTAAAACTTATGTATGTATTTTGTTTACATAAAAAATAACAAAGTATGATTAAATAATTTTTCATATTAAAACAGAGTGTTGCTGAAATTTTTGACAAAAAAACTGAAAACTTTATTGGTGAAATATGGAGTAAGTAGTTTACAAAGTTCACATAGGATGAAGTTCTTGGAAGCAGGTCTACTAAACAGAATTATTAAACAATAAATGACATATTCATAAAGAAAACTTGATTTACTGAACCGCCTTTCTTTCTTAATAACTTATTGGATTTCTTTAGTTAGTTGAGTAATTGTTATACCGTAATTGCAAACATTGAAATGAATTCTTTTTGACTAGTTCATCATATTCTTTCTAAAATTAAACTCTAAAAATTAAGTTTATCAGAACAAATGTGATTTCTAGATGAAATAAATTTGGAACTATCTAATCATTTATTTCGTGGATTGGTTGAGGTTAGACATTAACACCGTTGGATTCCGGCTCAGTGGTCTAGAGGTTAAGCGATCGCGCCCGAAACCGATGGCCCTGCGTTCGAGGCCCGCGAGCGGGATCGTGGATGCGCACTGCTGAGGAGTCCCTCAATAGGACGAAACGGCTGTCCAGTGCTTCCAGGTTTTTCATGGTGGTCTAAAACCAATCGATTTATGATCTCAATTAAAAGCCTAGTAATCTCCACAACCCCATATTTCAAGATATTCAAATATGGATGACAAGTATCAAACTAGAGATAAGATGAAATATGTATTAGCTTCATATATTACATAGTTTTAATAAAAATCATCTACTCATCGAACTACTTAAATTTGTCAAATGGATTAATCGTTTTAAACCTCCAGAATTAAACTTTAATTACATGCTACTACCTTTTATAAGTAGTTTTAATCATGTACTGACTTCAGTTGAAAAAGTATTCAAAATCAAGAAATATCAGGCTGCTGTATCGTTTTAATTTGATACTTCTCAGAAGTACATACTGACGAAATGACCAGGTACATTTTTTTAAGTGAACAATCTACACAAATTTTCTGTTTAAGAACTATATTTATCGCAAATTTATTACAATCATGCTTAAGTCAGAATAAATACTTAATCTTGATCATTCTTCACCATTCTCATAATTTATACTATATGCTTATACATATTTTCTGTACCAGAAGATATTTCCACTGCAAAACGTCTGGTACGTATAACAAAAGAAGAACTAAATGGTCTAGGAATCAGTATTAAAGGTGGTAGAGAAAATAAGACACCAATTCTAATCAGTAAAATATTTAAGGTAAGTGAAAAAAATACTACCACTGCTGAATAATTATTTAACTAGTGTCTGTTTTGCTGAGAAATATCATGGTAATGTATATCCAAATTGTCGATGTAAAGTAGCATTAAAAATGACATTTTTTTAAATATTTCAAAATAATTTATAAAAACCTCAGTTTTTAAGTAAATTAAGCACAAAGAAGCTTTTTACGCAATCTGAAATGTATAATAATTCAAGTTTATCGTAAAAAAAGGGAAGCGATCTCACACAAGTGTACTTAAAACTTAATTTGATGAAACCAGTTGGATTAATTAATTTTTTCTCACTAAACAATAGTATCTTTCTAATTTTATGAATAATTTTTGTGTTGCCTTAAATGAAAAGTTAAAGTTATGTAATATTTCAAGAGTACTATCTTTCACAATAACCAACGAGTCATGCAAGCTAACCTATCAAGGAATCGACTTATCAATGTAAGGAGCACGTAATCAAAATCGTTTCATCTTCAAAAGTTTTCAGTATAAAATAAGAAAGTAAACTATACTTTTATTCACATAAAAAGATGTGTATAATTGTAAATTCAGATTAGGAAATTTATTCACGGCCGTTTGAACTCCTCTGGAATATTACAAACATGTTTTACTTTCATTGACAAGTTTATAGATAAGACTAACTTGTTTCATGAAATAATTTATAGTCTAAGAAGATGTAACCTATAATTCTACATAATAATAGTACCGTTCTTAGTTTCGAGATCGATTTTAAATTTTCAAAGTACAGTCCTAAATTATCAACATCTTAACAAGGAAGGATATACAAACCGGGAGACAGTTAGGGATCGATTGTGTTACTATTATTATTGTTTGTTATTAGTCCTCATGACAACTATTTACATGCCATCTGAGAAGACAAAAGGAGAGGATATTACGTAACGATGTATACTTGTACGTACTGTAGAATGAGGCAGAGTAAAGATGATTAAGACAAGTTACTTAAGAAGCCGAGAACGTGTCTCTTGTTATTGAGGTCTCATGTTGTTTATGAATAAATATGATCTAAAAAACAACCTGCTTCATACTGATTTCAAGATGATAATCAGTTAGTTTTGTCAACAACTGTAAATATGAGGTTACTAAGTATACTTATGGAAGTTAGTTACTATCCTTTGTGTTCAGCGGAAGTCCTGACAGGTCCGTGACTCTGCTTCGGATATATCCAACGGAGTTCAGCCCAACAAGCTGGATGATAAACCCAAATATAGTGTGTATTCGGGTTTACATAAATTTTTTTATGAAAATGACGTTGTAATATAAATGCTCATCTACTGAATGAACAGGAAAATGATTGAGTGTTTTCTGAGTTCTGCATTTAACCTCAGGATTATAGCGGTAATCCATTATTACTCTTAGCCTGATTAGAAAGAATGAATGGGTTGAGTTGATTCACATTGTATGGTTTTAATATTTCTTACACAGAGATGACTTAATTAGCTTGAAACATTTATGAAATTTAAGAACCTTTGATAATCTGTGGACCCTATTATATAATGTAGAAATAAACGATAAAAATTGTACTTGCCTGTTTTTTTTAAGACGGCACTCTTCTCACGTATCAAATTCAGTGATTGCGACGAAATTTACGATTCAAAGTAATAAAGATTGACTAGTTGATCACATTATGATTGGTTACTCCAGACCCAAAAGTGTGATCGTAAATATTTATTTAAATCACTTAAATATTTTGATGATCTGTGATTGGGATCTATTAAATGTAATATTAATTAATAGGCACCTTCAAAAGATGCATGTGACGAGGAATAATATAAATGGTCAAGTAAGTATTGTCGTTTGTATCAAAATTTAGTGTAAACTAGATGACAGTTGCAGTTGTTGTCATTGGTCACGTTATTCACGAAAAAATGAAGTAATCTCTAATAAATGAATGAATAAAACTTCTTAATTCTGTTACAAAACGTTAAAATCTGAAGATATCAGTAATCATATTTGTCATGATATCCTATTTGTATTATATTGAATTAATCAGTCGTTTGATGATCTCAATATGGTTATCCTGACATGTGTGCGGATGTGTACACATATGTTTGTATAAGTGAAAGCCGTCAGGTGGTTGCATAAAGTAGTTTTGTTTACAAGTGCAAATAGATCAGATCTAAGCTCATCAGAAAAAATACATTGGTAATTCTCTTAGCTCTTAATTTTTTAGAGATGATGCACGGCATTTTGGTCAAATAAATATTTATTATTTCACTTTCATTCATTCAGGGTATGGCAGCTGAACAAACTGGTCAACTGAATGTTGGTGATGCAATATTATCTGTAAACGGTGAAGATCTACGGAATAGTACACATGATGAAGCAGTTCGAGCGTTAAAACGTGCTGGACGAATTGTTGAATTAGAAGTAAAGCATATGCATGAAGTGACACCGTATTTTCGAAGGTAATTTTTCATAGTCATGATTACATTAGTTTTATACCATATTGTATAAAGTCAGTAAGGTCTTTCAATACAACCTTGATCAATTAGTTACCATTTTATGTTCCGTAAAGTTAGAGATAATTTTTCTGTTTTATTTATTATTGACTTAACAAAGAAATTGATGCTGAATGTAACTAGAAATGAAAATTTGGATATTGCTAAGTTCTAAAGTCTACCAGAAATCACCATGATTTTTAGCTCCCTTCATTTATGCAGTGTATATCAGAAAGAGAATATATATATATATATATATTCAAAATTGTGACTATAAAATAAAATTGATTATATTAAATCTTTTCATCATAAATGACAACTGTTCAAGCTTTAAAACGTTGTTTATTTCAATACTACGATTAATATGCAAAATTAATTGTTTAACCATGTAAATAGGATTACCTAATAAAAATAAACCAATCGTTCATGAGTCATTGTTTAACTCGTTTTTAGTATAATATAGTTAGGGCAAGCATTTTAAGCAGAAATGGTTAGTGACAAGCAGTGAAATTTAAGACTCGCGTTTCTTCCTCCTTGGGTATCGTCGCGTGGATGTGCCTGCATGCCAGAGTTAATGCTCACTCGTGACTCGAACCCAGTACTGTTCGCCCCATACTCTATCCCGTTATCTACTTAGTTATTGAGTCTAGACAGTCCCGGCTCGTGTAATGGATTCAATTGCTGGCCACCATCCATTTCAGCTCAAAATTCTAGTAACTTACTGGCGATATCGAGGTGTCTAGCAAATGATGCACATATATCAAAAAGGACTTATCAGTTACAGTCCTAAATATCAGAGGGAAGATCCAAACAACCAGTATATGTGAATTAAAATTATAATTAAGACAAGTTGAAATTTGGGAACTAGATACATTTCCCAAATATTGCTTCCGAAATTCTACATTTTCTGGTTTCATTGTAAAGCATAAGCCATCAAGTATTTAGACAAAGTGTAGGAGAAGCTGTAAGGTCGGGTGAATAATATAAGGCTGAGGCAATGAGTTTCTAACCTTATTTCTCATGATGAGTCATATTATTGTTATTAATTTAGTTTGTTTACTCTTTGTTTCCTTCTGATTTATATCTCTTGACAACAAAAATATTTACTTAGTAACTTCACATCACTAGCCGGATTCATTCTGAGATCATTGGACACCAGGATGTACTGAACAGGTACTTTATACTAGTAAAGGTCTCCTCATCCGTACTCAGTAACAACCACATTAGATTTTAACCTTCAGATCATTGAGTTTCGATCCAACAATTTATATTCCTAACTTCGATCAATACGTGATATCTCACCATCATCATTCGTTACCATTGGTAATATTTATCTGACACCGATTTGGTTGAACTCTTCCGGTCAAGACTTTTCACTAGAACTTCAGGAGTTAGTTCTCGAGATGAGTAAAGTTTAAAGCTAGTTTTCTTCATGCACTGACATAAAATTAGGTTAATATTAAAAATTAGGAAGCACTGAATAGTTTCACACATTTTTATTGTTAAATACAATCCATTATATACAAGTTTATGACTAAAGGCTTCAAACCTCATGATGGCAACATGTAATGGTGAATTGTTACGTTTAACGCAAAGGGCGTTTTCTAGTTAGATTATAAAAGAAAGAATTACTTGGAAATAATAAATGTAGTGAAAATAATTCTATTATCAATAATTGATACCAGTATCATGTATCATTTATTTCATCATTTTGATAACAGTGATGTATTAGAATTAATTGGAATGAATTTCCAATTAAATAACATACGTTGGAAAATAAATATAGATAGAAATCATCAAATTTTATAAACGGTTATTTGGTTTTTTGTTTGGAAGAGTAGATGGTCTATACTATGAATGTGATTTTTCAAGAAATCCTTCCATAAATGCCATTATATATATATATATATATATATATATATATATATATATATATATAATTTAATCAGTAATGCCAATCATTAACTTGCATAATTGATTACGGAGAGGAACTACTTTAGTAACTGATATGACTAGCTGTTTTTAGTGTGTTTCCTATGTATTCGAACTTTAAGCAAGAGAGCTTAGGTCCTGGTTAACTTAACTAGTGGAATCTTGCGTTACCAATTTTTTTATTATTTTTATATCAACCTAGATTTTATCCAACTTTTTTAGACCTTAATCATTTACTTAGGTTATCACTATTAATATTAAAAATATAAATTCATTTTTACCAGTTAAACAAGCAGAATTTTATCAATTCTTGAGATGTATATCTTAAAGATAAGAAGCACGTGACTGTCACTCGCTATCGGAACAAAACGCCAGTGTTATTGGGGGGGGGTGAAAGAAAATAATAAATGGTTGGTTAGTTATGTTGCTAAATGAGTCTACTGGTTGACAGTGAACAGTATCGTGTTACCTGATCTTTAGTGATGATCATATTTCAATGACCAGGTGTAAAATGTAAAAATAAGTCTTATAACTCCATGTTGTTTAAAAAATATGTTTAGTGGTTTTCGTACTGACCAGAGTTAATGTAGTTATTAGTTCAACCAATTATTCGGGTGTTTCTACTGATATGAAATTAATCCTAATGACTGTTGCTGTAAACAAATGTGAGGTTTTCAACTTAACCTAGTCTAAGCTAACTTTAATGCATAAAAATTAAAACACTGATATATGTAAAAAAATATTCCTTCCAATGAATTTTTTCAGATTCTACATTTATGTACTCAAGTTAATAAACCAAAAAATTCTCATGTCTCAGGCAAAGTACATCGTTTCAACTTATAGCGTTCAGGTTCGGGATTACTTGTAAAGTAAAATAAAATTATTAATTTTGAGATGACCAATATGCAGTCTTAACTTGAATGGGTTTATAAGTCAAATGAATTTTTGAATGAATATAGATAACATACAATGAGAGAGATAATAGTGCGCACATTCACAACCCTGCACGCGGGAATCACAATCAAGACTTTTGGTTTCTCATGCGAACACTTAACCTCTAATCTGTTTAGCCACTGAGGTGAGGTTCAACGATGTTAAGATAAGTTTAAGTTGTGAAAATACAAATAGGAAGGTTTTATCTACACTAATCAAACTATTTCATCATGTCATCAAAACTCTTGTTGACTAATTAGACCAGAAGTTCGTCAAGGTGAAAAAGGGGTTAAACATATATTTTCTGGATGCAGAACTCAGGTTGTTTGGTGCGAATGTCTACCACTTCAGCCGATATAAAGAGTCTTAGTCTGACAGATTCAAGAAGATGGCTATTAACACGATATATATATTATAATTGATTGTTTCATATTATCCGTATGACCTGTTTATACTAAATTAGATAGAGTCAAGGCGTTAACAGTCTTAACTATGCCTTTACTTAAATACACTGGCAGGTGCTCTCAACAACGAAAATACAAATCCCTAGAACCCCTGCCAATGTATCTTGTCCCAGAAGAGCAGTTGCATGGATAGATACGGAGGTGGGTTGTCTAGGTAACTTAACTTTAAATCTCTGAGGAACCATAGGACGTGTAGAAAACGATAATTATAGTTTCCCTTTATTAAAGGTTCTTTGAAATGCTTTGTGCACTAGCCCTAGCGTTTCGCTGAATGCATCACATCCAAATTGTAGGCGTATAAACAGAGACTTTCGATCACAGTTTCGACTTACTTTCGCTCTATTTGCTTGGTTCATTTTTCAGATTTACCCAACTTGCAAAAGAGCATTACTCAGCTTAGATATAAAAAAAAACCCACTGTTTTCAGATCACTTAATTTTGTTATGGTTTGATTCATAGGTTCACTTTATTTTAATTTGAAAATTCACTTTTTTGTCATTATCAAAACATAATTAGGAGATAATAAGTTAATACATCAGTTAATTAACAAACAAATAAATGAATGAATGAATGGATAAATGATCTATCATCAAAACTGAAAAACACAGATACATCATGGTATATCATAAAATTCAATGATAGTATAGTTTATCTCAAAAATTTATTGATCACAAATAGGGAAACAAAAATAGTATTCAAAACGTCAGTCTACATAATCTACATTTGGTTCATCTCATTTGTTACTCTGGTATCATAATACCCGAACAAAAAATTGGACATCGAATATATAGTGAGTAGTATTATTGGTGTTAGTTGCAATTAGTACTGGCAGTAGAATGAAGAAAAAAATAAGTTTATGCATCCAATTTTAATTATTGATCATGTATACCGTCGATATACAAATGCAGAATTATACTCATATACTTTTCTTTATAGAAATTACATTTTGATACCCATAGGTTTAAGGAAAATAATCATAATTATGGTATGACTTCTCATAAGCAGTGAATTAAATCAACCAATCAATGAATAAATGATGGAACAAATATACATAAATATGCCAGAACTATTGACAACTAAAAATAATTCTTTTTTCGCAATAAATCAACTGGAAATCATGATGATTAGATTGTTAGTTTTAAATTTTTTTTGGGTAAATCTTGAACTGATCTTTGTGTAATAAAAATAGTTTCATTCCTTTTGTTTTCATCTCTCAAGATGTTGACTCATAAGTTATTATGTTATGTTATCTATAAAACATATGAGAGGGGAAAAGAAAGCCAGAGTAAAGGAACAAATTCGAAAAAAACTAATTTCTTTGTTCTTATTATGATGACGAATGATTATGTAGTGCTGTTTTGTTTCTAACTTGACTTTTGTTTTCTCATCATGAAAGAAGTTAGGTTATGTCCAAAACTATTCCTTCCAGCTAACAATTTTTATGTACAAAAATAATGATAACCTTTCATATGATTAATTCTTTTTGCGCTTATTGTGTTCAACTGTCCGATCTCCCTCCCTTTTCCAAACTACACGCACACATCTTATACGTATGGAGGCCTGGGTTGTTTATTGTTTTATCAATAAAGCAATAAAGATTGTACATATCAAATAAGTAACCCAAACATTGCGTGCCCGCTGATAGTCGTCTTGTGATTTTCGTTTGTTTGTTTGTTGTTGTGATTAGTGCTAACATTTCTTTCAGCAAACAATAAAAATATAGTACGCTTCATTAAATAAAGAGTGAACAGTTCTTTATGATGTATGTTTGTATGCTGATACGTTGAAATATTAGAAGTTTCTTTTTTATACACTGATTTACGTGGGCCTTCCCACCCGTTTACACTTATGAATCATGAGGTCAAAAGAATGCATGCAAGTGACACATAAGGGGAATAGATACATTAGAACATAAATTGTTTATTATTTATCATTCACAGGCAGTTATTTTTAAAAATAAATTTATAAAGCTTCAAACAATATATGCTAAACAAATCGGTTTATTGTTGATTACCTTGGATAAGTTTGTTGAAAATGTTACATATTACAATCTTTGACATTGTGTTGTAGCATTTATATAGTGATATAAACAATATGTAACTTCTTGACTGTTAGTTGTAAATTAATTTTGACTGAATTACCTAAAAGTACTAAAATGAACTGTTTGGGAATCCATTAAGAGCCTTTCTAGGGTTAGTGCCAGTTCCAAGTCGGGGTAAGGGTGTAAGGTTGGGGATCGGGTTAGCAACCCCAACCCACAGAAAAGAATCTCACTTCAAAAATGCTAACCAGAGAATTACTTTAACCATTTATACCCTGTCCTGGGAGTTTTAAGGTCCTTATTTAGAGGAGTTATGACGCCTTGTGATGGAAGCCAAGATTCTTCAGAAATCATGACGTCAGAGTCTCTCCTGATAACCAGAGCAGCATTTAGTATCAGTACATGGAATGTTCACACGGTATAGGAGACCGAGAAGACCATTCAGATAGCCTCAGACATAAAAAGATACAACATAGCCATACTTAAAATGAGTGGAAACTTTCGGATATGATCTAGAAAAAAACCCAGCTTCGATAAAAGTGCTGTTGTATTCTGGTCATCAACAAGAAAATGCTTCACATTCTGAAGAGGTCCCACTGATACTCATCAAAAAAGCCCAAAACACAATTATGCAATTAGAATCTCATGAACTTAGGATCGTTAAATTATCATTCGAAGAAAGAAGGAATGGTTTACATTGAATGTCATCGATTGTTTTGCGCCCACCATGGACGACAGTAGAGAGGATAGAGGTCAGTTTCATATGAAGCTGCAGTTAGTCGTACAGAAATAGCCAGGAAAAGACCTGACCATTCTGATAGGAGAGCTTAAACATCGAATTCGGCATAAAAAACACTGGATATGAAGATATCATGAGACGACAGGGACTGGGAAAAAGAGACAAATATGTGAGAGACTGGCAAAACTACGTGCTTTAAACAATATGATTATAGATGGAATTATTTTCCCGTACAATCGCATACAAAAACGCGCATGGATTTCACCTGACCACACTTCAGGGAACCTGACCAATCACATCTGCACCAACAAAAGTTTCAGTACATACTTGGAAGTCGTTAGAACAGAAATGCAAATTAATATAACTGAAGGTCATCACCTGGTACTGCCTAAGCTAAAATGAGGCTAAACAGCCATCAGGCAAATAAACAAACAGCATTACAAATGTTTGATACAGCACTCCTTCGGGAGGCTAACAAACTCAGCGATCCCCCGATAACTAACTGCAATGCGTATCAAGCCTTACAAGATCTACTCAATGAAGAGGAGGGCACTATGGAGAACAACTGGTTAAGGATTCAAGAAGGAATAACACCAATGAGTCATGAAGTATTGGTCTCCGAGAAACACCAAAACACAGAATAGATTTTTGAAGATAGCCTGGATGAAGTTCAAGAAGGGAAGAACAGGACTACAAACAACATTATCCGAACAAAAGCAGAGAAATCTAGGACACATGCTGAGTGCACAGAAGCGAACAGTCAAGTGGAGAGGAGTATTTGATCTGGTAAGAGGAAATGTGTGGGATAAATAGGAATGACGCCGAACCAAGCTGCAAGAGAAGAAAGTAAAAGACGACTACGTGATACTAACAAGGAAATATAGTGAACTAGAACGATCAGTCAGGAACGAAGAATGCGAACCGATTACTGAGACTTAAGGACAGCTGACCATATGAGTCGAACACGTTGAGGTGTTCTTGAGCATACCAACCTCCACGAACACACCGGAAATCAAAGCAGCACACAGAGACCTTTCTGGAGATGATGCCGCACCAACGGTCGATGAAATCAACATGGTCATCAGACCAACCAAGAGTGATAAGGCAGCAGTACCAGACAGCATTCTAGCTGATGCACTGAATTCAGTGTAGAAGTAGTCGCGAAGATGCACTTCAAGACAATTGAATTTTTCAGAGCTGAATCTTTGTGAACCAGTTTAATCATCACTCAGATTGCAGAAGTATAGTCAGCTTTGTGCACAATATGCTCTATATCCGTTACCCAATAATCAACAGTAACACGCTACTGCAGCGGAGATCAAACCAGCTGCTGGAAGTTGAGAAAAATTCTATGATGAATAGGACACACATCACACTAACAAACGGACAGCGCCGAAAGTCAAGCCTTGAATTGTAATCGTCAAGGTTAAATGAAAAGTGGTTGCCAGGTGGTTGGTGCCAGACATCAAAAAGTGAAAAAATCTTTGCATTACCTAGAAATAAAGACCCAAATGCTGGTCAGGAACCTACGCTCGATGACAGGAAACAGGTTCAAGTAAGCAGATAGGTGATATCTTAATGTTTAATATTCCTCCCAAATGAGTGGTTTAATTAATTAATAATATTTAATGTCGACTTTGTAATTTCTAATAGTTTTATTTAATGTAGGACAACAAAAGATCCATTCAACATCACGTTTAAGTTTGATCTTCAAAAAGATACTGTAAATGTGTTATAGGTCCAAAATCCAATGTCTTTGTCACGTGCATGTCTAAACCGATTGATTACTTCGCACTCACTTCTTGTTGTTTCAATACGGTCTCAGGTATTTGGTGATTTCCATTAGGCGTTAGTCTAGTCATCCGAATGCATTAATCCTAATCAACGTGGTAGTTATTTATGGATTTATGTCTTGTAGTTGAGTGAGTGCATTCGTCTCAGGTCAATAGGGTATTTATCACATTAGCAGTTAGAAGGTCAGTTGGTTGAAGTGTGGGAATGACGAAATGATAATGCGATTACTGAGAGAAGACGATTCTTTCAAAAATGAATAAAAAGTTTAATTGGTAATGTGTTAAAAGACGGAATAAAAAGAATAAGAGCGGATATGATCATAAGGAAGATAGAAAGTAGTTACTGGTTGTGCAGTAAAATATTCGCGATAATTCGCGAAACATACATCAGGCACAGCTGGCATACGATGAAAATGTTAATCCATAGGTGGGTACGTTTTTGTTAATTCTCTTCTCATGGTTATCCATTAAGAGAGCTGTGGTCATTTCAGGAGTGGGTCCTAACATCCACAATGGAAGATGCGAAATGAAATGTGACACGGTTAGAACCAACTTGATCACACTTGATAGAGAAGCCCTCAAAGTGATAGAAAGGTTTTTTGACCTGAGTGGCATCACTGATGAATAAATGGGATCTTATGGAGATGCGAAGGCACAGGTTGACAAAGCGAGGTCAGCATCCGCACAACTGAAGAATATCCGGAACTCGAAACAACTGCATGATAACACCAAACTCATAATTTTCAATACAAACTTTACGAAGGTAAACCTGAAGATCTACCACCCCCACCATCGCTAAAATCGTCCAGGTAGTTAGACAAGATTATCCATATACTTTGATCGGACACCATCAGCAATAACCTACTATGAAACAAAACAAATCAGCTTCTAGATGAAGAGGAAATTAGGAAAAAGCATTGGAGTTGGATAGACCACATTACAGAAATTTTCAAAGTGCATAAGGAACCAAGCCCTAACTTGGGATCCTCAATGAGAAAGGAAACGTGTCAGACCAAATAACATATTGAGCCTGGAATTGTAGGTAGACATCAAAAGAATAAATTTCAATGGTTGAGATCATGAGTCAATTGAAGCTAGACCGCCATGGAGAATGTTAATCATTGAAATTACTACGATCTCCACAAAACCCCTTCTGACAATAATCAACAAATGCTCACTAGTGACTAGCTTCAAGAGGTATATCCTGGAGTTCTAGTGAAAAGTAGTGACCAATGGAGTTCAACCAGGTCTGTTGTGGGATAGTAACTCACTGAAAACAATAGTGGATGTGTCGCTCAATTTCGTGGATTAGTTGAAGTTAGACATTAACACTGTCGTATGCCGGATCAGTGGTCTGGTGGTTAAGTGCTCGCGCGCGAAACCAGTAGGTCCTGGGTTCGAATCTCGCAGGGGGCGAGGTCGTGGATGCACACTGCTGAGGAGTCCCATAATAGGACGAAACGGCCGTCCAGTGCTTACAGGTTTTCCATGGTGATCTAGCTTCAACTGACTCATGATCTTAATCATTGAAATTGAATAATTAACAAGGTCAAAACGTGACTCAAGAATGGTTAAATTCGCCTGTCCAGAAGCTAGAATAAGTCTTAGTGGGCTTAACATAGTAACCGACACGACATGGTAACGAGGATATGTTAGTAAATAAATAATAATAGACTGTTGTCGCTGCCTTTTTACTATCTTATTTACATTTTACATTTACTAATGCTGATATACCCATTAAATATTTTATTTGTGGCCAGTATTAGTTCGAATCAAATACAGATTACTAATAATCAGTTCACTACAGAATTCTGGGATATTGTTAGATGAAATTATTTAAAGTATTCGGGAAAGTCTGAGGATTCTTTCACAAGGATGAATATCTTGAGTTCGATCCCCCGCATGCAGTTTTGTGTATGTGAACTGCCAAGGATTCCCACTTTGGGACAAGGCGACTGTTCAGTAATTTTAGGTTTTCAACGCTTGTCTAACATATCGGTTCGTGATTACAATGAAACTCAACAAATCTCCCTAACCTCATGCTGACAATGATATGAGATTTGACAAAATTAATTTTGAAATGAGTTTGAAAATTGGTAATTTTGTGATAATTTGTTATCTTACTGTTCTATAGTTAACTTTATCTAGGGAAAATAACATTTGTTTATTCGGACTTCTTGTTAAATACACGCTCATACACTAGAGAAATGATCAGAAAACTATTTTAATAGTGTTTGACTATAGTTATTTTCGAGGAGGATCAGAATACTTTGTTCATTTGCCGATTAACCGCACGCATTAAATTACTTCACTTGAAGCACTACATTTGTTTGTAATCATGTCAGTGCATCAATAGTTTTTGAAGCATTTCTGTCCTTACCAGATTACAACGAATGGATCAAAATATGATCCTGTACTATAGTGATAGAGTATATTATTTATTAATAGTGACAGAAGGTTTGAGTGTTAGAAATCTTAAAAACCATTCGTCAAGTATACTGAGTGTTATGAAGCGATCAAATCAACCACAAATGCTCGGTTACATTCTATATGTTCATAGATTTAGTTAACTTGATGGCATTCTATATTTTTTCTTGTCTTCTAAGTCCTCCATTCTTCTTGCGGCAATTAGATGAGGTCGATCTATAGAAGTTTATTAAAAGTACTTATTACTCTACGTTTTATACAATACCTATGTTACAAACTTTGGTCATGACCATATGCAAATTCGCACTTCAGTTTCCATTTAAAATTTATTTACTTTCACTTGTACGTTTATTTTAGACCTCCTATTCCCCACTGTTGTATTTTCTTAAAAATCAAAAATGAAAGTGAATGACTAAACTATTATATTCATGTTATAATTTTCTAAGTTAGATAGAAGTGAATTCTTCGTGTATTCGCATAGTAAAGCTTTATTTAGAATAGATGATATTCAGTAGCAAACAGAACAAATTTCAAGTAAACAGTAACAGTTACCTTTTTTTAAACAAGTTTTCTAATTATATATTGTGGTTCTGGCTAAACTAAGGTAAGAAGAAGTGCCTAGACGAAAAGTACATCAAACTTGAAATGAAAAAGAGAGAAGAGAAAACGAAACGTCAATGGCAAACATGAACGCGTTCACAATTAGAACATGAAGTTTCTTAAAACGTTTTGGCAGATTTTAGTGAATGGTTTGAGTTTAGAAATCCAGTTTGTAGTATTAATCCCTTTTTCTAATGAAATTCTGTGAAACAACTCCAGTAACTGTCTTTCTTGCTGCGATCCAAAAGTATAAACAGTTCATCTTAGAACAGAATTCAGTAATCTTAGTTTTAATGTCTAATGAACTGTTGGTGAATCATTGTATAAGTTAACTTTTTTTTAGTTTTCATCATTTGAATCGTTTTTTCTGATGTGTTATATTCATACAGTTGACTTAAAAGCACACAGCATTACGAGGTGTCTTGGAATTGATGAACTACCATTCGAGATATGTATCATCCTTAATTTCGATATTTTTGACAATCAGTTTTATCTACTGACCTAATCGGAATTAGCTATACAAATGTTCAACTTTAATTTCATACTTCGATCTCGTTCTTGTAGTTTAGTTTTGATATCCGGTACGCAACAATACGGTTATGTTTTCATGCATACGTATTCAAACCAAGTTCAGATCTGTTTTGGAAAAATGTTTGGTATTAGGTAGATAATTTTCACCACGGTTATGAATCTGTATTTTCCAATGAGTGAAAAAAAACTAAGTTATTTTTAATGACATTTTGTTATTTAGTGTTAAAAGCTTTATCAAACAAATAAATCGGAATTTAAAGCAATTACTCCCTTTTATAAATTTCGATAATGCAATAAGAAGACGGAGACTATCAGAACTATGTGATATATCAGCGCAATACATTTCGAACAATCGGAATTTACAAAAATCTCAGTTTATCTATGGTAAATCGGTCAAACTTCTGAATAAATAGTTTTGTGATATCAAGTAAATGGACTGGTCAAGACAAAAGAGAGTGTAAATTGTTTGTTTTGATACGTGAATAACTTCTAAAAATGTGATTACAATTTTTTCCGTTTTTCACATTTATATTGACAATGTTAGTTTAAAGTGGAGGTGAGGGTGTTGACGTCAGGTCAGATTTCTTTCAAACTCTTCTTTTCTGTCTAGACAATTCTATCCAATGTGAAGTGTTTCTGCTATAAGCTGTTCTTTGTGACTTAATACTTTTCTGAAAGAGTTCAATATTGTCACCATCAATCGTTTGGTCTGATATTATAGCATGTAGGCCAATGGACGAAGACTTTTCAATCTATAATATTTGGAAAAAGCGTTGCATAGAGGAACAACTGATGTGAACACGATTGTTTTTACTTTCATTACTTTCAGGGCAGTAGGGATGGAAACAATAGCATGCTCTGCTGATCTCAGTTGGCCTACTAGTCAGCTCGGTAATCTGGTCCCGTTCGGAGCTAATGATACCACTGGTAAAAATGTCACATCAACAGGTAGTATAGAGCATCCAGGACGTTCTGGTGGTCCTGGTGTAGTGCCATTAAGACTAACACATTTAGTAAGAGATTTAACATTACCAGATGTGACTGGTTGTTGTTTTGAGTTACACAGTTCAGATGGTCGACGTTCATGTCTGCTCCGTGCACCAGATGCTCAAGAAGCTCGAATGTGGTTCGATGCAATACACAGTAAAATGAAAATTATAAATAAATCTTATTTGGCTGAACTAAATCGTCTACTTCCCCCAACCCAAGTAAGCCACAATAGTTATTTTTATCAAAATTGTTATTTATTTCACTAAATAATTGTAGATGATTGCATCTTATTTCTTGCAAGAACAACTCAATTATTTTTATCAGTTATACTACGGGTAAAACACATTGAAACCGAAAAGACTAGCTTTAATGAATAGAAAATACCTGTTATAAATAAATTAAATGACCACTTTTTTATTTTTCCAAGTAGAAATTAATATAAGCTAGATTTCAGTTGATACACGGTTCAAACAACAGTAACGATCTATTTGTATGTGTCATGTTTTATAAATTTTAGATATTGGTTATTCCTTGCTATACAATGTAGACGAAAATATTTTGCATAGTTAGTGTCTGTAAACTGATTCGAAAACATAATCCAGTTTTAAGAGCTATTAGTGATTGGAGTAAGAAGTTAGACATTAGTGTATCAAACGTCCCGATTGTGAAATAAAAGTTTGAATTCTTAATAGATAATGAATTTCCCTAATATTATATAAACGATGTACTAATGAGTAACAGCGAATGTTAAATGCAGATGTTGGGCTTTCAGTACTAAACAGAGTGCCCCTTGATGTACAATTTAACTTAGTGTCTAAGTGATCTGCTGAATTAGATAAACTCCTATTAGTACATTTGATTTCTGCATAATATTGTCTTCCATTTGACAATAAATTTATATGAACATAAATATGCTTCATCAAATTGAAGAAACAAATTATTACAATTCTAACTACTTTATTAATTTTTTTACACCTCTAACTCACCACTAATAATCCATAGAACTAATCAAATTCTGGTATTATTGAACAACTGATTGGATATCAATCAGTTACTCACTGTGATGAATGACGGTCCTTAGTTCGGTCTCTAATTGCATTATGGGAGCCAATTGTATAAGAGTACAAAGTTTCTAATGATGATCTAGTTAAGGTCAATCGATTATTTAAACATTTTTTTTATTAGGCCATCTCCACAAGCTTTTAAGCTGACTAATACCACAGAAAATCTCAGAACATTTTGTTTAATTTTGAAGAGTTAGAAGTCTAACAAATCACATACTGAATATTACGATTTCATGACGTTATCTTTCCGACAAAAATGTGCAATTTTATGTTGTATTTCAGTCTAAATACTTTATTCCACGCACTTATTTATACACGTCAAAGACAAGCGTGGACTTCAGGGTTCTTTTCATCGGTATCTCTGTACCATAGCTCATATATGTTTGGACTATCGAGTGAATAATGCTGAGGTCAGCCACACGGTACTAGGAAAGGTTGGCAAGTCTGTTGATGGGGGTTGTGATAATAATAATAATAGTTGTTATGTCTTCAAGCCATTCAGCTTAACGTACAGAGGTGGTATCATGATACTTAGCATGTGTGTTACGATCAAACAATGATAACTCATCACTTACAAACAATGATCAAACATGAAATGACCAGCTGCTTAGTGTAAAATCCTGGTGTTACATGTAAAGAGAACAATGAAGCATTTGACAAACATCGAGGATGTTCCTCTATTGACTATTATTAAATAATAACTAGATTATTAATTCATAATCCATTGAAGTGAACAATAACTTATCTGGTCTAAGCAATGGCTAAGAAGAACGTTCAAATTACGATTCAAATCAGATAATAGCTAATGGTAGAATCCGCTTAGCCACTAACCAGGTAGATGTCGATACAACCCCTAAATCTTATCGGGGTAATCCACTCAGGATGCACATGTATCAGTTGGGACTAACCAATTACAGATGTTAACAACGACGGGAGAATACAAACCCTTATTGTGTCGTCAGTGAAATAGTAGCATCACTCCGGACACAGTGAAATTTAAAGGTTTTATGCTTCTCAAAAGAATTTCACGAAATACACTTCAAAACTGATTATTTACGAAGATGAAGATCGTGTCATACCGCATATCGGCTGGGATTTATCTATTGACTTGTGGAAGTATCAGACTTATCACGAAACGTTAAGGTTTTAGATTTAAATTTCCGTGTGAGTTGTTGATGAGTACAGTCGAAGAGCCTCTAGCTAGAATTGAACTATTGTCCCATATTCTCCAGTTTTCAGTAGTTATCTGAAAAATCTCTGTTCGTGACGATATACATGTTCAAACTAGAGCAAAACGTCGTCAAAATATCGCTTGAATGAATAAATAAGTATTGATGATCTCATCCTCATTTGTCAATAAATGACCAAAACGCCACATCTCACTGTTGACTATATTGTTTTGATAACTTTAAAACAGGTCCAGTTTCCTTGCCAACATTTTGCTTAAAAAGTATTTTGTAATGAGAAAACCTGAACTTTGTCTAGTGTTGTGTTCTGTCTTCTATTATCTGTTCATTTGTCAGGCTTTGATTCAACTAATTTCATCTTCAAAAGTGGTTATGACTGAGTCGTTATATCAACTGGAATAAGTAGTTATATGATTAACTATACATCTCCTACAAACTATTACAAAGTGAAATGGACGCTTCTCATCAAAATACTGTTACAAAATCAACCATTGAATCAAACCGTTCATATCTGCTTCGTATCTGCAGATATTTAAATTACCGTTCGAATACACCCGTCTTATGATTTTCTGTGAGTTTTCCAAACACAGTTGCAGTACAAATGTAACAAGACGTTTGTGAAGATGGACATTCTCCCATACTACCAACCACTGCTTTTGTAAACAGGATGAAATTTTGAATTCTCTCAGCCTAGAACAAAACGTTGTAAGCTTAAAGTACAAACTAGAAATCGTTCACCATGTATTCACAATACATGTCCTTTTAAGATCGGTAATAGACCTAAGACTATGTTCTAGTTATTTTATACGTTTTGGAACAGTTTCGATAAGCAACAAAACGTCTTTAATGCTTATCAATTTACGACTATTCATGGGACTGTCTTCCATTATTTAAACTCGGAATGTCACTCACAAACATCATAGCTCAGCTCGCTTTAGCTCCACAGACTGGTAATATCATTGTTGATTAAATATCAACGAGAAAGGTGTATAACATTGAAAGGCCGACGAATTCTTTCAAGATGGAATTTCGTTTTCAATGTTTTAACCAAAAGAAGTACTTTTTCATGCTGTTGAGTGTTGTGTCAAAGAACTGTAAAGTTAGGTAGATCATGACACTGTTGTATAATAACGAATATACTTTATGAACTTTTCTATTTGGGTTTTCTTAACCATCATAAATCTCTTACTTCTGTGACAGAATAGGTTCAAAAAGATGCACGAAATATCCTTTACATACATCTTTCAAAGAAATAACAGTAGTGAATTTGTATTGAATTAGCAGAGTGAAACTTATGAGGCCTTAATCAACGTCAACCCGTGACACTAATGACCACATCACTGATTTGACACCAGCAAATGACCAGTTATTCTTCGAAGTAATTACTAAGGTATCATAAACATCTAGATGACTTATTGGCTGTCTATCGGATGAGTAGATGAAACAATGGAGTTATTCAGCATGTCACTATATAAAGTGACTGTTTCATGACTGGATTTATTTTCATCTTCAACTATGATATAACAGAGTGAAATTTATAATGATATTTTACTTCCAGGCTTTATTGTTCTTAATATATCATAAGAAAATCCTTAAATCAATAGGAAAGATAACAGGACATAGTGGGAATAACCAACCAACTGCCACCAATCCAAACTCCCATTGAGCCTCACTGTGTTTATTAGACTCTCAAAACAACTTTCCGAATACGTTCACTCTAGTTAAGTAAACAATACAAATATGTTTATAAACACTGTTTTGAAATCATACTTAATTGAGAATAAAACTATCTAACAATAATAGTGCCATTAATGAATGACTAATTTATTCCGTTACCAAGTTGTTTAATAAATACCATTTACATCCTATAAAAATGAAAGGTTTTCGTCAAGAAAACACAACATCAACAACAACAACCACGACAACAGAGAGATTTCAATGCAGTTAAATGGCAACTCATGAATAATAAACTTAATAATTACAGAGAAAAGGATTAGGACAACATACCTTAATAATCTATTAAATACGTATGTGCACACAGTTATCTTGGTCAATTTTTACTCGTAGATAATTACTTGTTCGCTCTAATTGTTGAATATTCAATGCTAATTGTGATAATAATTGGCTTATATTATTATCTATGAAAATTGAAAATAAAGTCACAATTGCATATAATACGATTAATATTAATAATGCCAATAATTAAAGCGAATAACTGCAAATTGTATTTTTGGGTAAAAAGTGTATGATTATTCAAGTTGGAATAAGCAAAATGCTTGAATCACTCTGATCATGTCTCCACCCAACTTCAGTCAGAATTTCTATAACGAAAATTAAGTCTTTAAATTAGGAAGAAGATCAGATAGTTTGAATATGTAATATCCGAAGAAAAAGTTACCATCCTATAGTGTTTTATAAAACATGTGAGTGACTTTGATGATAAGGTATTTAGAGAGTGATGATTATACTTGAAAACTAGTCTCGAATTCTATGTAACATCAACTTATGGATGAATCATATTCTTGAACCCTTGTTTTCAATGTTCACATCCTACACTGTTCAGAACACGGATTCTACGAGTTCGAAATTTTGTAACGCGTAAGCTATCATAAAATCACTGGGAATAAATCATTTTTAATGCATATACATCTTTGATCGATTCATATTCAATAACTAAGTGATAGTGATTTCAAATATGAGAGATACACTATTATTATTACTGTTATTATTGTCAGACTGTCATGAGTTAATTATATTGCATCACCTTACTAATTCGTGCTAACGTCAAGATAACTAACCAATACCAAGTAGAACTAAGTTTTACCAAGCTGTCTAACGAGAAAGACAATACAGTGTGGACTAACCTAATGTTTAGAGGCGGTGGAATAGAAAATAAAGTAGTCAAGTTTCAAGCACTACATTACATGTCTACCATCTTCGGTTTGGGAAGTCGACCGGTTCCACTTTCCGTTCATACAACTTACCTCAAAGAATGATTCATGTAGTCTTAATACAAGTGATACGGAACAAACTGTGATCAATGTAGTTGTAAAATCAGTTTGAGGTATGTTGTATCTACACCTAACATCCGTAATTACCAGTAAGTAACGAGAGGAGAGGGTTTCCAAAGCAGATAAACTGTTATGTCTTACAAGCAAAAGTGAGTAAAACCCCTACAACTAAGATTCTTTGCATAAACTGACAACACCTTAACAATGTGTGTCATCCTCCCTTTTAAGCCTGAATTAGATAAACGTTTAAGAGTGTACAAACAAATTTGTTTAACCAATTTATTAAAGTTTTCATATTTCCCTGATTACTGAGAATAGGGTTATGAGGAAGAGAATTTGAAATATACTTGTCATACAGGTAAAGAATTACCTTAACTAAAATGTGATCAAACGGATGTCATCTACGGTGTATACTATCTGCTGTTCATTCCAAACGTTGATATATTTTGCTATGAAGATATCCTTAAATTTAGTTCATGAGTAAACATCTGGGGAGCAGATCGGTGACCTAAAATTTTGACAGACCATATTCCTTTGATGTTTTTGCCAATTGCGTAATGAAAAACCGGGCCATACTCATTATCAGGTTGTTATTGTGATCAGCTTTCCACCTAATTTACCCACAATTATTAAGAATTCTATATTCGGAAATTATAAAATTTTGTAATCGGTTACTTAAAGAGTATTTGGACTTTGTAGTTAAAATTTTACTTTTAAACAGCAAACCATTCTAAAACTTTTATAAATTTAAGATATACTTCTGTTTATCAAAAGTTTTTGGCACTCATAAAGGAAAACATCTGAAGCTTTATGTACATATTGGCTATTCACATCAACAATAACAAAAGATACAGAGTACAGTTAGCAAAATCAATGACAATCTTGATGTTCATTCCTTTTATTTTCGCATGAAGAGGTTCATATCATTATTATGTAAATTTCATTCGCTAGAGTTATCCAGATTTATTTGTTCCTTTAATGGGTCTCGTAATCAATGGACTGAAAAATGTTATCTTACATTGACGACTTTAATAAATTAATTAATATACCATCACAAATTTTTAAAGGACTATTCAGAAATGTTTATACCTCGTAGAATATGTCAGATATTAAACTACACATAATGTGGCATTGAGTTTCAGGAGTTTTAAACAACTCTGTTCTTAATATGAACATATAACACTTATCTTAGTTATTTAAATCAATATAAAGCAATGCTTTTCGTAGGTTTACATCACGAAATGATTTTAATTAGACAACCATTAAAAGTTAAGTATCAAACGGTTATTTCACCTTGTTATGGGACTCCTTCAGAGTGCCCATTCACGACTGAACCTGTGATCATCATAGAACCTTCAGAGATTGGTTAATCTTTAGGCTACTGAGTTGCCGTCAGGTAGTTTACATTTCGAACTTCTATCAATCCATAATAATTTTTAAGAATACGAAACTGATCACAAAAGTCGTGACTAAAGTAAATTTTATTAATGTGATTTCATACGCTTGTATGGACATAGAAAGTTTAACACATAACATGTAATTTGTCATACGTGATTTAAGCCTCAAAACTAGTTATCTTAAGTTTCAGATAATGAATGTATATTCGAAAATTCGAATCCCTGAACTAGACTAGTTTCCACTTCAGTATCTTTAAATGCTTATAATAAAAAAGGGTGGATTTGTAAGCCATATCGTTTTTGAATTATGAACTCCTTTGTCTTAGAAGTGTTTACGGAAATCAGCCAGATTTTCTTACGAAATATCATAGTTCTGAATACTACGTAAAATCAAGGACAAATGTGTTATCTTATTTCGAAACTTCTCATCAATGTACAACTATGAACCCACATAGGATTGGATACAGAGTCTACTGGTTTTATATAAATCAGGACATATTTAAACTTTGACTTTGTTCAAGCAGTGAACAAATCTAAACAAAACGAAAATGTTCACGTATTTAACTTATGAATTAAAAATCATAAAACAACCATTCAACATCAAAATCAATTTTAACTTTCATTTGTTATTGTTACGATTTTTTTTCTTTCTTAAAAAGGAACTAAAACAACTGGATTGGTTAGTGGAGTTACGGTGTACTAGTTCAGATGTACCAAATAGAGTAGGTGATCATATGGATGATATAAATGGTAATATTATAAGTGATATTCTATCAGCTGGAGATCACACGACAGCAACAGCACATTCCCAACTTATTCATACAACATGGAAACCAGTATTCGCAGCTTTATCTGATAGAGATTTACTATTGTATGACACTGCTCCCACATCTAAAGAAGAATGGGCTAATCCTGTGCAAGCACATCCATTAATTGCTACACGTGTTGTTCAGGTAGATTTAAGAAAATCAATTCTGAATGATTCTCATGCGCAAAATGAAATTGGTCGAAGATATCCACCCGGAGACATGGTCACATTTGTAACTAGAACAGGTGAGTATATTGCAGACAGTCATTTCGTTACTTGGCGTCACATACATGAATTTATTAATTCCATGAACTGCAATAACTTTCGAGAAATTTATGAAAACCTTACATTTATTCAATTTAGTTTAGTTTTTCCATGTTCTTCTGTTTAGGTAGTAAACACGGTGTTGAATCTCATACATTTGCCGTATCTACTCAAGAGGATTTAATGACGTGGTCTAATGCAATCATTGAAGGCGCACATATGGCTGTAGCCGGGGCTCAAGAAGTAGTAATCACTTGCAGATGGCAAAATTATGATTGTCGTTTAACATTACACTATGATACTGGATTAAAATTAATCTCTTGTCAATTTCCTATAGAATCACATTCAATACCACAATCTTATCCACATGGGAATATGACTAGTGGACATGTGATATGGGAGTATCCATATGAAAGACTGAGGTCAACTGCAGATGATGGGAAGACAATTCTGTGGATCGATTTTGGACCAGATGGAGAATATGTAAGCAAATGGATAAAAACGGTTAATGAATAAGATAATACTTATTCAGTATTTGTTCAATTTCTGCTATTTGTTGAGTCGTGGCCTATAATTAGGTGATATTAACACATTTTTTAGTGTGTCTATTTATTTTATCAATCCCATACAAGTATGTTCATCTTGAATAGCATTAATGGTACCATGTTTAATACAGCTAGTCACTTTGATAAACTTTATTAGTGCAGCGTAAAGACGAGATTTATCAGAACTATGTGATGCGTATTAGCACAATACATTTCAAACAGTGTGATTACATATTAACTTGTTTATTTATATAAGTGATAAAAGGTGAATTTAGACAAATGATCAAGGTCATCACTGATGTGATAAAAGATTCTGTTATTCACCAAAAATTTAAACAACTTGTTAGTGTATAACTCATATCCTATTTGATTTCCCAGTTTACATGCATATATCGATAAACTTACACAGAAAGAGTAATCGTAAATTACAAGAAAAGGTAGTTCTGCATCTGCTTAAATAACTGGCAAAAGATTAAATTGCATTGACCTAGGCAGTAAATACATATTCTGTCCTATTTTTAGTCAAATAATTGAAGTTTCGGTGAGATAATGGACCGATCGAAGTTAGGCAATGATGTAAAAACTAATCGGTTCATGATTTTAATGAAATCCAACAACCTCCACAACTCCACACTGACAATATGGTCGAAACGTCCATACAATCCATCTGAACTCAGCCTTTATAGTGTTTATGCAGAATGATCTAGGGTCCATACTTAGGTTTATTCAAGTTTTAGTTAAACGAAGAGTCAATTCCTCCATATACACTCAAAAGAGGTTTGTGCTTACGTTAAATTTACTTTGTTATTGTGTATTTTTGTTTAATATTGAGAGCGGTGATTTTTTATGTTTTCATTCATCTTGTCTGGCTTATTTATGAAAAATGAAAATATCATATAGTCTTGATAAATCTCATTTTGTCACTACACCATCAACAAATCATGCTACCTATATTACAAAATTGATTGTAGGGATATTTAAGTATATAGAAGCATAATATGATAACTAACATCAATGACTTTCACACTGTTTTCACTAAAATGCTATGAAACACCAGGATTAACAACCAAGAAATATGGCAAAGAGCTTTTGCACTTATAATTATCTGGAATCAAAAAAGTTTATCTAGAGGTATAATCTTCTCTGATCATCTATAGAAAACTATGGGTGATAGTCATACAATATTTTAAATTGAATGAGTTTGAAAATGTAGATTATTATATTCCAACTTACTGGTTTTACGGTAACTAGATAGTTTAAAAGGATATCTACATCCTGGATAGGGCCACTGCCAGGGTCATTAGTGCACAGAACCAAAGAACAGCTTCCAAGTATTTATCACTGTGTTTCAAAGATTCCGTAGCTGATGTTAATCCATGATGAAAATCATCTCCAACATTAGTGAGATTTAACAAAAATAGAAATTTATTCATGTTTTAGGTTGGAGTTAATACAGAATATTTAATTTATGAGAAGGGAACACTTGTATAAATCGATGTTACTGATAATCTTTTTTTTAAATGCCGCGTAATTTATACATGATGATACAACTCCAAACAAAATATTACTTTAAACAAGATTTATTCATTAATATTTAAACAAGACCAGGAACTGAGTGATTCAAGTTTATTCGCTACGTTTGGGACTTACTCAGAACAAAGTATATAACTCATAATCCTTATTAAGATTCCTCTATTTAGTTGTAAGTTTCTTGTTCTTCAATGTTTACAATAAACAGATGGGATGAAGAGATTAGATAAAGGAAAAAAAATTTTATTTAAAAAATGTGCTTTAATTCAGTGTCTATTCTCTAGAGCATAAATAGACTGATTACAATATAATAAATAACAAAAAAGAAATGATTAAAAACAGAACTGTAGTAGTAAACAAGTCAAGTTTTTTTATCCAAAAATTAAGAAATTAACTCCATGGACATTTATTTGTCCACGAACTAGCTAACCGATACTTCTAATTATTGGATGATGTTTAATATAGGGATAGTTAATCTTTTAAATATTGACACTCGGTAAATTTGTTTTTGTTTTACAATGAATATACTATCTCATATTTATTATTACAATGGATAACTTCCATTCTATTCGATATTCTATTTTACAATTTAGAAGTTATGAAGACTAGATTAAGTCCCCATTTATCTAGGATAAAGTGGAAAGAACTAACGTTATAGTCAGATGGACGGTTTTACATTTTGAAAGAAATCAGTCATGGAATTTTGTTAAATTGTTTTGAGTTTTTATGGAAACGAGAGTAAGCAGGCTAGCTATTGTATACTTTAAAAGCGAACAATTTTTAGTGAACAACCATAATTTCTAATAGCAAAATTTTAAGAGTAACAAAATTATTTTATGTTTGCTTTCAACATGAAGGATTTAGGAAAGTGTTTAGGCAATCAGGCATGCAGTTGTAACTCACTGAACAAGTGTTAAAACGAGACAATTATTATGCTCTAACGTTTCAACTTATTCGAAAAATAATTTCGTTTAGAAGATTATTGTACGACACCTGATCATTCAACAAGCGGGTTGTCGATTAAAATGTAAATTACTATTGATTGGAAGTTCAAACTAAATTTGGTGAGCATAGGTGTGCATCAGCATCAACAGTATTTCTTGCGAAACTACATCTATGTTGCATTATGAACTGTTTTGTAATTATATATGAGATCTATTGTTAGTTTCGTGTTCCTTTTTTGTCTTTGGAAATAGAGTCTTACAAAAATATTTCCAGAAAAGCGAAACAAAGTAATCCACCGAACGATATTGTTTTCTCTTATATATACTTTTTAACCAATGCCTTATGGAGCATACTTAATATCCAGTTTTCAATAAATTCTTTATACATATTAAAAAAGTTATAATTTGTTAATTGACAGGAATTAGATTTACTTGGATGTCCAAAGCCTGTAGTATTCATTCTACACAATATATTATCTGCCAAAGTAACGAGACGTGGATTATTTGGATAACAGAAGAAACATTTCGGGAAACATTTTATTTATTTGTCAATATTGAAACATACACACACACACACACATCTAGTTTTTAACTGAAATACAACGAATGGTAGTACAAAGAAAAGGACTGAAGCATATGTATATTGTATAATAAAATTCTATGGATGAATACATTGGTAAATTAATATTACTAACTGAATAATATTTAATCTTTATTCATTTTTCAATTAAGCAATACTAAAAATAAGTTATTATAATCGTTATCATTGTGTACGATGCATTCCAAATTTAAAAATATTTACTAATGACAAATCATCATTATTGTTCAAATTTGCGTCGAAGAATCACTACATGGATATCTGTATAGAGAAGACGAAGTTCACTCTTCACTAAATACTCTTTACAAAATCTGAACCATGTGAATATCTTTTTGTTGTTTGGTATTCTTCATTGCTACTTCGTTCCACTGTCCCATCCCTTGTTTTCTTTTAACATTGTGTTGTTTAATTGGTTTTAATTCAATGTTAAATAAGTGTTTCATTTTCACTAGATAACTAGTAGATCCAAACAAAATGGTTGTAATGACAAATGTAAAGAGAGCTAAAATGAAAGGAAAATATGTAGTTGACATTGGACCAGTCATTTTTGTCATCGTAGTTGTTGCTGTCTTATAATTTTATTATTCTTCTGTGATACATTACCACTCGTTTTCTTTTGTTTTAATAAAGATGCATTTCTTTGACTCATATCGAATCTACAGTACACTAAAATGTGACTGTTAACAATTATGTTGTTTTACTATTATTATTGTTAATGATTACCTACCTACTTGCTAGTCTACTTACTTGCTTTTTATCAGTAATTTATTCTCATTTTCTTCTGTTTGTTTAATATCTAATCCAGTTATTGATTGAGTTTTGAAATGAAACTAAGAATGAGCTGGTTTATCTTTTTCATCTTTTTTGTTTTTTGAATGTTCGTGGTTTCTGTGATCATTTTGAAAATAATGATCGTAGTGGAAGACATTCATCTGATAATCGTATGTAGAGAATATATCCTTTGCTAAAATCCTAAATATAATTACATTTTACAAAGTGAAAATTTACTGATGCATCAACAAGATTTTATCTTGTCTCTCATTTCGATTCAATAACAAGGACTAAGTTTTCAGTGTTTGCACTAAGTTTAGTAGACCTACTTTATATATAAGCAACAGAAATAAGTCATGTCTTTTTCACATACGTTTTTAGTCATGAACGGAATATGACTTAAATCTCTAGAAAAGCCACTTCCTTACTTTTGATCACTCAACTGTTCAATGGACAAATTGAGTAACTATTTGCCATTCACAGTGCGACTACATGTTAATGTTACATGTTTAAATTTGGTAATATATTATAAAATAACTTGGCTACAAATTTTAAATGTTCACTTTTAGTATTGCTTAACCTAAGGACTTACTAGGATTTCTATAGATTTCAGCAATAATCGAGCATATCCATTACAACTTACATCTTTTGTTAATCTTTGTTCGACTTTGAAGGCATTGATAGGCTGTTTTTATTCTTTCAAAAAATATTGAGCATCTACTGGGTGTCAAAACAGATTACAGACTAGCGTATAAAGGGTATCGGTGCACTTCATAAAAGTAGCTGAGATCAACCTGTCGTACCCTGGTGATTTTTTAAGCTATAACAGTCTTTTGTAGTTCTTTATTTACGTCAGTAGAAAAAGCACTCCAATGCTTCCGCCCAGGTGAGGACCAGTGATAATTTTTCCTGGCAGTAAGTTTCGCTGTAATATAGATAGAGATAGTTCTCAACACATTATAATACCGCGTTAATGCTTGTGCAAAACGCGACTATAACACGTTTTTCCCGTTTAGGGAGCTTAAATTTCAAAACATTTTGATAGACAGAGTCTCTTCCATGAAAATTTAATCCCACTTAGCGTTTTTCTTTACTCGTGTCCTTAAACTGCCAAACTAGGTACCGTTTATCAGAACATCACCGTGGTAAACCCATATTTAATAAGAGGTGGGGGGTTATAATTTTTTATTGTAATACATAATAGGATTCGGAGCATTGAGAAATCTTTTATTTACACCAACTTTTGCCTGAAGAAGTGTTACATATCTTTCCCTAGTGTTAATAGGTACACCCTGAACCAGTTCCATCAAGACATATTGGATGATTGTATTTCAGTAGCTACATAGACTTTCAGGCTCCTTCTGACATAAATAATCACCCTTCATCTTCCTGAGTATTTGTTGCCTTGTTTGGACTATACTGTGCTTTTTTTTACATATTTCATTGTCACCGTTGTTTGAAGACAGTCGGGTATTAGTTTCTAGTTAAAATGATGAACAGTGAACCCATTATGTTGTTTCTAAGTATATTTATTGTCACAGGTGAACATTGTGAGTCTTCTCAAAGCATAAGATGGCTGTGTGATAATTTTACAGTTTCTTTCATAATTAAGGTGGATTTATCCAACTCACTAATATATATCGCGTGATGACGGTGGGATACATGACGTTTTTGTCTTTTCTATGAGTCATGACTGGTAGTTGAAACTTAATGGCAAGGTAGACATTCCGCACAAAAAAACTTATCGGTTTCAGTTGTGAACATAAATCAGGAGACTCAAACAACCAGTGGAAATGAATCAAACCAATGTTGTTCTCTTCAGTATCCTACGACTCAACATTCGAGCTTCAGTATTATCTCTGGCATTTCAACTATTCTAAATATCGTTTAAAGATCCCCGTCATATTAAAAGACTAGTATTTGAACGAAGAATATTCTTTTCGATAAATTCTCTTCACGTTCTACAATTATATATCCAAATTAATAATCCGAAAAAAGGTCAGGTTAAGGGTAAAGTACATCGTTTAAAGCATGTGAATTTAGGAAAGAAACACATTTTACTGTAGATACATGGATGATACGTTCATCCTCTGTAAAGATAATACGTCACCACGAGAGGTTCTTAGGCGATTTAATGAAGTACATCCAGCCATGCAGTTTACATCAGAAGAAGAGAATGATGGCCGAATAGCTTTTCTGGACGTTCTCTTGACTAAGAGAGCGAACGGGTCGTTGAAAAGGAACTTAAACAGAAAAAGTACATGGACTGGGCAGTATACGCATTTTCTGAGCTTTATACCTCTACAGCACAAACGAAACCTGATCAAAACCCTTAGTTATCGTATACGCGCTATATGTTCTGCTGATACAGTTGAACAAGAGCTTAACAGCTTGCATAATACTCTCAGGGAGAACGGTTACCATGGAAAGTTTATAATTAAATATATGATCACGAAGGCGAAAATAGGCGAAATACAAACAGTGAAGAAGAAATCCTTGTTCATGCGTCTACAATTCAGAGGGGATGCGGCGAGTGAAATATTAACTCAGAGACTACGTAGGACAATACAAAAATCTTTTAACGCCGGAAAACTGCGATTAGTGTGTTCTACGCGCCCAATGGTTACACCGAGACTAAAAGATGAATTACCTAGAATGACCACCTCATTTTGCATTTATCAGTTCGACTGCTCCTGTGGAGCGAGTTGTATTTGTCGAAGTTCTAGGAATTTACATTTTCGTGCTCGTGAACACCTTCCAGCGTGGCTTAACAAACGTTTGATGAAGAAAGTGAACAGCTCAATATTAGCCCATTTAGTACAAACTGGTCATAGTGCCAGTATAAACCAATCTTTTTCAATTATTTATAAGGTCAGTAATTTTTTGCCCAAACTGGTCAGACTGAAAGTCCTTCAAACAGCTGAAGCAATAGCCATCCGGATGAAGAAACCGGAGCTGTGCGTACAGAAGAAATATATTCAACCACCCCTCCTCCCCTGGCCAACATCAAGGCCAAATAATCAACCATAATCTTAACTATTGAATGACGTAATTTGACTATGACCTTTCGTAGTCAATTCCAGTTTTCTCTGTTATCTTTATCAATAAATCTTTGTATTATTATTATTATTATTATTATTATTATTATTATTATTATTATTTGTATTTGTATTATTGGTTAAACATCATTATTATTCTACCCTATACATGATTCATTCACTTTGCATTCTTCCCTTCTTATTTGATCGAATGGTAATTTCACTATTATTTTTCTCATCCTACTTGACCCATATTTATTCTGATCATAGATCTTAAAATCTCACTGAACATATAATCAGATTCAAGTTAACATTCTTTATGAGTCATATCAACATTAACAATTTTATTGTATTTTATTTATCACAATCCTAAATTCACATGCTTTAAACGATGTACTTTACCCTTAACCTGACCTTTTTTTGGATTATTAATTTGGATATATAATTGTAGAACGTGAAGAGAATTTATCGAAAAGAATATTCTTCGTTCAAATACTAGTATTCTAAATATCCTGGTTTATACTAATTTTATATTGCCAGTTTCATTTCATGGGACCTTAGTTACATTCTTATTGATCGTTCATAATGGGTAGTTGATTGTGCTGTAGATTTTAGAAATCTGTGTGTCTTTAAAAGCTTATTCTGTGTCTTACAGGTTTCATACGATTTTAATTACTCCTTATCAATGTGCTTTTGTGTTTGACGCTGGCCAGAGGAGTGAACCTTTTGACTCATAGTAATGTATTTCTGCTGAGTATTTTTCACCAAGCTTACACTTATTTTGAACATACTCTTTAAGAACCGCCATTTTCTTTCAGGACTTTTAAACACGTTCCTCAATTTACTAAGGTATAGCTATCTAGGAAGCCTTGGGATACCGTAACTATCACATTTCAAAGGATAGTCTACATCTTTTTAAGAAATATGTCTGAGTAAAACGTAGGAACTCGTCAAAAATATTGTAGATTTTGTCGGTCCGAAATCACTCCAATTCTTGGCAGTAACGTTAACAATCTATCATAGACGAAATGGTATTCGTGAAGCTTCTATGTGGGCTCTATTAGTGTATTTTACTGTTTCGGAATTTCATGGTGAGCGAGATGCTAGATGGAGTGATACTATGTCTCCAATATGGCTAGAGCGTAAGACGTGGCTATATTTTTGAATTGTTTAGGAGTTTTTGGTTTGGTTCGTAATTTTCATTGAATCTCATTAAGGCATCCAAAAATTTCAAACGTAAAGTGATTATAAACTAACCTAGCTGTAAACGAATTATCAATCAAATTTAACAATTTCAACCAATCGTTTAAAGATATACCTCTCAGGGTAATCGATAGATTCCTGTTATTGTCAAACAAATGCTCAATTTACCACATACATATTCACGTGCAGCTCATGAACTTTAGATCATGTGGTTATGATGTACGGACAGGTTTGAGTATATTCGTTCAACAGTTATGACCACTGTTCCTTCTTCTGTTGGACGTGAAGTAAATGTGTGTATGAACAAAAGCCGTTTACCGTACGACTATCTCATAGATTTAAAAATGCTAAGAATATTTGAAAGGCTTAAAACTATGCTCACATGGATTGTTGTTAGCTAATGAGAACTACGTCAATCTTGTCGCGACATAAATAATTTGTTAGCATGCATGAATAACTAATGAACATTTCATCATTTTAGATCACAAATTTCGATCAGTTTTAAAGGTCAGTGATCCTGGATAACCGATGTAATTCACGTAAAAAGCTATTAAGTGCAATTATTCCATTTCAGCTCTGTGCGCTGTTTTGTTTTGTAGACTGTTCTTAGAAATTACATAAATATCGGTTAAAAATTCCAAGAACGTTGTTCACAAGCCTCTTCTCTCCCATCTTGCGACTGATTATTTGTAGTCGCATCACGTACAGAGATATAAACGTCTACAGACTCATTTCCGTGACCAGTAACGTGAAGGACCCAAGCTAACACATCCAGGAGGCTAGCAGATCATTGATATGGAAGTTTAAGTGCTCTGTCTTAAAACGTTCAAAGAATCCATTAATGATCTGTCAAAGAGGTTCACGAACTAGTTTTATATCCTGTGTTGTCAACAATAGTACTTTCCAATGTGTGAATGTTATCTTGAAATTAAGGCACTGAAGGATAATGATATAGGGTTTCCGAAAACAGTCCACTTAGCAACTGCAGATTCGGGAGCTGATAGATCAGTGCTGCAACCGTGATTTCTAGTGTTACATATGGCATTACTGCACGGTAACTGCATCAATCAATTGACTAAATTATCATCACGAAGACGTTGGGACACAGTGTATTGGTCATAATAACAAGATTGTTTGAAAAGTGAATAAATAAATAAATAAACAGAATATACGAATTATCTGGACACACCTCCTTTGTGCTGACCAGTTAGTGCATTTTTCCGAACATTTAACGCAAACAAAACTACAAAGTGTCATTTGGACTTATCGTCGTAAAATGCACAATTAATTACTCACCAAAACAAAAGAGTGCTCTCGGAAAGTGAGGCGCGTAGTTTTTTCCCAACTGATCAATCAAATTGATCGTACACTATCAAAGACGAATGACAACGAGGGAACCACCAAAATGTATCATGATAGCTAAAATATGGATAGTGAAATACCAAACGGTAGCCAAGGAATGTTAGAAAACTGTAACTGTGGATAACAACCGCAGTAATAATCTGATTTTATTCAAAAATTTACATGCAATGCATGACTAAAGAGACCAAGGTACTTAAGGACTCAGATAGGGCTAAGTTAGTAATTTTTATCACATGTAACTTTAAATGGAGAATTTTTACGCTCATACACTGGGGTCCTATGAGCAGAAGGGTGTTGATGATAAGCAGGAGCAATACATTTTCCCTACCATAAAAATGGATGACACTAAAAGTATTTCGAATCCCGCGAGGCGGGATCGTGGATGCTCACTTCTGAGGAGTCCCATACTAGAACGAAACGGCCGTCCAGTGCCTCCAGGTTTTCCATGGTGGTCTAGCTTCAATTGAACCATGATCTTAACTGTCGAAATTGCCAAGCATATTTGCCTAAATATTTCACAACTTATTATCATGAGTCCCGACTACTACAACATCTCGACCCATACATTGTACAACTCGATATTTAAAATGACTGCAAATTACCGGTCAGAAGAGCCCAAACTCAGTGACTCTGCAATAATTGTGATATGATTTTAATAAAAAAGGATCAGGATAAAGTGTACAAGACATCCAGGATACACGAACAGTTTTATGATTAGAAATGTATGTCGGAATTCAGTTCGAAAAATCAGTTACGACCAAACTGTAGAATACCAACCAAAGAATAAGGATGCTCCCGTCAAAAAGGGACCAAGTTTTATTCCTAATTGATGGAGTAACTTAACTGACTCCAAGGTTATCAGTTGAACAAGATCAGAAGACATTCACGCCTAATATTTGTCGACAAGATGGGGATAATCTGCTAAAGGGACAAAATACTTCTGTTCTCGAACAGGTAGATAGAATCAATAATTTATGAAACCAATTATTACTTAACGGCAAATCTGTACAGGATTTGTCGGATTATAAGGTTGAATGAAACAAGACTACTGTAGTTAAAGAAAAACCACACACATTAAGCGAAACGTTGAGAACGTCGAGATGTGAAGTAATATGATTTACAATAATATCCCGCGAAAACGAAATACAATAGGATACTCTAGAACAGGGGTGCTGAGAATAGCAGTTTTACAGTCGAAATGAAACAAAAAGTTGTGATTGTTTGGAAAGTGTTCATAGTCTACAGAAACGAAATGATTAAGGAAGGTAGCTTTGTTTCCAATGAAATAACGGGTTGCTGGAGCATAGAACCAATATTAGGCGGACTTCCTCACAGACGCTCACGCATGTGCACATCGATAACAACTTGTCAAAAGGATTTTAATTGAGTGGCTCGGTGATAATTATATGAGTAAAAACTCGGAATTTTCTGATGCAACGAAGGTGATTTCGCTATATATGGTGTAGTGCTTATGAGCTTTTTCCCTTTGAAAAACGTTTTAATTAACATTAGATAACTAAGATATATCATGGTTTGATTGTCGAGTAGTTAGCTAACATCAGAGAAAATAGCCAAAGACCACGGATAATGGCTGCCAACAAGTCCTCCTAATAAGGGTAATTTCCAGCTAATATCTGTAAAACTATATAAATTTATACGGTTAGTAAGACACTTATTGATATCCTTTTACTAATATCGATTATCACATTTCAGTCTCTCGCTATATCCGTCAATCTTTTGCATTAATTTGTTTGGCATGCATATTGTGGCTCTTGAGTTTCTCAATAACTCATTGTGTTGATTTAGGGATGGTGAGACACATCTGTTATCATTCAGACTCTCGCAATAGAATCTATTCTGATGTTCAGTACTCTGTTTTAAAGTTTAGTGTCTTGGTTGCGTTTTTCCAAAATAGCCAGGTAGTAATAGCACAATATTATAATAGTTATAGTATCAGTAGTTATTGGAGGGAACCTGCATCAGTATTTTTTGCTCTTCAAGTAAAGTGGGATCTTTTTATCGTCCTTAACAAAGAATAAAAAAATTTTATTTCAAACTTTACATTATCAACATCTACTGAATTAATTTTGACTTCAAATGTGTAACATCACTTGACAGAGATTTATTTTAAACTTGTTACCCAAATAAGGTTTTTAGTAGTCTAAATGATAAGGTTGGCCTGAGTTAAACATCACGGCGAGTATTTTTATGAACGGTCTACTGGTGAAGCTGATATCTGCTGTTCGAGTGTAGATAAATAACATAATATATTGGGCTGTGTTTGGTTATAAGCGTTGAGAGTACAAAGACAACTATCTCAATCAGCAGAGACTATCTAATTTCACGAGTAAATATGGACGTATTCAGGTCAAACATACAAAACAGCATCTCAGTGTTGTCTCATTTATGAGGGTGTGCCCTCAAAATTAACAGTGAAGTATGTGCATTTCACCTGATGAGCAGGCGATAATCATAAAAGCCACGATACAACATGCAGTTACGTGTCTTATTGGTTCGACGTGTGATGATCAAATGCTATCTAAAAGGACAGTGGTATTGTTTCTCGTTGAGTTACTTAACTGTTTTGATCGTAAATTACGCATCAAAATTACTGTTTACACTTTAATTGAATCTACTCCAGTTGAAGTGATATCTTAATGAGTGTTTCGATTTTGCTTTTGTGTAGTGACCTACTTTTGTCAACAGAACGCGATTGGTTCGATGAAAACAATTATTATTATAACCAATTGTACCAGTGATTGTTTTACTGTGCTCGTTTGTTTAACTGTTCTAATGACAGCCATTTTGGCCTTCCGTTGAACTCAATTACTTCTGCGCGGTTTGTGACTCTACGAACGTACTTTCACCTGCCAATCCCACTTGTACTCCTTTGGCACGGTCTCGGTATGCTTTCGATACCACGAGATCGCCGGCAAATATATCTCGACTGCAGCCATCATCTGTCTTCTGATATTGGCCTACGGTAATCTTATTGGTTACTGGCACGTAGCCTTCTTGTGGCGGTGTTCATAGTCAATCGCGACTCGACACCACGCTACAATTGGTGAGCCAAATCTGGAAACACGCATCAACCTCTCGTCAAATCTTCCAACGAAGTCAATCCGGTGAGTCTATTGTTTATCTATCCACGTCTGTCGTATATTTTCATATTAATTTTTAATTTATAATATACCCGACATGAAGGATAGCAATGAAAGCAGCATTAATATATTAGACTGAGATGTACAGGCTATCTATTTTCGACCTGTACCATTTATCCTCCATGACTCAGAGGTTTGGTTTGCTGCAATAGAGTCTCAATTCGAGACTCGTCGCATTTCGAGCCAAAAGCAAAAGTACGCTTTCGCTCTTGAATCATTACTCGGGGATCATATAGTAACTGTACGTGGGGTGGTCCTTAATTCAAATGCCCCCAAGGCCTACGATCGCCTCAAAGAGGCTATTCTTCGACGTTTCCTCCCATCGAGGGAGGAACGATTAAGGACATTGTTAGCACGTCACCCTCTGGGTGATGCTAAACCAAGTCATCACCCAACGCGCCTGCAATCTCTTGAAAAAGACCTACAGCTGCCGACTCAGAAATAGTTAAAGAGATATGGTTGGAGTCGTTTCCAGCACATATCCAACCAACCATCACGGCCCTGCTCGAAGACTCACCACTCAACCAGGTGGCCCTCATAACAGACAAAATTTTGGCAAGGACTGGCTACCGAGACAACTACGTAATTGCCTCAACGTCACGTTCAAACGTGGATATCGACGCCAGTCACTCCTCGGCTCAAGGTGATGGGGGCGGCCGTATTCACACGCTTCTTAACTTCCGAGACCGCTGTGATATACCCGAACCCTACGTGCCTCGAGCCCGCTCATGCTCTCGAAAAGCCGTCAACACTCGCCCAACGAGGGCATCTTCCAAGCCACGCCAAAAGGCGGCTTCGGAAGCGAGTGGAGGTTGGTGCTGGTTCCATCGATCCTTCGGGTCTGGTGCCCGCCGTTGTCGAGCCCCGTGCTCATACAAAACGGGAAACGCCAAAGCCGGCGAGTAAAAGCGGTCGTACTCACCGGCCCTGCCTCCCAGGTTGGCCGTTTATTTTACGTGCACGATTATCGCACAAACGCTAGGTACCTAGTTGATACAGGTGCCCAAGTTTCTGTCGTACCACGTGGTAGCATCAAGTCACAAGCTACAATGCTTGGACTACGCGCTGCAAATGGCTCAGCCATTCCTACCCATGGTACACGACAACTCGCGGTCAACCTGGGCAACCGACGACGGTATCTGTGGACGTTCATCATTGCTGATGTTCCCACAGCCCTACTAGGTATTGATTTCCTACAGCACTATGAATCACTAGTCGATTCACGTAGGCTGCAGCTAATCGTTACTTCGTCGAACAGTAAATTCATGGGCTTTAAAGCTCACACAAACGCGTACCGAATCCTCGGCACTTTTTATTCGCGTGACGATAAATTCCACGCTTTATTCGAGAAATTCCCCAGAATAACTGAACCACTCGACGAGATTTCATCGGTGACCAATCGTGTGGTACACCACGTAGTCACCCGCAGACCACCAGTCACGACAAGACCACGCCGACTGGCACCGGACAAATTAGTCTCCGCTAAACATGAGTTTGACAATTTACTATCTGCTGGTATTATTCGTCCTTCTCACAGTCCTTGGGCCTCTCCTCTTCATATGGTGCGCAAAAAGGATGGGGTTAGTTGGAGACCATGCAGCGACTACCGAGCATTAAACGTAGTTACGCGCTTTGATAGTTACCCCATCCCCCACATACACGACATCACGGCATCGCTCAAGGGCACGATTATATTTTCTAAGATCGATCTGGTACGAGCATATCACCAGATCCCAGTCGCTCTTGAAGATATCGAAAAAACTGCTATCACGACTCCTTTCGGTCTGTTTGAGTTCCTACGAATGCCATTTGGATTACGGAATGCTGCTCAAACTTTCCAAGGGTTTATCGATAGCATAGTACGGGAGTGAATTTTTTCACGTTTATATTGATGACCTGCTAATCGCATCATCAAACGTAGATGAACATTATCAACATCTTAAGCTATTATTCCAACGCCTCTCGGATAATGAAATAGTAGTCAACCCAGAGAAATGTGAATTGGGTAAATCAGAAATAATATTTCTGGGTCACATCATCAGACAAGAGGGTATTCTGCCTTGCGAGGACAAAGTTCGAGCAGTCAAGTAGTACAACGTGTCGTCCTCATTCAAGGAACTGAAGGCTTTTTTCGGTTTGGTTAACTTCTACCGACGTTTCATCCCTCACGCGGCAGAACGGTTACGACCATTAACCGATTTACTACGCGGTAATCCACGCAAATTAGAATTGAACGATACCACATGTGCTGCATTTTCAGAGATCAAAACGGCTCTCGCTGAAGTTACACTTCTCGCTCATCCTGACCAATCAGCCACGCTTAGTATAGCGGTTGATGCATCAGATTTTGCTATAGGAGCCGTTATGCAACAGAATATCTCCGGTAGTTGGCAACTGCTGGAATTTTACCCACGACGCCTTACTCCCACGGAGACGAGATATAGCGCTTTTGGTCGCGAACTGCTAGCAGCCTACTGCGCCATCAAACATTTCCGGCACGCGGTAGAAGGTCGCAATTTCATCTTATTCACCGACCATAAGCCCTTAACGTATGCCTTGCATATCAAATCTGACCGCTACTCACCACGAGAGTGCAGACATTTGGACTATATCTCCCAGTTCACGACAGACTTTCGTCACATCAAAGGTGAGTCGAACTATGTTGCCGATGCTATATCACGTATCCAGACGAATGCAGTTACCTTACCGGTGCTCGATCTTCCTGCTATGGCCGCCGCACAAGCAAACGATCCTGTCTATACAGAAGCACCACAATCTTCGTCCCTTCAGTGCCAGGAAGTACCACTAGCTACTAGCTCAGGTACTATACTATGTGATACTTCTACCGGTCTTCCTCGACCCATCGTACCCTCTGCCTATCGCCGTCTCGTCTTCGATGCCCTACATGGATTGTCTCATCCGGGTATCGCAGCCACATTACGTCTCATCGCTGCACGATACGTCTGGCCGTTCATGAATAAAGATGTTCGTATGTGGGTAAAGCAATGCTCACAGTGTCAGCGATCAAAAGTGCACAGGCACGTAGCTGCCCCCATTAGCACGTTCGCTACGCCTGATGCTCGCTTTGATCACGTTCATATAGACATTGTAGGACCATTGCCACCATCGCATGGGTATGATCACATACTCACGTGCATCGACCGTTTTACAAGATGGCCCGAAGCTATTCCCATCACGTCTATTACGGCGGAGACAGTTGCTCACCGCTTCGTAGAACGATGGATGGCGTTGTACGGTTGTCCCTCGACTGTCACGACTGACCGAGGACAACAATTTGAATCCGCATTATTCTCCTCACTGACCCGGCTGCTTGGTACGGAACGCATACGCACTACCGCCTACCATCCAGCATCGAATGGTTTAGTCGAAAGGTTTCATCGCCAACTTAAAAGTGCTCTTCGAGCACACGAAAACGATAATTGGTATGAAACCTTACCGCTCGTTCTCTTAGGTATCAGAACGAGTTTGAAGGCAGATATCCAATGTTCCGCCGCTGAACTTGTATACGGCACGAGATTGCGTCTGCCCGGGGAATTCTTCAAACCACGGAGCAGTAACGCTTTCGGTAAATTAGACTACGTCAATCGACTGTCTGCATTTATGCGAACGCTGTCTCCGGTGTCAACTCGAATACAACATCGACAGGTCGCTCTCCCTCGAGAGTTATCTACCTGTTCACATGTTTTCATACAAGTAGATTCGGTACGCAAACCTTTGCAACAGCCTTACGAAGGACCTTTTCACGTGATCTCTCGTCACGAAAAGACCTGCAAAGTTGATCGACATGGCCGCGTCGAGATCGTCAGCATTGATCGTCTCAAACCAGCACACGTTGATGACAGTGCCCTACCCGATAACTTGAGACTCAATGCTAGACCTATCAAACCAACTAGCGGGATCTCTACGTCTGCCTCGGATCCCACGCTGGATACATCAGAGACCTCGTTCTCACGTCCCAGTCAACAGCACGCGTCATTTGCACCATCTACGGACGAGACTTCCGTCTCACGTCCAGATCAGCAGACCACGCCGCCCTTGACCTCGGATGAGATCGCAGGCTCACGAAGTACGAACGAGACCACCGTCTCACGTTCCGGTCGCCGAGTACGATTACCCGTACGCTTTCGCGACTAACTGCACAGTCAACAACGGATACGGTGTAGGACTATTTCTATACTACACACATGCTACACTTTTCTTTTTTTGATCTTTTCTGTATCCCGAGTTCACGCCTTCGACCATCTCCCGTTTGGTAACGTCGACTTCAGTCGACCTTGGCGAAAGCTGGTCTGACCACCCACGCTCTTGTCAACACACTCAGTCGATAATCTGGTTTCGAATTCGCCTGGCATACGCTTGGTCGTCATGGTCGCTTCCGGTTTCTTGGCTCAACGTGGTTTCGTCCTACGTCTGCAGCGTTTTCTGGTCCGCATCCCTACGAACGCGATCATCAGATCCTGGATACAAACCACTCTGGTGTGGTATGCTACCTCGAGCAAAAAATATAGCACACTTCTCCTGGTACCGTTCTTCGCAAAAGACTTTCGTTGGCAACTCGAGGATCAACGATCGCTTCTTGTTTCGCCAATTCTTCCGTCCTACAACCGCACTTGTGCCGATCAGTCCCACGAATCAAACCGCTACCAATCGAAAGTGTAAACCCTTTCTAGCGGAGGGCTCCTGTAGTGACCTACTTTTGTCAACAGAACGCGATTGGTTCGATGAAAACAATTATTATTATAACCAATTGTACCAGTGATTGTTTTACTGTGCTCGTTTGTTTAACTGTTCTAATGACAGCCATTTTGGCCTTCCGTTGAACTTAATTACTTCTGCGCGGTTTGTGACTCTACGAACGTACTTTCACCTGCCAATCCCACTTGTACTCCTTTGGCACGGTCTCGGTATGCTTTCGATACCACGAGATCGCCGGCAAATATATCTCGACTGCAGCCATCATCTGTCTTCTGATATTGGCCTACGGTAATCTTATTGGTTACTGGCACGTAGCCTTCTTGTGGCGGTGTTCATAGTCAATCGCGACTCGACACCACGCTACAATTGCATCAAAGCACACTTTTTTGACTTTTACTTCATTAATTTAGTCAGGGTTTTAGTACTCTTTTACATATCCTGTTTGTATCACCATTGTATTTGGTTTTGAAGATGGCGAATCGGCTCATAAATGTGGATAACCATATTGCTTATTCCCCGTGGAGGAAGGGATGCAATGTGACGGTTGTAATAAGTGGTTCCACAACATGTGCACCCGACTAAGCCCCGCTGCATATAAAAGGTTCTCTAAGCCAAACTCCCATAGGATTTGTAGTTTTTGTTGCTCAAGCAAAACACCACTCATCCAGGAAGCCATTAGCCTCCTGGTGTTGGCTAATAAGAAGGTTGGTGATGGCTGTACTGACATTATTGGTGCTGATGGCGAAGATTGCGTTAGTGTCGTAAGGGCTGTCACGGCGCAAGTCAGACATCTAACTGTGCAACCCGAAATTCAAATTTTTACCCCAAAACAATCAATGAGTGACACCTCATTAGTTATTGGTGGCCATGTTGCAACAGCAGTAACTGGTGATCCAGATAAAACAATTACTGTCCCGAGCAGTTCTGACGTAGATGCTACGGCTGATGGAATATTGATGACGCGGAAACGCAGAAGAGTAGGAGAGACAGCTAAAAATAATGACCGTTTACTTGATAAGTCTTTGGTGGACTCTCAGACCACTCCTCCAAAGTCCCAAGTTAAAGCCTCTTCAAACATTGTTGTGAGTCACTCGCTCGACTCCAATGACTCTGTTACAATAAAAACTAATCGTAAGATACCAGTTGTTAATATACAGGATGTAAGGTCACGATCGATAGCTGTAAACACGATTCCAAAAGAGGCTAAACCACTCCCTAGCTTAATTATTTGGAATCTAGAGGAGTCGATAGACAACGACCCTGCTAAGAGACATGCACATGATCTAAAGTTAGTAGAATCCGTGGTAAGAAACCTACTACCTGTAGAGGTTTCAGGAGTACATATCACGAAAGTGATACGACTCGGTAAATTGGTTTGAGGCGAGACCCAACCAAGAAGGATCTTGAAGCTGGTTCTAGGGAGTTTTGAAGAAAGAGATATATTATTGAAAAACGCACAAAAAATCCGTGATTCAAATATTCGTATCCGACCAGATTGGCCGCTTGAGGATCGAATCAAGTGGAAGAATGCTCTTACGGAGTCGAGAACTCGCAAGTTAAATGGCGAAACTAACCTTACCATTAAGGGTTTTCGGGTGGTCAGGTCTTGGAAGTCAATGCTTCCGAGGCCTGTATGGGTAGAACAAATGATTACCAAAACACCTTATGTGTGTGCTACACGAACGCCCGTAGTCTTAGGAATATAACGTCCGAGCTAAGTCTGATGGTGGATGAATTAAGTCCCGATATAATTGTCATTACAGAAACTTGGTTCACCGTAGATATAGAATGTTCACTCATCATTGCAGACTATATCTGTATTAGAAGTGATAGGGTTTTAGGTCGCAAGGGGGGAGGCATAATATTATACATTAGGGATCACTTTCGTATACAACCAATCATATCGGAGGCTCATGTTAGTGGTACATGTGAGGTAGCATGTTGTAAGATTAAATCTAGAAATGGGTTAGTGACTATAGACGGAATATATCGTAGTCCGTTTTGTCTTGCTGACGGCTTTATCCTAAGACACATCTGTTCTTGAAGTATGTTAGAATGTTGCCTCATCATTGGTGACTTCAACGCACCGCACATAAACTGCATAGAGCTTACAGCTCCAGGTGGAGGTTTCGATAGCGGACTTTTATCAACCGTTATTCAGTGTGCACTTGTCCAATGTATCACTAAACCGACACATATTGGTTTGAAACGTGATCCGTCACTGCTGGACCTCGCCCTCACCCACCACTGTGAGGATGTCTTTGGTATTCAGCACCTTCCTCCACTAGTGAGCAGTGATCACGTTGTACTTCACTTTAAGTTTAGGACACATAGTATACGATTTGTATCTGCTCCACCCCGTCCCAATATCTAACGGGCTAATATTCCGGCAATCAGAGACTGTGCCATCTCGACTGATTGGTCGGTTGACGCAGATGGATCGATCGAAGACGAATGAAATAAGTTTAAGGCTACATTCGAGTCCGTAACGTCGCCGTTTATCTCATGGTCAGCACGTAAGCTATCGCATTGCCCTCCATGGATTAATAAGGAAACACGTAAGCTGTTAAAGCGTAGGAAACACTTCTGGGACTTATTCTTGTCGACAGGTCATGTATCCTTTAAGAGTGAGTACCGAAAACTCCGGAATATTTGTAAGAAAACAATAGCTAAATCCCGTACTACTTACGAACGACAGTTGGTATATGATAGTCGTACTTGTCCAAAACGATTGTTTTCGTATGTTAAACGGCAAATAAAACGTAGTGATAGTATTCCCCCATTATTGTTACACGATAATTCAGATTTACTAGCTGAATCAGATCGAGTCAAAGCTGAGACATTTTCAAACTATTTTAGCGAAGTCTACTCTACGTTTACTGTAACAAATACTTGTCTCAATCACACCGAGATACCAGCCATTGAATCTGTACAGGTGACTGAGGAAACTGCCCTTCCTTTGATAGGTGACCTCAAACCTTGTAAGATACCGGGTTCTGACGGGTTACATCCACGGCTGCTGTCATCTCTTGCGGACATTATTTCAAGACCGTTCGCGACACGCTTCAACATACCCCTTTCACTCGCTCAACTCCATGGGGATTGGAAAGATGCTGTTGACAGTCCTATATTTAAGGATGATCAGAGACAGATCGTATCTAACTACTGGTCTGTCAGTCTGACTAGCATTGTCGTTAAGTTACTTGAAAAGATAATTCGGGTTAGGCTGCTAAGCCACATAGATTCACACAATTTGTTAGCTCCTGAGCAACATGGGTTTCGTGACAAGCGTTCATGCTTGACTAACTTACTTATTGCGAGAGAGGATTGGACAGCAGCCTTAGATAAAGGTTTGTCTGTCGATGTTATATTCATAGATTTTAGCAAAGCATTTGACAAGGTTTCACACTTTGATCTTATGCAGAAGCTCACAAGCTTCGGAATAATAGGCACTGTACAGGAGCGGATAGGAAACTTCTTATGTGACCGCAAACAGAGAGTGAGGGTCAATGGGACGCTATCCGTTTGGAAGCCAGTCAAAAGTGGTTCACCCCAAAACACCATCTCAGGCCCTCTGCTCTTCCTTCTCTACGTAAATGCGTTACCGCTGTTGCTTAGGTCGTCGACATTATTATTTGCGGATGATGCCAAAATCTGGAGAACAATAAGAAGTGAGGCTGACCATCTGAATCTTCAAGCTGACTTAGACGATTTAGTTAGATGGGCTCGAGATTGGGGCTTAGAAATCAATTCTAGGAAGAGTGTTCTAATGCACATCGGTCACGGCAATAGTTACCATTATATTATTGATGGTAAACCTCTTCCATGCGTTCAAGAACATAAGTCATGACCTAAAAACAACTACGCATTGCAACGCAGCCACTGTCAAAGGTTTTCGTGCGTTGTGGTCACTTCGCCGAGCGTTCAAATCTTTTGACGAGGAAATGTTTCGAATTTTATATCCCACCTAAGTAAGACTACATTTAGAGTACTGTATCCAAGCGGCTAACCCATGTCTGGCAAAGGATACTAATTCAATTGAGCGTGTCCAGCATGTGGGGACGAAATTAGTGAAGAGTCTTTCTAAACTCCCTTACGATGAGCGTATAAAACGCCTAAACCTTTTCCCCTTGTCGTATCGTGAGACTCGAGGTGACCTTATACTGGCATTTCGTATCTTTAATTATGATTTGGGTGTTAATATGTCTTATCTTTTTGCTCCCTCCAGCACTAATAATCTCCGATGTCATAGCAAGAAGGTTCATAAACCACGATCTAATAAACTCAAGGTGGGGTTCCGTATTTCTCATCGAGTAGTCAATGATTGGAACGCTTTGCCCGATCAAGTGGTATCAGCCCCATCAGTTAATACTTTCAAGGAGAAACTGGACCTTCACTGGAATGCAATCTGTTATGACTAACACAGGTTCACCAATCTACTATCCTTATTACTGAAGACTGACTGAAAACTGAAGACGTTTGTTTGTATATTTCAGTACTTAAGGTCACATGAAATTTTGGTTTCTGTGCTAATTTAAGTCCTAAATCAGTCTTCCGTTACTTCGCTTTAAACATGGATAAAGTGCTAACGCTTGAAACTATCAATCCCAATATGATAAAAATAGAATATGCAGTACGTGGGCCAATCGTGGAACGTGCTCTTCAAATAGAAAAAGAACTCAAGAATGTAAGTATGATCCAGATATATTATAAACAATTTTAGGGTGATAAAAAATCCTTCAATGAAGTTGTCAAGTGCAATATTGGTGACTGTCACGCAACTGGCCAAAGATTCATAACGTTTGTACGTCAAGTCACTGCTCTGGCAACCTTTCCCTGTCTCCTCGAAGACAAGAGTTTTCCAGAGGACGCGAAATCAAGAGCTAAAGATTTGCTAGCAGCTTGTTCTGGTTCTAGTATCGGTATGCACAACTACTATATTGTTTCCCGAATCATATTTACTTTTTGTATTCACGTTAATCCTTATTTATCTAAGTTCATCAAGTTTATTCAACATTTTTGTAACCTGGTTTAGAAGCAACGCACATGTTACCGAGTAGTTGAGGTCGGTGGTATCTTAATACTGTTGACGGTACCACTTGTCTATGAGATCAGTTATTCATGGCCGGCTGTTATCTAGGTGGAATCGCATTTCCTCTGTCATTTGTAGTTAGAAGAGCCACTTTCGTAAGCTTGAAAGAGATGTATTATTTCTTTATTTGATTATTCAGCTTTAAGCTGTTCCGGATGCATTATATATTGTATTAACTTTGCTGTCACATCAGCTGGATTTAAAATAGAAAAATCACTCAGTGTATGTTACCAACCTTCAGTACTGAAGGTAATTATTCCACTTAAAACCACATGTGGTTTAATTTTCACGACGTGAGATTCAGGTCTTGTCATGCTACTAAGGCCTATCGGTGTAGCCGTTTGGTAATAAGTAATGTAAGTGGTTTAAGTGCTGCTTGATTATGCTTCTACCCAGGTAGTACTCTAAAAACTAGATTTTGTTTCTCACTCGCACCGATTCATTTATTATCATGCAATGCATTCACTACACAGTAGTATTTGCGGTTAAATGTTTCACCCGTTTCTTGATTTCAGGTTCTTACAGTCACTCTCTGGGGCTGGAGGTAGTCCGTAAAGATGTAGCAAAGTATATACATCAGCGCGATGGTATTGAGTCTAACTGGGAGAATATTTTTTTAGCTTGCGGGGCTACAGAGGCTGTAAAGGTATTTTACTTGCGATTATGATATAACATGTTTTTGGGTTGTATGTCCTCCTTTATTAGACGAAAATATTATTGATCATGGATCGAGCTGTCTCAATATTTGCCTCAACTGAGTCAATCTTAAGAGAGATGGTACTAAAAATACTCTACTTCTTGTGCATTTTTCTTACGAATTTTAAAAAGTATGCTAAATTCTGTAGATAGAATTCATAGTATAAGATTATTTAACAGGTGGTTTTACAAAATTCACTCTAAATGCTCAAAGATTTTCAAAAATTTTCACCACAAAGTTCAAACAGACGTTAGTAACAGTTGAAAGCCAATTATATAAAGGTGTCTACTTATAGTGCTACTACTTAGAAATAGCATAAAATATGTCAAAAAGGTAAGGGAGGAAGGGAAGAGCTAAGTAGGCTGAAAACGAGCAAGTTAAGTATTGTTGCTTTACAAACTCATAAAATAATAAATTAATGAGTAATAAGACAATAGGACTATGTTACTTTCCTTCACAATGACGTTTCACTGAGTTTTAGTTCATTTTTTACCCGATCGTTCTAATACACATAATCGATGCATTAAAGGCTAATCACGGGCATAAAAAGAGATTGTCGACTGTGCAGTAACAGATGCGCAACTTACCAGATTTCTTATCGAGATTTTGAATGACTGATGACTCTTAAATACCAAAGAAATTTCAAGATATACTGTTGTATAGATATGAAATCAGGTCATATTTCCCTGCAAATCTTGACTTATTGCTAAGAGTTTATGATTCCTGATCGTTGATATTCAGGATTGTAATTAGTCAGCTCAGGTTTTCATTCGTGCATTCTGTGAGTTTTGCCAGAATATACCTGGTTCTGGAATCCTTTGTAAAAATATGGTTATTACACTGTTAACTTTGTAAATCTGTGAAGATTTAGTTTATTTTTATAATCAGTCAATTGATAACACGCAACAAAACCACGATTAAACTGACACATGGCACAAATAACCGTGTGGTAAATTTTCGACGGCATATGTTTGTCTATTTATTTTATATATGGTAAATATGGTTATTTTAGTGGATTTTGATTGACTTACGCATTTTCGTGAAATTTTAGATGTTACTGGAAATGATATCTACAAGCGGTCGAGACAGTGAACGCGCAGGTGTTATGATTCCAATACCACAATATCCTTTGTATTCAGCTACGAATTCCGAATACAATAACTTTCAGGTTGGTTGGTGACTCTTATTGTTGCTTTTAATCAATTAAACGGCGAGTTTTCTCGTTAATTCTTATTATGTAGTAGTGAATTGTAGCCACATTATCATTTTAGCATAAATTGGGTTCGTATAGGTTTTCTGAATCAGGAACTCACCAAGTTTTGAAAGTCGAATAAATTCTTTAAACTTTGAGTCACTGAAAATTATGTTTTATGGCATTTTTAAGCTTGCTGATGCTAAACTTGAAAAGTAACTTCAGTTATGTATTCAAAGTTAAGATGTTTAAAATTCGCCTCTGGTCGCAATCATGGATTATTTTTCTATCTATTATCAAATTGTATTTATAGAGACAAAGAAACATGGGTGCAAAGACTATCAATCTTATAATAAAAACAACCACTTCAGGTTTACATCTGCCTACCATTTTGAGTTTTTTCCTTAATTATTTTACAACTTTTGTTTTAGATTAACTACTACTTAGATGAAAGTGACAACTGGTCCTTATCTGCCAATGAATTGAAACGAGCACTAACGAGTGTCAAAGGACAATGCATACCAAAAGCCATAGTTGTAATTAATCCAGGAAATCCAACGGGTCAAGTGCTTCCGCAAAAATGTATGGAAGATATTATTAAATTTGCAGTTGAGAACCGACTGATTTTGATAGCTGATGAAGTTTACCAGCAGAATGTTTACCAGCCGGACAAGTATCCATGGGTTAGTTTTAAAAAAGTTTTATTCAATATGGGACCAAGTTACTCAAGAAAACTGGAATTGGCCTCACTCATGTCCTGTAGTAAGGGTTACATGGGAGAGTAAGTCGGTTGTTATGAGATTTTTGACAAATAATTAAATACTTATCCTTGTATCCTTCTTTGTGTTTTGTTCACTATCGTCCTCCCTTTCTAGAGGTCTTCATTCTCTATTTGACAATGTATACTAATGTTCCACATTTATAAAACATTTTTATATTGATTTAAAGCAAAATGTTGGGTTACTCTGAGATCGTTTTCATTGTGAAGACGTTTAGTACTCATATACTTTCAACCAAGTTGGTCTGTCACAAATATCAGAGCACTGCTTACGTTGACGTCCTGTGCTAATACCTAAAATTAAGCTAAACAAACACTAACAGTGGCGTTAGTCAGTTGAGTTACTTATAGTCCGTCTGAGGATTGGGCAAACCTTTTTGATAGTACTGTTGTGATGTTTTGAGTAGGTCGCGTTAAACCCCACATAACACTGGTAACTCTCAACTGCAACGAATCAAAAGCAACCACTAACTTCGTTAAATTGTTGAACCCTATACAATAAAAGACATGGTAACGGCTATGTTGGAGCTGAACTGTACCAATAAAAAAGCTGGGGATAAGCGATAGTAGTGGTTATTAAGTCACAGAGATGAAGTCGGATGAGGATTGTTTACTATTTCTTACACGCATGATAGGTTATTAGACTAGTTCAGTTATGTCTTGAAAGTAGATATTGTTACACAGCTTGACGAGCGTCGTCGTCGAATAATTCATCATAGTAAAAGAAGACGGGTAGTGTGTTTCACTGGTGAATTAAACTTAAAGAAGATAATCTTACTATAATCAATTAGTTATAATGTCTCAAATGCATGCTTTGTGGTGAGACAGTTCCTTTGAGTTTGTTAAGGCTCGTTTAACGATTTTATTTTAATTTAGACATGTATCTTTTTGCAAGCTCTTCTCTGATTAACTATTATTCATGAAGTGTTTATACGTATGTAAGGACATTACAGAAAAAACACCTCCCTAATGCTCATTGTGAGACAACTCATATCAAAACCATTAATGTCAGATGGTTGCTCAAGTAGGTCTTCTAAACCAGAGTAGCTAAAAATGTGATTTAGTTTACCCCATATTGATATTGGTTGATTGGATATTCCATATGGTTTGTCATGTTGTTAATCGTTTTTGGAACAATTTACTGTTTAGATATTTCTGTCTATTCTAGATGTGGATATCGCGGTGGATATTGTGAATTATTAAATTTCGATCAAGCTGTCCAAGCTCAGCTTTACAAAGCCCTTTCAGCACGATTATGTCCACCTCTAATGGGACAGGTATAGTACTTCATAGATTTTCTGTTTAATTTAGTTTACAGCAATTCTTATGACTGATTGTGCTTTTTCGTTAAGAGTTAATTCAAATGATTATAATATTCATGAATTAGTTGGCGACTGATTATATTACTTAGTAACTTACGCCTGTCACTACCACTCGTGGAGGAGCATAGGTCGCCCACCAGCATTCTCCATCTAACTCTGTGCTGGGTTCTCCTTTCGAGGTAGTTCCAGCGGTTATTCATCTTTTTGATGTCTGCTTACAATTTTCAACGCAGTGTGGTTCTTGGTCATCCTCTTTCTCGTTTTCCTTCAGGATTTCAAGTTAGTGCTTGCCTCATGATATCATTAATGTATCTCGTATAAACTTTCAGCATCTTTTCTTAATTTCCCCTCCAGTTTGAGGTTGGTTTGTTCTCTCTCACATTAGGCTGTGGCTGATATTATCCGGTCAACGGACATTAGGTATCTTGCCAAACAGTTGTTTATAAATGCTTGTACCTTTTTGATGATGGGTGTAGTAGTTCTCCGAGTTTCAGCTCCCTACAGTAGGACTGTCTTGACGTTCGTATCGAAGATTCTGACATTGATATTGGTTGACAACTCTTTCGATTTCCATATGTTCTGCAACTGTATGAATTCTGCTCTTGCTTTGCCAATCCTCGCCTTTACGTCTGCATCATATTCTCCACGTTCATCGTTGATGCTGTCCAGGTACATGAAAGATTTCACCTCTTCCAGAGCTTCTCCATCAAGTATGATTGGGTTGGTGTTCTTCGTGTTGTATTTTAGGATATTCTTTTTTCCTTTGTGTATGTTGAGGCTTACTGATGCAAAGGTGACTGATTATATAGCATGTATAAATTAGTAGCGCGGTTAATAATGTTATAATTAATATCTCCATATAAGTTTACCCATTAGTTCCATTCACTTATTAGCTTTATTTTGGCCATACAGTTTTTATACTTGATGTAGTTTCCAATATCAAGAATTAAAGTCTTTACATTTAGACCAAGTTGCCCAAACGGAATATGTATTTGAAACGTTATTTTATTATCATTAAACAACCAATATATAACTGCGAACTTGAGAGGCTTATCCGAATTTGTCGACTACAACTATCAGAGTTCATTTTACTGTCAAATCTCTAATTTAGAACCTATATCATGCCAAAACCTTACGTGTAAGTTCAAGCTTACCAATCAGGGATAATAATTTATCCACTAAACTAGGTAACGCTAGGATTACGAATTCATATCGATTCATCCCAAACATTTAACGTCGAACCATATTACTTCTGTTGGGCCAACCTGGTTAATTAATAGAATTTGAATCTTAACGAAATACTAGCAACAATGAATCGAAGCTTATTATTGGAGAAGTATCATTATTAACTTGTAAAACCGACCCCTTTCTGTCTAATACATATACCGTCGGTGCTTATTTCCATAAGAGACATTGAATGTGGATTTCGTGTAGTATATCAAATATCCTCCTATATACTAATTACTTTGCTTCTGTATGGTACATTTATTTTTGCTTTTGGTGCTTTCACAGCACCGTCACATATACTCGAGTTCGTACACGTTTAAGTTTATTAAACCCTTTAATTAACCTACTAAATAAACAGTGTCATTCATTCCAATAAATGACCAGTGTATCATGTTTTTTCCTCATTTATGTCACTTTTCTATGAATGCCCAACAATTTCATTAGTGTCATTTTATCTTTCATGTTTTCGTGCAAAACAAAATTACTTAGGTAGCATTAGAAGCAATCGTGAATCCGCCTAAACCAGGTGAACCATCATATTCCTTATTTGTCAGAGAACGAGATGATGTATTAAGTGCATTGAAACATAAAGCTGATATCACCTATAGTGCACTGAATTCAGTGCCAAATATGTCATGTAATCCTGTTCAAGGTGCAATGTATGCCTTTCCACGCATACATTTACCACCAAATGCTATTCAAGAAGCTAAAGTAGGTTTAATTAAATACTAATAGTTGAGACTTGTATCGTTTTTACCATGTTTTTTCATTTATAGCTGATACATTTGCCTACCTTGAAGTTATATTTGTTTACGGAAAACTAGAGATATCACTCACTACCCAACTCTCTAAACTTAAATTTACCAAGCTTTGAACACATAACCCAGTGATTAAAAATTCAATTGCCTAAACTATTGAAGATTACTTTCATCGTTTCGTTTGAGATAAACATTTTTCTCTTTAAATTCATTTTGTATTGTTTGTTTGGATCTTCCTATTGATATTTAGGACTGCAATTGGTCAGTCTCCTATTAACATATATGCATCCTGTGCGAATTTCCTCGATATTGCCTTAAGTCCCAATCATTCTCTTTGTATAACTAACATTTTTCGTAGATTTTACCGTCATTAGATATGAATGCTTAGATACCCTAATTTTGAAACATTTATGTCAGGTCAGTTAGCAAGCAGAACTGTTGCGATCATGCAGACTTAGGTGCAAACATGGATAAGTTTTATGTCGTTAGAACCAGTCGACAGTAAACCCTAAACTACTGAGTTGTAAGTTTTTTTTAGGGAAAGCACTTTACACCTAGTAAAAACAGTCATAATTTGACAATCACAAACAAACTGAAATTACATTTTCATAAAATAACGTTCGATTACTGTGTGTTAAGTATGTTAACGTATCTGAAAGCAAACTACTACAATTTTGTGACGTTGTGTTTTTACTTCGATGAATCCATTATTATTAGAATGGGGGTTTGTGGAGATTGTAGTGATTTTAATAGTTGAATTCATGAGCCTAGCTTACATCGACTCATGAGTTCAACCATTTAAAAATTCATTATTCACTGTGATAAAGGTTACCATACAAGTGTAAACTGTCTGGGTCATTTGAAGACCATAGTGTCTCTTGTAACGTACAGTCTTTTAGCTTAACACGGTCTACCTCTTAGATTAACTCACAAAGAAACTACCATAGAGATAAATTTATATTTTCTATCCCCTTAAACTAGCTATAAGGCTATCAATGATAAAATGTCTTCGTTAAAATTAATTTGGCATTCATTGCCCAAAATTTTCTTTTCGTTTTACCAAAAAAGTAATATGAGTAATTCACAATTGTCAATTACAGAGAAGAGGAGAAGCACCAGATTTCTTCTATTGTTTACAACTGTTAGAGGAAAAAGGTGTATGTGTAGTTCCCGGTTCTGGTTTCGGGCAGCAAGAAGGGACGTATCATTTCAGGTAAATAATACATTTGTAAAAATATCATTTCGGTGGTATATATATATATATATATATATATATATATATATATATATATATATATATATATATAAGGAAACAGTAAAATATCTCTCATTTAATCTTCATACATTTTCAAGCTCCTGTAAATTAATCGTATCGAAATTCGAGTTCAGTATGTTTAAATGTAAAATAGTTAAATTCATCTGAGCAAATAATATTCTATCAGGACTGTTTCTTTTCGTTCGACTGTAAGACTGTTCCAATTAAGAATGATAGCCTAGTGGTCAAAACAGTGGAATTTAAACCACTGCGTTAGATTTTATTTTTTCTCAGTACCAAAATCTATCACCAGTTGAATAGCTGAACCACTACCCCACACACAAATAGTATGGCCTGAAGCTGAGTACCTAAGTTTCCATTGGTTAATGTGAAGTTCTGCCATAGTGAGTGTATTATTTAGTTTTCAACCACTGAGTCACAGCTTCAATTCCCTTTTCATCTACTTCGGTTTGGCCAACCAATAGACCTCATGCTCGTAACCAACTATATAAACACGAAGTTGTCATACAGCACTTTAAAAGTTCTTTCAGCTTAGTGAATGACTGTTTTCATCTTGAATAAGATTGATGGTATATTCATCTCAATTGAATCCATGGTGAATTAGAATCCATAATCTCTTAATCATTCCTACTCTTTTTGTACAATAACTCTCGGTTTGCATTTTTAATAAATCGCCAAGCTTATTACCTATGATATGATTTACTTCAATTAACTATCTTTATGCACCTCGATTCAGCTCTGATATGTAGTATCTTAGTGGTGAATTTTATATCATTATGGCATTAGTGTATAGGATCAATTTGAATTCTTTCCTTCAACTAGATAATAAAGTCCAGAACTACTATAACTGATGTGATATGTTTATGTACATAACTTTTAACCATCCATCTATCAAAATTGAAATAGTTTAAGCGATGTCCTAACCTGTGATCAAACAAATTAAATTCAATCACTTTTATTCTATTAAATTTCAATACATCAGTTTTATGAAGTTTGTTGTGATTATTACACCTTTTATGTAGTTTTGGAAACAATGTGAAAAATTAATGAATACAATACAGAATATTACTTGTGTAAAAAATAAAGAAAAAAAAACACTTTATAAAATACTTCAGTTTCATGTTTCGTAATATTAGCAAACTATTTTGTTTATATTTATTATTTGAAAAAAATGAATGATCATTTCAATCGGATCAATGTGACGTGAACATATTTTGTACATTTTCAAAATGTTGCTAATTAATTAATGAATTCATTCATTCACTCATTTTATATTACTAACGTCGTATAAATAAAAGCTGCTTTTCATTTTGTTTATGATTAACAAACCATTATGATAGTTTTATAATTAAAAAAAATTTTTTTCCCTGCTTTTCATATTTAAACGTTTTGATAAATATAATATAACTCGCTTATTTGTTTTAACTTACCTAATCTATATGTGTATTTTATTCTAACACTGATTATAAATTGTATATCAACTTGGTTCATATATATTATGATCATGTAAACTATTTAAAAATTATTTAAAGTAATATGATCTTTGTATGGTAAGTACCATATAGTTATCCCTGTAAACAAATCATACTAAATTGGTGGTTGTTTTGTTTTGTTTAACAAGGCTAATTTAGTTGAATAAATTTCCGAAATATCATTGGATATAGTCATAATATGTTAATAGTTGATTAGTGCTTATTGTAAGATAAATTTTTATAATTAAACAGTTCTTAAAATGTAAACGGTAATTAGATTAAATTTATATTATTTTCAGAAGGGGGTTTTGTGGAGATTTTAGTAATTTCAATAGTTGAAATCATGATTCAATTGAAGCTAGACCACCATAGGAAAACCTAGAAACACTGGATGGCCGTTTTGTCCCAGTGTGGGACTCCTCAGAAGTGCGCATCCACGATCCCACCCCGCGAGATTCGAACTCAGGACCTATCGGTCTCGCGCACGAGTGCTTAGCCACTAGACCAATGAGCCGACATCCAACGGTGTTAATGTTTAACTCCAACCAATCCACGAAATTGCGCGGATCGTGGATGCGCACTACTGAGGAGTCCCATACTAGGACTAAACGGCCGTCGAGTGCTTCCAGGTTTTCCATGGTGGTTTAGCTTCAATTGACTCATGATTTCAACCATTGAAATTTATATTATTTGCATGATGTAGTACATGATATCTAGTGGCATTAATTTTAGTAGACATGCTTAGTTAATAATCTATTTTATTTTTTGGGGGGGAAATCTACGAAACACTTATTAGGTTATGTGCAACTTAAACTTTTATACAATTTCGTAAATAGATACAGATCAAGTATTCATTTTATGGTATATAATAGATGTACAGGTAATAACTCGTCAATTATTGTTATTATTTTATTTGAACACATAAGCATTGGTACAATAGAGCACCAAATACATTTGCGCTACACAATACAATGAGGCCAGTAGTAGTTATCACTGGTTTGTGTGAAGTCTGTGATACTGCCGGGGCGCCCAGATCGAAGCAAGTGGTTTTCTTGGGGGGCTACACCCAGAGCCTTTGACCTAAAGGTCTGATCCATAAAGCAGTGGAGCAACATCAGGAGATGCAGTGCCATGGTAGCCGGTGACCCATAATTGGTTCATACGCCTATGTGCACCATTGTTTTGGAATAAGGGTTTTCCAACTCCCCTAGGTAGATCCTCCATATCCACCAGCCCGGTTAAAGCGCCGGACATTCGCTTTTCGTCCTCCCCCGCCACAAGAAAACACTGAGTAGGACTTCCCTAGTAGTGGCTGTATACGCGTGGTCATGTGAGAAAATTTGGAGAGCGAGAGCGAACTTTCTGTACCCTTGGCCGTACCAGGGCATTTGGGGGCATAACTAGTGATACGAACCTTTGGAATTTAAACTAAAGGAATTATTATCAACTCATTATCAAGTACTGGTCTGTATACATGGCTTCAAGTCATATTTCAAGCGAAAGGTTAGTGACACTACTCGGTTATATTCTCCTGTTTAATATATTCACATTATTACTAATAAAAATAATTCACGTTGTATATAAAATCATGAATTCACAAAGTTTATGTTTTGTTTTTATTTATTTCTACACAGAACTACTATTTTACCGTCTGTTGAGAAGATGAAATATGTTATGAAACAAATTGAAGAGTTTCATATATCATTTATGAAAAAATATTCTTAATTCTATATTATAAATAACAATAATAAATTAGTTAGAAAAGATACATTAATCAAGGCTATCATTCAGATTAGTCATGTATCCATAACTTTTTGTTCATTTATGAGTGGGTTTAAACCTGTACCCATTTATCCTATTTTTAATAACTTAATATTCTGCTAACTATTAAACTTTATTATAACCATAATGTATGTATGCATATACTGAAATTATGTACATGCAAATTAAATACCAATTTACATAAATTCGATTATATATGAACAATTTCCAATAACTTCACTCACATTCTGTTGTTTATTATAATTGTTTTTAATTTTTCGAAATATATTTAGTTAACAAGATGAAAGATTATTGTTTTACTTGATATTCAGTATCAGTTATTTATTAGAATTACAGGATACTTCAATAATCTATTTAACTCTAAAGAGATATAATACACATTAGTGATTTGAGGAGCTAGTTGGAAACTGGTCATGTTGACGGTATCAATAAACAAAGAACTTATGTTCAGAACTATTACTGTCTCTGAAACATTTATCCGATATTTTGCTCGTTATTACTTAATTAGCTGCAACAAATAAGTTTTATTACTCGTTGATGATTTATCGCAAGGATGCTTTGAGGTCATTAATTTTTCCTTGTAAAGCGACAGAAGTATAAATGGAATAAAATCAGAAATTATAATACCCATTGAATCATAACAGAATTTTTTAGTTGGTGAAATCAGAACCTAGGAAGACATGTTTATTTAGTGGTTATATGTCGATAATTAAATAAGAGGTATTTGAAAATGAGGTCGTCTTCTCTTTTTTTAATGTAATCTCACCAATGACCTATTCGGACGGAGAGTGATTACATTGATTGCTCAGTGAGTAATCATCCATTCGTCTAATTTTTTGAGCTGACCTATTTCCTTCAATCAAAATGTATTACAACCATTCGACTGAATAACTGGACATTGCATATAGCATGTCTTGTTGATAGGTATGGTAGGCAGAGATATTATTGAGATCGTAAATACATTTTGTTAATGAATCTCAACTACCAAAAACATAAGTCCATGGTTCTCTATCGATCACGTCCAACTGACTACGAATAAAAAAGTGTATGAACAATACAACGCAAATGGAAAAGTCTGCCATAGCCTAAGTGACTAAACAGAAGTCGTTTATTAAATAGTTGTAGCTTTATCCATGATTTTGAGCTCCTCAATTAGTTTAAATTATTTTGTGCTTGGGAATAACCTTGTGTGGATATGGTCCTGATGCAAGCTGAAGCGAATCAAACTGCTGCGTGCTACTGAGATACAAAATGTGGATTGTGGAGGTTTCAACGAATCTGTAGGGATGGTTTGAACTTTATTATTTCTTTAGGTGCGATGAGATTTTGGTTGGCTGGTTTTTGATAAAAACCATTTTAAATGATCCTTAGCGATAGAACCAACGTTGTTTATTTGCATTTACAATATTCTAATCTTTATGTGTATATAACCCTCAGCAGTAATCCTTTGTATTAGGTTGACTTTGTGTTAACTGCGAGCCCTCATAATCATTGAAAAGGTCTTTTATAACCGTTGCTATCAAATGCTACTGGCTCATCACCTCCAGGTATATATTTCGTCGCTATATATCGATTCTAAATGTCGTCATTTTTGGATGTGACACAGGGGTTCAGTTTGCCAGAATCATAGGTTCAATTCATGAATTCGTAGATATTCAACTATGCATGACAGGTTAGTTTAAATATGTTAGTCGAATGGTTATTCGCACTTATCCTTATTTTATTCAACATGGATGTAACATGTCACTGGGAAATAACAGTGAAACATATGAGCGACCTACAGAACTAAGGATTGACTAAAATATTTCTAAGACCTTAGGTTACATTCAGATGGATGACTATAATTTAGAAAACGGTATCTGAACTTATTTCTGAAAATGTCTTAATAGCATTCAAAAATGTTTAACAAACATTTCGTCGTTCGTAATCTATGGTAAATAAGAATGGTAGACTTGAATTTATGAACTAGTAATTTTCAGGACTATACAGTACATACTCTAGTAATCACGAATGGAACACCAATCAAGTCAGAAAGAATACAGTGAACACACCTAAAGATATTATATTGTAATTCTAATTACGCACGTAACAATTTGAAAAGTTTTCACCATTATATACAAACACCACAAATTCAGAATTCGTACATGGCTTTGGATCTGGATAACGGGTGAGACCTGGTCATTAACATATCCAATACCATGAGTCCACTTATGAGTATTTCGAAGACGGAACTACGTGTTCGCTTTTGTGGAATTTTCGTAACTGTTATATATATTAGTTTTCGTAAAGTCAAAACTTATAGGTTTAAGAACCTCTTTTCTCCCTTGTAACAAGTGTTCGTTTTATGGCTGGAATAAGTTCCAAGATGAAAGTGTCTTTAGATTAATTTTGTGGCCACCACGTGACAGATTTATGTCCATAAATCACGACAGTAGGTGAGGAACTCATACTGATAATAAAGTTACTGTGATGTCCTCATTTAGTAATGGCTTCTTTGTAAATTATTCCGCGCCTGATTCAAATTCCAAATACAAAACATTCGATTGTTTTCAAGGTGTTCTTTTTGACGTGAATGCTGGTCCACACGTAACTACTAGATTACGAATCGGACAGTCCTGAGAGTTACTAGTTAGCAAACCAAATTCAACCACTCGTAGTTTTTACAGATACGTTATATTGACGGTGATCAATGTTGTTGCTAAGGTGCTCTTAAAATTGCAAAGAAATCTATTCTCAAACTTGGAGATTTATCGAATCAACAATGATTGTGTGGACTGCTTTAAAACAGGGAACCGAAAGTTAGCGCATTATGAAAAAGGCTTTCAAGGAATATAGAAGCAATAGGCTAGAGGACTGTGCTGGTCATCTAACTCTGGTGGATTATTAATCTTGCAATTATATATCCGAGATTTAACTTTGCAAACATTTTTCAGGCAACACTGATTGTATTTAACACCATAAATGCCCTATGTAAGAAGTCTGATTAGGAATATTTTGAAAAGTGCTGTATTTCCTACACACCGATTCATCAGACCAGTTGTAAAGCATACAGTGTTTGTAGATAATGAGATTTGTATGTGGTGTATGACATATGACGGACGGAATGACGACAAAAGATCAATTGTTTTTTAACCCACTGGAGTTGACAGTGCCCTTTATTATTTATGGTAAGCTGATGTTTTTGGAGATATTTAAAAGTAAGCTTTGATGAAATGAACTGCTTGATGACAAGTTGATCCGTTGTAGAAAAGAACTAATAAGTCCTCTGGTTTCATCATCCTAACAGTTAAGACGTTTCCGACAATTCTTAGTAAAATATCCGGTGATAGGTTTTCCTTTTCCTGTGGATATGATCCTCAGTAATATCCCTTTGTGTTTTGTTGACTATTGTATTAATCATAAATGAAGGTGGTCCTCTCATAATAATTAAAACGTAGCTTTATAACCAATGTGCTTATTGACTTCACTCATTTACGTCATATTTGACGGTTATATTTTTGTGTTTATGAATAATTTTCGAGAAGACAAGTATACATTCATTTTGATTTTCATAATGTAACAGTAATATAAATTAATTTCTTGACTTTTCCTATGGTAATACTTAATCTTGAACAACTGATATAGAGATTCTCTTCTGTGATACTCAATAAAGTAAATTATTGCCATTCATACACTAATGCCTCAATTATAAATACTTTATCCTGGTAGGCATCTCAATTAGCTTATATTGTCAAAAAAAACTCATGCGGTAACAACTTAGAAGCTATAAATATTTACACTGATGATTGTATTTTTGTAGGACTATTCATAATTCCCCGGCTTTAAATATGGGTATTAACCGTTGAATAATCATTAAAGTCACACAAAAAATATATATGGATATGAATTCATTTCGTTAAACTGATCGTTATCTGCCATTGGTTTTTGTCTTTTTCATTTAGTTGTAAACAAACTCAATAATTCTTCTTAGAGGTATCAGTTGTCACTGTTACAATGACATAATTCACAAATCCTTAAGCAAATAAGAATATGGTTTTAATTTGCATTGAATCAGTGACGTCGGTATTGTACTTTAAGAATAGATAATTTAACTATCAATCATCTCACTTCCAAATTATTCAGTTACTCGATTTCATATCCAAGTATTTTCCGTAGATGTAAGAAAACCTTTAAATGATGTTATTTAGTCAAAGCAATAATCATTGGTGTATTGAAAATATTTCAGAAACGATCAATTAGTTTTAACCTAAAGAAATCGATATAAGCAGTACTTTCATCATTGCTCGATAAGACACTAGTTAACTTAGTAAAAAAAGCATGTTTTTATAAACTACAAAAGCACTTCATATTAATCATTCACTATTAAAAACGTAATATTTCATCATTATTTTGTGCTTGTTCACTAAATCATATCTTAAGATTGTATGTAACCAAGTTCCTCTTGTTCATGTTTTTTTAAAACCAAAACCCAATTAGTGTATTCTAAACAGAGAAGACTTCGATTATTTGATCGTCAATAGTTTTATAATCTAATGTTTTTAGATCATTTTGATTTTATCTTTCTGATAATACATATACTCTGTTCAGATTTGGATGGTGTCCAGGAGCGAAATTTATGACACGCGTTTCGTCTTACTTGGGACTCGTTAGCCGGATGTACATACATCCTAGAGTTGATTCACATTCCATGATTCAAACCCAATACCGTTCGCTTAAATTTCTATCGAGTCATTCAGTTTGCTACTAAGTCCAAATAGCCGATGGTGCATTCAACAGACGAGTTGAAAAGATGACGATGATGATTCCAAATTCATATTAATTAGTTTAAGCAAAGTATTTCAACTAAAGTTGTTCGACCATTTTACATGTTCAATAAATTTTCTATATCCAGCACTTCGTCATTAATCAATTAATCATTGGGTGAATGTTACAAACAAGAACTCAATTTTCATTAAAGATTTCGTTTCAATCACCTCAGGTTATCTAAAATTATACTGTAGCACTTCCTAACATGTCAGACGAAAGATACAAGTAAAGTGAGAGTTCTGTTTTGAAATAAAATGTCCAGTGAAAATACACTTTTATACTCATCATTCATTCACTAAATGAACTTAAAATTGCCGGAAAAAGCTGGATAGAGCACTTTTATTGCACAATGGAACAAGGACGAATAACCTCAACCGATACTTCCTATAAGCTGATATTTTCATACCTATATGAAAAAAATGTTCAAATACAAATGAAATAAATTGATAGATATTCGTTTCATCATATTGATCTATCATATTTTTTTGTGTGCAAGGATAATTCAACTATTATTTGATACTTTCAAACTTACTTTCAACCACTTCTTCAGAGTAAGTGGCTTGCTATTAAGTCATGACAAGATATAACAAAAAAATATATTGATTATTACAATTATTATAGTGTGGGGAGACAACTTTATTGATTCTTTTTAATTTTCAATAAGGTTTGAAAAGTTATTGTTATTTAGTTTCAGTATATCGATGCCAATTATTGTTTGACTTGTACAATTACCTTTCGGATGTATACGCAAAACAGTTTACAGTTATTTCAAACTTTTTAGGACAAGCTTGTACTCAAGCCAAATTTTTGTAATATTTTCAACTATTTCATATTTTCATCCATAGTTTCTTCATTCTACAATATATCTGAAGCTGAATGATGCTGGTTCGAATCCCAGAGGTATCATTTGTTTCCCGACCGTAGTTGCTTCCTGTAGCCTCGCTGGCGTAGGTATAGCATTGAGTCCTAGGGCAGAACTAGCTCTCTTAGACTGGATCCCAATAGACAGTTGTTTGTGAGCTTCCCAAATAAACGAAACAGTAAGAATTCGGAAAGAAAGAGGCACTCATCGTTGCCCCTTCGTCGTCTCTGCCTACTCTCCCACTAACTGCAGCTCAGATGATGTAGAAGATGAGTTTTATAGAAAGCTTTCCGATCTTCTCCGAAAAGCTAGGCGCTCTGATGTAGTAACAGTGGCTGGTGACTTTAATGTTCAAGTAAGTAAACTAAGCGAAAGGGAAAGACACCTGGGTGAATCTTATAGTGTCGTGACTCAAAAAACAGATAATGGCGACCGTCTGTTGCAGCTATGCTCAGATAAACGCCTGTTTCTCGCAAACACTAACTTCAAGCATAAGGAAGAACATCTTTTGACATGGCGAACCCCTGATTCGTCCCAACGTTGAAGCCAAATAGATCACATCGCTATCAGCCACCGATGGAGGGGCTCGATAGAAGACTGTCGCTCATTCTGGAGCACATGCTTAGACTCAGATCATGCTCTAGTGCGAGCACGTATCTGTCTACGTCTTACTGGACGTAGGAAAGATGGTGCAAGAAAACCCCTTAGGGTTCTACTTAATGATAGTCAAGCTAAGAGTATATTTCAGGAACAACTAGAAAAACAGTTAGGCAGCCATGTAAGTGATGCCCACCCCGAGGCAGCGTGGAATGACATCCGAAGAGCTGTAGAAACATCAGTGATATCTGCAAGTACGGTAAACCATAAGGTTAAGGAGAAACACTGGATCTCAGCAGCATCTACCGCACTGATAGATGCTCGTAAACTCATTCCATCTGGCTCTGAATATGACGAAGAGCGGAGTCAGCTTAAGCTCAGGCTGACAAGAAGCCTACGCAATGATCGTGAACAATGGTGGGTAGCGAAAGCAAGAGAGATGGAAAAGGCAGCGGCAATAGATAACAGCAGACAACTGTTCAGACTTGTTAAGGAAACCGGTATTAGGAACCCGACTGTTACCGAAACAATCTCAGAGAAAGATGGACATATTATTCATTCTCAATCCAGGTGGTTGGATCGACGGGCAGAACACTTTAGGGATCATTTCAACTGGCCTTCAGCCACACTTCGGTTTGCCACGATCCCCAATCTACCTGAATGGCAAATTAATGTAGGTACTCCAACTCTTTGCGAAGTTGAAAAAGCTATAGGAAATCTGAAGCGAGGGAGAGCAGCAGGCCCTGACAGGTTTACTCCTGAGATTTTTAATCATGGTGGTCCAGTATTAGCAGCGAGATTGACTGAGGTCTTAAGTAGAATCTGGGAACTGGACGTAATCCCATCTGACTGGTCTCAATCACTGATTGTGCCAGTCTATAAGAAAGGACAAATGTCCTCCTGTGACAATCACAGAGGAATTAGTTTGACTAATATAGTGTCTAAAATATTAGCTTCAATAATACTTCGACGCCTAACTAAAGCTTGTGAAGAGCAGACTAGAGAAATTCAGGCTGGTTTTCGACCGGGATGTGGTTGTATAAACCAGATATACATACTATGTTGGTCCTAGAATATAGTCACACATTCAAACGTCTCACAATGGTAGTATTTCTCGACCTTAAGGCGGCATTTGACTCTGTTGATCGTGAGGTTCTATGGCAGTGTTTGTCACTGAAAGGAGTACCAAAGAAGTGCATTAACCTTATAAAGGCTCTCTACTCGAACACAACTGGTCGAGTGAGAGCTTATGGTGAACTGTCATCAGAATTGACTACCTCAAGTGGTGTTCGTCAGGGCTGTCCACTCTCTCCATTCTTGTTTAACTTTGTCGTTGACGTCCTTTTAGCGATGACACTTTCCTCATCTAAATTTCCAGGGGTTGAACTTCTACCGGGAAATTCACTTGTTGACTTAGAATATGCCGATGACATAGTTCTGTTTGGTGAAGACGCTGACAAAATGCAGAGTCTGCTGATCACTCTAAGCAACAATGCAAAGATGTTTGGCATGCGATTCTCCCCCTCGAAATGCAAAATGTTGCTTCAGGATTGGGTTGCGTCGACACCCGAACTAGTGATAGGGAGTGAAGTAGTTGAGCGTGTCGACCGCTTCACTTATCTCGGAAGTCTCATCAGCCCTTGTGGTCTGGTGTGTGACGAAATCTCAGCACGCATACAGAAGGCTCGACTAGCTTTTGCCAACTTGCGTCATTTGTGGCGTAGGCGAGATATCCGTCTATCAACCAAAGGACGTGTTTACTGCGCAGCAGTTCGTTCCGTCCTACTTCATGGCAGTGAAACATGGCCAGTAAGAGTAGAGGATATTCGTAGGTTATTAGTATTCGATCATAGATGTCTTCGAAACATTGCTCGTATATCCTGGGACCATTGAATAAGTAACGCAGTTGTTAGGAAACGGGTACTAGGTAAGGATGGCAAATCGATTGATGAAGTAGTGAAATTTCATCAGTTGAGATGGCTGGGATATATGTTACGTATGCCCAACAACCGACTTCCGCGACGAGCGATGTTTTATGGTGTAGGAGTGGGTTGGAAGAAAGCTAGGGCGGCCAGACCAAAACATGGCACAAATCCATGAAGTCACTGACAAGTGGAGTGAGCCATGTTGGTAGGTGTAGACTACCTGGTTGGGGTCCGCGAGATGATAGCAACCGATGGTTAGAGACTCTGAATGACATGGCTCAAAATCGTTTGAAATAGTGTGCGTAGGTGCATCGACTCTTTGTGTTCTCCCAAATTCTAATCTTTTGAATTCTTCATGTCCCTTTCTTTTCTTTCTCTTTCCAAGTTTATTCCACTGGATTGTACTCCTTGAATAACGTCTTCAAACCCTAATGTTCCCTATTACTACTTATACTTTTACTACCTCTATCACTACGGGATTTGAATCGATAACTGCATCTCTGTGCTAATGTGGTATGGAAACTCGAACTGATGTACGTACGTACGAAGTTCCAAGTTGTTACTGACTGACTGGCTGGTATTATTTGTTAACTCAAGAATACCAGTTTATTCTATTAACTAGTGTCAACTAACGTGAAACATATGTCCTCAGTTTTCTATCATTTACTTCTAATTACCTAACACATCTGAGATAACATTCAAATTTATGTAGACTTTTCATACAGTTTTTGTGATGTTTGTATACTTGTCAGACAAAATACAAAAAGACACAGTGTAATGTTGACCTATATTAACAGATAAAAACAATCGGAATGCGTGTTTATTAATTTCAAAGCACAAAAGCCTTAGTATATCTTCAATCAAATTTTTAACAAATAAACATTAAAAACACTGTTCTGTAAAGGTTACTGACGTATGGCATCATAACACCGGAATATTTGGTTTAGTCATATGAAAAACTAACGTAATCTGATAACGTAGAATGTTAGTTAATAATAAAGCAGTTATTTTTGGTCGAAATAGTGATGTTTTCCAAATTTCGTCATATATATCTATATACCCCCGTGAAAATTATCTGAACACGGTAAATCATAATAATGTAAAAGTGCACGCCTGATTTTACCGTTGATATGTTTACTCTTTTGAATAGTAGTGTGATGTATGCTACTTATATCGACATGAGTAGTATGTAACGATAGTCAGGATTAGAATGTTCGGCAGCAGATCGCGAAGGAAAGAACGGGAACAGAAGGCAATTGACATGAAAATGCAGGAACAATGAAGTCTGAAACTATTGACCGATATTTGCAAAAGGAACAGTCCAGTTTGAGACAATTGATATTTTGAAAATTAAGTATTTACTGTGTGGTTCTCAGATTTTACTAAGATGTTCTGTAATGTTGTGTTCAAAAGTATTCGATTGTGCTCCATTTGTGTTCTCCTTCACTACTGTAGCACATCAAAATTTTCAAATGGGATTTTCCTAATACAGGTAGTCGATAATTGTCAAACCGAGTAAACAAATACTTTTACTTGCTTACGCCTGTTACTTCCAATTGAGCATAGGCCGCCGACCAGCATTCTCCAACCCACTCCGTCCTGAGCCATCCTTTCCAATTCTGTCCAAGTTTCGTTAATTTTTCTCATATCTGTCTCCACTTCTTGGAAAATTGTGTTCTTTGGTCTTCCTCTTTCCTTTGGCCGTGAGGGTTTCATATGAGGGCTTACCTTGTAACACAGTTGGGTGCTTTCTTCAATGTGTGTCCTATCCACTTCCAGTGCTTCTTCCTGACTTCTTCCTCCCCTGGGATCTGGTCTGTTCTATCCAACAGTAGGTTGTTGGTGATAGTTTCTGACCAACGGATCCGAAGTATTTTGTAAAGACAACTGTTAATAAACACTTGTATCTTCTGGATGATGGCTTTCGTAGTTTTCCAGGTTTCCGCCCCATACAGTAGAACTGTCTTGACATTTGTATTGAAAATTCTGAATTTGGTGTTGGTTGCCAATTGTTTTGAGTTCCAGATATTCTTCAGTTGTAAATATGCTGCTCTTGCTTTGTCGATCCGTGCCTTCACATCTGCATCAGATCCACCGTGTTCATCGATGATGCTGCTTAGATACGTAAAGGCTTTTACATCTTCCAAGATTTCTCCGTCAAGTGTGATTCGATTGTTGCATGCTGTGTTGTATCGGAGAACCTTGCTTTTCCATTTGTGTATATCGAGACCTATTGCTGCTGAGGCTGCAGCTACACTGGTCGTTTTCTCCTGCATTTGTTGTTGCGTATGCGATAGAAGAGCCAGATCATCTGCGAAGTCTAGATCATCCAATTGCATCCTAGCTGTCCACTGTATCCCGTGCTTCCCTTCAGATGTTGACATCTTCATGATCCAGTCGATCACCAGGAGAAAGAGAAAGGGTGAGAGTAAGCAACCTTGCCTGACACCGGTCTTTACTTAGAACGACTTTGTCAACTGTCCTCCATGAACGATTTTGCAGTTTAATCCATCGTAGGAATTCGTATGATATTGACTATCTTCTGAGGCACGCCGTAGTGTCGAGGAAGCTTCCATAGTGTTGTTCTGTCCACGCTATCAAATGCTTTTTCGTAGTCAATGAAGTTGATATAGAGTGATGAATTCCACTCAATTGATTGTTCCACAATGATCTGTAGAGTTGCGGTTTGGTCTGTACACGATCGATCCTTAGGGAATCCAGCCTGTTGGTCTCGAAGTTGGGCGTCTACAGAGTTATTCATTCTGTTTAACAATGCCCTGTTGAAGACTTTTCCTGGTATTGAGAGAAGAGTGATGCCCCTGTAGTTATTACAGCTGCTGAGATCGCCTTTCTTTGGTATCTTGATCAGGTATCCTTCTTTCCAGTCTGTTGGTACTTGCGAGTAAACAGATGATAAGAAGTTTTTAGGTTACTAAATCATCTGAATTCCTTGACGTTTATTGGAATATTTATGAAAGTACTTGTCTTCTCCGTCTTCTCTGAATATAGTGCAACATTTGATTAGCCATTGAGTGATAAAATTGTGCATTATCATTAGCTTTAGACATGTGGTCTCGTGATGATATCTTGTCACACAAAAATTATGGGGTAGGTTTCATTCAATCAAATATAGGAAACTTATTTAGTTTTTTTTCTTTATTTCATTAGGAAGTGATCTATAAATTACTCTGCAAATGATTGGATGGCATTAAGTCATAATTTATGGAGAAATGTTATTACGTAACTAAATAGTAATATTATATATATATATATATATATATATATATATATATATATATATATATATATATATATATGTTTGTATATTGACTAGTAAGAGAAGAAAGATCAATCTCAATTTTCTCGCCTTTACTACTGGGGTAACTTCATACAATTAACCTGTATTATATTCACTGTGCTAAACAAATTCATATCAATGTAGAGCATAAGTTTTTTTACAATTGAAATTTCCTGTCAGAGAATCCTGGGTAGTTATTTTCTGTATCTATTGGATTGCAAGCACAAATGGTTGAAATTTCTAGTTTTCAGATGAATCACGATGCTTTTCATTCCATAGACTAACCGCAAAAATAAAACCGGAAACGAGATTTGCATATAAAACCGCCAAACTTGGCTCTACATTATTAATAATGAGCTTTCATCGTGTTTTTTTATCATTATCATTAGTATCTTCCATGTGATCCAGCTTAAAAATAAGACAGAACGTTCCAATGCATCTATCAACTGTCATTAAATCGTATCTTCCAGATTAGACTAAACTTTGATCTGACTTTTATATGCTTGAATTTTACAATAAGATATCTATTTGAACGGAGTTTTTATTAGATAACCAGTCATGTACTCAACTAGATAATGACGACATCAAGAAACTAATCAAGTGTCATAATTTCAACGTTTTCAGTTTTAAAGTGGTACCGTTTTACTTCCAGTTTTTGGGAAAACCTCAGTTTAGTCATATAAAGTCTTGCTAAAATGAAAATGAAATGAAATGGTAGTAATATTTCTGCCCAACCTAGTAGCAGAATGCCGTAGGTCCTTTGGGAAAAGAAAAGAGCCCTTGCAAAGTGTTCTCGACTGGGCTTTTGGAGAAAGCAAAGTAAACAGATGAGTTAATGGTTCACTTTGTAGTTGTCTTATATATAATTAGGAAAATCGATATCCGTATTGCGTGTGGACGCGTTACAGTCTACATTTGCCTGTAGTATAGACAGACGTTACAGTCTACAATTTTCTATCACTTTCGGAAACTTGTGAACTATAATGGACGTAAAACTACCTCAAGTATGAGTTACATGCAGTTATTCAGTTTACAGACCAAGACCCATATAATCCATACTATACATATCAGTATAAATGCGATAACCCTAGCCCGAATCCTAGCGGCTTCCAAACACTAAATGTGTGGTAAGTAATAAAATCATTTCGTAGAGAAGTCGTCATGGAGTATATGCTTTCATTACGCTCATACAACAAGGAGTTTTAGTGTTGACTCCTGTGCACTGGTTACGGCACAGTCTATGGTCTTTGCTCTGACCTGCCCCTTCCACACCTGCTGTGACCTTACAAAGGGAATCCATATAGGCACCAAAAAGAAATTTTTCTCCAGTACCACATTCACGCTTTCAATTCAAGTTTAACTTCTATTCTATATTAATCAGATTTAAGACATAGTACATGATTAGCCCTATCTTCATTTGTGGTAAAGTCAGTGGTCAGCCCATTCTATACTTAGCCACCCATATTAACTCATGAACATAGTCCACTGAAGGAATAGGAAATAAATAAATTCTAGTGTACACACCGAATTTTATTTAATGGACAAATATCTCTAAAAGTTTTTTTAAAAATCATAGTTCAAATCTATAAAAATTTAAGTTCAAATATTTAGAGTGAATTGTCTAAACTATTATCATTTGAAATATGAAAATAGCAAGACAGTTAAAGTATGAAGGGGAAAATTTCCATTCGCCAATTAATTTTCCCAAATATAACTCAACTATCCAACTTGGAACATACATTTTTTGAAATAATACATTAATATTAACAGATTCTATCTAGATCTCGTTTAGATATACAATGACCGTTAGCGAAAATAGACAATTTTGGAACATTCGTTGAACTAAGTAATGTATTAATAGAAACTATTCAATCTGGTTGTATAGAGCAACAACGAAAATATACCAACACAATAACCTATTGAATGCTCTTTTGTAGACATCTTAGATTATTAATGCTGAGAACCTACAAGCTTTGGGAAGAAAATTTGAATGGTTTATATACTGCTAAGTCATTATTACCAATGGACTTTCAGTACATTTTACTCTCAGTCATTCTCATCATCCAAGCATATATTACAATATGACATCAGCTGAAGATTCACTAACAACCAAAAAGTATCAGAGATTTATTTTAATCTGCTTTTAAATTTGTCAGTGATGCCCACAGATAATACATCATAAGATTGAGTCCAAGTTATTCTCATATCATCATTAGTATACATTCAATCAGCTATCAATTAGAAATCGAATAATTGACTGCATATATTTTATTAAATTAATGGTAGGGTCCAATCTTCATTCCACGTTATCAAAGAGTAGCTAACAATTTCACCCTCGACTTATTTAACTACAGAAGTCACAGTTTATCACAAAAACTTCAAGGGATACACTTTATATTCTTCATTATTAAGGATAAGACTACACCATATCAGTTAACTGTGAGTCTTCGATCGATATTCGTGGATTGGTTGAAGTTAAATATTAACACCGTTGGATGCCGGCTCAGTGGTTTAATGGTTAAGCACTCGCGCGCGAGACTGGGTTCGAATCCCGTGGGGTGGGATCGTGGATGCGCACTTCTGAGGAGTCCCATACTAGGACGAAATGGCCATCCAGTGCTTCTAGGTTTTACCATAGTGGTCTAGCTTCAATTGACTCATAATTTCGACTAAAAATAGATTATTTTGAAATAGAATTACTAGTTCTTATTTGTGAACATGAAATGCTTGTTCGCAATTTATAATTGCTCTATCATTTGCGTAAGCATTTGGTCTTATAAAATGTATATTTGAACTTTCCCATTTTTTTCTTCACTTTTTACCCGAAAATGATTGTTCTGATTTCGCGCCTGCTCTTTACCTTATTTTCTTCTGAAATTCATATATATATATATATATATATATATATATATATATATATATATATATATATATATATATATATATATTCGTCGAAAGAGTCAATTGATCAGTGCAACAATTTTTGGACGTGTGGTTTACGTAGATTCTATTTTCTTTGCCTATTATTTGTCCTAATATTCATTCATACATTGTACTAGTTCTTTTTGTTTTCATAACATCTTTTTCGTTTTTCGGACAATATTGAAATGTTCATATTTTAACCTTTAGTAATACTTGATGACATGAAGACAACAAGGTGGACAAAATGAGTATAACAAGCATACTGAACGTAATCAATCAGTATCATAATTTGAATTTATTGGGTAATAACACAGAGTCTTTGGTAATCAGTTGTTTAAGACTAAAAATTTCTTATTTCACAATAAATGAATTAGTCTTCCAGTTTGTATAAATTCTGTTTCTTAAGTTGTTTGCTTGTGGGGAATATTTTAATTCTGGAGTAGACCACTGGAAATCGGCTTCTAAATAGATTAAAAAATCTTACTAGCGAAATACAACCAGTCAGTTATATTTGTTAAGTACTAATTATCTTAATTGTTTACGTGTACGAAGCGAGTCAATTACATGAAATGTGTTAGTGAGCATAATTACAAAAGGCTTCCTTCTTCACAAACATCGTTTTAGTCTGTCAGACATTGATGTAAGCTGTTTTCAATCCAAATAAATCTTTACGAAACGTAAATAATTTTCAATTATAATTCAAGATATTAAGGGGTTTAAGTTAGTCTCCATGATACTCTGAACATAGGTTTGTACCAGTGAGGACTTATTAGCAGAGAGTACCCACAGCCTATGAGAAGTGATTTTATTTGTAGGATTCAAACCTGAGGGGATACCTAAAATCTATCCTGGCTCGGACAACTCAATGGGAAAGAGAATAAATGGTAACAAACAAAAGAGAACGGAAAATATATTTTAAGCAAGTCATATGTTTGGCATAGTGCACGAAATGTGGAGTCACTTAGATTACTAGATAAATTGCAACATGACTGGTAGAAGTTAATCACCAATAAAGGACTAGAAGAATATGACAGCGGTTAATACTCACAGGTCAATCAATTATAATCATACGCTATCTCTCATTTTAATGTAATGATTGAGAATACTTCTATCAATTATCAGATGAATTACCTTTTTAATTAATTCCAAATGCAAACCATTCATAAAATATTTCAGCCATATGCGACCATTGTGACATGGCAATCTGTGTACCACGCGATATTATAATTCCCTGATTCTTCAGTCATTTGTGGAATGTATGAAGTTCTTTCAGAAATGCCTGTGGTTAATTATTTTATAATTCAACAGATTAGATGATTTAAAATAATCTATGAGTTCTAGAATGATGCCTTATTTGGCTTACTTATCAAGTGGTAATAATGAACTGAATACTTTTCATCTGTAGTTTACATAACTGAGTGACTCTATACAGATAACTATTGAAGAAGAGAACATAAAGAACAGCTATCTCACTCGAGAACGAAATCCTTCAGTTAAAATTAATATGACATAAACCACAAGTTAAATATTACTATTTACTACTAGTTAGGGTTTGAATTATCCCGTTGTTAATATTCAGGACTAAACTTTGAAAAGCACTCGTCGGTATATTTGGGCTAAGTGAATATTGTCTCGATATGGTAAATTTTATACAGGTTTTAGAGAATAGATAGATTGTAGCTAATAAAGAAGGTGCATTTCGTTTCATTCACGACTCGTTAGATAGCTCAACCTAAACCTTAGTGTTAATTTTCAAGTCTAGACTCAAAGCTTATGTACAGGTTTCTCTACATCTGTGTGAGTTTATTTTAACGCTAAGATAGACATTAATAATTCTCTTTACCTATAAACTTTCTAGGGTAACCGTTCTCCTTAAGAGTATTATGCAATGTGTTAAGCTCATCTTCAACCATATCCGCAGAACACATAGTGCGTATACGGTAACTAAGGGTTTTGATCAAGTTTCGTTTGTACTGTAGAGGTACAAAGCTAAAGAAATGTGTCTACTGCCCAGTTCATGTACTTTTTCTGTTTAGGTTCTTTTTTAACGATCCTTCCGATCTCTTAGTTAACACTAACAATTTTATTGTATTTTGTTTAACAATCCTAAATTCACATGCCTTAAACAATGTACTTTGCCCTTAACCTGGCCTTTTTTCGGATTATTAATTTAGATATATAATTGTAAAACCTGAAGAGAATATATCGAAAAGAATATTCTTCGTTCAAATATTAGTCTTTCATTATGATGGGAATCTTTAAACGATTAAAATCTTGTGATTAACCTATTGCGTTGAAGGTGCTCAATGATTTCCTGAAGTTCACTAAAACGAAGACTACTATTGAATTTATCAACAGGTGCATCGAGTCAGGTCACTATTTTAAATTTTACTGTACATCATTGAGACGAAACGGGGTCTACTCTAATAGAAAAACATTGAAACGCCACGCCCTAAACCAGATTAACGCCTTACATTCAGACATAAACGAGATACAGATGAATGTTTTTCGCAGAAAGTATGCAGTAGATGACTTAACTTATGATTTGAAAATACCTTTTATGAACTATGTTATGAACATTATGGACCAGAGATCAGGGAAGAAACTCATCCAGCTACTGAAAGGTCTAGAAAATCAAACAGTCGAAAGTAAATTTTCAACCGACTCTAAAAGGTACGTACATAATTTCTCAAGTGTCGAACTAGATAAAGAAAAACTAGAAGTGTTATCCTTAGATCTAAGATACTCGTAAAAACTGTAACCACATTGATACAGATATGCAGTTCGAGAATCTATATAGTCAGACAGGTGGTTTAGTTGCGAATTCTGAGCAACAACTAGAACATTTAAAATCAACACTTGTGGGCTGGTGTTACCAGTATAAGAACAATAAATTTAATTACAAAAGCATTCTTACAAAGAAGCACAAGGAAACTATTAACCTACTTAAGGATGAGACGTTATTGATTACAAAACCTGACAGAGGTTCAGGAGTTTTACTTCTCAATAAAAGTGATTATATTGACAAAATGGGTACCATATTAAATGACAAATTAAGGTTTCGAAAAATAACTGACTAGAAAGATTTAAATAATAAGATAGAGAATCAGCTTACCACATCTTTAAAGAAACTCAGAGATCAACAGACTATCTCGTCGGGTTTATATAAAGTGATTAAACCAGTGGGAACCTATCTATACGGATTGCCAAAGGTACACGAACCGGGGATCCCATTAAGACCTATTCTAGATATGTATAACTCTCCTTATCATACTATAGCTAAATGGTTGGTAACTATATTGAAACCTCTCCATGAAAAGCTTGTAACACATAGTGTTAAAGATGCATTCCAATTTGTTGACAAAATCAAAAGTACAAATACGTTGGGACTAAAGATGATGTCATTGGATGTAACATCGTTATTCACAAACGTCCCACTCATAGATACCGTTGAATATATAGATGAACAACTGATTGAAAATGAAATTAAAACTACTGTTCCTATTAATGTCGTGAAAGAGTTATTACTGAAATATACCATGAATGTGAGTTTCAAGTTCAACCGTGAAATATATAGACAAACAGATGGTGTTGCAATGGGTTCACCACTGGGCTCTATGCTAGCTGGTAATTTTCTAGCCAAACTAGAAAGTGAACCACTAAAATAGATTATTCAAAAATTCACATTTTACTCTAGATATATGGATGACACGTTCATCCTCTGTAGAGAAAATACGTCATAGCAGGAGGTTCTTAGATGATTTAATAAAGTGCATCCAGCCATTTAGCTTACATCTGAAGAAGAGAGTGGCGGTCGAATAACCTTTTTGGACGTTCTCTTAACTAAGAGATCGGATGGATCGTTAAAAAAGAACCTGAACAGAAAAAGTACATGAACTGGGCAGTAGACACATTTCTTTAGCTTTGTACCTCTACAGTACAAACGAAACTTGATCATAACCCTTAGTTACCGTATACGCACTATAAATTCTCTTTACCACAAATAGTTGTAATTTTCTGTATATACCCATGTTATTCGTCACCTTGTTGACTATATTCATTCACGTTTTTGTATGCCTTGATCGAGTGCATGTCTGTTGTCTATTCTGATATATTGTCCAATTGGTTATCTGTAACTCATGCATTAGCTGTTTTTATATGTAACCTGACTCATACTTAACTATCTTTTGGCTAGTAATAGTCAAAAACGGATCTGTATCTATGGTTTGTCTGCTATATTGAATCCATAAAATATATTCTTCCAGGACTTTTCGTATTGGAACTTTTATACTCTCTTTGCACAATAGGGTTAACTAAGTCGTTATTTTCGAAACTAAGTGGAAACTTACATTCAACTAAAGTCAACTGAGGGACTACATCACTACCTATTACTTTAAACGGCAACGTATCATCTACTGAGCTACTGTGAACATCAACACCAGGATCCATGTTCCTCCAGCTGACAAGTCTTGAGTAGGTTGAAATGTGGGTCCTGAATTCCTCTACTAGCCACAATTTATCGACTTTATATTACAAATTACATATCCTCATAAAATGGACTTTATAAATGTGAGTAATTTTTAAACAGTGTGTATTTTGTTTGTGTGAGATGACTAGTTTATGAATAGTTGTTCAATTTAAATGTATAGTTTTCACTAATATAAGTCAGTTATGTCAGTGGAGAAGAAAATGTTTAATCTATGATGTTGTATAGGACGAAATGGCCATATAGTGTTTCTAGGTTTTTAATGATCTCAGTAAAAATTTATGATTCATATATTAAATAACGTATGAATTTCTAGTGACAGAAAATGTGTTGAAACGTTGTTTAAAAGTACAATATATGTGGGTGTGATAATGGAAAGCCTACATAAAACTGACCTCATTCTATGTTTTTATTTATTCTTGGATGACCTATAAAATTAGGACGATACTGTCTAGGTTTTGTTTTTTTTTCTCATTACTTTCAGTAGTAAGATAAACCAATTAGGTCAACTGATAAAAGACCAGCTTACTGAGACAAGAATGTGAATGATAATTTGCATCGATTTCACTCATATAGCTTGGATTCATCGCTTGGTAGTATTCATAAGATAAAACCAAGGCTACCAAACAGTATTTATTTATTTATTGAGTTGTTGGATTCACTTAATATGAAATCAGATCTGTATTTTAAGGAAGAATCATTACGATTACCTTCATTGTCACAAGCTTAGTTCTTTTTATTGTAGTAATCATATTCCATGCACTCTGAACATAAAGGAGAGACATTTTCATAAACTCTTACGTCTGTAATTTCCTATTTCCTTTATAATTTATTTTGTTAAAATTTATTCACATTAGTTAGAAAAGCCCATAAAAGACGACTCATAGTGACATTATTAATCCGTCGATAACACTCGCTTTCAAAGCGTGAAATAGACTTTGTTAATCTTTCTCAGGGACATAACTGGGAATGGAGAACATAGTATTTTCCCTGATATTATTATTAGTAAAATGATCGATAAATTCGAAAGGATCTTTGAGAAAATATTTAAAGTAACGTCTTTAAATACGTTTTATTAGTCTCATTCGTAAATTTACAAGATGATGTGTAGATAATCGGCGCAAAAATCGATTAAGTTTCGTATATTTTACGCAGTTTAGTCGTAAAGTTTTTTTTCTTTAAAAAATTAAATTCCTCTTAACTGATAGTGTTCAACAAAATATTACGCTGGATTTTAGTTTACCCTCCTCACTAGTTTATGTAACTTAAAAAGTTACTATGAAGTCAGCATATTACACAAATGTTTTTGTCTAATATATAACAGGATTCTGCCCAAGTTTATTTCAATTACAATATCTAAATTAGACAAAATAAGGGATTAGTTTACTAGAAATAAAAACAAATGTTGGAAATTTTTAATAAAGATATGTAACAATGGTGGAGGATGGCTCAACTTTGCGAATTGGTTGAAGTTAAACATTAACACTGTTTGATGTCAGCTCAGTTGTGTCGGGGTTAAGTGTTTGCGCGCGAGACTGATAGATCCTGGATTGGAATCTCGCGGGGTGGGATCGTGGATGCTCACTGCTAAGGAGACTAATACTAGGACGAAACGGTGGTCCAATGCCTCCAGGTTTTCCAAGGTGGTTTATCTTCAATTGACTCATGAATTCAACAACTGAAAGATATATAAGGCAATAAAAATGCCAACCAACTGGCCTATTGTTTAATGGCTCTCGAAAGGACATGTAGATTCTTAGCTCCACCTCTGGTGGGGTTGTGTGAGCATTGTTAAGTAGTCTCTCGTTCATAGTGGTTCAGTCATTGAGGAATACCACTCACGAATTGAACAAATATTCACTAAACTTATTCATTAAAGAAGTATACATAATAAATTACCTTTAGTTCAAATTATTACTTTTTGCAACTCATATTCAAGCAAATATTATTATGACAAACACATTTCCCATCACACATATCATATGGGTTCAGTTATTATGTCTTTTTATTTTATGGATTTGTGTTTTATTCATCACTGATTGTTAATCAAGTCACCAAAATAACAATAACTATAATTCATTCACACTGGATTAAAGAATAGTAATAACAGATTTTGTGTTGAAAGTAAATGGATTTCAAAGAATATCAATGCCAGATAACTGTATTCGTACAAAATTTAGGTTTGGATAAGTGTGAGTTAATCCATAAAATGAATTTACAATGGGTTGACCGATGAATTAGTTTAATTATAGTATGTGCTACTGATGTCGTTAGATATCAGTAGTATGTATCATCAATCGAGAGTAAAATGCTTGGAAGCAGAAGATAAAAGAAAAGAGTACGAGAACAGAGAATCGTTGGTGTAGAAACAAAGGAGAAGTGAAGAGTGAGATAATTGATTGACATTTTGCAAAGGATTTTACTAGGAGATTCTGTAATTTTGTGTTCACACATATTTGGTTGTTCCCGCCTGTGTTCACTAAATAATGCCTCAAGTATAAAGATGTTCGAAGACGTTCTGCGCTAGACACTTAAATCATGAAACTTCCATTGTGTTTCCAGACAAAATTATCAGGATTTATGGCCTAAAATGGTTAAAGTTATGGAGGAAAGCAATTACAATAAATTTTCATTCAATGACAACATAGTTATGAATAACAACCTATAAAGTTTAATGTTGCTACAATGAGGTATTAATCAGTTAACTAAACATTCTTACATCTCGCTTGTTTTTAAAGTATATGCTCATGATATCTTTCAGAAATACAACAAAGTCTTCCCGCCTAGAGCATACAACTCATAAAATTATATTAATCTTTTAGTTTCTATTTTTTCTTAGGTCTATTTATGTGTACTGAAGTGTATAAACAGTTATATTTATTAATTCTACACAGACTTCGTCATAAGAATGTAATTAAATTTATTCAATAAATACGACTTTAATTACATCACATATGTGAATTATGACGATTACAGCCACCTTACTTATTAACATTATATATATATATATTCACAACTTATGCTCTGATAAGTGTGAACTATAACAGAGCTAAAACAAACGTGTGCCATCAACGTAGGAAGGACTTATTTATTCTCAATATCAGAAAAAGTGTAATTTAGACCTGTGTATGTTATCAAGTACATTCAGACATTCACATTTACTTTTTGTGTAAATGAAGTGAAAGATATAGATCTAATGGTTTCAGTGAAAACAGTAACATACTAAAAACGATGTCATCTTGCCCAATAATTACCTCCGTCTTACACAAGATCAGTTGTCTGTTTATACGATTTAAACGTTCACCTTTTACATGATCTATTCCTATTAAACCTTATACGTACATTTGTTTTGATTTATCAGGAAGTTCTGATGTACCTCACAACCTTTATAAACTATGCATAATACAGTCCAAAAGCTCAGTGATATAGTGATGTGTGAACACAGCAGATAAATTTCTGTCAACAGTGAGCATAATAACATTATTATATCTTAAAATTTTGATGACGAATGAATGTATTCATGATAGTAGTGCAAGATAGTCAAGTAGTTCCAGGTTTTCCATGGTGGTCTAGCTTTAATTGACTCATCAGTTCAACTATTAAATTACTATAATCGCAATAAAACTCCTTTCAAATAATGAATTGTTATATCTCTAAATATCATGTAAACTGCATGTTCACTGCATAAAATGTAATCGTTCTTGTTTTTAGAAAAAAATCTAAAAATAACCATGAAAAACCTTGTAACTGACAAAATTTTTGACACTACTTTTTTAAACAGTGAATGATATAGAAACAACTAATCAACAGGAGATTTTATGATTAAGATGAAATTAAACTGTTACAAGACATCAGGTTGAGAAATACACACCACCCACATGCAAATGAACCCAAAAAAAGAAAGTTTTCCTCTCCCGATAATAAACAACAGGATTATGATTCAAACAGTCACAAAGTGAATAAGCAGATATAGTCCGTGGTTTCTGAAAAATAATGGGAAGGGTTTTTAGACAGTTAAATCAATAGTCAGTTGCCTTACGTAAATTAGTAGACAGATATCCGCTTAGATTAAAAAAAAACTACAAGATATACAGCGAGTAACTGAAAAAATTCACCGAAAACGTTTTGAGATGAGGAGAGAGTTTAATCGTAACAAAATTGGAACAATTACTTATTTTAAGAAAACAAGTTTCCTTATAACTTTAGGTACTCTATACAAATAAGTAACAAAATTCATAAAGTCTAGAACATTCATCATTTCCATCAGTTAGGAATTTTTTGTTGGATTCTTTGATCAATAGTACTCAACCAGTATCTGTAAGGAATATTTCTGTCATTTTAATCAATTTGAAATCAATTTGTGACTATGTATTAAAGACAAAAGCTCAATTAGTAAGTATTATTATTTTCTAATTGGGAACTAGTTTTTTGCTACTAAATACAAATTTGAATGAATCTTCTCAAAAAAAAGACAATTAAAATTTGTTTTACTCAAATAGGTTAGAAAATTTATCCTTTATTATTTTAGAACACAAGCATTAGGCAAATATTCCCAGTGGTAAAAGATATATTGCCTACATGAAATAGAGCTACAGTTGACTTTGAGAAGTAAGTACATAGAATATTTAATCTGTAGTATCGTTTTTGTTTCAAACAAATTGAGGATTAGATAGAGAGTTAATAAAGAAAATTTGTTTGTTATATCCCAATGAATAGAAAAATTGTATTTCTGACGTTCCCTGACTTAACGTAAGCCACTACTATGAAGAAGTGGCTTACATTAAGTCACGAAACGTCAGAAATACAATTTTTCCATAGTATTCTGTTGAATTGAAGTATCCGTAAATACCTTTTAACATAGAAAATAACTGCATTATTTACCCAGAGATCTCACAAATCGGCAGATACGGATTAATCAAGATCTGATTAGCTAATACAAAACACGAAACCTTAACTAAATATTAGATAAGCACATCAAATTGTTACTAATCTTGAGCTTCTGTATGTAAATGCTATTTAAGTACAAATTCACAAGAATAAGTATCATGATGATCATCCTCTGTTTACAAACTTCTAATATTATGTTGAACTGATTTTCATTGACATTTCTAGTATCAGTTAAACTATATCAACCAATATCTGAATTGACTTTCCAAATTTTGTTTTTATTATCATACGCCAGTTTTCTAACTACTTGCTAGTAGTCATAATTGAATGTATCGCTAATGAGTTGACTTTGTTTCATTGGGTATTCATAAAAATGCCATGTATATTGCTGCGAACCTCAAAGAATATTCAGCTTATTTATCATTACATCTTAATTTTATATATGAAAACTTTACACAATGTACTGAAGGCTATTGTTATTGGTCAGTGCATTAGTTCTCTTTAGAAACAATCTATTTAGTTATTTCTCTAGGAAGTAACCTTGGACGAAAACCCTAGCTCTGTAGCTGAAGATGACAAGTTGCTTTCAGTAATAAGAAGGAAGACCAAATTATATAATAATCCGACTAGAAAAATACCATTCACAAAATAATTCTTTATGTCTAGCTTCAACTGACTCATGATATTAACCATTGAAATTACTATAATATCCGCAAAAACCCTTCTGATATTAATCAACATATGTTCACTAGTGACTGGCTTCAAGAGGTATATCTTGAAGTTCTAGTGAGAAGCAGTGACCAGTGGAGTTCAACCAGGTCTGTTGTGAGATAGTAACCCACTGAAGACAATATTGGATGTGTCACTCAATTTCGTGGATTGGCTGAAGTTAGACATTAACACGGTTGGATGCTGGCTCAGTGGTCTAGTGGTTAAGCGCTCGCGGGTTCGAATCTCTCGAGACGGGATCGTGGATGCGCACTGCTGAGGAGTCCTACAATAGGACGAAACGGCCATCCAGTGCTTCCAGGTTTTCCATGGTGGTGTAGCTTCAAATGGCTTATGGTCTCAACCATTGAAAATATATATGTCATGATAAAATTCACAGAGTTAATTGTAATTGTAAATTGTCTAGTTCTTCATCTTTCTTCTTCTTTCTATGTAAATTTATCAAGAAAAATGGCTCTCTCTGATTTAATTTCTCCTCGAATGTATAAATATTTTATATAAGTAGATATCATTTATCATATACCTGTTCTAATGTGCAATTTCAGCATTTGTCTTTATGTAGATGTGGATTTCAGTTGTTACTATTCAGAAAAATATCATAAGTTATAAATCTAGTTATTTTCCTTTTTTGAAAAAAATCTGGTTTCATTTAACGAGAAAAGCAATGAAATTAATTATCGATTGGAGCATTCCGTTTAGATGAACTGTAAGACAATAGAAAATTTTTTTTCATAGATTGAGAACTGATTGTTTATCATTGAGTGCAAAAATAGGTTAGGTATTTGTTTATATGCTTCCACTTCTGTTTCTTTGTACATGTGTGCGTTTGTGTGTATCAGAGAGAAAGAGAGGGAAAGAAAGAATGAATAAAAGATTTATCCGTTGAACAGTTAATAAAATGGTCGGTAATGAAGTCTCATTGGTTGTTGAATGACCTTTCTTTTCAACCTTCATTAGTTAGCTATTTAATTATTCGTTAAATAGCTCATAGTCATACATTCATAACTGAATACATTTTTAATGTAAATAAATTTGTGTTCTCAAGATAAATAATACAGAGGTTTCAACTATTCGCTACTGAGTTTAGAGAGTCGATTTCCTTAGCAGATTATCAGTATAAGTGCATATTGATAATCAGTCTATTGTTCCAACAGGACGTTATCATTTTAAACAATTTACAAGAACACAACAGCATGTGTTCAATCATGAACATGCAGCGGAAAAGTAAATATTGTTGGCGAAGTCACCATTTCTTACTTCTGAAGTAAATCTCCAGTCTATAAAATTAATCTTCATCCTGTTTAACAAAACCTTAAACTCGAATATCATACTCTCATACATCGCCTGTTCAACAAATGTACAAACTTTATTACTAAATTTCTTTATGAAACTAAAAGAACTGAAAAGGTGCTTGTCATACTGAGGTAAAACAATAAAGAAACGGCAATTTTTCACATAAATCAAGATTTAGAGTGGTGAACGCGAATGCTGCAAGCGTAATGCAAGACTATGACTAATATCCACTACCAGTATCAAAAAATCATAAAACATGGACAATCGTTTGCTTTTCCCAATCCAGTCCGGCTCATGGGTCAGAGATGATTTTATGTGTAAACAGAATTATTGATACACATTAAAATATTAAAACAACTGTGGCGAATATAAATTATGAAATGACGAAACCCTTGAATAACCTGAAATTGAAGAACGTTTAATGTAGTTTCTAATAATAAATTGGTAATATGATAAATATATTTTCAAGATTTTTGAATTTCCAGTTTCCATCACGGGATAAAAGGTCCTCGTTTCGAGCCCCTTGTAAGATCATGAATGGGGATTGCTGAAAATTCTTTTGCAAGAACAAAGCAGCTCTCTGCTGCTTCCTGGTTTAATTGGTTATCAAACTAACATCAGACCGCAATGTAGAACATATTATCATAAATGCAGAGTATTTTGCAAGGGATAAGGTTAGTGTATTGTGAGAAAAAATGAAACTTTTTGTTACCCCAGTTTACCTACTTGTTGGGTGGACTTCATAAAATTTCTACTGAATAAAACTCGTTTATTTGTAGGCGAATTCATATTATTGTTCAAAGAAAGTGTTTTTTGGCTTAAGTATTTTTCGTAAGGCTTAAATTAATGATAAAAGCAATATGGTTTATAATTACTAATACTTTATATTAAAACAATTGAAGATATGAATAACTGAGTTCAACAAAAGCAGGTCTTGTTTTTTAGCAAAATATGTTTTATTTATTCACAAGTAATTACTGACTGACCTCAAACAAAATCGATTCTGAAATCCTATTACTTTGTCAATATTCCTCCCATAAATTGCCTGTCTCCTTGTTGTTTAGATCGAGTTTTCTTGAAAAATATTGCTATTTATTGAGTTTCATCTTTCAGTGATTATTAATTGCATTTGAACAATTATAATTTGAAAACGAATTTCATCCCAAACGTAAAACCTGGGTGTACACATTAGAAATTGTTTAGATATAGTAATCCTGTTGAATTAAAACCACATGGTAAACTGAGAGATTATTATAATGAATGAGTCAGTTATCTTACTCTTGATTGCTTCTTATCGATAGTCGACTTGCACTGACCAAGTTGGACAGTCATTATCTGATAATGGATGACATACTTATTAATTTATTTTTTATTATCAGAAGGGGATTTTGTGGAGACTTTACTAATTTAATAGTTGAATACATGAGTCAGTTAAAGCTAGACCATCACGGAAAACCTGGAAGCATTGGACAGACGTTTCGCCCTAGTATGGGACCCCAGCCAGCGGGACTCAAACCCAAGACCTACCGGTCTCGAGCGCAAACGCTTAACCTCTAAACAACTGAGCCGGCATCCAACAGTGTTAATTTCTAACTTCAACCAAGTTAGATATACTAGGACGAAACGGCCATTCAGTGCTTCCAGGTTTTCTATGAAGGTCTAACTTTAATTGACTCATGAATTCAACTAGTAAATTATTTTGTATTGTTAAACCAAAAGGCGATGAATTCTAGTTACACAATATTAGAGAATTTAAACAACAAAGTTGACTGAATTGCTGTCTTCTTGAACAAACTGCCAATTACGAAAAGTGAGCATTATGATGTAAGTAACTTTGGTTACAACTTAATTTGAGTAGAAACATAAGTAGCATCATTTATTATCTAGGTCCTTATTTTATCTTCTTTACGAATCTTCTCTCCTTCACAATTCATAAATCATCCCATATTCTTACAAGCATTGTCGGAATCTGATGATTTATCTCATTTCATGGCCTATTTCTATAATTCTTTATTCAAGATTTCAAGATATTTGGAAATTTGTACTGTCATATTAGACGTTAACTGTCTAAACGTAAAATACATGTACAGTTGATAAAAGTCTACTTGTTTAAACAACAGAATCTAAGAGTAAATTACATTTCTTTTGTGGAACATTTATGTGGTGTAAAGTAATGTGTAAGGATATTATATACCTTTGAGATAAGTTAACATTAAATAAACACTGTCCGAACATCATGTTCACTTTTCCAGATTGTTTGAATTCTTTTTATAGACTTTCAGTTGTTTGTGGTAAATATCTTTCACTTGAAATTAATCAACGAATCAATTGAAAATCTTTATACACGTTGACCTATACAAGAATACGCTTTTGTAAGTAGGTTGAAAGTTAGATAATTCATTCAACTATTTGATTGCAGTGGAAATTCTATGTACTTTTTTAATTCATAAAGGTAAATGATAGAAATCTAAAAAACACATAGTTTGATGTAGAGACAGTGTTATCTGGGGCTTTACTGCATCTATAATATTGCTCATTCTATATTTAAAAACAGCAGTATTGAGATTTCTTGTGGATATCATATTAAATAATACCGTTTCCCTCACAACAGATATTAAAATGTATTGAACACAGCTCTTTTTAGAACCTGATAGAAGAATGATTTTATAGTCCCCGGTTTTCTCTGTACAATCAACATATAGCCATATGGTTTGACTTATCGGTTATTTTCATACAATCTTTTTGTATTTCCAGTTCTTATAGAACATTGACAAAATGATGGCATTTATTCCGTTAAACCATAGATTTTCCACAAATCTAACGTCTCAATAACTGCATAATCTGTGGATGTTTAGACTATCACTACTATGATTAGAACAATAACATAAAATTGATTACGATGCCTTATCTACTAGACCTGTAATACTAATGGGCTTTGAATAAAAAAGCTTTCTTTGAGTTTAGCAAATTTCTACTCTAAAGAAAGAAATTTATCTCACTGGTTCAATTGTCATTGTATCCTATGCTAGAAAACTTAGGACCGAACTAGTTAAATAAGTAGATTTTAAGGGGGTGGTATTTAAGCCTTCTTTGGTGAAAGCCGAGATCCTTCGGAAATCAAAAGATTGATGTCCCTTCTAATAACTGGATCAACAATTAATGTTAGTACATGGACATTGTGGGAGACTGGAAGGACCAGTTAAATAGCTGCGGAAGCGAACAGATATAACCTGATGGTCCTCAGGATATATGAACCTATTGGATCCAAACTGGACAGAAAAGATTAACTTTGAGAAAAGTCCTGTTCTACTCAAGTCATAAAGGAGAAAATGCCTCACGCACACAAGGAGTTACTCTGATGCTGTTCAAAAAGTCACGTAAGGAACTTATAGGATGGGAATCTTATGGACCCAGGATCAATGTAGCATTCTTCAAAATAAAGATGGGGGGATTGCAATCAATTTTATGAAAGACAGCTGATAGACGCATTCCAAGTGAGAACCGGAGTCAGACAATGCTGCTCACTGTCCCTCTTCCTCTTTCTTCTGGTGGTTGATTGGATTATGATGACCTCTACATTTAATGGGATGCACAGAATACAATGGACAGCTCGGAATCAATTAGAAGATTTGGGATTCGCAGATGACTTGGGTCTTTTATCCCATACACACGAACAAATGCAATTGAAGAAAACCAGTGTAGCAGCGGCCACTGCATCAGTGGGCCTCAACATACATAAAGGAAAAAGCAAGATCCTGAAACAAAACACGGAGAACACCAGCCCAACCACACTTGATGCAAAAGCCCTGGAAGAGGTGAAATCTTTCATGTACCTGGACAGCATCAACGATGAACGTGGAGAATATGATGCAGACGTAAAGGCGAGGATTGGCAAAGCAAGAGCAGAATTCATACAGTTGCAGAACATATGGAAATCGAAAGAGTTGTCAACCAATATCAATGTCAGAATCTTCGATACGAACGTCAAGACAGTCCTACTGTAGGGAGCTGAAACTTAGAGAACTACCACAATCATCGTCAAGTTACAAGTACTTGTAAACAATTGTATATGCAAGGTACTCAGTGTCCGTTGGTCGGATACCATCAGTCACAGCCTACCGTGAGAGAGAACAAACCATCTTCCCCTCAGAGAAGAAATTAAGAAAAGACTCTCAAGGTGGATTGGAGATACATTGAGGAAATCATTAAACTTAATAATAAGGCACTAACTTGGAAACTTGAAGGGAAAACGACAAGAGGAAGATCAAAGAACATACTGCGTCGGGAATTGTAGCGCAACATCTTAAGGGTAAATATCATTTGGGAAGGAATGGAAAGGATTGCTCAGGACGGAGTTGGTTGGGAAATCCTAGTGGTCAGCCTATTCTTCTCCATGAGGAGTAACATGAATAAGTCAGTAAGTATAACAAGATTATTGATATTATTGGATATCGGGCTTGAGGAGTGCGAATTGGGGAGTTATGAGAAATTGCTTAATAATGCATGGGTGGGTGCTATTATTAAATTCAAACCACATTTGTTTTAATTTAATTCCTTCAAAAATATTATTCACATCCGCCCTAGCATTATGAAGTAATTTTTAACACTTTGTAGTGGTCGGTATTCGATATTATCCTTAAATTTCATAATCAGTTCGTCCTGATAACCGTTACTAGATAATGCCTCCAACGATGTACAAACCAGAAGACGGGTGCGACGTGTTGATCGCGTTTTTTATTGCACGACGCATAAATCACCAAAACCACAGATACTTAAGACAAGAATGAAAGGCTAATGCCGAAAAGCAAGCGAGTAAACGTGCCGGCCAATTGGATTAAAATGTACATATATATATATATATATATATATATATATATATATATATATATATATATATATATATATATAAGGAAATGAGTGAATCATCGAATCAATTAAGCGACTATTAGTTAGGCTAGCAGAATGAATATATGCCTAGGCAGTAAGCAATGCTCAAGTACACATATTTATACAAGTGCAACAATAATAAAGGTACAATGGTATAGACAGGTTGTTATTGTACGAATGACTGTCCGTTATTAAGTTAACAAAGTGGCTTAACCAAATTAAATATGAGCAAACTCAGTTGCACGTGAGCTGCTATAACTTCCCCCATGGATTACTGACAATGTTTAAAGAGATTAATTAGGACTTGTATTATAAAAATAAGCATACAAATAATTACTTATATATGATAAAATGTGTATCAACAGCATTTACTGGGACACCTATGAAATGTGTAATATTAAATGTGTTAAATTTATCCAATGTGGAAACATTTGTATTTTAGTTCAGCAAGACATAATATATTTGCAAAATATTACATAAACTAAGTATATTACTAAATGAATGTATAAGTAGCTTGCAGAGTTATGGGTAGTTTATTAGACAAATGTTTAAATCATTTAGCTTGTTTATAGCGATTATGCAAATTGGCTGTATTTAACCGTAAAGTGATTAATGAAACAAATCGAGAATATTTGTTTTATTTTAAAAATTAGGCGCCGTTAATGGAATACTCTAAAAAAATTGACTTTAACTGAGCATCGCGAAAATGTACTGCACAAATGAAGACAATGTTGAATTTTGTGAAGATTCAGTACTGACAATTGAAGAACTGACAGTCAATAATTATGGAGAGTGCGACTTTTTAAAGCTAAGTGATAGTAGCCTGGTTTCGTTATGCAATATTAATCGATCAACAAAATTAACAGAAATCTATGGACAGAAAACAACGGAAACATCGCTCCAAAGGAGTCTTCTTTTAAAGTAATTTACACAGTCAAACGAACTGGATCGAAGGGAAGTCAAATCAAAATCTTGTGCACTGCTGAGGCATTGGTAATCCACGAACCCAAGCCCGAAATTTGTGTGCAAAAACGATTCGTTCAACCTCTCATTTTTCATTGGCCCTCATTCTCTTTAGTAGTATGTTCCGGTATTTTTCTTTTTTTTCATTTTTATTTGATCATTATTGAATTTTTTAAATTATTATTTTGCGGTTTTTAAGTCAAATCAGTTATTATTATTACTACCATGTACAAGTTTACTTGATTATTATTCAGTTTACTATTATTATGACCTTTATGTTGGTCGTTTTTTCTTCATATATGTCAATTGGAGAATTATCTGACCCATAAGTTATTTTCATCTTTATATTCCTTCCTTACCCTCTGGTTATTGCGTAACTTCATTTGATAATAAAAGTCTCGAATCAATTTCTGATGTGGCTTTTTTTATCCTTCTATAGACATGTATTTTCCATATAACTGTAAATTTCAATAGTTGAAATCATGAGTCAATTGGAGCTACACAACTATGGAAAACCTGGAAGCACTGGATGGCCGTTTCGTCCTACTGTGGGACTCTTCAGCAGTGCACATTCACGCCCCCGCCCTGCGCTCGCGCACGAGGCTGATAGGTCCTGAGTTCGAATCCCGTGAGGCGGGATCGTGGATGCGCAATGCCGAGGAGTCCCACAGTAGGACGAAACGGCCATCCAATGCTTTTAGGTTTTACATGGTGGTGTAGCTTCAATTGACTCATGATTTCAACTACTGAAATTACTAAAATCTCCACAAAACCCCTTCTGATAACTATAAATATGAATGTACAGTTTCGACATAATGTGTTATGTAAATGTACAAAAAATTCACGTCATACGCCTATTATTATGAAGTCAATTTAAAAGATCTAAGTACATAAACCATGTCCAGAAAGTGATAGTGAATTACTTAACTGAATTCTACAAAACTTCATTATTCAATTGGAAATATAACCGTTTAATTTTATGATAAAAGATGTATCAGGTTAACAAGTTCAATAAAGAAGGTCCCTATTGTAGTGGCTTGGAGATTTGACTCGAGATAGATTGACGCGCAATGGGGAAGGCGAATGAGCCAAACTCAATTGTTAGTACAAGTCAACAAATCGTTGTACTGTAACCGTTAGATAGCAAGTTTTAGACTAGAAAGTAGCTAATTTATAAATAAAATCCCGAAAGATAAGATAATAACAGTAATAAAGTGGGTTTTACATGTTATAAATATAATAAAATGTTGATATACACAGTGATTTGACACCATACAGATATAAGATTTGAATATCGGTTTGTATGTACAGATAGAAGACTGATCACGTATCCATTCTATGAACAATGAACTGCTTTACTTGTCTAACAGTAATGGCTTCTGAAAAATCATTTTATTAAAGTTCAATTCAAAAGAGGCTAATGAAAAGTTAATTCGATACGAATTCGTGAGGCGTTTGGTTAATGCACCATTAAGAGCATTGCATTTATTTAAGGATCAAATCTTAGAAATATTCTGAATAGGTTGTAATCCTGATTCTCAGGTTTTATTTTTCATATTTTAAGTTCACTTAATGACATAAGAATAAAGACTCTTTAACTTGGTATTTCAGTTTATCATCGAGTCAATTAAATGGTCATTCAGTCGATTGACGTTACGTTTTAAACAGCTTATTATGTTGAATGACGTCAAAATTTAAACTGTAGTGACTGATTTTCATTGATAAGTTCGGTGATCATTTTCGTCACTGATAGACACTAGTCGTTGTACCAGTGTCAACACGGAAGCGTCAGACAAAGTTTTCTTCTTGAAATAGAACCTATACCAGTACAAAACCAAAATGAATTCAAGGAAACTATACTTCCACATCTCCTATGGCTATGTGATAAAGTCAATATAGAAAGAACGATACTCTTAGTTCTATATCAGCAAACATGAATGACACAATATTAATGAATAAACAACGTGATGGTGTTTCAGAAATAAAATGTATTAACTGCACATGTAGGTGTGACGTCGATATGGCCGCACGGGAGAGTGATTTAACACTGAAGGGGTTTCAAACATATTCGTAAATCCTCAGAAAACTCCGTCCATCGCTTTATTCAATAGAATCATTGCACTAAATAGACTTCAATGTGTTCGGAATACTTAAAAAACTAACAGTCGAAGTCGCACACAAAAATAGTTCAGTTCTAACGATTTATATAAACATTGAGTACAATTAGCCCCATCATTTATTTATATAAATGATAAGTACGTGAAACCAACCTACTGATTGGTTTATGTGCTATGTACAATCCATACAGAAGGAAGTGAGTGTTTACTAAGTTTAAAATGGTCATTTTTACTCTGTCATAAGTTATTATTAGCAATTATGAACATTCTAAACAGTAAACATAAATGGTTCTACTATGTATTTTGTGTGATATAAGTCTCTAAATTTTGACTTTCTAAAAAAAATTTCTTTGATTTCGAATTATGATTTCTACATCCATGATTCGTATTTACACTTCAAAAATCCACATTGTGTGCACTTTGAGGCCAAAGAACACATTACGCAGAGAAATGGAGAAATGTATAAAATGAACAACAATTGGATATAACTAGAAAAGAAGGTCCAGGACAAAGTGGGTTGGAAAATGCTCATTGGAGGTAACAGACGTAAGTAAATAAGTAAAATTTTTATAACGGAAAAAAACGATTATTATAATAACTGAGTATTTTGATTGAAATATATTAAATTATCGGTTTGACTTTATAGTGCCTTCATAAATGCACCACATATTCAATGTAAGGTATTTCATTGATTTATTCATTTATATGTAACGAACACACAAAAATACGGAACTATGCATAACTTCTGATTTCGAATAACAGTAAACCGTTCGCCAACTAAAAATAACCAATCAAGAAGATAACATAACTTGAACATGCTTTAATTACAATTAATCGCATATAATTTTATGATTAGTTTCATTACGTAACCGTGAAATTGAAAAATTTATGAGGAAAGCAACATTTTGTTGTAAGGAAAGAAAAACCAAATAAATTCATAAAATGAAGGAAATATGCAATTTAAGAGTTTGATTAATTGACTACCACTGAAAGAATGTACAAGAAAATAAACGCAAAACTACTCATATTACTTTTAAGCCTAATAACAACGTAAATACTTTCACCAGAATTCTTTGGTCATATCGGATCTATCAAAACGGAGAGTTTAAAATTAGAAAATCAGTATATGCCTACTGAGAATGAATTTTTAAAAGACTTTGTACAATTCAGTGGTGATGTGATGTGATATCATTTGGGAAGCATTCAGTCCTACACAGATCTTTTATTTTATTTCGTTATTTATTGACAGTATATAGCAAATATCCTAGACGATTTCGAATCCACAACCCTTGAATGAATGTTTAATAGGCTGAAAACAGTTCCTGATTAAATGATAATAATAATAAATTACATTTCATAGTCTCTCTCTCTCTCCATCTTCCTCTATGTAAAATCACTATGTGAAAATTGTGTTTTTTTATTGTACCGAACCATAAAACTTAGGAAGTATGCATGATTACAAATTTTCATATTTGATTATCATGTAACCCATTTTGTTGTTATCTTCAAGAAATTAGAATTGGACTGTAGTTATCGATTCAACCGAAATAAACAATCAATATGCAGTAGAAACAAAATGTTTTTCGTGAGATAGTAACTCACTTAAAACAATGGTAGACGGTGGCGCAATTTCACAGATTGGTTGAAGTTAGACATTAACACCGTTGGATGCCGGCTCAGCGGTCTAGAGGTTAGCCGTTTGCGCGCGAGACTGATAGATCCTGGATTGGAATCTCGCGGGGTGGGATCGTGGATACACACTGCCGAGGAGTCCTATACTAGGATGAAACGGCAGTCCAGTGCTTCTAGGTTTTCCATAGTGGTTTATCTTCAAATGACTCATGAATTCAATTATTAAAATGTTTACCATTAAACCTTGTAATACAAATTTATGTTGTATAGAATCAGCATATTTAAAAAATAAATAGTCGGAACCTATAAGAAGAGCGTTTGTTCATAAAAGGATACAGTATCGTTAAACATGATCCATCAAAATGGAAAAGCTATGAAGCAATAAATAGGAAAAAAGTTTGAAGATAGTTACCATTTAAAAATGATCAATATTTTCGACTAATCCAACTGAAATGACGTATCATTTCAAAGGAGTAACTTCAATAACTTTTTTCTCAGTTTTTATTTTTACATAAAATAATGAAAAACTTACATCATTTTTCATTAGATATAATAAAATCTAAATCACTAGCGGATCTAATTTTCAATTAGCGCTTCAGTTCGATTGATAAATTCTATATAGGATGTGTCATCTAAATTAGAAATTATGAAGTTTTACACATGAATCGTCAAAAGCTAATGTTTTAACTTTTTCCAAATCTCTGGACATTTTGTGAGTTTGTACTGTGAACAGAAATAGAATACCAAAGGTATAAAAAAGGATCAATATAGAATGTTGTGCATAAGATGAGGATTTGTTTAAGGGTTGTACGTCAATTTGAAACTCTAAAAGCTTATACAAAACAAATTTAAAATAGATAATTATCGCAGAATGGAGTACATAATTTTTCAAGATTTTCTTAATCAAACTATCTCCAACATTTTCCACGTCTATGAAGACTACTGTAAGGCATTGTTGAAGGATCTTCAAAGAAATTATTTTAAACTGACAAAATTTTCATCACTCTTTTGATAGATTGGTCGATATAATAAACCTAATATCATGCCAATTATAAAAATTTATAGTATTGGTAACTATCAACAATAATAACAACAACCAAGTAGTTAATAAACATTTAGATTGTGGTTCGAATTAGAATATTCATTTTGTCTAATTATAGAACTCATAAGTTGTGCTCAAAACCACTGAGTAATAATAGCAACACTAGTAGTCTTAAACATACATTCCAAAATCTAATACTAACCACTAATTATAAATGTAATTAATTTGTACGAAAAAGCAGTATTTAAGAAATATGCTTGAGACACTTCACGGTTACATAACTGTTATGTCCCGACAAAAATAATGAACGGTAATTTTGGGATCCATTTGTGGACCAATACTAAACGTATATTTTTATCATATAATTTTTAAATAACTGAACTATTCATATTCATGTTCTTCTTATTATAGGCTTTATTTTGATCTATGAACCATTATTATACGTTTTACCATTCTTGAATTGTTCCCTGTCTATTAGTCAGTGCCTCCCACATTCACAGCCGAATTCGGCCAAATTTTGTACGAATGTTATTTTTTATTTTATGCTACGTTGTGGTCTGTTTGATTGGTATATAAACTCAGTATGTTTGAAATATATTGATTCATATTGCAGAGGCTGAGATTGGCGTTCTGGACTTAACTGGCTGGGCTAGGCGGAAAGCATGGCCAATCAGGACTCTAGGCTGCTCTCACGTGGTCTAATCGATAATTTACTGCCCTCTAATCCGCAGTCCAACATATAACAATAACACAAATCAAATACAGTCCTGAATATCAACAGTTGGAAAATATAAATATCAACAAACAATAATTTTCAAAAATGGATAGTGGCTAGCGGTGGAATCCGGTTTGACGCACATTTCGTCCTATTCGGGACTCGTCAGCTGGATGTACCTGCATCTCAGAGTTGATGTTCACTCCAGGACTCCAACCCAGTACCGTTTGCTTCAAACGCTATCGGCGTTATCCGTTTAGCTACTGAGTCCTTATAGCCACCTGCTTGCGCAATGGGGTGAAGTTTAAATTCACTTAGTGCTGTGTTACTTGTATCTTCCCATTGTTATTTAGGACTGCAATTGATCAGTCTCTTATTGGCATATGTGTATCCTATGCGGATTGCCTCGATATAGGCTTAAGTCATAAGCTTTTTAAGCAAAGATGGACAATGACTAGCAGTGGAAACGCACGTAGTGGATTCCACTGTTAGCCATCATCTATCCTTGTTTATAATGCTTGTGGATTGAGGCAATATCGAGATAACCAACATGGTATGCACATATGCCAATGAGAGAGTGATCAATAACAGTCCTAAATAATAATGGGAAGATACAAGTAAAACAACACTAAGTGAATAATTTTCAAATTGTTATTTATCAATCCATAAACAACAATTCATTATTTTGGAAAAATTATAAAATAGATCGCCATTTTATTTTATCATTTTAATAATAGTTAAATTTGAATTATTGACAATGGACCTAATAGATAACTATCTAGGTTTTGAATAGTAATCCTTTCAATAGATTTTACAGTAAACAAAATTATAAGGCGTAGATTCATGGTATTTTATTAAACAAACTAATCGGTCATTTTATTAATGATCACATGTGTTCGATTAATTTTTATGATTTTGAAAAAACCAAAACAGCAACTAACAAATTTTATTGCTAACCGAATGTACTGTAAAACATAAAGTAAATGGTACGAAAATTTTACTGGAATAAACGTTTAGTTTTTTTTTTTTTGAGTGTAAAATATTTACTGCTAAACAAATCTTTTACTAATCAACTGAATTATTTTGGCATAGATGGGTATTTGAAGGTTATTGATATTAAAGTCTAGGTTACGCAACTAGTCAAAATAAAGAAGGTCTGATAGATGTCTCGTCCCATAATGTACTAATACACTATCTCGTTGAAAATTACGTGCAATTGGAATTCAAACAAGACTAGTGGACTAGTAACCGGAATCAATCAGAAGCCGTAATTAAAAATAGACGAACCCGATTGAATATAGATTATTAATTGTCCAATGATACTTTTCGAGTATTAGAAGAAAATATATTTTCTTAAAATATATGAAAGTATCACATAGAGAATGTATGAATTGTGTTATAATTATTCAAACTATTTCTTTTTATTCAAGCTACAAAGTAAAAGACTTACATATATAAAAACAGATCGGTCCTCTGGAATAATTTGGTTAATGAGATAACAACACGGTTATTAAAATTATGTGATATATAAATGAGCAATCTGAAAAAAACAAATAACAACAAAAAATAACTAGAAAGCAACAGGAGACAAAGATATAAAAAAAATTTTGCCTGACATTTTGTTTTTCCATAACTAATGTACTTGCAAAAATATTTACAATTCCATTGTTCAAAAGGTATTGCGAAAATAGAACACATAAAATTAAGCAAGAGTATAACGAAATAAAAATACAAGGTATTAAATTAAAATGAACGAGATTGTTCATATAATTGACATTGCAATACAACCCAAACTAGATTACATAAATAATTCCACATATACTCTGACAACATATCTAGGTGATATACTAAAAACACCACAACATAAGCTTAATAATGTCGTAAAGTATTCATATGACTATAAATCAAAGATCTCGGAATTATCTATTTGAGAAAATGAAACAATTTTGAGTTATAATGCTGTATGTGTATACACTAATATTACAATCGATAAGTCTGTAACTGGTTCAATAGAGATTGAGAATAATTTATCTACTACATGTCCACCGAGCACTAATTTATTCGTGAAGTCCATCAAACTGCACATTAGTTCAACACTTTCAATCTTTAAACAGGCTTGATATAAATTAACACATTGAGTAACCATCGGATATGTGGGGTCTCCGATTACTGTTAGTTTATCGACCTCATATTGACTCGTTTAATTTTGCCAGTAGTATCACATCAAGCATCTGTATGACCATCCACCCATATGAATGCAGCAAAATAAGCATCTTATATTCCACTGCTATCCACCGTACAAATACATTGAAACTTCAAATACCAAATATTCATCCACTCAGAACATACATGGCCCGATAAGGACTGGTCAAATCTTGAGACGTGAATCTCAATTACGTGATAATACATGTACTTACAGGTAAACCTAACAACTTGTTTCCAGTGAAGGATTGCATCTGGAATACAAGCACATTTGGCATATCCATATGATAGACATTCATGGTTAACATATATATTACTGACAGACTGAATTCACGTGAACGATTAAATCACAAGTAACATCGAACTCACTAGACATCTATTCAGTGACCTGTCTGTTATTATCTAAAGAAATAATGCGCAACAACAGACTGCAGACATCATTATCAGTTTACAGAGATGAACAAATGTTATTTATTCGACGCGATCTAATATTGGGGAAGCATGGGAAATGTGATGAGATCTGGGGAACTTCGAAACGGAATAGAATTTACTGTTCTACGTTTGCTGTATTACTGACAATATCGTTTCACGATTCCCTTAGGAACAATCCTTCAAAATATAAATTTTGCAACACCTGATATCAGCCAAACAATCCATCGAGTGTTGTGAGCAACAGACTGACTTTCATTTAGATTTACAAGGTTTTAATAAGACATAGTGACTGGTAGCGATGAAACATCAACACATTGTACCGTGACATTGTCACATTTGAAAATGTACACCCAATCACTGAAAGCTTCTTGGTTCGATTGAATTCAGAGTCGTTGGAAAGCCCTATTGATGAGTCTCAGACTATGATGAGAAAACTGTTTGACCCTCCTTGCTTTCAAATTAGATGTGACTAATACTCATAATTGAGAATCTTTAAACATAATCAAAATCATTACTTGTTATTTGGTTCTCACTGATTGATTGTAGAACAAAATGTACTTGGTAGAATAGAATATTAACAAACACTTCATGATTAGAATCATCTCACCTACAAGTTGTCTTCATGGCCATACAGCAAATACTGTACGTGCAATCATCTCGTTGATGAAAATCCATTCAACTCCCATAACATAATCATGGTAAAATAAGAATCTTACACATTTCGTTACGTGAGATACATGCAAGCGATGTACATTTCAAACAATCTGTTGTTTATATATTGTAAATTAAAAGTCGAACAGTGAATGGAATAACGTACTTTATTGTCGAGTTCTACAGTTATAAATACAAAGACAATTTCACAATGCTAAAAATGAATTTCTGAATATTGAAATGACTTATATGTGTGTTAAATATGAAGATAACACATAGAATGTATTTGTATATAGTACTTTGGCAGAGTAACTATCTAAATAAATTATTATATTTGTAATATCGCAGTGAGTAGAAGAACTAAATTTTATGACCTTTCGTGACTCAGTGTAATCCACATCTTCAGAGAACAAATGTATGTAAGAATATAATATGAATTATGAGTAATATCAGACTAGGTGGCTGGGATAGATAGTCCAATCAGGATGTATTTTACGGCCTTCTTTTCTTATGAGAGCGGTAGAATTAAACATTATATGGATACTCTCCATTGGTTGTCATTGGGAAAACCATTTTGTAATATTTTGACGTTTTTGCAATATATTCCGTGGTTGTTGAAAATGGCGTGAACCTTGGTAATGATACCTATTAACATATCTCGTTTAACTGTTCACCCAAGAATTACTTCGCATTGATTACAGTTGTCAGACAATTTAATGAACATATCGAAAAAATATTTATTTTCAGAAGGGTTTTTGAGTATATTATAGTGATTTCAATGGTTGAGGTCATGAATCAGTTGAAGCCAGGTTCTCCATGGCGGTGTAGCTTCAATTGACTCATGTTCTCAACCATTGAAATTACTATAATATCCGCAAAAACCCTTCTGATATTGATCAACATATGTTCACTAGTGACTGGCTTCAAGAGGTATATCTTGAAGTTCTAGTGAGAAGCAGTGACCAGTGGAGTTCAACCAGGTCTGTTGTGAGATAGTAACCCACTGAAGACAATATTGGATGTGTCACTCAATTTCGTGGATTGGCTGAAGTTAGACATTAACACGGTTGGATGCTGGCTCAGTGGTCTAGTGGTTAAGCGCTCACGGGTTCGAATCTCTCGAGACGGGATCGTGGATGCGCACTGCTGAGGAGTCCTACAATAGGACGAAACGGCCATCCAGTGCTTCCAGGTTTTCCATGGTGGTGTAGCTTCAAATGACTCATAATCACAACCATGAAATATTTATTCACTAACAGTAAACTTATTAGGAATGTTAATTGACGTAATGGTATTAGTATTTTTGATAAATTATTTCAACTGTTCTATTTTTCACCAATTACCATTATTTAATAGTAAAATTTATTATAATGCATTCGGTAATTCAAAACACGTTATCATGCAATCCTTTTTGTTTTAAGTAGCTCTTTTATGGGATTGGTCTTTTTAAATCGTATATATATATATATATATATATATATATATATATATATATAAGCACTGGAAAACTGAGACATTTTCATTTTATAAATTTCTATATACAGTAAACGAAACAACTTTCCGTACATGTTCTCGTACGATAAACTTGATGATTACTTTTTCTACGATACACCTATGGATTTAATCAACACATGTGAGCAACTTAACGTGAATTCCAGTCAAGTCTATAAAGTACAATGTATTGTTACGAAAGTTCTCGGGATATGGTCGGCATATTTATTACCAATCATATGTGGACTTGGTTTAATTACACACAGTCTTGTTATAACGATTATATTTAAATATTTAAAATGTGCACCGCGCCAGTTAATCTATACTGGTTGTTTGAGTTGTTCCAATATATTGACGAATATTTTATTTGCTTGGTTATGGTTATTTCCCGCTAAAGGTTTACCATATATAAGCAACGGACAAATTTATTACTTCATATTCAATACATCAAGAATTGCTTGTCGCATATGTCGTTTCACTTATTCACTGAGTACAACATTAACTAGTAATTTAATATTATGTTCAGCGATTGATCGTTGTTTGAGTATATATTTTCCAGTGAAATTATTACATTTATCAAATCGTCATACATGGTATATATGCCTAATTGTTTTAATCATCAGTAGCATTATGATGTTACCATTTTTAATTGTAATTGATTGGATACAAGTTGGGCAGTTTCATTTTTGTTGGATAGAAGAATCGTTATTTCATTTACAAATTTACCATACATTATTTGCTAATTTAGGCTTAGTACAAAGCACTTTAATTGTTATAGTAAATATTGCTTTTATCACACGTCTTATCATACAAACTAAACGAACACGTCATACTATAACACATAATAAGAAAGAATTAAAACATATCTCTATTTCTATTATTCTCTTGGCATTTTCAATGTCATATGTATTGACTGCACTACCTCAAACTACAGTTTATTTATTAGCGTTTCTATGGTCGTATACAAATGAGGTGATTGATGAAGTATATGAAGTATGGATAAGACTTATGTATAATTTGGCAGATATTGGTTGGAATCTTCATTTTACACGAGAATTAATTGATTTAATCATGTATTTTATATATCTGAAACCATTACGTCGAATATTATTGTATAAGATTAAAAAATTCATTAATATAGCTCATTCATCGAATCTGAACACGTCAGACCATACATCATTAAAATAATATACATAAAGTGAAATCACTAGTTAAAGTGAATAATGTATAATGCGTTGATAAAAGTTAGACGGTTTTAATTTAAACAATTATTCTTATTTTTACTGTTATTTCAATGATCTTTTCCTCATCTATCTTCTTTTCCATGGATTATTAATGATAACTTGCATTTCACTTTGGAAAAGTGTCTTTTTTTGCTTACACTGACATTAGTTAAGATTAAAAGAATAAAATAACAAAGACAACAATAACTAAGTTGCATATAACCAACTTATTCGATGATAAGCAAATGAAAATTAAATTTACAAATAAAAAAAGTAACAGTTTCATTTTACTTCTGTTTAGTTTATTAATAGTACATTTAGAAAGTAATAATTAGTTCATTTATCATATAAATTATATTCATTTACAACTCAGATGTCTTTTTTGACACTATATATAAAATAAATCCAATCAACACCATACCGTTGTCTTAAATTTCTGTGGCTAAAAACTGATCGTGCGGGCAAAACTTCAGCAAAAGAAATGGTATTCAAATCGCATATAATCTATTATGGCATATACATGTGAAATTTCAATAGCATCGAAATAAATAATATCGTGGGGAACAGACACTTGGAGCAATGGTATATTAAGTTACGAAGATCATACATTCAAAGAGTGATTCGCAAGAACTAAACCCGTACTAACTACTTAGGATAAGAAAATTAAGAATTACAGAATCATCACACATAAAGGGTGAGAATTCAAGACCATTGTATCAAAAACGTAATGTTTGAATCAAGAGGAGAATATAAGTAGACAGTTACTGTGCCAAAGTACTATATACAAATACGTTCTATGCGTTATCTTCATATTTAACACACATATAAGTCATTTCAATATTCAGAAATTCATTTTTAGCATTGTGAAATTGTCTTTGTATTTATAACTGTAGAACTCGACAATAAAGTACGTTATTCCATTCACTGTTCGACTTTTAATTTACAATATATAAACAACAGATTGTTTGAAATGTACATCGCTTGCATGTATCTCACGTAACGAAATGTGTAAGATTCTTATTTTACCATGATTATGTTATGGGAGTTGAATGGATTTTCATCAACGAGATGATTGCACGTACAGTATTTGCTGTATGGCCATGAAGACAACTTGTAGGTGAGATGATTCTAATCATGAAGTGTTTGTTAATATTCTATTCTACCAAGTACATTTTGTTCTACAATCAATCAGTGAGAACCAAATAACAAGTAATGATTTTGATTATGTTTAAAGATTCTCAATTATGAGTATTAGTCACATCTAATTTGAAAGCAAGGAGGGTCAAACAGTTTTCTCATCATAGTCTGAGACTCATCAATAGGGCTTTCCAACGACTCTGAATTCAATCGAACCAAGAAGCTTTCAGTGATTGGGTGTACATTTTCAAATGTGACAATGTCACGGTACAATGTGTTGATGTTTCATCGCTACCAGTCACTATGTCTTATTAAAACCTTGTAAATCTAAATGAAAGTCAGTCTGTTGCTCACAACACTCGATGGATTGTTTGGCTGATATCAGGTGTTGCAAAATTTATATTTTGAAGGATTGTTCCTAAGGGAATCGTGAAACGATATTGTCAGTAATACAGCAAACGTAGAACAGTAAATTCTATTCCGTTTCGAAGTTCCCCAGATCTCATCACATTTCCCATGCTTCCCCAATATTAGATCGCGTCGAATAAATAACATTTGTTCATCTCTGTAAACTGATAATGATGTCTGCAGTCTGTTGTTGCGCATTATTTCTTTAGATAATAACAGACAGGTCACTGAATAGATGTCTAGTGAGTTCGATGTTACTTGTGATTTAATCGTTCACGTGAATTCAGTCTGTCAGTAATATATATGTTAACCATGAATGTCTATCATATGGATATGCCAAATGTGCTTGTATTCCAGATGCAATCCTTCACTGGAAACAAGTTGTTAGGTTTACCTGTAAGTACATGTATTATCACGTAATTGAGATTCACGTCTCAAGATTTGACCAGTCCTTATCGGGCCATGTATGTTCTGAGTGGATGAATATTTGGTATTTGAAGTTTCAATGTATTTGTACGGTGGATAGCAGTGGAATATAAGATGCTTATTTTGCTGCATTCATATGGGTGGATGGTCATACAGATGCTTGATGTGATACTACTGGCAAAATTAAACGAGTCAATATGAGGTCGATAAACTAACAGTAATCGGAGACCCCACATATCCGATGGTTACTCAATGTGTTAATTTATATCAAGCCTGTTTAAAGATTGAAAGTGTTGAACTAATGTGCAGTTTGATGGACTTCACGAATAAATTAGTGCTCGGTGGACATGTAGTAGATAAATTATTCTCAATCTCTATTGAACCAGTTACAGACTTATCGATTGTAATATTAGTGTATACACATACAGCATTATAACTCAAAATTGTTTCATTTTCTCAAATAGATAATTCCGAGATCTTTGATTTATAGTCATATGAATACTTTACGACATTATTAAGCTTATGTTGTGGTGTTTTTAGTATATCACCTAGATATGTTGTCAGAGTATATGTGGAATAGCCCTGGAATCTCCTGGTACGGCCGAGAATGTGGAGAGTCCGCTCTCCCTATCGAAATGCTCTCACATGGCCACGCGTATATAGCCTCTGCCAAAGAAGTCCTACTCACTGCCTTCTCGTGTTATTTACGAAAATGAGAGGACGAAAAGCGAATACCCGGCGCTTTAATCGAATCTCAAACCAATGGTGCACATGGGCTCCAGTATCCTTAACGAACAAATGGTGTATGAAGCAATCGTTGGTCACCGGCTACCATGGGACTGCATCTCCTCACGATGCTCCACTGCCTTGTGGACTAGACCTTTAGGTCGAAGGCTTGGGGTTTGACTTCCTAAGAAATCCACCTGCTTCGGTTTGGGCACCCGGGCAGTATCACAGCCCTCACACAAATCAATTGAGATTCGTGTGGCGCATATGTATTTGGTGCCTCCTTGTACCAATATCTATGTGTTAAAATAAATAAATAATATGTGGAATTATTTATGTAATCTAGTTTGGGTTGTATTTTGCGTCAGTTTTACGAATTACCTTGTGCTCATATAAAGCGAATATTGCTTTCTATTTGGTATTTAAACTTATTTTTATGGGGACGCCAATAGAATGCTCCACTTGTTTTAGAACTATGTTCATTTCCGACTTGACTTTATTTTTTAAGTAATTGAAGATTTTTTAATCAATCTTTTGGTATGGTCAATTATACACTTCCTTAGTAGTTGCTTTATTTATGACCATGTCGACTAGGGTAATGTCAAATGTTTCAGCCACTTAGCAATCGCTTCAGTTTTTCTTATGAAATCAATGTATTGTATTGTTTATTATTTACTTAACAGTAAAAATGATAAAACATCTTACATGACTATTTTTGAGCGACAATGTATTCTGACATAATTCTTTAATAAATTGCTGATGAACGATTACTCGAAATCTCACAATTAAAACTATGCTTCCTGTTATAAAAAAATGTTTGGTTGAGAAAATGATACGAGTTGTTACTTAAAGACAGTTATGCGCACGCTGTAACTAGAAACATATAGCGTGTCTATAATATTACCTACCGGCCATGATGGACGGTTATTTTTTCGGTGCCTTATTAGGGTTGACCCAGTCTTATTTGGTTAAGCCGATAGACATTTCCGGAAATGCTTTACATTTCGAAAGGCTCACAAGCCAACTGCGTGGATGTTATTTTGTGTGGAAATCATCACCCTCACGTCTTGGCGCGTAGGCGTCGCACCAGAGGCAAGTGTAGTCTACATGCATATTGCTAAGACGTAAGTTTTCAACTATGAGTCCCTTAGCATACACATAAGTATATACACCCACCCGGGGGGCAGATCCTCACCGTTCTATTCGGATGTATTTGCAACCACTGACTGTCACGTATTACCTGCACATTACTGGTACAAAGAATTTTGCCCCTGTACTTCATGACATACACATAAGCACAACGCATATTACATAAAGGTTTGATGGCCACCTCTCTGCAGTACTTACAACCACATGTTTTTACCATTTCTTCCACCTGAGAGATTAAGTGGTTTATCTAACGTTCCTTGAGCCAACCAACGTGTGTGCCCTTTGCATATACCTATATACATTATTCACACAAGCTGAAACTCATGCAATTCATATACATAAGCAAGCACATCGGGAAGCCCACGAGATTTTTATAGTCCCAAGAGTGGAATCCCGTGACTCCGGTTTACAGCAGAGTGGTGGATTAGTCCGGTCTCTGCCGACCGCCCAAGTTAGCTAGCAAAGTTCGCTCTAATATCCAGCAGCGGCATGGAGAGGCGAACGGTAAATCATTTTATTCTTATTTTATTCCAGAAAGAATGCATATTGATGATAAAAGTGCCCGTGGGTTTTATATTTCTTGCACAAAATGTTTAACAATTTCTGGTTGAAATGTTTTAATGGAAAATTATCAGGCAATTATATATATGGAAAGTGTGCGAGTCAATACGCACAAATCGAAAAGGGTTGTTACTATAAACACGGTTTTCTTATATATGTATATATAAAGGCAGAATACAATAAATCGCTACACATAAAATTTACTGATAAACACAGATGCAAAACGACATCGAATGGATAGAAAGAAACATTAATTTGTTGTTACTGTAATAAGTAGTATTTTGGAATAGAATATTTTTAAAATAAACAATGCATAGTAGTAAATAAGAGTAGAGTAACAAAACAGAAAAGAGTAGAAAAGCGATGGAACACTAACCAAAATAAAAGAGTTTAGTAAGTGAGAACTAAAAGCAAGGAGTAAAAATAACAATCATACCAATTACACACTTAGAAATGAAAATGAACGTGAAAGACGTACCAGAAGGAATACATATTTGTTAGGAAAACGCCCGTGGATTTCATATTTCTCTTACAAAAAGCGTCCAACAAGTATATATATATATTACATAATATATGCAACAGTACAACTGTTTTTTTGTGAACAAGGAAGCGCCAAGAAAGTTAGAATTTTTAAAACGAAATCTCGTGTAAATGACTAAGTGCTTGCACACACACAGTGACACAGAAACAAATTATGTAAATAAAGTAAATCTGAGAGGACAAAGTAGTCGAAAGTATAAATATTACATGGCTACAAAAAAACGTAAGCAAGGCATAGAATGTAATTAGTTCAAAATTCACTAGTCTGTATTTGTAGTATAATTCAAATCTATGTAGGATTTTATTAAATTTGATAATACAATTGAATGTCGTCTAATCGATAACTGGAAACCTTTTGACACTGGTGGTAATGAAAATTCCGGTAAAAGAAACATCTTTTCTTCAGTTGAAGATGAACTTGACAACTGGTCGATTGCTTTGATACGTTCATATTCTATAGAATCCAGTGAGGCCCAATTTTCTAATAACGATAGATATCTGTGAAAAAAGTTAATAAATAGGCATAGTAAGCAATTAAATGTTTTAAAATATGGACACTTTTTTGAAGATAAAGTATACAACTTGATATTAAACATAGGAACAGTAGATCAACAATACGAAAGAACAAGATCAAAGGTAGAATACAATCAGTCAGTTATAATTAACGTTGGTCCAACTTGACATACCATATTAGAACAACAAGATAAAATAAATAGTGATTACTAAATGTATTTAAATAATGAGGAAGCAATGTTAATGAGTAAGACTAAACGTTGAGAATATGGTTCAAAAAGCCAGAATTAAATGCATGACGGAGTAATGGAACTCAAAATTAAGGGGAGGATAAAAAGTAAATACATTTGGGACATTGTGATCGATTATGCGCAATGTCGCTCAACTTCTACAATCAATGATCTGGTTTATCGAGCATAACCACCCCAAACCAGGTAGCCTGTATCTACTAACATAGTTCAGACCAACAGTTAATGATACTATGGACTAATGCTGAATCCATACAACTGGAAAACCATGGTATTAGTTGATACAGTAGACCAAACAAAGGTCGCCAAATGAAAAAGCCACATTGTGTCGTTCAGAAATATTACAACAAGTGCATGTCATTAGCCACGAAATATATATATATATATATATATATATATATATATATATATATATATATATATATATATATATATATATATATATATATATGCTTATGAATTTGATTCGGTTCATCGCAACAAATTTTATTGACCACTCGGTAGCCGTTTGGGAGTCGGTGTATAGGATGTTTATGTGTCCGTATCTCAACCACTATGTATATTTAGGATTATTATTTTTTCGCAGACAGCATCGATAAACTTTGTGACTAGAAACTTACTGTCGTTTTCATCCTTGTTTTAAGTTTAATTCTAACTACATTGTTGACTGTCCTAAAATAATGTACAGTTATTCAGCTACAGATTTTGAAAACATTTAGCAAAAATGTACGGTAACCAATGAATCAAAGTATTACTTAAGATTCCGATTGTAGTTGGACAATTATATGATTATTCTTTTGACGAAAAAGACCATGGTACATTTGACTTGCTTTGTCCATCAAAAAACATAAATATTTTAGACATAACTATATCATAAGTTTTAATTGAATATTTACAAAACTATGAATCACTAACAGAGTCTAATTTATAACTACTAATAATAAAAAGGATAACACACTTAAGCGTTCGAAAAAAGGGTGATTCTATAGTGACATGATTTTTATAACGAAGTAAATTTTTGAAAGTAAAACTTACGGTGTTATCTTGTGGAGGATTGTTAATTACATTGTTACTACATAACTATTAGATATTTGAATTACTATATTTTTATATTCCCCATATTGTAACCTTTCAGTTGACGTATAAACTGTTTTTATATGTTTGAACTCGCAAATTAACTGTGGGACTAACATTACTCATATTTCCTTCGTATACATAGCTATAAAAAAGTTGTTTTTTCCTATTTATGTTACGATGGTTTTGGGTATTTAGTTTACGTTATAAGTGGAATAGAAGTTTTATCTGCTTGCAGTCCATATGCTCTGACGTGCTTGTTAGATAAGAGGATGAAATGCAAATAAGCGTTAAAGTACAGGCCACTTTTTTCGTAATAGGAAATAAATTATTTAAAATTCGATTTAGACTTTACATACAAATTACTTACTTTTTACATTTATCAACACAATGTTTGATAATTTCTTTACGGAAAATAGGGAAAGGATTTTGTACAATACTTATCATTGATTGCAGATTTAATGCTATCACAGCCTCATTATAAATACGACTTTGTTCTTGATAGATTGGATCCGTACGTCGCTCTTCATAACCAGCTTCATTAAAATACGGTTCTGAATTAAGAATCAAACCTGTAGGGAACGAACAGATGCTAGAAAATTGAATATTATATCAACTTTTGTGTATTACCATGAACAGTGAACTGAATTGAATATGATATACGAATTCAGATTAATACAATATAAATTATAGATAGAAAGTAGTGGGGTATTTGCGTTTTGACTATTTCATGCTCTAAAGTATACTTAAAGTAATAAAGCAGTTGACTGATAAATGCCATTACCACTCAGCAAACTTTCTTGATTAAATCTAAACTACTCAAAACAACGTAAGTAGTAGTAGTCATACGAATTACTGAAAACTTAATCTCATCCTTTCTAGATGTCAAGGAACAAAACACTAGACGAGAAATTAGTTGGTGATCCTGGGTACGCAATGTTAGGCAGTCTCAAATTAGGAAAACATAGCCGCCCAGAAATCATTTCTGGTTTTTAACATTTTCCTAGTTTAAGCCAGTCTGTAGTGCAAACTACTAAAGCATTCACATAATAAGCATGGTATCAAGCTGTAATAAAACAATTAATCTAATAATGAGAAATACTTATCAATCTCACCCTGAATTGATATAACTAGTTGTAATAAGTTGGACGTTTCAGCACTCCAATTCTCACTGCCCTGGCCATTCCATGTACCCAATAAAGAGAGACAAATATGTCCATCAACATACAAATTCGGATTCACTTTTTCATTGCCAAAACTGTAATAATGTACCTTTAATTAAAAATTTATTGAGAAAAATCTTGGAGTACTAAATAAAAAGTAAGGTAATTGTAGTGTTAAGGTGGAATAACTAATGAGAAACAGGAGTGACAAAACAGCTTCTTAAGTATTGTTTAGGAAGTTTCAAGAATGTGTATTCACGACCACAATGAGGACTGGACGCAGAAGATTTAGCTCTCGTGGTGAACACATTAAATTTAAACTAGTGAATCTTAATTGGGTAATCCAGTCTTTTGAATTCACTCTGTAACCACAGAGTAAATTACGTATATTCTTAAGTTAATGTCCTATAAATATTAACTGATCATGATTTTCGATGGTGGTAAAGTGAATCATGAATCTTGCTATGAATATCTCTCTATATTTTATCACCTTATTTCGTAAAAATTTTCACATAAAATATTATATCCTAAGAAATGTACTAGAAATACATAAAAGTATCTACTTTTCGCTGTCGAATGCTAATGTTAAGAAATCCACAGTAGCTTTTTCCCTAATATCAATTCAATACTGAACTTCGAGGTTATCTGACAGGTTAATTTCACCCTTTGCTTGTATATTTTATTGCGTCTCAAAGATCATTCATTTGTTGCTAAAAAAAAATAGAGAGCTGCCCCTTGTAAACATGACTTCTGAAATATTAAGGTTTTTCCCAAGTGCATCACAGGTGCAATTGTTTTTGAAGTGTTTTAGTGAATTTGTCGTCTAGTTCGCGTAAATCAGATATCGTATAAAGAGAATCTTTCCCAATCAATCGCAATTTATTATTCCTGTAAACTATCTCAAAATATAAGAATAAGAAACATTAATACTGAGTGGTCTAAAATTAGATCATATGTGAGGATCTTGTTCTTTTTTTGTGTCTATCTATCTAAAACAATGAGTTCAAAATGAAGACGATAATCACTAAAAATAATCAGTATATGTCGATTTTCACACTAACCTTATGCTCTTCTACATTGATCGCTATTTCACTGAAAGTGTGTATGGTAAAACAACTTTACTTGAACTATATACATATACAAATTGTTCAATAGCAACTAAAGAAAGACAAGTGTCACTCCATTTAAAAGCTTTTAATTGCATATTCCAAGGGACTTAAGTTCGATTTATTTAAAAAGATATTGTCAGTTATTACAATAGTAAGATTTTTATGATTGGTAAAACTGAATACCATGTTAGGAAAGGTACAGAATTTCAATACCAATGTATTTATTTAGTCTACGAATATGTACGTCCATTTAATTCGTTGAAAGAACTATTTATGAAGAGGAGCAAAAATTTTACACTGCTGTTCAAACTAAGTGGAAGCATGAGGATTCGAAGATGTAGCAGATGGTTTGAGGTTGAATGAATCAACTACGTGGTAAATAAATTATCAAGTACAGATTCGTGTACCACTTTTGAGAGACTTTATAAGTGAGGGATAGTGATACTACCCAACTGCTCAAACCGAAGTAAACGAAGCGGAAATAGTACATGTAACTTAGTGGTCGAAAGTTGAACATCAACATATACTCGAATATCGCGAAACGCCGCTGGATGCCAACTCGGTGGTCTAGATGTTGAAAATTGATGTGCTAGACGGAGGATTTTGGGTTTGGTCCTCGAGTGCGAAGTCGTGGGTCTGAACTGTTGAAGGGCCTTATACTAGAATGAAACGGCCATCCAGTGCTTCCAAATTTGCAATGGTGGTCTGATATTGATCAATTTATGGTATTAATTTTTAAAAATTTAATAAACATACATTTCAGTAATTCACAAATTCTGATTCCCATTTTTGGTTTTACCTGCCAATATCAAAAGATAATCCATAATATACGATGTAAATGAACATGCGTACAGGATCTGAAGAGTTTAATATCTCAAGGAATCAAAAGTGTAAAACAACAGTTTTTTATGTGATAACAAATATGACTTTAAGACAAGTCACAAAAATAACTAACAAATCATAAGTAACCAATCAGATAATTGTAAAAATCAGTAGAGTAATGAGAAATAAAAAGTTATCGTAGATTTTACTGTTCGTTAGAACTACAATTTATAAAGAGGGATAAAAAAGCAAATAATTTGAGGGCTTCCCAAAATAAATAAATACAATAGTTTACTTTATGAAGCATTTGTATTTTGTCCACTAATAGGTTGCTAGGTTCGACACCCGCCACTTTACCTGTTTTAATTTCAGCAGCTGAATAACACATTAGTAACATTTAGAGAAAAAGTATGGCCCGCCACAGGACAGTGGCAAGCTACCTAAATCAGTAGGTTGCATATCCAAAAACTGTTACAACTAATTCCATTCTAAGTACTCAGAATGATGAAGATTTTCAAATGACATTGATATCATCAATCGACCCGTCAAATATCCATGGATGGCCAAGATAGGTCAGTTTGTGATATACTAATTATATTTTGGTTTTGGTTACTGAATGATATCACTAGGTCTCCTATAAACAGTGTGATTTAAAGCACAACACATAAACCTGTACTTGATGAGCTAGATCGAAAAAGGAGAACAAATCTATAGTTTAACACCGACATATCAAGCAAATAAATTCTAGTCGCCAACATGGTAAAAGTATTATTCATGGAATAGAACAATGATCTACCTGTGGTGGGGTTGTAGGATAACTTGATGGCAAACCAACATCGAAAAAAAATAAACAATATTCATACGGTGTACCAGATGCACCAATAATCATTATTGAATAAAGATCTATCCGGTCTTCGAATCCTTTAACAACAATATCATTTGGAAGAATAGTGGATAGAAGAGAGATCTGTTGACAATCAGAAACAATTATAATAATGATAGAAAGAATTAATTTTCAAATTATACGTACAGAACATCAGATGTCTAGAAAGTTTTCTAATCTAATATTTTTTATTATCGAATGAAGTGTAAAATACCCTGCGTTGCTCAAACTTAGACTAGTTTGTAAGAATTCATATTACCTGGTTGTTAACAATACTAAACATTACAACTAATTGGTCTCTACTAATATATATATATATATATATATATATATATGCATCTTGATTGGATTACGTCACTGAATGAACAATGAGATCCAGACACAAACGAATCCAATGTAAAACGAAACATGAGTCTTGGATTCCACTACTTGAAACAGTTTAACTTTATGAAAACATGTAAAAACTCAGTTTACATAACAGTGAAATTCGATTTGAAGTTGTAGTTATATCAATAATATTTTCATTGATTATAGTCTGGACACAAGAGAAATAATCTGCTAAATAGACCTCAGAACATCCATGTTTCGTTAACAACTGATTATTCTTTTGCTCAGAGGATCACAAGAACATTTAGATTTTGTTAAAAATGCTGAAATTTTTTTTCAGAAACGATAATCACAAGTGGATTTTCTTTAATTTAATCTTCCGCAATAACTTCGGTTTTCTCTGACTGATTCTTGTTGCTTTTACTTCGCTAAATTTCTCTACACATGAAGATCATCTTTTTGTTACTGTATACATACGGAGATGCACCAATTTGTTTTGCACTACCGCTCATGATATCAACTATTGAAATTACTATAATATCCGCCAAAGCTCCTTCTGATATATAGAATTATTTCAAAGGGAAAGTATGCTGGGTCTATCACATAAGACCAGGATGACGTCATTAGACACATTCATTACGACATGATCACTTATTCCGTGTAATGACTTGAAAAAGCAAAATTTATTCGTCAACAAAACGATACTATAAGTGTTCAATATAAATATGACATTGTTTGTTAAGACGTTCTGTTAAATAAGATAAACATGTTATTTGTATCAGCATTAGGAATATCAGTCTACAACAATGCGAAGTATCATAAATAGTCTGAACAATAAATTTATACAATTATCTCATGATGCATTCATCAGATCTAAACGGATGATATGCATAAAAAGTGTGGCTCAAGGTTGAGTATAGTTGATGTCATTAAAAATTAAGCGTTAAGACTTTTAGGTCATACTTAATAAGGTCAGTTTAAGAAATATTCATCAATATTTGCACGAATAGTTTGACGGAAATCGAGTGCCGAAGAAAAGGAAGACATAGTTTATGAAAATTATATTTGACATAACCACATGGCATAGAATTTAAATAATTTCAACGTTTCGTCCAGCAAACTTATCTGAACTTCTTCAGTGTAATCATCAAAATCAAAATTATCAAAGAATATCTAACATTTAACAATCAAATCAAATCTACACTAAATACTTATTCAATCATATTCAGATGTCGACTTTAGTTAGTATGAAATTAATTTGAGTCAGTAAGATGTGAATCACGTGAAAAGTACACAATGTGAAAATAAATGAATGAGTGATTGTGTGTGCGTGTGTGTATGTAAGTTAATAATAGTTGTCATTTGGTGAATGAATGTTAATCATTTGTCTATACAACGGTAAAAATAAAAGGGCAAATTAAAAATATCTTTAAACATCAGAGTGAATGTAAAATAACGCCGGATGAGTTAGAAACAGGATACAAGATCAACTTTGAAGGGACCAAAATACTTCAGAATGGATTTGGTATGCATCAAGAAAGATTGACAACGTCATCACTATACGTATGGACCAATCAGAATAGTCTGAACAGAAGAGATTGCATTCAACTGGTCTCCTTTTAGCAAATGATCATTAACAAGTAATTTGAACCTTTTCTGTATCCACTTTGTTTATGTTAAGTGCATCCCTTTTTCTGACAGAAATTAATTCGAATATTTTAACATCATAACTACGTCTTTGAAGATTTTCATTTTACATTCACTCCGATGTTTAAAGATACTTTTAATTTGCCCTTTTATTTTTACCGTTGTATAGACAAATGATTAACATTCATTCACCAAATGACAACTATTATTAACTTACATACACACACGCACACACAATCACTCATTCATTTATTTTCACATTGTGTACTTTTCACGTGATTCACATCTTACTGACTCAAATTAATTTCATACTAACTAAAGTCGACATCTGAATATGATTGAATAAGTATTTAGTGTAGATTTGATTTGATTGTTAAATGTTAGATATTCTTTGATAATTTTAATTTTGATGATTACACTGAAGAAGTTCAGATAAGTTTGCTGGACGAAACGTTGAAATTATTTAAATTCTATGCCATGTGGTTGTGTCAAATATCATCACAAATAAAGACTAATTTTTTCAAATCCGATAATGATTAGAGATTTTTTCCACCACAACGAATATCAGATTCATGTTACTATAAACAACGGAGTAAACATTAATGACAGTACTAAGAAAATTAAATACACACAGTATTGTGAAATACAACTTTAACACGAAAATGTGGACGAGTTGCGATTACAATTTATTAAAGAATGATGCAAAGTGGTGAACTAAAGAGTAACAAGATACTTGGGTAGTTGTTATTTTGCATCTATTTCTCACTAAATACTAATTTTAATCGTATGCTTTCTTTTGACTAACTATTTATTATCATATCGATTTACTGATCACAAAATAAAGTTGATAAAAATAAAGACGATTTCCAGTTCAGGTGGATCCACCTTTTGGTGGTGGTTGTGTTCTCTGAGCTACATGATCTAGTTGCGAAGTTTTTAATCAATGTCTTGGAATAAATTCTGAAGACGTCCAAAACGATAATGAAAGTTTGGCAAATAAACTATCTAGCACAAATAACACCGATTCTACCTAAAGATAGTCCTAGTTAGTTACTGATAAACATTTATTATTTGTGGTGATGCATGCTCAGCTACTTTTAATTACATAGTAATATGAGTCATGAGTATTAAAGAGGGGCTGCAAACCACTCATTGTATTTATTATGTACTTACTAAGGAATTTCGAGAAATATGTGAATTTACATTACCTGTCGATCATGAAACGAATAAAGGAACGATATTCGTGAATTTATTATTGATAGGCCGTGTAACACACAAAATGTGAAGGAGGTTAGGAAATAATGTCAATTGAAATGTCAAGGTTTCAGTTTTTTGAGGTTTTTACACAAATTATTCACAAATGATTAACAGATGCTATAAAATTTCTTAACGATGCAAAAAAGAAACTGATAACCATGTAACATCGAATTTGAAATATGAAAAAATCAGCTTAAGGCATTAAAAAAACTCACATCACGTCGTAAAGCCTTATGAAATGCTTTCGGTAGCGTTTTCTGGCTTGATTTATAAAATCGATGATTAGAAGGGGCAGTGGGTTCCATAATGAATTGGCCTATTTTAAACGAATAATTCGAAAAATGAAAGAATTTGTATAAACTGATAAGAAAAATAGCTCAACAGTGTTACGATATGATGACACCAGAGCAACAAGATCGAGATATAGTGAGAATTTACTAAAAATTGTCAATTTGTAACTATATAAAATGTATATTCATGAGCACAGATGACTGATCAATGAGTGGTAACTAGTGTCATGATTGTCTATTCTCTTTAGTGCTAACCGAAATCTCTTGAAGTTGCAGTGTCGTCATTAGTCTAAATACCTCAACATCACGTACACCATGTAGAGACGGTAAGTGGTCGGAAGTAATCGACAGGAAACACTGGACGTTCATGCTAATTAACAATCGTCAACAAGGTGTACCTGACTGACTGACTAACTATAAACTTGAGAGAACTGATGTTCACTATAGGATTTGGACACGTATCACCCAACTTCACAACTTAAGACGTTACGATTGAGACTATATTAATGAGAACAGTAAAAAAGCAACTTTTACTGTTGTCTTTATGACTTTTCAACTAAAAGTAAGAGAAGCATATAAAAGCGCAATATATTAGTATAAAATAAAACTGCGAGTCATATTTAAAACAAAAGTAATATTCAATGTTAATTAATTAATACAAAACAAAGATCATAATTATGAATACAATAGTAGTGTGAAAATGTGACTTCAAATAGTTTTACTTATTCAATATTACCCGAAACCCCAAAAGAGCATTAGTTTGCACAGTTTAACGAAATGCCATTCAGGTATGTTTATAAGTACAAAACATAATTAGATAAGTTCAAGTAGTTTTCCGGCCCATTTTAATTTTATAAGTCAGCCAATTCTAAGGCTGTTGCTTGTAAATACATGTTATCAGAGGATTGGTTGAACAACACAACAATTTTCAATATCGTTATCATCTACATGTTTTCTTTAGAGATTTTATGAGGCATACACTATTTACTAGTACAAATTTTAATCTTTTCCACGAATGAAAAATCACAAAGATACGTACAGTTCATAAGCTTATAGATTCAAATCAAGAAAAATATTAGCATTCGGAATTGTCATAATAATATTACCTATTGATTTCAAGACAAAATCATGAGAATAAATGTGCATGTTGTTGGAGTTAGACTATATAACATAGGATCCAACTCAAATTTGAGTCGGACAAAGTTGTCACGCCAAATTTAGCATAAAGAGATATGGCAAGGACATTGAAATATTAATATTATTGTACAAATAACTGAGCGATAATCAGAAAAAGAAAAGAAATCGCAAAAAAATTAATCACACAATGTACCGACAAGTTCCTGTTACATTGCCGCTAATTATGTTGAATTAATAAACAGGCTGAAGTGGAGTGTTGTTGAATGGGCCTGAATATTGTACAATATATTTTATTTAATCTACATGAAATCTCGTACTAGTGAGATTTTGTTAGGGGCATTGATTGAGCTTTTGACGTAGAGGTATAGTCCACAAGACAATGCAGCAACGTCAAGAGCTCCCGTCTCATGGTAGCAGGTGATCAAAACAAGGTTCACACGCCACTCATTCCCTCATGATCCTGAAGCTCTAATATACTATATGTTTGGAATCACGGTTTTCGAACTCCCCTCGGTGGAAATTCTGCACCTCTCACTTTCGTAAACAACATCCCCCCACTTGAAGACAATGAGAAATACCTCCCTAGCAAAGGCTGTAAACGCGATTTCCGATGGGAAATTTTCAACAAAGTGACAGGACTCTCCTCAACCTCGACCGTGTCAGGGCCTATAATCATAAACACACACTGCAAGAGAGTGTGTTATATTGGTTTTCAGAAGAACTAAACAACAATTACGTTGTTTACAACCTGAATAACACACACATCACAAGTATCAAGAACCCTGGTGGACCATTCTACTTAATTTGCAAAATGTTCCTTTTCATTTCCTTGTGCTAATATGCTGCAGCAACTTGGGTCAATGTACATTTATATTTAGCTCTGTGTTGATTATGACTGACTAAAATCACCATAATTCACTGCATATTTTGTAATAAAAACAAGTATTGACAGGATCACAAAAGAAATTGATTCAAACTCAGATAATGAATTTTTGCATCGAAAATTCACGAGTTTCAAGATTAGAAAGTGATTAACAAGCTTGATAAATTCGCAAACAAATACACTATACATATGGAGAAGCTTCATATATTTTTAGCAAAAGATACTTCATTTGACCTATTCATGTGCTTATCGGTTTTTAAATAGTGTACCTCTGTGCTAGGGGTTTTATCTTTTACATGTATATTGCTTAGAAAATCTGTATTGATTGGAATGTATACACGTTTACTTATTACCAACTAAGCTAAATGGGTCAATTTAGTATCCAAAGAAGTGATGTCACCTTACTATAAGCTCACTTTTATAAAGGACTAAAATTTAATCACCTGCAACACAATAACACAGTGCTTACCTCTTAGTTCGACTGGAAGTGACTCTACACTTGAGTCAGAAAGAATACGTTTTGTTGAAAAATTAACAGATAACGGTTCAATTGATATATTTCCAATATTTGAAGACAAACTGTCCAACATAAATTTTTCTACATTTGCGGATGTGGAGTCTTCTGCAACCTGTGTGCATTTGATGAGAGCAAAATATTGAATGGAGAGTAACGATAACAAAAGAAAATTTATAGTTTTACAACACAGCTTAGACAACGATTTAAAACCAGTAAACACTAGACAAATTGTTTAGTCCAGATGTAGAACTCCTCAGTACCGAGCAACCAAAACCACACAGATGACCGAACCAGGGGCTTTAGGCATCGTGATTAGCGCTCAATCACGAGACCACTGGGATGCAATCCAATGTTTAACATCCTCAACTTTAATCAGTTGGAAATATTACGTCTTCAGCATCATTGGTTACGGGTGATACGTGTCTTACACGCGACATGGTCACGACTTCAAAATATAATTTTAAGAATGGCTTCTGGATGTTAGTAAACAGTAAACACATTGTCATGTTTAGCATAGATAATGAAAGGCCTTTATGCCCCTGGTTTGTTCACTAGTGAGGTAGTAGATATTCACCACTGGGAAGTAACATATTAGAACAAAACAGCTGTTTAGTGGTTTCCGGTTTAAAATAGTTGTTTAACCAAATCCAGTTCGTGAAGTTAATTACAGGACTGAAAAACTTCTATAAACAATGACTTTAATATTGGTAATCAAAGTCCGAGGGTTACTGATTTGGGCACAAACATTCTGATATTATAAGATATTACAAAATCTAAGATTAAAATACAGTAGAACACATTGAGAAAACATTGCTCTGCAAATCAAACGGAAATTAAACCAAAGTGAATGTTAAAGGATAAAATGAAAAGCATATTCAGTGACAAACATCAGTGATTAACAAAGGTAATCTGATGCACATGAGAATTTACAGATTGGCAATGAAGGAATTTTTTAAAATTAAAACAACTATCAGTCAACACCAAAGTCAGGATTTTCAATGCAAACGTCAAAACAGTTCTATTGTACGTAGCTGATATTTGGTAAATTACCACAACCATCATCAAAAAAGTATAGGCATTTATAAAGTTATCTGTGACAGACACTAGCTATAATCTACTGTGATAGAGAGTAAACCACCTTGAGGCTGGTGTTATAATAGGCGACGTCAAAAATCTGATGTTGATACACAACGTGCTACGCCCTAACACTTCAGCTGACTACTTGAGCGAGTAGTTTATTTATTTATTTATTTTAGCACATAGGTATTGGTACAAGGAGGCACCAAATACATATGCGCCACACGAATCTCGATTGATTTGTGTGAGGGCTGTGATACTGCCCGGGTGCCCAAACCGAAGCAGGTGGTTTTCTTAGGGGGCCACACCCCGAGCCTTTGACCTAAACGTCTGATCCACAAGGCAGTGGAGCATCGTGAGGAGATGCAGTCCCATGGTAGCCGGTGACCAACGATTGGTTCATACGCCATTTGTTCCCTCAGGATACTGGAGCCCATGTGCACCATTGGTTTGGGATCCGGTTAAAGCGCCGGACATTCGCTTTTCGTCCTCTCATTTTCGTAAACAACACCCCCGCCACGTGAAGGCAGTGAGTAGGACTTCCCTAGCAGGGGCTATGTACGCGTGGCCATGTGAGAGCATTTCGAGAGGGAGAGCGGACTCTCCCCACTCTCGGCCGTACCAGGGCATTTGGGGGCTGAGCGAGTAGTACACAAGAGTGGACAAGAAAGTATATTGGGTAACACAAATAATATATATATATATATATATATATATATATATATATATATATACGTCTTAGAAAATAGAAGACATTTGAACAATGCAGTGAACTGAGAATTGTAAACCATCGGATTCCGGTTCAATGGTCTGAAAACAATGCTCCAGTCACGAGGCCTAAGGACATGAGATCAGTTGCAGATGGCGTCGGGGAGTCCCATATTAGAACGAAACAGCTGACTAATGTTTTCCAGTTTGCAGCGGTAAGTAAGTGATGCAAACCATGAAAACAACTTAATTCTAAGGAACGCAAAATTCAAATTATATATGAGGATTTTAGATGGTAAGGTAATGTATCTGGTTTTTAGAGTGATAATAGCTTAATTTGCAAAAAAAGGTGACTTACTGCTTCACTAGGTAAAGTTTTAATATCTGAAGAACAGATTGCCTTAAATTTGCATGTTAACTTCATATTTTCTCCCAAGTTATTGGCATGGTCATTGTTAATTAACTCAGGTTCAATGGTACATTTATCAGAGTCAGATTTATCTATTGTAGGTCGATGATCATCAGTAATATCAGTATTACTTGTTATCACTAGATCATTCAAATCTGATTTTTGTATACATTGTGCAGCGCATTCATGAAGCCATGCCATAATTTCACTATTTAAATCAGTCAATTGTTCTAGAATATCCTTTTGCAGGTTATGTAGAAATTTGGCCAATTTTATAATTACCTCAGTACTAAATTTGTAATTAAATAGATAATAATATAGATAATACTCATTAGATGACAAGACATTTCACGACAGAATGAACCACAAAAAAATTTTAGCAATAGGATACGGATTTTTGTTTGTCCTAATTTAGCTGGAGTAGTAATTAATAACAATAAATGACCCCATATGTCCACAAATAATAAAACAATACTAGTAACCGAATTTCTGAGATAACATGTCGATATTTTGTAGAGTTACCAGGTTGTGACAGAAGAAAGGTTTTACAAATGGATACTATTCGACTATTAAATATCATTACAAGACGGTTTCGTGTTGTTATTTACGAAGTAAATATGCAAGGGAAGTGAATATTCCGACATGCAAACCAAATATGGGCCAGAGAGCCTTTGCCATCTTAAGTACTATTTATATTTAATTTGCCCTTCAACGTTATTGTGAATACGTATAATTCAGATTGAGGGGACCCAAATATCGCATGCGGTAGTTAGTCTTTAAGAAAATCCACGGTAAATCGTCAGCCACCCAGATTCATGGGGCTGAATCTAAAAAAAGAATTAATTATCAAAATGCGAGGTGATAAGCCGGCTAAATAAGGACCGATAATCATGTTTCAAGATAATTTAGTATGTGATGAATGTATACGTAAGCAAGTGTACGATTAGTATATATTTATTTTTACCCAAAACCATCACGCATATATCCCTGTATGGATGACTTATATGCATACAGTCATGCAGATACGGCATTAAAACTTCCTGTACATTATAAGTCATCTTACTCTATAATACTAGTTAGAAATGCAATAAAAAGCGTGGACTGACTGTCAGTCAATCATGAGCAAAGTAGAACCCGATATATATGTGGGTCTGTTTAAATTCCCACACAAACTGAATCGGGTCGGAGAACATAGCATATGTTATCTCCTGTAATTCATGAGGAAATCATTCATAAAAAGTCACTTTGTGGAATGCAACAGTTAATCATGAAAAGCAGTGTACCGCATTTCAATTTTTAGTTAACATTAACTAATATTTTATAAATTTAAATAAACTAGTGCAATAGTACTGTACTGACGTATAGACAAATTCAAAGTAGAAATGAATCCTAAACTGATACAGATATACACATATCGTGTGAAAAGTTGAAAAAAATATGAAATATATTACTGACCTTATCGCTATGGTATAATTACTCCGTAGGCCTTCAATTTTCAATCCTCTTCGGTTGGAACGTAGCAAGAAATGAATTGTTTCATTTCTATTTAGTACTTCAACAGCACTGGATGTGCAATTATCTGAAGAAAACAAAACAGATAAGGGTAATTTTAAATTTACCTAATCACAAGAGAAACCATCAGGTGGACAATTTTAAAAGAAATTTTATGTAACAGATGCATTATGGATGAGACGCACTTTTCGTAATATTTGAGATTAGTCAACCAGATGTATCTCCATTCCGAAATAACATTCATATTGAGACTCTATCCAAGTAAATTACACTCAGTAAATAATGCTTTGAGGTTTGAAACAAAAAGTACTGGGTTTGAGCTTCTGTGTGGAAGTCAACACTAGAATGCAAGTACATTCAGATGGTGAGTCCTAAGTAGGACGAAACGCGTGTCTTAGATTCCACTATTAACGACGATCACAGCTCAAATGAATTTTAGAGGAAGTTTAACCATCTTAGAATAACCATAAACTGTGAGCACTGTTACTGAAACCTCGGGAATGCAACTTCCTACGCAAATGTCTTCTATTAATCTACCTAATTCCCATACTTAATAGTTAACGAAGTACGTAGTATTTGTACTGAACTGTAAATAATAAAATACGTTATTATAAGGTCTAGAATGAGAAAACAATAAAAATTAGAGACAACATATTGGAGTAACACTAACTTGAAGGATTTTGTTGGCCAGACATATAAGTTTCCTCGTCAGGGCTACTTTTTGTTGCGTATTCTATGTCCAACGGCTTGCTCAAACAACAAACATCTTCATTTAATGAAACGAAATTGACTGGATCGGACAATTTCGCTTGCTCATGTGTGGATAATGGAAAAGATTCAAATAAACGTAGAATAGCTCCAATATGTTTTTCGAATAAATTCGAACGAAAATCACACAAGTGCCACTAGAACGGAAATTCAGAAAAGCGATATTAATTAAAGGACTTTATATATCTAAAATTTCGCAGAAATACCAGATGGACAGGTTTTCAAAAAAGGTATTACGGTATTACTTAACGAAATATTGTGAATATAAAATCTGTCTTTGTTAGAGTTAATACAGACGTCTGAAGTAAATCCGAGACCGATTTTAAATACAAATAAGGTAAAACAGATTCGCTCATCATCTGTCAATACTAAAAGGTCATTTCGCGAGCGTTAATCCGGAAACACTATGGCATCTTCGTCCGATTTGACCGGTGTTAATATCGTACCACGAGCGAAAGCTGAGACAGCACTGATCAATTGGATCCCCATTAGGAGTAGCTTATGTCCAATTCGATTAGTAAGCTCCATCAAAGCCAGAAAACAGGTGTGGAAAACGATATCTTTGCGTTATATTTGCCTATGCCCTAAACAGAATGCAACCCCGATGCAATCAAGGATGAGTTTTATTAAAAATTGAGAAATCTCAAGAAAGAACGTTTCGCAAATATTTTAGTGCCAACCGGAAATTCGGATGCACAGATTGGGAGTCTAGGTGGTTATTGGGGACTTGCTAGTCGCAGGTTAAATAACGACTGTCTCGCACAACTCATACAGATTACAACCAGTTTCTGGCTAGCATTAATTATTGACACACTCATCACCGATATGCTACATGACGCTCTCCATTTTCATCTCAACTGTGGAATTAGATTGATCACATTGCGATCAGCTACCGCTGTCGTGGTTGTGTACAAGACTATCGAAGTAAGTGTCTGAACTCTGATCATGCCCCCGTTTGTCTTCCTAAAAGGATAAATGTAGGCGCATTGGCTGCAGTTACTTTTGAAACCAAACTTTAAATCGAGCTAGGTTCAGACCTAGCTAACAACCCACCCCAAAATTATGGACAAGCACTGACTGAATTTGCATGATCCCATAAAAATGTCGAGTAAAGTCGCTTTCTGTTTCGCGAAAGGTCATGCTTTAAGCCATGGCGTTCTACAGGCTCACCACAGTTAGTTAAGATACATCAGTCTCCTCTGGCTAACCGCGAGTTCGGCAATAAACGTAGATCTTCGCGTAAGAAAATTATGTAAAGTTTGTGTAAGGACAGAAGAGCAATCATATACTGATCTTGTTCACTTATTACCATTCGTTTAATTAATTTTGATTTTTAACCATCCTCCCTCTATATCTTAACAATTTTTATTCAGTTGTTTGTGAGACGCGTGTTTATTTCGGTGCCAATTCATACTAATATTTATGTGAATAAACAAATACCGTAATGTGTGATATTTGATGGTGCACAAGCAGGTTTGAAGAATGTTAGGGGTGGAAAAACCAACATATAAGTTATTTACCGGTAATTAGACTAAGTCATGTTAACAGATGTAAAGTGTCTCATTTAGGTGTAACCAATGGCTATAGAGTTTTGGTGACATAGATCAGAATGAATCGAAATGGTGCAGATCTATTCATTTTATCCCTTGCCTTAGATCACATGTTTTGAGAATACCGCACAAAAAGTTGATCAGCTTTGTGCCATAATTTGGAAAAATTGATTACTTTTATACCGCACATCGAAACTGATTCGAGAACCACTAACATGAATGTATATCAGTAAATTAAGCATATTCCATAATTTGTAATACAGGATTATACTTACCATTTTCCTGATTCTGTAATCCTTAATCAACCGAAATGCTTCGTAGAGTAATGACCGTCCAGTAGTGAGCATTTCTACACACGATATAGCTTCTACTTCATCAGCATCACTCCATACGTTTTCTGTATTCGTTAATATAGATCTATCACTAGTCGAATCTTCAGTATGAGATGTATTCAATGAAGCACAACTAACAGTATTTATTTCCGTAGGATCGATTAGAGCTGCATTACGAAGTGCTGAGTAAACCTGTTCAAGGATATCATCTGCAATGCCTGAAATTGTAACAAAACACCGCATTAGCCACAAAACAAATGTAACTCGATCAGAAAATAGTCTGTGCGCAGATTGAACGTGTTGACTGGCAAGTGAGAGTTTAATTCCAACAGGCCTATGAGTTAAAAGAAAAACAAATATAAATCATAATTTACTAAAAAATCGATAAATTGATTGAAGATATGGGTAAAAACATTTAAATAACCACTTTTACAAGTTTAAAAACAAATAGCTAGGTAAATAGTCAATAGTTGGACTCTGTACAGATTCAAAATAAATGGAACTCAGTGATGAGGCGGGACTAGGCAAAGGACAAAACAATACAAAATGAGGTTAAAATGACCAGATTCATATGAATCGGACAGTGATATAATTATACATGCTACAGAAATACCGTAAACGTATTACCATTATAATTGGAAGAAGTGAATTTATTTCGACGCGAACATCGACAAAAAATATACAGGCACATGAGACGAAACGCGTGTTTAGTATTGAACTACTAGCTACTTTTAAAAATCTAATAAAAGTTAAGTGACATTTGGAATTGAGGAATCATATGACTAACACAAGAAATTGTAAAAACGACGATCGATATGATACTACCACGGAAATATCCGAAACAATGAAATATGACGAGTTCACACGATACCAAATGATCTTTTAACAAAAAATCGAGTTTACTGCGATACGATTTGAAAACGAAAGTGTGAAATTGAAATGATAGACAATAAATAATCAACTTTATTGAAGAATGAATGACCTATACTTCCCATATCCTACAATCGTTTATTTGTTCAATGACTTATGGTCACATTTAAATATTTTGGATATAGCCATGTTGTTGTATTAGATGAAAGATGCCTATTCTTCTGACTAGTAATCCTGTCATTGACCCCAGTTCATTCAAGGATTTGAGTTAGTGGTTCTATCTTGTGAGCAGCCATCTGTCGAACACATAGTATAATTGCATTTCATCTGTCGATCAACAATCCATTCACTCATTTAACAATTACATGCCTTATTTAAATAATCGGACTTCTCCGTCATAGCAGAAATTTGTAGGTATTTTTTGAGTTTGAGGCGTCTTTGAAAATCAGACTCTAAGAATGATAGCTTTAAGGCTCATGCGGTTGACAAATATTTGAAAGACGATTTCCAAAAATACTCTTTACGATAGCATATAGTCTAATTTTCAGTGGATATACCATTTCCTTAATACACGGCATCAGTTGTTCAAGAATATATTTGACAGAGACCGGAAATGAGTTGATTAATATCAATAACTGCTTCAAAAAATAATTGTTACTGTAAAACGGTGGAATCGTATCAGCATTTTTATATTTTAGGTGATAATTTCATAAATAAGGAAAAGAATGAATCAGTGCACGAATTATTTTTCTACCGTAAATCATCTTCATATGTTGGTTGAGTAACTTGTAAACACGAACTGTCATTATCATTTTTACTATCAGATGAGTTAGATGAAGAAGACGAAGAGTAGGAACCAGATGTAGAATAAAAGCTTGAACAAGACGAAGATTCCGAAGAAGTTGAATACAATTCCCACTTTTCGGTCTTTTCATCATCTGAATCGCTGAATTCTGAGTCGAAGGAATCTTCATCATCTGTAGAATCATCATCCTAATAACAAAACATTTGAGACAATAACACATTAAAAATAATGAATTTGAAATACTAAGAATTTGTAGATCAAGAGCATGATATTGTTGAACTCCTATATATTAGGCTGCTGAGAGTAAATCTTGAATGGTGATCTGACAAATCTTCTCCAAATTTGAATGGGGTTGACGAGTATCGGTGAACGTTGTCGACCCTAAACATACGGAACTAGGTAAGGATAGAAAGTCTGTTGATGAGGTGTTGAATCTTCAACAATTGAGGTGGCTGGAGTATATGTTTATTCGTCGTTACAAAGATGAAAACAGTAAAACCAATTGAGTAATTTAGTGATGTGGAACAATTTTATATTTTCAGTATACAAGTTAGAAATCGGAACTTTACCTTAGTTGTTATGGTTCAGACAAGCAGGTGGTGCAGTACCATCGATCCTTTGAATAAAACATATATGACAATTGAAACCACTAACCGATCAATATTAGACCAATATAACTTTATACTTAGTGACTGTGTTTTATAACTGACCAAGTAGTGAGATGTCACTTACCATAAAATATTCATGTATATAATAATTTTTAAGAATAATAATGTAATTTGTTAATCAAACAAGGATTTATGTATTCAGTTCTGATTCAAACAATTTGTATGACAATTTTTAATGTAATGTCGCACCTAAATGGTAGCTGAATGTTACAACTAGTAGGTGTTGTTTCTTTTCAAGATTTTGACAAATATAGGATTTAAATAGAGTCGTACAGTAGCAAGTTGCATGTATACTTGTTTTCCAAACGACCTTACGACATTTACGGTTTATCTGATAAGAGCATTCAGAATTTGCTATGTGTAAAAATATGTGCATCATACTAAAATACTTCAGGTTCTAGAGTTGTTTATCAACGAATTTCTACCTTATGGTTACTGTTCCATTATTACTGGGCAACACACAAAAGTCGGCATAACTTTCCATGACATTATTTAGAGAGATTCTAATAACCTCTAATTCACAACGTTTATTTAAGCCCTACAATGCATAAAATAAGAATGACTAACTATTGTGTGCAGTATGAAATCAGCTTTCCAAAAACGAAATCGAACTAACTTACAGCTTCAATTGCTTGTAAACAATCGGTACGATAAACTTCACTTGAAGTTCCATCAATCCAACGAATTACTAGTTTACCTGATTCCGGAATAATATCTTCTAAAACACCAGCAGGATAAATTGAATAATCAGTTTCACTGGCAGATTTGATTAGAACGATGTCACCATAATTCATTTGATATTCTCCAGATCCAGAAATTTCATAGACACCAATTTCTTCCGGAGAACCAAGCGGAATCATTGGCCTTTAATTCAATGTAGTCACATAAATTCGTATTTAGATAGTCAGCAATGGAAAGTTAATTATAGAAATGGGAATAGTAGTGGAGTTGAAATTAATTGGGTTTTTAAAAGGGCACCATCTTCCATTGCAAGGATAAAATACGATGGAGAACAATCAAATTAATCATTCACATTAGTCAATTAACTATCAAAAATTATCTTACTATTTTCAATTTCACAGTTCAACAAAACCCCCACTTAGCTGATAGATAGTCATGTAATTCATGCAAGAATTAAAAATATCCAAATATTCACTCAATATAATACAACAAACATAGTAAACAGTTTTCTACTATCTTCAATCGGGATGAATAATTAAGAGATGGAAATTCGGAAACTATTTTACAAAGGATCATTCACATTGTGTTATTACTAAATTCCTAAGGTCATGGTAATTTTATAAAACTTTTGATGGTAAGACTTCATTTCGTGAATTAACTGATGCTATATGATCTACTGTTGGTTGATGATGTACCTATTACTTAGTTTTGCATTATATATGTCCTAGTCATGTACAGATTGCGATTTCTTATTTGTGATGCGTTTTGGTTATGTAACTGATATATGTAAGCCCGTGTATATTTAAATTATTATGACAATAAGGAAAATACAATAACAGAAGGTGGATCTGCTTGCCATCTTCGTTTCTTGATTGCCTATTGGGGATAAGAAGGACTAGAGTATCAAACAGAATTAGGATTGTCTAGCCATTGTTCATGAACACTAGGTTACTGGTCGAGTAAATCTTTAGTCCGATAGGTATACAGAGATCTACTAATAGGCGGACTTTATTATCAAGAGATCGATCAAGCAGGGAGATATAGGAAGTTTTAAATCATATCCTACTAATTATCAAGAAGTAAATTATGACTTTAAAATACAACGCGAATTAACACCTTTAAATGCATGTGAATGAGAGAAACAAACATCGAATAGAGATCCATATATTCGATTTAAAATAATTTTGGACTATTCGGTTGTTAATATTTTTGACTGTAGTTCTACCAGCTTTGGTTGACATATGTGCATCCTGTGAAGATCCCGTGATAATCCCACTAGCATTTTTAAACATAAATGGACGGTGGCTGGCGGTTAAATCCAGGACGTGAAATTCACCCTATTTGCGACTAAACAGGTGAATGTACTAGCGTTGCAGAGTTAATGTTCACTCTTGGACTCGAACTTAGCACCATTCGCTTCAAACACCACCGGGTTTTTCATATAGATAATGAGAACAGATAGCCACTCACTTGTACCAGTGAAGACTGATCAGATTGCAGTCGAAATATCAACAGCGGGATAATCCGTACCATTAAAAAATTGAATTAAATCTCATATTCGTTGTACAAGTGAGTGGTTATCAGGATTCAGTTGCTTAGTGGATAATGAGTTGGTGCTTGAAGCAAAAAGTACTGGCTTCCATTCTCAGTATCCACATCAATATTGGGATGCGAGTACATCAAGTTGATGAGTTTCAGAGAGGAAGAAACGCGCGTCCTGGATTCCAACGTTAACAACATTCAATCTATTCTGGAGATTTATAAACACCCTAGTTCACTTTTCTTGCATAGGTTAATCATCTTTACTAAGATTACATTTACACACTTACAAGGAACCAGTTTCAGAGCTTCCAGTTTTGAACCACTGAACAAGACAAGTTCGATCCTTCGTATTATAAGCAAGGGCTACTCCAAGATCTCTAGGGTGATCACAAGACAATTCGATTGTAGAGGATGGAACAGTATTTATTTTGTCAATCGTTTCTGTAACTACTACTGAGGAGGGGTCATTCACAATTGAATTCGGTGGAATAGGCTGTGAACGACAATTTTTATCTTGAAAAAATATATGGAAAATAAACAAAACGTTAGACAGGTGTGGGCAGATCCTGCGAAAATAACGGCAATAAAAAAGAAAAATGTACAATTAGAAACACCCCTTACAACTTATAAAATACTTGATATTTCAAATTAACAAAACAGGTGAACCAAAAATTGATGGGTCCGCAATAGAATTTGTTCACTGAGTGACTGAAACACTAACAATGTATAGATTTCAATGTTGGGAAGAAATGTGTACAAAACTTAAGCTCAAATAAACTTCCTTACGTCCGTTAACCCTTGTGGGGGATAGGCCGTCGACCAGGGATCTTCAACCTACTCTTTCCAGTTGTTCCCAAGTGTCTAGAGTCTGGTCAACAGATATGGAGTGTCTGTCACAGATAACTGTTTATAAATACATATACTTCTTTGATGATGATTGTGGTAATTTACCAAATGTCAGCTACGTACAATAGAACTGTTTTGACGTTTGCATTAAAATTCTATATACCCATGTTAATTGTTGCTTTGGTTGTCAAAAGGGGCATCGACCCCTTAATTTTCTAAGAATCTCAGCTTTCATCATGGGGCATCATAGTTCTTCTAAGTAAAAACCATTGGAATCCCAGAACAGAGTTTAAACGGTTGTATTGAGTTGTCTTAATAATAACAAGGTTCTTTTCAAAGGGATGTGGTTCCTAATCCCATGCCCAAACCTTTTCCTTTGTTAGAGGTCGGGACCGACTCTAAAAGGGATTCAAACGGAGTTGACCCAAAGGTATTTAGCTAATAGACAACCATGTTTCACTTATGATGTGTTTTTCGCTTCCTATCCCAAACCGATTTTCTATTGAATAATACCTTAAACAGTATTTGATGATTAATAATTCCAGGTAAGAAAACAAAAATACCAAGTTCAACTAAGGGATCTCTTCAATAAATTAACCCTTATAATTTCAGACATATACATATGATTACGGGGCTTCATAATAAATTCGCAGAAAAGAGATCCCTTTATTGAATTTCGTTTTTAATATTTAATGGATTTAGAATCCCATGCAGTAGTTACTTTAGGATATTTCAGCCTGTTTTACTGTTTAAAAATATACAGAATTTGATTATTAGGCTCGTCAGAGAAAATACGGTAAGTAAAGGCTTTAGTCAAGTATTTACAGTTACCTCAAACACCTGCATATAATGATGACTGAAGTAGTAGAAGGGTTGCAAAATAATTAAAGGTAAAACTGATTAAAGTATAATCTCATGATTTGATGCACAAACCATGGATTATTAAAATAAATAAACAGAACGTTGATCGACAGATGAAATGCAATTATACTATGTGTTCGACAGATGGCTGCTCACAAGATAGAACCACTAACTCAAATCCTTGAATGAACTGGGGTCAATGACAGGATTACTAGTCAGAAGAATAGGCATCTTTCATCTAATACAACAACATGGCTATATCCAAAATATTTAAATGTGACCATAAGTCATTGAACAAATAAACGATTGTAGGATATGGGAAGTATAGGTCATTCATTCTTCAATGGAATGGATGCCAAATTATCAGGTTTAATTCTTGTCCCATCAAATAGAAAACACCTCAGTTTCCGAGCTGTTGATATTCTAAGTTGTGAGTCAAAATTATTACGAGTATCGATTGCATAGGAATCATCCTCAATGGCTTAAGTAATAGCCTATTGAGAAAGACAGAAAATATCATACGATTAAAAGCAATAAACGCCAGTTACCAGAACGAAGATGATACCACAGGTGGGTTCTTCAAATATATCCTTTAAAGTCTAGCCGAAAACCTCAAACCATTCAACTGGTATTTCATAAGATAACTTCGAACCCCTCCGCCTTAAACTTATAGTGTTTATTCGTCAACAACCAATAACTGAATACTGACGATACAATGTCTTGTATTTTTATTTATTTATTTTAACACATAGATATCGGTACAAGAAGGCACCAAATACATATGCGCCACACAAATCTCAATTGATTTGTGTGAGGGCTGTGATACTGCCCGGGTGCCCAAACCGAAGCAGGTGGTTTTCTTAGGGGGCCACACCCCGAGCCTTTGACCTGAAGATCTGATCCACAAGGCAGTGGAGCATCGTGAGGAGATGCAGTCCCATGGTAGCCGGTGACCAACGATTAGTTCATACGCCATTTGTTCCCGCAGGATACTGGAGTCCATGTGCACCATTGGTTTGGGATCCGGTTAAAGCGCCGGACATTCGCTTTTCGTCCTCTCATTTTTGTAAACAACACCCCCGCCACGAGAAGGCAGTGAGTAGGACTTCCCTGGCAGGGGCTGTATACGCGTGGCCATATGAGAGCATTTCGAGAGGCAGAGCGGACTCTTCCCACTTTCGGCCGTACCAGGGCATATAACACAACATCAGTGTAATCTATAACACATACAAATTGAGAAAACCCAAATTATTCTCACCACTTTTTAAAGAAACTAAAAATCCAGGAAATAAATAATGCTCTATGTGTCCACCAAACGATATAATCTTATCAGAAGCAACACCTTTCGATACAGATCCATCAATCCATTTTATATCATACACTGAGTTGGTTGCATAAATCCGTACAGGTACCCAATCGCCAGCTCTTAAATGAATAGCGCGTTTTTCTTGAATATACTCCGCTTGTCGACGAAGAACACGTAGACGCCTTGAATGTTTTGATAACTTTGTTTTTTTGCAGAAGCGTTCTCTTTTTTCCTCAACATGAGTGTTATTATCATGATTAAGATCATCACCATCAACAGTATTTATTTGATCTGATGGTAAAGTGGTATTCGTTGTAGATTTGTTTACTACAGCATCTGACGAAATAATATTCACTGGCGATAGCATAGAATTTCCATTTGTATTAGTATCATTGGCATCTTTCACCGCAGTAGTAGTAGTAGTAGTAGTGCTAGTGGTACAAGAAGTGAGAGTTACTGCGATCGGTGGTAGTGGTGATGGTACTGCCTCTCCTGGGACTACGCCTGCTTCTACTGTAGATTTCAAGGACAAATCAATTTTCGTGGTATTTTCCATGGGATTCAAAACTGATTTATTAACCAGATTTGAATTATCACAAGAAATACGTCTACAAGTTAACTTTATCAGTTGATTACTCTCTTTCACATGATCGATTTGTTTATGTTGTTGATCGTTTTGATCTTGTATTTGTGATTGGTCTTTTGTTTCTTCTAGTGTATCGTTCTCATCAACATTGACATCACCATCGTGATTAGAGACATCAGCGCTGATATCAATGTATGAAGTGAAAGATCGTGTTGATCTATGAAATCTGTGAGCCCAATGAAAAATGTCTGTGAGAGGAATACGATGTCGTGGATCTACAGTTACTCGCCTACGACGACGTTGCGAAGCAAATAGATTTACCTGTGCCTATAGGAAAATCAATGGAAAAGTAAGACTTGACGAAGGAAAAGTTAACAGAAAGTAGCATACAAGTCATAAGTTAACCAATAGGTTTTCGAAAATAATTGATCGTCATGTAAACGATGGTGTGAATGGAGATGTATTTTAAGAGTTATTATTTTTATTTACCGATCAACGGTTTTTATGACGTAGTTAACTGTAACCTATTTCGTCTACATGAATTCTTAGAATGTCACCGTATATGCAGGGCTTCAGCTGATAGTCTTTCTTTGAAGGTAAAAAAAAAAATCTTTTTGAAGAATTTTCATTATGTCAATGTTAGTGTTATATCTTGTTTCAGACGAATTTAGCTCTATTGCTGATCTGTTCCAAAGCTTTTTGAAGTCTTTCCAGGATTTAGGAAAATGTTTCAAGAACTTCGTGATTTTTTATCCTTATATTTATCTACCTCCTCCTTACATACGATATTACATTTACTAAATCTAGTTTCAGTCCTTAATATCAACAACGCAATAGCTTAAACCCTTATCTATAGCGATATATATTGAACAAATCGGTGTCTATCTGAACTCATTAGCTTAGTGGATAATGAGATGGCGTTCGAAGAAAAAGGTACTGGGTTCCAGCCACAACATCTATATCAACATTGGGATGCAAGTACATCAACTTGACGAGTTCCAAAGCGGAAGAAACGTGCGTCTTGGATTCCACCGTTAGCAACAACCCATTTTATATGTAAATTATATTTGAAATAATCTCAGCGATTGAAATTTAAATAATTTCAACGTTTCGTCCAGCTAACTTGTCTGGACTTTCTTTTTTGATGATTTTGATTTTGATTATTACCCTGAAGAAGTCCAGACAAGTTAGCTGGACGAAACGCTGGAATTATTTAGATTTCAATCGCTGAGATTATTTCAAATATAATTTACATATATAATGACTTCTCTATACTCGGCGCCCAATATCTGTCAAGCTATTCGTTCTAATCTTGACGAATATTCGTATAAACAACCCATTGGTTTCAAAGATCTATTACTCTCTTCATGAAAATAAGGACAGCTCGCTTAACTAAAAAACTTTTTCGAGTGTATTTTTAACTGATCTGCATCTTTTATCAAATACCATTAATGTTTATTTTCCTATTAATTGTACGACAACCGTCCCTTACTACACTAAAACTTTTGTTATAAATAAATAAATACTTAACATATGGAAAGCTGATATGCTCCTTTTTGCTCTCAATCTATATTCATTCTACAAAGATGGAGTGACGTGGCAAGAGACTTCCAATCTAGTAATTAGATGCCAAATGTTTAGAGTATCCAACACCTCTGCAACTTCATACTCACAATTAACTGAACGTGAATGAAAAAAATATATATTACTCATATAAGTGGAGGATGGAATGTTTTTGAATGGCGTGAGAATATTCTAACCTAGAAAAACTTACCCAAAACGGTGTTGTCCTGCTTGGCATTTTTTCTCCTGCCAAAAATCCTGAACTTTTCAGATCTGTAACTGATGAGGATTCAACAATTGACTTTCCTATTGATTTTTTACTAATGACACAATTTCCATTGAATTTGCCTTGATCTGTTATCGGTTTGTCATCATTCAGTACATAATATGGAGGTGGAAGTGAAAACACTGCTCCAAGACCAGAAATATCGTTCGTGAACCATTTATATAATAACTGCTCAGGTCGAGTAAAATTGCTCCTTGAAATTATTGTTTTTCAAATTGCGCATAAAATCAATTAAAACAGGCAGATTATGTTTACACAAACAAGATGGTGAATATCATAACAGTTTATTTATGACATTTGGTAGAAAAATTCTTTCGATATCAAATTAAAATATAAAACGAGAGAAAATGAACTGAATCAACAACGAAATAATATCTTATCACTCTGGTTATGGTTTTTATTTTGTACGATGGAACCCCTAAAAATAAAGGGATCTCATCCGAAAAGCGTAGCCGGAAGCCGTGTGCACGGATATGGACATGGTTACCAAGTTATAATATAAATTAGAAGTATTAATCGAGAACAAACAGTTAAAACCCTAGTAATGATTTAGAATAACATATTTGTTGTGGATTACAATATGATGATTCGGTGAGTGGGATTATTAATATGAATAAATAGATTTCAGATTGATAGATATGGTAATGTGAGCGAGTAATAACTAATCACAATACCGAACTATCCAAACTTCTCTTCCAACATGAATGAAATGACACCGAAAAACAAAACAGCCAACAGCAGATGTTTCCTCTCTGGTAAAATAATATATTTATAGTCAAAATAAACACGATTAAGTGACGTAAGCTAATGGGGGATATTGGATTTGTAAACCAACCACTTCTTAACAAATCGTGACCCGATTCGTTAAGCTTTCCACATAGCAACCCCTTTTATTCCAATAAAGTAACGTCCACGCCAGTTCACGATCTTTTCTAGTCTACAAGCGGTGGTTTATTCGTAGCTATTAGAGTTTGTTTTAGGCATACCTGGGAATTTCTGTATTACTTATTAAATTTTGTACTACTACTTCTGCTTTTCATAAAGTAACATTATATAATTATTTAAAATAAAATCGTACGAAACCAAAAATTTGTCGCTTACATATTATAAATTTTATCCGATTCCTGCAGTTTGTAGTACCAAATATCACCTACTTGGCAGTTAATAAAAGAGTTTGAAATAACTGATTTTAAATTTCCCAAATCCAATCCATGAATCACACGCGGAGGCGGTTTGTCTGATTGTGAATTTCTTTTACAAAGAAAGAAGACTAATAAGTGAAAGTTTACGAAGTTATTTCCTACGTCAATTATCGCGAAATGTTTTTCTCAGATATAAATCATGTGGTTGAAAAAGTAGACAAGCGTAAGTCAGTTAGTTATCAACCTTTTATTTATTTAGATATTAACATATACAAGATGCAAATCCGTGTACTTGGTTACGAATTACACTCTGAGTGTGAAGGCTAGTGATACTTTGAGGTTTCCTAAACTGAAGTAGGTGGAATGAAACTTAAAGTGCCAACGTAGTAACTGAAATCCGAACCTTTTAAGCATTGAACTATTATGAATGTGCGTGTAGTTGAGATATCCCAAATCCAGAAAACAAGAGTGAAAATTCAAGAAATACGCAGAAGGTAAGAAATATTATCAGCTGTTATAAAAATAAAGACAATGAGTAAAGTACAAATGTAAGAAGTGGGATTGAAGAATGAAAGTATGGGAGGACACTGAACTTAATATTTAGAGGAAGACAGAAGAAATATAACTGAACCAATAAGAGTAATTCTGCACAATGTCATCTAACACCTATGACCGTAGATTACTGTTAATGAGCAAATCCCTACCTGTAAATGTACAACCTACAGACATGATCTGAAGTAAAAGTTGGTGACTTTGTAGATGTCTGTCCATTCGCGGCTTTTTCCCACCTACTCCTATCCCAACTGGCATTCGAAATCGGTGTACACGGTTATACAAACATGATCTGATACAGATTTTAAACCTAGCAGGAACTTTGGGTCACAACATGAGAGCAGCCTATATTGAAAGTTAAAGTCAACTAACCAAGTGAAAACCAAAAACTACAGAACAGCTTTAATTAGTCCATTGAAGATAAACTGAAGTGAATTGTGATTTCTTGAATTTCAAGGACAAAGGATTAAGTCTTTGGTCTATTTAATCAGGTTCAAGAATAGCTCATAATTTGTACTTGTAACTGTTCGAGACGAAAATATAAAAATGCCTGTAACGGTGGAAATATCGAGGCAATTTCCGCAGGATGCATATATATGCCAAAAAAGTGACTGATCAACCAGTCTTAAACACCAGTGGGAAAACAAATACGTTAAGCATTTGTTAACAGATATATTGATAATTGTAATTTTAGGTTGTATGCAGCTGATGAGAAGCCATGAAATAGGGTATATCTTTTTTTCTGCAAACGTTGTTGTTCTTGTTCCATTCAGTAACTAGTGATACATGAATATTGCTTCATACTGAGAAGTGACAGCTATTTAATCTCGACATATTGCTATTAGTTGACACATGAACTCAACCGATAAAATCATTTTAATGTTCACTATAATTAAGCACGAAAAGGCGAAAGAACATCAGCATTCTACAAATATTTTTCATATATATATATATATATATTTTCTAGGAAAAATGATTGGGTTATTTTCTGTTCTTTTCAGTATCAGAGAGAAAAATGAAAATATAGCCGTGAATTTGTTAATACAGTAGTTGTATGGCTTAACAACACTTCTGCACACGGAACATATATTAACAATTGGTTTATTGGCAGAATCCAAATATTTTCAGAAACCCGACTAACATTAAGTTGCATAATTTATTTTCCGGATACCATAAACACATCTATAAAGGATTAGAGAATATAAACGAAAATGCGATTTATGTGATCAAAATGAAATCCCTGATATTTCTCTTTAAACAGTTTATTATGGATTGTATTTGAGAAAGTGAACGGTAGGTAGATGTTTCAGAGAAAGAATTACTCTGTTAATTGGGGATAGTACAATAAGCACTTCTAGTAACCTTTGAGAGAATGTATCTATACATAGAAGTATAACTATTAGGTTAGCTGAAATCAGTGGTCTTGAGTGCTGTTAGAGGTATGAGGGCGGTTACCACTTCCCAGTTGCCCACACCGTGGAAGGGTTCTTCTGAGGGTACCACAATATATGACTAAACTTAAAATATTTTTGACAGTAAATTTAAGATTACGTTCTACGAACTAAATCTAAAACCCCTATATATATATATATATATATATATATATATATATATATATATATACTCACCGACTAGCGAGCCAATGAATGGTGGCTTCAACAGGAGCAAAATGTTCCACACAAAATACAACATCTACACTAGATTTTAATCGAGAAAGCCAAACAGCATTATGAGCGGGTGTTTCAACTAAGAAAATAGGTGTACGTTTCAAAAGACATGTTATTTGTTCAGGATGATGAGAGAAAGTTTTAGTGATAGGATATTGTGCAAGTGCCTGTAGAAATTTAATAGGATGTCCAAGTGGAAATGTTTTGTTGGCTGAATGTGAACTGTTATATACATCAGACGGTGGTATTGGTTCTGAATTTGCTGACTTATCTGTATTACGACATTTATTAGAGGTCGAATCCACAGGTAAACTGAGAAAATCAAATTTACTTGATTTCGATGAATTAATATTAGATCTTAAATCCAACGCATCACCGATCAACCAAATACCTTCGTAATTGTTATTCATATATTCATCTGGCACTGATAAAAATGACTCAAAACATTCTAGGCAATTATCTCCAACAAGAAGTCTAAATATAAAAATATGCAATACAGTTATCAAATTAAGAGTAGTGATTTATCAATAAAAATAATAGTATATAGTTATAATACGCCACTTTAATATGCTGAGTTACAAATTAAGTTCTTAAATAGAGACAAAAATATTCATAATATCATGAAACAGAAGATCGATTCAAGTTGTAATTTTATTGCTCAAAAACAAAGAAATCAAAAGGTAAAGAATGAGATTTCTGGGAATGATAAACAGTTAACATATATGTACCATTTCGATGAGTCGTTGAGCTGAACTGAATAACGTTACTCATTTACAAAGGACAAGAGTATGATTAAAAAAGTCAGAGAGGACCAAACCCGAACATGGCATCAGTCCATGAAGTTATTAATTGTTAAACTGGATTGTGCAGGTTGATATAAACTGCCTGGTTGGGATCAACACAATTATTGTAACGAGTAATTGAAGATATTGGACGGCGTAACCCAGAATTAGTTGCAATGGTGCAAATGCTCTCTCTCTCTTTTTGTTTTCTTAGATCTTGAATTTTAAAATTACCTTGGATATTTTATTGCTTAAACTCATTCTTCTCAAGTCATGTTGTCTATTCCTAATATTTTCTACGAACAATGATACTGTTACTACATCTACCATTCAAGTATTTGGTTTGATAATTTCATCCCACTGAACTATTATGGTATCAACTTGAACCAATACACATATATGGTAGGTTCTACATTGCTTAAGATTGACTGACTGAAGTACAGAGTTATGCCAGCAGTTTACGTTCACATACACTATTCGACAGTCATTTTGATTGATCAAATAAAAAATATGTGGAGCAGAATTCCAACCTGCAGTAAAGCGTCTGAAGATCAAGTGTATTTTAAGTAGCAAACTAAACTTAGTTTCACCATTAAATTTACACTTTTGTGTCAGTTTTTCGTCATTCTTTGTTAAGCAACAACTTTCGCCAATATTTTTGACCACTTGTCTTCTATTCGGTAACATCCCCACAAAGAAAATAAGCGTTCTTAATCATACATTGTAATTTTTCCTTTTGATGTTCTTTTCGAACAACTTTTATGAGAAATTAAATACGATATAAGCGAAACGATTGTTGGCCACATGAAAAAACACAATCTCAAGTGATGAAAGTGAACTAATGATTTCCTTGTGACTGATTCACAAATATTTTCACTAAAATATAAAAAAGTATCAATTATGTAGCTCCTTATTTTTATAAAGGAAAAAAATGTTGGTAGGTAATATATATATATATATAGGTCTTATGATCTACGAGTTAAGTGAAATATACTATTAAAAAACTTTTTTACATAAAAAAGAACTCAGAAATATTTGAAAAATATTCGTTAAAGAGGTAGATTTAACAATTAGTTACTTTTTCTACAAAAGAACAAAAATTTACTGTGCGGATTTTTCCATACGAATTTCAAAATTACATAAATGCAAGTTTCTGAAAATTGAGAATTAGACAAGGTGTTGACAACTGAGTTACACGTATAAACTCTGTTTATATACTTAGATCCAGGGAATTTAACAATAAGCAGAGACACACTCGATAACCAAACTATTCATTTAGATAATAAGCAATATTTGCTGTATTATCAACATGAAATTGGACGCCTAACAACTTTTCCCATATTCTACAAAGCTTGGAATTTCGAATAACAAGTGTTACAATCAAATGCTAAAGTCAAAGCTCGGATCTGTTGGTCGAAAATTTATCAGTTTACATAGCTACTGTTCATTTATATCCTGCTCGTGTTATATTATATCGCATGATCAATGGTTAACATAATTTGAAAGCACAAGTTTATTGCGCACTTACTACTTTAAGCTATGCCCCCGAATGTCCTGGTACGGCCGAGAGTGGGAAGAGTCCACTCTCCTCGAAATGCTCTCACATAGCCATGCGTATACAGCAACTGCCAGGGAAGTCCTACTCACTGCCTTCTCGTGGAGGGGGTGTTGTTTACGAAATTGAGAGGACGAAAAGCGAATGTCTGGAGCTTTTATCAGGTTGGTGGATACAGAGGGTCTACCTATGTGTGTGGCTGCCTAAAAAACTATCTGCTTAGGTTTGGGCGCCCTGACAGTATTACAGCCTTCACACAAATCAGTGGTAACTATTATTAGCCTCATCGTTATTGTGTGGTGCGAATGTATTTGATGCCCCCTTGTACCAATGTTTATGTGTCCAAATAAATAAGCAATTTAAGTTATAGGCTGGACGTGAAACTTACAGCATTAGTCAAATAAAACAGTATATATATATATATATATATATATATATATATATATATATATGCACAAAATATTTTGATTTGATTACGTACAAAATGATAGTTCTTAGGCGTTTTTCAGACAAAACTACCATGCACAATATCAGCGTTTACAAGCCATTTTATAGGGCAACTTAGAAAAACAAGTAAAACTATACCATGAAATGTGTCGAAATATGATAACTTTTAGAAAGTAGAAACATCAGTTAGTTAAAGATATTAATTAGTGATAATGAAGCCAAATAATTTTAAATGTTATATGACTCATAAACTTGGGATTGAAAACACTACCAGTTACTTTCAAAACTCTTTAGAATTTTCAGATAAAATCATTTACCGTGCTCCATCCAAAAATCGGATGATTGCCATAAGACGACAATCTGACACCCGACCGAGCCAACTGTCCCAAATCACATAGTTTTCGTCGACATGTGTAGTCCATGGCTAAAAGGCAAACGTATTTAAAATGAGATAGTAATGTAGCTCATATGAATATTAGTTTTGTTACTGATTGACAACTAAAAGGTGAGTTTAGCACTGCTAAACGTGGTTGGATTTGGTTTGATAATGTCTTACTTAGCCTGAACCTTACCATAAACAGTGAGGTGTTATCCAAGTTTTATACAGTAGTCGACTTACGACCTAGGCAGTCTCATATTTTATCCATTTCAAAACAGGTCTCTAAACAGTGTCCCATTCTCAACGATTTCCGGCATGTCTTCGACTACTCCTAGAATGCTGAAATTTTATTCTTATTATCGTTTGCATGGAGGTTAAATTAAGGCTAGAATCCGTTCAGATGCGATTTACACTTCGAAGTCTTGGAAGTGATTACACCTTAAACTACAGATCCAGACGCAATAGACTTGAGATCCATTTTTTATGGGAGCGGTGGCAAAATAAATTCAATCTTTTTCTTTAAAATACTTAGGGGACTACTTTTTACATACAATGCTGCGAATCAATATGTAGGGACGCTTAGTTATATCATCCACAACTCTTCATTATTAGTGAAACAATCTAATCCTAAATCTTATCTATATGGATTACTTTACCGGTAAATTTTCGAGACTACGGAGTAGTTTGCCGAAGTTGCTCCCAGTTCCCCAATATGAATCACTTCATCCAATAGAGATGTTGGCTATACTGCAGTACTGAGTGTACATTTCGATGTAAACCCTTTAGCACTATGCCTTCTGAATGCATCTTACAAGATTACTTTTATTTATACCCATGGTTTCCGAGTTGTATTTCAAAATAAATATGCTGTCCAATCTACGGAACATTTACAACAGACATGGACAGAAGCTATTTCAAATCAATTGAACAAACACGCTGTGGGAACGAAAAATACAATGGTGTTAATAAAATAAAATGGATCACTTACATATACACTTCTCAAATGATCACACTGAATATTGAACATGACCTTTTGGTGGTCTAGTATTTCTGCATGGGCTGTCATACAGACATTTGAGATTGTTCCAATCATGTTGGTTTCTAAGTTTTGAACGACCTCTCCAGGCATATAACTTCTGTCCAAAAAGTGAACTTCATCTGATTTTAAATTGAGTGGTATGGAGCTACTATTAGATTTAAATCCAAAAGTCCTCCAATCTACTTTAACCTAAATCATTATCATTATTATAAGTTGGTACATAATTATAACAACATATAGGATTGAGATGATAAAATAATTTAACAAGGATAAGTTACGGAAGGCTAACTATTGACTTAATATGGGTACTACTACCTTTCAAAACGTTTTTGATACCTTCACAACTACATTTGACTGATACAGATTCCTGAGGTCTTAAACGAAATGTTCTGACGCTCCTATTTGCGCTCAGTAAACCTTTGTTTTTTGTTCTTACTCTCTTCTCTGTAATGAAAATGGCATGCGTATCCGAATATTTATGCACAACTGATTTTTTATATCCATCAGTTAGAAAGTAGCATAACCGAGTGTGAATCTTTATGTGGGCGGGGATGAAGAGACCAGAACAAGTTATTTATTTAGTGCCTCTCTCAGAGATCCGAAATGAGCGCATTATGTCCACTTTCATATAAATTAGAGGTCGTCCATAAATTATGGTCTCACCTAGAGACCAGAAGTGTCCAGTTTAGCATTTATCTTCCTGAAATCGTCCAAATTACATGGAATCTCAATCTCTCGATTTTGGGGAAGTCCCCAAAATTTCGGGGTTTTTCTGCCATTTTCCCAAAACGGACAAAATGTTATTTAAGAATATGGAGATTGGGATTCAGCGAGACTATAATTTTTGGACGAATTAATGGAATTTACGATACTAGGCCTTAGATTTCAACGCAAAATTACTTATCCTTCTGGCCAAATAGCGTCTTGGTATTGTAACTTATGTCCCTTACCAACAACTGTAAACAACAATCCTTATCTTTCAAACAGATTTGAAACCCTCATTTAACCCTAGTCAGTGGGTGGACATCATCAAGGCTAATTTAGTGTCACTCAAAGGTCATCCATAAATAATATTCTCACTTGGGATTCCCCTATTGACTATAGTCAATATGATCGAAGTTTACTTCAAGTGACCAGTGGTCACGGACCTAGTTCAAATGCCAAACTAAAAAGCAAACGACTTCCTAGATCAAAAAACCCCCGAGATGTAAAAGCCTCTATCGTATCGTAGAACACACAAATTACCGTATTTTCATTTTCACATTTATCATGAGTAACTTCAGTATTATTTCGTGCTGGATGAACATCTGACGCTATAATCGAGCCGATGTATGCACTTTTTGTCGGTCTATGTAGATAATAAACAATATCACCCTTGAGAGCTGCATTGTGTGACACCATTGATACTACCGATGTCCTCGTGTAAAAAACTTTAAAATATGCGCTTAAAGTAGTCCTGAAAAGCTGAAGGTTATATCAGAATTTCAAGCACCAAATATCCATTTGTTGAACTACATTAAACAACTGATTTTGTTCAATTTAATTTTTATAGCTGGCAAAGAGTTAAGATCAATAACTTCATTCATCACAATAAGCAATATTGCATTTGGTTACTGCAGCTATTACAGATTTCACTGACAAGTGACGATTGACTTACTAAGAATCTTATGGTTATCAAAATTAGTTTAAGATCATATAACTAGGTGACGCTTAAATATGTGCAAAGAGTACTGCAATTTAGACCAATGGACTTATTTTTGCCTTCACATAACACTTGATGTAGTTTAATCTGTAGCGGTAAATAAATCCCTAAAATAAATAGCTCTGTAAGTTTTCGACATTGGATGCTGACCACAGTTTTAGTGGACTCATCTAGCTGAAGGCGCTCGGTCAAGCATCCGCATCAGATCACGTGTGGGAACGCCGTGCTCAACATCTACCGCAATCGCTAGTCAGATTAGTTCAAACGATCCTCGATATATTGATAGCTTACCAAATATATCTTCGATTTCCTCGCTTCTGTCTTTTGATTTCACTTGGTGGGTGCGCTTCATATTAGAAGGTGTTACTGGTTAAAGCGTTGTCAAACTCTGAATACCTGTGGCATCTTCAAATCTAACCTTGTACACTGATGAATTTGCAGTTAATTTAATCTGGAGATTCCATGGAGAACAAAATGTTGGATTTGGTACTCATAAATGCACGTAAATATCGTCTGTCACATTGACACAGTAACCCAGATCACTATTAGATACGTCATGCAACTTAACAAAGACATTTAGATCATACTCTATTTCCATCCTGTTGCCATGATTTTGCACGGGTTTTCGTACTTTTGTTTTATATTCAGACGATAAGCGGGTGACTTCACCTCATTAGGAATACTACTTAGGAAGAGGAGTAAAGGTGAGTTAGGATTCTTTCATGATGAACTGCAATCTTCACATATTCTTGTGATGATCAGTTACTGTTTTTCTTCACATACTGCCTCCGGTCACTGAGGTGGTCATTGGTCAATTCTCTGACTCTGCCATCAGTACCGAAACATTACGAATTTACTCTGTCTCTGATGGGAGACCTTATCAATGCCCCGTTATGTTAATGGAGACCGAATCTTCAATAATAATTCAACTTCTGGCAGAAGCCTAATGAGCTCTAGCGACAAAAATGATGAATGAAAAGGGGAAGCCACTCCGAAAACCTTTTTGTTTCCTAGCGAAAATAGATTTCATTACTACACGACGTGGGATAGCAGCAAAAATCACCTCATTTGTGGATTTAGAAGTCATAGTGCCGAAGGTGTTACTTACAATTTCTGATATGATCCATTCCTTAAGCTCGTCAATTAATACGCTCACAACTTACGACTAAATTCCCATTTAACTGACAGAAGTTTACTGATAAGTTGCTAGTTATCAGTTCAAATATATTGTTTTGATAATAACCGTATTTATTTTTACAAAAAACCTTCAAACTTAAGGTTTTAAGGCAAACTTAACAAATATCGAACCGAAGCAAAATAAAATCGATAGGTTGAAGCTGCGAGTAAACCAAGTCCAAAGTTTGAGAAGGAAAAATGTGGTGTTTGAATGAACTAATGACTCCTCTGTACTTGTTGAATGTTTGATTTCGAATTCTAAATACAGTACATTCGTTAGTGCTTGTGTAGTACTTCTTGATTCAATTACGTTATCCCTGGGATTATTAGTTCATACTATAATTCAAATACTTGTAATTATCATATTGGCGCTGCGATGGAACAGTTAGATATTCATTCGGATTTTGATGCTTATGAGGATTACTTTGAAAGGTTCGAAATCTGGGCTATGACCAATGAAGATGATGAGAATATTAATATTGTGGCACATTTTCTCACATTCATCGGAAAAGAAGCATATAGCTTAATAAAAATTTTGGCTTTACCGGAAAAGCCCATTTCTCTTCCTTATACAACTCTCAAGGAACTACTTCTAGACTATGCTAAGTATACAAATTTCGAATGCGGTAAAGGGAGATTTCGTAAAATAATTCATGAGGATATAAAAAATTCCACTACATTACGTCGCCCCATCCCAGTGCATACTCAAGATTATGCAGATAATTCATTTGGGAATTGCGATGCAGTTGACGAGGATGGGCACAAGTTTGGTCAATGTTTGTGCTGTGGTAGGTTCCACCCTTTTAATTCATGTAAATTTCGTAATTCTAAGTGCTTTAAATGTGTTGATGTTGGACATATTCAGTCAGTTTGTAATACTACTGTTCATGTTGCTGCAACTAATATTAAGTCTTTTGATTCTGATTCTGTTAATCTGAATATTTATAATGATCATTTATCTTTATCGACGATTTCAAAAGACAGTTTAGAGTCATATAGCAGTTCAGAGTTAAATGAAACTCAAGATTCTTGCGAGACAACAATTTCTAATGAATCAACCTATCAGATTTCTCATGTTATTGTACCAGATATGGTTTTTCCTAATGATTCACATATTTCTGGTGAAATTTCTTACAAATCTGCTGAAAATATTTCGAATAAACCTAATGATGATAAAAAAACTGATGTAGTTCTGATAGATGCTGATTTTTCTAACGATCCTTTACTCTGCAATGACATTCTTAATAAATTCGAGGAAACTATTTCAGAAGAATCGAATCTTGATGTCATATCAAATATTGTTTGTCCTCATGATGCATTTGTTTCTTGTGAGAAACTTGTTCAATGCGAAGCACGAGTATTAAATGAGTTAGAGTCTGATTACAATTCAGATGATTCCATATCAATTATTGTTTGTCCTTATCATAAATTCACTTCCAATGTTTACTCTAGTCAAATTGAGAAAGATGATTTAAATGAAGCCACATTATTCATAACTTGGGGATATGAAGATCCGACATTATTTCGTGGGGGAGGATAGTCTGAATGTCTATGGTTGAAATTCTAGGTAGCAGTACTTTCAGTACTCAACGGACATGATGATTGTACACAATCCCAGAAATCAAGTGAGTCTGTTCCGATTTCAGTTGTTTATTCTAATAATAATGAGTGCATTCTAGATAATACAGAGTCTTTATCCAATACATTGTCGGACAGACACAGCATGAACTTGAGGAGAAGACGTAAAATTGATTACAGACACTTAGACTCTAATTTAAGCTGTGGCGGATGTGGTGTTTGAATGAACTAATGACTCCTCTGTACTTGTTGAATGTTTGATTTCGAATTCTAAATACAGTACATTCGTTAGTGCTTGTGTAGTACTTCTTGATTCAATTACGTTATCCCTGGGATTATTAGTTCATACTATAATTCAAATACTTCTAATTATCATAAAGAATGCAACCCAAAATCTGTAAAAATAGTGGCATTTGCGATAAGTTTATTGTAAGCTAAATACTTTGTGTTCTTGTGGTAACGGTGTGAAAACCATCTTTCAAAAACTTAGCCTCGTCTTCAAAAGCATGTCTTCTGTTCACCTTACTTCGAGAGCGCTAGAAGCGCCCACTGTTTTAAACAGACCTACTGTAATTTTGGGCTGGTTATTATCAAGGCTTCTAAAGCTTCGAAAAGTGCTTATTGAACCACACACCACTATAACTATAACTAGAGTCAGCCTACCTACCAAGCAACGTCGTTATCCAGTCAGACGATATGAGTCGTTTTTATGAAGCCTGTAAATCACAATGTTTCATTAGCGTTATGTTTCGTCTTGATTTTGATTTTATTGCAACCGTTAGTGTTTCGTTGACCTAAATAGGTTTACTTGCACCATATTTAAATTGTCAGTGTTAGTTTACGTGATGTATGTCACATCCTTCCTGGTTATTTTTGAGCCAGAATAAAGGTGAGTTGGCCATTCTGTGGATTTTCGAGCTCGCAATATGACTAAGAGTTTACTGATTGTTTCAGATGCTATTTGACGGCTTCTTGTTTCTACCGTTATGTTCTTATGCCTTGTTATTTATCACGTGACTAAATCGCCAGTTAGAACACTGGCTTGTACGACCTTGGCATTATGTCAAATCAATTAAGCCTTAACCGGTTCAACCAGCTCAGAATCAATTCTGAGACCTTATTGGTTCCTGTCACCCTGCCTTGAGTTCAAAACACAATCTCAGCTTTCGTTATATGTATCTTATATTTCAAACATACTTGCTTTATACAAAGTAGACCAGATTACACCATAAAATAGAAAATTATTGTGCAAATCAAGCCAAAACCAGCTGTATGTGAGGGAATATGATTAATAGATTAAGAATAGCTTAATTATAGTAAATCATATGATAGTTGTCAATAGTTCATATGGAGGCTTTTAATAAAGGGAATACGGATACACATATAGTATAGTTACTTAACAGTTATTTAATAAAAATATATGTAATAATAGTCCATATATAGTTATTAACAGTTACCAATCATTTATTTTGTGTTAGGATATAACAACAACATACCATTTCACCGTTGTGCATAAGTTTAGGTTCCGGACTAAACTTTGATACTTTTGTTCGCGATATCGTCTCCCTTCTCTTTTTGCATCCAACAACTTGTATAGATGGTTAACATATGGTTATCTTGAAATGACTTTGCCATAAACCCACATTCTTCATAATTTCACTCAACCGATACGATCAATGTTAAAACCACCACTCAGAGAATTAGAACAATATACATGATCGAAAAATGTTACTTTTCTTTAGGTTGACATCAGGCTTTACTCTAATATACATGAGCAATAAACCAGTCAGGGCGTTTTATGAGTCACTGGCAACAGTGAAATAGATCGCATGACTACATATAACAGGTGACTATAAACTTTCACAGGAGCATTTTCTATGCCATTTTCTCGTAAGTAGCTTTCACCCTAGTTGCTTAACGGTGTGCTGATGATAGTTATCTTACCATCACACTTATTTGAATGCCAATACATATACTTCTATGGTTTTACACACACATGTGTTTTGATGCCTCAAAAGCAGAGCGAATAATTGCTCAGATGATATTATAAATAAACAGTTGGAAAAAATTACTAATACTGTCGCAACTTGTATCCTTGTGCCCTGTCACTATATAACGTAATGAAACCGCCAATTAGAGAAGAGTAAATTATCGAAAGGACCAATCATGTGTTAACCCGCACGAACAGTCTAGAATCATCATCAGTACTTCTTCCTACCTGTTGAACCCAGAACACCAATTTTAGCCTCCTTGATATGAATAATGTATTTCAAACGTATCAAGTTTATATACAAACCAAAATAACCACATCGCACGATAAAACAGAAAATAACATCTGCACAAGTTCTAGCCAAAGTGTTTGTGAATGTGGGAGACGGCAATTAATATTCTGAACATAACTTAAGAACGGTAAGTCATATGGTAATAATCTGTACGTCATGATTAAGCGTATGATGAGAAAAATATGAATATACATAGCTTAGTTACCTGACAATCGCATATTAAAAATATATGCACATTATTGGACCATAAATAAATCCCAATAATTACCATTTAATATTCTTCTCGATATATATCGAATAAAATGACTGAAATAAGTTATTCGAAACCATTTTCAGACGAAGTAATGTGGACAGTGCAAAAGAAGTTTAAGATGGGCTGAAATTTTAGCAACCTTCAACAAAATTACCCAAAACCCAAAAGGCATGCATTGGCAATTTGGTTATGCTCCAGAAAACAGATGCTGCCGCACAGGAATATCACGTGATAAAATAAATTATCAATCTTTTGGTAGAAACGGTTAAATGCTTTTACTTGAATACGAAGATCACAGATTCAGGTGAAACATGGCTTTATCTGATAATTCGGAGGACAGAGTGGGCACGCAAAAAACGAAACTTTTCAAATGTGACAGGACACTTGAAAAAGGGGGTGAGCGGCAACACAAATTAGCACCCGCTTCAAGGTTGTTATATCGCTACTTATTAGGTGAACACTACAAGGTCAGTCCAGCGTAGCTCTAAGGTCGTCCATAAATTATGGTCTCACCACACTTTATTTATAGTGTTGAGTTCTTTCACATTGTCTGAATTTATATTAATAATGTCTGAGTTTTTCAGTTTACACTACGGTTGCACTACATCTTATGTATGAATATGGGCTCTTAGTTGTAAAAGTAGCATAGAGTAATTTGCAAGTACGTAATGTGCATTATCTATACGGCAAATAAAGCTTTTGACCTAAATCTCTGCATTATAAGCCTTAAGCAATATTTATGTGAAACTAAGTGAACTAAAAACTCCATGGTCTAGATACAGGACTGTATTGGTCATACTATGTATGGCAATTTATATCAACATATACATATTTGAGTTTCAACCTGAAAATTATAAAACTCTAGGAATCTGTTTTGATATTTACTCTTGTCTGTGTTTTATATATGAAGTTTGCACAAAATTTCGGACACTGAAAGATTACATTCCGACAAAAAATGAGACTATAAAGTAGTATTTGACAGCATACTGATATTAAGCATCTAAGTGTTCTGCTCCAGTCATCGGTAACAATATCTATCATCTGTTTTGACTATGTTCATAATCAAGAACTGACGACAAATGACTGAATTACTAACAAGAATACAAATATTCATAAATATGTATTTAGGTAATTAAATAAACCAGCATGTACAGCAATAATAAATGATTGCGGTATAGTTATATTTAATGAACAACTGGAGCATATATAGTGATATTGGACTAACTCTAGAATTAGATCTCTTTGTAATTGGGTTGAATTTATATCGACGCTGGCACTCAGAATCATGTACAACCATATCAGAACATAAATAGCACTGGCAAGAAAATATCCAGCAATTACATCATAGAAAAATACATCCAGGACTCAGCTAGACTAGTATAACAATCGTTGTATTCAAACAGTTCCAGCGTCAAAGAGTGTCAATTAGTCAACTTGTCACATATATTTAAAGAGCAATATAATAATAGATTATGACTATCAGATAAGTAAGCAGGCAATCGAAAAAGGAATTTTGGCGAGATTCGTAAGTAACGCTTTAGAACTAATCAGGCAACTGACCACAAATTAGCCGATAAAATGAATACATCTAACGTTTTCATACTACGCACGAAGAATTTCATCTTTAGTCTAGAGTGCAATTTCTTCAACGTCCTAATGTATTTGAGGGTGTAACTGAGAACCTAAATGTTTAGAAAGCATAATAGGAATACTCAAGTTCATGTACTTTTAATGATACAACACTCAATAGCCTTTCCCCCCTTAATGTATGTCCAAAATGTCATTCATAAAAACTGACGTTCGGATTGTACACCGATAGCGTATGACATACTCTCAGATAAACATTGCAAGATTTGAAATGCACTGTATTGACACACTAATGAGGCTATTAGGTAAGATTTCTCATCTCAAATTCGAATAACTTATTTATGAAATCGGCTGTCATCTACAAAGCATCTTACACGTAGTAAACTGGGGATCAGCTCACTGGAAATAGAATGTAGCAGAGACATTCGAAATGACTGACGTCAGTGGTAAGCCAAGCAACACACTTCGAGCAAATCAATGACCAGGTATCAAATAATAAATTAATTTAGAATCAAAATGTCAGGTACAAATGGAGCCGAAATATTTGCTATGGATGTTTCTAGTTCCCTAAAGTCTTCCATTAAGGAAAAACAGTAAGGGTAAAGTAGTATACATGTTGTTTGGTTCGTGGGGGATAGATTGAAAGATTTGACACGTACCTTCTGAGTATAAATAGAACTGAACGAAGTGTTAGCAGATATTTGTGCAGATATTGGATGAATAAGAAACTCATTGGCTTGCCATTTTCTTCAATGGAGATTAACGCCTCCGGTAGGTTGTACAACGGTGCACACAAACTCCTTAGTTTTCTAAGATGACATAAATTAGGGTACATGTAACTGTAGATTATCTAAAACTGTTGAGAAGCTATGTAAACACATGATACTTGCATATCTTTAATTTACTGACTTGGCGCGTAAGCACGTTGAATATAGTCAACATGTGAACCAGTCCCACATGGTAATCTGGAACTAGTATAAACTAATAGGAATTTCGACTGATTAATCGGAAGACTAAAAGAGAGATGGGAGGCTGGACACATATTGATAGTAGCTGATGGAATCAGCAATTTGACAAGTAATGGAATGTTCCAGTTTTATTGCATGGTTAGTTCCGCTAATGTAGTGTTTGAATGATTTAATGATTGCTTTGTACTTGTTGAATGCTTGATTTCGAATTCTAAATATAGTACATTCCTTAGTGCTTGTGTAGTACTTCTTGCGTTATTTCTGGGATTCTTAGTTCATACTATAATTCAATTACCTCTAATTATCATAGCTAACCAACATACCGTTTTTGAATGTGATAGCTACTGCTTTCGAAAACCCTATTGCCTTCAGACAAACGTACTTACTCGGGTTACAAAACATGCAAACTTACAAATAACTACTAAAATGACAAGAATCGATTCGGTGTAATGGCTCGGCAACTTTCTGTTAGACATTAACTAGGACATGGAACCATACCAAAACATGAGGAGGCGAACGTAAAAAAACTCAGTTGACCTATATATTCTCGTTACAAGAATCTTTAATAATCGTTTCCAATATAATGACTCATCGAAATCGGAGTTAGGCTATCACTTTAGTTATCGTTAAAGGTATACTATACTGATGGACTTCAGTGAATTTATCATGATTAAGACTGTCTCACCAGTTTTGTGAGATGTCGAAAGTTCATTGAAGAAAAACATATGTTCCGTAATGAACGAAGTAGAAATTGGCAATAGTTGGTCTGTAGACTTATGGTCTGCTTCGGTATTATTACCAATATAACATTAGATGTGATCTCAAAATTGTAGAATTGCCGTGATATGTTACCTAATCTATAAGATCTTAAATGGAAGTCTCATCATCCTCTACACTGACTCGTCCTATAGTAATGATCGGCAATATGACGTCCAGAAATTCTGAAGAACACATTTGACTTGGGGAGAGGTTAATATATTTGAAGCAAAAAGCAACAGGTTATAGTGACCACGCCTGCATGTCCTTCGTCATTGCTAACCTGCTCTTAGTGTTACATGTTGAATGTGAATCTTCTCAGTAATTATACGCTCAGCTTCAAAGATCATGTGGTTAGAAACCAACACCACTACAGTTCCGTAAAGTGCTTGGAGTTGACTAAAAAAGTAGATTGTGTGTAACAAAACATATAGAATAAGATTGTACCTAAACCAAATTAACTCCATCTGGAACCCTTTCAAGGTCCGTTCCGGTTCCGATCTCATGTAAATGGGGGGTGAGACATGCTGTTAGCAACCGTAGCTCATAGAAACCTGCCTTATTAACAACAAGATGACCAAAAATAATAATTTAAACTCTTTTCTATGAGTTTAAAGATCTTTGTTGGGAAAATTCATAACACCTCATAATAAAAGCCGAGATTTTTTGGAAATCATGGAACCAATGTCTCTTTTGACTATAAGAACAACAACTAATATAGGTGTATTGAATGACTATGGAATGTAGAAGACCTGAACGGCGATTTAAGTCGCCACGGAAATAAAAAAATCAGCCTGGAGATGGCCTCCAAAGTGGTTCAAACGGCGGCCTGCTTGAATATCTGGGCTAGCTGTCTCTGCCATCCAATTATTTCAACAAGTTATCTGTTTTTTTCATTGTGTCTTAACCTCTCATTATGTCCGTTATTCGCATAACATATACAGGAGCGTTTATGAAAAGCCTACGACCTTTCGCTGCACAAGTTACAAAAAACTACAATAAAAGACATCGTGGTAGTTGGCAATATGCGTTGAAGAGGATGAACATTAATCGTATGTAGATTTCCGAGTTGCTAAATTCCAACTGCCGATTATTAATTAACAAGATAGACTATCTTCAATCCCTACTAAGTCAAAATATGTATCGTAATTGTGGTGTCATCACAATTCAAGAATCAGTGTTAAACGATTTACAGGACGACTGCGTAGTATCTCCACGTGATTTCAAAATTTATAGTCAAGATCGATCAAACGATAGAAAGAGGTGTGGCGGCGGTGTAGCAACTTTTGTAAACGTGAACTGGTGTCGATCAACTTTTGCGTATAATAAGTTTCAAATGACTTTATCATCTGTCTAACTCTAGGATGCCGTCCAAAACATCTGAATAAATATAAATATGTTTATGTTACCAATATCTATGTGACCCCAGACTGCACATCATCTGAGCTATCTGTCTTCGCTGATGAATTCACTGAATTCGCTGTTACTGCCTTCAGTGATTCACTTTCAGTTGTATGTAGTGGTTTCATTTCATGTGACTGTAGTGACCTACTTTTGTCAGCAGAACGCGATTGGTTCGATGAAAACAATTATTATAATAACCAATTGTACCAGTGACTGTTTTACTGTGCTCGTTTGTTTAACTGTGCTAATGACAGCCATTACACTTACTCTCCCGTTGACTTTGAACTTGTACGAATCCGGTTACGTTTAGTGACCACGCTTGTACTCCTTTGGCACGATCTCGGTATTCTTTCGATACCACGAGATCGCCAACAAATACATCTCGACTACAGCCATCATCTGTCTTCTGATACTGGCCTACGGGGATCTTATTGGTTAATTGGCACGTAGTTTGTAGCGGTGTTCATAGTCAAGCTCAACTCGACACCACGCTACATGACTGTAGCTTCCTTACATCACTAGGTCACCAAAATGTAGTAGATTATTTTACTCGGTTGGATGCTCATCTAGACTTCGTTTTCAGTAATGGTGTAGGTTTATATGTGACTCGTAAACTTGCCCCATTGTCTAGCTCGGATCACCGTATAGTTCGTGTTCTACCTAAAGTATATGGAAAGCATGGGATGAGTACACTCTTAAATCAAACCAAGAAAGTCAAATATAAGAATTACCCAGAAGAAAATATCTGAAATCTGAAAAACATGTTTCATACGACTAACTGGAAATTACTTACAGATGACTCACTGGAAGTCACTTCTGATGTTATCACTTGTTACCTTAAATTCTGTTTTGATATTTGTTGTTCCACTGAAACTATTTTTGTAAGTTTTGATCGACTTATATCTTCACAACTAAAACGACTATGGAGGGTGAAAGAAAGAATGTACAAGGAGAAAAACTATAGTGAAGTTCGTAAGCTAAATGGTCTGATAAACCTCGAGATTATTCGTCTCAACTCTATGTTTGCTCAAAAACTCTTGTCTTTTAAACACTCTTCAAGTATGTGGAAACTCTTTAAAGAACTTACAGGTGACAGACAGATTAGGACCGATAATCAGCTGGATGTTTGTGACTTAAATAAGTCTTTTTTACGTCAATCATATGATGCGATGCTCCCTTTATTCACGGGTTTAAAAATAGCTGTGTCCCTAGTTTCACCGAAAGTGATGTCCGAAAATGTCTCCAGTCACTAAATTCATCTTGATGTTTGGCACCTGATGGTATCCCAAACCTCCTTTTTAAAATGTGTGCTGACGCCCTATGCTATCCATTCATTACTATCTTTAATATATCCTTCTCTTCTAATCTCATACCGAAAATGTGGAGAAAGATGAAGATAATCTCTATGCCAAAGAAAGCATCTAGTGATAAGAATGTGAAATTCAGACCCACTGCGATAACTTCACCCTTCCTCAAAACAATGGAAAAATTATTGACACTTTCACTTCAGCCTGCGATAAAAGAGCAAATTGACCTGTATCAGTTTGCTTACAGATGCAAAAGAAGCATCTTAGATGCTGTTGCTGTTCTGCATCACAATATAGTGTTCAACCTAGTAAAGGGTAAGAAGTATGTTCGATGCGCTTTCCTGGACTATAATTCTGCTTTTGATTATATGTCAAGACAACTTTTACTTAACAAGTTAATCAGCGTCAACACTGACAGCTGGATAACCAACTGGCTATGTCCCTACCTCTCTAGAAGGGAACAGTACACAGTGTTTGGAGGGAAGTGTTCAGAGTCTCTGGTGTCTTATGAAGGTGTACCACAAGGAGCTGTTCTTTCACCTCTTCTTTTCTCTTTTTTCTGCATGATCTGCCATCTCCCACAGTAGACACTTTTGTGAAATATGCAGATGATCTCACTGTTTGTATGCCTATCTCTTCCTCTTTACATCCTATAGAAATGAATGAGTTTTTATCTCGTATTGATAGTTGGTCTGTTGTTAATGATCTCTTACTTAATCCGTCTAAATGTTAAGCAGTTAACTTTAGCCTGAGACATGATCGGCATTTAAACATCATTTTGAGATCTCATAATGCTTATGCCATTGGAGACTCTTTGCTAAACACAATGTCGAAAATCAATTATCTTGGTGTTACCTTTTCCTCTGATCTCTCTTGGTCTTCTCACGTTTTATTGTTATCGAAGAAGGTTTTCCGTCTGACTTACTATATAAAGAGATTGCATGCTCTTATAATCACTCGTCATTTACTCCTACAATTTGTCAATTCTTGCATATTACCTATTGTTCTTTACTGTCCTCCATTATTCTTTCCCGGGCTTTTGAGAAAAGACTTTGCTGTACTGCGGAAAGCGCTGTAGGCAGTTAGCAAGGTATGTGGTGAATCTTTCGAGACCATAATTAATATGGTTGTGGATAGACATCTAAAGTTATGCAAACTCCTGGCAGGTGTTATTTTATCATATACTAACCATCCCCTTCACTCATATCTTGCTCCTTGTATATCTTCTGGTAGAACTAGACGAAATTACATTAAAATCCAAGCACGCAAGCAAAAGTATAAACGTTCTATAATACCTTTCCTAGCAAATGTACTCGGTGACGAACAGGTTGTTAGAATTAACCTAGTCAATAATCTGCATTCTTAACATGACTAATTGAAAAGTTGTACAGTTTTTTCAGATTTTTTTTGATAACCGTTTTTTTTCTGTAAAAGAAACTTGTTGAAATATTTTTGTGCTGAGAATTCTATATTGTACCAAAATATAATATTGAATAAAGCCATAAATAAATAAGTCAAACTCATCGTATGCAATCTGGACAGAAGAGGTTAGTGTTGAGAGATGTGCTGTTGTATTCTGGATGTGTAAAAGAAAACGCTTTGGACATGTAAGAGGTTGAACTGATGGCCATCGAAAAACCACGAAAAACACCTAAAGAAAGGTAGTATCGTGGATTCAGGACCATCAAATCCAAGAAAGGGGATTACAAACAATATCGTCCAGTGCTCTGCGTGACTAGCCATAGCATTGAGAGGAACGCTGCTGTTGATCGCTGAGATATACACAGGAAATGAAGTGACCATCCTGATAGGGGACTTAAAGATGAAATCAGAATAGAAAACACCGGGTGTGTAGGTATTATAGGACACGGACAATCAGAATAGTAAAAAATCACTGAAATTTAAAAGCAGCAGAACATGTGGAACACGTTTAAGAACTCTTGAATAAACCAACCCCACTGAACACACTGGATATCGAGGCGAGATATACAGACTTTCCCACAGACGTGGCTATCAAGACAATAAAAATCAGCATGGCCATCAGACAACTCAAGAGTGGTAAGACGGCATAACCAAACAGTGTTCAAGTGTAGGGACTGAAGCTAGGTATGGTGGTGACTGTAATGATGAAGATCAGTGTGAAAGGAAAGAACTTAAAACCAACTACATGATAGAACTAGGGTGAGCCAAGTTACGTGTAATCCAGTTTGCAAATGAAAATGAACCAGAAAAGTTACATCGCCAGGGAAGTGGGGCTCTTGGCCAATCATTAACTGACAGTGATAATGCAGTACCAAAAAATCTGTACTTACCAAAGAGTGGGAACATAGAGTAAGAGTTATAAAGGTATATGATTATTTAGCGTCCCTAAACACACTTGGTTAGCGTTTTCTTAGCGAGTTATTTTTCTAACCCCATGCCCGACCCTCCTCCTTTATCTGGGCTTGGGACTGGCAGTAGCCCTTGGAGGGACTCCAGGCGGTGGAAAACTACGAAAGCCATCATCCAGAGGATACAGTTGTTTATTAACAGTTGTCTACACAAAATAATTCGGATCCGTTGGCCAGACACTATTTTCAACAACCTACTGTGGGAGAGAACAAACCAAATTCCAGCGGAGGAAGAAATCACGAAGAAGCGCTGGAAGTGGATAGGACACATATTGAGGAAAGCACCCAACTGCGTCATGAGACAAGCCCTCACATGGAATCCTCAAGGCCGAAGGAGGAGAGGAAAACCAAAGAACACATTAAGCTGGGGAATGAAACTAGACATGAGAAAAGTGGACAGGAATTGAATGGAACTAGAAAAGAAGGCCCAGGACAGAGTGGGTTGGAAAATGCTGGTCGGCGGCCTATACTCCATTGGGAGTAACAGGCGTAAGTAAGTAAGCAAACACACTTGGTTACACGATGAGTAACATCAAGTACATTGACACACAGTCTGCCATAAGAGGAGGTATGCTATGTCATTTAGCCTTATCACAAGTTCAAAGTCCTTTTAGCACAATGGATATTTTGGTAAGAATATAACATATGGACGAAGCTCAAGTGACTTTGACACAACTCGCCTAATTAATACAATCAAAAGGAGCTATAAACTACTATGAGTTAAGAATGGGATATAGAGTCGAAATTTAGGGTGAGGGATTGACGTAAAAGTTTTCATCACGCACTGACATCAGCTATAGTGACAAAATAATATTTAACTTTATAAGTGAATGAATTTTGCACCGGAATTCAAGATTTGGTTTGTCTGCAAATTATAATTTCACTGGGGTTTTCACTAATTTTTAGAATTTAAAGGACCAGATACTTGGTTAGTATTGACGTCCACTTTATCTATTACTACACTTTGAACTTTGCTTCAAGTGTATAAGGCGTTATCTTAATTCTGACTGACCAACTCAAGGCCATTGTCATGTTGTGCTCATTCACTGTTAGCCTCGAAACATATGTGTATATATTCCCTTTACTGTATTTTATACATAGTCCACTTCTACATATAAAAATGATTGCCATATCCATTGCTATCTTAAAATTTGTCTGTGACTAAATTTACAAGTCTCCAACGTATTACGTATTTATATCTTATTTGATAGAGAACATATGACAAGGCCACTATCCATAAAACCTTTATAATCGATTATCCTAAACCCAGTTAAAAGACGGGAATAAAGAAGTTAAAAGATATATTATATGGTTAGTCAGTGTCATAAAGTATATTATCTAAACTGACTAGTTAATGCGATGGATGTGTACCATGGCGTACCCAATGGTGATCTTATACAGATGCTTGATCGAGCACTTTTAGCTAGGGTGTTTCGAGTATAACTAATGAGGTGAATGTCGGTGTTGAAGACGTGCAGAACTATTTGTTGTAATGATTTATCTACCACTAATCGCACAAAATTGTGCTCGGTTACCGTACTATATTAACAGTAATGAGGGACTATAGTGTTATCATTTGGTAAGTACTGTGGTAGTAGTACGTTACTTTACTGTGCAAAAAAATAATGCACTCCACTAAGTTAAATTGGTAATTTCAAATACTTGGTATCTCCCTTTTATTAAGTTTTTTTTCCCTGCGTATCATCTTTAGAGTATTTGTCTAAGTGTTTATTTAACGTTCAAACAAAATTCTTAGCTACACCTAACTTTGATCTATTCGATCCATTCAAATAACTGAGTATGTGGTTGTGACGTTATTTTGATATACTAACAAGTTGCGCCGATTCATCAGCTTTCAAAGTTCCATGCGTGTAAGGTTTTTATATTTTGTTCGTCTCTTCGGTTTTTTGGCGGTGTTAACAGCTTTTGTCGTACTGTGGAAACTGGGGAATGTCTCATATTATTCGGGATCTAAAAAGTACTCTGAGTTATTAAACGAACTGATTCTGTAAATTTTAAGGGGTTTTAACCGCAGTCAAGAATCTGATTACAACGGAAACGGCCTCAAAAATGAATCTGACAGGTACTTTTAATTTTAATTGTCATATGTCATTTAGATTCACTCGTGACTTTGAAAGACTGAGCTCAATCTCCGTTCGTTCTATTCGGTGCATAGTAAATGAAAAGTTAATACTCGGGTGCTATTTGCTAAAACCACAAGAAGTACTCATACCATTCGAATTAGTCCGTAATTATTTTAAGGTTTGTCTTGATTTTTGTACGATTTTAATTTTTTACTTTTAAAGAGTTATGTCAGGTTTATGGAGATATCTTTTTCGTCCACAGCATGCTTATAATTGTTCATGAATAAAATTAACACGTCTTATTTTAATAATTCACCACTAGTAATGTAGTTGCCCCCAAACGCCCTGGTACGGCCGAGAGTGGGGAGAGTCCGCTCTCCCTATCGAAATGCTCTCACATGGCCACGCGTATATAGCATCTGCCAGGGAAGTCCTACTCACTGCCTTCACGTGGCGGGGGTGTTGTTTACGAAAATGAGAGGACGAAAAGCGAATGCCCGGCGCTTTAATCGGATCCCAAACCAATGGTGCACATGGGCTCCAGTACCCTGAAGGAACAACTGGCGTATGAACCAATCGTTGGTCACCGGCTACCATGGGACTGCATCTCCTCACGATGCTCCACTGCCTTGTGGGTCAGACGTTCAGGTCAAAGGCTCGGGGTGTGGCCCCCTAAGAAAACCACCTGCTTCGGTTTGGGCACCCGGACAGTATCACAGCCCTCACACAAATCAATTGAGATTTGTGTGGCGCATATGTATTTGGTGCGTCCTTGTACCAATATCTATGTGTTAAAATAAATAAAATGAATAAGTAATGTTTTAGAATGATATAGATCAGGTAATTTTAGAAATCTCTTCTTGTGGATCTCTTGACTTCTTGCTGTTGATAGTTGTTGCGTCTACTGGGAATTATTGAAATTTAAGTTGTGCTTTGCTCCTATTTCTATTTATTTACATTGAAGTAGGAAGACTAAACGTGGATTGAATGTATTACACTTAATTGTGACATGGATGTCTGAATGATAATTGAGAAAACTGAAGCACTTATGTATAGAAATTATGCCACGTAAACATTTAACGGTCTTGGTGCACGTTTACTAATCTTAAATGTGGGAAGTCATTTTTATTCTTTTAAACTTTGAACACCTACTAAGAATTATATTCAGGGCAACATGTGTATGGTGTTGGTAAGTGTTAAAGGAACTGTAGCTACAAAGCGTGTAAAGAAATATAACAATCTGAGAATGTATACTCTTTTTATAAAATTTTGAGCGTATTCAGTGGCACTATCTGAAAAACTGAAATTCAATATTCCAGTACGCTTATTGAATCTCATGTTAAGTGACTGTTTCTAAGGTTAAGTTTCGGCTCTTAGTCCTCTTTACAGATAGTGTACTGTGATCAGAGGAATAGCTCTTCTGAGGAAACGAGAATATTTCGTTAAGTTTGCCCTATGGGTTAAAACCTGCCTAGAAATTAGGAACTAAACAAGTTTAATTTCATTCACAAATCCGTGTAGTAGTGCACTACATCACAGATGAACCAAGGCTGAAATTATTAGGATGGTCATAATTTATTAACAACTCGAAGGATTTCATTGACATCGGGGTTCCCAAATGCATACCGATTGAGCCAGATTTTCGTGAGGAAACGTTTTCTGTCGTAAGTAGATATGTATCCTGCATAAATTCTATTTATATTTTTATAGAACTTGCTTCTGGATTATATGAAAAGTTTTCTAATATTCTTCAGTCAACACCCTTTTATTCTATTCATTAATCATAAATACCACAAGTTCCACAAAATCTTTAAGAAACTATGAATATCTGAGCATTATGATCATGGAATATCTTGCTCTATACCTTTCAAGGGATAAAAACGTTTCACAACTTTAGGTGATTTCCACAGATTTGCTCTTCAGTTATCATGGAAATCAGCCTACGTTTTCTCCGAGATGTTTTAATATCCTGCTCAATTGATTATTGGTTGTACATAGTTTTACTCATTACGATTAAGTTGGTAGTTTTGAATACATTTTCTTACAGATTTATTAAACTGTCGCTATTAAATAGACGTTTGAAATGAATTATTTTAAAGTTAATTGATATGTCACACTGAGTACTATTCAAGTTCTTCAATCTTTCGCAATTTATTGTTCAACAAGTTTTTGGGCTGATCATATTTGATTACTAGATTCAAATTTTCGATGGATTCTTATCCGGTCTTTCTAAGATATTACACTGATGTTTCTTGATGATCCATTGTAGTGTTAGATTATCTTCAAAACACAAGCTGGTAGAATTAAGTGCAAACGTTTAAATAACGTGATAAATATGAGATTTTGGAGTCATACGACTACATATGTATGTAGTACTTAGAAATATAAAAATAGAATGAACAGTTTAGCTAAAATGTGATTATTTGACCACTAATAAGTAGTAGTTAATTTTTCGCATTACTAAACTAGATTGTTTTCATATTTAGGTTTATGGTTCCCTTGATTTATCGTCTAGCACATTTTATTGGAATCACGCCAATGTTGACATCCCAAAACCATATTTGCATAAACATAATCCTGTCGGTATATATATGCAGTTTCATAAATCCAATGTAGAAAAACGAGATAATGTGAAATTAATCATTGCAGATGAAGGTATGCTATGGCTTTTAATTTTATGGAATGTAGATTTTCTTTTTGTGTCCCAACATTTTATGTTAATTGTGATTGTTATCATCATTGATTCTGGCGCTTATATTAAAATATTTTGTTATTTAATGAGTTTGAGATAGGACAAAAATTAAGTTGATTTTTTTCAGTAATTCAACTGTTTTCAGTCTGTGGCATAAAAATGATTTATGTATGGTTCTTGTATAATGAAGTCAGTACATTTATATGTATACAAATGACTGACTAAGTAAAGGGTTTCTTATACAATTTATAAACTGATTAATACAAATCCATGTTTCTAGGTTGGAAACCACTAATCAGTTTAGTGTTGAACAAGCTGGAATGTAAAATTTAGGAAGCTGAGGACGATAACTGGTCGAAAGCACGCTAGAAGATACTAATTAATTAGTTTGTATCACTACACTCGAATAATGGACACATTATTTGAATATACATTTGTTGAGGATGTACGGTCACCAAACACAAATTATGAGGAAGGAAGTCAATATCGATGAAGATGGATCTCCACTGGATTAAATTATTCAATATGATTTCTTCTCATGGACTTTCAGTAAATTTTTATTGTGATTTATATTTAGTGATAAATACTTGGTTCAATTAAGTATTTTCAATTATGATGAGGTCATCATCAACCACCAGTCTTCTTACTCAAGTTAGCGGGACGGGGAAAAAGAAGACTGAAGTAGTTTCATTCATTATATTGAAGTTAGAGTTGTAAAATACTAGCATAATTTATGGACGTAAATTTTAATCCATTCATGTACACTCATGACTCGAGACTTAACGTAATTAATGTTTAAGCTATCCATCCAATAATTTTGACCCAGCCCCTAACTGTTAAGATTACTAAGTCTGGTCTGTGAATGTAAAGAATATATTTTGTCAAAAAAGCCACTCTTTATTTACAGATTGTTGTGCAAAGACTATTACATTTAAATAATTATAACTTGTAATTGAATTTTACGTTGGACAGAGATCAAAACTGGGTCAGTGCATAACAGAATCAAATAGAACAAAATACCGAAATAATTAGTTGTCGAATTTGTTAAAATTCAATCAAATGTCAAATTGAACGACTACCATGATAGTTTGATCAATAGTCTTACTCCTGATAGCGTTCTGTCACCTCCCCTCAAAGAGTTGTAAGATTCCACCCTTATGTCAACCTGTAATAACCCTAGTCTTTATTTTCGTGACGATCTTAAATAGTTTTGCTCCGGTTTCATCAAATCAGGTATTTAATCCATTTATTCAAAAAGTATAACAAAATAGTAATGACTTCTGTCCAGTATACCTCATATTTGTCAGATATCAAACGTCAAATGTTCATATTATCAATAATATAATTATTCATTGTATTACAGTACGCGAGTATATCTTGGTTCCTGTGTCTTTGTATAACTGATGCATTGGACCATTTTTTAATGACACTTTTTCTATCCATCTAAAATATTTTAAGTATGGTAGGTAAGCTAAATACTCATAAATCCATTTCCGTTTACCTAATGTAATTCATATATTGCGGTGAACGTTTTCTATAGTCCATATATCTGGCAATTCATTACGTTCATTATCTTGTTAAAAAGTTGAATCACAACTTATTTGTGTATTTACATTCAAATACAAACAATACAACATACCAGGAGTACCAATCAGTCAACAATGGAATTCTCGCGGTTATCCATATCCAATTCAAATAGCACAATTTGGCTTGAATCATTTCAGTCAATTAGTAATATCATCTGACCAAGCAAAATTTGAAAATGTACAAAATGTGTCGTTGAACAATAAAATAATGGAGTTAGATCTTATTGTTCCCAGTAATAATGTAATTCATCGTTGGGCTGATAAAGAGTTTATACATAAATGGAATGACAGACTTATGTTATCAGGTATGGTTATCATTTATTTAAAATTATTAAATTTTGACTGTATACACGTCCAAGAAATCCTTTTTTTTATGGAATTGACGTGTGGGACAAAAATTAAGTCTAATAACGCTGTCTTAATTCCCTTGACATTTGAGTGATCTACAAAATTCTTGTTTTCAAGTTGTTTATGACATTTAGTATTGCTATTTTTCTGTTGATAGCTTTAATTTTATATGTAAAACCTGTTCTCTTAGCCAATCTTCTTGTCTTTAATGTCAATTTATTGGGAAGTTTGCGTCAATAATCCTGTTTCGCGAGCAGTCATCACTTGGTTACATATCATCTTCTGATCAGCATACTATCGATTTATTTTAGCAGTCATGTGTTCGAATCCCGCGGGGGGTATCGTGGATGCGCGCTGCTGAGGAGCCACATCCTAGGACGAAACGACCGTCCAGTGCTTCCAAGCTTTCCATGATGGTTTAGCTTCAATTGACTCATGAGTCCAGCTGTTAAATCCAAAATGTGTTCAAGTCACAAAGTCCTAACCCATGACAAAAATAATATGTTCGTGTGTAGTAGGAATCTAATGTTGTAAGATATAAAAAATGACGTGTTTTATCTTATTTAGTGATCATTTTCATCACAATCACTCATTTTATCAACTGGGAAACCCAAAATAACTGAACAGTCGTTATTACCTAATTTGTTTTATACCCGATTTCGTACGGGGTTGAATTCGCAGTTGAATGTTTTATTCCAACATCGAAGTTAAGTAAAACAATATAATTTTCCTCTTTAATGTCTTACATTAACTCGGTGTCCAATTACTGTGAAATTTCGTTCAAATTTAGATGAAAATTCTTACAAATTATCGTCTAATTTGTTTATTTATTTCCTATTCATAGTTATAACAATAAAGATTATATGTATATATAATATTCATACACGATTTATTATTTCTGAAAACATAAAATATAGCCAAAACTTCACTGAATTTAACTTGTCTATGATGCTGACAGGTTTCACATGGAGCGGGGTGACTACACTTAGAAATAAATTTATTCATACAATCATAATTTTTAGTCCTTTTTTTACTCTGTATGAAATATAGCTTATAAGTTCATGCGTGAATTCAGTGGTTACAATAGAGTTACATTTGTCCAATTTATTCCGTATAGTTGATAAACTGAACTCCTATGGTCAAGTATTGTCAATAATCCCGAAGCTTCAAGAGTGGGATTATCTCATTATGATTGGTCGTCAGTGGACATATGGAAGTTATATTGAATTATCACTTTTATGGTATCCTCCAGTTGGAAGTTATAAGAATCACCCCACAAAAAGTCTAATTGTATACAATTGTTCATCATCTCCAAGTAGACATGTCAGTTTGGTATTTATTTATATTATAAATTAATAATACTGTTCTTATGAACAATGCTAATAATTGTAATTAATATGTCAGTGTTTAAAACAGGCTTAATATTTTTGTGACAAATAGTTGCCATTTGTTTATAATGTGAGGTTTGCTCGATCTACTTATTCCTTAGTATCTGATTGATATCATGAAGTGAACTATTATTTTGTAACTAAATAATAACAGGAATCACGAAATAAACCGTAATAAAAAATATCGTATATTTATGGTCAGTTATTCATAATCACTGTGGAGCTGAACACAGAAATGAGTTAGCCTAATTCGCCATGTCACTTCAACCCAACAAGATAAAGTTAACTGGCTAAACAGCAGATAGTTCAAGACAATCGCAGTGTCTATGATAACACAAAAGGCTAAAGATATAGAATATGGTTCGACAAGATGGAATGTAAAAGTACATATGAAGAAATACTGGAACTCAATATCTAAATGAAGATAAAGGGCAAATGTATATGCGCCGACATCGATTTTGATCTATTTCATCCAATGTTACCCGACCGTAGCTGCTACCTTGACATGGTGGTCGGGCTTGCCTATCGTGATGACCCAACCGAGCTATATTGGCTGCAACATAGGCTACTGTAGGTTCTACCATGCCAATCAGGTCGGTTGTATAACGGTAAGACTAAAAGCAGTAACTAAAGGTCTGAGGGCGAAGTCGTACTGCTAACTGTAGAGGGGTGTGACAGCAGTAAGGTGTTTCCTTCGGACAACCAGCATTTGCAGCGATGCTGCCTTCTCACAAGGAAGGAAGGGGTTAGAAAAGGTTGACCCTAAAAATGTCACACCTCACCTTACTTCACGGATTTCCGTCTCCAGCGGTAAGGCCGTTTGACGAACAGAGCTAACACATTAAAAACCTCCCACAAAAAGGCCGTGCGCGACCGGCCTTAAGCAGCTGTCCCTTGGGCTCTGCGGTCACGCTCCCAGGTCTTTAAGGCCAACACTAATCCGATTCCCTTTTCAGGTTCCTCAAGAAATACCCTTCCACGGTGTGGGCAACCGGGAAGTGACATCAGCCCTCATACCCGTAACAGCACACGAGACCAAGTTGGTCACATTCGAATTCTTCCTACACCTCCTAATAACTCTCTTATCTCCACGACTAACCCTTCTCACGTTCCTTCATCACCTCGCGTCTCTAGTGCAAACAATTCGAGTACACAGAACGTTATTCACGGTCTCCTGAAACCACGTTCTAAACTACATGTAGGAGCTTAAAACTTTCGAATATGACAACAGGCTTCCTTAGCTAGGACTTCAGAATCTCACGCCATCGATATGTGCTGCGTCTCCGAAACGCGTATACGGGATCGGAGTAGTGTCATTCATCTGAACTCACCATGTCAAAGTAACGAAACAACTCGATTTACGCTTCGTGTATCTGGAAGACCTGATGCTGCTTCCCGAGGCCTCGCTGGCGTAGGTATAGCATTGAGTCCTAGGGCAGAACTAGCTCTCTTAGACTGGATACCAATAGACAGTTGTTTGTGCGCTGTCCGACTAAACGGAACAGTAAGGACTCGGAAAGATAAAGACACTCACCGTTGCCTCTTCATCGTCTCTGCTTACTCTTCCACTAACTGCAGCTCAGATGATGTAGAAGATGAGTTTTATAGAAAGACACCTGGGTGAATCTTATAGTGTCGTGACTCAAAAAACAGATAATGGCGACCGTCTGTTGCAGCTATGCTCAGATAAACGCCTGTTTCTCGCAAACACTAACTTCAAGCATAAGGAAAAACATCTTTTGACATGGCGACCCCCTAATTCGTCCCAACGTTGAAGCCAAATAGATCACATCGCTATCAGCCACCGATGGAGGGGCTCGATAGAAGACTGTCGCTCATTCTGGAGCACATGCCTAGACTCAGATCATGTTCTAGTGCGAGCGCGTATCTGTCTACGTCTTACTGGACGTAGGAAAGATGGTGCAAGAAAACCCCTTAGGGTTCTACTTAATGATAGTCAAGCTAAGAGTATATTTCAGGAACAACTAGAAAAACAGTTAGGCAGCCATGTAAGTGATGCCCACCCCGAGGCAGCGTGGAACGACATCCGAAAAGCTGTAGAAACATCAGTGATATCTGCAAGTACGGTAAACCATAAGGTTAAGGAGAAACACTGGATCTCAGCAGCATCTACCGCACTGATAGATGCTCGTAAACTCATTCCATCTGGCTCTGAATATGACGCAGAGCGGAGTCAGCTTAAGCTCAGGCTGACAAGAAGCCTACGCAATGATCGTGAACGGTGGTGGGTAGCGAAAGCAAGAGAGATGGAAAAGGCAGCGGCAATAGATAACAGCAGACAACTGTTCAGACTTGTTAAGGAAACCGGTATTAGGAACCCGACTGTTACCGAAACAATCTCAGAGAAAGATGGACATATTATTCATTCTCAATCCAGGTGATTGGATCGATGGACAGAACACTTTAGGGATCATTTCAACTTGCCTTCAGCCACACTTTGGTTTGCCGCGATCCCCAATCTACCTGAATGGCAAATTAATGTAGGTACTCCAACTCTTTGCGAAGTTGAAAAAGCTATAGGAAATCTGAAGCGAGGGAGAGCAGCAGGCCCTGACAGGTTTACTCCTGAGATTTTTAATCATGGTGGTCCAGTATTAGCAGCGAGATTGACTGAGGTCTTAGGTAGAATTCGGGAACTGGACGTAATCTCATCTGACCGGTCTCAATCACTGATTGTGCCAGTTTATAAGAAAAGACAAAAGTCCTCTTGTGAAAATCACAGAGGAATCAGTTTGACTAATATAGTGTCTAAAATATTAGCTTCAATAATACTTCGACGCCTAACTAAAGCTTGTGAAGAGCAGACTAGAGAAATTCAGGCTGGTTTTCGACCGGGATGTGGTTGTATAAACCAGATATACATACTATGTTGGTCCTAGAATATAGTCACACATTCAAACGTCCCACAATGGTAGTATTTCTCGACCTTAAGGCGGCATTTGACTCTGTTGATCGTGAGGTTCTATGGCAGTGTTTGTCACTGAAAGGAGTACCAAAGAAGTGCATTAACCTTATAAAGGCTCTCTAATCGAACACAACTGACCGAGTGAGAGCTTATGGCAAACTGCCACCAGAATTGATTACCTCAAGTGGTGTTCGTCAGGGCTGTCCACTCTGTCCATGCTTGTTTAACTTTGTCGTTGACGTCAATTTAGAGATGACAATTTCCTCATCTAAATTTCCAGGGGTTGAACTTCTACCGGGAAATTCACTTGTTGACTTAGAATATGCCGATGACATAGTTCTGTTTGGTGAAGACGCTGACAAAATGCAGAGTCTGCTGATCACTCTAAGCAACAATGCAAAGATGTTTGGCATGCGATTCTCCCCCTCGAAATGCAAAATGTTGCTTCAGGATTGGGTTGCGTCGACACCCGAACTAGTGATAGGGAGTGAAGTAGTTGAGCGTGTCGACCGCTTCACTTATCTCGGAAGTCTCATCAGCCCTTGTGGTCTGGTGTGTGACGAAATCTCAGCACGCATACAGAAGGCTCGACTAGCTTTTGCCAACTTGCGTCATTTGTGGCGTAGGCGAGATATCCGTCTATCAACCAAAGGACGTGTTTACTGCGCAGCAGTTCGTTCCGTCCTACTTCATGGCAGTGAAACATGGCCAGTAAGAGTAGAGGATATTCGTAGGTTATTAGTATTCGATCATAGGTGTCTTCGAAACATTGCTCGTATATCCTGGGACCATTGAATAAGTAACGCAGTTGTTAGGAAACGGGTACTAGGTAAGGATGGCAAATCGATTGATGAAGTAGTGAAATTTCATCAGTTGAGATGGCTGGGATATATGTTACGTATGCCCAACAACCGACTTCCGCGACGAGCGATGTTTTATGGTGTAGGAGTGGGTTGGAAGAAAGCTAGGGCGGCCAGACCAAAACATGGCACAAATCCATGAAGTCACTGACAAGTGGAGTGAGCCATGTTGGTAGGTGTAGACTACCTGGTTGGGGTCCGCGAGATGATAGCAACCGATGGTTAGAGACCCTGAATGACATGGCTCAAAATCGTTTGAAATAGTGTGCGTAGGTGCATCGACTCTTTGTGTTCTCCCAAATTCTAATCTTTTGAATTCTTCATGTCCCTTTCTTTTCTTTCTCTTTCCAAGTTTATTCCACTGGATTGTACTCCTTGAATAACATCTTCAAACCCTAATGTTCCCTGTTACTACTTATACTTTCACTACCTCTATCACTACGGGATTTGAATCGATAACTGCATCTCTGTGCTAATGTGGTATGGAAACTCGAATTGATGTATGTACGTACGAAGTTCCAAGTTGTTACTGACTGACTATCAACTGATGACGAAAATAAGTCAAAAATGATCCTCCAAACTTAAGTGTTTCAATTTTTCGGACCACGTACTTACCGTGGAATCAATCTCCACGTACCCCGCATCCTGAATAGCTCATTCCCCCAAACACCGAAAAAGTGTATAAATATTCACACACTTTTCTGTGTATCATCAGTTTTATTGAAGAATAAATATTGTTTTCTTTTTTCTCAATAGTTTGAGGGTGGGTTCAACAGTTATTCGGGGCATAGTACAAGTTCTATTGCAAAATATTGCTTTGCATTTACTCTTGTGTTTACTTTTTCGTTAATATTCGATTCGCGTAGCTAGATGCGAGTCATAACAGTTAGTAACTGTTTTACTGTTGTCTTGATCAACTCAAATATTAATTACGTAACTACATAATAGATAATTTAGTTCACTGTGTATTAACTTTTTTTGTCTTTCAGCAAACCTATGCCACTATCCTTCATAATAATAAAGTCACTTATTGGATGCCTGAATGTGAAAAACAAGCCAAGATATATGGATTTGTTGATAGTATCAAGGTAGCACGTGATCTTTACACTGATTTAATGAAAGTATTCTACGCTCATCGAAAGTCAACGGAATATAATGGTTTTAGTAGTATGAAATTATTGAGTACTGTTAATGATACTAAAAATCCATCGTAAGTATTCCGACTTTTTGGTATAGGCGATGATTCTATGGTTCATGTTGGAACTGCTTGTAAAATTATGATTGTTTATTTCGAAATAATATGGATATCACGATATTTTGGTACCATGTTCAATGTTTTTAAGAGTATATATATCATGTCGACTCAGTTTACTTTTATTACTATATAACCTTACAATTTTCTTCCCTAAACGGCTGTTAACTGAATGGTTATCAAGTTTAAGAATTCACAGACAACACACCGTTATTTTTCGCTAATTACAGGTTGGAAGTGTTAAATCTTTGGAGGTAATCAACAGAAAACCCTGGACACAGGATTCGCACTTGTTGGTTTACTTACAGTCTTGATGAAACTGTCAAATCATCACCTAACATTATTACATATTGCAGGAAGTATCGATGCACTCAGACTAATGACTACATTGCGACTTAATCAATAGTATTCTGTTAACATTTAAATGCTAAAAAAATATGACATCAGTTACTATTCTGTAACCAATCACTTATATAGATTTTGTGTATTTGTGTTTAAACACCACACCGTACCTCTGAGCACTAGTGGTTATACATGAGTGCTCGAAACTGAAAAAGGGGAAATGACGTTAAAATTTGATTTATTTCCGGGGTCAAATAAATCCAAATTACCAGTCCTTGTGTTTTAATTACACGCCGTTGAGTCTTATTGTCGTTTCCTACATTGTAGACGTAGATCACGGCTTCGCGTATAAACGTGTACATACTGAGTTGCATTATTGTTTATTTACGTCGTTCGAAATTTTATCGACACCCTCTATGTAAACAACATATAAACATTTAATTACTCAACTAACGTTGTAATATATTTCGAAGGTCGGTATTTCAAAAAGACGACTTGTAGTTCATCTACTGAATGAAAGTTTTTATGTTCGGGTCTTGCGCTACGTTTTATGTGAAGGCTAATGATGCTAGCTTGCTGCTCAAGCTGAAGTAGATTAGTGCTAGAGCTCGAACCAGGTACCTTGTAGTTGGAAGCATAATGTTTTGACTGTCAGGCATATATGAACTTACTGTTCGCTCAATTCGAATCGTTTTGCATCCAAGACATACATTTTTATTTTCATAAAGGCTTCTTACAAATGGACCTTATATTTCCGTACACTGAGAGATTAGTTTGTACATTGGTTTTTGTCTCTTGAAAATTGGTTTGGATTTTGCCAATACAAACAGATATTGTATTCTTCGTTATTGACCACTGGATTCTTAATTATCCTCTAGATGATGTAACTTCGTAACTAGTAAAACGATTATTGCCAAGTCTTCCTCTATTCGACCCAGTTACTCCTATTGTTTAGGCTTCGGACATTTTACTTCACTCGACTAGTCCCCAAAATAGAAGGCGACTTGGACAGAAAATTAATTATATTTCAGAACAAACCGAGTTGAATAACAATGAATTCTTAGTAAGAAAAGTGTTAGAATACCTGTAATTCTACACAAGGTTCTGTAGTCTTTTAATCTGACAGCTCCGACTGGCTTGAAGTAGTTCAGTCAGCGTGCTCCGACATAATCTTCATGGATCGTGCTTTATTGCAATGTCCTACTAGCAATTGCATAATCAAAGAACAAATATCGTTGTAGAATAACATGAATTCATTTATTTCGTGGATTTCTTTCAGCCGCTTACAACCCATGGCCATAGTATGTATTATTCATGAAAGCGAAACAAGGTTACATACTTTATATTGGAAACGTCTTGAATAAATTGAGTTAATATGTGGGAGATAGAATAATAATCAAAGATAACAATATGGAAGAATTGACATCGCTTAAACGTTCGCTTATTTGCAGGTTGAATATATATTAATGTACTAGAACAGCATGGAAACAGAATTTTTTTCAAAATCGAAGATAAATTGTGTAATACTCACTTAAAAATACAGATAAGTTGAATAAAGCTCCCGAGTAAGAACTAAGTTATTTTAAATTTTAATTAAGGTTTGTGGAAAAATGTCTTTCGTAATAATCTCACGAAAAAAGGTCACTAGGGCAAGTCAAGATTGATAACAGTATCTTTTTGAATACGTCAATTTTGTTTAAATTTTCCTATTGCAATAGCTTCGAGAAAACGTAGCAGTTTTGGATTCCTTGACTTATTGAACATTTTGAAAGATTTCCAGACATTTGCATCATGTTCACTATCGAGTAAATTACGAGTGATTTTACTGTTGAAAACGTGTCCATTTAGTCCAAACTTTGTGGAATGTCTTCGGAGATGAGGACACTAATCACTCTCTGTTCTTTCTGTGTATGTGTTTGGAACGTACATATAAACTGGTAAGCACAATTGAAGGTAATATAAGGTGGAAATTTGCCCATATTTGATTGTCGTAATGAAGATTTAGTTTGGTATAACGACTTAGCCACTGGATACATCCTTTTTAGTATTGTTTTTAGCCTAAATTCAATCCCAGCTATTTCATCCGTTTTGAAGCTAAGTTTTAGAAAGACTGGCTTTTTCTCAACCGTAGAATATCCCATTTCCTTTTTTCTAGTCGTTCCATGTTTATTTGTAAACTTGCAGATAAGAGATGTTCAACTATGGCTGATCCCTTCTCGATTCTATCTTCAGAAAATCCCTTGCGAACACGATTGAATAACTCTCTGAATAAGGACTTTTTGTAGCCTATTGCACAGAAGCTATGGGCGTTCAAATAAAGCTCACTCAATATGTCGTTTCGATAAAGATGTCTTAACAGTCGGCTATTTGAATTACGATAAATACCAAGGTCTAGAAAATGAAACATGTTGTGTTCATATACCAATGCAAATCTAGTTTTAGGTTCCGTTTTTTATGCTGTTCTAGTACATTAATATATATTCAACCTGCAAATAAGCGAACGTTTAAGCGATGTCAATTCTTCCATATTGTTATCTTTGATTATTATTCTATCTCCCACATATTAACTCAATTTATTCAAGACGTTTCCAATATAAAGTATGTAACCTTGTTTCGCTTTCATGAATAATACATACTATGGCCATGGGTTGTAAGCGGCTGAAAGAAATCCACGAAACAAAAATGAATTCATGTTATTCTACAATTGCGTTAATTGTATTAAACTACTATGTTTGCATACTTTGTGTTTCCTGTATTTGATTCTAAAATAGAATTTTTTATGAGACTTAGTTTTCTTATAAACTTTATTTAAGTGCTCTACGCTCAATCGCTAATTCGTAGGTTTAAACACATTCCATATATTCACCTATGTGAGACACTGGATAGTAAAGTTAACTTTCAAAACTGTAATGTTAAATTCAAGCCTTTTCTTGTTTACTATGTTCTTATATATATATATATATATATATATATATATATATATATATATATATATATATATATATATATATATATATATATATATGGAGGTAGTTATCAGTTTATGATAAACGGATTTCAACGTTAAATGAAAATTCTATCCAATTTATGCTATGTTTACTGTATTTAAGTTACATTTTGGATTTGTCGGTTAGTGATATTACCGAGGCTGTACAAACTGAAATAGAAAAGTGTAGAATTTAAACCACTGAACCTGTGTGAACATACCTTTTTGAGGAGTCTCATCCTTGGATAAAACAGCTATCTAATGCTTCCTAGCCTTCAATGATTGTTGAAGGTCATGTCGTGACGTAACTTGTAATATTGAATTTAAGCTTTAATTCCAGCATTATATGACACAATTTATCCACAAATATGTTTATTTCAATCCTTTTTTTGTCATTTGATCTATTTTCTATTTTCAGCCATGTACAAGTATTAGATATAAATTTCTATATTAATGCTCAATATAACACTAATGATATCATCATAGAAAAATTATACCTTGGTAAATTAACCAATTTACAATTAATATTTCCAACTGTAAATAAAATAAAGTTGGCAGAGAAATTATTTCATGAAATACGTTTTATATCTGCTGCTGATTGGTTTATTAAGCATCAAGATAAAAAGACTGGTGGTTGGTCTGTTAATGTTCAACGTTCATTGAGTGGTAGAAAAGCTCTAAAACCTGGATGGTATTCTGCTATGGGTCAAGGTAATTCTAAATTGTTAATTTTTTCAATATTCTAACCAATAGTGTAACATCTTCAATTACTTTCTGTTGTAAGGTTCTAACGGAATTATACTACCGTAAAATGATTGTCTCTAGTGTATCTAAACGCATTTTGTCCTTGCTGCTTCAACGATAATTATTTAATGAATGGAGCTGAAATATTAATCGTAATACCAAATCTATTGTGTTGTGCTTTTGTCAACGGCTAATAGATATTATGTAAGAAGCATACATGTAATTCATTGTTGGTGCTAATTAATTATTAATGTTCACCTGTAGAATGTGATAAGTACATAGTTTTCGAAGAAAGCTTTTAAATAAAGACAGTGAATTGTTGTCAGTAAAGCGGATATTCACTGGTTAACGCTTAAAACTTTCAATCACTGGAAGGGATAATGACACAAAATATATTTGACAAAGCTGCCAAAATTGTTTAGTAAGCGTTTTGTACATATTCAAATGATACTTCTCGTTTGATTCATTTCAAGGTAGGGAACTAAGACTGACTAAATACATTATTCACTTAATCTTCATCTTTCTTCAACATGGCTAGCGAAGTGCGTCTGTTTTAATGCATTAGTTTGCTCTGTGCTCACTTTCAGTTATACAACATGGCAACGTTTACTGGGATCAGAAAATTTTTTAGGGTTCGATGGATACTGTGAGTCAATAATATCAGGCTTATTTCCGTAGTTTTAGATGGGTAGAGCAAGTCCATCAATGATGTTGTGAATATTCACTTACTGAGACATATTTTGTACAGTTTAAGCCTCCTTTAAAACTCCGTGTATGACAATTTGTTCTGTATTGGTTTGGCAAATAGAGTTGATTTCTTAATAAATAGAATAACACTGTATGCAGTTACTAATGTCGTGAATTTTGTTAGGAAATTTAGATTTCAATATTCAAGTTCCCTACTTGCTGGAAAACATTAATCACAGACAATAAATTACACAATTTAGGAGCAATCGCATGGAAATAGCTGCATTTATTTTGTATCGTTTAATTCACCAAACCTAAACTTCATTTGGTTATTTACAATCTTGTTAGTTTTCTCTCTCCCAGCTGACTAATATACTTAATTATAACTTTATTTCAGGTCAAGCGATTTCGCTTCTAGTTAGAACTTATAATTACACTGGGAACCCATTATATTTGGAAGCTTGTCATCGTGCATTAGATTTGTTTAGTGTAAATATAAATCATGGAGGTATTCGTTCGTATTTCCTCAATCAATCCGATTTAGTATGGTTCGAAGAGTACCCGTTTGATCCTCCCATTCATATATTAAATGGGTTTATTTATTCACTCATAGGTTTATATGATTATACCAAAGTAAGTTTAACGCTTTTAAAATTTGTATTTTATTAGAACCATATGATGAAGCATTTGATTATTTGTCTGATGCTTAGACCATAACATCAGTCCATGAAGTGTGGCAGTAGTCCAATGCCTAAAGTATTAGGAAATCAATCAGTGGGTTAAAGGTTTAAACTTTACTACAGCTATTTCAGTTCAGAAGCCTAGTTATGCTGTTATTTATTTATTTATTTTAACACATAGATATTGGTACAAGGAGGCACCAAATACATATGCGCCACACGAATCTCAATTGATTTGTGTGAGGGCTGTGATACTGCCCGGGTGCCCAGACCGAAGCAGGTGGTTTTCTTAGGGGGCCACACCCCGAGCCTTTGACCTGAACGTCTGATCCACAAGGCAGTGGAGCATCGTAAGTAGATGCAGTCCCATGGTAGCCGGTGACCAACGATTGGTTCATACGCCAGTTGTTCCTTCAGGATACTGGAGCCCATGTGCACCATTGGTTTGGGATCCGATTAAAGCGCCGGGCATTCGCTTTTCGTCCTCTCATTTTCGTAAACAACACCCCCGCCACGTGAAGGCAGTGAGTAGGACTTCCCTGGCAGATGCTATATACGCGTGGCCATGTGAGAGCATTTCGATAGGGAGAGCGGACTCTCCCCACTCTCGGACAGTCAACCTTAACATATAAGTGTAGTATGACAGTAAAGTATTAATTTTATAAAACATTGATGCTGTGGTGCATGCTACTTATGTCGACAGATACAAGTAGTCTGCAACACCAATCAGAAGTGGAATACTTGGTAGCAGAAGGTTGAAAAGATCGAATTGAAGTGAACAGAAGCGTAGGCAGAAAGTGATTGCAATGACAACAAGAATGAATGAACGATGAAGTTTGTAAGAGACAATTAATAAATAATATGGAAATGAAGTATTTGATGTATGGTTTTCATATTTTACGATGACATTCTGTAATGTCTAGCTTCAACCAATCCATGAAATTGAGCCACTGTCCACCATTGCCTTCAGGTCTGGTTGAACTCCACTGGTGGACAGTGGCGCGATTTCATGGAATGGTTGAAGCTGGACACTAACACCATTGGATGCCAGCTCAGTGGTCTAGAGGTTAGGCGTTCGCGTGCGAGACCGATGGATCTTGAGTTCGAGTCCCGCGAGCGTGATCGTGGATGTGCACTGTTGAGGAGTCCCATACTAGAATGAAACGGCCGTACAGTGCTTCCAAGTTTCTCATGGTGGTCTAGCTTTAATTGACTCATGAATTTAACCATTAAATTACTAAAATTTGCACAAAACTCCTTTCTGATAATTTTGTAACAACCAATAGATTGGTTTTTCCCACCTGAATGCTTGTTCAATACAGTATCACTAACTCTCCCACCAAATCTTTATGGTCCAAAACGATTTCATAATCTTGTAAGTGATAAATAAACTACTCTTGTTTAATGAAGTTATTGACTGTCGAGAAGTGAAAACTTCATGGTTATGTTTTGCTTAAAAACCACAACCAATAGTTGAAGACCTTAGGTAACGTAACTCTAAATTGAAAACAACGGCGCAGATGAATTCATTTTTAGTCTAAAATTACGCCTTCAAACCAGTGTTGTTCTAATAATCCTCAGTCTCTGACTTTATTTCATTTTTTCGGAACTTCTTAATGCAGTAATTTGGATGACTCTCCCACATTGTATGAGCATTCCATGTACCTAAATTAGTGATTGCTCTGGTTGTCAGAAGGGGCGTCAACCTCGTGACTTCCGAAGGAACTCGGTTTTCACTATGAGGCGTCATAATTCTTCTAAATGAAGACCTAAATCCCAGGGCAGAGTTCAAATGTTTTGAATTAATTTTTATGGTTAGCATTTTTTTAGCGAGTTAGTTTTCTACGGGACGGGGTCTCTAACCCCATGCCCAACCCTCCTTTACCCGGGCTTGGATCCAGCAGTAGTCCCAGATGGGCTCCAGTCGGAGTTGGAACTCCTTTATGTTTACTTTATATCTTATGCAATACAATTCCACTATTTTGTGAGACAGGTAGAATGATTATTAGTTTACTGTCTAAATATTTGATAAGCGCTTCTGTCATTTGAACGCAAAACTAATCATACTTAGTTTATTCGACTTTTTATATATTCACGAGACTGAGTCAGAAAGAAGTATGTTCAGTAGTTTAGTGCACCTTTGACTAATATGTTTTTTCACCTCTTTTGAAAATGAACCATTTATTGGTGTGCACTAATTACACTTTGAGTCTTTTTTGTTTATTACACATTCAATATAATATACACACTTTAAAATTAGAATTACATAACTTTAGAACAATTACTTAATTCCTCGTCTTCTATATTCCTTCCAATGTGGAAATTTAATCCAATCAAATGCCTAATTGCTTAATTTTCAAGACAATTTTTAACGCAACTATAACATGATAACAAATGCCATTTGATCTTAAGATATTATACAGCTATGAAAAAATACTTGACTCATTGGGATTTTACAAGTACATGATTTTTGTCAAAAAGCTCTACTGTTATGAAAATCTGTAATCTGTTTCTCTTATTCAAATGATTTCTGTTTTTTATTTTTATTTGATTTTTTACCGACTGGATTCCATGTGTAAAGATGATTCTCATACCATGATTTCGCATAAGTTTAGTTTTTATAAGAGTTATTGGTTCACACGACCTGTTTTCTCTCATTGTAGTTATTGGTGAACTCTCCAGATCCTTTGACTTCATCCTATCTTTTGAAAGCTCAAAATTATTTAGATTTAGGATTAACAAGTTTGTCCAAATTGCTCCCGCTATTCGATTCTGGTAGTGGGAGTTTCTATGATCTTCGTCATCTTTCAACGGACTATAATAATAAACCGGTGAAACAAGGTCGATCTAAATTTTCTAAAAGTCCTTTTCAATTATCCACTGGACCCAATCGAGCTCGTTGGAGTTATCATTCTGTGCACATTAAACAACTTCAAACTTTGGTTGATTTAGATCCAAAACACGCTATTCAATGGAATACTACAGCTAATCGATGGATTGCTTATCTTCAAGGTTTCAGATCTATTCAAAATTAATATGCTTACTTTTACTATCGAATTACTTTCAACATCTTTGTGTTTTAAGACGAATTCCTATCATTTACACTACTGTTGCATATATATACCAGTCAGTAATTTGCATTTATTTTGATATTAGTCATTATACATTATATGTATACAATATCCAAGTGATTATTAGGGAATTACATGTAATTTCGTTTACTTATATATTATTCATTTAAAACAATGCTTAAACGTTTAAGATTAAGATAAGGGACACACCCAGTTATCTATTGGATAATTTGTAAGACATTCTTATTAATGGATCACTTGAATGTTGGTTTACTTTTTTGTATTTTATGACTAAATAAACTTCCAGTTTCTTTTGGTGTTTTCTACTTATGGCTAACAATAATATTGCATCAACTAGTTCCCACACGGCTTTTGTAGATATGGACATCCTCTTTTTTGACAGTGATACCTCGATCAAAGATTTTTCAGTTGAGAAACATTCAAGTTCACGAGCGACATATTTTTACAAGTAACTCCTATTGCTGAAAACATTGGTTCACTGGTTATACACGTGTTCCGATTATATCGCTATTGTATATAGACTGGAAATCCCAAAATCTTGCTGAACATAAGTGTTTTTTCCCAATCAATAGTGAACTGAGTTGTAACCCTAATTTGCAGTAATGTTAGACGAATTTACATCTTGTTGTAATAATGATGCGTAGTAAACCATTCAGCTAATATTAACTGCTTCTTTTCCTCGCATTTACAGCAATACGGAAAGGCGGACCAGTTTTTCTAACAGGTGCTGATAACAGTTGGATTCTTCAAGACACCCTTGGTTTCGAAATATGGGTGTGTTTACGACACCCCGTCTTAGAATCCAGTTGCTCATGTTTCAGCTTATGTGACAAGTTGATAGGGCATCCTGAAGATAATGCAAGAACACAGTCTTAATGTTTATTTAAAATTCAACTTGTTCGGATATCTCAATGGAAATTGATAAATAATCCATCATCCATATAGCGCTTATTACTTATTTGTTAACAGCATACACTGTCAGTGCATAAAATAAACCAAACGTACTTACTTCACATATTTCATGCGTGCCTTCACTTACAAGTTAGATACATGTCATCAATTCAAAGAAAGATTACAAACCATCATTTGAATAGTATTCTATTCTGAATTACTTCCAAAGTTTTTAATTCCTCAGCATCCATGGGATTTTTCTAATCGAACATACTTTGTATATTCAAAAAGTTTTATTTTTAAACGGCATAATGCGAATGAGGTTGCAGGGGTAAAACACATTTCTGTATAGATTAGTAAAATACTACCATTCATTTTTTAATAACAGGTTCAATATCTTTCTTACTAATGAGGTTGTATTTAGCTGTCACCGGTACACACAGTTATCTTGTGGTTCCTAATACAATTGGTGTTTCTTTGTCAATTAGTTTTGTCCTCGACTACTGTTCATTTTAATAGAGCTTTCTTTTGGAAAATCATATTTTCTGTGACAACTTTTTTTCCGATGTTGGATAAAGTGTCTTGTTATAGCGTAGATGATAATAAACATTACATACAAGAGAAAACAATAGGATTGGATCAATTATGAACTTGAATATAGTAAATACACTGTTTTACAGCAATACGAAAAAAATTGGACAATTGCATGGGATAATAGCAGGATCTCAGGATTTTTGTGGGGTTCACTTTTATCACGCTTAAGTGTGGGTAATCATTCCTGAAAATTAAAGCATCTGGTTCTGTATAAAAGTCAATTCGTGTTTCGTTTGGTGACTCGTGTATTAAACCAGTTTGGCGTAATTTTTCGGTTAAGTAACAGTAAAATTACAAGCAGACGTCATAGCATTTGTAAGATAATAGTCTGTCGTATGTCAGCACTTACAATACTTTCTAATTAAGAGGGAGTAAGCTAATCCTTTATTGTTCTTTTTATGATTTAGAATCCTGACCAAAAGCTAATTATACTTCCAGTTTAGTTAATTATATACGGTTCTAGTGTTTAAAATGAACCTATTACAGCTATCGAGTAGTTAATTTAAAGGCTGGGACATCATTGTGAAGCTTTGATTTATGACAATAGTATTTATTGTTTAAAGTGACGACTAGCTAGTTTGGTCAATTTGAGGTTACCGACGAAAACAGGAAATGATATGGACGTAGATTTTCTGAAGTGTATTGTTGCTTACTCAGTCTGTAGAGTAGTATAGATCCTTTTATTCACTGATCATATCTGAATGAAGATTTTCGGTGGAGTTCACATAGTACATAATCTAAAATATGGTCTAAATTCTGTCAGAGCATGGTTTAAATTTCAATAGTTCCAAATATAGAAATCATATAAACTATACCGTAAATAGAACTACTATTATGAGTTTAAGTACTTGAATCGAGAGAACGGTGATTCGGTATTTAAGGCATTCGATTTTAAGTCACTGCTTTTCCGGTTTGAACCTCACTTCACCGGGTGATAACACATGCTTACGTTTAATGTGGCTCAAGACTAAGTACACAAATATACTACTGATAGAAGAGTTGTTTTGTCAACTGAGAAAAAGAATGGCAATTACTGGCAGGAATAGATTGACTAAAAATGGTGTTTACAACGTCTACAGAATTTGTTTATAACAAAGTTTAACTATGTTGCTTGATATGATTTCCCTTAAAGTACGTCAATTACACCTGCTCTCTTTGTCAATTCAACCATCAAGTAAACTGACTTTGTGAATAGTTTGCAGTTAGTAAATATGGATATAAATATACACAGTCGTTTGATTTTCGCATCCATCTTTTGACAAGTCGTATGTAATTAAACATGTAAATATACTGATTAGTTGGGTTACGTTTCAATAAATCTGATAATTATTAAGCTTAATATATTTTTGTTGGCTTCAAAATTCTTTGATATTATGATAAGAAAATCCAAAGCTTGCAGCGACTTTATTGCGAAAACTGTGTATTTTTTTCCTAGCGTGTGAAATTCATGAAGACCGTCGAGTCGAAAGATGTATGCCACCGTGACGATCTTCAGCGTCTCATGAGTTATCTTGAGGAACTAAGGCTTATTTTAGCTGGTCAGAGTGCAGTTAATATGATAGAACAATGCATTAATAAAATTCCGAGAAATTACAATTACAACCTCTGGATCCTCTGTAAGGTTGATATGACTAGATGAAAAGGCAAAACTATATTCTTAACTCATTGTGATTCTAGTCCAACACTATTTCCGTTTTTAATTTAATACGAAGATTAATTGGTATAATTTTTATTAAGTTCTTTGTCCAACAAGTCTTCTGGAACAAAAATTCTTCATTTCCTCACTCTATATCTTATCTATATTCCATTTAATGTCAACAGTCACTCGTTACATAGACGACATCAAAAGAATCTCAAGTGACCTTGACAAATTTCAGCTAATCAAATCAGTCGGTATAGATTCAGAATATATTACACAAGAACAAAAAATATATTTCTTTAACATGGTTTAAAAACTTTCAAGGTTAGAAAGAGGCTCTACAGTACTAAAATCGTAATGCATACAGCAGAAGAACTCATCCATTTGACTCCAAAATAGTCGACCATTGGAGCCATGGTAAGGTCGCAAAAATTCTTTTAGCATCGACCAAATTACCTCTGCATTATTGGTGTGTACTCCCGTGGTGGGGTCTGCAGAATATCACTCGTGAACGACGATACGATACGCGTAACCAAGTCTAAATAGGCACCGATGTGCTTTACAGTCATCCGTGTATTCTGCGGTACCCGTTTGTACATGCTCTCCTATGATTGATATTATCATTGTAGCCTGTCAGTTTTTCAAGCGCTCAAAGTGTCCCTTTTGAGATGATCCATCATATATACCAAGGACCTGCTACATATACTTAAAGAAGAACTACTTACCCAATTTTCTTTAAAACTTCCTTTATTGAATTCGAGTTTTCTAACGACCGCTTTGTCGATTTCTATGATTCTCCTGATTCCTCCAAACGACTGATGCAAGCTTATGATTTTCATTGCACATATATCTCGACAGTACTCATACCATTGAGCTGCCGAATCCTCAGTAACATCTGCAAAAGTTACAGCCAGTGTTACTTATGATCTTTTTATCCAGTATGCAACAACTATCATAATTTGTCTCAGTGTCTATCGGGATTGAGCGAAGAAAGTCCCCGTTCTAGCAGACGTTTTCCTCCAGCATATATTACATCGAATTACAAAATCGTCACGTTAGTCTGCATAGTGTCCAGCAGTCATTTGAACACCACAATAACAAATAAAGGAACTTCTCAGTAATCCCATCTGTGTTAGCTGCTCAACTATAACGACCTCCTTGAAATCCTTTGTAAAATGATCGTACGTGAACATTGGGTGTTGAAATGGGCGCCGTGACCATGAAATCGCTCACTCGCTTTTGATTGGCTCGTCCATAAATTATAGTCTCGTCATCATTTAAAAAAAACTCGATACCTAGTGAATGTTGTAAGTAAAATTCCTAAAATTAACATCCTCACTCAAAATGTGCTGTGTGATCTAGGTATATTTTTGCTATGATTGCTTCGCCCTAGAACGTCAGTAAAACATTTTTACTGCCTAGCTCTATAGCTTGTATCACAAGCAGACCTTCTAAAGACAACCATTGAGAACCATAAAGCACTGTGCGTTTTTCGTTATATTATGTGATTCGTCAGTAATGCACCCATATTACCCTTCTTTAAACTGTCAGATCTCACATTGAGAGGTCAACCTTTAAGCAATTGTCATCAGATTTTATTAAGTATTATCTTCTATTCCACTACAATGATCACTTGATATATTCATTTTGAAAAATTACGATTTTCACAAAATTTATTAGGAAAACTACAGATTTTATTAAATATCATTATTTAACCTGCTACAATGATATATGTATATTACTAATAAAAATGAAATGATCGAATTGTCATTCTTATAATTTACGTGCACAATCAAGATACTTTATCACTATAAGGATAACTGATTTTCGTACACTTTGTAACGACACTCGTCTGATCAGCAGTTTCTCTACAAATCTCTTCACTAACATAACTGTAGTTGCATCAAATTGATATTATTGACTTGGCTCAAGTGAACTCAATTCACTGAAGGCAGTGAGAATTTATATAGTTTCGGAATATCAATCATTCACTAAATGGGTTTAAATTACTTATATGAGAGGGTTTAGTTGGAAGTTATATTAAAGACATATTAGTATATAAACCTTCTCATGTAAGTAATTTAAATACATTATGTAATTATGATTTTAGGTATCACAGGTTGTAAGCAACTGATGAGAACTAACGAAATAAAATGAATTCATGTTATTCTGCTAGAATGATAAAGGGAACTATGTGTATGACATTTACTAAATATTTTTTCATACTAAACTGATGTGCACTACAATCAAACATTGTAATGAACAGATCCAACCTAAGTGCTAGTGTACTGTTCTTACTTTTGATTATTTTATGTAGACAGAGGAAAAAGATTAAATGTATTCTAGGCTGTACGCGCGAAATGGTACTTGTTTACGAATTTCACACCTACTAGGGTGATTAGATTAGTCAAGATAATGTCCTCGTGGATGATGACATATAACTAGGTGAGCAATCTGATTCGTTATGGCTAATTTGCTCTTATATCTACTCTACCGTATAAGTATGTTACATTATAAGAATTGGCTTACTTTGCTTAATAAAAATGGTTAAACGAAGTGAATTACTGGAGAACTTGGACAAATTCATTTGTATTTCTTTTGATCGTTCAAAAATCATTAATGCGATTGAATTTGTAACTTGATTCTATCACATTTGACTAGTAATGAGCAAAAACTAGATTTTGTACATCTCTTAAAGTCATTTGCTGTATCGCCTGTTCCACTCAAACAGGATTTGAACTGGCCACTTTTACGCATTCGAATCCATCAAGAGTCGAACCGAAAACCTTGATCTGTGTTTTTGCACAGGAACTCATATATAATAAATACATTTATTCATTTTAACCCATTTTCTTGATAACTTTTCCCCATTATAGATGCCTAGTTAGGATTTACTCCATTATTTTATTCATACTGTTCCATAAAATTAAAGTTTTCTTAACATTGCTTTGGTTCAGATAGTGTTTGAATCCTAATAATTTACCGAAAGATCCTGTTGAGTAAAATCTAACTGCAAGTTAAATTTATGAACTAATTTATATTCTGTTAGAAAAGATTGACTAATATTTAGACTGCAAAACTATCAGGAGTACATTGTGGTGGTCTTCTTAACGTAAATTCTAAAGTAGTAGTATTTTTAGTATTTAGAAAATACTCAAATAGTATCACTTGTACATAACTAAACTAGATTATCGAACTAAATATTATATTGAGTTATCAATTTAATCTTTGAGTCAAACATGTCTAGTAGAGATTATACTTGGTACAGATCGTCAATATAATGTAGAAAGCATGAAACAGAAATATTTGTTATCATTACGACTATATTATTGAATTTAGGGAAAAAGTCAACGAATTGTATGTCTAAAAAAATAAATCCTCTCTAAAACCAACCAAACTAGATTTTATTCCGCTGGCTAGGTAATGGGTCTGTTATTTTATTTCGCAGATGCGCTTTTACGGGAAAGTTCCCATTATTTACAGTTCAGTCACCCTAACGATTTTTTCTGTCATTATAACAGATATCAACTAGGTGTACAATAAAAATATCAACCTAGCTTTGCAATCTCACGTATTTTAAAACCTTAAACAAAATAAACATTGAACGATACAACTGTTGTATAAACAATATCACAAGAACTTACTAATTTGATTGTCTAAACATTCAAATGGTGTTTGTTTCAATTCAATAAAACAAATAAATTGTCTCTATCTATAATATTGTGTTACAAAAAACGTGAAATGTACTAAAGTTAACTCAGTTATTTCATATATATATATATATATATATATATATATATATATATATATATATATAATGCATATTGAATAATCTCAGTGTAATAAACCTTTATGTGCCTGTACTTATCAGTGTTTGTTTTCAAATACACCAAATTATGCCTAATCTAAGAATTTTTAATATGTATACACAGTCCTAATACTGACATCATTTTAGTACTTGCCCACATTCCAATCGGTATATCTTCAAAAAGGTTGTAAATTGATGCCCATAACACAATGAAAAATGTGCAAAGTAGTCACGATAAAGAAAATCAATTATCAGTTATGAAGATTTCTACTTCAACTCCGATTATTGCCAATGATACTGCTACTACTTCGACAAATGCTACTCCGGGAAATAATTTCAGTTGTTTAAATCAAACAATTATTGATATTGAAAATATCTTGTATAAAAACTGTATAGAACTTAGTCAACATGAAACTAAATTAATCACATTATTAGAGAGATCTGAAGCTATGGAAAAAAATGTAAGTAGACGGGTTAACTATATATGTATAATATTTATCATTAACTCTCTACTCAATGCTTAATTTATTTAATACAATCTAGTTCAAACTCGGCATTGATACCTACATTGTGAATTTATGTCCAGAAAAACAATGTGGAACACTGATGGTAGTAACAAACCACAAGGGCAGAACTGAATGGATAGGTGGTGAACAAATGATAGGTCTGAATAAAATGAGTACAGCTCATTTAGCTCAAAATGTAATCATCAACATCTAAATCGCTTCAGGCTCACTATTTTTAAGTATAACGTCTGGCTACTTGTAAGTAGTTAAAGTGTGGACTTAATAAATTGTTAAATTAGGCACAAGTTACTTGATGCTTTATCTAAAACTGGTCATAAAGATAGATTGATCATATCCGATAAACTTTTAAAACTGCATAGATTTCAGACTTAATCAGTTTAATTATGAGTAGAAGAAACTGACAGGAAAACGTCTTGGACTGAATTTTTGTTTTAACAGAAGTAATCGAGTTTTCTGGTTTAATAAATGTAGAGATTTCACTCAGACAACAATTCTCCACAAATTTCATGGTGGCACTGTAGATAATGGGAATTCAGTGACTTTAAACGTGCTAAGAGTTGTGACATGACTGGCAGTCTACTTTGAAATCCCATCAAGTGATATAAGTCAAAATTGTTTTGGTGGTAATCTTGAAGGATTAACGTCGATTGGGTTACCATTAGAAATTAAAGAGCACCGAATGGTTATCTCATCCCAGTTCAGAACACTACAGAAACGTGAACACTCGACCTTATCATGGTCCAAACCATATTTCTACACATTAAACCTTTGGATTGGCTTGGGATGTTAAGTATTTCCGATGTAAATGAATTCATAATAAAGCAAACGGCCACGAAGTCCCATTCTACGAAGAATATACTGTTCAGCACGCCAGGATCTTTAATGGAACCCAAAGTGATGCCAACGTATCACAATTATCACTTAAAAAGTGCACTAATCTACAAGAGGTTTTTACATTAATACTATGACTTATATATTAAATTTATCTTTTGAGAAATAAGCACCAATATGGACAATATGCTGTGCTCTTGTTAAACGAACATTCTGTTTGCCCAATTATTCAATCAGGTTCCTGTTTTATTCGATTACTATAAATAAATAATTATATTTAGAGTTTTTCAAAAAAATTTTCCTGAACTTACAATGTACACTTAACTGTTTATAATGGAGATATTCATCTTATTGAATAATGTATATTAATCGTGAGTTTTAAAAAAAATCCAATGCATTTGTCAGATATATGTAAAAAATAATGATAAACTTTGTCCAGGAGATGCTTTTCAAGTAACAAATTAATTTCAACATAGTTTTTGTCAAGGTACAGTACCGACTAGAGAATTATCGTTAAATATTATGTTGTCATTGTATTATACAGTATTGAATCTGAAATTTTCGAATCTGGTTAAAGTAAAACCCTTACTAGCATTAAACCAATAAGATATACTACAAATGTATTACTTATTTATATCATCTACTGATTTTACGGTGCAGTTATATATTAATGATATGGATTTTATTTGGTCTTAGACGGTTGTATGCAATTATTAAGAAGTCCTAAGCCGTTTTAAGATCAAAGCATCGTTTGTACAACGCAAACGATTGCATTAGCTCAGTGATAACGTCTTTTGCTACAACACTAAGTTAACTTGACTCCATTCTTAATGGAGTAGCAGTTGTCTTAAGATTGTAGAAATGTCATATTGATTAGTACTTGATAGTATAAAAACTAGGATCAGGATTTTTACCTTTAACAACATTCAAAACCTATTACCTCCAATAGTATCTTCAAAATAAATATAATGGTTACAACTAGTCTAAGTGAAATCTGATCATATTTTCGGTAAGATTTTATTCCAGAAGATTTCCTGATTGGATAAATGATTTAGCCGGGTTTCCTTCAATGAGTTGGATTGTTTATCCTGGAAGCTTTCATTGTCCTTCTGGATAACATCATCAGGACAAAGTTAAAATAGAAGTGAGCTACGTGAATTTCTTCACATATGAGTGACAGCTTGTTTTGTTGACACTGAGTTTGATTGGTTATTGTTGAATTCTGCCCGGTTATTATTTACATATTTCTTTTGGTGGCTTTCCTCTTTGATCTGTCCTTTAATCTTTTATTTATTAAAAATCAGGTCAAAGAGAAAAGCCACCAAAAGAAATATGTAAATAATAACCGGGCAGAATTCAACAATAACCAATCAAACTCAGTGTCAACAAAACAAGCTGTCACTCATATGTGAAGAAATTCACGTAGCTCACTTCTATTCTAACTTTGTCCTGATGATGTTATCCAGAAGGACAATGAAAGCTTCAGTGTTATCAACCAAAGCTCATCAGAATAAATCACAGATTAGTCAAGAAATTAAGTACGTGAAATTTTTACACAAACTAATTCGCTGGCGAATAATCAGCTAAAACTTTTAACTAGTTCATTTTATTATCAGTCAAATTAGAAAGTTTGCGAACTTTTCAGCTTTACGTCAAGAATGCATTAAAATACTGAACCGATGAGTTAAATTGATTGGATTAGAGAAATGGCTTAAAATCCATCTAATCCCTGTCAAATCTGTGATTTTGGATAGTTTTTGTTTAGGGTATTATATTCTTATGGAGTTTAGATAACGAGCATAGCTCTAGAACGTTCATAATTACAATATCGATTAGTTGATTGGACAGTTATTTACTTTTTAACAGTAAGTTTCAAAATCAAAGAATATATATCAGCCTTTTCTATGCAATCGAATATCCAACTTGTTAACTATCATAACTTTTAGGGACCTATACAGATGCAGCTAGCGCAAATATCGTATTCCACTAGGAAGCCATTCGCTACCTGAATAGCTCAACGATACTATCACTGGTTGTAACACGTGGTAACGTCTATCCGTATTCCACATTCAGATTACAGATACAAATTGTTGACAGTATCAAATAACATGAAGCACAGAACCAGTGCCTTTTGTCATTTGCCTTCAGCCATTTATCACCTAAGCTATTATTGTCATTATCAATATTCCTAGAGTCAGAAATAAATATTTAGAAATTCATATGACCTAACTGTAGTAAATTACAATAAGTCCCCTATGAAATTTATTCTCTTCAGGGCGAAAGAAATAGGCCATTTCAAACTACTCCATTTGTCTGATTTGACGTTCTTCATATTTGACCTGAATATAATTAACTAATTTAGTTTAAGTGAAAGTTTGGTCAACTATTAAAAAACTCATTCAGTTTATTGATCGGTCGCTCTTTACAAGCATTACAATCAATATTTACCATTTAATCCCTCTCCATCTATTGAAATCAGTCATTTGATCATTAAAAATAATTGAATTAGTTTGTATTCAGTTATTTGCTGTTCCAGGTGATTGATTCAAGTTTCCTGCTTCTATATGTAAAAGACTGTACCACACCTTGAAAAAATTTAATCTTAAGGAAATTTTTCACATTTGATTGTTTTGTTTAATTTAGTTATTGTCTAAAGATTGCTTTATGACAGTGAAGATCACCTCTCTTAATCTCAGTGCATTCCTGTAGCGAAGAAATTAAACGAATTTGTATCATAACTATAGTCAGAATTTTCTTTAGACTTCAACAATAACTGTTTACTTTTAAATTATTTTAACATGCAAAATAATAGCAAAAATTGAGTGTAACAAGACATGAATTGATGCTTGGGAAATCAAACCGTAATGAAGTAAACGTATTTGTTGATAGTTGAGCAGTTTTACGTTAGGTTTGAACTGACGATTCTTCCTTATTAAAATGATCCCGAAGCTTTATTGTGGTAATGACATTTTGTCCTCCTGTAATACTTCGAATTAATGACATGAATTCATTATTTTCAAAACGCTCAGTTCAACAGTCCTACTGATGGCATTGGAATCAATTAAAGTTAGGCATGTCAACTATTGGATATTGGACCAGTTATCTAAGGATTAAGGCCTCATTGAGAGTTCTAAAAGTCCTGATTTCGACCCGTCGTAGGGTCATGGTTTTTAGGAGTCCTGTACCAAGACGAAATAGCTGTCTATTGTTTTCCAGTTTTCAACGGTTAATTAACTGATGTCAGTATGGGATGTAAACCATGAAACTCAACAGGAGATGTTTTTTATGAATAAGATTAATAATGCGAATTGTCATTAACCAAAATGTGGTTAGTTTTGCAGGTGACAACAAAGTTCATTTCTTGAGAAGAGCTTTCGCACTCTAAATCTCTCCAACTATGAAACATTTAATCTAATGAAATACAAAAATAAAATCATGGGTAATATTGTTTATTATGCGATATAAAGGGTCACTAATGTATGGTTGACTTATTTATAATGAAAAGCTCACAGACCAGTGACCTTTGAAGAAAGTTGTAGTTCACCGTCCAAATACGATGTAACAAAGGCTGTATATATTTTATTCCTGAGCTTTTTTTGTGTGGCGCTGGCTGAGTGATGAAAAAAACATTTAAGTTTTGTGATGCAAAATCCCATCATCTAGAGATTTACAACTTGATTTTCACCGGTAATTAGAATGTATATCAAGTTTGGATGTTTCTTCAGTAATTGACGACTTCATTCAACAAATGATAGTCATCCTCATAGAAAGTGATCAGTAATAACATATGATACGATTATGTTTTCCTAGGATAACTATTAAACTCTACTGTCAAGATAAACAAGGACTCTTAAACCTTCAACCATTTCAGCTGGTAATATACACATGAATTCCAATATTTTATGAATAGTATTTATGAATACAATATCAGATGCAGTTTCCGATATCATCTTATTTAATGTTATCGGCTTCCGTGCGATTGTCCAGTATCAAAAAATGCTTTCGGCATATGTAAAACATTTTTCTGGAACATTTAAACCTGCTAAGACAACTTATTTCTCAGTATATATAGGTTTCCCTAAACACCTTCGTTGGGGAAATAACCATCGATTTTTGGAACCGAATTTCTTCAATTCTACTGGCTGAGACAGTTGATGTGATTAGGTTTTCTTAGGATAAAAATAGAATTTTTTTAATTAAATGAACCTGTTCATATGATTTCCAAGAAAAGAATTACAACCATATTCTTTTTAACTCTTAGTTCATACTAATGTTATGAATGAAATGAAACACTGGCTAATTAATATAGAGCTCTTTGGCAATTTTGAAATTTAAAGCAATTAGTCCCATTGATAAACTTTGACAGTGTAATAAAAAGACGATAATCTCCTAAAATGATCCGATCTATGATAGAGGTATTTTTCAATGCTCACCGAATTCCAGTAATCCTTCAGCATTTAGACCTGGATAGGAATCACGAATATCTGTCAATCACTTTTACTGCCTATATCTGTATGCCCTTGCAAACAGTATTTGACATCATCTGAAGGTCTGGAGAACAGCACGAGTTATAAATTATCCAACTAGCAGTCCGTCTCAATCTAGGATATAAGTGTTGTCGATTGGTACCTTATTTTTGAACGGTTCACCAACAGAGATTAGTCTTCACTGAAAAGTCGTCTAATATTTATCAGTTTGTATACTTCATGTTTGCAGACAGAATCACTATCTTGAAAATTTTCTAGAATAAGAATTTTTTTATCTAATTATATATTGGATGGGCATCAAAGCAAAATAATCTTAACTGAATGTATGCATTAACAGACTTAAAAACGTTCAACTAACATTTCATAATCATCAAGTCTGAGAATGACTCACTTTTTCTTGAACTATGATATTCAAATCAAATCTGATCGGATTATATATTTAGAAAATTTTAAATTGTGACCTTCAATGATAATCAATAATTTCTTATTTAGATCGCTAACAAAAAACAGGTTATGATGAATAAAATTAAACAAATTCACTACATTGTTCAGTGTGAACCTTTAACAGAGATTTATTTATAAATAAAGAAAACAACGAATAGACTTATAAGTATTACGGCGTTTTTACAAATATGTAAATTAGATTACTTTAAAATAACGATGACAGTAAACCTAATAGGTGTTACTAAAAGTAGTCCAATACAACTAATAATTTATCTCTTAAACCTTTAGATATGAGTTGTATCACTGAAAGAACAGTGTATATAATTTGCTATTTCATAGAAGCAATCAACGTAAACATTAACCACTTACTCGAATAATCTAGCTGTTTATTATGCTCTATTCTTGCACTCATACAGTGACTTATTATTTTACAATGGTATTTTGTATAACTTAGGTCAACTGGTCTGATGAACTCATTGTGCCCTTCATTTTCATCTTAAAACGAAAACAGATCACAGGCATTGGACAGAAAATCAATAATGTTAATGTAGATATACTTATTCAGTTTCAAGCTATAAATTTTTGTAAATGCATTGATAATACTACTCTCCTGACCAAATAGAAGTAAATGACGGGAGTTGAAATGTGTGGGGATGGTTATAGGTTATATGTTTTCAATACTAAGCCACCATTGGATATTCAAAAAGCAATAACAAATTAAAATTAAGTGATGATGAATATCGTAAAATCAATAATTGAAATCATGAGTCAATTAAAGCTAAGCTACCATGGAAAACCTGGAAGCATTGGACAGCCGTTTCGTCTTAGTATGGGACTCCTCAGCAGTGCGCACCCACGATCCCGCCCCCCCGCGAGATCCGAACCCAGGACCTACCAGTCTCGCTTCAGGCACTCAACCAACTAGACCATACAGCCGTCCAGTGCTTCCAGGTTTTTATGGTGGTCTAGTTTCAATTGACTCATGATTTCAACTATTGAAATTACTAAAATCTCCACAAAACCCCTTCTGAAAACATCGTAAAAGTCAGTTTTGTGATTGACGGTTAATAACGGACGGATAATGTGCTGTCACTGGAGCATGTAAACTCAGTTTGTTTTGCGGCGAATTCATAGGTAAACGCTTCTAAGTTGATGTTTAATATAGTCTCAATAAGGTTCAGGCTTTCTTTAATTATTATTGAGTTTCCTTATTTTATATATTAATTAAAATGTGCAATCTATCATACAATAGATTTTTTCTCACACCCCTCCCCAAAGTTCTACTTTTACTGATGTTGAACAGATTTGCCTTGAAATTACAATCTTTAGCTACGATTTAAACATAACTCATTGAATAACTTTATGAAAGACAGCCAGTAGTTGAATAAATCTGAAAAAATGTTTTTCATTACTGACAGATATCGATGGGAGAATAAGTGTAAAATAAGTTAGCATATACTCTTTTCTTTAGTGAAAGGCTATTTGTTTCCATGATTTACTCAATCAATTCTAAAAGTTACGGAATATAATTCACTGGAATGAACACATTTCATGTAACCGGGCTTTATGTCACACTGAGTGAAATAGTCTGGCTTCTGAAACTGAAGAAGGAGAATTGAGGTTTGAGTCTACGACCGGTTAGTTGGAAACCGAAATTAAGAGGCTAATTGCGAATAGATGGAGTACCGTTGAGAGTGGAATATATTTCACGTTCAGTGGTTTTTAAGTCTTCTTGAATATTACAGTGTGAGGTGTTACCAGTTAACGATTATTATTGATTTCGAGCTGAACAAATCTTCAGCAATCATCTAACTGTTTCAAATTTATTTTATTATAACGATTACTATATTTACTGAACCAAAAGTGGATAAGGCTAGAATATTATGAAGATATAATGTAAACTGACGATAATCTTTTGTAAAAGTATACAACTCAAGTAAAATATTCCGATTCGATTTTAAAAAGACTACATTTTAAATTAATTCACAGCATACACTTATCTCCAGTCAGTTGAGATTCGGTCAGTTTTAGATGATGGAGAATGTTTATAGCTTAAGATGAGGATTTGGGATTGGTTGTATTTTTTGAGGAACAGCTGTCAGTCATCAAGAAAGTCAGAACTCTTGATATAAATGTCAAGACAGGTCTCTTGTTCAGGGCTGAAACTTGGAGAGTTAGTACAACTATTATCAAAGAAATACTCAATACCCGTTGACCAGCTATCATCAGTAACAACCTACTCTGGCACAGAAAAAAAGTTTCCAGTTGAAGAAGAAATTATTAACGAACGCTAGATGTGGATAGGACATGCATTGCGGAAATCATCAAACCAAGTCAAAAAGCAAGCCTTGACTTGGAATTCCGGAGACAAAGGTAAAAGAGACAGACCAACGAATATTCTGCCTCGGGATTAGGAGACAGACATCATAGGAACAAATAGCACTTGGAACTAACTAGATAGGAGAGCTCAGGACAGAGTCTTAGATTGCTGATCGACCGTCTTTGCTCAACAAAGGGTAAAAATAGAAAATTTCAAAAATTCTAAAGTGTATGGTTTAATCTTGATGCTTCCATTGTCTTTCTAGACTAAATCATCAACATGTGTTTCAAAAAGTAGAAGAGCATGTGCTGCAGCCTAGAAAGACAAAGCAATTTTCACGATCAAACCATCCATCTCTGAGATCACCATACTTACAAAATTACTTTTTAAAATACTGTCCAAGCTTATTCACAAATCACCTATTATTCCAAGTAAAAACAACAGTTATAAAATTTTCGCAGAATTCCTCTATCTTGAAATAGATAATGTAATTGTCAATTAATTTATTCCAATTCTATCAACAGTTGTGATTCTAAATAGATTACTGTAGATGCTAAGGCGTAGCCAATAGTAATAACAATTATTATTATTGTTGTTCACGTTACTATAGCCAGTGTAAAATTGTTTTCCTTAACTTTTAAAGTTCATTCAAATAACCATAGAAACTATGGTTGACCTTCATACAGTAGAACAGTTCAGTACCGACTAGTAAGGAAAATATTTATGATCTTTTGCTTTTGAAAACTTAAAAAACAAAGATGACATAAGGTGTGGTACAGGGAAAACTCTATTCAGTAGAAGGTATTAGGACATATAACCTTCGAATAACATTAGAAAAAGCGAAAAAAAAGGTATGAAAAGGGAAATATAGATCATTTGGAAATAATGGAAAAACGTTTTGAATATTTTAGCTAAAATAGATATGTTAGTAAATGGAGAGGATTCTTCATCAAATGATGTTGAGTCATTTGGACTACTGCCATGAAACCAATCAATGTAAAAGTCTCAGTTCTAGAGTAGGTCTGTAGCGATATGAATCACACCATGCTAACTTCTCAGACTGTAAACTGAGTCATCCAACATCGGATTCATCACGGAGCACTAGTTCACAGAAACCTCTTGCTGATGAATACCAACTAACACGAAGTGTAGGATCATATTCTCAACATAATACACTCTACCCTCTGTTTTAGGATGCTAATGCACACTGTCGAGGAGTTCCATACTAGGGTAAAACAACTATCTAGATTTTTTTGCATTTTTTTAATAGTTGTGATACTGAATGTGAAACTCAATAATCTTCACAATCCCCTTACACTGATGATTACTTATTTATTGTTAATTTTGCTCTTCTTAAACAATATTCATTTCAATGTTTCAACCTTTTGTTTATATATTTTACTTTTTTTCAGGCAAAACAATTTAAGAAGGTGAATAAAAAATTCAATCTACTCAAATGGAAACAAAATAAATTCATGACAAGTTTAATAGTTATTGGTGCAACGATATTAATAATGATTATAATATTACTACTAATATACATTTAGCCCACATAAAAATGATTAGCAATCTTTAAGAAGTAATTTTACATAATCTATGTGATGACTATGTATGGTGATTTAAACTTATGGATTCAGATTACTCATTAGGAAAAAATACAGAATACGTGACTTCTTCAATAACCAAATCTTCATGTACTTATTAGGTTTCATGTCAGTTTTCAATTGTTTAGATTTAACCGGTAGTTCGAGAACAATTATAGTGTAATCCTTTAAGATTAACGCCGTTCATTTTCATCATGTCTGGTGTAAAAAAATAAATGATAAAACTAGTTTTGAACATTTATTTAGACTTTTAATTTTATACATACATGCATTGAAAATACATTGAAGTTGTTTTCATATTTGAGGAATAATATAAGTTGGCACGACTTTCTTAAAGTAGTATTTAGTATGCCTAAATGGTCCGAGGACAAACTTCGTAACTTTTGCGGAGTATTAATGGGTCCGTGTAACTATGGCTTGTCAGATCGATCGCTTGAATTAATGCAATTGATGTGGTTGAGTGAGTGGCTGTTCACAAAGTTCGGATTTACTGACGCAATGTCTTTAAAGGACGCACAACAGAAGACAGAACAACTTGTTAGTAAGGTAGAAGTCATTTTATATAGAGAATTGATAATATTTATGTGCAGTATATTTAATTCAATATAAAGGTGATTAAAATTCATTTAAAATGTTAATGACTGTTAGATCCGAATTTGGTAAGTCATTTATCAACCAACAAATTTAAGGTCATTGTTATGTCTTTAGCTATACGATTATCGTGAAATACGATTGCTAATTTAGATACGCTGACTTATACGACCAAACTAATGACGCATACACCAGTACGGGCACCTCAGAATTCCGATCGGTCCTTTTGCCGCCTAGCCCTGCCTGTTAAGTCCAGAACGCCAATGTCAGCCTCTGCGATACTAATCGTATATTCCAAACATACTGGGTTTATATATGGACAAATCAGACCACATCACACCATAAAGTAGAAAATAACGTTTGTATAGGATCTAGCCAAAAGTGGCTGTGGTTGTGAGAAACTGTTATTAATAAATTGGGAATATCTCAAGGATAATAAGTCGTATGAAAGGAATATGAATAAACATATAATATAGTCACTTAATAGTCATACAATAAGAATATTCGTATAATATTAGATCATACGTAATTCCTAGCGGTTACCGTTCATTTATTCTCGTCCGGATATAACAGCCATATGATCAGTCTTATTTATTGTCCACCATATTAATGTTAATGTAATATGATCTACATTCCTAACCGTAAACGCTCTTAAGATTCAATCTAGTCAACTATAAATCTGTTATACAGTTTTGTAGTAAAACATTCTTATCTGTGTGCCTAACAAGATTCATAAACTGCGATACATTTTGGTGTAGTATAACTTTCATATATAAACACGAGTTAAAAATCCCAGTAACAAAAACGTTTTGATTAGCTATCTAGCCTTCTAGTGACCTACAATCATGCTGGGGCCATTGATCAGAATGTTAAAAAAATTTAGGATTTCATTTCGATATCCCTTTGGTTTTATTAGTTCAAACAATATTAATGGTAACCATAAATCATGACGTTTTTGGATAAAAAGTATTCTTAATATCGAGAAAGAATCCTAGATTATTTAGAAAGATCCATATGGGTAAACATTATAGCTAGATCGAAACTCTTTCGTAGTCAGTTTTGAAAATGTAGGTTAAAGTTTTATCTTCATAGTTTGAGTTACGAACTGATATTTGTAAGGACGCCAATAAAAACCAAAAGGCACTAGACGACTGTTCTGTCCCAGTATGGGATTCCTCATCAGTGCGTATCACCAACCCCACCAAAGAGAATATAAAACCAGGAACTTCAGTCTTGCTCCAAAATGCTTGACCTTTAAACTTTATCAGTTTACGATTGTCTGTAACTGTCTCACATCAGACGTGGTCGACACCATTCATATTTATTTATTCGGTAATGGTAGTCAAGTGTTCAGCCCTAATCAGACTGAAAGTGATTAATATCATAAAACGGTTTTATCTAGAAGACTACTGGAAATCAGAAGAACTGAATATCTATTTTGTCCGTTGATACAACTTAATACTAACATATACCTAAGGATTCATTAGGATCGAATACAGAACTTTCAGCCTGGGTTACAGTTAGTAACTAGGATTTCACATAACTTATTTATGATGAACACTTCATTGAGATAATATGAGTCGCAGCGATAACGTTCAACTGCCCTCCCATTAGCCTGATTATGACTTACACATGAAAATATTGTATAAGATTTGGGTAATACCATCTACTAGATAAACCCATTATTCTCATTCCCAAACTTTAAGTTAATAACTATTTTCTCGGCAAATGAATTACATAGTGGTTAGCAGAAACAGAACCGTGAACTAACTAATAAGAAGATACCTAATATCCAAATTACTGATGATCCTCATGTTACTACTCTCCGTTACTAATAAGCTCCAAGGAACTCTTGGATAAAATATATAAATATCGATCTGTCATGATCAATCATTGTTAAATTTGTGTTTTGTAAAAGAATACAAAAGAGAAAAATAAAACCCTAGCCAAACTAACCAATTCTATCAGGATAGTATCTATTTAGAGTTCAATTGATTGTGTGCAAACATTAGTTTATTGATTGAAAGTTTCACTCAAAACTTATTGATGTTTTAAACAGATTCTGAAGAAATAAAATGAATTAAATATTGATTAAATTTTTGTTGTTTTAACAATGTGTTTTGATTGATTTTCATGTATGAAATTTTTTTTTAAATATAAACCAAACATATCGAATTAATAATTAATTTGAACGTTTTACATGTTTATTTAATTAATTTGTTGATTAGATTATGTTATTTATTGATGCTAGCATCTGTATATATACATATGCAAACGCCTAACACGAAATTATGGACATTCAAAATTTACGATACTTAATTGATTCTCACTACAAATCAAAAGAAGCTATAATAGCCAGGATTTATGAATAGGAAAATGGTTTATTTCTTTGATAAATGTTATTCTACACATTAATATTATTGATTTTATAATCAGTACATAGAAACCAAATTATTTTAAATGATATGAATATACATGAAGGTCGTTATGACAACATAAAGTTGTTAAATAAGTTTTGTGAAGTGTTTAGATGTACGATATGAATTTTATAAATCATTTGTGATTCAAGACAATCTCACCTTCATATAGATATAATGTGGTTTGAAGTAGCTGCCTTTAAACTTAGGTTTCGTGATAGATGCTACTTTTCGGAGTTAGATATCTATGATTTTGAAGGGTTTGATGCTTTTTGTAGGTTTTGAATTCGTGTCTCTGAGGGTCACAGTCAGATATATTACGATTGAGGTTCCAGCCACTTAACTTCCAAATAATTAATTATTTAGATTAACAGAGTCACTGTAAAAATGATTTGAATTGATCAATAATTTCAGTAACAGAAAATAAAGTATATGGCAGCTGTTTCAGCCTCTTTTCGAGATAACTTGAACAACCATATCATGAACTTGATAGGTGGTTGACTTCAAAATTTATGTCTGACGAAGAATGTTTCTCTAGTCAACTTAAACGTGACGAACTTCAAATTGAATTAAAAAAACAACCCAAAAACAGTATATATAGACTACTATCAGCTAATAATGATTATTGTCTTATGAATAATGGAATATATTTTAAATGGTCCAACAGAGTTGAGTTGTTAACTTACTCTGACCAAATTTAATAAAGCAATGTTCGCCCACTGTACAGACTCTCATTAATAAACTCTCAATGATCAATGAATTACTTAATGTTCAGTTAACTTCTCAATGAAATCCATGAAAAAATATATTTCTGTAATTATTTTACCGTAGCTGGTAAGAAGGCATGCAAATAGTTCCAGACGTATATATCATACTTCAATCACTTCCATAAATAGTATGGCTTTTGTCATCCCACACTCATTTCACCCATTTTTTTCGTAAGTATGTGTTTAAAAGTACTCAAGGAAAATCATGATGCCTTGAATGAATAAATACTTATCGATTTTAGTGTTTTGTACCATTTGTTATCCGTATTTTATATTCGGCAAGATGAAACATGTCACATAAATTCGGTGATAAAAATCATCTGCTTCACTCGATTTATTGCACTCGGTCCTACAAATGTTAGTAAGAGAGTAAAAGATCATCTAGATATCATTTATTGCATGATCTAGCCAGGAAATTTTTATCAGTCAATAAATTCTCTACTTAATTTGAACATTTAAAAGATTTTCCTAAACAGATTATATTTATTATATCAGGTATATTCACTGGTATACATCTGGCGATTATTTTGTAGTCTATATCATGAATTGATCTTAATTAGGCAACCATGGAAAAATAAGAAGGGATTGATAGCTATTTCGGTCTAGGCAATTCGGGACTTACGGTGAGGCCTTAACCTACAAACTATTAAGTCAGTATTCAGAGGTTCACATTCCGAACTTCACTGAAGTTGTTGTACAACTATCTTGCAATAATATTAACGAGTAGCCTAATAACTTCAAATGTATGTGAATTTCATAGGTTTTGCTCCTTAATTTATGTTTTTTTCGGATGATGAATTCAACACCACAGTTCTTCAAGATAGGACCGTCTATGTTAACTACCATAGTGACTGACGATAGCGAAAATCAACGTGTTAAAGTAAACATAGCTGCAATTGATTGACCACTGAGTGGTCACCAATATCATCTTTACTTAGTCCACTTAATATTTATCAAATACTGTCGTTCAGTTTGCGGCGCGGCAACTAGTCTAAGTAAGACATCTTCTACGCTATGCTGAAATATTAGATGGTTAGACGTGGTCAACAGAGTTCCCTAGTGGCTTCCTCCAACGTCCTAACACATATATTAGATTTCACTAGCTGAAATCATGAGCAGTGTAGTTCAACCAGGTCTGTTGTGAGACATCAGCTCACTGATAACAATGGTGTATGGTGGCCCAATACCGTGGATTGGTTGAAGTTAGACATTAACACCGTTGGATGCCGGCTCAGTGGTCTAATGGTCAAGCGCTCGTGCGCGATACCGACAGGTCCTGGGTTAGAATCTCGCGGGCGGCGGGATCGTGGATGCTCACTACTGAGGAGTCCCGTGCTAGGATGAAACGGCCGTCCAGTGATTCTAGGTTTTCCATGGTGGTTTAGATTTAATTGACTCATGATTTCAACTAGTGATATATATTAGATGTCTAGTGAAAAGTATTCAGGAATGCTGAATGAATGTATTTAATGATATTTATTAAGAACTAAGTTAGTTGATTTTGTAAATATTTATATCCCAACTCACCTATTTAGGAGTATAACGCTTGAAAAACCTTAGATTTTATTCTTTTTGACATATTAAGAATGCATAAATTAAGTCAAAATTAAATTTTTTTAACTAAGGTCTAATCAATCAAACTGTTGATAAGTTTCTACTTACAAATCACAATCTTTTAGATTATTTCAAACATAACTTATGCCCTTAATGTTTTCTAAATACTTCTCACCTTATTGCTGTCAAACTTAAAGAGAACAAAACAAAAATCTGGGTACAATAAAATGAATTCATTTTATTTCTTCACATTTTCGTCAGCTGCATGAGACCTATAATATTTTAACATCAAAATTATCATAGAACTTGACACATATTGGTCATTTAGTGATAAATGAATACATATCATTATAATGGAACGAAGATTCTAATGAAGTTTATGAGATAAAAAAAATATTTCAGATAAATACAGCGTCAGAGAGAAGATCCTAGAATATCGAAAGAGTAGTCAGAGATAAAAGACCTGAAAGCTATGTTGGTTGAGTAATCCAAGGAAATAGAACGAATTCATGTTATTCTACTAAAATATCCGTTTTTACTCTCATCAGAAAAATAAAGGAAATTGTATGCATGAAATTTCTGTAAAAGCGCCTACAATCATTTTCGCCTCTGGTAAGAGTACGTTTTAAAGTTATCGTAAGAAGTGACTAAATTTTAATTATTTGATGAGTGTCTCAAGTCATGTCGTTACTCCAGTCAGTTTGTAAAACCTTTGTTTTCATGTAAACTTCAGCTTCCGCTCAAATATCTTCGACCTTCCATAAAATTTTACATTGAATTGAAAAATTTGCTTATCACACATTTAAGAACAGAGGCCAGTGTCTTCGATAAAATAGTCATTGTTTAAAATATTGAGTTTAGGATAAACTTTATTAAATTTATCCATGATCTGTAAAGCAAAATATGTAAGTATTTCCACGCAACATTTTCAAAGACTATTTTAATGCGACACTAATGTCAGGGACGTTCGGAAACTCCTAAAATATGTCTTTATAATCTACCAAATATAGTTAAATAAAATAAAAGCTGAAGCTTTATCTCTAGGATTTAAATTCTGTATCCTAAAAAAGATAATAAAAAGAGTGACAGAAACTCGATTTGGAAATTCCAGGAAAAAAGGGCCGGTTGACATCCAAACTAGTTGATATAACTAACCAATACCTCATCTTACCCATAGAAAGGTCAAGGTAGATAAAAGTAACACGAACTTAATTGATCCAACAGAGAAAAGTATCACGAGTGGATTAAGAGAACTACTGAAGAAGTAAATGACTGATAATCCCTCCTATAATAGAGTTTGGTTTCAGGTTTCTGGTTCGCACCTTATGTGTGGTTCACCAAAGGTTCATGAATACATCTTGTTTAAGTCTATTTCGTTAATGATCAATTCGTCCTATCATAAAGCTGGAAAGTGGATGGCAGAGAAATCAAAATCGAATCTTCAAGGCTTTGCTCAGGGAACAGAACTCTATAAAAATCATCCACCTGAGCTAAAAATCTTCCCTACCATCTCAAAAGGAGTAACTACATATGGATTAAAAGGTCAGCTATAATTTGCGAAAATTTTGAATTTCACAAACATTTATTGTAAGTCAGCAATACTTTTGATGTAATACCTCTATTTACTAAAATATCTTTTCTTGTGACTATTAACACAATTTGTCAGAATTCTGACTTGAAATAGTATCAAGACTCAAATGGCTACTAATCATCTGTACAAAAGATGTTCAGTTTCAGTTTGATAACATTATATATCGTCAAGCAGATGGTGTAGCATTGGAAACTCCTTGCAAATACTTTCATGGCTAATCTTGCAAATCCTGAGTTTAAAAATGAGATAGAAAATATATTGTTTTATTTTAGGTATGTTAACGACACTTCCCTAGTACGTAATTATTAACAACATCCAACATACTTTCTGAACCTTTAAAAGGAGCTTATTAGAATATCCAATTTACTATGAAATGTGAACGATAACAAGTTCCGATTTCTTTATATAATAGTAAATGGAAGAACGATGAAAAATTCAACCTTCATTTTGTAAAAAAAACACATAAAAGATAGTTTATCTGGATTTCAATAGTTTTTGTCCAATCATCTATAAAATGCTAGTGGTCAAAAAATTGCCTCACAGCACGCAAGTTATGTCCTGCTCATACACTAAAAACGAAGCTAATGAATATTCAAAAGAACTCAAGGAGCAACAAGCATCTACAAAAGTCTGCTAATGATTTACGTTCGATACTGCATGAAGTCGTGAATGATGTAACTGAATCATAATAATCAACTCTAGGACCAAAAATGATTAAAATACTTATACATACTGCCAAAATTATTTCATTAATAGCATCATTCAAACCTGCAACATAACGACTGATGATCGGACGCCTCAACCACTAAACCACATCTTTTGTCAAAAATAATGATCCTAATTAAGCTAAATAGACAAGCTTATTGATCATTTTACAGTAATCAATACCATTGTTGGTCGTATTTCTTTAGTCAAATTTTGGTAATTAAGTCAAAAAGCATGTACCTATGATTCACTCAGAGGTCAAATAATAAAGCACAATTTGACTAGTAATAGGTAATTAATATTAGTTAGATATAATATACAGGCTCATAGAAACGCAATTTTAATCTTTACCCAAGATTACCATTTACGATTGTCTGTTCAGAATATATTGTCACACTTTATGCAGTTGTAATCTCAGAATATATTTACTAATCAGGTCATAAATCAAACAGGAGCACGGGGAATTAACTTTACTAGCTTTTAGTTTTCTATACAAGTTTGCTTTCTTTCAAAACAAAAAAACTCTGATGGTTAAAAAAGATACTTTATATCTCATAAAATATACATAAAAATTTAAAACAGTAAATAAGTAATGAATCACAGCCGTGGAATTAAAGTGTAATTTAAAAAAGACACGAATCGTTTCATTCACTGGAAATTAATACAAATACTCACATAAAAGATGGATATTACGATCGATATAAACGTTCCAAAAGTAAATTGTAGGAAAATGTTTGTAGAAAATAGTTGAAATCCGAAATTTTCGAAATCATCATAAGGTTCGAATTATTATTAACATTCTCATTATTCGACAGTTCGCAATAGGTAGAAAAAGACGTGATTTAAACAATAATTAATCAACAGATAATAGCGCTATTAATAAATTTTAAAAGTTTGCGATGGATCTATGCTGTGCAAACGCTCATGTAAGTATGCTGTTATTGATAATTATTGATAGTTAAAGAGTTGTTGTCCGTTCATTATGATCTATACCTTCATTATCATAACCCTCATCGGTCATTTTGCTGATTTGTGGTTTATATACTTCATATGCATTGACTTCTTCTTTTAATTGTAAAATACGTTCAATTTCCTTCTTGCGTTTCCGTTTTTTTCGGATTTGTTTTATCGTGTATGTGACAAAAAATGCTACGGTAGTAGTACATCCTACAGCAAATATTACGATGCCAATAGTCATCTTAGTTACTGCACCTTCATCTTCGCCTGATCCCCATAAGCAACCACCAATTAATAAACTCAGTGTTGATATGATGAATAAAAAGAATAAAGCTGGCTCTCCTTCAAATAATAACATTTTGATTTCAGTAGCAAATATAAAAATAAAATACTAATGTTAATGATTAATCCATATTTTACCGAAAATGTCACAATAGATTCTTGATTCCTGAAATAGTTGTGTACATTGAGCGAATATTGATCTGGTCCTTCCAAATGAGTCGTGCACCAAAAATGAAGGTTTTCAAGTTTCAGTTTGATTGAATTATTATAGACCAATAAGATTCATGTAACATGACTACTAGAGCAAACTCTGATTGGTTAATTTTAGAATAGAAGACATTAATGTGATAATTGATTGGCACATTAAGAGTATGTTTTAAAAAATATTGTTAAGAATGATTTCATATTTGCGTGTATGTATTAGTAAAAACTATCTGGTCAGGTCGCCTTTTTATTTAAACTAGTTGTGTACAGTTCATATTTTAAGTTCATTTGACTTTAAATTCATTCAAAATTTAGCTGATTATTACTTAAAGGAATTCTCTATGATAATCAATTTAGTATGAAAACAAATAAAACACTTGTCTATATTAAGATACTATAATTGGTAGGAATGTCTGACCTTTGACTGTGTATTTGGTAAACAAACAACCCTTTGGAACGAACCTATAGATATATGATTGAATTTATCTATCTCGTAAAAGAGCTACAATTGTTGTAACCAACAAATATGATTTGTTAGTAAAGTTGATTGTTTCGATAACTTTTATTATGTACCTTTCAGATATTTGTTTACTTAATTATTTGTTTTTTGTGACCTAACTTCCAACTCGAGTGAAATAACAATACAATTACATATTAAATCAGTTGATAAGTGATTCTGTTATTCAAAATCTAATTGGTAAGGGTAAACAAAATAAGTTAATTATCATCAGAAGGGGATTTTGTGGATATTATAGTAATTTTAATAGATGAGATAATCAGTCAATCAAAGCCAGACCACTATGAAAAACCTGGCGACCAGTGGAGTTCAACCAGGTCTGTTGTGAGATAGTAACTCACTGAAGGCAATGGTGGATGTGTCGCCCAATTTCGTTGATTGGTTGAAGTTAGACATTGGATGCCGGCTCAGTGGTCTAGAGGTTAGGCGCTTGCGTGCGAGACTGATGGATCCTAGGTTCGAACCCTGCGAGACAGGATCGTGGATGCTCACTGTTGAGGAGTCCCACATCAGGTAAAAATGGCTGTCCAATGCTTCCAGGTTTTCCATGGTAGCTTAGCTTTAATTGACACATGATCTCAACTATTGAAAGTTAATTATCAGTTCAGCTTTATCGATAATTTCAGTGATTTTATAAAAAATCGATTGAGCAATCATAAACTTAGTATCTATATTTAATTTTTATTGATTGTGTTTGATGCACACAATTCTTTCTAAAAATTCAACCGATCATTCTATTTAATAATATTGTGTTTAAAACATTGATTAGCCAGTCACATTACCTTTCAACTAAAATTTATTCTATTATCATGATGTGATTGTTAATTTTATAGTGCTAAAAAAAATCTTCCTTTTTTTAAAGAATCTGTGGTTGTATATTTTGTGGATTTCAACTGTGTTAGTGTCATATGTTTATTGGACTGTTGGTTATGAGATGGTAGAGATAAGTTTTTGTTATTGTGTTATTTCAATTTCTAGCTGATTTCTCTTTGATACGGAAAACAATTTTTATAAAGAAATCGATGGATATTCACTTCAGTTTGCTAGTTAGTCGTGAATGTTTATGGTTCTATTGTTGATGAAGTCAGGAATGTTGACTGAAAAAGTAGTTTCATTCAAGGTATAGACAACTTTTCCAACTTAACTGATTGTCTCTAATTAAATTCAATTCGTAATGTAAACTACATATTAAACAGTAAATATACATATACTATGAAGATAATTGAGAATTGTACAATCAATAACGGTTACAAATGTTTTCAGCTACAATCCATTCAATTGTAAATTTGTCAGTATAGATGAAGCCACAAATTTTCATTGAAAACTTTTCTAATTAGTGGAAAAAAGTCTATTTTGATGGTTTTAATTAAAGTTTACCAGTTTTTACGTAATATATACAATATATTGTTTCTCATCTCTTAAACACCTTTTTGCTCAATAAAAAGTAATTCAGATTGTGTTGTTTTAAATGTCATTTATGTTGCATTGAAAATTTTACTTAAAAAAGTCTTTCAAATTTTATTATTGGTTGTATTTTAACGAAATAGGATCATTGAAGTATCATTAAGTTGTTGAACATTATAGTTGTTTGCATTTAAATACTAGCAAAAACTTCATTTTTTTTATTTTCAATGATAATTTATATGTTATTCAAATGAATTATGTGCACTGAATAAAAAGGGGATAGCTTTCTGATATCAACTATGCTCAGACAATGGCTTTAGAAATTTTGGTGGACATCGTAAAAACGCTCTTTGTATTACAATAAAATATTTTTTCGGAAAGTTAGGTTGATATGTATTCTATCTGATAATCTCAAGCAATGTAGTGGTACTATCATTCAGTGATATTGATGGGAAATATATAGTTACAGTGTGAAATAAGTCAGCTATTCTGTATAGTGCATAACATAAATAACACATGTGTACTACAGCACTAAACTGTAGCTCAGTAATATAATATCAGTATATCATTGATTGATGTAACATCGGATAGTTCAGTATTTTAAACTTTAAGTAAATTTTTTAGTACTCTAAAGTGTTTATTTTCATTGATATCTTATTTGAAAAAATTCATTCAGTTGGATTCTCAAAATATTTGAACTTGGTCTGTTCTTCTAAAGTTTTATCTAAGGGGTAAATATCACTCATAAATATAGAAAGTATCTTATGTTTATTAGTTTTGTTTTCCAATAAGGCGTCATACTCTTGTTAAAATGAATAGAACTAGCTATCCAATGGGAGGAAAAGTGCGTTCTGAATTCCATTGCTAGCCACTGTCTAGTTGTGTTTATTAAATATCAACATTTAGTTCATTATTTCTAAGCAAACATATGTTTTAGCCAACATTATCCACTCGTGAATTTTTTAAATAAAAATGACTAATATATTGATTGGCTTCATGATATTAAAAATAAGTAGTTACTTCAATTCAGAATGTTGAAAATCGTTGTTGAATGTTTATTATATTTTTATTTGAACACATAAATATTGGTACAAGGGAGCACCGTATATGTGCGATGAATTTTCATGTAACATTCTCCTAAAATATACATTGCTTAAAATTATTACAGTCTCTGTTAAGTTCATTATACACCTTCCATCAGTATGATCACCTGAGAGTTGGTGGAAAAATTGTCGAATAGATATAGACTACTTAAACGTCATATCAGTAGGAACAAAATGCCATTTAATATTTATTAGTTACAAACCCCATATATACTTGTAAATAAAATTTCACAAAACATTTTTAGTACGAATCTATAGAACATTGAATCAAAAATAGGTTCATAGGTATAGGTTTTGAATTACTTGATTCACACAGACTGTTTCTTGCATAGTATATAGGCTAGATACAGTGCTGTTAAGCTTTTGTACTTTATTTTGTCTAAATGTAGCCTAATATATCTGCATTTTGTTCTGTCAGACATACACGGGTAAATACACGAATGGAATTAGTGGCTTGTATCTGATAAAATATCACCTAGCCGTTTTTTGCAAGATTTCAAACATCTCTTTGCTGCCATATTTCTAATTGTATTATAGTATTTACTATATGCTCTACTAGGTGTCTTCAGTCTTCTCTGAACCTCAACAAAATCCTTTCTTAAAGGCCCAGGTAATAATAATGAGGAACAGTAAAGGATAGTAGTTAGTAGACAAGGATTTATAGAATTATATATCGAATAATGCCTAAAACGTACAACCACGTCATATAGTAAGTCGGGCAAAAAACTTTGTCTTCAAGTAAAGTCAATTTTATTTTGAAATGCATAACAAAAATCACTAATCGATAAAATTCTCTTCAGTATTTTCATCACTTATCTACTTCTCATATCAAAATAAATAATTATGATAATCGATTTTACAAAAGAGAAATTATGAGCTAATAATGACTAGCAGTTTTGCTAGAATAAATGATAACCATCTTTTTTTTAATGATTTACAATTTAAAAAATATTTTTGAATATACTCTCAGGTGTAATTAATCAACTGTCAAGTATGGTAGACTGTTAGATTACTTTTGGTAAAACTAGTTATGTAGGTTGAAACGATATCACTTTTAAAAAAATACATTACATGTTCATTTAGCTTGCCTAAAATTGACGACAGTGCTTCCAGGTTTTCCATGATGATCTAGCTGCAATTGACTCCCTGACGGATTTGATCCAGTGTCACCCAGCTTCACAGTCAGAGATGTTGCCACTGGGCTTTCCGTGCCGTGACCGACTTCCTGTAGGACTGAGATGTAGTCACAATTGATTAATCACTGGGTGGTGGTCAATGTTATGTGTGTCAAGTCCTTCTTAGTGCAGATCGAATGCTATCTGAACAAAGTGCGTGCAATGTCGAATCACCTAGACTAGTGGCCACATTACAGCTCGGTCGATAGCATTCGATCTGCACTAATAAGGAATTGGCACACACGACATTGATCACCACCTAGTGATCAATCAATTATGAGAATTGATCGTCTTAAGATATATGATAGTTATTCTATTTGAAAATCACATTTTCTCGCCAACTGATATCAGTTTAAGAATCTCTGAAAAATCATGATGCTGTAGATAGATATTTAGCCCTAAATGTGTTTGATGAAGGGTGCCTTACCAAAATTAATATTACATCAACTTGCGATTCTTCTTCTTCAGGCAAAGACGTTTGGTAGTGAAAATCTTATTGAAAAGTCTCATATTATTTGTTTATCTATAAAAAACGAATTGAAATTTACTACAGATGTGTGAAACTTTACGAAGCGTAGTGTCAACTGACTGAATAAGTAGGTTGAAAGCTATAAACGTTCATGAGACAGTTTTTTTAATTTTATTGTAAATATTTATAGACTTTATAATGAGCAATACCAATTAAACAAGACAATATAACCCAGTATTTTAAGATAGCTACCACTGATTGTTAAAAACCAAAGCCATTACATTAAAATATCGTGCTTAGACTATTATAGTTTTTTTTTCGTGAAGATGTTTCACATAATGAACGTGAATTTGACTAATTATTGTATGAAGATGAAATCATTCAGACAAATATCAGTGTACAAACCAAGAAATTATGACTTTAAGGTAAGGAAATTTGATTTCACCTTGTAAAAAATCTAATTATAATGACAAATAGAAGTAGCATGCTTTTCGAATATACAATTTCTTTTATTTCTGTATTATAAAACCATCATTTAAATTGATAAGCAATGTACTGATACTTGGTATTTTATTTTTTAGGTATGGGTATTTTTTATTGTTGATCTTTATATTACACGACAAATTTGCACAATTATAACTCAATAATGAATATGATCGAATACCTAACCTTTAGATCTTGCGGTAAGTAGTTGATTCATATTAAAATGATCTGTATTTCTCTCTTCAATCAGTTATTCATTAAAGTATGAAAACCCTATGATGTCATCTGTAATAACTATTTTATTTCAAAAAGGAATATTTTGATAGCAAAGACTTCATATTAGAGCCTCAAGAGATCTATCTCAAACTGAATCATTGGTAAGAATGACAGTATTATATACCTATAGGTTTTTGAAGCAAACTGTTCAGCTTGAATAAATGGTTATCTTTATAAACTGATATTACTATGTATGAAATTCTAGATGTACACTCTTGTAAAGTCCTTAAATTTGGAACGGAACGACTGTTGAGTTCATCTTGATGTTCATAGATTTTTCATTTGATATCTGTCCGTGATAAACAAATAATAATATGCTTAATGTAACTGGGAACGTTCGATGAGGAAGTGATATAGTTACTTAACGAAAGAAGTGAGTTGATCATCGAACACTATATTGCATGATGACAATTTAATGTTTACTGACCATTTGATTTTCAGGAAAAATTGGTATCCATCACTTTATGATTATCAAAATGTAGTGAAGTCCAAAGTAATAGGGTAAATGTTTGCTTTCATATGAGAATATAGAGTATATTTACGAACTGTATGTAAAAATTCAGAATTAATATTAAAAATTTAGCCTCATGATGTATTGATCTATCTGTTGTCGGGGTAATGTAGCGCAAATCACATAAGGACACTTCTGTTGGACGTGTAACTATTTCAAGTAATCAACATGAAGCTACTAATCTGAATTTCGTGACAACTGGCACTCGTCAGAATATAACAACTGAAATACAGAAAGAACTAACGACTCCCATGGGATGTGATCCCGTGTCATGGTGTGCATGACTAGAGACGTTACTTTGTGAGATGCTGCTAAATTTCTATAGTACTGTTCCTTAGCTCTAAAACAACGTGCAGTCATGATTTTTGTGGTTTCAAGACTGAAATGCTGAAAACTGAATTTCAAGGCCCCCAACAAACCGTTGGCAAAACATGACACTTTTACTCTAATTTTATCATTACTGACTGTAAGTTGTAATACAAATTAAACTTAAGTGTTATCGATTCAATTTCATAAGTGTAGCTTCACATTCGATTGAAGGCTATGTAACCGATTGTCGTCTAATATTACTTAAAAGGTAAGTTCGTTTGTACATATAGGTGACTAATTTCAAATTAAAACTCAGAGCAAAGAACAACTTGTAGTGATAATTAATAATCAATGTTTAGTAAAATTTGATGCCGTCGATTCAAAATCAATTAAAACAAACACATGTATGCGAATAATCACATTTTAAATGACCAACAAATAAAAAGCTTTATAGAGTTAATAAACCGATCTAGGTTAGGAAGTCATGGTTAACCTGAAACCACTAGATAGCTATTTCGTTCTAATGTGGGACTCTTCTACAGTAAAATTTCGCGATGCCACCACTTGTGATCAAACTAAAAACCTGTCTTGCAACAGAATGCTTCACCTCTAGACAAATGATCTGGGATTCAGCAGTATACAAATCTAACTACAATCAATTTGCACTATTTTACTACTAACTCCTATATTCTTCACTCTGTACCTTACTCGTGATCTAAAATAAAATAAAATCTCAACTTTTATACTGGAAATGATGAACTTTTTTCTTCCCTTCAAAAGACATATGACAATGTCCAGACAAAATAAACAGCTGACATGAAGTCATTTATCTACGAAAAAACAGTTATGTCATTAAACTAAACAATAAAAACAATACGACGCAGTTAAGTGAAAAGAACATTGAATGAATTTGGAAGCAAGTTAATTAAGTTATTTTAAGAAAACGAAAAAAATCACATATAAACTGGCGAGATCAAACTTTGTCATTTCATATTAATCTTTATAAGTAGTAAAGAAGCAAAATAAAAAAAATCAAAGGTCTATGAAATTGAAATGTCAAATTAAAATACATGAATATATATTTCTCTTAAAATATCCAATAAAACAAAGCATAGTTTTTCAATAGAGAGACAAACGGAAGAGGAATGAAAATAGGCAATATGGTTTTTTTTAGGCAAACACTCTACATTATTATTGAACACAGATATAATCATAGTATTTAAAATCAACTACGTTAACACAGATAAACAATATTTTTAAATATGTTTTATATATAATCTGAAGAGTGTACTCTAAAAGTAACATAAAATTAAAACAAAACAACACTGAATAAGTTTTAATGTAGAGCGATCATTGAAACAGACCAGTGTGCATGAAACTCTTGAGAATGGGTTATTGCAATGTAATAATAACAACAGTTCTATTTAAAGGTATGATAATACGTTTATGCGAAGAATAATTCATGAATCCAAATAATTGACTTTTTTATAATTATATCTATTTTGCCCTGAAAAGTGTTAAACAGCTGAAATAATATTCGACTTTTGGTAATGATTGATATTGTTCATATTATTATTAGCAGTAAAAGTATCAGATCGATGAATAAGTTCACTAAACTCTTCTTCTTCATAACCCTCCTGTCCTACCTGATCTTTCTCTTGTCCCAGCTCAATTTTACCATTATTCGCATAATTATTAACTTGATCGCAACGATAAGTAGTAACACAATACTTTTCGCCTATTTGTTTCAAATTATTTTTCGAGGTTTGCATGGCAAAAGATAGTGAACTGTCTAACGCATCATTTTCACCATCATCATCACAGCTATAATCACTAGCTTTACGCTTACGAGTTATTCGACCTTTGGTGAACAATAAATCATCTTCTATAAATGAATATTCTTCTTTCATATTCATTGAAAGATTAGGTTTGGGATTATTTGATCGTTTAATTTTCATATTAGTAGAATAAATAGCAGATGACTCTAAATTATTTTTATCAACAGCAACTGAGTGGTGAATGACATCATCAAAGGATACTTCTGTATTGTGACATAATTGCATTCGTTTATCCATAGTGTTCAGGAAATATCTTTCATTTTGACGCTTCTATGTGTGGATGTGGAAGAAAACACAGATGATTACTTATGGATGGGGATAAAAATGAGAACAAGAATGATAGCAACAAAAGTAATAAATCAAAATAAATTTGAGGTCGTGGAGATTGTTGAATTGCATTAAAATCACGCACTGACCAATGATCATTGCTGAAAACATGTAAGCCCTAGACGTCCGTCTCGTCCTGGTATGGAACTCCTCAGCAGTGAGCATCTACTACCCGTAAGCAGAAACTGAACCTCAAATCTTTGGTTTCGCGAGCGAATTCTCAACCTCCAAATGAGTAGTGACTGGCTTCAACAGGAAAGTTCAGGATTTTAAGTGAGGAACCGTGTCGTCTGTGAGAGAGATACCCACTGAAAACGATGGGAGTTTATCGTGCAATATTGTTGACTGATTGAAGTTAAACCTTTACACCAGTGGGTCTTGACTCAGCGGTCTAGAGGTTAAGTGGTTACGGGGTCGTGGATGCTCACTAATGAAAAGTCATATATTATGATGAAACTCCGTACAGTTCTTTCAAGCTTTCCAAAGCTTTTCCAATTTAAATCCGTCTGTGAATTTGACGAAAACAAACTTTGATTTAAATGAATGTCACTAGCTCTGTCCTCATTTGAAGCAACTTGTGCATTATTTTTCTACATATATATCAATTCCATCAATTCATTACATTCAATGCTCATACTCATTGTCAATCTGTTGCAGCTGACAAAAAAAATGAAATAAAATTATTAGTTGATTTTTCGGTCATTATAACTGTTCTTGTCTTGTTCAAATTCATATAAAGAAATTATAATTAATGACATTATTATCTTGATTATGCAAACAGAAATTAGTGATTATATTCAAGAAAACACAACGATAACAATAAAGTTTACCTGCACAGCGTCTCGCCATTGTTGTATTGTCGAAGTGGATAGTTCATGCTTTTTCTTTTGTTCACATTTACGTTTCGTACACAATACCTCAACAAATGTCAATATAGCTCCAGCTACTAACCCCATACCAATCATGATAAATACACCTGCCATATTGGTTAAACCTAAAGTTGCTGGACTTGATTCAGTTCGTTCACAGTTATTGGATTTGATATGTATCCATTTTGTATCCAATGTTTCCATTATACCTCCTAGTTAACATTTTTTTTAATTTTCCCAAAAAAGAAACGGATCGGATTACAAGTATTAAGTGCTATTAAAATGTTCTGTCAAAGATGTGGAATATTTTTTGTATTTTTTACGGGCGATATAATACTTTCTTTACTGAAACTACCACTGAAATAAGTGTACAAAAACTATTTACTTTTAAAATATTTACTTGTTTATTTATGACAAGTCAACTCATTGGTTTTTTTAATATTTTTGTAGCCCTTTAATTTGACTCCAATTTGATTGTACGATGATGTTGAAGAAACACTCACATCCGGACTACCCTCGTTTACGATTAACCACTTAATTCATCTTAGAGAATAACGGAATAAAATAAGTCAAAAGGAAAATAAATTTCGAATATGTATATTTCGTGCACTCGTTGATCCGGATGGACTTTCAGAATGAAAAGTAGGAAGGCTCAAAAAGTAGGAAGTTCAAAAGGCGAGTAAGGTGACTCAATTTGACAAAAATAAGCTACAGACACGTGATGGGTGGGATAAGCAATTGCCACACATACACAAGGTCAAGATGTAACTCAAGGAGAACGAGTAATCTGGTTTGTCCGGAAGCTAGAATAACCCATGTGGGCTTGACATGGTACAAGATATTACAATATAAAACTAAAAATATAGTCTGGTAAAACAAATCTACCATAGAAAATATCAAAGAATGAAATTAAGCTGTAACACGAATAGAAGGTAACAAAAAGTCGAAGAAAAAGATTCAGATTCACATCGAACACACGAATCTCAAACAAAATATGTTTCTTTTTGTAGCTCGACAGTGTGCTATGATCGTAGAAAGACAACCGATTGAAATCCAGAGTAACCTAATAGCCGTTTTATCTTATTAGTACTGTTCATCTACGACACGACCAGGGATTGAATTCCGGACCATTTATATCTCTCAGCCGACATTTGATTTTCACACCGATGAGTCGGTATTGCATGTTTTGCATTCTTAGAGTCGATAAGTTTTCAAAATTGTACAAGCCTAACCTGTTCTCATTCATAAGATTTAACGCATCTACTAAACCAAGAAGTGATCCAATTGTCTTTTTAAAACAGAAATGTAATAACTATAAGATGTCATCAACGTTATTTGCTCAAAAATGTTGGATGATATTATTTGAGCGAGTTCTTTTAAGAGAAATATTGAATAATTATTAACTTATCATAATAATAATGACTACACCAAGCATTTGATAATAAATCTAACTGTACGCAATTTTTCGTAAAAATTTTTGAATTCTTACTGACAACTTCTTATTCTAAACATAATGGTTTAAAATAAACATCAACTTGAGTTTGAATTTCAGTAGCAAGAGTTCTAAATATTGGTGTTAAACTCAATCAATCATCAAATAATGTATAGTTATAAGAAAGACAGAATTCAGTCAGTTTTTCTGGATTACAAAGATGCAAAAGTAATACTGAAGATTTGATGCCCAAGTGGATGCTTTTAGGGCACTGATTTCGTACAAATCATTTAATGAAAGCTTCCTGGTCGGATTATACATCTCGAAGAACACAACATTGATAAAAGACATCAAAATAACTACTATCCATAAACATAAAATATCTCATTCTATTATACTGATGTATGTGATGCTTGAATTTTCATATTTAGTTAACTGTAAGGAATTGAATTAAATCCAATCGCTGACTAGTTTTAAAACAAGTAAATAATAAAAATTTTAAATAGTTGACTAGTTGGAAAAAGCCAGTTTGACTTTTAATGTAGATGGATTTTACTTTAATAACAAAAGAGCTATCGGTAGATAACACCGTAAATTATTACTCCATGACATTTTCCAAAGAGTTTACGTACGTTTCTGTGGACTGTCTGCTTGAATGGATATTATTCTCACATCAAAGTAAGCTACTCAACTATGATGCTAACGATAAACCGTACATTGATTAGTTAAAATGTAACTCAAAGGAATGGAGACTTTAAAAATATCTGTATTCAAACTTATAATAAGTGAGTAAATTTAAATCATCAGACTAATATTTGTTAGCTATCTCTATAAGCAGCACATCATAGTAATAAATCCTGACATGCTTATAATTCGAACAGACCTTAGTAAATGTTTAATTCGGAAAAAAATGTCAGCTGCACATTGATATTCCAATTCAACATTAATTTTTATTTTCGCACTGATTCGTGCACAAAATTGAAAAACAATATGTAATCTAATTTTGGGTTAAAGTTTCATGTGGTTTAATAATTGTTTTAATTTTAAAACACCAAAATTGTTTTCTCATACATGATTGTACTTGAAAATCAAAAAGCATGTGTTTCATTTCGCTTAAAACTCATTACTTAAGTGCAAATATATGTTGTTTAAAAATGTATGACCACTGATTAGTGACAAATGTCAAGTTTTTCAAGTCATTCAGTACTGATAGAATTCCATTGAGTAAGTAAACGACTTAATAAACATGATATCGATTATTCAAGTGTACATAGCTTGGTTCAAAATCGAGGTCAGAAGCTGATCGAATAGCTCAGTAGGCAGATCTTATAATATGAAGTTGAGTAGATTGTATCTGAATTTCATGTGAACCAGAAGTTCCTTCAAGATTACAGATACGCTTTATGGATGAGTGTCAAATAAAATAAAACTTACAGCCTGGGATACAACATTTGTTAATTTTTGTAAGGATTCTTATTAAATCACGTGATTTGCAATTTATCAGTAGACGCTGTCAAAAATATAGTTAACTTCTTGCTAAAGATACCATCAAGTCATTAGCTCGTGAAGTTAATGTACCATTAGAGACTGATTAAAAGCAGGCTTCATTGTCAATAACGGTGTTTATAGATGGCGATAAAATTCATTTATCTGAAAAATATTACTAATTAAATGTCAAGTAAATCCATTTTGAGTAAACATTGGCCAAGACCCAGAAGCTAACAAATACACTGTAAGTTTCTGTGTTTTCTTAACTTATGTTAATTCGCTATATAGTACTTATGTTGATTACAATATAAATCTAATGTTAACTGTTACTAATCAGTAAAATTAAAATTTCTCTTACAAAGTGTTGATCGAATAAACAACTTACTTTCATGAAAATTTAACACTGCTTGTGATAATTCGTATAACCACGGATTATTCTTTTTCATTACTAAGCCATAACTATTACGACCAAATACCTCACCAGCAGTAATTAATTCACAATCAATGGAAACTTCATAATTTAATCTTGCTGAATCCCATATGAAAGCTTTAAGTGAACCAGATTTAATGGCCTTACATAGAGAAGAGTTAAGAAAAGATAATAGCGACAATATTAACACAAACAAACACTTTGATGTATTTTGTTGAAGAGAGGTATCGAAATGTCAGACGCGCGTACCCAATTACAAAACGTGTATTTGTAAAACCAACTTATAGTATGAGTTTGACTCCCAAAGGGAACATCAATTCCCTCAAGATTGTACACATTGTTGATGAGTGTCATATAGCATGAAACCTAGGTCAAACAAGGTCTCTTGAAGACAACGTTCAACCAAGAAACATTGAAATATAGTTTACGCAATGTCTACTCACTTAGACTAGTGACTGAATTGCAACTTGATCTATAGAATTCGATCAACACTAGAGGACTAGACAAACGTAGAACTACCAAATCAGTGATCAATCAACTGACCATACACCACTTTTGTTCTCTTAATACTTCATTTGTGAGAGATATCTTTTGAAGTATGAAATAGATATTAGTACAAATTTTACTATGTCAGTAGATTCAAGTCCAGTTCAGTTAATTATATTTACAATATGATTTTGGCTTATTAATTTGATACTGTCTTCTTCTTAGCTTAATGCATGTGCGTTTACTAGCTCAAAGTACATCTCGTCTTTCTACATCTAAAGACAGTTAATTATCTAGAATCTACATACTTCAATGTTGTTATTTTATGCAAAGAATACCCTGATATTTGTTTTATAAAGTTGATTTTTTTAAATAAACATTTTGCATGTGAAAATTAATTTGATTAGACTTACTTGAATTGCTTCTTCTACTGAATCATAATTATTTGTTTCCATTACACGATACATTGTAGCGAATTCAACTTGTCGTTTAAAATACATTTCTACAGGACTACCACGAATTGTTGCAAATAGAAAATCTTTCTGAGGATTGCGAAGCTAAAAAAAACAAAACAAGTCAATAAATTGAATTACTATTATCTTAATATTCAATGTCTCATGAGTTAATTATTGTACTTTAGTTAAAAATCTGTCTTTGATATAAAATATAAACTAAATATTATTCATTCAGAAATAGTTACTTGTGTTTTATTCAATTTGACTTCTAGAAAATGTTATGATTATGTAATATACCGTTTCTTTCTATTTTACAAAAGCGGGTAAGTTACAGTGCACACAAAACTGATAATAAGTTTGACTACACGTCGATCAGTAATTTTTGCTTTCAATTTTATAGTGTTAACTGTGTTGTATTACGCTTGACTTAATGAATAAAATTTAAGATTTATTGGCATAGTCGCTAAATAAAAAGCAGCTCACTTTGTTATGTATATTTGTTAGAGCTATTTATCCATTTAATTGAGTAGATATATACACAATGTTGTACCGTATCGGATTAAACTTCTGTACTTATTGAACATTGAAGACAAAATACTGCACAATAATTATTCATATAAATTGATTACTGAATAATAAACACTGTCTTGCTTGTCTAGTCCTCTAGTGTTGATCGAATTCTATAGATCAAGTTGCAATTCAGTCACTAGTCTAAGTGAGTAGACATTGCGTAAACTATATTTCAATGTTTCTTGGTTGAACGTTGTCTTCAGGAGACCCTGTTTGACCTAGGTTTCATGCTATATGACACTCATCAACAATGTGTACGATTTTGAGGGAATCAATGTTTTCTATGTGTTTCCAACCTGTGTCATCCGGTTTCAAAGTCTAAGAAATTGTCATATATTACAGCGTTTTCAACACGAAAAATAGATCCGATTATTTAGACATACTATCATTGAATACTGTAATCAGTTCTTTACAATAATTCCTTTCAAACTATGTTATCTACTGAAGAACTTTATTAGTAATATTCAAATATTTATAAGTTATACCATAGTAAACCATAGTTAACTTAAAAATCGAATAACTCACCAGTGTTCTTCAAGTAAATTACCCTAGTAATATTTATATCAATAAACGATAACAATATGACTCGTAAAAGTGAACCAACGCTCGGAACATAAATAAAAAATTGAGGAAAATCACTTAAAATTCAAATTTCTAAATCATTTAAGTAGCCACTAAAATTTACAGTGATGAACATTTTCATACCAAAGATGAATATATCATTTAGTATAAGGTTTAGGATTTTTATGTGAGTGCATTCATAAATTGGAAACAAGACACGAATAAATGTATACATACAAGAGAATAACATTGAGTGTTTTGTATTTGTAATTCGACTGAATCTACGACATAGCAACGACAAATTGAATATGGAAGAATGCAATCACAGAAAACGTTACTTGGGATTAGCTTTTTTTTACATAACACAGAATATTTGTATCTCAAGATGAAAATTTTGAAGTGTTATATTTTCTGAGCTGAATGGCTAAACTGTGAAGTTTTCGTTGTTTTTCTAGACAACATCATCATTACATACTTCAAAAAGAATTGAGCTATTAGAATTCCTGAATGGCTGACCAATAATTTGTTTTATTGAATTAGTATTTTGTTAAGCATATATACCAGTTTTCGATTCGTCAAATCCTCTTGAAATGAATGAGTTTTTGTCTCTCACTGAACCATGGTCTGTTGTTAATGATCTCACACAATTCCAAATGTCAAACTGTTAATTTTAGCCTGAGACATGAACAGCCTATAAACATAAAGTTTGTACTATCGGAGATTTTGTAATAAAAATGGTATCGAAAGTCATTTATATTGGTGTAAATTTATCCTCTGATCACTCTTGGTCTTCTCAGGTTTTATTGATATGGAAGAGAGTTTTCCGTTTGCTTTACTATACAAAGAGGCTATATGCTTTTAGCATTACTCGACACCAACGATTTGTAGGTTCTTGCATATTACCTATCATTACTTACTGTTCTCCATTATTCTTTCACAGGCTTTTGAGAAGAGATTTTGCTATATTGCAAAGAGTCCTGAAGGCAGTTAGTAAGGTGTGTAGAGACACTTTTGAAGTTACTATGAATATGGTTGTGGATAGACGTTTAAAATCTTGCAAACTCCTGTTAACTGTTGTCTTATGAGATACTATACTTCAACTGTATTCGACAATGACGTTTACTGAAAGTAGTTTATACTTTAATGGTAAAATCATCAAAATTGTGAAAAAAGTAGAGAAAAACTTCGGAGTTGAAAACCGTCAAGAAAATGAAGTAGTTAATACATTTTGAGAAACATTTATTTAAATGCCAAATACTTTAAGTTCCATTTACACAAGTCAAAAAACAAATAAGATGTAATTTTGCATTATCAAGAGCATCTTCACAACAGTAACTTACTCGAACGTCATCAATTCCAGAAATAGACGCTTCAGGTCTATCCAAAACAAGAAACGCAGCTAAATTGGCTGTATAACTAGCTACTATTATCATAGCGAATCCAGCCCATACCATTCCAAGAACACGAGCACTAAATGAATGTGGAGTACCTTCACCAATCCCAGAATTCAATAATACAGCCCAAGCAAAGTACACTGCACTACTTAAATTCATACCTTCTTCGTCTTCTTTTTGTTGTTGTTGTTGTCGCAGGTGAGTTAGAGTTAGTGTATTTTTGTCATTAGTTTGTTTTTCATTATCAAACTGGCGTAAAGTTGAATGACTGCCACTTCCATCGACAGACATATCAATATCAGAGCTTGTTCGGCCAAATGGTGAAAAGTGATCGAGCAAATATAATACAAAAGCGACAACATGGACAGACAAGGCTACAAGAACCCATAGTGAACTTTCAAAAGGTTGAAGGAATGAACCAAGATTGGATCGAGCACGTTCCTATGAGAAAAATAAAGCACATCAAATTGTGTACTATATATTGCATTGTAAAATGCTTTAAACAAATATGGTATCTTATTGAATTAGGTGCAAACTAGAAGTTCTAAAATCACCCTTGACTCTAACTTTAGCAGAACATTTGTCATGGATACTCACTTCTAGGGAGTTCCATACTAAGACAAAACGACCGTCCAGTGCTCCTATGTTTTCAATGGTGATCTAACACTGATTGGTTCATGATTTTAGTGAAACTCAACAATGGCCATAACCCTACACTAATACATATTTGTCATATAACTTGGGAGATTTTATAGTTCAGTTTGACACTGAAACTTGTGACATTAATTTTAATTCGTCTTATGAGCAGTTAGCGATGGTCTGTTTTTTCCTTCTCGACTACTTTGACAGCTAAAGTAATTAGAACTGTGAAAATTCGACATTCATTTATAATTGGATCAACCAATCTCCGTTTGTAATTACTAATTATTTCTACAAATCTCATTATCCGTTCACTGAACATGACGCGTGCTTAATCATAAACCTCAGGTCTAGTATTGTATGTGTGTGAAACGTACAATGTTTTAATATTTGTGAACCGATCATGATTAGTAGCCATTTTCCAAACTACACTGAACCATAACATAAAATAAAAACCATGTAATTTAAGGTTTACAATTATCCGTTTAAATGTTATTTCTTACATCACTGAATGATTGTAGCTAGACAACCATTAAAACAAAGAAACACTGGTTTCTAACGCTTCTGTATCCGGACCGTGATAAGTTCATAGAAGCATACTAATATGGAGTCCTACATAAGGACGAAACGACAATCCAATAACTCCTGGTTCTCAACGGTTGTCTAATTGAGATCAGTTTGTGTTGGAGACCGTAAAATTCAAAAATCCCCACAAAACTCTACACTTATTATCCAAATAACAGGTCAAAACTTACTCGTTTCACTAGAATAGTTATTCCCAAATATTTGAATGGTTTTGTGAATTCAACTCGTGCAGCTCTTTCAGGTGTAATAGAGACTGGTGCAACAGCTAGATCAGCTGTACCAGACAAAATTTCACCAATAATACCAGTCCATTTATGTGTTTCATTTTCATCAACATCACCTATTTGTCCATCACCAACCAAATGTAAATCATATGTGAATGGTGTAGAAGTTAATTCTAGTCCAGTTCTATTAGCCAATAATCGGAGAAGATCAATACAATAACCATAACAGCAATAATGTTTCTTGACGCCTTCAAAATAAATTGATGAATAAAAAAGAAAATATGAACAGATAGAAATATTTGACAAAAAATGATTGTGTAAAAAATAAATCATTTTTTAAATTAAACTTTTTAGAAATTAAATGTAGGTTGAAAAAACACAGTAAAATGGAATTAAGAATATCCAAAATATCTAACTTCATTAGTTAGTTATAATTTTTATTCTGAATTCGAAGTTCTATAACTATGGAAAATCGGATCATCAACTAGACACTAACGTGCAATTATGTAACAGGTTTAGTCTCAACCTCACTTCAAGAATTAGCTCTATTTGAAACTAAGTTATTTAGTAAATGGTATCAATAAAGAATGTTAGTGATGCTATGAAATGTGCTGATTGATTAAACACCATTTATGTACTTCAGGAGAATTAGGAAAAAATGATACTTTGATCACAAGCGCATTAGATCAGAGATTATGATTAGGTTTTAAAGAACTGAATAGATCAGATTGACAATGTAAGTTGATTATTTAATAAACTGAACAAGAGTTCAAAATCTTAGTGACAGTAAAAACGTAAATGGAAAGGCAAAGTGGCTATTGACTAATTTTTTTAGAGAAATAAGGTAAACGAGTATAATTTCACCATAAATTAATGATTCAAACCTGCATAATCACACAAACAAGAATATCTAGATCACTTAAAATATTAATTCATGCTGTTTTAACTATTATTACTTCCAGAATATTTATCAGCTTACTATAGACTTGTATTTGTTTACTTATTTGTTATAGATGCACATCAACATATTAGCGTATTAGCTCAAGCAAATTGAAATAAAAAATCTAGAGCTGTAACTGTGAAAACCTTAGTACTTCAAAATGGAAACCATGTTTCGGATGGCACAAGTAGAGGCACAAAGACGATTGATGAAGGATTAGTTAATACTAGAAATACTTCAAAATGGTATCTGAACAAACTGAATTTTGTAATAACTTTTTTGCAGTCAGATGAACAGTTAGATCTGCTTAAGTTGAACTGAGTAGTATTCGATATTAATTAATAACACATTGTTTAAACCCATTTACAATATCACTAAATTAATCGCTTGTAATCAACAGATTCAACTCATTTACTAAATTAAATTATTACTTCTTCCTAAGATATGATTACACGTCAAAATCGATTTTAAAAAACGGTTTTCTGTGCCACTAGCATTTCAGATATTCACGTTCTTTCTCTCTATGTCATGTATTTTGCCTTTTCCTATGATACTCAGTTTATAAACCAGTTTGTCATTGTCAACAGAATTTCAGATGAATGGAAAATACAATTAGACGGATATTTTCGAGCATATGAGAGCGTAACTGATCAGAGGTACTAAATAATGAATGCAGTATCCACTGAGCTACAAATAGCCACATGTTTATTCAATGCGCATATGAGGTTATATCAAGGCAACCCGCTCATGATACACGTATAGTAACATAGACTGATCAGTTACTGTATTTAGCACCAAAAATAAGAAATTACGCAACCTTACTAATAACCAGTAAACATTAAAACGTTGGTCACAAGAGCCAGAAGAATAAAATTCATAATTAAGTATAATAACTACAATAAAAATGAGCAACTACACAATCAAAGAATATGATTATTATTAGTAAGGAAGATTGTCATGTAATGTCGTAGATTGATTGAAGTTAGAAATGAACACTTCTGAATGCCGGCTCAGTGGTCTAAAAATTAAGAATTAGCGCGCAAGAACGGAAGTCCTGAGTTTAGCTCCAGCATGCATGGCTGTGGGTGCGAACTACTGAATAATTCTGTATTAGGAAGAAAGAACTGTCCAGTCCCTTCAGGTTTTACAGTGGTGGTCCAACTTAGATCGGTACATGATTTCAAGGAAGCGTTATTATTAAACCAAATTACCAAGTAAAGTCTAGCAGACTACCAAAATTAAAATTCAACAATCGGCGTTATCATTTTAAAACAGTTATCGCTGCTGGTTTTAAGTGTAGTTTATCATGATTTCCTTCTATATGAATAGGTCACATCAGTATTGCTCAATGACAGTAACTTCGATAATAGTTCTCATTACCCAGTAATTATTATTATTAGTGACACAAATACATTATTGGCAACGTCTCAAGTCATGAAATTGGCTGACATGAGTACCAGGTCTCTTCGTGATTGCAGAAATGCCTTGTTAATGAGTCTAAACTAACACCAAATCTGGGTCTAGGTTCTCTGTTAACTACTTTTGACCACCTAACATCTCAACATAGTGTTCACGATGTCGTGTAACCAAGACCATTAATTACACTACAACTTGATCGATATAATTCGATCAGTATTGAAAAACTAGACACAACGAGATTCGTCACTACTCAGCGGATAATCAGTTACATTAAGTATTTATTAAATATCGCTGTTTATACCTTTCTTCAAATATCTTGATTTTCAGTTCCTCTATGAACATACATATCAGTGTCGCTAAATAAAGTATGAGTAATCTGTCAGTAGACGATGAAAAAGTTTCAGGGTAAAATGATTAATTAATTTTATTCAGAAAGTTTTGCCATCTTTCTTTGTTTAGAACTACCAAGGTAAATAAATGTATTTAAAACGGTTACAAATGAAATGTCAGTCACTTATTAACTGAAAGTGAAAAAACTAATCAATAACACAACAATTTCCAACATATTTATTCTTAATCATTGTTCAAAAATGTATATAGGATTAATAAACGGGTCTTTATCTTTTAAATAAAAACAACTGACGTACCAGTAGTCGGGTCAGTGTGAGTACATTCAATTTCAGTTTTAAAAACTAAGGGATCATCAGATTCATTACACTTATCATTCAATTTTGGACGAGTTTGTACGAATGGTACACTTTCAATAGTTACAACCTAGAGAAAAAAGAATTAAACAAATCAATTTCAATAGAAGAAATATTGTACTTTAAAGCAATCAACAATACACATTTTCATTACGAAAATACTGTTTATAAGCATATTACAATTGTTAAGGTTACCTTGAAAAATCATTTCGAGCAACACTTTGGCCAAATTAAATTACTTGCATTGTCAAAAAGTTAAAATTAAACACTAAACAACCGCAATGATTGAAATACATTTTATGTGATGATTGGGTATATTTAGATCGCAGTTTTTACTCATTTGATTATAATACTTTTGTATGGAATGATAACTTGAAAATAGATACAAACTATTGAATCTAGATTTGTTGCTAAGTCACTGTTGTTTATCAAGTTCATTTTGAGATTAGTATGAACTAATGTTCTCATCTGGATTAAAACATGAGTCATCTAATATATTTAAGAAGTAGTGTTTTCTCTTTGTTGATATTAACTGTTGGAACTGATTCATTTGTATTAGTATACATAGGATACTGATCATATTGCCTCAATATAACTTTACAGACCCAAGTTTTATTATATTTGAATTATGGATATCACTGGCTATCTCGACTTGGTAGCTAGGTCGATAGGGAGTTGGCATTGGAAAATGCTGTTGATCTCAATTCAGACACAATCGACTGATGAGTTCCAAACAGAACATAAAGCATGTCCTGTATCTCACCGTTAATTGAAATCCAAAAATATCAAACCTATCAATAAATGTTACATATATATGAACATTTTTAAGTGAGCAAACAACTGAATAAATTGGATTCAAACATCCAATACCAAAATGAATTAATCTAATTATGTTTCACAGTCACTCGTGTGTTCTTTTTTGGAGAAATAAATGATGTTACATTAGATAAGACATGTCGTACAAGTTGAAAATACCAAATCATATAAAAATTTTATTTGTTTTCACTAAATACTATAACTGATGAAACATTATTCTTAACATAAAAAGCTTATTTATGGTAAAATGTGATAAAGTCAATCATCAATAATAATAAACATTTGATTCTAGATTCGATGTTTGCTTATTTTTATTTCTCAAGAATTCTTAGTAGTTGAATTCATGAGTCGATTTAGGCTAAACCGTCATTGAAAATCTGGAAGACCTGGAAGCGACGGACGGTCGTTTCGTCCTAGTATGGGACGCTCAGCAATGTGCTTCTACGATTCCGCGTGAAGGATTCGAACCCAGAACATTCGGTCTCGCGAGCGAACACCGATATCGAACAGTTTTTAATGGTGTTCTAGCTTAGGTCGATTCGTGAATTCAACTGTTCAAAATACTACAATACAACAACTCATTTACTGATATATCTAATTTTTTTAATTATGTGGTTTTGAAACTTATCAAAATGAGTTCACAGTTTTCAACCATTTCGTATTCAATGTCATGGTTGACATTTAATTCCCATCCACACATTAAATCACGAGGTTTAGAGAAGGATTCCCTTTTAAACGATTATATATATAATAGAAAGATTGTAGTACTGGGTTACGTAATGAGAATAATAACAATAAAAGATTGTGTATATGAAAATAAAAAGAGCCTTGTAAAAGTGATACTTTAGCAACGGATTATAATGTGAATGAAGTAAGATGATTAAAATATTTTGGTTACAACAATCAAAGGTAATAGAGGGGCTAAATCAAATGTAGTGATAACAGAAATAAATATGACTAAAATTATCAGGATATGAGACACAATTAAAGAGAGAGGGGGTGTACTTTCAAATACGAACTATAATGATAGTTATAATAATTATGATAATAATAGTTTAAGGCCAAAGTAACTACAAGGATAAGAAGTACTATTGAATGCGTATAAAAATTTCATTTTTTCAATAGAGTTAATATATCAGATGCAGTCCTAAAGATCAATGGGAAGACTCAAACAACTAATACAAAAATGTATCATTTATATTATCTACAATAACTTTTAAAATGACACTAAGTCTCTCCAGTGTCAAATTCGGATATGTAACTAGAAACTCCTAATTTACTAACCATAGTAAACAAGATATTCTTGCCGAAAATTTTAAGATAGTATCTATCTACTAAGAAATGCAAATATATGAATATAACCGGTTTCCATTAAAACTACTAATATAAAATAAATAAATACAAAATTTGTTGATTATACTGAACCTGTATGATTAAACATAAAAATACCATTGATAGAAAAATTTTGAGACAGAAAATCGATAAAATTCTAGTAAAATCAATAATTTAAGGTAAAAACACCTCTATAATGATATTTCTGAAATTCCCAGAAAGAATTGTACTTCATGTTACTTTTAATTACTAACCAATGGTTTTTCATTCACAAGACTGTCTCTCAGTTTGAGAGTCATAGAACTTCATCGACTACGTACCAGTAGTACTGTACAATTATAATAAATTAATCATACTCAACAACCAAATATAGGGAACTATGATATATATGGTAAATTTGGCAAGTTTAGTTGTCGGTACTGCTCTCAACGTGATCTGAAATAAAGTGAAAATATTCTATTAAGAATTTCATAGTTTTGGTGGGAATATAAACATTTCATACATCAGGTTGAGATCGAATTCATTCAGAATTATTTATAAAATGATCACTGACATGAGGGTTGAAAGGAATACCTAATGTGATACATTACAAAGAGTATGCTAACCAGTTAATTAAACAAATATATGTAAATATTAGTACAATCAGCTTTACGAAAAAACACTCGATAATAATCAATACATTAGTGAGACTTCGGACATAATACATACTTTTAAATGTGTTTTCTTTTTAAAACTAATCGGTGCTGCATGTACCAGTCGTTTTTCAGTTTTTTGACATTTTCCATCATTAGCACGTTGTATACATACCAACTGTTGACGTTTTACAACACTATTACCTGGCCAAATTAATTTACTTAAATTGATTGACAACAGAGAAGGATAAGGTTCATCAGATAACCATTCCATTGGAGTTGGCTATCAATAAAAGATTGAAGACAAGAAAATTTTAAATAATCACATGAAGTCATTTTTTGATAAGAAAAAATCTCAATATGGCTAATGAAATAAACAATGATGAGAATACTATGGACTTATTTATCGCTGACTTAATTCTTCAGTTCGAAACAAAAGGAAATGTGATACTCTGGTAATAATACATCAAGGAGTTGTGTTCCTAGACAGCGACATCTCATGAGGCTTTTGATGGGACATAACTGAGGTTAGGTGAACATGTAATTCTGATGATCATATGTTTTGTAGTATGGATAGTGAATAGGGAAATCGTTTCGTTACTTTGAATTATAACACTTTTTATGTATAGAAAAATAATAAATGCCAATTGATCATCAAGTAATTCAAATGGGACTTTATTCAGTATATAACTTCTAAATTAGCTGGTATTCTGGGAGGGATGAATAAGAAGCTATCTATATTGACTGGTCAAAGAAAATAGGAGCAATTGTTTACTCTAAGATATATTATGAAACATATTAGTTGTTCATTAGTCTTTCTAACGAGATTTTTTATCAACTAACAATAACCATTTTCAACTATCTAGAAACAATCAACAAATATATCTGAAAAATAAGTTTATTTTACTGAATAATATTACTTTTTTCATTAGAACAATTTAACAATAAAGAACAAATTAAACCGATGATGTAATAGGGGAGAAATTAAAAGCATTTCTGGGAAGAGGATTTTTTCAACAATTTAATCGATTTAAACGGTTCAGTAGTATATATAATTATTTAAAAAGTATGTTAGTATTTGATAAAGGTGAAGACGAAAACAAGACGAGGAAATGCAAGTAACAAATAATTAAAATTTAAAAATGTCAAAATAAAGTATAAACAGCTAGTTTACGGTGTATGAAAAACCAAGTGTCAGGTTCATAGTAAAATTAGATCTTGCTCTCTAAGTTCAGGTTAGAAGGGTTGAATTGTTAACGCTACTGTCATATACAAGTTAGCGGTTTTGGCTACCTTTCAACCCAGTCATTTGATCGCGTATATAGTTTTTAAAGGATATTTCTGAGGAGTGGGGTCAAGTGTGACTGGAGTCGGCGAGATACTTAAATATGGAATCAGCGATTGCTTTACTTTTTTTTCTAAATGTTATACGAAGAAACACGGATGAGGATGAAATCCAGTCACGTTCGCAATTTTGATGTTGAACCTGTCGACTAGCCAAAGACGTACAAAGGGACTTACGTTTCTTTATTTATTCTTGTTAAATAATTACTGTGAGACAAAAATTAAAAATTCCAGACAGTTGTGTGCAGAATATTTTTTCAAAAACTTCCAAATATTCGTCATTGGAGTAAAAACTACGATGAAACACCTACTAATTACAACCTAGTTTCTAAACGTCCTTCAGAATAAATCCTTCTTTTTTTACGAAAATCACTTTTGTTCTGAGGTTATGGAGAACATTTTTAGCTCAGGATGAGGATGTTGGGCGTTTTGTGGTCTCTGAGCTAAACAATTTAATTGGAAGCTTTCATTGCTCTTCTGATCAATGTCACCAATACGTGCGTCAAAGGGAAATACGTTGTTTAGAAGAGCAATCAAAGTTTCACAATTAAACCATTCCGCTCAAAGACCATAACACCTTCAACATACTTTCCGTATGTTTGTAAAATAAAATATGTCATAGTAGGTTGATAACGAACCGCTTAAATATAACAGTCAATTTATAAATGGGAAAGGTTTTTTAAAATATAACACAGAAAATGTAAACTGTAACGAATCGTTCATCATATAAATATGCGTATATACTTGATGTACACCGTAACTTCCAACTGAAACTAATGTTGGCCGTTCAAACTCAAATGATTTTTGTGCAGATAAATTATTTATATCCTGATTAGTTATTTGAGCATTTACAATATCATAAATTGGTTTAATACGATCACCATATTCATTAAATTCCAAATGCCCAGTTCGACCATCAGTTAAATTCATTGCTAACATGTCTCTGAAAGTGAAATACAAAGATATTTAAAAATCTCCACTTGATCTATGGTGATGCATTCATTCCTCAACTTCCCTTAGACCTTAGGGTTCAAATTATCTTACACATCTTTGCTCCGCCATGAATTCATTTTTCTCGAAATAACCATCTATACCTGACCTTTTCTACTACTTCTGTTTTAGCATTTGTCCTGATAATTTCATTTTGTGTGGATGACTTTATATGGCAACTTGAACTAGTACACAAATGTTAAAGGTTACACGTTGTATATAGCTGAGTGAGTAAAAAAACGTCACTCATTACAATATTTCTTTGTTCTTTAGCGATTTTTTTTCTAATCTAAATAACTTAGTGAATGTTTAGTCTTTCTTTTCATTGGTACATAGACCAAAAACATATTACCAATTTACATAGCTACCACACTTCATATCTCCAGCGTCAGAGGTCGGATATAAAACGCACCTTATGTTCAGTAATAACTCTCCAACATTCTCAAAATAAGTAATATCCACAAACCTTAAAAACGTTCTGTCCTATTGTGAATCTGTTTCACTCCAAATATGGCGGACAACCGTTCGATGATTTTCTTATCTTTGTAAAGACATTCATTTTATTGAGCCTTTATTTAGTTATTCAGAAGAAAAATATTATTCGATAATATTTTCTGAATTTATTAATTTTTATTCGTAGCTGAAGGCTGATTGGTTTGATGAAGTGTTCCTACAATCTAAAGGCAGTTTCATATACCAATGTTTCAATATTTCTCCCATTAAAATTAGTGTGTAATAAAATTTACCAACAAATCTAATGAAATATTATTGACAAAATAAAGTTTTCTCTTTAGATTAAAGATGACAGATGACATTTCCAGTATATTGTAGATAGAATGATGATTGATTATTGAATTAAATTTTACTGAGTTGGAAATTACATCTCCATGTGATCTTTGCATTCAATGGTTGAAAGCTCTATCGATAATTTAAAAAATTTGCTTCTAATTATTTAAATTGTCAAGCAAAATAGACTACGCCGTTGAGTAGATATCACATCCAATTATTCATTTCAAATTATTCATCAATGTTGCTTAAAACTAAAAGGTGAACATTTGAAATACAATACTAATAAACAGTTTGTGATAATCAAACCAAAAAATACAGTTGAGTTGAAAACTTATGCTAAATTGAGTACTAAAAGTATTTCATTTAAGTAGAATTTGGTGTCGAATGAAAATTTTTATGAAACAAAAACGATTCAGTTCCAAAGCAATCCTTTGTAGGTATCATTACCAAGATTTGATTCGATAATTTCGAATAAATTGAGCATCGGGTAGATTGTTATAAATAAATAATATATTTGTAATATCTCAATGAGTAGAAAAATTAGATTTTCTGACGTTTCGTGACTTAGTGTAAGTCACTTCTTCAGAGAATAAATAACCAAATTAAAACTAATCCAAGTTATTTATTCGCTGAAGAAGTGATCTACACTAAGTCACGAAACGTCAGAAAATCTAATTTTTCTACTCATTGGGATATTACAAATATATTATTTATTTAAAGCAATCCTTTGTTTTACATTTTAAAGATTTGAAATCGCATAGCGAGAAATCTCGTAATACTGTCTTACCAGCTTAACTCACCGGAAAAGTTTGGTTGCGTAATCCTTCCACATATAAGTCGATTTACCAGGTAGCTTTGATTTTGACTGAATTTCTGAAGGATTATCACTACATGCTTTAACTGCGTAAAGATGCTTCATTGCATCATAATCAGTACGAACTAAATGAAGAATGCTCTGTGTGGCGATTCTGACTGCATCGGCAACGTGATCTAGTTCGGTAACTTGAAGTAACCGGACACCAATCACACCTTAACAAGGGGTTGTTATGTAAAATATAAAAAAATCTCTGAAAATATCAAACAATGGCAAATGTAAGCATTTATATTTTAAACCCTACTATTTTTGGTAGCATGAAAATTTCTTAGTCTAAAATTTTGAGAGAGATAGTAGTCCAAAGTGAATTTCACCTAGATAAAAAGTACTCAATTAATAGGGTTTACTGAGAGTATCCGGTATCAACCCGTGATTTCGGTTGAATATTTGAAGAAATACTGACTTTATACCTGAAGTGTGAGTGATATGTTAGTGCTTTAGAACTTTAGGTGACACCGTTGAAAATCATCTTCATTACGATAAGCTCACTTGGAATTTATCTTGTTCTATATATTTATTTTCGAACTCAACTTCATTCCGCTCAATTCTCCGTTTCACTCGTAGTTATCAATCCGGTTGCTTTAGTATAATTTTTACTCCTGCACGTTTTATCTCTGGCTGTGTAGAAAAGACTTACAGCAACTCTGATTGATCCACGTATATGATAGGTTCTAATTTTACTATGATCGAATGATTTAAAACTAGTAATTACACGTTGGATATTGTAATGTTCTCTTGCTTAGTATTTTCCTTACCATAGAAAACGGTGAAACGGTATAATTATAGTAAAAGTGATGTGACTACTCATAAGTAATAAATGACAAGTTGTTAAAAATCACTGCGAAATAATATCCAGTTGAATTTCGAGTGAAAACAACAGGTCCATCAGAATTTTGTTAACGACTCTTTTTTAAAGCTTCTTGAATTATTTTCGCAAAACACATCTTTTTAAAATTTTCATTAAACAAAGTCAAAATAATTATTAACTTACCATTTGGTATATTTGAAGCATCCAAAGCCTGTTCCGTAACAATCCAAGCCCATTCTGCTTCCAGCATGCCCAGTTTACGTGCGGCCAAGAACACATACTCTGCAAACTTGCGGCGTAAAAATAGCAAAATGACTCGTGTTTGTTCGTTTCGAACCGGTTGCAAGAGACTGATGAAATCCTTCATTTGAGCAGCATCCTCTTCATCTGTATTGATAGCAACTTGACGAGTAATCTTTGAAAGTATTTAACAGAACAACCTTCACATTATAGAGTAGCAAGCATTCAAGGAGACTAAAAAGCACTCAGAAATATAAAATATTTTGTATTAAACTACAGTATGTAATGCTTATAACAAATTTTGTTTCCTTGGACTCAGTAATATTAAAGAATCACATAATCTCTAGAGATGACGAAAGTGATAGTGGTTAGTACCTAAATCCCCGCACACTAATTCTTTAACCATTTTATCTAGGTCATATGAAAGAAGGTATATGACTCAATCTAAGAAATAAAATTTCAGTCTTTTCCCGTGGTTTGTATATGAAATTTGATACTATATACATTAAAAAAATAAATATTTACAGTTGTAGTATTGGTTTCTAACGCTAGCTAGACCAACTAAAAAATGTGAATGAAAAGTAAAACCCACATAAGGCGCTTACTTTTTGAATAAAATCTTTTACAAATCCAGTTTTTTTGTGCAGTAATCTAACTCTTTAATCAAAAATGATAACACTTCTGTCCATAAATTCAAAACGTCAGCTAAACTTAAATAAACAATGGTGTCATTATAGTTAGTTAAAATATTATGGAAAGGGTGAAGAATGCTTGTAAAATTTGTGATTTAGCCAAACGAAAACACAAAGCTTTAATTTTTCGACATTATTGAAAGAGGCGACTAATAGGTTTAGTAGATTGATCACCACAGAAGTGGCAGATAAACCAAAAACTAAATGAACTGAAATAGTTTAGTAAAAATATCTTATCATAATTGTAGTAATTTCTTCTGAACTTTGACCTAAATTCTAAAATGTAAGTGCGTTGACAAGGATTTCAGTCGGACTTTGATACTTTTAATATGCCAGTCACCCCAAGTAACTTACGTCAGTCATAAAGAAAGTTTTGCCTTAATGTAAATTGAATCATGACAAGTTAGTGTTACCCTTTTGGTTTTATTCTTAAAATCAAAAATATTTTCAAAATTTTGACTGATTATCGTGTTCAAAGACTTAAGATAATCATAATAACACAGAATATTAGGAGAACCTGGTTCGGAAAAACGGAGGGTCGGATGATGAAGATATCTAGCATAGGTAAAACTTCAGTTCAGAATTGACATAATCACGAATAAATAACCAATCAATCATACTTTCAAAACGTTAATGCTATTAAGCTATAGTTTAACATACTAAACTGCAGTAGTTTAACGTCTGTGTATTTATTAAGTCCCGTAACTTACTTAAATGTAAACGCCTTACGTTATCCTGTTGAGTCATCAGCTCACGACTCCTTTTATTTCTTTAGTTTAAAAATTCTAACAAATGCTTCCCTTTATACTCTTACGACCTACGATGCATATTTAGGTTATATGTAGGCTTGTCAATGACTAAACATTACTCAATAACTAAATGGCTCTAACTGTAGCTTCATCGATGGGCTCGGTGCTACTAGTTTTTCAGATGCATTTAATTGAAGACAGACAATTTACGTGAAGGCATCCATATTTTATTTGGGTTTAAGAAGGTTAAGCGAGAATTGAAATATCGAATCAATTGATGTGGCATGAACACAACACACAAGTAAACACATCACTGGATAATATATTACTGTTTCTTCTGGTCTACATTTACGCAACATGAGATTTCACGCGCTCGTTTCAAAAAGGGGAGTGATTTTTGTACTAGTTGTGATTATCATTGCTTTGTGTACTAGTGGAAACAGAAAGCATTCTTGGTCTACTTTAACTAAAAGTACTTTGGTCATAGTTTGAGATTTTTTCTAAACTTTGTCTTGTGGTGCCTTCTTGCTTACTCATTGACTGACACTCGTGTTCACGTTGTGATCATAGCGGGTTTTAAAAGTTTTAAATCAAATTACAATGGTTAGTAAGACTTATAAATGTGGACAACCGAACTGCTTGTTCCCCGTTGAGGAAGGAATGCAGTGCGGTGAATGTAAAAAGTGGTACCATAAGATGTGTACCCGTCTAAGTCCTACGGCATACAAAAGATGCTCGAAGCCAAACTCGCATTGGCTTTGTATGTTTTGCTGTACAAATAAAAATTTATTAATCCAGGAGGCTATGAGCCTATTGGCTTTGGCCTGTAAGAAAAACGATGCCGGTTGTCCTGACACCACGAGCACTGACAGTGAAGAATGTGTCAGTGTAGTAAGTGCTGCTACCGGACACGTTAAACACCCGATTGTGATTGATGGAAAAGTAAAAACACCGTTAACATTAACAAGGAGTGAAGTGCCGCTAAATATTGACATTGAAAATCATACACCTTTAGTGGAAATTGAAGACCCGGATAACACTGTCATCGTTTCAAATAATCCCAGTGTGGCTGTCCTGAGTGAGGATAAATGGACTCCAGCACGGAGAAAGAGAAATGAGAAGAAAAAAGCTGTAGGCAAACCGCAGATGGTTAGCAAGTCATTGGAAGAGACGGTATCAGAAACAAGAATTCCACTGAGTGTCAAGACAGATCTCTCTGAGAGGTCAGTCATGTTTCATAAGTTAAGAGAATCTTCCGATAAGGAACCAAAGGCTAGATTCGAACACGACCTCAGTCACATTAAGTCCTTAATAAGCAAACTACTCCTAGATACAGTTTCAGGAGTTAGCATTTGTAAGCTTTATAGAATAGGACGAAAGGTGGATTCTGAAAGCCCTCAGATAAATCGCCTCTTGAAGGTAACATTTGCCACGGTTGAAGAAAGGAACCTGATTTTAGGCAACTCACGTAAACTGATTGGATCCGGAATATATGCCCGGGAGTATCTCAGCTTAGCTGATCGTATTAAGAGACGAGCTGCAGAAGTGGAAATAAATGAGCGTCGCCGAAACGGCGAAAGAAACCTCATTGTTAAGGGTTTTCAAATTGTCAAAGTTCGGAGCGAAACGATCCCCAAACCACTCTGGGTGGTAATGGAAAGTTCTCCACAGACTTAAAGGTATGCTACACAAATGCTCGCAGCCTACTAAATAAAATGACGGAGCTTAAGTCAATGGTGGATAAAGAGAAACCGGATGTTATTGCTGTTTCAGAAACTTGGTCAACTCCGGAAATATTAGATAATGAAATTCACTTAGCTGGTTCTTTATCCAGTAGGGCTGATAGATTAAATCGTAGGGGAGGCGGGGTTATCCTGTACACGAAAATACCTTAACTATAAGAGTAGCTGAGAAAGTGGCACATGTTTCAGGAACATGTGAATTGGTGCGATGTAGGCTGAAGTGTAGACGGCAAGACATTGAATTAGTTGTAGTATATCGCAGTCCAGAATGCGTGGTAGATGATTTTCTCCTAAGTAAACTTAAGTCCTGGTGTAACAAGGGTAAAAGCCTTGTAGTAGGCGACTTTAACGCACCGTATATAAACTGGGTAAACTTAGAAGTCGGGTCATCGCTAACGTCATTCGATTTCAAACTGTTAGAAACATCGATTGCATTAGCTTTGTTCCAACATATTAGAACTCCCACAAGATATGCCTTAAGAAACTCCTCTCTTTTAGATTTAGTCTTCACACACGGTGATGACGTTGGTCAAATGACTTTCCTCCCAGCGCTAGGGAAAAGCGACCATGCAGTCATTTTATTCCAATTCGTGACTGAGATTGCCTGTCAAACAGTTGCGCCGGCGCGTCCTAACATATGGAAGGCAGATATGGAGGCCATCAACTCCGCAGCATCGGCTGAAAACTGGGAAACTGACCCAGGAGCATCAGTACAAGAGGCATGGACGCATTTCAGGCAGTTATACAACCGGGTAACTCAACCATACATACCATGGACAGTCCCAAAGAAGAAGAAACACGGACATCCCTGGATAGGCAGGGATATTCGACGTTTACTAAGACAAAAGAAGAAATGTTGGGATGTCGCCATCCGCCTTGGCACAGAAGGTACGATGGAACACTACAGATCGGTAAGAAACAAGTGTATAACAAAAATTCGAGAAGCTCAAAGAAAATATGAAATGCAGTTGGCACAATCAGCAGTCAAGCAGCCCAAGAGAATATTCTCGTACATAAACTACAGAACAAGGATGCATCATTGGATTCCAAATCTAATTAAAGAAGGGAGTGAATCTGAAATGATAGAGGAAGATCAGGACAAAGCAGAGGCTATGGCTGACTACTTTGGGGCAGTTTTCGCTCAGGAACCTCCTTTGGACAAAAAACCAGACCAAAACAAATAGTCAATAAACCACCTGCTCACCGTGGACTTTGACCAAGACGATGTGCTTAAGGTTCTTAGCACCTTAAACATGGAAAAGTCAACAGGACCAGATGAACTACATCCTAAAATATTGAGACATATGGCACAATATATCGCGGCCCCACTGACTGTGATATTCAATATGTCACTTAATCAAGGTGTATTACCTATGGACTGGAAGGACGCAATCGGTACTCCCATACATAAAACAGGACCAAGACAACTTCCATCGAACTACAGGCCTGCAAGCCTCACCAGCGTTGTAGTTAAAATATTGGAAAGAATAGTCAAAAGGACAATAATGAAATTTATTGAAACAAATAACTTGTTAAACATAGAACAACATGGTTTTAGAAAGGGTCTATCCTGTACAATAAACCTCTTTTTAGCAAGGGAATTCTGGATAAAGGAGCTAGACAACGGAAACTCAGTGGATTTTGTCTACATAGACTTCAGTAAGGCTTTTGACAAGGTGCCAACAAATAGACTCTTATTGAAGTTGGAAAACCTTGGTATTGCTGGACCCCTTTTAAAATGGATTAAGGATTTCCTAGTAGGTCGTAGACAGAAGGTAAGAATAAATTCCAAGTGCTCCATATGGAGACCAGTACTTAGTGGAGTACCTCAAGGTTCCGTCCTAGGTCCTTTACTTTTTATACTGTATGTAAATGATCTTCCAAGTAAAGTACAGTCTCCAATGTTATTATACGCTGACGATGTAAAGATCTGGCGAGTAATAACTGGAGACACAGACTCAGATGCTTTTCAAGCAGACCTAAGTAATATAATTAACTGGTCTAAAGAGTGGCTGATGCCTATCACCGCGGCAAAGTGTGTCTACATGCACTTCGGGGACTCAAATGTTAATAGATATAACATAGGGGAAGTGCAACTACCCGTGGTTCGGTCTCATACGGATCTAGGGGTGACAGTGAGCCAGGATCTTAAGACGGCAACCCATTGCCAGGAGGTCGCAGCCAAGGGGTTTCGAACCCTCTGGGCATTAAAACGAACATTCACTAAGCTAGATACTACCATGTTCACCAAGGTATACGCATCCTCAGTGGGAACTAAGCTTGAGAACTGCGTTCAGGCTGCAAGCCCGTGTTTAAAATGTGACTCGCATATCCTAGAAAAGTACAAAGGGCAGCTACCCGTGCAATTCCGGAACTCCGGGGTTTACCATACAAAGAGCGGCTTGAAAAGCTGGACCTTTTTACTCTGTCCTATCGCAGATTAAGGGGAGATCTAATTTTGATGTACAGAATACTGAAAAATGATTTTGAACTTACTCTCTCTTTTTCTTCCCACTAGATCGGGACATCTCAGAGGACATGACAGGCGAGTAGAAAAGCCAAGAACGAACAAAATACCCGTGGCATACAGGTTCTCACACCGAGTCATCAATGCTTGGAACCTGCTGCCCGAAGTAGTGGTGTCCGCACCCTCAATTGACTCGTTCAAGAGAAGTCTGGACACTCACAGAAGCATACTAGAAAAGCAGTAACATAGGCCATAGGCCTTCTGTCCTTACTTTACAAATCTGAATCTGATTCTGATTTCAAAATGAAAATATTATATGAATGTAGGTCTTGATACATCCATGCAACTTAACTTTTTCATGTTTTCACATGAAACTTCGGATTATGTTATTCACTATCGCAATGAAGGTTCGATAATTAACGCCTTATGATGATTTCTATTTATACATGAAAACCAAACAAATTAAGTACCTGACTGTTACTTGTGATTAGTAAAGACAGTCATCCCGAATGATCAATGTCCAAATCAAAAGCTCTTACCAAACAAATTACCAGGCTTTAAAACTCTAACAACACTAAAGGCCAAATTTTCCAAAAAATTACTTTAACTTACCAAAGGAAACAAAGCTAACAGTAGAAACTAAGCTATTAGAACAAGTAATGAAAATCAAACAATTTTCCTTCTTCCTTATGGTTATTTTCGATGGTGTTTTAAGGGATCTTTTGTTATGAAACGAGTCTTTTTTAACTCCAAAATAAGACGAAGGAGAACTAAACTGTGACAGTCTATGTTTATGTAGCACGAAAAAGACCGCCATTAACCAGTAGAGGCTTTCTGTAAGTTTTGAAGTCTGAAGAGAAGAAGCCTGCAGTCGGACTTAAAATGTTTCAAATATTCTATATTTTTGCATCAAGATTTAATGAGGTGAGAGTTCAGCTCCATATTAATTCAAGGATAAACCACTAAAGAAATGACTATTGACTAACCTTGAAGTCTATTCCTCTCTGAGAAGCAGACTCCAAATAGGATAACACTTTTTTGGCATCATGGTCATCTGAGTGAATTACACAGACTTCGCGCCAACCAAACGATTTTATTAAATCAACCCAAACAGATGCTTCATTGCTGTACGGTGGAACTGTACGAAGAAAGCTACCATGGCTGTACTTGTCACTGAAGATTGAATGTCTTGCACTAACTCCAATAACCGGTAGGTGATAAAAAGCACAGGTAAATGATACGGATAAAGGTGCAGATCCAGGTGCTCCATTTGGATGGGAGATTATTAGAGCAAACATTCGACCCTCAGAAGAATTGAACAGGTTACAGACCTGGTTTGTTGCTTTAAGAGCATTTAGAGCAAGAGTCTTAAAAATTAAAATGAATGATGAAGTACCTCTCCAGCAGCTTTGAAAGTAACTGCATCATCATAAACGCTATCTCTGACAGATGAAACCATCCTTTTAAAACTAGAAATAACCTCATCATCACTTAATAATGCGCCGATAGTAAATTCTAAACAATTTGATCGATTTAAAAGAACCAGTATAATCAGACTATAATATGCTATCATTCTCAAATTAGATCATTATTTTGACCTGAAATAGAAAATGATTTCAAAAAGACATTCCTAAAAAGTACAGTTGTGATGGCACATTTAAACAAAATCCACATTTGTACTCAAAAGTGTGAAATGCACAAACGTAAAATTCTTAAAATTTTCATCTGTACCACGATAATGAATTGTAGAAGTGAAAGAACGTGCAGAAAACAATATTCCTTAATACCGTTGGAAGTGGAATATAACTCTCAGCTTAAATTTGACTGGATCATTGGAAAATCTTGATAATATATTTTTGGAGGGAATTATACAACTTTCAGACCATGATCACAAAAACTGTGATCACTTGATTATGTGTTGCGTCTTTGTTGTTCTACCACGAAACAAACGAAATATATAGCTCTGTAAGTTTTCGACATTCGATGCTGACAATATTTGTTTTAATGGACTCATCTACCTGAAGGCTCTCGGTCATGCGTCCTTGCTGGATCACGTGTGAAAACGTCATGCTCAACATCTACTGCAATCGCTAGCCAGATTAGTTCAGACGATCCTCGATATATTGATAGCCTATCAGTTTTATCTTCGAACCTCCTCACTTCTGTCTTTTGATTTCACTTGGTGTGTATACTTCACATTAGAAGATGTTACTGGTTAAAGCGTTGTGAAACTCCGAATATCTGTGGCGTCTTCAATTCTTCAGATATAACTTACCCATAAAACATGTTATTTCGAAGAGGATTTTTGACAGCTATGATAAATCACGATCATATACCTTCTTATGCTCCTAGAATTCATGAAATCCTATTTCTTTTAAAGATGTCACGGATATTCCGGGCCTCCTAACTCTTTTGTCCGTAACACCATTACAATCGAGGTTCCCAACACAGTCAAATCTTATTTTGAAAATAAAAGAATCCAACCATATGTTTGATAAGCAGTCGATGCTTCCTAAATATCTAACTTGACTAGATGTTGAGAGGGTGGTGTAAAACTGTATTCTTAATGGTGTCATTGTGAGGATGATTACCGAGAGCCTTCAGTCGGCAAAAGTAATGAGGTCAGCTTCAAAGTCAAAGGCATATAAAACTATTTGTTGTGGCGATTTATCTACCGTTGCATGTGTATTTCGGCATATCATAAATGACTCTACGCTTTGCTTAATAATTTTTTCACTATTTCTTGTTCATTGTTTTACCCCGCCACAAGTTCATAGTTGCTAACTTGTTCACTTTTTTCAGGCGTTACTTTAAATTTCTCTTGGCTGACGTCTGAATGAAGTCAGTTAGCTCTGCAACAGGTGGATTGGAATGGACCCTTTGATGTCACAGTCATACGTTTCAGTTTATGGGCCCCATTATCAGTAAATAAGACCCTGGTAACTCGCAAAATGTAATGGACCTTTATCATTTCATTAAATTCCTCAATAATATTATTATTCACAAAAATTTTATTGGTACATATGTGTTGCGAAGAAACCATTTCGGCCTACTTCAAAAATGCAATGATGCACAAGTTTCAATAATGTTAGCATTATATTTGACACATTTGAAAATGAGAAAAAAAGACAGTAGTGACAATAGATTACTAATAAATCAGATCTGTGTAATTGAGAAGAATATTGAGTTGACTTTAAAGAAGGAATAGGAGAAAATAAGGTAATAGAAATAAAGGAGACGTGAAGTACGTAAAAGCGTGTTTATGAACATAAAACAACAATAAACGACCATGTATGTATCTGCAAATGAGTAGCAGAAATAAAATAAAAACTAAATGGGAAAAATAACTTATTGTTGCAGTAAGATATGACATTAGAATAAGTGTTTGTGAAGTCATAGTTTGTTCTGAATAAAAATATATTTAATCTTGTCTCTGAAATTACTCTGATCAACCGTCAAACTTAAGTCCAATGTCCGACATCTTTTTCACCAGCTTGTATTAACCGACTGATATTTTTGCGCTTACTCCTTATTTTTACGACACAGTCTCACGAATTTAAATATGTCCCATGAGTGGTAGTCTAGTCATTCAACCTGGGCGTTCGCTCTCTGATGCGTATTCTTTCGAATGAACAGTTGCGCTTACTTCGTCTGCATCCTCTATGTGGTTTGAACTAATGTATAAGCTCTCCATGGTTACTCATCCGAGACCACGCTTTGAGGAGACGATCGAGTCAAATGAAGCAGAATGTTCATGATCAGATATTTCGACAGGTTGTTCTAACTTCTGGTCTACCGTTCATTTCTTTACTGTTATACGATTCTCGTGAAGCTCAAATCAATTCCTTATTTATGGACCCTGAGATCTTTACTTCACCAGTATATAGCAAGTTGTACCTTACAGGTCATTAATAAAGAAAAGAACAGGATTGAACCTAAAATTGTTTCTTGCAAAACCCCTGGAGCTGAGACTCTCCAACTCGAGTGCATCCTATTTACCTTAGTATGAAACATTCTGTTGTTGTTTTTGCTCATGTACGCCCTTATCCGTTCATTAACTAGTACCTCCAAAATCTTCTACACTATTGGAAGTAATCTGACAAGGGCCTTTCTATCTCGTACTCTGAATGATTGAGAGGGCGTTGCTTGCTTCCATTCTCTTGGGAGTCAGTGTGAATCTAGTATGTATACTAGAGTGCGTAAACTCCTATGCCTATATGTAATTATGGGGCATGTGGACTTGTTTATTTCTTCTATAATTGCATGTAAAGCATACTAATAACTGCGCTCACCTGTGCCAACACGCATATCTTTGATACCCGCACTTGAATAAATGCATATGAAGCATACCTAGAGGTAGTTTTCATGTTTTCCCACTGGTGAACTTACAAGAAGCTTGCCAGTGCTTTTGGTTTACATGAAAGCTTCCAGAAGTGGCGGTAAAAGAGAAGTGCAGGCCAATAAAAATACATCTCCGCTATGTAGTGTGGATCAATTGCCCATGCTAGTGATATCGTAATCCCTTTATACATATATTCTTCCGTCTTCAGTAACACTAACTTTCCATAGCTCTTTCCTACCCGAAGAGCCATGGGGATCTAAGTTGTTGGGCGGGAAAATAAACCAAAGGAAAACACAGCTTTCAGATAGGCGAATGTCGTTTTTTCGTCGAAATTATTATAGTTCGTTCTTATTACCACAACTTTTGCAGTCACGAGTGGACTCTTATTTAGCGTAGTTGTCCAGTTTTGCTTGCAGTAGGAATTCTTGGTAGGAAGTGAAAGCGATCCCAGTTTCCAGGCATGAGTCAAAGAGGTATTTGGCGTAGGAAATTAGCATCTATACGATTGGTTAGTAAATACCGCCAGACAATAAGGGGCCGTAATTAACCAAGATGTTCTACCTTACACAAATAGGTAGATTGAGGTCGTTTCCCCACCATCATGTTTGTTGGTCAATAAAGCCACCTCCCGCTTTTGCAATGTAAGGCTCTCTTACGTTTGTGGTATGCATGAATATTGCTTTAATCCAAACTCCACTAATTCCACGCTGATGCGAATCAGAGACCTAAAGCTTTTGTATGGTGGGTTATGTAACCATTTAGAATATCACACTACTATGAAGTTAACTAATGGTCTAAGTTATCAGATACTGGTCATATGTATGTCGTTTGGAGATGATAAGGACAGATAGATGATCAAAGAATATGAGGGAAGAGTTTAGATTTACGAAATTGAAGAGTTTGAAAACCAACCATATGTATGTTATTAAAGAATTTTTTAAATGATAGGAAATGAACTAGAATCAACTTGTTATGACCTTGGTTTGTCTACCCACTTTTGGCGCCGAGGATACTTGTCTAATCTAGATTTCGACCTTGATGCGATAGGCTGATCGGCTTAACCTTGAGACTAGTACGTGTGAGTTCGGGATGGGGTAGAGAGAAGAAAACTATTCTGTCACCTGATTGGTGGGCAAGCACACGAATGAGAGAAGACAAGACAATCGGAACACTATTCGATCTATTCCTGACTTCACTGTAATTCACTGAATTCCAGATTAGTGTAAAAAGGTACATGAATAAATAAGTGAATAACCCGACCGCAACGTACAATAATTAGGAAAAATACAGTTATGTCCAAAGCTGGGAATTATAGTAGAAAATAGGGTGCAAAATAATATGTTTAAATTACAATAGCTTCGGAACAGAAAGAGGTATGGCAGTGAATGATACATCGAACGAAAGCTTATGTTCTTTAGAATAGATTAAGGACAAAAATAGATGTCGGTGTTTTACAAGCTTTGAATAAAATGAAATAACGTCCCGAAAAATAGCCTTCGTAATTTGTCAGGGCTTCTTGTTTTCCGGTTCACATCACAACTCATAACGATTTAGGACATTGTGAGCTTCTTATGATTGACCAAAGTTGGGCAGCACCCATCAGGTTTATGAGTGTTCTGTCTAATTGAAATAGAAATCGAAATCGGATATGAGGCTTCACGGAAAAACACTATGCAACTTTAGACATTAGAGAAACTCAGAATCTTGATGTAAATGGCTAGAGCATAAGGGTTCAACTAATAATGAATAATGGGGGAGGGAAACCATGTGTTTTATCATTTGGTTATACAGATATGAACGGCAATAGTAGTCCGTTGTATTGTGTATTCAATAATTAGATCGTGCACTGAATTGAGCGACTGAACTCGACATCTGTTTAAGTAAATTAGTATTCCATGGAAATAATTCCTAAAATGCACGATCCCACACTTGCTGTGGTTAAATGGTAACTGCCATTTCTCATTCCAAATAGGTAAGTTATTAAGGTCACTTTAAATTCTAAATATAATAATAATAATTTATTCTCAAATAACAGTTTTTTACATGAGGCAGGCCAGTTTACAGGCAAGATCAAATATAGTACTTCCATTTAAAGCTTTAGGTTTAAAGCTGTGTCATTTTGAGTTCATCAGCGTATGGGTACAACATGAGCCACTCTGTTCAAACAAAAAGATCGATTCTTCAATTAAGAAATCATAATCACATTTATACCCATATTCTTAATTCTAGTAGGACTACCAAGCTAAACGAAGCAAGAAGGAAGGAGTTTTAAACTCAACCCAGCCTACTGATTAGAAATAACATAGAACCAACAGTTGTGTTACATGCTCATAGCTCTTTAAAACCAGCAACGCAACACCTGAATGTAATTTCCGTAGTGGCTAGGTCAACTGTCGCTGTATACCGCAGTGCCTAGGCGGATCCACATAACATCATTCCTGTATGTTTTCACAAATAATAAAATTATTTATCATTACATATGCTACATTCTCTGTTGACATTAATGAGCAGTGGGTGGATATCATGAAAGAAAAGCGACAATAGTATAACTCCCAAAACGAAAAGAATTAGGGATCAAGCCGCCATACAAAACTTCCTGATTTCATTTAATATCTTAGTATTAGAGAATGACTTAGTGGAAAGTAAATGCCTTCAATAAAGAACGGTGAGACGTATGCCACGTGATGCTTGTAGCGAGTATCAATTCAGCAAAACCATCACGTTTGTATTAGAGACAAAATTTGGCAACAAGTACACGTTCGATAAATAAAAGTAACTTCGGCATCCTATTGTCGTCTTACGGACAATTGGTTGAATAGTCCTCTCAACTAAAAGTTAGATCCTAACCAAAACAGTGAACCGCTAAAATACAACCCAAAGATCATCAACCGGTAGGTTGGTTTGCGGAGTGCCTTAGCCGATTGTTGGTAATCCGAACAAAGCTCACGAATTTAGTGTTTAACAGTGGCGTTGAGTATCGCGTAGCCTGTGTCTTCACACAAATGTGATAATAAGCGTTTTTTATCCTTCTTGTCCTCTATAATCTACTAGCATTAGATATCAGCGTTTGATTGCTGCAAACTTCAGAAAACAAGAAAACCTGACTGAGTCTCTTTAGGCTTCATATGGGTCTAACAATGGCCTCTTTAGTCCCAACATATAGTTCAAGTGCAAACGAAAATTGTGAAGATGACAGCAGAGAAACTAAATCGAATACGCTTGGTGTCTTTCGACGTGGAACAAGAACTCGAGATTCAGAATACTGAAGCCACGATCTTTCTAATAAGACATTCTATGTAGACAAAATCAGGATCCCAATGAACTAATTGACTCACCCTTTGCAATAATAAGACGACTGCTTTTTCCCACTATGTAAGTATATCCGTCCGGCGAGTTTTGGAATGATGACGAATATTATTCATTACACTTTAAAGTGTTATAGGCATCTTACATTAGGCAATTAAATTAAAATCAAATATATAATGACAAAGCTATCCATTTTAAATCCATTTGTTTCCACCTGATTTTATATTCTCGGATACATACTTCAAGACAGTGGGGATCCACTGCCACCAGACACTAAGTTCAATCAAACGAAGCTCCTTACACTCCAAATATTCGAGTTATTTGATTATGGGTAGCCAAAACGATAACAAATATATTTCCAAGATGTAGATAGATAAGTAATATTTTTTTAGCTGACTAGTTAGAAGGTGTGAATGAGAAGTGTATGTTCACAACTGTGTACAGAGAGTGACGTCACCCTTTTAATTCACTTGATATTGTCTACTTGAATTTTTCGATTGACGTTTAGGAGTGCAATTGATCAGCCTCTTATTGAAATATGTGCATACTTCACGTATTGCCTTGATATTGTCCCGAATAGGACGAAAGGCGCGTCCTGGAGCCCACTGCTAGCCACTGTACATCTTTGCTTATGAAGTCAACCTTTGACTGGATATCTTTGACGAGTTCAAGGCATTAGGGATACCGGGAAAATATAAAGTGATAACCGCTCAATGAGCTGTGACGTTTTATGAAGAACAGAACTTTATCTCGGCAATAACAAGCCCCCAAAAGAGTGAGCTTAGTAGCCCCCTCTTTATAAATACAATACTAATTAAGATACCTAGAAGATTGAGTGCTTACAGACGCAATGTAAGATGATTCTAGTAAGATTGTAACAATTTCGGTTGATTAGTTAGGAATTGGACTGAAACAACTAAGTATATGACAAAACAACAGATCTCAAGTATTCATTTACTTTCCTATTTCGTATAGGCATTATATTCCCTTATAAATTGTGTTGAATACTGAAAAGCCTTGTGTAATTAAACAGACAACCGCCTGCTCCACTGTGACTGTCCCACGAGCTAAATGAAAACATATTCACTACTTGTCTGATTTTTTTTCAACAGAACGAGGGTAACCTTCAGGCACGAAAAGATAACAAAAGAAATTATAATTTTAAGGTCTCATGTGAGCGATGAGTTGTTAAAAACAATGTGGATGGCTAGCCATGGAGTTTTATCAGGTTACATTCATAAACATGTCAACTTCAGGAACATCATAAATAACTAACAAACTTTTATATTGAGGAACGAGCTACCATTATGGCTGACTTCTATGTTTATTTTTTCTCTAACGACTTACTCCAAAGATCAGTATCAACACTCCAACAATCAAAATTAGAAACAAAGTAGGCATCTAACTGAGATTTACTCATCACCAGGATTCCAAAAGGTCATGTAAACTTTGCCGTTTTTAGTGTTAACCTCTTTCCAGATCTAAAGTAACTAGGAAATTGCTTGAAATGATGATAAGGTACAATGCAAATAGTTAAAGCCCATCCCATTTCTAAGGACAACTCGTTCATACTCTAGGAAACAGATGCTCTCGTACAAAATACCAGATGTCAATGCAAATCAATAGGTGCTTTGATTGATGATGATGAACATAGTTTTAGTTGAGGCATGCTTCTCTACCGACGTCACGGACGACGAAGTGATTGTACAAGGCATGACACTTACCCGTTTTGACATGATGCACAAGCGAAAGAGTGATGATGTACATTAACAATTACTTCAAAGTCATACACAATACCACACTGAAACAACATGATTGAAATTACAAAATTATGATGAGGTTGTTTTGTAAGCTTTAAGTATTGACCGGTATAAGTGGACTTATTAATGCTATGATAATCATAGACGTAGTCAAATATTGTGAACTTAGCACGATTCGATTATCTAATATGTAAAAATTTACGTTGGTTTAACATCACTGCAGTATTTTGTACTGCAACCAACTTTACAAAGTATTAATGTTTGCTTAAGCTGCGCATTCAACTATCATGCATACTTCCAACGGTTCAAGGTCCCTCATCTTGGCGAATCGCTAGAGCAGCTACTAATGACTTCCTACACCATGCGCGTGAAATTGATTGCTAAATTAAATAGACCTTCTACAACCCAGTTCAAAACCAAATTTGACAGGCCTCAGAGATATTTCGAGCCTCACTGAAGTAAAACATGGTAACTATGAACTACCAAATCATAACTTTGTGGCAGTAACTAAGTTACCGAAGTAAACAATTTTGTAAGTCTTCGACTATGATACGGACCTCATTACTTTTAATGAACACACCCAAGCTGAAGGCGCTCGGTCACGTATTCGCTCCAGATAAGGAATGGGCGCACTGTGCTACTTATCCCTTGAAACTATTTGCCGGCTCAGATCAAAAGATTCTCAGCATAGCGACAACCTTACAAGTATATCTCCCAATTCATTCATCCCTGACTTCTGATTGCAGTGGGTTGGCACCCATCTGTTATAAAGGTGTCGCAGACAAAAGTGCTGTCAAATCCTAAATATCTGTGACATCCCTAATTTATTAATTAATATTTCAAACTACAATCTATTTTCAGCACTTTTATTGATCATCCAACTTTATTTGTAGGATATTTACTATTCTCAATGTGAACGAAACTTACCAGTAGCAAATACTAGCTATAACATCAAGATGGATGATTTTTTCAAACTACGTATATCAGCAGTCTGATTCCACCGGTAGCACTTCTTGGGTTACTGACAATACAAGACTTAAGAAAAAGGATCAGGCTTGGGCATAGAATTAATAACCCAGTCCAGTAGAAAAGCATCATTGCTTGCACCATCGCCCCAACAGTTGAAAGTTTTTCATTTAGTAGAGTTTTGACGCCTTATGATGAATGCCATGATTCCTCAGAAACCACGAAACCGACGTTCATTTTGACTAACAGAGCGATAATTAAGATAGGTTTATAGAAGGTCCACATCATGTGGGAGACCGAGTGGACCATTCCAGATGCAGAAATGGAACTATGCGACTTGTCGGTGCGCGAAATAATCAAAACCCATTGGATGCACGTCGACAGAAAATATTAGCCTCCAGAGAGGTGCCGTTATACTCTAGACGTAAAGAAGAGGATGCTTCACACACACATACAAGATGTTGCTTTGATGCTGTCCAAATAAAAAGGAAGGCACTCATAAGATGGGAACCTTATATATCTACAGTCATCAAAGCATTCCTCAAAAAAAACGAAGGAAGAGATTATAATAAATTTCATTCAGCGCCATGAACCTATCATTGATAGCGATGAAGATGATAACAATCAGTTTTAAGAAAAGCTGCAGTCGACAGTAGATAAGTGCCCAAGAAATTAGCTGACCATGCTGATCAGAGACCTGTACTCCAAGGATAGAATGAACAACACCGTGTATGAAGATATCATGAGACGACATGGACTTGGAGGAAGGAAGGAGATTGGTGAGCGATTCGCAAATTAGTGTGCCTTCAACAAAATTGTTATAGTTGGCACCATACTCATCTCACAAATGCATATATAAGAATACCTGTATTTCCATGAATCACAACACACAGAACCGATTTGATCGAATTCGCAGCACCTATGGACCTTCCTATATATGTCACTTCACCAACGATTGAAGAAGTCAAGATGGCAAACAGACACATTAATAGTGGGCAAGCAGTGAGATCAGACAGCATGACACACGAAGCGCAATCGTTTGAATAGGACTAATCATCATACATCAACTTTCTCGACCACGAGAAAGCATTTTGTAATGTGGGTAGGGGAACCTTATAAAATCATCTTCAACACTAGTGCACCTGAAATGATCATCAGCATCAAACCGAATTGTAGTTAACATCACTGGACTGTGTTTATCTAGATAACTATTGTTAACTGAGATACATTTGGCATTTTTTTCTTTCTATCATGAGACAAGTCAACACCGAGCATCCATAAACCCTTCGGAGATCGGGTTGTAGAAGCAAGAGTTGTGGTGGTAACTCTAAAGACAAATACGATATCCTATATACTTGCTCTCAGCCCTCAAATACCCTTAAAAAACCAATCTTATTAAAAAGCTCAATTAAACGACACCTTATAGGGCTGAACTTACATTCAAGCTATTTCAGATACACATTGATTTAGTGATTATTAACCACAAGGTTTCGCTGACTTAGCAATTGTCATTGAATGAAAAATCATAGTGAAATAATTATTACAACAAAAAAATTTATTGATGATCAAGTAAATAAATGCAACTGGAATACACTGAAAATTGACGAATAAAACTTGCGAGAATGCTGTGAGTTTACCGAGCGAAAATCATCTTAAATTGATATGAGAAATTAAGATTGATATTTTTCTCATACGTTATGTTTGAGTATATAGTATCAACAATAAATCAAAACCTGAAGCTTCAGACCTTACGGAGATCACCCAACATTTAGGCTACTCAATAGTCATTTTCCTATCAACAGTCTCATGGAAAAAAGAAAATTTTATCTTTACTTAGTTAAGCATCATCTTAAAACGCATCCACTTGAAAAGTTCACTGGTTCATATTTGATTGGTTAAATATTAAATAGGAAAAATAGTAGCAAAAAACATTTAAACAACCGGGGTTTTATTATTTATTTATTTATGTAATTTTAGTTTCAATTAATGTTACTTTCTGTTAAAGCACTTGTAATTACTAAAATAGTAATTAAAGAACCGATATTGTTATTACGAATAAGTAATAAGTAGAATACTTATTATTATTAGTATTATTATTATTATTATTATTATTATTATTACTATACATGAGTGACCGAAATATTTCTGTAAAGTCCAAAAGTAAGTAAAAAAAACAATCACCGTAAAGGTAACCAATCAGACGAAAATAAAAATACGGTTCAAAATAATAATAAACACGAAAAACGTTCAACAAACATTTTTTGAAAAGAAATTGTCTTTAAGTAGTCCGTAAATAAAAATCTAAAATAACAAGTACAAATTAATACATATAGATACCACTATTAGTAGAGTGTATAGAAAATATAAATCTATGTTGGCATACCAAGCGTGATAATATTCTAAAACGTTTTATTATTAGATTACTGAAAGCATTCAATATAAAGCCCTTGACCTTGAATGTATGCTAGTTGGCATTTATCAAGAAGGTGGATCTACAGTCTTAAGGTAACTGATGATCCCTGTAGAATTCAAACATGTTTCATCCAGTTTAGTAGTTAGAGCAGTCATCCCTAAAATATACTCAACAGTAATACAAAGTGATTATGACGTAATTCACCTGAATGAATGATCATATTGCAGCTTGATAGAAAGAATTTGATCAGCACTAAGGACTATACAAACATAACACTGGTTGTCACATAGAGACCAACTGTTTGATGAAGATATATCCAGCTGACTAGTTCTAAAAAGAACGCATTTTTGACCATTAACCTTCTCTTCTAAAAAACTTATGGAAAATAGCCATATCGAGGCCACCCAAGAAGGAGGCAGGTAAGACTGATCGAAATTCTACCAGGAATGTCAGCAAAGGGATAGCTTAAAAGACCTTATAAATCAAATTAGACTCAAATCAGTTGCACAACTGAGTGGACATTTGGATTCAGTAGCTAATGGGATGAGTAGGCTTTTGAGTCGAGAAGTTCTAAGTTCCAATTCCGGGGTCACATCAACCCGGATGTAAGTACATCCAAATGGGACAAGATGTGCATCTAAGATTCCACTATTAGCCACATTCAAGTTTTTGTATAAGAGTGACCGTTATTGTAATTAACATTTATGATTTAAAATTCAGGTCCAGTTTGAATGAAGTCTTATTTTTACGAATAATAGACTGAAGTCACTGATTTCGGCGAGCTGAAGTAATGAGTAATAGAGAAACGGTACCTTAGAATATTAGGTACAGAGTTACTGTACAATTGATTGGTCATGGAATAGTGATCATTCCCATGTTTGTCTAACTTTTTAAGACTTATCGAAATCTGTCGATTAAGTTAGTGTTGGCTCTAGTCTGAGTGACTCACTAAGCCGGAATGATAGGTGCGTCGAGGTGGTCAACAGAAAGGCCGAACTTAAGTTGTGTGCAAAAGCATATCCGTTTAGATTTCACAGGGGTATTCCGTTTTCTTAAGATTACAAGCTCTCCTTGCTGACAAACACAAATTACTGCGAAACCTAGGTTCAGAGAGCTCAGTCGGCTTTCATCCACCATATAACAAAGTGCAGATTTATACTCCGATGTCAGTTGAGTGGTCTTGATCTTATGCATGAGTTCGAGACCTAAGGCCCTGTGTTCGAGTCCCGAGTGAGGGATCGCGGATGCATGCTGCTGAGAATTTCAATACTAGGACGAAACGGCCGTCCACTGCTTTCAAGTTTTTGATGGTGATCTAGCGTTGATCGGTTTATAATCACAATAAAGACCTAACAATCTGCACAACCTTAAGCTGATAATTAACACGTACTGATATGTTTGTGTATACGAAATAAGCTAGGAAATAAAGTTTCTTTAATTATTTCATTATCGTATGTTAATGTTAGTATTCCACTTCAACAGTTTTAAGGTATCGTATTAAGCGCGATTATTTGTGAATTTCAAGGTTCATTATTGAATACATTTATGAGCGTCCGTATATAAAAAGTTAAAAATTTAAATTAAACAACCACCAAGTAATGCTTAATCTTCAATAGGTAGTAAACATATATCAGCCCACAAAACATATCATTATAGTATATATATCACAACATAATTTCAGGAAATCTTTTATTTAGCTTTTCTTATATCCTATACCATTTTGTTGGTTTGCTCATAATTGATTGGTTAATTCACAGTACCAATTAACAGATGGGAAATTTACACTAACTCTAATCCAATCGGATATCATTGTGCTATTTTCCGATTTATCACGATACATTTGGAAGAAAAGAAACTAGTGAAAAATAACAGAAAAAAGAAACCAGTTAGATAAATACAAGCTTTTTATAAAATTGGTTATAAAACAGAATACCTTCTTCAAAAAGACAAGAATTTACTTTTTACAAAGCCTATTGTTGTTGGTTCACTTTCATAAACTGACGTAGCGCATCTTCTCACTATACCATAAACTATAGCTCAAAAACTTTAAAATTTAAAAACAGCTCAAATCAAGCGAACAGAACATCTGGAGAATAAGTTTAAAATATTGGATACTGAATTAAAAATAAGGAAGCGATTGTTGAAACATATACATATATATACTACACAATAAAATCAACGACAGCTTTTATTTTAAAAAATTTCAAATTTTAACAAACTTAATCAACTGATCGCCCTAATATGAAATATTTTCTGAAATCGAGCATGTATTCTATCCAAGTCATTTTGATATTTTATTCAATTATACTATACATTGAAGCATTTCATTCAGATGACGGTAGGTTACGTCCAATATTCTTTGGTTTTCTTTATGATTCCTAATTTTCCTATGTATGTGTATTGGTCACTTGTCAGAAAGAGTTTAACATCATGTTTTGTGAATAGAAACTAATGTATGGATTAAACTTAGTCCTATATGATTAGATCAAAACTAAAATTAACAGTGAATAACTTGTCGATATTTCTTGTAAGATATCTTGCAGATTGTAGGCAAAAGTACAAATCTATGGTAAAACAGCTCATCATATACGGATGACTATGAAACTGGTGAATTCTTTTAAGTTGATTGAACTTTATATTATGGTATATACTAAGTAATGATGTGGCATACCACCATTTCTACATTATAGATATTTAACTGACTAGTTCATAAAAATTATATTGTATCTTATATTGATCGTTATTTTAAGTGACAAAATCTATCTCTGTACATTTGTTTTCCTGAAAGAATTAAAACTAGGTAGTGCATGTATGAAGCATAATTTAACTTGACTAGTATTATGGAAAAATATCAAAGATAATTCTATTAGGTGTTTTGTTCAAATGTTTTCTATGAGAAACATTGTTAAGTAACATTTAACGTACTGAAGTAAAATAATCAAAGTTTGAAAGTTTAACTCACTAGTTGAAACAAGCTTTTCTCTTCTAACTTGCATATAGTTTCCACTAGACTAACTGTAAGTGATATAGTTCGATAATGGGGCTGATATTACCGATGGCATTGCATGGTCATTGTTTGGTATTCCGAGTAAACTGTAGCTAGAAATATTTGTCACTGAATTTTAACTCAGTGATCTAAGTGTAACGTACTCAATACGACATGAAGGTATGGGATGTTGTTAGTGTTCATTACTCAGGTACAACAGAACTATCCAGTAATTCATGATTTCCAGATGATGGAAAAGATTTGTAGCTTATATTAATGATTTAGACTACTTCGTTCTTTGATATAGATGATTCGATCATGAAGCTTTTATTTTTCTTCCGAACAATATCACTAACAAAGACTAAGTAGAAGCGAGCTATTCGAATTTCTCCACTTATGACTGTTAGCTTGTTCTGTTGACTTTGATATTGATCGGTTATTGCTAATCTTTGTCCTGTTTTTATCTGCATATTTATTGTGATTGTTCTCCTTCTCAACCTGATTTTCGGTTTGTTGTTTGTCCATGGGTTTTCTTATTGATTGATAGACTGGATCGATTTAGATGTGTTTATTGATTACTGATTGACCTGAGTTCAAGGCTTCTAGAACAAATATGCGGATAATAACAGGATAAAGATTAACAATAACCGATCAATATCAAAGTCAACAGAACAAGCTAACAGTCATAAGTGAAGAAATTCGAATAACTCGCTTCTACTTAGTCTATGTTAGTGTTGTTCGGAAGAACAATAAAAAATAAACTCAGCCTAAACTTTATTTTCTCGACAAAAATCAGTCAGTAATGTAAATAATCATAAAAGTGCAGAGTTATATGAATATGCCCACAGAATGTGACTGATTAATATTCGTGAAATAATTTTATCATATAGACAGAAGTGTATCAGTACTAGACAAGCATAAAATCGGTCACTAATAAGTGATTAATCAATTTCAAATCTTTCAATTTTCAAAATATTCATAAAAGATCGAATAGCTCAATGGTTGCGTTTCAGATTGTGGATCTGAATTACTCGAATTTCAGATCATTATGGCTTAACAATTATCTTCAGACCAGAAGCATTCACTACTGATGGGTATCAAATAGCCAGAGGCTCAAGTCCAGGGTTTCTGGTTATCCACCTCCAAACATCGAACATGATTATGTAATTTAAATAGAACTGAAAATTTCTAAATATATTCATCTTGTTAAGTTTTGTACATATTAGCTTAACATTGTATTTTATCTCTCTTTCCGTCTCTCTCTCTCTCTCTCTCTCTCTCTCTCTCTATATATATATATATATATATATATATATATATATATATATATATATATATATATATATATATATATATATATATATAATTGTGATTAAAATAAGTGACAAAATATTCTAGACCACTGAAACATAAAACAATAACAACATTCATGTCCACAAGTTCTCATCTTTTTACAAATTGAGTGTAAAGCCTGCTTAAATAATAATTGTTCTATAATTATTATCATTCTATTAACTGTATTCATCACATAATCTAATAAATAAAACCACATCAGACTAATCTGTGACAATAATTAACATTAAATTATGTTCACTCTTGACTAGATATTAACAAGGATCAAAGCTTCATTTATTATTATTATTATTAATTGGTTTATTAAATATTAAATGTTCCGGTACAATATGGAATTCTCAGCACAAAGTATTTCAACGTTTCCGTTTCTTGTTTCTTGCTCGATATTGACGATAAATGTTGAGTGATCGCCTGTTAGATATTAGCAGTTCAGGAATCGACGTCTTGTCAATGCATATTGCCGGCCACCAATATGTCTTTGATTGTACTATTTTTTAACTTGTACAGCAAAAGGTCTTAAACTTTTCACAAACGTACCTGAATGGGTTATCAGATTATTAAACATAATGATGTGTTAAGATAAACAAACACAGATAACTAATTGAAATATCAAGATGGCGGGAACATATAGCCCATATATTCAAGCAGGCCGACAATATATTCCTAGGATATTTTATTGATACATTATGAACTAGACTAAAACAGCTTTCTATAATGTTGAATTTATTCATTTATTCTTCAGAAATAACAAAACGTAAATAACAAGAACGAACTAATTGACCGAAATACTTATAAGAAACTCTTTGAACCAGTAATTTTTATTTTTTGTTGTTTGCAGTGAAGTATGAAACAATTTAGATGATGCGATCGAAAATCTAATTCAACATTATGGAACTATTCTTTCTTTTTTTGTTTAAAAAGTTTAAATCTTAACTGATTCTAGATGTTAATAGTTGAATTCATGGGTCAATCCAAGCTAGACTACCATTGAAGACCTAGAAACACTGGACGGCTGTTTCGTCTCAATATGAGACTTCTCAGAAGTTCTCATCAACAACTAATGTAATCTATGGCAATGGATCAATGGTTGCACAAGATCATCAATTGATTGAAGTTAGATATCAACACTGTTTGGATGATGGCTCAGTGGTCTAGAGGTTAAACATTGTCGCTCGAGACCATCAGTACTTGGTTCGAGTTTCGAGTGCAGGATAGTGGATGCGCACTCCTGAGAAGTTCCATGTTGGGACGAGACGGACGTCCAGTGCTTCCAGGTCCTTAATGGTGGTCTAAATTAGATCGATTCATGATTCCAACGAAATAAAATTATATAATTCATTATATATTTTTTCTACAAAATAATGTAAAACATGCTAGTGTTTACAACATTCCATAATCTATGGTGATAAAAATGAGCTTTATGTTAAGTATCATTCATAATCTTGTACTCAATAGTTTGTCGGCTTTTTTGTAGAAAACGGCCTGCCTAACACTGTGATGTACGTTAATTATGCTTACAGATATATGTAGTATGTAACTAGAGGCAGAAGTGGGATGTCTAAGAGCAGAAATTTAAGAAGATTGAATTGAAAAGAAGGGAGAGGGAAGCTGAAACTAATCAAAATATAAACAGGTATGAAAGAAAAATTAAGCTTGTAAGAGACAATTCAAAGAAGTTGTGCGAATGATATATTTGACGTATTATTTTCACATATAACTAAACCATTGTGTGATTAAACATAAAACAATAGACTGGTTGTTCCCATTTGGGTTGTCGACCACTTCAACTCATCTATCATCATATAAAGGATGAAATTATAAATAGATAAAATTAGGAGTTGAAATATCTAGTCAGAATATAGGCTTTCACTACATATTTGGAGAGTATTACGTAAAGACATTCATGTTCAACGTTTTATCCTGTTTAGAACTTATGAACTTGTGATAGAAATTTAAGACTGAATGCTTTAAACATACTGTGTCCTATTAAGATACTAAATCAAAATAAATATCAACACTACATATGATATGTATATCATGAAATTAGCTGAATTCATCAATTTCAGTCGAAATCTACATGTTTTGAACTGATTTTATTCTCATAGTAATTAGTTACGGTACTTAGAAAACATATGTACATCTATTTAACAAGTCCGGAATAAAACCGACTGTACATTTTGAAGTTCATTAGTTGGTTATTGTCTAAAATAAATAGTTATCTTATAAATCTACTCACTACTGGAATCCATATCTTAACAGTGATTCATTAGTTCAGATTTGATTATCAACAACATGATTGTAATACCGAATAATATATTGATTTGAATAGTTTCTAATTTGATAATCAATTTATGATAAAAGAGGTTGATTACTAAAACATGCTGTTTTTAGTTTATAGACTAAGTCTTCATAATAAAGACAAAAAATGCGTTCAACTACATATTTTATTATGGACACTTCGATAGAAAATAGAATTATATGAATGTAATAAGTTTTTGAGGTCCTAAAGTATATGACTACTTTGTCAAGATGTTCTATTTCACTAAATTAAACATCTGTTATTCACTGCTTTCCTAATCATCCTTATTTTACTTTAATTGTTGGACGTTATTTTATTTACACCATACAAACTGTAAAATCTTTTAAAATAATTATGATTTACTTAGAGATGTTTTAAGAAGTAACATAGCGAAATATAATCCAAACATTTATGGAATATACAAGTAGCTTGATATTGAAGTTTATCAAGTTATATCTTCATACATTCAGTGATTCAACTTGTAGATTAATTAACTGATTATATGTTCAACTTTGAACTACTATTTAGTTCCAAAGGACATCAAAGTAGATAATGTAGGTTATGAACTGTCGATCGACTAATTGATAACCGGATGATTTATCCATCAAATATCCGCGTTTTTTTAATTGTTGTTCACCTCGTATAGAATAGGATTCTGGCTCTCATGTCCTGGAGCTGTTTGTTATTACCTAGTGGTTTATGTTTCCCGAAATCATTATTACAGAATATAGTACAAAATTCCTCTAAAACCATCATTGGTGAATAGGCGCTACACTTGTGATTCGATTGATTAAACAAGCCCATAACTTTTCATACATACCTGATTAATGTTTACTAAGACTGCTTTTAATAAATCGTATATATATATATATATATATATATATATATATATATATATATATATATATATATATATATATATAATTTCTATCATAAACTAACAGACCGTGTGGACACTGATAAAAAGTTTGTTACCGAAACGAAACCTCTGTAAGTTTGCATTTTAATTTGTTCTCTGTAATAAAGTTTTATTGATTAGGTTGCTTAATCAATCACATGGTGTAGCGTTTTCTGTTTAAACGACGTATATTATAACTAAGTATTTATGTTGATTTTAGACAGATAAAATAAATCCCTCTATTCAATGAGAGAAATATTCTAGTCTCTGATGATGATGTCATATTAGTATTACGCTAAATTAGACAGTTACATATACAGCATTTTAGTTAGATTTAGTGTTATTTAATTTAACCCTATTAGATTCATGATGATTAGAAAGCCTAAATAAAATAACAGTTTTCTGGTTCATTCTTCTTAATCTTTTTTTTAAGTATTGGTGTCTGAGATGAAAACAGCGCCAGCGGGGATGGTTCATCAACTCAAATAAATGATGATTGTGATGAAATTCAATAAAATAGATTACTTGTTAATGCATACAACTACCATATTTTCGATATGTTTTTAAATACGTGTACTTACCTTAACATCAGTCAATAGTATGTCTTCAAATTAGTACCAATGTATTCGTTATCATTAGAGGCAATTGATAGGATGTCCTGCTTGACCTAGACATTCCTCAATTCGGCACCCATAAGCAAAATAAAACTGTAATATTAAGGGAAATGATACTTTATGTGAAATTCGAACTGACGTTATCTGCATACATATTTGAACCTATCGTGAGCATCACCTCCTTCAAGATTGAGAATACTCATTACTGAGAATCAGCAGTATGTGACACGTATCAAAATTTAGAATCAAAAAGAAATTACTTGAATATAAACCTTTTTCTCAGTGTTGACATTCTAGTTTCCATTTGTGAAGCAGTGACTGACAGGTCAATGCATTAGAATTACAGTTCCAAACTCATACCACCTATTTTGATTTAAGTTGACAGCTAATATCACTATTACTCACATTAAAAGCGTTGCTCAAAACCTAGTTATTTACCCAGTGAATAAATTAAATGAATCCCTTTTTATTTTATTGTCGATTTGTATTGTTAAGCAAGTCGACGAATCAAGTGATTGAATGGATGAATCAGTATGTGATTCACACAAGTACTTGCACCTATCATTACTAACTATTTATATGTTCAAATGGGAAGATAATATAGAAAACAAAAAATGTATGAAAAGAATGTTTTCTATGACATTATATTTTCAATATCGATCAGAATAAATTCATCAACAGATGATGATAAAGTAGTAAATTAACACTGAAGGTGAAATATTAGTAATGAATCGTATATTTTTTACATCATGGGCTGACTTTGGTCAGAGTGGTTTTAAGATACAAATCATCGATGGAAATGAATGATGGTTGTGGATTGTTGGGAATGGAGTTATGTTGAAAGTGTAAATAAATGGATCATAACTCATCGGTCTAAGGGTTTAAGGATTTGCCGTAAAAACTTATGGTTCTCTGTTCGATCCCTGGTAATGTCTTAGATTTTCACTGTTGAGAAGCTGCATTCTTAAACAAAATATCCGTCCAGTATTTCCTGGTTTCCAACAATTGTCCGGTTGAATTCAATCTGTAATGTAAAATTACGAGAGTCAGTAATTTGTACAACCGCATATTTTGTAAAATAATGAACTAACTGTGGAAATACAAAAGTTACAAATGAAAAACGACGAATTAAACGATAAGTGAAATCTGTTGTAGATTGATTTTCTAATGCGGACCATTTATCATGGATTTTATCATTATCACCTAAGTATATTATTCATTGTTTTTTATATCTGTCCTTATAATAAATCTGAAGCTTCTGACAGATTTAAGGTCACTAGATAAAAATTAGTTCCATACCTTGATCTCAACATTTAGACAAGGTTACACACGTCTTTTTCCCTACCATAGTCCCATTCTTCAGTTCCTTTTACTTATCTCTCCAACTAATTCTGTAAGTGTTAAACTAATATTAAACCAATTTATCCCGATGTTCCACAACCTTAATGAAAATGAGTTTTCATCATGTTTGGTATAATCCATTTCCATAGTTTATAACATCTATCTAGTTTCTATGTCACTTTAACTTATCAGTATGGGGATTTGTGAAGATTGTAGTATTTTAACAGTTGAATTTATGAGTTCATCTAAAGCTCGAATTAAAATTGTTAACTAATTCTTTAATAGTTTAGATTTTAAGTTATTGTTTTGAACTTGTTAAACGTCCCATTATTAATCGCCTGATGAGATTAGCACATTTTCAGTTTTACCTTTTTTCCTTTGGCGATGGCCCCATAAGTTTCTATCAATAAAATAACATATTTCGTCATTTGTTTCAATTACTTTTATTATTATTATTATTATTATTATTATTAGTAGTAGTAGTAGTAGTAGTGGTAGTAGTAGTGGTAGTAGTAGTAGTAGTAGTAATAATAATAATAATCGTAGAAATCTTCATATATAAATCTCTTTACTATTATATTTGATAAGTTTTCATAAACTGTTTATCCATTCAATAAAAACATATGAATGTCTGGAAAATAACTTTTATTTGTAGAAAAGATTTTGTTTCTATCTCTCTGTCTGGAGGGTATATGTATATATATATGCATAATTGGTAACAATTCATGTTTTATAACATTGGTAATCTTAATTATCAGAGGGAGGGATCTTGTTGGTAATTCGATTTACTTATATTGAGTGACTGACATATGGAATTGGTTATCTGTTTTTATGTACATGTTTGTAAAAATATTGAGTGTAAGGCTAAATCTGTGAATCCCATACAATGGAAAAATATAGACAGTGTGTACATGTGCTTTTGATATTATATATATTCTAATGGGTATCTGAAGGTTCCAGCATATATTATTTTGTTGTTAATGTATGTATTTGCACACCTATTATAACTGAATAATTATACAGTAATTAAAAGCTTCTTTAATGAGGTTATCTGTATAGTAAAACTGTTGTTATACACCTACACATCGGAAAATGTTTATGTTCACTCTCGTTAGTGTAAGATCGGTACGTTTACTTTTTATTCGAATTATTAGAAAGTAACATGTTTGTTGATAAATAAACAAGTCTACTAAATAATTTATGTAGTCACTTCTTACAAAATACAACAGTCTAGTAATGTTGAATTGGTAATAAAAGTAACATTTATAATTAATTATTGGATTTTTTAAATTTATTTATCTACCATTGATGATTTGACAGAATCTGTTACAATGATATATGTATAAATGAACTTTCACTAGTCATATACTAAACGAATATACATGGTATTGAAGAAAATTATGAATTACAACTTAATGCTTCGCAATTTTTCAATAATAACAATTTAATTTACATATTACTTGATCAGTTTTTAGAAAGAGATAGAAAGAAAACTCTGTTGTTATTAATCCGATAGTACTAGTGAATGTTAAGATAATTAATATTGATGGAATTGTCCGATATTGGAAAAATATAGACGATTGGTTATCGAGTCAATCACTAATCGGTTTACATGTTCTGTGTGTGTTTTTGAAGTTCTCTATACGAAGATGTACGAAAACTGTCTTCCTGAAGAGTTTTACATTAGTTATTCAACAAATTTCGATATTAAACATGAACTAAAGGACTAAACAAACATTACATGGAACACTTCTCGACGATTAGTTATTTTTTAATATTTTAGTTCTACAGGCGTTCAGTAGTGGATAGAATAACCTAGTTGCAACGTCCTAGACTAGGTTGTTGAGTAATTCGATTTCATATCCATTGAGGTAGATCATTTATCTCAAAATTTCAGGTATGCCTTTCTGACGAGTGGCAACTAACATGACACTTAGAACAAGTAAGCGATCCTGGAGACTACACCTAATCAAGTAGGTCTCACTATGGCGGGGGCGGTCCCGACTCACTTAGACCAATAACCATATTTCAAATTGATTGATAGTATCTGATCAGTACGAAAGGGCTGTACAAACTAATTGGTCACTTCTTAATTAGCTATTAGTTGTAGATAGATAACAGATATATATATATATATATATATATATATATATATATATATATATATAATACATCCAAGTATAATTGACTTTAAGAATAAGTTACTCAATATCTAGAACAGAATACTCTAAAGCTACGGATTTTGATTACACTAGATGTTTAAGTCTAGTTGAACTATCCATGGCTAAAAATAAACTTTTACTGATTAAAATAAGAAAAATTTCAACCAATTTATTTTCAAAGCTGTACAAACGCAAATATATATACATAATTTTCAAAAGATAATTATAATATTAGTAATCATAGAAAATTTTGTTATACACGGTAACAGTGAGGTAGAAGAGATAAAAGCATTAAAACGTTATTTTTATCAGGGAAACTAATAATATATACGAATATTCGTCAAGATTAGAACGAATAATTTGACAGATATTGGGCGCCGAGTATACAGAAGTCATTATATATGTAAATTATATTTGAAACAATCTCGGCGATTGAAATTTAAAATAATTCCAACGTTTCGTCCAGCCAACTTGTCTGGACTTCTTCAGGGTAATAATTTCAATCGCTGAGATTGTTTCAAATATAATTTACATATATAATGTAACTAATAATAGTTTTATTGTTGAGGGCTTGCATAATCCTCATGAAGATAGATAGAGAAATTATAATTAGGAAAGGGAGGCACAGTATGATAAGATAAAATGTGATTGCAATAACGTTTTAATGTCTTTGTTTATTCCATCTCACTGTTACCATGTCTAACAGAACTTTCTATGATCACTAATATTGTAATTATTATCCTTTTTAAAAATATGTATATATATTTGAGATTGTACAGCTTTGAAAATAAATTCTACAGATTAGACAGGTTGATCCATTGTGGATTATTGATAACATACTGAATAATTAGGTCAAAAAATGTCATATACAGCAGACGGAGTTGAATATAAGTTTTATGTTTGATCCATCAAAAACTGTTAATTACGAAAGCCGATTGTTTCGAAAACGACCCATCGAAGATAGACAGAATAAGGTAAAATTATAAAAACAATCGTAAAAGATAATAATAGTTGAATTCATATGTCGATGTAAGCTAGATCACCATTGAAAACCTGGGGGCAATAGACGGTTGTTTCGTTCCAACATGAAACTCCTCAGAAGTGAGCATCCACGATCCCACCCGCAGCATTCGAACCCAGGACCTATCGTTCTTGCGCGTAAACTCTTGACCTCTAGACCATTGAACCAGTATCCGAATTCGTGAATCGACTGAAGTTAAGCATCAACACCGTTGGATGCCAGCTCAGTGGTCTAAAAGTCAAACGTTTGCTCATGAGACATAAGGTTCACCACAATCTCCACAAACCCCACTATCATAATAAAAGATATTGTTTTGATTGACGTAGGCTTAATGAATTTGATTGTGCAATCAATCATTAGCTCTCGATATATTTTACTGGTATAAACTGTGGTTTGTGTAAACACTACATGAAATTATATTGAAATCCTGAATCGATTCAAGTTAGACTACCATTGAAAACCTGGAATCACTATACAAAATCGTTTGAATGATATTCAGCTGAGCTGTATACTGTCAAGATATTTTAAAAGAACTGGATGTTTAAAATGTAGTTCATACAAATGCTTATTTTAATATTTTATTCATATAACAACACACTGTTTATTTCAAGACTTATGAATGCCTATAGAAACAATCATTGGCGAGTATCAATTTTGGCCAATGATGTATGACAGTATCGTATCTCCGTATAAATACACAGTTATTCAAAGCAAATATATAAATCAACAAATTGTTTATTTTAGAAAATAACAAGAAATATATTAAACAGAGACGAATCGTGGTTATCAGTGGGATCCAGGACATGTTTCGTTCTATTTGGGCCTCATCTATCTGGATGCAGTAGCCGTGTTGATAACGTCATGGCGTTTGAAGTAAACGGCACTGGGTTCGAGTCCTGAAGTAATCGTCAACTCTTGGATGCGAGCAGATGCAGGCATATCCAGCTGACCAGTCCCAAATAGGACGAAACGCGCGTCCTGGATTGCACTGCTAGTCACCATCCATCTCCACTTACAATATCGAAGCCAATGCGAGAATGATCAATTACAGTACCAAATATCAATAGAAAAATTCAAACAACCGATAACAAAATGAATTAAGAAACATATTACCTGTGTATTTTTACAAAAAAATTTATCTTCTAGATTATTGATTGTATAAATTTTTATCACAATGGTTTCAGAAGTTTTTTCATCGATTCTTTTCGTTTCACTCTACTAGAATCATAATCGTTTTGGACAAATTCTTTGTTCATTTTAGGACAACTATTTACATTACACCATATTTATGGAATTCTACTTTTCGATAATAATTTTAAAAATAGATACTATATTGTTTTGCTTTTTGAAGATAAGTAAATACTTTACACTGGGTATTGTATAACAAACCATTAGAAATTATTTATCTACAAGGTGGTCAAATGCAGTCAGTATTACAGGTAGACCTTAGCAACAAGTGCCAAATAACATGAAACATTAGTCCAGAGCTTCCTATCGAATACTTCCAACCACCACCTTACATTGAGACATTGTGCACACAATGGTAAGCCATTTAGACGATGGACCCTATAACCGATAGAATTCGTTTAGTGCTAAGAAGGACTTGATATACGTAAATCGGTCACCAACTGATGATCAATCGATACTAAACTATTGGTCCGCATTAAATAAATGAGTAAGAATAACAAGGAAAACATTTATAATTAGCTAGTTTTAAAAATGATTTTCAAAACCGTGCTTATGCTAAACTTATGTATTTTATTGTCGGAAATGGGTTTTGTGGAGATTGCAGTAATTTAATAGTTGAATTCATGAGTCGATTGAAGCTAGATCACCTTGGAAAACCTGAAAGCACTGGACAGTCGTTTCGTACTAGTATGGTACTGCTTAGCAGTGCACATACACGATCCTGCTCACGGGATTCGAACCCAGCTTTAATCGGTTTATGTCATCAGAAGTGTGAAACGGATGTGATTGATAATGCTGGATGTTGTTTATAAACTGACTGTTGAAACTATGAATATCAGTCAATTCCAACCAAGTAGCCAATGTGATGTTGTTCTCTCTATGACACTTGATGTTTTCAGTTGCCTCATCTAAGAACAAACAACTATCTAATATCCATAATCTTCTATAATCCATTAAACATTTTCAGCACATTACAACCATTCTCTTGAAATAAAAAAAAAAAATTTTTTTAAACTGAAAAGTTAAAGTACCAAAATCTGATAATTTTAGGTGGGTTGAATGCAGTCAGTAGAAACTTCTTGACTTAGGTTTTGTGCTAGTTCCCAGTTAACCTTTGTTAAGATATAAACTTTCAGTAATGCATATTAGACTTAGAACAAATTTCAATAGATCCTATCTTAGATCTGATTTATACGTCAGTAACTTATACTTTTATCTCATGACGTAATAATATCTCATAAAATATTGAAAACTACATAACTCAAGACAGCTTCTTTCTATATTTTAAGCCTAATAACACCAAGACAGACCTGTGTGAATTGATGACAAACTAAAATGTTAAGTGGTTAAATGCAATTAGCATTAGTTCCTGAATCGAGGTTAACTACTAGTTAACGCATGCTACCAATCTGTGTCTGAATTCTTGAAGTAATCAATAGTTCCCTTGGTGAATCAACTCTAGCCTTAAAACCTCAGAATTTCTTACCTAACAGGATATAAAATCATTTAGAGTAGGAACCAATTTAACCAATGAAAGTAGATCAACAGTTACAGATGCCTAAAGCAATATTGGTTACTACTCATTATAATAATCTTACATTTTGATAAAGGAAAATCCGAACAATTAAGGTTTATATAAATTCCTTATTTCTTTATCACTAAGTTAATGGATAATTTTAGACAGTTTATTCCTGATAATTATTTATGATTTTTGTAAATATTGTATTACATGTTATCTAACCGACATTGATCAATAAAAGAATATGATAATACTGGTAAGATAATTAAGAATAATGAAATGTCATTCAATCATTATTCATATTAATATATTATGTTTATCCAACAATTCGATTATATCTCTGATAGGTTATCTAAATATATATTTAGAATTCCAACTTATTGTTATTTCATTTACTTCCCTATGACACTATTTTTACATCAGTTCATCTTGTTTTCTTCTCTTTAACCCCACCCTCATTGAATTTTGAAGTCTAGATTTTGGCAAAAATAAAACGCTCTATAATTGATTAAATAGAAATGTAAAGAAATATATTTTTGTTATTATATAAGTAAATCTTAAATTAGATTATGAATTGGGATTAAATTGTATTTACAGAGTGATTGGTTACTGCACAAAAAAAAAGATTTCAAATTGACTGTTGAACAAGTAAATTTAAAAAAGCTATACATTTAAATGTTAAAAATGTCAAGAGGATAAACAGTAAATACTTTAATGTTGATCATTTTTATATAATAAAATACAGAACATTCAATTGTTATAAACGATATGATAGAATGACAATTATTTTAGTTGGAATATGAAACGACACAACTATTCTTCAAAATACTGAACGAACATATAATCACAGTTGAATTTATGAGTTGGTCTAAGTTAGACCACCTGGGAGGACTGAACGGCTGTTTCGTCCTAGTATATGACTTTTCAGTAGTGTGCATCCACGATCGTGCATGCAGGACTCGAACTACACAAATCCCCTTACTGATATGTATGTTATAATTATCTTATATAGCCGATTAAATATCAGACTAATAAAAAATTTATGTTTTAATTGCTATATGAATCATGTAGCTGACGGATTGATATTACTGAAAATCACTACTGTTTTGAATTACAAATCCTTTTGTGTTAATGAACTTAGGTATTAGTAAGTATAAATTAAAATTGAGGTGATACATTTTATTTCATTGGCTTGTAAATTAACAGAAGATAACAACTTGACTTGATGGATTGGTTCAATATAAGAATCAACCTACTTTGTGTAACTAACTACTAGAAAAAAGCTGATAATAGTTTGTAATTTATGTGACTATTTGAAAGTTGCGCCACGAACTCGAAAATTAAAATCATTAAGAATATTTGCTTTTGCTTGTTAAGTAATTTGATCTAAAAATTTCTTCATTTGTGTCTTTTCATGTTGGCTAATTTGTCATATTGATTACATTTTGTCTAGTCACCTGGCTTAATAGCTTCGTCATAAATCTGATCAAAGGAATTTGGTCAACACAAAAGATTAAACAAGATGATATTACTTGAAACTAAGTGAGTACATAGTATAGACAGCTTAATCTTTAAAGTGGTCATCAGACATCTATATGTCAATTTTGAACTTTTTCACTGTTACTTTAGAAAATTTGAATTCGGACATTCAAGAGAGTTTCAATTTTTTAAAGTCAAAAATTCAATCCGAAAAATAGGTTGCGATCTTGTTGATCTTCACTAATCACCATATTTTTTTCCCTAAGCATACAACATATTGGGAAAAATGTATATAATGCGCTGCGTTTATATATATATATATATATATGGGAAAACATTATTTGCAATCACAGCTCGTACTTCTCCATTATGAATTTGCACAAGATTTGGATGTTATCTGTTATCATTTCTCAGTTATATTTAATTGTGGCTTCCAGTAGAATTTAAAAAGATTTGTTTAACTTAATAGAGATAAATAAGGCTTATTCCTTTACAATCAAAAAACTATTTCATATCTGTTGTCTTCAACCTGCAAAAGAACAAAGTTAGTAAATCAGATTAAAGCATTAAGATAAAACATTTAGTCTTACCAAATTCGAAAATAACTGAAGTATTTAAAACTCTCAATAGCAGGAACACCACAAAAAGTTAGTTTATGAATCGCTTCTAGCAAATATATAAAGCACATTTTGTGTTTAATATACACTAGCACTATTATAAAATTCAAAGACTGAATGTAAACATGCCATTCGTTTGGCAAGTTTTGAAGACATTGCTTACAATAAGAAGAAAGTACACCATAAAATATCTATCATAAGACGATCACTGAAAACCAGAGAGCCCTAGGCTGTAGTTCCAATCTGATATTGGGCTTCTTGGTAATGTCTACCGACGACATTATTAGGAAGAAATTAACAATCGTTGCAAGATCTCATATTATTGAGTACCGAATGAAGTCAGAGACATGGATTAGTGGTCATAAGCTAATGCTCTTTCCTTATAGTCAGAAAGTTCTGAGTATGATCGTCGTTAGAATCTAAATTGAGTAATACTAAAGAGTATAAAACTGGAGAGAAACACCTGAGAAATGATCTTCAGTGTTTAAGTATATCATCGTTAAGGTCAGTTTCCAAAGCAAACTACCTCCGAATAATGTTTTTTGATGAGCGGTGGAAAAAGAAATTACATTAATGTTATTTAATTGTAATAAATAATAATTTTTTTAATTTATTGACTTCATCTGAGGAACATTTTCTTGGACGTATAAGTTGACATATTCCTGAATAGCTGTATTCATGAGTCAATTGAAGCTAGACCACCATTGAAAACCTGGAAGAAAATGATCAGTTATGTTCATAGATATTTCCCTGATTAAAAGAGCTGGTAAAGTATGAAATTCAAAGTACCTCATATCTACGTATTGTTTACGTTAACAACTATTTCTTTCGTGTGAATGTTTCGAACTACTCACATCTCAATTTTATTACTCTAGATTATAATACGCATAGATTGTTTATTTCCAAATTAATCTTTTCTTCAGTTTACTTAATTCAATTCACAAATTTGTTTATATTATATTAATTCCTTATGTAATTAATCTTTGAAAGTTACTTTTAAGGGTCAAATTTTAAATTACAATCCTTTTAATTAATATTTCCCACATAGAAATGAAGTTAATTATTAAAAGAAAACTGGATTTAGAACATTTTATGTCACAAATTAATAATTTACGGTAATTTCTATTCTGTGTGATTGAGTATACTTTGAAAATTTACATACACATCCACGCAGGCACACACTCACAATTACACACTTCGAACGATTGTTTATATTTGAAGAAATTAAACTGTTTTACGACACAAAAGTGTCAGTTATTATTGGTTTAATCTTTGTCTTTTCTGGTGAAAAAAAAACTAGATTAAGCCGGGGATAAAAGAATTTTTTCCCTGACTGTAATTACTTTTCATTGAATTCGTTGACGAATTATTCGATAATTAATTAGAACTACCAATGTCAATTGATGATGGTTACATAATATCACAAACTAACTGAATTTAGAATTGTGAACCAATGTATTTTGACTCAGTGGTTCGAAAATTAATTGCTCGTCACGGAGCCTGAGTTTCCTGGGTTCAATCTTAGAATGAGTCGTTCTTACACATTATTGAAGAGTTTAATACTAGGGATGTAAATAGCCACCCAATTTTTCTTAATTTCTACTGATTTTCTAACGGAACTCAGTTCATGATGTAAAACTATGTAATATGAAAGAGTTCGCAAACTTTCAGCACATTATGATATTAGTTAACCAGTTTTTCAACTGCTTATAGGGTATGTATTATTGTAATTTTGATAGTTGAATTCGTGAGCCAGTTAAAGCTAAACCATTATGGAAAACCTGGAAGCAATCGATGACCATTTCGTCCCAGTATGTGACGCCTCAGTAGTGCACATTCACGATCACGCCCTCCTCTTGGACGAACGCTTTACCTCTAGACCACTGAACCGACATCCAACAGTGTTAATGTCTAACTTCAACCAATCTACGAAATTTCTCCACTGTCCTTCATTGTCTTATGATTAAAGAATCACAACTTTGGTTTAATTATTCAGAAATGTGAAATTATGTCGAGGTGTAGGATTATCACATATGTATATTAATTCAGTAAATCTGTCAGAATTCCTGTCTATTCCCATAAATTACTTTTCATATCTACTGGTACTCAGTAATATTCTCTGCTATATTTGATCGAAATATAATTATATGTACACATATAATTTTAAAATGTCAACAACCACAAATATTCATTTTTCTAACAAAACATTTCTAAGGCTGTCGAACAGAATGACAACAGTTGTTTGAACTAAAAGTGACTTGTTTCTTTTTTTTTTTGCCAAAAGGTTGACTTAAATAAATATGAAATGTTTTTTATTAAAAGGAACTGGTATTTATTGTCATTGACAGAAACACTCTTCAAAACCTTACATCATTTTTATTTATTACCTGTTTGGTAAAAAGTAAACTAAATGAAGCGTACTCTACATTAAAATAGTAAACTGCATATCAATTTCTGCTAAAACGTAAGGTTCTGCATAAATTATGTAAATGTACAAAGTAATATTAAATGAGTTCAACCATGTCATCTTCAGTGAGACAAATGTTCACTGTCAACTAGTATTCACTGACACTTCAGTTGACACGATTTAATGATGAAATCTAACTACAAATTTATATTAAATATATTTTCTGAAATACATTTTATTAAAACTCCGTTTACTTATCTACTCAAATCAGACATTAATTATTTCATAATTGAGAAAACAGACAAAAACATTCTCTTAAAATCTGCCTCTTAGAACTGGAATAAAAGTTTTCACACTTGTCACTTGTGACATCATGATATCTATCGATTTGTTAAACAGCTTTTCTTTCAGTCACTGCCAATTATCTTCACTGTCAAACAAAAATGATTTAGGAAGTTATGGCTTCGTTGAGTTATTTACTTGTGAATAGAACTCTACTTGGAAATAAACCGCTACCGAAAGTTTTGAAACTATCGAAAAACTAGATATTTAATACATAAAAGTTCATGAGTGAGCGATGTTAATTACTTTCAAAGATCTTTAGCTGACTTTCAGTTGGGAAAAATTTGCAAGTTATTGAATTTTCGTGGATTAGCTAAACTCTACCCAATTGCTAAATCATTTTTGGCATTCTATCATTTCAATATTAAGATATCAGAAACTGTCATAACTATTTATCTGTTTAAAACCTCAATTACAAAACAAGAAGATAAGTGATTTTAGCAGTTGTATTCATGAGTTGATCTAAGCTAGACCACCATTAGAAATCTGGAAGCATTGGACAGCTAATTCATCCTGGTATCGAAATCCACAACAGTGTGCATCTATTATCAACTGTGGAAATGCTACAATATCCACAAATCCCCATACTGATAGTAATCATATGTTCACTAGTGACTAGCTTCAAGATGGATTTCCTGGAGTTCTGATGAGAAGCCGTGACCAGTAGAATGCAATCCATATCGGGTGTGAAACAGTTATCCACCTCAGACAATAGATAAGGTGTTGTAGAAGATCATAGATTGATTAAAGTTAGACACTAACACCGTTGGATGCTGGCTCAGTGGCCTAGTGGTTAAGCATCCGTGAGTGAGACAGTGAGTCCTGGGTTCGAGTATTGCGTGTGTGATCATAAATAGGCACTGCTGAGGTGTCTAACACTAGGATGAAACGACTGTCCAGTGTTTTCACGTTTTTAATGGTGGTCTAGCTTAGTTTGAATTATGGATTCAACTGTTAAAATTACTACAATCTCCACAATTCCCCATTCTGAAGAAGATAAACGTCTCAGTAGAAATTATTTAAACAAACCAAATTTGGAAATATTTCATTTAACTGAATAGAAATGAATCTCGACTTTAATGTCAACAATTTTAAAACGTATATTTTTCTAAGTTAAGCAAAGTTAAATTATTCAGCATGGTCAAATATGTTAATAATTCCTTGAACTCTTTGACGCTGTCTGTTTTCACCATTCTATTGCAAATTCCGATTTGAATAATCTAATATTCAATACTTTCTGTACTGAGTTACTAATACCAACCTATCATTAATAATAATAATAATAATATCTTTTTTCCTTATGAACCAGTAGAGAATGGTACTAAATCTTTATTCACTCTATAAACTTAATTTGATTATTATTTATGGTAATAAATCTAAATCTTCCATTGAATAATTAATGCCATATTTGTTATGATAATTATAATTCCATGTTTACAAAAGTTTACTGGTGAACTGGTTTGACCTGCTTTCCTTCTCTTCCACTATTTTTAAAGTTCATCATCATGACCACCATTAACTGCACTTGTTTGTTTAGTAAGATGTGTTGTTCCATTCACCTGTCTTAAAAAAAAACAGTAGAGATTACATCTTCGTGCATGCAAATTTGTAAACGGAGTGTTAATGTTTATTTTACATTTGTGGTTTACTAAGTAAGGTCAAATGTGTCATTTTGATTAATCATGCATGTATTTATACATGAGTCATTAGTCAGATGAATTATAGTTTTATTTCCACCGAATTCATATTAACCCGTATTAGACAAGTGTTTCATTTTTTTTTGACCTAATCTGATGAAATGTTCCTATTCAACATCATTAAAGAATAGTTTACATAGTTCATTTGCTTTCGTAAACAAAACACTGTTAAAACTGGAAAGTTATGTTGAACAGTTAGCCATGACTATATATATTTCTGATTCACTTTACCACCGATTGACAGATAGTAAGGTCGGGTAAAATGTTTGTTTACGGTTTCATCGTGGTGGTGCGATGTCGGTATATCGAAGTGATTAAACTCTGGAATGTGAACTATTTGATCCAAACTCAATGCTGTTAGGGTTGAGTGCTCACCGTTGGACTCGAATATTCCCAGTTCGATCCCTGGAGGGATGATGGACATGCACTTCTGAGGCGTCTTGTACCAGGACGAAATGTAAAATGACTAAATTAACTCTGGTTATACGAGTATAAATTGTTTATCTAATCGCAAAACGTTCTAGATTATAGAAGCAGAATAGGTGAATAGCCCATGTATGGAGACAGTAAAAAACATAGTATGACTATGATTATAGTTGTGTAATGATAAGTATGAACTAATACACATAGTGATCCACCCACGTTTATTCACGAGAACCAAAGTAATTAAACATAATGCACCTCGACTAAGACAGTAGTAGATTAAAGGAAAAATGTTGACCGAATCATATTTCATAGATATCATCTATAAATTATTTAGGTTTACACATATACTAGTTTAGTTAATCATATTGACTGAATGTTATCACTGATATAACATTAAACGACTGACTACAACAAATTATTTTGATTTAGTGGCGTGATCATAATTCACGAATGACCTTTGAGTGACTGCAAAGTGACCTTGAGAAGGTCAATCTACTTACTAGGGCTAAATAAGGGTTATAAACCTGTGTGAAGAATAATGGTTGTAATTTACAGTTGATGGTTAGGGTTAGGAATTAGATTTAGAATTTTCATCACAAACTGACATCAGCTAAAATTCCAAAACGCTATTCAGCCGAATGAGTGAATGAATTTCGCGTCAAAATCTAAGACCTGTTATCTTAAATCCGACTGGTTCATCCACAAATTATGGTCTCACGCATTTAGTTCTAATTTACTACAATACTAATCTATGTCCGTAATTTTACCTACTGTGTTTTTAAATCACTTTTTAAAAAAAAGTATGAATTCGAACATTCCATCTATTTAAAGAACTGAAAACTTTTGAAAACCCATCTTAAACTGTATACTGCGCTATAAGTTAACTAGACATACTTTAAAGATTAAATTATATACCTAATGTTGTAGTGTGATCCATTTCATTGGATGTCCATTTTAGTGTTTGACATGATGATCACGTAGAATATTGTAAAAATTAATTTTTAAAAAGCTGGAAACATGGATTAATGATCTAAAAACTATCACACTGGACACAATACACGACAGTTATAAATTTAATCACCGTCATAGTTGCAGAATGTTGCAACGTAGCAAAACAGCCACTTAATATTTGGTAATTTTTAATAGTCCCATAATTAGTGCCAAGATAAGCTGGGAAATTACTTTAAAATTGAGTAAAATCTAAAAACACTTAACAAAAAAAATTAATCATAATCTTAAGTCTATGATCTCAGGATTTTTTGACAGTAAGGTAAAAAGAAAGAGTAACATTCTAAAAACAAATTTGTATGCTTTCTCAAAACCATTGAAAATCAAACGGAAGTATTGATTGAATTTAGTTGTCACACTTTTTTTATTCAAGTAATATGATATATTCAGCACATTCAGTCACTTATCCATTCACTTTGTAAGTATTGCTTATAAGAATGTAATGTTCATTAAAGATTTCATTTGAATCCTTAATCTCTACTGTCTTTGTGTTTTCCATCTGGCATGCTATGCTTCGCTTGCTAAAATGAACAAAAAATAATAATAATAATAATAACCGAACGTGATGAATATTGCCCATTACCGAGATATCGATAACGTGACAGATCTTCGAACTGATTACCTAAAATTTAGTTACAATTTTACCTTTACTGAATCGTTCTTCTTAAAGTCTTAATTAGATGAATATTCTACATCTTTGTTTTCTATTATCAACAAAATGTTTACTAAAATCAAATAGCCTGAATCATTGACATTTAGATAAAAATTTATTTTGACCAAAAGGAGAATATTACTAACAAGAATGTAAACATATGTACACTATCTTATTCGTATAAATGTATTTTGTTTGCTGGCATTTGTACAATAAAGCAAATAGCTGTACCTGGGGGATTTTGTTTAATTACAAAAATAAACCACAATTTGTATAGTATAATAAAAAGTACTATTCTTAGTTCGTACATACAAATCTTGCACATAATTTATAGGGTATATAATAACAACAGTAGAATATAAAGAAAACGTAGTTATTAATTTAACATTATTTTCTTCTCTGTTGTTTATAATCAACATTATAACTGTTATCTATGAATAGCATATACGTTTGTACATAAATAAACAAAAAGATGTATTTTGGTTTCTTTTCTTTTTTTACAAAGATTAGGGTAATAGTAAAATGGTACTTTGCAACAAATATAAACATAGTTACATCATCTTAGTTCAATATTAAATGATTCGTATATTTTGTATCCGAAATTGCTCAACTTGTTTTATCAAAGTATATCACTGTAATTTTAAATTAATTATTAATTTCCGTGATTGAGATCAACGAATGATCTAGATGTGGTTATACAAGTGCATATATATATATATATATATATATATATATATATATATATATATTGATATAAAATGGTTAAAGTTGATCAGTGGAAAGCTATGTAACTATAATAAATACTAAGATAAACTTGTTAGTAATCCCAATCGAAAATAATCAAGAAATCGACGCTATTCTCAGAATTCAAACTTATTAATGCTCAATTTATTCAAATATGTAACTTTATTTCATCATAACTCGGAGACAAACTGAATAACCACCTAATAAAAATGTCTCGAAAACAATTGTGTTACATAACAAGTCGTGCAACATAGGTGTGTACAAGACATTTTTCATCAGGTGTTTATTCATTGTTTCTCTGAGATATGATGAGGCAATTGATGGATAGGATAGACTTAATCTTTTTCAGCATTGGACTAATCATGATTTAAGCATTACTAGTGGATATTAGAAATAATATCTCGTTTCCTCCCGGTCACCAGTTCAGTAGATAACTACGGAAGATATATTGATGGCGTTAGCTGAAATATATGAAACTAAAAGATCAAATGTTCAATCAAAATCTGATGTTGACTACTGAAGTGGTTTCAATGTCTCACTTCGATTTTCTTAATTCAGATTTGTAATTTATTTGTACCCTTGTGAATAGCCAATGATATTTCTAACAAGCATTATTTTAGCCCTAAGATAACTCACAGCGCAAACTAACTTTAACTAGACAACCAATATGAACCAGGAACCATTGTATGATTGTTCTGTCCATGAATTCTGCTCTTCAGAATTATGTTCCCACGACTTCTCTAAGCGTCGTATTCATATATTTGACAGTGAATAACTTTAAGACAGATACTGGAAGTTCTTGTACGTAGTCATGTCAGATAGAGTCTAAACGTATCACAGATCAGATAGTTATCGACGATTGGAATACATGATAACCGCATGATATTAAGAACTAAATGAGACCGAAATTTCGACAATTAAATGTTGGCACAGTGATCTGAAGGCACCATACTCACCGTCGAACTGGAGTGTCCTGAATTAGGTCTATAAAGTCTTACCTAGCGTTGTAAAAATATTGATTTAATAGTTAGTGATTTGTAATCTGTCAAAAAATCAGCTAACCCATAATATCTTTACTTCAATGAAAAGTAAAGCTCACTACTGTGAAAGAGCAAACAAAACATTTATACATAACAGTGGGTGTAGTAACAAAGTGATAAAACAAACAAATATATCTTATTTCTTCATGTTATCCATTCTCCCTTCAAACAGTGTAGCGAAGTGAGCTTAATGAAAAGGATGAAAATACTTACATACCAATATTTATATAACAAAATATATCATTTCTTTGCTAACACAAATATTTGACCAAAAATTAGCAATGGTTTTTTTATGTGGTTAAACCAAAAAGAAAACCACAAGCAAAAATTGTACATTGGCGGTAAAAAGTTTTATGCAATCTATCAGTTTGGTGATTCATCAAGTTAACATTCATGTATAAGTATGCATATAGTATGTATGCATGTAGCATGTGTGTAGTATGCATGTAGTATGTATGTATCTCTAATACAATTAAGTGTTGAATTAAGATATCCAATTCTAAGTTAATCAGATACCCTTTTCTCTAGAATAAATTTACATATTGGAAATCTAGTATTTTAGGAAGTCAGTTTTTCAACTTCTACAATAACTTATTATTATTATAATTTCTCAAATCGACAAATGTCAAGCCATTGTAATCAAATACTTATTAGGGCTAAATGATGGTTATAAACCTGTGTGAAGAATAATGGTTGTAATTTACTGTTGATGGTTAGGTTTAGGAATTAGATTTAGAATTTTCATCACGAACTAACACCAGCTAAAATGCTAAAACGCTGTTCAGCCGAATGGGTGAATGAATTTCGCGCCAAAATCTAAGACCTGTTATCCTGAATCCGATTGGTTCATCCGTAAATTATAGTCACACCATCTATGGTAATTATGTATTCCTAAATATTCATTGTGTATAAATAACTGTTGCATTCGAATAGTTTTATATATGATACTTCATTATGTCATCTTTTGACAGGAACAAATATGGAACGTAAATATGTGGAGATACCTAATGTCAAACAATTTACTTAAGCTGCTTGTGTATCTATAAATTTTTTACAAAGTGAGGTTGCGAAACAACTACAAATTTTAAATTCGCTTGGTATTGTTAACTTGAATCTTTTCATTGATGTTTAGGACTGCTTGAGAATTTAGACAATATCGAGGCAATCTGCATGTGACGCACATATGACAACAAGAGACTGATCAATTACAGTCCTGAACATCAATCGGAAGATCCAATACCAAGTGAATTTAAACCTCACTCGATTGCACAAGCATGTGGCTGTCAGAACTCAGTAGCTAAGTGGATAACGCGATGGTGTTTGAAGTGAACGGTACCGGGTTCGAGTTTCAGAGTGAACATCAACTCTGAGATGCAGTTACGTCCGGCTGACGAGTCCCAAATAGGACGAAACGCGCGTCAAACTGGATTCCACTGCTAGCCATTATCCATCTTTCCTGGCAATTAGAAATTTGGTGATAAATTCAACTTTTATTTCGATTGAAACTGTGAAGTATAGTCTGAAACATTTGTTACACTATAATGAACGAAACTGAGGTGGGGACAACCAAATTTTTATTATTTCATGCAAAATTATAGAATGTCTTCATAAAATATGCGAACCATACACTGAGTACTTCATTTGCAAATTTCCATCATTTTCCCTCCACATTATGTATAGTTCTTTAAGTTTGCAATTCCTTTCTATTCTTTTCAATTCGATCTTCTTAGCCTTCTACTGCTATGTTTTTCACTTTCAATCGGTGTCACATGCTACTCATGTCGACAGATATAAGCATATCTTCCTAGCTCTAACTACATGGCATCTTACTAGGCTTTGCTTGTAATAAATGGGTGCAAAGCTCGAGAAGTTTGTGTACTGGCTTGCTGGAAAAAGCATTTTTATACGCAGTACTATTGATAGAAATGTTTATTTTTTGTCGTCTTACAAAAACGTCGAGGAAATGTAATTTGTTATCAAGTTCCTCCTCATACATAAATCTGATTCCTGAGCGTGTGTTAATAAACCGCCCTAAAATATTTTCTTTTCCAATGTTCTGATCGACGATCATGAAAGTATTACCAATGTAACAGCGATAAAAGTCAAGCTTATCCGTAACCTCCTTGAGAGGTCAGTTTTCTAGTTTTGTGAGAAAAAATTCAGCAAGGTTCGAACCTAGAAATGAACCCATTGTTATTCCATCAATTCGCCTAGAATATGTGTTATTAAGGACAAAATGAACGTTCACTGTACATTTCAAAAGTAATTCTTCCAAACTAGTATCAGATCTCGTAATACTAATTTGTTTTTTAAGTAGCTGCTGATACTCAAATTCAATTATCTCAATTAATGGTATACTAGTAAACAAGGAAGTAACATCTAGAGATATCACCCATCTACCATTTGAATTCATATGTTTCGCTTTGGGAATAAAAACATCTCTAAAGCTTCGGTTAACGACTAATATGTATAGGAGACCCAGAATTTGAACTAACCAGTTTTATGACATCGAGAATAATACATAATTAAATCACCTTGAACTATGCTGAGAATCAATGTTTCAGATGTAAAAAGAACGAAACCAGTCTTTATGGTAAGAAGACTATACAAAACTAACTGGTCGATGAGTGATAAATGATCTCTTAGCAAATGTTGATTGAATTTAGAAATGCGTATACAATCGATTCCAACTTAATAATCTAGATGTTATATTGTTCTAAGCAATATCTCAAAGTTCCTAATTTTGTTAATACTCACGGACAAGAAGTCCCAAACTAGGACGAGGCATCTGTTAAGTGTTCTCAAGTCGTCAATATAATATTTTTGTTGATATCGCACCGATGAAACATAATTCCATATTGAATAAATTCCACGGCAACTCTATCTTAATCAGATTTTTTATCCGAATTCAAGCAAAAATATTCTGGATTAATTCAAACTCATGACATTTTGATAATTTCACTGTCCTTCTAATTGTTATGTTCTATTAGATAAAATTAAGCATAAGACATGAAACCTTAATATCCCACTGGTTATCTATATTTATTCTCTGACAACATCAAATTCAATTAGTTATCAAGTTTTAAAACCCAGTTGACAGATTTTCATTATCGTTGAACATTAAAATATCACTCTAATCATCATTTAATGATCAATAATTCGTGAACATTCCACTGTTTTGTTACATTTGTTACATATATATATATATATATATATATATATATATATATATATATGTACAATTCAAGCAATCTAAATGTTTCACAGTTATATTTAAGCTTAGAAAATTCATAGACGACTGCTTAAATATATATATATATATATATATATATATATTATTTTGTTCTTTTTACATTACAGAATTATTTGCTGTAAATATCAATGAAGCCAACACATATTCCAGTTCAAATGTACCAGGTGGTCTATCGGAATATTCAATTGATGATGATTTTATGCATATGCAACCAACATGCTTTCAGACTGATCCTGCACAACCTGATTTAAACGGTTATCATTGGTTAATAATTGATTTTGGTATACATTTACACCATATAAAAGAAATACGACTTGCACCAAATCCATTTCATAAATATTTCGGTAAATTAAACCATCATTATTACCAAAAAATTATTTGTATAAAAAATAATGTTTGACGAATTTTATAGTTTGCTTTTTGGGGTATATAAGTCAACCTACAGCTTGATTTGATCACTGCATAATTAAGGTTAGATTTACTTTATTTGAGATACAAAACCCTTATCTGTTCCTTCACATCTGCATATGGTCATCCTTGTTTGTCAACGATGTTGCATAGCTACGTGAAGGTCCCTACCTCCTTCAGAGCTTCTCCATCTATCAAGTGTGATTTGGTTTGTGTTCACAGTGTTGTATTTCAGGAAATTGCTTATTCCTTTGTGTTTGTTGAGACAAAGTTGTGTTTGAGTAGATCTTTGAAAGCTTGGAAGCTGTTGCTGATAGTTGTCTTGAATTTATTGAGTTTGTCAGTACCTCAAAGAAGTAAGAATTAAACGTTTGTGGTGCTGACTCATTAGTTTTCCAGTACATGTTTGGTTTCAGTTTCATCTTGGCAACCACCAGATGGTTATGTGAAGGTATGTCAGCTCCTCTTTATGTTCTCATGTGTCCTATAGGACCTTCTGAACATTTTATTGGTGCAAATGGTCCTTTCGGTCTCCCACATTGTGTGGACTTTCTACGTACCTGTGCTAATTATTTCTCTATTAGTCAAAATAAGTATCGACTTCGTGGTTTCTGAGGAATCTTGGCATTCATCATAAGGCGTCAAAACTCTACTGAATGAAAACCCTTCAAATGTTGGGGCAGAGTTTAAACGGTTACGATAATTATTTTTGGTTCTCGTTTTTTTCGCAACGATGTTTTCTTTGCCACAAAGTTGCTACTTCCATGCCCAACCCTGCCCTTTTATCTGGGTCTGAGATTAGAAGTGCTAGAGGAGGAGTTTCATTACAAAAACGCTATATATATATATATATATATATATATATATATATATATATATATATATATATATATATAAGACTTCAGTAGATTATGAATTCAACTACTATCAGTTTGTGTAAATGTGCTAATTATATAAATCAGTCATTCAGTTTAAAATATTTTCTGATTAATAATACTGGATTGCATTCACAGCATGTGATTTTATAACTAACTGGTGATAAGTTCATTTAGAACATTAAATGTTCAATGAAAATTTCTGAAGAGATTTTCAAAGTTCTGTTTGCGCAAGTAAACGTTTCAAAATGGATTTCTATATTATTTTTGTTAAAACATAACCTATAATTGTATGCTACGAATTGAATTGATGCGCACATGCCCATATGTTTGTTTTTTCTTTTTTAATAACTTGAATAAAGACAATATATCCTGGTGTTAAATGTCTGTAGACCACCCAAATTTAATTTTTACGTCCGATAACTATAATCGTAAAAGATGTACACAAAAAATGTAAGCACAAACTACAAAAGAATTAACATAATTATGTTTGACACCGATTTTCAGACACCTGATGATGATGATGATGATGATGATGATGATGATGATTATGATGTAATAGTAGTAATACGCTAAGAAATTTAGTTAAATAATTTTTCACATCATCTATGAATATGTTTATGCTACTATTAAGCAAGCAATCGAAAACCTACCGTTTCTGAACAAACTTACTTGTAAACTATGAGGTGTAATATATTTCAGTTAAATGATTTCATGATAGCATGTGAGGTATAAAAAATAAACTCGGACTATATAAGGCTGTCTCATTAAACTCTGCATATATATTTAATTTGTATTATAATGAAAAATTTGTGAAACCTCATTAATTGCACTAAGAATTGATAAGTTCTACGAAAACATGCATCTTTCTATTTGTTTACTAACTTGAAACAGATATCTCGGTAGTTACATACTTCCTGGGTGTACAGTACAGTTAACAGTCGTAATCAATAGGTAAACATTTAAAATGTGTCATGACGGAAATTGGTCGCTGCAGATTATGTATGTTCATTTCTCATTCCTTCCTTTATATAATAAGCTTTAATAATAAATCAATTTTTTTAATTCTAAATTTCATTCATTACCTCAAAGCATCTTTACTATCATTGATAATATTGACTTGACTCATTAGATTTTTCACTTGTCAATTTCTTATCGTCGATGAAAATGGAAATTTCAGCAGTCTGCACTAAGCCTTAATGATAATACTAATCATGGGTTTGATAGGCGATAAAATAAACGATAGATTATTGCCTGAGGTCTAGTGAGAAGCCGTGACCATTCGCGTTCAACCTTATTAAGTGTGGGAACATTATGCACCACTGAAAATGGAAGATGACTGCACAATATGGAGAATTATTTGAATTTCGATTTGCGAACTATTGAATACCAACTAATCGGTCTAACATTAAGCGCTCGCAACGAGAGCTGAAATGGTGTCGTGGATCCTCACTGTTGAGGAGTCCCATACTAAGATGAAACAACTGTCCAGTACTTCCTGGTTTTTAGTGACTGTCCTACTGTCAGCTCCTGACGTAAATTTTGAAATGTAATCATCTCGATAAACCCTTTGTATTAATCTTATAATAATGTTTATGTGAAATACTACGACTTGGGTTAATGGACATGTGAATGACTGATGCAACAAAGTCTGGTTAAAAAATTTAAACCAAATCACATACCTTTTAAGGTTGTTCATTCTTCGAATTCATGAAACTATGTGCATGTTATATGTTCCATTATTAATGTCTTTATTACATTTCAATAGATAGTAGTTATTTATTTTTACACATGAATTAAACAGTTTATATTAAATTTCATATACAACAAACATTTAACTACTTCAATTAAAAACGAAAAATTGTAAATGTACATAAATATCACAAGTCCGGATGTGATATCCATATTTGCTGAGGATATCGACTTACAATATTATTACAATTTTCTTACCTTCATAAGCAATAGTTTTGACATTACTATCTCCTAGTGACTTTTAAGATAAGTACATAATCGAAACTGCAAGTTTTACATTTTATGGTTATTTAACCGTTACCAAATGGTAAACAATAACAAGCAAGTTATTTTTGTGTTGTTCGTTTGAATCTTCCTATTAATGTTTAAGACTAAAATTGATCCGTCCCTTATCGGCACATGTTTATCCTGTGCAGATTGCCTCGATATTGCCGTAGGTCACAATCAATATAAGCAGAAATAGATGGTGGCTAGTAGTAGTGGGATCCAAGACACGCGTTTTGTCCTATTTGGAACTGGTAAGCTGGATGTGCTTGCATCCCCAGGACTCGATAGCAGTTCAGTTCCCTTCTAAAATCATCATGTCATCGACTTACCTACTAGTCTTGATCTACTGAGACTGGTCAATTGCAGTCCTAATCACAAATGGGAAGATTCAAACAACCAATAACCAAAATGAATTAAACTTCAACCCAGTGCGCAAGCTAGTGGTTATCTGAACTCAGTAGCTAGTGGATATCGTGATGGTAAGTAAGGCGAACGGTGCTGTGATCGAGTCCCGGAGTAAACATCAACTCCGGATTCAGGAACGTCCAGCTGACAAGTCCCGAATAGGACGAAACGCACGTTTTTGATTCAACTGGCAGCCGCAATCCGTCTCTGGTCATAATAATATGGATTATGGATAATATGGATTAATAATCGAGAGCATGGAATAAAATGTTAGCCAACTAACTACTGAAAACTGATTACATCAAAATTAATAAAGAATGACATTAGTATATAAATTTTGAGTAATTATGAGCCGCAAAATTGTTCACCATTAACCGTCACATCAAGTAATTTGTTTTAATCTTCGTAGAAGTATCACACAATTTTGAGCCGATTGGCAGTTTGTTGTACATGAGAAGATTAGTCTATTAGTTAAATAAGCCCGTTTCAATATAGCTATTAGTATAAAATTAATGTTGTCAACTATTTCATCACTGTTCTTGTTCCTTCCTTATTACACTTACCAATAACCATCATTCCTCATACAATTTTAGTTATTGTTAATTTTGCTTTAATTTTATGGGCTGAAAATAAGTTTTAAATACGATTGAACAAAGTTCTAATTAAATGCCATTTTTCCGATTATCAACATAAACTACTGAGATTAGGATGAAATCTATTCTAAGTATCCTTTTGATGAAGAGATATTTAATAATAATACGTCGAACAATAAGATCCAAAAAGTGAAAAATGTTACTATGTTCATACCGTATTGTACATCGTATGCTGAAGTATGCTTTTTTGAGAAGATCCAGTATATAAGAAGCCTTTTTGTACCTACAAGATACAATACAATACAAATGGCACTAACATACATGAATTATGATGTCCTCTCATCAGTTATCGCCTTCATATTTATTTATTCTAAGTCCTCCATGTATGTAATATTAGATCATTTTCAATTACAGACATTCATTATCTTTATTTCCGTACAGTAATTCTTTTTTGGATGATTTGCAAGTTGATATCACAAAATTGATAGGAATAATGTTGTCTTGCTATCTGTATATCTTTATTGTATTTAGTCTAATAATATATTGACCGTTATCATTCCTTCATTTCCAATAAATATTTTATTTTTAAAGCTACAAAACTCTCAAATATTGATGTGTTTCTTATACAAAGTGGTGAATCATTGGAAACCGATGAAATGTTAGCATCACTAAGACAAACAAATCAAAGAACACCAAAAGATATTATGTGGAATTCAAAAGGCATTAAATTTTGTCAGTCGACAGGTAATATTACAGCTGGTACTCGTGCTGCTACAATAGAATGTCCACAAGAAATGGATGCAAAGTGGTTAGCATTACGTAGAACAGATGAGTTGGAAATTTGCCTTGTCAGTGTTTATGTAAAGAAAGGTTGGTTAAAAAATGTTTTTGTGGTTATTTTATTAGTAGTTATTCAATTTTTTCATGGATAAATCATGTTGTTTGATCACTAGTTTTTGAAAAATATTATATTTATCTAGTCCTTAGTTCCTGATCAAATCCCATCTATCGAGTTACAGTGTGATCACTAGTCCTACAAGATTTTAAACACACAATTATCAGTGAATGTCAGTTAGCACGAAACTTAGTTTCACAGTCTCTTGTAGACCTCTTCTACCCATCTAATATGCATCAACTTTATCTTAAAATCGTTTTTGATCTCTTTCAGTATACTAACCATTCTATTTTAAGTAGTAAAATGCCTGTTATATAGGATTTTAATTTACCTATAGAATGAGTTACTATTTAAACATGTTAACTCTCAAAATTTGGATGAAATATACTTACGATCAAGAGCAGGTTCAACTTCATAAGACAGACAGAGCAACCTATACAGCAACCATATTCTTGTGTTAGCAACACCATAGGAATAGGGTAAAATAAAACCGAGCTTTACAATAAAGTACGAAACAGGGAAGCTTACAAGAATACGAACCAACTGCATGACAATAATAATTGTTGTTGTGCCAACCCTATCATGTAGTAACAATCATATCGATCTGAGTCGACCCTCAGGATACACGGTTTACTTATTTACTTACTTATGCCTGTTACCCCATGTGGAGGAGCATAAGTCGCCCACCAGTATTCTTCGTTCAACTCTGTCCTGGGCAATCCTTTCCAGTTGTTTCCAGTTGCTATTCATTCTTTTCATGTCTGCTTCCAATTCCTGACTCAGCGCGTTCTTTGGCCTTCCTCTTCCCCATTTCTCTACAGGATTCCAAGCTAGCGCTTGCTTCGTGATGCAGTTTGATGGCTTCCACAATGTATGTCCTATCCACTTTCAACGTCTTTTCTTAATTTCCTCTTCAGTTGGAAGCTGATCGGTTCTATGTCACAGTAAACTGTTGTTGATCGTATCCGGCCAACGGAAATTCAGTATCTGACGTAAACAATTGTTTAGAAATACTTGTACCTTTTTGAGGATGGTTGCGGTAATTGTCGAATTTTCAGCACGTACAGTAGAACTGTCTTGACGTTCATATTGAAGATTCTGACTTTAATATTGGGTGACAGTTGCTTCGAGTTCCATATGTCCCTCAACTGTAGGAATAGTGCCCTTGCTTTGCAAACGCTTGCCTTTACGTCTTCATCGAATCCTCCTTGTTCATCGATGAAGCTTCCCAGGTATGTGAAAGTTTCCACCTCTTCCAGAGTTCCTCTGTCAAGTGTGATTGGGCTGGTGCTCTCTATGTTGTATTTGAGGATCTTGCTTTTTCCATGGTGTATGCTGAGGCCTACAGGATGTAACTTAAATCTAATGATTAGTTTAACGACTATTTTTATCACAGATTTAATCAGCTTTTGAAAATCAAAACGCATCAATATAGTTGTTTGGTTTTGGTTTAAGGTGTATTGATGGTATTGTACCTAAGATTTTCAAGTTTCTTAGTGAGTACGATGCTATTTGGATTTTCGAGTAATGATTCTATTTCAGTCTACCATCATCATTATCTTGAAAATTAGCTATCCTTTACAAACTACTCAAACATAACTAGTTATTTACCTGAGGGTTTGTTAAGCTTTATATTTAAGTAAAATATCCTTGATTATATACGGTAAACAAAAGCAGATTGAATATTACTACTGAATGCTTTACTTAAAACATCCAAAGTCTTCTTGTACGTTTCCATAACCTCATTTTGTACACCACTATGAAGCTAAAATTAACTACAGTGTTGCGCCAAAGCTTTTAAATTTCCTAAAGATGATAATTTATTTTTCTGTGATTTCATTTTCGATTTGATGACTATAGTCAAAGGTTAATTAAAATGTGGGAAAGATGTTTTCAAAATTTATCTATTTACTAATTAATTCGATTGTTCACTCTGTTATTGGTGGAATACTTTATAAAGGTATAAATTGAACTATGTCAAAACAGTTGCGGATATATATATATATATATATATATATATATATATATATATAAACTTTGGTCCTAAATTTGATCGAATAGTTTCACAGTATTTGGGCGCCAAGTTGTTATGAGGCATTAAAGAGGAAGAATCCATTCGCTAAAATTTTACAAATATATTCTTCCTCATTAGTTGTGTTTATATAGTGAAATCTTTCATGTAAACTATTTTGGGGTGTCAAACATTTGAAAGTTGATCCATAAACGATAAAATTCAAAATCCTATATTCATTCTTTGATATTTCTCTATTCCTGATAGCATACATATTTTAATAAATGTTGAGGAAACTGTAAAATAAAACTGAGAATCATGTAAAGTTACCAAAAGTTTTATGCATTTGATCTCATTTCAAAAAGTAGTGTTTTGTGTAGACTATTTTAATTTATAGTTGATAATAAACATGAATTGACTTTAGTTGAGTTATATCATCAGGGAAGTAAGGAGAACTATTCAGTAAGTTCTAAGTATAGAACTCTTTAACAATGTAAGCCCTTGATTTTAATTCATTTTCCTTTGACATGTTAATGTCTAACTGGATTGTATGAAGTATAATACACAAATATGTTATATCTCATACCAATCTACAAATTTTGTTTTTAAAATGTACTTCATTGTTTTGAATTTTCAAGTCAACACAGATTTATTTATAAAAGATATGGTGAACAATTATCACAAAGCATTTAATACATTTAGACTTCTGTTCAATAATTGGTCCGATGGTGAAGTGAACCAATAAAACGAGTAGAGGATGATGTTTCAATTGAAAATGGATTTTAAAATAACTAACATATAATTGCTAATGAATTCATTTGAACAATCTTGAATATGAGATAATGTGTTAGAAAAATACTTAATGACCAATCAAAATTTCCAACACTAAACACTTATTATTAGAAGTAAATTTTCAATGGGACAAATTAAAATAGGTTCTAAAACCTAATAAATTGGTATACATTCTGACAACAACAAATTTTCTGTTTTATGATACTTTAGCCTATGAAGAGTGTTTCATACAGTATTCAACAGAAGAACAACAAATATGGCCTAGTTTATCAGGTCAACCATTTAGTTTTATACGTCATTTATCAAAATCAGCTTGTCGTGCTGGATGTTCAGTCAATAAAAATTGTCAAGCTATACGCTATAGAAAAATAAGACATACTGGAGTCTGTGAACAAATACGTGATGTTATACTTTCAGAAGATTATACCAGTGTCATTCCAGATGAGAGGAATCCAGTTTCACATGATTCTTTAGTAAATTGTGAATCAGAGAATTGTATGATTGAATTAAACAAATGTCAATTAGGTAAGTTGATGAATTTATGTTTATTATTGAATAAGTATAATTTCACGATGAATATAATTAATACAGTAATAAAATAATTTAGTTCCTTCACATATCTGGGCAGCACCATTTATGAACACGGTGGATCTGATGCAGATTGGCAAAGCAAGAGCAGCTTATCTACAACTGCAGAACAACTGGAACTCAAAACAACTGTCAAACAACACCAAAGTCAGAATTTTCAATATAAATGTCAAGATAGCTCTACTGTATAGGGTAGAAACTTGAAGAACTACGAAAGCTATTATCCAGAAGATTTAGGTGTTTATTGACAGTTGTCTACACAAAATACTTCGGATCCGTTGACCATACACTACTGGCAACAACCTACTGTAGGAGAGAACAAACCAAATTCCAGCGGAGGGAGAAATCACGAAGAAGCGCTAGAAGTGGATAGGACACACATTGAGGAAAGCATCCAACTGCGTCACAAGGCAAGCCCTCACCTGGAACCCTCAATGCCAAATGAGATGAGGAAGATCAAAGGACACATTACGTCGAGAAACAGAGACAGACATGAGAAGAATGAACAACAATTGGATGAAACTAGAAAGGAAGGTCCAGGACAGAGTGGGTTGAAGAATGCTGGTAGGAGGCCTATGCTCCATCCGGAGTAATAGGCGTAAGTAAGTAAGTAAGTAAGTAGAATGTCTTCCCACTAGAAACTGTTTTATTAAAATCTTTTAATGTACAATAAAATATGTCTTCTATACTGGTGATGTTTCATTTTATGAAATCAAATATACCTTTAGTTACTTTTTTCATCGAATATCACATTATAAAATTCCCCTAAAATTAGCATTTATTCCATATATATATTTCTAATTATTTTTTCTGGACACTCAGGTAGATTAGAAGAATTACATCAAGTTAAACAGTCTGAAGAAAATGACACTATAATCTCAATCTCTAATTCGAACAATGAATCAAATGACTTACAAAGTGAGAATAAATTCTCATTATGGGAAATTCCATCGAATTTACAAAAGATTAAAGCTGAACAATCAAATGAATTAAATAATGAATTATTATTTTCCATTCAAATGAATGGTTATTTATATTGTAGTAAAGCAGTTTGCGGTATGTGTTTTGATTAATCTAACATTAAACTATGTTATTCTGTAATGAATTTTACATATGAAGAAAAGTATATATTAATTTTTAACCGGAATACATACAATAAATGATACTTTGGATTCCGCTCCTATCATTTATAGTTAAAGAATTTATTAGTATCACTAACTTCCAAACTAGGGGTTCTTTGAACTGCTGGTAATAGCCAGAATGATAATGAAAGCTTTTCAAATAAGCCATCTAGCTTATGAAACATAATACAATTCAATTACATAACCGAAAATTGTCAATATATTTCATCACAGAAATCAGTACATGAAAAATAAATTATGATTGAGCTAAACAACATTTTTGTCAAGTACCATTTTGTTTCAACGAAACTAATCTCAGTTGTTTTTTCATCCTAATAATTGATTAAAGATCCCCATTATATTAAAATACTAATATATGAACGGAGCATATTCATATCGATAAATTCTCTTCAGGTTCTACAATTATATATCCAAATTAATAATTCGAAAAGTGGCCAAGTTTAGGGCAAAGTGCATTGTTTAAAGTTTAGGACTGTTAAAATAGAATAAAATTATTAATGTTGATACGACTAATATAAAATGTTAACTTTAATCAGCTTATATGTCAAGTGAGATTTCAAGATCTATGATCCGAATAAATATGAGTCAGATAGGGTAAGAGAAATAATGGTGTACTTCGCCATAAACCTGGCCATTTTTCGGATAATGAATTTGGATATATAATTATAGAAGCTGAAGAGAATATATCGAGAAGAATATTCTTCGTTCATACATTAATTTTCTAATAAATGAGTTGTTTTTTTATTAAACTTCTTCAATAACTTTGTACTAAAAATAATCCAGATATTTTATGATTCTCATCTGTTAGGGTTTAGATCTTCTAATTGTTGATATTATGAACTGTGATTAATCAACTTATTCTCTTTCGATTTTCAGTACTATCCACTATCAAAACTAAGCCTATAAAATGTCGTGATCTAATTACACTATGAAGAAAATTTTTTCAGCATGAAAATATGCTAAAAGAGAAAATAATTAAAATTCAGTCCTTTACATTAACAATAGAAAGATTCAAATTCTTAAAATCGAAATTAAACTTCAACCCGTTGAATAACCCAGTGACTTTCTGAAATCTATAGCTAAATGGACAATGCGTTAGACTTTTGAAGTGAAAGTTACTGAATTCCAGTTTGAATATAAATATCAACTCTGGGATGTTAATACATTAAGCTGACAAGTCGTAAACAGGATAAAATTCACGTCCTGGATTTCTGTGTTAATCACTATCACAACTTTACTTTTAAAAAATTCTATTATTTTGCCTTGGGTAATTTTCAGCAAAAATTATGAGTCAATATTGCATAATACAAAAATGTTACTAAATAAGTTTGTTTGAATACAATTTCCTCCAAAGAACATAAGAATTCCTATCGAAAGCAATACACTTGAGATAGTTTTACGACAAACAAGTTATAGAATAAATATTATTGGGAAAAACTATAACTGTGAAGTAGATTCGATTTGTTAAAGTCAGCATTTGGGATATTTTAAAACCCCTTAACAAAAAAAACAGTATAAACAAAGAACCTAAACTGTCATAAGTATACTATTTATAATGGTTCATAGTTCTTCATAGTTGATGTTTAGTCTTTGTTGCCATATGAGTTTCTTGAATAAATTGGTTTGATACAGCATTATGTCTCAATTTGGCATCGTTAGAAAACAGGACATGTGTTTCATCCAATTTGGGATTAATCAGGTGAATATCAGTGGACCCTAATGTTATTGTTCACACTGTGAATAAAACTATGATTCATTAACATAACCTTTAAAATTATTTAATAAATAAACTGTCGATCTCTATTCATTACAATCTAAAGTTTCATAAATTATTCTAAATCCATAAATACCGTTTACTCATAACCATTTGATCGATATTGACTTTTATAGAGTCATGAGAGTTGGTTGAAACAGACTAAAAAACTCACTTCTTTCTTCAGTTTGTTTACCGGCTTTAAGGCAATTTTATACAATGTGGATTTGTACCCTTAGTTTCATCTAACAGATAATGTGGTCTCACATAACAGACGGACATGATTAGACAGCAGCTACGGTGTCTAAATGTCCTAAGTTCACTCTTTCTTCACGTTGTGGATAGACACAACTGATGAGTCTCACACTAGGACAAAGTAACTAGATAGTCTTTTTTGATTTTCAATGGTCGTTTAACCAGAGTCAGTCAGTGATATAAAACTCAGTATTCAACACAGTTCTTCATAACACTATAATAACAATTATATTACATAAGAAAACAACATACAGAATATCCGACAAACTTCGAAAAGGAATCAAAATTCGTTTTGTATATTTAATGAAATAATAAACTTGTAAACAACAATTAAATATGAAATTTCACACTGAGATTTCCACAAATCAATCAAGTTTTACACTGTACAATTTAATAGACATATCACTCTTCATCCTGTCATTTACATATGTAACTGTGAAAGAATATAATTCGATCAAGTAGCATGAAATATGTTAAGATTTCCCTTAAAACTATTCATACTGCATAAGAGTTCAATATTATTATTCTTTACGAATTTTCTTATGATGTTATTATTTGTCAAATGACCAAATGGATTTTATAATAATAATGAACAGAAAAAACTTTAAACAGTAAGAAAAAACTAGCTGGTCGTTGAATGAACAAGGTTACAGATAAGTTATCTGAGTCATTTCATTGCTTTGTGTTTTCTTTAGTCGTTTCATAATATTGACAGTAGTATAAAATCAGTAGACTGTTAAAATTATTAATAAAAGACACACAGAAGGTTCGTGATCATTGATCTTTGAAATCTCGTTATTTCAACACATAATACATTCACTTGTGTAACAATTCTGTTCTATATTCTTTGTATTATTCGATAAGCAGTAAGTTTAAGTGTATATGTATTAGTATACTACAAAAGAATATACATGTCCATGAAAACTGACCTATTGGCAAACAGACCAGGAAACAACTTACTAAATGAAACCATATACTCAAATAATTTGATAAAGAAAACAAATCAGGCTTCGTTCAGATAAAGCCATAACCACAAATTTGGGGTTAACATACGTATACATTTGTCGATGTGAAATTATTAATATTATGACCCCCCAAAGTGCTTGTTATGAATACTATCCAAGATACGTAAAGGACATCAATATTTTAAAATCTGTTGTCGCAAACTACATTGTAATTTAATACTGCCTTATTACTATTTCAATAGCTTACTTTCTTGAACAGTGAATAAACAACTGACATTCCAGATTAACAATTGAAGATTACGTCATGAGTAGTAAAATAAAAGATGTTCTAAAATGTTAGTCACGTACCAACAAGATATGTTTTTCTGGTTAAAGGAAACCTATACTTGTTTTCTATTATTCATAGTCATGTTTTCTAACAATGAGATCAGATATCTGCAATGGTTACTGTTACCGATACTCATGATTAACCTTTTAATTACTCTTGAGAGTATTGTCTCAATACTAACTTTCAGTTACAAGCTTTAGTATATCTGAATTTTAGCAACAAATGAACTCTAAAATACTCAAGTGTCTTGTCTTGAACTTTTCATCATAGTCTTGATACTCACACTAAAACTCAAACCTAATACTTCACTTACTTCACTTCACTTACGCCTGTTACTCCTCGTGAAGGAGCATAGGCCGCTCACCAGCATTCTCCATCCAACCCTGTCCTGGGCAATCCTTTCAAGCTCTTTCCAGTTCTTATTCATCTTTTTCATATCTGCTTCTATTTCCCGACGTAATGTGTTCTTTGGCCTTCCTCTTTTCCGCTTCCCTTCAGGATTCCAAGTTAGCGCTTGTCTCGTAATGCAGTTTGATGATTTCCTCAATGTATGTCCTATCCATTTCCATCGTCTTTTCCTAATTTCCTCTTCAGCTGGAAGCTGGTTGGTTCTCTCCCACAAAAGGCTGTTGCTGATGGTATCCGGCCAATGGATGTTGAGTATCATGCGTAGACAGCTATTAATAAATACCTGTACCTTCTTGATGGTGGTTGTTGTAGTTCTCCAAGTTTCAGCTCCGTACAGTAGAACTGCCTTGACGTTCGTATTGAAGATTCTGACTTTGATATTGGTTGAAAGTTGTTTTGAGTTCCATATGTTCTTCAGTTGAAGGAATGCCGCTCTAGCTTTGCCAATCCTCGCCTTGACGTCTGCATCTGAACCTCCTTGTTTATCGACGATGCTTCCCAGGTATGTGAAGGATTCCACGTCTTCCAGAGTTTCGCCATCAAGAGTGATTGGATTGCTGTTCTCCGTGTTATGTTTGAGGACCTTGATTTTCCCTTTGTGTATGTTGAGGCCTACTGATGCAGAGACTGCTGCTATGCTGGCTGTCTTTATCTTCATTTGTTCGTGTGTATGTGGTAGGAGGGCTAGGTCATCTGCGAAGTCCAAGTCGTCTAATTGGTTCTGAGCTGTCCATCGTATGCCGTAGTTTCTCTCAAATGTCGAGGTCTTCATAATCCAGTCGACCACCAGAAGAAACAGGAAGGGAGAGAGTAGACAGCCTTGTCTTACTCCGGTCCTTACTTGGAATGCGTCTGTCAGCTGTCCTCCATGCACTACTTTGCACTGTAGTCCATCGTATGAGTTCCGGATAATGTTGACAATCTTCTCAGGAACTCCGTAGTGTCGAAGAAGTTTCCATAACGTCCTCCTATCTACACTGTCAAATGCCTTCTCATAATCAATGAAGTTGATGTAGAGTGACGAGTTCCACTCAATTGATTGTTCGACGATGATCCGTAGTGTCGCAATCTGGTCTGTGCACGACCGGTCCTTACGGAATCCAGCTTGTTGATCTCGAAGTTGAGCGTCAACTGCGTCTTTCATCCTGTTCAGTAACACTCTGTTGAAGACTTGACCCGGTATTGACAGTAGTGTAATGCCTCTGTAGTTTTCACACTTGCTCAGATCTCCTTTCTTTGGAATCTTGATGAGGTGTCCTTCTTTCCAATCCATCGGCACTTGTTCCTCCTCCCAAATCTTCTTGAATAGAAGATGAAGCATGCTTGTAGTTACTTCGATGTCTGACTTCAACGCTTCAGCTGGTATATTGTCAGGTCCTGCTGCTTTCCCGCTCTTGATTTGTCTGACGGCCATTCTGATTTCTTCTGTCGTTGGTGGATTGACATTTATAGGAAGATCTGTGTGTGCTGCTTCGATGTCCGGTGGATTCATTGGAGCCGGTCTGTTCAGGAGTTCCTCGAAGTACTCTGCCCATCTGTTGCGCTGTTGTTGAATCTCAGTGATTGGTCTTCCTTCTTTGTCTTTGACTGGTCTCTCTGGTTTACTGTATTTCCCTGCAAGCTTCTTCGTCGTATCGTAAAGCTGTCTCATATTTCCTTCTCTTGCAGCTTTTTCCGCCGTCGTTGCTAGTTCTTCCACGTATTTTTGCTTATCAGCTCTAATGCTCTTCTTCACTTTCTTGTTTGCTTCTATGTACTCTGCTTGTGATTGGACTTTCTCTGCTCTTGTTCGACTGTTGTTAATTGCTGTCTTCTTGTTCCTCCTTTCTTTGATCCTGTCCAGTGTTTCTGTAGAGATCCATTCCTTGTGATGATGCTTCTTGGGGCCCAGAACCTCTTGACACGTTGAAGTTAATGTTTCTTTGATACCTTTCCAGCTATCCTCCATAGTAGTTTCTTCTTCCTTCAGTAGATCCTGTAAGGCTTGGAACCTGTTGTTGAGAGCTACCTTGAATTCATTGAGTTTGTCAGTATCTCGAAGGAAGGCTGTATTGAACCTTTGTGGTGCTGTTTGTCCAGTTGTCCAGTTCTTCTTTAGCTTCAGTTTCAATTTGGCCACAACCAGGTGATGATCTGAAGCTATGTCCGCTCCTCTCCTGGTTTTCACATCTTTCATTGTCCCTTGGGACTTTTCATTGATGCAAATATGATCTATCTGATTCTCTGTGGTGTAGTCCGGTGAGATCCATGTAGCTTTGTGTATACGTTTGTGTGGAAGTATTGTGCTGCCTATGACCAACTTGTTGAGTGCACACAGATTTACAAATATTTCCCCGTTTTCGTTTCTCTCTCCCAGTCCATGCAGTCCCATGATGTCTTCATATCCGGTGATGTCCATTCCGACTTTGGCGTTTAGATCTCCCATCAGAATGGTGAGGTCCTTTCTTGGGCACTTCTCTATGATTGGTTGCAGCCTCTCATAGAATTGATCTTTAACGTCGTCGTTGCTATCATTGGTGGGTGCATAACATTGGATAATGTTCATTGTGATCCCCTCCTTCTTTGTTTTGAATGATGCTTTGATGATTCTGGATCCATGAGATTCCCATCCTACAAGTGCATTTCGTGCTACTTTGGATAGCATTAGAGCAACTCCCTGAGTGTGTGGAGCATTTTCCTCTTCGTGACCGGAGTAAAGCAGCATCTCTCCCGTATTTAGCCTTTGTTGTCCAGCTTGGGTCCAATGGGTTTCACTGATTCCCAGTACTGCCAAGTTGTATCTCCTCATTTCCGTTGCTATTTGACTGGTCTTCCCGTTCTCCCACATTGTCCGGACGTTCCATGTACCTATAAAAATTGTTGCTCTGGTTGTTAGAAGGGGCATCGGCCTCGTGGCTTCCGAAGGAACTCGGCTTTCACCATGAAGCGTCATATTTCTTCTAAATGAAGACCTTCTAACTCCCAGGGCAGGGTTTAAATGGTTTGAGTTATTTTTTCTGGTTAGCGTTTTTTTAGCGAGTTAGGTTTCTACGGGATGGGGACGCTAACCCCATGCCCAACCCTCCTCCTTTACCCGGGCTTGGGACCGGCAGTAACTCTGGAAGAGCTACAGGCGGAGTTCAAACCTAATACCTGTCACCTTAAACTATAATGTGCCATTCACTAAGCTATTGAGTTCAGACAATCACTGATTTATTCAATTTGTAATATATCCCATTCTAAAAATTAACACTAAGATCTATATACATTCAGTTGTGAAATTTCAAAATGGGATCAAATAATTAAACACTAGTCTATGGAATTAGATCTCATTTTGGTCTACAGATCAAAATTTTTAATAGAAGTGAAAGCTTCAACAATTTAAAATGGATGATATACTTATTGACTACATTTTATTCTTTAAGATGTATATCCTGGAGTTCTCGTGGGAAGCAGTTACTTTACAGCTTGACACATAATTTGATATTAAATGTTTCTTGAGGGTAGAATTTAATTCATGGTCATTAAGTTGACCTAATCATTTTGTAATTCATGCATGTCATAAAAAACATAGTTTTTTATGATAAATTATCATGTATATGAGAAGCAGTGACCAGTGAAGTTTAACCGGGTAAGATGGTAACTCACTGATGACAATGGTGGATATGTCACTCAATTTCATGGATTAGTTTAATTTAGATATTAACACAGTTGAATGTCAGCCGGCTCAGTGGTCTAGTGGTTAAGCGCTCGCGCGCGATACTAGTAGGTCTTAAGTTCGAATCTCGCCAAACGGGTTCGTGGATGCTCACTGTTGAGGATGAAACAGCCGTTCAGTGCTTCCAGTATTTTCCATGATGGTCTAGCTTTAATTGACTCATAATCTTAACCATTAAAATTACAATTTAATCATTTGAATCGTTTTCTTATTTACTATACACAAACTATAATGATTCATTTCATTCCTTTTATTTATTACAATTTATTTCATTTCATTAATCATAGATACATTGAAAATTTATTCAATGGATAAGAATAATGAGGCAATTCTTTGCGGTGAAATTAATTCACTTATTGTATCACATTTAAATAAATATTATTTATTTTGTCAAAATAATTATCCAATGGATAAATTAAAATTTATTCGTTTAGAATGGAATAATATGGGTAGAGAAAAAGCGGGTTATTTACATGTAAATATTACACAAATGTTTATTAGAATAACAAAAAATACGAAATTATTCAATATGAATTTAAATTTAAATACTACGCCAATGACAACTTATTCAACTATGCTTGTTACAAACAATATAGAGTTTACTACTGAACAACAATCTAGTCAACATTTTTTAGAAATAAAAGGATATGAAGTAAATGAACAATATACAACTCAACAATATAAAGATCAAATTAAAGAATTGAAAAATGAAAAGAATGAAGTGGGATTAAAAGCACAGAATAATCTTCATGAAACAGAATTACTTCAACAATACTATCAACATGAAAAAAATGAATTAGATGATAAAAGAGAAAGAGGAAAATCAGAAACTCTACATCATGCAGATTCATATAAGGGTGAAGATGAACAATATACTGAAATGAAAGAAACTAGCACCCATAATGAAGAAAATAGTTATTCAGTCAATTATTTGAATACGAATACTGATTATACAGAAAATGAAGAAGATGAATATGATACGTCAACACTGGAATCATTTGATGATCAAACAGTAGAAGATGATCTAACATGCAAGTTTTTTCTAGTTTAATTACAATTTATAAAAAATATATATCAGACATTGACGTCAATTAAAAAAATTACTGAATATCAAGTGTAATTAGGACGCTTAGCGTTAAGTATTTGGAGGCAATTTGGACAAAACCCAGAACCTAGGTTCCATTCTAGCTCGGATTGATTGATGCTGTCTATGAGACTCGAACCCAAATCACACAGTCTCAAAGTCTAGAACATTATTCTTGAACTATTTGGGGGCTAACGTTCTATAGGACTGAAATATGTAAACTGATTAATCACTAGATGATGGCCAATGTTATACTCGTCTAATCCCTTACACTAATCGGATTCTATCAATCATCAAGCATATTTAGGATTATTTAATTTCTAATTGATTTTGCACACTTTATACATTCTATGCTCCGAAAATTATATTTTAATAAGTTTGAAAACTTCTCTCACCACTAACAATTAAGAAATGTTTTCCAATAAAGGACATTTTACACAATGTTTGTCGTTTTTATTATTCACATTTGAAATAAATCTATACTCTGGTCAAATAAACTAAACTAAAATTTTAAAAAGAGAAACATCTAATTTGAATATTGCTAATGGTAGAATAGTCGTCATGTTGATTAACTTTAATTAATAGTGACAAAATTGAAATACTAATTTGATAATTACGTAATTGTTTCCCTTAATACACAACATAACACAATTTCATCACTGATAAATCATCTTGATACATTTTTATTTTAACTGTCGTACTGAATGTGATTATAGACTGGAATTTGAATGATCAGTTATAGGATTTCATATATATTCCGATATGGATTTAGAAGCTAATTGTCATTTACATTTTGTCTATATTTATTGTGCAATCAAATAGTTTACAAAGCTGAATATTACATCTGCTTTAATGTCACACTTTATAACACGACTGATTTGAGCAGCTAGATTATAACAATAAATCGCGATGGTTAATGGTATATCAATCTAATAATACATTTATTTTTTGAAGTAACCTTCACTATGAGACGGATTTAAATAGACCAATCTAATTGATCCGTAACTGATCAAGGATTGCAAACTTATCCAACTGTACTAAATATGACAGACTATCTTATATTGTGAAATTAACAACAATTTTATTCCACTTCCGATTCTACTTACTGTTTAATATCTGTCTAAGTTCGTGTTCTGCTCTACATTTGGTTCTCGATCTAACGGTCGGATTATGCGGTGACTGTGTGTTTCACGCCATCAGGTACTGTGATAGGTTGTCTAATATTAGCAAGTCATCAATTCATTTATTTCTCTGTTATGCCAGAATTGTAGAAAACTATCTTAATAATATGTAACTAAATTTGAGAAATAACTTCTTAAATTATGCATAAAAAAAGCTATGACCTGGTAGAATTTAGATATGCTGTTCGTTAGAAAGACAGAGAACCTACAGTACTGAATGGTAGTTGCGCAATATAACGAATCGACTAAAGTTAAAAATATGTACTAATGAATTCTAGATTGATACTCTAATGTCATGTATGCAGTTAGGTAGGACGTTTCTTGTTTTTATTCCGTGTCGTCTTCGAGAAATCTCTACCTATGATGAAACGGTTATTTGTTGCTCCATAAAGAGTTCAGAGAGATTGTTTTATTTGTAGTAAGTCCTTGTCACGAAATATTATTGGCCGGAGAAATTGCTATTTAGTGTTCCTCTGTATTAAAACCATTCTTTAGGTGATATTTGTACGTGGCTAAACTCAACTTCAAATTAAGCAAACCCCACAAACCTCGTACTCTAATAGTGGCAGAACTACCTTCAAAATATCCTCATTAATAAATAATGAAATGGGCATAACCTTTAAATCTAATTGCAATATAAATGATTATCGACAATAACACTCCTATTTTTTTTAATATTACTTTAGATGCAACAGAAAATGAATCGAATATACAAATGATGAACATTCATGACAAACATAATATGTCGCCCAAACAAAATCACTTAACTGTAACAACCACTGAATCTTATGAAGTTGTAGAACATACTGAGACCCGTGATAATATCGTTGCCGATTCATGGACGCGACAATCAGACTCACATAAAGACTTAGATAAAAATGTAAATAATTATCGAAAGAAAAATATCACGTCAACAAAACTAGGCGTACGTGAAGCAAGAAGGGAAAAAGACCATGAAAATTTACAAATAGCTGGACAGCACCATCGTAATTTAGAAAAGAAATCACTTCAAACAGTTCGAGTTGATGAGGGGCCGAAAAATATCTCCCTCTTTTCACGTAGACCTCAATTTATTCTGATTTTTGCAATTACAATTCTTATATTTCTAAAGATCTGGTGAATCTCACCAAGGGAAATAATGTGAAGTAACATTGTTTTATAATGAAATTTGAGAATATTCAGTGTATAACATTTTCAAGTTGAAATGAGGTTGTCTATATTTTTGGTTTGGAAATAGGAACATAATTGTTTTTGTGAAAAGATCACTTCATTATTCCATAAGGGAACTTTTCATATAACTTTCTTTATCAGGACCTGCCTTATTATCTTCTATAAACAAGTCTATATCAATTATTTGACTTCAAAAGATATTGAATACGATCACGAGTCCAGTTGCACTGGACACAGTCTTTTGTTCTTTTAAATTCTCGATTACAGGGATTTAGGTCATTTTTTATAAATAATGATTGACTATTTGTCGCTTATTTAACGGCTTTTTGTTTTATTATTAGGTGCGACCTCATGAAGGTCAGTTATTTTGGAAGTTTTTCTCTTCCTTATGCAAGTTACCTAAAAGCTTAACTTAAATTCTTTTAACATTATTGTTCCCTTTTTTAATATACACCAAAGTGACGAAAAAATAAAGTGTATTCACACACGATTGTTTTCTAAAGAGTCATGATGAATACCACATACCTGCGGATGGCTATAAATATAATGTCCTCAGTTCACTTAACAAGTTAAGAGCTATTGATCCGATTGCCAAATATAAATAGTGTTGTTATGTTACTTAATCATTAAACGCGAATTATCAGAAGACTTCAGAGTATTAAGAATTTCTAAGGTGAAGTGGACAACAACCGCTCAGACATCTAGCAACAGGTAGAAGATAATTAAAAATCAATCATTTTTAACAATTCCAACTGTAAGTATATACAATCTCAGCTGTAGATAATTTCTGAAATGAGAAACATACTTGTTAACGGAAACAAATCGGTTTTAATTAATCAGTTGACGAATAGCAAATGATGGAGATAACCTGTACGAATGTTTATGAGGGAGATTGTACGAAATATTTTATATTTTGCACACATAGTTTGGAATTCACTACATATGTCGAAGTTCTGTGTGCTTTTTAGGTCCCTGGATGCATATTTAGTGTACATTATATGATTATAACTTCATATTTATTATGTTTCGTTGTAAGCTGCTGCCAGTAAACTGTCAGTATACTGTTTATAATTCAAAACAGCTGTCTTTACAAGTTAAATAGAAAAACAAACTGTCTCGGTTTTAGAACATGTATACTTTTAGTGCACTGAAAATGAAATCCAGCATAGTGATCCTGAACAAACGAAATAAAATGATTCTTTATTCAACTGATGAAGCTGAAGATATCATAACTGGAAAATAAACCGTTGCGAACATATTTTTTAGAGATTTCCTTTCATCCTCAGTAGATTAAGCTTTAGATAAACAACTGTTGGACAACAAGACAGATCTGGAACTAAGATTTGAACGTTTCGAGAAAAGAACTATAGTTTCTGGCCTTATCACACTGCATACTAGTAGATGATAGACGACTATATACTAACCTACATAACGTAATATGCGATTATTTTGTGAATTCGTAGGTTAAACCTGAAAGTAGTTTCTTAGAATGCAAGCAGCGTTTGCGTATCAAACAAAAGTACGCGTCACATTCTGTATTTCATGTAGCACTCTCGTAGTCCTATTATTGTAATTGAGAAAGTGCCTTGGTAGATTATAGTCTTTTAGATTTTTGATTAAAACGAAGAAGTACGCGTGTTTTGGCAATGAGGATTATAAATTAAATTTCAGCCTATGATGATGTTCAACCCACCTAGTCACCATACACAGCTAACACAAACAAGAAAATAACAAGAGACAGAAGAAAATAAGCAGGAAAGTTTAACTGTTGTTATTTGAAGGTGTAAGGTGTACTGAAAAATAAAAAAACAAATACAATTCACATAACTAAAGGAACAGTAACACATGTAGTGTTAACAAAACGATTACATTATCATTCTGATTTTCCCAAGTGCTTCTTTCAAATATAAAATATGGAATTTTCCATCAAACATCTTTGTTTCTTAAAACCATTTTCCAAGTTAATCCTATTAGTCCATCCAAATACAACCACCTTCCATTTGATTAAATTTGTTCTCCAGCCATATTTCCATAAAATGAATATTGTAATCGGTAATCTTGAAGATGTCATATTTCTTCGAGATGATCTCATTACTCATGGTTCTGATAAGGGGGCTCATTATCAGAGACTTGTTATTTTATTGCACCGTCTGGTTGGGGAGAATATTCCCTCAAGTCCAAGTAAGTGTTCATTACGTGTATCTAATTTTGAATGTCTTAGATATTTAAGTAACGATAAAGGTTTTAGACCACATATGAGGCTACCAGTTCCGTTTACAAACGCACTATCTCAGAAAAATCTTACAGAACCTATTTAGATCATTTGACTAGTTTGTATTTTTGCTGCTAGTTGCCAGGGATTCTAAAATTGTCTCACACTATATTTTCTAGAAGTTCAAAAATTTCTAGGAAATGTTTTATGTAAACAAACACTAATTAGAAATTTTTCAGAAACATTCGAAAAAATGAAGGATCACTAGTCGTTTTTGATTTGATAATCGCACATACCGTTATCGTGTTCGGTATGTTTCCGTAAAGTTATAAAAGACCTAAGCCAATCTCATAGGAGCTGACTGACATGAGTTCTTTCTTGTAAAGCTAGTTAAATCTAATATTCATAAATTCCTTGTGAATTTTTAGTCAGTAAACTAGGGTCGTTAAACGACTTCATACGTATGTACTGGGAAAGAAAATTACTATTGTTACAGATCATGAAACTTCAAAAGTTCATTTACCATCCTGAATAATTCATAGAACGTTACTCAGCTTCTAGCATTCAGTGATGAAATATTGCTCTGAGTACGTATTATCATACAGAAGTTCGAAATAATTTTAACATGTTAGCTACATATCTTAACATCCATCATATGAAAAATCTGTTGATACTACAGACTGTTTATCAACGCAATATTTACAAGTAAATCGTTTTTGGTAGAGTTTTGATCTCTGAGTTGGATTATTTGGTTGTGGAGCTTTCACCGTCATTTTAGACGACATCATCAGCACAAACTTTCAGGTAAAATTGAAATGTTTAAATTTCTCACAGCATGTCCTGTAGACCTTGATCTTGATTGATTATTGTTGACCTTTAACCTATCATTGTTTACTTCGTTATTTTGACCGTATCTCCAGTTGATTTAATTCTTGCTCCTATATTTGTCCATGATTGTTCTGATTAGTCAGTAGATCGGATCGATTTCAATGTGCTTGTTGATTACTGATTGACTTGAGTTCCAAGCTTCTGGAAATTCTCTGGTATTTTTGGAATTTCCTTTGTCTAAGATATCAATATTTTTTACAGTCGAATATGTGCCCACAGTTGTTCATCATCACAGGTAAATCATCTAGATCTCATCAGAGAAACTCATCAATATTTTGGATGTATACTCAGTGCTATACTAAAAAGTTGGAAAGCTAATCTGAAACGTAGATTTTCTGTTTATTTTGCCGGGTGAAATGAATCATCGACTACTTATCACAGTAATTTGTGTTTAAATAATCGCTCTATTATTCCCACTTCATTACCCAAATCCATTCTTGCAACTTTTTATTAAGAACATTTTGGGGTTCGAAAAAATGAAGTATTAAGCAAGGTTCAAATGTTGGTGGGCGGAGGTAAATGCGGATATATGTTGAGTAGAAAAAGATCGAAAGGTGTCATAGTTCAAAAAATCAACCTTTTAAGTGGACACTATGGCCAGTATCGACTGAGACTTGTCAGAGGATTCATGCACACTATTGTGGTCAATATCTCGGCGAATGCTATGCATTTGTTGTTATTACTTCTTTTTTGAAGTCTCCTGAAGTATTTTCACAACTTCTCAGGATTTCTATTCCACAACCCAAGAGTTGAGAAAAGTATTCAGTCAGTAAAGAGTTCTTATGGTATTAATAACAAATAATCGTTCTAATTTTGCCCCATATTCAACCATTACTTACTTAAATGGTATGGTTGGTAAGCATCTGAGTGCTTCCTCAGACACCCTTGTTCTAATGGCCAAAGAGGAAACTTCTTCAAGATGCCGAAAACTGGTGATGATTTTATTACAGCCACAGCATTCGGTGAACTGGAGAGGGAAGTGGACACTTTTCTACCACGATACATAAGTACCAAACATTCTGTAGAGAATGATACTCATTCAAAATCGTAAATGACTATTCTTCGTTCAAATACAAAGTGTTTAGAATTCGCATATTATCGTGAGAGTGATCCATGACTGTACACGGGGATTGTGGTGAAGAGTCTTTTTTAATTGTGATTTGAAGCACACTTTCAGAAATGGAAAACTTGTTGCTGTGACTAGTAAATAGAAAATGAGTTCATGATAACTCTAACGCAACAAATACCCAACAGCTTGGTACATAAAGTTTTTTCCACCTCCACCTTCAGATATATTCGTATTATTTAGATGACATTTCACTCCATCTTACTTGACGTTCACAGTTGGAAAAGTGTCTATTGCCTTGTCGTGGTGTGATAATACAATGTCTCTGTGTAATCTATATTCATACACTAGATTCAACATCAACATTTTTAGTGCATACAAGGGAGTCACTAACCAGTTTACAAAATAAGCCATATTACTTAGCGATTCATAGGGAATAATATACAAAGTGGTACGAAGTTGTCTTCCATGGTGAACTACAACTAAAGGTACTTTTTATCGCCGTCAATACCGTAGAGTCATCATTTCAAGTATATGGTTTTATCAATCGCATCTCAGTTGAGTTATGTCTCAACAAAAAATGTCATGAAAGAATTCAGTCCCTCTTGTGAATATTTTGATTAATTCACGATGATAGTCTCTCTTAACATAACCAACACACAGAACATCTCAAAAAATATCTAGAAATGTCAAAGTTGGTCCGATGATCAGCTTTTGGAGGTTACTGACCACTACCGTTCACTAATGTCACACAACCATGAAGCATCCTCGATTCATTTGTAGTACAAACACAAATATCTGGGTCCGTTTTCTAATTCCTTAGTTGATCAATACCGCCTGAATCTTCAGAAAACTGAGTAGCATCACAATGTTTAGTTGTGGCTACGTAAGGATGTACATTTATGTTATCAAGAAAGTGTAGTGACCTACTTTTGTCAACAGAACGCGATTGGATCGATGAAAACAATTATTATTATAACCAATTGTACCAGTGACTGTTTTACTGTGCTCGTTTGTTTAACTGTGCTAATAACAGCCATTTTGGGCTTCCATTGTATTCCATTGCCTTTACGCGGTTTTTGGACTACGCACGTATCTTATCTTGCCGATCGCAACTGTACTCCTTTGGCACGATCTCGGTATTCTTTCGATACCACGAGATCGCCAACAAATATATACGACTACTACAATCATCTGCCTTCTGATATTTTGGCCTATCGGAATTTTATTGGTCTATTGGCAAGTAGTCTGGTAGCGGTGTTCATAGTTCAGCTCAACTCGACACCACGCTACATTTAGTGACCCAAATTTTGGAACACGCCTCAACTTCAGTCAAATCTTCTGCAACTGGTGAACCTACATCTACGACCACCTGGCAATCGCAACCAAACCTTCCAAAGAAGTCAATTTTGGTGAGTCTATCGCTTATCTATCCACGTCTGTCATATATTTCCATATTAATTTTTAATATATATATTTGACATGACGGATAACGATAAGAATAGTATTAATATAATAGACTCCGATTTACGCGTACCGAATCCTCGGCACTTTTTATTCGCGTGACGATAAATTCCACGCCTTATTCGAGAAATTCCCCAGATTAACTAAACCATTCGAGGAGATTTCATCGGTGACCAATCGTGTGGTACACCACATAGTCACCCGCGGACCACCAGTCACGGCAAGACCACGCCGACTAGCACCGGACAAATTAGCCTTCGCTAAACGTGAGTTTGACAATTTACTATCTGCTGGTATTATTCGTCCTTCTCACAGTCCTTGGGCCTCTCCTTTACACATGGTGCGCAAAAAGGATGGGGTTAGTTGGAGACCATGCGGCGACTACCGAGCATTAAACGTAGCTACGCGCTTTGATAGCTACCCCATCCCCCACATACACGACATCACGGCATCGCTCAAGGGCACGACTATCTTTTCTAAAATCGATCTGGTACGAGCATATCACCAGATCCCAGTCGCTCTTGAAGACATCGAGAAAACTGCTATCACGACTCCTTTCGGTCTGTTTGAGTTCCTACGAATGCCATTTGGATTACGGAATGCTGCTCAAACTTTCCAAAGGTTTATCGATAGCATAGTACGAGACTTGGATTTTGTTCACGTCTATATTGATGACCTGCTGATCGCATCATCAAACGTAGATGAACATTATCAACACCTTACGCTATTATCCCAACGTCTTTCGGATAATGGAATAGTAGTCAACCCAGAGAAATGTGAGTTGGGTAAATCAGAAATAATATTTCTGGGTCACATCATCAGACAAGAGGGTATTCTGCCTTGCGAGGACAAAATTCGAGCAATCAAGGAGTACAACGTGCCGTCCTCAATCAAGGAACTGAAGGCTTTTCTCGGTTTGGTTAACTTCTGCCGACGTTTCATCCCTTATGCGGCAGAACGGTTACGACCATTAACCGATTTACTACGCTGTAATCCACGCAAATTAGAATTGAACGATACCGCACGTACTGCATTCTCAGAGATCAAAACGGCTCTCACTGAAGTTACACTTCTCGCTCATCCTGACCCATCAGCCACGCTTAGTATAGCGGTTGATGCATCGGATTTCGCTATAGGAGCCGTTATGCAACAGAATATCTCCGGTAGTTGGCAACCGCTTGAATTTTTCTCACGACGCCTTACTCCCACGGAGACGAGATATAGCGCTTTTGGTCGCGAGCTGCTTGCAGCCTACTGCGCCATCAAACATTTCCGGCACGCAGTAGAAGGACGCCAATTCATTTTGTTCACCGACCATAAGCCCTTAACGTATGCCCTGCATACCAAGTCTGACCGCTACTCACCACGAGAGTGCAGACATTTGGACTATATCTCCCAGTTCACGACAGACCTTCGTCACATTAAAGGCGAGTCGAACTATGTTGCCGATGCTCTTTCACGTATCCAGACGAATGCAGTTACTTTACCGGTGCTCGATCTTCCTGCTATGGCCGCCGCGCAAGCAAACGATCCTGTCTGTACAGAAGCACCACAATCTTCGTCCCTTCAGTGTCAGGAAGTACCCCTAGCTACTAGCTCAGGTACTATCCTATGTGATATTTCTACCGGTCTACCTCGACCCATCGTACCCTCTACCTATCGCCGTCTCGTCTTCGATGCCCTTCATGGATTGTCTCATCCAGGTATCGCAGCCACATTACGTCTCATCGCTGCACGATACGTCTGGCCGTCCATGAATAAAGATGTTCGTATGTGGGTAAAGCAATGCTTACAGTGTCAACGATCAAAAGTGCACAGGCACGTAGCTGCCCCCATTGGCACGTTCGCTACGCCTGATGCTCGCTTTGATCACGTACATATAAACATTGTAGGACCATTGCCACCATCGCATGGGTATGATCACATACTCACGTGCATTGACCGTTTTACAAGATGGCCCGAAGCTATTCCCATCACGTCTATCACGGCGGAGACAATTGCTCACCGCTTCGTAGAACGATGGATAGCATTGTACGGTTGTCCTTCGACTGTCACGACCGACCGAGGACAACAATTTGAGTCCGCATTATTCTCCTCACTGACCCGGCTGCTTGGTACGGAACGCATACGCACCACCGCCTACCATCCAGCATCGAATGGTTTAGTCGAACAGTTTCATCGCCAACTTAAAAGTGCTCTTCGAGCACACGAAAACGACAATTGGTACGAGACTTTACCGCTCGTTCTCTTAGGCATCAGGACGAGTTTGAAGGCAGATATCCAATGTTCCGCCGCTGAACTTGTATACGGCACGACATTGCGTCTGCCTGGGGAATTCTTCACACCACGGAGCAGTAATGATTTCGGTAAATCAGACTACGTCCATCGACTGTCTGCATTTATGCGAACGCTGTCTCCGGTGTCAACTCGAATACAACATCGACAGGTCGCTCTCCCTTGAGAGTTATCTACCTGTTCACATGTTTTCATACAAGTAGATTCGGTACGCAAACCTCTACAACAGCCTTACGAAGGCCCTTTTCACGTGATCTCTCGTCACGAAAAGACCATCAAGGTTGATCGATATGGTCGTGTCGAGATCGTCAGCATTGATCGTCTCAAACCAGCACACGTCGATGACAGTGCCCTACCCGATAACTTGAGACTCAATGCTAGACCTATCAAACCTACTAGCGGGATCTCTACGTCTACCTCGGATCCCACGCTAGATACATCAGAGACCTCGTTCTCACGTCCCGGTCAACAGCACGCGTCATCTGCACCATCTACGGACGAGACTTCCGTCTCACGTCCAGATCGGCAGACCACGCCGCCCTTGACCTCGGATGAGATTGCAGGCTCACGAAGTACGAACGAGACCACCGTCTCACGTTCCGGCCGCCGAGTACGATTACCCGTACGCTTTCGCGACTAAATGCAGTCAATAACGGATACGGTGTAGGATTATTCCTATACTACACGCATGCTACACTTTTCTTTTTTTGATTTTTTTTTGTATCCTGAGCCCACGCCTCCGACCATCGTCCATTTGATAACGTCGACTTCAGACAACTTTGGCGAAAGCTGGTTTGGCCACCCACGCTCTAGTCAACGCACTCAGTCGATTATCTGGTCTCGAATCCGCCTGGCATATGCTTGGTAGTTATGGTCGCGTCCGGTTTCTTGGCTCAACGTGGTTTCGTCCTACGTCTGCAGCGTTATCTGGTCCGCATCCATACGAACGCAATCATCAGATCCTGGATACAAACCACTCTGGTGTGGTATGTTAACTCTACCAACAAATACAGCACACTTCTCCTGGTACCGTTCTGCGCAAAAGACCTTCGTTGGCAACTCGAGGATCAACGATCACTTCCTGTTCCGCCGATTTCCTCCGTCCTACAACCGCAATTCTGCCGATCAGTCCCACGAATCAAACCGCTAACTATCGAAAGTGTAAACCCTTTCTAGCGGGGGGCTCCTGTAGTGACCTACTTTTGTCAACAGAACGCGATTGGATCGATGAAAACAATTATTATTATAACCAATTGTACCAGTGACTGTTTTACTGTGCTCGTTTGTTTAACTGTGCTAATAACAGCCATTTTGGGCTTCCATTGTATTCCATTGCCTTTACGCGGTTTTTGGACTACGCACGTATCTTATCTTGCCGATCGCAACTGTACTCCTTTGGCACGATCTCGGTATTCTTTCGATACCACGAGATCGCCAACAAATATATACGACTACTACAATCATCTGCCTTCTGATATTTTGGCCTATCGGAATTTTATTGGTCTATTGGCAAGTAGTCTGGTAGCGGTGTTCTTAGTCAAGCTCAACTCGACACCACGCTACAAAAGCATGAAAAGCATGACTATAAGACATATCACTTCTGTAAGCGTTCAAAAATGTCATATCGGAACAGATTCTTCAACGTTGTCCGTCATACCATCGGCGATCGAGGCATTGGCCGTTTAAGAAATAATTCGGTGATCATTCTGCAATACTAAGAACCCACCACAATCAAGAAACTGTTGATTTTTATCGATGATTCACGTCAAATAAAACGTGACTTCGGATACGTACTCCCCTCGAGAGTCCCGACACATGTACAGCATCTCCATTTTTACTCCAGATATACATGTTTCTGGGGGTGAGACTATAGTCGCAAACCTCCTGCCTCTTACAACTTCTTTAAAAATTTTCCAAGGGATAGACCTTTTTAAGTACTTTTGGCTACAAAAAGAAAACACTGATATTCAGAATTAGTTATACTCGATAATCATGAAACTACGAACCAAACAAATTGAAACTGGTATGAAGATTTGATCATTTGGCTCAGACCATGAACCGCTGTTGGAACCTGACATTTTTAGCCATCTTACCGCACACCTGAGGATCACACGATCATGTTCTACTCATAAAATGGTGGTTTAGTAGAACTACCTCAAAGACGATCAAATCCCTAATTCTCGACTACAAGTGTATCACAGTAGGCTGATGCCTTTTTACTAGTGTTTCTTGGAATTCACAGTGCAATGAAAGCTAACGTTGGATGAACTGTAGCCCAACTCGTTAAGAGTAAAACATTTCGACTTTCAGGAGAATTCATGAATCCTCATTATTCAGCGAGTTCGGCTACAAACTCCAACGTACCTTGTTTACAAGCTCTGAGGGTTAAGTTAAATCTGCTCCCACTGGACTATAATCTATCGACGTCCCCGCCCAACCCGCTTTCCAACTTAGTACACACGTTTTCATAAGCTGCGACTCATTACAGTGATCCTATGAAAGCTGCACATAGAAGACCCTCAACAGTTCTTAGTACGAAGGGAACTAATGATAACATTGGCATCGACCGACTGAAGTCCATTTACTTGTAAGGTAATATTTTCACGACTGACTTTCCGTTTTTACTTTATGTAAATGTTAGAACAACACATATAAGTGAACAATTGTTTTCAATTAGATCATGATGAACATATAGATATACAATAAGTGAAATCGTATAATCTGAATCAATGGATCATAAAGATCTAGAAGTCATAATAAGTAACGACCTCAGGACTACATGCAACTGTAGAGTTAGCGCTGCTAAAGGCCTCAAAATCCTATGGTTTATTCTTAAGTCATCTCATTTCTTGGACGAATAAAAATGTGTGGCATTATATCTGACTTTTATGAGGTCTCATTTGTAACATGGGATTTAGGCAGCGATTCCCTGTTTCAGATATGAAGTGGACATGCTGTAACTATTCCAATGGTGAGAGCTCGAAATGGTGAAGAGTCTCAGTGCCTTCCCGTCAAATATCTCATGTTACGAGTTGATTTAATGCTGAATTACCATATACTGAGTGATGATCTTCGTGTTAATGTCCTATCTTTTCCTTTCATCTAGGACTGACCACACAAAGGACGTTCTCAGGAATTCCAAAAACCAAGATACGATCGTTTACGTCTAGAGTTTCATTTATGGGATTCTCTGATAAAATACGTGATATTGACACTTTATTTTGATAAATTAAAAGTGAGATTGGATCTACACAATACTACGAACTTCAAGGATTAATATAGATCAATTGGCTTTTTATTCTTAACACTAGAGACTGCTCTTAACTCAATGAAACCATTTAACGGACCTGTTGACCTTGTAGTGAATCGCGGTTGTTGTGGTAATTATGATTGTCATGTTTTGGAGCTCATTCTTGTATATTTCTCTTATGTGTGATACTGTCTATCAACTAAGCTACGACTATATAAAAACAACGCCGTATTCCCTGCTAGTTTCATTGGTAGATTCAATTCTGCCATGTTCAGTTTACCCTGATTTTCGATTTTATACTTGATTACCTCAAAATTTGTGATGTACAGTGATGACTACTCAGATACCACTGTCAAAATAGACATTATAATTCATGAGAAAAGGCACAGGGGAACTCGATCTGAAGACATCTTTCAAATGTAACTAATACTATTCACTTGATTCCCAGAATTGAGTCTGAAAATTTGACTTCTCATATCTGGAGGTTCGTCAACTCTTCTAATTGTCTTGTAAATACATTTATAATAGGTTCAAGATCAAAACAGGAGGTTCCAAAATAGTCCTCAACAGTTGTCAGTGCAAGTTATTATTCACATTGTCCTTCCGTTTATTTTACCGCCCTTTTACTCTATCTCGTGTCGTAAAAGTAACCGTGTGTTGCTATATCATTAACTTTTGCAAGTCCTTTTTCTGCTGTTACCCGACGATGAAAATTAGCATGTGACTGCACCTAACCAGTCTTACTTATACTGTCGTGAAATATGAACTTGCGAGAACATTTCGTGCCAGCCCGCTTTGACCTGAAGACCAGATAAAATGTCTTAGAGATGTTTTTGACTTGTTGTCAATTAGCCTGGTTATCACCGCCATCTAAGATGTAAGCAGACTGTCGAATAAACCATCTAGCTTATAAATTTGCCCATTATATCATGATGATATATCTAATGCTTCCAGTACTCCAGTTTACTAAGAAAACTATAAGCTTGATAATCTGCCACCAAGCTCTCCAGATCCATTATCAAATACAGGCGTTTTCTATATAAACATTTGCAGATGCGGTAGTTTCTAATTTGTTTAAAATTACTTGCACTTTTGAGAATCTATAAGATCGAAGACAACTTCAAACTTGACTTACTCATTCAAAACCTTGCTGCTAAGATGCATTTGTTGATGTACTAAGCGGCGGTAATAAGTTTACCTTAATTGAACGTACTTGTTGTAATAATAGGCTTACTTCGCAACTGGAGAAATCGGTGTTTTTAGTAGTCTGAACTTCATATATTCAACGCGATTGTATCCAGTCTGGATCTTCACGACATCAACAAAATGACACAAGTACTTAGACTTTCGCCGTACTGCATCTCTACAAAAAGTTAACAGTAACGATACACTTACCGTTTTTTTTCTGTCTTTGGGAGCGATGTGTTTTCATCGTGCAAATTAGTGGTCTTTTGTCCAACTAAATTCTTAAATGAACGAACCAAATTAGATGCAGTAAAAAGCTTTTATAAGAAAGTTATTAATGTTTGTAGCTAGCCGAAATATTCCAAAACGACACACTTGATAATTGACTAACTCATCCATATCCATGTTTTTTTTTGTTAATTCGATGTCAACTAAGTTACCCGAATACGTCCACAGTCGGACTTCGTTCGATTACATACTCATGATTCCTGATCTTATTCAGTTTTGATGAATTCTCGTTTTTCTGTTAGTTTTGATCTTGTCTTTCTCATTTTTCTTTCTGCTAATGTCTTGTTGGTTTTGGAGTAATGTGGTAGCTTGAATCGATATATATATTGGTGCCACGTTTATACATGCCTGTCTGTAAATGCAGCAATGTTGTACTAAGGATTTAGCATTGTTTTATGTTGTCTGAGAACAGCAATATAATAAGTTCAATCTTAGATCAGCTTCAGTCATATATATGTTGCTGCAATTTAAGCGACGAAAAAACTGTAACTGACATCAAAAAGGCTAGTTAATGGATAACAGCTACATCTCTAACCGGTAAAACTCAGTTACTTTCCATGAAATCACAAATAGTGGAATTGTACACACTGTAGCCACACTTGTTATGGACTATTACTCACTTACTGACAATTGAAAAATCACTGTAATCCTGGAGAAATTAAAGATCTGTGCAGTTTAAAACAATTCCTGGGGCTGATTATTTATAGGTAATGATAAACAGTATGGATCTCTTGGAAGGTGACAGAACTACTAGTTCAATGCTCTATGTTCACTTATTGCTATTTACGTGGATATGTAGTCGGTGAACTCAGTGAATTAATTGAATTAGTCTGATGTACCTTCGTCTTGGGATCTTTAAAAAAATTAAAGTCAGTTGATTTGTTCTGTGGTCATTTAACGTCAAACTTAGTGTTCAAAGATCAAATTTATCCCAGTATTGTAGAAACCATTACTCTCAAATAGTATTTGCGTGTGTATTAAGTGACTGAATCTCTCTTCACTACATTTTTGCCTTTTCATTGTTTTATTTTCACACGTTTTATATGGTAAATAACAAAACGTTCTCTATTTTGGTTGAAAACGATGTTTTAATGGGTTGTTTACAATTTATATTGTTTTTATGGTTTACTTAGCTCGACATGATGGACGACTCAGAAACCTACAAATTATGGCGAATTCGTAAAACCATTCTCAAGGTAATTTTACGGATCAGACGTTCTGATCAATCTTCACCTAGATGTGTAAAGATAGAGGTTATCTAGTAATGCCTAAAGAATTAGAGCAATCACTCGAAGATTTCAAAGCAACAGTCGGAGATCCACCAACGAGAAAGGATCTTCTCATGGTCGTTAACCATGAAGAAGATCCTGCTGACATGCTATATGTGTTCTTTCCAGAGGAAGAAAAAGTTAACATGAAGACTGTCCGTGCATATTTAAATCAGATGCAACAAGATAGTACCTACAGAGCAATTTTGGTCCTTCAAGAAAAGGGTCTCACACCTTCTGCGAAAACAGTTTGTTCTCTATTCTACTAAGTTTATTTATACATGTGTAGGCTATTGCGGAACTTTCGTGTAAATACACTTTGGAATGTTTCTTTGAAAATGAACTAATGGTCAATATAACGGAACATCAGTTGGTTCCGCAACACAACGTTCTCACACAGGAAGAAAAGAAAGAATTACTCGAAAGATAGTAATTCAATACATTTTATAATTCAATGAGAACTTAGTAGGTTAAAGGAAAATCAACTTCCCAAAATGCAAGCTAGCGATCCTGTTGCTCGATATTATGGTTTAAGAAGAGGTCAAGTTGTACGAATTACCCGGCCATCAGAAACAGCCGGACGATATATCACTTATAGAATAGTTTTGTGAATAAAATTGTGTACAGATTCTGAATTTTTGAAATTGTATTCTGGGTCTAAAGTCAGACGAATTAGATTAGTCCAAATTTATTAGTTGATTGCTGCTTTTATTATGTTATATTAAACAAATAGTCATTGTTTAAATGATCGTTAGAGTCTGAAAGAATTTATCTTATACTTTTAAAGTTTTTAAAACTGATCCAGCTGCAGATGTCACACTGAAGCGAAAAAAACCTTTCAAGTAGTTTGTACGATATTAAATAACTCTGACAGTTCTCTATACAAGTTGTGTTATGGTGGACAAAATTGAATAATCATGCGACTTCTATTCTTCCCCTTGATTACTCCTTTGTTACTCATAATCATGTTACCTTAGTGGGATATTTTGTGTACAGCTAATAACTGTAATATCTTAGTATATATTCACATAGTGAGTGAGCCACAGTAGTTCATTCTGCAGATATCTATATGGTTGTTGTTTGAGGTTCCATCTTGTCAGAAAACTGTCAGTTCTGTTATTTCATTTCAGTATTTAACTAAATCTACTTGGACAATGGCTTAGTGTACTACATGTTTTGGGTGATGTTTACAAGTTTTAGGAAGTCGGCATGAAATCCTCAACCCCTAGGTTCCATACAGGTTGGTTCTCCTTTAGATGTACCTAGAATCTTGACAAGGCTTTTTTCTTCTGCTAAATACAAACATCATTATTAGAAATGTTGCCATTTTACAGAATATTTTATCTCTAAACACTAGTATCAGAATAAACGTACTCTAAGCGTTTTTTTACCTTCAAAAGATTAGTCTTAAAACCACAAATAGGAATTCTGGGTAAAAGTTCATCAAGTACTATTGATCAATTGACCTGACCGTTCAATGTTTGATCAGACAAAATGTTATCTTCTGTTAACTGCCAAAGACTTACTAATGTAAGCAAAAATCTGAATTACTAAAACCACATATCCCTTATTAGGCGTTCCCCGGCTAACCGTAACGTGATTCATACTGAAATGTATACAAAACGGCATATATGAAGAACGATTACCGAGTAGAGATTTACTTCACAATCAAAGTGAGATGGTTCTACCTCGATATACGGAGTTCTTTCGGTGGTACATAATATATTAATCAAACAGTGACGTCACGTATTTCATATAATAATGAGAAAAATTGTAAAATACGGTAAGAAGGAAAATATTATCAATGCATACGTGTGTCTGTGTATATACATAAGAGAAATCGATACACTAATGTGATATAACAATGAAACAACAAAAAAGTTCCAGATAAAACATGATTTTATATTTAGTATACTACCAGTACTGGGATCAAGGACGCAAGCTGCGTTTTATTCGTAGATGGTCATCTGAATGTAACCACATCTCACTGTCTGATGCTGACGAGTCATAATATAGGATGAAATGCACATCGTCGATTCGTGTGACGTGCGACTAGAAATGTACCAAGGCAATGAGTAATTAGTTGGATCCTGAGCGCCAACAACGGCAAACCTATTAATAGGACATGACTTTAGTGATCTAGTGACAAAACGGATTAACATTCTCGATTATTGTTGTGTATGTAGCAGTGTTATATCTGGATGGAGAAATTCAAGAAATACATTTATTCACGTCTATATACAGACGACTGATAAATCTTGGTAAATAAGATAAAATGAGTATTTGGAACCACAGCAAAAAATTTAGTATTCCCAAATATATAGACTTCAAAAAGAACATAGAATGGCATAAGTCGAATTTCACGATTTTATCATATGGTTAGTTTTAAAACAATAAATCTCCATAGCGACTATTCGTTTTGTAACATCCTTTTTTTTCGATACTTCTTCATGTACGCATTTTAAACCATCATCATTCTTTCTACACTTTAGTAGGTCATAATAATGTAAGTTTGTGGTTGAGGCGAGTCGGCAGAAATTTTCGAACCTTAGTTTCATGCTAGTTGGGATTCATCAAAATGTGAGATTCGAACCCGTTTAAACTAGTGTGCTATAACCAGAGATATCACCACTAAGGTATTTAACCCATTATCGATCACTTGTAAGACTAAAATGTTTGCTCTAGTGTCTTAATCTTGATAGAACTCTATCGATTTAGTTGTAAAATGATTGCTAGTCTAATTATGGATAGATGTAGTAAGGATTACACGTTTTGATGAAAGTTAGTGGTTGGAAAGAATTTGTATGTAGTTCCGCACTTGTGATTGTAATAATAATAACGTCAAATAATTTCTCCTAGCAAAAAACCTATATGAAAAGAATTAATCCAGAGTATTTCACACTAAGCGTATAATGTTTATACTCAATGTGATGTACTAATCAATAGTATGTGTTTGATAGGTAATCCAACGAACAAAGAAATAGCTTTACAAATATGCAGCTCTTTTAAAACAAACAAAAGTAAATGAGATCAATGTGTTGTGTTTTTTGTTGAATAATAACAAAATAACTTATATAAATTTTATGTATTATATGGAAGTACGACTAAAGTGTCCTGTTAGTATGTGTAAGTGAGCATGGTTAGGGCAGTTGAATTTATATCTCTCAGTAAACGAATTAACATACGACAAACTGAAGTCGGACATGAAAGATACTGGCATAATAAGAAACATCGAACACGGTGTTATTGACCTAGTTAAAGCGGAACACATTCCTAAGTTCATTCGAATGGTCCGTCAAAGAAAAGAGGTATTCATTTGATTATCCAATCAGAAATAGGTAGACTGCATCATCTGTAGAGACCACTTGTATATTTGGAACATAATAAAATCTTGCCATGAGTGGCATGTCAGATTGATACAAGTCCTTTTGTGAACAGACATAAAATTCAATATGTATATGACTGTTGCATGAGTCACTATAATAATATTGGTTATTCTGTATACATCCATATATAGTTGATTATCACCTTTCATCTATGTACATTTTCTGCATGCATATCAATAATTCTATCCACCGTGCAAAATGTGCAGTTCCATGTAAACTGAAATATCAAACGTATTGAAGTATGACTTTACAGACACATTCCGTATTTGAGTTTTAAGTACCACCATTTTATAAATGAGGCCAGCCGAAGTACCGTATAAACCAAGTTGATATGGTTTGTATTTCACTTGTTGTCATCAATATTATCAAGAATCGAGTCAAAACGCAATAACACAGTTCTTCTACTGATGAATATTATTACTAAACTCTTACACTAGCGGCAACAGCAACAAAGTAAACAGGTTGTAAATACGTAATTTGTTAAAAAAGAAATCTGTAGGAAAGAAAAGTAACGAGTGCAAGGTATTGAAGAGAAAGTTCACATGACTAATCTTTAGGTTAGGGTCCACTAAGATGTTACTGCTGTGTCAGGATAGGCATATAGCAAAAGCGAACTATCGGAACGATTCCATCTGAAATTGTTTGTATTTTTCTTAAATAATTATTATATATTTAAACGATTATAGTGTGGTATCCCCCTACTTGCAAGTTTCTGTTTAACATAAAGATAATGGTTGTGCGTTTTACGTTTACCGAATTATTGTTAATTTGTTACATATCTATCATTCAGTCCTTCCTTTTGTGTCGTAGTTATGCTCATGTTTTGATTTCTTAGTTCTATTGATGTTTTATCAGGACTTCGCTTTATATCATACTATGAGTGATTCATATTATATAGTTAGACGTTATCTGCTTGCTGAATTGACCTCTATCCTGAATATCAGCTGAGTGAACGGGAGGGTGAAGAACACTATTCTGGACCGATAACCAATTAGCGCTACTCTTATCTGGCATCTCACATGTAGCGTGTCATTGGTAGTAGATAAACAGTCTAGGTGAGCTAATCGATACTGTGACTAGATCAGTACGACCTCTTTCCTATCTCACAGTTCGATCTCGTGAGGCGAAATAACTAAACAAGAAAATTTCTTGTTTTCAACCGATAACTCGATTCATAATATCAAAACAGTATTGACTGGTCAAAACATATTAACACCGATATTGATTCGAAGATAATCGAGATCAATCACTGGTATCAAGTAACCACTGAGTCCCAACAAAGTAGATCAAGTGTAACAATCAAGAGCATATGGTCGGATTTCCTGTGATATTTATAGTGCATATTTTTGAAGAATTCTAAAGAACTAGGACGATACACCTGATCAGTGCTCCTTCCGAAGTTCTTTGATTTGTTTCCGTTAGGGTTTGGGGTCTTTAATACTTAGAATTCTTACACTAAGAAAGCACAGCTGTCCATTGCTTTCGGGTTTATAATGATTATTTGACTAATCCTAATGGTGAAGTCAGAAAGGTTAAGTCATTTTTGAACCCACGTGCTTCGGTTCAAATACTTGAGATTCGTTATACTACTTGCTATTATTTAGTAGTTCCGCTCACATCCAGTCATTTTTGAAACTTGTGAAGTATCTCATTCTCGTATTATAATCAACTGTTATCTTCTTCCTATCTTATGCCTTCTCAAAATTTTTGTTTCCACAATGTATGTAATACCATCTCTAGCGTCTTTTCTCAATTTTCTCTTCATCTAAAAGTTGCCTTTTTCTCTCCCACAGTAGGTTGTTGCTGACGGTATCCGGCGAACGAACATTGAGTATCCTGCGTAGACAACTGTTTAGAAATACATGTACCCTAATGATGATGGTTTCAGTAATTCTCCAAGTTTTAGCTCCGTACAATAGAAATGTCTTGGTGTTGGTATTGAAGATTCTGACTGTTATAACTTGAGGCATTACTTTGTCTGATGTTGTAACGCTTAAACGATTATCTACACTAGATCCCTCCCAGTGTCTATTCTACAGGACTTCAACACAACTCAGATCAAGAACACGTAATCAGCCTGACCAGAACGTAATATATTTTTACACCCAAAACAGATACAATCCACAACAATGAACAATCAATAATAAGAGGATGTATATAAGAGTGTGTCACAATAATAAGGGTAAGGGAATATATAACTTATCTGACACCTGTCAGACTGTCTACATGTATGACTAAGCAGACAACCAATCATGATTGTTCTCGCCCACACATCACTGACCTTGATGGCTGACAGTTGTTTTGAGTTCCATATGTTCTTTAGTTGTGGGAATGCTGCCTTTGCTTTGACAATCTGTGCCTTCATATTCGCATCAGATCCTCTCGCCCGGGTACCTGAAAGTCTCCATCTCTCCCAGAACGTCCCCATAAAATGTGATTTGGTTGGTTCACACCGTTTCTTACTTCACTACATTGCATTCTCCCTCGTAAATGTTGTCAGCCACTGCTGCAGAGGCTGTTGCTACACTGGCTGTCTCCACCTACCTTTGTTTCTGTGTTTGGGATTGAAGAGCTTCATCATCTGCGAAGTCCAAATCCTCTAGCAGCATTCAAGCTGTTTATTGCATTCCGCGCTCAGGTGTGAATGTCTTCATAATCCAGTCGACCACCAGAAGAAAGGAAAAGGGCGAGAGTAAACAGTCTTGTCTGACACCGATCTTCACATAGATTGCATCTGTCAGCTGCACTCCATGCATGACTATGAATTGTAGTCAGTTGTAAGAATTCCGTTTGATGCTGACGACCATCTCAGGTGCACTAAAATGTTGAAGTGGATTTCGTAAGGTTCTCCTATCCACACTGTCAAAGCTTACTCGTAGTTGAGAAAGTTGATGTATAATAACGAGTTCTATTCAAATGATTGTTCAACAATGGTCAGTAGTGTCACGATGTGGTCTTTGAACTACGATCATTACGGAATACAGCCTGTTGATCTCGAAGTAGGGCATGTACTGAATATTTCAATCGGTCCAACGACACTCTGATGAAATCTTCCCCTGGTATTGAGAGTAGTGTGAGGCCTCTGTAGTTCTCATATTTGCTTATGTCTCCTTTGGTATCTTGATGAGGTATCCTTCTTTCCAGTTTGACAGTTGCACCTATTCCTGAAGAAATACTAGATCATATTTGCAGTTGCCTCTGTTTGACTTTAAGGCTTCGTGTGTCATGCTTTCTGGTACCACTGCTTACCCACTATTGATTTGTCTGATTCCAATCTTGATTCCTTTGGACATTAGTGAAGTGACATACATAGGAATGTCCGAAAGTGCTGCTTTTGATGTCCAGTGTGTTCGGTGTGGCTGATCAATTCAAGAGTTCTTCCAATTGCTCTTCTTATCAGCTCGTCTGTTCCTGAATCTCAGTGATTGGCTCACCTTCTCTGTCCTTGACTGCTCACTCTGGTTTACTACATTTTCCAGCTAGCCTCTTCATTGTATCATACATTTGTTTGATATTTCCTCGCCTTGTAGCTTTTATTCTTGTCATTGTTCAGCCTTCTATGTATTTCCTTTTGTCAGTTCAGATACTCCATTTTACTCAGTTGTTCGGCTGCTTTGACTCCTGTCTTTTTGTTCTTCATTTCTTGAATCCTGCCCAATGTGACCTTAAGATTAAACAACTATACATTAATAAATTATTTATATTAGAAAATGGAAGAATCACCAAAAATGTAGTGCTTTCCTAGGATTCCTATATTTCTGAAAATTGATGTCTTCCATTCGAAAAACGCTTGTAGTGTCTGTCATTATGTTAAGCCCAAATACCTTATTATTCTAACTTTCGGACAGCCCATTCTATTCATTCTATTTGAGTCACATTCTGACCTTGTTAATTATTCGCTTATCAATATCTTGACTGTCTTTGTATGAGCGCGTAGGCGCATGTACACTTCTTATCCCGTTACTCATCACATGTCTGTAATTTATTTTTGTGGGCTTATAAATATTGATTAACTCTTTGTTAAAGGGGAGTTGGCTTACCAGCCATCTCCACCGCGCGCCAATTTAGCTTCGCTTTCTAATCTTCGCATCGTTCCTCCGTTCGTTTGTCTAATCAACAATTATACGAAATATATGCATTCAAAACTCCATTCTCGTTATTTGACTTCTTTAATTCCGTTATTAACTAACGCGATTTAAGTCAATGATTATATACGAGGATAGACGATAGCAACCAATCATTACGATCAAATTGGAGTCAGATCACGGGCCACTAAACGCTACATATAGAAATGAAGTGTTTGTAAGTAAATTGCATATTATAAAAAAAATGATAAAGGATATGGGGTTTCATAATGTGACTTTTGAATAGAATGTCAAACTGCATATAAATAAGTGAAGTTATTTTTTTAATTTATCAACAGCACAGTGAACCAGCTATCAAATAAATATGTAAGACTACAAGGAATACGCATGAAATGTATTAACTTTCCAGTAGAAGTTTCTGTCTTCTATGTCTGGTAAAAAAAATGGAGATAAACTCCACTCTCATTCTCAATTTCTACCTTGCACCCGGCAAATAATCAAAATGAAGCGGGAATTATTATCTGCACAATCGTAACCCATGATGCATGACTTTTTCGCTCTCTAACATTCTTTCTAGTTAACATGGAAAATGTAAAGTTTTCTACGATGAAAATACCAAATCATCATGTTACGGACATGTCAAGTGTAGCGCACTCAGTTATGATGGAAGAAAAATCGCAACATCGCAAAAGTTGTACCTCTAATTAATTCTATAATGGAAACTATCCCAAAATATATACAATTGAGTGATTAAACATAACCTCAATTGCTAACTACGATACACTTATTATTATTATTAGTGGCTTAATTCAATATTATATTTTTGGTACAATATAGAATTCTCAGCACAAAGTATTTCAACAAGTTTCTCTTTCTTATTTCTTGATCAGTTCCTTGCGATTAATATTGAGTGGTCGCCAGTTAGATGTTAGCGGTTCAAGAATCGACATCTGATAAATGTATATCCTTTTCGATGCATATTGCCAGTAACCATGATGTCTCTGACTTAGCTCTTTTGTAACATGTACAGCGAAATGTCGTAAACTTTTCACAAACGCACCTGAATAGGTTATGAGACTAATAGGCATAATGATGTGTTAAAACAAACAAGAAAACAGATAACTTGTTGAAATATCCAGATGGCAGGAACAGATAGCCCAGATATTCAAGAAGGCCGCCGACTTGACAACGTAGAGTTTATCCCTAGCTTGGTAAAAACATTACACTGTTTAAACCCAGCGGTTAGAGTTATTTACTCCATAAAACAATCTCTCTCAAGTTGTGCAAATGATTGGTTTCAAAATCAGTTGACGCTTTATGTGTATGTGAACCAATCAGAACTAAACATTATCAGGATATATCTTCTTTCTGATTGGTTAGAATCAACAATACAAAACAGAAAAGTTTGTTTAGAAATCAACCAATTAGATTACAATAGATGATGGGTGAGTCAGTTAGCCAGATCAAACGAAGTTGGATGTAATAAATTTTTCGAGTTACACATCTCAAGGTAATTTTAAGAGAAATTATTTAGTAGTTTTTTTGTTGCAATATCACTTTTTGTTAATGTTCGTTACTTGTTGAGTATAGCTTTTCAGTTGAAACTACTCGAAAATATTAAATAGAATGAGTTTTAATGTTCTTATTACTGAAATAACTGCTCATAACCATATCAGATAAGGAAGAAACACTGGTTCTTTATTCATTTCCAAAAGTGTACAAACAGATGATTTTTAGCTTTTTTTCACAATGATAATCATTAATAAGGACATTGGTACTAACAATAATTTACTGAACAAATTAACGAAGAAGTATAGTAGACAAAATCATCAAAAATGTTATTCACATTAAGAGACTAAAGATGTTTTCATTAAGAAAATGGTTTGGGTAACATGATAAGACAAAATATTTAGAGAGGATGCATAAGTAGAAAGAAGTCAGCTCATGATAAAAGATCAATGGCGATATATATATATATATATATATATATATATATATATATATATATATATATATAGAGAGAGAGAGAGAGAGAGAGAGCAAGAGTACTGGCTTCAAAAATGTCGTTATATCAGAACAAATAATTCACTGTTATAGAGTAGTGTTATTTAAAACATATGCGGTAGACAACTAACTTATAGACTTATAGACTTATTCATGTGTTAATCCTTAGGCGTATATCCAGTACATATCTGTTTACTGTGTTAATGCGAACAATTGATGCGATTTTCATTGCCATAAGTCCACTGATTATATTCTGTCAACCATGTCTGACTTTCAAGTAACCTTATTCTTAATTTTATTACATTCACCTATTAGTCTACAGTTTAGTTTTAAATCAGTTAAGTAATACTAATCATGTATTATTTTACGACTTTATAATGTTTCTACTTGTTAATTCTGAACTGTTATACTGAAACAAAATGACTATTAAAAAAATTGTACTAATTATGTTTTAGGGATAGTTTCTTCTCTCATCAATCAGTGGCTTTGCCTCTAACTGAAATTATTCAATAATGCACTTCACCATCTTAATTTAATATATTCAATTTTCTTTTTCCTTTCTCTTGTATTTTAATATTATTTCTTCGTAGTTCAACAAACAATGTCAACTATAATTCAAGAAAACGATGATCATTTCACAAATGAACCTTCAACGAAACGTACAAAATATTTGTTTGAAACTTCCTCATCAAATAATGAAGAAGGATTTAATCAGAATGCATCTTTCAATTCGGTGATCGAAGAAAACTTTACAAAATTACGTTCAACAAATATTTTATCAAGCATGTCACCATATTTGGGTACAGATAATGCATCGATCAATAATATGAATAGTTCTTCTGAAGAAAACTTTACAAAATTACGTTCAGCAAATATTTTATCAAGCATGTCACCATATTTGGGTACAGATAATGCATCGATCAATAATATGAGTAGTTCTTCTGATCTAAATATACCACAATGCGGTAAGTAAATTAATGCCAAAATAAACTTACTATTATTATTTAAATATTAAAAATTCCCATCATGTCTCCTATCGATTATCTCCAGCTATGTAACATGTTTCCTCCTGATTATCGTTAGGGCTTCCTCATCACACCTATAATTCTGTCAACAATTGAACTTAGAACTTTCAGGCATTGTTGTAAACATGCAAATCATGAGTCATTGAGTTAGGGTCTAATTATTAAATCGATTCGTACCGAATACCACCTACACATTGTTATTGAATTAGCAGTCATAACAATACGTATACTTAACCCTGTTGTCCCTCTTAGGATAAAAGCCTCCTACCAATGATCTTCGAGTTATTCTGTCCTGGACTCTTTTTCTCAGTTTTTGCCAAGTGGTATTCATAGTATTGATATCTCTTTTATTTTAGTCATTATAACAACACGTATAAGCAAATATTGTTTCCAGTTAGATCATTATGAGGCTTTGCGATTATATCATAATATTTATGTGCATATGAAACACCGATCTCCCTTCCATGGCTTTAGGATTTTACTGAGTTGTTCATACCACATTTTATTCATTAATCCTTTTTCATATCCTTTTTTCGTTATCTACATATTTCTGCGGATTATTTGCACACTTCTTGTTACATAATTTTTATAAGGTCTAGTGATTGCTAGTCTAACATTTGTTTTCTTAATTTCTGTGTTGAAATATTTATTCATGCCGTTATTATTCTTATCGTTAATAGTAAACTAATTATCTTACAATCAGTTTTTACTTTTTTGCATATTACTGTTGCATGTGTAATCCCTTTTCATTGTTGCCACTGACCCATAAATTTTATTGGTTGGTTTTGTGTTCTCCATGTATGTTTATAAATATTACTTGATATTACAGCAAAGTATTTGACTGGAAACAATATTGTTCGCTGAGATGTGTGTTATTATCATTAATTTCATTGAGGATTTCATGGAAATTAACTTGATGTATACATGATATTTGTCACCAATCGACACAATAATTAGATTACAATTCGGTGATCCAAAGTTAACATGTTTGTAACAATAACTAAAAGTCTTGAATTCAATCATTGACAAAGTCATGTTTACCGCTGAAAAAAGCCATAACGACAACCAGGACGGAATATTCATATGGTAAGACTTAGTCTAAAGAGAACACTCAACCTTGATTTCATGCTAGTTGACACTCGTCAGAAAAGAGTATCTACTATCTTGCGAGAAGTGATATTCATTGTCGGATAAAAACTGACACCATCCAGCTTCTTAATCTGACATGTTACCAGTGAGATATTCAAGGCGCAAATGGCCTCCTGTCGGAGTGAGATATTTACACTTATTTATCAATTAGCAAGGAAATGTCTGCTGAACATTCGCCGGTATTCAGTAGCACTCCTAATGAGGTTCATTTGTGACGAGTAAAAGCGACTATGACAACGATATATCGTTTTTACTCAAGACTGCAATTAGTCCTTACTGACCATAATGATTTTAACAGTTTTGAAACAAGTGAAGTTTGAGAATAAACGTGTAAAGCGTACATAGTGTTCGTTGAAACAATAGAAAACTTTTCAACAGTCTTTATGTAAACTAATTATTCTGTACTTGATTGACAAATCTTTATGTCAATAGATCATTTATTTAATTACATTAGAGCTTTCAGAGTAGACTCAGTTTACATTTTGGCCTTTTTATAAATCTCATAATAATAAAATTTTAAGTTCGAATACAATTTGTATTATGGATGAGCGTCATCTTGAAAAGAGGGACTTAAATTTAAATGTATGACTTATATTGTGCTTATATATGACCCCATAGAAAGTGGAATTTAAAGTCTATCTGGACTCAGTGCTGGACATTTTGAGTTAAAAGGTTAAAGGTAGCCAACATGAAACTTCAAATTTAAGTCTCATGAAATTTGATGCTGCTCATTAAAGCACATATGTAATTTTGGGAAAAGCGATAATCCCATAAGTACTATAATATATGTCTACTGGTGGCATAGTCAAACAAATTATTATGAAGTTTTTCAACTGCTGACTATCCTACAGTAGTATTCAAGTGTTAAGATTTATGGAGTGTTGTATATTAGTGAATATCAAGGACTGTTTGTTACACAGAGCTATGAGGACTCAAATTTTAAAAGCAACATGAGTTTACTCAGGATCGAAGGTTTGGATTATTAATTAGTCCGAATCATTATGATATTTGGATTTCGAGGAATCTGATATAAAACTCAGTAAAGTGTCATTTTTCTGTCATCAGTTGTTAATCTGAATGAAAATCAACATTGAAGAAACTTATTTAGTTTTCATTTTAATACCTAATCGAAAACTTAATAAGTATAATATTGCTATCAATGAGAAGGGAAATACTTAAACGTTTTCAAATTGGCTAGTGAAAATGATCTTTTATTTGAATAACTCTTTAAAATCATTTAATCTAATAATGATACACAGTGTACTAATGGGTTATTTTGATTTCTAGTAAGTACCACTAATATTTTCGAAGACCTTCCGAAATTAAATTCTTCAGTCCACACGAGTTTGTAGCGACGTTGACTCCAGAAAATTTGAACAATATAACTCTAAGCCAGTATACATAAATTAAGGTAGTTATTTTACCTCTGATTGTTCATCTTCATTTCTTTTTTTAAAAAAAATATTGTCGAATACTACATTTAGACCTGATTCAGGGTCACCGTTCAATCAAACAACATCCACACACACACACTCTTCATTATATCTAACAGCATTTATGTTGATTCATTAATTATTTCTTAATGATTTTGAAGTTAAGGCGCACTATTCACACCTTTCAATCCTATTTTTATTTCACAATCAACTAGAAGAAAAAAGAGTGAAAATGATGAGAACATAGGAGATATTTCATACATTAATGCATTAGTTACTATGATTGTTAAATCTTAAATTGAAATGTAGATTATGTAAATAAAATAATTGTTTATTAAAGAGAATTTACAACATTTCTCTCCTTCATGCTCTTTGTCATTTATTTTAAACATTAAATTGTTCCCTTTTTTCAGTCAACATTGGAATGACGTTATTATTAACTTTACAGTTTACATCACGAACTAACCTAAGTTTGACAACCACTAAAAAGCAAGAAGCACTGAATGGCTGTTTTTGTCCAAGTATGAAACTCATCAAAAGAGCGTATGTATAACTCTATAGAGGATCTTCAGGTCACTAAACCTATACCATCTAATCTTCAGACGACGGAGTGGGCATCCAGTTATCTACATTTTTAGCTTGAACCGATTCGCGATATTTCCCAACCACCTAATACCATTGATATTTGGCTCATCCTCGATATAGTTTACAGTTCGATCCATAGTTGTATTGGGATAAACATTGATTTGGAGTCCCATATCAAGACGGAACAGCTTTTCAGTGTTTCCTGGTTTCCAGTGGTTATCTGACTTGGGTCAGTTCGTGATGTTAACTATAATAGTCAGTGTTAAATATTTATGATGCACATTTTTGGGAAATATTCACCAAATTAATAATTTTAAGCTATTTTATTGATCATGTCATATCTAAGTGTTGAATCCAATCTTAAGTTTGACAATAACGATGTATTTAGTTAATGTGTTGTAAACTACTAAAAGTGGTTGTCTACTGCTCACTTGTTTTCATCAAAATTTTTAGCTGATATCAGTTCGTAATGACACTTGACCTATAAAATTCGATTAAAATCAAGTACTAGATATATATGACATTGGTAACTACACAGTGACCAATCAATTGTAAATATCTCAGTCTTGCATGGGTTCAGCTGAACTCTGAAGAGTTTTGTGATATCATCTTGGACCATGAAAGTGGGTACCGTAGGTTCAAATCCCATAGGAAATATCAGTTCCCTTGGAATTACAGGGACACCTAGTTGAGGAGAACCAGCTAGCACAAAACCAAGGTTAAGCAGGGTTTCCTCTAGACCACTTCCAACAACCTAACACTGAAACGTCTATGTCAAGTCTCTGGGAACAGTAACTACGTTACAACTTGATCGCTGAAATATGATCAGCACCAAAGATTAGACAAGCATTATATTTGTTATAACCCAACGACCAATATGGGACCGTGTAGATAAGTCGATTCAAAAATTAATCATGATTACATCGACTTATTAATATGAATGTTAGTCCAAATATTTAGAAAAAGAGCTACCTACATTTATAAGTTGCATTTCCTATATAAATTATACTTTATTTCTTTGAGTTCTTATTGTAACTGAGTGGTCGACTGTGTTATATCCACATCACCATTGTTGTATCCAGATCGCTAACTGTTAAATCTGGGAGTTCGTTGGTGCTATGTCCGGATGGACTCTGATAAGTCCTCCATTTTACTGGGTTTGCCTAACTATCGGGAACCACTGAAATTCCTAAATCATACTTTGGAACAGGAACCACTACAATCCTCACGACCCAAAATGAGAACACGAGAAATTAATGCAATGAAGCCAAAAACACGTCTCCATTTAAGTTCTAAAATCACATCATCCTTAGACCAAAACAAACTCATTTATTTACCAATTTTTATGCTCACTTTATATTAACATAGTTCAGGGGAAATACCGAGTTAACTGTAAAAGCACACACATTGAATACAGTTCACCTGGATTGATGTAAGTAAGATGATTGTCACATCGAATAACTGTTCACACTTTTCATATTAAATGAAATTCATACCGAATTGATACAAAAAATGTTTACCCGAATAATTTCGTCTGATTAAGTCATGTCACTCTTCGTCAACTGCAGATGACCTGTTATATTCAAAAATTATAATAACAAAATGGTTTGGAATTACATGAATAAATGAGTTTAGCCTGAAGTTTTTTTGAACACACATCAGTATAGCATAGCAAGGATGTAAATAAATTTAAGTGACTAAGTAAAATATTACAAATAGCTTATGTGGAAAACACGCTACACCAGTGATGGTAACAAAGACCAGAGAGCTAGAAAAAAAGTGGTTGTGTAACGAACAAACGCTAATAATAAGTAAAAATAAAACGAATGAAGCTCAGTTAGTTACAACAAAATAACTGATATAGAAGAGAGGGTAAGATATCTGGTTGATACTTCGAGATCTTTCAAGGTGATTGATAGACAGACAGCCAAGCTTCGGTCTTCTGAAATTTACTATAGCCATTACCATCAGAAACCTAATTTATGTGTTTAAAGGGGACAGTTATTGATTAATAATTATTTCCTTTAAAAGAAAACTGTAATTTTATAAATTTCTGCATAAACTCTTTGTTATAGATCACGGGAATGAATTCTCGATTTCCAAATCGCATCCATCTAGTTGTCACTTATCCTCTACAAATATCCAATCAGTATCTTTACGTGGCAATCTTGATTCTTATTCTTCAATTGCTCTGAATAAACCTCCTACATCTCAACAACAACTACACCAGTACCCACATTATCAACATTCAGGACAGTTGGAAAATCTATGCGCCGAAATGTCGAATCCAACTAGTGATAAATTATTGCATGTATTATCAACTTCATCTTCAACATCTTCGTTTACGCATAAAAATGATTTAAATTGTCCGGGTACTTCTAATGACGTTATTAAAACAAGCCAACTGTCGGTGGCAATTAGCACTTGTCCAAATGTCCAACAATTTGTAAGTATTCACTGTACTAACTTAGTATGAATATGAATTTATTTATCGTAATAATTTTAGATGGTATGATAAATAAAAGCCTTATCATTCATTAACCTATTTATGTGTATAATTGAATCTGATGGAAGACCAGATGAAGAACAAGCAGTTTAGTAATAAAGTCTAGGATTATAATCTTAAAGTGACTATGCTAGAACCATAAAGGAAATGTTGAATAGTTATGGATACTGCAGTTATAAAACTTCATTTTATAACAGTTATAATACATCAGTTTTACAATTTTCAAAATATTCCCTATTAGTGGCAATGCGGTTATTTCATACCAGGTTTAATTTTTTTAAAAAATACCGTTTGAAATCCTTGGAAGTAATGCTTTTCAACTGTCTTGTTGTTTCACACGTGTTCATACAACTCTCCCAGAATCATTTCATCAATTTTTCAACTACATTCAATTAATCACAAAAGATGTTTATATAACCGGTCCCCCAGTGACGACTGAGAACGTAATAAGATTTGCAAAAGAAAAATTAGGTTTCACTCTATTTCGAAACCTTTTTCCAACTAATTAACGGCCAAAATTTACAATAAATAAGAAAATTAAAGACGAAAACCTCGCATACTTTAAATGCTAATGATACAGAAATAAGCCAATGAACTAATAATTACGGATATGGGTAACAATAAGGTGGGATAAATTTTCTACTTATTCCAATGAATAAGAATTAAGTGAAAATGAGATAAAGGTTTTATATTTTATAATGAGCTTAGAGGTAGATAAACTCAGGGTTATGAGATCATTCGGATATCTAAGACTTGAGTACAAGCCTTCGCGATGCTTTGAGGATCCCTAAACACCTGGACTACCATTTCATTTATTGATTTTCCCATTTTCTTTTCACATTGAGATAATTATTATCTTCAAATGATGAAAATAGACCTTCAAGTTTCTAACAGTCTGAATAGGATTCTGAGACATGTAACACTGACTGAATTTTATTAACTATTGACAGGAGCCAGGTTTTACAATCTGTAAGATTTTACAAGTATAATCTCTACTTTTTATTTTGAGCTCAAATTGTGAACAGGTATTTTCATGTATGAATTTCTATAAGTTCAATTATAGTTGTAAACTGACAGACATAAATTTTGGATCAGTAGTTTAGATTATTATAATCGAGACGATTCTTGATTACTTACTTTACTTAGTTACTCCTGTCACCCCTCGTCAAGGAGCATAGGCCGTCCACTAGCACTCTCCATACAACCCTGTCCTGAGCAATCCTTTCCAGTTGCTATTCATCCTTTTTATGTCTGCTTCCAATTCCCAACACAGTGTGTTCTTTGGCCTTCCTCTTTTCTGTTTCCATTTAGGACTCCAAGTTAGCGCTTGCTTCGTGATGCAACGTCTTTTCCTGATTTTCTCCTTAGCTGGAAGTTTGTTTGTCCTTTCCCACAGTAGACTGTTGCTAATGGTATCCGGCCAATGGATATTGAGTATCTTGAGTAGACGACTGTTTATAAATACTTGTACCTTCTTGATTACAACACACTAATAAAAAACTCTGTTTAGTTCCACCGATTTTATCAATAAATCTACATTGTTAGCTCTGATGATTTAGTAAATAAATAAATGTTAGTAGTATCCAAAAACTGATGTGTGTTAATATCATTCTGCAAGACATTTTGACATATATACTACTGTCTCACGTAATATGTTTTATTTATGTAATTTTTGCCATAAAGAACCTTCTCCATATTTGATCTAATAACTAACAGAACTTATTTATCATTACCTTTCAGATTTCTAATGGAAATTACATCACCACTACTAGTAATAATAACTCATTACTGTTAATGAATAATGAATCCTTAAATAGTTCATCTGATCATCTATCTATAAGTGAAGAAAGCAATGTCAATACACCATCAATATTCTGTCAGTATCAGTCGTTAATAACAACAACAACAAATACTACTACTACTACTACAGCCAAAAAAGCATTCACAACAATATCAAATGCAACTACAAGAAGTGACAAGGAAATTGAATTAATGGATTCAAATGGTTGCAATGTCGATTTGATGCCAAAGTTTACAGAATCTAATGGTAAAGTTAATAAATAGATATTTCATTAGTAGGAAGTATCCGTCACAAAATGAACTCAGCTGCAATACCACTGAAAACAATCAGGCACTGGACAGCTAAATCATACTAACATGGAATTGATTAAAGCTGAAATTGTACCATTCGGTGCCTGTCCAGTGATTCTCATGGTTAAGAATTCAACACTACATTTGAAGACCTTAGTTTCGACCCATAGCAGAGTCATCGGCTAACATTGTTGAAAATTCAAATCTTAAGATGAAATAGTTGTCCAATCCTCGTTGATTTTTAAGAGTATCCTAACTTACACCAAACTATGATGAATAAAACCTACAATTTGAATAAATCTTCACAAAACCCTTTCAACTAAGATATTTCATTAGTTGTAATTAATATATTTATAATAGCGATTTCCTAATATGAATAAACTAACAATTCATTCTTATGACAACTGTAATATAAGTAGATTGAAATGAAAAAATATGAGATAGACCAGTTCAAAATAATTAATGCATTTTCTTTAGAGTTTAGATAATTCGTTCAGAATCAAACTCTGAAACTTAGTGGTGCTATAGTATTCAGTTATAATTTACTTGAAACTATCTATTCATTCATGTCTTCACTATGATTAGGTAACTGGGCATTGTGAGTTATATTTTTGTAATTAAACACATAAATATTGGTACAAGGGGGCATCGAATACATATGCGCCACACAAGTCACTTGATTTGTGTGTAAGTTGTTATACTGTCCGGGTTCCCAGACCAAAGCAGGTGGTTTTCTTAGTGGGCCACACGTAGAGCCTTCGACCTAAAGGTCCCATGGTAACCGGTGTCCAATAATTGTTTCATACGCCGTTTGTTCCCTCAGGATACTGGTTTGGTTTGGAATCAGGGTTTTCCAACTCCCCTAGGTGGATCCTCCATATCTACCAACCCGGTTAGAGCGCAGCACATTAGCTTTTCGTTCTCTCAATTTCGTAAACAACACTCCCGCCGCGAGAAGGCAGTGAGTAGAAATTCCCTGGCAGTTGCTTAATACGCGTGGCCATGTGAGAGCATTTGAGAGGGAGAGTTGACTCTCTCCATCCTCGGCTGTAATAAATTTCTTATTAGTCTATGTTTAAATTGTAATTGTTAAAATATTATGTTCCTAAAATGTTTGTATTATTAATATGGATGTTGTTATTATTTTTACAATCTGTGACTGCAACCAATACTTTCCAATATATGAACTCATAACTAAAACCTTTTTAATAGCAAATAGACAGCTTTTTAAATACTGAATTAAGTAATAAATCAAAATATTAAAAACAGTATATTCTGTACATTCTCTCCTATATGTTGTATGTTAAGAGGAAATGTATATGTAAAGTGACTGATTATAGTTAAAACGATCTCGACTTAGTTATCAAGTTGATCTAAACATGTCGCCAAGGTAAATTCATAACCTTATTTTGGGGCCTTATTCATAAACAATCTATGGGGTGAAATAACGTTCGTGAATGTATCCATAACTGTAAATTAACGTAAAGAAGTTTTTTTTATAGAAAAATAAAACACCATCATTCTTCGATATCCAGTGAGGGTCATAAGCTTCTTTTAAGATTATCTGAAAAATCACCTACTTTTTTTGAAAAGAAAAAGATCAAAATGAAATTAACTAAATTCGAGTGTCTCATAACTAGATGTTATCATTGTTTAATATCCCCACATATCATGTTCAATCAACCAATGAACATATTCATAGATTTATATTTCATTGGTTACGTATTGTCAATTAATGTACATTTTCATATGATTACGTCCATTTGTTCAATAGTTATTCTACTACTACAATGGATACATGCAGTTGTTGTTTTATTGTTACAATAAAAACAATTTTTGCCTTGGTTAATTTTATACATTTATTCAAATGTATCCATCTGCCTACTTATAATATTATTATAAGATGACCAGTACATTATTTGAATGTTCTTAAAAACTATCACGTTTAAACAGGGCATCTACATATAAATTTATACTAAAAACCCCATATGTAAACACATAAGTGACATTTCATAGGTACTTTAATGGGTAAATATATTTCATTATAGAATAAATAAACATCAGACTTATCTTTATTCATTCTATATTACTTCTGTAAAACCACCGAGAAATTTGTAAATTTCCAACTAGTAAAATGAAAAACTAAGATTTTGGTCTGTTTTTTATGGTCAGCATCATGGACTGATTTTAGTAAGAAAACTATTGAAAATCAGAAATCATCGGAAAGTTATTTCTTTCTAGTGTAGGACTAATCAGCAACATGCATCCAAGACCTCACTGAGGATTTGACCCAAAACCTTCAGATTTCGCATCAAGTGCTTAAACTCTAAATTATTGAGCCGAAATCTAATACTTAACATTTTTAACTTAAAGCTTAATTATCATCCAGTGTCATCGGTATATAACTACCACTTCATATTCGACATGATTGAACTCCACTAGTCACAACTTCTTTCTAGAACTCTGTCAATCGCCTTTCGAAATTAGTCACTAACAAGTACATGATTATTATTATCGATCGTTTGTTCAGATTGTAGTAAATTATAGATATTAGGACATGGATCAGTGGTGTAGAAGTTTGGCGATCACATGCTATACCCAGAGGTCTTCAGTTCCATCTCCAGTGTGTCGTGAATATATGCTGTTGAGTAGTCATACACCGAGAAGAAATAACCTTCCAATATTTCCTGATTCTCAGTGGTTGTTTAACTAGGATCAATACATGCTGTTGACCATGAAATTCCAAAATCGGCACAAATTCTCTACAGTAATATTGGTTTACATTTTTTGTGACACTTCACAATATTGATTTCTAGTATTCTAACATAATTTAACATAATTGAGATTATGGGTAGTATGATTAATTATGACTACTCTATTTTTATGACTGAATCCATTAATTATATATTTGGTCTTGTGTTTATTTAATCTTCATAACTGTTGTATCATTATATTACCAGACATCAGGTAAACATGACATTTAAATTTTCGTGGCCTTAAATTATTTACTTCATTATTTAAACATCGGACTATAAGATCATGCCATAGCCTCAAGTGTTTCACAACTGAACACAAGATGAACATATCATACTGAGTAACAGAATAACATTGTTTATATTAGTTAAAATTTCCTGGATAAATTCAACGCATAGTATACTGTGACGGTTTGTTAATTTCTCTGTACAATACAAAATCTCCTTACAAGTAATCATATAACCTTATATATATATATATATATATATATATATATATATATATATATATATATATATATATATATATATATATATATATATATATATATATATATAAATTACCCTTTATGAACTATCTTCATATTAGAATATAGTTAACACTATGAACTAAGTTTAGGCAGAAAATCAATGAACATCTGTTATGTCCTAGTATGAAACTTTTCATTAGTATGCAACCTGAAATCTAATAAGGAGCAAACGAAATGTCTTCAAATTTGATGACAATCTCATTATGTTTTGATCATTAAGTTGGTATTCATTAATTAACATTTATATGATCAATCAGTTTGGGATATATTGTGTGACTATAATCCCTTTTAATACTAGTAATATCTACCTCTCCACTTAACACAATTGAACTGAATTAGTTATAAATTTCACATTAACTAAATATAAATAAATTAATATATTTGTAATATCAGAAGCGTTTTGTGGATAATATAGTAATTTCAATGGTTGAGATCATGAGTCAATTGAACCTAGACCTCCATGGGAAACCTGGTAACATTGGACGGCCGTTTCGTTGTAGTATGAGACTCCTCAGCAGTACGCATCCACGATCCCGCCTCGCGATATTCAAACCCAGGATCTATCGGTCTTGCGCGCGAACACTTAACCTCCAGACTACTGAGACGGCATCCAACGGTGTTAATGTCTAACTTCAACTAATCCACGAAATTAAGCGAAACATCCATTAATGTCTTCAGTGAGTTACTGTCTCAGAACAGACCCAGTTGAACTCTACTGGTCACTGCTTCCCACTAGAACTCAATAGGACAAAACGGCCGTTCAGTGCTTCCAGGTTTTCCATGGTGGTCTAACTTCAATTGACTCATGATCTCAACCATTGAAAATACTTGTAATATCCCAATGAGTAGAAAAATTACATTTCCTTAGTGTAAGCTACTTCTTTAAAGAATAAATCAATAACCAAATGAAAATTAATCCAAGCCTAAATGGTACAACCAGAACAACAATGTTCAAGTTATGTTATCAACTAATTGCTCATGATCATCATTTATACTGATATATTACCGTTTATCATTTTAAATATTTTAGAAAATAATCACAATTCCCCTAAATATATTAATAATACATTGAATTTATTAGAAATTTCCACTTCATCATATCCTATAACAACTAGTCACATTAAAGATTCTTATTTTTCATCAATGCTTATTCATGATAATTTATTATCTGAAGAAAATCAATATTCTATTAATGAACAATCATGGATCATTTCTGAAAATATCAATAATCAAAATTATTTTAATACACAAGATCAAAATAATAATCAACAATTTTATTTTCCATTTAATGATCATCATTTACAATATCAACAAAATACATATAATCATTATGAAATGATTAATTCTACAAAGAATATAATACAACAAGAAAAAGAAGAACCAATAACATGTTCATTAAATTCAACATTATTATCAAATTTATACAATAGTAATGACAATTATATACAAACAAAAATAATGAACTCTATGAGATTACATTCAATAAATGAGGCATTACATATTTCAAATCAACCACAATATCAACATTCACATTCACAATATCAACAATCGAATATAAATTATAAAGATTTAGATAAATCAGATGATAAATTTACACGAATATTTATATGGGATTTAGATGAGACATTAATTATATTCCATACTCTTCTTACTGGTTATTATGCGCATAGATATGGCAAGGTAAGTGGATGAAATAGTGATTATTTATAAACATATATATTCAAAGAAGGGTTTTGTGGATATTATAGTAATTTAATATACATACTAGTGACGGTCTCTAAGACGTATTTCATAGACAGAAAAACATGAGACCAATGGAGTTCAACCATGTCTGTTATGAGATAGTAACTCACTGAGGACAATGGTGGATGGTGGCGCAATTTAGTGGATTGGTTAAAATTAGACATGAACATGGTTGAATGCCGGCTCAATGGTCTAGAGGTTAAGTATTCGAGCGCAAGGCCTATAGGTCCTAGGTTCGAATCTTGCGAGGCAAGATTGTGGACGCGTACTGCTGAGGAGTCTCATACTACAACGAAATGGCCGTCCAGTGCTTCCAGGTTTTGAAGGTGGTCCAGCCTCATTTGATTTATGAATTGAACCATTAAATTAAGGATATGTATGTTTAAGATCTAAGAAACAATTCATTACATCCATCTACCATTTGTTACATTGTGTGTTTGAATAAAGAGTTTCTTAATATAATAATCTTCACATCAAACCCCATAAATTAATTATTTATATGAAGAGTGTTTTTGTCAAGGAATCCACTTTTAAAAGCGAAACTGTAATTTAATTTTTTGAACAACTTTCCCAATAAGACGATGGCATACTAAGTTGACTACAAAATTGCTATTCCTCTCTGATATGTCAGAAAATAATCTACGAATGTTCAATATCTATACTGTTCTTAAATAATCTTATACATTATATGAGAAAGTGATACAATTATATCAACCCACAATGACCTTGGTTTACTTTTTGATTGTGGGCACCATAGTAGAGTTTAGATGTCATTTTCACTTTGTTACACTGTGCATTAAATAAACTTCTCTGAATGATATACATCAATTTCTCAAGCATTCTTGTAGCTGTAACAGCCGAAATATTCACTAGTAACTCCTTATACAAAAGAGGTTATCATCATGTACTTATTAGTAACTGAATTCGAGAGGTAACTTCCTGGATTCAAATGAGAAGCTGTGACTGATGGAGTTCAACTATACTGCGTGTCAAACAAGCTTTTCCAATCGAAACGGAAGAAAGTTACCATTGAATAGTGACACAATCTCCTGAAGGTAAAGAGCTTGCCACAAAGCCTCAGGGTCCTGGGTTCGATCGTTGATGGAGTCAAGGATACGCACTGATGAGTGCTGTATATTAGGATGAAACTTCTGTCCAATGCACTCTAGTTTTCATTAGTTATCTAACTATAGTCCGGCTTTGATGTGAAACTTAAAATTCAATAAAATCCACAACACTTTATAATGAGGTATCATTACTGAATGATAACACGTATGAATAACAAAAAGTACGAAACAACAAATCTTAAATATTTGTTTCCGACTTTTCGTATGGAGTACTGGTTTACTAATTAAATCATTAGACTTTGAGATAATAAGTTACAGGAATAAAGCTCTTTCCTTATGTGATTTTTTTAGCATCGTTAATCTTTACATAGAAAATAAATGAACATGTACTCAGTCATCGAAATTAATTAATTTGTATCTTATTGATCACTTTCCGAATTATTTTTTAGGATCCAGCAGTAGCTGGTAGTTATGGTTTACGAATGGAAGAGTTAATTTACAATTTGGCCGATACATATTTATTTTTCAATGAACTTGAAGTAAGTAAAAATATATATTGAACTGGCGAGACTAAAATTTATGGATGAATCAATAAGGTGAAAGATAACAGGTCTCGGATTTTGGCGCGAAATTCACTCATCCATTTGGCTAAATAAATTCATGGCATTATAACTGATATCAGTTCGTGATGAAAACCCTAAATCAAATTCCTAACCTTAACCATCAACTGTAAATCATGACCATTATTCTTCACACAGGTTTATAAACCTCATTTGATCCTAGTTATTAGATGAACACTCTCAAGGTCAGTCTAACATCGCTCAAAGGTCAACTATAAATTATAGTCTCACCGTAGTGTATTCATAATCAAGAAATGAATACTGTTGTACTGTTTAGTGTAAAGTTCCGCGTTTCAAAATCTAATATAATAATCATGGATACAAAATAGTGAATAATCGCAAACTAAAACAAAACTTCTATTCAGTACCCAATGGTTTTCAATCATTCTCTAATATAATTTCACAATAGAAGTCATCTTTTAAATTCATTTGTTTGCTTTTAAAAATCCTCATAAAATGTAAAATGTATTTACGATCATATGATTAGAAGAATAAATATTCTGATCATAATCAGATGACAGTCATATCATAAACATTATGAAAAGAGATTAATAAATGTAGTATTGTGATTTAAAAGACTAAGGGATACCTTAATGAAACGCTGTATAACATTATCAGTAAGTGTTTGAATTATTCAGTTGTCAATATTTGAAAAAGAGCTGGGTCTCAGTTATATCCAGATGCAAAATATCCTATGAGAAGAAACGCTCGTTCTAGATGCTAATACTGGAGATAACCGATATATTCTATAAAACTTGTTATAAAACGACTAAACCGAGGCAACCCGTACAAGATGTATCTGAGCCAATAGAGATGGAATAAAATTTAGTTCTGGAAATTAAAAATATGTTAATTCAAACCTTTATCATTAATGACATAGACATCAGATCTGTTGTAAAAGTTAGTGACTATCTTGACTCAATAGTTCAGGGGATGAAGTATAGATGTTTGAAGTGAAAAATTAACAGGTTATTGTCACAATGTGAAAATCAACAGTAGGATGAAGGTACATCCATCTGATGAAACGTGTGTTCTGCATTCCACGACTAGCCACAATCCATCTATTTCAAAGTATGATTACTAACTTTTTGTACTGAAGAATTTTATCATCAATAGTGTGTTACAAATCATGTATATCATCAGAAATTATAAATGTAATGTGTTGAAAAGCGAAACATGAAGTTAGGTGCTAGACTTGAAAACGTTCTTCTTTAATTGTCTGATGTAATTTATTATAACTTCATAAACCTAATAAACCCTGAAGAGCAAAAGTGAAGTAAGATCACAATTATCAATTTTCCAAATTCATTTGAGGCTCAAAAAAGTAAATCCTCATATCCATCAGTTCAAACACTAAAATATATTTATTAAATTATTTATTACACTAACTATTCATTACTCAATCAAAAAGCTCAGATAGATACGTTTGACAATGCTACGTTTTTAACTAAACAGGAGACATTGATAATGTTGACAAGACCGATAGTTTATGTCCTACAATTAATAATCTTCTTCATGGAATTCTATTTATTTTTATCCAGTGACACATAGGGTTACTTTAATTAGATCACCTAATTAATATAATAGAAAAGAATTATGAGCTAATTATATTGTTCTGGCGGTCTATAGAGACTGTTAACTTTTCATAGTTCAAATCACAAAATGACATAGGATAGATAACCACTAAACAGCAGAAAGCAATAGATAGCTGTTTCATTCAAATATAGAGCTCCTAAACTGTGTGCATTGACGACCCCATCACAGGGGATAAACCCGGGACTTTTGATCACAGGTGCTAACGTTTATCTTTTGGATCACTAAAAATGGAATCCAATGAAAAAATATATTTAACTTTTCAATCATTTCACAACCATCTTTCACTCCACACAGTGAATAAATGTTTTACGCCTGATATGATTGAATCCACTGGTCACAGCGTTTTACAAGAACAATCAGAATCGCATTTAGCATATATTCAGTAGTGAGCACAAGATTAATATTATGATTAGATTATCTTCTAACTTATATGCAAAGTGATAAGCTTAATGTTAGTTCTTTTTTAATTATCATGTAATGGGTGGATATCTGAGTGTATACTAAGTTATCATATGCTAATCAGATTAATCGCAGATTGTAATAAGATAAGCAATTGGAAATATTATAATGTAATTTGATAATTATTCAGGGCAAAAAATATAAAACATTCATCATCATCATTTGTTCTATAGTATTGAAATAGCATTAGCAAAACAAGAAATATATTTATTGGAAATTTATACTAATTTGATGATAACTTGCTAATCACAATGGATAAGAGCCATATTGTATTGTAAACTAAAGGATTTTAATTATGTGATTCAAAGTTATTTTACTCACTTTGGTGGAACATAATTTAAGAGTTCTATTCCTCATAAGTAGCTAAATGGTAGCCACCAATAGAAAAGTTACAAACTTGAATGATACCAATGTATAGTCCCATATGATTATCAGTAGTCCACTAATTAATGTCAATTCATGATAATTTATTTCCAACATATTTAGTTACTTAAAATGAGTTTATTTAAGCACTGAAGGTTATATTTTAACTTATCACTTATGAGGTGTCCGGTGAGACTAATTGGTGGACGACCTTTGAGCGATGTTAGACTGACCTTGAGAGTGTTCATCTAATAACTAGGATCAAATGAGGTTTATAAACCTGTGTGAAGAATAATGGTCATGATTTACAGTTGATGGTTAAGGTTAGGAATTTGATTTAGGGTTTTCATCACGAACTGATATCAGTTATAATGCCATGAATTTATTTAGCCAAATGGATGAGTGAATTTCGCGCCAAAATCCGAGACCTGTTATCTTTCACCTTATTGATTCATCCATAAATTATAGTCTCGACGGATGTTCATTATTATGCTTTATTTAAAAGTGACTATCTCGACGTATAATCCTAACACAACAATGCAAAATTAATCTAAATGTTCACAAATGCTAATTGTCCAACTCGTCCAAACTAAATTTATCAATAATAACAATTAACGAAACGTAATAAAATGAAAGGAAATAATGAATACAATAAGAGGAATTTAATGGTCAAGCTATTGAACAGTACAAACAGTAGATGTATCTGTACAGTAGAAGATATATAATAGAAGCAATGTATGAATTAATTGGTTTGAGATAATATTCACTGTAAAGTACTATAACAAGGTACATAGAACTATCTTTTCTATCTGTGAATAAATTTATTACAACTTATAAAACGTGGATTCTAGGCAACCATTTATGTAAAATTTACCGACGTGATCAATCGTCATCTAAAATGGTGAGTGTAATAAAACAAACTTTGATTCCACTTATCGTTTGTTCATTTAGAGAACTAGATAAAACTGAAATAATCTGAACAATCTAATTTCCTCAACTGAGAGTAAATCCTGTCACAGAGCTGATGAATTTAATCACAGAGTTACTATTTAACAATATTCAATCTTGTTTTGTTTAAGTAAAATATAAAAGGAAACGTATATCTTGAGTAAATCAGTTTTAACATACATATTTGTCAGAATAACTTGGTTAGTCCACGTTTTCAACAAGAAGTAGAAATACTTCATCAATTTTCCTTTGACATTGAACTAAATGATAATTGTGTTCTCATTTGTAACTTACTTTGATACAGATTATTAGTGTTTAAGTGAGAAGTTATAACATATGTAGTGGAGTGGTCTTCACATAGAGCATCAGATAAATATCACGCAACAGTTCAAATTGACTTCGATTAAAAATATGAATCACTGGATTCTAACTAAACGATCAACATGAAGGATACTTGGCATGAGATTTTTAGTTCCCTCTGCTAGTAGGAAATTTGAAGACAATCTCTTTAACTAGTTGACAGATATATTTATTTATTTGAACATATAAATATTTGTACAAAGGGACACCGAATACATATGCACCACACAAGTCACTTGATTTGTTTGTGGGCTGTGATACTGCCCGGGTGCCCAGACCGAAGCAGGAGAGTATATTCATTCATATCAAAAATTCATTTATGTAAATATCTTTATATAAAAAGAGAACGGGAACCGAAATTTTGTTGTCTATTTACTACATATAATCAATCATTCATTCATGCAACAAACATCTTTAGTTTTATATTCTAATTCAACTTTGTTTTTCAGGAATGTGATCAAGTTCATATTGATGATATACGTGGAGATGATAATTATCAAGATTTAATGTAAGTGAATAATTATATGTTTATTAAAATTTATCGAAAACAAAAAAAAATTAATTTCTATGATATATATACACCTTGCATGCTACATGATTAAGAGTAGTTCCCAAGAAATCCTGGATCTCGGCATCATATCGGTTGATATTCATCAGTAAGGGTTACTAGTAATCGTTGAGGTGCACATATTTCATATGGGATTCCAACGCATCTCATCATTTTAAAAGAGACGGAAGCTACAACTTAGCCACCTCTGTAGGACTGAGATGTTCGCTAGTAGCTTTTTACTGAGAAGTGACCGATTTCATTTTTTTTGTCCTTTACTATCGTTCAAGTTCTATCGATTAGTTTTCGATGTGGTCACTAATCCAAGTAACTCAATATTACGTGATTTGGGCTCAAATCCCACGGGTATCACCAATTTCCTCAAGACTTTAGGTACAGATAACTGACAAGTACAGGCTATCGCAAAACCTAGTTTTAGGGTTTCCTATCAAGTAACCTAAACTTGTGACTACATCTGTACTTAATCGATAGAATTCAATGAACACCAAATGTTTAGCGATTAGCCAGTTCTACATAACTTGAATTTTTAGTGTACATTATCGATTTAAATTTTTATCAAATACTAATTGATATATATTATCATTTCATTAATTAACTGACAAACAATAACAGATTATTCATTGTACGTAAGTGGTTACTATAATTCAATAGTATTTCTTGGCTTCTGATTTGATGGGTAATAAATACAATGGAAATATTAACATAGGTATATTTGATGTTTGATTGACAAATCACTTTGATAACGAAGTCTGTTCAAATTGTAGTAATAAAATTCATAACCTCACTTGAAATAATGGATAGGAACTCTAGCTCATGATCAAACTATTAGATCACTGGATCGCATTTCAAATTGTCTGTAACTCAGAAATGTAATTCAATTCTATACAATTCAGTGAAATAATCACAATGTGTTAAAAACATAATTCAGGCATTCTGATAACCAATTCGATGCTAAACATTAAAAGCATACCAACTATAGTAACAGCATAGGTAAATATCCATTCAAAATGATGACAAATGATTCTTCATTTCCTAGATGTTTTTGAGAAGTTTCTACTCAAGGCCGATTGGACTAACAGTTTTCTGGCATTTCTGAGCCTCTAGAGCCTTTAAAGAGAGTTATTTTGCGGCACCCAACAGAAAAATACTATGAAATTAAGCAGCTTTACCTCAACTAACTAACATAAAAAATTACCATACAGTTATTATGATTTATTGATAACGAAGTAAATAAAGTTCAACACCTATGCGCAAGTTAGTGACTAGCTAAGTTCGGTAGTTCACTAGATGACGTGTTGGCATTTGAAGTGTAAGGTAGAACATTCGAGTGTTTATGTGAGCATTAGCAACAGGATAAAGATACATCCACTTGGCAAGTCCTAGAAAGGATGAAACGCCCATCCTTGATTCTATTGCTAGCTATTACTCAACTGTAATAAGTGTTATTAATTAAATATGTTGTTTTGTCAAGCAATGTCTTCACCTAAACAACTATTGTTTAGCAGAAGGCAGTAATCGGATAATTCCTCCTAGTATGTGATTCCTTAGCAGTATACAATCTTGACTACCGTGTAGATCGAACACAAGACTTTCAAGCAGTTGCAACTACTACATTATCTTCAAACCATTGAGCTTTAATATGAAATAACCCGTTTTTCTCCTTTCGTAATATTTATGATAGATCAGTAGCGTCATCCATTGTTCAGCTTAACTCTGCCATTCACTAATATTTCAAAATAGCTACATACATATTCTTACCATCTAATTTTTATTTATCAACTCTGCGATTAAAATGTTGAGCAATTTTCATGAGCGATTTTATAAAGCTTTTTTCCTTAGTAATTCTCACCATGATTTTTTTATCTAAACTATTTGACCACCACCACTATCTGCCCGTACGCACTCATCTCCCTCTCTTTCACTTTCACACTCAAACTCAATAACCAGCATACCAGAGAACGAATGTAGATATAAATGATTATATGCACATACATTGCATACACATAAACAAACATGCTTACGGACATAAGCATGAAGATACCAACAAGTAGACATGCACAGAGAGAATGAGATTTCACATTCCATTGATTACAAATCGACTTACGAAAAATATACTTATGTAATCAGACTCTGGGTCAAATTTCATTTTCTTTATTCAAATAAAAAATTTTTTCGACAAAATATTTTGAATAAATTAATTTGATTGGTCAGAAGATTTTTAGGGCAGAAACTCCATTTTAATATTGTAATTTGTCTAAATAATCTAGAAAAATCAAAATATATTTTTGTATTATTTAGTGATAATTAGTTGTTGTAGCTATCATAAAAATATGATCTTAAAGTGAAAACAGCTGAAGGACTAGCCGAAAACCAAAGAGCACTGGATAGCTGATTGGTGATATTTGTAGGGATTACAGAACAATCGTAACGCCATCGTTCATATAACACGGTGAACATGACACCTTTGAACTGTCGTGTAAAAACAAATAAACATAATTTCCAATTTCAGTCTATTCACGACACAATGCGTTAAGTATCTAGCGGGATCTGTGAAAACTAACTCCAAACTTAGTAGGCTTCATTGATCTGAACACAATTTTCCACAAATCAGAAAGTACCCCTATACAGTGCTCAGAGTGCTTAGAATAAATGAGAAAAGTCCTTTGCTATCGAAGGGTAGTAATGAAATAGTGTAAAAGCAAGAAACCGGCAAATAATCACTCCTCATGGATATTGGATACAACACGAGAATAAATAGGCTCATTTTTGTTCCACTTAAACTTTCAAAAAAAAGCATTTATTTGTAAGGATTTGAATCATTTTTGCTATTTATGTCAGGGATTGAATTTCGGTAAATAAATTTTGATATATGTACATGCTGAGCAGATTCCTTCAATATTACTACTAAGTCACAAGTTTTCAAGTAAATCTGAATATTGGCCACCAGCAGAATCCATCAGGTATATTCAGCTGACGAGTCTCAAACAGAATGAAACGCACTTCATTGATTCTAGTGTTAGTCGCTATTCAGGTTCAAACAAATAATTCTATCAATCCAATGAAGAAGAGATAATGTTTAACATAAATCGTGCAAATTTACCAGTTTTGAAGCTAAGAATAATACTCAAGTATAATACTGAAGTATATTTTCAATGGAGTATGAATAATTACTATCATTATTAGTAAGGGTTTTAGTTATCCCAGTGCTGAGATTCAGATAGAAACACTTGTCCTGGTTTTCAATGCTAGGCGTAATCCATCTATTCTAAATACTGAAATTATTATTTAATAACATTGTTTGTCTGATGAAAGATAGCTTTGACTAAAGTTTGACATCAGCTGAAAAAATAGTGAATACTGGGAAAATGTTTCGCTCATGTTTAAAACTCCTCTGGGAGACTTGCAGAGCTAAAATTATGGGTTCCAATCTTAGTTGGTTTGTTCTTGTGTATGTAGGTTGCAACAGGAAAACTGACCAGTTCTCTCTGGTTTTCAATAAGTTTCCAACTAAAGTCAACTGACAACCGACATTACTTGAACATTCACCAAGTTCTAAATTAATTACTATTATGTTGGAAATTATAGTAAATTAAAATCAGTTAAGCAAGTAGGACGTTCGTGGTTCATGTATTAATGATCAATATTATGTTGTCAGTAAAATTGGTGAACAGAATTAAATTAACACAAAATGGAATTAACAAATGCTGTTTACTGCTCATTGATCAAGCAATGTAAATAGTCTAGTCCTACAGGAGGTTAGCAACTGCTCAAATATATCAGTAGTAACGTTTCTAATTATGACATTGGATGATGCGAATAACATCAATGCCTTCGATAATACAGCTGTAACAGCTGTAATACAGCTATAACATTTTGACCAATAATTCGTCTGAAAAACCTTAGATTGATTCTGAATTTCAATCGCTTATTAGCCTGAAACATATCTATCTTCGATTAGAACGAAAATTCACTTGATGAGCCTAAAAAGGGAAGAAACGTTTGTCCTGTATTCCACTACTTATCATAATCCAGCTTTATCTAGAACGTATAACTTAATGGCAGTACGGAGGCAGTTCGTTCAGTTTTTTGTTACCAACAGCGAGAAAACTCAAACCATTATATATACAGAACTAAACAGGTTTTCTCATAATTTAAAAATAAGAACACCACATAAGTGGCAGTCTTGAGGTATGGGTAATTAGTCAGAGTACTCAATATCGAGTTATTATACCATATATTTGAACTTTGTCCCAACTACTTCAGTTTGAACAATCGATCAAAACCAATACCTTTAAAATAATGTTGCTCAAAACCAATTTCACCAAGCCTGTACTTGGTCAATGAAATAGTTATATCAAACATATATTAATAATTAATAGCAGTAGTGGTGAGACAGAAGCGAAAGTGACTGTTTATACGCGCCTAATCAAGCAAATGGAATATGCACAGTTAATCTGTATATTGAGTGATGAATATTCTAACCTAATTTGTTCAACTTGTAACCTGAGCTTATATCAGCTTACACATTTTGATTTTATTCTCATTACTATCAGTACTGTAATTATCATTATGCGTCTACTTCTATTTATATTGTTCATTGTTAGTGTGTTAGGCTTACTCTCCGTTATTTTAACTGTTGATGTAACTAGTTATGTAACTAGTCTAGGGTTGTAAAGATTGTTTTTTAAATAGGGAAATAAATAGTAGATGAGGGAGGTATAGAGAATGACTATCAGATTATATTTATTCGTCATAAAAAAAATATCACGAAACATAATAAAAAAAATTGATAGACAAACAGTTAGCTTTGTGCCAATAATACGTGGACCGATTGAAGTTAGACTTGTACACTACTGCATACCCTGATTATTAGTCTAGAGGTTAAGCTTTCACTTCTAAGGCCGAAGGTCCTGGGTTCGAGTCCCGTGTGCGAAATCGCACTACTGAGAAGTTCTATACTAGGACGCAAAGGCCGTCCAGTGCTTCCAGGTTTCCAATGGTGGTCTAGCTTAGATCGACTAATGAATTCAACTATTAAAACTTATAAATTCGTTCAAAAACTTATTGAATCAATTTCATTTAGTCCACGTATTATTATGCTCAATCGTGTTAGAGGGAAATATAAACTAACACATTGGTAGTTGCCTCGACTATGGTAAAAAAGGATATGTAGTAAACGAAACTTTTGTTTATTCCGTTTTAATTATTGAACAAAGTTTACAGAGGTGGAATTTAGCAGTAAATTTTAACGGTTTCTTGATATCCTTATAGTTATAAGTGACTTGCTAGAAGATTGTCCATTTTTAATTGAGCTTGGTTCACAGATTGACTTCACTTACACAACCACTGAAATTAAAAGGGGTTGGATAGCTGTTTCGTCCTAGTTTGAGACTACTAAGGAGGATTAAGGTTGGAAGTATGAACTATCGCTTGCCAACTTAGTGGTCTAAAGATGGTAGACCTGTCGCAAGAATCCACTACTCAGAAGTCTTAATCAAGAAATATATATATATATATATATATATATATATATATATATATATATGTATACCAGTCCTTTATTGCTTTGTATGATAATGTAAATAAAGTCAGTTAGTTATGTGAAATAACCTTGTAGTTTATGATTGTTTCTAATTTATTCTTTGGATTAGAAAAACTCTTCAGTCAATACTACTTTTTACATTCTTATTTCGTCGTTATTATTAGGAATTATCGTTCAGACAATGATGCATATGGCGAAAATTCTTCAACAATATCACAATCGGTTATTTTATCATCATCATCGTCGACAACAGCAACAACAACAACGGTACATGTTCCGATGACATCTTCATTAGAAACTTCATCACCCATAAATGGGAGTATGCTGTCGCCACCACCAATATCCTCAGTAGCGCCATTAACAAATATTATTGGAGAAATTCCAACTAGAGTTAATACACCAACCTTACATGGTAGTATGGAATGGATGCGTAAATTGGGATTTCGTTATCGTAGAATACGTGAAATCTATAACTATTCAAGGTAAGATAATAATCGTAAAAATAACGGAAATAGTATCCGAAGTTATAGTTTTAAATAAATAATACAACTGAGTAACTATATGGTAGATGATTGTAAGTAATCATTAAAAAACAATGACCAGAAGTTTTTAAACATTTAAAACTAATCAACAAGATGTACCTATAATCCTGATAGAGCTAATACTCCTTGTCTAATATAGATCCGGATCATTATGTGTTACATTATTTATAATTGGATAATGACGTTCACATACAATATTAAATATTGATTTTCAAAGAAAAAGTTTCTCTTTCTCAGCTGTATTGATTTGATTATGCAAACAACTAACAAAGATAAATTTAATTAAATCATTTAAAATAGCAGTTATAATAAATTTATTTACTAACATAAAATGTTATAGTAAAGAGTTATTAACACTAATTGTGTAGTGGTGAAGATTTGTAACTCAGGTGGATGATTTTGATGGAGGTTTCATCGTTCTTCTGGACGACATCATCAGCACAAACTTCAGGTAGAAGTTTACCTGACCTACTCGACTAAATCATCCAGCTCAGAGAACAAAACTCCATTATAATTGTTAAATATTTACACAAATTTCCCTTTAACATATATTCAAAGTTGAAATTCATCAATAACATATTTTACACATGTTTTCATTAGTTATCAATTGCCTTCCAACTTCAATTCAGAATGTTTCCTACCAGTTCAGTAGATACAATAACTTTTTCAATAAAGATTATACATAACTTGTATTAATTCCACTGTACTCCTGTCTCGTTGTTTCAAACAATAGACACGAAGAAAAATATTATAACAACTGCAGTGGTTCCATTCGAGTTTCTCAATATCCATAGTAACCATTATAATAATTTTTAAGCCTTTTATAATATCTCATGAGTACATACAATTGTGATATTTAGTTATTCAGCCCGAGGAAATGGAGAATAGTAGGTTAACTGAAATGTTGTCACAGTTGGAAAATAGGTGATCCACACATTTGATTAGATTATATTCAGTGATATAAATGTTACTTCCGAATCTATAACATAACATGATAAAGAGTGTTAGAAAATCTAGATAATACTTCTAAAATGTCTACAGATACCGGGAAAAAGACGGAAAATGCTTACATTAAGCAGTTTTGCGAAAACTCCCATAAAGATTTTAAAATCGATGGATTTTTCTACCATTATCTGACCGAATAGATAACAATTTGTTACCAGGTTTATCACGCTTCTCAGAAGCTTCTACAAACCCAAAGTCACATATGGTATTATAAATATTCTTGCTTTCTGTACGTAGACTAATCTTGAAAGTAAAGCTTATTGCAATTTTTCCATCTGTTTTCCTGTTTTAGGTCCAAGCAGTAGCTATTGAAATAGACTGACAAAATTTGTGTTCTTTAGGAAAATCTGATATATGATCTATTATATGGGTCACGTATTTTTGAATTACACTCATCTTTATGAAACTTCACCAAAACTATTTATTATTAGCATAGAAGTTTTGTAGGAGTTTTTTAATTAATAATTTTCCATTGTGGACTTTTTTAAGCTAGACAGCTGTTGGAAACCATGACGTCTTGGATGACTGTTTTTTTATCCGATTATATAACTTCTCAGAAGTGCAAATGGATAATGTTATCAGGTATTAAAAATGGAACCTTCAAGTCACATGGCCGATATTTAACCTACAAATCACTGATTTGTTATTCAGTTCCTCATATTTTTCACCTCAGTTAATCATATTTGGCGTATGAAAATTTCTTACTTTCAATTTAATCTTTAATATACTAGTTAGGTTATAATTTAAATTCCAAAAAACTGCCTCCTATGAAATTAGGAAGACGTTTATGATGTTATACGTAGATAAAGATGATTTATAAAGGCTAAATATATCATTGACATATTCTTCATTATAAAAATCCATTTCCAAGCTACTAATGCATCGGGTAATCAACTGAAGTTAAGCGATAAAACGGTAATCAAATGTCTGTTCTGTTTTATTTGTGTTACTTACCGGATAGATTAACGGACATTAAATTAATAGTAAGCTTGTTTCTATTTGACTTTATCTTATAAAATATGTAGACGCGCATTTTCGCATATCCTGGATTTATAGCTTCTTTGACCTGAAGTTATTGGCAGTAGAAAGGTTTTTTAGATGTATCGTTTTATTGGAAATTATTAGTGTTTAACAAACAATGAAGTGAGTAATAACGACTCCACACGGAGCTAAAATGGAAGTAAAATTTGCTTTTACGCTACATATTACTTATTATTGCAACAGTAGTGAAGTAATTAATTTGTATTTGTTGTTAGGATCTTCGCAATGTTGTTTAGAACTGCAGTTGACACGTATTTCTTGGTACCCTGTATGCATTGCCTCGATAATGCCACTAAGTCGCAAATATTTTTACAAAATTCCACTGCCCATTAGAACGAATTAAAGTATAAAAGGTAGATTTGGTATATAAACCTAAAATTCAGTCACACATGAATTAAAAAACATACGTGAGCTGAGAAATATTTCTTTTCAATAGTTCCCAGTCAAGGCTCTACACTGATATACAATAAGGCATAAAAACATTACCACAAATTGACGGCTCAGCAAATTTTATGAACAGAAATTTTTTATCCCGTCTCTAAATTTTCCCTGGCCTTCTACTTAGTTACTCTTACGTTCCTCATAGTTTTCGCTTTCATTTAATTTTAAACACTGGTTCTATTTTTAAGTAATCTACCTATTTAATAATCTGACTATATGATTTTCTTTGCACTCTTCTTACTAAATACATATAATTAATATTATAAATAACACCATACATTAATATCAACAATTTAATTTCTAACTTATTCCTACCTAACGAGATGTTATAACTAAACAATTATGTAATTCTGTCCTTAAACTTACACTTTTATCCGCTGAGTTAATAACTATTTGAAAAAACAAGTGGAAAAATCAACAAACATAGAAATGACTGGTTTTATCTGGAATCCCAGGAAAGGTTCTTGATACTTCTAAAGCGAAGACATTTTAAGCTCGTGAATTTAGGCAAATAAACGAATTTGCTTCTCAGTTTAACAATTCTAGTTACTTAAAGTGATTTTTATGGTTAGTGTTTTTCTGGCAAGGTTTTTCATGGGATGGGTCGGCAAACCCATCCTCATCCTTAGCCCTGCCTTGAGACCTGAAGTAAGCTTATAAGGACTCCAGGCCCAGTTATTCCTGGTTATTTTCTGGTAGAAATGTTTAAAATATTAGTCTTACTGAATACCTCCTGCTTCAATTAATAGAATACTCCAACTTAACCCTCAGACATCTTAAATATTTTCTCTGTTCACTTTGTCAATCTTCCCTAAAATATGTTATATACTTGAAATTTCAAATGATCTTCACATTGTTATAACTTTCATTTTATTTAGTTTTAAATATATTCACAACATTAAATACATAAAGCCCATAACGATCAAATGCTCCCGTAATAATAGATTATAAATTTATAATGATCTTCAGAATAAAATGATAAATATGAGCTAAAAGCCATACCATAGTTATTTTGTCGTAGTTTTGAACCACTTATAGAATTAAATAAATAATATATTTATTTATAACAATCAACCCAATGCTCAATTTGTTAGAAATTATCAAATCAAACCTTGGTAATGATACCTACGAACTCACTTATAGAATTATTAAAAACCACAGAACTCCAGCCGCAGCCTGAATACCCCAGTGGTAATCCATCACATGGAGAATCTGGGAGTATCTTTCCTCTCAAGTTTTCAGGTGAGCCTTACGGATGAGTTCTGACTGATAAAATACCTTGATTCAGAGTATCCTCTTGACTATTTCGAACCACCTAACATTCAACAGAATAATTATTATTCACTACACAGAAAAAATCTCATATGAGATTGAGTTCAGAACTATCAGTGTATACAGTTCATTGTAGAAGGTTATCAAAATATAACTTGTCTTCAAAATGATTTTAAAAAAAACTTATTTTCAGAATAGAAGTTTGTAGAGATTGTAGTAAGTTTAATGGTTGAATTCATGAGTCGATCTAAGTCAGGACACCATTAAAAACCAGTCCCATAATAAAGATGAAATAGCCTTATGAATTTAACTAGTAAAAAAGTTATTTTAAAATAAACATTATTTCCTTCAAACATGCATATTATCTACACATTTTTTTTTTCTCTCTCTCTCTCCCTTAATTGCTTAGACATAATGTTAGTGTGCTATTAGGTTATCCTAGAGCGAATCAATGGATTCATTTAAAAAATAATTTGGATATATTAACTGATCATTGGTTAAGTATGGCTATAAAAGCAACAGAGAAAATTAATAATCGTGAAGATAGTGTTAATATATTAGTAACAACAACACAATTTGTACCATCATTAGCAAAAATTTTACTTTATGGATATGGTAATTCATTTCAAATTGAAAATATTTATTCTGCTACAAAAGTTGGTAAGTTTTTAAATCAAAATAATTCTATGTTTGTTTGTTGAAATCATTTGTAAATATTGGAAGTATTTTAGTATACACATTTAATTTGAGTGGTTAGTAAAGTCAGAATACACGTTTAATCTTGTATGGGCCTCATCAACTGGGTGTAAGTGGATACTAGTGTTGGTGTTCATATTGAAGCCTGAACTTAATATCTTCCGCTTCAGATATGAATGCGGTCCCTATTGAGTTTAGATAGCCATTATATTTGTTCAGTAAGTATGAAGTTATGTATATGTAAGGGTTCAGATTCTTTAGTTGTAGTAGAATATATGGTCTCATAAAGTTTTTGGAGAGTAATAAAGTCTTCCTCTATGGAGTTGACTTTAGTAAACTAATAACTCAGTGGATGACACCAAGGCATTAGGAAAATGATAACTATTGGATTCAAAGTGAAGTAGTGGTTTGGTGTGTAAAACGATTAGTTTTCAACCAGTTGTCTGTGGATACAAATTCCTCTCGACCTATTTTAATCCAGCTAGCTGGATCGTAGCACTAGCCCTTACACAAATTTATTGATACTAGCCCAGTACATTAACATGTACCTCATAAGTTATACTAACTAGTTCCAGATGTCAAAGGAAAAAGCAGCATGTAAGGTTTCAAAGTGACTAGCTGACAATTCACAGATAAGAAGCACTATTATCTATCACTAAAAAGAGCTTGCTCCACACTTTTATAAGTTATAGGTACTTAACGTATGGAGAAGAGGTTTCTAAATATAAATTAGTGAGTTAAAAATAACTTAGCATCTTGGATAAATAAGTATCAACTCGACCTGGCTTAATCACAACGAGTGGAATTAACAAGATAAAAAATAGAGAAGTCGAAGGAATTTTATCAGCATTAGTGATAGCTAAGACGTATAATGCAGTTTGAGAAAAGAATAGACCAAGAGAACTGAGAAGTATACACTTATAATATACTTATATCTGGAGGAATGTAAAACGTGAACACATCTGAACAACTCAAACTAAGTTTGAAACATGCTTAGATTTACTGGAAAGAACACAGAAAATAGAACTTGTTTCGTATACATCCTAGTAAAATGATTACTTCTTGAGAAAAGTTTGAGTTCTTAACAAGCTGACAATGCAGTAGATGAGTGTGAAACAGATCATGTAATAAGATGCGAATGAATTTAAATATTTGACGAGATCCGAACAGCTTGTTTCTGTGTAAAATAAGTTCGATTGATGTAGTTTAGGAAAGGCGTAAGATCTCCATCCACAAGGTAAGAGATTCAAGACTCTCTACACATAATTCATTTTGAGAATCCAGGTAGTACCGCTAGCCTTCACACACGAATTGTAGCTCAACACCGTGTACAAGAGGCCGTAATTCAAAAGTAATCTGAATCCCTATCTATCTGCAATGAATAACAATATTGTCAAAATCCATCTCGTAAGTTACTAAATTTTCTCAACGATGTATTGCATATTAGAATAGTATTAGCTACTTGAATTGTTTTCATTCAAGGATTACATACTTGGTTAAAATATACATACTATTTTATTGAAGTAGAAATCTATTTGTGATAGTAATCTTAGTAAAAAGTCGAATAGCAACGATCCATGTAACATACAACTCCATCTATTCGATATTATATTCATAAATTCGGAATTTAAATTAAATGAATTCTGAGCATATTGCATTATTATTTGTAATTTTTGTATTCCTTTATCATTGATATTCACCAATGGATATGAGCTCTTTAAAAGTATTCTTAAATAATATCTGTATCTGTAAACTGGTTGTATTTTAGGTGTGCCTTTATCTAGTATTGATGTTCATACAAAAACTTAACACAATACCCACTACTTCAAATGTCAACACTTTAGAAACTGGGTTCATGAGACACATTATTTATCCAGGTACACCCAACTGATGAGTACCAAATAGAATGAAGCGCATTTCCTGGATCTCACTGTTAGCCACTATTCAAAATATTATATATATATATATATATATATATATATATAAACCTGTTTGCTTATAACAGATGTATATGAATACCTAAATGAATTTTTTTGTATCGAAATAGGTAAAGAGAATTGTTTTGAACGAATCGCATCAAGATTTGGAAGAAAATGCACTTATGTAGTTATTGGAGATGGTAAAGAGGAAGAAGACGCTGCAAAACAGGTTAATTTATTTTACCGAATAAAATATGTTATTAGCGACAGACAACTAGCAATAAGGTTTTGCAACTATATCTATTGAGCTATGTACGAATCAGTAATCGTCTGATTGGGGGTATACATTTTTACATTTTGATGAAAATCTTATTTTCACAAAATCATAATTGCAATTCATATATTTCAAGTTATGATTAAGTTCCTGTATTCAGTTATTAAAGATTCAACTTTGAAAACTTGACAGTTGGCTGTTTCTTCTGTATTATTCCCATCTAGTCCCCTTCATTGTTCCTTCACGGACTTGTAGCGTGGTGTCGAGTTGAGCTGAACTATGAACACCGCTACCAGACTACTTGCCAATAGACCAATAAAATTCCGATAGGCCAAAATATCAGAAGGCAGATGATTGTAGTAGTCGTATATATTTGTTGGCGATCTCGTGGTATCGAAAGAATACCGAGATCGTGCCAAAGGAGTACAGTTGCGATCGGCAAGATAAGATACGTGCGTAGTCCAAAAACCGCGTAAAAGCAACGGAATACAATGGAAGCCCAAAAATGGCTGTTATTAGCACAGTTAAACAAACGAGCACAGTAAAACAGTCACTGGTACAATTGGTTATAATAATAATTGTTTTCATCGAACCAATCGCGTTCTGTTGATAAAAGTAGGTCACTACAGGAGCCCCCCGCTAGAAAGGGTTTACACTTTCGATAGTTAGCGGTTTGATTCGTGGGACTGATCGGCAGAATTGCGGATGTAGGACGGAGGAAATTGGCGGAACAGGAAGTGATCATTGATCCTCGAGTTGCCAACGAAGGTCTTTTGCGCAGAACGGTACCAGGAGAAGTGTGCTGTATTTGTTGGTAGAGTTAGCATACCACACCAGAGTGGTTTGTATCCAGGATCTGATGATTGCGTTCGTATGGATGCGGACCAGATAACGCTGCAGACGTAGGACGAAACCACGTTGAGCCAAGAAACCGGACGCGACCATAACTACCAAGCATATGCCAGGCGGATTCGAGACCAGATAATCGACTGAGTGCGTTGACTAGAGCGTGGGTGGCCAAACCAGCTTTCGCCAAAGTTGACTGAAGTCGACGTTATCAAATGGACGATGGTCGGGGGCGTGGGCTCAGGATACAAAAAAAATCAAAAAAAGAAAAGTGTAGCATGCGTGTAGTATAGGAATAATCCTACACCGTATCCGTTATTGACTGTGCGGTTAGTCGCGAAAGCGTACGGGTAATCGTACTCGGCGACCGGAACGTGAGACGGTAGTCTCGTTCGTACTTCGTGAGCCTGCAATCTCATCCGAGGTCAAGGGCGGCGTGGTCTGCCGATCTGGACGTGAGACGGAAGTCTCGTCCGTAGATGGTGCAGATGACGCGTGCTGTTGACCGGGACGTGAGAACGAGGTCTCTGATGTATCTAGCGTGGGATCCGAGGTAGATGTAGAGATCCCGCTAGAAGGTTTGGTAGGTCTAGCATTGAGTCTCAAGTTATTGGGTAGGGCACTGTCATCGACGTGTGCTGGTTTGAGACGATCAATGCTGACGATCTCGACGCGGCCGTGTCGATCAACCTTGAAGGTCTTTTCGTGACGAGAGATCACGTGAAAAGGGCCTTCGTAAGGCTGTTGTAATGGTTTGCGTACCGAATCTACTCGTATGAAAACATGTGAACAGGTAGATAACTCTCGAGGGAGAGCGACCTGTCGATGTTGTATTCGAGTTGACACCGGAGACAGCGTTCGCATAAATGCAGACAGTCCATGGACGTAGTCTGATTTACCGAAATCATTACTGCTCCGTGGTGTAAAGAATTCCCCAGGCAGACGCAATGTCGTGCCGTATACAAGTTCAGCGGCGGAACATTGGATATCTGCCTTCAAACTCGTTCTGATGCCTAAGAGAACGAGCGGTAAGGTTTCGTACCAATTGTCGTTTTCGTGTGCTCGGAGAGCACTTTTAAGTTGGCGGTGAAACCTTTCGACTAAACCATTCGATGCTGGATGGTAGGCGGTAGTGCGTATGCGTTCCGTACCAAGCAGCCTGGTCAGTGAGGAGAATAATGCGGACTCAAATTGTTGTCCTCGGTCAGTCGTGACAGTCGAAGGACAACCGTACAATGCTATCCATCGTTCTACGAAGCGGTGAGCAACTGTCTCCGCCGTGATAGACGTGATGGGAATAGCTTCGGGCCATCTTGTAAAACGGTCAATGCACGTGAGTATGTGATCATACCCATGCGATGGTGGCAATGGTCCTACAATGTCTATATGAACGTGATCAAAGCGAGCATCAGGCGTAGCGAACGTGCCAATGGGGGCAGCTACGTGCCTGTGCACTTTTGATCGTTGACACTGTAAGCATTGCTTTACCCACATACGAACATCTTTATTCATGGACGGCCAGACGTATCGTGCAGCGATGAGACGTAATGTGGCTGCGATACCTGGATGAGACAATCCATGAAGGGCATCGAAGACGAGACGGCGATAGGTAGAGGGTACGATGGGTCGAGGTAGACCGGTAGAAATATCACATAGGATAGTACCTGAGCTAGTAGCTAGGGGTACTTCCTGACACTGAAGGGACGAAGATTGTGGTGCTTCTGTACAGACAGGATCGTTTGCTTGCGCGGCGGCCATAGCAGGAAGATCGAGCACCGGTAAAGTAACTGCATTCGTCTGGATACGTGAAAGAGCATCGGCAACATAGTTCGACTCGCCTTTAATGTGACGAAGGTCTGTCGTGAACTGTGAGATATAGTCCAAATGTCTGCACTCTCGTGGTGAGTAGCGGTCAGACTTGGTATGCAGGGCATACGTTAAGGGCTTATGGTCGGTGAATAAGATGAATTGACGTCCTTCTACTGCGTGCCGGAAATGTTTGATGGCGCAGTAGGCTGCAAGCAGTTCGCGACCAAAAGCGCTATATCTCGTCTCCGTGGGAGTAAGGCGTCGTGAGAAAAATTCAAGGGGTTGCCAACTACCGGAGATATTCTGTTGCATAACGGCTCCTATAGCGAAATCTGATGCATCAACCGCTATACTAAGCGTGGCTGATGGGTCAGGATGAGCGAGAAGTATAACTTCAGCGAGAGCCGTTTTGATCTCTGAGAATGCAGTACGTGCGGTATCGTTTAGTTCTAATTTGCGTGGATTACCGCGTGGTAAATCGGTTAATGGTCGTAACCGTTCTGCCGCGTGAGGGATAAAACGTCGGTAGAAGTTAACCAAACCGAGAAAAGCCTTCAGTTCCTTGATTGAGGACGGCACGTTGTACTCCTTGATTGCTCGAACTTTGTCCTCGCAAGGCAGAATACCCTCTTGTCTGATGATGTGACCCAGAAATATTATTTCTGATTTACCCAATTCACATTTCTCTGGGTTGACTACTATTCCATTATCCGAAAGACGTTGGAATGCTAGCGTAAGGTGTTGATAATGTTCATCTACGTTTGATGATGCGATCAGCAGGTCATCAATATAGACGTGAACAAAATCCAAGTCTCGTACTATGCTATCGATAAACCTTTGAAAAGTTTGAGCAGCATTTCGTAATCCAAATGGCATTCGTAGGAACTCAAACAGACCGAAAGGAGTCGTGATAGCAGTTTTCTCGATGTCTTCAAGAGCGACTGGGATCTGGTGATATGCTCGTACCAGATCGATTTTAGAAAAGATAGTCGTGCCCTTGAGCGATGCCGTGATGTCGTGTATGTGGGGGATGGGGTAGCTACCAAAGCGCGTAACTACGTTTAATGCTCGGTGGTCGCCGCAAGGTCTCCAACTAACCCCATCCTTTTTGCGCACCATGTGTAAAGGAGAGGCCCAAGGACTGTGAGAAGGACGAATAATACCAGCAGATAGTAAATTGTCAAACTCACGTTTAGCGAAGGCTAATTTGTCCGGTGCCAGTCGGCGTGGTCTTGCCGTGACTGGTGGTCCGCGGGTGACTATGTGGTGTACCACACGATTGGTCACCGATGAAATCTCCTCGAATGGTTTAGTTAATCTGGGGAATTTCTCGAATAAGGCGTGGAATTTATCGTCACGCGAATAAAAAGTTCCGAGGATTCGGTACGCGTACATCGGAGTCTATTATATTAATACTATTCTTATCGTTATCCGTCATGTCAAATATATATATTAAAAATTAATATGGAAATATATGACAGACGTGGATAGATAAGCGATAGACTCACCAAAATTGACTTCTTTGGAAGGTTTGGTTGCGATTGCCAGGTGGTCGTAGATGTAGGTTCACCAGTTGCAGAAGATTTGACTGAAGTTGAGGCGTGTTCCAAAATTTGGGTCACCAAATGTAGCGTGGTGTCGAGTTGAGCTGAACTATGAACACCGCTACCAGACTACTTGCCAATAGACCAATAAAATTCCGATAGGCCAAAATATCAGAAGGCAGATGATTGTAGTAGTCGTATATATTTGTTGGCGATCTCGTGGTATCGAAAGAATACCGAGATCGTGCCAAAGGAGTACAGTTGCGATCGGCAAGATAAGATACGTGCGTAGTCCAAAAACCGCGTAAAAGCAACGGAATACAATGGAAGCCCAAAAATGGCTGTTATTAGCACAGTTAAACAAACGAGCACAGTAAAACAGTCACTGGTACAATTGGTTATAATAATAATTGTTTTCATCGAACCAATCGCGTTCTGTTGACAAAAGTAGGTCACTACAGACTCTTGAAAAAAGATTACACTGTGTTTCTTAGGTACTCGATACCTGCATGTTAGGTTAGTGGTTTATCTTCCGAATTTATTATGAGAATAACAGTGAGAACAGTCATTCGAAATCTTGGAAGAAACTATCAAGTGTTATTTTATCGAATGTAAATAATCTTTTCTACTCATAACTTTCTACTTGTCTATCTTCTATGATACAAGTACATTAGAATTCATACTGATGCATCGAAATCAAAAAGCTGAAATTTCCTATTGAACAAACTCATCAACTAATTACTTTAAAATTTTCTGATATACATATAGACTGCAATATTGGTGAAAAACTGCCGTAATCTGTTCAAATATTGCAACAAACAATTGGTGTTTGAAACAATGTGTACTGGACTCGAGTTTTAGTGTGAACATCAACATAAATGCCGTTATATTGAGTAAACAAGTTGTAAAGTAGGACGAAATGGGCATTTCAGATTCTAATGCTAGTAAAAACTTCAACGTTACCAAAACTTGTGATCTAATTTTACTATTTAAACGATCCGTTCAGCTGTACACGTACGAAGACTAAACACTAAGTCTAAAAGATGGATGACGGGAAATTACAACGACAATGTTTGAAGTATATTATGAGTTCATTGGGTATTTCAATAGTTTCTCCTAAAGCAAATGCAAGTTATTAAGTGTAATTCATTTCAAATAATCAAATACATGTAATAGTAATATGTCGATTGTTCAGTAGTGAAAGAAAAATCTTGCAATAAAACCAAAATTCTATAACAGTAATTGGGGTTGTAGTTCCAGAATACTGAAGATCATGATCCTATTACAAACTCAAACAGTTAGTCGGACTATGTTAGAAATGCTTAAATCTAACTCAATAAAAGATGGTACTGTTAAAGAGACGAAATGTCTATATGGAGCCTTTTGGAACCTGGTCGTGGTAGTATATTCGTTGAAAATCTTAAGAGAACAAAATTCCTAACTGCTATCTAGAAGACTACATTTTAGCAAACCCAAAACGATAAAAATCGTGCTAATAAACTGTTTAAAACTTTCTACAATTCATATCTTAATATCACATTCAAAATGAGCATGGGAGAAATGATACATTTCATTGCCTAAATTTAAGTATATTTTAAAGAAATAGTTTAGCCTGTCAAATGTATATATATATCAGTAAACAGCATCATCTTTTATTGAATTAGATTTAAGCATTTTTAACACAGCCTGAATGACTGTTTGAGTTTTTCAATGTCCTCAAAAAAATCTTTATTCTATTACGTAATGACATCATGTTCTTCAGTGTTCTAGAACTACAAACCCAATTATTGTTATAGAATTTTGGTTTTATTGCAAGAATTACTCTTCACTATTGAATAATCTACCTATTACAATAAAATGTATTTGATTATTTTAAATGAATTACACACTTCATAACGTGCCTATACAGATAGGTAGAATTTTTGAAAAAACCTGTTTCTTTTTTAAATTTTCTTTTAAAAACTAGTTCCATTGGCCATTTTGGAGAATAAACGCTCATTCAGATTTGAATGCTTTGAATCACGCTTTGGATTTAGGATACCTATAATTTACTAATCTTATGTGAAGTATTCATTTTTGACTTTTGCTCTTGCATTAATATTATTATTAGTAGTATATTTCATATAATATAAATTAAAACAACTTACGTTTTTATTTCAGAAAATAAAGTACTTATCTTTTATAAATCTAACATGTACATATTTCATCTTAGATATACAACATTATTACTTGATTCATTTCTCAGCGTTTGTATTGTAATAAATGTTGAATCTATCAATTAACACATTATTAATTCTGTGGGTTTATTTTTTATATAAAATATATACCTCAACCAATGCGAAAAACATAGGTAACATACTGTGGATATCTAAATTTGATAGAATTTAGCGACATTAATAGCACGCTTCAATATATTGTATGCCAATATTTCATAAACACTCAATCGATTATGAACAACAAAGACAATAGATCTGGAGCAGATAGCATATTCATTTAAGGATAGATGTAAAAGAACAGAATATTTAGTTGACATTTAAAAGCGGTACATGTTCACGATAAGATACCGAAATGATACTGATGCTAAACTGGTTTAGCGAACCTAGTTCATTAAAACTGAGTTGATCAGCACCATATGATGAACCAATATAAAATTACAAGATAAATAGAACAAATACTGATTGAAAGTATATAAACTAGTTCAGTATTTTTTTTTCATATTTCTAACTTTTTAATGAGTAAGAATAATTGACACCCTCAGATATCTGATCTACAGAGTTCGTATTGGTGAGCTTTTTCTTTTCGTAAAGCATTGTGATAGTTTCCTATTGAAATAATCATAAAACATAACGCCCTAAGATTAAGTGACGGCTGTGAACAAACAGCATTTCTTAATTTATCTCAGTCAACGAGTATTTACAGAATCAGCGACTGATTTCTTATAGACATATATATGCCTGAAGGATGAAAACAGTTCTTTGGCTTTACAAATAAAATTAATTAACTAGTTATTCATGTTTGTTGTAAGCCGTTTTCGATTAATTTAAATGTTGCAACTTATTCACTTGCTAGCTAAGTCTTATTAGTCAAATGTTGCTGTATAATATGTTAATAATTTTAAATAAAATTTATGGGCATAATATTTATTCAAATGAACTGCCCGGTAATGAAAACCATAGACCAAGACAGACTGGCCAGAATTTGCCACATCTATGTGTATTTAACAAATCAACGGCTCCTCTGGAGCCAGTTGTGTAAGACATGCAATTCGACAAGTCCTTCATCTCAGAGCAGAGCACTATTTGTCTTGGTTCTATTCCTGCTCACTTGGTGGACACAGGACGTCAAGTTGACTTGAATGAAGCTTTTAAGATTATCCATAATATCTCATCAAATTTACCACATGGTTTACGAGTTTGTCTGATGCATATTGCTGAAGCTATTGGAATTCATGTTCACAAACCTAACATTCACATCCGAAAGAAGTTTTTATAACCATTCTCTCTACCTTGGCCATCGGTTTTCAGCTAAGCTTTCATTAAATTCTTTCTTTCAAAAATATTCAGACAATTTTCCAATTTATCATCTCTAAAGATTGTGGAGTATCGACCTAATGTTCTGTATCCAAGAGGTGTTTAGTAATTGCCCTGTTCAAAGTAGTGGTCTCTCTTGTTCAGAAAATCTAAGATATTACCTCCTTTCTGTTCGGCCATTATAGCTGCTTTGGCAGGTACACGTAGATTTACAAAAACAGCTGGCGGCAACATGAAAGAGGTACTTGTCGATCTTTGATAGGGTTATTGAACATGTTGTTTTACACAGTAATAGTTTGGCTGCCCAGTAAGTTCTAGCTAATGTAATGTTAAGTCTCCTGCTGATTGTGATTGCGACGTCATCACATTTAAGGTTGAGATCCATAGATGCTGGTTTTTTGACTGCAGTCACACCCATCTTATTTTCCTTAGACGTTTTATATTTATCGATAAATTTGTATGGGAAGCAGTTGTCTTTAGGGTGTTTTTCCACGTTTCTCAATTCTTTCAGTTTGTCAGTGTTACATATCCTTTCTACTATACAAAATAGTTTTAACCAATGCGTTCTTGTGACTGATTGAACGGAAATTATTGAAATTCAGGTAAAGACCGTTCCCAATACCTTTTCGATAAACTGAACGTTAAACTGTCCTATCTCTACTCCGTTATATTGGAATGTCAAGAATGTACACACCGTTAACAAGTCATAATTGTACGGTGTTGTAACAATTCTGTTATTTGACTTCATAGATGAAGTAAATAATCCAAAATAAGAAAGATGGTGGTTTCTCCTTATACTTCACGAAATAATGATAATAACAGTAACGTAAGGAATTCGACCATGGCTAATGTAATTCCAAAGTCTACAACAAACATTAGGTTCACGAGTCTATACATTATTGAATGGTATAAACTGGTGACAACTTATATCGTGTTAACTAGTCCAATGATTGAATTCAATTAATAAATACGCCAGCAAATAGAGTACTTTTCGTGAACCATATAAAATTGTAAACGTATACTGAGTGACTTCGACAGCTTAAAGTAATTTTATACTACCATATTGTTATTAAGTCAACTCGCTAAAAAGACTATAACAATAATCATAGTTCCCTATCAAAAATGAGGATATACCACTCAAATTAATCAATCCGGTTTCTATTAGAAACGGTTGACAAGGTAACGTACAGCGAATCCCATATATATATGATTTGAGTTATTAAGTATGAAATAATGAAATTCACTGGGAATAACGCCTATTTGTTACTTTGGAGCATCATTCTCTTCGAGCGTGGAACTGTAGACGGTTCAAATACTACTACACAAAATGTAACAGCTAGTTTAACAAACATAGTTTTCAAATGCCAAATTAAAGATCAATACTGCAAAACAGTTACGAATAATCAATTAGATAAAACCGAATTAACTACATTATGGAGAGTACTTTATGAGATACAACAAATTCTAACTGGTTTCCATTGCTCAAGGGTATATAACATTTATAAATGTATTATTGGATAAAATTACTTATAGTTACCTGGTTTGTTGATAAAAAGATTGTTGTAACACACTTTTATACTATCAATATTTATTGTAAATTTCTGTTGCTCTGAAATGGTAATTTGATGCGTTTCTGACAAACTTATTATCATATCTCCCTATTACTGGTATCTAATGAGTTTGACAAAATCAACCTTTTAGGTCTATGTATAGCACCAGCAGTTTTTGTAAAGCCATGTATAACGATATCAGTACATAGACAGGATTTTTATTGCTTAGATTCGGGTTTTAATCAAGGAGATGCAGTAACAGGGTGCAGATGTCGGTGATCTTTCTAGATAAACATTAGGAATCTGAACTACTTAATGAACTCATGTACCCGAGTAACCATATCAGCGTCGTTGCTATTACGGATCACTAGCTTCATATATCGATCATAGGTAATGAAAATGTAACAAGGGTCACCGAAAAACTGACAGGTGGACGTTTCTGAGAGATCCTATCGGATGGGTTTCGTGGTAATGATATTGGAGTCTTTCTGACCTCCCTTATGTTAATTTAAAAAACACGGAATTCCCAAGAATCTTGCTGGTTTAGATTAACGTTGGAGAGGTCGTCAGAGAAACGGAACCAAGTGTCAAACTTGGTATTTCCAAAAGGATTATAAATAAACTCGGCAATATTGTTGTCAAACAGTGCCAGAGCATTTGCTCGAGGAAACACTTCTTCAGCATTCCATAGTGCACACTCGATGTAGTATGAATATTCCAGTTCAAATAAATGTTTGTAGAGACGTGACAGTCTAAGCGTGAGTGAACGAGATCAAAAGTACATTTGTTCGATCCACAGACGAACACTGTCGACGAGACATATACAAGGACGAAGCAGCTGTCCAAGTTTTCGATGGGTATCTAACGTTTATCAGTTACTGACCTGAACAGGGTTCCATCCTCATTATTGAAGCAGCGGATGACAAAAATTGTATATGAATCCTCAGCAGACAAACGTCGTTGAGTTTCTTGACTTTCACAAGAGATCAGATACGTTCAAGTATCAGGGTAAAATTTCTTAACTCCAAATTTACTACAGTAGGAGGGACTATTTATTTATTTTAACACATAAGTATAGGTACAGGGAGGCACCAAATACATATGCGCCACACAAATCTCAATTGATTTGTGTGAGGGCTGTGATACTGTCCGGGTGCCCAAACCGAAGCAGGTGGTTTTCTTAGGGGGCCACACCCCGAGCCTTTGACCTGAACGTCTGACCCACAAGGCAGTGGAGCATCGTGAGGAGATGCAGTCCCATGGTAGCCGGTGACCAACGATTGGTTCATACGCCATTTGTTCCCGCAGGATACTGGAGCCCATGTGCACCATTGGTTTGGGGTCCGGTTAAAGCGCCAGACATTCGCTTTTCGTCCTCTCATTTTTGTAAACAACACCCCCGCCACGAGAAGGCAGTGAGTAGGACTTCCCTGGCAGAGGCTATATACGCATGGCCATGTGAGAGCATTTCGAGAGGGAGATCGGACTCTCCCCACTCTCGGCCGTACCAGGGCATTTGGGGGCAGGAGGGACTATTTTTACCCAGCCCTAACTAGAGTTCAATTTCCTAATGGAAGCTCTGTTAATGACAACCTCAGAACTAAAAATACATTTCGAATTATTCCGTTATTTAACAGTTAATGATTAAGACATACGGACAGTCATTCTTACTATATATAATCGTAGTAAAAAACCATTGGGAATTAATAAATTAATGTAACAGAATTGTGATGAAGATTGACCTTAGATCCACCTCAAATCAATATCGGTTTTAGGGACTACATATCCATAACAGGACTATAGAATTGGAAAGCAGATTATGACAGTTGCCCCGGCAACTAAACAAAATACAGTCAACCCATGGTCTCAGTGAAGACCACAAAAGCAATAACCATAAATAAGACCTAGGTAACTACTGACACTTTACCATGATTCACAATTACACATAGATGAAAATAGTTGGTTGACCGTTCACTACCGACTACTTCGAAGCAACTCATTTGGATTTGGTGAGCAAGGACTTAATTGTTTGGAGTGCGAGTGACATACAAAGCCGACTTTTTAATCACCCGTGACATGCAACTAAATATAGAACAGTTACATAACGTAGTTATTTCTGTTGGTTAATAACTGTTGATTTCATGACATTGTAGACATGCAACCACATAAGTTACTAATTAAGGTCCAGTACAACCCTGTCCGATCTATAGCGGACTGATTGTTAACCAATGTAAATAATTCTTAAGAATGAGTGGATCCAGGCATTTTATTGGGTGTAAAGTAAACCCTCATTTATCATCTTAATTGGATAGTCCGACACACACTTCTACTGTCAAAGCACCACGACTCGCTGTATATAATTATTTGCGAAAAGACAGTACAGGAATAAATTTGCTCGCAGAGGAATTCCAATGTCGTACGTGAAACCTGAAAAACAACTACGAAAGGGAATCTACTCAAAACCCAATCAGTTAGACAGGAATTTCCTTACTAAAATAAAAATATTCAGGTCAAGTACTTAGAGAGAGGGTATTCCAACTAGCTATGACGCCAAAGATTTTGTCAAATAATAACCTTAGTATAAAATCTCGCTACAACCCACAGAGCAGTTAAATTGAGATTTATAACAACAAATCTGATAAGGTTTAGAAAATATTTATGAACTTGACCACATTAAAAATATTAACTTGTTTTCCTTTTGACAACTGTAATGAACTCAGATATGATGAATGTGAAGCGTATTTATGTCACCTCCAAGTCATACAACGTTGATAAATGGAAGCTAAAGTATCATGTTTATCCAACTGTTTATCGAGCAAGAAATACAATCATGAATAATTGAGAACCAATTAGTGGCTAACTAGACGTCTTGCTACTGTAATAAACGTACAGCAAAATAAACAGCACGAGCATAGTTATAAGATGTATATTTAATACAGCGTAAAACGCTTCATAAAGCTGGAATGGACATTCTACCATTTGATGTGGATCGTGACAGTTTACAGAAGTGAAACCATATACAAAAAACAGAAATTATACACCAGATCACGCTGAAGAAAACCTAACGCCTTGACACACGACCAGCTGATCTTGAACGGCGACGTCGACTCTTGGACGGTGAATGAGAACGTGATCGACGTCTTCTCCCATAACGTTTCTTGCTCCGATTGTATAATTTACGACAAAGTTCTCTGGAAATGGGTTTCAAATGCATGAAGTTGCAGAAACCACCCCTTGTACATTCTCTGGAGGAAATTGAGACGGAAACACAACCTTATGATTAGTAATTTAATTCAGCAAACTAGGAATTCGGAAAAATATACAATCCAAGTGCAAGCATAGATAAAAAGGGTCGTAATGTGGACAATTTTACTACTAATTAAATAAATCACCCCACACTATTTGTGACCGCCCAAATAAAAATTGTCATTTACGTTGGTGGGACGTTTGTGTTAGTTAGTCATGATCAGCATGGAACCTGAGCACAATTGTATCAGCTAGTTACTGCTAACATGCAACGAAAATTTTGTAGATCAAACATGACTTAAACAATTTCTAGCCAGATGAATACAGTTGTCATAAAAATGGCAACTAAACCCAATAGAAGCATAGTCCAAAACGACTACAGCCTATGAACCCCATGGGAAATATAAGTATAACCACCAGTTGAATCGACTTGAATAAAATGCATTGAACTCATTACTGATGAGAACTCATATCAATCATACGCAACGTAAACATGGTACATATAAACATCAGTTCAAGTTGCCACAAGAACTCATGACGAATTTATAATACTCTGAAATCACATCAAATTGACTGAAGATTAAATGACTATTAACAGTACTGTATAGAATATTGACAAGATTACATAAAAACTTACCCCAGTTCATACTGACGACAACATGCTTCACGAAAATCTGTGACAGGAGAAAGCTCGGCATGAACTGGTCTTCCACCAAACCAGCGTTCATTTAAATCCTGAACAGCTTTTTCAGCATCTTCTTCACGCCTGAACTATAAACGTGTAAGAAGTATTACAAGGAGCTTACTTTTATATAAACGTTTCCAACTAGATGATCACCAAGATTATCACACACATTCATTTCCTCTATTTCCCCATACTAAAAGAGAAAAATTTACTACACAAAAATCTACCTTCTCCTCACATTCAACAAAGACCTCCTCGAAAAACTCGTCGAAGATTTGCTGAGCTTGAACTTCCGTAAGGTTGACTTTTAAGGAATAAAAAATGTTTTCACCAATAAGTTGGGAAGAATTGTTATCCAACTTGTGAAACTTAAATCAGTAAATAAAACCAGTGACTGGCATGGCTAAAAAAAACCATTGTCAAGACATCTACAAAGCTTTATGGTTGCTCATAGCTGAGTGGTCCTGGTAGTCAATGCATCTAACGATCACTGGATTTCAGCCAACCAGCTGGACAGAGAACTTGAAAAAAAGTTGTATTTAAAAAACTCAACTTACACACATACACCCTAGTAACTTGTAAACAAACTGATCAAAATCTACCGTCTCTAGGGAGATGCCTGGATATAAGCTGTCAAAATACCATAAACGACTGATATGATTTACTTGCACAGTTTATATTTTATCTAGGTGCATAAATCCTGTTAGTGATCCACGCTTAATTATTTATTATGGGTGCTTATTCAGTACTAAATACTGACAACTGAAACACCTGTGCCGCTCTTACCATTGTTGCGTTCATCCCGAAGATTTTGCTAGTAACTAAATCTTACCTAGGACATTCACTATTGCATTTACTGTAGTTGTTGCAAACGTACTTGAGCAAACCTTCTGAAGTTCTGTTTAAAGTCAGTTGTTTTTCATTTACATTACCGTTAATTAGGGAGCAGCCGTTTTAACTAGTTCAGAAAAATATACATAGAGGTGGATGTAGAACCATTGTAAACTTGAGATTTGAAATTGTCAAATCCAAGATGCCTTTAGGTACAAAAGTTAATCATCCTTATTACTATCAGTAAAGAAACTTGAGTAGATCCATTAGTTATCCGAATCAACAATTTAAACGGTTGCTATATTTACACGCTGAATGACTAAGCGTACTGTTACTGCAGTAACTATTGGCACAAGGTGTAAGATATAGGAGTGTGAAGGCGACCGGTCATTATACGTATATCTAAGGGATGACAACCGAATTCCTGTTTCTACTAATGCAAATAGTTTTGGGAACTAGATCATATCACTCCTGTTTACATGTGCTAAAATAAATCAGCTTATGGCAAACGAAAGGTAACACGCCAAGAACTCATGTCACCCACCAATACGTTTAAGAAATGATGTATTTCATTGTAGGAGGCTCTCTTAGCAAAGACAGTGTGCATAATTTACGGACCATACTTCTATGCACATTGAGACTTGTTTTACGAATGGGTTGTAGACATTATTAAAACAGCCCTCAAATGCTAACAAGAATCCTAGGAAACCCGTTTCGTATACTAACATAACTCGATGTGAGCATAGTCTTGTTTTCCCAACGAGGGAGAATGTCCACTTACCATAATAGCGAGAGTACCTCAGACTGCAAATAAACCCCTTCAGATTTTACTTGACTGTTACACTAGACTTGGTAAAAATGAGTTATCTACAAGGGACTTGATATCACGTATGGTTACTGATTAGACACCTAATCAACAAAGATTTTTAGTGAAACACAAGTGTACTTACAGACATTCCTGATAAATGATCAGCACTGGCCTACTTGGTCTTATCGGTCATCCGCGCTGACGTTAAATTTGATTAAGCGGTCCAAAAGTGTACCTAAAAATTGTCATTCCTGCTCATCTTTCTGATCTAATACCCATCTGTTTATTCTATGTCTAAATGCTAGTGCAGAAAAATATTTACTGGAAGACATACCTAAATATCACACTAGTCGTGCCTAAATACAATCAGATTTTTTAAAATATATAACCAAAAAACACTACATAGCTTACTGTGGGACCCATCAGCACTCTGCGCTGTATTTTGAGGAGCTATATACAGGTTTTGTAGCAAAATAGTCTATGCATAAAAAAGTTGAGAACCAATTGTACCTGACCGAAAGACGGTTTGTTATGAAGTCTTGAACATTGCTCTCCATGTCGGCATGCACCGATTTTGAAGTAGAATGAGCAGTTTACTCTGCAGCAACAAATAAGTTGAAAAAGGGTTCCTACTTATCCTTTTCCGTACCAAATATCGATGCTAAATACTCCGCCATGTTCTCGAGGATCAAACTGCGCCTCTTTTCAGGACGGAATAAAACAATAAACCCGCGAGATCAGAACTACAATCATTAAGATCGCTTTACCTGTCGAGGTGGAACGTATGCGACTGCCTTATAGTAAGAGTTTTATTCGTAGTTGTTTCTCTTCTAACATCTAATACCTTTGTTGAGAGTTTGTTTAAACCGACTAATTTCTTTGTCTTCTATCCGTGTTGTTTCGCTGCTGACCCCAGTCTCTGAAAGTGTTTAACAGATGGTAGTCTAGCCATTTGGCTTTACCACTTCAAGTCATCTTTGTAGTGAGTATGTGTAATGTGATCTGAATTAGTCAGTTTGTATCATAGCACCAAAGTTCCTGTGACCGCAGCATTCACACTACTAAGCAGAAGTTTAGTTGGCTGAAATATAATAAATAATCAAGGGAAAATTTCAATAAATAGTGACCGATCTTGATTTTAAAAAATGTAGGAGCTTATTTATGTTTTTGCTCTTTGATGTGAGATTTCATATGGTTGCCTCGCTGAGCGTGGTTGTGTCCTTGTTGACGTATTTTAGCTTACCAAGCATATTCAGTAGTTATCAGATCATCCCTAATTCTCTTGGCCACATTTATTTCTAAGCTCCATCAACAACATATTTACTCGTCTCCGTATTTGGTCTAAAATATTTGTGTTTCTTGAAAAGGAGGCTAAACGACTTTATGTACTACGAGATGAGAGCTTGAGTATGTTTTCAAGTGTCAGAAATAATTCTGGGATGAGTGCGTCCATCTATATTTGCATAAAGTGAAGAGTAGGATTTGTTGCAGCTGTATCATAACATACTTTCAGCTAATTTATGTGCCCTCTATTATTAATCGTTCTAGATTACACTCTGAGATTGCCAGTGGATTTTCATAGAGAGTGTAATTTCTTCTTGTCCTAAGGAAATGGACATTCGCGACTCTATATTTTGACAGGTTAACTGATAATCTGTTTTCCTCTTTCCATCTTTTCGTTGTTGTGAGGTCACTTAAAAGCTCAAGTAAATATTTTTAGTTTCTTATGGAACTCCATATCTTGGTATCGTCAGGATACACGAGAGTTGGTGAGTTGAATTCGTCTAGTTGGTCACTAATGAAAATCAAGAAGAGTAGATGACCCAATATAGTTCCTTGTGAGACTTCGGTTTTTCAAGAAGTGTTGAGACCAGAGTAGAGGTAAATTAGCGAAATACCTCCTCGTGTGCCTTGTTATAAAGAATCCGTTCAGCATAAAGCCAAACGCTATTGTGAAGAAAAGAGGTGTTACAGACCGGTACCGTTTGGTCCCAGCAAATTTTCTGACCGTCCCATGTTAAGTGGAGATTAGACACGGGTTTTGGCTTATCTAAACCCACTTTGGCCTTCATTGTGGACGCTGTTATTGTTTGCGCATTCTCTAATTTGACCACTGGACGATCCTTTCATTAAACTCGACACTATTGCGAATAATGTGACTGGAGTGTAGCAGGTTAAGCCTTTCCTATCACCCCTTTCGGAGATTTTAGAGAGTAACCTGTGACTTTCGTATATGGAAGGCTTTAGTTTGGTATTGACTCACTGAACGCACTTCAGAGAGAATATTATGCTCTGAAGAAATGCTGTTGTGATCTGAACATAAAGACACTTTACACACAAAAGAAGTTGCGATAATGCTGTCCAAATAAAACGGAAAATCACTTATAAGATGAAAATCTCATAGATCTAGAGTTATAAAAGGAATATCTAAAACAAAGAAGGAAGGAATTATGATGAATGTTATCCAGAACTATGCACCCACTAATAATAGCAATGAAGAAGGTAATGATCAAATTCATAAGAGGCTACAGTCGCTTTAGAAATGAGCTGACGATCCTATCGCGAATGTTAGAATGGATAACACCAGATATGGAGATGTTGTAACGACCGAAATATCAATATTCGGTTTGGACGCAGAACTAACGTACCAAAAGTTGTTCGATTAGGACAAACCATATTCTTCCGTATCCCATACGAAGTTTTTTTAGTGAATCGCATTAAATCATACAAAAACTCAAACTGCGTTAAATTTAAACAGACCTAACTTAAAAGACTAAATTATAACAAAGATACAAAATATCTCAAACGGTACGGCTTGTGCTATACTGCCAAGGGCTTATCCGGCACAAACTGACGTTCTAAACAAAAAAATAATTGGTAAACAAGAATTCGATACCTGAGCACCAATAAAGTTATTCCCAGCAAAATGGGATCAGATATCTATCTGGAGGGATCCCAGCAACAATTAGAGGTAAACAGTTGTGCACTGAATCACGCCATGACCTTTAGTATCGTCAAACACGACCTTACTCTCAATGGTCTGGCAACATGCAACAGAAAATCGACCAACAAAAGACGAATCTGTAACAAAGATCAGTTAACAAATGCTCGCCAAGGAAGACTGAATAACATAATGCGTGGTTAAAAAGAGACGCTGATAAGGGTTGAAATACAAAACAAAAAGTAAATGACAATACTGTCCAGTGAAGTGAAGTAGAGGGATTTTCTACGTTTTTCCGTTACGGATATCATGGGACAACATGGACATAGGGAAAGGAATGACAATGGTGAGAGATTTATGAATTTATGTGCCTTGTGCAAAATGGTTATATGCGCCATTACATTCCACCCACAAACACCCATAGTTGCATGGGTTTCGCTAGATTACATCACTGGGAGCCAAACTGATCACATTTATATCAACCAATATCCAGAACGCCAGTAGAAGACGTGAAAACCAAGAGTAGAGTTGACAAACATTGGGCAACCAAAGAATTGGCATTAAAAATGTTTGGGACGAACGGTATTTAGATACCCTAAAACTGCAACAGGTGCCAAGCTTTACAGGATCTACTGAAATAAGAGGAAACTACTATCTAGGACAACTGGAAAGAGATCAAAAAGGTATTAACTTCAACTTGCCAGGAGGTGCTGTACCACAAGAGGCACCACCATAAAGAATGGATATCTGTTGATATTCTGAGAAGGATTCAAGAAATAAGGAACTGGAAGACAAAAGTCAAAAACAGCCGGACGAGAGAAAGGAAAGACAAATTTGGAGCTGGTAAGCGAAAATACTTAGCAATGACAGGAAAAACGTTGCAAGACAAAAAATGTGAGTTCAACATATTAACATAATGGAGAAGTTATATATAGTAAAACAGAACGATGATTAAAGAGCAAAACAAACTAGTCCCTGAAATTAAAAGAAACGGGTGAGTAAAGCGTTTTGAAGAACTCATCGAGAGACCAGTCTCTCTGAACCCACGTGACATCGAAGTAGTACACACAGACCTTCCATAGATGTTGCTTCACCAATAATAAAATGAGTTAACATGATCACCAAATAGACTAAGAGAAGGAAAGCAAAGGGACCATAAACATTCTAGCCGAAGCACTAAGTGTCATTGATAAGCAAGGGGCCCGTTGCCGATATTAAGTAAAAGGATTGGCAAATCAAGAGCAGACTTTCTGCCATTCAAGAACATCTGGAACTTAAATCAACTGTCAACCGACATCAATTTCATAATATTCAACACGAACATAAAGACGGATCTATTATAGGAAGCCGAAACTTAGAATACTACCACAAACATTACCGAACGGTTACTGACGCTTGTGACCCCTTTGGACACCATCATTGAAAGTGTGTTATAATTACTACCTCAAATATTGCCGGATAGATATACATAACTGTTTGTTCTCTGAAACCATCATCTGGGTAATAAGAGAGTGCTCTTGATAGCGTAAATAAACGGCCTCTGCCTATTCCTCTGAGGCTTAAAAAGCAACATCGGTGGTCTCCTGAACTAAGTACAGAAACGGACGACCAAGTGGCTGATAGGTCTAAAACATAGATCTTACAAGGACTTACCACAAAACCTGGATATATTCTCGTTGAGCTCCTATGATAATTAGAAGTAATTGAATTATAGTATGAACTAAGAATCCCAGGGATAACGCAATTGAATCAAGAAGTACTACACAAACACTAAGTAATGTACTATATTTAGAATTCGAAATCAAACATTCAACAAGTACAAAGGAGTCATTAGTTCATTCAAACACCACATCCGCCACAGCTTAAATTAGAGTCTAAGTGTCTGTAATCAATTGTACGTCTTCTCCTCAAGTTCATGCTGTGTCTGTCTGACAGTGTATTGGATAAAGACTCTGTATTATCTAGAATGCACTCATTAGTATTAGAATTAACAACTGAAATCGGAACAGACTCACCTGGTTCCTGGAATTGTATTTGATCAACATGTCGATTGTGTGTACTTAAGTCATTGATATCTAGAAGTCGCACCATAGATTTCCCGACATTCTTTAGAACAATCCCCGTGGATGGTCGAAGATCATCGCCACGATAATACGTAACTTCTGCAGACTCCAAACATCTCATATTCGACCGAAGAAATCTTCCTTTTAATAGTTTTGATGGAGTCTCTTTCGTCACCGAATGTCTGGCATTTCTATATTGCAGTAGAAAAGTATCTACTCCCCTCTCCAGTTCATTAAATGTTGAGGCAGCAATAGAATCAATGGCAGTTTTTAACGTCCTGACAAAATTTTCTGCCTGACCATTGGAACAAGGATGTCTGGTAGCAGTAAACAGATGTTTGCACTCTATATCAGTTCACCAGGTAGTGACTGCATCTGCAGCAAAATGCCAGCCGTTATCAGTCACTAACACCATTGGAACCCATTCTCGACTAAACACCTTTCTTAATGCTTGAATTGGGAAGTCAGAATTTGGTGAAGTTGTGAAAAAAACTTCAGGCCACTTTGAAAAAGAATCAATAACTACAAGCGCATAGTATTTGCCAAGAAACGGACCACAATAGTCTGCATGAACTCTCTGCAAGGCCTCAGACGATACTGGCCATGGAGTCCACTTCGAATGCTGATTTTTCAGCTTATGACACTTTTCACAATTGTTTGCTGTACAACAAATATCTGCATTTGTCTCTGGCCACCAACATGTGAGCCTCGCCAATGACTTCATTTTCTCAACACCTAAATGTCCACTATGAAGATCTTCAAGAACAGATTTACGCAATGAAGGAGGAATAACAACACGATCATTTAAGCACAAAATACCATCAGGAGTAGTAGATAGCTCATCTCGCTTTGAAAAATAGATAGGAAATCTACGTTTCAAATTAACATTCCAACCTTTCCGCATAGCATTAATTATACATCCAAAGTATCTACGAGTTTCTCAAATGAGATCTGGACGTTTCACTGGTAAAGGTTGCACTAACAAACAGTCTGAAGTATTAAAAGGTTTATCTTGTAATGACTGTCGAGAAATGTAGTCAACATGTTGAATTTGTTTGGCACTACTGTGCTGAACCGTATAGTCATAGGCACTCAAAGCAATACTCCATAGTTGAACCAGGGCAGCTGAGGAACGTGCTAAGGATTTTTCAGGATGATGAATAAACTTTAAAGCCTCATGATCAGTAACAATAGTGAATTTCTTTCCGAATAAATATTTATGAAGTCTTTTAACAGCCCAAAACACAGCCAATGCTTCTCGCTGAGTCTGTGAATAGCCTTGTTCAGTAACAGTAAGTTTGCGTGAAACACAAATAACTGGTCTACCCTCCTGTTCCAAAACTGCGCCAATACCCACAGGTGATGCATCAGTGATAAGCACAGACTGTACACTAGGGGAGTAAGTTCGAAGAAAATCATCACTTTGAAGAAACTTTAGTAGACTACGTAAGCATGACTCTTGTTCCTCACCCCATTTAAATGAATTGGATGTCAAAATATTAAATAAACAATTTGCACGACAAGAAAAATTAGGAATAAAACGGGAATAGTATTGAAGAGCACCCACTAGTGAACGTAGTTCCGTAAGATTTCTTGGAGACGGTGCATTTGTCAGTGGAGCTAGTCGTTTCATATCTGGTCTAAAACCATTACCATCAACTAGGTATCCAAGACATTCGAAATTAGATACACAAAATGAACACTTATTTGGATTCACTGTAATATTCTTCTCAATTAAACGACGCAATAAGTCTCTGGTCATGAACTACCTTGTCAAAACCATGGACAATGAGATCATCTTGATAAACTTCAACACCATGATCACTAACCACCTTATTCATAACTTCCTGAAATATGGCTGGAGAACAACTTAGACAGAATGGAAGGAAATTGTATTTGAACAGACCAAAAGGAGTGTTAATTGTCGTCAAAATAGACGAGGATTGATCTAAAGGGATTTGAAGATAAGCATCTTTTAGGTCGACTTTCGAGAAAAATTTAGAACCATGAAGTCGATTTAGAATATCTTCAGCCTCTACCGTCGTGCACGTTTGCTTCAACAAACGGGAGTTCAGTGTTAATCTATAGTCACCACATATTCTATGAGTCTTTCCGTCCGATTTCAGTGACGTAACAATAGGAGTACCCCATGCTGATGACTGAACCGGTTCAATTATGCCTTTTGCACACAAATCGTTTAATGTCTTATGTACTGCCTCTCGAAGACCATAAGGAATTATTCGTCTTTTAAGAAAGACTGGTTCACCATGTACTTGAAGTTTTATAGGCTGAATCTTCATACCTCCACTGCACTTAGAACACGTGGCTATCAAATCTTTGAGCAAAGCATCATTATTTTCTCTAGAAACTAGGAAAGACAGCTCCACTTTAAGCCTTTTCAAAATCCTTAAGCCCAGTATTGACAGTCCTGTTTCGCTAACTAAAAATTCACAAGGTATGTATGAAGGATTATCATCTCTTATTAGCAATTCACAACATCCTCGTATAGGTAGTCTGTGTCCAGTAATCCCCAATATTGATACTTCCGTGGGTCGTACCACAACGTTAGGATCTAAAGATTTCAAGTTCTTGAATGAAATAATGGACTCTATACTGCCTGTGTCAACAATAAAGTCGTGACATGAACCAAGCGATGTATATAATCGCTTTTGAATATGAGCATTACCTTCCGAAACGGTAGACAAAGATAAATGATCACTAAAAACAGCTGAATTATTGGGATCTAAATTACAAGATTTAGTACTACTTGAGGCAAAATGAATAGTAGCTTTGCATACTGATTGAATGTGTCCTATCTTACCACATCTAAAACATTTCGCATAACGAAATGCACATGAATTACGAGAATGAATTTTTCCACATGATAAACATTTCCCAAACTTGGTCTCACCTTTGTGATTTCCTTTGTAATATTTTGTTGAGATATCTTTCATATTTACACGAGAATAGGAATCATTGTTAAATGAACGCAATTTTGATTGACCCTGAGCGAAGTATTAGAAATATTCATCGACTGGATATCAAGTTCATTCACTGCCTCGTAGTTAATACACACAGTTCGGCATTCTTAACAGCTCTCTTTCCAAACCCGTCAAGTTAATTCCTACGAATAATCGATCTCTCAGTTGCACATGAAGTTGATCACCAAAATTACATTTGGCAGCTTAATTCTGCAATTCAAGAATGAATACCTTAACCTTTTGGTCATTTCGACGAGTCATCTTATGAAATTTTGCCCTTTCACGGCATTCAAAACTAGTGCACTTTACATGATTTAATAATAACTCCTTAATAGTTGCATAAAGAAGTGAGATAGGTTTTTCTGGATATGCCAAAGTTTTCAATAAGCTGTATGCTTCTTTTCCAATGAATGTGAGAAAATGTGCCACTATATTAATATCCTCATCATCCTTCTTGGTCATGCTCCAAATTTCAAACCTTTCCAAATAATCCTCAAAAGCTTCAGAAGTTGAATGAATATCTAATTGTTCCATCGCAGGCCAATATGATAATTAGAAGTAATTGAATTATAGTATGAACTAAGAATCCCAGGGATAACGCAATTGAATCAAGAAGTACTACACAAACACTAAGTAATGTACTATATTTAGAATTCGAAATCAAACATTCAACAAGTACAAAGGAGTCATTAGTTCATTCAAACACCACAGCTACGTGAGAATAAGTGGTGATCTGTTAATGGCGTGCAACGTACTAAGCACGTCGAGCTACCTTACAATGAATAACTTTGAAAGGCGACTTGTTAAACACGTACTCACCCACGGATTACCGTCTCCTTATTGGACCATCCATGTCTGATGTATGTCTCTTAATCTACAAGATTTATCATCACTGAATATCAGTAACCACTTCTTCTCTCTCTTAGCATCACCTCCGTTTTCCCTTACTTCTTTTCAACACCGCCTTTTTACGTATTATCAATTTAAGAAATGGATTATTTATTCTTGAAACAATTGTCTATACATGCTGTTGACAAAAATATTGGAAATATCGAGTGGAGACATAATACATTACGAATAATGTAACTAAATTTAGTAGAATGAACTGTGTAGACTTGAGTAAAGAAAAGTAATCAGGATTGGGATATTCCATCAAGAGACTAATAAAGACAACTGTTCAGTAATTACAAATTCTGGGTGTAAGAAAAAATCTAGAAATATTTTCCATAAAGCTTATTATCACGTAGAAGGAAATCCTTTCCTATCACATAGTAGATTCAGTACATTCAATTAGTCGTGATTTGACAAGGGTGTGTAGCGTGGTGTCAAATCGCGTTTGATTATGAATACCGCTACAAGAAAACTACGTGCCAGTAAACCAATAAGATTCCCGTAGGCCAATATCAGAAGAAAGATGATGGCTGTATTTGAGATATATTTGCTGGCGATCTTGTGGTATCGAAAGAATACAGAGATCATGCCAAAGGAGTACAAGTGGGATCGGCAGGAAAAAGTACGTGCGTAGAGTCACAAACCACGCAGAAGTAATGGAGTCCAATGGAAGGTCAATATGGCTGTCATTAGCACAGTTAAACAAACGAGCACAGTAAAACAATCACTGGTACAATTGGTTATAATAATAATTGTTTTCATTGAACCAATCGCGTACTGTTGACAAAAGTAGGTCACTACAGGTTTATACTCAAATCAAATAATTTATTTTAAGACAAATAGACACTAGTTTTCATTGTAAACAATCAAACTCACAACAATTAATTAATTCTATAACTTGCAACTGTACTAAATACCTAGTTAAATGCTTTTACAACGAACTACCAGTTATTTTTCATTCTCAAATAATAATGATTACGTAATTAATTCTCGCTTTTGGTTTATCATACGTAATCGGTTGATATATCTGCAGCACTATTTTATTGCACGATATCATTTTGTAGCTCATCACTATTGCTGCACGGTCTTTTGGACTAGTTATTTCAAGCGAGCCATTATCGGAGTATATTTTGAAGAAGAGCTCTTCCGACCAATAGCCTGTCATTCCCATTCCAAAAAAGTCACAGAAGTAGTCCTTTCCGAAACAATAATTCTGTTCTTTGTTTGAATACGAGATCTTTATTTGTCACTGTCTTCAGACAAAACAGTTGATACCAAATGACTGTTTCTATTAGCAATCGATACAACTGGTAACAAAAACATTTCAACCAGATGGTGGTTTTTTAGGGTCAGTTCAAGTGTGTTTCACTCACGTAAAACCTGCCCATTTGAAATTCCATCTAACATTGCATCTGTATAATTTTTGTTTGGGAGACATGAATAAATCACAAGTTATAACTCTAGTGTTGATATCACTTTCTTATTTATAAAAAAGCCATATTATCTCTATAATTTTCTAAACACTGATCACATCCGTGATTTTTAAAATGTTAAAATTTAAATTCATTTTACATTTTAACAAAATATTTAACGTTCCTCTTCTATTAATGTACACTTCTATTTATTTTTATACTGCATGAGTTTAGTAAGTATCTAACTGGTTGCCAGGATTTTATACTTACCCTACCACTTACTTAGGTATTATGGCACGGTACGGTTTTCCAGTTGTGTTAAGGTTGGTCTAACGTCATACGGTAAAGCGAATTGGCTTTTCTGGAAATGATTTCCTTTCGCAAGGTTCAAAAACTAACCGCGTGGATGTGATTTCGTAGGGAAATTGTTACCACCAGGTCTTGGGGCGCAGGCGTCACACCAGGGGAAAGTATAATCTACATGCACACCGGTTTTCACCCATGCATCCCTTAGCATAAATATAGAAATATTCACTCACCTGGGAGAGTAAATGATCACCACTCCATTCGAAAGTATTTGCTACAACTGACTATCACTTACTCATTATATACATATTACTGGTACAAAGACTGTCGCCCTGTACTTCATGGTATAAACATAAGCACTCTCTCAGAGAGGGTTGATAGTCACCTCGCCGTAGTATTTGCTACCATATTTTTTATTGTCTTCAACATGAAGCACTAGGCCGCTGACTAGATTAGATATAAGGTAGAAATTACATTCCTTATGCTAATCCGCGCACCTACCCTTTTCATATACCTACAAACATAAACTACACAAACCGAGACTCATAAAATTAATATACATAAGCGTACACATCGGGTAGCCCACAAGATCTTAGTCAGCCCTTAATTTGGGATCCAGTTAATCCGGTTTACAGCAAAATGGTGGATTAGTCCAATCTCGTCAACCAGCCAAATTAGCTAGCAAGGTTGCTGTCACTACCCGGTAGCGGCACGCGCAAGCTTTGAGTTGGATTTTGCTGCCACGGTTTATGGTACTTGACTTGTTACCCAAACGGAAATTCAGTACAGTCGTGAGCATAGATAACAGAAATTTAGCTATGTTTTCAAGAATATCACTATATTGATATGTTGAACTAACCATGACTTCTTCATAACTCACCCTATTGATTGGAAACAGAAGCTATGTAGATTAATATTAAAACAAAAAAACAAACGGTATTTCCCGTAATATGATTGTTAGGATTAAATTATGTAACTCAAACTCGCGTTGGATTTATGAAATCCGATTAAAGCGCTGATACGTCACAGGTAATGTGTGCTGACAAATTCCTAAACAGCAATAGTAGTTACCATCTAAGAGAGTGCTGCCTGGTTTCGGCCCAAAAATGACTTATAAATGTTAGATACCATGACAGGTAATGATTTATTAATACCACTAAATAGTATTTTAAAGCCTTTAAACTGACGGGTCGATGAAGGACTTACCGTACCAAATTTTTTGTTGGTTCTTCTTGATAGTTATTAATTATGGTGTTTATTTTTGGCGTTTAAAAGTCAGCTGGATTAATATTGGACGAGTTTATCATTATGGGGGTTGTAGAGTATAGTTGACGGTCTAGTGATATAAATAATTATTCGTGCGGATAATCATTTTTAGCAGTCACGTAAATCTCCTGGGAACTGAAGCAACATTGTAGATCTACCTCAGTACTGATGATGGATTACAGCCCATGATCTCGATCATCATTCGGTGTCTAATTTTTAAACAGATAAGCGATATCCATTATTAATTATCTTGTAAAAGTTATCTCCCAACTGAGGGCACATTAAGCAGAACTTATGCTTGGAGTCTACCAGATTTACTGATTGTAAAATCTTAATATTGTTAGATTTTAAACGTCTGACTACTATGTCCAACTTTATATGAACAAATAGACTATATTCATCAATATTTTTGGAGGTCGACGTGTAACTAAAGCATACACATCTTGCAATCTACATAACAAGCGGTAAAACAGGAGAAAACGACATCTATATTGTCTCGAGATATTCTGTCCATTTCCCGACGTACTACTTGAAAATTACAATCGAAACAAGTTATTATTGCATGATTCATTGAAACATCGAGTCTAGGGTCTATTTCCCCTAAATAAACTGACGTTTATTTAATCCCAATTAGCTATATATATATATATATAATTCGTTAGAGTATCAATATTACTAGTAGTATGTTGTATAGCAAACTGAGTGTGTTACCGACATACAAAGTTCTTGAGTTAACTCATTCAATTTACCGCTCGTGATAATTTGTTACAGAGTTAATCTAGGCAGTCGACTTATTTTAATCGAGAAAAATAACAAATTTTGATTTCACACAAAGAATAGTTATTGTTTTTGGAGCGAAACAATTAATTGTGGCTAAGTTTATTTCACTTTCTGTACATTTCGTTTTGTGTGTACAAGCAGAAAAAAATAAAGGGAAAATAGTAGCAGAACGATTGTTTTTGTATCATGATTATTAATTATCAACTATTGATAAGAATCAATCCAAGATGTTATATGTAGATAGAAGGTAAATACCAGTTGATGATAATGATCTAAAGATCTAACAGGAAAAGGGCGATTAGTCATGGCATTATGCAGAGTACAAACAGGGTGACGTTGATGATGATGATTACCATATTATTGAAAATTACAAGATTTCAGTAATCTACTTTAAGATTACTGATGATTTGTAAGCAAAACGTATGTGAATATCAGAAATAATATCGATTAAAATACTGTTAGTAATAACTTTAAAGAATTATAATAAAGTAAATAGACAGAAAGATTCTTTTCAAGTCTCCAGAAAACTTAAACAAACAATATGAATTAAAACTTGAACAATTAAACCCCCACTATACATAATTAAGAAATTATAATTAGATAATCCAACTTGTTTCTACTTAAAATAAACTGAAAATAAAGTAAGATAAATTTAGTACACAGCTATTAATAATTGGATAAGTAATCAATTTACATGTACCTCCATTTATTAAACGTTCAAACAATGAAATAAATGAACAGTATAATCTATCAATTCAAAATTATTTGAAATCAAGGTGGATAATTACACAAAGAATATTGAAAGAAAAAAAAAGAGGATAATAAGATTAAATAAAGTCCAAAGGTGGTGGTGGATCTGAAGGTATGGAGATTTCTCTTTTTGGCAACTGATTTAAATCTAAACTTGAAAGACGTATACACATATCTAGTTCAGTTAAACGTTCCACATCTTCATTGTAGTAATCACTTGGATTCTATAGGATAAAAATCGGTTAAAGAAAAAATCGGAATATTTTTTAGAATAAACAATCCAGTTGAACGATTATATATCTACTTCCTAATCTCGAGAGATCTGTTACTCTTGAACACTGTGCAGAAAAATAAAGGCTTTTACATTGAAGGTTAATTTATATACAGAAAATAAAGATATTTATAAAATTGTATATGATTATGAGATTTCAGAAGTCTCTGGAACACATCTTGAAATTGATAATAAATTAGATGTTCTCTTTATCAGGATAATGAAAATACAAATCTTCGTTTTAGATAATTCTCATGAAAGTTCCTAAAGTATGCAGATTGATGGGAATACTTTAAACAATTTCCTTCCTTTCGAAGACTTTTCTCGAGGAAATATTGAAGCCTCCTACCAAAAGGAACTTAAATATTAATCTTCTTTTATTGAGAGTAGAATCTACCATCAATTATTGGTTTTTGGAATCGAAATGATTCACTAATATAACTAAAAGCATACAACAGAGGTTAAATAATTTCAACTCGACCTCATTGTATAGTAACCATTTTTATAGAAAGTCCACCCACTAACACTAAGGAATTCGAACTCAACGTTACAAGAAACTGCTTAGTGATGAACAATATACTTTGACATTTAACAAGTTAGCATAACAACTGAGATAAACACATTAACTTCAGACTGTACAGCTTAGGCCACCATAAAACATTTCCACACAGAACTCTTTCATAACTGATTGTAATTAAATAATACGAATGACCACTTAAAATATAATATGATAACTGAATAACATAATAAAACGATAATGTAGAAATTAACTTGATAGGATTTTAATACGGCTTTTTTGGTACTATAATTTCTATTTCTAAAAGAAAAAGAGTAGATGTTTACAGAATAAGTGCATCATTAACAATGTAAAAAGCTTGTAAAGATTACCCAACTTTATAGTTTATATCACAAATTGACCATATTTAGACAACCATTCCTGGTTTCCGGTGATTGTATATGGATAGTTTGTGATATAAATTATAAATCCATTATATAGAATAGTTGGATTTCGGCTGAAAGTGAAATCCATAAAGCAAGTTTCACTCTCTTTAGGATTCTTCACCTGCATATGTCTTCATCTGTGTTAATGTCTAACCCACCACTCGAAACCCCTGTATCCTTCGTTACAAATACCAACTACTACAAAATTCACATTGCTATTACATTGGAAAGTTCATATCAATTCAATTAAAAATAAGCGAATATATTTTATTGGGTATCAATAATTATTGGTCATTCAAAGATTTTTTATTGTTAATTACATCAAAAAAAGAATTAGATTCTATCTAATCAGATTTTAAAAACGTTAACTCACAGTTAATTTATTTAATAAAAATAATCCATCTAACCAATAATTATATTCAATTATTGATCTGGCTAATAAAATAACTCGAAAACAACGTGATTTATTACTTGTCGATTCATTAGGATCATCTTGATTTGGAATATCGGATAATTCCACTTGAAAGAGTAATGTCTAATTCGGATTTTTTTTTAAAAAAAAAAGACGAACACAAATGAACACCCAGAATAATGTTACTTTTTATAATTCAGTAGCACAAGTTTTTACTATAAATTTAATCATTAAGGTCAACTTGTAAAATATCATTAAGATTCAAGATATTTAATTATGATCAGTAGTGAATTAATGTAGAGGAGAACAGTGCAAGAAATCATGAATAGTATAGATCGATACAATTATAATTCATTCTGTTGAAATTCGTCAATGTAATATGTGTTTCTATCTACGCAATTATTTATTGATGAAATTCAACTGCAGATCCAAGTGAATTGTAAACAGAATAACGATAACCCACTGAATATGTTGATATTTTAATAACGCGTTAAAGTCCCTCAAAGTCGTTTATTCCTATTCAAGGTTGTTGTTAAATCACTCTGGAAAAAAATCACTACGTAACTTTATTGATAAACAGATCAAATTGCACTTGATAAAAAATATACTAATAGTTTGTCAGATTAATACTTACACGTTCCGGATTTTTCTTCACTTTCTCAGTTATACCCAAAGATACTCGACTAATGCAGTTTAGTTGCCCTTCGGATAAAAAAAGAAATAAATAGTATGATTACGGTTGAACTTCTGACTAAACTATTAATAATCACATGGAGGAATATTTATACACAAATTAGTTCACATTATTTGTTTCAGATACTAAGAATATCGATCAGGGAGATTGTTCGATATTGAGGTTTAGTGAAAAATATATATTTTACGCAGAAAATCCTACATGGTTAGCTGCTCACAACAGTACTAACTAGCTTCTAATTAGTGTAACTTTTTCTTGAGAATCCAACATATTCTGAACATGACAGCATTCGCCATAAGCGACCTAATACGACTCAAAATCGAAATAAAACTATTCCTTTTGAAGATGCACAAAAAGAAATGTTAGAAATGAAATTGTTTCTTAGTATCTAAATTATCGTTGACTTCTATACAGCTTCTCGTCATAGCATTTGCTTATATATTTTCCCTTCCGACTCTGGTCTTCTTCCTCTAGTTAGATAAGCAGTAGAACGGAGGAATAGCTTAACATCGTACTTTTATTGCGTTGCTGGTTTATGTTCCGTCCACTAATACCAAAGTGATAACTTAATATCTCAAACATAGCAGTTTTACTGGTTTATTTGTTCTAAAATAGGTATACAGTTTAGGAACACAAATTCCCATCAATTTTAAATTAAAGATCATCTGACTAGGCTGATCGACCTATTTTGAATTTTTATCACAATTAAAATCTTATTAGAACTGAACAGTGTAAACTATTAACTACACAGTGTCTAAATAAACTGACGATAGTAACTTACATATTTCTCTTATGATCTGGTTTGTGTCTCTTATAAGAAGCGACTTGCGATCAGGTGACAAGAGTACAGTGAATGATTGATTGTCTGTGTTAATTAAAAATAAAGCATATAATACAATAATAATAATAATAATAATAATAATAATAATAATAATAATAATAATATGAAGAAGAACAAATAAACATTGACACTACTGGATTTCGGCTCAGTGGTCTAGAGGTTAAGCATTCGCGAACAAGACCGATCGTGTGTTAGATGCCCGTTTGTGGGTTAAGGATGCGCACTGTCGAGGAATACCGTACTAAAACAAAAAGGCCGTCCAGTGCTTCTGAGTTTTAAATGGTGGTCTAGCTAGGACCAGTTTGTAATTTCAACTGTTAAAACACTACAATCTCCATAAATCACTTGTACTATAAACTTTGTCAAAGTTAGAATCCACAGCATCAGTTGTGGGAAAACGCAACGATATTCCGTCTAAAACGCATTCAAAGTTGAAATTCATCAATAACATATTTTACACATGTTTTCATTAGTCATCAATTGCCTTCTAACTTCAATTCAGAATGTTTCCTACCAGTTCAGTAGATACAATAACTTTTTCAATAAAGATTATACATAACTTGTATTAATTCCACTATACTCCTGTCTCGTTGTTTCAAACAATAGACACGAAGAAAAATATTATAACAACTGCAGTGGTTCCATTCGAGTTTCTCAATATCCATAGTAACCATTATAATAATTTTTAAGCCTTTTATAATATCTCATGAGTACATACAATTGTGATATTTAGTTATTCAGCCCGAGGAAATGGAGAATAGTAGGTTAACTGAAATGTTGTCACAGTTGGAAAATAGGTGATCCACACATTTGATTAGATTATATTCAGTGATATAAATGTTACTTCCGAATCTATAACATAACATGATAAAGAGTGTTAGAAAATCTAGATAATACTTCTAAAATGTCTACAGATACCGGGAAAAAGACGGAAAATGCTTACATTAAGCAGTTTTGCGAAAACTCCCATAAAGATTTTAAAATCGATGGATTTTTCTACCATTATCTGACCGAATAGATAACAATTTGTTACCAGGTTTATCACGCTTCTCAGAAGCTTCTACAAACCCAAAGTCACATATGGTATTATAAATATTCTTGCTTTCTGTACGTAGACTAATCTTGAAAGTAAAGCTTATTGCAATTTTTCCATCTGTTTTCCTGTTTTAGGTCCAAGTGGTAGCTATTCAAATAGATATATGATCTATTATATGGTACCTTCTGGGAAATAAGGAACACTGGATGTCACGTTCCAGTATTAAAATCCTTTAAGGTGCGTAACTACTACTCCACTAGGGATCAAATCTGGGACTTTTAGGCCCCGGCGTTTAATAGCTTAAATGATTACCTATCCAAATTCAGTTTGTGATGAGAAATTTCTAAATGAATTGCTGCTTGGTGCTTACACTTACATGGGTCGAAGTTTTTAAACATAACAATAGTAATTAGTCAAAATAAATTTAGATATCGATAATCTTCCTGTTGAAAAATGTCACTTAAATACTATCTGGTAGTGAATGTTTACACAATCAAATTATGATCCTTTAAAAACCATGTATTTGACACAAACATACAATGCATATAATCTTCGTCTAAATTGAATATATAAGTGACATAATACTGTCAATTAATTAATATTTTGAGATATAGTCCACTAATGTAGCTCATTTATCAAGGACCAATTTTCGTAAATAGCTTTGAACCACATAGTTTATATGGAAACTAGAACACTAAGCAGCTAGATAAAATGAATTACGTAGAATGGAGGTTCAAAACCACAACCTACTGGTTGAAATTCAAATACTTCACGTAATACTAAACCACTATTACGTTGATACTCTGATGTAATTTTCTAAAATAGCTCATTTTACTTTCCTCCGTGGTAAAATACCTTCAGAAATCAATATGTACTATTAATCTCGAAGTCAGTTATTCAACATCCATTTTTCAAACTTCGTGTATTTAAATTAAAGAGAGCAGTTAGAATTATATTTTATTTGTTTTCAAGGTCACATTTATTGATTTAACGATGAGTACACATTAAGTGCACAGTAAATAGAATGAAATAGCAAAAATATTTGATGGTTGAGTTGCTAATTTACCATATATGATATGAGCAATTTTACTAAAATGAACAAAGATGACTATCATTATTATTATCACAGATGAGCACACTTCCATGGCCAGATTATTTTTAAGTTTGGTGTTAGGTGGTTAAAGGTAGTCTACTGGAAAGCCTGGATCTAGGTTTCGTGTTAGCTGACATTGACCAGCAAGGTCTACCTGCAATCTTGATATAATAGACGCTTTCCTTCGGATTTCAAACTCAGTCACTAAGTTCCGCATTCTATTTCACCACTGTGCCATTTGGGCAGAGAGTGACCTACCATAGGACTGAGATATTTACATTGCATTACCAACTAAAAGTAACGAGTTCCATATTTGTCTATATTTTTGAATTTTACCAGTCAAGTTTATATTTAGATATTACATCTTATTAATTCAAAGAGATGATCTTTGATTGATCAGGAAAAAAATAATGTCCTATAAATTTATAACAAGTTCTTGTATCTTATTTATGAATATTGTCAAGGGAGCTGAAGTGCTGATACTATTGATCTTATTCGACCGTGCCAAAGTTCCATTTTTAACTCAACACCATATTTGTGGCTCTGATTGTGGCCAGTGTTATATTTGGTGCTTACGGTCCGCAACTGGAGTTCAGGGTCAGTGAGAATATTCAACAAAAGCATGAATGATATTTATTTTTATTAGTGTTATTCAGAAAGTTATATATAACATTGCTCTCAAACAACTTTCACTGTACTAGTAATTGAAATTTGTTATATTCACTGAATAAAACCGATCTGTGTGCAGTCATTCCTTCATTTGTTCTGGTTTGGCAATTAGGAATAGGTAATTGCACTGTATTTCGTTTTTAATTTGAACGTGGATACCTCAATCGCGACAAACATATGATATAAGAACTTTGAATTGGAACTATAGAAAATATCTTATACCCAATCAGTTCTAAAAAATCCACAATATGAATGGTTCTGTCAAAAAATATAAATCCAAATATATTCAGAATTTTTTTAGCTTTACAGCAGTATACACTCCAAGAAACAGTAAACATTTGATCAATATCCCATATAAACTCATCATGCAAACGAATCCAGAATACTTGTATTGTTTTTTTACTATTATACGTCAAAATATCGTATATCTGTAGTTGATTCACATGGTAATTGAAATCACTTTCCGATTCCCTGATAAGATTACTTCTTCAACGGAAGAATTCATTTGTTGAGTAAATCAGTCCAAGTAGGTGATGATTCGTTTTATGACGATTATATATGAGTAGATGAATACGTGCAAACATCCATACATTTATGAATTGTTTTTCTCCAACAATCATTAACGAGTAGTAAGTCACGTTAACACTAACACATGAGCAAACAAGAGTAAAATACATCAAAAATCGATTACCTTTACTACATAACTTCGATCCTTTTGATGGAATATATTCTAAAGGTGCTGAATTTGACAAAATATTTAAACGATTCTCATATACATGTCCTTGATGACGTTTCCTTACATCGTTACGTAATTCTCTAGATGAAGGATAAACAGATTAATGTGTACAAATGGTAAAATTTCAGAAAAAAAGGAAGGTATTATCAATGAGAAACAAATAAGTTAGATGCTCTTCTAAATAAAATATGACAAGCTATTCATTTAAAAATAAACAAAATACTCTGTGCATTTAGAATTCAGCCTTTACATATAGAAGCCATAGAAATACACATCAATAAACCAAACCTCTGTATATAGAAAATGCTTGTACAGCCTCACAGCTTACCTTGCCCTTCTATTTAGTTTCTATTACTTTCCTTGAAATTTACAAACATAATTTTTAAAAAATTTAATTTCTTATTTTAATCTTACCTCATCTATTTATTAAATGTTATATCCCGATATGAATAATGAATGGTAACTGTTGGGATATATCACTCGACTAATACTATACATACATTTTTATCGTATAACTGTTAAGTAATTAAGCTATTCATATTCGTGATCCTCTTATCATAAGCTTTATTTTGACCTGTGGACTTTTATTATACGATTTACCATTCTTGAGTTATACCTAGTCTATCAATTACTACATCCCACACTCACAGCCACTTTTAGCGAAATCTTGTACAAATACGCTGAATATGGTCAAGAAGATCTTGTCAATGTTGAAGAGTATGACATAGGTAAGTATAAAGCGGTCAATTTAGTTTGTCAGAACGTTGACATTTGACATTGATTGAATGGATAGATAATTAGAACTGAACATCGATTGATTGGAATAAACAACCAAGTTCAATTTCAAACACCGAAAACGTTTAGTTGCATGAGTCGTATAGGTGTATCTGGGGCGTTCATTGAATTATCGGATCAACGTTAATATAGCGGTAATCAAACTTGTAATCTAATAGCTTTGGGTTGTCTAATTAAAAAACTCGGCCACATATTTAATGCTAAGACTAGCGACTATATTGCTACATGATCTATAGAATTTGGTCAGCATTAAAGGACTAGACAGCCATGACTCTGTCTGCCCTCAGTGATCGTTCAAGAGCGAAAACATTTTTTACAGAATGTTGGCCACAACGTATCAAATTAAGAAACCCGGTGACGCGGGTTTGAGTCCCACAAAGAGCATCAGATCCCTTACAATAGCAGGTACGCCTCTACTGATGAGTAATAACTAGCACGAAACCTGATCCAAGGAATGTTTCCTTTAAAATAATTGCAACCAACCCATTTTAAATATTCTTTGAGTTCTAATTCAAGACCCGCACGGAACTAATTTCACCAAAAATTAAGATAAAAGACCACACAATTAAGAAATAAATATCGATTTTCCTCAAATATTGATAAGGATGATGTTAAAGATAGTTAATTACTGATTGAAAATGTTTTTTTCCATCATGGTTAATGTGTAAGTATGTTGACTAAATTTCGATGAAATAAATGAACAAATCAAACAACTGAAATAATGAGGACTTCAAAGTAAACATAAAATGGAATAAATCGAATTTCATGATTTTGACATGTGGTAAGTTTTAAAAGGATAAATATCTACAAAGATTATTCATTTTGTAACATCCATTTTTCTTCGATACTTCTTCATGTACGCATTTTAAACCATCATCATTCTTTCTACACTTTAGTAGGTTATAATAATGTAAGTTTGTGGTTGCGGCGAGTCGGCAGAAATTTTCGAACCTTAGTTTCATGCTAGTTGGGATTCATCAAAATGTGAGATTCGAACCCGTTTAAACTAGTGTGCTATAACCAGAGATATCACCACTAAGGTATTTAACCCATTATCGATCACTTGTAAGACTAAAATGTTTGCTCTAGTGTCTTAATCTTGATAGAACTCTATCGATTTAGTTGTGAAATGATTGCTAGTCTAATTATGGATAGATGTAGTAAGGATTACACGCTTTGATGAAAGTTAGTGGTTGGAAAGAATTTGTATGTAGTTCCGCACTTGTGATTATAATAATAATAATGTCAAATAATTTCTCCTAGCAAAAAACCTATATGAAAAGAATTAATCCAGAGTATTTCACACTAAGCGTATAATGTTTATACTCAATGTGATGTACTAATCAATAGTATGTGTTTGATAGGTAATCCAACGAACAAAGAAATAGCTTTACAAATATGCAGCTCTTTTAAAACAAACAAAAGTAAATGAGATCAATGTGTTGTGTTTTTTGTTGAATAATAACAAAATAACTTATATAAATTTTATGTATTATATGGAAGTACGACTAAAGTGTCCTGTTAGTATGTGTAAGTGAGCATGGTTAGGGCAGTTGAATTTATATCTCTCAGTAAACGAATTAACATACGACAAACTGAAGTCGGACATGAAAGATACTGGCATAATAAGAAACATCGAACACGGTGTTATTGACCTAGTTAAAGCGGGACACATTATTTCACATTTTTAAGTTCATTCGATTTTCAAACTCGTGTATGTTGAAATATCGGCATCACTGAATGAATGTTGTGCTTCCTACTTCGTTGAATCCATAGGTTAGTAAACTCTTACACTACCAAAAAATCCAATTTATCAACTCATACTTTGAATCAATCAATAATCAAACAACTAAAACACGAAACTTACATTAGTGCTGGGTGATTATGTAACATATCTACACGTAGACGATTTTCCCGTTTCGACCACATAGACGGTACATCATATGGATTAAATTTTATCAGAGAATTTTCAAATTCTTCAAGTGAAATAGGAATAGTTTTCAAAATACGATTTATCTGCTCTCGTACCACGCATAAAATCTACTTGACCAAAATAAAACGACACGGTTGGTGAAATGAAAAGTTCAATAAAACAAGAAAGTAAAAGGAGAGAGACAGGAAGACTATACATAAGTTTTATGATTATGTGATGCAAAAAAATGTAGCGATAACAACAACAGCAACAAAGTAAACAGGCTGTAAACACGTAATCAGAGAAAGAAGAATTTGTAGAAAAGAAAAGTAGCGAATACAAGGTATTAAAGAGAGAGTCTACACGATTAATATTTAGGTTAGGGTTTAGCTCCATCAAGATGTTACTGCTGTGTCGGGATGGGCATACAGGAAAAGCGAAATATCAAAACAATCCTACCTAACAATTATCAAAATTATAATTTAACAAGTTAATTTCTGTTTGTAGTAAATCTCGATGTGTAATGTACACTAAACAAAATAGAATACGAAGTGATAATTAAAGTTATGTACTTTATAGAATCGAAATTCCAGTAGAATATCAAAAAAACATTTTCAAAATTAAAAGTAATAAACAAAAAACGATTAATCAACCGAACAAACGTGAAAGCCGGAATGATAGCTAGTTTATTGAACGTTTACTTGCGATGTTTTCTGGTGTAGGAGTAGGTTGGAAGAAAGCTAGGGGCGGCCAGACCAAAACATGGCACGAATCCATGAAGTCACTGACAAGTGGACTGAGTCATGTTGATAGATATAGACTGCCTGGTTGGGATCTGCGAGACGATAACAACCGATGTTTAGAGACCTCGAATGACATGGCTCAAAATCGTTTGCAATGGCGCAGGTGCATCCACTCTCTGTGTTCTCTCAAACTCTAATCTTCTGTATTCTTCATGTCCTTTATTTTCTTTCCAAATCTATTCCACTGGACTATACTCCTTAAATAACATCATCAAACCCTAATGTTCCCTATCACTACCTCTACCACTATGGGATTCGAATCGATAACTGAATCTCTGTGCTAATGTGGTATGGCAACTCGAACTGATGTACGTACGTACGAAGTTCCACGTTGTTACTGACTGACTGACTGAACGTTTTCTGCCTTTATTTATAATATTATTCATTATTATGAGGTGTTTTTTGTAGAAGCTGTTGAGTTTCGAGTGGATGCCGATTGATTGATCTAAAGGTTTAGCACTCATTGCAAAACCTGAAGGTTATGGGTTCGAATTCAAGTGGGGTTGTTGATTCGCACTGTTGAGGAGTCCTATACTGGTATGAAACAGCTGTTCAGTTTATAGTTTGAAATTTCTGTCTTACTAAAGTCAATCGGTGATGCAAACTACTGAACAACATTCAGTTCAGATAAATAAACAAGTGTCATCAGTTAAAAATGTTCTATTTTTATATAACTTTGACGATCTTTATAACAAATCTTTAGTGAAACTAAGTGTGAAGGTTTGGATTGACTAAACAAAAAGAAGTTTAATTAAACGCTTCATAGTTGCTGAAGCTAATGTTCTAGAGCATCTATCCCCTACTAAAAACTATTAATAAAGAAATCAGTTTAACTTTGTTTGAATGGTAACGAAATATTATTACGTGCCCTTTAGAAGATCTAATACACAAAAGTATTGTACTCTTCACTTACATAGAAATATTGGAGAAAGAATATTGTGATAGTATAACTATTTATATTTAATTGACTAAACAACAATTGAAGCAATAATCAATTATCTCTGAAAGTGCTCGATACAATCAGATGGTAATCAAAAATAGATTAAATGAATGAATTATAACACATATCACATACAGGGTTTTGTAATAAATAGGATAATTTGAGGAGACTACACATCTTTATTGTTTGACTGGACGATTGAATAGTATAATCTAAATGACAATGGATTGATAGTAAATGATTGATAACAATTATAATATGGAAATCCTAGTTGCGAATTAACAAGGACGAGACGGAAGGTCCTGGGTTCGAGTCCCGCGTGAGGAATCGTGGATTTCCATCACTGAGGATTTCAATACTAAGACAAAACAGCTGACCAGTGTTTCCAGGTTTTCGATGGTGATCTAATATTAATCGATTCATAATCTCCATTAAAACTCGATAATCTCCACGATCCTATGCTGAAAACAGGACGATTTTGGTATAATGTGTTAATCCTTAGGATAAAAATGCAAAAAAACGTTGTCACTTCTAAAAACTAGTTCACTGAACAAAGTTTTTAAACAAATAAATAAATTCCAAAAATGCTACTGCACAATTAAGTGTGGTTTGTATGTAAAAATGGAGTCAAAAGAGAGCAAGAACAATTAACTATACATAGACAAGAAGCACAGATCGAATTTACATAACCCAGTTATTTTCATTTCATAACACATTACAATATGAAGTGAATAACATACTGTTAAGCCTTTTGAAAACCGTAAAAGTTACAAATGATTGATTAATAAATGACGATTAAAACATATATTTGTTTGGTTTTTAGTATTGATCGAATTCTATAGAGCAAGGTTGTAGGCACGCAGCTTCGACTCCTACAGGAATAATCAATCCCCTCTAAACTCAAGGTAGGTTTTGGTTGACGATTGTTAACCGGCACGAAACTTAAGTAAAGTAGGGTTTTCTTCCAACTACCTCTGGACACATAGTACTTCCAAAAAGTATTACAAAATAGATAAAGGTATGCTTTTAAGTATATCTTTGAAGGGTTTGTTATGATTGGTGATCTATAGTTTATAATCTATTCAATCACTTCACTTAAATATCTTAAGTTCCTAAATAACTTAGAGCAAAATCTTGCTGATTGAAGTTATGCAAAGGCTCTTGACTAATTTGAGTAACAATAAAAACTTATGTCAGGTGACTGGTTATGGTATACAGAGAACACTGATTGAACCAGATTTCTCGATAGTTGACACTGCCTAGCAAGGCATAACTGCAATCTTAAGAGAACTGATGAGGCTTCAAATACTACAGGAATGATCAGTTCTCTCGAGACTCTAGATATGTTTTCGTTGATGAATGCCAAGGTACCTGAAACCTCGGTTAAGTAGGGTTTCCTGTTGATTACTTTCAGTCACTAAACATCAAAACATAGTGCAAGCAATGATGAGTCACTTAGACTAGTAGCCATATTGCAACTTGATTGATGAGCGCTATCTGAGCCAAAAGAGATTAAACAAACCCAATAAGAGACACAAATCAGAGACCAATCAATATTATTTAAACTATGCTATTCTTAATCAAACATTATTAATTCATCAACTGTACCGATTATGAAATGTTTATTTTCAAAACGAAATTTCATTTCGATAAACGGATAAGACATACATTACGCAAATCATCAAACCGCACCACGAGACAAGCGCTAACTTGGAATCCTAAAGGAAGGGAAGTAAGTAAGTAAGTAAGTAAGTAAGTAAGTAAGTAAGTAAGTAAGTAAGTAAGTAAGTAAGTAAGTAAGTAAGTAAGTAAGTAAGTAAGTAAGTAAGTAAGTAAGTAAGTAAGTAAGTAAGTAAGTAAGTAAGTAAGTAAGTAAGTAAGTAAGTAAGTAAGTAAGTAAGTAAGTAAGTAAGTAAGTAAGTAAGTAAGTAAGTAAGTAAGTAAGTAAGTAAGTAAGTAAGTAAGTAAGTAAGTAAGTAAGTAAGTAAGTAAGTAAGTAAGTAAGTAAGTAAGTAAGTAAGTAAGTAAGTAAGTAAGTAAGTAAGTAAGTAAGTAAGTAAGTAAGTAAGTAAGTAAGTAAGTAAGTAAGTAAGTAAGTAAGTAAGTAAGTAAGTAAGTAAGTAAGTAAGTAAGTAAGTAAGTAAGTAAGTAAGTAAGTAAGTAAGTAAGTAAGTAAGTAAGTAAGTAAGTAAGTAAGTAAGTAAGTAAGTAAGTAAGTAAGTAAGTAAGTAAGTAAGTAAGTAAGTAAGTAAGTAAGTAAGTAAGTAAGTAAGTAAGTAAGTAAGTAAGTAAGTAAGTAAGTAAGTAAGTAAGTAAGTAAGTAAGTAAGTAAGTAAGTAAGTAAGTAAGTAAGTAAGTAAGTAAGTAAGTAAGTAAGTAAGTAAGTAAGTAAGTAAGTAAGTAAGTAAGTAAGTAAGTAAGTAAGTAAGTAAGTAAGTAAGTAAGTAAGTAAGTAAGTAAGTAAGTAAGTAAGTAAGTAAGTAAGTAAGTAAGTAAGTAAGTAAGTAAGTAAGTAAGTAAGTAAGTAAGTAAGTTGATTCATCTTACTGTAAGTCAGTTGGTCTTACGATGGTAGAATTGATATTCAAATGAGTTTATTTGGGTAAATCCTTTTTTTCATTGTGCTAACTTATTGATGAACTGACTTAATTAATATTACCTGTCAAAATATTGATGTCGAAAAAATCAAGATACGTATGATATATATATATATATATATATATATATATATATATATATATATATATATATATATATATATATCTTAATGGGAGACAGGAAAATATCCAGCCTCTAATAATGAATGTCACTACCACTTAATGGCGTAGTTTGATCTTCTCTTTAAAGTAATTAATTATGAGGAAATTTCCTTCCTATGGGAACTTAAACGCTTTTAGCTCATATAATCATTCATTTTAATACCCTTATTGCTTCCTGGAAAAAAAATCCTTATTAATGGTGTTACAAGCATTAAACCCGTTAACGAAGTTAGTGGTTATATCAACTTGGAAGCTCATTGGATAATACATTAAATTTTAAAACGAAAGAAACTTGGTTCAAATCCTAACATGGACGTATAAGCATTTAAGACAACGCACATCTGCGCCGGGCTCCATGTTGATGATGATTAGATGAAGCAAAATACAAATGATCTAAAAAAGACCCTTATTATGTGATGAAGAAATATTTTGAAAGGCCAGGGATGGACAGAAACCTTTCTTCAGGGCAAGGTTTTTTTGCACTTAAAATATAGATATTATGATGACCTTGTTAAAAAATGTTTTCTGTTTTTAGAATTCTCTACGGTGTCCTAAAAATCTAATATCATACAAGGTCATTGGCACTGATAGTAAGAATAGAAAAAATAATAGTAACACTATCAATTGTGCACCTGATTTACGTGCATAATCTACACCGCTATATATATATATATATATATATATATATATATATATATATATATATATATATATATATATATATATATCATTTGGACTTCAGTTGTCCATCATTAACAAAAAGAAGAACTAATGCTTTTAAATCCCAAGCATTTTATATTAGGAATTTATGTTTCAATATATCTTGCAGTACATCCTAACTAAACGTTTATATTAAAGCAAAAAGATTAAAATATATTAACTATGTTCTGAAATTCCATCTTTCCGTTTTTCTTCGGAGAGAAAAATCCAAAAATTTCTTAGAAAAACAAACAAATGATAATAATTTACATTCACCTACTTTGTTTATTATCTAATCTCGAATAAAAGTGTTTACCATAGTTTTACAAGCAAAATCAAATGTCACCATATTTAACTGGTTACCCACAGTACTTTGAATAGTTTTTGTCTCTCAGATAAATTCACATGTCTAGATGTATTATGTCTGTACAAAACGTCAGCAAGAGTATGATGAGTGGGTGTAAATAACTCTTTCTATGACTTGGATCGCAGATCGATCAGCATCGTCTATCACAATACACGCAGACAAATATCCATTAAGATAGATAAACAGACTGACTGAAAATAGGTAGACATGCTAAATAAAACCTACTCCCATAACAGTTAGGCCATGCACGTATGAATGGAAACTGAAATGATGTTTATTCCATTTGTCAATTTTATGATGGAATTAAATACTGAGAGTTGATCATATGAGATTCCAAAACAATCTTACGAATGGTCCTGAATATAAATTTTGAGAAATGTATTTTAATAACTTTCTTATTTGGCAAATAAGGTCTGTGAAAATATTTATTGATATGTATATCTGTTTCAAAACCAATTCTCTTTCGAAGAGCTATCTAATCCAAAACTAACACTGATAAACAGTTCACTACACAGACTGATTTAGTTTGGTAATCATTCAAAATCAGGGAGCGACGGAGGGCTGTTTCGTGTTAGAATGAGAAACCTCGGAAACGAGCACCTAAAATTCTACTGGGAATCGATCATACACTCCCTAGGTCTCGTAACATATGATTCTCGGTTCTCAGTCGTTGCCTAACTAAGGTCAGTTCGTGACGTAAACTATGAAATTCAACAAACTGATAATATTCATCAAATTGTATTTCATATTCAGGGTATGAGAACATACAATAATATATAGTTAACGTCTTGATTTGTTTTAATCCATTAAATGTATGTATTTTTCTTCCTTTCTTGAAAAAGTGTCCAGTTAACATTGCTGATTACAATAAACAATCTTTTGTGTATCTGTACATATAACATTAGTATAAGAACATTAGAACAAAAGAAAAGCATTGTTACTAGACAAATCAAAGACACTTCAACTAAGAAGATTTCATTTTTGACGTTTTCATCTACCAAAGTTGTACCATTTTAGTCTTAGTTACTTTTACACATAGTAGTCTATATAGCAAAATAGAAAAATATTAGGTCAGTAACAAAAATACCAATAGTGAATCAGAGGAATTTCAATTCAAGTAATAGTCAAACAGTTATAAGAATGAAAAAAACATATAGAAAAGAGAACTATGAAAATTTGGCAAATAAAAGGAAAAAAAGAAGAAATGAACACGTGCTAACAAAGTTTACTTTAGAAGTCCAAAAGTGGTACTATAGTGTCTGGTACTATGTCAAGCTCACATGGGTTATTCTAGCCTCTGGACAGACCAATTTATCCATTTCTTTTTGAGCCACATTTTGACCTTGTCAATTAGTCGCTTATTAACCCTGTCTGTTTCCATGTGATAGTATGTGTGTTAATTATTCACCTTATCGATTATGTTACTTACTTAGTTGCTTACGCTTATTACCCCTCATGGAGGAGCATAGGTCACTCACCACGCATTCTCCACCCAACTCTGTCCTGGGTAATCCTTTCCAGTTGATATTCATCCTTTTTATGTCTGCTTCCAATTTTCAACGCAGTGTGTTTTTTGAGCTTCCACTTTTCCGCTTCCCTTCAGGATTCCAGGTTAGTGTCTGCCTCGTGATGCAGCTTGATGATTTCCTCAATGTGTGTCCTATCCCGTTCCAACGTCTTTTCTTAATTTCCTCTTCAGTTGGAAATTATAGCTTGTTCTTTCCCACAGTAGGCTGTTGCTATTCGTTACGTATCTGTTACTTATTTTGATCTGAATATAATTAATTAGTCACGCTTGATCAAATCGAGTTGGCTCACTCACCTTCGCTTCCTATTATGAATATCTGGCTGAATAAAGAATGCTTAAAATAAATTCCATCAACGTAACTCGTGTTTGGCTTCTTATTACCGGCGTCACACACACAGGGTTAGCCTAGGTAGTACTTTAGTGAGCCTCTTATCTGACTCCAATTATATCATTTGCTGATTGCTATAGGAATATACATGTCGCCAATCCTCACATATAAATATCGACTTAACTCGCGTTAGTAAATAAAGGAATTAAAAAGTCATGTACGAGAATGGATTTTTGAATACGTTTATTTTGTACAATGCTCGATCAGAAAGCGAAGCAAAACGAACTAACGCGTGGTGCAGAAGGTGAGTGAGCGTGACTCAATATTTATAGCTAGGCAAAAGTAAGTCACGGACATTTGATGAGTAAGATAAGAAATGCACACACGTTTACATAAAAACAGTCAAGTTGACAAGCGAATAATTAACAAGGTCAAAATATGACTCAAGAAGAATTGAATAAATTGGCCTGTCCAGAAGCTAGAATAAGCTATGTGTGCTTGACATAGCAACCGACAAGGAGACAAATTGAAGATTTATGTTCATGGTATATTCATACGTTTATCCAAATCGGAGTCAGATCAGCTGGTCATAAAAGTACGTCCAAATCCTTAATTTATTATGGCTCTAACACCTTCATCTCAACTTATTTTGTAAGTTGTTTTTTAGGACATATTCATTCTTTTATTTATCTTTCTTACATTCATCAAGTAGAGAACTACCTTTCATATATAGATATATAACATTGAAAACCTGGAAGCACTGGACAGCCGTTTCATTCCAGCCAGGTGCATGTCTTTCCACAAAATTCAAACCAGACAGAATTAATCAAAACAAAATTCATAAATTACTTCTGCATACAAAAGAATCTCTGTATATCGTAAACTGACAAAAATACTGAATATCCTTTGAGCTGTTTTAGATCAATTAAAAGTAAAAATATACATAGAAACGGTGAAAAACCGACAGTAAATAAGTGAAAACCTACTGCAATTAAATCTTCTGGAACAGCTTTCATTTGAGTCCATGAAGAGAAAAATTTTGAAAAAACACAATCGAATATATCTTCAAATGATGATAAGTTACTTTGATAATGATTAGTATTATTATTTGATTTATTAAGTAAAATTGGATATAACGGCGATGAAAGATAAAAATCCTTGTCATCTTGTTCTACAATAATATTTGGTTCATGAATTGTATCTAACAAAGAAAATGGAGTATAATTAGGTAAACTAGATTAAATAAATCTGTTTAATTAAAAAAAATTATTTTATATTCTAGATTGGGAACACTTTACTTACTTACTTACTTACGCCTGTTACTCCTCGTGAAGGAGCATAGGCCGCTCACCAGCATTCTCCATCCAACCCTGTCCTGGGCAATCCTTTCAAGCTCTTTCCAGTTCTTATTCATCTTTTTCATATCTGCTTCTATTTCCCGACGTAATGTGTTCTTTGGCCTTCCTCTTTTCCGCTTCCCTTCAGGATTCCAAGTTAGCGCTTGTCTCGTAATGCAGTTTGATGATTTCCTCAATGTATGTCCTATCCATTTCCATCGTCTTTTCCTAATTTCCTCTTCAGCTGGAAGCTGGTTGGTTCTCTCCCACAAAAGGCTGTTGCTGATGGTATCCGGCCAATGGATGTTGAGTATCATGCGTAGACAGCTATTAATAAATACCTGTACCTTCTTGATGGTGGTTGTTGTAGTTCTCCAAGTTTCAGCTCCGTACAGTAGAACTGCCTTGACGTTCGTATTGAAGATTCTGACTTTGATATTGGTTGAAAGTTGTTTTGAGTTCCATATGTTCTTCAGTTGAAGGAATGCCGCTCTAGCTTTGCCAATCCTCGCCTTGACGTCTGCATCTGAACCTCCTTGTTTATCGACGATGCTTCCCAGGTATGTGAAGGATTCCACGTCTTCCAGAGTTTCGCCATCAAGAGTGATTGGATTGCTGTTCTCCGTGTTGTGTTTGAGGACCTTGATTTTCCCTTTGTGTATGTTGAGGCCTACTGATGCAGAGACTGCTGCTATGCTGGCTGTCTTTATCTGCATTTGTTCGTGTGTATGTGATAGGAGGGCTAGGTCATCTGCGAAGTCCAAGTCGTCTAATTGGTTCTGAGCTGTCCATCGTATGCCGTAGTTTCTCTCAAATGTCGAGGTCTTCATAATCCAGTCGACCACCAGAAGAAACAGGAAGGGAGAGAGTAGACAGCCTTGTCTTACTCCGGTCCTTACTTGGAATGCGTCTGTCAGCTGTCCTCCATGCACTACTTTGCACTGTAGTCCATCGTATGAGTTCCGGATAATGTTGACAATCTTCTCAGGAACTCCGTAGTGTCGAAGAAGTTTCCATAACGTCCTCCTATCTACACTGTCAAATGCCTTCTCATAATCAATGAAGTTGATGTAGAGTGACGAGTTCCACTCAATTGATTGTTCGACGATGATCCGTAGTGTCGCAATCTGGTCTGTGCACGACCGGTCCTTACGGAATCCAGCTTGTTGATCTCGAAGTTGAGCGTCAACTGCGTCTTTCATCCTGTTCAGTAACACTCTGTTGAAGACTTGACCCGGTATTGACAGTAGTGTAATGCCTCTGTAGTTTTCACACTTGCTCAGATCTCCTTTCTTTGGAATCTTGATGAGGTGTCCTTCTTTCCAATCCATCGGCACTTGTTCCTCCTCCCAAATCTTCTTGAATAGAAGATGAAGCATGCTTGTAGTTACTTCGATGTCTGACTTCAACGCTTCAGCTGGTATATTGTCAGGTCCTGCTGCTTTCCCGCTCTTGATTTGTCTGACGGCCATTCTGATTTCTTCTGTCGTTGGTGAATTGACATCTATAGGAAGATCTGTGTGTGCTGCTTCGATGTCCAGTGGATTCATTGGAGCCGGCCTGTTCAGGAGTTCCTCGAAGTACTCTGCCCATCTGTTCCGCTGTTGTTGAATCTCAGTAATTGGTCTTCCTTCTTTGTCTTTGACTGGTCTCTCTGGTTTACTGTATTTCCCTGCAAGCTTCTTCGTCGTATCGTAAAGCTGTCTCATATTTCCTTCTCTTGCAGCTTTTTCCGCCGTCGTTGCTAGTTCTTCCACGTATTTTTGCTTATCAGCTCTAATGCTCTTCTTCACTTTCTTGTTTGCTTCTATGTACTCTGCTTGTGATTGGACTTTCTCTGCTCTTGTTCGACTGTTGTTAATTGCTGTCTTCTTGTTCCTCCTTTCTTTGATCCTGTCCAGTGTTTCTGTAGAGATCCATTCCTTGTGATGATGCTTCTTGGGGCCCAGAACCTCTTGACACGTTGAAGTTAATGTTTCTTTGATACCTTTCCAGCTATCCTCCATAGTAGTTTCTTCTTCCTTCAGTAGATCCTGTAAGGCTTGGAACCTGTTGTTGAGAGCTACCTTGAATTCATTGAGTTTGTCAGTATCTCGAAGGAAGGCTGTATTGAACCTTTGTGGTGCTGTTTGTCCAGTTGTCCAGTTCTTCTTTAGCTTCAGTTTCAATTTGGCCACAACTAGGTGATGATCTGAAGCTATGTCCGCTCCTCTCCTGGTTTTCACATCTTCCATTGTCCTTCGGAACTTTTTATTGATGCAAATGTGATCTATCTGGTTCTCTGTGGTGTGGTCCGGTGAGATCCTTGTAGCTTTGTGTATACGTTTGTGTGGAAATGTTGTACCGCCTATGACCAATTTATTGAATGCACACAGATTTGCAAATCTTTCCCCGTTTTCGTTTCTCTCTCCCAGTCCATGCAGTCCCATGATGTCTTCATATCCGGTGTTGTCCATTCCGACTTTGGCGTTTAGATCTCCCATCAGAATGGTGAGGTCCTTTCTTGGGCACTTCTCTATGATTGATTGCAGCCTCTCATAGAATTGATCCTTAACGTCGTCGTTGCTATCATTGGTAGGTGCATAACATTGGATAATGTTCATTGTGATCCCCTCCTTCTTTGTTTTGAATGATGCTTTGATGATTCTGGATCCGTGAGATTCCCATCCTACAAGTGCATTTCGTGCTACTTTGGATAGCATTAGAGCAACTCCCTGAGTGTGTGGAGCATTTTCCTCTTCGTGACCGGAGTAAAGCAGCATCTCTCCCGTATTTAGCCTTTGTTGTCCAGCTTGGGTCCAATGGGTTTCACTGATTCCCAGTACTGCCAAGTTGTATCTCCTCATTTCCGTTGCTATTTGACTGGTCTTCCCGGTCTCCCACATTGTCCGGACGTTCCATGTACCTATAAAAATTGTTGCTCTGGTTGTTAGAAGGGGCATCGGCCTCGTGGCTTCCGAAGGAACTCGGCTTTCACCATGAAGCGTCATATTACCTCTAACTCCCAGGGCAGGGTTTAAATGGTTTGAGTTATTTTTTCTGGTTAGCGTTTTTTTAGCGAGTTAGGTTTCTACGGGATGGGGACGCTAACCCCATGCCCAACCCTCCTCCTTTACCCGGGCTTGGGACCGGCAGTAACTCTGGAAGAGTTATAGGCGGAGTTGGGAACACTTTACAAAATCATAATGAACAACATAAAATAATAATAAAGATGCTTTTTAATCCAGTTTGAAACTTACGATAGTGTATACTAATTTTAAGCAGTAATCACATGATCGTTCAATATAGTGGATCATTTTCTCTAAAGTATAATTATCATCATCTGGTATCACCAATAAGTAACAATAGTCATTAAAAATTAAAAAAAGATTTATTTTAAAACCAATCATTAGTGAATAATGACGTGTTCAATAAGAGGAGGGTGATAAATAAAGAGACAATTTTTCAAAGCCTCTTCATTTCCCCTTTAGATATCTGAATGATATTTTATTCACAATGAATCTAAGTATTCATTCAGTGGAGTTAAAACAACTGTATCATCATTATAGTTTCGCAGTTAACTCACTAGAAGTTCAAACTTCGGGTTGTGGGTGTGGGAACGTCTCACTATTTTGGAGTTCATATAATATCACTAACATTTAATAGTATCTAAATAGTTACTTCTGCTTTTCTTATTCCTATTTTTATCATGCTTCCCAAGATCAGAGTGGTTAGTATACAAACACAACTGTCCTACCATAATTCTAATATCTTTACAAACCAAAATTTTCCTGAGTTTCTGTTTTTTTTTCTTCAATTGCAGAGGGGGTCCATACTTGGAGTGTCATCTATTTAGTTCAAGTAGATCCTATTTCGCATTAGAAAAATCTCGTAATCTTTTGCAGTTTGGATTTACTTTAAACTAATCAAAAAACCAGAACAGCTTTACTTATAGCTAACTCATACACAAACAAAAATGTCACAGAAAGTCAAGTGATTGCACACGAAGCTTTACATTTGCTTATTGGTATATATTTACAGTTTATCAGCATCAAGTATAGATGAACTACCAAAAAACGAAGTAGGCATATTTTCCTCTTTCATTACTACTATTTACTTACCATTAGTTGTAAGCAATTCACATAGCATACTTGTCACAGCATTAGCAGCTTCAATAATTGGAAATAATGGCTTCTTATCAATTAATGATGAAATTGTCGAAGAAGATGATGAAATGGAATAATTACATAAAAAACTATTGTGACTATAATACTCGTTCATTGGTTTAAATGATTGTGATAAATTAGATGATGCTATTAATGAATCCAGTGTAAATCGTCGTCCAATAAAATTATTACGTTGATTTTGTATACTATCATCATGTAAATGAGTAGTATGTAATATATTTTGAATAGAATTCGAATCAACAGTGGAAAAATGACGTTGAACACGTTGTTGTGACAACTTACTACTAATTTCATTCACACTAATACTATCATTATTATTATTATTCATATTCAAAGAAGATAATATATTGAGTTCTGATAAATGATACAATTTACAATGATTATTAGTGGTGTTATTGGTTAGATAGGAATGTTTTTGACATGGATAAGCATAATTAAGCATATCAATAACTTTATTTCTATTTTTCATTATATAATTATAAATACATTGAAATCCAAGTGTACCTGGTGGTTTTTCAAAGTCAGCATACGGATCAGTCGGTATCTAAAATAGTTCAAGTCAATAAAATAATATTTATAGCAAATAGAGATGAGGCGTTCTACATAAAGTAAAATTATAATAAAAGTAATTACTAGTATTATTATTATCACACGTAAATGTAAACAAGTGAAAGGTTGCGCAAAATCATTAATCGATTGAAGTTAGACGTTGACACCGTTGGATACCGGTCCAGGGGTCTATGGATTAAGCGTTTGCGAGCAAGACCGGAGGTCCTGAGTTCGAGTGCCGCGTGTGGGATCATGGATGTGCACTGCTGAGGAGTCCCATAATAGGACGGAACAGCTGTCCAGTGCTCCCGGGTTTATAATGATGGTCTAGCTTAGATTGACTCGCGCATTCATCCGTTAAAGTATGTAAATGCATTAGAATGTTGATTATTGAGTAGTTAGTACTGTTGATATTGATCATTGAACATCAAGGGAAGACACAAATTCAAACTCTTAAAACTACAATTCCAAATCCTAAATAAAGAAAACGGTTTTGTATTTTTATTTATTTCATCTTTCTCTTGTTATTTTCAGTGAATTTTCACTATTCTTGTTAACAAATGTATTTGTGCTTATAATTTTAACAAAGGGATACATTTAAGATTGTAAATGAATTCGCTGAAAAAAGACCTTTTCGTTGAGCAAATGTTTGTTATTTTTATGTCACAACAAGTGAGTTAACTGAAGTTAAAAATGTGGACAGTCGGATGATAATAATAACTCAATCTGACATAAATGTTAATAAGGATTGGTCCCTTAATGAGGTCGTGTGTGCATATCGGTAAGAGGTTTTGAGCTGAAAATGAATAACCTACTCAGTAACCCACAGGGTTTTCAATGTATCACCAGTTGAAGCCGATTTGTGGTAGGAACTATATCAGAATTCAATTATTCATTACTAACAAGCAAAAGTTATAATCTTTTGATCTGTTTTAATGAAATGATACTAAGTACTTACTGGAGCCTTAAAAATTCACAATTCAATGATACAAAGAATCAGGTTTTTATTGTCAAAAACCTATCATTTTGATATGTGGTAGTGAGAGTAAAGTAAGTGTAAGTAGTCACTGAGTGTGGACAAACAGACACTTAGATTAATGTCTAGTAATTATGTAATTTCTTCTTTCCTTATTGATTTCTACTCCGAATTCACTGAGACTGACCTCTTGTAATTATATGGCATAATTTATTCTCTAGTTTTAATCTGGTTCTCTAATTTTTGTCGTGAATCGGGTATCTGATATAACGTGATCTGGTCTGTATGTGATGGATCGTTCGAGTACCCAATTTAGTGGTTTTATAAAGTCGGTCATCTGGTCCACTCTTATTACCATATTATGGTATTAGCATAGTATAGCACCGAGAAGAAAATATTTTAATTCATCTTTTATATCACGTTTCAAGGAAAGAAATGAATTAAACGATATAGGGGTAAATAGAAGAACATACTTAATAACATGAGTAGAGATATTCGTAATCATATCAAATCCATTACCTTAATCAGCTCTTCATCATAGCTCTACACTACTATATATATAGTAGATTTTGACTAAAATTATTTTTGTCTTTCAACTTAAATCAGTTACTTATAAAGTTAAAGTTTGTAATGTATCATATAACATCTTTCCCATAGAATAATGCAACTAACTTATATAAGAAGCATGTTTATGCATAGAACTTTGCTGTACACTGTTTTGATACGTTTAGTACTTTGAATGCTTCAGCAAGTGAATTCCTAGCTGCTTCAAGTCCTTAGAAATTATTGACTACTCAGTGTTGAACTGATATGTGGCTGGTAAAAGTAAGATGTGATTAGCCACTGAGCGTGAATAGATAAGCATCAGCTTACTAATTATTTAATATGTGATTTTCTTTTTGTTATTAATTTCTACATTTATACTCACTAGGTGTAGATTACCCGTAATTGTGTTGAGTAAAGTATTGTCTAGCCCATATACATAGACATATATTCTGTATTTTTGGCCCTAAATAGTGTATCTGGTATAACGTGACCCAGTAATATGTGTACAGAGTGTCGACAGAGTATTCAGCCTCGTGGTGGTGTAATATCGGTCACAGATTGTATTATTGTACAATAGTAGTATATTATGGCGATGAAAATAATTGTATTCTACCGTTGCATCACGGACAGAACATGCATGATGGAAGATATAAAATTTTTGCTTCGAAGGTTAGCTCCTGTACATAAATAAAACAATTTATTAAATTATAAGGAACTTTAGGATCATAAGAACTTAAGGAAAAGATGTTAAAATCAGTAACGAACTTGGTTCGAACAGAAAAGAGAAACCATAACAAGATTTTTTCTAGATTTTTTAAAGAGGTTACCGAAATGATCTGGTTTTAGGGTAGTTTTTAGCACTACTTCTGACTTCTGAAGAATGGTTTTAGGAAATTCTCAGTGGTATTCAATAACTGTTTACGCTATGGCTATTCGGAATCCCATACAGGATTTAGAAGTTCAATGCTCTGAAGTGCAAGCTACTAGTTGGAGACCGAGTGTTTTCCCTACCATAGAATTCCACTAAGATCATAGTTCAATAATATAAATTATAAAAACTATCACCATACCTTGAAACCTAGTTTAATACACGCTTCTTCAATACATTGCTCAGTTGGATTAATTGTGAAATCATCAAAATACACTGCTGAACATAGTTGTTTCATTTTTTCAACGGTTTCTTCGGACTATAAATATTTAACAAAGATAATAATAAAAATTACAGTGAGGCAACATAACTGACAAACAAAATGTATTATTACTAACTCAATTACCAGATACAGACTCGTTTACTTGACTTTATGCCACTCTTTGAGTATGAGAGGTCATACTGAATTGAATGAAGATAGGTTTGAACTTGGGATCTTGAAGCTGGAAATTGGACACCTCTATGACTGTGTCAGAGCTACACTACAGACAAAAAAATAAAAAGCGACTGTGAATTAGACAGTCAATATTTAAGGCCATCACCCAATTAGTGGTGTAGAACTTTTTACAGAAGATTTTGACTCATCTTGCTATATGGCTGGAATAACCTTATTAAAACAACCTATTTCGTTTTTAAATTACTTGCCTTTCCCAGTCTGTTGAAATTTGAGCTGTTATATATTCGCCCAGTGTGCTATGGTGACTGAACAGATAAGTGAAAAACTTGAAACAATTTTTATTATGGTAAATTTGCATTGTGAACAGCAGTGGGACCCAGGATGTGAGTTTCGTCCTATATTGAACTAGATGGATGCATCTGATTCGCATCGTAGCTAACCACACAAAATTACTGAGTCCACAAACTAGTTAAATGGATATTAAATTATTCAACTGTGTTTGTAATTTCCCATTGTTTATATTTAAGACTCCTATAAATTGGTCTCTGTCAAAGTTAGTGGAACCTGAGCGGACTGTCTAGAGAACATATTTTAATCACAAGTGTTTATTATACGAGATTCCACCGTTAATCACAATCCAACCATACTCAATTAATTATAATTAAAAACCGTTCAGAAATCACACAAGTCAACAATAACTTATCTCATGTGGTATTAAACATCTGCCATCAGTCAGTCATCTACAACGTAGGAACAGGTACATATATGCATCGGTACAAGTTGCCATACCTCATTAGCACAACAAGATGAACATCAACGTCATGGAAACAGTTACTTCAGTAATAATAATAAAAGATTTCATATAAGGATATGATACAGGGAGAAACAATTAGTTCGTAGGAAGAAAGTTATAAAGTAATTTTATTCTCACGGTTTAAGGCAAGACAAAGGGTGTATACACCTACGCCATTGTGATCGATTCTGAGCCATATCACCCAAAGTCACCAGTTACTGTTAACGTTAGTCGCGCGGACCCCAACCAAGTAGTCTCCATCTACCAACATGGCTAAGACCAGATGTTAGTGACTTTATGGACTGATGACTTTCTCCCATCTGTCTCCAACATTAGTCAGCATTGTGCACCACGGTAGTCGGTGGTTGGGTATGTGTAATACGTGGCCCGACCATTTCAGTTGATGTAAATTCCCAACCTCATCAACTAATTCACCATCATTACCTAATACCCTGCGCCTAACATCACTATCACTTACCCGATGATCCCAGCAGATGCAAACAATATTTCTAAGACATCTGCGATCAAATATCAGTAACTTACGAATATTAGCTATGAAAAAAATGAAAAGCGCATCATAATTAGAATATTTAATACAATTGAACTTACTGTACGAGGCAATGGCGTTTTCATTCTGGTAAATAATAAACTATTAATTAGTTGTTGTACTCGACATACTGAAATTAGTAGTTGTATACTGGATTGTTTATTATGATCATTACTAGTAATATTAGTAGTACTGTTATTATTACTCAATCGGTGTGATAATATACGTTGATGTGGTTCTTGTTCAACATTATCAATACTGGGTCTGTAAATATTCATATTATTATTGTCATTATTACTCTGGAAGCATTCTACTTTACATAAGGCATCATTTTCAAGAAAATTTGAAAAATCTTTCAAAAAATTTAACACCACAGTATTTTCAGAATTTTCATCAGATGATGGGAAACATGAGCTAAATGTTTCCATCATTGAATAATCAAAATGACATTTCTTTCGATAATATGAATTGATTATAAATTCCCAAAGTGAACGATCGCGTAATTCTGGAATCCACTTTAAATTAAATAAAAATATAAGATAGAGTAACAGATAGGAAATAAACAAACTAAAACCAAAAGTGAATGAAGGGGATTAAGTGATAAGTTGTATAAAAACTTTGTAAAGCAAACCACGAAAAAAATACAAACCCATTCGATAACCTAATTATTAAAAATCAACTAATTCAATATTTGATTGCGATAAAGAATTCTCAACAAGAAATAACATTTACTTCACATTGATCATATGTCCAATCCATAATTTCTAAATGTAAACTTCTCTCTCGTTTCTTCGAACCACGAAAGGAAAGGATAGAGTATCAACACCACTTTGGTACTAAAATAGTTGGAATTTCATTATATTTAACTTTACAAAACGTTGCACACAAGAAACATTGAAAAAGAATAACAATTCAGGAAGCTTCAACAAAATAACGTTCAATAATATTACTACATTTTCAGTAATTATTTGCAACTCCATATTTAATCAAATAAAAAAATCTCATGTCTTGAGGAGGAAAGATGAAAATTCATCCATTAGATTGGAATCTAATGATACATAATTACCAACCTCAGTTAAATTCTGATACAGTACGATGTATATCTAATGTTGCCAGTGGTTAAAATGTAAAGCATCCAGCATTACTTGAATTCATAGGTTACAGTTTCTGAACATAATCATCTGGTTACGTGGTTAACAGAGTTTTCTATAGTTTTGCCATTGGTTTTGCTTCTCATATGTCATATTAGTTCTTTTAATAATTTTACAAATTACATCACAATATACTTTACCTCAGTCTGCAATTTCGCGATTTTATCCTCTCTTATGACTGATCGCTTTAGATTTTTAAGGATGACCTACATTAGAATCATTTGAATAATTACGTGATGATTAAGTAGGAACTTCTGGAGTTGACAGTATTGTATGAATGTTGTGTGATCTGAGAGAAATAAGTTCCTGAGGTATGAATTTGTCTTTTGATGTACCCTTATTTCTGTTATCAATAGACTAATCAAAAACGTAGTTCTAACCATCCAATAGAAAGTCCGCTCTATGATGAATAACAACCGTCAACTTCAATGGAGTACCATCTCACAAATCTTCTCATTCCAGTCATGTCATTTCACATATCTATTTCAAGCTGAGAGGCGGAGAATGTTTTTCGAGAGATATTTGTTGGCGTTGAACTTCCAACAGAAGTGTTTCCCAAACAATAAACAGTTTATAGAAATCAAACTTCCTGTCATTTTATTATCTGCTATAGATACCGGCAAGAGAATGACTTTTATTATTAAATACGTGCGCAGAACGAAACAATATCGGCAGCTGACGACAACGTCTTTATCACATGGCTATTTTCCTCCAAATATCCTGTATATAATAAATTAGGTAAGCTATTGATTGTGGATGTCGGGTCGCTCGTTCATTTTCGTCTGGTGGACGGTCGATGGTTAGCACTATTAACTTGACATTTGTTGTAACATAATGATATCCGAAGGGCTTGAAATGTGTTCAGAAAATTATTATGTACCACCGTGAACTTTCATCATATGACGATTCACATAATTGTGTAAAATATTGAGACGCACATAAAATTTTACATTTTAGCAAGTAAATTAAATTCGGGATAGTGGTCAAACAGTTCGACACACCCACGAAATGAATGTACTTTTTCATTTATAATCACTAAGAGTAATAATAATAATAATAATTATTATTATTACTATTATTATTATAACCATATGATAACATCGATGATAAAATATACGTGTGAAATTATGTATTAACATTCATGAGATGTACGCCGTAATCGATAAAGACTTAGCCTTTTTTACGAATTACGTTTCATCTGTAGCATAAAATAGATGAAGTTAACCTGCAGGATTTAAGTCTAGGTCAGTATTAGTGTGTTTAAAAACTAATGCTACTACAAACCTACCTAATAATTTATACGGAATACACCGTTATTAATTTTGCATAACATAATTAGTCATGACGAGTAGTCCTTGACAGAATGAAATCAATGAAATTTAATGATTTTGTCATTAGAATAAACCTACATTTCACTAAAAAACTTAACTCTCATATTAGTAACAGTTTCCACTTAAAAGTGTCGTTAACATAGGATAAAACAGGGAAAATATCACGCTGCGTATTCTTTCTAAGTACAAATAGTATACCTTATGTTTTGGATTAAGTTGACGGTAAATGTCTAACTAACTAACTAACTTCAATATCACTTGCACAAATATACACACATTAATGGATTGTTTACAAACAATAAATCAGATATTGTTCTACATTTATCACAAAAATACGCAACATTAACCAAATTACTTCATTCAACACACAAATCAATAGCTTAATAGAGATTCAACTTTTCGGTGCACTGAAAGGAAGTTATCGAATCATGGGACGATTTTGTCGAGAAATAAGTTTAGATTTAACTGAATTCCCCATTGTGTTTCGGACTACATCTAATACTATTCAACCACTTACTATTCGGAGTGTTGCTTCTTCCTATCACGCACTTACTGACTACACAGAACACTGTTGTTTATATTAAAAATAATAACTGATATAATGCATACTATTGAAATTATTGTGTCAATTTCAATTAACTAGTGATAATAATAACAACAACAAAAGCAACAAAAACAAGCCATTGCTTATAGTCATCATGTTCGAATAACGAAAAGTGAAGTCCCACTAAAATATCAAAAACAGTGAAGAGATAAGATACGTGTCCGGAAAGCGCTAGCGCATTCATTCGTCAATCTTCAATATGTGTGCACTGACAACGATTTCCAGTCAATCTCCCGTCCATTCACTCAGTCCATCTTCCGTATAACAGAATAATCTTCACTGACAATTTCATTTCAAACTATAAATTTCACTTGATTTACCATTTCCATCACATAAGTTGCGATGGCGATATATTAATATCGAAGTGTCAATATAATAAGATAGATTGAAATCATTGCAATCAAATTTATAGGGAACACCCAACCAATAAATCAACGAACACAATGCTTGCAAGTGGTCAGTTTTCGAATTTTACTGAACACTGACGAACACCATTATTAGTCTTCCACCAGATTCAAATGTGTTTTCGAAAACTTATCAATCACTTCAATAAAACGAAAGAAATCGAGAACGATTGGCAATCATTCGAACTATTTACGGAAATCAGCTGTTATATAAAATAAAACAAACATCATTTATTAACTAAGTAGTCAGTTTTAAAAATACGAAAATAATCAATTATGCTTAATATGCAGTAGTGGTGAACTATATATAAGGAAACCTAATGAGCGGACCCAAATTCCATAGGTTAATGAATGACTTATCAAGCTCATATCTAACAACCATCTATGTTTCAAATGAATTTAAGTTAGTGGTTGTATGAACGTTTAGTTCATTGGGCAATGTGTTCGTGTCTGTGGTGAAATATTCTGGGTTTGACTATTTGAACTAAGAATTATGAGGAAGAAAAACGGAGGTAACAAAGCATACTCGCGCTAATACACACGTAAACAGACGTTAATGTTTGAACAAATTCAAAATAATGTATGTATTTCACCTAGGTATATTTCGAATACAAATAATAATGAAAAATATGAAAAGGAGAAATAAATTCAACAGTTAGATAAAGCAGAGTAAAAGCAACGATAAATATTGAAAACTCACTTCAGTAAATTGTATATTTTCGAAAAACTGATGTATTAAGCCTATCAAATGACCTTGTTGTTTTCCATAATAAAATATAACATATAAAAATTTCATAATATGATTTTGTATTTCACATCGTAATGTTACCAAACGGATTGAATTATAATTCACAGTAGATTTATAACCAACCATGTTTAATTGAATTCTACAAAATGTACGTATATAAATATGCGATTTTGAATTTTAAAAATTTCTAAATTAGCTAATTAGTTATAAGTAATTTTAAAGAGACAGTTATTTACTTCAAACAATGAATGAGGGGTTGCATAAGATCATGGATTTATTGATTTTAGACATTAACACTGTTAGATGTCGACTCAGTGGTATAGAGTTTAAGCGTTCGCGTACGAGACTGAAGGTTCTAGGTTCAAGTCCCGCATGGGTGATCGACGGTGCGCACTGCTTAGGAGTCCCACTCTGAGGTGAAACGGCAGTTTCCTATGATGGTCTAATTCAGGTCGACTCATGAACTCAACTGTTAAGCTACTACAATCTCCAAAAACCCTCATTCTGAAAATATGATAAGCTTTATAATACCGTCATATACCTATAAGAAAGAATTAAATTCGATCCAACATAAGAGTATGAATTAAAATTACTAAAACTTTTGGAATTGGAATAGAGGAGAAACAACGGTTTGATATTTATCGATTCATAATGTTTCTGTAGTGCATGCTAGTTGTTCTAACAGATAAAAGTAGCATGTAACACCAATCAGAAGTCGAATACCTAACAGTATAAGATTGAGAAAATTGAATTAAAGAGAACAGGAAGATAAATAGAGAGTAACTACAATAACAATTGAACTAGAAGAATCATGAAATATATATAAAAAAACACCTGAAAGATGTGCAATTTAATGTGTATTTAATGCATGGTTTTCATATTTTACAAAGACACTGTCATTCTGCATTAAATTATAATTTAGTTTTCCCCCATCTAAGTTCTTATTCACTACAGTTTCACTATAAGCTTTATGTCAGTGTTCAGCGTGAAGTTGAATTTTTATAAACTTAAAATGTACTAAAATAACCTTACTGTAATAAAAAAAAATTGTTTGTTGTAACAACATTTAAAACTTACATTTTTAATAAATCCAATATAAATCCTTGTTCCGTTTGTTTAGTAACATATTGAATATGTACAGGACTAAATAGTAAAATAATAATTTGGATCAATAGGAGAAAAAAAAACTTATTGCAAAATATATAAACAAATTAGAAACTTATTAACATTCTAAATGATATACGAAATTAGCAGTGACTTATGTCAAGTAGAAACGTAAGCAGATTATATGATATTTCAAGATTGTACAAGTAAAGAAAGATCCAAGTTTATATGTTAAGTTATCTATGAGTAGGTGAGTTATGATTTCAGCCAAAGAGTGAATCTTCATATGTTTTTTTGTCAGCCTGGCAATCAATAAATATTCATGAATTGAACAAACTGATATTTAACTTCTGAAGAGAAAGCTTCATTTTTTAAAATTCCCCTCATCTTACTCAGTATTGTTAGGATCAGTAAAAGAGTAAGGTATCTCTGTGTAATAGTGACTAGACAGAACTGTAAGAATGTAATAGTGTGGTGTATGTTACTTATGTTTGCATATATAAGTAGTATATAGCATCAATCAGAGATGGAATGCCTGGTAGCAGAAGGTTGAGAAGATTGAATAGAAGACAACAGGGAGGGAAACAGAGAGTAATTAAAATAAAAACAGGAATGAAGAAAGGATGAAATTTGTAAGAGACAATTTATGGAAGATGTGCAAATAAAGTACGGTGTTCATATTTAACGAAAGAACTCTGTAATTTTGCATTAAACGATAAATTGGTTTTTCCCACCTGAGTTGTCGTTCACTACAATAGCGATTCTGATAGATGCTATCGGTGGTATCGTAAAACCCTTATTTTCATAATGAAAAAGGTTATCTATGTTGACTTTACAGTAAAATCACAATGACAGAATTATATATAAATTACTCAGTTAGGAAAGACAAATACTATAATCGAAAGTTAACCGTTCATAAATTTATTTCAGTCAGCAAATAACTTGGTTCAATTGAAGTTAGACATTAGCACCGTTGAATGCTAGCTCACCGGTCTCGAGGTTAGGCTTTCGTGCCAGACCGAAGGTCCCAGGTTCGAGTTCCGCACGTGAAATAGTTGGTATGCACCATTGCGGTGTTCCATACTAGGACGAGACGGTCTCCAGTGCTTCTAGATTTTCAGTGGTGATCTAGCTCAGATAGACTCACGAATTCAACGATCAAAAAATAACTTTGAAATAGTTGGTTTAATTCATCACATTTAATTTGTAATAGTTGTGTTCAATATGTCATTGAGGGTAATATGAATGAACAAATAGTGTATCGTTTTGAATTGACACAAACAGGAAGTGTAACTCATTTTTGAAAGTAATTGTTATGAAGATTGAAGCAATAAATTTCTCACTAGACGTTTTTTTTTAAAATGGAACTCATATTTTCCAGTGAACTTGTGGTAAGAAAGTTCATTTTTGACAGGCTTACAACGCAGATTTACTTAGTTGACTTAGGCAAAGTAGTAAATGATAAACACAAATTCAGAGTTGAAAAGACATCAGACCTCTGAACATAGAGCATCAGCTCCCTCAGGATTATAGACAACCAGTTGCATCGTTCAACAGGGAATTTTGATACAGAGCTTTCTGTCGACAACACCTAGAACCACCATCTAACATTCCACACATTCTAAAAACCAAAGATTTGTTTATTTTTCATCCTTTTGGCTTAATAATATAAGTCGTATTAAGTGTTAGCAATATTTTAAAATATATCCTAGTGACACAAAGAAAACTCATATTATTGAAACGATAGAAATCTTTAGCTCGGGTACGTGCTTTAGCATGATTATGTTCTCTTAATTAGATGATTTGACTGTGGAGTTTTTGCACCAGGTAGCCATTGATGATACTATCCATAATTTCAATAATAACCTTAGCAATTAAACTATATAACTTAGAGAATACATCACCACCAAAATCTATATTAATATTACTCACTATTTCTTATTATTTACTAACACTAATCAATATACATCATAGCAACAACAAATTTTATATAAACACAAATGCCACATACAAAAAAATACATGCATAAAATATACACATCAATTATTCTTACTAGTCTGTAATTATTTTTAATAATAACTTCATTTCATTCAGCAGACACTCTAAATTAGTTTCTTTCCTACAATGTTCAATTATCTAAAAATGGAAATTTATTAAATAAAACTGAACGCACAAAAAAGAAAAAAAACAAAAACAAAAGGAAATTCATAATCAATTTCTTTTCGGGGGGGACATGATTATCGATGATGGTTGTTATTTTATTCAGATTAACACATGGAAATTTTACAGATTAGATTGATTGAAGGCTTATAATTAATAACTTTATTATTATTATTATTATTATTATTATTATTATTGACAGAAAGTGAAATATTATTGTTTCAGTGAGGAATGAATATAAAATCTCTGTAAATTATACTCAATATGACCAGGATTTAGAGAAACTATGTAGATGATAAATGAATGACTCCAGTCTAATGTTGTAATTGGTAGTTGATAGTGTTTTAGATAAATAGATAGATAAATAGACGGACATTTAGGCTACTGAACAGATAAACTAATAATGAACAGGTGTCTGTTTTTTTGCCAATTTCTCAATGTAGTCAAAAATTAGTTGAACAGCTGTCATATCACATATAATGTATGCGATTCTTACAATTTTGCACACTCGCACACACATATATATGTACATACATGGATGTATTTCCGGAAATTAATATTGATCTGTATTTATTAAGAAAAAGAACTGAATTATCAGTAAATGGTTCAAGTTGAATGGCACTAATTTGTACAAGTTTATCTTATCAATTCTTAGTGGTTTGTGGTGCATGCTACTTATGCTGACAGATATAAATAGTATGTAACACCGGAGTGAACATCAACTCTGGGGTGCAGGTACATCCAACTGGAGAGTTCTAAATAGGATGAAACGCGCGTCCTGAATTCCACTGCTAGCTACTATCCATCTTTCCTTATCTATCTTGTACTGTTTAACTGGAAATCGTTCAATATAATTTCTAAAGGCCAAGTTTATTTTCAATCGACTCAAACAGTCCTTTCAATCATGTGATACCATTTGATTTTGTTATGCGTTAACGATCTCATGAAATAAAAAAGCATAACAATTGGAAAATATTAAAAAATATTTTAAGTAAACTATAGAATATTTATTAATACGAATTTTCAAGAATTAATGGGATTAGATACTCATTAATGATTCGGGCAGCATACAATCAGAGTTTGTATAAAAAAATTTGGTATTTTATTCCAGTTAAATAACTTAACACAAGTAAAATTTGATATCATTTGCGAGTCTGTTTGAAAAAAAGAGTTATTCATTATGATACTAGCAATCTTGAAGAATTTTAACAGAATTTATCATGAAACTATAAAAAATTAATTGAGTCTCATGGAAGCCACAAAAACTGAAAGATGGTTGTATTAAACAGATGATGTTATGGCCATCTGAATATACTCAGTTTATGAAATAATTTTAAGGCAAAGCCTAATACAGAAGCATTTAAGTGAGCTTCAATGTAGTGTTTTGAATATTGATAAACAAGAAACCTTTCTGGAGCTGTAATCCAATAAAGATATAGCTGGTGATGTGCTACAAGATAGAAAGACTAGAGCAAAGAAGAGAATATTTCATGCAGTTAACTACTGTCTAACGTTCTCGGCCCGATCTATGGTGATTCCTTAACTAAAGGATAAGTTACCTGGTTCTGCCATATCTATATGTATCTAAAAATTCAGCTGCTCCTGTGGAGAAAGCTATATTAGGCACACTATCAGACAAATGAGCCAAGGTGTTAGTGAACACCTCCCTTCGTGGCTAGAAAGGAGCATCATAAAAACAGTACGCAGATCTGTGTCTGTAACACTTGGTCGGTAACGGTCATGTAGTAGTTAAAAGTAGAACATTTATGGTGATGTGTCGTATTCTTACTAGTTTTCCTAATGGGGGTTAGACCTCCTCTCTTACACATAGCAGAATCCATATGAATTCGAGCTAACAATCCACGTCTTTGTATTTACAAGAAATCTGTAACATCTTTATCTCTTCCTTGGCTGAATTGACCTTGATAAAAGATTTCACCTACTATTATTATTCCATACTCTTTGTTTGTTAATTTTCATTCACTCCCTTTCATCTACTTTTTCCTAAACATAAGCTTCACTGTCCAACTGTCTGAACAATTCTTATTACGTAATCTTAGCATTCTTATGAATGTTATTCCAACATCCATATTTTTCACACCGTTGACTTAATTCTCATTATGAAACATTGATTCAAGCGTTGATTGTTCTTATCACAATTAGTAAACTGTCTTCTCATCACCAATTTATACTTTTTATTTATGTTTATTTATGTAATCTATTCCACTGTTATCATTGACTCATAAACTGCCTTGATTAATTTAATAATTTCGTATATAAATATAAATATCATCGTATATTAGAGTAAAGCCCGATGAGGATCTAATCTATAATAATGTCAATCACTTATGTATATATTGTTCGAATTTCATATTACACAACTGAAAATTCACTAAGAGTTATCAATTATTTGGGATATCACATAATAGGAAAATAAATACTGAACTATCATAAATATAACATACACATTAATACCCTATCATTGAATTATATGTATATGAAAGTGTTTATAACGAATACATCATTGGTAGACAATTTATGCCATAGCGGTTATTTCTACGGAATTGAACTAAATACACTAAGTTACATTTGGAACATTACATTAAAGGAATGTGGGTTAATGAAAAATAAGATTATATTGAATGATGTCAGAAATGAGCAGAAAACTGTTACTTTCCAATTCCCGACATTAATTATTTACTATTATACCATCCATCCATTCACAGAATAACAGAATCATACGATACCATAAACGGAACTATTACTACTGATGAATCCTAGTAAAAAGAACACAAAGTCGATTGTTTTCAGAATTTAATGATACCAGTTTTAAATTTACAGTTGTCATAATAAACATAGTACAACCCCAAGATGTAAATATTTCATCGAGTGTACAACTTGATAAGTATACTTCCTAATCAATCATTAAGAAAAATATTATGACTATAAACAATAATTAACTTCAGCATATAAAAATCAATCAATAAATAATTAAATAAGTAAATCACAAACTAACCACAGATAAAAATTCATCTGATACTAATTGCCAACTGAAAAATTGTTCTATTCCATAAACATTTTTCATTGGTAGAATTGTTGATGAGTACTGGATTTGGTTAATATTTTCATCTTGTTGAATTAACATTTCTTCAGATAAATATTTTTTAGAATCATTATTTTCATGTGTAAAACAAATTTCATGAGGATATAACTTTATATTATCATTACTCGGAGCATTATTACTAGTAGCAAATCGATTAGTTATAGCATAATTGGATAATTCAATTAGACAGGACAAGAGATATGACCAAATTTCATCATGAAACTTTTTATCCAGTTTACTGTTTAGAAAAAAAACATCAAATACAGTAAGTAAGTAAGTAAATAAGTAATAATAATATTAATAATGTAACATCGGAATGATTACTTTTAAATGAATCTCATAAGCATAAGGGTACTGATAATGTTTGAGTAATTTCATGCTTATCGAAGAAAATTAAAACTATAACATCGCAGATGGTAATAGCCTTCATTTTGAACAATATATCCATTCTGTGATTAGAATAATAGATACACTTAATAAGTATTAACAACATACTGATGTAATCAAGTCGTGATGTAGTCGTTAATTCATAAAATTGTAACTATTAACTAGTTATCTGTTTTTTCTAGATATGGTATTGATATATCTGACAGTCAAGTACTCGACACTAACGTTCTAACCACTTCCTTGTTACTCAGAAATTTTCTACACTAGACACCGGAATAAATGACAAATGGAAGAACGCATGTGAACTCTTTCTACTTCCAAGTTAGCGTAGGTACATAAAACAAGGATATTTATAGAATTACGTATGGTCTTGATAGTATTGAAGCTTTTCGAGACATGACAAAATTCATTTTGTATTGTTTGTTCGAATCTTCCCATTGATGTTTAAGACTGCAATTGATCAGTCTCTAATTTACATATATGCATCCTGTACAGATTGTCTTGATATGACAAAATTATTAGCGAAATTAAGGATCATCAAATGGCGACATGATACATTATCCACAACTTTTGGAAAACTTTCTGAATAGTTCCAAAGACATTTCATAAGAAGTTGTAAGAGCTTTACACGTAGATAATCATTTTTAACTAAATGTGAGCATGATTTAAGGATGAAATACCTGAATTCACGAGTTATGAGCGATCCAACACTACCAAACAAGCTTTTATGAAAATCTGTCATGTTATCATATTTTAGTGGTGTTGATTAATTCAAGTTAGTATAAAATCTTTCTATTGATTCATGAGTCGATTTAAATAAGTTAAAGGCGGAACACTAGTAATCAAACAGCTGTAAATAAATTATTGCTTGGATTGGAATGTAAGTTATTTTTGCCTTTTATATATTAGAAAGAGCCTTGGACTGATGATATTAAAGCAGTTTTACGGACTTTCGTAAAAATGTACAACAGATCGTGGATGTGTGTCGCTAAGGAGTCCCATATTAGGACGAAACGGTCGTGCAGTGCTTTTGGGTTTTCAATGATAACCTTAAATTGGTCAGTTCATGATCTTAACTAAAATTCAACAATCTCCACGACCATATACTGATAGATATTAATAAAGTCTACTGGTATGGTAATGTACATGAGTCCCTAAGATCAACATTCGTAAACATTTCCAATAAATAACATTAACTACTTATATGTCAACGAGTAGTTTACAAAAATATTCAATTCTATTTCGCTTGGGTTTGCTTAAATAAGAACGTTACAGGGAATGCATGATCACATTTTTCTTTACTTACAAAATAAAAGACTGAAAAGGCTAATAATACAATTTTAGTAGTCAATATATGTATATATATATGCATATGAAACTTACTCAATGCATTCAACAAGCTGGAAGAGTTTACAATGACCTTCACATTTAACAAAATCTCTGTTAAATTGTTTACATTGCAAAACAATGGCTAATTCCATCAGTAATTGCTTAAATGGTCCATACAAATGATGTGATGGGTTACAATTACTATTAACAAATGTATTAGTAGTAGTATTCCTATTATCAACTAAACAATTCAATGCTTGATTCAAATTCGAAATAAACTTCTCCACTGCTCTACTCTATTTAAGTAAATAGACATAAACATAATTAAACAACATTTATCAAATATTAAATACAACGATATTAAGAATTCGTATTGAAATTTTCCGAAATCAATAGAGTTTAATAAACATTAGGTGATTTCTTTGTATTTTTTGTAAGCACGATGGACCTGGGATTAAAATGTGCGTCACTTTATCATGTGTATATTTTATTAGAAATCAAGACAACTTCACTAGACTGATTATATATAAACTCGCACTAATGCTTCTCGTTAAATTTGTCAAAATTGGTTTGAGCTGTATATAACAACAAAAATTCAATAACTTACTATGTGAACACCATATTATACAATTGAGCATCTATAATCCTTCTTAAAATGTGAATTCATGATAAAAAAGATTGTAAAAGATCAATGCCATATGTAATCCGAAATCCAATTGATTAAGCTATTACTCGTCTAATAAGAGGTAATTTAGTGAGACTTTTTAAATTTATATGTTGTATTCACTACAGATTACCATCGAAAACCAAAGAACGCTAGATATCTTTAATTTCCTTAAAGATGTTACTGAAGTTCTAATGAGCAGTTGCAAGTGATAGGGTTCACACACAACGAGTGAAACAGTTGCTACTAAAAAGCATTGGACAACAGTCATTCTACATCGCAGGGTGACTAGAGTTAAAACCGTACCATTAGATCCTGACTCAGAGGCTATAACGGTTAAGCGTTTGCTGCAATGCCTGAAGTTCCTGTGTCTTTTACCTGATTGAGTCATGAGTTCGCATTGCTAAAGAGTCCTACGCGAGGGTGAAACGACTATCCAGTGCTTAATGGTTTCCAATTGTATCCTTTGAATAATACAAGCTACAAATTAAGCTAACTACACACAATATTTATAACTTTAGACGTTCGAAATATATAAAAAGTTTGGCAAGAGCAAAATAAAAAATCTGATTAATTTAAATAAAACAAAACACATAAACCACTTTTGGTGATAATAAAAAAATGAGTGCCAAATAAATAAAAACTATTCAAATATCTTCAGCATAAAGTTATATCACACAAGAAATCACTGCAAAAATGAAGAGTTTAGATAGTTGTTTTGTCTCACAATTCCTGAACCCGTAAGAATTATGCCTCACAATGATCAATTACATGATCGATTTAGAGAAATTCGGGTCCGATGACAAGGGCTTTAATTTAAGAACGTTCAGCGGGATTTTAACGGTTAACATTTTTGTATTCGGTTGATTTGCAATGGAGAATGGTTATTATCAAACGTAGCTATTAATACTCTAAATTACTTAAGAATATGTAGCCAAGCAGTCAAATGGTCAGTTCAAAATACCTAACGGGTATAAGCATATATATATAATCGTAAGTATGACTGAAAAACCAGTTTATCACTTCCAGAAAAATAACAATGTAAGCATACATTCTATGAAGCTAAGATTGCCACTTTAATTAAAGTAACCTATCCACGCAGACATACATTACATGACTGAGGTGAAAGGAGGAAGGAAATTAAGTCAACTTAGGAGATCAGTTATAAGGTATATAACTGAATACAATAATAGTGCAAAATAAAGGAAAAAATATACAACCAATACAATCTAAATAATGGAAAACGTCCCATTATTTCTGTTGTTAAAGGATGACAAGCTATCAGAGTATCATTTCAAAAACTGAAATACAAAAATAATTATGTTTGGTGTTTGGAGGCAATCAGTAGGAAACCTTGAACCTAAGTTTCGTGTTAGTCGGTACTTGTTAGTATGTCGTAACTTCAATCTTGATCGACAAAATCTGATTAACATTAAGGAATAGGCAAACATGATACTTATCAGAACCCAGAGATGAGTAAATTTCTCAGTCCTACAGGAGGTCGGTTTCTAACCAAATCGCTAATTAACAACGTCTCAAATAGTCGAAAAGGGTCATGTGGTTTTGAACTCTAAAGGGATTTTCAGTCCCATGAATATCAAAGGTCTGTTTTAAAGACGAGTACCAACCAGGAAGAAATTCATTCGCAGGGTTTACTGTCGACTCCCTCCAACCACCTAGCATATCAATAAAATGTAAGTGATGTCAGATCACTTACACTAGTAGCCTCTACGAACTCACAATAAACAAAAGATAAAGACTCACTAAATTTTAGTTAATCTACACAACCCTCAGCTTCATTCTACTAATTACTTGCATAATACGGTCATTGAGTATATGAATGCAACCAAGTTACAAATATTAAGTCATTAATGTTTTTCAAACATTTCTAATATGTAGTGGAACCCATAAGTAAGTTAATGAAATTCAGACCACACACACGGTACTAAACAATAAATAAATCAAATAAATGATAATCCATGTCGGCTAGAGACAGGTAACTACTTCAGTACAATGGAAGATAGTCGTGCGATTTCGTGGATTGGTTGAGGTTAGACATTAACACCATTGGATGCCGACTCAGTGGTCCAGTAGGTCAAGCGTTCGCGCGAGACTGAAGGCCCCGGGGTTCGAATCCCGCCAGCGGGATCGTGGATGAGCATTGCTGAGGAGTCCCACAATAGGACGAAACGGTCGTCCAGTGCTTCCAGGTTTTCAATGGTCGTCTAAGATAAATCGGTTCATGATCTCAATAAAAAAACTTAATAATCTCCACAACCCCTATACTGATAAATAATATAAACCAGTTGGTAAGATTAGGTGTGCTTTCGATAAAGGTAGTGTAGAAGAGTTATACACATATGAGCCATACAAAATAACGCAGCGAAAGTTAATGAAAAAGTTATAAATTTTTAATATATGCATTAGAGAATAATGTAATTGACAAGTAAAAAAGTACTAAAATTTTAGGGCTCCTGGTTGAAAGTTTTCATAGTCTCAATTTGTATAATTATACCAAACATAAAAAGGACCAGCTTGTAGTTTGTAAAGTTACAAATTTAATCACATCCTCAAAAATAAATACAATATGATTGTGTTACTTATTATAACAGAAAAATGAAATATACTGTTTATGTGCATTATATGAGAATGAAATAAATGTTCATTGCCTTTGAATCCACGTTGAATACTTCAAACAATTAAGTGAACCTACAGCTTTGAGCCAGTTAAAATTCATTACTAAGGTATATTTATTATCTTGAGTAAAATGATGATTATGCACAGATTCAAAATGATACACCCAGTGGTTCAGATGAACGATTTCTAGTTTCTATGCCTTTATAAAGTCACACCAATCAGTATAAAACAATTTCCAAATTATTCAAAATCAAATTCACTTCGAAACATTATCCTCCTTCCATTTTATATCTCACCACTAAATGTCAAACAGTTCAATTCAAATAAGAATTGTGTGACAGCTCCACAACTTAATAACCACACACAAGGTCAGTGGCTCTCAAATGTCTAACTAACTAACTAACTTCAATATCACTTGCACAAATATACACACATTAATGGATTGTTTACAAACAATAAATCAGATATTGTTCTACATTTATCACAAAAATACGCAACATTAACCAAATTACTTCATTCAACACACAAATCAATAGCTTAATAGAGATTCAACTTTTCGGTGCACTGAAAGGAAGTTATCGAATCATGGGACGATTTTGTCGAGAAATAAATTTAGATTTAACTGAATTCCCCATTGTGTTTCGGACTACATCTAATACTATTCAACCACTTACTATTCGGAGTGTTGCTTCTTCCTATCACGCACTTACTGACTACACAGAACACTGTTGTTTATATTAAAAATAATAACTGATATAATGCATACTATTGAAATTATTGTGTCAATTTCAATTAACTAGTGATAATAATAACAACAACAAAAGCAACAAAAACAAGCCATTGCTTATAGTCATCATGTTCGAATAACGAAAAGTGAAGTCCCACTAAAATATCAAAAACAGTGAAGAGATAAGATACGTGTCCGGAAAGCGCTAGCGCATTCATTCGTCAATCTTCAATATGTGTGCACTGACAACGATTTCCAGTCAATCTCCCGTCCATTCACTCAGTCCATCTTCCGTATAACAGAATAATCTTCACTGACAATTTCATTTCAAACTATAAATTTCACTTGATTTACCATTTCCATCACATAACTTGCGATGGCGCTATATTGATATCGAAGTGTCAATATAATAAGATAGATTGAAATCATTGCAATCAAATTTATAGGGAACACCCAACCAATAAATCAACGAACACAATGCTTGCAAGTGGTCAGTTTTCGAATTTTACTGAACACTGACGAACACCATTATTAGTCTTCCACCAGATTCAAATGTGTTTTCGAAAACTTATCAATCACTTCAATAAAACGAAAGAAATCGAGAACGATTGACAATCATTCGAACTATTTACGAAAATCCGCTGTTATATAAAATAAAACAAACATCATTTATTAACTAAGTAGTCAGTTTTAAAAATACGAAAATAATCAATTATGCTTAATATGCAGTAGTGGTGAACTATATATAAGGAAACCTAATGAGCGGACCCAAATTCCATAGGTTAATGAATGACTTATCAAGCTCATATCTAACAACCATCTATGTTTCAAATGAATTTAAGTTAGTGGTTGTATGAACGTTTAGTTCATTGGGCAATGTGTTCGTGTCTGAGGTGAAAGATATTGGGTTCAATTTCAGTCTTATACCAATATTGGGATGTAAGTACATCTAACTCACAAGTCTTAGGAAGGGTAAAATGAACCTGGCTTTTCATTTAATCCATAGATTAACACATGTACTTGACCTTTTACAGACGCCGAGGATCAGAATGCTTGTAATTTTTGTACTGACCTTACTTAAACTATTTTTAAGTAAGTTCATTGTGAAAGAGATTTCTGAATACTCTGTTATTTAAACAACATTTAATGGAGATCGAAATATAGTTTCTATAAAATTTTAATCGTATACTGTGATCAGCTAAAGAGAGAATCATTCAGAATCAGAGCGCACTGATAATAAAATAATCAATTATACTGCGAATTCGATATTTTAATTCTCACCGATATCAGGCTACTTTTAAATGATCTAAAATTCTCTAAACAAACATGTGGAATAGACAATTATATATTAATATGGCAATACCTTAAAGGCTTGTTGGTTGATACCATTAAAAATCGATTATGGATAGACACTGAAGATTGTAAAGTACCGTTAAATAACTAAAAACTAGGTATTTACAAATAACTCTTATTTCTTTTCAAAAACGTTTTACTATACAGATAAGGATTGTACATTTAATAAACTGAATACATGTGATTCAAAAAATTCCACCAATAAAAATCAAATGTTTATCATAAAATTATGAAATTATATTAGATAACCTAAGTGTAAAACAATTTTATCTCAATCAGTCATACATTATTTCGGAACTGGCATATATTTACTTCACTTCAAGTTGCTACTTCATATCAATACAAGGAAATTATCAAGATGAACAGTAAACTACTTAATACAGTTGTAGTATCAGTGATGTAGTACAAAGTCATTAGTCATAGAGTAAGATGCAAGAAACAGGAATTGATATACAAAGTCAAAAATGTGAAATAATTCTGAAACTCAGGATTTTAGGAGTGAAAAGAGTGAGTTAATCTGAGTCGATGTGACCGATTCTGGATGACATCACTTAAAGTCTCCTACCATTTGTCAAGATATACACGTGGACCTTATAAATAATCCGCACCTAACAACGTGTCTTAGAACAACAGTCAATAACGTCATGTATTGATGCCACATCTAAGTTATGCCCCCTAATTTTTTCCACTACTTGCCAGTCAAGCTAAAATAGAGCAATGGTTTTATATACGTAACTCCCAAGGAGATTACACATTATCTAGCTTTTTTGTTAAGAAATGATAGTTCTTTTGTGGAAAGATAACCGCGATAACATTTTCTCGATTCATGCCTCTGAAGTGAATTTTATCGCTATTTGATCGGTTATTCCCACTCTTAGTTTGCGATTTGATTATATATCACTCCAGGTTCATTGTTGGTCTCTATATACCACAACGCTGTCCCATTACAAATCTAACTTCAGATCTTTTATATAAGCTTTTGTTGAAGATCTGACGTCTTCCTGCTTTCCACAGCGTTGTGGATTATTATTAACATGTTGCATATCAGTCATCCAGCTTATCAAGTTTATATTAGGTTCCATTCATATTATAAGAATCTCTTAATCGTGTGCAATTAGAAATTACAGTAGGCCTATATAGTAAAATATAACAGTTATACATATCTCACTTAACTCAGTCGATGAGGATTCTCTACCTAGTCTGGCGATTCAGTATGTTATTTTCCTTTTTACTTAGAGCTTTCAATACTACATATACTTCTAACTCGTACCAAAAAATTAGAATACACTATTCACGCCTCTTAATTAATTAAGCCACTCATTGGATAATATTTTAAATAAAAGCCATTTTATGATTTACATTTCTAACTGAATTCAGTCAGACAACTATAAAAACCAAAAAACATTGAACGACTGTTTAATTGTAGTATGGAACCTGCTCAAAAGTGTACATTCATGACTGAATCACGGATTAAATCTAAAATCTTCAGATTTCGATATGAGCTCTCAACCTTTAGATTACTGAGTTGGTATTCAATGGTTTACATTTCCAACTGAGTTTAATTAATTATAGCACACAACCATCATCCAGTGGTGCTTATTATTAATTTATTGTACTATCAACATAGTCGTTGTCCAGTGCTTAATGGTTTTCAATACTTGTCTAGCTAAGGTAAATTATAAAAGTCAACAATTTTCACAGACCTCCTACATTGATGAAAATCATTTTATAACTAAGCAGTATGTTTACTACAATACTGACAAACGAATTATATTTTTATCTTTGAGGATTAAATTATAAACCGAAATGCAATTTCAAACTTATTCAAATGATCTTAATATTTATCAAATCAAGTTGTTTACTCCCCTTAATTACAGTTTTTAAACTAAACCAGAAATAATGATTTAGTCAAATTTCTCAACTCCCTTATAACTGTTCAATCACAACAATCATAATATTTTTATCATGTAATACAGTTACAACTACAAAATAAAGTAATGGAAACAATTAGGATCTTTCCATAGCCAAAAAACCAATATAAATATGTATACATCTTCCTTCCTAGATGTATAACAGAATAAACGATGACAATAATAATAATAATAATAGATTCTACGAAATTTAATTACTTACCACTAACACAAAATGGTGGCATGTCGACTTTTTTGTATTAGAATGTGTAAAATGTTTATCAGAGTGTATATCATCATGCAAATAATGCGGCATTTTTATTCTATCATGTTTTTGTTGTATACCACTATTATTATTATTATTATTATCATTATTTAATGAGCGTTTCGATGGTGATGTAATCGACTGTACACAATTCGATATAGTACGTAATGATTTACTACGTTTTTTATGATAACTTATTAAATGAGATTTACTTACAATAGAACCTTCTATGGTATAAAAACTATTATGATCATCACAAGTACCGATATTCTCATCATAATTTTTTAATAATCGATTCGATTTTCTTCTTACTGAATGTGTAATGAAGTTTTGAAAACGTTTTAAAAAAGTTTTTGTTTGTTCTATAGCTCCCCGTTGTTCATCATCGTTAATATTATTACTATTCAATTGTGATGAGACTGGTAAGTAGGCTAGTCCAATTGATGATAATGTTGAGGAAACTATTGATTGTGATAATGTTTTCTCATCATTAATAACAAATGAAGTATTGATTGGGTCTATCAAATGATTTATTTCGCAATTACGACAGATACAAAAAAATCCATAATGGTCTTCGATAAATCCTGCATAATTTTGATGTAGTTGTGGGTTATGATCATGATGGATTAAACATTCTGAGTTGCCATTATTACACTGAGATGATGAGATTTTATTTACGTAACTGTTACGACTAGTAACAGATAACGATAGTGTGTTATTTAAGATTGGATTGAAAATTTGAGATGATGGTGGATAACTTTCATCTAAGCAAAATTTATGCAAATCACTGTTATTTAAATTTGTCTCCGAAGGGGATGATAATGACGAGGAGGAGACGGTGGATGTCGATTTCAATGTTGACAAATAAGTGTGGATCTCGGCAGAATTATTTATTTCAGTGACAGAATGCATGGAACTTACAATAGTGTATTGATGGGTAGAAAGTATACTGTTTATTACTAATAATATTGATTGGCCATTGTTGATTAATTACTGATTTAAGAATAAAGCAGTTTTATTGATATTTAAGTAGTCAAATAGTTTATCATTCAAATGAGTAATAATTGTACAGTTCGGTAATTTTAAGGAGGTAATTGATGATGAACGTGAGAAATCTGGGCCGCTATCAGCGGACGATGTTATGATTACTGCAGATGGAATGGAAATGTATAGTATGATGAATTCGGTTGAATTTGGCAAAAGTGCGATTCCAACATTTATATTGATGATACCAGTGGTAAAATCAATTCTCAAGCGAGAAAATAATTGGATTTCGTCTGCCATAAATATATCTCAGGGATACTATGGGACCTTTCCCCATTAATGATCTGTATCGTTAAACACATCCAAAAACCACTATATATATATATATATATATATATATATATATATATATATATATATATATATATATATATATATATATACGTATGGACTAGACATTTAAATTCGGTGAAGGTGACTAAACGATTCCTATTGGATCATTAAAGAACATCTCCACACAACCTATATAACACATTTTGAGAAGATAGACACACTAATCTGGGAGGAAATATGTAAAAGGGATGGAGGGGAAACAACCTTTTTCAAACAAATGAACATGTTGGGTCTTCCAACAACATGAATAATGTGACCTTGTCGTGTATGCGTTTAGTCAGATATTCTTGACAAATCTATAGGTTTCGTTGATGAAATAAAAATCAAGCAACAAAACGATACAATTTACAGCGTCTCAAAATATTACTTAATTGCTACATGAATTCACAATTTTATCTTAGAAATAGACTAGTTTATTATATTAAAAATATTTTTCTTATCAAATGAAGGTTAACATTAATTGCACGGCCATATTTTTTTTCGAGAAATTGAAATAAATCTGTTGTGTCAATACAATTTTAACTTAATTGTTGAATTCATGAGTAAATTGAGGCTAGACCACCATGGAAAACCTGGAAGCACTGGACGGCCGTTTCGTCCTAGTATGGGGTTCCTCAGCAGTAGTCTAGTGGTTAGGCGCTCGCGCGTGAGACTGGTAGGTCCTGGGTACGAATCTCGTGAGGCTGGATCGTGGACGCGCACTGCTGAGGAGTCCCATACTAGGACGAAACGGCCGTCCAGTCCTTCCAGGTTTTCCATGGTGGTCTAGCTTCAATCGACTCATGAATTCAACAATTAAATTGCAATAATATCCACAAAACCCCTCTCTGATTAAAATGTTCATTTGTTAAACGCAATAGATACCATATTCCTAATTTTTCAATAAAGTCAAATTTACATTTACTTATATAAATCAATTTTTTCTCAGATGGGCGTAAAACTAACCTAAAAATCATGTATGTAGGACTGTGTACAATTGTTAAACTGATTTCATCAAAAAAGATCGAATGAATAATTTGGAACTTGAATGTACTTTGAGTGGAAGTAAAGTATAGATATTAGCTGATGATATGCACATTGGATACACTTTAGAATAATATTACAAGTCTGAAATTGTGTCAGATTAGATCATCATTGCAAACCTAATGTTAAAGAGATTTTAGAGGAAATATGGAAAAATATACGTAAATTTGTCGTTAAGATAAAAAAACAGGAAAGGAAACCTCTTACAAACGTGTGTCTGGGTGTGTGCGTGTAGTAACGACTGCACAAGGACTGTAAAATAGTTGATTAATGATAATGGGTAAACAGTTTAAAGATGATTACGGAATTACTTGTCATCGTAAATCAATAAATGAATAAAGTTAGAGGTTAAGTTTAGAAATTTAGGACAAGAGTCAGTGCTAAGAGTTAGGGAGGGAGAACGCTTCGTGACCATAATGATTAATACCTAGGTTAATAGTCCTTTAATTTTAAATCACAAAATCTACTTAGTTACTTTGGAAAATCCACAAATCATGCGCAAACGATGTTTTTATTTTAATACTTTTTGTTTTCTATCACTTTTTCATCTTCATTTTAAGAATCATTCAGGTTTATAAATATTCCCTAGTCTTGTCCTGATTATCAGTTTTAAGCTTTTCGGTAAGTAACTATTGGTAGGTTTCACTGAATCCTTAAATAGCTTTTATTGATCAAGTTATTTACCAGTGCGCTTAAAATTTTGCGCAAAAATCCATAGAGCCGCCATCCTAAACAGAATTGATTCAGCAGTACAGTTTACTTCTGTCGAAATGAACTTAGAAAAAGTTTAATGTACATTAAATAAACATTAAAAGAATAAGCTTAGAATTATTTCGATTTTGTAGAGCTTTGGTTATATTGAAATCAATTTCTGTCACATATTAACATTAATTAGAAAGTCACTACAAGGAAAGTTTGTTAGACTGTAGTACCATTCTGCCTTACGACTACTATGCAATGCATCCACAACTCTACTTAGTAAATGCGGTTTATGTTTCGACACATTTGCCATAGTATTCAACCAATAAATTAGGATCCAATCTCCTACCTTTACTAACTTCATATTATTTACAATACAACATGATATTTGTCCGTTTATTTGTAAATTAATCCCTAAGTAATTGAAATGATTCTCTATTGTTATTTGGTTGAATATTAACTGTTTTAAAATATAAAATATTCATAACACAATCTGAGTGAGTAATTCAAACATACTCATCATACAAGTTCATACATGAAAATTTAAGATCAGTAATAGAATCAAAATTTAACGTTAATATATTTAGGTTCACAGTTTATATCAGTTAAAATAAGATTCAAGATTCATTGTGTTAGATTCATGTGGATCAATATGTGAAAATAAACTTTATACAAAGAGATTATTTCAATGTAGAACTTAATATATAGTTCCAATGAGTTTTAGTCAACATAACAAAAAATGAACACAAGGAACAAGTGTATCCATAGAAAAATTTTTAAATAACGAATTACAAATTATTTTAAATTTATTTATTAAAAATAAAGGATGAATTCTATTGTGATGTGCGGTGTCCGTAATCTGAAACTGATACCCGGTATGGTACGCGGTAACCCATCCCCCACCAACTGACTACTTGAGCGAGAAAGTGTATTTGACTATCGAATAAAATGCACAAAAACTTATTCACATATATACAATTCTATTCTTAGAAAATTGACACATTGATCCCTATGACATGAGCTTGACCTTGAGTTCATTTCTGCTGCCATCGATTGACCTTTGTTACAACCGACGAGTCACGAATAGGATTGCTAGTCATCATCCATCTCTGCTTATAACATTTGAACTTGTCTGAAGAACTCATTTCAATAATAAATGATTCCACTGAATTGAGTAGTGTTGATAGGATTTGATCACACTTAACTTTCTACATAATTTTAATTTAATTGCCATTGATCATTCGTAGTACGTCGACACCCAGTTATCTTGGTTGGTGGTTTTTATATAAGGTTAATGATATAAAAACGTTCGTAAAATAATACTAAACCTTAAGTAACTCATCAGTGAATCAAAAGTATTTAGTTATAAAGCAACTGTGATAAAATAACAATGGATAAGCATTTTTAACATGATTAATGGACTTTTAAATGTTGAACTAGTTATTTTAGCAATTGAAAAAAGATTAAGACTAAGGAATAGGAGCCCGTCCTAACAGTTACATTTATTGAAATCAATAAGCTAATGAAATTGACTTTCAAATATTATTGATTTATACTTTATAAAGAGACAAAAAAGCTGATCCTATTGGCTAAGTTAATACTTCGAAATAATCACTAATAATTACTATTGAGCAGTATGAAATTATGAAGTGAAATAGTTGATTGCGTTAGCTGTTTCAATCACATTTCATAGATGTTATTTAATTGATGATCAATGAAAAAGAAATACCGTGTAAAAAAAAGACTTCCAGAATCGATTTACAGAAAGTATACAACTCACTGTCTAATAATTTACGGACAATGAAGTATGATTACTTAAACTGAGCAATGAATTGGTTTGTAAATTTATTTCTGAACTATTTGTTGCTGTGTTATAAAAAAACCATTGAATAGTAAGCACCATAGATGTTGAGTGTCGAGTATTTTTGACAAGACCTATAAACCAACTGGTAAATATGTAAATCATTATTAATTCTGGTACTTAAAGGGTATGTTGAATATATAAGCAAAAAGGTAATGAAGATTTGAATTTCTCTAACCCCCATTTATCATTGGATATATATATTTAATCACCAGACATTAAAAATACACTTTGTATTTTAGATGTGACTCTTAATACCATAACTTTTCATTTCATATTAGAGATTAGTTTTACTTTTAAGTGAAAGAATCACTTTTACTTATCAATATAGTTTATTTGATGCTAATTTTTAATAAGAACTTCACAAGTGTAAATTTTCAAAATAAGTCATACTTAACACTGTCCTTTATTTTGGTCAATAATCAATAAATTTGACACACATACTCATGTTAAACCAATCACATTTATCAAACAGTATATAAAATAAATGTATTCCATCTAGTCTATTTTAATTTTCTATGTATCTATAATACACCCAAATCGGAAGATCAACTACTTCACTTATTATATTACACACATGGAGAGTTTAATATATACAAAATTTTAACCTTAATCACTATTGTAAATTTTTTTAAGTGAGTCATAGGTTGACGACAATTAAAAGTACTGGCCATCATTGTCATCATCGCATTTAAGAACAGTGACAATAATAAGAAAACTATAACTGAAATAAACAATTCAGGATAATAATTGTTAGTTTGTCCAGATTATTGATTTCTACATAGAAAGATGAATGGAAGAGAGATTATTATCCATTTTAATAAATTACATTTGTTGCAATTAAAATTTTTAATTATAATCTTACTACGATGACAGTTAATACAGTAGATGAGTAAACACATAGTGAGACTGAATAATGTAGTGAAAAACTTAGCCAAATGAAAATTTATTTCAGAAGGGGTTTTTGTGGATGTCATAGTAGTTTCAATAGTTGAGGTTATGGGTCAACTGAATCTAGACTACCATGAGAAACCTGGAAGCACTGGATGGCCGTTTCGTATTATTGTGGAACTCCTCAACAGTGCATATCCACGATCCCGCCTCGCGTCAATTGACTCAAGATCCAAATATTGAAATTACTATAATATCCACAAAATCGCCTTCGAATGCTAATCAGCATATGTTCACCAGTAGATGGCTTTAAGAGGTATTTCCTGGAGTTCTAATGAGAAGCATTGACCAGTGGAGTTCGACCAGGTCTGTTGTGAGATAGTAACTCGCTGAGAACAATGGCCGAAGTGTCACTCAGTTTCGTGGATCAGTTAAAGTTAGACATTAACAACGTTGAATGCTGGTTAAGTGGTCTAAAAATTAAGCGTTCGCGCGTGGAACTGTAGGTCCTGGTTTCAAATCCCGAGAGCAAAATCGTGGGCGCGCACTGCTGGAGGGGTCCCATATTAAGAAGAAACGGCCGTCCAGTGCTCTCATGTTTTCGATCATAGTCTAACATTGATCGATTCATCATCTCAATCAAAACATGACAAGCCCCACAACCCTATACCGTGAATCAATGGTTTGTTTTAAATTACTAAATATGTGTGGAAAGATGAAAAAGTTTGTGAAAGTGTAGTTTTTTCTAATGTTTAATGATTAAACTGAATCAACTAGTGATCCTGTATGCTTATTTAACATGTACTTATATATTGCGCTTTTAAAAACATAAATTTTAATGGTTTAACCATAGATTATTATTAGTTAGTCAACCAATGCTATTTACAGATGGTTATGTAACATCAGAGCGTTCGGAGTTAGTATTCTAAACGTTAGGTTTTCTCTATGGGAGCAGATGGTCCTTGGTTCGATTATCAATGGGATCATGAACACAAACAATCCTATCCTAATAACAAAAATAACGAAATGTAGACTAACATCAAAAAGAAACAAACATTAATATGAAAATATAGATAGTAGCTAGCAATGGAGTCAAGGACGTGCGTTCCGTCCTATTTGGGACTCGTCAGATGGATGTACCTGTATATCAGAGTTGATGTTTACTCCGGGACTCAAACACAGTACCTTTCGCTTCAAACTCCATCGCGTTATCCACTTAGCTACTGGATCCCAGAGTTAACATCAACTCTGAGTGCAAGTACATCTAGCTGACGAGTCCCAAATAGGATGAAACGAGCATCCTGGATTCCACTGCTAGCAAGCATCCATCTTCGCATATAATGCTTGCGAATTAAGGCTACATCGAGGCAATACGCATAGTGTGCACATATGCCAATAAGAGACTGATCAATGGCACTTCTAAACATCAATGGGAAGATTCAAACAAACAATACCAAGTGAATATAAACCTTAGTAATTCAATAATCTATAAACGCAAAGCTACTGATTTACATTTTGGAAAGTATCCTGAGTCACATTGTATTTTTGTGTCATCAACCTATGCAGCAATTTCTTTTTGAATACTCTTAAAATTCTATGTATTTCTTGTAGAGAAAACTCAAAAATTTAGTAAGAAAGTATATTAACTAGTGTAGTTCATTTATTCAGCTTCAAATTCGCGTATTAAGCATCCAGTTGAATTTAGTCTAAATATGAGAGTTATGGATGACACAAAGTTCCATATACAAAAATTTATAGAGTAAGATATTGACTTATTAACTCATTTATTAAAAATCGAACCAGTATACCATTGACCTAAAGTCTCAATTTATTACGCCGATTCATAAAGTTCGCATTTAGTTTACCAGCTAAGTGCATAGAAGTTGCGGTTACGAATTATGATGATCTGATTTTGTTGGTTTACTCATCACTATTTTATTTTATTTTATAAAGAAATGTTTTAACAAGAGCAACTTAACTGCCTATTAAATCAAGCTTGTTAAACCGTTAATTCAAGAAAGAAGTTAAATGGAAGTTTATAATGTACGAAAGAATAATCACATCACCGATAAACATGTATTGAATCAAATCCATTGATATGGCTTTCTCATAATACTTATTACAAAGCAAAAACTATTATCAAATAATTACCTAGTCTTCATTCAATGCATATATTACATCCCCTTTATGGTAGATGAATCGACATTGTCATGGTGAATTAGAGTACATTATAAAAGAAATGAAATATACATTATAAAAATAAATACTAATGATAAAATGATTACATTGGGTACAGTTACAGGTGTTTATTAGTTTAAGGTGTGTATTTAGGAATATACCAACACACACACACAAAAGAGAAACAGTTTATTACTATTGTGTTGTATATCTTTGAATAGGAAACACATTGTATATAGAAAAGGAATATGATTTGTACAAATATGTAAATAGTATCAACTTTTTTGACATATCTATAACTTCTATACTTTTCATACAAAATACATATAGTTTTCTTTTAAAGAAAACGGAGAAAAAACACTATGATTTATGCATAAATCAAATTCAGAATGTAAACATTATCTAAAGAAAGAGTTCGATAATGGTTACATTGATTATCTGTGATGTAATATAAAAGACAATATTTCGTAATAGTTAACAACTATATCACATATGTATTTATTATGATTGTAGCCAGCTGAATATACATCGATTGTGATCAGCTACAAATAAGCGCACGCTATGGAAGCTGACGGTCTAGAGTTTGATCACCAGTAGGATCGTGAATGAGTACTAATAAGTATTCCCACACAAAGATGAGACAACTGGCCAGTGCTTCCTAGTTTCCAAGTTTTCCAAAACCAGTTTGCGATGTAAACTATAAAATTCAACAATCTTCATAGATCTCTTACACTAAATAAAACTACATTTAAAATAGTTTACCTCTATTTATTTGAATGTATTATAGTTGTCTGTTGACAGAAGTGAGTTATTGTCGAATACTATTTTTCTTACATCCAGTATTATGTGGCCAGTATTTAAACCCATCCTGATCAAAAAGCAAGTGAAATTTCACTCACTGAGATTATTTATCGAACTACTATATACAGAACAAAGTAGATAGTTTAACTAACTAATAATAATAATAATAATAATAATAATAATAATAATAATAATAATGATAATAATAATAATAATAATAGTAATAATAATAATTCAGTGGGATTAAATTATTATGGAGACGCTTAGGTTTGAGTTATTTACCTTTATCTACTTTTTAACTAATAAGTAGTAAGAAACTTGAAGAACGTTTTTGTGAGACTAAGTCACCGGATTGTTGTTGAGGGTAATACAAGTAATTGGCTTTAAAATTAATCTCTGAAATACTATTAAGATATTGAGTTTATTGGAATCTAAACATTTCAAGAGTGAGTCAAGTAGTTACCAACAGCATTGTATGGTATTAAACTAAATCGTGCATTGAATTCGGAAATACAAACCATTTGATTAAAGTTCAGCAGTGTGTCATGATCATAATAAAATCTTGAGATTTTTGGTCCCACCTCATAATTTTTCTTGAGTGTAAAACATTGAGAAGTCCAAAATCGGGTCGGAACAGGTGACTAAACCTTCATGGTACCTAATAATTCTTCAACCATTTTCCGTTTACAAAAAGGGTGCTTTTTATACCAGCTGGGTCATAACACTGATTTCCAAAGTTTTCATTTACTGCGGTTTGAAATCTTTTTTAAGTTCCAGTCAATAAACGGACCATTCTCGACACTGAAGACTATATTATCAGATTAGTTTTCGTCCTGATAAATTGTCTCTCATTGTGGTGATATGAGGTACTGGAACTTGGACCGACTCACACTCATGAATAGTTCTATAACAATGACCGATTTATTAGATTGCCACTCTTTTAGCGAATCCCTCTATGATCATGAAGTCGAAAATTGTGCAAAGTTATGCATGATAACCAAAGAACAGTGTTTTAATAACTTCCAAAATGATTTAGAAAAGATGCTGATTAGCGAGTAGTTAGTTTATTAAAGAGCGAAATCAATCAATTGTAAAATAAAATTTCATCACTATTAGGACTACAATTAAAATGAAATATCATTTGGATTTCAATGCCAACTAGAATTCATGTAACCGATTATTCCTCATGAAAAATTATTATGGAAGTACTAAGAGGAAAACCGAGGAACACACTGCGTCGGGAATTGGAAGCAGACATCAAAAGAATGAATAGCAACTAGAAGTGATTGCCCAGGACAGAGTTCGATGGAGAATCCTGTTGGGTAACCTATGCTCCTCCATGAGAGGTAACAGGATTAAGTAAGTAATATTCCATCTCATACACATTAAAACTAATTCGATCCATTTAGTGGATTAGGTGTTCACTCATTTTGAAGAACATATATCTTTATACTATTCCATTTTAAATATTTGCTTATACAACTACTATTTTAAACAGAATTAACTCTATGTGCATGATCATAATAATTTTGATAGCTTAACTGAATCGAGATTTAAAATGTTATTAAATCTTTACATAACTTTGGATGTAATTTAAACACTTTCAATAGTGTTGGTATAACCTGTGAATTGAAAGCTGCTTGTTATATCTGGCCGTCGCTGATTGTTATACCGGAAACGCTTATCACTTATACTAGATACGAGGGACCCCCGCAATTCCCACGACGCGCAAGTAAGAACACGAAGACTGATACAAGTGAAGATTTATTAACTCCCAAAACACGATGACGATGACCCTAGTCGAAAATACACTCATTTATATATTGATTGTACACACACTGATTAATAATTAGGTTATAACAAATCACATATAGAGCATAGTTCACGTTAATTGAATACAAGAATATCGTATGTTATTACATAATAAAATATCATACGAGAAAAGAAAACAAATACTATATTGAGTAATCATTACATTGAATCAAAACAGATGTAATATTAACCTTCAATTCAATAGTAAGCATTCATGATTTCTTATGAGTTTACAGCTAGTATGACATCAATAATCAACAATATCTACCACCTTCCATGTGAAATTTTATTTATTTATTTTCTTTAGGAGAAACGCTTATTGAGAAAAACGTGTTTCCTTTGCAATATACGGTATGCAAAAATGCCTGATCCTCTTTCTTTATAAGTAATAATTTGTAGGGAAATCAATAAGCTGTCAAACAAATTTACTTTTCATTCATCTTATACTGACAGTGTAATTTCTTCATGCTTTTAGAATATAAAAGATTAAAGGTAAAACAAAATATGTCGGGGAGTTCCATACTCTTACATGATAACTATCACCTCTTAAACGAAAGTAAAAATACTATTCTACTTTATTAAACGTTGAAAAAGGACGATTAACCTCACACTACTGGATCTAGCGGTGGTCAATGGAATTTAACAAAAAATCTAACCTTTAAGCACTGACCCAACATCAGATTTTTTAAAATAACGCGGTCATGGTGCTAGTGGAAGTAGGTTGTTTTAACTGATTATTACAAATAGTTTTGAAAATAGCTGTGAATTGTTTTTCAAATATAAAGAAGTGTGATTTTAAAATACGTGAGTCATGATAATAATTTACGTAGGGTAGTTTTCAGTTTGACCATGAGAATTACCGAAAACATGCACCTAACACACTGGATTAAATAGTGTTCAGTAATCAGTCTGTTTTATATGTGATTCAAAACGAGTAAATAATAACTGATCTAATTTTAAACCATAGTATTTAAGGTCTGTTACTTATGTATATAGAAAATTAAATGGACAAGTAGCTAAAGTTATTATGATGCATTAAAAGAGTTTCTGTTTTAAGTTTCTCTCATCAATAAGTAACAGATAAAATACAATGTTCATTAATCCATTACTTTATTAACCTTAGTAGCAAAATTAAATCTCAGATTCTTAACATCCATGATAAACTGTAACTTAAACTAACAACAGTAAATACGCAATGGATATGGGTTGACAATTTCAAATCATCAATTTGATTAAATGCAAAGGGATGGATCGTGAGTCAGAACATCATATAGAACAGAGAGTGCATTCACTATGATGTAGGTATATCTAACTAACGGGCTTGTTATTGATCCAAAGTTGGATACAGTCAGGAATACATTTTTCTAACTCTTAACCTATCTAATTAGATAGGAAACAATGGTGCATGAGCTGTATTGATAAACTATTATACTAACAGTTGATATACATTTATAAACAGTTGAACTGATTCAGACTTGGATATCTGTACACTGGTGTTGGGTTAGTGTATAATCATTTCACTGACCATAGGTTCACCCATAATTGCACTTTTCTATCTATGAAACATCGACACGTATTATGCATTGACAATCGTATTTAAGTTTGTTCAATACATTCCACTTTACTATTCCATCTTAGATCTAACTACAAAAATTGAGATGGACAATGTTTTGTAGCAGATCATCCAATAAGCTACAGAGTCAAGTTATAGAGTTAATACGAAACATTCGAGGTTGAATATAAATATCAGACATTCCAAAAGATATCATATCGTAGTTCTTACCAACTTTTGTAATCTTAAGTACTATGTGACATGATTTATAAATTATGTTAAACACTTCCTTTGCAGAGTAACTTAATAAGTTACAAAATCCATATGTGTTAAGAATAAATCAGTGCAAATAAGTGTAACCAGCTAAATACACTTCTTTAAACAAACAAAAAGAAAAAAACAACAGAATATCTTTCTCATAGATCTGTTTTACGGTCAACTATCATACGAATATGAAAATTAATGTAACATGAGAAAAATAAAACGAGTGTAATATGGGGGACACAAGGTGAACGAATTAAGAAGTACATTCTTTGTTTTTCTTTAAATTTCATTCATAAACCTTAAATGCTTAATTCGGTAAAACTTGAGTCAATCTCTACTCACACTAATTCTAACTTTTAAATACTCTAAGGAATTTAAAAGTTTTAATTAATACGCTTCGTAGATGTGAAAGTTTCCTAAAAATGAATTAAATATTTATTGATCAAATGCTACAGTCCATTAATGCAGAATCAGTCAATCAAATAAGCATTATAAGTAGAGATGGATAGTGGTTAGCAGTGGAATCCAGGATTTGAGTTTCATGCTATTCGGTACTTCTCATCTTGATGTACATGCATCTCATAGTTGATGTTCGCTTTGGGGCTCGAACACAATACTATTCGCTTTAAGCGTTAGAGCATTATCCAGTAATTGTTTTAGTTTGGTGTTAAAACTGTTTAAATATTTATCGGTCTTATAGTGATTAAATAATCGAAACATATTTCAGAATGTGTTACATGTGTAGATCAAAGTTACTAGATTTTTTTCTTACATAATACAGCTTATAAATTACGTAAATGTATTTAAGTTGTATTTCAACTTTTGTGCCATATTTTTGGCTACATATCGATCATGTATCTATACCCCCAACCCCGACAGACAACATATCATTGTATGGAATATAAATTTATTTTTATATTAACAACCATATATGCATGTTGTGTTGTAAGCAGCATACATCAGATGGACTGTTCTAACGATAACATTGTTATTACCAATATTATTGTGTCCAATAACAACCGAATAATCAAGTAATCAATTGTACTAAACAGTTTGTGTTTAAACTTTTTGACCTATATTATTCCGGATGTTTAAAAATCTAATAAGTATTGATAATTTAAATGATAATAGCAGTTAAACAATGAACATAAATTAATGGAGAGGGAGACATGAAAAAACGAAACTTATTTATTAACACGAAATTGAAACGATGCATGAAAATGGCTGAATTTATGAAACTCATAGAATAATTTTAGATAATATTTCAATAGTTGGACCCAGGTCCAGGGTCCGGATCTCACGGGGGGTCAGGATCGTGGACGCGCACTGTTAAGGAGTCCCATACTATGACGAAACAGCCGTCCAGTGCCTCCAGGCTTTCCATGGTGGTCTAGATTCGATTGACTCATGATTTCAACTACTGAACTTTCTAAAAATCTCCACAAACCTCCTTCTGATGAATAATATTATTTGTTTGGACAGCTGTCAAAAGATAAACTGAAATGGCTTAGTGACAACTTTCTATGAAACTCTAGACTTATGCCTCGAGTTATATGGTATACGCTAATCAGATATGTGTGAATTTCATAACTAGTAATTTCAATGAAACTGAAAATTGACAGTCATGTAGTAACGGAGAAGGAGAATAATGAAACAGACATAAACCAAATTCTCCAAAATTTCTAAATTCATCATGTTAACAAATTCAGAAGTTTTTTGTATCGAAGCTGAAACAAGATGATAATTGATGTGAATAGTATCCATAACGAATAGAAATTAGTAGTTTAGAACAGAAAATACATTAAAACTGTTGAAAATCACATACAGGAATTCATTATCTACGAAGAATTATCGACTTACTATCCAAATAAATCCATACATAACAGAAGGGGTTTTCTGTGGATATTAAAGTAATTTCAATGGTTGAGATCATGAGTGACTGGCTTCAAGAGGCATTTCCTGGAGTTCTAGTGAGAAGCAGTGACCAGTGGAGTTCAACCAGGTCTGTTGTGAAATAGCAACACACTAAAGACAATAGTGGATGTGTCGCTCAATTTCGTGGATTAGTTGAAGTTGGACATCAACACCATTGGATGCCCGCTCAGTGGCCTAGTGGCTAAGTGCTCGCGCGCAAAACCAGTGATTCCTGGGTTCGAATCCCGCGAGGCGGGGTCGTAGATGTGCACTGCTGAGGAGTCCCACAATAGGACGAAACGGCCGTCCAGTGCATCCAGGTTTTCCATGGTGTTCTAGCTTCAACTGACTCATGATCGCAGCCATTAAAGTCCATGCATTCTGGATTACTTCAAAACAATACAATCTTTCAAATAATTTTAATTTAACTTGAGGTTTTCAGTACTCTACGAATCTGATTCACCTCTGAAATAATATTTTCATGTCAACACTCAAGAAAACTATTTTTAGACTATCTTCTACTGGTTGGTAATATTCAACACCATGTTACTGAATTAATCACATAAACGGAGTTTGAATTTATTTTGTCATCTTGAGTGCTGTTAGTGGTATGAGAGCGGTTATCACTTTCCGGTGGCTCACACAGTGGAATGGTTCTTCCAGAGGTCCCTGTAAAGGAAATTGGAATAGAGGTGGTCTTAGTGACCTGAGAGCGTGATCGCAGAGTCGAAGGAACAACTGCTTGAGGCCGGTCACACACGACCTTGCTATGTTTTTCGTGTTAGCTACGTATTTATTGAGACCTCACCACCGGAGACAGATATCCGTGGGATAAGGCGAGGTGTGCATTTTTAGTGTTGACAATTTCTAACCCTACCCCTTCTTGTGGGGACGGCAGTATCGCTGCCATGCTGGTTGTCTGAAGGAAATACCTTACTGACGTCACACCTCTGTACAGTCACCAGTACGACTTCACCCTTGGACATTGGGTTTGCTGCGTTTAGTCTTACAGTTCTTCAACCGACCTGTCTAGCATGGTAGGACTTTGAGTAACGATTGTTCTAGCCAGTATAGCTTGATTGGTTCTTCACGATAGGCAATCGCGACCACCACGTCAAGGTAGCAACAACGGTCGAGTTATTTTGTCATAAGTTTGCATCAGCCACTAAATATAAGGAAAATACTTGTATGTTCGAGTCATGAATGTAATAGCATATGCATTCACGAATGGAGTAATAAACTTGACTACAGTCAATGAGTTTTTCATGGTTTTTATATTAACACCAATTCAAGACTAACTTATAAATAATGATTTCAGATGTTGTTTATTATCAATTGTGAGAATATGTAGTACGTTTGTCGAGATACTGCTGAGTTGCTAACAGAATAGATCTGAATATTTTCATGCCTTATTGTGTTCACCATAAGCGGCTAATTCATAGAATTATTTAAGACATCTATATTCATAAGATTTATATCTAGTAATATGTGTGTATCATTCAACGTATTAACGCAAGTTTTAAAATATCTCGTTTAAATAGAGTCAGAACAAAAATTGATGCAGAATAATATGAATGAATCATATTTCGGTGGTTTCTAAGCAGCTGCTTAAAACCATTTAAGTATTGAAAGTTAACATTGAGATAAGATATAATGTAAAACCATTAACATAGATTAACGAAAACAATTAGAATGAGATAACTCATTTACCTAAAACATGAACTGAAGATCATAGAGCTTGAACTAAGTTTCGTCAAAGTATTAAAAAGATAATAATAAAAAGGGGATCTCTCAAAATAGAATATAAGTAGATAACCAGAAGAGTGTCATAATGTTAAACAATAGGCGAGGAGATAACAATTATAATGTATGAGTTTTATTGCAATGGTAAAAATCTTTAACATTTTCACTATTGTGATATGACGAGATAACTCCGCCTGGAGTCCCTTTCGGGGGCCTACTGCCGGTCCCAAGCCCGGATAAAGGAGGAAGGTTGGGCATGGGGTTAGCGACCCCATCCCGTAGGAAACTAACTCGCTAAAAAAACGCTAACCAGAAAAAATTATTCAAACCATTTAAACTCTGCCCTGGGAGTCAGGAGGTCTTCGTTTAGAAGAATTATGACGCCTCATGATGAAAGCCGAGTTTCTTCGGAAGTCACGAGGCCGATGTCCCTTCTGACAAACAGAGCAACCATTTATTTAGGTACATGGAATGCTCGCACAATGTGGGAGACGGGGAGAGTTTTCCAAATTGCCGCAGAAATGAGGAGATACAATTTAGAGGTGCTTGGGATCAGTGAAAAACATTGGACGCAAGTTGGACAACAACGACTAGCTTCAGGGGAGCTGCTGTTATACTCCGGACATGAACAAGAAAATGCCCCACATACACAAGGAGTTGCATTGATGCTGTCCAAACAAGCACAAAATGCACTTATAGGATGGGAATCTCATGGACCAAGGATCATCAAAGCCTCCTTCAAAACAAAGAAAACGGGGATTACAATGAACGCCATCCAATGCTACGCGCCTACCGACGACTACAATCAAGACGCTAAAGATCAATTCTACGATAGGCTGCAGTCAATCGTCGAGAAGTGCCCAACAAAGGACCTGACTATTTTGATGGGAGACCTAAATACCAAGGTTGGAATTGACAACACCGGATATGAAAAGATCATGAGACGACACAGACTCGGAGAAAGGAACGAAAATGGTGAAAGATTTGCAAATCTATGTGCCTTCAATAAACTGGTCATAGGCGGGACTATATTCCCACATAAACGCATACACAAAACCACATGAACTTCACCGGATCACACCACACAGAACCAAATCGACCATATCTGCATCAACAAAAAGTTCAGGAGGACGATGGAAGACGTGAGAACCAAGAGAGGAGCTGATATAGCATCGAATCATCACTTGCTGGTCGCCAAGATGAAATTGAAACTCAAGAAGCACTGGACAACGGAGCAGACAACATCACAAAAGTTTAATACGGCTTTTCTTTTGGGATACTGACAAACTCAACAAATTCAAGATAACCCTCAGCAATAAGTTCCAGGCCTTTCATTATCTACTCAATGGAGAAGAAACTACTATGGAAAGCAACTGGAAAGAGATAAAAGAAGCAATCACTTCAACATGTCATGAGGTTCTGGGCCACAAGAAATACCATCACAAGGATTGGATGACGATCGATACACTGGATATGACTCAAGAAAGGAGGAACAAGAAGGCAGCAATCAATACCAGCCGAACGAGAGCAGAGAAAGCCAAGGCACAAGCTGAATACACAGAAGTAAACAAGCAAGTGAAGAGGAGCATCAGAACTGACAAACATAAATATGTGGAAGATTTAGCAGGCTGTAAGTGAAGGAAACATGAGACAACTGTATGACACAACAAAGAAACTCTCTGGAAATCACCGTAAACCAGAACGACCAGTGAAAAGCAAGGAAGGCAAGGTAATCACCAACATTGAAGAACAACGGAACAGGTGGGTGGAACACTTCAAAGAACTCTTGAATAGACCAGCCCCACCGAACCCACCCAACATCGAAGCAACACCCACGGACCTCCCAATCGATGTTGGCCTACCAACAATTGAAGAAATCAGCTTGGCCATCAGACAAATCAAGTGTGGCAAAGAAGCAGGATCAGACAACATTCCAGCAGAGGCACTGAAAGCAGACGTGGCGGTAACTGCAAGGATACTCCAAACTCTCTTCAGAAACATTTGGGATGAGGAACATGTACCAAAAGACTGGAAAGAAGGACTTCTGGTCAAAATACCAAAGAAAGGCGATCTCAGCAACTGTGATAACTACAGGGGAATCACTCTTCTCTCAATACCAGGAAAAGTCTTCAACAGGGTATTGTTAAACAGGATGAAGGACTCCGTAGACGCCCAACTTCGAGACCAACAGGCAGGATTTCGTAAAGATAGATCGTGTACAGACCGAATCGCAACTCTACGGATCATTGTGGAACAATCAATTGAATGGAATTCATCACTCTATATCAACTTCATTGACTACGAAAAAGCATTTGATAGCGTGGACAGAACAACCCTATGGAAGCTTCTTCGACACTACGACGTGCCTCAGAAGATAGTTAATATCATACGGAATTCCTACAATGGATTAAACTGAAAAATCGTTCATGGAGGACAGTTGACAAAGTCGTTCTAAGTAAAGACCGGTGTCAGACAAGGTTTCTTACTCTCACCCTTTCTCTTTCTCCTGGTGATTGACTGCATCATGAAGACGTCAACATCTGAAGGGAAGCACGGGATACAGTGGACAGCTAGGATGCAATTGGATGATCTAGACTTTGCAGATGATCTGGCTCTTCTATCGCATACGCAACAACAAATGCAGGAGAAGACAACCAGTGTAGCTGCAGCCTCAGCAGCAATAGGTCTCAATATACACAAAGGGAAAAGTAAGATTCTTCGATGCAACACAGCATGTAACAATCCAATCACAATTGACGGAGAAGCTTTGGAAGATGTAAAAACCTTTACATATTTGGGCAGTGTCATCGATGAACACGGTGGATCCGATGCAGATGTGAAGGCACGGATTGGCAAAGCAAGAGAAGCATATTTACAACTGAAGAACATCTGGAACTCAAAACAATTGGCAACCAACACCAAAGTCAGAATTTTCAATACAAATGTGAAGACAGTTCTACTGTATGAGGCGGAAACCTGGAAAACTACGAAATCCATCATCCAGAAGATACAAGTGTTTATTAACAGTTTTCTACGCAAAATACTTCAGATCCGCTGGCCGGACATTATTAGCAACAACCTTCTGTGGGAGAAAACAAATCAGATCCCAGTGGAGGAAGAAATCAGGAAGAAGCGCTGGAAGTGGGTAAGACACACATTGAGGAAAGCACCGAACTGCGTCACAAGACAAGCCCTCACATGGAATCCTCAAGGTCGAAGGAGGAGAGGAAGACCAAAGAATACATTACGCCGAGAAATGGAGATAGATATGAGAAAAATGAACAAGAATTGGATGGAACTAGAAAAGAAGGCCCAGGACAGAGTGGGTTGGAGAATGCTGGTCGGCGGCCTGTGCTCCATTGGGAGTAACAGGCGTAAGATATGACGAGATGAAAAGTCAAAATTAAATTGATTTACACATAATTTTTATTCAATATTACTTCCGTTTTAATTCAATATAATGATTACTCAAGGTAATATTTGTTTCTGTTTTCCTGTATGATAATTTATTATGTAATAACATACGATATTCTTGTATTCAAAATTGACATGAACTATACTCAGCATGACATGTAGCATATGATCTTGTCATAACTATAAGTATTTTTCATGTATGTGGGTGTATGAATTAATGTATAAATGAGTGTACTTTCCACTAGACTTGTCGTGGTTGTTCGTGCTTCTGGCTGCTTGTGGAATATATGTCCCTCTTCCGAAGTTGGACTTCTCTCTCTAGTTAGCTGTGCTGGAACGCGTCGGAATAGCTAGCTTATCTGTCGTTGTTTCACAGAGTCTTAGTTTCGTTCTCAGAATGGGTGAACTCTTAATCTTTTCAAACATAACAAAATTTAATGTCATACGGGAAAACAAAACAAATACTATACTGCGTAGTCACTAAATTGATTTGAAACCGGATCAATGGTGAACAAAAGTCATAATGAGTAAATCAGTCTAATTTTGACTTTTCATCCCGTCATAACAGGCTGAAATCTCATTCTTCGTTATTCAGTAATTTTAAAACTAAGTATAACTTGTAAGCAAAGATGGACGGTGGCTGGCAGTGGAATCCAGAGCATGCATTTCGTCCTATCTAGGACTCGTCAGCTGGATGTACCTACATCCCACAGTTGATGCTGATTCAGAGATTAGAACACAGTACCGTTCGCTTCAAACGCCATCGCGTTATCCACTTAGCTACTGAGTCCTGATAGCCACTTGCTTGTGGAATGAGGTGAAGTTGAAATTTACTTGCTATGGTTTGTTTGAGTCTTCTCATTTTTGTTTAGGAATGAAATTGATCAGTCTCTTATTGGCATATGTGCATACTGTGAGGAGTGTTTCGATAATTCTTATGAATTAGGGCATTTCGAAGCATTTGGTACAGGATGCACATATGCCAATAAGAGACTGGTCAATTGCAGTCATAAGCATCATTTGGAAGATTCAAACAAACAATACAGAAATGAATTATGTATTACCTGATCGTTGGACATCTTCCACATAATCTGGGTCAATGAAAGTGACACCCAGATATGTAGAATGAAGATATAGCAAAGTGATATTACTTCATGATATATCTAAAACAAGAACGTTACTAATGTTAAAAATTTGCTTTGAGTGTTATGAAATCCATCTTAAATGTATCAAATACCCTACTGTTAGTAGTAGGTACAATTCAACTAATAAGTTGATAATCCTTTGTTACAGAGCTTTCCCTTAGCTGTTTTCTGATTGGCTATGCACTGGCTGAAAATTCATCGGAATTGTTTCAAGCTCATTTCTAAAGTATGCTCTTACCATTAAATTCATTACTGTGTCACACATAACCACATGATTCTTATATATATGCTATATTTTTCATGATTATTTTTTAACAGATTTTATAAACAATTAGATCTATTATTCCCAACTAAGCATCTAGTCCTATGACAAAGAAATCTTAAGTTAGTGTACATATTACTGACTTCAAACTGTGTTAACCAGGAGAATAAAGTCTAAAGAGCCATCAGTTTAAGTATTAACTCGTAGTCAAATGCTAAATTGAAGCGATGATACAATAGATATAGTAAACATTTGATCTTTTGTTACTAAATTGCAGGTCCAGAACTTAACATCACCTATTTTAGTTTAAGTAACTAGGTGGCATCACTACCTTTCATATTTGAAATACACAACTCAAAAAAAAGCAGGCAAATCTGTATCACTATTGCATGTTAGATTAGTTGTGATGAATTCCTATCGAAATGTAAATAATCAACTATTTTATATAAAATACAGTCCCGGAACATTTATTACTGACTTAATCCTTATCCGAAAAATGTCAGACGAAAAAAATGTCGACTAAGAAGCATTTTAGATGCCTGCATCGACTGGTTTATGGAGGCGTTTAATATTGACAAACAAAAAAGATAACCTCCACTCCATTTGCTTTCCGTTAAAGGAGATGTATGCTATTATACTGTTAATATTTTATGAAATTAAAGCATACTTGTTCAAAAACTGAATAGACAATACTTAAATGACATATGAGTACTTCAGCATATACATATGCAAACCAAGCAAAGCATATCTACATGACGCCTTTTTTAACTGATTATTAAAAGGGAAGAAAAGCCTCGGGATTTATAAGTGAGTATATAAATATACAACCTAAAAGGTATAGTACAAACAGTTGTCCGTAGTATCTGCCTGTTACACTTAATAATTAAGAAAAAATTTTGTATCAACGTTATTTGAGAAATTAGGAATATTTGGAAAAGATTCTATTAAAAAAAGACAAACGATATCATGCGTAAAAACAGATATAATCTAACAAATGTACATCGTTTACTTTATAAAGTTATAGTATATCACTGAGATATGCTAATTAATTAGAACATACAATATTAAACACGACTTCGTTTCCCATTGTTCGACAATATATATAGCATGAAGACATTTCATCCTTATCAAACTGGCTGGTTAGTATAAATCAGTCCATTGAAGTGTGGAACAAGGCTGAGATCACATTTAAAGGACTTACGAAGCTTTTTATTTCATTGTCAACTATATGTTTACTACCATATCCCCATTCATGGATATACAAACAAATATGAAAGATACTACAGGGTAGGAGATAATCTCTGGAAGTTTATATTTATGGGCCATCATAAAGTACTTAGTTCTGAATAAATAAAATTATATGTAAAGGTCGTACCGCAACGTCTCGGATTGTTTATAACAGCTACGGTTTACGTGACAGGAAACAACTAAAATAACTGTTTTCTTGTATTTGGAAGAGGACCATGAGGAAAGACGGAATCCCATTGTTATGAGTACATAAGAACTTAAAGATAGTAGTCCATTCAGACTCAACCAAAACTACTGCCTTGTCAGGTCACTTCAATAATGTTTACTTTGTAGACACTAACAAAGTACGTCAACATAGCCGTACACCTGAAACTCAACTGATATTCTTGTTTTATGACTATATTACTTATTATTAATCAGTGTTAATCCTCTTTTTCTTGTACCTCGTTCGTTAAATTGATTATCCACAAACTGACTTCGCTCTTATTGGTTGAAATGCCTTTTGTTTGAACGGCCATTTTGAACCTGTCACATTTAAGTATGACTGCTTTGTAATTAACTGCTGTTGTTTTTTTATCACCTTAAATGTACGCTCAACTTATGCTAATTATGATTTATTGTCACAATATTTATAATATTTATGTATATATTTCTATAAACGTTTCAGAGTAACCAAAACAGTTTTCTGACTCATACAAACTTCAAGTACGTTATCCTAGTGAACCTGACAGTTACTTAAGTTGCATCAGTAACAAAATTACGGTCTAATGCAGTCAGAAAAGGAAGATTCTAAAGTGGAAAATTATACAAAAATAAAAACAATTAGAACTGGGATTAACCAAGCTAAAGGGAGAACTTGGGAAGCGAAATTCACTGCAGAGACTTCAACACGAAGGAAATCGTGCTGACTCCTATAATAATAGTATGTTTAAAATAATGTAATGAACTCTAGGAACTATAATCCCACGTTCGCCTTCGAACCCTAGCTTTTAGAGCACAGTATTAAGCGTATATTATATGAGTCAAGGCAGAGAATTTAATTTAGGCGATCTAGCTAAGTTTGTCAAAGAATGCGTGGATATCCTAATTACAAGATACAGAAAATTAGCTGTAAGCTTGTAATCAGGTAAACAAGTTAAAAGTTTTTTAGCCTAACCATCATTCAGCACAAAGAAGAATATTTTCGCTTTTCAGTATGCTTCTGTTAATAGCCAATGTGGTTTATACTAATGCCTGTCTACATAAATAGCATATAACACCAATACGAAGTGGAATGCCTAGCAGCAGAAGGTGGAGAAGATTGAAATGAGAAGAGAAAAGGAAACTGAAAGCAATCAAGATAAGAATAGGAATGAAAGAACAATGAAGCTGGTAAGAGACAATTCAAAAAAAGATGTGTAAATGAGATGTATTCGATGTATGATTTTCACATTTTCCTCAACCACTGTGTGATTGTGCATTAAACTCTAAATTGCTTATCCTCACTTTACTTCTCGTCCTCTACCATACCAGCAGTGAAAACCGCTACCCTGATTAGTGTGAAACACTGCATGCAATAGAAATTCGGGAAAGAGTAAGAACAATTAGAGACGGAAAGTTGTGTCACTTGCATCTAAAAGCTAAACACATGACTAAAAGTTTTCGACTTCAAAGAGGATGCACAATCGAAGGATTTTGCAGGCGGCATCAGACAATGTTACATGAAACTAATGGCGTTTGCCAGCCTGACCCTGATGTTAGTACTAATCACGTTCCAGAATATCGACTTACAATATTTATGTATTCAAATAAATAAATATATATCGACTTACGAGTAAAGATGCATCAGCGACGGGAGAACCAAGAGTAGCTATGACGATAGTACTGGTTTTTATATAAATTTTTCTGAGTGATCAAAACAATCTTCTGACTTAAATAGAGCTTGGGTGTGTTATTTTATTGAATCTGACATTACCTCCAAAGGTATTGAAAAGATACTGTCGTTAGCCATATTTTTCCCATAATGGAAGTAGACAGCCGTGTTAAACTAACGACCTATGAGTCTACTTAGTGTACTTATAAAGATAATGAAAAAATGACTCACGATCAGTTGCTTAGTCACAAGAAATCGCAATCTGTTGGCCCTAGAGTAACAGGCTTTGTTCGAAACATTCCTGTCTGGCTGCTCTACATATAGCTTGTAACTTATTAAGAACTAACTGAGAATACATTAATATCTGCCCATAATTAACTACGCCTAAGTTGATAGAAATTACAAAACCAATAATCAGGAACAATATTGAGCGGTTTTTAAGACAACGACAAAAAAGTGAATAATATTTAGAAGGAAAACTAGTAGGATCTAATAAAGCTAGATCACCTACGGAATTTCAGCACGACAAACATTCTTCCAGCTAACTTATAAGCAAGTAAGACTTATATTTAAATATCTATCTGCATATGTATGAATATTAATAATGCAAATCACTGTCCTATTCTTAACTAAATTCTTAGAGCCAATTGGTAACCATGATCGCTTACTTTAGCCCTTTGCTCTAACCTTAAACCCTTACACTAATACGGTTGACCCTGAATCTTAACTCCAATCCTTCTTCGTTCACCGAAATAAATGACTTCTTTATGGAAATATATGTCAAACGTGTCAGAACAGTAATCATTATAATTTTGCTTTTTTACTACGAACTATTTTATCAGTAAACATTGCAATGTAACATCTACTGAAGGGTTTTGTGTGTTATGATTGCATCGCATAGCCTTCAAATGCTCTGACCAAGATAAGTCTCGACTTTTATAACGCACTCACATGGTACCTAATCTAGAATACAGTATCCCTGTAATCAGTCCACTTCTCATTATAGACGATGAAAATACAATATGAACAAAAAACAGATACTAAGCTAGTAGGAAATCTACATTATCTCTCCTGTGGGGAGCTGTGGAAAAGTTCAGATCGCCTTTCTTCACCTGGTGGTACCATGCTGTGACTAAACAATGAATTTGGTGTCCACATTCTTCATTTTTTTATTTCGTTTAATAATAGTCATCTCCACAGCCACCAAAAAGGATTTAAACAGAAACGAGAAGAGACTTTCGTTTTGTAGAGCTTTAGAGGACTAGCTAGGTATCAGTTTCATCAATGAACAATTAAAAAAACATTGTACACTCACCAAAATATATTATGTAAAGATTAACACAGGCTAACCAACCTACCATAATAATTCCTGAAAACTGAAGTACTTAATGTCACTATTTCGAGTATCCGTTTATATAGTGACCTTTGAAACTTTCCGTACAAGAAACAAACACATAAGCCATTTAGCCAGACATATAATCGTGCATAAGTAGGAGTAATGTTAAGAATTAAATGTGATGAAAACGATATTATATCAGTTCCTGAAGTATTTGATTGCTGGGTCAAAAGATTTGCTGTTTATAAATTACTACGAACTAGCTAGAATGGCAGCGAAATTTCCATATTCTTTTCTGATCTGTAATTTATGGATTGACAACCAATTTTCCATTGTGGAAATTTTACTGTAGTTTGCGACTGATTGTAAAATATCTTTGCTAAACACTGTGAGATAATGTGGCCGTAAATGCCCTAGTATGGTAGAGGGTAAGAAAATCCCCCTTCTACCTTAGAAATATTTTTAAACAATCAGGCATTGACAACTTCCGACAAAGAAGATCAACCCATTGCCTTCAGATGACTCAAGAGCGTGTACAAGAGTAAGAAAAAAAGCAAATAGCAGTAGTAAAAATGACTTGGTAAATGTGAGGTATCTTCTTATGGAAGTTGAGAAATCTGATTTCAAACCATTGGTGTGCATTCATTTAATAATCTCGAGAAAATGATTGGCTTACAAGACTAATGTGGTTACCAGATACTAATAGGCATTGTCTCCCGACTTTATTTTATACATTGTAGATTAGGTCTTTGACTTAAAGGGTCAAGAAGTGTTCCCTTATAATAGCTGGATTTTAGCCTATGAGGATGGATGGGACCTTAAGCAAAACACAAATAAGACACTTAACAATTATGAAAAACTAGGACCAGTATAACTGCTATTATGTGAATTTTTCCACCTTGACGATTCTTAAGTTTCCAGATATATGAAGCACATATTTTCAATACTATTTTTAAGATATCATAATTGATTTATTACATATTTCAAACGTCCATGTCATTAGACGTTGCTGATATCCAATACCAACTCTTTTACAATGATAGCTTTGCAAGTTTTTAAGTCAAATGGACCTAATTTCTTGAGTATAGGTAGAAAACGTCGCTGCTTGACGCTGTGAATACTAAAGACCAAGGTCAAACAGTTGCATAGCTAAAATCTACATGTATGTTAAGGTTATATTGTTGCAAATTTTACCAATGAATACTTGTTAGAAACTCACTGGAATTTCAACTAGTTGAACGACATCTCCAGTCTTAATACGACAGTTCTATCAAGAACGAATTAATGAAATGTTTTTCTAACCTCTTCAGTCGTATAATATTCAATTGTACCTGAGTGTTCTGTTTTACGAAAACAGTAATTGGAGGTTTCGGATTGAGGTATACCAAACCTGTGAAACTAGTAAAGAAAGATAGCATCACTTACTTCTGCGAAACTTTGTATATGATATCATCGTACACAGCTGGCTAGGGAAAAATCCATTATTATAAATAGATTGTCTTACACACTCAAATGTAAAAAGTTGACCAGTACCCTCAAACTCCACACCAAATTTCAAAAGATTTTGAGATGACATTGGAGTAATGTTTCTTGATATGTACTATTTTACCTGCTGACATGAAATCGAGGTCATTTAAGTCCGTTGACAAGGTTGTATAAACATCTTTAAAGTAGCTTTACAGTAGTAAAACAACAACCAAAAATATTACTATACAACTGTGTGGTTGAATCAAAAAGTCCAGTAACTGACTATTAAGACTCTGAATGCCGGCTTATGGGAAGATGTTATGACCAAAAGCGAAGACGTCATATAACTATTATTATCAAAGAATAACTGAGAGTTAAATAAACATGTTTTATCGTAACTCTGTGGGAGCATCCTGTTGTTTGGTCAAAATCTGTGAAGATATCCTATATAAAGAGGGTGTAATTTTTAGCTGCTCATAGTTAGCCTGAGCCTACTGATCTTAGAAGGACGAGGTACTAAATGAAACATATACTGTAACCGAGTATGAATACGGGATGTGTTTACATTCTATGATGAGAACGATCGATAGCAATGGGCAATTATTCATGAGGAAGATTAGGGAACGCTTAAATTTACAGTTAGGTGGTCTGGAATGACACTAAATTCGTTACAAGTTCAACTTTTCAATTGTTCTCACCCAACAGAATCGTGGATATAGATTGGGAATTGTTTGAATTTAACTTACTGGGGCTCAGGTAATCAACGACCACTCTATCAGTTGGGTACTTAAAATAAAGATAAATAATTAGGCACGGTGGTGATCTATGTGACAAGTCAATTGTTTATCAGATGAACTTCTACAAATGGATCCAGATTAAGAGAACACAGAGCTGGGCAGAATTTCCGCTCCGTAAATTTTGGGGCTTTAATTGATACTCTGTGTTTTTCGACTCAACTTGTGATTCGGAAGTGACGCAGATCCTTATCAAAAACACTTATGTCTGTGAAGATGTCACAGATAAATAGTGTTTAACTCTGTCGTCTGAAGTCACCGCTTATAGCAGAACTCTATGGCCAATCGACTGAAAGATATATCTAGATGACAGAAGGGGTTGAAAAGTTTAGTTAAGTCAAATCTGAAAGTTTTCTTCCTACAGCTTGTGAGATCTACTTTTTGAGTCTCTCAGCCGATAATTTAAATATTATGTGAGACGAGGTGACTAACCGCACAAATATATGTAATTGGAATCTCAGGACATCATTAAGAAAGGAGAGGAAGGTGCTCTACGTAAAATACACCGAATCGACTAGGTCCTACACTTAGTCGTCTGACACCTTCCACCATCGAGAAAGTACTCAGAAAATTTAATAAAACGTCTTACATGTACCTCCAATGAGAAAGTGCAGATTTACTGTCTAGTTCGGTATCAGTACATTTATCTTTCACCATAATAATACACCTAATCCCAAAATTGTAGATTTGTCACGACGTAAACACATAATCTACAAGATCTTACGTGGAAGTCACATCATCACCTATACTGACTCATCCTACATGGCAATCAGCAATATGACGTTTAGTACTCACACAGGACATATTTTGACTGGTGTTAAATTATATGTTTGATGTGAATAGGGGCAAGTTACATAGAGTGACCACGCCGCAAGGATGAGTCATGCCATATTAATCAATTCTTCCCATTTTGATCTCCTCCAAGTGTTACTTGTTGAATATCAATTTTTTCACTTATTATATTCTAAGCTTTAAAGGTCATGTGGTCAAGAACAGATACAACTACAAAACCAATACTTATACCTGAGAACGGAGTATGATTGCAATTACCGCGACACGAAGTAAGAACAATTAGACTGGTACAAGTGAGCATTGGTTAACCTCAAAGCATGACGACCCAAGTAGAAAATACACTCAATATATATTGGTTGTATACCCGTTTCAATTAATAATTAGAAAACCAATATATATATATATATATATATATACAATATCAAGATTTATGACAAATCACAGGCTAAATGTCATAATGGACATAGTTCATGTTATTTTAATACGAGAATATCTGATATTGAATAAACATCACACTCGTGTAAACTAATGTTATATCGAATAAGATGTCACATTGGAAAATAAAATAAATATTACTCCGAACAATCATCACACTGACTTAAAAAATAGGAGTAAGATTGACCAAAAATCACGATGATTCGAAATTTGTTCTTGCCTTCTCATCCCACCATTAAGAATCAAAGCTCCACTAGTGTAAATTCAGTAAATGACCATCAGGCATCAATATTCACCCTCATGGAAAAAAAAATCGAGTTTTGGGATTTGTATGGTGCCTTGTCATGATGTAACGTGACGCAATGTAATTTCAGTACCATAAAGTTTAACGAATTCGTCGAACGCGATTTAGGTAAGTCAAAATGGTTCATATGGTTGCCAATGGAATAGAAGAAGCTTTCGCTTAACGGACTTCCGTGTCTAGTAGCACTGGATCATCGATACATCCAGGCAGGAACCTAGGTATATTAACGATAATAAAGGAAAAAGGAAAATATTGGTAAATCACAATAAGATACTATCCTTAGTCCTTAAGATTGGGTCAAATTTCCTTTTAAAGGACTCCTGCGAAGTCGCTTGGACTAGCTCAAGCGTCAGCGAATTCCAGCATTTGACTACTCATAAAGAGTAGAGGTCGTATCTAGAGTCCATTTTGCTGAGCTGTGTCTCCAATTTCTGGGTATTAACACTTAGGTTTGTGTTGGAGGTAAACTTAATTGGGTGTTTGGAGGGATGCCCAGAAGTGTTAAGGATGCTATAAGCCATTAGGTCACCTCCAAAACGCCTTTACTCTAACGGTGAAGGTTTAGTGACTGAAGGCGCTCTTCATAAGACTTGAACTTGAGTCCTTGAACTGATTTCGTAGCTCACCGTTGGATACGCTCCAGAGTGTCTTCATCCTTTTGGAGTGAGGGAGGAAATACTAACTTTCCGTACTCTAAATGAGGCCGAATGAAACTGTTGAAGATTATGAGTAAAGTTCTCTCGTCAAACTGGCCAGAAGTGCGCTTCAATGTTATCAGTGCAAGGTTTGCTCGAAAGGCATTTTTGTCACAGTTAGCGTAAAACTTCAAATCATAGGGCACCCGAACTCCTAGATCTTGTTCAACTTCAGATACCTCCAGAGAGGACTTGCCCAAGTTGTAACCGTATTCTACAACATGTCTCAGATGGAACACTTTACACTTTGAAGTGTTAAAGGTAAGTCCGTTGTCATCTGCCCAACCTTGAAGTCGAGTCAGAGCCTCCTGAAGTGCCAGTATATCCTCTTGGTTGCGCATCTCCATCTAGAGTTTCATGTCATCAGCAAAAAGTAATGTCATATGATGACTGTTGTGGAAGATCGTTTATATAAATCAAGAAGAGAAGAGGTCCTAATACTGAACCCTAGGGGACCCCACCTGAACATTTCATAGCCCGAGAGAAAGTGAAGTTAACCGTGGCCTTAAAACGTCAATTTTTTAGATATGAAGTGAGCCAGTCAACTAAAGGTGATTTAATGTCCAATCGTTTGAGTTTATTGACAAGAAATATATGGTTGACCCTATCAAAAGCTTTTGAGAAGTTCAAGTGAATGGTGCCAACTCTCCACTTGCGATCAAGGATGGTTGCCCATCCGTTCACCGAAGTCAACAAGTTGATTCTGCAAAATGGCCATTCCTGAAACGACACTGCTGAGGTAAGGATAATAAATAATCGTCTCCATAATTTTGGAGGTATAGAGAGAACGGCGACCGGTCGTTAGGTTGAAGATTCGCCGCATCAACCTCCTTTGAAAATTGGTGTGATGTGAGCCAGCTTCCAAATTCCCGGAAATTAGCTTCGGCTTAGCCGGTGTGAGACTATCACGCTAAGTGGTGTTGCCAGGATTGAAGTTGTTTCCCTAAGTATAGCAGAACGAACCACATTCGGACCAGGAGAAGAGTCTTTTCTTAGGTGCTGCAGTTTCCGGTACACCAATTCCGTGGTCATGTTCACTTCGAAAGTCCTGTGAAGTTGCAGATGAAGCCTTCATCAATATACGTGATATGGATTGGTTGAAATGTTTGCGATTATTGTTCAGCCAAAAGTATAGCGTCGATACCGTTGTTATTGGTCGGACTATTAGGACCTAGCAGTTGGGAAACGCCAGTTTCGGCTTGTCGAAGAGAGGCTGCATAATGGGGTAGGCTTTTCGGATTGGAGACAAATTTATCCATAAACTTTATCTGGTACTGAAGCCTGTCTTCTCTTATTGCCTTTGTGCATATGCTCCTGATATATTTGCGTTGCCTGTAAGCGCCATTGTTATCAGTTCGTTTGCAGACGAAAAGTGCGGTTCTTGGTGACTTTGGGATGCTTGTAGCTTTTGGGGCCCGTTTCAAGAATAGATTGCTTTGTAGTACATAAGAGCGTGTGTAGTAAGAAATCCCAGTGAGCATTCACATCAAATTGAGGGTGAACATGCTAACCCACCTATCACAGATAGTCTTATAAATCTGACACATTCAACCTTCATAAATTTTATCGCCTGTTGTTGGTTGAATATCTTAACTCAGTTTTCCTGACAAAACTGAAGGCTGTAACGGCGTGATCACTTTTTTCAGGGGAGCCAGGTTTGAGAGGTCATCAACTAGGAATTCTTCGTTTTCAAAAATACCCAGTCTAAGCGTGACAGCGTCTGGCAGTCTCTTCAGCGAGTTGCCGGCTTCACATTTTCGTGGAATCCCAGATCCTCAATGAGGTTGAAGAACCGAGCATCAATCGAGTTTACACCTCTAATATACGTATGTTCCGCAAAATTGACTTTAGGAAGATTGAAGTCCACTGAAATCAGGATACGAGTGAATCCGAGACGCTTGGAGCCGGATAATTCTTCCAGCACACGATTGTCGTACTCGAAGTCAGAAGTGGGCTTCCTGTAGATGGCCTCAACGATACATCTCGAGGTGATAGATGATCTCACTGAGCACCATACGGATTCATCATGATTGATAAACTGTTGGTTGTGCACTTGATGTACCCCCAGGCATGATCGTATGTATAAGGCTACTCCACCCTCAATTCCTGTTTTTCTGTCGTCTCGAAACAAAGACATCCCAGGCATTCTCAGCTCCTATTAGGATAAAGCATGAGCGCCTAGAAAGTGGTTGTCACTCATGTTTGCTAGAAACTTTACAGTTTTTCCATATCGCGTCGTCGTAGGTCGGTTAAATGGTATTTCAATACATCAGAATCAACAAAAATATTCTCAACAAGATGGGATCAGATATCAATCTGCAGGGATTCCAGTAATCTTCCCAGACAGACAGTCAAAGGTTAACAGACACACACTAAACCACGTCGTGACCTTGAGCTTCGTCAAACACGACCTTACTGTCAATAGACCAGCAACATGCAATGGAAAACTAGGTGAAAAATGAAAGTCTTTAAGCTAAATCACATAATGGAAGCTCAGACGAGGAAGACTGAAGAATATGAAGTGTGGTCAAAAGAGATCTGAACAAAGGTTAAAATACGCGATAGGGAGAAGAAACAAATAAATGACAGTACTGTCCAACAAATGCTGTGGAGGGATTTTCAGCGTTCTCTTTCCGTTACAATATCTCTCAACTCTGTTACCAGATGGGGGTTCAAAAGACACCCAACCGACTCCAGGGTTAGTACTAAAAAACGGGAAGTTCCATGCCCAGAATAGTCATCCAACCCAAAATCCTGAAACAGTGCATAGAAGCCATCAGTATGCCAGTACGCGAACTTTTGGGCGCACACTAGATTCGCACCAACTAAAAGAGAGTGGAAGCAGGCTCATCTCACTCCAATCTTGAAAGATAGAACAATCTAGCCTTTCACAGACAATTCACTTTACTCGCAATACTCTCGAATGTAATGAGAGGACTGGTGGATGCGAAAATGGATGAACATATAGCTAATAAAACATCCTTCGTGAAGCACAACATGAATTCAGGCGAAGCCGGTTTTATACGAGCAATCAACAATGGCCCGCGAAAGCGTTTCAGCACTAGGCATTCTCCAGGAAACATTTCTTAGTTCACTGCTGTTCTTGATCCTTATTAACGACCTGTCGTATAGAGTCAGCTCGTTGGCACTGATCTATGGAGACAACAGAAGAATCTAGTGGCTCATAAAAAGCGAAAAGTATTTACCTTACAACAATAGAGCAATGAGCCGTAGACAATGGGTTAGAACCTAGCCCGTCGAAGTGTCCTGTCATAAACATCCTGCCTCATTTGACACTCAGCATTTACGCCCTACAAAGATATACACTTCCGATTGTTTCCTCAGAGCGTGATCACGAGCTTCAATCCACGTAGAGCTTGGAAAACAACTGAAACCACACAGGGTATGCAGCCATGGCAAACGCGACCCTCCACTTTATGTGTAGACTACTTGAGGAAATCACTCCAGAGCTGTACTGACATTGATTATAAAATACACACGACCCCATCTTGAGATCCACAATATTATTGCTCCCCTCTTTTCCAATGAAATATAAGTTTCCTGGACCAGGTGCAGAAATGGTTAACCAGATGGCTGATGGGTCTAAAACATGGATGTTAAGAAGACACAATACAACACGTGAATTTATTGTCGTTGAGCTATATGTGAATAAGAGGTGATCTGGTGATCTAGCACGCAACATATTAAGTACGCCGAATCACCTGAACAGTACGAAGCTTTGAGAGGAGACTTCATAAACACATATTCACCCACAGATTACCATCTCCCTATTAGAACAGTCGTTTCTGATATATTTCTCATAAATTAACACGGTTATCGTTGCTGCATACGGGTAATTACTTCCTGTATCGCTTGCTATCACCTTCGTTTCCCGTTCCTTTTTTCAAATCCACCATTTTACATATTATCAATTGAGAAAACTGATTATTTATTCTTGAAAGAATCGTTTCATCCCAGCATTCGAACTGTCACTTCATTATTTACACATTGCAACCAACCAATCTCCTTGGTAATGTGTTAGTTACTGGTATCCAGGATCCCTACTGACATGAAACAAACTTCCGTTGTATAACTAAGTATGAAGGTATACTATGTAAGAAGATTAAGCTGAGTATCGAAATAAATCGAAATATGATGCACGCGATTTTCGTTGTCTGAAATAAATATGATGAATGTTGCTAGAAGTTTATGTAAACTTACTAAAGAATCTTGAGTATCGAAAGAAACACGCGGAAAGCTGATTTCAAGGTCGTGCTGCAATCTGCATTTAATCCCGAAGCTGTTTTTTGTCCGCTTAGGCTCTGCCATTTCCATATGCATTGTCCTAGAAGTGACATTAACTATATTTTATGTAAGTAACTTTGACGCTTTATTAGAATGAACATATTCATTCAACCAGAACTCACTAATAACCAAAAGATATCTTTTGGTTAGTTAGGTTTCTATTAACTAAAACACTGTAAAGCTAAACAACTATCCTGTTGACAACCCCTATCCGGCTCATGCGGTGTTGTACACTCAATCATTCTTAAGAACCAGATATAACAAGCTTCTTGAGTATATCTTTATTAAAATGGTATTTCCGGTATTTGTGTTGTCACTTACAAGTTTACATGAATTAAAAATGGTTATTCCAGTCAGGGGGTCTGCGCCCTATTCCTGTGGTATTAACATGCAGTCAAAACAAAAGTAACATTACAGAGAAATATTAAAAGTTTAAAGCTTCACTAGTTAATCTTATTGATACTCTTCAACAGATTCTATGGTATGAGAAAATATTTAAATCACAAGAACGCCTATAAATGAAGTTAATAAACTGGCTTATCTTAAGTTGCGGTTTCAAGTCCCTTTTTGTGTCACACTACTGAAAAATGTTTTGGAAATAAATGACAGTGATTTTATGATGCAAAGTATGTATTGTCATATCTATCAGATTTAATATCAACTCCATTAATCAAGCTTACATGACGTCTGTTGAAAATACTGCATCACGTCGTTGAAAAGAATGTTGAAAATGGTATTTTCACTGTGGGCGTGCTAATTTTTTGGAATATTTGACTTTGGAAATTTAATGGTTTTGTATGACAGTTCTTGAAAGTGGATCTGTAGGTGTAAATGCTAGGCAAAACGAATGAAATGAGACTGTTGATTGCTTTAAGCTTGAATGGTTAGTTTGCTTTTGCAATTACTGTGACGGTTACTATATATACGCAGTGATCCAACTATTTTATTCGGTGCATATATGCAAAAATAACTGTCTTGTTTAAATATTATGAAATTATTCCTAATCACATCCTCGTTAACTTTCCCTCTATGTGTGTTAACTGCGGTTCACAAAATCCAACCATCCAATACTTCAGGTTTTCTAGTGTCTTTCACTTTTCCAATGGAGTTATGTTTCACGACTCTATCAAAATGTGACATTGATAAATAGTACAATGTAATCTGTATGTATCCAAATAGTACTCCAATAAAAATACAGATTTTTTGACTTTCAGATTCACGAAATTTCGCTATCAGCTTGTTTATTACAGTAAATCCGTCAGCAAAGTATACTAATTAGTGAAACTAACCACCTTACTCCCAATGCTTAGACTAAGTATAAGTTTAGAACGGTCTTGAAGCGTCACCTCAGATTTTAGAGATATAAATTGTCAGGCTGCACAACCTAATAATGGTTGTCGTACCTGCCGAAACACTGTAATTTATTAACCCAAGAATGACCGTAGCGTCAAGCTAATAACCACACTTGAGTTCGTGTATCTGTGAGAAAATACTCATTGCAGCCTCTGTTTTTCAATAGATAAATAATATAATTTTCATATTTCCATACTCCAACAATGTTTTAGATCTCAGGACAACCAGTCTTATGTGTTATATCCACTAAAAAATCAGATTGACGGATTAAACATAAGGAAAGGTTTTTGGGATAAGTAATGAATACTTGTTTAAGTTACAAGGTGGAATTTTATGTTATATGACTAAATCACTAAACTGTCCTCGAGTATAAAAAACTGACTGAAATCAAACAATTATTCAGTGTAATATTACGGATAAACCTTAATGAGTACTAGTAAGGTGTTTTCTACTGATTCACTCAAAGTATCTAACTCTAATTTCATCTGAAATTCGGTATAGCTCTTATTATACTCAAAATTAGCTTTAATTTTTTAGAAACTCGGTTACCAATCATAAACAGCGTAGGGTCTGGCACCAATATTCACGGGCCCAAGTAGCGATACTTCATCTGAGTTTCAAAGGTAAATTACTAGGAAATAAATTAAATAATCTTAAATGATGACAATACTAAAGGATATACATTTATATAGTTCAGAAGGAACTGAGATAGTAGTGTTGAGTTTGATGTACTTGTATCCTTGTTCCGCTTTAATGTCAGACCACTAGTCCTCTGTAATGTACTTGAATACAATTGTATATTTGTTTAGACGTCACTAAGAACTGTATATTTGTTTGATTAAGTGGAAATTAGCAGGCCTAAAAACTAACGCTCAGTATTTCGCTATTTTTCAATACACTTTGCGCCTTTAACTACATACAATATTTCTATAATCATATAAAAAAATACAGACTGACCTTTGTCGTGAAACATATATTTATTGTAATTCAAAAATCGGGCTGCATCAAAATCCCTTCCATATTCTCAATATTGTGTAATTATACCGCAAAAATCTACTGACATATTTATCCTTATGTCTATTCACGTTTTTTACATGACTAAATAAACAATAATGTTTGCTAAAGTCAACCTATTTATTTTCCTCTTATTGTTTGTCTATCCAGAGAATATGCTGTCATGTTGTTCGTTGGCTCGAGTTGCTGACGTTAGATATCTAATAAACCTGTGCAGATCGTCTGCTGTGTCGTCGGAGCAATTACCAACATTCAAGCCCAAAACTGCGCTAGTATTAGCTAAATTATCCAAATACGATTGTGAAAAGTCAATGGAAACTTATTTGAATGATGACCAATTAAAAACGTCTGTATGCTAATTATTATCGCTATCATTACGGTGTAATTAATTTAGATAGAAAGAAGAGGTTTTAACCCTCGTCTTCTGATCGCTCGGCATGAAACACATTATGCAAAATTATTTGAATTGAAAAATGCTTTAAGGTGAGGTAACATTTACTTCCTTCCTTAAGATACTTTTTGTTCTGAAAGTTTATTGAGTAGGTGCTTCAGAATCATTCTTTTTCATACTTATCGGTGGGCTGGGGTACCTCCTGGGTGCCCAAATCGAGTTAGGTGATATTTTAGTAGGCCACACCTAGAGTCTTTGACCTAGAGGTCTAATTCACAAGGCAGTGAAGGGACATCATGAGATACAATCTCCACGATAGCCGGTAACCAAAGATAGCTTTAAATGTCATTTAATCCCTCCTAATCTCGGAGCCGCTTAGTTTTCATTCGGGGTTTTTCAACTCTCTTAGGTGAATCCTCCGTATCCATCAACCCGATTGAGGTGCCAGATGTTCGCTTTTCTTCATTTCACTTTCTCGCACAACACTAGCCACAGGATAGCAGTGAGCAGGACTTCTCTGGAAGTAGCCATAAATGCGTAGTTATAATAGGGCATTTTGAGAGGGGGAGTGAAACTTACCAGGGGGTCCAGGTGCTCATATGCCTTCTCCCTATTGTTCCGTTCCAGATTTGTGGTTAGAGATTGTTGCCAATTATCACCATTATTCCTCAACTTTGGTGTTAGTGTGAATCTGCTACCTGGACAAAGACCTTTTGATCTTGAGTATGCAGATGATATTGTATTTCTTTGCGATGACACTCAAACTATGCAAATCAAACCATCATTTGGCACGTAGTATCCGTAGGTTTGGAATGCATTTAACACTTAGTAATATTGGCATATCTGTAAAAGGTCGGGTTCATAACTCGTCATTTAGAGCAGTTTATCTGTTTTTTTTTGGTGTGACCTGAACTCTCAGGGTTGAGGATGTTAGGCGACTCTTTGTTCAAAGGTCGTTGCCTTAAAAGGATTACTAATATCCAGTGGCAACATTATATTAGTAATCCCGAGATCTAGGTATGTGTCTTCGGGCTTATTGACGATAACTAAATTCACACAATCATATTGGATTGCCAGTTTCAGTGGCTTCCTCATCTTGCATCATTATTGGATGCTGGGACAATGGAAAAGGCTGAGATAATCAATTTATTACATAGCATCGTGGTATGAAAGAAAGTTGTATAGGGCTGGTATCTGTCTGTCCATCACGATTCGCTGGCTTGTGTCTTGGAGACAGAGTAACTCAGTGGCTTGGGATGTTATCAGACATGGCTCAGAATATAAGCCATTGACGACCATGCTGTAGTTTTCATTTATATTGTTCATAAAGTAGATTCGACTGAAAGGATTCTCACTGGTTTTATTTTTAGTATCATAACTATCTCTCCTATCATAAACTATGCTGGTTCACTTATTTTCATCCATTTATATATTAAGATTAATCTACCTTTCCTCTCTTTCATTTCCTTATTTATGTAGCGTATATTTATTTTGTCACCCATTTGTATCAATATTGAGTTTTATTGAGTTTCTCAGTCGATTAAGACACCTGATTGTTAGGCTAAATTTTTGGGCATCGTGTCAGTTTGTCAACTGTTTTTAACATCTACATTAAGTTATTAAACCGTTCTTTTAGACTCCATCTTATTTTACCATCGTTAATTTAACCGTAATTTATTTTTATCGTATTTGCACAAAATTTAATTATTCTACTCTAATGGGTGTAAGAACATGACTACTCGAGATGTGTATATAATAAACATTATTTCGTATGTTTCCTCAACTTTAACTAACAATACACATGGAAAATTAATCAGTATAAAAATACATAATAACTACGTCATAAGTATACTTATGCTTGTAGTTCGTACCAAATACGAGCTGTGCTAGTAGAAAATCGTATTTCTCTCTCCCAACCAGATAGGTAGATTGAAATCAAAGTTTATTATTTCGTAGTTCAGAATTAGTTGTGTTTAAAGTTTGACGTTTTAGTGCTAGATAACTGAAAAATTCCGCATATGCTATGATTAAACAATAGTAATAGGATTCAAGAACCTATGACATATAAATCATCCAGTTATTATCTTAACAATCGTTATTATGTTTCCGGGTTGTAACTAACAAGGGGCTTTTAAATGCGCTTTTCGTTCTGTTGTGATCTTCTCAGCCAGATGTAAGTATATTTCATTGTTGGTGTTCTCACTAAAACTTGAACTGACTACTTTTCGCTTCAAAAGCCAATGCTATATTCTTTAAGCTAATCAAACCAGATATATGACTTGTCCAACTTGTAATATATATATTACGCGTGAGGGTTTGGACTGTCCTGCGTCAATACCTGAAGTAAGGACAGGGAGTGAATTGACCGAACGCGTCGACAACTTCACTTATCTTGGAAGTCTGATCAGCCCTAATGGGTTGGTGTCTGACGTAATCTCTACATAGATTCAAATAGCTCGTTTGGCTTTTGCCAACCCATGTCACCTATGGAGAAGGCGATATATCCGTCTGTCACTTAGTTTACAGCTGTGAAACGTGGCCGTTATGAGTAGAGGATACTCGTAAGTTACTAGTATCTGATCATGAGTGTCTTAGAAATATTGCTGGCATCTGCTGGGATCACCGGGTAAGTAATAATGAGGTTAGACGCAGGGTATTAAGGAATGATGGTAAATCAGTTGATAAGGTTGTGAATCTTCAACGACTGAGATGGTTGGGCCATGTGTTGCGTATGCCTGAACATCGGTTACCACGACGCTCAATGCTGACTAGTGTTGGGTATGGTTGGAAGAGAGTTATGGGCGGCCAAACCAAAACATGGGATCAGTGCTTGAAGTCTTAGCCATGTTGGTAGATGAAGACAACTTGGTTAGGGTCCGTGTGACTATCGTGACCAATGGTTGGAGACTGTGGGTGACATGGCTCAGAATCGATCACAATGGCGTCGGTGTATACACTATTTGTCTTTTCTTAAATCGTGAGAATAAAATAACTTTATATATATATATCATATCCTTATATACAACCCGTATTTATACATATTACTACCACTGAAGTGACTGCTTCTACGAATTTGGTGTTCATCTTGTTGTGCTGATGAGTTACGACAATCCGTCCGATGCATATATGTGCATGTTCCTACGTTGCAGGTGACTGAGGGTTTAGATTTTGAAGTTAAAGGTAGTGTTAAGGTTTCAGTATGAATATCTACACCGCGATATGGGTGCATTCAGCTGGCAGGTTCGGAATGAAGCCTCCACATGTCCTGATTCGGTCGACGGTGAGGAGGGTCAGCTCTCCCTTTTTGAAATTCTCTCAAATGGCCACGTGCATACAACCACTGTCAGGGAAGTCTTACTCACTGCCTTTTCGCAGTTGGGGTGTTGTCTACGAAATTGAGAGGACGAAAAGCGAATGTCCGGCACCTCAATCAGATTGGTCGATGTAGAGGGTCCACCTAGGGTGGTTGGAAAACCTGGATTTCAAACCAGCGGTACATATGGGCTTTAGGATCCTAAGGGACCAAATAGCGTATGAACCTATTGTTGGTCACCGGCTACCATAGGACTGCACCTCCTAACGTTGCTTCACTGCCTTATGGATTAGACCTCTAGGTTAAAGGCTCCGGGTGTGGCTCCCTGAGAAAACCACCTTGTTCGGTTTGGGCAGCCAGACAGTATTCTAGTCCTCACACAAATGGAATGATTTGTGTGGCGCATATATATTTGATGCTTCTTTGTGCAAATGTTCATATGTTTAAATAAATAAGGCTAAACAGGCGTCCAACACTCCACTGTTAGGCACATCAAAAAAGCACTATAAACTTGTTATTACAAGTCAATATTGAGGTATTCTCTCGAGAAGTTCATATGTCAGTAGAGACTGATGCAATTCAACCTTGGATAATAACAACGGAAATATCGCAAAGATCTGCGAATAATGATAATATTTGTCAGTATAAGGTTATGGAGATTGTTGAATTCCACTGAAAATATGTAGAGATCTGAGTTAGACCACCATTGGAAACCTGGGAGTTTTAGATGGCCGTTTCGTCTTAGTATCGAGCTCCTCAGTAATGCTCATTTATAACCTCGAACTCGAGATTAGTTCATGATTTCAGTGCAATGATAATAATGGTCCAAACAGTCTGGAGTTTTCTTCCTGCCTAGTAAGCACTAATTCTAAAGTTAGTTTTTTTTCTTTTAACAAACGTCTCTAATAAATAGTTGCTATCCGGATGTTTATGTAAACGTTACCTAGCTATGTTAACAAAATAAGTAAAAACAATAATTACCGTTATTTGGTTCATTTTTATCCCTACATCTGCAGTCAAACCTTTCAACTAATGTGCCAAATAATTTGTTCGAAGAGATAACTAACAAATAAAAAAACCCTAATAAGTTGTTGAAGCTATATCAAAACAAACCACTGTTTTGCACCGTTCCATTTTGTTCATTTCAACTTTATCACTCATGTTCGTAGTTTGTCAATTTCTAACCACCAAAAATATCAGTATAGTTTCGTGGATATTGTTGAGTTGCACTGAAATAATGGACCGGTCAATGTTAGACCACCATTGAAAACCTGAAAATACTAGACGGCCATTTCGTTCTAGTATGGGACTACCCAACAATGCCCATCCACGAATCCGCACGTGGTAGTCTAATCCAAGACTTTCGGTTTCGCGCACAAAACCTTAACCGACAGACCACTAAGTCGGCATCTAGTGGTGTTAATGTCTAACTTCAATCAATCCATGATATTGCGTGCAAGACCGAAAGTTCTGAGTTTGACTCCTGCGTGAGGAGTCGTGGATGTTCACTGACACTGAAGACTCCCATAGCAGGATGAAAAAACCGTTCAGTTCTTACAGATTTTCAATTGTAGTCTAACATTGACCGGTTAATTATTTCAGTATCAAAAGTAAATCTGAATGCAGAATTGTTTTACCAAATATCCGTCTAGTTAACTAGCTGAGTTATTCTTACTATAAACCTAATAACATCACATTTACTCGTGAATCATTTGTCATTATGTATTAACTATTTGTTTTTCAATAGCAAAATCATTAGTAAGCACGACTATCAAGGTTTTCCTTAATAATTTCAAATAAATTCAGCATTGGATATATTGTGATTGGTGAAAATAATGATGTATTTGTAAGATCCCGATCAACAAGAAATTGATTTTCTGACGTTTCGCGGCTCCATGTAAGCCATTTTTTCAGAGAATAAATAGATGACTAAATAACTTTAACATTAGTTTAAATTGTACAAACCAAACAAAGAAGAAAATTCTAGGTACCATCATTAGAATGAAAACAAATATAGTTATGAGAATGTAACCTCATTTCAGTCAAGTATATCCCACTGGAGATGTACACCTGTGTGTTGGTGGGTGTAAACAATCTGATGATATGTATAGTGTAGAGTTGAAATGGTTTGTATGTTCGTTGGTGTCGATTTAATTTAGTTATTTATTAATTTTCTGAAGAAGCTATTTACAATAAGCAAAGAAACGTCAGAAATTCAATTATCTGTTCATTACTAATGTACTATTGTTCTTATTAATCAGTTACATAATTGTTACTTCGCGGCACTGTCACAAGTCAAGATTTCAGGCAACAATTCTTCAATATAGTAGGCATCACGATCGATCCAGCTTAATCTGTTGACAAATACATTTTCTTTTTTATTTTAATGAAATTAATAATAATAATAATAATAATTTTACGTTATGTTCATTCTCAACTTTGTTAGCAGTACTTGTTTATAGACCTTACTTAAATGTGATATAGGTTTTTTTTTATTTCATGCAGTGTTTATTTATGAGTTATTTAGTTAATAACTGTAGCTATTTAATAAATATGCACTTTCTTTGTTTTTAAAATTTGTATATATCTCTAGAGACCATGGTTTAGAAGTACATATTGTGGATCGTCATGATTACTCAGTGGATGCTGTTAATTGGGCAGATGTTGTTTTTACTGCTGGTGGTGATGGAACATTTCTTCATGGTGCTAGTAAAATTCTACATCCTAATAAACCACTTATCGGTTTTAACACTGATCCTTCATTGTAAGTATTTTTTAAAAACAAAATGTTAATAGTGATGGAATTTATAAGACAGTAAAGTAGAATTGCTAAATTCTACTTCAGTTAAGGGAATAGTTGTGACTAGTTTTTGATTTGAATATTGTCCTTACAAATGATTGGTATCAATCAGACGACAATTAAAAGTCAGGGGGTAGTCTAAAAACTTTTTTCTAGCATGAGACAATTCATCAGTGCACACCTATTTTCCGTAGTTACAATAGTCAATAATTAAAAATTTTATTCCTAAAAAAGACTTAAGTATCGTTCGAACTCAATTAGTCATAATGCAAAGCCGGGCATATATTTATGCCAACCCAGGAAAATAAAAATAATTGTAGTAGCAATGGTTATGTGAAAAATTAGGCATTGAGAATATGGGTCGAGAAGACGGAATGATAAGGTCTGTGTGAAGGAATGTTTAAACCCGAATAAAACGAAGTGTGCGTCGATATGGCTGACTGACTGCTGGTTCCCACTTCTCGTCTTAATCATAAAACGTACTAAATAAGGATAAACACTGTGGTGATCATGAAATGGGAACAGATTAATGAAATATGTCTTAAAAATATAGATACGTCCAATGCGTTTATATCAATAAAACCAGTTTTAAGCTATTTAACATGAACAATGTATGAAATTCAGTGATTTGATGTGTTCCAATGATTGTTTCCCTCGAGATCGGACTGTTAATGTAACCCACACGTTTCACAAAAGGACTGGTATCAAAAAGATCAAGAGAGCAGGGTTTTTGTTGAATAGAATAACTTGCTTGTACAGGAATTATTGAACAGGAAAATAAACATGTTTAGATATCACTAAAGATTACTGAATGGTTGTGACTGACAATTATCATGATGGCTTCTTTCTTACATAAATAACTATTTATTTCAGTGGTTGAGATCATGAGTCATTTGAAGCTAGAACACCATGGAAAACCTGGAAGTACTAGACGGCCGTCTCGTCCAATTGTGGGACTCTAGAGTAGTACGCATCCACGATCCCGACTCGCGGGATTCGAACCCAGGACCTATCAGCCTCACGCACCAGCGCTTAAACTTAAGACCACTGAGCCGGCATCCAACGGTGTTAATGTCTAACTTCAACCAATCTACGAAATTGCACCACCATACACCATTGTCTTCAGTGAGTTACTATCTCACAACAGACCTGGTTGAACTCCACTGGTCAATGCTTCTCATTAGAACTCCAGTAAATACCTCTTGAAACTAGTGGGCATTTAAACCCATAAACATTGGTACAAAGAAGCATCAAATATATATGCGCCACACAAATCATTCCATTTGTGTGAGGACTAGAATACTGTCTGGCTGCCCAAACCGAACAAGGTGGTTTTCTCAGGGAGCCACACCCGGAGCCTTTAACCTAGAGGTCTAATCCATAAGGCAGTGAAGCAACGTTAGGAGGTGCAGTCCTATGGTAGCCGGTGACCAACAATAGGTTCATACGCTATTTGGTCCCTTAGGATCCTAAAGCCCATATGTACCGCTGGTTTGAAATCCAGGTTTTCCAACCACCCTAGGTGGACCCTCTACATCGACCAATCTGATTGAGGTGCCGGACATTCGCTTTTCGTCCTCTCAATTTCGTAGACAACACCCCAACTGCGAAAAGGCAGTGAGTAAGACTTCCCTGACAGTGGTTGTATGCACGTGGCCATTTGAGAGAATTTCTAAAGGGAGAGCTGACCCTCCTCACCGTCGACCGAACCACAGCATTCCTGGGCCATATGATAACAAGATAATACATTAATAATCTTCAGAAAAACCGCCTTCAGCTCTCCTACTTTATCCATCTGTTGATCTTGTTCTTAACTGTTTTCGAGTTTGAGACGCTAAACTTTTAACTAAATAGATTTCAGTTTATAACTTTACGCCACTCATTTTGCTTTGGACAGGTTAATAGTATCTTTAACTCTCACTCACCTTTAGTCTGACTCAAAGTCAAGTATAGTATTTCAACTCGCTTTTAAAATTTCATCAGGGTTCTTTAAAATAACCAAAAATTTCTTAAAATTTTGTATTTGCTTTTCGAAATAACCACAGTGTTTTTTAAAGTTTTTTCGTAATCCCTACATGCCTGAGATGAATGGAAAAAACAATCTAATTTCAAATGAGAAGAGACAGTGCTTCTTTGTACCAATGTTCATGTGTTTAAGTAAATAAATAAATTTCTTAACCAAGTATTATTTCCATTTATTTTTGTATATTTAGCTCTCATGGATTTTTATGTTTACCGAAATGGTGTACTTCCAATGTTTCGACAGCTATTGATCTTCTCTTATCAAAACATTTTCAGTAAGTACAATGATTAATTTACAATTTTGTTTTCGTTTTATTAGTTATTCAAATAGAATAGAAAAGAATAATTATGTTAGTTGCTCGTTTGATTAGTAATTAATTCAATTTAAGGAATTAATCAGTGTTTTGTCAGCAACAACTTATGGAATTAGTGTCATTTGTTCAGGATAGTCTTATAAATCTTTCATTGATTTCCTAAACAATATCATCAGCAAAAACAGATTGAAGTTTTGATTTCAACAAAGCCATTATCTCTTACTAAAATCTCTACCATCTATAGATCATAAACTTTTTAGTTTATCTTCTACAAGTGTTATATACATCTGAAGGTTCATCAGATCTATTCGTTCGTAGGACGAGTAGTATCATCACAAATTTTAGTTCTATGAATCCAAATTATCTCTGAAGCACTTCAGACATCATATATATATAGCCGGTACAATACGCTATGTAAGCCAAGTACTCAGATTATTAGCAAAAAAATCTGAAGATTGCTGTTAAACTATGAATTGCACCTTGATGGAGTTATTTAAAACCTATCCAAGAACTTTTAATATTATGTCCATGTATTCGATGTGTGCTGGACCACTTTTAACATCTAACTTATTGACCTTACATTGTCGCGAATTCAACCAAGACCAATATTTTATTTAGTTTTCAGTACTAATCCAGTTCTACTGATTGCCCTCTACTACTTATAATCAAACAATGTGCACTGCAATGTCGAGCTATTTCATATAGTGGCTGCATTGTAACTTGATTGATTAAGTATGATCAGTATAACTAGCTAGGCATTATTCATTACAATTTGAACAGTTTTTACGTAAAGATCTCTGTCCCATAAAAGGTTAGCTATTGCCAAAATTACTCAGTTGTAACATCTTTTGTTATAGCACTAGTTGACACGGGTTCAAATTTCACAGGGGAGTGTCATTTTTATCAGGTGTGTATACACGTCTTGCTGACCAGTATCAAATAGCACGAAACCTAATTTGAGGGCTTCACGTGGATTTCTTCCGACTATCACGTATATTGACATCTATTATAAAGAATTAACAAAAATCCCTATATCTAATGGTGTTAATCCTGAAATATCTACTTTCTATCCAATTTAGACTACTACTAGCTCTCGGAAAGATTTAAATATATTTGTCGTTTCGACTATGACATTGCGTTACAGTGTAAGATGACCCTTGGCAGATTTTGAGAATAAAAGAGAACGTTTTTGAAAAAAAAAACGGAAAACAAATGACATTGAGAAAACAGACAAATTTCCAATTTCCTTTCTTTTGTTTCTTTGTGACAAGCATTGGTAAAAGTAAACTAGATATTCAAAATATGATGATCGTATGTTGTGCGGGTTGTCTAGAATTATTTCTATTGATACTTCTTGGAACTGTAGAAATTGCCTTATCCTAGATTCAGCCACTCTACTGTCGGATTTGTGGTTATAAAATGGTCATTTGACTGTATAACTAATGATTTCAACACTTATTTTTGGTAGTTCCATATGTTAACTATTCGAATAATTATCTAGTATAAATGGACAGAAATCAGCCAGTCATAATACACATAAGACCTGGGACCGATACGTATGGACCTATGTTGTCATACCACATCAGTTCAGTGAAATAAATTTAACTAATGTTCTAGACATTATATCAGTCAAAATGGTCCGCATTTGTTTATCACAAAAGAGTTTCTGTTCTTCTCTCACTCTAGTCCCAAACTTTACTTCGCAAGGCATCAGTCAACTGTAATTATTTATCAAATTATCATCTTAATGACATCTTGAATGAATCCATTAAATTGTGGGATTAATACAAAATCTCTCTTTGCAGCATTATACAAACTTACTAAAAGCAACAGGACAATTTGTGTAGAATTATGCTGACGAGTCCTAACTAGCATAAAATCGAGCTCAAGTTTTCTCTACCAACTACCTCTAATCAGTTAATATCTTAATATTGTGGACTTGATGTCTGTTCGCTTAGACTGTGGGTCACATTGCAACATAATTTGTCGAATTCGGTCAGGATTAAGAAGAACTAAATAAACATGATTTGGGTTTCCATTAAGCGATTTTTATTATCCACATCTGGAATCATTTTTCGAACCATTGGATTTATTTGTTAAACATATTAGAGGGATACTAACAAATGCTATATACATATTCGTAATATGTGAATATTTAGATATCGAGCCCGAAACCGCTAAACGTTACAATAACAACCATCTTTAACAATTAATTGAAATACTGGTCGTATTAAGTGCTAATTAGCAGGCTTAGGTTTGACATAATAAACTTTTAGGTCTGTTTGACTGCTAAATGTGAATAAGGTCAACTGTATCTAGCTGAACAATGCGAAAAATATTGCATTCATTTTGTATTGGTTATTTAAATCTTTCCATTGATGTTTAGAACCGTAATTGATCGGTTTCTTACTAGCATATGTGCATCGTGTAAGGATCGCTTCGATATTGCCTTAAACCACAAACATTATAAACAGAGATGGATGGTGGCTAGCAGTGGGATCAAGGACGCACGTTTCGTCCTAGCTAAGTAGATGACACGATGGCTTTCGTAGCAAACGGTACGGTGTTTGGCTCCCGGAGGTAACATCAACCCTTGGATACAGCTTCATCCAGCTAACGAGTCCCGAATAGGACGAAACGCGTGTCCTGGATTCCACTGCTAGCAGCCTTCCATCATTCTTGTTGCAGTTTGCATGTACTATTATTAAACAGATCAGTGTTCACTAGATGAGATCGACATTTGATAAACCAGAAAAAAGTATTACTAATATGAGAGCTATAATAACATTATCATTATTCTCAATTGATTATATGGCATATTCACTAGGGTGTGATGAGAATTTGTTAGTGGTTAGTTAATTTGACCTTGGCCATGGAAATACTTTTGTTGTAACAGTGAACTGATCTCAGTATATAATTTTCAAATTATAGTAAAATAAGATTATAATTTATCGCACGGTTATTTTATCATATTTGACTTTTAATAAGAATTTTCTCATCCCGTTTCGTCCAATTAAATGATCAGTTTAAAACTGATAATAATTGGTTAGTTATTTCTAAAATTTGATATAACAGATAAATATTTCTCAACTGATCACTTTTTTTCCAAATTATGAACGTGAAAAACGTACAAATTACTAGCTTTATTGTTTCGTACGTTCTCACGGAACTCCTCCTGTAGCTCTTCTAGATTTACTGCCGGTCCCCAGCCCGGGTAAAGGAGGAGGGTTGGGCATGGGGTTAGTGACCCCATCCAGTAGAAAACTAACTCGCTAAAAAACGCTAACCGAAAAAATAATTCAAATCATTTAAACTCTGCCCTAGGAGTTAGAAGGTCTTCATTCAAAAGAAATATGACGCCTCATGGTGAACGCCGAGTTCTTTAGGAAGCCATGAGAACAATGCCTTTTCTAACAACCAGAGCAACAATTTTTATAGGTACATGGAACGTCCGGACAATGTGTGAGACCGGGAAGACCAGTCCGATAGCAACGGAAACGAAGAGATACAACTTGGCAGTACTCGGAATCAGCGAAACCCATTGGACCCAAGCTGGACAACAAAGGCTAAATACGGGAGAGATGCTGCTATACTCCGGTCACGAAGAGGAAAATGCCCCATACAGTCAGGGAGTTGCTCTAATGCTGTCCAAAGTAGAACAAAATGCACTTGTAGGATGGGAATCTCACGATTCAAAATCATCAAAGCATCATTCGAAACAAAGAAGGAGGGGAGCACAATGAATGTTATCCAATGATACGCACCCACCAACGATAGAAACGACGACATTAAAGATCAATTCTATGAGAGGCTGCAATCGATCATGGCGAAGTTCCCAAGAAAGAACCACACCATTCTGATAGGAGATCCAAACGCCATAGTCGGAATGGACAACACCGGATGTGAAAATATCATGAGACGACATGGATTGGGAGAGAAACAAGAATGGTGACAGATTTGCAAATCTATGTGCATTCAACGAAGTGGTCATAGGTAGCACAATATTCTCACACAAACGTATACACAAAGCTACATGGATCTCACCGGACCACACCACAGAGAACCAGATAGATCGTATTTGCATCAGTAAAAAATTCACAATCGAAGACGTGAAGACCACGTGAGGAGCTGACATAGCTTCAGATAACCACCTGGTTGTGGCCAATTTAAAACTGAAGCTAAAGAAACACTGAGCAACTGGGAGAACAGCATTAAACAGCATTAAAAAGGTTCAATAAAGCTTTCCTATGGGATACTAACAAACTCAATGAATTCAAGATAACTCTCAATAACAGGTTCCAAGCCTCACAAGATCTACTGAAGGAAGAAGAAACTACTATGTAGGACAACTGGAAAGGTATCAAAGAAGCATTAACTTCAACGTGTCGAGAGGTTCTGGGCTTCAAGAAACATCATCACAAGGAATGGATCTCTATAGAAACACTGGACAGGATCAAAGAAAGGAAGAAGAAGACAGCAATTAACAACAGCCGAACACGAGCAGCGAAAGTCCAAACACAAGCTGAGTACATAAAAGCAAACAAGCAAGTGGAGAAGAGCATTAGAGCCGGCAAGCAGAAATACGTGGAAGAACTAGCAACGACGGCGGAGAAAGCTGCAAGAGAAGGGAATATGAAACAGCTTTACGATACAACGAAGAAACCAGCAGGGAAATATAGTAAGCCAGAAAGATCTGTCAAGGACAAAGAAGACAGGCCAATCACTGAAATTCAAGAACAGAGGAACAGATGGGTAGAGTACTTTGAGGATCTCCTGAATAAGCCGGCACCAGTGAATCCACCGGACATCGAAGCAGCAACCACAGACCTTTCTAAAGATGTCGCTCCACCAACGACCGAAGAAATCAGGATGGCCATCAGACGAATCAAGAGCGGGAAAGCAGCAGGACCCGACAGTATACCAGCTGAAGCACTGGAGTCAGACATCGAAGTAACTACAAACATGCTTCACCTTCTATTCAAGAAGATTTGGGAGGAGAAACAAATGCCGACGGGCTGGAAAGAAGGACACCTCATCAAGATTGCAAAGAAAGGCGATCTGAGCAAATGTGAAGACTACAGAGGAGTCACACTACTGTCAGTATCAGGGAAAGTCTTCAACAGTGTTGCTGGACTGGATCAAAGACACAGTAGACGCCCAACCTCGAGATCAACAGGATGGATTCCGTAAGGATCGATCATGTACAGACCAAATCGCAACACTACAGATCATCGTTGAACAATAAGTTAAATGGAACTCGTCACTATACATCAATTTCCTTGATTATGAGAAAGCATTTGACAGTGTGGATTGGAGAATATTATGGAACCTTCTTGACGCTACGGTGTACCTGAGAAAATCGTCAACATTATCCGTAATTCACGCGATGGACTACACTGCAAATTCGTGCATGGAGGACAGCTGAGAGACGCATTTCAAGTAATGACGGGAGTCAGACAAGGCCGTCTACACCCCCCTTCCTCTTTCTTCTGGTGGTTGACTGGATTATGAAGACCTATGCTTCTTAGAGGAAGCACGGGATACAGTAAACGGCCTGGATGCACCTAGACGATTCGGACTTCACAGATGACTTAATTCTCGTATCCTATACACGAACAAATGTCGATGAAGACAACTTGTGTATCAACAGCTTTTGCATCCATTGGCCGCAACATACACAAAGGAAAAACCAAGTTCTTCAAATACAACAAGGAAAACACTAACCCTGGGATGATGACTGTCAACCCATATCTACTGTACGGAGCTGAAACTTGTAGAACTATTACAACCATAATCAAGAAGGTACAAGTATTTATAAATAGTTGTCTACGCAAGATACTCAACATCCATTGGCTGTATACCATCAGCAACAGCCTTCTGTGGGAGAGAACAAACCAGCTTCCTGCTGAAAAGGAAATTAGGAAAAGACGATGGAAATGGATAGGACATACATTGAGGAAATCATCAAACTGCATCACGAGGCAAGCCCTCACTTGGAATCCTGAAGGGAAGTGGAAAAGAGAAAGGCCAAAGAACACATTACGTCGGGAAATAGAATAATCAGATATGTAAAGGATGGATAACAACTGGAAAGGATTGCGCAGGACAGGGTTGGATGGGGACTGCTGGTGAGCGACCTATGCTCCTTCACGAAGGGTAACAGGCGTAAGTAAGTAACGTTCTCACGGACACGAATAACGTGTTCTTGAATACATTGTATCTGGTAGCGTTTTAATCGCTTGAAGCGTTAAAGAGCACCAGAAATTATGAAATGGTGATGTATTGTCATTATCCACTTCGCCATCCTCATTTCTGTAAGAATCTGAAGCCGCATATTAAATTTGTATGTTAAAGAAATGATCATAGAGTGCCTAGTGGATCCTCATAGCCGATTAGATGAAGGAGGTAAGTTGAATAGTGTTACTATATTATTCATAAAGGGCTACAATAAACTCTCAATATCCAGTCTTCATCTATTGTAAATTAATTGAAGGTTACTGGACTGTTGCTCGTGGGAATGTGCATCATAATCATGAGTGTAATTCCCTGAGGTATGGCCACAATTCTTGGATGCGCAGGTTAACTGACACGGAATTCAAAACCGTGACAGTTCAGTCATGGCATTGAGTAACATAGAATATCTTGCATATACATAATCTGGTTAGCTAGATTGAATGAAATAACTGACACTTGTAAAGTTATGTTATTGATTGTCCGTTAATCAACAAAATCTAAGCCCAGTTGCATAGATTTCAATGTTTCTGGTGTATGTAGCTAATGAACGTTATCTACACACATGATAAACTGAAGTTTGTTAATTATTTGCTCGGTGCTTCCTTGCATTTATGAAATATAGTTATCAATGTGGTAAAATATGCAAACGATGGCGTACTTAAAATGATTTGATCAATACTTAGGCATTTTTCTTGTAACTAAGATTGTGACATATGTGAAATAGCTATCAATAATCAAAATAAAGTCAAGGTGAATGGTTAAACGTTTTATATTATTCCGAATTTAACTTAACATTTTTGTTATTGCGCTATCATAGCTAAACTAATTTAACCTTCAGATGGCTTTGGCGTCAGCGTATACGTGTCACCATAACTCATTCAAAAAATGATCAGTTGATAATGCAACCTTTGGATAAAAATAAACCAATTAACCAAAGTATTCATGAAATAGAATTATCGAATACCCCACTGGATTCTTCATCATGCCAACTATTTCCATCTTGTTGTCCAAGTGAAATGAAGACAACACTACTACCTGTATTTGCTTTGAATGAGGTTTTTGCTGGGGCTGCTTCGAGTGCATGGTTAGTTAGTCAGTTATTTTTAAAAAAACTATTGTACTGTGTCTTTAGTCTATTTTCAATTGCTTTTTGTAACACGTAACTAAAGTACATGGAACTTTTTATGGTGTAAAAGTGTCAGTTCGTAAAGAATTATTATTTTCTCTATGAATCAGGAGTTTGAAAAATCACCTTTTACCCACTTGGTCTCAAATTCAAACCTTTCTCTATCTACGACGGTTTGGGCGACCGAACAGTCACCAGCTATCACATTCAGTGTTATATTCAACTACCGTTTATTCTGCAACTAAAATATTTCATTCGACTCATCCCAAATCACAGCATGAATTGCGAGTTAGAAAACGCGAATAAAAACGATACTCTAGTAAAAACACTTCTGACTATATTCTGCCGAAATTACCTCAGTAACTCAGTTTCGAGGCGACAGTAACTAAGCTGTCAGATATATTTAGTGAGTTGTCTACGTTGTTTAGTATTCGGTATCAGTGTCGTAATTCCTGCCCTGATTTTGGAAGAGTCAAGTGGATTATCGTGGCCAAAGGATTCTACACACTCTAATTCAACATAAATAATGACAATAAACTAAGTACATAAATAAGCAGAGATGGATGGTGGCTAGTAGTGGAACACAGGGCTTGCATTTTGTCCCAATCGGAACTGAATTTACCTGCATCCAGAGTTAATGTTTACCCCGGGACTCGAACACAGCACCGTTCGCTTCAAACTCCATCGGGTTATCCACCTAGCTACTGAATCCAGATAGTCACTAGCTTGTGCAATGTGGTGAAGTTTTAATTCATTTTTATATTGTTTGTTTGAATCTCCCAATTGATGTTTAGGACTGCAGTTGATCAGTCTCTTATTGGCATATGTGCATCGTGTGCGGATCGCCTCGATATTGCCTTAAGTCACATGCATCATAAGCTCAGAGTGAACATCAACTCTGAGATACGGGTTCATCCAGCTGACGAGTCCCAAATGAGACGAAACGCGCATCCTGGATTCCACTGCCAGCCACTATCCATCTCTGCTTATAATGCTTGTGGTTCAATAAGAGACTGATCAATTGCGGTCCTAAACATTAATGGGAAGATCCAAACATATAATATAAAAATGAATTAAGTACATATAGATGTACATAATTAATGAGTTACATCAATTAGTCAGTTTGTTATGTTGAATAGGAGTGTAACGTTGACTAAAGTCAATGTTTTACAATTCTCATTTGGATATAAATAATGTTCAGTACATACATCATTGTTATGCTGTGAAAAAAACCACAATTACTCAAATGTAGTTTAATAAATTCATTCTGTTTATTTACTCTCTATAATGTGTAATATTCACATATCATTTGCCAATTGGAATTCAACATAATTCATTTATTTCACTAAGAGTATACATAGAAGAAAGAAAACTGGATTAGACTATCGTTTACTAAGTTGAATGTGTATACTTAATTGATTTTTTTGGACATATTGTTATATGCATCATAGTTATCCTTAACGGTGCAGGTACGTCCACTCTTTACATTCGTTTCGATCTTGAATGATATTATTTCTCTACATATCTACTATCATTAAGCAATATATATAACTCAGCAACTTAATTATATTTGTTAATTAAAACAGCTAATCTCTGGATTTTGTAAATTACATACGTGCATTGAACCATTGACTAATTAAAATTAATTACTACCATTTCAACGTATTCACATTTACCTATTAATGGATCTTTTAAGGGACGTATGTTTTACTGTAGAGTATGAAGTCGTTTAGACTAGTTGTAAGTCAGTGGTTAGTGTATTAATAAATCAGCATCTAACAGTTTAATATTCTTTGTTGCGTCGAGCCGTTTCAGTCTTGTTCCATTGGAAAAGTAGCAGTTTATTTCGTTTGCATACCATCAACAGTAATATTCACATTTTGACAAATTACTAAATAAACCTTTCCATTTTGCATTTTTGTTCTATATTCCCAATCTTCAGTCATTCTTATCATAATTGCTACTAAATTAATCTCGATCGCTTTTTCTATTCATCGCGTGATGCTAGTGTGGTGTGGTGACTCGGGCAAACGTTCATTTTTGCTAGGCTCTGCATTTTATTTGATCACATATGCCTTCGAAATATTGCTGGCATCTGCTGAGATCACCGGGTAAGTAATAATGAGGTTAGACACAGGGTATTAAGGAATGATGGTAAATCAGTTGATAAGGTTGTGAATCTTCAACGACTGAGGTGGTTGGGCCATGTGTTACGTATGCCTGAACATCGGTTACCACGACGCTCAATGCTGACTAGTGTTGGGTATGGTTGGAAGAGAGTTATGGGCGGCCAAACCAAAACATGGGATCAGTGCTTGAAGTCTTAGCCATGTTGGTAGATGAAGACAACTTGGTTAGGGTCCGTGTGACTATCATGACCAATGGTTGGAGACTGTGGGTGACATGGCTCAGAATCGATCACAATGGCGTCGTTGTATACACTCTCTGTCTTCCCTCAAACTACGAGATTAAAATCACTTCATTTCTTGCTTCTGCGAACTAATTCTTTCTTCATGTACTATGTCCTTATATACAACCCGTGTTTATATATATTACTGTCACTGAAGTGACTGCTTCTACGAATTTTGTGTTCATCTTGTTGTGTCAATGCGATATGGCAACTTGCACCGATGCACATATGTGCCTGGTCCTACGTTGTAGCTGACTGGTTGAGGCTGTATGTTGAGGATGATTAATTGACTGACTGACTTTTTGTTTCTAAAATAAGGTAGGATTTAATGTTTCCTAATATCGATACGTAATAGGCTATCCCGTTGTTACTTCATAAATGTTACGATAAAATATGTCGTTAAATTCTATGCTCGTGTTGTAGGCAAGTTAAACATTTTGTTATGGATATTAGCGATGGGAATAGTCGCATTGCTTTCCGAAAATGTTTGCAGTTTCGGAAAAGCGAAATTTTATAAAGAAAATAAGTTCAACTTAAAGATACTGTGAATTTTTTATTTGATTTCAACTGTCATCCAGTTGTTGACAAACAAGCCTTTATTTATCTCCTAACCACCCACCAAAATATCTTTTGACAAAATGAATCGATCATAAATAAAATGGAATTGATTAAAACTTTCAGTTTATATATCCGTGTAAGTTAAAACATACAAAGATTTCAGATCGTTGTATTCGTAATTCTATGACCGGTTTCTTCTATAAATATTCACTTGCCAGATTATTTGTTACCTATCGTTTTGATTTTATTATTATTATTATTATTATTATTATATTTTAAGGTTCATCTGGCTATAAAATATTTGTAATATGACATGACCCTGTATGCTACTACGCTTAATATTATAATTTCAAAATGTCAGTTTCTACGATATGGTTTGAAACTACAGTATTACAATTTTCTATAACATAGATTAGATTATGCATTGATTTGATGGGAAATGTACTATTTGTTAATATTGCTAACCTGTTTGACTGAATAAACTTGTGTAGTTTTTATTCATTGAAAACAATTAACGAACAACCACAAATTTATTAGATTCATGTTATTCTACTATGTTTATTACTTCTGTTTATGTCAAACTAATTTATTTAATGGAAATCTATCAACTGGTCAATATAATTTTTAACTTAATTATCAATTCAATCAGTAGATTTCATTGGTATCATAGACTATGATCCTTGTTTACTTCTTCCTTTTATTATCTGTCAGGAAGCTTTAATGATAAATTTTATGATCGGGTGTTTTTTTCAATTTATTTTATAATCTTTCTATACACTCATTTCTGCCTCCTATTATTCAACATGATTTGTTGGTTGAAATTAAAGCGAGTACATTTCAACCAAGTTTTATCAACGAGTTTTTCGAATTTCATGATATTTTCTCTGTTTCTTACAGAAGTAGTCTTTATCTGTTTATTTATGTAAGTATTCATATTATTTCTTATGTTAGAAATCCAGATTTTAAAAGAAAATGATATCAACACTTTTCACCGTGATATACGGGGTTATCAGTCTTTGTCTTAGTTTTTTGTTTGTTTGTGAATACGAACTCATTGAATATTGTCGGCAATCAAACAAAATTAAATGTTCATGCACAAACATTAATATCTCAATAAGCGATATGTGTAGTATGTATGAGTAAAATCGATCATGTAAAGCAACGTTTTACTGGACTTCAATGTAACATGGTTGTTTCTTCTGGTTACCTTATATGTGTTATCTGTATAAGTATATTTATATTTCCATTGATTGATTTGTTGGTAAGTCAGTCAGTAATGATATATAACATTTATTTCCTATGAATAGTAGATTCTTAAAATCTTAGGAAGTTTATTAATTTAGTGAGAAGTATTATGGTGTACCCTTCCTATATGGACAGATATAAGTAGTATTGGAAGTGGAATGCTTAGCAGCAGAATATCGAAATGAAGACAACAACAGCAAGAAGAAGAACAAGAAAAAAAACGGAAAAATCCGGATAACAATAGAATTGGAAGAATAATGGAGTATTCTAAGAACAACAAAAGGAAAATGTGCAAATAATGTATTTAATGTGTGATTTTCATATTTTACAAAGCCACTGTGTGCTTTTTTACAAATCAACAAATTGGTCTGTCTTACTTGAGTCTTTCTTCACCACAGCAGTAGTCTGTGGTGGAGTAGTTGAAAAATTGTTACGATTTACTGGCAAATTAACTTTCAAGCTTAGTTGAATACATGATGATTTAAACTCGGATTAAAAAATCTACTAAATTAGTCATTGGAAACTATTGCTTAATTATAATAATAATAATAATAATAATAATAATAATAATAATAATAATAATAATAATAATAATAATAACAATAATAATAATAATAATAATAATAATAACGGTCTTATTCATTATTATGTGTTTAGTACATCATGGAATAGTCAGTATACAATATTTCAACAAGTTTCTCTCACTCTATTTCGATATCGCGACATACATATGTATGGTAAGATTAGATCAAATTTCCGTAAGAAGAGAATATTGCAGTAGAGAATAACCTGGATTTTAAGAGCATAGGTCTTTTGGTTAGGTCAACTTTTACAATCTGTTTATCACATTATATATTTTTTAGATACAGAATTTTATAGATTTTGTACTATTCTTTACGTGTATGTCTCATTCAATTAGAAGATGTGAATTAATTGAACAGTTTATATGTGATAAAATAACATTCGCCAGTTGTTTGCAAAATTTAAGATGTCTGCCCACAACTATATTCATAATAATACTAGAAGATTTACAAATTACCCCACTAATTTCCTTCAATGCTCTTCGGAATATAGCAATTTTTAAATATCTATTAAAAAGTAATGGTAAACAGTATACGACGATTTGTAATATATAGAAGTTTACAAATTATAAAAGTAGATACCTAGCTGGTTCTAGTTAACATAAATTTTTAGGGTAGATAAAGACTGAGCTCCGAAAACCCAACTGGTGTCATTTATATCACATTGGACTCGATGAAGATACCTCTTGGATTATAATGAATAATAAGTTAAGTTTGATAAAAGGTTTCGGATGTTTCCTTCCTGAGAAATCTCTCTGAGACGATCAAACAGCTGATTAATATTCACAAGTTTTTTTTGTAAAATGTTTCATTAGCGTAGTACTTTGTAACGTAAAGTCCTTTCAAATCGCCATTCATTCAAACTATGATAAACCAACTGTCGTCCATAGTTTTCAGTAGTTAACTGGCTAAAGCGATCCAGTAGTATAAACTTTTTTCCATATCATATTTACTGATATAGTCATATTTAAAACTCAGCAAATATTGATCATTTTAGTACTCTAATCATTTTTTGTTTAATCTCAGTGTCTCCGTTTATGATATCTCAATCGATTCTGGGAAAACTATTGAAAAACAAAAATCAAGTGGTCTAGTCATTTCTACTGGTACAGGTTCAACTTCATGGTCTCATCAAATTAATAAAATATCCAAATCGAATATTAAAAAATTATTTGATCTTGTTCAACAGATAAATCCAATTGTTTTGTCGAATTGTTTATTAGATCATGGTACAAGCACATTTTCATTTGGAAATTCAAATGTTAGTACATTTGATTATTTAATTGAAACAATTGAGGCATTATATAATAAATCATTTATTTTTAATCCAGAAGATTGTCAAATGATGTATACAGTTAGAGATCCATTGAATAATGGTAAGCTTTTGTTTAATATTTTACATAACAGTTAGGTTAAACAAATTTCAGATCCCTAACAGATAACCAGATATTCATAAAATTGACCTGAAAGGAAATATAATGCCTTTTGGAAATTTAGGACTTTATATTAAATCCTTAGGAAATAAATTTTCAAATGAAACTTAACCTTGCTGTCTCAGGAAACTAAAAAAACTGACTATATTCATTTCGCAACATTTGGAGATGCGAACGGTCTGACTGTGGTGTGTGCTACTTATGTAGACATAAGTAGTATATGACGTGAGCACTGAACAGAATGTCTGGCGGCAGAGAGATAAGAAGATTGAACAATAAAGAATGAAGACAGAATGCAATTTGTATGAAAATGCAAGAACAAGGGGATTCTGAGTGATTTGAGACAATTGATGAACAATGTGCAAATTAACGATTCAATATATGGTTGTTTGATTTTACTAACTAGCTCTGTAATTTGTTGTTAAATACATTGGATTGTCCCCACTGGTGTTTTGTTCACTACATGACCAAAATGTACTCAAGAGTACAGTTGTTCAATTTCAAGGCTTAAGAATGAGTCTTCACAGCATTTTAAAGATTTTAAAGCTTATACAGCTAGTCAAGATTTTTAGCTGGAAACAGTAGAATTGCAAACTGATATCTGTCTAAAAAATAACTTCAGACATGTTATGTCGACTGAATTCGTTTCGTTATTAACATGGACCAAGTTTCGGAGTCAACAACACAGTGAATGTTCGTTGTGTTTAAGTTCATTCGACCTTGAGCAAAATTTTTCATGTGTGCAATTCAGTAAGTCAAAATTTAAATCTCAACTCACAGAAACACATATCAGGTTAGTTTGGATAGCCAAATAAGAAGACGAAGATTATCAGAACTACGTGATATATTAGCGCAATACATTTCTAACAATCTGATCACACATATACTCGATAAGAACATTTGTATAGGAGAAAACAAAAGGTAAACTAAACAATTGGATGAGACAAAGATAATAAAGAAAATAATACGAAAAACAATTTGAAAACCCACCACGCTGGATAATAAGCTAATATTACCAGGGTAGGTTTAAGATGAGAACAAACTGTTTTGGAATACTTAAAGGAGGTTTGAATTTTCGTATAGCTAAGGCTTCAATAAACCTTAGTATATACCATTTAACACTTGTAGAACACCACAAGATCAATCTTATGATCTGACTCAACTGTATTTGGCAGCAGATGATGGATGTTTATCATCTACTCTTATTGGGTGATTTGATTTGTTTTTTCAGACATTTAGATACATGTTCACACACTAATTTGGAGGCCACGATTACTCCTTCCTATGCATGTGTGGCCACACACATATTTAAATTGATAAACACAGTGGAATATGACACAATCGTTTTCGTGTGTTTTAGATTTTTGGTGAAGCATAGACTTTGTTTTTCCTTTGATAATGACCTTTGCTACATAGTACGTCTTGTTACTAACTGATTTAAGCCTTTGTTTCAATAAAAGGCTATTTGATTCACCTCTAAAGGGTAAAGTGATATAGACAGGCTTTCTTGATAAAATTAGCAAAGAGTGGAGACGATCTTCATAGTAATGATAATTAGAAAGACTAAAGATCGAGATTGTGGTTCGGAAGGACAAGATGAAAAGGAATGTATGGAAAAATACTGGAATTCAAGACGTAGAGGGGACAAACAGTAGACTCATCCTTGCTATTGTGACCTATTCTGGCTCTTGTCACTCATTTCTATCCACTGGTTTTGGTGATTCGGTAAACCTCAGTAAGGTACTCTGCATCTACCAACATACCCCATACCGTAGGTCAATGACTTCATGGACTGATATCACGTTTTGTCTTGATTACATCTACCTTCCTCTTAGCCTATTCTAACACTGGCTAACAACGCGTGAGGTAGGTGAAGGCTGGGCATACGTAACACATTCTCCAACTACCTTAGATAATTAGCATTCATTACCTCACCAAGTAATTTATCATCTTTACGTAGTATTCTGCGTCTAACCGCAGTATCTCTCACTTGGTTTTTAATAATGGTCTAGCTTTGATCGACTATTGTTTATACAAATGTTTTATAGATTACCGAAATAATTTATTCATTTGAGACTTAAGTGTTTTTTTATAGACATAGATCCGAATAATGAGTTTAAAAATGTACTGAATTCAACGGAAATCTGTTACTGATTAACTATACATGTACCTTTTTGGACTTGTGGAACAATAGTTTAATGCTTAACACAATTGACTTCATACATTAGGTTCCCAGTTCAGACTCCATTTAACTTGTTTTACTCCAATTAATCGAGTAGTAGTGTTGTTGGTCAGGACTTAAAAAATTGTTGTGACTCCTTTTAAACTCTAATCAAATTCTATTGATATACTTGCAATGTATCCATTACTCTAGGTAACGGGTCATCGCGTTCAGTGTTTTAATATTAGATGCTTGAAAGTGCTCTGTGGATGACCTTAGATCTTGGTTTCTTGTTGATCACTATTTGTTCTCTGGGGAACTGATAATCCCTGTACGATTCGAACCTGAGTCACTCAGCCGCACAATCTGGTACGTTATTTAGTAGACAGCAGGGATCTCTCAGACTTTAAAGCTGGGTTATGTGGGTTTGGACATCACAGGAAAGCATCAGTTCTCTCACGAATGCAGGTACGCTATACTGGCGAGTGCAAACTAACGTGAAAAGTAGTTCTGAGGTTTCTTGTCGACTATCTCCATGAATATAACATGTTCAGTAACTGTGTAATCATCATAACTATCTCACGTGAATCCAAAATACATAGAACTACATATTTCTAGTTTGATCGAATATTCATTTCATACTAAACATAGTCAATAATAGTTAAAATTTTGAACATGTAAATCATAGTTCTCAATTTATAGAATGAATCTATTGTGTGAATTTTATTGTGATTATCGTTATTTTTACTGTTATAATCAAATTTCTATCTAAATAGGATAAGGCCATTTCTTGAAGCACTAAATTTATGCTATTTTTGCTCTTAGGTGTATTCAAAGTTACTAAACCGCATGGTTTCGCTTCAGAGTAAGTTTATCAGTTATATATATATATATATATATATATATATATATATATATATATATATAACTTTATGGGATTTGCGGTACATTGTTGACGTTGTTTTTCAAATATGCTGTTGCTGGATTTTCAAATTTTTTCTCCTAATTATTGGGTCAGCTTGATCGGGCCGATCGATATTAAGAGTAGTTGACCATTCGTTAATTAGTTCACCTAGCACTTATCAGACTAATCCTTTTCACTCTTACCAGTAACATACAACAACTATGGAACAGCGCCTGAAGAACTTCAATCACTATTGATTGTTCTAAATCAGCAACTAACCAGAAGACAGAAAAAATTAACTAATCGTTTTTTAGCTGTTAAAAAATTTCCCCATCATATCATATTAAAATACAGACATTTGAACAAAGAATATTCTTTTCAATAAATTCTCTTCAGGTTCTACAGTTCTATTTTTAAATCAAAAAACCCAAACGTGGACAGATTCGAGCCAAATACATCGTTTCAAATTATTGAGTATGAATTCAAAATTGTTTGTAGAATACCATAAACTTGTTAATGTTGAAACGATTACTATGCACTGGTAACTTGAATAAGTTGATGCGTTAAATGAAATTGTAAGATTAATAATGAATATCAAATATAGATGACGTAAAGTGCGAGAGAGACAATAATTTAATTATAATCAGATCAAATGTTTGGTGTAAGATTATATAGTAATATGAATTCAGTATGAAACAATTGCGGTGATGGCTAAATAGATTAATCATCTGTTCATAAGATTTTAGTGGCCCGGGATCTGATTCTAATTAGATCGTATGAATGATTGTTGTCGAAATACACATCCTGGCTATCCTCGTATATAATCATCGACTTAATTTACGTTAGTAAATAACGGAATTGAATAAGTCAAATACGAGAATGGATTTTTGAATAAATATATTTTGTACACTCACTGACCTGGGCAGGAGGTCAGAGGGACTAAGCGAAGTGAAGAGAATGAAGCAAAACGACGCGCGGTGCAGAAGGCGGGTGTGAGCCAACTCCCATTAATTAATATTTATAGCCAAATAAAAATCGGTTACAGACATGTGATTAGTAGGATAAGATATACACACACGCTCATATAAAAACAGTCGGGGTTGTTAAGTGAATAATTAACAAGGTCAAAACGTGACTAAAAAAGAATGGATAAATTGACCTGTCCAGAAGCTAGAATAAGGTATGTGGGCTTAATATATATATATATATATATATATATATATATATATATATATATATATATATATATATATATATATATATATATATATATATATCAAAAAATTCCTAGGTTGAATGTACATTCATTACCTGATCAAACCATAAATAGTGTAAAAACTAAGTTAACCTCCATAATTAATTAGTAATGGGTTTTTTTGTTTAATTTTTCAAATTAGATTGTACATGCGATCGCTTATGGATGAAGGTCATTTGGCATTTGACAGTGGTATCACGTTTCCTTTCAAATCGGGATCCATTGCAAAATTTACCGTTCTTCCCTCTGATGCATTATGCTGTGTTACATTTGATGCTCCTTGTCAAGTGAACTAATATCTCAGGTATTTTTAGTTCAGTTTTTCGGAGGGGGGACGAATTCAGATCATTGACTACCAGCGTTGGTTGTAATCATCTGTAAAAAGTATCGTTTTGTATTATTTACTTACACTATTCCCTAGACATTTTTTCATCATACCATAAATGAATTCATTATCGAGTAGTTTTTTTATTAATCCACGAATTATGTTTCTGAGATGCTGTACATCATGAAATTTTCAATGCAATGTTCATACTGTAACTTGTTCGTTTTTCAGTTTTATTATTATCATTGGCTTTATTCAATATTATATACTCAATAAAATATCGACTTCTCACCACAAGGTATTTCAACAAGTTTTTTAACAGAATGGGAAAAAGAGTGAGAGAAACTGCTAACTGCATACATATATACACAGGTTAAGTAGATAAACTACCTAGAACTAAATAAAATGTTTTTTTAATCTGTACATTTTCTTGGAAATTAGAAACGTGTTTAAGAATATAAGCTATAGACTAGGTCGACTCTAACAACTTGTTCGTCGTATGGTATATTTGCTAGGTAAGGAATAATAGAACTTTTATACCTTTGCTTGGGTGCATGGATTCTGATGTATTAACATCTCTTTCTACCAGAAGACATACAAGGAGAAAGATATGCAAGAAGTGGATGGTTAGTACCTGATAAGATACCACCTGCCAGGAGTTTGCAAGACTTTAGATGTCTATTCACAATTTTATTAGCAATGACCTCAAAAGAGTCGCCACACACCCTCATAACTCTCTTCAGCACTCTCAACAATCAACCGAAATCTTTTATCAAAATCCCGGGAAAGAATAATGGGTAATATGCAGGAATTGACATATTGTAAGAGTAAATGTCGAGTGACGGCTAAAGCATGTAGCCTCCTTATGTATTAAATCATACGGAAGACTATCCAAAAAAATTAAAACATTAGAAGATCAGAGAAGAAATTTATACCAAGACAAATGACCTTTGACAATGCTACCATTACAAAGTCTCCAATAATACAAACCTTATGGGGATCCAACAGCATGTTTTTTTGCTGCTGTTAAAAATTTGATATCTGGAAGGATTAAGTGTGAGGTCATTACCAACAGATTGTTGTTCAATGAGAGACAAAGACTCGTTCATTTCAAGAGTGTGTAAAGCACTAAGAATGCTTGTACATGCAGTGAAATTAACCATATGGTAGAGAATCTGAACACTTTCCTCTAGGCATAGGATACTGTTCTCTTCCAGAGAGGTAGGAACGCATTCAGTCGGTTATCCAACCGTCAGGGTATAGGAAGCGTGATATCAGATGGTTGGTGTGCAAAAGCATACTTGAGTCACAAACATTCAGCTGGTTATCGTCACTAATACATCTCCCACCTGTAATCGCCTTGAATAGTTTCAACATGCATAAAGGTTTTTAACAAAAAAGGGGTTTCTGAACAAACACCAAGTTCAGACGTCTAATCTCTTGGTTTATTAAACCATTTAGCTTTCAAACCTCGATGGAGTTTTCCTTGTTGTACATTCATTCGTCTACCCTCCGTAGTCGTTTTACTTGTGGAGATGTAAGTCAATCAAAACTTACAAAGATCTTTTCACTGGGACAACAAATATCAAAACAGAATTTAAGATGATACATGACAACATCAAAAGTGTTTTTCAGTCCGTCATTTGTAAATAATCCCCAGTTTGTTGTACGAAGAAGGATTTTCGGACTTTTGATATTTTCTTCCTGTATTTAACTTTTATATTTGATGTACGAGTATGCTTTTTACAAGCTTGACATATACTTTAGGTAGAACACGAGTTAGCAATCATTAAAACTAGACAATGGAGTACGTTTGCGAGTCACATATATTACTACATCTTTAATTAAAGCTAAAACTGAAGAGCGTCCAAATGATTTGGAATAACTACTATGTGTTGACGACTTAGTGATGACACCAAGTTACAATCACATGAATAAAATCATTACATTTAAATGAAAGTGGGTAATCTAAAAGCGATTGCAGAAAATCCGTCAGCGAAAACAGATAGTGAAAGCAAAGTCTATCCGGGGTTGTGTAGATGTTTATAACATAAAATTGTATTTGTTCAAGTGTTTTGGATGGCATCTTATACTTGAACAGTCGACAAAGTCCTTAGAAGACCTAAAATTTGTGATTTTAGATTGACACCACCTGATATTTACGGATGTAACTACATCGCAACCTCACTTGACAAAAAATAATCAAACCATGTGGCGATACCAAACAGTCGTCCTGTAAATCCTTTGGCCATGATTCTTGTATTGTGATTATGCCATAATTATGAAATATGTTTCAACTTAGTAGAAACTGAGGATGATCCACCTTGCCATTTAGTGATCGGCAGTCGATATCTGATTGACGTTCATCCATTTAACGCTTTTGTGACGCATATATGGCCTGAACTCCTACAAGTGTCAGATTTGACCTAATTTTATCAATTTCTTGGTTGTTGATGATTTACTGTCATAGTCCGGAAATGGGACTGAGAACTATGTGCTTATTATGTCATCATTGAACGCTGAGTGGCTAAAAGTCCACCACATGAGGTTGAAAGACCATCCAATGAAGGCGATTGTCTGTTGTCACACCCATTAACTAATGATACGGCAGAACATGTAAAGGACACTTGTTAGTGTTTTTAAAGTGTCGTAGGTGTGGTAAAATAAGGTTGGGATGTTCAGCGTAATTTCAGGTCTTCTGAGTTTCATATGAGGAAAGAGAACATGTGAATACGTGCTGGAAGTAGTTTGTTTTTTAATTACAGAATAACTACTTTCCCAATGCTTTGACTTTTGGAACTTTGTGAGATTCCCTTTACCCATCTAAGAGCAAAAAATGGAATCACTTCCTCGTCAGACGTGCTGATAGCTTATGACTTGTGCCGATATAAGTCAAAAATCGAAAGACGTTCCTACCTATTTAATTAACCTACCGTACAATTAACGCACTTGGAATCCTTGGTCTGAATTTCATGAATCGTGACAATGTATTCATGCCATTTTTAGACGAGCATTATTGTTTAGATAATCTGTACCTCCAAAGTATCTACTGGTGGTACATTATTAATGGAATACTGTGGTGTTTGAATGAATTAATGACTACTTTGTGCTTGTTGAATGTTTGATTTCGAATTTCAAATACAGTACATTCGTTCATGCTTATCTAGTAGTTCTTGATCCAGTTACGTTATTTCTGGGATTATTAGTTCTTACCATAATTCAAATACTTCTAATTATCTTATTGGCGTCGCGATAGAGCCTGCGATGGAACAGTTAGATATTCATTCAACTTCTGAAGCTTTTGAGGATTATTTGGGAAGGTTTGAAATCTGGATCATGACCAAGAAATATGTTAAAGATGATAAGATTGTGGCACATTTCCTGACATTCATCGGAAGAGAAGCGTACAGTTTATTAAAAACATTAACATATCCAGAAAAACCTATCTCAATTCCTTATGCAACTATTAAGGAGTTATTATTAAATCATGTAAAGTGCACTAGTTTTGAATGCCGTGAAAGGGCAAAATTTCATAAGATGACTCGTCGAAATGACCAAAAGGTTAAGGTATTCATCCTTGAATTGCAAAAACAAGCTGCCAAATGTAATTTCGGTGATCAGCTTCATATGCAACTGAGATACCGATTAATCGCAGGAATCAACATACCGGATTTGTAAAGAGAGCTGTTAAGAATGCCCAACTGTTCCTTTCAAGATGCTAGAACTGCGTGCATTAACTATGAGGCAGTGAATGAACTTGATATCCAGTCGATGAAGATTTCTAATACTTTGTCGTCATGATGAAATACAGTCTCAGGGTCAATCAAAATTGCGTTCATTTAACAATGATTCCTATTCTCGTGTAATTATGAAACATGTTTCAACAAGGAATTACAAAGCAAATCACAAAGGTGAGACCGAGTTTAGTAAATGTTTATCATGTGAGAAGTTTCACTCTCGTAATTCATGTGCATTTCGTAATGCTAAATGTTTTAAACGTGGTAAGATAGGACACATTCAGTCAGTATGCAAAGCTACTGTTCGTTTTACTTCAAGTAGTACTAGATCGTGTAATTTAGATCCCAATAATTTGGCTGTTCTTAATAATCATTTATCTTTGTCTACCGTTTCGGAAGGTAATGCTCATATTCAAAAGCGATTATATACATCACTTGGTTCATATCATGACTTGATTGTGGACACAGGCAGTATAGAGTCCATTATTTCATTCAAGAACTTGAAATCTTTAGATCCTAACGTTGTGGTACGACCCACGGAAGTATCAATATTGGGGATTACTGGACACAGACTGCCTATACGTGGATGTTGTGAATTGCTAATAAGAGATGATAATTCTTCATACATACCTTGTGAATTTTTAGTTAGCGAAACAGGACTGTCAATACTGGGCTTAAGGATTTTGAAAAGGCTTAAAGTGGAGCTGTCTTTCCTAGTTTCTAGAGAAAATAATGATGCTTTACTTAAAGATTTGATAGCCACGTGTTCTAAGTGCAGTGGAGGTATGAAGATTCAGCCTATAAAACTTCAAGTACATGGAGAACCAGTCTTTCTTAAAAGACGAATAATTCCTTATGGTCTTCGAGAGGCAGTACATAAGACATTAAACGATTTGTGTGCAAAAGGCATAATTGAACCGGTTCAGTCATCAGCATGGGGTACTCCTATTGTTACGTCACTGAAATCGGACGGAAAGACTCATAGAATATGTGGTGACCATAGATTAACATTGAACTCCCGTTTGTTGAAGCAAACATGCACGACGGTAGAGGCTGAAGATATTCTAAATCGACTTCATGGTTCTAAATTTTTCTCGAAAGTCGACCTAAAAGATGCTTATCTTCAAATCCCTTTAGATCAATCCTCGTCTATTTTGACGACAATTAACACTCCTTTTGGTCTGTTCAAATACAATTTCCTTCCATTCGGTCTAAGTTGTTCTCCAGCCATATTTCAGGAAGTTATGAATAAGGTGGTTAGTGATCATGGTGTTGAAGTTTATCAAGATGATCTCATTGTCCATGGTTCTGACAAGGTAGTTCATGACCAGAGACTTATTGCGTCGTTTAATTGAGAAGAATATTACAGTGAATCCAAATAAGTGTTCATTTTGTGTATCTAATTTCGAATGTCTTGGATACCTAGTTGATGGTAATGGTTTTAGACCAGATATGAAACGACTAGCTCCACTGACAAATGCACCGTCACCAAGAAATCTTACGGAACTACGTTCACTAGTGGGTGCTCTTCAATACTATTCCCGTTTTATTCCTAATTTTTCTTGTCGTGCAAATTGTTTATTTAATATTTTGACATCCAATTCATTTAAATGGGGTGAGGAACAAGAGTCATGCTTACGTAGTCTACTAAAGTTTCTTCAAAGTGATGCTGTTCTTCGAACTTACTCCCCTAGTCTACAGTCTGTGCCTATCACTGATGCATCACCTGTGGGTATTGGCGCAGTTTTGGAACAGGAGGGTAGACCAGTTATTTGTGTTTCACGCAAACTTACTGTTACTGAACAAGGTTATTCACAGACTCAGCGAGAAGCATTAGCTGTGTTTTGGGCTGTTAAAAGACTTCATAAATATTTATTCGGAAAGAAATTCACTATTGTTACTGATCATGAAGCTTTAAAGTTCATTTATCATCCTGAAAAATCCTTAGCACGTTCCTCAGCTGCCCTGGTTCAACTATGGAGTATTGCTTTGAGTGCCTATGACTATACGGTTCAGCACAGTAGTGCCAAACAAATTCAACATGTTGACTACATTTCTCGACAGTCATTACAAGATAAACCTGTAAATACTTCAGACTGCTTGTTAGTGCAACCTTTACCAGTGAAACGTCCAGATCTCATTAGAGAAACTCGTAAATACTTTGGATGTATAATTAATGCTATGCGGAAAGGTTGGAATGTTAATTTGAAACGTAGATTTCCTATCTATTTTTCAAAGCGGGATGAGCTATCCACTACTCCTTATTATATTTGGTGTTTAAATGATCATGTTCTTATTCCTCCTTCATTGCGTAAATCTGTTCTTGAAGATCTTCATAGTGGACATTTAGGTGTTGAGAAAATGAAGTCATTGGCGAGGCTCACATGTTGGTGGCCAGAGACAAATGCAGATATTTGTTGTACAGCAAACAATTGTGAAAAGTGTCATAAGCTGAAAAATCAGCATTCGAAGTGGACTCCATGGCCAGTATCGTCTGAGGCCTTGCAGAGAGTTCATGCAGACTATTGTGGTCCGTTTCTTGGCAAATACTATGCGCTTGTAGTTATTGATTCTTTTTCAAAGTGGCCTGAAGTTTTTTTCACAACTTCACCAAATTCTGACTTCCCAATTCAAGCATTAAGAAAGGTATTTAGTCGAGAATGGGTTCCAATGGTGTTAGTGACTGATAACGGCTCTCATTTTGCTGCAGATGCAGTCACTACCTGGTGAACTGATATAGAGTGCAAACATCTGTTTACTGCTACCAGACATCCTTGTTCCAATGGTCATGCAGAAAATTTTGTCAGGACGTTAAAAACTGCCATTGATTTTATTGCTGCCTCAACATTTAATGAACTGGAGAGGGGAGTAGATACTTTTCTACTGCAATATAGAAATGCCAGACATTCGGTGACGAAAGAGACTCCATCAAAACTATTAAAAGGAAGATTTCTTCGGTCGAATATGAGATGTTTGGAGTCTGCAGAAGTTACGTATTATCGTGGCAATGATCTTCGACCATCCACGGGGATTGTTCTGAAGAATGTCGGGAAATCTATGGTGCGACTTCTAGATATCAATGACTTAAGTACACACAATCGACATGTTGATCAAATACAATTCCAGGAACCAGGTGAGTCTGTTCCGATTTCAGTTGTTAATTCTAATACTAATGAGTGCATTCTAGATAATACAGAGTCTTTATCCAATACACTGTCAGACAGACACAGCATGAACTTGAGGAGAAGACGTACAATTGATTACAGACACTTAGACTCTAGTTTAAGCTGTGGCGGATGTGGTGTTTGAATGAACTAATGACTCCTTTGTACTTGTTGAATGTTTGATTTCGAATTCTAAATATAGTACATTACTTAGTGTTTGTGTAGTACTTCTTGATTCAATTGCGTTATCCCTGGGATTCTTAATTCGTACTATAATTCAAATACTTCTAATTATCATAAATACTCGATCATCTGTAAATCCTGTGCATTCCATTTATTTGGCTGACCCTTTAAATTCCTGAAGATTCTAATCAGTTTAGCGAGAATGAAGTAAACATTCTTGATGATCATCCACGGCTTATGACGGCGTTATAACCTTTCCCGTTTACTGTTCACACTTTTGCAAATCCAGCTTTATTGTCTTGTTTGTCTTCTGTAATAGTTTTGCTCTTTTCATATCGTAAGTCTTTATTTGGCGATTTGGTAATGTTTAATAAAATCATTCGCACATTCTAAAAGTGACAATTTTTCTGTTTTTACGTGTAAATATCTTATTTTAGCATATTCGGATATCATTTCCTTCCATTTGTATATGTTATTTTCAGTATGATGGAGCAGACACCCCAGATATTCATGATTAAGACTCTTACGCTCCCCCCATCGTTCATTCTATGCTTGGTTCTGCTATGCAGAAGCTGGCTTCTATAAATAAGGCGTTGCAGACACACGTTCGCAATTCCTGGCAGTGATGATGACACTTCTGAATAATTAAAACAGTACGTCACATATAGTATGTTCTCTAGTGTTTTCGAAATCCATGAGAGCGAAAACAGCATAAGATTGTAAATATGGGTCTGGGTAGCAAACTACATGAAGGCCTCGGAATTTTCGTTGATGCATCCAACGGTCTGAACCTCATCAAAGTGTATATCCATGACTGCTTGATCGAAGATTCGATATTCAGCAACTGGACCTATGTAGGACTCCAAAAACACGATGTTACTGTAAGTACCAAGAAGTGTCAGGTCAAAACCGACTCCACAGACTTTCTCCGGCATGCTTTTGACTCTCAAGGTACTCAACCCCTACAGATCAAAATGGATGCCATTTCGGATAACTCGGAACTGATCACAGCCGTGAATCTATACTCGTTTAACGGCACGTCACGTTTTCATCGACGGTTCATACAGAATCACGTGTCACTCATGAGACCCTTAGCGGATCAACTGCGTGGAAACGCGATAATCGACTTGGTCGGCAATGAATAAAAAGAAGTCTCCGGGTCAAAGAAATTACCGCAGATGTTCTGTAAATCTAGCCGTTCTTCTGAAGCGCGTTGTTCAGGACCGGTTATTGAATAAAAACAGTTTCACTGTGGACGTTAGTTGTCGAAGATGAAATCGTATTCGTGAGGCATGTGTCTTTTGATTTATCAGGAAGACTGACAATTCTTCTAGTTGACCGCTAGATTCGGTACCTCAGCTCTTCTAGTACCCCCGGGTTAAATCTGTGCAACGACCCGAACGCGAGAGATAAAGAGCGAAATATGGAAGAAAACGCTTTACTCCAAAAGTTCATTTGTGCACAGAGAATCCAGGGTTTTATAGTATTTTATATGTTCTTGGGTTCCCCGAAAATTCTGGAATGCTACTAAGCATGGCAGCAGCATAAGTAATCATCCAATCAGAAACTTGACACGCGACTTTTCGCTTTCTAGATGTTTTTGGCCAAACGTCTAGTAAATGCTGATTGAATAAGATGCTTCAGTATTTTTAGAGCCTTTCTTAACTGCTTTTCGAGGAGTTTTCAGGATCTCTCAAAAAAAAGGACAGTAAACAAATTCAGGGTTTCCTTCTAGGTAAATGGCTTTAGAATGTTCGACGCTGATTTTGGCGTTTGTCTCATTTTTATCGGTTGTATATTATTTATCCTTGAGGTGAAAGACTTTGGGGAGTGCCTAATTTGCAGTTTATAAGGTTCAGGTTAATGAATCATAACGCACGAAATCATGTGTGACAAGTCATGCAGCGGGCTGGGTGAAAATATCAGTTGGCTCTGTTCGAGAGGAAAGTGAGATTTTATTGAGTACACGGCTTTTTTAAGCCTGCTCGTGTAGAAGTTTGCATTTGTCAAACCCTGGATATTTGTGGCATATTATGGCATATAGTTCTACTAAGTTGCTGATGATGATAGCCCCAGGCTATCAACCAGAAGTTAGAGTCCGGCTGACAATATTCGCGACGGTGGTTGAAGTACACTCCTCGCATGATGTCAGATTGACAGGAAGCACTGAGTCGCTATTTAGTAATATCCTCATCATGCTGGAAAGTTCCATCATTTCCGTTAAGTTCTTGAAACGTTTACCTACTTTTGTTCAGGATGACTTGTCTAATCTAGATTGAGGTCTTGACGCAGCATGCTGACCGGCTTAACCTTGAGGCTTGTATGCGTGAGTTCGAAATGAGATAGACTGCTTGAGGTAGAGAGACGAAAATTATTCTTTCACTTGAATGGAGACAGGTCAACTGTAACACTACTTGATTTGTCCTCAATTCCGATCAGGTTCATGATTTCAGAATAGTGTAGAAAGATACATGGATGAATAGATGACTAGCCATACCACAACGCACAAACAATTAGATAAATACAATTATGTCAAAAGCTGCGAATTAGAGTACAAAATAGAGTAGAAAGGACTACGTTTGAATTAGAATAGCTTTGAAACAGAATGAGCTGTGGTAATAAATTATACATCAGACAAAAGCTTATGATGTGTAGAACAGACTAGGGATAAAAATAAAAGTAGCTGTTTTATAAGCTTTGCATAAAATAAAGTAAAGTCCCCAAAAATAGCATCCGAGGTTTTTCAAAGCTTCTTTTTACTCTCTTCATATAAATTTCATATTTTACAAACACCTTTATCAGGGAGTATTTTATTCCTGACCAACATAAAGCTAGATTTTAACAGGCTGTAAACGAAGTAGGTTAAAGATTGGTGAAGTTTTTGCGGAAACATGTTTTTCAACTGTAATGCCGCTTGTAATTTTCGAGAACGCAAAGACACAATATGCGAAAAACAGTGACTGCTCTAGTAAAACAAGAACATCAACAAGTTTTGGAAACCAACCTTAAAAACTTCAGAAAAGCACTGAATATTGGAACATGTGTTGTTCGAAAACCGAAACTTTTGTCAGCAGTAGCCCGAGAAACAGACGTATACAAAAGTTTCGCAAACCTGTTCGGGTTAGGGATCACATCACCAGCTAAAACAATTACTAAAAGGGTTGGTTGGTTTCCATTTGAAAATCTTCGTGTTACCTTTCCCTCTGATCACTCTTGGTCTTCTCATGTTTTGATTTTTTTTGATAGAGTTTTCCGTATGATTTAATACATAAGGAGGCTACATGCTTTAGCCGTCACTCGACATTTACTCTTACAATATGTCAATTCCTGCATATTACCCATTATTCTTTCCCGGGATTTTGATAAAAGATTTCGGTTGATTGTTGAGAGTGCTGAAGAGAGTTATGAGGGTGTGTGGCGACTCTTTTGAGGTCATTGCTAATAAAATTGTGAATAGACATCTAAAGTCTTGCAAACTCCTGGCAGGTGGTGTAAGATCCATTTTGAATGATTTGTGTGTGTGTAAATCCCTCCATGTATATACTTGCAGTTTATTCATATTGATACCTTTGGTTGTACATTTTTATTAGTCTTTTTCATTCCATTTGATTTAATAGCATTTGTATTTTATTATAGTTTTTATTTTTCTTACGCTTTCACTAAGTTTCCGTGTTTCTTTCTGAACTGCATTTATGTTGTTTGACTTGATACCTATTCTTGGCGGCAGCTATATTGGGTTGTTCCTCCCTTTGATTGTGTTGCGTGCATTGACTGGAATTGTGCATTTTTGATTGTGAGTTGAAGCACTCTTCCAGAATTGAAAACACTTGGTGTTATAAAGCAACCAAACATTATCTTTTGAACGAATCTGTGTGTGATCTATCCAGACAGGATAGAATAACATTTATTTGTTGCGATTGGTAATTTTCTAGCATCCTTTTTTCAACTTTCTTATTTAATGTAATTTAGATTTGATTAATTGAACTATTGTTGGTTGGATAGCTGGGTGGTTATATTTGTTTAGGTAACGATGTACATTTAAATTTATGATGAATTATAGAACCGTCATTTCACCCGATTACTTTGTTTTGGTTTCAAACGGGCAAGGGCGCGTATCTAACCCACCAAGACAGCTATTCTTCAGTCCAAACCTTAGTTTGGATATTACAGTTCTAAACAAATATCGGTTGGTCGAAGTTGTTTGGCTATCGCTTCGCGGATTTTAATTGCTGTTTCTGGAAATATTTGGTCGTTTCTCTCGTGATGCCGAACACTCGTCAAAGAAAGTCAAGTTCAAAGCTCGGTGTTAATGGAGCTAAACTAAATGATGGATCCCCTCTTACAAAGCAAGTACCTTTTGATGTCCTTAAGTGTCATGGTTCAGACTCAAGTAGGGTTGATTATCATGATAGGGAGTCTAGTTGTGATTTTGTGGCAGATGACGTGGAAAATCCCAGTTCAGATGTGAAGCAAATGAAGAGCGTCATGCCTGTGACACCTTTCGTAGGTCTAGAGTTACCAAAGGTTGAATTAAGTTATTTTGATGGACAGCCAAGAGAGTACTGGAAGTTTATAAGGCAGTTTGAAACCTACGTAGCGTCAAGAGTCATTGATGATAGCCAACGTTTGCTCTACTTGATACACTATTGTAAGGGTAAAGCAAAATCTGCTATCGAGGGTTGTGTCATGATGAAAGCGTCTGTTGGTTATAAGCGGGCCAGAGAAATTCTAAAACGTTTGTTCGGACAGTCGCATGTAATTGCTCGAGAAACCTTAGAAGACTTATTCAATACAGTAAATGTTGATTGTAATGACGCAGAGCAGCTATCGAACCTGGCTATGAAAATGGAAAATTGTGCTATGATCTTGGAACAGATGAATTATACTGCTGATCTAAATTCTTTAGTTACTTTAGAGCGAATAGTCAGTCTTTTGCCTCACTCTATGCAAGTTCAGTGGGCGGACTTGGTAGATAAATTGACTGAAGACGATAGAGAACCAACGTTTGACGAGCTCACTGAGTTTATAGCAGCTCGTGCGAGAGTAGCCAGTAGTAGATTTGGACGGTTGGCAAATCGTTCAAAAAGGGGACATAACGTAAAGACGAGTTGTCACTTACAATCGGGGCAGTGGAATGGTTTGACCACAAAAAGTAAATGTAGTATATGTTCCGATGACCACTCTGTTTATAAATGTCCACGATTTTTAGCGCTTACAGTTCAAGAACGATGGTCTCACGCAAAGAGCAAAGGTATCTGCTTTGTTTGTCTTAGGCAAGGACATAAAGCTAATGAATGTAAACTGACAGAGCGCTGTAACGTTGATAGGTGTGGGAAAAAACACCATTCTCTACTGCATAGTGATTCAACAACCGACGGCGCAAGTGCTAAACCTGGTACTCAGAATTGTTGCGGATTTACTAAATCACTAAGTAGTCAGGTGTGTTTAGGAATGATTCCTGTGCGGTTGAGGTCGGAAAATGCCGAAATTGTGGGTTATGCTCTATTGGATAACGGTTCTGATGTGACGTTGATTAAATCAAACTCTTTGAGGTCTCTCGGGCTGAAGGAAGACCAAGCGACAGTGGTAGTTGAGACTGTGGGTGGTAATAGAACAACAAAGGTCACGAATGCGCCTTTTGAAGTATTTTCTTTAGATCGATCTGAACACATTACAATTGAAGGAGCTCTGATTGTGGCAAGTATACCAGGGCACAAACCAACGAAGGCGGCAATGAACAATCTAGTTAAGTGGCCGCATTTAAGTGATGTACCAATAGATAATCTGGACTATGGAGAAGTTCTACTGTTGATTGGTTGCGACGTGCCGGAAGCACATTGGGTGTTAGACCAGCGGTTGGGCGGAAGGAAAAGGCCGTACGCGGTGAAAACGTTGCTAGGTTGGACTGTCTTTGGACCTGCATCATACCCGGAATTTAGGAAAAGAGTTGTTAATCTTACTAGTAAAGTACAGACATTGGAAAACCAAATACGTAAGCTTTATGATGTGGAGTTTGCGGATGTCTATTCAGGTGATAAATCAGTATCGGTAGAAGACAAGGCGGCCATAGAGATTGTGGAAAGAGGCACGCGCTTCGACAATGGGCATTTTGTAGTTCCTATACCATGGAAAAAGAATCCAAATATGAAAGTGGGGAATTATGAAGTAGCAAACAGTAGATTACAGAGTTTGAAGCGTAGATTGTTGAGGGATGACAGTCTGCACATCAAGTATACGAAAAGTATTGAAAGTAATTTTGTTAAAGGCTATGCGGAGAAGGTCCCCGAAATACAATTGCAGCCTAATTACCGCCCCCGATGGTATTTGCCTCATCATGCCGTGTTAAACCCGAAAAAGCCAGAAAAACTTAGAGTGGTCCTCGATTGTGCCGCCAAGTTTTCAGGCGTTTCCCTAAATGATATGATTTATCAAGGACCCGACACCACCGCTGAGCTAGTGTGTATATTATTGCGTTTTCGCAAGGAGGCAGTTGCAATCTCTGCAGATGTTGAGGAAATGTTCATGCAGGTGAAGGTCCCTGAGTCTGATCGAGGAGCTTTAAGATTTCTGTGGTGGCCGGAGGGAGACATGTCGAGGGAGCCATCTGAGTTTCAAATGACCTCTCATCCATTTGGTGCCACATCATCTCCGTTTTGTGCGAACTTTGCCATGAATAAGACAGCCCAAACATTCTCTGATGGTTATGATCGGTATGTCGTAGATGCTGTCAAGAACAATTTCTATGTTGATGACTGCTTGATATCCTTTTCTACTTGCGATCAGGCGAAGGAGTTTGTCAAGCAGATAAGTGAATTGTTACGTAAAGGAGGTTTTAAATTAAAGAAATGGATCACCAACTCGGAAGAAGTAAATACCATCCTGCCTGATGTATGTAAAGAAGAGTCTTGGATAGAAATGTCCATGAGTTATGACACCACTCATCGAACTCTAGGTGTGGAGTGGGATTTTAAACAAGATGTGTTTAGGTTTTACTTTGATGCACCAGAAAAGCCCTTGACTAGGAGAGGGATCCTATCTGTAGTTTCTTCTCTGTTCGATCCTTTGGGTTTAATTGCTCCAGTCTGCCTTACGGCCAAACTTCTTTTGCAAAAATTATGTAAATCTCAAATAGGTTGGGATCAGCCTCTCAACGAGCCATACATGTCCACGTGGCTCAATTGGGTGAATTTTATGCGTCAGATAGGTCATGTTACGGTAGCTCGGGGAATCAAGAACAGAGTCGACGAACCTGACGCGAAAGTAGAATTACATTTGTTCAGTGATGCTTCGGAGATTGGTTATGGAGCAGTTGCGTACGCACGAGTTAGTTATTTGAAGGAACCACCATACTGTATTTTGTTGTATAGCAAGTCGAGAGTAGCACCTATTAAACAAGTCACTGTACCGAGGCTTGAGATGGCGGCAGTGGTACTAAGTGTAAGGCTAAGTGAAGTCTTACGTAGGAGTCTGCCCAATTTTTTCTGTAAGGTAAACTTCCATACGGATTCCATGATAGTGTTATACTACATTAAGAATACCGAAAACCGATATAGCACCTACATAGCCAACCGGCTGGCTGTTGTGCACCAGTATACGAAGGTTGAACAATGGAGTTATGTAAGGTCGTCACAGAATCCAGCTGATTGGACCTCGAGAGGTATACAGAAAATGACCGACCTTGAATCTTGGTTTAAATGTCCTACTTTATTGCATGGCGAATTTTGTATAACAATTACTGATTGTCCGGATTCAACACCTGACAATATTGAGTTTAGAAAAACTGCTGTGGTTAACTTGAGTAGTACGGAATATAGCATGTCACCTATTCTTTCTCATTATTCAGAGTGGTTGAAATTAGTCAGGGCTGTGGCCTGGCTTAGAAGGTTCTTAGAATTCCTGATGGTACTTCGTTCATCGAGTCGGGAAGGATCCGTTCATTTAGGATACTTAAAGGTAAATGAACTTGTAATTGCCAAGCGTAAGATTTTAATGATGGTTCAGAAAGAAGTGTATGGAGAATTATTTAGTGAATTTAAAACCAACAGTAAAGTAGTTAGTCATAATGATCTGAAAGGATTGTCACCTATAATACTGGACGGGTTAATCTGTGTTGGAGGTCGCTTAAGCTACTCAGATTTCTCCGATGCTTTTAAACATCCAATAATTTTACCCAGTCGACACTTGGTGACGGAAATGATAATTAGACATTATCATAAAGAACAAGGGCACACAGGAACGTCTCAAGTACTGGCCACAATTAGAAAAAGCTATTGGATAGTAAAAGGAACTAGCACAGTTAGAAGAGTGATAGGAAAGTGTGTGACATGCCGACGGTTTACGATGAATTTAGGACAACAATTGATGGCACCGCTTCCAGTTTGCAGAGTGCAACAAGGCTGGTATAGCTTCTCAAATGTAGGGGTAGACTACTTCGGACCTTTCTTAGTCAAAAGAGGAAGGTCATTAGAAAAAAGATATGGATGTGTATTTACTTGTTTGCAAACCAGAGCAGTACATATTGAAGTGACGTATAGTTTGAATACTGATTCCTTTATAATGGCCTTATTACGTTTTATTGGAAGAAGAGGTAAACCTGCAGAAATTTACAGTGACAATGGGTCAAATTTCGTGGGTGCAGTCACTGAACTAAGGAAATTTGTGAAACAGTTTAATCAGCAGAAGATAAGTAACGAGATGTCAGCGAGGCAGATTCAATGGCATTTTAACCCACCCTCATCCAGCCACAGGGGTGGAGTATGGGAAAGGATGATTAGGTCTATACGCCGACTGTTATTGTTGATCACCAGAGAACAGACTTTAACTGACGAGGCTTTATGCACTTATTTGGTCGAAGTAGAAAGGATACTGAACGATCGACCCTTAACTCCAGTTATCCAAGATGCTAACGATAAGCTAGCCTTATCGCCAAATACTTTGCTGTTATTGAGAGAATGTGACGGAATAGTAGATGAAGGTAGCGTTCGAGACAAATATGACAAACGTTGGAAACAGGTTAATTATCTAGCTAATGTGTTTTGGAAAAGGTGGTTAAGAGAGTATTTACCGTCCTTACAAAAACGTCAAAAATGGTTAACTGAACATCGCAATTTTCAAAAGGGAGATGTAGTAATCGTGACTTCGGATATTTCGACCCGTGGAAAGTGGCCCTTAGGAGTAGTGGAAGGTTGTGAAATAGATAACGACGAAAAGGTTAGGACGGTTACTGTTCGTACGAATAATGGATTAGTTAGAAGAGATATACGTAAGGTATGTCTCCTTGAAGGTTCGAATTAGTTCTTTGCTATTATCAAGGTAGGTAGGTCGAGTAGGCGTACAGTTGTAAGTCCTGCTCGTTCCTGTGTAGTAAAATATGTTGTAGTATGAACCATGACCATAGGCATCAAGGTGGCTTGTGTTGTATGGAGGGATTTTGAGGGCCGGTGTAAGATCCATTTTGAATGATTTGTGTGTGTGTAAATCCCTCCATGTATATACTTGCAGTTTATTCATATTGATACCTTTGGTTGTACATTTTTATTAGTCTTTTTCATTCCATTTGATTTAATAGCATTTGTATTTTATTATAGTTTTTATTTTTCTTACGCTTTCACTAAGTTTCCGTGTTTCTTTCTGAACTGCATTTATGTTGTTTGACTTGATACCTATTCTTGGCGGCAGCTATATTGGGTTGTTCCTCCCTTTGATTGTGTTGCGTGCATTGACTGGAATTGTGCATTTTTGATTGTGAGTTGAAGCACTCTTCCAGAATTGAAAACACTTGGTGTTATAAAGCAACCAAACATTATCTTTTGAACGAATCTGTGTGTGATCTATCCAGACAGGATAGAATAACATTTATTTGTTGCGATTGGTAATTTTCTAGCATCCTTTTTTCAACTTTCTTATTTAATGTAATTTAGATTTGATTAATTGAACTATTGTTGGTTGGATAGCTGGGTGGTTATATTTGTTTAGGTAACGATGTACATTTAAATTTATGATGAATTATAGAACCGTCATTTCACCCGATTACTTTGTTTTGGTTTCAAACGGGCAAGGGCGCGTATCTAACCCACCAAGACAGCTATTCTTCAGTCCAAACCTTAGTTTGGATATTACAGGTGGTATCTTATCAGGTACTAACCATCCACTTCTTGCATATCTTTCTCCTTGTATGCCTTCTGGTAGAAAGAGATGTTAATACATCAGAATCCATGCACCCAAGCAAAGGTATAAAAGTTCTATTATTCCTTACCTAGCAAATATACCATACGACGAACAAGTTGTTAGAGTCGACCTAGTCTATAGCTTGTATTCTTAAACATGTTTCTGAATGAAACGTTACGTCGATTCAAACCTTCTTTCACCCTCTGCTTTTCTTTTTTTGTTCTTTTAGTTGGACAAACTTGTTGAAATTCTTCGTGCTGAGAATTCTATATTGTACCAGAACATGATATTGATGAGAGCCATTATTTATAATAATAATAATAAAGTGACAATTCAAGTGTTAACAAAGAACAATAGATTCAAGAGTAAATAAATAGTCGGGAAAACTATAATCCATGCACGAACCCAGATATCAGGTCTTTTATTTTGGTGCGAAATTCATTAATCCATTTGGCTATATAGCACATGAACACTTCGGCTAATAGCAATTCGCGTTGAAAACCCTAAATCTAGTTCTCAATCCTAACCATCAACTGTAAATCCTTATTCCAATTTTTTAGGCTGCTTTGTAACCCCAATTTCGCATCAGTTAGTAGGTGAACATTACCAAGGTCAGTTTAACGTCGCTCAAAGGTAGTCCATAAATTATAGTCTCACCAAAAAATCTATTTGGTTCGTAATATGTAAGAAGATGGAATTGAAAGAATGAGAAGGGAACATATGTGATAAAAGTAGCTGGTTATGCGACAATGAAAAACGTAGTAATTTATAGGACATGCATCAGACAAATTTGGTCAAAGATTTCTAGTAGTGTTGTATCACTTGGCAATTTTTGGTGTTTGTATGACTTAACTCCTCCGTTGTACCTGTTGGCTGCTTGATTTCGAAATCCAAATACAATACGTTTGTTCGTACTCATCTAATACTTCTTGGCTATATTGTGTTATTTCTGAAATTCAAATACTCCTAATTGTCACACAGCTGTAACTGAAATATACGTCACAGCTACACTCGTATATAATTATGGACTTATTCTGAGTTTGTAAATAACTGTATTAAATAAACCAAATACGAGGATGGATTTTGAACACGTTTATTTCATTTACTCAATGACTTGAGCAGACAATCAGGAAAATGAAGCAAAGGGGAAAGTGCGAAGCGCAATAAAATGATGCGCAGTGGAGAAGGAGAGTGAATCAACTCGATTTAATCGAGCGTGACTAAAAGTAAGTCACTGATAGATAATTAATAGGATGAGCAATTACCATACGATAATATAAAAACCTTCAGGATTAATAAGCGAATAATCAGCAATGCCAAGATGTGGCTTGAGAAAAATGAATAAATTGGTCTGTCCAGAAGTCCAAATAACCCATGTGGGCTTAACATAGTATCAGCCACTACTAAACCCCCTGAAAAATGTTAATAACAACAAAATTTAAAAACAAATGAAGTCAATGTTAACCAATTCTCAGATGGCAATCCGCAAATATGTGTTTATGAAGTCTCCTCTCAAAGCTTCGTACTGTTCAGGTGATTCGGCGTACTTAATATGTTGCGTGCTAGATCACCAGATCACCTCTTATTCTCATATAGCTCAACGACAATAAATTCACGTGTTGTATTGTGTCTTCTTAACATCCATGTTTTAGACCCATCAGCCATCTGGTTAACCATTTCTGCACCTGGTCCAGGAAACTTATATTTCATTGGAAAAGAGGGGAGCAATAATATTGTGGATCTCAAGATGGGGTCGTGTGTATTTTATAATCAGTGTCAGTACAGCTCTGGAGTGATTTCCTCAAGTAGTCTACACATAAGGTGGAGGGTCGCGTTTGCCGTGGCTGCATACCCTGTGTGGTTTCAGTTGTTTTCCAAGCTCTACGTGGATTGAAGCTCGTGATCACGCTCTGAGGAAACAATCGGAAGTGTATATCTGTGTAGGGCGTAAATGCTAGGTGTCAAATGAGGCAGAAGGTTTATGACACCACCCATTGTCTATTACTCATGGCTTTTTATGAGCCTTTGGATCCTTGTGTTGTCTACATAGTTCAGTGCTAATTCTATAAGACAGGTGGTAGAAATGGACTAGTTAAACCTTTATTTGTACCGAAGTACATGGGGTAGTACGTGAAAGGCTTTTGAGAAAGTGAGGAATATTACATGAATAAGTATCTTAAGGTCTCGGCAGGTTAATTGGTTTTCACATGCTGTTAGTACATTGAACATACAAGTCATGCACTTCTTGCATCGTGTTTTGCTTCATGAACGAAGTTATTTTTTCTCGTATATTTCGTCATTTTTTCGTTGACCAGATGAAAATAAATCGAAGGATCTGGTGTGATAGTTGCAATATAAGTCAATTAACTGAAAAAATGAAGTAACGCACTCATGCTCTTTTGGTATTAAACAGGGCTGTGTATCATTAAATGGATATATCAAAAAGCACCTAGTATGCTTGTTCTATACGGATAACTTTAGAAAAGTTTCATCGATAGTTACGAAATCTACTGAAAATGTTGTTTTGTCACTGCAACAGCTAATTGCAACGGGTTAAGTGTCTTATTTTAATTTCCCGCTTTATCCGATCTCAGATTCTTGTTTTCGTCAACATGATTGGGCGGGGTGGTATTTTGATTTGGTTTTTGGTTTTAACCGTCGCTCTTCTAATTGCATCTTATATAAAACCATTTGAACACAGTAAGTGAATCGGTGTCGTGATGCGAACAATCCTTCGAACCGTTTTCTTGCAAAGTTTTCTAACTGTAACTAGCCGTTCTGGTGTTGCTGCTTCTGGTTTATGTGTCAAAAATAGCAGCGTTGTCTGTAAACGCTGTACTAGTTATTAAATTTTGAAAATTTATTTTGTAGTTTCTAGATGGTTCACGTCGGAAAAATTGGTAAACATAGACGTGAAAAGGCTGAAGGAGATGATGAAATCAAACGATCTTAAATTGATAGATGTCCGAGAACCAGACGAGTTGGAGGAGGCGGGGAAGATCCCTCATGCTGTTAATATTCCACGTAAGTGCAATAAGATTCTCATTTTGCAGTCGGTGAAGTCGAGGATGCCTTCAAACTGGATGAAGAAAGTTTCTTAGAGAAGTACAAGATCCGGAAACCTAATGTGGCGGACAAAAATGTAGTTTTCAGTTGTAGAAGTGGTGTCAGAAGTATGCGGGCTCTCAAAATAGTCCAGGATTTGGGTTATGAGAAGTAAGTCTTAGGTGTGGATGTATATGTATGAATTATTTCTAGTCCTCTCAATCTTGTTGGTGGATACAATGCATGGTCCAAAGAAAATGCAGAAGGATAGAATGTTATTTGTTACAGTATTTTTCTTTACCAAATATGTCACATTGTACAACAATAAGATCGTAATATATATTTATTTACAGTCAAAACAGCTTGTAGCATTTTCAGGACGTTTTTTAGTCTGCAACATACCATTCCTTTGTTTTTGTGAATATTTTGTTTTTACTTTCTCGCAAATGAGCTGTTTTTAAGTGATTTTGAGATATGTGTGTATGTTGCTAAACTTGCTTCAAGGTAACAACATTCGACTTAGCTTTTGCACTGAGATGTGTTGTTATTTTTACAAAATTTAATCAGAAACGATTGTAAATTTGGCACTCAAAGATTGATTTTGTTTCACTTAGCCTGTTCCTTTGAATAAATTTAAAGACTTCAAGCTAACAGTCAAATGATGCTTCCGGATATGTAGTTTTTACGGACTGTGTCATTTACACCGGATGAACTTCAGTGCCTCGATTAAGTTATTCCACAATTTTCCGTTCTATCTACATACGCAGAACTTTGTAGTAAGATCATTAATTTAACTCAGTACAAGCACAATATTTATCCTGAATTTCAATCTATAAATGTTATCTCTAGAATGTTTCAAAGCCATTGCGAATAGACCTTGGAAATATGTTTGGACTTATCAAAAGATACATTAAGAACTCGGAAATTCGTGTTTCCACTTAAATATCCATCAGATATGAAAGTTATTGATTCTGAAAACTCATTTTAAATAATTTATCTATTGCTTATTTAATTTTCCCTCGTATAAGTCTATATGCATAGGTTTTATTTTTGTTCAGGATTATGTAGGGGTTCAGATTGACACGAAGACATCTGAACCCACCATTAAAGTGGTATCAACTATTTATCATTGCAGCTAACGAACTGTGGTCTTGATCCTCATGTAATTAAGACAAAGGAATCTCTTAACCTGTTTGTAATTTAGAGTTATACAGTTCCTACTCACTTAAATAGGGTGAGCTTAGAAAGTGAGTGCGGAATAATTAAGAACGTTTAAGGCTTGGTCGAGTGTGGATAACCTTGGTCATAATTATTTGTCAGACTTATGAATAAAAATGTACTTGACAATATTTCATTATAGCTATTTTATTCACTTGAAGTGGGCATACATATACTCCGGTTACAATATTGCTCAAAGTGCTTGAAGTTAAATGATGTACTGAACTCAGCTCCTTAGTTGAGTATGCTGATCACAGCCACTGCTGACCAACAAAAATTGCTTAGCTTTGATATACGAATACTGGAAGTAAATTAATCTCACCTCCTCTAACTTCATTCTATCCAGACGTTCGCATTTCAATCCAGATGGTGTACTTACGTGTTTCCTTTTCCAGGTTTACTGTGCCGTTTCAGAACACGTTTGTGCGAGTATCCAGTTCAGCACTAGTCAATAAAGAAGTTGAAGGTTTGAACTAAATTAGACAGCTAGACTGAATCTGCTAACCAGTGAAGTCTTAGTATATGTGTAATAGGCTCCCTCGACCGGTGCTGCTACCATAACCTGGTGGTTGGGCCTGCCCGTTGTTGTGAACCAATCAAGCTATACTTTCTGGAACAATCGTAGTTGTAGGCGTAGCATTGAGTACGACGGCAGAACACTGACTGCAGTCCGAATAAAGCGAAAGATTTTCAAAGAGAGCTTTCTAAACATCTCCAAAAAGCTTTACGCTCAGTCATAGTACACGTAGCAGATGACTTCAATGCTCAGGTAGATAGCTTAAGCCAAACAAAAAGGCATTTAGGTGGGTATTTTAGTATTCCGGCACAGCGAACAGATAATGGTGATCGTCTGCTGCAGCTGTGCTTAGACAGTCGTTTATTTTTAGCAAGCACAAATTTAAAGTACAAGGGGAGACATCGTCTAATATGGCGACCCTCTGCACCAAACGAACGATGGACTCAAATAGATCATATTGCCGTCAGTCATCGATAGAAGACTGCTGAGCGTTCTGGAATACATGTTTAGGCTCTGATCATGCTGTAATACGAGTACTCATTTACTTGCGCCTCACTGGATGCAGAAAAACCGCATTAGGAAGATCCATTAGAGTTGAACTCAGTGACAAGATAAACAAAAGTAGATTCTAGGAAAAACTGAAGCTACACTTAGGCAGTTCTGAAAACGAGGACGACCCAGATGTTGCTTGTAATGATATACGAACAGCTGTTGAAGCAGTGGTGACATCTATCAATGATTTTAAGCAAAAGGTCACGGAAAACCAGTGCATTTCTGTTAAGTCTATTGCACTGAAAGATTATCGTAAACTCATCCCATCAGGCTCTGAACACGATGAAGGACGAAAACAAATCAGATCTAGGTTAAGCAAAATTCTAAGGAACGACAGTGAGCAGTGGTGGGCAACGAAAGTAAGAGCTGTAAAATGCAGTGGCTGTCAACAATACCAAACAGCTTTACAAAATAATGAAAGAAACTGGAATTAAGAAGTCAAGGGTATGCGAGGCGACGCTTACCTGCTCTCAGACCAGACGTTTAGTACGATGGGTGGAACATTAAGGAGCAGTTCAGCTACTCTACAACTACCCACCACTCCCAAACAACCTCAATAAGACATGGAAGTAGGTCCCCCGACCCTAGTTGAGGTTCAAAAGGCTATAGCTAATCTGAAACAAGAAAGAGCAGCTGGTCCAAATGGATTGGCTCCAGATGTCTTTAAGTATGGTGGTTCAGTTCTAGCGATTAGTTTGACTAATATTTTAGCTAAAATCTAGGAATTGGAATTAATCCCATCTGACTGGTCGCAATCACTGATTGTCCCAATATATAAGGACTCTAAATCATCCTATAATAACCATAGAGGGATTAGTCCGACTAATATAGCATCTAAAATACTAGCCTCGATAATTATCGGGCGCCTAACTAAGACTCGTGAACTGCAAACACGCGAAAATCAAACTGGCCTCAAACCTCATCGTGTCTGCATCGACCACATATTCACTATTCTAAAGGTTTTAGAACACAGCTATGCTTCTCAGTGTCCGATAATAGTGGTCTTTCTCGACTCAAAAGCAGCATTTGACTCTGTAGACCGAGAGGTCCTATGGTAGTGTCTGTAATTGAAAGGTGTACCACAGAAGTACATAAACCTTGTGAAAGCTCTTTACTCGAACACTATTAATCGAGTGAGAGCTTATGGCGAACTGTCATCTGATTTCGCATCCCCAAGTAGTGTCCGTCACGGCTGTCCACTGTCTCCGTCTTTAATTTCATCATACACTCATTGCTTGAAATAACGTTCTCGTCGACTGAGTCTTTAGGAATTGATGTCCTTCCAGGAGGTCCACTTATCGACTTGGAATACGCAGATGACATAGTCCTGTTTGTTGAAGACGCTGATAAAATGCAGTCTTTTGGTAGCACTAAACAACAATGCCAGGATATTTGGGATACGTTTCTCCCTATCTAAATACCGATTGTTGCTTCAGGATCGGTCTGCGTCAACACTTGGACTAAGGATAGAGAGTGAAGGAGTCGAATGCGTCGTCAACTCCACTTATCTTGGAAGTCTGATCAACCCTAATGGGTTGGGGTCTAACGAAATCTCTACATGGATTCAAATAGCTCATTTGGCTTTTGCCAACCCATGTCACCTATGGAGGCGAGATATCCGTCTATCAATTAAGGGATGAGCGTACTATAAAGCAGTTTATTCTGTTTTACTTTACGGCTGTAAAACGTGGCCGTTATGAGTAGGGGATACTCGTAAGTTACTAGTATCTGATCACAGGTGTCTTAGAAATATTGCTGGGATCACCGGGTAAGTGACAGTGAGGTTAGACACAGGGTATTAGGGAATGATGGTAAATCAGTTGATAAGGTTGTGAATCTTCAACGACTGAGATGGTTGGGCCATGTGTTGCGTATGCCTGAACATCGGTTACCACGACGCTCAATGCTGACTAGTGTTGGGTATGGTTGGAAGAGAGTTATGGGCGGCCAAACCAAAACATGGGATCAGTGCTTGAAGTCTTAGCCATGTTGGTAGATGAAGACAACTTGGTTAGGGTCCGTGTGACTATCGTGACCAATGGTTGGAGACTGTGGGTGACATGGCTCAGAATCGATCACAATGGCGTCGGTGTATACACTATTTGTCTTTTCTTAAATCGTGAGAATAAAATAACTTTATATATATATATATATATATATATATATATATATATATATATATATATATATCATATCCTTATATACAACCCGTATTTATACATATTACTACCACTGAATTGACTGCTTCTACGAATTTGGTGTTCATCTTGTTGTGCTGATGAGTTACGACAATCCGTCCGATGCATATATGTGCATGTTTCCACGTTTTAGCTGACTGAGTGACTGTAATATGCTTCTTTGTCACCGGCCACCGTACATGAGTGCAATAAAATATTTAACTTTCTATGTAAGGATCTATATATTTTGCAACAGTTTGGTGTGTGGAATGAAACTGATTGGTTACTCAATTTTGGATTTTTCTCCTATTTACTCACGACATCTTTTTGTCAGAACCTCAACCTACATTGGATTCCTAGAACGAAGTTTTTTTCAAAGGTTCATTGAAACATGTTACTGAACTATTAATGTTAAAAGCTATGTAATAAAACTACGGAAATGGATTAAATAAGAATGTAACGGAAGTAAAGATATGATTGGATTGATCATAGACTACGAGCTATATTCAATTAAACCTATCCAACAACTAAACTATCCTCAATACCAAAGAAAGTCGCTCAGTGAAACTGTAGGAAGTTGACGAATACTCACCTCATGTTACCTTCGATTACGTTTGCCAGTTTCTGGAAAACCAGAAAGATGAATTATTGTTTGCGTCCTCGACCACATTCCACGTAAATTGAGACCAAGAAATCAACAGTGCTTTGATTTTCATCTATTTGATAGTGGACGTGATGGTACGATCCCAATGTTTTTCAAAACAAGCAGTGAGCAAATGACTCCGGACCTATTATTTTTCATCACAGCCGTCGCAATCAAAAGGCCTCGAATAGATGTATTCATTTAAAAGTATGTTGTTATCAGTCGCTCACTGACAGTTACGTAACACCTAGGATCGCAATTTCCACCGTAAGTTCCTTTTCTCTAGTCTTCATTAGTGAAAACTTTTCTAATATTATGATTTGGAGTATGCTCAGAGTTTCACATGATCAATAATATCATTTCTAGATTGTTTCGTTGTTTTTTTATCCACATGGATTGAACAAATTGAGTAAAACTAAAAAAGGCTTCGGTTATTATGAATAGTTATTATGTGCAATAATAATATTAGATGTAGACAACTAAGTACGTAAGGTTAATTGATTAATAAGAATATGAATTCTTACTGGGTGATGAAACAGATAAGACATGTATTACCAGTCTGTAGTCACTGCAGGAAGTTCGGATAAATCCCAAAACTGGCATCGAATAGTTTGAAATGTTTTAAGGATTATAAACGAAGTTTTTGATTGATTGTTTTAATAGTTACGGTTGTCTAGTGATTTTAGTCAGGTAAACATTTTTGGCTGTTTGGCACTTCATGAGCATGATATCTGTCATAATGTCAAAAAAGCATCCAATTGTGTTCAGAATTGTGAACATTCTTATTTTCTCACGCTCAACGGAAATATTGACTAACAACCAAATAACCCCATCAAACGACATAAGAATAACGATTTTCTTTGAGTGATATCGTGGATTGACTAGTGCTTTATATATGGTTCGCTGGACGTCATTACAACTAAAAACTTTTCTGCAATACCTAGATGTTCTGGGTTCAACCTTTGTTGAGGTTTTGAGTTAATTGCTAAGAAGTAACAAACTATAATAAAATGGCTGTTAGGTGTTGCAGTGCTGAAATTCGATCACGTCAAAAACTATCTCAACATGCAGGCAAAACGTCAATAAATCTGTTAGTGGGTGGTATTGTTCAGGTATACAAACATACAGTAGTTTGGTCATCGAGCTTCTATCACAATGTTATTTTTCTTCCAAGTTAACCCTTGGTCACAAAATAAAAGTATGTAGAGCATCACATCATTCCTCCTTATTGGCCCAAATACGCTTTTCAGATTAACACCAAAAGATATGAATTTCAGATTCGGAACTGTCTGTTGACTATTTTTAGCCTTTTAATATCCATTATTAACCGTAACAACATGAAGCCACTCAGGCCAGTGTCTACAATGATTATGTGATTAACTTGGTTTTCACCCGTGTGATTTATATGGCCACATATGGGACCATTACAAGCTCTATGATCCGATAATAATTCATGTGTTAATATAGAGTCAGTTGTAATCTTTAGTACCATTCAAAACAAGTAATAAACAATCTGTAATCTAAAACAATTAGATCATTCAACAATTCATATATGATGGGAATTTATTTGAATCTATCTATGTCTATTATTAACTGACCTGAAATAACCCTAGGCATTGTTAATCTATTGATTATGTAAACGGATTAAACACAATTTTTAAGTTAACCATCTACATATATTTATTCTTAGCTGTTTTTAGCAAATAGAATAAAAATTTATTTCACAGAACAAAAGTGAGATTGTTTTCTATTCACTTATTTATTACATCATCTTATCTGCAAGCAGCTGAAAATTAAAATCGCCTCAGTTGTCAACTAATAAAATTGACTAATATTCAATGTTTTTTTTTCTATTTAATTTCTTATTCAGGAATTTGTCTAAAATAGGGTTATATTCCTGTGTTTTAGATCAATAAGATGCGACCAATCAGAGAATTACACGTTAAATTTTTTTTTGTGGATTTGTTTGTGTATCAATCAAAATTTTCTTGCTACCTTATTGGTTAATTCAATATGTGTGACATAATGCATACAGGTACATTATTATAGATGATATGAACCAAGTGCGAATATCTCATTTTCTAGCAAACGAACCACGTGAAGATTGAAATGCAGTTTATTATTTTTGTTTCATTCAAAAGTTCAATCTTGTAACATAATTGATAAACCATTAAATATGTAACATGATAGTTAATGAATTCAACTTTTATGGAAGTAAGGTGAAATAAATTATATCCTAAGCAAGTGTATTAGTAAAGTAATAGTTTGGATGAAATGTTATGCAATTTAGAAAACATTATAAATATTAAACATTTCACTGGTTGAAATCATGAGTCCATTGAAGCTAGACCACCATGGATAACCTGAAAGCACTAGACGACCGTTTCGTCCTAGTATGAGACTCCTCAGCAGTATGCACCTACGATCCCACCGCCCCCTGCGAGATCCGAACCCAGGACCTACCAATCTCGCGCAAGGCGCTTAACCAACTAGACCACTGAAGACAATGATGTACGGTGGAGCAACTTCGTGGATTGGTTGAAGTTAGACATTAACACCGTCGGATGCCGGCTCAGTGGTCTAGTTGGTTAAGCGCCTTGCGCGAGATTGATAGATCCTGGGTTCGGATCTCGCGGGGGGCGGCGGGATCGTAGATGCATACTGCTGAGGAGTCTCATACTAGGACGAAACGGTCGTCCAGTGCTTTCAGGTTATCCATGGTGGTCTAGCATCAATCGACTCATGATTTCAACCAGTGAAATTTCTAAAATCTCCACAAAACCCCTTCTGATATTAAATATTTAACAGAATGATAAGATTAAACGGTTATAAGGCAATATGTGAAGGATTTTAAATGGTTATACAAAAATTTCATGAATACATCATACATTCATAAAAGTGCCTGTCAAAAATGAATCCTTTATTATTTACATTATTAGAAGAAAGTGAATAATTGTATACTGTCCCCCCCCCCGAAATAGTCCTGTTAATATTCTCTACTTATTCCAAATACACCGAATACATATACAATTTAATACCAGAGAACTTATTTTGAATAATGAAATTCATAGGTATCATTACTATGGTTTGACTCGGTAATTTCAAATAAATTGAGTATTAGATAGACTGACAGAGAAGTCCTAATCACTGTCTTCTCGCGGCGAGGGTGTTGTTTACGAAATTGAGAGGACAAGAATGCAATTTCAACTTTTCATCCCTTCATATAAAAAAGGATCAACTTGCACCTGATTTTTGAAATGCAGTAATGATATTGTTCACCTGGAGTGATGAAATAATGAATAGATTCATCTGAGCAGCATCAATTGACAATAATTACCATAAATCCTTATATCTCAAACAACTGTATCTGGTTTGTAACTGTGATCAATTTTCCCCGCGGTAAAGAGAATTTGTGTAAATTGTTTAACTACAATCTAGTTTTGATCAAGAACTGACAACAGTTGGAAAACTAATGGCTAAATAGTTTGTAATTGATTATCTAAAATAAATCGGTAAAATTAATCCCCAGGCGGTGGTAAATATTACTTTCATATTTGCTAATTCAACTGAAATCCTATTTATTATTGTAAGGTAAATTCTGAAGATAAAAAGTATGCAAACGAAATGATCCTATCAATGCATACTCATACGATAGAACTCTGGAATTATCGAGTATGCATGAGACTTGAAGTTGATATTAGACTTTTGAAAACTTACTCTTGTCAGCGGTATTGAAAATAATAAATTGGCAAAAGCATAACAATCTGATTGAGAAAAGTTTTTATAACTCAATTTATATTGATTTTTAAAGTCATTTTTATATCAGTGATAGTTAAGTATTTATTCATAACAATGTATCCAGTTAATTGGCCAGTAGTTTTATTTTCTTTCGGGATTATAAGTAACCAATTCGTTCAGAACTTTGAGCTGATGTCCGGTTTCTGAAAACGTACTCTCATTAGATGAATTGCCTATGACGAACATGTTCAGATAACAAGGTGATTGAACAGGTTTTTATATTACAGTTAATAGTTATTTTCAAAATCGTTTAGGTATAAGGAAAAGTCTTGAATAAAAGTCAGAATCTTCAATACGAACGTAAAGACAGTTCTACTGTACGAAGCTAGAACGTGGAGAACCACTTCAACCATTATCAAAAAGTTACAAGTATTTATAAACAATTGTCTACGCAAAACACTCGATGTCTGTTTTCCGGATACCATCAGCAACAGCCTACTGTGGGAGAGAACAAACCAGCTTAAAGCTGAAGAGGAAATTGGGAAAAGACGATGGAAGGGGATAGGACATGCATTGAGGAAGTTACCAAACTGCATCACTAGACAGGCACTAATTTGGAATCTTGAGAGGGACTGAATTGGAAGCAGACATGAAGAGGATGAATAGCAACTGGGATAGATTACCTAGGACAGAGTTGGATTGAGAGCGCTAGTGGGTGGCCTATGATCTTCCACGAGGGGTAACAGGCGTTAGTAAAAATCTTGAAAACTTGTTAACACTATAATCAATCTGTTGATCGGTAGTTCTGACTTACTTCTAGAGCGTACTCAAAAGACGGAGTTGATACGATCAATATTCAATTATCAGTCACCTCGGTCACTTAAACGCTTTATTTAGTCAACTATACTTTTATGAAAAAATTTGTGATAGTTGAAAAAGTTTCCTCATAGTTCTTTTCATCAGGACTTTTATTCAATTTCAGTGAACGAAATTTTCAAATCCCCTTGTGGGCTGTACTTTTAATAAACTGATTCACTACTGAAAATAAATTTAACGGAATGGGGATTTGTGGAGATTGTATTATTTTCACAGTTGAAGCCGTGACCAGTGGACTCCGATCCGTGTCGAGTGGCGACAGTTATCCACTTTAAACAATGAATGAAGGATTGCGCAAGATCATGGATCGATTAAAGTTAGACATTAACACCTTTGGATACTGACTTAGTGTTCTAGAGGCTAAGGGTTTGCGCTTGGGATCGCGAATGTACACTGTTGAGGAGTCCAGTACTAGGATGAAATGGTTATCCAATGTTTCCAGGTTTTCAATAGTGGTCTAGCTTAGATCGACTCATGAATTCAACTATATAAATTTAACACTTTGAACAGTTTCTTCAGATTCAAGTTACAACACAAATTCAAAGTAATGCATGCAATGAATTCGTTTTACTTAAAATAGTATTTTAAAAATTATAAAATAACCAGTGAAAATTGATAGTACACACGTATGCATCACATGAACACAATAAGGCTGTGGTAATTAGATTAACTTGTACACTAAACAATGCTACAGAGTATGTACTTTGTATTCATACTATTAATTTGTAAAGTACATTAACAAGGAAGTAAACATAGATCAGTTTATTCAATGTAATAACAATCTTAATTTTAAAGAGATGGAAATACTCTTTATTATTATTAAGTTATGTACAATACAATTTTTAACTATTTAGATGGAAAATATCTCACACTACTGACTGATTCTTCCAAAATATAACAGTTAATGAGCCTATTAAAAAATAATAAGTTTGTAGACATGACTGATGCTATTATATTGATCAATAAAAATAGATATGGACAATTCTATTGATTAAAAAAAACAATTCTGATAGTACATTGAAAAAAGTAAACCATTTTAAGTCAGGTCTCTAACATGGATAGAAAATTTGAAGTATATGCTTAACTAAATTAAGTAACATGGTGTTGAATCTACAAATGTTATATTTTATTTTATAAAAATGATACGGAGAATTTGAACAAAGGAATGATGACATTGATAGTTGCTATTATCCGAACGAAGAATAAATGAATGGCAACTCCTAAGAACTATTATTACATATATTCCTACTCGATACTAATTAATTAATTAGGTTATATGTATTTTCATATCCCTTTTGTCATAAGCTTTCATTTAACGTATTGGTTAATGCAATACGATTTCAATAGTTGAGATTATGAGTCAATACGATTTACCATTATTTACTTATTCCCAACTTATCGGTTACAGTATCCCACACTCATAGCCACTTTTGTCTTGATCTTTTATAATTATTATTTTTCATTTTATGATGTGATGCGGTCTGGTTTGTTTGTGTATAAAATAAGTGTGTCTAATATATACGATTCATACAGAGAAGGCTGATATTTGTGTTCTGGACTGAACGGGATGGTCGAGGCGAGAAGTTGTTATACAGATGAACAATAAAGACTAAAAGTTGACTCAAGGCTGCTAATGCTGTTTGACACGGGGACAAGCTCATAAGAGTCGGCATTCTGACTGGCGATTCGTCACGTGGTATTTGACGGACCATAGGATATGAAAATAGTAGAACGCAATGAAATGATTGGATTTCGTTATTTTCAATCAAATTGCATAAAAGTTAATATGTTTAGTTATTTCCAATTGATGACATAATGTTAAAAATGAATTGTCAATCAACCTTGCAATGGACACGTTTTCGCATATACAGGAAATTAAATATTATGAATTAAAATAAAATATAACAGTATCAAGTAACAATGCAAGAAATTATTAGACAGAGAAATTATATAGTTTCAATAAATATAAGTGTTACCAATGATTGATAGAATTATCATAATCAATAATAATGGCAATGATGATTGAATTAATAAAATGTTCACACACAACCGATTCTTGAATCTCGACAATGAATAGACTTTAAAAAAGAAAGAATCCTCGAGAACGAAAATTCTATCTCAACGTAGGTATGACTAATAAGATTGGACAAGAATAACAGTAGCTAATTCATTGACGCAAACGGTATCACGGATAATAAACCTTTATACTAGAAAGATATGCACCTAAGTTCTATGGTTTCTTATCGAATCTATATTTCAATCTTTAGCATTTTATGTAATTTTTCTAAAAAATTAAATCAACCGACTAGTTGTTTATTTAAACATTGGAAAACACTAATTTTTTTTTCATATTGTCACAAAATAATTAATTACTAAGCCGTCTCTCTGTAAAAAAATACAGATGTTTATTTTGAGTTTAAATAGTAAGACATAAGATAGTTCATGACTCTGGAGAAAACTGCCGAAAATTTTAAAGCAAAACTTTTTTAGACAGGAAGAGTTTGTCAATGAAAACGATTTAAATGATCACATCTGTGTGTGTGAAAATCTGTAAATGTTATGTTCCGAATGATATCAAAGGATATAGAAACATTGCCATTTTGTATACGCATAAATCAGTTTGAGCGAAATCGAATAAAATAGAGACCTACTATAACAACCATTGACAATGATAAGGCAAATGGAATTAATCACCTCAAATACAGCTAATGAAGTGCGCTGTACTATAAGTCATTATCTACTATAATTTGCACTTTATCAGTGCCAAGATTAAAGAATTCAACTACAGATGCAATAATGATGGTGTGTCATATGGTATGATATTCCTGAATAAAAAAGACGCCCATCTTTATCAACTGCAATGTTATAAATGTAAATCAGTGATCGAATCATGAATAAAGTTTCGTCTACAGTCTTACTGTTTTTCTATACATCGAGCCACATCATGTGGTGATTAAATTCGAGAGAGAATTTCTGGAGATTCAATCAGAAGCCGTGACAACTGGAGTTTACTCGTGTCAGATGTGAGAAAAGTACCCACCGCATACAGTGGGATATAGTCGCACGACAGTAAGATTGGGTTGAAGTTAGCCTTGTATACCAAGAGATTCTGGCTCAGTGATCTAGGGGATAATCGATAGAGAGAGAGGCTCAAGGTATCAGGTTTAAACTCTTGTCAGGGGTCATAGATGTTCACTGCTAAGTAATTTCACAATAGGGCTAAACAGCTGTCCATTAATTCAATGGCTATTTGTCTTACATTGATTTGCAATCTCGATAGCATGTCAGACTTGTCGCGTTTTGATAATCAGAAGCTACTCCCACAATCATAACAAATACCCGAATTGTCAGGATCAGGAAGCGTGTGAAGAAAAAAAAGAAATAGTTGTCTTTCCAACTTACACTTTATTAACCACACCTACACACTCGACGGACAAGTTTCACTTTTGCATGTTTAAATATCCTTGTTGAATCTGTGTTTTCCCAGCTAGCGATTCAAAAAGTTAGAAATGAATTAAATTCATACAAATCTAAAGAACTGTTCATCATTGTTGTTTTGTTCACATTATCATATAAACCGTCAAAAATGATTGATAAGTGATCATGTATAGCATAATCAACATATCTAAAAAATAGATAAATAAGTAAGAATGGAATCGTTTCTTATGATGTTTAATATGAATAGAATAATTGATAAATTTCATGCTAATACTTGTATAGGCAAACTAATGTGTGCTTTCTCAAAACAAAATGAATAAATATTTTATACTACTGAAATGAAATCAAAGTAGTACATCTTGCTGATGAAGAAAACCGAATAAACGGACACAAACATTAAGTTTGAAAGACATGTATGTATAATAATAAGATGGTACAGTCAATATTTAAATGAATAAACCATAACATAAATATACAAACTTGATTGAGTTCATACAAAAAAAACTCACAAATACGGTCATGTGACGATTTCTGTCAACACATGAACACAAACTCATTAGCGTATGGGATTCTCATAAACACGTGCAAGTCTACATGAAGAAATAATTCAAAGAATTACATAATAAACATTAAAACAGTAATAAATACATAGAAAGGCAAAATAATATGTGATAATTAATTTGTGTATACACTGTGAAGGAAGTGAAGTAAAAAAGGGTAAAGATTATGCAATTAATTTATGACAGCTCAAACAATTTATTATAGGTCAGTTAGATTAGAAGAGAAATTTAAACGAAAGAGCAAAAACAAAACAGTAGTAATTTAATATTATGAAAGGATAAATAATGAGTAAGTGTTAATAGGAAGGTTTAGTTAATAGATTAGTTGGGGATTGTGTAGGGGATGACAGACTGAAACGTTTAGAAGATGGAACGTGATCCCTTTGATTATTATTACCATTATTATTAGTATTTAATGATGTTGTGCTGAAGTACGGAGCAATATTTTTATTCAACAATGTATGGCATACATCACATACAACAGCCGGATGGCCAAATGGTCCAGCTGGCATAGTATTCTTTGTACAATTGGGACAATGAACTTTACCACAATGACGACAATTGATTTTTTTCGAACTGTTACTATTAGAAAGTCCAATTGGAAATGCTGAATTACACGAAAAACAGTTGGTTACATCATCTGGACTAATCCATCTTACTTCTTGATCTTGTTGTCTTAATCTTTCCAGTTGAACCTGAAATAAATTTATAAACACAAAATTAAAAAAAACACCGAAAACTACATAATTGAAATGTAACTTGAAGAACCAATAGTGTGTTCTGCTCACAATGATTGGATGTAACAATTATAAATCAGTGTGTTTAGTGGTATTGCGTCGTCTTAACTGGTTTGTCTAATTGAGGGACAAGTAAAATCATGTTGTCCAGAGGAAACGCTGCCACCAGCTCCTCCTTAGTAAGTTAGTAGGACAAATTTTTCAAAATAATAGTGATAAAACTGAAGATATATTTACGGGGACATGTTAAAGGATTTCAGAATAAGAATGTTTTGCATAAAGGACAAACTGACTGATTACTATAGTCAAGATTATTATTATTATTCGAGAGCGTCAATGAAACATCAACAATAACTCAACTAATTGATGAATTTGGAGACGATCAGTATGAAGAAGCAAGGATTAAAACTAGAAATTACGCATTAATTCTACTGGAGAATCAATGAGTTGCAGTGACTTTGTCCTCAAATCGTTTATTGGTTAAGTGACTCTTAAATATATTCGTTCATTTGTCCAGTGTTTCGTAAGCACGATGTGTTGTTAAACTAACAAATAGGCAAATGTCAATAAATCAGTCTGATGAGAAGCCGCTATTCCATCACATTGTACACTTGCATGTTATCAATCCATCGGTACACCCCAATCAGCGATTTAAAATTCGCCAAACATCTTTTCATTACAAATCATAAAAGGTTAATAATTCATAAGTGACGGTGGGGATCAAAAATCGATTATAAAAAGATACTGACCATATTTTGGATGAGAGGAAACCATTATACATGATTTTCGTTAAAAGACTAATATCAGTTAGATGGTTTCAAAACTAATATCTGTGAACAGATGCTTTCCATTGTGCTAATGAGGCATGGCAACTTACACCGATGCATATATGTGCGTGGTCCTACGTTGTATGATGACTTACTGATGCTTTGTCACTAACTGATGGTACAAACCACTATTCCAACACTGAAAACTTACGGGTAGTAAGAGGAACACTTTTTTTATCAGATAAGTTGCTAAGCTGAAATATAAAAATTATTTCATTAATCTGAAAGGTGACGTGTTTTCTCTATTAAGATTTTGATGACTTCGAGAAGTTTTGTAAATGACCAAATTGAATGGTATTCGTGGTGTATTGTGAATACAGTAAAATTTGAATATGCACGATTATCGGATTATGAATCGAAAACCGAGTAATAACACAAATCCGATGCATCTTGAAGCTTTTCATACACGATAATGGTGTGCAGATAAAAAAGGAATAAAAAATCAATGCTCTGGATTATTATTTTGGCAACTGTTTTTAAAACTGATAGGAAGAGCCAATTGGAAGTAGCAAAAGGTCAATCGATGGCAATCAGAATTCACCTAAAGGTCAAGTGCATTTCATTAGGGTCAATGTGTCAATTTTCTAAGGATAGAGTTGTATGTATGAATGAGTATTTGTGCAATTCATTCGGTAGTACAATACACTTTCTCGTTCACTCTTGTGGCCTCACTCAAGTAGTCAGTCGAGGGTTAGCGTGCAGCACACCGTGCGTCACAATAAAAACAATGAATGCTATTTTTGTAAAAAAAAAAACTATTTTAAGTCATTTAAAAGATACAGCTACTGATTCATGCAATCTGATTAAGGTAATCTATGAATGGGTTCATGCAGTAAACAACAAGTGATGAGTATGATTCTATTGATAATAACAATTATAATAGTTTTTGTATTGTTTACTTGAATCTTCCCATTGATGTTTAGGACTGCAATTGATCAGTCTCTTATTGGCATATGTGCATCCTATGTGAATGGCCTTGACATTGCTTCAAGTCACAAGCGTTATAAGTAGAGATGATGGTTTACAATTATAAAAGTTGTTTTAAAACACCAACTTATTGGTCAGTAACCCTAGATATAATCATACAAAACAGAACAATTTACATGTAAGTGAAACCAAATTAAACGACTAGGACTCACTTGTAAATTTTGTGACAAACGAACAAAATCAGCTTGGACCGATTCCACATTGTCTAAATCATTTTGCAATCGAATAACTTGATCTTGTAGATCAATAATTCTTTTCTGAGCTTCAGTTAAATTAGTTTCAGTCAGTTCATATTTGGCCTTTTTAAAAAAGAATAGAACGAGATGTATAAATATAATTTAATTATAGAGAGATAATTTGTTGAAAAGTCAGGAAGATCACGTGTTGTCTGAAGACAATATAGTAGGTAAAAGATGTATGTATATGCGGGCTAATGTAAGTGAGTAAATTGTTCAGTTGGACAAGGACATCGGGCAAATTTTGTTAAAGTATCCACGATTGTACTGAAGTCTTAATGTCATTGAAAAAAAAAGTTGTTCCGTTAGTAGGATGAGGTTATTTTTTGAACAAATGAAATTATTCTACTCATGAATATAGATTTTGTCTGAGTCAATCGCTCGTTCACATCGCTATTACTGAAAGGCGTTCTAGAAGCAACCTCTGGAATCCACAGGTATTCTAAAGGAAAAAAAACTTGTTACATTCTAACGTGGAATCATTTGAGAGTTTTTCAAGTAAATTTACGCTTAAATCAGGCTATTTACAGCATATAATGCAGATATGAAAGTAGTGTAGAAACATTTTGAGATATTGTATTAACTGTGTTAGCGGATAATCATATATCAATTTGAATTCACGAGCTTCAGACGAATTTGTAATTTGTCGAAGCTGGAGAAACAATGAGTCCATAGGTGTTTTACCTTCAAATGCACAGTCACCTCAAGCAATAGTGAATAATGTTGAATTGTTGCCCGTTATGGTCCATATATCATTCCCAGAGATTAAATATAATTGGTTGACGAGGTTGTGAATCTTCGTTGACTGTAGTACTTGATTATTACGACAGACAGAGTTAACTAGTGTATGAGTAAATTGAACGAAATATGGGGGTGGCCAAACCAAAATATGGGATTAGTTCCTGAAATCATTGACTATCGGTCCAAGTCATGTTGGTAAACGCAGAAAATCTGGTTGAGGTTTACACGATAACCACAATCAGAGGTTAAGGACTTTGGATCACATGGCTTAGAACAGGTAATAATGAGAAAATTCATTCACTCTTTATAATTATTGAGATCATTTGTTCCAATATTCCTTTACACATACATTTTCCGTCTTTTCGATTTGCATTTTCAGTGTTCAGATTTTCTCATCATTATTTTTATTACATTATTTTGTTTTAGCTATTCGTCCTTATATGACATGACAACTTGGACCAATGTATATTTATGCTAGGTTCTATATAGATTATGACTAACTAATTAACTATTATGACAATGATAGAAAAAAAGTAGTAATCTATATGAATACATAAACACGCACCTGTATTTCATTCAACTTAGATTTAGACATTTTTAATTCATCTTCACATTTCTGTCTTAGAACGGTTTCATTATCACGTTCAGTTGTAATATTGACAAGATCAGCTAGACGTCTACGTGCATCTTCCAATTCTTGTAGAATTGACGATTCAAAATTAATACGTTCTTGTTGTTCATTTGCTAGCTGTTCTCTGTGAGTTTCAGTTTCCTTCTTTAAACATTCTTCTAAATGATCACGTGCTTCACTTTATTGTGAAAATGAAAGACACTAACAATACGTATACATTTATAAATGTATATAAATGAATTTTCTAGTGATGTAAATTAGCATTAATTCAAATGATCAAATTAAGTTGATCACAGTGTTTTAATTGAAACAAAGATTAATCTGTTTATCGGTATAGGAATCGTGGAGACTATTGAATTCTATTGAGATCAAAAACGCCTCAGTTAAACAAACATTAAGAAACTAGAACCATTAGGTAGCTGTTTCGTCCCAGTATGGAACTCATAGGCAGTGGAAATGTGTGACCCCGTCACCAGAAATTGAATACTACTGGGGAGCCCCCATCCCTGGATGAAACAGCCATTCAATGCTTCTAGATTTTTAATGGTTTCCCAATATAAAGTTTTGTGATCTCAATGAAATTAATACAGATCATTGAGAGATCATATAAGTTTCCTAATAAAAACTTGGATTCGTACTACTACTGTTGCATGGTCTGAATGATCTTCCATTGAACAAAATTTATTGTTGTTGCTGGATAGACCAGTACTAATCACTCAAACTTTTTAATTATAATTTCAGTTTGTTTAAAATTTACCTAGAGTTGTATTTTACTAAACATAATTTTCTTTCTTATAGTATTATCTAAGGTATTATTTATTTATTTGAACACATAAATATTGGTACAGGGGGGCACCAAATATATATGCGCCACACAAAATAATGATAATTTGAAGAGAAGGAGAAAAGAGAGAAAAAAAGTAATGAACGTGGGGAATTATAAAAAAAGTGAGAGAGAGAACAATGGTGGGGAAACGGAAAGGTACAATCAGAAGAAATCTTACAGATAAGGAAGATACAACCACTTTTTATGAAGAAAGTAAAAGAAGGTTACAGCAAGATCGCCACTGGCTTCTATTCTGAGCCATATCTGATAACGTCTCTAGCCACTGCGTTACACCGTCTCTCGGACCCCAGCCAGGGAGTCGTGAAGGACCAACAGAAGCCGGCCCTTTGCAGCTTTCTTTCATACCACGAGGCCATGTCATATACTGACCACCTCTTCGCTTTTTCCAACCAGTCCCAGAGTCGGCAAATCATGCACGACGAGGAATTCTCTGGGACGACATTCGTAGAACATGTCCAAGCCACCGAAGTCGGTGTTTCAAGATGGTGACACCAATTGCATTATCGTCTCTGTGCCCGAACACACGATGCCGAACCTCTACATTACTGACATAGTGTTGCCACTGGATGCCAGCAATCCTTCGGAGACAGCGATGATCGAACACAGAGAGACGTCTAACATCCTCAACTCGGAGAGGCCAGGTTTCACAAACATAGAGCAAAACTGCTCTCACCGACGCGTTGTAGATCCGACTTTTTACAGCCAAACTAACATCACGAAGGCGCCAAAGATGGCCCAGATTGGCATAAGCCGCTCTGGCTTTCACTATATGCGCATTGATCTCATCACTCACACCACCACCAGCACTTATGCAGCTACCCAGATACACGAACTTCTCGACCACTTCTATCTGCTCACCGTCCAGAGTGAGTACAGGATTAGAATCCTGCCAGTCTTGTAGAAGTACTTTGCACTTCGAACGTGCGAAGCACATACCATACCTACGGATATTGATTGCCAACTGATTAAGCGCGGATTGCATGGCTTGAACATTCTCGCACAGTAAGACAATATCATCCGCATATTCAAGGTCGAGAAGTCTTTCTCCAGGCAACAGATCCACTCCACCATTACTTAAATCCGTCAGAGCTGTTTCCAGAATGTCATCGATGGCAAAGTTGAAGAGGAATGGTGAGATTGGGCAACCCTGCCTAACTCCACTGCTCGAATGGAACAATGGAGAAAGGTGGTTGTATGCCCTCACTCTGTCTGAGGTGTTTGTGTATAGGGCTTTTAGGATGTTAATAAACTTCTCAGGCACACCCTTCTTCAATAGACAATCCCAGAGAACAGTTCTGTCCAACGAATCGAAGGCAGCCCTGATGTCAACAAACACTACGATTGTTGGCCTTTGATAAGTATGGCGGTGTTCTAACACTTGGCGGAGGGTGAAGATATGATCAATACAACCTCGACCAGAACGAAACCCAGCCTGCTCCTCGCGAGTCAATCCTTCTCGGGTTCTGAACAACCTACGAAGTATGACGGAAGCCAATAGCTTGGACGCAATTGGAAGTAGACTTATCCCCCGATAGTTGTTACAGGAACGACGTGAACCCTTTTTAAAGATAGGGACAACTATCGATTCATTCCATGACGTTGGTACACACTCTAGTTCCCAGACCTTTGTAAACAACGTCGTCAGTCCCTTAGTCAGAAAGTCACCACCATCTTTAAAAAGAGCCGGAGGTAAGTCGTCTGGGCCCGGTGATTTATAATGTTTCAAGAGTTGGAGTTCCTTGAGGACTTCCGCCTCATTTGGTGGATCAGTCGTCACCGGCCATGGAGGGCAGGACAGTCTGACCGATGTTGCCGGAGCAGCAGGCCAGTTGAACTGCCCTTCAAAGAATTCTGCCCATCGTCCAAGACGTCGATGGATGTTAGTGAATGGCGTTCCATCATCCTCGCAGATTGTTTCGCTCACACCAGACTTCTTGCTGCCAGTGACTCGGATGAGTTGGAAGAGCTTCCGGTAATTACCAGATGCAGCTGCGGCTTCCAGCTCATTAGCACGCTCCGACCACCAGGCTTCTCGGTCTTTACGCCAGCTTTGCCCGATTTCATTACGTAACATCCTTCGTCTGTGGTCAAACTCACGGTCACCCGGAGTAGACCGACGGGCTTCAATCAGTTGTAAGGAACCAGAAGAAACCCAGTGTTTGTAAGCGGGACGTTGCGCGAACCCACAACAGACTGTACCCACCATTTTCATGGCGTCATGCAACTGCAACCAATGCCCATCTATACTTTTCGGTGGAATGGTAGCTAGCCTAGAAGCTAGCTCGGTTCGGTACTTACTAGCATCAGAAGTTGCAGCCAGCTTGCTAACATCAATCCTTTGGTGGCGGTCACTTCGTTGTCCACTGAAAAGCAAGGTAAGATTGGCGCAGACCAGAGCATGATCACATTCCAGATAGGTACTCGAAAAGGAGCGGCAGTCTTGTACACAACCACGCCAGCGGTAGCTGATCGCGATGTGATCAATCTGAGTCCAGGCTTGAGATGCAGAAGGAGGACGCCAGGTGGCACATCGGCGATGACTGTGCCGAAAGTTAGTGCTAGCCAGAAACAGGTTGTGGTCTGTGCATAGTTGCAGTAGACGTTCCCCGTTATCTGTCCTGCGACCAACAAGTCCCCATTGGCCACCTAAACGACTCTCTTCAGTGCCTAGACGCCCGACCTGAGCATTCAAGTCTCCGGCTAGTACTACAATATCTATCGAACGCACTTTCTGGAGAAGAACAGTTAACTGGTGGTAGAATTCATCCTTGATTGCATCCGGGCTGTGATCTGTCGGGGCATAGGCGGAGATGACGAAAAGACATCGTTTCTCACGTCGATTTCTTCTCACTTTGATGGTACTTTGTAATCTAACAGCACATAACCGACTGTTAATGAAGATCCAGTCGACTAGTGCTGTCTCAGCTCTTGCGCTTAGTGCGACACCAACTCCAGCAAGACCAGACTAAGGTGCCACAGTATCCCCGGATAAACGCACATAAAACAAGCTTTTTGAGGCGACAGATGGAGAGCAAACTTGTAGTACTTCACCAGAGTCTTGAATACGGGTCTCGGATAGACAACACACATTAATATTAAGACTTTCGAAAGACATAGCCAGCCCTATCTGTTGTCCGACCTGCATAAGTGTGCGAAAGTTGAAGGCAGCCAGTTTGAATGGTGCACGTCGATTCAGAAAAACTGCTTCAGTACTCGTATTCGGTGGCAACATACAATTTTCAACCAGGCAGTGACTCGAGAACGTTTAGATAAAGCTGAATTTTTACCATACGCGAGCTGCTGTCTGAGTCGAAACGGATACAAAAAGTAGAAATAGGAGATAGTGAATAAATGACGTAGTAAATAATAATAATAATAATAATAATAATAATAATAATAATAATAATAATAATAATAATAATAATAATACCAGTCATTTCAATGTTAGTCGGAGAGAAACGAATATTTTCCATAAGCAGATAGTTCATCATGGTTTTAGTGTGTGGGCTGGGATATTGCCCGGGTGCCCAAACCGAAGCTTACTTGAATATAAGGTACAAAATGACCGCAATACTAACTGAGGGATATGTATGTCGCAGTAAAAATCTTATCCAACAATGATTAATAATTCGAAAAAACCATTTGCTTGTTTTTTACAATGAAATATAATCAGACACATTGAGTAATTAGCTCTCACTATCAGTTAAAGAGAACAATATATGAACACTTGAAAAGCAGCACTACTAAACAAAATGGGAATACATCGTAGAGAAAAATTGTCGAGAAAGTGTTGCGAAATTCCTTAATTACCACAGACAATTAAGTATCTGAAACAGTTTTTAGTAGGAGAAAAGTTTATCATAGTCAATAGGTTAATTACGAAAACTGATTATAATAAAAAAACACAAAATCTGGACCTATGTATAAGTATGGACTGAGAGAAGTATCTCAGACACATTAAATCCTGAGAAAATCCATTTATAATTAGATAATAGTATTCAGCATACGTGTGAGTTCGTTTAAATTACCTATATACACTCTCAGTCGAGCATTTATTACGGAGTGAAGATAAACTGCAGAAATCCCCTGCAAAGTCTATTAATCGTGCGGACTCAGTGAACTCACAAGTGAGATCATCATACACTGACTAAAGTTAATGCAGATTAATTATTCATTCAGTCAACAATGCAGAGAATAGGACTTATCACAATTCAAATTACTTTTAACTGGACATCAATAAGTGGGAAGATTGATATAATTAGAACATATTTATATTTTTCTGCTCCGCTTCAAGTTATATTTTATGTATCTGACGGCTAATGATGCTATCTAGGCGGAGTGACGTTGCAGATTAACTACTTCAACTACTAAGCTGAACAATCTACAAATGTACATTGTGACGTTGAGAACAATGTCCACGTTTATGGGATTACACTAAACCGATGAACTAATTAGATTAACCAAAACAAGCTCGAGAAAACTCAATATCCTGTGATGGTTAGCTTGTACGTAGTTAGAAGTAAAGTAAAACCTACCAATAATTAGTTACGAAAACACTTAGAATAATTAGATGTAGCAAAATTAAGCTATTACGAAAGTGACCCCGAGAAAGTAATTAGCGGTGAGACTATAATTTATGGACGACCTTCGAGCGACGCTAAAGAGACCTTAAGAATGTCAGCCTACACACTACGACTAGATGATGGTTATAAAACAGTGTGAGGAATTAACATTGATATTTACAGTTGATAGTTAGGGTTAGGAATCAGATATAAGGTTTTCATCACGAACTGATATCAGCTATAATGACAGAACTCTATCTAGCCAAATGAATGAATTGATTTTGCGCCAAAATTCAAGACCTGTTATCGTAAATCTGATTGGTTCGTCCACAAATTATAGTCTCGCTTAATTAGCATTTCCTAAGAAAAAATAACAGAAAACAAATAAAATTTATATAACATTTTGACATGGCTCATTAACTTTTCAAAGTAGCTTAAGGGATGTTCGGACTCGAGATTAAAGAACTGACTGCGTAAAGAATTTTTCATAACCTAAAAAGCCATAAGTTGTGTCCATGACGCAAACTGATAGCTGTGTCTGATCTAGATAACAATTTATCAGCAAGAAAAAAGGGAACCACAAGAAAACAAATATGAAAACCGTTGCACTTCAACAACAGTTCAAAGATCATACAAAATTGAGAACAGCTGTCAAAAGGGTTGAGGGAATCTAATTCTGATGATAAATACTGTATGTATACGTAAATATTTTAGAACATAACAAACAACCTGTGTTACAACATGCGCGTAGAAATTGCTAAGAACAAACTATTTACTGAATGTTGATAAGTAGTATAAGAAAATGCACACAAAAAACGAGCTGGTAAGACGAAGATAATGACAAAGAACGTAAACAAACATTTAACATAGGAAAATAAATTTTCTAGTCGAGGAAAAAATTCATCAAAAAAATTAGCAGAAAAAATCACACTTACCGAAATGATAAGTTTTCTTCATATAATTTCAACGCCAAATGTTCTAATTCATCTTTTTCATTTGGTAATTGAATTGGTTGTCTACTTAATTCAATAGCAGCTTGTGAACGTCTACCAACCAGTGCATCATAATGTGAGCGAAGAATTTCTAGATTTGTACTAGCAATTTTACGCTCAACTAATAAAGTGGATATCTCTTTTTCAGTTGTCTCACGATAAGACTTCAGAAAAGTAACCAAAATAATTAAATATATACAATGAGTAATAACCAAGAAAAAAAGAAATGAAAGGAAAAACAATAAACAAACAGGAGTAACTATAAAGAAGAGTTTGTAATTCCCTTTTATTGTTGTGCATATTTGGAGTGTATCATCTCGACGCAAATATATCAAGACTTATGACAAAGGAGTATATCGAAGTGATCCACCCGAAGATATATGAGTAAGAAGATTAATTACAGTTCTGAAAATCCACAGAGTGATTACAAATCTTCAAATATTAATCTTTACATAGACTCAGTAGGTCGTTGTATAAAAAGTTAGCGTTTAAAACGAAAAGCACTGGGTTCGAGTCTCAGTATCAAAATCAACACTAGGACCCACGTACATCCATCCGAAAAGTCCCAAGTGGGACGAAACTCGAATACTAGATTCCACTACTAGCAACAAGCCAAATATACAAAGACGGAACTAACTATGCTACGACTATACATTCATATACAACTGTGGAAACTAGTGGTTATTTCATTTCTTATCTTGTAGAAAACTTATTACAATGAGGGATAGACCACACAACCATTACACATACAGAAACTCTAGGGATAAGTAGGTAGATGTTTATTACTTTAAAAACTGTTTCATAGAAAGAAATAAAACCGCCACAAAGTAGATGAATATTTGCGCCCAAACACTAAGAAATGATTATGAATCATGGATAACAACACAAATGTCTTGTTCCTAGTGGTTCATACTTCTATCTATATACGAGATTGGATAAAGAAATTCTCGACTATTTAAATCATGATAAAGCAACTTGTTAGATAATTTATAGGGACAGATGAGTAATGAGTTGTACACTAACCACAACAGTAAGAAATGTTATATGATTCTGCTACAAAATAAAATCAACTAAAAATTTACCAATAACTATGCAAATACGTGTTATTGGAAAAGAATTCTTGCCAAATAACTAAATGAAATCATTCAATCGTTTAAAGATCCCCATCATATTAAAAGACTAATATTTGAATGAAGAATATTCTTTACCCTTAACTTGACCATTTTTCGAATTATTAATTTGGATATATAATTGTAGAACCTGAAGAGAATTTATCGAAAAGAATATTCTTCGTTCAAACATTAGTCCTTTAAATGAAATCAATAAGTAGAAAACTAACTTTGTAGTTTAACAGCAAATCATCTAATCGTTGACCCAACTGATTAGAAATTGTACTAATTTTTTCTATTTTAGATGTTTGTTCAGCAACTTGAGTTTTAAGGGCATTTTCCAATTCTAATTGACGATCTGTAGCAACTTTCAAAGCGTGGCTTTTCAAATCTAATTCATTTTTAACGGTGGAAAGCTGTTTTTGTAAATTTTTCTAAATACGGTGTTTATTAATAAAAAGACAATAAACAAAATCTGATTATACATGATCAAAATTGTTGTGTTTTTAGAAAATACTGAACGGTAAGAGTTTAAATTTACTTCAAAAACCCTTGGTCATTTTTATATGATTTTGCGGGAAAAATATACATTGAAAGACATTTTCGGAACTGCTTTGAGTATTCAACAAAGACCACATACTATGTACATACAGGGTGGCGGAAGCGGCCCAGTGGTCAAGGCGTCCAAGTTTCGACCTTAAAATCGCTCACACAAATTATAAATTGTTGTTTTAAGAACAGACAGAATAATACAGATATCGTTAAATTTGCTTCGACCATGCTTTCTCTCAGTCTGATTCAACAGGATTAAGAATCGTGTTTTAACAAAATAATTGTAGGCAAAACATCCCAAATAATACAACTTTCATCATTACATTAGGGTTATAGGTAGTAATAATAATAATATCGGCTATATTCAATACTATATATTTAGTACAATATGAAGTTCTCATGATCCAATATTACAAACAATCACTCGTCATATTCGTCGCATATATATATTCATATAAAATTCAGTGGATATTTTATTAGAAAACAATAATCTTTGCAACGGTGAATACGCCGAATGTTTAAGACCAAACATTTTCTGCTAGGTCAGCTCTCCCAATCTGTTTGTCAGATAATATATGTGCTAAACACGACATTGTGGAGCTTTTGTATTTCTGAGTGCGTAAATTTAAATACACCCGGGTCATGTTTGTCAAAAGTTACGTGAAGGAAAAGATATGAATGTAGATGGCAAACCAGCGCCTGACCGTTAGTTGCAAGATTTTAAATGTCTATTCACAACTATATCCATAATGACATCATATGGTGATAAAAACTCATTAGTGATGAATTTTAGTAAGACATTAGAATTTAACAGTATCAAGAATAAAGTAGTCTATTCATACAGATACCATTAGTTGATCATTGAACAATGTTCTGAACTGATGAGAGATAGGAATGTGGATTGTTAGGTTCCAACCCTTGAAGCAATAGTGAAAACACCTAAGTTTATATTTATGATAACATATATAATGATACCAATATGGATAATAATAAACACAGAAAAGTAAATAAATAAACAAACCATTGTATCGGTTAGGTAGATTTGCCCTTCAAAAGATGTAGAATGATCACATATTGATTGTGTGACAACAGTCGATTGAGTATTTCTATCATCATCAGAATTGATATGATCATTACAATTATCAGGTGATTTGTGCATAGAATATTTTTCTGTCATTTGGTCACATGATCTCTTAATTAAATTACTCGGATTACCAGCAGGATCAACCATATTATCATTACTATTATTATTATTATTATCAATATTGTTTCCAGAACTTTCTATCTTCATATTTGAATTATGAAAAATTTTACTGACAATTTTCTCTGATAATTTATAACTTGTTGCTGAATCTAAAAAAAATTACCATTTCCATGATACGAATAAATAATGTATAATATGAAGGGTATTTACATCATAAACTGACATAATATTGGCGAATCTTTGAAAATCACACAGCAAGCATTGTTTTATGCTAGATATGTACAAATCACGAGTTTGAACTAGTGACGTTACCTATGTGAGACTGAACTTAAGCTTCTTATTTGTTTAGTCTTACAACATAATATTATTTACTCATTGAACTAATAATGATATCCAACATTTGGTAGTGGCTAAATAACAGATACCTTCAAATAAAAGACTAGATTATTTTCGATCAAAATGAGTTACAACATTGTCGACAATCTTCCTGCTAAAAATAAAGGAATATAAAATGCATATAGTAACGTTAAACTTCATTTAAATATGATAAATTAGAATATTGATTATTGTCAAGACAATATATACTTTCGTTAACAAAAAAGAAATATAACTGATACAGCGAAATTAGTACAATTTAATTCACCTCGAAAACGCCAATAGTTTAATAATTGAATTTTAAAATAACAAACAAACAGGACAGAAGAACAATCAGACAAGCAAACAGTAATAAACACAAAAGAGTAGAATATAAAGATATCACATCACTACCACCAGCAACAATCATGCCATAAGATTTTTGTAATGATGAAGAGAAAAACAATTATTTATAAGTTATTTATATTTATTTTTAATTAATTGTCCACTACTCCAGTTAATATAACAGATAACCAACTGACGTCAGCAAATAATTGATTAATTAATCAACTAAAATATTAATTTTGACCAGAATTGATTAAGTCATAATGACACAGATTTATGCATGATTACACCTGAACAGTTTGCTTTTATTTACTTTGGAATAAACGAACTAATAAACAAAGAGGAAAAAAAGGATGTAAACAAGAAAGACTGAAGTGACCTAAAGAGATTTGACAAAAAAGGGTTTCGTTGAATCAAACTACATTTGGTTACATTTCCAGGTAACGTGACTCACACAATCTGTTGTAATGGCAAACAGATGGATCCCGGGACTCTGAATTTCAATATAATTATATAACTTCATCCCAAAAATTCATTCCTACTTTATTTCTTGAACTCCTTCATATTTAAATTCATTGAAACATCATTGATTATTTCAACTCCTTTGTTATTTATTTACCTTGCTTTGTTGATGAGATGTGATAATACGGACTGACGGACGTCTATACACCAGGTCTTATATTGACGATGACTGACTAGATATTTCACGATCGTTTTATAAAACAAAAAAACATTTAATAGGTTGATGATGAATAAATTTATGTTAGAATAAGTGAACAATGTAATTTTTGCCTTGAAATTGAGAAAAAAAACCACCGAAAAAAACAGCAAATTAGTAAACCAAAACAAAGGCAAGTCGTAGTTAAATATTCAAGTGAACAAGATGCGGAGTCTGATGACAGTACTGTTCGCTAACTAATAAGTAACTTTATTTGATATAAAATATTGACATAACAGTTTATAGCTACAAAACCAAAAATAATCGCAATAGTTTTCTTATGAAACTCAGACAGCAAAAGGAATAAATAAGATTATTATATATCGATCAAAAAACCTGAAACTTTCGTATCTGAAGCACTCGCAATTACCAACGACTAAGATTTCAGGTTCAAATACAGCTACACCACCTATTCTTAGCTAGCCAGTCGAATAACAAGACTGCTCCTACCACAATCTTTAGAGTGTAACTCAAAGACAACTAGACAAATCTATACTTGGGAAACAAGTACTATAATCGAATAAGTTACAATATTATTTTGATTTAATCGGTATACTACTAAATTGATGATGAATGAAAATTACAAACTGATTAGTAGAATGATAGCATTGATGTAATACACCATAGATGTTGAATTACTTTAATTTCTACAATACTGTAATATTCCAGTTCAAAATGTTTTGTTTAGTGAATTTTATAACATCACAGTTGAATTTGCAAGTTGATCTATGCTAGACCACCATCGAAAACCTCGAAGCACTTGTCGGGTGAGACCGTTATCTACCTCAGAAAATGACTGAAGAGTTGCGCAAGACCATTGGTCGATTGTAGTTAGATATTAACAATGTCGGATGCCGGCTCAGTGGTCTCGAGGTTAAGCGTTCGCGTGCGAAACCGAACACCTTTGGTTCGAGTCCCGCGTGCAAAATCGTGGATGTGCACTGCTTAAGAGTCCTATACTTATATGAAACGGTATTCCAGTGTTTCCAGATTTTCAATGGTGGTTAGTTTAGATCGACTCGTGAATTTAACTGTTAAAAGTACTACGATCTCCAGAAATCCCCATTCTGGAAATATAATTTTATTTATTCATGATCTAGCCTGGACTTGATGGTGTTATAACACGACGTTTTATAAATCCACATAAACTCAGAAACTTTTAATCGCTTAGTCAAGAACCAGATATCAATAATAACAACGTATATGGACAAATAATTAATATAGAATAGTCTACAATGTATTTCTGTAGTACAAAAGAGTATATCGGTTTACCACACATACTAGCCAATCATAGTTTGGTTTGACCAAACGTTCCAAATAGAGTAATTAGGCTTTCAAACTAACTTGATGTACCAATATATTTTTTAGCAAAGTAACTTAAAAAATAATTTGATAATGTCATTCGTCAAATATATTGTACATAGATTGATAGACAATTATACAAATTTACAGAGTGAATAGAAAATAAAAAAGCCCCCAAATGCCCTGGTTCGTTTGATAGTGAGGAGTGTCAGCTCTACATCTCTTAATGCTCTCATATGGCCACGCATATACAGCCACTGACAACGACGCCCTACTCACTGCCTTTTCGCAGTGGGTGTGTTGTCTACGAAATTAAGAAGACGAAAAGCGAATGCCCGGCACCTCAATCAGATTAGTGGATGTAGAGGATCCACCTAGAGGAGTTGGAAAACCCTGATTACAAACCAATGGCACATATGGGCTTCAGAATCCTAAGGGACCAAATGGCATATGAAACTATTGTTGGCCATAGGCTACCATACGACTGAACCGCCTAACGTCGCTCCACTGCCTTATGGATTAAACCTCTAGGTTAAAGGCTCTGTGTGTTACTCCCTGAGAAAACCACCTTGTTCGGTTTCGGCACTCGGACGGTATTCTAGCCCTCACAGAAATGGGATGACGAAGTGTTTCGCATATATATGCAGTGCTTTCTTGTACCAATATATATGTGTTTAAATAATAATAATAATAATAATAATAATAATAATAATAATAATAATAAGAGAAGGAAATAAAATCACTTTAAAGTTTCTTCTAATAAATCGTACACAACTGATGCCGAATATATTTACTATTATTCCGCACAAATAATAATAAACACTAAACTCATGTATAGTGAAAAATTAACAGTCGTTAAGTGAATAATATTGGAATATAACAACGTATAAAAGAAAAAAAACACTGCAAACTCTCACTAGAATATCGTAACTTGTTTATAAAAATGCATTCCACATGTTACATACGATATACATGATTCGTTTTTAAAAATCAATGTTTACGTGTAGTTTTTCTGAAATTAATAATATTGATAAGAATTTTAATTGGCTTTACTAAGAATATTAGCAACGTATTATAAATTCCTATACTAACAATAACTATGTGCACCCTAGCGACTAATTCAGAGAGGTAATTTTTAGGATTCTAGTCAGAAGTCTTGACTAGTGGAGTTCGATCATGTCACAAATGAAGCAGCTACTCGCGAATTAGAGTTGCGCAATAGCATAAATTGATTAACGTTAGAAATGTAAACGATTCGCTCGCAACTCAGTGATCTCAAAGTTAAGAACTAGCTGGGAAGCCTGAAAGTCCTAGGTTCAATCCTTGAGAGATGGTGCATGTGTACTGTTGAGGAGTCTCATAATAGAAAAACCAACTGTTCAGTACCTCCTCAGCTTTCGTTGTTTGGCTAATTATGATAAGTTTGTTATGTAAGTTGTAAAATTCCCAAGAAAAGTATAAAAAAATTTTACGAATTAAATTACAGGTTAAAAATTGAAGTTACACTTCAAACCCAGAGAATAAGCTTAAACGTATGACTGAGTGAAGTGGTGGATTAAAGTGGATGAAAGTACTAACTGTCCAACGATTAAAACGCAGATTCGAACACAGCTGCTCTGTTTATTTTAGTTTGGCAACCTGAGTGATATTACTAAATTTTGGAGAGACTTAGTGACTCGACTGTGATTACATAGACCTGCACTTACCAAATGAGTTGAATTATTTTATTGACTAATATAATGCAGAATCAAAGTGATTGGATTATCAGAACTTTGAGAATTTTAACGATGAATATTTACATTCAATCAACACTCTACTGAGAAAAGAATAACCAATTGTATGTTTCTTTGACAGTTTGTTAATACGTTAACTGACTGCAATAATACAATATAACAGATTAATATGCAGTTTCGAATACTTATCTGGTAGGATAGAGAAACATAAAATCATTTAACTACAGTACAATAAACGGAGCCTTGTCAAAATAATTAATTTACCATATCAGTAAGCAAAAGTCAGTCTTTAAAAGTAAGAAATCATTAATGCCGAGAGGTAAAGGAAACAAGCGAGAATGATGTTGTCAATGAAAGTGACATGGAAGCATTCACCTAAAAATAAGCCCCTGCAGTAACACAAACAGATAAATTCAAGCTAGAATATTAACAATGGAAAAATGGAAAACTTAACAACTAGTAATACACAATCAAGATTTTAAACATAAATACAGTTAAGTTTGAATGAATGACATAATTTATATAATTCATTTCTGAATTTATTTCCGGCCCTGATCTAAAACATCATGTAGTTAAAAGTTACCATATTTTCTATCGTCCAAACAAAGGACGCTCATATCACAAGTTGATGACATTGGAGCAACTTGTCTGTTATAATATGTCAGTTTCTTCTTCTTCTTCTTCTTCTTCTTATTATTATTATTATTATTATTATTATTATTATTATTATTATTATTATTATTATTATTATTATTATGAAAATCCATGTTAACGCTTTTACAATAGCTAAGTTTATAATTAGTTGAGTTTAGTGTCAATAGTCTTTATACAATGGGTCTTCCTATAATAATTGAGGTTGTACTATTATGGTGGTCAATAATTAACTCCTTACTTTTTCAAATAATCTTTCAGTAAAAAAAGGATAAAGACAAGTTCATTATTCGGTCATAACTATCAGTAACACTGTATACCTGTTTTAAATTCAGTCTATTTGTCACAAAACCTACAAAAGTCAATTACTGATATAATCATAAAAATTTAAGATAACAATCATAATAAATGAATTACTAAACACATACTAGGATGTAATGTTGTCCTAGTGAATGGAATCGAAGAATTGATCAAAATTTGTTGTAGACGTGTAATTTCTGTTTCGTAAGGTTCAACTATTGCTCGTATATAGTCGTCATCATTATCCTCCTCTTTGTTCAAACAAATGTCATGATTTGCCCAAAATGATGAAACAGTCGATTTATTTAAAATAAAATTATTTGTTAGTGCTTTATGACCAACACGTCGAACTAATTTCTCTACTTTATCCAATGCTTGATTAGCTAAACTTTGAGCTGACTTTTTTTCAGTGATAAGAAGTGATGATTTGGAGGTTGGACAATTCTCATTTTCAGTTGGTGATGAATGTGATGTATCGTTTGAACACTGACCATCTATAAACTGATGTAAATAACCCTATGATAAATGAAACATAGTGAAGAAAATTAGATTTGTGATGAGTTAAAAATGATAGGTTGGGCTAAGTTATCGAGTTTAGGTTCATCTAACATCTACTGAAACCAAACATTGTAAGTGTAAAGGCCTAAAGTACTTCACTTAACTATTCATATTCATGTTAACAAGACAAAATTGAGCAAATCAGACACCAGAATGTCCCGAGTTATTGATAATGGCTTTTAATGGCCCTATATCTAACTCCAGGTAGATCTTTTGCTGCTTGTTACCGAAATATACATGTCACCAGTCCTCGTATATAACCATCGACTTAAATTACGTTCAGGAATAACGAAATTAAATAAGTCAAATACGAGAATGAAGTTTTGAATACGTATATTTTGTACAGTAGTTAATCAGAACAGACAATCAGAGAGACGGAGTGAAGGAAGCAAACAGGAAAGAGAGAAGCGAAACGACGCACGGTGAAGAAGGCATGTAAGCCAGCTCGTCTTAATCATGTGTGACTCGATATTTATAGTCAGACAAAATAAGTTACAGATATGTGATGAGTAAGATGAGATATGCACACACATACGTTCATATAAAAAACAGTAAGGGTTAATAAGAGAATAAATGACAGGGTAAAAACATGGCTTGAGAAGAATGAATAGATTGATATGTCCAGAGACTAGAATAACCTATATATGCTTTACATAGTACCAGCCCCTACAGGCTAAAAAATGAACCATTCCTATTCATATATCTAACTATAGAGAATCGTTCAAGTTAAATCTGGATGGGGTAATATCCACCATAATCCTAATACACACTAAATAATAACAAGAAAACATTTGTAATCTAAAAATCACAGAAAATATTTATCATGCTTACTGGTCAAGGTTTACAATAATGTCAGTGTACATCCACATGAAATAAAACCAAATAACCAGTAAATTATTAATAATCAATCAAAGTACTATGAAGGAAAGGAGAGAAAAACAAATCACATGCTTATTATGTCTTGCAACATCTGATAAGCCATACTTTAGAAGATATTAGAGAAATATAGTATTTCTGGAAATTGAATTATCTCATCCAGTGTCAAATTTTAATCAAAGAATATCACGTTCTAGTTTATGATACAATAAACAAAAACCTTGAAGTATAGCTTAATCATTGAGTTACAACACTTAATTCAATGACAAATAATTCAGATTGTAATGCATTTAAAAATTTGTGTAGTTTGAATACCAGTTTTCAGTTTATTTTGATTCAATTCACTCAATTTATTAGTATCGATAGTATAATTTATTAAGACATAATTCATTGATTTTGAAAAGAAATTACTTTTGATCAGTGTATATTGAAGTTTTAAGCACTTGATGCATAAAATGACCTAACTATAGTTTTCATTATGAACACACCAATATTACTTCAGGTGATAGTTAAACTATTATTAGTTGCAGGTATCAGTACCAAGATTTGATTTGATAATTTTGAATAAATTGAGCATTGGGTAGATTGTTATAAATAAATAATATATTTGTAATATCCCAATGAGTAGAAAAATTAGATTTTCTACTCATTGGGATATTACAAATATATTGTTTATTTATATTATTAGTTGCGTTAAAGAAACTCCAACTATAGTAGTTGGGAGATATTTGACCGATTATAAAAAGACCAGTATGCTGAGTGACAGTCTTCAGAATACCTATGAGACAGCCAATAAAGTTTAAAGGCATGCTTAACTAGTAGGTATTCGGTTACTGACGTCTCCGTAAAATTGATTAAATATGGTTGAAACATTAGGGTGGCTGTAGTAAAAATAACGCCTACATAAATTACTATTATCACTATACACTTGGTGGACTAAGCATGGATGAGTCAAGACGTGACATTAGTCTATGAAGGTATCCGAAGTCATCGTATGTTAACACGTGACAATGTAACATAAATATCCTTTGATTATATCGCCCTATAATCTAAAGTGTTATTTTCCCAAAAATTTCTAGCAATTTGAGATAATCCTTAGTTCGGGAGTCACTGAGAGGACCTACGTGAGAAGTGATGAAGCTACCGAGAACGGAGTTCTAGGATCATAACACCAAAAGGATAATTCCCTTTACTGTGACTAAAAGTTTGTTTTACGCGCGTTTATCCGGGGACCCTGTGACATCTTCGTATGGTCTTGCTGGAGTTGGTGTCGCACTAAGCGCTAGAGCTGAGGCAGCACTAATCGATTGGATCCCCATTAACAGTCGGTTATGTGCTGTTAGATTACAAAGTACCATCAAAGTGAGAAGAAATCGACGTGAGAAACGATGTCTTTTCGTCATCTCCGCCTATGCCCCGACAGATCACAGCCCGGATGCAATCAAGGATGAATTCTACCACCAGTTAACTGTTCTTCTCCAGAAAGTGCGTTCGATAGATATTGTAGTACTAGCCGGAGACTTGAATGCTCAGGTCGGGCGTCTAGGCACTGAAGAGAGTCGTTTAGGTGGCCAATGGGGACTTGTTGGTCGCACCTGACCGTTGTTGCTACCTTGACGTGGTGGTCGGGCTTGCCTATCGTGATGAAGCAACTGAGCTATACTGGCTGGAACAACCGTTCCTCAAGGTCCTACCATGCCAGACAGGTCGGTTGAAGAGCGGTAAGACTAAAAGCAACAAAACCAAGGTCCGAAGGCGAAGTCGTACTGCTGACTGTACAGAGGTGTGACAGCAGTAAGGTGTTTCCTTCAGACAACCAGCATAACAGCGATGCTGCCTTCCCACAAGGAGGGGTGGGGTTAGAAAAGGTCGACCCTAAAAATGCACACCTCGCCTTATCCCACGGATATCCGTCTCCGGCGGTAAGGACTCAACAAGTACGGAGCTAACACAAAAATCACTCATAAAAAGGTCGTGTGTGACCGACCTCAAGCAGCTGTCCCTTGGGCACTGCGGTCACGCTCTCAGGTCACTATGACCAACTCTAATCCAATTTCCTTTTCAGGTACCTCCAGAAGAACCCTTCCACGGTGTGGGCAACCGGGAAGTGATAACCGCCCTCATACCTCTAACAGCACTCAAGACCACTGTATTCATAATCAACCTCCCTCTTCAATTCCTATTATTCCTCCTACATCGACTTTATACACTAAACTTCCTCTTTTAGCTTCCTCCTCAAGTGTCACCACAGCCAACGATTCTAATGCTCAAAACACTGTCCCAGATCTACTGAAACCTCGCTCCAAACTATACATTGGAGCCTTCAACGTACGCACACTATGCCAAATCGGTCAGCAGTCTTCCTTGGCTAAAACCTTAGAATCTCGTACCATTGATGTATGCTGTGTCTCCGAAACACGCATACAGGATCCTAGTGTGGTCATTCACTTGACCTCACCTCGGCAAAACGGAGAGCCAACGAGATACACCCTCTGTGTATCTGGCGACCCGATGGCTAGTTCTCGTGGACTGGCAGGTGTAGGCATAGCACTTAGCATGAGGGCGGAACAAGCGCTATTAGAGTGGATCCCCGTTAACAGTCGTCTATGCGCTGTTCGGCTAAACGGCTCCGTAAGAACTCGGAAGGATAGGGACACACGTCGTTGCCTTTTCGTCGTTTCTGCCTACGCTCCAACTGAATGCAGTTCGGATGAAGTGAAAGATGAATTTTACAGAAAGCTGTCTGAACTTCTTCAGAAAGCTAAACGTTCAGACATAGTACTCGTAGCAGGTGACTTTAATGCCCAGGTAGGTAGCTTAAACAAAACAGAAAGACATTTAGGTGGGTATTTTAGTATTCCGGCACAGCGAACAGATAATGGTGATCGTCTGCTGCAACTGTGCTCAGACAATCGTTTATTTTTAGCAAACACAAATTTTAAGCATAAGGAGAGACATCGTCTAACATGGCGACCCCCTGCACCAAACCAACGATGGACTCAAATAGACCATATTGCCATCAGTCATCGTTGGAGAGGGTCAATAGAAGATTGTCGCTCATTCTGGGGTACCTGCTTGGACTCTGATCATGCCCTAGTACGAGCACGCATCTGCTTGCGCCTCACTGGACGCAAAAGAGCCACACAAAAAAGACTCATTAGAACCGAATTGAGTAATGAGAAAGCCAAAAGTAGGTTCCAGGAACAACTGAGGTCACACTTAGGTAGTTCTGAAACCGAGACTAACCCAGATGTTGCTTGGAAAGTTATACAATCAGCTGTGGAAACAGCAGTGACATCTACCAGTGATTTAAACCAAATGGTTACAAAAAACCAATGGATTTCGTCAAGGTCTATTGCACTGATAGATTCTCGCAAACTCATCCCATCAGGTTTTGAATACGATGAAGAGCGTAAAGAAATCAAATCTAGATTAAGCAAAAGTCTAAGGAATGATCGTGAGCAGTGGTGGGCAACGAAAGCAAAAGAGATGGAAAAGGCGGCGGCTATAGGGAACACAAGACAACTCTACAGACTAATAAAAGAAACTGGAATTAATAAATCAAGTGTAAGTCAGACCATTTCGGAAAAAGACGACACTCTCATCTGCTCCCAGTCCAGACGCTTAGAACGATGGGCGGAACACTATAAGGAGCAGTTTAGCTGGCCTTCAGCTACTCTACAACTACCCTCCATTCCCAGACAGTGTGAATGGAACATTGAAGTAGGTCCCCCAACTCTAGCTGAAGTTCAAAAGGCTATAGTTAATCTGAAACGAGGAAGGGTAGCTGGTCCAGATGGATTGGCTCCAGAGGTCTTTAAGGATGGTGGTCTAGTCTTAGCGATTAGGTTGACTAATATTTTAGCTAAAATCTGGGAGTTAGACGTTATTCCATCTAACTGGTCACAATCACTTATCGTCCCAATATTTAAGAAAGGGTCAAAATCATCCTGTGACAACCACAGAGGGATTAGTTTGACTAACATAGTATCTAAAATACTAACTTCGATAATTTTCGGACGCCTAACTAAGACTCGTGAACTGCAAACACGTGAAAATCAGGCAGGCTTCAGACCTGGTCGTGGCTGCATCGACCACATATTCACCATTCGTCAGGTTCTAGAACACAGGCATACTTATCGGCGTCCGACAATGGTGGTATTCCTTGACTTAAAAGCAGCGTTTGACTCTGTTGACCGAGAGGTTCTGTGGCAGTGTCTGTCATTGAAAGGCGTACCTCAGAAGTACATAAACCTTGTGAAAGCTCTTTACTCGAACACTACTAGTCGAGTGTGAGCTTGTGGCGAACTGTCATCTGCTTTCGCAACCTCAAGTGGCGTCCGCCAAGGCTGTCCACTTTCTCCATTTTTGTTTAACTTCATCATAGATCTACTGATGGAAATAACGCTCTCATCGACTGAATTCTCAGGTATTGATCTCCTACCAGGAGGTCCACTTATTGACTTAGAATACGCAGATGACATAGTCCTGTTTGGTGAAGACGCTGATGAAATGCACAGTCTTTTGGTAGCACTGAGCAACAATGCTAGAATGTTTGGAATGCGCTTCTCTCCCTCCAAATGCAAGTTGTTGATTCAGGACTGGTCTGCATCAACACCTGAACTAAGGATAGGGGGTGAAGTAGTTGAACGCGTCGACAACTTCACTTATCTTGGAAGTCTGATCAGCCCTAATGGGTTGGTGTCTGACGAAATCTCAGCACGGATTCGAAAAGCTCGTTTGGCTTTCGCCAACTTACGTCATCTATGGCGAAGGCGAGATATCCGTCTATCAATTAAGGGACGAGTATATTGCGCGGCAGTTCGTTCCGTTCTACTATACGGCTGCGGAACTTGGCCTTTAAGAGTAGAAGATATTCGTAAGTTACTAGTATTTGACCACAGATGCCTTAGAAATATTGCTGGGATCACCGAGTAAGTAATAATGAGGCTGGACACAGGGTATTAGGGAATGATGGTAAATCAGTTGATGAGGTTATGAATCTTCATCGACTGAGATGGTTGAGCCACGTGTTGCGTATGCCTGAACACCGATTACCACGACGCGCAATGCTGACTAGTGCAGGGGATAATTGGAAGAAAGTTAGGGGCGGCCAAACCAAAACGTGGCATCAGTGCTTGAAGTCACTAACTTCTGGTCTGGGCCATGTTGGGAGATTCAGACTTCCTGGTTGGGGTCCGCGTGACTATCGTAACCAATGGTTGGAGACTCTTGGTGACATGGCTCAGAATTGATCACAATGGCGTCGGTGTATACACTCTCTGTCTTCCTTTAAACTAAGAGATTAAAATCACTTCAAATCTTTCTTTCTACGAACTAATTCTATCTTCCTGTACTATCTCCTTATACACACTCTTTCTTCTATATATTACCACCACTGAATTAACTACTTCTATGAATCCGGTGTTCATCTTGTTGTGCTAATGCGGTATGGTAACTTGGACCGATGCATATACGTGCCTGGTCCTACGTTGCAGCTGACTGACTGACTGTTGGTCGGAGGATAGATAACGGGGAACGTCTACTGCAAATATGCACAGACCACAACCTGTTTCTGGCTAGCACTAACTTTCGGCACAGTCATCGCCGATGTGCCACCTGGCGTCCTCCTTCTGCATCTCAAGCCTGGACTCAGATTGATCAAATCGCGATCAGCTACCGCTGGCGTGGTTGTGTACAAGACTGCCGCTCCTTTTCGAGTACCTATCTGGAGCCTTCGTGATGTTAGTTTGGCTGTAAAAAGTCGGATCTACAACGCGTCGGTGAGAGCAGTTTTGCTCTATGTTTGTGAAACCTGGCCTCTCCGAGTTGAGGATGTTAGACGTCTCTCTGTGTTCGATCATCGCTGTCTCCGAAGGATTGCTGGCATCCAGTGGCAACACCATGTCAGTAATGTAGAGGTTCGGCATCGTGTGTTCGGGCACAGAGACGATAATGCAATTGGTGTCACCATCTTGAAACACCGACTTCGGTGGCTTGGACATGTTCTACGAATGTCGTCCCAGAGAATTCCTCGTCGTGCATGATTTGCCGACTCTGGGACTGGTTGGAAAAAGCGGAGAGGTGTTCAGTGTATGACATGGCTTCGTGGTATGAAAGAAAGCTGCAAAGGGCCGGCTTCTGTTGGTCCTTCACGACTCCCTGGCTGGGGTCCGAGAGACGGTGTAACGCAGTGGCTAGAGACGTTATCAGATATGGCTCAGAATAGAAGCCAGTGGCGATCTTGCTGTAACCTTCTTTTACTTTCTTCATAAAAAGTGGTTGTATCTTCCTTATCTGTAAGATTTCTTCTGAGTGTACCTTTTCGTCTCCCCCATTATTGTTCTCTTTTTTTATAATTCCCTATGTTCCTTATCTTTTTCCCCCTTCTTAAATTCTCATTGTTTTGTGTGGCGCATATATATTTGGTGCCCCCCTGTACCAATATTTATGTGTTCAAATAAATAAACACATGTTGCTAGGTCACACGATGACTTACACAGTGAAAGTAAACTTCTAGACACAACGATAACTGGATGGGTTCATTAAGGATAAAATTCATTTGAACCTCATATAGTTGGAATTACCGTATAGTAGAACTGTTGGCCGGAAACTTTATAACCAAACAAGTTTCTCTATACATTACTCTACACCACTACTACCACATAATTCCCACAGAGCTGTCTCCAGAATCCTGTCAACGGGAAAATTCAAGACAAAGTCTAAAACTAAGTAACCCTATGTAATATCAATGTTGTACTTGAACAATGAAGAAAGGTGGTTGTATACTATCACTCTTGTGAAACGAGTGATGAACAATTTTATAAACTCAAACAAACCACTATTCAACAGATAATCTCAGAGTCAAGTCCCATCCAAGGAAATAGGTGCCACAATGATATCATAAAGTACAATGATTATTGGCCTAAAATATATACGAATGTTCAAGCATTTGAAGGTAGGAAAAGTGATTATCTAAAACCTGACCTGCGCCTCGACAGTAAGTTTGTCATGTTTTTGTACGATCTGCACAGTACGACGAACCAGAAACTAAAGAAATGCTATCAAGATGGTTATAAATATTACATAAATTTCATAGGCTGTTTCTGAGTGTCAGTCAGTCAGTAACAACGTAGAACTTCGTACGTACGTGCATCAGTTCGAGTTGCCATACCACATTAGCACAGAGATTCAGTTATCGAATCAAATCCCATAGTGGTAGAGGTACTGAAAGTATAAGTAGAGATAGGGGACATGAAGGTTTGATGATGTTATTAAAGGAGTATAATCCAGTGGAATAAATTGGGAAAGAAAATAAAGGACATGAAGAATTCAGAAAATTAGAGTTTAAGAGAACACAAAGAGTGGATGCACCTGCGCCATTGCAAACGATTTTGAGCCATGTCATTCAAGGTCTCTAACCATCGGTTGTTATCGTCTCGCGGACCCCAACCAGGTAGTCTACACCTGCCAACATGACTCAGTCCACTTGTCAGTGACTTCATGGATTTGTGCCATGTTTTGGTCTGGCCGCCCCTAGCTTTCTTCCAACCTACTCCTACACCATAAAACATCGCTCGTCGCGGCAGTCGGTTGTTGGGCATACGTAACACATATCCCAGCCATCTCAACCGATCAAGTTTCACTACTTCATCAATTGATTTGCCATCCTTACCTAGTGCCCGTTTCTTAACAATTGCATTACTTACTCGGTGGTCCCAGGATATACGAGCAATGTTTCGAAGACACCTATGGTCGAATACTTGTAACGTACAAATATCCTCTACTCTTACCGGCCACATTTCACTGCCATAAAGTAGGACGGAATGAGCGGCTGCTCATTAAACACGTCCTTTGATTGATAGACAGATATCTCGCCTACGCCATAAACGATGCAAGTTGGCAAAACCTAGTCGAGCGTTCTGTATGCGTGCTGAGATTTCGTCACACACCAGACCACAAGGGCTGATGAGACTTCCAAGATAAGTGAGGCGGTAGACACGCTCAACTACTTCATCCCCTATCACTAGTTTGGGTGTCGATGCAACCCAATCCTGAAGCAACATTTTGCATTTTGAGGGGGAGAATCCCATCCCGAATATGCTTGCATTGTTGCTGATAGTGGTCAGTAGACTGTGCATTTTGTCAGCATCTTCACCAAATAGGACTATGTCATCGGTATATACTAAGTCAACAAGTGAATCTCCCGGTAAAAGTTCAACCCCTGGAAACTTAGATGAGGAAAGTGTCATCTCTAAAAGCACGTGAACGACAAAGTTAAACAAGAATGGAGAGAGTGGATAGCCCTGACGAACACCACTTGTGTGTATATATCAACCATTTTGATTAGTGATTGAATACTTAGTTTCCCATAACTTTTACCTGAAAACAATTACTCTTCTTGTACATTTGCCTCAGATCACAAAATATCGGTTGTCCAAAAACTAACAGTTCAAAACCATTTAACAGACCAATGAATTATACAATGAAGAGAGCAAGAATAAAGATTTGGGCAAGACAATGTGAATTTATTTTATACAGTCAGCTACTTACAACCTATGATATCTTAAAATTATCATGAGTTGACATACTTAGTACAGTGAAATCGGTTATGTGTGAATATGTATCATTATGATGGAATGAAGATTAAAATAAAGGTATAAGTTATTTGATTGTGTAATTCTTCTGTGTTCTAGAATCTTCTCTAAATTATTGAATTTGTTTGCAGCACTGTTTATTTTTCTAATCTTATTACCTTTATTCTAACCGTAAATTCACCATGCCGGTTCATTACTATCAGTATGTAAACTATGTTAATGTTGATTTTAAAATATTATAGGTTGCAAGTAGTCCACTAAATAAAATGAATTCATGTTATTCGGCTCAAATCTTTATTCTTGCTCTCTTCAAGACTAAAAGGCGAACTCCATGTATGGTGTTATAAATGGGTTTTTTTACTCAAATCACACTACTCATGTTGAGTGGATGAGATAAAATTAATGCATATCACAAGAAGTCTACTACAGGATGTAAATAAGTCAACAATGTTAACAGATGATTCCATACTGACAAATTAACACAGTCACGCATAACTCTCTAACCAAAAATGATAACAATAAAATTCACCTGTTCAGAAGCTATCAGCAGAGAGGACAACTCTTCATCGTACTGTCTTTTCAAGGTTAATAAGGCATCCTCATGTTCAGTTATTAACATTTCTGCGGCGCTTTTAATATTTGCCAATTCTAGTTCAAGTTTGACTAACTGTTTCCGTGACTCAACGGCCTCATTTTGTGCATCCTTACAGGCTGACTGTGATCCTAATAGTTCCGATTCTCTGTCTAACAAGACAGATTCTAAACGACGTTTAAGTTCTGCATCGGTTAACTGGTCTAAAATGTTTGAAATAAACGGAGGTAGAGAAGGTTTAATGAAGTCATCGGTTGTATTGCTAGGAAAATTTTCACATATAGGTGTTTTTTCGTGATTCGAATTATGCGATAACATAATTGTTAACTCCACAAAATAAACCAGTATTATTCCACAGATCAATTGAAAACAATTTCTTGCATTACGAATTTAGGGAGACTGTTATTTGTGTTACTTTTGACAGAGAACTCTAAAAACAGAATGAAGACTGAAATTTCATTGAAATATTATTTTAAGTTTCAAGAAGAGATAATACAATAATGACAACATAGATTTGAGCATCTCATACGTTGTATAAACGTAATAAGTAAAATAGACTGTAAAATAACTGTTGCGATTTACCTGAATGACTTAATTTTTAACGGTATTTCATAATATATTGTTGTATGAATTCGATAAATACAGATCATGTATTACCTGTTAATCGATAAACAATACAAGTAGAAGTTTAGGATTTTCTAAGTACCGAACTCCAGCGACACGTATAAGTGTCATACGATTTGTAAACATAAAAAAGGCTATAGCCGTTTAACTGAGTTGGGAATTCAAATTGATTTACTCTTTAAGAATGAAGTTGCATGTTATTCCTAATATCACAAATACAATTAATGAAGGTATAGCCTCTGAAAATTAAATTACTTGAGTTGTATAAAGGATCTGTTATCCAAGAATTTTTAGTCGGTCAACAAAAGTTGTTTACATGATGACCCGATTTCGCCACCTGAAAGTGCATTTACAAATTCAGGCACTCTTGTGGAGAGATTTCAATGACACTTCCTGTCGGTTAATTTATCTAATAAATTAGTAGGCATTTAATTGGAAAGAGTCGAATATAGGTTATACACAAATCTACTTTATTACAATCGGCCTATAATAGCTACGTAATAAGCTGGACTTAATAATCCAGTCATTTACTATATTTTTCTTCAGTGTCCAGACGAGATTCAGAATTATCTATCACAAATACATAACTAGGACCATAAAGATTCAAAAACTCCGCTGATGAGACTATAATTTCATACACATAGTTCCCTTGATCATTTTGAAAAGACTATAATTTATGGACGACCTTCGAGCGACGCTAAAGAGACCTTAAGAATGTCAGCCTACACACTACGACTAGATGATGGTTATAAAACAATGTGAGGAATTAACATTGATATTTACAGTTGATAGTTAGGGTTAGGAATCAGATATAAGGTTTTCATCACGAACTGATATCAGCTATAATGACAGAACTCTATCTAGCCAAATGAATGAATTGATTTTGCGCCAAAATTCAAGACCTGTTATCGTAAATCTAATTGGTTCGTCCACAAATTATAATCTCGCCACTCCGCCTACACCCCACCTCAAGCATGGATAAAGGAGGAGGGTTGGTGTTACATCCTAACGAAGAATAAATGAGTGGTAACTGATAGGAATTATTTATGGATTATTATTACATATATTCCTATTAGATAAATATTAAGTAACAATATTAGATGTAGATTCATCTTCTTTTTATTATAACTCCGCCTGCAGAAAAGGTTGGGTACGGGAGATGTTGCTGTCCAAAGAAGCACGAAATGCGCTTGTAGGATGGGAATCTCACGATTCAAAATCATCAAAGCATCATTCGAAACAAAGGAGGGGAGCACAATGAATGTTATCCAATGATACGCACCCACCAACGATAGAAACGACGACGTTAAAGATCAATTCTATGAGAGGCTGCAATCGATCATGGCGAAGTGCCCAAGAAAGAACCTCACCATTCTGATAGGAGATCCAAACGCCATAGTTGGAATGGACAACACCGGATGTGAAAATATCATGAGACGACATGGATTGGGAGAGAAACAAGAATGGTGACAGATTTGCAAATCTATGTGCATTCAACGAAGTGGTCATAGGTAGCACAATATTCTCACACAAACGTATACACAAAGCTACATGGATCTCACCGGACCACACCACAGAGAACCAGATAGATCGTATTTGCATCAGTAAAAAATTCACAATCGAAGACGTGAAGACCACGTGAGGAGCTGACATAGCTTCAGATAACCACCTGGTTGTGGCCAATTTAAAACTGAAGCTAAAGAAACACTGAGCAACTGGGAGAACAGCATTAAAAAGGTTCAATAAAGCTTTCCTATGGGATACTAACAAACTCAATGAATTCAAGATAACTCTCAATAACAGGTTCCAAGCCTCACAAGATCTACTGAAGGAAGAAGAAACTACTATGTAGGACAACTGGAAAGGTATCAAAGAAGCATTAACTTCAACGTGTCGAGAGGTTCTGGGCTTCAAGAAACATCATCACAAGGAATGGATCTCTATAGAAACACTGGACAGGATCAAAGAAAGGAAGAAGAAGACAGCAATTAACAACAGCCGAACACGAGCAGCGAAAGTCCAAACACAAGCTGAGTACATAAAAGCAAACAAGCAAGTGGAGAAGAGCATTAGAGCCGGCAAGCAGAAATACGTGGAAGAACTAGCAACGACGGCGGAGAAAGCTGCAAGAGAAGGGAATATGAAACAGCTTTACGATACAACGAAGAAACCAGCAGGGAAATATAGTAAGCCAGAAAGATCTGTCAAGGACAAAGAAGACAGGCCAATCACTGAAATTCAAGAACAGAGGAACAGATGGGTAGAGTACTTTGAGGATCTCCTGAATAAGCCGGCACCAGTGAATCCACCGGACATCGAAGCAGCAACCACAGACCTTTCTAAAGATGTCGCTCCACCAACGACCGAAGAAATCAGGATGGCCATCAGACGAATCAAGAGCGGGAAAGCAGCAGGACCCGACAGTATACCAGCTGAAGCACTGGAGTCAGACATCGAAGTAACTACAAACATGCTTCACCTTCTATTCAAGAAGATTTGGGAGGAGAAACAAATGCCGACGGGCTGGAAAGAAGGACACCTCATCAAGATTGCAAAGAAAGGCGATCTGAGCAAATGTGAAGACTACAGAGGAGTCACACTACTGTCAGTATCAGGGAAAGTCTTCAACAGTGTTGCTGGACTGGATCAAAGACACAGTAGACGCCCAACCTCGAGATCAACAGGATGGATTCCGTAAGGATCGATCATGTACAGACCAAATCGCAACACTACAGATCATCGTTGAACAATAAGTTAAATGGAACTCGTCACTATACATCAATTTCCTTGATTATGAGAAAGCATTTGACAGTGTGGATTGGAGAATATTATGGAACCTTCTTGACGCTACGGTGTACCTGAGAAAATCGTCAACATTATCCGTAATTCACGCGATGGACTACACTGCAAATTCGTGCATGGAGGACAGCTGAGAGACGCATTTCAAGTAATGACGGGAGTCAGACAAGGCCGTCTACACCCCCCTTCCTCTTTCTTCTGGTGGTTGACTGGATTATGAAGACCTATGCTTCTTAGAGGAAGCACGGGATACAGTAAACGGCCTGGATGCACCTAGACGATTTGGACTTCACAGATAACCTAGAGCTCCTGTTCCATACACATCAACAAATGCAGGTCAAAACAGTCAGTGAAGCATCAGTGAACCTCAACACACACAAGGAAAATCCAAGATCCTCAAATATAACATAGAGAACACCAACCCAATCACACTCGATGGAGATCTGGAAGAGTTGGGAGCTTTCGCATATCTGGGAAGTACCATCGACGAACAATGAGTATCCGATGAGGATGTAAAGGCAGGGGTAGAATTCCTTAACAAACATGATATACGAGTGTATTTTAGGGCGACTAACACCTTAAGATCGACATTAGTGAAAGTCAAGGACAGGTTACCAAAGGAAGAACAGAATGTTGTGTATGAGATCAACTGTCATGACTGTAATGCTGCCTAAGTTGGAGGAACATCCAGAAAATTTAATGTAAGGTTGAAGAAACACAAACAATGTTTGAAAAATGTTCCCAAATCCTCGGTTGATTTGAAGAAGCTAGAGAATAAGTCGGCGATAGCGTTACATGCGTTAGAAACAGGACACAAGATCAATTTTAAAAGGGCCAAAATACTTCAGAAAGGTTTTAACACAAATAAAGAAAGATTGACAGCAGAAGCGCTGTATATTTCGGCGAATAATAACAGCCTGAACCGAAAAGATGGTATTCAACTGGCGAATACCTGGCAAATATCGTTTAACAAGTAATTTGAATCCTATCTTTTAGGTGGCCAATGGGGACTTGTTGGTCGCAGGACAGATAACGGGGAACGTCTACTGCAACTATGCACAGACCACAACCTGTTTCTGGCTAGCACTAACTTTCGGCACAGTCATCGCCGATGTGCCACCTGGCGTCCTCCTTCTGCATCTCAAGCCTGGACTCAGATTGATCACATCGCGATCAGCTACCGCTGGCGTGGTTGTGTACAAGACTGCCGCTCCTTTTCGAGTACCTATCTGGAATGTGATCATGCTCTGGTCTGCGCCAATCTTACCTTGCTTTTCAGTGGACAACGAAGTGACCGCCACCAAAGGATTGATGTTAGCAAGCTGGCTGCAACTTCTGATGCTAGTAAGTACCGAACCGAGCTAGCTTCTAGGCTAGCTACCATTCCACCGAAAAGTATAGATGGGCATTGGTTGCAGTTGCATGACGCCATGAAAATGGTGGGTACAGTCTGTTGTGGGTTCGCGCAACGTCCCGCTTACAAACACTGGGTTTCTTCTGGTTCCTTACAACTGATTGAAGCCCGTCGGTCTACTCCGGGTGACCGTGAGTTTGACCACAGACGAAGGATGTTACGTAATGAAATCGGGCAAAGCTGGCGTAAAGACCGAGAAGCCTGGTGGTCGGAGCGTGCTAATGAGCTGGAAGCCGCAGCTGCATCTGGTAATTACCGGAAGCTCTTCCAACTCATCCGAGTCACTGGCAGCAAGAAGTCCGGTGTGAGCGAAACAATCTGCGAGGATGATGGAACGCCATTCACTAATATCCATCCACGTCTTTGACGATGGGCAGAATTCTTTGAAGGGCAGCTCAACTGGCCTGCTTCTTGATATCAGGGCTGCCTTCGATTCGTTGGACAGAACTGTTCTCTGGGATTGTCTATTGAAGAAGGGTGTGCCTGAGAAGTTTATTAACATCCTAAAAGCCCTATACACAAACACCTCAGACAGAGTGAGGGCATACAACCACCTTTCTCCATTGTTCCATTCGAGCAGTGGAGTTAGGCAGGGTTGCCCAATCTCACCATTCCTCTTCAACTTTGCCATCGATGACATTCTGGAAACAGCTCTGACGGAGTTAAGTAATGGTGGAGTGGATCTGTTGCCTGGAGAAAGACTTCTCGACCTTGAATATGCGGATGATATTGTCTTACTGTGCGAGAATGTTCAAGCCATGCAATCCGCGCTTAATCAGTTGGCAATCAATATCCGTAGGTATGGTATGTGCTTCGCACGTTCGAAGTGCAAAGTACTTCTACAAGACTGGCAGGATTCTAATCCTGTACTCACTCTGGACGGTGAGCAGATAGAAGTGGTCGAGAAGTTCGTGTATCTGGGTAGCTGCATAAGTGCTGGTGGTGGTGTGAGTGATGAGATCAATGCGCATATAGTGAAAGCCAGAGCGGCTTATGCCAATCTGGGCCATCTTTGGCGCCTTCGTGATGTTAGTTTGGCTGTAAAAAGTCGGATCTACAACGCGTCGGTGAGAGCAGTTTTGCTCTATGTTTGTGAAACCTGGCCTCTCCGAGTTGAGGATGTTAGACGTCTCTCTGTGTTCGATCATCGCTGTCTCCGAAGGATTGCTGGCATCCAGTGGCAACACTATGTCAGTAATGTAGAGGTTCGGCATCGTGTGTTCGGGCACAGAGACGATAATGCAATTGGTGTCACCATCTTGAAACACCGACTTCGGTGGCTTGGACATGTTCTACGAATGTCGTCCCAGAGGATTCCTCGTCGTGCATGATTTGCCGACTCTGGGACTGGTTGGAAAAAGCGGAGAGGTGTTCAGTGTATGACATGGCTTCGTGGTATGAAAGAAAGCTGCAAAGGGCCGGCTTCTGTTGGTCCTTCACGACTCCCTGGCTGGGGTCCGAGAGACGGTGTAACGCAGTGGCTAGAGACGTTATCAGATATGGCTCAGAATAGAAGCCAGTGGCGATCTTGCTGTAACCTTCTTTTACTTTCTTCATAAAAAGTGGTTGTATCTTCCTTATCTGTAAGATTTCTTCTGAGTGTACCTTTTCGTCTCCCCCATTATTGTTCTCTTTTTTTATAATTCCCTATGTTCCTTATCTTTTTCCCCCTTCTTAAATTCTCATTGTTTTGTGTGGCGCATATATATTTGGTGCCCCCCTGTACCAATATTTATGTGTTCAAATAAATAAATAAATCAAGTTAATGAGGTTGCGAATATACATCGACTGAGATGGTTGGGTCATGAATTATGCATGCCAGTCTACCGACTACCACGGTGCGCAATGCTGATTAGTGTTGCAGACAGGTGGAAGAAAGACAGGGGTGGCCAAACCAAAATGTGGCATCAGTCCATAAAGTCACTAACTTCTGGTATTAGCCATGTTGATAGATGGAGACTACTTGGTTGGAGTCCGCGCGACGATCGTGACCAATGGTTGGAGACTCTAGGCGACATGCCTCATCCTTAGAGAATCAAAGTTGGTTTAAAGTTAACCCAGTGGATGTAGCGCACCAGTTTTATTCCCCTGGACCGAAGCAGTCAGTAACAACGTAGAACTTCGTACGTACGTGCATCAGTTCGAGTTGCCATACCACATTAGCACAGAGATTCAGTTATCGAATCAAATCCCATAGTGGTAGAGGTACTGAAAGTATAAGTAGAGATAGGGGACATGAAGGTTTGATGATGTTATTAAAGGAGTATAATCCAGTGGAATAAATTGGGAAAGAAAATAAAGGACATGAAGAATTCAGAAAATTAGAGTTTAAGAGAACACAAAGAGTGGATGCACCTGCGCCATTGCAAACGATTTTGAGCCATGTCATTCAAGGTCTCTAACCATCGGTTGTTATCGTCTCGCAGATCCCAACCAGGTAGTCTACACCTACCAACATGACTCAGTCCATTTGTCAGTGACTTCATGGATTCGTGCCATGTTTTGGTCTGGCCGCCCCTAGCTTTCTTCCAACCTACTCCTACACCATAAAACATCGCTCGTCGCGGCAGTCGGTTGTTGGGCATACGTAACACATATCCCAGCCATCTCAACTGATTAAGTTTCACTACCAAAACAGAGAAGCATATTAACTCCTCAGCACTTCAAGTCATTAAAAGAATTACGAAACGATGCCGATATTATTATAGTTAAACCTGATAAAGGATCTGGTTTTGTCATTATGAATAAGTCCGATTTCAAAAATAAAATGAAATCCATACTCAGTGATAAAATGAAATGTATGGTTGATGTTAACTCCCATGGATTACATAAATTGGAAAAGAAAGTAAACTCGTATATACTGAAGTTGTTAAACATGAATACTATCAAAAAAGATGAGTCTAATTTATTAAAACCTATGGGTTCGATGTATCCTAATTTATGTGGATCACCAAAAACTTACAAGCCTAATACCCCCTTGCGTCTAAGTCTATCGATGTGTCAGTCACCTACACACAATGTTGCTAAATGGCTGACACGTATTAAACCCTATCCGAAATCAAATTTGTAAGTATTTCTTGATTGACTCATTTGTATTAATTAAATACTTAATGGGTATGAATATAAAAACAAAGACAATGTGCTCCTTTGATGGGAACACTATTTACGAATGTACCTCTTAGGAAAACTATTGATATTTTATGTGACTATATTGCATTTCCTGTTAAAGATTTACTATTATTGTGTACTAACAATGTAAAATTGACTTTGGAAGGTGAGTACTTTCCTCAAATCGATGGTATAGTTATGGGTAGCCCTTTGGGACTGTTGCTGGCTGCCATGTTTATGGGATATGTTGAAAATCTAGTTGAAGACTCAATTCAAAATACGTGTCTGTATAGACGGTAAGTTGATGACATCATAATCATAGGAGATAAACGTGAAGATGTGAACCGCTTTTTAAAAGAACTCGGGTCAAAAGCATATTTCTCTTATATGCGAAGAAGAGAATAACCAAACTTCTTTTTCTAGACACACTGATTAGTAGCAGAGATTATAGTTTCATCAAACATTCTGTATATTGAAAGCCGATGTGGACCTGGCGATATCTTAATTTACAGTCACTGCCCAATTAATTACAAACGCGGATTAATAAAGGGCTTATTCAACAAAATCAATCACATTTGTACTAGCGATACTACTGAAGTAGAGACGAAGTTCTTGACTGAAATATTAATGAATAATGGCTATTCATTGAAGCTTATAAAGCACTAGAAGGGTTGCAATACGACTAGACCTATGACGCTTCCGGCACACAAAAAGCGAGTTTGCATTATCTTACCATTTAGAGGCGACTCACATAGTTTCATGCTGAAACGGAGACTTAAATTAGCTATCAACCGGACATTTTATGCAGCCTAACTTATTATTGAAAAGACAAGGTCTACGTCTCACCAAAAACCCAAACAGCACATAAGCGACTGTGTCGCATTCCACTGTCTAGCAGTGAGGAAATACATAGGGTGAAGCAATCGTGATCTGCAAGTAAAGGTGGCGAAACACATACCCAAATGACTGAAGAAACAAATGAATTTCAATGGTCAAATAAGATCACACGATAGACAGACATCTTCCTCAATTGCGAAAAATTGGTTGAAACTGGGCATAAGGTTGATATCAAGTCAGCATCTGTAGTGTTGTACAAAAACCTTCAAAAGTGTATACTAATGTAAATACTTTGCATCTCAAGGACCGACTTATGAAATCCATGTTATTTATTTGGATTTATCTATCAGGCATAAATTAGTAATGACCAACTCAGGTGTATAAAATATTCTTGCGGTCCACTGCTACTGAATCCAAATAGCTGGTTGTCACCCTAATATTCTGCAGAATAGCTTAGTATGAATCTGGAAATGTGATAGTGTTTGCTACCTTGCTTCATATTTGCATTTTCTCATTTTCGTTTCGTCCTGAAACTCGCCAGTTTGTTCTAGTGTAAGGAGAGTGAGTGTTATTAAAAGAATAGGAAATAAACTTCCAACAACTAAGTCCCAGGTTCGGAGCCTTTCCCGTCCACTTTGGTTTGGGTGACCACATAGCATTAGTGGACCTCACAAATAGTGTGATCTATACCCAATTACCTGGAAACGAGTTAGCGTAAACTAAAAAACTTAAATGACTGAATTCTAACTGGTGGCTTATGGGTGATTAATTCAATACTCTGTCAATTGAACTATGGAGTTCTAACGCCAACTAGACATGACTTTCACTACAGTTACTGAGTGTTTTGTGTTGCTTGGTTACTTAAGCCTGTTACCTCTCTTGTGTCACAGACCACCGACCAAGTATCTCCAAGCAGCTCGTCCCCACTATGATGGGCTGTGTAAAAATGCAAAATATTGAGGACAGGAACTAAGAATATTTCAGTCAGTCAGCTACAACGTAGGACCAGTTACATATATACATCGGTCCAAGTGGCCATACCTCATTAGCACAAATATATTTGAATGAATAGTTTAACAGAAATTGGGCACTGAGTATAGAGAAGACATTGTTTGTGAAAATTATATTTGAAATAATCTCAGTGGTTGAAACTCAAATCATTCCAACGTTTTTCCAACAAAATTGACAGATAGTTTTGTACAAGTTCGTCAGTCGCAACGCAGAACTTAATGCGTAGGTACATCCGTCCACGTTGCCACACCCAATTAGCACAAAGAAATGAAACTGTCAGACCAAATCCCAGAATATTAGAGGTAGTAACAGTATCAGTGGTGATTGAAAAGATTAGACATTGAAAATACGACTTGAAAAAATATAAATTAGTGAAATATGAACAGGAAGTTATAGGGAATTTAGAACTTGAGAAAATACAAAGAATGGATGCACCTGCGCAGCTAAAAACGATTTTGAGCCATGTCACTCAAAGTCTCTAACCATTGGTTACGATAATCACGTGGACCCCAACCAATTAGCCTACACCTGTTAGCATGAGTAATTCCAATTGTTAGTGACTTCATGGACCGATGACAAGTTTTGGTTTGGACGTCCCTAACTTTCGTCCACCCTACTCCTACACTAGAAAACACTGCCTGGTGAGATAGGCGGTGGTTGGACATACGTAACATATGTCCCAATCACCTCAGTTAAAGAGTTACTATCTCATCAATCGATTTCTAATCCTTACCTAGTACACTACTCCTAACCCAGGCATTCCTTACTTCGTGGTCCCGAAATACACTAGCAATGCTTCGAAGACACCTATGATCGAATACTAGTAACCTACGAATATCTCCTACTCTTAATTGCCATATTTCGCATTCATAAAATAGAACGGAGAGAACTGCTATGCAGTAAACTCATCCTTTGGTTGGAATAGGGATATCTTGCCTACCCTACTAGTGTTTTAACAAAAAACGATCAAGCTTTCTGAATCCGTGCTGAAAATTCATCTGACGCCAGCCTATCGAGACTCACAAGATAAGTCAAGCTGTAAACGCACCCAACTACTTGAATCGCTACTATTAATTCAGAAACAGACACAGGACAATCCTAAAGCTATACTTTGTATTGAGCGTGGGAGAATCGTATGTTAATAATGTTTTAATAATTAATAATAATTAATTGGTAATTAATAATAATAATAGTAATAATAATAATAATAACACCAGAAAGAATTCTTCCAGCTAAAGAAATTGCGATCACTTTTGCGAAGAAAGCAAAAGAACTTTACGGCAGAACCGCCACTGACCTCAATTCTGAGTCATGTTTGATGACGTCTCTAGTCACCGTGTTGTATCATCTCTAAAACGCCAGATCAAGGAGCTATGAAGGACCGACAGAAGACAGTCCTGTATGGCTTTCATTCATACCACGATATCATGTTGTGCGCTGATCACCTCTCCTTTTCCAACCAGTCCCAGCGTCGGAAAATAGTGCACGTGTTGAACTCATTGGGACGTCAGTCAGTCAGTCAGCTGCAACGTAGGACCAGGCACGTATATGCATCAGTCCAAGTTACCATACCGCATTAGCACAACAAGATGAACACCGGATTCATAGAAGTAGTTAATTCAGTGGTGTTAATATATAGAAGAAAGAGTGTGTATAAGGAGATAGTACAGGAAGATAGAATTAGTTCGTAGAAAGAAAGATTTGAAGTGATTTTAATCTCTTAGTTTAAAGGAAGACAGAGAGTGTATACACCGACGCCATTGTGATCAATTCTGAGCCATGTCACCAAGAGTCTCCAACCATTGGTTACGATAGTCACGCGGACCCCAACCAGGTAGTCTGCATCTACCAACATGGCTCAGACCAGAAGTTAGTGACTTCAAGCACTGATGCCACGTTTTGGTTTGGCCGCCCCTAACTTTCTTCCAATTATCCCCTGCACTAGTCAGCATTGCGCGTCGTGGTAATCGGTGTTCAGGCATACGCAACACGTGGCTCAACCATCTCAGTCGATGAAGATTCATAACCTCATCAACTGATTTACCATCATTCCCTAATACCCTGTGTCCAGCCTCATTATTACTTACTCGGTGATCCCAGCAATATTTCTAAGGCATCTGTGGTCAAATACTAGTAACTTACGAATATCTTCTACTCTTAAAGGCCAAGTTCCGCAGCCGTATAGTAGAACGGAACGAACTGCCGCGCAATATACTCGTCCCTTAATTGATAGACGGATATCTCGCCTTCGCCATAGATGACGTAAGTTGGCGAAAGCCAAACGAGCTTTTCGAATCCGTGCTGAGATTTCGTCAGACACCAACCCATTAGGGCTGATCAGACTTCCAAGATAAGTGAAGTTGTCGACGCGTTCAACTACTTCACCCCCTATCCTTAGTTCAGGTGTTGATGCAGACCAGTCCTGAATCAACAACTTGCATTTGGAGGGAGAGAAGCGCATTCCAAACATTCTAGCATTGTTGCTCAGTGCTACCAAAAGACTGTGCATTTCATCAGCGTCTTCACCAAACAGGACTATGTCATCTGCGTATTCTAAGTCAATAAGTGGACCTCCTGGTAGGAGATCAATACCTGAGAATTCAGTCGATGAGAGCGTTATTTCCATCAGTAGATCTATGATGAAGTTAAACAAAAATGGAGAAAGTGGACAGCCTTGGCGGACGCCACTTGAGGTTGCGAAAGCAGATGACAGTTCGCCACAAGCTCACACTCGACTAGTAGTGTTCGAGTAAAGAGCTTTCACAAGGTTTATGTACTTCTGAGGTACGCCTTTCAATGACAGACACTGCCACAGAACCTCTCGGTCAACAGAGTCAAACGCTGCTTTTAAGTCAAGGAATACCACCATTGTCGGACGCCGATAAGTATGCCTGTGTTCTAGAACCTGACGAATGGTGAATATGTGGTCGATGCAGCCACGACCAGGTCTGAAGCCTGCCTGATTTTCACGTGTTTGCAGTTCACGAGTCTTAGTTAGGCGTCCGAAAATTATCGAAGTTAGTATTTTAGATATTATATTAGTTAAACTAATCCATCTGTGGTTGTCACAGGATTATTTTGACCCTTTCTATTTAAGAAAGGGTCAAAATCATCCTCATTGGGAAGACATTCGTAAGACATGTCTTTGCGGTACTTGGTATCGCGAAATAATCATTTTTATAACATGAAATTATATGATCCAAGCATATATCGTCATAAAAATTGTATTGTCGTCAAGGTTACCAAAACTGCACTATAAGTAATGATACCATGATAACATTTATCGTTTTTCCCACGGATGAGTTGGAAGAGCTTCCGGTAATTACCAGATGCAGCTGCGGCTTCCAGCTCATTAGCACGCTCCGACCACCAGGCTTCTCGGTCTTTACGCCAGCTTTGCCCGATTTCATTACGTAACATCCTTCGTCTGTGGTCAAACTCACGGTCACCCGGAGTAGACCGACGGGCTTCAATCAGTTGTAAGGAACCAGAAGAAACCCAGTGTTTGTAAGCGGGACGTTGCGCGAACCCACAACAGACTGTACCCACCATTTTCATGGCGTCATGCAACTGCAACCAATGCCCATCTATACTTTTCGGTGGAATGGTAGCTAGCCTAGAAGCTAGCTCGGTTCGGTACTTACTAGCATCAGAAGTTGCAGCCAGCTTGCTAACATCAATCCTTTGGTGGCGGTCACTTCGTTGTCCACTGAAAAGCAAGGTAAGATTGGCGCAGACCAGAGCATGATCACATTCCAGATAGGTACTCGAAAAGGAGCGGCAGTCTTGTACACAACCACGCCAGCGGTAGCTGATCGCGATGTGATCAATCTGAGTCCAGGCTTGAGATGCAGAAGGAGGACGCCAGGTGGCACATCGGCGATGACTGTGCCGAAAGTTAGTGCTAGCCAGAAACAGGTTGTGGTCTGTGCATAGTTGCAGTAGTTTTATTTTATTTTATTTTATTTGAACACATAAATATTGGTACAGGGGGGCACCAAATATATATGCGCCACACAAAACAATGATAATTTGAAGAGAAGGAGAAAAGAGAAAAAAAAGTAATGAACGTGGGGAATTATAAAAAAAGTGAGAGAGAGAACAATGGTGGGGAAACGGAAAGGTACAATCACAAGAGATCTTTCAGTTAAGGAAGATACAACCACTTTTTATGAAGAAAGTAAAAGAAGGTTACAGCAAGATCGCCACTGGCTTCTATTCTGAGCCATATCTGATAACGTCTCTAGCCACTGCGTTACACCGTCTCTCGGACCCCAGCCAGGGAGTCGTGAAGGACCAACAGAAGCCGGCCCTTTGCAGCTTTCTTTCATACCACGAAGCCATGTCATACACTGAACACCTCTCCGCTTTTTCCAACCAGTCCCAGAGTCGGCAAATCATGCACGACGAGGAATTCTCTGGGACGACATTCGTAGAACATGTCCAAGCCACCGAAGTCGGTGTTTCAAGATGGTGACACCAATTGCATTATCGTCTCTGTGCCCGAACACACGATGCCGAACCTCTACATTACTGACATGGTGTTGCCACTGGATGCCAGCAATCCTTCGGAGACAGCGATGATCGAACACAGAGAGACGTCTAACATCCTCAACTCGGAGAGGCCAGGTTTCACAAACATAGAGCAAAACTGCTCTCACCGACGCGTTGTAGATCCGACTTTTTACAGCCAAACTAACATCACGAAGGCGCCAAAGATGGCCCAGATTGGCATAAGCCGCTCTGGCTTTCACTATATGCGCATTGATCTCATCACTCACACCACCACCAGCACTTATGCAGCTACCCAGATACACGAACTTCTCGACCACTTCTATCTGCTCACCGTCCAGAGTGAGTACAGGATTAGAATCTTGCCAGTCTTGTAGAAGTACTTTGCACTTCGAACGTGCGAAGCACATACCATACCTACGGATATTGATTGCCAACTGATTAAGCGCGGATTGCATGGCTTGAACATTCTCGCACAGTAAGACAATATCATCCGCATATTCAAGGTCGAGAAGTCTTTCTCCAGGCAACAGATCCACTCCACCATTACTTAAATCCGTCAGAGCTGTTTCCAGAATGTCATCGATGGCAAAGTTGAAGAGGAATGGTGAGATTGGGCAACCCTGCCTAACTCCACTGCTCGAATGGAACAATGGAGAAAGGTGGTTGTATGCCCTCACTCTGTCTGAGGTGTTTGTGTATAGGGCTTTTAGGATGTTAATAAACTTCTCAGGCACACCCTTCTTCAATAGACAATCCCAGAGAACAGTTCTGTCCAACGAATCGAAGGCAGCCCTGATGTCAACAAACACTACGATTGTTGGCCTTTGATAAGTATGGCGGTGTTCTAACACTTGGCGGAGGGTGAAGATATGATCAATACAACCTCGACCAGAACGAAACCCAGCCTGCTCCTCGCGAGTCAATCCTTCTCGGGTTCTGAACAACCTACGAAGTATGACGGAAGCCAATAGCTTGGACGCAATTGGAAGTAGACTTATCCCCCGATAGTTGTTACAGGAACGACGTGAACCCTTTTTAAAGATAGGGACAACTATCCATTCATTCCATGACGTTGGTACACACTCTAGTTCCCAGACCTTTGTAAACAACGTCGTCAGTCCCTTAGTCAGAAAGTCACCACCATCTTTAAAAAGAGCCGGAGGTAAGTCGTCTGGGCCCGGTGATTTGTAACGTTTCAAGGCCCCCAAATGCCCTGGTACGGCCGAGAGTGGGGAGAGTCCGCTCTCCCTCTCGAAATGCTCTCACATGGCCACGCGTACATAGCCCCTGCCAGGGAAGTCCTACTCACTGCCTTCACGTGGCGGGGGTGTTGTTTACGAAAATGAGAGGACGAAAAGCGAATGTCCGGCGCTTTAACCGGATCCCAAACCAATGGTGCACATGGGCTCCAGTATCCTGAAGGAACAAATGGCGTATGAACCAATCGTTGGTCACCGGCTACCATGGGACTGCATCTCCTCACGATGCTCCACTGCCTTGTGGATCAGACGTTCAGGTCAAAGGCTCGGGGTGTGGCCCCCTAAGAAAACCACCCGCTTCGGTTTGGGCACCCGAGCAGTACCACAGCCCTCACACAAATCAATCGAGATTCGTGTGGCGCATATGTATTTGGTGCCTCCTTGTACCAATACCTATGTGTTAAAATAAATAAACGTTTCAAGAGTTGCAGTAGACGTTCCCCGTTAACTGTGCTGCGACCAACAAGTCCCCATTGGCCACCTAAACGACTCTCTTCAGTGCCTAGACGCCCGACCTGAGCATTCAAGTCTCCGGCTAGTACTACAATATCTGTCAAACGCACTTTCTGGAGAAGAACAGTTAACTGGTGGTAGAATTCATCCTTGATTGCATCCGGGCTGTGATCTGTCGGGGCATAGGCGGAGATGACGAAAAGACATCGTTTCTCACGCCGATTTCTTCTCACTTTGATGGTACTTTGTAATCTAACAGCACATAACCGACTGTTAATGGGGATCCCCTGACAGGTTTACCCCTGAGATTTTTAAGGATGGCGGTCCAGTATTAGCAGCGAGATTGACTGAGGTCTTAGGTAGAATCTGGGAACTGGACGTAATCCCATCTGACTGGTCTCAATCACTGATTGTACAAGTCTATAAGAAAAGACAAAAGTCCTCCTGTGACAGTCACAGAGGAATTAGTTTGACTAATATAGTGTCTAAAATATTAGCTTCAATAATACTTCGACGTCTAACCAAAGCTCGTGAAGAGCAGACTAGAGAAAACCAGGCTGGTTTTCGACCTGGACGTGGTTGTATTGATCAAATATTCACATTACGTCAGGTCCTAGAACATAGACACACATTCAGACGCCCCACAATGGTAGTATTTCTCGACCTTAAGGCGGCATTTGACTCAGTTGATCGTGAGGTTCTATGGCAGTGTTTGTCACTGAAGTACATCAACCTTATAAAGGCTCTCTACTCGAACACAACTGGTTGAGTGAGAGCTTATGGTGAACTGTCATCAGAATTGATTACCTCAAGTGGTGTTCGTCAGGGCTATCCACTCTCTCCATTCTTGTTTAACTTAGTCGTTGACGTCCTTTTAGAGATGACACTTCCTCATCTAAATTTCCAGGGGTTGAACTTCTACCGGGAGATCCACTTGTTGACTTAGAATATGCCGATGACATAGTCCTATTTGGTGAAGACGCTGACAGAATGCAGAGTCTACTGATCACTCTAAGCAACAATGCAAGCATGTTCGGCATGCGATTTTCTCCCTCGAAATGCAAAATGTTGCTTCAGGATTGGGTTGCATCGACACCCGAACTAGTGATAGGGAGTGACGTAGTTGAGTGTGTCGACCGCTTCACTTATCTCGGAAGTCTCATCAGCCCTTGTGGTTTGGTGTGTGACGAAATCTCAGCACGGATACAAAAGGCTCGACTAGCTTTTGCCAACTTGCGTCATTTGTGGCGTAGGCGAGATATCCGTCTATCAACGAAAAGACGTGTTTACTGCGCAGCAGTTCGTTCCGTCCTACTTTATGGCAGTGAAACATGGCCAGTAAGAGTAGAGGATATTTGTACGTTACAAGTATTCGACCATAGGTGTCTTCGAAACATTGCTCGTATATCCTGGGACCACCGAGTAAGTAATGCAATTGTTAAGAAACGGGCACTAGGTAAGGATGGCAAATCAATTGATGAAGTAGTGAAACTTGATCGGTTGAGATGGCTGGGATATGTGTTACGTATGCCCAACAACCGACTGCCGCGACGAGCGATGTTTTATGGTGTAGGAGTAGGTTGGAAGAAAGCTAGGGGTGGCCAGACCAAAACATGGCACAAATCCATGAAGTCACTGACAAGTGGACTGAGTCATGTTGGCAGGTGTAGACTACCTGGTTGGGGTCCGCGAGACGATAACAACCGATGGTTAGAGACCTTGAATGACATGGCTCAAAATCGTTTGCAATGGCGCAGGTGCATCCACTCTTTGTGTTCTCTTAAACTCTAATTTTCTGAATTCTTCATGTCCTTTATTTTCTTTCCCAATTTATTCCACTGGATTATACTCCTTTAATAACATCATCAAACCTTCATGTCCCCTATCTCTACTTATACTTTCAGTACCTCTACCACTATGGGATTTGAATCGATAACTGAATCTCTGTGCTAATGTGGTATGGCAACTCGAACTGATGTACGTACGTACGAAGTTCCACGTTGTTACTGACTGACTGTTAATGGGGATCCAACCGATTAGTGCTGCCTCAGCTCTAGCGCTTAGTGCGACACCAACTCCAGCAAGACCAGACGAAGATGTCACAGGGTCGATATCAACAAGATATCGAGTGCTGATGGAGGTATGGGAGCGGCTGTCAAGGACCAGTTGCTCACACCCTAGAGGGATATTTCTTGAGGGACCTGAAAAAGTAGCTGAATTAGTGGTCTTAGAAACCTGGAAGCGTCGACACAGAGCCCAGTGAACATCCACCTGAGGCCGGTCGCCCATGACCTCTTTAAGGGAAGTTCTTGATGGGTTAGCTACCCACTCCATAAAGCCCTACCCCCGTAGACGGAAGTACGTGCAGTAAGGTGAGGAGTGATATTTTAAGGTCGGCCTTTTCCAACCCTCCCCTTCCTTTTTGAGGAAGCAGAATCGCTGCGGATGCTGTCGTTCGACGGATACAGTCAGAAGTGCAACTTCGCCCTCGGAACTTAATTTGATGTTTTTAGTCTTACCATTCTCCAACCGACTTGTCTGGAATGGTAAGACCCAAATGAATGTAGCCCGCCTAATATAGCTCGGTTGGGTAACAACGATACTCGAGCCCAACCACCAAGTCAATGTAGCAGTTACGGTTGGGGAAAGTGGGGAAAAGATACTTATGTTGGCTAAAATCGTTAGCACGTTAAGGAAACGAAAGCTAAATAAACTGTGGAGGTGATAATATTGGTGTTAGTGTTCGGGGAAGACAACATGAGATAGAGGAAAGTATGAATGGTACGAAATACCAACACTACTGGAGAATAAGTGGCAACAAACCCACACTGGAATCTATAAGTTTGGAGTATGCTATCAAATATGTAGATTTATAGTGAAGTATTTGTCACGATTTGGGATTACTAGGTGGGTCTTCTCGATGCTCGAAAAACACGTTACTTCGTGATTAGCACGAAAAATTATAGATCTTTACAACTAAGCTTGTTAGAACTAATATAAATCACCATAACAAAATAACAAACCCGAGGTAACTGATCTGTTCAACATAATTAGCTCAGGACAACTTTTGGAAGCGAATATGATGGAGGATCCCTAATCCGGCTGATGAAAGACTTGAAGGAGGATAGACTTCTTAGGAGGAATTAGACTGGTAAGGAAAAGTTAGGATAGAATTTTAGTCGTCTCTATAGTTGGAGAGAACTTGATTTAAACTGTCTTGCTTATGCATTTTGATGACTTTGACAGAAATTCCTGGTATTATTTGACGTCATTGAAATTGATTGGAGGATACCCAGTTTCAGTATCGAAACCCGATCTCCCTACTTTGGAGAAAAACACCAGTTTTATAAGATTCATGGGTAATCCCAGGATTTTCCAAAAAATTTGCAGATGTTTCACAGACCTAGGGAAATTTCAGGGTGTTTGTGCTATTTTCCCAAAGTTTTCTATTGCGGCAAAATTTTCCCCAAAATAGGGAGATTAAGAAGGCGAAAGAAACAGATGACTGTGTATCAATACTATAGGTTGACTAAACGCCTCATAAAATCCTTGAGAAGTATTGAGTATTGTAGTGGAGTGTGTTGAAATACGATAGAGCTCCAAGCCAAGTGAGCCAGATGAACAATCATGTATACACCCAGTAACCTAAAAGCTACTACATGCGCGAGCAACATATAAAAAATCATTGAATTGCGTTTTCGGCTTTATTTAGAGAAGACTCGTCATAAGAAATCCAGTATGAATTAAAGTAAAATCATCGAGACTAACCGAATACGTCAGACAGCAACCAATAAGGGCCAGGAAACCCTTCAGATGTATGGTCCACTGATGGAGGTTGCGAGCACTTGAAGGTCAAACGATCTCAAGAGGATTGGTGCGTCACATCGTCAATGCGTGAAGATTTTCAGAGGCGGTCAAATCAAGACATTTTTAGATTTGAAGTAAGTTCAGCCGCACCATGTCTGATAACGTCCATCCTTCAAGTAACGAAGGTGATACCATCGTGATGATGCATAATATAGGACGAATCTTCAATGATATTGTGTTATCTCGGAGATTTACCACTTGGGACAATTTTGAGACCTGTTTGAAAGAAGTACATAAGGTAATATGACTTCTGTGGTTAATGATTATTTTGTAGTATGCGCATACTAAGTACGTTATGTCAGTATGTAAAAAGAACGATGATGACCCAACTCTAAAGTATTTTTTCGTGAGATATGTCTGTACATATTGACGTAAACGGAGTTCGTCAGAGTCATGCTTGCGTTCAGGATGTAGTTAATGATATTGATCATCATTCTTCCGAAGAGCATACAACTTCTAACTCACCCCCACAATCTAGACAAAAAAGACGACGTCGGTCATCTACGTATACCTTACTCCAAATTAATCTATCCTTCAGGTCGAAATATTGCCATTGTCAATCTGGATTTTGGGTCCGTGCAGTAAATAGTGAGCTGAAAGTCACCTCTATCAAGACCGTGCACAACCATCCTTGCACAGATGGATATATTTCTGTAATTCCTTGAGACGAAAGTTGACGTCAAGTGAAGGTCTATATATAAGAACGTTTCTAATGAGTAATACGCCGACTCGTAGTTTACGGCATCTGGTTTCTTGGAAGTTCCATAAACAGCTTACCAAGTATAATATCTCTAGAATGCGTTCACAGTTATACCCAGGTTGTTGAACTCACATTGTAATTAACTGAGCTTAGACAATAAAAATATCAATAACATTTGACAGCGCGTTCAGGCAAACACTGAAGTTAAAGTACTGAGTGTGTGGCGCATATATATTTGGTGCCCCCGTGTACCAATATTTATGTGTTCAAATTAATAAATAAATAAATAAAGTACTGAGTAAACATGGAAACATATCTATGATTTGCTTCAGTCGCAGGTGGCAAGTAGCTGTTTACCACGCGTTCCCAGAGGTAATATGTATTGACTCGACTTATCAGACCAACAAAGTTGGGGAAGTAACGAATAGCAATTAATTTATCCTATAGTTTTCCACTGTTCCAGCTAGTGGTGACTGATAGTCTTGAGCAAGGGCACACTGTTATGTATGCTCTTTGCAGGCAAGAACGATGCGAAGATAACGTAAAACTATTGGAATGCTTTAAAGATATGATGTGCTGTACTTATGATACATGCACTTTTGTTATGGATTCGGCAGCAACCGAAATTTCTGCAGTGCAGTCTACGCACAGTCATGCCGACATAGTACTTTGTTCATTCCATGTCTTAAGAGCATTTTTCAGGAAGGTAAGTGTTAGCTGTACAAATTATTTTCTGTACGCAAATGCTTGAAACACCTTGCACATTCTAAAGATCTAATAAGTGGAGGTAAGTGTGTGTTCCTTTGTCTCTATAAGCATTGTAGACTTATTTAGACATATCAGCCGGTGGACAACATGTCAATCTCTACCGGGAGTGATGATCTGCTAGAGAAGTTCACTAACAACTACCACTCAATCCATGCTCTTAGTGAACCCTTGGCAAGTAAACTCATCCGTTCATACTTCGAAGCATCGGAAGACATATGCGCACAAATGATGAGTTCAATCGGTGCTAATGATGAAGCTACATCGTCAGAATCCATTGTTAACACTGACCATAGCTATGCTTCTTGATGACAATAAGTTCTAATATTGTAATCTTTTTAGTTTTATATAAATTCATTTATATGGGTATTAACTCATTCTCATAGCGTTACGGTAGGGACAGTGTACTGTGCAGTCTTATGTGGCTGTGAGAAAGGGATGTTGTTTCGTGTTCTTGTGTAATAATTACCAGTTTGGCACACACGCGATTAGTCATACAGACCGTTTACCAAATACTGAAACCTTGAACATGGTGTACTATACTACTGGGTCGAATTTCCACCTCTTACAATAGATAAGCATCGCAGTAAGTAGAAGACTGATGCGTTATGAATGAAAACGTTTATTAAAGTTTAAGTCCAGCGCAAATGATTTATTAATAAATAACTTGCAATTCTTAAGAATCGTTCCAGTTACGTCTGTGAACACTTGCGAAGCCAGCTGGAAATAAGATAGACAGGAAATAACTATTACAGTATAAATATTTACCCAAAACTAATATAGAAAGAGAAACCGGTATTCAATTACAAATCGAAAGTGCATTTAGCACACTCTTTCTTTGGATAGTCAGTCACGCTTATTTGCTTTAACTCTTGCGTTGCTTAAGAAAGCCTGGGTTGCTACATACATGGCTTGTATTATTTCGTTTTTCAGACAGGTTGCACTTCGGAAACTTAGACAATGAACATATATAAAGACTACTATGTGAACTTACTTTGAATCGTCCTGTGTGATCTGCAATTATTGATGCCTATTTTATTTTGGTCTCACGTAAGGTATAAGTAATTGTCATTTACGGCATCAGCATATAAGCTAGACAGGCCTTCGGTGATTTTCAAAGATCATTATATACGATCTCACACAATCTGGTCACCTGAGATCAAGATATCTTGATTACCCAATCGTACTTTCCGATGCTTTTGTTTTATAATAGTACTTATTTCTACTATTAGCTATCTTTGCAAGAATACCGGCAGCCTAAACATTGGAACTCTGTACAAGAGGTAGTATACCACCTCTAAGCTAAAATAGTTTTATAAAGTAATCTTAGCTTAGTCTCTGGTAAAATCTCCACATAATTGTACCTCTTTCGCATGATTATGACTTATTTCCTGCAATATAATGATTTGGTAGCATATATATCTAAATGTCGAAGGTGATATTAACATATTGGTATGTGTTATAACCATCTACAGTATATACATAATATTTACAACACTAAGGACAGCTAATATTTTCATTATAAGCCTATGTTTGCCACAAAAGTCGAACAAAACAGTGAAAATCAGCCAAAATTCTAATAAAGAAGGGAAAAGCGATAAATGTTATCATGGTATCGTTACTTGTAGCGCAGTTTTGGTAGCCTTGACGACAATACAATTTTTATGACGATATATACTTAGATTATGTCATTTCATATAAACATAAATGATTCGTCTGCTCTCACTGTATAGTTAAGTAGAAATAATTGCAAGTCTGCGATGCAAATACGATAAAACTATTATAGCAGCACATGATTAATGAATTTTCAAGGACATCGCGATACCATGTACAGCAAAATGAAAAAACCCCTTCTCACTTAATTATGAAGATGGAAAATAAACTTTCAATTTTATTGATGATTAATTTCAAATTTTGGCTGTGAACAAAGCAGAAATGAAAAAGTAGCTCAAAAATGTGTCGCGATAACACTGGACCATCTACGGGAATTATAATTCAGAGTATGTGTAGTCGGATGATAGTGGTTGTTAATTGAACTGCTCATTTAGTTGATAGCGGACACGTGTAACGAGTGGAAGCTAATGAAGTAAGTGATTTTAATTTTAGTTCTGTTTTGTGTTTAACTAAATTTTATGGTGTAGATAATTGTGAACTTGAGACAGGTAGTCGCAATTTGGACACCAATGATTCCCTGAATAATGATGACTCTGTAGATAAATGCTGATTTCAGATAAGAGGAGAAAGCGAGAATGAGAATTTTGAACAATTGAGAGGATCTGACAATTACAATGAACTAAGAGCACATTATAGACACGTGGACAGATAAACAGTCTGTGTCAGTTGTGGTAACCGGACAATATAACTACCGTACAGGTAAATGTCTTGTGTTGTCTTTTAATCTGTCATAATAATCCAATGCAGTTTTTCTGTGGCTACTTCGAATTGGACTTTTTGATTGGGTGTTGTGGAAGTTGGGTAAGTAACGAATAGCAATTAATTTATCCTATAGTTTTCCACTGTTCCAGCTAGTGGTGACTGATAGTCTTGAGCAAGGGCACACTGTTATGTATGCTCTTTGCAGGCAAGAACGATGCGAAGATAACGTAAAACTATTGGAATGCTTTAAAGATATGATGTGCTGTACTTATGATACATGCACTTTTGTTATGGATTCGGCAGCAACCGAAATTTCTGCAGTGCAGTCTACGCACAGTCATGCCGACATAGTACTTTGTTCATTCCATGTCTTAAGAGCATTTTTCAGGAAGGTAAGTGTTAGCTGTACAAATTATTTTCTGTACGCAAATGCTTGAAACACCTTGCACATTCTAAAGATCTAATAAGTGGAGGTAAGTGTGTGTTCCTTTGTCTCTATAAGCATTGTAGACTTATTTAGACATATCAGCCGGTGGACAACATGTCAATCTCTACCGGGAGTGATGATCTGCTAGAGAAGTTCACTAACAACTACCACTCAATCCATGCTCTTAGTGAACCCTTGGCAAGTAAACTCATCCGTTCATACTTCGAAGCATCGGAAGACATATGCGCACAAATGATGAGTTCAATCGGTGCTAATGATGAAGCTACATCGTCAGAATCCATTGTTAACACTGACCATAGCTATGCTTCTTGATGACAAGAAGTTCTAATATTGTAATCTTTTTAGTTTTATATAAATTCATTTATATGGGTATTAACTCATTCTCATAGCGTTACGGTAGGGACAGTGTACTGTGCAGTCTTATGTGGCTGTGAGAAAGGGATGTTGTTTCGTGTTCTTGTGTAATAATTACCAGTTTGGCACACACGCGATTAGTCATACAGACCGTTTACCAAATACTGAAACCTTGAACATGGTGTACTATACTACTGGGTCGAATTTCCACCTCTTACAATAGATAAGCATCGCAGTAAGTAGAAGACTGATGCGTTATGAATGAAAACGTTTATTAAAGTTTAAGTCCAGCGCAAATGATTTATTAATAAATAACTTGCAATTCTTAAGAATCGTTCCAGTTACGTCTGTGAACACTTGCGAAGCCAGCTGGAAATAAGATAGACAGGAAATAACTATTACAGTATAAATATTTACCCAAAACTAATATAGAAAGAGAAACCGGTATTCAATTACAAATCGAAAGTGCATTTAGCACACTCTTTCTTTGGATAATCAGTCACGCTTATTTGCTTTAACTCTTGCGTTGCTTAAGAAAGCCTGGGTCGCTACATACATGGCTTGTATTATTTCGTTTTTCAGACAGGTTGCACTTCGGAAACTTAGACAATGAACATATATAAAGACTACTATGTGAACTTACTTTGAATCGTCCTGTGTGATCTGCAATTATTGATGCCTATTTTATTTTGGTCTCACGTAAGGTATAAGTAATTGTCATTTACGGCATCAGCATATAAGCTAGACAGGCCTTCGGTGATTTTCAAAGATCATTATATACGATCTCACACAATCTGGTCACCTGAGATCAAGATATCTTGATTACCCAATCGTACTTTCCGATGCTTTTGTTTTATAATAGTACTTATTTCTACTATTAGCTATCTTTGCAAGAATACCGGCAGCCTAAACATTGGAACTCTGTACAAGAGGTAGTATACCACCTCTAAGCTAAAATAGTTTTATAAAGCAATCCTAGCTTAGTCTCTGGTAAAATCTCCACATAATTGTACCTCTTTCGCATGATTATGACTTATTTCCTGCAATATAATGATTTGGTAGCATATATATCTAAATGTCGAAGGTGATATTAACATATTGGTATGTGTTATAACCATCTACAGTATATACATAATATTTACAACACTAAGGACAGCTAATATTTTCATTATAAGCCTATGTTTGCCACAAAAGTCGAACAAAACAGTGAAAATCAGCCAAAATTCTAATAAAGAAGGGAAAAGCGATAAATGTTATCATGGTATCGTTACTTGTAGCGCAGTTTTGGTAGCCTTGACGACAATACAATTTTTATGACGATATATACTTAGATTATGTCATTTCATATAAACATAAATGATTCGTCTGCTCTCACTGTATAGTTAAGTAGAAATAATTGCAAGTCTGCGATGCAAATACGAAAAAAACTATTATAGTAGCACCTGATTAATGTATTTTCAAGGACTTCGCGATACCATGTACCGCAAAATGGAAAAATCCCTTCTCACTTAATTATGAAGATGGAGAATAGACCTTCAAATTTATTTATGATAAATTTCAAATTTTTGCTGTGCACAAAGTAGAAATGAAGAAGTAGCACAAAAAATTGTCGCGATAACACTGGACCATCTACAGGAATTATAATTCAGAGTATGAGTAGTCGGATGAAAGTGGTTGTTGATTGAAATGACCATTCAATTCATAGCGGACACGTGTAACAAGTGAAAGCTAATGAAGTAAGTGATTTTAATTTTATTTCTGTTTTGTGTTTAACTAAATTTAATGGTGTAGATAATTGTGAACTTGAGACAGGTAGTTGCAATTCGGACACTGATGATTCCCTCAATAGTGATGACTCTGTAGATAAATGCTGATTTCAGATAGGAGAAGAAAGCGAGAATGGGAATTTTGAACAATTGAGAGGATGTGACAATTTCAACCAAGAGAACATTATAGACACGTGGACAGACAAACAGTCTGTGTCAGTTGTGGTAACCGGACAATATAACTACCGTACAGGTAAATGTCTTGTGTTGTCTTTTAATCTGTCATAATAATCCAATGCAGTTTTTCTGTGGCTACTTCGAATTGGACTTTTTGATTGGGTGTTGTGGAAGTTGGGTAAGTAACGAATAGCAATTAATTTATCCTATAGTTTTCCACTGTTCCAGCTAGTGGTGACTGATAGTCTTGAGCAAGGGCACACTGTTATGTATGCTCTTTGCAGGCAAGAACGATGCGAAGATAACGTAAAACTATTGGAATGCTTTAAAGATATGATGTGCTGTACTTATGATACATGCACTTTTGTTATGGATTCGGCAGCAACCGAAATTTCTGCAGTGCAGTCTACGCACAGTCATGCCGACATAGTACTTTGTTCATTCCATGTCTTAAGAGCATTTTTCAGGAAGGTAAGTGTTAGTTGTACAAATTATTTTCTGTACGCAAATGCTTGAAACACCTTGCACATTCTAAAGATCTAATAAGTGGAGGTAAGTGTGTGTTCCTTTGTCTCTATAAGCATTGTAGACTTATTTAGACATATCAGCCGGTGGACAACATGTCAATCTCTACCGGGAGTGATGATCTGCTAGAGAAGTTCACTAACAACTACCACTCAATCCATGCTCTTAGTGAACCCTTGGCAAGTAAACTCATCCGTTCATACTTCGAAGCATCGGAAGACATATGCGCACAAATGATGAGTTCAATCGGTGCTAATGATGAAGCTACATCGTCAGAATCCATTGTTAACACTGACCATAGCTATGCTTCTTGATGACAAGAAGTTCTAATATTGTAATCTTTTTAGTTTTATATAAATTCATTTATATGGGTATTAACTCATTCTCATAGCGTTACGGTAGGGACAGTGTACTGTGCAGTCTTATGTGGCTGTGAGAAAGGGATGTTGTTTCGTGTTCTTGTGTAATAATTACCAGTTTGGCACACACGCGATTAGTCATACAGACCGTTTACCAAATACTGAAACCTTGAACATGGTGTACTATACTACTGGGTCGAATTTCCACCTCTTACAATAGATAAGCATCGCAGTAAGTAGAAGACTGATGCGTTATGAATGAAAACGTTTATTAAAGTTTAAGTCCAGCGCAAATGATTTATTAATAAATAACTTGCAATTCTTAAGAATCGTTCCAGTTACGTCTGTGAACACTTGCGAAGCCAGCTGGAAATAAGATAGACAGGAAATAACTATTACAGTATAAATATTTACCCAAAACTAATATAGAAAGAGAAACCGGTATTCAATTACAAATCGAAAGTGCATTTAGCACACTCTTTCTTTGGATAATCAGTCACGCTTATTTGCTTTAACTCTTGCGTTGCTTAAGAAAGCCTGGGTTGCTACATACATGGCTTGTATTATTTCGTTTTTCAGACAGGTTGCACTTCGGAAACTTAGACAATGAACATATATAAAGACTACTATGTGAACTTACTTTGAATCGTCCTGTGTGATCTGCAATTATTGATGCCTATTTTATTTTGGTCTCACGTAAGGTATAAGTAATTGTCATTTACGGCATCAGCATATAAGCTAGACAGGCCTTCGGTGATTTTCAAAGATCATTATATACGATCTCACACAATCTGGTCACCTGAGATCAAGATATCTTGATTACCCAATCGTACTTTCCGATGCTTTTGTTTTATAATAGTACTTATTTCTACTATTAGCTATCTTTGCAAGAATACCGGCAGCCTAAACATTGGAACTCTGTACAAGAGGTAGTATACCACCTCTAAGCTAAAATAGTTTTATAAAGCAATCCTAGCTTAGTCTCTGGTAAAATCTCCACATAATTGTACCTCTTTCGCATGATTATGACTTATTTCCTGCAATATAATGATTTGGTAGCATATATATCTAAATGTCGAAGGTGATATTAACATATTGGTATGTGTTATAACCATCTACAGTATATACATAATATTTACAACACTAAGGACAGCTAATATTTTCATTATAAGCCTATGTTTGCCACAAAAGTCGAACAAAACAGTGAAAATCAGCCAAAATTCTAATAAAGAAGGGAAAAGCGATAAATGTTATCATGGTATCGTTACTTGTAGCGCAGTTTTGGTAGCCTTGACGACAATACAATTTTTATGACGATATATACTTAGATTATGTCATTTCATATAAACATAAATGATTCGTCTGCTCTCACTGTATAGTTAAGTAGAAATAATTGCAAGTCTGCGATGCAAATACGAAAAAACTATTATAGTAGCACCTGATTAATGTATTTTCAAGGACTTCGCGATACCATGTACCGCAAAATGGAAAAATCCCTTCTCACTTAATTATGAAGATGGAGAATAGACCTTCAAATTTATTTATGATAAATTTCAAATTTTTGCTGTGCACAAAGTAGAAATGAAGAAGTAGCACAAAAAATTGTCGCGATAACACTGGACCATCTACAGGAATTATAATTCAGAGTATGAGTAGTCGGATGAAAGTGGTTGTTGATTGAAATGACCATTCAATTCATAGCGGACACGTGTAACAAGTGAAAGCTAATGAAGTAAGTGATTTTAATTTTATTTCTGTTTTGTGTTTAACTAAATTTAATGGTGTAGATAATTGTGAACTTGAGACAGGTAGTTGCAATTCGGACACTGATGATTCCCTCAATAGTGATGACTCTGTAGATAAATGCTGATTTCAGATAGGAGAAGAAAGCGAGAATGGGAATTTTGAACAATTGAGAGGATGTGACAATTACAACCAAGAGAACATTATAGACACGTGGACAGACAAACAGTCTGTGTCAGTTGTGGTAACCGGACAATATAACTACCGTACAGGTAAATGTCTTGTGTTGTCTTTTAATCTGTCATAATAATCCAATGCAGTTTTTCTGTGGCTACTTCGAATTGGACTTTTTGATTGGGTGTTGTGGAAGTTGGGTAAGTAACGAATAGCAATTAATTTATCCTATAGTTTTCCACTGTTCCAGCTAGTGGTGACTGATAGTCTTGAGCAAGGGCACACTGTTATGTATGCTCTTTGCAGGCAAGAACGATGCGAAGATAACGTAAAACTATTGGAATGCTTTAAAGATATGATGTGCTGTACTTATGATACATGCACTTTTGTTATGGATTCGGCAGCAACCGAAATTTCTGCAGTGCAGTCTACGCACAGTCATGCCGACATAGTACTTTGTTCATTCCATGTCTTAAGAGCATTTTTCAGGAAGGTAAGTGTTAGCTGTACAAATTATTTTCTGTACGCAAATGCTTGAAACACCTTGCACATTCTAAAGATCTAATAAGTGGAGGTAAGTGTGTGTTCCTTTGTCTCTATAAGCATTGTAGACTTATTTAGACATATCAGCCGGTGGACAACATGTCAATCTCTACCGGGAGTGATGATCTGCTAGAGAAGTTCACTAACAACTACCACTCAATCCATGCTCTTAGTGAACCCTTGGCAAGTAAACTCATCCGTTCATACTTCGAAGCATCGGAAGACATATGCGCACAAATGATGAGTTCAATCGGTGCTAATGATGAAGCTACATCGTCAGAATCCATTGTTAACACTGACCATAGCTATGCTTCTTGATGACAAGAAGTTCTAATATTGTAATCTTTTTAGTTTTATATAAATTCATTTATATGGGTATTAACTCATTCTCATAGCGTTACGGTAGGGACAGTGTACTGTGCAGTCTTATGTGGCTGTGAGAAAGGGATGTTGTTTCGTGTTCTTGTGTAATAATTACCAGTTTGGCACACACGCGATTAGTCATACAGACCGTTTACCAAATACTGAAACCTTGAACATGGTGTACTATACTACTGGGTCGAATTTCCACCTCTTACAATAGATAAGCATCGCAGTAAGTAGAAGACTGATGCGTTATGAATGAAAACGTTTATTAAAGTTTAAGTCCAGCGCAAATGATTTATTAATAAATAACTTGCAATTCTTAAGAATCGTTCCAGTTACGTCTGTGAACACTTGCGAAGCCAGCTGGAAATAAGATAGACAGGAAATAACTATTACAGTATAAATATTTACCCAAAACTAATATAGAAAGAGAAACCGGTATTCAATTACAAATCGAAAGTGCATTTAGCACACTCTTTCTTTGGATAATCAGTCACGCTTATTTGCTTTAACTCTTGCGTTGCTTAAGAAAGCCTGGGTTGCTACATACATGGCTTGTATTATTTCGTTTTTCAGACAGGTTGCACTTCGGAAACTTAGACAATGAACATATATAAAGACTACTATGTGAACTTACTTTGAATCGTCCTGTGTGATCTGCAATTATTGATGCCTATTTTATTTTGGTCTCACGTAAGGTATAAGTAATTGTCATTTACGGCATCAGCATATAAGCTAGACAGGCCTTCGGTGATTTTCAAAGATCATTATATACGATCTCACACAATCTGGTCACCTGAGATCAAGATATCTTGATTACCCAATCGTACTTTCCGATGCTTTTGTTTTATAATAGTACTTATTTCTACTATTAGCTATCTTTGCAAGAATACCGGCAGCCTAAACATTGGAACTCTGTACAAGAGGTAGTATACCACCTCTAAGCTAAAATAGTTTTATAAAGCAATCCTAGCTTAGTCTCTGGTAAAATCTCCACATAATTGTACCTCTTTCGCATGATTATGACTTATTTCCTGCAATATAATGATTTGGTAGCATATATATCTAAATGTCGAAGGTGATATTAACATATTGGTATGTGTTATAACCATCTACAGTATATACATAATATTTACAACACTAAGGACAGCTAATATTTTCATTATAAGCCTATGTTTGCCACAAAAGTCGAACAAAACAGTGAAAATCAGCCAAAATTCTAATAAAGAAGGGAAAAGCGATAAATGTTATCATGGTATCGTTACTTGTAGCGCAGTTTTGGTAGCCTTGACGACAATACAATTTTTATGACGATATATACTTAGATTATGTCATTTCATATAAACATAAATGATTCGTCTGCTCTCACTGTATAGTTAAGTAGAAATAATTGCAAGTCTGTGATGCAAATACGAAAAAACTATTATAGTAGCACCTGATTAATGTATTTTCAAGGACTTCGCGATACCATGTACCGCAAAATGGAAAAATCCCTTCTCACTTAATTATGAAGATGGAGAATAGACCTTCAAATTTATTTATGATAAATTTCAAATTTTTGCTGTGCACAAAGTAGAAATGAAGAAGTAGCACAAAAAATTGTCGCGATAACACTGGACCATCTACAGGAATTATAATTCAGAGTATGAGTAGTCGGATGAAAGTGGTTGTTGATTGAAATGACCATTCAATTCATAGCGGACACGTGTAACAAGTGAAAGCTAATGAAGTAAGTGATTTTAATTTTATTTCTGTTTTGTGTTTAACTAAATTTAATGGTGTAGATAATTGTGAACTTGAGACAGGTAGTTGCAATTCGGACACTGATGATTCCCTCAATAGTGATGACTCTGTAGATAAATGCTGATTTCAGATAGGAGAAGAAAGCGAGAATGGGAATTTTGAACAATTGAGAGGATGTGACAATTACAACCAAGAGAACATTATAGACACGTGGACAGACAAACAGTCTGTGTCAGTTGTGGTAACCGGACAATATAACTACCGTACAGGTAAATGTCTTGTGTTGTCTTTTAATCTGTCATAATAATCCAATGCAGTTTTTCTGTGGCTACTTCGAATTGGACTTTTTGATTGGGTGTTGTGGAAGTTGGGTAAGTAACGAATAGCAATTAATTTATCCTATAGTTTTCCACTGTTCCAGCTAGTGGTGACTGATAGTCTTGAGCAAGGGCACACTGTTATGTATGCTCTTTGCAGGCAAGAACGATGCGAAGATAACGTAAAACTATTGGAATGCTTTAAAGATATGATGTGCTGTACTTATGATACATGCACTTTTGTTATGGATTCGGCAGCAACCGAAATTTCTGCAGTGCAGTCTACGCACAGTCATGCCGACATAGTACTTTGTTCATTCCATGTCTTAAGAGCATTTTTCAGGAAGGTAAGTGTTAGCTGTACAAATTATTTTCTGTACGCAAATGCTTGAAACACCTTGCACATTCTAAAGATCTAATAAGTGGAGGTAAGTGTGTGTTCCTTTGTCTCTATAAGCATTGTAGACTTATTTAGACATATCAGCCGGTGGACAACATGTCAATCTCTACCGGGAGTGATGATCTGCTAGAGAAGTTCACTAACAACTACCACTCAATCCATGCTCTTAGTGAACCCTTGGCAAGTAAACTCATCCGTTCATACTTCGAAGCATCGGAAGACATATGCGCACAAATGATGAGTTCAATCGGTGCTAATGATGAAGCTACATCGTCAGAATCCATTGTTAACACTGACCATAGCTATGCTTCTTGATGACAAGAAGTTCTAATATTGTAATCTTTTTAGTTTTATATAAATTCATTTATATGGGTATTAACTCATTCTCATAGCGTTACGGTAGGGACAGTGTACTGTGCAGTCTTATGTGGCTGTGAGAAAGGGATGTTGTTTCGTGTTCTTGTGTAATAATTACCAGTTTGGCACACACGCGATTAGTCATACAGACCGTTTACCAAATACTGAAACCTTGAACATGGTGTACTATACTACTGGGTCGAATTTCCACCTCTTACAATAGATAAGCATCGCAGTAAGTAGAAGACTGATGCGTTATGAATGAAAACGTTTATTAAAGTTTAAGTCCAGCGCAAATGATTTATTAATAAATAACTTGCAATTCTTAAGAATCGTTCCAGTTACGTCTGTGAACACTTGCGAAGCCAGCTGGAAATAAGATAGACAGGAAATAACTATTACAGTATAAATATTTACCCAAAACTAATATAGAAAGAGAAACCGGTATTCAATTACAAATCGAAAGTGCATTTAGCACACTCTTTCTTTGGATAATCAGTCACGCTTATTTGCTTTAACTCTTGCGTTGCTTAAGAAAGCCTGGGTCGCTACATACATGGCTTGTATTATTTCGTTTTTCAGACAGGTTGCACTTCGGAAACTTAGACAATGAACATATATAAAGACTACTATGTGAACTTACTTTGAATCGTCCTGTGTGATCTGCAATTATTGATGCCTATTTTATTTTGGTCTCACGTAAGGTATAAGTAATTGTCATTTACGGCATCAGCATATAAGCTAGACAGGCCTTCGGTGATTTTCAAAGATCATTATATACGATCTCACACAATCTGGTCACCTGAGATCAAGATATCTTGATTACCCAATCGTACTTTCCGATGCTTTTGTTTTATAATAGTACTTATTTCTACTATTAGCTATCTTTGCAAGAATACCGGCAGCCTAAACATTGGAACTCTGTACAAGAGGTAGTATACCACCTCTAAGCTAAAATAGTTTTATAAAGCAATCCTAGCTTAGTCTCTGGTAAAATCTCCACATAATTGTACCTCTTTCGCATGATTATGACTTATTTCCTGCAATATAATGATTTGGTAGCATATATATCTAAATGTCGAAGGTGATATTAACATATTGGTATGTGTTATAACCATCTACAGTATATACATAATATTTACAACACTAAGGACAGCTAATATTTTCATTATAAGCCTATGTTTGCCACAAAAGTCGAACAAAACAGTGAAAATCAGCCAAAATTCTAATAAAGAAGGGAAAAGCGATAAATGTTATCATGGTATCGTTACTTGTAGCGCAGTTTTGGTAGCCTTGACGACAATACAATTTTTATGACGATATATACTTAGATTATGTCATTTCATATAAACATAAATGATTCGTCTGCTCTCACTGTATAGTTAAGTAGAAATAATTGCAAGTCTGCGATGCAAATACGAAAAAACTATTATAGTAGCACCTGATTAATGTATTTTCAAGGACTTCGCGATACCATGTACCGCAAAATGGAAAAATCCCTTCTCACTTAATTATGAAGATGGAGAATAGACCTTCAAATTTATTTATGATAAATTTCAAATTTTTGCTGTGCACAAAGTAGAAATGAAGAAGTAGCACAAAAAATTGTCGCGATAACACTGGACCATCTACAGGAATTATAATTCAGAGTATGAGTAGTCGGATGAAAGTGGTTGTTGATTGAAATGACCATTCAATTCATAGCGGACACGTGTAACAAGTGAAAGCTAATGAAGTAAGTGATTTTAATTTTATTTCTGTTTTGTGTTTAACTAAATTTAATGGTGTAGATAATTGTGAACTTGAGACAGGTAGTTGCAATTCGGACACTGATGATTCCCTCAATAGTGATGACTCTGTAGATAAATGCTGATTTCAGATAGGAGAAGAAAGCGAGAATGGGAATTTTGAACAATTGAGAGGATGTGACAATTACAACCAAGAGAACATTATAGACACGTGGACAGACAAACAGTCTGTGTCAGTTGTGGTAACCGGACAATATAACTACCGTACAGGTAAATGTCTTGTGTTGTCTTTTAATCTGTCATAATAATCCAATGCAGTTTTTCTGTGGCTACTTCGAATTGGACTTTTTGATTGGGTGTTGTGGAAGTTGGGTAAGTAACGAATAGCAATTAATTTATCCTATAGTTTTCCACTGTTCCAGCTAGTGGTGACTGATAGTCTTGAGCAAGGGCACACTGTTATGTATGCTCTTTGCAGGCAAGAACGATGCGAAGATAACGTAAAACTATTGGAATGCTTTAAAGATATGATGTGCTGTACTTATGATACATGCACTTTTGTTATGGATTCGGCAGCAACCGAAATTTCTGCAGTGCAGTCTACGCACAGTCATGCCGACATAGTACTTTGTTCATTCCATGTCTTAAGAGCATTTTTCAGGAAGGTAAGTGTTAGCTGTACAAATTATTTTCTGTACGCAAATGCTTGAAACACCTTGCACATTCTAAAGATCTAATAAGTGGAGGTAAGTGTGTGTTCCTTTGTCTCTATAAGCATTGTAGACTTATTTAGACATATCAGCCGGTGGACAACATGTCAATCTCTACCGGGAGTGATGATCTGCTAGAGAAGTTCACTAACAACTACCACTCAATCCATGCTCTTAGTGAACCCTTGGCAAGTAAACTCATCCGTTCATACTTCGAAGCATCGGAAGACATATGCGCACAAATGATGAGTTCAATCGGTGCTAATGATGAAGCTACATCGTCAGAATCCATTGTTAACACTGACCATAGCTATGCTTCTTGATGACAAGAAGTTCTAATATTGTAATCTTTTTAGTTTTATATAAATTCATTTATATGGGTATTAACTCATTCTCATAGCGTTACGGTAGGGACAGTGTACTGTGCAGTCTTATGTGGCTGTGAGAAAGGGATGTTGTTTCGTGTTCTTGTGTAATAATTACCAGTTTGGCACACACGCGATTAGTCATACAGACCGTTTACCAAATACTGAAACCTTGAACATGGTGTACTATACTACTGGGTCGAATTTCCACCTCTTACAATAGATAAGCATCGCAGTAAGTAGAAGACTGATGCGTTATGAATGAAAACGTTTATTAAAGTTTAAGTCCAGCGCAAATGATTTATTAATAAATAACTTGCAATTCTTAAGAATCGTTCCAGTTACGTCTGTGAACACTTGCGAAGCCAGCTGGAAATAAGATAGACAGGAAATAACTATTACAGTATAAATATTTACCCAAAACTAATATAGAAAGAGAAACCGGTATTCAATTACAAATCGAAAGTGCATTTAGCACACTCTTTCTTTGGATAATCAGTCACGCTTATTTGCTTTAACTCTTGCGTTGCTTAAGAAAGCCTGGGTCGCTACATACATGGCTTGTATTATTTCGTTTTTCAGACAGGTTGCACTTCGGAAATTTAGACAATGAACATATATAAAGACTACTATGTGAACTTACTTTGAATCGTCCTGTGTGATCTGCAATTATTGATGCCTATTTTATTTTGGTCTCACGTAAGGTATAAGTAATTGTCATTTACGGCATCAGCATATAAGCTAGACAGGCCTTCGGTGATTTTCAAAGATCATTATATACGATCTCACACAATCTGGTCACCTGAGATCAAGATATCTTGATTACCCAATCGTACTTTCCGATGCTTTTGTTTTATAATAGTACTTATTTCTACTATTAGCTATCTTTGCAAGAATACCGGCAGCCTAAACATTGGAACTCTGTACAAGAGGTAGTATACCACCTCTAAGCTAAAATAGTTTTATAAAGCATCGAAAAACATTTTGACTTCTTTTGATGGCCAATTCAGTGCTCGCATTGGTCCAATTAACTTCTCAATGATGTCCAAGAAAAAATTTCGCATTTCTCGAGCGTGGCTTAGACCACAGGCTAAATTTATCACTGCCTTGGAGATAGGTTTGAAGTTGGAATCTAAATTTGTTTAAATGATTTTCGCTTGAATTTCAGAGTGATTGCGAATAAAAAGTAGTTTATGCTTGTCTAAATATTCTTCTTTCTCAATCAGTGGTTTACAATCTTTAAGATCATGAAAAAATTGAAGGTCCGAATCAATACTGACAACCGTGTCACCTTTTTGATCTTTGCCACTAGTTGACCAATGAGTCATTAGCTGACCTGAACAGTATGCCAAGTTCTCAAAAGTAAGATATGAAAGACACTTCTTAGACGTTTCAAACCTGTTACTTGTAACAAATATAACAGCGGCATAACATTCGGCAAGCCATTCTGGTAGAAGAAAACAGTTCTTTATATTATCTGTTAGTGGACCAGGTAAATCTTCAGTCCGGCGGGCAACACACGACAAATTATCACTCACTTGTACAAAATCGCGCGGATAATTGTACTAATAGATGGATTTTCTCACCTCGACAGAAACTGCCAAAACAGTGTGGCCGATGCCACCAAGTTGAGAAACACTCCACAAAAGTACTCTCATAGCATCCAGAGGTGCCTTGGTCAAAGTAACAACAACAACAATCTACACTCGAACCAAAATTAGAAAACATACACGGATATGAAGAAGTATACCAGGAAAACTGAATCTTCACTGGTAAGCATACACCCATGATTAACACAGGTCATCTGACCTACTATTATTCTTATTACGGACGACTATACTGCAGTCTCAAGGTCGAGCGAATTCCCGTCTAGTTGATATTAAATTTAGTTCTCGTGAAAGTGTCAGTCATATTCCGACGAGTCCAAAAGCAGTGCATCAACAAACCTGACGTGAGACGGAAGTTTCGTTCGTAGATGGTGCAGATGACGCGTGCTGTTGACCGGGACGTGAGAACGAGGTCTCTGATGTATCGCACGTGGGAGCCGAGGTAGACGTAGAGATCCAGCTAGAAGGTTTGATAGGTCTAGCATTGTGTCTCAAGTTTTCGGGTAGTGCACTGTCATCGACGTGTGCTGGTTTGAGACGATCAATGCTGACGATCTCGAGGCGGCCATGTCGATCAACCTTGATGGTCTTTTCGTGACATAATTCTGTTGTAAAGGTTTGCGTACCGAATCTACTAGTATGAAAACATGTGAACAGCCACATAAGACTGCACAGTACACTGTCCCTACCGTAACGCTATGAGAATGAGTTAATACCCATATAAATGAATTTATATAAAACTAAAAAGATTACAATATTAGAACTTCTTGTCATCAAGAAGCATAGCTATGGTCAGTGTTAACAATGGATTCTGACGATGTAGCTTCATCATTAGCACCGATTGAACTCATCATTTGTGCGCATATGTCTTCCGATGCTTCGAAGTATGAACGGATGAGTTTACTTGCCAAGGGTTCACTAAGAGCATGGATTGAGTGGTAGTTGTTAGTGAACTTCTCTAGCAGATCATCACTCCCGGTAGAGATTGACATGTTGTCCACCGGCTGATATGTCTAAATAAGTCTACAATGCTTATAGAGACAAAGGAACACACACTTACCTCCACTTATTAGATCTTTAGAATGTGCAAGGTGTTTCAAGCATTTGCGTACAGAAAATAATTTGTACAGCTAACACTTACCTTCCTGAAAAATGCTCTTAAGACATGGAATGAACAAAGTACTATGTCGGCATGACTGTGCGTAGACTGCACTGCAGAAATTTCGGTTGCTGCCGAATCCATAACAAAAGTGCATGTATCATAAGTACAGCACATCATATCTTTAAAGCATTCCAATAGTTTTACGTTATCTTCGCATCGTTCTTGCCTGCAAAGAGCATACATAACAGTGTGCCCTTGCTCAAGACTATCAGTCACCACTAGCTGGAACAGTGGAAAACTATAGGATAAATTAATTGCTATTCGTTACTTACCCAACTTCCACAACACCCAATCAAAAAGTCCAATTCGAAGTAGCCACAGAAAAACTGCATTGGATTATTATGACAGATTAAAAGACAACACAAGACATTTACCTGTACGGTAGTTATATTGTCCGGTTACCACAACTGACACAGACTGTTTGTCTGTCCACGTGTCTATAATGTTCTCTTGGTTGTAATTGTCACATCCTCTCAATTGTTCAAAATTCCCATTCTCGCTTTCTTCTCCTATCTGAAATCAGCATTTATCTACAGAGTCATCACTATTGAGGGAATCATCAGTGTCCGAATTGCAACTACCTGTCTCAAGTTCACAATTATCTACACCATTAAATTTAGTTAAACACAAAACAGAAATAAAATTAAAATCACTTACTTCATTAGCTTTCACTTGTTACACGTGTCCGCTATGAATTGAATGGTCATTTCAATCAACAACCACTTTCATCCGACTACTCATACTCTGAATTATAATTCCTGTAGATGGTCCAGTGTTATCGCGACAATTTTTTGTGCTACTTCTTCATTTCTACTTTGTGCACAGCAAAAATTTGAAATTTATCATAAATAAATTTGAAGGTCTATTCTCCATCTTCATAATTAAGTGAGAAGGGATTTTTCCATTTTGCGGTACATGGTATCGCGAAGTCCTTGAAAATACATTAATCAGGTGCTACTATAATAGTTTTTTCGTATTTGCATCGCAGACTTGCAATTATTTCTACTTAACTATACAGTGAGAGCAGACGAATCATTTATGTTTATATGAAATGACATAATCTAAGTATATATCGTCATAAAAATTGTATTGTCGTCAAGGCTACCAAAACTGCGCTACAAGTAACGATACCATGATAACATTTATCGCTTTTCCCTTCTTTATTAGAATTTTGGCTGATTTTCACTGTTTTGTTCGACAAATCAGATCCCAGTGGAGGAAGAAATCAGGAAGAAGCGCTGGAAGTGGATAGGACACACATTGAGGAAAACACCCAACTGCGTCACAAGGCAAGCCCTCATATGGAATCCTCAAGGTCGAAGGAGGAGAGGAAGACCAAAGAATACATTACGCCGGGAAATGGAGATAGATATAGAAAAATGAACAAGAATTGGATGGAACTAGAAAAGAAGGCCCAGGACAAAGTGGGTTGGAGAATGCTGGTCGGCGGCCTATGCTCCATTGGGAGTAACAGGCGTAAGTTAGAAAATGGCCTATGTGTCGAGAAGTACGTAATCTTACCTGACTAGTAGTTGTTGGAGACAGCACGGCATACCAAAACGTGATCTGGTGCAAATGAGTGACCAAGGATGTTTAACTAGTGGCATGTCCAGTGAAACTAACTAGGTCAACGTTTATATCGAGAACTTATGAAACCACTTATTTTAGAGATTTATTTACCGCTACAGGAGCAGTATCCAGAAATAAGAGATGCAACATGTCAAACTAGATAGTAGGTGCACCTTCCACGCTTTGAAAGAGGAAAAGCCTTGAAATTGTTTGCAAACTAAGCAGCATCGAGAAATTTCTCAGAAGTTTTTCAGGAGGAAGCTTGATTTATTCTTGGGGAATTAGGACAATATTTCATACAAATTTATAAATAATTACGCTTGGATTAGTTAATGTATTTCGGTATTTGTTTGGAAGTAATGATGGTCCAGCGCTACTGAACATGTGAATCTATTGGGCGGAAGCTTCCTCTAATTTTCTAAAAACCTTCCGAGTTATCAGAATTTCAGGCACTGTACATTGCACACCGCCTGTTTTAACTTGTTGCGCCACCTGTTTTGACTTGTTGCGCTGCTTCAATGTGATTCGTCTTGGTTCTATAAAGTAGCTAATCATTTAGGTCCTTAATACATGGATGATTCGGAAGAGGTAACATTTTAAATGAAATAATTTCGTGCTTCAGGATCCCGATCTTCTAAACGAAGAGACATTCGACTGTGCAGAGATAGGTTTGGGTCATTTCTATTATGATAACTTTCAGGTGACTGGGAGAATGAGCATAATCAATTTGTGCAGAATTTTCATAAAGTTTCCGAAGAATCTCCAACTGCTGATGAATTACCAAAGTTCTGGAATAACCCTGGTGGTCTTTCCTTCTTATGGCAGACGGATGACATCGGTTGTGGTGTGACTGCGGATGATGGGGGCGAAAAAGTAAGTGGGCAGATCACAGTTTAAATTTTTTGAAGGTTGTCGATGTTGAGGAAACACTTCAAAAGCTAGTATTAGATGAGACCTTTGAGGATCCTGCTATCCTAGATATATCCAGAAAGGTTTCTTACCAACAGCTCAACGAAGACTCATTTCAGCATCTGAGGAACGCACCTGCATATCCGACTGCTCCTACTGACATATTTGATAGGACTCGTGACATCTGGAGCATTGATGGTAGTTATGAGACTGGATATGGAAGTGGCAAGACCAGCACAGCGTCTGATTGTAATATGAAGTCGAAAAACGTAATCGATATACTCCGATCATTCAATGTTTACCCTCCACCAGCTGTCAAGACTGTATCTATATCACCAGAAGCTTCCACAGAAAGTTATTTTTCACGTAAGGTAGCTTCAGAATCACAAACCAGGGAAGTCGGTACTGAATTATTCTCCAAAGCTTCTCAATCTTCAGGAAACCTTCGAAATTTTATACCAGTTAGTCAGCACAAATTGTATCCTAACCCTGTGTTTTCTTCTGGGAATCGCGTCTGCCAGTCACAAGCAGTCCAAAATTCTCTATCTTCCCATGTGAGTGTTTTTCATACAACATTTGTAATTATGAATTTCTCCATTCATTGGGATTCTTATTATTTCTACAGGTTGTTATTCATTTTACTTTGCTATTTCGAACCTCATTAATTTCAAAACCTCAGCATTTTCTTTGTATTCAAATGCTTCATTATTTAACTACCGTTTGAATTAACTAGCATTTCTTAAAAACAAATTCTCAACTTCAATAAATCCAAACTAAATCTATAAAGTAGGCAGTTATAGTAGTGGTACTTAGTTCAACTTTTTTTTTCACGTTGTAAGGGAGCACTTTCACTGCTCAAATTATTTATTTCTAAGAGCAAAATAACAGTAGTAGATGCATGTAACTAAACACATGTATTACTACTTATTTATTTATTTATTTTAACACATAGGTATTGGCACAAGGAGGCACCAAATATATATGCGCCACACGAACCGCAATTGATTTGTGTGAGGGCTGTGATACTGCTCGGGTGCCCGAACCGAAGCAGGTGGTTTTCTTAGGGGGCCACACCCCGAGCCTTTGACCTGAACGTCTGATCCACAAGGCAGTGGAGCATCGTGAGGAGATGCAGTCCCATGGTAGCCGGTGACCAACGATTGGTTCATACGCCATTTGTTCCTTCAGGATACTGGAGCCCATGTGCACCATTGGTTTGGGATCCGGTTAAAGCGCCGGACATTCGCTTTTCGTCCTCTCATTTTCGTAAACAACAGCCCCGCCACGAGAAGGCAGTGAGTAGGACTTCCCTGGCAGGGGCTATGTACGCGTGGCCATGTGAGAGCATTTCGAGAGGGAGAGCGGACTCTCCCCACTCTCGGCCGTACCAGGGCCATTACCAATATATTGCAACGTCCCATTACTTTGAGTTTTAATTCCTCTGTCTGTAAAATGAATTCAAGTGATTTCATCGGTAGTTGTAGTAGGATACTTTATTTGATGTGTATTTCTTGATGTATTTCCATTTAAGCCAGTATAAACATGATTTAGATAGAAATTCATGCAGTATTAATTCATGTTTCTGCACGAAGTGTCATATATGACTCAAGATGTGGTCAGGGGTACTAAACATGCGGTCAGTATACCATCTGAGTGGTACTTAATCGATGGGTATTTATATATGCTCGACTTTGTAAACATTAGGAATAAGTTCTGGATACTTTTTTACTCGATATTAAGTCTAATAGTCTTTTTATCCATTTTAGTTAGTGTGTTTAGAGTTTACAGAGTCTATCAATGGAGTCACTCACTTTACTGGGCAAAGCTGTAAGAAAAACTAAGATTTCCATTCAAGTCTTCTAATCGGACTACGTTGACCTATCTTGTGTCTCTTAGGATCTGACCAAAGTGCAACTGAATTTCATTTCTAATTCTTTATCCCTGAAGTACAATTAAAAATTATCTTTTTTGGTGGTGTGATAAAATCTAAGTTTTGAATGTACAGGTTATCAATCATTTCCACAGGCAGCTCTAAGGAAAACTGAACTTTGTTATGTAACATACCCACCTAAAGCACGTGTTATAAGTGGTTGTTTACTCGTAATGTCCGTTAATTACTCACATAAGAATAGAAGGTGGAAATACACCAAGTTAAAAGCTGAAAAATATCAGTCTAATACTAGCATTCTTTCAGTCCCAACGTCTCGCAGTTTGGTGAAAGCTTTGAATGTAAATGTTCTTATAAGAGATTGGTATTCTAGTAGGATTAATCAACTGAAAACAGATTATGATCATACTATTCGAGCTATGCCGTAGAAAGTTGTTGATTCTGGCCAGATGAGAAATGTTTAACGACAGCCTTACTTACGCCTGTTACTCCGGATGAAGCATACGCCACTGATCAGCTTTCTACAATCCACTCTGTCCTGGGCCTTCCTTTCTAGTTCTATCTAGTTGTTCATTCTTATATCTGTCTTCATCTTTCGGCGTAATATGTTCTTTAGTCTTCCTCTTCTCCTTTGGCCTTGAGGATTCCCAGTGAGGGCTTGCCGTGTGACGCGGTTGGGTGCTTTCCTTTATGTGTGTCCTATCCACCTTCCTCCGCTGGGATCTGGTTTGTTCTCCCCCACAGTAGGTTGTTGCTGGTAGTGTCTGGTCAACGAATCCGAAGTATTGTGTCGAAAACTGTTAATAAACGCTTGTATCTTCTAGATAATGGCTTTCGTAGTTCTCCAAGTTTCCGCTCCATATAGTAGAACTGTCCTGACATTTGTTTCGAAAATTCTGACTTTGGTGTTGGTTGACAGTTGTTTTGAGTTCCAGATGTTCTTTAGTTGTAAATATGCTGCTCTTGCTTTGCCGATCCACGCCTTCACATCTGCATCAGATCCACCGTGTCCATCAACGATGTCATCACAATTGATTAATCACTGGGTGACCAATGTCATGCGTGTCTAGTCCTTATTATTAGTGCAGATCGAATGCTATGGATCATGTTGCAATGTGGCCACCAGTCTAGGTGACTCGACACCGCGGGCACTATTGTAAGATTCAATGGTGGTTGGAGGTAGTCGACAGGAAACCCTGAACCCGGGTTCGATCTGCACTAATAATAAGGACTAGACACGCATGACATTGGTCACCCAGTGATCAATCAATTGTGATTACATCTCAGTACTACAGGAGGTCGGTCGCGGCCCGGATAGCTCAGTGGTAACGTCTCTGACTTTGAAGCTGGGTGACACGGGATCGAATCCGCCAGGGAGCACCAGTTCCCTCAAAGATTACAGGTACACCTTGCTGACGAGTGCCAAGTAGCACGAAACCCGGGTCCAGTGTTTCCTGTCGACCACCTCCAACCATCAACGATGTCGCCCAGATATGCAAAGGTTTTTACATCTTCCAAATATTCTCCGTCAGGTGTGATCCGATTGTTGCATGCTGTGTTGTATCGGAGAATCTTGCTTTTCCATTTGTGTATGCTGAGACCTACTGCTGCTGAGGCTGCTGCCACACTGGTTGTCTTCTCCTGCATTTGTTGTTGCGTATGCGATGTGAAAATCAGATCATCTGCGAAGTTTCGATCGTTCAGCTGCATCCTAAATGTCCACTGTATCACATGCTTCCCCCCAAATGTTGAAGTCTTCATAATCCAGTCGACTACCAGGAGAAAGAAAGGGTGAGAGTAAGCAACCTTGCCTGACACCGGTCTTTATTTCGAACGACTTTGTCAACTGTCCTCCATGAACGATTTTGCAGTTTAATCCATCATAGGAATTCTGTATGATATTGACTATCTTCTTAGGTACGCCGTAGTGTCGAAGAAGCTTCCATAGTGTTGTCCTGTCTACGCTGTCAGATGCTTTCTCGTAGTCAATGAAGTTGATGAAGAGTGATGAATTCCATTCAATTGATTGTTCCACAATGATCCGTAGAGTTGCGATTCGGTCTGTACACGATCTATCTTTACGAAATCCTGCCTGTTGGTCTCGAAGTTGGGCGTCTACGGAGTCCTTCATCCTGTTTAACAATACCCTGTTGAAGACTTTTCCTGGTATTGAGAGAAGAGTGATTCCCCTGTAGTTATCACAGTTGCTGAGATCGCCTTTCTTTGGTATTTTGACCAGAAGTCCTTCTTTCCAGTCTTTTGGTACATGTTCCTCATCCCAAATGTTTCTGAAGAGAGTTTGGAGTATCCTTGCAGTTACCGCCACGTCTGCTTTCAGTGCCTCTGCTGGAATGTTGTCTGATCCTGCTTCTTTGCCACACTTGATTTGTCTGATGGCCAAGCTGATTTCTTCAATTGTTGGTAGGCCAACATCGATTGGGAGGTCCGTGGGTGTTGCTTCGATGTTGGGTGGGTTCGGTGGGGCTGGTCTATTCAAGAGTTCTTTGAAGTGTTCCACCCACCTGTTCCGTTGTTCTTCAATGTTGGTGATTACCTTGCCTTCCTTGCTTTTCACTGGTCGTTCTGGTTTACGGTGATTTCCAGAGAGTTTCTTTGTTGTGTCATACAGTTGTCTCATGTTTCCTTCACTTACAGCCTGCTAAATCTTCCACATATTTATGTTTGTCAGTTCTGATGCTCTTCTTCACTTGCTTGTTTACTTCTGTGTATTCAGCTTGTGCCTTGGCTTTCTCTGCTCTCGTTCGGCTGGTATTGATTGCTGCCTTCTTGTTCCTCCTTTCTTGAGTCATATCCAGTGTATCGATCGTCATCCAATCCTTGTGATGGTATTTCTTGTGGCCCAGAACCTCATGACATGTTGAAGTGATTGCTTCTTTTATCTCTTTCCAGTTGTGCTCCATAGTAGATCATGAAAGGTCTGGAATTTATTGCTGAGAGCTATCTTGGATTTATTGAGTTTTTCAGTATCCCGAAGAAAAGCCGTATTAAACTTTTGTGATGTTGTCTGCTCCGTTGTCCAGTGCTTCTTGAGTTTCAATTTCATCTTGGCGACCAGCAAGTGATGATTCGATGCTATATGAGCTCCTCTCTTTGTTCTCACGTCCTCCATCGTCCTCCTGAACATTTTGTTGATGCAGACATGGTCGATTTGGTTTTGCGTAGTGTGATCCGGTGAAGTCCATGTTTTTTTTGTGTATGCGTTTATGTGGGAGCATGGTGCCGCCTATAACCAGTTTGTTGAAGGCACAAAAGTTTACCAGTGAACTACATTCTTTTATTGGTTCATCGAGCTTGGAAGTTTACTAGATAATATAGGAATGTTGCAGCCTATTTTATTTAGTCTTTAGTTATTAGCAAGTTTTTTTATCGATAAACATAATGGTAAGTATGTACCAGTTCATTAAAATTTCGGTAGTTATCCTTTTTGAGAACCACTGAATATATAGTCGTCCTTTTTAATGTAGTGAAGTATCTGAAAGAAAACATCTATTCCTTAAAATTTGTTTTGAGTACCCAGGAAACCACTGATTATTACAATATCTGTAAGAATGTTCACGTGATCTTTAGTACCATACTACATAAGAGATGTCCATTTTTGTCACATCTATAAGTGTAGTATAGTATAACTTATTCTGTCTTGGGCGCTGTAGTAATGCGTCTTCAAAAGTAAGTGGGACTTCAGAAACTACTTTTGCTCCGTTATCATATTTTGGATCTCGTAAATCACCAACTATTGAAGCGGTTATCCAAAAAGTGTTGGGACGTCCTTTATTTAATTACTTACTTGCGCCTGTTACTCCTCGTGGGGGAGCATAGGCCGCCCATCAGCACTCTGCACCCAACCTTGTCCTGGGTAATCCTTTCCAGCTCTTTCCAGCTGTTATTCATCCTTTTCATATCTGCTTCTATTTCCCGATGTAATGTGTTCTTTGGCCTTTCTCTTTTCCACTTCCCTTCAGGATTCCAAGTGAGGGCTTGCCTCGTGATGCAGTTTGATGATTTCCTCAATGTATGTCCTATCCATTTCCATCGTCTTTTCCTAATTTCCTCTTCAGCTGGAAGCTGGTTTGTTCTCTCCCACAGAAGGCTGATGCTGATGGTATCCGGCCAATGGATGTTGAGTATCTTGCATAGAAAACTATTTGGGCTCTAAATGTAGCGATCGATTACACTGACACATAATGGGCAGGTCTGCTTTCAGACCAGTATCCGTCAACAGATTAACCGGAGTAATATTTGGCACTTTAGGCTATCGCACTGTACAAATGTAGTCACTAGAGTTTGTACATAATATTGAGGGAGTTAGTTTATTACCTTGTTAGTTAGTTTATTGTGTTACACGATTTTTATCTTTATTAAGCTTCGTGCCTAACGATAGTGTGTTGGTTTAGTGAACAAATAATTTCATTTAGATTTTGTACTCATGGTAACTGCTAAAATTAATAGATATCTGAACTGAGAGTCTTTTTCATTACTGTTGTTGACATGATTTTTATGTCAACAACACTTTTTGCTATGGCAGAATGGAATACATGCCAATCATTTACGCGCCAACCCCTTTTCACTGGATATTTTGAAGGGACAGTTTCCCACTGATGCCAATGTTTTCCCCACGTTACCGGCAATGCAGTCTGTATTTAATAATATACATCCTTCAAAGTGGGATTTCTCACAAATTCATGGGTAAGTGTTATTTTGACTGAATATTCATATTTCATTTAGTCGTCTAATGTATGTTGTTAATATATACGACTGCTATATTTCAAGATTTGACCAGTAGAGTGGTGTCGTCTGCTGATATGCATGAGATATGACTAGGTTTACTGTGCTCATCTTCATTAAACTACTACGTCAGAGACACTAAATGAAATGTTTGCACGATTTAAGCGCGAACTTTAAGATCAGTCACGAAAATACATTTGACATAAAACTTGTAGAGTATCACATTACGTAGATGTATGTATTTGCACCCGTTTGTTGGAAAGAAGTCAGTTGATATAATCGACTCAATTTGTTTCTAGTTTCCCTGTAGTTGCGAAGTTTATAACTCAAAGAGTTTCCGTACCCATATGTAATATATAAATTAGCTCATCTACCAAATATTTGGGTATGAGTTACACTTTGAGCGTAAGATAATGATGTTACTCGGTTGCTCAAACCAGAGTGGGTAAAGGGGGTTTGCTAAAACAGAAACAAATATATAATTCAGTGATGAATTGTGCTTCTTAGTCGTCAGTCAATTTATGATTTTATAAATTATATGCACACATTAGATTATTGATTAGTTGCTAGTTAGTTCATTTAGATTTATCGAGTCATTATAGGGTCCGAACTTGGGAATTAGTGGTACCGATCATATCATCTCTCGCCCTTTCTCTATAGCAGAGAAAATAAGTAAACTAAACTCAATTCGAAATTTGTTGAATGTGATAGACCGACAGGAAGTGAATAACCAGTTTAAATGCACAATCGGTAAGGAGAAAATTGAAACTACTTAGTAATGAATAAAAATAACCGACTAATTAATTTACTAAGTATATGGATATCAGCCACACTCTAATTATGACGGCTAGTGATACCACTCGATTGTCCAAACCGAAGTGGAATGGGGTTCAAACCAGGGGATCTATTGTTTTAAAACTACTCATCTGAACACAAATATTAGTACTAGGGGGCTGCCTTCTCACAAGGAAAGAAGGGGTTAGAAAAGGTTGACCCTAAAAACGTCACACCCCACCTTACCTCACGGATTCCCGTCTCCGGCGGCAAAGCCTTTTGAAGAACGGAGCTAACACGTTAAAAACTCGCCACAAAAAAGCCGTGCGTGACCGGCCTCGAGCAGTTGTCCCTTGGGCTCTGCGGTCACGCTCCCAGGTCGTTAAGACCAACACTAATCCAATTTCCTTTTCAGGTAGTTTAATCTGGGATGCATTTGTTTTTTGGCGTTTGTTAGTTAAAGTTGGAAGCCACAAGTATTTGATTTATGTAATTCAGTATTATTTTGCAGTTTAGCATTGGTGCGAAATCAATGCATTCTTCAACAAAATCCACCTGTCGTTTCACCTGTTTCTTCAAGTCAGCACAATCCTTTGATGTCATCTTCGAGCGTTCGTGGATTAATGTTGCCAAATGTCCAACCCAATAATTTTCCGCTTTCATCTTACTTCTCACGTTTTCCTGTTCAACCAACAAATGTCGAGTCGAAGCAGTCTGTCAGTTTATCATCAACTATTATACCGTGTTCAAAACAACCAACAGGATTCGTTGCTTCACTCGAGGAAGTGTCTACAGATAAAGAAAGCGACCCAAACTGTGGTGGTTGGATGACAGATTATGAAGCAATTGGTGTGTTATTGATTCAGTTGCGTCCTTTAATGGTATCTAATCCCTATGTCCAGGTCAGTTTCTTATTTTCTAAATGTTTTCGACTTACTACATTTTTAGTTGATTATGTGATTCTTAAGTAGCAGAGTTACTTGAAAATTAATGCCTCTACTCATCGAATGGTTTTGTTGACTGGATCGTTTATATGTCTTTTCATTTACTGTAGTTCTTAGCACTTGATAAAAATTAATTTCTGAAATCGCTTATTAGTAAGTTTTGTAGTTGATTTCTTAAAATCATAGGTCACATACTTTCATGTAAAGGGAGATTGACATAAGGTACCAAAAACCATCCGGGTTTTTGGTGATATTCATTTCTTCAATCGTTACCCCATCACTTATATACAGCAGGGCTATGTGGTAATAAAAATATAGTTCAAACCTCTCCAAATATCTGCTTAGTGATTATAATTTTGGCAAAATTTTCTGTTTTTAAACGTCTTTTGATATGGTTTTGAAGTTGATACACCGTATATTTATCATCGAAATGATGGAATTTGACATGAAAATACTCGTTCTTTGATATAATTCATGTAATATAAGTTCAATGAAATCCCACTTGTTTCAAACTCGTTTCAGATCATTTCCTTCAAGAACAATTTGTTTTAACTTCTGATGATTTTGGCACAGTTAAGAGTTTTTTTCAGTGGTTAATACGAATAAATATTTGTTTATTTATCTCAAATTATGTATTCGAATTTCACATAATAAATGGTCAAATTTTGACATTTATTAATTAATAGTTGGATTCACGAGTCAATTGGAGCTAGACCACCATGGAAAACCTAGAAGCACTGGACGACCGTTTCGTTCTAGTATGGGACTCCTCAGTAGTGCGCATCTACGATCCCGCCTCGCGAGATTCAAACACAGGACCTGTCGGTCTCGCGCGCGAACGCTTAACCTCTAGACCACTGAGCTGGCATCCAGTGGTGTTAATGTCTAGCTTCAGCCAATCCACGAAATCGGGCGACACATCCGCGATTGTCATCAGTGAGTCACTATCTCACAACTGACGCGGTTGAACTCCACTGGTCACTGCTTCTCACTAGAACTCCAGGAAATACCTCTTGGAGACCGTCACTAGTTGGCATATGGTGATTATAATCAGAGAGCGGTTTTGTGGATATCATAGTAATTTAATAGTTGAATTCATGAGTCAATGGAAGCTGGACCACGATGGGTGCGCACTCCTGAGGAATCCCATACTGGGACGAAACGGCCGTCCAGTGATTCCAGGCTTTCCTTCGTAGTCTAGCTTCAATTGACTCATAAATTCAACTATTAAATTACTATGATATCCACAAAACCCCTCTGATTTATTAATTAGCCTATAATTCATCATGAGTAAATATATTTAGTTGTACGGTTTTGAAAATAAACTCCTTGTAAATGAATTCTTTGCTGAGTTAATCCTTTTATTATTCAGGTGTTTTTAGAATTATTGTATCGCATGTATGTGTCTTTAAGACTATATATTCTCATCGCTGGTTTATTCATCTTCATATCGATTTCCCTTTTGATTTTGAACTTTCTATGTAAAACTAACCATGAACTTCTGAAGCCTATTCATTTCTATCTTATATTAATAAAATGTATCAGTGTCCATAACTGAGTAATATCAGTTATTCCATCATTTGACTTAAGATACATTACTGCTTAGTATACTGTAACTCAGTTAATTTCTGTCATAAATGGTAAATGTAGAGGTTGTTTTATTCAGCCAAATTTTTAATTTAACAGTATAGTAGTTCCTTCATTTTGAGACATAATCTCACTATTATAGTTGTTTTGACTTTCCAGCTATACAACAAAGTGAGAATTAATAAAATAAGAAAATGTGCTAATTTCTAAGCTTTACTTTTGTTTAGGTATACATCAATTGCTCTCAATGTACCTGAGCGTCTTTCTTTTTTTCGTGAACGAGTCTAGAGATCATATTCTATACTGATTAGTTATTCAAGGACTACTAATCATTATTTCTCTTGCCAGGATTATTATTTCGCATCTCAATGGTTGCGACGAATGAATGCTATTCAATCTAAACATATTTCAAAAGTTAAAATAAACACTACAACTTCACCAGCAACAGTGCAACTTCCTATTCCCATACCACTTGAAAGCTTAAGCGATTCCAATTCACCGTATCAAGTAACTCTGAAACATAAACTTGTTATTCCTTTTCGTGCAGTAAATCGCCATCCTAGTATTGACCAAAATATAGATGAAAACTGTGATAGCTTAGAAAAGAAAAGTGTACGCTCAGAAACTCCTACATCTGAATCAAGTAACGCACTGGGTCGTCCAACTAGATCTAATGTTCATCGACCCCGTGTTGTAGCCGAATTATCTCTGGCGTCCGCAATTTCATCTACTGCAGAAACCACTTATCCCGTGATACAGATACACAATGAAACACTGAATACAAAAGTGAGTAACCAAACAAATACAACAAAATATTAATAAAATACAGAACATAATAAATTATTTTCTGTCTGTGTCTTTAAAATATTTTCTTTCAATCTGCATGTGGATCTTATGAATTCTGTATATGGGGTTGATTTTGTGTTGATGGTTTTTCGTTGTAATATTGGTGTTTGAATGTTTGTTGAATGATGATTATGGAGAGCACTGTTGTTCCCTGTTATGTTTCCGTTGTTCAGGTTGTGTGTGTTTTTTATGATCTAGTTTGTGTAATGCATGTAAGTACTCTCAACCAGTCCACTTGTTGCTTGTTAACATATGTGGGTGTAAAATGAGAGTGACATTGATGGTTGGACAGATTTCTCGTTGGACGACGATGTTAATTTGCGTAGTCGTGTTCCATTTTCTGTCTACATGATGATGAAGGAGTGTGTGTTGTACATGTTTAGTTTAGTTTAGTTTGTTTGTTTTGTGTGTGTGTGTGTGTGTATGCGAATGTTGAGTATTTTGTATATGGGGTTGATTTTGTGTTGATGGTTTTTCGTTGTAATATTGGTGTTTGAATGTTTGTTGAATGATGATTATGGAGAGCACTGTTGTTCCCTGTTATGTTTCCGTTGTTCAGGTTGTGTGTGTTTTTTATGATCTAGTTTGTGTAATGCATGTAAGTACTCTCAACCAGTCCACATTGTTGCTTGTTAACATATGTGGGTGTAAAATGAGAGTGACATTGATGGTTGGACAGATTTCTCGTTGGACGACGATGTTAATTTGCGTAGTCGTGTTCCATTTTCTGTCTACATGATGATGAAGGAGTGTGTGTTGTACATGTTTAGTTTAGTTTAGTTTTGTTTTGTTTTGTGTGTGTGTGTGTGTGTATGCGAATGTTGAGTATTTTGTATATGGGGTTGATTTTGTGTTGATGGTTTTTCGTTGTAATATTGGTGTTTGAATGTTTGTTGAATGATGATTATGGAGAGCACTGTTGTTCCCTGTTATGTTTCCGTTGTTCAGGTTGTGTGTGTTTTTTATGATCTAGTTTGTGTAATGCATGTAAGTACTCTCAACCAGTCCACTTGTTGCTTGTTAACATATGTGGGTGTAAAATGAGAGTGACATTGATGGTTGGACAGATTTCTCGTTGGACGACGATGTTAATTTGCGTAGTCGTGTTCCATTTTCTGTCTACATGATGATGAAGGAGTGTGTGTTGTACGTGTTTAGTTTAGTTTAGTTTTGTTTTGTTTTGTGTGTGTGTGTGTGTATGTGAATGTTGAGTATTTTGTATATGGGGTTGATTTTGTGTTGATGGTTTTTCGTTGTAATATTGGTGTTTGAATGTTTGTTGAATGATGATTATGGAGAGCACTGTTGTTCCCTGTTATGTTTCCGTTGTTCAGGTTGTGTGTGTTTTTTATGATCTAGTTTGTGTAATGCATGTAAGTACTCTCAACCAGTCCACTTGTTGCTTGTTAACATATGTGGGTGTAAAATGAGAGTGACATTGATGGTTGGACAGATTTCTCGTTGGACGACGATGTTAATTTGCGTAGTCGTGTTCCATTTTCTGTCTACATGATGATGAAGGAGTGTGTGTTGTACATGTTTAGTTTAGTTTAGTTTTGTTTTGTTTTGTGTGTGTGTGTGTATGTGAATGTTGAGTATTTTGTATATGGGGTTGATTTTGTGTTGATGGTTTTTCGTTGTAATATTGGTGTTTGAATGTTTGTTGAATGATGATTATGGAGAGCACTGTTGTTCCCTGTTATGTTTCCGTTGTTCAGGTTGTGTGTGTTTTTTATGATCTAGTTTGTGTAATGCATGTAAGTACTCTCAACCAGTCCACTTGTTGCTTGTTAACATATGTGGGTGTAAAATGAGAGTGACATTGATGGTTGGACAGATTTCTCGTTGGACGACGATGTTAATTTGCGTAGTCGTGTTCCATTTTCTGTCTACATGATGATGAAGGAGTGTGTGTTGTACATGTTTAGTTTAGTTTAGTTTTGTTTTGTTTTGTGTGTGTGTGTGTGTATGTGAATGTTGAGTATTTTGTATATGGGGTTGATTTTGTGTTGATGGTTTTTCGTTGTAATATTGGTGTTTGAATGTTTGTTGAATGATGATTATGGAGAGCACTGTTGTTCCCTGTTATGTTTCCGTTGTTCAGGTTGTGTGTGTTTTTTATGATCTAGTTTGTGTAATGCATGTAAGTACTCTCAACCAGTCCACTTGTTGCTTGTTAACATATGTGGGTGTAAAATGAGAGTGACATTGATGGTTGGACAGATTTCTCGTTGGACGACGATGTTAATTTGCGTAGTCGTGTTCCATTTTCTGTCTACATGATGATGAAGGAGTGTGTGTTGTACAGTGTTTAGTTTAGTTTAGTTTTGTTTTGTTTTGTGTGTGTGTGTGTGTATGTGAATGTTGAGTATTTTGTATATGGGGTTGATTTTGTGTTGATGGTTTTTCGTTGTAATATTGGTGTTTGAATGTTTGTTGAATGATGATTATGGAGAGCACTGTTGTTCCCTGTTATGTTTCCGTTGTTCAGGTTGTGTGTGTTTTTTATGATCTAGTTTGTGTAATGCATGTAAGTACTCTCAACCAGTCCACTTGTTGCTTGTTAACATATGTGGGTGTAAAATGAGAGTGACATTGATGGTTGGACAGATTTCTCGTTGGACGACGATGTTAATTTGCGTAGTCGTGTTCCATTTTCTGTCTACATGATGATGAAGGAGTGTGTGTTGTACATGTTTAGTTTAGTTTAGTTTTGTTTTGTTTTGTGTGTGTGTGTGTATGTGAATGTTGAGTATTTTGTATATGGGGTTGATTTTGTGTTGATGGTTTTTCGTTGTAATATTGGTGTTTGAATGTTTGTTGAATGATGATTATGGAGAGCACTGTTGTTCCCTGTTATGTTTCCGTTGTTCAGGTTGTGTGTGTTTTTTATGATCTAGTTTGTGTAATGCATGTAAGTACTCTCAACCAGTCCACTTGTTGCTTGTTAACATATGTGGGTGTAAAATGAGAGTGACATTGATGGTTGGACAGATTTCTCGTTGGACGACGATGTTAATTTGCGTAGTCGTGTTCCATTTTCTGTCTACATGATGATGAAGGAGTGTGTGTTGTACATGTTTAGTTTAGTTTAGTTTTGTTTTGTTTTGTGTGTGTGTGTGTATGTGAATGTTGAGTATTTTGTATATGGGGTTGATTTTGTGTTGATGGTTTTTCGTTGTAATATTGGTGTTTGAATGTTTGTTGAATGATGATTATGGAGAGCACTGTTGTTCCCTGTTATGTTTCCGTTGTTCAGGTTGTGTGTGTTTTTTATGATCTAGTTTGTGTAATGCATGTAAGTACTCTCAACCAGTCCACTTGTTGCTTGTTAACATATGTGGGTGTAAAATGAGAGTGACATTGATGGTTGGACAGATTTCTCGTTGGACGACGATGTTAATTTGCGTAGTCGTGTTCCATTTTCTGTCTACATGATGATGAAGGAGTGTGTGTTTGTACATGTTTAGTTTAGTTTAGTTTAGTTTTGTTTTGTGTGTGTGTGTGTGTATGTGAATGTTGAGTATTTTGTATATGGGGTTGATTTTGTGTTGATGGTTTTTCGTTGTAATATTGGTGTTTGAATGTTTGTTGAATGATGATTATGGAGAGCACTGTTGTTCCCTGTTATGTTTCCGTTGTTCAGGTTGTGTGTGTTTTTTATGATCTAGTTTGTGTAATGCAATGTAAGTACTCTCAACCAGTCCACTTGTTGCTTTGTTAACATATGTGGGTGTAAAATGAGAGTGACATTGATGGTTGGACAGATTTCTCGTTGGACGACGATGTTAATTTGCGTAGTCGTGTTCCATTTTCTGTCTACATGATGATGAAGGAGTGTGTGTTGTACATGTTTAGTTTAGTTTAGTTTAGTTTAGTTTTGTTTTGTGTGTGTGTGTGTGTATGTGAATGTTGAGTATTTTGTATATGGGGTTGATTTTGTGTTGATGGTTTTTCGTTGTAATATTGGTGTTTGAATGTTTGTTGAATGATGATTATGGAGAGCACTGTTGTTCCCTGTTATGTTTCCGTTGTTCAGGTTGTGTGTGTTTTTTATGATCTAGTTTGTTGTAATGCATGTAAGTACTCTCAACCAGTCCACTTGTTGCTTGTTAACATATGTGGGTGTAAAATGAGAGTGACATTGATGGTTGGACAGATTTCTCGTTGGACGACGATGTTAATTTGCGTAGTCGTGTTCCATTTTCTGTCTACATGATGATGAAGGAGTGTGTGTTGTACATGTTTAGTTTAGTTTTTGTTTTGTTTTGTTGTGTGTGTGTGTGTGTATGTGAATGTTGAGTATTTTGTATATGGGGTTGATTTTGTGTTGATGGTTTTTCGTTGTAATATTGGTGTTTGAATGTTTGTTGAATGATGATTATGGAGAGCACTGTTGTTCCCTGTTATGTTTCCGTTGTTCAGGTTGTGTGTGTTTTTTATGATCTAGTTTGTGTAATGCATGTAAGTACTCTCAACCAGTCCACTTGTTGCTTGTTAACATATGTGGGTGTAAAATGAGAGTGACATTGATGGTTGGACAGATTTCTCGTTGGACGACGATGTTAATTTGCGTAGTCGTGTTCCATTTTCTGTCTACATGATGATGAAGGAGTGTGTGTTGTACATGTTTAGTTTAGTTTAGTTTTGTTTTGTTTTGTGTGTGTGTGTGTATGTGAATGTTGAGTATTTTTGTATATGGGGTTGATTTTGTGTTGATGGTTTTTCGTTGTAATATTGGTGTTTGAATGTTTGTTGAATGATGATTATGGAGAGCACTGTTGTTCCCTGTTATGTTTCCGTTGTTCAGGTTGTGTGTGTTTTTTATGATCTAGTTTGTGTAATGCATGTAAGTACTCTCAACCAGTCCACTTGTTGCTTGTTAACATATGTGGGTGTAAAATGAGAGTGACATTGATGGTTGGACAGATTTCTCGTTGGACGACGATGTTAATTTGCGTAGTCGTGTTCCATTTTCTGTCTACATGATGATGAAGGAGTGTGTGTTGTACATGTTTAGTTTAGTTTAGTTTTGTTTTGTTTTGTGTGTGTGTGTGTGTATGTGAATGTTGAGTATTTTGTATATGGGGGTTGATTTTGTGTTGATGGTTTTTCGTTGTAATATTGGTGTTTGAATGTTTGTTGAATGATGATTATGGAGAGCACTGTTGTTCCCTGTTATGTTTCCGTTGTTCAGGTTGTGTGTGTTTTTTATGATCTAGTTTGTGTAATGCATGTAAGTACTCTCAACCAGTCCACTTGTTGCTTGTTAACATATGTGGGTGTAAAATGAGAGTGACATTGATGGTTGGACAGATTTCTCGTTGGACGACGATGTTAATTTGCGTAGTCGTGTTCCATTTTCTGTCTACATGATGATGAAGGAGTGTGTGTTGTACATGTTTAGTTTAGTTTAGTTTAGTTTTGTTTTGTGTGTGTGTGTGTGTATGTGAATGTTGAGTATTTTGTATATGGGGTTGATTTTGTGTTGATGGTTTTTCGTTGTAATATTGGTGTTTGAATGTTTGTTGAATGATGATTATGGAGAGCACTGTTGTTCCCTGTTATGTTTCCGTTGTTCAGGTTGTGTGTGTTTTTTATGATCTAGTTTGTGTAATGCATGTAAGTACTCTCAACCAGTCCACTTGTTGCTTGTTAACATATGTGGGTGTAAAATGAGAGTGACATTGATGGTTGGACAGATTTCTCGTTGGACGACGATGTTAATTTGCGTAGTCGTGTTCCATTTTCTGTCTACATGATGATGAAGGAGTGTGTGTTGTACATGTTTAGTTTAGTTTAGTTTTGTTTTGTTTTGTGTGTGTGTGTGTATGTGAATGTTGAGTATTTTGTATATGGGGTTGATTTTGTGTTGATGGTTTTTCGTTGTAATATTGGTGTTTGAATGTTTGTTGAATGATGATTATGGAGAGCACTGTTGTTCCCTGTTATGTTTCCGTTGTTCAGGTTGTGTGTGTTTTTTTATGATCTAGTTTGTGTAATGCATGTAAGTACTCTCAACCAGTCCACTTGTTGCTTGTTAACATATGTGGGTGTAAAATGAGAGTGACATTGATGGTTGGACAGATTTCTCGTTGGACGACGATGTTAATTTGCGTAGTCGTGTTCCATTTTCTGTCTACATGATGATGAAGGAGTGTGTGTTGTACATGTTTAGTTTAGTTTAGTTTAGTTTTGTTTTGTGTGTGTGTGTGTGTATGTGAATGTTGAGTATTTTGTATATGGGGTTGATTTTGTGTTGATGGTTTTTCGTTGTAATATTGGTGTTTGAATGTTTGTTGAATGATGATTATGGAGAGCACTGTTGTTCCCTGTTATGTTTCCGTTGTTCAGGTTGTGTGTGTTTTTTATGATCTAGTTTGTGTAATGCATGTAAGTACTCTCAACCAGTCCACTTGTTGCTTGTTAACATATGTGGGTGTAAAATGAGAGTGACATTGATGGTTGGACAGATTTCTCGTTGGACGACGATGTTAATTTGCGTAGTCGTGTTCCATTTTCTGTCTACATGATGATGAAGGAGTGTGTGTTGTACATGTTTAGTTTAGTTTAGTTTTGTTTTGTTTTGTGTGTGTGTGTGTGTATGTGAATGTTGAGTATTTTGTATATGGGGTTGATTTTGTGTTGATGGTTTTTCGTTGTAATATTGGTGTTTGAATGTTTGTTGAATGATGATTATGGAGAGCACTGTTGTTCCCTGTTATGTTTCCGTTGTTCAGGTTGTGTGTGTTTTTTATGATCTAGTTTGTGTAATGCATGTAAGTACTCTCAACCAGTCCACTTGTTGCTTGTTAACATATGTGGGTGTAAAATGAGAGTGACATTGATGGTTGGACAGATTTCTCGTTGGACGACGATGTTAATTTGCGTAGTCGTGTTCCATTTTCTGTCTACATGATGATGAAGGAGTGTGTGTTGTACATGTTTAGTTTAGTTTAGTTTAGTTTTGTTTTGTGTGTGTGTGTGTGTATGTGAATGTTGAGTATTTTGTATATGGGGTTGATTTTGTGTTGATGGTTTTTCGTTGTAATATTGGTGTTTGAATGTTTGTTGAATGATGATTATGGAGAGCACTGTTGTTCCCTGTTATGTTTCCGTTGTTCAGGTTGTGTGTGTTTTTTATGATCTAGTTTGTGTAATGCATGTAAGTACTCTCAACCAGTCCACTTGTTGCTTGTTAACATATGTGGGTGTAAAATGAGAGTGAACATTGATGGTTGGACAGATTTCTCGTTGGACGACGATGTTAATTTGCGTAGTCGTGTTCCATTTTCTGTCTACATGATGATGAAGGAGTGTGTGTTGTACATGTTTAGTTTAGTTTAGTTTTGTTTTGTTTTGTGTGTGTGTGTGTGTATGTGAATGTTGAGTATTTTGTATATGGGGTTGATTTTGTGTTGATGGTTTTTCGTTGTAATATTGGTGTTTGAATGTTTGTTGAATGATGATTATGGAGAGCACTGTTGTTCCCTGTTATGTTTCCGTTGTTCAGGTTGTGTGTGTTTTTTATGATCTAGTTTGTGTAATGCATGTAAGTACTCTCAACCAGTCCACTTGTTGCTTGTTAACATATGTGGGTGTAAAATGAGAGTGACATTGATGGTTGGACAGATTTCTCGTTGGACGACGATGTTAATTTGCGTAGTCGTGTTCCATTTTCTGTCTACATGATGATGAAGGAGTGTGTGTTGTACATGTTTAGTTTAGTTTAGTTTTGTTTTGTTTTGTGTGTGTGTGTGTGTATGTGAATGTTGAGTATTTTGTATATGGGGTTGATTTTGTGTTGATGGTTTTTCGTTGTAATATTGGTGTTTGAATGTTTGTTGAATGATGATTATGGAGAGCACTGTTGTTCCCTGTTATGTTTCCGTTGTTCAGGTTGTGTGTGTTTTTTATGATCTAGTTTGTGTAATGCATGTAAGTACTCTCAACCAGTCCACTTGTTGCTTGTTAACATATGTGGGTGTAAAATGAGAGTGACATTGATGGTTGGACAGATTTCTCGTTGGACGACGATGTTAATTTGCGTAGTCGTGTTCCATTTTCTGTCTACATGATGATGAAGGAGTGTGTGTTGTACATGTTTAGTTTAGTTTAGTTTTGTTTTGTTTTGTGTGTGTGTGTGTGTGTATGTGAATGTTGAGTATTTTGTATATGGGGTTGATTTTGTGTTGATGGTTTTTCGTTGTAATATTGTTGTTTGAATGTTTGTTGAATGATGATTATGGAGAGCACTGTTGTTCCCTGTTATGTTTCCGTTGTTCAGGTTGTGTGTGTTTTTTATGATCTAGTTTGTGTAATGCATGTAAGTACTCTCAACCAGTCCACTTGTTGCTTGTTAACATATGTGGGTGTAAAATGAGAGTGACATTGATGGTTGGACAGATTTCTCGTTGGACGACGATGTTAATTTGCGTAGTCGTGTTCCATTTTCTGTCTACATGATGATGAAGGAGTGTGTGTTGTACATGTTTAGTTTAGTTTAGTTTGTTTTGTTTTGTGTGTGTGTGTGTGTGTATGTGAATGTTGAGTATTTTGTATATGGGGTTGATTTTGTGTTGATGGTTTTTCGTTGTAATATTGGTGTTTGAATGTTTGTTGAATGATGATTATGGAGAGCACTGTTGTTCCCTGTTATGTTTCCGTTGTTCAGGTTGTGTGTGTTTTTTATGATCTAGTTTGTGTAATGCATGTAAGTACTCTCAACCAGTCCACTTGTTGCTTGTTAACATATGTGGGTGTAAAATGAGAGTGACATTGATGGTTGGACAGATTTCTCGTTGGACGACGATGTTAATTTGCGTAGTCGTGTTCCATTTTCTGTCTACATGATGATGAAGGAGTGTGTGTTGTACATGTTTAGTTTAGTTTAGTTTTGTTTTGTGTGTGTGTGTGTGTATGTGAATGTTGAGTATTTTGTATATGGGGTTGATTTTGTGTTGATGGTTTTTCGTTGTAATATTGGTGTTTGAATGTTTGTTGAATGATGATTATGGAGAGCACTGTTGTTCCCTGTTATGTTTCCGTTGTTCAGGTTGTGTGTGTTTTTTATGATCTAGTTTGTGTAATGCATGTAAGTACTCTCAACCAGTCCACTTGTTGCTTGTTAACATATGTGGGTGTAAAATGAGAGTGACATTGATGGTTGGACAGATTTCTCGTTGGACGACGATGTTAATTTGCGTAGTCGTGTTCCATTTTCTGTCTACATGATGATGAAGGAGTGTGTGTTGTACATGTTTAGTTTTGTTTTGTTTTGTGTGTGTGTGTGTGTATGTGAATGTTGAGTATTTTGTATATGGGGTTGATTTTGTGTTGATGGTTTTTCGTTGTAATATTGGTGTTTGAATGTTTGTTGAATGATGATTATGGAGAGCACTGTTGTTCCCTGTTATGTTTCCGTTGTTCAGGTTGTGTGTGTTTTTTATGATCTAGTTTGTGTAATGCATGTAAGTACTCTCAACCAGTCCACTTGTTGCTTGTTAACATATGTGGGTGTAAAATGAGAGTGACATTGATGGTTGGACAGATTTCTCGTTGGACGACGATGTTAATTTGCGTAGTCGTGTTCCATTTTCTGTCTACATGATGATGAAGGAGTGTGTGTTGTACATGTTTAGTTTAGTTTAGTTTTGTTTTGTGTGTGTGTGTGTATGTGAATGTTGAGTATTTTGTATATGGGGTTGATTTTGTGTTGATGGTTTTTCGTTGTAATATTGGTGTTTGAATGTTTGTTGAATGATGATTATGGAGAGCACTGTTGTTCCCTGTTATGTTTCCGTTGTTCAGGTTGTGTGTGTTTTTTATGATCTAGTTTGTGTAATGCATGTAAGTACTCTCAACCAGTCCACTTGTTGCTTGTTAACATATGTGGGTGTAAAATGAGAGTGACATTGATGGTTGGACAGATTTCTCGTTGGACGACGATGTTAATTTGCGTAGTCGTGTTCCATTTTCTGTCTACATGATGATGAAGGAGTGTGTGTTGTACATGTTTAGTTTAGTTTAGTTTTGTTTTGTGTGTGTGTGTGTGTATGTGAATGTTGAGTATTTTGTATATGGGGTTGATTTTGTGTTGATGGTTTTTCGTTGTAATATTGGTGTTTGAATGTTTGTTGAATGATGATTATGGAGAGCACTGTTGTTCCCTGTTATGTTTCCGTTGTTCAGGTTGTGTGTGTTTTTTATGATCTAGTTTGTGTAATGCATGTAAGTACTCTCAACCAGTCCACTTGTTGCTTGTTAACATATGTGGGTGTAAAATGAGAGTGACATTGATGGTTGGACAGATTTCTCGTTGGACGACGATGTTAATTTGCGTAGTCGTGTTCCATTTTCTGTCTACATGATGATGAAGGAGTGTGTGTTGTACATGTTTAGTTTAGTTTAGTTTTGTTTTGTTTTGTGTGTGTGTGTGTGTATGTGAATGTTGAGTATTTTGTATATGGGGTTGATTTTGTGTTGATGGTTTTTCGTTGTAATATTGGTGTTTGAATGTTTGTTGAATGATGATTATGGAGAGCACTGTTGTTCCCTGTTATGTTTCCGTTGTTCAGGTTGTGTGTGTTTTTTATGATCTAGTTTGTGTAATGCATGTAAGTACTCTCAACCAGTCCACTTGTTGCTTGTTAACATATGTGGGTGTAAAATGAGAGTGACATTGATGGTTGGACAGATTTCTCGTTGGACGACGATGTTAATTTGCGTAGTCGTGTTCCATTTTCTGTCTACATGATGATGAAGGAGTGTGTGTTGTACATGTTTAGTTTAGTTTAGTTTTGTGTGTGTGTGTGTGTGTATGTGAATGTTGAGTATTTTGTATATGGGGTTGATTTTGTGTTGATGGTTTTTCGTTGTAATATTGGTGTTTGAATGTTTGTTGAATGATGATTATGGAGAGCACTGTTGTTCCCTGTTATGTTTCCGTTGTTCAGGTTGTGTGTGTTTTTTATGATCTAGTTTGTGTAATGCATGTAAGTACTCTCAACCAGTCCACTTGTTGCTTGTTAACATATGTGGGTGTAAAATGAGAGTGACATTGATGGTTGGACAGATTTCTCGTTGGACGACGATGTTAATTTGCGTAGTCGTGTTCCATTTTCTGTCTACATGATGATGAAGGAGTGTGTGTTGTACATGTTTAGTTTAGTTTAGTTTTGTTTTGTTTTGTGTGTGTGTGTGTGTATGTGAATGTTGAGTATTTTGTATATGGGGTTGATTTTGTGTTGATGGTTTTTCGTTGTAATATTGTTGTTTGAATGTTTGTTGAATGATGATTATGGAGAGCACTGTTGTTCCCTGTTATGTTTCCGTTGTTCAGGTTGTGTGTGTTTTTTATGATCTAGTTTGTGTAATGCATGTAAGTACTCTCAACCAGTCCACTTGTTGCTTGTTAACATATGTGGGTGTAAAATGAGAGTGACATTGATGGTTGGACAGATTTCTCGTTGGACGACGATGTTAATTTGCGTAGTCGTGTTCCATTTTCTGTCTACATGATGATGAAGGAGTGTGTGTTGTACATGTTTAGTTTAGTTTAGTTTAGTTTTGTTTTGTTTTGTGTGTGTGTGTGTGTATGTGAATGTTGAGTATTTTGTATATGGGGTTGATTTTGTGTTGATGGTTTTTCGTTGTAATATTTTTGTTTGATTATTTGGTGAGTGGTGGTTATCTTATTTTTCCAATATTTTTTTTATCGGTGCTCTGTCAGCGTTTTTAGTGTTTTTTTATTAAGACTAACGTAAGCGGCATGGGTGTTATTTTTATACGTGCTCATCAGTGATTAGCTTCTAGAGGGAATTCTTGATGTACTATCGAGAAGCCTTGTCCTTTGTAGTTAATACTTTTGCGGGTAGAGTCTGTTTTCTACCTCAGTATAATGGACGATGGTGGCACAATTTTTTGGATTGGTTGGTGTTAGACACTAACATCATAGTTTGCCGTTCTCACGCGAGAGTGAAGGATTGGGTTCGAGTCCTGCGAGCGGTATCCTGGATGCGCACTGCTGATGAGTGGCATAATTGGAAGAATCGACCGTCCAGTGGTTCCATGTTGCCAACGTTGGTCTAACATCAATCGGTTTATGATTTCAATCAGAAAGTTAATAATCTTCACAACCCCTTTATTGATTATTATACGTATTATTTGCTTTTATACATCCTTGTCTTCTTTTTTTTTGTTCCCCTAATTTGAATATTTTTCTTGGTTTTGTTTTTCATACTTTTTTAACTTTTCTGTAGGTTGATGATGGTGACTATATTTCTTCACTTTCTGAGTCATCTAATGTTAAGGCAAATCGTCGTCGTTTGCTTATTCTCGCTCAAATCGAACGTGTACGTTTTTGTCTGCTGTGTATTTGTTTTTTTTTCTTGTACTTGTATCTTTTATATATATTTTAGAATTTATTGTAACTTTGTATTTTAAACGAATTCTGTTTTCGTTATTTGATTCGCTGCTTTGTAAGTTACTCTTATTTGATTTTTCTATGGTTGAGTCTATTTTTGTAGGTGTTGCGTCTGTGGATCTTTTAGACCCTGTATCTCTATTTTGATACCTGAAAATCAAAATGGTTTACCCAACGTATCGATGAGACTGTTACCAAAAGCAATTACATTTTTAAGTCTAATAATTTGACAATTTTATATAATAATTACCACCAGGAATATATATTGAGAATTACTGTTCATATTTAAGACACATGAAAGATTTTGCTATGCTATTATTTATCGACGTTCCCTTTTCATTAACGTAGAACGCGATGAAAAATTACTTCAGAATCGTCATTGGTTTTATCCTGATTTTTATTGTGATCTCGTGTCAAGCTACTTAGTTTCACCATCTATTTGTTAAGTCATGGAATCCTGATGGACCAACCTATCTCAGTGATGTACTTCTTCGCAACTCCGAATAGTCAGGTTTCACGAGCATACAGCAAACTCCTCCCACTAACGAGTTGCGTAGTAAGATAGAAGTCAATAGCTTAGTCATAGTTGGAAGCGGACTTATTTTCTTGCTTAGTGCGGAGTGGTCTTTTAATGAACTGTAATCTATACATTCTAATCTTCGACTAGCTCTACAATATCTGTCTCATGAGCTTTCCTGATATCATTTAGCCGATGGTATCATTTATCCTTGATTTAGTTGAGGTTGTAACCTGTCAGGGGATAGGCGGATATTACAGAAAGACTTTGTTCCCCAGATAATTTTTCTCTCACTTTTGTGGGGCTTCCCACTCTAGCACCCCATTAACGACTGTTAATGGGATCCAATCTATTGATGCCGCTTGTGCGACACTGACCCCTAGCTAAATTGGACGAAGATACAACAGGATCCCTGAATAGTTGTTTGGAGATCATGTTTTTCGAGTAGCAAACAATGAATTTGCGGTACTTCACTCGTTTTCAATACGCGTCATGGATGTCCAACAAACGTCAATATCAAGATACTCAAACCTATTTTTCAACAATGGAAAAAGCGATTGTAATATGTGTACTCACAAAGGTATGGAATATCTTGAATATTATAAGATCGGTGCTCCTTAAATTTAATTTGATCAAGTTTTAATGACTAGCTTCTGAATTTATTACAAAAGCTTGCTAAAAAGCCCTCAAATCATCTAGTTTTTCTCTTGTTAATAAACGGTACTTCTGATGTTTTAGGAAGCCCGCTTTAATGACTTTCCAATTCATATTTGCTCACTGTTCTGTGTTGCCGTTTAATTGATTGTTCTCGCTTCTCGTTAAGTATTTTTTGTCAAATGTCTCAAGTCCACTTTCTTGATTATATAAACAGAATTGTCCCGTCAAATTTTTGACTTCTTCGAATGACAATTTTTTTCCTGAGTTCTACACTTTGTCTCATCAAAGATTATTGTTGAACAGTCGTGTATATGTCGTACGGATGTGTTCGCGTGAATTGCGTTTTGCCCTAAAAACAGCTTGTTGTCGTTCGTAATTATCACAGCTTTCACAAAACAGAACACGACTGTCGGGAAGCTTTGAATTCTTCAAATAGTAAAAATTATGTAAATAATATCATTATATACATTATCTATTTATATGAAGATGCTTATTTTTAATGTTTAGTGACTTTTATCTTTTCTCTAATTTTTTACCCTCTCATCTGTCTAGATGTTTTCAATACTACTGATCTTAGATGAAGTTTCCCTATCCCTTAAAAGAGTTGTTGTTCAAAATGACGCGTAAGTATACCCTTTACTTTTTGTAGATCTATAATTTTTTTTTACTTTCGGACCTGATTTTTCTCACTTAAGAGCTGTACTGTATTACATTATATCGCGCTAAAGTTCCTGTTTACAATTCAAAACGTGAAAACATATTTAAATAAAACGCTCGAAAAATAAATCAAACCTAATAACCAAATATACAATAAACACCATTCATACTACGACTTTGTTCCAGAAAGGGATAATCTGCATCTGCTTTCAGAAAAAGCTACAAGATTCTGTCACTTCCGTCTACTTAAACTGTATTTGTGTATATATTCCTTGATTTGATTGTTTCTCTTTTCCATAGATGTTCATGACTGTTAGATTAATTAACTAATCAGTGAACTACTCCAAAATCCTTAATCCCTTATATGAAATTTTTTGACACTTTATCTCGTGAACATAGGCATACAGAAGTTTTATAATTCAGTAGAACAGAACGATTTTTAAGAAGTAGAAATTCCGCGATTGCATTGTATTCATAGATATCGGTTTGACTTCCTTTGAAGTTGTATATGACTTGAATAGTTTTTTTCTTCATAGTATCTTGTAACTTCAATCAATGTTATTCCAAACTTTTCGGCAAACACACCTGAATATAGAGCATATTTGGAGTTTTTTGTACAAAAAATAGAAGCTGTATTTGTGTATATATTCGTTGATTTGATTGCTTCTCCCTTCCATAGACGTTCCCGACTGTTAGATTATCAACAAGAATTGATTAATCAACTAATCAGTGAATTATTCCAATCATCATCGTTAGCAAGTGAAACCACGTCTAAAGAATTCTTCAAATCGGTCGTTGAGAATGGTCTGTTTTCATTACCGGACAGTTTTTTCTCTATTCATAAAGGAATGCGTCTATGGTGTTTAACTCTACATCACCTACCGACAGTAAGTTGTTTCATGGTTTTTTATTTAATTGATACTTTTAGTTCAACGATTGAATTTTTATGTGGAACTTTAAAGTTCTCACTATTTCTCCTAATAAAGACATTTTTCTAAAAAAATTTCTTTCTTTCTAAATGATAAAATAGTTGTCAATAAGGGATAAAAATGGAGTCCAATAATTCAGTGGTTAGGATGGTTAACTTTCACCCACTACGTAGCAGGCTCAAGTTCCGTTTGACCCGGTCCGGTTTAAGCTTTACTAAAAAGTTTAGCTCAAACGTGAATGCACAAATTTGTATATAGCAAGAGAGCTAATATTAGAAATAACATGGGTTGTGGTTTGCTTAAATAACTTATGTAGGTTGATCACAATCAATATATGTTAATAAATAGGTATATAAGCGAAAGTTCCTGGACTATTCTATATAGTAAGCAGGTCGTTATTATTGCTTCGAAACCAAACTAGTTAACATCGGGATACTAATATAATTGAAATTCACCTCTTTCAATCAATTTTATGCACTTTCTTGATAATTTCATACATTCAGTTCGTATTAACCATCGCAAGATTTAATACTTCTCGCATTTAAAAAAACTTTTTTTTTATAGAAAATTCAAATCAATTATTTGTCAAAATTTATTCATGATTTCCTTCGACTTCGTCAGCTTTGGCCAACTACAATAAATGAAGTAGGTTATGTTGTCTCCACTCTTAATCTTTCACTCACGTTCTTCAATTTTTCATATTTTCTTTTATATCCTAAGAGAGTTGTTATTTTTGTCCATTCTTAATAGTATTAGCATATGTATCCTTTTAGTTCCTAAAAACTATAGAGTATAAAAGCAATATAGAACATACCACTCCATATATTATACAACAGTTTATTGTGAACAGGCAAAATATTCTGATTTAATTACGATCATCGCGTTATTAATTCTATTATTAGGTAGGAGTTTTAATATATCGTTTCTTCGAATCCTCAATTGTGGACTCAGCTAAAGTAAACACATAAAGACCAGCCAACCAAGATCAAGAAGTAACTTTCCGCTTTTTACGCAAAATTTGAGAATGAAGGACTTTTTTATGTATCATGTAAAACGAGTAGTGCAAATACCTTTGTACAGTATTCAAAACGTTTAAAATGATATTGGAAAATTAATTTTTAGCGTCATAAGTTAAAAGTTGTGTTGAGCATATCGGATGCATAGTTCAAAATCGTTTGCAATGGCACAGGTGTATCTATCCTTCGGCTTCCCCCTTCAAATTCTAAGCTTCTGAATTCATCGTAATTTCTTTTATTTCATTCCACTTATTTATATTTTCTTGGATCGTATCTTCAATACCTAATCTTTTCTATTCCCACTAATGACTGTTATTGCGTTTACTATTCTGGGATTTGTCCCAGCAATTTCATCTCGTTGTGTTAGTAGAGTATAGCAACATAAAATTTTATATATATATATATATATACATTTGACTGAGATATCGAGTTCTTTCTATGTAGATTATATATAACACTCAAATAAGCAATCTCCGTTAATTATAACCCTAAACCCCTTAATCTCTTGACTTCAACTGTAAGTAACAGCTCCTCATCCCAATCCTAACTAGAAACAATTTGGAGACTCATACAAATTTATTTACGTCTTTATAAGTGTTCGGGAAGACGGAGTGTCGTTGTTTAGACGAATTTATATGCCGTTATTTTTCCGATTTCCACACTAAACATATAAATGTGCTTAGTAGTTTAATTAATTATACTAAACCTATATACTCTTTTTACTATTATTATTATTTATTTTCTATGACCTAGTCTTTTACAAACTTTTCTGACCGGACAACAATGGGCTTAAACTCACCGAAGTCGTTTTAATCTTCTCTTCGTTCCATAATATCACCATGGCCATTATTCCTGTTAAAAAACAAGACTTCAAAGTGAAACAAATTAGCCCCGTCAACATCTTTGATCGTTTAGTGGTTTTCTAGACGTTGATAGCATATTAAAATTATAAACCTCATGTATCCCGTTTCTCATGAACTAATCATAGTTGTATTTACGATGTGTTTTGAACATGCTTTGACCGCTCATCAATTTATTTAAACTTGTGTACATATGTAGCAATTTTACCAGCTCACTTACGCATCATTTGTCATTCTCTTTTCCATTTCAAGAATGTCAATCTCTAATCATTGACAGTATCCAAAGTCTTTACTTTTGATTAAGTTAAAACTGTCTTGTGGTAGGTTACTTTACAGTTCCTACAAATAACCTAGACGGTTATAAGATTTAGTCATGATCATTTAGTCCTTTGGTTCGCACTATACGGAACTCTTGATCTAGTCATTTATTTTCCCTTGTTTTTTGCTTGTTGTAATCGGTGAATCATGTTGGAAATCTTGGCTTTGTTGAATTTTCTAATAGAAAGCTCCATTATTGAAGGTTGTTAATTTATCATTCTTTTTGTCACAGTTGAATTCACAAGTCCACCACTGAAAACCTGGAAGCACTGGATGGCCGTTTCGTTCCAATATGGGACTCCTCAGCAGTGCTAAGTAGTGCTGGATTTGAGACATGTTTTATGATAATTGAAAAGACTTTTTGATGCATGGAATATTCTTGTTGTGGAATCATCGTGAAAAATATCAAACTGCTATATCTGCGTTCTAAATATCACTGCGCCACTTCTGTTGACCAAGATATCATCGAACATACTTAAAGGTTTATATATATATATCACATCGACGTCGAAATGTGTATATTTCATGTTTGATTTCAAATTGATTAAAACCACTTTCACAGATTAGTTATTTCAAGTTTTTATTCATTATCTTATGACTGCAAAATTGTGTTGTGTTTGTACACAGCTGATTGTTTTCTCAACTTTAAAACTTCGTAGTTGAAATACATTTCAATTATTGATTTAAGATAGTCGAACCAATATGAATCCAACTTATTTTTCTACTTTGTAGAATAAGTTTTCAATTTTTAGACATTCTACGTTATAGTTTCTAACCATGGTTTTTTAGAAATTAGGATGGTACGATCTGAGGCCTAATATAAGGTAGTATTTACCAACCGAAATAGGGTATCGAAAGAAGACAAACTTCAAGCGACCAGCTGTGTGCTTATCAGTAACCGTCACTCTCATCTAGCAAAGTAATCTGATGCTCGTGTTTACTTTATTGTTGAGGACATTAAAATATATTGAATCATACACACGCACACAGTATGCATGTTCAAATACTCGGGTAAAGATAAAAATACATAATGTGGTATTCTAAATATCAAACTAAATGAAATCATTTGGAATGTATCGCTGTTTATGTATGTATGTGTGTGTGGGGGAATAGCTTCTTGAGAATAAAGTTATTTTAGTTGGTATAATTATTAACTTGTCACGGAAAGAATTATTCTTATTGTTATCTGGTACGTAATCCCATCATCACGGAGATATTTTGTAGATAATTAACAGTCGTCTGATAATCTGATATATATTCACTTTGAATCTTTGGTGTTTGGTTTTGTTTAAAGAAATTATCAGTTCCCTTGATCCATTCATCTAGTATTATTCAGCTCATTGCTCCGTCATAAAGACTAATCTAGCCAGCCATATGGCCCAGAGATACTCGCTATTTTACTCATTGTAGATATTCAGTTTTAAAATTATCTTTTATCTTGCAAATTCATTTTGTCTTGTAAAATCATATTGTCCGTGTATAATCTCTATCTCCACTGATAGTTTTACTACTTCTACTACCCTGTGATTCGTCTTGATGTTTTCATCTTCTTGTGGTGATATGGCGTGTCAACTCCAATTATTGCATATATTTTCCAGCTTCTACGTCACATACCGATTGATAAAAACCAGGTAGCACTGAATAGCCATTTGTCTCTAGACTGGCACCTCTGAAAAGTTGACTGTTCAAGGACATGTAGGTTTGCAGATTAATGATATAATTGCTCTGTATCACGAGTCGACTGAAAATGTACATTGTGAACTTTCTACTAAGTGGATGTTATACAATAAGATACAAAGATCCTCAATACATGTCGAGTTATTACTGTTAAGTGGTCCTAAGCTGCAGTAGAACAACTTCTGAATGTTCCGTCATTTCCAATGTTTCTTCAGTTAATATCAGTTCATAATGCCTACACAATTCTTCACAAATATTCCTTAGATTACTGTGATTTGTTGTTTTGCCAACGTTGAATAAATCTACCGTTGAATTTTATTATTATTAATATAGGCTGCTTCCATATTCTATCCTCATTTACGTGAAATTATATATCAATTGAAACACATTAACGAATTCTTGAAGTTATGCTTTCCTGAAGCATTAAAGATGAATTATGATTCACAATTAATTATTCCGATAACTGATAATTTGAAATCTCTTTTATCGTGTAAAGTAAGTGAATTATTGATTTTAATCTTATACTGAGTACATATTACACTTTTGATTTCTTTAAGATTTTTCCGTTTACACTTCGTCATGACAACTTTACTCTACCCTCAATCATTTTTATAACATACATTAAAACTACTGAAAATAATGTATTTGTAATATCTAGATGAGTGGAAATACCTAAATTTTAAATTTTCTGACGATTCATTGTATGACTTAATTGACTTTTAGTCTATTTTGCTTAACTTATCGTTCGAAATACTATTATCTGTCTGAGTGTTTGGACTATTTTTTTCCTAATACTCAACTAATTAACTATGGTTGTTTTAAATATATTAACTAAACCTGATAAACAGTTGACTAAATGTTTGTAATATTCAATTACAGCCTAATTATTTTTTAAAAATGTCAGATGGTTTAGGTTATCTTATTTCAAATAAATTTTATGCTTTGTTAAAGCTTAATATTCATTACTACTGACTATACCCAAATTTGTTACCAGTAAGTTTTTTTTCCACTTAACGAACATCTATGATGGTCTTAATTTTAGTAAAATAAAAGGATATCTCACCTATTCCAGTAGATTTAAAGTTATGCTAGTAAGATCTAAAAGTAAAGAGCTTTTACGTGACTGCCCCCCCCCCAATGTAACTGCACTTTAGGATCTGCCATTACTATGCCAGTGTTATATGACCTTCAGCACTAAATTAGTTTCCACGAGAAGATATATCTTTCTATAATAAGGGCAGTCTAAAAATGACAACTACTTGTAGCCTAAGTGTATCTTAACTGAATATATAATATATTTAGTTAAAGTAATGTTTTGTGTCGTTTCGATGGTCAGCTTTGACCGACTATCCTAACTTTCATAAACCAAGATGACCTTCGCTTGAGTGTGTGGTTTCATCAGATTGAAAGGGAAAAACAAAGTACTTAATTTCTTCATTGAAATGTTAGTCAAGTTAAGTTGTGACTGCCCAATGAGCGAGGAAAAACATATCCAGTCAGGTGCATCAAACGTAAAAGATTATCCTATATACAAAAACGATTTTGCTTTTTTTTCCATTGTGAGCCTGCTTGTTGAATACTCTCTATTGTTTGATAATACACTGCCCTTCTGACCTATATATCTGTTTGTTGACTTTGAGTATTTGAGTTTAGGTGATCAAGTATCCATGATCTATTTGACCAATAATTACACTGTCCAGAGTAGAACAGCTAAAACCCTGTTTTGTAATCGTAACAGTCGTATTTTCTACATTTTATGTAGCTATACTATTTCCGAATAAAATTATTTTGAGGCAAAGTGATACGAAACCACATTTATTTGTAAAAATCAGTAATAATCAACCTATCGAAGTGTTCTCTCTACTTTATAACTGTCCATTTTATTGTATCACACTATTGTTTTATTTTATTGATTGAAATAATTTAGAACAACATATATGAGCGAACAATATTGTTTTCGATTAGATCCTCATCAGGCTTTACTGTAATATATAGTAATATTTATATGCATATACGAAATTATTAAACCAATCAAGGTAGTTTATGAGTCAATGATAACAATGGAAAAGATTACATAATAAGTGAAAAGTACAAATTGATAGTGTGGTGACAGGTGTACTAGTTTTTGATAAGAATAATCAATGTTATCATTAACTGATAAACTACCTTGATTGGTTTAATAACTTCGTATATGCATATAAATATTACTGCATATTACAGTAAAGCCTGGTGAGGATCTAATCGAAAACAATATTGTTCGCTTATATATGTTCTAAATTTACAATATGGTATTTTTCAAATTTTGAAATAATTTAATCTGAAATGTTTTTTCCCGTTGTTTTAGCTTGGCTTATCTTTGATTTTTTGTTTGCTCGACGCATGTGCTCGTGCCTCCAACCCCACTGATCCATCAGATTTGTAAGTTTATTTGTACCTGTTCATTAAACTTAATCAATACTATATCATACCAGTTAGTGCATAATGACAAAATAGGTTTTTATATTGAAAATTTTGTGCAATCATATAGATATATATATGTCATGGCTCTTTGTTGTTTATTTCTTCTTTTTTTAATTTATGTTTATCAAGTATTCAATTTGGAGCGTATTTCAGTTATGCCAATTCATTTATTGATCGTACTTGCATTAATAATACCACTAATGAATGTGATTATGTTATGGAGTCATTTCCACATTTAGCTTCCATTCTATTGTTGTATATTAAACCATCGAAATATGGTCTGTTAACTAATGATCATTTGAACATATTTTGTGATTTAGCAACCAAAACCATTAAAACATCAAGTAATGATATTACTAAATATACTACTATTACTACTACTACTACTGATAATAATAATAATAGTATGGATGCGAATCAGCAACTATCAACTGGGATCATTGATTCAGCTACTGCTATCCATGCTTCAGTTTCATCGCTATCAATATCAAGTTTGACACAATGTTGTACCACAGTGAGTAATTCACATAACTCTACCGTAAATAGTCATCATCATGCTACTCAACAACAACATCTTACTATGGACAATTCAGTACAGACTACGGATTCACAGAATTCTGAAAATGTTTTGTCAAATATTGCGAAAAACTCCGATGATCTATCTGTGTCAGTAGTTGTCGGTTAGTAGTAAGTAGTAGTAGTAGGTCCATATCTAATAAATACAAATACAGAATTTAGTAAACAGGAGAAAGAGGAAAATGCAGAGATCTGTTTTGTTTTAAAAGAAGTAAGTTCGTTTTTTTGTGTATTTATTTGTTATTTGCAGCTTTTTTCCTCTTTTTTATGTTTCGTTTTGTCTGAATTCAATGTTGATCATTTCTAAATCTTCTTGGGATTTCTGTAACTAGTGAATCGATCTGTCTATACAATAATCCTATTCTATTATTGTTATAACGTGTGATCCGCCTATTAGAGAGCAGCGTATTATCGATCGACACAGTGACGCATGAAATACGAGCGAGCCGCCTAGAGTCCTGATTGGCCCTGCTTCCCTGTCTAGCCCAACAAGTTGAGTCCAGAACACAAGTCTCAGCCTCGGTGATATGAATCATTATATTTCAAACATACTCTGTTTATATAGCAATCAAACAGACCACAACGTACCATAAAATAGAAAATAACATTTGTACAAGATTTAACCTTCAGGAAATGACACAAATAAATATTGACCAGTAGGGAAATGACACGTTGGAAGAATGTTGACCACTGGGGGAATGACACTATTTCTCATTCAGTAATAGCATTAGATAATTTCTGGGGTATTTTCTGAATACCCCAACCATTATCATGTGACATATAACTTCACTATTAGGTTGGGAAATATAATGGATTTTACAGTTTTTCCTTGTTTAGTATCCTCTCGTCAGTGCATGCTCTATCTCCCAAAAAGGCCTAAAAAATCCATGTATATTGGTCTGCTTGAACTTACTTAATCAATATAGAAATCCGGCACTATTTACACTTCGTGTGTCTGGATACTTGATTTCCACCCTTCATAACCTCTCTGGTGTTGGTATAACACTAAGTTCAAAAGAAACATTCTCTCCTGGACTGAATTCTAACAGACGCCTATGTGTTCTCCGACTAAATAGAAAATTAAGAACACTGAAAGATAATAGTACAAACCGTTTTCTTTTTTTTATCTGTGCCTGCATTCCCACTGACCGCGATTCAGATGAACTAAAGGATGAGTTCTATAGAAAGCTTTCTACACTCCTACAAAAAGCCAAACGCTCATGTGTTGTAATCGTAGCACGAGACTTAAACACTAAAGTAGGCAGTTTAACCCAAAGTGAAAGACACATAGGTGGGCCTTACAGGCTCCGAAAGTAATAGGGAACGGAGATAGTTTAAACATAGATTGACAAAGTCTACTTAATGATTGCGGACAGTGGTGCAAAGCTGTGAAAAAGGTGGCAGCTATAGGCAATCGTAGACAATTTTTCATACTTATCAAAGAATCGTCTATTCAGTATGCAGGAGTTAGTGAGAATGTTTTTGAAAAAGATGGGACAATGATCCCCCTTATCACTGGAGACTGGGACAATGGGCAAAATACCCTGAAAAGCAGTTTAATTGCTCTCCACCTACTCTTTAGCCACTTAGTTTTTCTATGTATCCTGAATATGAATTATTTATTTATTTATTTAACACATAGGTATTGGTACAAGGAGGCACCAAATATATATGCGCCACACGAATCGCAATTGATTTGTGTGAGGGCTGTGGTACTGCTCGGGTGCCCGAACCGAAGCAGGTGGTTTTCTTAGGGGGCCACACCCCGAGCCTTTGACCTGAACGTCTGATCCACAAGGCAGTGGAGCATCGTGAGGAGATGCAGTCCCATGGTAGCCGGTGACCAACGATTGGTTCATACGCCATTTGTTCCTTCAGGATACTGGAGCCCATGTGCACCATTGGTTTGGGATCCGGTTAAAGCGCCGGACATTCGCTTTTCGTCCTCTCATTTTCGTAAACAACACCCCCGCCACGTGAAGGCAGTGAGTAGGACTTCCCTGGCAGGGGCTATGTACGCGTGGCCATGTGAGAGCATTTCGAGAGGGAGAGCGGACTCTCCCCACTCTCGGCCGTACCAGGGCATATTCGAATAAAACTTCCCAACTCTTATAAAATTAAAAACAACCATATCTAGTGTGAAACGAGGGAGAGCAGCAAGTTGCGTTTTAGCTGTTAATGTGACTGAGATATTGGTTAGAGTCTTGGAACAGGACGTGATCCCACCGAAAGGGTTCCTATCGCAGACTGCTCCGGTCCATAAGAAAGGACAAAAATGCATCTAGTCCAATAGCATGGTTTTTAAAATATTAGCCTCAATAGTCATCTAAAACCTGACTAGGACTCATAAAGACTAAACTCAGGAAAATCAGTGTGGTTTCAGACCTTGGTGAATATTGATGGACCAAATATTGCTTTTTGCCAACTTCTGGAGCACACATATTTACCGACTCCCAACCACAGTTGCATTTCTCTCTAACGTAACATTTGATTTGTCCACTGTATTTTCTAACAAAGAAATACATTAGTCATGTACAGGCTTTCTACTCAAACACCACTGGGCGAGTAAGAGCATGTGGCTAACTATCACCGGAGTTGAAAAGTCGAAGTTATGTTCGTCAGCACTTTTTGCTCTCCCTATTTTTTTCTTTAACTTTATCATAGAAATTCTAGATACAACCATTGAGATTATTTTTCATTGATAAACGGTTGCGCATTATCTCAACTAAAGTTTTGAATATACATTATCGGATTCCAACTGATTAGTTAGTTGAAACATATGCAAATGAAGAAAAATAAGCTACATATGAATATAATATCTGTCAATGCCAATATACACCAGTAAGCATAAATACGTCTAATAAGTGATAAATTAGTTCCAGATGAAAACGAGTAGTCCAAGTTAATTGAATTTCACCAAATTATCGATTGCAAACAAAATTTGAATGATTAAGTCATACGAGACTATGATTAGGTGTGTTTTATTGTTCAAAATCAATCTCTCTGGATCATTTGGATTTTCGAATTTCCCCATAGATTAATTTTATCATTTCAGTAATGTTCATTTTTCTGTGAAATTGTCTCTTAGATGTCGCATGTTTTCTATAACGATTAATACTGTTACTATGTATACTACTGAAAGATTTGATCAGATAATTTGATGTTGTTGTGCTAATGAAGTATGGATATTTGAACTGATGTACATACGTCTGAAGTTGTATGTTGTATTTGACTGACAAGGTTCTATCTATTAGTGTGAACTAGTTGTAGATTGATGCTGTGTGAAGAGGTTTTTTGAAAATCGACGTGAAATTCCTCTCATTATGATAGGTTAATGCAGTGTGTTGATATTGCACAACTCTGACTCGAGTCCTAGTGAACGAGACTAGTTCTATGCTATTTTTTCCTCCTTCAGTAACTCTTGTAAGAAGACCAGTTGGTGATGATGGCCCGTATGTAGACAAAATACATATGATTTAATCGAGTACATGCAAATTACAGTGATTAGTTTTTATGAATTGAGTATTTTTCAAGGCTGACAAATTATAGTAAGAATGTTTCGGAAGTCCATGAACAGAGCTTACACTAAATAATTCAGTGAATCCTAAATTCATTTTAATCGATATTGATTTACTTTTTCATGAGTTGCATTTGGGGATAGCTTACTCCCAACACATCCCGGAACAATAAGACAATGTGTTGTGTGGTTGTTTCTCTGACTGGTATGTATACTCTGCCCTTTGAAGTTGCTGTTGTTGTTTATTTAACTATAATGCTACAACCTTATGATCCTGTATCGGTGTTATTCGATCACCCTGCTTAGAAAATAAAGCTTTACTGAAAGCACTGTTTTGAGTTATAAGATGTCCAACTCTGATACTATTAACAAGCTTCCTGTACGCTAGTCCAACTGGGTAATTGAGTATGAAGAAAGCATTTTATTGCCCAACTAAATCGAGAAGTAACTACACCGCAAATATATATATATATATATTCCTGATATTCTCGGCTTTTCAATTATTTTCTAGATAATATTTATTTGTGATTAACATCATATTCACATATCACAATAACTTAATTTCCTGTACTATATTTTCACATTTTAATATGATTAATTTCAGTTTTTTCATTTTAATATTGTGTTCTATTCTATCTCTAGCCTTCGTTTATTGATCATTCGAACACTGAACAATTGAATGGATCATGTGTTGTAAACACCGTCGTTTTCTCATTTGGTCTTCTTTAAAATTTTAAGTATAATTCTTTTGCTATTCCGTAAGAAAATCACATCATATTAAAGAGTGAAAAATAACTTCGTTCATTATATTCAACTAGACAAAGCGATTGTATAATTCTTTTCGACATTTGATCATCGTTCTATGACGATACAGTTTTATGATGAGTCATCATGAGATTTTTGTCATTAGAATGAATTGTTTAACCTCATAAAAATGTATTTCATACAATCAAATAAAATATCTTTACATTTGTTTATCCATTTGTTCTAATGTAATTTATTATACACCTCTCTATCATATATGTATCTGTGTGTTTACGGAAATTATTATTATTATTCTGTTAAATTTAAACTCAACCCTTGGGTTCTCTTTTCCTTTTGGTATTTCATGACTTCTCTTATTCTTAACGACACTGAAATGAAATAACAGGTGTATAATTTATTTTTTACCAACTTCAATGTATAAAAGTTTTACACCATCACCGTTCTCTTTTAGTATTTTCTTCTCTTTCACGTACTCGTGCGTCTGTTGCCTGACTTTCTTTATTTTCGGTTTCTATGACGCCATTAATAAAGTTTGCATGTCTTTTTGTTGCTTAACACTGACATCCCCAGTGTGTATTTTTTTCGTTTTAATAATTGTGAAATAACCTTCTGAATAAAAAGAATGGAGATTCTTTTTGTTGTTCTCTCTTGTCAAACCATATTTTACTCGAGATCGGGGTAGAGGGAATAGTTTAATGTCTAATTGATTTGTTTGTATATTTTGTAAGTAGTTTTCGTTATTAACATAGGATCTATTTGAAAATTTGAAGGGTAGTACTTGATGCCTCTGGCATCCTACTTTAACACGAGTAGGTATGGATTCACAAGGTTACATTGAAATAAAATCACTTATTAATTTCTGGTTTTGTGTCAAGCACGATATTTTTAGATCACTGAGTTGAAACCCCAGTGTGGCCCGTATTTCCAGCTTCAATTCATGATGTCACAGGTTATCATTGAATTCCTTAGTAATTCCAGTTAATTTTACAGGTCGACTTCTGAAACTGAGCTTCAGAAATTTCCAACTGATAGCTAGTTATTTTTGAACACAGGATTATAATTTCTGTATAGACAACTTTCAGCGTTTCTCATGACTGATCTTAGTTCCTGTCGCGAAGTGTACAAAATTCGCCTGGAAATCATCTAGCCTTATTTCAAAGTCTGTAGTTCCTGTATATTTGTGTTTGTATTTGACATCGTGTTGAAGAAAGTCAAATGAACCGAAAAGATTAGTTTACTTCGCGATTTCAATTGTTAATTCTTGGTGATTATTCAGAAGTTCTTTTAGATATAGAATACGTTTTGGTTGATTTAGACAAGTTTTGTTATCAGAGCTTGGACTTCGAAATCTGACTGTGGTTGGTTGTGTGCTCATCATTAGAGTACTGCATACTAGTCCCTAATTGACAATAGAGATTTCATTTCAATACTCCGAAGTCTACAAACACTAGTAAATAATAACGAATATTAGTAAATACTAAGATGATAAGTAAGTCCAAAACATGAGATCATAAAAATGACTGTTCATAATTCCATTCTGAGAATCAAACAACGAGGTAATTCAGACTCATACTAGTAGTCGTATTAGTCACGGTATTGTTGTTCGTTAACAATAGTTTCACTAAAAATACACGACTAATTGAAGATCGTCAGACACTTAGAACAAACGTCAATTCGAGAAATAGTATTGTCGTATATATAATTGTTACTTGCTTACTCCTATTACCCCTCATGGATGAGCATGGGGCGCCTATCAGGATTCTTCATTCTCCAGGAAACTTTACCTTTAGCTCTTCTAAGGTTACTGACGGTCCAAAGCCTCGGTAAAGGAGGAGGGTTGGGTATGGGATCAGCAACCCCATCCCGTCAAAAACAACTTTACTGGAAAAACGCTAACCAGAATAAACAATTAAACCATTTAAACTCTCTCCTGAGAGTTTAAGAACCATCATTTAGAAGAATTCTAACGCCTCATAGTGAAAGCCAATATTCCTCAGAAATCCCGAAGCCGATACTCTTTCTAACAATAAGAGTAACTATTAACACAGGTACATGGAATGTCCGGACAATGTGGATAACTGGGAGGACCGATCAAATAGCTACGAAAATGAGGAGATACAACTTGGTGGTGCTCGAGATATTTAATTGTTACAAATGAAAAAAATATTGATACGGACTGATAGTTGCACAAAACACATGGAATTTTAAGAACGAAATCACCATATGAGAAAGTAATAATTAAAACACGAAGTTCAGCGAAGGGATCTCTTTTCAACGAATTTATTATCAAGCTGTACAATCGTATATATATATATATATAAAATTTTGTAAAAGTACTAATTCCGTGAGGAAATGTGAACACAGTTAACCATGACATAATAAAAAGGGGTGATAATACTAGATTACGTAATACGAATAATAACAATAGATTTAGTGAATATAATAAGATGATTAAAATGTTTTTTGTTATAATACTTAAAGGTCATAGAGGTGTGAAAAATAAATAAATAAGGTAATATGATGAGTATTTACGAATAAAAACAATGAGAATATAAGACATAAGTAAAGGGGGGAATGCAACATTAATAATAATAATAATAGAATAATCAAAATAATTAAGGCCAAGGTAACGATAGCGATAAGACGTACTTCTTTTGTACGCATAGTTCTGGTTTAAGCTCCTGAATGGTAAGAGCTTATATTTATATACGATTGTACAGCTTGATAATAAATTCGTTGAAAAGAGATCCCTTCGCTGAACTTCGTGTTTTAATTTTAATGTTTAAATGGGAATTATCTGTCAAATACGATATTGTTTAGCATAATATATATTGCGATCTATAAATTTCAAAATAAACACTTTTCTGAGGATAAACAACGAATGAATTATACTAATCGCTTTAGTGTTTACGCTTGACTTGGAAGGGAAGTTTGATATAAAGTTTACATACATAACTATTAGTTACCACGAATAGTAATATTCCTACGGTAGGAAAAATACATGACTGAGTGAACTGAGCAGACCACTAGATAAAGTAAACTTGTGCTTCTCATTATAAATGTAAAATCTACTCTGAACTAGCGTAGTGGGAATTCGTACGTAAAACCTCGGTACACAAATACTAAGTTTTTATTCGAGTTAGGATTGCAACGGAACTGCTGTACCCAATTCTACACAGTTTTAGGAAAATTCGACGACAGTGAAAGGCTGGTTGTGTAATACTATTTATATTTATAAGTTTGTTATAACTTGTTGGGAATATTGACTTATAGTCACTTTGTGAGCTATAGCTCAGTGGTTAAATCACTCTTCTACCAACCACTGAATTAAAATTCTGAACTTCCTTTCATCTGCTTTAATTTTATCAACTGAGTGGTACTTTTTAAATCTAGATCACAAGTTCAGTCAATTGTCTCTATTATATTTTCTAATTGTTAAGGTTTGTTTTTTTGGATACTATAATTTGCTCAACTTTCCCGAATCAGAACAAGAATTGAAAGAGAATAATGTCTATTCTGACAAAACCAAAAAGCAGAGATATATTAATAAAAGCATTTGAGATTATATAGGATTTACGTAAGAATTCCCAGCATCTCGATTTCTGTGTTATCGTTGATTGGTTGAAAAAAGATCAGTCAATCTATTTCGATTTGAATCTGATCTGTGTATACAAAATAGTTAGCACTATCCTACTAATATCTCTAATTGTTTAACATGTAGAAAGGCTAGTTGTATATCTGTTTCTGTAATACTACAACTATTCTTTTAATCAATCAATACATAAAATTCATTTGAAACTTCAGTTAATGACTAGCTTCACTTATCTGTTTTGAGCCCTAGATTTTAACTGACTAAACTTAATCTTTAGTGTTAACTGCAAACATTCTTGCTAATTTTATAGCATATAGTGTTGAATTTATATTTATCATGTGATGTTTAATCATTTTAATACACGTCCTCAATCATCTACTAAGTCATAGGTTTCAGTTGAACAAATCAATTTTTTCCTCAAAAAACTTCAATATGTATATGCTGTCGAAAAAAGCCGGAAAAGTTAGTCAGTCTTTGGAATGAGACATTTAACCTATGAATATTTTGCTAATGTGTTTACTAACAAATTTAGTTTTTTAATGGTTGAATTCATGAGTCGATTAAAGCTAGATCACCATTGAAAATCTGGAAGTACTGGACGACCGTTTCTTCCTAATATGAAACTTCCACAATCCTGCACGCGGGCCTCGAACCCAGGACCTTCGGTTTCGCACGCGAACGCTTAGCCTCTAGACCACTGCTTATCATCCTGACATAATGTTGTGATTATTGTAATGGATTTTGGCCGTTCACTTGATTACACGACCATTCAACTAACTAATCATTATTTTTAATCATTAAATTATTTCTTTGAAATGAATTCAGTTATGATATTTCTAATATATTACAAAATTGTATCCCTTTTTGTATATCATGTGCTCTGGTATGAAATACCGTGTATTTTTTGGAAGCTGAATACTATTTATTCAGTTTTACAACACACATGCACAGTGTATTATAATGTTGACCTACAAAACTTCACCATGACTTGTCTAACTTATTCATGCGTTAGAGTACATAAACAAAAATTAATCTACAGTGCATTAAGTAATCCTTAGCTTTAATAAGTTGGTATATATTTTCTTGTTAAGAATGATTATGCTTTCATAATGAAAGAGAAAAAAACATATTCAACAGGTGAATATAAACTTAGTTCTTTTTAAAAGTTAAATATTTCAGATTCTACAGTTCGTATTTTTATAAGAACTCAAATCTCTACATATGCTTCTGTGTTACGTGATCTAATAGTCAATAAGATATTGTAATCCACCAGTGTTTGCTACTCTTGATATAAATAGGTGGTTAATTTTCCATACATATAAGTGTAACTTATTTGAATACTTTGCTGATGTTAAATTTGTTCATCTATATTTTGTTTTTTTATACTTTGTCTATGACAATGTAGTGATCACATCGTAGTCCTACAAACAAACAACTACATGATTCTATTTTAAATCTTGGGCATATGTATGTCATTTTTAATATTGTGATTGTTTCGATAGTGTAATAAGACGAAGTTTATCAGAATTATGTGATACATTTGCGCAATACATTTCGAACAATCTTATCACACATACACATGTGAAGAACATTTTTATATGAAAATTAAAAGGTCAACAATTTGTCCTTACCCTTAACCTACCTTGGCAATACTGATTTATTATCCAGAGTGGTTATCACATTGTTTTTGTGTACTTTATTTTTTTCTTTGTTACAGCTTACCTTTAATCCATCTAGTTGACCTTTCAGTCTTCATATAAAAATGTCTTTACAAGTATATTATGATTATTCATTATTTTCGTTAAGTTTTTATCACAGAAGTGTCTTTATCTCTACTATATAACAGCTTGTCTTTGTCGAACGCAATAATTTTTAAACTATAATAATGAAGCGATCAATAATTAATAAGTATTATTCATATCATGGATACTATCCAAGTCAGATGATGTTCATAGTGTAGAATGAAATTAGTAAGGTAATGAATAACTGTGAGATGTTTATCTGTTTCTGTATTTTCATAGCAGGACTCTGTTTAAAAATACTAATTTATTTAGACAAATTTACATTCCTTAAGTCAATGTATTGTGTTTTAAATATTAACCTGGTTATTTATTCTATTGATTTGAAATTTTGTTTAATTAGATTGAAGGAACTTTTTACCATAGACCCATTATTTCACTGAACCGGAGAAGTTAAATGGTATTTGGAAACGAGGAATTAGTGGATGGGAAGCTAGATCCCTCAGGTTTCCCATCGTTCGTGTTATTTTTATACCACAAAGTTGAAATTTATTAATCTACATTTCGAACTTCATTCAGTACTCACACTAGTGACTAATTTTAAGAAATGATTTATGAAGTTTAAGCGGGTAGCTTGACTGTTGGGGTTGAATCATGTCTAATATGATACGAACACTAACGATGTCTACACAATATTATGAACTGACCGAATTTAGGAATGATGGATTTTGATTCAAATGGGCTATAAATAACCATTGAGTTGAAAGATCTCAAGATCTTGGTTTATATTTTGTGTGGGGTCAAGCGTGGACATCATTTGTGAGTACCAAATGATTACTTCCTCAATTTTAGTAGTTACATGTTTAACGTTAATTCGTGAATAAAGTACAAAAATACCGTATTATTACGATACAGTATTTAACTTTCATATTTGTTACGTGAAGACAATTCTTGAGTAAATTGTATAATGAAATTGTTCAGCCGTACAGTAAATGTCAAAATCAACTTTATTGAATATTCTTCATATCAAAGAAGCAGTAACCCATTGAAGAAGCAATAAAATGTTCACCAAATAACAGTATAAAAATTTCCAAAGTTTTTTTCGAGTTATTAAAAATTCACTTGGTAATTGAAATATGTCCTTGTTTCAAAGTACACATCACGCAAACGTTTAGTTAATGATATACATAAATTGAAGTCAACTCCTAGTGATTTTGTTTACGTTTAAAAAACCATTCAGACTATTTTTTTATTGATAAACGGTTGCGCATTATCTCAACTAAAGTTTTGAATATAAATTATCGGATTCCAACTGATTAGTTAGTTGAAACATATGCAAATGAAGAAAAATAAGCTACATATGAATATAATATCTGTCAATGCCAATATACACCAGTAAGCATAAATACGTCTAATAAGTGATAAATTAGTTCCAGATGAAAACGAGTAGTCCAAGTTAATTGAATTTCACCAAATTATCGATTGCAAACAAAATTTGAATGATTAAGTCATACGAGACTATGATTAGGTGTGTTTTATTGTTCAAAATCAATCTCTCTGGATCATTTGGATTTTCGAATTTCCCCATAGATTAATTTTATCATTTCAGTAATGTTCATTTTTCTGTGAAATTGTCTCTTAGATGTCGCATGTTTTCTATAACGATTAATACTGTTACTATGTATACTACTGAAAGATTTGATCAGATAATTTGATGTTGTTGTGCTAATGAAGTATGGATATTTGAACTGATGTACATACGTCTGAAGTTGTATGTTGTATTTGACTGACAAGGTTCTATCTATTAGTGTGAACTAGTTGTAGATTGATGCTGTGTGAAGAGGTTTTTTGAAAATCGACGTGAAATTCCTCTCATTATGATAGGTTAATGCAGTGTGTTGATATTGCACAACTCTGACTCGAGTCCTAGTGAACGAGACTAGTTCTATGCTATTTTTTCCTCCTTCAGTAACTCTTGTAAGAAGACCAGTTGGTGATGATGGCCCGTATGTAGACAAAATACATATGATTTAATTAATTACGTATGAATTCGTGTTATGGCTGACTTTTTGTTGGACTAAGATATTGAAGTTGTCTATTCTCTGTGTTGTAACTAATCTTTAACTGGTTTAATCTGCAGAATCCAGCTATCAATAATAAACAGATAAATATTACGTGAGTTATTTTTTAGTATCCTCTATATTATATCTTATAATAGTCCTCCCATAGAAAATTGCAAATGGTTTACTGAACAAATAAATTACCATCATTCCTTGTTTTTTTTCTTCTTCATATTCTCATGTTTCCATCTACCATAATCTATTGGAATTGATTCAGTTTATACATTTATTTCTAATATTAATTCTTTTGTCTAGATTATTAACTAATCAAAAATAAATTGCGGATACATAATCAAAATTTTATTCATTAAAAAGTTGGTTATATTTTGTAATCTCATACTGAATGAATAACCTCTACGATTTGTACTGTTTTCTATGTATACTAAATACCAAATTGTTTTTATCAATTATTTCGAATGTAATTTAACATACTTGAAATCATGTTGTTTATTATAATTACTAACTAAACTTGTATTACTTAAATTCGGTTGTTTGTTTTTTCTGAAGAAGTGGCTTACTTTACGTCACGAAACATCAAGTATATAACAAAAAATATATTTTCATTAAGTGTATTTATGGAGATTGCAATATTTTTCAAAAGTTGAATCTAAGCTAGACCACTTTTGAAAACTTGGAAGCACTTGAAGGTCGTTTCGTCCTAGTTTGATACTGGTTTTCAATAATGGTCTTGTGATATGTGCTACTGATGTCGGCAGATATATGTGGTATGTATCACCAATGAAAAGTGAAATGCTTGGCTGTAAAAGGTTAAGAAGATCGAAGAGAAGAGAACGAGAACAGAGAGTGATTGTTGTGGAAACGAAGGAACAATTAAGTCTGAGACAACTGTATGACATTTTGCAAACAAAGTATTTAGTGAATGGTTATCAGACTTTACTAAGAGGTTCTGTAATTTTGCGTTTAATTACATTTGGTTGTCCCCGCTTGTATTCTCATTCACTACAGTTTAGCTTAGATCGACTCGTGAATTCAGCTGTTGATAATACTACAATCTCCACAAATCCACTTACTGATAATAATGATGTGCCCACTAGTGACTAACTTCAAGATGGATTTCCTGAAGTTCTTATGAGAAGCCGTGACCAGTGTAATCCAATCCGTATCTAGTGTGAGACAGTTTTCCACCTCAGTATGGTGGTCTCGCTTAGATAGACCCATGAATTCAAAATTATCTTTATTATTTATGTGAGTTTTTTATAACGGTTGAATATTTATAGACTGTTTTGCAGTTTCAGTGTGTTTAATTTGGAGAATTTCTCCGTATGGTCATTGAGATTATATTTTGTCTTTTCATACACGATTTGCTTTTAAAAACCATATACAAATGATACATTTCTTACTACTGAACATTGATAAGTAGTTTGATTTATTTCGATTAATAATGTTTTCATTCAAGTCGTAGGACTTTCCTAATTGAAACATTTCAAGTACATTGTTGCAAGAGATAGATACTTATCTCTGGATAAATAAATCGCCTACTATTCAGTGCCTAATCTGTTTGACAAAATACAATACATTGTCTATACATACAACCTGAAATGTATATTGCACGTGGTATTCGTAATTTACTCAATAATACGGAGGATCATATGTATCAAAGATGTTATTCCTTCTTTTTGTATAATGCAGCAAAATAATGATACAATGTACTTGATATCTGTGTGTATTTTCAGGTTAAATAAGGATCCCATTTTTCATGTTTTAATAAATTATATCGCATTTTACACACTATGAGTGTAGGGAAGAGCAATTTATTTTCCAATCCATAATCATACAGTGGTTAAATAAAATATGGGAATCATACATGAAATATATTATTTGCGCATCATTTTGAATAATCTTTTGGAACCTTCGTTGTTCCTTTATCCTTATTATTGTCTTTACTGCTTTCAGTTCCTTTCTCTTTTCTCTTCATATTAATCGTTTCAATCTTCGTTTGAAAGATATTCCTCTTCTGACCAGTGATACATATTATTTGTCTGTCAACATAAGTAGCATACACCATAGTTTTACTTCAACTATCATGTATATTGGTCATAAATATTACAATGTGTTTTCTAATAATAGGTCATTATCTAGAATTCAAGTGTTGTATCAGATTAGATCTATTAATATCAACCCTAAAACCCTGGACAAGTGTGCATGTTGAAAATCGTTATGATGAGTAATGATAAATAGTTCATTCGAACAGTTATTCAATTGACGATATTCCCTAGTGATCATTGGTGGTACTGTGTGATTCAAATTGAAATATATTTAATTTCGATAACAGAATAACTTATTGTTTAACTAGACAAACCTATAAAAATGTAACCATTTTATATATATATATACGATTGTACAGCTTGATAATAAATTCGTTGAAAAGAGATCCCTTCGCTGAACTTCGTGTTTTAATTTTAATGTTTAAATGGGAATTATCTGTCAATTGAAGAAATGCAAGGACCTTATGACGATGAAAGAGCTCAATGGGTTCTTACGTTACACCGTCAAGCTTGCGTTAGTGAAATGTGAGATCAATTTTTTCGAAAGCTGTATCGAAAATAACGATTATCCTAAATGTTTCTGGAAGGCACTAAGGCGAAACCATATTCATCCCAATGCAAAAACACTCAAACGTCATACACTAAATTATATCGATGCTATTAAATCTCGAATAGTCGAACTAGATCGCAACGTATCTCTAAGAAGTCACGCATTGTTCGAATTGTCGTTAGATGAACGTAAACAGTTTGAGGACTATGTTACTAATGTTACGGAAAAACAGTCACAAAAAGCTAAACGTAAACACTTGGAAACATTGCAACACGTAGACGTGGTTAAGAAGTTTCCAGAACATCCAGAAAAGTATGTATTTAATCATTCTTCTATTAAACTCTCGTCAGTCCAAATACAGGCCTTATCATTGGGTCCCAAGTTCTGTAACAGCACCTCCAAAACCAGTAGACTTCATACACAAATACAATTCGAAAATCTATCAAATCAAACTCATGATCTTATGCCGACATCCCCACAAAATCTTCAGCACTTTAAATCCACATTACTGGACTGCAGTCATGGATACGTTAATGCACAATGCAGTAAGAATAACCTATTAACTAAGAACCACTTGGATCAGCTAATACTCCTGAAAAGAAATAAGGATTTAATCCTAAGTAAACCTGACAAGGGAGCTGGTGTAGTACTACTTGACCGCCAAGAATATTTGGATAAAATGAAGTTAATTCTAGAGGATGGTACTAAATTCTCCAAACCTAAAGGAGAAGTCGATAAAACATTGCAAATCGAAAAACAGCTAACAGATGTTGTTAAAAATCTTAAGAATAAAGGGATAATAACCCAAGATCTATATAATCACATACGTCCCATGAGTTCAATCATCCCGCGCTTATATGGACTACCTAAAGTACATAAGCCGGGTTTACCGTTGCGACCTATTTTGGACATGTCGAGTTCACCATACCACCGAATCGCCAAATGGTTAGCGGAAAAATTGGAACCGGTTAGAAGGCAAGTATCTAAATATTCTATTCATGATACTTTTCAATTTATTGATCGTATTAAGGACATTAATACTTCCGGAAAACACATGTTCTCGCTTGACGTTAACTCTTTGTTCACTAGCGTACCTTTAACCGAAACGATATGCTATATATGTGAGTATATAGATTCTAACAACATAGATCTAGGTTTACCGACTGAACACTTGAAAGAACTATTGTTACGCTGTACTTTTAATGTCCAATTCAGTTTCAATAATGAAATATATAGACAAAGGGATGGGATCGCAATGGGGTCTCCATCGGGTCCAATTTTAGCAGACTGTTTCATGGCAAAAGTAGAAAACGACCAACTCCGTTCAATGATCAATCGATTTCACCTATACGTGAGATATATAGACGACACGTTTATCGTTTGTGACAATAATATTGATCTAGATGATATTTTACACACTTTTAACTCATGCCACCCATCCATAGACTTCACGTTAGAAAGGGAACGAGACCAATCAATTCCTTTTCTCGATGTACGTCTGATGAGAAGGAGTAATGGTTCTTTAAAAAGATCGGTCTTTAGAAAACAAACATGGAATGGCCAGCTAACCAACTTCTATAGCTGGGTCCCGTTAAGTAGAAAGAGAAATCTTATCCATTCTTTATGTTATCGAATACACCAGATATGCAGTACGGAATGCACTAACGAAGAACTCGCATTCCTCAAGAAAACCTTGAAGGAAAATGGCTACCCAGAACGGTTCATAGAAAAGAATCTGAATAGAAGTAATTACGACAAGAAATCTAGTTGTTCCGTTCCGAAGAAAAACCTTTATATAAGTCTGGAATTTAAAGGTGATCGAACATCAGATGTGATCAAAAATCGTCTAACAACAACGATTAGAAGAACATTTAATGCAGCTAAACTGCGAATAACATTCACTAGTAGGAACCTATTTTCTGTATCCATAAAAGATAAGCTTCCGCGTCTGGTCGCCTCTATGTGCATCTATCAGTTCACCTGCTCTTGTGGAGCAAGGTACATTGGCCGTAGCCAGCGCTCGCTTTCAACTCGGATACGGGAACATATTCCAGCTTGGTTCTATAAGGGTGAAAGGAAAGCAGTTAGGAGTTCTATACTTGAACACCTTATCGACTGTAACCATTCTACAGATCCACAAATTGATTTTAAGGTTGTTTATATGATTCGTCCAAATCTACCTAGATTTCTTCGTATCCAACTCTTAAAAATAGCCGAAGCTCTTACCATTCAGGAGCTTAAACCAGAACTATGCGTACAAAAGAAGTACGTCTTATCGCTATCGTTACCTTGGCCTTAATTATTTTGATTATTCTATTATTATTATTATTAATGTTGCATTCCCCCCTTTACTTATGTCTTATATTCTCATTGTTTTTATTCGTAAATACTCATCATATTACCTTATTTATTTATTTTTCACACCTCTATGACCTTTAAGTATTATAACAAAAAACATTTTAATCATCTTATTATATTCACTAAATCTATTGTTATTATTCGTATTACGTAATCTAGTATTATCACCCCTTTTTATTATGTCATGGTTAACTGTGTTCACATTTCCTCACGGAATTAGTACTTTTACAAAATTTTATATATATATATATACGATTGTACAGCTTGATAATAAATTCGTTGAAAAGAGATCCCTTCGCTGAACTTCGTGTTTTAATTATTACTTTCTCATATGGTGATTTCGTTCTTAAAATTCCATGTGTTTTGTGCAACTATCAGTCCGTATCAATATTTTTTTCATTTGTAACAATTAAATATCTCGAGCACCACCAAGTTGTATCTCCTCATTTTCGTAGCTATTTGATCGGTCCTCCCAGTTATCCACATTGTCCGGACATTCCATGTACCTGTGTTAATAGTTACTCTTATTGTTAGAAAGAGTATCGGCTTCGGGATTTCTGAGGAATATTGGCTTTCACTATGAGGCGTTAGAATTCTTCTAAATGATGGTTCTTAAACTCTCAGGAGAGAGTTTAAATGGTTTAATTGTTTATTCTGGTTAGCGTTTTTCCAGTAAAGTTGTTTTTGACGGGATGGGGTTGCTGATCCCATACCCAACCCTCCTCCTTTACCGAGGCTTTGGACCGTCAGTAACCTTAGAAGAGCTAAAGGTAAAGTTTCCTGGAGAATGAAGAATCCTGATAGGCGCCCCATGCTCATCCATGAGGGGTAATAGGAGTAAGCAAGTAACAATTATATATACGACAATACTATTTCTCGAATTGACGTTTGTTCTAAGTGTCTGACGATCTTCAATTAGTCGTGTATTTTTAGTGAAACTATTGTTAACGAACAACAATACCGTGACTAATACGACTACTAGTATGAGTCTGAATTACCTCGTTGTTTGATTCTCAGAATGGAATTATGAACAGTCATTTTTATGATCTCATGTTTTGGACTTACTTATCATCTTAGTATTTACTAATATTCGTTATTATTTACTAGTGTTTGTAGACAAATGTGCATCCTGTTCTGATTACTTCAAAAGAGCTCTTATTATCACAAGTTTTTAGAGTAGGTTGATTTTGAATAGTAGGGGGATCTAGGAGGTGAGTTCGGTCATATTCAAGACTTGTCACCTATATATATCTGGATCTTGTAGTGAAACAGCTATATCAAATGATCGGCACAGGATGCAAATTTATGAATAGATACTAATCGAAATTTAGTACTGAATATCAACATTAGAATATTTTAAACCCTCGATAATAATGATATGTTTATCTCTACTAATTAGGTCAATGAATAATGTGTTGATGTTTAGGATCTAACATAAGACATGGTTGGTTCAATGTCAGTCATCAACAATGCTATGCAGGTACATCCAGATGTCAAATAATATATAGGACGGAACATGAGAAAATTTCTTACTGAAGTTGAAATGGAACCATTGAAAACTGATCCAGTATTTCTAATGGTGGATGATTTTGGGTTTAGTCCCTAGTGACATCGACTGTGTGCACTGCTAAGAAGTTCTATCTTCGCTTCCTCGTTCTTAGTGGCATCCCATAATGATATCAACCTGTAATAAATAAAACCTACAACTGACTAAACATAAGTACCATTTATTCACTTTCGTTTATTTTTCTAGTTAGTATCATGGAATTGCTGTATATTTTATCATTTTTTATGATGGTTTAATGCTTATGAATGAGTTTTGTTTAAAAAAAAGTGAAGTTTAAATATTGATTACAATGGCAATTAAAACTTACAACTCACTATCGTGTAAACATCCTTGAACCTTACAAGATAATAACTATCATAGCATTTGTTAGCATAAAACATACATCACCGATACAATAAGACCAATTATAATAAAATTGATTACTGAATTCCAGTTAGAAATATGAACAGTAACTTTTAATTAACTAAACTAGACTAAAAGTGAAAGTCACTAATTACATTATGAAGTAATGTCTTTATTCATTTATCAGAAGGGGTTTTGTGGAGATTTTAGAAATTTCACTGGTTGAAATCATGAGTCAATTGAAGCTAGACCACTATGGAAAACCTGGAAAAACTAGATGGCCGTTTCGCCCTATTGTGGGACTTCTCAGCAGTGTGCATCCACGATACCGCCTCACGGGATTCGGACCTAGAACCTGATGGTCTCGCGCGCGAGCACTTAACCACTAGACCGCTGAGACGGCGTCCAACGGTGTTAATATTTAACTTCAACCAATCCACGAAATTGAGTGACACATCTACCATTGTCTTCAGTGAGTTACTATCTCACTACTGACCCGGTTGAACTCCACTGGTCACTGCTTCTCACTAGAACTTCAGGATATACATCTTGAAGCCAGTCACTAGTGATCATATGTTGATTAGCATTAAAAGGGATTTTTTGGAGAGTTTTGCGATTTCAATAGTTGAGATCATGAGTCAAAATCTCCACAAAACCCCTTCTGATATTCATCAGTTTCATTTTTGACTATTTCCTACTTTATAATAAATATATATTTTTTAATCATTTTAGTATCGGTTATTTGAATCTTCTCATTCATGTTTAGCACTGCAATTGGTCAGTCTATTATTGGCATATATGCATCCTGTTCGTATTACCTCGATATAGCCTTAAGTCACAAGCATTGTGAGCAGAGATGGATGGTGGTACAAGCTAGTGGCTATGTGAACTCAGAAGCTAAGTGGATAAGGTGATGGCGTTTGAAGTGGACGGTACTGCGTTTGAGTTTGAAAATGAACATGAACTCTGGAATGCAAGTATATCGAGTTTCTGAGCTCCAAACTAGGACGAAACTCTCATCCTGAATTCCACTGCTAGCCACTATCCATTTTGTATATGTTATAACGTTCATTGTTGAATTGTCTAATGTAAATAGACAGTACATGTGAAGAGAAAACATAACTGTCAATGGATATTGCTGTTGGGACATACTCGACATGATGTATTTACGTTCATTGTATTTTACCAGTTTGAATAACTTTTGATTACATCAGGTAACAGGATTAATTGTAATAGATTAGTTAATTTATTGATTAGACAATCAATTTTCTCCGTTTCTGAATTAAGTAATGTTGATGATTTTAAACATAATGCCGCGCTTAGATGATTAATGAAAACAGTAATGATGAAAACGGTGATGGTTCTTCCCGTATCACACTCATCATTTTGTCATCTCTTTATTTTATTTTAAAGATCAATGTTTAGTGGCATTTTATAGCTTCCGATCTTGTAGATAGTTTTTTAAAATATTATTTCCACTAAATATGTCAAATATGAAACTTAGGTATCCATGCACGCAAGAAAAGATATAAACGCTCTACAACACTTTAATTCAAGAAATATACTATGTGACGAATAGTTTGTTAGGGTTGACCTAGTCAATAACTTGTATTCTTAAACATATTTATAACATTTCTTAAAATGTACAGATTCAAATTTTCTTTAGAAAAAAAACATTACATTCAATTCCAGGTAATTTGTCTACTTAACTTGTGTGTATATGTATGCAGTTAGCAGTTTCTTTCACCCTTTTTCTCATTCTGTTAAAGAAACTTGTTGAAATATCTTGTTCTAAGAGTTGTTATATTGTAACATTGTTATTAATAATAGAACAAACAAAATGCATTTTCAACCAAACAGTTTGAAAAAAAAGTAATGGAGTGGTTAAAAAACAAATGAAACTTGAATTTGGCTAAATGGTTAAGCACTACAACAAGAGACAACGAACAAACTACGAAAGGAGGTTTTATGTTCGTGTCGTTTAGTATTTATAATCGAAAAACAAGGAACCACTGTAATTCCCGCAACACGAACTAAGGTTACCCAGGTTGGTACAAGTGTATATTTATTAACCGCAAAACACGACGACTAAGACCCTAGTCGGAAATACACTCATTTATGTATTGACTGTTCACCCATTTGTTTATTAATTAAGAAAAAGCTACATATATGAAATTATAGCACAATTGCTCGCTGCATTTCATGCTGAACATAGTTCACGTTATTCTAATACAAGAATACCATATCTTCAATAAATAAAATAGCACACTGAAAATGGGATAAATATTACATGTTCGGAAGGCGTATTCGGACCGTTTTCAACGCCATGTTGCCATCCAAACTAGTGGATGTACACAGTCACAATCCAAATATCCGAAGCTTTTATGTTGGCGACGAAGTTTTCATTAAATCCTGCCTCGGGAAGTACCAATGGGAGCTGGAAAAAATCGTACAAAAATTAGGAAGAGTTTTGTACAGAGTTCGAGGAACTTTTGGAACATGTATACGACATACAAATCAGATCCATAAAGACAAAAGAATGATGCAGACGCAAAATAACCAGCCGAATCTTCCATTAGAGTTAACCTTAGACACATCAACTTTACATATGTCCAAGGACATTAAAAGAAGCCTCGGGCAAGGAAGACAACAAGAATAATAAGACGCCGCCGGAAACCAGTTGTCAAGCTACAAGTAGGTCCTAGAAAGAAATCTTATTCGGGGGAGGAGTTGGGTCGGCTTCCGAGAACTACAACGGAGCCTTCAAAGGCCTTAAAGAGGCCGAAGAGTTCCAGCCAATCAGAGCATGAGGGAGCTTTCTAGAATTTAACGTGGTATGCTATTATTGGTCAGTAGCGTAATATGTCTCTTAGCGGATTGGGCAAAAATATAATGTTGATTTGACAAATGCTAATAATCTATAAATACCCGTATTTTTCTGTACAAGAATGAACCTTTGGAGTAAAGCACTTCTCGCATACTTTGCGCCTTCTCTCTCGTGTTCAAGTCGCTGTGTAGTTCTAGCTTGGGGGTTACAAGAATAGCTAAGGAAACGAATAAAGCGTTCAAATTAACAAGACTTATCATAAGTAATCATCTTATTAAAATAAAAAAGGAAATAGTTTTGGACTAGAATCACAATAAGTTAAAAATATACTTTTGCCTTTACATCACGTCATATCAGGTGGAAATTAAGAATGTCTGCTGACAGCTAATTAAATCATGGTATTATTATTATTATTATTATTACTAAAAAACTAGTATTAATAGTTTTAAAAATCGGGAGAAAACATCAATGTTATGGTGAAGTGTTAAATTTGTGTTTACAGGAATTTTAACTAACATGTTTGTAACAAAGGTTAGAAAACAGCATGTGCCCAGTCAGTTAGATTAATGAAAATTAAGTTTAATTTACAGCTTAAAATTAGACTCATAATAAATTTAACAATGAACCATAAAAGAATTTCCGTCTGTTAGTTTATCTTTAACAAAATGTAAATAATTTAGATTTAATATAACATGTGGGCGTTTTAGTACAGTTATCCTTTTAGGAGCGTGGAGAAACGAGTTAATGAAATACTAGGAGTTATTAATCACTGAATGAATAAATCGAAGCACTGGTAAATGTTGATAGCCCAAAGATAGGCCAAAAAGTAAAAGAAATTAGAAATGAAATTGAAATAAGAAATATCAGTGGTGTGGTGTGGGTTACTTATATCCACACAAGTAATATAGAACGGTGGTCAGGCATAGAATGTATTTCAGTAGAAGGTCGATAAGGAAAGAACGGTATGAAAACCGTATGAAAACGCATAATCAATGAAATCTGCGACAATGGATTGATGTTTGCAACAGTAACAGTTAAGTTTTAGACGATGGATTGATATTTTGCAAATTAACTATTTACTATATAGTTCTCAGATTTTATTGAGATGCTCTGTAATTTCATGCTCGATTATATTCGGTTGTCCCTACTTGTGTTCTTGTTCACTACAATAGAAATTAAAATAATTACAACCTTTTGTTTAGCAAACTAATTCAAGTTTCATCAAAGAAAACAATCAAACATCAAATTTCACTCAATATCTTTGAATTTTGATTATTTCTCTTAAAGAAGCTTAAACTAGACTGCCAAGTGAAACGTCGACAGTTAATCATTGACAGTTTTACAAATATAATTATCTTTTAATGTTTCCTATTAATCACTGAAAAATTATTCGTTCACATTTAGATGAAAGTTTTTATGAGAAGAAATGAGTTATCTATTTAATGAAATACATGTTATTCTCACAATTGTATAGAATGATAGCGTACTGGTTTCAATTTGATAGTAAAACTAGAACGTTCTGAAAATGACAGTTTTACATTCAAAGTTTTGGTGATTTGTCAGATTAAGTGAAGTGTCAATTTGTAACATTATCCAAAACAGTAACGAAATACTTAGATTGACTCGATTACTTGATTGGGAGATTCTTTATTAAACGAGTTACTTACTGATGTTTTTATAATGAATTAAAATTATATATATATATATATATATATATATATATATATATAATATCATTCATACCAAACTTATAGTTACGTGACTAAACTATTTATGAGATACAGGTATTATTATACTAAGACTATTTGAAACACATTTATCAATCCGTTATGTTTTACGGTTCAAATAATTACAAGGACAACATAATGATAGTCATAGTGAGTAAATATTAGGAAGTTTTTTCACATATGTTCGATTTTCTCACTTCATCCTTCTTCACGCTATTTAACGTTTTATTTACTCAGCTGATGTATTATTCCTTAATTTTATTTGTATCTAGCATTTTTTTTCTGGCATTTTCTTTATTTTTTTGATTATATATCATTTTATAGAAAGCTTTTTATTGTAACTTAAATAAAAGTTAGTTATTCGTTTACTGTACAAAACTTTACGGCTCATATTGTCTTAATATGCGTTTAACATCATTCTTATTTCCTCTCTCTTTACTCATGTATATATATATAGGACAGTTGTTATTAATCCTTTTTCATAACGGAAGTTTAGTGAGCAAAGATATAGTCCCGCGATAAACATCAATTCTGGGATGCAGGTATATCCAGCTGACGTGTTCCAAGTGGGACGAAACGCGCTTCCTTGATTCCACTGCTAGTCATCATCCATCTTTGCTTATAAAGCTTGTGACAATACGCACAGTATGCATATATTCCAATAAGAGACTGATCAATTGCAGTGCTAAACATCAATGGAATCATTCAAACGAACAATACAAAAGAAGTTTAGTAAGTGTTTATAAAATTACTGAAAACTCAAAAAAATGAATTCTCACTGAAATAATGTTAAATAAAGAAAGCCGTCGCGTTTTTAATAAAATGATGTTTTAAGAAAAATTAGATTTCCTGACGTTTCATGACTCAGTGTAAGTCACTTCTTCAGAGAATAAATTATTTATTCAATTTATTCGAAATTATCAAGTTAAACCTTGATAATGATACCTACGTTTTGTTCTTAATTTATTTTTTGATGAAGGCACAATATCATATGGAATTTTATTGTTAAAAAACTGTAAATTAGTTCTGTAACTCCATAAAAATAACTATTTGTAACGGGGAAATGATTATGGTTGAATTTTTATTCGATGAAATAATACTAGATAAGTAAATCTACTGTGTTGAAAATAATGTGTTTTCGCGTATCGCAGATTACCAGCATCAATTAAGTCTAATATTTATTTATAAAACAGAAGTTCATTTTTGTATTGGTTGTTTGAGTCTTCTCATTCATGTTTAGCACTGCAATTGGTCAGTCTATTATTGGCATATATGCATCCTGTTCGTATTACCTCGATATAGCCTTAAGTCACAAGCATTGTGAGCAGAGATGGATGGTGGTACAAGCTAGTGGCTATGTGAACTCAGAAGCTAAGTGGATAAGGTGATGGCGTTTGAAGTGGACGGTACTGCGTTTGAGTTTGAGAATGAACATGAACTCTGGAATGCAGGTATATCGAGTTTCTGAGCTCCAAACTAGGACGAAACTCTCATCCTGAATTCCACTGCTAGCCACTATCTTTGCTTACAAAACTGTGATTATTTCACTATTTCGAGTAATGAAACATAGTCAGCTAATATCATGCCTAGTAAAGTACCATTCAGATAAAATTCAACTAATCCAGTCTGTAACACATCCATTAAGCTCAACTAAAATGAAATGGCAATCAACCAGTGGTATTATTTTATAAAGAATAAATACATTAATTTAGGACGAAAATAATGCAAAGAGCTACTAACTATACACGAACACCGTCAATCAAACTAATGGTTTTATCCAGTTTAAGTATTGTTGAATATGAATTACTATAATATGAATTCTCTTTCCCACGACAGACTTATGTAACTGTGAGGTCACTATGATAATCGTAATTTTGATCAGAAATTATTGTAAATGTTAACTACTAGATCATTACTCAATGAGTTACACGTTTAGGTCCAGTCAGTTCACGATAGTGAGTAATCATTATTCAATGTCATTTGTGGGTAACCGCCTCACTCTTAACACAATTGAAATCCACTGGGACGAAATAGGTGCTTAGCTATTCCTCATTTTCAATGGTTGCTCAATAAAAATCAGTCCTTTGTGCTAACTACAAAATTCAACAATCCTAAATGCCGGCTCAGTGGTCTAGTGGTTAAGTGCTCGCTCGCGAGACTGATTGGTCCTGGGTTCATAACTCACGGGGGTCGGGGTCATGGGTGCGCTCTATTGAGAAGTCCCATACTAGAACGAAACGGCCGTCCAGTGCTTCCAGATTTTCCATGGTGATCTAGCTTCAACTACCGAAATCTTGGATTCCTTTTCAAAGTTGTATAATCATAAATTATATACTTTTATATTTAAATGATAAATAATACCGTGCTTACGAAGAAATCAAAAACTTAGTGAGTACACAATTCTTAGTAAAAATCTCAAAATATAGTTGCCGAGACTCTGATTATTCTTTAGAATTGTTATAGAATTTGGGTAAAGATTAAAAATAGTAAAAAGTGGTTTCGTAAATTGGGACGATGAAATTTAAAAATAAAACTTATTCTCGGAGAGTATCAAAGCAAAATAATTTAGTAGGGAGTAAAACATTGATTGAGAGTAGTGGGAGTAGAGATAATGTTTTTAGAAAACTACAAATCTAAACTAGAATAGAAGAAACCTTTAATATTATGTTTAATGAATAAAATTAAGCATCTAATCAAAGTTCTTTTCTTTCTTCTTTAAAACTTTATACTCTAGACAGACTAACTGAAAGTGGAAAGCTTGATAGTCGTATTTTGATAGCGATTTTTTAAATCATTATGTTCACCTTCAGCTTTAAATGCCATGAGTTTCGTTCTGTATGTGAAGTTATGCTTTGGTACAGATCTTTACCCTCTCTACACTTTTAATAATAGTTTTCAAGCTGACAACGGATAGTGGAAATAATCAGTGTATACTTTCCTAAATTTGACTTGCTTACACTTAATTGACAAGATCGTTAGAGTATTAGGTCTGTTAATGTGTAGTGAACGAACACTCAAGTGAAGATAACCAATTTATTGTTTAACACAAAATTACAGAATATCTTCGTAAAATATAAAAACCATACATTGAATACTTCATTTGTCTTTCACGTTCTATATGATTCTTCCAATTTACATTTCCTTTCTATTTCTTTTTTGTTATCTTCAACTCGATTTTTTGGTCTTTTGTTGTTAGGTTTCCCACTTCTGATTGGTGTTACATACTACATACGTTTGTCAACATAAATAACATACACTACAATACTAATTATTTTTGCTAAACTGATTACATTAATAACGGCTAATGGATATCTGAATATTTACTGGTTAGGATTTTGGATTGCAATATGAGAATATTGCTTTATTCGAGACTCTTCAGCTTGATCTATGTAAATTCATGTCGAATTTCATAAAACTAGGATCAATTCCTTATTCACTATGAAAGTTACTGTGCTGTTCACTGAGCTCCTGAGATCAGACAACTACTAACTTGTTCGAGGGGTATGATATTTAATTGTTTTCTAAAAAGAAATTTTATCAGAAAAGAATAAATAAATAGCCACTTTTGAAAAAAAGTTGATAAAATATGGTTGAATATAAAAAGCAGATCAATATGTATAATAAAATGGTTTCCACGCTTCATAGATGAAACCTCAAGTATCGACCAGAAATTATATGTTAAAGGTATTCAATATATTTTTGCTGGAGATAAATGGTGTAGGTTTCAATGAAATGCTTGATCACAAATTATAAATCGACTAATAAATTATTTTGGTAATTATGCCTTGGTATTTATCTGTATTAAAGTGACTAATGAGGTCCAGTAGCAAATATCCACTTGAAAACCAAACTATTAAAATAAAACCCCTAAATTAACAAATATTAAAAGCCAGAATAATAAAGAGGGTTGTTTTATGTAGAGAAATTATTGATTTACTCAATAGTTAACATAAATTAAGCGTGATAAAATATCACTTTAAAAAACTAAGGATTTTAAGAAATGAGATTTGTACATTATTAACCAATCGATAAAACTTACACTTGACTATCAAACCTAGTCCTTGTTTTCAATATTACATTAGTAATAAAATATGTATATTTAAAAGAAGTGATGCTAAACTTAACCTTTACATTTTGAAACTTTTGGCCATGTTGTAAAATAGATGAAGATAATTAAATTATGTTACGTAAAATTTTGTATGTATACTCCTGTAAATCGATAGACTGAGGGATAATATGAATACTTTGTATATCTCTTTATCCCTCGTCTATGTTTTCAATAATTAGTACCTCTAACTCGGCAGCTTAGTGGCTAAAGCTTTCAAGTTCCGCACATTGAGTTGTAGGTTTGATTTGCTAGTCTAATGCTTCAAATTTTGTCAATTAATTTGTAACAAATTGTGGTATCTGTAAAATAGATTGCACAAATTTCTATTTGATTGCTAAGTTGAATTTAGTCAAAAGAATACAAAATGAGTCCAGATATTATGTTTGTTATTACTTGAAATTTACTCTATATTTAATGTCAAAGTTCAAGTGATCATCCAAATTTAATAATATTTTTTTAATTATTTGGTTTAAAACACTCACCTACTGGCACATTATTTCAGTAGCTTGATTACACAAAACATGTTCTTTAAAAGATCAATATAAAACGTTGAGATCCTACACTGAGAATTACTCCGTACAAAAGACTCGGTTTTTTTAAATATTTAGATAAAATCCTTCGGGAGGATATCGAATGTAATAATTACTCATTATAATATATGCTACAATTTAAAACTATGAATTGTTTTATAAACAGAAGTTATTTGAGATAATTTGTGATATGATTTAGATTTTTCCACTTTTTCAAGATATGACAATTTATGTACAAATTTTTAAATTGAAATGTTTCCTTTCTAAATAATATTATTTCCATGAATTTGAAAAAGTTATTTTTACTTCAGGTGGTTGGAGGTAGTTGATTTAGGTTTTGTGCTATTTAACACTTGTCAAAAAAGTATCTGTAATCTTTAGGGACGGACTCGATCATGTGAAACTCAGCTTTATAGTCAAAAAATGTTAAATGTAAACAGAAGGACAACGTGAAATACTTCAAACGATAGTAAAGCGTTAAAATAACCATGACCGAATGTCGTAATTCGCTAAGCTATTCATATGAGAATAAAGTCATATGACAAATGAGAATAATAAAATGTTTTAAAACACCAGTTTTTCCTAAAGCTGATGTTATCCACAATATTTTTAGTATTTATTATGTCGTACCCAGCATTTCTGGCCATTGTTCCGTTCATTTCACAAATGAGTATTACACATTACAATGTAGCCTTCATTAAAGAGTATATTTCAAGCAGTTGGAATTATCCTCTATACTTTTTTCTAGTATCATGTCCAGTGTAGCTCATTTCAATACACTAGATTGAAAAATCATAAGTATACTAACAAGTGAGACTGGGAATGAAAACTTCTGGAAAAATCGTACTTCTATATTCATTATTTACCTATAAAAGAAGTGAAACAATATTCGGATGTACTGTGTACTACAAACTTAGTGAACAATAAAAATCTTGTGGTCAACGTCAGTCAGCTCCCATGAAATAGACAAGAATAAATATAAAATACATTGGAAAATATCATTTTAATGTAAAAAGACAACAGCATAGAATTATATGAACGTTCTAGAGTATTACGCAACATTGCTTTTATTTGATTCAATGTCACACACTTACAAAGTGTGAACGGATTTTATTTTGTTAATGAATCTTTTATATGTTACTCTGCCCGTCAACCGAGAAAACATCGATACATAAATTTTTCCTAATGGATATAGTTTGTTTTCTTGAACTCCCACGGGGACTTAAATAGACCTTCAGGATTTCCCGCTTCATTTGTTTGTTAGAATTAGACATCTAGGGTGATGATTCAGGGTTTAGTTTTGGGGGTTTTCATCACGAACTGATATAATTTATAAGACAGAAACACTTTGTGGCCACACAGACGAATAAATTTCAGGAGAAAATCCAAGAAGCCGTAAATTAGTCCAGTTGGCTTGTATAAATAGCATAGGTAATACATATTAATGTTTGTCTCAGGAATAAGGGTTTAGTGTTAGAATTTGGGGAGAGTGTTCACTTCCCTATTAATTACACACTACATAGAAATAACTGGGCATCTGATAAGCAAAAATCTATAAATCATTATCTTATTCTGATCGTCTATATTTTTAATTTTAGTTTTCTATACTAGTTCGAATTTTATATTGGTAACAAGCGCATTTCAGTTAAAAAATGTAGGCTTGTTCAGACCAACTTTCAAAACATTATATATATATATATACGGGGAGAAAGAGAGGGAGCGTGAGTAAATAACATGCTTTTATTTGAAAATTAATTTAAGATTAACCAGTACAGTTTATCGTTACTTTTATCACTTTTTTTCAATTCCATAAAATGTGATAGACTAGATGAATTTTATGCATTATGAATTACGTTGATGAAAATGATTCTTATATTGTTATTGTTTCGACTGGAATTGCATATTTAATATATTACTAATTGTCTCGCGGAAACTGAAAAACAATTGATAAATGATTCATACAACTCTAGCCAATCATCACACTTGATAAATTCCAGAAATCAATGTATTTACACATTATGTAGATCTTATTGGTCGAAATTCAAGTAAATCTCTTACAGTTTTTAGGGGTTCAAAAATCATTTGACAACAAGTAGATAGCCATTGGATTATGTATCTTGTATATGTCATCAGTAATGTTTCGACTATTCGCTCAAGATGATTCATAAGGTGGTATGATATGATAAGTCGGCTACAAGTGCAATATCACAAAGAATAATTCATCACATTTAATACATTTTATGATTATTATTGATAGGTTTAATGAAAATTATTTTAATTTGTAAATGATTTGCATGACTGGAACCCCTATCACGGTAAAATAGTTGATCAGTACTGCATGTTCTTGAGGATTTGTTTAGTTATAATTGTCTCATGATTTAAATTTGACACATAGCATTTTAGAGAAATTGATAAATGCTAAAGTGAGATTCTTTTTATCAACGCCCGAAATTGCATTGTCACTGAGTCATTAGACTCACTGCCAAATGCGAATGAATTATAATCTTTGAGCACTCAGTCAACGATGGTTACTTTAGAAATAGAATTAATTGTCAGGAACGAAATTTAATCTGTTTGTTAAGATTAGGTAAACTGGAACATGGATCACATCGTTAAACGAGTCATGTAGTTGTTATTTGACCACTACATATATAAAAAAAGACAGAACAATTTCATTGAAAAAACAATGTCGTAAGAAAGTAAGGAGATATTACGTAAGTATTGAATTTTGGTGTACTATCATGTCTATTTTGGATTATAAATCGATTGATTTACAAATGATATTAAACTAAATAAGTCAATTCACCGGTTACCTCAACAAGAGTTTGTAATTCGGCCAAAGTTCATAAAATAAACACTAGTTATTATAATGCAAAATATAATCTCAGTATATAGTTCGTTAACAAAATATTAAAACAAACGAAAACTGCACTAATAATTTATTTATCGAATATCATGGGTAAATACTATGAACATAAGTGCTGAAACAATAAAAAAGGTCGATAAAGTTTATACGAATAAATGCGAGAGGGTTCCATGCACTACTCCTACCTTAGACCGCTTCAAATCTTATAGTACGCTTGTTACTTATAGATCAATAAGTAGGAATCTAATAATCCCTTTATTAATAGAGCTAAACAATATCCATATGGGAAACATTTATCCACTCATTGTACTGCATCATATTTGACTATTATTTCAAATTGGTTGAAGTTGGATCTGTAAATCAAAAAACAAGTCACAATTTTCAGTAATTGTTTGATGTACATAGAAATGAACAAAGATGTCCTACAATTTCTTAACTTCACTGAGTTTTATTTTCGTTTCCTTTGTAGTGAAAGCACACTGTATACGTGTTTTAAAGTGAAATATTTCTGGAAAAGCATATTTCCCAAAGTTTAGGAAACTTTAGAGAGGATATCTTTCAACATGGTATGTCATTCAGTTGCACTCCGAAGTATTGATCATTTTACGAAGAAAACCAATGTATTTTTCTGAGCAATTAAGCTTTGTCTATTTTGTAAGATAACCATTTCTCATATGCAATATTCATCTCTCACCAGATTATGTTCACCCTTCTCAGAATTGTTAAAAATTTATTGGCATTCGATCATAATTGACTACTTCTAAAAGAAACATACTGTGGTGTGTGCTACTCATGTCGACAGACATCTATAATATATAGTACCAATCAGAAGTGGAATGCCTAGCAGCAGAAGAGTGAGAAGATCAAATTGAAGGGGACGGGAATGTAAATAGGAAGTAATTGTAATAGCGATGAGGGAACGATGACGTTTGAGACAATTGATCGAGTATTTAACGCATGGTTTTTCACGTTTTTGGAAGGGACTCTGTAACTTTGCATTGAATAATAAACTGTTTGTCCCTAAATAAGTTCTCTTTTATTACTATACTACTAAACTGAGTTTTAACACTAATTCATACCATAAATAAATAAATGATATATTTGTAATTAATTTTAATTTGGTTATTTATCCTCTGAAGAAGTGGCCTGCGTTGAGTCACGAAACATCAGAAAATCTAATTTTTCTACTCATTGGAATATTACAAATATATTAATTTCTTTATAGCAATCTACCCAATGCTCAATTTATTCGAAATGATCAAGTCAAACCTTGGTAACGGCACCTACTAATTCATACTGTTTTATTCGTTTTTTTTTCAAATATTATTTTACAAGTGTTTAGTCTCCATTATCATCATCATCCAAAGCATCATCATCATTATCATAGTTATACTGCAATGATATCAATGGTAAACCATTTTCTCTAACTAATTTCCCAACTGTACTTTAAAAATGAAATATATATATCTCACTTATCGACTAACCAATCATACTTTAGTGTGGGTGTATATATAAATATATATTTATTATATATTCTCTTTAATACATTTCAATTATAATTGAGATACAAGGTCAATTAAAAATTAGTAAATAAATTGCATTCAAATATATAATTAAGTAATTTATTGAATCGAGAAAATAAAATATATATATATAAACGAGTAATAATGTGGAATATGTCAACAAACGCAACAGTAATAAGTGAGTAGTATATTTTTGAAGAAGGAAAAATGATACTCAATTGTTTATTTATTTATTTAATTCTGAAAGCTTATCTAATTATGACTAGAGAAAGGTTTTAGTTTCTACAGCTGTTTTTATTTTGTTTTAATAATGTGTTATTTCATTATTTAAGTTTCAGGTTTAAAATAAACTTTTGGAAAACAATTTGATATCGATAACAATAGTTTGGCGAATGTTTTTTATTGTTAATGATGTAGGGAAACATGTAATCAAGATTGTTGTGTTACATTTTATTATTGTCATAGTTTAATTGAATCAGTAATTCAATGAAGGATATTAATTTTAAACTGGTTGGTCAGTAAGTAATGGCTAATATTGTGTTGATTATCGAGTTTCAATACAAGAGGAATATTAGTTTATTCAATAATCCAGATATTTTTTGTTGCTAAGTGACAAAATGACATAAAATCTGGGTTCAGAGTTATTTTAATGATTAACAGCAATCACTCAAAGAATCACCTTTTAAGATAATGAGATATGTACATATTTTGAAAACAATGTATGGTTTTCTAGAGAGTTGATTACAAGTGAAAGATGATTACGTTTCATTGAATTTCTGCTATATTTTTTTCCAGGTCATCCCTTTAAAACTCCAGTGATATTAAGAGACATATGATGAAAACCGTAAGATAGAAATACTACTACTGCTACTACTAATACTACAAACAGGTTTACTCTTAACATTTGAATGATTTATTTCAACTATTATACAATTTTTTCATGATAAATATATGATCAGTTATTAAATATGCGTTGCTGCTATATTCAGATGCCTTATGCTCTAATAATTAAGCATTTTTAATTGATCTACTACAATTTATACTCGTTGAAAGTTTACGTTATTAGAATGTGTAGTTTATATGTAATAAAAATATTTAAATGCATAATATTTACTTTCATGACAAAATAACAACTTTAATTCATTTATGTATTATTGTTTAAATCTTCCCATTGATGTTTAGGACTACGATTGACAGTTAGTGGCTGTCTGAACTCAGTAGCTAAGTAGATCCCGGGATGCCGTTCAAAGTGAACGGTACTAGTTTCGATTCCCACAGTAAAAAGTAAAATGTAGGTAAATCCAGCCGACGAGTTTCGCATAGGACAAAATTCCCATCCTGGATTCCGTTGATAGCCATCATCCATCTCTATTTAAAAATATAATAATTGATTCTAGGAATGATATGTTGGGGCTTTGTTTCCTGTGTTAATTGAAACATATTTTAAGTAGATGCAACCATTGAGACACTTTTAAAACATCTTATTGTCGATTGTAGCATTGAATGAATTGTTAGATTGCTAACAGTGAATTTTAAAGTTAATGTGGTTTTCAATTAGAAGTAAAATGATTAAATTTTCTTTTGCATAATTTTTTCTATCATTCAAATATAATTTTCAATATAATCAATCTCACTTTGAGTAGGCCTCAGCTCCAGATAAATTATTTTGAAAAGTCAACTAAACTAACCTAAGTAACAATATATTATACTTTGTCTCATGTCATATGGTTGAAGAAGGAATTTCATGGTTACCGTGGATTTAAACTCTATGTAATCTACCATTTCTCACTAAAAAGGTGTTTACAATATTGATATTATTTGTTTTCATCAAGATATTCGAACCGTCACATTCAGTCAAAACTGTTGAACTTATTGCCACTGGCATTAATTAGTATGCTATTGATGTTATTCTGTTACTGAATAGTTTTTGAATGTACAGTTTACAGTGTTGATAAGGTGGTGTCATTTTAATAAATTTTAACAACCTCCAATCAAAAACGTATTTAACCTTTAACTCAGACTATAGTTTAATGTGTTTAAATAATAATCATGAATATGGGAATTTTTGGAGTATTTAACAGCTGAATCCACTGGTCAATCATGGCTAGACCATCATAGAACTCCTCAGTAATGTGTATCCACAATTCTGCATGTGGTATATTGGGACAAAACGACCGTCCAATGCTTTCAGGTTTTCAAAGGTGGTCTAGCTAAGATCAACTTGTGAAGTAAAGATGTTCGTGTTTTTTTTTTTGAATTCTTTAATTGGCATTTTTCGTCAACGAAATTCTTAGAATTTTTTTTTAAAAACTGCTTAATATTTAAACAACTGTTCATTTGTTTATACCCTACAGTTTAATAAACAAAAGTTGATATTATGTTAAGAAAAAATCTTTATGTACAAATAAAAATGCATGAATCAAACGTGTAGGTGTGCGAATTAAACTCTATTTTTATATTAGAACTTGATGTAAAGTTTGTTGAATAAATTCAATCATGATGATTCACTATTTATATATTTATGCCAACAGATCTCTACCAAACACATATCTTTTATTGGGGGCTCAAAAATTATTTGAATCACAATTGAAACACCAACTTATTAAAGCATTTAATATAAAACAGATTAAAATGTCTATATACATCATTCTAGTATAAATTTAGTCGTTGGCGTGCTAATTGGATAGAAATGGTTGACACTGAGCCTTGGAATAGATTTCAAACTTGTTGGCTTTCATCAATCGGGGTACTTGAAATATTAAGAGTCGACGCTCCATGTGAATTCAAATCCTATCTCGGAGTCTGGGACGTTACCACAGAGCTCCTATGGGATTCAGACACATGCAACTATTTGATCATAATATGGTACCTAATGTTATGGGTGTTTACTATTTTAGCACTAATCGAATCCTACCGATCAAGTGATCACTAGTCTAATTGACTAGACATTGTGTACACTACATTGGAATTTTAGGTTTTTGGAGGTAATTGGCGAAAAATTCGATTGTCACTTTTTTGTGATCAAAATGCACTGTTGCAAATGAATTAATGTGGACTAACTTTAATAATTATAATGAATAATCGTTAGCAATATTTCAAATATCGTTAACTATTGAAGATATTAATTAACTGTTTTAATCAAAATTTTCACATTGACTGAATGAAGCTCGAGTAAATTACTATCTACAAACTGAAATACATTATGTACCATGCATATATATACCCATGTATGTAGATCATGGAATGAAAACACTTGACATTTCAAGTTAAATATCCATAAATCACTGTTCCAAAACAACAATTTATTGCCAAAATGAAAAAAAACTTTTTAATTTATTCTCTGTACTGAATGGTAGCTGTATTATTAGTAGTAAGAATAATGAAATACGTAAGCGTTTCAATCACTCGATCAACATAGAAAGAAGATCAAACTTGGATAAATAGACATTAAAACAATCATCACAAAAATTACTGAAGTTACGTAATCTAAACTGTATAAATAATATGTAAGTCGTGACCGGCCATGGAAGGCACAGGGATGCCATGAATTTCTTCTGAACATATAAGCTCAGATCATAGGTTCGGATCCCGAGAGCTTCTGCTCTATCAAGCCGACGGGATCGAACCTCATTAGGAAACGACGATGATATATGACAGGTTGCTCGAAATGATTTGATATTATCTACCATATGACTACAGTCAACAAGTTTTATCAAAATAGAGCTATTTATTGATACCGTTTCATTTCTAGTCATCTAGTTTAAAGATAACAACATTGGCACATATTGTTTCATCTCTGAGATATAATCAAATTTAATAATAAGTCCAAAATAATAGTGAAAATATAATCGTCATGTCTATGGCAAACTTATTTCGTTTTTTAATTAGAACCTAGTTATAAATTTGGAATTATGAGTATACTGTATTAGTATACCGTTAACAGTGGGATTCGGACAAGCACTTTACTCTGTTTAGCAATTATCAACTGGATGTACATGTATTTCAGTAATCATACTTACACTAGGACTCAAACCAAGTGTTATTACACTTTAAACACCAAAGCGTTCTCCACATACCTTGTGAGTTCTGATAGAAGTTAATTCGATCAGTGGTTATGTCAAAATTAATATGGATTTGAGTATTCCCACAACTGATATTCAGGACCGTAATAGGACAGTTTGTTACCATTTGTGCATGCTGAATAAAACAGTAGCCATCTTGACTCAGTAGATCATTGAATAGAATATTGGCGTTTAAAGCTAAAAGGTATCAAATCTGAGTCTGAATATGAGCATTGATATTAAAGTACACGTTTACCCACCTGGCGATTTCTAAATAGGATGAAACGTGGGTCCTAACCTGAAATGCTAGTCAAATAACAAAATACGGAAACTTGTAACTAAAAAGCAATTCACTCAGGACGCATATTTGTTAACATGAACTGTTCAATTTCAGTTCTGAATATCGATTTGTCACATGATACTTAAAGAGCCATAGGACATAACTATTTCAGTGACTTTTTTACTTTCATCCATATCCCTATGGAAGATTTTCTTGTCACACAAAGCATAAAGCGATTTGCTTTACGAACTAATCTCAGCTAAAATATTTGAAATCAAGGAATAACTGGAGAGTTGTTTCATTCTATTTTGGCGTTTATGAACATTACAAAATCAGAATCTCAGAGATGAGTAAACTTCAAGACATTCATGAGTCATGACTGACTAGTTATCTTTAAATCATCGGATCGAAGTATGTTGACTATCAATTATTTTGTAATATAGTATAGCCGTTGTTCAGTGTTCTAGATAATGACTGTTTTAATCACAAAGTGGTTGTTAGGTGTTTGGGGGGACTATTTTACCTCGAAGTTTAAACTACAAACTGATGTTTATTAGACAAATATCAAGAAGTGATGGGCAGTTGTTTCGTTCCAGAGGTCGAACCTCAGGACCTCCAAATCAAGAAGCCAATATCTAACCTTGACACCACTGAGGTTTAATGGTTTGTACCTCTAACTTCAGTTAATTAGTAATACTACATAATCATCTCCCAATGTTACGGATGGTTGGTAATTAAATTGATGAAATCTTTGTTAACATTATTCGAAAATATCTGTATTTTTTGATAAAATTTTACCGACTAGACTTTTTGATTACTGCACGGTTAAGTATTCGAATAAAACATACATGACTGTCATCATTAGTGACTAATTATTCTTCTGATTCGCTTGATATCGTTTACTTAAATCTTCCCACTGGTGTTTAGGACTGAGATTGATCAGTCTCTTATTGGAATATGTTCATACTGTGTATATTGTCTCGATATTGCCTAATTCAGTAGCATTATAAGCAAAGATAGATGGTGGCTAGCAGTGGAATCCAGGACGCGCGTTTCGTCCTATTTTGAAAATCATCAGCTGGAATCAGTAGCTAAGCGGATAACGCGACAGAGTTTGGAGCGAACATTACTGGGTCCGAGCCCCAGAGAGAACATCAGCTGTGGGACGCAGGTACATCCAGCCGACGTGTCCCAAGTAGGACGAAACGCATGTCCTGGATTCCATCGCTAACCGCCATCCACTTATGCCTGTAATATTTTTAGTTTATACCATAGAATGGTTATTAACCATTCAATTATCTTTGTTGTATATCGTTTTATTATCAAGCTATAATAAAATTTGTGATAAATAAAAAAGATTGTTGACATGTCTTTGGTTAGCAGTCATGTAAATTTCACAGTTCTTGAAAAATAATGTTTAAATGATTCTCAACAATTAGACGATATTCATTTTCTCAATAAAAACACCGAGAATATTATGTGATTTATGTCACAGACGAACTCAAATAACTAATTAGACACTTGTATTATTGAGTTTCAGGTGGCGATTTATACGTATTAGTCTTCTAATATGTAAACTAAGCTAATAGTGTATTTCCATGTAAGATAAATGAAGTTGATTGGTCTCGTTTTTATCAAAATATATCATCATCGTGATTTACGACCTGGAAGGAATTAATTTACCACTCTCCTTAAAGAATGGAATCAAAGTGTTGACTGACTGAATTTAGGGAAGAGTTAGGAAAATTTAGTGTCATTCAGAACTAGACATCATGATACTAGTTGCCCTTCTATCATCAAGTGTTCGTGTACTGATAATATGTTTTGGACCGCCAATTATATATATATATATATATATATATATATATATATATATAAAGTGAGGAAGATAAAGAACTTCTGTTAAAATATCATCTTTTAGTATCGTTCACTATTGTTTTAACATTGATGATTTAACTAAGAAATTTAAACTTAACCGTTTGATGTAACTTTTACCATTGAACTGCAGATTTTCAAATAACAAGCAATATTTTTCAATTTTTTCAATAACCAATTGTCATATGTAACAATGTGAAATAATTTAAAACAACAAATTAGTTTAGTTAAAAATGTCAAAACTTCTAGATCGAAGGTCATTTATTATGTTTTACTTTAAAAAGAATAGTATATTTGTTTGTTGTTTAGTAATGAGAAGAATAATTCTTTTTGTACACTATTCAAAGATGAATTTTTACAATCATATTGTAGATTAAAGAGAATATATGCCGTTTATACGAAGGGAATTCTCTTTAGCTCTTAAATTTTTACACAGTTTAATAACTATTGTACAGATGTTTGACCGAGAAATATAATTTAAATAAATTTATTAACTTTAGTAATATTCGGCCGGCATCGAGTGGTGATTCATGGAGTTCCAGTGAGAACTCGTGACCAGTGGAGTTTAACTGTGTGGAATGTGAGGCAGTTACCTACCGCAGACAATGGATTATAGTCGCGCAATGCTATGCACAAAACTATTTAGAATAAATTATCGTCTGGCTCTCAATGGATTTCAATGGTAACCAAACTCATATCACTCCGTAATTATTTATAATTATGAAGAGCTTTTTAAAAAAACTATGTAATCAGTTACTGAAATGTAAAACAAATATAATAGGCCTACAATCTGTTTCAATAATTTCGCAAGAGCAAGAGCTAAGTAATAAGCACCTTCAATAATCAAAAATATAATACGTTTTCTTAGGTTTGACTGCATTTGATGTTACATTTTTTTTGGTTTTACAAGAGGTTCTGAATAGCAATCTCTAGAAATAACTAACATGTGGTAGGTGATAAACAAAAACACACGGTAATCTTCTACTAGACCCTTCATATAACGTAAAATAGCAATACCACTTCACGTACTGGCATCGAAAGCGTAGATTCAGCATGGAAGTTAGTGCTGAGATAGTTTATTTTGATTTGTGATTGAGAAATGGGTGTCTAACATTATGATTCGTATTACATATTACATGATTTGTCGAGCAAATAATTGAAGTGAATTACTGAAATGGTTATCTATGAACCAACCATAAAATAAGTAAATACCCACTAATGTCAGTAAACTAATCTGACGATGGTCATGTAAGGTATACACCAGGAATAAATAAAGACTATAAAATGAAAGATGGCTGGTGTTGATTACGAGGAATTTTCTTTCAACGATGATAAGATGTGTATACCAACAAATAAGGGATATTATGAACAACATTGACATATTCTAAATATTGTAAAATAAACCGACTATAACTTGAGTTCATATGTTTACTGAACGGAGAAATAATAAAATGTCAGTCAGAAACATTAACTGTTATAAGCATGTGATGAATTGAATCAAACCAGAAATCGACACATCGAAGCCATTATTTTATTTTTTCTACCACCACAATTAACCTTTCTTGTAAAATACACAGTTCAGTTAACTAAATATATTTCCACTGATTTTTTATGGAAAGTGAAGTTAATGAATGAATGTCAAGTTTTGCTTAGTGTTTGAAATTTACTAAGCATACCTATAATCCATATTTTTGGGGCCAATTCCAAAGCGACTATTAACATTACTAGATTTTGAATAGTATCACTTGAGTAATAGGACAGATATTGTACCACAAAAGTTGTCATTAATTCAGTCCTTTCTGAAGTCATAATTGCGCACACTAATGAGCAGTACTGAATTCAAACAAAATAGCTGTTCAGTTCTGATCAGTTATTAATGATTCGCTAACAAAGAGTTCATGACGAGAGCTGACATTATTTTAAATACTTTATTTCATTTATTGAACAGTATTTAGAGGGTTTTTATCTGTTTATACTTGTTCACGGACTTGATTTTGACGTCTAGCATATTTTAACTTTTGAACCCTCATTTTAAACCATTCATGTTTCACTGACCAACCGACAATTAGAGCTTTCGAAGTCTGTAGATGTGAATTATATTTACACGAATTAGAACCGTCAGATATATAGATGAAATTTAAAAGGCTTTTAGGAAAATGTATTTATGGCGAAGTAGTGGTATTTCCATCAATTTCACACGCCATGAACTTTGTGATAAAACAGACTGTTATATAGAATTCCATGGGCTTATAATTTCGACTGTAAAGAGCGACATTTTGCGAGATAATATAAATTCGGGATTATTAAAAATTGAGGTTTTTTGGATGTAAAAAACTTTGAAAATGATTGTCTACGAGGATCCACTTCAAATGAACAATCATTTGAACCCGAAATTACTGAACAGCTGTTTCGTCCTAGCCTAAAGCTTTTTGGGCATTAAGCATCCACAAGTTTACAAAAAATTCAATTTAACAAGTTTAAATCTCGTAACAACTATGATACATTTAAACTACTGAATTCGCATACAATGGTCCATATATGTCGGGACTATTCGACTGAAAATCGTGAATTCATTTTGGAATTTGTCATTATTAAGAGCGTAATTATTTCTGACTAAAGAAAGTTGTGATTTTAGCATGGCCCTTAGTTTCTGCTTATATAGAACAAGACAACAGTTTATTCTCTACTATACTTTGATAAGTTCAAATAAAAGGTATTCATTTACTAGACGGTAAACTAGTTTTGATAAATTCCTAACCAACTTGATCAGTAAGTGTGTTTTTAGCATGGTTATTTTTCAAAGTATGGGGTCGTTAATCTCGTGTCCAATTTACTCTTTTATTACAGCTTGAGATCAGCAATGGCCGTGGAAGGTCTCCAAGATGAGTTTTATCTATAAGGTATCAAATAAAGAGGAAAGCATGTCTAATTGTATAATAGAACGATAGTTAGGAAAGTGATAATTGAAAAATAAAATAAATCACTAAACAGCTATCCAAAATAAATAGATTTGTATGTACTTCACCTAGGTAATGGCTCTATTAGCCTTGACAGGTACTGAAGGCTGGAGGTGGTCAGTTAATCGTCGTAGCCATAAACCGGTACAGCCTATGTGAGACATTTCTCTTACTCTAGATAGCCACACTAAACGTCTCAAGTCTACCTGCTTCTGGTTTCCTTCAAATACACTATCCCACTCAATGGCTGTAGTCTTCTCATTATGTCTTCCAAGTATTGTACATTATGCGACCCGATATTAGCTTCGTCCAATATTGTCGTACATGCAGTATCTCTGCGGTTATTCGCATTTATTCGGTGCAAATGTGTAGGGATTTTATTATTAAAATCGTCACTTTTCTTCGTTACAATTTAGTTTCATTTCGCCATAGCAGAGCTGAGAGAAATTATCCTTTTATGATAGCCATTTACTTTTGATTATTTTAAATAAAACACTCAATTATATTAATGAAGAATATAGTTATCATAATAATTAAAATGGAATAATCAAGTAAAAGGAGGTTAAGCACTAGAAGATATTGGAATTCAGTTACGTTTAAAGTTGTAGAATATATGAAATGATTGAAAAACTATTTGTCCCAAATCCAGTGACAAATAAAACAATACGATGTTACTGAAGTTCGATGTACAATATTCACATAATATTAACGCATTATATCTCCATACAATACTGACGTGTTTATTTTTTAGCTATTATATTGTCATTTTGAATAACTAATTATTTCAAAATGCAGGCAAAAACACGTCCATATGGTTAATACATTTGCTGATAAGAGAAAATTATTAAGTCATTGCTTTTGAATGTTTTCTGAAGTAACTAGATTCTACCTTGAACTCCATCGTATTCAACTTGTAGCTGTTTTTTAGCAGGTACCTATAGAAAGACATTTGTATACGTCAGTATTGGGATTTATGGAGATTGTGGTATTTTCACAGTTGAATTTACGAGCCTATCTAAGCCAGACCACCACTGTTATATCCTAGTGAAGATTAAATAATGAGTAACTTCTGAGAACTATTAATAAACTAATATTGTATTTATATTCTTATTGTATAACTATTCAGTAACTAGATTATGTATATTTATATTCCTCTTATTAAAAGCTTTATTTTCACTTACTATTCTTAAATTGTGCCCAGTTTATTAATTACAGTCTCTCACGTTCACAGCCACTTTTGACTAGATATTTTACAAATGTTATTTCCTATTTTATGGTGTGGTATGGTCTGTTTTGCTGGGATATAAACCAAGTGTGTTTGAAATGAATGATTCGCATAGTGGAATCAGCTATTAGCGTTCTGGACTCAACTTAACGGGCTAAGAGAACAAAGGACCAATAAGAATTCTAGGCTGCTCATACCAGTTGAACGTCATTGGTTTAGCACAGTACTAAGATTGAATAAGTCATATTTCGCTTGGTGAATACATCAAGTGGTAATTGGCCGGGCTTAAAGTCACGACAACCACGGAAAACCTGGAAGCGCTGAATGGCCATTTCTTTCTAATATGCCAATCCTCAGCAGTGCGTATCCACGATCTCCATACTGATAACAACCAAATGCTCATTAGCGGCTAGCTTCAAAATGGATTTCTTGGGTTGTAGTGAGAAGCCGTGACCAGTATATTCCAATGTCTATTGGGGTGAGACAGTTATCCACTTCACACAATAGATAAAGGGTTGCACAAGATCATGGGTACCAGCTCAGTGGTCTAGAGGTTAAGTGTTTGCACGCAAAACCGGTCCTGAATTTGAGTTTCACGTGTGGGATCGTGGATGCGCACTGCTGACAAGTCTATACCAGGACGAAACGGCCGCCTTGTGCTTCCAGGTGGTCTAGCCTAGATCAACTTTTGATGATAATAATGATAACAAAAATATACTTAATGTTTGTAAATAATTTTAGATAATTTTACACTTAATTTAAAACGTGTGATATTTGTTATGAATATTATTACTGTGAAGTACTTTTATTTTCTATCTAGCATCTTTTTATTAACTTCTTACTTTTGCTGCAATTGTGATACGGAAGGTAAACGACAACTATGATTGTAGTTTAAGAGCTGAAGAATGGATGAAATATACTACTATTAATATTATTGGTAATATTTACAAGATCCATAAACAAAGCTTATGAAAAAGCAAAAGAAATTCAATGAAATATGATACGGTTTGCCTTAATGGTTTTTGTTAGTTAAAAGCATACAATAGATATAAAAACCAGATTAGAATACTGAATAAGTAATAATTTTAACCCTTCAGCCCCACCCCATTTGTAAAATAAATTCGGATATACTTTTTATTTTTCTCTAAAAAGCACAATTCACAGACAATTTTCAGCTTTTCACTCAATGTAACTTATTGATTACTGATAACTATAAGCAGTTATTCATAATGGCTTCCTTGGACTACGAAAAACTAAAAAGCATCGTCAGTGAGATGATTTATGTTCAGTTAACATGATCGCTTGGTTCTATAATGATCGTATGTACATCAATGTTTAATAATACGATGAATTTCTCAGGTATAGTGCTATTGGTGAATGGTAAATCACGAAATCGATCGCTGAAAAGATGAAATGAAGATTTTAGTTTTCTAGTTATCTGACTAAAATTGAATATGACAGCTCAGTAGCTGGATTTTATCCTGATAGTTGCGTAATGCACAAGTTCTAAGCTCGATTTTGTTTGTAGTTGTAAATAAGCTTGAACAAACAGTCAGAACAACAATTTAGAACCACGTGTCTTGTTAGTTAACACTTTTTAGCAAGGAACATTTACAACCTCATACGAATCAATGGATTCAAGCACTGGTTACTCAATCTAACAATCTAAAACTCTGTCTGATCTATTTAGGTATTTCATGACACTGTTCGGTACTCATTGATCAATTAGTTGTTTATGTGTTATTATTATAAGTGGTCATTTGAGGACCGAAGAACTCAATAGTAATGTCCTGGATTAAGACAGCAGTTTACACTAAAGTAATATCAACAGTGAGCACCAGTTCCCTGAAGATCCCGAGTACAATTTGATGACAAATCCCAAATAACATGAAAACTAGGTTCAGGATTTCCTGGTTACTCGCCCCAATCACCTAACAGTGCATACGATGTTCATTTACTTAGATTAGTTACTGCAATGTGGTTAGATTGATAGGATCAAAGCAGAACTAAAGACTAAATGAATATAAACACGAGTCCGACGTACAGATAAATAGTTTTAAATAATCCCTAGAGTTATTTTGTGATTATTTGATTTCCAATAATCCTTGAGGAATTATCACTGATACAACTATTAAAATTAAGATGATAAATAATTTTTGGTTTTAAATGTTGAGGTTGCGTAAAAGCAATAAGTTTAGTAGTACGGTTTCAGCCATTTTGATGGTTTAGTAACTGTGTTTATTACTAATAATGTTAACCAATAGCTAATCGTTCTCCACGAACCCGAAATGGTTTGTGTTCGATCCCTTTAACTTACAATATCACACATTTAAAGTGTATACTTCACTTATTGCGCAATACAGTTATGTTTATAATAAAAGTATGATAATGTGGCAGGATAATACATGTAATTTAGTAGTTAGAATCACAAGACTCAGTTCAGTTTCTGTCACCTTAAAAAAATCTATATTCTAGAATAAACAAAAATTATGCTGTTTCTTTTAGCTAGCATGGGTGTGAGTACTAAGTTTGAGTTCTTTCAGTCGTAGGTTAGGTGAATCCTAACTCAGTTGATTTATCTGGTTCTTCCATCATAGCCACTCTAAACATTATCTTTTAACAAACTATTAACTTAATTTGAAAATATAGTTGACTCGTAGCATAGGAATGAGCCGGTAAAAATCGAATGAATATTTGTTGAGGCTTCACGTGAATTTTAAAATGAATCACTTTCGTCGTACATTATGGTAAACAAGCAGCAGATATAACATTGTATAGTGTCCAGAGTGTTCAAAATTATAAGGAAAAATATTTTTATTCATTATAGAGCTATTAAAATAATATTAATGGCATCATGCGCTTGATTATTTCTGAGTGAATTATATGTAACATTCGAATCAAGCCTATCCCAAAACCATAAATCTCAACTCTAACCCTAACCATAAATCGCTTACCCTAAATTCTTAAGCCTAACTTCAAACCACCAACCAAAGATTATATTAGAACTCGTTCAAATCTTTTTATGTCTTTATTAGGGTTCGAGAATACTGATATTCTATATCCATTTGGATGGAATTATATATTTATATTCACTGAGCGGTGAGCAATGTCATGTGTGTCAAGTCCTTCTTAGTGCAGATCGAATGCTATCGACCAAATCGCAATGTGGCTACCAGTCTAGGTGACTCGAAACTGCGTGCACTATGTTGAGATAAGATGGTGGTTAAAGGTAGTCAACAGGAAACCCTTGACCCGGGTTTCGTGCTACTTGGCACTCGTCAGCAGGGTGTACCTGTGATCTTGGGGGAACTGGTAGCTATATATATATATATATATATATATATATATATAGTTTTTCACTTCACAGACGAAAAAATCTGTAGAGTACTTCGATAGATTCATTAATCATATAGGATCTGTGAACCCAATATAATATTACTATTTTTTTTTCGAAATTTTACCTACGACGAGCCAGACTTCATCGTGGTTATTGTAAGTTTGCCCTTGAACTATACTCTTACCCAAAATTTTTGACTATATTCATAATCAACACTGATCATAGTTTAAAATAAACTTATCTACGACAATTTTGTTTATTATTAACTGTTTAATTTAATGATTCAAATGTATTCATTTTTCCGAAAGATTCAAACTTCTTATGTTTTAATTTCACCAACCTTTTTATCTGTTTTAGGTGTTTTCTTAATTATTCATTTAGAATTATTTATTGTTGATTTGTTGCCCATCCATACAAATAATATTACAATACAGCGTTATCGACCTAAACGATGGGCTTATTATGAAATACATAAATGTGGTCGTATTAAAGGATATAGTTGTTTAGAACATCGTCACTGTTATGAACGTTATCTACGTCATGATATGGTTTGTTTTGAAGTTTATCCATGTTTAAGTTCATGTATATTTATTGCTCAAGTAAGAATTCACTATAGTTAATTTCATTTACATTTTCGTATACTTTATTTTGGATTTGAGATAGCAATAGTATCTGGGATATGCATTCTACCTTGTTTTGAAATTGTTTATTGAATATACCAGTAATCTAGTGTTGTAGTTCACAGTGAGACTTGTATTCAGTCTTTCGAACTTAAAACGTCAAAGTTTCATCTACTAATCGATTGAACCTATATGAAATATAAATATGCTCAGCTAATGTGATATTTATCATACGTTTTAAGAGTCTACAGTTTTAAAGTGTTAATAGATAGGACCAATTTTGATCAGTTCGTGATCTCAGCCGCTAATAATCATGCTAAAACCCATATGCTTAGAACTAATGATAATTTATTGTTCCTTTTTAACATGCTAACAACTAACATGACATCCATTTTACAAAGATTTTTTTGGTCTGAAACAGTGAATTTTAATCCTTTTTTCTTAATGCAAACATTAACGTTAATGTGGTGATGAGTTTCACAAAAGCACAAAACGTGCTCTTTGGATTTTAATTCATGAGAATAAAATCAATTTAAAAATCTAGGAAACATTGAGGCATTAACTTTAAGAACGAGAGATTGATCAAATTCAGTCCCATATATAAACAATACATGTATGATCACAGAAAGAAAGGAATATTGATTTAAACCATACAATTAGTGAATAATGTATAAATCGCTTTTAATATTATTTGAAAAGCCTGCAAGTGCATTTTACTTATAAACGTTTTAAACTTCATTCACTATCATTAATATTATAATTTATTCAGATAATTTTAAGAAATCTATCTATAGTAACTTAAAAGTAAAATCTTTTATGCATAATTTAACAGTTTTTATCTCTCCAGGGAAACACGTCATACTTTTTAATGTTATTTAATCGATGATATCATTCTCATGTTAGTTTCAAAACTCTCATTGAAATATTTTCTAAAGGTTCCGTATACAAAATTCATTAATTTAAAAATAAAATTCAATCTATGTTCCTTTGATTGTTATAATGTGTAAAATGGCATGAATTTTTTCCCTAGCCCTTCGGTAAACAATAGATGAAATATAAATAACATTTGTCTATTCAAATTGAAAATCATTAAATTGAATTATTATAAATACACAGAAACATAATCTCCCATTTGATGTATAAGATGGATTTTTACAAAATTTAGTTGCCTTTTTTAAATAAAAAAGAATTACGTAATCAAAAAATGGGTTGATAATAATCTATAAAGCCAAATATCAATGAACTACGTGTAAACGTTTACTACTTAAACTAACATTCAGTAGCAAATAATAAATAGTCACAAAATTTTCATATTCTTAATTATGATTTCTTACTTTCTTTTTTAAACATAGTTATATGACTATGAGAAATTTGCACAACAAGTTGAACGTTTAATGATCAAGGGAATACCTGTCAATAATCATGATGATGCAGTAAATTTTGTACGTGAAAAAACAAAGAAATTAGCCCAAGATTTAAATATGTCACTGCCGTTAGGTGGAATATAACAGAATAAGTTAGTTTTTTATTTGTATACAACCAATGGATGAAATACAACACAATTAATAAGAGCGGAATCACTCATTGAAACTGTAATTGACCAACATAATAATTCCTAACTAATAACCAATTTGTATAATTATAAATCACTTATCTTTACTTGTAAACTTCAGAAAATCTTTCCATGTATCACAATACACCCTGTATTTGATTTCAATGTGTTTTTTTGATGCTTATACAGTGTTTTGCATTTGTCTTACACCTATGTATATATACATATATCTATCTGTTAATAACATTATGTTTTTCTCATATCGCTTCCTCCAAATTACTTTTAATTTTCATATAATTCACGCATTAAATTACAAGTATGTTTGTATGTGTTGTGTATCAGATCACTGTTATATAGATATAATCATAAATACTTATTACAATTAATACATGAATTTTATATTGGATAAATGCTTGACTTTTCGTAACTCCCTTCTTAAATAATACCAACTAATTGCAACACAACTTGAAGGTATGTATTTAAAAAATGGAATGTATGAGGCCGAAATCTCATCAGTTTTCAGTTGACAGTGAAATAGGGAAACTATTTTAATTAAACAAATGTTCAGATGGAAAACTATGAAAAATTCCTTTCTGGGCACAACGTCATTCTACGAGATGATAATGAATCCCGCGAGTGGGGTCGTGGATGTGCACTGCTGAGGAGATCTATACTAGGACGAAATGGCTGTCCAATGCTTCCAGGTTTTCCATGGTGGTCTAGCTTTAATTGACTCACTAATTCGACTATTGAATTACTAAAATCTCCCTAAAATTCTTTGATGATGATGATGAGATTGCGATATCAATTTATGTGATAATAATGTTCATAAACTGTTTCATAAAATTGTGCTTTCATGTATATGTAACATATACTGATGAACTACTGAGTAGTATTAGAGGATGGCATATATTTTGGTTAAGAATGAATTCTGCCTACTTAATTTCACTGTACCCACTGACCGAAGAGGCTTGACATCGCATACATTCGATGATCTTCCAGTAGTGAATACCAACAATTATGATGTTATGTAGTTAGCGGTAATTCTCAAAAAGTACTGAACTTAGATTATTTTTTTATTTAACACCCATTATTGGGGTTCAAAATCATTTGACCCGGTGTCATATTTGAAAATACCACTACCGACTCCATATCTGGGAATTATTTAATGTGATTAAAATCGTCATATTTAAACACACAAATGTGCATAAACTAATGAGAACATAAGGACATTGAAAATAATTCAGTATTATAAAAACTCAAATAAATGCGAAGTATACAGGTTTCTTTATATTAACTATAATATAATAACTAAATGCTAACTGTACTTCAAATTTACTGATTTTCAAGATTAGATAATTAAAATCCAAATATTACCGAAATAGATAGTTTTGTTTAAGTTGGATGTTGAATCAATAACATGTAACTTTTCTAATCAAACGTAATGCTACCTGCTATTTTATTGACCTTTTTTCCAATCTTCCCCAAGATTAGTAAACATCATGAATAAACTTAAAATAGGTAATGTATTACTCAAACTTCTTAATAAGTCTTAGTTAAATACTAATCAACTTGATAATTGACAGTAGGATTCCTTTGCTAACCCCAATACAAATATTTTTCTTCACTTATCTGAATAATAATAATATATTTTTGATGTAATAAAATTCATATTACATACTTTTTAATAAAACAAGACATCATATTAGTCTCATAATCCATACAATCAACAATATTGACAATCGTCAAGTCAAGTCACTTTAAACTGTGTTATGCATCGAAACCGTAACAGTCCTTACCAATGCATTTTGGATAGGTACGATGTACAAATATATGAATTGACATACTAACTTCAGGAATGTTTTTCTTTCCAAGAACAAATTGTTTTCTATTATTTTAGTGGTTTTGTTGTGAAAGAACACTCATGTGGGGATAATCCATTTATTATTCATTGCAAAATTACAGAGTTCTTTAGTAAAATGTAAAAACCATACATTGAATACTTTATTTTCAAATCTCCCATTAGTTCCCCTTTACATCCTTCACAATTCTTCTAATTCTCGATTCCTTCCTATTTCTCTTTCTGTTTTCTTCATTTAGATCTTCTGAACCGTTTTTGACAAACATTCCTCTTCCGATCGGTGATACATACTACCTATGTGGACAAACATAAGTAGCATTCACCACAGTTTTACCTCAACTATCATGTATAGTAGTCATAAATATTTAATTACAATGTGTATTCTAATAAATAATCATCATGTGAACGGTTCGAAACCTTACTTTAAACATTAAAACTGAGGCGGAAGTACATTTAGCTGACAAGTTCCAAATAAGATAATACAAGCTTCCTGAGTTTCACTGCTGACCACAAACTATTTATTTTATAAGGAATGGGTAAGTGGTTAGTTTTTGGGATTTTTTCATTGTCCATGAACCAAATTTGTTATCCGATGTCATTTCATCTTGTGTATCAGTTACATCATTGATAATCAAATCTTATAGTATTGGCTCTGACTGTTGAAATGTAACTTGATATTTGTGTCTGGATTTTGTGGACAAATGATCAATCAAAACACTGCAGTTATTCCAGTTACTTTGTAACCCACCGAATTTTAATTCGGATAAGAAAAGCAGATGTGTATCATTAAATCACATTCAAATCATATTATTATGATCAATGTTCTAATCTTACATTAAGATTGAAATGTACGTCCTGGATTCCACTGCTGGTCACAGTTCATCACTTCTATAAACACGGTTTAATATTATTGATTACTGAAATAAGTATTTGAAAGAATTTATTTTATTGAAATATAAAGTAAAATAAAATGTAAGGATAATTTTAGACCATTACAAAATGTAAATATAACATGAGGAAATGAATCGTGTAAACCATTACTTTACATGATCCTTTTTGTCTAGTCTAGTCGGGGAAGTTGTAAGAGAGACTTAATCACATGGTATGAAACATAAACTGACCTTTAAATACCGATTATAATTAAGAATAAAAACAAATTATGTAAGATTGACTACTCTATTTGTTATAGTGATAATTTAGGCGTTCACTAATGGGTATAGTATATTTGTGCTTGTGTATCAGCAAAATCAGCCTGTAGAAGACTGAGGTTTTGTCGACTAAAGTAGACAGGGAATGTAGTATAAAAGACCAAACACTGATTACCACTTCATGGATGTCTGGTGTAGGACTAAGCTGAAAAACATATAGGAGGAACAAAACTAAGGCAAGCCATCATTTCAGAAACCCTTATAAACAGGTTCACGATTTCAATGAAATCTAATAATCTTCAAAACCCACGCTGATAATTATCATGTCGTCATTAGTAATTAGCTTCAAGAAAAATTCCGTAGTTCTATTGGGGTGCCGTGATTAGTGGGGTTTAACCTTGTCGGATGTGAGGAAGGTACTCACAGAAAACAGTTAAAGGTGGTCGCACGATAGTGTGAACGTTTTGAAATTGAACCTGTACATCATTGGATTGCGGATCAGTTGTGTAGAGTTTTAGCGTTTGCGCGCACAATAAGAGATCCTGCGTTCAATTTCCGGTCGTGTGGTCGTAGATACACACAGCTAAAGAGTGCCTTACTAGGATAAAATGGCTGTCTAGTACCTACAGGTTTCAATGGTGGTCTAACTTAGATCAGTTCGTGATTTTAACGAAATCCAATAATCTACACAGCCCACGTCTATTCACTATGTTTTTTTCATATACTGAGATCTAAAATTAATTCTTACTTTTTGACATTTGAATTAATTCCTCCTTTAGTAATCACCTCTTTGTTTATTATTTAACTATCACAGATACTACTATTACAGAGATTCTTTGCTACATATTCTTCTCACTGTATCGATGTCATGTGGCGGCTTAGATTGACGTGTATTTATGCTAAATATTAATCACATAGTTTATGTTAATTATGAGTAGTATACTACAGAAAACCCAAAATATTTATCCTTTGATAGTTTTTGATTTGTTATGTATCGTTCCTATTTCCAATATTCTAACAATCAAATTTTAATTCTTATCTTCATGACACAGAGCTTTAAAATCATTATCATTTTAACAATATAGCCGGGTTAAATCCAATCAGACACAGTTGTAAATACGGTATGAGTAGAGAAAGCACTTAGTCACTGAGTGTTGAATTTATCACATAGATGTATTCATATAGTTCGAAGTTACTTTAATCTGATATTAGGTATACACACTAGAAATTATTCATTTACTGAAAGTGCATCTCAATATATTTCATTCTATATGAATATAACACGTGAAGTGATATAGAAGACAAGACAGTCTACTTTGAGCAATGAAAAATAATTCATTTTTGAAATAGTCATGACAACAAAATAAAAATCGACTACAAGTCTCAAAAACTAAGGGACTATTGAAGAGGTATTTCGTTTTGTTCAGAGCCCCCACGAAGTAGGCGTTCAAAGCACCGTATACATTATGGAACACAGTAATTTCATTTCTTGCAGCGAGTACTTTATCTTTAGAACGAAAAATCTGCACACAGTAACTGATATCTTCATCTTAAATAATTTGGTTATATAAAGTGGATATCATCCAATGACGATGATGTGTACCTATCTCACTCTTGACATGACTGATTGCTGGCTTACAACTTAATAATCTGAAGTTTTCGTGATCACCATAAGAGATAAGAGTTCTATGTTCAGCCTCATATGGTGTCATAGGTATGTACGGTCAAGTAGGCCTAAACTATAGCTAAATAGTTGTTCTGTTCTCCTGATAATACCAATAGTCTTCAACTATTCTCACATAATTATTATTTATCTAATTTAAAGTCACTTTAATTTGAATAATCAAATCAAATTATCAGTACCTAACTGAAAACAGGACACCAATATCCGAATATAATAACCAGACAACCTTGACTTATTATAAGATAATTGTAAATGGTATTTTTCATTCAGATATATGAACTAATAAACATCTTGTTTCCCTAATATATACATCCTATGGTGTATCCAAAATATCATTCACTTTTGCTTACATATCACAATATATATGCGTTTCTTTTTTTGTAAGAAAAAGGTTTTTGTATATAATTTCTATGTGAATATGATTCATTCATTTATATTTCCACTTAATAGAATCATTGAACAATTTATCTAATTGTCTTTTTGTAATTAAGGTCGACTGTTACAGTGAACATAAGATAAACTCGTTTGTTTTTTATAATGAGACAAAATTTATTTATCTTACACCAACTGAAATGAAATGGAAAAAAACGACCAACAAAGAAGTTGAATTAACTACACTTAGAATTTGAATCATGGCGAGATTATAATTTAATGAATGAACCAATCAGAAATAAGATAACAGGTCTTGGATTTTGGCATACAATTCATTCATCTATTTGGCTAAATAGTGTTTTGACATTTTAGCTGATGTCAGTTCGTGATGAAAAACCCTAATCGTCAACTGTAAATGTTAATTCTAATTCCTAACACTGCTTTATTACTCTTACTTAGTGTTATTTAATAGGTGGTTATTTTAAAGTTCACTTCAGCCTCGCTCAAAGGTGGTCCATAAATTATAGTCTCACCTGAATCATGATGTGATGAATATCTTATCATAATTGAACCACACAGATAATAGTTTGTTTTATTAAAATGATTGACAAATGATACCGCGCTGATGAAAGCTTTCACAATCTAGACTGTTATATAATCGTGAAATCAATAAGATTTATCTAAACTCATTAGACGCTCACCATTTAAACATATGAGATTTTCTTTTGCATTCATTGAAATGAAACAAACAGCCTATTCATCAGTAGCACTATCAACATCAAAATCTTCAACTTAAAATAATAATTAATAGACTACTGTACAAATTTTATTTTCTGGATGTTTTTTACAAATAAGTAGTATATTCATGAGAAATAATAATAAAAATTACATTTATATCTTTAAAAAAACAAACAAAGAAGTATGTACATATGTATAATGCATATCACAGATTGTCTTGTCTCTATTTCTTCTTATATCTTAATCTTTCCTGGTTGTTTTATTTCCCTATAATATTTGTTATTTTATAAGTAGTATCAGTAATATTGGTAGTAACATGAGTCTAGGTAGTAGTAGTAATAATAATAATGTTACTACTAGTAGTATTGGAATTATTAATGCAGGTATATTATTGTTTGTACCACGGATGAGAATGACCATTTCTCAAATGCACTTATTTCACTCAATGAATTTAGAAAAGGAAAGTTTTCATTCAAGGCATGAAAATATACAAATAAACAGGAAAACTTAAATACAAATATAATTTCTGAAAAGAAATACAAAACACGTACAAAACAAAAAAAGATATAATAATAATAATTCGATCTTGTTTTCTTCTCTAAATTATCATCATAATTTTTTGCCCTGTAATGTAGTGAAACTCCTGGGTTAATTCATACTAGACGATCATGCTGCTGCTGATGATGATGATAGTGATGGTGATGATGGCATTGAGACTTCTGGTTGATTATGCAATGGTAGAGTTAAATTTAATTCCTTCAATAATTTTGCCGTTTGTTCTCGTACATAATTAATCGGATCGTTATGATTATTGACTGGTATACCGTCTAATAATAATTTTTTAATTTGTTCATTTAATTTTTCAGCATCGTGAAGCTGTAAAACAAAAAAAAGATCTATATTTTTAAAAAAAAACAGTTCACGTATGAAAGAACAATAGTTAGTGTCTTTTTTTCAAGGAATATGTTTTATACTACTTAGTAATAATAAATTTTATTAAACAATAACAAAAATTCAAATTAAGGTTAAGTAAACAAATGTGTTGGAAATTATATTGTAACTCATTCCGTCATGTTATTACTTATAAAGAGTTTAAATTATCTCGTTGTTGATACTTAGTACAGAGTTTTACTCAGCCATCATTGGTAAATCTAGATCCTGTGGGGGTGGCCTCAATATGGCGCATTCGTGATTTCACTGCTAGTCACAACTAATCTGTCCATCCAGTCGTAAATGGCTTAGGTTTTGCTATAATAAATCCCTAAGGCATTTTCTTATGTAATAACAAGTTTTTAATATTATATTATCTAAATCAACTTATGCTGTATTGAACAATATCTAGTCAATACTAAGATCTGGATTACACTTCAATAATGAGCTTACAGAATTATAATAGTTCAGAATAGATATTGATAATATAACATACACTGATGCAGTAGTCCAATAAGAAATATCTAGAATTCAATAACGCATTCATTGTAAAACTATTTTTTCTCAAGTATCTTCTTGATGAACATATGAACAGAATATTGTTTAATATGCCAATGAAACGTCTGGCGCAAATGACATCTTTTTACATAATGTGTTCTGTTCGCTGAAATTTTTTATAGTTTGCATCACGGACTGACCTTGTTTACATAATGACTGGAAACTATGAGGCACTGGATATATGCTTCATTCTAGAATGAAACTCTTCAGAAGTGCACACCAACGATTCTAACAGGATTGAACCTAATACCTTCAGGTCATCTGACTAGCGCGCAACAATTAGACCATTAACATGTTTCTGATATGATATTTTCATTTGCACTAATAAGCATCAAGATGATAAGCATCAGGTTGTTGGATCTTAATGCTTTATCTGTCCTACGTTAGTAACATTAAAATAAACATTCAAAAAAGTATAAACAGTATAACTAATTAACCAAATTATTAGCTCTTACCTGGGCAATAAATATACATGAACTTAAACATGGATAAACTTCAAAACAAACCATATCACGACGCAGATAACGTTCATAACAGTGACGATGTTCTAAACAACTATATCCTTTAATACGACCACATTTATGTATTTCATAAAAGGCCCATCGTTTAGTTCTATGACGAATTATGCTTCCGTCTGCAAGAATTGTTGGATGCAAGTTTACAATATGTAACTGTAGTTTGACAGATAACAACAAACCTGAATTATGTAAAAAAGAAAAACAGTTCAAGACATTAAGTCTTAAAACTGTTAATTTTAACTGTGACACAAAATATAGTGCAAGTAAAGCTGGAATTTAACACGTATACGATGATTAAATATAAGTTGTGTGTCCAGAAGGTTATCGGTTTGTGGGTAAATATTGATGTTCATATCTCTTTCTGTGATAATTCTAACTGTGAATTATGAAATATATACGAAGTGTATAAAATGATTCTTCTTGTAAACTCTGGATTTTATTTTAGTCAAATAGCCAAATAGGTCATTCAACTAGCGGATTCCAAATAAATCAGTCAGTCAAGTTCAATTTATTATCACATGATTATGATCTCACTTACAGTAAAACTAGTGCTTTGTTGTCATCTCAAGTGGTTACCAATTGGTGTAGGCTGATTATTTTAATGAATATGAATCAACAATTTGTAAACTCAAATCGTTAATTAGCTCCGAAATGTTACTGGAACATTGCAACCCCACGTTGTTAACCATTGTAGCGGCCGATACTTCAAGTTGTGGTGTTGATGCATTCATGTTACCTTCATTAAAGAATAGAAAAGGAAAAGCCACTGTTCATGCTTCCCTAACAATAACCCCGATAGCGAAAAAATTTAGTCGAATAGGAAAGAAAACCTTAGCCTCGGTGTTCTCCCTCTGTCGCTTTCACAAGTTTTTGTGTGGCTTGTAATTTACACTCTTAATAGAGTATAAGCTACTACTTACAGTTTTTGGTTCAAGATCCGAAATACCGACGCACAGAGATTGCCACCGATTCCACTTTGATATAATTTCGAACTGAAGAATCCTAAAAACGCGACCCACTGACACATCTAGTAACAGCAGCTAGAGGATCGGTAATCATATTATTAGGTGCAAAAGATTGTGCACTAAGTCTTTGGTACACAGTTGTTTGAGCCTTTCCAGTATAAACTGCAGACATCTAAACCATCACCAAATGTCACAGAAAAGGATTACTTGTAGAAACGTGATATCAATGAAATCCCTAGCATTCAAAATCGGAGCTCCTTTGTTCGTCTGAGATTACACGATGAATGAATAGAGAGGCATGTGACACGAAGGTTAGATCAGATAATGTATGAGCAGTTGGGAAAGAAAAACGAATACGACATTTCAGTGTATTGTCAGAGCAGTAAGTAAAAGAGCTAGCTTTCCATTGGAAACACTAGCAGACACTTTCAGTCTATCACAGCCCCTAAATGACATAGAAGAAAAGACAGAGGTGATTCTTCTAGAACAAATAAACTTATATCCCAGAAGAAAGTTGACCCGACAACTGCAGTGAATGATCTATTTTCAAGCAAACCCAAGAGAATCACGGTATTAAAAAAAGAGTTGCTGTGAATGTGCAATCTCAAACTAAAACTCCTGATAAGCATACCATAATGATTTAGGATAGAATTTCTACTATTAACTAAATTGGACATTATTTATAAATTTCTTTATCATTTATTGAAATTGAACTAAGGCATCAGTAACTTTTAAGATTCTTCGCTAATAAATAACCAAATATAACTTTTCTTATATACAATACATCTTATTCATGCTTTGTACTGTCTTTATAAGAACAAGACTCAACCAGCAAAATTTACTGGCTAAACCCAGTTGATTAATTCATTACAGTACTGGGTTTGAGTTCCAGAATGAACATTGACTCTAAGATGTAGGTACATCCTCAAATAGAACAGAATGCGCGTCCTGGATTCCATTTTGCTATCCATCTTCGCTAATAATGATTAATTAATTAATTAGTTAAATAATTGATTGATAATTGTTCCTCATAATTGAGAAAACAAAAAATCAAAGAATAACTAAATACCTTTTAAAAGTTATATATAATAGTACATCACACATTCAAATGTCCACACAGAAAACAAACATTAATTCATGCATGCTGACACTATATGGCTTTATCACTAAAAAACAAACAAATGATATGAGTTCGAATATCTTGGTCGGTTGGTTAGAAGAATATAATAGAAATATAAATTCACTTGGTATCCATCTTTCCTTAAAAAAACATAGTTATTATTATTAGTAATTAATTAATTGTGAGTAGTATCATTCTTTATTATTTAAAGTTGACTTAAGTTTTTCCATGGTTAAAATATAGAATAATAATTTTAGTTACAAGTGAATGTAATAAATCAATTGGATTAAATTAATTCACAGAGTTATCCATTTTAAATTTCTTTACGAACCAAGTGTCATTAACCAACTTCATTTATGATGTCATATAGTTTTACCAATATGACTTTAACCAGAAATGAATAAGAAAGAAAATATTATGAAGTTCAACTTGTAATTAGTAGTGTGTTTGAAAACAACACTTCACTATGTACGACGTTGAAAGTTATAAGAAACTAAATAGTTCTTTTGTATCTATTCATTTCTTATCAAAAAAGTGTACACAAACAATGTTAAAATGGGATTAAATTTGGTATTTTTAAGCCTCTTCAGAATCACAAACTCTAATCATAGATTCTCAGGCTGGTGATTCGTACTTTCAACTTTAAATAACTAGGTAACTAGATAAATCGGAGTTATTTTCAAACAATAAAAGATTGGACATTTGGAATAGTGTTCGAACGTGATTAATTAACTTTTAAAATATAAATATTATTATATCTTATGTGTTAACTATAAATGGTAGTCGTTTTAAGTACTATGTGACAAATGATTTGTAATAATAATAATAATAATAATTCTACATAAAATTCAATCATTTCCCCTTAATTGAGGTCGATGTTAGATCGTCGTTGAAAACCTGGAAGCACTGGATGGTTGTTTCGTCTTAGTATGAGACTTCTCAGCAGTGCATCGATCGGTTTATCATCTCAATTAAAACTCAACAATTTCCACAAGCCTTTACCGAAAATTATCTACCTTTAACTCATGTGCTTGATCTTCTTATAATTTTATAGATTTCTAATTTTCTTTTTTTTTTTAGTGATTTGTAAAAATTTAAGCGAACAATCAATGTTACAGAAATTTGTTAAATTTTAATGAGTAGTTAAGTTTGGGTTTCCGTCGAGGTCATGGTTACTGATGTTTACAGACGACTGAGACTTTTCAATTCTGATTGGGAACTAATGAGAACTTGATACTGTGACTACTGACGTACACAACAATTATGTTTAAATGATGTAACCCAAGGACACAACACAAGTTCATAAAAAGCTTGATATTAAGTGAAGATAAAATTAAGAAAGAACAACTATATATATATATATATATATATATATATATATATATATATACCTGACTCTACCGATATGATCATTTAAATTACACTGAAAATATGATATAGGAAAATACATGGAATAGTGTTTTTTGTTGTAAGCTAAAGTTAGTTTGAAACTTTTTTCTAGTCCTAAGACTTGCTCTATAATATCAACCAAGACGGAGGTGAAGCAGTGATTTGTTAATGATATAAGATTGTAACTGTACCGCGGAACAAATTGATTCAAGTTGAAAATATTAATGACTTGGATTCTATTCCATGCATGCTTCATGAAGTGAAGTTCTAATGAACCAATCGTACTTCAGTTAATATCAGCTCCTGAAGAAACGTACCTGCTGCGTATATACATAGATATGTCAGTATACTTTAGTAGCGTGTTTAATGGGCTTTTTTCTAAATTTTAAACTAATAATTAATGTACATGTACTTGTGTTTTTTTAAGTCCACCTCTGAATACTCAGAAATAAATGTTAGATATTATCCAAGCATATTCAAAATAACGATTTTCATACATTAGACGATATCTACACATTTCTCAATATTCTATTGCATTGATAGTGTATAACATATTTATAAAAATATTTTCTTGAATAAATAGTTTCACAGTAGTTGGATGCCAAGTTTATGGAGGATAGTAGAAGGGGAATTATATTCATAAAAATCTAGGCTATTGGGATTTAAAATAACTCCCATATTTCGTTCGACAATCTGGTACGAATTTCTTCAAGGAAATAATCAGAAATCAAATTATCAGATATACATATACTTCACAAACCGACTGTATACTAAACCATTGTCCAATGTTGATTTCGGAATGATTTTTTAAAGTGTCAGTATTAATGTGAGTTATTAGTGTGAGATGTGGTTAAAGGTGATACGGGAATAAATGTGAGTAGACGTATGAAGATATTATGTTAAAAAAGACCATTGATCATATACATAACTCCAGGCTATGGTTGCGAACTAAATTAATCAGCCTGACAGATACAATCACATATCAGACTTATCATAGTATGCATAGAATGTGAATAACTGCATGATTGTACTGATTACATTAAACGGGCTGCTTATTCATGACATTTCAGAATATAATAAATGATCAAAACGAATGAAAGTACATCGATTTTGTCTAGAAAGTATGAGATGAGAAAGGAATAGTAGAACAAATTTGTATTTACACATTAGCTATTAATTACGACAGTTCAGCTAATTGTATTCGATCTCGTCTATTCGAATCGTTTCAATTCGTTTATATATATATATATATATATATATATATATATATATATATATATATATATATATATATATAAACTAGAACTTTTCCGAACAATTTTCAATCTATCAAAGTGGATGATGTGTCCTGTTCCAACTGAATGTAATGTTATCACGGATCTATTTTCAAGTACTTTTAAACATCATTAAGAAGAATTTAATTAAATTTGCAATCATTTTAACTATTCTCTTGTTTGTATTTTCTCATATTCACATTGAATCATCATGATTTCTCACTTAGATCTTAAACCTTTTTTTCTTTTCAGCTGACATATCGACCTACACTCATGTTATTTATCTACAACTAAACAAGGAAATTCTTCAATGCTGCTCGTACCTATTAAGAAAAAGAAAAAGAAACACCTATCATCAACCTACTACTAATTTTAGTATTTACTTATAATTGGCACAAAATAATAAACTGACTTCTATCATTATTTGTTATTTATTAACATGTTCACACTTGTTTATCTTAATTAACTTGAAGCTTTTACCCGCCTACACATTTGTTATTTAATGATAATAGATTTAAATAAAATTTTGTAATTGTTTTTATTCATTCATTGATTCATTGATTCATTCATTTGTTGTTTTTATTGTGTAATTCTTGGTGTAAATGATGAATATCATTTGTTTTCTAAGAAAAAGATGAGTATCAAAGAGATTTATGACTGTTGTATTATTTATTTACTTATTTATTTATTTCTATTTATTGCTTACGTCATATAACAATAAGAATCATATAATAATTAGGGTATATTTCATCGCCCGAACAAACATTTATGTAAATACATGAGAGTGCATACACAAATGAACATTGCAATCTAAAGAGAAGAAAAAATTAGAGTAATTCCTAACATATGATTAGATTTTTTAGTGAGTTAAACAACTGACATATTTTTTTATTGCTGTGAAATAAAATCCGGGGAAAAGATTCATTCTAACTATCTTAGTAGTTACTTAAAATATGAAAGTAAATAATTGCTGAATTTTACTGAGATATAGAAAGGATTAAATTTAGACCATTACTGAAACCTAAAAGCACTGAATGGATATTTCAATCGTAGTATAGAACTCCTCACTAGTGCGTATCCATGATTCCACACACGTGGAACTCAAATGAAGGACTTTTTGTCTCATGCGCATGTCCTTAATCTTTAAACCATTGAGCCGGTATCCGACGATATTAGTGTCTAACTTCAATCAATCTGAGTTGTTGTGCGATCATCTTCCATTGTCTTTCAAGGGTAATTGTCTCACACCCGACGCGATTTAATTCCACTTTTCATTAGGACCCTATAAATTCCCTCTTGAAGCTAGTCGCCATTGAGCCCGTAATAATTGTCAGTATGAGGTTGTGGAGATTGTTGAATTTCATTGAAATCATGAACGGATCTAAGTTAGACCATTATTGAAAACCTGGAAGCACTGGACAGTCGTTTTGTTTTACTTTCAATTTTAAATAATAAATCTGTTTGATCAAAACGTTGTCTACGATAGTCGTTTTCGAAATGTAAATTATTCTCATGGCTTGTCCATTGTGTAGTAAATAATTTCGATGTTTCATTTTGTACGCATCATATATATATCAGTATCAAGACATTATATTTATGTAATATTTGCATAATGAGTATATTGAAGAACTAAGTATTTTAGCAAGAAATCATTACTCAAAAGTATATGGTTTTCTCTCCAATCTGATTTCTTTTTCAAAATAGTGTAACTGAACTATCTACTAGTAAATAATAAGTACAGATTAAAAAATATTCCATCCTTCATGAATGTGTTATGGTCTCCCTGTTTTTTACATTCAAGACCCCAAATGATTAGTCTCTTAATATATGTACATTCTGTGAGACGTTTTACCATGTAGATCAAACAAGACAAAAACTTGATTATTTTCATTCAAACGACAGAATAAAACGATTTACAATGAGATTTTAAATAATAATTCAGAAATGTTTTATATAATTATTCTTTATTTAGTTCGACTACATTTGAATTTAGATAAGCTATTATCAATTCGATATAATTTACACAATGTTTGACCTTTTCTACTGTGATAGCAGTAGGTTAAGTAATGAAAGTATGAAATCGAACTAAGAAGTTAAGTACAGCTTCAAATGAAACTAGAAGAACAAAAAGAATTCGCTTACAAACCAAAAAGAGTAATAATTCTTACTAAGAATTATTAGTCAATTTAACAGAACTGTTTACATTCGTTTGTATACAGTTGCTATATAGGTAATATCTAATTTTATAATGATAAGCTATTTAAGTGAATTCTCTTTACTACTAACGAATTAAAGAGTGTATTAACGATTATACGAATGATATTCTCTACTTACTATGTTACAATTTGTATGACTTATTAATAAAAAAGTATGTTTTTTTATATATTTAAGTACAAGGTAGTTTGGAATAGTCAACAGAAAATTATGAAAATAGGTTTCATACTTGTTGACACTGGTTGGTTATCAATGTAATCTTTATAATTTAAAGGGAATTGATACTCCTTGTAGGATTTGAACTTCGGCCAGTCAGCTTCAATCTAACCTGCTTAGGTCCATCTACTATCCAGATATAGTATGTATGATATCAAATGACCTAGTCTAATGGTTACACAACAACGTGACTAAAAGAACTCGATTACTACTAAACGATTAGATAAGCATGTTACCGATCACTAATCCCTGACCAGTCAATTGTCTATATTTAAATATTCTGAAATATTCCATACCATTAGATTAAAATAATTAAGTACTAATCTGAGTTTTATAAACAAAGATGATTAGTGGCTAGCAGTGGAATCCAGGACGCACATTTCGTGCCATTTGGGACTCGTCAGCTGGATGTACCTGAATCTCAGAGTTGATGTTCACTGTGGCACTCCAACCCAGTACCGTTCGCTTCAAATGCCATTAGCTACTGAGTTCAGTTAACCACTTGCTTGTGCAATGGGGTGAGCATGTGGCTTTCTGGACTCAATGGCATTTGAAGCGAACGGTACTGGGTTGGAGTGCCACAGTGAACATCAACTCTGAGATTCAGGTACATCCAGCTGACGAGTCCCAAATGGCACGAAATGTGCGTCCTGGATTCCACTGCTAGCCACTAATCATCTTTGCTTATAAAGCTTCTGACTTAAGGTAATATCGAGACAGTTCTCACAGTATGCACATATGCCAACAAGAGATTGATCAATTTCAGTCCTAAATGATAATGGGAAGATACAAGTAAAACTACATCAGGTGAACTAATCTGATTATTTATATATGGACATATATGTCTGCTCATTGTTCTTTCTAAGAAAATACCCTTATTTTAATTATTAATATTCATTTGAAAAATAACAAAATTTATTGAGTAAAAGTATTTATCATGTTTTCTTTATTAGTAACTAATTGGGCTTGTGTACTTTTTCAAAATGAATAAATTCGGTTTGCTAACTTTATTTTAATCACAGTAACAATTAATTTTTATCTAGATTAATTACTACCATATTTATAATGACATTCAAATAATTTCGCAGGTAATTTAAATGGGTCTTCATTAAAACATTCAACATCTATATTTTAAATGATAAAATGAATCCTTCTAATATTCAACTATCAAGTGTAAATGTTAAACTCATTCATCGTTATTTTCAGTACTTATTAAAATAAAACCATTACATTACTAAATATGAAATTAATTTCATCACAGATCAATTTCCCTATTCATAATATATAACTAAGAATCAATTCCCTTGAGTATAGAACACAGGTAACATAAACAGTTACTCTGTACATGTCATGACAATCGAATATATGAAACATGTTGTTGAGTTTATCGACACATTACAAAATATATATAATTCATCTTAAATGTATACATTTATCATATATTTATTTAAATCATTGTTAAGACTTTAGACTGTGTATAAATATATTTTATAGATTCCTATCACTGACTAGATTAAAGATGGATTTCCTAGAGTTCTAGTAAGAAACCGTGACCATTGGAGTCCAATCCATGTCCGACGTGAGATAGTTATCCATCTCAGATAATAGATGAAGGGGTGTGCAAGATTATGGATTGGTTGAAGCTAAACATTAATATTGTTGGGTGCCGGCTCAGTGATATAAAGGTTAAGCGTTCCGGGTTCGAGTCCCACGTGTGAGATTATGGATGCGCACCAATGATGAGTCCTGTACCAGGATGAAACGGCTATACAGTGCTTTCAGGTTTTCAATAATTATCTACCTTAGATCGACTCATGAATTCAACTATTAAAATTTCATAGATTACAAATCACAATGTACCTGTCAGTATTCATCTTGTAATACACTTTTGATAGGGTTTAAAAATGTTTTTTTCAAACACAAACTTTTTTAAAAAAAGAGAGAAAATGAATATTACACTCAAATGTTTGTTTTTCTAAAAGAAAAACAATAGAGAACACTTAAAGCTACAAACACTTGTTCATAACTTACAGTAAAGTAGGAATTTGATTATCATTTTCTTTAAATATATTTTTCTGCTTGTTAATTCCAAAAATGTAAATGAAAAACTTTTTTTCCTCTTAGTGTAACGGACTTTAATCGATATGAATTTTCAGTTCTATCTATTTATTTGTTTATTTATTTATCTATTTATTTACTTATTTATTCATTCATTTATTTCCTTTTTATACTCAAATGATAGTGAGAGATTTCTTATGAATTGTGCAAAGTTAAACGCCCACTTGTTTATTTTTAAATAGAATGACCAATCAAATTAATCAATTCAATGTACAACGGAAGATGAAGAAATGCCAAAATAAAGTAAATATTATGTGCATATATCTACAATCGTGATCATGATTTAATCTGATAAAAAACTTAGCATCATTTAATATTTTTTTGTTGATAGATTATTTATTTATTTATTTTTTCATTATGTCATCATAGGTTGCGTGGGTGATACTCAATAGATGACAAAAAAGGATGATTAACTGTAAACATTGGAAAGACACCAATTATGTGTAAATGTTGAATCAGTCAGCACGACTAAATGAAAACAGTTAAATTGTTGATCGTTTTCGTGGTTAAAAGAAAAAAAGTAAAATGCTAACATAGTCATTGAATGATTTTTTTTTCTACAGAATTCTTTAGATTAATATCATGAATAGATCACTATCAGAACATCATTAAAAACGTGGAAGTACTGGATGGCCATTTCGTCCTAGTGTGGGACTCCTCAGTAGTGCGTATTAACTCATGATTTATTTATAATATCAGTCTAAACTCAACAGTCTCTACAACATTATACTGATAATTATCATGTGCTCACTAGCGACTGGCTTCAAGATGGATTTCCTAGAGTTCTGATGAGAAGCCGTGACCAGTGGTGTTCAACAGTCTCTATTGTGGAACATTTACTCACTGAAGACGGTCGCACAATATCATGGATCGGTTGAAGCTAAACATTAATACCGTTGGCTTCCGGCTCAGTGATATAGAGATTAAGCGTTCGTACGCGAGACCGAAGGTTCTGGATTTGAGTTCCAAGTGTGGGATCATGAATGTGCACCAGCGAGGAGTCCCATACTAGGACAAAACGGCCGTCATTAATGCAGTACAATTCTTCTAGGTTTTCAGTGGCGGTCTGAAATTGATTCATTCATGATATCAATCTTAACAATCTCCACAACCCTATAGCAACAAAATTATTTGTTTGGTGGCTAACTGTAAAACCCAACGTGCACTTTTTATCTTAGTAAGGACTTATCATTTAGATTTACCTGTATATCAAATTGTTATTCATACTGATATACTTAGCTGCTGGTTCCAAGTTAGGTTGAAACGAATGTCTTTCATTTTACTATTATTTATTATTTAAAAAGTTGGTGAACTTGTAGCCGTAAATAGTATCTAAGCCCCAGTTCAGAAAGCTCAGATTTAATGGAGATCGATCAGGTTTAGTTATCAATACTAATTACTCGAAGTCACTAACTTTTGAATTAACATTTGTTTTTACATGGTTTCATTCATTGAGCGACAACCACTACTTAGTTTCATAGAAGAACTTTCAGTCTTCAGACGTTTATACGTCATGTTAGCGTAAAATTTTTTTACTACATTGTAATTAATTAACAGCTAGTTATGGTCAATCTATTTATATAAATGATAATGCCTGAATGCTTAGTTGTATCGTGCGTCAATAAAATCTTTTAATAGATTAAATTTAATGATGCAGTGGTCAAATCATTTAAACTCTGCCCTGAGAGTCAGAAGATCTTTGTTTAGAAAAATTATGACGCCTCACGATGAAAGCCAAGTTCCTTCGAAAGTCGCGAGGCCGATGCCCCTTCTGACAAACAGAGCAACCATTTATTTAGGTACATGGAATGCTCATACAATATTGGAGACTGGGAGAGTTTTCCAAATTGCTGCAGAAATGAAGAAACACAACCTAGAGGTTCTTGGCATCAGTAAAACACATTGGAAGCAAGTTGGACAACAACGACTAGCTTCAGGGGAGCTGCTGTTATACTCCGGACATGAAGAAGGAAATGCCCCACATACACAAGGAGTTGCATTGATGCTGTCCAAACAAGCACAAAATGCACTTATAGGATGGGAATCTCATGGACCAACAATCATCAAAGCCTCCTTCAAAACGAAGAAAGAGGGCATTACAATGAACGTCATTCAATGTTATGCGCCTACTAACGACTACAATGAAGACGCTAAAGATCAATTCTACGATAGGCTGCAATCAATCGTCGAGAAGTGCCCAACAAAGGACCTGACCATTCTGATGAAAGATTTAAATGCCAAGAATGGAATTGACAACACCGGATATGAAGAGATCATGGGACGACACGGACTGGGAGAAAGGAACGAAAATGGTGAGCGATTTGCAAACTTATGTGCCTTCAATAAACTGGTTATAGTTGGCACTATATTCCCACATAAATGCATACACAAAACCACATGGACTTCACCGGATCACACTACGCAAAACCAAATCGACCATATCTGCATCAACAAAATGTTCAGGAGGACGATGGAAGACGTGAGAACCAAGAGAGGAGCTGATATAGCATCGAATCATCACTTGCTGGTCGCCAAGATGAAATTGAAACTCAAGAAGCACTGGACAACGGAGCAGACAACATCACAAAAGTTTAATACGGCTTTTCTTCGGGATAATGACAAACTCAATAAATCCAAGATAGCTCTCAGCAATAAATTCCAGACCTTTCATGATCTACTATGGAGCACAACTGGAAAGAGATAAAAGAAGCAATCACTTCAACATGTCATGAGGTTCTGGGCCACAAGAAATACCATCACAAGGATTGGATGACGATCGATACACTGGATATGACTCAAGAAAGGAGGAACAAGAAGGCAGCAATCAATACCAGCCGAACGAGAGCAGAGAAAGCCAAGGCACAAGCTGAATACACAGAAGTAAACAAGCAAGTGAAGAGGAGCATCAGAACTGACAAACGTAAATATGTGGAAGATTTAGCAGGCTGTAAGTGAAGGAAACATGAGACAACTGTATGACACAACAAAGAAACTCTCTGGAAATCACCGTAAACCAGAACGACCAGTGAAAAGCAAGGAAGGCAAGGTAATCACCAACATTGAAGAACAACGGAACAGGTGGGTGGAACACTTCAAAGAACTCTTGAATAGACCAGCCCCACCGAACCCACCCAACATCGAAACAACACCCACGGACCTCCCAATCGATGTTGGCCTACCAACAATTGAAGAAATCAGCTTGGCCATCAGACAAATCAAGTGTGGCAAAGAAGCAGGATCAGACAACATTCCAGCAGAGGCACTGAAAGCAGACGTGGCGGTAACTGCAAGGATACTCCAAACTCTCTTCAGAAACATTTGGGATGAGGAACATGTACCAAAAGACTGGAAAGAAGGACTTCTGGTCAAAATACCAAAGAAAGGCGATCTCAGCAACTGTGATAACTACAGGGGAATCACTCTTCTCTCAATACCAGGAAAAGTCTTCAACAGGGTATTGTTAAACAGGATGAAGGACTGCGTAGACGGCCAACTTCGAGACCAACAGGCAGGATTCCGTAAGGATAGATCGTGTACAGACCGAATCGCAACTCTACGGATCATTGTGGAACAATCAATTGAATGGAATTCATCACTCTTCATCAACTTCATTGACTACGAGAAAGCATTTGACAGCGTAGACAGGACAACACTATGGAAGCTTCTTCAACACTACGGCGTACCTAAGAAGATAGTCAATATCATACGGAATTCCTATGCATAAAGGACAACTGACAGACTCATTTGAGGTAAAGACCGGTGTCAGGCAAGGTTGCTTACCCTCACCCTTTATCTTTCTCCTGGTAGTCGACTGGATTATGAAGACTTCAACATTTGGGGGGAAGCATGTGATACAGTGGACATTTAGGATGCAGCTGAACGATCTAAACTTCGCATATGATCTGGCTTTCACATCGCATACGCAACAACAAATGCAGGGGAAGAAGACCAGTGTGGCAGCAGCCTCAGCAGCAGTAAGTTTCATCATACACAAATGAAAAGCAAGATTCTCCGATACAACACAGCATGCAACAATCGAATCACACTTGACGGAGAAGACTTAGAAGATGTACAAACCTTTGCATATTTGGGCAGCATCATCGATTTACACAGTGGATCTGATGCAGATGTGAAGGCGCGGACCGGCAAAGCAAGAGCAGCATATTTACAACTGAGGAACACCTGGAACTCAAAACAATTGTCAACCAATACCAAAGTCAGAATTTTCAATACAAATGTCAAGGCAGTTCTACTGTATGGGGCGGAAACTTGGAAAACCACGAAAGCCATTATCCAGAAGATACAGGTGTTTATTAACAGTTGTCTACATAAAATACTTCGGATCCGTTGGCCGGACACTATTAGCAACAACCTACTTTGAGAGAGGACAAATCAAATCCCGGTGGAGGAAGAAATCAGGAAGAAGCGCTGGAAGTGGATAAGACACACATTGAGGAAAGCACCCAACTGCGTCACAAGACAAGCCCTCACATGGAATCCTCAGGGTCGAAGGAAGAGAGGAAGACCAAAGAACACATTACACCGGAAATAGAAACAGACATGAGAAAAAGGAACAAGAAATGGATGGAACTATAATAGAAGGCCCAGGACAGAGTGGGTTGGAGAGTGCTGGTCGGTGGCCTATGCTCCATTATGAGTAACAGGCGTAAGCAAGTAAAGTGAATAAGTATGAGAGTAATGGTAACTTTTAGTCCATCAGAATAGATGTGATATGTATGAACGCATTATTAGGCAAAAGCACTAAAAGCGTTACTGTTTGAATTATGAGCTTCAGTTGGTATTCAAAGTTAAGAGTTTGATTTACGATTAGGATTTAGGCTTACGATTGAGTTATAGTTAGGATTTTGATTCAAGATTAGCTCTAGGAGTGTTGTTTAGAAGTGAAGGTAGTAAGTAGTGTGGAAAAAGGGTCTGTATACAAACAGATGAGCACACATGTCACTATTATATTTTCTCCTAACTGCCATACACCTTTAAGCTTCCTACAAAACTTCATAAATCATGTAACCTCATGTTTTATACATTCAGTGTTATGATAACTGAATATTGTTAGATTTCGCATATTTCTGACTTAATTCTGAATGTAAATTAAGTTATCTTTCATAGCGGTATATACTTCTCACAAAAATTCAAGAATCATTAAAATAAATCTAATTCGTTCTTCAAAAATAGTATGCTTTCAACGAAGCAACTATATAATTAATTTTGAGATGATAGAGATTTTGATTAAATTGGTGCTTTTTTTATCTACAAAAACAGGTTAGATGCTATCGGGAATACGTTAAACAGAGTAACTGTCTCTGAAATAACTTATATTCCTGATATACCAAGTATAGTGTAATGAATTTCTAATAAAATATTATAGAATATAATTTAATAGTAAACAATTTCTGTAACATTAAAGAGGAAGGATGTATTTGTAAAAGCTTGGGTCAGATTTCCAGGCGAAAAGGTTGATTTTACTTCATATTCATTTGCTGAAATTTTACAAATGCATTCTTCCTCTTTAATGTTTCACATTAACTCGGAGCCCAAATATACTGTGAAACTATTCGATCAAATTTAGATGAGAGTTCTTGTAAATTTCTACAACAGTCAGGAATATAATTTACGTTTACTATCCAATTGATGTTTGTCATAAAGTTGAGATCGTTACTTTTTTAGCTGGATGATTCAAAGATTCAATGTCGGTTTTATCACAAAGTTAAATATAGTAAAGATTAAATATCTTTTAAATACCGACAAGAGAGGTTATTAGCAAATTTAAAATCTATGCAGTTAGTAACCAGATATGCAAAACTAACATTGTCAGAATTGGGAATAGAACAATGAAGAAGTAAAAGAAACGAACTTTACTCTGAGACATTTAAAATCAATATAATTATTGGTTAACTAAACATAGAAACTATCAGCCTATACTTGAAATTTGATTTAGTTTCAAGTCAGAGAAGTTAAGCACGTAAATGAAACTGAGTTATGTTAATGAATTGATAAATCTACCATGATATGATGTAACTGGTTGAGTTAGTCAGAGTTCATATTTTTATGATGAAATCTATCTCACCTGACACTTTTCCGGAGCCCAATTCACGCACCGGGGGTGGGTTAGTAGTAAATAAAACTTATGTCAAGTGATCAAGAACACGAGGTTATATCAAATTTGAGCTAAGCTTTAATTCTTTGCTTCTGCATAGCTCCATCTGACCAGACAGAAAAATTATGACATATTGTATATTTTGTATCCATTTTAGAATAAATCCAGTTTAATTATTTGAAATAAAAACTAGATTTGTGAAAATAACAGATCTTTTCAAGCATGCACGGGAGCGACAAAACAAACCAAGTTAATTTTCAAAAAATATCACTGATCATTACATCATTAAAATTTGTGAATAGTATTTAGTTTCGTTTGATACGTAATTCGAAAGATCAACTAAATCAATTTGAAAGCTTCTTGACAAAAAGCCTCTAATATATAGTAGACTTTATTACGGTTTATTTATTTAAATCAGTAGTTATTTATATTAACCTACAGGTCTTGAAGTGGGTGTACCACTTATAAACGAGTGCATTATTCACTAATTAGAAGACTTGTTATTAGTTATGGCAAAACATTTGAAAAAGCTGAAACACAAGACTTCTCTATATAGGATTATTATTGGATTGTCCTGACTATAAGCTTTCATTGAATCTATTAACAGTTTATATATCTTCTACTACTCAAATAACTAAATATTCAGCACTCAGTTCGAGTAAAAAACATTATTTGATTAGTGGTATCCGGTAAATTGTTAAAATTTCTAATGAGAAGCATAGTTTCATTGTTATCGAATGAAATAAACACCGCATATTATATTACTTTCAATAGAACTGACGAATTAATTAATTCATAGAGGAATTAAAGAATTCAAGTCTTGCTCTATGTATCTGTGAACCTATATAAAAAAAATATTATGTATATTAAGCATAGATAGTTTTCTGTTCCAGTATTAAACTCAGGATACCAACCAAATTCGTAGACATTTCATTATCATATTAACACTACCCTTATTATATTACAGCATTTTTTTAAAATAAAAATAAACATTCTTTTAGTACATTCGGATCATTCTCAATTCTTTCAAATGTATAATCACATTTTTAACTGACTGATATTATTCTATATTGCTTGTAATTACTACTAATTTATATTCAGCTATTTCTCATTAAGAAGTCAACTAATGCTTAGTTTTATGATCTTTTCACAAGCTTTAATCTCGAACTCAGTGTATTCCTTTGCAACAAAAACTTCTGCTGTTGTTTTTTTCCGATTCCATTGATTTTGTTTAAATCTTCATTTGAAACAATAATGCATTTTCATATTTAACTAGTTTCTTTTGTAGATTGTGTGTCAACTTATTCGCATAAGTTTTAAATGTTATAGATTATGATTAGCTAATGCATAAACTATTGAAGTCAACCGAATTTGTATTATTCTATTCATATTAAACATAATTGACTTCTGTAACAAATTCAGCATAACTATTGCCATACTTTTAAGAACAAAGAGTAGTGAATAAAATTCTCATTTAAATTTCTCATTCAAATTACAGTCATGTAATAAAAGCGATTTAATTCAATAAAATTACCTATGTGGTATGATTACTATGTTTTTCTTTCTAAATATTTATAGGGACTAAATATATTCTACAACGTACGATATTAAAAGAAAAGCATTGACTTTCAAGGAGAGTTTATGAACCTAAAAAAAATTTATAAATGTACCTAATCGAAATCGACAGTGGTTCTGGCCCGAATCCAACTATTTTAACCTTACAATAAAATTAACTTATTTCTCCATCCAATTGAATAAAACTAACAGGTGACTAACACGTTTATAGATGGAATAAAAGAAAAAAGACATTTTGCGTGGGTAACAATATTTGTAAAATATAGCGATACTTTAACTTCGTATTTCAGTGAATAACGAATAAAATTAGTCTTAACGTAGGTGTATATATATGTACTGACACTGGTTATTTATTCCCAGTATACCACTCGTTCTCACACCTACACTTTTGTTGACTCATTACCCACACCGGACAAAGATTTTCTAGTCTTCTAGAAACTACTACTATCACTATAGGTATAGCTGATATGCTTAAAAGATTCACACGGCTTTTGTTATTTTAGATCTACTATACTTCTGAAAAAAACACCATAATTTACAATATTTAGTTAGATAAACTTGTTTTTAACACTCATAATAGAATTCGTGTACAACATAAAATGCCAAATGTTTAATTTAGCTAGATAGCCGTATCAAGTGTTTCTTATTAAAACAAAGTTACACAATTCTGATTTCGTTCTGTAACAGGGGCTGAGTAATAAATCCATTTTAACTATCAGGATTTTCTGTAATTTCTCTCTGCATTTATCAATTCATGTTTAAAAAGTTGAGTAGCTGTTGCGTTATTTTATTTATATAAGAACAGTTGTATAAGTCGTGATGATTAGTTATTCACGAAATTTCACTAGAGATATAATGAACTCCAGTTAATGTTAGATAAATCGAGGTAATCGAATTGGAATATCATCAACAGGATTAGATCAACATTACAGGACTTGACAAACATGACCCTGGTTACTGATTAGAAGTCAGTCAAAGGAAATTCCCCAATCCAACATCTTACTGATGGTGTCTCAGACTGTAAATCTAGCTGACGTGGATTCGATTCCTGTAAAAAGCATCACTATCCTCAAAACTGAAAGTTTACCTTTTTCAACCATTGTCAAATAACACGAAACCTAGGCTAAAGATTTTCTGCTAACTACCCAAAACTACCTAACATCGCAACGGATAGAGGTGGTCGACCGAAAGTCCTAGATTTCCAGCTTGTTAGTAATTGATAAAAATTACCTTTTTCTATACAAAAGAATCGTTTGACATCTTTTAAACTACTTTATCTAAGGAACTGGCAATAACATTATACATTCAACCATTAATGAGTATGTTTTTTCTTCGACTAACTTTTCCTAACCCTTTGTTTATTAGATAGTATCGCTAGTAAAAGTGATAGTACGAAAACTATCGAATTTCAATTATAAGAGATATGATTAGAGTCAACATGAGTTAATTAATAAGAAAAAAGATCATTTGTTCTCCAAGTTTGCGGTTTTTGAATAAATGGAGAGTATATCAGTGGCTTAATCAACCTCAGCTTATCCCGTATATGCTACTTGTATTTAGATAAAGTTGAAAATGATTATTTAATTAACAGACGAAAGAACACTATTTTTTATGCCTTGCTGAAGTAGTTGCCACTAAAAATATTCGGACAAACTCATGTATTCAGAAAGAAACAGCTGTCAATCTACTAATGCTATAGTAGACTGGGATTTTTAATAATCTTCAATTATAACTATTGACATTATGTTATACAACTATCATTTGGTTCAGTAATTTTTTAGCTTGTAATCCAAGCAATATTTAACTAACTCCTAAATGATATAAACACTGTTTTGCGTATTTAAGTCCACTAAATGTTCTTAGTATAATTAAGAAAGTTTATTATGAATTCGCGAAAAAACGTTTACTGAAAGTCCCAGTCACTTAACTGTCATCAGACAACTCCTTCTCATTTGTCTTGAATTCAAAGGAGATGAGATTGTAGTTAGAATTGATGAAAAATTAACATCCCTAAGGCCTAAGTTGTTTTATTTTATTTATATCAAATACATTTTAAGCCAATCATTAGTGAGCCAATCATTAGTGAGCCAATACCCTAACAAGTTTACCTCCAATAACATTTCTGAATTTACATGTACGTGTGGTGGCAAGTACATAGAAATAACTAAGAGAAAGGGGATCTACAAGGTTTTCTAGACATGTTTGTCTAAACCCATTTTTCATTTAAAAAAACTCAAGTGTTTTCAAGCTCAATAACTAGATACTTAACGGGTAGTTAATTTAAGGTGGATACTAAAAATACGTTCATAATAATTAACAAGCAACAAATGCTGACTCTACTAACCTTTGTGAAAGAAACTGTTATTGAACAATTTTAACCTGAACTTTGTACATAGAAAGTGTGACCACTCTCCGGTCGCCATATTAAACTGATTATAATGGTGTAATATTACCTATTATATATTATTTTATTTATATTTTACACATTATATTAAAATTTACTCTTGATGTTCTTTTAACAAAAATAGGTGGCTTCATTATATAATCAATTATTAATAAAATAATTATTTTAAAACGGGTTATGGCAAACAGTAAAATCTAGGACTGCTTGTGGCTTGTCAGCTGGATATACTTTCATCCTAAAGTTGATGTTCACTCTGAGACTCGAACTAAGTACCGTTCATTTCAAACGTCATCACATTATCCACTTAGCCACTGATTCCAGTTAACCACTTGCTTGTGCAGTGGGGTGAGCATGTCAAACTAAAACATGACTTCAGTACATGAAATCATCACCAGGTTGGCGTTACTGTTATTACCATAACCAGCTTTTTTAAATTGATCGGAATGGTACGAATATACTCACTTCGTCTTTCTTCATATTCTCAGTTTCTAGATTATTTATACCTCTTATTATGCCAATTTAGTTTCCCTGACTCACATTTCTTATCTATGATCTTTTTAACTACAAGTGGTACTACTATTTTGGTATTTATAGAGAACATTTGATCTCTCTGTGCTGAGAAGCTATCTCAGATTGAGTTAATTCACATGTATGGCAGCTATTTTTTATTGTTTATAGTTGGATGGACTATTTTAAACGACCGACGTCATCAGAACTAGTCATTTTTTTACTTTAAATCTGATGGGTATTTATTAATCATAAGGTAATTTATCTTCTCATTCCCAATCAATCTCTTCATACACAATAATGTATACTCAAAGTACATGTTTTAATAGTCGCCGTAGTTACAATCATGAATGCAACAAAGTAGATCATTTTTAAACGATGGTTAGTGAGTAAATTCACTTCATTAGATAAATGTTGTTTTAATTCGTTTAGTTTCTTACTTAAAATTCCTTTTTTCATATGTCATAGTACAAATAAATAGGAATTAAAATTGAAAAACAAATACATTCCTAACATTATTAACAAATATCTATCTAATGATGAGATATATATGGGTTTCTTTTGGGCAGTATATGAATTGGTACTCTATTTAATGACTAATAAAAAAAAATTTTCCCAAAAGTAAATGGAACTGTTTTTCATATACATCGCATTATTGGTCAATTTGTTGACTATTATTATACCCACTTTGTCTTCTAATATACTTATAAATACTTATCTATTTATTAACGTATATATGATATAAAAAGGAATTTGAGAGAAACTTAATGGTGTGCAGTTTTAGTTATTCAATATTCCAGGGAGAAAAAAATGTGTCCACATTTCAGTGCAAGTATTTCTTCTTAATTCAATCTCCTACCTGTTGCCACCATTAATAAAATGTTGTTATATGGTCGAACTTGAGAAAGGATCATCTTTTACAACATTCCATTGTTTTCATTTATAACTAACCGATTATATAATGACAAAATATTTAAATATAACTAAGAAAAGAATTTCTCTTTGAAATATGAATATTTGGTTTCATGTTAAACAATTGACCATTAAAATTAACATTTAAATTATGTTTTTTTTATAAACAACGTAACAAGAAATACTTCTCTAATGCTTTGATCTTTATTCTTATCAATTTGAGGAAATATTCACCAAGTTGAATTACATTGTAACAATGAAGGATATTATTGCTTTATTTGATGGAAATAATGGTAATAATAACACTGTCCACATATTTTGCTATTCATAATTTATAGTCACTGTAGTTATGATTGCAAATTCTTTTCTAATATTGCTTACTTATATTGAACGATATGACTTTAGATAGAGAGGTTAAGTTAGCTTGGTTTCTGCTAATATAAGTAAAGTATTAGTTAAACCAGTTTAATCAACACAGGTATCTTAATGTAATATAGTGACTGGTGTATAATAAGACTATAGAAGTTGTCCGAAAAAAAAAAACAGAAATCTAACACGTGATATATGTTACCTATATAAGTTAGAACTTCTAATTTGGAACTTTAGAATAACAGATATAATTGATTTATGTCAGGTGGTTGGAGTCAGTTGGCAGGATTATCTGAACCTGACTTTCCTCCTAACTATCTTCAATAATGTAACATCAAAACACTGTACACAAGATATCAAGTCACGTAGACCGATGGCCATATTTAGCAAATTGGTTGACAGAATAAGGTTAATACTAAGTACTAGACAAATAAGATATTTACTACTAATCAGTCAGTCAGTCAATAACAACGTAGAACTTCGTACGTACGTACATCAGTTCGAGTTGCCATACCACATTAGCACAGAGATTCAGTTATCGAATCAAATCCCATAGTGGTAGAGGTACTGAAAGTATAAGTAGAGATAGGGGACATGAAGGTTTGATGATGTTATTAAAGGAGTATAATCCAGTGGAATAAATTGGGAAAGAAAATAAAGGACATGAAGAATTCAGAAAACTAGAGTTTGAGAGAACACAAAAAGTGGATGCACCTGCGCCATTGCAGACGATTTTGAGCCATGTCATTCAAGGTCTCTAACCATCGGTTGCTATCGTCTCGCAGATCCCAACCAGGTAGTCTACACCTACCAACATGACTCAGTCTACTTGTCAGTGACTTCATGGATTTGTGCCATGTTTTGGTCTGGCCGCCCCTAGCTTTCTTCCAACCTACTCCTACACCATAAAACATCGCTCGTCGCGGCAGTCGGTTGTTGGGCATACGTAACACATATCCCAGTCATCTCAACCGATCAAGTTTCACTACTTCATCAATTGATTTGCCATCCTTACCTAGTCCCCGTTTCTTAACAATTGCATTACTTACTCGGTGGTCCCAGGGTATACGAGCAATGTTTCGAAGACATCTATGGTCGAATACTTGTAACGTACAAATATCCTTTACTCTTACCGGCCACATTTCACTGCCATAAAGTAGGACGGAATGAACGGCTGCTCAGTAAACCCGTCCTTTGGTTGATAGACAGATATCTCGCCTACGCCATAAACGATGCAAGTTAGCAAAACCTAGTCGAGCGTTCTGTATGCGTGCTGAGATTTCGTCACACACCAGACCACAAGGGCTGATGAGACTTCCAAGATAAGTGAAGCGGTAGACACGCTCAACTACTTTATCCCCTATCACTAGTTTGGGTGTCGATGCAACCCAATCCTGAAGCAACATTTTGCATTTTGAGGGGGAGAATCCCATCCCGAATATGCTTGCATTGTTGCTGATAGTGGTCAGTAGACTGTGCATTTTGTCAGCATCTTCACCAAATAGGACTATGTCATCGGCATATACTAAATCAACAAGTGGATCTCCCGGTAAAAGTTCAGCCCCTGGAAATTTAGATGAGGAAAGTGTCATCTCTAAAAGCACGTGAACGGCAAAGTTAAACAAGAATGGACAGCTCTGACGAACACCACTTGAGGTAATCAATTCTGGTGACAGTTCACCATAAGCTCTTACTCGACCAGTTGTGTTCGAGTAGAGAGTTTTTATAAGGTTAATGTACTTCTTTGGTACTCCTTTCAGTGACAAACACTGGCATAGAACCTCACGATCAACAGAGTCAAATGCCACCTTAAGGTCGAGAAATACGACTATTGTGGGGTGTCTGAATGTGTGTCTATGTTCTAGGACTTGACGTAGTGTGAATATCTGATCTATACAACCACGTCCAGGTCGAAAACCAGCCTGGTTTTCTCTAGTCTGCTCCTGACGAGCTCTGATTAGACGTCGAAGTATTATTGAAGCTAATATTTTAGACACTATATTAGTCAAACTAATTCCTCTGTGATTGTCACAGGAGGACTTTTGTCCTTTCTTATAGACTGGCACAATCAGTGATTGAGACCAGTCAGATGGGATTACGTCCAGTTCCCAGATTCTACTTAAGACCTCAGTCAATCTCGCTGCTAATACTGGACCGCCATCCTTAAAAAGCTCAGGGGTAAACCTGTCAGGACCTGCTGCTCTTCCAGGCTTCAGATTTCCTGTAGCTTTTTCAACTTCGTAAAAAGTCGGAGGACATAGGTTAACTTGCCAATCAAGTCGACTAGAGATCGTGGAAAACCGAAGTTTGTCTGAAGGCCAGTTGAACTGACCCCTAAAGTATTCTGCCCATCAATCCAACCCCTGGATTGAGAATGAATAATATGTCTATCTTCTTCCGATATAGCTTTGCTAGCAGTTGGACTCTTAATACCGGTTCCCATAGCAAGTCTGAACAGTTGTCTGCTGTTACCTAATGCCACTGCCTTTTCTATCTCTCTTGCTTTCTCTACCCACCACTGTTCGCGACCATTACGTAGGCTTCTTATCAGCCTGTGCTTAAGCTGACTCCGCTCCTCGTCATGTTCAGAGCCAGATGGGATGAACCTTGCGAAAACGAATGATAAAATGTATTCGCTATTTGTTTGTTATTCATGGCTTACATTACGAACTGACTTTAAATAACCATTAATAAGTAGAAAGCACTAGATAGTTGTCTCATTTGAGCATGGAATTCCTCATCAGTATGGATTCAAGACCACCCCAGCCATTGAAGCTAATGCATTTAGGCCCTGAGAAGAAAGTCTTTTAGATAATTGAGTTGGCATCCAGCGGTTTATGTTTGTAATTCCATTGGACTCGTGGTGCATGATTGAACTTCACTGGTCATGGTTTTAGAACTACCCAAATCCTACATTTCCATTTTCTTTGCCACTTCATTTCAAGTTGTTTTTTTCGATTTTTAGCCGCTTAAGGAATGTGAATGGTTGGTTTATTTTAAAGACTGTTTTTCCATGACATCACGACTAGATATATAGATATCTGTACTAAAATTTTGTTAAGGACTGTTTATAAAAGGTTTGCAAATATCCTGATATACTACTAGACACTTTAAAAGTCTAAGCGTAACAAAATAATCTACTTTGCCAGAACATCAAAAATATGAACAGAATGTTGTTTGAATTTGTAAGGACTCGAAGATTTAGGCCTACATTGAGGTATGCATTATTCAGTCTTTAAGCGAAAACTTTAAACCACAGGGCAGTGAAGCGATGTCAAAAGACGTAAATGCATGGTAGTAATTCATTCTTTTAAGTTTTTAGTCTATTTGGATCACTGGTTTGAAAAATCAAGATTTTTCAACTCCCTAGGTGGATTCGCAGTATCCAAATACCAGAGCTATGAGTAACTTTTTCATTTTACCACGACACTGCAATCCCATTGTTTTCATTCCCTCTTTGATAGATATATGTCGAAAATGTATGTTCATGTACTGCAATATTTATTTGAACACATAGATATTGGTACAAGGAGGCACCAAATACATATGCACCACACAAATCTTATTTAATTTGTCTGAGGGCTGTGATACTTACTGCCCGGGTGCCCAAACCGAAGCAGGATCACGTAATGAAAGTAATTACATATATTACTATGGACTTGAATCTTTTCGAGATTCCTATTGCGATTTTCTACTGTCCTCATACATATAGCTGAAACCTTTACCACCGGCTCATTAAAGAATAACGTGAACGCGTACTAGTATTTTACATTGACACAGTTTCAACTAAAGTGTATCTAAGAGAACCCATCCAGAGATAATTAGAGAAATGGAAGTATGACTCGAAGATATTAGCTCATGTTTCAAACCTTAAATATTACAAAATCAAAGCTTGTGTATAAAATACTTTTAGCAGTTTCTTTCCAATTGGTCTACTATAAAGTAGCATTTATGAACGAATCTTCAATTGTCAAAACGAAAAACAATGCTGATGTGCAATGATATGATGTAGTCGGATAATGACTACTTATGAGACCGAATCACTGACACAATAGCCTGAATGTTTCAAGATTAAAAAAGATCTATATTCAAAATACATTTTTCTGATGTACAATAACAAGCTTATCTATAAAATACTAAACAAAAAATAAATATATTTAGGCATCATAATAGAAGTCAGTTTGTAGGTCAGTCACTATCTAGCCGGTCAAAACCGTCCGATGTATCATACCTTACGAACAAATAGTCACGTGATTAGTTCAGGATTGTTTATCAACTGGTCGATCGGTGTAAAACATCCAATAAGAATAATCAATTACAATTTCATTTCACAATAACGACAGAGCAAAATGTAAGAACATTTTTCAAATACATACTTCTTGTCAATAAGCAAAACTCAATCTTATACAGAAAATAGGTAATAATAAATACAAAACATAATAATAATAATGACTTTAAACCATCATCGAATACCTATCCTTTAACAAATGATACATGCATGTAAACAAACATCGAGCTAGTAAAAACTGTACAGTATTAATATGTTCATGATTTTTAGAATTAAAACATTTATAAATTGAAAACAATTGTGAAGATTCTACACGTATTTGAATAATTTCTGATGAATCATTATTATTATTATCATTATTATTATGTATAGTTTTTATTGGGGCTGATATATTTTTTAAATGACTAGATTTCACAGGAAGAAGAGAGAACGTAATATTGGATTGATTTTTAAACATTTGATGACTTAAATAAGTTGTCCAACGATTAATTGATTGATTAGTCCATTTTACTAAAGTTTCTATTGCTGGGCAATTAGTTGATATGCATAATTGACTTGTTGATGTATTGTTAATATTGGATGATAAAAATGCTAAAAGATAACCCATGATTACAGCTTGATGGACATTACGAACGTCTAAGTTATGGATTGTAGTAAATGAAGTTGATAATGGTGAGATAGGCCGGAGAATAACATCAGTACTTGCTCCAAGATAGTTACTACATAGAATGTTGTCTTTAATTATATTAGAACAATTATATGCCTAAAAAATAAATAAATGAGCGAGAGTGATGATAGTAAATGACAGGTAATAAAGTGAGACACTATCAGGTGCTTAATCATCCAATGGTTATTGAAGCTAAGTATTTAAAAGCAATCGATAAAAAGCTTGAGATTTATATTGATCGACTTCCAACAACAAAGCGAATCAGCAATCTTGAGGGGACTAATTATACTTCTTATGGAATTCGAACCTTCATCATTCAAATCCAGAGCTCCTTCGTGGTTGCCTCGACGTGCCTACCATTAAACTAGTGTATTGGATGTCAAATCATATAGACTAAACATAAATAGTCATAGGATATTGGGTTTATAGGTTATTTACTAATCTGAGAAATTGAGGTGCCCAACATATTAGTTGCCTTACAATTGCTTACATTTTTCAATCCACAGTATTCTAATAAGCTTAATATTTAATTAGTTTATTCGTCAATGCAATTTAATCTACAAGTATCCAGGGAATGCAGAATATGGAAAAAAAAGAGCGAAAGATTCAATATATGGACTCTATAGAACAGGTTAATTCTCTGGTACTTTAATTAATCTTTTGCAGTACAAGTAAGTGGTCGTTGAAATTAATTTGTAAAAGGAAAATCTGCTAGGTATTTCTGCCTAAAGCGTTGTTTTAAATACAAGCACTAATTAGCATGGCACGATTCTATATCGAAAACTAAAAAGTGACCAGCTATAGTTCATATCAGAAGTTATTTTTGAAAAGATTGCTTTAAAGATTATTTACCTTTTCATTTACCACTAAGATGAATATGAAGGTTGGAGGACTTCTAAAGATGTGAATTTATTACCCATTATTCCATGGACAAGAAAACCATATCCGTCTACAAGAACATTAGCAAGACTAAGTTGATTGTAGGTAATATTTTGATTCTCATTAGGAATACGTACACTGGAATTTGATAGATTGCCATCTATATTGAGAAAAATATTCGTATAAGTGGCTATAGAGTTGCCGTCAGTAAACGAAAGCTTAGGTAGTGTGGTAAACAGATCTTCAATACCACGAATTATACATTCTGGATTACGGCTCACAAACTTAGATCTCCACGATGAGAGAATATGTTTTCGATAAGAATGATTCATGGTGAAAACGGGAAGGTAGCATGGGGGTAAAAATTCTTGTTTAATGGACTCTGTGCACAAATATCCGATAAGGTAGCCCATAAAACCCGCACGTACCAATGAGGCTGAAGATAATTTAGAAGATACATACACTAAGGCGAACTGACTACTGGTCAATTTTTCAGATGAGCAAATATCATGTACCAGACGTTGAGTGGTAGCTTTGAACTATATGGTAGAAAATTTGAAAATAAGTAATTCTGATACAACAGGAAACTCACAGAAGAGAATATAAAATTTTTTAACTTTACTCAGGTTACAAACAGATGCTTTATTTACTTCAAATATAGAACTGTCATTATTCACCTAAAAAAATTATTTTCAACTACTGAGTCGCTACTCTATATCATATTTCATCAACCAAAGTTTAAGTAGCTTTGATCTGTGAATAAATGTTACATAGTAAATACATATGACTTACAGACTAGTACAAAAACCTATAAGTGCATGTTAAGTATTATTATTTGTCATATAATACTGTTAGTAATATAAACATTCGTAATAACCACTACTAAAAGCATAGCATTAATTAAAACCAAAAGATACCCAGCTATATCCAACTTATCTACATACTTAACATATTTAGTAACCTAGTATTATATCTTAAAAGGATGTCAGATTAAAATATGCTTTCAATAAATAGGCCGCATGTTCTAACTCCGCTCCATCGTTTTCAATGCACTTAGCCGTAATCCAACTAAACCATGACTAGAAATTAAGTGCATAAACCTCCACTCAGTAAGTTAAGTTACTTAGTTACCACCTTTTCCATTCTACTTGAGTAAACCTTAATATTTTCAGAAACAAGATTCCATACAAAATAATCCTTAAAAGTTGGATTTTTAATTTAAAAAGAATGTGAATGCATATAAAGCTGTAGCTCGATAGTTAAAGCGCTCAACATGAGTCGTAATTTTAAATACCGGTCCATTCGAGTTAATTTGCGTGGACAAATAGTCTACTTAGCTTCCGAACAATAAGTGCGACTGAAAACTTAATACGGAAACTTAATTGACCATCGATTTGTAGTAATGTTAGCGGAATATAGATTGGATTAAAGCACATTCCGTGCAAGATTATGTTGGGGCACTGATTGACTATTTCTTATCCAATTAGCGCTAGCGGATACTTGGAGAAGACTCTAGAATCTTCCCATTCAAAAACTATAAATATATTTCTACGTCCATCTACTCTTGTTATTTGGAATATAATTACGTTCCTGTTAAACCGTGTTCTGATTTGGGGCCTTGTCAAGTGAGTGTTCAAGAATAACAAGCAAATAGTAGCTGGGTCGTAACAAGAGAAATCATAACAATTACTATCGATAACTGACAGGTGGCTGTACTGATACCCTGAATAATTTACCTCTAGTTAACAACCGATCTTCCTCCCTTATACGTACTTTATGTTGATTTAAAACCTTGAAGTAGTTGCATCACTAATTTGACTAAAATTTACAGCTAATTTTCAGCATTAGTGTCTACTAATCGATGATAGCTTGTTCACTGTTCAATTTAAGTAATTACACAAAGAGAACAGAATTAAGACACCTAGATGATGGATGAAGTATTTATTTAAAATTGCAAATATTTGAATACCGGGCTTTTTTTAAAATTTCTAATTTTGTGTCCAAATAAGAACGATGAAGCAATATAAACACTAGACAGCATACGTGGTGATTATTAAGTTTTATTAACTACTCTACATTTTGAACGAAGTGACATCCAGTGCTGTTAAAGATATCAGGGTTGTTATCACTTACCGGCTGCTAATACTCTGAGGGGATACTTCTTCTTGAAGTAAATATAAAGGAAACTGGGTGAGGAGTGATTTTGACGACCTTGAAGTCGAATGAAACTCAAGATTATACAAATTAGAGCTTATGTGCGGTAAAAGCAAAATGATAAATCACTGATAAGTATAATAACCAGAAATTGTTAATGTTGTCAGTTTATTGGTCGCACGATTTTATTGCGAACATTTCATTATCTAGAAAGATTACTAGCATTTACACATTTATTTACAGAGACAGATTGGCATATCAATATTGTTGTAGATACGAAGTTTTCGGTTCAATTAAATAGAGGATAAGCTGTAGTGGAAACGAACCCCAGCTACTAGTGCTTTTGAAAAATAATTCATACTTGGGACTTTAGATCACTAATATGGACAGTGAACTTAACTATTTAGTTATACGTAACATTCTGTTGTATTTAGTTTGGTTTAAGGAGTCCATTATTATTATTGGTTAGATTCTAGAATAAACGAACATTTTGAAGGAATACGCTTCGATGAATTGTTTTACCACACTTTAACATAACGTCTCAAGTAAATCATTAACCCTGATTCTTGTAATTAGTAAAGATCTATTACAAGTGTTTGATAAATTACTAACCGAACCAAATTTCATTTTCCAGTTCCTAAACAGAGCAAATCGTTTAGTACAAAGTCATTAAGCAGAACAATTAATTTTCTGGAGACGTTTTATGAGAACTTCAAGGCAAATCCTAAACACATCTAAATTCCGAATGGAATTGATGGTTCCTCAAGATTGTGTCTACTTTTAGACATGTCATACCTATGGTATGTTTTTATACAATAGCCATTATTTAGAACTAAAATTATTCAAGATAGTATAGTTTGGTCTTTCTGATTTATGCGCCTTATACATGGCTCTGAATAAGAATAACGGTGCAAGAATATGTACGCAACCAATAGCAGGAAAAATTCATAGGTAATTGGGAACTAATAATGACCGATTAATGTAAATATAAACAGCACATAGATCGAAATCATGAAGGTTTCTTAATGAATTTAACAGAAGCTGTGGTGTTTTCGAGGTAAACAGTACAAGTACAGTTCTGTTACATTAGATTTCACCTAGATAACTACAAACTTAAATACACCAAAATTTACTACTGGAAATTTGTAACATTATTTCCAGAAAATAACTCCAAGAATCAGGCTTTTGAGAAGTTTACATATTATCAATATCCAAGGACTAAAAACCAGTTTACTCAAACAGGAAAAAGGCCTTTAACTACCATGGAGGAACACATATACGGTTTGAATTCCTTTCCAGAAGGCAAATTGAGTGAAAGGCTGTTCCAGCTGGAAAGGATAACTGAATTTTTATTTTCAGGATCCAGGCACAAAGATGCATAGCTTAGCCGATCGGTTGTAACTTCGATGGTGCAGCATGACTCAATTATCTAAAGACTATGAATTAAGTATTATTCACTTACTCCACGATGTTTATCTGTTAAATGAGGTTGAATTAAAGTAGATGCCGTGTTCAAACTTCGTCCGAGAAATAAATAGACAGGACGTTGAGAATAGAGTGCTATCATCACTGGTACATTTGTTGTATAACGAATCGCTGAATACGCTAGCTGAATTGTTTTCATACTGAATACTTTCCAATGAGCTACCTCGAAAAATATATTGGATTGGACTTATTGGCGAATCTTTTTAAATTAAATGGTAATTGGTCAGAATCTTTATAAAAGATATCATTTATTATAGTTAGTTAAACGAGTGAAACCTTGAAAAATGGCTAAAAGAGCTATGAGTCAAAATATTTTAACCCTCTGTAGTTAGCAATACTTATTTGAACATAAAAACATTGGTACAAAGAGCACTACATATATATGCACCACACAAAAACAATCAGGCCAGTAGTAATCACTGATTTATGTGAGGAATATGATACTGCCCGGGTGCCTAAACCGAAGCAGGAGATAACAATAAGTGTGATATCATTACAAAATGAATCTGTATTAAGAGTTCACTCGAACTTCAAAAACTGAACAATACAGTAGCATAATTGCGCAAATGTATTCACTTATTATCTACATCTCACTCATGAGTTCGAGTACTCCTCTACACATTTTCCAAATATTGGCGAGACTACAATTTATGAAGGAACCAATCAGATTTGCGATAACAGGTTTTGAGTTCTGGTATTATAGCTGATGTCATTTTGTGATGAAAGCCCTAAATCGAATTCCTAGCCCTAACTATCAACTGTAAATATTAATCCTGATTCCTCACACTGGTTTATAACGCGCAGTTAGACGTAGTATGTAGATGAACATTATCAAGGTCTTTTTAGAGACGATCAAGAATCGTCCATAAATTATAGTCGCACCGAAAGATGTACACCGCTGATTCAAGAGTTCTTAATCTTGATAACAGCTTTTCTTTGTTTTCACGAGAAACTTACGAAAATTACTTTGATGAGCTTTTCTACATATATCATAAATAATATATGTTGATCGAGAATTATATGTAAAATGAGGATCAAGAACGTTAGGTTCGATCAGTCATCAGTAACGTGGAAACCTCCCGACTTCCTGACTGAGGGATTTTGGGGTTTCTCCCAAAGTTGGCAGTTCTCATCAAAATTTGGGGGCTTTGTGCCATTTTCCCAAAATTTCATTATAGTGGCTTCCCCAAAATAAGGGGATTAGGCTAACACATATGCATCAGCCTGTTACTTCATCATATCAAAACAGCGACACAAAATCACTAAGATGAATATAAAATTGGTAGTGTTATATAGGGAAGTGAATAAGATCAGAGAACACGATCAAAGAATAAATAGTCCACTGTACATAGAACAATCTCATAAAATAGTAAGCATAAACTTTGATTGACAGGTACTTACATCTGCAGAGGTTCATACTGTCGTGAAAGGAAATAACTACCTATATCATAAAACTAGTCAAACAGAGAACGTTTAGTCATAATAAAGTAGTAAACCAGTCTACAAATTTCACGAAAACACTACATCATACATGTATTTTACTTAACTATGACAACATATTCGGGTGACTACTAGCAAGATTTGTAGTGCAAAGTAATACGAACTATCTCCAAGATTACTTAGTAATCTTATTAGGATCTTTATAAGGATCTGAGGTGTTGCGCAACCTTCTTTTGTAGTTACCTGTTGCAAAAACTTAAATCATTGTGTTTAGCCATTACATTTACGTATAAACAAATCATGAAATGACTAAACGTGCACGTGGTCAATACTAAACACCGGCATCGCATGGGCAACGCTTCAGGGGTAACGTCCACGGTTGGAGGTTGCGAGCACTTGAAGGTCAAACTGTCGCAAGATGATTGGTGCGTCACAGCGACAATTCGCGAAGTTTTTCAGATTTGAATTAAGTTCAACCACACCATGTCTGATAACGTCCATCCCTCAAGTACCGAAGATGATGCCATCGTGATGATGCATGATATAGGACGAATCTCATATATTTAACGCGCTCGTTTCAGAAAGAGGAGTGATTATCATTGCTTTGTGTACTAGTTGCAACACAAATCATTCTTGGTCTACTTTAACTAAAAGTACTTTGGTTAAGGTTTAAAATTTCCTCTAAACTTTGTCCTATGGTACCTTTCTTGCTTACTAATTGACTGACACTCGTGTTCACGTTGTGATCATAGTGTGTTTTAAACGTTTTAAATCAAATTACAATGGTTAGTGGAAATCGAAGACCCGGATAACACTGTCATCGTTCCAAATAGTCCCAGTGTGGCTGTCCTGAGTGAGGATAAATGGACTTCAGCACGGAGAAAGAGAAATGAGAAGAAAAAAGCTGTAGGCAAACCGCAGATGGTTAGCAAGTCATTGGAAGAGACGGTATCAGAAACAAAAATTCCACTGAGTCTCAAGACAGATCTCTCTGAGAGGTCAGTCATTTTTCATAAGTTAAGAGAGTCTTCCGATAAGAAACCAAGGGCTAGATTTGAACACGACTTCAGTCACACTAAGTCCTCAATAAGCAAACTACTCCTGGATACAGTTTCGGGATTTAGCATTTGTAGGCTTTATAGAATAGGACGAAAGGTGGATTCTGAAAACCCCCAGAAAAACCGCTTCTTAAAGGTTACATTTGCCACGGTTGAAGAAGAGAACCTGATTCTAGGTAAATCACGTAAACTGATTGGATCCGGAATATATGTCCGTGAGGATCTCAGCCTAGCTGATCGCATTAAGAGACGAGCTGCAGAAGTGGAAATAAATGAGCGTCGCCGAAACGGCGAAAGAAACCTCATTCTTAAGGGTTTTCAAATTGTAAAAGTTCGGAGCAAAACGATCCCCAAACCACTCTGGGTGGTAAGGGAAAGTTCTCCACAGACTTAAAGGTATGCTACACAAATGCTCGCAGCCTACTAAATAAAATGGAGGAGCTTAAGTCAATGGTAGATAAAGAGAAACCCAATGTTATTGCTGTCTAAGAAACTTGGTTAGCGCCGGAAGTATTGGATAATGAAATTCACTTGTCTGGTTTTTTATCCAGTAGGGCTGATAGATTAAATCGCAGGAGAGGCGGGGTAATCCTGTACACGAAAAGTACCCTAACCATAAGAGTAGCTGAGACAGTAGCATATGTTTCAGAGACATGTGAACTGGTGCGATGTAGGCTGAAATGTAGACGGCAATGTATTGAATTAGTTGTAGTATATCGCAGTCCAGAATGTGTGGTAGATGATTTTCTCTTAAGTAAGCTTAAGTCCTGGTGTAACAAGAATAAAAGCCTTGTAGTAGTGCACCGTACATAAACTTGATTAACTTAGAAGTAGGGTCATCGATAACGTCGTTCGATTTCAAACTGTTAGACACCTCGATCGGAATCGCTTTATTCCAACACATTAGAACTCCCACAACATATGACTTAAGAAACTCTTCTCTTTTAGTTTTAGTCTTCACACACGGTGATGACCTTGGTCGAATGACTTTCCTCCCACCACCAGGGAGAAGTGACCGCTCAGTCATCTTATTCAAATTCGTGGCCAAGATTGCCTGTCAAAAAGTTGCGCCGGCCCGTCTTAACATATGGAAGGCAGACATGGAGGCCATCAACTCCTCAGCATCGGCTGAAAACTGGGAAATTGACTCAAGGGCATCAGTACAAGAGGCATGGACGCATTTTAGGCAGTTATACAACCGGATAACTCAACCATACATACCCTGGACAGTCCCAAAGAAGAAGAAACACGGACATCCCTGGATAGGCAGGGATGTCGCCATTCGCCTTGGCAGAGCAGGTACGATTGAACACTACAGATCGGTAAGAAACAAGTGTATAACAAAAATTCGAGAAGCTCAAAAAAATATGAAATGCAGTTGGCACAATCAGCACTCAAGCACCCCAAGAGAATATTCTCGTACATAAACTACAGAACAAGGATGCATCATTGGATTCCAAATCTAATTAAAGAAATGAGTGAATCTGAAATGATAGGGGAAGATCAGGACAAAGCAGAGGCTATGGCTGACTACTTTGGGGCAGTTTTCACTCAGGAACCTCCTTTGGACAAAGAACCAGACCAAAACAAATAGTCAATAAACCACCTGCTCACCGTGGACTTTGACCAAGATGATGTGCTTAAGGTTCTTAACACCTTAAACATGGAAAAGTCAACAGGAGCAGATGAACTACATCCTAAAATATTGAGACATATGGCACAATATATCGCGGCCCCACTGACTGTGATATTCAATATGTCACTTCATCAAGGTGTATTACCTATGGACTGGAAGGACGCAATCGTCACTCCCATACATAAAACAGGACCAAGACAAGTTCCATCGAACCACAGATCTGTAAGTCTCACCAGTGTTGTAGTTAAAATATTGGAAGGAATAGTCAAACGGACCATAATGGAATTTATTGAAACAAATAACCTGCTAGATAGAGAACGGCATCATTTTAGAAAGGGTCTATTCTGTACAACGAACCTCCTTATAACAATGGAATTTTGGATAAAGGCGCTAGACAATGGAAACCCAGTGGATGTTGACTACATAGGCTTCAGTAAGGCTTTTGGCAAGGTGTCAACAAATAGACTCTTATTGAAGTTGGAAAACCTTGATATTGCTGGACCTCTTTTAAAATGGATTAAGGATTTCCTAGTAGGTCGTAGACAGAATGTAAGAATAAATTCCAAGTGCTCCATCTGAAGACCAGTACTTAGTGGAGTACCTCAATGTTCCGTCCTAGGTCCTTTCGTTTTTATAATGTATGTAAATGATCTTCCAAGTATAGTACAGTCTCCAATGTTGTTATGCGCTGACGATGTAAAGATCTGGCGAGTAATAACTGGAGACACAGACCCATATGCTCTTCAGGCAGACATAAATAATATAATTAACTGGTCTAAAGAGTGGCTGATGCCTATCAACGCTACAAAATGTGTCTACACGCACTTCGGGGACTCAAAGGTCAATAGGTATAATATAGGAGAAGTGCAATTACTAGTGGATTGGATCTGGGGGTGACAGTAGGTCAGGATCTTAAGACGGCAACCCATTGCCAGGAGGTCGCAGCCAAGGGGTTTCGAACCCTCTGAGCATTAAAACGAACATTCACTAAGCTAGATACTACCATGTTCACCAAATTATACACACCCTCAGTGAGAATTGAGCTTGAGAACTGCGTTCAAGCTGCAAGCCCGTGTTTAAAATGTGACTCGGATATCCTAGAAAACTACAGCGGGCAGCCACCCGTGCAATTCTAGAACTCCGGGGTGTACCATACAAAGAGCGGCTTGAAAAGCTGGACCTTTTTACTCTGTCCTATCTCAGATTAAGGGGAGATCTAATTTTGATGTACAGAATACTGAGAAATGATTTTGAACTTAACTTACTCTCTTTTTTTCCCACTAGATCGGGACATCTCAGAGGACATAGCAGGCGAGTAGAAAAGCCAAGAACGAACAAAATACCCGTGGCATACAGGTTTTCACACCGAGTCATCAGTACTTAAAACCTGCTGCCCAAATCAGTGGTGCCCGCACCTTCAATTGACTCTTTCAAGAGAAGACTGGACACTCACAGAAGCGTAGTGGAAGAGGAATAACATAGCCGTTGGGCTTCTGTTTTTACTATACAAATCTGAATCTGAATATTATGTTATCTCGGAGAGTTACAAGTTGGAACAATTTTGAGACCTGTTTTAAAGAAGTACATAAGGTAGTATGACTTCTGTAGTTAATGATTATTTTTGTAGTATACGCATACTAAGTACGTTATGTCAGTATGTAAAAAGAACAATGATGACTCAGCTCTAAAGTACTTGTTTGTGAGATATGTCAGTACATATGGATGTAAACGCAGTTCGTCAGAGTCAGATGCTTGCGTTCAGGATGTAGATGATGATGGTGATCATCATTCTTCATAAGAGCGTACAACTTCTATCGTTACTTGCAGCGCAGTTTTGGTAGCCTTGACGACAATACCATTTTTATGACGATATATGCTTGGATCATGTCATTCCATATGAAAATAAATGATTTGACTTCTCTTAGTGTGTAGTTAAGTAGAGATAATTGTTAGTCTGCGATGCAAATACGAAAAAACTATTATAGCAGCACCTGAATAATGAATTTTCAAGGACTTCGCGATACAATGCACCGCAAAATGGAAAAACATCTTTCCATTTAATTGTGAAAACGGCAAGTAAACTTTCCAATTTTGGCTGTGCACAAAGCAGAAATGAAAAAGTAGCGCAAAAATGTGTCGTGATACCCCTGGATCGTTGCTCATCGCATGACATAGTGATAAATGAATTTTTCGCCAAAACCCTAGGCCTGTTGTTGCAAATCTCATCAGTTCGTCCATAATTTATGGTCTCACTGTTAGTGATAGCTATCCATATTGATAGAGACAAACTATGTTACAAGTAACAAGACAGTCAATTTTAATTGGCCACATAACACTAACGCTCATATTAAAGATATACGGCACAATGATATGTGATGCGCTGTATGACCAAAATTTTGTGACGAAGCAATATGAATCACTTGACCACTTTCGCCCTACTTTTTAATGTTCCAGTAGCAGCTCCAGGCTTATTGTATAGTCTAAAAAGTTATTTGCTAGCCTCTTACACACGATAATTTCAGTGATAATGGGTTTCAATATAAAATATCTCTGCCACCAACTTGGGTAAACCGGCTGGTTTCCTTTCGTTCGCTTCATGTTGTTTCGGTGCGGTTACAGGTATTTCGTAATGTCCAGTGGGTTATAATCTAGCTATTCGACCTAACTAATTTTAATCAGTTTGTTAGTTGCCTGTGGATTCCTGTAGCCTGTAATTTGAGTGAGTGCGTTCGTCTTACGACTATAAAGTTTCTGGATTCCAGAAGTTGTCAAAATTCTGAGAAGGAGCTTGATTATTTGCAGTGTGAGAAATAGCGAAAACCCAGTTCGAACGAAGAAGAGCTACGAAAGGACAGTTGTCTCAATACGTCAGTTAATTTATTGATCAAACGGTGTGATTGTATAGAAGAGTATGAATAGCAGGCTAGTGTAGGCGCTAAAAAGCAAAATGAGAATAGGTTACTGATATATGTTAATAATATCAGCAGGTAAGTCACGAGACAATCACCGGGTATATATGGTTCAGGCGAGGGATGGCATTCCATAATCATGTACGTGTTTATCGTCTTCTCTCGAAGCTATCAGCCAAGAAGGCTGTGGCCACTCCAGCTGGAAGAGCATTCCAGATGGAGGTAAGTCTCAATGAGCAAAAGTGCTAGGTTATCTGAGATTTTAATCCTAGACATGCAACTTTCAGGAGTTTCCCTGAGTAGCGTGATAGTGATGTTTTAGTAGGGTGTATGGTAGGGGCTATCAGTTGTCTTTGCATCAAGAGTGGAGTTCCCTTTGCTTCATTCTCAACATAGTTTGAGAGGTTGTTCATGGTCTTTTCACATGCTAGCCCGAGATCGCGCTCCAAGGAAACAAATGACAGCGGTACTCCGTGTGGGACATAAGTTGTTCGTTTCCAATGAAGCAGAATGCTCACGAAATGACGAAAGGTTTAGTTGTAACCCATCATCTTCTGTCCATTTCTTCAGGTGTAGGAACCTTTGTAAGCTCAAATGAATCCTTTCCGCCTTTTGTGGACACTTGTAACAGCTTAGGTTGATTGGTTAAGAGCTGACCTCAAACAACTAAGTATTCATTCACTTCTTTATTTTGTATAGGCGTTATATTTCCAATTACCTTATACTGAATGTTGAGAGGCTTTGTTTGTCTGAACGAGAAATCCCATGCTCCACTGTGACTGCGCGAAAATAAAAATAAAGACGTATTTACTACTTGTCTGGTTTCTTCTATCAATAGCATATGGATTACCACTAGACACGAAACACTCATAAGACCACTTTGTATGCACAACTTGGTGCCGCCGAGCTAATTTTATCCGAAAATTCATCCGTAATGAACAGGGAAAGGAGTGTACCTGTAGTGGTACTGGTTTCTAACCACAACATATTTGAGGCACAGAATATAATTATTGAGATTTATACCCAACATGTTATAATAAGAGAAGCTCAAAAATGGCGAATATGAGAACAATTGATCAGCACAACATAGCTCAGTCTTGCAGGTTTGGTAACTCTGCGTGACTCGTACCTTTCCGCATGAAATATATTATTCTGTCTCCAGCCCAAATGTGCTCTTCATAAGTACTAAACATCATGTTGCTGATTGCCACTATAAAGTGAGTTAGTATAGACTGTGCTATGACTTCCACCTAAGATCGTATAGTCACATAATTTTGGTATTACATCTGTTATTATAATAAAAGAATAATGTCCCAAAACCAAATTAAGCCATAATTTTACATACCAAGAGGAGTTCCTTGTGGAACTACTGACACGAAGATCGTCCAGCTAGCGTGCACTCTACCCAACTTGGTAGGGAAAACCCTGTTCTCCGTGTCGTTTCGGAGTCAACAGAGAATCGGTTTGGTGTATCCTATTGAAGATGTCACAGGTATTCGGACTTTGACAACGCTTTAACCAGTAACACCTTCCAATATGAAGCGTACACACCAAGTGAAATCAAAAGACAGAAGTGAGGAGTTTCGAAGATATATTTGATAGGCTATCAAAATATCGAGGATCGTCTGAACTAATCTGGCCAGCGATTGCAGTAGATTTTGAGCACGGCGTTCCCACACGTGATCTGGTGCGGATGCATGACCCAACGCCTTCAGCTAGATGAGTCCATTAAAACTAATGTGGTCAGCATCCAACGTCGGAAACTTACAGAGCTATTTACTTTGGGGATTTATCTACCGCTACACTATTTTCACATTCTTATCTTTGAGGGATAAATGTATCACTGACAAGACATACAAAGTAACATGATAAGGTTGATGTTTTTGATGAACGATTATGGATTTACCATGTTAGGTTGTAACATAAACTATCATGAACCTTACTTGCATCAATTCTTAACCGCAAGCTGTTCATCCTAACGTGACTTTCATAGAGTGCGGTAGCTTATAAACAGGGCATACAGGTTTGACTGACATCATTCATTTTGTTATGCAACCAAACCTACTCCATTGTTTCTATGACCAGTGTGTCTTATAACATACCAACCTGAGTAACTTATTACGTAAAGTCACGTAGCACTTGTGGCACTCTGATCTTACCAGCAAGGTGATCGGTCTGGCATAACATATTTATTTGATAACAAACTATTAATACTACACCAGTACACGATTTTGGTTTGATATTTGGGAAGTTTTCCCGGGGACCTAAAAATTAAAGGTTTGTTGAGGAAATTATTAAAACAACATGTTTGCGTTATTGCTTGCAATTTAACTCTGCCTGTAGCTCTTCTCAAGTTGTTGCCATCAGAAAAATCAAGAGCGGGAAAGCAGCAGGACCCGACAGTATACCAGCTGAAGCACTGGAGTCAGACATCGAAGTAACTACAAACATGCTTCACCTTCTATTCAAGAAGATTTGGGAGGAGAAACAAATGCCGACGGGCTGGAAAGAAGGACACCTCATCAAAATTGCAAAGAAAGGCGATCTGAGCAAATGTGAAGACTACAGAGGAGTCACACTACTGTCACTATCAGGGAAAGTCTTTAACAGAGTGTTGTCGACCATGAGGACAGGTCGTGCACAGACAAGATTGTGATACTACGGATCATCGTTGAACAATACGTTAGGTGGGACTCTTTACTACACTTCAACTACATTGACTACTAGAAGGCGTTTGACTGTGTAGATAGGAGAACATTATGGGAAACTCTTCGACACAATGGAGTCCTTGAGAAGATTGTTAACATTATCCGTAATTCACGCGATGGACTACACTGCAAATTCGTGCATGGAGGACAGCTGAAGGACCCATTTCAAGTAATCATGGGAGTCAGACAAGGCCGTCTACACTCCCTCTTCCTCAATCTTCTAGTGGTTGACTGGATTATGAAGACCTATGCTTCTTAGAGGAAGCACGGGATACAGTAAACGGCCTGGATGCACCTAGACGATTTGGACTTCACAGATGACTTAGTTCTCGTATCCCATACACACGAACGAATGCAGATAAAGACAACTTGTGTATCAACAGCTTTTGCATCAACAGGCCGCAACATACACAAAGGAGAAACCAAGTTCTTCAAATACAACAAGGAAAACACTAACCTCATTACACTTGATGTTGAAACTCTGGAAGATGTAGAAACCTTCACATACCTAGGAAGCATCATCGATGAACAAGGAGGATCAGATGCAGACGTGAACGCGAGGATTGGCAAAGCAAGGGCCGTATTCCTACAAGTGAAGAACATATGGAACTCAAGACGACTGTTAACCAATATCAGTCAGAATCTTCAACGCGAATGTCAAGACAGTTCTACTGTACGGGGCTGAAACTTGAAGAACTATTACAACCACAATCAAGAAGGTACAAGTATTTATGAATAGTTTTCTACGCAAGATACTCAACGTCAATCGGCTGGATACCATCAGCATCAGACTTCTGTGGGAGAGAACCAACCAGCTTCTAGCTGAAGAGAAAATTAGAAGATTATGGTGGAATTGGATAAGAAATGCGTTACAGAAATCACCAAACTGCATCACGAGGCAAGCACTAACTTAGAATCCTGAAGGGAAGCGGAAAAGAGGAATGTCAAGGAACACATTACGTCGGAAAACAGAAGCAGATATGGAAAGGATGATTAAAAACTGAAAAGAACTGGAAAGAATTTCTAAGGACAGGTTTGGATGGAGACTGCTGTTGAGCAGCTTATGCTCCTCTACGAGAGGTAACAGGCGTAAGTAAGTACCGAAACGCTTGCTATTTGCTGTCAAAGTGTCAAGATCTGAATTATAATTGAGTTTTCTTGTTAGTTGGATCTCCATTTACAAATGTGGTAATATAAGGTTTTCCAGGTTGACTTATTGTATTCCTTGTGTTTTTAAGTTGTTTATACGTTTTACTTTGTGTTGAATTTTCGAATATCTCGTCGATATCGTTGAATGACTTGTTTTAAATCAATCTGAAATTACCCATAGGAAGCTGCTTGTTTGTAGCTGGGATATACAAGGTAATATCCTAGGGCTTCTATAAAGTCATAATCGACATCAGTAGCATCTATAGCTGCTTTAATTTGGAAAAAACTTTCTTGCAAGCTGGTAGTCTGAAAGTAGTCCACTCATATCACAGAGACAAAGTATGTAACACTGCTAATTCAACAGGAATTGAACGAGGTAAACTTAAGGTGCAAAAGTACCAAATTCAGTTCATTATTATCAGATGAGGCCGGATTAACATCAGGTGCAGCGACCTATAACTCCATTTTGTAATGGATAGTAGGTTAGTATCCGGACGTCGTATTATTTTAGAGTTCGGCCTAAGATGCTCAGATGACTTTGTCAGTACAAGTTGTGTTGATCAGCGCAATCGAACATAAACTTATAGGTTGCGTAATTCGTAATTTCCACGCGCATTCGCCTAGGCCGGTACAATGTAAAATTTCTGTTGACTAGTTTCTTGGATATAGTTCATTTGCATTCACTAGCGTTTGTGTAGGCAAAAAGTTGAGAATCGAGGGATTACAGTAATATTTCGCAAAACTATAAATGGGTTGTAGAAAAAGCTACTTTGGGGCCAGGTCTTACATTTTCATTCATGATCGTACACCAAATGCTACATCCCTAAAATAAAATATGAAACTTTACTGATTGTTAACTAAAGAATCCTTCGTTCTTGAGGACACTGAAGTGTCGAAGAGTTGCAGAACCATTTACTCAGAGGATTTATACACTGCTACAGAGACTACCCGTTCACATCGGTGAGGGGAATTTTCGAGAAACGTTGTGGTCGTGTATTTTTTGTTTAAATTTGCGTGCTCTTCATCCGTAGGTCCTGTACAGCTTTTCTATCCGCACGTTTATCATAGCATTGATGTTTGACGGCATAAGGGGCTACGGAAGAGAGAGATATAGTGATAAAAGATCAAATGTCATGGAAACTGAACGTGAGTCAATGAGATATCTTCAGGGATGTATGTCGGAGCTTACACATACCGAGCTATTTTGTAAAGAAATCGACAGGTATTTCAATCCTCAGGATGCCAGTCAAGGGCGAGGTCTGAAAACGTATGATTGGCTCTATTCGTAAGGCACTACGTGCCGTCGTAAATATGCAGCTTTTGACAGATGAGTTCCTTGGAGTCTTCGTTAGAAAAACCGAGGGTATCGTTAACAATAAACCTCTAGTTCCTAATAGGGATGATTCAAATTATTACTAGGTGATAACTACATCCAAACCATTGCAAGACAGTTCAACAGGATTCAGTAGTACTCTATGAAGTTACAGGTATTCTAAAACTGCAGGCAGGTGGAATATTCGTCATAAGTATTCTGGAAGCGGTGTTCCAAAGACAGTGAATTATCGTTTCGACACAGATACAAATGGTTTCAATCACAGAAGTAATTTACTAGTGTTATGTTCTGATCATTCGAAGAAAAACAAGTGGCTTTTAAAACTGATGGAGGTAGTAGCACCTGGTATATATAGATTAGTCAAACAAGTAGAGTAAAGAGCAAAACAGGAAGGGAACATTGGCAAGCCGGGTTCGCGAAACAATAGCCGGTAAATTAATCAGATTCCTGAGTAGACTCAGATTAGTATCAAGAATGGTGTAGTTAAGTATGATTTCGGATGTACTGCTTTTAGCGTCGAAGCTTGTTATTTTGTCTTTTTGACTGTTGTTCGCGAAAATTTTCTTTTCCTAATCTTGGGAACATAAAAAGCGACTACTTTGACGGTGAAATCACGCAGGAGATTTATGCTGTAGATCACCAGCGTGGATGATCTACGTCGAAATGATTGAAGGCTTACTCGAGTTAGACGTGAGTGGTGTGACAAACTAGCTAACGTCGAAGTCACACTTCGCGGTCTGCACCTTACACAGATTACCCCATTGACGTATCAAGGTACCATAGATGCTTTGAAGACTATACAACACAGAGGACGTTATTGTAGAAATATATTAGTTAAAGTAGACACAAGCGAAGGTAAGACCACTGCCGCATGGGCCAGTCCATGGCGTACGATTAACTGATGTGCGTTGGTTGTCCTTGACATTGACGAGGATTGATGATTTTGTTCGATATACAATGGCTAGGGCTCAGTGGAATTTCACTGGCCCTACAATGCGCTAACTTGAATGAAACTACCATGAACAGCTTATGCAGAGATGCTACCGGTTTATTGCCTTGAGTTTGTTGTCAAAAGAACTGAAATGTAGTTCTGCACTACAACCAGTTAAATGAGCACAGACAAACACCTATCTTCGCGATTTTCCTCTGCCTTTTAAAACTTATCGCACAACTCACAGTTTACCATTTGTGTGGAAAAATCATAGCGCGGGATAGAATTCACCGAATTATTGCATTAACAATCAAAGATGCATTACGTTCTGATGATTCTTTCAAATTTTCACTGTTTGTTCATTGGCTTATGTTTTATTCGTTTTTCGAAATGACCGCGATGTGTTACTAACGTGAGCACCACTCTCAGTTTCACATGGATCTAGGTGTCACGGTTGGAATATCGATATCCTTACAGAGGGTGAGATACAATTCAACTAATCATGCCTAACCGCCAAACCAGAACTAGTGGAGGAAGAATGGTACAGGAATCTGTCTATATAACAATTACAGCAAGTCCTTCCACTAGTAAAACAATATTAACACGATGTGAATTACAACTGCGGGTACGACAAAAAAAGATAAATGGTTCAATAAATCGCATTCCTTGATAGAAACCTTTCAGTCTTAACATTTTTGATGTTACTTCCAGGTCCATCCAATTCACGCAATTTTATATAATTAGATTGATAATTATGTATATATTTAAGCATTTTAATTTGCCCTTTGTTACTTGCCTAAGAAATGTCTTAATATCTGATACCTTCGTAACCAACTTGTGTAAACTGGTTTCTTTGTGTTCGACTTTGTTGCATTAATGTGGTTTCGTCTTTGTTGACGTTTGGTGTAGGGTAGTTCAACCACTGGACAAAATTAATCTAGTCATTTGTTAGTCCGTGCATTTTGAAATAATAGTATGTATACCTGAGGGCAGTAGTGTTCCCTACTGAAGCTACATGGATAGACAAATATGAAAAGAACTTCCTGATTTCGTGAAGGCTGATTAAAAGCAGAGACCTAACTACTCCTTCAGGTCTTATTCTAAACTTCATTAGAGAAGTGTATCATGCTCAACAGTTTAGAATGTCTCGGACCTCGCATTCATAGGATGACTTATCTTCAGAGTAACGTTATGTAAGTTTACTAGCTACATGATTCTAGTTAAACTTAGCAGACCGATTGTAGTATTGAAGCAAGGCGAACAAACAGACTATTTCGATTTCATTCTTATATTATGAGGTCTACCAACCCCAACGTTTATTATAATATTAATTTATTTTCATATAACATTGTCACGAGAGGCATGCCACTTTACAAACGCGACCAAAGTACTACAAACGTTAAAGGGTTTACGATAATTAGTTACTCAGGTTGACATAGAAATATGTGGGTAAACTTGTGCACGTAAGAGTAAAGATGTTTAGAGAGCTGGGCCGTGTCAAATCCTCATTAATCTTTGGAAATTCTATAAGCAGTTGACGAATATTTTGAGTGTACTTAAAATTAAGGAGCATCATTGATATTATTGAGGTAGTTTGTGCCACTAGAAAAACACGCTTGATACAATATTGTTGAATGGCCATGAGTCAACTGTTTCATCTATATAAACTTGCGTCAGTCATATCATTTTCATGGCTGACTGACCTTTTTGTGGCAATTAGGGATATTACTTTCGAGTAACAAATACAACCTTACTAACTGAATGTAGCACTTGATATAAAGTACACACAATGATCAGACCTGCGTAGATGAGCGGTACAGCCACTCCTAAGTCAGCCTTTTTTTGATCTTACTCTTCTCACCCACCATCTCTAGGCAAAAATAGAATGCATTAGAAATGATTGGCTCCTTGGTTGGGACCGTGTTATTCCACTGTCAGCACAACTATATGGTTACTGTACTTGACCACAAAATGTTTAAAATCAAGCAGACAATTATAAAGCTATATGCATTTTGATTTAGAGCACTTAGTACTTTGCATCTATCACTGGTTTGCCTACGCGATTATAAACAAGTCTATTTCGTATGATAGTGTGCTAACTGATAAGAATGATTACTACTGTCTACAATGACACCTCCAATCTACCGCGGCTAGTGTGCAAGACGCCTCCTAGAGAATCAAATATTCCAGGTTTCCTCCTGGGTTATTCATATAAAGAAATGAGTCAAATGATGCGGACCAAAGTGAATACCAAGTCTACAGTTGTTGCAGAGTTGGATAAACCATTTACTGGAAAGAACTTAACTTGACAAATCTTAGTAGTGGACGGGCAAGAGCAACTCACCTTAGCTAGGGCACGATATCAGCTTCTAGGATGTTTACACTTAACCAGATCGACTACCTAAAGGTACGTTAAAGAGGGAAGTGCTCTCAGATATCACAGGTATTCGAAGACTGACAACGCCTTCACACGTAACACGTTTATAATCGGAGTATACCAACCCAATCAAATGAGAAATGAAGTGGTTCGAAGACATATATGTAAGGTTATCAATATATCGGTAGGTGTATAGTCTAAGCTGGTCAACAGTTGCAAGAGATGTGTAACCGAGCACCTCCATCTAGTTTCGTTCGTCAAAACTAATGAGTTCATTACCAAATGTTGAAGACTTACGGAACTATTTATTTCGGGAATTTATTCACCGCCACACAACTAACATCGAGAAGGCAAAATTTCAGTATTAAACCATTGGGTGTCAGCCTTCTAGGACCTTGACTACATATGGTGGGTGGTTCCCCATGTTGTAGTAATAACATTTTGTATACCCTTAAACATTTAAACAAACAGTAGGTCAGGAAAACCAGTGATCGTTACTGGAGGATTTTGTCGGTTAAATACCTACCCTCATTGAGATATATAATGACAAGTTGCAAAACCCCTTTTAATATTCACGAGTCAGTAATAGCGATACGGGTAGTACTCATTACTCAGCATCTTTAAATTATATGTTAAAATAACTTGTTAGGCCTTCGCATGTATGGAAAGATGTGTAACGAAAGTGACCTTATGACACCAAGTCTTGTGTACCTCAATAAAAACCAACTTTGTGTGTGAAAACCATTTGACTGTTAAATGCAATATATAATTCTAAATTATGACTTTCTCCTACCATATATACATCAGACTTACTCAAACGTAAAAGTCCATTGGTCTTCATATCATTTAAATAATTGTTAAACACTACTATTACTAACTCTGATCCTCTCTAAATAGGAAGTCTTTTGAATAGGCTTCATTTCCATGTTCCCTATTACTCACAATATGAGAGACCTTGCCTTTATACGCTATTCCTGACTTAATAGTATTCGGAACTCAATATCCCAATCAGTTTTCAAAAGCAAGTTACATATACGTACTTAACATCGTTATAACTTTTCGACCTAACATTAACATACTGAAAGTTATATGAGGGGTTGTTTATCAGATGATTATTGAGTACTCATAGGTAGTCTTTGAACCCACTCAGGCAACTCCAGTAACCGTGGAATTTAACTGGAGCAGCTTCAAATAAGCAGAAAAATATCAGGAACATATCGAACCGGCGATGTGAGTTCCGAATGGACAACTAACAAAGTTAGAAAGTACACGTAACGGATGCAACATACTGGTGGAAATTTGTGCAATTGAATGGAACTCAGAGGTCACACAGTTTGGCAAACAATCACCTATAATAACTGATAAAGGAACACATCTAACAGTAACTGTGCAGAAAATAATCATAGGACACTTCCGCAAGAACAACTATTACAAACACTTGCATACGAGCGAAATCGTTTTAAGTTATGAATAGGCTGCTGCTTTATAAGATGATTGTTGAAAACCACAAAGTCAACGACTCAGTTGTATTATGCTGCTAAGTCGACAATCCCAAAGCGTCTGAATGGATGATAATGACCCTACACTAGCGAAAACAAAACGTTCAGGCTGAAAAGCCATAATACTTCTTCACAACATGGACAACTAGAAATGCAAGTATTTGAAAAGTACAAAACGATGTTCCAAAAATATCTCTCCCAGAGAAATCTTAAGTTATTTCTTAGAGTAAATTAGACACACCGAAACTGAACATAAGAAAACTGTTTTCGAGAGGGAAACGATGAGAACCATATGTTACAAAATATTCTACAATCCTTGGATAAAAAGTATACATAACAAACTGAAGTACACACAAGTCGACTTCCTCATAAAAGTATCAAAATGAGATTGCTATGCGTACAATGAACGAAGCTGCTGGAACACGTCTTGAACTTCAGGATGAGCTCCACAGATAAATTCATCAAGGTTATCCAGATAAGGTATTAATTGATCGCAATGCTGTGAAAATAATTTGAGAACATAACTTTTATTGGGTTTTAAAAAACAGCCTTAAAGTGTAAAATGTACACGTAATTCGATAAGCTAATTAATACACTGTACACTTATTTTACCAGTAACTGGATTGAAAAGGCGTTTCCAATAGTAATTTTGGTGCCACGACTATTGTGAAGCCTGAGAGTGATTTGAAAAGATCTGTCACTGAGACCTCAAGTGAAGATAGTAATGAAGTTACGGGGCTATAAAAAGTGTGAGATGTAAACATTTACTGCATACATGTACACTAATTTCAATATACCATATACATAAGTGGTCGCTGATCTACGAACAAAGGATAAACATGAACTACTACACAGTAATTAAAGTTTCTACAATCGCAGAACAGTTGTGAGACGTTATATCAAAATATTGTAGTTCTATTTTACGTATATATGATTAGGTCATTTTTATAATTCAGAGGAAACTCATATATGAATAAAGCTACTATCTGACAAACACTTGCAAATCACGATTAGAATAATATTCGATTTTATGAGCAGGAATAAAATAATGGCACCTTAAAATAAGACTTACCTCAAGAACCACCTGCACTAAACGACCTTTTAACCAGAACATTATATTTCGTAAAGCTTCGTCAGACAAACTTTTCGGTTGAGTTGGTTCATGTAAGAAAAATGGAGAATCCGTATTGAATGAATGGTTCTGAGTAGGTCCAGACATTTCAGATGCAAGTTCAGCAGTAAGTCTAGCATGACGATGCAGAAGAAGCGTAATGACAGCACATTGACTACGAACTGCTTCACATCTGGCTTCTTCTAGTCTGGCTACTCGACCACTAACGTTATCCTTTCCTCCACCATAAGCCTCATCGTCAGACGAAGAAACCAGTTCACAGCCTGCCATAAGCTTTCGTCGGTCACTGACTTTGATCCTCCCAGAAATGGAATCCTTCGGTTTTTTGAAGAATGAATCACTGTCGACTGCAGTCCGTGGAAAACTATCACCATCTCCTCCCTGGTCAGCGTCTTCACAATCAGGAGTCGAATAAGGGGACTTAACAAGATTGAAAAACAAATACATTTATTTTTAACTTGAAGAAACCAGTACATGTTTGCATGTAAACAAAATTATAAATGAAGGCCTACATACTTAGATAAAACTTCAAGATTCTGACAACCGCTTATCCCCCAAAATGACAAGGTTTACTAAACTTGCCTAAGAATCTAAAGAGGAAACAATATTTTGAATTAATATGATTCAAAAGGAAAGAAATGAAAATAGTACTTAGAAGTAACTACTTTTGAGAAAATAAAGGTCAAGAATGCTGATACTGGATTTGGATAGTGTTGCAGTATATACGTTCTATGTGCTACCTTGAACGACGCTTAGCTCTGTGCTCTAGATTCTATTTAAAAGCTGAATATCAAACGCAGGATTACGAACACTGAGCTAGGTGCAGAATGTTGATGATTTAGCTTTTACAGAAACTAACCATTCCGTCAACAGTGCCATGTTTTTGAGACTGATTTGATGGGACAGTGCTTGATGTCTAATACTTAATCGAAGATCTGATCCACCGTCTTTGAAAAACATTCAAAAAAGACAACAAAACTGGTTACTTAACTTTGTATCAAGGGATTGATAGCAATTTTGGTAATGAATGATATTATTGAGTTGCTCCATTTGTGGATGTTCAGTGATGAATTATAACGTAACATGCAAGAAACACAGGTAGTTAAAACAATAATATGAAAATCGGATGATTAATACTAACAGACAAAAATACACATGATGGTAAAAGTGCCCAATGACAAAAGTGGACAGACTGAAACAATGAAATACCCAGAATGTATGGTTTACGTTGTGGCGTGAACAAAGTGAAGTTACGAGGTATTATTAGCATTACAATTGTTCTAGAAAACACTGCATACGCATAGGTCCAAGTTATCGACCAGCAATGTTAACAAAGTAAGAAACACGAAAGAATTAACATAAGCAACAACTTACAGAACGCCTGTTAATTTCCATCGTTTCTTTTGCCAGTTCTAGTCTACTTGTAATTCGAGTAACGCGCCTACCGACACGAACAAGAGTTCGACTTAAGCACTCCCAAACGTAAAAGCTAAATAGTAATGATATTAATAAGTGATTTACTCTTTCGGATCATAAATAAGAAACAAAAATATTATATGATAAAGCTTCGCATAGACGAGACTGTACGATTGCTATCTCTTCGATTCTGTCGCAAAGAATTCCATACATCCTCTCACTCTCGAAAAACATCTCTCTGCTAATCCACACATAACTTTATGTCTAGTGGTTTACCACTGAGACAGCTTTAGTTAAAGTAAAATAATGTTTTATGAGTAAAGTGATCACTGAACATAAAAATTTGCTGTAATATGACTGACTAGAATGAATGAATGATAGCAGCTCGAACGAAATTAAATGAGTTTTTTAGAAAGCTATCCAACCTCTTTCAAAAAGCTAAACGCTCTGATGTAGTAATAGAGTGACGGGTGATTTTAATGCTCAAGTGAACTAAACCAAACTGAAAGGTACATGGGCTCTTTTCAAATCCATCATCAGAAGAAAAAAGGCAGTCAGAAATATGTAAAATCGCTTATAAGCGCAATCATTATTTAATGAGTTGAATGTAAATTGATGCCCCTTGAGTGAACATTTTTGTAAAGGACATAGTTCTCATTAAAATATAGATGACTAGTTATAAACCTTCTGTATTCACTGGTTTATAAGCAGTGGAAAATGCCAAGGTCGTAATCTAGCGTCACACTGGTTTCACAAAAATCATTTTGAAAACATTGGGAGTGCTAAATTTTAAGGTGCCCCTTAGTCAACGTAATTATGCACAAATAACTAACGTTGAAGAATACTGTAAAAAAATACTAAGTATTCTATAAATAAAAAGCTCAATATATATATGAATTGTCTTACTCTAAGATTTTTGGACGAGCATTAGCAGAGTTCAAATTAACTGTATCATCTGTTAACGTTGTCATTATAGGTGAATATGCCCATCGAACAACCGCTTCCGGATCAATCAAACCAACACGACACATATGTTCTGTAATAATGACAATCATTTGTGGATTGTTAGCCCAGACCGCTTGAATTACATGTAAAGCTTCTACTTGAGTTTCAACGGTAGATGTAAGAGTCCGGATGACAGCAGCATACCTAAACATTAAACACAAAACAAATTGGAATGAGAAGGTATGCAATTATCGCGTTGTGAATTTCCCTTTATTTATATTAGGATACTATAAAATTGAATTTCGAAATGTAAGCCTTCCGAAATTAGTTTAGACAACACCATCCAACAAAGCTTCGAAAAACTCAGTGAAGCTGAAACAGCTTGGACTGAAATCTTAGGTAAACTCGGGTTGGTCGTATTCTGCTAGATAGCAATCGAGTGTATGATTTGAGTTTCTTTAACCTGATTGACTTCTACCGAGCGATGTCCAGTATAAACGATGTTCAGTGGATTTATCTGAATCCAAGTTTTGCAATCCCTACACTATATACCTTCAAGCTGAATTTCCCATTTATCTTGATATTTAGACCCTAATTTATCAGTTTTAACGTGATAGGTTCACAATAGACAGTTATTCTAAAAGAGCTCTCAAGCGAGGGTTATCTTCAAAATTAAACATTAACTGAAGAAAAAATGGCAGATGTGTTGAGAAATCTAAAATAACCTAATTCGGAAACTAACTTTTTTATGAACGCAAATGTGTGACTGATTGTTTTATGACCAGCGATCAGCATAGCAGAATAAAATAATTCAATAGCTAAATTTGTCACTCCAGGAGAAAGTTCAGACACTTGAGCTGCTGTGGTAAATGGCAACTTTTCGATAGAGTCACTTCTTACGCCGACCTGTTCATCGGCATTACCTTCTGATGATATTTTTAAATTACGTTTCATTGCACTCTCCCGTAACATTCGTCGACGCGCTTTAAGACGAGCACGCATTTCTTGTTTAGCAGGCTCAGGATCATTTAGGTCATCAAACTCAGGATCTGACAGAGGAATGGTATCAATGGGGCTTTTTCCACGACGCTCCTCATCACTATGATCAGAGTGACTATCATCACTAGATGCATCTTCATCTTTTTCATCTCTTACCCCATCATTATCAAATGGTTCTGATAGTGAAAGACGCCGACCACGACTTTGTGAGGCGGTTTCAGCTATTCTTAAGACGGTTTGGGGTTCAAGGCGTGCTCGAATAGAATCCACTAGACGAAAGAATGCACGTGCAGAAGACAATTCTATAATGGAAAATAATGAAGAAACATAAACTAGAGGAAGTCACTGTAAAAGAAATACTTAAACCATACATGATTCCATATAAAGCAAAACAGACAATACAACAAGATTTCCAAATTAAGGAGATTTTTATCCCATAAGCTTTTATAAATCTCTTTATTAAACGTATAAGACTGGCAACATACGTAAAGCGGCTGTGTTGATTTTTACACTAAATATCACGGGCTAAAAAGGAGTAAGATAATTACTGAGACTATGTAAGTGGGGTGGAATTCAAATCTGATAATAGATAATTAAAATTAGTTATCTGAAATCAAAAAGTCACAATTTTATATCGTGATAACAAAATTAAATAAATTATTGAAATCTACATGTATATGTGTTAGTGTTAAAATGATGTGTTTATAAAAGGAAATGGTTTTATGCATAAAACCTCCTGTTTGAAAAAAATACTGCGTAGAATTTCATTTGATTTATGTGTAGGTTACACAGTCGATTTTATTCTTGTTTTTAAACCTAAACAGATCTTGAAACTCGTCATATGTAGTTGTCAGTTATCTATTTTAATAAGCAAAATCTTGAATAAGGTATTTGGGTGACAAGAAATTGAATAACTTAGGAATCAGAATCCCTTTATAAATAGCCAAACTACAATGTGGGTTCAGAAGTGTATAAACGAACAAATAAGAACAGCTTACTGAGATTACTTGTCATATTGATATTTCAATTTAATAAAAATACCTATGCTATTAAAAGATAGTCCTTTGGGAGTGCATCTGACTCTAACGTTAATCGATTGCCGATTTATTTCGTTGTTTTACTTAAACTGATTCCGTTGTGCAATTATATTAGCTAGACAAAGTGATATCAACTCCTATATGAAATGTGTTGGGAATATATGTATTTCAGACTGGGTAATCTGTAATTAAAACCAGTGACAAAAAACATTGAATGAAGGAATGAGTTATGTGGTTTGCGAATTTGACACAAATCAGCCTATAAATTTTTTAGTGAGTTTACATACTTTAAAAAAGCTAATGTGTAAATGGATAAAAAAGCAAACACACATATTAAAGATGTGCATACATGGAGGTTAACGATTAATTTTATGCCAGAATAAGTACAAGAGGATTAATAGGATTAACAATGACATTTAAAATTCATCACTATTGTGCCTTTTAACCAGTCCAAAAAACAAGCCTGCGTAGTTATGGTGCTGATACAACTAACACTACGTCTTAAGGATTCAAATATGAATTACCTGGATTACTTTCATATTTATTGATTACCGTAGGTTGAGGTGGTAACATTATATAAAAAGACTTCGGAAGTAAACGTTTGACGTTCTCGTAGTATGAAAAACTAAAACAAAAAATGTAAAATACAAGATAACTAGCTGTAAATGTACAAAAAAACCTGGCATAATAACCAGTTCAATCATAATCATCAATGTAAAACTTAGTACAGATGAGCACTGATCCAAAACTACCATATCGAATAAGTAAAATCAGATGAGTTGAACAAATGAACAGTAAAGGAGTCGGATTAATAGAGGTAATAGTAACAATAGGAAAAATGGGCTGGAAAAGAAAGGATGAATTCGCACGATAAAAATGTGAAATAATCTTGAGATTCAGAATTTTCCGGAAAACAGAAAAACATGAATGACACTGATTTTAAGTCTTGTCACTTAAGATCTACAATTATTGATTTCGACTATTGTTTGGATGCTAACAAAGTAGTTTGCACCTAACGACGTCAATAATTTCAAAGACTAATATATATGTTTTGGTTTGATTGCTTCTAGCACTTTCTCTCAACCCACCTACTCCTACATCAGACAGGACTATAGGGTGACGTAAGAGGTGCTCCGATATACGTAGCACATGTGCTCAGTCATCTTAACCCATGAAAATTCATAATTTTATCAAATGATTTTTCATCTCTACACAGTAATTACATTTGAAGTAACTAACAAACATGTGATAACTTACATTAACATGAATATTGCTTCTATGTTACGATTATAATCATAAGCAATTCAACAACTCTATTCTATCTAATCTGCAATCTTGTTAGTTTTAAAATTTCAGAAACATGACCACATACAGTACCATGTTTTCCAACTTGTACACATCGAAATATTAGCAAGAATACAGTATAGTGATAATAAATTATCTCTAGGTTTTATCTATTAACTAAATATATGGATTTACTTAAAAGTAACAGAGATTTTTGATTTTGCAGATAAATATTACAGTTTAACTTACTTTTAGTAAAATTTACATTAAGTCTTTATAATATTTCGATATGATGGAGTCTTTGAGTGTACCAAACATGTGGTTTAGTGTGTTATCAAACCATTACAAGAACAATAATAATAATAATAATAATAATAATAATAATAATAATGACAATCCTGTTTAAGAACACATGTCATACAGAAATATACTCACCGTATTAATCGACATAATGTTTCGGTAATTAAACGTTTTTGTGGAGACATTGGATCCAGAGTTAGAGATGAAGACCACTCTTTCCAACTCCACTGCAATTGATAATTACTTAAATGATATGAAAACCATTCAATAAACCTACAGGATAACAGTAATAATAATGAGTTAAATGTCTGAAGTAAAAGGGTATTGAAGCAGTACTGACATTTCAACTTGATAAAGCGACAGTTTAGTGAATAAAACACTTGGCTTGCAATCTAATGGTGTGAGATTTGAGTTTTATTAGTACGAGAAGTCAAATTTTCAAACGATTTGGATTTTGAGCCACATACTTCTTAATGTGTTAGGAATGGTGATATTCGATCGACTATTCAGAGCGAAGTAGGTGAAGTAGAGCTCGAACCAGTAACTTAGTAGTCTCAAGCCAAGTACTTTAACTACTAAATCATCGCTTCCCAATGTAGAGCTTAGCATCATGTTCGCCTAACCAGCAAATCCTTTACGGTCCTATCTCTTACAAATAGAATATCAACAATATTTTTATCTTATAATTCCAGGAAGTCCTGGGATATCAAACCAGTCCCGGTAGGGAGGAAGGTGGAGACCACTCTCTATCTAAAGTAAAGTCCTTTGTAGCTTCACGAAACGGTACAATTGTACACACTGCGTTTCTGCAGATTCCTTACAATTTTTGTCAGCAAGTGGGTCAAAATTGCCTGATCGCGAGTTAGACGACAAACAGACACGCCATTAACTGTGTAGTTTGCTAATGGGTCGAGAAATCTGGAGTTATTTTGAAAGCAAGTTAGATTTAGTAAATTCCTGAAGATGTTTCAACTCATCCAAGATACTAAAGCCAGGAAGTCTGATGTAAGTGAATCAATCTGTGAAGATGGAGTGCCAATCAATAATATTCACCGACGTCTTGCACTGGGATTGTCTGTTAGGGAAGGGCATCCCTAAGAAATTTATCAATATCTTGAAGACAGTACACACACCCCAGGAAGAATAAGAGCACACAATTACTTCCCTCCATTGTTCCTTTTCAACAGCAGGGTTAAGCAGGTTTTCCCAATCTCAATATTCCTCTTCAACGTTGTCATCAATGACATTTTAGAAACAGCTCTGATGGAAGTACATGGTAGTGATGAGGATCTGTTATCTTAAGGAACGTTTTTGATCTTGAGTATGCAAATGATACTCTTATGTGGTGATACATAAGCTTCATAAAGCGCACTTGACAATTAGTGACAATATGGTATATACTTTACATCTTATAAATCCAAAGTACTTTTACAAAACTGACAGGAGCCTATAGCTGCACTCACTTCGTAGTGAGCTGTTAGAAGTAGTCAAAAAGTCCGCGTGTCTGGTTGGTTGTGTGAATGTTATAGATGCTGTTAATGATGAGAGCAATCTATGTACAGCGAAAGCCAGAATGTCTTATGACAATCAGGGTTATATCTTTGGTGCTGTAGTAATATTGAAATGGTTGTAAAAGGTCGGATTTACAATGTGTCGATGAGAACATCTTTGTTGTATGATTGTGAAACATGGTCTCTCTGGGTTGAAGATGTATAGCGCCTGTATCTGACCATAACTGTCTCTGAAAGATTTTTGAAATCCAATGGAAACACCACGTGAGTAATGATAAGGCTTGACAATGTGTTCGGGTTTGGTGGGAATAACTGAACTGGTGTCAATCTTGAAATACCGACTTCTGTGACTTGAACATATTATAAATTTTGTGTCAGTGGCTCCTATATCAAGCATCGTTTGCGGACGCCGGGACAGAAAGCGAAACGTATAGGTAACCAGTTTATGACATTAAACTGTGGTATGGAAGAAAGGTGTATGCGGCTGAAATCTGTTTATCTATCACGACTAGTTGGTTGGGGTCCTAGGTATGTTGTAACTCAGTAGCTTGAAATGTTATCATATACGGCTTAGAATAGAAACCAATGACGACCTTGGTGTAGTTTTCTTTTATAATGTTCATAAAATGAAAAAAGTCCCTTAACTGAAAGTCTTCCTGATTGTATTTTTTCATCAGAACTGTCATTCATATTATAAACTATAATAGTTCATATACTTTCATTTACTTATTCATTTTGATTAGTCTACCCGTCCCTCCTTTATTTTTGTACAATTTCGTTTTCGTATTTTTGTGGTGCATACGTATTTTGGTGTCTATTTGCACCAGTATTTATGCGTTTTAAAGAAATATATAAATAGTACAAACATTTGCACAATAGTGTATCTAAAGTGCTTTGTTGTTGTCAAAATTTACAGTTGGATGTTTAGAAAAATAATCAGAAATAAAACAACACTAAGAGTGGCAATAGTGGTCAACAGGGGAAACTCACATCACTATAGGTTTAAACATAAATATTAATTTTAGAAAGATAAACAACGTATGTGACTTATATCACATGAGTCAGTCAATCACAGATATGACAATAAATCTTAGCATGAAATCATAATTAAATGTCGTCCTACCTGCCAATACAAACAGGTTTCATATTATCTAAACGCTCAAAAAGGACTTCAGTGGCTTGAGCTAACACCAGAGGAATTGTATTACTAGCTTCATGGCATAACTGTACTAGTAAACTCCCATAAAACAGAAGATTCCCATGTTGAACGGGTGGACGAGGTAAGTGAAACATTCCAGCAAAAACAGCTTCAATGATCATGTAATCTAAAGCTACTTTGGCTCGAGTTTTGAGTCCCAACAGAGCTTTAGCACTAAAAAAACCGAAGGTATTGATAAAGTATAGGAATAAACCTGAGAATATTAAAAAAGATAAGGTACATAAAGCATATATAAAGGTGCGATTACTAACACCGAAGTAAAACAAGATTTGATTTAAAACTGAAAGTGGTTTTCTTACATTAAGTCTACAAACAAGTTGGAAAAATTCAAGATATCACTGAACAAGTATATTTTTTTCAAGATCATTTGAAATTGGAAAAACGCTTAAAAATGTGCTACTTCGCTACCATAGAAGCTGAATTTAGGTCACGAACTTTTTTTGATATTTATTTATTTCAGAAAATCTAATGGACAGATATAACAACTAAAACAAGTTGATTTACTATGACATTACTACAATCTTTTATTAAAAATGAAACATTTCACTAGTTCAAACAAACAGAACGCTATATGAGGTAATGAGACAATGTATCATTGTATCGGTTAAAAAAATAAATAACCCATTAAAATACCTATTTGTTCTCTTTATATTCTAGCAAAATACTGTACAGTCAGTTGCCATGTAAATATACTTAATGATCTAAATCTTGCTTTCCCTAACATTTACATATATTTTTATACCAGTATACATTGTGGTACGTTATACACAAGCAGTCCATATTACCAATTAAAACTTCAATGATAATAAATTGCGATATAAATATTTACACAGTTTATGCTTGCTCATAATCGACGTAGAGCTTAGTACAAATGTTAGCCAAAGTTTCTAACGGTAACCAAAATAATGAAAAAAATCAGACCAGTTTACTTACCACATAACTCTATTGAAACTTAAATTATTCATCAAAATTGCCAAATGTTCATCAATAAGGAATCGTTCGATAGTATGTGCTCCTGGAAGGACAGGAGTTTCTTTAATAGATTTAACTCCATCTGATGATAAGTCCGAATTAGGAACAATCTCGTTTTCATCTTGATCTATTACATCAGTGTAGTCAAACATTCGAAAAACCACAGATGGAAGAGGATAAATAACCTCTGCATCATAATCAGGAGGTGTGAGCTACAAAAAAAGAAACCATCAAAGTATTCTCTACTAATAAATTAGAAACGTGAAAAATTACGTGAATGATAGTAGCAATGGCGACAAGAGTCAAAATTTAAGGGAATCGTCATGGAAACGTAACTTACAGGTGATAATTTATGCGGCTGACCATGTTCTTTTAAACCAGGAAAAGAGTCATATAATCTCCAAGTTACTTTTTCCACCCAACCACCATTTCGGAGATTGCATATTTGAGCCCACAAACAATCCAGATACTGGAATCGAAAGATAAAAGAAGGAACTGACCAGCAAGAATACTCTGAATGGACAAATTAAACTAAGAAGACTCAAAATTATCACAAAAATAGATGAAATCATCGAATCCAATGTCCATTAGTAAATTATTTTGGAAGTGTAATGCTGTCGAAATTTTAATCAGAAAGTGTCAGAACGAGAAAAAATAAACCATGTTTTAACTCAGTGTCACTTTTGTTCAATACTACTTCTACATTAATTCAGTGTGATAGTTTATGCAATATAACATTCGTTTTATTTCAGTGAAACATTTATTCAGTAAAATATGTTTTGTATTAATTTCATTTGAACTTAGTTCAACTTAACATAACTTGCATATGTTTTTGTAGTAACTGTGTATTTCCCATATATGTGCTACTTATTAACTAATCATCAAGTGCACCTGTGAAATCGATTCGTCTATGTGTATTATTTACAGTGGTTGACATGGTTTTAAAAAAGTCAATAATAATGTTCATCTGCACTAGTTTTCATGTTCTTATTTATTTCGCGTTGTTAGCGGGACATAGATTGGATTTAAACATGCTCAATGCACGATTGCTTTGGCGCACGCTGATTGGCTGATTCTTATCCAATCAGCGCTAGTCGATACATGGAGAAGACTCTAGATTCTTCTTATGTAAAAACTATAAATATATTAACGGTTTTCCTTTTGTGCTTCTTGCTTCCATCTAACCTTGTTATGTATACTGGTCGCATTTAGACACCCAACTGGAGCAGCTATCCCGTTCATGTACCAAATGTGCATTAGCAACGAAAGCACCGCGAAAAGCAGAGCTGCAATCATGGCCAATACCACAGTTACCGTGGCAGCGTATACACTTGGACTTTGCTGGTCCACTTTATGGACAAACTTACCTTTTGGTAGTTGATGCATATAGCAAGTGGCCAGAAATCTTTCTCATGGAACACCCGACTACAAGCTGCACAGTCAGTAAGCTACGTCAACTATTCAGTCGTTTCGGAGTCCTGGAATTGATAGTTAGCGACAACTGAACACAGTTTACGTCAGTAATCTCACAATTTTGTCGGCAGAACGGAATCCATCACGTCTGAACACCTCCATTCCATCCCCAATCAAATAGTCTAGTGGAACGCTTTGTAAGTACATCTAAAAATGCTCTAAAAAATCTAAAATTGAGGGAACCACCGAAGAGATCTTAGAGAGGTTCTTGTTTATTTATCGCTCTACACCGAACCCTCAGACGATTAACGTGGTCTCTCCAGCAGAAGCTCTACTTGGCAGAAAAATACGAACACATTTCGATGTCATCCGTCCTACGCCATACCTTGAGCCTCAACGAAACCTATCGATGGAGAATCAGTTCAATCGACAACATGGGGCACAAAGACGATTGTTCACGGTGGGACAAAAAGTACTTGCTATGGACTATCGTGAGAAACATCCTACATGGACAGCTGGTCGGATCTTGAAAAAGAAGGGGAGTGTGGTTTATGAGGTGTCAGTTGGCTCAGAAGTTTGGGTACGTCATGCTAACCAATTGAAAGCAACTTCGATAGCCAGCAACGAGATTCAATATCGATTACCTCTTGATGTTCTGCTAGACACCTTTGAAATCAAAACGCCTGGAACAGACAGGTCAGTTTCTGAGCAAGCAAAGAGTGATACTTCTTTATTGCCTAGACGATGGACAAATCGAAAGCACAGGCCAGTCACTCGGTTGCAGTTGGACCCTAGCACCAGATCCTACGAATCTGCTCAAAGGGAAGGTGTTAGTGGGACATAGATTGGATTTAAGCATGCTCAATGCACGATTGCTTTGGCGCACGCTGATTGGCTGATTCTTATCCAATCAGCGCTAGTCGATACATGGAAAAGACTCTAGATTCTTCTTATGTAAAAACTATAAATATATTAACGGTGCTTCTTGCTTCCATCTAACCTTGTTATTCGGAATATAATCTCCTACCTGCTCAACCGTGTTCTGATTTGGGGCCTTGTCGAGTGAATCTGTGTCCGTGAATACTAAGCAACAGGAATAGCTGGGTTACAACCGTAAGAGCGAAATATAACACGTGTAGGGTAGCGGATACCAATCTCAGTGATTACAGTAGTATCCACGGTAAAAGGTCATTAAAAGTATGCTGCTTTAGTACGAAATCAAGACGTTGTAAGCAACCTCAATCACCAAGACATTATAAAGAATGCACTGTTTATGTAAAGATCGTTGATATTTGACGGTAATAATGCTTGACAATCTAATATTTGTAGCAATATGCTAGTGGAAAAACTGAGACTGATAAAACTGAGCAGTACATCAAAATTTTTCACATTTAGCAAATCTGAATCCAGAAGTTTAACGGTTACCTTAAGGAATATTAACAAATAATGCAGTTTTAAAATATTGTATAGGTGAGTGTCATTCAGTATTCCAGAAGAGTGCATATATTAAAAGCCAACAGACTGAGATATTACACAGATATTAGTAGAACTGTATTGAGCAGTCAGTGAAAATTGAATAAAATACTTTCACAATAGTCAGTCAGTCAGTCAGCTGCAACGTAGGACCAGGCACGTATATGCATCGGTCCAAGTTGCCATACCGCATTAGCACAAGATGAACACCGGATTCATAGGAGTAGTTAATTCAGTGGTGGTAATATATAGAAGAAAGATTGTGTATAAGGAGATAGTAAAGGAAGAAAGAATTAGTTCCTAGACAGATATGAAGCGATTTTAATCTCTTAATTTAAGGAAGACAGAGAGTGTATACACCGACGCCATTGTGATCGATTCTGAGCCATGTCACCAAGAGTCTCCAACCATTGGTTACGATAGTCACGCGGACCCCAACCAGGCAGTCTGAATCTCCCAACATGGCTCAGACCAGAAGTTAGTGACTTCAAGCACTGATGCCACGTTTTGGTTTGGCCGCCCCTAACTTTCTTCCAATTATCCCCTGCACTAGTCAGCATTGCGCGTCGTGGTAATCGGTGTTCAGGCATACGCAACACGTGGCTCAACCATCTCAGTCGATGAAGATTCATAACCTCATCAACTGATTTATCATCATTCCCTAATACCCTGCGTCTAACCTCACTATTACTTACCCGGTGATCCCAGCAGATACCCGCAATATTTTTAAGGCACCTGTGGTCAAATACTAGTAACTTACGAATATCTTCCACTCTTAAAGGCCATGTTTCGCAGCCGTATAGAAGGACGGAACGAACTGCCGCGCAGTATACTCGTCCCTTAATTGATAGACGCGTTCGACTACTTCACCCCCTATCCTTAGTTCAGGTGTTGATGCAGACCAGTCCTGAAGCAACAACTTGCATTTAGAGGGAGAAAAGCGCATCCCAAACATTCTAGCATTGTTGCTCAGTGCTACCAAAAGACTCTGCATTTCATCAGCGTCTTCACCAAACAGGACTATGTCATCTGCGTATTCTAAGTCAATAAGTGGACCTCCTGGTAGGAGATCAATACCCGAGAAGTCAGTCGATGAGAGCGTTATTTCCATCAGGATGTCTATGATAAAGTTAAACAAAAATGGAGAAAGTGGACAGCCTTGACGGACGCCACTTGAGGTTGCAAAAGCAGATGACAGTTCGCCATAGGCTCTGACCCGACTAGTAGTGTTCGAGTAAAGAGCCTTCACAAGGTTTATGTACTTCTGAGGTACGCCTTTCAATGACAGACACTGCCACAGAACCTCTCGGTCAACAGAGTCAAACGCTGCTTTTAAGTCAAGGAATACAACCATTGTCGGACGCCGATAAGTATGCCTGTGTTCTAGAACCTGACGAATGGTGAATATGTGGTCGATGCAGCCACGACCAGGTCTGAAGCCAGCCTGATTTTCACGTGTTTGCAGTTCACGAGTCTTAGTTAGGCGTCCGAAAATTATCGAAGCTAGTATTTTAGATACTATATTAGTCAAACTAATCCCTCTATGGTTGTCACAGGATGATTTTGACCCTTTCTTAAATATTGGGACGATAAGTGATTGTGACCAGTTAGATGGAATAACGTCTAACTCCCAGATTTTAGCTAAAATATTAGTCAACCTAATCGCTAAGACTAGACCACCATCCTTAAAGACCTCTGGAGCCAATCCATCTGGACCAGCTACCCTTCCTCGTTTCAGATTAACTATAGCCTTTTGAACTTCAGCTAGAGTTGGGGGACCTACTTCAATGTTCCATTCACACTGTCTGGGAATAGAGGGTAGTTGTAGAGTAGCTGAAGGCCAGCTAAACTGCTCCTTAAAGTGTTCCGCCCATCGTTCTAAGCGTCTGGACTGGGAGCAGATGAGAGTGTCGTCTTTTTCCGAAATGGTCTGACTTACACTTGATTTATTAATTCCAGTTTCTTTTATTAGTCTGTAGAGTTGTCTTGTGTTCCCTATAGCCGCCGCCTTTTCCATCTCTTTTGCTTTCGTTGCCCACCACTGCTCACGATCATTCCTTAGACTTTTGCTTAATCTAGATTTGACTTCTTTACGCTCTTCATCGTATTCAAAACCTGATGGGATGAGTTTGCGAGAATCTATCAGTGCAATAGACCTTGACGAAATCCATTGGTTTTTTGTAACCATTTGGTTTAAATCACTGGTAGATGTCACTGCTGTTTCCACAGCTGCTTGTATAACTTTCCAAGCAACATCTGGGTCAGTCTCGTTTTCAGAACTACCTAAGTGTGACCTCAGTTGTTCCTGGAACCTACTTTTGGCTTTCTCATTACTCAATTCGGTTCTAATGAGTCTTTTTTGTGTGGCTCTTTCGCGTCCAGTGAGGCGCAAGCAGATGCGTGCTCGTACTAGGGCATGATCAGAGTCCAAGCAGGTACCCCAGAATGAGCGACAATCTTCTATTGACCCTCTCCAACGATGACTGATGGCAATATGGTCTATTTGAGTCCATCGTTGGTTTGGTGCAGGGGGTCGCCATGTTAGACGATGTCTCTCCTTATGCTTAAAATTTGTGTTTGCTAAAAATAAACGATTGTCTGAGCACAGTTGCAGCAGACGATCACCATTATCTGTTCGCTGTGCCGGAATACTAAAATACCCACCTAAATGTCTTTCTGTTTTGTTTAAGCTACCTACCTGGGCATTAAAGTCACCTGCTACGAGTACTATGTCTGAACGTTTAGCTTTCTGAAGAAGTTCAGACAGCTTTCTGTAAAATTCATCTTTCACTTCATCCGAACTGCATTCAGTTGGAGCGTAGGCAGAAACGACGAAAAGGCAACGACGTGTGTCCCTATCCTTCCGAGTTCTTACGGAGCCGTTTAGCCGAACAGCGCATAGACGACTGTTAACGGGGATCCACTCTAATAGCACTTGTTCCGCCCTCATGCTAAGTGCTATGCCTACACCTGCCAGTCCACGAGAACTAGCCATCGGGTCGCCAGATATACGGAGGGTGTATCTCGTTGGCTCTTCGTTTTGCCGAGGTGAGGTCAAGTGAATGACCACACTAGGATCCTGTATGCGTGTTTCGGAGACACAGCATACATCAATGGTACGAGATTCTAAGGTTTTAGCCAAGGAAGCCTGCTGACCGATTTAGCATAGTGTGCGTACGTTGAAGGCTCCAATGTATAGTTTGGAGCGAGGTTTCAGTAGACCTGGGACGGTGTTTTGAGCACTAGAATCGTTGGCTGTGGTGACACTTGAGGAGGAAGCTAAAAGAGGAAGTTTAGTGTATAAATTCGATGTAGGAGGAATAATAGGAATTGAAGAGGGAGGTTGACTATGAATACAGTGGTCTTGAGTGCTGTTAGAGGTATGAGGGCGGTTATCACTTCCCGGTTGCCCACACCGTGGAAGGGTTCTTCTGGAGGTACCTGAAAAGGAAATTGGATTAGAGTTGTTCATAGTGACCTGAGAGCGTGACCGCAGTGCCCAAGGGACAGCTGCTTGAGGTCGGTCACACACGACCTTTTTATGAGTAATTTTTGTGTTAGCTCCGTACTTGTTGAGTCCTTACCGCCGGAGACGGATATCCGTGGGATAAGGCGAGGTGTGCATTTTTAGGGTCGACCTTTTCACAATAACGAGACAATGTCTTCACAGTAAAACTTTACTTACATCTTCTTGTGGGTGAGGATCATTTGACTCCCAAACGCGTAATAATGAGACATGGGGGCACTGACGTTTACTAAAATATAATTAAAATTCTTAGGAAGTTAGCAGTTTATCACTGAGGATTAATTAAGTGTATTAATGTTTCAGTTAATGTAATAAATAACATTCAGAATGAAGATATTACAGAGTACCAAAGAGACCATATGATATACCAACTAAGTGCCACAATAATGAACAATTCGAAAGGAATATAATCAAAACACTAATGTTTTTGGTGAACAAACCAATCAAGAGATAAAAAATTGATAGGAAATTTCTTAAAAATATAGGACATTTGATTGATTGCTATGATTAACTGACTTGACTAGATGGATTATTTTTTAAACACCCGTCACTTTGAGTTTATTTGAATTTGATCCACAGACAAACTTTTGCGTGAAAACTATTGGTGGGTAAAATGATACTATAAATACCTTACAAAGCGTAACTGTTATTACCTATAATCTTATGTGATGTTATTGCTGTTTGATATGTACATCGATGCCCCCAAATGCTCTGGTACGGCAGAGGGTGGGGAGGGTCAGTTCTCAAAATACTCTCACATGACCACGCGTATACAGCCACTGCCAGGGAAGTTCTACTCACTGCCTTCTCGCGGCGAGGGTGTTATTTACGAAATTGAGAGGACGAAAAGCGAATGTTTGGCGCTTTAACCAGGTTGGTGGATACGGAGAGTCCACCTAGGGGAGTTGGAAACCTGATTTCAAACCAATGGTGCACGTGGGCTCCAGTATCCTGAAGGAACCAATGGCTTATAAACCTATTGTCGGTCACCGGCTACCATGGGATTGCATCTCCTGACGTTGTTCCACCGCCTTATAGATCAAACCTTTAGGCAACTTAAACTCAGTCAGTCACAACGTAGAATCTGTAAGTACGTACATCAGCTCGACTTGCCGTACTCCATTAACACAAAGAGTTGAATTTTTCAGGTTAAATCCGAGAATAGTAGAGGTAGTAACAGTGACAGTGATAATATGGAAGATTAGGCAACAAAGATACAACTCAAAAAGAAAAGAAAAATTAGTAAAATAAAAAGGAAGAATGTTGTGAGGGATTTAGAATCTCAGGATTTGGAGGAAGACAAAGAATGGATGCACTTGTGTCACTGCAAACGATTTTGAGCCATGTCATTCCAAGTCTCTAACCATTGATTATGAAATCACACGGACCGCAACCAAGTAGTCTACATTTATTAACGTAGATCATTTTGATTGTCAGTGACTTCATGAACTGATGCCAAGTTCTCGTTCGACTGTCCCTAGCTTTCTTCTAGTCCAATCCTGCACCACACGACATTGTCCATCGAGGTAGGCGATTGTTGGACATATGTAGTACATGTCCCGACCACCTCAGTTGATGAAGATTTTATTTTCATTTTTTTATTTATTTTAGCACATAGATATCGGTACTAGAAGGCACCAAATACATATGCGCCACACAGATCTCATTTGATATGTGTGAGGGCTGTGATACTGCTCCGGTGCCCAAACCGAAGCAGGTGGTTTTCTTAGGGGGCCACACCCTGAGCCTTTGACCTGAAGATCTGATCCACGAGGCAGTGGAGCATCGTGAGGCGATGCAGTCCCATGGAAGCCGGTGACCAAGAAATTGGTTCGTACGCCATTTGTTCCCGTAAGATACTGGAGCCCATGTGCACCATTGATTTGAGATCCGGTTAAAGCGCCGGACGTTCGCTTTTCGTCCTCTCATTTTCGTAAAGAACACCCGTGGTGCGAGTAGGCAGTGAGTAGGACTTCCCTGGCAGGGGCTGTATACGCGTGGCCATGTGAGAGCATTTTGAGAGGAGGAGCGGACTGCCCCCACTCTCGGCCATACCAGGGCATTTGGGGGCTGAATCTGAAGGCATTTAAGTGCTTCGACGTATGTCATATCTATTAAGAGAATAGAAACTTTCATAGTTTTTCACAGAAAATCACAGTGAAGCGGGCCAATCGGTCCATTTTTGACCAATAAGCACTGGTAGATGAGCTGAGAACTTTTGTAAGGTTTGCGTATACACTGGTATTTTCTTACTATATTAACTCAATGTGACTTACTATTGTTTTAGAATATATTTACATCTTTATCCAATTCGTTTTGATTTGGAAGCTAGTCCAGTGAATTAAAGTCCCCAAGAATATTAGGTCATACAAGATTCAATGATGTCATATGGTCATTGAACATGAAACTAATAATACAAGTTTCTAGCGTGAACTAGTTTTTTAATGAGCTAGTATTAACTGGAAGATCATTAGAGACCAGGGACCACCAAGTAGGAAATGCCTGTGTTAGGAATAGGGTACTAGGTAAAGATAGGAAATCAGTTGATGAGGTAGTAAATCTTCATCAGCCCCCAAATGCCCTGGTATGGCCGAGAGTGGGGGCAGTCCGCTCCTCCTCTCGAAATGCTCTCACATGGCCACGCGTATACAGCCCCTGCCAGGGAAGTCCTACTCACTGCCTACTCGCACCACGGGTGTTCTTTACGAAAATGAGAGGACGAAAAGCGAACGTCCGGCGCTTTAACCGGATCTCAAATCAATGGTGCACATGGGCTCCAGTATCTTACGGGAACAAATGGCGTACGAACCAATTTCTTGGTCACCGGCTTCCATGGGACTGCATCGCCTCACGATGCTCCACTGCCTCGTGGATCAGATCTTCAGGTCAAAGGCTCAGGGTGTGGCCCCCTAAGAAAACCACCTGCTTCTGTCTGGGCACCGGAGCAGTATCACAGCCCACACACAAAAAAAGAAATGATAAACTGTCTATTTATGGAAAATATTCTTCTTGATCCGAATAGCAATCAAATGACTCACGTTATTATTATTATTATTATTATTATTATTATTATTTACCACGTCATTTATTCACTCTCTTTTATCCCTACTCTGTGTAAACTTATTTTCCGACTTATACAGCAGCTCGCCACTCGTGAAAATTCGGCTCTACCTAAGTCACTGTCTGCTTGAAAATTGTACGTTACCACCGAATACGAGTACTGAAGCAGTTTTTCTGGAACCACGTGCACCATTCAAACTGGCTGCCTTTAACGTTCGCACATTTATGCAGGTCGGACAACAGATAGGGCTGGCTATGTATTTGAAAAGTCTTAATATTGACGTTTGTTCTCTATCCGAAACCCGCATCTTCATCCGATCTTGCTGGCGTTGGTGTCGCACTAAGCGCTAGAGCTGAGGAAGCACTAATCGAATGGATCCCCATTAACAGTCGGTTATGTGCTGTTAGATTGGAAAGTTCCATCAAAGTGAGAAGAAATCGGCGTGAGAAACGATGGCTTTTCGTCATCTCCACCTATGCCCCGACAGACTGCAGCCCGCATGCAGTCAAAGATGAATTTTATCACCAGTTAACTGTTCTTCTCCAGAAATTGCGTTCGACAGATATTGTAGTACTAGCCGGAGACTTGAATGCTCAGGTCGGGCGTCTAGGCACAGAAGAGAGTCGTTTAGGTGGTCGATGGGGACTCGTTGGTCACAGGACAGATAACGGGGAACGTCTACTGCAACTGTGCACAGACCACAACCTGTTTCTGGCTAGCACTAACTTTCGGCACAGTCATCGCCAATGTGCCACCTGGCGTCCCCCTTCTGCATTTCAGGCCTGGACTCAGATTGATCACATCGCGATAAGCTGCCACTGGCGTGGTTGTGTACAAGACTGCCGATCCTTTTCGAGTACCTATCTGGAATGTGATCATGCTCTGGTCTGCGCCAATCTTACCTTACTTTTCAGTGGACAACGAAGTGACCGCCACCAAAGGATTGACGTTAGCAAGCTGGCTGCAATTTCTAATGCTAGTAAGTACCGAACCGAGCTAGCTTCTAGGCTAGCTACCATTCCACCGAAAAGTATAGATGGGCATTGGTTGCAGTTGCATGACGCCATGAAAATGGCGGGTACAGTCTGTTGTGGGTTCGCGAAACGTCCCGCTTACAAACACTGGGCTTCTTCTGGTTCCTTACAACTCATCGAAGCCCGTCGGTCTACTCCGGGTGACCGCGAATTTGACCACAGACGAAGGATGTTACGTAATGAAATCGGGCAAAGCTTGCGTAAGAACCGAGAAGCCTGGTGGTCGGAGCGTGCTAATGAGCTGGAAGCAGCAGCTGCATCTGGTAATTACCGGGAGCTCTTCCAACTCATCCGAGCCACTGGCAGCAAGAAGTCTGGTGTGAGCGAAACAATCTGCGAAGATGACGGAACGCCAATCACTAACATCTATCGACGTCTTGGACGATGGGCAGAATTTTTCGAAGGGCAGTCCAACTTGCCTGCTGCTCCAGCAACGTCGGTCAGACTGTCCTGCCCTCCATGGCCGGTGACGACTGATCCACCAAATGAGGCGGAAGTCCGCAAGGAACTCCAACTCTTGAAACATTACAAATCACCGAACCCAGATGACTTACCTCCGGCTCTTTTTAAAGATGGTGGTGACTTTCTGACCAAGGGACTGACGACGTTGTTTGCAAAGGTCTGGGAACTAGAGAGTGGAATGAGTCGATAGTTGTAACTATCTTTAAAAAGGGTTCATGTCGTTCCTGTAACAACTATCGGGGGACAAGTCTACTTCCGATTGCGTCCAAGCTATTGGCTTCCGTCATACTTCGTAGGTTGTTCAAAACCCGAGAAAGATTGACTCGCGAGGAGCAGGCTGGGTTTCGTTCCGGTCGAGGATGTATTGGTCATATCTTCACCCTCCGCCAAATGTTAGAACACCACCATACTTATCAAAGGCCAACAATCGTAGTGTTTGTTGACATCAGGGCTGCCTTCGATTCGTTGGACAGAACTGTTCTCTGGGATTGTCTATTGAAGAAGGGTGTGCCTGAGAAGTTTATTAACACCCTAAAAGCCCTATACACAAACACCTCAGACAGAGTGAGGGCATACAACCACCTTTCTCCATTATTCCATTCAAGCAGTGGGGTTAACAGGGTTGCATAATCTCATCATTCCTCTCGAACTTTGCCATCGACGACATTCTGGAAACAGCTCTGATGGATGTATGTAATGGTGGTGTGGATCTGTTGCCTGGAAAAAGACTTCTCGACCTTGAGTATGCGGATGAAATTGTCTTACTGTGCGATAATGCCCGAGGCGTGCAATCCACACTTAATCAGTTGGCAATCAATGTCCGTAGGTATGGTATGTGCTTTGCACCTTCGAAGTGCAAAGTACTTCTACAAGACTGGCAGGATTCTAATCCTGTACTCACTCTGAATGGCGAGCAGATAGAAGTAGTCGAGAAGTTCGTGTATCTAGGTTGCTGCATAAGTGCTGGTGGTGGCGTGAGTGATGAGATCAATTCACGTATAGTGAAAGCCAGAGCGGCTTATGCCAATCTGGGCCACCTTTGGCGCCTTCGTGATGTCAGTCTGGCTGTAAAAGGTCGGATCTACAACGTGTCGGTGAGAGCAGTTTTGCTCTATGTTTGTGAAACCTGGCCTCTCCGAGTTAAGGATGTTAGACGTCTCCCTGTGTTCGATCATCGCTGTCTCCGAAGGATTGCTGACATCCAGTGGCAACACCATGTCAGTAATGCAGAGGTTCGGCATCGTGTGTTCGGGCACAGAGGCGATAATGCAATTGGCGTCACCATCTTGAAACACTGACTTCGGTGGCTTGGACAAGTTCTACGAATGTCATCCCAGAGAATTCCACGTCGTGCACTATTTGCCGACCCTGGGACTGGTTGGGAAAAGCGGAGAGGTGTTCAGTGTATGACATGGTGTCGTGGTATAAAAGAAAGCTGTAAAAGGCTGGCTTCTGTTGGTCCTTCACGACTCCCTGGTTGATGTCCAAGAGATGGTGTAACACAGTGGCTAGAGACGTTATCAGATATGGCTCAGAATAGAAGCCAGTAGAGATCCTGCTGTAACCTTCTTTTACTTTCTTCATAAAAAGTGGTTGTATCCTGCTTAAATGTAAGATTTCTTCTGAGTGTACCTTTTCGTCTCCCCCATTATTGTTCTTTTTTTATTTTATAATCCCCTACGTTCCTTACTTTTTTTCCCTTCTTAAATTCTCATTGTTTTGTGTGGCGCATATATATTTGGTGCCCCCCTGTACCAATATTTATGTGTTCAAATAAATAAATAAATACGCAATATTAAGGTGGATTGATAAAATAGTTATCCAGTACTCCTTAGTTTCAGTGGTTCCACAACTAATCATAGTTTATAAATATTTCAACGACTAGATCGCCGATACAAATCCGTTTCTTTACTTCAGCTATAAAACCAGGGTAGTACCACTATTTTCTAAACAAAATAAGCATAAAGTTGGGCTCATAAACCTGTATTTCATAAATAAATTACAGATTTCCTTAATTCGAGTCAATATTTCCAGCTTAGACTAAAACTTTCGCCGGGAATCTGAAGTCATAAATTCGTATATTAACATTCAACATGGGTTCGAGAGTCCACAGAAAAATATGAATCTTTTGGATTTACAGAAATATTTCAGCATGATTCGTAAACTATACATTTTGAATGTTTTTTCCATTGTTTGATGAAGTAAATCTAACAATTTCAGACAAAATCATTCTTATGGAAATCTTTGTGGTATTCGAAGTGAAATATCTAATTATTCTTGTTCGCATTCTAAAAGACATCCAGAATACCCTTAAAACGTCTCATTATCAAATGACTGAGAAAATCTGGATCATTATGACTGAATTCTACTTGGCATACTTTATATATGTTAGATTAAGTGTTGTTGTAACAGACGATCCATGTTTAAAAGTCTGGATTTGGCAAACTTGGAGACAACTTAGCAATCCAAGGAAAAACTACCCTACACTTGTTAGTATATGAGGAACGACAATGACCACATAGGAAATTAGTTAACACACTTTGGGGGCAGTGAATGATCATAACACTAAAGAATACAAATATGTATACAGAAACGTTGTATAGGCGGCATATTTTATTTTTGTACAAAACAAACTTACGTCATGTAAACTTCGATTGTACCTAATATATCGTTTAGTGCTGAAGCGTCATAAGATGCTAGCAAGTAACCACTCTGAAAGGGTACAAAAAGAAAAATCGATGGATGTACAAAAAATCATAGATTAAAGGAAATATACATCCAACTATTTGTTTTGTTAACTAAACAAAGTAATGTAGCTAAAATGTGAATGATTACGTGCGTAATAACTTTGCAAGCTGATGATAAGATGCGATGTCATTTGCTATAAACAGTTTGTCAACTGGATACAAGTAAGGCTGTATTGTCGAATACAATAATAAAATAACATTTTAGACATCTCTGATTAGGGTCAGTCAGTCACCTACAACACACGACCAGACACATATATGCATCGGTCCAAGTTGCCACGTCTCATCAGCACAACAAGATGAACACCAGATCCATAGAAGCAGTTACTTCAGTGGTAGTAATATATAAATAAGGGCTGTATATAAGGATATGATACAGGGAGAATGAATTGGTTCGTAGAAAGAAAGGTATAAGGCAATTTTAATCTCATAATTTGAGAGAAGACAGAGAGTGTACACACACGCTATTGTGATCGATTACGAGACATGTTACCCAGGGTCACTAACCATTGGTCACGATAGTTGCGCGGACCCCAACCAAGTAGTCTGCATCTACCAACATGGCTCAGACTAGAAGTTAGTGACTTCGAGCACTGATGCCACGTTTTGGTTTGGCCGCCCTTAACTTTCTTCCAATTATCCCTAACACCGGTTAGCATTGCGCGTCGTGGCAATCGGTGTTCAGGTATACGCAACACGTAACCCAACCATTTTGTTAGGTTCCGATAAGCATAATGAATAGTATTTTTTGGGATCCATTTGTGGACCAATATTATGCGTATATTTTATCGTATAGTTGTTAATTAACTAAACTATTCATATTCATGTCTCTTATTATAAGCTTTATTTTAATCTATGAACTGTGATTATACGATTTTCCATTCTTGAATTATTCCGTCCATTAATCACGACCTCCCACATTCACAGCCACATCTGGCCAAATCTTGTGCAATGTTTTCATATTTTATGGTACGATGTGGTTCGTTTGATTGGTATATAAACCCCGTATGTTTGAAATAAATGATTCATATCGCAGAGGCTGAGATTTGTGTTCTGGACTTAACCGGCTGGGCTAAGCAGGAAACAGGACCGATAAGTGCTCTAAACTGCTCGTATGAGTTTTACGCGTCATTGGTTCGATAGATAATCCACTGCTCTTTAATTGGCGGTATCATTACGTTAAACATTAGCAGGGCACTCAGCCCACAAGATATAACACGTCTCAGTCGATGATGATTCACAACCTGATCAACTGATTTACCATCGTTCCCCGTGTCTAACCTCACTATTACTTACCCTGTGATGCCAGCAGCTACGAGCAATATTTCTAAAACACCTGTGGTCAAATAATAGTAACTTACGAGTATCTTCTACTCTTAATAGCGATGTTTCGCAGCCGTAAAGTACAACAGAACGAACTGCTATGCAGTATACTTGTTTCTTAATTGATAGACTGATATCTCGTCTTCGCCATAAGTGACATGGGTTGGCAACAGCCAAACCAGCCTTTTGAATCCGTGCAAAGATCTTGTCAGACATCAACCCATTAGGGCTGATCAGACTTCCAAGATAAGTGAAGTTGTCAACGCGTTCGACTACTTCACTCTCTATCCTTAGTTCAGGTGTTGATGCAGACCAGTCCTGAGGCAACAACTTGCATTTAGATGGGGAGAAACGCATCCCAAACATCCTGGCATTGTTGCTCAGTACTACCAAAAGACTGCATTTTATCAGCGTCTTCACCAAACAGGACAATGCCATCTGCGTATTTTAAGTCAATAAGTGGACTTCCTGTTAGACCAATTCCTGATAATTCAGCCGACAAGAAAGTTATTTCCAGCAGTAGGTCTATGAAGTTGAACAAAAATGGAGATAGTGGACAGCCTTGACGGATACCACTTGAGGTTTCAAAAGCAGATGACAGTTCGCCATAAGTTCTGACTCGACTAGTAGTGTTCGAATAAAGAGCCTTCACAAGGTTTATGTACTTCTGAGGCACACCTTTTAATGACAGACGCTGATAAGTATGCCTGTGTTCTAAAACCTTTAGAATGGTGAATATGTGGTCGATGCAGACAAGAACAAGTCTGAAACCAACCTGATTTTCGCGTGTTTGCAGTTCACAAGCCTTAGTTAGGCGCCCGATAATTATCGAGGTTAGTATTTTAGATGCTATATTAGTCAAACTAATCCCTCTATGGTTATCATTAGATGATTTAGACTCCTTATATATTGGGCCATCAGTGATTGCGACTAGTCAGATGGGATTAAGTTCAATTCCTAGATTTTAGCTAAAATATTAGTCAAACTAATCGCTAAATGTGAACCAACATACTTAAAGACACCTGGAGCCAATCTATTTGGATCAGCTGCTCTTACTCGTTTCAGATTAGCTATAGCCTTTTGAGCTTCAACTAGAGTCGGGGGACCTACTTCTATGTCCTATTGAGGTCGTTTGGGAGTGGTGGGTAGTTGTAGAGTAGCTGGAGGCCAACCGAACTGCTCCTTAAAGTGTTCCACCCATAGTACTAAACGTCTGGGCTGAGAGTAGATAAGTGTCGTCTCACATATACTTGACTTCTTAATTCCAGTTTCTTTTATCAGTTTGGAAAGCTGCCTAGTGTTACCTACCTACAGACGCCGCATTTCCATTTCTTTTGCCTTCGTTGCCCACCACTGTTCACGGTCGTTTCTTAGACTTTTGCTTAATCTAGATCTGATTTGTTTTCGTCCTTCATCGTGTTCAGAGCCTGATGGGATGAGTTTACGATAATCTTTCAGTGCAATAGACTTAACAGAAATGCACTGCTTTTTCGTAACCTTTTGGTTCAAATCACTAATAGATGTCACTGCTGCTTTCACAGCTGTTCGTATATCACTCCAAGCAACATCTGGGTCATCCTCGTTTTCAGAAATGCTCAAGTGTAGCTTCAGTTGTTCCTAGAATCTACTTTTGTTTATCTTGTCACTGAGTTCAACTCTAATAAATCTTAATGTGGTTTTTCTGCATCCAGTGAGGCGCAAGTAAATGAGTGCTCGTATTACAGCATGATCAGAGCCTAAACATGTATTAAAGAACGCTCAGCAGTCTTCTATCGATGACTGACGGCAATATGATCTATTTGAGTCCATCGTTCGTTTGGTGCAGGGGGTCGCCATGTTAGACGATGTCTCTCCTTATAATTAAAATTAGTGCTTGCTAAAAATAAACGATTGTCTAAGCGCAGCTGCAGCAAACAGTCACTATTATCTGTTCGATGAGCCAGAATACCCAAATACCCACCTAAAAGTCTTTCTGCTTGGTCACCTGCTACGAGTACTATGTCTGAGCGTAAAGCTCTTTGAAGAAGTTCAGAAAGCCTTCTGTAAAAATTTTCCGCTTCATTGGGACTGCAGTCTGTGGGAGCGTAGGTAGAAACAACGAAAAGGCAACGATGTGTGTCCCTCTCCTTCCGAGTTCTTACGAAGCAGTCTAGCCAGATAACACATAGGCGACTGTAAATAGGGATCCATTCTAATAGTGCCTGTCCTGCCCTCGTATTAAGTGCTATGCCTACACCTGCCAGTCCACGAGAACTAGCCATCGGGTCGCCAGATATACAAAGGGTGGATCTCGTTGGCTCTCCGTTTTGCCGAGGTGAGGTCAAGTGAATGACCACACTAGGATCCTGTATGTGTGTTTTGGAGACACAGCATGCACCAATGGTACGAGATTCTAGGGTTTTAGTCAAGGATGCCTGCTGACCGATTTGACATAGTGTGCGTACGTTGAAGGCTCCAATGTGTAGTTTGGAGCGAGGTTTTAGTAGATCTGGGACAATGTTTTGTGAACTAGAATCGTTGGCCATGGTGACACTTGAAAAGGAAGTCAAAAGAGGAAGTTTAGAGTTGAAAATCGAGGTAGGAGGAATAATAGCAATTTAAGAGGGAGATTAATTATGAATAAAGTGGCCTTGAGTGTTGTTACAGGTATGAAAGCAGTTATCACTTCCCGGCTGCCCACACCGTGGAAGGGTTCTTCTAGAAGTACCTGAAAAAGAAATTGGCTTAGGGTGGCCTTAGTGACCGCAGCACCCAAGGGACAACTGCTTGAGGCCGGTCAAGGTAGCAGCGATGGTCGGGCTTTGATTAGGGACTTGTTCATGTAAGGAGAATTAGTGTCTAGAAAATATGTAAACCAATGTCACCAAACATACCAAAAGATACTAGTTTCACAAGCTGTTGTTTTTTAAAGCCTTCCACTGAGACGACAGTGATTCTTCATTCGCGATTAAGCGTATACGTCCAAAGACATCTAACAAATGTACGTGAGATATCCCTATCGCAACCCCTATGAAGATTTTCAGATATTTTCATACTTACCATTTTAAGAGTATACTTGTGAATAACATAGGGACAGTGCATAAACGGTAGTCATTTAGTAAACCTGTGAATAAGTAAACTACAGCAAACGATAAGTTAGATCATTCCTATATAAATGAAAACTGCAATATCTTGAGGTAACAAATGGAAACAGAATTAATTTTGTATGCACTCACGACTATATTCACTAGTAAGTAAAAAAAGCGGATTTATTCTGTAATATACTGTGCCATTTTAAATGTCTAAAATAGCTTACTTCGAGATTGAAACATTAAAGGCATACTAGAAATCAGAGTCAATATGGTACAGAATAGATGTAATATAGAGAATAGGGAACAATGTGCATCAGTACTTTAAAATAGCCATTGATTATCTGTCGATCCTGATAAATGCCGACAGATCCCTAGTCACAAGTATTCTTGAACTGCAGATTATAGATTAACAAAATACCTGATAAGTATACGAATACAAGGATGTCTAAGGCAACACATGAGAATTGAGTTAAGGATTGATATGCTTCACTTACGTATGGTAGGCCGTAAAGAATTACGTATGTGTACCAATCAGTGCGAGCCTGAGAACTTCGTCCTGCATCAAGGGTGACTTCAGCAAAGTTCTCATACAGACCGAGAATGGATGCTTTCTGAACAGTATGACAGTTAACAGATACTGACAAGAACAAAACCTAGACGAGTGATGAAAACATAAAAACAATGTCATATACTATATATTTAGCGTCCTCAAAACTCGCCGATCTAATGGCATCCTTCAGGTCTCGTTGTAGAAGTTCTATCAACTGAAAAATTGTATTTCCCAATATGTAATACATACTTGGCCGACAAACGACCGATTCTTCAGATTCAGCAACCCAACTAACGTTGCGTAAATTAGTATTCGTTCTGGAACATTCTTTACACTAAAAAGGATAATAAGTAAATAGGAAAATACCAATTGCTCAGAACTTTCAAAAGGCCCTCTCCATTCTTTGGGATATCTGCTAGGATAACTGACGCGAGTTCTCCAATATCCCTTTCAATATTAGAAAGGTCCTAGGAAATTCGTGAGCATCAAAAGATATAATACTTTAAACCCTATTCGATATATGAGAGATTCGATCGTATCTGGTTCTGTCCTGTCCCTTTTTGATCTAAAGTCTTAATCAGAACTATGTAAGTCCAAGTCCCAGAAATACCATCTTCATCAAACGAATCAGAACGCCGCTTCCGCCTCATTTTTTCAACTACCGCCCTTCCAATATCCAATATCTTTGTTTCTAGCTTATGTTGTTACGTCCAGCCATTAGTAGGTTTGAGTTTGACCTGAGGATATTTCGTGTGGTGGAGTAGTATTTGGATCAGTGGGATTATCTGGGAGAGGAGAAACATAAGGAAAAGTGATCTAATGAGTCTGTAAGCATACAGAATGCAGTTACATTTAATAACGAAAGCAATTGGCCATGATCAGAAATAACATGAACTTGGAATTAAGACAGTCTTAAAATAGAATCAAGAAGTCAAGAGTGTAGAATTTTGAACGTGATACATATAAATCGACCTATTTCTCCTTGCTCTCTACATGTAATTTTGTTGCGGTCCTAGGTATTTGATTATGTCTAGTGGGTGATAGTGTGGCCCCTCAACTGCGTTTATCCTAGTCTGTTTAGCAGTTGTTTGGGAATTCGTATATATTTTTTTAATTTGAGTGAGTGCGTTTGTCTCAGGGCAACTGGGGTTCTGGATACCAGCAAATAGTCTGGTAAGGTGGTCGAATGCAATGTGAAAATAATGAAGTGATGATTCGAATCCTAAAACAAGACCATTGTTTCAAGAACAACAAACAAGTCAACTAGTTGGTAATGTGCAAGAAAACATAAATGAAGAATAAGAGGGGAACGGAAATGATAATAAGAGAGATAGGAAGTAGTTACCGGTATTCTGAAATGATAATAGTAGTCATTTTTGAGACATGCATTAAACACATCTGATACAAAAGAGTAATGTTAATCCATAGGCGATTACGTATTTGTCAAGTGTCCTCTTAAAGCTATCAACTGAGGTGACCGTGGTCAGTTCGGCTGAGAGAGCATACTATATGTGGGTAATTCTTCGTGATAAAAAGTGAAGGCATACGTGAATGATTCTGCAAATCTCGGTTAACTAGATGCTGTTTGGTGTTATGGCTTTGAAGTGACTGTTAAAGTATATCACCACTACACCTTCAATTTTGTGCAGCATATCTGAGAAATTTCATAACTTGCAAGCTCAATATCCCATTCGTAATGCTAGGCGTTAGCTTTGTTTCAGCTGGGACTATGCCCTTCAGATTTAAATGAAAGAATATGTCTCTGATTTTTCCTATTGAAGCCTTGATCCTCCTCACCGTGCGAACCCTGCAAATCACCGTAAGAATGTCTAATAACACTCCATTCGCCCTACGTTACAAAGGAGTTAAAACAAACCAAAAACCTTGGAAATAAATATCTGGATAACGTTACACACACACATCAGGTACAGAAAGTAATTTGAATTGTAAACGGCCAGTTATTTGCTTATGTAGAACTGATAGCCTTCTTGGTCCGGCCCGTAAGATGTACACCATGACTATTACAGACAGTAACAATTAGGAAACATTTTCGCGCTCCCTCAGGCTTCTTTGCTGGTAACAATAAATGTTACAAATGGTTACAAATTTGTTGAATCTACTCCCCCTCATAACGCAATTCTTACCTTAGCCAATTTCAAGAGTACTCATAGAACTAATACTTATGATCTATATCCTAACCTGCTATATTATAATGCTTCTCAGTTTCTTGTTCTTTCATTAAATGCCAACTCTCTGTCCAATAAACGTACTCGTTTAAAAACCCTTTCAATCCCTGCAGATCCAACCATTATATTTAACTTGGTGCAAACCATCCATATCTGATCATTCTTTACATGGAGGTATCTACGTTTATTTTTGAACCGATAGACGCTATAAAATAGGAGGTGGTACAACTATCCATATCCCTTTGAACATTCAAGCATGTAAATTTGAGAATCAGTGTGTTTATGCTATAGATGATTCAACTTGAGTTACCGTAAATTGTGGATCGCAAAATTATCTACTGGTGGGGTGTATAAACAGATCACTCTATGTGGATATTGACTATGACAGATCGTTAACAAACATATTATTCAAATCTTTGCACCACCCGCATATGTCTTAAGTCATCGGAGGTGATTTTAATCCGCCGAACATTGTGTGACATTGGATTTCGGTACCAGCCCGATAAAACAAGTTAGCTGAAACAATAGAACTTTTTGGATGGGTTCAACAAGTCCGAAAGCTGACTAAAAGGAACGATATACTTCATTTAATGTTTACAATCAACACCGACTCTATCTCACTGCACATCAGTCATGGATATTTTATAAACGATAGCAGAGTCGTATTTAGTATGTTTCATTCTCTAAACACTGTACTATCGAACTTTAGAGCTGCAACGATGTACCAGAGCAGGCACTATGATTAACAAACCTGTAAGTGCATTGAAACTCTTGTTCAGTGCTTACCATGGGAATCTTAATTCACCATAAACAATAACGACACTGCGTTTTCCGACTTATACTGCAACTTGAAGTATTGCTTCGACTAAATGCTCTAAATAATGGCCATGTGGTTTTTAATACTAATAGGGGCTAGGATACCTTTAAAACTTTCAAAAGAAAGCTGAGAAAATTGAAACACCGCTACCACAAGCACAATGACGTATATGCGCTTTAGAGAATACTTGGCTGACAGAAATGATTCATCTCAACGTAAGTATCTAATGACTATGAAAAATAAAACCTTAGGTAGTAAAAGCCCAGAATTACCAATCCTTCGGCCTTTTAAGTCCCATTTGAAATCAAGTTCTCCTAGCACAACTGAATCCTTCATAGTTAATGGCCGCATTATAAACGACATTGATACTATTTGCGAATAACTTACCCGCTATTTCTCACAGTGCTACGACACCAAAACCGAAACCTCTATCAGTACATCTAGGCACCTATCCACGATTGGTTTCATATCCACCAACACCAAGCAGACTATGACTGCCCACTGCCCTGAAACCGTCACATGACTATGGACCTGATGCCGTCCCTTAATCATCCACGAAATACGGCGGTAGAGAATTTTTATTATTGTGTTGGAAACTGTTCAGCCTACCCATGGACTGAGCCTATCCATCTGTGTGGAAAACATCATTTATCATCCCTAGATTCACATTGGCGGCTGCCTCAACCTAAATCTGGTTATACAAAAGCATAGACTTAAACCTCTCAACACTGTTCATGACTTGAGTACGAGATATGGCATCAGTTCGAACTTTTTCGAGCACATTGCATCTCAAGTATCCAAAGCTAGGAAGCTGATTGGATTCATAATTATAAGCCCCAATAACATCGAATCGAGATTATTACTGCACAAAATATGTATATTGTCAATTATTGTATGTGATAACCTAGTTTACAGCAATTGCGAGTGTAATGAATATATGAAAATTGAAGGTATTCATAGGCGATTAACCAAAGCTGTTTTGAGATGTTCAGAAAGCAAGGATTACCGCCAAAGATTCAACATCTCAGGTTAGAACCTCTCTGGATCAGATGTGTCAAATTAAAATCTACCAGCCTATTAACGGTATGTTTTATTCTTTGGCATGTACTACCTCGTACTCGATGATATCATCCCACAACCTACGCAGTAAAGAAAATACTCTATCGAATCCGAGAACCTACACAAACTTACGCCAGAATTTTTCGTTGTTTGCTACTCAACCATGTGGAAGAGACCCCCGGTGAACCTCCGTTGCAGTAAAACTATAACCCGATTCAGTAGTCTCTTTGATGATTTTCCTTTTGAAAGTGGATTGTGTCACCCATTTAGTATCATTGTGTTTAACAATGATTTACACAAACAACGTCCGTCACCCATCTGATTGACTGAAAATCAAAGTATAAACCTTTTAACTATTGCCTTACGCGCTTTGATAGCTACCCCATCCCCCATATACACGACATCACGGCAAAACTCAAGGGCACGACTATCTTTTCTAAAATCGATCTGATACGAGTATATCACCAGATCCCAGTCGCTCTTGAAGACATCGAAAAAACTGCTATCACGACTCCTTTCGGTCTGTTTGAGTTCCTACGAATGCCATTTGGATTACGGAATGCTGCTCAAACTTTCCAAAGGCTTATCGATAGCATAGTACGAGACTTGCATTTTGTTCACGTCTATATTGATGACCTGCTGATCGCATCATCAAACGTAGATGAACAGTATCAACACCTTACGCTATTATTCCAACGTCTTTCGGATAATGGAATAGTAGTCAACCCAGAGAAATGTGAATTGGGTAAATCAGAAATATTTCTGGGTCACATCATCAAACAAGAGGGTATTTTGCCTTGCGAGGACAAAGTTCGAGCAATCAAGGAGTACAACGTGCCGTCCTCAATCAAGGAACTGAAGGCTTTTCTCGGTTTGGTTAACTTCTACCGACGTTTTATCCCTCACGCGGCAGAACGGTTACGACCATTAACCGATTTACTACGCGGTAATCCAAGCAAATTAGAATTGAACGATACCGCACGCACTGCATTCTCAGAGATCAAAACGGCTCTCGCTGAAGTTACACTTCTCGCTCATCCTGACCCATCAACCACGCTTAGTATAGCGGTTGATGCATCAGATTTCGCTATAGGAGCCTTTATGCAACAGAATATCTCCGGTAGTTGGCAACCCCTTGAATTTTTCTCACGACGCCTTACTCCCACGGAGACGAGATATAGCGCTTTTGGTCACGAACTGCTAGCAGCCTACTGTGCCATCAAACATTTCCGGCACGCAGTAGAAGGACGTCAATTCATTTTATTCACTGACCATAAGCCCTTAACGTATGCCTTGCATATCAAGTCTGACCGCTAGTCACCACGAGAGTGCAGACATTTGGACTATATCTCCCAGTTTACGACAGACCTTCGTCACATTAAAGGCGAGTCGAACTATGTTGCCGATGCTCTATCACGTATCCAGACGAATGCAGTTGCCTTACCGGTGCTCGATCTTCCTGCTATGGCCGCCGCACAAGCAAACGATCCTGTCTGTACAGAAGCACCACAATCTTCATCCCTTCAGTGCCAGGAAGTACCCCTAGCTACTAGCTCAGGTACTATCCTATGTGATATTTCTACCGGTCTTCCTCGACCCATAGTACCCTCTGCCTATCGCCGTCTCGTCTTCGATGCCCTACATGGATTGTCTCATCCGGGTATCGCAGCCACATTACGTCTCATCGCTGCATGATACGTCTGGCCGTTCATGAATAAAGATGTTCGTATGTGGGTAAAGCAATGCTCACAGTGTCAACGATCAAAAGGGCACAGGCACGTAGCTGCCCCCATTGGCACGTTCGCTACGCCTGATGCTCGCTTCGATCACGTTCATATAGACATTGTAGGACCATTGCCACCATCGCATGGGTATGATCACATACTCAGTGCATCGACCGTTTTACAAGATGGCCCGAAGCTATTCCCATAACGTCTATTACGGCGGAGACAGTTGCTCATTGCTCCGTAGAACGATGGATAGCATTGTACGGTTGTCCCTCGACTGTCACGATTGACCGAAGACAACAATTCGAGTTCGCATTATTCTCCTCACTGACCCGGCTGCTTGGTACGGAACGCATACGCACTACCGCCTACCACCCAGTATCGAATGGTTTAGTTGGACGGTTTCATCGTCAACTTAAAAGTGCTCTCCAAGCACACGAAAACGACAATTGGTACGAAACCTTACCGCTCGTTCTCTTAGGCATCAGAACGAGTTTGAAGGCAGATATCCAATGTTCCGCCGCTGAACTTGTATGCGGCACGTCATTGCGTCTGCCTGGGGAATTCTTCACACAACGGAGCGGTAACGATTTCGGTAAATTGAGACTCAATGCTAGACCTATCAAACATTCTAGCGAGATCTCTACGTCTACCTTGGATCCCACGCTAGATACATCAGAGACCTCGTTCTCACGTCCCGGTCAACAGCACGCGTCATCTGCACCATCTACGGACGAGACTTCCGTCTCACGTCCAGATCAGCAGACCATACCGCCCTTGACCTCGGATGAGATCGCAGGCTCACGAAGTACGAACGAGACTATCGTCTCACGGTCTGGTCGCCGATTACGCTTACCCGTACGCTTTTACGAATAACCGCACAGCCAACATTGGATACGGTGTAGGACTATACCCATACTACACGCATGCTACACTTTTCTTTTCTTTGATTTTTTTGTATCCTGAGCCCACGCCTCCGACCATCACCCGTTTGGTACCGTCGACTTCAGTCAAACTTGGCGAAAGCTGGCCTGATCACCCACGCTCTTGTCAGCACACTTAGTCGATAATCTGGTTTTGAATTCGCCTGGCATACACTTGGTTTCGCGCTTGGTCGTCATGGTCGTTTCCGGTTTCTTGGTTCAACGTGGTTTCGTCCTACGTCTGCAGCGTTTTTCTGGTCCGCATCCCTACGAACGCAATCTTCAGATCCTGGATACAAACCACTCTGGTGGGTATGCTAACCCGAGCAACAAATACATCACACTTCTCCTGGTACCGTTTTACGCAAAAGACCTTCGTTGGCAACTCGAGGATCAACGATCGCTTCTTGTTTCGCCAATTCTTCCGTCCTACAACCGCACTTTTACCGATCAGTTCCACGAACCAAACCGCTACCTATCGAGAGTGTAAACCCTTTCTAGCGGGGGGCTCCTGTAGTGACCTACGTTTGTCAACAGAACGCGATTGGTTCAATGAAAACAATTATTATTATAACCAATTGTACCAGTGACTGTTTTACTGTGCTCGTTTGTTTAACTATGCTAATGACAGCCATTACACTCACTCTCCCGTTGACTTTGATCTTTTACGAATTCGGTTACGCTTAGTAACCACGCCCGTACTCCTTTGGCACGATCTCGGTATTCTTTCGATACTACGAGATCGCTAATAAATACATCTCGACTACAGCCATCATCTGCCTTCTGATATTGGCCTATGGGGATCCTATTGGTTAATTGGCACGTAGTCTTCTTGTAGTGGTGTTCATAGTCAATAGCGACTCGACTCCACGCTACATACTTCACAGTTGATTCATTTATTTTCCTTTTCTCTTTCTTTTGTTCTTCTTCCTTTTCCTATGCATTTGTCAATAATTACATCGCCCCTTACTCTTAACTTCAATTTATGTACTAAAGTTTATTCGTAATTTACAAATCGACTCAAATGACGTTCTTCAATTTTGTAGGTTCCCGGGGCGAAAACTTCCAAATACCAAACCAAATACAAAAGGAAACCAAAACGTTCGAAAATAATGATATAAAGAAACAAGTTCGGGAGTTAAGCAAAACAAATACATCCAAAGAACACAGTAAAATTATTAATATACACTATAAAAGTTTTAATCAGACAAATGTCTTCGGTTCTTCCATAACAAATGGGAAGCTTCCAGGTGTTGATAAACTGGAAGATAAATCAAGATGAAAGAGACAGAGACTCATGGAGAAATATGTATCATCATTTAAAATGTTCGGTTTAATTCTCAACACGCTCAAAATTCAAATCCACATAAAGATTATTTAAGAGTTAAGCAAAATGGGATAATAGTAATTAATAATAATTTAATATAAAGATATTTCAATGAGTCACTCTAAGATGCATATAATTAACCGTTGGTTAACAGCTTAACTTGTGGGCAGTATAAGTATTTTGTGTTCATAAGTACAAAAAAATCAATACTGTTATTACCTGTGGTTCAAGTTAGGAATTCAGTTAATCTTTGTGCTGACCTCGTTACGGCTTAACCGTGATACGATTTAGTAATGCTACTAATACACACGAACTGCTATCAAAAATTTGTTTAATTTGTGGAAACAGTTGTAATCATGTGAATTTCAGACATAGCTTACAGTAATTCATTAAACATGATCGAATCCACAAAAGACATGCTCTTGACTCAATTATTTGATGTGTAATAAATCAATTACTTTTGTTCCTATTTATTGGTTGATGCTGCATACAAGCTAGTTGCAAGTAATAATTTTGGGAGAATATATAGAAATCAGTTTGTATGAACTTGAGTGATTGTAAAGTGTTGAAATAAACTAAGCTGATGTGTCACAAATATAGGCGACATGGTGTTGTACGATGCTTTCGGCTAAACAAATTTTTACAAGATAATTAACGGTAAGTGCTGTCCATATGATTACCAGGAAAAGCATAAGTTATAACCAAGGTGAGTACGAGCCCCAACTCATGTCTATGATAATGGCATGAACCTTTGTAACTGTTGAGGCAAATCCGACTGTGATTTTTTCAGTTTGCAGATTTGCTCGACCGCTTATGCCGATGATTTGCTCAAATGAATGTTAGACTGGTTAGGTTCTAAGCTGTTTACCAAATAATCCGTCACTACGAAATTACACTCAACCGCTAGGTGACTTATCCTAACGAGCGAGAATCAAGATATACAAGGATCCTTTAAACGCTGTTTCTCCCTATCAGTCGGCACCCCTGGCTCTTTTCTCATATTTCTTTTGAGCTTACTAGTGTCACTAGAATTCGTGGTCTAGGCAGGAGTGTGATATTGAATATTTAGTTACAGATACATTTCTGGTATCTGCGTTGAGTAATTCATGTGGTAGACTTTACTTTGAGGCCCTTCATCTGACATTATCTTGAGCTTCCTTATAATCATGTTGCCAGAAAGAGGGATACTAAAACTTCAGAATAAGGCCCCCACTTCTCTCAGTCCTCCTTGTGATGATGGTGTAAGTACTAGTGGCAAGCTATTACTGTGAATATTACTCAATGGCCTAGTAGGTGAAATGTTAGAAAATTTGAGAAGGGAGCGCGCAAGACGAAAGTTTCGAAGCGGAAGAGTGACAGAGGTAAGTATGTATGCTACGCGAAAGTAGTACCTGAAAGAAACTTTAAGTTCCAAAGTTACCCTTGACTATCCTAACATGCGACTTTTTGTGAATCTAGTGAATTATCCACAAGTCCTATGTTGTCGAACGATTTAAAATAATGGGCGCTGTCCAATGCTGATAGTCTAGCTCTCCGGCTTCACTAAACTTAAGAAATTTGACAATTATTTAGAAGCTAGTCCGTCTTTCAGTGTTAGTACTGTAAGGATAGGAAATTAAGTGGGTTGTGTTACCCCTGGTAGTACAGGTCTATCAGTGGACTTAACCTTTTTAAATGTATCGGACGACGGAATTTCAGCCAGGTTTTAAAGTTAGGAGTTCCACTGGTTGATGATTCAAAGATCGGTACTCAGCTGACAGGTAATTGATTCGGGTCTTGTGAACCATTTAAAGTGTCCTCAACAACTGTTCCTTCGCCCTAAGCGAACGACAATAAATAATAATCATGGACATGGTTATCGAGCCATTTCTGCACATTATAAGTATCGGTAGACAAATTGGCTGAGAGAGCGTTTCAGTCAGGGTTGGCTCGCAATATGGGAAAATATGATCTTATCAGGGTTTCACTCTTTGATCTGCGGTCGAAAGCCCTAGAGGCTTATGGCAGTCAAACTTTCAGCTGCAGTGATAAAAATTTATAGGCCACGGCTTCCAAACTTCAAAAGTCTGGTATAGGAAATCTCTCGTTCCTTGGAATCTGTGTCTGGGTCATAAGAGAGCCTTCTTGATTAGGGAGTATAAACCCTGTAATATTCCTTCTAAGTCTAAAAGACAAACACATTAGTTGTCAACTGTTGGGGATCGAAGACTGACACATGTAATAATCCCCTCCAGTACCTGTAAAGCTGGGGTGAACTTCGAGCCTCCTCTTCAAATACTCAAAGGAAAAAAACAATACAGAGTTCGTTTTATAAGCTGAAGGAAATCAAACGGAATAAGCACAGAAAGTATTAAACAATTGGATATCTTGTTCCTTCTAACAGCGCAAAGTGTTATTTATAAATTGTGGCCTTTTCTTATGATTGCTGCTCACCGTTAGCGTTCTGGTTCTAGTGGCATAACAGATGGAGATGAAGATGGCCTGGCCAGTTGTTTTATCCAATTCTAGAACAGTCAAAATATCTGATGGACCTTGATTCGTCCTCAACACTTTGAGTTCGAGAATCTTGGATGACAATGGGTCAATAGTAGATGATGAGGAGTAGAATAGGCTAAGGATGAGGTTATGCGGAATTTCACTTGTAAATACAAACCAGATAGACAAACCGGTTAAATTGGATGGCTTTTAATCTCCGTGGCAAGTCGTTCCTTAACTACTCTTTCGAATTTATATCAAAACCCACTGATCCTAAATTCAAATAAGTTTGATGACCAAGTCTGCTGAGTGACCTGGAGATGTTCTGATAGAATCTGTGCACCATTTCACTGCGCGAGTTAACTGTCTCAGGAAACAAGGGGATTTCATATACGTGGTATATTCGAAAGAAAAACATGTTGAGGTTGAGATAGAATAGTGGCGTAGAGGAGATCATTGCAGGGGTACTCAACGTTACCTCCCCACATGATCTTCATGACTTTGGAGAGTAAAACACCCATCGCGCACCGTTTGGTCGACGTTGCTCGTTCGTCAGCACATCTCTTGTTGATTTCAAAACCTGATCTGATTTGGATACAGTTTAGCCTCTTGATAAATTTAAAATACTCTTCTGTAGACCACCAGATGGGGTGGTCCGAGTTAATGTGTGTTTATCCTAGTCGTACGGGAACGGTGTGACCTCCTAACATAAGACGAAGTTACACCTCTCAGACAATACTTATAGTAGATTTCCATCTTCGGGCATCCAAGTACTACCACCACTAGATGACAGTAAAAAACAAACATGACATTATAGACGAAGTGTATTGGTGAAAATAGACTGGAAAACAGAGCGTGACCACTGACGCATAGGTCAGTTTATAGCTTACCATTGGTTGACCCACGTTGGTCGCCATCGGCCAGGACGAGTATTGGTAATCAGTTTGACATTCGATGACCTGCCTGGTGAATAACCTCGCTAGGACCCAGTGACATTTTACTAGAAGACTGCTAGAAATACAGGATATGACCTGACCATTCTGATGGATGACCTAGACGCCAAGGTCGGAATGGACACGATCGGGTATGAAGATATCACCGGACGACGTGCATTCGGACAAAAAAATGTGAATGAGATTTGCAAATCCATTTGTATTTGACAAAATGATTACATATGGCATCATATTCCCTCATAAACACATACACTAAGTTACATGGATTTCATAGAGGACGCAGGGACAAGGAAAGAAACTGATATAGCTTCAGATCACCACACGGTGGTGGCCTAGCTAAAAAAAAAGTGCTGAACGACTACACAGACAGCATTACAAATGTCTAATACAACTTTCCTTCCAGATACTGATAAACCCGATCAATGTAACATAGGTTTCAGCAACAGGTTTCAAGTTATACCTCTACCTAGAAAGGACATCACTATGGAGATCAACGGGAGAGGGTTCAAAGATGTATTAACTTCAATATGCCAATTGTTGGACTGCAAGAAGCACCGGAATAAGGAATGGATCTACATCGAAACCATGGGCACGAATCAAGAAAGAGTATAAAAAACAGTAATAAACAGCGGTCGGACAAGAGCAAAAGAAAGCCAAGGTAAAGGCCGAATGCACAGAAGCGTGGTATTAGAGTTGATAGGTGGAAATATCTGGAAGACTTAGGAACAACAGCGGTAAAAGCTGCACGAGAAGGATATATGAAACTTTATAATACAACGAAGGAACGAGCAGTAAACACTAGCAAACTAGAGTGACCGGTCAAAGACAAAGAAGGCAAGTCAGCCACTGTTATTTAAGGACAGTAAAAAAGGTGGCTGGAGCACCTCAAAGAAATCTTGAGTAGGTCAACACCACTGCAAGGATGCTCCACGCTCTCTTCAGAAATATTTTGGAAAAAGAACATGTATCAACAGACCGGGATGGATACGAATGAAAGGTCTTAGTGTGAGAATTACAGAGATATTTCACTACTACCAATACCAGGGAAATTTGTCGACCATTATCAAAAAAGTACAAGTATTTATAAACAGTTGTCCATGCAAGACAATCCACGTCCGTTGGTCAGATATCATCAGCAACAACCTACTGCGACAGACAACTAACCAAACTTCAGTTGAAGTGGAAATTAAGGTAAGACGTTATAGGTGGGTAGGGCATTCATTGAGCAAATCAACAAATCACATCATGAGGCAAGTTATAACTTCGAGTTCTGAAAGCCAAAGGAAATGGGAACACCAAACAACACATTATGTCGGGAATCGGAGGTAGACATGTGGAGAAAGAATAGAACCTGACAACAACTGAAAGGATTGTCCAGGACAGAGTTCCATGGAGAATACTGATGGGCGGCGTATGCTGTTTCACGATGAGCAATAGCAACTTGCCTGGATATTTAGAACAGTGTTTAATATCTGTTCTATTCTTTAAGGACTCTTAACTAATTTAACAGAAGTCACAACGCACTTAATTTTATCCTCAGTCAATAACATGTATTTGGCCTACTTCTCACAAAAATGTGTTCAGCAAACACTAGCAACAGATTAATAAAAACACAGTTCTCTTTCATTTCTTAAGCCTCTGTGAAATATTAGTGATTGGATGTAGTTACCTTAAAAATCAGCTTTCATGGTATTGATGTTTTTTTCGAGTTATTCCCAAGAAGACGAATATGATATATGTATCGAACCCCTACTCATTCATTGTATTCTAGTATTTATGTCAGTCAATCTTAATTGCCATATTTTTTCAACTTTCATGCGTATCATAAAAACTTAATAACGGTAGGTATTAATAGGTTGCACATGTATCTTCACAAAAGTAACCTTTATACCTAGGTAAGAGGGATTCACACAGCTTTAACGAACAGAATTTCAAGTAGCCAGTTATCTTTCTGGGTGTGTTATAAGACGAGATAATAAAAAATTAAAATGATAGAGAAGATAAAAACAATAAATTTTCGAGCTTATGTTTAAAACTAGATAACAATCAAGCAGGGGCTGAATGGGATAACAATATGAACTGATTATTTGCTGCATGGATGATAAACTACTGAGCATAGTTTATCAATCTGGTTGAAAAAAACGAAATGAAGACTGGCAAACTGAGAATTAGTTCTAAGGTCAGTATTAGTGTATTTATTTGTTACAAAAATAATAGACCCGGTCTAATATTATGGACTGGGCACGATGTGACAGTTTGTTCTATATGATTTTATTCGAAGTCACCTTGCTATCTTTACTGGCCAGCCCAATGATGATAACCAGTAGTACTATTTTGTAAGACACTTTGGATATAACATCTGACCTTACTGGTATAACAATCTACTAATTAAAAAAGACGGACGAGTCATAGTAACCAAAACTGCATGGCCGAGCCATACAGTTTCGGTAAATTTTCCATGTTGGCTTTCTGACCTTTACCATCAGCTATTTGAGATGCAGTGTTCATTCGTCAAACGTAGAATTGGTTGAACTTAATAGAAGATGAGGATTCAGTGTCATTCCGCATTCAGTACAGATCTAAATCTGTTATTTAATTATATCCTCAGCTTAAACCTAGAATGGTTCAAAAGTCAATCAGTTATAAGTAAATACTATGTCATAATGTGGCTTTTTCTCAGCTTGAACATAAAGAGCAACATGACCTGTAAAATCAACGTTTTCTACGATCAACATATAAACCATCTTACACATAGCATAGCTGGAGAATGACATAACGACTGTTACTCTTGGTTTAAAAAGATTACTTAAGTATATTTGAAAAGGACCTTAGGATTACCAAACGGATAAACTCAAGAGGACTTGCTATACGAGTAGTGACTCCGGAAGTTAAGCGCCTTCTCTGTCTTACTGCAGATATATATATGACTTACTTTTGACGTACAGTATTCCATAAATGACTTTTCACTTGACAAGTCTTATGCATTCTCACCAACCAGGTTAGAATATTCCTCAGGATATAACAGGGGATTTAGGTAGTCTGGACCAAATCATCCAACCATGGAGTAGACGTTTACTGATTACTAACTTTTTGAAACGCGTAATTTGAAGTGCTGATCTACTATAGACTACTTTATTTAAAACATAACTAAAAACACATGTATATTCCAGGAAATGAATAAAATAAGGTGCCAGTCAATCTGCTTACTCACCAGCTTATGGTACGCACGAAAAGTAGTGTTTTCGTTTCCATAGACGACCTATGGTAAATTCTATCGAAAAATAACATTAGCATTAACTTAATGCTTTTTGAATCGATCAGGAAAGAGTTAATTTCAGTCCTTATCCCGAAAAAAGGTAAATATTGACTTTTAACTCGATACAAACAAACAATTACGTCAATGAAGTTAAATCCATCATGTAAAGAGAACGGAAAAACATCCTCATTATACGACTACAGAAGGGAAGAAAAATTACAATTTATGATAGTAATAATGACTACAATAGTAATTGGTGATAACGCGTAGCATACACAGAGGGAGAGGGATAAAACACATATATACTGTAGTATTACCGAACAGAATAACTTATAAAGATTGAAAGTAAATAAATATAATAATTGTTAATTAATTTTCAAACAAAGCGCACAAAGCGAAATTCCTAAAAAATAATTGTGCAGTAATACCAAATATGTTATTGAGGAATTTGCAACATGCAAATAATAAATAAACACAGGAAAGGAAGTAAAATACACATGCGGAAAAACGTTATTATAAAACAAACGAATAAATGTAAGAAAAACACAAAACAATTGTAGCTGACATAACTAATACAAAAAACATACTGAGTCAGTTCTTGGTTTTTTTTTATATTTTAGTGACTTCAAATGTAAAAACAATAAACAATAGAAAAAGTGCATAGAATTACGTAATTCAGTGACAATTTCTACAAGGTTTTTTCCCACATAGTAACAGACAAAAAACAAACAATGCTTCCAAGTAAACATGCTCAGAACAAAAAAGTCGACTAACTGTAAGATTGGATTGAAAAAATTACTTGTTGTATTTATTATTATGAACAAGAAGAGATAGTACACAACCAGAAAAAAGAGCAAGAACAATACATGGGAAGTTTATAAATAACAGTCTTCAGTCCAAGTCTGTGATATGCGTTCACGTCTGTAAAACTATATTTATATAAAAACTATTCCACAACAACTGAACGAATAAATTCTTTGATAAAGGATCATCAACAACAGTTTGCAATGAAAACGTAGTTTCTTTTATTGCTTGTTACCAGTAAATTTCAAATGTACGATATTTTCCTTCTATAATATTGTTTTGTTATAAAGTTCAGCTGTATTTTTCTCTTTCAGAAAAAAAACAATTCATTCGAAACAGAAAAGGTAAACACACAAAACCTTTTTTATATCTAAATATAAATAAAGCTATGGTTATTACTACTAAATACGAAATGTTCCTTCATATAACACTATAAGTGCGAGTAATAACTATAGTTATTCAACAAAGTACTTCAAATCGAAAAAAAGAAAACGGTTTAAATAACGTAGAAAGGGAAACAATGACACAATATTGTATATATATATATATATATATATATATATATATATATATGTCCACAACACACTGAACAGTTAACGGGATGGTTTTATACCATGTACCACACCCATATTTGTATAAATATTCCCCAAGTCATTTACTCACCTAAATATAATCAGATAAAAATGAAGAAAACAAGGGAAAGAATTATTATTTAATATTATTTTATAAAATTATATAGATATTGATGAAAAAAGTAAAAAAAATTGGTCTTGTGACTAAATGATAAAGGTTAAACAAGGCAAAGCCACTATTGTCTAAACTCCGTTAGGTTGGTATACTAATAATAACGAGCTAACATTAGATGAATTATGGAACTCAAAACAACTAACAGTTAACATCAAAGTCAGAATCTCCAATAAAAACATCACGATAGTTCTATTGTATGGAGCTGAATTTTGGAGAACTATTGCAAATATCATAAAAAAGTGCAGGTATTTATAAACAGTTGTCCATGCAAGACAATCCACGTCCGTTGGTCAGATATCATCAGCAACAACCTACTGCGACAGACAACTAAACAAACTTCAGTTGAAGTGGAAATTAAGGTAAGACGTTATAGGTGGGTAGGGCATTCATTGAGCAAATCAACAAATCACATCATGAGGCAAGTTATAACTTCGAGTTCTGAAAGCCAAAGGAAATGGGAACACCAAACAACACATTATGTCGGGAATCGGAGGTAGACATGTGGAGAAAGAATAGTACCTGACAACAACTGAAAGGATTGTCTAGGACAGAGTTCCATGGAGAATACTGATGCGCAACATATGCTGGAGTAAGTAGGTAACCTTCGGACGAAAGAAATGCATCCAATTGGTTAGACTTAAAAAAGAATATTGTTGAAGAATATATCGTATTTTAACTATTTTAAGACAGTTTCCAAGACGTTGTTATTATTGATTAGTATAAATGTTCAAAAGACAAATATAAGGAATCTCACTTGCGCAAATACAAAAAGTGTCAAGGAATTGTATACAAAAGATCAATTCTGCTGAGAAATCTTATTGAAATATATACATTTGCGTAAAACCTTAAACACGTTTAGTTTATTTTGTGCAAAAAATACATGTATACTTTCGTATAAATGTCTGTCACAATAACATGCAACTACATAGGTATCATTACCAAGATTTGATTTGATAATTTCGAATAAATCGAGCATTGGGTAGATTTTTATAAATAAATAACATATTTGTAATATCCCAATCAGTAGAAAAATTAGATTTTCTACTCATTGGGATATTACAAATATATTATTTACTTATGCAACTACATATATGAATATAGGTCAATACTAAACACTAAAATTTCAAATATAAGATAACTTAAAAACGTTAAATAAGTAAACATAACAGTAGTATAGCAATATTAGTGAACAATTTGTAGCTCAGAGGGAAGTGTAAACAACAACTGAACTGTTGCTCATGATGAGATTTTACCCCATGTATGTAAAACAAACACTATGAAATCCACTTAATAATCTACAATTGAAACACAATGAACATTATCAATCATAGTTCGAATGAGGCTTAGCCAGTCGATTAATTCATTTTTCAACCTTTGCAAAAGACAATGTGAAAACAACTGATTAATTGCCAAGAAGTGACAAATGTTATATTTTTCTAGTCCTTCAGCACTAATCAGATTCCGTTGTTACATTGTAGACATGAGTCTATAGGTCAGTCACTGGCCGAATAACTCAGTGGCAACTTTAAATACTGAAGCTGAGTGACGCAGATTCTAATTCATCAGGATAAACAGGTACACCTTGCTGATGCGTGCCAATTAGTAAGAAACCTAGGTCAACGGTTTTCTGTTGATTATATTCAATCACCTAGCATCACAAACATGGAGAACTCTCTATTCGTGTAATATAAAAAAGAAATAATCCCTATTTTTAAGAAAAGTAAAATGCACGACAAAGCAATCATGGTTATTCTAAAAAGAGAATTGATGCAAGTGAGAAGTTTGTGAAAATAGTGTTAGTATCAAGTTCACTGGACATATTGGGACAAATAATAATAATGATAATCATAGCAGCAGAATGTTACAAATAGTGATAAACTTTATAAAAATAAATAAAATCAAAGCCGGTAACCAGATTTATTTTTGTAATTGATATCGAAAATAGATCTTATTTGTACATAAAATAATGTATGATAGTCAGTCATTGATAGATATTTCCAATTAGTTTATAACTTAACGCATCTTAAGACACCTAATACGTTCTCATATTGAATGATACTTTACTAGTATTAACATTGACTGGGTAGTTTCAAAGAGGAATAGTGGAAATTCGTGGATTGATTACTCAGTTAAACTTGGTTATGTTGATAATATGATAATGGTCTTATACACGGAGTCAATTATCACCACTTGATTCAACAATAAAGTGCTTACTAATGTAGAACTGAAATTTCCCAGTATGAGCTAATAAAACCTGAATTAGTATGAAGCGGCTAACACGTATAGAAGTTCCAGTGGGTTCGTCACTGAACTTCAAAGAAGTTTAATCAGAATATCTACCTAGAAATACAACTGTGAACTCAAGCAGTGTCGATGATAAAAATTAAAAATCGTAGGAACAATGTAAACAATCGTATACTGATTGTTAAAAAACACCACAATATAGACAATTACTGTACTTACATGATGAAGAAAATGAAACGAGAGAAAAGTTACTAAACATATTAGTATGTATAGGTCAAACATTACAACAACCATAAATAGCAAGCAGTTTGTTAGCCTAACACATAAAGTTTACAGTTAAAGCATTTTACAGATTGATGAATAAACAGTCACAGACTAATTATTAGAAATACTGATTAACTGTACAAATGATACCCACAGGCAATTTTGCTGTTGTTGTGGATGGTGGTGATGGCTGTAGTGCCGAGGAGTTTAAACTAGAACTACTCATATATATTGGTTGTAGTAATTGTTGCATCTCTGATTTAGATGTAGTATTGACTTGTGGTAAAGAGGAAGCGGATAATAATGACACCGATGATTCTAATTCTGCATTCCTAATTGATTCACCTATTTGACGATCAATATCATCGGAGCCAATAGCTAAGCGACTATTACAACTATCCTCATCACCACTGGGTGGTGTAATTAAACCTGTTGATTCATCTAAATGTTGTCTTTGTAATTCTTGTATACTTTGAATAAGATCGTGTAAATTTTGATCATGTTCACAAAGTCGTTTATCATCATCATCGTCATTATCAACATCATCGATACACAGATCACCACGACTGCCATCACAAGATGTTTCCAAACGTAAAAATTCTGCTAACGATGACGAACGACTACTATGTGTACGTAATGAACTGGACAAATCCATATGACAATCCTGACCTGGAGATTCCATAGAATGTGCTTCATATGAACGTCGAATACGTTCCGGTTCAGAATGAATCGATGATATACTATGTACAGATAGAGCTGGATTTTTGAATGATTTTTGTGGACAATTAAATGATTCATGTGATGTACGATTTGAATGGAAAAATGGATGCAACAGACGACGTGATACATTAGTGACAGTACCACTACCAATAACACCACCAGGACGAATTTCAATAGAATCCGAAGGACTTAAGTCACTACTTTGCCAACTTTTCGATGGATTTATACTAGTTACAGATGATCTTGTCGAATATTCAGATGTTTCTGGTATAGGTGTCAATGGTTCTAATATTGAACGACCCTGTAGTAAATCACCTAACATATTATTATAATAGGTATCATCAAATAGTATTTCTGTCGAATCGACGGGTTCCATTTGCGGTATTGCAATTACTCTATCAGGAAATTCATAAATGTCATCGTCTAGTTTAGCTGAGTAATCATAATAATTCTGATTAGATTTTATGACTTTTTCCATATTACTTTGAATAATATTGTCATCTAATAAATATTAGTTAAAAGTTGAGAATATACACAGACAATAAAAGAATAAGTGATCTCATAGTAAATAGATGAACAAATGAGAGATATAGACGCAGATACAGTGACGACAGAGTTAAAAAGCATAATTTGTGTGCCGAAAAGGTGTTATCAGAGCAACAACAAAAGTGTATATTATATAGGACAGATGTAAAGACGAATGGGTTACGGGTAGCAAATGAATGAAGGCCCGCATAGATACACAAAAATGCATTGAGCACACATACACATTGCATGGAAAGATTATTTGTTAGTTCGAAACAAAAAAAAAGATTAGGGGTTACGAATGTCGTAGTTTAGTTATTGTTATTATTGAATAGTTCAGTAGTATGAATGGACGAAAACGATTTGGGAGAGGTGAAGTGGGCAGCAAATTTGTGGATTGGTGGGAGATTAGATGTCGTATTTGTTTTGAGTAGTATAAAAAACCAAATCCAAACATAAAAAGTGATGAAAGAAAAGAGAAAGAAAAACAGTTTTAGACACGAGCAACATAAAAATCGGAGAGTTAAAGTGTCAAAAAAGTTAACTATTACCCCTAATAAAATAAAAAAAGGATTAGAATATTGAATAATTGATGCGAGTTTAAACTGAAGATAGAATGTTGTTTGCATTTAATTAAACAGACTTAAAAATTCTAGAGTATATCACTAAAATAACATCATCATATTAAGATATCAGCTGAACAAATTCATAAGATGTTCATAAAGGTAACAATTTGAAGAAAACGACACTTTTTTAAATGAACACAGCATTTCAGTACGACCTATCAAGAATGTGAGGACGATAAAGTCAAGGTCAGCTGTCTTTGATGGAAAATCGAATGTATGATCACTTGTGCTTCCAGTCAAAAATTTACTATTTGGACGATTGTTTATAAACTGGATTCAGGAAAGTTATCTATGTACGCAATTCAAGATAATGAAGTACTTGACGATCCTAACAATTACCAGGGATTCTTAAACAATGAATTGGAAGATGAGATAAATGAGAAGTACTTTGGAAGGGATAAATATTGATAGGCCAAAATCGTGTGGGAATAAATTTCTTGTGATCTCAGCGTATTTACTGAACAAAGTAGTGCCCCATACAATTATATATATGACCACGACGGAACGTCAGTATAAAAGACTAATATAAGTCAATATATATTGTTTCCTCACTTTTAAGATTCATTTGCTGAACTATGATGAAAATGACACTTGACAAGCTAGAACTAGCTTTCATACTAGTCTATGAACTATATTTACGGTGTAAGAACCAATAGTTAAAGCATGACTGTCAAAACCTTGATATGTGCAGTGGGGTTCTAAACTATAGTTCAAATATTATAAAAAACACATGAAACATTTAAATAGTTGTCGATTCAATCATTTTTGATATCAGTGCTACAATTATATATATTGAAATGATCCAATAAATTTCAGATAAATATATACGAGTAGACAAGAAATATTTTCAAGAGTGATTTCATTTGATTGTATTCAATTATTGGATTTAAAAAAACACAAATTCAAATGGATATCTGTAATGTGTTTCTGAAAAAAAACTAACATACACATACATACATACAAACTGGATTATTTGCCATTGAAATGTTAATATTAATGAAGAACCAGGTTTAGGAATGGAAAAAGGACAAACAAACAAAGTGAACAGATATATCCACTTTCATATGTAATTAGGATCTCAATTCTTGTGGTTTATTTTTGTAAACATATTTCCAGCTTAGATTGTTGTATGTATTACACTAGCAAGAATTCAGTTTTCTTTCAGGCTGATATAAATCTATACGAGTTTACAAAAAAATTGTCCACAATTTGCATCAAACTTTGCACAGGTGAAAGGGTAATAATAATAATAATTCATTATTGTATTAATTAAAGTTTTATATCATCATACATTTTCTATTAAAATTGATTGGAATATGGAAAAGTTTGTAGTTAGTTTATTTAATTACCACATCTACTCTAATCACATTTATCTAAGTGATATAAATAATTGATTCAATGTGAAACGTAATTTAATATAATTTCAATGAACCAAATTGAAGAAACAAAGTCTCATTAGTATACAATTTTTTAATGTAGATAATGTTTTGAATTTTAAGTATATATATATACGAACCATTGAAAAGTAAAGATAGTTGTTTCATTCTTCAGTGTAAGACTTCTGAGCTATCTATTGACATACATATACGAGATGTTACACGGTATCGAAACCACAACTTCAGGTCTCACAATAACCAAACGATACTTTTAGACCATAGTAAGTCGGTGTATAACAATACAACAATGATAGATTTTATCAAAAACGATAAGGACCTCTGAGGGGTCTCAAAATAAGAAGGAACAGCTGTTTAATATTTGGCCTGGTTTTCATTGGTATTCCAGTTAGTTCGCAATAAATTAAAAAAAACCTAGTAGAAGGTTGTCTCATGAGATGAACACTATCGAAAAATTACACAATCGCTTACAAGAGAATAGTTATACAAATAATGAACTTCAATTCATATAATTTAAATATTAAGATATAGTCTATTTTGTTGTCGAGTTCATATACTATGAATAAAGGCTACTAACACTGACTTATTGTGTAATGATATGATCAGTTTATTTTTATATGTCATTGAAGTTGTTGTAGAATAAACCGAATTTCTTAAATGTAAAAAAAACCCAAAAGAAACAAACGATCGCACAAGCTCATGATGTCACTAGTTAAATAAACATTTTCTTTCAATCAACAGCAAGTTATTGAAACATCGGAATTAAACAAACTCTATAGAATACATGATAAAAGATACCGAGTGTTAATTCTATCAAGATACACAAAATATGCAATAACATGACCACAGGATATAACTTATTCCTTTTATTAAGTACAAGTGTTGATGTATTCGGCTTTGAATCGAAATTTAAGTATGATGGTTAGTGATACTCTGCCTAGTTTCCCCAAAGTGAAGTAGGTTTAGTAAAATTTAAAACTAAGACTTGCAATAGATCTTAAGTTCAAATAAAATGTGTGAAATGAAATGAACAAACTATAAATATATATTTATGTCAGATACCATTTTAACAAGAAACAGCCAATGATCTTCAATAATAAAAACCCTATTACCTAGACGTGTTTTGTTCACAAAAGCATATATATGCTTATTAGAGTTTTAATTTCCATACCACAGATCAAGATCAGTGAGTGTCTCATCATTTCATGCAGTTTAGCAAGCTATCAACCAAGCAACAGTAAAAGAAAGTAACTAAATTTTTAATTAGACTAAGTTAGAAAGAATAGAATTAAGTCTTTTAAATAGAAAAAAAAAACGGAGAAACAAACAAACATAAGCTCAACAAGTGTATTCATACAGTCTACACGAGTTCTTTGCATAACTGTACTTCGATGTCATACATACACATACAGAAGATAATTTCTATTTTATTTCACCTTTATTTGATTTTGTGTGTTTTGAAATGATAGTTGTTTTTGTTAAATTCTCTTGTGACGATGATGATGATGGTTGCTGCATTGTATCTTCAATCGAAAATATATTTGCTGGTTTAGGTTTACTTGATGTCGTTTCGGTTTCGTCAGACAACTGATGTGTGCATGTTGACTGCTCAGATAGTACAATACCCGGTGCGATCGACAACATTTCTTCATGTTTTTCACTAGTTTGTACTTTGCTAGTAGTACTAACAAGTGGTACATCACTATCAACACCTTTACCCCATGTAGCTTCAAGTTCACCACATCTTTGATAGTGATATGCACAAATATTCTCTTCATTTGATCCATCTAATACGGTTTTACAAACTTGTTTTTCATGTGTTTTATCTACATGAAATCCACTAGTTTCGCAAGATGGAACATCTTGATCTGCACCTTTACCCCATGTCGCTTCAAGTTCACCACATCTTTGATAGTGATGTGCACAAATCTCTTGTTCACATGATTCAAAATGATGATCATCTGGGGCTTGTTCACTATCTGTCTTATCAACGAGTGATTTATTTACTATCGACTGTATATTGTCAGTCAATTTCTCACAGTTAGGATGAGATAATGAATCACTGAATAACTGTTTGTGCTGTTTAATGAAAATGTGTTTTTCTGTAGCCTGTGATAAATCTGATTCCACATCACTGGAGACTGAAAAAAGAAGAAAAAGTCAAGAAATTAACAATAGAAAGAAATATAAAGAGATCTACTAAATTAATCAGTTAAAAGAATACAGACAGGCCTGTAAATCGATAAGATGGATTGAAGTTTTTAACTTGTGCCAAAAATTACGTAGAAATGAAATGTTGACAATGAATTTATAATTAATTCTCAATAGCTATTAAATGAATGACTGTAGAGTTTTGGAGAAAAAGGAACTCCAAATAGTATTTGATTTATATGTAGGCTAAAGATTAAATTTTTTTCATCAGACTATTGATGATATGAAATACATGTTGACTTGATGTACATCAGAATTCAGTTCACTATGATTACTCTGAAGACGGTTGTTTCTTTAAAGTATTATCATCTTAAACATTTCGACTTTATCGCAAGTTTCATGAAAATTTGATGTAACTCAATTAACACATGCATTGAACATACAATGTATATTTGATGTGATTAATCAATTAAATGTAACTATTAACATGGGGTGTTACATCCGAAAAGAATAAATAAATGGTAACCATTAGGAATTATTTATGGACCATTATTACATATATTGCTATTTGACATATTGGCTACTCCAATACGATTTACTAATTCTAAGTTATTCCCAATCAATAAGTTACAGCCTCTCATACTCATAGCCACTTTTGGACTGATCTTGTATAATAATAATTATTTTATTTAATTGTGTGACGACGACTGGCTTCCTTGTACACAAACTGCGTATGTCTAAAATATACGATTCATACAGTGGAAGCTGAGTTTGCTTTCTGGACTCAATGGGCAGGGCTAGGCGAGAAGGACGAATAAGGATTCTGTTTTGACACAAGGTTACTAGAGCTGCTTGCTATGTGACGATATGAAAAGTCATTATGATTTTTATTCAACATTACTTCCGTTTTAATTCAATGTAATGATTACTTAATATAGTATTTGTTTCTGTTTTCCTGTATGATAATTTATTATGTAATAACATATGATATCCTTGTATTCAAAACTGACATGAATTATACTCAGCATAACATGCAGCATATGATCTTGTCATAACTATGAGTATTTTTCATGTATGTGATATTATCCTAATTATCAATCAAAAATGGGTGTACAAACCAATATATATAAATGAGTGTATTTTCGACTATGGTCGTCGTCATCGTCATGTTTTGGGGTTAATAAATCTTCATTTGTATCAGTCTTTGTATCCATACGTTCATGTTGTGGAAATCTCAGTGATTCCTCGCTTTACAAGTATACATGATAAGTGATTCCGACATAACAATTAGCGACGGGGATGCACTGAATGCTGATTGGTGAGTTGGATATGTTCGTGACCTCGGTCGAATGCTAAAATTCCATTAATGATGCATTTCTTGACTAAAGCTGTATCAAGCTCTTTACCAAAACTAAGCTTCTGAAATTCTTCTGTTTATCTAGCAACTTGGCTGCACAAAGCGCTGAAATGCGAGATCATGCATGGCCATCAAATACTCCGGAATACGACCAGTATTGGAAAGAACTGGGAAGTTCGGACTTCGCTACATGAGCATCTTCCATTTCTAATCGACATCCTTGCATGCTTGAAATGGCATAACGAAGTCCGTTTCCTTCCCCACGTTAACTACCTTCCCTGTTTTGGGTTTTTCCTGGAAGGCATCCATAAACATAAGTATACGTTATAAGTGATCCCGACATAACAATTAGCGACCGACCAATCACAACAGTTTGACGTGTCACTGCTTTCGCACAAGAATAAGGTCATATAAGTCGGCATTCTGATTGGCGATTTTATCACATGATAATTAACAGGGGCAAAAGACATAACACGGCGCTTTACTTAAGTTGGTATTTTTTTAGGAGTCCAATTAATTTGATTTACTGAGTTCATTTAAGTACTTGAAATGAGTTTATATTGATAATTGAAAGTCACCATAGTACAGAGAAGGAAGGTTACAACTCAAATCTTTGAAGTCCGAATCCCAGATATGTAATCTTTTGAGATTTGGAAAACTCACTGATGATCTAACAAAATATTAAAATCAAATCCCTTAAACTTCATGAAATAGAAAATATTCTATCGATGTAGGTTCATTGACCTATCAATTAGCATTATCGATAAAAAATAAGGCAGTCTACAGGGCTCTGTTAAATAAACAAACGCTCATATTATAATATTTGTCAATAAAAAAATTTAGATAGCGCTACTTAAATACTCCACGCACTCAATCACTCACATGTACGCATAAAATAAAGTGCTATGTTTTGTAAAATTAGAATAAGTGAACACACGCACAAAAACTTGTTTTGCATAGTAAATAAAATATCACCAAATACACACATGCATTGAAAAAAAAGATATATAATTAAGTTACAACAATCTATAACAAAAAAATTAATGAAAACAATTAAACTTGCCTAGCAAACGTGTTAGCAACACCACGAACAATGGTCAACAGTCGAAATATATGTAGATATATATGTTATATGTGAATATATATAAGTGCTTTGATCATTTGAACTGTATTGAATATGAATCCATAGCAAATAGACACCATCGCCGGACGATGTATTTATGAGTATAAAGGTGTATACATATATAAATAAATAGATAGATATATATGCACGTATAGGAGTATATGTGCAAAACTTGAAATATATAAATTTAACAGTGTAATATGATTACAAACAAACATGTGGGCAAACACACCCCTACAGGAAAATATTGACAAATCGATTAACATGTAGTTGAGATCCAAGGTATTTTCTTACACTCAACTAATTAAACAATTGTTCCGTTGTAATACACATATCATGATGAGAAGAGCAATGACGACAATAACAGTGGTGATAAAGAAAATTTTTGAAAATGATGAATAAACCATATATTTATATATAGTTGTGTATGGAGCAAGATTTAACACAAACAGACGTATACATGTATATAAGAAAATTATCGATTAATCCTTATACATTAACAACTTTGTTAGTCAAAAAATCTAATTCATCTAAACATTTCTAACCGTAAATAAAAATGAGCAAAAAACAAACAAACTAAACAAAATAACCGTTTACACTAATGAAATATTGCTTATAGCAAGAAAAAAAATATGCGTGTATATACATATATAAATAAATCATGTATTATATGTAATTTAAATGAAATCTCAAATAAAAAATGTCTTGATTTGTATCTTTTAACTGAATAGAAACTAAAGACAAACAATCATATCTAATATATAGAACGAATGAAAACCGGAAAAACCCACTCACCTAATTTATTGACAGTTTTGATTCATATTTATTAGAAAAATAAAGTCGAACAAAATGTATGATATGTGTGTAAAAAGAAGAGTATACACATAGAATAAAGTTATATTGTGGCATTTATATAATAATTAAGAACAGTTCAATACGAAATGATGTGAAAATGTTTTCTCTTCAAATGTCAAGTTCATTGATAATTCGCGAAAAAAAACTAGATTTTTTCCCTCTATTCAGTAGACACAAGTAAGAAATATACGTTTCTATTGAGATTGTTTGTAGGATTCATATAATGATGTAAATGTTGTTATGTAACATTACTACAAATATGAAATATGCGTGCGTGTGTATGTGCGAAAATTTAAATGAGTTTACGTAGTGATATCGAAGAGAGAGCGATATTGGTCTCTTAGACATGTTTGGAGTAATTATCAATAAGAAGCTGACTTAGACTTAGGTTGACACTAGTCATACAATCAAGTGTATCGGAAACTAAGTCATATAACTGATGTTCTTCAAGAACGTTTCATCTGTGTCACTCAGGGTCACAGAGAGAAAGAGATGTTATAAATGATCTATGTGGGCTATAACTGACCACCTTCTCTAGAGAATTAACATGTTTAAACTGATTGATCACCTAGTAGTAGTGACAAGTGTCATGTTCGTCTAGTCGACTGAGTGCTGATCGAAGAATTAACCTGTGGTATGTAAAAGTGAAGCTATGGCTTAATGATGAAGACGTTTGATTTTAGGCTACTCTTAAGTCGCAGATTCGAATCTCGGTTTACTCTAGCTCTTAAGCTTAAAGCGTGGCTTTAAGCCAGTTACACGAATCTGTGTCTGGTAGTGAGCAAATAATAATGAATAATTAAATGTAAAATGATCATGTATATATCAATAAAAAGGAATATGATAATATGTTTACAGATTGTTGAATTAATGGATCAAAGAGTGACGAAAAGTCGTACAAGTTCAAACACTGTTCCACCTACTTGGATTTGAACAGCCATGAAATATCCCTAGCTCACACACAAATGCATATAAGGTGTCGTTCAAAGCCTAGACTTAATGAATATCTCCTTGGTGAATGAGTTAAAATTATTTACAGAAACATTCGTTTGGTACTACATCAAGTTTTATAATAGATTAATAACTGGCTTTATTGGACTTAATTGAAATATTATCATTATTTATGGAAACATTATTAGCTGATCAAAATATGAGCTACAAATTATTGTAATTCATTTATTGGACTGTAATATCAATGTGTATATAAACAACTTTCTAAGTGTCAAGGTTATTCAGATGTTCAAACTGAAATAGATAGAGTTTAAAAGCGCGGTTGGATAGTAAGTTATAAGTCGAAGTTTGCAGTGATTAAATTAAACTACCGCGTTTCAAATTAACAGTAAAACTCTTAGATCTAATGAGGCACAAATAAATAAAGAAAAAAAGAATAAAACGGTAGAAATAGCAATTGATAAGACAACACTCAATTATAAAGATATAAAACACAATTATAACTACAGACCTCACATCATTATGAATGATGAACATGACAATCCATCAATGCCGGTGTGCCTATATCTATTCAAAGGGTTACTTACCATCTGGATAAATGTTTGATAAATCACTATCTTTTTCAATTTGTTTATGAATACTATTACTACTATTAATTGTATCGTCTGTACGATTTAGTTGAACAGTGCGATTACTTTGAGTAGGGACAACTATTTCTTCCTTGACTGGAGCTATAGTGAAAACAAAAACAAGTTTTTAGAAATATAAACTCCATTCAGATGAGGAAGAAGAAGCTAAAGGCATTTGACGCGTTAATAAGAAAAGTGAACAACAAAAATACGCGGAACAATTGCCTCCAGTGGTTTCTAGTTTTCAATTGTTATCTCATAACAAAGTCGGTCGATGTTGTAGAACTACATATGACTGAATAAATTTACAATAATAATAATAGTCTTATTATTATTATTACTATTACTATTATTAAGGGTGAACTCTCTTATCTACAGTTTTCAATCATTGTTCATCTAGAATCAAACTGAAATTTCAATTATTTTTAAATGTACCACCATTGTCATTACAAACTTTTACTATGCAACCGTTTTTTGTGTTGCAAACAGTCTAACTGTAAGTGATTATGTTGTGCAACTTCGGCTGAAGCTGAGTAACAGTATCAAAGTGTTTTACCGTAGCTTAGGAGGAAAAGCATTCAAATCATTGGACTGACACTCAATAATCTACATTCTTCATCTCTGATCTAAAACCAGGAAGAAAAATTTATCTACTGCTGCCTTATTTTCAACTGTTCTTGAACTGAATAAAGTCAATACATAATAATAACTGTCTTCAGATGTTGTAGTCAGAGATAATCGACAGGTAAACCTGGATTTAGGTTTCGTGTGAGTTGAAAATCATCAGAAAACTGTATTTGTAACCATGAGGGAGTCAAATTCTTTAGAACTGTTATATTTACAATCGATCGGTCAATGAGTAGTGGCCATTCCAGTCCTTTAGTGTTGATCGGATTCCATCGATCAAATTGCAATGTCCATCAATCCAAGTAACTTGACATCAAATCCACTATATTTTGATGTTAAATGATTGAAGATAGTCGGTACATTCATGATAGTTGGCATTTGTCAGTGAGGCATACGTCAAATCTTGAGAGTACTGATGATCAATGTTGAACTTGGGAAAAATGTTTACCGTTTTAACTTTGCAAATCATATCATACGTATACCCTATAATAAGTTCGAAGTTGCTGTCGACTATCTCCAATTGCTTAATATAAAAGTGTAGTAACTGAAGGACATTAAAATAAGCCGATTACTGATTAATGAAGAATCAGTGCATTCATATAAAAAGTAGTTATTGTTAAATAGGTGAGAAATTGAAGTAGTGGCTGGTGTAAATAAATAAGTCGAAATCGAAACAATAACTCGTAGTACATAATATGTGGATTATCATTATTGTTTTAAAGTTTAACTAAATTTGACCTACTACCTCAGTTGAGCTATTGATTATAACTTTTCATGTTTTATTATTCTTATCACTACTGGTGTTATGAACAAAGCAGACCAGTGGGTAAAAACCAATTTATTGTTTTAACGAAAAATCACACAGTAGCTTAGTAAAATATGAAAATCATACATTAAATACATTATTTGCACATCATTGACTGCTTCCCAGTTGAAATAGTTCCACGAATGATAGTAACCAGTTATGGCAAGAATTAGCTTCAGTAAAATAATTATATTGCAACTTACAAATGAAAAACAGAAACAATGCGCTAAACTCTATTACTAATGAATATAGATACTCTGTAATGAATAAAAACAACTCACGTCCAGTAGAAGTGGAATTTATTTTATCATCTTCTATAGTCGATGAATATTGACTATCGGCCAGAATATTTTCAACTCCTTTTAATACATCATATTTGTCTTCGGGAACATCAATAATGGATTTTCCCACATACGGTAATGACCCTGAATAAATTCGACCAGTGGTCACAGTAACTGGTTGTATTATTTCTTGTTCCACTTCTTTCTCAGATTGTTTAGAATTATCTACATTGTTTGAAGTGGGTAGTGTATGAATTGTTGATGAAATTGTCTTTGTAATCACTGGTGTTGTTGGTATTAATGTGGTAGATCCGGTCTGTGTGCCATAACCTGTATCAACTGATTCACTTAGACCACCACTGCCATCTTTTGAATGAGATCGATTTTCACGATTAATATTTAAATTGGGCGAAACGGCTATTCAAAATAAAAGTGAAAATAGCAACAATAAATAAATTGCAATGGTTAAATTATATATACACATTACTAGCTGATACTATGTTTCGTTTCATTGATAACACTCAGAATTTCTAGAGAGTACATATCGACGCGCCTTCGAACTGAACAAAACATGACTCATTTCGCGGTCACTCATAGTGTATCTAATCCTTTAGAATTAGTTATGCTCGTATACGAGTTGATCCACTTCAAATTTACATGAGGAAATTCATTAGTATCATTTCACTTTTTATTGAACGTCATTTTGATTCGATTTTCTCAGTTTCATTATCCTAAGGAGTTGATACACATTTTTCAGTAAATAGGAACTGTTTCACAGCACAATCTATACAAATTATATTAATTATCCGTCTAACATGAGATGCATATTTTCATAAAAAATCAAGAAAACTATTGATATCGTCAAATCACTTAGAATGTAACAATGGCAACAGAGCACTTTGCAAATGTTCGTACAAATATCTGACAAAACGTTTAAAATATACTTGGATTTGACTGCTAATAATAATAATAATAATGATAATAATAATAATAATAATAGTAATAGTGACACCCCCAAAGAAAAAATCTTTAGTCTGAAACATGTAAATTAAAGGGTATTCACGTCACTGTTAGTTCTAAATGAAACATTTTTTGTTTATTCATATGAGTGCTTGTTGGTATTAAATATACGACCTCTTGGTTTATATCACAGAATTTCGCTTGAATGCTTCGACAATTCGTCTTCAGTTTTTAAAACAACTGTTTAAACCAGTTAATATTTTAAATAATAAAAAATATACTAAGGGACTGAAATTATTTCTTGCCTCAACTAAAATATGTCAAAGAAAATAACCTCAAAATGCAACAAATTACCATTCAATGAACGTAAAGCAGTAACCCGTTCATCAGCTGTTATTACAGGCGAAATGTTGGTCATACAATATTCCAATATATCTTTACGACCGATAGCTTGTAGTGCTTCGGCAAGTTGCGTACCTAGGAAGAGATAAAATAGTAGAAATTTATTTACAATGATATGTATATACGTTAGAACCCGAATGGCTCGATACGGTTGAGAGTAGGGAGAATCAGCTCTTCCTCTTGAAATGCTCTCACATGGCTACGTGCATACAACAACTGCCAGGGAAGTCCTATTCACTGCCTTCTCGCGGCTAGGACGTTGTTTACGAAATTGAGAGGACGAAAAGCAAATATCCGGCAGCTTGACCAGTTTGGTGGACACAGAGGATCCACCTAGGGGAGTTGGAAACCTTGATTTCAAACCGATGATGCACATGGGCTTCAAGTTCCTGAAGGAACCAATGGCGTATGAACCTATTGTTGGTCACCGGCAACCATGAGACTGCATCTACTTACGTTGCTCCACTGCCTTGTGAATTAGACTTTTAGGTCAGAGGCTCGTGGTATTGGCCCTTGAGAAAACCACTTGCTTCGATTTGGGCACCCTGGCAGTATCCCAGTCCTCACACAAATCGAATGATTTATGTGGCGCATATCTATTTGGTGCCTCTTTGTACCAATATTTATTTTTAGAAAATAATAATAATGATACTTGCTTATAAAATCAACAGAAAACATGAAATTCAACTAAAGCTAGGTATACACTTGTCAGACTCTCAAGATCTTACGATCACTGCAATGCTTCCATACTATTACTGAACTGAAATCCAATGGGACACGTTTTTTACCCGAGTCAATCCACGATGTAACGTGATGCTCGTACTATCTTTTCGGTAATAGCTTATTAACGATGGATCTGGTTAAACACACAAGCCATAACACACATTCCACAAAACCTGTGTGAAATTTGTCTCGAAATTACGATAATTAGTTATTTGGGTGATTATAACAGAAAATTTAACTTACTATATCGAATAATCCGTCCCTATTACAGTAACACTTATCGGATAACAGTTTATTTTTACTTTACATACATTCACAAAATAAGCTGGATATTATTTGAAATAAATTACTGAATAGCTGCTACATCATATAACCGTTGTGTTGTGAAAGTAAGAACAATCATATTTCTGTATTGTTATTGGTAATGAAATCCAGGACGTGCATTTCATCCTGTTCTGTGTTTCTTATAATTGAATTTACGTTAATCCAATTGTATATATATATACTAAAAAGTACGAAATCGGATTCACGATATGGTAGACAACAATTCAAGTCTCACGATAAATTAGGTATCTTAAATGGTCTATAAAATTCATATCATGCAATCGTTAGTGATGCTTTGAGAGTGATCATAATTATGTCTATTGTTATGTTAAGTATTTTGTCGATAAGTTGTGTCACTTCAACCAACCACGGGAACTAAGTGACTCAAACTGAATCACATGGAGAGTGGGATCTTAATTTGTAAATTTCTATATGAAAGTCAAGCAAATTAGTCATTAAAATACAGTTCTACTTATATAAACGTACATCATACAAAAAAAACACATATTTTGTTTAATTTCTTACCCGAAGTTAATTCATTCCCATTACGTTCTTGCCACAACAATAAACTAGTATACGCATATTCTTCTTCAGGACGATTAGGCAAAGAAGTAATATTATATTGATCTTCATCAGACAAGCCTAAACATTGAGCTAATATTCTCCAATCTGATTTTAAATGATAAGCAACTTGTCGTAAATCAAGCTCAGATTTAGCTAATGGTTCATCGTAATGATCTACTTATTTAAAGCAAGAGATGAATAAAAGCTGATTTACTGTAAAACAAATACAAATTTGAGTACATAGCTTGGAATTATAATCTTGTAATATGTAATAATTGATTGATATCAATCGACTGTTCAACCTATAATGCGTAGGGCAGAGTCTGAGCATTCAGAAACCAAGTGACTATACCACTAGACTGCCGTGCCATAAATCATAAGAAATTTATTATAATATACACATTTACATTATTATCAAGAATATCTATAAGCTTACAAACTTTGTGTAGTAGAATATGAGAATAGTCTATCCTATAATAGGTAATTAATTTTATACTACTCACCCACTTATCTTTCAACTTTTTTTTCTCATTACTAGTGAACATGTATAAGGTTAAAGATATATGATACAAAAGTTTACACATGGATATTTTGTAGTAAATCTATGAAGTAGATTATCCAGCTGGTTGACTCATTTGGAAATTATGATAACATTCGCATTCAAATCTGTAGAGTGATAAGCCTAATGTAGTGGATGTTTTTCAATGACCAAGTTAGTTCTCATATTTATTCTCCTATAAAACAAAGTTTTTATTCTATTTCTAAAGAAAAAATAATTAAAAGCAAAGATGGATGGTGGGTGGTAATGGAATCCAGGACGCGTGTTTCGTCCTAATTGGGACTCGTTATCGGCTAGATGTACCTACATCCCAGAGTTGATGACTACTCCGAGACTCGAGCCCAGTATAGTTAGATTCAAATGCCATCACGTTATTCATTTAGAACTGAGTTCAAATAACCACTAGCTTGTGCAATAAGGTGAAGTTTTAATTCATTTTTTGTATCGGCTGTTTGATTCTTCTCATCGATGTTCAGAACTGGGATTGATCAGTCTCATATTGGCATCTGTGCATCCTGTGTAGATTGCCTCGATATTGTCTGAATCAAAATTCATTAAGTTTGGGAATATAAAAAAAATAATCCAAGCAATGCATATTGTGAATTATATTCCAAGAACTTTTAAGATAAGTAGATAATATATTGCTAATTCGTTGTTATGTTCATTTTTAATGTAAATTTCAGTGAATATTAACCAATAATGATTAGAATAGTCAACTGACAATACCCTGCAGCTTAGAAATGTGACTGTCAGATATTTATTTCCCATATTTACAGCAGCAGTAATAATTTCAATTTTATAGACAGTTAAATCACATAACAGCTAGAAATAACAATAATTGGTTACAAAAATAATAGATCTTAATTTGAATTATTTAAAATTCTTTATACTTTCTGATATGCTGAATTGAGTGTTGACAAAAAACACCAAATACATTTGATCAACTATGATTATGGAAGTCAACATAAATCCCCCTAATTTACGACAATTAAATCGAACACTGTTTCGGAAAAGCCAATGAGTTAGTAAATTAGTTATCATCCATCAGCATAAATGTAGATCACCCCGATCTGTATAGCAAATAAGTCAAAATAATGGTAGTAATAATACAATCAATAACGCATTACTCAACATCAATATGTTGTTTCTAGGATAATCTTGAAACAACAATAAGATAATACGATCAGGAAAGAAACCTTACATTAGTACTCACCTTGTTTTGACCATGTTTGCGGCAACGATTCATTGTATGTGGTGTATTGATCACCATTTTGATTATATTCTGGAATATAAGATGGCATATCATCAATATCAGTTGTTTTTAATAAACCACCAGTCATGTAATCAGTAAATTCGTCTGGTAATTTAGCTTCTAGAACTGTTGCCGGTTTTACAGGTGAGCTATGTATGAATAAAATAAATTTAAATACAAATGTGTAAAATAATAAATTAACAGAAGAAAAAAAATAAAACATTTGTATGAATAAGTATACAAATGTGAGCAAACTATGAACAGATGAAGGATGAAACTAAAAGGCCGTCGAAACAGTGTCAAATTATCATTTATGAATTTATCAGGTAGACTCGTGTATTCGGGTAAAAGCCGAATACCATCCAGTCGTCTAAACCAAAGTAGGTAGAGCGGAGCTCAAACTCGTTACTTGGTGGCTGCGAATCAAACCCCCTGATTAATGAGACATCACTTTACAAGTATATGTGTAATACATTAAGTTGACACAGAAATCACCATATTGGTGTTCAGACTAGATTTATTACTCGTTGTAACAAAACGTCATACAGAACTTATGACTTACTATCAGATTCAATTCAAATTACATTTAAATGTATGAAAACTATAACCGAAAACATATTATTTAGTAGATAATAAAAAGAAAATTGATCAGAAATATATAAGAATGGAGTTAAGAAATTGCAGTTTACTTGATAGATATTAAGAAAATCAAACCAGCTCTCTTTGATAAACAATGACATCGATCAAGCATTCATATAATCAAACGTTTAAAAGTCTACAAAATAAAGCCATGAAATCACATACGCACATGCATACAAAGAAAGGGGAAAATACATGATTCCCATCGAAACTAGATACAACTAGTTAGTTAGAATAAACACATAAACTAGAAAAAAATACATTCATAAATGATATTAATGTTGAAGAGAAATGACAATAAAAAGCGATTCTTATGCACAATAATGGTTACTCATAGACAAAGTAAAGAATGACATAGATATGCGTTGGTCTAAGTCTCCAAATCACAATAGCACGAGATAAGATAAAATAGCGAAATAGGTCAAAATAATAGTAGCAGAAATGATAATGACAAATAATAAAGAATGAGAATGTGGTACGACTGGAAAATCCTTTTTACAAAAATAGTCAAGATGATTCTCTGAAAATTCTCAAGTGAATAATTTTATATTTTATAATGCAAAATAGTCTATCAATCAAAGGAACTGGATCGAACGAAGGTCGGATCAAAACTTGTGAACTGACCAGGTGTTGGGGATACACCAATTTAAGCCTGAAATCTGGCATGCAAAAGCGATACGTTCAACATATCATCCATCCTTAGCTCTAATTCCGTTCTGCAGTATGTCTTGGGATTGTTTCTTTATTAATTAATTGTCTTATAATTTCAAACCGTAATCGGTTATTCTTAACCTTCAAATATTGTTCATGATTATGAGCAAAGATGGATGGTGGCTAACAGCGGAATATAGAACTAGCGTTAACTCCTCAGTAAATGAGTGGATTATTTATTTATTTAAACACATAAACATTGATACAAGGAAACCCAAAATAATATATGCCCCGCACAAATCATTTGATTTGTGTAAGGAATTAAATACTCTCCGGGTATTCAAACCGAAACAGGTGGTTTTCTTAGGGGGTCACAATTATCTTTCATAATATAGACCCGTAGATCATTTTCATATTTCTATAACCCCGTGATTATTACGCAATCTCATTTAATATTTGAAGTCTCAAACTAGGTTATGATGCAATCTTGTCTGTCGTTCTATAGACAGATATTTACCAAACAAGTACAAATACGAATGTACAGCTTGAGTAAGTGATTTGGTCGAAAAGAAAACGTTCTTCGCTGAATTCTCGTAACTTTTATTTACCTAAAAAAATTTTAAAAATATTTTTCGGTGTGTTATAATCACTATCCAGAAAAAAACAGACTTGGTTTTGAAAACTACACCCATAGAAATAATTTGGTAGTCGTAAACTGATATCGACAATACTTATGCAACGGTTCAGAATGAAGTTAAGGTCTATTTTTAAATCCCGATTTCCATCGCCAGGACTCATCGTGTGCTATTTGCAGTATCAAAAATAGATAAAAATGAAATAATTTCCACAGGAATCACTGAACAACAAGTTTTGATTAGTTCATGTCCGAGAACAGCTATAATCTTTTATGATATGTCATAGTACTGGAAAATATACAAGAATGTATGAAGACAACACAGGAATTTCTAAATTTATAGATGGTCTAGATTTCATTTAAATCTTGCTTACAGTATTTATTACTAACTAATTAATCATGGAGCACATGCTAAATGTGTTTTACTTATGTTAATGAATTGAAGAGGATAAATTATATATTAATGCAAGAAACTATAAAGATGGCTAATTTGCAAGCAATAAAATCGCAAGTTAAAAACATGGTGATTTCCAGAGAGAAATACTAATTTGTGCATTGAACGAAATTAAACAACAATTCATTTACCCAGCAGATTGTAGTACAGCTCGAGGATGACGCATAAACGCTAATTTTCCAACAGCCGGTTGTGATAAATCTTTCACACGTACAATCATATTCAAACGATTCTCACGGAACGCATGCATTCCCAATTGTAATTGTTCTTCAGTTTTAGCAACAGGTACTAAGTTACCAGCTGTTTCAATCCAATGTGGATGATCATCAAGAACCTATTATAAAGAATAATGTCAAAAAAATGAATAGTAGTAATAACAAAACAATTAATCAACTAATAAGCATTCAAAATATTCAAATACATAAAAAAAGTTTATTTAGATATCAAATTTCATCCAGTCATTTACCTCAATACATGGTCCGGTGGCTATTAGTTGAAATCCTTCTTGTAGTTCAAGTGTTTTCTCTGCCGAATCATCAGTAAGGCAAAGACAACGTAATTGAGCTTCTTCAGGATGAAATCTACGAGCATACACTATAAATTGCCCAATATAAGGCACTGCTAATGATTCATGATAAACACGACTGGCTAATTCAACAACTTCAGTAATATTAGGACAATCTACGAGCCATAATCTGTTTTTTTTTAAAAAAAAAAGAAACACATAGTAGCTGAGATCACACGTTGCCTCCAGTAACACAAGATGAATAAATCATAAAAATCTCTCTTTGAAAAAAATACGTTAATAATTATAGTTGTGGATAACAAAGTAGGCGTGTAAAACTTTAATTAATGTATTTTAAAAATCAATTAGAAATGTAGTGATGATCAATTAATCGTTCTCCAAAAAAAGTTATCAAGACGGTGAATACACATGAGTTGTTAAAAGCCATATATGTCAATTGACAGAAGCTAACAACACTACCATGAGTACTTGAACGAGATCAGAAAGATAAATTTCAAAAATTGTAATCTACTAATGTGACGCATGCTGGTTATGTCGACAAACATAAGTAGTATGTAACACCAATCAGAAGTGGAATGCCTGGCAGTAGATCGGTGAGAAGATCGAATTCAAGGGAACGGGAATGTAAACAGAGAGTAATTGCGATAGCAATGAAGGAACGATGGAGTTTGAGACAATTGATAGAAGATTTACAAATGAAGTATATAATATATGGTTTGTCACATTTTGTGAAAGAACTCTGTAGTTTTGTATTAAATAATGGGTTGTCCCCATCAAGTCTTCATCCACTATACTACCAATATTAATAATAATAAAACTTACTTCCAAGGTTTAAATAATGTGAATTTTATTTGTAATAATCTTGTTCGTAGAGTTGAAGATACCGACTGTGATTTGAAACACAAGTGCTAAAACTATCAAGCCACCACATCTCAAAATAGAATGTGGCGGACAAACCTAGACAATTAGTTTACAACTCTTACTGGACAGTACAAAATCATGGTAATATGCACCGTTATATTGGTAAAATAGGCAATAAATTATTGAGTAGATGAATAAATTATTTCAGTTACCTTGCAGATACTGTAGATGTAAATGAAACAGAAAGATCGTGTGCAGATAACGGAGAACTACCAGTTATATCCTCCCAAACAGCTGGTGATGTCCCACCCGTAATCGAACATAGTAATCGAAGACTAGGTGAATCGATAGTTGAACGAGATTTAGTGTCAACAACACCGCTAGAGGTTGACATAGCTGTTTTTGGTAATGGTATAGTCAGGGTAATTGGTTTATGAAATTTACGCCTGCGTGGTTCAATTGTTACAATCGGTGACACAGAGACACGTGGACCAAGCATTCTTGTTACAAGTTCATGATCAACTGGATGTACTTGTAAACCAACACGTATACGTTTTTGTAAAGCACCTTGGGGAAAACGAACATGTACGTCAGGTACAACTGTAGATGTTAATGTACCACCTTCTGGACCAATTAAAATTAATTCTTGCTTGATACGTGTAATAAGTGCAAAATATTGTGGTAGATCATATGTTAAAATACGATGTATTGACTTGGCACGTAATTCTTCAAATGATCCAGCGTAATCTAAAATGAAATTTAATTATACCATAAATAAAATGTGGAGAAAAGTTCTGATTAATTTTAACCAATTAAAATATGAAGTATTAGTGTATTAATGGGGTCATGATGTCGCTTGAAAAAAAAAAAGTAAGACCGTGATATAACGTCGACTAAATTACAATGAAACAATAAGATTAGACAAGATAAACAAATGAGTGTATTGACTAACACGTATTACAATACTTGAAGGAAAGTACAACTGAATTGAGATAACACGTTTGAAGTATAATAACGAATTTTCTCCTGCAACATTAACCCTAGTAGATATGTAGTATGAGAGTTTGAAACACTTAAGGATATAGCAACTCACGTTCAATTGAGTTTGCCTTCATCTAATTCGTTTAAGCCCTTTTGTTAACCTATTCAACGGACAAGGTTATCTGTACTTTAACAACTTATTCTACCTTTATTATTGTTATGCTTGTATGAATAAGCATGCTTGAATATTGTTGACTGCCCATGCATATATTCATCCCACTAACCTTATTATTATTCGCTTAATCGATTCGATAGTCCATTCATTTTTCTATATATATACATGTATACTTAACACTACACATTTTCCACACATTCTCACGCAATCAAGGTTCGCTGACTCATTCGCCTCTCTGCTCTGTGGTTTGAGTTGCCTGTTAATAAAACTGTAGTAGCTGCTTCTCTTTGCCTTCTGATTTCAACTACCGTTGGGGTTTATACGATAACGGTTACGAGGGTGATTGGTCAACGAAGCACAGCCACTACAAAGTTATCATATACATAGTCTAACTGTTGAATCAGAAAGGATATTTGAGAAAGATTATTTACTTAATGTTATATTGCGTTTTACTTATGACTTGGTTAAGTACAAGTTCTGCTTTCTTAACTTAATCAATGCACGTAATCTAATAAGCTTTAAGTTGTGGATAGTATAATTAATAATAATAATAATAATAATAATAATAATAATAATAATAATAATAATAATAATAATAATAATAATAATAATAATAATAATAATAATAATAATAATAATAATAATAATAATAATAATAATAATAATAATAATAATAATAATAATAATAATAATAATAATAATAATAATAATAATAATAATAATAATAATAATAATAATAATAATAATAATAATAATAATAATAATAATAATAATAATAATAATAATAATAATAATAATAATAATAATAATAATAATAATAATAATAATATAATAATAATAATAATAATAATAATAATAATAATAATAATAATAATAATAATAATAATAATAATCATAATAATAATAATAATAATAATAATAATCATAATAATAATAATAATAATAATAATAATAATAATAATAATAATAATAATAATAATAATAATAATAATAATAATAATAATAATAATAATAATAATAATAATAATAATAATAATACTAATAATAATAATAATAATAATAATAATAATAATAATAATAATAATAATAATAATAATAATAATAATAATAATAATAATAATAATAATAATAATAATAATAATAATAATAATAATAATAATAATAATAATAATAATAATAATAATAATAATAATAATAATAATAATAATAATAATAATAATAATAATAATAATAATAATAATAATAATAATAATAATAATAATAATAATAATAATAATAATAATAATAATAATAATAATAATAATAATAATAATAATAATAATAATAATAATAATTAATAATAATAATAATAATAATAATAATAAATAATAATCATAATAATTAATAATAATTAATAATAATAATAATAACAATAATAATAATAATAATGATAATAATAATAATAATAATAATAATAATAATAATAATAATAATAATAATAATAATAATAATAATAATAAAAGGTTTGTCGTATTTGACTTCTGATTAACGATTGGGGAGACAGAGAAAGCGGTGTTTCAACCAGTAGGATTAAAGACTCATATTTGAGGTCATAAAGGTATAAACGAACTAGTAATTCGTGACCTTCGTAATTTTGTGACCCAACTAAGTGAATATATAAAGAGGAATGAAGGTCATAAAACTGAGATCATATCCCGATTTAGTTAATACTTAAACGTGATTGATACAATAGACATGATAACAATAAAATAGGCAAGTATAAAACGTGCCAAAAGTCACTTCCGTAGATATAGGTTTAATGATTACAGAAATGATTTGCTGTACCAATTACATTTAATGAAATTTTTATGAACCAAAAAAAACCTAACGAAAGAGTTTACCAAAATGTCCATTCAAAGTGTCTTGAACAGCTTGGTCTGTAGCATCCAATGGATGCTCTTTCCATGTTTCACCATTATCTGAACGAAGGATAACAATCTCACGATTTTTCCCATTTAAAAAAGCATAATGTGGTATTTCCAAGAGAATAGGTGAAGCAAATCGTATACCAGCGGGTCCAATTTCAAGTAACCTGCACGAAATAGAATAATAAATAAGGTTACAAAAAATAAATTTTTTTACATTTTAGTAGAGATGTTTGAAACAATCAGAAGTATTAATGATGTAATGCTAAAATGCACAGTGCAACAGCTGAGTATATATGAGAGATTTCCTAAAATGTTTTCAATGAGTTCAAATCCTGTTTAAGAACAAGCAAGTGGCTATCAGGACTCAGTAGCTAAGTGGATAGTGCGATGGCATTGGAAGCAAACGGTACTGGGTTCGAGTCCCGTAGTGAACATCTACATTGAGATGCAGATATATCTGGCTGATGAATCCCAAATATGACGAAACCTGCATCCTAGATTCCACTTCTAGCAGCTGTCCATCTTTGCTTATACTGCTTGTGAATTAAGACAATATCAAGATAATACGCGCGGTATGCACATATACCAATAGATGACTGATCAATTGCCGTCCTAAATATCAAGTAAATAATCTAAAGACTAAAATAATTTTATGAAGACTGTTTACTTTGAATATAGGTTGATTTCAACAATAATGATGTGAGATTTATGCGATGGAGCGACTTAGTTTGCTTGTCTATTTATTAAATTTCGCAGTTAAATTCACGAGTCGATCTAGGTTAGAAAACCTGGAAGCACTGGACGACCGTTTCATCCTAGTATGGGACTCCTCGGCAGTGCACATCCATGACTCCGGACGCGAGATTCGAATAATTTTCCAAATTAAAATAATTTCCGCGCTATGAGAAACACACAACTGTAATCTGAAAAATATGAAACTGACTGGAACTGCTTAATTGAGCTGTAAAAAGACATCTTCAAAAGTTGAAACTGATTCACAAAACATAACTGTGTTATTGGAGAAGTTAATCGATTTTAATTAAAGTACAAACTAGTGCAAACATATATTAACGTCCACATTGTCACATACCTCAATATCAGAATAACGAGAGAGTAAATTAACAACATAAGAAAAAGAAGGCGAATTACAAGAAAACAAAATGGAGATGTAAATATCAGAAATATAATTCAAGTAGTAAAGATCAAAGCGAAAATTAATATTTTTTAAAAGGTTAAAGTCAATGACATCGACATATTTAGACAAAGAATGGCAACATATACTAATTAACTATGATGTTAAGGATTTAGACAGATCGAACAAACACAATTTCTTACGTTACTTATCTCCAAATAACTGTAATGAATATTATCTGAAGAAGGATTAGTATTTCAAGGGATTAAACTCTTGGAAAAAAAGGAACCTAAAAAACTGAAAATTTTCATAATGTAGTAAAACTTGTCAATCAATATCAATAAACTATTTGAACCAAAAAATAATTTAATTGCGAAATTAATCATTCTTATACCCAAGTAATTGATAAGCAACTTGATTATGTGAACACTGATTTATTTTTACTTAAAGAATAAAACTCACCGACAGGCTAAACCATCACCATCATTCATAATAGGTGGTGAACTCATGCGATCAGGATGAACTAGACGACAAACAATACGAAGTGGACCATTGATAACATTTGGAGGAATAAATATCCTAAGATCAGGATAACGTCTTGCTTGAATTAGACCTCCGCGAGCATCCGCGATAAATGAAACTAAAAATCTATTTATCATTTTTAATGAAAAGCAGTTTAAAAAATGTACATATAAAAAAATTAACTGTTTCACTAATGATCATCTTGAACATAGTAAACAGATCAAAGATGTCAAGTTTAAGAGTTAGAATGAATAATTCACATAAATCTCAAGTAAATTTTAATAAGTATTGTAGTTTAACAGACAGACAATTCATTTATTGGACAGGTTTTATGTTTGATAACGATTTAAAATTAACTTGTAATAAAATCAACAATATTCTCGGATTATACACATCCGAGTATGAAATTGTCAGCTGAATTACATACTGTACAGCTCTGTCTAATAAGAACTGCAAAGAACATATTTAAACTTTGTAAACATTATCCAATAACTGCTAGAAATTTAATTTAATGGATTTAATTGACTTCAGATTGGCCGGTAACAAAATCGATTTCAGCATAGTTAAATGCCTTAATATAATTCTGGTGGATTCTTTCAAGATAAACTAAAATTCAAAGAAATTTTTGGCGAGAATTCTTTCAGACTACTAGTGAAACAGATGCTGCTGTTCCTAGTGTATATGGTTTACTGGGACTCGGCAAGAATTCATCAGAAAAGTCTTCAAAAGCTTGGAAAAGACTGAAGATACTTAGTGAAATTAGCGTTCAGTAGAAACTTCCTCGAGATATCTAAAACCAACGGACTATGTATCATATTGTCATTGGATGATTGCCGATTTAGTTATTGATTTCGACATTTTTCAGAATACCAATGTCACATATCAACCCCTAAAAATCTTTGCGTTTTGCATCTAAACTAACGTTAAAAATAAATCTCGCATAATTTTTGCCTTATGTCCTGTATTTGAAACACAAGTGAAGATTTGTAAAGGAACTAGGAAGCACTTTAAAAGTCAGTACCGAACGTTCAAGCATCGGATATATTTATGATATTTGACTGACTCGACAATTACGCAATATATAAACGATGAAAGAAGTAAAATATATTTAAAAACTTTAGACATCTACATTATATATAACTAAGCATTGAAAAATCTACCCTGTATTAATTGGCTTCTTAATAACTGCCATATTGTCTACTTCCAAATCCCAATCACCATCAGGTTGACTACTTTCTCCAAACATTTGAACTTCAGTCTAGAAACGAATTTTGTTTTGTTTCGATTAGGAAAAAGATACAAAAAATCACGAAGCTCCTATTAATTTATTCTACTTTACAGTTTTATTTGACAAATATAACTAGATATGGTGGAAAATTAAATCAACATCAAGATATCCTCAACAGTCAATATTGAACAGTGAATGAAAGTAAACTCGACCAATACATGTACAACTTCTCATTTTGCTGTAAACAATCTATATGTTAGACAAGCGATAATATTATTTTCAAATGAAAAATATACTTTGTTGGATGGATATTAAATTTTATATCTGTGATAAGATTGTTAGTTAGCTCAGATAAGTTTAGGAAAATAAACCTTAGTCAGTCGCAATGTATAATCTGGTACGTATAGACATAGGTTCAAGTGGTCATACCTCATTAGATGAAACTGTTGGGGGGAATCCCAGAATAATAAAGAAAGGAACAATAAGAGTGGTAACAGAAAAGATTAAAATTGGAAGATACCATTCAAGAAAATATAAATTAGTGAAATAAAAATATTATAAAGAATTCTTAACTGTTATATATGCAGAAATATTTTGTCCTAAATGAGTGAATAGAGTTAAATAGGAGTGTCTATTTTAAATTAAACCATGGACCGATCAATGTTAGACCACTATCAAAAACCTGGAAGCACTGGACGCCCGTATCGTCTTGGTATGCGACTACTTTTAAATCCATATCAACGATCTTGCAAGCGCGATTCGAATCCAGAACATTCAATCTCGCGCGCAAACGTTTAACCTTTAGACCAATAACTCAGCATCCAACGGTGTTAACGGTTGTCCAGTGGTTCTAGTTTTTAGATGATGGTTGAACATTGATTGGTTCATGATCTCAAGTAAAACTCAACAACCTTCACGAATCTATAACTGAGATGTGTCAGTATGAAATACTAATCAGATTACAACGGAATATTTTGATTTACAAATGATAATAATAAGCTTTTATTTTAAGCATATAACAGAAAATTGATGAATTTTCATGATATTAATCATAAAACTGAAAATAACTAGTTCTATGATATTATGTTTAACATCAATAGTCCAATTAATCATGAAATTATTCATATGATAAAAGATTATTACTACTATTCTATTAATAATGAGATACTATCATTATCAATTAGTATAATATAATATATTATGGACAGACACAAACAAATCCTTTACATACAAATTACTGATATTAGCTTTCTTTCTCATTCTCTACAAACAAATATTTATTGTATGAGAACAGAAATAAACTTTATCTAAATGATTATATCGATATATTTCCAGTATTGATTTCACGTGAAAGGAAAAAAATTAAAACAAAACAACTAAGTAGATAATATTTTAATTATTTAAGAAAACAATACTCATATTATAGTACAAAAATGGAAATAGAATCCACAGAAGAGTCCAATTACGCACACTGAATCAGTCAGTTATAATTAACGTGAAGACTAACAATAAGGGGCAACGATTCAAGTTCTTTTACTACATCAACACAGCAATCCAATTATTACAAGTGTGCCCCCAAATGCCCTGGTAAGGCCGAGAATGAAGTGGACTCGCCCTCCCTTTCGAAAAACTCTCACACGACCACCCGTATATAGCCTCTGCCAAGGAAGTCCTACTCATTGCCTACTCGCACCACGGGTGTTCTTTACGAAAATGAGAGGACGAAAAGCGAACGTCCGGCGCTTTAACCGGATCTCAAATCAATGGTGCACATGGGCTCCAGTATCTTACGGGAACAAATGGCGTACGAACCAATTTCTTGGTCACCGGCTTCCATGGGACTGCATCGCCTCACGATGCTCCACTGCCTTGTGGATCAGATCTTCAGGTCAAAGGCTCAGGGTGTGGCCCCCTAAGAAAACCACCTGCTTCTGTCTGGGCACCGGAGCAGTATCACAGCCCACACACAAAAAAAGAAATGATAAACTGTCTATTTATGGAAAATATTCTTCTTGATCCGAATAGCAATCAAATGACTCACGTTATTATTATTATTATTATTATTATTATTATTATTATTATTATTATTATTTACCACGTCATTTATTCACTCTCTTTTATCCCTACTCTGTGTAAACTTATTTTCCGACTTATACAGCAGCTCGCCACTCGTGAAAATTCGGCTCTACCTAAGTCACTGTCTGCTTGAAAATTGTACGTTACCACCGAATACGAGTACTGAAGCAGTTTTTCTGGAACCACGTGCACCATTCAAACTGGCTGCCTTTAACGTTCGCACATTTATGCAGGTCGGACAACAGATAGGGCTGGCTATGTATTTGAAAAGTCTTAATATTGACGTTTGTTCTCTATCCGAAACCCGCATCTTCATCCGATCTTGCTGGCGTTGGTGTCGCACTAAGCGCTAGAGCTGAGGAAGCACTAATCGAATGGATCCCCATTAACAGTCGGTTATGTGCTGTTAGATTGGAAAGTTCCATCAAAGTGAGAAGAAATCGGCGTGAGAAACGATGGCTTTTCGTCATCTCCACCTATGCCCCGACAGACTGCAGCCCGCATGCAGTCAAAGATGAATTTTATCACCAGTTAACTGTTCTTCTCCAGAAATTGCGTTCGACAGATATTGTAGTACTAGCCGGAGACTTGAATGCTCAGGTCGGGCGTCTAGGCACAGAAGAGAGTCGTTTAGGTGGTCGATGGGGACTCGTTGGTCACAGGACAGATAACGGGGAACGTCTACTGCAACTGTGCACAGACCACAACCTGTTTCTGGCTAGCACTAACTTTCGGCACAGTCATCGCCAATGTGCCACCTGGCGTCCCCCTTCTGCATTTCAGGCCTGGACTCAGATTGATCACATCGCGATAAGCTGCCACTGGCGTGGTTGTGTACAAGACTGCCGATCCTTTTCGAGTACCTATCTGGAATGTGATCATGCTCTGGTCTGCGCCAATCTTACCTTACTTTTCAGTGGACAACGAAGTGACCGCCACCAAAGGATTGACGTTAGCAAGCTGGCTGCAATTTCTAATGCTAGTAAGTACCGAACCGAGCTAGCTTCTAGGCTAGCTACCATTCCACCGAAAAGTATAGATGGGCATTGGTTGCAGTTGCATGACGCCATGAAAATGGCGGGTACAGTCTGTTGTGGGTTCGCGAAACGTCCCGCTTACAAACACTGGGCTTCTTCTGGTTCCTTACAACTCATCGAAGCCCGTCGGTCTACTCCGGGTGACCGCGAATTTGACCACAGACGAAGGATGTTACGTAATGAAATCGGGCAAAGCTTGCGTAAGAACCGAGAAGCCTGGTGGTCGGAGCGTGCTAATGAGCTGGAAGCAGCAGCTGCATCTGGTAATTACCGGGAGCTCTTCCAACTCATCCGAGCCACTGGCAGCAAGAAGTCTGGTGTGAGCGAAACAATCTGCGAAGATGACGGAACGCCAATCACTAACATCTATCGACGTCTTGGACGATGGGCAGAATTTTTCGAAGGGCAGTTCAACTTGCCTGCTGCTCCAGCAACGTCGGTCAGACTGTCCTGCCCTCCATGGCCGGTGACGACTGATCCACCAAATGAGGCGGAAGTCCGCAAGGAACTCCAACTCTTGAAACATTACAAATCACCGAACCCAGATGACTTACCTCCGGCTCTTTTTAAAGATGGTGGTGACTTTCTGACCAAGGGACTGACGACGTTGTTTGCAAAGGTCTGGGAACTAGAGAGTGGAATGAGTCGATAGTTGTAACTATCTTTAAAAAGGGTTCATGTCGTTCCTGTAACAACTATCGGGGGACAAGTCTACTTCCGATTGCGTCCAAGCTATTGGCTTCCGTCATACTTCGTAGGTTGTTCAAAACCCGAGAAAGATTGACTCGCGAGGAGCAGGCTGGGTTTCGTTCCGGTCGAGGATGTATTGGTCATATCTTCACCCTCCGCCAAATGTTAGAACACCACCATACTTATCAAAGGCCAACAATCGTAGTGCTTCTTGATATCAGGGCTGCCTTCGATTCGTTGGACAGAACTGTTCTCTGGGATTGTCTATTGAAGAAGGGTGTGCGTGAGAAGTTTATTAACACCCTAAAAGCCCTATACACAAACACCTCAGACAGAGTGAGGGCATACAACCACCTTTCTCCATTATTCCATTCAAGCAGTGGGGTTAACAGGGTTGCATAATCTCATCATTCCTCTCGAACTTTGCCATCGACGACATTCTGGAAACAGCTCTGATGGATCTAAGTAATGGTGGTGTGGATCTGTTGCCTGGAAAAAGACTTCTCGACCTTGAGTATGCGGATGAAATTGTCTTACTGTGCGATAATGCCCAAGGCATGCAATCCACACTTAATCAGTTGGCAATCAATGTCCGTAGGTATGGTATGTGCTTTGCACCTTCGAAGTGCAAAGTACTTCTACAAGACTGGCAGGATTCTAATCCTGTACTCACTCTGGATGGTGAGCAGATAGAAGTGGTCGAGAAGTTCGTGTATCTGGGTAGCTGCATAAGTGCTGGTGGTGGCGTGAGTGATGAGATCAATGCACGTATAGTGAAAGCCAGAGCGGCTTATGCCAATCTGGGCCACCTTTGGCGCCTTCGTGATGTCAGTCTGGCTGTAAAAGGTCGGATCTACAACGTGTCGGTGAGAGCAGTTTTGCTCTATGCTTGTGAAACCTGGCCTCTCCGAGTTAAGGATGTTAGACGTCTCCCTGTGTTCGCTCATCGCTGTCTCCGAAGGATTGCTGACATCCAGTGGCAACACCATGTCAGTAATGCAGAGGTTCGGCATCGTGTGTTCGGGCACAGAGGCGATAATGCAATTGGCGTCACCATCTTGAAACACTGACTTCGGTGGCTTGGACATGTTCTACGAATGTCGTTCCAGAGAATTCCACGTCGTGCATTATTTGCCGACTCTGGGACTGGTTGGAAAGAGCGGAGAGGTGGTCAGTGTATGACATGGTGTCATGGTATAAAAGAGAGCTGTAAAAGGCTGGCTTCTGTTGGTCCTTCACGACCCCCTGGTTGGGGTCCTAAGGATGGTGCAACACAGTGACTAGAGACGTCATCAGATATGGCTCAGAATAGAAGCCAATGGCGATCCTGCTGTAACCTTTTTCTTTCTTCGTAAAAAGTGGTTGCTTCTTCCTTAATTGTAAGATTTTTTCTGATTCTATCTTTTCATTTCCCCCATTATTATTATTACTATTACACTACCTTACACTAATCTTTTCGTTATTGTTCTTTTTTTCCCTTACGCTCCTTACCGTCTGCTTCTTTTGTTGTTTTTTCCCTTCTCTTAAAATTCTCATTGTTTGTGTGGCGCATATATATTTGGTGCCCTCTTGTACCAATATTTATGTGTTCAAATAAATAAGTAATAACATAGCTACTAAGTATGTTATATCTTCCATATGGTGATTTTCATCATATTACACATTAGTAGTCTGATTTAATTTTATTTTAACGCAAGAGGATTTCATTCCTTTCAAATTGATGTTATGTCAAGTGATAATTTTATTCAAACAACGAATCATTACTATATGAATAACTGCGCATCGCGGTAAGCAATGGTTGAACATATGTTACATATATCTCAGACAACTCAGTCAGAGAAGACTTACAACCTCAACAACCGGTCGCTATCTTTTCTTAGAACCTCATGCCAAACACATCATTGTTTACTCAATTGTTCCCTTCAATCGAGTAGTGTTTTAAAGATAACTGTAATTAAATACATGCACATCTCTTACTTCCACATGGAAGGAGTAATAGAGAGCATACTATTGAGTATTTTATTTGTTGCTTAATTACTTGACGAACTATTAAATGAAGTGGAAAGACTTTAAACAGAAATTAACATTTGCATACTTACATTATGCACAGATTTCGGGGAGATAGTTTCCAAGACAGAACTAGTTTGAGTAGCGATAAATTCATTTGTATTCTCATCACCTGAAAATTGGGGTGGTCCCAGCAGCAAATAGAAGGAAATATTGATACGGTATGAACAATTCAAGTACTGAATTCAATAAGATATACAATACATGTATTAGATAATTAAAAAATAAATCAGTATACGATCATGCTAGCTTAATAGGTATATAAACGGACCGACAAGTACAAAAATTTGCAATTTGAAAATGTATAGTTCACCTATCAATAGTTATAAATTGATAAAATGACATGAAATACATAAATATAAGTTATGTACAACGAAAATACATTTGCATACATACATATATGCTGAAAATCATTAACAGAAAAAGATCTAACTGATATCATTTTGTAGTTTATAACTGTCCAGTAATGAAAACCTATGTATGTCTATTAATAACACGAGTTAGAATAAACCAAATCATGTACACACAGCTATTAGGCCTCATGCATAAGATGTAGTATGGATGTTATTAAAGATATTATCTGGTAGTCTTTATGAAGCGTTCAAATCTTTGACCAGCTTAGTTGAAAAAAGTTATTACTTTGTTAGTGGAAAAAACGATTATACAATAATAGAAATAATATATTTGTAATAATCATGTGATATAAATGTAAAAGAGACATAAAACTACAAATCTCATTGTATTTCAGGTTATTTTAAAGTCTTTTGGAATGGAAAAAAAAACACGGAAACAACACACATTAATAAATCATCATCAGAGATTGCACAGTGTACATGAATACATGCATGGAATAAAAAAAAGTTACTGGAAGTAGGTCATCCACCTGGACTCATCAACAAATCATAAAAACCACTTTGTTAATTTAGTTGATGTTGATGAGAGTCAAAATGTAAGCTTCATTCGTAGTTTAAATCATTGAATAGAAAACCATTTGAACAGTACAAAATGTTCGTTTTTGTATTGTTTGTTTGAATCTTACTCATTGATGTTTAGGACTGCAATTGATCAGTCTGTTGTCACCCCATTGTACAAGCTAGTGATCTTCTGGACTCAGTAGTTAAAAGGATAACATGATGACATTTGAGTCTCGAAGTGAACATCAACTCTGGGATGCAGGACGAAAAACGAGCCTTGGATTCCACTGCAAGGTACCGTCCATTTCGCTTATAGTACAAAATGTGTTAAATAGTTTAATATGAAAGTTATTTTTGAATCACTTTAAACAGTGTAATTAATTCATTTAGTTTTAAATTACATTTAAACGAGAACAAAAGTGTAACTAATATTTCATGGAATCATACAAGGTACTAGATTTTCATAAAACACTAAACAGTCATCATACTGTATACATAAATTTTTATTGATGACACAGAATAACAAACTTTCAATTGTTTGCTATTTGATGGAAAATTAGAAATTGGATAATGGACAGGTCAAAACTGCAACTAATAATAACAATAATGGTGTTTATTGATTACAAACCATTTAAGGCATAAAAAAAGAAACCGCCGCTGATTAACGAGATTAATTTCTCTGAAGAATCAAAGTGAAAAACCATGTACACACATACATGCTAGTTGACATACAAACATAAACGCTTCTTTGATGTGTACTCTATCGTGTGAAATGCTGTTTTCTTATCACTCAGTAACAACTACCAATCAATACATAAATAAACAAATAAATGAACAATCAACAAAGAAAAGAGATTTCAAGAGAAACAGATTATTAATATCCTGTTGTTAAACACAACTATAAGTCATTAAATCAATTTTTCTGTTTTGGCACACAATCATTAATAATAATAATAATAATAATAATAATAATAATAATAATAATAATAATAATGTACTAGAAATTTCATATGCAGATACAAAAATAAACAAACAGACAAGTTAATTCGATGCAATGTTTATCCGTTCAAAACCATCATAAATTCTTACATGAAATGCTCCAACATTGATATTTAGTACATTAAAACTAAGTTTGAAATTGTTATAAGTATTAAAGAAATTATTATACAAGCACTTAACAGAGAAAAGAAAGAACGAAACATAAATGGACAAGAGATCAGAAAAACTATGCTAATTGAAGGTTGAATACATTTTTTTATATAATGGTAATAGCATCACGAAGCAAGTGCTAACCTAGAATCCAGAAGGAAAACAAAAAAGAAGACCGCAGAACACACTGCGCCAAGAATTGGAAGCAGACATCGAAAGGATGAACAGCAAATGGAAAGGAGTCTCCAGGACAGACTTCGATGGAGAATCCCGGTGGGAGGCCGAGGTCTATCCATGGGGAGTAACAGGAGTAAGTAAGTGATAATAATAAACATTTTCACAATAATAATCAATTCATTAAATGAGTTTAACTATGTTTGTAGATGATTTTTAGATTACAGTCAGTGTAGTGGAATATGAGTTGGACATTTATCTTATTAGGAACTGGTAGGAATCATTTATACTCCCACTAAAACAATACAGTTGACTAGTTTCAAATAGAACAAATCATGAGTGTCAGACTTAGCTACTAAGAAAAAATCGAGAGAATATTACTAAAATATGTATCTGTAGACAATATCGAGGCACCCACTTGGTCTGCATATACTGTTGAACAAAACAAGATGGAAATATAACCGAGGTTACGGGCGAACCGGTTAGTTTCTTTTACGTTTTTGATGATAGTTAACTAGATATATAAAATAGGAACTGATAAGATACTTTAATATTATTGGTACAAAGGTGCACCGAATACATATGCGCCACAAAATTCACTTGATTTGTGTGTGGGCAGTGATACTGCTAGGATGCCCAGGTCGAAACAGGTGATCTTCTTAGGGGGCAACATCTGAAGCCTTCAACATAAAGGTCTGATCCACGAGGCAGTGGAGCAAGGTCATGAGATGCAGTCCCATGGTAGCCAATGACCAATCATTGATTTATGCGTCATTAGTTCCCTCTGTATCCAGGAGCCCGTGTGCACCATTGGTTTGGAATCAGAATTTTCCAACTCCCATAGGTGGATCTTCCATATCCACTAACCTGGTTAAAGCACCGGACATTTGTTTTTGTAAACTACACCCTTGCCGCGAGAAGGCAGTGAGTAGAACTTCCCTGAAAGTGGGTGTATACGCATGGTCATGTGAGAGTATTTCGAGAGGGAGAGGGGACTCTCTCTACTCTCGGCCGTACCAGGGCATGTTTGTAAACATTACCAAGTATAGTAAAATTAGGGTCATACCGTTAAGCACATAAAAACTGTGGCGTTAAATTGAGAGTGGCTAAAACTTCTACAATATAAGGCACGCTTATGTGTAGATCTGTCAGATTATTTGAATAAATCTCGTAAATGAAGTCAAGCAAAGTATCTAAACCTAAAATTCTTGGATGTGCAACATTTAGTATATAAAATAGAATTGATCCACTTTAATTTTCGGATGAGTCACGATAAATAAAAATTAACTAAATCAGATGGTGATGAAGAGTTGATCGCGTGAAACCGAGCTAAGTATGCAAGCAGGCTCATCAAATTATTACTCTAAATCAAAAACGTCATATTGAGTTTTAAAAAACATTTGATCAGTGTATCAAAGAAAGTTATTGATCGAGTACCTTTTTTCATTTTCATCAAATACAGCCTATAGTCGTGAAGTAATCGAGAGTGGACTGTTGTAGATAATGCTTATCTTTTAAGAAAGGATTCCTGAAAACTGGGAACCATTCCTCTTTTTAAGTTGTAAATGTCAGCGAAACAAGAATACAACAGTATGAAACGGACAAAAGAAATATCAGTGCAACAAACAATCTTATTCACCTTTGCGAAATTCACACCACTGTGCTAAATCCTACATTATGTTAACATATATACTGATAACCACTAATGAAATCATGTATATATGAAAAAATACAGCAAAATACAATACAAAACCCCCAAAAATTATAGCTACAAAATAAAAGCAAGCATAAAGACGTTCTAATGAAATGACACCTTGAAATAATATGTAGTTATGAAAAAAAAAACACTGTTGCCTATAGTGAGGGAAACAATTTTTTTCAATGATTCTACAACTAATCACATTCAGAAAAATTTGGATTGAAGTAAATTTCTTGTGTAAAAACAGTCTGTTGATGTATGATAAATTTTCAAAGAAATAAGACCATTGCTGAAGACATTTCACGCATTAAACTTCAAGAATATTAAATGTTTACAACAAGCATTTCATTATAACATAAACCTATCATTTAATAGTTGAATTCATGAAACTACCGGTGGATACACACTGCTGAGGAGTTCCATACATGGAAAAAACGGTCATCCAATACTTCCAGGTTTTTAACGGTGTTCTAGCTTAAATCAACTCATGCATTCAACTATTAAATAATTACAATCTTCACAAACTTCTATTCTGATAATAAAATTATCAATATGAATTTCACTTTAAATGAAGCGTAAGGTGGATATTTTGTAAAATATATATAAAGAAGCTGTTTGTCAGTATTTGCACATCACAAACATAATATACGATGCTATAAGTTTGAAAAACTCTATGCTCCTGAAAAGTTTAATAGATTATTCCATCGAGAATATGATTCCACATAATCAAGAAATTACAAAAACACGCAACTTTATTTAATGAATATAACATAATTAGAATCTTTTGTATGAGTAGCATTACCTGGACAACTGAACTAATGTATGTAAAGCTGAGTTGAAACAACTGACTAGATGATTGAAAGATTAATGCCATGCTCAGTAAACAATCATTCAGCAAGTAATTAACAGCACCATTGAACAACACTCACAAAAAAGACGTGATAAAAAGCTCAGTATATAAATATGTACTTGATAAATCATTAAAATTAGAAATAAACACAAGAAATCATGTCTTTCATGCATATATTTAGAATGGTTATAACATTCAAATGGAACAATATGTGGTTAGATACAGCACATACAAAAATATATAAATATTCATGAATATCAAATGAATTTACACCAAGCGCTATATTACAGAAAAAGAAACAACGAAATTTTTACAATAGGATTAACATTGAAGGCGGTAGATCGCAACATAGTGCAATAAATCATACCCTTTTGACTATTTATACGATCCGAAAGTGTACCTTGAGGACCTAGATTTGTGCATATAGTTTCAAATTAAACAACATGTAAAAATGTTTATTTCTGAATATGCAATATATATATATATATATATATATATATATATATATATATATGGTCGAAAAAATCCATTACTGGTTGAAAGATTTAAAAAATATTCTGCTTCAATTTAGAAAGGTATTCTTCAGATGTTCCGATTTCAAGGCAACAATACACACTAGTAGAATGTCATTGGTTTTCATTTGGTCATTCAACTCTTTTAAAAAAGTCTCAAATAGGTGAGGTTAATCTCTTGCAAAATGATAACTCCAATTTACACAATATAGAAAACTATCTATTCACAATTCACTAATCCACATTACTTCATGCTATAAAGTATTATAATGCCTAAAGACAATTGAGAAAAATAACTTATTCGTTGATACAGAGTAAACCAGAATAAAATGTAGTCATTGACCTGTAACAAATTTAACTAGATTTACTTTAATTAAGAAAAAATGTTTTCAATATTCTATTGGGAAAATGATGGAAAATCATTTGATCAGTCGAAGATGGGAGGGTTGATAGTGGACTAGAAGATAAAGAAAAACACCCTGATAAGAAATGGAAGAGCTGTTTTTAAAGTTATTTTATTTATTTATTCAAACACATAAACATTGTTATGAGGACGAACCAAATATATGTGCGTCACACAAATCATTGTGTAAGGGCTGAAATACTACTCACGTGCCCATACCGAAGTAAGTGGATTTCGAGTCGTTAACCTAGAGGTGTAATCCATATGCGGTAGAGTAACATTAGAAGATGCACTCCCTTGTTAACCGGTGTCCCATAATAATTTAGTGAATGAAATTCTAAACTGTCATATTATTGAATAGATCATCATTGTAATTTAAGTTGTGTAAAAGAAAAGAGCAACAATATTTTAAATTACATTATCATGATGCACTTAAGTTGGAATGTGGATACTAGTTTAAGTGATATAACATTTCATGAACTGTGTTATAATATAATTTGGCTGGAGGTAGTTAGTAAGTGGTTATCGATCTGTATTTGGTAGCTAGTTGGCAGTCTCGTAATTTGTGAACAATATTTGTTTTAATTCGCTGAACTTTACAGAAGGCGAAAAGTAATAAAAATATGGCATTTTACAAAATATATAAAGAGAACTGTTGCTATAAAATCCAGTAACAATTCTTAATTTGAAGAATTCAACTCCTTCATGTCAATAATCATAGTCAGATCTTAAAAAAAGTGAGCGATAGCTACAAATCGTTGAACTAAGAATACATTGAAAATTGACAAAAGCTTTTAGAATACTGGGACTTTATGAACTCCAGGCAAATAACGTAATTTGCTAAACTAAAAATAATATCAGAATAAAATGCCAATTTGCAGGGGTTATTAATAGGTTTCAATAATAAAAGCACACGGTTTATTGTTTCGAAAGATATAAGATGACTAAAATTACTTTAAACTGAATAGCTGTGATAAAAAACTTTTAATCTATTCAGAATGAGTAGGGAGATAATATCATTACAACGATGAAATAGTGGAGAATTTATATATATATATATATATATATATAATCGTACGAGGTAAGATCGAATAACATAATATTTATTTTCTTGAAAAAATAGAAACAAGATTACTAACTTCATATTGACATGAAAAGAAAAAGATTTATCCGATGAAATGTCAATCCTATAAAGTTGAATTCATCTGTTTTTATGCTATTTAAATAAAATTAATAAATTGAAAATAATCATAGCGACAAGAAAAATTCAATTTATTTTATTTTATCCAGAAGCAATTATTTATGTTGTAAAAGAAGGAAAAAAAGGGCATAAAAATTGATAACTTCAAGATAAAGTGAAAAAAGTCTTAGTATTGAACATTGAAGTAAAGCATTTAAAGAATTAAGTTAACCATTTTCCTAATAAACTATTCAAATTAATACTGAAATATACGCAAATAAAATGAGTTCATTTATGTATTCAATTTGTAATTCAAACAACTGTTCATGGTTCAACAAAAATATCTGTAAAATAGCTAACGGATATAAATCATTTATCAAATGCAATAGCCTGGGAATCCCAGTTTTCATATCATATCGAGTTTATGTGGTTGCTAATAATAGAACTATATTGTCCAAAACTGAATTCTTCAGCCTTAAATCACTAAGATCATCACGGCATATCCGTACGTATTAACGTACATATTATTGGAAGCAAAAGATGAACAATAGCTAAATAAGCTTAAGCAATAAATAAAACATCGAACAAAGTAACCGTTCTTAACTCTTTAAATGTGCTTATTTTTCACAACTATTTACATAAATCTTGCATCACAATAAAATACATTTGATAATTAATTTCGTATTAAAAACATGAAATGTGTAGTTAAAATTGTAGAGTCAAACACAATAACTGCTTTACGTGACCTATATATATGCTGATAAACTTGTGACACAATAGTATACACACAAGAAAGAAAATATGTGAATGTATTAATGATCATATGTACCAATTAAGTTTAAGCAAATATTAACACAGTTGTGGGTATTCACAAGGTCATCCATACTTTTTTCTATAATAAATCAATAGATTATGGCGTTCGTTGTATGTATTCGTGCCAACTTGCTAACATAAATATGTATATTGAAATTTCTCATTTCTTTTACTTGGTAATACAATGAAGGTATATATCATATTAGTCAAACTGAGAATCGAAACTGAAATAAAAGTGTTTCATCAGTCAGAAATATCCCACTGCAGTAAAAATACTGCTCTTAAAATACTTATGCACAGCTTTGGATATTTTAAATTTAAATATACATTAACAATTAGTCACAGTCAATCTTCAAGCAAATTCTCCTGATACAGTTTGAACAGTTGTGTTACATATTTTTAAGTAATTACATGTTCATCAGCATACCATCTAGTTAGTTAGCACACGAATGCCCGGTAACAACTGAGGGTATTCAGAGTCCACGCTCCCACTCGAAATCCTCATATGAAGCCACACTCAGCGAAATCCTACTCACTGCATTCTAGTGAAGATGGTGATATTGACGAAAAGTGGATGTCCGGTGCTTTAACCGGGTTTGTGGACACGGAGAGTCCACATACGGCAGATGGAAACACTGATTCCAAACTAAGAGTGTACATGGGCTTCATAATACTGAGGGAAGAGATGGTGTGTAAATAAATTGTTGATCACCGCCCACCATGAAATCGAATCTACTAACGTCTCTTCACTGGATTGTGGATTACACCTATAGGTCAAAGGCTACAGGAGTAGCCTTCTGAGTAAACGACCTGCTTCAATTTGTGTAAATAAGCAGTATCCCAGTCCAACACAGAGATTTAATGATTTGTGGAGCATATATATTTCGACGTCCCTCTGTACTAATGTTGATGACATATATATATATATATATACTGTATCAAATTGTCATGTGAGTGAATCTTCTTGATCACTCGCTTATGAAATTCATAATGAAGCGCAGTCTCAAACAATCATTCCGCTATGATATTTTTAACAAACCAATAATCATCCTAATTTGTTTTCCCTTCTCATATTTTAACTTCTCCCAATTTCACCATCTATTATTTCTGACTGTACGTTATTAAAAATAATTGAGGTGAATTACCAATTATATTCACTATAATCACATCAGTGCTCATATAGGACATAATTTCGGATACAATAAAAATGGAATCAAGTAGTACAGAAAAAACCAATATACTTATGATTCGTATGACAAATTACCTGGAATTAATCGATCAGTTTTTTAAGGAAACAGAGTATGCTGGAGAAAAACTAGCTAATCAGTCACAATAAATAAGAGAGATTGGAAATACAGTTATTAATGGAAATCATGAACCAATCAGTGTTAGACGACCATTGAAAAATTGGAAGCGCTAGACAGTACTGGGTTCGAATCTGTGTAGCTTTGTGGATAAACACTCCTGAGGACTCCCAAACGAGAATGAAACGGTCATCTAGTGCTCTCAGCTTTTTTATTACGTGTTTAACATCGATCTGTTCATGATTTCTATGAAATTCAATAATCACCACAAATGTTTTTAAGTTATCAGAAAAAGAACTCATAAATTATGACTTATTGAATTTTGTATGTTGTATTCCTCGCAAAGAGAATCGTTTTCAACAAAAACTCTCCAATTGAACGTGTGAAAAATTGTTTATCTGAAATGTTTGGTACATACTCTAAGGTGACTAGATAGTAGAAAGAAACAATTATAAACTTAGCAATTAGCGTGCAATACACAATACTGATCATATTTATAACAGAATTACGGCTTTTAAAAAATAAATAAAACTTGATTTAAAAAAACTAAACTTTTTTGGAATGTCGATCACAAAATTCAATTAAAAGAAATGAACTGTTTCTATTACAGCTAACAACAAAAGAGCATGGATGGTTAATTTTAAGAGAAAAGAAAATTCTTACTCAAAGTGGAATGCATATACTCCAATTGCCCCCAAATATCATCATTCTCCGTTACAGCTAATATTGTACTATCAAAAGCTGAATTGAATGGACCAGTATGACCTGGAAACGAAGACGACAGTAATAGGAAGAGATAAATACTGACATAAACTCCCCATTAATTTTAATAACAACAGTATTTCACTGAAAGAAGTCATCAGAACAAATAGAGCATATAAATATTTATATGGTGAAATCAATAAAAGAAATTGACAATCTGAGTAAAAACAGTGGAGGGACAAGTAAATTATTCTAACGACGCTACTTAAGATCAATATGGAAAAAGGTCGATAATTTTCTATTTTCAAACAAAAATTATGCAGGGAGTGTTAGTTAGATACAACAGAAACAAATTTCACTTAAGTATATATATATATATATATATATATATATATATATATATATATATATATATATATATATATATATACCATTAAATGTGTTCAGTTTTATTAATAAGAGCAGCGAAAACGTAAATTGAAATGTACTGTGAACGTATTTAAAGCTGTAATGTCTAAAACTAAAAAGCAGTTGACTGTCCAGTAGTAACAGTTATTTCGTTTCAATTTTTCGAATATATAATAATGAACCATTATAGTTTAACAGAAGGGTTCCATGCACTATGAATAAAAGGAATAAGCAGTAGTTTGATAGGTGAGAGTTGAAGTTGATTAGACGACACATTAGGCCATCCCCCATGATTTGATTGACAATATTTCTTATGACATATGTGACACGAATGTTCCATTTGTTGGAAGAGAATAACCGGAGATAAGAGCGTAAATACCATCCCCCTGCATATCTACATGATTTGTACAAGTGCTAGATTAAAAAAAGCTTTGTAAACTGTACTAGTTTTTAGAACAATATTACTTAAACAGTAATGATGATATCGATAAGAGGACGCGATGAATTCGTTGAGTTTCGTCTCTTTCTAATAAATTGTATAAAAGCTATAATGTTAAAAATGAATTGATAATCAATAACGAATAAGCTAATGTGTAATATGAAGAAAGTTAAGAATTTAAGTTTTAATAAGCAGGATTCATTTTATTATTGATTGAGCTAATAGTTCCAGTATATTAGAACGACTGTGTAATTTGACCAAACAAATTTTTTAAGCTTAACAAGGAAAATTAAACGAGTGAGGCCAATTCATTAAATTATCATAATAATTAGTTGGAAAAAGGGTCAAGATGTTACCAAAGTAGCGATGGCTGACAACCGACTGCTTTTAAATAAAAAGATCAGGTTAAAGCCTTCTGACAGATTTGACGTCTGTAAATTTAAATAACACGGAGTCGGATCCACTTATTAATAACTTTAAAAGAGTTATTCAAGTAATTGCTGTACTTCGTGTCTGGGTGATAGAATTCTCTACAATAGACAACAGCTTCATATAAAACTGATCTTAATCACCTTCATTGTTGTTATTGGTGAGTGCATCATATTAGATGACATTCATTTTAATCCACTACTTCTTTGTTTTTAAAGATGCTTTTATGATTCCAGATTCATGAGATTCCTATCTCATAGGTGCTTTTCGTGCTTTTTTGGAAAGTGTCAGTGAAACTTCCTCTTCATGACCAGAGTACAACAGCAAATCTCCCAGAGATAGTTTCTTCTGTTCAATGGATTTCACTTGTTCGTTACTGCAGCTACTTGAATGGTCCTATCGGTCTCACTTGATTGTGCGGATATTCTATGTACCTATGCTAATTGTTGCTTTGGTTGTTAGAAAAGGCATCTGCCTCATGAATTCCGAAGAATTTCAGCTTCCATCATGAAGCGTCAAAACTCTGTAAATAAAGGTCCCTCAACCGTTAAGAAAGGGTTTAAGTGGTCAAAAGTTTTTTTCCAGTTAGCATTTTCTTAGCAAGATTGTTTTCTACAGGATAGGGTTTCTTACCCCATGTCCATCCACGTACATTTAATTTGATATTTACAATCAAATGCGATTAACTGACGAGTTTCAATCGATGCGTGGTTATTTTAATCCAGATCACTTCTAAGTTGGAGGAATGGGAATACCAAATATAACAGCGGATTAGAACGTGAATGGAGTAAGATAATCAAAATGGTTTCCTTAAAATAATTAAGGGTAATGGGTAAACTGAAATGAAGGGATATCAGAAACATTTACGAATGAAATCATAGGGATATGAGTAATAACTAAAGAGAGGGGGATATTTTCGAATAAGAAATATAATGATATTAAAAATAATAATACTAATAGTTCAAGACCATGGAAAAAATAAGACGAACTTCTTTTGTACGCACAGTTCCGATTTGATTGCATGGATGGTGAGTTTTTTTCTATTTTTAAGGAGTTGGATACAAAGAAGTCTAAATAGATTTAGACGAATTGTATAAACAACTTTAGAATTAACCTGTGGATCAGTAGAGATTGGGATCGATAAAATATTCAAGTATGGGATTTCTAACTGCTTTCCTCTCACCGTTGTAGAATCCCCCAGTGATATGTTCTTGTATGCGAATTGAAAGCAAGTGCTGAATATAGTCTATGCGCTTTGCTCAAAAGAAGCAAATGAACAACTAAATGCATACAGAGGTAATCAGACGAAAAATGTTATCCTTTACAGATACAGAAACCAAGTTTCTACTAGTGAGCAGTTAGTTACAGCTTCAGTTAATAACTTAAGCATACAATAAAAAATACATAATATAGTTATCGGTAAGATAACACTTCCTTAAAATTCACTTCGTTAAAATATTAACAAGTAAAAGGAAAAAAGATATTAAATCATAAATTACTCACTCTTTTGTTCAGTAACATCAGATGAATAATAATGATCATCTTCATTTGATTTCAGTTTCTTGTTAGATGATGATAACCGATGTGAAATTGATGGTGAAGGTGCTGAAAATTGTTGCATTGTTTTATTAATATTGAATGTTGATTATCGAAACAGCAGTAAAGAGGGAAAGGATAGAAACAAAACAAAAATACAATTCGTCAAATCTAAGGAATATAAACAATGAAATATTATTGTTTAGAATAGTGATGATGAATACTAAATAAAATCCAGAGAGAGAAGAGGAGGAGAAAAAGACATGTTAATTTAAACAGAAGACTAACCGATGCATACATTGGCAAAGTCATTCATTAATCAGTGATTGTCGAATATATATAAAATGCCTATTTTAGTTTAAAGGTTCTTGTATAGATTGTTTTAATTTGTAGGTTGTATTCGTCACTAACTGATCTCAGTCGAGGTGTATCTGAGAACCAGGGAGAACTAAATAGCGATTTAGTCCTAGTCTGGCACCCCTCAACAGTGAGAATCAACAACCCCACAACAGATAGAATGAAGGAACATGGGGTCTCACAGGAAATGAATCAGTTTTCAACGGTACGAGGTTAATTTCCGTCAGTTTCTAATGTATTCGACGTCATTTATTGCGACTGGTGACAACTGTTCCACTTTTGGCACGACCACATCTCAATTCATTTGTGTTCTTTAGCTATGTAGAGGTTAATCAACACTCAACCACATTATATTATCAGACAACTATTATTTCATCATCAAAAACGATGACACAACGTCTCTGCCATTACATTTTCATAACTGATTTCAGTGTGAATTATATAAACAAGGTATTTCAACTAAATAATATTGGTTTGGGCATACATACAGAAATAATCTTTAAATAAAGTTGGCGTATCGAACATAAGTATCAATAGAAAAAAAAGACAAAACAGTGACTCTTCTTCTACTGCATGGAAAAGCATTGCCAAATAAAAACCATGACGAAGTGATGAATTCTAAGATTCGGTTTTCAACTATTTAGCGTGCAAAATCTAAAATCAACCTTATCCAGGTTTATATGGCTAGTTATTACATAGAACACAAAAATGTGTAATGCAATATTCAATACTCTGGTATATCTTATTTATATATATATATATATATATATATATATATATATATATATATATATATATATATAGTTTTTTTGGTGAGTAGTACGCAGTCGAACTTATCCGTGTTTTTTTATCAGGAAAAACACCATTCCAAAATGAAATGATTGGAATCCAACCTGCCAAGCCTATGAAAAAACCTATATAGATATACACACATAAACATGTTTAAGTAACAGTGTACAAATTATACTGTATTGTTAAATGTTAATTGAATATTTGAATGTATGTTAAGACTACGCATTTTCATTGTTCAGAAAGGTCAAATTTAACATATACAACAGACACCATTGCATTCATTATAAATTGCTAATCATATAAATGTGCGAATATTCAGTAACTCTTAATTAGTGTGATCATTTACATTTTGATTTTCTTTGACCTAGTTAACCTGTAGAAACTACGTATGAATCATCAATTATCTCCGTTTCACTTCATCTATTTTCAATGTTTATCTTATTGCATTTTGTTTGTTTTCATTACAACTCAATTTTACCTTATGAAAATTAATATTTCATCCCGTCTTCTCTATATGCACAATATCTCTCTAAACTACTTTGTTATTTGAACGACATATATTTGATTGAACGTTTACATGTAGTTCATTTAAAGTCATCGAATCAATTAAACAGTTTTTTTTATTTTTCGTTTAATATTCTTCTTTTTTTTGATGATATTTGCATTCCGCCCTCAAATTCATACCATACGAAAATAGAAGCATTCAAGTTTACGGAATGTATTTAAATCACATGTTCAGTATAACGGTACAATTATTTTGAGAAAAATGACGGAAAGGAGTAGTAGAATTCCTATCAGGAAAAAACACTAATATTCCACATCTTTCTTGGTTTTCAGTGATTTTATATTTAAAATTAGTCAGCAGTTAAAAATCTATCTGCCATTTGAAAAGTTTGAACAAAAGACGCTTAGGATAATTTATCAAAAGAATTTTCAGTGTTTCAGTCTATTATTTCACACTTATCGTCTGTATCCACACAGTTTGAATAATTCGTCTATTTTTCTCGAAAGGACTAGTGTATTTGTGGTCTGGTGAAAAAATAAACAGTACACAAAGAGAATATTTTTTGGTAAGTTAAACAAATCCTTTATGTCTTCCAAACAGAACAACGCAATTGCTTCAAGTGACGTAGGTCTTACAAACTGGCGCCAACTAATGCTACAATTACGGTTAAAAAGTTGGCATAGCATTAAATACCAACCATAAAACGTTGTATCTAGTTTTAACAACCATAACAAAAATCCTTCTAGTGACAATGACGTAAAAAGATTTGTATTCACTGTATAATTTGACTAAACAATAGGAAATATGTACATATATAGTTTTGTGAAACACTTATATAATACGCATCAAATAAACGTACGTGAATCTGTTAGATATCATGGCTGTACTACAGAACATGTTCAACAGTCAATTATTTAACTGAACGATGGTATGTCTTGATCCGGTTAAGCTCAACATTATTTTATTCTATATTTTCTAGAGCCGGCTTTGTGTTAAGGTAAGTGATGGTTAGCAATATGCAATACATATTACAGCTATCTCACTTAGGAGCTTAACAAGTTCATCAACCGATTTCCTATATTTATTTAGTACCATATGCCTACTCTCAACATTGTTCAATCAGTCAGTCAGCTGCAACGAAGGACCAAACACATATATGCATCGGTCCAAGTTGCCATACCTCATTAGCACAACAAGATGAACACTGGATTCATAAAAGTAGTTAATTCAATGGTGGTAATATATAAGGAAAAATTGCATATAAGGATATAGTAGAGGAAGAAAGAATTAGTTCGTAGAAAGAAAGATATGAAGCGATTTTGTTCTCTTAGTTTAAAGGAAGAGAGTGTATACGCCTACGCCATTGTGATCGATTACGAGACATGTTACCCAGAGTCTCTAACTATTGATTACGATAGTCACGCGGACCCCAACCAAGTAGTCTGCATCTACCAACATGGCTCAGACTAGAAGTTAGTGACTTCGAGCACTGATGCCACGTTTTGGTTTGGCCACCCTTAACTTTCTTCCAATTATCCCTAACACCGGTTAGCATTGCGCGTCGTGGCAATCGGTGTTCAGGTATACGCAACACGTAACCCAACCATTTTGTTAGGTTCCGATAAGCATAATGAATAGTATTTTTTGGGATCCATTTGTGGACCAATATTATGCGTATGTTTTATCGTATAGTTGTTAATTAACTAAACTATTCATATTCATGTCTCTTATTATAAGCTTTATTTTAATCTATGAACTGTGCTTGTACGATTTTCCATTCTTGAATTATTCCGTCCATTAATCACTACCTCCCACGTTTTGGTATGGCCGCCCCTAACTTTCTTCCAACCGTCTCCGACACTAGTCAACATTGCACGCCGTGGTAATCGGTGTTCAAGCATACGTAATATGTGACCCAACCACTTTAGTCGATGAAGATACACAACTTCCAACTGATTTACCATCACTCTCTAATACCGTGTATCTGCCTAATCTCACTATTACTTACCCGATGATCCCAGCGGATGGGAGCAATATTTCTAGGACATCTGTAGTCAGATATTAGTAACTTACGAGTATCTCTTACTCTTAGTGGCCACGTTTCGCAGCCGTAAAGTAGAACAAAACGAACTGCCGCGCAGTATACTCGTCCCTTAAATGATAGACGGATATCTCGCCTTCGCCATAGGTGACGTAAGTCAACAAAAGCCAAACGAACTTTTCGAATCCGTGCTGAGATTTCATCAGACATCAAAAAATTAGGGCTGATCAGACTTCCAAGATAAGTGAAGTTGTCAACGCGTTCGACTACTTCACTCCCTATCCTTAGTTCAGGTGTTGATGCAGACCAGTCCTGAAGCAACAACTTGCATTTAGAGGGAGAAAAGCGCATCCCAAACATTCTAGCATTGTTGCTCAGTGCTGCCAAAAGACTGCATTTTATCAGCGCCTTCACCAAACAGGGCTACATCATCTGCGTATTCCAAGTCGATAAGTGGACCTCCTGGTAGGAGACCAATGCCCGGAAATTCAGTCGATGAGAGCGTTATTTCCATCGATAGATCTATGATGAAGTTAAACAAAAATGGAGAAAGTTGGGGTTGCAAAAGCATATGACAGTTCGCCATAAGCTCTGACTCGACTAGTAGTGTTCGAGTAAAGAGCCTTCACAAGGTTTATGTACTTCTGTGGTACGCCTTTCAATAATAGACACTGCCACAGAACGTCTCGGTCTACAGAGTCAAATGCTACTTTTAAGTCAATGAAGACCACTATTGTCGGACGCCGATAAGTATGCCTGTGTTCTAGAACCTGACGAATGGTGAATATGTGGTCGATGCAGACAAGACCAGGTCTGAAGCCAGCTTGATTCTCTCGTGTTTGCAGTTCACGAGTCTTAGTTAGGCGTTCGATAATTATCGAGGCTAGTATTTCAGATACTATATTAATTAAACTAATCCCTCTATGGTTGTCACAGAATGATTTCGACCCGTTCTTATATATTGGAACGATAAGTGATTGTGACCACTCAGAGGGGATTACGTCCAATCCCCAGATTTTAGCTAAAATATCAGTCAACCTAGTCGCTAAAATTGGACCACCATCCTTAAAGACCTCTGGAGCCAATCCATCTGGACCAGCTGCCCTTCCTCGTTTTAGATTAATTATAGCCTTTTGAACTTCAGCTAGAGTTGGAGGACCTACTTCAATGTTCCATTCACACTTTCTCGGAATGGTGGGTAGTTGTAGAGTAGTTGAAGGCCAACTGAACTGCTCCTTAAAGTGTTTCGCCCATCGTCCTGAACGTCTCGACTGGGAGCAGATGAGTGTCGACTTTTTCCGAGACAGTCTCACTTACACCTGATTTTTTAGTTCCAGTTTCTTTTATGAGTCTGAAGAGTTGTCTCGTGTTACTTATAGCCGCTGCCTTTTCCATCTCTTTTGCTTTCGTTGCACACCACTGCTCACGATCATTCCTTAAACTTTTAGTTAACCTAGATCTGATTTGCTTTCGCTCATCATTGTGGTCAGAGCCTGATGAGATGAGTTTACGCGAATCTATTAGTGCAATCGACCTTGAAGAAATCCATTGGTTGTTTGTAACCCTTTGGTTTAAATCACTAATAGATGTCAAAGCTGTTTCCACAGCTGATTGTATATCTTTCCAAGCAACATCGGGGTCAGCCTCGTTTTCAGAACTACCTAGGTGTGACCTCAGTTGTTCTTGGAACCTACGTTTGCTTTTCTCGTTACTCAATTCAGTTCTAATGGGTTTTTTTTAATGTGGCTTTTTTGCCTGCAGTGAGGCGCAAGCAGATGCGTGCTCGTATTAGTGCGTGGTCGGAGTCCAAACAGGTACCCCAGAATGAGAGACAATCTTCTATCGACCCTCTACAACGATGACTGATGGCAATATGATCGTCATGTTAGACCGTGTCTCCGCTTATGCTTAAAATTTGTGTTTGCTAAAAATAAACGGTTGTCTGAGCACAGTTGCGCAGACTATCACCATTATTTGTACGTTGTGCCGGAATACTAAAATACCTACCTAAATGTCTTTCTGTTTCGTTTAAGCTACCTACCTGGGCATTAAAGTCTGAAAGTTTAGCTTTCGGAAAAAGTTCAGAAAGTTTTCTGTAAAATTCATCTTTCACTTCATCCGAGCTGCAGTCAGTGGGAGCGTAGGCAGAAACAGCGAAAAGGCAACGACGTGCGTCTCTATCCTCCCGAGATCTTACGGGCAGCGCATAGACGACTGTTAACAGGGATCCAATCAAATAGCGCTTGTTCCGCCCTCACACTTAGAGGTATGCCTACACCTGCCAGTCCACGAGAACTAGCCATCGGATTGCCAGATATACAGAGGGTGGATCTCGTTGGCTCTCCGTTTTGCCGAGGTGAGGTCAAGTGAATGACCACACTAGGATCCTGTATGTGTGTTTTGGAGACACAGCATGCACCAATGGTACGAGATTCTAGGGTTTTAGCCAAGGATGCCTGCTGACCGATTTGACATAGTGTGCGTACGTTGAAGGCTCCAATGTGTAGTTTGGAGCGAGGTTTTAGTAGATCTGGGACAATGTTTTGTGAACTAGAATCGTTGGCCATGGTGACACTTGAAAAGGAAGTCAAAAGAGGAAGTTTAGAGTTGAAAATCGAGGTAGGAGGAATAATAGCAATTTAAGAGGGAGATTAATTATGAATAAAGTGGCCTTGAGTGTTGTTACAGGTATGAAAGCAGTTATCACTTCCCGGCTGCCCACACCGTGGAAGGGTTCTTCTAGAAGTACCTGAAAAAGAAATTGGCTTAGGGTGGCCTTAGTGACCGCAGCACCCAAGGGACAACTGCTTGAGGCCGGTCACAAACGAACTCTTTGTGATTAGTTTCCGCTTTAGCTCAGTACTTGTCGTAACCCTACCGCGGGAGACGGAAATCCGTGGGACAAGGTGAGGTGTTCATTTTTAGGGTCTACCTTTCCTAACCCCACCCCTCCTTGTGGGAAGGCAGTGTCGCTGTTATGCTGGTTGTCTGAAGAAAACACCTCACTGCATTCACACCTCTGTACAGTCAGCAGTACGACTTCACTCTCGGACCTTGGGTTTGCTGCTTTTAGTCTCAACGCTTTCCAACAGATTTGTCTGGCATGTCAAGATCCTGAGGAACGATTATTTCAGCCAATATATGTCGATTGGTTCATCACGATAGGTAAGCCCGACCACCACGTCAAGGTAGCAACAACGGTCGGGTCAACATTGCTCACACGATGTATAAGAAACTTATGATTAAATAGATGCACACTGCGCAGGCTTTTTACTTTCACAACAATATTTAACACCTAAAGAGTAATAAAAAGTGAACTGCTGTGACATACACTCGCCATGCCATTAACAGACAAAGATCTTCTCTACGCCGTAAGTGCTTTAATTTGTAAAAGGCGAATGAGTTGAGAAATCAGAGTCGTGAAAAAATTACAGAGAAATAATATGACTTAACGACCGATTTATAGTGTTATTATCAAGCAAACAAATCACATGGTCATATTACGATGTCGTGTAATGCTAACATATAAAGAAATTACCAAATCTTAACTTAGGAAGTATATTACATGAACATTGTTCCAGTAGCGAGTTCCTAGAGTCAAATTTAATTATTCAGGACATAGGGAAATGGTACAAACTACCTATTTATTCAATATTAATGAAAATACTAAAAACAACATGTATCATGAATTGAATTAAAATAATCAAAGTTCATCTCTATACACACTTTGTTATATAAACAATAATTAGAGCATATTCTAAAGACCATACGAATAAAATATTTTCAACAATCTATACACATCAGTTAGGCCATTTCCTCAGAATACCAGGTTAACATGACTATCAAGATAATAAAAACATTAACAGTTGTGAACAAATAGAAAATTAAACACACTCGCGATAGTGATGATACCTAGAAACCGACCAGATGAGTCAATTTGAAAAATGTTTCGTACAGTGAATTTTAAATATAACATACCATAGGTTTTTTAATCATGATTTAGTAAATGGCATTGATAATCAAACGGTGTTGATTTCTAACTTCAATTGATCCATGATCATGTTCAATCCTTCATCCATTGTCTGAGGTGGATGACTGTCTCACACAAGACACGGGTTGTAATACACTGGTCACGGCTTCTCACTAGAACTCCGGGAAATCTATTTTTAAGCTAATCCGGCTAATCTTGGCTCAGTGTTCTAGAGGTTAAGAGATCGTACGCGAGACCGAAGGTTCTGGGTTCGATTCCCGTCTGAAGGATAGTGGATGTGGACAGACGAACAGTCCTACACTAGGATAAAACGGTCGTCCAGTGCTTCCACGTTTTTACCGGTGGTCTAGCTTAGATGGACTCGTGAATTTAACCGTTAAAAGATGTCCCTACTTCCGATATTATCATAGTAATTATTAATTTATTATCAACTTAATACAATAATGTCCTCCGTTTCAACTATTAAGTTAATGTTACTCACAGTTACTTCTCTTGCCGTGATGAATATATACTCTCCATTCTCATAACCACTGAATTACAAAATATTAAGCAGTTGATTTTCCTATCACAATTCACTCTGCATTGGTATGCTAACAAATATACAAATTATTTTTAGTTTTATAAATTAACACATATCGAAACAATAGCCCACCATTGTAAATGAATTCAATAGAAAAGAGTCCTTTCTTCAAGCAACTTGTTATATCACTCAGCGTTAACAATAATTTAAATGAACATTATTATATATGTCTGAACATATTTCAAACTGTTTGGTATGATGAACAAATCTGTTAAGCCAATCATAATATACTGAGTGAAAAACACAAATATAACGAGAATTACGGCATGAAATAGGAAAGCAGTGTTGATGAATAACAAGTGGATAGTAAATAATTAGATGAATACCTCAAATTTTCATCAAAAACTAATATATGAATATTACAAATTGCGAAATAACATACCAACACCATCTTCATCTAATTCTGTAAACGGATGTTCACGCATAAAATCTGGATGTTCTAACATTAGCGTTTGATCAAGTTCTTCACGTTCCTCCTCCCAACTGACTACAGTTGTAGTGACAGTTTTTAAAATATCAAATATTGTAACATAATGCTGTTTACGTGCTATATGTGCTGGTGTCAGACCTTGCTATAAAGAGGTGTTTAGTGAATAGTGACGATCATGATTTGGCAATATTCATTACAGTCCAATGTATAGAATAAAATGTGAAATGAAGAGCAAAAGAAACACACAGGAGCGTGGATTATATACATATCATTGAAACCAATATAACAATAACACTGATAAAAATAATAATAACCACAATGATAAGTATCATCATTATTAATTTCAAGACTATATTTCCACCTCTCAGTTTATATAACGACAATTCAGAGAAAATCCTCTTTATTTCTATCCAACAATCACTATGACGAAACTATTTTCAATGGAATGTAGACTTTAGGTTATTTTGATAAAATGTTAATGAAGTTTACAGTACAAAATTGTACCAGTTATGAATCTGTGATATTGTCGTACGACCAATAAATTAAGTCCAGAAACGAATCTAATGTTAAGATAAACATTATGAATGCAGTCAGAAACACAGAGAAACTGTTCAAAAGATACAGGCTTCTAGACATACACAGTATAAGCAATCCACAAAAATCTAATCACATATACATAGGAAGAGTATAGACTAATTAAGCTTAATTGACTCATGTTTGTCATATTAGAAACAAAAGAACTATAGGAAACTTTTCTGGTCTAAAAAATACTGTGACAATTATGTTACCAGTTACTACGACAATTTTCCAAATGACTTCACATGATTATAAATTTATTTGCCGATGGTACTGAATGAGATTTGCCATGAAAAACTATCCTGATCAATGGCCATATATGTATCGATCAGTCGGTTGCTTTGAGAATGATGTGTTTCTACTTCAAATATAAAATTGATAGAAAACTAATTGTATTATTGGATTTATGTAGTGAGAAAGGTTGTGACTATGAAAGTCAATATCATTTATGCATACTTCAATATATAATAAGTCGATATCTAAGGTTAATAAAGTCAGTTTCGACACGCCAGAGATTTTATACTGATAAACACCAAGAAAACTGCGCGTCAAAATAAAGATATAAAAATTGTTGAGGGAAAAAGCCGAGGCGGAGGAGCATGATACAACTAAAGAAATGAATAAAAATGAATGAAAACAGATTATAATATGAGAGACAGTTCTGATAAAAACGTTATCAAAAAGACAGCTTCATTTAAGCGATTTGCTACTGATTTTTGTGAAGGATGCCTATTCTGTGTCATACCTGATAACCTTTCGTCTTTAAGACTCCGATCAGGAAGGCATTATAGACACGCAGATGCCAATCCCATGCAATCTTTTACAGACCATGACACCATATCATAAACTGAATACCATCTCACATTTTCCAACTAGTTATAGAGATGGTAAATAATGCATGAAGTAGAGGTCGCTGGGATAGCATTTGTAAAACACCCTCGAGGTACAACAGCCGGCGTTTCAATATGGTGACAAAAACTGAAATATTGTCGCTGTGGTCAAACAAATACTGTTCAACCTCATCATTGCTAATATGGTGTGACTAGAAATTCAGCTCAAAATTTAGACTTAACAAGATGGATGAGAAATTCAAACATGAGACGCTGTGCTTAAAAATGAACTGGCAGAACCCACGAACGCACTACATAGAGTACTGTCACAAGATTATAGAAATATCACTTTCTCTAACTCCGAATAGCTGCGAAGCGAAAATAGACGGATGGCTTTTATGAATACTTGTAAGCCTATTTACATTTCGGCTTTAATAAAGTAAGTGATGGATTCTACTTGTTAAGCGACAAGCATTAATAAACAACTTGCAAATGATTTTCGAAATGATACGTAAAGCCATACACTAGTCAATGATATTTCCAGAGTCGTGATATATTCACTGTTGCAAACACAGTAAGTGCATAGAAAAAATTTCAAAAATGCACAAAACATATGATCTAGTAATTAATCTATTATTCTCCAAGGTGCGTGCGTTTTTTATACTGAAAACAGTTAAGTGATTGCACGTAATTGGTGAGAAACCCTGGATCTGGTTACCTAACTCATATATGCAGACCTAAGAGGATTGAATTGATGTTTACTGCAAGAGGTCCTTGGTTCCGAACCACTTGAAAAGTATTACTTGACGAGTGGCAACTAGCAATAAGTCCAGGTCAAGGATTACTTTTTGGTTTACTCAAACTATCAAATATTAAAACACAGTCCGCGTCATGGTAAGTCGTTAAAACTGGTGACTCCATTGTAACCTGATCAATAGAACATGAACATTAATAAGGACTATCCGAACATAGCATTTAATGCACTTAATTAGTCAACGAACTACTAACACCTATCGATCCATCTCAAAACAATTCCGGAAATAGTGCGAAACTATTGTTTACACTTAAATTTTTTATGAAATGAAGCTCATACAATTTCATCTAGCCAGATTAATTTTGATGGTACACTCAAAGTATTAAAAGAATAAAAGAAATTATCACCTACCTGATTTCTAACATTGCTGTCAGCACCCATTTCTAAGAGTAAACGAACCACTTGTGAATGACATTGTTGTGCAGCTAAATGTAACGGAGTAAAACCCATTTGTGTTCGTTGATTAATATCTGGTGCATCGGGTAAATCTAATAAGTAGCGTACCATGTTAATTTGTCCAAAGTGACATGCTGTATGCAACGGACTGTAACCAGCTCTAGTTAGAGGGCTAATTTTAGCACCAGCGGATTTTAGAATTTGTGCCACTGACACGTGATCTTCTTGAGCGGCTAAATGTAGTGGTGCAAGACCATTCTGTGAGAGAAACAAATACAATTCTTTTTTTAATAATAATAATAAATTTATTCACTACGATAAGGGATTCTCCGCAAAAATTTCGCAATATTGCAATGAAATTCTACTTAGCATACATTTAAACTGCAATCATTTGGAAACATATTTTACGAATGTTTTTGGTAGTTAGTATCTGCCAGTGATCTTGAATCCCCAAAGTTTTCCAACAATTCAATTGCTACAACCATCTGTTCAATAGAATACTTATAAGTTGCACAAACTTCAATATATTTATCTCTTGTACATTCAAAGGAGAATATTTGAACAAATATAGTGATTTAGTTAAAGTTTTCCAGTATTTAGCATCGTGATATTTTGTAAGTCTTTTATAATAACGCATGAGTACATACAGTTAATATTTTTAATTTGAAGAAAAACTAAAAAACAGAAAGGTTAATTGCAATCTTTACACAGTTTAACAATAGGTGGCCCAAACAAGTCACAAAGCCGCAATAGTATGAGAATACATGCTTATATTTGCTTAGTAAAGGTTAACGTTAGATATTAAACGGTATATAGAGTATATCGAAGAAAGATATCCTATGCCAGTTTGTAATCAATTGATACAAGGATATAGTATTGAACAGGAAAACAATTAGTTTGAATCATACATTGGTTATTTAAAAGATGACTAGATAAATCTTGTATTGTTAAAACTGATAATATAAAAACAATGGATAGAGTGGGAACTCATTAGAGCAGATAGATGGATGATATAAAACAAAAGTTTGAGGACTAGACTCCATACCTGTACGCATATTATTGGTTGGTGTAGATGTTGATTGGATGAATGCTATGAGAGGAAACAAACTAAAATGTAACGTCAATTCATGAATCGATTGACTGTTGGACAGAGCTGTATAGAGAGGTTCAGACTATCCGGTTGAACTTGTGAACAATCGTTAAACTTCGGGTGATAGGGCGGCTACGCAGATCGACTCAACCTTTGCCTGCCTGTAAATTTCCAGTTTCAAATCTATCTAATAACTTTTTAGGCCACAATCATTCAATATAGTGTCTAAATAATTGGCCTTAACAACAATCCGAACTTCAACTGGGGCTCCAGAACAGCGAATACTGAAAAACCAACCTGGTTTCAAACCCAGACGTGGGTAGACCAATGAATATTCACCTTTCCTTAAGCTCTGGAACATAAATACTTGCCGGTACTCGACTATCGCTGTATTTCTTGACCTCCGTTCATCGACAGATTGTATGGCAGCATCTGTCATTGAAAGACGAAATGAAGTTAGTAAACTATGTGACGACTCTCTAATCAAACACTGCTGGTTAATTCAAAGCTTATGATGAACAGTTGTCTGACTTGATAACATGAAGACTTTCGTCAACGTTGCACAGCATTGCCTCTTTTACTTGATTCTATCATAAATACACTCTTAGAAAGCACAATTTTTACATCTAAATCTTCAGCGATTGATTAGTGACCATGAAATTCGTTTCGTTTTGTTAATATGGCGTGAAAAAAATATGAGCTAAAGCATATTTATGCTAGGCTTCACGTTGATTACAACTAGCTGACTAAATATTGATTAAATTAATTGATCTTTTCTTATTCAGTAATCTGTGTCAATAGTGAAGTCTAAATAAATTCTATAATATAAAGTAATATTTAACTCAACATACTTTCGACTGATGATTTGGATCAGCTCCATGTTGTAGTAGTAATGAAACCATATCAGTATGACCTTCTTGTGCAGCTAAATGTAATGGCGTAAACCCACTACGTGATGATGAATTTGCGATTTGTATTTGGTCAGATTCATGAGCCAATAAAAGTGTAGCAATATCTAAATGATTTTGTTTAGCTGCCATATGTAACGACGTATAACCATTGCCAGCCTTTAAAAAAACAACAGGTGTAAACACATAATTTATAATAGCATTAAGACTTTGCAGTAAAATAAATTATCAGATTCAAAGTTCAACTGTCCATAAAAAATTATCGATAAAGAAAGACAGAATAACAATCAAATGGATTTACCCAATATATAAAGGTATGATATTATAGATTATTGCCTAGTCATTGGTAAGTGGCAAAAAGCACTGTAATCACTGTCTGAAACTTAACGAGACCAAAACAGAAGTATTTTGGTATTTATTCTTTGATTAATATTCAGCAAAAGCGAGTACTTTATTTAGTAACTGAGATAAATTTATTAAGTTTATATAAACACTAAGGATATCGCTTGAATCGGTTGGCACCATTACTGATTAGAGCTTGTTGTTGTCGCTATGCTGACAAAAAGATTCGAACAATGTGAAGTGTCGATAAATTGACGTGATTTTGACTGCCAATCATTTATAAAAGTGGATCATATCCTTAAGAGAAAAAGAAACGTAATTTCAAAGCTACAAATCCGAAAACTTAATCAAGATTAAGAATATATGGTCGAAAAAGAAATGAAACAACAACATTGCTCATTTATAAACTTGATTGATTTTTATATTCAAGTACACACATTACCAACTATATTTCACTTCAAGATTAACAACATCCAATAATTAAACAGCCGTTTCCTCCACGTCTAATTAAAAAAATAAACGTCGGGGAGATACATCATCCACTAAACTTTCCCAATGATGAAGCTACAGATTAAGATATGTCAAGTGTATGTGGCTACAATACGACTAATAAAGGGTTGCTAAAAAGTATAAGGCTAATTTTTGAATTCAAATAGTTTTGACTCGTTTTCTAAGATTTGAATATTTGGAGCATCATCTGATTGATCCGAATTGTATACTATATTTAGCATAAAACAAAGAGAATTAATATTTGAATGGCTGATAATAGTAGACTAGTGCCCACATATAAAGCAATAAATTGATTTATTCTAGTAAATTATTCCCAAGGATGAGATTATGAAATTATTTTGAACTTAAAAGGGTGGGCATGCGGTTCACGCATGTTGTAAACGCTGATGAGCAATGATAAGTGAAGCGATAGCAGCATTAATTGAAAAGATGTATTAGTAACAATGAACAGTTTACAAACATGAACTGAAGAATAGATTGTTCCGAAAGTCAAGTGCTTTTGAGCGATTTTACAGTGGTTAGGCAGTGTGACTTACAGCCACACAGACACATATTAGAATCAGACTACATCTGTTTCGAGTTGATCAACTGGATAGTATATCACTAGCTTTCATAGTTAGAGTGTGATTCGAAGTCAAGTGCATGAATCCGAACTTGTTAAATTAGTTAATAAATAAAGTATAAAGTATAAACCAATGTTTATTTTGTCTGTTTGCTTTCTAATAGGAATCTTTTTGAATAAATCAATATTAAAGAAAAAAGCATAACAAGAGCCTACTATTGTTTTTCCTGTTTCGAACATTTGACAATTTTGACTAAAGCATTGTTGGTTCCTACATTATTTCACAAGCTAATTCATTAATCAAAGTGCATTAAACTGATTTAATTACACACACACACACACACGCATGTACGAATACTTACAAAGCATATTTGTAATTTTCCTATCATAATATATATAAGTAACTCAAGCGAAATATATGGTGTCTTAACTAAGACATTATCACGTGGATGAACACAGAACACATGACCAGTAACAGTAATAATAATAGGACACGTTGTGTAGTGGGTGAAATCAATTGAGTGAACGAATGACGCCCAACAGAGCAATAGAAGAATTTATAATAAAGATATAAATACCGATTAAACTATGATCCCTAACATGTATGTTCTACCTATTTGTAAATAAAAAAATTCTTTCTCAAGAAAAATAAGAAAACAGCATAGAATGCATTGCATGTTACTAGTGTGTGTTCATGCATTTTATACAAGGCACTAAGTAGTCATACAAAACAAAAACAGAATATGAATTTGATGATAATAAACCGGAAAAAGAATTATGATAGCTTTATTCAATGAAATGTCATTAAATTGTGTTTATAAAAGGGGGAATTGAATAGTTGACTAGTAGTAGGAAAAGACATTATCTATTATTTTTATCCCATCATCAAATATGAAATTACCTGAAAGATCTTACTATAGGTTTGTCGATCTACCAATAGTCGTCACTATCCGCAGTAGCACCGGATATCATACGCTGTAGAATTCTTTTTGTCTGTTTATTTTGTGGAAATTCTTGCAAGGACACGTTTAATGAAACAATCACACTTTGTCTTGCCATTAAATGAGGATTTTTATTATTTTCGATACTTCGTTTTCAAATTCTGTTTATTTTATGACACCAGATAAGACTGTTATTAGTCGTTTGACTTGTAATATTGATTTTCTTCGAGTATAATTTTATAGACATGACTTTTACAAATTGTGTTATTTCCTACCAATAGACTTAGGAACCTGGTAACTGCCATAATACTTATTTGGATTATTGCTGTTTGAAATGGGTTGCAGTTTAACGGTAGCATTAATTTCCTAGATTGTTGGGGGTATAATTTTACCTCGTAAAGTAATTACATTATATTCTTTAAAAGTTTAGTTGCTTGATTCAATGCAACTTCATTGTATAAGGATTGTACTATTTATTGGTTGTCTGTGTGAACGATTGAACTATTTCATCCTTAACTAGAAGAACGGCATCTGTAGTTTTTCATGAATACGCTTCTTCTTTGACAAGTAACTACTTCTATGTACTTAGAAAGTTTATCTACTTGATAGATTATAAATTTAATCATACAAACTTGGTTAAACAGCTTCGTGGGCATGTAGTCTAGTGACGTTATTCGTTTAGCTATTTCGTATAAACTCTATTTGATATCATTTATTACGTTACAGTTGGTTACCCTACAGTAATGTATTGGTTTTACGTATGGGGAATAACAAGTCACTACTCAAACTATAATGAGATGAATACAATAATCAGAATGAAACGATAGTCTGTAAATTAAAGCCGCAAGAGTTTCTTTATTAGGTTGTAGGTTTGATTCGTTATCCACTTTGTATGGTTTAATTACATGGGTAGTGTTACCAGTTGAAATATGTTTGCAGTTGAATAAATAGCATATTTAAAAAAAGTAGCTGCGTACTCTTTTTAAGGGCAGTCTTATCGTTTCAATCTAATCTACATAATTAACAGCAGTTTACACTCTAAAAACAGGGACGTTTAAAAGTGTGTGTTTTCTAAGTTTTCATTGTACAGAAATAAATCAGTAAGAATTTTTTAATTTTCCAACTTAGGGTGTTCTATATTATGAACGCAACTTATTATTGACCATATAAAGAATTTATGTTTTTTATACGCGAACGAACGAAATGAGCGACACAACAATTAGAAGACCGTACATATGGACATTTAATCGGTTTAGGAATCTATCTGCTACAGGAATCCATGTTAATCAATACAATATCAAAAAAAGTTGCTAATAGTTTATTTTGTTCCTAGCCAAGATTAGATTGAATAACTTCTGAGATTTATTAATGGACTAATATTATACACATATTCCTATTGTATAACTGCTCAGTAACTAGATTATGTATATTTATATTCCTCTTATTATAAACTTCATTTTGGCCTATAATTTGTTATCATACGATTTACTGTTCTTATAGCTATGTTCAGTTTAGTGATCAAAGTCTCCCACGTTCACAATCACTTTTGAACTTTGATGAGTATGAATGTTATTTCCTATTTTATGGTGTGATGCGGTCTGTTTGGCTGGTATATAAACCAAGTATGTCTGAAATAAATGATTCGCATAGTGGAAGCTGCTATTGGTGTTCTGGACACAACTAGACGGACAAGGCTAGCAAGGGACCAATAAGGACGCCAGGCTGATCAGACGGGTCGAACGTGATTGGTTTAATATAGTACGACAGTGAACAAGTCGTATTTTGATTGGTGAATAAATTGCGTGATAACTAGCCGAACTTAGTAACAACAGTTGATTTACGCTTCCAGCAAAATTTTTATTAAAACACGAGGCAGCAGTTACACGATCTTCGTATGCTTCGGCTGAGTAATTTATACACTATGATGACACAACAAATATATTATACGACAAGCTGTTGATATAAAAATTTGAATTTCTCACTAAAACTTGGATAATAAATATTAAAATTTGTTTAAAAAGAAAAAATCTATAAGGCTGATATCCCACAACAAAATAACAATAGTAATATTATTAATGGTTTTTGGAGTATACTAAAGTTTTCCTCAAAAAAAGTCCAAGTGGCCCCGAAAACGCTCGGAAATTTAATCAAAGGTGCAAAGAAGCTTCCAAGGAGCATATAGAAAGTAAAGACTTACACGCCACGCTTCTGATTGTATATATCCCTATGTTGCTACTATATGTAGTACGTTTCAAGAAAATTCTAGAAGCCAAAGGTCACCTGAAACTACATAAATACCCTGATTTTCTGTACATAAATTAATCACAGAACAAAGGGTTCTCATAATTCCTCCGATTATCTCATTGTGTTCAAGTTGCCGAGAAAATTAACCTGGTGTTACTAAAAGCGGCTAGAAAATAGGATTGATTATTCATTTAAAAGACATATTAACAAAAATATCCCCCAAACGCCCTGGTACGGCCGAGAGTGGGGAGAGTCCGCCCTCCCTTTCGAAATACTCTCACACAGCCACGCGTATATAGCCTCTGCCATGGAAGTCCTACTCACTGCCTTCTCGCACCACGGGTGTTCTTTACGAAAATGAGAGGACGAAAAGCGAACGTCCGGCGCTTTGACCGGATCCCAAAACAATGGTGCACATGGGCTCCAGTATCTTACGGGAACAAATGGCGTACGAGCCAATCGTTGGTCACCGGCTACCATGGGACTACATCTCCTTACGATGCTCCACTGCCTTGTGGATCAGATTTTCAGGTCGAAAGCTCGGAGTGGGGCCCCCTAAGAAAACCACCTGCTTCGGTTTGGGCACCCGGGCAGCATCACAGCCCACACACAAAAAAAGAAATGATAAACTGTCTATTTATGGAAAATATTCTTCTTGATCCGAATAGCAATCAAATGACTCACATTATTATTATTATTATTATTATTATTATTATTATTTACTACGTCATTTATTCACTCTCTTTTATCCCTACTCTGTGTTTACAACCCTCACACATATCAATTGCTATCTGTGTGGCACATATATATTTGGTGCCTCCTTGTACCGATATCTATGTGTTAAAATAAATAAATTAATTAATTAACAATAATAAAAATTAATTTATTCAACTTACCCGACAATCTACTTGTGCATTATTATCCAATAATAATTGTACGACAGGTAAACGATTATAATGTGTAGCAATATGCAAAGGAGTTAAATCATTCTGACCAATAGCGTTAACACTTTTCGGTTGTGTTTGAATTAATTGTTTAGCTACTTTCACATGACCACGTTTAGCGGCTAAATGAAGAGCGGTGAAACCTTTCTGTGTATTTTTGTACACATACATGGAGTAAAGCAAAACAGAGAAAAATAAAAAAAAATAGTACGGAACAAAACAAGCAATTTAAAAAAATTCAAATATATATATATATATATATATATATATATATATATATACGAAATTGAGAGGACGAAGAGCGAATGTTCGGTGCTTTGACCAGTTTGGATCCATTTAGGATAGTTGGAAAATTCCGATTCCGAATCAATGGTGCTCATGTGCTCCACGATCCTGAGAGAACAAATGGCGTATGAACCTATTGTTAGTCACCAGCCACCATGGATTCACATTTCCTAACGTTGATCCACTACACTGTCGATTACACATAAAGATTAAATGGTTTGAGGAGTAGCCCTCTAAGAAAAACAACCTGCATCGAATTGGGCAACTGGGTAATATCCCAGCCCACACAGATACCCAATGATTTGTGTGGTGCATATATATATATATATATATATATATATATATATATATATATATTTGATGCTTCCTTGCACTAGTATATAAATAAATAAATAGATATATCTATGCACTCCATTTAGAAATAACATAGGCAATAGAGATTGGAAAAGTGCACTCATAAATATCACAATAGAAAATTACAAACACATAACAGGATTTAAATTATTTTAGGAAATACAAAAAGCACTTATGGTGATTAAAATCAAGAGTGTAGAGGTAATAAGAAGATTAATGTACTCCATTTACAATTACTTGGTCATGCAGGTTTAAATCCCATTTCTTTTAATTTGAGTTTAGGTTTTCAGCAACAGTAATACTAGGCCTTAAACTCAAAGGAAGTGTCAGTCAACGTTCAGTGTACAAAAAAAGCAGTTCAGACAAATGAACAATACTAACTAGTAATAATTTTTAAAGTTTCTGTTGACATATTTCATGGATTTCTACTGAATTTCTGAGGACAGTCTTTTAAAATCAATGTGTCAGTTAACTGAATGTGTGTAGGTATGCTCTAACACAAGCAAGATCACTTAGCATTGGTAAACGTTGTAGTTATGTGTGTAAACCTTGAAATAATTGAGTTTGATGACTGAAACACATGCCCTCAATAAATCCAATCAATAGAAAACTCAAAGATATAAATTTCCAAGTGTGACACGTGTTATTAGCATCTTTTTAAGTCAATGCAGATAATAACCAAACCTAGGATCAATAGTAACCATAAATTATAAATATTTCGCCAAGTTATTGATGAAACTAACTACACTTAGTCAGTCGGTCAGTCAATTAGAGGTACCGTAGAACTTGGTTCCTATGTGATCAGTTCAAACTATATCACACGAGCAAATTGAAATGAAATAATCAAGACAAATCCCAGAGTAGTATGAGTAGTAACAGCAGCAGTAACAGTACCAGAAAACAAGACTAAGTACAGAAGATATGACAGGAGAAGGAACGAACAGTTAAAAGCAGAATTAAGAGCATTATGATGAAAATGTATATCAAAATTCCTAATGGAATTTACAAACGTTAGTGGTAACCAATGCAATATAGAATAGAAAAATAAGAATATGTTTTAAATCATGTCAAAGAAAAAGCCTACTAACCTTTGTACGAGCGTTTAAATCAGCACCAGCTTCTAACAATTGACTCAACAAATCATGACGACCTTCTTTAGCTGCAATATGCAAAGCTGTATAACCATCACGAGCTGGTAGATTCGGATTAGCTTTACATGACAACAATACATTGATTAATTCTGGTGTCCCAGTTAAACATGCCACATGCAACGGTGTTTGTTCATCCTAAAACAAAAAAGAGTAATGAGACAAACGGTTTACAAATGGAGTTATCATTATTATTACCCCTATCTACTCTATCTGACCTAATTCATATTCTACATATTACGTAATTTCTGATTTTTATTCCATTATCCTCTCTCTCTCACCACAAGTTGACCATATTTATTCTGATCATTTATCGCACGATTTCATTTCACTTAAAAACTGATTCAAGTTAACACTTTATATTAGTCAGCCCCAACATTAACGATTTGATTTGATATGACAAACAACATTTCTTGATTCACATATTAGTTTTTAAATGATGTACTCTACCTTAAATCTGGCCGATTTTACGGATTATTAATTTGGATTTATAATTGTAGAACCTGATGAGAAATTATTGAAAAGAATATTCTTCGTTCAAACAATTGTGTTTTAAAAATGAGATAATTGTATCTCTTTAGCTAGACATAAAATTTTTAGGCAGGCGATGCTTCCTGTGAGGTTCCCCCAGTGTCACAGAGACATTTATTTGGAAATGGATAAACGCGTTATCGATTTCCACCTACAGTTAGAAGAGATCCACCGCAGCCCAAATTTCATAGCAATAACCCTGACTGCAATACTAGGGGAATTATAACTCAAAAGGAACCACCAGCTCCCTTAAGAATGTCAACGAGAACCAAAGCTATGTTTATAATCCCCGATTCAATCAGCCAAATTATGCAACTCTATTACTCCATGGTATCACGTAGAATTATTCGAAGTAAAACATAATTATTAAACAAAACAATACACAAACACACACAAGATAATTAAAAACGGACTGGTTTATTCGGAATAAAACATTTTCATCTACATCATTATGAATACGGGATATGGTGTGAGATGAGTGATTTCATTCTGAAAAAGCGTTTTATAACCATTTATCCTGATATTATCAACTTCACAATCGATCGCTTATTTTTTTAAAACAGTAATGACATGAAAGACTAGGTAATATAATTACACAATCACTCATTTGTTAAATTTTTTCCCATTTCGCTTCACAACCAGTATTTGTGACATCAGCCCCTTCATTATACGATCTCTATTCCAACATACACATACGCAGCAATGTTAAATACCATGCTGAACAGTTTACGTCCGCTTACTGTGGTTCTTTTTCAGAATCGATTTTATCGACTAGGGTATATATAAATTATATCACGTTATAATTCATTGTAATTTAAAACCATCTTCGGTTGATGAGAGAAGCCTATAGTTTCTAATCATATCTTTTAATCAATGTGTACTGTAGTTCCTTATGGATGAAACATTGAACGACCACTTTAACAATAACAATACTGATCACGACAAGTATAATCTGCCTTGGTATAAATTTATAATTTTGTTCAAAGAAAGAATATATAGCTAAATTTTTCAAAAATTCCCGTATATAAACCAAGGAAACTTCTGTCAAAACACTAAGAGAGTCAAGACGTCGACCAGGATATGAAAAAACAATTGCCCAATTAAATAAAACTTTTGGGGGAAAAGTGGATACGTATATACTGCATATATATGTAGGTGGTATATTACGATGAGAATAGTAATTTGAATATTTAACGATTGCAACACACGTCAAAGGCAAACTAGTGAAGCTAAAATATGCTTGTACAAGACATATGATCATAAGTACACTTAAAGGACCATGTTTAACATTGAGTTAAAATCAGTGTATGGATCGAGGGATAATTAATTTGACTATAAACATCTGTCAGCAAATCATGAGATTAAAGAAGAAGAATTATCTAATAGGATGAATTTACAAGAACATTAAAAATGGATCGGAAATGAAGTTAGCGACAATTATATAATGGGTTTAAATGCGAGGCAACTGGTTAGAGGCAGTAAGTAGGGAATTCATTGTTATATCTTTTGGGTGAGTTGGGAAATCCTTTGAGTATATCTGTTATACAGTAATGATCATTTGTTTCAACCAATATGAAACCTTATAAATAAAATAATATATTTTTAATGTCCCAGTGCGTAGAAAAATTAGATTTTCTACTCATTGGGATATGACAAATATTTCATTTTATTTATGGCAACCTACTCAAGTTTAACTAGATAATGATACCTATTATATGAAACCTTATTGATCTGAATCATCTTAATCATGTGCAAATATATATTTCATACAAATGAGATCATTATTACTACTTCAACTGTACAATGTTTCTTTGTTTGTCTCGGATTTCACATCATTCATTTATCAGTCTTCGTTAAAGAAACAATGATTTATCGTGCATGACTGTCTACACTTAAATTGGTTGCTTTCTTTGACATGGGAGTATGATATCTTGTTTGTCAAAAGCACATCTATTAAGAAACAATTTAACTGATGTATTATAGACTCAATCTCACAAGCAAGTGATTTGCAACGTTTTGTTTCGTGAATAGTTTAGAATTAGTATTGTTGAGGAACTGCGAAAATCACTAAACAAATAACCATGTTATACATGAGTCGATTACGCGTTGTCAACATAATTGTGACATTTATACAGAAAGTGTAATATCCATGCATAGAATTCTAAAATCATTACACTCACAACGTAGCTCTAGGTTTCGTCCTAGTTGAGACTTGTCAATAAGGAATATTTGGGATCCTAGAGGAATTAGTGCTTTCTGTAGGATCCGAACCTGCGTCACCCAGCTTCAGGGTAAGACATGCTGTCAAAGAGTCATTTGGGTAGTAACTGACATCATATTTGTCTGGTATTTAGGGATGAATGAATTCCATCGATCAAGTTTTGCCTGTTATCACCAGACTAAGTGACTCTTTACGAGCAGTTGGATAGACAGAAAATTTTAATTACTCTTCTATTCATTTGAGCTAATTTTTCTCGACTATTTATAATTAGAATCATTTTGTTGTACGATTTGCTTTGACTTCAGATACCTTCATATCGTCAATGGATTTTCTGTGGCGTATTAAATGTTGTCCGATTGTATCTGACTAATTCCTGTATCTCTTAGCGAAAATAAACACTGAATAACAATCAATAAACAAAGACTGTTATAAGTTATTTATCTCTTCATGAAATCGATTTCAATTGGCATTACGTTTGGAAATATTGTGATTATCCATTTTCCAGTGTAACAGTTTTAAGATTTTCGTGAACGTTAAAGGTACTTGTTTTTTCATTTACCCATGACTCGGGTTTAATTAAGCAGCTGATAGATCACGGTTATTGACAGATATATAAACATGGTGCGTTGAGAATGTGTGCAGATAGTCGGTAATGTATTAACAGTGAGATTAATTATTTCATTGTAGCTCACGTGAAAAGGAACATATAATGACAATGTAGAAGTGAAGAAAAAACTTACGTGTGATTTTTATAATAACAATACCCAAAAGAAAGGACAATATATCATGAGGATTTGCAATAGCTTATTTGCATGATCTGAAGTTAATAATAGTTGTACAGATACATATCCTAACGTAAATATTTATTTCGTTTATATTATGAACGGAAAAATAAAAGTGCAATCGTATGATGTTTAAACGTGGAGCTCAGTGGTTGGAAGCTGACTACTTCAAACATTAAACCATCACTACACTAAATTTTAAAGATATATCAATCAACAAAGCCATTTGGGTTGTCATTAATAGAGGGAGAAAGAGTAACTCAGTTATCGTGTTCAGGTTTATAAACCCGATACAGATTTTTAAAAATGGTAACACTAGATGTTAGTTATAATGAACCACAGAGATAACAGTATTAAACGTTAATACTACACAAGGAAGAGATAGGTTATCAACCAACATTAGAGCGTTTTTAGCGAATATCATTCAATAGATTACTTTGATTTTCATGCTCTAAATCGCGGAACTCAATATGCAGTGAACAGCTGATTAGTTTCAGAGTGAGACTTTTCAGATAAACAAAACAATATAGCCAACCGTTCAGGTCTCTACGCAAGAGTTTGAACTTTAAACCAATTAATCCCGATTCAATGATTTACATTTCTAACAAACGTCAGTCCATGATGTATAATATAGAAATATCATAATAATCAAACGACTGAATTTTAGAAAATGATAGTACTGTAAAAATGAAGTTAATTCCGTTATTCTAAGTTTATGGCCTGAATAACGAAATAAGGTTAAATTAATGAAATTGTTGACTCTTTTTGAGTTGAAAAACAATAAGAAACGGTAACAAAGATAAGAAAATGAACTTTAGCAAAAATTAGCTGATCAAGCAATGGAGATCAGCGTGTGCATGTGGTTTATTTAGGTACTTTACTTACTTACTTACTTACTTACTTACTTACTTACTTACTTACTTACTTACTTACTTACTTACTTACTTACTTACTTACTTACTTACTTACTTACTTACTTACTTACTTACTTACTTACTTACTTACTTACTTACTTACTTACTTACTTACTTACTTACTTACTTACTTACTTACTTACTTACTTACTTACTTACTTACTTACTTACTTACTTACTTACTTACTTACTTACTTACTTACTTACTTACTTACTTACTTACTTACTTACTTACTTACTTACTTACTTACTTACTTACTTACTTACTTACTTACTTACTTACTTACTTACTTACTTACTTACTTACTTACTTACTTACTTACTTACTTACTTACTTACTTACTTACTTACTTACTTACTTACTTACTTACTTACTTACTTACTTACTTACTTACTTACTTACTTACTTACTTACTTACTTACTTACTTACTTACTTACTTACTTACTTACTTACTTACTTACTTACTTACTTACTTACTTACTTACTTACTTACTTACTTACTTACTTACTTACTTACTTACTTACTTACTTACTTACTTACTTACTTACTTACTTACTTACTTACTTACTTACTTACTTACTTACTTACTTACTTACTTACTTACTTACTTACTTACTTACTTACTTACTTACTTACTTACTTACTTACTTACTTACTTACTTACTTACTTACTTACTTACTTACTTACTTACTTACTTACTTACTTACTTACTTACTTACTTACTTACTTACTTACTTACTTACTTACTTACTTACTTACTTACTTACTTACTTACTTACTTACTTACTTACTTACTTACTTACGCCTGTTACTCCTCGTGAAGGAGCATAGGCCGCTCAACAGCATTCTCCATCCAACCCTGTCCTGGGCAATCCTTTCAAGCTCTTTCCAGTTCTTATTCATCCTTTTCATATCTGCTTCTATTTCCCGACGTAATGTGTTCTTTGGCCTTCCTCTTTTCCGCTTCCCTTCAGGATTCCAAGTTAGCGCTTGTCTCGTAATGCAGTTTGATGATTTCCTCAATGTATGTCCTATCCATTTCCATCGTGTTTTCCTAATTTCCTCTTCAGCTGGAAGCTGGTTGGTTCTCTCCCACAAAAGGCTGTTGCTGATGGTATCCGGCCAATGGATGTTGAGTATCATGCGTAGACAGCTATTGATAAATACCTGTACCTTCTTGATGGTGGTTGTTGTAGTTCTCCAAGTTTCAGCTCCGTACATTAGAACTGCCTTGACGTTGGTATTGTAGATTCTGACTTTGATATTGGTTGAAAGTTGTTTTGAGTTCCATATGTTCTTCAGTTGAAGGAATGCCGCTCTAGCTTTGCCAATCCTCGCCTTGACGTCTGCATCTGAACCTCCTTGTTTATCGACGATGCTTCCCAGGTATGTGAAGGATTCTACATCTTCCAGAGTTTCGCCATCAAGAGTGATTCGATTGCTGTTCTCCGTGTTGTGTTTGAGGACCTTGGTTTTCTCTTTGTGTATGTTGAGGCCTACTGATGCAGAGACTGCTGCTATGCTGGCTGTCTTTATCTGCATTTGTTCGTGTGTATGTGATAGGAGGGCTAGGTCATCTGCGAAGTCCAAGTCGTCTAATTGGTTCTGAGCTGTCCATCGTATGCCGTAGTTTTCCTCAGATGTCGAGGTCTTCATAATCCAGTCGAACACCAGAAGAAACAGGAAGGGAGAGAGTAGACAGCCTTGTCTTACTCCGGTCCTTACTTGGAATGAATCTGTCAGCTGTCCTCCATGCACTACTTTGCACTGTAGTCCATCGTATGAGTTCCGGATAATGTTGACAATCTTCTCAGGAACTCCGTAGTGTCGAAGAAGTTTCCATAACGTCCTCCTATCTACACTGTCAAATGCCTTCTCATAATCAATGAAGTTGATGTAGAGTGACGAGTTCCACTCAATTGATTGTTCGACGATGATCCGTAGTGTCGCAATCTGGTCTGTGCACGACCGGTCCTTACGGAATCCAGCTTGTTGATCTCGAAGTTGAGCGTCAACTGCGTCTTTCATCCTGTTCAGTAACACTCTGTTGAAGACTTTACCCGGTATTGACAGTAGTGTAATGCCTCTGTAGTTTTCACACTTGCTCAGATCTCCTTTCTTTGGAATCTTGATGAGGTGTCCTTCTTTCCAATCCATCGGCACTTGTTCCTCCTCCCAAATCTTCTTGAATAGAAGATGAAGAATGTTTGTAGTTACTTCGATGTCTGACTTCAGTGCTTCATCCGGTATATTGTCGAGTCCTGCTGCTTTCCCGCTCTTGATTTGTCTGATGGCCATTCTGATTTCTTTCGTCGTTGGTGGATTGACATTTATAGGAAGATCTGTGTGTGCTGCTTCGATGCCCGGTGGAGTCATTGGAGCCGACCTATTCAGGAGTTCCTCGAATTACTTTGCCCATCTATTCCGCTGTTGTTGAATTTCAGTGATTGGCCTGCCTTCTTTGTCTTTGACCGGTCTCTCTGGTTTACTATATTTTCCTGCTAGTTTATTCGTCGTATCGTAAAGCTGTCTCATATTTCCTTCTCTTGCAGCTTTTTCCGCCGTCGTTGCTAGTTCTTCCACGTATTTTTGCCTATCAGCTCTAATGCTCTTCTCCACTTGCTTGTTTGCTTTTATGTACTCAGCTTGTGTTTGGACTTTCGCTGCTCGTGTTCGGCTGTTGTTAATTGCTGTCTTCTTCTTCCTTTCTTTGATCCTGTCCAGTGTTTCTATAGAGATCCATTCCTTGTGATAATGCTTCTTGGGGCCCAGAACCTCTTCACACGTTGAAGTTAATGTTTCTTTGATACCTTTCCAGCTATCCTCCATGGTAGTTTCTTCTTCCTTCAGTAGGTCCTGTAAGGCTTGGAACCTGTTGTTGAGAGCTACCTTGAATTCATTGAGCTTGTCAGTATCTCGAAGGAAAGCTGTATTGAACCTTTGTGGTGCTGTTTGTCCAGTTGTCCAGTTCTTCTTTAGCTTCAGTTTCAATTTGGCCACAACCAGGTGGTGATCTGAAGCTATATCCGCTCCTCTCCTGGTTTTTACATCTTCCATTGTCCTTCGGAACTTTTTATTGATGCAAATATGATCTATCTGGTTCTCTGTGGTGTGGTCCGGTGAGATCCATGTAGCTTTGTGTATACGTTTGTGTGGAAATATTGTGCCGCCTATGACCAATTTGTTGAATGCACACAAATTTACAAATATTTCCCCGTTTTCATTCCTCTCTCCCAGTCCATGCAGTCCCATGATATCTTCATATCTGGTGTTGTCCATTCCGACTTTGGCGTTTAGATCTCCCATCAGAATGGTGAGGTCTTTTCTTGAACACTTCTCTATGATTGATTGCAGCCTCTCATAGAATTGATCTTTAACTTCGTCGTTGCTAAATAATATTACTAGTCAGAAAACCTATTGCATTGTATATATATAGTATTTACCTAAAAAATAAAACCACTAACAACAATCAATTTGCCGACACACAGTGTCTAGATATACATAATTGGAATAAACGAAACAGAGGGTTATAACATAATTTGTAATTAATTTAATACTACAACATGAACAAAAGAAATTAAAAAATTAGGGCAGTTAATCTAATAAGACAAAGATTAAAAGGATTATTATTGCCATACTTCAATATTATACACTTAGTACAAGATAGAATTCTCAGAAAAGAATATTTCAACAAGTTTCTTTTGTGGAATGAAAAAAAAACTGTACACATATACACATCAATTAAGTTAATAAACTACTTGGGATTAAATGAAAGGTTTTTTTAGGAAGATTTGAATCTATACAATTTTCAATTAGCGACATATATAAGAAGACAAGATATTAATTAGGTCAACTCTTACAACTTGTTCGTCACATAATATATACGCTAGATAAGGCATGGTAGAACTTTTAAACGTTTGCTTGTGTGAATGGATTCTAAGGTAGTGACGACTCTTTCAACAAGAAGATATAGAACAAGAAAGATATGAATGAAGTCGAACATTAGTATTTGATATGATAACACCTGCTAGAAATTTGCAAGAACTATAGCAACTCACGTGCAATTGAGTTTGTTCTCATTTAATTCGGTTAAGCCCTTTTCTTAACTTATTTAGTGGACAAAGTCATCCGTACTATAACAACTTATTGTACATTTATTACTGTTGTGCTTGTATGAAATAGTAGGCTTGAACATTGTTTACCGCCTACGCATATATTCATTCTGCTAGCTTTATCATTAGCTGCTGAATTGATTCGATGATCCATTCATTTCCCTATTTATATATATATATATATATATATATATATATATATATATATATACATTTAACACTACACTCACGGTTCGCTGACTCACTCATTCACCTCTCTGCTTTGTGGTTTGAGTTATCTACTAATAAAACTGTAGTCGCTGCTTCTTTTTGCCTTCTGATTTCAAACATCGTTGAGGATTATATGATGACGGTTACGAGGGTGATTGGTTAACGAAGCACAGCCACTACAGATTTTAAATGTCTATCATTAACATAGACTCATTCAATGAAATTTAAGAACTCATTCATTTTAAAAGGGTGAAGTAAAGCGGTAGAAATCTATGTGTATACGGTGAGGCCAACCGCAAACCTAACATAAGTGTTTTCTGAGGAAGATGGAAGAACATGCGTAAAAATGAAAAAATGAGAGGAAAGGACTATTTAAAATTGTGTTAATTAAATCCTCTTGTTTATTTACTCTGACGAACTGGCTTACATTAGGTCACGAAACGTCAGAAATACAATTTTTTACTCATTGGGATATAACAAAAAATATATTTATTATCAACTTTCTGACATTGTTCAATTTATTTTAAAGTATCATATTTAATCTTGGCATTGATAGTTAATATCATGAGTTTATTTTTAGGAAACAAATGAAAATTAAGTATAACATTGATGAGTTCTTCACGTATCTTGACTAAAAGGGAAAAACAAAGAGTGTTGCGTTGACAACCTCATCATAAACAAGAGATACACGCAAAACACACGCTTAAATGAATAAGAAAAAACATCCATCCATGAATTACTTAAATGATTAAACGTATAAACTTTTATTAACAATGATAAATTATAATGTTTCTGAAGGAACAACCAAAGAGGTTATAGAAAATATTTATTGCTAAGGCATTACTTTACGATATAGAAGCAGTAAAAATGCGGACTTTGAAAAACTTTACTTCGCTACATATCGAAATTGCAGATAAAGACATTAATCGGATCACATCCAGGGATTCTTTCGACTACCTCAAACCAACAAACATCCCAAAATAGTGCATGTCATGTCGAGTTATTTAGACTAGCAGCTACATAACGACTTGGTCAACGGGATCCGACTAACACTAAAAGACCAGGTAAAATGATATTGATCACCAGTTATTAATCAATTCTAAATATCACAGATCTATGAGAAGTCAGTCGTAACTGAATGCTAACGTTTCAGATTATGAAGTTGTGTAACCTGGGTTCGAATCCACGAGGGTAAAGCAGTCCCTTCAACATTATAGACATATCTTGTTCAAGCGTTCCAAAAAGCACAAAACCTAGGTTCAGACCTTTTTGTTAACTATCGCCGAACAACTAGCATCAAAAACAAAATAACTAGAAATATCAGAATAAAGATAATGTAACACAAGTTTTTAATAACCAAAACTCAAATAAAAATGTGTTGATGTGACTTACTCTAGCTTTAGCATTAACCGATGCACCATGATAGATAAGTGTTTCAGCAACACTAACTTGTCGATTACGTACAGCTAAATGTAATGCTGTTTCACAACGCATTGTAGCTTGATTCACATGTGCACCATGTTGTATTAATAACTGAACAATTTCTGGACCACCAATAAATGCTGCCACATGTAATGGAGATAGGCCAGACTATGTTAAATCATTGTAAAGCAATTAAAAAAACAAGTTACTTTTAAAAAAAATCAACCGAGTTAGTGTTATAAACAAATCAACAGATTCATAATTTATCATGACCTTTAAAGCAACATCTAACTAGATTAATCAGCAAAGGAATTAATTATAAGCTACTTATAGGCAGAGTTGTTTAGAGTCAGTCACAAGTAACATGGAACCTAGTATATACATGTATCGAATTAAGTTGCCACAAAATAATATATAGGTAAGACGAGACGAAAATATCAGGGCAAATTCCAGTGTATTAGATGTAGAAGCAGCAGCAATAGTAGTAGAATACATTAGATATAGGATAATAAGATTCAAGATGAATGAACTTGTAAGTAGTTTCTAAAGTCAAGATTTGATGGAATACAAAAAGTGAATGCATTTGTAACATTGTGACCGATCCTCAGCATATGACCTACTTATCAACACAGAGCGATCCAACAGTTAATAACTTCAAGTAATGATATTATACCATCAATCTATAACCAAAACCTAGTAACCTATAAATCCCCTGTTATAAAATGGCCATGAAGTTTCACAGCCGTACAGAATAAGAGTACAAACTGCAGTACAGAACGGCTACCTCGGTTATGCATATTAAAGTGAATAACAGTTTATGTTCAGGACTGCCTGCTAAGGGTCTTCAATCTCCTAATTAACCATGATAGATGAGTTTGAATGTAAAGAAGTGAAGCTTTTATTGCCTGTGGACACATAAATGAAATGAATTATTTAAAAAAAAATAGTATACAGTCAACGGATAAATATTTTTAAGTGTAAAATTTTAAATCATATTCGATTTGTTACTAATTTCTGTCCCATTCACAACTGTATTTCCTCAAATTCAATACAAAAATCACTAGAGTAAAAAATAATGATTGATACACATTACACATATTACCACATGGTATAATCAACATTCATAGTATTTATTGAGTTCCGTGAAGAGCCATTACTGAGATGATGTCTGGTTAAACACTAACGTTTCAAGTTATTACTTGACGACTATGAAATGTAAGGTAAACAATCACACAAGAGCAGTTGAAATTATTCACTTTTCAAACAAAATTGAAGTAGACACAGAAATCATTGAGTTCTGTTGGGCAATCTAGTAGATAATATTAGGTGAAGAAATGTGTACTATATTGAGAACTGTATAAAGTCAGTAAATGTAAACCATTATATTTTGATTCACTGACTTACTGATGTGTTACTGAACCATGCAGTTTAAAATGTCATGAAGTGTACAGATTAAAATGAATCTATAAACTGAATATAAACGATGTTTAGTGTATTTATATTTGAAATGCATTTATTGAAGCTCACTGATTGCTAATTTCCTATTTCTACTTAATACTATTATTACACTAAGTATAGAGTATGCATCCTCGTTAGGATCTACGATGATAAATGATTGGCAGGTGTGGCCAAATAAAAACATGAGATCAATTCATTCAGTGATAGGCTGTTGGACCAATGCAATAAACATGATACATGGTCGGATACGTTGATTGACGTGGTTTAAAATAACATTAGCTCAAATGCATTCATATTTTTCATCTTGATTATTTAGCATCCCATCATGCACATATTTTCATTGTATTTTTGTACAATATTTTAAATATCCAATCATTATCATCGTATTTAATGGAATAACTTATATTATTCTAATATATGATGATAATGGAACAGAACTTACTTCAGTAGTCATATTGATTTGTGCACCATACTGAAGAAGTAGTTCAATAACTCGAATTTTTTGTTTCTTACAAGCGATATGCAATGGAGTAAAACCATTCTGTCAATACGAAATAAATAAATAAATAAATATATATATATATATATATATATATATATATATATATATATATATATATATATATATGAATAAATAAAATCAATTTAGTAGAAGTAAAAAGTAAGTATACATATAAAGATTGTTAACATGATATGAAAATCAGACCCGTACATAGTGATAAACAAACAAATACGATCAGTACGGGGATTTGTGGAGATCGCAGTATTTTCACAGTTGAACTCATGAGTCGATCTAAGCTAAACTACCATTGAAAACCTAGAAGCATTGGACGGCTGCTTCGTCCTAGCATGGGATTCCTCAATAGTGTGCATCCACGACCCCGCACGTGAGAATCAAACACAGGACCTAGAATCTAATTCAATGTTTTATCTTCTTAAACTATAACTAATTTGATGAAATCAATAACCTTAAAATAATGAAAACAATAGAATAGTTCACGTAAAAATGAGCTTGATTATTGAGCAGTTATTTTGTGAATAAACTTTCTGCAATTAATATTAGTAGTTATTTGAAATTTTTATAAGACTACTGGTTAACTTATTGATGCTTTGAGCGATATTTAGGTACTATGATTTCAAGGGCCGATGTAAACATCACCATTTGGATATCGCAAATAAAGTAGAATGAAACATGTCTCAAATTTTTACCATTAGCTAGAATTTATTTGAGGATCATTGACCAGAAGTGTAAGTTTTTTTATTCAAAAAGAATAGTATCCTGATATACAAAGAATTACACATAGGAATAAACATGATCATCAAATATCATAAACGATCGAAGGATGTCAGCTAACTAATTCACTACTCACACAGCGATGAATTCATATATCGGGTTTAATTCTTGATCATTATATGAGGTCACAGATCCGAAGTGTTTATTAGTGTTCATAATTTACAGAAAGTGGAAATATACAAAAGAAAACTAAACGTATCTAGCATTTACATTCTAGAAAAAAGTACGCGTGAAAGTGAACTGTAATAAATCAGTGTTACATAAAATGAAAAGCCTACCAAAGCACGTGCATTCACATCACATCCATTGTCTAAGAGTACACGTGCCACTTCTGTATTACCACAATGTGCAGCCACATGTAGTGGGGTCAAAGAATCCTAAAGGAAAAATTATGGGGTGAAAATAAACAGAAAAAGTTTTAATAAAAACCAAATTGATGATTTACACAGTTCAGCGTGTTGTATACTAATACACATAAATTTAAATGTCTATGGACTCATGGATTGATTGATATAATATACATGTTTGTTCTTAACTTATAGTTAAGATCATGGTAGGTATTGGCAAAAAATTTATGTTGGAGAGAAGCAAAAGGTTAAACAGAGAACTATTTTTGGTAAAATAAACCTATATATCTATTATGTAAATTTATTCAGCAACTGGGTCATAATGTTTGTAAGTCACTATTCGTTATAGTAAATGTTGCTACATAATTTTTCTACTAGGAAATTACAGCTACATTCGAATATTATACATGTCGGTACTTATTACTTGCGATACAATATGCAGTATCCAAATGCCCCGGAATGACCGAGGTTGGGAAGAGTTCACTCTCCCACCCGAAATACTCTCTATGTTCACGCGTACACAACCACACTCAAGGAAGCTCTACTCACTGCATTCTCGCGTCGAGGGTGTTGTTCACAAAACTAAAAGGAACAAAAGCGAATAACCGGCGCTTTAACCGTGTTGGTGAGTACGGAGAAACTATTTAGGGAAGTTGGAAACGCTGATTACAAACCAATTATACAAATGGGCTCCACATCCCTGAAGGAACAGATGGCGTATGAACCTATTGTTGCTCATCCGCTGTCAAGGGACTATATATTCTAACGTGGCTATCACTCGCGGTGAATTAAACCAGTGAGTTTACACAGATGTCCCATTTACGCATAAAGCCTAATTAATTGACTATAAACAAAACAGTTTAATAAACATATAAGCATTCGATTCAATCAGATGCATCAAAAGAAGTTAAAAATTATCCATCTCAGAATTTGACCAATACATCTACCTATAAATAAAAAAATTGGTTCAATTATTCTAATTCCTGATAAACATTGCATATTTGTCTAATCGCTAAATGTTCATCTAAAAGACTAAACAAATTAATTAGTAATGTATTTTTCTTTAAAAGCATAACAAACTATAAATTAAAATTTAATTACAAATTGACAGTCATCATTATGGAAGTCATTAATTACAAGTAATTTTGTTAAACAAATTACTCCTAATTTTAAAAAGAAAATGCAGACATTATTATCAGCGTAGAATATGTAGCATACACAAAGTGTATTTAATCAACATGTTTTTTTTATTTTTAATACGCTGTAAAGAAGTGGATGCTATTAAAAGTTTAACTAAAAAACCAATAGTATATACATAGATAAACATGTATATGTATTTCTCATGATTAGTCAGATTATTATTATTTATTGAAACCGTCATTCATCTACAACACAGGACCAAGCACATATATGTATTGAACCAATATGATGTACCTTATCAGCACAAAAAAAATGAACACTAAATTTATAGAAGCAGTTGTTAAATGGTAGTAACCTTTAAAAAATGGGCAGCATATGACGATATGACGCAGGGAGAAAGAATTATTTCGTACAAGGAAAGATATGAAGCAATTTTAATCTCATAATTTGACAGAAGACAGAGAGTGTATACACATTACGCCAGTGTGATCGATTGTAAGACATGCCACCTTCAGTCTCTGATATGATGAAAAGAAAAGTCAAGATTCGATTGATTTACTCATGAGTTTTATTCAACATTACTTCTCTTTTGATTCAATGTAATGATTACTCAATATAGTAATTGTTTTCTTTTCCCGTATGATATTTTATTCTGTATAATAAACGATATTCTTGTATTCAATTGACATGAACTATGCTATATATGTGATTTGTGATAACTGAGTATTTTTCATATATGTGATATCATTTTATTATTAATCGAAATTGCTGTACAATCAATATATAGATGGACCCCAAATGCAAAGGTACGGCCGAGAGTGGGGAGAGTCCGCTCTCCCTCTCGAAATGCTCTCACATGGCCACGCGTATATAGCCTCTGAGAAGACAAAAATCGAATTTCCGGCGCTTTAACCGGATCTCAAAACAATGGTGCACACGGGAACAAATGGCATATGAACCAATCGTTGGTCACCGGCTACCATGGGACTACATCTCCTTACGATGCTCCACTGCTATGTGGATCAGACATTCAGGTCGAAGGCTCGGGGTGTGGCCCCCTAAGAAAACCACCTGCTTCGGTCTGGGCACCCGGGCAGTATCACAGCCCTCACACAAACCAACTGAGATTCGTGTGGCGCATATGTATTTGGTGCCTCCTTGTACCAATACCTATGTGTTAAAATAAAATAAATAAATATATAAATGAGTGTATTTTTGACTAAGGTCGTCGTCGTCACCATAGTATTTCGCGGCTAATGAATCCTCACTTATACCAGTCTTGTGTTCTTACTTTCGCGTCATGAAAATTGTGGATGCTTCTTCGTTCCGAGTATAAGTGATCAGCGGTTCCGACATAACAATCAGCGACGACCAGATACAAAAAGTAGCATTCGATTAAAAAGATATAAGTACTGGCAACGGGGGTTTTGGAAAACATTCACAAGATATAACAGTCTCCAACCATTGGTTACGATAGTCTCACGGATTACAACCAAGTAGACTTCATCTACCAACATCGTTCAGACCAGAAGTTTGTGACTTCAATGACTGATGCGACGTTTCCGTTTGGTCGCCCCTAACTTACTTCCAACCACCACCAACACTGATCTGCATTGCGCGCCGTGGTGATCGGTGTTCAGGCATACGTAACACGTAACCCAACCATTTCAGTTGATGAAGATGCACAACCTCATCAACTGATTTACCATCATTCCCTAATGCCCTGTGTCAGATACTAGTAACTCACGAGTATCTACTCTTACTGGCCACGTTTCGCAGCTGTAAATTAGAACAGGACGAACATAGAACTGCCTCTTCTAACGTTGCTTCACTGCCTTGTGGATCAGACCTCTATGTCAAAGGCTCGATGTATGGCCCCTAAGAAAACCACTTGCATCAGTTTTTGTGCCTGAATATTATCTCATCTCTCACACATATCTAATGGTCGTGTGGCACCTATATATTTGATGCCTCATTATACCAATGTTTGTGTTTATATAAATAAATAAATAAAAACCTAGCAAGTGCTAGAAATAGATGTAATTTATCATAGAATTTAGGATGATTAGTCGGAAAAGCAATTTAAGCAACAGTTCTACAGGCTTCCAACTACCTTTTAGTTAGCCACCATTTCAAAATAACCAGAATAGAAGATCGAGATGAACCCCTTAAACCTACATAAATTTAAAGGTAATGTCAAATCTACGACGAAAGTGGGATGAGGGGATGATGCATTAACAGATGGGATTCTTAAGGATGATCATCGAGTCTTAAGTGTTGAATTGACTGAGATCTTAACTAAAGTGTGGGAAGGACCTTATCCCATTGACCGGCCTTAATCACTGATTCTCCTAGTTTAACATTAAGGATAAGAATCCACATGTGTCAACCATATAAAAATCAGTTTCACTAATACAATATGTAAAATATTAGGTTCGATAATCATCCAACACTCAGCTAAGGCTTGTGAACAGCGAACACCAGAAAAACAGGCTGGTATCCTGCCTGAACACAGATACATAGACCAAATATTTCGTCTTCTTCAGGTTTTAGAACACCGGCATACTTACGGATGCTCGAATATGGGTGGATTGTCTGACGTTAAGACATGGTTCGACTCTGTTAATCGAAAGGAGATGTGACAGTTTCGTACCAAGTAAGTATATCAACCTTGTTTAAGTTCTCTACTCCAACACAACTGATAAAGTAAAAGCTTATATGAACGGTCATCGAAACTGTCAACCTCAAGTGGTGTTAATCAAGGATGTCCGTTTTACTTCATTTTTATTAAACGTCCCCGTAGAAACTCCTTTGGAATTAACGGTTATTTCGTTTAACTTTGCAAGGGCTGATTTCCTACTAGAAGATTCACTTACTGAATAAGAATACGTATATAACATAGTCCTGTTATGTGAAGGCACCAAAGAGTTCAACAGACCTAAGTCCCGATCCAAGATGTTTAAGATGATATTCTTTCCATTTAAATGCAAAATGCTGCTTTCGGACTGATTTGAGTCAAAGCCTGAATTAACGATAGAGAGTGAACCAAGTGAATGGGTCAACCACTTTATTTGTTTCGGAAGCCTCATTAGCATTGATGGGTTGATGTCTGGTGAAATCTCAGCACGGATTCATAAATCTAAGTTGCCCTTCGCCAGCTTGCATCATCAGTGGCGTGAGGCAGACGTACGTATGCTAACCGAAGGACGAGTTTATTCCACAGCAGTTCGCTCCATCCCACTTTATGGGCGTGAAACATGGTTATCAAGAGTAGATAATATTTCTGTCCTACCAGTATTTGACCAAAGATATCCTCGAGCATCGCTCCAGCATTCTGAGATCACTGATTGGGTATGGTAAATTTGTCTTAACAATTTCATTTCACTGTGCTGATGTGGTGTAAATAACTTAAACGGATGGATAAATAGTGAAGTTTATGTTGTATGTGACTTACTGATTGGAATTTCCCTAACCATTTACCGTCGAATTTATTCATTGCAAAAGAGAAATTATAACATTTTGAAAGCAAAAATAAGTAATATTTCACCAGCTTTAGTGATCTGAATTATGTACTGATGATGTAACACAAAATGAAAATGAAAAATTCAGCAAATGAACCATTTAGCTCACACAATACATAACCGTTGAAAGCACATCAATCAAGCTACAAACCTATATCATTACAAAAAAATCATACTGTAATCTACAGGCATGACTTATGACGTTGAAAGAGAGTTGTTTACTATCATGAGTTGAAGAGAAACATCCAAACCATTGGATTTGACTTAATGGTCAAGTACTCATTGAGAAGCCTAAAGATCCTGAGTTTAATAATCCGTGGGGTTACGATGTTAAGTATGAAATAAATTCAGCATTTATTAGTTTTACAAGAAATCAAAATGATGCAGTGATAGTGACGAAAAACGTCAAGCAGCGGTTCCAAATAGACAATCAATGTAGAGTAAACTGGCGAACCAGCTAATGAAGTTGTGTAACTTCATAAACCGACGTAGTTAAGACATGCGTTGCGTATACCAATCCACTCCCTACATTGATAAATAGTGTTTGTTGATATTGGACTAGGTTGTAAGAAAGTTAGTGAAGACCACGCCAAAAATACGGTCAAACCGTGAAATCTGAAAAGTATACTACCCGCAAACCAATGGGTTTGATTTCATATGAAAACTAGTAATAATGTACTAGATGCAGCCATTTAGTTGACAATATGAGTGATAATTTTTTTTAAAAACAATACCGAAGCAACAAAATTTAAAGATTCATTGAGAAGTTACACAGGAATTACTCAAAATTGACATCTACATTTTGGCAACAATAAAACTGGCATTGAGTTATTATGCATACAAAGGTGATCAATAAAACATTACCACTACATAATAGGCACATCCTTGTAATGGCCCGTTATTTTGATACCAATTAGATGGAGCGATGTTGTCGACGGGATCAGCACTTTAGTGACAATATATCTGACTCCATTTGGATCGTTTCTGATTGCAATCAAATAATCGCTGTCGATATATACATCCTGACTATTCTCGTATATAATCATCGACTTAACTCGCGTTAGTATATAACGAAATTAATAAAGTCAAGTACGAGAATGAATTTCGAATACGTGCATTTCATACAATCGTTGATCCAGACAAACGATCGACGAAGCAAAATGACACGCGGTAGAGATGGCATGTGAGCCAACTCGATGTAACCGAGAGTGAATCGATATTTGTAGTCACATAAAAATAAGTTAAAGACATGTAATGAGTGAGATACATAAACTTATATAGAAACAGTCTAGGGTGACAGGTGGATAATTAGCAAGTTCAAAATGTAACTAAAGAAGAATGAATAAATTGGCTTGTCCGGAAGCTAGAATAAGCTGTTTGGGATTAACATAGCAGCCGACATTACATCCTTTGGAAAACACACTTGTGTAAACTAAAACGTGCGTATGTGTCGTTTTTTAAAAATAATAGTCTCATGACTTAGTAGTTAGGGCGTTTAACCGTCAACCGTTTGGTTACACGTTCGAACCGAGTCCCATTTACTTAAAATTGAGCGATCAGGTTGTATCACTAGCCTTCACAAATAAAGTGTATCTAGAAATCAAATGCACGAAACTACATCTGGCAAACGAGCTTTAAAAAAAAATTTTAAATAAACATCTTGACATAATCACTAATTGCGCTCTAACCTATTACCGATCCAAAGAAAGAAATCGATTGAACGTAAAACGCTAATTTTTCTAAAATATCCTCATAAACAAAAATTGTTTAAATTCATTGCATCAAAAAGATATATTTAACAGTGTGAGACAAAAATATTGCATTAACTTTTCAATGAAGTCAAAAATCTAACAAAAACACTTAATTGATAACTTGGTTAAAAACACTCCAGAACATTTCTTTTTAGCATTCATTTGCAGTTTCCAATGAAAATTTCTAACTTGCTTTACATAATAAATAGTTTGTAAAGGCAACATGTTGAACAATAAATATAATTAACATTCTTGTTATTAGTGATGTAATAAACATTCTAATTATATAGGAGAATAACAAAAACAGTAACAACAACAATAACTTACTCCTGTTCTATCAGCTACACTAGCACCACGTAGAATCAATACACGAGCAACTTCTTCATTATTACCTTGTGCTGCCATATGCAATGGAGTTAATCCACTCTAGTAGATGAAATAATAATAATAATAATAATAATAATAATAATAATAATAATGATAATAATAATAATAATAATAATAATAATAATAATAATAATAATGGAATGTTTACACAGATAAATAAACAACCCAGGTGATTTACAACAAAGTAAGTCAAGAGATTTGATCTGACAATTTCATGGAAATTGTTAATTGTATTATATGAGATAAGAATCCACAGTATGATCAATACTTAAGCAAAGTATGTAACACTGTCAAACTGACTTTGTTAGATTCAGTGACAGCCTGAGATTAATGTGAAAATTATAGATAATACGTAAAATCCACTTATATAATGATCGGGAAGTCGATTTGAACCGAAAACATAATTGCAAAAATCACTAGCTGAATTTTTTTCAAGGTTACAAAGTAAAAACTGAAACAATTCAAGATAACTGCTCCAAATAAAAGCCAATATCTGTTCACGAAGATTGACGGAGAAAAATCAAGTTTAACGTGTTGATAAAATAGCATACGGATCCTATTCCTTGATACAAGATACAATCAGCCGCCATTTAACATTGAATTCACACTTTTTGAGAAATTTTATGCAAACAATAAACCTTGATCCATCATTGGATACGTATAGCATTAATGCCACAACATGAAGTTGCCGAAAGTAAAAAAGAAAGACCAAAGTTTGAGTCTGCTTCACAATTATGGAATCTGTTAAAATCGCTGATCCATTGAATCAATATTCACCGAAGTTGATCCTACAATTGACTTTCCCAATAATATAAATCATGACTGTTATATGGATGAACAAGGATCATTACAAATCACTAATGAACCCATTCTATGGTGCAATAAAACATCTAATGAAAATTAATCCTCACATGTACACAACATTTACTGAGTTTGAAGTTTCAAATGGCTAATTTATTTTGTATTTGAAATGAGGCATTCAGTGTTAATGTCAACAACATAGTATCTTCGACAGATTATAACAGGCAGTGTCGACGATGCGTTCCGGTGGTTAAGAAACAACACACAGCTGTGAAAAGTGTTAATAAAAATTTTTAGCACTATTTCCTTTGGAGATTTTGTTCATTAAAAACACTACCACACATTGCTACTATTACTACTACTACTTGTACTAAGAGTCAAAATATACACTATACAGAGATAAGCAAGAATATAATGCAAAATGTAAGTAAATTACTAATAATTCCGGCGAGACTATAATTTATGGACGAACTATACGATAACAGATTTGGATTTTGGTGCGAAATCGATTCATCTATTTGACTAAAAAGTTTTGGCATTTTAGCTGTCAGCTCTTGATGAAAACCCTAACCATCAACCGTCAATCCTATTCCTGATCCCTCACATTGGTTTATAACCCTCATTTAGTCCTATTTAATAGGTGGACATTCTCATGATCACTTTCGCGCCACCCTAAGGTCATCCATAGGTTTTAGTCACACCACAGTTTCTACAGATGCGAATAATTCACAGCAAATAAGATTTAATTTGACAGAATGCCTATCACATAACATAACACAAGCAAAAAAGTAATTTCGGTTTACAGACGCTAGTAATTGAGTCATGATCAATCAGTAATTCCTTTTAACTAATCTTCAACGTAATGCAGTGATTGAAGACATTGGAGATTAGAAGTGGCCCTTCCAGACATTATAATGAAATAATCTTCTGAATCAATTGATCATGTCACAGCAATGACCAATAAAATAACGTAGGCTGAGTCAAATCACCAACTCTTCTGTAGAATTAATACTTAATATATATTACGGATAGGCCGAAATAAAATGGTTGGGAGATTCCATGTTGCTGTCACCAGTAAAGGCGAACACAGATGGCCGACATAAATAGTTCAACGACGACTGGTTTCACACCAAAGGTTTACAGAGATAATGATAACATACCCTTGTTTTAGCTGACGGATTTGCACCAGCACCCATCAACAGTGAAGCTAATTCTGCATGACCAGATCTAGCAGCACAATGTAATGGTGTTAAACCATCACGTGTACGACAATCGACTAAGGCATTCGAATTCAAAAGTAGTTGGACCATTCCACCACGACCCCACTTAGCAGCGACATGTAATGGTGTGATATTATTCTATCAATAACAAAGACATAAAAAAAACGACGAAGAGTTTGAAGGCGAGAAAAAGACTTTCCAAAAGACCAGTTATCACAATTTTAGGTTTTCATATTTACTGCAAAAGATTTTAAACTGAATACAAACACATGGTAAAAGGAAGTGTATTTTTTATAGCGTCCACGTACAGACAAACCAAGCAAATGCTTTTCTACACTTATACCCCAGAGGATACGTTACTCTAGACTCAACACTAGGTAACGGATCCAAACTCCAGTTTAAGTACTATAAATCACTTCACATTCACATACACCTATTACCCCTCGTTGATTAGCAAAAGCCGCCGACCAGGTTTCTCCAACCAACTTTGCTCTCTAATCTTCGATACTTGAATTAAAAACTGCGTCAGATTCTCTTGTTTGTCGATGATGCTGATAAGGTACTCGAAAGTTTATACATCTTCCACAGCTTCTCCATCAGTTGTGCTTTAGTTGATGCTCACTGTTGTATTTCGTCATCTTGCTTTTCCCTTGTGAATGTTAAGACCTACTCCTGAAGAGGCTGTTGCTACACCCACTGTGTTCACTTGCTTTGGTTGCCGCGTAAGAGATAAAGGAGCTAGGTCATCAGTGAAGTCCAAATCATCTAGTTGCATCCAAGCTGTCCATTGTATTCCATCCTTCATCTTAGATGTCGAGGTCTTCATAATCCAGTTAACCACGAGGAGTGAAAATATGAGTTTTAACAGCCTTGTTTGACACTGACCCTTAATAGAAATGCATCTGAAATCTGTCCTCCGTGCACGACTTTACAGTGTAGTCCGTCGTAAGAATTTCGCATGATGGTGGCGATCTTCTCAGGTTTACTATAGTGTCGAAGAGGATTTCATAAGGTCCTTCTACCTACGCTGTCAAATGTATGATGACGAGTTCCATTCAACTGATGGTTCAACAATGATCCGTAATCTGTAAGTAATATCACCATTAGTTCGATACGAAACTTTACTTAGTAAATGACTGAGTGATATTACCAGAACACCAACACCAGCTAAAGAAAATTTGATAATCAGAATGCTTTCGTAAAAATGAATAGTCAAAATATCTAAATTAATCAAATCTAATTTTAGCTAGTCTATCGACTTGATAAGCATGACAATTAATCACTACGATTTTATTCGATCATTGATTAAACTTATGGAGAGAATTTCAACATATGTATCACCTAGTTACAAGCCACAAACTATCTGGAATTGATTTAAGATTTTATTTATTAGGCAAAAAATTCTTGTCATGTTTTCATTTTATTGATCAGTTATACGCAGAAAGGTGCACAAAGACATGTATTGGACTAAGTTGCCAAACCACATCATTACAAAAGTGGAATGGAATCATCAAGTCAAAGCTGAGATAACAGTATCAGAAATTGAAAACGAGACTTTCGAAACCAGTGGAGAACATATTATATTTTCACGACAGACCGCCTATCAGATCATATTTCCGAAGCCAGTCAATTCACTGCACGGCTATCGAGTATTAAATTATTAGGGAGGAATAAACACTATGTGAGATTATGTATTGATTTAATGTGGATTTCGTCCACTATATCATACCTTTGTATCAAATGAGGTTACGTAATAATCAAGGGGCTATAGAAGAATAGAAGGACCTCCTCTCTTACATATAGCAGAAGCTATATGAATTCAAGCTAACTGGTAAGTCTTGCAATTTGAACGCTATACTCAGTTCCTAAGCTATTCTTGACCCCCCAAGTTAGAACTATACAGCGACCTGAACACGAGAGAGAAGGCGCAAAGTATGTGAAAGGTACCTAACTCCAAGGTTCATTTTAATACAGGAAATATAAGGTTTTTATAATATTTTAAATGTCCTTGGGTTGCTTGAAGATTCTGGAATGCTACTAAACATGGTAGCAGTATAACAATCAGCCAATCAGAACCTCTGCATGTGACGTTTCACTTCCTTGATGTTTCTGGCTAAAACTTCAAGTGAACGCTGATTGGGTGAAATGCTTCTTGGTGTTTCCTGATCCTTGCTTGTCTTTTGCGAGAAAATTTTCTGGATCACCACAACATTAACAACAAGTCATTGTATTTACAAGAAATCTGTAACACCTTTATCACTTCCTTGGTCAAATTAGCCTTGATAAAAGATTTCATTTACAATCATTATTCCATACTCTTTGTTCGTTTATTTTCCTTCAATCCCCTTTTTTCAAACATACGACTCACTGTCCAATTAGCTGAGCACTTCTTATAACGCAATCTTACAATTTTTAATGAGTGCTATTTCAGTGTCAGTTATTGGTCTATTTCCCACTACGAAGCATTGATTCAAGTCTTTATTATTCTTATCACAAATAGTACAATGACATCACACTTCCGATTTGTACTTTTTATTTATGTAATCTATTCCACTGACTCATAAACTGCCTTGATTGGTTTAATAATTTTGCATATCCATACAAATGATATTGCAAAGACTGATAAGGGTCAAATAGAAAACAATATTGTCCGTTTATACACGTTGCTTTAATTGACAATGTGGGAATTTTTAAACATTTAAAAAATATAAAATAAACATGATCAAATATCATAGGCGATTGGAGGCAATCAACATGTAGTTCACTCACTTCCCAATCAACTGAGAATTGATTGTTTTTAGGCCTAATTTTTAGGCATCGTATCACATCATCAGTGGAAAAATATAAGTATCACGTATGATCGGTGTTAGAAAAAAATCCAAAATACAGTTGCAGGCAAGCACAAAGGAAACCGAGTTCAAAACAGTTTCTATTCCATTAATGTTTCTTTACAATGAAAATCATCTTGACATTGAAACAAAAAAAAGTTGCATCTGAACCTAGTTATATCCGTAAACATCTGGTGTGGATGAGGACCATAATTCAATGATACGTTAAGATTGAGTTGAGTTGGTGCGGTGATTGGATCCGAAAATGTAGGTTTTCATTTATTTATATAAACACAAACATTGGTATAATGAGGCATCAAATATATAGGTGCCACACGACCATTAGATATGTGTGAGAGATGAGATAATATTCAGGCACAAAAACTGATGCAAGTGGTTTTCTTAGGGGCCATACATCGAGCCTTTGACATAGAGGTCTGATCCACAAGGCAGTGAAGCAACGTTAGAAGAGGCAGTTCTATGTTCGTCCTGTTCTAATTTACAGCTGCGAAACGTGGCCAGTAAGAGTAGATACTCGTGAGTTACTAGTATCTGACACAGGGCATTAGGGAATGATGGTAAATCAGTTGATGAGGTTGTGCATCTTCATCAACTGAAATGGTTGGGTTACGTGTTACGTATGCCTGAACACCGATCACCACGGCGCGCAATGCAGATCAGTGTTGGTGGTGGTTGGAAGTAAGTTAGGGGCGACCAAACGGAAACGTCGCATCAGTCATTGAAGTCACAAACTTCTGGTCTGAACGATGTTGGTAGATGAAGTCTACTTGGTTGTAATCCGTGAGACTATCGTAACCAATGGTTGGAGACTGTGGGTGGCATGTCTCACAATCGATCACACTGGCGTAATGTGTATACACTCTCTGTCTTCTATCAAATTATGAGATTAAAATTGCTTCATATCTTTCCTTCTACGAAATAATTCTTTCTTCCTCTACTATATCCTTATATGCAATCTTTCTTTTATATATTAACACCATTGAATTAACTACTTTTATGAATCCGGTGTTCATCTTGTTGTGATAATGAGGTATGGCAACTTGGACCGATGCAGATATGTGTTTGGTCCTACGTTGTATCTGACTGATTGAGTGACGGCAGTTCCATTGTGGCTGGTGACCAATGGTAGGTTCATACGCCATTTGTTCCATCAGGATCCCGGAGCTCATGTGCACCATTAGTTTGGAATCAGGGTTTTCCAACTCCTCTAGGTGGATTCTCCACGTCCACCAACTCAGTTTAAGCGCCGAACATTTCCTTTTTGTCGTCGCCATTTCGTAAACAAAACCCTCACCGCAAAAAGGCAGTCAGTAGGGCTCCATTAACAGTGGACATATTATTATAAGTGTAAAAATCACTAATGAATAACGTTGTATGCGTAACGTTAAGACTTTCTTTTTCTATTGTTGAAGCAAAGAAAACTAAAAAATAATTTGTACACATCGGTAAAATTTGAAATGAATTATATGCAGGGAGAGGGGGAGAAACAAGATAGATGACGTCTGAACAAATGTATTTTCATCATTACTGTACGTGTCTTGCTGTGTGTAGTTAACTAAGAAAACATTATCTCACAACACTAACAAACAATAAACAAATCTAAAAGTAGGATTTTTTTTTAATGAAATGAAATATCATGTACAAAACAATGAATAAATTGAGAAGAGTTAATAATCTTAAACGGAAACAAATTTTACGAAAGGTTAGTCAGCAGTAATGACAAATTAAAACATCAGGATATTATATTATAAATGTTTAAATTATTACCAACACCGATTTGTAGAAATGAATATAAAAACAATACTCTACCTTGGCTTGAAAGTTTACATCTGCCCCACGTTCAATAAGTACACGTGCTACAGTCACGTTACCATAATGAGCAGCAGTATGTAGTGCAGTGAAACCAGGCTTGAAGAGGGTAGAAAAAAATAATTCCAAGATAAAGATGATTTATTTCGCTATAATATCAAAATATAGTACTGTTCTCAACAATATAATACATGTGTTGGCAAAGAAGTGAACAATTCGTTACAAACACTGTCTGAAGAAAGGAAACAGTTCGGATTTGAAATAAATCATGTGAACTGAAACAAATGCCTCAATAAGGTGCTAAACAAGGGAATAATTCAACACAACTAGAGAATCATACAAAACATTAATGTTGCTACATTTTAACGAAACCGAAAAGTCAGTATTTCAACTTAAGAATCAATGTAATGAATAGATTATGGGCTTTAGTAACACATTTATTAGTCAAAATTATTATCAATACAATTTCAGTCTACAAGGATAACAAAAACATTTCACTTGATTAACACATTATGAAATTACCACAAAAGCTTAATTGATCATTATCACATAGATAGCAGTAAAATAGTAAAACTTCTTTAGTTTGTTATGCTTTGTTGATTTTATATGGAATGAACGAAAGCATTTATTGGGAACTGAAAACCAAGTTACATGAGATCTACGATCGGAAGCAATGGCATTTTTTCCAATTAAGGTACTAAATTTAGAAACACTATTTCCCACAAAGATTAGGTACATACAAAAATGATACTTCAGTGACAAGATACAATGTTAAAGCATAAATAACTGACTGGATTTCTCGACTTGAAATTTAAAAAAACATTTATCATAGTTCGAAATAAAACAGAAATGATGTGACTATCGAAAACTATGATTTAAGTGATAAAAACAAAATCCGCTAGTAAGTGGTTCGTTTAACAAACCAACAATTATCAGTTATTCTAAATTACATTAAATATAAATAAGTGATATTCATATAAAAAACATGAACGATTTCTTTAAAAATTATGAAATGATAGATAGCAACTGAGCTCCAGATAGATAAGTTTCAGTTTCCATTGGTCGGTGAATTACCTGATAAACTTTAGACCTACAATAATTTGTGTTCACTAAAAACTTTCCACAATCAATTGTCATTTTTGTGTCCATTCACTAGGGAGTTCGGTTATAGCAATCCAGTTTTCGTGGTTAATCATTATCTACTTATGTCAACTTGGGCAATCGACAGTGGGTGTAAATAATTCATACAATTTTCTCCCGTTACAGCAAGATTACAAAAACTTTATCAGTGAACTAAATCTATATGTATTTGTTGGGACCAGGTAAATACCCTATAAAATCCAAAGGTCACATACTTTATTAAGGTCATGCACAGAATTATCGAGCATAGGCCAAAAGTTAAAATAAACAAAAATTATGTGACCTTAGACGACTTTATAAACATAGGTCATCTTTTTTTAAAAGAAAAAACCCAAACATATGGTGATAATCGTAGGTAAATACAACATCAGGTTTCACTGAACAATAGTCATAAAAGCTTTCTATTAAGTCGAATACACCCATTAGGTCATAGAACAATTAGTTTGGAAAATGAAATCCGTACAAGAACTTCAATATTACAATCGCATATACATGTGATAAATTAAGACCCGAACAACAAGCTGAAAGTTCGATTACGGGTTGATTTTATGAGATCTTGTTTAGTTTGTTAGTTATATTCGCTACAGAAGCACTGAATAGAGGTTTCGTCATTGAGTAGGACTCTCTAAAAGTATGCCCCTCGGTTTTTTCAATGGTAATCTAAAGTCATTTAACGACGAATACCACATAAAAATTGTATGTTTGTGAGAATATTAAACCAGTTTCAAGTGAATAACCGTGAATGTCGTTAAACCAATAACTCCAAATAGAAATAACATGCTGATAATCAAGAAATCTAAATAGGAAAATAATAGAAGATATATGGAAGACAAATATGGAAAAATGAAACCGTTAAAAATGACCATTTTGTCCTATTAAGAACTTAGGGAATATAGAAAGTGTGCAGGATTGACAGTAAACTTGACCAAATGACTACAGTTCATGAAATTCTATTAAGAACTGAATAAAAATTGTTACTTTTCATCATTCGATTACCTGATAACTTATTTTAGATTCCATAATAAATTTATTCCTTTTATCCTCGTATCTTTTTTAAATTTTAATCACCTTTCATTTATTATTTATTTATTTGAACACATAAATATTGGTACAGGGGGGCAACAAATATATATGCGCCACATAAAACAATGAGAATTTAAGAAGGGAAAAAATTAAGGAACGTAGGGGATTATAAAATTTAAAAAAAGAACAATAATGGGGGAGACGAAAAGGTACACTCAGAAGAAATCTTACATTTGAGGAGGATACAGCCACTTTTTATGAAGAAAGTAAAAGAAGGTTACAGCAGGATCGCTACTGGCTTCTATTCTGAGCCATATCTGATAACGATTCTAGCCACTGTGTTGCACTATCCCTAGGACCCCAACCAGGGAGTCGTGAAGGATCAACAGAAGCCAGCCCTTTGCAGCTTTCTTTTATACCACGACACCATGTCATACACTGAACACCTCTCCGCTTTTCCCAACCAGTCCCAGGGTCGGTAAATAGTGCTCGACGTGGAATTCTCTGGGACGACATTCGTAGAACATGTCCAAGCCACCGAAGTCGGTGTTTCAAGATGGTGACACCAATTGCATTATCGCCTCTGTGCCCGAACACATGATGTCGAACCTCTGCATTACTAACATGGTGTTGCCACTGGATGTCAGCAATCCTTCGGAGACAGCGATGATCGAACACAGGGAGACGTCTAACATCCTCAACTCGGAGAGTCCAGGTTTCACAAGCACAGAGCAGAACTGCTCTCACCGACGTGTTGTAGATCCGACCTTTTACAGCCAGACCAACATCACGAAGGCGCTAAAGATGGCCCAGATTGGCATAAGCCGCTCTGGCTTTCACTATACGTGCATTGATCTCATCACTCATACCACCACAACCTTACGCTTATAATCTATCCCATGTTACGGATGTTATCACGTAAATCCGACATCAATTTTCATTCTCTAGAAACGTGTCTCTATGTCTAAAAGTATCTCTTCCGGGATTCCCACATACGGAAATATAAATATTTATTCACTTTACAATTCTTTCAACTTCATCAAAATTATCTAAAGAACAGACAATGTGCATAATTATTATTATTGTTTCTAGGTTGTAAGTAACTGAAAAGAAACCATACTAAGCAAATGAAATCATTTTATTCTGCTGCATTTCCTGTTCTCAGTTTAGTCAAATTTATCACCGGAGAAAATCGTATAAAAGTGAATGCTTTTCTAAAACCTAGTCATTGTAAAATCGGGTACAAGTTAACTACCGCTTCAATTGCTATAATATATTACCAAGACCAATGGCAAAGAAAAATAAAATAATATGGTACTAGTAATAATAAAAATAAATTAAATATGTAGAATAGTTTTAAAGATAATATACAAGTGAAATTGTGCCACAGACTGATTTGGAACCGCATTACTTAAGGTCTTTAGTAATTGATTATGGTTGTCTCACAAACATCACTAAAACTAGATAGTTTGAACGGTTCAGATCAACGGTCAAAAACTACATGAACTATTGACGTGTTTTGGCTCTGCCTAACTTTCTGTTAACTTAGTCCTACTCCAGCACGTTCAAAGTGTTTGAAGAAATTATTCAAGATTGCAGTTTGGTAATAAACTCCAAAGCCAAGTTTATTGTCGGTCGAGATTCATCGACAAAGCGTACATGCAATTATAATGGAACGAATCTTTTGCTCGGTGTTCGAACCAACGTTACACAATAACAACTAACACATCTATGTTTATTTATTTATTTGAACACAAATATTGGTACAAGAGGGCACCAAATATACATGCGCCACACGCATATATGTTTAGGAGGTCCAGGTGACTATCCTCGAAAACTTAACATCGAATCACTAAGACTAGTAGTCAAACTGCAACTTGATCAGCACTACATACATGACACTGGTTACTATTAGATGGTGGTTGGAGGTAGTCGACAGGAAACCAGTTCCCTTAAGATTACAGGTACACCTTGCTGACGAGTGCCAAGTAGCACGAAAACAGAGTTTCCTGTCAACTACCTCCAACCACCATCTAATCTCACAATAGTGTCCGCAGTGTCGAGTCACTTATAGTGGTGGCAACATGGTCGATAGTATTCGATCTGCACTAATAAGGACTAGACACGCATGACATTCATCACCACCTAGTGATCAATCAATTGTGACTGGTTACTATTAACTGGTCAATCAATAAAACGAGTATGTTTTTGTTGTTTCTGATAGGTTGTCTTCAGTCAAATCATAAACTAAAAATGGTATTAAAATATTAGTCAGAGAGAGGACTTTATGAAGTCACATTTGTTTTTCTTTTAAAAATCCATTTTTAACATTCCTCTACGAGGCTTAATTAGATAATTTATACTGTGTAATTTTGACTTTACACTTTACTAGTAAATTTGATGTAACACAATGTGCAAGTTCAGGTTTATGTATTCTAACTTCGAGTTACAATTTCTGAGCTTTAGTGATAATTTCTCTGAATATAGTGAAATTCTAACATGGAATTGTCAAACTACCATTTACTATTAATATACTTACTGTTTTCATTATTAATTTTGACGTGTGCCATACTTCCCTCATAATTATTTTAATACTAATAACAAATATCCATTTTATAATATAATGAATAAGATAGAAGTGTGAATTATTAGAAACTAATCTAATGAATCAGTACCTGGTATGAAGAAGTAAAGCATTAATTCTATTTCAAAGTGAATGATATGTATCCTCCCACTACCGATCTGTAAAATGACTTTGAATCAGTTAACCTTTATATCCATTAACCTTTTTCATATTAGCGTGTTAATTTTTTACACGACAAAACCTATTTTATTGGACGGTCACTTTGTTATCTCATATCAGTTCAATTGGGAGCTTTATGTCAATGATTCGATCGCCTGAACAGTTATCATTCTGTTATATGGTATTATTGCATTTTATCAATCGGTCTTATCATTGGATTCATTCATTTACCAACCGAAAACCCGATCATCAAATCATAAAAAAACCTATCTTCATAACGTTAATGTCTTTGCAGTTACAAGTAATAGTTCTGTTGAGAAAAAGAAACTGAAATAAAACAATTGTTCAATACGTAACTGACTCCCTCAATTAAAATCTAAATATGGAGGTGTAGACCATCTTTACTCGTATAAACTAGTTGCTTGATACGATTTTAATGTAATGTTGAACCTATTACAAACGAAACTATATCTTATAATATTGAGAGAAATAATAAAGACAATATAACAAGAGGTAGTAAGGAAGAATAAAAATTTTTCTGACATAGTTGAGGTATCAGGTGATTGACCATGATTAACTGAAACGGAAATCCTTATGTACTAATAATATGTATGTCATTTACACTTTTCACAGTTTGGGAAAGCATTGTGAAGTGCGTAACCTAAAAAATCTTAAGAATAGAAGGAAGCAATGAGAGGAAAATCCTCCAGAAAAGGTGATTGATACTAGAAATGATAAATTTAACACAGCGACCAATTTCAACCATATCACTGGTTCCTGCTCTATCATCTATTTAATTTGATACAACTTGATATTTTAATGTTATTGATGCCACACACCGGGACATAGGTGCATCAAGCTGACGAGTCCTGAATCGGACGAAAAGCATTTTCGATATTCCATACCTAGCCACCAACCAACTTGAGAAAAATCAGATTTAATTTAACTTAATAGCCAAGAGTATAAGTTTATTTACTCAGCTTTAAGTCACGAAATTCCTGTCAGGTCAATAGATACACTATCTCGGTTCACCTAAAGTAAATTAGACAGAAACGGAGATTAAACCTGAGAGTTGATTATGCATCAGCCAGTATGTCAATCCAAAAATTCCTTTAAAATACTACGCGTCATGAAATGGAATCAAATTCTTTAATACACCACCAAATTGAACAAAAACATTAGTAATCGATTATGTAATAACACCAAACGTAAATCCAAAAAGTAAAATAATCCCTTTGCAAAAGAAAGTCAGAAATTAAAAGTAATATCAATACAATTAAAAATGTATCATAAATGTGACTCCCAAATCAAACAATTTTATAGTAGATAGGGACAAATAATAATAATCACATTAACGATAATTCACCGGAATTCCTCATATAAATTTCAATGTAATATAATGTGTAACCAGCTTTGAGTCATACGTTCCGTGTGTGAATAATGTTATTGTCTAGAGTGAAAGTAGACATAGTCGGATTTTAATTTTCCATCTAGTGATTTATACCCATTAAGTTATGGCTTTATTTTTTGATGTAGTTATTATCAATGTTATCGATTGTATAGTGTTACATTAAAAGTGAAATATACAAACAGAATGAATTTTACACGCGAACTTGGTCAGAAAGAGTTTTTACACATAGAAGATACTTTTTAATAATTATTACACAGTAAGAATATCAATCGATACTGGACAACAGAACTGTTTACATAAATAATTTCGTATCATTAAAAATCCATCTGTTAAAATGTAGTAAAATGGAATTGTGCATACATTGTCTAGATAATTACAGACACAGAAAAATGGTAGCTAGTTTAATCAGCTGGCAGTCCCTGAAACTGAGTTTATTATTGTAAGCCAATAATACATGTAAGAAATTATTTCATTTGCGTTAAATTACCATTGGATTTACATATTTAGCAAAAAAAACACAATAGTGAAGAAATTCCTTTTTCAATTTAAGTTAATTTCTTTAAATGGACAGAAAACTGTGTTGTTTACATTAGACTATTTGATAAGTGTGCAAGACAACATAAAAATAGTTTACGTCAAAGACTATGATGTGCCGAATAGTCGTTAAGTCCTAATTTGGGACTTATCAATAGTCCGGCCTCCAGCCAGACCAGTGATTAAACTCAAGGTCGCAAATCCTCGTGGCTAACGTGATGACTTTAGAGTACTGAGTCGAAAGCAGAAGGCCTATAATATTTTTGAAGTTCGATTCACGATGTAGCATGATAATCATCAGTGAGTAGCTGCATCACACATTACATTGTTAAACTCCACATGACATAGCTTATCAGGAGAACTTTCTGGTTCTATTATTAAGTTGGCCACTAGTCACCACATAATCAATAAAGTCGGAGGAGTTCGGGAAGAGTTATTCACTACATGTACTCGAATACTTATTAGGATTTATGGGGAAGTTATAAAATGTAAGATACATGTATCTCATTTACTACAGGTTGCATCTTAACAGTATCAAAACCAGGATTATTAGAAACCAAGCCCTTCCAACTCTTGTACATGCATTTGTAATAAAATTCTGAAAAGAAAACAGTAAAACTCACTTGAGATTGATGATTCACATTAACTTCTGCATTGTTCAATAACAAACTCACAGCATTTGCATCATCTTTTCGAGCTGCAATATGTAGAGCTGGCATGCCACCTCGACTACGTGAATCTCTTTCTAGAAGATGTGCCACAACACGATCATGTCCTTGTTGTAAGGCTACTGCTAAAGGAGTGAAACCATCCTGTAGAAAAAAATGATAACGAACAACAATACAATCGATCTCAGTTATTAAAACATAGTAGTGACTGATAAGGGAACTTAGTGAACGAGTCATCTTTAATTTCAAACAGAGTGGAATATTCACTTATGCTGTTTTAGTAACCCATCGCCGCGCTCACCTTTTTTCTAATTAGTTGCTTTAATATAATTCACTAGCCAAGTATTTATTTATGTATTTGGCACTGAACGGCATTATGTGAGGGGCTACAAATGCTACGTGACTGCTTAAACTGAAGTAGATGGTAGCAAGTTCGAACCTGTGACTCTGATCGAAATGCAACTAGTTGTATCAAAGCCTGGTTGTAAAAACCATGTCTCCCTGTAATTGGTGTGCCCTTTCAAGGCCTTCTTAAAGATTTGATGTGCCTATTTCCAACTGCGAAAAAATTGCAATCTATCTTCATGTTTCAGATTTCTTTAAGCTTAGTAATTACAAATAATAAATATGTACTAACGCGCTGTTATAAAAGGCCTACAATTTTATGCGACATTAAATATCACAAAACATAAACCCTGCATTTGTGGAAATTTTTTCTTCACTATCTATCCTGTGTAAAAATAAGAGACGAATATATTGTGGTTCAGGCATCTTATATATGGTAGGTAGAAAAATTTATTGGTAGCTCATGATTTAAGATAGTGGCAGATAATAACAATTAAAAAGCTTTCTTAATGGTACTTCCAAATAATTGCAATGGGAATATAGGCTAAACAGAAACTGTTATATCAGAACGAAGATTGAAGGAATGGTAACCTCTAAAACTGATTTACGGATTATTTTTATGTGTAATCTTATTACATAATTATTAGGTAACTAAATTATTATATCTATGTACTCCGTCTATCTTAAGGTTTCGGTTTACTCATAAACTACTGTCATACGAATTACTATTCCTAGCTTCTCGTAAGCCTCTCACAGTTTTCCCCCTATTCACAACCACTTAGGCTTGTTTATGTGTAGTTGTTATTTTTGATTTCATAATATGGTGCGGTCCGATATGCCAGCATATAAACCACATCCGTTTGAAATATAGATATAGTTGAAACTGGTTGCTACTCCTGGACTTAAGGTAGGGCATAAAGAGCGTGCGAATAACGAACCGATGGGAACTTAGTTGCATTCGCTTAAGGTCAATAGTACTGCTCACGTGTGTAATAGGTTATAGAGGAAATGGGAAAATTGGGATAAGAGTCTGATTGGTGACTTGGAACGAGATATTGGTCAGTGGTCCTTATGATATGACAAAGAACTGTTGCAATATTACGAAAATTAGTGATAATTCTTTACTAGAAGAAAAATTGTTAGTGTTGAATTACACTGGTTACTATCATCATCACTAATAATATTCTAGTCTAATAAAATTGAAGGGGTGTTTCCGTACATCAAACAACAGGTCAAATATCAACCTATGAAAATCAAAATAATGCAGATAAAAAACATATGTGCAAGATAATAATGAATAGGAGTGTTAGGGACGGTTTTTTCGTTTAAATCAAGGTATAAGATAAAACGAAAAAATGCATAACTGTTCAAGAAAAATGTGGAAGAAATGATTGATTTGAAAGTCATTTGGAAGTAATAACAATAATAGTAATAATCAATTTAACCAATGCGCGACAGAGAATTCCAGCTAACATTTTCCTTAAAATTTATATTTACATATAAGCAATAAATTCTACACTAGCTTATATACCTTTGAAGTAACTGACTTTAAATCAGTAGTATTTAACACATGAACATTCTTATATGATCATATATAGTAGGCATTTTCTTTACGAAAGGGAAAAAAAGGAATCATGGCATATTTCATCAGTGGATATTGACTTTTGGTTGATCTCATGACAACAAAAATATTAAAAATTAGGTAAAATGAAACTGATATTATTTATCTGCCGAAACGCCGCTTACTTTATTCGGCCTTTTCCTAATAAATGGTGAGAACAAAGTACCATTGAACAAACGAACTACAGTTCAAATTAATGGGAAAAGGTATGAATATTAATCACAGCAGTAATAATAAACAGGGATTATACTTTTCTTCTCTTATACTTCAACTCACTGCACTCTTAATGTAAGTTATAATTGAATCAGTTTTTTATAACACTACTGGAAATCTGAGATAATCGTGGGAATGTTCAGAAGTGTGTGAGGAAAAGACGAGAACTTAAGATGAAAAGTATGTAGACCATTTGGTAGATAATCAATATTTCAAAAGTTAAGAGGTGAACAAGTGTAGGTTTATGTTTTATTTAAATGTAATCGTCACTCAGTTGAATTCCACATTAATTCAGCGTGATCCACATTCGACTATTGAATTAATTCAGTAATTTTTTAACTTATTATGACATTCATTAACATTAATTGAGTGAAGTTTGTTCAATGTGATAAACATTGAATAATGACGATTAAATATGTGTATAAATGAGTGTAACCAAGTAATTTATAAATGGAATACATCTATTAAGACATTAAATAAGAAGGATTAGTTTAGCGAAGAGTTCTCTTTTCGGCGAATTCATTTTCAAAGTTGTACGATCGCAAATATATATACTTGTTTTTACAAGATGATAATAATACTGATGTGTTCCCAAGGTGTTCGATTATAGAACTTCTTATTGAGCCATTGCCTCCTCTTCTTAGCCACGCTGGACAATGTTCTTGAATTCTTTTGCATAAAGTACGCATCGAACGACCTATATATCTAGCTCCACAAGAGCAGGTAAATTGATAAATTTACATTGAGTTGGTCAGATGCGATAATTTATCTTTCAGATTATTGGTGAACAATGATCGGCTGGAGAATAATATTCGCAATGTTGATGCAACAAATGTTCTTTTTAAGGAATCAGAAATTCTCCTCTTTAAGATATATGTGGCTCTATCACCTTTGAAGTCGATGTTCATACCACGATTATACGGTCTGCCAAAAATACACAAACCTGACTTACCTCTTACACCGATTCTTGATATGTCAGGATCCCCTTACTACTCTATAGCAAAGTGTCTGACAAATATCCTAGAACCCGTTAGAAAACGCATTTGTAAACATTCCGTACGTGATACTTTTGAATTTATCGAGCACATAAAAGAAGTGAATGTAAGTGACAAAATTATGCTATCTTTGGATGTCGAATCACTATTCACTAATGTTCCACTCACAGAGACCATTAATTTTATCTGCAAGTACATAAATAATAATGAGATAAACATTGGCATGCCGGGTGCTTATTTAAAGGAACTATTACTACGTTGCACTTGCAATGTACAGTTCACATTCAACGACGTAATTTATAAACAGAAAGATGGTATAGCAATGGGATCCCCACTTGGTCCATTACTGGCAGATTGCTTCATGGCCAGTTTAGAAAACATCCAACTCAAAACAATTATAGAAAACCTCCACTTGTATAAAAGGTACGTGGATGATATCTTTATCGTTTGTGACAATAAATGTGACTTAAATCATCTCCTAAAGACATTTAATAATTGTCACCCATCAATAACATTCACACTTGAAGTTGAAAACAAACAAAATATTCACTTTCTTGATGTGGAAATGACAAGAAAGCAAGACGGTACCTTAAAAAGATCTATCTACAGGAAACCAATGTGGAATGGCCAACTATCAAGTTTCCACAGTTGGGTTCCCATCAGCCGAAAAAGAAACTTGATAATAACACTCGCTACAAGAATACGAAGAATCTGTAGCCCCGAAGTCGTAGATGAAGAATTGGGCCTTTTAAAGGAGATACTTATCAAAAACGGATATCCTTCGATATTCATTGATAAGAACATAAGGCCGAGAACACCAAAAACGCAAATAATTACAGTAGAAAAGAAAACTCTATGCATGAACATCGACTTCAAAGGTGATAGAGCCACATATATCTTAAAGAGGAGAATTTCTGATTCCTTAAAAAGAACATTTGTTGCATCAACATTGCGAATATTATTCTCCAGCCGATCATTGTTCACCAATAATCTGAAAGATAAATTATCGCATCTGACCAACTCAATGTAAATTTATCAATTTACCTGCTCTTGTGGAGCTAGATATATAGGTCGTTCGATGCGTACTTTATGCAAAAGAATTCAAGAACATTGTCCAGCGTGGCTAAGAAGAGGAGGCAATGGCTCAATAAGAAGTTCTATAATCGAACACCTTGTGAACACAGGTCACTCAATCAGGACAGACTCTGCGTTCAAAGACATCTACAAGGTAAGTAGAAGTCTCCCCTAGGCAATTAGACTGCATCTCCTTTGCATTGTCGAAGCAATAACCATACACCTGGAAAAACCAGAATTATGCGTGCAAAAGAGACTGATACAACCTCTTCTTCTACCTTGGTCTTAATGTATTAAAAATTTTTTCTCTTGTTCCTTTACAGCCATCTGCTTCACCTTCCCCTTAAATCTCCTACCCCCAACGGGTTTGTTTTTATTTTCATGATCATTCCGATTACAGTCAGTCAGTCAGCTGCAACGTAGGACCAGGCACGTATATGCATCGGCCCAAGTTGCCATACCGCATTAGCACAAGATGAACACCGGATTCATAGGAGTAGTTAATTCAGTGGTGGTAATATATAGAAGAAAGATTGTGTATAAGGAGATAGTAAAGGAAGAAAGAATTAGTTCCTAGACAGATATGAAGCGATTTTAATCTCTTAATTTAAGGAAGACAGAGAGTGTATACACCGACGCCATTGTGATAGATTCTGAGCCATGTCACCAAGAGTCTCCAACCATTGGTTACGATAGTCACGCGGACCCCAACCAGGCAGTCTGAATCTCCCAACATGACTCAGACCAGAAGTTAGTGACTTCAAGCACTGATGCCACGTTTTGGTTTGGCCGCCCCTAACTTTCTTCCAATTATCCCCTGCACTAGTCAGCATTGCGCGTCGTGGTAGTCGGTGTTCAGGCATACGCAACACGTGGCCCAACCATCTCAGTCGATGAAGATTCATAACCTCATCAACTGATTTACCATCATTCCCTAATACCCTGCGTCTAACCTCACTATTACTTACCCGGTGATCCCAGCAGATACCCGCAATATTTTTAAGGCACCTGTGGTCAAATACTAGTAACTTACGAATATCTTCCACTCTTAAAGGCCATGTTTCGCAGCCGTATAGAAGGACGGAACGAACTGCCGCGCAGTATACTCGTCCCTTAATTGATAGACGGATATCTCGCCTTCGCCATAGATGACGTAAGTTGGCAAAGGCCAAACGAGCTTTTCGAATCCGTGCTGAGATTTCGTCAGACACCAACCCATTAGGGCTGATCAGACTTCCAAGATAAGTGAAGTTGTCAACGCGTTCGACTACTTCACCCCCTATCCTTAGTTCAGGTGTTGATGCAGACCAGTCCTGAAGCAACAACTTGCATTTAGAGGGAGAAAAGCGCATCCCAAACATTCGGGCATGCGCTTTTCTCCCTCTTCCGATTACATTTAATCTCAATTTCAACATTTTATCTTATCATGCTGAGCCATCCTGCCCCAATGATAATTTCCCTATCTATGTTTTGATAAATTTTTAAGCCATTAACAATCAAACGATTATCAAACTTTGCTTGTTTTATAAGATTTTTAATACTTTTGTTTATTTAACCCCACTTTCACCATGTTTAACTGAAGTTTATTATCAGTATTATTATCATCCTGTAAAAACAAGTATATATATTTGCGATTGTACAACTTTGAAAATGAATTCGCCGAAAAGAGAACTCTTCGCTGAACTAATCTTTCTTATTAAATAATTAATAATCTAGCGTCTCACTTTTCCTCGTTTTATCTCTAGTTAACGCGTAGAATAAAGGATGAGAAGTAGTCTGGTTCATTGTCATTGACGTTGAGGTTGGAAATTACACATGATTCTAAAAGAAAGACCAAGCAACATGACAAAGCCAACAATCTATTATTTGATTTTGAACTACATTGTAACATAGAGGTTATAAATATATGACGACAATGTGCATCGATTAGCAAACGCTAAGACGAGACATACTTTCCAGCTGCTGAAATGAAAATGAATGAAACAGATTTTGGATCCAATAAGTTAAACTAATCTAACTCATTTATTAAGTACAGGTTTATTTAGCTTCAAGTTAAACTGTTAGTATGGTGATTAATTAGTAATGTTACATGCCTGCCAAAGCCCAAGTGGGTGCAATGGAATTCAAACCAACAGCAAACCATTAGATGGAAGGATAATTAGATCTATCAAACCAATGGTTTAGATACAACTTTAGAAGCTACCGATCCACAGTTTCGCATTGCAACAATAATAATAATGATTCAAATATAACCAGATTCTTTAGCACAAACTAATTAAATTACATGCAATACTTTCACAATAATATAAAAGGAAATTCTATTATCCCAGTAAACAAAAATTTCCATATTTCTATAACACAAAGAAATAATTAAAAGCTCTTTTAGCAGTGAAAAATCATTTTAGAAAACAAAGATTTACTTCAGTAGTTAATGCTTGGTTTGCACCACGTTGAAGTAGAAGATCAACTACATTAAGATGATTTTCTTGAGCAGCCATATACAATGGGGTATATCCAATCTACAATTCAACATTTGAAAAAGAAATAAACAAATTCATGAACACTTAATAATGGGGGTTTTATGTAGATTCTGTACAACTTGAAGTTGGTTGCTACAATCAACTGACAGCAGACGGAAAGATCTACTGAAAAGTACAAAGCACCAGACAGCTATTTCATTGGCGTTTATGACTTCTGGATAATGCGTGCGCACGCATTCACGATCTGATAAAGAATTCAAATCAGAAAACTCAGGTTACCAGTGAGCACAAAACCATTAAGCTATTAAGTAAAAATTGGATAAACCCAATCTTTGACTAAAATCAACTTGTGATACAACAGCGTATAACAAAGTCATCAGAGAATAGCTGTTGCATCACACTTGACTGATCTCATAAATCATGGCTTCTCAACAGAACTTCGAGAAATCCTTCGCAAAAATAGTCACTACTGGCCACACAATTATTGCTTACTAATGTTTTTTACAGTTTGAAAGGAGTTTTCATCAAGAACTATTATTCAGTCAACTAATGGCGACCAACCTGACCAACAACACTCAGAGTTAGAATGAGTAACTCCTAAATAGTATCTGATATACAGATAGAATCTTGTGTTCAAATACAAATATCATGAATAAATATATTTCGTCAAACTGACATTCCATTTCAGTAATATAAGAGTAACTATGCAACCGGTTTTTATGGCGAGTTGTAACGTATAACAATGTATGTGTAAATAAAAATGTACTGATATATGCGCATAAAACTTCGCGTATCTGACTTTGAGCCACATATCAGATGGAAAGTAATATTGTCCGAGCACCAAAGTAGGAAGTGAGGGGATCTATTTAAACACGAGTGTTCTAAACACTAAGCGACCACCCTGTATAAATAAACGTAAGTCAAGAGTTATGCTTATATTTGTTTTTTAAACCATAACCTACGCAAATTCTTTGTTGGTTGACATTTTGTATTTAGGTAGTCTACGAGAGAGGTCTTCAAAACCATTACAAATGAATTGAAACATGTGTTTACGCAACCGAGCTGGAAAATTTATGATTTCTAGAAACATTGACAACAAGAAGCTACCTGCAGAAACTAACATTAATCAGTTTTATCATTTATGAATAAACAGTAATTAGTGAAAGTAAAATTCTACACTGATTCAGTATTCAGAAGCGTATAACGTTAATTACTTCTGAACTGAACAAAGGAATTATGAAGCATATGAAAAAAGTTATCCATGAGTCCATAAAGTGGTAATCAGAAGTCGACACTCTGTCAGATCAGTACAAAAAAACGAAAATACACTTAGGTAACCATCTTTGATACATGCATAAAACATATTTTGTAACTGGTGAATAATTACTTGGATAATAAACAAGTTCATTCATGAAAAAAATAGTTTAGATTGAACAATGTAATAAAAGACTATATTCTAAGCTAAACCATAGATTCTAAAGTGCATCAATATTAAAAATAGTTGGTGGTGAACCTAACTGACAAATTTCACAACATAACTAAACTGGCGTTGATTAGCTACAATTAAGTTACTTTCTGTCAATAGCCCTCTTCGATGAAAAATGAGTTCCTGAGAAATCGATTAATTCGACAAATCATTTTATTGTTCACTTTCATGATAAAGTATGATGATAACTAGTTTCTCACTTTACTCGCTAATTAGTTAATGAATTAATTAATCATTTTCGTTAAAACTTACAACTGACTGACGATTTATATTAGCACCAGCATCCAAAAGCAGCTTGACAACTTCGAAATGACCAGCTAAACTTGCGACATGAAGTGCTGTATTTCCTTTCTTAGTAGGAGCATCGAAATCTGCTCCACGTCGAAGTAGCTCATCGACAACATGAACATGACCTTCTTTTGAGGCTAAATGAAGTGCAGTAAGTCCAATCTGAAATATATTAAGCAAAAAAGCGCAGTATAATTAGCAATGTAAAAAGGCTAAAATTAGATTGAATGATTGGAGAGGACAGTGAACCACGCAAACAGTAACCACACATACTTAAGCTTTTGATAGTTTTGATGTTTCAGTGTATTTAGTCACTGATTTTTAAAAAATCCTCACCATTCTAAAATTTAAGTACTGAATACGTTAAATTACAATCTTTTTAGCTTCTGCAGATGTTTCAATTTTATTAGAGAAGATATTCAGTAACAAAATTCATCAACTCAAAATGAATGTAAAGAGGTAAGATAAAAGGATTGATGATTTCAGTACACAGCTTAAAGGTTCGTTCCAACGAATTCCATTTGGGCATGAGTACTAGTATCAATAGTTTTCATTGAAATGTGCGGCCGACAGACAAGTACATAAACTTGTGCTTGGTACACGTTCGCTACTGAATTTAACGCATATGCTCACGAACATTGTAACTGGTAGTTTAGACAGATTGTAAATATATAGTTATAAGTGGGACCCGCAGTAAACATTAACTTTGTTCAGCTAATCAAACGACTAGCAAACTACCAGCCAGTAGTTTACTTAAGGTAGCTGTGGTTGGGCCGAAAATGGATTCCATCATAGCGTGATGTAAATCTAAGCTATGTATCAATCGTTAAGAGGACTGAAAACACTCCCTATGAGTAACATAATGTTTCTTGTATGGTGGATATAATAATAAAATCAGCAGTAAAGTCACTCAGTAACCAACTACTAAAACTAAAAAGTCAAAAATACATATAAATACATGAGCAAACCAAATCAATATATTCCACTTGGAGCCCTTCTAGGGTTATTGACGGTCCAGAACCCGGATAAGGGAGGGGGGTTGGACACGGGGTTAGCAAACCCATCCTATAGAAAGCAATCTTGCTAAGAAGATGCTAATTAAATAAAAATCCTTGAAACCACCCAAGCTTTGTCCTGACAGTTGTTATGACGCCCTAATGTGAAAGCCGAGATTCTTCAAAAACCATGGAGTCGATGCCTTTCCTAACAACCAAAGGAACAATTAACATAGGTACATAGAAGGTCCGCACAATCAGGTAGACCGATAGGACCATTCAAGTAGCTGAAGAAATGAAAGAAAATACAAATTGTTGGTACGTGAAGGTCATTAAACGGAAGCTGGACAGAAAAGATTAGCTTTGAGAGAGGTTCTATTGTCCTCTGGTCATGAAGGGGATGAGGCTTCGCACACACAAGAAGTTGCACTAATACCCTCTAAAGAAGCACGATAAGCACTTATAAGATAGGAATCTCATGAGTCCAGGATCAACAAAGTGTCCCACAAAACGTTATCCAGTGTGATGCACCCACCAGTGAAAGCAATGGAGATTACTAAAACCAGCTTTACAAGAGGCTGAAGTCGATTGTACAAAAGTGTCCAGGATATAACCTGGCCATCCTGATGGAAGACCTAAACGCCAAGGTCGGGATGGACACGATCGGGTATGAAGATATCATGGGACGATATGTGCTTGGAGAAAGGAATGAGAATGGTGAGAGAATTGCAAGTCTATGTACCTTCGACAAATTGAATATAGATGACATCATATTCCCGCATTGAGGACATAGGAAAAAGGAAAGAAACTGACATAGCTTCAGATCACCGCACGGTGGTGACCAAGCTAAAACTGGAACTTAAAAAGTGTTGAACGACTGCACAAACAGCATTACAAATGTCTAATACATCTTTCCCTCCAGATACTGATAAACTCAATCAATTCAACCCTGTTGAGGAGCATAAGAACTTGCACGCAGAAGTACGTGGAAGACCTAACAATGAAAGCGGAAAAAGCTGCAAGAAAAGGAAATATGAAACAACTTTACAATACAACGAAAAAACTACCTAGGAAATTTAGTAAAAGAGAGTAACCAGGCAAGAATAGATGAACCAAGCTAGTCACTGAGATCCAATAGCAGTGGAACAGGTGGCTAGAGCACTTCAAAGAACTCTTGAGTAGGTCGGCTCCACTAAACCCCTTGGACATCGAAATAACACACAAAGACCTTACTGTAGATGTTATCCCACCAACAATCCAAGAAATCAGCATACCCATCAGACAAATCAAGAGAGGAAAATCAGCAGGATTAGACAACATATCAGCTGAAGCACTTAAATCAGATATACAAACAAATGCAAGGATGCTCCACGCTCTCTTCAAAAATATTTGGGAACAAGAACATATATCAACAGACCGGGATAGATACGAATCAAAGGTCTTAGTGTGAGTTACAGAGAAATTACATTGCTATTAGAACCAGGGAAAGTTGTCCACCATTATCAAAAAAGTACAAGCATTTATAAACAGATGTCCATGCAGGACACTCCAGATCCGTTGGTCGGATATCATCAGCAACAAACTACTGTGACAGACAACTACCCAACCTTCAGTTGAAGAGGAAACTAAGGTAAGACGCTAGAGGTGGGTAGGACATAAATTGAGAAAATCAACAAATTACATCATGAGACGAGCCATAACTTCGAGTTATGAAGGCCAAAGGAAATGTGACAGACCGAAGAACACAATGTGTCGGGAATTGAAGGTAGGCATGTGAAGAACGAACAGCACTTGACAACAACTGGAAAGGAGATTAGGGGACAAGGTAGGTTGGAGAATCCTAGTCGACAGCCTATGCTACACGAGGGGTATTATGCACAATATATAATAAACCAAGTTACGTGTAAAGCGGTGAGGACCCTAAACCCAATACATGAAACCGAAGTGTTAGAACAAGTTGTAATTTTGCCTTAGCTAGTGATAAAACTTACATTTTTTTCGATATTGGTTGCATAAACAAATAGCATACAGTAAGTAGTTTACAGCAACTAAACCTATCTTAAATGAGCCAATATTTTAATCTAGAAGTTAAATGCTTAGTCTAATTTGATTTCATTAACGTAGAAAAGGACTAACCAATTCCATCCAAATTTTAATTTTATGCAGATTTGACTACCGTTATCAGTATTAAATCTATATACTTACCGAGTTGGATAAATTGATGTGTACACCAGCGTTCAAAAGTTCTACAACTTTTGACATATCTCCAGCGCGAGCTGCACGTAAGAAGTTCTGCTCCGTTTCATTCTGTAAAGAAACAAATGGACAGTAGTGTTACCAGAATATTTGATGTGAATCGAAAAGTTTAGCAACCTTAAAAATTCCCACTTCCCAATTGATCCACCGAAAATTCACATCTCATTACAAAAAATTACTACGGCAAAAATTTAAAAATCGAATAGACGCAACAGCCATTATATCGCACCGATAGAAAAACTATCAATATGTCGACAAACACCCCTGAACTTCATAATGTCAATTTTATCCGACACCATCTCCACTTATTAATTTACAGTATAACTAAGTACAAAGACATCTATAATTTAATTGATGTGTGATAACTACAGAACGTCTGAGCACAAATAAAATGTTACCTTTTTTGACACAACCCCTAATTAGATTGTCTCAGGATTCAGTATGAGTGATCTGAAGTCAGATTTCCTAAACAACAATCCAAAGTTGTGTCGCGTAACCAAGAATTAGACTTCAGTCATTTATAGATATTATTTTCATTAAAATGCTTAGAATATGACCCAGCAACATAAATTAGCACACGTATAAAGCCCTAGATGGACCAATATATGACAAGCATAGTCAATCTAAACATGACTACCCTGGTTAGACAAAGCATATTTCAAGCGAACATTTATGCGTGAAAGTCCTTCAAGCTAGTTATTTAACGGCGAATGCGAATGAGCCATAATGAAGATATGGTGGGAAACGTATGTCTTGACGTTTTATGTTAAAATCGGATGCAACAAAGTGAATTTCAGCAGACAAAAATTGATAAAACTATAATTTGTGGACGACCTTTGAGCAACGCTAAAATGACCTTGGAATGTCCACCTACTCACCGTGGTCAAATGAGGGTTATATATTGGTGCGAGGAATTAGGATTAGGCTTTACAATTAAATGTTAGGGTCACGAACTGACATCAGCTATAATGCCAAAATGGTATTCAACCAAATGGATGAGTGAATTTCGCGTCAAAATCCACGCCCTGCTATCTTAAAAGCGATTGATTTATCTATAAATGATAGTCTCAACCAAAAATTAAATAAACTTGGTTGCGAAAAACTTAAGTACCAAAATAATTGAAGGAGATACAAAAGTCAAAAATAAAGTGTTGAGAAGACGAAGGATTAAAAATCTATTAAACTAAGTGATGGAAAGTCTTCAGCTCGAACCTACGAAACTTAAGGCCAGATAATTACTAAGTTACGTCTACAGTGAAAGAAACATGCTGCCTGTCAGTGAAAAACAGAATCAAGAATCCATTTACAACAAGATTTTAGTCGGTGTTAGCCTATATAATGAAACCACAGTGATAAACGTTGCTAAACCACTAGCAGTAAATAAAGTGGTCGGTTGGTTTATGAACTTTTATAAACCGAGATAATTAGATGTTCCTCGTGTCGATCTGCCTTTTGCATTAATGAACTGATTAGAACTGAGTTAACAAGAGGGTGGTGACAAGAAGACAATGAAGTTACTGTCCTTTTTATCAGGTAATCTAGGTGTCCACGAGACCACCACAACTGAGAGTTGGAGACAAATTTGCAGTGGAGAATGAACTTTTTATCCTTACCAAAGTAATGAACACGGCACTATTCCAAACTCCTCACCTTTCGTCCGTTTCTTCTAATTTTTATGTCGCTCTACCATTAGCTCTATTAATATTGAAGTTGTTATCTACGGCTAAGTGCTGACCGTATGTCGCAAAGCTATTGTTAAGTATGGCAAAATGAAAAACATTCGTGTTCACAGAATACCTTCCAATAGCGTTTACTTCAGTAAACGTTGACCACAAATCATTGAGGACAAAAAATACAGATCGTATTTGTCAATCTGATACTAATACGTCATCCACCGAATTGGTGAATAATACATGAAATCCGGATGGCTTCTGTATGCTTTACAAAACTAGTAATTACACGGGTTTCTTAGAAATACACATTAAAGAAGGATATTCGGATATCTTACAACAGAACATTGGGTAACTTCACAGAATAAATGTTTCGGAGTAGTTAATCCAATAATTATTGGATTAAATGTCAGATGGCGATCGACCGACGCATGAATTTGGTTAAAATTCGACGTTGAAATCGAATTGTCTTTTGAAAATAACTGGTAATTTGACCACATAACACAACAAATCTGTATTTTGGACGTAAACAGCATTTAAAGCTTCATGGTTAACCGAGTCTCTAGCTTTTGGCTTATGAATGCAAATCCTGTACTTTAGAAAATTGTGACGAAGTACTTTGACAAAAGCAACAGAAAGCTTAGCAAATTACTGGGTGTCATGGGATTAACTCACCAACTGACTCGAAACCTTTTTACCATCACTAGACTTAGTCATGTCTCCCGAAGTTCAAATAATGCGGAACTAGGTCAAGCGGTAGATCATAGAGTTGGTGGATTAAAACGTCATGAAAATATAACTTTGCCAATCGAATTCGCCAAAATCCTAAGGTGAACTTTATTTCAGTTTGCCTTTGCGTGGCTCATTTGGATGTATGTATGATCAATTTGACTTTAGGAAAGACATGAAGTGGCAAATAAATCTCCAAAATAAATAATTCTGTAAGTCGTCATAATTAATGCTGACCTCATTAGTTTTACTGGACGCACCACAGATCTAGGCACTCGGTCAAGCATCCGCATCTGATCACTGTTGAGCATGCCGTGTTACGCATTCTTCGCAACAAACAGTTTGCTTAATTTACCTGTTTCTCAACACACTGACCATCCTGCAGATATATATTTGAACACCTGTATTCCTGACTTATTGTTCGACTGTTATTGAGATTCTTGATTAGAAACGTGTTACGGACAACAGCGTTGTGTTGCCACAAAAATCAGCTACGTTATTAGTGGTAAAGATGCAACGGGTATTCGGAGTTTGACAATACCTTAACCAATAACACGTTTTATAATCAACATGTGCCAACCATGTGAAGTCAAAAGACAGAAGCGAAGGGGTTCGAGGATATATTTGACAGAATATCGATATATCGAGAAGTGATCAATCTAATCTGGCAAGTGGTTGTAGGAGAAGTGAGGCGTGGCATACCCACTGGTGATCTGGTGCAAGCCCTTCAGCTAGGTGAGGACATTAAAACTCATGTGGTCGGAATCAAATGTCGAAGACTTGCAGAACTATTGATTTTGGGGATTAATCACTACCCTCCTAGTGATGTAGTGCGTGCATAAAAAGAAAATAAACTTATGTACATGCGTTTCGTAAGTATGCAATAGCGTAAAAATGATGTTTGCAAAGTGATTTTTTGCGTGTTTTTCATCTGAAAAATGAAATTATACACATACAAGGGAGCATATTAATAACAACAAAATTTTTGTTTTGGATTTTTTAAATAAAAAACTATATATATGAGCTTATTGAAAACAGTTTTCGTTTTTTGAACATAATAATACAAAAGATCGAGGCAAAACGAAATATTATGTATTGTCATTCGTTCAGTAATTATTTAGACGTTCTGGAATCCCTACTCCTTTTCCAAAGCGCGCCGTTTTTGATTAGTTGTCGGATATCAACGAAGTATTATCGTGATTGTTGATTATCGGGTGAAGTATCCTAATTATTAGATTCGTGTCTTTCGATCGAATCGAAGGAAAATCAACGTGAATATGGTTTACTTCTAGTTACTCTGCTTTGAGTCCATCAGTACTGATGCCATCTTTAGTTCCGTTTTTGTCGATGATACAGTACTTAAGTTCACTTTGAAGGACTTTGAAAGATCCTTTGTATGACGCTTCAAATGGTCATCGAAGTAAGTCGCGACGTATAAAGACGTGTACATTAAATCGTAGGACAGGTTGAAGGAAAACAACACTTGATTGCGGTCGAGTGAAAACAAGTTTGACTAAACTCATTGAGTATGTAAGCCTGCTCGTATAAGAGTTTAGATCCATATTACTTGAAGAAAATAAAGGATCTGTTGAATTATGGTCTACTTTGATATTAGTACCGCTTCAATAATAGACCTAATCCTGAAATTGTAGATTTATCATGATATAACTGCCTAATCTATAAGATCATACGTGGAAGTCACATCATCATCTACACCAACTCACTGCATCGTAACAATTACCAATACATGATGGAGAACAAACTTAGCATAGAGATAGGAAAATATATTTAAAATGAATATAAGGTCATTCAGCAGGGAGCCATGCCATCCGATCAACTCGAATTCACTTAATTTATTGTTCCCGCCTTCCTTGTCGTTAGGTATTTCCCAGTGTTAAATGTTGAATGTTTATTCTCCATATCGTCTCGTGTTAGGGCCCAATGCCACTACAGATCCACAAATTCTCCTGGAAGTCGGAGTGTCTTTTTGTAAATGACTCGAGCTGGAGTCATGCAAGATAAAACACACACTAAAAGAAGAACCATCAGAAGACCCAGTCATAGAAGGATTCATTATGAGTGTCATAAGTCTCGCTGAGACTGTCACCAGGATGTAAATGGGTCATAGAAACAGGAGCAAGTCACCACAACAACCGAAATCCAAGTCACAAAACAGGTCACAAATGTTCACACAATCTGGGCAGTCCTGTTGGTATCGCTGGAAGTTTGTTGTCAATTTAATCAAGTCCAGGGAATCATGTTTTTGGCCTAAACAGAATCCCAAGAATATGGGAAACGAGCAAACCCTTTCTAGTTCGGAACAATTGAGGAGGGGCACCTAAACATTCGCTTGTTTTATGTTGGAGACAAAAATCAGGTTTGAACGTCTTGGTAGATACTAAGGCTTCCCTTAGTGTCATTCCTCAAAATAAAACTGAGCTGGGTCGAGAAACACCCCCAGTTACACCTCAAGCCGCCAGTAAAGCCGAAATCGCGATATTTGTGCGGAAGAGGCGATTCCCCTGGGTTTTCACCGTAGACGATTTAGATCTGGCAGTACTGAGGATGGACGTTCTAAAGATATATGAGTTTCTAGTCAACACTAAAAAATGACGCTTAACACTGAAATAAACTTCGAATTACACAAAGGTAAATAAAGTCACATCTCTTTATTTGATACGAACTCCGCCAGTAACAATCGCGAAATTCAAGGCCTTCCAGCAGCAAACTAAAAGTAAGTCATACGATCAAAATCGCAAGCTCACCTGTATTTGCTAAACTCAAAAGACTAACACCAGATAAGTTTCAAATGTCTGGAGCTTAATTCGACTAAATGCTACAGCTATGTATTATCCGCCCTTCTGATAGTCAATAAGCATTCCCTTTGTATATGGTCCCGAAGAAAAATAAAGGCGATTGGCCACAGTGCGGGGATTACAGATCCCTCAACCGTCAAACCGTAACAGATGGGTACCCAATACCACATATCCAATATTTCACAAACGGTTTACAGGTTATGAACATATTTACTAAAATTGACGTGGTCATGGCATATCATAGTATTTTTTCAAACTACCCAGAGGAGAGGTGTTGGTCAGCCACTGATAATTCTGTACTTCGATTTTAGTCAGGCTTTCGACAATGTCTCAAACAATCTTCTTACAAAACTCTCTTCATTTAGCATACAGAATCCCCTTTTGTCTTGGCTCAAATCTTTTTTAAAAGAATGTAGCCAAATCGTTCGCTTTGGATCTTGTTACTCTCAACCTATGAATGTAACTAGTGGGGCTATACAAGGAAGTGTGGTTGGTCCATTACCCCTTCTCTTTTTTATCAATGACGTGTGTTCCCTCTTTCATTGTGGTAAACCTTTCCTTTTTGCCGATTACCTAAAATTGCTTTATTCATTCTCTTTCCCCACCAAAGAAAGCTATATTTAAGCGGTAATTCAAGAAGAAATAAACAATTTGTACGAATAGACTGTTTCACGAAAGTTCTCACTGAATGTTGACAAAAGTGGATTTATTCACTTTGGCTGCTGCGTTAACCTAAATCTGGCTATACCCAAACATACACTGAAACCTCTCAACACTGTTCGTGACTTGGACTTAAGATATAGCAACAGTTTGGTCTTTTTCGAGCACATTGCATCTCAAGTATTCAAGGCTAGAAAGCTCATCGGATTCATAATGATAAACTTCAATAATATCGAATCGCGATTATTATTATTATACAGAAAATGTATTCTACCCATTCTCGAATATGGTACTTTAGATTACAGGATTTGCAGGCATAATGACCTGGTTAAAACTGAAGGTGTTCAAAGAAGGTTCAGCAAAGCTGTTTTGGCTATTCCGACAACAAAGACTATCACCAAAGATGTCAACAACCCAAATTAGAACCTCTCTGGATCAGACGCATCAAATTAAACCTTGTCCTTATCTATCAGCTTTTTAATGGTATTTCCTGCTCTTCGGTATCCACCCATTCATACTCTATGATATCATACCACAATGTGTGCAATAAGGAAAATATTCTGGCAACTCCAAGAACCCACACAAACTTACGCCAGAATATTTTTGTTATTCGCTACTCAACCATGTGGGACAGACTGCCAGTGAACCTCCGTCGCAGTGAAACTACAACCCGGTTCAGAAGTCTCCTTCATGATTTCCTTTCCAAAAGTGAATTGTGTCACCTATTGAGTATCAATATGCTTAATAATGATTTATAAAAACAAGGTCCGTCATCTATCTGATTGACTGAAAAGCAAAGTGTAACATTTCAAACGTTCAAGGTCTATTTTATTTTCATTCATCTTAATATATAATAATAATAATTTATTCTCAAATAACAGTGTGTTACATGAGGCATGCCAGTTTACAGGCAAGATCAAATCGTTACAAATAATACAATTTCCATCTGTTGTAAATTACTCAGCTGGGTCGATAATTTATAATATATGAATGTAGAATGGTTTTAGTCAATATCACAGTTGGCGCGCTTCATGAAAGTTGCGTTGCGACGTGCAGCTGATGGTCGATAACAGATTCATGTGCAGTTGAGGGCTTCTAGAAATCGCAGTCTTATATCCCTTTGGAATATTTGAGGCTTTAAGGATGATGCAGGACGAGCTCATCCGTTCCGTATCTCAAGGGTGCTGAAAAATGGTGCAAGAAAAAAGAAAGCAAAAAAGGACGAGAAGCAGAGTAGTCAATGTTCATGAAGAAATAGCTAGGGCATGACTAATCAGTCTGATTCGCATTTATTAAAGTATTTAGTAAGCAGGAGCATCCTAATAAGTGAAAGAAAATAAGTGTAAACAAGGTATGAGTGGATAATCAACTGATAAATGGGGGTGGTTCAGAAAGAAACTGAGAGTATGAGAAAATTTAATTATAAAATATAGTGCTAAAAACAGTGTTAAGATACACAAATGGCTTTCTCCCTTTTTTTGTCGACGCTATTGGAGCCGTTTTTAGATTTTATAAGGTCTAGAGTAGGCTTCGTTTTTTATCGAATTGTCTAGTTTGCTTGTAATAGGATTACTGGTTATGTATAATTATTACTGTTATTAATACCTTTATTGGTCCCTCGAAACATTAAATATTCTTTTCACCCTTCCTATCCTTTTAAACATATTTTATTCCTAAACATCCAAAGTCTATAACTAAAAGCGAATTATCGTATGTTACACTTAAACAAGTTAACTTCTCATACTCATTTTACCTCCAGCACATAAAAACAACACATATAAATTTATATTTGATTATCCATCGCAATCAATTGTGACGTTCATAGCATCGTCCTAAATTATTACTGCACAACTGTTCATGCTAATATCCGGTTTCACTCTGTATACTATTACATATATGTCCTCTTTATCTCCCTTTCCTTATTTAAAGTCATTTAAATGTACTTTCCAATTACACATAACCTGATTTATTATTATTCCATTATCAATATTGTTTCTCTTTTTCAAATATGACAAATATAATGCTAACATTAATGAAACTTGTGTATTATTGTATTTTTGTAGAAACCCGAAATGGTTTGTTCACAACACTTATGTACCCATAAGATGTTTGTGAATAATAATAATAATATTCCAGTAGCTGAGGAGGATATCCCTAGGACATCTGTTACTACACGTTTTGGAATGTTCGAGTTTGTACGCATGCCATTTGGCCTGAGGAATGCGGCACAAACATTTCAATGATTCACGGATAACCTACTTCGAGATATGTCATTTGCACAGGGGTATATAGGCGATTTGTTAATTGCCAGCCCCGATTTATAATCACACAAACAGTATGTGAGAGCAGTGTTAAAACGGCTAGATATATATAGGATAAACATACATCAAAGTAAGTGTGTTTTCGGTGTTCGAACTCTAGAATTTCTGGGGCACATAATAAGCCTAGAAGGGATTACTGTGATAATTAGGAGTATTTGAATTATAGTATAAACTAATAATCCCAGAAATAACACGGATGGATCAAGAAGTATTAGATAAACACGAGCGAATGTACTGTATTTGGAATTCGAAATCAAGCATTTAACAAGCACAAAGGAATCATTAGTTCGTTCAAACACCACATTCAAACACCACGTTTATTAAAGAAGCTGAAACCACCAAACAATACCCCATACCTATTTCTCTAACACAACTTAGAAGTTTTCTAAGTCCAATTAACTTTTATCGCAGATTCATACCCGGTTGTGCACAACTAATGCAACCTTTGACAGATTCACTTGAAGAAAAACCAGGATTCAAATTGTCTTCTGAGGACGTTAAAGCTATTAAACAGGTAAAAGATAAACTGGCTCAGGCATCAACGTTGATGTATCCGAATTCTCTTTCTCCACTTGCTTTGATGGAGGATACTTCGGACAATGCAGCAGGCAGTACGCTTAACCAACTGTTTTAAAACGCCTGGATACCAAATGCTTTTTTCTTATAAAGACTCTTTCCAACAGAGACAAGGTATTCTACCTTCGGGCGAGAACTTCTTGCAAACTATCTAAACTTTAGGAATTTCCGACACATGTTGGAAGGCAGGGAATTCATAGTTTTTTCGGATCACAGACCACTGACCAATTCACTAAAAGCGAGAGCCGATAAATACTCACCTCAAGAAGTTTGACAACTTAACTTTAAATCATAGTTCACAAGTGATATTCGACATGTCGAAGGTCAGGAAAATCAGATAGCAGGCGCATTATATCGACTGGAAATGAACGTGATACAACAGTCTACAGTAAATTTCGACACTATGAGAGACAAGCAAGAAGAGGATCGAGAATTAAGAAACCTACTCACAACAAGTAACTCTAATCTCAAACTAAAGCAGTTGCCATCGCCTATTGATGGTATTCTGATTTGCTGTGACAAATCCAAGTTAATGCAGAGACATTTCATCCCCCAAATTACACGAAAATTAATATTTAATAACTCACTCTTTGTCTCGTCCTGGCGCAAAAGCTTCGACTAGACTAATCAATGCCAGATATATGTGACCAAATTTACAAAAGGACATACACAAATGTGATGGAGAGTGTTCGGCGTGGCAACACTCAAAAGTCACACAAATCCATCTATCGGCGTTTTCTCACAACCAGATGAGCATTTGCCAATGTGCATATCCACTTGGTAGGACCTTTCCTGCGCTCGAATGGTTTAAATTATCTGTTTACATGTATAGATCGATTCAAGAGAATCCATATAGCCATACCGATGATGGACATCACAGCTGAAACAATGGCCGAAATTTCCATGCAGAACCGGGTGACTATTTACGACACACCCATAACAATAACGACGAACAGAAAAATAGAATGTGAAGCTAAGCTATTGTACAACTTAGCGAAACTCCTAGGCTCCAATAGGATACGTTGCAATGCATATCACCCTCAGGCTAATGAGATGGTAGAACGTTTTCACCGTCAACCAAGGGCTGCCCTTATATCACACTCAAACCCCAATCAGCGGGCAGAATTCCTGCCATTAGTTATGTTGGGAATACGAACATCTGTCAAAACTAATCCGCAGTGTTCAGCAGCGGAAATAGTTTTCGGTACGACTCTAAAACTACGGGTTGAGCTTACTAACCCTCACACTGACAGTAAAAAGCTTGATTTAGAGAATTACGTAGACCAACTACGGGACCATATGTCCAAACTCGAACCAATAATTACTCGTGAACAATTGCGAGCGACATATGTATCTAAGGATCTAAACAATTGTGCGCACGTCTGGATAAAATGTGACAAAATAAAAGCACCACTTAGCTCTCCATTCAGAGGTGCTTTCAAAGTTATCACAAGGATATCTGAATATTTCAGATAGAAAAGCAAGGAAACATTAACTCCGTAAGTATTGATAAGCTAAAACAGGCTTATCTAGATCATGAACCACCAAATATGTTAGACCATTTTCCCGACAAAACAATTACGGAATCGACGAGTAAGAACGATAAATTTGCTAAAAAGGTTAGATGGGCACAGCCGATTATTCAGTTAAGGGTATCTAAAATTTTGGCAGCAGTCTAAAACGTAACCACATATCTACAAAGATCTTGTGTTTATTTAACTAAAAATATTTTTCCGTACCGCTGCACCTATTTTATTTAATTAACAAAAGCATTACAAAAAATGTAGTAGTCTGAAATATTACGCTTCCCACATCTCAGATATTCTTCTTTTGATGGATGAGCGTTATATTCATTTTTTAATACTGAATACGTAAACTATTTATCCCTAAACAACCGCTTAGTAATATAAGTCGAAAACATGTCAGAAGGGGTAAGTCGCAAAAAGACGAAGAATCTTTAACTGAGGTGAGTGGTGGGAGCAAGCTTCGCCTGCCAAATTAACCTTTTACTTAGATCTTGACACTAATAGTAGACAATCAGAATGTTGGATGGAAACATCGAATAAATCCTCTGTGAACAAGTTTGATGAACCCAAATATTAAACCTCCGCAAACACGACAAATTCCAAAAATAATACAGATGTCTACGCCGTATCTATTTTCTTCCAGATTACCAATCCGTTCTGGAAGCCAAACACTTGGAACCAAAAAATTGCCAATTATATTTGTATTTCTTTCTTGTCCCTTATTATTTTATACAGGCAATGGAGCAGTTCTTCAGGTAAGACTGGTTCTCATCATTGCTTTTGAAGCAGATTCCTCTTTATTATTTTACTTGAAGGCGACTCAAGAGGCAGTTGAGTAAACACCAGATAGTCGGACAGAGTATGGAAAAACCGTACCTCTCTAACATGGTGCTCGATAGCCCGCTCGCGGCACTTCTCCAGATATTCTTGTTTCATTTTCATTATGATGTTGTAGCAGGTTTATACCATTGATTTGCACAGAAACATCTGCAACAACGAAGATCCTGTAGCTGAATTTCCGTAAATCCACGTTAACGTACACATGTCTCTTACTACATTTAGCGATCGTTTTCATATTTGTAGTGGTCAGTCGCTAGAACTCGTAAGAGGAACGCTAAATTCTGCTCCAGTATCGACGAGGTAGCGAACTTTTGCTATTACGTCAGTGCTGTATAACAGACGACTGTGTTTGCCGGCCACATTTGCCATTAACGCATGCCAGATGGGAAGTTTCCCAAAATGCTTTTTCGTGTCGGTTGGCTTGGGACTTGGAGAATAGCATGGTTTTCTGCGACCTCGAGATTTTCCGCACTGATTTTGATACCAACACCGATGAGGGTTATCCGTATCTCGTAGTTTAGAGATAAATTGTCTTCATGAAGTACTCCTGAGAGACGTTTGAGAGTGTCCAAGGTAATGACAAATACTAATGTAACGTGTTAGAACATGACAGAGTTCTTCGATGTCATTTCGTGTCATGTATGCTTTATCCTTGGCTTAACAAACCTTGGCGTTTGATGTCCTGAAACTCTCCAGAATTCGGTCGGCAGATGCCGCTATCTGATATACAGCGTTGTTTTGAAATGAAACAAGCACTACCTGAACCTGTTAAGGAAGCTTAGACAAGAAAAGTTGTCTAAACATGCCATCGTCGAAGGTCCGTTAACCAATGATCTCTCTTATTAGTAACAAATGTTCGTTGCTGAGCCAGGTTGTGGATTGATGTTAATGGGGAGTTTATCTAGCAGTCGTCGATAGACTAGATCTCCACGCTTAAGAATAGCGTTTTTAGATTTTCATAAGGTTTCAAGACATCACTAGTAAACATACCAGGTGTGATGTATCTGTTGAAATCGCGCGGTAGTGTCTTCACTACTGCAAGGAATTGTGCACATGTATGTGTTACGCTGTGATCGTGGAAGTCAGCTTCAGCGTAGCAGAACCAGGCTTCGATGTTGTCGAGCGAAAATGGCTCAAAATTCTTCACCCTAAATAATTTTAGTAGTCTGTTAGGTCACGATAAATATAAAGTATGGCAATAAACGAAGAAAAAAATCCAAAAATACGAAAAAATATCACAATATATAAAAATTAATGAAAGGCTGATATAAAGCCATGAAGAGGAACAGATTCGCGTTTTATAAATTGATGTACCAGATCACTCCAGGCTCACCACTACAGATGCCACGAGTATTCGGAGTTTGACAATACCTTAACCAATAACACGTTTTATAATCAACATGTGCCAACCATGTGAAGTCAAAAGACAGAAGCGAAGGGGTTCGAGGATATATTTGACAGAATATCGATATATCGAGAAGTGATCAATCTAATCTGGCAAGTGGTTGTAGGAGAAGTGAGGCGTGGCATACCCACTGGTGATCTGGTGCAAGCCCTTCAGCTAGGTGAGGACATTAAAACTCATGTGGTCGGAATCAAATGTCGAAGACTTGCAGAACTATTGATTTTGGGGATTTATTTACCTTTAAAAGTCGAACAGAGTTCTTTTAAATGTTGCAGATTATCTTTTGTGACGAGAACCATCTAGCGAAAATGTACGTCCAAGACTTCATACTGAATGCTTCCAACTACTCTTAATCACCCTCTTGCTCATATCAGAGAAATTTTATCTAAATCATCCCCAATAAGATATCTGTAACATATAATATAGAAAAGGGTTGTTCGTCATCTTTGTTGGTCAACCTTTTACTCTTTCAGAGCCATTCTCCGATTAAGATAAATATATAAAATTATCTGATTCGTTGTTCACATATTGGGTCCAGAAATGATGAAGTTTTACTTACCCCCGATTGAGGATTGACGTTTCCGATTTATTTGTTTAAGTACTTATCACAACCTCAGAGGGCACATTGTACGGGGGCATGGTAAGTGGCTGCTGTTATAAGTTAGGGTTAATGATGTATTATTAGACTCGTAAACGAAGGAATCACGGTAGGTCAAAGAAAGGCCGAGGTCACGTTGGATTCATACGTTGTACAAATTGTGGTCGAGCATGTCCTAAAGATAAATCTGTATGGAAATTAGTGACACGAAGTATGGTTGAAGCCGCCGCCGTTAAGGATTTGGAAGACGCGTCGGTGTATGGCAGTAAGTCTCGTTTTAAATGCGTTGTTGGACATGGATACGTTCCGGGTCATGAGCAGTCCAGAACCACTCAATGTCCTAGAGTAAAATCAGCTTTAGCAGAGTCAGTTATTACAGTACCAACTGACACAGATACGGGCTGTACACTTTTTAAAATATTAGATTCCCATTTTTAAGTGGTGTTCACTGCCAACCTAATGTTTTTCTATGCTTTATTACAGAAAACTACGCCGTCCCCAAGTTGTACGTCAAACTTCAGTACTGTATCAGTTGTGCCATCCACAGTAAAGTTCTTCGAAATCGTAGTCGGGAATCAAGGCGTCTCAGAAGGATTATAGTTAAACCTCGAGTAAAGTTCTCACGTCCTGTTGCTCCAAGGGCATGATTGCATAAATAAATCACATTAATTGGACTTTGCTTTTGATTTTTGTCTAAATAGCTCAGTTGGTATAATAAAAGTATTGTGTTTGTCGGTCAAAATCCGTCACTTCTATTATTCCTGACATGTGTGTGTATTACTCAGTTTAGTTGTATTCAGAATTCCTATCCGTTGTTTCGAGTGTACTTTTTCGACTGAGCAGTTATCACTCATCCGATCGTATTCGTAAGTACAATGTTCTTTAGATTGTGTTTACATATAATTCACGCCTGCATTTTAAGGACGGACGTTTGCACTAGGCTAATGTGTTAACGACAGGACTAACAGTGTGACTGCAAAATCAGGTCTCAGATTTGCGACCGTCCCTCTGATGAGTCAGGGTCTGAATAGTACACCTGTGCATGATTTTACGTGTATGACTGACTAACTGATAAGTTAGTACTTAGGTGTTGTTTTGGTGTATTTATCGTCACTGGTTTTAGTTTACGTCTAAGAAGTATCGGTTCGGATATCTTGAGACCTATAAGCCACAAAGATAAAATGCCTGCAGGGAACTATTTCGTTTGGGTCTGAATGGTTAAGTAAAACTGCGTTTGTACTTGATTATTGCACCTTGCTATCAATTAGGGTAAAAAAATGTTTCATACGAGTGTTTAGTCCTAGAAGCAGTGATAGAAAATCAGACTACTAATATGATAGTGCACTTTTTAAATCAGTCTTATACTATCCCACTACATTGGGCGAAAATTTAGATCACCCTAACTCGTTTCTGAAGTCTTAGCTTTGACCGGAAATTTGTGAAACCTCAGTCAAGCGATTTTGTGGTCGTTACCACAGAAAGGAGTAGTGATATATCCTCGGAAGTGTCTGTTAGTTGCAACTCTGAGCGATTTTGAGTGAGTGTTCGCTGTTTCAGTCTAATCTATCTGTTGTGGATGTCTGCTGTATTCATAGGTCCAAAACATATCCTACCATTTAAATGCTCACTTGGCACTGTCGGCTTCCGTTTCAACAATTTAATTAAATTATAGCGTACAACCATTCCAAAAGTCAGTCCGGTACATGTGTGTAGTGAAATGCCTCGATTGGACGCGGTAAGTTCGGGCTTGTCAAGAAATATTGGGTAGTGGAAACAACTCAAAGTGGCTTTGCAAAACTTAGCGTCATGTCATCGGATATCTGGATTTCCATTAGCTCCATGTGAGCTAGCTGTAGATTACTGCGATGAAATGGTGAACTAAGAAGTACTGCTGGAATGCATAAGTATTTAGGTGAAACTCTTATTAGCCAATTGATTTACGTAGTCCGAAAGGGAATGCACGTGGTCACACGCTCTCTTAAAAAGATGTCTTGTTATTCTTATCAGCAGTAAAGATAACCAGATCGATTGCTTTATTCACTGGGATCTGATCTATTGACGTAAACAGTGATAATGATGTCACTATATCCTATCAATTTTGATTTATAAGTGAGCTGAGCTTAATCCTCCTGTACTCTTTGTCGCATGCGTTACTTCACACTGTTGAACTAAGTGATGACAAACACTGGAACTGTGGTTCTGACTAGCTCATACGTTTGGAATAATTTTTCCACAACTAAGTAAATTATAAGTACGATTGTGTAGCTTAATTGAAGTTGAAAAGGAAATTTCTCTTTATCAACGACATGATAGATCTATTTCGTTACCATTTTATTCAATTCGGATTTCTACTGTTTGTATATGGTCCGTGATTATTGTCATAACACAAAGATGGCTGTGGTAAGGTTAATTCGGTTGTAATTCTCACTTAAGTATGTAGCATCGTATAGAACTTATTAAGCAGCAATATAGTGGTTGATCTCAACTAAGAGTGCAGTGAAGAGTTACGAAAAAGGAAGCGTGGTTACATAAAGATAAATGCATCAAGAATACCATTAGCATTATTGTTATAAGTGTACCGAAATGAAACGAAGGTACGATACGTAGCTACTGCCCCATAATGCCCTAGTACGGCCGAGAGTGGGTAGAGTCCGCCCATCCTCTCGAAATGCTCTCATATGACCACGCGTATATAGCGTCTGCCAGGGAAGTCCTGCTCACCGCCTTGTAGCGGGGGTGTTGTCTACGAAATTGAGAGGACGAAAAGCGAAGTTTTGGCGCTTAAACCAGGTTGGTGGACACGGAGGGTCTACCTAGGGGAGTTGGGAAACCCTGATTCCAAACCAATGGTGCAGATTGGCTTCAGGAACCTGAGAAAACAAATGGCATATGAACCAATCGTTGGTCACCGGCTACTGTGGGACTGCATCTCCTAACGTTGCTCCTCTACCTTGTGGATTAATCCTTCAGGTTGAAGGCTCCGGGTGTGGCCACATATGAAGACCACCTGCTTCGGTCTGGGCACCTGGACAGTATCACAGCCCTCATACAAATCTAATGAGATGACAATTACTTCACGAATTACTATGCTCGCTTCAATTAGAATTCAGACATCTCACATTCACTTGATAACACATTTTTATTATTATTACCATTATTTTATATACTACGTCACTTATCTGCCTCTATTCTCACTTGATGTATCCCCATTTTTCAACTTATACAGCAGCTCTCCTATGGTGAGAACTCTGTTCTATCTGAACGATCTCGAGTCACTGACTGGTCGAAAGTTGAATGCTTCCACTGAATACGAATACTGAAACAGTCTTTCGGAAACCACGTACACCACTCAAACTGGCTGTCTTCAACGTTCGTACACTAATGCAGGTCGGACAACAGATAAGGCTGGCTGTCTTTAGAAAGTCTTCATATTGACGTTTGTTGTCTATCCGAGACCCGTATTCAAGACTCTAGTGAAGTACTACAAATTCGCTCTCTATCTGTCGCTTCAAAAAGCTTGTTTTACGTGCGTTTATCCGGGGATTCTGTGGCATCTTCGTTTGGTTTTGCTGGTGCTGGTGTCGCACTAAGCGCTAGAGCTGAGGCAGCACTAATCGGTTAGATCCCTTTCAACAGTCGGTTATGTGCTGTTAGATTAAAAAGTTCCATCAAAGTAAGAAGAAATCGGTATGAAAAACGACGTCTTTTCGTCATCACCTATGTCCCGACAGTTTGCAGTCCAGATACTATCAAGAATGAATTTTACCACCAGTTAACTGTTCTGTGCGTCCGACGGATATTGTAGTACTAGCCGGAGACTTGAATGGTCAGGTCGGGCATCTAGGCACAGAAGAGGGTCGTTTAGGTGGCCGATAGGGACTTGATGGCAGAAGGTTAGATAACGGTGACCTGCGGCTTAGCGAAACGTCCCGCTTATAAGCACTGGTTCCTTACAACTTACTGAGGCCCGTCGGTCTAGTCCCGGTGACCGGGGGTTTGACCACAAACGGAGGATGTTACGTAATGAAATTGGACAGAACTTGCGTAAGGAGCGAGAAGCCTGGTGGCCGGAGCGTGCTAACGAGTTGGAAACGGCAGGCTGGTTTTCGTTCTGGTCGAGGATGTATTGATCATATCCTCAACCTCTGCCAAATGTTAGAACACCGTCATATTTATCAAAGGCCAACAATCGTAATGTTTCTTGATATCAGGGCTACCTTCGATTTATTGGACAGAACTGCTCTCTGAGATCGTCTATTGAAAAAGGGTGTGCCTGAGAAGTTTATTAACATTCTAAAGGCCCTATATACAAACACCTCAGGTAGAACAAGGGCATACAACCACCTTTCTCCATTATTCCATTCAAGCAGTGGGGTTAACAGGGTTGCATAATCTCACCATTCCTCTCGAACTTTTCCATCGACGACATTCTGGAAACAGCTCTGATGGGTGTAAGTAATGGCGGTGTAGACCTGTTGCCTGGAGAAAGACTTCTCGACCTTGAGTATGCGGATGATATTGTCTTACTGTGCGATAATGCCCAAGGCATGCAATCCACACTTAATCAGTTGGCAATCAATGTCCGTAGGTATGGTATGTGCTTTGCACCTTCGAAGTGCAAAGTACTTCTACAAGACTGGCAGGATTCTAATCCTGTACTCACTCTGGATGGCGAGCAGATAGAAGTAGTCGAGAAGTTCGTGTATCTAGGTTGCTGCATAAGTGCTGGTGGTGGCGTGAGTGATGAGATCAATTCACGTATAGTGAAAGCCAGAGCGGCTTATGCCAATCTGGGCCACCTTTGGCGCCTTCGTGATATCAGTCTGGCTGTAAAAGGTCGGATCTACAACGTGTCGGTGAGAGCAGTTCTGCTCTGTGCTTGTGAAACCTGGCCTCTCTGAGTTGAGGATGTTAGACGTCTCCCTGTGTTCGATCATCGCTGTCTCCGAAGGATTGCTGACATCCAGTGGCAACACCATGTTAGTAATGCAGAGGTTCGACATCGTGTGTTCGGGCACAGAGATGATAATGCAATTGGTGTCACCATCTTGAAACACCGACTTCGGTGGCTTGGACATGTTCTACGAATGTCGTCCCAGAGAATTCCTCGTCGTGCATTATTTACCGACCCTGGGACTGGTTGGAAAAAGCGGAGAGGTGTTCAGTGTATGACATGGTGTCATGGTATGAAAGAAAGCTGCAAAGGGCTGGCTTCTGTTGATCCTTCACGACTCCCTGGTTGGGGTCCTAGGGATAGTGCAACACAGTGGCTAGAGACGTCATCAGATATGGCTCAGAATAGAAGCCAGTAGCGATCCTGCTGTAACCTTCTTTTACTTTCTTCATAAGAAGTGGCCGTAACTTTTTTAACTGAAAGAATTCTTTGTGATTGTACCTTTCCGTTTCTCTCATTATTATTTCACTACCATGCACTAATTTGTGGTTGTTATTGTTCCTTTTTTCTTTTTATACACACCTTACGTTCTTTATCTCTTCTCATTCTTATTGTTATTGTGTGGCGCATATATATTTGGTGCCCTCTTGTACCAATATTTATGTGTTCAAATAAATAAGTAATAACATAGCTACTAAGTATGTCATATCTTCCATATTGTGATTTCCATATTACAGATAATTCTGATTTAATTCTATTTTAAAGCAAGAGGATTTCATTCCTTTCAAATTGATGTTATGTCAAGTGATAATTTTATTCAAACAACGAATCATTACTTTAAAAACTAGACAGCTGATATTACAAAAGTGGTCACCAACAGTTAAAGCCAAAATAAGAAGTTGAAGGCTGTTGGTTGCTTTACTCTATATAACACGTACAGATAAAGGTGCTGGTTGAGTGCTGCTGGATCGCAAGATTTATGTGGAAAAAATGACAACGTTATTATCAGATGACACCAAATTCTCTAAACCAATCAATGAGAAAAACAAGACTGAAAGTATAGAAAAGCAACTGATTGATGTTCTTAAGAGAATGAAAAATGAGTAGTTAATCGACGAACATGTCTTTGAGCGCATAAAGCCAACAGCATCAATAATACCACGATTATACGGTCTGCCAAAAATACACAAACCTGACTTACCTCTTACACCGATTCTTGATATGTCAGGATCCCCTTACTACTCTATAGCAAAGTGTCTGACAAATATCCTAGAACCCGTTAGAAAACGCATTTGTAAACATTCCGTACGTGATACTTTTGAATTTATCGAGCACATAAAAGAAGTGAATGTAAGTGACAAAATTATGCTATCTTTGGATGTCGAATCACTATTCACTAATGTTCCACTCACAGAGACCATTAATTTTATCTGCAAGTACATAAATAATAATGAGATAAACATTGGCATGCCGGGTGCTTATTTAAAGGAACTATTACTACGTTGCACTTGCAATGTACAGTTCACATTCAACGACGTAATTTATAAACAGAAAGATGGTATAGCAATGGGATCCCCACTTGGTCCATTACTGGCAGATTGCTTCATGGCCAGTTTAGAAAACATCCAACTCAAAACAATTATAGAAAACCTCCACTTGTATAAAAGGTACGTGGATGATATCTTTATCGTTTGTGACAATAAATGTGACTTAAATCATCTCCTAAAGACATTTAATAATTGTCACCCATCAATAACATTCACACTTGAAGTTGAAAACAAACAAAATATTCACTTTCTTGATGTGGAAATGACAAGAAAGCAAGACGGTACCTTAAAAAGATCTATCTACAGGAAACCAATGTGGAATGGCCAACTATCAAGTTTCCACAGTTGGGTTCCCATCAGCCGAAAAAGAAACTTGATAATAACACTCGCTACAAGAATACGAAGAATCTGTAGCCCCGAAGTCGTAGATGAAGAATTGGGCCTTTTAAAGGAGATACTTATCAAAAACGGATATCCTTCGATATTCATTGATAAGAACATAAGGCCGAGAACACCAAAAAACGCAAATAATTACAGTAGAAAAGAAAACTCTATGCATGAACATCGACTTCAAAGGTGATAGAGCCACATATATTTTAAAGAGGAGAATTTCTGATTCCTTAAAAAGAACATTTGTTGCATCAACATTGCGAATATTATTCTCCAGCCGATCATTGTTCACCAATAATCTGAAAGATAAATTATCGCATCTGACCAACTCAATGTAAATTTATCAATTTACCTGCTCTTGTGGAGCTAGATATATAGGTCGTTCGATGCGTACTTTATGCAAAAGAATTCAAGAACATTGTCCAGCGTGGCTAAGAAGAGGAGGCAATGGCTCAATAAGAAGTTCTATAATCGAACACCTTGTGAACACAGGTCACTCAATCAGGACAGACTCTGCGTTCAAAGACATCTACAAGGTAAGTAGAAGTCTCCCCTAGGCAATTAGACTGCATCTCCTTTGCATTGTCGAAGCAATAACCATACACCTGGAAAAACCAGAATTATGCGTGCAAAAGAGACTGATACAACCTCTTCTTCTACCTTGGTCTTAATGTATTAAAAATTTTTTCTCTTGTTCCTTTACAGCCATCTGCTTCACCTTCCCCTTAAATCTCCTACCCCCAACGGGTTTGTTTTTATTTTCATGATCATTCCGATTACATTTAATCTCAATTTCAACATTTTATCTTATCATGCTGAGCCATCCTGCCCCAATGATAATTTCCCTATCTATGTTTTGATAAATTTTTAAGCCATTAACAATCAAACGATTATCAAACTTTGCTTGTTTTATAAGATTTTTAATACTTTTGTTTATTTAACCCCACTTTCACCATGTTTAACTGAAGTTTATTATCAGTATTATTATCATCCTGTAAAAACAAGTATATATATATTTGCGATTGTACAACTTTGAAAATGAATTCGCCGAAAAGAGAACTCTTCGCTGAACTAATCTTTCTTATTTAATGCTTCAATCAAAAAGCGTTCTTTGGTAACGTCACTCTCATTTGAAAACACGTTCACAATTCAGTTTCAGAGGCATGGTTTATGGTAAGGAAGCCTACTACTGGGCTTCGTTTCTAGTTTAAAATAGTATAATAAGTGGAACAAATTACTATTTTTTTTTACAAACAATTGGTTAGGATATATGTAGACATACTTTGTTCATTTTTCATCAAGTTAACTCAGAATGATTGCCCATTGTAAGTCACCTAACAAATTAAACATAGCGTTCGATTCACATTCTCAGGATAAAGGAAAAAAGCATGCGGATTATAAATGAATATGGTTAACAGGAATACGAAACTATTGAATGTACACCTCTGTCTCTCCATATAGTGCACTAGTGCGAATGTTTTGACTTGTATAAGCTCCTTACTATGTTAGTAACGCTGAAAATTTAAATCCCTATTTTTGTTCACCTGAATTCTCCACACAACCTGTCCTTTATTGCTAGCATAACCACAGGTATCTTTTACCACTAGTTCATTGCTCTCTTAATATGCCAGTTTATTTCATATTCTTAAGTGCATTATGGAAGTATCTATATACAATTTCTGTATACTCTGAGTTGGATTTTCTTTCTGAATTAGTTTGGGCAGAAAAGAGGATAGGTGGTTGCTGTATCCACCATGTAGACCTGAAGCTACGAGTATCTTACCATATAGACATGTTGCATTACAAAGATTTAATTGTTTGGTGGTAAAAATGTGGAGAATTTAAGTGAATTTGATAGATGTGTATGCTATGATAATCATCCGCTTCTTTCCCGGATAGTACTGTATGTCATGTTTTCTGAAGGTTGGCTTTAGAACACTATCAGAACTTATACTTACATGGAGCTAATTTTAAGGAGTAATGGAAACATAATCACAATTACGATATGACCTGTAAGTATTACTGCTACTTTGGTGGGAAACTTGTTTCGTTAATCTGTGTCGAAAATGTAAATACTTTCCAACGAATCTCGTATAGCTTCTTCGGTTAGTAACATTGTTAGCCTAACTGCCGTTGACAATACAATATTAGAATACACTAGTTTATTGGAAGATTTTATTTTAATCAGACTCCAGAAACTAATCAAACTTGAATCGAGTGTGAATAGTACAACCATTGAAATAAGTGTCTAGGAAATTCTCAATCAATGATCAGACGTACAAACAAGAATTCAGAAATGTACAGTTGGTAAATCTTCAATGATATGCTCTAGAGTGCATGCAATCAAGCCATCATTCTAGCTCGCCCGTAGAAAATATGACTACTCAAAATCAAGCGTAACCCTAGATACTAATAGATAATCAGAAGTATTCCATTTATTTCGGGAATTCTTATCAAAACAGTTTGAATACTGTTAATCATCATACGTGGTCTGCTTCGGGACCTACTCCGAAATCCTCGTCGAAGTAATCTCACATGTGACTGAGGAAGTTGGTTGCGAAGCATACCTATCTTTAGTAAGGCGGTCAGGTGGAGTCGTGTGTAGCAAGAAAACAACTTTTACTTTTGTAAGTTCATATATCTGGTCGGCTATTACAGCCGGTCTTTATTATCCGACATCTTCATCACTAAGAAGCAGTATGTTGGATGCTTTACGATAGACGTCTATCTTCCTGACGATGTAATCACCAGGTTGAACATCAGCTAACGAGAGGTTTACAGTTTGCTCATCTGGATCAGGGCTATGTACTTTTTCTCGGACTTGGTCTTCGACTTCATCACGCAACTTAGACTTAACATACTTGAACAGTGTTTCATAATTTCCAGAGCCAGAAAAAAGTTTTTAATATCGGAAACCATAATATAGGATTACGAACATTAAAATAAGGTGGAGATAAAAAGCAGCCCTCAATGATTCAGTCTTGAGAAGAACAAGTATAAAGTTTCTTGTAACATGATAAAAACAATAAATATGATGCTTATAATACTTAAGGTAAATATATTCACCAAATTAAATTGTTTAGTACCAGTTATTGAAAATGGTTATGTTATAGTTATTTCAAAAGGTGAAAGTGTGGTTAAATTTACGAGTAATTCCAAAGAATTTTCATTTATAGCAATTATTAAATATAAAGTTATTTTTATTATGAATTGCAATGTTCTCCAGTCGGGTCACCAGTTTGGTGTGACGCTCAGCCTGAATTTGTATTGTGGAGAGCAGTATATGTGAAAATCTGAAAGAGAAAATAACAAAGGAAAAGGTGAGTACGGGAGATGAACATTCATTTAAGAAATGAAACTCATCATCAAAAGAATGCAATAACAAAGATAATAGGGTTGTAGAGATCGTCGAGTTTCATTGCAATCATCGACCAATTAGTGTTAGACCACCATTAGAAGCCTGGAAGACTGGACGACCGTTTCATCTTTAAATAGGAATCTTCAGCATTGATCGGTTCATGATCTGAAGTAAAACTCAACCATCTCCTCAACCGTATACTGATAATCATCATGTGCTCACTAGTGATTAGCTTTCAGATGGAATTCTCGAAATTGCAGTGAAAACACGTGACCAACAGAGTTCAACCGTGTCGGGCGTGAGGCAGTTACCCACTGAAGACAACAGGAGATAGTTGCGCAATATCATGTATTGATCGAATTGAGATGTTAATATCTCTGGGTGCCAGCTCGGTGACCTAGATGTTGAGCTTCGTGCGCGATACCGAAGGTTCTAGGCTCGATTCCTGTGTGCGGCATCATAGATACCCACCACTAAGGAGTCTTGTACTAGAACGAAACGACCGTTCACTGCCTCCAGATTTTTAACTGTGGTGGGTTCTTAATCTCAATGGAAATAACAAAAATGTAAGACTGAGTTCCGTAGCTGACACTAGGATTTAGTAAAATGACTTTTTTATGGTGGTACACAACTTTCCTTGTTTAAAATGACTGTCCCTAGTGCCTGGGGTGCTTGGATTTGTTAAGGCTTTGACCTATGTGTGCGGCCAATGAGTTACACAGTTGTACGGCTTCTATATAATACAAGAATATGTTCCAGGATGCGTGGAACTAGGCCTCTAAATTTTCATAATAATACGTCTAAATTTGTTCGAGAAGCCATTGTACGTATTGTATAACAAATCGGAGGGAACGTAAAATCTTGGCAAGTATTACATCGAAGTTAATGAAGTGATTGTAATCATTATGATAAGTTCTAAATTAGTATTGTGTTATACATAGGCACATGAACTGTGAATAGTGAGATTATGGACGTTTTAATTCCATAAAAATCCTTAGAATCAACTTTATAAATTATTCATCTACTTTGTACAATACATTACGTTTCCTATCGTTCTCAAATCAACATTTAATAAATGGTATACTGTAATCATCAGGTCAGAATGTTAAATGAGACCGGCAATCATCCAGTGGTGGTTGAAATTCCCTTTCTCTTTCGATAAAAGTGTAACGAAAATTTCTAAAACGGAGTGAAGAAATGCTAAACATTTAAAAAATATATAAGTCATCGTTGTGTAAATTATATGCGTTGGTTGACATACACACATTGTTATAATACAATGTATAAGCTACTTATATGGTTAAAAGTAGTGTAATTGGAAAATTTGTTGTAATGGATATTGAACAATGGTCCAAATGTTACCTCTTATAATGGTGGTCTTAAAGCACCTCCATATCATAATTTAAAATGAACTTTTCTTCCACAGGCAAAAACATCATCCAGTCGTCAGTTTTCTCATTCTAACTTTTCAGCTGGAAATGATTAGAGGAAATCTATCAAACTTCCTTGAGGACTTTTTTTAACTGACGAATATTTTAAGTTTAAAATGCTAAACTCATGAATACGTTTCCTTTTCTGGTATCGAAAACAACATTATATTTGTAGCTACAAATACAGCGAATCTCAGAATAAATAGACTTACTGAGGATGTAGAAGTGGCAGATTTAGATTTTACTAAACTTCATCAGACTTTCAATGGTAATTACAGATGATTCTGTTACAAGACCGTTTTTATGAATTTTCTGCATTTAGTTATACTCACAATTCTCAGTCGATTTCAGTCAAGGTCTTAAGTAAAAAAGTCGTTCCTAATCCTCAGCAATTAAAACATAGTCAAAGTCTCAACATATTTCCTACACACAATGTACATGTACCATAACTGAAAGTTACAAATGTAATAGATGTCAGTTCAGTGAAAATGATGAGTTTTTACCATAAATTTCCTATAGCAGGAGCAAAAAGCGTAGATGTCTTGCACTAATTCCAACTAAGTGACAAAAGTGTTACAAGACAACAAATATTCCTATTATTAACAAATTATTTAATGTTCAGTCTATTCAAAATTATCAGTATGGGGTTGTGGAGATTATTAAGTTTTTGATTGAGATCATGAACCGACTGATGTTAGACCACGACTGAAAACCTGGAAGCACTGAACGGTCGTTTCTTCCTATTGTGGGAATTCTCAGCAGCGCGCATCCTCGACCCCGCTAGCAGGATTTGAACCCAGGGCCTTCAAAATTAACAAGTCCAACCACACATTGAATACTTCATATGCAAATCATCTATCAATTGTTCTTTACATCTTTCATGATTCTTCCAGTTCTTTATTCTTTTATGTTTCCCTTTCTGTTTTTATTCAGTTCATTGTTCGCAACCTTCTTCTGTCAGGCATTTCAATTTTAGATTGGTGTTGCATGCTGCTTATGTCTGTCGACATAAGCAGCATGCACCGTAGTTATATTATGACACTGCATCATGAAATCGACGTAACTGTAAGTAACAATGCCAAGTAATTTTCTTCTTTTCTTCAACTTACTGATACTTATGGAATTTGCTAAAAATCAAATTATGAGGTCTAAAGTAAATCGCTCAATAACCTATTTAACAACGGTTAAACTTATGAAACAAATTACTTTGATTGTTTTCTTTAATTAAAAGTGTTGGCTAAAGTCAAAAGAATATTCCCTGAGTACAGCATGGAAGGGTAGCTCATATTATACTAGCGAGTGAATAAGATTGTGATTATTTATTAAATAATATGTAGTTTTAGTATTTGTTAACTAAGGGATATTCAATAAACAACTCAACAGGTTTTGTCAATAAAGAAAGATCTTTATGTTATGTGTGTACTATATCCATCGGAAAAAGAATACTAATGAAATATATAAATATATATCACTGTATTACATAAGTTAATGTAATTCATTTTATCTTTCTGTTTGTATGTTATTTATTTATTTATTCTTCATATTGTACTGTGGTGCGCGCTACTTATGTTGATATAAGTAGTATATGACGCGTAATGTCTGGCAGCAGAAGACGGGAGAAGATCAAGAAAGGAAGAGCGGGAACACAATGCAATTTGTATGAAAACGCATGAGTAATGAAATGTCAGACAATGAATTGATGTTTGCAACAGGAACAGTCCAGTTTGATATGATGGATTAATATTTTGAAAATTAACGATTCACTATATGGTTTTTCTATTTTACCAATTGACTGTAATTTTGAGCTTAATACAATTCGGTTGTCCTCACCAGTGTTCTCCTTCACTACAGTACACACAGAACGCATTGTAGCACATGATCTAGCGTATTAGTTATACGCCTTACACCTTTGAAGACGATAGTCAATATGTATCAGGAAGTATGACACAAAGTGACAATTTAATATCCATTAATTGTCAACAGGTGATGAACGACGTTTCAAATGAATTAGTGGCAATATTTTTGATTGAGATACTGAATGATGTAGGTTCAAGTCCATAATGAAATATCAATTACTCAAAACTTCCAGATCCACCATATTGGTGAGTGTAGACCAGTGGAAAATGTAGGTTAAAGGCTTGTTGCTTGTGATCTCTAGAGGTGTAACATGAATAGAGGACTACTAACCATAATGGTACAACACTAATTTTAATGACAGTAACCCGATTTAAGTTAAACTGTTTAAGGTATGGTTGAATTATTGATTAGACTAGAGGACTTTCTAGAAATGATGACATGCACCATAAGGTTAGTATTAATTACACTCATTAACAAAAAGACAGGGTTTGAAGAAGTATCAGGCAGTTTGAATGTATTCGTCTGTTCGACTGCTAACTTAAAAATTTAAATCCAACAAACGGAATTTTATTTCACATATAATTTGAATCCAATGAAAAGATGTTTTGAAGACAATGTAAGTGAAGTACTGAAAGTATGAATGTAATGAATATATATTTAAAGTACAACAAAATTGTCAGCAGTAATTCCGATCAAGGATACAATCATCAATACAGTATTGTTATAGGCAATTAATAACTTAAGACATAGAAAGCAATTAATGAGTTTTTATTAGTGGACGGATAATTTTCGGTTATGAAATGATTTTTATTGCTAGTCTAATCTTCTCTACATCTGGTCAATATTCAATAATTTTACTATAGACATACTGGCACCGATCTAATAGAAGTCACTGAAAGAATTTACGCGTCCTATCTGCATATTGATCAACTGATCGTGATCTTACTAAAACCAATGTATCTTTCGCTATTATTCGGTCGAATATTCACTGAAAATCCCTCCAAAATCACACAAGCAGCCAGGCAAACTACTTTTTTACTTATTTAATTCAAGCAATGTTAACGTGTTCTGAAAGTATGATGAAAAGATAAAGGTGACCTAAAAATGTGATTTAATTCCGCAGTTTATTTTCAACTATCCGATTAAAAATATAATTATCAAAACATCTTCATGAAAAAGCTAAAGAAGATCAGTTAATTAAAGGCCAAACAATTACAAAGGGATAACTGAAAATATAAACGAGAGACAGATTATGCAATGAAGGGAGAATAAGAAGTTTTAATATTGCCTTAGGGGTAAAAATGAGTCATTATATACCTGATCCTCGTTAATCAAACCTCAAATTGCACAGAATTACAACTTACATCTCCCTACATTGAATCCGGAAGAAAGTTTTTACTTCTGATGCATTCATCTGTGATAAGAAAGTATAGTTAAATCTACGGTGATTTAGGGTCTCTACTAGAAGAATATAAAATACAATCATTTATCTCCGCATGAACCACAATTCAAAGAACAAACGGAGAGATGTGTGAATATTTTTAAATGAACCTTTATTGCAGTTCTTGGCGTGAAATAGAACGATGAACTGATTTGCAAGTTAACCTTTTATTCCACAAAAGTGAGCAAATACAAATCGATCAGAAAAATCTCCTCGAAAACTACACATGGTGTTTTAGGAAGTCATCCTTTCAAAACGATAACACTAGTTACTTTATGTGCGAGAGTTTATACCATAAAATCAATATACTTTAGAGATTATAGAATACGACATCTGCTAGGAGAGGTGACTAGGCTTTAAAACTTTGTTATTTGAAAGGAACTAACATTCAAATTTAGTAAAAACGTATCGCTAAACTAATTTACTGTTTATTCTGAACGATCAACGTCTCGATAACCAGTAGCTGCAAGGGAATTAGAAGAAAGAATTCTTTTGGTGAGTTACTTTCCTAATGAATAATTGAGCTGAACTGATTTACAATTGTCCGATTCATATGAATGGAAAAGTCGAATGCTTCATAAATGAAGATCCTGTTCATTCATCTATAATCTAAGACTGTTACTTTCAAATATTGTTCACATACTATCGTGGTGAGTGCTACTTATGTCGACAGATATAAGTAGTGTGTTACACCAGCCGAAAGTGGAATGCCTAGCAGCAAAAGGTCGAGAAGATTGAATAGAAGAGAACGGGAGTAGAGAGTGATTGGTATGGAATTGAAGGAACAATAAAGTTTGGGACAATTGATGAACATTTTACAAATGAAGTATTAAATGCACGATATTTACATTTCACTAAATAACTTCGTAATTTTGCGTTCGCATATGTTTGGTTGCCCCCGTGTGTGTTTTCGTTCATCAGACTGCTACTTATGACAAGAATAAATAAAAATTTCGAATTATGCTGGTGGTTTTGTAATGTTTGATATACTATCTGGGGAGAATTCTCGTTAACACACTGGCATCAGTTAGAAAGAATTACTTTTAGAATGTTCGAAATCCCCCGAAATTCATTTAAATAAATCGTGATCATATACTCAATACTGATTGTTTTCACGATGTATTTCTCCAAGCTGTGACATAAGAAATTAATCGTGTCAAGAGTGAGATAGTTAAAACCTCCAATATTAAATGAGAACTGGTTAGTTTAGAAATTTATACCAATGGATTTCGAGTAGATGATTGGTATATGAAGTTCCTGAGGTTTAATTGAATGTGAGGTTATGAGTTCTCATTACTGTGGGGTTCTAATGATTCTCTCGTTGATTCCAGATTGTAATGAATCTTATTGTAAAAACTTTTTAAGTGTTAGAGAAAAAAATTAAGTGTAATACATATCTGAGACTTACTCTTATTGTTTACTAATTTTGTTCGATAAATGTAGTAATCTAATTGTTCAATACTTTTGTAATGTTTAAATATGTGTTTTTCTCTTAGTTTTACGTTTCTAAAGTTTGTTACATTAATAAGCTTTTTTGTTTCAGACATGATATCATGACTTGACTTTGGTTGTACAGCCGTTGAAAACTCAGAAACACCGAAAGGGAATTTGAACTTGTATTGATGCTGTTTATGTGTTTAATAACACAAGATAGAATGTAAGGTATTAAGTTTGTCATACAATGATAATAATCATCATGTTCTCACTAGTGACTGACATTTTTAGGTATTTTCTTGAGTTCTAGTGAGAAACCGTGACCAGTGGAGTTCAACCAGGTCTGTTGTGAGATAATAACTCACTGAAGATAATGATAGACAGTGGCACAACTTTGTGGATTGGTTGAAGTTAGATGTTAACACCGTTGGATGCCAGCTTAGTGTTCTAGAGGTTAAGCGTTCGCAGGCGAGACCGATAGGTCCTGGGTTTGAATCCCGCGAGAGGGATCGTGGATGCCTAATGTTGAGGAGTCCCATACTAGGACGAAATGGCAGTCTAGTGCTTCCAGGTTTACCGTGGTGATCTGGCTTTCATTGACTCATGAATTTAGCTAGTAAATTGCTAAAATCTCCAAAAAATCCCCTTTGGATAATTATTTATTTAGATTTATATACATTTAAACTATACATTTGAATAAATAGGGGGAAAATTATTTCAATAGTTAACATGATTTATTTAGATAAGTTTGTTTTCAGTAAAACGTAACAGTTCAATTTTAAGTTAATCTATGAAGATTATTTTATTTAATACACTGATTATTATCTGGCGGCCTGCTTGAACATCTGGACTACCTGTTCCTTCAATCTAGATATTTCAACAAGTTATCTAATTTTATTTGTTTTATTACATCCCTATGTCTATTAATAATCGCATAACCTATTCAGATGAGTTTCTGAAAAGTGTACAAATTACAAAAGACCCAATCAGAGATATTATGGTTGCTGGTAATATGTAGCAAAAAGTATTTACATTATTTAAATGTCGATTGACTGGACTGCTAAGCTCTAACTGGCGATCACTCAATATTTATCGTTAGGATCGACCAAGAAGTAAGAAATGGAAACTTGTTGAAATACTCTGTTCTAAAAATCTTATATTGTATCAAAGATATACTATTGAATAAAGCCACTAATGATAATAATAATTATTATTATCACTGAAATGTATACTTGTGTATAAAATACCACTTAGTTTTTTATTATTTGCAGTACTTTATCTCATCTAAATGTATTTGAATAATTACTGATTCCGTTTTTTTTTCTGATTGAGCTAAACATCAGTTTAGTTAAGTTATTAAAATGATGTGGTTACAGTACGGAACTACTAATTTTTTATGAATACACTTGTTAAGTATTTATTATTATTTTTTTAGTGTAATTTAACCAGTTATTATTTATTATATGTATGTATATATATGTATATACAATAATACGCAAAATACAAACACTAGTTGTACCTCTTTTTAGAGTTGATCACCTTCCTATAATTCAAACTAGTCTTTGATTCGTATCAATTTAGTATAGAAATAACCTTTAACCATGAATATTTAAGAATTTTATTTAAAAACAAACAAACAAATAAACCCCTAAAATTTGAACAATGAATACTATGCTTCAGGAACAAACACTTGAATTATCTTATCTTATATATATATATATATATATATATATATATATATATATATATAACTACAATGTTTTCATAATCACAAGTACCATACCAACTATAAATGAACATTTAAAAAGGGTACAATTTTTATGTGATGAAATAGTTTCATAGTACAAAATAATTTATTTAAATACTTGTTAATTACTTCATTTGAAATATTGAAGTGAACAAGAGTTCTCAAACAAACAAACGAAAAAAAACACGATCGTATAAATATGCACAAAACCAGGTGTGTAAAAGTTGGAAGGCCAGATTTAGCGAATATTCACAATTGAAATCTTTAAATAACTTGTTCTCAACAATAAAATTATTATCAATTGATAGAAATACACTTATATTATGTGAAATGTTAACTGAATTTTCAGTTAACATTTATAGAACAAGTTAGTTTCAAGTGAGTAGAAGGATTCTATCGCCAGATCTGTCGCTTCCAACTCTACAAATTCTGGCTTAACATCATTAATCATGTGTGAGGTGTAGTAAAAAAAAGGAACGAAATTAACACCTCTATGCATAACAATGAACAAATAATCTCTGTTTTGCATGGTATGTACAGTTGGAGTTTTTGTTTCTGCACCAACAATATATCCTTTTAATGAAGCTCCTCATTGTAAGAGAGAATTTTGTATATTAATGATGGTGAGATTCAACTACTTCAACTGTTATACCATTCTTGATCGTCTGAGAGAATTAATCATTCAGAGTAAGTCAAAAAAATTTTTTTTGATCAGCGGTATTTCAGTTAAACGATTTTTGAGTACAATATTAAGTTTTGTATAGTTGTTCATTGTTATTGCATTTAATGATTTTTAGAAACGGTTTTTTTCAAGCTTCCTTAGTTATTACTATTCTCTCACAGCAGACTAAAACCATTTGACAAACGAAATCATTACTTTTTTTATCAATGTTAGTTAGAATGTAGGTCAACCAAGTGTAAATTATTTAGTCTTCAACATAAATTTTTAAACATTCATTAAAATTTGCTATTCTGCTATCCTATTTTCTTTGTATTAATAACTTTGAGTTACTTGGTAAAATAGACAAACCATACTTCAATACTTCATTTGCGAAATTCTCATTAATTGTCTCAGACTTTATTGTTGTTGCATTTCCATACCAAATACTTTCTGTTCCCGTTCTTTTTTCCTCGATCTTCTCAACCTTCTGCTACCAGACATTCTATTCCTGACTAGCGCTATACACTACTTATGTTGACATAAGTAGCGTACATCACAAAGGTATTATAACGTTAGGTTTCAATATTTGGTTGATTGGCACTGAGTGATATGATAAGAATATGTACGGATAAGAAAATTCGTTATCTAAACAGACAAAATATCTCGTTTATGATTTTTTGTAGGTAACACGTATAATGTAGTCTGAAATAACAATTATGTTATACATTGTTATTGCGAAGTAGCCCTTAAGAAGTCAATTTACATAAGCGATAGTGAAGAAAGAGTGTATGGTTGACTATTTTAAGGAAAATAGCGATTCAGAAGAGCCCTCACCAAGATTTGCGCTCCACACCTAAGGAGTAGTTGACTTTGTACTGAGATAGGTGACAAACAATAACATGGGCTCCTTGAACTGCAACCCTCAAAAGGCATTACGAACCCCATCAGAACAACTGTCTTTACAACAACATTAACATTAATGTTTTCCACCTGAACACTTTACCAATAACTTAATAATTACCAATATTACTGAGATAAGTGTTTACTTATACATTCATTCCCTTTATATTTAGAGATCGTGAAATTAATTCGTGCATATGTTTATGTATGTTTGTAATATGAAATGATGTAGAAGAGTATTTATCATTCAAATTAATTATTAATTGTTACTGATACTACTATGACACTTATTTATTTTGCAATATCAGTTCTATTTATTATCATCATTGCTAAACTTATGGTACCTTGAACTTGTAGTGGCATTGGGCCCTAACACGAGACAATACGAAAAATAGGCATTCAATATTTAACGCTGGGAAATACAGAAGAATGGAGAAGGCGGGGAGAATAAATGGAATTAATACGAGTTAATCTTATGGCATGGCTCAACCATGCAGGCGTGGTCCCTCCTGCTAAATGTTACGTTATGTCTTTTATTCATATTAAATATATTGTTCCATCTCTAGCCTAAGCTTGTTCTCTATCACGTATTGGTAATTGTTACAATGCAATGAATTGGTGTAGGCGATGATGTAACTTCCACGTAAGATCTTATAGATTAGGCAGTTACATCATGATAAATCTACAATTTTAGGATTAGGTCTATTTTTAAAGCAGTGCTAATATCATAGTAGACCGTAATTCTACATTGGTGAGCCCGACCTAAGAAACGCAACCTATTATTATTTTTTCTCTTTTTCACCTGATATCTCTGGATCTATATATACTTATGTAAACCCATTATTCTAACAGTCCTCTGCTTAATGCTCATATGTATTATCGTAATGTTATATTGATTAGTTCTCATAACTTACTAGCTCAATCAATAATAAAAACTGGTCATCTACATTAACTAATTAGCTTTTGATGGTTCGTTAGTAAGTTTTAGTAGCATTTTCATGCTTCAGAGAAATAAACTTAGTTTACCATCAAGCTCTAGCAAATATGACCTGCAAATAACCTCAGTATACATTGACTAACCATGAAATCAAGGACTAGATATTTATCTGGATCTAATTCTTAGTGTTCCTTCACTTAACCCATTCTGTCTTAAACTTTGCACTATCCTGTAATATCTTTTTTCTTCCGACCACTGCCTGCCTAATTTCCAATTCTCGAGTTCCATTGCCAAACAACAAGGATGACACTACTACAAAAACATACGGTGAGTTTTAGCTATAAGTTTTCTGCAATCATAAGGTCATTTTAGATGGCTCGTTCAATGGCAACCACACAATTATCTGGATTCATTCAATTGTTCTGATCCGGGCAAGTGACAAAAACCTCAGCGGCACCAAGGACCCTGGAATTAATTACAATACTGCATGTTTTATTCTGGATGCTTTTGGATCATTACTTCTCACAAATGGCGTTACATATGTCGTCTATTTAATATTCCAATTTTAAAAAAGAATCCAGGCGAGTTTAACTATTTTACTGGATGTTTTTTTTGTACTTAACATTATATATTTTCCAGTTGCTTTTGCTACATATTTGTACGTGCCACTATGCTAAATACAGGAACCTCTTATGGGAAGTTTATAACTCATCATAATCCTGCCTGAAGTTTCATAAGCAGTCTTAACTTAAAAATTATTTTTCTGGCAATGTTTGTCATATACATCAATAACCTGCATGTTAAACTACCCTGTAAATGCGTTGCATTATATCTCCATGCCTTTTGAATTCGAAAGTCATTTGAATCGCCTTTAGCATTTCTCACCAAACCCATCATAGTCATTCTTGCTATACGTATTTGGGTTTGTAAATCGGTCTATCATATTAGTAACATAAAAAGACAAACATAGTTTAGATAATAAAGTTACAAATTTAAGTACTAGCATACTGCCTTAGTATGATAGCTAAACTATCAGGTAGTTGTTGGCTAAACAAACATTTAAAATTTAAACTCCGGAACCTATTACTAAAATTAACACTAGATGTATATTCTTGAATTGAAAATTATAATATAATTAGGCGGCTCGGTTTCTTCAACGCTACAAATTTCTGATAATTTCAAATCACCTGAAGCAACAGTACCTATTTTTTCCACCGGCTGATCCTCAATCAACACTATAATTAGTTAGACATAATGGTTTCAGGATGTCGTCATAAAGCATTGTCATGACTTGACAATCACGTAATATGATTGATAAAGTTGACGAAACTATTAACAAATCGGTCAGCAAATTGACTTATAATTATCATTAAGTAGTGTTGTTTTTCTTTTCATTCACTACGGATAATTACAGTATGTTTATCAGTTGCTCATTCAGTAAATATCTCAAAACCTTGTCAGTCTAATTGGAGGTTTAGCGACACAATCGTGCATGCAAACAATCAGTATAAGCAGTCGAGCAAATCTCCTGCAAACTGAAAACATAAATGTCGAATTTACCCCAACATTGACTAAAATTCAAGCCATTATCATAGACATGAGTTGGGAGTGTACTCCCCTTGGTTACTACTTATGTTCTCCCTGGTAATCACATGAGCATCACTCACTGTTAATCATATTGTAAAAACTTATTTAGACGAATACATCTTGCAGCACCACATCACCTAAAAATGTGGCACATAGGCCTAACTGATTCCAGTAACTTATAATCACTATATTTCAATGAAATAGCATTCCGTCTTATACTAAACTGACACTTGCAACTAACTTGTATGTACCATCAGCCGATAGGTATGAATATAAATAAATAGTCTATGGCAAATCAGAACATTGAGTTTAGAGCATATCTCTAACGGGTACACTCATGTTTAACGAATCGCTCTTAGCTATATGTCCAAAGTCCACATAATGATTACTTTTCACGTATTTAAAAATTTTCGATAACAATTCATATGTATTAGTTGTATTACTAAATTCTATCACGGTCAAGTACAAACGAGGTCGAGAAAATCTCCCCATATCTAAATAAACCGTATCAAACTAACTGGAACACTAGTTGGAATTCTTCTCCGCGCTTATACTTTTGTTCTTTCAGTTAGCGTACTAATACAGATCCAATTGGAAATCAACGCATGGACAACTTACCGGCACATACGTTATTTGATTTTATAATTTAAACCAAAACTAATACCAATATTAGCATTTTTACAATAGGATTGCTTTTAATATTTATAAACACAAAATACTTACTACCTATAAGTTAAGTTATTAACCAACGGCTATTAACACGCATCTTACGTTTTATTATTATTATTATTACGGTGACTCATTAAAATATCTCTACACTGAGTCATTTTATTATTATAATCCCACTTTGTTTAGCTGGAATAATATTTACCTAAATTTTCATTAATCGTGTTAAACATGCAATCAAATATGTTAAAATTATTACATGTATTTCCCGACCAGATGCTGCTGCCTTTTTGATTTATCTTTCAGCTTATCAAAACCCGGAGGATTCTATTTGTTCTTGGTAACCTCCGGTGCGCGATAATCCCACTTAAATTGGTATCGAACCAACGTCACGTTGATTCTGGTGGGAGAGTAGTGTAGTGGCATTGGGCCCTAACACGAGACAATACGAAAAATAGGCATTCAATATTTAACGCTGGGAAATACAGAAGAATGGAGAAGGCGGGGAGAATAAATGGAATTAATACGAGTTAATCTTATGGCATGGCTCAACCATGCAGGCGTGGTCCCTCCTGCTAAATGTTACGTTATGTCTTTTATTCATATTAAATATATTGTTCCATCTCTAGCCTAAGCTTGTTCTCTATCACGTATTGGTAATTGTTACAATGCAATGAATTGGTGTAGGCGATGATGTAACTTCCACGTAAGATCTTATAGATTAGGCAGTTACATCATGATAAATCTACAATTTTAGGATTAGGTCTATTTTTAAAGCAGTGCTAATATCATAGTAGACCGTAATTCTACAAACTTAGCTGTATTCCCTTCATTCCACATCAGGAATTTATCTGGACCAGTCCATGATTGTTTGAATTATTTTTTCTGGTTAGCGCTTTTTAGAGAGTTAGTTTTCTACTGAATGGGCTCGCTAACCACATGCCCAACCCTACTCCTGTACCCGGGCTTGAGACTGGCAGTAACTCTGGAAGAGCGACAGGAGGAACTTTCAACCAATATCGAAGTCAGAATCTTCAATACGAACGTCAAGGCAGTTTTACTGTACGAAACTGAAACTTGGCGAACTACCACAACCATCATCAAGAAGGTGCAAGTATTTATAAATTAACTGTCTACGCAAGGTACTCAACATCCATTAGCCGGATACCATCAGCAACAGCCTCCTGTGGGAGAGAACAAACCAGCCTCCAGCTGAAGAAGAAATTAGGAAAAGACGATGGAAATGGATAGGACACACATTCGCAAATGGATGAATGTTATTACTATCATACACTTGTAGCTCGTTTTAAATTGTGCTTATTGAGTTTTATAAGGTTGTCTTTTGTAAGTCTTATCTACAGAGACATTCTACGGTGATATAAACCATCTATGGGTAACATATTTTTCATTGATACCTATGTTGTATCATAAGAATTAAGCCTGTAGATCTGGCGTGGACTGACTTTATCGGTAATAAATACTGTTATTACTATCTATATTATTATTAATAGTAGTCAGAGGAGTATTATTATTGTTATTACTAAATCCCAGTATTGTCCACTGTCCAAAATATATAACCAACCTTTAATTACAGGTACTAATAAAGAATCTTGTATGCCAACAGATTGATTAATTTAGTCTTAAATATTAAAGATGGGAAAACACAACCCATGACGGTAAATAACAAATACCACATACCTTAAATAAATTGATGTATATCGTAAATCGGTTACCTAACTTATTATCTTCTGGCATTCAAAATGATGAGTATACACTTTAGCTCTAGGTGTGAATAACAACACTGACATTCAAATTGACGAGTTTCAGGTGGAACGAAATTAAAGTCCTGAATTTTATAACTGAACACTACAAAATATGAATAGTTTTACTTCTATAAATTAGTTGTATTTATGCCAGGAAGTACAGAAAGGTATTATAGTTCACCATAAAGAAGTGTTCTTATTATTTTACTGCTTAGGGATCCATTTCTATCTAATATTGACCATTTATGATGGTATCCTTGAACTCTCTTGGATAGAATAAACCTTAGACGATTAATATACTTAATATGAACTCCTAAATGTATATTAGGCTGGTCAATCAAAGGCTAATCGATCTAAACTAGATCACCTTTAAGAACCTAGAAGCACTGTAAACAATGTAAATAAATACACCTGAATAAAGTGTTTATATTTTTAGTAGTAAGTATTAGATGGTAATGCCTATGATCATAAAAGAGCACCATAAATGATTATGCACTGCTGAAGAGTCCCATACTAGGAAGAAACGGTCGTCCAGTGTTTTCAGGCTCTTAATCGTGATCTAGCTTAGGTGGACTCGTGATTTTGATTACAATATCCACAAATCCCCAGACTGGAAATAATTAATGTCTAATCATTATTTTCTTCAGTTTCAGTTTTGAAAGGAGAGGAGGTTAAGTGGCCTGTATTAGTCCTGGCAATGGTGGTCTCTCAAATGATCCAACTTTCTTCCGAAAGCGTCGAAAGATGAAACTTCAATCACGTGCTGAGGTAATGGATTCAATTCGTTGATGATTATATAGGAAGTCGATGGTCAGCTAACAAGTAATTTGTTCTGGGCTTTTGAAATTATTTTGAGAGTCCTCGTAAATCCTCTGTTTCGGAAGACAAGAAAAGTAAGGGTATATCATATGCAAATATATCACTAAGTAATTTAAAATCTGTGATCGATTCATGTCTAGTTCTTCTGTATGGCGATGGAAATAGGTTTAGTTTAGCCAGTCAAACATCATACAGGAGCTTTGCCATTCCGGGAATCAGCTTAGTTGCGGTTCTTTGAACCGTTTCCAACAGTTCACTGTCCCATTTTAGGCATGGGTGAGCCGCTTGCATGCAGGATGTGGAATGAATTCTGAACATAACTTTAAAAAGGTTTTGACATCAATATGGCTAAAGGTTATGCTTATTGACCATATGGTTCTAAAACTTTTGGTGGTTATCTCACGGCAGTGTGCAATAGTTATTAACTCTTGGCTAGCGATGACTCCTAAGTCACTGTGTGTCCAGACAGCAGGTAGCTCACTGTTATCTACCGTGTATGTTCTATACCTTGGTGGCTAATATGTATCACAGTGCACGTAAAAGCATTTATCGGCAAGTGCCAAATTTTAGCCCACTCAGGTAATTTCTTCGGGTCATTTTGAATCTGTAAACTATCACCTTAACTTTTTGTTGCTATCCATATCTTGATATCGCCAGCATATTACAAAATCGATGATGATAGGCGAAACAACACTGCCCCCAAAACCGTATCTTGAGGCACTCCGCTAAGCATAGTTTTCCAGCTAAATAACTTTGAGTTCACTCGTCCTCTTTGTTGACGCCAAACTAGGAAGTCTTTTATCTACATTAATAAATTGCTTCCAATCCCGATGTTACTTAACTTATATAACAACTGGTTGTGAAGAACTTTGTCAAATGCCTTTCTAAAGTCAACGCAGGCTACATCTATAGGTAACTTTTGGTCGTTAAGGGTGCATCAACTTTCACGGGTTACTAATAAGTTGTTGAGATATGAATAATCCGTTCTAAAGCCACGCTGCTTTTAAAAAGGATCAAGTTTTTTGTCGAGATACTTAAACAACTTCTTCCGAATAATCTTTTCTAAAATTTAAACAACCACACTGGTTAGACTTACAGGTCGATAGTTCTCAGGTCTAGGTCTCGTACCTGTTTTAAATGTAGAACTTATTATAGTGTTCTTCCAGTCTTTTATTAATCGACCCTAAGTTGCAGATGGATTAAAACGTATACTTAAGGGATTCGCGACAAAATTTGCTAATTCCTTTAGTAACCTAGGAAGCATTTCATCAGGTCCCATGGATTTGCTTATATCAACCTAATATAACAGATCAAAGATATCGAGTTCTTTAGTGGTTACAGTTTCCAATGTGTGCATATGTTCGGGGGGGGGGGGAAACGTGTGAACTGAAGAGGAGGACGTCTCCACAGTATATGCATTGCTAAAGTAATTTGAGAATACTTGAGCTTTACCATAGTTGTTCTACTTTAATGATGCAGTATTATTATCTCTTCAAAATACTAGAATATTTCCTTTAGTTTATATACGAGTATGGAATAAAAGATAATCAGTGTTTGGATGGCGTAGGCAAATTAATTAACTTTATGTTAAACAAAGTCTGCGTGTTGTTCAGTAAAAATTTCGTCAAGTTTATATTAATTAAATATTTATAACACTATAAATACTAACAGGATTAGAATTCTAGTCAAATGTAATAGGTCAATTCATTTTATGAATTATTAATAAGGGAACAAACATTGTATTATAGAGGAAAACAGTTACAAATTAGACCTTTTAAACCTAAATGAAATGTTTATAGCTATCAATACCAAGATTGAACTTGATAGTATCAAGTAAATCAATTAGAAAATTGTATTTTTAACGTTGCGTGACTTAGTGTTAGTTACTTTTTCAGAGTAAATAAATAACCGAATTAAATTAACACAAGTTGAAATAATATAAAAGGAACAGTGAAGAATATTTTTAGTACAATCAAAATCATGACAGATATAAACACGTCAATGTCATGTTACTCCGGTCAAGGTGATTCTGTGTGACGTTATCACTGCATCAATTTGTGCATAAGAAGGTAGGTGTGAAAAACGTTGTGCGGTCGAAATCGAATATATTATGTGTGTAGATTGTATGGAAAGTAAATAAGGTCATGTGTGATTGTTTGGATAAACAGTCCAGGTTGGAGGAACATTGAAACTTTCTTTCCTATTGAGGGCAGAGGGGTTTAGCATTATGTGAAACGCTTCGGTTACTCACCATTTTTTTATAATTAGAAAAGCCTTTCTGAATTATTTTGATATTTTTAATAACAATTTGATGATTATTGAACATAGAACGCACAACTATTGCTGATTTAACTTGTAAATATCCCGATTCTACAGGATTATTAGGCCTTTTTTATAACTTACATGTTCCTTGTCGAGATCTCACGAGAGGAATCTCCTATGTAGAACGAATCACAATAGAGTTTAGTAATACAAGGATCTTCGAATGAATTTCACGTCTTTTCTGGAATATTGTTGCTTTTATCTTAATATAATTGACTTTATGTATAGTTATTTTGATTGTTAACTATTAAGTTTTAAGCTTAAAACTAACCAGTAGATATCATCCACCAATTAATAGCAGTGCTCCTCATACATAAAAAATATGTATTTGTACATGGTTATTGAGTTTCATTAAAACAATTAAAGATTTTCAACACCCTTTCATAGATAATAAGTATAGAACTTATAACGTCAACTAGTCTTTGAATAGTAATCAATTTTAGGTTTATCTAGTCTTTTTATGTCTATCAACTTGTGTGATCTAAGTCTTAAATGTGGCTACTAGTCTAAATGAATCGACACTAGGTGCACTAGATTTGATGTCAAGCAGGTGGAGAGAATAAGGGCGTTTAAATTTCATGGGGAGCACCAATTCCACCGATGCCGCAAGTATAGCTTGCTAAGCATAGAACTTCTTAGCACGACATCCTTCCTTAACTATTCACTTGTAATTCATAGTTTTCATAATGCATCACAAATTTTATTTTTCTATGGGAAATTCTACTTGAATTATCATTATGCACTTCAAAAATTTTTTTCATAGCCCACTTAGGGTTGATGCCGGTCCCAAGCCTGGGGAAAGAAGGGGGTTAAGCATTGAGTTTAAAACTTCATGACAAAAACACAAACCAGAGATAACCAATTAAACCTATTAAATTCCACCATGGAAGTTGCAATGTCTTAACATCAAAGAGTTTTGACAGCTCATAATGAAAGTTAGTAGTCTCCGAAGGATACGAGGCCAACTCCACTTCTGACAACTAGAGCTATGATAAGCATAGGGACATGGAACAAAGTAAGAGGCTGGAAGGGCACTTTAAACAGCCCCAGAAATGGGAAGATATGATCTAGTCCTGCTTGGGATAAATGAAACCTACTGGACACAAACTGTACGGAAAAGACTAGCTTCAGGAAAGATGTTGTATTCCGATCATGAAAAATACCCCATACACACAAAGTGTTTCATTTTTGCTGTCCATAGAAGTCTGAAAGCACTGGTAAGATGGGAATTTTATGATTCTACTATCGTAGAAAACATTCTTTGGAATAAAATATTAGCAAATTACAATGATTATCGCCTAGTGCTATATACCCATAAATGATGCAATGAAGACGATAAAGACCATTTTTATGAAACTGCAGTTAATCCCAGAGAAATCACCGAATGAATACTTGACCTTCCTTATGGAGGAGCTGAAATTAAATGTTGGAATATACAACACCGGATATGAAGGTACCACAGATTGAAATGAACTGGGAGAAAAGAACGAGCGTGGTAAGAGACTGGCCAGTCTATGTGCTTTCAGTAACACAGTGAGAAGTACCAGGATTTTACCAATAAACACACTCAAAATGTCACTTGAGTTTCACTGAACAGCATCACCAAAACCGAGATAGATCATATATGTAAAACGAAACAATTAAAAGCTCTGTTGAAGATATTAAAGCAAAGAGAGGAGCTGATATATCTTCAGATCGTCAGTTTGTAGTGATCAAGCCAATACTAAATCTAAAAATGCATTGGCTAGTTGTGTAAATAGCAATATAAAAGTTTAATACCTGGGAACTACAGTAGAGTGGGCCCTAAGAAAGAGAAATATGTCAAAACAATATGATATGTGAGTTTGAAGGGAGAACCAGTAGATCAGAGTAACCAGTCAGGAGCAGAAAAAGAAAATCAAATATTGAAGATCAAGAGCTTCGGAACAGGTGTGTAAAGCGCCTTGAAGACCTTTCGTATGGACCAAGACCGATGAGTGCAAAGTATATTGAAGAAGCACATGCAGATCTCCTTGTAGATGATACCCTACTAAGAGCAGAAATAATCCCCTAGGCCATCAGAAAAATGGGGGATTGAAAAGCAACAGGACCAAACACCGAAAGACACGAAACAATAAAGTCAGATACAGAGACAATTACAAAGATGTTACACACTCTGGTCAGAAAGACTTCAGAGGAATAACAGGTATCAACAAACTGGAAAGAAGGATATTTTATCAAGACAACAAAGAAGGGAGATCTTAGTAAATGTGAGAACAACAAGTACATAATACAACTGCCACAACTAGCAAAACGTTTCAACACAGTGTTATTGAACTGAACCAAAGATTCAGAAGACTACTAACTTTGCGATCAACGGGCTGGATTTCGTAAGGACCGATCATGGAATGAGTAAATCGAGACACCCCAGACCATTGTTGCACAATTAATCGGATGGAATTCAACACTATGTATCAACTTCCTTAGTTATGCGGAAGTATTTGACAGCGTGGATAAGGAAACCACATGGAATCTTCTGTGACACCATGGATTGCCTGGGAAGATTGATACCACCATATGAAACTCTTCCAAGGAACTGGGTCTCAAATTTGTCCATACAGACCAGTTCACAGATGTGTTCCATGTGATGACTGGTGTCGGATAAAGATGTCTCCTCTCTTTCTCCTGACCGCTGAGTAGATTATGAAGACCTCCAAATCTCAGGAGAAACACGGAATATAGTGGACAGCTTAAACGCAGATGAGTGATTTAGACTTCGCTGACGACTCAACTCTTACAAATACAGATAAAGGCAGCCATTGTGAACTGGTTCCCTCCTGAAATATATCCTAACATTCACACGTGGAAAAAGCAAGATCCTGAAATACAACATAATGAGCATTAACCAAATCTCAATTGATCATGAAGCTCTGGAAGAAATGGAAGCTCTTGTATACCTGGGTGGCATGTTCAATAGACAAGGCGAATTCGGTGAATATTTCAAGGAGCAAATTGGTAAAGCAAGAATAACATTCCTACGAGTGAAGAATATTTTCAACTCAAAATGACTATCATCCACGAACCAAGTCAAATCCCGACACAAACATTAAAACAAGTCTGTTGGCCGGATCTAAGACTTGGAAAACTAACAACACCATCGCCAAAAATGCACAGGGATTTATAAAAAATTGTTCACTCAAGATACTCCAGATTCACTGGTTAGAGACCGTCAGCAATAGTTTACTCTATAAGTGGACAAGCAGATGGAAACTCAGGAGGAAATTATAAAATGATGTTGGAAAAGAATAGGACGCAGTTTACGAAAAGCATTAAACTACACCTCAAGGCAAACCCTAACTTGAAATCCTCATGGCAAAAGGAAAAGAGGCAGATCAAAGAATAGAAGTCTCCAGGAAACGGAATCGGACATAACAGCCATGAATAGGAGTTATCAACAGCTGAAAAAGAAAGCCCAGGACAGAGTCCGATGGGTATCTCTAGTGGGCGGCTCATGAGCTATGAGCAATGGCGGGATTAATTGTCTGCTTGGTTCATTCAATTGAAACATTAATATGTATGCTTACAGTTAAGCAATGATAACCTAAATAGATACAGTTGTTATCTACTAATGAATTAAACTTGGTCCATAGCTTCAATTTCAAATGAAAATGTGCATTATGTTACCAATCATTTAATAAATCATTGAAAAAACCTATATATATATATATATATATATGGACCAATACGATACATATATTTTTATTTCATAATTATTAAGTAGCTAACCTATACATATTCATGTTCCTCGTACGGGTCTTATGCGTCATTGTTCCGGTAGATAAATCACTGTTCTCTAATTGGCGGCATCATTACGTTATATATTAATAAGACAAAAAGCCACAAGTTATAATAGTTGTCGTCTACCATCAACCACCTAAGACTTTTATATGGTACATGTCATATCAAGCCACTCAGACTAGTAGCTTCTCTATAACTTAACAGAATTTGATGGCCACTAAGAAGTATTAAACAAACGTGATATTAGTGGTCAGCCAGTAATTAATAGCTCAGTCCCTCAGGTCAAACAAGATTCCATTAACTCAGTGGTAATGTCTCAGACTGTAAAGGTGGACGATGTAGGACCAAATCCTTTGGTATATATCACTACCATCAAGATTACAGTCACAACTTGCTGATAAATGCCACACAACGCGTAACGTTCTAATGATGATAATTTGAGGTTGTGGACAACTGAATCTTCTGCAGAATGAAATGAATTAGGTGTAGACATCTATAAATAATTGTCTGAATGTTATGAACAATATCAAATAAATGGTCTAAGACCGAACGTTAGGGTGTGTTCGACTGTACAGTTTTAAAAAAATGCACATTTAATCCACTCGAATCAAAGCATCGTTTTACATTTTGGGGATTATACTACCTCTTAATCGTAAACAATACACATTTATTGTGATATTTCTTTGTCGTTGATCAGTATCAAAGTTTATGAATGTTTTTAATTGACATATCTGTAATAAAACTATCAGTAAAGCCAGGAATCGTGTTTTATCTATTCGATACCCATCACCTGGATATGGCTATATCCTAGTTTTGATGTTGACATTGAGATTAGAGCACGTGCCTGTCACTTCCACATCCAACGCATTGTCCGCTGAGCTACTGGTTCCAGATAGCCACTAACCACTACCGTAATTTATCTAAATCATAAACTCAATATTAAATCTCTGTATCAAAAATGCATTTATAAACATTTTTCCTGATTATTAGAGTCAACATAAGTATGTAGAAACGAACCAAGATAAATAAGAGTTTTTAAGTTATTTATCTGAATAAAATATTTAAACATTGGTTAACTTATTCCAAAATGATTGTTGTAAGTTACATTTCAAAGCTAAGCTAGATATCTGCTATTGACCATCTAAGCATTGTCAGATCAGTATTTATTAAAATCTGTCGTATTCTGAAAACATATAGTAACAAATGTTATTCACAGTAAGATCGAACCTCTCACAAATCTCTATGTATGGATCAAGGCACTGATCGATTTTTTTAGACGTAAAGGATATTGTGGAGTTATTTTCCTACTAATTTACAGATTGGGCTATTATACACTAACCGGACTATGATCAGATAGATTTATTTGAAAATATTTACGTAATAACCTTTTTCATCTGATTACGATTAAAAATGTTCATTTGAAACGTGATACTAAGCTAGGAGTTACTAGTCAACGAGTTTTGATTAATTTTTACGTTCTTCTATAATAAAAATCTATAACTGCTTGACAACACATATCTGACCTTGATCTTGATAAGGACTCTTTCAAATTGTCCCAAAAAATTTTTGCTAAGTTTTAATGAATAAGTAAATTTTAATAGTTGAATTCATGAGTCGATTTAAGTTAAACCACCATTGAAATCATAGATGTACACTTCTGAGGAGTCCTATACTAGGACGAAACAGTCGTCCAGTGCTTCCAGGTTTTCAATGGTGTTCTAGCTTCAACTGATTCAAGATCTCAAATATTAAAATTATTACAACCTTCAAAAATCCTCATTCTAAAAATAAATAAATAAATTGATTCAATTTAATGAACTTTCCTTGCCTAATCAACTGAATCACTGTGATATAATATTGTTGATAACCATTATAGTAATCATTTTTGATTGATAAAGTTCTGTTATTGGAATGAATTAGAAGTGATATTCAAAAGAATACCGTCACGTGAAAATGTATGTTGTTTAATTCAGACAAAAAGAAAATGTAACCTAACTTTTCCCTTCCTTTCTTTTCTTTTTTCTTTTTAAATAAAATGAAGTCAAATTAGAATTTATACAAAAAAAAGCGACTACAATATTAGAAATGTAGAGTTCCTTGATGAAAAAAAAAGTAAAAGCAACCAGAAATTCAACTGAAATAAAGAATGAGAATATTGAGAGTTAAGAATTTCAGACAAGATTCATCTATTCTGACACAATATAACTTGGTTATCACAGTCACGTTAATTTAATTACTACCACTGATCTAATTCTGTTGATTAAATTGAAATGTTGCCAACAAAATAAGTGAGTTAACATTTCATGGGTTACACTTTGATATAAAGTAGTCATAGGCAGCTGATAAGAAACTCTGACTGTACATGGGCTTCCTCCGTAAGTTGTATCTAAAATATCGAAAGTATTGATGTTCCATATGAAATTTCAAGTTACCTCCACAAATTTCACTGATTCGGATTTACCACTGAGCTATATGGACCTCGATCGACCTTCTGTATGACTGAAACATTGGAAGTGATCAATCACCGAGTAGCAACTAATATTATGTTTGTCAAGTTCGTTAATTTTGATTTCTTCAATGACTGGTATAATGCTTCTTCAGATTCTTGACAGCCTTGGTGTCATTATTGGGTATTATTTATCAGTATTTAATTGAAAGAAATTTTAAGTGTCTAGTATTTTTCTGATATACATTGGTTATATAACCTATGTTCTCTCGGGTTAAAAACAAGCTTAATAAATGGATACTAAATTTTAAATGAATGTAATTCTTCTTAACTTTTAAGTAAATAAATTATGAATTTTGGTTTAGAATAACTTAACAGTGAATATAAATACTTTCTGATCGAAGTGAATGTTAACCCTTATAGGTATCTATTACCAAGTTTGAACTTGATAGTTTCAAATAAATCGAGCATTGGGTAGAGGAGTTAATAATAAATAGATATTTTCTGTTATATTCCAATGGGTAGAAAAAAAAAGTATTTCTGACGTTTCGTGACATACTGTAAGCCACTTCTTCAGAGTGAATAAATAATCGACATTAAATTAACACAAGTTTAAATAATACAAAGTCAAAAATGAATACGACAAAATTTCTTCTATGCATTCGATTCCAGTTACCAAAATTAAGTACAATCATCTTATTGTGAGATCCGATCATCTTATTTTTTATTACAGATTTTTAATCTTTCCTTGTTACATAAATTGATTCTTAGGTGATTTCATTATTATTCTTTTCTAAACTTATCCTCCAATTTTATTACTTCGTTACATCATCTTTTCATTTCTGTTCCAGTTTGATAATTTTACTTTCAACTAGCTAAGCTTCAATAATTTTATTCTCATTTATTATTTAACATTTGTTCATTTTGTAATCACGTACTTCTATACTTTCCTTCTTTTACTACAATGCCCTAGAATATTCTTTTGTAACAGATGGATAGTTGTAACATTTTGTTCAATCTATTAAATTTGTTTTTAGATATCTTCTATACTATGCTGATATGCAATAATACTAACTTCCAACTAAATTGGTTTTCGTTATTTTGTTATGAAACAACCCAGGTTGTAAGGAAATGACAAGAACCTGACGAAGCGAAATAAGTCCATGCTATTCTGGTTAAATTATTGTCATCCTGCTCTTGTCTACTTTCATTCTGAATACTTATTGATCCAAAAGTGACGAACATATTGCAGGGTTCTAAATTTCTACGTCTGATTTCTTAAAGAGGTGTTGGCTTTCACTGTTTAGAAGTCGGAAACTAAAGTGAAACAGCTATTAGTCCCTCGTGGTATTCAATATTGTATCAGATGATATCAGTCGATGACGATAATCATCTCATTGTCAGTCTAAATAATAACACTGAAATAAAATTTTGTCAATGAGAATGACAACATTTCTTAAATGAAATGATCAAGAACATTTTCAGACGTTTATTTTAACATTTTTTTTATTGAAAATAAGTCGCTATTGTTTTATCCAAATTTTCCATGAATTGACGCTGTATTGGTAAATAAACATATCTGAGAAAACTAAAAATTCTTAATGGAAGCAAAAGTGAACACAAGTCAAATGTTAGTTCTTCTGATGATCAATGAATGAAAGAGCATGTTATTATTGTAACTGATAATTCAGTAAACCATGTAGCATGTAACATTTGTTATCTGTTAACTAAAATAAAATAATTATCTCACAATTTTCCTTTACGAGTTAGTTTATATATGCTTTCTTCTTCATATTTATGCAATTTTCACCGTCAATTATATTGGGACCATGAACCGATCAATGTTAGACCATCATTGAAAACCTGGAAGCACTGGATGGACGTTTCGTCCTAGTATGGAACTCCCCAACAGTGTGCGTCCAAAATCCCGCATATGGGACTCGAATCCGAAACTTTCAGCTTCGCTCCATCACTTAGACTCGAGACCACTAAACCAGTATCTATCTGTATTATTGTCTAACTTCAACCAATCCACGATATTGAGCTATCATCTTCCATTTTATTCGTTGGGTAACTGCCTCACACCTGACGCAGATTGAACTTCACTGTTCACGGCTTCTCACTAGAACTCTGAAAATTACCTCCAGGGGTAGTCAATAATAAGCAAATGATAATTAGGGTTGTAGATATTATTGGGTTTTAATTGAGATCATGAACCGATCAATGCTGAGGAGCCCCATACTAGGACGAAACGTTCGTCCTAGTGCTCTCAGGTTTTTAATTGTCGTCTAACACTGATGGGTTCATGAGCCAATTTAAACTAAACAATCTCCGAAACCCTATACTGTCAATTGTATTATTAAAGAAGTGGATGTGTATATATCCATCATAGAAGCACACTGAAATGTTGAATGTACATTGATGATTGAATAATTAGATATTTCCATAATCTGAGAAAATGGTTAGCTTTTCACTTTCAATTTAGAATTATAATTTTTCTGTAAATGACATAAATGAGTATCAAGTTATCCAAAATGAAGTATTTTCTGATTCTGTACACAAAAATAATGGAAATGTGAATAGTACGGATGAATTCCAAGTATATTTTTGCTCTTAATTTAAAACACTTGTATATAATTATGTCTAAATTAATAGTCTGTTTTTAAAACAGATACATTTTAACTGTAAGAAGTCAGTTAGAAAGAACACAGCGATATCTTATCAACAGAGACATTTTGGTCTGTTACGATATGAAGATTTTTCTCGTCATATGCTAATAACAGGTGAATAATCACTGACGGTCGGGAAGTACTTGATTGCTATTTTATCCTAACTTCAAGCCCCTTAGTAGTCTACATCCTAAAAGATGTGAGAACGAAGACCTTCAGGTTTTGTGATAATCATTGAGTTGAAATCAAAAGGTTTTTGCACCCAACTTCCATCAGCTTGTGACAAATAGAATTCAGCTATTTCCATAGTGAATCCCTTTTAACTAGTGACAGTGTAAATATGTCACTTTGTATCATGCATTTTTCTGGGTTTAAAAATACCTACTGTTAGACGCCAACTCTGTGATCTAATTGATAATTGTTCGCTGTTAGATTTGTTATATTTATTTATAATACATATATCTCTCAATCAAAACAAATTTTCAAAGATACACTCAATAACTTGTACTTATATGTTACACATTAGTTCAAATAATATAAAATATGGTTATCATATTGTTGTCCATCAATGTTATTTTATGGTAATTTAAACAGGGTTAGAATACAGGAAATGTGAAATCTCTACGGAATTATTTTAAAAATTGTTTCTGGCGCGTTAAAATACTTAGAAATAGGTCTGTAGTCAGATAAACGAGTTTTTGTACAAACTCTCTTTGAATAAAATAATGAGGAACCGATTGTAAGCCTTTATAAATCCATTAAATATGTAAAACACTGTACATTCGCCGATTTTCTTTATATTCAGTAAGAATATTTCTACTTTTAAGTATCAATATTAAGGTAGGAATCGATAGTTTTAAATAAATTGAGGATTGGGTAAAAATTTAATAATAAACATATTTTTGTGATATCCGAATGAGTAGAAATTTGTGTCTGATGTTTCGTGACTTATTGTAGGTCACTTACTCTGAAGAAATGAACTACATTCAGTCACGAAAAAAACCAGGAACACAAATTTCTACTCATTCGGATATCACAAAAGTATATTTATTGTTTTTACTTCTACTTATTTGTATATTCATTGGCTAGGAAGCAGTATTCCATGAAAAACCATTCACTAGTCTTTCTTAACAATAATCAGCAAATGAATTCAGTATAATTAATGTATAAAATTTTATTGATTTGAAATATGGATATGATATGTGAAATGGTATAAACTATGGTTATATAGTGTCCAATTAGCATGATTCTTTCGGCATACAGGTGGGATCAAAGCAAAAGCAACCTTGATTAACTTATTTGTTGATTAGACATGTTTAACTCAGTACAAGTTACATAGGACCTAATTAAATGGAATTTTAAAATTATACCTTACTACTCATATTAACTAACGAACAAGAAACATCAAGTCATTGAGAATATTTATAAAACCACAATGATTGAAAATGAATAGCTTCAACATTTCTCTCAACAGTCTTATTTATAAATGATTCACAATAGTTCTGGGTTGTTTTTTTTAATCTATATATCTTTCAAACACTCAGCTGTTAACTGTTGTGAAACAATTTGTTCAAATTTGGTTGAAGGTGTTCATGATGAATAAATAACAATTTTTGAATTATATAGAATTCTATACTCTAGAAATTAAAGTCGGTAAACTATTCCAAAGGTGTACTTGTTAGCTTTATATATATATATATGTATATATATCGATTGGTTGTATATTTACACTTTCTAAGCTATTTGTGAAACCAGGTCAACAACTGTGACATGATTCAAATAAGTCATATAGAACAGTAAGGTCTAATGATATTCCAAGAATTTTGTGCTTAATTAACTATTGTTATAGTGATCAGATTAAAAGATTAATTTCTATGAATTTCTATTGACTAAACATATTGAGGCCTGATTGAACTGTGTATATTGTCGTTTATTCAATACTTTATTCAGATTACGTTTAACTACTGATCTTGTATTGACTTAGTTTTCTATTTCAGTTGTGTAGGAGTCTTACTAAAACCATAAACTTTCAAATTGCTTTAGTAATTTCTGACAGATTGCTTGGTCATTCTTTTTTGTACGCATAGACATCTAATAATAAAGAACGCTTGATTTAATTCCTGTTCCGCGATGTAATCTAATCTAATAATTAGGTGAAGTATTTATGAAATAAAAAACATTTTTATCCGTCAGTAAACACATCCTGGCATTTTGAAGATTGATGAGATTGTTCCAATGCTAATCACATTTTGACCAATCTAATACGGCGCCTGGTAGACTGAAGTGGTTGAGAGGTGTGTTTAACACCCCCAAACTCCACCCGTTCTGAATTTTAATTGTGAATATCCAACAAGTAGTCTGGAGAAAGTAAGTGGAGTCATAGCGGTACATGACATGAACCGTTATGAAGTCATTGATTGCTGGATTAAGTTGTATCTTGTTGGGGTCACTATGTTAACATTTGATGAGATAATATGAAATTGGTTCTAGTGACACATGCATTCATTTTTTTATCTTTCTATAGGCCTTCAGACTTAATACTGTTGTGATTTTTATTTCATGATTTCATTCATTATTTTCAGGCTATATTTTATTTGTCCAGCCTATTACAATGATTAATACTATTGTTGGTTTCATTCCTTAGTTCTTCATTTCTTGGTATTGACATGAAGTGTAGCGATTGTGGAGGAAATAAATTTTTCTTTACTGATTCAAACTCTATTTCTTATTTACACTAACTGGCTAGGTTCAGTTAACAAGATAACGCATTCTATTATACTACTGAAAGAAATTTAATAAGAATTTGATCGTCTGTTGATAACTATGAACGCATTTATTGCATTCACGTTATAAAATGCATTTAACAATCAATTAATTGTGATCATAACCAAGTGAACTGAATTCGAATGTCCTTTTCTTTTCATAATACATAATAAGAATTATGTTGGATATTTTATAACTGCCATTTTAAGAAATTGTAATGCAGCACACCGCCCGTTGCTACTACCGACTGAATGGTTTAATGAGGTCGTTGGATTGGAGTCGTTGTAGTGGCTTTGCCGCTCGACTGATGCTGAGATGACCTGATTTGACTATTTAGAGGAAGTAAATTCGTAACAACCCTAGGCCTCATCAGTTATTATTTTGAATGGAGCATGCATGTGGCTTCGTGCTGGATTGCATTTACGCTTGCTTAATGGTATTGACCCTGGTCTTCAGCGATTATTGTTTTCCTGACCAGAGTACCTAGCCTGTCATATACCCTGATAGTATTCTCATGACTTCCGGGTCTCCTGATCTGCCAAAGGCTATGGGACAGTGCATGACGGTATTGTTGTGTTCTAGGTTTAAAGGGGATCGTATGCTATATGCATGCGAATCCCAAAAAAGAAAACACTTTATTGAAACTTAACGTCTTTCATATTATAAACAATGTATTTATGTACTGAATGATAATTCAATTTTTAACATTATATCAATAACTGAAAATAATAATAATATGTATATAACTGAAGAGAAAGCAGCAAAATTCAATAAATTTGTCGTGTTCTATTATCAATAATGTTTTTATTGTAAATAAAATGTTTAATTTTTGTGATGTAATCTTTTATGTGATACTGTTGAGTGTTTGTTATATGTTATCATTTTATCAGTTTGTTTGTTTATTTAATGATAGCACTTATTATTTATTATGACTTAATTAACTGATTGATATGAAGAAAGAAACATATAAGGGCGGTAGGGGGCAGTGGTTTAAAAATCCATTTGTTCATACCACTCTCGCTCTCTCTCTCGCTCTATTCAACTAGAAAACCGTCAATAATGAAAATAACGATGATAAAAAATGTAACAATAATGACAGTAAAATCAATAAAAAAAAGTTACAGAAACAAAGCGTCCGTAATAACAAAGAATGCGATTTATACAATAATATATGATTCCGTATTTAATGACAGATAAGTTGTGAACATGTCAGTATCATCAGGATGATATGAAATCATATTACGTAAAACTGTCAGCCACTGATTTCAGATCTTGCAGTACGAAAGCCAGAATACCTACAATTTATTACAGAAGATATTCTGACTGGAATAGACTGTGCAGACTGGCCTTCTTGTGTTTGTTAAGCTGAAGTGAATCATTTGAATTTTAAACATATTTTCTAAGTAGGCAGAGCATATGTAGACAGATATTGACCTATAGTGTAGTGGTTTCATTTCAGTCATGTGTATTCTCACATCCTCCTGTTTATCTAAGGGCTTAAAACAGATTTCTGATTTCATCTTTGCATATCATTTACTTCCTAAACGTTACAAATCGCAAAATATATGTAACTGATACTAAAAGCTCACTGAAATATAAGTAATATGAATTGATGAGAAATCCTATGTTAAGTAACAGTAAAATCATACCAGTTGTGTGGAGAATGGCCTATTTATTATTTCATTCAAAATTACACAATGCTTTCGGAAAATCGGAAAATCATACATAAAATGCCTCATTTGCACATCTCACTTCAGTTTTTCTGCACACACTTCTTCATTCTTCAAATTTGAATTTGTTGGTAAACCGAAAACTTTCGTTGAATATACTCATATAATGAAATAAGTGTAATTACGTAAGATCCGCAAATGTTAATTTTTACAATTTATTTTCTAAGTTTGACAAATCCACAGTTAGTAAAAATATGAAAATTTTAATAGTTGGATTCATGAGTCGATCCAAGTTAAATCACCATTAAAAACCTGGAAGCACTGAATAGCTGTTTCGTCCTAGTATGGGACTCCTCAGCAGTGGGCACCATCGATCCAGTACGCGGGATATGAAAATACTTGTGAAATAAACGATGACTAACAACATTACTTCAAAAATTATTGTAATACTAGATAGTCTATTTTTTAATTGGTAATTGCATTGGCCAATCACAGGGACAGTTAATCAAATGACATATCTTTATTTAATGTGTTTATATTATCTGTCTATTTATTATAATTTTTTCGTAGTCAAAGTTATTTGAACAGCTTCATTCTTACCCAAACATGACATCTAATTGTGTACGACGAGTTCTTTTACCAATTGACGGTAGTGAACATAGTAAAAGAGCAGTGAATTGGTATTTGACAGAATTTAGTAGACCAGGTGATTTTGCTTATTTTTTTCATGTGGTTGAAGCACATTATTCCAAGTCTACTGCAAATGAAACACATGATCATGCAAAAGAGTTAAATATTAATTTGGATAAAAATATTAAAATGTATTCAGAATTAGGTAAAATACTTGGTGATAAATTACATGATGATTTGAAAAACAGTCGTATTCAAATGGAATATGTTATGCAAATTGGAAGTAAACCAGGTGAGCTAATAATTGATGCAGCTAAAGAACGATCTGTTGATGTTATACTGATTGGAAATCGTGGTTTAGGCGCATTCAGACGTACATTTTTAGGTTCTGTTAGTGAGTATGTATTACATCATTGCAATGTACCATTTATTATTATTCCACCTTCTGTTAGTTCATAAAATAATGTAAAGATGTTTATTTGTTATTGATTGCTGTTTTTTTTCTGAATGTTTTTGAACATTATTATATAATTACAGTATTACATTCCGTTGAAAAATATGCATACAAATTTGTAACTGATCATTAATGTTTAAAAAGATCAACTTTTAACTATATTTACTCGTATCTTTCTTATTGATTATTCTCATTATTAAATTCAGCGGAAAGAATTTTCTTCCAGATGATCGTATTTACATAAACTGTACACACATATTTATAGTTAGTTTGTTTATTTATGATAATAATAATAATAATATTGATAACCTACAATAGAATGGAAAGAGTATTGTGTCATTAAGAAATAAAAAATATCAATAATAATAATCGGAATTTCTAGATTTCAATTATAATGGTCTGTAAACAAATAGAGGTGTTATGTTGATTTTCAAAAAAGAAAAACAAAAACATTAGGTTACCTTCCTTTATCAGTATAAGTTCAATATAGTGATACAGATAATGGATGATATAAATGAAGGATTTTAATTGGTTGGCAAAGAATTACAAACTAACTGAATTCGATACATGTCTATGAAGAATAAGTTATATTTCTGAAACATATACATGGCCTTATGACTTTACTGCTTTGAAAATCTTTGAAGAGATATAAAGTCTTATTCGGAGAAGAACTAGCTAAGCATTAAATTGAGGATTGATTGAAAGTTTCTTATCAATGTAGAGTAGAAATACTTTCACGTAGTTGGTAAAATAAGATTTAATGACCGTTGGCAAAGTTCAAAATAGCTATAAAAGGCTACTGAATGTAAAAAAAACTTGTAAATTTACGTTAATGGGCAGTGAACACATTGGCTATTAAGGGTAACTTAAATGGAGAATGATAAAATGCTTTAAACCTTCAGAAGTATCGTGAATGTATCGATCAAACTATTATCATCTCTTAGGTCCTGACAACAGTACGGATATCGATGTTCAACTGTCAACAAATTCATCAACCTTAAGGATGAATCTATTTTAGTAGATAGAAAGGTTTTCTAATAGTGTCAATTTTTGAAATTTGATTATTTTAGTGTAAAGAGTTCAAGGATTAAACAAAGACACTAATTTTACTGATCTTAATTGAGACCATGAATCCGTAAATTTTAGACCACCATTGAAAACTTGGAAACACTGGACGAACGTTTTGTCCTAGTATGGGACTTCTCAGCAGCGATCTGCTGATCCCAATTACAAATCAATAACCTCTACAACTCTTTACTGATTTCACTGATTCTTGAGAATTTTACTGCAGATTTATTTCAGTTAGATCAATTACTTAAAAGCTTAGCTAAGATTAGTTTTAGCTTCTATAAAATAGCATTTTGATTGTGTGGCAACTAAACAGAGTTATCGCGGACAGTAAGTCGATTAAATGTATACAAGTACAGCAGGAGATCAATTGATAATTTTTACTGAGCTACAACGAAGAAAATTTAACCGTATATAAGTTGAGCGTAAAATTTGTTTGTTCGATTACTCTACTCTGAAATCCAATATTCAACATCGTCTACTGACATGAATAATTAAACGCTGAAATATAATATTTATTCCTACAGCTTGATAATCATGATAGAAAGTATACATAAGCTATTTACGTGTTCATTTCTTTTGACAGTAATATAAAAATCAGGTCATATGACAGAAACAGATTATGTCTTAACCAAAAACAAACAAAAAAAAAGTGGAAAGAAAGAATATTGTAATCACCAGAATATTTTACCATATTTCTAGTCAACATACTGTTACTAACTGGGATGATGATGTCACACATATAGCTAGAGAAAAAAAATTAATACAATAGGAAACATAGGACAGGGAAATAATCTTAACTGCATTAGTAAGTTAAGTATAAAAACATGTAAAATTGAAAATAGGACTTGCTTTAACTGAAATATTTAATTAATCCTAACACAAAATCGCACACTGGAGATATTTTCGAATGTGAATTTATTTACAAAGATATCATGAGTAAAAAATGTACAATTTTCAGTCTTTCCACTAAGTTCCTCACAATTAATATTGATATTCTAATGCCTTGAAGCTTTTCATATAATTTAATTAAGAGGTGGTTTTCTGAGTTTATTAGAAGCATACACCATAAATGGCTATCGAAAATGACCCATAGATTGATAAATTATCAACACCTAATAGCTTCATACTACATATCAACGAGTTGGACATGTAACTTCACTCTGTATGTCACTAAATGTTTGTTGTTTTTGTGTGTGTGTTTGACTTTTTCAAATGTTATAAATATTCAAGTTCACTAATGAAATAGTGTAAAATAAGTTCATTAAACAACATGTATCCGATTTAATCAATAAATTAACTCCTAGTGTTTTATTAAATAAATTAGTCATCTATACAAAAATCATATGGTTACAACCCGAAAAACTAATAGGTATATATCAATAGTATGGGGGTTATATGACAAACTAAATAAATTTCAAAATATAAACCATTACATTTCAATTAAGTGGCTTTCTTGACTGAAAAACTTTTTTTTAAAAATGTTTTAAGTTTAACTTTTAATTGGGCCAGGAATGTAAATAACTAGGTGGTTTTATACTACAGTGAAACAATTGTTCAGTACTCTTTAATTTTTAATGAAAAAAATCAATCAAAAAAAAGTTCACAAAGGCAAAAGTCATCATGTTATAATTCGTTTATTAAATGAATACATAATTCATTAACTCAATATTATAGTTGCTGACTGTTTATTATCAGAAAGGGTATTTTGTGAAGATTATAATAATTTTAATAGTAAAATTCATGGGTCAGTTAACGCTAAACCATTATAGAATACCTGGAAGCACTGCACGGCCGTTTCGTTCTAGTATGGGACTCCTCAATAGTGAGTATCCACGATCCCACCCCCGCAAGATTCGAACCCAGGACCTATCAGACTCACGCACTGCTGAGGAGTCCAATACCATGACGAAACGGCCGTCCAGTGCTTCCAGGTTTTTCATGGTGATCCAGCTTCAATTGACTCATGATTTCAACTATTGAAATTACTGAAATCTCCACAAAAACCCTCCTGAAAATAGGAATTGTTTGTAAACTACGTATATTACGTTGTAGCATACAATTTTACAAAATATTTATCACATCTATAGTTAAGTAAGATGATTATTAGTTAACCTCATTTTAAATTTGGTTAAATAATTATCGATTGTAGAAAAATTAAACCTGATAAATAATTAGAAAATAACAATAATAATAATAACAACAACAACAACAAATTCTTGTAGTCTAACATGAACTGATGGTGTCTGAGTTATAAGTTTAGGTATCAAATAATTAGACTAATCATTAGTCTAATCATTAGCATTATGAATACGATATGAATCTGATCACATTTTACAATGTTACTTGTCTACTTTGAATAATGTAATGCGAAAAAAAAGCAGTGTATTCAGTAACATTTAAAGTTTATCATTGTTTCTATGGTTTTCCTTCTAATTCAAATTATGAATTCATCATGAACTGATGAATAATAAATAGTTGTTTTCTATATTTCTTAGGCTACCAGTTAACTTTACATCATTATTATCAGTCTACCACAATCAAATCATTTAACCAAAAATATATTTGTTGTTTAACCTGAGTTCGATTCAGAGAAACAGTACCAATATGGAATCAACACAAGCATCAAGATAAAATTAAACAGCTTTTTATTGTTCATTTAATTCCGAGTATATTTTATACAATACTGACTCTCTACAGACGACATACTCATTCAAATTCAACCTACCAGTTAAGTTTTATTTTTCAGTTATATATACATCATACTGTTCATGTAGACATAACATTGCCTGGTCGATATGAAGTGTTGTTTTGGATATGAAAATTGAATAAAAATAAAGGGAATTCAGCGAATAAAACCTTCTTTTCGACGAAATCACTTACTTAAGCTGTACATTTGTGCTTATAGTTGTATGGTAAATATATGTTTATAGCAGGATAGAAAAGATTGCATTAAAAAGTGATTCGAGACTCCAATTATCAAATGAGGTTAAGCAATAATCAGAGGGCTTACGGGTCAAAATTATGAATGGTAATTGTTCATAAAGTTCATACTAATAACTGAATAATAATCATCAAAAATTGTTAAAGGATAATAATAACTTATCACGGTTTAAAATTACAAAACTAATAAAAAACATTTTAAAAAATACTATAGAAGGGAATTAGGGCTAAGGAAGGATGAGAGTTTGGATGTACCACTTTCGAACGCAGAGTTCGGGCTTGAATTAGCGGATTTCCAACGCCTTATCAGTGCATGCGTTTTTGAGTCGACCCCCCTTCGATCCAGTTTCTTTGACTGTGTAGATTATTATGAGGGAAGACTCATTCGAAGCGACGTGTCCGGAGTTAATTAAATGATCTTGTATTTAACTGGTAACTGTTTTTCATTCTCCTTTTAAAATTCATGCTGGGTGGTATTCTGAGATGCGTTTAGAAAGTGATCGCTTTGTGCGGCCAATGAAACCTGCTCCACTGTAGCAATTAAATTTATAGATGCACATCAATGTGGCCAAACGATGAATTTGATCCTTATACATCCGTGAATGGTAGGCCGACTTGAGGAGATAATACGGAGTTTAGTTGTGTAGAAGATTTTACTCATGGATTTTGAAATCCGTTTATTCAAGATTTCAGAAGCCGTATCTCATTTAAATTCAATATTACTGAAAAGAGTTTTCTTTTGAACTGTTGGTACTTTTTCAGGATGTTATTATCCTATTGCAGTATAACAGTGTAACATATACCATATTGAAAAATTTCTAATGATTACTATAGCCTTATCTTGTTATAAAGAAAGTATTTCGAAATATACATTTCGTATATATTAAATGTCTCATGGGTTGAAGTATTCGTCTTTCAATCAACAGGATGAAAGTAAAAACTTTGGTTTTTCTACTTCATTTGCGTCAACTGGTTAGTATTACTGACACACACAAAAGCATAACTTAAAACCAAGTACATTAACCTATACTTAATAAAATAGTCGCATCATTAACGTAAACGTCAAGTGGATTATTCAGTGCCAAATAAAATAGATTATCTGGTCACGAAACGTAGCCTAGTTAATATATATGTATATATAGTTTCATTCCTCAGTTTAATTTATTCAATCAGATATTAACCCATTAAATTATCCACTTCAAAATTTTTCAATTTTCATTACGTGTTTTTCCGTGTACTCATTTAATTGTACCTTTATAAATACTCTATTTTTTGATTATTTAAGAAATTAATTGCAACCGCTTTCCTGAAACCAAATAATTTCTTACGTATATAACTCTTGGTTCTTCTATAATTAATATCCAACTTCCTCTAATATTGTTAGTCTCACTCATAATCTTTATGAATTCAAGTATTTATGGTTGCCAGTTTATTTGTACAAAAATCAGAACTCAGTAGCTAAGTGGATAATGTGATGGTGTTTGAAGCGAACGGTACTGAGTTCGAGTCCCAGAGTGAACATCAACTATGAGATGCAGGTACATTCAGCTGACGAGTCCCAAATAGGACAAAACGCCCGTCAAACTGGATTCCACTACTAGCCACTATCCATTTTTGCTTAGAATGCTTGTGAATTAATCTGATATCGAGGCAGTTCGCACAGTATGCACATATACCAATAAGAGACTGATCAATTGCAGTCCTAATATAACAATGGGAAGATACAAGTAAAACAACACTAAGTGAAAAATCATGTTATGTTTCAATTCTATTAAGATTGTAAATAATTGTAGCCAATTCATAAAGCTGAACACATCCATATAATTTTGTGTTTCACTTGTTGTTCTGCTTGTTATCGTCAATATTTAACCTTTTAATAAGACTTTTTTCGAACACAATCTGTCAATTTTATGTTCAAATATTTCAACCCATTTTTTGAACAACACCTTTCAATATTATAATTATCCTGTTGGCATCTAGTTAGCTGATTTATTTCTTAACAATTTACCATTGTTTATAAAAATAATGTCTAATTTGTAAAGTTGTTAATTAACCCATTACCAGTATTTATTTTAATGTTAGTTGTTAAGAGTAGACAGACGCTTTAGTTCAGAGTCATGGTGAAGAGTGTAGTTAAAAGCCAACTATTTGAAAATGTTCTTTAACATTTAAAACAGTTGGAAAGAATGTAGTTGGGAAATTATTTGATTTCTTTTTATACTAACATAATTTTAAAGTTGATTCATTGGTCTACTATATAACATGGTTGATGAGACTTGAAGTCCTTGTATTCTAACCAATATAGGGTTATGTGTAGAGTTGCAAGTGAGAACTCAACTGTTGATTAGTGATTCCTGACTTACTATAATTATATGAATTGATGTTAAGGCTAAGTTTTAACTTCCAAGATCCATTCGGTTAATCAAATAAGCAGACAAACATTACAGAAATTGATTTGTACAATTGAACAAAGTATTTAACTACTGATTGAACATTTAGCAATTAGGAGACAAAAACTAACTGTTAAGGTTTTACGTACGAATTCATTAAAGAACAAAGTTTTAAAATAATCCTGTTAGGTTCTGTGGTGTTGTTCTGAACCAATAATCATTTTAATATTTGAATCTAGTGTTGATAAGAAATAAATAGATTTTTTATGTTAATGGATGTGTGATTAATTATCTGGTTAGTTGTGAATTGATTGAGTCCTGACTGTCCCCCGAATCCCCAATCATTTATACGATGACCTGCAACAAAAATTACGAGCAAGGTGAATGGATTCTACTTAACAAAGTAACGTGCTTATGTACAGAATATTGGACAGGATAACTAAGAACGGAAATTAATTATAGTACTATTTATGGGCATGTTACGATATTTAATCTTCAATAAATATCAGTCATTGTTTTTTGCCATTATGATAAAGTTATCAAGTCAAACATTACTTAGAAGTATCTCCAACTTCATTTGTAGTGTAAATATATGGTGATATCGTGAAAAGTTTGGATAACAGACAATTTATTTAACTTCGTAGACGTCAGTGATTAAGATAACTTTTATTATTAAAATGTCACTTCATTATGAACCAGAATAAACTAACATAACTGTTCTGGAATTCCTTCTTTTCTGTCACTATTTTTTTTATTAAAAAGCATCACGTAAATACTTTCAATTATTTGTCTACACTATACTGATTTAGTTTATACTCAGGACTGAAATAGAATATCTCCTGTACTTCTCGAACCCTCTTTCGAGATTAAACTTTGACTCAAAGATTGTATTATCAAGGAGGACAAGTCTTGATCAAAATAATGCGCAAACAGCGATCCTAGAATATATATATATATATATATATATATATATATATATATATAATTCAACGATCTGGTTGAATAAAAAGATAATCCTATGATAATGTCCTCTTAAAAGGTAATTAAACTGAACATAATTTCCATTTTCAATTAAAGTTTCATGAGTTCTTTCAAATCTAGGCTATACAGGTCTACAAACCAGCTGATAAGTGGTCATCAATAATTAAATATAAGTGTTAACAATTCCTACTGAGTGATTATTGATTGATAATGAAGACCGTTTTGCTTGGCTTTTAGTTTTCATATTAACTAAGGTGTAATATGGTCACTAACTTCAGCGGCACACTGAGTCTGAATTTAATTGGTTGAAAGTGATCTATAAGAAACCCACGATGAGTCTTAAAAAGGATGGAAACCCAGGTCTAAGGTTTCCTGATGAGTGCAAACAACAATCTAACACTAAATAACCTTCCTGTTTTACAAATAACACGTCTTTCAGGTATTTATGTCTTAACAGATGCAAACGCTCATCATTTTTAACATTGTCAAATTTATTAATACATGCCTTATTTTGGCCTTTGTAAATTATCACAATAATCATGAACTTATAACTGTAGAGCATGATGATGAAGTTATTGAAAACAATTACTCACTCAAACATCCTTTGTTTTTGAGTTGTCTAATATGTATCAATTTTCGAACACTATAATAATGTGAAATCTTATGATCAATCTTAGTTTTTCAGTTCGTGCACCGAACTGGGAAGTCTACAATACTTATATTAGCAAAAGATATTTTCCCGTATGATACAATAATCGATTTATGTGCTATAATTAAGCTAAATGTTTAGTTTTTGGGGTTTGTGAAAGCTGATGAGTTTTATAGTATAGAATACGAATTAATCTTAGACAATCACTGCAAACCAGGGAGCACCGGACATCTGTTTTGTCCCAGTCTGAGACTTAGCAAGTTATATACCATCTCACTAGGAGTCGGTTGTAGCGATTAATATTTTTAACGTCAATCAGTGAACTTCAGTTATTGTTTTATTATTGCAATTTTTATGCTCAATTTATTTTCTAAGCAAATTGCTCATTGAATAATAATTTATGTATTAATGAGCAAATAATTTCTAAAAAAAGTCTGCTTAATTGTTTTGTTGCAGAATAGAATATTATTTAACAGCATCCACCTAAAATGAAAATACAACGTCATCTTTCTCTAATCTCCATAAAATCTCCATACAATAATGGTAATACATCAGTGAATATTCTCTCGTTTTCTTTTAATCTTTGTTAGCTAAAGATTATTTAAACAACATCACATTGTAAACTCACTTAATATTGTTTGTTTGAATATTCCGATTGGTGTTTAGGACTTCAATTGAACAGTCTCTTATTGGTATATGTACATACTATGTGTATTGCTTCGATATAGCCTTAATTCACATGCATTATAGGCAAAGATAGATAGTGGCTAACAGTGGAATCCGGAACTCGCTTTTCGTCCTATTTGGGACTTGCCAACTGGATATTTCTGCACCTCAGAGTTGATGTTCACTTCAACGTAATTCACTGCTATCCACTATCCATCTCTGCTTAGAATGCTTGTGTATTAAGGCTATATCAAGGCAATACGCACAGTATGCACATAGACCAATAAGCGACTGATCAATCTCAGTGCTAAACATCAATGGGAATACTCAAACAAACAATACCAAGTGAATTCCAACTTCACCCCATTGTACAAGCAAGGAGCTATCAAGACTCAGTAGGTAAGTGGATAACGCGATGGCGTTTGAAGCGAACTATACTGGGTTGGAGTCCCAGAATGAACATCAAGTGTGAGATGCAGGCAAGTACAGCTGACGACTCCCAAATAGCACGAAAGGTGCGTCCCGGATTCCACTGCTAGGCATTATCCATGTTTGCATATAACATCACATTGTTATATAATCAATGAAATGAAAACTACTTTTACTACTTGTATTTCGATAAAATTTTAACTGGAAATTTGACAGTGAATTTTGTACGTGGTAAAAAGTAAAAACAGTAATGAATTTTCTACTGTGTAGTTCATATTTTTTGTTGGTAAGTAAATGTAACTGTTTTTAACCAAAAACTAAAATATTTTCTGCCGAATTTCTTCAACGTAATCCAAACTTCGTTCTTATATTATTATTATTATTATTATTATTATTAGATCAAATGACCCAATAAGAGACGAAGATAAACATCCATCATCCTCGATTACCAAACACATAGTTGTAACAGGGTCATAAGATTGATCTTAATTCGCTTTCTATGATGTGGTACAATAGTGTAAAAGGGTGTATATTAAGGCCTCAGCCATACGAAAATTCAAACCCCCTCTGTGAATTCAAAACCTGTTTGTTCTCACCTTAAACCTACATTGATAATATTAGCTTATTATCCACGGTGATGAGGTTTCAAATAGTTTTCACATTGTTTGAGAAGCAGTGACCAGTGGAGTTCAACCGAGTCAGTTGTGAGATAGTAACTCACTGGTGGATGTGTCGCTCCATTTCTTAGGTTAGTTGAAGGTAGATAATAACACCGTTGGATGTCGGCTCAATGGTCTAGTGGTTGAGGGCTCGCGCGCGAGACCGATAGGTTCTGGGTTTGAATCTCTCGGGGGGCAGGGTCGTGGATACACACTGCTGAGGAGTCCCATACTCGAACGAAACCGCTGTCCAGTGCTTCACATTATTTCTTTGTTATCCCTGTTTCCTCATACCCTCGATTTCTAGTCTAGTTAACCTTTTATTTTCATATATAAATGTTCTTAACAAGTATATATGTGATCAGATTGTTCGAAATGTTACGCTAATATATCACATAGTTGTGATAATTTTCGTTTTCCTAATACCCTATCGAAATTATTATTATTATTATTATTATTCAGTGCAACTTCATAAGACAGCGTATGTCCGTCAAAATAAATCCTTAAAAAGCATTCGTCGAACTTTCATACTGTTTACTTCGTGACCAATTAATAAAGTCAGTAGCATTTAATAAGTGATTAGATGTAATTTAAATAACAGTGTACGATATATACAAAACATAACAAACATGTATGTAGAATAATATGAATTCATCATATTTTGTGGTTCCTCACCAGCTGCTTACTACCAGTTCTGTATTGAAAGTAAGGTAAGATATAGTGTGAAACAATTAACATAGATGAGTGAAAATAATTGGAATGACAAAAGTCTATATATATATATATATATATATATATATATATATATATATATATATATAGAGAGAGAGAGAGAGAGACTTTTGTCATATATATATATATATGCAGGAACAGGTCGAAGGTCATTTGGTGTTGAAATATAAAAACACAAGGGGTGGGTGATGTGTTAATTAAGTGAGGTTCAGAGACACATAAAATAAATTGTGTAATAATTTTAGAGGTTATAGATGGTTTATATAAGATTCCAGGAATTAAAAAACTGTTGAGATCGGTTCTTATTTCCCGTACACTAAAACCATCCCTTCATTCGTTGATTTTCATTTATTCATTTCTCTTCACTTATGCAGACTCTTCAAATCCTGTTCAATTATTACGTATCCTATCTCATCAGATTTTTTTTTCCAGTAATCTTATGTATACCATCCATAACCTCTAAAATTATTACACAATTTATTTTATGTGTCTCTGAACCTCACTTAATTAACACATCACCCACCCCTTGTGTTTTTATATTTCAACACCAAATGACCTTCGACCTATTACTGCACACAGAGTTATTATTGATAGCCTTTGTCATTTAAAACAGCTAGTCAATTTGACAAATCTCGATGATGCAATGAGAAAACGAAGTTTACCAGAATTATGTGGTATATTTGCGCAATACATTTTGAACACACATATACTTGTTAAGACATTTTTATATGAAAATTAAAGGTCAATAAGACAGGTAAAAGGTGAGCCGTAACAAAGAAAAATACTTTATTGCTATTTTTTCTTTGTTACGGCAGACCTTTAACCTGTCTAGTAGATTTATTAATTGTCAAATAAAATTGCCTTTACAAGTTTATGTATGCAGGGCATCATTTCTACAATTGAAGGACATATGGAACTTAAAACAACCGTCATACAACATCAAAATCACAATCTTCAACACAAACGAAAAGACAACTCCAATGTACGGGATTGAAACTTGAAAAAACTACTACAATCATCACCAAAACTGTACACGTATTTATAAACAAGTGTCTAAAAAAGATTCTCAATATCCGTTGCTCCGATGACATCAGCAACAACCTACTGTGGTAGAGAACAAACCAACATCCAGTTCAAGAGGAAATTAAGAAAAGACGTTGGAGGTGGATAAGAATAACATTTCGGAATTCGTCAGACTGTATCACGAGACAATTCCTAAATTGTAATCCTGAAAGGAAACAGGAAAATGGAAGACCAAATAGCACAGTGCTTTGGGAATTGGAAGCAGATAGCGAAAGAATGGATAATAACTGGAAAGAGCTGGAAAGGATTGTCTATGACAGAGTTTGATGGTGAATGTTGGTAGGCGGCCTATACTCCTACATGGTGGTGGTGATAGGGTAACAGGCGTAAGTAAGTACAGTAATTTTTGTAAAACCTATCTATATTATTTTAATTAGTGTAACTATTTCAACAATGTATTTATATATAATTGATGAAAAATATTCATATTTATGAAAGAACAAATTAAATTATTCAATTAAGCGTCACCAGATTCTTTCCGTCCTCTTCATAAAACTAAAATCTACAATCAGTAATCAAGTTGCACTTGTATTGCATATTGAATGAAATATGCAACAATCAATAACTTATTACAATCCATAATAAAATTTTTTAAATTAAAGTTTAAATGAGAATATTACAGAATAGAAAATTCTATGTAAATTAAAAATTATATCAATAATTGCGATAGAGTCAACTGAAGCTAGACCACCACGGAGAACCTAGAAGCACTGGACGTTCGTTTCGTCCTATCTTTGGACTCCTCGGCAGTGTGCATCCACGATTCCGCCTCGCGAGATTTGAACATAGGTCTCGCGCGCCAGCGCTTAACCAACTAGACCATTGAGCCGGCATGCAATGGTGTGTTAATGTCTAACTTCAACTAACCTACGAAATGGAGCGACACATCCACCATTGTCATCAGTGAGTTACTATCTCACAACTGACTCGGTTGAACTCCACTGGTCACTGCTTCTCATTAGAACTCCAGTATATACCACTTGAAGTCATTCACTAGTGAGCATATAATGATTATTATCAGAAGGGGTTTTGTGGAGATTGTAATAATTTCAATAATTGAGATCATGAGTCAATGGAAGCTAGAAGAGTCCAACAATAGGACGAAACGGCCGTCCAGTGCTTCCAGGTTTTCCATGGTGGTCTAGCTTCAATTGACTCATGATCTCAATTATTGAAATTACTACAATCTCCACAAAACCCCTTCTGATTCTAAAAATTATATGTTTTTTACCATTAGAAATTTTTTATGAATCTAGTGATCAAAATGCCCCCAAATGCCCTGGTACGGCCGAGAGTGGGGAGAGTCCGCTCTCCCTCTCGAAATGCTCTCACATGGCCATGCGTATATAGCCTCTGCCAGGGAAGTCCTACTCACTGCCTTCTCGTGGCGGGGGTGTTGTTTACAAAAATGAGAGGACGAAAAGCGAATGTCTGGCGCTTTAACCGGACCCCAAACCAATGGTGCACATGGGCTCCAGTATCCTAAAGGAACAAATGGCGTATGAACCAACTTTTGGTCACCGGCTTCCATGGGACTGCATCTGCTCACGATGCTCCACTGCCTTGTGGGTCAGACGTTCAGGTCAAAGGCTCGGGGTGTGGCCCCCTAAGAAAACCACCTGCTTCGGTTTGGGCACCCGAGCAGTATCACAGCCCTCACACAAATCAATTGAGATTTGTGTGGCGCATATGTATTTGGTGCCTCCCTGTACCTATACTTATGTGTTAAAATAAATAAATAGTGATCAAAATCACTTTGAAACGTTAATTAATTAAGTGCTAGAACTATACTATAACGACAGATAAGTCACATGATGGACCTTAGATTATTGCATGAAATTTAACACATGATGACTTGTATCATGTGAGGGTCGAGACTAAACCTGACATTATTTATTGATGAAATATGCTTTGAATTATAATATGATGAGAACAAGTATTAGAAACAGACTTGAGTGTTGATTATAAACTCAAAGAATTAGGATAAACATAATATTACATCATGAGCTATAACTTTTTAATGTAGCTTAAATATTCTTGATTTTTGAAATAAAAAAAACAACAATTTTATATGTATATATTGATTTGGCTTTAAAGCGTTCCATCCCATCTTAACCCTACCTATAAAACCCAACACCTAACCCAAACCCTAATTCCTAATAGGAATTCTTAATTTTAACTCTTAATCTTGTTTTGAACTTTTATAAGTTCACTAACCATGAAAAGTGTTCATATGCGTTTTAATTTTTCCATTTTCTCTGATAGATTATTCATTCATAACGCCCACGTTCTCATTGGGTGATAACTAGATAAAATTTCGTAAGGTCACTTACAGTGACTCAAGGTCGTTCGAATGGTTTAGTTCTGCCAATGAAGTAAGGGTAATATAACGATTTATAAAGGTTTATCACTAACTTTCAAACTTTTGATCTGGAAACTTTGGAACAAAAGTGAATCCAGCTTTTTTACGGTATTTACTTAACGGATCTATCTATCTATCCATCTATCTATCTATCTATCTATCTATCTATCTATCTATCTATCTATCTATCTATCTATCTATCTATCTATCTATCTATCTATCTATCTATCTATCTATCTATCTATCTATCTATCTATCTATCTATCTATCTATCTATCTATCTATCTATCTATCTATCTATCTATCTATCTATCTATCTATCTATCTATCTATCTATCTATCTATCTATCTATCTATCTATCTATCTATCTATCTATCTATCTATCTATCTATCTATCTATCTATCTATCTATCTATCTATCTATCTATCTATCTATCTATATATATATATATATATATATATATATATATATATATATATATATATATATATATATATATCAATATTTATCATCACAGTTAACTTTTGAGACTGTTTCATACTTTCGGTATTTTTGCTCCTCTCTCATTTTTCATTGCTTTCAGTATTGATTTATTCGATTCAACTAATAATCATATCACTAAACTGTATATAGCACTAATATATTCTGAAGATATTACCAACAATGTGGAACTTCAGAGATTCCTACTTAAATTTTAGTAAAAAGATTAACAAAATACGAAAAAAACTTAACAATCAACTCCAAACTTAGACTACACAGAAGAACAGTTAGCCGAAAATAACAATAATACAGGGTTATATGTAATAAGAAAACATATAGTTTATCTGGTTGAAATTTTCCCATAGCCCCTAATTTGTATATGTTGTTCTTATACAGTGTTTAGGTTTATTAAATAAGGATAAAGAAACTATTGAACTGTTTAACAATCTTTTCAGAATAGATACTTCTTATATTTGATAGACTCTTGTATAACAGTTTAACTTATCTACCTTAAAATGGAATATATGTAGTGAACGAGAATACAGGTGGGGAAAATCGATTTTCTATTTTCTACAAAATTATAGAACTATTATTATTTATTATTATTATTTGAACACATAAATATTGGTACAAGGGGGCACCAAATATATTTGCGCCACACAAAACAATGATGATTTGAAGAGAAAGGAGAAAAAAAAGACAGAGAGAACAATAATGGTAGAAACGGAAAGGTACAATCAGAAGAAATCTTTCAGTTAAGGAAGAGGCAACCACTTTTTATGAAGAAAGTAAAAGAAAGTTACAGCACGATCGCCATTGGCTTCTATTCTGAGCCATATCTGATAACGTCTCTAGCCACTGTGTTATACCGTCTCTCGCCACTGTGTTACACTGTCTCTCTGACCCCAGCCAGGGAGTCGTGAAGGACCAACAGAAGCTAGCCCTTTGAAGCTTTCTTTCATACCATGACACCATGTCATACACTGAACACCTCTCCGCTTTTTCCAACCAGTCCCAGGGTCGGTAAATAATGCACGACGAGGAATTCTCTGGAACGACATTCGTAGAACATGTCCAAGCCACCGAAGTCGGTGTTTCAAGATGGTGACACCAATGGCATTATCGTCTCTGTGCCCGAACACACGATGCCGAACCTCTGCATTACTAACATGGTGTTGCCACTGAATGTCAACAATCCTTCGGAGACAGCGATGATCGAACACAGGGAGACGTCTAACATCCTCAACTCGGAGAGTCCAGGTTTCACAAGCACAGAGCAGAACTGCTCTCACCGTCGCGTTGTAGATCCGACCTTTTACAGCAAGACTAACATCACGAAGGCGCCAAAGATAGCCCAGATTGGCATAAGCCGCTCTGGCTTTCACTATACGTGAATTGATCTCATCACTCACGCCACCACCAGCACTTATGCAGCTACCTAGATACACGAACTTCTCAACTACTTCTAACTGCTCACCATCCGGAGTGAGTACAGGATTAGAATCCTGCCAGTCTTGTAGAAGTACTTTGCATTTCGAAGGTGCAAAGCACATACCATACCTACGGACATTGATTGCCAACTGATTAAGTGTGGATTGCATGCCATGGGCATTCTCGCACAGTAAGACAATATCATCCGCATACTCAAGCTCGAGAAGTCTTTCTCCAGGCAACAGGTCTACACCGCCATTACTTACACCCATCAGAGCTGTTTCCAGAATGTCGTCGATGGAAAAGTTCGAGAGGAATGGTGAGATTATGCAACCCTGTTAACCCCACTGCTTGAATGGAATAATGGAGAAAGGTGGTTGTATGCCCTTGTTCTACCTGAGGTGTTTGTATATAGGGCCTTTAGAATGTTAATAAACTTCTCAGGCACACCCTTTTTCAATAGACGATCTCAGAGAGCAGTTCTGTCCAATAAATCGAAGGTAGCCCTGATATCAAGAAACATTACGATTGTTGGCCTTTGATAAATATGACGGTGTTCTAACATTTGGCAGAGGTTGAGGATATGATCAATACATCCTCGACCAGAACGAAAACCAGCCTGCCGTTTCCAACTCGTTAGCACGCTCCGGCCACCAGGCTTCTCGCTCCTTACGCAAGTTCTGTCCAATTTCATTACGTAACATCCTCCGTTTGTGGTCAAACCCCCGGTCACCGGGACTAGACCGACGGGCCTCAGTAAGTTGTAAGGAACCAGTGCTTATAAGCGGGACGTTTCGCGAACCCACAACAGACTGTACCCATCATTTTCATGGCGTCATGCAACTGCAACCAATGCCCATCTATACTTTTCGGTGGAATGGTAGCTAGCCTAGAAGCTAGCTCGGTTCGGTACCTACTAGCATCAGAAATTGCAGCCAGCTTGCTAACGTCAATCCTTTGGTGGCGGTCACTTCGTTGTCCACTGAAAAGTAAGGTAAGATTGGCGCAGACCAGAGCATGATCACATTCCAGATAGGTGCTCCAAAAGGATCGGCAGTCTTGTACACAACCGCGCCAGCGGTAGCTGATCGCGATGTGATCAATCTGAGTACAGGCCTGAGATGCAGAATGGGGACGCCAGGTGGCACATTGGCGATGACTGTGCCGAAAGTTAGTGCTAGCCAGAAACAGGTTGTGGTCTGTGCATAGTTGCAGTAGACGTTCCTCGTTATCTGTCCTGCGACCAGCGAGTCCCCATTGGCCACCTAAACGACTCTCTTCTGTGCCTAGACGCCCGACCTAAGCATTCAAGTCTCCGACTAGTACTACAATATCTGTCGAACGCACTTTCTGGAGAAGAACAGTTAACTGGTGGTAGAATTCATCCTTGATTGCATCCGGGCTGCAATCTGTCGGGGCATAGGTGGAGATGACGAAAAGACATCGTTTCTCACGCCGATTTCTTCTCACTTTGATGAAACTTTCTAATCTAACAGCTCATAACCGACTGTTAATGGGGATCCAGTCGATTAATGCTGCCTCAGCTCTAGCGCTTAGTGTGACACCAACGCCAGCAAGACCAGACGAAGATGCCACAGGGTCCCCGAATAAACGCACATAAAACAAGCTTTTTGAAGTGACAGATGGAGAGCGAACTTGTAGTACTTCACCAGAGTCTTGAATACGGGTCTCGGATAGACAACAAGCATCGATATTAAGACTTTCCAAAGACATAGCCAGCTCTATCTGTTGTCCGACCTGCATAAGTGTGCGAACGTTAAAGGCAGCCAGTTTGAATGGTGCACGTTGTTTCAGAAAGACTGCCTCAGTACTCGTAACATACAATTTTAACCAGGCAGTGACTCGAGAGCGTTTAGATAGAGTCGAATTTCCACCATAGGCGAGCTGTTGTATAAGTCGAAAAATAAGGATGGACAGAGTGGAAATAAAAGAGAGTGAATAGATGACGTGGTAAATAATAATAATAATAGTGACAATAATAACAATAATAATAATAGTGGTGCGAGTCATTTCAGTGTAAATCGGAGCGAAAAGAGTCTTTTCCATAAGTAAATAGTTCATCATGTTTTAGTGCGTAAGCTGGGATACTGCTCGGGTGCCCAAACCGAGGCAGGTGGTTTTCTTAGGGGGCCACAGCCCGAGCCTTTGACCTAAAGGTCTAGTCCACAAGGCAGTGGAGCATCGAGAGGAGATGCAGTCCCATGGAAGCCGGTGACCAGAAATTGGTTCATACGCCATTTGTTCCCGCAGGATACTGGAGCCTATGTGCACCATTGATTTGGGATCCGGTTACAGCTCCGGACATTCGCTTTTCGTCCTCTCATTTTCGTAAACAACACCCGTTGTGCGAGAAGACAGTGAGTAGGACTTCCCTGTCAGAGGCTGTATACGCGTGGCCGTGTGAGAGTATTTCGAGAGGGAGCGCGAACCCACCCCACTCTCGGCCATACCAGGGCATTTGGGGGCTATACATTAAATACTTTATTTCAAATATTCCATCAATTGCCCTTCATATCCTGTATGATTCTTCCAATTTACAATTCCTTTTTATTTCCCTCTCTTTTTTTCTATAATTCGATCTTTTTTACCTTCTGCTGCCAGCCATTCAACTTTTGATTGGTGTTACATACTACTTATATCGACAGACATATATATTTCTATGCATAATTTTACAGCTTTGAAAATATAGTCAATCACTGGATTGTTATATTTTTTTCTTAAACAAAGATTTTTTTTATCATTTCGGCCTCCACGGAAATAAACTGAGTAGAAATGAATGCAAAATTAAAATCCAATTTACTGTTGACAAATTGAACTTAAAATTTGAAATGTGACCATTTCTCCAAGAATCGACATTTTTTTATTTCTTCCTGTTTATTAGAAAAAAACTTAATGGAATTTACGTTTTCCTTCAGAAACTTTTAAATTGTAATTAATGAAATCAATGATTAACTGACACTATTCTGTAGATAGTATCTCTTATACCTTGAAGTCATAAGATAAGAGTACTACTCATAACGTTTGGATGATTGTCATAAAATATTTTGCATACTGTTTCTATGATACAAATGTATATTATTCCTTTTTGTCTTAGTCGTAGGAATAAGTGAAATGTGGACAATTTAACACGTATTTTTTACTTATTTACTTAAGCCTGTTGCCTAATCACCACCACCATGTAGGAGTATAGGCCGCCTACCAACATTCACCATCAAACTCTGTCATAGACAATCCTTTCCAGCTCTTTCCAGTTATTATCCATTCTTTCGCTATCTGCTTCCAATTCCCAAAGCACTGTGCTATTTGGTCTTCCATTTTCCTGTTTCCTTTCAGGATTACAATTTAGGAATTGTCTCGTGATACAGTCTGACGAATTCCGAAATGTTATTCTTATCCACCTCCAACGTCTTTTCTTAATTTCCTCTTGAACTGGATGTTGGTTTGTTCTCTACCACAGTAGGTTGTTGCTGATGTCATCGGAGCAACGGATATTGAGAATCTTTTTTAGACACTTGTTTATAAATACGTGTACAGTTTTGGTGATGATTGTAGTAGTTTTTTCAAGTTTCAATCCCGTACATTGGAGTTGTCTTTTCGTTTGTGTTGAAGATTGTGATTTTGATGTTGTATGACGGTTGTTTTAAGTTCCATATGTCCTTCAATTGTAGAAATGATGCCCTTGTTTTACCAATCCTTCCTCATCGATGATCCTTCCCAGATACGTGAAATATTCCACCTATTCCAGAGCTTCTTTATCCAATTTTGTTTTCAACTAGATAATTTTACGAAATTTTCTTGTTACCAAAACTAATCTCTTTTGTTGAGGTGTTTTTATAAATTAATATGAAGTCTAACTGATTTGGATAAGATACTTGCTGAAAACCAAAACTTATCAGACTTTTGTCTTGTCCTAGTGTAAGGCTACACTGCTAAGTACATGTGCGACTTCACTAGATATCCAACACAGGACCTTCAGACTTCCTGGCAAATACCCATTATTCAGTCCACTGAGTTGACATTCAGTTACATTGCTGGCTTCAGTTAATTCAAATTCAACTAATACAACTCAATAATAATGATCATTATGTTCTTACTAGCGACTACGTTAAGTAATTTCAGGAATATTGGTGGGTAACCGCGACTAGTGAGTTCCATTTATGTTGAGTTTATGAGAAACTTCATCAATGACAATGAATGGGGGGTTTTGTAATATCTCAAGCAAATGACTACTGACTTACTAGACTGAAGGACCTCGGTTCAATCCCAGCTGGGATCGAAAAGGTACACTGATGAGAGGTCTATTACTAGAATGACATAGTTGTTTATTGCTTTTATTTTGCTATACTTTATTAACTAAGGTGAATCTATGTTGTAAAACTTTAAGTTCAATAATGCTCACAACCTCCTCTAATAATTAACTAATAGTTTAAACTTCTTTTGTGTTAGTTGTTTGAGTCTACTGATTGACGTTTAAACGTGAAATTGATCAGCCTGATTTAGTATTTGTGTATCCTGTGAGGATCGCCTCAATATCGCCTTGAGTCATATACATTATAAAGAAATATGAATGGTGTGTAGCAAAGAAATCCTATTTGGGACTCGTTAGCTGGGTGTACCTGCATCCCACAATTGATGTTCACTCCTGAACTTGAACCCATTACCGTTCGCTTCAAACGCCATCGAGTTATCCACTTATCTGCTTAGTCCAAATAGCCACTTATGAAACTATGGGTTTGAAATCATTTATTATTTTATTTTTTAAAAGATTATTTCTCTCCATGTACTTTTATAAAATAAGCATAGTGTTAATCAATTTGAACATGATATAAAAAAAACAAGTTGACCGTTTACCGCTTATCAAGATGCTAAATAACCAACTTTATTATTGATAGAAGAGACTAATTTATAGGAAAACATTTACCAAATCATCAAAGATCATTTTACTTCACGTCTATTTTGTGTACAATTCAAGATAGATATTCAATTCCACTTCTTTAAAGTATGTGTATTAGTTTGTCTTGGTATTATTTACTGATTTAAAAAAAAACGTTCATCAAGCCGGAACTATACTAGTTTCATGACATATTTATGTTGCTTATACGTCGTATTTTAACGACAACTCGATATTTACAAGTCCGATAACTGCTATAGTATTGTACAATTGTTTTACTCCAAAATGCTTTCATCTATGATCATTCATTTAACTTGAATAATATCCTGTAAATGTTTTCATAACCAATGTTCAATGAAATAATTAATGCATTTAATCTATGAAAATTAATCATCTTAATGCTTCCAAACATTGTAATCTGTATTTGTTATAACTAGATCATGCCAGTAAATAATTGGATGCACTTTACATTTTTAAAATACATTATATAGATTAAGTAGTTGTTTGTATATTTGACTTGTCTTGTCAGATTTAAGTGAAGTAGTGCTTACAATTACAATCTAATAACTTGGATATCAATTTCTAGGTATGATTACCAAGGTTCGATTTGATAATTTCGAATAAATTGAGTATTAAGTAGATTGCTATAAATAAAAACAATAATATTTGTAATATCCCGATGAGTAGAAAAATTAGATTTTCTGGCGTTTCGTGACTTAGTGTAAGGCACTTCTTCAGAGAATGAATAAATATCACAAGGGGTTTTGTGGAGATTTTTGGTAATTTCATTAGTTGAAATGAGTCAGTTGAAGCTAGATCACCATGGAAAACCAGATGTTCTAGTGAGAAGCCGTGACCAATGGAGTCCAACCAGGTCTGTTTTGAGATATCAGCTCATTGTACACAATGATGGACGTTGGCGCAATTTCGTGGTTTGGTTGAAGTTAGACATTAACACCGTTGGATGTCAGCTCAGTGGTCTAATTGTTAAGCGCTCGAGCACGAGACCGATGGGTCCTGGGTCCGAATCTCTCGGGGGGCGGGATCGTGGATGCACACTGCTGGGGCGTCCCATACTAGGACGAAACGGCTGTCCAGTGCTTCCAGGTTTTCCATGGTGGTCTAGCTTCAATTGACTCATGATTTCAACTATTGAGGTTAAAAAATAAATAACCAAATCAAAATAATCCAAATATATTATTTATTTATTCTGGTATAAATGTTTGAATTACTAAGATATCTCTGTCTTCGTCATGTTTTCATTGAATTATTTACATAGTAAACTCTATAATTATAAATTATTCAGATTTATTGATAGGTCAAAACATGAATAACTAATTGATTGATGAGTTTGTGCAGAATATAATCACAGTATAAATTTCTATACTTATTTATCAATTAAATAAATGTTCATATTGTGAGAAAAAAAAACAGGAAGTATTCATTTATAACAAGACTGGTTGATATTATTTTAAATGGAAATGGAACATAACGTAAATATCAGAAGGGGTTTGGTGATTTTAGTAATTTCAATAGTTAAAATCATGAGTCAATTGAAGCTAGACCACCATGGAAAATCTAGTGACCAATGGAGTTCAACCGGGTCTGTTGTGAGATATTAACTCAATGAAGACAATGGTGGATGTATCTCTTAATTTTGTGGATTATTTGAAGTTAGATATTAACACAATTGCCTGCCGGCTCAGTGGTCTAATGGTTAAGCGCTCGCGCGCGAGACTAATAGGTCCTGGGTTTGAATATTGCGAGGCGAGACTGTGGGTGAGCACTTCTGAGGAGTTCCACAGTGCTTGCAGGTTTTCCGTGCTGGTCTAACTTCAATTGACTCATGATCTCAACTATTAAAATAATATAAATCTGCATTCTAACACTAGTAATTTTTAATCTATCTAAGAAATAAATGACTGGAATGCGAAATTTTCCATCTAAATAGGAGATTTATCTTTATAAGTGTTGTAGAGCATTTAAACTGATAAAAGATAGACAACTGTTAAGGTTAGAACCTTAATGTTATTCAAACTTTCAGTTAAGACGCTATTCGTTTTCTTAGATATATCAGCAGTTTGCATCCACAATCCCGCCTTGCGAGATTCGAACCCCAGGACCTATTAGTCTCGCGCGCAGACGCTTAACCATCACGAAATTAAACGACACATCCACCATTGTCTTCATTGAGTTAATATCTCACAACAGACCCGGTTGAACTCCATTGGTCACTAGATTTTCCATGGTGGTCCAGCTACAATTGACTCATGATTTCAACTATTGGAATTACTAAAATCTCCACAAAACCCCTTCTGATATATATTGAGTTAATGAATTAATAGTCTTTTATGAGACTATGATAAGACAACGAATGACCTAAGCTGACAAAATAATAATTTGAACTAAAGAAATAAAATAGTTAACTTCGAAGTTTACTTATACGAAACTCCACTTAACTAATCTACTAAATTCTCTTTTTTTTTTAATTATTTTCTGATTCGATTGAATAAGAACACTAATGATAATTGAAAATAGTAAAGAAAATGATGTTGATTTCAGATGGATTGGGTTATTATTCTTATTATTTTCCACAAAGATCTAATATTACTTAATCATAACTATGACTTATGAAATAATGTCAATAAGGTCATATGGAATTAAATTAAATGAGTGAATTCATTATGTCATCATTATTGTTAATGATTTTACATTTGTTATTATAAAAACCTGATTTATTCTTCATAAATAATTCTGGTTACATCCTCATTATTTTCAATTCAAATGAGGCCATTTGATATAATTATCATTGATTTTAACAAAATAATATCCAATTGATTTGGAACGATACGATTGTTTTTATGATTTCATGTGATGGAAGCATATAGATTAGAGATGAATGATTCCTTGTTTATTTGTTTTGTTTTTATCAAGAGAGAACTTTTTCATGACTCCTTATATATGTATTCTATGTACTATGTACCATGTCATGTTTGCTAATTTCTTATATTATTTGGTCAGGGATATTAAGTGCCTAGTCAGTACTACATAAATTTAGAATTCTGAACAAAGCTAGTGAACTAGAATAGTTGGATAACGATTGATAACGTCAGTCGGTTTCATGAGATTGTTGGGAAAACCAATCTAATACAGAGTTTAATATCACTACACAGTATGGTTGAAAAGAGACAAAGATGGATCCATAAGAAACTTAGTAATTGAACCCTTCACAAACACAGGTTAGTCTGTCAAAATAGACGACCAAAGATGGATGGTATGTGGTAGTGAAAGTAAAATATGATTGGCCACTGAGCGTGGACAAACAGGCACCACTTCATGACTATTAAATATTTGATTTCCAAATAAGAACGTTCGTCTTAATTTGAACGAATAGTTTCACAAAATTTAAGTGCCAAGTTAGTGTGGGACATTAACGAGGAAGAATGTATTTGTAGAATTTCAGCGAAAGAATTTTATTTCCTTTGCCTCTCTTTGATTTTTACTTCGGACTCACTGAGAGTGACTGTTTGTAATTGTATTGAATGAAGTATTGTCTAGTCTATACTCTGATTCTCTATTTTGGGTCGTAAATCCTGGATCTGATATAATGTGACTAGTCTCACCATATCAACGTATTATCGTAGTATACATGAGAGTGATAGAAAATATTTAAAAATGTCCGCTATATCAACAAAGGTCTTCTATCTTCTTAGTATTGCTGAAGCCTTAGCTTTACACTCAGAAAAGTCAGAAATATATATGAAAAAGAAACTTATTCAGCTTCTTTTTTTGCCATGACCTTGACCTCTACTTTTATAGTGCTATTATCCTATCACTTCTTCTTTATTGATCTCTCGACTCACCACTCTACTTATTCCGTTTTCTTGTCCGCTCTCAGTACATTTCCTTCTAATCCCAACATTTCATCATACCATATTGTGCTAATCTTTTCAGAATTATTCTCTTAACATGTATGATATTCTTGACAAACCTTGTTTTTAATAAAATATTATTTACACAGTTTATATCTTGAACTGATTTTAGCTATATTACCAATGAAAACCTGCGAGCACTGGACCCCTCGACAGTTCACCCGAATGACACCATGCATAGGAGTCGAACCTATCATAATCGGTCTCACCTCCGTAAACTAAGCCTCTAGATTAATCAACCGGCATCTGACAGTGGTAGTATCTAACCTCAGTCAGTTCAAGGTTTTAATTCGTAGTCCAGCTAAGAACAGTTCGTGATTTATACTGTGAAAATTCTATAACCTTCATAGATCTTTTGTAGTACTGAAAATATTATCGTTTAATTTCGTAAAGTGTATACGGTTTGCGGTCGCATAACTTCGAGGATAAATCCTTAGAAAAAAACTCTTCGCTGAACCACTCATTCTTGTTTTGTGTCTCGGTCGATGCATTCCATTTAATTCATCGAAAACCAAACAGTTGTTTTGTCCTAGTATAGGACTTTTTGATAGTGTCTATTCAAAACCCTCCCACAAGATCTTCAGATGACGCGATGAGTGTTGAGCATTCAGGCCAATGACATTGCACCCACCATTATTCGGAACCATCATTCATAGCTCTTTGTGATTAATCATTTCATACCCAATGTGGTTGTGCTCCATTGGCCACAACTTTCCACTAAAACTTCATAAGTTAGCTTTCTCAGCAGATTGGGGATTTGTGGTTGTAGTAATTTCGATAGTTGAATTCATGAGTCGATATAAACTAGACCGTCATTGAAAACCTGGAAGCACTGAACGGACGTTTTGTCCCAGTGTGTAACTATCAAAATTATTACAATCTTCACAAAATCTTATACTGATAATAATCATCATGTGCTCACTAGTGACTAGCTTCAAGATCGATTTCCTGGACCATGACCAGTGGTGTTGCACGAGATCATGGATTAGTTGAAATTAGACATTAACTCTGTTGAATGGCAGATTAGTGGCCTTGGGGTTAAGTGTTGGCGTATGAGACCGAAGGTCCTGAATTGAAGTTCCGCGTGAGGGATTGTGGATGCGTACTAATAGGGAGTCCTATACTAAGACGAAACTGCCTTCCAGTACCTTCAGGTTTCCAATGATGGTCTAGCTTATATCGACTCATGAATTCAACTATTAACATTACTACAATCACAAATCCCCATTTTGATAACTTAATAGTAGCTAAGGTATCGGATAAGACAAAAAAAGTTTGAAGTCGTTTACCTTTTGATAATTTAAAATAGTTTTGAAATGTTCTCACTATGTTCTCCATCATGTATATTATTACTATTAAACATCGTCTAACTAATAATGGACAAAGAATCAATAGTTCATAATTATCAATAAACGAACGACTTAAAAACTACTGAGATTTTCCAAAGTCATAACCGATAGTAGGCTTAAACTGTATTTATATGTTTGAAAGGATTCTATGATCAATGCATTGATTAACTATATCACAAAATAAGCTTTGGAAAAATAACGGACAAGTGACATCCGTGTAGAACTAGTAACATTTACATAAGATTAAAACAAAAATGTATTTAATTTCGTCATGGTATGTTGTTGAAATGTGTTTTCTAATTATTCTAGGAATATAAAAAACATACTTTATAGTGGGGAAAGTAAAGTAATGTTCTACGTTATTTCTCATATTTTGGGTTATTTGTAGAAATTAGTTTCCAAAAGGTTGTTGACATCAGCTAGAAAATCCGTAGAAAACATGAAATACCGGTTAAATATTTCGTTACAGTTTTTGAATTCTCAGAATAGTATATCAACAACTATACCATGAATTGAATTAATGACAATTTAATATTTCTGGTATACAAAATTGGTAAGAAAAATTTGTAGTGTTTTTAGTGGAGTTGGTTATTAATAATCTTCAGTTGAAAGATGCTAGAATCACCTTTTATTTATCACAACGAGGCCATTAACTATTGTTCCATATTTTGTGTTGTTAAAATAAGTTCGAATGTATAAAATCCACTGATCTGTAGAAATGCTCAAAGTATAAGAGCGATAAGATAAGTATATCACTGAGTGAATGATTAGTTCAAGCTGAATATATTTGGTTAGTTTATGTGCATATTAACCGTATATACATTTTGAAAATTCGATCATTAGAGAATGATTAAATGATGTTAAGTAACTACAGTGAAGTTTAGTATTGTACGGACATCGATGATGAAACATCTCAATCCTGCGTAGAATGATTTAGCTTTAGTATTACCAGTTTGAACTCCGCCTGGAGCCCCTTTCCGGGGGCTACTGCCGGTCCCAAGCCCGGATAAAGGAGGAGGGTTGGGCATGGGGTTAGCGACCCCATCCCGTAGAAAACTAACTCGCTAAAAAAACGCTAACCAGAAAGAATTATTCAAACCATTTAAACTCTGCCCTGGGAGTCAGAAGGTCTTCGTTTAGAAGAATTATGACGCCTCACGATGAAAGCCGAGTTTCTTCGGAAGTCACGAGGCCGATGCCCCTTCTGACAACCAGAGCAACCATTTATTTAGGTACATGGAATGCTCGCACAATGTGGGAGACGGGGAGAGTTTTCCAAATTGCCGCAGAAATGAGGAGATACAATTTAGAGGTGCTTGGGATCAGTGAAACACATTGGACGCAAGTTGGACAACAACGACTAGCTTCAGGGGAGCTGCTGTTATACTCCGGACATGAACAAGAAAATGCTCCACATACACAAGGAGTTGCATTGATGCTGTCCAAACAAGCACAAAATGCACTTATAGGATGGGAATCTCATGGACCAAGGATCATCAAAGCCTCCTTCAAAACAAAGAAAACGGGGATTACAATGAACGTCATCCAATGCTATGCGCCTACCAACGAATACAACGAAGACGCTAAAGATCAATTCTACGATAGGCTTCAGTCAATCGTCGAGAAGTGCCCAACAAAAGACCTGACTATTCTAATGGGAGACCTAAATGCCAAGGTTGGAACTGACAACACCGGATATGAAGAGATCATGGGACGACACGGACTGGGAGAAAGGAACGAAAATGGTGAGAGATTTGCAAATCTATGTGCCTTCAATAAACTGGTCATAGGCGGGACTATATTCCCACATAAACGCATCCACAAAACCACATGGACTTCACCGGATCACACCACACAGAACCAAATCGACCATATCTGCATCAACAAAATGTTCAGGAGGACGATGGAGGACGTGAGAACAAAGAGAGGAGCTGATATAGCATCAGATCATCACTTGTTGGTCGCCAAGATGAAATTGAAACTCAAGAGGCACTGGACAACGGGGAGGACAATATCACAAAAATTTAATACGGCTCTTCTTCGCGATACGGACAAACTCAATAAATTCAAGATAACCCTCAGCAATAAGTTCCAAGCCTTTCATGATCTACTCAATGGAGAAGGAACTACTATGGAGAGCAACTGGAAAGAGATAAAAGAGGCAATCACTTCAACATGTCATGAGGTTCTGGGCCAAAACAAGCACCATCACAAGGATTGGATCACAGTCGATACACTGGATAAGATTCAAGAAAGGAGGAACAAGAAAGCAGCAATCAATACCAGTCGAACAAGAGCAGAAAAAGTCAAGGCACAGGCTGAATACACAGAAGTAAACAAGCAAGTGAAAAGGAGCATCAGAACTGACAAACGTAAATATGTGGAGGATTTGGCATTGACGGCGGAAAAGGCTGCCAGAGAAGGAAACATGAGACAACTGTATGAAACAACAAAGAAACTCTCTGGAAATCACCGTAAACCAGAACGGCCAGTGAAAAGCAAGGAAGGCAAGATAATCACCAACATTGAAGAACAACGAAACAGATGGGTAGAACACTTCAAAGAACTCTTGAATCGACCAGCCCCACTGAACCCACCCAACATCGAAGCAGCACTCACGGACCTCCCAATTGATGTTGGCGCACCAACAATTGAAGAGATCAGCATGGCTATCAGACAAATCAAGTGTGGCAAAGCAGCAGGACTAGACAGCATTCTAGCAGAGGCACTGAAAGCAGACGTAGCGGCAACTGCAAGGATACTCCACATTCTCTTCAGAAAGATCTGGGATGAGGAACAGGTACCAAAAGACTGGAAAGAAGGACTTCTAGTCAAAATACCAAAGAAAGGCGATCTCAGCAACTGTGACAACTACAGGGGAATCACTCTTCTTTCAATACCAGGAAAAGTCTTCAACAGGGTATTGTTAAACAGGATGAAGGACTCCGTAGACGCCCAACTTTGCGACCAACAGGCAGGATTCCGTAAGGATAGATCGTGCACAGACCAAATCGCAACTCTACGGATCATTGTGGAACAATCAATTGAATGGAATTCATCACTCTATATCAACTTCATCGACTACGAAAAAGCATTTGATAGCGTGGACAGAACAACCCTATGGAAGCTTCTTCGACACTACGGCGTGCCTCAGAAGATAGTCAATATCATACAGAATTCCTATGATGGATTAAACTGCAAAATCGTGCATGGAGGACAGTTGACAAAGTCGTTCGAAGTAAAGACTGGTGTTAGGCAAGGTTGCTTACTCTCACCCTTTCTCTTTCTCCTGGTGATCGACTGGATCATGAAGACATCAACATCTGAAGGGAAGCACGGGATACAGTGGATAGCTAGGATGCAATTGGATGATCTAGACTTCGCAGATGATCTGGCTCTTCTATCGCATACACAACAACAAATGCAGGAGAAGACAACCAGTGTAGCTGCAGCCTCAGCAGCAATAGGTCTCAATATACACAAAGGGAAAAGCAAGATTCTTCGATACAACACAACATGTACCAATCCAATCACAATTGACGGAGAAGCTTTGGAAGATGTAGAAACCTTTACATATTTGGGCAGTATCATCGATGAACACGGTGGATCTGATGCAGATGTGAAGGCACGGATTGGCAAAGCAAGAGCAGCATATCTACAACTGAAGAATATCTGGAACTCAAAACAATTAGCAACCAACACCAAAGTCAGAATTTTCAATACAAATGTCAAGACAGTTCTACTGTATGGCGCGGAAACCTGGAAAACTACGAAATCCATCGTCCAAAAGATACAGGTGTTTATTAACAGTTGTCTACGCAAAATACTTCAGATCCGCTGGCCGGACACTATAAGCAACAACCTACTGTGGGAGAGAACAAATCAGATCCCAGTGGAGGAAGAAATCAGGAAGAAGCGCTGGAAGTGGATAGGACACACATTGAGGAAAACACCCAACTGCGTCACAAGACAAGCCCTCATATGGAATCCTCAAGGTCGAAGGAGGAGAGGAAGACCAAAGAATACATTACGCCGGGAAATGGAGATAGATATGAGAAAAATGAACAAGAATTGGATGGAACTAGAAAAGAAGGCCCAGGACAGAGTGGGTTGGAGAATGCAGGTCGGCGGCCTATGCTCCATTGGGAGTAACAGGCGTAAGTAAGTAAGTAATTACCAGTTTGGCTGTTATTGAATTAATCTCTGTCGTTGTCATTTATCATTCTATATACCTTATAGCCTAATATCAATAATATTCATGTTAAAAGTCAAGGTACGGTATTTTGAAGTAATTCACAATTATAACGTAAAATATTGCGAAAGTTCATTTAGATAGCTACTGCAAGTATGGTAAGTATTATATGAATGTTCATCAAAAAACGATTTTTGCCATCCTAAAGGACAGTCTGAAAACTGTTTAATTAATGAGACTGGCGTAAATGTTCTGTAGATCTTATGTTTAAATTATAGCTAGAGGGTAACTGCTGTTCTTATCTGACTTCAACCTTGTTTTAACTTTGAAAAATATAGAGGGCTTGATATACATGAAGTTCCTAAAACCAGAAATATTTTAAGATCAAAATTCAACGAATCAGCCATATGTAGAATAAATCGTGACTTTCAACTTTAGGTGGCTGAAAATGTACCAAAATAGTTTTCAATACGAATAATGTAAATGATCTACAAACAGATGAAAAATACCCACCTCCATCCATTTCCAAACGCATTTGAAACTGGTTATAAGGTTGATCTTAACTCAACTTTCAGGGTTTTGTATTAAAATTGTTTAGAACGAATACCGAGGTTTGTTGAAGCTCAAACAATATGAAAATCTCCAGTCGCCCAGTTCCATGAAAGTTCAAAAATCATTTATACTAACATCAAACATGCTCTGCTAATACTAATTTACTATCCAGAGTGATGTGGCTTACATTACCTTTGTTTTTAATTATTTCACAATTTATCTAATCTGACACTTATATTTTTCAATAATGTTTTATGGACAAGTTTATGCATGATCAAATTGCTGTTCGAAATCTATCGCACTATTTGATTCGTTACATGGTTCTGATAAACTCGTCTTCTAATTGGATTATCTAACCTTTCAAAGAAATCAACAACAGATTGAAAGTTGTCAGGCAAATTGATTAGTTTATTAGGTGTTTCCAAAGCAACTCATAACAATAATATCATTAAATATTTTAATACCAGTAATAATAATAATAACAGTAGTAATATTCATAATGGTCAGAATAGTAAAATACGTCCATAACCTTGGAAAAAAAACAACTTCAGGACGAATGGATAATTAACATAAACCAAGACATTAACAATATTGACAGAGCTCCAATCCTTATTCCAATGTCTTTATTTACTGATACACACACACCCTTATACACTCAAACCCAATGAATGAAATAAATGACAAATACAGTAGTCCCACGAAACCAATAGTCAGCATAAAAAGCTGTAATCTATTATTTGTTGATATTAGATTGCTTGGATTTACGTGTCTGTGTCACTTTTTTGTTGATAAACTTACCTCCAGCGTACAGTGTACACAGGTAAGTCTAGGGCATAGAAAGATTGTTTTAATTAGTTGTGATGATATAATATTACATCACAGATTGTAGATTAATTAATCCACTGTATATAAACAGTGCCACAACAATTATAGGGCAGAGAATAGTAGATAGTAACGACGTCAATAATAATAATAATAATAATAATAATAATAATAATAATAATAATAATAATAATAATAATAATGATAATAATCACCCTTTAAAGCAATATAAATAACAAGCGATAAAATTTAAAATTAATTTATATATATATAAGAATATAAAATAAAATAAAATATGTTAGTACTATGCGTAAAACAATAGAACAAAATTGAACATTCAAAAAAAATTAATAACCATATTGAAACACTGAATGAATTTATTAAATGATTACACCGATGATAATTTCTGTTTTTAGAAATCAATAATATACCATTTAGTTACTATCATGGTTACTGTGTTTATTGTTGTGCAATTGTAGACTAGTTCCATTCCAATTTATTTGTATAATGTTAGTATATGTGCGCTTGTATCATTCGGGTATTAAAAATGAGTTATTATTATTATTCTATTTTTAGTATAATGTAGAAGTGGGTATTCGAAATGAATAGTATCAATCGAACTGGATTCCTTAGTATCAAATAATAATAACAACAACAACAAAAATTATTGAAGCATAAGCTATTTCAATAGAAATAATGCGAAAAAGCACCGAAAAGAAATTGAAATAAATTGTTAAGCAATAATAATGCTAGTAATAGTAATAATAATGGTAATAGTAATAAGTATCATTATTATTATTGTTATCACTATTTTAATTACCAATAATCAATGATTATAATAATAATAAAATGAGAAAAATCAGAAAGAAAAAAGTTTGATAAATTCCCAGATTCCTTTTCCCCTTCCACAATGAAAACCCAAATGTATATTGTAACAATTGAATATGCTCCAGTTTGTAGCTATTTTTTTCTAGTTTTCAGAAACAGAAACGTCTAAATCTTCATTGATTGGATGTTCTACTGAATATTTCAGTGTTAATTCACGAATTTCACCTAGACAAAAGAAGAAACGTATATGTTACAGTAAAATATTTTAAAAATCCCAATAAAGTATTCAGAATTGATTGCATCAAATCCTCTATTTATTTATTTCTGTCTTGCCCCATTCATAATTTAAAATTCATTTCGTTTCACTTCACAAGAATTCCTGATCTTTAATTAAGCTGACAACATTCCTTTTATTGAGCATTTTTATTCACATGCCTTTTATCATTGAGCTGAGTAGGTCAATAGCAGTTGAGAATTTCGTTAATTTTTGACGGTCATTTGTATTAATGGTTAACTTGAAGGTCTTTGATTTAATTAGGATAAGGAAAGCTTGTTTTAATCAGAATCTATAGTTTAGTGAGGATGTAAAAGGCTGAAAATCATAAAACCATGTTAACCATGTCAATTAAAGAATGAGATAGATTGAAATTAATTGATTCATGGGCAGTGTTTTCAAATATCCAACATTCATTACATCACACTATACTATTGGGGGACAAAGTCCGACTTGCGACTCCACGTCGTGCTCCCTGTCAGTCAGTCAGTAGTGATAGGGAACATTAGGGATGATGATGTTATTTAAGGAGTATAATCCAGTGGAATAGATTTGGAAAGAAAATAAACGACATACAGAATTCAGAAAATTGGAGTTTGAGAGAACACAAAGAGTGGATGCACCTGCGCCATTGCAAACGATTTTGAGCCATGTCATTCAAGATCTCTAACCATCGGTTGCTATAATCTCGCGGTCCCCAACCAGGTAGTCTACACCTACCAACATGGCTCAGTCCACTTGTCAGAGACTTCATGGATTCGTGCCATGTTTTGGTCTGGCCGCCCCTAGCTTTCTTCCAACCTACTCCTACACCATAAAACATCGCTCGTCGCGGCAATCGGTGGTCGTGCTCCCTGGATAGTGGATCATCTCTTTCAACATGAACTAATGCAAGCGGCGCCGCGGAGATCGAAATGGCCAACCACTCCGCAGTCAGATGGAAATCGGGCTAATCACCAACTCTGTGTTAATTTCGACTACATGAGAAGAGAAGTCGGTATGAGTTGGGAGTGCGATTGGGGCATTGGGTGGTCTAACATCAATCGGTTCATGATCTCAATCAAAAAAATTATCTTTGTATTGGTTAAACGGAAAATATACAAGATTATTTTGAATGTGGTATTGACAACAATTTGACTTTAGCTGTAAAACTACTGAAACTATTGGAATTCCTAACCAGTAATCACTGACATTTTTAAACACAGTCTAATATAAGACCTCTGAGTTGAAATCCAATAGTTCATGTTCTCAGATTCAATCAATTTATGATTAGGAATGATCTTTTTCCAGTGTTATCAATGACTTATTGTCTTACTCCTTATTTGTTTGAATCGACAACTTCCATTTTGAAACCTTATGAAGCTTATTATTATTCCCACAACTAACGTCAGTTTGTAAGGAAAATTACCCTCAGGTTATACAAAATATCTTTACAAGATCATTTGGGGAAAGAAGATCATTTATAAACACTAGTTCATAAGTTAGATGATTGAAGGTATGTTGGTACGAAACCTTGGAAATATATTTCACGATAATTGTCACTAGTCAGTAAGGCGTATCAGCACTCTTGGGGGGAATTAATATTCTCTGTGAAGTTTCAATCAAGTTCATCCAGCTTCCAACCAACTGTATCCAAATGAATAACAATAAAATATAGTGTACACAATTTCGAGTCACTTGGAATAGTGGCCCGATTGGAACTTGATCAATAGGATTCAAGCAACGCCAAAGGACTACAAAAAATGACATTATTTACTATTCAATGGTCAGTCAGTTGTAAACTGGTTCATAACTCTCTACGTTACAGCACATTTTGAAATCAGCTGTTAATCTTATCTACTCACAATTTCTAAAAGCCACATTGTGATTTGTAATAGTTTATCGATTAGTAAACCAACCTTTTGATTAAGGGATTAGAATTCGAGTGTGTTAACATGAAGTATGTATTGTAAATCAGAGATTAATTGAAGAAATCTAATCTGAATTTCAATAGTTATTAGTAATTCCCAAGTTTATAATGACATTATTTAAAAATTTAACTCACCTGGACCTAGATCCAAGTCCCATTCAACATTATTGAATTTATTCATTCTGATTGGTCTATTTTTATCATATTTTTCTGGATGTTTAATTGTCGGCTCTAAAAGGCTAACCTAATTAGTGTACAATTAAAATGAGAAATGATTGATATTGTGAAGACAATCTTATTTATTGATTTATTTATTCAATAATATTTTATTACAAAGAAAGAAACACATGTCATCGACGGGTAATTCTCGAACATATAGTCGACCCTGGTCACCTATTGCTACAAGATTCATTCTTCACTATTATCTAGAAAGTCAAAAGAACTTGTTCAAAGAAAGTTCGGTTTAAAAACTTGTACACCGTTGTAGATTTGACAAACCATTAATCCATATCTTATCCCTGTGTACAGAAATGTTCAATCCCTTATTCTACGATGATCTTAGTAGTTTTTCAATTTGTTAGTGTTAATTATTAACTTATTGTTCACGTTTATATTTTTAAAGTAGATAATCATTTTTCGTATTTCTTTTTGTAAATTAGTAACCTGGAAACTATTTCTAATTTTTTATTGCTTTATAAAAAATAATGCAATGCCTATTCATTTTTTGATAGATAATCATATTCTATACCAGAAAAGTTCAGTTACCTTTGATAAATTTTTTCAATGAAATGAAACTCCTCTATTTGATATTAAGCTACCATGTGAAATAATATAATCGAAAAAGATAATTTCCTACATTGAAACATCTTTAATCATGGTATTATTTCATTGAAATCATGAATCGATGAGCGCTAGATCACCATTGAAATCTTGGAAGCACTGGAGGAGTCCCATCCTAGGAGAAAACGGCCGTTCAGTGCTTCCAAGTTTTCAATGGTGGTCTAGCTTAGAACAACTCATGAGTTGAACTATGAAGATTCCAATTTTATCATATCTACAACCCTAGAACTAGAATGAAAATCAAGACATATTAGCTAGGTAACTGAATTGGGCTTTTGTGTTCCTAACTTAAAATTTTAGGGTTTGAGTTCCAAAAAAAGTAATAAAATATACTTTAGGTGTTCAGATTATAGTGCATAGTCAAACCATTATGAACAATATGACATGAGAAAAAGCCTGAAAGTCAGTCAACACTTTACCTTATTTTATAAAATATATCTACATTATCTCTTTATTGATAGCCTTTTTTATAACAAGTTGAACATTTAAAATGAGACTTACAAGCTGACTTACAACAAGTTATACAAGAGGATAATTTTTAAAATATTGGTTATTTGTAGTCATCACAATTAGGAAATGTTTTATTCTAGCTAATCAAGGGAAAACTAATTGATATCATTTTGGATTACAAATTATCATAGTAATAGTTTGGTATGAAGTCATTTTCATAACTGTAAATATATAGAACTTCTACTTATATTTCTCTTATCTTCAGTTTGGAGCTCAGGTGTACGGGATTTTCTGGGTGGGACTAGAAAGCGGCAGGAAAATAGGGTTCAAGTATTCAAGTACAAACATATCATACATGACTCAATTACGATTGTTTTTATCAGTGGTTTTAATAAAATTACTCAAATGAATGATATTTGATAGGCAGTAAGGAAATAAAATGAATTATTCTGAAAAAAATTAAGAAAAAACAAATTAGGAATCAAACGTAGAAACAATTTCAAAAGTTAGAAATGTAAAAACTGAAATTCTTACTTTAATTTTATCCTCTGCACTGACTGGGACCTGATCAACAACCATTAGACGTACACGACGATCAAATGTATTACGTACTTCAATTAGTTGTTTAAATGTCATTGTAGCATTTTTTCCGCTCGAACCGGTACCTTCACGATATTTGAATAATGGGCGATACAGTATTTTTATACCATTCTCAGCGCCTAAGTGACAATTAAACTCTTCACCTGGAGCGACAGCACGTATTTCAGACTAAGAAGAAAATTTTTAAGGTCACATTTATTTGTAGAACTCATTTAATCCTAATGAGGTGTAAATGAAATATTTTAAAGCAATATAGCTTTATTATGTAAAAAATAACTCTACATGTCACTTTTTTGGTCTTATTGACGGCCCTATGGACATGGAGTTAACAACTCCGACCCAATAGAAAACAATCTTGCTAAGAAAAAAGTGCTAACTAAAAAAGTCATTTAAACCATTTAAACAATGTCTATAGGGTTGGACAGTCTTCATGTAGTGGAGTTATAACACTTCATGATGAAAGCCGAGATTCTCAGAAAGTCACGACACCTATGCCCTTTCTAACAGTCAGAGAAACAATTCACATAGATAAGTGGAATATATTTAAAATGGTGGAAAACTGGGAGGACTATTCCAATAGCTGAAGAAATGAGAAAAATACAAACTGTTGGTACTTGGAATGAGTGAAGGCCATTGAACGGAAGCTGGACAGAAAAGATTAGCTTTGAGAGAGGTTCTATTGTCCTCTGGTCATGAAGGGGATGAGGCTTCGCACACCCAAGAAGTTGCACTAATACCCTCTAAAGAAGCACGATAAGCACTTATAAGATAGGAATCTCATGAGTCCAGGATCAACAAAGTGTCCCACAAAACGTTATCCAGTGCGATGCACCCACCAGTGAAAGCAATGGAGATTACTAAAACCAGCTTTACAAGAGGCTGAAGTCGATTGTACAAAAGTGTCCAGGATATAACCTGGCCATCCTGATGGAAGACCTAAATGCCAAGGTCGGAATGGACACGATCGGGTATGAAGATATCATGGGACGATATGTGCTTGGAGAAAGGAATGAGAATGGTGAGAGAATTGCAAGTCTATGTACCTTCGACAAATTGAATATAGATGGCATCATATTCCCGCACTAAGTTACAAAGGTTTCATTGAGGACATAGGAAAAAGGAAAGAAACTGACATAGCTTCAGATCAGCACACAGTGGTGGCCAAGCTAAAACTGAACTTAAAAAGTGCTGAACAACTGCACAAACAGCATTACAAATGTCTAATACAACTTTCCTTCCAGATACTGATAAACTCAATGAGTTCAACATAGGTTTCAGCAACAGGTTTCAAGCCTTACAATAACTACATAAAAAAGAAAGCACTATGGAGGACAACGGTGAAGGGGTCAAAGAAGTAATAACTTCAACATGACAGAAGGTGCTGGGCCTCAAGAAGCACCGGAATAAAAAATAGATCTACATCGAAACCCTGTTCAGGAGCATTAGAATTTGCGTGAAAGATCTATCAATGAAAGCGGAAAAAGCTGAAAGAGAAGGAAATATGAAACAACTTTACAATACAACGAAAAAACTACCTAGGGAATTTGGTAAAAGAGAGAGACCAGTCAAGAAGAAAGAAACCATCAAAACAGCACACACAGACGTTATTGTAGATGTTATCCCACCAACAATCGAAAAAATCAACATACCCACCAGGCAAATCAAGAGAGGAAAATCAGCAGGATTAGACAACATATCAGCTGAAGCACTTAAGCCAGACATTCAGGTAACTGCAAAGATGCAAAGATGTTCAGAGCAAATCGAAACATTACGGATCATTGTTGAGCAATTAGTTGAGGGGAACTCGTGACTATACACCAACCTCCTTGACCGTGAAAAATAGATAGAATAACATTATAGGACCTTCTTTACCACTATATTGTGCCTGAGATCGTAACCGGCATACAGAATTCGTGCGACGGACTACATTGAGATGTTTTGCATGGAGAATAGCTTGTAGTGTCTGTCATTATGTTAAGCCCAAATACCTCATTATTCTAACTTTCGGACAGCCCATTCTATTCATTCTATTTGAGTCACATTCTGACCTTGTTAATTATTCGCTTATCAATGTCTTGACTGTCTTTGTATGAGCGCGTAGGCGTATGCACACTTCTTATCCCGTTACTCATCACATGTCTGTAATTTATTTTTGTGGGCTTATAAATATTCATTAACTCTTTGTTAAAGGGAGAGTTGGCTTACCAGCCATCTCCACCGCGCGCCAATTTAGCTTCGCTTTCTAATCTTCGCATCGTTCCTCCGTTCGTTTGTCTAATCAACAATTATACGAAATATATGCATTCGAAACTCCATTCTCGTTATTTGACTTATTTAATTTCGTTATTAACTAACGCGATTTAAGTCAATGATTATATACGAGGATAGACGATAGCAACCAATCATTACGATCAAATTGGAGTCAGATCACGGGCCACTAAAAGCTGACAGATGCTTTCTAAATGAGGATCCATGTCAAACATAGCTGTCTACTCTAGCATTTTTACTTTTTTTCGGTGGTTGACTGGATTATGAAGACCTCCACATCTCGGGAAAGGATGAATACAATGGGCGGCTTGGATGAGAACAGACGATTTGGACATTGCAGATGGCTTAGATCTTCTATCCCATAAAAAGCAACAAATACAGGTGAAGACAGACTGTGTAGTAACAGCCTCTTCAGAAGTAGATTTTAAAATTCACAAGGGAAAAAGCAAGATGGTGAAATGCTATATGATGGACACCAATCGAATCACACTTGATGAAGAAGCTCTGGAAGAGGTGGAAATATTCATTCATAAGTAAGAGGATCTGATGTACATGTGAAGGAACGTACTGGGAAAATTGGAGCACAATTCCTATGATTGAAGAACATAAGGAACTTAAAAAAACTTACAGTTTACAAAGTCAGTCTTCAGTGCAAGCGTTTAGACAGTTCTATCTACCTGCACTAATAATAAGGACTAGACAAGCATGACATTGGTCACCACCCAGTGATCAATCAATTGTGATTACATCTCAGCCCTACAGGAGGTCGGTCGCGGCCCGGATAGCTCAGTGGTAACATCTCTGACTGTGAAGCTGGGTGACACGGGATCGAATCCGCCAGGGAGCACCAGTTCCCTCAAAGATTACAGGTACACCTTGCTGACGAGTGCCAAGTAGCACGAAACCCGGGCCCAGGGTTTCTTGTCGACTACCTCCAATCACCATCTAGACAGTTCTATCGTACAGAGCTGGAACTTGAAGAACTACATCCATCATCAAAAGTACGGGTATTTGTAAACAGATTTCCACTCACGTTACTTCATATTTGTTGGCTGGGTGTTATCAGCAACAGTCCACTGTGGGAGAGAACAAACCAGCTTTCAGGTGGAGAGGAAATTAAGAAAAGTTGTTGAAGGTAGATGGGACATGCACTGAAGAAATCATAAAACCACATCACAAAGACTAAAGGAGACTAAAGCAAATAAGACAGATCGAAGAACACATTGTGGCGGGAACTAGAGGCAGGCGTCAAAAGAATGAATAGTACTTGACAACAACTGAAAAGGAGAGTGGAGGATAGAGTCAGTTAGGAAATCCTGGTCTCCAGCCCATGCTCCACCAGGGCTAACAGGCTTAAGTAAATAATGTAAAAACTAAAAGTTGCCAATTATGGTTTAATCTTTTAGTTGTAATGTCCGCTGCCACAACTAGGCGGGTGGTAATCTATGATTGGCATGTGGAATTTCCATATATATCGCATTGGTAATTGCACAAGAGTAAGGTGATTTGATTGATGACCACTTTACAGACAGGTTTGACAACTAGCAAAGTGGCTACTATTCAATGAGAGCGCTAATTACAACAGTTTCCTGTAAACTTACAGTAGCATATTCCAGTGATTTTTGTTTGAATCTTTGGTGATAAAGAATGCTATCCGCTCGTAAATAGAATTTATCTGTGAACAATAGTAATGGCATCCAGTTATGACTCAAAAGAATAATTGAAAGAATGACCTATTTTGATGGTGTATTGTTCTCTGAACTGGATGGTTTAATCGTGAATATTTCCTTGCCTCTCGATAACATCATCAGTAAAGATTAATAGAAAGTGAGTTTTCAGAATTTCGCCACAACTCAATAGCTGTTTACTCTGTTGACTTAGAATTTGGTTACTTGTTGTCCATATATGTTTGACCCTTGTTTATGTGTTTGTTTTGATCATTTTCACCTCCGACCTCGTCTTTTAACTTGAAAACATTGAAATTTACAAGGTCTATCAACCACAAGGGAAAAAGGAACGAATCGAGAGAAGAGATTTCTTTTCAATTAGTTTTTCATCATGTCTGTACACTAATATATATGATTTACAATAATGAAAAGATGAACAACTCCAAGATCATAGGTTAGTCTGGAGGTGAAAATGATCAAAACAAACAACTATTGAGTTGTGGCGAAATTTTGAAAACTCACTTTCTATTAATCTTTACTGATGATGTTATCGAGAGAGACAAGGAAATATTCACGATTAAACCATCCAATTCAGAGAACAATACACATTCAAAATCCTCATCCTGAGTTATAGATATTCTCCACAATCCCAAAATGACCTATGGTATTAGGTCTTCACAATAAAATATATGATATTAGCAATATAATTAATAATACCGATACAAAGATGGTAATAAATGACTTACTTTTCCAATAAAAGTATTATCGGCATATATGTTAGTTGGACCAGCCAAGATAGAAAATTCTGTATTGTTCACGGCTGTCGCTTTCAAATAAGCATACAAAGAACGCTTTGGCACAGTTACGTATTCATAACGTGGTTGTAAATCTAACAACCCGACAGTGACACGGTTAGGTTCATTATCACACCGAATTATTGCCGGGGGTCGTGGGACCTCCAGTTGTATCGTTGCAACTGTTCCGACAGGCGGTGCAGATTGTTGTGGTGTAGGCAATAGTGGAGGTTGTGAATTCATTAAAGTAGAAATCCGATTTGATAACAAAGGACTCTGAGAGGTGACGGAGTTAAACAACATACTTGATCCTAATGTACGTCTACTGATAGGTCTAGTGCTAGAGGAACGTAATCCAGTTGCATAAGTACTTTCAATACTACCACCACGTTGCAGTGTTCCAGATGGTGTGATACCATCACGCTGAAAACAAAGCGAGAAGTACAAAAATTATTGATAATGTATATTACTTTAACTTCATATAATGATGTAAACCTCATTTTGTGAGTCAAGTTGTTTATTAAGAGACAAAAACTCTAAATATTAAGTAACCATAAAATTTGTTGCCGTTAATTGCAAACTACGATCCCAATAATTGATTACTAAAAACAGCTTGTATTAACCGGTTGGTCCACTACGTAAACTTAATGATGACTAGTCTTTCTCATGTAGATTTTGTCAATGTTACTTCTATTTGCTGTATTAATCGTTGAAGATTAATATAAAAGGTGATTTTATCTTACAATGAAAATGATACAGAAATAGTCCTTCTAATATGGATACTATCAGTAAAACTGTTCAGTAAAACTTCGTTCATTTCACTTATATTCAAAGCAAACGTTTAACTAAGTCATTTGATTACTGTCGCCTAAATTGGTAAATATTCATACATCGTGTAAATGCTTAAAAAGATTGGGAATTTCATAATTAAAGTTCATATTATCACGACCACATAAAGTTGTTTAGTCGAATTTTCAATGAGTTTCCATTTAGATACTATGTAAAGTGTAAGTAATCGTTTAAAATAATACTTAAGACCTGATGTACATAGCATTTCCTTGGAGATCAACATTACAGTAAACTAACATAATATATCTGTCTACTTTATAATAATTCGTCTATTGTATTCAATTGTTTCTTCCTGTTCATTCTCATTCAAAAACATTTCAAACAGTTAACTTAATTTTCAGTTTGATTAAAGACTACATAAACATAGTAATTACTGAATGTCCATATCATATAATTTAAATTATATGATTAAACAGAAAGACGTATTTCGGTAATTAATAGGAGTGTGACAAAATGTGAAACATTTATACAAAAAGGAGTTTGTCAAGACTATCGAATTGTATAGTTTACATCACGGGTTAATCTAATTTAGACAATTATGGAAAACTAAGAAGCACTGAACACCATCCAAGCAATGTACATACACGAAAGTAACTAGGAATCGAATCCAGAACCTTCAGGGTAGGCGGTTAGGACTTAACCTTTAGACTTATGTGTTAGTACATAACTGTTCTCATTTCTAACTTCAATTTACATTCGTTGATCAAACAGACAATGAACCAGTAATAGTGGAGCAGTCACAAAATTGTTGGAATTAGGAAGTAGTAAAATTTTCAAGTTCCAATTCAGCTATTGACATATTCATTTATATTTAAGTATTTATTGCAGATTCATTAATGTTGATGAATAGTACGTTATAATGAATTAAGCATTTGTTTAGTGATTTGAGTATTCAAATTCATTTGGTATTGTTTACTTGAATCTTTCCATTGATATTGCATTCATTCACAAGCATTATAAACAAAGATGGATAGTGAAATGCAGGTACATTCAGCTGACGAGTCCTAAATAGGACGAAACGCGTGTCAAACTGGATTCCACTGCTAGCCATTATCCATCTTTGCTCATAACCTTAATTATAGTATTTTTATTCATCTGATCGTATGTTTAGGCTTGTATGAAGGTACATTATTTCATGGACTTTGTACCTGTCGTAGTGCTAATTAAAAGTTATAAGAGAATGAAAGCATTATATCATTTCCTATAATCAAATAACCAGTTTTTATATATGATGAATTTTACTAACTTATTAAAACAAAAAAACTTCTATAATATTATAAATAACTAATATTATGGTGGTTGACAGATATAAGTAGTATACAGCAACAATCGGAAGTGGAATGTATCCTAGCAGAAGATAGCGAATTGAAGAGAAAAGAAAGGAAAACAGAGAACAATTGTAATAACAACGAAATTGAAAGAATCATGAAGAATGTAAAACACAACTGATGGAAGAAGTGACATAATAATATATATTTTAATGAAGTGTATACTTAAGTCATACAAGTCTTTTAATAAATGTAATTAAGAAAAATATTTATGTAATTTAATCATTGATTGTTTATTAAGAATTACTTTAACAACTCATCTGTTCGGTAGATATTATATATATATATATATATATATATATATATCCCGCTCGCGGGATCGTGGATGCCCTCTGCTGAGGAGTCCCACAATAGGACGAAACAGCCGTCCAGTGCTTCCAGGTTTTTCATGATGGTTTACCTTCAACGGACTCCTGATCCTAACCATTGAAATTACTATAATATCCACAAAACCCCTTCTGATATTAAAATAATATTGTTAACTACTAATTAATGCAAATACCACAGTCCTACAGGAAGTTAGTCGCTGTCCGAATAGCTCGGTGATCATATATTAGACTGTAAGACGAATTGATTAGTATTTGAATTTACCAGAGGGTATGAATTCCCTCGAGATTAGAGATAGGCCTTGACGTCAAGTATTGACTAATCTGAAATCTATGTTAAACATTTCTTATCAACTGCCCCCAACCACTCTCTATTTTGTTTTGATTTAAATGAATAATTTACCATTTATTGAATATATATTCATTTGAAATAAATTAGCCGTTTATAAAATCAAATTTAAGACAATAATATGTTCATTCTATTTGATTTTTATTGAGATCATGAACTGATCAATATTAGCCTACCACTGAAATCCTGGAAGCACAGGATGGTCGCTTCGTCCAAGTATGGGATTCATCATCAGTGCACACCCACGATCCCATAAGTGGGACCTTCATTCTCGCGCAAACACTTAACCTCTAGACCACTGAGCCGAAATCTAACGGTGTCAATATTTAAGTTCAAATAATCCATGATATTGCGCAACTATGTTATTCTAGACATAATCTGATCATAAATTATTTTATTTTTTCAGCCAAATGTGTGAACGATTTATAATTCAATAACTTAGTAATATTAATAACAGTGAGTGCATTTATTAAACTCATATACAATAAATGACCTCTAATTAATAATCATTAAAATAAAAAATCGAGTAAACACTTAAATGAACCCCTTTAGTTTATCGTAAGTCTTTAAATTCAATAAAGAAATTGATAACACATTGACTACCAAATGAAATGAAATGAGAGGAAAATAACTTTGAATAAGTAATTAATAATTTAAAGCATAACTATTAGTAATAAGAATACAATAAACAGAGAAATGAACAAATATCAGATTTAAAAGTTGACGTTACAACTTCAAATCAAAGTTATTTAAAGAAAAAATTGACAATTTAAACAGTATAAAAAAGATACTGTACAAAACAAATTTGAAGAAATTTAAAATAACCGGATCTATTAACGACAACAAAAAATATCGTTGCTAACCCCTTGAACTCTTCAAAATATATTTATTAAGCTTAGCTCTAGAAATAATCATATAACCCAATAAACAAACGGGTCATCATATATCAGAGATATATGAGTATGCCGAGATAAATGATTGAATTTAGAATACCTATATATCGGCAGCTAAATTCGATCTAAGGTCTCCCCATGGCGCTGCCGGACAGTAGGGGCAACCTTGCTGGTTAGTTTGGGCGTCGTCGGAGATCAGGCTAGTTCTTTGTTCTTCTGTAGACCACATTAACTAGTTCCCTTTTTTTCAAGGCTCACCAAAAGTCCTACGGGCTTCCCGATGTTTAATGCTTATGTATATGAATTGCGTGAGTTCAGGCTTATGTGGTTTATGTATATTGGCATATCCAAAGGGTACGTGCGTGGGCTGGCACAAGGAATGTGAACTGAAAAATGTCTGCCTTATGTCTAATAAAACCAGCAGCCTAATACATGAGGTCAAAAACATAATAAAAATGTATGGTAACAAATACTAGGGAGAGGTGACCATCAACCATTCCTAAAAGAGTGCTTACGCTTACGTACGTGACATGAAGTGCAATTGTCGAAGTCGTTGTACCAGCGATATGCATGTAATGCGTAAGTGACAGTCAGCTGTAGCAAGTGCATTGAAAGAGAGTGGTGACCACCTACCCTCCCAGGTTGGTGAATATATATGTATGTTATGAGATAAAAGAGTGAAAACTTATATGTTACTGGTATGCATGTAGACGCCCAAGAGCCAAGACCTGGGGATAACGATTTCCCAAAACATCCCAATCGGCTTCATCGGAAAAGGCTTGATCAACCTTAACACGGCTGGAAAACTATCCCCTTATTCTGTATCATATTTATTGAAACTTCTTTATTTCGAATTCATTCAAATAGCTCAAACATTCCGCCATCAGTATTATGAGATCTGGATGAGCTCTCCGTACGGAAGAAATACGTCCCATTTGTCTTGTTATCTTGACCTAAACCGAATGTCATCATTATTTTCACTTTTGATACGATTATATTTGAAAATGACCGCATCTGGTAAAATTATTTCCTATATTCTCCCGATCTTTTTGTTAGTTAATTATTTCTGGTATTATTTTACTTAATTCTCCTTACTATCTCCATGTGTTCAATCATTTGAACAGAAGCACTAATTTTTATGAGATAACATTATTTAAATGATTACGGGTTGTTAGTGAATTAGATTTACACCTCTTTACTGTATTTACTCACATCCTGTTTCAGATTAGTGGTCACACTGAAATTTGTACAATAGAATTTGATTATCACTAAAGTATAAAAAACATGAAATCGGTTACCAAACAGTAAACTGTACTTATTTTAGCATTCATAACCAAAATATTATTATGAAAAGAACCTTCTCAAATAGTTCATGATTTGAATAGATTTAGCGGCAGAAAAAAGGCACTTCATTGATCAAATTTCAAATATAAAAATATTAAATCTTACTTTATCAGACATTTACATCAAACATTTTAAAGAGAGAAAGAACAAAGATTGGTGCAGAATAATATGAATCCATTTTATTTCGTTAGGTTCTCATTGGCAGATTACAACCTATGATATTTCAAAATGAACATTATTACAGATATTGACATACTTATACATAAGAGGGTGATCAAGAATGAATATATGTATCATGATGTAGCAAAGATTCCGTTAGAGTTAATGAGGTCATAAAATTTTTTGTTTAGAATAAATAAAGTATGGGAGGGAAGGTTCCAGAAGATTGAAATAGTGATTAGAACTCATGTGAAATATGAACAATAACGGGGCGGATTTGCATACATATAGCATACAGTTCTCTTTGAACCTAGCACACAACAATAGCATCATGCACTGTCCCATCTAATGTGTTTTTAATTTCATGAGTTCTAATCACTATTTCAATCTTCTGGAACCTTCCCTCCCATACTTTATTTATTCTAAACAAAAAATTTTATGACCTCATTAACTCTAACGGAATCTTTGCTACATCATGATACATATATTCATTCTTGATCACCCTCTTATGTATAAGTATGTCAATATCTGTAATAATGTTCATTTTGAAATATCATAGGTTGTAATCTGCCAATGAGAACCTAACGAAATAAAATGGATTCATATTATTCTGCACCAATCTTTGTTCTTGCTCTCTTTAAAATAATAAAGGGGACTGTGTGTATGAAACATCAAACACTGTTTAACGGTATGAAGAAAGTATGCGGTAGGTTAAATTAATCATAGTCAGTCTATAAGTAGATGTTAATGTGTAATAAATTAATTTTATTAATCATTATTAAAGATTAAAATAACTCCAATTTGGTATGCTTTCTTTGACGAATGAAAAATTGAATTCACGAGTCGATCTAAGCTAGACCACCATTGAAAACCTGGAAGCACTGGATGCACCATTCGTCATAGTGTGGGGTTCCTCAGCAGTGCGCATCCACGACCCCGCACGTGAAACGTCAACCCACAACCTTCCGTCTCACGCCTAACCCCTAGACCATTGAGCTGGCATCCAAAGGTAGTAATATCTAACTTCGGTCAACCCATGGTCTTGCGCAACCCTTTATCCATTGTTTTCAGTGGGTAACTGCCTCACACCCGACACAGATTGGACTTCATTGGTCATGGATTTGCACTAGAACTTCAGGATATCTATCTTGAAGATAGTCACTAATGAGTACATGACTATTATCAGCTTGGGGATTCGTGGGGATTGTAGTATTTTCACAGTTGAACTCATAAGTCGATCATGGATGCGCACTGTCGAGGAGTTCCATACTAAAACGAAACGGACGTCCAGTGCTTCCAGGTTTTCGATAGTCTTCTAGCTCGTGAATTCAACTTTGAAAATACCACTATCTCCACAAATTCTCAAAATGAAAATGAAAAATTAATGATTGAATTTCAATGATTATTTTAAGTTACATCATTTCGATTAGGTCATCAAGAGTCATGGAAAAAATTTAATTTCTCATACATAATCTTACATCTCATGGGTTTGTGTTTTTGGAAAACATTTGAGTGAATCGAAAGGATAATAATTGAAATATTCAACCTTTAAAGAATGGAATTGCAGGTCTGGACTTAGCTTTACCGAATTCAATATAGACAGCTAAGTAATATTAGCTAACTATTACACATAAAAAGTGTAATTCAAATGGAAATACACAAAATTGTTTTATACTTGACAAATGAGTAATATTATCCTTATTTACATTTATAGCTTGGTATTATTTCAATTTCATGTTCGAAAATTTAAAATAGTTTATTAACACACACTATGACCCAAACAATGAGCTACAATTGGACAAATAACATCAACCAATGTATAAAATACAATTCTAAATAAACTACACATGTTTATAATTTTCTCACTCTGAAAGAGTAACTAACAAACATTCATCAAAAAACACAATTATCACATTATATAATGTAACAGTGTACAAGATCTGCACACCTGAGTTATAGTACGTATTGTTTCACGTGATTTCGATCTTGGATGTAGTTTATTTCGACGACCAAGCGATGAATGCAACGTAGTTGACGCCATACTATCACTTCGTCCAAGTGTAGAACAATATTCAGTTGAATTGTCATAATATGCAGAAAGACGATCAGTCATATCATATGAAATAGTATCATTTAATCCATGCGTAAAATCGGAACGTTGCAATGGAGGTGTTTGATAAAATACGGCTGCATTGGCGGAAATACGTTTAGAATAAGAAGGAATTGTACCAGCAGATGGTAGTCGAGATGTTTTTTCATTTAAATTAGATTTGTCTATACTTTGTAACTGACGACTAGAATCAGGCGATATGCTAATATGATGTAAAAAGACATACAGATGAGGATTGATGAACATCACCCGAATACGAAAATGTAGAAGTACAAGAAGAAGAAGAATGATGATGAATGATGATGACAATGTGGAACAAAATGGTGTTAGGAAAGAAGGTAAGTTATTAGAAATAGAATGTTATATTTTAGATGTAAACAAAATTATTGCCATTTCTGTTGGAAAAAAAGTGTTGCTTCCTGACTTAGATTTGTAAAGGATTAGAAAGAGGCAATATGCAATCTGACAGAGGTTCACGTGCATATACAAACACACTTTGTAATGCAAAATTAACAAATCATATAACACCATTTAAAATAAAGCAATAAATTTAATTTTCCCCAAGAAAAAGTCAATAGAAATCAGATAAAGCGGAAATAACACTGTTAAGGTATATTTTTAGTTAAACAGCTTCAGTGATTAAGGCTTGAATTATTTATGTTAAAAAAGTATGAACAAATGCATGATAAAAGAGAGTAGTGTCAATTTTGTTAGACTATTCTTCCTTACACACACACTCACACACACAAACACATAGACAACGGTTAAGATATTTAACAATTTCATTAAGACGAATTCAGAACCTAAATTATGTAATTAATCTGTCGCCTAATTTTATTCTCCTCCTTCAATAATACAAAAATTACTTTGTATTTTATTGATAGGAAAACAAACTAAGGAAAAAGAATCAATAATTTTACCTCATTATCCATAGATCCACCACGATCGGTTTCATTTAAACTTGTTCCTGGTGTTCGATTAGATCGTTTAAATGCACCTAGTTTGGTGCATGATCGAGTATTTTTTCCTGTAGCAGATGCACCAGAGATTTGGTGTCCTGTTGATGCTGGTATTGTTGTTGTTGATGTAATTCCACTGGAACTGTAGCCTGTTGTTCCACTTGTGGATGATATAGCATTGCGTGATATAGGGATTGCTGGAGAATGACTATATGTATATATGTATATACAATGAATGGAATTATCAAAAGAGTTGTGTAACAAAACATGAGCTATATTTGATTTAAAATTTATGTCATGCATTCATGGACTATGAAGTGTTAAAGACTAGACTTAATAATGGTGCATGTCTAGATGTACTTTCTTACTGGTTTTAATTAAACTTACATTTGACAGAAATCTCAGCTGCTAAACTAAATTTGTTGTTAAGTTATGGTAATATACATTGCTCACTAAGAGAAGATGAGAATAGATAGCTCACAAGTAATGAGTTAAAATACAAGTTATGTAAGCAAAAGAGTGAAAAAACCACAATTATTACTAATTAATTGTGTTTAAACGACTCATGAAGTAGACTAATATCAGTATAGGCTAAAATTGAGCGGTGGACCTGGATTTTTGGTTCTATTAGCAGATAAAACTAACTTCTGTCACTGGAAGTTGTTAAGTTTTCTGAAAATCGGTTTAATTTGTAGGTTGCGTTTGTTACAGATTGATTTCTAGCAGGGTACCATTGGAAACTATGAAACACTGGACAGGTGTTTCGACGTTGTGCGTGACTCCCTAATAGTGGGTACCCAAGCCATAAAAGTTAGAATTCAGGACTGACATGTGACCTTTGCAAGAAGTTTCGGTTTCGTACTAATTGGTATCCGAATTTTTCTTGGGATTATTATTCTTCATAGACTGGTTTTTGCTCACGGCGCCAGGTCGTAACTTTTCAATAAAGTTATTGATATAGATGATGTTAATTATTAATTTATATGCAGATTATTTAGTTCATTTCTTTCCTTGACTAAACAGAAGTTACTCACCCCCAAAGTTTTCAAAAGTATCTATATATATTAGCGAAAGCAAGTTAGTTTACACAGAACTATGACTAGAATCTCATGTTTTAATATTGGTGAAGCTTTCCAAACAAGTCTAAGGCTTTTAATTTTAAGGACCAAACAAATTAGTACAGGATGGATTATCACTAGTCCCTTGAATATTTTGTGGAATAATTATGAAATCATATTTAAAGTATTAGTTCCGTCACAATCTGAAGCTCTAGTTTTCTCTTTTAGGAAGCAGTAGGTGCAAATTAATACAAATACTCCAGGCTACTCACAAGTAGTTAAAAGCGTAATGCAACAAAAAGGTTATGCAATAAAGCGGATGTTAGCGTGCATAGAATATGGTAATGATTAATTTGAATGTAGGTTTCCAAGATTGTCAATAATTATTAGAATATATACGCTAAAAAATCATGCGTCTTTCTCAACACGGAAAAGAAAACATGAATAAGAAACACCGATCATGATGTGATATTCAACACAAAACTATATATACACCAGAATAATTTTTATATTTAGAAAATAACTGTACTTACTCTCTACGAAAATGTACTCGTTGTACGCCTAAATGTGGAACTGTACCACCTATACCGGGTTGTGCAGTCGATAAAGTCATATAACGCGTTTCCCAATCTTCACCAGTAGCTTGTTGAACCATACCATAATAAACTATCTGTAATAATTATAAATAATTTAAAAATATTGAACATGAAACTGTTATTCAGTTATTGGTATATTCGGATTATGGAATCTATGTTTGCACATATAATTCTATTTATAATTGGTGTGTTGATTTTGTTTATAGACAAATATAAACATCTGTATACATTTAGACTGGTCAATTGTGCAACTGATGTGATAATGTGTTATAATTCATACTTTTAAATATAATGTTGGTTAAGAAAACAGGAATTTCAACAAAATTTCAACATGACGTTCATATATTACAAAAAATTATAGAGAAATTAGATAAATTCATTGATAGAATAGTAAATTATGGGCTGCTATTCACAAACTGTGAATAGTTACTACCTAGATTGAATCATAAATGTTTACCAACAGTACATCTGCCATATCATTCTTTCCAGCCTAACATGTTTATTTCATAAATCTGAAGGTAATAAACCCTCGATTCTTTGAAGGATAGAGGAGGAAGAAGATATTTAAGTCACGGCGGTGGTAACCCTTGAAACTCTCAGTAACTAAATCTTCAATAACTTTTTAACATTTCATGAAAATGTACAAGTGATTAGCAGACAAAATCGCTTTAGTGAAGAAATCTAACAGAGGAACAGTTCTAACAATAAATGCGCTTTTGAGAAAATGATGTCTCCGAAGTTTAAGCTGGTATTCACACTGATTTGGGAAACTCGAATTATCGTTGTAGACAATATCACAGATTTCTACTTTAATTATAAGTGAGGCTTTTATAAAAACCTGTAAATTTTGAAATTCAGACATACAGAATATTTCAAATCTAGAAACTAATGATCAAAATGAAAAAGGAATACTGAAATGTTGCTACCAGGCGAATCCATGACACCCGTTCCGATTTTCCTGAAACTTGTCAACCCGATGTACCTACATCACACAGTTTTGATATCTGTAGTCAGACTCAAATCTAGTTTCTTTTGATTCGAACGCCAAAGCCTTAAATACATCAAGCTACTGAGTCTAGAAAGCGTCAACTTATTCAATAAGTATGTTTTTTACATCATTATTAGTAAGGGTTTCAATAATCTAGTTCCTGATGTGTCCCAAACAGGATGTAACGCACATTCAGGTTTTCACTACTGAGCACAATCCATCTGTTTTGTTAGATGTGTGATGAAAGTGATTATATTGAAAAACTTTGCATAGCATGCATATATATAAACAAAAACTGATCAAAATTGAATCCTAAACAACAACCCGTTACTAATGATGATATGGAAATGAAATTAGAAATCGAAAAGATAAAAATCCGTTAGTTTATGACAGAAAACTATTCAAGAGGTGAGTTAAGCTAAAAAAGAAAACCCAGAAAAGATATCTGGTATATCAATAATGATTTATAGACACTCAGCATAACATTTTCAAAGACTAGTTGTTTCTATTTTCTTGTCTTCTTCATAATCAGTAAAGTTATAATCATAATTATGCTAATCAGTACACTAAGAATACAAGTTTTGTTAATGATTAACCTAACATCGATAAATACATAGCATTCAGTCAACAGTGACCGTTAATAGATGATCATATATCACTGAACGGTGCATTATGGATTAGTTTTTAACAATCAGAACATATTATGTGACCTTCATGAACAGTTTATCCAGTTCCTTGCACTTCATATATTATCTACAATGATGTGGATGAATGTGACTGTAACATTAATAACGATGAATCCAAGTTTTTTTTTAAAAATAATCAGTAGATCTGTAACACCTAATAAACACATTTTTTGAATCATTAATATAAATCACAATAACATTTTGTATTACACAAACTGCTGAATTATTAGAACTAGATGGTTTGACTGAGAAGCTTTCATTATTGTTCTGGACAATATTATTCATATTTACTTCATGAAGAGGTAAACTTTCTAGTTATTTCACTACTGAAGAGTCCTTTACTAGGATGAAACAGACGTCTAGCGCTTCCAGGTTTTCAATGGTCGTCTAGCTTAGATCGACTCATGGATTCAACTGTTAATATTGCGTAAGTGTAAAATCATTTCGTTTTGATGATCTTGTTTCATTTCTACATAAAAATGAACAATGATTATGTTCTTCTGCATGGCAATGAAAGCATTAAAACTGAATTATCTAGATTAGAAAACTCAGCAATACCACAAGTAACCACCTGAATTCCAGGTCTTATGTATCATTTCAATAACTGAAATTATCTAAAAGTTGATTATCACTGTATTAATAAGTTTGTTGAGGCTGTTTCATCAACATTATAAAATATTGAAAATGCTCAACAGGAAACACTTTATTCAAAGTACTTTCTTTACAGTTAATCAACACTGAGATATTCAAATCTATATAGATCTTTGGATTGTGGCTAGATTCAGTTTCTTAAACACCAGGCTAAATCTACACAGCAGCTTGAGCACAAGAGAAAAGGCGCGAAATATGCAAGGAACACTTTAATCCAAGGTGTGTTTATGTACAGAAAACCTAGGCCATTGTCTTCCGGAAAATTCTAGAACGCTATTAAACTTAGTAGCAGTATAAGGAATCATCCAATCAGAAACGCAACATGTGACTTTTCACTTCCTACATGTTTCTGGCAAAACATCTATTGAATACTGATTGGATAAGATGTTTTTCAGCGTTTTCAGAGCACCTTTTGGTGTTTTTTTTGAAAAATTTTCTGGATCTCCCCAACGATATTAACAATCAGCAAGTTATACATTTCACAGGTCAACATATTACACACGAATTATTTCGGTCTTGAGCTCAGTCTAGATCAAGGAGTTGAACAATTATGCTTTATACAGTAGTTCACTTTTCAGTTGATATTCAATCTATATGGTCATTAATGATGTGAATTTACGTTATTATAACCAATTACCCGAAACTAACTAATGTTATCCCTGGTACTAAATAAATTTTTTTCGATGAATAAACTACAAATGAAATCTGTATTAAAATTCTTTGTATTTGATAAGTAATGATTGGAACATTACAGTAGGATGTAGTAACCTGAAAGTCAACCGTAAAGTTTACCTCTAACTTGGATGAAAATGATAGCCTATCAGAGATTCATATGTTAAATGAAAAAAGAGAGCATTAAAGCCTCATTCATGTGACTTCCCTATTGATTCAATCAGGTCAAGAAATTATCTTTCAGATCGATTACAGATATATCTAACTTGAATTTTAAAAAATGACAGTTTTCATAAGATTTACAATACCTTGATACATTTTTTTCTTTTTTCAAAAGAAACTGGTCTTGTCAAGCATTCCAGCATATTCTAGTTTCAGTTTAAAGCTGTTTCACTATATTATTTATTGAGTTAAAAATAAAACTGTTTCCACTGTGTAGTATCACTATTCTTTTATTCTATTTGGTTTCTACAATCCAGCACACAAACACATAAATATGACAAGATAAAAAACTATTTTATCTCTATACAAGAAACTATGACACGATAACAGTAATAATTAAATATTAACTAGTGACTAGATTCGAGAGACTTCGTGAATTTCAAATGAGAAACAGACATTTAATGAGTCAAATATTGAGATCATGAACCGATCAATATTAGACCACCAATGAAAACCTGGGAGCACTGGACGGCCGTTTCATCATAGTATGGAACTCCCAAGCAGTGCACATCCACGATTTCGCACGTGGGACCCCAACTTAGGACTTTTAGTGTTGTGCGCAACTCTGAGATTTCCCATACTGGGACGAAACGGCCGCCCAGTGCTTTCAGGTTTTCAATTGTGGTCTAACATTGATTAGCTCATGATCTCAACCACAACTCAACAATTTCCACAAACCTATACTGATAAGTCTAATATGTTATACCAGGAAATGCGGACGCACACATACAAACATTTACATAAGCAAACAAACACACAATTTGTTACAAAAGTAGAAATTCTTCATCAAGCAAAATCATTAATAAAAACTTAAAAGCCATGATAAAGTGAACACTTTTGATAATTTTAATAATAAAAATGGAAAGTTTACAAAAACCTCCAGAATCTAACTGTGGGTTTATTTTTTCTTTTCACTTAAGAAAAATAAAGTTTATGGGCTGTTACTATACCATCCGGTTATTTTCGGTTTTTCAGTAAGAAGAGTGAATTTGCCTTGTCAAATGTATTTCTTTACTCTTTACTATCTTTTATTCAACTCCAAACAGTATGTTATGTAAAATCAGATCATACTTTCCTTATTGCTTACTAGTGAATATTTGAAACTACCTATAGATTGATGATAAAATAATTGTCGATTAATAGAACAGTTAAGGATCTCTAGCAATCCTCACTGACGAAACCGCTAATGACCGAACTCTGGATCTTCAGATCTGTCGCGGTGAAGCCCTAACATTTAGAATCTTGAGTGCCCATTTAATGGTTTATACTTAGTTTCAATCGATCCAATGGTACAATTTCGATTTCAATAAATTTGAAATATTATACAACGAACGTATAGTGAGAGTTCATTAGTGTACGCACTACTTAGAAATTCAACGCCAAAACACAACAGTTATCCAGTGCTCTCTGGTTCGCAACTGTAACTCAAGTGAGATCATCCTATAACGAATAGAACCTAAAAACTGGACCAATTTGACAAAACTCCTATAACCAGATTAATAAAGCATTTACAATATAAATGATCATGATTTTTAAAGGTACACATACACACACAAATGCTGGTGTGGTGTGAGCTACTTATATCCGCATAAGTAGTATATAACGACGGTCAGACATAGGATGTATTTCAGTAGATCAAGGAGGAAAGAACAGGAACAAGAAGCAAATGGTATGAAAATATATGAACAATGAAATCTGAGACAATGGACTGATATTTGCAGAAGGAACAGTCAAGCTTGAGACGAGGCATTGATATTTTGCAAATTAACTATTTACTATATAGTTCTCAGTTTTTATTGAGATGCTCTGTAATTTCATGCTCAAATACATTCGGTTGTCATTGCTCGTGTTCTTATTCACTGCAGCGACATTTAAAATTATATGAAAATTATTTTCACTGTGAACTGATATCACTAACCGACTGTTGAAAATTGAAATACTCTGAGCAGTATATAGTTATTAGTTAAGGTTGTTGGTAATTATGAGGAACTTTTAATCAATCTCTGTCGGTATATATGTATCTTATGTTGATTTTTCTTGATACAACCATTTGTTAAAAGTATTATACAGTAAATCAAATATTGCTAACAGTTTAGTCTTATCCATCGATCAGCCTATTGTCATAATTCGTCACTGACTGATCATAGTTATGATACCATTGAAACAAAGGAAATTAACTTTGAAATTTTAGTGAACTAAGATTTAATTAAATGACATGTTCCTTTTTACAATTGTTTGTAGTGGCTGATACTACGTCAAGCACACATAGATTATTCTAGCTTCTGGCCAGATTAATTTATTCATTCTTCTCAAGCCATATTTTTACCTTGATTGTTCGCTTATTAACCTTAACTGTTTTTATATGATTGTATGTGTCGTTAACTGCTCACTCTATTTATCACGTGTCTGTAACTTATTTTCGGTATAACAATGTATATTGAGTTACTCTTGGTCAAGTCGAGTTGGCTCACTCGCCTTCTCCGCTGCGATGGATGTATGAAATATACGTATTCTAAATTAATTCTCGTATTTGGCTTATTTTATTCCGTTATTTTCTAAGGCGAATTAAGTCGATATAAATATATGAGGATTAGCAGCATTTATATTTCGATAACAATCGGTATAAGATTTAACTGGAGTCAGATACAAAAGCCACAAAAAGTTATTAAATTCATATTTATTTTTAATAATATAAAAAAGAACCTACTTTCATTGTTCCATCATTGTTAAAAATACGAATATCATAAGCTGGTTTCCATCCACAACGATTTACCACGTAAGAAACAAGCATTTCAACTTGACCTGTTTCTCTTGGTTCAACAAGTACACTTAATTCTCTATCAACAAAATTGAGAAGAAAGTAAAGAATAAAACAGTAACAATCAAATAAAAGATATATATATATATATATATATATATATATATATATATAAATCCATTTCATTGATTGTTTTACTATACATAGAAACTACGTGCCAAGGAGATACTAAGCTTTAAAGAACAAAAAAGGAAGACCTTTATTTTGAAAAAAATGTAAAGATGATTGATTGATCAATTCAACTTTATAGTATAGGAATTTTGAAGTTTTCTATCACAAATAACTGATGAAAACTAGAAACTAGTGTACATAATATACTCATTAGTGACATCTTTCAAGAGATAATCCTTAGTGTTCTAGTAAGAGGCTATGACAAATGGACTTTAAGCATATTGTACGCAAAGCATTTACTCCATCCAATGATACTGAAAGATGGTTATGCAATATCACGAACTGATTGAAATTAGACATGTTAACTATCAGATGCCAACTCAATAGTCTAAAGGTTAAGGCCTAGTTGGAAGACCAGGTTCTTGTTTCAATCCCTGATGGGATCATGGACAAGCACTACTTTGGAAACTCATACTAAGATGAAATAGTTGTCCAGTGCTTCTTGGTCTTCAATGGTTGTCTGACATACATAAGTTCGTGATCTGAACTATAATGTTAAGTAATATTCACAGACTCTCTATTACTAACAAATTAATTCTCATCATAGGCATAAAGTATCCATTAAAAATTAGGTAAAACTGGACAGTAGCATTCTTTCGCTGTTGTTTTTGAAATTGTTAACCAGTAAAAAAAAAACATAAAATCATAATGGATTTAAATCAAAAACACTTAAATTTATTGGTAAAGCTAGATTATGATTAGCAGTGGAATCCACGTTTCGTTTTATTTGAGACTCGTCAGCTAGATGTACTTACATTTAAATTTATTGACGAACATGGTACGTTTTTTCTGAAACTAGGTAAGAAATTGATGGTAAAATTATCATTTAATATCATTAGAAAAACTACCGATTTAATTTAAAAGTGATGACATGAGTAGGTCATGAATTTTAGGTAGAATGATCATATATTCACTAATGACTGGAGTAGAAATGAAATTCTGGAGCTAAAAATAAGAATTTCCGACTGATTGAGTCTTTCATATCGAGAGACAAACATCACTGATGCGATGATAAAACCAACGTTAAGCATTGTGAATAATTAGTCGAAATCGAAAATGACAATCTTAAGAATCGAATTTTATTCGTTCTTTTCTATCTAGAACTAAGGGTTCTCTTAGGAAAGGAGTCCAAAAGTGGAACACAACAATAGTCCAAGGATAAATCTCTGTAAACCTACCATTTTAATGATTAGACTATATTTCAACGTCAAGCACATTTCATCCAATATTTCTACTAGATGTCAATTAATTAAAAGTAATGATCAATTTTCACCGGTAACTAAAATCTATGACATAATTACGGTGTTTATCTAATGTGTTCTCATCAGAATATTATAGAAATGGAACGATATACGTCATCAGTTTCTGTATCATACTTGCAGTATTACAAGATATTCTGTTTTGTAAATAATAGAAGAGTAAGTCACAGTACATCAAATTTCAACTACCTTGAACAAGAGGCGTAGGGACTTTCATATCTAATTACTTAGCTCCGAAACAAAAAAAGATCAAATGTTGACTAGAAAACTGGATTGAATCCAAGAAAAAATAACATAAAATGAGCTAGCTTTTATTGTCCAAATATAATGTAAATATATTTACAATATTTTTACAAACCCTCCAAGACAATAGCATCAATGAACTAATAACAACATATGTCTGACTGCGGACAAACAAATACATAATACGGGAAACTCTTTGAGGCTGTTACATAGACAAATTGTGATGTGTGATGTTTATTAAGTAGGTATGTGAAGCATATTGTTTTTTTAAACAATGTCTTAAATTCAGGTCATTATCTAAAATACTGGAGACTGATAGGTCCTGGGTTCGAATCCCGCGAGGTGGGATCGTGAGTGCGCACTACTGAAGAGTCCCACAGTGGGAAGAAATGGCCGTCCAGTGCTTCCAGGCTTTCCATGGTGGTCTATCTTCAATTGACTCATGATCCCAACTATTAAAACTAAAATACTTCTGCTTATTTTTTATACAAAGAAGCGTCCACATACAAAATGTTATACCTACAACATTTTGTTGTTGTAGGCTAATCAGAAATCGGCCAAATAAGTGTGTATGATTGGCCAAGAAGTGTTTACTATTTCTAAGGGACGATCGCTGATTTTCTTTAAGAGACAGGAATATACATATAAATGAATATACACATATACGGATTAATTCAACCAATAAAATCTTCCATCTCACTCTCCGTCTTCTTACTCGAGCAGGTAATGGGGCTCGTTTATGGGAAGCTTGTGTATCAGTATCGGACAATCAACAACACACCACAATCATTGAAGATAGAAACCACCGCGACTGCATCAGCATAACAAAACAATCGAAAAATGGATTGATAGAAAGTCACATTAATTACCATTGCTTACATAGACGGAGGAGATGACAAACCTCGACATGAACTCAAGAACCTGATTAGTAGCTTGGATTTGTGTAGGGTTTTTTTACAGTTTTCTGGGGAGAATCTACATGAGTAATTTTATCTGAGTTTTATTGAAAAGTTCTTAGTGTTACAGAAGAATCACGTTTATACTCAACTTGATTAAAAATTGCGCACAGTATTTACTGTTAAGTGTTCAAAAGTATCAAAAACGTGGATTATCGTAATTTACATGATATTTCCACATTAATGCGTAATTGCCAATCCAGCTACCTCTGAGGAGGAAGCTATATCGGGCTTAAAACCAAACAGTTTTACTTCCTCCCGTGGTTTGCAGAGGGTCTGACAAAAGTCATACGCAGATCTGTTTTACCACATTTAGTGGATAGTAGCTATGAGCAAGACAAAATCAAAGCATTCAAAGCGATTTATCAAATATCATCAAATTTTCAGTGGCATTTGCTTTATCTTACATATGGTGGAAGCTAATATAGATTTTAAACCGATAACCGCAGACCATGTATTCAGAAAACGTTTATGATATCACTGTTGTTCCTACTTTGGATAGAAATTATTTCTTTTCAACTATTAATTTAGAAAGCTTATTTTTTAAAAGCACTAACCTACCACCTATGTCAACATATTATCCCTATCACTAACAATACACTTGTCGTTTTAATATCAAATTGTACTTTCTACCTATTAAGATTACTTATGTAATCCTTTGTTTTATTGTTATCACTGGTTCATAAACTGCCTTGATTAGTCTAAATTATTTTCTTACATACATAGCTGATGAAGATTTGACTGAAAATAACATTGTTTGATCATATGTGTTATTCTAATGGTTAAATAGCTGTGCCTACAACGATACGGTTATTTCATACAAAAAAATCTTTGTTATTTCATTAGTTAATAGGAGCTTTTTACTGTTTCTTTTTTTGTGCGTGTATTTAATACTAGTTAAATAGAATGGATAAGACTTATAGCACGAACACATAGTCACAATCAACTGCTCAATTTTTCTTATTCCTCCATTATTTTATAATCGTATAGGTATACTTACTTATTATTGTACCGGAGAAAAAAAGATGACAAACGTTCAATATGTAAAATGTTTAAACGCACAGATAAACACACATACATATACGGAACTACACAACAAGAAACATTCAATCAAACTATATATATATATTTCTACTCTGTCATAGAATGAACAAAGCATTTTGCTCCTTCCGATATCGATTCATTTGAATAAACTAATTCAATCGACAATTTCTACTGATGGTATAAATATGTTAGTTAATTCATTTCTTTCCCAAATATGAATATTCCTTTGGGTAATATGTACGTACGTATTTACATAGAGTGTTTATAGGAAAAAAATAAAAATGTCTTTTGAAAAGAATGTTCATCTTTGTAAACAAATCAATGGTTGAATTGGATGTTGCTGTTATTTACCCAAATTATTGGCCAATCAGATACAAATATTATTTTAAGGCAAGAATAATCAATAACCTTTATGAGAACGCTACTTCAATTTATAAACACTACTTATCTAATGTGTAATTAAAAAAAAAAAGGATACATGGACAGCTGATATGGAATCAAACTAGCAAATGACAGAAGTTAATAAAAGAGAACAGTTAAATGAAAAGAGACAGATAGTCGGAATGCTTAAAGTTTATCCGAGTGAGATTAGTATTGATATGTAGTAATTGTACTCGTAAAGTGATAAATGACATTGATAACTTAAGTTAATCTAAATTACCATTTTATTTGTTCGTTTATGAATGAGTTCTATATTGTGCCAAAATATGATACCGAATAAAGCCATTAATAATAATGCACCATTTTTTATGATGTTTAGGAATAAACATTTAATAATTTGTCAGCTTAGACATTTATTATTCCACCTAATATCTAGTTTTTTAATATGATAAACCAATCAGAAGTAGACTAATGAGAAGATCAATCGATGGCGATCAGAAGTTATCCAGGGGACAAGTGGATTTCATTGACCTAGAAATGGACCAATTCCCTAAGGGTTAGGGTTTAGAGTGGTAGCTAAATATACTTTCTCGCTTACTCTTGTATACCCACTTAAGTAGTCAGCTGAGGGGTTAGCGAGTAGCATACAGTGTATAGGTATCAGTTTGCCGACAGTGCTCGTCGCAACAGTCTCACTGTTTAATAAGATATGAAAATACGTCTATATTTAATTTACTATTATTTAAATCAAGAATTAATCTTAGAAAATAACCAGATATGAATAAACATATTAATTTATCTATACCTAAAAATATTGAGAGAAAAAAAATAGTAGTCTGGATGTTTTGAATAATTTTCAATTAATCGATAAGAAATTCTAGACCCTTGATGATAACTGATGTTTAAACTGGTCGATACTGTGTTAACATTTGATTTATTTAAATAATTAGAATTAATTATCTTGCAACTGGGATTAGCCACATTTGCTGTTTCAAAAACATTTCCGATGCCTTTGTTAGTCTGTCATAAGCAACGTAGAACCTGGGATACATCTGTTCAAGTTGCTACACTATATCATCAAAGAAAGATGAATACTAGGGTAGTACAAGTATTTGTAGTATCAGTGATAGTAAAGATCATTAGAAATAGGGAATATGGTTTGAGAATGAATTTATCGAATATAAAATATAAAATAACATTGAATTTCAAAATCTATGGGATAACAAAGAATACATCCGCACCATTGTGACCAATTTCAACACATGTAAGCCAAAATATTTAGGAAGTACTCATGATTATTAAGCCGACCACAACCGTGTAATCCTCATCTTTCAAGTGCTTAGTGAAGCATTGGACCTCAATAGTATACTAATTTTAGCAGAAGCCTACTTACAGAGTAGTAATTATCATTTTACAGGTTTCACAAATGAAAGCTTTTTTGTAAATGTCTCTCCATAAATTCACTAAAATTGACAACTGAATAATCAAACATTTAAGCCTTCTGATTTTTTTTCCTACATCTCTGTCCTTGCTTTGTTTTAATGGTTCAAAAAAATTATTACACCAGAACAAACAATAACTTTGTGAATCATATTTGATAATGTATTTAACCGATGGGTTACACAACTCACAAGATTTTAATAGGGGAGAGAAAATGAATAAACAGATTTTTATCTGACACGATTAATCTTTATACACCAGCTAAATCTTAGCAATTTTCAGCCAGTTCTAAGATTATAAAACATTGATAATTATGTTAGCTATCCAACTAAACTGAACAGAACGTTTCCAAGTAATCGTAGCTAGAATACTAAAATGAATTTTGTATTATACCAATTCTAAATTTAAGAGGATTCATGATGTATATGCGATAATTTCAAATAAATCATTAGACCTCATTGTAACTTGACATGGATTGTTTGACCAAGGCTTATTAGCATTATTTCTCCTCAGATTTTTCACGCTTCAATATATCTGAATGTAGCATACTAATTTTCGATTCCATTAAATCTATAGAATATAATATTTAGAATACATGCACCTTAAAGATTGGAATCTTACAACCTAATACGCATTTCAACATCCAATTAGAATAAGGGTGGTCTTCTGAAACATACAAACTTTCATACTCAAATAACACTAAAAAAGCTTGCGATCTAAGGAAAAAATGTTAACCAAGATGTATGCTTAGTAAGACATGTCGACTTAAAGGTCTGAAGGTTAGACGTTCCTTGTGAGATCTGAAATTCCTTGGTTCGATCTCTGGTGGTATCAAGCACGTGTACCACAGAGAAGTCTAATATACTAGGACGAAATAACAGATTACAACTCAGATATTAGATAAACGATACTTTATACATCATCTAATCAAGTGTATGTTTCCGCTGTGGTATGTAAATATAAACATACTTTATTCACTATAAATATTTTGTCCGTAATAACACTCATTATTAGAATATCTGTTATTTTCCATATAAAGTCCTCAGACTAACATCTTTTTAGAATGAACTATTGAACCGAAAATTATAAGTAGTTGAATGGATGTTTAGTCAAGACTAAGTTGAAACTTCTCACTATTAACTCCATATCAAAATCTCATTCTTTGAAAAGTTCCAAAATATTGCAGTCTTTTTTAATAAGTAGATTACTGTTGAATTATTAAATTCTGTTGGTAGAATGTGTATTATTGCTAGAGGAATTTCAAAAGTTGTAAAACTGAATCCTAACAACTGTGATTAAAATTATTTAAACATTAATCTATTTAAGCGGATTTCTGAATGCATTCTGAAAAAAAATCAATAATCAGAACTAGGTATTATGGTAAAACACCATCGGCGGCCTGCTTGAATATCTGGGCTACCTGTTCCTCCCATCTAGATATTTCGTCAAGTTATCTGTTTTTTTGTCTGTTTTAACACATTATTATGTCTATTGAGCTCACAACCTATTCAGGCGCGTTTATGAAAAGTTTACAACCTTTCGCTGTACGGATTACAAAAAGGTACAACCAGTGACATCATGGTGGCTTGCAATATGCATTGAAACGAATGAACATTATTCAGATGTCGATTATCGAACTCCTAACATCTAACTGGCCATCACTCAATATTTATCGTCAGGATCGATCAAGATATAAGAAAAGGAAACTTGTTGAAATACTTTATGCTGAGAATTAAATATTGTAACAAAAATATAATGTTGAATAAAGCTTATAATAACAATAATAATAATAATAGTAATAATAATAATAACATTAATCCAATGCTGTTCAACAATGCAACAAATATTTAAAGCATCAGTATGGGGTTGTAGAGATTGTTGAGTTTTAATTGATAAAATGAACACCGTTGGATGCTGGTCCAGCGGTCTAGAGGTTAAACATTCTCACAAGATCGAAGGTCCTGGTTTGAAGCCTTACGTGAGGGATCGTGGATGTGCACTGCTGAGGAGTCCCACACTAGGACGAAACGTCCATCCAGTGCTTCCAGGTTTTCAATGGTGGTCTAACATTGATCGGTTCATGATCTCAATTAAAATGATGAGAGCTTAAAATACTGGGTGTAACCTAAGATGAAATTTTCACCTAGTAGGAAAACGTATTTATTATTTAATTAATCAGGCGAATTCCCAGAACTGAATTATTAAACAGGAGTTTAATGATAACATGGTCTCATGATTGACATAGACCCTATGACAGCCATTAATAATAATAATTATAGAAGTAAAGTAGTTAATAAAGAACAAGGAGAATAATTAGATACACACTGCGTAAAGCATTACTTTTTATTGATTTTTTAATAAAAGATAGAATTCCTACAATTGATAACTTTTATCTATTGCTCTCTCTCTCTCTCTCAACCATTCAAACACTCACTCTAACTATCTATCTCTCTATTTCTTACACTCATTTTCTTCAAGTCGTTATATTGTGACAAGTGTAACTGTTAAAGCATTTCGGTATTATCCATTTAAACACTGAATTATTCAGTCAGTACTAATTTAAACCAAACTTAAATTTTCATTAAACAGAAACCCAGTACATAATGTTGTTGATACAAAGTAACTATTCACTATTTTACGAATTTATAAAATGAAACAGTTTGTCTAGCATTTACAATACAACAAATTGTGGACTATTTTAACTAGATTTCTGTTTGTGTGTGCGTGTGCTATTTGATAATATCTCAGAACCAATAATTAATGAATCCACCCATTATTATGCAAGATGAAATGAGCTGTTCATTGTAATTGTAATCAATATCACTTGGAAATTTTTCACGGTCATCTAACTTACTAATAAAAAGAATTGATTAATAAGTTTTATAGTATCTGATATGATAGGTAATTAAAAATGTCAAAAATAATTTTCCCATTAGTTGAACTAATGAAAGCAAATATCAAAATAAACTTCATGCTTATAAAGTGGAATCAGTCAGAAGTAGTTAAAGATATAAGATCTACTAAATAACTGGAAAGGTAGCGTAAATAGTAATCAGTGACATAAGTTAGACAACCATTGAAAACTGGGAACAGTTAATTCTTCTTAGTATGGGATTCATTAATTGTATGCATCCAAGACCACACCATAGATCTAACGTAAAATCTTCAGGTTTGACGGCGAGTGACAAACAATTTCCGATAAACCCTCATATTAATAATAATAATCGGGGGTTATGTGCATTTTACAGACAATACGAGTGTTGTAAATATAATATCGCAATCAAAAGATGTTACGTGACACATCATTAGGGGCAAACAAACAGTTCTTTCTTAGGGATGTCTCATCAATAAGAAATTAGAACAGTTACTTGACCAGTTCAAAGAAGATATAGTATTGAGTAATCAAATATATGCATCTGTGCAATATAGCTGAGTATAAACTTACGAAACTTATAATTATTATCTAAACGAATGATTAAACAAAGTCAAAATTATTTGAAACATCAGTAAATAACACCTTCAACTAGTTATAGAAATATTGAAGTTATTACATTATCTCTACTAAATTAATACATGAAGTATTCGCACGAAAAACAACACACAAATAAAATGCATTCACTTTTCTTCATTTCTCAATATGAATCTCTACATTTATTCATTATAGTTTAACAGCTGATCATTCCAACTTAAGAAACAACACACTCGTTAATACAGGAAACATTCATTCCCAATTGACATTTACATTCTACTATTCACTTATTGAATTATCTTTCCCTAAATGATGCTTTTGGTAAACTACATCGAGAAGGACGATTCAAGACAAGACAGCATAAATGAATTTCTAATCACTGACTCACAAAACAATTTAAACGATTGTCTGATCATTGACTTCGTCACATTACAAGCCTTCAGGTGACAACCAGTCATTCAGAGTGTTTATGCTGGTTAATTGAGACTAGTGGAAGATGGAACTGGTCAACAAGTTCATTGTAATCTTGAGGTAACTAATTTTTATTATGGCATCCAATGCCACAGACCTCATGGAGCTATATTGACCGACATCGACCTCCTATGACACTGAAATATTTACAATCCATTCATTATCAACTGGTAAGCAATATCACAATTGTCTACTCCCCAATCTTCTCATCAATGAAATCACTTATATTAAGCTTCTTAATTTACCAATTTTCCCTCACGGTACAAAACATCTGTTTACTTAATCATTCACTGAACTGTGACCGATGTCTGTTATGTTTTACGATCGTCAATTCCAGCCATTGAACAGTTTTACCATATTAGGTTATTTGCAGTGTCACAAATATCTACTTTCTCTGAATTCGTTTGTGATCAACAGAAGTATTGTCCATCATCTATAGTGTGTGTTTCACCAGAAATCGATGTAGGTAGATGTATAAGTTGGAGATAATTTTCATGGTGCACTAACATATTGTGGTAAATCATTAAACATCTGAAAGTGATTCGATGTTTTTTTCGTTAAACATGATATAACGCGATGGCATTTGAAGTGGACGGTACTGGGTTCGAGTCTCGGAGTGAACATCAACTCTGAGATGCAGGTACATCCAGCTGACGAGCCCCGAATAGGACGAAACGCGCGTCAAACTGGATTCCACTGCTAGCCACTATCCATCTTTGCTTATAATGCTTGTAAATTAAGGCAATATCGAGGCATACGCACAGTATTCACATATGCCAATAAGAGACTGAACAATTTCAGTCCTAAACATCAATGGGAAGATTCAAATAAAACAATATCAAGTGAATGATATAGAAATAGTTTGCTTACACAAACTAATCAACACAGTCATTTCAATAGGCGATAAGACATTTTGAACTCATTCATCAACTAGTAATGGAATACAATAGACGGGTTTGAATGGGGTTAGACGATTTGAACTTGGCAGATGACCTAGCTCATCCCTATCTGTACACATCAACAAATGTATGTCAAGAAAACCAGTGTAGCAGAAGTCTCTGAATTAGTAGGTCTCAACATATGCAAGGGAAAAATCAAGATCCTCAAATACAACACAGAGAACACTAACACTGTACATTTGATGGAGAAACTCGGAAAGAGGTGGAAACTTTCACTTACACGGACAGCATCATCGATAAACAAGGAGAGTCTGATGCAGACGTAAATGCGAGAATTGGTAAAGCAAGGGCTGTATTCTTACAATTGAAGAATACAGAACTCAAAACAACTGTCAACCATCATCAAAGTCAGAATCTTCAACACAAACGTCAAGGTGAAACTGGGAGAACTATCACAACCATCACCAAAAATGTACAAGTATTCATAAACAATTGTCTACTCAATATACGCAATATCCATTGGTCGGATACCACTGTGGCAGAGAACAAGTCAGTTTCCAGCTGAGGAGGGAACTACGAAAAGACGTTGGAGGTGGATAGGACATATATTGTAGACATCACCAAACTGCGTCACGAGGCAAGCGCTAACTTGGAATCCTGAAGGGAAAATGAAAAGAGCAATACCACACAACACACTGAGCCGGGAATTGGAAGCAGGAATCAAAAGAATGAATAGCAACTGGAAAGGATAACCCAGGACATAGTTCGATGGAGAGTGCCAGTGGGCAGCCTATGCTCCTTCACGAGGGGTAACTGGTGTAAGTGAATGAGTAATATTTTAAGAACAGATAGTTGTCGAAACCTATTGTTCTAATTAATAATGGTTCAGTGTTAGTCTTCAGTTTGAGCAAAAATCCTGGATGGAGATCTGGATACATCTAAGTAACAAATGCGATTGAATAAGACATTTAGCTTTAATTGTTCTCTATAAGCAAATATAATTTACTTGTGAATAAATGAGTACGTTACTTTATTTTGCAAATCGTATACTCGAAGGTTAATGATCTAGTGCATATCTTTGAGGACACTGTATTTACTGAGCTTGATGGTTCAGCCGTGAAGTTCATATGATTTTTTAGGACAACATCAACAGAATATACCTCATAAAAAGTGTATACAGATAATTGAAATGTTGAAACCTTTACAATTACCTGGCTAAATGTTCATCTTGCTTTAATTCTATATCATGAACTTCTTTTTCCAATGTCTCAATTCGTGTACGAACTTGTTCCAATTCTTCAGTAGTATCCATTAAAACTGTATCAAATCGTTCAGCTTCATCTTTGTAAATTTCAAGAAATTTATGCAACGTTTCCACATTTCTTGGATCATAAGGATTGGTGATCTAGTTTGAAAAAAAGGCACGTTGAAGACAAAGTAAAATTAATCAGATTTAGAAAATTACACATACGATAAATATCTATGCTCGTTTAACTAAATTTATTATTTACAACAAGTAATACAATCGACTTAATCGTTATTAACTATTGTTAACAATTTTGATAAAAAGAGTTATGTAATCACTGTAGGTACCATCCAGGTCGAAATATACTAATTCATTCTCTTCATATATAGTACATGATATAATTCAAAAAGATTTATGTATACCTCAATTTAAGATTTAAACAATTCAATGTTAAGTTGATTTATTTAATGGTTCTGTTTGTTAATGCCTATTTCATAAGTAAAATCATTTTCAATTTGTATAAATCGATCCGAATCACGACCGATTATTGTTATTTATCAAGTTGTAAAACTCCATTCATATATTTTTCAGAACTATGATTATTTTATTCAGATTTCAACTGAAATAAAACAACACAAATATTGATTAGAGTGAATTTACATTTTTATGGCATTTCTGATTTTGTCTAGTTGGTTTGTTTTTCATTTCGAATAAAGAGTAACCATCAATTGATTCATCGAATCGCTTGTTTTTTTATTACTGAATGACAGAAAAATACAATCATTATTTAAGGTGATAATTCTTAAGACAAAGCAAAAAGAAAACACAAAACAGAATTCAAGAAATCTGTCATTTTTTGATGTAGGCGGGTTTTGTGGGGATTTTTAGATGATATCTATTATCGAGTAACATCATATGAGATTCTCATTCTAATGTGGAACTCCTTAGTGAATTTATTGCCGAGTAAGAAAGTTAAGGATAAATTTTTGAATAAACATTTTTTTATTTAGATAATCTTTAGAAAAATTGATAAATATCGTCATTTTTAAAGTGACAATGATTTGTATTTCATGAATCGTAGTAGCAATCCGTTCGTGTTAACAATCTACATCTAAGAAGAAAAATTTTAATCAGTTTGAACGTTTTACTTCACTTATAACATGTTTATATACAAACATTAAAAGCTCAGTATTAAACACAGATGAGAAAATAACTATTTTTCTAAATAAAACGATCTACTGCGTCTAAGTTACTTTTAATATTCTTCTTGTTCAGTCTCCACCCCAAGCAATGACCATGTAATCCTTTTCAGCTCGTCACTTTTTTTAGAAAACTTTTATTTGTTTTAACTATTGTCTATTGTCACTGGTGAATTCAGATGCAGATGAATTATGAAAGCACTGATAACTATCAACTACACACAGATGAATTCGATTTGACGAGTGATACAAACACAAAGTAACCATACATAGAGGTGAATAGGAATTATGCGAAAAAAATATTTTTTGTTGTTGAATATCTCCTTAGCAAATACTTTATAGGCCAATGGTAAATCAACTTCTGTTCTACAGGAAAACATGATAAAAGGTATGTGTGTCTGTGTCCATGTTATTCCCATTTCATTTGTATTACAAAACGTACATAACTAAATATCTCACTTTTTCCAGAGTTAGTCTAATAAAAAAGACAGGAATATACTACGCACCGGTGAACATGATCTTGTGAAGAGATAGTGAGGATGATAAATTTATCGAGAAATAGACATACATTTAACCAGTACAAAATGTCATTACATAACAATATGATAATATTTTGCTTTAAAGTTTCATTGCAGTTTGTCTATTACATTAATAAGATTCACCTTTATTACTGCCAAGTGAGTGCTATGAAAATATATATTAAATAAGCGTATAAAGCGTCTGTAAAGATTGTTGAACTTTACAGTTTACATCATGAACTGACTTCAGTTGGATAACCATTGAAAACCAACAAGCGATGGATAGTTGTTTCGTTCTAATGTTCAATTTCTTATTAGTACTCAGCAATGACTCGAAACCATAGTCTTCAGGTCATTAACATTTAAACAACAAACGCGTAAACAATCGGATGTAAGGCACTTACCGATAGAAGCAGAAAGTGACAGGAAAATACTGAAATTTAATTGAAATCAGAAATGAAAGCCAAGAATGGCCCCTCTGTGGTTTAAAGGTTAAGGACTCATGGCTAGATTTAAAGGTCTTGCGTTTAATTCCATATAGGGTGTATGTGAGCACCACTAAAGTCACACACTAGAATGGAATAGTTGTGCAGTACATTCTGATTTTCAATGGTCGTCTAACTAAGAGCAAACCATTATATGATCCCTAATATTAAAAAAGAATTTCTACTAAAAACAACTGATTTTACTGATAGTCAGTAGTTAAAATTAACTATTCAGAACTACAATTAATATCATTATGATTGTTAAATTATTTGAATCATTTCTAAATAAATAATCACTTGGCATCTAATTATCATTATCTGAATATTATCGACATTACCAAAGAAGCTTAGATCTTGTATTTATTGTCAATCGTGAATTTATTTCAAAATTCTATCCAGATAAGAAATCTGTTATTACACAACAGTGTTAATACAAATTCTATTTCATAAAGTATTTAATAAAGCTTTGTATAAAGTTGAAATTATGATCATATGTACAATGATGATCAGTCAATACTTATTTTAAAAAGTCGATCTCTCTCTCTCTTAAATAACTTGATTTAACCGTTCCCTTCAGTTGTAATGAATTAATTCATAAAAAAATTTGAATAGAAACTATAAAAACATGTGGTCAATAAATTTGTTTGTAATACACAACTGAGTAGTTTCGGCCAAAACATAGTGCAGCTTCATCAATCTTTTGTTTACTGATCTGTGTAATGAAAATATTATCCGTTATTTTATTTGAAATAGAATTAATTAATTAGTGGAGCTCATTTAACAAGTATTATCATTTTATGTACTCAACTGTGAACTATATTTATTAATTTATGACAAGATAACAATACTGTATGACAGTCCTAATTGAATTAGCTGAAGTACATCTCCAGAGTACATCAAATTGATTGAAAGTAAAATACTTTTATCATTATACCGCTTCTATTTTTATTCTACACTTTATAGGTGATAGAAATCAGTAGTTGAAGAAGTTAAATTATATCAATACATGATTGATAGGACCTTTTTCACTCTATTCTCTCTTATTCTAAATATTAAACAGTTGTACTCTAAAGGTTATTAAAACTTATTTATTTCATGTTTCGTTTTAGTTGAGTTCTTTTTTCATGTTCATCGTTATCAGTACATAACTATTTTTATTACTTGACGTTAATTTTCATCATAAATTGACAATTCATATCAAATCAGATATTCAACCCATGGATTTGAAGTAATGAACAAGACCCATTGTGTTATAGAAGAAAGAAGGTAATTCAGCGAAGAAAACTTTTTCTTCAACGATCTCATTTACTCAAGCTGTACAACTATATTTATAGTTAATTTTATTTGCTAAAACAGTGTTCTATAGTAAGATAGAAGGATGTTAAATACTTAAAAAAGTTTGAAGTGGTATGTTGTCAAGAATTTAAAATCAGATATTAGAAGTTATTGTTATATCCGAACGAAAAATAAATGAATGGCAACTCTTAAGAATTATTCATAGACTATTATTACATAAATTCCTATTGAATAACGGTTAAATAACTAGGTTATGTCTACATTCATATTCCTTTTATCATAAACTGTCATTTGCAATACGATTTACTATTCTTAAATTATTCCCAATTTATCAGTTACAGTATCCCACACTAACAGCTACTCTTAGCTTGATCTCGTAAAATTGCTATTTTTCATTTTACAGTGTGATGACGACTGGTTTGCTTGTACATAAACTATGTATGTCTGGAATATACGATTCATACAGTGGAGGCTGAGATTACTTTCTGAACTTCAACGGGCAGGGCTGGGGGAAAAGGGTCAATAAAGATTCAGAGTTGACGTAAGACAGTCAGTGCTGGTTGACGTAAAATTAGTTTAGCACAAGAAAAAGGTCATATAAGTCGATAATCTGATTGGCGATTTTGCCACATGGCTATTGACAGGGGTAAAAGTTATAACAGTCATTGATGAGACTATAATTTATGGACGACTTTTGAGCGACGCTTAAATGACCTTGATAATGTCCACCTATTAACTAGGACTAACTGAGGTTTATAAAACAGTGTGAAGCATTCGAATTATGATTTTCAATTGATGATTAGGGTTAAGAATTAAATTTAGGGTTTTCATCACCAACTGACATAAGCTAAAATGCCAAGACGCTATTTAACCTATTGTCTTATATCTGATTAGTTCGTCCATAAATTATATTCTCGCTCAGTTATGCAATAATCCACTAGAGAAAAGTGGTAAAGTGAAGATAATTGTCCTAGTTAGCACAATATGTAATAGGACTATGCTTCATTGTGAATGTGGAACGAAAATGACATCACGTAACGAATTAAAATAAAATAAACTACTGATACTTTTGATAAACTAAAAATCACATGAATCCTAAAGTTTTATTTAAGTGAATGATTTATTTATCTTTCAATTCAGTACTATAAATATGTAAACCTTTTTATTTAAAGTACAAAGGCATTCATTATAATAGTTAAAGCTTGTCAATAAAAAAGCTGAACATTGAATATTGCAAAAAATTATTTAAATAAACAGACCCAGAATACATAATTCAAAATTTGTTCAAATGGCAAATATGAATGTATATTTATAACTAAACTGAAATGTACAACACTAGCTAACACCTTCAACTAGTTATAGAAATATTGAAGTTATTACATTATCTCTACTAAATTAATACCTGAAGTATTCGCACGAAAAACAACACACAAATAAAATGCATTCACTTTTCTTCATTTCTCAATATGAATCTCTACATTTATTCATTATAGTTTAACAGCTGATCATTCCAACTTAAGAAACAACACACTCGTTAATACAGGAAACATTCATTCCCAATTGACATTTACATTCTACTATTCACTTATTGAATTATCTTTCCCTAAATGATGCTTTTGGTAAACTACATCGAGAAGGACGATTCAAGACAAGACAGCATAAATGAATTTCTAATCACTGACTCACAAAACAATTTAAACGATTGTCTGATCATTGACTTCGTCACATTACAAGCCTTCAGGTGACAACCAGTCATTCAGAGTGTTTATGTTGGTTAATTGGAGCTAGATGACAGCAAAACATGGAACAAGATCTTGTGAAAGATGGAACTGGTCAACAAGTTCACTACAATCTTGAGGTAACTGATCCTCATTATGGCATCCGAGTCCACACCAGCTAGCGATTAGGTAATAATTTCGTCTTAGACATTTTAGTAGCAGTCCACATACGTAGTTTGATCAAGGACTTCGGTGTCTACAGATCAGTACAATATTTTTGTATGATTGTGATGAAATGCAAAGGTGTGTTATTTTAATTTTACTCAATTTTAGATCCAAACCATTATGCAATATGTACTAGAGGTTATCTAAAAAATTCCTTCATATACACGTCATTTCATGTGTATAAAAAATGTCCTAAGACTGTCAATCATATATATAAATCAAGATGTCTTAACATAGTATGAATAAGTTCAAAAATAAGGTTTTTCACCAATCAAGAACTGAAGAAGAAATTATTTCTTTGGAATATTGAGATATACTTCGCCTATGAATGGTAGTCAATAAACAACCCTTTTAGCAAGTTTAGAAGTATAAATTTACCAGTTCAATTAGAGGCTCGAACATGCAAACATACTATTTCATTTCTGAAAATTATCTCTCTCGGATGACCAAAGGATAGAACAGAACAATCAGAAGTTTTGCTGTGACCAATTCAGTCGTTGCTGATCACCTCAATCGACACAATATTAGCAGTCAATGGTTTATGAATAGTTCCTTTGAACTTTCCCAATGCTCACAGAATTCGTCTGTTACTTACGACAACAGCCATAGGAAGATGTTCATAAATCTAATCATTGTGTACAGAAAACGATTTTGCCGTTTGTTTATTCATGTTCAGATACATTCACTCATTATCTTCACTTGGATCTTGATTTGCAAAATATTCTATATTATTTATTCCACGAATTCGCTCTCTGTTGAATTATACTGTCAGTACCTAATGATTTTTACTACCATTGATAATGTTACCAGTTTTACTGATCTCGTATTTGTCTTAATAATTTCATCCTTCAGAACTGATCTGTTGTGGTGACTTGGAATATTGCGTATGTATGTCAGGTTTTATGTTAGTCATAATTGACCGACTGAATAATATATCTTGAGGAAACATCAAGATATGTATTCATATTTGATTCGTCGCCATTTATTTGGTATTCATTCGATATCTAATCTTAAGATCATATATGTTTTACGCTTAACTTGAAATCTTGTATACTATTGTCGTTCCAAAATGAGGATCTAATTTTTTAAAAATATTTCTTTACTCAACTTGTAAAATGGAAAGTTAAGGGAAAGTAACTTACATCATTTATACATTTATGTTCCGCAGTCGTTGCGGCCATTTGAGCATTTGCTGATGTTGTTCCTCCTGATAACGTTGCTCCTTGTGACGGGATATTATTTACTTGATCTGCAACGCCTGTATGATTTGGTAAATTATTCAATGTCACATGACCATGATGATTACCGCCTAATAGAATTTCATCTTCACGACGTGACAAACTGTCAGCAAATGTTTCAAGAACACAACGTTGCTTTTCTGTACGGATAATTCTATTGACTAGATTATCTGCACGACGACGACATTGGCGTAATTCAACTAATAGCTCATTAACACATTGTGACCAAGTATCTTCTTCACCAGATAATGATTTTGCTGAAAAGCTCACGTCTAGAATAGTTGCAGCTCCACGGATTTCCACACTGTATTAAAAGAAAATGAAAATATTTAAGAGAAGTGTAATTATTTGAGTAAGTAGTTACAAATAAATTTGTGATAATGTTGTAAAATAAAATTAAACAATATGAACAAACACCCATCGTAGTAATAGTTATAATCCCAGCGGAGAATTATTTTGAGATACAATTGTCCGAGTTCTAGTGAGGAGCGGTGATCAGTATAGTTCAGCTGTGTTTGGTTTAAGACGATAATCCACTGATTATATTGAGAGATGGTGTCACAATATCGTGAGTTGACTGAAGTTACAAATGTAAATCAGCAATGCTGGATCAATAGTCTAATGCTTAAGTCCTAACAGTAAGAACTGAAGGGTTTGGATGTAGTCATAATTTAGGTAAGCGATGCGTACTTTTGAAGAGTTACACACTGCGACGAAATATCTGTCCAGCGCTACCTGGTATTCAGTGGTTATCTAACTAACGCTATTCATTGATGTAAGCTATAAAGTGGTTTCACTTAAACTACAAACTTAATATAGCGAAATACATTATCATATTTAAGATGTATTTCAACTACATTACACCATTAATCAAGGATAGAATTTTACAGTTATCTATTTTGGGAATTGGATTACCATAAGTGACAAAGCTACTTGACTTATAATTAAGCTACCTTATTTTGTCTAGACAAAAATATTTAAACAGATGAGCAATTATTTGTTGGAAAACTACTGGATGGAGTGAAACACAAAACACGAAGTAAACATTTTTGGATAGTACATAGAATTATGATACTATTTCATGAGTTTCGATAATTAATAAAACATTCTAGTGACTGTAGCTTTAGTCCGCAGAGAAGAATATAAACAATAGAGAATGATTATATGAAAGGTCACATTGTATTAAAGACTATACAATTAAGTTAATTTTTTTAATATTTAGATCATGTTACAAAAGTAGTAAGCGATTATTGTAGCGATCGTTGAATTGACAATTTGACATCACAAACTAACTGCTATAGGTGAACTATTATAAACCTGGAAATATACTGGTGTAAGTATAAATAAAGAATTTCATACGAAGCCTGAAGGATCTGGGTTTAATCCTTAAAGGGTTACCAGAGGTGCATTGCTGAAGAGTCGCAGTCCAGAAAGAAATAAGTATCTAGCGCTTTCTGGTTTTCAGTGATTATCTAATTAAAGTGAGTTAGTGATGTAAATGTGGATTAAAGTAAGCAATTAGTTCTCTTCTCGTTAATAATTTAATCAGTTTGAATTAAGTGTTGTCATCAACATAATATTACAAATATCCAGTAACTCATTGTCAGGCTTGGAAGTATGGATGGATTATATTTTTAATAGGTTATGTGCAATGAAATCAAAGGGTCAAAAATTCAGATTCCACAATTCAATCGTTTAATAAATTTTCCTACTGTAATGAACTCATATAATACGTTACTTGCACCTTAGTCGGTATTAGTTTAATTTGATGAAGTTCGTCAGTTAACTTATTTAACAGTTGGTATCATTTGGCCAGTAATACTTTGTCTATGTCTTTATACCATTATTATCACGTTCCTATGATCAAGTGTTACAGCCTATACATACATTTCTCTAACTGAAATCTTAGTTGCTTAAATCACTCGATAAATCATACGCTTGTTAGAATATAAATGAGCTTCTTAAATACATTTATTAATTCGCATTTGTATTTCTGTTCGTATTCGCTTACAGTGCATTTGGATTTCGGAGCTGAGGTGTATATTAATAAACTGTGGTCAACATTTTTTATTGCTTTCTGACATACCATTAAAAGTTATTTAATAATAATTATCAGGACGACTGATATACAAAGAAATTTCACTACATTCTTACTAATAATAATTAAAAAGCTATGACACACAGAAACATTGTGTTTAATAATAAAGACATACATACTCAAATAACTTAATAGAACAACATATTATTATACCAATAACTAGATTTAATTAATTCAGTTTACACAGTAAACACGTCCTTTGGTTGGTAGACGGATATCTCGCCTACGCCATAAATGATGCAAGTTGGCAGAACCTAGTCGAGTCTACTGTAGCCGTGCTGAGATTTCACCACAAACCAGACCATAAAGGCTGATGCGACTCTCAAAATAAGTGGAGCACTCGACAAGCTCAACTACTTCATTCCCTATCATAAGTTCAGGTACCGATGCAACTCAATCCTGAAGCAACATTTTGCATTTTGAAGGGGAGAATCGCATCCCAAACATACATGCATTGTTGTCTAGAGTGATCAAAAGACTGTGCATTTTGTCAGCATCTTTACCAACTAGAACTATGTCATCGGAATATTTTAAATCAACAAGTGAATCCCCCGGTAAAAGTTCAACTCCTGGAAATTAAGATGAGGAAAATCACTGAACGGATATGTAAAACTTTCTATTTTAACGATGATTGTTTTACAAATGTTAATTTATAACATAGAACACCATCTCACTGAAAAATTCTGTGATGATAGTCACTAACCCTTATTTGTTCTAATGAGAAAAAGGAGTGATTAAATATTGGCATACAATACAGTTTATTCCTTTCCGCAAAATTAAACAGGCCATTTCTCATGTAAATAAATAAATATTCAAAAATATAAATACGATGTAACGAATAATGTAACTTCACAAACGACCTAATATAATGATGACTGACTTTTTCGGAAAATGTAAGGAAAATAAAATCTACTGAAGAGTGAACTTACACCCGCAAAACATTTCAAACGATACCATACACAAACATATATATATATATATATATATATATATATATATATATATATATATATATATATATAAATTCACTAGCCATACAAAAGTAACTCATGATAATAACGACAATGAAGGTAAACTGTGTTAGAGAAAGGATAATAAATATATTGAAGACAAGTTTATCAAATCCATGAACATTTATACGTTCATTTTGTGGTGTATGCTATTTATATTAACAGATATAAGTAATATACAACATCAATCAGAAGTGGAATGATTGGTAGCAGAGGATTGAGATTGAAATAAAATGAAGAAAGAAGAAGATAGAAATCAATCAAGATAACAACAGGAATGAAGGAACAACGAATTTTATCAGCAACACTACAAAGATGTTGTGAAAATGATGTATTTAATGTATGATTTTCACATTTTACCAAGTGATAGTGTAATTTTGCATTAAACAAATTGATTATCCCTATCAAGTATTTGTTCAGTATAATATAATCAGTACCAAGTTATTGTATTTATAATAAGTAATTATGACGTAATCCAAAGTATCTTTATGTTGACAAATGTCCACTTATCAGTTATAAGTTAAGTACACATAACAGATGTTTAGTTAACTTTTTTTGTAACTTGAACAGATGAATGCAATACCTAAAAGTTAATGAACTTTTCTGTTTGTTTTGATAATTCATTCTTCTTTATCCTATTCTTACAGGATTAACTAGAGAATCCAAAATTAGGGAATACAATATTCTGGATTAGTAAAATTAGTTACTGAGCAAAATAGCTGAATCTTATCATGTACACCTCAAACTAGAATATCGTCAAAAGCAGTGGTAAATTGTAAAAGTAATCAGTGTAATGTAAGAGTATTGACATGTGTATTTTGTGAAAAATCAATCTCATATGTAAGATCAAGTCTCATATACATATATATGTTCCAATGAAATGAAATACATTCATTTTAATGTGCTCACAGAAATTATGTGAACCATTCTCAAGAAGAATATTACTTACTAATTACCTACTCATCTTCAATTAGTTACTTATATAACTGTACTAAACTTATTTAAAATAAACAAATCTTCTAGTATCTTAAGATAAACTTTATTAAAACAAAATAACCAACATTCTATGGGTTCTATAATATTGCCTAGATATTTATTAATTTACAATCAAATAGCCAATATAATATTTCTATCAACATTGTTAGTCATTAAGTTGTGTAACCAATCTTATATTATTGAACAGACACAAGCGATTAGGCAAACAGATTAATTGTGATATGAACAGTCGTATAGATAAAATAACTACTATTATATATTTCAATCATTACTTTTCGCTGAGATTTTTTCCCACTGTATATGCAATGGATATACTTTATTGTAAAATAAATACTCCTAAGTGAATGCTCAGCACACATTAACAAAGAATCTCATAACAGATGTGAAAATAGATAAGGATCTTAAAGTGAAAAAGTCAAACAGTTTTTTTTGTTGGTTCACTAAACCTACTGCATAAAAAAATTCAAATCGATAAGAACCCAGGTAACGGAAATAAGGATGAAAAACAATATTATTAACATAAGGGTTTTAGGAGATCGTTGAATTTTATAGCTTACATCAACGGATTGGTACAAACCTCCACGTGCTCACCAGTGAATAATTTCAAAGAGTCATTTCTAGGATTCTATTGAGCAGTGTAAACCAATAGGACTCAACGCTTTGGAAGGTGGTTGAATAGTATTGAAAATTGATTGAAGTTAGAAATGTAAACAATCGTATGTAAACTCAGTGATCCAAAGGTTAGGAGCTCTTCTCACGATCTAGAGGTCTCGGTTTGTATTCATCGTAATGTAGCGGATGTGCACTGCTCAGTTGCATGGTAGAACAAAACAACTAACTAGTGTTACCTGGTTTCCAAAGGTTATTGAACTAAAATCAACTCACAATATATACTATGCAAAACAGTTTTACCCAGCGATATTGAACGTGATAAGTTTAAGAGAAAAAAATTAATTATTGACCATAAAAACTTTTTTCATGTGGGGTTTGTGCAGATTTTATCGAATTTAATTAGATTTTTACTGCTGAATGACATCAGCTGAAGTATTTTTGAATCTCAGTAGTACAGGACAAATATTCTACCTAGTTTAATGTTCCTTAGAAGTAAGATACCTGTCCTTTGATAAAATCCAATAGTAGCTGTATAATGATGTGAATCTATTTTAGTTTCAAAACGTAGAACACTAGACACTTACTAGTTTGTCAAAACGTACTGTTCCCATTGAGACACTTAGATGTCCTTAGTTCAATCTCATGTGTGATAGTTTGCCTAAATTAGTTAGGAGCCCCCAAATCAAGATGAAACAGCTATGTGAGTGCTCCCTGGTGGCTTTCAATAACAATCCATGAAGAAAACTATCATCATCACATAGAGCTATGTATTTTATCTTTATAGTCAAAAAATGCTTTACATACTTCATAACCGAAAATAATAGATTTTATTTGCCGTATGTGTTCAAGAGGTTTACGGGAACATGTAAGTGATAATTCATATTGATAATAGATTTTACAAACAATCAAGATATAAAGGATGAAATTATTTCATTGTTCTAAAGTCAATCTATCAATACAAAAATGTGAGATAATGTTCTAAGTTAAAACAGATTTACTTATCAAAGCAAACGAAAGTTAACTAAACGTTCCTTTTTCAATATTAATTAGATTATATTGAGAACGTTTGTCTCTTAAACTCGGCTTAACAAAGTTTCTAATCTTATATGTCGTAAAATGACCCACCTTATTTTCATGAAATCTTGTCAAATTTCTCGGTATATTTTCCTATTACTTCTATCGATCACACTGAAAGCACTCCATTTAATAAGTAATATTAATCGAATATGTAAACGTAATTTCACCAGCAGTCACTTACTATCTAAAGTTAATAATAAATAGTTTTTTATATCCCAATGAGTAGGAATTTGTTTTTATGGCATTTCTTAACTTAATGTAAGTCACTTCTTCAGAGTAAATAAATAACTAAAATAAAACTGTTGGATTTCCTTGAAATCATGAACTGATCAATGTTAGACCCTCGTTGAAAATCGGAGAGCACTGGACAGTTGTTTTGCTCTAGTATAGAACTCCTCAGTAGTGAGTATCTACGATCCCACACATGGAACTCGAATCCAGAACCTTTGGTACTTAAATACGTACTCAGTTCGTCTTGGACTTGCTTTACATTGTTATGCTCTACTCATCATATAATTAATTTCTATCATATGAATTATACTCTCTTAAAAATAGTTTTACAAGCATTAATGCAGTAAAAATATCAATCACATTTTCTTTATATCTTCATAAAGAGTATTATTTTACATTATGTAATTAAATCTATAAAATAACGAACGTGTAATAATCCATATGGCTTATAATCTATTCTCATGAATGTGTTAGTTGATATTATGATTGCAAACATTTTAATAGATTAACTGAGGTTTCAAAGTAAGAAGTTGATTGAACTGAAGATATCTAGGTGTACGAATCGTAGTTCATTAAATGTTGAACAAAATTTTATTTTCCCATGTTTTAACTACCCATTGATCATAATAAATTGGCTAATATATGTTTCAATAATTAAATCAAAGTATATTTATTGAATAAATAAACCATACCTTCTATGTATTTTGAAAGAGATGAATAGATAAAAATGTATTTGGACAGTATGTAAATAATAATGAAAATCATAGTAAGTTCTTCTAATCAGAATGTTTATTGATGAATCTGTGTGAACGTATGTTCATCTTAAATGTTAAAAACTTTTACCAATACCTTCATACCAGCTAAAAATACATTACTGGATATCAGTTATTAGTGGCTTGGTGGATGGGTTGGATGCAATAGGTACTGAGTTCAAACGAACATCAATACTGAGATACAGGTGTATCTAGATGACAAGTCCCGATTAGGACAAAATAGCTAGCCTGGATTTCACTGACAACCACAGTCCATTTATACTGAAACTAACTATGAAACTAATTGGAAATCTGATAAACTGTAAGTTGTGGAGAAAAGAAATAGATTTATTTTGTTATTATTCTCTTTTTGCTAACTATTGGTTAAGACCATTTCAATATCTTCATGTTGTTTCTTTTTTAGATACTACCAAAGAAAGCCGAAAAGAATAAAAATACTTATACCAACAACAGATAATTCTGAAAAAAAATGGACATAAAGATACAAAAATAATGAATGAAATGTGTCAAAGATATGTTTAAAATTTAAAGAAAAAGGACAATGTTTATACATAGATAATAGATAATGCAACCGTAAGCATTCAACTATCAATCAGAATTGTTTCACTCAACTCGATAAATGTCATAGTTTCCCATATACCTCAAAATAGAGATTAGAGATTTGTATTATGTAATATGAGAGTCGTCCGTATATTTTTGATTTATACTGCAAACTTCTTAAGACTACATATATCATCTAGTTAATATCTTGGATATGAGAAACATAGATGAGATCCAAATGACCAGTAACCAATGTTTTCGTATGAATTTCATTTTGTCTCATTTGGTTATCAATCATATCAACAAACCGACCTCATTATCTATATAATATTTTCTGTATAGATAACTAAGAAAATTAAATGTCAATTATTGTTTTATTTATTAGTCTAGGACTATTTTATTCATGAATCCTGAGACAATTAGTGAACAGGTTAAAGTATCCGGACACTATGGTTTGAAACGCCCAAGCTAAACGATAAAACACAATACACATTGAGTTTACATTAAATATGAATGACCATTCACATAGTGAAATAACCTTTAGTTGAGTTAAACAAACTGCTGACAATTTACTTATTATGCATACTTATGTAAAGTGAAAATAATTGGTCATATCATATTAAGCCCCTGAAGTTGATTAAATATAAAACAACTAAGATAATACCCCGATCGACAGCAATCTTTAATAATTATGGCTTACAAATCAAACTTAACAAAGCTCTTTTAACTAAAGTCTATATATTCACGGTCAATAGAGAATATAAGTCAGTAACACTAAATCATGTGTGAAAATCTCTTAAAGCGATCGAAGTGACATTTATATTATCATTAATTTTAGACTAAACAAGTGGATGTTTACTTGTTGATTACACTATGGATAGTTGAAATTTACAAAATCTAGGGCATTAAAATGTCTCCATGTTAAATTTTATAATTTTCAACTTATTACTGATTCTGGTTTCTTTACTGTTTATTCAGTCTATTCGATAATTAATTATAGTAGCCATTCAATGGAAATAGAAGTTTGATATTGAAACATGGGCAATAAATTAATGAATTAGTTGATAACAGATAATGAAGTTAATTATGATCTAAACTGTTCATTTCTGTGTGTGCAAATGTCAATATAAATGCGTAATACATAAACTGTACTGTAAGACAATTGAACTAGTTATTCGTTGCAGTCAATACACTTTTTAAAGTTTTATGATAATTCACTGTCTCAATTTATATTCACTTCATTTATTCGGTATTCACAATTATTTGACTATTACCGACTGAATGGGTAGATATATCAAGAATCACTATCAAATAACTTTACATTTTCAAAAGTAGAATTCATGTGGAAGGTCATTAGTATTCTACATCTGAGTATGATAGAATTTACTAAACAAGTTTGGAGTTTTCGAGACTTTAACAGCTTAAATGAATTTTTCCAAGTACATGTTTCAATAAATAGTATCGAGTAGTTAATCATAAGAACATACAGAATGAATAGGGAAGTTTGATAGATTATTAAAGAACAGATACATGTTCATAAAAAATCAATCTCTTAACAGTTCCAATTAACAGCATATCTTCATCTATTTACTGATAAGATAGTTAGTCGGGTAATCAGCAGAAGACAATCAAGACGTTTATCAATCAACTATGTTTTTCGTCTTTTCTAAAGGCATAAAGAGTTTCTATTTATTCAAGATAAATTTATATATTCAAGATGCAAGATAATTAAACATAAAAAAGGAATTGTTTGTCAATAACATTAGCAATGATGCATAATGTATATCACCAATCATCCGATATAGATCAAAACCCACCAATCGACTTGGTTACTATAAGATGACGAATTTAGCTGCTATTAGAGGTCTGTGCCCCTACCCCAAATAGTTTAGTGGTAACATTGACTGACACGGGTTTCAATTCCATGGAAGCCTCATATTACTAATAAATCCCGCCGGAATATTTAAACTAGTAAGAAATCTAGGTCATACGTTTCCCGCTAACTGCCACCGACTACCACATACAAGGAATCGATTTTTATCATCTTACATTTGTTACTAGTTGATAAATATTATCGTTAGTTGACATTATAAACAATCAATTCTTAAACTACGATAATCTTTCTTTTTGTCATATTGTTAGGTGAATATACCTTGAGAGTAAAATTTAAATGATTTAATTTCAAAGTAAATTCAATTAGATTTCTATAGTTGGACAGGTTGATAGCTGTTGTGACAGAATAGTTTCTTTTAAATCAATACCGATTTAATTACCCAATTGAATGAATAGGTATTTCGATTTTTTTAAGATTGTGAACTTCACTTATGATAAGAAAAAAAACATTCTTCACGTTAAAATACACACAAAATCCAGTTAGACAACCGGAAACGAGTAATTAGTATTAATTGAAAATATCATATCCCGACTATAGGTATATCAGACCTTAATCTATTCGCTTGTTGAATGATATAGTCGGATGAAATTCCAATCATTTTAAGAGTGAAAGTGCTTTCTGTGAAAACCGATAGTTTCTATTCAGAGAATTGTCATTTAAAAGTAAACTTGAACAAGCGATCAAGAAGATGGACAGGTAACTGATTTACTATTGTTGATTTGCATCCTGAAAATTATATTCAAAAAATGTATCGTCTTATCCCTGAACTCCTCAGGAATACAAAATATTGGATCGCAACCCAGTGCAACTGATTGTTAAGCGTTCTATACGAGGCGGTCAAAGATGAGCGCTACTAATGGGTTCTGTACCAGGGTGAAACGGGTGTTCACTCCCTCCCTTTCCTCAATAGTTGTCAGTCTGTGATGCGAAACTTCAAATGTAACAACCTCCATAACATGATATAGTAATATAAATATAAATAAGCCATTGATTAACTAAACTGATGTAAGTCACTGTGTCTCCACACGCACGCATTTTTTTGCAAACCAATTTATGAAGTAATAACGACACCTTGAAATTATCAGTATGAGGTTGTGGGGATCGTTGAGTTTTGGTTGAGATCATGAATCGATGAATGTTAGACCACCATTGAAAACTCTAAAGCATTGAACAGCAGCTTCGTCCTAGTATGAAACTCCTCAGCAGTGAACATCCACGATCCCGCACGCGAACTCCTAAACTCTAGTCTACTGAGTCAGCATCCGACGGTATTAACGTCTAACTTTAGCCAATCCACAAAACTGTGTAACCATCTTCTTTTATTTTCGATGAGTAACATTGAAATTACTCAATATTAGTTACTATTGATAAATAAACACACAATGAACATGCACACATCTGACTTAAATGTGTCGAATGTTTTGTTTTCTTGTAATCTAATGATGAATTGTATAATTTTTAAAATCAGTCAATATTCGTTTGTTATTTGTTATAGTATGCCAAGACAAGTAATATTATGTAAACAATTTCATAAAATTAATTGAAATTTTACTGTAGTTTATTTAAATAAAAACTTTTCAATTATTTTGCCAAAATAAAAAAAGTAACTTAAAAAAATTTTAAAAAAACTACTATGCATGTATTCGAGTAAGCACGTATACAGATAATAAGTGTAGTAACCTTTGGGTTACACTTAGTAAAACAAAAAAAGAAAAAAAAGAAATGATCATATTACTACACTCTATGTGAAGTCAGCTGACTAGGTTAAAGTATGAACGAGAATACTGTAAAAAATAAACCGAATAACTGAATGATTGTGTGAGACATGGAAAGAAATGAAATAATTATAATCTTGTGATTCTTATTTGAACTGAATAATCATAAAATTGGCAGGTACTAGTCATACCAGGTATATTAGCATGAATCCACTTAAATTAACATGTGTAAGTGGAGTAATTCATACTAATTAACTGAATGTTAATATTTCTGTAAAATGTAAAGATGTTCTAGAATCAAATTAAATTAATACCTAATCATATTAAAAGAAATTGATTAGAGTTAGATACGTTCACTATTTGACCTTGGCTCAGTGATCTAAACGTTAAGTGCTGGCCGCGAGACCTGAGGTTCCTCGTTTTGATTTTCAGTAGGATTATGGACTCAAACATCCTATACTTGAATGAGATAGCTGTGCATCGTTTCCTGGTTTCAGTGGTTGTCGAACAAAGATTAGTTCTTGGTGTTAACTATGAAATATAAAAAGCATTTAATGAATACTTAATCTGGTGCTTTTAAGATTTTGAAATTAATTTGGGAATAATTTGAGCTAGCGTTTGGAAGACTATACCAGTTTATACAAGAAATTAATAACTGGGGATACATTAATTTTTTTATTATACAAAAGCGATCAGAAAAGTGTAATCATTTAGCCAGTTGTTAACGGGCTATAACCAATAACTTCATCAAAACGCACATCCTTATCTACGCAAATCACAGTATAAGTTAAGTATGAGTCATCCTACCCCTGAAATCCTAATTGGACACTTGACCCAAAAAAAATTAAATAGGTGGATTACTTTTTAGAATGACAGATGTAAAATATACTTCAGTTTGAATAGACTGGTAGTGCCTAAATCTCTACTGCAACAAGTTTGGCACAACGTTTATTGCACGAGCCTGTCTAAAATTCCCAAATAATGGTTAAAACAAACATTTTAAGCTTTATTTGATAAGGAACTAAGACTAAAAGTTTTAAATGAGCAAATTGAGAAATAGTTCAATATTTAGCTCAAAAAGTCATAGTTTACCCTAGAATTATCAACTGATAGATTTGTTTATTGCATCTGTTCTGTCAGGAACTATCACCATATGTATTCACATAAGCAAAATGAAACTGAAAGTTAAGGGAAGAAACATTTCTTTTCGAATAATTCTTCATCAGGGTTTTTTAATGAATTAGTAGTGGAGAGGATGAAACATTTAGTCAATACCTTCCAACCACTTCTATATGAATTTAACTATTAAAGCTATTTATAGAATTTTTTGGAACCTGTACTCTACTTCCATCATTCATTTCCTAGATACAATGGAATTACTAATAATACATATCAATAAACGTAGTATTTGTATATGGAAAAGATTTGTAAAGCCTCTAAGTTTACTCTCTCTTCTTTTACTTAATCCATTTACATTGCTCAATTTTTTTGAAAAATTTTGTTCAATTTTAATCTACAGTTTCATTCTTACTTACTCTATCTGAATAACTTGGTGATCTAATTTTCTTTACATTCGTTCCATGAATTCCTTACTATTAATTTTACAAATAAAATCAAGTATTCATATTGAATTGTGTGATTTCAGTCCTTACTCTTACGTAACCAGTTGTAATCAATAACCGACTATGTAATTTCAGCCTTAATTTTAACTAACTACCATCCTCAGAGATTATCCTGAAATACACTGTTAAACTGATCTTCCAACATTTATTTGGTAGTGATTTGACAATTCATTGAGAAAACGTTTACATTAGTATGAGAGTCCTTATGAGAAACTTATTAAAAAGGAATGTTTCTTTCTTTAACTTTTAATCTTAATATCTCGATTAGAAATATTTAATAAGCGAATTAGTAAGAATCATGTGAGTAGAATGATGCATTTTTTTTATCATACATTTCCATCTTCTCATGAATTAAACTTTATTGACAATTTTGTCAAGAAGAACTCTCATAATGTAAAATGTCAATTTTAACACTAACCTTAAAGTACACAGAACTACATTCGTTCAGTATCAAAGAATTCTAAAAATTTTCAGGCAGTAGTTTTGATAACTCCTATTATTTGTATCTACATTATTTAGATATTCTCCCCAAAGACATTTGGGACGAATTCTTGGAATACATTTTGATAAAGCATACACATTATTTCTGCCAGCGAACAAACCAATATCCAGTCGAGAAGGAAATTAGGAAAAAATGATAATGATAGGGTACACATGTGGAAATCATCAAACTGTATCACAAGGTAAACTCTAACTGGAAATCCTCTAGGTAAAAAAAAGAGCCAGATCAAAGAACTGATTGATGTGAGAATCGGAGGCGAACACTGAAAGAATGGATAGCAATTGGAAAGGAGAACAAAGGACAGAGTCGGTTAGAAATCTCTTATCAGTGGCCTATGCTCCACTTTGGGTAACAGGTGTAAGTAAGTAGGTAATAAACATTTTAAAAACTATCTTCTAATCAGATGTTATGTGCTTAGACTAAGAATGTCTGAAAAGTTGTGTCGCAGTCAACAGATAAATTTCCAGTTGAATCATCTGAAAAGATCTTCTATAGTATGTGATCTATTCCCATGTTATCTAAACAAATACCATTGGTACTATAGGTTGGTATCATATCCTGATCAAATGATATTCAAATTTCCTATGACCTGCTCTTGTTTAAACAATTATCACATATGACAAAGTATCCCATGATCCTCAAATGTAACACTGCATGTCAACAATCCCATCAGCTCGCTGCCTTACATAATGAAACTTTGTCATTGTTACAACAGTAAAAACCTTTAACCTATAACCATATTCAGTAACGTGTTTACGTACGGTAAAAAAACTTTCAATTATGATTCAATAAGTTTCCGAAGTTTCCCAGATACTTATATGTTTAGGAACCGCAGTTGTTGAAGTGCTAGATTAGTCTACATGACTAAGTCCTATAGAATAGCTGACTGCAGATGAAAGTTGTGACAAAAATGTTAAAACCACAAGCTTGATATACATAGAAATCGCGAATTTGATTCGTTACTACTAGATGATTAACGCAAGCATCAAACTTGAGTGCCACCATCATACCAGTATAGATTGACAAGATAAGATAATGCAAATGTGATGTAACAAGTTATATTCTGATGAGAAAATTTTGCGACGATTAGTTTCATTTGTCGCTAGTATTTATCACTGATTTGTATCATTCAGGGTAATACTGAAAAACAGGAAGTGACGAACAGTTCTTCCGTTCCAAAATGCACCTTTTCAATCTAGTTTACCCACAATAATACACTGGATGATCGTCTAGCTATACTACGAAATAAATGAAGTTGGAAATGTGGACTACTAGGTTCAAACCCATTAGTTTAAGTAAGTAAGTAAGCTGACCACGAGACGTAAAGGTCCTGGGTATACAACTGTTGATGATGTGGGTGTACACTGATGAGTGGTCAAATCCTAGGATAAAACAGCTATTCTGTGCATCATAATGTCAGTTGTACTATTACCTATCCTAGACCTTAATGAAAAATATTTAGGAATCAAATAGAATGGAGTTAGAAGTTTTCATGTTATGCAGGATCTGTTAGGGAATTCAGATTTGGATAAGACAATGTCGGCTACGTAAATATTACTTTTTTCTCTAAGTCTTACCTGTTTCATTGTCAAACAAAGATTTTGATCAGATTTTGGGCTTGTGGAGATTGTAGTAATCTTAATAGTTTAGTTCAGTAGTCAATGTAAGCTAGACCACCATTGAAAACCAGGAAGCATTGGAGGAGTCCTGCACTAGGACGACTTTTCAAAATATAATACTCGAATTAGAAAAGCGATCCCAAAATACAGTTAAGGATTTTCGATTTAGGATGAAACAGTCCATCAAACATCAAATAATTAGATTCTAACTGGTTTACACTGGTAATTCACTGAATTGCTATCCAAGTTGTAGTGGGAAGCCAAGACATTTCAGTGGAAATAATTAGAGATACTCCAGAATGGTTGTGCCGAATTGCAAGTTGATCTATTTAGAAAATAATGATCTCGGAGTTTTATTACAACCGTTAAACAATAACACATCACTAATCTAGAACACACAAATATTGGGTTACATGCCGAAATAACTCAATTATGAGAACTGCAAAGGTGTACAAAACTGACAAAGGACATTTCACATATTTAGAACAAGAACAAAGATTTGAACAGAACGATTTAAATTCATTTTATTTCATTAGGTTTTTTGTTTACCTATACATAACATGTGACCAAGTATTAACCCTGTTTTCTCTAGTTTTCATTAGTTCCTCAATCGACGACTGGACTTTTAATGAATGACATAACAGAAATCAATGTATCAACTAATTCACTTGAAAAAATATATAACATCTTAAAAGATTTATTGATTATTATTTTTGACATCATTGACTCATAGAATGTGTTCTGTTAGTTAGTTTGTCAGCTAGTCAGTTTGTACTAGAAGATGAAGCACCAACTTCAAGTGTTACAAATTGACACAACATTGACACATGACATTTACAAACAGAAAATCACACGTGTAATGTACATTCAAAGTATAGGTCATTCATTTTCAAATTAGTCTCTGGAATAACAATACAGAAAGATAAAACAAGATAAACACATACAAGCAAACCCAGGCACATATGTACATGGATGCATACACCTGACGTGATATTTTTTGATATAAATGACCTTTTTATTCTATTCATTTAGTGAATGATGTGAATACTTAAGATGAAAGTGTACAACACCATTGAAATGGAAATTCAATCAATTGATGAGTGGTAAAATGAAACTAAAACTCTATCTAAGTTATATTACTAGTTTTGTTCTAATCAATACTTACCATGTGAACTTACTTACCACCTTAGTGACTAGTGAGCATTCCCGCTGAAACTCGAATTCGTCATAAGCCAAAATATAATAGACTGAGCATTTGAGTCATGAATAATGTTTCTTATTCAAAGGATATATACCTGATGTAAGAAGTTATACATTTCCAATTATTAGTTTTCAAATCTAAATTAATCAGCATAGATAGTCGTTTTGAATTCCGTTGGTACTCACTATTACTAATCTTAGGGAACAAAACTAGAGTATAATTGTTGTAGATCTCATAAATATTTCAGAAAATTACAGAAACGTTATTACAGAATTAGTTTCCATGAGTAAGATAACTAGTCTTGATAAAAATTAGACACTAATTCCGATCGAAAACGATCAGTTACGTAACACTAAATTCAGTTAACCACCAAGTCACATCTATTCACTAGATAACTTACAATGAACAGTACTAAAATATAGGTCAGTCATCATTTTAAATTTAATTTGTACATTCAATATGAATAAGGTTGGTAAGAAGGTGATGTGAATCCATGAAATAAAATAATGAATTCATAATATTCTGCTGTGATTGTTGTTTACTTTTTATTTAAAATCTCCAATTACTTCATTTATGCATCCGATTATAACAGTTATTAAACGTAGCTAATTTTAAAAGTTATCGGCTTCACTCGTGACAACCTATATGCATCTCTCATTTGAATAAGTTAATTCATTAGTAAAATTTTAAAAACCGGATAGGTTTCGTTTTTCCGAACATTCAAACACATAAAGATTGAATGATAGGATTGACCAAGAATACAAGTTTTAAAAAAATGAGTGGTACCACTGGTTCGAGTGGTAAAATGTTTGTCATTAGACCTAGAAAACCTTCGATCCATCTGCAGTGGGGTCATGAATACCTACTGCCGGAAAGTCCTTAACTTTGACGAAGACGCTGTCTAGGGCCCTTGCTTTCTAATAATAACTCAGGTCTGATCAATTTAAGACGAATACTGTCTACAAACAGTATACTACTCACCATAACTAACTAAATTTCAGTGAAATAGATTTATTGTACGTTGAGTTGACGTGTAACTATTAGTAATTAAATTCCACTAAACAGATATCCTAGATTATCTCAAAACCATTCATAAGTACTGAGTACAAAGATAGCTATTATTTTAATCAAACAAATTTCTCAGCCCTGGTGACTATCATGGTAACTGTTAAAACTATTCTCTTTCTAAAACCGTTCGTTTCTATTCCGTAGATTTATTAACGATAAATCTGAGGAAAATTGTGTCAGGTGAAAATGAAAAGTTATAGTTTTCTGACCCAGTACCGGTAACAAGCATCCTACTGTGGAACAAACAATAATATATAATTAAACAAAGTTGAGCAGATTGTCTGACAAGTTGGAAACTGAGATAAATAACGTGATCAGCATGAAACCTAATAATCTTTTTACCGATTATAATACAGGTCAGAATTAAATTATAGTAACTGCTCTCTAATTTCTGATTTTTAGTTATTCCAGGACAATGATTTAAAGTACCACGGAGTCTACCGAAATTTCACAATCTAGCATGAAACTTCCTGCCGTTACATTTATTCAACTGGAAACCGGATATTCACTTAAAATAGAAAAACAATGAATAAATCATACAGCCTCAGTTGGAATTCTGTCCAGTCTGAATGTCACAAGCAAATCTGAATGGAGAGTTTCACGACTCGCAGTGTGAATGATGGTATCTAATCATTAGACTAGAATCAACTGCCTAAAATTCTTCAGCATTAGTTTGTTTACCATACATGAAGAGACCGATATCGAATCTTACTGACAAATATCTTCGAATTAGTTCATTATACGAGAAATAACTTCACAGCCAAAGTCTATAAGTCTTGGTTTCGATTCTTGATAGGATTACAGACATGCACTACTGACGACTCTCATACTAGAACAAAATATTTGCCTACTAAAACCTAGTTTTCAGTGATTAACTGATCAAAGTGATATGAAATGTCAAATATTACTAACTGAACTAGTTTCTAAGACTATAAATAGGAAATTTTCATAAATGAAAGTTACAGCACATCTTAAAAAAGAACATATATATTCTGTCGTATTCAATATTTTCTACACCTGAAACAAGCAATTAATTAAGTACGTTACAAATATGATTTGGTATGTCATTGTACTAATTAAACATAAAAAAGCATAAACACGTTAAAATTATAGACATACATACATTGAATTCCATTATCATGTTTTACAAAAAAATAATAATTTTTTTCATTGATTATCATAGTAAAATTGTTATAGTGAAAAAAGGAGCTAAATCAATAAAATCTAGAAAATGGTGTTCACGTATAAAACATATTTAACACTATCAATTAAATAATAATTATAATCAAGTGTATATTAATTAATTCAATTAGTTAGATTAATTGATATGAATAAAAGCAAAGAAGAACTGTATGATTTGACTTATTATTTGTTTATAACGGTTGTTATTAATGTAATCATCACACGCTTCTACTAAATAACTACTTCATCTATATGGGATGGTGGTCTAACATTAACTATGCATGCAATAAAGATGACACCGATTCACTCATTTTTTTACTTGGGCAAACATATAGACCATAAAGTTGGGCATATAAACTAGTATTTGATTAACGGATTGTGTTAAATTCCTTCATTTATCTATGCAGTATTAAAACAGTTATTTAAACGAGTTATAACTAGATACATAAATTAGGTGTTAGAGTAAAATTAGTCGATATGATATTTAACTTGAGTAACATGATAGTGTTTGGCATGCTAGATGACCCTATAAACCACTGATTAAACTTCTTATTTCTCCAATTTAATTATGGAAATTTGAGTTTCTTATTTTCGCGCTAAAAGCGCCCATTATCACCTTAAACATCATCGGTTGATTCTCGTTCTTAGTACGCTATTTTGTAACGCTTTTCAAGGACATTTTTGTATTGTCTATATTACGCATGAGTTGTGTGCTTATCATTCGTGCTTGCAGGCTGCTTGTGGGATTATATATTTTTTTCGCTGAATCTGATCTTTCTCTAGTTAGCAGGGTTGGGGCGTAGAGGAATAGCTTAGCTTGTCCTGTTATTACGTCGCTGGTTTTCGTTTTGTTTGTATCAAGGTGATCTCATTATTCCAAGAACATAATAGATGGCATGAAACTTTGATCACCTAGTTACTGAGTAATGAGTTAAATTGGATCCCCTTCTCCTATTATTTCATGTATAATTAAGTTGATCAAACACAGTTGAGATAGTCAAGCCTAATGAAAATAATTCGATCAGAGCTAAAAGACTAGACCCTAACAACATTGGTCATTACTCAATGATCAAACTATTTCAAATTTTCCAGTCCTACAGAAGTTCAGTTGCTATCTGGATAGTTCACTGACAACATCTGTGACTGTCAATCTGAGAGACGAGGATTCAAATCCACCAGTGAGTAGTAGTTCCTTTAGAAATGCAAATTAACCTATCAACTAACCTCATTTACCCAAATAAGTTAACCAACGAGTAGATCAATATTTTAGTTGACATAATCTCCTGCTCATCCGTCTATATGATCCTCAAATGGTCAATTTAATAGATAAACTATCCTTTTAATTTCGTCCGATTGTATTCCAACAAAACATTTAATAATTCAGTAAGTTGACGAAATGAGCAACTTGCAAATCGTCTCAAAGAATATATACCGAAAAGTCTACTTTTCACCCTGCTTTAGCAATCTACATACAACATTCATTCTATTTTAACAAGTAATTTTACATCAACAATTTGAAAGTAAACATTTTCTATTCGACAGTCGATTCCTTTGTAAACGCCATTGTTATAATAATAATAATAATAATAATAATAATAATAATTATTATTATTATTATTATTATTATTATTAATCTTACTTCAAGCAACAATTCGAAAGTAAACAAAAAAAAGTATGAACATAAAACCAAATTTTTAATTGCCTTTATTCAACTTCGATTAAATATTTGAGATTTCTTGTTACTATCATTATCGATAAATCAAAATATATTGTGTTTATGTCAAAATGAAAGTAAGGAGAAAAAAATAATTTCCCTTGATTAAAATCACTAATCATTTAATTTGTTTGTGTTTAGTGTTTTATGTATGATAGTGTGTGTTTGTATATATATATATATATATATATATATATATATATATATATATATATATATATATATATATATATATGCACTTTGCACCTTTATACAAACTTAGTTTATAATTAACTACATTTCACTTAACATTTTCTTTCTATTAAAGAAAATATCCAACAGTTTAAACTGTGGTAGATGAAACGGTATTTGCACTTAGAATGTTTCAATCGAAAGTTGGGTGACTCATTGATTCACTACCTCAACACAAGTTTGCGCAGTTTAGGCATAATCTTATGGTTATATGAGCATTGAGTAATTCATGTGTATTTCCTTAATGACTTTAATACCAACTGTATACCATGAGTCAGTTAGCTGCTTTGTGAATATGGAAAAGGATTACTTATATGGAGGGAATCAAACTTAATTCTAAAGTTTAAGCAACTTGAATTAATTATTGTTTCTAACGTTTGACTGAATTTTGTAAATAGGACTTATAATCTCCATTGATTGATCAATGAGTATTGAACAATAATTATGTTTTAAATAATATATTTGTAATATCCCATTTGGTTATTGATTCTCTGAAGAAGTGATTTACACTGAGTCACGAAACGTCAGAAAATCTCATTTTTCTACTCATTGGGGTATTACAAATATATTATTTATTTATAACAATCTACCCAATGCTCAATTTATTCGAAATTATCGAATCATATCTTAGTAACGATACCGACAAATAATTATGTTTGTCTAACCATTAGAGCTGATGGAATCCCATTGGTCAAGTTTCAATGTGCCCACTAGACTAGATGACTTGACATCGTATGCATTGTTTTAATGTTACGTAGTGAAATTGAATGACGGGTTAGAATCAACCAAACTCCATCAGTTCCCTCAAGGTTGAAGGTTTATCTTAATACTGAGTCCAGGGTGGAACACAACCTAAGTCAAGAAGGGTTTCCTGCAAATTATCTACAATCACATAACATCAAACCTTGTAATGCCAACTAAATGGTTAACTAAAGTACAAAATTTATTGAGATATTGTGTCCCAATAATCATTACACAGCCAATCAACTAGACCTTACTAATAAATTCCAATAAACAGGACATTTAAATTGATGACTGCCGTTCCTAACAGTATAAAATCACTAATCAGTTCAATAAATATTTTTATATCCAATTAATATTAAATATCAATCCGACCAAAGATTCAATTCACTAAAATTAATCAAACCAATAATATCAACTAAATTTCACAAGGGATAGAATAAGTGGTTGGTTGACATAATTTTACTTCATGGGATTAAGAAATATTTTCATTTTTATCAAATTCATGTCAATCATTTGATAAACATTGCGATTTCAATAAAATTTCCACGGCATATTACTTAGTGGCTACTTTTAATTTCTACCATACTGTAATACAATTCATTTAGACTAACGTATGAGATGAAACGGCCGTCCATTGCTTCCAGGTTTTCCATAGTGGTCTAGCTTCAATTGACTCATGATCTATGCAATTGAAATTGTAAATTTTTAGCTTATTGAACAGATCAAACACTTCAATGATCAAATGTCATTTCATCAACTATTCTACTGTGAACATATTTGACGAAATTTTTAGTTATTTTTTTCTTAACTGTACTTTTTAATATCATATAAAGAATATAGATGTATTCTGAAGTAAACTAAATGTATGTAAATACTAGGTGATGTAAATAATTCTGGCATCATTAAACTGCCAAATTCTATTTTTATCACATCACAAATGTATCGATTTTGAAACTGATTTTCATGAAAATACTTAACACGTAATTTTTTCTTTCCTCCGATCTAAACTGATCGTGAATACAATATAATGAAGTAGTTTATGAAAGCAAAGAACAAAGGTGAAATCACATGATATATCTAAATATTTTTCTAACATTAAACAAATGTAACAGTTGATCAGGGGCAATAACAACAACAACAAAGAATTTGTCATTTTATACATCATGTGGTGTGCACTTCTTATGAGGACAGATATAAGTAGTATGTAGAAGGAATTAGAAGTAGAATGCTTACTAGTGGAAGAGTGAAATAAAAAGGGGAAGGAAAATGGAGAGCAATCAGTATAAACACAGGATCGGAAGAACGATAAAGTATATAAAGGACAACTGAAGGACGATATGCAGATGACGTATTTAATGTATGATTTTCATATTTTACAAAGGTACTGTTTGGTTTTCCTCGTTTACTACAATCATGATACTAATTAGAGACTATACAAATAGTTAAAGTGTAGCAACTGACATAAAGTTACATGAAAAGATATAAAAGAGAGTGATATGAATCCAATAAAAAGGAAGAAAATATAAAATATAAAAACAGCTAAGTGTCGGGATGATCTGCAAACACTTACAGTGTTAAGATAAGTTTATTGTACCTAGCGCTTCAAGTCATTTTTTTCGTTCATCTAGTAAATGATTAATGCATACTGGAGAGTGGTTATCATCAAAAGTTTCATTTAATATAACTAGATTTATTGGTTATGGATATGTCCAGTGTAACATCCAGATACATAGAGAATAAAAATCACAAATAAACGTTATAGCTCGAAATGAAATGTTTTATGCAAGTTACATTTCAATATGTAATGCCCATTTACAAAATGAATAGGAAAATAACCGAAACTGCTGGATACAACAGAGGGAATAGCATTTAATATGTTGCATATAATCTAAGTTGAATTATTATCATGTCTTTATCTGATCATCATGCTATCAACATGGGAATAATTTAGTAGGAGTTGATTATTCATAAAATAACCGGAATAGGTATAACTGACAACTCATGTTAATGATCCGTTACTAGTGTGTTCGAAAACAATCAGTTAACATGTCATTTATCCATTTTTAAAGATCTTTAATACGGCTTTATATTATCCCCTTGTGTATGTTTTTAGACGATACACTTCATTTCTTTATATTATCATCACTACTGAAAGTTTTTGAGCTTAGCACTAAACAAGTAAACGTTTTAGTGATAAGTCTAAGTCATACTTTATTCAATTGACTGATAAACTGTTTCATGTACAGATTTATATAGTCCAGACTGTGATTAGTTACCACAAAATCAAGTCCGTTCGGAAACTAACGTTTTAAAAATACAAAAATTTTATTTCTTTTAATTCATGCAGTGAATGGAGAATACTTCATTTTTATAGGAAGAGAAACATGTTTGTCCAAATATTAACTCAGACTATTATTATTGCCATTATTATTCTTATTAAAAATTAAAAACAGTAAAAGCCTGTCTTTTACCACCAGAATAGATCAAACATTAATAGATGGTTGGGACTGGTCGACAGGAAAAGCTGCTCGATTTAGGTTTCGTGCTATTCGGCGCTCCTCAGTGAGGCGTACCTGCATTCTTGAGAGAATTGATGCTACCTGGTAGATTCACATCTTCGTACCACTAAATTTCACAGCCTGAAACATTATCACAACTATTTGGTCAAAAACTAACATAGTGTAGAAATGAGATACATGAGGCCGATTGATCACTGGGTAGTGACCAATATCATTTTTTATCTAACCTTTTACTGTTGGCTAGATCTTATCCATAAAGTTTTAATGTGACAACTAGACCAAGTGACTCTACGTTATGTTCAATATTTTTGATGTTAGGTGGTTGGAAGTAATCGGACACAATGGAGTTTGATCGGGGGTATTCGATCAGCATAATATATATTCTTAAATAATTGAAATAAAGTTGCTGTTGAAAGAATGAATAATTTATTTTAGTTTCTCGTCTGAGATTACATAACTCCACCTGTAGCTCTTCTAGGGTTACTGCCGGTTCCAAGCCCGGGTAAAAGAGGAAGGTCAGGTATAGGGTTAGCAACCCCATCACGTAGAAAACAACCTTGCTAAAAAAACGCTCAGACTACATACTGATTGTTTTTCAGTAATCATCTATATATAAGTTAATTTCACTTGATTTCAATCGATTCCATCCAAATATGCAGTCCAGTTTCATGATAAAAATCATTACAACTGAACAGAATAACTCACCAACACTGTAGAAGAATATATAATTGCTACATGAAGAGTAAACATGAACTAGTCAACTTGGCGATGTGGTAATTCCTGAGACAAGCAAATGTAAAATAATAATAAGAATAATCATAATAGGGATAGAGAAATTAATTCGTCTTTAAAATGTCGATTATTTAATTTTCAGAAAATTAGTTAATTAACTTCGAACCTCATTTTATAAATTTAACTGAATGGATATGGTAAATTGTTTAATTCGAATAAAATTAAATCTGGAAAAGAATCATTTTTAAGGGAGAAAAAAATGAAGGGAAGTGATTTTTAAGCAAAGATGGATAGTGATTAGCAGTGGAATTCAGGACGTGCGTTTCGTCCCATTTGGGACTCGTCAGCTGGATGCACCTGGATCGCAGAGTTGATCTTCACTCCGAGACTCGAACCTAGTATCGTTCGCTTAAAACGCCACCGCATTATCCACTTAGCTACTGAGTTCTGATAGCCACTTGCTTGTGCAATGGGGTGAAGTTTAAATTCACTTGGTGTTATTCACTTGTATCATCCCATTGTTATTTAGGACTGCAATTGAGACTGATCAATTGCAGTCATAAATAACAATGGGAAGATACAAGTAAAACAACAGCAAAGTGAAGTGACGTTGAAAAACGATTAAATTTTTATGGTTTGTTTACTGTTTATTATCAACTCCAAATAGTGATTTTTAGAAAAACACTGCTAATGATCATTTACTGTTAAGGTAAACCGATAGAATGCTAAACTGAATAACATCAGAAGTTAAATTATTAACGTCAACAACCACTATGAGTGATTTTAAAATGTTAAATTGATACATTTTTTTTTTTAGCTAAAAACGAACTCATCAATTAAAATACCAGGAACAAAATATTCAGACAATCATACTGTTCGACTTACTACCAATGAGTATTTATCAGTTAATATGAACTTTAGCTCACAGAGTTTTATGTAGATTGATTTAACTTGTAGGTCGTGCCATTGAAAATCAGGGAGCACTGAACAGTTGTTTTGTACTGATATGAGATTTTAGTGAACATCAATCCTAGGATGCAGGTACATCTAGCCAAAGACGAGTTCCAAATAAGATGAAACGCCCGTCCTGGATTCTACTGCTAGCCACCATTAATCTCTTCTAACAATTTTTTATACTATAAATCGAGTTATCACTTAATATTTGTCTGCATAAAAAACCAGTTAAGTAAAGATGCTACTCGGATTCATGTGATAATGACAGTTACCATTTATTTTAACCCAAAGAGAGTTCAATGCAAGTCTGACACTAAGTGCATAACTAACTCCCTTCCCTGAAGGATAATTATCTAATATACTTAGTAACTGATGTCATTAATTTCTATATTGTTAACCTCAAATATACATAATAATAAATTTACGTTAGTCACAATTCAAATGTTGTTACTATCAGAGTATCCACTTACTAAATGAACTTTATTGTACTTAAAATATAAAATTGATTTATGAAACTAAATTGAATTTATTTGAAATAAGGTGAGTTGTTATTTCTATAAACACTTATTAATCTATGACTGATTACTACTTAAAGTACATTTATAAGACAGAAAGACTTTTTAAAAAAGTCAAGATTAATAATAAGTACAAAATAAGATCAAAAAAAGAAAAAAAAGATTATTGAAATAGATGAACGATCTATTTCATTTAAAAAATATATATTCACTGGGATAACTTTAAAGAATATGTTGCTTAATGACTTGATGACTTTATATAGATTAATTCCAAACTAGATAAATGATGGTTAATTTAGTCGATATTTCCAGTTATTTTCTTCAATTATTCAATGAGTGAATGTTATTAATTGAAGTGTAATTTACACTAACAATTTCATTTCAAGCCTCTGAATGTATACATAACTATGTACAATGTAGCGCAGCGTAACATGACGTATGTAAAGCATAAATATAGTTAGCAATAAAACATTAAAAATGAAAACTATACTCTTATGTATAGCAGCTTATCATTAAATGAGGGGGAAAGTGGTCTAAAGTCCCGAAGACAACACAGTTATTGAATAATGAAAATGTTGAGGATAACCTCAGTCAGAATAAATGAAACACTTTTTTCTAATAGTCATAAACCGAACTTTCAAAATCCAGTTGCTTAAATATCACATATCATACATTAGATATTAAATAGTAAAAGAGGTTAAGATTATCCATTATGGATAAGTTCTAAACTAATGGTGAAACAGATACCTATTAATGTTTGTCACTGCACTAACTTTTTTCAGATGATACCAGAGCGTTGCAAGATAAATAACTAATCAACCTACAATAATTACGTAACTTAAAACATTGATTTTTATTCTTCTTTTAGTGATAAGTTAGAAAAGCAACACTTTCTAAAACAAAGTTCGACGATAAACAGTAAAATACAATACAAGAAAATTAAACTTACCGAATAGAATCTTTATCAATAGCTGGTGATAAATGCTCAAAAACAACTTCTGTAATGTCCGATGCATTGAAACGTGGTCTAATACGTCTACATATAAGTGCACGATCCAGAAATACCGTAAGTTGTGACATTTGACATTCAAACATATTATATACTTGTCGAGATCTATCCAAACCACCACCAACTAAAGCTCCACTTTTGCCAGGGCCACCACCAGCACTTCCACTGCTGTTAGCACCAACACCTCCATTTGTTCCTCCATCGATAGGATTTTGACCAGTTTTAGGGTAAATAGTAGAACCTTTCTGCTGACCTGCTACTGTTCCAGATCCAACTGGTGGACCACTAACATTTCCTCCTGTAGGAACTACCACAGAATTATTCGATGCTATATTTCTAGCGAAGTGATGTGTGCCACCTGTTGTTATTGTATTTGTTTGATGATGTGATGAATATTGATCACTTAATACATCGCCAGTTTGTGGATTTAAAATTAACATTTCTTGTTGTTTAATCAAACCAGCTTGATGATGCATAATATATTGTTCAGGTCGTAGTGGTTGAAGGGAACCAATCACGCTATTTCGTTAATTTAAAAAAAAATAATAAAAGTCCCTATAGTTATCTGCTAAATAATGGCACAAAAATTTTAATAGCTTTTTTATGAGTAAGGAACGTGTGTATTCTTGAAACTCCAGGTTAAACTAAAAAAAAGTATTCAAATGATTTGTAGAAAAGTCGTTCGTGAAACATCTTGATCTAGTCGCAAGCACAACAGCAATAACGATCCATTTTAAATATGGAATCGACGTTAAGTAATAACAGAATGTGAAATTAAGAACATTTAAAAACGAGACACACGAAAAAGTCATGTGACAGACTTAATTTATAACCAATAGTAACAAATTGTGTGGCACACTACATATCAGTAGGCGTGTAAACTACACACATATGAATCTACACAACCACTGTATTATTTTTTATTTGGCTACTGCTGACCAAATTAAGGTAAAAGTCTTCATTTACATATCACAAATACTACTTAATAACAAATGCAACAATAAAATACAATAATGAGTCTAGTGTATGAAACTTCCAATATTGGTTGCGAAAGGCTATGAATGACATCATCTATGATTGACAGTAGTAACAGTAATGACATATGTCTTGTTACAATGGTTTTAAAAGCTCCACATTGTGCTGAATTCGTCAATCATCATTTTTAAGGCCGGTTGCCGTCCCACAATTTTCAATGTTTTTATTGTTAGGATCAAATTAATTTAGTTCAAACAGTTATAGACATAAAAAATAAGCAAATACCATAATATAATGTTTGATTCCTGTAACGCGTTTTTATGTATTGATAAATCTTTAATCACTGTTCTACACATGGTTAGTCTGCTCCATCTTAGGCTACTTTATTCTTCATTCATACCTATAGAAACTCGAATTCATATCCCCGTTTCAAAGGTAAATCTTAATGCTTCGTATTTGAATTGTTCCCATTTTCATCATGAATTGGTTTTAAAAAAACAAATATTTAAAATTGGAAACACTCAGTAGGTTTAATCTTAATTTTGTTTAAATACATTGGAACACTGTGATCTATGGCAAGAAAGTCGATAGCATGACCATTGGACCAGGTTCCACTAGACGAAACTTTAAACTAAAATCGATTTGCGAAAAAGAGCTAAGTGTTTATTCTGAAGCCCGTAAGTTACAGGCTTAATTCCAATGATCAAGAATTATAAGGTTATTTCTTCATAAAAAAATTACCGAACAGGATTAAAAGGTTATTTGATAGTCTTTAATGTTTTTTAGCAGTTTTAAGCAGATGCAGAAATATACTAAAAATAAACGACACAGTTTTACATTGGTTTTAAACTTATGTCTTAATACTTTAACAAGTATTACTAATTATTCTCCCCCTCCCATAGTTTTCTTCAACTATCCTTTCTTATCAGCATATCACAGGTATTTAATTTATTTCCATTTTATTTACCTCTGTTAAATTGTAGTTGGAAGTAATTTATACATAGAGGAATGTATATATCAAAAAGAATTTAAAAACTGGTGGGAAATAAAAATGATTGAACTACTGTTTCGTTTTCGTTCCGGAATTTTCAGAAAAATGCTTTCTAATTTGTATTAAATAAACAACCTTTCAATAGTTGAAATGGTGTACGGTGGAGCAACTTCGTGGATTGGTTGAAGTTAGACATTAACACCGTTGGGTGCCGGCTCAGTGGTTTAGTTGGTTAAGCGCCTGGCGCGAGACTGCTAGGTCCTGGGTTCGAATCTCGCGAGGAGCGGGATCGTGGATGCGCACTGCTGAGGAGTCCCATGCTAGGACGAAACGGCCGTCCAGTGCTTCCAGGTTTTCCATGGTGGTCTAGCTTCAATGAATTCATGATTTCAACCAGTGAAATTTCTAAAAAATCTCTACACAATCCCTTCTGATAACCTTTCAATACTTCCATCTACATTTTTAATTACCGCCAATTAGCTATTTCTCGTGATCATCATTGAAATCAGGAGGAAATAGCTGTACATATTTAAATGATTTTAGCTACTATATACTAGCTATAATGGAAAGAAATTAACTTTCCATAAACCTGCCTTGAATAAAGAATAATGATAAACATAAGGCTGTCGATGGAAAACTCTAAAATAAATTCCTCTTAGTTCTACCAGAAAGTCATGCATGTATGGTTATGAGTTAAGCAGCAACTCTAACTGATAACAGTGAATAAAGATCATGTTGTACTATGAAACAGATCAACACATATAAGTAAACTATATTGTTTTCAGCTAGATCTTCATCAGGCTTTAATTATGTAGTAATATTTATATAAGTATATGAAAAATATTAAAACTACATCAATCTGTGTGAATGATAACAATGAAAACGTATTGCGTAACCATTCCTGACAGGTAAAAATACAAATTGATATTGAAATGACAAGTGGATTGGTAGTGATAAGAATAACAAACAGTATGATAACGGTAACAAGTATATTGACACGAGAAGTAGACCAAAGCTTGAAAGAATAAACTCATCAAACTAGTCATATGAAGCTCAGTAATAGGAAATGTTTGGATAGTTCTTCAAAGTACGTAGATAGTAAAGAAAACAAAAGAAACAATTAGTGGATAAAAAGAATTAATAACACCATCTATTAAGTCTTCTCTGACCAAGTGAGGAACAGGAAAATAGAATAAATGGCTTAAATCCCTGTGACTTCCGCTCTATGTGTGGGATGAGGACAAAACCCAAGCGGAAACATCTGCAAACATTTGATAAATCACAATTGACTGATCACTGAGTGGTGATCAATGTCACGTGTGTCAGGTCCTTCTTAGTGTAGATCGAATGCTATCGACCAAGTTTCAATGTGGCCACTAGTCTAGGTGACATGTCATTGCGTGCACTAGGTTTCCTGTTAACTAATTCCAACTATCATCTTATCTCACTATAAGTGTTTTGGTTCTACCTTCTACATGACTAATATTGAGTAATTGTAATGAAGTTAATCCTATTTGAAAATATATAGCATTGGACTATCCACCAGTGAGCCTATCAGTCATCAGACAAATGATCAGTCCACTCAACTGTCCAACATGCAGCCTTTTTTCTAAGGAATGAGACACTACACTGATGGAAAAATGTGGCTTAAGCTTTTATCGTATTATATATATATATATATATATATATATATATATATATATATAATTTCTTGATTAGGTCGGCCTATAAAATGTTCCTCACTCAGATAGTCAGTTGAGGTTGTAGATAAAGGACTTGTTTATCAGTATCGGATGTCTCACAGAACAGCGTATTCAGTAATCGGGAGTAATGTTATTACTACAATAACTAAATGTTATGTGTACAAAGAGCAGTCGAGAGTCCCATTCAATGCTCTCCAAAACAATGGTTGCTTCATATGTTGATATTTATGATTAAATTCTCTGAATGGACATTTACCCATGTAATAGGTGCAAATAAATAAAGACCTTGAATTTCCGATTGTTGAGTTATTATTTATCAATCTAAATCTTTAACTTATTATTTTCTTGATGAACTGTTTTACTGATAGAGAAAACTGTCATCATCAAATGAGATGAGTGATGTCGTTATCATCAGTCTATATTCAAATAAACAAACAACATATTTTCACTCTTTAACTTGGTTATTTGGAATTAAGCAGAAAAACAGATTTGAGAATAATGACTTTTTAACTATCAGTCTAAAACAACCGCAAAAAAAAAACAAAAAAAAACATTAGAATTTAATTCATTTTGTATTGGTTGTTTGAATCTTCCCATTGATATCTAGAACTGCAACTGATCAGCCTCTTATTGACATATGGGCTTCCTGTTCGGATTGCCTCGATATTATCTTAAATCACAAGCATTATATGCAAAGATGAATGGTGGTTAGTAGAGGTATCCAAAACGCGCATTTCATCCTATTTGGGACGGCAACGGGTTCGAGTTTCGTATTGAACATCAACTCTAGGATGAAGGTACATCTAGCTGACGAGTCCTAAATGGGGCGAAACGCACGTTCTGGATTCCACTGCTAGCCACCATCCATCTATGCTTATAACATTAGGATTTGTTATAGTGTGCATCATAGACTAATTCAAACTGATTAAGCAGTGAAATGAGTAACACTAACTTTTAAAAAAAATTACAAAATTCTAGAGAGAAGTTGTGACAAACAAAGTTCAAGAATTCACTGAAACTAAAGATGTAAACCGTGAAACCCGTAGATGATGAGAATTTCTAATTTAGGTTCAATGCCTTTTCTTAATCCTTTGTTATCCTTAATGAAACTTAACCCAGAATGTAAATGGTTTTCATAATCAATCAGCTGAACAACTAGTTTGTACATGTTCAAAAGACACATAGGTACACTAAACATCATATGAATCGAACCTACTCAATTTCCATAGAAAGCTGTTTCCAGATTAATCCATTTTACAAACGAATTAATTGAACCTAATAACTATAATTTTTACAATCAGTTAAACTCATTGTAATAAAAATGAATAATTTGAAAAGCATTCACTATTGGTTGCTTTCCGACCCAGCTAAATCAAATTAATCTACTCACTATGAAACCTTAAGGCCATTTTACACATTTTCAGAGAGTTGTTTTCTGTTAAATCCCAACAACATAGATTAAATAAATTATTAATTACTTTCCACTGTGTTTACTAAATATTATTGTTGATGACGGTTCATAACGAAACCATGTCAGTCAGTTGATCAATAATAAAATTAATGACAGTACTTACTCAAGTAAGTAAGTAATAGCGATTTCGTCAGTATGTATATAGTATGCAAAGACAAGATTTCCATCTAAATATAAGACATTGTTAATTATCTAATTATCAAAAAATCATTATCTTTTCGATTCAGAAGAATGACTATGAATATGTAATATACTGAGAATGTGTAAAGGTATATACATATCACTTATAGTCGTTATGTGAGCACTGTTTCGTTTATCCCAGAGTGGACCATTTATTGATATTGATCCTTTAAAGTGATAAATGGTTATCTCTTCAACAATTAGTTTTTAAAGCAGAGATGGATGGTGGCGCGTTTCGTTCCACTTGGGACTCGTCAGCTAAGTATACCTGCATTCCAGAGTTGATGTTCATTTCGGGACTCGAACCCAGTGCCGTCCACTTCATACGCCATCGCGATATCCACTTAGCTACTGAGTCCAGATAGTCACTAACTTGTGCAATAGGGTATCCATAGTGCTTTTTACTTAACGAAACATCGAGGCGATCCGAACAGGAAGCACATATAAGAGACTAATCAGTTGAGTTCTAGACATCAATGGGACAATTCAAACAAAAAATACAAAAATGAATTAATTTTTACTTTAATAAAAGAAGGAGTAAAGAAGAGTATTCTCAGATCACTTGGTTTTGAAGATTGTATTAAAAGACGTTATATACACGAGTAAAAGTTTCTCTCAGTATTTTAGTGTGGAAAATGCCAAAAAAATAACTCTTATTTTATGGAATCTATTGTAAAATGTTGGTCATAATAAACGGGGTAAAAAATTTGACGAGAAAATAACTGCTAAAATAGTACCATAGTTTCTATGTAGAGGCTTTTTGGAGGTTAGTTAGTATTCATCATAAATTGTCTTCAGTTCGAGTCCCAGTGGGAAACGGAGAGCACTTAACGGATATTTTGTGCTTGAATTAGAATCCCCAGGAGTGTGTATTCACTTTTCTACCGTTAATTAAACCCGAGAGCTTCAGATCCGTCATTGAAACTTTAACTTCTAGATCATTAAGTTGGTATCCAATGGCACACATTTCCATTTTCAAACAATTCGTAATATGGAACTGAGGTTGGTGACTGTTCAACTCTCAAAATACCTGGACTCAAGTGGCGACCACTTCTGACCAGAAGTTCAGTGAATTATTTCCATGTAATTTACTTGTGAGATAATGATCGTGGTTTCGATGTACAGATTAGTGGAGACACATTTAATTTGAACGTGGTGCTCAACCTGGTGTGACTTAAGTTATATACTATCAAAAATCAGGGAGTACTGGACAGTTGTTCTGTCTAGTATGAGACCAAAGGTTAAGTAATGGCCACGAAATTTTAAGACCCTGGACTCAAGCCTTGTCAGAGTCACATACTAAGAAGAAACAACTGTTCAGTGTTCCCTGGTTGGAATTCAGCTACATCAACTTCGCAATTATTAAATGCACCAACTATGAAACAGCTAGAGAATTTGTTAAACCTGAGATTTAAATTAAATGTTTATAAATTGTTATGTACAGCAAGAATGAATATATAGTTTCTATGAATTTAGCGTAATGTAGATCATTTATACAGCTCATATGAAGCTCAAAAATTAATTAGAGTGAGGTTATTTTATTCATTTATCCCACTTTTAAAGATGCTTTAATCAACCCAAGAAAATCTCTTTCCGGGTGAAAACGTCCAAATTAACCTCTCAGAAAACAATAACTTTCAAATGATGTCAGTCAATCAAATCACAGTAACGTTCAGCTGTTCATTCAAACAAAATAACCAATACTGAAACAGTAAATGTATTCTGAGTAATCAATTTTCACCACATTTATGGAAAATAATTGTCAAAAACATTGTCCGATCAAAATTGGTTCACATTCGCGCGTAAAATATCAATCAACTAAGCTGAAGTTGAGCTAAATCATTAGTTCTAAGCAACCATGATCTTAATCAATAAAAAATGTGGTTGTTTCAGTCTATTAAGAAGCTGCATTGTAGATACTATTCTGAAAATTTTCCAGTAAAACTACCAACTTACAGAGAAGGATAATGTGATGTAATGAATAAAATATAAATCAACTTTATAATTGGCAATTACTGAGTGTTAATGTTTTAGCATTTGCTTTATACTTGTAAATCTCAACAGAATGAGTTTATCATTTGAAATCAACCGATCAACTTCGGTTAGTATTGTGATAAATATGCGCCTGTAATAGATATAGTCATTCTACTTCTAAAATATATATAAGAAACTCAATACAGTAGCTCCATGCTGTTGAGTCTTATCACAGACGAAACTTTAATGTAAAGAAAAACTTAATTACAAAATTGTAAACAATGTGTAAATTTTTCAGCCTAAACGTCAATGAAATGAGTGAAAAAAGTAACCTAAAATTTTTCTTTTTCGTATGCTACTACACAATGAAAACAATCTTACAGTAATCAACTTAACAGAAGTAAAGTATATGGACAAACCAATCAGATTTCAGTCAGCGTCTCCTGAGTTTCGGAGCGAGATTCATCCATTCATATGGTTACAAAATATGTCACTTCAGGATAAAAACCGGAATAAATTACGTTTGAAGGTTCATCATTCATGTCAAATCTGCATATCTATTGCAATTATTTTGTCATTTTTTACTAAGAATCATTTTATAATCGAATATTCTTTTCTGATTGCTTTGTAGATCACTTAAAATCATCCATATACTTTACTTCTATCGCTAACTTGACCTTGGGAACAACCTTGTGAAAAGACGAATTCATTTAGGAATAATTAAAAACGAGACGACACTATGACTCACTTCTTTTTCTCCAAATCTTCTTTGATTTGATTAAAAGACAATTTTTGTTGATTTTCAACATTTTGAATATTTAAACATTCCATATTTTGTTCAGCGACCAGTTCATTTTTTCCATGTTCATTTTTTAAAATGTCTTGATCCAATTCTTGTTCTGAATGCGATGGACATGTAGAATCATGATAACTTTCTTCTGTTTTCATATTAGTATACTCTGATCGATCATCGTTCATGGGAATATCTTCATTACTATTATTATTTCCATTAATATTATCTTTAATATCACCTGGTAAATATTCATCTTCACCATTTAATCTGTTTTGATATTCACCATGATTCAGATGATTTAAATGTCCAAAAGAACTTTGAGCTGGCGTATTGTCAGTGTCATACGATGGATATGAAATGTATGATTCCCGATTGGTTTCCGATTGATCAGCCGTAATATCAGATACACCAACTGTAGTACTCATTGATGTATCACAATTTAAAGTGTTTAGTGTTAATTCTTTTAAATTATCGTTATTGTTACTAGTATTTGTAGTATTATTCACAGATTCACTTAGAGAATCAATTGATAAAGTATGTTTCGATGGTACAACTTCACTAGATGCAAATGAATTTCGATAATTAGTATCTGTCAAGTGATTTGGAGAATCGATTAGTACTGATGATGTTACAGACTTTACGAACAAAGCGCTAGAATGTGTTTCGTCTGGTAGTTCAGCGCCAATTGTAGAACTACTATTTCTACTGTGCTCGTCCACTACTACTACTTCGCCTTCTGAACAAAATTCAGTAGACGTTAAGGAATTCGAGATCTCAACAGATGATTTATTTCTGTATGGCAGAAAAGTTTGAGGATTTTCTGATTTACCAGGAACGTTTGTTGCTTTCTCAATATAAACCGGATTAGTTATTTCTTCGTCAAGATCAGACGATTTATTAACTTGTTTCTCACTGGTAAATAATTCAGGAAATTCTTTCTCTACGTAAGATGATTGGGTTGCTTCGTTTTCAGGATTCAATAAGCTGATTGATTCTTCTTCAAAGTCAAGTAATTTTGTTGATTCTTCTTCAGTGTTTGTTTTGCCTTTCAGTTCGCAAATACCAATGAGATCGTTCTGTTCATCGACTCGAACCTCTATATCAATATTTTTTTCTAAGTAGTCAACGGACTGACTATTCAATTTTTCTCCAGTAGGCTCTTGTAGTGAATTTTTAGCGTCTTCCTCTGTAAAGTTCTTTGTAGATGGAATGGAATCTGAAGAAAAACTAATTTGTTCAACTAAGTAATTATCACTTATTTTATCTAGAGTTTCACCTACAATTTGTCCAATTTTAATATCTGTACAATATTCAGGTATCGCTTCTGGTTGGTGATTTGACAATAATTCGGATTTGATACAATTTTCTTGAATTACTGAAGGTGTCAAAGGAAATTCTGGTAATTCTCCAGTATCTTCTTTATGTAACTCTTCATAAACTGAAATCGGAGGTGATGGAAGGTCGTTGTCGAATACTAAGGTTTCTTCGTTAACAGCTATATTCAATTGTTGTTTACAAGTAACTTGATCCAACTCAAATTCTTGTTCATTCGAAGAGCGATCGGCGTGATCTTCCTCAAGGAACTCACCTGACTCTACTAACACGATATCACTTTTGTCACAACCTTGACTGGTAATTATTTGTTCTACTTCTTCAGTAGCCAAAGGTGGGGGTTGATCGCCTAATTTATATACCACTTTCTTATGGTCAACTGACCCGTTTTCTGTTTGCTGAACAGTTGTGACCTCCACGATTGTAAATCAAACAAATGATTGTTTATTTAATAAGTATAGGGAATTTCGAAATATATTTGATGGTAAGAAGACGATTAGAGTTCAGTAGTGAAGCGAACACGAAGTAATGATATTGCTTAATGTCATATAATCTTTAAAAGTAAGAAAAAGAAGAAACAAATGTCATGATGAATCAAACAGAGATAAATTTGAAGGAAAATTGGTAAAAATAATCTGATTCAATATGGAGAATTGTTTTATATTGATTCTCTTACTAAATATAAAGAGGTGGATTAGCAGATTTTAACGACATAATTACAGGTTCAGAAGATTTACCTGTATTCTTATGTAGGCAGCCGGATGATATTTTTAAAGGTTTGCAATTAGTTATTATTGCATGCCTGAAAATCGAGTTAAACAGATCTAACTAAGTAGGTGTCATTACCAAGGTTTGATTTGATAATTTCGAATAAATTGAGCATTAGGTAGATTGTTATAAATAAAAACAATAATATTTGTAATATCCCAATGAGTAGAAAAATCAGATTTTCTGACGTTTCGTGACTTAGTGTAAGCCACCAAATTCAAATTATTTTGGTTATTTATTCTCTGCAGAAGTGGCTTACACTAAGTCACGAAACCTCAAAAAATCTCATATTTCTACTCATTAGAATGTTACAAATATATTATTTATTTAGATCTAACGAACTCTAAAAAAGTGGATTAACTTCTCCTGGAACTCCTTTGAAAGTACTATCAGTCCCAATCCTGCGTAGAACAAGGCAGTTGGGTGTAGAAAAAATCTTTCCATAAAATTGCAAACCAGAAAGACCAGTCAAACATCACTCTGGGAATTGCAGGGTCTTCATATAGAAGAGTTATGGTTCATAATAGTGAAAGTTGAGAAACTTTGACAATCACAAGGCCGATACTTCTTCTGATAACCAGGGCAACAACAAACATAGGGATATGGAATGTCCGGAAAATTTGGGAGACAAATGGGATCGTTCGAATAGCACTGGAAGTGAGAAGATACAACGTAACCATGCTCGGAATAGGTGGAATCCAGTAACAAACAAGAAATCTAAACCAATCGCTGAGATCCAAGAATGGAAGAACAGGTGGTTAGAGCTCTTTGAAGAGCTCCTGCGTACATCACACCCACCGAGTATCGAGGCAAAATATACAGACCTCCCCACCATATCAATAAAAAGAAAAATCAGCAAGATCATCAGAAAAATGGGGGATTGAAAAGCAACAGGACCAAACACCGAAAGACACGAAACAATAAAGTCAGATACAGAGACAATTACAAAGATGTTACACACTCTGGTCAGAAAGGCTTTAGAGGAATAACAGGTATCAACAAACTGGAAAGAAGGATATTTTATCAAGACAAAAAAGAAGGGAGATCTTAGTAAATGTGAGAACAACAAGTACATAATACAACTGCCACAACCAGCAAAACGTTTCAACACAGTGTTATTGAACTGAACCAAAGATTCAGAAGACTACTAACTTTGCGATCGACGGGCTGGATTTCGTAAGGACCGATCATGGAATGAGTAAATCGAGACACCCCAGATCATTATTGCACAATTAGTCGGATGGAATTCAACACTATGCATCAACTTCCTTAGTTATGCGGAAGTATTTGACAGCGTGGATAAGGAAACCACGTGGAATCTTCTGTGACACCATGGATTGCCTGGGAAGATTGATACCACCATATGAAACTCTTCCAAGGAACTGGGTCTCAAATTTGTCCATACAGACCAGTTCACAGATGTGTTCCATGTGATGACTGGTGTCGGATAAAGATGTCTTCTCTCTTTCTCCTGACCGCTGAGTAGATTATGAAGACCTCCAAATCTCAGTGGACACCTCAAACACAGATGAGTGATTTAGACTTCACTGATGACTCAACGTTTACATCGCACGAACAGCAACAAATGCAGACAAAGTCAGCCATTGTGAACTGGTTCCCTCCTGAAATGTCTTAACATTCACACGTGGAAAAAGCAAGATCCTGAAATACAACATAATGAGCATTAACCAAATCTCAATTGATCATGAAGCTCTGGAAGAAATGGAAGCTCTTGTATACCTGGGTGGCATGATCAATAGTTGAGGCGAATTCGGTGAATATTTCAAGGAACAAGTTGGCAAAGCATGAGCATCATTTCTACGAGTGAATAATATTTTGAACTCTAAACAACTGTCATCCACGACCCAAGTCAAATTCTGATACAAACATTAAGACAGATGTGTTGTCCGAAGCTGAAACTTGGAAAGCTATTTATAAGCAGATACCTTTACTAGATATTCCAGATCCACTGACAAGAGACCATCAGCAGTAACCTAATGTAGCAGAGAACAAACCAGCTGCCGATCATTTCAGCCATATTCTAAATGCATATTTTTTGTGACATCACTCATAAGAAGGGGACATTTTATTTCATAACTTCCAAAAAAGTATTATTTCATTAAACTAATATTGAAAATCTATTTTATGTTCAGCGGAGGGGATATTGTATAATACTGAAGGAGAACACATTTTTTTATATTATTGGACTAAATGTTCACTATTCTGTCTTGTAATCAAAATAATAGTGGTCATATACTTTGGGTGTGGTCACTACACATTGATATGTTATTTAAGTTCTCTCAGTACCTAATGACCTTTAGTCATTATTATATTTATCTATGTTTTGACAAAAAGTTTCTTTTTATGTAATACAATCTATAACTGCAACTTGCCTGTTGGTTGTATTTTGAAATGTGTTTAATATCATTAGTTATTTCTTTCAATCGCCTCTAACAACCACCGAGAAATGAATAAAAAACACTACTACATTCAAGGACAACATGAACTATAGCTGGTTATAGTTATCGTTTTTGATGAACACCTTATGCACGAGTTGATATGATACGATCAAAGATTAGATTTCACATCCAGAGACATGTGTTTACTAGATATTTAATGAACCCTGATTACGATCTAAACACAGGGGATTTTGCAGAGATTGGTTTAATTTGTATGTTGTATTGGTTACAGATTGATTTCAGTTGGGATGCTATTAAAAACCAGGGAATACTGGGTAGCTGTTTCCGCCTAATATAAAACTTCTCAGCAATATTCGCACATGACCCTACTAAGGGTCGAATCCAGGACCAGTTGGTCTCGCAGTAAACTATTAACAATTAAGGCCACTGGGTTGGTGTTCAATGATACCACTCCAATTTCAATCAGTTTGCGATACATTGAGACGACATGCAATACCATTGACAGTGACTGCTCTACTCTCGTATGATAAGGCAGTTTTTATGGGAGCGATTGACGTATCTAATGAGACTAGTGATTAATTCGCCGAGATCACCTGCATAGGACTAACCCCCTTTCTTAAACCGATGACTCAAATAACAAAGAAATAAGATCAATAATTAACACTTATTTGTCCGGGACGGAGTTTCTCTTGCTTACCTGAACAACTATACCAGAACAACAATACAGCAGGCAAATAAAATTCTATTGTACAATTTAATTCACTAAACAGACTTGTGTAATAATATAAATTAATTTTTGACCGTGCACCAACATAAATAAGGAATTACAATATAATCACAATTAAACCATAAGTTTAAATAAAACCATAACAAACATGGATGTAGAATAATATGAATTCATTATATTTTGTGGTTTCTCATCAGCTGCTCACAACCAGTTATGTATTGAAAGTTTACATTGAGACAAGATATAATGTAAAACAATGAACATAGATGAATGAAAAGAATTGGGATGACAAAGGTTATCAATAACAGGTTGGAGGTCATTTGGTGTTGGAATTCAAAAAGCAGGTGATGAGTTAGTTATGTAAGGTTCAGAGACAGATAAGACAGACTGTGTGATAATTTTAGAGGTACATACATTAAATGTAATGTATTTCAGAACACCGATTGAAAATTTTCAGTAAATAAACACGTGCAACTAAACATGATATTAAGTCAATGATGACTGACTACTGATTTAATTAGAAGTAGCCTCATCAGCTTACGATGAAAATGATCAAGTTTGTAAAATCAACTTACCGGTGTAGTTTCAATATATCATAGTGATTAAAAACACTTTTAGCAACTAATTAGTTTCACACATAACAAAAAAGAATTAAAATTAATCCAGAATAATAGCTCCTTAATAGTAAAATTAGATATTTGTATTTATTCGAAAATGGTAGAAATATCAACAACTTTAATAATATGTACATCCAATGGATGGATAATCTTTTAAATTATCGAGCAACATAGGTTCTATCAGTTTCCTACCTTTTTCCACGGCAATTCTTATTCAGGAAACCTTGTTATATAGCCTACACCTACGTTTCCTTTTAACTGTTTTCAAACCATACAGTATCAAAGATTCTCCTACTAGTATGAGCTAAATTACTGTAAATCTCTTAGAAAGAATGAAAAAAATTACCTACATATTCTCTTATATTTTAATGCTTATCGAAATCCATGATATTAAAAAGATATTTATTTCTCCATGATAATACTATCTGTATGACTGATATGTCATACTATAGATTATTGCAATAGTCAACAATGAAGATTTTATCCTGTATCTCAATGTATCTTACGTGGAATAACGTAAAGTCTAGCATACTTTATAATTTATTATCAAATATTTAAAATACTTTAAGTTAATTGAAGAGATTTTCAGCGAATGAATTTCCCTGTGTCTTTGAGGAAGCACTGAAGAAACGTTTCGTTTTAGTATGTGACTCCTCAGTAGTGAGCAGCCACAACCCTATTCAGGGTTGAAATCAGGAATTTCAAGCATCGAATTGAGAGTTTATTATTATTATTAGTGGCTTTATTCAATATTATATTTTGGTACAATATAGAATTCTCAGCACAAGGTATTTAAATTTGAGACTTCTAAGCTGACATTCAATGGTTTACATGTATAACTTCACTAGATTCAAGATATAACAGAATCATCATATTTATCTCAAACCCAGCATGATTAAATTACATCGGTCACGATTTTACATTAGGAATCAGGAATTAACCTCCAGAAATTCTTCTCTAGTGAGTAAACGATGAATTTTTAACATAAAGGATTGTTGAAATTCCTGAACTCCTTTTAACACCATAAACCAACTTCAGTCAAACCTAAATCAATCGGTGACATGAAACTTTGAATTCCTGAATCTCAACAACACTTTATAATTAAAGAAAGAATTCTAAAATAACTAACATCAGCTAATGAGATATTTATAATCAGACGAGTACTAAACAAGTAGCTTAAGACTTTATAGTTAGTGTAGTGTACAACCTATAGCCCTATTTGAGCGATCCAAACCACAAGTATTAAAGTCTAGTAATACGAGTATTTTCACTGAGCCCGATGACTTGTCATTCAATGGTTTATTATAAAATCTATTGATATGAATTACATGAATCTTTTAAAATCGTTGCTTACTATTACTTTTATCGAATTTTTTTTGTTTTTTAAATATCTGAATTCCAGTTTTAACCAATCATATATTCAAATATCGAGAGAAGTTCAACGAAAAATAGAAATCAACTATAGACAGACAGTTAGATAGATGGATAGATAGACAAACAGTCAGATAGACAGACAGACAGACAGACAACAGAAAATAAATCAATAACTATGTTGGAAAGACATTAGCAGTAATTGATGTTCACTAGAACAGGAAAATGAATGAATTCTCCTTAAATTTTCATATGCTTACCGAGTACCAAAAAATAATTATTTATTTATTCACTCGCAGAAAATTAATAATCTCATAGAAGTTTTTTTGGAAAAATAATTATTTTAATGTAGATAAAGCTTGAACAGGGGTGGAGTGAGGAAGAAAAACGCTTATGTACACAACTTCCTAGGTAAACAAACCCACATATATGCATAGAAATATTACTAAAAATTGTGTTTACTCATCGCATGAATCAAATTTATGTATGTGACAGGAATAGTTTAGTTATATCCACTGACCATTGTGAAAATTATGTATCTCATAGAGAGAAATAGTCCCTGACTTGCCTTTTAGAAAAATCTTTAATATATGCATAAATATATTTCTTACCTATTAGTTTACTGTCATTTATCATGCTGAATAAAATTTATTCTTTAAGAAATAATAAAAGGTGAACGGTTTTTTTTTACTTTTCATGACTTTTTAACAGATTTCCTATCTTAATATTGCAGAACTATCACTGTATAATATCATTAATCTAGATGAGAATATATTCATACATAGTTTTACACTAAATTCGTTATCCCTGATAAAGTTTTTGTCAATCAATTCCCAGAAGAGCTAAGGAGATGACATTATGAGAGAACAATAATTGTCATTACATTCATAAGAATAATTCATAAATAGAAGCCGTTATTATTGAGATAATGAACCGATCAATGTTAGATCACCATTGAAAACCTGGAATTACTGAATGGTCGTTTCGTCCTAGCATGGGATTCCTCAGCAGAGTATATCCACGATCCCACACACGGGACTCCGATCTAGGACCTTCGGTTTTTTGCGAATGCTTAACCTCTAGACCACTGAGCCGGGATCCGATAATGTCCAATCCACGATATTGCGCGACCTACTCAATAAAATCTTAACAATTTCCACAACCCTATACTAATAAAAGTCGTTATTTGTTTTTACATTCTTAATTCACCAACTCGTCTATTATTTAGTGAACCAATTATAAAATGATTTCTTTATCATTTTATCAAGAACAAAAAATAATTGATTCACGTGTTATTTGAAATCAACACTTTAAAAAGTTAGTGCTTCCATAGATATGAAAATATTGTACATTATGAACTGACTTTAGTCAGATGTTCATGAAAAACCTGGAAAGCTGTGGACAGTTATTTTATCCTAGGATAGGCCATTTCGAAACTCCTCCCATCCTAATAACAGTGATAATAACAATAATCTGTTACTTAATGACAGCTGGTTTATGGAAGTAATCCAGAAGTCATAAGTAAGAAGACATAACTGAGATAAAGTTCATCCTTATTGGGTGTGAGGTAATTTTTCTCTAATACAAGTGGGTAACTCTCTCAGAATATTGTATATTGACTGATGTTGAATATGTGGACTATCAAATATCACAGCTCAGGGATTTCTAAATGTTTAGCGCTTGTGAAGAAGCCTAAAGGTTGTGGGTTCAGCATTTATTTGTTTTTTCGAACACATAAAGATTAGCACAAGGCGAAACCAAATACATATGCGCCACTCAAAAACAATGAGATTGTGAAGAGATAGAGAATAGATGGTGAGTATAATAAGAGAGTAACAATGAACAGAAACTGGTGTATGTGAGTAAAACAATAATAATAATGGGAGAAGCAATCCAGTTAGGAAAAATACAACCAGAAAGAATTATTTCACTTTTGTGAAAAAAGTAAAAGAAGGTTAAAGCAACATTGCCGCTCACTTCTATTCTGAGTCATGTCTGATAAAGTCTCTAGCTACTGTGTTGTACCATCTCTAGAACCCCAACCAGGGAGTCGTGAAGGACCAACAGAAACCAGTACTGTACAGCTATCTTTCATGTTACGACGTCATGTCGTGCACTGACCACCTCTCCGCCCTTTGCAACAGGTCCCAGCGTCGGCAAATAGTGCACAACGAGAAATTCGCTGGGACGACGTTCGAAAGGTATGTCCAATACACCGAAGTTGATGTTTCAAAATGGTGGTACCAGCTGAATTATCGCGACTGTGTCCGAACATACGATGCCGAACCTCTGCATTACTAACATGGTGTTGCTACTGGATGTCAGCAATCCTTCGGGGATAACGACGACCAAACACAGAGAGTCGTCTAACATCCTCAACTCGGAGAGGCCAGGTTTCACAAGCATAAAGCAAAACTGCTCTCATCGACGCATTGTAGATCCAACCTTTTACAGCCAGAATAATATCACGAAGGCGCCAAAGATGGCCCAGATTGGCATAAGCAGCTCTAGATGTCACTATACGTGAAACGATATGATCACTCATGTCATCACCAGCACTTATGTAGCTACCCATATGCACGGACTTTTCGACTACTTCTATCTGTTTACTTCCCAGGGTGAGTGTAGGATCAGGGTCCTACTAGTCTTGTAAAAGTACTTTTCAACTAGAACATGCAAAACACAAACCAGACCTATGGACACTGATTGCCAATTGATTAATTTCGGATTGCATGGCTCGGGTATTATCGTACAGTAAGGCAATATTATCCTCATACTCAAGGTCGAAAAGTCTTCCCAGAACGTCGTCGATACCAAAGCTGAAAAGGAATGGTGAGATTGGGCAATTCTACCTAACCCCACTGCTTGAATGGAACAGTGGAAATAAGTGTTTGTATGTCCTCACTCTGTCTGAGGTGTTAGTGTATGCTACTTCTTCAATAGACAATCCCAGAGAACTGTCTTGTCCAACGAGTTGAAGGCGGCCCTAATGTCAAGAAACACCATGATTGTTGGCCTGTAATAAGGATGACGGTGTTCTCACATTTGACGGAGGGTGAAAATATGATCAATACATCCTTGACCAGAACGAAAATTAACCTGCTCTTCATGAGTCAATCTTTCTCGACTTCGGTACCTGGTGGGGTTGTAAATCTCCATACAGAGAAAAAAGCATTTAACCTCCTTAGTTTAATAATGTTTCACTGGATAAATTCGGTCTATGATGTAAGTTGTCTTTCAATGTAATGTATATTTGAAAACACAAATACTTACACTTGTCTACTTTTCAGAAACTTCTAATCCAGCAAGCTGATGCCATATAAAACCTAAATAATCTAAGGTTATAGAGTTCAATAATGATAATCACTAATTCATTTATCAAATTACAAAAAACAACTAATTATTTGAGTAAGTTAATGATAATCAGTTTTCATAATAATTACAATTACAATTATAACGATGACCTAATTATAACAATAATTATCAGGAGAACATATATCTTTGTATCTTTATTTGAATTTGTACGAACATACACAAACACCGATATACATTTTTTTCTATATTTGATCATGTATGGTCAAATATGTTTGAAGAGCCATAATTTTTAATCTTAAGATGACCTGACCTAGTTGTATTATTAGTGGGAAATCAATATCATATTATTTATTAGTTATTTATTTCTATCACGAAAATTCAAAACTAGTGAACAACCCCAAAATGTTGATCTAGCTGAAGAAATGGGAAAAAAATGTCCAATATATGACATTAAATCCATTTTACACTGACATTTTTTCTATACTGCTTGTTGCACTTACTTATTGATGAATATTTTTAAGCTTGAAAGTGATTTGACTGAATATTTACAAAAAAGATAAAATAATGATTGTTAGGGTTCCATGCATACTTTACTAATCTGACATCAAAAATAGAATTTGTGACTAAGCTTTGCCTATAGGTAAATTTCGGTTGTTCATTATCAATTGCAGTGAACTATCATATCAAACCAATTTGGTCCATAGTGATTGCTCGGTACGTAAGGCTGAACAATAGGTTAGTAGTTATTAACAAATGATTGATTTTTTCCAGCTACTTTCATGGAAAATTGAAAAGCATGGTGGATCTATCATTAACAAGCAGTAGATGTGTTATTAAAATATGAATATGTGATCAGTTAGTCAGTTTTGTTTATAGTCATTTCATTTTTCGTAAAACATCCCAAAAAGCCTAAGGAACATTGGACAGTTGCTTAGTGTTAATCTAGGATTTATCATTAGCGCTAAATAATAGCTGTAAAGAATATCAAACTGAAGACCTATAGTTAACAATACACTGAGATACCCATTCAACGTCATAAGTATACATCGGATTGACTTAAGGTTTGACTAGCTCCACATTATATAGATTTTCATCAGAACTTTAGGAAATCAATATGAGAAACCGTGATCAGAGGAGTTTGACTATCGTGATTATGAGGCAATCATCCACCTAAAACAATGGAAGATGGTTGAGTAATATCGCGAATTAATTAACGTTGGAAATATAAGCTATCGGATGACGACTCGATATTTTGAAAGTTAAGATCTCACCACAAGCTACGATGGTTCTGAGTCTGATACCGGTTGAGGTAATGGATAAGCTCTGTTGAGGTATCCCACAATAGGATAGATCAGTTGTCCGGTAGTTCCTGGTTGTCTAAGATCAGTCGTTGATGTAAAGTCTAAAGTTAATATGAAGTCAAGCTATAAATGGACACTAAACTATTACTATTATTTATGTTGTTGTTTATTTAAACTGAAGCATTTAGAGTTGTGTCATAGAAAATATCTCCCAGAATGATTCAGATAAACCAACCTCTCATGAATCAAGATGAACCGTTTTTGTGAAATGTTTACAAGTTACAAAAATAAAACGTTGATTTACAAAACTGAAACATTTATAAAGTTGGGTAAGTCTATATTTGGAGTTGTCAGTATAAACAGCTAATAACATTACATTTTGTATTATCACATACTATTTAATTTGAGTGCATTTACATTTTTATTATTGTGACTTAAAAACACTTGATAAACTTATTACAGTTAAAAAATTCTCCTAGATTAGTTCCTATTTTGTTTCCATTGAGCACAATACTGATAGGTTTCACACTTAGGATTAGAATACAACAATTAGTGAATTTCTTGTAAAAAACTTTGAACAGGAATTAAGTTAGGTCGGGATGAAGAAAATTACACACTGACAATCTGAAAAAATAATTGTTACTCTTTATTGAGAATTTACTAATGTTGTCAAATACTGGACTGTTGAATCGTAACTTGGTCACAACAGTAACATGTTTTTTTTCTTACTAGAAATCAGAGATACAATTAGATAAACCAAAATAAAACCTTACGTATAAATGTATTTTGTATTCAAACCATTGTGTTGTAAAACAGTGAAGAAGGTTAAATGAAATGCAATAGTAAGTATTCAAGATTTGGGTGAAGGTAAACAACTGAAGCCCTTATTCAACTGTAATTCAATTTTTTTCAGTGAATTATCCATTCAGAACACCATTGAAAACATGGAAGCAGTTTGGTCTAAGATCACTTCATAATTCTAACTATGAAAATTCTGCTCTCTCCACAAACTCACCTATATGGAAAATCATCCTCTTCTAACTTTTCACCTACACTACCATTCTGATAACATGCATTATTTTCAACAACTGAGACTAATATAGGACGGTTCCATACACCATACATAATTAAATCTCAGTCTGACTAGCATTGTGATTACAGAACGTAAATATCACACGGCCTAGCCACCGTAGTCAATTATGTTTTATGGTCTTATTTATTGATTTATACAATATCTCAACAAGTAAGTGCTTTTTTCTATTCACATCTAAATTGCGATCAAATTAATTCCCGTTACTTCTACTCAGTCACTCAGTTATATGTAACGTCGAATCTGGCATACATCTGTATCGATTGAAGTTATTACATGATATCAGCATAGGAAATGAAGTTATCAAAATAAGCACCAGAGTAATAGGAATAGTAACTGCATCAGTGGTTGTAGAAAATAGTAAACATAAAGAATATGGTTAACGAAGAAAGAACGAATTTACTGAATGAAAAATACTATAATTTTGAAACTGACAAACTAAAGGAAGATAAAGATTGAAGGCATCTATGACATTATGATCAACTCTGAGCTGTTACCTAACGTCTACAAACACTGATAAGGATAATCATGAGGACACCAACCAAGTAGCCTGCACCCACCAACGTGAACCAGTTCAACCGTCAATGACATCATGGGCTGATGTCACATTCAGGTTTGACTATTTCTACTCTTCTTCCAACATACTAATATTATAGCCATCATCCCACGCCTATGTAGGTAGTGATAAGACATACGTAATACATTATTCAACTACCGTTGTCCATGAAGATTACCCCACATTATCACATAAATTACCATCTTTACTTAGTACTAGTGTTTAAAGTAAAGAAACGAGATAGAAAATAACTATACGTAATAATTTCTTAGTAGCTTACTAATTTCGTCTCCTTATTCTGGCTTCTGTTAGCCACTTTAAAACTATTTAGCTTTCAAAAGTCAATCTACAAATGAGCACTCCGAATACCAATGATATTTCTAAAAACGTTTCTAAAACATTTCTTTCTTATTAAAAACATTTAAATGACACAATTTCAATGAGAGAATTATTGACATTGCCGTATTTGAAGTATTATTTTAAATAGTTTAACTAATCGCTGGATAATACACTGGATTTTAAAGAACTACTATCAAGTGTAAAAACTTTTGTAACAAACTACATGTGGTAAAAATTGCATAACAGTTGGATATGTGTAGAAACATAACCCTAATACATTGCAATAAGATCCCGGGTTGGAGTCAGGAGTGCAGGATAGTGGATGAGCACTACTGGGGAGTCCCATACTAGGACGAAACGGCCGTTCAGTGCTTCTACGTTTTTAATGGTGGTCTAGCTTAAATCAACTCGTGAATTCAACTGTGGAAATACTACAATCTTCACAAACCCCCATACTGACCAACACTTAACACAAAATCTATTATAATCCAGTCATACAGTTAAAGATATATAAGAGGGTAGTTTTTGGAACAGATCAGGTTTATTTTCTTAGATTTATTAACTTTGGAGAAACATGCAGTGAATTTCATGTGTCATCTTCATTGATCTATAGTATAAACTTGAGTCAGAGATTGAAATTTGTCAAATGTTACATAAAAAACTAAAAGATATACTTAGCTACTATATGCGCAATTGAGAATATGTAAATTTGATCCACAGTTGTATCTGTGTATAGTATTGTGTCACGTAGGAGAATATGATAAACAAACGATCTTTGTAATTGAAAAAATAAAGATGAATAAAATGACAATCTAGAGTTGAACAGTTTTTTTTACAGAATAGAATTTTTTTAAAACATCGTGTAATGTAAATTAAACTGAATCACATTACTAATACTAAGTAAAGGTTTAACAATAATCACAATCATGGTATTATGGTTTTATAGTTGCAAGGTAAGTTACTTAAATTATAAGTTGGCATTGATGAAATTAATAGCTCTTCTATCGTTCTTATAGTAGGAATACAGTAGGGAAGGATACAGATAAGTTGAAAGTTCCAATTCTTCGAAATGAACACGATTTTACATAACTAAAATACATTCCCGTGATAATGTTAATAATATTAAAATACTCATGCTGTACAGTTTGATTTTTCGTTAGAAAACTTAATTTAAGCTTAACTAATTCAAAGTAAAGTTAAAGGTATTTCGATTAGCTACTTTGAGATGGTGGAGATTTGTAGTTCAGGTGGATGATTTTGATGGAGTTTTGGTCCAAACCATCCAGTTCAGAGAACAAAACTCTATTAAAATTATCTACTTTATAATATTTGAAATTTTATTACAAAGTGATATTTCACTGATACGAACTGTATTCGAACAGTAGGAAACATTGAAGTGAAGTTGTCTATATGCTGGACACTTGAGAACTTAAAAACATCTATAATTTTCCAAATAATAAAATTTATTCAACGAATTACCAAACACTATAGTCGCAAACAATTTCATTAAGTCATACTTGATATTTAATGCTATAATCATTTTTTTTAAGAAAATGGAGGAGGAATGCAAGTTGTGGAAACAGTTTCAAAGGTTTCTATAATCCTAATTATAGGTACGTTAATTTCTTTGAATTTACGATTAGGTTAGGGGAATATTTTTCTTACAGTTTGGAAACAAACTTTAAGTAAATCAATCCATTTACAAGGGAATATACTAAGACCGTTAACCTTGGAGTGACATGGTTTTATATTTAGAAAAAATAGAACAGAAATAAACTTACTATCAATTGACAGTGGTTAGAGCGTTACTTCCATCTACACGGCATATACTTAAATTCCTGAAAACAGTAGATAAATATGATCTGATTTAGAGAGCCTAACATAGACGTTATGACTACGATTAGTATGTGGATTGTGTACGTGTGCTAATGCGCGTGACTATCGATGATTGGGGAAAGAATAAAGAATAGGGAGCTAGACAATTTAACCTTTATTTAGTTGGATGAATTTTTTTCATCATGAATCGGTTGTATTCCGTTGGTCTGGTAATGGCAAGAGGGTTAGAGGAAAAGTTTAACGATTGGTATATATATATATATATAAGGGGTGAGTCATCTGCTACAAACCACCTAATATATCTCACATAGTCTAACCTTCATTTATGATTTATGATTAAAAAACGCGAGGAAAAATATTTCCAAATAGATATTTGCTTTAGATGTCTCGAGCATTAGTGAGAGTAACATGCAGTCTGAAAAAATTTGATTATTATCTAATAACAAGTGATAAAACGAATTCATAAAATTCATTATAATTAAACTACCCCATGAAGTAGTATTATACAACAAGATATTGAACTAGACAAATTGTTCCATCTGTATATTTACAAAGATTGGAATTAACAGAGAGAATTGGAAAAACCAAATAAATGCCTATCAGCCATTGAAAGTTGAAAATGAAGTAAATTGGTAGAATTCGGATACATTTTACGCTCACCAAATGGGATCGAACACATGTGTAGAAAAAAAAGCAATATAAAAAAAAACAAAGAGTATTAGAGAGAACGATCGTTTTTGATTACTTCATCAGGCGTCATAGTTACAAAGTTGTTATCGTGTTACAATGTACAAAGTATTAAAGTTGTGCCAATCCATGTTATGAATTAAAAATGCCGAACATCACGTTGACTGAATCTTAAATACTACAAATTACTAAAAAAAAACAGAATAACGTCATTTGTAATGTTCAGGAAACGTCATACATAGATTGCGGATGAAAGCAATGCTGATTTTCACCATGTGTATGGTTTGACAGTATTGTACTAACCAATAAGAAAAGAGTGTTTAATGACCCATTGATCTGACTTCATTTTGGATGAACGTATGAATATGGTATGAACATAAATCTTCTATTTAACTCCGTATATCAGCTAAGCTAACCCCGTTTTTGTGATAGGAGTAATGAGAAGCCAAGTACAGGTTGGGTTGGGTGAATTTATTTAATGAACTCGTTTATTCAGACAGACATTTAGAATGAAAAGTGAAAAATGAAACGGCGAAGGCAAGTGGGCCAATTCGCTTTGACAAAGCGTGACTCAATACTTATATCCAGACAAAAAATAAGCTACGGACATGTAATGAATGGGGTAAATGACACACACACGCGGTCATATTAAAATAGTTAGGGTTAATAAGTGAATGATTGACACGTTCAGAATGTGACTTAAGAAGAATGAATAAACTGGTCTGTCAAGAAGCTAGAATAATCCAAGTGGGCTTGACATAGTACTAGACACTATAAGCAACTTTGTCAACTATAAAGCTGATGAGCACAGAGCAAAGAGATTCGATAAGAAAAACGTCAAGTCAAAAATATGAGAAATAATTAGTGAATATTTCGTTAATCAAGAAAGTTTACCAAAGAAAATAAAGGCATGAAACTGAGAGGAGTGTTAGTTACAAACTCCGCTTGATCATTTCATTAACCCCAACACCAGGATTGTGAAACTTAAAGAATAGCGATTTGTTGTAAAACTTTCCAACTGTAAATATTTTTAGAAATGTGAATAAAAATAATCACTATCGAATTCGATCTGGAAAAAGCCCAATAAATTACAGTGGCATAAACGATAAACCCCAATAAGAACCGATTTCATCAGAACAAAACACACATTTGGATCTATTTATTTGTGATTAATCACATGTCGTTCATTCTCACATTGCTTTGACAAATCAAACTCAACAGTTTTATTATATTAATAATTCAAAGCGCAAAAATTCTACCAAAGATTTTGAGAATAATAAATTGTGGTGAGGAAACATAGATATATTTTATTCTCCTCTGAATTAATAAAAAATTCGTATAGTTTACTATGTATTACACGGGTATATTACGACTATCAAATATCCACTGGTGACTAATCAGAGGAAATAACTCTCATAATTCTAGTGAAAAACCGAGGTGACAAGCCTTCTAACTAAGAGGCTTCTAATAACCCCAGGTTGGACGTACACGATAACTTGAACAGAAGAGAGAAGACGTGAAATGTGAAAAGAACGTTACACTCCAAGGTTAATTTAAGTACAGAAAAACGAAAATATTTTTAATATTTCAGACGGTCTTGGGCCCCTGGAGGAAGTTTCTGAAACCATACTAGATATAGTAGTAGCCTAGGTAAACATTCGATCAGAAACGTGACTCGCTTACATAGCAAACCAGCTTAGCACCATTGAATTTTTTGTCTTATTAAAAACTATTCATCTAAATAAACTGCAATCTGGTAAACTAATAATGGGTTGAAATTTCACAAGGAATCCTCACTAATACCTTAGAGATTATACTAAATATTTTGTGGAAGCGAATTGTCTCATTATGTGAGACAATACGTAAATAGTATACGTCATGATTAAGATTACGTGAAGACATAACAAACGATAACTTCAGTATTACATTTTGTCTCGTTGGTTGTTAAAAATAACAAGTGAATGAATAGTAAATATTTGGCTTGACAACATTATCAAGCTTAGTGGGAATGGAACGGTCACTAGCTCATAAATCCAAAATACATTTACTGAAGTTCTAGTAGGGAGTTATGACTGATACAGTCAAGTTAGAAGTGACACAGTAACTCATCAGTGATACTGGACGGGGATTGTTCTGAAACAAAAAGTTAATTGAAGTTCGATTCTAACTTAATTTTTGTTATGAGGCCTAATAATCTTAGATCAGACAGACTGTAATGCAACGGATATGTTTTGTTGAAGAGTTCCAACTCAGGACAAAATAACTGGATACTACTAACCAGTTTTGAGTGAATTTTCAACCACTAATGAAGATCATCTTTAGAAAAATAATGAGAGTTATGATACAAAAACTAAGTTCAATAAAATTATCCAACCAATAGAAAACCTTATTGTAAATGTGTTTGATTAATTAATTATTATTCTCATTATATTTACTTTTTGTCTGTAGTCGAATCCTCGTCTTACAAGTGTTTAATTTGAAGTCAGTCACTGAAATATGTTGTTTTTCTCCAATTCTTTTATGTTATAGTTTTCCCTCTTCAGTTCAATTAAATTTACATTAACAAGCAAAATAGTTTTACTAAAATCAGTGAGTATTATTTGACCATTTACCTGTAAAAGCTATAGAAAATCTGTTTCTACATTGACAACAATTGAGATTGTTTCTGGGTATTATAGTTTAATGTGTTAGGTACCATAAAATCATTTCGAGGATTCTAACCTAGTAATGGCGTGACTTGTGAAATCTGGAAATAAAAAGATGGGATTGGTCTGGAATGTGGTGGTGTTACACAAAATAACACTAGTAGTACTCTTTGGAAACACAGAATATATAGATATCTTAGTGTTGATAATTTCATCAAAGACACAAACTAAAGGACAGCATAGCTCTGAAACATGTGCTAGCAATTAACGAAATACATCAATTGCCATACATTTAAAATAGACAGAGGTTTGGAAACAATCACAGTTCCAATAAATAAAAACAAATAATAGAGACAGAACAATAAAACGGGTGGAAGAAACGCTACTACTACTACTACGACTACTACTACTACTACCATTAAGGAGATGAATCAACACGTAAGATAAAACGATCATTTAGGACAATTATTTAATGAGAAAAATCATTCATTATGAGCTCCATAAATGATCGAATATAACATGAACTACTGAATATCAATAAGTAACACATTGGTACACAAAAATAAGGCATGAAAGTAATGACAAAAAATTTGAAATACAATTTACGGGTACTGTTTATGAATGGTCAAGAAATATTTATTCCACATTCGGTATGCATAAAACGGGACTTTTTTGGGAGATAATTGTCTTACTAATCATAGAGACCATAAGTCCGAGTCGCTGGTGTTTTAACGAGACTATTTCACTGGGGCATGTAAACACTACCAAAACTTGTTAATAAGGCATAATAACTAATCATAACTGCAATTGATCAGTTATTAGTATTGATCGGGCTATCAAGCAGACTATGAATACTAACCGACGACAAGATAGAACAACAAACGTGAGCATTAATCAACAGACTAATAGAATAATGGGTTTACATAAGTAAAAATCAATCTACAAAGCTAAAGTGAATATGATAATTCATAACTAAATATGCCTCTTTAGTCGGCCTCACTAATGCGGAATTATGTTGTAAGTCGGTATAAAGTGCATTTATATTCGCTACTAGAATGATAGACCTGTTCCACAATTTTAGATTCCTCATGATGTGACTACCTGATTTATCAAACCTTATATGAAAATCACGTAGTTATTTATACTGACTCGTTCTGTCGTGACAGCCGGAAATAGAATGATTATAATATCTGAAAAAAAAACATTTGGAATAGGAATCGACATTATATTTGATGTTAAAAAGAATGAGTTACATAGAGTGACCATACCTGCATAGTTGAGTCATAATATACTGATTAAGTGTTTCCACGTCCACAACTTCTGATCCGCTCAAGTTTCTAAATACTGAGTGGAAATCCTTTCAGTTACCGTATGTTGGACTTTTGCTTTCCCTGATAATCATTTAGGCAGCACTTACTATTTATCACATTGCAGAGATTTATTTGGCTGAAAATATTAAAAATTATGCCAACAATATTTGCGAAATACATGCTTTACCAAATTTAAAAACTTGTAATTACTAAATGTCAACTAAATCGATTTCTACCTTATATCAAACTTGATACTTCCAGAGAACTTTCATGAACCATCGACCGGTAAGTACGAGTATGAATAATTGGTTCATCATACATCCGAACATTGAGTTTAGAGCGTATCTCTCGCAGATACACTTGTAGTGACCTACTTTTGTCAACAGAACGCGATTAGTTCAATGAAGACAATTATTATTATAACCAATTGTACCAGTGACTGTTTTACTGTACTCGTTTGTTTAACTATGCTAATGACAGCCATTACACTTACTCTTCCATTGACTTTGAACTTGTACGAATTCGGTTACGCTCAGTAACCACGCTTGTACTCCTTTGGCACGATCTCGGTATTCTTTCGATACCACGAGATCGCCAACAAATACATCTCGACTACAGCCATCATCTGCCTTCTGATATTGGCCTACGGGGATCTTATTGGTTAATTGGCACGTAGTCTTGTAGTGGTGTTCATAGTCAAGCTCAACTCAACACCACGCTACATTTGGTGAGCCAAATCTTAGAACACATCTCAACCTCGGTTAAACCTTCAAAAGAAAGTAATTCGGTGAGTCTATTGTTTTATCTATCCACGTCTGTCGTATATTTTCATATTAATTTTTTAATATATAATATACTCGACATGACGGATAACGATAAGAATAGTATTAATATAATAGACTCCGATGTACGCGTACCGAATCCTCGGCACTTTTTATTCGCGTGACGATAAATTCCACACTTTATTCGAGAAATTCCCCAGATTAACTAAACCACTCGAGGAGATCTCATCGGTGACCAATCGTGTGGTACACCACATAGTCACCCGCGGACCACCAGTCACGGCAAGACCACGCCGACTGGCATCGGACAAATTAGCTTTTGCTAAACGTGAGTTTGACAATTTACTATCTGCTGGTATTATTCGTCCTTCTCACAGTCCCTGGGCCTCTCCTCTTCATATGGTGTGCAAAAAGAGTGGGGTTAGTTGGAAACCATGAGGCGACTACCGAGCATTAAACGTAGTTACGCGCTTTGATAGCTACCCCATCCCCCACATACACGACATCACGGCATCGCACAAGGGCACGACTATCTTTTCTAAAATCGATCTGGTACGAGCATATCACCAGATCCCAGTCGTTCTTGAAGACATCGAAAAAACTGCTATCACGACTCCTTTCGGTCTGTTTGAGTTCCTACGAATGCCATTTAAATTACGGAATGCTGCTCAAACTTTCCAAAAGTTTATCGATAGCATAGTACGAGACTTGGATTTTGTTCACGTCTATATTGATGACCTGCTGATCGCATCATCAAACGTAGATGAACAGTATCAACACCTTACGCTATTATTCCAACGTCTTTCGGATAATGGAATAGTAGTCAACCCAGAGAAATGTGAATTGGGTAAATCAGAAATAATATTTCTGGGTCACATCATCAAACAAGAGGGTATTTTGCCTTGCGAGGACAAAGTTCGAGCAATCAAGGAGTACAACGTGCCGTCCTCAATCAAGGAACTGAAAGCTTTTCTCGGTTTGGTTAACTTCTACCGACGTTTTATCCCTCACGCGGCAGAACGGTTACGACCATTAACCGATTTACTACGCGGTAATCCAAGCAAATTAGAATTGAACGATACCGCACGCACTGCATTCTCAGAGATCAAAACGGCTCTCGCTGAAGTTACACTTCTTGCTCATCCTGACCCATCAACCACGCTTAGTATAGCGGTTGATGCATCAGATTTTGCTATAGGAGCCGTCACGCAACAGAATATCTCCGGTAGTTGGCAACCTCCCGAATTTTTCTCACGACGCCTTACTCCCACGGAGACGAGATATGGCGCTTTTGGTCGCGAGCTGCTTGCAGCCTACTGCGCCATCAAACATTTCCGGCACGCAGTAGAAGGACGTCAATTCATTTTATTCACCGACCATAAGCCCTTAACGTATGCCCTGCATACCAAGTCTGACCGCTACTCACCACGAGAGTACAGACATTTGGACTATATCTCCCGGTTCACGACAGACTTTCGTCACATTAAAGGCGAGTCGAACTATGTTGCCGATGCTCTATCACGTATCCAGATGAATGCAGTTACCTTACCGGTACTCGATCTTCCTGCTATGGTCGCCGCACAAGCAAACGATCCTGTCTGTACAGAAGCACCACAATCTTCGTCCCTTCAGAGTCAGGAAGTACCCCTAGCTACTAGCTCAGGTACTATCCTATGTGATATTTCTACCGGTCTTCCTCGACCCATAGTACCCTCTACCTATCGCCGTCTCGTCTTCGATGCCCTTCATGGATTGTCTCATCGAGGTATCGCAGCCACATTACGTCTCATTGCTGCACGATACGTCTGGCCGTTCATGAATAAAGATGTTCGTATGTGGGTAAAGCAATGCTCACAGTGTCAACGATCAAAAGTGCACATACACGTAGCTGCCCCCATTGGCACGTTCGCTACGCCTGATGCTCGCTTTGATCACGTTCATATAGAAATTGTAGGACCATTGCCACCATCGCATGGGTATGATCACATACTCACGTGCATTGACCGTTTTACAAGATGGCCCGAAGCTATTCCCATCACGTCTATCACGGCGGAGACAGTTGCTCACCGCTTCGTAGAACGATGGATAGCATTGTACGATTGTCCCTCGGCTGTCACGACTGACCAAGGACAACAATTTGAGTCCGCATTATTCTCCTCACTGACCCGGCTGCTTGGTACGGAACGCATACGCACCACCGCCTACCATCCAGCATCGAATGGTTTAGTTGAAAGGTTTCATCGCCAACTTAATAGTGCTCTCCGAGCACACGAAAACGATAATTGGTACGAAACCTTACCGCTCGTTCTCTTAGGTATCAGAACGAGTTTGAAGGCAGATATCCAAAGTTCCGCCGCTGAACTTGTATACGGCACGACATTGCGTCTGCCTGGGGAATTCTTCACACCACGGAGCAGTAATGATTTCGGTAAATCAGACTACGTCCATCGACTGTCTGCATTTATGCGAACACTGTCTCCGGTGTCAACTCGAATACAACATCGACAGGTCGCTCTCCCTCGAGAGTTATCTACCTGTTCACATGTTTTCATACGAGTAGATTTGGTACGCAAACCTTTGCAACAGCCTTACGAAGGTCCTTTTCACGTGATCTCTCGTCACGAAAAGACCTTCAAGGTTGATCGACACGGCCGCGTCGAGATCGTCAGCATTGATCGTCTCAAACCAGCACACGTCGATGACAGTGCCCTACTCGATAACTTGAGACTCAATGCTATACCTATCAAACCTTCTAGCGAAATCTCTACGTCTACCTCGGATCCCACGCTAGATACATCAGAGACCTCGTTCTCACGTCCCGGTCAACAGAACGCGTCATCTGCACCATCTACGGACGAGACTTCCGTCTCACGTCCAGATCAGCAGACCACGCTGCCCTCGACCTCGGATGAGATCACAGGCTCACGAAGTACGAACGAGACCACCGTCTCACGTTCCGGTCACCGAGTAAGATTACCCGTACGCTTTCGCGACTAAACGCACAGTCAATAACAGATACGGTGTGGGATTATTCCTATACTACACGCATGCTACACTTTTCTCTTTTTTTTTGATTTTTTTTTGTATCCTGAACCCACGCCTCCGACCATCGCCCGTTTGATAACGTTGACTTCAGTCAACTTTGGCAAAAGCTGGTTTGGCCACCCACGCTATAGTTAACGCACTCAGTCGATTATCTGGTCTCGAATTCGCCTGGCATAATCTTGGTCGTTATGGTCGCGTCCGGTTTCTTGGCTCAACGTGGTTTCGTCCTACGTCTGCAGCGTTTTCTGGTTCGCATCACTACGAACACAATCATCAGATCCTGGATACAAACCACTCTGGTGTGGCATGCTAATTCGACCAACAAATACAGCACACTCCTCCTGGTACCGTTCTGCGCAAAAGACTTTCGTTGGCAACTCGAGGATCAACGATCACTTCCTGTTCCGCCAAATTCCTCCGTCCTACAACCGCACTTTTGCCGATCAGTCCCACGAATCAAACCGCTAACTATCGAAAGTGTAAACCCTTTGTAGCGGGGGGCTCCTGTAGTGACCTACTTTTGTCAACAGAACGCGATTAGTTCAATGAAGACAATTATTATTATAACCAATTGTACCAGTGACTGTTTTACTGTACTCGTTTGTTTAACTATGCTAATGACAGCCATTACACTTACTCTTCCATTGACTTTGAACTTGTACGAATTCGGTTACGCTCAGTAACCACGCTTGTACTCCTTTGGCACGATCTCGGTATTCTTTCGATACCACGAGATCGCCAACAAATACATCTCGACTACAGCCATCATCTGCCTTCTGATATTGGCCTACGGGGATCTTATTGGTTAATTGGCACGTAGTCTTGTAGTGGTGTTCATAGTCAAGCTCAACTCGACACCACGCTACAAGTCTATGACTTTCCAGAGGATATAAGATCAGTTGAATCAAGTTGAATCTCTCAATCGTGTCTAAGGGTGTAAGGCGATTATGTCCTGTAAGTTGTTTGAGAATCTACAGCTGCTTGTTTTTTTCCCGAATTTCAGAACGGCACCTCAAAAATATCTACTGAGAGGTTACACATTGACTGACTTTAACACCAAGCTGTTAATGATTGTAACAGACTTGAAACAAGCTCTCCGTTAGATGTATTTAAAAAGGTCAGGTTAACAAGTGGATCTTTTCAGAAATTATAATATCTGCACTTTTTTGATCAAGAAGGCTATATTATCCCATTATATAGGACTCGTTCATCATTATAACTGTTCTGGAAATATGGAATGAATATTTCAGTATTAGTCTACCTAAAATATTGTCACTGCACTTTTCGTGTTGGTCACTGTCTCTTACAGAAGGATCGAGGTTAGCGTTTTCAGTGTATCTTTATTCAAATCTTATAGCGAAACAATTAAAGCTCGAAGTCTACTTTTTTGAACACAGAAAGCTTTTCACAATTCAATAAGAAGTAATACGGAATATAATTTCTACGCAAATAGGGGAGGGGAGCAAGTAAATACTTGGGCCATAATGTTACGACATTATCAAGATGTTTTCGGACAACCGTTGAACACCCGACTTATTTCATTACGTCAGTGTCCTCTTACAATCGAAGTCCATAGGAATGCCGTTTCAGCCAATTTATTAAACAAAACATTTCATTTCGGTTTCCGTAACCTAATTGAGAATTACTAACTCGTTGAGTTTTTGACCTTCTTACTTTTATAACCAATGACGACCACCACCCAGTCAGTATTCAGAGATAACCTATAGACGTCATATACCTTACAAACTTGCCATCTTATCTCGGTAGCATTTAACTTCTTTCCGTAAATTATCGCACATGACTTGATGTACTTGCCCTCTGCGTGGGAATCAGATGAAGGGAATGGATGGTAAGGAAATGAAACAAGAATGCATGAGGAAGTGCCGCAAATAGGCTACCTAACACCACATGGGTAAGGTACGACTTTCTCATGCTCTGTTCAACTATCACGTGTGCACCGGCAAACAAACCCCCAAGTTAAATAGTTCTATACGTTTCCACACTGATGTCGACCTCGTTAATTCTGCTGGACACACCCTAACTGAAGGCACTCGGTCACTCATACGCATTAGATCACGAGTGGGCACGCCGTGCCACACATCTCACGCAACTAACAACCAGCTTAGACCGTACTCATGTCGACGTGTCGATCGCCTTCTAAGAATATTTTCGAACCCCATTATCTCCGAATTCTGATTTGACTGACTTGGTGTACTTCGATTAAAAGGTGGTACGAGTAAAGATGTTGTCAAGATCGGAATATCTGTGGCAATTTTAGGTGTTTACTCACTTACCTGTTTAGCCATCCCAAAGTCAAAAATAAAGAATCCATTTTCTAAGAACAAGTAGATAAAGAAAGTCAAACCTGAGAAATCGCTTTATTATTCGAACAAAATGTCTAGATACACAAAGAAATGTGCATGTACAAGTGATAAGTGCTCGGTTCTATATAAATTTCTGGTCTCGCAGAGAGTACCGGTAACCCAGAAGGAAATAGATGTAGTGTAGAAATATTAGGCATAGATGGGTGTTCAAATGGGTCGTTACGTGAAGAAATAATACCAATGTGAATCTTCCGAAAGTTGGATCTATCAGCTAATTTGATTAAATACATACCTTTAAGTTTGTGATGAACGCTTTTTATAACCTCTTTTATAACTGCAGGTACTGAGTACACGTCAACCAGGGATAATCGAAGTCTTTGAGTCGGCGACATAATCCGAACGTTACTGACTAACCACTTTCTAAATTTGATGTGAATATGCACATTATAGTAAAGAAGTTTTAGTTTTTTTTAAGTCACTCAGGGGCTATGATTTTTTCTATCATACAAGCGTACATGTAATACCATTGCTAATAATCGATTAACATAAGAAAATAATACCCCTAGGCCCACTACGGAAGGATACAGACATATCATAGCCAACAGACCTGTCTATTGGGTAGGTATTTGATTCAGGAGGACAGTGGTTCTATCGCGTGCTAAGGTGTTACTTCTGTACACGAAACTCGCTCCCATGTAAGATGTCCTCCGATTCCAAGTTACTCGGACATGAGAAGAGGTGAAAAGATACGTTTGATCAGAATGAATGGTTGATGCCTAGACCTAGATGGCTCATGTAATTTGCATACATCATCATCTGTTTTTGTTCATCAGCATGAAATAATAGGGTATATAATGTTTACGTAAATAGGAGGGGGGTAAATAAATACTTGGGCTGTAATATTTTTCTGAATATCAACATGATTATAACCAACTTTTATTAACCCATCTTACGTTTTTTCCCTCCGATGGGACAGCCCTTTTTGTGGTTATATTTATGATTTTGATCTGACACACCGATATTTATTATGAAGACAGTTGGTAAGTTGAACGGATTCAAGCAGGTCACATGAACATAATCTGGCAATTGACGTTACGAGTACTTCATGTAAACACAGACAGATTCCTCTGATAGCTGTAGACTGGGTTGACGTAATGATGTAGGAAAAATGTAGGCCTTCCAAATGTTTGTCTTTTTGGGCAGCAGTTGACAAACGGAGAGGCACTTGCACTGTATTGTCTAGAACATGTAGATAGTTGTGCAGACAGATGATATTTACACATAAGTAAGATACTAAGTTTATCGACATATTTTCTGTTTTTATATCAGTACTTGTTGTATCATACCTACTGAGCACGTTGTTATATAACCACAGATATTGCTTGAAGAATTTTGTTCGTTTAATGAGCCAAAAATATGCCAAAAAATTATTTCAAATGGGGTTTAAATTTCACCCCTTAAAGTTCACAATCTTCTTATCAGGCGTCTCATTTCTGAAAACGTACCACACCGCACTTGTCTAAAAACAGATCACGCGTTTTGTTAGTCTGGCTACAAATTGCGTATACGGTAGTTTCTATGTCAGTTTTGTTCATATAACAGGAAGTTGAGGAGGTTCCCAGACCATATTTTGTCGAGCTAATCTCATACAAATTATATTTTAAACAAAACAACCCATCGGCGGTGTCATACGAATGTTATTAAGCCAGATGTATATGATTTGAAAAGTAATTGATCATGGTACAAATTTTGGTTTTAAGAATGCAAGGATGTGAGCTTAACATAGTTATCATGAAACAAAAGGCCACAGCAACATTATGAACTCCTTATATTGGGCAATCTCACAAATGGAGCATAAACCCTAAAATAGACTATTGTTATTTGCCACAAAGTACGAGCTGAAACTGCTTTAAACGCGCATAAATGAACAGAATAGACGAATTACAGCGTTGAGCCGAGAAACGGCGATTCGAAAATACACACGCTCACACGTTTCACGTGCTCAAAAACGTCAAAAACTATTTTTTACATTGCTCCTGAATCTGACGCGGAACACTTGAACTGTACGATTGCCCGCTGGTTTCGGAAGCGGCTGAACTATCAGATTCTACCTTTTATTTTAAGACCGTTTTAATCTGAGGCTAGTGTTATTGCTAATTGTTGTCATTTGCTTTCCGTAATAAATGTAAGTACACTATACGCGCTACCTGATCGCTCAGTTAAAAAAGGTCAGTGATTTCACACTTGTTGTGAACCTTAAAGTTCACAACAAAGTTATAACTTTGCTTTTATGTATTTATTACATCGGAAGCATACTTGGTCCAATTTAACCTAAATTACTTCGTCCAAGATTTGGGATTTTCTCCAAATCTGTTTTGTGGCACTTTTTTAGTTGATTATCACATTATGGTGTGATAATCACTATAGTGATTATCTCATGTATTTTGTCGACTTTCCTCTTTAAATGCTCTCGCAACAGTTGGCTCTACTCTCATATGGAGGATGGAATGCATCGTGATGGCTTCCAAAAAGAGATTCCACAAGATGTGTGCCCGTGTAAATCTCACGGCATACAAAAAATATTCGAAGTCTAACTCCCATCGGCTTTGTGTGTTTTGCTGTCCGATTACTTCTTTACAGATCCAAGAGGCAATTAGCCTTCTCGCGTTGGTCAGCAAGAATTTTTATAGGGGCTGGTCTCGGAACATGAGTACTGACTGCGAAGAACTTGTTTGCAGTTAATGGTGTTACGGAAAGAGCAAAATACCCAACTGGGAAACATGCAAAAGGCAAATATATTTTAAAATAAATGAAGAGTGAAGTGTTGCTGTTTGTTTGTGATCACGGTTTTAAGGTGGTACTGTAGACACATATAAGACCGTCACCGTCTCAAGTAGTTCCGACTTGACTGTCACAACTGAGGGGAAATGGACGGCAGTGGGGAAACAAAGAAGGGTAAGGAAAATAGCCACAGACAGTGTCCGTTTGGTTGATAAGTCTCCGGCAGATTTCCATTCCGAGTTACAGAATACTGCGCGAAGTTCCCAAAATACTACTACAATGACCGTAGGGTGATTGGGAAAAGTTTGATCTCGTCAGATGTTATTGTGAGTAATTTGCTCAAATCAGACGACTCTGATCCAAAAACTAAAGAAAAGCTCCCATCAGTTAACATACAGGAAATGATAACACGACGGAAAGCCGTTAATACGACTTTCAAAGAAGTCGAATTCATCCCTAGTTTAATTATTTGAAAATTGGAGGAGTCAGAAGGAAAAAGGTTCTTTTACCTGTTTGTTTACCATATGTAGTTCACTAAGGATTGCTAAAATAATACCTTTAGCACGTCCATACTGATTGTTTCCAATGTCTATAAAAGGATTTTATGATAGCCACAAAAATTGCTTACATGAACTACTGAGTTACGCATATTGTAGCTATGAAATCTAGTTGCCAATGCAAATAAATCGTAAATCAGTAAATTTGTTTTCATCGTTCGTTTGACGCTTGTTTTTAGTTCAGATTTTGTATTCATTGTTGGACATCATGTTTTCAAGGACTAAGAGTTAAAAAGATACATGTTTCAATCTGATCGCTATTTAAAACGGCTAACATGGGCTGTCTGAGTTCTAAGATGAAAAGGGAAGGGTTGTTTAAAACCCAGCTGTTGGTTAGTCTATCTCAGAACAAGATAGGACTTTTGTTCATTCTACTCAATTATCTCGAGAGTTTCATCAATTCTAGTGTTTAATGAAATCTCCGCATGAATGCTAAAAGCCCGGTTGGTTTTCGCCAACACGCGTCCCTTACGACGTAGGCGAGGTATTCGTCTGCCAACTAAAGGACAAGTTTGCTGTTCAGCAGTTCGTTCTTACTTCTTGGATATAAAACATGGATTTTAAAAACAGGATATTCTTAGGTTATTAGTATCCGATCATAAATGTCTTCGAAGCATAGCTCGTGTATTTTGGAACCACTAAGTTAGAGATAGTTCACTAGATAAATACTGCAAACCGATTGACGAGGCAATAAATCTTCATCAACTGGGTTTGTTGGTATATGTGTTACGAATAATCAACCACCACCTACTTCGATGGACGGCGTTGTGTAATGTAGGAGTAGGGTGGAAGAAAGCTAGGGGAGTCAAATTAAGACGGGACCAGTCTGCGAAGTCACTGACAATTAGACTGAGCCATTTCAACAGGTGTAGACTACCTCGTTGGGGCCCGCGTGATTATCGTTAGACTTTGGTTGGGTCAGAATCGTTTGGAATGGCGCAGGTGCATCCATTCCCATAATTTTTTAAATTTCACTAGTTTTTATCTTATTTAGTGGTATCTCTGATGCCTAATATTTTTTATTACCAGTATCTCTACTATTCTGGAATTCACCCTAAAAAGTTACATCTCTCTGTGATCAGGCGGTATGACTACTTGGACCACTGTACACACGCATACTACGTTGCGCGTAACGGACTGACTACTTAGCTACCCACACAAAAGGTGGAGTTGTATTCACACCTGGGGATTAGTAGTCACTAGTCAAGTGCTCTAAAGACTAAGTCACTGCTTCACTCATAAATTGGTGAGTCGTAATAAACACTACTGTGGTTTTCCTGCCTTTCAAGAGCAATTTGTAATACGGTCAGCAAATCGTTTGTAAGTGTTTTGCAGTAGCAAATAACACCCAATGTGTTGGTGAAGGAAATAGAACTATTTCCTGTAAATCCAGACATTATTCTTAGCTTCATTTTTAGTAGAGTTCTTTGTCAAGCGATTTTCCCTGATGTTAAAATTATTCCTTGAAGAAAAAAACAGTTCTAGTAGATGGACATGAATTAGTTTTACTTCGTTACGCTGGTTACAAGTCGTAACATCTTGGAAACTAGTTTTTAAATAAGTTACTATATTTTTTAGAAGTGAAGCTGATGAAAATTTAGTGTAAACATAGTAAAAAATAAAAGAGGGAGGTTGATTATGAATACAGTGGTCTTAAGTTCTGTTAGAGGTGTAAGGGCGGTTATCACTTCCCGGTTGCTCACACCGTGGAAGGGTTATTCTGGCGGTACCTGAAAAGGAAATTGAATTAGAGGTGGTCTTAGTGACCTGAGAGCGTGACCGCGAGCGTGCCCAAGAGACAACTGCTTGAGGCCGATCACACACGACCTTTTTGTGAGTAGTTTTGATGTTAGCTCCGTACTTGTTGAGACCTTATCGCCGAAGACGGATATCCGTGGGATAAGGCGAGGTGTGTATTTTTAGGGTCGACCTTTTCTAACCCCACCCCTCCTTGTAGGAATGCAGTACCACTGTCATGCTGGTTGTCTGAAGGAAACACCTTACTGCCGTCACACGTCTGTACAGTCAGTAGTACGACTTCGCCCTCAGACCTTGGGTTTGATGCTTTTAGTCTTACCTCTCTTCAACCGACGTGTCTGTCATGGTAGGACTTCGAGGAACGATTGTTCCAGCCAGCATAGCTCGATTGGTTCATCACGATAGGCAAGCCCGATCACCACGTCAAGCTATCAACAACGGCCGGGGAAAATTTAGCGTGCTATAGAAAACATCTGAATACAAATTACTGAAAATAAGAAATGTAAAAGAAGGTCCTAGGGCGTCAGTCTGGGCATTAAAAAAGACTTAAAGCTGCGACTGGGTGGATATGTAGTCAAGTAATAAAATACAAGTCAACGACAGTGAAGGATTAATTGAGTCAAGGTCAATCATTTGAAAGTAAGATTATGAACTAAAAGAAAATGGTGTGAGCAGCTGATAAGAATCAAACTAAATAAAACAAATTCGCGTTCTGCTCAAATCATTTCTCTCTTTTCAAGTTCATAAAATCATTTCTGTTAGTCGTAGTCCCAATCCAAATCACGAATCTGATGAACGTTTCTTCTTTACATTCCAGATTTACTACTTATTCGGAATTTAGTGCATTCGTTATTATCGTGAAAAATGTCCAGTACTGCTTTAACTGCGATTTCTGTGGCGGTAGGAGTATTTTTCGTATTCTTTGGGACGTTAAAGCTTGGTCCATTATTTTCCGATGAGCTGTATCGCAGTGTGGTAAATTATTTTCAAGAAAAAACCTTACTTAGTCTGTTTAACAGAGAAAAAACTTCATTAGGATGTTCAAGACGTTTCCATTTAGTTCGTTTACTGGGTGGAATCCGAATCCTCATGTAATTAGACGAGTTTATGGAACGACTGAAGTTGTCGGTGGTATTGTACTTGCAGCTTGTTCTGGGATTGCACAGGATGTCAGCAATGTTATACTACTTAGTCTTATGCTATTCCATCTATTTAGTATATGGCGCGTAGCAGATGGACTAAAAGAAGCTTCTAATCTCATTGTTTTATGTTTGATGCTAACATGCAGGTTTATTATACGGATTCAAGTAAGTTATCGTTTACCAAGTTTATCAAGAATTATTCATTACTTCCATAACTTTGTACAAGATGGGAGTTTATTATTTACGAGTCCATCCCATTTAGTTAACATGTGAAACTTTCAGCACTGAATATTTATAATACCTAAAGGTCCTGTAAACCTTGTGTTTCAGCTATTAGGTCTCAGGTCCACATCTCACTTTATCTACTTAAGTTTCGCCGTTCGGGTAGTATAATTGATCTTCACACATACAGTACAGCTTAAAGCGGAGTACATAAACCTTTACTTGGTAAATGAGTTACCAGGAAAGTGAGGAAATGTGATCACCCCTATTGATAACTATAGAAATAGATTTGGAGGAAGTCCGCTATGGTAGTTACCCCAACAACAATGTTATCCATATTATTACTTTTCACTCCGAATCACTCCGTGATTAAAAAGATACTTGACTATTTTTATTCTCCTGATCGCTTAAGTTCAAGGAGTATAAAAGGTCCATCTGACTTTTTTCAAGTTTTTCCACTTGCAGTAAAAATAAGATATTTATTTGCTTGTTGGTGACAGAGTATATCACGTGATAGGATTCTCGTTGCTAATTAACAATGATATTTTAGCGTATAACCGAAGTAAGGATCATAAAATTACTAAGGTGCTGATCCAAAGCTTTGGAATAAAAGATTGTTACTTTGTTTCGTAAATTCAAAACGACCACTCTAATGAAGTCCAAGTTGGATTATACCTCGTAATGAGAACAATTACAGTAGTTTGTTGTAGACAAATTTTGGGTTTATTTATTAGGAATCAGATACAAATCATTAGCAATCAAAATGTATCATATGTATGACGTATATTTTAAGCTTATTGCTCATTATTAAGTCTATACAGAGATTACACTGATAATCCAACTGTTATTACCGCATGAATATACATAGTATTCGATACAACAAGTTTAAATTTGAATAAACTTTTATTTTTTAAAATTATTTTCATCATACTAAATCATTCTATAAGTATCCCAAACGGATTTTTAGTACAAATCTTGATATTCCAACAGAGATGTGATGTAATGATACAGACGGTTGTGTTACAGTTTAAACGTACGTTAACTGCATCTTCTTACTTGTAGATGTAGTTTCTTTAACTGCTACTATGAGAAAAATCACATGTGAAACGATCAAATAGTGGTCAAGACATCTGATTTTCAATCAATAAGTCACAAGCTTGAAACGCTACTTCAACTTAAGCAGCTTAGGTAGCATCACTAGCTTTTACACATACTAAGGTATAACACATAATGTTATACTACATAGAATTGTGTATGGTTAATTTGCATTTAATTCCCTACCGGTTAGACTGTAACAATTCTTTGTCGGTTTTGTAACCTTCAAAAAACACGGATTACTGTTCCTTTTACGCCTTTACTACTGTTCGTTTATTTGTTTTTCTCCTATTTATTAATTTTTCGTTTAAGCTTATTCAAAAGAATGAAGAGGTGACGGAAAATAATGAATATATTAAGAATGATATAAGAAGACGAATTGTTCTCCTACAGGAGGAATTACAGAAAATGAACACTTTTAATAATAATAATAATAATAATAATAATAATAATAATAATGATAATAATAATAATAATAATAATAATAATAATAATAGCAACAACACCAATAAAACAGAAAACGACACACACAAATTAGAATGAAGTTTATATATTCCAGTTGAATAAATCATGACTTTTTCGTATTGTAAAGGATAATGTCAATGCATTTATTTTGTTGTCCTTTCATCAATGTCTTATTTGTAATTTAATTTAATGCTTCGATTGTTTTTCTATGTTAGCCATATATATAATCTGAATAAACTTACGTTTTGCAATAAGTTGAATACGTAATCTGTCAAACAAACATGCGAACTTTTGTATAAACTTCATTTTACGGAAATTCATGGTACATCCGTCTTACTCCTCTTCCCTATTTGTAACAATACAGCTGCCCCATCTCCGTTTCCGTTATTAGAAATATTTCTTGAACTCAAAAAGATGAGACTGGCTTCGTCTTCTAGAATTATTGTAGAATTATATGCACAAATGGTCCACCTAGATTTAGTTTACTACTAATCTTACACACAGTTAGTCGACTGCTGTCAAACAAAAAACTCCACATGTTTAATGTTTCGAAAAACAAAGCTGACCATTCACCCTGGCCGTGGACCATCCATTACTGAAACTTGAACCATTTAAAATGAGCTGCTACCTGCAATTCGTTAAGTCTACACTACCAACATGTAATAAATTTTCCGACTTCTTATAAAATATCACCAAACGCCGCGGTAGATCTCTTGAAGAATTTGTCGAACAATTCATGCTATGTACAAAGAATCCAAATATGTTACTGATAAACATTGTTCCGACGAACAAAAATAAGTTTTATGCGCAAACGTAACCAGCTGAAATAAAATAGCACTACACAGTTTTTCTATTCTAGCCCAACATCCCTTAACACTATATACCCTCAAAACATCTTCAAAATGAAATTAAGAATCTTCATATTTCGCGGTCATTGTATCAAAGAATACTTACAATTATTATTCCTCATTTACCAGTACATTATGCAGGATAACCTTCAAATGTTGGTGAGAACTAATAAAATTACTGATCGATTACTGAGTTATATTTCTTTCTTTTAGACTGAATTCTGATAGACAGTCTCTTGTGCGTTGTCTGACCAAAGTGGACAGTAAGAACTCAGAGAGGTAAAGACACACGTCGTTGCCTCTTCCTTGTCTGTGTTTACGCTCTTACTAGTTGTAGCTCGGATGAAGTAAAAGGTAGATTTTACAGGAAGCTTTCCACTTTTCGATAAGCTGGATGCCCAAATGTATTATTAGTGGCGTGTGATTTTAATACCCAAGTAGGTAGTCTAAACCAAAACAAAAGTCACTCAGGTAGATCGTACAGTATTGCGGCTCGAAGAACAGATGATGGTGGTCATCTGCTGCAGCTATGCTCAGATAACGTTTCTCTTTAATAAACACTAACTTTAAACATAAGGAAAACATTGACATGGTGACCTCAAAATCAACTCAATGATGGACTCAAATAGATCACATTGCATCAACCATCAGTGGAGAAGCTCGACAAAAGGCTCGCTCATTCTGGAGCCTATGTTTAGATTCGAGTCATGGTTTGGTTCCAGCACGTATTTGCGTCTTACTGTACGCGAATAAGCCACAGTAAGAAAACCACTTCAAGTTCAACTTGATGATGAAAAGTCAAGAATATATCTCAGAAACAACTAGAGAAGCAATTAGTGAACTATATAAGTGATATCCACCCCGAGGTAGCTCGACATTGCATTATTTAGAGATTGGCTGATAAAAATGGAAGTTATCATTGATTCACTGTCAGTGTTACTTTGGTTTCTAAGATAAAACTACGTTTACCTGAAAGATACAAATATCAATTAGGCCGTCAGTTTTATTTAAATTAATTTTAACACTACAATATTTGGAATGCATAAAGCTATTTATTCTGTAAAAAAGTTTATGTAGAATATCCACTGAAACAGTTGTTTGATGTATTCTACTCAGTAGTTCATCTTGAAAATGATTGTTATACATTAGTTAATAATGAATTAAAAATCATAATAATGAGAGCTAACAATGTTCAACTTACTTCTAGGTTAAACTTTAATGATTAACAGAAATAGTCTAATTCATAGTGTAAATCCAAATTCCTGATAGATGGAGCTGCCAGTAAACAAGTTTCTACATCACGTCCAAGAAAACCAATAGAACTGTCAGCTATTACAAGGTGATATGAAAATAAACACGAAATTGAGTAATTTTTTCGGACTATTGATTAACAAACTTGAATGTTAATTCACAAAAGGAAAATAGTATTCGCAGACTTATATCATTCGGAGGACCAGCGTAAGTTAGGGAAATAGGATAAGTGTGTTTCGTTCAATGGTCGATTTTGTCAACGAGAGAAATCCAGAATCCCATCGGAAATTGAGCGTAGGACACGCAAACCTCAAAGTAAACGTAAAAAATGTATTCGGATTTTCCAACTTGCCTTTTTTCAACTAAATCAATATTTGGGATTTTTCTTTAAACATAAGATTTAGAATAATTTTGTATGTAGCCAAAATATCTTAAAACTATGAATCGAACTAAGTTAAACCACCACTGAAAACACGGAAACACTGGATGGATGCTTCGTCCTAGTATAGGACTCCCCGGAAGTACGTACTCACGATCCCCCAGGCGCCGATCGAACCCAGAACCTTCAATTTCTGGTGCGAATGCTTAACCTTTCGATCATTGAGTTGACACCCATCGGTGTAAATGTCTAACTCCATCCCATTCACGGATCTGTTGGTGACGTATCACCTTATTAAAGCAATCCAGTGTGGTTCAGTCAGATTTAGAATTCATATGGGTGGATATGGGGACAAATATTTCAGAATAGTATAAAAATTATTACATTTTGTGCTCTACAACCCTTCTACCTTGAATGTCAGGTCTGAGTCGCTATCCAAGTTATTCAGTCCAGTCCTTTCAGGTTTACAATAGTTGTTCAACTTAGATCGGTTCATGGTTTACTTGACATTCGATAATTTCCGCAAACCCGCAACTAGTATGAATACGTTCATTATTTGTTAATTTCATTTGATTCTTATATTTATTTTTAAGCTGAAAAGTGTTTATAAAATTACGTAACTTTACACTAAGGTAATGGTAAGATTTTCTATATTGACCGGTGCTCCAGCTAATGAATCATCAAAATGTGCGGAAAGCAAAAACGCAATTTGAAAGTGTCGTTAACTGAAAATGACCACAAATGTAGGCTTCAAATGCGTAAGGTGATAAATGGAGGAAACGGATATCAAAGGTGGGTTCGGTTATAGATCAATGATTGGAGACTATAAACAATAAAGAACTGTACTTTTTAAATGTGAGAATCCACTTAACCAGTGTTTTCTATACCGTTGAGGAAAGTTCACAAATGACTAGCTGAACAACATAATGGATAGAATTATTTATGGATAATGTAATACAACTTATTTACCAAACACAGATTTATTTACTCAGCTTTGGACCATTATACTGTTTGCATGACAACCGGTGAACTCAAATCTGCGACCTAATTGTTGAAAGCAGTGTTTTAAGCACTAAGTTACTTCTCTGCTACGAATAAAGACTTATGGAAAACAACATGTTGTAAACACTCAAGCCGTTTGATGTACAGTATGTTTACTGACGTAGCAACAAACCATCAACTAGTAAGGGAAACGATAACCAAATTCAAGGTCAAGGAAAATGATAATACACAAATTGGTCACTTAGTAATCGCCAACGTCATGTCCAGTCTTTAGCATTGAACTAATGCTATTGAACATGATGTAATATAACTGAATATCAGTGACATTAGATCATGACCGACCGAGGTGACAAGAGCTCATTCGCAATATTCCTAATTAAGACACGAAGCGACAGTCCCATCAAGTCTGTGGGCGTGCCTTTATAACGTGTGCTAACTAGCGTGAAAATTGGTTCTTACTAGTTGGAACCATTATGGATTTTCAGCTCAAGAGAATAGACAGATGGGTGGAACATTTTCAGGAACAGTTCGACTAGCCTCAAGTTACCCAGCATTCACACATAACCTCAACGAGAAAAGATCATATATAAGTTGAAGAGGAGAGCAGTAAGGCTTGAGAAATCAACTCTGGAGGTCTTTGAAGCTGACACTCCAGTTTTAGAGGTTAAGCTGAACTTGTGTTAACAGGACTATTTATTGTGTTAAAAATTCCTCAATACTCACGATCTTCTTATGAATAAACGCTGATAAATTATGTTCATTTTATTTCACACGACGACAGAGACATATATTTTGATTAAATATCAACTTTTCCTCCACAATCGATTAACTGCATTTATATAGCATTCCTCTAGGTTTTTCATGTAAACAACATGTTACAGTTAGTATTCCTCATAGACTGGTCTCAGTTGGAATAACGATCGAAACTGTGGGGCATGGAACAACTGTTTGATCTGGAACCAATCAAACCTATAAATCAGATTAATCTCCAGAAATTCTGAGCGAGACGGATTACTTAAGACCTGTAATATAGCCATAGCTTACGACTTTATAATTTAATTGATATGACTTGAAATCAGTAATAGTAACTCAGATTCATAGCTTAAAAAACGATTTCATACAGCTACGTCGTTGTGCACTCTTCCATGAGAAATTAAGGACGGATTTCTGATGAATTCAGGAAATAGGAACTGTTCACGAAATTATAATAGTTCAAGTAAACCATATGTAGATTAAAGGACTTAACAATAAAAAAATAATTATAATAATATAGAGAACGAGAACTCAGGCCGGGACAACCAATTTATTGTTTAATGCAAAATCACACTGTAGTTTAGCGAAACGTGAGAATCAAACACATCGTTCGTACATCCTCTTTGAATTTTCCCTTACAAGTTTCATTGTTCTTTTATTCCTGTTATTTTGATTGCTTTCAGTTACCTTCTCTTTTCATTCCAATCTTCTCGATCTTTAGCTCGCAGAAATTCCACTCGGTGTAACATACTACTTATGTCAGCAGGCATAAGTAGCATACACCACGTGTTACAAAATAAACTGTCATAACTGAATCGAACAAAGTAACCAAGTCAATAGTTTACGTGAATACCATTTGAGTGTGGCAAACATCATAACATATCTTCAGTCATACTAACCTATGCGAACACACATGTTCTATTAGGATAATGTTGAAATTTTCATAGAACGAAGGCTAGGGAATTTCCGCAAACTATGGTAATCGTCAGTTAATAGGTATAATAAAACAAATCCAATCTGCCGCTTAATGATAAACAACTACATCGTTAAAACTAAGTTTAAGGAAAAAGTGAATCAAAATAAACAGTAGTAGTATAATTAGTGGCAGCATCTAACCACGTCTTATGTCGTTTATTCGAACCTCTATTTCGTCATGGCCAGGGATATTACCCAGTTGCTCGAACCAACCTGAGACTACGTGGTCGTGTTACGGTGTCATCAACTTAACGAACTGGTCATCACTTTTGAAAATCTTTCCACATAGCTCACTTGTTTTTGAAGTTTGCATTGCTACTGTTGTAAATGTTTTGTCTGGTAGGACAATAAAAACATTACGATCAAACTATTCAACCCAGTATATAAAACCCCACTAGAATTCTTCTGAATGTATTGAGCATTATGAAGTTAACAATGAACTATTTTCAAGTATTAAAACATTAGCATATAACACACAGGAAACTGAGATTATTCAATCAAAGAGTATGACAACAAATTCATTATCAATTCAATTCAGTAAATGAAAAACACCTTTTTTTAAATGTTCGAGTTGTACATAGAAACAAAAACAATTGTTTTATTTTCAATAAGTTACTTGTTTTATTGAATTTCTTTCAAATTGAATGATTATTGTAAATTTTCTTAAAACAAAGAAAACCTGACGGTTGGAATTAAAAAGGTCACACATGAAACAAAAGAAAATTCTACAAAATACACGTAACGATTCATACTGGTTACCGTTACTACCAATAATAATAATAATAATAATAATAATAATAATAATAATAATAATAATAATAAAATCAAAATAAAGATTTCATACATTGCAAAGAATCTCCTAATAAAAGGCAGAATTCTAACACAATACAGAAATGGACTAGAAAATTGTATTAAAATCACAAAGAAATTGGATAAATTATGTGTGTGTGTGTGAAATGGTTACTACATAAAAGAATGTAATGAGAAACTAAAACAAAATAAAAAAATCATTGAATATAACACGAATCATGTCAGTTTCGAGTTGTGTCAAATAAATACATACTGCATTCCCCTTTTTAACCAAAACAAATTTGATGAACAGATTTAGAGCATGTCATATAGAGTGAAATCGTTCCACCTATCATTCTTCATCAAACAATGAATTTTGTTGTTCTTTCCCTATAAAAGTTTATTAACGGGATTAACATATATTATGAAGAAGTAACACTGTGTGTATCTCTCAACTCATCAAATTATATTCAATGTCGAATTTGTGGAATCATTCCATTTGAATAATTTAACAAAATTCAAAGAGAAACAAAGAGATCTTTACTTTTTTGCTGAAAGAAAAGTTGGTAAAAAATAAATCGAAGACATAAAAAGAAAAAAATAAATTATAATTATGGCAATGGTACTGATGTAATAATTAAACGTCAATCGTGACAATAATGAGACCATGATGATTTAAAGAGAAAAAATAGAAATAAACTGCGACAAAATGCAAAATGATAAAACGCAAAATTGTGTGATCGACAAGAACATGTATTCTTTTCAAAATACTGCTTCGGTTTAGGCACCCAAGCGATATTCCAGCACACACGCAAATCGAAAGACAAAGTGTGGTGCGTACATATTTGGTGCCTTCTTGTACCGTTGTTTATATGTCTAAATAAATGAAACTGTAGATACTGTGAAAGAGGAATTTGAAGAACGGAAAACATTAAGAATAAAATGTAACCTGAAAATGATGTTCGGAAGCAAATAAATATAAAGAAGTACAAACTAATTTTAAATATCACTACCAAGTAGAGCAGGTTCAAACGTTAAATTGAATTCATCCAGGGAAGTTAACAAATCTTGTATTATTTTTCTTAAATCATGGTTTAATAAAAAACTTCTTGGTTCATACATATGATAAGTGATAGGACTAATTGCCAATATAGATAACCAATCAGAGAGTAGATGATCACGAAGTGCATGACAAATAAAACGCTATAAAAAGTGAAGTAGAAAGAAAGAGGAAAAAAGAGTAATATGAAGCAGAAACAAACAGTGAATAACCAAACAATTATAACTAACACATTTGTTCTGACGTGTAAGGCAGTAAAAAACTAAAAAACTCTATGGCTAACATAGGGATTAAATTAACTATTCTCAGTTAAAATATTAGTTTTTGAATCAAAAAATACGTTATTAATCACATTCGTTTGTTGTGAAAGATGAGATTAGTGAGTTACAATATATTATCGATATAATTTAAAAAAATCAAATGTCTATCATATAAAGTCCCCAGAACTTTTCATATTTTTGGTTGATTATAAATGATGAATCTATGGATGATTTAAATGAATAACGTTCCCACTATTCAAATTGTCCTACTCAATGCCTTCTCGCGGTGGGAGCGTTGTTTACGAAATTGAGAGGAAGGAAAGTGAATATCCGACGCCTTAGCCCGATTAGTGGATATGAAGGACCCACCTCGGGAAGTTGGAAAACCCTGGTTTCAAACCAATGGTTCACATAAGCTCCAGGATCCTGAGGGAAAAAATAGACTATAAACCTATTTTTGGTCACCGACTACCATGGGAGCACATCCACTAACGTTTCCCCACCACCTTGTGGATTAGACCTCTAGGTCAAAGGTTTGGGGAGTGGTTTCCTAAGAAAACCACCTGACTCGGTTTAGGCGTCCGGGAAGTATCCTAGCTCTCACACAAACCATTTGATCTGTGCGGGGCATTTATATTCGGTGTCTCTTTGTGTCAATGTTCATGTGTTTATATAAATAAATTGTTTAACACTTTTGTGAATAAATAAAGTGATATAAAAATTAAAGTATTTGTATCTAAAAAATATTCAATAAACGGAACAAATTAGACACACTTATATACACCTACCTGAAATTTACCCTCTTTACCAAAATTCATACTATTCTTAGTGATATTTTGTATATACATAGTAAACTGTAATGCAGACTGCTGTACAGAATTGGGCATTGAAGCTAATCTATTATTTATTAAAATATCAATAGGTTCATTTTGTGATGTATTCAAATTATCACTAATTGAAATTAAACGAGAGAATGCAGGTGAAGAAGGTTGTGAAAGTGAGGATAGATTAGAACGTGTATTGGCATAGTTTTGTTCAGATTGACTATGATTATAACTTGAATAAACTTCATTAACAACAGAAAATGATGGTGAATGGGGTAGTAATCCGTGTGATTTAATGACAGATGTGAACGTTGACATTTCTTCATGTTTATTATTATTATTTCCTTGACTATAACAATTATGTTTCGATGTTAATGAACGTGGTAGACTATGAGTAGAGAATGGTAGATAGTTAATTCTACTGGAAGTTTGCAATTCTGGTACTCGGAAATCCATACTCTGTTGTTGGTTCTGTTGGTCAAGATTAGTAGGTTGAAGTTTCACCAAGAAATCATTAGCGACCTTTTCTATTTTTATAAATGTTAAAACAAAAATTCATTTGAACAGTAAAGAACTTCAAGTTAATCTAGTCAGTTTATTTCAAGTATAACTTAGCAATCATGTTATATATGTGAGTAAACTCAACTATGATTTATGTTTTTTGTGTATATGAAACAATGATATGAATTTTTGCAGTTTAAAACTCAAGACAATAGAGGTGAAAAAGAATCCCCTCAAAACAAATTGTCGGAAATCACTTGTATTTACCTCAAAGTGACACTGCTTATATGTAACAACTGCCAACTTTCTCGAAGTATCATCAATTACAGAATTTAATTTATGCAACCAAAACTAAACGTATCTAATCTCTTTCAGGTAAGAGTAGTGTCGCTGGAGTAAATACAGTCTGAAAAATTATTTCGTTCATTTACGGGATATGCTAATATCTAGTGATATTAACTGTTTATTAGCAACTTTGTGACAAATGATGGATGAAAGAGAAAATTGGTGTATACGTTCAATACGCTCTTGTAGTACAACAGCAGATGTAGCGTATGTTTTAAATGCGATAAGAAAAATATTGATATGTATTTTCACATTTGAATTTACGAACCAATCTAAGCTGGACTACCATTGAAAACCTGAAAGCACTGGATGGCCGTTTCGTCGTTGTATGGGGCTCATCAACAGTGCATATCCACGATCCCGTACGCGTGACTGCATTTTATTTATTTTAACACATGGATATTGGTGCAAGGAGGCACTAGATACATATGCCCAAACCTAAGCAGGTGGTTTTTCTTAGGGGGCGACACAAGGATCCTTCGACCTGAAGGTCTGATCCACAAGGCAGTGCAGCATCGTAAGGAGATGCAGTCCCATGGTAGCCGGTGACCAACGGTTGTATCATACGCCATTTGTTCCTTCAGGATACTGAAGCCAATGTGCACCATTGGTTTGGGACCCAGTTAAAGTGACGGACATTCGCTTTTCGTCCTCACATTTTTGTAAACAACACCCCCGCTACGTGGAGGCAGTGAGTAGGACTTCCCTGGAAGAGGCTATATACGCGTGGCCACGTGAGAGCATTTTGTGAGGGAGAGCGGACTCTCCTCACTCTCGGCCGTACCAGGGCATTTGGTGGGGGGCGTGACTGCAACCCAGGACCTTCAGTTTCGCGCGCGAACGCTCAACTTCTAGACCACTGAGCTAGCATTCAACGGTTTTATGTCTAACTTCAATCAATCCATAATCTTGCGCAACCCAGTTCTTCCATGTTTTCAATGGTGGTCTACCTTAGATCGCCTCGTGAATTCAACTGTGAAAATACTACAATCTCCATAAATCCCCATACTGATAATTATTGATATGTATTGAGTATATAAACGAATATTCTGGAATTATAGAAATTTGTAGCTCGAAAAGCTTCAAAATCAAAATATCTACAACGCATTGAAATTGACATTCCCAAAAATAAGCGAATATATATATCTATGACCATGTAAACTATGTAAAAATGAGATTCGACCCAATTATGTTAATTAAATGAAATAAACTCTTTATTCACTGAAAATAGTGGGTTATATTGAGGCATTAAACACTAGAATATTTAATTTTTCTGCTCATTAGGATATTAAAAACATTTTTTTATGAATTTAACATAAAACCTTAATAACCACAAATAAAAGTGAATCATTGAATTCTATTACATACCGAAATAATCCCATACATAGACTTTTCGCTGAAATATACGACTTGAACGAAAACCATAAGTAAAAACTAAATGTAATGCTGGTACAAGACCATGTTCACCGCACCATAATGATGTTAAACTAGTTGTCATTGTATTAGTATGATTTGTTTTACAGAAGAATTTTAATAAACAATTCACTGCATTAGCTACTCGTTCATGTATTATAACAGAGTTTAAATTTTCTGATTAAAAGACAATTAAAAAGAATTTATACTTACTAAATTCAATTAAATCAACTGTACTATGAAGTGATAAAATTAACATCGTAACCAAGTTGTAGACATAAGATTTTAAAAAACAAACAAACAAAATTCACTTATTATATTTATATGCATAATAATAGGAAAATGTATCAGTATTACACTGTGCGCCTCTATACTACTGTAGTGAACAGAACACCAGTGGGGACAATCGAATGTATTTAACAACAAATTACAGAACTAGTTAGTAAAATCTAACAACCATATATTAAATGCTCCATTTGCAAAATGTTTATCAATTGTCTCAAATGACTCAGAATTCCTTTGTTCTTTCATTTTCATAAAAATTGCATTCTTTCTTCATTCTTTATTGTTCGATCTTCTCGTCTCTCTGCTGCCAGACATTCTGTTCACGACTCACGCCATATACTATTTATGTCTACATAAGTAGCACACACCACACTACTATTAACCTAACTATATGACCAGTTGGATAAATTATTTAAACCAAGAGTTATCCCAAAACCAAAACACTATGATCTAACGAACATAACTTATGGATGAACCAATGACACTAAAATAGCACGTTTTGGGTTTTGGCGTGAAGATTTATTCATCCATATGATTAAATAGTATTTTGGCAATATAACTTATGTCAGTTCGTAATGAAAACCTTAAATTTTTAACCCTGAATTCTAACTCCAATTCCTTACACTAGTTTATAACCTTTTTTAGTCCTAATAAGGTGGATATTCTCAAAGTTACTTTATCTTTGTTCAAAAGTCGTCCATAATAATTATAGTTGCAACAAAAGCTCACCTACACTATACTTTTAGCCATAAACCTTACTGAAATAAATATGGGACCAGGAAATTTTAGCTTAAAATGTATGAATATCGTTGGTCATATATCAAATTTCATGAAGTTACAATGATTTATATAATACATTATAATTTTATCATCATTTGAGCAATCTCTTTTTTATACGATTGAATAACAAAAAAAGAATATAAAATTTACTTTGGTCCGAGCTTCGTCTTGACAGTGATGGCGATAGACAACGATTTGGTAAATTTTGTAAACATTCTATGGGATCTGATGGTAACGCTAATGGAGTTGTGAATAGAAGATCTTTCATAATAAATACATAAGATAATAATAGTAATAAACATGTGAATAATTTGTTCATGATTCGAACAATATTAAAGAATACAAAGTGAGTTAATTAAAAAAACGAATATTGAAAATGATAATTTAGTGCAATTAAACGTGATTACGTGTAACCTTTGAAAAAAATGTGTTTGTATAAATGTGATTAAACTGAGAGAAAAAAAGAGAATTGATTGGTTGACTTCAGATATTTTGTGGATGAAGGTTATCACCAATCCCACTGGATGACCTTCACTTGATGTTCCACAAAGGATTGGAGTCAAAATCGTACTACTGGGTGGCGATAGGGTAGTTTCGGCGATTAAGTATTTGCCAAGGGACCTGAAAATCTTGAGTTAGATCATAGGACAGGTCATGGGTACGCGCTGATGAGCGGTCTTATATTAGGATGAAACATATTTAGTGTCACCTGATTTTCAATGGTATCTGAATTGAGAATAATCTGTGACAAATACAACCTATAAATTGAATTATTCTCCACAAAACCCATTCAAGAAAACTGTAAGCAGACCTACTACAATCAAGAACTTAATTCACGATAACTTATAACAACAAGTTCGAGGTTAGATTAGGGATTTAACTTATGAGGTTAAACTAATAGAGTAAGAACATAAAAGTGAGAAGATATCATTAGTTAGATGAGGTTGGAATGATAAGCCAACTAGATTGGAAATGGTGGGTCAATTGCCAAACGGGTATCAAATAGCTCTAATGTTTGATATTGATATTTAGCTTCATCCATAAGTGATAAAATTTAAAATTACTTTGACCATTTCAATTTTCGACCACACTTTTATGGTTTGAAGAAAAGTTGTTCCAGTCTGTAGATCAAACTGTACTATGTAAATCGCGGATTAAACCCGTGATCAACTTGATTGAAAGTGATTTATCCATTAAAACACTGTAAGTGGCATCATTTATTAAATAGCCTTTTGAAAGTAGATGAATTATCATTTACACTTACAAAAATATCACTGTACATGGACAAATTCGAGATGTGGTTATAATCGTTTTCATCATAGCAAACATTTTTATGACTTTCTTCAATAATTGAAAAAATCACCAAGCTAACTAAATTATTTAAAATATTATGACAAACGAAATGACTATAAATTGAATATGTAAGCATTATGATATTTCATTCCAAAAAGTACCACATAATTCCTGGGAAGACGTACAGAATTTCTTGTTTTTTTGTGTTATACATATTATACATGAATGTGAAATAAGTATAATTTATCAGGTATGATGCCCCCCTGGTACGACTGAGAGTGGGGAGAGTCAGCTCTCTCTCGAAATGCTTTCACATAACCACGTATATACAGTCACTCACAGGGAAGTCTTAGTCACCGCATTTTCACGACAGAGCTGTTGTTTACGAAATTGAGAGGACGAAAAGCAGATGTCCATCTAGAGGAGTTGGAAAATCCTGATTCCAAAACAATGGTTCAAATGAGCTCTAGGATCCTGAGGGAACAAATGTGGTATGAACTTACTGTTGGTCACCGACTACCATGGGAGCACATTTACTAACGTTGCCCTACCACCTTGTGGATGTAGAAAAGAACAACTTTTAGTTACCGACCTTAATAGTGAAATGATGAATAGTTATTTTTTTAATGATAAATTTAATTAGAGGTTGATCACCAAAAACACACTTGGTTTGTTTGGGATTAATTTCAGTAGAGAAAAACATATAAGCTTAAGCAAATACTTTATAAACAAAAAGAGTTATCACCAATCTATTAAGATGCCATGTGTTTAGACATTACATTTTGTTCTATATGGTCTGCAACGTCCATAAATTTCAAACTAGAAGTGATGTGAGCACTTACATGAAAATTCTCAAGATATACTTCTTTTTAAAAGTCGATACACAGACTAGTTAGTAATACCAGTGAGAACACTAAAAACTTACCGTTAGGAAATTAAGGTAGGATAAAAACAGCAATTGTTATTTACAAAGAATCCTTTGAAAAACTGATTAAAACGACCATTATACCTGATGTATGGTAGCGAGAGTAAAATGTGACTGTTGATTGAGAGTGAACAAAAAGATGTTACCCTAACGACTATTAAGTATGTGATTTCTTTTCCTCTCACTGATTTCTACTGAGTGTGACTGCTTGTAACTCCGTTGAATAGAATATTATCAAGTGTTAATTTGGCCCTCTATTCTGAGTTGTGAACTCTGGATTTGAGATATAACGTGATCTGGTCTCTGTATTATGTGCCGTTCAAGCATTTAATTAAGCGTAGCGTAGTATACCACAAAGAGAGGCAAAAAGATTTTAAACTATCCATTGTATCAATGGTCAAAATGGAAAGAGAAAATCGCAGCAAAACTGTAAAAATGTTCGTCATCTTTTAATTACAAAAAGAAAAGCAGGCTAAGTGCAATTCAAAACGGTGTTTAACAAAAACATATCAATGTGAATGAGTGTTAACTATATTCATCGTAAACTATAAAAGCAAATAATGATCGCTTTGGGTTCAATCTTATTAGATAAGTGAATTTACAAACATATATAGACTAGAAGGGAGATTACTAAGGGATTATAGTGCATGAATGGTGAGTAAGCGTTAAAAAGAAAATGAAACAAAGCGATGGCACACACAACTTACAACACAAGTATCTTTAATTGGAAAAAATATGCCAACAAATAATATTGTTTATTTTGTTGTATAAAAATATAAAGAAACGAATGCTAAATGTTTCATAAATAGAAACTAATTTTAAGGGGAAAAAATGAAAAACCACTGTATTAATCATGTTTAACGAAAATTAGTCCAAGAGCAACGAGTAACACTCTTTGGTACGTAAAGAGATTTTTTTTTCAACATTTCTAATGATACATGTTGCTTTGTCTATCTAAATTAGTAATCAGATGGATAAACATAGTCTGTCCAATAAGCATTATATATACCTGACCGTTGTTGCTACCTTGACGTGGTGGTCGGGCTTGCCTATCGTGATGAGGCAACTGAGCTATACTGGCTGGAACAACCGTTCCTCAAGGTCCTACCATGCCAGACAGGTCGGTTGAAGAGCGGTAAGACTAAAAGCAACAAAACCAAGGTCCGAAGGCGAAGTCGTACTACTGACTGTACAGAGATGTGACAGCAGTAAGGTGTTTCCTTCGGACAACCAGCATGACAGCGATGCTGCCTTCCCACAAGGAGGGGTGGGGTTAGAAAAGGTCGACCCTAAAAATACACACCTCGCCTTATCCCACGGATATCCGTCTTCGGCGATAAGGTCTCAACAAGTACGGAGCTAACACGAAAACTACTCACAAAAAGGTTGTGTGTGATCGGCCTCAAGCAGTTGTCTCTTGGGCACTGCGGTCAGGCTCTCAGGTCACTAAGACCACCTCTAATTCAATTTCCTTTTCAGGTACCGCCAGAATAACCCTTCAACGGTGTGGGCAACCGGGAAGTGATAACCGCCCTCATACCTCTAACAGCACTCAAGACCACTGTATTCATAGTCAACCTCACTCTTCAATTCCTATTATTCCTCCTACATCGACTTTATACACTAAACTTCCTCTTTTAGCTTCCTCCTCAAGTGTCACCACAGCCAACGATTCTAGTGCTCAAAACACTGTCCCAGGTCTACTGAAACCTCGCTCCAAACTATACATTGGAGCCTTCAACGTACTCACACTATGCCAAATCGGTCAGCAGGCTTCCTTGGCTAAAACCTTAGAATCTCGTACCATTGATGTATGCTGTGTATCCGAAACACGCATACAGGATCCTAGTGTGGTCATTCACTTGACCTCACCTCGGCAAAACGGAGCGCCAACGAGATACACCCTCCGTATATCTGGCGACCCGATGGCTAGTTCTCGTGGACTGGAAGGTCTAAAGAATGATCGTGAGCAATGGTGGGCAACGAAAGCAAAAGAGATGAAAAAAGCGGCGATTATAGGGAACACAAGACAACTCTACAGACTAATAAAAGAAACTGGAATTAATAAATCAAGTGTAAGTCAGACCATTTAGGAAAAAGACGACACTCTCATCTGCTCCCAGTTCAGACGCTTAGAACGATGGGCGGAACACTTTAAGGAGCAGTTTAGCTGGCCTTCAGCTACTCTACAACTACCCTCTATTCCCAGACAGTGTGAATGGAACACTGAAGTAGGTCCCCCATCTCTAACTGAAGTTCAAAAGGCTATAGTTAATCTGAAACGAGGAAGGGCAGCTGGTCCAGATGGATCGGCCCCAGAGGGCTTTAAGGATGGTGGTCAAGTTTTAGCGATTAGGTTGACTAATATTTTAGCTAAAATCTGAGAGTTAGACGTTATTCCATCTAACTGGTCACAATCACTTATCGTCCCAAGATATAAGAAAGGGTCAAAATCATCATGTGACAACCACAGAGGGATTAGTTTGACTAATATAGTATCTAAAATACTAGCTTCGATAATTTTCGGACGCCTAACTAAGACTCGTGAACTGCAAACACGTGAAAATCAGGCTGGCTTCAGACCTGGTCGTGGCTGCATCGACCACATATACACCATTCGTCAGGTTCTAGAACACAGGCATACTTATCGGCGTCCGACAATGGTGGTATTCCTTGACTTAAAAGCAGCGTTTGACTCTGTTGACCGAGAGGTTCTGTGGCAGTGTCTGTCATTGAAAGGCGTACCACAGAAGTACATAAACCTTGTGAAGGCTCTTTACTCGAACACTACTAGTCGGGTCAGAGCCTATGGCGAACTGTCATCTGCTTTTGCAACCTCAAGTGGCGTCCGTCAAGGCTGTCCACTTTCTCCATTTTTGTTTAACTTTATCATAGACATCCTGATGGAAATAACGCTCTCATCGACTGAATTCTCGGGTATTGATCTCCTACCAGGAGGTCCACTTATTGACTTAGAATACGCAGATGACATAGTCCTGTTTGGTGAGGACGCTGATGAAATGCAGAGTCTTTTGGTAGCACTGAGCAACAATGCTAGAATGTTTGGGATGCGCTTTTCTCCCTCTAAATGCATGTTGTTACTTCAGGACTGGTCTGCGTCAACACCTGAACTAAGGATAGGAAGTGAAGCAATCGAACGCGTCAACAACTTCACTTATCTTGGAAGTCTGATCAGCCCTAATGGGTTGGTGTCTGACGAAATCTCAGCACGGATTCGAAAAGCTCGTTTAGCCTTTGCCAACTTACGTCATCTATGGCGAAGGCGAGATATCCGTCTATCAATTAAGGGACGAGTATATTGCGCGGCAGTTCGTTCCGTCCTTCTATACGGCTGCGAAACATGGCCTTTGAGAGTAGAAGATATTCGTAAGTTACTAGTATTTGACCACAGGTGCCTTAGAAATATTGCGGGTATCTGCTGGGATCACCGGGTAAGTAATAGTGAGGTTAGACGCAGGGTATTAGGGAATGATGGTAAATCAGTTGATGAGGTTATGAATCTTCATCGACTGAGATGGTTGGGCTACGTGTTGCGTATGTCTGAACACAGATTACCACGACGCGCAATGCTAACCGGTGTTAGGGATGATTGGAAGAAAGTTAGGGACAGCCAAACCAAAACGTGGCATCAGTGCTTAAAGTCACTAACTTCTGGTCTGAGCCATGTTGGAAGATTCAGACTGCCTGGTTGGGGTCCGCGTGACTATCGTAACCAATGGTTGGAGACTCTTGGTGACATGGCTCAGAATCGATCACAATGGCGTAGGTGTATACACTCTCTGTCTTCCTTAAATTAAGAGATTAAAATCGCTTCATATCTTTCTACTAACTAATTCTTTCTTCCTGTACTATCTCCTTATACACAATCTTTTTTCTATATATTACCACCACTGAATTAACTACTTCTATGAATCCGGTGTTCAACTTGTTGTGCTAATGCGGTATGGCAACTTGGACCGATGCATATACGTGCCTGGTCCTACGTTGCAGCTGACTGACTGACTGATGCGAACTGTGTGGACATATAATATTGGTTTTAGAAAATTTATGATTTATTATTTTATCCTTCATTAAAATGTTTTCTATCTGTGGCGATGTGTTATTTTCAGCCCTGTTTCCAGTGTTTAAAACATTTTAAGAAAGTCCTCATCAATCGCTCGTTAGAAAGCATAAGTGTACACATTCGATTTTTCGATTAATGCGGGTCAATGGTTGTTTATAACTAGCACTCTTTAAAGCTTATTTGAAGAAACTGTTATGTAAACTTCCATTACACGGTTTTCTGCTAAATAAAGTATTTGGGACAGTGGAAAACATGTATCGAATAAATGAAAATACAATAGCTGGAGACGGTGTAGTAGATATCGCAAAATAAACAATGAAAATCAAAATAAAACCAGATAATAATTCCTTTATATATTACAATAGTATCAGGAAAATGTACAAATTAAACAAAGAATGTACACATACATGGATCATTTGATGCAATACGGATTTGTTCACCAATGAGAATACGTTCTAATGCATCATCTTCAACTCCTAAACCGAACCAGTGATAACATGGGAATCTATAAATTAATATATTTCGATGAATTTCTAAACAATAAAGAAACTAAGATTTGTAAGGAAAGCAAAACACACTAAACCAATGTAGAATTGATTTTACATCTAGAGATATTCTACTCGGTGTCGGCATGCAGTACTACTGTAAAAAAAGACAATTGGCAGGAGGAATGTGTATTTATTGAGAGAAGTTATAAAGTAATTTATACAATAACATATACATAGCCTTCAATCACCCATGCACATCTTTCAGTGTTTTCTGGTATTCAAACTATCTTCTATTCCGGTCTCTAAGCGTTCTACCAACGCCGTGCTTTCGATGCCCTGAAAATTCTCACAACTGTTACAACTTCGACTCCACTTTCAACTACACACTACTAACAAACATCATTGTAACATCGACCACACTACCACTAATTTATGGATTTTATACGCATGTAGAAATTGGCTTTAATCTTTCATCTGATTTAGAATTCTAATAAGTAAATGTAGTCTACTTATGAAACATTGTGGATACAGAAAAATAGTGATATATATGAAGTACAAAATGATTAAAATTTTATCAGTTACGCATAGAGAAATAATAATATTTCATTGAGTTATAGTTTGCAAGCCATAGATAGTTTACATAGTTGGTGGTATGTTTTGTATTTTAACCCAAAGATACTAGATTTATGAATTACGACCTGATTCCCAGAACAATTAAACTTTTAAACACTGAGCAGAAAACAGAGAGTAAGAATTATGAAAGGTAATCCACAGAAAACTAGGGTATTGAAAGGTTCACATGGGAACTTGAGATTCCGGAAGTCACTAGGAAGACATTCTAAAATTAGTAACAAAATCGGTAAGGATACAATTAAGATATATCATTTTCTAGAATTCTAAAGAACGTTAATTGAACGAAAGTGTATACAGGATTTTACCAGCTTCCAAATTTTTTTTAGAGTAATTAACGAGATCTCTTAACAGTGTATGTTTAATACATTATTATTTGGTTATATTGTACGTTTATGAATGGACACATCTCCTGGTGTATCATATACATATCTTCATTTATAATATAATTTATACTTTCAGCAATCCCATCCCGTAAAAAACCACCTTGCTAAAAAAACCGCCAGAACAAAACGCCAACCAGAAAACTTTATGTGTAATGGATGACAACAATTCATATGAACTAAAATTCCTTGATCTATTAACGATTCAAATACAAAGTACAAATGTATTTTATGTTATATTATATTGCTTTGTCAACCTTTTATGTGAAAATGAGAAAAAAAAGAACACCTCACAATACATAGATCGAATACATGAACTTACAAATAAAAATGATTAGTAATACGATTATGAACAATAATGAATTCAATAAACCATTTCGGAGCTGAACCAGTATTATCATGTCCAATTTGCAATGTAGACAATAGGCCAAGATTACGATTCTAATTAGTATGAGTATAGCATTTAAAACAAAAGGAATAATAATAAAAATATGGTCACTGACAAGTAGAACGGAAGTGAAATATAAAATAAAGGTAGATAAATAGACATATTTAGCACATCACTAAGAACTTATGATTATAATAGCAGAACGGGGCCATTTTTAGCTTATCATTCGATGAATAAAGAACATAAAGTGGATGCGATAAATGGATTATGAATGATCAACAAACGATCTAATTTTGACTAATTAAAAGTCACGGAAGCCATAGCGATTGGTAGGTTTACACCTAAATAGTGATTGTCCTCCGACTGCCATTCCAAGTTTTTATTTTTCATTCTTCAAACAGCAAGAACCACAGGTTCGTACAGTATGGATGGAACGGAGTTAGCAGTGGAATCCAGGGCGCGTGCTTTGTTCTGTTCGGGACTCGTTAGCTGGATGCAACTGCATCCCAGACTTGGTACTAGCTCCGGGACTTGAAACCAGTACCGTTCGATCTGAACGCCATCGGGTTATCACTTAGATACTGAAATAGCCACTCACTTGTGTAACAGGTATGAGATTTTAATTGGACTGAAAATGGATTGGAAGATCACGTTATTGTTTTGACTAAATTTAGATCAGTCTTCATTGCCATATGTGCATCCCAAAAGGATTAACTCGATATAACCTTTGTTCGAGTCTCGAGAAAGAATCAAGTAAATCCAGCCGACGAGTCCTAAATGGAAGAAACATGCATCCTGGATTCCACCGTTAGCCATGTTTCATCTATTCTATGGCAGATTGTTGTCTACAAAGGCTATATTAAGGTAATTCTTATACGTATATCCCAACCAAGAGGGATCAGAATTCAGTCAAAACATCTGCAACGAGATATTCTAATGAATTTTCAACTGAATCAGAACCACAGTCTACGAGTTAGACCAAATTATTTTCCTTCATAATCAGCTTAAATATTCTAGAACTGTCATCTCCATCCGCTTCAAAATCTGTTTAAACTAAAACTTATACTTATTTAAACAAATTTTACTTAAAAGATGGACAAGCCGTTTTATAAAATTCTAAATTACTAATTTAGTCAGTTGGCCACATGTAACGTAGAACCTGGCTTATGTGTGCATCGGTTCAAGATTCCACAACACATCAGCACGGTGAGACAAAATATCAAGACGAAACCCAAACTAGTAGAAAGAATCAAGTACAAAAAAGCATAAGATTTCGAGACTCAGGATCTAAGGATAGACAGTCAGTGGATCCGCCATTGTTACCAATTTCGAGACAAGTCACCTAACGTCAAGAACCATTAATTAAAATAACTGCGGGAATTAATAAATATTCTCTATTTTCAGTGGCCATGCTTTACATCCGTAGAGTAGAACAGAGAGCCTCTTAAGAGAATGTGACAATATACAATAGATGCATTGTATTCTGTATTTAATGTCATTTTCTCTCTGCTCAAGTAATTTATAACGACAACCTATTACATAGAACGAGAATTTTGATGATTTATTGATAAATTACATCAAAATTCATTAAAAACCCTGTTAAACACCTTCAACTAACTGACCACGAGATAAAATGATAACCAACATCAGGATAAATCTTAAGCTCTTGAGAGAAAGCATATTATGCTGAATTAAAAGAATGTTCCGGAAAGCTAATAAATATATAAAATCCGTGTAAACAAATATCAATGATAAGGGTAAAAGCGTATATCAAAATACAGAAATTATGAAAATAGAAATAACAATATGGATTGATGACACATTTACGGACATGAATATTAAAATAAAAAAACTGATATCATCTCGAAGAAATATGTTTAACACATTAAATTCTAGTGTTTGAGCTCTTTGAGTTAGTAGAGGAGCTTTCATTATCATTTTGAACACCACTAACCCCTACATCACGTAGCTGACATTGTTCAGGACAACAGTGAAACCTCCACAACAAATCATTTAGTTCAAACAACTTTTACCAAAATAAAAGCATTCACCTGAGCGGCGAAATTCCCTGGTGAAAGTCAACTCTCTCGAAACGCTCACATGGCAACATGTATACAGCCACTCACTAACTTCTAGAGGTGGGACTGTTGTTTACGAAATTGAGAGGATGAAAAGCAAATGTCTGACGCCTTAACCGGGTTGTTGGGTTTGGAGGATCCACCTCGAGGATTTGGAATACCCTGATTCTAAACGACTAGTGTATATGGGCTCCAGAATCTTAAAGGAACGAATGGCGTATGAACCTTTTTTAAATCACCGATTACCATGGGAACACATCTACTGACGTTTCCCCACTGTCTTGTGGATTAGACCTCCAGGTCAACGGTTTGGTGAGTGGCTTCCTAGGAAAACCACCTGATTCGGTCTTGGTGCCTGATCAGTATCCCAACCATAACACAAATTGACTGACGAAATGTTGTGCATATATATGATCTGTGCCTTCTGGTACCAGTGTTTATGTGTTCAAATAAATAAATAATCATCCCAACATTATATTTCATCTTCACCAAAGTGATCATGAATGACTGAATGTTATATGCCGATAAACAGATTTTCTAACTAATAATTCGCTTTTTGTTTAGATTGATTTCGGTGCGTAAAAAGTTTAGTATTTATTAAAAAAACCTAGCCGAGGTTTCGACTTACAAAGACATTATCAGTTTAAATCGTTCATGAAGTCGGAAACATACTGTCGAGTCATATTTTAAATTGTTCTATTGAAAACTTATTGGCACTCACAAAACAGAAAAAAAACAAAGATTTGATATAACATTTAACAAAAGGAATATCTACTTTGATTTCAATAAGATTGTGACCATGTGGAATTTTGATCACTTGAGTTGATCCAAAATGTCCATGAATTTTAATCCATGCATTTGCTGTCGATGTTATTCCACTACTATGCTTTCGACCATTACATATAAATATTTCGTAGATAATTTCAGTTTGATTAATCATTCGTGTAAATGAAAAATAATCGACAGCATTTAATGATAATAAATGCACTAAGAATTGTTCACGTTCTTCTTCACATCTTAAAAAAGCATATCTTGTATATAAGTGCCTAATATTAAAACAAAATACACGTAAAATAGAATATGATACGATAGGATAATGAAATTATCTTTAGTACAAATTAACACAAAAGGTTAAATATATAAATATAATAAACAGTTTAATAAATTTTTGCAAATTGAAATTAATATCCAGTTAACCAAAAAAAGAAGGGAAAAATACAAAAACCATAATTAATTTCGATGTTACATTAATTGGTAAGTAAATTTATCTATTAATTACAATAGATGATTTTTTTACTGGAGCACTTCACCTTCAACCACTAGGTTACAGATTTCTCTTCCATTTCCCTTTAAATTCGTTTCTGGTTTGAGTAAACGTCCAGTGACAACATTATTAACTTGCACACAAAAATTATAGAACATAACTAAGTAGATGAAATTGCACAAGTGAGTAAGTAACTTATTAACGGGTTCTAAACTTATTCCACTTACTTTTTTGGTAGCAAGTTATTACTATTATTATTAACACTTAGAAATTAGCCAATTATAGTCATGGTAGTCCAAGTTACCACATTATATTCGGACAATCAATAAAACTAACAAGATGAATAGTAAAAGAATCGAAATAATATGATGGTAATGATGTTGAAAAGACATAATGAAAAGGTATGTGTATAGGGACGGGGGTAGGTAAGATTCGAAATTGAGATTAAGACAAGTGGTAAATGCACCTATGACACTGTGACTGATTCTGAGCCGTTTCAACGAGGGTTGCCAAAGAATGTAGGTCATGATAATTGAGTAGACCCCAAGCCTGGTAAGTCAGAGCCTATGGCTCGACATGACTCAGAGCAACAGTCAATAACTTTATCGACTAATTCCAAGTTTTGGATTAGCTCTTCTGGAAAAAATGTGACCCAAAGACAAGAACGTGAAATGATACTTTTTTTGATGAGCAGTAGTACAATTAAAAAAAAACAGTTACTATGTTTATAAAATATGAAATATAATGGAGCCTATTTATAAACAATCATACCTTAAAAGTTTAGTATCCATTAACAGACGAGTAAGATGTGCAGATAACAACTTCTTTTCTAAAGCTAAACGAACAAATGCTCTGGCAAAACCAATATCTGTTTTAACAGTTTTCATTGATTGAATTGAATGAATATCGTCAATTAATGAATGTTCAATGAATTTTGACCCAAATATTTTACGTAAATCTAGAATCATTCCAGTACCACTTATATTTGTTGGAGTAAGTGACCCACTGACATTACCAACACTGCTGCTCCTACTACTACTATTTCCAAGGCTATTGTTATTAGAAGATTGACCTATACGAAATGAAATTGGACTGGGATCTTTCTGTCGAGATGCACTTTGAGCACGATTAGAAGAAACACGAACGTCTAACATTTGAAGCTTCATTCTCCAACTATTTAAACTAGATAATAATTTTGGTGAAAAAGTAGATGAAGATGACGTAGTGGACGGACAGTATGGATCTTGCCAAGGAAAACGTGCAAATCGGTGAGAAGATGGAGTTGTTTTAGATAACTGATTAGATTTCATCATATGTACTGTATCATTCGAAAACTTGCAGACACGTTTTAACGAGCTGCAACCTAAGGAAATAAATGCACAAGAATAAAAGTTATTCCAAAGGGAAAGAAGTGATTACAAAAATACTAAATGAATATATATATATATATATATATATATATATATATATATATATATACTTTGAACCAACTGACAGAATCTGACAGCTAAAGTGTTTTGTTAGAACCGATGAAACCTTGATATGCATTTGGATAAACACCTATTAACCTGTGATTCTGACATTAAAAAAATATGGCATGATGAATATTTGGAGTTGTACTGTTACAGCTAAAGTGAAGTAATGCATTTCTGCTTACATTAATGCGAATTTGACTAATACACCCAATAACCGCGTTCGTACACATTTGTAGGCAGCAGAGATAGAAATAGTAGGTCTAAATGCTATAAAACAGAAACAAAGCAAAACTAATGTCAATTATTGAGATATTATGTAATTTGGAAATACGAGAACCTTTGCCACATAGCTCAGTTAAGCACAAGAGGAGATATATTGAAACAGAATGATCCGAAAGTATATAGTAGATTCAGAACAAATTACATTCGAATCAATCATATTATAAGTTATGTAGAAATTGTTGAACTAGTATCAAATTATAGGCGGATTTTAGTTAGACAACCATTGGAAAACAGAGCACTGAGCAGATGTTTCGTCTGAATATGTGTCCGAGTATAGTTTCTTATTTTATTTGAACACATAAACATTGGTACCAAAAGGCACAGATCATATATATGCACAACATTTCGTCAGTCAATTTGTGTTAGGGTTGGGATACTGATCAGGCACCAAGACCGAATCAGGTGGTTTTCCTAGGAAGCCACTCACCAAACCGTTGACCTGGAGGTCTAATCCACAAGACAGTGGGGAAACGTCAGTAGATGTGTTCCCATGGTAATCGGTGATTTAAAAAAGGTTCATACGCCATTCGTTCCTTTAAGATTCTGGAGCCCATATACACTAGTCGTTTAGAATCAGGGTATTCCAAATCCTCGAGGTGGATCCTCCAAACCCAACAACCCGGTTAAGGCGTCAGACATTTGCTTTTCATCCTCTCAATTTCGTAAACAACAGTCCCACCTCTAGAAGTTAGTGAGTGGCTGTATACATGTTGCCATGTGAGCGTTTCGAGAGAGTTGACTCTCACCACTCTCGACCGTACCAGGGGCGAGTATAATGGGTAACGATTTTCGCAAAAAGATTATCAATTATTTGACGGTTATTTTAAAAACGTTTTAACTCTAAGGGAATATTCTTGACTGAATAATGAATTTTACACTAATTTTTCATTGTAAGGTATTCACATAAGTTTATTGATAAACTTAATTTACCCTGGTTTATGTTAATAAAGAGACGAACTAACTATCAATTGGTTTGTAACATAGCAGCTACAATTCTTAAAACTGGTAGCAACGAATTACTCATTGTAAAGTAATAATTCTTCAGTGGAGTGGAATTTTACACATAAATCCAAGTTGTTTTTCCAAGGTCACTGTTTACAGCCGATGATAAATGAAGGCATGTCACCAACTACTGTTTAAACGATTACAAAATTACAATGACCGAATCGAATATATGTTTATACATTTAAATATTCTAAGCAAGGAGGTACTTATTAGACAACTAGAAAAAGCTGAATTAATCCACGATGTCGAAAGCTTTTTAAACTATTTATATGTAGAAATAAAGTTCTCCATTGCTAAACTAATAATTCCCTTTCTTTAAAAATATAAATTTATATCATTATTGTTTAAAGACAACAAAACCACATTCGTGGTAAATTTTGTAATCATATTTCAGAAATCCTAACTAATAACGTAGCTAAAATGACAAAGAAATCTCCATAGTCCGATAATTGCTGAAATTGAATTCATGTGATACAATTTTGATAGACATAGAACACTTCTTGTTTGGTTATAAACACATTGAAAGAAATGGAATTTTTAATCAGGTAAACAATGGGTGAATGAATAGATGAAATACTGACGATTGGTGTTATATCTCGAGACCGCTGATTAATGTCGCGAACAGTCACCAATCAGAATTCCAATTTGATCTATTTCACGATTATTATTTCATCTAAAGCTTGATACCGCCCAAATCGGCCAATTACTGGCCCAACCAGGATCAATCAATCTAAGCACTACCTTGAGTTCAAAAGATAGGAACCAGTTTTTACCAGATTTATATCTCAAATAGATGCGATTTATGTGCAGACATACTAGACAGTAACATACCATAAAACGAAAAATAACAATTATATATAAACAAGACACAAAAGGTTATAAATAGAAGAGGCTTTGAGTAATAAGACCAGCAACAAATTAGGAATAGTATATCGTATGATAGTAGTTAATGGGTCTACCGAAAGCTAATGGCAGACGGAATACACAGATGTAGTAATCTAGTTACTTATTAAGTATGCAATAAGATTACATATAATAATTATCCGTAAATTAGTTCTAGGAGTTACCACTCCTTCAATCTTCGTTCTGATATAACAGCCGAATAGTGGTTTGAACTATTCATCAACTCAAGAGGCCAAAGAATAAGAAGGTAGACAGGGACTTCTTAGTTTTCGAAAACATCGTTTTTACGAAACAGCTTTCAACCATTTTATGAAACCCTGATAATAAGTTCACAGGCTTTCATCACTACCAGTCAGTCAATCAGCCATAAGCGACGTAGAATTTGGCACATCTATTTGTGTTAATTGGTTTGGGTAACTTGAACTGATTCATGAACGTAGTAAATTACAAGTTTCTTACGGCCGACTAGCACAAAAAAAACGAAAATAGATAAATACACATGGTACTAACCACACATTACCTGAATAATTTGTATCAGTTTGTGGTGACTTTTGTTGCAAATCAGGTGATAATGTTGGCAAATCCGATGGTAGGCGAGAGTTCTCACTGCCCACATTAACACTTCGTAGGTCAGATATGCGCGGTGAACTACTACACGATGATGATGTAGGAGGTGATGATTCAACGTTGAGTAATTCACAATCATTTACTGCTAATTCTTTATTAGTTTGTTTCATTAATTCAACACGTTTAGCATATAACACTAAATGTGACCATAAAGCTGATTTACCCTTTATCAAAAAAAGAATACACAGAAATTTTAAAAAATCTTTTAAAAAAATGTTAGACGAACTAAAGTTCATAAGTCACTTGATATTGTTTTACTTGGATCTTCCCAGAGTGAACATCAACTCTGAGATGCAGGTACATCCAGCTGACGAGTCCCAAATAAGACGAAACGAGCGTCCTGAATTCCACTGCTAGCCACTATCCATCTTTGCTCATAAGCATTTTATTTACGTATAATGGTATAATCACAAAATAAATCGACATAACATACATTTGTTAATCAGAATTGTCACTAGAATAATAATCAAATATTTACTTGTAAGGCTTATGGAGATTAATTGAAGGTGAAATTCTTTTTGTCATCAAGTAAAACCAACTCAGAGAATTATTGAAAACAAAAGATGATCCATGACCTCTTCAAGAATCCAACGAACACAGAAGCTTCAGACATTTCAGCTTGTTTGTTAATTTTAGACCGGCTGGATTTATCCATGTCAGGGGAAAGAGGTAGTAATCTACGACTAACACTGAGCGATGCAGGCATATATTGCAGATCTGTTAAAGTGAGTAATGCAGACCATTAAACTCAAACCCACTGCTTTTAAAGTAAAATGTAGGTCGTAAAGCATGAGTTCCTGGGTTCGACTCCTCATGTGGTCGTTGATATTTATTGCTGAGAGGTTTCTGAGATAAAACATATCAACAGTTATTTTTTAGTTTGTAATGGGTTCTCAGTTTACATAAATCCATGGGACAAAACCAACTTAAAAATAATTAAGTCATCACGCTGTCAAATTTATCAGAAGGGGTATTTTGTAGAGATCGTAGTAATTTAATAGTTGAGTCCATGAGTCAATTAAAGCTTCCAAATTTTCCATAGTGGTCTAGCTTTAATTGATTCATGAAATTAACGATTAAATTTATCAGAATCAAATTCGATAATGCAATGAGAAGACGAAGTTTATCAGAATTATGTTATATATTAGCGCAATACATTTCGAACAATCTGGCCACACATATACTTGTTAAGATCATTTATATATAAAAATAAAAGGTCAACCAGACAGGTTAAAGGTAAGTCATAACAAAGGAAAAAATATTAAAGTACACAAAACAAATGTGATTACCACTCTGGATCAGTATTACCAGGGTAGGTTAAGTGTAAGGACAAATTGTTTTCGAAAACATAAAGGGGGTTTTAGTTTCCGTATAGCCAAGGCTTCAATAAACCTTAGTATACGTCCTTGAAGGCTTTTGTATAACACTACAAATGCTGATTTGATGTCGACCTTATGACCCGTCTCAATCAAATGTTTCTCAATGGAGGATGATGTCTGTCTATCCTATGATCTTATTTGACCATTGGAATCCATTTGTTTTTGCAACCATTTTGGTATCTAACCTTATCCTAATTTAAGTATGTGCTTTATCCTAGTGAACGAAAACATTGTACATATCATTTTGATACAATGGAATATAAAATGGAACTTTTAGAATTATTCTACAGTGGATTACTATATTGGGCATTTACAAAAATATTGGGCCTACGGTATATTTATACTACCCTAATTGTAAGCTTTCATTCAAGTGATTAACTATTGATGTCTTTTACCGTCCATGAATTACGCTTAATTGATTATGTACCTGTTACCGAGTTTGTATCACTAATAACAGTCATTTTTAGATCGTGATTTCTTACTTATGATGCGTTGTGACAGTATAATTGATCTAACTGATGAGAGCATGGTTTCTTTTGATATGAAGTCTATTCACAAGTGTTGCACTGACAAGATTGATTTCCCGAAGACGAAAAATTATTGTTGGTATAAACAAAAAAATCAGTGGTTTCAATTTAATGGAAAGTGGTTTCGACAAACAGGTATAGGTCATGGGCAATTCAGTAAATCCGATATCTCCTGATATTTCTCTAGCACAATTAAAAAATACCGGAATCGGAGATTCGATCAAATGATGATACTGATAATACTTTCATCATATGCAATATAAGAAACCATGTTGGTCAATTGGTTAGATGTTTCACTTTGGCTCACACAATTTTAAAATTCATATGGGAGCGCGAACTACCGGACAAGAGGAATTTCTCAACCTTAAAAACAGCAAGAAAACATAGTTCAGTTTTAAAATTAATTACTCGCAAAATTTCCTGAAGTGGTTATTATTTGCACTTCAGTGTCTTTTGTTCAATCACATAAAGAAATCTCATCAGAACGTTGTTATTGAGAGTAATCGAACAATGTTCCAAAGACTGATTGAAGAGTGAAGCAGAAATTATCCGAAGAGTCTTTCTGGAAAATTAATACCTCATTAAGTTTTAAATTAGCACTTCAAATCAATAGTTGAAATTCCATAAGCCAATGTTTCTCAAGTTCTGATTTAAAGCGATAATCTTAGCGCCTGAAATGACCGTCGACTAAGGATTCCGTTGGCCTTTCTTGTTAACAAATTAATTATCACACATAAAACAAAGAGCCCAATCAATATTTTCATATCGGTTACCTTAAAACTATTGACTATATTATTTTGTAAACTAGTTAAATCTAAATCTAGTCCCAATTTTTCTCATTTATTAATCAAATTAGAAGTGTTAAAATAGAAATAATCTATGAAACTAGTAGAGTATTATTCATTGAAATTAATTCACATGAAAAACTTTAGAACTAAAGATGTGAGAAATAAATTACCCCTATTAACAGTAAACATGTGTACACATTAAAAGATAAAGCCTGTGTTTTACCCACTATTTTTTTATTCAAACCATGTGACCATATACGTTCCAGTAGATCACATAAACCAGAAACTAGTGTATTTTCTTCAACTACAGAAATATTTGGATCACAATGTCCCATTTCAATTGCTTCTTGACCAATTTTCTTGAGAACCATTCGTTTAGTCTACACAACATAGGAAAAAATTAGTGTCGTTGTGTTGGGGATTAAATGATAAAATATTCTGATAGTTATAAGCCAAACGTTAAATATCACTAAAAGTATAAAATTTATTTATTTAAACATGAACATTGGTACACAGATCAAATGGTTTGTGTTATGTTTGAAATACTGCCCAGGCAACCGTACCAAGGCAGGTGATTTTCTTAGGGGGTCGCACCGGGAGCCTTCAACCTAAAGGTCTAATCCACAAGGCAGTGGAGCAACGTAGGGAGATGCAGTCCCATGGTACCCGGCGACCAATAACTGGTTCATACGCCATTTGTTCCCTCAGGATACTGGAGCCCGTGTGCACCATTGGTTTGGAATCAGGGTTTTCCAACTCCCCTAGGTGGATCCTCCACATCCACCAACTCTGTGAATGCGCCGGACATTCGCTTTTTGTCCTCTCAATTTCGTAAACAACATCTCTGGTGAGAGGCGGTGACCACATGAGTATTTTGAGAGCTGACTCTTTCCACCCTCGGCCGTACCAGAGCATTTGGGGGTAAATGTAAAACATAATGATAAGTTATCTATTTTAGGCGAAAACTGAAATGCCAGGTAGTGAATAGTGATATCCTAACTGCCTAATTCTACATCAGGTTTGTGCTGTTAATGTTATGTAGAAAGACAAAGAAAGCGTTAGGACTAAATCACTCAGAACAAAGAATAGAACATTGTCAAAATAAGATGAGTAAAAAATAAATATACAAATTAATACCACTAGTAGTGAGAAATAAGCACAGGAAATGTAGCTGAAAGTGAATCGATGAGAAAATAATACTATGTAATAGGATATACGGGAAGATTGAAAATGAGTCCATCTGCGCCACTGTAGTTCATCTTCGATATTTTCACCCGGCTTCTGCAACAATAATTACGAGTACAGTTTACGCACTTTACCACGAAGTTCAGTGCCTCCCGTTCAACAGTTAATAATTCCGTTATATCCTACTTAGTATGAATACTCAATACGATAAAAGTGACCAACTAATCAATCAAGAAAAACATTATCGTTGCTCACTGAGGTTAGAGACTTTTTGAAAACAATCGACAGAAAAAATCTAGATATGAATGAATTGGCGTAGATATGTTTTAATCATAATTTACAGTACCAGTCGGACAAGGGTAGAATCTGTTAAACCACAATTACATCAGTTTTATAAGAAACCAACAGACAGACGACAATATACAGATGTTAGGTGGTTGGAGGTAGTCGACAGGAAGCTGTGGTCGATATTGGTTTCAATATAGTTGGTACTCATCAGCAAGGAGTACCTGTTATCTTGAAGCAGCTGATATTACTTGCGGAATTCAAACCCGGGTTACTCAGCTTCACAATCTGCGACATCACCACTGAGTCACCTGGACCAAGATTAACCTTTTTTAAGACTGAGTTATTTGCAACCATTAGATTATCGAGCATTGATCAATGTCATATATGTTTAGTCATTTTATACTGAACTAACTGTTGATGAAGTTGAAATGTGGCCACTAGTTTACGTGACCAACAGAATTCAATTAGCACAAAAAAACTAGGCAAAAAAAAACTGGTTGCTATTCAGTAACCAATCAATTGTACACCATATAGCAGTTATAATCACAAGATAACATCACCCCCTACCAACCATCAATACTAAAATAAAATAAACACAAAAAAAGGGCATCGTTATTGTGATTACCCTATGCTTGCATTCTTCGAGTAATGCATCAACAAAATCCCAATTAGCTTGAGCCATTCCATTACGTTGTAAATCTGCAAATTGATGATGTGTATGTACAAAACAACGATTCACTGATTTTGTATTATTTCCATTGGATATATTAGAGTTCTGAAAAATAAAAAATAAGGTATTAGTAGTAATCATAAGTTTAACGACCTGAGTCAATGAGATTGAAACAAATTTGTAGAATTTTATACGATCGAAACTTACACATATAAGAATAATTAATTACAAAATAGCTATTGAAGTTTGGAATGCATCGTTAGACACTAAATCAATGATGCTAATGGTCGAGCGTCTACCTCAAGACATGCAAACCCTAGGTTTGAACTCTGGTGGGGCCGCAGGTGTACATTATTCAGGCGTCCCACATTAGGGTGAAATAGCAGTCTAGTTCTCTCTGGTTGTCAACAGAAATCAGTCCATGACGAATAAAACTAATCTCCACAAAAACTACTTCTCCCATAAATAACTATCTTCTTTTGTCAATATAAGAATGATAGACTATTAAAAATTAAATATTCATGTTATAACTGCGTCATCTTTTATTTATACTTGAAAACGATGAAGCAATACAATTACTACGACGTGAAGTAATAACACGAAAGACTGGTACAAGTGAGGATTCATTAACTCCAAAAATACGACGATTCTAGCCAGAAATATACTCATTTATACATGGACTTGTACATACATTTGATTATTAATTAGAAAAATGTCACATCAATGAAACTATAAAAAAATCGCATGCTCCATGTCATGCTTAAAATAGTCCACGTTAATTTAAACAAAAACACGTAATTTAGATGATTATAGAATGGATATTTGAAATTACTGTTTGAGAGAACTTTAATAGCAAACACATAATTAAGATAATTTATAATAATATTTTTCCCATCTAGATGTAATTTTAGTATTAAGTGTATGTCACAATTCGTTAAGTACCGATTCCACCTTATTGCAATTAGGAAAAATGTAACTAATAACAGATTTCTGAACCCAGATTTAAATCATTTTGTTGTAAGACTGGCAATGTCTCACGTACCAGATACTAACTCAAACCAAGCCCTAAGTGTGAGGGCTAGTGATAATAACTAGTTTTTCTAAACCGAATTAGGTAGACGTGGGGTTAACCTGTGAATTATTAGTTGAAAGTCGGACCCCCTGACTACTGAACCACTACTTTATTCTACCAATATCGTTTGGCGGTTCGATCGAAGTGAATGAGACAGGCTTCAAACCAACAGCCAACCTTAATGATTCAAACTCCAGTGTATTTTAACTACTAAGGCATCGAGAACAGTATAAAAACGAATCAAGTAATCTAATAAACCTTTCACTTGAAGTGATATAACAGTGATTGATTAGTTTACATATGGATTGTTTTTTAGTAAATGAAGCTACAATGAAAATACATACGCTCTTGTATTTATCTACTTCATTAACTTTACTACATTCTTACAATTCTTCATGATCAGTGTTTAATGATCACACAAAAAACATCTGGTGATTTGATTGAAAGTAGTGCAAATTTTGAAACCATTTAGATGGTCTTCTAACCAAAGTCAGTTTGGGACGTGTAAACTCGAATGAAAAATTGGATTTAAAAAATTATTTTATTAATCGTTTTGGTTAGAGTTGACAAAGACAAACATACTATATGAATTAATAATCAGCATGAGTAACAATAAATTGAAATTTAAACTTTTTGTATTATGTTTAAGTTATGGTATAACATACTTCGCAATGGATACATTATAAGTTTAACATGGCTAAGGTTATCTGAAGCGTTTTCAAACTTCACTAATTGCGTTGTATCCAACTTATAAACTCATATATCGGATAATCACTTGATATGAAAGTATACTTTTTATTGGTGATTTCATTTCAAGCCCCAGCGTTTACTGTATTTGTATCTCAATAGTTGAAATCATGAGTTAATTGAAGCTAGACTACCATGGAAAACCTGGAAGCACTGGACAGCTGTTTCGTCCTAGTATGGGACTCCTCAGCAGTGCGCATCCACACTCCCCCCGCGAGATTCGAACCCAGGACCTATCAGTTTCAACTATTGAAATTACCAAAATCTCCCCCAAACCCCTTCTGGTATTTCTATCTCTTATCAAGCAAATCAGGCTGCACTACATTGGATGATATGTCCATGGTAGATAGTTATGGATAATTTCCCAATTCCCCAAACTGAAATCTTTAATGAAAATTACATACTAATTTGTAGAGCTACTCATACACTAAAGAAATAGAAAAAGTATCGAAATTAGCTGGGCACAACAAACATTAAAGAGATTGTGGATAATCTCGAGTGTCAAAAGCAGTAGCACATTTCATGTAACATTTATTAGTTATTTTAGTATGAGTAAATCATCAAAAAGTGATGAAACTTTCAACCATCGTTTCGTAATTATCTATCATTTTAAATCCAATTAAACAATAAAATTAAGTCAGAAAATACATATCTAGAAACCAGAAACCAGATCTTTTGTCCTTTGAAGTAACTTTTTTAGTAGTAACTGTCTAAAAATAAGGACGATAACACATCAAACAAAAAACGAATTGCTAATGCTTATTTAAGAGAGGTAAATGTTAAACAAAAGGGAGTATCAAATGTAGCCATCATCAGTAGGAAGTTTTCACAGAAATGTTTTTGAAGAGATTAAATTAAACAGTCAAAAGAAACAAAAATAGTACTTACCATATTATCTGATTTATTCAAATTATTTAAAGCATCTGTATTCATAGTATTGATGATAGAAGATAAAGGAACAATTCGTTTAGTCGGTGTAGACATGCAACCAATCGGATTACTTGATATTAAACATTGAGACGATGATAATGTTGATGCGGCTTCGATATTGGCTGATGGCGATATAATATGTCGAGTAGTTTTATCTGATTGTGAAACAGCATTAAGATAGTAGTGATTTAATGACGATGATGTGCAGGAACCATGTGTGGATAATAATGAACATTTATTACATTTTGATTGTCGACTATTATTATTACCAAAGGAATTGGACAAAAAGTGTTTATGACTTGGAGATATCATTATCTCTGCAGCTGATGACGCATATGATCGTAGCATGTGATTATTTAATGTTGGAAACTTACCAAATTGTTCACCAACGACACTGAACGATGGTGATGATGATGATGATGATGATGATGATGATAGTACACATTCAGATGAGTGAACTGATTTCGATGATACCTGATTATGAGTAGGTGGTTTGTTGTTGTTGGTAGTGATACTTGGTTCAGTTTTAATATCATATAATAAGTCTGGTAAGTGATCTAAATTTAATAAAGAATTTATTAAACTGAACTCTATAAACTCTAGTTAGCAATGAAGTAAATTATAGTTAAATATGTAGTGATTACTTAGAACATTTTATCACACCAGTTAGAGTAGCTATAAATATGATAATAAATATAAAGCAAATAGAAACAAAACAAACTCCATACGATAACTTTATGGGAAATAATAAGGCATTCAATGTTCATAGAAAGATAAAAAATGAGGTCAATAAAATGACTACAGCAATGGTTCTGATACATACCTCTCATTACCTCTAGTGTTGAAGGAGGGTATGAAGGTGATTATCGCTTTCCAGTTCCCTACTGTGTGGAACTATATTTCTTCTTGAGGTGTATCGAAAGGCAACTGGATAAGTAGTGGTCTTAATGACCTAAGAGCGTGACCGTGCAGCACAAAAGAAAACTCCTTGACTCTGGTCAAACAAAGCCGTTCGTGAGTGCCTTTTAGTGTGTTAGCTCTGCACTTTTCAGATCTTACCACTGACAACTGATATCTGTGGGACAAGGTGAGGTGTGCTGGTTTTACTATCGACCACCTTCAGACCATCACTCTTAAGAAGAATTTTACGATTAACTATCAAAACAAATTAGGGATTAAAATTAGAATGTAAGATTACTGATGCAAATTTTCCAGTGAAAGAATTCAACGATTAATCCGTAAAAAATGAACTACCATATACATACCATCTCTAAAAAGAAAGCCAATATGAGTCTAGAGCTGATTCCCTAATTTGACATCTTTGTCATGTAGATAACTAAACATTACAATGACTGGGTAGAGATAAATATGAAATCTCCCCAAAAAAAGTGAACCATTTCATTTCTCAAGTGATAACAAACGAATTTTGTGTAATCATTAAAATTTCAATCATATATACTGGTACGTCATATCAGTCACAAATTTATCTCAGTTAAGTTACCACTTATAACCAAGAAGCACCGGATATCTGTTTCTTCCTGACATAGGACTCCTTAGCAGTACTCAGTCATGACTTAACCACTTAAGTCTCGCAGCGGACGCTTAACCATTTGAACCCCTGAGTAGGTGGTATCTAATCAATTTTGCAACAAAATGCGACGATCAATCTGTGATGAGTAAAACCTATACATAATACCAATCTCAACAAAACTATGTGCATTTATGATAATATCATACATCAATGATACAATTACACTCACTATTATTATTAATTTGACAATTTACATTTTCAAATATTGGCTTGGAATTGAAATCAGGAAAATTTGAACTGTACTGAAGTTGTTGATTATAATCAAACATCGCATCATGAATAATGTTTTCTGGTAATAAAGTTGTATTCATTAAAGTATTATTATTATTGTTATTACTATTATTAGATCGAAATATTGGTTTTCGTTCATGGCGTGATCTTGACAACAATAAATGAAAAACAGTTAAATGCATTGATGGTGAATTAGAACTATGCATAATTTTATTCTGTGATAAATTATGCCATTTTATACGTGAATTTAGAAAACTGGCAAACATTTGTGTTTCTAGAAATGCACTTAAAAAAGGTAAATGTGTTTCTGGTTGATCACTCAAAAAGCCAACTTTATCAAATCCATGTAGACCACAGGAAATATTTCCATTATCTGGTTTTTGTCCATTCTTATCTAATATTAAATAATTTTCATAATCTTGAAATATCATTGTAAAATTGGCAAGAAATAAATTTCTTATAGCTGCATTTATATGTAATAATTCGGTATAACTTGAATAAACCTGTATAATATGAAAGAGAAAAAGATAGCGATTAGTTCAAGTTATCAAAGACGAATTTTGTGTCACTCAAAGGTTGATATATCACAAAGTGTAATATTATGTCAAGTGGTGAATTTTATGATGTAAGTCGATTCTTGTAATTCTAATCAGAAGCTAAAGATCCCGGGTTCGATCTTTCGTAAGGTCATGAATGTGCACTAGTCATGAATGCTATGCTAGGACGAAACAGCAGTCTATTGCATCCTGCGTACCATTGGTTATCTAACCAAAGACAATCTGTGACACGGAACATAAGATACAAGTCTTCACAATACACTGCCCCCAAATGCCTTGGTACGGCCGAGAGTGCGGAGAGTCAGCTCTCCCTCTCGAAATGCTCTCACATGGCCACGTGTATATACCCACTGTCAAGGAAGTCCTACTCACTGCCTTCTCTCACCAGGGATGTTGTTTACGAAATTGAGAGGACAAAAAGCGAATGTCCGGCGCATTCACAGAGTTGGTGGATGTGGAGGATCCACCTAGGGGAGTTGGAAAACCCTGATTCCAAACCAATGGTGCACACGGGCTCCAGTATCCTGAGGGAACAAATGGCGTATGAACCAGTTATTGGTCGCCGGGTACCATGGGACTGCATCTCCCTACGTTGCTCCACTGCCTTGTGGATTAGACCTTTAGGTTGAAGGCTCCCGGTGCGACCCCCTAAGAAAACCACCTGCTTCGGTTTGGGCACCCGCGCAGTATCACAGTCCTCACACAAATCAAATGAGATTTGTGTGGCGCATATGTATCTGGTGCCCCTCCTTGTACCAATATCTATGTGTTCAAATAAATAATAAGCAGTAGGAAGCATTAGTGTTTAAATATAACTAATGCATTAATAATAGTTAGTATCTAGTTTGTGTGGATTGCGTCGCATAGCAAATTTACCAGAATAGAAAGAAAATTTAAAGCAACAAACACCGGTATGTGATTATTTTACTTATTTAAACATGAAAATATTGGTACACAGGGGCACGAAAATAAAATTGCACTACACAATGAAATGAAATTTTGAAGAGATGGACCAAGGAGAGGGAGCATAATCATATATAAATATTTTTAAAAAAGTCGAGTGAACGGAAGTAGTGGCTAATGGGAGGAGCGACCTAGTTAAGGAAAATATAACCAAAAAGAATTCTCTCGGTTAAGGAAGTTTCTCGAACCTTTATGAAGTAAAAGAGAGTTATAGCGGGACCATCACTGACTTCTATTCCAAGCCATGTCTAACAACACGTTCGTATATTATTTTTAATGTGCACTAATTTTACGAATGTTTTATGCAGTCTTGTAACTCAGTTCACTGGCAAAGTTCTGTTAAAATTACTTTGGAAAATCATACGAGTTCAATTTTTGCAGTAATTCAATAAGTGAGAGAGATTATAACGCAATCAATAGAAGAGAAAGGTTAAGAATAGGAGAAACAAAATTACAGAGTTCACAAGATCGGGAATAACATTTTGTGAACTTGAATCGTTAACATTGGTGGAGCGTGGTAATAAAAATTAGCGAGAAGGGTTAGCCGGGGGGGATAGAAGAGTTATTAAGAGGTAAAGCAAGGGTATGATTGTGAGCAAGTAGATCTCGGGTGTTGTTAGAGGTATGAGGGCGGTTGTGGCTTCCCGGCTGCCTACACCGTGGAAGGATATTTCTGTTCTCGGATCTTAAGTTGCTGATTTTGGCCTAACCGTTTTCCATCAGACCTGCCGAGCACGGTAGAAATTGAAGGAACATGTGTCTCAACCAATTTAGCTCAGCTGAGTCATCACTATAAGCAAGCCCGACCACCATGTCAAGGTGGGAGCTTTGGGTGGGCTTAATAAAGATCCCTATTAGAAAACAATATTGTTCTAGTTTATACAACGAGAATATTAAATGTAATAAATTAAAAAATAATTCTAAAGTTTTACACAAGATTGTTTCAAACCCTAACTTCCATAATAATTCAGTAACAAAATGAAAATTTCTAACGCAAAATAATCATTAGCCGTTAGATAATTACCTCTTTCGAAATAACCTGTTTAGCTGCCTTTGAACAGATTTCAAAATAGTTTGTTTGATTTGTACAACTATTGTCTGATGTGCTAACATTATTGCTATTATTGTTGCGTATGTAGAATTGTTCTTGTCGTTGCCTATTAGCATTCTCCATAGATGAATCATTCACTTTTGCTATTGTTATTTCATCTTGATCACAAACTGATTGTGATTGGTTGGAACGAGCCAAAGACACTTTCTTATAACAAGTAAGAATTATGAATACGGATAAATGAAAATATATAAACATCCAGCATTAACGTAGATTGGTTAATCGAAATTCTTTCAGTCAAAATAGTTTCTTAAGGTTCACGAATAAAAATTGCTCTTACAGTACAGAAATAACGAAATAATTCCTAATAAATGCTGTAGAGACAAATTTGTTAACTTGACCATGCACAAGATATATAACTAAAAATAGGTTGAGCTACCAAGTATCAAGTAGCACAAAACCTAGGTCCAGAGTTTCTTACCGACTACTGATTGATATCAAAAGGTAGTGAACATGATATCGAGTGACTTGACCTAGTGTTTACATTGCAATTTGACTGATAGAATTCGACCAGCAGGTAGGACCGGACAAAAATGAAATTGGTAGCTAGTCAGTGATCAATATTGTGACGACGGACCACGGGTGAACTCGAGGAAGCTGTAAGAGGCTCAGAAGCAGCCGAAGATATTTCGTCCAATCACCTTTCGGTAGAATGTTCTAGAATTCCTACGTGTAGCTTCCCGATTGGACAAGGCTAATAACCCCCTATATGCGGATTGGAGGACTGTCATGATGATTTTGTTCTTGCTAAAAAATTATAAATACATGACAATTTTGTACCATAATCGACACTGTTTGGAATAATATTCCTTTCATTAGTCTTCTGTCTTCTCCTTGCGACTTGGAAGGGTTTTGGCGTTCTAGTGCTCAGTTATATGCGGTATATCAAGTAAACAACCTTCTAGATATAACAGATATAAAATCTCTGTAAGTAAACAGCTCAAAGAATACTATAAAAACCAGATCATATCTGCGAGTAGCAATTTTATTCAGTCATTTCTACAAGGAAGCAAACATTCTCACTTAGATATTTAGCAAACAACGAATAAACAGAAAACATATTTCTGTCCAATAAGTCTTACGATGGCTCAACTCTGTTATACATAAATAACAGAAAAACACACCAGTCAAGTGGTGATGTGTCATATAGTAATTTTACAAATTCTAATGCATATCAACATGACTGTAAATAATAACAGAATAATTAGAAGATGGAATGGACTAAGTGATTGGTATTCTACGGTATCAATAAATAAACATGTTGGGATGTGATTTAGGAATTGATAATGAGAGAATCTAAGTCTAGTACAGAGCTGTGAATAAATTTGTAGCAAGTTAGCATTGAATTTGTGTAGTTTTACCCCCACACATTGTAGAATATCGCTTATCGTACTGTTATTTTATTATATTTGACTTTCAATAAAGCTTTTCTCATCCCGTTTCGTCCAATTAAATGATCAGTTTTAAAATAGTAATAATTGGTTAGCTATTTCTGAAAATTGAAACCGTGCAACCTCTGTTGATTTCGGAGACAAAACCCTTCCAAGTCGCAAGGAGAAGACAGAAGACTAATGAAAGGAATATTATTCCAAACAGTGTCGATTATGGTACAAAATTGTCATGTATTTATAATTTTTTAGCAAGAACAAAATCATCATGACAGTCCTCCAATCCGCATATAGGGGGTTATTAGCCTTGTCCAATCGGGAAGCTACACGTAGGAATTCTAGAACATTCTACCGAAAGGTGATTGGACGAAATATCTTCGGCTGCTTCTGAGCCTCTTACAGCTTCCTCGAGTTCACCCGTGGTCCGTCGCCACAGAAATACACATCAGAACGTCACAACAAGACAATTATTGGTCGGTTGACCCAAATACGTCGTCTCACGTTTTGTATTTTGTACATTATTTACGTTCGTAATTTGGAGAACAGGTGATCGGCCGAGAAATATTTACCTGTTATATCAATTTCCAGAAATAACTAAGCAATTATTACCATTTTAAAACTGATCGTTTAATTGGATAAAACAGAATGAGATTTTTAATAAAAAGCAAATATAATAAAATAGCCGTGCGATAAGTTATATTCACCACATTGTAGATGAGATACAATTATCACTGCCCCCTTCACAATCGAAATGAATCAGAAGAAAATACGGTTCAAATATGAGGTGCATTAGATATTGCATTGCTTCCATTCATCCTTAGTAATTCACCTCAAGATAAAGAAAATCGTCATAATATATGGATCTTTTTAATAATTTCCCCACGCTAGTTTATTACTAACAATGTATGCACATACTTAGAGCTATATTGAATCTAATTGTTCAACTGATGATAGTACAATCGTATCATAGACAAACTATGAATCAAAGAACTATAAACAAATTTCTACTCACTTTTAAAATTTTTCGAATTTTAAAAATGAAAAAGAATAGTATGATTAATAGTCATAAGTCAAAAACTAGATAGACAATAGCTGCATCAATATAACGAATGCTAATCATCTTTATCATTGTATAGTAGCCAAAGACGTTCACTTGGTTAAGATAAGCACATCGATTTTTAGTGATATCACACAGTCTCTTATAGAGACTGTACTGTATTCTAATTCATATTCGGTGAACATCAAAACACGAAAATAACTTACAAGTTCAATGACATTATCGTACCTCAAAAGTCAAGAAGTAGAAAATACTATCATATTGCATTAATTATCATCATGGTCAAAGTAGCATGTAATACTTACTCTTTGAAGTCCAGTGAACTTTATCAGTGAACTAGGGGGTTTGGGTCTAGGTACAGGAGCCGCTGTATGTGATGTTGTACAACTAATAGGCGTAGTAGTTTGAGAAATATCTGTCAAATGCTGAACAGTATTCTGTTCGGTTGTCATCTGATTATTGAAACCTGAAAAGTGAACCGATACGCAATAGTTATGGTATTTATTAATAAAAAATTATTATTATTGGTATATTAAGATAATAATTATGATTCAGTTATGTATAAAAGCCACAGTAGTATATTAAATGAATGAAAATCTACATAGATAATGAAACTATCCAGACCTATCATGTTAATTGTAATTCGAGGAAGAAATCTAAAAGTTCCCTCTAACGAACGTAATATCATTTTGCAAATACATTAAATAAATACCATTTTTTTAAGTTATACAGACTTTCCGTTGGAGACTAAAGAAAACATGTTTTTGTATATTCATAGACGATCAAATACGCATCATAGATTTATAAGACAAATAACTTAATCAAACGAAAATAACTAATCCTCAAATTTTAAGACTAATTACAAGTTAGCAACGTCTATCCTATTATAACACCGACACCGTTGACGAATGTTCAAACACAACTGTAAATGTTAAACGTTTAGAAGTCGGTTAACGAAAGATTTACATCATCACATAAACTGAAATTCATTTTTAAGTAGACGGAATACACCCATTAGGACATAAAATAAGATAGGCTCAGCAACGAGTTTCCTTTTCGGTGAATTCATTTTCAGAGCTGAATGATATCTTTATTATTTATGACAACAAATCTGATTTGAATTATCTTCTAAAGGCATTTAATAAATGCCACCCAGCAATAAATTTCAAACTTGAATTTGAAGACAAACATAGTATTCACTTCCTTCATGTTGAAATGACAAGCAAACACGACTGAGCTCTAACATTAATCTACAGGAAACCCTTGTGGAATGACCAATGATCAAATTCCCACAGCTGGGTCCCTATTAATCACGAGCGAAACTAAATCACATCACTCGATGGGCGAATACGGAGGATTTGCAGTCCCTGGGTCGTACACAACGAACTAAACCTCCTCCTTAAGAAAATAATTATCGAAAACGGATAGTCTACGGTACTTATTGGAAATATATAGCCACCATGGTCTAAATCTCTCATAATTTTCTTTATTCTTGATATTTTTCATCCTTCACAGACATCTACTTCCCTTTCTATCTTCTCTATAGATGTTTTAACCCAACTGTTTTTTCTGTTTCTATGATCCTAATTCGACGCCTAACTAAAGCTCGTCAGGAGCAGACTAGAGAAAACCAGGCTGGTTTTCGACTTGGATGTGGTTGTATAAACCAGATATACATACTATGTTGGTCCTAGAATATAGACACACATTCAAACGCCCCACAATCGTAGTATTTCTCGACCTTAAGGCGGCATTTGACTCTGTTGATCGTGAGGTTCTATGCCAGTGTTTGTCACTGAAAGGAGTACCAAAGAAGTACATTAACCTTATAAAGGCTCTCTACTCGAACACAACTGGCCGAGTGAGAGCTTATGGCGAACTGTCACCAGAATTGATTACCTCAAGTGGTGTTTGTCAGGGCTGTCCACTCTCTCCACGCTTGTTTAACTTTGTCGTTGACGTGCTTTTAGAGATGACACTTTCCTCATCTAAATTTCCAGGGGTTGAACTTCTACCGGGAGATTCACTTATTGACTTAGTATATGCCGATGACATAGTCCTATTTGGTAAAGACGCTGACAAAATGCACAGTCTGCTGACCACTATAAGCAACAATGCAAGCATGTTCGGAATGGGATTCTCCTCCTCAAAATGCAAAATGTTGCTTCAGGATTGGATTGCATCGACACCCGAACTAATGATAGCGAGTGAAGTAGTTGAGCGCGTCGACCGCTCCACTTATCTTGGAAGTCTCATCAGCCCTTGTGGTCTGGTGTGTGACGAAATCTCAGCATGGCTACAGAAGGCTCGACTAGGTTTTTCCAACTTGCGTCATTTGTGGCGTAGGCGAGATATCTGTCCACCAACCAAAGGACGTGTTTACTGTGCAGCAGCTCGTTCCGTCCTACTTTATGACAGTGAAACATGGCCGGTAAGAGTAGAGGATATTCGTAGGTTACTAGTATTCGACCATAGATGTCTTCGAAACATTGCTCGTATAACCTGGGACAGTTGTTAGGAAACGGGTACTAGTTGAGGATGGAAAATCAATTGATGAAGTAGTGAAACTTAATCAGTTGAGATGGCTGGGACATGTGTTACGTATGCCCGACCAACGACTGTCCCGACGTGCGATGTTTTATGGTGTAGGAGTAGGTTGGGAGAAAGCTAGGGGCGGCCAGACCAAAACATGGCACAAATCCATGAAGTCACTGACAAGTGGACTGAGTCATGTTGGTAGGTGTAGACTACCTGGTTGGGGACCGCGAGATGATAACAACCGATGTTTAGAGACCTCGAATGACATGGCTCAAAATCGTTTGCAATGGCGCAGGTGCATCCACTCTTTGTGTTCTCTCAAACTCTAATCTTCTGAATTCTTCATGTCCTTTATTTTCTTTCCCAATTTATTCCACTGGACTATACTCCTTAAATAACATCATCAAACCCTAATGTTCCCTATCACTACTTATACTTTCACTACCTCTACCACTACGGGATTTGAATCGATAACTGAATCTCTGTCTTAATATGGTATGGCAATTCGAACTGATGTACGTACGTACGAAGTTCCACGTTATTACTGACTGACTGACTGATTACAGATCATTTTAATTCCAACATTTTAGCTTATTATAATAAACCTTTCTTTCCAAATATAATTTCTCCATTTATCTTCATGATGAATATTCAAGTCATTAATAATAAAACTATTATTAATTTCCCTGATAAAAATAAAGTTTTAATATCTTTGTTTATTCTACCTCACTGTTACTGTGATGAACGAGACCAGTGAGGACAACCAAATGTATTTGAATACATTACAGAATATATTGGTAAAATCTGATAACCATACAGTAAATACTTCATTTGCAAAATGTCATTCAATTGTCTCAGACTTGATTGTTTCCTCGTTTCCACACCAATAATTTTCTGCTCTTATTCTCTTCTCTTTAATCTTCTTAACCTTCTGCCGCCATGCATTTCACTTTCGACTGGTGCTACATACTACTTATATCTGTCGACATTAGTAGTACATATCGCCATGTTGAACAGAATTTTCTTATCACTATTATTGTAATTATTATCACGCTAAAAAATTAGTCTATATTCGAGATTATACAGTTTTGAAGATGAATTCGCCGAAAAGAGAACTCTTCGCTGAACCAACCTTTCTTATTTGATGAAATCCATCTACTTGTAGGAGTTTGGAGAATTTTCGATGGTAAACTAAAGTGATCCAATGGCTTGAGTAAAATTACCGGTTTAATAATCATAACTTATGCTTATGTGAAAACTATCAATTCACCATAACAAACCCAACTAATATTAGCCCACTAAACGAGTGACCTTGATCAATCAATACTTGTACCGCTAGGCTAAACTATTATGGATAAAATCTGACTGAAGATAAGTAATAACTTTATTTAAATGATTATTTGATACCGAAATGTTGAATAACACATACATTGTAGATAGCTTACGTTACGAACTGGTTATTAGATGTGAAGCCACTGGATACCAAGGAGAACTTAACAGTTGTTTCGTCCTAGTACGGAATTCCTCTTCCGCGCAAACACAAGACACCCATGGACTAAATTGAGGATGGCGACTACTGTAACCAGCAATACCTGCTTCATTGGCGATATGATTGAACATATTACGGAATGAAATGCATGTCGATTTCGTAAGTTTAAATCAAAATGATCATTCTAAGGTAAAGAACACTAGACTTCTAACTCACAAGATTTTGCGACATGAACAGCTCACTATAAGCCGATAAATATCATAAATTTATAGAAGTTATATCAATAACAATGTAAACTAAGTAAGGCTGAAAATCCTGGTCATTCATCGAAAACATTGTATCACCGCCAAAACCAAGTACAGTCATCATTATCACGTTATACTACTTCCAAACTAACCTGTCTAGTGCGATAAGACCTCTAAAAACAAGTATTTCAAGCAATATGACTTGATTAAGTTAGTACAATATGCAAGTATGATCACCTTATTAAGGTAACAACTACGTTAGAGAATTATAAAGTAAAAAGTGGTAAATATGATATTTCTGATGTGTTTCTAACAGCAAGGGTTTTCTACAAGATATTTACGTTGAATACTGTTTCTTCATGGAATATAATAGTATAAATGTCTGGAAAAAGATGTCTATTTAATAAAAACAAACATACTTCTTGATAGATGTTTAGCTAATTTTAAAATCTCTAATAAAGATTGTTTGGTATCTTCACTATTTGGAAATTCAGGAATTTCATCCGGCACAATAACTCTTCCTTCATCGATATAAACATAACAGACGTTTGTCTATTTAAGGATTGAAAAAAAGAAAGGGTTAAAGAATACACGATGCTATGTTTTTATCTCTAAATAAATATTAGTGAATAAGAGTAGAAAAGCACCTCGGCTGCAAGTGTTTAATCATGTGTCTTCGAAATACTGCCCATGTATTGTGGACTAACGAGTGAACAATGTTGAGGTTAGATGTATGGAACTAGGTAAAGATGACAATTTGCTTTATGAGGTTGTAAATCTTCAATGATTGTATCTGGGAGCATGTGTTACGCGTCCCTAGTCACCCACTAACTTGACACATAAGAATGACTTGGGTAGGAGCATGAAATAAAGCCATGGCAGTAAAACGAAGAATTGAAATCAGCCCATGAAATCATTGGGTGTTGGTATGAACCATATTGGTAGACGTACTCCATCTGATTGGGATCGGTCCAATAACTGTGACAAGTAGTCGGATACATTGAGTGACATGACAGAAATCCATTTATTTATTATCCTTCCTCAAATCTTGATTCTTAACCCGTCTTGATAAATACCTTATTTTCGAACCGTTTCTTATATTAAAATTTTCTTAGTACTGTTGATACCATAATTTCGATCCCATAGCATAATGAAGAAAGCTTCGTAAATTCATAAAACAAAACTGTATAAAATATTTAAAAAGTTACGAGAAAAGTACACAAATCACATGTATAACAACAACAACAACGAAAAAAGCATGGAAATTCCACATACTTCACTAGCTAACTCAACTGAAGGGGAGTAGAAATATTCTTGTGTATGATTATCTGAAACGTATTGTTTAATAAATGGGTATTTCTCATTTTCATGATGATTATTATTATAACATGGATCTGGTATGTTAATACCCATGATAAATGGAACAGGAGCATCGACAAAATGAGTTAAGGACACTGGTAGTATTGGAGCATATACATGTAGCCAATAAAATGGTAATAACAAACAAGTAACACATTCAGCAATCAACATCAGACGATAATACACTAAGAAAAATTATGGAAAAAAATAGAGTATATGTAAGTGAAAGGAATATAAAACACAGCTGTCTAACTCATCAGTAAAACATTTATTACTATCGGACATAAAAAAGCCGATTGAACTGCACATAAACTACGTTAAATACTGGTCGAGATATTGGATGAAATGAAAAGAGAAACTGATTGACTCATAAAAAGAACTATTACCGGATAAACAATCTAATGTCCAGTCAGTTGAAACCTTAGATAAGTCAAGGAAAACACTAAACCAAAGGCGAATGATTAAATCAATGTTGCGGTGACACGAATATCGAAGAATGAGTAACTTTTGGGAATAATCTACAGGTTAGTACATATATTTTTGTTGTATAACTATTAGATAACTGTGTTAATAGATTTTTATGTTTCCCTTATTGTAAGCTACCAGTGAACTCATTAACCATTGTTGTGCAAGTTCTACTATCCCTTAACGATGGCTGATGAATTATTTACCTTTTTTCTTCGTTATCTTCTATTTTTAGCGCAGTTATGCTTACAATGTAATCACATATTCATGTAGGTGCTATGTCAAGAAATTAATCTATGTTCTTGTATGGGTTTATTCACATAAGATGTACAACTGCAACACTGAGTGATATGATCTATCATCGGACTCAAGATTATGAGCAGAAGGCATACATATCAGTCAACAAATAGGAGTTAAGATTGTCTCAGCTTCGATGTGAATCGTTCAGTCAGGGTGTAGTAATGGTCAGAGCTGAGAACGCTAGGTGATAGACAAAAAGTATACGCGCGGTAAAGAAACATTACAGGATTCTTATTGACGAGTATTTTCTAGATATCGATTAACCTGTCTCATACACAACACTTAAAGTGACAATATGAGTTTCTGGATAAGCAAAATCTGAGACTAAAGACAAAACAACTTTACATACTAATAATTACAAAACATCTTAACTATGTTAATGAGCCGTTGAACTTTTCTTAAACGAAATAATAATCTTAATAAACAAGGAGCGAAAAACTTCATTTATTGTCTTACTTTACCTTTTGAGAATAAAATTATGCGATATTCAAGAAGCGTACACGTGAATAAGCGAATAAAATCATCCAAATCAATCAATTCAAATAATTCTTCAATAGAATATTCAAATAATGATAATTCTACATAATATTTTTGGTTTAGTTGTCCATTCATCAAATTTGCTATAGGTGATATGGGTGCTGAATATACAAAAAATGAGAACAGAAATAACAAGGAAACAAGCAAACAAAGCTGATGTTAATATTGACCACATTATTAAAAAGGTCAAAAATAGCGTTAAATCCAATTGAAACTATTATGGATTTACAAATGATAAATGTAATTTTCTATGAGGTCTACATGGTCGGACTATGGATAATGGGAGCAACTGTGCTGTCGAGACTGGGAACTAGTCGATTCCCCTTTAAGCCTAACCGGACTAATAACACTGACTATGATCATGACGCCAATATATATATATATATATATATATATATATATATATATATATATATATATATATATATATATATATATATATATATATATTGGTCATTTTACACCAACGGTAACGATACAGGAATTACCCGACCGTTACTGCTGCTTTGATGTGGTTGTCAGACTGGCCTATCGTAATGAACCAATTGAGCTATACTGGCTGAAACAATCGTTCCTCAAGGTCCTACCACGCCAGACACGTCGATCGAGGAGACGTAAGACTAAAAGCATCAAACTGAAGGTCTGAGGGCGAAGTCATACTGCTAACTGTACAGAGGTGTGACATCAGTAAGGTGTTCTCTTCAGACAACCAGCATAAAAGCGATGCTGCCTTCCCACAAGGAAGGGTGGGGTTAAAAAATGCATACCTTGCCGTATCCCACGGATATCCGTCTCTGGCGGTAAGGACCCAACAAGAACGCCGTGTGTGATCGGCCTCAAGCAGTTGTCCCTTGGCCACTGAAATCAAGCTTTCTGGTCACTAAGACCACCCTCTAACCATATTTCCTTTTCAGGTACCTTCAGAAAAACCCTTTCACGGTCTGGGCGACCGGGAAGTGATAACCGCCCCCATACCTCCAACAGCATTCAAGATCACTGTATTCATAATAAATCTCCCTTTTCTATTCCTGTTATTCCCCCTACTGCGACTTTCAACCCCATGTTTCCTCTTTTGACATCCTCAAGTGTCACCATAGCCAACGATCCTAGTGCACAAAACGCTCTCCCAGGTCTACTGAGACCTCGCTCCAGACTACACAATGGGGCCTTCAACGCACATGCCCTGTGTCAAATCGGCCAACAGGTCTCTTTGGCTTAAACAATATAATCTCGTACCATTGACGTATGCTGTATCTCCGAACCACGCATACAGGATCATAGTGTGATCGTTCGCTTGGCCTCACCTCGCCAAAACATAGGGCCGACGCGATACACCATCCGTGCATCTGGCGACCCGATGGCTAGTTCTCGTGGACTGGCAGGTGTAGGCATAGCACTGAGTATGAGGGCAGAACAAGCACTATTGGAATGGATCCCCGTTAACAGTCGCCTATGTGCTGTTCGGCCAGACGGTTTAGTAAGAACTCCGAAGGATAGGGACACACGTTGCCTTTTCGTCATTTTTGCCTAAGTTCCCACTGACTGCAGGTCGGATGATGTGAAAGATAACTTTTACAGAAATCTTTCTAAACATCTTCAAAAAGCATCCCTATCTGATCTCAGCCAAGACGTTTAGAGCGATGGGTGGAACACTTTAAGGAGCAGTTCAACTGACATTCAGCTACTCTAAAACTACCCACCATTCACAAACAGCCTGAATGGAACATTGAAGTAGGCCTCCCAACTCTAACTGAAGTTCAAAAAGCCATAGCTCATCTGAGACGAGGAAGAGCAGTTGGTCCAGATGGGTTGGCTCCAGGGCTCTTTAAGTATGAAAGTCCAGTTTTAGCGATTAGGTTGACTAATAATTTAGCTAAAATCTGGAAACTGCATGTAATCTCATCTGACTGGTCGCAATCACTGATTATCCCAACATATAAGAAGAAGTCAAAATAATACTATGATAACCATAGAGGGATTAGTTTGACTAATACAGCATCTAAAATACAAGCCTCAATAATTATCGAACGCAAGCACAAGAAAATCAAACTGGCTTCAGAAGTTATCATGGCAGCGTATAAGACATATTCAACATTCGTCAGGTTTTAGAGCACAGGCATGCATATCGACGTTCGACAATGATAGTATTTCTTGAATTAAAAACAGCATTGACTCTGTAGACCGAGAGTTTCTGTGGCAGTATCTGTCATTGGAAGGCGTACCTCAGAAGTACATAAACCTTGTGAAGGCTCTTTACTCAAACACTAGCAGTCGAGTCAGAACTTATGGCGAACTGTCATCTGATTTCGCAATCTCAAGTAATGTCCGGCAAGGTTGTCCACTATCCCTATTTCTGTTCACTTTCATCATAGACCTACTGCTGAAAATAACGTTCTCGTTGACCGGATTAACAGAAATCGGTCTCCTACCAGGAGGTCTGATGTGTGGACGAGAATGATCATGATTGGTTGTCTGCTTAGTCAGACATGTAGATAGTCTGACAGGTGTCAGATAAGTTATATATTCCCTTATCCTTACTATTGTGACACATATACATACACTTATTATTGATTGTTCATTATTGTGGATTGTGTCGGTTTTGGGTGTGAAAATATACTTACGTTCTGGTCAGACTGATTACGTGTTCTTGATCTGAGTTGTGTTGAAGTCCTGTAGAATAGACACTGAGAGGGATCTATTGTAGATAATCGTTTAAACGTCATAACTTTAGACGAAGTAATACCGAGCGTTATAACAAGGTCTACTTATCAACTTAGAATACATAGATGATATAGTCCTGTTTGGTAAAGACGATGATAAAATACAGTCTTTTGTTAGCACTCAGCAACAATGCCAGGATGTTTGGGATGTGTTTCTACCCGTCTAGATGCAAGTGGTTGCTTCAGGACTGGTCTGCGTCAACACCTGAACTAAGGATAGGAAGTGAAGCAGTCGAACGCGTCGACAACTTCACTTATCTTGGAAGTCTGATTAGCCCTAATGGATTGGTGTCTGACGAAATCTCAGCACGGATTCGAAAAGCTCGTTTGGCTTTTGCCGACTTACGTCACCTATGGCGAAGGCGAGATATCCGTCTATCAATTAAAGGACGAGTATACTGCGCAGCAGTTCGTTTTGTTCTACTTTACGGCTGCGAAACGTGGCCACTAAGAGTAAAAGACACTCGTAAGATACTAATATTTGACCACAGATATCCTAGAAATACTGCTCCCATCCGCTGGGATCACCGGGTAAGTAATAGTGAGATTAGACAGACACAGGGTATTAGAGAGTGATGGTAAATCAGTTGGAGGTTGTGTATCTTCATCGACTAAAGTGGTTGGGTCACATATTACGTATACCTGAACACCGATTACCACGGCGTGCAATGTTGACTAGTGTCGGAGACGGTTGGAAGAAAGTTAGGGGCGGCCATACCAAAACGTGGCATCAGTCCATAAAGTCACTAACTTCTAGTCTGAGTCATGTTGGGAGATGCAGACTACGTGGTTGGGGTCCGCGCGACTATCGTAAACAATTGCTGGAAACTCTGGGTAACATGGCTCAGAATCGATCACAACCGCGTAGGTGTATACACTGATTGTCTTCCCTTAAATCGTGAGATTAAAATTATTTTATACCTTTCCTTCTACCAATTAATTCTTTCTTCCAGTATCATATATTTATACACAATCTTTCTTTTATATATTACTACCATTGAAGTAACTACTTCTATGAATTTGGTGTTCATCTTGTCGTGCTATAAGTATGGCAACTTGAACCGATGTATATATGTTCCTGGTCCTACACTGTAGCTGGCAGACTGACAGGAATTACAACTGAAATGTCATCTGCTATGAACAGGCTTTATTCAAAAAGCGAAGGCTTTCTACAATCATTAAAATATCTATTTTCAGAGTGAAACCAACATATACTTAGTGAGTTACAGTAACAAACACCATGGTACTTGAAAATAATATTTACCTTTATTAGTAATGGTTTCTATTTTACTTGAGAATATCCCATAGTCTAAAAGTGTATGGCTCGCAAATGCCCTGGTACGGGAGTTGGAAAAGCATGATTCCACACCAATGGTGTACATGGGCTTCAGGATCCTGAGAGAACGAATGGTGTATGAACTAATTATTGGTCGCCGGATACCATGGGGCTGCATCTCCTGACGTTGCTCCACTGCCTTGTAGATTAGAACATGAAGTTGGAGGCTCTGGGTGCGGTCCCCTAAGAAAATCGCCTGCTTCGGTATGGGTGCCCGGGCAGTATCACAGCCCACACACAAACCAAGTGACTTGTGTGGTGCATATGTATTCGGTGCTCCTTTTTACCAATATTTATGTGTTCAAATAAATAAATGGAATAGCTTGACGCCCCTTTCGTCCTATTATTGGATTCCTCGAGGACAAGGATTTTTGGTAGCGCATGCAAACACTTGACCTCTAAACCACTGAGCTGGTATCTAACGGTGTAAATTTTTAACTTCAATCAATGCACGATATTGCGCGGCCAACTTCCATCGTCTTCGGTAGGTGACTGCCTCACACCCGACAGTTGAACTATACTCGTCACGATTCCTCACTAACGCTACAAGAATCCCCTCTCAAAGCTAGCAACTAGTGAGCACGTGATAATCATCAGTATAGGGTTGTGGATATTGTTGAGTTTCGATGATCGATCCATGATTTCAGTGAAGCTCAACGATCTCCACAACCAAACTGGAAAAAATAATTGTTCAAACGGTTGGAACAGGTTCCCACTTCAGTAGAACCAAAGAGCGTTACAATAATGAAAATGAAGAACAAATACAGGAAATCATTAACTAACCAGGACAGTAACCATAATGAGTCCTGAATGGAGAACAAAACGCTACATAATGACCAACAGTAGGAAGTTTGGTTTTAAACAACATATCATGAATGCATTGTTCCAAAGTGTATTGAAGGCATTTAGTACTAGGAGAAATATACATCATCGCCCATAAATCCTCCAACCAATTAAACAAACCGAAAATGAACGGATGACGGGACAAAAGACCGATGGCCTGGAAGAAATAAGGAATCGTTGCCAATAAATTATGTCACGCATGAGCAAAATAACTTTTGTTACCAAATAACAGGAACTATTGTCTTACTACACTATCCAACACTATCACTTCTTTGTAAATATATCGAATGCAAAATGACCAAATTGTACCAATGACTGCTGGTGAAACAGACTCGTGGTTGCTAGATAAACTGGGAACCTTACCTAAATCAAAACCATATCGCTATGGAAAATTTATGTTTTAGTAGTTCATTATACAAGCATCATTTAGAGATGGATTATTAGTCAAAACGTATAAGTTTTAACTACAGATATCCAGGTTCGAACCCAGTCTAATCACTGGATTGAACAACCGGATAACATTATCAAGCTTTCCAAATATGGCTCAAAGTTGAGTGCAGGAACTCCAAATCGGTCACTGGGTTATAATAAATTAATCATACAACTTAGCATCAAGTATAATATAAGATTTGCCCATAAATATTGTCTGTAAATACTAAAATATATACAAGGTAAGTAGATTGATTATACTGAAATGAGTTAAGTGTACCCAAATCTGAATTAGTTACACGAAAAAAACTCAAATCAGTCAATCTGTTATTCAAGAAAGCAGAGTTTCTGGAATGCAAATGTAAGACTCAAACTTACCAACCCTCCGATTCCAGATATTGGGAAAAGTAAAGCGCAACAATATTCATATATGAAAGAATATGTCAAAAACATTATATGAATGTACTAAAAGTCACCTAACGGCCACAGAATGTTACTCCGTCGGTTGAAGCTTTAAGTACATAGGTTACCCGAAATGCCCTGGTACGACCGAGGGTGGGGAGAGTCAGCTTCCTCTCGACATGCTCTCACATATCTACGCGTTTACAGCCACCACCAGGGAATTCCTAGTGACTGACTACTAGTGGTGAAGGTCTTGTTTACGAGATTGAGAGGACGAAAGGAGAATGTCCGGGGCTTTAACCGGGTTGGTGGATATAGAGGATTCACCTAGGGGAGTTGGAAAACCCTGATTTCAAACTAATGGTGTACATGGGCTTCAGGATCCTGAGAGAACGAATGGTTTATGAACCAATTATTGGTCGCCGGATACCATGGGGCTGCATCTCCTGACGTTGCTCCACTGCCTTGTAGATTAGAACATGAAGTTGAAAGCTCTGGGTGCGGTCCCCTAAGAAAATCGCCTGCTTCGGTATGGGTGCCCGGGCAGTATCACAGCCCACATACAAATCAAGTGACTTGTGTGGTGCATATGTATTCGGTGCTCCTTTTTACCAATATTTATGTGTTCAAATAAATAAATAACACATCAAATATCTATGGATCTGAATTACGATGACTTCACTATAGTTTGATGAAACCTACTATTTTTCATCTTTTGGGCTAGCTTAAGTATGCCGTTCTTAATACATTTTTAGTTTAACTTTGAAACTTATTTAAAGTAAGTGCCAGAATCAGTGGAAACACTCCATGATCTGTTTGGCTGGTAGTTTGGATAACAGGAATCTATAAAATTACTTTAAGCTTAGCTGAAAACAGAGCAGTAATGGAAATTTGTGTTTATGATGGAGATTTTTAAAGCAAAAGATGCAGGTACTTATTTTTTCATAAATTACATCGGCCGCAAGAACAAAATCATACACGGTAGTGTGACATAGCTCAATTTCGGGAGGGACGTGATCACCACAAATTAAATGGAAAAGAAATATATTTTTAATGCCTCAATGAGCACGAAGTTGAATTTTTAACGTTTCAATTAAGTAGATGGGTCACTTTATCACTACCGTTAAGCGACTAGTGATCACGTTAACCAGAAATTACAACTAGGATGGAATATTTGAAATGCGGGTCGTCGCACACCAAATGAAGCCATCAAAGTAATTTAGATGCAGCAGTCTAAAAGAATAGTCATAACGAGTTCCTTTGATAACTATATATGTACGGTAAAAACTGTAGGAAAATAATGCTAAGCATATGACATGAAGACTAAAGACCGTTCACACAAAACAACAATCAAAATGCATTTCTTGGCTGGCGTCTAACAAGAATACTTACCTTAGTAGTAAAAAGAGAATCTTTCTCACTCTCAAAGCATTCCTTGATAAGCCCTGGGTTAAGTCCGTCCTTTGTAGGCGTTGAGAGTCTACGCGACTGAAGATCTGCAGTGTACATCATTTGTAGTGAACTGACTGCTTCTTTAAAGCCTTCATGTGTAACTAGTTCGCAGAAAAGCAGTGCTAAGCCGTGAACACGAGTACCATCTTCCCTAGTAATTATAAAAGTATGTCTTTGGGGCAAATGGAACCGGTTAAATAATGGGCTACTTTGACCAAATATATTGAGACCTTGTGGCATCGTAACCTATAAAGTGATCAGAATTAAGTTAGTAATTTTTAATACCAGTGCAGTGGATTCCTCATCAAAAGGAAAACTCGGAGAATATTCAGGAAAGTGTTGAAGGACGCGGCACTTGTAGGGTCGCTCCAGTGGATGAAGATCAAGATAACCATCACGTTTTTCACCTGGGAAACACTAGATGCATACTAAACAATAAAATATTACCTGAGCTGAAGCTCTCTAGGCCAACACCATAATCCACACCACAAATATAAAAGTAATCAATTACTTGCTCTGCACAGCACATATTTAGTGAGTCCTGTAAAATAAATCACGTGGCAGATTATTATACAAAAATTACGAGTGCATATGTCGCTGATGAGAGCGTAGTTTATGAACGGACCAATAAAACTAGTAAACACATTATTTCGAAAATCCATGGTAATTACTACCTTGACCCAATCTCCCAAGTTTGGGGAAACCTCCAAAGTTAAATGACCTTCGCCAAAAATCTTGGGGAAAAATCCCACACTTAGGGGAATTTCGGGGAAATCCCTAAAGCCACTTTCACCAAGGTTAAGGGGGGAATTCGGGGAAATATTCTGGAATTCTCCTGGACCTGGGGAAATTTTGAGGATTTGGTGCCGTTTCCCCAAAGTTTACTATAGCGGCTTCCCCAAAACTGAGAACTCGAAAAGGTGCCTACCCTACTATTTCAACCGTTTTACCTAAGTTGGAAGTTCTTCATACAATTATGAAATGTTGTACAAAGGTACGAAAACTTCACATTTTGAATCAAGTCACAAAATTACGAAGTACATGTACGAAGGAACAAACTGATGTTACGTACTGAATGAACTTTCAAGGACTTCGCGATACCGTGTACCTCATAATGGAAAACCTTTATTCACTTACTTTCGAAATCAGAAAATAAGCTTTAGAATTTACTAATGATTAATTTAGACTTCTGGCTGTGCACAAAGCAGAAATAAAAAGGTACACTGTCTGACCTAGAAGCTCGAGTAGCCCGCCTTGCAGACCATTATCGGATAGCCTTCGATGACAACAGTAGTAGATAATTTGGCCTATGGAGTGAATCAGTCTTAGTATTATGTATAAGAGATCGATCGACCAATATTAATTCATTTACTTTAACACTATGAAGATCCAACCTATTGTTGAATGTATCGAAGATACCATATGGTATCTTCGATACATAACTATATAGTTATTTGTAGTTTGACAACTCTATGACCAGTAACACCTTCTATAATTGAATCGTACTCACTAAGTGGAATCAAAAGTTAGAAATGAGAAGGCCCGAAAATATGTTTGCTTGGTCATTAATATATTGAGAAGCGATTGATCTAGGTTCCTGCCTGGAGGTATTAGTGATCCGCTGCTTCTAGACACGGAAGCTAAAACTTTGTCTATTCCGTCCGCAACCAATTAAATCATTTGAATCTAAGCTGGATAGCGATTGCAAGAGAAGTTGAACACGGCGTTCCCACTTGCGATCTAGTGCGTATGCATGACCGAGCTCTTTCAGCCAGGTTAGCCCACTAAAATTAATGTGGCTAGCATCGAGTGTCGAAGACTTACAGAGCTACTGATTTTGGGGATTTATTTACAGCCACAGACCACTGTCATTCCCCTAGTGGGGTAGTGATGACCCTAAGACATGGCCAGTCAGAAGTTTAAACCCAACGAGTTTGTCGTTGGTAAACACTCTTCTGACATCTTGCTATGTTCGGCAGCGTCTGGTCGTTTTTCCTTAATATAAGAGGCCATGTACGTACATTAGGACAATGAAGAGGCGGGTAAAATGAAAATGTCGGTCCATCGTAAACTTCGTCTCCTCATCTTTTCCAGCCGTCCTGGAAAAGAGAAAAACGGGTAAGTGCACGTATGTGTGCGAAAACACGAAGCAGAAGAAACAATGAGGGAGATAAATTCATAAACATGCAATAGCTTAAAAGTGATTTTAACAGAATGGTATATTTGGAAAAATTTAAATATACACATATTATCGAACATATCAGCGAACAAAAATAATCTTGCTTTGTTTTTTTGGAATAAACATATATAAGCATATTAAAATTTATTTTTTTTATACACAATACAAACAAAAATCGAGACGAAACAAAGTTTTAACTAGTTTTTTATGTGCAGTGATCGTTTAAGTGTTCTGGAAACCTTACTTTCCTCTAGAACCCATTATGAGTGTGTTTTCAGATACCGCTAAAGTATCATCATGATTGTTGACTATCGGGTGAGGCATCGTAAGTGTAAGACTCGTGTCTATCTATTGTACGGAAGGAAAATCAACGAGAATAAAGTTTCCCTTTAAATACGAGACTTTGAGGCGATCGATGCTGATAATATCGTTAGTTCCGATCGTATCGATTATATAGCACTTAGATTCGCGCTGAAGTGGAAACAGGTTTCACTGAATGCATTGCGTTTGTAGACTTGTTCGTGTAGGAGTTTAGATCCATATTCATCTAAGAAGATAAAGGATCTACAAATTCTCCTGGAATTCGGGGTGTTGTTCTACAAGCGAGTTAGACTTCAGTGTATCCAACATCAGCTATTACTGCGTTCCGAATATCGAGTAAAACGAGTAGAGGAGCTTCGGTCCCAATGTTTGAATACCGTATTCCAAACGCCACCTCACAAGTCGGATGTAATACCATAAACATTTCTTCGTTCCAGAATTGAAATGATTCACGAATAGACCATGTGACCCTGAAGCCTATGACAGTGCCAACCTTACAGTTACTTGTAGTCCTGAGACAGTTGATTATATTGTGACTGCTACATTTCTATAGTTCATTGGTTTGGGTGATACAAGTTCATTTACTGTGTGATGATCTGAATTGTCGTAGTCATTTATTTACTCAACTGCACTACTGCCAAAACTGACTTCCAATGACCACATATACATCCATTACCCAAGTGAATTCGTGTCGACCTCTAGTATTATCCCATGGACTACAGAGTGTATGGGTCTCCAAATATTGACGTCATCGCCAGAGAGTAGAACGGATCACTTTGCTACAGTTGGTAAGCCGTTAATGTAAAGTTAAAAGAGAAGACCAAAGAATATGTCTGGTGGAGCTCCACTTCAGTCTTCAGTAATAAGGATAGGAGGTCTATCGACCTACATTAATCCTTGCAGTTTGTATTACTGTGGAGTCCCAATCTCGTTTTGAATACATCAACAGAAGGTGTTGATATTACGTGTTCCGGTAGAGAATTCCAGTAATTCACCACTCGGTGCAAGAAACGAAACTCCAGACGTAAACGATGTGATCTCGCTTCTTGAACTTTCTTCGAAATTTGAAAGTGGCAACTGTTTTTCACGTGGTCTTGAAATTCTTCGACTTGTTCATTTGTAGGGTGTATCATACGGAGACTATCATCCTATCTTGTATATCGGGTACATTTTACCTGGAAAATAAACAAAAAATTTTAACGGATACTTACCAGCTCCAATTATTACGATTTCGGACGTAAGTCTAAAATAGATCAAAAATTTATTATATACTCATAGTCTCCTATCCTTGTATTAGCCAGGTTAATACTTAACAACTACTAATACTCTGATATTATATTCAATTTAACGAGCTCTGTACCCAGTTTGAAATCATGATCAATAACTCCAGTGAAATAGAAATTTCACCAACTTCTAAGCCAAATAAAAGGTTCAAATCTGTAGCCCCTATGACTGACGACTCAGTACCTGACAATGTCGAACCTTTAACAAATGAACAATATGCGTATTGTACACAAATGTCACTATCATCGACTGAGTCTCCATGTCACTGTTCCTCCAGCTCTGCGTGCAGTATGCCAAAGTTAAGACTGGTTGACATACAAGACATTATACCCACGTGCATCGAAACGTCAGCACAGTCTACCAGACAGTACGTTCTACCAAGGCCCAAATCTAAAATTTCAAAAACTAAAGAGTTCAATAGTTCGTCTCATACACACGAAAATACTGACAGATATATTACTGACATCCGTCAACTACAAAAATCTTTAGCCGAAATAAACGGCAGACTTGAGCAACTATCACCCCTCACACATATATGGGGCCTTGACGCTGGTAGGAATCTTGAGCAATTCACTAATGCTGAGTGTATTTTGGAGTTTATGGCTGAAGAAGTGACGAAAAGAGTGATGTCCTCCTTCAATGCAGTTGCATATAACCTCCCCGACCGAATAAACCCATCTAAGCTCTGACAAAAAAGGGTGCGATGACAAGACTCACGATACCGAGTAGGGGAACACATAGGGTTGAACCCAACTGCTCTATAGGTATCCCAACAACAGTGAACAGGTTCTCCCCGCTGATACCATATAAGTTGCCTTCAACACCTCTAAGTTGCGAAATGGGTGGTGGGCTACAGCGTAACAAGCCTTTTTACACGCAGACTAACAAGAACTGCCAGAGTACTGACCACTCCAAGCACCCTCTTAAGCTTAAAACCATTAGCAAAAATGGTAGTAATAAGTTTCTCAATCCACATCCTATCTACATTCCCCAGGATCATAATTGTAACTACTCTCAGAAAGAAAACTTTTCACGCCCTTTAGTACCAACCCACCCATTAAAATACCGAGCTATTGAAGAACATTCAATCCCTCACTACTGACTCATCTCACACCCGCAAGGGTTACAACGACTTTATACGAGATACTCTCGCTCATTTTAACCTAGTAGGCCATTTGTTCAATATATGTCTCATCAACGCTAGGTCGATTTGCAATAAAACGACGGATTCAACCATGTTTGTATCCATATATCAACCACCACTTATAATGATATCTGAAGCATGAACTAACGGTAATATTTCCGACCTAAGTATATCTCTTGATAACTATTTCATATGTAGAAGTGATAGATTGAAAGAACGGGGTGGAGGATGCCTGCTTTACGCTCACTCTAGCCTAAACTCACTACTATGTGATATGCTTGAACTAAACAAACTGAAGGATTCGGTGTGGATTGTATTAAAGCCGTCGAATTCCGTTACCTTACTGTTCAGCTGTGTTCATCTTCAACCTAACGCATCAATAGATGATATAGCAGTACTATCGGAGGTATTCACACTAGCATCATCCCTTCCATTCACAGGCAAGCCTATTTGTGGTGAATTCAACATGCCTGAAATTTCCTGGTTCCCAGTCATTTATAGAATGTCTAGAGCTTGGACAATGGACTCAGTATGTCAATAGCTCTACCAGACATTAAAATATCTTGGATATAGTCTTTACCAGTGGCCTCACCCCCAATACTGTGTATATTGGAAAAACGTTTCCGGGTAGGGATCATAACATTGTCATATGCAGCCCTAATATAAAAACCACAACCGGTAGATGAAAACTGTAACACTTCGTAGAAACTACCGCAAGGGTTATTGGAATAACTTCCACAATTACCTAAGAAGCACTGACTGGGGAACTTTCCTTACTGCAAACAATACCGACACACTAATCAATATATTTTATCTCAACATCAGAAGTATCATCAACAAAATCTCACCTTTAGAATACTGTAGACCTATGTTTTCTTAAGATCTCTACATACCGGTCGGTACACGAAGACGTATTCAAAGACATTGTACTCGATTCCACAACTTTAATGACTTTTCCTGTTTAGTAACGATGACAGAAATATTTGTCCGAACAGAGGCAATAAGTACAATGACCGACTCTCATCACCTAGATCAATAACTAGTGAAGTCATCCAGGGAAGTGTATTAGGTCCACTCTTGTTTCTTATGTATTTAAACGATATATGTAACACCATAACATTTGGCAAACTATACTTATATGCTGATGATCTCAAAATAGTATACAGTTATAAGCCTGAGACCTTAAACGTAAGTGTACCCCTGATCCAAAATGACCTCAATAACTTAACTATCTGGAGTGAAAAACGGCAATTACCATTTAACCTCAACAAGTGCGGGATCATGCAGTTTGGAAAGCATCCCTATAAACTACAACTTGATTTAAATAAAAGTAGAGTCCAGACACTCAAATCAGTACACGATCTAGGTATTAATTACACAAGAAGTCTGAACTTTGAAGAACATGCCTCATCTGTTATTGCTAAATGTAGACGGCAAATTGGTTTCATGATGAGAAATTTCTTCACAACAGAGACTAGGCTTACTCTCTATAAAATATGTGTACGACCTTCAACTGGAGTGCTGCTCTTTTATCTTCTCTAATATGAATACCACAGACAAAATAAGAGTAGAAGACGTTCAAAAACGCCTCACACGCCAACTGCTGGGAAGTAACACGAATGCCGACTGCACAGATAGATGTAAGCACCTCTCTTTAGAACCTTTATGGCACCGTAGGCTAAAGAATAATTTAATATTTCTCTACAAAGCGATATATGGACTCTCATTTCTAACCTCCTGTCCAACTATGATTCACAACCCAGCCTATAGACTAAGAAACAACGCATATACACTACACACCGTAAAACACCATAAATAAGTGCGTTGTAAGTCTTTCACAGTACGGTATAGTTTATTGTGGAACAGGTTGCCACTGCCTATCCGTAACTGTGACACATTTACCAGATTCAAAAGGCTAATAACCCTGTTTCTAGACTCTAAAGAGCTTCAATCTTTCCTTGAACTCCCTCCCACCAATGAAGCACTTTATTACGGACCGCCTAATATCTAGACTGAACAAGAATATAACGAGCCTGACTATTACTAATATGAATACAACTAAATTGCAGGACATATGGTTTGCCGTTTCCTATTATTCATTGTCCATTAATCAAGGTCTAATGCTCCTAACCCTCACTTTCAGTTCCCAAACCCCTCTACTGGTTAAATATACATTTTTCTTCCTAAGTGTCATGTATTTTTTTTCTATTGCAAGTAGACAGATAACTCAGTAATCTTATGGATGCTGATCTGCTAAGGCGGACCATACGAAGCTCAAAATTGATCATAAAATCTTGTGAGATGCTCTGTTTTATTTTTCTCACCCTAAAAATTTTACAATTTTATACTCTTTCATATCATTTGATTTGCTATTAGTCCTACTATCTTTAAACCACATATAATCTAACCTGTTTTTTTAACTTTCGAAATGAGTTATCTTCAAAGCAGTGTGATATACTAAGTGGACATCTAACCCATAATACAAACGCTTCAACTATCTGATTTGCTTGTAACATGGAACTAGTAGAGACAGTGTATTCCAACTATGGGCTTTGATTAAAACAGTATGCATACTTACCACAAACGTAACAGAGCCTAACATCACAAAAGGGGGGAGGGTGGCGTAACTGACCAGCAAACATGATGGTGGGGAAATAACTCCAATCCACCCATGTCTGCAGGGCAGAACATTTTGTTGAATAACGGCTCCTTATGGTCTAGTAGAATGTCACGAACTAGTGGTATTGATGCTGATTTATCACGCGAAATACTTCATTAAATCGTGTTTAGAACGATAAATTGGTTTCACTCCCTACCCAGTAATCCTATTACAATTAAACTAGACAATTCGCTAAAAAACTAAGCCTACACAAAACCCCATAAAATCTAAAAGGCTCCAACAGCGTCGACAAAAAAAAGGAGACAGCCATTTGTGCATCATAACACTGTTTTTAGCACTATATTTTATAATTACATTTTCTCATACTCTCAGTTTCTTTCTTAACCACCTCCATTTATTAGTTGATTATCCACTCATACCTTGTTTACACTTATTTTCTTTAACTTATTAGGATGCTCCTGCTTACTAAATACTTTATTAAATGCGAATCAGACTGAGTAATCATACCTTAACTATTTCTTCATGAACATTGTCTGCTCTGCTTCTCGTCCTTTTTTGTTTTCTTTTTTCTTGCACCATTTTTCAGCACCCTTGAGATATGGAACAGGTGACCTCGTCCTACACCATCCTTAAAACCTCAAATATTCCAAAGGGATATAAGATTGCGATTTCTAGAAGACCTCGAATGCACATGAATCTGTTATCGACCCTCAGTTACACGTCGCAACGCAACTTTCATGGAGCGCGCCAACTGTGATATTGACTGAAACCATTCTACATTCATATCCTATAAATTATCGACCCAGATGAGTAATTTACTACAGTTGGAAATTGTATCATTCGTGACAATTTGATCTTGCCTGTAAACTGGCATGCCTCATATAACAAACTGTTATTTGAGAATAAATTATTATCATTATTATAAATGATCAGTCCTAGACGGAAGTAAAAGATGAGATATGGTAATACCAAAGTTATAGTTCAGTATACGATAAGCCAATATTAGATCACCCCGTATTCTTTGGTAAGATAACGGAAATAAGTTAAGATGTTTCAGTCGGTTTCCATAAGATAGGCCAGATAGACCTTTTTCTATCTTATTCATCCGTCGTTGAACTCTTTTCAGCACATCTGTTTCATACTTCAAACAAGAACTCGCTGCTTGAATCCCATATTCTAAATGTGGTCACGCGTAAATCGGGTATAATAATATAAACATTTCATCATCTAAATACTGGAAAGACCTACGAATAGACCATAATACCCTATAGCATTTCGCAGCAGCAGCCCTACAGTGACTAGTGGTTTTGAGATCATTACTTAATATGACTCTCAAATCTTTATAGTTTCTTACTTTGGGTAGTACGAACCCACATATTGTATAGTGATAAGATTCATCATAGTTATTTAATTGCATCACCACACTCTCATTAGAATTTACTTCAAGTGAACACCTGTCTAACCATGTCACCAATGAACTTAGGTCATTCTGTAATACTATCCTATCCGACATACTGTTTATGGGCCTCCAAATTTTTAAGTCATCAGCGAAGAGTAGAACGGATGATTTTGCTACGGTTGGTAATTCATTTACATAAAGCAAAAAGAGAGGAGGACCGAGGATTGTACCTTGGGGAACTCCTTTTTTTACAGGCATCCACGAGGAGAGAGCCTCATTAACCCTTACCCTTTGTCTCCTGTCATGGAGAAAGTTATTTATCCAATCTACGACTGTATAATGGATTCCAAAACGTTCTAGTTTGAGTTTAAGATCAGAATGCGAGACCTTATCGAAGGCCTTATTTAGGTCTATGAAGATCACATCTACAGGAATATTCCGATCTTTTGCAGAAGCCCAATCTTCTCTTGCAATGAGAAGATTTGTCAAACATGATAGGCCTCCCCGAAAACCATTTTTTTCCTGGAGAAAAGATCATGCCCTTCAACATAGTTTATAACAGATATCCGAATGATTTTTTCCATCAGTTTTACAACTGCACTAGTTAAGCTAACGGGTCCATAGTTAATAACTAAATCCCTACTCTCAGCCTTATACACCGGACTTATTATAGCGTCTTTCCAGTCTCTAGGCAGTCTGAACTGCCTCACAGACATGTCAAACAGTATCGCCAATGGTTCGGCAATTATGTCTGATATGGCTTTTATAATCCTAGGATGAATTTTATCAGGACCACTGGACTTATCACGTTTGAGATGCTGAAGTAGCCTTAAAACATTACCTATCTCAATGACCGCAGAATCCATCAGCGAGCCGCCACGATCATAATGAATCGTTGGTCGTTCCTCATTAGTGATAGACAACACTTTACTGAAATATTCCAATAAAGCTTCAGCTTTTTCGGTGTCATTTTCTGCCAAGATTAACGAATTTTTTTGTATCAAAAGTGATGGAATTCCATCGCTTCTCTGAGTTCGCCTTTTTATATACGAGAATAACCGTTTCGGACTATACCTAGAATCCCTAACCAATTGTTTTTCATATGATCGTCTAGTCTTACTTATTAACGCTTTACAGGCATTCCTAGTCTTACAATAACTGGATGGGTATTGTTCTAAGCTCGTAGAGATGAACATATTCCAGTGCTTCTTCCTTCTTCCAAGAAGTTTCTTGACTGGTTTAGTTATCCATGGTGGACTGTTATCCGGTCTTCGCGGTACCAGGTGTGGTATGAACGAGGACGTAACTAAAGTAAACTTATCTTTAAATACAGACCATACTTCTTCAACTGATAAGTTGGTATCTACAAACCAATCTGTCTTAGCAGCGCATTCTCGAATGGCTGATATGTTAGCTTTCCATACATTTGGGCGGGGTGTGACCTGATCGTATAACATGTCCCTAGTTCTAAACGAGAATTACATAACAGCGTGATCGCTGTTCACTAACTGTGAAAGAATATTTAGGTTGACAATATCCTTAGTCTCATGAGTGATTACCAAGTCCAACAGAGAAGAGCCTTGATTAGCACCAAAACGTGTGGGTTCGGATACATGCTGCACCAATGCATTACCAATTATTGTTATCAGGAACCTACTGTCAAAGGAGTTTATAGATCCTTCCGTGGTCATCTCAGTCCAACTAATGTCAGGTGCATTAAAGTCTCCTATTGCCAAGCATCTGGTATTTATACTCCAGAGATGAATGTGCTCTAAAATAAAGTCATCAGCTAAGCAGATGGGGCTGCGATAGATGACACTGAGCATAAATGTACTACATCCAATAGCCAATTTACAGCTAATGACATCACAAGTACCGCTGTCATGGGATTCGCTAGCAGAGGAGCGGATATTTATGTTATTGGCTATATATAACAGGACGCCACCTCCTTTTCTACATTTATGTCTATCACTCCTTAGGTGATGGATCCGATGAATTCCGGAGTAATGTCTAGGTCATGGACTAACCGAGTTTCTGTCACTGCTACAATGAGTGGCCTTAATCTGTTCACTAATGCTTCTAGTTCATAGAACTTATTTCTTAGGCTACGAGTGTTGGCGTATAAAACTCCTAGGTAGAACGGCCTATCCATACAGGCATTGGTAGCATTCGCTTCCAAGACCTGACTATCCGAAAACCCACTAGCTGGAGATTTTACTCACCGTTTTGTCGACGGGTTTCTAGTTCAGCTGTTGCGTTCTTCCTTTTTTATTCTATCTTCGAGAGACACATCAGGTCTAACTCGGATATCGGGTTTGTCGTGACAACGAGCGCTACTTAACAGGAGATCGCGTTGGTTCTCTGATACTAGGAGTCTGAATGGTCGGGGTTTAACATTTTCCTCGATCCTCTTGCCTATTCTAACCAGTTTTTGGACCTGAACTCCCTTAGAGTTATCTGGAAAAATACTGCGAATATATTCTCCCAGCTTCTCTAAATCATGCGCGTGTCTTATTTCGGGATCAAATTCGTTTGACTCCAGCAATTAGCTTACAATAATATTCGATGATATAAGATTCGTCTTTTCAGTCACACCAGGGTGGGTTTCTCTAATTTTATCAGATTTCGGTAGTGTATTTTGTTACTCACAATGGGAGTCCAACAATCACCTGCTAACCATTTGCGTACTGCCTACAGCTTTTTTCTTTTCGCTTCGTTTTCTCCGTACTGTAGTCTATCTTTCATCCCTCAGGACAGCGGGACTGTATGAAACGGTGACGGTTTTATTCACTAGGATTGCATGGTTACCAATGTCAGTGTCAGGTGATACTTCCCCCTCTCGTCAATGTTAACGAAGATTTCACTTTTCTGTCAATCAAAGTCGGGTGTTTGAGGCGTCTCGTAACAGCAGGTACTACAATGACACATTCGTCACAGTCACTGTTCATGTTATCAGCACATGTTCCATCGTAATTCTTACAGACCAAAGCCAATAGGCTCATAGCCTCCTGTATTACTAACGTCTTATTTGCACAGCAAAACATGCAAAGCAAATGTGAGTTAGGCTTCGAACATCCTCTGTATGCAGTGGGACTTAAACGGGTGCACATCTTATGGAATCTTCTTTGGCATTCATCACACTGCATTCCTTCCTTCACAGGGAACAAACAGTTTGGTTGTCCCCATTTGCAATTACTACCGAACATTTTAGTCAGATTAAGGTGTAAAACACAATATGATCACAGTTTGATCACAAGTGACAGTCAATGAGTAAAAGGTTACCACAAGACAAGATTTCAAACAGCGACTAAAGTACTTTAATATAGACCAAGAATGCTTTTGATGCAGCAATTACACAAAAGCAAGGATAATCACAACAAGCAGAAAATCACTACCCTTTTTGAATCACGCAACTTTCCATAAAGCCTCGTTCACCCGAAACCGTTGTTTCCCGTCACTTTGAAATTCACTTGTCCAGTCTATGATTTCATAATTGATCCCGAAACTTTCCAGTTTAAATTTAAGACCCACGTGAGAGACCTCGTCAAAGGCTTCACGTAGATCTGTGCAGATGAAATCTACAGTGACACTACTATCATTCTCCGTAGTTAAATCTTCTAAAGTAATGAGATTTACCAAACATGAAATTTCCTCCGTCGAACTGTGTTGTTCCATCTACTACACAGTTTATGGGCTTCTAAATCTTGATGTCATTGACAAAGAGTAGACCGGATGACTTCCACAATTGGTAGACCACTTATATAAAGTCGAAAAGAAGAGAATCAAGGATTGAAGCTTGGAGAAATGTTTGATGCTGGTATTTATCCCTATTTATGTTTATCCAAGTAGCCGGACTGCTGATTACAGTGGGCTTTATTCAGATCGTAATTACATTCGAAATGAACTCCTCTAGTAGACATTATTGTAATGAATGTATCGAAAATCGTCACCCTGTTCTAAGTGAAGGCGTTGATCACTGTGTAAGTTTCGATGTCTGTTATTGATATGGCTGTCGGAAACCCCATGAATCTGTCTATGCATATGAATGAATAATCAAAAACCATTAGAACTCAGTAAACGACCTACCAAATCCATATGAACATGAGCGAAACGTGCATCTGATAGATAAACTCGCATGATGTTTAGCCTTTGATTGTTGACACACCGAATACTACCTAACCCCGATTGTGTACATCTTTTTGTAAATCTTGCTACATATCAGGCATTAATTAGCGTTCGCACCAAAACGAGACAAAGTACGTAACCTGTTAGATATTATTTTCTGCATATTTTTTTTGGGAGGAAAGGTTGAGGCATCGCTTTGGTCGTGTCACAGTTGGTCAAACTACCTTCACTAGGTGATGGTAAGTGTTTTGGCTTTAGACCAGTGTTCTTTGCATCATGAAAGTTTTTTATTCATGATCCTCTTTCTGGTTGTTTCCTAACTCCATATTTACAGTTGATTTGTGCTCATTTTTATCGGAAATAATATGTCTGACGCAGGATTTTTCTGATTTTTAATAACTCGGATATCACCGGTGAACTTTAATATATAGTCAAGGTGTAGGATGCCTCGAGGAAATTATTTGTAAGCGTTGGCTTTTCATGTGTTCGTTTGTGACCCATGTAAACTATTGGTAACCTGCCCTCCAACATGTTTCGAAAATGCCGAATGGTTGCATAGTCTTTTTATAGAAGAACGCGATTCGTTGCCAGGCATATTTACTCAGTTAGAGACACCGCTTTCTGATTTGTCTGAAGTATCTACCACTAAAAACGGTAGGAATTTAGGATTCGGATACTTTGGCGTAGATGCTTGAGCTGGATTATTCTTTAGCTGATTAGTAGCTTCAACAGCATCAAAAGTCGGATTAAAATTTTTCGATTTTCCTTCAAAAGAATCTGCTAAGAGTTGCATCGGTTGTGCTCATCCAGACATGGATCGACGAAGAAGGTTGAGTGGGTCTGGAAAATTATTAATCATGATATTGCCTGAGGGTATCCACTTTTTCTGTGATCTCTGTAATCCCTTATGGACTTTTGAGTTCGAGAAATTCTAAAGTGTGAACTCCTAAAACACATAATTTGATGTATCTTCATCCCATATTTATCCAGCCCTCATAATACTGCTCTCACGTGTTTATGTGCTGACACATAGTAGGACGGTCACGTGCTAGAGATTATCTCACACTCTTTGACTCGGATACACTTATATCATGATTCTAGGAGACTTATATTTCTAAAGCTAACTTCCCTGAACAAATTAGCTTTGCGGGTGAATCTGTAGTGGTATTGAACTCCAACCACACGACCTTTGAGACCGAGTATATAATTACTGAAAACGTTTATATTCAACAGTGGACAAGAAGAGGTTGCCAATGGAACACGCGGGAGCACTTAATTCCATTCAATCGGATGGCATGGCTCAGCCTTACAGACATGTTCGTTCTGTGAACTTGTCTTTATTCACATCAAACATATCATTATATCATTAGCATAGTGTGTTCTTTAAAAACTCCAGACATAATGTTGTTGATTGTTACGATACGATGAGTCAGGATAGACGATGATCTGACTTTCACATAAGATCTTATAGATTAGACAGTCCCATCACGACATATCTACAATTTTAGGATTAGATCTATGATAATGATAATAATACTAATAACCAAGTAGATCACAATTCGTCATAACTTCCCAGACTGGACATTTAGTGTTAGGTAGACTCGTTGGCGGAATGGGGTTATCGATAATATTATGGAGAATAAGAAACGTAACCACTTTCTTCTCTTTTTCTTCAAACCATCATACCTAACAATCATGATCACGCATGTGGAAGGTTAGAAAATAATAGGCGGCAAAATCAATGATTTAAGTTGAAAAAACACACAAGCTGTTGTCTCATATCTAGAAGAAAGTACTTAAAATAGACTACCTTCTAATAGCAAAAAACGTGGAGCAATTGAAGTGAATACATCTGAGTCGTGGTAACAAAGACGAAGAAAGCAAAACTTATTCAAAATAATTAGCGCCAGCACTTGAAGGATCACTTAAATTACAGAAGTTCGGGACACTGAGGGATAGAATACAGCAGCAACACTAAAACACCAGCGAATAAATAAAAAAAGCGTGACAAATCGACATCCATTGCCTTCAAAGATGCGGAAATGATAATACCCACCTTATTCTGATTATCTGTGAAAGTGCGAACCGAAGTTAAGTTTATTTCCGGTGCCCATTACTATTGGTCATGAGAAGAAAGAACCAAACACTGAACGGATAAAAATTCATTTGGCTACGAAATGCAAATAAATACATAATTTTTGCATATGATGCATCAATGAAAACTTTTCATTTTGAAAATGTCCAGTACGTTCAACTCCTCATGTATTAAAAATCTAGACAGCCTACAAATAAAAAAACCAAATAGCTCTACAAAGATATAAAATGACTGTCGTCACCTTAGGTACTCTCAAAATCATTTTCACAAAATTTAAAAATGTTTAGCCAGATGACTTTATTTTGTCTTGTTCAGCATATTTGGCAAATGTACAGAAAATTGAGGTCCTAACAATATAAAGTTCATCAATCTCACTTACTAAGAATTCCAAATATAATGAGTTCATTTGTGCCCATATAGTTCTACCTACCTTGGATTGCCTTACACATTCAAATTCTGAAGCTTTTGATAACTACATGGAAAGGTTTAAAATCTGGAATATGAACAAAAATGATGTTAAGGATGATAAGACTGTGGTAAGGTGCACAAATTTGAATACCATGAAACGATTCGTTAGAATAACCTAGAGGTATTCGTCGAGTTGCAGAAAAAGCAAACAAGTATAATTCTGGTGGTCGATAGCTCAGTTATCGATTAATTGAAGGAATTAACATACCAAATCTGGAAAGAGGGTTTATACAAATATCGAGGTGCTTCCTCCAATATGCTAGAACTGCATGTACTAACTATGATGCGTCGCATATAACTGGCTTCCAGGATATCAAGAATTCTATTGCTTTACTTAGTTGTACTAATGTAATTTATATTCAAGGTTGAACGTGTAGGCGTTTAATCAAAGATGAACCCCGTCCCCGTGAAAACATGAGAAACAATCCACCGAGAGTCTCAAAGCAGTTTATAAAAATAGACACAGTTTTGGTGCGTGTAGATCTCGTGATCCATATGTTTCTCGTCATGCCTAATGTCCCGATTATGGCAAAATCGGATATGTCAAGTTAACTTGACGTACAAAACAATTGTTTTGTAAAACTATTGTACATTTCGCAAATAACGATGATCAGCATTGTAATTCAGATCTTACTAAGCTCAGTGATTCCAATATTCATACACCATCCTCATTTGCAACACCGAGTATATCATTTCACTTTCGTAAGATACTATATTTTTCTCATGGTTCCTTTCATCGTTCCATTGTTGATACTGATAGTATCAATTTGTCTCATGCTGCATACTATAGACGAATTGATTATTCACAATCTACGAAAGGTCTGCTAGAAAGGTTGACAAGTCCATGGTTCATATTTAAGTCAGTTACATTTGAATACGTTACAAGAACTCAGGTGAGTCTGTTTCAACTTCCGTTATTAATTCCAATACTAGATTATAAAGAATACCCAATGCACCAATGGACCTAAGGAGAAGATGTACAATTGATTACAGAAATCTGGATTCTCATTTAAGCTATGGTGGTTGTGGCATTTGTAACTACTGGTGATTCCTTTTTACTTGATTGGGCGCTTATTAGGAATCCCAAGTACACTACGTCCAGTTGTGCTCATCCATTTCTACCTGTCTTAAATTGGGCTATTTTCGGAGTTCTTAGTTCGCAAGTCAATGCAAATACATTTAGTAATAGTCTTTACCTAAATAATATTTCAATGCATATTGGTCATCAATGTACAGATACATACATTATAAATAACATTGAGCCACCTGTTGCACAGACACAAAAGGACTTAGAAGTCATCATAAGCTTGAGGATTGTATACAAGAAGCTAGCCCCTGCTTTAAGGAATACAGTGAGATTTTGGAAAAGGTTTAGAGAAGAGCAACTAAGCTGATTCCTGGAATAATGTAGCTCCATATGATGCTCGACTGGCTAAACTAAACATACTTCCATCGCCATATGGAGGAACTAGAGGTAACTTAATTACAGTTTTCAAATTACTTAGTGATTTGCATCTGATATACCCTCATTTTTTTTTTCAAAATAGATAATTTATGAGGACACTCCAAGAAGTTCACAAGCCCAGAACAAATTACTTGTCAGCTGACTCTCAACTTCCCCGTCGAAGTATCGACGAGTGGGATTCGTTACTTTAACACGTGATTGAGGCTTTATCTGTCGACTCTTTCAAAAGAAAGTTGGATCAACTTAGAGACCATCATGGTCAGGACTAACACAGACCAACAAGCATTCTATACTTTCCAAACTGAAACTGATTTTATCTTGATAGTTTCACTGTTTGTTGAAGTTCTGATGTCTATAGTTTATTTTTACGCTGGATAATTATTTTAGCTGGAATACGAACGATCTATTTACAAAAGCAATACTGACAAAACTGTTTATTGTTTTTTCACAAGTAATCTATCTTGGCAGATTTCACCGCAAATGGACCATGGGTTTATACTTAAATGATTTCACAAGTTAGCACATTTTAATGATGAAATCAGCTCATGCATAACATGTAAACATGATAAGTATATCGTCATAACTGATGATGTTTAAATTCAGAAGGGCTATTAAAACTCATACCAGATGATATCTGCAATTAATCACAAGTATTTGGATTTTTATTTTCTACGCTATATTTACAAGTTTTTTGACCATCTATATCAATAATTTTTACACTGTCATATAATTTGCTTATCGTCTTAAATGTCCTTGCATTGCACAGATAAGATTAATAGATATCTACTAAGATCAAGTTATGTCAAATCCGGCGTCTTTAATCGCACCAAGATACATGCACAACTATATAAATACTGCAAGTGAATATTCAACAATGACATCAAAAGTGATTCTTACGTGCTGCTGGCGAGATTATATGTTGAAGGTGTCTAATAAGGAGCAGTGCACTCAAGATATTGTTACGTCCTTCACCTGTCTACCCAATAATATACAAGAGAAAACTTGTCTTGATCTAGATTAAGGCGCTGATATGATCAGCTAACTGGTTTGACCTTGGAGCTAGCAAGGTGTGAGTCCGAATTGTAACTCAAAAGGTCTTGGGGTTGACAGATAAGAAAGACGAAGACGAGTCGACTGAAACACTACTCGATTCGCTCCTGATTCAGATCAATGCAAAAAGGGTACGAATAAGCGGGTGACTAACACGACCATAGTGTACAAACAATTAAAAAAGTACAACTGTGCCAAAACTAAGCATTAGGATAATAAAATGGAGTACGAAAGTTTACGTTTACACTACAATAACTTTGACATAAAAAACCATAAATAAATAAAGCATACATCAAATGAAAGCTTATGGTTTATAGAACAAACCAAAGACAAAAATAAAAACTAGTATTTTACAAACTTTGAATTAAGTGAAATAATGTCCGCAAAAATAGCTCCCATTGCTCGTCAAGGCTTCTTTAGTCCTTTATTTAGTTCAGATATTCACCGAAACGTCTCAGACAGAAGTAAAGTTTGAACAAAGCTCTACGAGAAGAACGTAAAAGTAGTGTAAACTGAAAGATCGGAAAAATGATCTTTGACTTTTAGTAAAGTACGGAACTTGGTGAACAAGTGTTTAGTACACAAGAGTATGATATATGTCCATAAATATCCAAGGATGATCTACTACTTTGCAGCTCTTATTATTTTAGCAATGATATAAAATGTTGCGGGTGAGATCAGTTTTCTTATGGCAAAGATCAGAATAACATGTTTTAACCTGAGTCACATAAAGTAGTAGATTCTGTTGATATTCACAAAAAATCTCTGGACACTTTGGTCTTGTAAAAAAATCTGAATATATTTATTTACACAATTAAATATGCTTTCAGTTATTACTTGAATGAAAATAGCATTAAACTTGTTGCCAACCTCCATGAATTCCACCAGTCACAGATACTAGAACTAGCGAATTCAACTGGTGACAATATGATTATTATTAGGGCGGAAATTTCTCAGAAATTGTTCAGTTTAGGGACAGTTTAGACCGTAGACTAACTTCAGCAGAAAAACAAAAAAAGAATCAAACAGCTGTCTCATCCTAGAAAGAAGTTTCTCAAAATTAAGAACTATTAACTGATTTTGTGAAATCTCCAAGCAACATTGACAAACGACTAGTGAAGTTCATTCGTCGGGAATGATAAAAACCATTTTATCCAATACCAAATAATTGATTACAGTTAATGTTTCTTAGCTTAAAATATGTAAAATCACAACATACTCCTCTCCTACGCACATCTGATTTGTGATTATTCTAAAAAAGGTTTCCTAGCAATGGTTACTTGTCACTCAAGTTTATCTTCTATCATGTTTTGTTCTCTATGTTGTGTAAATTAACGAGTTTGTAAAATAATTGCCTGTTGTTTCTCCAAAATATCACACAAGGAGGAAATCATATCAGCCGCTGTGATAGTATCATTTAGGCTCTGCAGTGTTCCACTTCATAATAGGTCGTAAGATTTTGATAAAAATATGTATCTCTTGTGCTTATATCATGCAGGTGTCTGTATGAAACAAATCTAGGACGGGAAAATCTAGTGTAACATTTAAAATTAACGGGTAAGTGGTTTAAAAGGTTTGAATGGTTCTCTAAGTCTTGTTAGGACAAAAATAGTTTTCACAAATCAACTGAAGCTAAATGACCTCAAGACTTAAAATAGTCAGTTTAACAGTAATATGACATCTAAATGTTTTTGTGTACTGAAGAGTTCTTCAATGGTTACATTTTCTAGTTTCTAATATGAGCCCATCAATCGTTATCGATCCACAAAAAGCTACTTAAAATCTGAATAACATACATTTTAATACTGATTAGTGCTCTGTATATTAATTTACCACATGATGAATAGAATATTGTCGAACATTAAACTATAAACTTTTACGTAACTCGGATTTCGTTCAAAAAACACACGAAAGGCACTATTTTATTGAGATCTATTGGTAAACAGTTTATATCAAGTTACAACGAAAGCTTTTGACTTATTTAGAGGATCCTTTTGTGGTTGTTATGTGGTGACCAATAGCTGCCCTTCAGACTGAATTATTGATACTAACATTCAAGTAGACTGATATCATAACTGGCCAACGGAACAGCCTACTCTTTATGGTAAGAAACCACACTCATATTCAGAATAAAAATGTGGAAATAAATATGGAGGACGATAGCTCAGACTACAATCGATTGCAAGACATGGATTTTGTAGGCCACTTACCTTCCAGGAAATCAAGATGACTATCAGGCCTTATCCTTATCCCACAAATCACGAATACCATCTTTTTAAATTAACAAACTCCAAGTGCAATTATCACAAATGAAAAGCACCAGTTATCGAAGATTACAAATCGGAGGCTAATAAGATAGGTGTTTATTTAAGTCAATTCAAAAAGAAAACGAACGAATGTAAAGATAATACATCAGGAAAATCCAATTGGGTAGTAAATCAGTACATAAGTATAGAGTAAACGTTTGATAAACATAATATTTAGTGAAGAATATTAAATCGAGATGTTAGATATGGACAACTAATTACTCATGAATAAAGAGGCATAGTACCGAGCAAATTTCATAAAACATAACAACAAGGTACATAATAGCATATGTATAGTAAACCAGTGAGCTAACACTGGAGACTAATTCACTGCTGTTATTCAGATATTTTAAACATCAAAGTTTATCAACGGCTAGAGTCATTCATCAAAAAATGGGCTATAATATCTCGGTAAACTAGTGAAATACTTCTCTGGAATTTTTAAGATACTAATTTGACTATCTAAAGAAATACAATAACTTTGAGTGAGATGTAGTCCTATAAAAATGATGAGCTTTAAAATTGAGGAAACCACTTTAATACAAAGTTCAAACACTGCATTTTTGTCAATTAACAACTTTGTCTAGCTTAAAATTAGAAAATCAATATAGGAAAAGACATGCTTCGTCAAAACCACAGTATACAAAACGTTTTCCTGAAACAGCACAGTATTATCTCTTGAAGGAACCTAGGATCCAAAAGACCCACAGTGAGCACGATACAGTTAGTTGGTTGAAATCTAAATTCAGCTTTATTCTCCACCTAGCTAATGACACAGGTTGGAATTTTCTGATACAACTGCAGGGATGAAATTTAGAAATTTGTACAAGTTACCTAAAAAACCGATTTATGCACTTGATAATAACTAAATATGAGATAGTTTTGTGACAGTTTAATCCGAATAGTTTATTCTTTAAGACTTCTTATTTTGACAAATTTTAATGGGCTAGATAAGAAAGCGTATTTATCAAATGGTAAACGCTTCAAGTGAAGCTATCTATGATTAAAATAACATATTTTTAAACTTAAACAAATTAGACATTAGTTTTATTTGAGTTTATTCAATATGAAAAAAATTGATGTGGGTTTTTTCAGAGACAATTTTTACTTGCCAGCCTATGGTTTATTTAGCTTAACTTGTCATAAATGAGAACCGATATAATCAGTAACTGTAAGTGATAATTTGTGCAACCATCATTAATTAAGCCATCAATAATCATTCTTCCTGCGAAAAACAAACTAGCTTACATTTCGATAACAATGAGTCTATTATTTGACTTCGCTAGAAATTAACATTTTTAATCCATTGGGAAAACACAAATTTCGTAGACAATACAGATGACTGACGTTATATTTTCAGATAGTTTGACACTAATTATTATGAAAGTGTGATACCAATGGTTAGATTAATTTGAAAAACGTGTGTTTTTCTCAAAAAGGAAATACAATTATAGGATAAGTAGAAATACCAAAACTACAATATATCCCATGCATAGTGTGATAATCGTTAGGGAGAAATGTATACAATATGTTGTATGAGAATATTTGTACACTTGCTTTGTGATTTGAGATGGTATAATGGGCATTTATGCATATCTAATACACTACACTGGTAAAAAAATGGGTCGGTGTATGTAACAAAATATGATCAACGAACATGTAAAATTAAAAGAGAAAGACTACATATAGCAAGCAATGATTTGAAGCTTACTGATAAAGTTTTTGGATCATAATTACAGTAATCTGTGGAACAGTAACAACGCTTTTGTGTTGACGAACTTCCGTACGTCTGAAAGCATGTGTCTGAAAATGACGGTTCGAACTTTCTGAGACATAATCTGGAAACGGTTTTTATTTCATGGTATTGTTGTCCCCATCTAGGTTTTCGAAAGTCGATTCTTTGGACTTCCTCAATTTTGATGCAAGCCTTACAGCCATCAAGTTTCTGCCAAGGTCCATTTGATTCATCACAGGGCCAAAGAGACATTTTACGTTCTCTGTCTACTATCTCACACTCATAGCAGCTTAGATTATTCACTGAAAAACAATCAGAGATATCAAAATATATCAAAAGTAATCCAAGAAGAAAATTAAACCATTTCATTTGCAAGTACTTCCCTTAAGACACTAACAACGTAAGAATGCGGAAATGTATACATCTTCCTTTATGAGCCAATCAGAGTAGAAAGCAACTCCCACTTATTTACTTTAAGAAACCATCCAATCAAAACGCCGCACTCGTTTTGATTTTAACGTCAAGGTCAAATTGAGGCCACATTGTATTGCGTGTTAGTATCATGCCTTAACGCAAGCAATGACTGTCAGCTACGGCAGTCTCATAGCAACCGTCAAGTATGGGTCATTTTTCCGTCTGCTTTTTCGATGGCGTGGAAGTCTTTATAAATTAGTATGGCCCGGTTTACTAGTTTACTGCTTCTTTTACGCCGTTGTAGCGATCGCTTATCACTCCATACCAGATAAACCGGAATATCGGAATGCCAGGCTTCTTTTTGTCCAAATTTGCTACATTGCTGGACGTGTAACAAATGCTGTCCCATTATCCTTCGTTTTGGCATTTTATGTGAACTTGGTAGTTAGTCGATGGTTGCAGCAGTTTCTTTGTTTACCAACTCCTGATGCGATATGCGTACTTTTATCAGCCTATTTGGGTGAAAATCCTAATCTCAACGATCACAAAAAAGCAGAAGACGGCGAAGAAAGAGCGTTGATTTTCAGGAGGACCATTAGCCGTTACGTCAACTTGGCTTCTGCTTTATGCTTTTGCTCAATATCTATTGGTATGAAACAACGATTCCCGACTCTTGATAGTTTGGTCATATGTGGCTTAATGACTGAACAGGAACTAGAAATTTATTCCAGTTTGGAAGAATCAACAAGCAACTTTTTCGTTCCATTGGTATGGGCCATTTCTCTGATTACGAAAGCTCACGAAGAAAATATGATACGCGAAGAAAGACATGTGGATGCATTAGTCAATCAGGTGGTAGAGTTTTGGGAAAAGTTGTATAAACTGTGCATGTATGATTGGGTGAATGTACCTTTAGTTTACAATCAGGTGAGTACTGTTTTTAAATTGCATATATTTCGCACTATTTTTCTGGTTATAATCAATTAATTTATAGTGCTACTTATATAATTATTTATTCTGGTTAAAAATCAATTCATTTCTTTATAGTTGTTATGCTGACAGCATCTAGGAAATACAACAGAACATCTATCAGAATCTGACAAGATATGATGTGGGAGTAAAATAAAAGTCTGGTGGAAATAGGGTCAGTTTCTTTTGTGCTTTACTAATGAATTCTAATCTTACACAATTCCACCAAACTTTCTATACAACAGAAAGCTACTTTGCTATCTGTTGTTGTCGGTTGTAAACAATTGGTTGCAATCTTATTGTTTACTATTAAGATTTATCATTTAGTGGGATGAAAATTTACTAGCATAAATTGTAACATGAATTGTGACTGTCATTTTTTTGATGAGTCTTGAAGTACATTAAAGAGATGTTGACATAGGTATAATATAGAGTTCTATTCTATTCTTAGTGAAGCCTCGTGCTCGACATATATTTAAAGTAGGTGTAACTACATCACCCATAAGCGAAACCAAAGAGAATCCTAAAGTACAGTTTATTAGTGTACGCTAAACTATAAACCATGAAGTTTTACCAAACTTTAAAGGTGTTAAGCGTATGGAAAGTTATATACTTGATGCTTGGAAATCAGGTATATGTTGCCAATATTTTGTTGCGTGACCCAAATATTGTGTAACGTACCCATTTCTACACTCAGTATTTAAATGATGAATACTGGAACAACAGTAATATGATGAATCGATGTTATGTCATTATCGTATCGTAATTTCGTCTTGCACAACAAGCACTTTGTACCACTGAATTTCAAAGTAATTCTATAAAATGAGTAGGAGTCCGTTATCGTACTAACGTTTCATCAGGTATTAATGTTCATAAGTTTTAGGGTTTTCTTAGTTTTAGCGTTTTCACTGAAATTTGGGTATATATTGCTATTGTGCGAAAGTTGTTCTTAAAACTCATGAGACCTAGCCTTCATGGTTTTTTTTAACTTTATGTGGAATCATTGTTGTCTTTGAAAAAGTATTCACATTTGATGGCAACACCATGCCCATGTTTAACAACCCCTTCGAGATAAGAAATATAATGATTCTATCGGTTTCTTTTCTTTGATATGGTAGTTTTCGTGCTTTAGGCGCGTTTTACACTCGTCTAAACAGCTTCACTAACTCCGTTAAGTATAGGATAGTCATTACAATCGCATTTGTTGTTTTATAACAATTCTGTGAATAGTTTTCTCAAAATGGTTACTGTCGTGAGATGTGAAATATGACTCAAAATATAAACCAGTAGTCATTTTGCTCCAGTTTGCAGCAAAAAGTCTAAGGCTTGATTAAAAGTGTGTTGATCATATGTACTCTGTTCACTAGACTAAAACAAGTTAACTCTCAGAGTAATTTTATTTATTTGGTACATTTTTATTCACATTATTTCTAAAGGATTTGCTCAGGTGGTGTATAATTGTACTGAAATATTTTACCTCCAAGCTGGACGATCATATATCTATGTTCCATAAGTTAGTGACAACAGTTGTTTGGGTTGGTTGTCCTTTCTCAATAACATTATTTGAGTTTATCTTATACTTTTATTTCTAGACATATTTATTTATTCATGCCATATAAAAGCTTAAACCATTTTAGCGTTTTCTTATGAGATTTCTTTGCTAGACGGAAAGTGAAAATGGGGCGTATAACCAAGGTTTTTAACATGTTTTTCAGACGCAAACGTGATTTAAACTCTTTTACATTGTTGTTTAGTATAACAATCAGAAGTTAGATGTGTAAACACTTCCTGCACCAATTACTCTATCAATCATATCTATTCTGTGTGATCTTTTTACAAGTGAAACTCATAGTTTCAAGAAGTCAGCGTTCATTAATCGCTGTGACGCTGATTAACTAAGGTATACAGATCAAAAGTACTTTTGTGTACATCTGTTATATAAAGCTTCAAGGAATATGATGTTTTCGGAGTATTGTTTGGCAGTCAGTGAACGAGCTTTATCTCATAGTTAGACTATTACTAAGGTAGTAAAATAAACTGTATGGACTTGTCATGTTCTAGCTGAAAGACAAAAACGTTTGTCGCTACATATTAGTACATTAGTCCAAGTTGTCTCATGTTATAACATAATCTTAAGAGATGAAGAATAAAAAAACATCACTATGGTTCATAGTAGAACCATTGTTAGTAATGAACCAGAAGGAAATTACAACGTAAATAGGTTTAAATCTAATACTAATATTTGAGTGAAGAATATTCTTTGCGATAAATTCTCTTCAGGCTAAGTGCACTTTGCCCTCAACCTGGCCACTTTTCTGATTATTAATTTGGATATATAATTCTAGAACCTGAAGAGAACTTATCGAAAAGATTATTCTTCGTCCAAATATTAGTTTTGTGATATGATGAGAATCTTTAAACGATTAAATCTAATAACTCGTATTACAAAACGGAAAACCAACTTATCTATATTGGTAGGTTGTCGTTTCACTTGATTCTCATGGATTTTATCTGTACATCAAATCCCTATCTAGTGAACCTATAGTTCTGTAAATGGCTCAAACCAACAATTAGACTTCATGGGTTTCATTTCTTTGTTTGACAACCGTATGACGTCTTCCATTTTAGTTCTGTGGAGACAGGTTTGAGCACACAATAGTTATGTATACGTATTACATTAATCACTCAACTCAGTTAATAGAGGTTTATAACTCCATTAATTACTCTATGAAACCTCGTTTGTGTGCTGTCCGACTAAACGGAACAGTAAGGACTCGAAAAGATAGGGACACTCGTCGTTGCCTCTTCGTCGTCTCTGCCTACTCTCCCACTGACTGCAGCTCAGATGATGTAAAAGATGAGTTTTACAGAAAGCTTTCCGACCTTCTCCGAAAAGCTAGGAGCTCTCATGTAGTAATAGTGGCTGGTGACTTGAATGCTCAAGTAGGTAAACTAAGCGAAAAGGAAAGACACCTGGGTGGATCTTATGGTGTCGTGGCTCAAAGAACAGATAACGGCGACCGTCTGTTGCAGCTATGCTCAGATAACCACCTGTTTCTTGCAAACACTAACTTTAAGCATAAGGAAAAACATCTTTTGACATGGCGACACCCTAATTTGTCTCAACGCTGGACCCAAATAGATCACATCGCTACCAGCCACCGATGGAGGGGCTCGATAGAAGACTGTCGCTCATTCTGGAGCACATGCTCAGATTCAGATCATGTTCTAGTGCGAGCGCGTATTTGTCTGCGTCTTACTGAACGTAGGAAGGACGCTGCAAGGAAACCTCTTAGGGCCCTAGTTAATGATAGTCAAGCTAAGAGTATATTTCAGGAACAACTAGAAAAACAGTTAGGCAGCCACGTATGGGATGCCCACCGCGAGGCAGCAGGGAATGATATCCGAAAAGCTGTGGAAAAAAGCAGTGATATCTGCTAGTACGGCAAACCATAAAGTTAAAGAGCAAAACACTGGATCTCAGCAGCATCTACCGCACTGATAGATGCTCGAAAACTCATTCCATTTGGCACTGAACATAATGAAAAGTGAAGTCAGCTTAAGCGCAAGCTGACTAGAAGCCTACGCAAAGATCGTGAACAGTGGTGGGTAGCGAAAGCAAGAGAGATGGAAAAGGAAGCGGCAATAGGTAACAGCAGGCAACTGTTCAGACTTGTTAAGGAAACCGGTATTAGGAACCCAACTGTTAGCGAAACTATCTCAGAGAAAGATGGACATATTATTCATTCTCAATCCAGGAGATTGGATCGATGGGCAGAATACTTTAGGGATCAGTTCAACTGGCCTTCAGCCACACTTCGGTTTCCCACGATCTCCAATCTACCTAATTGGCAAATTAATGTAAGTCCTACGACTCCTTACGGAGTTGAAAAAGCTATAGGAAATCTGAAGCGTGGGAGAGCAGTAGGCTCTGACAGGTTTACCCCTGAGATTTTTAAGGATAAGGGTCCAGTATTAGCAGCGAGATTGACCGAGGTCTTAGGTAGAATCTGGGAACTGGACGTAATCCCATCTGACTGGTCTCAATCACTGATTGTGCCAGTCTATAAGAAAGGACAAAAGTCCTCTTGTGACAATCACAGAGAATTAGTTTGACTAATATAGTGTCTAAAATATTAGCTTCAATAATACTTCGACGCTTAACTAAAGCTCGTCAGGATCAGACTAGAGAAAACCAGGCTGGTTTTCGACCTGGATGTGGTTGTATAAACCAGATATACATACTATGTTGGTCCTAGAATATAGACACACATTCAAACGCCACACAATCGTAGTATTTCTCGACCTTAAGGCGGCATTTGACTCTGTTGATCGTGAGGTTCTATGCCAGTGTTTGTCACTGAAAGGAGTACCAAAGAAGTACATTAACCTTATAAAGGCTCTCTACTCGAACACAACTGGCCGAGTGAGAGCTTATGGCGAACTGTCACCAGAATTGATTACCTCAAGTGGCGTTCGTCAGGGCTGTCCACTCTCTCCACGCTTGTTTAACTTTGTCGTTGACGTGCTTTTAGAGATGACACTTTCCTCATCTAAATTTCCAGGGGTTGAACTTCTACCGGGAGATTCACTTATTGACTTAGAATATGCCGATGACATAGTTCTATTTAGTGAAGACGCTGACAGAATGCAGAGTCTGCTGACCACTCTAAGCAACAATGCAAGCCTGTTCGGCATGCGATTCTCTCCCTCGAAATGCAAAATGTTACTCCAGGATTGGGTTGCGTCGACACCCGAACTAGTGATAGGGAGTGAAGTAGTTGAGCGTATCGACCGCTTCACTTATCTCGGAAGTCTCATCAGCCCTTGTGGTTTGGTGTGTGACGAAATCTCAGCACGGATACAAAAGGCTCGACTAGCTTTTGCCAACTTGCGTCATTTGTGGCGTAGGCGAGATATCCGTCTACCAACCAAAGGACGTGTTTACTGTGCAGCAGTTCGTTCTGTCCTACTTTATGGCAGTGAAACATGGCCGGTAAGAGTAGAGGATATTCGTAGGTTACTAGTATTTGACCATAGATGTCTTCGAAACATTGCTCGTATATCCTGGGACCACCGAGTAAGTAACTCAGTTGTTAGGAAACGGGTACTAGGTAAGGATGGAAAATCAATTGAGGAAGTAGTGAAACTCAATCATTTGAGATGGCTGGGACATGTGTTGCGCATGCCCGACCACCGACTGCCCCGACGTGCTATGTTCTATGGTGTAGGAGTAGGTTGGAAGGAAGCTAGGGGCGGCCAGACCAAAACATGGCAGAAATCCATGAAGTCACTGACAAGTGGACTGAGTCATGTTGGTAGGTGTAGACTACCTGGTTAGGGACCGCGAGACGATAGCAACCGATGGTTAGAGACCTTGAATGACATGGCTCAAAATCGTTTGCAATGGCGCAGGTGCATCCACTCTTTGTGTTCTCTCAAACTCTAATCTTCTGAATTCTTCATGTCATTTATTTTCTTTCCGAATATATTCCACTGGACCATACTCCTTTAATAACATCATCAAACCTTAATGTCCCCTATCTCTACTTATACTTTCAGTACCTCTACCACTATGGGATTTGAATCGATAACTGAATCTCTGTGCTAATGTGGTATGGCAACTCGAACTGATGTACGTACGTACGAAGTTCCACGTTATTACTGACTGACTGACTGACTCCATAGATATCCATTCCTTATGATGATGCTAATGCTACCCAAAACCTGCTTGCACGTCGAATTTAGTGCTTCTTTGACCCCTTTCCAGTTGTCCTCTAGAGTAGTTACTTCTTCCGGTAAATCTTGTAAGGCTTGAAAGCTGTTGCTGAAAATATCTTGAATTCCTTGAGTTCGTAAGTATCTGGAAAACAGGCTTTATCGAACCTTTGTAATGCTGTTTGCTCAGTTGTTCAGTGCTCCTTTCGCTTCAGTTTTATCTTGACAATCACCGTGTGGTGATCTGAAGCTATGTCAGCTCTTCTTCTGGTTCTCACGTCTTCCACTGATTTTCTGATTTTTTTAGTGGTGCAAATATGACCAATCTTGTTCTCGGTAGTGTGATCGCCCCTAAATGCCCTGGTACGACCGAGGGTGGAGAGGGTCAGCTCCCTCTCGAAATGCTTTCACATGGCCACGCATATACAGCCACTGCCAGGGAAGTCCTACTCACTGCCTTCTCGTGGCGGGGGTGTTGTTTACGAAGTTGAGAGGATGAAAAGCGAATGTCCGGGGCTTTAACCGGGTTGGTGGGTATGGAGGATTCACATAGGGGAGTTGGAAAACCGTGATTCCAAACCGATGATGCACATGGGCTCCACGATCCTGAGAGAACAAATGGCGTATGAACCAGTTATTGGTCGCCGGGTACCATGGGACTGCATCTCCTGACGTTGCTCCACTGCCTTGTAGATTAGAACATGAAGTTGAGGGCTCCGGGTACGGTCCCCTAATAAAGTCACCTGCTTCGGTATGGGTGCCCGGGCAGTATCACAGCCCACATACAAATCAAGTGACTTGTGTGGTGCGTATGTATTCGGTGCTCCTTTTTACCAATATTCATGTGTCCGAATAAATAGCAGTAGTGGGATCCGCTGAGACCCATGTAGCTTCGTGTACGTGTCTGTGGGAGGAAATTGTGCCGTCTATAACTATTTTGTTGAATGCACATACATTTGTAAATTCCTCACAATCCTCATTCCCTTCTCTCAGTCCATTTCGTCCTATCAGGATGGTCAGGTCCTTTCCTGGGCACTTTGCCATGACCAATTGCAGCCTGTAGTGAAACTGGTCTTTATTATCGTCGTTGCTATCATTGGCAAGTGCATAACACTGGATAAGATTAATTTTGATCCCCTCCTCTTTTGTTTTGAAGTGTGTTGTGATGATCTTGGATCCATGAGATCCCCATCCTATAAGTGCACTACGTGCTTCTTTGGATAGCATCAGAGCAACTTCCTGAGTGCGTGGTGTATTTTCTTCTTCATGACCAGGTACTGCAGCATCTCTGCCGAATCTATCCTTTTCTGTCCAGCTTGGGTTCAATGGGTTTCACTGATTCCGAGCACCGCCAAGTTGTATCTCCTCATCTCCGCAGTTACTTGGATGATCTTTCAGACCTCGCACATTGTGAGGATATTCTGTCTACCTACATCAATTATCGCTCTGGTTGTTATAAGGGACATCGGCCTCGTGACTTCCGAAGAATCTCGGCTTTCATCATCAGGCGTCATAATTCTTCCTTCAACTTGGAGAGCGTAGTTTAAATGGTTTATTTTGTTTATTATGGTCAGCGTTTTTCAGCAAAGTTGTTCCCTACGAGATGGGGTTGCTGACCCCATGCCTAACCCTCCTAATTTTCACGGGTTTGGGACCGGCAGTAACCCTAGAAGAGTTACAGGCGGAGTTGTAAACGGTGTAGCTCAAGGCAGAGTGCAAATCTGCACGTAGTACTTGGGTTTGTTATAGTGGGTTTCTACCTTTGAGTCAAACTGATTATGTGTGAGTTGGTAATACTACTTGACTACCCAAACAGAAGTAGGTATGGTGGACTTTTAACTTATGAACCATTGTTTAAAATTCAAGGGTTACGGCTTCACACATGTAAAGCCTGGAATGTTAGACAACTCAGAAACGAAGTAAAAATTAGTGTACTGGATTATCACATTTAATATAGGGATTTATACACCATAAACAGATGTCCTTGAAGTAGTGAAATAACACTTATAAGGAAATCGGGGAGAATAATTGAGTACAATAATAATAATAAAGATTCTAGTTAAAACGAAAAATATATAAGAAATATTTCTTTATTCATGGGGTTTCTTACTACTGTTTATTAATGTTACAATTCCAAGTCATTTTTAGTACCGGTTACATCTATTGATTTCGGTGGTTTTCGCTTACTCATTTTAGTATTTACTTATTATTATTAAAACTTAATGAATCCATAAAAACGTACACTTTACGTTTGATGTGACCACTTGAAGCGAGCATTCAACCCCCGTACACCGTATTTACTAATGGAAAATATTCTTTTCGCTCCGATTTACACTGAAATGACTCGCACCACTATTATTATTATTGTTATTATTATTATTGTTATTATTATTATTATTATTATTATTATTATTATTATTATTATTATTATTATTATTATTTACCACGTCATCTATTCACTCTCTTTTATTTCCACTCTGTCCATCCTTATTTTTCGACTTATACAACAGCTCGCCTATGGTGAAAATTTGGCTCTATCTAAACCCTCTCGAGTCACTGCCTGGTTGGAAATTGCATGTTACCACCGAATACGAGTACTGAAGCAGTTTTTCTGAAACTACGTGCACCATTCAAACTGGCTGCCTTTAACGTTCGCACACTTATGCAGGTCGGACAACAGATAGGGCTGGCTATGTCTTTGGAAAGTTTTAATATCGATGTTTGTTGTCTATCCGAGACCCGTATTCAAGACTCTGGTGAAGTACTACAAGTTCGCTCTCCATCTGTCGCTTCAAAAGGCTTGTTTTACGTGCGCTTATCCGGGGACCCTGTGGCATCTTCGTCTGGTCTTGCTGGCGTTGGTGTCGCACTAAGCGCTAGAGCTGAGGTAGCACTAATCGACTGGATCCCCATTAACAGTCGGTTATGTGCTGTTAGATTAGAAAGTTCCATCAAAGTGAGAAGAAATCGGCGTGAGAAACGATGTCTTTTCGTCATCTCCGCCTATGCCCCGACAGATTGCAGCCCGGATGCAATCAAGGACGAGTTCTACCACCAGTTAACTGTTCTTCTCAAGAAAGTGCGTTCGACAGATATTGTAGTACTATCCGGATACTTGAATGCTCAGGTCGGGCGTCTAGGCACAGAAGAGAGTCGTTTAGGTGGCCGATGGGGACTCGTTGGTCGCAGGACAGATAACGGGGACCGTCTACTGCAACTATGCACAGACCACAACCTGTTTCTGGCTAGCACTAACTTTCGGCACAGTCATCGCCGATGTGCCACCTGGCGTCCCCCTTCTGCATCTCAATCCTGGACTCAGATTGATCACATCGCGATCAGCTACCGCTGGCGTGGTTGTTTACAAGACTGTCGCTCCTTTTGGAGTACATATCTGGAATGTGATCATGCACTGGTCTGCGCCAATCTTACCTTACTTTTCAGTGGACAACGAAATGACCGCCACCAAAGGATTGACGTTAGCAAGCTGGTCGCAAATTCTGTTGCTAGTAAGTACCGAACCGAGCTAGCTTCTAGGCTAGCTACCATTCCACCGAAAAGTATAGATGAGCATTGGTTGCAATTGCATGACGCCATGAAAATGATGGGTACAGTCTGTTGTGGGTTCGCGAAACGTCCCGCTTATCAGCACTGGGTTTCTTCTGGTTCCTTACAACTCATCGAAGCCCGTCGGTCTACTCCGGGTGACCGTGAGTTTGACCACAGACGAAGGATGTTACGTAATGAAATCGGGCAAAGCTGACGTAAAGACCGAGAAGCCTGGTGGTCGGAGCGTGCTAATGAGCTGGAAGCAGCAGCTGCATCTGGTAATTACCGGAAGCTCTTCCAACTCATCCGAGCCACTGGCAGCAAGAAGTCTGGTGTGAGCGAAACAATCTGCGAAGATGACGGAACGCCAATCACTAACATCCATCGACGTCTTGGACGATGGGCAGAATTCTTCGAAGAGCAGTTCAACTGGCCTGCTGCTCCGGCAACATCGGTCAGACTGTCCTGCCCTCCATGGCCGGTGACGACTGATCCACCAAATGAGGCGGAAGTCTGCAAGGAACTCCAACTCTTGAAACGTTACAAATCACCGGGCCCAGATGACTTACCTCCGGCTCTTTTTAAAGATGGTGGTGACTTTCTGACTAAGGGACTGACGACGTTGTTTGCAAAGGTCTGGGAACTAGAGTGTGTACCAACGTCATGGAATGAGTCGATAGATGTCCCTATCTTTAAAAAGGGTTCACGTCGTTCCTGTAACAACTATCGGGGGATAAGTCTACTTCCGATTGCGTCCAAGCTATTGGATTCCGTTATACTTCGTAGGTTGTTCAAAACCCGAGAAGGATTGACTCGCGAGGAGCATGCTGGGTTTCGTTCTGGTCGAGGATGTATTGATCATATCTTCACCCTCCGCCAAATGTTAGAACACCACCATACTTATGAAAGGCCAACAATCGTAGTGTTTGTTGACATCAGGGCTGCCTTCGATTCGTTGGACAGAACTGTTCTCTGGGATTGTCTATTGAAGAAGGGTGTGTCTGAGAAGTTTATTAACATCCTAAAAGCCCTATACACAAACACCTCAGACAGAGTGAGGGCATACAACCACCTTTCTCCATTGTTCCATTCGAGCAGTGGAGTTAGACAGGGTTGCCCAATCTCACCATTCCTCTTCAACTTTGCCATCGATGACATTCCGGAAACAGCTCTGATGGATGTAAGTAATGGTGGAGTGGATCTGTTGCCTGGAGAAAGACTTCTCGACCTTGAGTATGCGGATGATATTGTCTTACAGTGCGAGAATGCCCAAGCTATGCAATCCGCACTTAATTAGTTGGCAGTCAATGTCCGTAGGTATGGTATGTGCTATGCACCCTCGAAGTGCAAAGTACTTCTACAAGATTGGCAGGATTCTAATCCTGTACTCACTCTGGATGGTGAGCAGATAGAAGTAGTCGAGAAGTTCGTGTATCTGGGTAGCTGCATAAGTGCTGGTGGTGGTGTGAGTGATGAGATCAATTCACGTATAGTGAAAGCCAGAGCGGCTTATGCCAATCTGGGCTATCTTTGGCGCCTTCGTGATGTTAGTCTGGCTGTGGAAAGTCGGATCTACAACGCGTCGGTGAGAGCAGTTTTGCTCTATGCTTGTGAAACCTGGCCTCTCCGAGTTGAGGATGTTAGACGTCTCTCTGCGTTTGATCATTGTTGTCTCCGAAGGATTGTTGACATTCAGTGGCAACACCATGTTAGTAATGCAGAGGTTCGGCATCGTGTGTTCGGGCACAGAGACGATAATGCAATTGGTGTCACCATCTTGAAACACCGACTTCGGTGGCTTGGACATGTTCTACGAATGTCGTCCCAGAGAATTCCTCGTCGTGCATTATTTACCGACTCTGGGACTGGTTGGAAAAAGCGGAGAGGTGTTCAGTGTATGACATGGTGTCGTGGTATGAAAGAAAGCTGCAAAGGGCTAGCTTCTGTTAGTCCTTCACGACTCCCTGGTTGGGGTCCGAGAGACGGTGTAACGCAGTGGCTAGAGACGTTATCAGATATGGCTCAGAATAGAAGCCAGTGGCGATCCTGCTGTAACCTTCTTTTACTTTCTTCATAAAAAATGGTTGTATCTTCCTTAACTGAAAGATTTCTTCTGATTGTACCTTTCCGTTTCCCCCATTATTGTTCTTTCTCTTTTTTTCTCCTTTCTCTTCAAATTACCATTGTTTTGTGTGGCGCATATATATTTGGTGCCCCCTTGTACCAATATTTATGTGTTCAAATAAAAATAAATAAATAATAATAAAACCTGCCATGTTTCACTGCCATAAAGTAGGACGGAACGAACTGCTGCACAGTAAACACGTCCTTTGGTTGGTGGACAGATATCTCGCCTACGCCACAAATGACGCAAGTTGGAAAAACCTAGTCGAGCCTTCTGTAGCCATGCTGAGATTTCGTCACACACCAGACCACAAGGGCTGATGAGACTTCCAAGATAAGTGGAGCGGTCGACGCGCTCAACTACTTCACTCGCTATCATTAGTTCGGGTGTCGATGCAATCCAATCCTGAAGCAACATTTTGCATTTTGAGGAGGAGAATCCCATTCCGAACATGCTTGCATTGTTGCTTATAGTGGTCAGCAGACTGTGCATTTTGTCAGCGTCTTTACCAAATAGGACTATGTCATCGGCATATACTAAGTCAATAAGTGAATCTCCCGGTAGAAGTTCAACCCCTGGAAATTTAGATGAGGAAAGTGTCATCTCTAAAAGCACGTCAACGACAAAGTTAAACAAGCGTGGAGAGAGTGGACAGCCCTGACAAACACCACTTGAGGTAATCAATTCTGGTGACAGTTCGCCATAAGCTCTCACTCGGCCAGTTGTGTTCGAGTAGAGAGCCTTTATAAGGTTAATGTACTTCTTTGGTACTCCTTTCAGTGACAAACACTGGCATAGAACCTCACGATCAACAGAGTCAAATGCCGCCTTAAGGTCGAGAAATACTACGATTGTGTGGCGTTTGAATGTGTGTCTATATTCTAGGACCAACATAGTATGTATATCTGGTTTATACAACCACATCCAGGTCGAAAACCAGCCTGGTTTTCTCTAGTCTGATCCTGACGAGCTTTAGTTAAGCGTCGAAGTATTATTGAAGCTAATATTTTAGACACTATATTAGTCAAACTAATTCTCTGTGATTGTCACAAGAGGACTTTTGTCCTTTCTTATAGACTGGCACAATCAGTGATTGAGACCAGTCAGATGGGATTACGTCCAGTTCCCAGATTCTACCTAAGACCTCGGTCAATCTCGCTGCTAATACTGGACCCTTATCCTTAAAAATCTCAGGGGTAAACCTGTCAGAGCCTACTTATTTATTTATTTATTTAAACACATAAGTATAGGTACAGGGAGGCACCAAAATACATATGCGCCACATAAATCTCAATTGATTTGTGTGAGGGCTGTGAAACTGCCCGGGTGCCCAGACCGAAGCAGGTGGTTGTCTTAGGGGGCCACACCCCGAGCCTTTGACCTGAACGTCTGACCCACAAGGCAGTGGAGCATCGTGAGGAGATGCAGTCCCATGGTAGCCGGTGACCAACGATTGGTTCATACGCCATTTGTTCCCGCAGGATACTGGAGCTAGCCCATGTGCACCATTGGTTTGGGGTCCGGTTAAAGCGCCAGACATTCGCTTTTCGTCCTCTCATTTTTGTAAACAACACCCCCGCCACGAGAAGGCAGTGAGTAGGACTTCCCTGGCAGGGGCTATATACGCATGGCCATGTGAGAGCATTTCGAGAGGGAGAGCGGACTCTCCCCACTCTCGGCCGTACCAGGGCATTTGGGGGCTCTCCCACGCTTCAGATTTCCTATAGCTTTTTCAACTCCGTAAGGAGTCGTAGGACTTACATTAATTTGCCAATTAGGTAGATTGGAGATCGTGGGAAACCGAAGTGTGGCTGAAGGCCAGTTGAACTGATCCCTAAAGTATTCTGCCCATCGATCCAATCTCCTGGATTGAGAATGAATAATATGTCCATCTTTCTCTGAGATAGTTTCGCTAACAGTTGGGTTCCTAATACCGGTTTCCTTAACAAGTCTGAACAGTTGCCTGCTGTTACCTATTGCCGCTTCCTTTTCCATCTCTCTTGCTTTCGCTACCCACCACTGTTCACGATCTTTGCGTAGGCTTCTAGTCAGCTTGCGCTTAAGCTGACTTCACTTTTCATTATGTTCAGTGCCAAATGGAATGAGTTTTCGAGCATCTATCAGTGCGGTAGATGCTGCTGAGATCCAGTGTTTTGCTCTTTAACTTTATGGTTTGCCGTACTAGCAGATATCACTGCTTTTTTCCACAGCTTTTCGGATATCATTCCCTGCTGCCTCGCGGTGGGCATCCCATACGTGGCTGCCTAACTGTTTTTCTAGTTGTTCCTGAAATATACTCTTAGCTTGACTATCATTAACTAGGGCCCTAAGAGGTTTCCTTGCAGCGTCCTTCCTACGTTCAGTAAGACGCAGACAAATACGCGCTCGCACTAGAACATGATCTGAATCTGAGCATGTGCTCCAGAATGAGCGACAGTCTTCTATCGAGCCCCTCCATCGGTGGCTGGTAGCGATGTGATCTATTTGGGTCCAGCGTTGAGACAAATTAGGGTGTCGCCATGTCAAAAGATGTTTTTCCTTATGCTTAAAGTTAGTGTTTGCAAGAAACAGGTGGTTATCTGAGCATAGCTGCAACAGACGGTCGCCGTTGTCTGTTCTTTGAGCCACAACACTATATGATCCACCCAGGTGTCTTTCCTTTTCGCTTAGTTTACCTACTTGAGCATTCAAGTCACCAGCCACTATTACTACATGAGAGCTCCTAGCTTTTCGGAGAAGGTCGGAAAGCTTTCTGTAAAACTCATCTTTTACATCATCTGAGCTGCAGTCAGTGGGAGAGTAGGCAGAGACGACGAAGAGGCAACGACGAGTGTCCCTATCTTTTCGAGTCCTTACTGTTCCGCTTAGTCGGACAGCGCATAAACGACTGTCTACTGGGATCCAGTCTAAGAGAGCTGGTTCTGCCCTAGGACTCAATGCTATACTTACGCCAGCGAGGCCACGGAAAGCAGCATCACGGCTTCCAGATACACAAAGCGTAAATCGAGTTGGTTCGTTATTTTGACATGGTGAGGTCAAATAAATGACACTAGTCAAATCCTATATGCGTGTTTAGGAGACGCAACACACATCGATGGTGCGAAATTTTAAAGTCCTAGCTAAGTAGGCCTGTTATCCTATTTGGCACAGTGTTCGGACGTTAAAAGCTCCTACGTGTAGTTTAGAGCGTGGCCTCAGGAGACCGGGAACAACGTTCCGCGTACTCGAATCGTTTATCTTAGCGGTGCGAGGTGATAAAGGGACATGAGAAGGGTTAGTTGTGGAGATAAGAGAGTTATTAGGGGGTGTAGGAAGGATTTGAATGTGACCAACTTGGTCTCGTGTGCTGTTACGGGTATGAGGGCTGATGTCACTTCCTGGCTGCCCACACCGTGGAAGGGTATTTCTTGAGGAACCTGAAAAGGTAATCGGATTAGTGTTGGTCTTAAAGACCTGGGAGTGTGACCACAGGGCCCAAGGGACAACTGCTTGAGGCCGGTCGCCCACGGCCTTTTCGTGGGAGGTTTTTAATGTGTTAGCTCCGTCCTTCAAAGGGCATTACCAATGGAGAAGGAAATCCGTGAGGTAAGGTGAGGTGTAACATTTTTAGGGTCAACCTTTTCTAACCCCTTCCTTGCTTGTGAGAAGGCAGCACCGCTGCAGATACTGGTTGTCCGAGGGAAACACCTTACTGTTGTCACACCTCTCTACAGTCAGCAGTACGACTTAGCCCTCAGACCTGTGGTTTGATGCTTTTAGTCTTACCGTTCTTCAATCAACCTGCCTGGCATGGTAGGACCTACAGGAACATATGTTCCAGCCAATATAGCTCGGTCTGGTCATCACGATAGGCAAACCCGACCACCGCTTCAAGGTGGCAGCTACTGTCGGGATATGATACTGGAAGAAAGAATTAATTGGTAGAAGGAAAGGTATAAAATAATTTTAATCTCACGATTTAAGGGAAGACAATCAGTGTATACACCTACGCGGTTGTGATCGATTCTGAGCCATGTTACCCAGAGTTTCCAGCAATTGTTTACGATAGTCGCGCGGACCCCAACCACGTAGTCTGCATCTCCCAACATGACTCAAACTAGAAGTTAGTGACTTTATGGACTGATGCCACGTTTTGGTATGGCCGCCCCTAACTTTCTTCCAACCGTCTCCGACACTAGTCAACATTGCACGCCGTGGTAATCGGTGTTCAGGTATACGTAATATGTGACCCAACCACTTTAGTCGATGAAGATACACAACCTCCAACTGATTTACCATCACTCTCTAATACCCTGTGTCTGTCTAATCTCACTATTACTTACCCGGTGATCCCAGCGGATGGGAGCAGTATTTCTAGGATATCTGTGGTCAAATATTAGTATCTTACGAGTGTCTTTTACTCTTAGTGGCCACGTTTCGCAGCCGTAAAGTAGAACAAAACGAACTGCTGCGCAGTATACTCGTCCTTTAATTGATAGACGGATATCTCGCCTTCGCCATAGGTGACGTAAGTCGGCAAAAGCCAAACGAGCTTTTCGAATCCGTGCTGAGATTTCGTCAGACACCAATCCATTAGGGCTAATCAGACTTCCAAGATAAGTGAAGTTGTCGACGCGTTCGACTGCTTCACTTCCTATCCTTAGTTCAGGTGTTGACGCAGACCAGTCCTGAAGCAACCACTTGCATCTAGACGGGTAGAAACACATCCCAACATCCTGGCATTGTTGCTGAGTGCTAACAAAAGACTGTATTTTATCATCGTCTTTACCAAACAGGACTATATCATCTATGTATTCTAAGTTGATAAGTAGACCTTGTTATAACGCTCGGTATTACTTCGTCTAAAGTTATGACGTTTAAACGATTATCTACAATAGATCCCTCTCAGTGTCTATTCTACAGGACTTCAACACAACTCAGATCAAGAACACGTAATCAGTCTGACCAGAACGTAAGTATATTTTCACACCCAAAACCGACACAATCCACAATAATGAACAATCAATAATAAGTGTATGTATATGTGTCACAATAGTAAGGATAAGGGAATATATAACTTATCTGACACCTGTCAGACTATCTACATGTCTGACTAAGCAGACAACCAATCATGATCATTCTCGTCCACACATCAGACCTCCTGGTAGGAGACCGATTTCTGTTAATCCGGTCAACGAGAACGTTATTTTCAGCAGTAGGTCTATGATGAAAGTGAACAGAAATAGGGATAGTGGACAACCTTGCCGGACATTACTTGAGATTGCGAAATCAGATGACAGTTCGCCATAAGTTCTGACTCGACTGCTAGTGTTTGAGTAAAGAGCCTTCACAAGGTTTATGTACTTCTGAGGTACGCCTTCCAATGACAGATACTGCCACAGAAACTCTCGGTTTACAGAGTCAGATCCCCAGGATAATAACTTCACTTAATGTTGGGTAACATGGTTCAATGTTGGTTACGTTAGTTCAAATGCATTCATTCTTTATTTTCCATTATGTCTCGAGCTACAATATTATTTCTCACTTCCTGTTTTTTCATCTCTTCTTTTCAAACCATATTCTCCAAGCTTTATTTTTTTCACTATCATTGATATCACTATTATTTCTTATTTTTTGGTTCTCATTTCGTTAATTTTATCTCGTCATGGTGATGCATGAAAAATTCGTTTAACACGCATATGTGGCAGGATCCATTTTGGTAATCACTACGTCTTTATTAATTATGTAATGTTACCACCAAACGAGAGATACTATCACAGCAATATCAGTCAAACATATTAATCGAAAACTCTTAATGTGAAGAGGTCAGATCTTAATAGATTGAAGGTTAATCTGTCGCGCTAGACAGTGTTGAACAATCGAAGTTTATCAACCAAAATAATATCAGGATGGCAACAAAGGTGACCCAAACTGTATATCTGCGACTTTATTTGTTACCACCATCCACGGATCTACCAAAATGCACAAATTTCTCAATTATTTACAGTATTTTATCATCAAGAATGGACTAGGACTGTGTTGGTAGTTGTAGACTACCTAATTTCGGTCCATGGAATAATCGTGATTAATTGTTTCAGTTTTTTAGGTGACCTAGTTAAACAAATGCTTTCACTCTTTATCTTTCCCTAAATCTCAAGTTTCAATGTCATGTCTCGTTTTTTACTCTGCGAACTCAGTTCGACTCATGCTCTCTAAAGTTTAGAATTTTTTGTTATAATCGGCCCGACTACCCTATTAGCTATTGTGCCATTCATCCAGTCACTTTCATTTTGCTTTGGTGAGGTAAGTTGTTGCTTGGCGATTCAATTAGATACACATGTTTCACTTTGGGTGACAATAACGGCTTATCAACTTTATGAAATTCTTCAACATTCAGTTGCTAAAAAGCAAATATCATATGCATGACGACTGATCACTATTAGAACAAACATGATTTTATGTGAAAGCTTATATAGATTTACATACAATACTACATAAAGGCTAATGGAAAGTCAGTAAGGAACGAAAATCTAGTGAGTAATAGGTTAAGTGAATTTTAATTATGTTTAGGATCAAAAGTTGTTATACTCTGCAAATTTAACTTTTGGAAATAAAACGAAGGGGGATATGGACATGAAATGCGAACGACCCAGTAGCGACTGCTTATGTATTTATTAACTATAAATCAGATTAGACAATAAGGTTGGTTGTGCATAGTCCTATATAACTGGTAATGCCAGAATTTATACTATTTAGACACTTCGAATGTTTCGTAGACCAACAGGTTTTGGCAAGTTGTTTGGAAGAAGAACTGAGCAAGATAAGCTAGCATATGGATATCTACGGATTATACTTTATTCCTTGTTATAATAAAAGGTTAACTCATTAGAAAATATCGATTCTTAGAAAAGTCAGTCATATTTAACGTAAAACCTAGCACATATGTGCATTGGTTCAAGTTGCCAAACCATGTCAGGTTAGCGAGATGTCAGAGTAGAATAAGTAGTAATACTATCAGTGGCGGTAGAAAATATTTGATATAGACCAAATAACTATAAGAAATAATGTATCCTTAGAATAAAAAGATAAAAGCTTTTAAAGTAATTAAAAAAACTTAGGATCTCAGGAAAAACCGAGAGTGAATGTACCTGTACCATTACAAATGATTTTAAGTCATGTGACCCAAAGTTTCCAACCACTAATCGCGGTTATCGCGCGGATCACCTTTGAGTAGTCTACACTTACCTACACGTATCATTCCAACTTCGTAAACTGATGTCGCCTTTCATTCTAGCTTCCCAGCTTTCCTCCAACTTACCCCTAAACGAACCACCATCTCCAGCCAAGGTAGGCGGTAATCAGGCGTACGTATGACATATCCTGACTACCTCAGTCAATGATGATTCACTACCTCACTTATCAGTTTCCACCGTTACATGGTAGCCTGCGTCCAACCCCAGAATTGCCAACTATATGGTACCATTATATACGAACGATGCTTCGAAGATACCTACAATCGAATGCTAGTAATCTACAAATATCCTCCATTTTTAAAGGCTACTTCTCTCAGACATTAAATCAAGGAAGGCAAACTTCTGCTGATTATATTCGTTTTTGGGTCACCAGACGGACGTATTACTGTTAACTTTAGAGATTATGTTAAGTTTTTCAATTGTTCGAACAGATATTTCAAGTTGTGATAAGTTTTTAACTTCAAGATTAATGTAATAATGTATTCTTCTCATTTATTACTAATCCTAATGAATCGTTGATATTCTGACACAAGAGATATTTGTCATTAAGTTTTATATGATATATTAACTTATGTACGCTATGTATACTTTCCAAACCTTACCCATCAATGTTTTATACTGAGTAGATGGCTTTTGTCATATGTTTCATAATGTACAGATCGTGTTAGACGCAAATAGTGAGGGAAATTATATTGCGCATTTACTGAATTTAATAATGAAAATAATCGGCTGCCGACCAAATGGTCTAAAGGTTAAGTGCTCACTACGAGACCTAAAGGTTTTGGGTTCAATCATTGTTTGGGTTGTGAATGCTAGGACGAAACAGTTGTCAATTTCTTTTCGGTTTTCAATTGTTATCTAAGAGCGGTTCATGATACAAACCATGAAATTATGTTGGTATTGGTTGTTTATTTCTTTTACAAATATTCTTATTTGAGAGTAAACTCGTGGTTTAACATTAATTTGTAGATTTTGCGAATTTTCAATTCCATTTTTCACAGGTTGTAGCTCTGGCTGTGTACATTTACTTTGCTGTTACAATTTTCGGTCATCAGTTTATTGATGCCCCTTTAATCCTACCGCATATGTCAACCAAAGTCAATTCATCTAATTTAACATCTGTCAGCAATAATAATGATGTCAGTAGTGGTATTCTCAACAATCCTGCCAATGATACAAATATCACTAGTGGTTTATCATTTCCTAGAGTATTACCAAATATCCCAGTATTCACAATTCTTTCTTTTATTTTTTACAATGGCTGGCTTAAAGTAGCTGAATCACTTGTTTCACCGTTCGGTTTAGATGATGATGATTTTGAAGTTGTTCCATTGTTGGAAAGAAATTTAAATACAAGTTTATATTTTGTAGATACATGTATTTCCGATTCGAATTTAATCCCTGAATTAGTTAAATCTGGTTGTAAAATCGATATTGAAACTGATGATGATGATCATACTGATGGTACTGCTGTCAGTGATTCAGATTATTATAGTCGACTTAATATCCCTGGTAGTCGTCAAAGAAGAATTAGTTCAAAGTCAAAAGGTGGTAGTCGAAGAGGCAGTTTTCTGTCACCTAATTCGTATGATGAAAATGATCTATCAACACCTCATACTTTTGAATCACCTATGGATAATGAATCACCTTGGCCTGAATTACCACCTACTCGTCAACGTAAACCGTCACATACAGCCTTTATTGGATCATTGGAAGTAGCTGAAGCTACAAAAGAAGGTAATTTAAAGTTGTCTCCTTCACTACGCTCTTTAACACCTGATCAACAGAGTCCACATTTACATCCTGATACATTAATTACTTCAGTAGGATCATCATTTCACCGTTTAGGATCTAAAATTAAAAAATTGTCATTCAGTCGATCAAATACTCCAACTACTCATGAATTAAATAATCTTAATACAGAAATTTTAAGTTCAGATCGTTCAGATAGTGTTGTATCAAGTCAAGATAAATTTAATTCTAAAGATGCTTAAAAAATTAAATATAAAAAAGATGAAACTGCTTATATTCCAAATTTTTTCTCTTGCCTACCTTTTTGTCATCTTGTTAATATTTTCCATTCAAGCATTTGTTCGGTTTCTGTATGTTTATTATAAAGTTATCATATAAAACATCGACACAAACAAACATTACCTCATGTGTTTGTTTTTCCTTTTACAACCTTATGACTGTGTTATGATTTACTATTACTAACTTCAGTTGTATTTAAACTGAAAATAACGTGTATGCTTCAACATAGTCTTCATCTTCTTAAATAAACTTGTATTTGGGAAAAAGCAATTGCGCAATCAGTTCACATTCCTCACCTATTAATTGTTCCTTGTCTTCATCCTGTTGTAATTTTTCTGAGAAAAATCAGAAATGGCATTATTTTCTAAATTATTTTAAATAGTTTAATGATATATAGAGACTTTTTCAAACCGTACATTATGTATAATAAAAAAACTTTTTTGAAATTTAATTGTGGAATCTTTGTTGTTCGTTGAATTAGTTATATTTATGTGGCGTACAATCCGATTATAGCTGCTACCCTGGCGGGGTGGCTGGCCTTATATGTCGTGATAACCCAATTGTACCATCTTAATTGGAACACTCGTTTCTTTAGGTCCTGCCACACCGTGTAGGTTGGTTGGAGAACAGTAAAACTAAAAGCAGGTAGTTCAAAGTCAAAGGGAAAAGTAAATACTGATGGTTGTAAGCTATTAACACAAAATAGCCAGTATCGACAGTGAAGTTTCGTTCTTGCAACGAAATAGTGTGGTTAGAAAAAGCCGACCCGTCAAATAGCACATCTCACCTTGTTTCATAGGTGTCCGTTACTACTGGTCAGGCCTGAAAAATATGCAGCTAACATATGCAAAAATACTGGCAAACCAACTAAGTTTGGTGTTAAGGAGCTGTTCCCAGGGCTCTAGGGTTACTTCCTACTCAGTTTCTTTTCCAGGTCCTTCAAGAATAAGTATCCTTCCACAATGTGGGCAACTGGAAAATGAAAAGCACCATACTTCTAATGCTACTCATGCACTTCATTCACAGTCGAACCCCATGTTCATGTACCGTACAATTAATTGTATAAACCCGAAGTACTCATTTACAAATTAGGTAGCTAACGCATCATTTAATTTTACTGGGAAACATTGTGGTTTGTTAAATAATCTGTTTAAGTGACTATATTATATCAGATAAGTTTCCTAAGACACTCAGTATTATTTGTTTGAATTCACTGAGATCAATCCTTCCCATTAGTTGGAAAAGCAACCTGGGAATTATCTTCAGGATAAGTAGTGATGGAATTTCTACGAGAATTAAAGACGTTCAGTGGTGTCTTTATTCATTATTATTCAATTTCACTGTAGGTATAGCCTTAGAAGTAAACTTTTTATTGTTTGACTTCTAAAGGATTATTCTTTTACCCGGAGTTCCTTTGAGCGATTTGAAGTATTCAGATGACACAGAAGTGTTTGATAAAGATTCTGAAGGAAACATATTCTTCTGAATATCTTGAGCGACAGTACAAAAATGTTCAAGATGTGACCCACATCATCTAAATCTAAAATGTCGTTTCAGAACTAATCCGCGTCCATGACTTTTTGGTTAACCTCAAAGTATACTGCCATACCAATGAGTATCGAGAAAGCAGCTTCAAAGTTATTACACAAACATCAAAATAGGGTCAGAAGTTTGTATTAAGAATCAGGGTTAGGATTTTCATGACGAACTAACATTATTTGTTATGTAAGAATTCTAAAATATTTATCCTAATCGCATGTCCTAGGACTGTAAGTCGTTCATTTACCTTTCCTGTCTCCTGATTGGCAAAACGGATTATGAATTTAAGGTTGTTCACCAGTATGCTTCAAATTTACCGACTAGTCTAGTCGTATAAAGTAAAGTCTGATGTGTTAATGTTAAAGTTGCATCATCCTTGTTAAGTCGGTTGCTGATGACATCTTGATGGAGATTCATAAAGCCTGATATACCTTTTTCAACTTGTGGTGCAGATATGGTATCAATCTGCCTATCATTAATCAGGAGTGCTGCACATAGGTTACTGTTGGGTGCTTTAGGTTTATTTAGGTGGAGCTTTGTTCTCTGAGCTGGATGGTTTGGTCATACAGCTTTCATTGTTCTTCTGAACAACATCATCAGCACAAATGTCGGGTAGAAGTGGTGTTCGAATTTCTCCGCTCACAGCTTGTCCCGTCGACTTCGATTTTGACTGGTTTTCGTTGATCTTTAACCTGTCATTGTTTACCTCTTTACTTCGATCGTATCTCTCGTTGATCTGATTCTTGGTCCTATATTTGTCCTTGAGTTTCCTGATTAGTTGGTAGATTGGGTCGATTTCGATGTGTTTGTTGACTGCTGATTGATCTGAATCCTAAGCTTCCAAAAATTACGCGGTGTCTTTAGTAATCCCTCTATCTAAGACCTCAACATTTTCCCAGTTAGGGGTACACCCAAAGTTGTCCACATGCATCGATATAAGCGAGGATATGTCATGGTGTTTGATTGCTAACTAATGTTTGTTCAGGCGAAGATGAAGGGGGTTGCTTTCCGAATTATATTCTTTATTGGCTTAAGAGGCTTGCGTAGATTGTTGAGTTTCATTGTTTAAATTGCGAATCGACCCTAGTTAAATAACCACTGGAAACAAATAATCATTTAACATCTATTTTGTCCTAGAATAGGACTCCTCAGCAGTGCTCAACCACAATTCTTAAGGTTCGTTTTGACGGTGATTTTTCATGGCGAAAATGAACTATTCAGTTGATTACTTGTTGACTAGTTGAAAGAAAAACAAACGCCTTACATTAATAGAAATCATGTACTAACTAGTGGCTTATTTTTAAAGGTAATCCTCAGGGTTCTATTGACGAAGCTGTAGTCATTGTTCAACTCTGCTGTACATGAGGCACTTACCTACCAATGGTATTGGAAGATAATTTCTCAATAACGCTAATTAACTGAAGTTAGAAATATAGACCGTTGAATGCTGACTCACTGAACAAAATGTTGAGCGGTCAAATGCTTCCTGCATTCCACAAGCAACTGCAACGCATCTATTTTAAAATACTCTTGAAAATTTTGTTTATTGAAAATGAATTCATGTTAATCATAGATCCTACCCTATCAACGATAAGTCAATAATTTTAATGGTTGAGATCATGAGTCAATTGAAGCTAGCTTCAATTCATCTTGAAATAGTTATTTGCATTTTTGTTGTAAAATTACCATTGGATTATTGTATCTATGTCTTCCCTTTACTCGTAACCTTACTTACGTCTCGTAGGCTGGCTTCCTTAAGTTATAGTTAATTAATTATGAATCTGCCACTTAATTCTCTTCCACGTATAGCTTAGTTGTGCATATATTGTCATTTAATTATGTTTATGTGTGGTCAAAATTTTATTATATATTATTATTATTATTATTATTATTATTATTATTATTATTATTATTATATGAATTGATTTATAAACTCGAGCTGTATATTTATAAGTTACCTACTTGCTATGATGTGTTCTGTTCTATCTATCGGACGTGAACTGCATTCTGAAACAGTATTCGTTAAGTGTTGTTCTCGACTGTTATCTCATTGATTAATAGAGGGTCATTGGCAATGTACAGACAATCCAAGAGAATTAATCAATACACGAACTAAATTGTACGACTAATCTTCTTCAATTACGACCAAATCACACGAGCCCCAATACAGCTCAGGGACTTATATTTTAGACTGAAATTTGATTAGTCTTAGTTGGCATATGGGTATCTTGTGAGGATTACCTTGTTATACTCATTATGACACAAGTTGATATACAATAGGTGGAACGTAGCTAGCAGTTTAATCAAGGACGCGAGTTGTTTCCTATTTGGAACCCGTCAGCTAAATATACCTGCATCTCAGAGTTGATGTTCATTCCAAGACTCGAACCCAGTATCGTTCGCTTCAAACGCCATTTCATTACCCATTTAGCTCCTGAGACCATATAGCCACTCATACAACGGGTATGATATTTAATTCAATTTGAAATAAATTAAATTATTCCGTTGGTGGTATATTTTTAATGAAATTTCATCAGTTTGGGCAGTCCTCATAGGATGTCCATATGCTATCCAAGACGTATCAAATTTCAGTAAAAAAATCAACAACGAGATATATCAAACCGTTCCAAAAACCAAGGATTCATAATTTTTTCGTTATACACCTATCATTTGTATGTTATCTCTCCTCTGGATAACACTGTCAGAAACTTTATTTAGTTTCATAGCACTGAATGATAGATAGTCTAGACGGATGCATTAGTTCTGAAAGTGGCTGTTATGTTTCAGATAGCAACTTTATTAGCGTAGGCTGGAAGGAAAAATAGATTATTATACTTTCCTTATTAAACTGTACTTGTTTTAATTTAAAGCTAAATTTTTCAGTCATTAGCTTCGTTAATTGTTCGTTTAGCCTTAATTTCACTTAATTCTGTATATACCAATTGTTATTTATCTCAGAAATATAACAAATATTGGATTTCAGGGTGGAAATGTTACCTGACTCCATGTTTTAATTGGACAATTCTTTGTATTGTAATGGAACGAAATTTTTACTGAGATGGTGAATGGTTTTAATAATGCTTTCGATAAATCTATATTATATTGATGAGGATGTTGTTTCCCTTATCAACCGTAATTTCCTCTGATAAAATAGTGTCACTTTTTCTTTCCATCAATTGTCTTTTTCTGGTGGTGCGTATTGTGTTTTTACAGTTAATGGTCATATTACCATGGTTTATGATTTGTTTTTTATACCTTGTATTTGTTTACTACCTCTACCAACTGACAGATATGTCTTAAATCCACAAGAAAATAAGTCATGAAGATAATAATTGGGCTTGTGGGCAAATAAGGTAAATATCAAACAGTTTCAAGGTTAGGAATCATATATACAGTCTGTAATAACCTTAATACTGCTCTAATTGATTAATCGACGAGGCGCTAGACTCGTAATGGAAAAATAATCAATATTGACATTTATGTTGGCCACATTGCGTGTTATGAGAATTTTATCGTTGAACTATCCATTTAATTAAGAAAAAAATCATCATTGTTATTATGGATGAATATCTGTGGTACTGTGACTTGTTAACTGAACAAAGAAAAATTTAGTCAATTCACATCACTTTCTTTTCAATGTTAAATTTATGACATTAAATGGATTATTCGAAAAGCTGAATACAAATGGACTACTTGGTTAAGATCATGATACCCAGAAGTAAGAAAATTTTTTATTATGATAAAAGTAGTTCGATCTTAATTTAATAGGTTTGTCGTCAGGAATTTACATTAGCATGATAATAAAATACCCGAGAATTCAGACACTGGGTAGCTAATTTATTCAAATTAAGGACTCTCACATAATTCTGAATACTAATAGCAAGTACACTACTACCAAATATTTGATGAGCTTTCAACTTTCAAAATTTTTTAGCATTATTTTAATCTTAATTCAACGTAATGATTATCCAGTGTTATCGATGTACATTCATTGTTTATTTGAAACTAATTGCAATTACATTTTGCTTACGTGTTTTTTTTGTTTTGATAACGCTATTATGTAATCTTAATTGGTTAAGGTAAGTAACTATAAGCCCTAACTAAAATAAAAACTTTTAATATATTGTAAAGGCGGTTTTGTTTGAGCTGTTATAAGGCTTTTATTGAAAAAATACAACAACAGCTATGAATAAAAATTCCACCTGACCTATGGATCATTATCACTACGGCTTTGAGTTGAAAGGTAAACGCCAACACTGGAATAAATTTACATCAATCCGGTTTACGAAAAACAATTTCAGAAAGGTCGAACTAATATAAATTATTTTTAGCTTGAAAATGTTATATCCTGGCGAAGATTAAATGATGGGTTATTTCTGAGAACTGTTTATGGGCTGATATTGTAAATATATTCTTATTGTATAACTGTTAAGAAACTAAACTATATACGTTTATATTCCTCTTATTATAAGCTTTTATTTGACCTATTGTTTACTGTTATATGATTTACTATCCTCAAGTTATTCTCAATCTATTAGTCACAGCTTCTCATAATATTATTTTCTATTTTATGGTGTGATGTGGTCTGATTTTGTTTGTATTATAAACCAAGTATGTTCATTGCGCTACATCGTGAATTGATTGAAGTTGACAATGTGTACCATTATATGGTAGTGCAGTAGTTTAATGCTAAAATACTCGCCATGAGACCTGAAAGTTATGGATTACCCTCCTGAGTAAAGCTGTGGGTGCGTACTTCTGAGCAGTTCCACGCGTGACGATAGAGATTTTTAACACTCTCTGGTTTTCGATGGTACTTCAGCTAACATTAATCGGTTATGAGTATCAATTACAAAAGGGGTATACATGAATTAGGACTTGATATTAAAGTCAACGTTGTGACATTTCATTCAATTAAAAATGTTAACAGTTTCTCATTTCATGTAACAGTTAATGCATTTATGTTTGCTTATCATAAATTAATTATTGATGACAAGCACATAGAATCATATTTGAACAGTCAATTCTCTAATCATGATAAGTGTAAACTTCTAATATCAGTTAACCTCAATTAATAAAACAAAGGAATATGTTTAATACACTTTGATATTCTCGACAAACACATTGGTCATTCTACTGATATTAATTTGTAGTAGAAAAGAAACATTTTCAAACTAATGAGATATTTAATTGTTTTAAACTAACTAAGTTGATCAAATGTTTATATACTTCCTTACCTGTGACTTGATTATTTCTCAGACTGACCATCTTTATTATCTATCACATTACAAATCATCATTAAATATTTATTCGGTTTCTAGTTTTTCTTATATTTGTTTCTAAGGTTTTCTCAGTTTTCCAATTCAATAACATAATCATTCATTTCTGTTTCATTTTCGTTTTGAGTGTAAAATTTAACACTTTGACCTAATTACTAATCTGTTTGTGAATTTATTTGTGTCTATTAATCGCTCATAAATTCTTTATAATGAAAGGAAATTTGTGGGATACTTAATAGTTGAATTCATGAGTCAATTGAAGTTAGACCACCATGGAAAACCTAGAAGTACTGGACGGTCGTTTCGTCCTACTGTGAGACTCCTCAGCAGTGCGCATCCACGATCCCGCCTCGCAAGATTCGAACCCAGGACTTATCAGTCTCGCGCGCGAGCACTTAATTATTAGACCATTGAGCCGGTATCCAACGGTGTTAATGTCTAACTCCAACCAATCCACTATGTGTTGAACAACACTCACTGTATGATTTTGAGTTCAGTGTATCTACTGATAAAACCGTTTACACCGTTTGCTTTTTTCTTTCTGTCATTTTTAAAAAGTCACTCTTTTGTTAAATGGTTTTTAATAGCATAGCATGCTAGTGTATCATGCCATCTCTATGAATGTTCTAGACATATTTAGATTTTTCTTCTCATCAGATCATGCTTGGTGAAGAAAAATAAAGGGAGTTATCTGTGATTTGTTCAGTTAAGAGACCAGAATTAACAACGCGGACTTGTCTTAATTAGACAGCCATTAAAAACCGAAAAGTACTGAACAACAGTTAAGTCGTAGTATGGGACTCTTGAGAAATTCGCATCCACAATCCCACATAGAATGAAAACCAAAATATCTAGGTCTCTCAGTGAGTGCCTAATATTTCAACCAGAGTCAGAATTCAACGGTTTACATTTCTAACTTTAATCGATTCACGTTATTGCTCAGTCATCTTCTCATACCATTGGTAAGTAATTGCCTCACGTCCGACATGATTTACAATAGAACTCCGAGAATTACCACTCGAAACTAGTTACTAGTGATTATATGATGTTTATTGCCATAATATATATGTGAGGATTTTCCATACAGACAGTAAACCTCATTACCACTAATTCAATGTTTGGGACTGATGAGAAAATAACGTACTCGCTCAAAATATTTAATTTTCCAAAATCATAATAACTGGTTACAAAAATAATTATGTTCTATGAACTGTTTACTCTTTGGTACACCAAGGACTGGTTCAAACCTCATCTGAATTAAATGGCTAGTTCATGTGAGAATCACTTCAGTATTACCGTTGAACACCAATGATTTAATTTTCGTACAAATCTTAACATACATCAACCTTAGCCCCTTCACAGTACTCACCATTTGTGAAAGCTTACTCGTTCTGTCTCCATTTCTATAGTTAAGACCTTCTGTAGAGGACTTCAAACATTTTGCACAAACGAGTTTTCGAAATTGGGTTTACCAGTAGTCATTCGGTGATATGACGGGATGAAAAGTCAAAATTTGATTTACTCATTATGATTTTTATTCAATATTACTTCCGTTTTAATTCAATGTAATGATTACCCAATGTAATATTAGTTTCTGTTTTCCTGTATGATAATTTATTATGTAATAACATACGATATTCTTGTATTCAAAATTGACATGAACTATACTCAGCATGACATGTAGCATATGATCTTGTCATAACTATAAGTATTTTTCATGTATGTGGGTGTATGAATCAATGTATAAATGAGTGTACTTTCGACTAGACTTGTCGTGGTTGTTCATGCTTCTGGCTGATTGTGGAATATATTTCCCTCTTCCGAACTTGGACTCTCTCTAGTTAGCTGTTCTGGAACGCGTCACAATAGCTAGCTTATCTGTCGTTGTTTCACAGAGTCTTCGTTTCGTTCTTGGATTAAGTGAACTCGTAATCTTTTCAAAGATAACATTCAGACAATTAATTCGTGATGGGAACGAGTAAGAAAGCATATAAGTTTACAGTTTTCATCAATAAAAAAGGTTGAGGGTTGTTCTTAAATTGCATCACTTTTGGAGTTTTCACATTTTTCACTAAATCTCTTGATCCATTCGTGGATAGCTGTTTTTCAACTCACTATTACAATAAACAGTTTTTATCATTTTATCTTGAGAGTTTTTACAAACAATTTTAATATCTCAGTACAAAATTTTATTCAACTGATCTTATATAATTCAGTTTTTCCTTAAGATTTGATAAATACCTACTTACGCCTGTTACTCCTCATGAAGGAGCATAGGCCGCACACCAACATTCACCATTCAACTCTGTTCAGAGCAATCCTTTCCAGCTCTTTCCAGTTGTTATTCATTCTTTTCTTGTCTGCTTCTAATTCCCGACTTAATGTGTTCGTTGGTCTTCCTCTTTTCCGTTTCTCTTTAGGATTCCAAGTTAGCGCTTGTCTCGTGATACACTTTGGTGATTTCCACAATCTATATCCTATCCACTTCCAATGTATTTTGCTAATTTCTTCTTGAACTGGAAGAAGGTTTGTTCTCTACCACAGTAGTTTGTTGCTGATGTTATCCGGCCAACGGATATTGAGTATCTTATGTAGAAAATTGTTTATAAATACTTATACCTTTTTGACGATGACTGTGGTAGTTCTCCAAGTTTCAGCTCCGTACAGTAAAACTGTCAGGACGTTTGTATTCAATATTCTGACTTTGATATTGGTTGAAAGTTGTTTTGAGTTCCATATGTTCTTCAATTGTAGGAATGCTGTCCTTGGTTTACCAATCCTCGCCTATACGTCTGTATCCGATACGTCTTGTTCATCGATTATGCTTCCCAGGTATGTGAAGGATTCTACATCTTCCAGAGTTTCGCCATCAAGAGTGATTGGATTGCTGTTCTCCGTGTTGTATCTGAGGACCTCGGTTTTCCCCTTGTGAATGTTGAGGCCAACTGATGCGGAGACTGCTGCTACGCTGGCTGTCTTTATCTGCATTTGTTCGTGTGCATGGGATAGGAGGGCTAGGTCATCTGCGAAGTCCAAGTCGTCTAATTGGTTCTGAGCTGTCCATTGCATGCCGTGGTTTCCCTCAGATGTCGAGCTCTTCATAATCCAGTCGACCACCAGAAGAAACAGGAAGGGAGAGAGTAGACAGCCTTGTCCTACTCCGGTCCTTACTTGGAATGCGTCTGTCAGCTGTCCTCCATGCACTACTTTGCACTGTAGTCCGTCATATGAATTTCGGATGATGTTGACGATCTTTTGGTAAATAGCTAATTAAAAATTAATAAAACTTATTCGAATTAATACAGTAGTATTGGTTCGTCTTTCTAAAAATGTTTCATAAAAATTAGTGAATTAAATAGCACTAAATGACTACTAAATATTCATGACTTACCATTACTTGATAATGATGTAACCTTTATCAACTATGTAATATATTCAATGATTATTTACAACTAAATAATGTAAAACATGCAGATTTAGGGTCAAGTGAATTCATCATAAATTCTTTCTTTCCTACCTTCTACTTTTTGATATAATTCTGATAATTTTAATCTAATTTACATATACTTACTTATACATTTTTCTTTGTTTTACATTATTCTCCGTAATTATTACTTGGATTATTCATACAGCAACTACACAGTTTCATAAATGAAAATAATAAAATTTTTAAAAAAAAAGAAGAAAGAAAGAAGCGAAGTCAGTCAATATTTTTTTTAAAAGATACTTATTGAGTATGTATATGGATCTAATCCAAAATATGTCTGTCATGCATTGATCATACATTTTATTGGCTTTAAGTCTTATATTGATTATCGATTTGTAAATTGCACATTATTGTTAGTGATTAATTTCTCAATTTTTTATTTAATTATCTTTTTCTAAAATATTTTCTAAACTTAGCTGAAATTCTCATGACAATATGTTTCATAAATCACAGTATTGCATGTATTATTTAGTTAGTTTTGTTCATGAGAAATTTCACCGTAATATTTATGAGATTAAATATTTCAAAGACTACTATCAGCACAAAGGGACTTATATTATATTCTAGAGAATGATTAGAGGTTCGGGAGTCAAACAGTTACTTTTTAATGTCAGAAGGGGTTTTGTGGATATTATAATAATTTTAATAGTTGAGCGTTCGCGTGTAAGGTCGATAGGTCCTGTGTTCGAGTCCCGTATCGTGGATGCGTACTGTTGAGGAGTCCCATACTGGGACGAAATGGCCGTTCAGTGCTTCCAGGTTTTCCATGGTGGTCTAGCTTCAATGGACTCATGATTTCAACCATTAAAATTACTTTTTAATAGTTTGAGAAAACTTAATAGTGCACAGTTTTAAAGACCTGAACAAGATAGAATGCTGAACATTAAGGTTTAAGAGAGTGTACTATTATCGACACAAAAGGAATCATATTATATTCTAGAGAATGATTAGAGGTTCACGAGTGAAACGACTACTTTTTAATGGTTTGAGAAAAAGAGAATTCAATGAAGAAAATTTTCTTTTCGACGAAATCATTTACTTAAGCTGTACATTCATATTTATAGTTATATGGAGAATAATGTGTCTATAGAAGGATAGGAGAGATTGCATCATAAATTGATTCAAGACTCTTATTATCAAGTGGGGTTACGCAATAATCAAGGGGTAAGAAAAGAAAACTTTTTTAATGATAATAATAATAACTGATTAGAGTTTAAAATTACTGAACACCAATCTAAAAAATCAATAATGATCAAATAAAAATGAAAAAAATGGAAAATACCGAGACATACTACTAAGGAGAACGAATCGTTTTTGCACACAAAGTTTGTGCTTGAGTTCGAGGATCGCCAATGCCTCAGCAGGTATCTTACCAACTGCTTTAACAGGTTTAACTTTGCATCCAACTATAAAATTTTCTTCTGTAGATGTATTAAGTAAAACACATCGACTCTAATTATGGTATAAACTTTAGTAAGTATTCATTCTTTGTAAAAACCAATGATACACATAGAATATAGTGGATAGAGACACAATTAAATTATTCATATCATAGGAAACTATTGATTAAAACCAGTTCAATCAAGCAAGAGATGGGATGATTCTCTATTACTTACTTACTTACGCCTGTTACTCCTCGTGAAGGAGCATAGGCCGCTCACCAGCATTCTCCATCCAACCCTGTCCTGGGCAATCCTTTCAAGCTCTTTCCAGTTCTTATTCATCTTTTTCATATCTGCTTCTATTTCCCGACGTAATGTGTTCTTTGGCCTTCCTCTTTTCCGCTTCCCTTCAGGATTCCAAGTTAGCGCTTGTCTCGTAATGCAGTTTGATGATTTCCTCAATGTATGTCCTATCCATTTCCATCGTCTTTTCCTAATTTCCTCTTCAGCTGGAAGCTGGTTGGTTCTCTCCCACAAAAGGCTGTTGCTGATGGTTTCCGGCCAATGGATGTTGAGTATCATGCGTAGACAGCTATTAATAAATACCTGTACCTTCTTGATGGTGGTTGTTGTAGTTCTCCACGTTTCAGCTCCGTACAGTAGAACTGCCTTGACGTTCGCATTGAAGATTCTGACTTTGATATTGGTTGAAAGTTGTTTTGAGTTCCATATGTTCTTCAGTTGAAGGAATGCCGCTCTAGCTTTGCCAATCCTCGCCTTGACGTCTGCATCTGAACCTCCTTGTTTATCGACGATGCTTCCCAGGTATGTGAAGGATTCCACGTCTTCCAGAGTTTCGCCATCAAGAGTGATTGGATTGCTGTTCTCCGTGTTGTGTTTGAGGACCTTGGTTTTCCCTTTGTGTATGTTGAGGCCTACTGATGCAGAGACTGCTGCTACGCTGGCTGTCTTTATCTGCATTTGTTCGTGTGTATGTGATAGGAGGGCTAGGTCATCTGCGAAGTCCAAGTCGTCTAATTGGTTCTGAGCTGTCCATCGTATGCCGTAGTTTCTCTCAGATGTCGAGGTCTTCATAATCCAGTCGACCACCAGAAGAAACAGGAAGGGAGAGAGTAGACAGCCTTGTCTTCTCCGGTCCTTACTTGGAATGCGTCTGTCAGCTGTCCTCCATGCACTACTTTGCACTGTAGTCCGTCGTATGAGTTCCAGATAATGTTGACAATCTTCTCAGGAACTCCGTAGTGTCGAAGAAGTTTCCATAACGTCCTCCTATCTACACTGTCAAATGCCTTCTCATAATCAATGAAGTTGATGTAGAGTGACGAGTTCCACTCAATTGATTGTTCGACGATGATCCGTAGTGTCGCAATCTGGTCTGTGCACGACCGGTCCTTACGGAATCCAGCTTGTTGATCTCGAAGTTGAGCGTCAACTGCGTCTTTCATCCTGTTCAGTAACACTCTGTTGAAGACTTTACCCGGTATTGACAGTAGTGTAATGCCTCTGTAGTTTTCACACTTGCTCAGATCTCCTTTCTTTGGAATCTTGATGAGGTGTCCTTCTTTCCAATCCATCGGCACTTGTTCCTCCTCCCAAATCTTCTTGAATAGAATGATTCTCTTTAAGTTAAAAATATTAAAAAGTTTTTTCTACATCTGACAATTAAACATTGGGGAGTTTGTTGATAATGAAATCGATATATATAAGTCAAATATAAATAAAACGGATAAAACAAGAATTTTAAACATTTTGTCACTGTACAGAAGTTTCTTCTTCAAAGAATCAATAATTCGAGCAATGTAAAAAGCAATCTGAATAGTGAAAATGACACATCGGAACATAACATCAATGAACACATATAAGTGTGTACACACGTGTATATACATGTCAGTGATTATGAGTTAGCATGTGATTTAACGATTACCTGCTCGTATATTATTTATAACTTAGTTTTAATCAAACGTCATGATGTGAATATTCGGTTGTACGCACTTGATTAGTAGGATTCAACAGTTTATAAAGTATCACAACTACATTTTGGACCTTAATATTACGCTTTATAAAAATAGCATGTCTAACTATGGTCCCTTCAACCTATCCTTGTATTAGTTGCTTGAACCTTCCCATTGATGTTTAGGACTTCAGTTGATCAGTCTTTTATTGGCCTCCATCCATTTCTGCTTTTAATGCTTGTGACTGTACAAGATTCACATATGCCAATAAGTGACTGATCAATTTCAGTCCTAAACATCAGTGGGAAGATTCAAGTAATAAATACTAAGTGAATTTCAACCTCACCCCGTTGCACAAGCTCGTGGCTATTTAAACTCAGTAGCTAAGTGGATAACACGATGGCATTTGAAGCGAACGGTACTGGGTTCAAGTCCCTGAGTGAACATCAACTCTGGGTTGCGTGTTCATCCTACTGACGAGTCACAAATAGGAAGGGACTCGCGTCCTGGATTCTACTGCTAGCCACTATCATCTCAGTCTATATAGTGCATTCGGTCTATAGATCCTCAAGTTTGACAGATTTTGTTTAACCTACATGTTCTTTAATGGAAGTCAAAATTTCAAGAGAAAACTTTACAGTAATGAAATCTGTCATAACCAACTCAGTCTAAAATATCAATACAGTTTTAAGTGGAAGTTAGTGAAATTCTTCAAATGAATATCATCTCAGTATGTTTAGTAATTCTTCAGCTGTACCTTGACAACAAATTAAAATTGCAGTATTGATCCAGGAAAATACTAAGTAGGGAATTACCGAACTGCAGAATAATTAACATTTTTTTTTTGCTGGATTTATTGTTCTAGTCTTTTGTTACAAGTTTGGCTGTCTTACTGACAAAAACACGGCAAAGAATAATTTGGTATTGAATTGATTTATAGGTTATGGGTTTGAATATGTTGACTAACAAAAGATAGACTTAGTGTTCTTTTCAAGTATCTAACTATTGTGTAGCCAAACAATGAGCACGACATGATGTGAAAACTAAACTACAAGGGACACTTGCTTCTGACTTAGCTTATATCTGAAATGGTTATTAATCATTGAGCGTGCTTGATGTGATTTAGGATGTAGTCAAGAGTGTTATTAGATTCTCTGAAGATCCTCATACACTATAACCTAACTGGTACAGAGAAATTATTGATTCATGTATGGTGCTTGAGTTCGGGGACTATCATTCATGCGTATAGTTGGGAAGCGTATCAGTTACCATCACTGAGTCATTGTTCATAAGAGTTTTTCACCGGCCCTACAACTATAGTCCACACTAATGATATCCATGTAGTGTGTTTACTACTAAATACCTATCTTCGACCTTGCAAATGTTTTAAAGGTAAACTAGTCATATGGAAGAGATCTGAAATCGAACTTACTTTGATTTCAGTATCAATGAACCTGATACAATAAATTTATTATTCATGTAGAAATTGACTGAAAATTTTAAATTTTTGTGTAAACTGTGGTAAGTTGTTCATTTCTATAATCTGATCTCTGATAAACTAATCAAGTCACTCAAAGTCTTTAATATAGTATTGTTTTGTTTTCATCTGCATGTTTTCCTATGATTCAGTTCATTAAACCAATCTATCTAACAAAAATAAGGGGTTATTAAACTGGTAGCTTTGAGAGATTTCAGAATATTTGGAATCCATGTTTTTATGCACTTTTTACATGTAGTTGGTTTCTTATGCAGTTATTTTTAGCAAGTGAAAAGAGTTAGATTTAAAAATAGTTTAAACGAATTCATAAATGAATAGATATAAAAGACATCCGCTTGATAGATATATGTATGTGATTAAACTACTTATCAAGTTTTTAAAAATTTTTAGTACAGAAGTGAGATATTCAGATAATGAGTATGTGGGAGTGTGTAAGGAGCACGATAACATTAATCAAAGCTTAGGCTTATGGATTTTTCATTACCATGAGGAGCACATGGTTCGAGGTACAATTTAAATCATACGTAAGGATATAACGATGATTTCAGTTTGAATCAAAAACCAACTGTATTATTTTTTGTCTTATTTATAACCGATTAATGCCCTATCTTAAAATATCTTACAACTATTACACTATGATATTTTTTTATGCATAATAACTCTCATACTTTTTCATTAGCTTTAATAGTTACGGTTGTTTTATCTTTTTGTTTTTCTTAAGATGTTTGTAAGGCTTTATTTCGCATATTTTTGCTGATAAATGTCTGTGTTTCTTAAAATTCAGAGCTGCTTTTTCATGTACGCGTTGAGTTTCCTTGATGTAAATCCGTGACGGTTTTAGAACAAGCAAAATATACAGCTATTTTTTATAAGACGTATTCTAGGCTCAGTTTAAAGCTTATAGGATCTATTTTACTAACAAGGCAGCTGAGTCATGATGATCACATTCTTGAAAGCTGTTGATCGTTGTTAAAGTTATTACTGTTTCTCTGTTTTGACAATGAACTGGAAAGTCTTTGTTGCTAACAGGTGATAATTTTGAGTTCCAACGGAAACAATAACACAGGTGTAGCTAGCTGGTGGATTTTTAATAAGATTAAAACCTTCAGGAATAGCTAAAATAATTTATGTAATACCAAAAGCAAACAAAACTTGAATTCTGAGAATATTTTCAGATCCATACTTTAAGGTCATGTACCAAACGAGATAGATAATCTCAGTATTGTAGATATTAACAGAAATTTACAGTCTCTGTTAAAAATAAAAGTATTTTAAGATTAGGGAGTATAAACTTCATTCCAAAAATCTTCATTGAATTGTCTTAGCCTTTTAGCATCTTATTAGTTTGCCTATAATGTAGACGATGAAAATGTTCTAAGCGGTGGAGAGCTTTCACTGATTACTTGGTCTCTTCGCTAAATCAATAAGTCAAATTATTCAGGCCACCTGAATTTAAAAATTTATGTATAAGGATTGAGAACTATTAAGTCATCACGAATGGTTTGTCATTTTTTGTAGATATAAATATTTACCAAATTTATTTCCATTGCTTATCAAGAAAATAACTTTGTGTGAGAGTCCGGGCTTTAATTGAAGAGCTTTGTACATTTAAAAGCGTTAATTTAATCATTTGACAGATTGTTTATACCATCAGTTTTACAAACTTTGTCAATCAAACGGCGCCAAACAAAATAACAATAGTGATTTATTACAACTGTTTAATCATTATCTTTGAAATAAGCAGAACTCCTCGATTAATCAGGTTATAGTTCAAACTAATTTCTGAATAATTACGATTACGAACTATATCAATATGTAATATCTTTGCCATGAGCTTGAACAAACCAGTTGATTTCCTTGCACTCACTTCTTGTTGTTTCTGTACGGTTTCAGGTATTTGGTTATGTCTGATAGGTGCCAGTCTAGCCACTCGACTCAGTGTGGTAGCTACTTGAGGATTTGTATATCTTGTGGTTGAGTGAGTGTGTTTGTCTTAGGTCAGTTAGGTTTGTGGATAATAACAGCTGTTGCATTACCAGACAGGCGGTTAGTTTGTTGTAATGTGAAAATAATGAAGTGATAATTCGAGTACTAAGAGGAAATAATTGTTTCAAGAATAAATAATCAATTTATTTCTTAATGTGTAAGAAGACATAATTAAGAGCATAAAAAGAGGAGCGCAGATGGTGATAATAATAGAGATAGGAAGTAGTCATTGATCATGAGGTAATGATAACCGTGGTAATTTATGAGACATGCATCGGATACGGCTGGTACAAGAGGGGGATGGAAATTCATGGGTGAGTACGTGTTTGTCAAATCTCATAAATTTATCTATTGAGGGGACTGAGGTTATTTCGGCTGGGGAGCATATAATATGGGGGAAACTCTTAATCAGAAAAAGTGAAAGCGTACCTGGATGTTCGCTTTTTGATGTGCAGTCTTTCGAGGGTTGTCTGGAAGAGCTTGGTGATGATGTTCTGGTAGTATGCTGGTATTTGAGTACCTTGGCGTACTTAATATGTCATATGTCATTATCAGATCACTTCGGCTCAGTGAGAATAATCCCAGGTGCTGGAGTCTGTCCTCGTGAGATTTATGTTTTAAACCCAACAATTACTTGGTTTTCCGTCTCTTTACTTTGTCTAAGAGATTTATATCACTTTTGGGGAGGAGGTGCAACGACATTGTGAACTAATGAGGTGGGGCTGTGGATACGTTTTAAACAGTGATGAGAACAACTCTATGGTGATTAAGACTAGTTGTGATATCATAAAATAAAGAGTTGAGTTTGCCTTCAATGCATCCTTTGTGTAATTTGAACGGTTGTTTAGGCTCTATGGTTACAACCCCGAAATCATGCTCTTAAGAGACTTTCGGGAGCGGATTTCCATGGAAGGTGTGAGTGCTTTCTGTCAAAGGAGGCAGAATGTTCACGACAGCTTGCATTTAACCCATTGTCTAGTGCCCCTTGCTTCATTGTTGTTAGGTCATTTTGAAGCTCAATCGAATTCTTTTCGCTTTTTATGGATCACCAGATCTATGCGTTGACTGCCTAAATCAGCGCTGCTCAGCTAATTTCATCTAACAGATCGTTACCAAAGCTTAAGAACCAGGATGTACCTAGGACTGTTCTATGTGAGATTTCTGATTTGTCACCTTCAAATTTGTGTGCTATGTGTTAACCTTGATCAGAAACATCCTGTTCTTTAGATAACGTAGAAGCCAGGGTAAGGGTAGGTCAGACAAACTCAACTTTACAACCATTGTTATGAAAAGTGCATGAGATACAGTGTCACACTGTTTCATATGAATTTTCGATAGTACAAGCTGCCAAGGGAATGAAAAGATGCAATGATTAGTCTGGTGAATAAGACCGGGAGCAGAGACTTAGTAACTATCGACCCGCTAGTCTGAACAGTGTGTCAAACTTACGGATGGGTACCCTAAACTGTGTGGGAGGAATTGATCTCTTGGACGAGGAACAACACGGTTCGACGGAAGAACTTTCATGTTTGACAAGTCTCATTACATTAGAAGATTTAACTACAGCGGATGCTAGTAGTGTCACGGTAGATTTAATCTGCACAGATCTAAGTAAAGCATATGATGAGATCTCTCGCGTGGGTCTTAAATTAAAACTGGAAAGTTTCGGGATCAATAATGAAATCATAGACTGGACAAGTGAATTTCAAGTTGACGGGAAACAACGGCTTCAGGTAAACGAGGCTTGATGAAAAGTTGTGGTAAGTGGAGCTCCACCAGACATATTCCATAGTCCTCTTTTTCTAACTTAATGTAAACGACTTACCAATTGATCCGTTCTACTCTCTGGCGATGACATCAAGATTTGGAGACCCATACACTCTGTTGTCCATGGGGTAATACTAGAGGTCGACACGAATTCACTTGGGTAATGGATGTATATGTGGTCATTGGAAGTCAGTTTTGGCAGTAGTGCAGTTGAGTAAATAAATGACTACGACAATTCAGATCATCACACAGTAAATGAACTTGTATCACCCAAACCAATGAACTATAGAAATGTAGCAGTCACAATATAACCAACTGTCTCAGGACTACAAGTAACTGTAAGGTTGGCACTGTCATAGGCTTCAGGGTCACATGGTCTATTCGTGAATCATTTCATTTCTGGAACGAAGAAATGTTTATGGTATTATATCTGACTTTTGTGAGGTGGCGTTTGGAATACGGTATTCAAGCAGTGGGTTCCAGTTTCCGGTGTGAGGCGGATATACATGAATGAGAAAACGATGAGGGAATAAAATAGTGAAAGTACCCACTACCCAAAACCTATTTCAGTTATCTTATCTCATGCTATTAGTTGGTTTAGTGGTGGATTTCTATGAAGTGAACGATGATTTTGGCAATAATATGTCTTATCTTTTGCTTCCATCTAGTACTGATCAGCTGAGAGGACATTCCAAGAAAGCTTAAGAATAGTTTACGTATGAAGTTCCGTCCTTTTAATTGAAAAGTGAATTACCAAAATTATCGAAGAGAATACGTAATATCAGCACTTTCTGTTGATAGATTCAAAGCAAGGTTGGATCTTTGCAGTATTACAAACTACAAGTATTAATGTGAATCGATTGATCTGTCCTCATTATTGAAGACTCAAGACTGTAAGGATACATTAAGGCCCACAACTGAAAGAATCAGTGACAAATATTCTATCGTCATAGAAACTTCATAGATGAAAAACACCATTTATTCCACCTGACTATGAAACGTTAAGTTATTGGGTATTGAACGATTCGTAAAAAAGGTTTGAAACCTGTATCAATTTTCACTCACAATTTTCGTATTTTGTCAGTCCCGCAAGTTATTACTACTGAGTCAGCGGTTTTTTTCCATGTTAGCAATTTATGTAGAAATTCATATTTTTCGTCAAAATTTGCTTTTTCATAACGGCACAGAAATATTTTAGTTCAAGATTTTGTCTTTATTTCTAATAGAGTTTATGCATAGGTACTACACGACGTATCATGTGAAAGGTTCTCCTAGGATCAATGGGTATCTTGTCGATAGAAAGGCCAACATTTTCAGTTGCTACTCAGTTTTCACTCTCAACCGAAAATTTGTTATGCATGGCCTTTCTTAACAAATTTCCGTTCAACTTTCCCATGTTATAAGGAAATTGGGTGCTCATGACCTGCCTTTTTAAAACCCGTTTTGAGCTTCATGAAAGGTGTTGTTTATATTTGTGTATTTCTTCATTTTTCTTTGATCAGTCTTTGCATTACCTTCGGCCATATTGAGAGTAATGCGACTGGTCTGGAACAGGATAGGTTTTTTCGATCTCTCCTTTTGAAGATTGGAGAAAGTGGCCTGCTTTCGTTGTCTTTGGAGTTGGTTTTAATCTAGTGAGTACCTAAACATGTCACATACTAGTGTGCCACTGTCTTCTGCTCACTGTTTCAGGGTTATTAGTCGGATGTTGTTACATCCTGGTGACTTACCTAGGCGCAGAGATTTTAGTCTCTTTTATACTAGCCCGGAAGCTAGTTGGACGTGTCTCAAACCCTCAACTGGCTTTTGAGTTAAGAAGTGTCCTGTGCTTCCAGCTCCGGGTTTAGTTGGTCTACCAAGTTGGGATTGGAGATATCTGCCATCTCCAAGTTAGCAAGATCATCTCCATTTAGCCCTTTAAAAGAGCAGATCGTTTGGTTTGTAGGCTTTCTTCTGGCCATGAAGCTGTAGAGGTATTTGGGTTTAGCTTGCATTTTAGCCGGTAGCTTTGCCTGAACATACCTATCAGTTCAGACTTTAGTGATGCATCTGTTCCCCAATGTCAAGTAAGAGCTGCAACCAAATTCCTTCAGATGAGACCCTTCACCTGCACCAGGCCCTCAGTTTGATTCGTAGAAGGCTACCATGCGTCACTTAACCAAGGACCTTCACTTTCCGGATGTGTGCTTACCCTGAGACAGGTTTTCCTGGATGACATTCTGAATGATATCTTTTACTATCTCCCAGTGGTCATCAACTGTTAGCCACCACCACTCTCGTATCTGGTTTGTTTACTTACGCTTAGTCTTATCATTAGTAAAACTCGAGTAATTCTCACCAGAGCAATTTAAAGTGTTGGATTGAGTCTGATTCAGCTAACAATACATGTCATAGACAACTAGGTCCGCGGTATATAGTCACTATGGTCACTAAACTATACCTTGACTTGATCATGAAACTATTTATTTCACACGTCCCACTATTATGTGCCCCAGATTATATGCGTGAATGATTCCGAGCGTATGGCTTTTTTCATTTTGCTAATAATAACCCCATCAGCTGTAACAGGTTTATTAATCTAAATTCAAAAGCTATGTAAACTCAATTTTCTTAAGGTTGATATTATGTCTAGACCAATGTATCAAGATGCCAGAAATTTACAAATCCCTACAGAATATTCAGAAACAAAGAATATTTGAGTAAACAATTGCTTTCCTATAACTTTATCATCAGATTCTTCAGTTATAGGTCCATAATTTTTGTAATATATTACAAAAGCTAAAATAAGGCATGCATGAATGAATTTGACAGTGTTATATGTTAAAAATGGTGAACTTTTGCGTCTGTTACGACATAAATACTTCAAAATTGTATTATTTGGAAGTTAGGAAAGTCATCGAATGAAGGTCAGAATAATTCGTAGTAAAGTGTCAAGTTACAATCAGTATAATGGTAACGTAATAAATTGTTTGAATAAAACGAATACTAGAACATCTTCGTCGAGGTTCTAATAATGACAATAGTCATGATAATAACAAGGATATATGAATATAATATGAAATAAGAGAGGTGTTGTCAAGGTAATTACGATAAAACGGAATTCATGTGAATTGATAAAGATGAATGTGTAGATTAAGAAAGATATGGACACGAAAGTAATTGTATGGAAGAATAAGTGTTTTATAATATCCAGTCTAGGTATCTGGTGATTCGGTCGTGGGCCAAGGTAAACATAGAGGCTGGATATACCTCTTCTCAATACATAAGTTTGATTTACTGGAGCTGGTCGAAATAGCTTTAGCTGTTTAGAAGAGTCTTAATTGATATAAAACAGAAAGCTTAATCTATTTCAACATGACGTTCATTATCTATCAATCGAGAAGAAATGGCTCAGTTAATTGACTCAGTGACTCCTTTTCCCAACCATGCTGGTACATGTTCACGAGCACGCAAGGGTAAGACCATTCAGGTATGGAAAATGTAACTAGCTATACAGAAGCAGTCGAATTGTTATACATACATAGAGAAGCTCATTATCGGCAACCTACCTTTGATTTGTTGTGCAAGTACTGGTTTGGTTGAGATTACATGTAACTTAGCGGAGTGAAATGTCCTATCAACCGATCTTTTGAGTCGACTTGTTAAAATTCTGCACTCTATATACCCTTTAAAATCGATTTTTAGGTAGTCGTTTTGCTGACCGTGTCAGTAAAAGATAAACTTGATAATCTATTTAATCCAAAATTTGTCTTAAACCAGCTGTTTAATGACGGACTTTTAATAGTTCAAATTCTTAAGAAAGTATTCAAAGCTCTTGTGATAAGTATCTAATTATCGAGATAGAAAAGCTATTCCAAACTATGTACAAATCACGAAAAATTTCTATCGACAAATACATCCGAGAAACTAAATCTTTTTCTTAAACTTTGGTGGTTCTAAGGACGACTTGTTCTTGGTTATATTGCTAAAGGGTATGTGGTGACTATTTACGATAGCTCTTTTAAAAAATCAAATAGTTAATAAACAAATGATTGTTACATTTGCTATCTTTAAAGTCAATGATCAAGGACAAATAAATTAAGTAAGAACTGAATTATAAATGTTTTCGAATATATTTCAGTAGTCTAATTAAATAGCATGTACAGTAGTGGTAAATTCAAAGTATGGTAAGACTGAGTGAACATAACTGGACTGAGATGGTAATAGTATTTAAATAACACCAGAATTAAACTTTTTGAGTCGGATTTATGTTGGCGTTGCCACTGGTACCAGCAGTTGTATGGGAATAGAAATAACACTGACAATAAAATATCCAGCAATTGTATTGCAGTGAGGTGAATCCAAGATTGTATTACACTGGTCTAATCTGCATCGTGTTGAAATGAATACAAACTGTTCAAAGTATCAATTAGTCAGAATGTTTCGAGAATCTACCCATCAACATGATAGATGAATATGATTAACGAATGAATAGATAGACAAGTAAACAAGCAAATAAGTTTTGTGAAAGTACACATGTAAGGCATTCGATTTAATCACACAACTGATCACAAGTTAAGCAATAGAATTGAATTATCGCTCTTGACAGTCATATGTCGTATCCCAAAATGAATATACAACCACATTTATTTATCATGTCTGTATTAAATAACACGACACTTCTGGTTCATAGAAATCCTTCCTATCTCGTGAAAAATCACTGAATTCTATCACGAAGTAAAAATTACACTTCAGAAAATATTTATTTGCTCTTCCATTTTTTGTAGCACAGATTGAAACAGTAAATAGTTGAGCTGGATTATATTTTTGCTATGTTCTATCTTCAACTGTCTTTTTAGTTTTTGTAAAAAATAAGATCTTGAATTGACGAATGTTAGACCACAATTGAGAACCTGGGAACTGTGAACGGCCGTTTCATCCTCGTATGGGAATCTTCAACAGTGTACACCCACGATCCTTTACGAGTGATTCGAAACCAGGACCTACAGTGTTACGCACGAACGCTTGGCCTCTAGACTACTGAGCCGGCATCCAACGGTGTTAATGTTTAACTTTAACCAATCCGCGATATTGCGCGATTGTCGACTGTCCAGCACTTTCAGGTTTTCAGTGGTGTTCTAAAATTTATAAGTTCATGGTCTCGATTAAAGCTTAATGATCTCAAAAGCATATACTGATAATATTTTTAAAATTTTTTTTGCGAAACTAGATCTGTTACAAATAAATCACAACGGTCCTTTTTTTTTGACCACAATGACGACTTTGCATCCGTAATATGCACACATTATAGCTTACATTATGGGAACAAATCAAGTTCAACAAATTTTTCCGGTCCAATTAAAGAAAACATGTATCCCGATAATATCAGGACAGTTATTATCTATACTAATTGGTCTAACTGCAATATGTAACGGTGTACTTTCTAAATATAATATAAATTTACCATTAGCTATAAATTTTCCACATTATTTTCTATTATTTCTTTTCTATGGAGTTCCTTATCTTTGTTTTAATTTATTTAAGAAATTATTTCCTTCTAATAATAATAGTAGCAGTAATAAAAATGCGCCGATTAGTAATACTGTAAATTACAATATCAATAATAGAACTATTACAAATCATAATAGTAATTCTATTATTGGCAATGAAAAAATTATTATTCTACCTAATTCTGAGAAAACTTTTATGCAATCATTATTAGTTCGTTTTAGCTTTTATTCATTAATTGCTATTATTGATGTTCATGCTAATTGGTCCATTGTAACTGCATATGCGTATACAAGTGTAACCAGTATTCAATCATTAGATTGTATCACTATACCAACAGTTGTATTAGCAAGTTATTTTTTCTTATCCTATCGTTATACATGGAATCATTATATTGGAATAATTTCATGTTTAATTGGTGCTACTGGTATGATACTCACAGATTATTTTATACAATCATCAAATCAAAATATTGTTCATTATGGCAATACAAGTGAAATCCATTTGAATCAATTATATAATAGCACTGTAAACAGTCAATTATTTACAGCAAAACAAATAATATTTGGTGATTTCTTAGTTATTATTGGAGCTATTTCATATGGATTATCAAATGTTCTACAACAATATCTTGTTCTAAAATATGGTATTGTAGAATTTCTTAGTTGTGTTGGTTTAACAGCATCGATCATAACATTAATTTATACTATTTCAATTGAAAAACATTCAATCAGCATGATGCTGCTTAATGTTACATCTATAGATCTAATAAAAGTTATTAGTTGCTTCAATGGTTATGCTTTGGCAATGTTTCTATTATATTCTTTAATGCCACTAATTTTAATGCGTTCATCTGCTATCCTAGTAAATTTATCATTACTTACATCCGACGTTTATGCTGTATTGATGGATATTTTTATATTTCATCATAGTTTTCATTATTTATACATTTTATGTTTTCTAATAATTTTACTCGGCGTTGGTGTATTCAATGTAAATGAACCAGTTATTACTGATAAAAAAGATCGCCAATCGAATTGTTTCCACTTGATTTCACAGAAAACTAAATTATAATCAACGAGTTAATGAAAATTTAAATTTTTTAAAATTTTATTGGTTGGTTTAGGAAAAAAGTGATTCTTCTCACCTAATTTATATTTACTTGTTTTTCTATATATATACATGAATGGATGAATGAATTGCTTTGTGTTAGTTAACATATCGATGTGAATTTCTGTGATTGTGTAGAATTATTTAGTTTTTATTAGACATGAATTAATTAAAGTTCATTCATTATCTGATTAAAGTTGTTTTCATCACGTAAAACTCTTAAATTTCTTACTGCAAGTATATGTGCTGTTTCACAATGTATTCATGCACAGATTTTGTAAAACCATTTATTTTTTGTGTTTAATTAATATGTAAGGGTTTAAGCTATTCTGTCGTTTATATTCTTGATTAGATTTTGATCACTCTTAGTTGGCATACATGCATCCTGTGTGAATTGTCTCGATATAGCTATTTCATTAAAATTTTTACAGAAGGAATGGACAAAGCTTTCAGTGTTTGGAGCGAAATGTACCGCGTTCGATTTTTGATGTAAAAACCAACACGGAAATTCACTTAGATTCAGCCGACTTGTCCGAAATAAAACGAAAACCGCTTCATGAATTCCACTGCTAGCTATGATATATCTCTTCTTTAGTACTTAGCTAATATTTAGATTTCAATATTTGAAATACCACCAATGCACAGTGGTTGGATTATATTATAATTATTTGTTTCATTAAGTACAGTTTTTAATCTTTATTATTAACTCGACTACTTACTTAAACAAAACATATTCCAAATATCATTATTGAGTTTCCACATTATCATGTAAGTGATTGTCATTAAAGCTCACAATATGCCTCTGAACCGCGCCATTCAGTTAAGTGACTTGTGAAGAATTATAGAATATAATGTATTCTCATAATGATGTCATGGATAAAATCTTTACCTCAAACGGATGTTGTCTATTATAGCACTAACCTTTGTTATATGGACGCTTTAATTCTAAGGCTTTCAAAATCCCTCTAAAAAGTGTAATCAGACTCTACTTCAAGCACAAATGTACTAGAACTATAACGAATGGTTCTCAGTCAATTAAATATGTATATGACAAAAAATGAGGCCCTACGAAGCAACTGGATTGTTATTTAGATTTTCTTAACGCCGATGAATTCCACTTGTAATAAGCAAGCCCGATGGTTATCTTAAGTGATTTGATGAAGATAAAATTTCATGGCTTATGAAGATGAATTCGTTAGGAAAGGTATCCTTTTCCCCATCAAAATTGTCATCCCAAATGCTTTGCTGTAAATTGTTTGACGTAGAAATTGTTTTAACACAGACGTTAAATAAGTAGTACTGTCGAACATAGCCAGCCATACCCTTCATCTTGACACGTCACTCGTGTTCGGTTATTGTCTTGAATCACTCGACCTAGATCAACTGGGACAACTACTGCTTAAGGTTTTATTATCTCAGGCAAGTCGGTGGGGAAGATGTAGGAACAAAAGTTTCAAATATAAGGTCTGGAGGGAGATTTCATGCTTTAACTTTATTGATAGTACAGTAGGAGCATGGTATTTCCTACAAATAAAAAATGTCTCCAGCAAAGATGGCTTCTCAGGACATAATGGAGACTGGAGAAGTTCAGTCACATTTTCATGTTGAAAAGACCGCCATTACATAGTCAGTCATTTAGTCACAAAGTGGAGCGTGTACGTATATACATCGGTTCAAGTTGCCATACCCATTAGCATAGAGATGAATTATCAGGCCAAATCCGTGAATAGTAGAGGTAGTAACAGTACCGGTGGTAATAAGAAAGGTTAGGCATCGAAGATACAATCCGAAAAAGGTTTAGGGGAATCCAGAATTTGAGAATTCGGTGACGGACGAAGAATGGATGCACTTGCGCCATTCAAACGGTTTTGATCCATGTCATTCAAAGTCTCTAACCACTGGTCACGATAATCACGTGGGCTCCAACCAGGTATTCTATATCTGTTAACAAGACTAAATCCAATTGTCAGTGACTTCATAGGATGATGTCATGTTTTGGTTTGGACGTCCCTGGCTTTTTTCTAGCCTACTCCTGTGCAAGAAAACCACCCGTCGAGATATGGGATGGCTGAGAATACGTAATACATGTCCCAACCACTTTTTTCTTCACCAATAGGTCAAATTCTATTCTGAAAATAGGTAAAAATTAAACTAATAAGTGCTTTAGAACATACATTGGTACTGATAAGTTTCGCTATGCCACTATTTCTGATAGGGATATTATTCATCAAAGATATAAGAAGTGTTGATGACCTGATTTGGAGAATGAACTCGCGAAGTCAACATCTGAGACAGATGAACTACATACAACCTAGAGAGTATATGGTAACAAAGAAACCGCCTGTGCCGAACTAAGTTTGGATTTTCTTATCGATTAGTTTGGTGAGAACTAGTTAATTCAAGAAATCAAAAGCAGTAAAGAGACTCTAAGAAAATTGTCAAGAAAACGTTCCTCACCTCAACGCATTCAGCTGAACCCCGAAATGAGGACCTGTTTTTAGAGAAGGGGAGATGTGTTGGAGTATTCAGAAAAATACCCCAGAAATTATCTAATGCTATTCCTGAATCAGAAATGGTGTCATTTCCCCACTTGTCAATATTCTTCCAACGTGTCATTTTCCCGTTGGTCAATATTTATTTGTGTCATTTCTTGGAGGTTAAATCTTGTACAAATGTTATTTTCTATTTTATGGTACGATGTAGTCTGTTTGATTGCTATATAAACAGAGTATGTTTGAAATATAATGATTCATATCACCGAAGCTGAGACTTGTGTTCTGGACTCAACTGGCTGGGCTAGACAGGGAAGCACGACCAGTCAGAACTCTAGGCTGTTCTTACGTTTTTATGCGTCCTTGGTCCGATCAATAATTCTCTGCCCTCACCGTCCTCTTCTTGGCGGCCTCCAGTTATAACAAGATGTTAGGCTGGGTAAAACCAAACATGTCATATGTATGCGCTCATATACTGTCTAGAGGTTAAGCTCTAAGTGAAAGATGACAAACGAGGCACGCTGTTGGATGAAGCTGATTTTACACTGTCAGGTCTTAGCTTATATATCTGGGTGACGGACATATATATACCATTGGTTAATGTACGGATTCCTGTTTGTTCTTAGCCTTTTCACCAGTTTAGTAGATTAAAGCAGAGTATAGGAAGCGTTTATATATGTATTTGAATCTAAAGTTAATACGACGTAACTAAAATTAAGCAGCATTAGACAATCTTTTCGTACGTATTTTCCTTGTCATCTTTTTCTTACCATATAACTATTCTGATTTTTGTATTTATAAAGCGCAATTATGTTTCAGTTTATTGCCACCTTGGTAACAAAAAGTCGAACATGTTTTAGTATAGTTGTAATTCAGCAGTGAAGTCCAGAACCCGTCGTTCGTTTTATTTTCAACGTGCAATACATCAACTAGTGCTGATATTGGCGTTAGGATATTAACCTAATACCCAATATCATGAACACTGAAGCTTTATACTTTTCATGACTTGGTCACGATAGCCGTGAAGTTGTTTAATGTGTGTGCAACTTATTATGAATTTAGTCGTCTATTGGGTTCAATTCTAAGTAGGAACATTAGGGTTTCAATGCTGATGTATCAAGCTAACGAGTTTAAAACGGCATGAAAAGCATGCTTTGCGTCTAACTGTAAACCTTCCTATCAAAATATAGTGATTTTGCAAGAAGAATTATTATCGATCCATTCGTTAAGAAAGTCCTAAAAATGATTATACTTAGTCAGTTAATGTCGGAAAAAACATAACGCAAAACAGTAACATGCTTCCAACAACCCAAATTACAGTAGAATTAATGAGCTACAAAAAATCTCCGTAATTTAATGGCGAGAAGAAAATGTATGTTGTTGATGCAACTCGACAGAAAATTATGATTAAAAACTACTTAATTTGGTTTAAGTAGTAAGATTCATTTAAATGCCACCTTATCCATAAATTCAATACGAGTTTTACAAATCTATGGGGAACAGTAGTTTCCAAACTAATACTAGTAATAGCCATAATAATAATAACAATAGTAATAATGCTATTATTAACATTATGAATATCATGCCTTGTTGTTTACTTACTTTTACTAGGCCATTGAAATCGGAAACAATTTTTTTAGAACTGTTCATATGTTAATAATTCTAAATGATCTGATCTTCAACGCTATCGACTCCCAACTAAATCTAACGACATGAAACTTTTTCTTTCAATTCATTATTCTCAGCAAGTAAATGTGAATTAGTTCTCATAAAAATAAAACCATAAATTTACGGATATTTTTAACAAGTTTATTAGTCACAATCTGCTTTCATTTTTTTGGATTAATAGAGTATTATTATTTCCAATAGTTGAAATCATGAGTCAATTGAAGCTAGACCAGTATGGATGCCAGCTCAGTAGTCTAATGGTTAAGCGCTCGCGTGTGAGACCGATAGGTCCTGGGTTCGAATCTCGCGGGGTGCGGTGTCGTGGATGCGTACTGTTGAGGAGTCCCATACCAGGACGAAATGGCCGTTCAGTGCTTCCAGGTTTTCCATGGTGGTTTAGCTTTAATTGACTCATGATTTCAACTATTGAAATTACTAAAATCTCCACAAAACCCCTTCTGATATTAATATTTTCCCACGCTACATATGTTTGTATTATATTAAAATTTGGCATTTAAATTTATTTCATTTACACTTATTGAAAGATTAGTCATCTTTATGTAGTGCAAATATTTAATCAATCACTTAACCCTTTATTCTAGTAATTCTGACATTTTTCTGTTTTCAATCGGTCAGATAAATGTAAGCTGTCACAGTGAGAATAATTTACATTAGAACAGTCTATTTTGTATATTCTCCAAGTTCATATTCGTATTAAGGTGAACGAAATTCACTCAAAATGGTTTCAGTTTATTGATAATCAACTAATCTTTGATTACTGTCATTATTATTACATTTATTTCTGAAGATCATAACAATCTCAGCTAATCAATGGATTGTCTTCATATTTAAATAGATATGTATTCAGTCTATAAAGCTTCTGAAAAAAAAAACACATTCCGTTCAGAAAATCAATATATTCTTCCATAAGGTCACTAAAGCAATAATTGTTCAGTTTTAATGATGTACACCAAGATGAAGATTGTGTGATTTGAAAAATTAAACTAAATTGTTTTTGCTTACTGTTCATAATTTTTATTCAGCTGAGAGAAAAACAATTTCGAAGTGAATAATGTAAGATAACGAAATGATAAAAAAGATTTATTTACACGTCAGTTAAATGGTTTTAGTGCTGTTTTCTTTCTCAATGTAAGATTATTTCGCAATAAAACAGGCTACAATATATTCTTTCAATTTGTTGAACAAGTATCAGAATATTGGTAAGCGTTAGCTTTTGTCTGTTGTTGATACCAGGACTACACTTGAGCATCCTAAAAGATTATCAATGTGAATATTAACATTAGGATGAAGGCATATACCGGTGACTAGTCCTTAATAAGACAACACAGGCGTCCTGAATCCCATTATTAGGCACATATTAAATATCAGAATGGGTTTTGTGGAGATTTTAGTAATTTCAATAGTTGAAATCATGAGTCAATTAAAGCTAAACCACCATGGAAAACCTGGAAGCACTGAACGGCCATTTCGTCCTGGTATGGGACTCCTCAACAGTACGCATCCACGACACCGCACCCCGCGAGATTCGAACCCAGGACCTATCAGTCTCGCGCACGAGCGCCTAACCAAGAGGTATTTCCTGAAGTTCTAGTGAGAAACAGTGACTATTGGAGTTCAGACGGGTCTGTTGTGAGATAGTAACTCACTGAAGACAATGGTCGATGTGTCAGTCAATTCCGTGGATTAGTTGAAGTTAGACATCAACACCGTTGGGTACCGGCTCAGCGGTCTAATGGTTAAGCGTTCGCGTGTGAGGTCGATAGGTCCTGTGTTCGAGTCTCGTATCGTGGATGCGTACTGTTGAGGAGTCACATAATGAGATGAAATGGCTGTTCAGTGCTCGCAGGTTTTCTATGGTTGTCTAGCTTTAATTGACTCATGATTTCACATATTAAATACGCTAAAACTTATGGAAAAAAGTCATATTAAGTTAATGTATTCAGGATGTACATTTGACGACAGAGAGTGATCACTTGCAATCCTGAATCTCTGCAACGAGACATTATTAATCATTATAAAACTTCGCACATTTTTTCACTGAAATGATGCAGTAGATTTTAGCGCATCCTATTTGAAAGTAGTCTGATAACGAGATATATATTAGAAATTACTACAGATAAAAGAAGTTAGTGATGTCAACAACTGAGGAGGATAAAACCGAAGTGAGGAGATTATGTATTATGTAGTTATAATGCCAGTAATGTTATTGCTTAATAATGAAATTAATGATATAGTTGTAATATCTTAATGAGTAGAAATTAGAAATTCCAACTTTCGCAACTCCGTGTAGGCCACTTCTTTACCTTTTCATATTCATTTGGTTATATAAATATATAATTACTGACTTGATGTTTATCCACTGTATTATTAAAATCTATCGGTTGAAAGTGATATATAGTACTAAAAGCCAATTATGACTGACCACTGAGCGTGGACAATCACGAACAGCCTACAGACTATTAAATATGTGTTTTCCCTTCCTGTTATTGATTTCTACTCTGGACTCGTTAAGTGTGACTGCTTGCATTTGTGTTGAATGAAGTATTATCTCGTGTTAATCTGATTTTCTATTCTGGGTTGTAAATCCTCGATCTGATGCAACGTGACTAAACTTATTAGCGTATTAGTGTATTCTAGAATTATACGTGAAAAAAGATGAATTATTTAAAATATCCGTTATACCAAAAAGTTAATTTAAATGATCTGAATATATTAAAATGAAGGCATTCATATTCATCTAATCCATCAGTCATATCATATGTTTTATATGTTACATTTGTGTGCCAGTTATTATCACAGGTATGCTGAAATCGATTTATCTCCTAATCATATTCGCTTTTTAAAAAATTTTCATTTTAACTCAAAAGTTTTTCACTGTAAATCTTCACTTTAAAATCTAAGAGGTTTTCAATCTATAAAACTGTTCAACATTCAAGTTCATGCAGATTTTTTTGGTAAAATGCTCTTTGTCAATTAAATAATTATGATAGATAATTTTAATAATCATAAAAGACAGTATAATATACAAGTGTGTCTGTGATTAGTTAATAAAAAAATATGTAGTATAAATTAAAAGTATACATAGCAATTATTATATAAATATTGAAAGATATAGGTCGATAACCAGGATTCTCCAATCAACTTTGTCCTGGGCTCTCCCTTCCAGTTGTTCTCAATTTCTGTTCATTCTTTTGATGTCTGCTTTCGATTCCCGACGCAATCTGTTCTTGGGTTTTCATCTTTTCCTTTGGCCTTCGGTATTCCAAGTTAGAGATTGCCTCGTGATGCACTTTGATGATCTCCTCAATATATCTCCTATCAATCTCCAGCGTCTTTTCCTAATTTCGTCTTATCTTGTGTAATTTAAGAAAGTAATCAGAAAGTGGTATCCAATATAAAACAATTTGGCCTAAAGTTTATTTGTAAAGATTTATATTTACTTTTGTTGACGATGAAGACCTTATTAGATCATTTTCTATTGATAATGTACATCAATAACAGGAAAGTACAAACCTCTACAAATAAAGTTTATGCCTGTTGAACAAACTGCTGGCTAATTGGACTTAGTACTTACATACTACTTACGCCTGTTACTCCTGGTGGAGGAGCATAGGCCGCCCACCATCACTCTCCATCCAACCCTGTCCTAAGCAATCCTTTCAAGCTCTTTCAAGTTGTTATTCATCCTTTTCATATCCGCTTCTATTTCCCGATATAATTTGTTCCTTGGCCTTCCTCTTTTCCGTTTCCCTTCAGAATTGCAAGTTAGCACTTGTCTCGTGATACACTTTGGTGATTTCCACAATCTATATCCTATCCACTTCCAACGTATTTTCCCAATTTCTTCTTGAACTGGAAGATGGTTTGTTCTTTCCCACAGTAGTTTGTTGCTGATGTTATCCGGTCAACGGATATTGAGTATTGTTCCAATCAGTATTGCTTTTCATTTAGATAGTCACAAATGTACATCAAACAAAAAATTATCATAAAAAGTACATGAAATGCTGTCCACTAAATATTTTCATTTCATCCCAAATTTATTTACTACTCCCCTGGGATTTTTGCATTGAGTTAGAATCAATTATTTAAATAAGTTTGTAAACTGTAACGGTCTTGGGTTATAATGTTAGGTGGTTGATTTCTGTTAATCTTTATAGCACACATCTGTGTGATAATCCAGTTTTCCTTTAAAAAGTCCGTTGATAGGGCTAATATCACAAGTTTAGGAAGGAATTTCGAATCATTGAATGAAAACTGGGAACTTGAATTTAATTCATCTCAGATTTTAATTTTTTTTAGTCATTGGCTACAAAGTGATTTCTCCTGGTGAGAAAAGTTGCCACTCTAATCACTATCCAACAGGCTGAATAACAATATATTGTCTTTAATTCTGCTGTAAGAACAATAAAATATCCAATCACCTCAATAGCTTTTCACATTAGAAACTGTGGTTCTCTCATTAATTTAGTACCTAACTCTAACCAAATAACAACCGATTATACAATCTGGCTACCCAAAAATTAATTAAATAGATCTGCGGTACGAAATTGGTTGTTGAATTAAATCTCAATATGATTCAAGTCGAACCCTAAACTATCGACAGCCGTAAATTTCTCAACATTTTTTTACTGTATCCTTGATCTTATTGCCGAATCGGATTAAAAGAAACTGGATTGGTTTTATGAATTAATGGCTTGAAAGAAAATCATAAACTTCTTGTTAAGAATGGCTTCAAGCAAGACCTATTATTAAAGAAGTGGTACGATGTAAAATATGGTCGTGCACTGATATTTCTGTGTATGCGGAGTTCAAAAGGGATGATATCAATGAAGAAACATTCTGTTACAAAAATAAAACAAGAACGTAATATGGTAATTAACGATTAAGACAATATCGTTATGTTGGTGGTATGATCCCCACAGTCTGTGTAGCGGTTAAATTTATCAGCCGTAGCGACTACCATGATGTAATGGTTAGGCCTGCTCATCATCGTGACTCGACTGAGCTATATTGTCTAGAACGTATTCTATTTTAGGTCCTGCCATGCCAGGAAGGACGGTTAGGGAACGATAAGGCTAAAAGCAGCATCTTATGGTCCAAGGGCGAATTCATACTACTGACTTTAGAGGGTTGTGATAGATGTAAGGTGTTACCTTCAGACAAGTAACATCTGAAGCTTTGCTGCCTTCTCACAATGGGTTAAAAAGGGTCGACCTCGAAAATATCGCACCTTACATTGCCCACAGATTTTATTTCCTGTGTTAAGACCTGTAGAAGTGAGAAGCTAGCACATCAAAAACGTCCCATAGAAAGTTCGTGAGTGACCAGTCTCAGGCAGTCTCACTTTGCTTTCTTCATTTTGTCTCTCTGATTGTCTGTCCAGATCAATGAGTATGCAAAATGCACGAATTCGAAATTCATTCTCGTATTTGACATATTTTATTCCGTTATTCTTTAACGCGAATTAAGTCAACAAAAATATATTAAGGTTGCCGGCATGTATCTTTCTATAACAATCACCATAAGATTTGACTGGAGTCAGATACAGGGCCACTAAAAGGCTTCTTTAGCTAGGACTCTAGAATCTCGTGTCATCTATGTATGCTGTATCACTGGAACACCCATACAGAATCTAAGTACGTTGATGCATTTGATCTCACCTTGTCAACATGAATAACGGTGCGATTTACCTTTTGTGCACTTTGAATTCCCCCTGATACTCCTCATGGCCTATCTGGTGTGGGTAAACCATTAAGTTTAAGAGCAGAACCGAATCTCATAACTCTATTCTAATAGACAGTCACTTGTGCGCTGTTCAACTAAACTGGACAATAGACCTCGGAGAGGAAGAGACACACGTCGTTGCCTCTTCCTTGTCTGTGCCTACGCTCCTACTGATTGTAGCTCGGATGAAGTAAGGGTTAGATTTTACAGGAAGCTTTCCACTTTTCAATAAGCTGGATGCACAGATGTATTATCAATGGCGTGTGATTTTAATACCCAAGTAGGTAGTCTAAACCAAAACAAAAGTCACTCAGGTGGATCATACAGTATTGAGGCTCGAAGAACAGATAATGGTGGTCATCTGCTGCAGCTATGCTCAGATAACGTTTCTCTTTAATAAGCACTTTAAACATAAGGAAAACATTGACATGGTGACCTCGAAATCGACTCAGTGATGGACTCAAACAGATTGCATTGCATCATCCATTTTTAAAGAGGCTCATTCTGGAGCACATGTTCAGACTTAGATCATGCTCTAGTACGAGAACGTTTTTGTCTGTGCCTTACTGGATGAGAAAAAGCCACAGTAAGAAAACCACTTCAGGTCCAACTTAGTGACCGAAACGTCAAGAATGCTCTTGAGGAACAACTAAAGTAGTTAGTGAACCATGTAAGTGATATCCACACCGAGGTAGTTTGGCATGATATCCAAATGTCTATGGAGACAGCAGTAATATTCACCTATAACTTAATACAAAAAGTTAAGAAAAATAAGTGAATTTGAGCTGTGTCAACTGAACTGATAGGTGCTTGGAAACTCACCACTTCTAAGATCGAACACAATCAGGATCATAGGTGGTTTAAATGTAGGCTGATGAAAAATCTACTCCGTGTTGGGTGGTGAAAGCGGGAAAGATGAGGAAGGTAGCGAGAACAAGTAACAGTAGACAACTGATCAGACTTATCAAGGAAACGGTTATTTAAAATCCAGTTCTTAGTGAAACTATCTCAGATAGAGATGGGCGCTATTATTCACTCTTGATCCAGGAGAATGGACCGATATGCAGAACACTTTAGAGAACAGTTCAACTAACCTTCAGCCACACCTCAGTTACCCATCATATTCGATCATCCTGAATGAAAATTGATGTAAGCTGAAAAGGTTATAGGCAATCTCAAGCAAGAGAGAGCATCAGGGCCTGATGGACTAACCACTGGGATTTTAATGATGGTGGTCCAGTTTCAGCAATTAGATTAACTGAAATCTTAGCTAGAATGTGGGAAATGGACGTAATCACATCATACTGGTCACAATCGCTGATCGCTCCAATCTATAAGAAAGGACAAAAATCCTCTTGTGACAATCGCAGAGGAATAAATTTAGTCTATAAATTGTCTAAAATGTTAGCCGCAATCATGCCATAAATAATGCTAGAACAAAATAACACATTTCTTTCTAGTTTACTACTCTGTACATTTCACGATTTTGATTCAATATTGTGTTATATAAATGAAATTCCATCCACATCATTCTGTTATAGTTTTGCAAAGTACTAACAGATGGAGTCATGATTGCACACTACTGAGTCCCATACTAGAACACAAAAACTGAACAATACTTCCTGGTCTTCAATGCTTATTTGATTGAGGTCAATTTGTGAAGTAGGCCATAAAACTAAACTATTCCCATAACCTCATGTTCTTCATATTTACACGAGCTGTTTAAATTATGGAAAAACATAATAATAAGAAAATTTATTCCTGTTTTCAAAAATAATACTCTGCGCCTTTATAAATGGAACCTATTAATAAATTTCAATACTCCAAGTAGTGAGTCTTGGTGAACACCTCAGTAGGCCGGAGAAAAAGCGAATAAAATTGTTTCATTTCTCAGTTAACTTATTGTTGTGACTTTAAGCCCGGCTAATTATCACGTGACTTATTCGCCAATTGGAATACGACTTACATAATTTTAGCACTGTGTCAAACCAATGACGTCTGATCGGTATGAGCAGCTCAGCGTCCTTATTGGTTATTTTTTCTCCCAGCCCTGCCAGTTGAGTGCAGAACACCGATAACAACTTCCGTTATGCGGATCACTTATTTAAAACATACCTGGTTTAATTACAAGCCAAACGGACCACATCACACCATAGAATAGAAAAAAACATTGAACTAATAAGTAGCTGTGACCTTGGGAGACCGTAATTAATAAACTGAACATAATTTAAGAACAGTAAATCGTATAATGATAGTCTATAAGTCAAAATGAAGCTTATAATAAGAGGAATATAGATATACACAAACTAGTTACTGAATAGTTATGTAATAAGGATATATATACAATATTAGTCCATTAATAGTTCTCAGAAGTTACTCGTAATTTAATCTTCACTAGAATATAACACACGTATTTTTTCGTGTCATATTTTATGTAAACAGATTGAAAAGTTTGTATTCTCTCTGTGCAGAAAGCCATAACTGTTCAGTTTATGCTAGTATACTGTAATTTGACATTACCATGTATTAAAAAATTAGGTCCTTGTAAATAGAGAGCTACATTAGGTAGCTTGAATTTTTAAAGAAGTTAACCCATTACAATAATACCACAAATACTGAACAAATATATCTTGTATGTTTTTTATTGTCTGTTGACTTAGGAAGTATTCATTATGACTACTGAATAAATAAAAGTAAGCAAACGTTTGCTGTAAGATATTTTGAACTCTCGATCGAAAGCTTCAAGTACATGAAAGTTTGGGATAGATCACTCTTCCTTTAAATGAGAGTTTTATTCAGGATTGACATGTATCAGCGTCTAAATTAATTATAAGGCATGAAGTGGGAGATATTGCTGAGTACTTAGCTCATCTTGGAAGTCATCAACTAGATATTTAGTTTCAATATTACTTGATAAGTTTTTGTACAAATTTATTGTCTTTCAAAATTAAATTCCTTATATCTAGTCTTTTTTTAACACTCATTACTATCGTGATTGTTCTTGTTAATTTCATCTAGCTGTGATATCATTATGCAACTTGGATCAATACTTATTTTGTTCAAGTCTTCGTTGATCATTACCGGACCCGTTAACAGTGTATAGGAAAGACTCTAAACATAACTGAACTTGGAACCTTCTAGTTACGTATCGAGGATGCCAAACTAAACGTAATTTTGACCTAGTCCTTATTAGCTAATTCAAAAACAATAAATTTGTACATTTCCATCTATTGATTAATAATTAGTCAAATTAGGGTATATTATGCTTCTGTATAACTGATTATAACAAAGTAAATCAATACAGATTAGTATATCAGATTGTGAGCCACATATGCATTTTGTTAACAGTAATAATATTCTCTAGTAGTCCAGATCTCAACAGGTATAGAATTGTTAGAATCAATAAACTCAATAGTTGGAAATCTGTTGACTAATAAATTTGGTAATAATAATGAGTTTTAGTTAAATGGTGTTACAAACTATTGAAACAGTTTGATATATCTCAAGGGCTTTGCAATATATATATAAGTTGTATGCTTAACTACGCCTTTATAAAACACACAATTGGACATAACTAATCAGATAGTTAACATACATGTGAGTAATCAATCATGCGCTTATCGTAAGCAAGTACACTTGGTGATAAATAATGCGTAAAATTGAACAAGAATCAGGTTATCAATTAATAGTCACTTTGTTCAACCCGAAATGTTATGGTGAAACTTGTTCAATAAAGTCATTAAAATGATGAACTCGTTGATCTACAATTACTTAAGCGAAATGGATGTCATTTAAAATGATTCTGCAGATTGCAGATAATCAAACTCCCCAACCTGAAATCACATAGAATAGAACAGAAAACCAAAAGACACTGAATAAGTGCTTCGTCCTAGTCTAGGACTATAACAGTTATGTTCACCAGCAGTCCCATATACGACTGAATTAGGTATCTTCCTGTCATATAATAAATAAGACACTGGACGGCCGACTCGTCCTATTGTGGAACTCCTCAGCAGTGCCCATCTACGACCCCGCTCGCGGGGCTCGAACCCAGAATTTTATTGAGTAGACAAATCAAGGACATGATAATTCTCGGGAAGAAAAGCTCACTTAAAATTCAAGCCAAAATTACTTTCAAGACTTAATTAAAATGTCTTCAAATCAATTTCAGTTGAACAAATCGACAAACAGAATAATCATTTATAAAAACAATAAACTCCAACAACAACTACTAACATTTAAAAATTAATGACTATATAAAATTCAATTAATTGTATCCGCACAAATTGTGCGAGGATTTCCAGGAACTAACGACATAAATTAAAGTAACTACGATCGGCTAAAGAATAGTAATAGCAATCAGTAGCAGTAGTGTTTGCTACTCTGGTCGCGTCTATTTTTGTTTACTTAGTACTTGCTTCAAAGAAAACAACAGCTTTTTTTCAAAAATAATATTTGTTGCTTATTTCGTAAAGGAAATGGAAGACGATTATCTTAAAGATTTAGAAAGTAACAACAGCAAAACAAGTACAAGTAGTTTAGGAATAAAAAACAAAATCAAAGTTTCATGCTCAAGCATGTGATCATAGTGACAGCTAAAACAGGAAATAATGGAATAGTCATTAATGAATCAAAAAATTAAATACAAAAGCAGTCAAACATGAAATTATAGATTTAAAAACAGTATATAGTGTACACATATTAAAGAATATGATAATATTATAACGAGACTATTTGTAATGTTGAAACTGATTCTTGTTGCACAGGCAACAGATAATGTGTCACTTAATTCGATAACTGATATGCATATGCTCCGAACTGTCATTATTACAAGTTATATATGGTTGTATTAACCTACGAGAATCACAACAACTCTCTTGTACAATATTATAAACTGATACAACAAACTAGTGAACATGAATACTAAATAATATACTTGGAATGTATTAGGCCACTAAAGAAAATTAATAATTTTCATACTTTTTTTCTAAGTATACAAAAATAAACAAGTTGGTTTATGAAGGAAGTTGAAATCTTTGGTGCAGTGTGTACACGCACATACACATACATCAAACATTATTGAGAACAATTCAGTGAGACCATTTAAACATAAATTCATTGTTCACTTAAGTCGTTGTAACATTAGAGATGCACATAAAGCCAAATATAGATGAAGTTGGCAAATGGATACATATGTATGAATAATCATGCATAAAAAAATTTGTTTATTGTTTACAACTTTGTAATAAATAGGAATATTATAGTTTCTTTTGACAAACAAAACAAAACACATGAATGATTCGTATCAGAAAATTTATGATAGAGAATATTTTTAAAAAAAAAGTCACTAATATCAAATGATAGAAGAGGAGAAATGAGCATGAATTACACATATTATTCATAAATATACTACTATTACTACTTACAAACGACAAAAGTAGTAGTAGTTAGAAATATTATAGACAATCAATTAATAGGGATTTTCATAAATTTCTTGAAAAAAGCGGAAGGATACGGATAATAATTTCTGTTGAGTAGAAAAGAAAACAAACAAGCACAATTATGGTTGAACACCAATGGATTACATAACAGTTACATTATCAGTATCTAATTCTAATGTAGAATTAATCGACTTAGAATTAGCATCAGGTGGTGGGGGTCGTTTAGGTGGTAGATCTTTACTCAGTTTCAATTCATGAATAGTTGGCGGCGTGATCATTTGTGATGGTAATGACAATTTTTGACTATGATTAATGGTTGTTAATTCTGTGCAGTTTGTGGTTGAGCTACTTATAAGTTGTGGAAGACTTTCATGGCGAGAATGGTGAACTGATACTTCTGAATTACTACTGCTACAAATGTTGTTGTTATCACCATCATTTTTGTTTTCTATGTCAGTGCCAGAGGGATTTTCTGATTTTTCAGGATCATTATTATTCACATGAGTTAATGAATAATTGGTTGGATTTAAAAGAACTGGTGGTTTTGGAGCAGCATTTTTCTTTCGTTGAAGTATAGGAGTAGTACTTAAATTTGACATCCTTGTAAGACACATAAACCAAATCAAACAACAACAAAAAGGTAATTTAACGCTGTGAAGAAAATGACAAATGAAAAAAACTAAATATACTCACTCAAATACTATATACATATGCCAGAGAAACTTCTGAGCCGATTACCAGGTTCTTAGTCTTTCGAGACAGTGTTTTGGAAGGGATATCTGACGATAGTCCTGGCATAAAAAATCTAAGAACTTTACGGAAGCGCACCATATATTATGTCAAATATATATAATACGTAATGTTCTTCGGCAGGTACGTTTACTGCGTTTAACTAATAACTTACTCATAGAATATTTCTTATGAAACATTTCAACTTTTTCTTCATCTTATGTATACGTAAAACACTGAACGGCAAATGTAAAACTACTCTAATAGAAAAATTTGTGTAGATACCACTATTACTTAAATGATAAACCAGAAGACAGTCCAACATTTGTCAACTATTTACAAAACAACCTTCCTCACAAAAAAGAAAAGTAGATCAGAGAGTTCAACTCAAGAGGAATGCTGTAAATGTAGAATAACACGAACTTTGTGAAATCAACGCACAGGATAATAAAAATGTACAGTCTCAATCATAAATGTCCGATTTCGGGTTGTGCGTCCAATTTATTTTCTAGAATCGACTACTTGCTACATGCTAGTTTGCATGAAATAAGGAAAGAAATGTCTAGGAAAGTTGTGTTATACACAAGTCCCGAATAACTAAGTGTATGAAGCCATATCAGTTCAAAAGTATGTCAGTTGCTAAAAAATGAAATGCGTACAGAAGTTTTTCAAACGATCAGTTAACCAAAAAAATACCTTTACAGTTATAGATAACACGGGGAGGCATACAGTAGATACGGATCTTATGGGATACAATTGCTCTTCTAGATGTGAAATGACGTTATTGAGTCGATATCTTATCAACTAAGCTCTTAAGTTCAATGAACTGATCAGCCAAATTAGTTCTTGTAGAAAACGATGGGTTTAGTTCAGAGGGTTTTTAAACCGTAATGAATTACTACAACGAATACCAGACACGGAAGTCCAACGACAGCCAACTAGAAATGATAAAATGAAACATATCAGTCAAATATTAATAAATTATCAAGAATTTTTGCTAGTAGTCAACTACATGTTACGTAACGTATCTAGTTCCGTCGCAGCACCCGTTGACCCAAGTTCAATTCCTGAATTTCATTTACAATTTCTATTTAGTACAATTGACCATTTGTGTAACAACACTAGCGCAACATTATACATTTCCGTAGACCAAGAAATGGAAGAAATCAACAGTAAAATTGATGGTTTCGGAAATGTAGATCTGGATGTTCCTATATCCAGTAATAGCAATGCAGACAAGAGTGAAGCGAACATGTATATATGAGTGAATTATGAAATCCCTGAGCCTAGTGGAGAATCCAACGATGACAATGTTGATATTTGTGGTAAATGCTGTTTGCTCCAACCACCAAGAGTCGAAAACTGTATTGGTGAACGGATCAGATGTTCAAGATGAAGCATATTCAAATCCTCTAGTTTGTTTTGCAAGGACCGCTGGAGGTGACTTCCTGTTTGGAGAATTGTACGGCTATGATAAATAGTCATGGATTCTGTACGTGGATACCACACTTAATGGTACTTGTAGATATCAACAAGCGTTCAATAAGAACGTAAAATGACCCTTTCTAGGTTCTCCTCAACAAACTGATTTAATACTCCAGCCTTTTTTCATTCAATGTATTAACAATAGTCCGGTCAGTCAATAGAAATAGCTATGTAATAACTTTTTACTAAGTGCGTACCACATATAGCATAGAAAACATCAAGTATAATTGCCTAATAATAAGTATGAATTTTTGCATTAATGACCTTTACATAATTTGATTTAATTGTGAACAGTAAGTTTCCTAGACAGATAAAACTATTTTTAATGTTAAGCAGTTGACCTGTACCAGACAGTAAATGTAAGCTATTCCATGTCTGAGACAACTGCGGTTGTATTGATTCTCTGTTTGACATGGTTTTTATATATTTTTTACACGTTACTGAAACCTCATTTCACCACTGAATTTAAGCTGGTGACGTTTACGAAATATGTGCGTACAATCTGAAAGACATGTTACATGATTACATTAAATGATTTATTCGGCGTTGTGACGAGATGACAATTGTAAATTAAATTTGCGATGAAATTAATAACAACTTACAACTGAATATTATATTACACTTTACATAACACAAGATGAAAGTTTGTATAATTACGATTGTACGGTTGAAGAAAATGTAATTGTCCGAAACAACATTTTCTTCACTGGAACACCAAAATTTTTAAAAATTATTTCATTGAATTCATGAAGCAATCAACGTTAGACCGCCAGTGAAAACCTGGAAGGATAGTCCGAACGTATCGTCCTGGAATAGGACTCTTCAGCAGTGTTCATCCACAATCACACACGTGAGCCTCGAACTCAGGGCTTTCGGTCTCGCTTGAATCATTTAATTGTTCCTATCTTGAAGTGGTTATCTTCACTTTTTGCTGACTAGGTTAATTTATATTCGGGCAAACTAGTAACAATGATCACGATAAACTTGCGCTTAGTAAGAGTGAACTTTTTAATTCTATTCAATTACTTTGTATGTACAGTGTATTCACCAAATAGATCTTATACTACAACATCTTGACATTATACATATATCATCTATGCAACAGTTGACAAATGAACGGTTTCAAATGCTTTTTATTTTTTACATCATTTATACATTTAGTGACTCAGTTGACATTTATGTCATATACGAATTTAATCATAGTGGGATATTCTAAAATTAACTATACATAACTGAAAAACCTTAATCTCGTGTCTACACAATGGATGATAATAAAAATGACTATTCTTTTAATTTCAGTATCATTTCTTGCAATCTTCTAGTAATGATGTTCAGTGTTTGAAATAATCGCTTGTTCAAACACGTTCAAATGTTGCTTTTAAGTAGAGTAAGACTGTGAAACGTGGTGGATCAAGTGAACTCTTTGGACAGGTAAACAATACACATAAATCAAATTCATTTTAAGTGACATTACAACACACTATCCTAATACTTACTGCCACTGAATTGGTCGACATGATTAATCTCTTCATATGCAATTGATGATTAGGTCGGGATCCAATTTGTTCTCTACACATACACATTTTAAATTTCACATTTGTTGGCGTGTCACATCAAATGACTTAAATTGTCACTATACATATAACTAACTGTTAAACAGGTTTGGACAAGAGTTCAGCATTAACTTGTGTTAAGCCTTATATATCGCTGACAATCACTATTTTCATTATTGAACAGTTAGCCCACGAACAAAAGTTGAACACCATCACTTGTCTTATTCACTACTAACTAAAGTTTGTTACTTGTAAAATACATTTTTCCAAATAAATGAACCGACTGAGACAACGGTTTATAAACCTACGATTAGAACCTACGACAGAACCCACCCAAACAAATTGAAATAAAATAGTGGGTATTAGTGAAACAGTGATTACATAATTTATAGGTTAGATTGGAACAATCACGTGAGTGGTTTTAAAAAAACAAAAAAGAGAACTACTTGAATTCATTGCGCATCACAGCTAGCAAAGTCTACGAAGCATTGGATATTTTTTAAACTACGATACGTATCTATCCTAAAAGATACGAGAAATAGAGTGAGCATTATTGAAGGCTACTATTAAAAAGAGTAACCGTTGAAAGAAGGAATAACATTTTAAGGTTATGAAATTTTTCCGATTCGTCCTCTGTCCCTTTGCCTATACAATCAATCAAAAACGTAGTTTTCAAGACGTTTAATGAAGAGTCTACGTTCAAAAAAATACTTTAATTATTTGAATATGGTAACAATTTGTTATTGTTGTTACTCCGGTCGTTTTATTTCGTATGTTTATTTTGAACACCTACATGATGATCACTTTAGAGGCGTACTTGCGTGTTTGGGATTCCCAACAAAATAAAAGTTTATTGGACAGCCTTAGACCCCAAATGCCCTGGTACGGCCGAGGGTGCGGTGCAATTTCAATTTACATCCAAATACATAAAGAACTTGAAAAAGTTCCAGTGAAACGACTGCTTTAAAATATTCCCTTATATTGTTCAACTTACGGCAGAATGAAATCCTGAAAATAATTATTACTGAAGATTTAGAGAACTTTATTTCCACAATCTGTGAATTCGTATCTCAGTTTCTAAACGAAGAAGTGCTTATTGCCTCTGCAGCAAACCTATCTATTTATTATTATTTATTTATTTGAACACATAAATATTGGTACAGAGGGGCACCAAATATATATGCGCCACACAAAACAATGATAATTTGAAGAGAAGGAGAAAAGAGAAAAAAAAAAGTAATGAACGTGGGGAATTATAAAAAAAAAGGGAGAGAGAGAACAATGGTGGGGGAAACGGAAAGGTACAATCAGAAGAGATCTTTCAGTTAAGGAAGATACAACCACTTTTTATGAAGAAAGTAAGAGGTTACAGCACGATCGCCACTGGCTTCTATTCTTAGCCATATCTGATAACGTCTCTAGCCACTGCGTTACACCGTCTCTCGGACCCCAACCAGGGAGTCGTGAAGGACCAACAGAAGCTAGCCCTTTGCAGCTTTCTTTCATACCACGACACCATGTCATATACTGACCACCTCTCCGCTTTTTCCAACCAGTCCCAGAGTCGGCAAATAATGCACGACGTGGAATTCTCTGGGACGACATTCGTAGAGCATGTCCAAGCCACCGAAGTCGGGGTTTCAAGATGGTGACACCAATTTCATTATCGTCTCTGTGACCGAACACACGATGCCGAACCTCTGCATTACTGACATGGTGTTGCCACTGAATGTCAACAATCCTTCGGAGACAACAATGATCAAACGCAGAGAGACGTCTAACATCCTCAACTCGGAGAGGCCAGGTTTCACAAGCATAGAGCAAAACTGCTCTCACCGTCGCGTTGTAGATCCGACCTTTTACAGCCAGACTAACATCACGAAGGCGCCAAAGATAGCCCAGATTGGCATAAGCCGCTCTGGCTTTCACTATACGAGCATTGATCTCATCACTCACACCACCACCAGCACTTATGCAGCTACCTAGATACACGAACTTCTCGACTACTTCAATCTGCTCACCATCCAGAGTGAGTACAGGATTAGAATCCTGCCAGTCTTGTAGAAGTACTTTGCACTTCGAAGGTGCAAAGCACATACCATACCTACGGACATTGATTGCCAACTGATTAAGTGCGGATTGCATGGCTTGAACATTCTCGCACAGTAAGACGATATCATCCGCATACTCAAGGTCGAGAAGTCTTTCTCCAGGCAACAGATCCACACCACCATTACTTACATCCGTCAGAGCTGTTTCCAGAATGTCATCGATGGCAAAGTTGAAGAGGAATGGTGAGATTGGGCAACCCTGTCTAACTCCACTGCTCGAATGGAACAATGGAGAAAGGTGGTTGTATGCCCTCACTCTGTCTGAGGTGTTTGTGTATAGGGCTTTTAGGATGTTAATAAACTTCTCAGACACACCCTTCTTCAATAGACAATCCCAGAGAACAGTTCTGTCCAACGAATCGAAGGCAGCCCTGATGTCAACAAACACTACGATTGTTGGCCTTTCATAAGTATGGTGGTGTTCTAACATTTGGCGGAGGGTGAAGATATGATCAATACATCCTCGACCAGAACGAAACCCAGCATGCTCCTCGCGAGTCAATCCTTCTCGGGTTTTGAACAACCTACGAAGTATAACGGAATCCGATAGCTTGGACGCAATCGGAAGTAGACTTATCCCCCGATAGTTGTTACAGGCCCTGGTATGGCCGAGAGCGGGGAGGGTTCGCCCTCCCTCTCGAAATACTTTCACACGGCCACGCGTATACAGCCTCTGCCAGGGAAGTCCTACTCACTGCCTTCTCGTGGCGGGGTTGTTGTTTACGAAAATGAGAGGAAGAAAAGCGAATGTCCGGCCCTATAACCGGATCCCAATTCTATGGTGCACATGGGCTCCAGTATCCTGCGGGAACAAATGGCGTATGAACCAATCGTTGGTCACCGGCTACCATGGGACTGCATCTCCTCACGATGCTCCACTGCCTTGTGGACTAGACCTTTAGGTCAAAGGCTCGGGGTGTGGCCCCCTAAGAAAACCACCTGCTTCGGTCTGGGCACCCGGGCAGTATCCCAGCCCACTCACTAAAACTATGATGAACAATTTGCTTATGGAAAATATTCCTTTCTATCTGATTAACATTGAAATAACTCGTACTATTATTATTATTGTTATTGTTATTATTATTATTATTAGTATTATTATTATTATTATTATTATTACTCTACCACGTCATTTATTCACCCTCTCTTATTCCTACTTTATATATGCGTTTCGACCTAGACAGCAGCTCACCTATGGTGAAAATTCAGCTTTATCTAAACGTTCCCGAGTCACTGCCTGGTTGAAAATTGTATGTTACTACCGAACATGAGTACTGAAGCAGTTTTTCTGAAACCGCGTGCACCATTCAAACTGGCTACCTTCAACGTTCGCACACTTATGCAGGTCGGACAACAGATAGGACTGGCTATGTCTTTGGAAAGTCTTAATATTGATGTGTGTTGTCTATCCGAGACCCGTATTTAAGACTCTGGTGAAGTACTACAAGTTCGCTCTCCATCTGTCACTTCAAAAAGCTTGTTTTATGTGCGTTTATCCGGGGACCCTGTGGCATCTTCGTCTGGTCTTGCTAACGTTGGTGTCGCACTAAGCGCGAGAGCTGAGGCAGCACTAGTCGACTGGATCCCCATTAACAGTCGGTTATGTGCTGTTAGATTAGAAAGTTCCATCAAAGTGAGAAGAAATCGGCGTGAGAAACGATGTCTTTTCGTCATCTCCGCCTATGCCCCGACAGATTGCAGCCCGGATGCAATCAAGGACGAGTTCTACCACCAGTTAACTGTTCTTCTCAAGAAAGTGCGTTCGACAGATATTGTAGTACTATCCGGATACTTGAATGCTCAGGTCGGGCGTCTAGGCACAGAAGAGAGTCGTTTAGGTGGCCGATGGGGACTCCTTGGTCGCAGGACAGATAACGGGGACCGTCTACTGCAACTATGCACAGACCACAACCTGTTTCTGGCTAGCACTAACTTTCGGCACAGTCATCGCCGATGTGCCACCTGGCGTCCTCCTTCTGCATCTCAAGCCTGGACTCAGATTGATCACATCGCGATCAGCTACCGCTGGCGCGGTTGTGTACAAGACTGCCGCTCCTTTTGGAGTACCTATCTGGAATCTGATCATGCTCTGGTCTGCGCCAATCTTACCTTACTTTTCAGTGGACAACGAAGTGACCGCCACCAAAGGATTGATGTTAGCAAGCTGGCTGCAACTTCTGTTGCTAGTATGTACCGAACCGAGCTAGCTTCTAGGCTAGCTACCATTCCACCGAAAAGTATAGATGAGCATTGGTTGCAATTGCATGACGCCATGAAAATGGCGGGTACAGTCTGTTGTGGGTTTGCGAAACGTCCCGCTTACAAGCACTGGGTTTCTTCTGGTTCCTTACAACTGGTTGAAGCCCGTCGGTCTACTCCGGGTGACCGTGAGTTTGACCACAGACGAAGGATGTTACGTAATGAAATCGGGCAAAGCTTGAGTAAGGACCGAGAAGCCTGGTGGTCGGAGCGTGCCAGTGAGTTGGAAGCAGCAGCTGCATCTGGTAATTACCGGAAGCTCTTCCAACTCATCCGAGCCACTGGCAGCAAGAAGTTTGGTGTGAGCGAAACAGCAAACCTATCTATAAGATATTGTAGTGTAGTTGGATTTTTAGTAAAAGCTAACTAGTTTATACATTTTTGCTTGTCAACTCTAAATCTTAGTATTATTTTAACTGGAAAAAAAATCTCTATAATCATATGTTAATGCTAATAATAATTGCATCAGATTTACCAAATAGGTTCTATATGCCCGTCTAGTCATTATTCAATAAAACCTGCTCATTTGATTCTAATTATTATTAATAAGCCGCAGAATAGTTCATTTATTTTTCCAAGAGAGCACAAAATGTTTTAGGGGATACATGTAATGATTAATGTCGTCTATGATCTTTTTAATTTTTTAAATTGAAGGCATTTAAAACTCATTGGACGTGAAATTCATCAAACACTTCTCAAGCACTTTCCAAACATCTCTCTCAAGTGATTATCCTGTAGGTGTTCAAAATAAACATACGAAATAAAACGACCGGAGTAACAACAATAACAAATTGTTACCATATTCAAATAATTAAAGTATTTTTTTGAACGTAGACTCTTCATTAAACGTCTTGAAAACTACGTTTTTGATTGATTGTATAGGCAAAGGGACAGAGGACGAATCGGAAAAATTTCATAACCTTAAAATGTTATCCCCCCTTTCTACCCTCACATTTATTGATGTTCGCCTTTATAAAAATGGTCCAAATCTTCATATTTGTAGGGACATGCATTGAAATGCAGTTAAAATTTAAGGAGAAAAAAGTTGGTTTCTTGATGATCAAATATATGAGGTCTATTAAAAACTGTTGTCAACTAAAAGAACTAAGTAATACTAACAGACCAAGTGTAAGAATAAAGATTTAAGCAGAATAACATGAACGCAGGTTATTTGGTTAGGTTCTCATAACTTGCTTTGAATGTGAAGTACTAGAAAACGAAAATTACGAAGTGGGTTGAAAGTACTTACATAAATTAGTATGCTTGGGAATTTTTTTCAATACACATCAGATCTGACGATATTTAAATTACTGTTCATACTCTCTTTAAGATAAAGGGAATTATGTAAGCGAAACACAGGAACAGTCAATTATCTCAACATTTAAGTTTCTTAGCTATTTGATCAAATCATGTGCACCATAAACTGAGTCAAGGTCGACAAAACCAGTACAACTGTTAAATGATACGATTACATTGATTTCTTTTCTGACTATTCATCCATCTTGTGTATTTTTTACTGCTATACACTAGGTGAAATTAAATATGTATGCATAAATCAAACAATATTTATCGGAAACAACACATATCTAGACAATAACCTTTTACGATATAGGTAATGATGCAGTTTTCAGTAAAGAATGTGTGGATGGATGAAAAGAAATTGTTTTTACAATGACTGTTGACAGGATTTTTTGGTGTGGTTTATTTGAACGGATCCATAGTGAGCTAGAACAGCCATGTGTATTGAGGACATTATGTTATTTGGTTAACTTAACAAGTGATGTATGTAACAAATGTCACACAAAGTAACATTTAGAAGCTACATATTAATCATCTGATTTTCAACTGTTGGCTTACTGAGATAAAATAGCTTTATTTAAGTCGATTACATAATAGCAAATAGAATTGTAATTTAGCTCATAAATATTGTCAATCAAAGTATAATGCATGAAAGAGCACATATAAGTAAAAATTAAATACCTGACAGTGAGTGAATCGTATAAAGCTTATCATCAGTAGTAGGTGCAGATATAATAATAGCTTAACGTTAGATAACAACATTTTAGATCATTGATCAATAAGCTGTAGAAGCTTGCTCATTTCCGATCTTGATTGATTGCATTAAATGACCTATCGTTGAATTAGTGTGAATCATTGAACCATATTCAAATTGCAATTATAAGTTGGTTAGAGAGATATATGGAGAATTGTAATTTCGATAAATAATTCTTCAAATAAAAAGATCAAATGTTATTAACTGATATTTCTGCAGTTCAGTAAGGCATAAATTATTTTGGGATGGAAAGGAGCAACTACACGTACAGATTCGGATTATCCGGTGAAATTCACTGTGATTTCTACATAAATTCAGTCAATAATCATACAAGGACCGTAGATTAACATTCTTCAACAACCATTTTATAGACAAATAAAGACAAGAACATACAAGTCCGAATGAAAAAAACAATATTTTTAGAACGAAAATAACTTATTAAGGTAATCTATTACCTGGAAGTTATAGCAGACTGAGTTGAATGAGAAGTAGAAACACCGGAATCATGTTCAACACCAATAGGTTTTCTGGGAGCAATTAATTGGTTAACATTCTGAGATGATTGTTCATTTGCTATTGTATTGCTATCTAATCCATGGGAAACACCAGTGCCGGAATTCGATGACTTCAATGAAGGTACAGAGCCAGTAGTAGATGGACACTGTGAAGAAACTTTTATTCCGAAATAAGGTGGAACATGAGTTAGACGAAACGAGGCTGTCGTGCAAAAAGTAATCGAAAAAAAGTGGACAAATACTCTAACAGTTGTAAACGTGAAGAAATTTTATTTTTAATTAAGTTAATATATTAAATATAACACACCATACATTCAGTGTGTTGACTAATGTGATCAATAGAAAAAGGTTAACTAAAATTAATTAGAAGGAAAATTGTAAAATAATCTACAGTACATTATATGAATAAAATATTAGGTAAAAAGATTTGATACGGGCCAGTGTGGACTTAAACATAAACTAATATTTCAGTCAATAATTATAACAATTAATAGGTAATATATATATATATATATATATATATATATATATATATATATATATATATATATATATATTCAGCTTTGATTCGACCAATATTGTTAGGGTAGAGAGTCCGTACAACTTTAATGTACTTACTTGGAATATCTTTATAATTGGTTACTGTAAAAAGAATTAGGGATATATCTTGATGAAAAGTAAAGAACGAACAGAGATAGATTAGGCTACTGTCTAGTGCTTTATAGTCTTCGTATTCCTTCAGATGATGTAAGAAATATTAATTACAATTGTTTAAATCATTAAAATCAGCACTAACAATTTCTAATACAAAATTGCTGTCAGATTTGAAGGTCATGGGTTTAATCCCTAGTAAGGCTGTGAATGTGTACTGAATAGATGAATCCAATACTATGATAAAACATTTATCTAATGTCGCCTGGTTTTCAATATTTGTCTAACCGAAGTTAGATCACGTAGTGAAACTCCAAACTCCATAATCAATTAGGTTGATTCATGGTTGTAAAACTACAAAGTTATGTATGAAGTAATGTACCAAATCAGTTGTTACCTTGTTCTTGACCAAATAACTGTTCTGCATTTTGGATAAGAATATCTACTAAATGAATTCCTGGACCATTGCTTTGTAAGAAATCTAAAGATTTCCCTCTGAATACAAAAATAATAAAAGTAATTGAATATAGTGTTATAACATTTCATTAATAATAACAGTCAATAAATGATAAAATAATGATGTATTTGTAATATCTCAATTGGTGGAAAATTGGATTCTTACATTTTGTGACTGTATAAGTTTTATTATCATAAGAAATATCTAACCAATGCTTAGTTTATTTCTAAATTAAAAACTAAAACTCAAGTAAATCAATAGTTTTGAAGAAAAGAACAATTAAAAAAGTATCAATGATAAAGAGAAATTCCCTAGGCAATGAATTTATAAAAATAGATTAGTTAAAAGACCATAAACTTAGTTCCACTTCTTTTAGTCATAAAGTGAGCAGAAACAAACAATTGAGCACAATAAAATGATTTCATTTCATTTTGTTAGCTTTTCATCAGCTGTTTACAACTTATTTGATAATTTTGATTTTAAAATAAAAGTAAACAGACGAATAACAGTGAAATTAGTTAGATGCTGTTATGTAGCATGATGGAATGATGATTCCAATAGATGTGATGAAATTGGAGAAATTTACTGTTGTAACTAAATAGAATATGTGACAGAAGATTATGGATCAGTAAATACGGTAATAAGAGATCACAAAGGTAAAAAAATAACTGATTACATAATGAAGTAGCTAAACACATTAATAGGTTTTTAAAAGCAACACGAGTTAACATCAGTTAAATAAAAATGAAATTATTGGAAATAAGAGAAAGAGTTGGAAGAATGATGAGATAAACTGACGATAACGTCACTATGGTAAGAAACAATATGAATTTTATGTGTATTGGCACTGGGTTCGAATCCCAATATGAATATTACCACTGAAATGTAGGAACATCCAACTGACAAACCCTGAATAAGAATAAATGCATAGTATGGATTTCATTGCTAACCATTATCTAACCCTTAAAGGAAGATGAGAATAACAACTTTACTCATAAAATATTGTTACTTCAATTAAACAGAAGTCATATAGTCACTAAAATTTATAAGATATGTATGGTAGAATAAAACAGTATTTTTGGTACTCAGGCCCCCAAATGCCCTGGTACGGTAGAGAGTGGGGAGAGTCCGCTCTCCCTCTCGAAATACTCTCACATGGCCACGCGTATATAGCCTCTGCCAGGAAAGTCATACTCACTGCCTTCTCGTGGCGGGGGTGTTGTCTACGAAAATGAGAGGACGAAAAGTGAATGTCCGGCGCTATAACCGGATCCCAAATCAATGGTGCACATGGGCTAGCTCCAGTATCCTGCGGGAACAAATGGCGTATGAACCAATCGTTGGTCACCGGCTACCATGGGACTGCATCCCCTCACGATGCCCCACTGCCTTGTGGATCAGACATTCAGGTAGAAGGCTCGGGGTGTGGCCCCCTAAAAAACCACCTGCTTCGGTTTGGGCATCCGGGCAGTATCACAGCCCTCACATTTATCAAATGAGATCTGTGTGGCGCATATGTATTTGGTGCCTCCTTGTACCAATATCTATGTGTTGAAATAAAAATAAAATTCGGTACTCAGATGAATAGATTATGATGAAAAACAATTCAACTGGAAATTAAGAAATCAAGTTGACTAATCACATACACAAAATCAACAAAAATGTACGCATAAATTGTAAACAGAAACTTAATCACAAAAATGAAATGGAAATCATTTTTATGTGAGACTAAAATGTTATATATAATACTTTAGGCTACATAGTTACGCTGACCTTAAATAACGAGACTATGACCAATCACACTTATGACCTAAAAGAATTCTGTACGATAGAATGTGTTGTTGATTTATTGGCCCCTAATTAATGAATTTATTATCATTTATGCAGATTGACTAATCAGTCTAATTAATAAACTAATCAACTTAACGATCTAACAAATCTTGGAATAGAAGTTATTTATTTAAAAATTACGATAAATTGTAATTTGGTCGAAGCGGTTTAATGGTGATTGGCCAAATTAGTAGATTATATTCGTCACAGATTTTTAGTAGTTCGTGTAGCATTGAGAATCAAAGAGCAATGGAAGGGTGTTTCGTCCCAGTTTGTAAGTTAGCAGTGTGGAATCATGATGGTGATAGCTAATCATAAATACGACCATGATAATGAATGTTTGAGTGAATATCCTTCAATAAAGTGACATCGTTGCTATGGTTAGTTTCTAGAGAACTTTCAAATATCCGGGTGTTTACCATTACTAAGCCTTAAAGTTATGATAGACACCGACATGTTCATGAAGTTTACGGTCTTCGGGCAGAACAACATAGACTAATCACGCTCAGTAGTCTTGAATGTCGACGATACAAAAAACACACACAAAGCCTTTACAAATAAAAGTAGCGGACCAATAAGAAAATATAAACAGTATTCATTACTATGCCATGATGTAAGGATTAATATTGAGATGATTTACGCATAATAACTGGATTAGCCAAAATAAATTCAAAAATTCATGCAGACAAAAATGAAAACAATTGCTTACAAATCTTCAATTTGTCGTGCTGAACTGCCATTGACAATATTATTACCAGTACCCATGGAACAGTATGAAAGTCTATACACATTTGGTGCAATCACTATTGATAAATTATCAGAAGTCATTTTATTCACATCTGATTGACTAGACAATTTCTGCAAGAAGCACATTAAATAGCCTAAATTTAAACGAAACTCCTTCGGCATTTTTTCAAGGCAACTATGAATTAACTGTAGATTAACCGCTGATGAATTCGGTCTATGATTGAAAAGAGAAAAAGATAGAATGAATGATTTGTGTGTTAAAACAGTAATAGTAAATACAGCTAAACTATTTCTAAGTGTATGGAAGAATCGATTACGATTGAAAAAAGTATTATATCGAACTAGTGTTAATTTTTAACCTAAGCATAATTTTAGTGAGAACCTATTGAAAAGAAGTTGGGTTATTGAGAAAATCTCTCTCCTGTGATTGTGAACATGAGGATTTAAATTTGAAATTCAAACAAACGATTCTACTTATAATGCAATGAGGTAATAAAAACCTAAGTAATCGCCAGAGCTACTTTGACAGATATGTCAAGATCATCGGCAGTATCATAAATTGATCGACATTTTTACTGTACTGTGAAATTTCGATACAATCATTAAGAGAGTAAGCACCAAAATGTCTGGAGCCATATGATTTGTTTTAAGCAACTATTTATCACTATGACAGGGCCCTCAAACAAAGATGAATCACTTTCTGTGTCAAATAATCTTCGAATTTAAGACAGGAAAACTAAAATGTAGATAATCATGGGAAAACGAGTTTGTCTATTTAGTTAAATTGCCCAAAAGAAAAAACAATCATCTGAATATAAAATTATCTCAAAGATCAGAAAAGTACTAAAGAATAAACTATGAGGTGATTACAGTTTTAAAGAAGGTATATAATGTATAACGTATTGAGGAGTGAAGTCGGGAAATAAATCGACTTCCGATTTTCTCGAACAAGCAACCTCCAAGGTCAGCCTATAACTAACTTGTCGAAGCCGTACTAAGATTTCAACCCGTGTACGGTCGTGATGGATGAACGATATTGAGGTTTGTCGAATTAGAACAAAACAAACTCATAGGATTGTCTGACATCTAGTAGTTCTACAGGTTAACAGAATAAGAATTAACAAAAAGTCTTTAATCATATTAGTAATCTTATGTGAGTTCTTTACAGAGGGTATTTTGATAATGGTGAGCGAAATTTATGGTTAATTAACTGACAAGCAGAATGCTTACTAATAGATGATGGGCAATGAAACAATGAGATTGGCTGATAGCTATTCAAGATATGAAAAGAGCAACTGGCAGATTAGGTATCTCTTCGAGCAACGTGATATACCTATACACAAAAATCAAACATGATTCAATATCACTCAATAAATAACCGGTTGGAGAAAGTGAATTTGGAGGTCACTCATTCGCTACAAAGATTTGAAACCTGACTAAGAGACCCAATTTTTACCTACTAAATATAAATACTGGAGAAATGTCACCAAAATGTTACTTTTGATTTTGTAAGTAGCATATAAAAATATGAACATATCTGTTAAATGTTTTCATATATAACAGAAAATGATTGACGAGATAAGCAGAAATTTACGATGCATTTTATATAAACCTTAACCTAATCCAAATTTCTAGTAGCGATTATTGGCGTATAATTAATACTATACGTCGATGAAATAACGCATTCATCATCCAGGAATATACAAACCAAAATAATATTCACAATTTGAGAGAAAATTATGGTCATTCATTAAACGCAACACATTTTTTCTTACAATAAAAAACGTGTTTCTAAATGAAATATTTTATCCAAAAAAAGGAATTTACTTTTTAGAAGCAGCAGCCCATTGATCAGCAAAATCATATGTGATTAATGGTTCAGGAAGACTAAGCAAATATTGTTTCAAAGCACCAGCAACAACAGCACAGTCACATTTTCTAAGTAAATGTTCATCGATTTGCATGATATTTAAAGCTTTCTGAATAATGATATAAAAAATGTCATTAACAATAAAAATATTAATAATAATGACGTAATGTACAGAAAATTTCGATATGTTTATATCCACAGACCCGGTTTAGGCGACGGACATTCGCGTTACGTCCTCTCAATTTCGTAATTATCAGCCCCTCCGCGAGAAGGCAGTGAGTAGGACTTCCTTGGCAGAGGCTGTATACAAATAGCCATGTGAGAGCATTTCGAGCGGGAAAGCAGACTCTCCACACCCTCAACCGTACCAGGGCATTTGGGGACTATTATCAACATCATTATCATAGCTGAACTGTGAAAATTTAAAGTGAAACACAATTAGAGATAACTCTTCATAGTAGTAGAATTGAGAGGAATGAATGACAAAGGTGTTATCATAGAATTTCTTAAAATTGGAAAAAATAAACCAATGAATTCTAACTTAGTGATCTGAAAGTATCATGAAGATCACAGAACTCTGAAGATATGAATTTAATACACTGATTTGAATCTTCATCGAGCAATCCAAAAAGGTATATGACTAAGATGAAACGTCCTATAATTGATTGGTCGCTGAATAGTGATAAATATCATGTCTAATTCTTTGATGTCAACTGATATTTTGTCGACGAACTTGCAATCTGGCCACTAGTATAGTTAAATCGACATATCTGTTAAGATATCAAATGGTAGGTAATCGGCAGGACATTGGTGATCACTTAGTGATTAGTCGATCGTAAGTATCTCAGTATCATTAAAAATTAGTCGCGGCCCGAATAGTCAATTATAACACCTCAGACTGTGAAGCTGAATAATGCGGGTTCGAATGCCACAGAGAGCACCGATTCTCCTAAGACGACAGGTTTGCCTTTCTGAAAAGTACATGAAAAATGTCCAGGGTTTCCTACCTACCTCTAACCACATAACATAAAACACCTCTTTAAAAACAAGCTAATTTAAGGTGGATCGATTGCATAAACATGATACAGTGGTATGAACTATCGATTGCAAAGCACTGGATTACAGCTTTAGCATCAACCTACTTCTAAGTTTAAAAATTGAAAACATAATTGTCTTACTAGGGAACTCGTTACGTACATACATAATTTTTGTGACATTACTTAACTAACCTCAACCAACCGCTAAGCATGTGAAATAGTGTTAACATAAATAGTATTCAACTTTTAATTACCAGTTTTGCAGGTTAACAGAACTAATAATAAGCCTTCAAATCTGAGATATAGATTAATAATGAACCTCCGAGTAATTTTCAAAACCTTATAACGAAAAAATGTGTCCTTCCTATGAGGTTTTAATTCAAAACGTTTAATAATATAAACAGAAGCAGCCAGTCACAACGTAGAACCTAGCACGTACGTACGTCAGCTAAAGTTGGCATAGACCATTAGTGCAAAGAGATGAAATTAGTAGGCCAAATCTGTGAATGGTAGAGGTAGTAATAGTATCAGTGGTAAAAGAAAAGGTGAGGTATCGAAGATACCGTTCTGTTGGCTCAGCGGTCTAGAGGTTAGGCGTGTACGTGCAAGACCGAAAGGTCTTAAGTTCAAATTCCTTGTGAGAGATCGCGAAGGAGCACTCCTGGAGAATCTCATGCTAGGACGAAGCGGCTGTCCAGTGGTTCCAGCTTTTCGGTGGTGGTCTGATATTGATAAATTCATGATTTCAAATAAATTTATATCATATCAAGTGTTTTATTTGTTGACAAACTAAATTTTGGAGAAATAAAACCTAAACACCATGCCGAAATAAAAGGTAGATTTCAATTAATGGAAAATGCTTGTAGCAGCTGAACTGATAGAAAATTTTAATGGTTGACTGAATACTGTTGACAGATAATGACTGCAGAAAAAGATTTTTAAAAAGTGTTTTGAATAATTACTATTTGAATGTATATTAAAAAGATATTCGTTGTAACGTCGCACAACTGGTGCTGAAAATTCTTCACTGTACCGAAATTTATAGGACAGGATAGACCTATTATCAATATTATTGTCATGATTATTATTATTTTTACAAGGAAATATATAGGTAATTATAGGAAATGTTCACAATATTACTACTTGTAAGCATTTTTACAGTCTACAGTGAGTATTTTTACTTACGACTAAGAGGTCTGTCCGTTTTTGGGATCCAGACTTTCGAAAAAGACCCTGAAACAAATAACAGGATTCACATGTTACAAATTTAAATGATGTACTCTGCCTTAAATCTGGCCAATTTTATGGATTATTAATTTGGATTTATAATTGTAGAACCTGATGAGAAATTATTGAAAAGAATATTCTTCTTTCATGTATCTGTGTTTCAATTTAAAAATAATAGAATAACACTAATAAAATAAGATACAGCATACAAACAAATAATGGATATATAGAAAAGCTATATACCAATGAATTAGTTTATTGAAGTCTAAGATTTATATCGGTAGATGTTCCAGAATCAAACGAGAAATTCTTGAATGTAAAAATACAATAAATAAACATTATCACCTTATTGGCACTGATCGATTGAAAATCGACACCATATAACATCAGTAATCACATATTGAAATCGAACTAATTTCTTAGAGAAAATTACAAATATTTTAGGAAGTGACTAGCTGTTGTGTAGATATTTACAGACAATTGTTTAATAGAAATATGGAGCCCCTGAATAGTCAAACGGAGTGAAAAGACCAACTAACATGGGCGATAAGTCATCTGGCCCTAATTGCAGATGAGCAGTTGAACGAAGGAGTTATTCTATTTGAAAAGATCAATCTATTTATGATACTTTGTCCCAATGAATTGAAAACGGAAAACTCAATCAATCAGATAACATATATGATTACGATCTATTAATATTGATTAACTGGAATCCAATGTCAATTAACAGTTCCATATACATTCAGTAAAAATTACATTGAATAGTATGTATCCACTTTGATACAGCGAAGGTATCACTGGATACTGGTTTGTATGGCACTAGTGAGACTGAGATTAGTTTTACATTTTCTCTCGATACACTCACTTGCTTCTAATTAGGTGTTCATTAATAGTAATTATTACTAAATGACAAGATATCATTCATATGACAGGTTCATAGTTTATTGTCTAACCAATTATCAGGATTAATACGATAAAAATACAGAAAAGAATGACAAACAAACAAATATACCAGGCTTTGTGTTGTTTAAATAACTTGGATAGACATAAATGAGTGATAACCATAATAAAAAGAGAAAATATATTAATGCGTGCGTTGATATTGTTTCACTGAAATAATAATAAAATTTTAATTTAAGAAAGTAATAAAAACAATTTGATGTAAGTTTATACATGAATAACATCATGACTGTTAAAATAGACATTAAGGAATTATCAAGAAAACTGTACACAAGACATAAGGTATACATAAAATATGGCGACCCACATTATACAATAGTACTTCGATACAAAATAGTAATAATAATAGTAGTACTAATAATCAAATCGTATCTATTTTCGTGTTGACAGGTTATATAGGTTAAAAAATAAAGCATGTTATGTTGTAAATTCTACATCACTTTTCGGTATAACATCATTAAACCATTAAACATATTTTTTCTAAAGACATGAATTTGTTTTTGAACATATAAACTTGACTAATTCGAATAGCGGTAGTTTACAAGACGTGTTAATTGTATTTATTTATGATAGATATTCAGCTAAATACACAAATAGATCTGTTTTTAATCATGAATACCTCACGTTCAGAACTTAAATTGCTGCTTTTAGTCTCTAACCTAGCTATCTGGTTTGGTAAGACATGAAGTAACAATATAGCTTGACTGGGTCATTATGACATACAAACCCGACCGTTATGTCAAGATTAGCACCTATGGTCGGGCGACGATACTTTACGAAATACAAACGTATTTATATAAATATACTTAATAGTATACAGTAAGAGAAAATCCTCATTCAGAAAAGAGAGCTTCAATTTGATAAGTTGGAGATATTTCGGTTCTGTTTATAATTGCAAAGAAGTTCCATAAAGGAAAAAAATAGTATAAATGAGAGGTATTTGGTACACAAAGAAGTACGAACGTTTGTCGTAATGAGTGTAATAATTATGGTTGAACTCATATTATAGTAAGTGTTGACATTAAGAAATGTTCAGTTTCATTAATTTTAGTACATATTTCAGTAGAAATCTTTTGTTATACTCTAATTCAAATAAATGAGTGAACGATTATACATAGAAATACATAACAAAACACCGTCTATTATGTGACCAAAGTGATGTGCTAATAATATACTTTATTCTTTCAAATACAATAAAAAATCTCGAAGTCTAATCAAATATATTATATATATGCACGAATGTTGATTAATATCAATAATTACAAAACTAAGGATAAAAATGAGTCTTGCCAACTGCTGCATCAATCAGCTACTTAATGGTCATATGAAAACTTGGTTCGATTGAAAGTATGGGGGTTGACGAAATTGTTAAGTACTATTGAGATTGCAGATCAATTTAAGTTAGATAGCCATCAAAAACCTGGAAGCACTGAACAGTTATTTCGTTTAAGTACGAGACTCCTTAGTAGTGCACATTCACAATACTGTCACTATGGGTCGAACCCAGGACCTTTGGTCTTGTGCACGAACACTCAGTAATGTACAAGCTAGGCATTCTTACACTAGACCGAAGGTTTGGAGTCTGATCCCCGATGGCAGTGTCCTGGATGAGTACTGCTGGAGTTCCAAGCTAAGATGAATATGCTGAATTTCATCAGTAATAAAACCGTCTAGATAAAATAATAGTAATTAACTAACTATATTCAGTGATCAATCAGCATTAAGATTGCATCTAGTCATTTAAGACGATCATCACCTAAGTCTGGTCATTTTGTGATGTATGCTACTTATGTCGACAAACATAAATAGTATGTAACACCAATCAGAAGTGGAATGCCTGGCAACAGAAGGTTAGGAAAATTGAATCGAAGAGAACGAGAACAGAGAGTGATTGTTGTGACAAAGAAGGAACGATGAAGTTTGAGACAATTAATGAAGGATTTGCAAATAAAAGACTAAACATATGGTTTTCACATTTTACGAAAGTACTCTGTAATTTTGTATTGAGGTACACTCGGTTGGTCAAATCTGTGTTCTGGTTCACAACAATTTTAGTAAGGATTAAATAGTCGTTTCTGTTAGCCTATTGCTACTGATAAATTCATATAAGTTAATTCACTTTTAGGTGAACGGATTTATTTTACTTTTTCTTAATAATGTTTTACCTTAGTAAAACATTTTTTTGAGAAATATGTTATAATTAACATGATGTTCATGTGATGTATCATTTTGTAAAATCAATTCATCTACATGTATATACAACATAATCTAAAGGCAGAACCGACTCACATTCTTACATCGAGGTAGAATAAGAAATATTTAAGATAGAAACAATACCACCAATCACAGATACATGATAATCTATGTATATAAAAATACAGACATACAAAAATGTTTGACATTATTTTTTGACATTTATTGATCGACAGAATATACAATGCAAAATGATAACTAATGAGAGAGAGAAAAATGGATGTTAAGTATTCAACAATAACATTCAGAATTCAAATATACAGTGAACGAATAATGGTGTATAAGTTCATTGAACATTGATTAAAGAATAATGAATAATTGTGTTAATCTATTCCTTTTTTGTTGGAAAAAAGACACATCCAATCTCTTAAATAATAACACAATGTGTATTAGATGTAAATTAGTTAAACTCATCAAAGTAAATGACTAAGTGACTAGTGTAGTTCACTACATATAGATATATGTTAGCGTAGTATAGGAAAAAAACATTGAGAACTTAATTATAAAGATGGCGAATGGAATATTTTGAGAAGTATTAAGGTTAAAATTGAGATAATAAGTAGTAATAGTTCAAGTATACTAGCTAAAAAAGAAACAATGGAACATGTAATTAAGATAGGAGAATTTTTGGCATTGTATATACAGGAATGGAACCCGAAAATCCTGAGGTCGTGGACAAGCAACGTTAAGAAGTTAGGTCAACAGGAAATCTTAGATTTAGGTTTTGTATTCGTTGGCACTCGTCAATAGAGAGTACATGCAATATCGAGGGAACTGTTGGTCTCTGGTAAATTTGAAACTGGACCACTCAGTTTTATAACTTGAAACGCTAATAGCAAGTTATACGGCCCGCGTATAGGGCTGAAGTATTTACACTGACTGAGAAGTAGTCAACGTCATGTTTTTAGTACTTAGTACTGATTGAAATCTATCTAACAGGTATATGACGCCTAATCTAAATGACTCAAACATTGCATTAATTGTTTTGATGTCTGGTTGGTTTTAGGCGATTGGAAGAAAATCCTTGATCAAGATTTCTTGCGACTTGATCATGTCACTCGATCAGAAATAATGACAGGATAAATATGAAATTAACAGCAATCCAGTAGGGATCAATCAGTGTAAATACTAAAATCTATCGCCATTAAATGAAAACACCTGATCCTACAGGAAATCTTAATCTCTGTTAGTTTAAGGTAAAAGTAAATTTTAATTAAACGTAATTAGACTAAACTGAATGAACAGTACAATAAGACATAATATATTAATAATCAAAAAATTGTTACTTTGATTATGTTGAAGAGTAGCCGCCACACTGCCATGTCACTGTGCACACAAACATAATGTAGATCTCTAACGATAACTGATGATAATATGGTTTTTTATATTTATGATACATCTCAAAGATCATATTAATAAGCAATCTTAATTAATCGTAAAACGGTCTTTTTCAATGGATTAAAACAAAATAACAAGGAAATTATGTGATAAATATGAAGTATTCTGTAACATTCAGTGACTGGATTTTTACGTACAGGTAATTTTGTAATGTAATACAAAATATCAGAAATAGAGCAGTGATTTAATTATTGAAATATTTGGCTTTTAAGTGCTTCACTCACTTCGGTATTTCGGCAGATACGTAATATCATTTAGTTTTTGTACAAACAATGTACAGATTAAAGCTAAATGCCTAAGAATAATTGACAGATACGAAGAGAACCTTGGCGGTCTGTTTAAATATCTGGGCAACCTGTTCCTACACTTACGTATTTCGACAAGTTATCTGTCTTTGTTTTAATATATAATTATGTTTATTAATCGCATAATCTATTCAGGCGCGTCTAAGAAACGTTTACGATCTTTCGCTGTACAAGTTAAAAAATGTACAGAGATTGTGGTGGCTGGCAATTTACATTGTAAAGAAAGAACATTATTCAGATACCAATTCCTGAATCGCTAACATCTAACTGGAGATTACTCAATATTTATCGTTAATGTCGATCAAGTAAAAATAAGAAACGGAAACTCGCTGAAATACTTTGTGCTAAGAACTATGTATTGTACCAAAGCCACTAGTAATAATAATAATATTTTTTGATAAATGATTGTACTAGCCTATTGCCCTGATAGAACAATTAATCTTTAAAAATAAGGTTGATAAATAATAAGAGTTGATTAATAAAAGCATCCACCAATCAGTACAAAATATGGGGTTTTTAGATTTAAAATATGAGTTTCGGTTTCAGAAAAGCGAGAAAATTAACCATTATTTGATAAATTAGGTGAAAATATGCTTTGTAATATAAGCTATGAATAACGGAGCAAATAAATTAATGAACATTTGAACAACGCGTAAAGAATATAGACCATTTAAGATAGGATTTAGCAATAATTACTGCAGTATTCCAGCTTACCTCTTCTTGCATGATAGATTCTTGATCCAAATAATTAATACATACGTCTAGTACATAGGCGATAGATCGTCTAGTCTCGGCTAAATGATCAGGTAGATGTCGGCCAAATGTAGTAAGACATTTTTGTATTCCTGTCGTCCAGTAAAAACAAATGATAAATAAATATATCGGGCTTGTACAGCAATCAAAAGGAAAAAGAACGATCTAACAGATAGAAATTATAGATTGGAAGTTTGTAAAAAATATGTTATCAAAGGATAAAACAGGCACTAACGAACCCGTTTAAAAGAAATGTGACAGATCTTCACAAAATATTAACTGTCCAAATTTTTGATGCAAAAGAAAACGCATAAGCTTATGAAGTAAGAGAAGTTCAATTCCTAGGGTATTTTCCTATCTTAGCATTCACCACAATTAGTAATTTAACAAAACTCGCATTTATCAAGTACAAATTCACGTGTTCGGTTTTGACGTGTAATTTAAGTATGAGATCCGATGACACTAACTGAGTCGTGTAATCGAAGAGTTCAAAACTATAACTCAACTATGGTAAATTTAAAAAAAAAAATGTTTTAACCACCAAGTAGTTACGCCTCCCATACCTCGACTAACTATCACAAGATCAAGTGAAAATGTAAATAAGTAAACAGGACAATTCCTAAAATATATGTGGACACTGAATACCATTAACGTATTAATAAACTTTCACATTTGAAAAGATTCCGAATAATGGTTTTTATTATTTTGATAAAAGTTATTTTATCTAACTAGAAAATATGATGCGATTCAGTTGCGTATATATAAAGTCAGATATGACAATACATAAAATTTCAGGTTCAAAAAATTTTTCAGTCTTGAGTTATGGAGACAATTTAATTTCATGGACCGATTAATGTTCGAGTACCAATGACAACTTGGAAACACTGGACGGTCGATGGTCGTGCAATATAATGGATTGGTTGAAGCTAGACATTAACACTGTTGGATGTCGACTTAATGGCCTAGAGGTTAAACGTTTGAGTGCAAGACAGAAGGTTCTGCGTTCAAACCCCAGGTGTGGGATCATGGATGCGCACTGCTGAGTCCAATACTAAGACGAATCGGTCATCCAATGCTTCTGGGATTCCAATGGTGGTTTAACATTGATCGGTTAATGATTTAAATGAAAAAAAAAATAACGAAAATTAAAATTGTTACACCTTTAGATTATTCAAATGTTAAAATATTTGGCTGAACTTCGATCGGTTTTAGTTGGTGTATGTATATCCCGTACGGAATGCCTTGATGAAGCCATTATGTCACACGTTCTTATATAATAGATGGGATGTGGTTCGAGGTGGAATACAAGATGCACTTTCCCTATCATACCATATATTCTATGTAACATAAATATCTATCCTTTGATTTTGTGTATCAAACCCTCAAATGCCCTTGTACTGTCGAGAGTGGGGAGAGTCCGCTCTCCCTCTCGAAATACTCTCACATGGCCACGCGTATACAGCCTCTGCCAGGAAAGTCATACTCACTGCCTTCTCGTGGCGATGGTGTTGTCTACGAAAATGAGAGGACGAAAAGCGAATGTCCGGCGCTATAACCGGATCCCAAATCAATGGTGCACATGGGCTAGCTCCAGTATCCTGCGGGAACAAATGGCGTATGAACCAATCGTTGGTCACCGGCTACCATGGGACTGCATCTCCTCACGATGCTCCACTGCCTTGTGGATCAGACATTCAGGTCGAAGGCTCGGGGTGTGGCCCCCTAAGAAAACCACCTGCTTCGGTTTGGGCACCCGGGCAGTATCACAGCCTTCACACAAATCAATTGAGATTCGTGTGGCGCATATGTATATGGTACCTCCTTGTACCAATATCTATGTATTAAAATAAAATAATTTGTGTATCAAATTTCTCAAAAATTATGGTGTTTTGTTAGAAAATGATTTTTTGAACCGAATAAGAATTATTTTTTTGAACGTTCATCAACAAGCTCCTCGACCTTCAATAAGTGTGTTGGATAAGGTACTTTCAACCATTCTTGCGATTATTTAGAGGGTGTTTTGAGTATCGGTGTGTGATCTTCACTAAAGATTCCATTTAAAGCGTCTAGAAGAATCTGTAACTACCTAGATTGGGCATGGCAGTGAAGCCCAGCACAATATACTGGATGAAGAATTATGGTGAAAATTACACTTTAATATTTAATGAATACTAAATGAACGAGAGAAAAATTCAAAGTCCCATGGGCGTTCATAATAGTGCGCATAACTTTGGCTAAAATTCGGTTCAATAGAAAACTTAACGACACAATAAACTTAGTTATTTAAAAAATCTTCAGATATAGAGTATGGGGTAGGTGGTACAACGAGACATCAGAAAAAAAAGTATTTCAGACAACCTAGGGTAATATCCAACTATCACCACAATAAAATACCAGCTATTGATAATCAGACTACGTTGTTTGAATATCAAGGAGTTACAAATTAGTTGGCTACATAATGAATACACTATTAAAACAAATACGAGTTAAGTCCGAATTTAATTAATCGAAAAAAACTATAATCTCAATATATAAAGTTTAAACTGATCAGAAAACATTCATAAAAAATATTTTGTCATGGAATAGGTAACATATTACATGATTGTAAGTTTAAGACAGGTTCGCTTATATGAATATATATTTTACACACTGACGGCGCACAAACACAAATACGTTATGAACGAACGTGAAACATTATAAATAAAATAATATATTTGTAATATCCCAATTAATTTATTTACAACAATCTACCCAATGCTCAGTTTATTCGGAATTATCAAGTCAGACCTTGGTAATGATACTTACAAATTACCACCGATTATTAAGATATGACAAAATTAACAACAAAACTTCTATGATTTTATTTATATGAGCTCAATGTTTAATTTTGTGTCTGATGTTGACGATAAGTTTCAGGTTAAATGTTTGTTACCATATTTGTTTTTCAGCTATAATAATAATAATAATAATAATAATAATAATAATAATAATAATAATCGTGCAAATATGCGGAAATGTTAGGAATTTATTTAGTGTATACAAGAGAATTCGGAAAAAATAGTTAGGTATTTAAAATAATATACGTTAGATACAAATTGTGATCTGTAAAACTATAGCTTACAAATTTGTAAATTTTTATTACCATACCGTTAACATTCAAGAATTAAATTTTAAACAGTCACTGTTAGTATATATGAATTCTGAATGAAAACCTTGAACCACGTTTATCGTCAGACTAGCGGTTACCCGGAGTAGACCAACATACCTCAACGAGTTGCAAGGAGCCTGTAGAAACTAATACTTATAAACGGTCAACCTGTGCATTCGAATCTCAAGCTCACACTACAATGCACTTTCTGCGAATCACTTAACTGGTGGCAAAACTCACCATAGATTGCATCCGGAATGCCATTAATCGGAGCGCAGGCAGAGATAACGAGAATGCATCATATCTTACATCGACTAACCGCTATGAAGGAGCTTCCTAATCTAACAGCGCATGATCGACTGTTAATGGGGACTTAATAGATTAGTGCCATCTCAGCTCTAGTGCTAAGTACGACACTGACACCAGCAAAACCGAACGAATATGTCACAGGGTCCACGGATAAACGCACATATACCAAGCTTTTCAGGGCGTCAGATGGAGAGTGAATTTGTAGTACTTTACTAGATTCTTGAGTATGGGTCTCGGATAGATAGCAGACATCTATGTTATTACATTCTAAAGACAACCAATCATGTCTGTAGTTCGATCTACATTAGTGTGCAAGTGTTGAATGAGGTCAGTTTGAATGGTACATGAAGTTTTAGTAAGCCCGATTCAAAATTCCTATTCGGGGGTAGCATTCGACCTACGACCAGTCAGTGACCTGAGATCGTTTGAATAGAACAGGTTTTCAACTATTGGAGGGCTCATGCATGGATTAACAAATAAAGGAATATACAGAGTGGGAATGAAAAAGAATCGACAAGTGATGCAATGTAACATAATGACGAATGTTACTGAATAATTGAGTATAATTTATGAGAGCATTGAAACGAGAATAATTCTTTTGAGCTTTTGATTATCATCCAGTTTTTGTGTGGGACGGCATACTGTCCAAGTGCCTAAATCGAAACAGTTGGTTTTCTTAGAGGACCACTCCTTGAGCCTTTTACTCAGTGGTCTAATCCACAATGTGGTGGAACGAAGTTAAGAGATGCGGTCCCATGGTAGCCGGTGACCAACAATAGGTTCAAACACCATTTGTTCTCTCAGGATCCCGGAGCCTATGTGCATCACTGGGTTGGAATAAGGATCTTTAACTCCCCTAGGTGGATCCTCCGTACCTACCAACCCAGTTTGAGCGTCAGACATTCGCTTTCTGTCCTTTCTATCACGTAAACAACACTCTCACCAGAAGGCAGTGACTATATACATGTGGTTATATGGGAGGATTTTGAAAGGGAAAGTGAACTCTTGCATTTGTTTAGGGTTACATAAAATAAGAAATTCGTTTTACCAACTATCCATTTTCCACATCACCACCCTTTTCGAGTGAGTGAGAATACTAATCAAAATTCCGTAAAATACATCAGTTATTGGTAAGTAGGATACAATGCATAGGGTGGACAAAGCACTATTATGTTCCATTACAGTGTCGAAACAATAACTCACTCACTATATACGCCTGAATTTAAACATGGAAAAAACGATAGTGTGTTGGTGGTTGCATATGTGAAGTATGTGTGGTAAGATAAAATTTAACGGAAGTGTATATTAGAATGACAACTTACTGATAGTTTGAGATATATCGGAAATCACTTTTTGAACCAACTGTAAACTATCCGATAAATAATTTTCTTGTAATTCAAAGTATTTAAGTATCAGGCGTGAATAGTTTTCTTCTTCGGCGGCGAATGAATACAGATCACGAAGTAATTGTTCCTGGATTTTTTGATAAGAACAAAAAAGGGGGATAAATAATCAACTTACAAATTTTAGTTGGGTGGAATTATTATTATCACTGAATTTGTACCCGGTTCTACACCATTCATTCATTCATTTTAACACATAAGTATAGGTACAGGGAGGCACCAAGTACATATGCGCCACACGAACCTCAATTGATTTGTGTGAGGGCTGTGATACTGCCCGGGTGCCCAAACCGAAGCAGGTAGTTCTACACCAAACTGAAGCCAATAATTCAATAAAAAGGAATTGTAAACAGAGCCTTTGTCGAAATAAATGTATTTATCATACACTGGTTTTAAACACCCACTGAAAATCAAGAAGTGCTGAACAATCGTTTAGTTCTAGTATGGGACTCCTCAGCAGTGACCACTCGTGGCCCCACCGGGAGTCGAACCCAGGACCTTCGGGTCTCGTAGTGAACGCTTAACCTTGAGATCACTAATCCAGTTGTCTATATATCTAGCTTAAACCAATTAGCGATATTATCCAGTCATCTTCTAATGACATTAACAGCCAACAAGGTTAAACTCCACTGACCACAACTTCTTCGTAGAACCCTTGGAGATTATTTACTGGGGAGCACACGATTATTACTGTTGTTAAACGCTAGCTGAGAGACCTTAAAGTCCGGGGTTCGACACTCTGTAGGGTTGTAGATGTTCATTGCTGAGGAGTCCCATATTTGGACGAGACGGATGTCGATTATTTTTCAATCTCGGTGGTTATCTAACTTAGGTCATTTATTGATACAAAATCTGGGACTATGAAATAATATTGGGACTTAAAATCTATGAAAAGATAAAGAATGAGTGCACTTCTGGGTCTCTATGGATGATTTCTAACTGTATTACTACTTTCATACATTAAATGTTTACCAGGAATACTTACAACAATTGAGTGTATCTTCCGTGTCTGTCTTCGTTTTATAACATAGAATTCCTACTTATTTATATCACTTTCTGACAAATAACTTTAATTAGCATATACTATATTCATTATTACTATTCTTTATTTTAAATACTCTTATGTATAAGATAAATATAGTGGTTGACTTAGTGTCTCAATATTCTTTCAACTATAGATTATACTAAATACTAGACTCAAATCTCCAATACACAAGAATTACTCTGCTTTTTTTACTTATGATATAGTACACATATAGAAGATGTTCAATCAAAGAAATATAAACCTTATGCTCCTAGAATGACAGCAAAACTGTAAGAAAAAGACTACTAATCACGAATTTAGGCGTTTTCAAAAGACAAGTAGACGTGGAGTAATGTCAGCTTGTTGCCTAGAGATTCGTACGTTTTATAATTTACTCTAAGCAACGACTGGGATATGAGACATCTACAGGTTTTCATTCACACATGTAAAGCTCTCTATCCATAAGTAGTAAGTACTAATCCCAGGATAGATAATTTTACTTAGTACTATTCATAAAACTATTACATAAAGTGTTCTAATAGAAATAAGTACTAAATAAATAAGGAAAATGCATTCTCGTTTGACAAACTTTACAAAAGTATCAAAAATGCGATCGGAATTCAATATTCAAACCACAATATTGATCGCTTCATGAATCCAATGAAATTAAACAATCTTCATAAACCCTATACTGTAAATATGTGAAGTTCCAGTACAACCGTTGATTGGAATGGTCTTTAAAAACTACAAATTAAAGAAAACCTTAATTTTACTAACTTGTTATTCAATTTGCATTAGGTCTGATACAACTGCACACCAAAAATAGTATGTGAAAAACAAATGAAATTATATTATGAAGAAATAAAGGATGGAGGGGAAATGCAATAAAAAATAACTGGATAAGAATAGTGTATGATGAATAGTCACAGTTCGGTTGAAAATACAACTAATCAAGACTTTTCCTTAAGTTAACGGGGTTTATTTCACTTTTATGAAGAATGTAAAAGAAACCTATGGCGGAATCGATATTAGCTTTTATATGATTGAGTTATGTTATTGAGTTGCACCTTCTCTAAGACCTCAATAAGAGGTTGTGATAAACCAACAGATTCCAGTCTTTCATACCACGGCATCAACTTATAACCAAGCAATATTTCTGCTTTCTTCATAAAACCTTGATTTACAGTAGATCTCTATTAAAAACATACATTATCTAACAAATATTAGCCCAAGTAGTTGTAGGAAAATTTAAGTGGAATATATATGTTTAAAGAAAATAAAAGAAACCAATGAGTTTTCCATCCGTACTTTTGAAGATTCTAATTCACTTTTTTTCTCTTCTAATTGATGTTGAGCTTGACTAATTCTATTGACTGCATCAATTGTCACAGATGGATTACAAGAACCAGGATAATTTGAATTTGTATTTGTTTGAATACATTGCATAGTTTTTTGTAATTGTCCACGTGCATTACGAACATCTGTTAAACATTTTTGTAAATTACGTCGACCTTTTGTAATGTTGACACATGTTTCTTCAGTTAGACGATTTAAAGGTTCAACAATTTGACGTTCTACTCTATTCTCATGATCTCGATGATATGTAGATAGAGTTAACAAAGCTTTACTAGCTTCACGAGTGACACAACTAATGAGAAAAATGAATAAAAAACATCTTTCATGAATTATTTTCCAGATCTAAACGACTAGTCTCATAACAATTGAGCATCGAGTGTATGGTCATAAAATACTGTCAACGGTTTTTTTCACATCAGAGCATACATTAATACACATAGTTTACTTTCATTATTACAATTTCGTCACATGTTACTAAATAACTCATATCCATATTTTAATACAATCCGAATTTAACCACTCGACATAACTGGACAAGCATTTAGTATACAGCTGTTGTGAACCTCGGGTTTATTAGATAATTTTGATTAATTCTCTGAAGCTCGGATTGAAATGCCGAGTAAAATTTTGAAGTCATTTTTTGTTTTGATCACTGAGATTTTTAAAAGTATTATTTCATTTTTAAATACACCGCAACCCATTAGTAGATGGATAATATGTACAAATCACTTATTATTGCTTATCAATCAGTGGTCAGATTCATTTTGAACAATGGAGTTTGATGAGGTGTTTTACACGATAGATTGTCAATATACAGCATGTTCACTGGAGCCAAATGGTTAGGAATGGTGCGCCAATGACAATATGAACGTACACTACTGAATCTTTGGTAGTATTTTGATTATAATCAAGGAACTAAACGAGTGAAGTTTAAATTATCAATCTTAATGCTTGACTTAAATTTGGTTAAAGTATAATAACCTATAAAAAAAAATTCACGTATTCGTTTTTGAGTGAAACATTTTGTGTTATAGTTAGTGATAATACCAAGGCTATCCAAAAGAAAATACAAGTCTTACGTAAAACCATATCATTACTAACTCATTTACCATGCACAGACTGATGTTGAAATTATGAAGAATATTTGTAGCTCTAGATGAAGATTTTGAAGGTATCTTGTTCTCTTGGCCGGACGGTTTGATCGTGAAGCTAATATTATCTTTCTCGACAGACTCTTGTCTTTGTAATGAGAGTAATGGCAGGTAGTGATACTATTAGGTCGCTCGAACTGAAAATCGAGCGATATTGAAGCTTATTACTTAGTGGCTGAAAGTCATTTGTATTATCCACTGAGTCACTATATACATGCATGGTAAAGCAACGAAAAGACAGATTTGATCTGAAAAATGTTACTTATTTGCTGTAGATACATACGTATATACTGTCGCCTTTTATACCACGGTTAGACTACAACAGGGTAGCTAGCGAACCGCAGTGCAGTGTAGACCAGGTATATTCCATGAGTAAGTCAAATCTTCGGCGTTCGAGACTTACCAATACAACGAGAAAATCGAGTTCGGGTTTGTCTCTCTGACAACATTGGAGACTCGACAAACAAATACAAGAAAAGACACCGGGGTGATAGATTCGCAAATAACATCACATAAGACATCTTGTGAACAACATTTGAAAGTGTTCAGAAATTAAAGTTATGGTTTATGCTTCTCCATGAGGGGTAACAGGCGTAAGTAAGCAAGTAAGTAACCATCAATAGTAAGAGTTTGTAGCATTTTCAGTAATTTTTGTTTAAAAAGGTTACAACTGGTTACTTTCAAACATTGTGCATTGTTCATGAAAGAATGGTCTTTCATCAATAGGGAAAACTTTATTATGTCCACATAAAATGACTAGAAACTTGTATCAATAATGAAAGGGAAGGGTAGTCTTAAATGAAGTAGAATAAAGTTGACCAAATAATATAATCAATAGTAACATGTGCAAGAAGTAACAAGCTGTGAAATTTTTTCACAGATTGTAAAAATAAGTAACACTGACAAATGCATTTCATCTGAAACAAATAACAGTCATAAAGAAGTAAGGATATTTGAAGGTTTTAAGTAAAAAAAGGAGGCTTACTTTATGGAAAATTAGAAAAGTAACATTCAGAATATTACATCTACCATATTTAGTAACACATGGTCGTTCACAAATTGAACACTAACCAATCGAGAAATATTTTGAGAGAAAAAGTATGATATTGTAGAACATCACTAACATTGTTATAAAAAAAGAGGTTAGATTAAAAAAGTGCTATAGTTTTCAAAATGTACAAGAACAAGCAAAAACGATACTTTTGATATCTAGACCTAAAATGATGAGAAAGAAGCCTTAAATAATGAACACATAAATAAATAAAGTAACTACTGAAAGTGTTCAATAACTTATAACTATTCTTTTTATTTCATTGGAATGTTCTATTAATTAACTAATTCATTTTGTACGTAATTAATAGTATTTAACTTGGTTTACTCATATGTTACTAGTTCATTTTATCAGAATAAAATCAGAAAGTAAAATTAATGAGATAATCACAAATGTGATTTTATTCTGAACTGATTTGATTTAATTTCTCTGTCAAGTACAAACAGATAGACGTCCTCAATATAGAGCCTGATATAGATGTGCACTAGCCTCTTGACACATCTAATTAGCGTGATATGATGAAAATAACAAAGAGATAGAAATAGTGTAGTATCAAGAATAAGCGGAGAGACTACACCTGGTTTGAAAATATAGAATGGAAGTATAGAATGAAAGGATACTGGTATTCAATATCAAGAGAAAAAGAATGAACGCATCTGAGCTATGTTACTCAATGTCACCAAACATTGGAAACCATTATCACGTGGACCCCAATCACCAAAATGGATCATAGCAACAGTCAATTATTTAATAGATTGATGCTCCTAACTTTCTTCCAACCTACTTCTTCACTAGCAAACATCGCTCGTTGAGGTACGCGGTGGTTAGGCACACGTAACACATATATCAAATACCTCAGTTTGTGAAGATTCATTATTTTATCAATCTATTTACCATATTTACCTAGTACCTCGTATCTAACATCAAAATCACTCACTCGGTCACGACACAAGTACAAACTTTCTTGTACACTCGGCTTGTGCAAAAATGATGGTGTGCGAGTGTTAGCGAAAACTTACGACTACACAAATCGAAGCGTTGTGGGGTTCTAAGATGAGATTTAGTAGTTGAGTACTTTAATCACTAAAACATTATTTTACTCTAATTTACATGCTTCCTAAACAAATCTTTAATTAAGTAATCTTCAAAGTTTCAAAAAAATGTTCACTGTCGATTGTTAAGCCCTGAAAAAAAAGCTTTACATACTTTCTAATTGTTTTCTAGTTCATAGAAAATTTCTACTCTTGAAACTCTAATGGAAGACAGAAGGCAATAAATATTGAAGTTTGCCTTAAAGTTAAGAGGATATACAGAAGCGCATACATAAAATGATAGGTAGTCTTGAGATTCTAAAGTCTACCAGAGAGAATGCTAAAATTGGTAGCGAATTCGACAGTTTAACAATCAGAATAAAAAGAGGGCAATTAATCATTCTCTTAATTTTTCTTGAAAGTTTTCAAAAAACACCTATCAATCGAAGTATTTTTGGCCCTTTCCCTAGCTTCTACAAAATTATCGAGGACACTCAACACCCGTTTTTTGACATGGCTTTGGAGAATAAATTCCTTGGATTTATCTGAAATTTTTAACGAATTTTTGACAACACTTCATCTTTCGATATGTTGGAATATTTTAATCATACTTTGCCTATTTGGTTCTAAGAATATACCGAGTTCAATAGAAAAGCGTCCATTAGAGTGTTTAGTGGAAGTGTCGCGGAAACATGTGTTTATTTTTTTATCTCATCGGATTAGACTTATATGTACTGTCCAAAAGCAATACCAGTATTTAATCCTAGAAGATTAATGTCATACGTAGAGCTGCTAATTGTCGAACAACAACTTATACGACTTAAGAAGGTTGGTGTTATCGACCCGCTAACTTTTTTAACATGGGCTACATTAATTGGAGTTAGAAAACCTAAGGGTACTGTCCACTTGTTTACTGACTATTCAACCGAACTTCATGCAGTTCCAGAAACCCATCAGTATCCATTACCATTGTTAGAAGACGATGTTTGACAAAATAACTGGGTAAAAATATTCTCAAAAGTTGGATTTATCTAAAGTTTATCTACATATCCACGCAGCTGGAGAATGAAGAAAATCGTTTAATATAGGTATAACCGACAGTCATTCGAGGATAATACGGTACTCTCAAATGTTCAGTGAGTAATGGATAATGTGATAATCATGGGAGCAGATCAAGTACATTTATGTGTAGCTGTATAAGGGTTTTGACTCCATGAAGAAAAATGTGTTTTCTACATGTGACATGTACGATGACGGCAATTCATAGTGGATAAATACGGAAAGATTTCGAATTCAGTAAACATTACAGCAGTTAAGACAATATCTAGACTGACAGATGTTCCTACCTCATAATTTTTCGAGAACTTGTTAGTCATCATAAGAAAACTAGCTAGAAAATAACTACTGAAAATCAGGGAAGAATTCTCAAACCGAGGCAAAACAGCTATCAATTCTATTTGGTCTTCAATGCCTTTTACAGCTAATTACAGCACACAACCGAAACTATCCTCAAATAAACTTAGTTTTAGAATTGTATAATAATCTAAACATCTTTAAAAGTATATTTAGTACAGAAGACTTTAAGATGGAGAAATTTGCACTAATATTATTAATCTATCAAAAATCTGGTCCGTTGACAAACGAAATATATTATATATGATTAAGGTCAACACAAAAAGTGAACACATTGTCATATGACTTAGGCGATCTGGGTTGGATCCTTGATACAGACTATCAATATGAGAAACTTAGACTAAATTCGAATACATTGCATACAGCTCTAGAATAAATCGAACAAACATCTGTTGAGTATAAATGGATTTATAATAACATTTGGAGTATGGGGGAGATTTAGCATATGAAAAGAGCAACAACCTAACAAGGAAAAGTATCTTAATCTGAGATAAACATAAAGGATGGATCTCATGGATGGTTTTGATGCTAAAGAAACCGAAATCTAAATTTTAAAAAAAGGGAATAATAGTAAAACGAGTAAGTCGGTTATTTTGGCGGGAGGTGTTTAAATATCTTTAACAATCACAGAATCAATTGTATCTATGCATTACTGAGAAGTTGGCTTTTTGAATTTTCAATGTTTCTTTTTTAACTGATATCGGTTCATGATAAAGACAATATTTAAATAAGTCATCTATAGATGTCTAACATACAATTTAATCATTTGTGGTTGAGACAAGTAACCTTTAATCTGTTAAGAAAAATGAACTATTAAGTATTTTTAAATAAGCTATTTTGTCTATTTTTAATCTATAAAATTGTCCACATTTTCCAAAAGACAAGAAAATACTTTTATAGAATATTTAACACAACAACTAGCTTATTCAATGAAATGTGACTATCCAAAATTCCAGACAAAAAAGGTAAAGACCATGATGAAATAAGTGGGAATTAAAATATTTCAGAAGGTGGGCAGCACTAAAATGGAATAATCTTGAGATGAGATGGAACTATTTTTCTTCAATGACTTCTCCATATGCGTACAAATGAAGTACGTTCTATCGTTATCGTTACCTTGGACTTAATTATTACTATTATTGCATTCCCCCTTTACTTGTGTCTCATATTCTCACTAATTTATCCATGAATGCTCATCATATCACTTTATTTACTTTTTACACCTCTATGACCTTTAATTATTGTAACAAAAACATTTTAAACATCTTACCACATTCACGTTATAATTTGTTATTAACTTATTAAGTCTATTGTTATTATTCGTATTACGTCATCTAATATTATAATCCTTCTATTGCGTGATCTTTTCCATATACGTTAGTTTGTGATGAAAAGCACAGTGACTAGGAAGTTAAGGATGGTTGAGTAATCCAGATTATGTCGGTTGCTTGGTTAAATTAGTAACCAGGTAGTAGGGGTTACAACTAGTGTTTGATGTAAGGACTAGGACCATGCCGGTATCCCAATCGAAACGGGACAAACAGAAGTTCGAACTAACAACCTACTGCCGAGATGGATGACCGAGTGCTTTAAAAATAAAACAAATATCATCATCTATAAAACTTTCCCATTTGCTTCCTAATAAGCTTCTATATTTCATTAATATTTAATATAAAGTGTCCTCTGTGTGAGGAATTAATATTTTTTAATGATATCCAAAAAATCTCTGTAACCCCTCCTCATAGTAATAATCATGCATTAGCAACTAATTTTGAGAAGTAATTTCAGCGTTCTATTGGAAAGTCGTGAATGGCGGAGTTCGACGACGTTGAATATGAGGCAGTGATCCACCAAGTATACTAGATGGTTGCGCGATATTACAGATTGGTTGACGTTAAACATTTAAAATATTGGAATCCGGTCCAGTGGTTTAGAGGTTGAGCCTTTGCGTGCAACACTGAGGGTCTTAGGTTTGATCACAGGTGGTGGGTTCATGGATATGCACTCCCAAGAAGTCCAATATTAACGTGAAACGACAGTCCAGTGCTTAGTGATTTTCAGTAGTTGTTTAACTAAGATCAGTTAGTGATGTTAATTATGAAATGAACAGTCATCTTCAGTGACTTTTCTTTATCTATAGAATGCACTCTTAATCAATGTATATTTAATATATACTTGCATTATACATAATAAGAATGATAACCAATAATATTAGAATCTTCACTGATGAACAACTTATCTGCTTCAACCGCTCACTTTTATAATGAATCTATAATTTATTAGTCTGTGGGCTAGGGTTTCAAAAGCTCAATTAGTGAACTTTAACTCCAAAAACTTGGTCATTTGATCAATATAATTTATTTTCATTAAAGTTAACTGAAACACTTTTAAACGAATTAAATGTAGCACATATATGTTGAGGTTCGAGTTCTCCCATTGTTCATATTTAATCGGTAGCTCAGCCGATAGCATGTTGTTAATTGAAACGATAGGTAGTATGTTCGAATCCTAGTGTAAACATCAATACTGAGACGCAAATCTATTTAGATGATGGGTCTTAAACATGAAGGAATGTGTGTTCTAGATTTTGTAGTTACCCACAGTTCGCTTTTACCAAAGATTAAGTGCAGCATGTTATCTCAAAAACCCTTTATCTTACATTTGAAAAACTTATTTAAATTGGTTATAAATAGAAAAGTAGGAATATCTAAATAGATTTTTTTTCATCCTATGCAAGCACATTTTACTTATTTGTAATCATTGCAATTTGCAGCAAACTAAATCATAAACAGATAAATATATAGTAAAATAGGTTACATCAATTTTTAAATAGAGTAGTATAGTAAGAAGTCAAAAATTGGCACTTACACAAAAAGTCGATCATCTGTATTGGGTTTATCGACGGATTCTTTTAAAATAGTTGACAGCACATACTCAGGATACTTTTTCTACAAAGAAAACGATCAATAAATGTAGAAAAAGGTGTTTACTATGCATACATATATATGATCCTTCAAAGTATACTATCATCGTATATGAATCTGAACACATGTTTTTGTTAATGCTATCACGATAAATTAGATTTTTTGCATGTAACCAATTATAAGAAACAATGTAATTACTGCGCGGGAGTTTGTAAAGATAGCTAGATCCCATGGTTTATATCACGGACTGAAATTAGTAGGACAAACAGTGAAAACCAGGAGGCAACGGACAGTTGTTTCGTCATAGTGCGGTACTCCATAACGATGCGCAACCACGACCCCACTGACGGGGAAAGCCCATCTAAGACGAAACGGGTGTACATCGGTCCCTGATTCTTAATGGTTGTCCAACTGAGATCGTTCTGTGATGTAAATTATGAAATAACGTAATTGTTAAACACGAATCTATGATGATCTATTGATTATTACAACAAAACTTTCTGAACAATATCACTGAATTGTTAAAATAATTATGAAAACGCCATAAAAAATAGCTTTCGGAGATCGAAGATATAAGTAAGTTGCTAATATTTTTAATAGGTATCTTCAAATTATTACCAGCATATGGTGAACCTTATTTATTTATTTGTTTAGACATACAAGCATTGGTACTAAGAGGCACCAAAATACGTATGCAACAAAGTAGTTATTACTCACTATAAGCAAAGATGGATAGTGGCTAGCAGTGGAATCCAGGACGCGCGTTCCGTCCTATTTGGGAATCAGAAGCTGGATGTACCTGCATCTCAGAGTTGATGTTCACTCTGGGACTCGAACCCAGTACCGTGCACTTCAAACGCCATGGCATTATTCACTTAGCTACTGAGTCCTGATAGCCACTTGCTTGTGCAATGGGGTGAAGTTTAATTGTCTCTTATAATAAGAGACTGAACAATTTCAGTCCTAAACATCAATGGGAAGATTCAAATAAAACAATATCAAGTGAGTCAGTTATTACTCAGCTTTTTTTAATGGAATGGCATACTGTCCAAGTGCCTAAATCGAAACAGTTGGTTTTCTTAGAGGACCACTCCTTGAGCCTTTTACTCAGTGGTCTAATCCACAATGTAGTGGAACGACGTTAAGAGATACGGTCCCATGGTAGCTGGTGACCAACAATAGGTTCAAACACCATTTGTTTTCTCAGGATTCTGGAGCCTATGTATATCACCGGGTTGGAATAAGGATCTTCAACTCCCCTAGGTGGATCCTTCGTACCCACCAACCCGGACATTCGCTTTTTGTCCTCTCAATTTCCCCGCCGAGAAAAGGCAGTGGGACTTCTGTAGTGTCTGTCATTATGTTAAGCCCAAATATCTTATTCTAACTTCTGGACAGCTCATTCTATTCATTCTACTTGAGTCCGATTCTGACCTTGTTAATTATTCGCTAATCAATCTTGACTGTCTTTGTATAAGCGCGTAGGCGTATGTACATTTCTTATCCCGTTACTCATCACATGTCTGTAATTTATGTGTGCTTATAAATATTGATTAACTCTTTGTTCATGGGGGAGTTGGCTTACCAACCATCTCCACCGCGCGTCATTTTTGCTTCGCTTTCTTTTCTTCGCATCTTTTCCCCGTTCGTTTGTTTGGTCAACGATTCTACAAATATACGTATCCAAAGTTCCATTCTCGTTATTTGACTTATTTAATTCCGTTATTGACTAACGCGATTTAAGTCAATGATAATATACGAGGATAAGGCGCATATATATATTTCAACAACGATTATTCATACGATCAACTTGGAGTCAGATCACGGGCCACTAAAAATGGTGGGCCCGCCATCGCCGACGAACTCAACAGGCACCACACTTCCCTGACAATGACTACATACGCGCGTCTGCATGGTGAGACCGCCGAGTAGTGGTGTTGTATATAGCATATTACAATACAAGTGATATATTTGTTAATTAGGTTGTGAACTTGCATCGACTAGTATGGTGGAGGCATGTGATGCGCACCCTCAGCCGCTAACTTAAGGAATTAGCCTGGTTGAACAAAAGTAGGTTAGGAAACTCTAGGTCTATGGAGTCACTGTTCTGAGGTGTGTAGCACGTACATGAACACTACTTGGTCCTGAGAGTTTGATGTAGTCCATGGTTGAATATGTTGCACAGCATGGTTTAAAGTTAGTTCCTTTGGTACAGATATTTATTTTTATCTTTTCTACATCTTGAGCTGAATATTATTCCACACTTTTTACTCCTCGAATTTATTGGTTACTTTTGTACTGCATTTCTTGTTTAGTTCCCAATACTATTGCTGAACATTACCTCAAATTATTTGTCTTCCCTCTTATTTTTTCCGGCTATGTAGATGTAAATCATAACAGCTGGTGTATACGTGTTGGCTGTTTTTCCGCCTTTGAGACACACCTTTTGTGTAAAGGTCATATTTACTATCCGGCTGACATAATTGAAATAAGTAAAGCGGGTTTAAAATTTGCAGATTAACAGATGGAAAACTAGTAAGTCATAGGCCCCCAAATGCCCTGGTACGGTAGAGAGTGGGGAGAGTCCGCTCTCCCTCTCGAAATACTCTCACATGGCCACGCGTATATAGCCTCTGCCAGGGAAGTCCTACTCACTGCCTTCTCGTGGCGGGGTGTTGTCTACGAAATTGAGAGGACGAAAAGCGAATGTCCGGCCCTATAACCGGATCCCAAATCAATGGTGCACATGGGCTCCAGTATCCTGCGGGAACAAATGACGTATGAACCAATAGTTGGTCACCGGCTACCATGGGACTGAACCTCCTTACGATGCTCCACTGCCTTGTGGATCAGACATTCAGGTCGAAGGCTCGGGGTGTGGCCCCCTAAGAAAACCACCTGCTTCGGTTTGGGCATCCGGGCAGTATCACAGCCCTCACACATATCAAATGAGATTTGTGTGGCGCATATGTATTTGGTACCTCCTTGTACCAATATCTATGTGTTAAAGTAAATAAATAAATAAGTCATAGACTAGCTTATGCATCACTAAGTAATGGAGAGTTGATAAATAGACGGACTAAAAAAAAATAATTTATACAAAGCAGTCGGAATACAAGCGAAAATGGAGAAAGTAGATTGTAGAATAGAAAAGTTTCACGGTAACTGTTGTATGTTCTACAAAATCATTCAAGAATTTTTATTAAAATCGTGAACAGTTTGGAGGTAAACAGAAAACGTTTTATAAAACAAGGTAACATACATTTTTCTTACTGACGAGAACATTTTGCACTAGACCTCTGTGTACATCACTTGCGACACGTCGTACATCGTCAACACAATGTTCTAAATGTTCAGCATATTTAGGCCAATCTGTAGGTTGTTCATCTTTTTTATCCCTAAAAGTTAATAACATGTTAAATGATGATAGGTTAATAGAGCGACCAATAGAAAATGAATTCGATTAAAAAAATGTTTGTGAATACGATCTGAATATAAATGTAATCCAGAGTTATTTGTGTATTAAATTTTGAATTTCCTCTGACAGGTTGAATTCTGTAAAACTAATAATATTGGTTGAAAACACAATGGAGGTTATAACCTTCATTGTGTTATAGTTAATGTGCTACATAATTTCTAGGCAAAAGTTAAAAAGTAAAACGTCAATGCAACTAAGTCTTCACACCCATTTTATTTTATGAGTGTGAAACATGACTACTGAGAGTAGAAGATATTTGTAGGTTAACAGTATTAGATCACAGGTGTCTTGGATCATTGCTCGTATATTTTGGGACTACCATTTTATTTATTTATTTATTTATTTGAACACATAAATATTGGTACAGAGGGGCACCAAATATATATGCGCCACACAAAACAATGATAATTTGAAGAGAAGGAGAAAAAAAAAGTAATGAACGTGGGGAATTATTAAAGAAAAGGGAGAGAGAGAGAACAATGGTGGGGGAAACGGAAAGGTACAATCAGAAGAGATCTTTCAGTTAAGGAAGATATAAACACTTTTTATGAAGAAAGTAAGAGGTTACAGCACGATCGCCACTGGCTTCTATTCTTAGCCATATCTGATAACGTCTCTAGCCACTGCGTTACACCGTCTCTCGGACCCCAACCAGGGAGTCGTGAAGGACCAACAGAAGCTAGCCCTTTGCAGCTTTCTTTCATACCACGACACCATGTCATATACTGACCACCTCTCCGCTTTTTCCAACCAGTCCCAGAGTCGGTAAATAATGCACGACGTGGAATTCTCTGGGACGACATTCGTAGAACATGTCCAAGCCACCGAAGTCGGTGTTTCAAGATGGTGACACCAATTTCATTATCGTCTCTGTGACCGAACACTCGATGCCGAACCTCTGCATTACTGACATGGTGTTGCCACTGGATGCCAGCAATCCTTCGGAGACAACGATGATCGAACACAGAGAGTCGTCTAACATCCTCAACTCGGAGAGGCCAGGTTTCACAAGCATAGAGCAAAACTGCTCTGACCGTCGCGTTGTAGATCCGACCTTTTACAGCCAGACTAACATCACGAAGGCGCCAAAGATAGCCCAGATTGGCATAAGCCGCTCTGGCTTTCACTATACGAGCATTGATCTCATCACTCACACCACCACCAGCACTTATGCAGCTACCTAGATACACGAACTTCTCGACTACTTCAATCTGCTCACCATCCAGAGTGAGTACAGGATTAGAATCCTGCCAGTCTTGTAGAAGTACTTTGCACTTCGAAGGTGCAAAGCACATACCATACCTACGGACATTGATTGCCAACTGATTAAGTGCGGATTGCATGGCTTGAACATTCTCGCACAGTAAGACGATATCATCCGCATACTCAAGGTCGAGAAGTCTTTCTCCAGGCAACAGATCCACACCACCATTACTTACATCCGTCAGAGCTGTTTCCAGAATGTCATCGATGGCAAAGTTGAAGAGGAATGGTGAGATTGGGCAACCCTGCCTAACCCCACTGCTTGAATGGAATAACGGAGAAAGGTGGTTGTATGCTCTCACTCTGCCTGAGGTGTTTGTGTATAGGGCTTTTAGGATGTTAATAAACTTCTCAGGCACACCCTTCTTCAATAGACAATCCCAGAGAACAGTTCTGTCCAACGAATCGAAGGCAGCCCTGATATCAAGAAACACTACGATTGTTGGCCTTTGATAAGTATGGCGGTGTTCTAACACTTGGCGGAGGGTGAAGATATGATCAATACATCCTCGACCAGAACGAAACCCAGCATGCTCCTCGCGAGTCAATCCTTCCCGGGTCCTGAACAACCTACGAAGTATGACGGAAGCCAATAGCTTGGACGCAATCGGAAGTAGACTTATCCCCCGATAGTTGTTACAGGAACAACGTGAACCCTTTATAAGATAGGGACAACTATCGACTCATTCCATGACGTTGGTACACTCTCTAGTTCCCAGATCTTTGTAAACAACGTCGTCAGTCCCTTAGTCAAAAAGTCACCATCTTTAAAAAGAGCCGGAGGTAAGTCGTCTGGGCCCGGTGATTTGTAACGTTTCAAGAGTTGGAGTTCCTTGCGGACTTCCGCCTCATTTGGTGGATCAGTCGTCACCGGCCATGGAGGGCAGGACAGTCTGACCGATGTTGCCGGAGCAGCAGGCCAGTTGAACTGCCCTTCAAAGAATTCTGCCCATCGTCCAAGACGTCGATGGATGTTAGTGATTGGCGTTCCGTCATCCTCGCAGATTGTTTCGCTCACACCAAACTTCTTGCTGCCAGTGGCTCGGATGAGTTGGAAGAGCTTCCGGTAATTACCAGATGCAGCTGCTGCTTCCAACTCACTGGCACGCTCCAACCACCAGGCTTCTCGGTCCTTACTCAAGCTTTGCCCGATTTCATTACGTAACATCCTTCGTCTGTGGTCAAACTCACGGTCACCCGGAGTAGACCGACGGGCTTCAATCAGTTGTAAGGAACCAGAAGAAACCCAGTGCTTGTAAGCGGGACGTTTCGCAAACCCACAACAGACTGTACCCGCCATTTTCATGGCGTCATGCAATTGCAACCAATGCTCATCTATACTTTTCGGTGGAATGGTAGCTAGCCTAGAAGCTAGCTCGGTTCGGTACATACTAGCAACAGAAGTTGCAGCCAGCTTGCTAACATCAATCCTTTGGTGGCGGTCACTTCGTTGTCCACTGAAAAGTAAGGTAAGATTGGCGCAGACCAGAGCATGATCAGATTCCAGATAGGTACTTCAAAAGGAGCGGCAGTCTTGTACACAACCGCGCCAGCGGTAGCTGATCGCGATGTGATCAATCTGAGTCCAGGCTTGAGATGCAGAAGGAGGACGCCAGGTGGCACATCGACGATGACTGTGCCGAAAGTTAGTGCTAGCCAGAAACAGGTTGTGGTCTGTGCATAGTTGCAGTAGACGTTCCCCGTTATCTGTCCTGCGACCAACGAGTCCCCATCGGCCACCTAAACGACTCTCTTCTGTGCCTAGACGCCCGACCTGAGCATTCAAGTCTCCAGCTAGTACTACAATATCTGTCGAACGCACTTTCTTGAGAAGAACAGTTAGCTGATGGTAGAACTCGTCCTTGATTGCATCCGGGCTGCAATCTGTCGGGGCATAGGCGGAGATGACGAAAAGACATCGTTTCTCACGCCGATTTCTTCTCACTTTGATGGAACTTTCTAATCTAACAGCACATAACCGACTGTTAATGGGGATCCAGTCGACTAGTGCTACCTCAGCTCTTGCGCTTAGTGCGACACCAACGCCAGCAAGACCAGACGAAGATGCCACAGGGTCCCCGGATAAACGCACATAAAACAAGCTTTTTGAAGTGACAGATGGAGAGCGAACTTGTAGTACTTCACCAGAGTCTTGAATACGGGTCTCGGATAGACAACACACATCAATATTAAGACTTTCCAAAGACATAGCCAGTCCTATCTGTTGTCCGACCTGCATAAGTGTGCGAACGTTGAAGGTAGCCAGTTTGAATGGTGCACGCGGTTTCAGAAAAACTGCTTCAGTACTCATGTTCGGTAGTAACATACAATTTTCAACCAGGCAGTGACTCGGGAACGTTTAGATAAAGCTGAATTTTCACCATAGGTGAGCTGCTGTCTAGGTCGAAACGCATATATAAAGTAGGAATAAGAGAGGGTGAATAAATGACGTGGTAGAGTAATAATAATAATAATAATGATACTAATAATAATAATAATAATAACAATAACAATAATAATAATAGTACGAGTTATTTCAATGTTAATCAGATAGAAAGGAATATTTTCCATAAGCAAATTGTTCATCATAGTTTTAGTGAGTGGGCTGGGATACTGCCCGGGTGCCCAGACCGAAGCAGGTGGTTTTCTTAGGGGGCCACACCCCGAGCCTTCGACCTAAAGGTCTAGTCCACAAGGCAGTGGAGCATCGTGAGGAGATGCAGTCCCATGGTAGCCGGTGACCAACGATTGGTTCATACGCCATTTGTTCCCGCAGGATACTGGAGCCCATGTGCACCATAGAATTGGGATCCGGTTATAGGGCCGGACATTCGCTTTTCGTCCTCTCATTTTCGTAAACAACAACCCCGCCACGAGAAGGCAGTGAGTAGGACTTCCCTGGCAGAGGCTGTATACGCGTGGCCGTGTGAGAGTATTTCGAGAGGGAGGGCGAACCCTCCCCGCTCTCGGCCATACCAGGGCATTTGGGACTACCAAGTAAGCAGTGACTGGGTTAGAGATAGAGTAGTAAATAAATACGGCAACCCGATTAATGAGGCAGTAAACTTTCATCAACAGGGATGGTTGACACATTTCACGTATACTAAACCACCGCCTACCCTGACGAGTAATGTCGTGTGGTGTAGAAGTGGGTTGGGAGAAAACAAGGGCTGCCAAGTCAAAACGTGGGACCAGTCTACGACGTCATTGATAATTATAGTAAGCTATGTTAACAGGTGTAAACTACCTGGTTGAGGACTTGGTGATTATCGTAATCAGTGGTTAGAGACTATGGATAATTTTGCATCTCATCATCATTAGAGAATTACTTGGATTTGACAGTAACTCAGTGTACATAGACATAAAAATTGCTAACGTGTTTGGATGTATTGGAGGTTATGATCCAACAGACGTTTTTATTTGGAAACACTGTCTGTTAGATTGGTCATTTTTAACAGACGTCCTCTTGGTGGCGCTTAGACCGCGTGTTATTTGTCGATTTTGTAGGTGAAAATAGATCTGTAGCTGCTTCTTACAGCAACAAGGTGGACTTAATAATAACGAAACAAATCTTGATTGCATTTTTAATCAAACTATGCCTCAAAAGTATTTTACCCCTCTTCTGTGCGAATTTGTCTCATATTCTGTCCTAGTAATATCGTTTCATTTAATTTGACATATTTCTTGATATATTAACGAGTTAGACACTTTTATGCCATTAACAGAAACTATTAACTTGTCTCTCATACGTGCAACAATCAAAGTGGATAAATTAACTCATGAAATACACATGGATCGATTATGGTGATTAACACGTCAATAACTAGAACTGAGCTACTATATCTGGGTTGAGTGGTTGCCTAATGATTAAAGCACCCGAATTTTAGCCATTATAGCCCAGACTTAAGCCCTGCTAAATCTACTTCAGGTAGGGCAGTCTAGAAGTATCACCTATCATCACACAGAATTTCGGCTCCCAACTGAGTATATTGACTTGTACTCACATATCAGGTTACATTATTTCAAGTCTTCGGCCCAAAGCAAGAACACAATGGGAGTGGCCAAAACAATTCGTGAAGAAACAGTTGGCTTTTGTTTTGTTATGTTTGAACAACATGAGGTTGGAATTTGCGAAAGAGTAGAAAGTGATGATTGAAGACTTCTCATGTTACGGGTTGAAACCAGCCGAAATGAAAAATTAAACCTCAGATTGGGAATCGTGATGTTATGAGCAATAGATCAGTGTCTGTGATTGTAAAGAAGGGTAACTACTTTCTTAGAACAAGTATGGGCGAGACTCTAATTTTAGGACGAGCCAATCAGAAGCGTTTGAGTCGTTTCAAGGTCACGGAGCCAAGTTTAACATCTGATGCTCACATATGATCGGTTTACAGCGGATTTTAGAGAAGGGGTGATTATTGAGAGTCTAAAAGGGATGGGATTATTAAAACGTTCTCGTACGTGAGACTGCGGTTATCAAATGACCGCAGTAAAGTGTGCAAACCACCGTGGTGAGATTATATTTCGTTGTCCTCCATGCTGGAGGAGAAAGTCTGCTAGAACGGGGACTTTCTTTGCTCGATTGCTACTGAAACTGAATCAGATTATGATAATAGTTGCGAATTGGGTAATAATAACACCAGCAACACTGGCTGCGGCGTTTGCAGTTGTTTATGAAACTTCAGCAGTCCAGTGGTATGAGTACTGCCGTGACATATGTGCAACTAAAATAACACTTGTACACCAACCATTCGGAGGAGTAGGATGTATCGTGAAGAGAGATGAAACGGCAGTGAGAAAGTGAAAACACAACAGGGGACGTAGTTTAAAGTAGGATTGTGTAAGTAGAATTTCCGTAAATATACACGACAGGTACTTGGAATTTATGACTTTTTATACCGTATGCAATATGATTTCAAAACATCTGAAACTTTAGCAAACCTTGATAAGTTTTTAAATCATGTAAAACAAGTATATTCACTGTGATCCATTAGTTTCTTCTAATAAATTTCTACGTTATACTAGCTGTCTTCTGATTGACTAATATTCTCAAGGTCACTTAAAATTCGTTCAACTGTCGTCCCTAAAATATAAGTCTCGCCACGGAAAGTTTCGTTAGTTTTACCACAACCTGACAAACGCAAAAACCGTTGACAGAATTGATTAAAACTATTGGAGAGACCTGTATCGCTACAATATTCCAGGTCACCAACCACTACAAATTCGTTTTAAGACTCCGTAATAACACAACCACTGATACCAGTAACATGACAGAAAAAAAATTAAAATGGGCAATAGCATTGTAAAAAACCTAAGACTGATCTCTCATTTTAAAGGATATAATACTGAAAGTCACACTTGCAATGTTGACTACTTATGAGAAATGTGTAGACTGGGAAAACTACTAGACATGGATCAACGCAAGAATACTGCCCCGAAACTCGGAACTTACTTAGACCATTTAAGCATGATAAGTACCTATTTTTGAAGCATCGCTTGTTCCAATAACCTTGACCTAATATAGATAAACAACCTTCAGTCCTCAGCAGTGATATTAAGAGATCTATCGACCTATAGAATTCCTGTCAATTTGTAGTACTATGAACATACGATTTAGCTCTGGCTATTACAACAGAAGGTACTGGTACTACGAGTTCTGGTAGAGAAATCCCACTAATTCGCTACTCAGTGTGAGAAACGGAACTCGGTCTTTGAAATTTTTTGAAAAACGTCCTTAAAGTGATCAGTCTTGAACGGGAGTAGAAGGTAAGACCTATTACAGTGTAGAATAAGCCAGTATTTGATCACCGGTAACCAGTGGTAAGACAACGGAAATAAGTTGGAGAGTCTCAGTTTGTTTTTAAAAGACAGGCCAGAAAGATCTGTTACCATTTCAGTCATTTATCATTAAAATCATTCTTGCATATCCACCTCATACTAGCCGCTTGAACCCCAAAATTTAAATATGGCCAAGACTCTCCAATATAATCGATGTATCCAATATACAGTATCTTTATCACGAGCTTGTAAAAAACGATTAGTTTATCTGTGTTTGCCTCTTATTTTTCGTCTTGGTTTCAGATTTTTATTAACATCTCGTATTTTGTAGACTGGCCATTCGAATTGACTATTTCCATCCAGTTTGGTAGTTATCTGCTGGTTTGCCATCATGTAATCTAAGCCAATGCATTTGCTTCAAGTCAGCAGGGTTTGTCAATACAAGCGGCTAACACACTTCCAGGAAGAGTCTTGGTTAACTGAAATAGGAAAAATAATACAGAGGAAATGCAAAATCAAAGAGAAGACGAGTGATTTGAGAACAAAGTAGGCAAATAAGTTAATTATTTGATGATGAAAACAGTGTGAGAGTACTGAAGTGTAAGGATAGAAGGAGAAAGAGAAATAACGGCAGGCTATACAGAGATAAGGTAGCAATATGTGACAGTAATAATGCCAGATAAGTTATGAGACAAACACCAGGCGTAACTCGTGCAAGAGGGAGGAGGTAATATATGGGTAGGTATTTGTTTCTTAAGTCTCCTCTTGGGACTATTCACTAAAGAGGATGTGGTCACTTAGGCTGGAGGACCATTTTGAGTGAAGGCGACTTTTGATGAGGAAAGGTGGAAGCTCTACAACCTGCAAATTTTCAGGTGTTATACCAAGAAGCTCTGTGGTGATGTTTTGGTAGGACGCTATTTCAAATCCGAAAATTTTAAACAAATCTCGGACAACGAACTATCGGTAAAGTATGGAGCTGTGCAAATCGTTAAGTTTTTTTACTGAGACCATGGATCGATTGATGTTAGACCACCATTGAAGACCTGAAAGAACGGAAGGTCCTGGGTTCGAATCCCGCGAGCCAGATAGCAGGTCCTCACTACTGAGGAGTCCCATACTAGACAGAAACGGCCGCCTACTGCCTCCAGGCTTTGAATGGTGGTCTAGCATCTATTAATTCATGATATCTATCAATAAATTGTTAGCAACTTTTCGTCTAAAAGCATGTCAAAAGGGAGTATCTGAAAGTTTCCTGAATACATTGTTCAGAGGTATTTTATGCTACTTATTCGAAAATTTACACTATACTGATTAAGTCTTCATTTAAAATGCGATCGTGGAGATCTTATTTACAACTTCAGCCCATCTGCCTCTCAGTGTTCAATATAGGTGCAATACCTAACATTTTAATTTTTTGGCTAATGAACGTTCGATGTTACGTTATAATCTTCGTTGACGATTTCTTTCTGGACTCTACATTTGGATATGTTTCCTTTTTTAGTCCGTTAAAATATTTAAATCACAGGTTACAAATGTAGATCGATTCACACTAATTGAGTTCTTGAAAATAATTCGATTTTTATATGCAACTATGACATTAAGTAAACAGTAAAACGATAAAAATTGTAGATCTTCCACTTTTGTTAAAGATAATCAGCCTGACAGCAGTTATACAAGTGGGAGTATAACAAGTGTCACCTATGAATAGTGCGTCATATAGTGGATTTCTTGTTTTCTCATTGGCTAAATAAGGCATTTTAGAGAATCATTTTGATATGGTATGTAAATGACATCACAAAATTAGATCACTTGCCATTTTCTTATGTCATTTGTTAGGTCACATACCACAAGCTGAAGTGCTAAGTTGAATACCAAATACTTGTGTGATAAACAAGATACAAATCAAATAACTTCTTACAAAATGAATTATTTTGTTGAAAGATACATCGGAAATTCCTATGAAAAGTTTTATCATTGTAAGCGACAGCTGTATGTCTATAAGTAACATTAAAACACTTATGTAGCAGACTATGAAAAATGAAGTACTTCATGTACAGCTAACATATTTTTCAGAAGGCCAATGAAAGACAATCGTACAAATTGATTAGCCCTTTAATTTAATGATCAATCTTTATTTCAACGTTTATTCCATGACAATGTTTCCAATTAATTTCACTTCCATTGAACCGGAGATGAAGGAAGGTTTTTTGCAGTTCCTTCAGTATCAGAATATCTCTGAAGTGGTTCTTGTGGTGTGTATTTTTACATTGACGTTTCCTAATAACTATAATTATCGTCTGAACTCTCCTTGGTGGAAAGTATATGGTCAGTAACAAAAAGTTTTCTACTCTTGTAGAATTATGGTCTACTATGTTATTAGCACTGCTCTAATAGTAGACCTTATCCTAAAATTGTAGATGTGTTATGATGTAACTGCCTAGTCTATGAGATCTTACGTGGAAGTCACATCATCATCTACACAAACTCACTGCGTCGTAACAATTAACAATACATGATATAGAGCAATCTTAGGCTAGAGATGGAACAATATATTTAATATGAATAAAAGATATAACGTAACATTTAGAAGGGACCACGCCTGCTTGGCCGAGCCATGCCATACGATCAACTCTCACTTATTCAATTCATTGTTCCCGCCTTCTCCATTGTTAGATATTTCCCAGCTTTACAATGTTGAATGTCTATTTTTCGTATTGTCTCGTGTTAGGGCCCAATGCCACTACACTACTCTCCCATCAGAATCGACGTGACGTTGGTTCGATGCCGATTTGAGTGGGATTATGGCGCGCCGGAGGTTACCAAGAATAATAAGGACCCTCCGTGTATTGATAAGCTGAAAAATAAATCAAAAAGAAGACAGCAGCATCTGGTCGGGAAATACATGTAATAATTTTAACATATCTGATCGCATGCTTAACACGCCTAAAATGAAAATTCGGAGTGATTATTTGGGCTATGAAAAATGGGATTATAATAATAATACTAATAAAACCTGAATTCAGTGTTAATAGCCTTCGATAATAACTTATAGATAGTAAGTACTTTGTGTCTAGAAATATTAAAAGCAGTCAATATTGCTGAGATTTTATTATTGGTATTTGTTTTAGTTTAAATTATGAAATCAAATAACGTTTATGCCAAAAAGTTGTCCATGCGTTAATTTTCAATTGCCTCTGCATTAGTAGGCTATCTGAAAGAACAAAAGTATAACCGAGGAGAAGAATTCCAACCAGTGTTCCAGTTAGTTTGATACGATTTATTTAGATATGGGGAGATTTTCTCGACCTTATTTTTACTTGACCGTGATAGAATTTAGTAATACAACTAATACATATGAATTGTTATCAAAAATTTTTAAATACGTGAAAAGTAATAATTATGTGGATTTCGGACAGATAGATAAGAGCGATTCGTTAAACATGAGTGTATCCGTTAGAGATATGCTCTAGAATCAATGTTCTGATTTTCCATAGACTATTTATCTATATTCATATCTATCCTCTGATGGTACATACAAGTTAGTTGCAAATGTCAGTTTAGTATAAGACGGAATGCTATTTAATTGAGATATAATGATTATAAGTTATTGAAATCAGTTAGGCCTACATGCCACATTTTTAGGTGATGTGGTGCTGCAAGATGTATCCGTCTAAATAAGTTTTTACAAGATGATTAACAGTGAATGATGCTCATGTGATTACCAGCGAGAACATAAGTTGTAACCAAGGAGAGTACATTCCCAACTCATGTCCATGATAATGGCTTGAATCTTAGTCAGTGTTGGGGTAAATTCGACAGTGATGTTTTCAGTTTGCAGGAGACTTGCTCGACTGCTTATACTGATTGTTTGCATGCATGATTGTGTCGCTAAACCTCCAATTAGACTGACAAGGTTTTGAGATATTTATTGAATGAGCAACTGATAGAGGAACATACCGAAATAATCTGTAATGGATGAAGATACCGAAAAAACAACACTATTCAATAATAATTACAAGTCAATTTGCTGAACGATTTGTCAATAGTTTCCTCAATTTCATCAATCATATTACGTGATTGTCAAGATATGACAATGTTTTATGACGATGTCCTGAAACCATTATGCTTATCTAGCTATAGTGCTGTTTGAGGATTAGCCAGTGAAAAGTAGATGCTGTTGCTTTGAGTGATTCAAAATTACCAGAAATTCGTAGCGTTAACGAATCCGAGCTGCCTGTTTATATTACTAATGGTAATTTAAATATATTCGTGTACATAATGTTAATTTTAATAATAGGCTCCGGAGGTTTAATTTTCAATATTTGTTTGTCGAACAACTACATGAGAGTTTAGTTATTAAACTAGTGCAGTATGATAATACCTAGATTTAGTGACTTTATTATCCTTTATATGTTTGTCTTTTTAGTTACTAATACACTAGACCAAAACATAAACCCATATACATATAGTAAATACAACCAAACAACAAGGATGACACTACTACAAAAATGTACAGTGAGTTTCAGCTGTAAGTTTTCTGCAGTCATAAGATCATTTTAGATGGCTCGTTCAATGGCAACCACACAATTATCTGGATTCGTTCAATTGTTCTAATTTGAGCGAGTGACAAAAACGTCAGCGGTACCAAGCACCCTGGAATTAACTGCCATACTGCGTGTTTTATTTGGGATGCTTTTGATCACTACTAGTCACGAATGGCGTTGCACATGTCGTCTACTGAATAATCCAATTTTCAAAAATAATCCAGGCCAGTTTAATTATTTTACTGGATGTTTTTTTGTACTTAAAATGTATATATTTTCCAGTTGCTCTTACCACATATTTGTAAGTACCACTATTTTAACTACAGCAACGTCTTATGTAAGGTTTATAACTCATCATATTCCTGACTGAAATTCCATAAGTCGTCTTAATTTAGAAAAATTTTCATTTTGGCCATGTTTATTATTCTTAATTCGCCATATATCTCAACAACCTGCATGTTAATCTGGCCCGTACATAGGTTGCATTATTTCTCTATGTCTTTTAAATCTAAAAATCATCTCAATCGCCTTTAATGTGAATTAAAAAACCTATCATAGTTGTATTTCTGTCAGTCAGTCAGTAAGCTGCAACGTAGGACCAGGCACATATATGCATCGGTCCAAGTCGACATACCGCGTTAGCACAACAAGATGAACACCGGATTCGTAGAAGTAGTTAATTCAGTGGTGGTAATATATAGAAGAAAGATTGCATATAAGGATATAGTAGAGGAAGAAAGAATTAGTTCGTAGAAAGAAAGATATGAAGCGATTTTAATCTCTTAGTTTAAAGGAAGACAGAGAGTGTATACACCGACGCCATTGTGATCGATTCTTAGCCATGTCACCAAGATTCTCCAACCATTGGTTACGATAGTCAAGAAAGTTAACGTTACCTTGTAGTGAACGAAGACTTGGTGGGGAAAACCTATTTGTTATTTAATATAAAATTACACAGTCCAATATTTGTATATCTGTAGAGACATTGGTTCCTCAAAGCTGAATATGAGATAACTGAGAAAATAGACTTTCAACATGTAACACTAAGAGAAATTCAACGATAGTGGACGCGATCAAATTGATTTGAAACTGAATTCAGCGGATGGCACGGCTCGGCCTTGTCATACTTGTGTAAAATATTTGTTATCTCTGTTAGATATGTTGTTCTATCTCCAGCCCAAATGTGTTCTTCACCATATATTGATGGTTGCTACAATGTGATGAGTCAGGGTAGACAATCATGTGACTTTTACGTGAGATCTTATAGATTAGGCAGTTACATCATGAAAAATCTACAATTTTAGGATCAGATCTATTATTAGAACAGTACTAATATCGAAGTAGACCTTAATTCTACATATCCCCCATAGATTGTCCTTTACATTTTTCGTGATTGTGTTGTTATTGCAACTGATCACTACGTACATTCCTCTTCAATTCAGTTTTCTCCTGTCATTCATTCCACTTCTGTGTTACGTGCTAATTATATGTCAACGTTATTAACATACACCAGAGCCCTACCCATAACAGAATATAGTTTTCTTTAGCGCCTCCTTTGACTTTGTCTGTTCCGGGTCCAACATATGTATGTTAGCTAGCATTGAGTTTAGTGGGAGACATCCCATGATGACTTTGTTGATTTGGTGACCTATCATGTTACTGAACTAAAGTTGTATACTCCTAATACATGTGAACATTAGGCGTTCTGATATAGAAAAAGAAAAACTGGGTTTTGAGATAATAATTTGTCTGTTTTGGAGTCGTTCTAGGAACTCATGTCTTACAAATACATGTGTGCTCTGCCTTTGTGCTGACTAAAAAGAAACATCAGTTTCTGGCTTTAATTTAAGATAGTTGAACTTAGATTATTCAAGAGGTCATTCTGCCTTTAATGACCACTATGAGTAGCTCATCTAGGTGGGACGTAAACATGCCGACATAAATGTGCTGAATTACCCCCTCCTCCGCTGTCCGTCAGCGTTGATAAAGAATGAAAACCTCGTCCAGCCAACTTGTAACGTGCTTGAGTACGCTTGTGTGGATGGCATCATGATTTATGACGTCCATAGATTATTCATGATTTTCAAATCAATCGGCTGAAGAGGCATGGGTACATATCCATCATTTCCCAATAACTGAGAGTGAGAGCAGAAGAGTACATACATCGTTACCTCTCTCCTTAGTCCTGGCCACGATGCAAATTGTTGCAGGAGGTAAGTTATTCTTGAAATACCTGTATGCATTTTTAGTGTTATTCCCGGAGCATCCCACAGTGCAAGTGGACTACTATTAAAGGGAAAGTGAAGACATTGAATCGATTAAAAAACTGTTATATTGAATGTTAATAATTTCGCTGTTTTTAGATGTATTTATTTTACTTGACTTCTAAACTTACTTGTTTATAACTTTGGCTTCGGACATTTCGAATTTTTTTCTTTGGTTTAGTATTTGAGGGTTTTTCCCCGGAATCCCAAAAAAATTAAAGGACGACATTTGCGTATATCATTTGTAATTTGCGAATAAATTTTGGTACCTAAATTCGAATTTGGTCTTATTGTTATTTTTGAGGTCGTTAATTTCAAGTAGATCGAGTGTTTTTATATTCTACTAAAGTCAACAACCCCGCATCATTCAATCTAAACCGACTTTTTTGATTAAGACATTTGGTAATATCCCTGTTTAGCCCCTCCGTATTAGTGTCCGTTCCTTTGGCTTTCGCTTGCCTCGCCATCGTGGGCGTTGAATCGGAGTCCTGACGACAAACATGTGTCTTTGGATCAAACTACAGTGTGTTAACTTTAAGAACTACTTCTAGTAAATCGTCGTTGTTCAGTGTTTAGGACAGAAAATTTGCAACCGATTTTCTCAGCTTGGGGTGTGGTCAATCGTAAGGTTACACTGTCCCACCTTCGTGATTGTTTCTATCTAGAAACTTTCGCCTTTTTATCCATTGTGGTGGCTTGTGGCCAGTCTCAATATGGAATCGTTGGCCAAGGTCTTCATTTTTCTACCGTCCAAACGATCTTGGAACATTATTTTTCAAAGTTTGATTACTTCCGTTCGCCAGACGTTCAAACGTGGCTGACGCACTTCACAACTCTAGTGTTCTGTAAGAGCGTGGCTCCCACGCCGAAATCACTGGGATCTGTGATCACTAGAAATGCATATTCCTTCCTAACTGCCATTTATCATGTCATCGAGCACAATGAAAGGAAACGGTGTCGAGTTTGCTATTATCTTCAGCATGATGGATGACCCTACTCCATCAAAGAGTCAAGCTAACTCTGAGTGCCCAGCGGTTGTGAATACCAGTGATGTTTTCGAAAGTATTACGTGACCCAGTTGTCAAAAAGATTTTCAATGTTTTTCTATAGCCAGCCGCATTGAATTAAGACTCAGAACACTCGTCTTCTATGGCTCTATACTACTGTTTTGCAGGAAAGTAAAAGCGCAGACACATAGCTATCCAGCTACCAATCTTAACGTTGGGGAAATTGTCCAATGACAGTGATCTTGAAATGTGGTCAGAGCTATACATACAGTCTACAAATAAACACCAAACATACCGCTATCTTATAATACATGACAGCAACAGCATTAAAGGCACCTCTTTTACTGTTTGCAAGCAGACTGATTTAAATCAGTACGCTCATTAGAAGCAGGTAGCTCTACATACTAAAATGATCTGCTTCACTACATCCTTCAAGCACTGTACCTTATTCTGGTATAATTATATCGACTAGACTTAATTATACAATAACCAAGAATACTAAACCAAGTAGATGTCACAATTATTGTTTCGTTTGCACAAACATGTTACTCAAAGTAGTTACATTTATATAACCAAACCTATAAACTCAAAATGCGAACTATTGGCTTGTAAACCTTACCCAACAGAAGACAAAGGATATTGTTTTGAGACTGAAGACAACAGTCACTTGCCCATATAAACATAGTTTACAGCACAACAAAAACTTTCTTCAGTAACGTTGTTCACTGGAGGTCTACTTGAAAAAAATCAACGATGTGATTAAACTTATTATAATTTAGGATATCATCCCAGCATGCGATGCACGTCCGGCGTAACGCAGTCCGACGTGGCGAGTAAAAATTGCAACCAGAGTAAGATTTACAGCATAATCAGGATCTTTGGGAAAAAATACAACGTAATATGACAAATTCTATGACTACATGGACGTGGACATGACCGTTATTACACTGAGTGACAGATTATGTTTACGTGGAAACGTTGCGTTCAAATCCACCCGTGTAGGGCCAGTGAAATGTCACCGAGACTTAGCCAAATTGTGCTTTGGACCGGCTCATGCGGTAGTGTTTTCGCCATCTCTGTACTCATTCTTTCTAACATATTTCTATAATAACGTCCCACGTGTTATATGGTCTTCAGAGAAGCCGTAGTACTTTGATACGTCGAAGGGGTAATCCACATTAGATACTGTGACTTCAGAGTTGGCTGGTTCGTCACATCATTCCCGTCTAATTCGAGTATGCCTCCAATCATTTGACATAGATAATCTACGTTGGTGATCTACATGATTATACATATTAACACACGATTACATGTACATAAACAGTGAAGCCATGACTTACTGCAGTATTATTGGCAAGTAACCACCAAACTATTTGAAACAAAGAGAAGTCTTGTTTTTTAACGATCAAACTAAAACAACGGTGATGTAAGGAACCTTTTGTTAAGAGAGAGTTTATTTTGATCAGATATTGTAGCGGCGAACAAATCTTTCAAACTTACGACATTGGTAGTGAGCTCTGTAGTCTTACTGAGGATACGTAGAGTATCAGAGACATCTTAAAAGATGAACATCTAGTCAAAAGGATAGGATACTGAAGTCTGTCATTTCATAATCAGGATGTTGGTTTAATGTTATAATCACAAGTTAAAGTGTATCAAGTGTTTTGAAAATCTATGGAAAACATCAGCTTCCAACACTCGATCTTTCGTTATGATAGTTTTAAACCGTTCTTCAATTCTTGCACCGGAAGTTGAAGGTCACAGGATACATCCATGTTAAAATGTTGATGGCAAATTTCAGGAGCTCATTTAAACAATTTAATGAATGTATGTTTTCATTAGTCTTATTTTTAAATCCTTATGCTAGTTGGAGTCTTTTGAGAAGTTTTGCTTGGTTTTACAAAATCCCCGCTAAATAGAACTTTATGCGGTGTGGTCGCCTACTTGTCAAGGTAGTTTCTTCTTTGTAGGCGCGTACTATGAGGCTCCCACTAATTTCTAATGTTGACTTGCTTTTGTTTTGACACACTATTCTTGTTTTGGGTTTTCATGATTGTTGAATATGTGCAGGGTTTATATTTATTTGTTATGGGTCATATAAATAACTACTTACGATTTAGCCGTGCAGATAAATATTTATTAGACCTTCTGGTCCTTTAATTAACAACGTACATATTTTCAATAAAGTTAGCAATGATAATAAACAATCTCCTTTTATTGATACATGATTACATTTATGATGCTCAACATAATTCTTTACAGCTTTTTTCGCGTCTAGATGTTTCGGCTAGGTCTATTGTTCATGTATAGAATGTTAAATGTATGCACAAATATAATGAGTAGTTCAGATTTAATTAGCATAAAGCAAACTTGGCGCATTTTAAGGTGGTAAGATATTTACGCTATGCATAATGTTTCTTTTCAAAAATGTATACATGTATTTGGTTGTGTAGAACAAAACGAACTCAGCAAAATCTCGTCACAGCAGTTTCAACCAGTGTGTATTATAACTTTGATTGTATAGTGTCGATGATTAAACCCAAAATAACATTATTTACGCATTCATTTATTTAAAGGGTCCTACTAACTGACTAATAACTACAGTTAAAGTATGCGATCTCTTGGAGTCTAAATATTGATTTTTAACATCTTTAGGAAAGGAAAATAACAAAATTGAGGAGTTATGACTTTTAACTTAGTACACGATCATGCATGCAATCTCGAAGCCTCATTACTCTAAATCTAATTTCTGATCACATTCATGAAGAATCTTTAGTCATCTGTAAAGTTCCGGTCAGCTTGTTTTCTGTCTTTTTGTCTTTACATTCGGTTTAAATGGTAGCACTCTTAAAACAGCTTCGTCAACTATGCATCAATGGTTTAAATTTTACTTTGGTTATTGCATTTATCATATTTCTCTCCAAGAAATCTCCAGTAATAGTCTGTTAACTATTATGAGTATGCCACAATAAGCCATATGCGTCCGAATTGTTTAACTCTTCTGTAAGTAGCCGAATCTTTTGAGCACAAAGTAATTTAAAGTTAACCTCTTTGCATCTTTCTTTAAATCTACTGCCTTTCGTACACGTACAAGTAATAACTGACTTTCAAACTTATGTAAAGCTTATGTTAGGAGTAAAGTTATGAAGTCAGAAATCTTAAAATGCCTCCTGTTTAGTCACAAAGAAGTCCAAACTATCTCAGTAGGATCTTCAATTTATTCTTATTATGTGTTGTTATCTTATTCGAAGTGAATAAGTTGTTTTATTGTTTTTATATGGGGCATGTAGGTCGCTTAGTTATGTATTCTCTCTTTCATGTCTATCCTCAATGAATTGATATATGTGGTCCCGGATAGTCATTAAATCTGGAACCCACATGTAACGGTTCTCTATCTTTATATATTTCTTGTTTCACTGTAGTATGACCTCAAACAATTCGAGACGACCCATACTTCCGAAAACACATTCGACTCTATCTATTGTTAATCACAAGAAGTCTACTCCAGGAGTTGATTCGGTAATTCAATTTGCAATTTAATTGTTCACAGTTTTTTAAAGCTAACTAAAATATAAGTAACTTGCCTTTAATGTAACTCTTTAAAACCTGTGGTCAGTTGAAATCTAAGGTGCACGTCTCATCACTTTCGAGATTTGTCATGAAGATCTATCAGTACTTGTGTTTGCATACCAATGGATACTTGAATATCGTACTCGCATTGTAAAGTGCTTGTGATACCAACTCCTCATGTCCTAGATATTAGCTATCGTTAACTTTTTAAGTTAATCAGATTAAATTGGTTTGCTATTCGTGTGTGGATTTTTCGCTTATCAACATCAAGCAACTCAAAAACACTATCAGTTTATGGATTTCATCACTAGTTTGATACAATCTACATCGATGTGTTATAACTTTTTTGAGTGATTTTAAAGTTATTTATAACTGGACTTAATCTCATTTGGTTTGTGGTAGAATCAAGCCGTGTTCATTTAAGATTCATACGTTTATTGTATTCACTACATTCTTTGGAACATCTATTGTTGAAAATTTCAAGCACCCAAATAATTATTTCTTTCGTTAGGCTTTTTTTATAAATTTCAATGATTAAGATCATGAGTCAGTTGAAGCTAGACCACCATGGAAAACCTGGAAGCACTGGACGGCCGTTTCGTCCTATTATGGGACTCCTCAGCAATGCGCATCCCCGACCTCGCCCCCTGTGAGATTTGAACCCAAGGCCCACTGGTTTCGCGCTCGAGCACTTAACCACTAGACAACTGAGCCGACATCCAACGGCTAATGATTTCTTGTGGCTAGTTGCAAGTCGACTTTGGTGATTGGGAAGCCCGACATATATTGACCAAATATGATAGATTAGTACAAGACGTTTTAGTCAGTAGTAGTTTTGCGTTATCTAACTAGTTCGCTATCCTTGATAATTCTTCCGAATTTTCTAGCGTCTGGATAATTATCGATTTGATGTTATCCTAACAATATCATCAATCCCTATACTGTTGATATAATTTGAATTTGATTCTGCCAAAGTTAGGTAGGTTCATAAGTTTAGGAAGAATGAACGTATTGCAGACATTGTCTATACATTTCTCCACCATTAAATTTGATTTTCATATTTTAATGTTTCTGTAAATATCACGTGATTCGAAACAGTAAATTCTAACTATTAGAATGGATTTTTATATCACTTTCATGAATTTGTGCTAGCGTAAAACATATTTTCTGTCTTAAGTGACATCTTGTACTATCTTTTTTTTCAAAGACTCCATTAACAAGTGCACCGTCGTCCTCATCGTCATCATTGTCTTCATTTAGAGCAATTGCCCCAAAATCAAATCAGGATCGCACAGTGATTATCACTTCTGAGGTGGTCAAACGTAATGAATCTAGTGAAGATTTTGTTCACTATTGTGATATTGAATCAAGTAGTCAGGATTTCAACCCTCTTAGAAACTATCGTTCAATATATGCTAATAACGTCGTCCCTCGTAGTTATTTGAGAGTTACGCACCAACGTGTTCTCTTGCCGTCTCATACAATTCCTCGAACTCCTGTTAATTCTGATACGCTTCCATCTGGACCATCTAGTTCTGGCTTTAATGTCAATAAGAAAGGGAGTCTTCGTCCAGTGGTTAAGTTTCTACTTCGTATAGGTAAGTTGGATATTGAGGTTCCATGGAGTTGATATGTTGCACCATGTAACATTTTGAATGTGTTTAATATCAAAATTTAATCAATACAACTCGATATTTAGATGCATATTCAGATAATAAAAATTTAACCATGTCCATTGAAAGGGCTAAATCTACCAATCGAATTGGGATTGGGGTTGAGATGGTAATATAATAAGTGGAATTAGTGTACTTAGACCGCTGAACGTCAGGTCCATTAGTTTTGTAGTTATGGATTAATTTTTCTCGATATTCTGTAACAATAAGGTTACTAAATTTTACTTATTTTAAAAACTTGATTACTTCAAACTTTGTAGATGTCGAGACTTACTCTGACGACAATCATTTTAACTTATTTAGCTTGCGTTTTGCTTGTGTTACATTCCCTCTTCACTTACATTAAGCGCTGTACAGCCATAAATTAGTAAAGTCTCAGTAGTAGTTGGCCCTTGATCATCATCTGTGAATTCGAATGTATTCCCTGCTTATTACGACGTCCAGATTCAAGTAAACTCATAAGGCATGATACATTATATATGTATGTGTATGGCTATCGGGTAATTGTAGAAAGTCGTATCTTTTTTGATTAGGTTAGATCTTTTCACTTTGTAGATACATTACGGACATTCTCATAATTGATCTCTTTTATAATAACGTGGTGTTGCCTATTATCACCAGACTTTTCTCTGAACACTTCTCCCTGAATACAATCAACGATCGATATTGTTCCTGAATAAATCTTTATCAGGCTTTAATATGTAGGGATATTTGTCTTCATATATGAGACATTAAACCAATGGATGGCATACCAAGCTTGCAACCAGATAACTTAACCAACGAGTTGACGTGCACTTTTATTCGTTCCATCACATTTTGTCGATACTGGTCATGTAGTAGATAAAACCAAAATATCTAGTAATTATGAGTGAGTTGAAACTACCCACCTTTTTTTCACATAGACGATACCTATATCGAAAACCAAATGGTACGCATCACTGTGTTTCTTAATGTGTATTTCGTTATTAGTGATTTTTATGATTAGGATATAACATAATCTTACTAATTATAATGATTGTTAAAAGTTAGTCTGCAAGTTTCTATGTGGTTAGAATGTAGTTGATTCTGAGGAAATATTTTGATGTAATTATACTAACAATTAATAGGCTCATATCATTTTTATTTTTTCAAGCACACTTTTTGTTTTCATCGGGTTATCATAATTCTTTTCGTTCGTTCACTATACGTCTGAAATCTATGAATGTATTCCAGAAAAGTAGGAATTCAAACTATATATTTTGTCATAAGCTTAAAGTCAACCCAGATCTTCAGGATTTGTGCTTTCAATAACTAAGTTGTTAGTTAGTTGAACTTAGTTATCAAGTTCATTTATTTAGCTTTTATTCACAATTTTGCATAGGAACTGATATTACTACGTGGTTGCCCAAACTCAATTAATGAGTGCTGTGTTCATACTTTGAAACTAGTGGGTGAATTCTAGCATTTAATCATAAAACCACCCCTTTATTACCATATGGTATCAATATACCTCACATATGATCTACAAATATGCAAAGAATTATAGAGTTGCATTCTTTCAGTCCTAATGTTTAGTTAAACGAAAAAGCTTTAAGGATAATTCTATCACCGGATTTTTAGAATTACTGTATCGAGGAACCATGCTAAACAAAACTAAGGTTGATATTTGTGTATTTTTGAATCATTTGATAATAGTGTAGTTTCAGTCATCATATTAGCTCAAGTAATTTAGAAGCCAGATCCGTCTTGTTTGTAATTATGCATAGTTACCATGACATATTTGAAATTGTGACTTATCCGAATTCTAAGCTTAGCATTAGAATATACTTTTCATTGCATGATAAAACTTTGAAATATCATATATTGTCCTTGAACTATAAATATTTGGTAGAAGGATGGATTTGTAGTTTTAGGAACGATCAAAGTCAATCAATGATCAGTGTAAAGTCATTTGAAATCGGTCATAAAATTTACTCACTTAGCATCAGTGTATTGCGATATTCATTCCTAAACCAATCAATATTTAATATTGACCGAACCTACTCCCAATTTTATTACTTTTTGCCTGCCTAATTATTTATTTCTCATTTTCAGGTTCAGCACTTGTGCGTTCACAGTATGAGCCAGTGGTTGGTAAAGAAGTAACTCCCCACCAGTTATTACTGAGTAATCGACGTAAACGCAGACGTGTTGATGAGGAACCAACTCGATTATCTACAGATAAAATCAATATAGAAACTATCAACATTTCTCATTTAGAATGGAAACCAAAAACGCGTCATCCACGTTGGGAAGACATATGGAATTATTGTCATGATTGTCGTTGTCCCTATGTTCCTACATCTGCCTTAGAATTATTGCGACATCTAGAACGAGGTCACCAGAAACTAGTTAATGTTAATTCAATAGTGATACCCAAAAAAACACGGCTTGAAAAAGTTGATTGTAATGATTGCATGCTCAATGCAGCAGAATTATTGGGCAATAAACTGATAAGCCGATTTTATGTCCCACTCACTGTAAATATCTTCGATTCCTCTTCAAATATATCACCATATACATGTTTTGTCTGTCGACAAGTAAATAAGTCTCAGCGTTTACTAGAAAATCATTTCCAACGGTTAGTACAATGTTTTTTTATTTTACAGTTGCTTTGTTGCATTATTTCTACCATATAGTGGTAGTATCAATGATAGTAAACTGAATATTTATTCATATAGAATTATCTCACTTTTAGATTATTGTGTTACTTTGATATACCGAAAAATTTCCCCCTTTTTGATCTCCATAGGATATAGGCGTTTTTGAACAGAGACACCTTTATGTTATATACAGTAGATGAATTGTTGAGATCTCTGTATACAACCTAGCTACCCTTAGTGCTTAGTATTCTTCAGACACCGCCTCACTTAACTGGTCTCCAAAATCAGAACACGGTTTGGACAAGTACGTAATTATATTCCAGATAAGTCAACTTGAATTGGAGTGAATTCTAGTAAGAAAAACGCTATCATGTTTATAATTTTACACGAGAAGATAATCCGCTGGCGCTAATTGGCTAAGAATAGGCCAACCACCGTGCCCCAAAACAATATTTAATGGAACATGTTTTAATTCAGTGTATATTCTACTACCACAAATAAAGTAGTATCACATACGTTAAAAATAAAATAAATTATACCTAGTGTAAGATACTCACCTGTTTAATTTAGTTTAAATGTCGTTAAGAATACCAATTTTTTGTTCGAATACAAGTGTATTCAACTGGTTGGTTTTGAGTAGTATGAAACACTAACCGTTTCCACCAACCATTGTTTATTACTCAGTATTTTAATCTATTTAGAAGTTGTTTTACTTCAGGTTATTGCAGTGTGACTAGCCTCGGGGGTCTCAAATTGATAAGTAGTTGAAGTAGCCTTTAAAAAATTAGAATTTCGGTAAAAGTTAACTGTTAATATATACAATTAATATTTACTTATTATTCAATGGTGAGTTTGTGGTCTCACTATAGTTTCATTGTAATATGAGTTACATGTACGTTTTATAATTTTGTTCTTAACACTAAGGTTTCGATGCAAAAGAACCCCAATTCAGTTCACCACGTAGTGTGAATTGACAACGCCGAAGAAGTAGAATACAAAGTAAGAGTCATGTCCATCAAAAAATAGAGTATAGAGTACAGTCAAGCGTAACAACCAAAATGTATTTCGTTGTTTTAAAATATGCGTTTCAAATCTTTTGATTATCCAATAAGTAACCCTAACAGGATCAGGATTGCTTTTATTTTAAACTATGTCTGATAGCACTTCAATTCACGGAGTTGTGTAATATTCACTACTCTACTCTAGGAGTGGTGACGGATCAAAGTGTCCTACATGGTTACCTTTCATTCCACTGGGCTTTGGCGGTCTCTCATCATTTTGTGCTCAATCCCAGGTATAGAAGCTACCGGAAGGAAATTCGTAGGATATGTCCATGCCACCTTATCTGGTATTCTAAAATTGTGGCTTTAGTCAGTTATAATCAACATCGATCTCAGCATAGTTACTCGTTAATCTAAGTCCTCATACCATATTAGTACGATGAGATGAAGTTAACAAGTTAAGTGGTAAAGGAGTCAGAACAATATCTGGGTCTTTGTAACCGATCCTGAGTTGTTACCCGAATTCTCCAGCTACTAGTCCTGATTATCATGTGAACTTCAACTAGGTATTCTGTAGATACGAACATGGCTCAGACCAACAGTTAGTAACTTTGTGGACTGATTCCAGGTTTTGGTTCGACTGCCCCTAGCTTCCAACTCACTCGTACATCAGATAACACCTCCCGTCTATGTTGTCAGTGGTTGGTGTTGTGTAACACAATTTCCGTTGGTAAAGACTCACTACTTTATCAACCCGATTTTCGTATTTCCCTATCACCCTATGCCTAAACACAACATTACTCGGTTGTTTTATCATACGCAAGCGATGCTTCAAAGACATCTATTACTGAACACCTAACGTCTACTATTGTTTTTTATTTTCACAAACCATGTTTCCAAGCCATAGATTAGTGCCGAGCAGACTGCTCCGTACAATTCCTCTTTAGTTGGGGTAAGGAAGTCCCACCTACGCCACAAGTGCCGAGATTTCGTCAGACACCTACCCACTAGAACTAACGTGCTTGTTAGGTTATGTAGTTTTGCTGATACAGTCAAGTCAGGTTTCTATGAACCACTCGTAAATGGATAATGTACCTAGTTCTTGCTTGTTTATTTTAGTATATCTGTCTGCCTACATTCCAGTCTTTCTATTTCTACTTACCGGTATATATATTTCGTTGTTAAGTAGCTTTACTTCAAGATATTGACCATGGTAGATTATAGAAAGTCTATACAATTGGAAAGGTTATTTACCCAAATGATTAATCTTGATGGATATTGATTTCAAATGGTGTAATTTTATCTATAACCAGGTTGTCGATGTGTAACTTTCAACGCCTTTGGTAGATTTACGTCTGACCTGCAGGTAGTTTGTGAGCTGGAGGAGTATACAGAGCTGTGTATATAATGCAATCTGGAGAAGAACACGAGGAAAAGTGAGCCGACAACCCACTAAACACTTATGATACACTTGCATTTAATGGTGAAAGCAATCTACAACAATTAGCAAGTTCACGCCAGTGAAGTTAAAACTATCTGGAAATCATAACTAGAAGTTGATAGAATAATACTTTAAATGTTTTCTCAATTAAACCTGAAAGCATCTACAATTCAATTATTTGATGTATAGCTTAAAGTGTACATAGAATATAGTAGTTGAATGAATGCAATGAACTTGGTACAATATAAAAGAGAATAATTGTAAGTATTGAAATCATTGTTTTCTTTTATTTATTTAAAAATAATTATAATTGCAGCGTGCATCCACAATTAACCCCTGGGCGTATAGAAAAACCAACAGTTATCTTATGTTCTATATGTGGCTTCCCTACACAGACTAATCTAATTAGACATTCTTCTCATCATTTGCACTCCGATGTTTCAATACATGTATCATGTAAAAGTAATCCGTCAATACATAATAGTGCTCCATGGTCAGGATGTGACGCTCACGCATTAGCCTGTCTTATGCTTTATCCTACTATGTATGCTCGATTCGGTTTACCTTTTCATGTTGCTCATTTTCTATATGCATTAATTCAACGTATGTTAATGGCTCGAATAAATCAATTTGGTGGTTGGAGTGTTCAGTCTTATACTTTAAGATGTTGTGCAGCAATATCAGCCATTTATGGTGAACTTGTTGGTTCAGATCAAGGTAAACCACTGATTCAATCAAAAATGAGAATTTTAGAACATAATAACAGCTTAAAATCTGTATTCTCAAAAGCATCGATTCCTTCGTAAGTTTCTTGTTTAGTACATTTTAAAACTGTTTATTATATTTGTATGCTTTAATTTGATAGAGTTTGATGATTCTCATATATTATAGGTTAGTGACAATTTAGACAAGATACGGTCTGTTAGTATAGGGACATTTTGTAAATTGCATAATTTTCAGTTTAAATCACGAACTGTTCTTAGTTAAACCGCCATAAAACCCTCGAAGCACTGACTAACCGTTTCGTTTTAGTATGGGACTCCTCGGCAATGTGGACGTACAACGTCACATCAGTAAGGTTAGGCTCACTGATATGAAGCCGCATACTGGGATGGGACGGTCGTCTAGTGCTTCTAGGTTTTCAATGGTGGTCTAAGATCAGTTCGTGATTAGAACTGTGAAAATATACAATTTTGTCGTGTATTTTTTTCGGAAAATATACGAATTTAGTTCGCTGAACAATTGTTCAACTTACTACGTACCGAGAGTATTTAATGATTTTCCTTAGTTTTTCTTCACTCAATCCCCTACACATTAAAGTAGAAGTTTTTCCGAAAATAGTCACCAGGAAGCCCTGGATTTAGGCCTCGTGCCAATTGGCACTTCCCAATAATCCGGACCTGAAATTTGAAGGAACTAACTTTGTACGCTTCAAATCCGCGTCACCCAGCTATGAAGTTAGATTTTTACCATTGAGCTATTCCAATCACGAATGACTTCCTATAAAGTTGAAATATTTACAGTTGACTGGTTACTACTCTCGTCAGTCAATCGGAAGTTTCCTGTTATTCAGAAATTTCATCTGTATTTTCATCCAAATAAAGGGATTCAAGTTTGAATTCAGTGTTAATTATATATTTACATTAACATAAATAAAAATAGTCGTAATAACTAAAAAAATAGCAATTTATTTTATTTTGTTTGGTACATTTTGGTACAACTGGGCACTTAAAGGGGTAAGTACTTCCACACAAATAAAGGAATGAGATTGTGAAGAAATATAGGAGGGGAGGGGGTGTACGATAGAATAAAAGGTGGACACGAATGGTGCATAATAATGGGCAATGTAATTCGATCGAAAATGCAACCAAGAAAGGATTATTTCAATTAAGAGAGTTCCTCTATCTTTCATGACGAATGTAAAATAAACTGTCAAAATCTCTACGAGCTTCTACTCTGAGCAACGTCTGATGATGTTTTAAGCCACTGAGTTGTTCTATCTCTAGGACTTCAACCAGGGTGTTTCATGATAAACTGACAGATTCCAACCCTATATAGCTTTCTTATACACCATGCCTCCACCACCTTCCAAATTGCATCCGGTCCCCAGAGTCAGCAAATAGTTCATAATGTGAAGCCAATGGGATGACATTCGTGTAATATGTTTAATTTTCGCAATAGAGTCGATGTAACAATAATATTGGTAAAGGTGTCTAAGGGGGACTGTTGAATTGTATTCGTATATGGAGTTGTGTTTTTGGATTTTTACTAACTATAAGAAGCTGCCGTATTCTCTTATTTAAAGTAAATGCAGAGGATAGACCAAGATACAATATTCTTTTGGTAAGACGAAGAGGGCCGCGGCCCGGATAGCTCAGTGGTAACATCTCTGACTGTGAAGCTGGGTGACATGGGATCAAATCCGCCAGGGAGCACCAGTTCCCTCAAAGATTACAGGTACACCTTGCTGACGAGTGCCAAGTAGCACGAAACCCGGGTCCAGGGATTCCTGTCGACTACCTCCAATCACCATCTAATCTCACAATAGTGCCCGCAGTGTCGAGTCACCTAGACTGGTGGCCACATTGCAACATGGTCGATAGCATTCGATCTGCACTAATAATAAGGACTAGACAAGCATGACATTGGTCACCACCCAGTGATCAATCAATTGTGACTGTGATGCTGTACACGGATAGGGAAAATGATTTGATCAGCATGGGCAAAAGTATAAAAATCAATTTAAAAAATAAAGAAAGAAAACACGAAGTTTGTAGCTCAAAGTCAAGTACATGGACTTGCATTTGGTTGCCAAATTACGTTATATTGAGAAAATGACTGCTTGGTAGTAGAAAATCTACAAAGAAATAAGGGCTACTCATGAGTAACATAGATGAAATTGCATAAATATTATTTCCAAGCTTCTACGCTAGGTTTTATCGTCTAGTTTTTTCGCGGTATTAATATTCCCTAGTTCGGGAGAATTCGTGTAAATATCTACATGGAGTTTTCGATTGTATTCAGCGTTTCTCTCTTCATTCGTCAGCAACATTTGGTAACTCAAATTCATACTTGCCATCATTTACCGCTATAATTTCCTCTTTGTTTCTCCTGTCACAAGATCCTGTGATCTAATTAATGTTAGTTTATGAATCGAAGATATGAGAATATCTGTTGCGTTTGGATTTTTGAAGTGAATAGTTTAAAACGACTTTGAGATCATGATAATGATAATATTTATTGTTACTACGTCATTATGATGCAATGTATTATTAAGTGATGTATTGATTGCTGCTGTTCATTTTGTTGGGGGGATCCAGAATATCCCTCGAAAAAGACCCAAAGGGGCTCTGTATAGAAGTTTCTCAGGAACATCTAGAAAGTGAAGAGTCACGTGTCATATTTCTTATCGGATGGTTACTTATCCTGCTACTGTGTTTAGTAGGGTTTCAAAACCTTCCAGAAGCTCGAGGCCATCTGAAATGCCTTAAATACCTTACATTTTATGTACATGAACGAACCTTGGAGATAAGCATTCTTTCCACATTTCGCGCCTTTTCTTTCGTGTTGTCGTTTAGATCTGTCTTGGGGTTATAGAAGAGCTTAGGAAACCATTTCAAACGTTCAGGTAGATTTATCACATTTATTTCCTGTATTTTTCTCTAGACAATAAATACCTCTTCCATCACAATTGATTGCTTTCTTATTCTGCATATACAGCCCCGGGTATGAGCTTTTATTTTCTTTCAGCTAGTAGAATTTTGGAGTATTTTCTGTTGATGTTCGTAATTCTTCCTCAACTTCAATATGAATGCAAAGATCTTAGTGTGTTACATAGCGTTGTTATCTGTTTTATTACACAGCTGTTTGGGGGGTCATAGTTGTTGAAGCTATTAAATATGAGGACTCGACATTCATATTACGACTAATGTTTTTAAGTTGTTGTTCGCGTTTGATAAAATCTCTAAATAGTTTTAAACTCGCGTATAAAGCCCTAGTTAGGAGAGGTAAGTCATTTGATAAGATTGTTAACGAACACAAATTAAAATAATTAATATTCGTGTTACGTCACTAAATTTAATTGGTATTGTGGACTTCATTTTAAACATATTGTGAGAAAACCTTTGTATAGTCGTTTCTAGTAAAAGTATTAATTCTGTAACAGCAAAAACTACTGTGATCCCTCTCTCTCTCTCTCTCTCTCTATATATATATATATATATATATATATATATATATATATATATATATATATATATATATATGCCAATGTCAAGTTATTCTTGGTCAAGGTGAATTTATATGACCTGTCACTATTAATTTGTGTATTAGAAGGTGGATATGGAAAATGTATGTAATTGTGAAATGAAGTAGCGCGGTTGAAATTGAGTATGTTGTGTTTGTAGATTGTGTGTGTAAAAGTGGATGGGATCTTATCTTTTATTCTGACTAAAGCGTTTCTTAGTTTTGGTCGTTTCATAGAAGGCTTTGATTTTGTAAGTTTTCAAGATCCGTTGTAATTCTTCTGCCATACCTTGGTGGCAAAGTAAAACCACAGTACCAATCCAAGATCTTTCATTAGAATTATTCTTTATATAAGGGTAATTTTGTTTTAATAATATTCTTAGGGAAATTATTAAATCATAGGATGCTTATTGTATCATTTCTTCATTAAGCATGTGTTCCGAAGTAATGATATACGTTCCTCTTCTGATTTGTTTATCCAAAAAATCACATATGACCTTATTGACTTTCTACACAATCCACACACATCTTCGATTTCAACCGCGCTACTTCATTTCACAAATACATACATTTTCCATATCCACCTTCTAATACACAAATTAATAGTGACAGGTCATATAAATTCACCTTGACCAAGAATAACTTGACATTGGCATATTCAGACCTATTATGCTTTTGACTGTACTAGAAATATTCTGCGTTGTTTCCTTTGTACTATTCAAACTCGTGTTAATTTGATTCGGTCAATTGTTTACTCTGATGAAGTGGTTTACATTAAGTTGCAAAACGTCAGAAATACAATGTAATACAATGGAATATAACAAAAAGTATATTGGTTCTTTCATTCAACCATTCAAATGTTGGTTTTGTGTATATCTCTTTTATAGAACTGTTTCTTTTTACAATTCAACTCCCGCTCAATTAAGGACATGCAATTCTAAAAGCGCTATACCTATTTCCCTATCAACTGTATTAGTTTCATCATCCTTACCGATTCAGCCATGTTTTGCTTCATCATCGTCTAGTGTAAATCTAACTAATATATCATCAGTGTGTATTTTACCTAATTCGTCTCCCATTACTTCCGTTTCTGATTCGGCATCGAAATCTGTGACAGGCTCCATATTACCATCTATTTTGGTCAGTCAACCTACTACAACTCCATCTGTTTCTGGAAAACATACTTTACCTTATGAATCAATGCCTCCTGTTTGTGTTACAATCAGTAAACAGTCTAACCTTTTTATGCATAGAAATACAAAAATCCCGGCTACATCATCATGGTCTGTTTTATCGTCATCAAATCCAACTCTTTTATCTTTCCTCTCTTCCAACCAATCGAAAATTCCTATTCAACCAAAACCTGTCATACCAGTTTCTGTTGGTTTAGCATCTGATAATTTATTACAACAACAATCTTCACTTATTAATAATGACGATAATACTATTCGTGTTCAGGTGGGACCTAATGGTCAAATTAGACGATGCCTGGGAAGTCAACCGCGTAGTTTACCTCGTGTTTTGCCAATGTTAGAAGTTCCGTGTGAACTGTGCCCTTTCAATATTCCAACAGGAACAGATGTTCAAAGTTTTCACGTTATGTCTCGTCATAGAGTAAGTCTTAAGTTGCAAATCACAGTATAAAATATTTCAATAGGTTCCTCTTACTCTTCATATGTATCATATAAAAATATATATACACACAGTAAATAAGTCTATATAAAATTAGTTGAATTTCTCATAAGAGATAAAAAAGATTTTTACATTAATGAGTAACATGGATGCAATATTTTCTGCTGCTGCTAATACCTGTTACTACTTCTACTATTTTGGTAATTTTCTAGATAGTTTTATATCATTGTGCTAATTTGTTATTAGCTGCACAACTTGAATTGATACATGTACTTGGTGGCCAGGTTCTACAGTTGCTTGTGGACTAACTGGCCAAACGATAGGTTTTTGGTTATTTCACCTCTATAAAAATCTATCGTAACATTTGTTTATTTATTAGATATGATAAGAAATCTACCAACCACATAGTTTAATCAGTACAACTCTGAAATGAAGGCGTATCCAGCTGGCGAGTTCCAAATAGAATGAAACATTCATTCTACATTACACTGATAGTCACATTTCAGTTTTTCTAATCAGTAAACTATACCGACTTCGTATTCGTTCATGTTCTAGACTGAAACATTCAATTAATTTTTGTGTTGTACAGTATATTGATGCTCGAACTGAGATAAATCAAATGTTTCAGTTGGCAACTCGGTGATAATAAGTTGGATATCTAGATTTGGGTAGTGATTTTTTTCTCTCGAAGTTATCATCTTAGGTTATGTGAAAAATGTCTTGCTGTCCCTTTGTACCAAGTGGCACTTAAGTTATGATAAAATACATGTATTTAGCAAAATGTTGTGATTGCTAGTGGGTTATTTTTGTTTAGATCCATTAATGACAGATTCGGTATTCTAAATCGTAGAGATCCATTTACTTTGCCACATTATATATTTTTTGTCTATTATTTCTTACTGACTATAACTAAATTGGTCAATACTTATTCACATTGTTTAATTATTAGTTAAATTAACTGTTATATGATTCATTTTCATGAATATTCTGTGACGACGAATACTCAGGTTAAAGGTTTACGACATATCCCAACAATTCCTTGTCGTTTATGTGGTCAATTATTTTGGACAAAGGCTGGCGTAATCCGTCACCAACATGTTAGTTGTGCATTTTGCGATGAAAAATCACTGTGTAATTCAACTTACTATCTACATGAAATTATTAAGCATCCTGTAAGTTGAAGTTCTATTGGATCGTTCATTGTGTTTCCTTTTTTATTTACTCTCCTTTTTGTTATACAATTACTTCGTCTTTATTTTCTATATATATTTCAAGATATCAGTGGTGTTTATAAAGATTATGATAGCTATGCTTAATGATGATTTTGCTGTTAATCTTAGTAAAAAGCTTGAAGCCTCATTTATGGCTCAAAACAGTCGAAAATGAACTACTTTTACGTTTTGGTCTTGGCGGTTTTATAAGATTTATACAAATACCCAACATAGAGAGTGTCATAGGATTAGCAATGTCTGGTCATGGCCATGCCAAGCAGACTTTAAGCTGTCTAGTTTTTGTTAATAAATGTAAGTTTATTTTCTGTAACAACAATCGCAATATTTCTGAATCCATATTTTCGCACAAACTCCACTGTTTTCTGATCGACCGTTAAAACTCTTAGTTTAGCAATTTTCGTGTCCTATATCATGCTTTGTTACTATGTGTGGAGGGATATCCCTTCTCAATTTTGACTTCTGTTCAACATGTAAACCTCTTCTGATGTTCCGTTTTCTCTATCTCTTATTGGGTCGTGGATTATAAGCTCTGAACTGTTGTTGTGTGTCGATGACCGTACTACCGAGTTCGTATTAGAAAAAAGAATTCTTGATATTACTTAATTGAAAATTACCGTCTGGCCAATTGAGGAAACACCACCAGCATTTGTTGCGTAATTAACTGAAAACTGGATTGAGATTATGTTTTTTTTATCTCGGTATACTGCTTTTACAAATGATTGAAAACTAATGTGAAATTACCCACTTGGAGGGTATATTCGTAACTGTGAAGCGCAGCAGTTGTCTAATTGTTAAAGCATTCGACTTTCAGCTACTTAATCGTATATTGGAGCCCCTCCCCACCTACTTCGACTTGAGCAACCTACCAGTATCACTAGCCCTCACACTTAAAGTGTTTCTCGAAGTCAAGTACACGAGTTTATGTACCTGGTCAGTCGTAAAGCTAAGTTGAGCTACGACCCTTTTTGCGTTTGGATTCAGAAGGATACAGTTTTCAAAGTTGGATTATAAATACGATTGTTTGATTGTTAAATATTTGAATATCACCGTTTTGTTAGATGTTTACTTGTTAGTTGAAGTTACTAACTTTCACTTTTTCATTTCGGTTGTTTTCACAGAAAACCTTATAGCTTTGTATGGATATGTGTATACATAATTCATATTATTTATCTGATATTATTATTATTATTATTATTATTATTATTATTATTATTATATTCTTTTGGTACTTTAGCAACACTTTGCCTATCGGTTGAATAAAGATGTGTATAATTGTCCACAATGTTGTCGTGTGTTCTCGGATATGATTTCATTCATAATTCATTTACAAACTGTACACTTTTTCACTGTACCAGATGAAATAAATAATCATATATGCAAATATGGTTCTACAAGGAATAACCAAATAAATTTTAATAATTTAACAATGAGTTCAAAATTAGTTAATCTTTCTACATTGTATTCATCATTATCCATGTCAACAATATCTGTATCATATTCATTACCGGATAATATTGCTGTATATATAAAGCCTGAAGAAATACCATGTTGGAAATGTTCAGTTTGTAATACACATTTTATTACCATTAATCATTTAGATTTACATATGGCTCAAGTTAGTTTTTATTTATTTATTCATTGTAGTTGTTGGGTTTGTAAATTTTTGTGTTGTAGATCCTTAATTATATCAACTGATGTGATTGGAACATCTGTTCTTTATGATCACTCACTGCTTACCTCAACGTTTAGTGCTTCAGCGTACTAAGTTGGAAGAAAGCTAGGATATACCAAATCAAGACTTGGTTTCAATTCATCAAGTCATTGACTGTTGGACTGAGCCATGATGTTAGATGAAAACACTCTGGCTGGGGTCTGTTAATAATCACCCACTATGGCACAAATACATTCTTTGTTTTCACTTGTTTAGTCTCAAACTCATCTTATGCTTATTTATTTCACAAATCAGTCTTCTCTTCTATAGCCATAATATCTATGTCTAATCGTATTTTACTACTGTTGATACTATTGCTATTTCAATCGCACTACTATTTGTTTTGATAGTTTCATCTCACTATTTTTATATGGTGTTACAGCTTAAACCAATGTACTAGGTTCTATATTACTTATGACTGACTGATATACATTCCATTATATAGTAATCACACGTTAGTCCACTTCTACGATATCGTCTATTTTTCATGTGTTGACTGTATTAACTGGTTGATTAAATCTGATTGTTAGTAAGTGTTCATAACTAAGTTTTTTAAACCTTCGAGGATTTGTACTGTGATTACGATATTCAAACGTCTGTCAAACAGAAATACATTGTTAGACTTTAATTTGTACACTTCTGGACTGATACTGGTAAACCTAGAGACATACATTTAATAATTATTTTTTAATGTGTTTATATCGTTCCATTTGTGTTTTATCATAAGCTTCTACATTTCTCATTTCATTCTGCTTTTTTTTACTTTAACATGTGAACGTTTATGTGACATAGTAGATAAATCTGAATTTTATTTAAAAATCTTGCGTTTTATATGTATTTGGCACCATCTTCTACCAACGTTTATGTGTACAAACAAATATATAAATAGTTCATATTTAATCCTCTGTTCCCCATAGCTCTCATGTAATTAAATTACAACTCAACTAGGTTCCAATTCTGATCGTAACAGGATTTAAATGTTTTGTGTTCTAATTTTTTTGGTGATTGTTGCTAGTGTGAACTCAATTTATCTAGTTTCTTGTTAATCAATGACAATTCCTGAAACTCAAAAAAAATAAGATAGTGGGCGAGGTGAGGACTTTCTGTTTTATCCACTCATATATTGTTATTGCAGATCGTCTTTTCACCCTCACACGAACCCATCTGATCGTCGGTAGTTTGAAGACAGGACAGTTGAAAAAATTAGGCAGAAACGATGTATTTAGATTACAGACGGTTGCGTTGATATATTCATCAGTTTAATGCTGTTATACTAATATTATTATTACCATTACATAATATCAACAAATGTATTGACGACTATTACAAAATATTATGGAACATTGATTTGGATGTGGTTTCAGAAATGAAATATTAAGAAAAATCAATACGTCCAACATTTGCTATGAATACGAAAACAAGTAATGGAATTAATTGTTAATGAATGAAGACACTAGGTTATTAAAAAGTGGAGAGTATAAATTAATTCATTCGCTTTTGATCTTTGGAAGATTTAAAAATAACTGGGAAGAGAGGCTTCTAAAACTATTCATTCTATAGAGATGTGTTCTGTGAGTTGTATGATTTAATTGTTAAGCCTTCGTTGCCATCTAGTTAACAACACTAGCAGTACATACTTGAAAAAGAAGTGAAGTATTATAATTTCTTTACAGTTTATTAACAGTTTGTACATTGACCCGGGATTTGATTTGTTATTGTCCATAGTTGTATTGCCGTTGTTTACAAATTTACTCTGATTGTATTCTCGGCTGGACCTGATCATTCTACTGAATTGCCAGATCTTTGTAGTGCATTCAAAGTATCTGGCGCTAAAATAGGCTCACCTTATCTTTCCAATAGAGCGGTCACTCAGTGGTTGAGATGTTTGATTTTAGATCACTAAACCCCAGGTTCAAACCCCTTTCGACCTACTTGTGTTTGAGTAACTGAATATTATAATTAGCCCTCACATTTAGAGTGTGGCTCATACCCATGTACGTGGTGAATAAGTCAATTCAAATTTTAATGCATATATACACATACAAGTGACTGAGAATGTGATACTGGTTTAATCTCACTTTAATTCATGTGGTCACACATCATACGTATTTAAATAAATTAATACCTGAAAACACAAATAGGTTAGAAATATTTCCCGACCATTCATATATTTCGTATACATGCCTGTGTTAATCTAATAGTTTGGTCAAAGTTATTAAATTTGTGATCAACTGAAAAAAGCTCTCAATCTTAGTTAATGACAATTGACATTTCCTGCCTAATTGATAGAAACCTTACAAGATAGTATTATACCATGTCAGTCAGTGATTCTCTGGGCCTTTTTCTAAACTGGAAAAAAAGCTTATGTTTAGTAGTATTAACAATACTTGGATGAAATTAATACCCAGAAAATTGAATTAAAACTACTGTTTGGAAATATTGTCATTTCGAGTGCTAACAGTTGTAACCTCGTGTCACGAATAGGAAATCCCACCCTTCTAAATATTCATGATTATACCTTTTCGAAATGAGATTTCAATCTATTTTAGTATAACTATATGATAAATGCTGTAATATAGAAATGCATTTTATAAATTGGTATTTTAGGCTAGTCATCAGTACTGGTGTCCTCTATGTCTGTATGCGTGTGAACGAGCAATTTCATTATGGAAACACTATTGCAATAGTCATAACAAGGAATCCGGACCAAATCAAATTTCTGCAAAAAATAAATTTTATCGAATTGTTAAACCGCAATCAATTGGCACAACTAACATTTCTACTTCAATAACAGCAACACCAACGACATTATCATCACCATCATCATCCTTAAGTACAGTTACTGCGGCAAAAATTATTACCAGTCCTTTGAAACGGGGTAGCCAACTCTGTGCTATTGGTCGCTTATCCCAGGTTAGTTTTTTAAGGCCTATTGTTACTTCCCACTGTTTACATAACTTAAAATGAATTATACCATCACCTACCGATTGCTACTATTTCGAACCATTTCTGTTATTTTTAAGTTATCTATCCACCCCATACGTACGAGCACTAGTTGTACACTTCAATGTGGTGTTCATTCGTCATCACTAAACCTATAATCAGTGGGGAAACTCGGCTATAAATTCATCTGATAAAGAGTTAAGTATTAGATATTTTTAACTGGTTTAATTTTGGGTTCGAATAATTGATTTTATCTCTACATTTCTCCCTCTCGAAATGCTCTCACATGGCCATGCGTATATAGCCTCTGCCAGGGAAGTCCTACTCACTGCCTTCTCGTGGCACAAGTGTTGTTTACGAAATCGAGAGGACGTAAAGCGAATGTCCGGCGCTTTACCCGGGTTGGTGGACATGGAGAGTCCATCTAGGGGAGTTGGAAAACACTGACTCCAAACCAATGGTGCACATGGGCTCCAGTGTCCTGAGGGAACAAATGGAGTGTGAACCAATCGTTGGTCACCGGCTACCATGGGATTTCATCTCCTTACGGTGCTCCACTACCTTATGAATCAGACCTTTAGGTCGAAGCCTCCGAGTATGGCCCCCCTAAGAAAACCACCTACTTCGGTTTGGGCACCCGGGCAGTATCACAGCCCTCACACAAATCAATTGAGATTCGTGTGGCGCATATGTATTTGGTGCCTCCTTGTACCAATACCTATGTGTTCAAATAAACAAATAAATAAAATAAAATTTCATTGATTTTAACTGAGTGTTGCTCTAAGTTGTCATAGTTCTTATCGATCCTAGATCTCTTGTTCTTTAAGCTGTATTCTTTTCATAAAACGCACTTTAAAGATTAGTTTGAATTGGACATTTTTAGAGACTAGATAAATGTCATCCTATTTTGTTGTTGCCGTTCCAGTAAAAGAATTTAGGAAATCCTGCAGAATTAATTTCTTTGTTGTTATCGAGTTTCTGCCTAAAATGATGCGATTTTTAGCATAAGGAGGAGCTTTAGTGGTTATTGAAATAACTGATTAATTTTTACCTCGTTGATAGACATCCTCCTTCTAAAAACCCTTTTAATGTTCAAAATGGTTTTTAGGAGTTCCTACATTGTTCCTGGTTAGTGTTAAAGATTATCATTAAGGGTTTTGGGTTAATTTATGTGTGATTTACTGTCTCCATAAAAAGACTTAAATATTTTTAACTTTTAAAGCTATAGTTTTACTTTATGATAACTAAAGTTACTTTTGGTTCTAACTTTGAATGTTTTGAGAATAATTACACAAAGATATTACTACCGCTCCCTTTTTGTGATATAAGATAGAAGTTATTTGTACTTAAATCCTTATATGAAGACTCGAAAGTTAGCTCATTTCTGTATGGGTTGTCTGAATCCTTCCATTGTTACTTAGGACTGCGATTGATCAGTCTCTTATTGGCATATGTGCATTCTGTACGGATTGCTTTGATATTGCCTTCAGCCGCTAGCATTATAAGCAGAGATGACCTACAAAGCGAGACCCACTGCAGGCCATTATTATTTCTGCTTATAGGGCTTAAAAGTCGTTTTTCTGTTCTGATTAGCTCGTTCCTATACCACAATTTTACATGTAAAATGAGCCATTATAATTTGAAGTTCTCACTCTTTGAATAGATAAATTTATCTGAGTACAGTATTTCATCATGATTTATGAATATGTAAACATTTGAACATTGTATTAATTAATGTAGTTTTTTCGATAATCTTTTAGACCAGATTTTATTCATTACATTTGTTTATCTTTTATAGTGATTTCTTCTCTTTGTAATGATTTATGAGAAATTATTGTGTTAGATGATGTATTTTGTTTAAATCGAAACAAAATAGTTATAACTAGGCGATCACATAGTTTCTGTTCACCAATTTTCCGAAGGTCGTTGTTATTTACAATTAATATTTTAGTTACAAAATAGAAAAAAATAGTTTGATTGTATGTATCTGTGCAAAACATAGTCTCGTAATGCATCTACCTCCATATATTCTAATTTTTGATTTATCTTTATTGAAATGTTTTGTTTTATATAGTTTCATGGGTGCGATTTATGTCCAGTATTTTGTTTAACTGTTGACGATCTCAATACACATAAGAAAACAGCTCATGCTAATGAAATGTTTAAAGAGAATTCAAATAATAATAATAATAATAATAATAATAATAATAATAATAATAATAATAATAATAATAATAATAATACGAAACAGCTTGTCGTATCTAAGACATCTGGCTTTCTCACGACATCAACATCAGTAACGGCTACTAGTACAATTATTACTTCTACGTTAAGCAATCAACCTATTCGATTGAGCATTACCAAAAGTTCACCCTCTACATCTTCGACGAAATTCATTGATGTTCATGATGATGGTGTCAATGGTGGTAGTGTTTGTAACGTTATCACTTCATCAACATTATCAGTGTCAAATCATTCTAATGAATCTAGATTGAGTTTAAATAGATCTGTTAAATCGATTACCAGTGAACAGCTTATATTTGAAAAGCTACTCAGTACTACAGCTATAAATAATAATAATAATACTGAGACATCGGCTGTTACCATGGCAACTAACAGTTTAAATAATCAGATCATTGATCAAATCACCATCATTGATGATAATAACGACAACAACAACAATCATGATAAACGAGATGAGCTGAACAAAGGAATTAATACTGTTGAACATGATAATGTTTGTAATGATGAGGATGAGGATGTTATTTGTCCAATGTGTGAATTTCACAGTAAATTACGAAGTGATGTTATGCAACATATTATGGATTGCCATTAATCAATACTCTATTTATTATTTGTACTTATTAATGATGTATCATCCGGTGGCTGTATATTTATACTTATCAAAGAGAATATTGCTGTATGTTAATTTTTCGATTAACTCCATCTTCCTTTCATATATATATATATATATATATATATATATATATATATATATATATATATATATATATATATAATTGTACAGTCTCTTATTGATGGAATTTTTTCATTTTTACTCGAGAGAAAACGATACTCTTTTCTGGGGTTTACATTTAATTATGTCATTATTTAGTGAAGTTGTAGTATTGTAATACATATTGTTCCGCTTGTATTCGTTATATTTATATTTATTATTGTTATTATTATCACTAATGATGGATTGTTAGTAGTTGACTTATTTTTGTCAATATATATGAATATATTTTATTTTTCTAATCAAATTATATGGAGTCGTAATTTCTATTAAATTTACAATTGAATTGAATAATCCTTGTGAAATTAAACATACTTAGAATTTATTTCCTTACCTTCTAGTTGTTTCTCTTAAAACTGTACTGTACCATTTCTTTTCAGGTGATTTTATGTTGATTGCTTTATGAGTCGCGGTCGTACCTGCAACCTTGACATGGTTGTCGGGTACTCATATCATAATGCCCTGAAAGTAACACCACCTTTTTAATCCACAGATTTTCATCGCAGGCTGTAAGACGTTAAAAATACATAGTTGATATATCAGATACCATAAAGTCGGTGTATTACTGGAGTCAATCAGTTGTCTTTTTGTTCACTACGACCACACTGCAAGGTCTTTCAAGAAGTAGTATTCCATGATGTGTAGCCAAACAGCAAGCGACAATCACACACATACTCCTAACAGAACTTCAGATCACTTTGACTGCTGTGCGAGTAAAGGTTTTGGTATTATGGTGTTGATCGTAGCTAACAGCCTGACCTTCAAGTTAAATTTACTTATTATTATGATTTGATTAAATTATATTATGAAAAAATAAGTTTGGATTAGTTATGTATAATAGCGAATGCAAGTTTTCAGAGAAAATTTTCTCTTGTTGTATTTGTCGTTGAATTATGTCTTTCCTTATTACCATCTTTCTAACTTGTAGCAAAATATAACTTAGCGTTACGTAAGCAGCATGGTTATTGCTGTATTTAAAGTACAAATAATAATAGGAATCCCACTTTTCTGTTTCAAATCAGAATCAAATTTAAAATTTACAGATACATGACTTTAGTTGAAAGCTATATTGATGATTGATACACAAACACTGGTGAAAATTGATAGTCAGTCACAGGAAACGTAGAAACTGGTTCATATGTGCATTGATTAACCTGCTACACCACATCAGCACAGCCAGATAAGACAAATGCTATGGTAGAAACAATAACACCTTCAGTGGTAGTAGTAAAGATTAGACATATACCATATGTTTCAAGAAAACTGAATAAATTCGCGAAATAGAAAAGTGTGGGATAAATTCCAAAACTCCAGATCTAAAGAAAGACAGAATTAGTAGACTTGTATCGTCGTGACCAACATCGCCAATCATTATGTACGATAATTATTCATATTCCAAGTATTCTCGATGATTAAAAATAAAACAAGAAACGATAGTACTTCTATCCTTTTGTCATTGTGGATTATTACTATAAACGTAGTACAATATCTGGAAAAAATCTGAATATCATCGCGAACTATGTGGAGTTAGTATGTGTAAATACATCAAGTAATCATTTATATCACTAAGCGTGTTTAACCAATGGTTATCCTGGTTTGTTGTGAATCGACCAGTCGTTTTTTAGTTACACTAAATACCTATTACAATAAAACTTGGATAATTGTAGCTACGTTATCCTTTTTTAATTGACAGATATTAATTACACTTGATTGATATGATTACATTATTAAGTAAATTTCGTATGTTTGAAGTTGTTGTTAGTGGACAGTCGTTAATGATTCACTTTATGATTCAAGATTATGATTTCACACTTACAGTTTACTTATGTTATACACTTTTAAATAGTTTTCCTCCAATTCAGTAATAATAGTATTGTTGTTGTTAGTTATAATAAAAAAACAAAAATAAGTAACACTTTGATTATTTTCCACTTCACTATGTACTCACAACTGCTGTTTGTGCTTATTCAAGATATGAAAATCAATATGCTTCAATAAAACAATGGAAATAGTTGACCATCTAGGATTTACTGTTCGTAATAAGTATATTGGTATAAACAATAGAAATAATAATGATAGTTATAATACTATTGAGGTTAGATATTTATATGTTGTTTCACAAAATCAATAAACCTTTTTTCACTCAAAATTGGTCGGTGTTCAGATGTACTGAATTCAACTACTTTAGCTGTGGGCCATTTTGTACAAACTTTTAAACTGCGTAGATTCACTGTACCATCACCATCGCCATATATAATTCTGGGTGATTGATTTGGAAATGCTGAAATGAAGAGACTAGGTGATTTGTAAATGATTTGTTCCACTGATAATAGCCCAGAACCATAGATACAGTATACTTCAGGTACATGTTCGGGAGCTTCGAGTGGGTCAAATGCAGATAGGTAACGCGTGAATAGTTTATAACCTAGAATGTACAAGATTAAGTAGATTATTCTTAATGAAGTTCAATTTCAGTTATATTAACTGATTTCGAAAAAAATTCAATTGAATAATGATTTTCAATTCATTAGTTGAAATATATGTTTAGAGCTGTTTTATTTATCAGTAAAATTAAAGTAAAAACCAAGTAAGGATGAATATATAATTTACATGATCACGAAGGTTAAATCACACCATAATGAAAATCAAGTCACTGTAAGGAACTTTTCTGGAAGCAGATTTTAAGGTCAAGTCAACAAGTACATAAATTTCATGGTTTTAAACTTGATCTTAGTTTGTATATCTCTAAATTGGCACATTGTAATTGACTTTTTTTCAAACTCAAGTTTCTAATTACTTTTGTAGTCACTTCGCAACTTCATCATCATTCGATACTATGGATAACTGACTAATAGAGGTAGTGCAGTGAACGTGAACACAGGTGGGGATAACATGACGTACTTACAAAAAATGTGAAAACCATACTTTCAATTCTTCCTTTGCACATCTCGCATCAGTTGTCTCGAAATTCATCGTTTCTTCATTGCCACAAAAATCACACTCTGTTCTCGTTCTCTTTGATTCGATCTTTTCTACCTTCCGCTGTCAAGCAATTCTACATAAGTAGCATACTTCACAGTAGCTGTAAATGGTTACAGTCGGGTCCTTACTGAGTGACTCTTAGTGATGTAGAGCTTAATTGGTACCAAATAATTGCTGCTCTACACCAATTTTTGCTTTAGTTTGTATAACAATATACTGGGATAATGGTATTATACCTAACATACAAATTAATGGTTATTTGTTTGTATTTAGTAGTACTCCGACATTTCTACAAATTAGTTGTATGGTTTATGGATCGAAAGTTTTTGAAACATAATGTAATGAAACAAAACTCAACTGTATAGAATTAAACAGATACTTTAGGAAACAGCGCAATTCTGTTTTAGACTTCTATAGACAAACAGTTGTTGACAGTGTAATATTTTTGGAGCTAAATATTATTTAGAATTCAGTCATTTGGTGAAATCAATCTAGTACTTCGTTATATTTGCAACCATAGGATCATGACTTTGAACATGGTTCAGACAAGTAATCACAGGGTTTATGCACTGAACTGTCCACCCATAATATTCTTCTAAACATCTATGCTTTCCAGCAATATGGTTAGGTGTTGGGATTGTCTAGGTGTAAATAGGCAGTACTCGAATAATCTCAGTCAGTGATGATCCACAACCTAGTAAATTTGAATTTCCAATGTATTTAGCATCTTAATGGTATCACGAACTCCATGATTTATTGGTCAACTGTATATGTATTCCTAACTACGTACATAATCTTTGACTTCAAACATAAAACAACGCTATGGTGAAAACACCTAAATCATGGAACCAGATGAAACTACCATAACTTTGAAATTGATACGCAATTGGAGTGTTAACAGCGAGAATATTATGTTAATGGGTCGCATCTTGTCCTCACACAGAAATTAAAAGCGTCACTACCTCTACGTCTAACCTCATCAATACTCACTTAATGGTTTCATTTAACTCAGATGATATTTTGAAGAAACTTATACATGCAGCCTACAAAGTTCTTCCAGGTATTTGTAGAGCCGATGCTTCACAGCTGTAAAGTAATACAGAGAAAACTGGTACACAGTAACAATGGTCGTTTATTAAAAGATGGAGATCTGTTTTGGTATAGTAATTATGTCAGTTGCTATTGTCCAATGATTCATAAAAAAAAATTCTGTATTAGATCCAAATTTTGACAGGTTCATGAACTCGTATCTGCTAAAATATACATGAAACTGGAAGCGTTAAAACTACTCGGACTGTCTCTTAATATTCATTATTAAACCAGAAGCAATAAACAATAAATTTATAACATCACAATATAACAGGTATATATGTTTGTATATTAGTACCTATAAGATAATTGGAATCACTGAAGTATTCTGGATAGTCGTGAACTGTATAATTTTTAAACGGCGTAGCAATTAAAATCTCATCTTTAGACCATAGTTTAGGATTTGGTAGTACAGCAATTACTGATGTCATTGTACGGATCACATCTCGATATACCGATGGACTTTGAATAAATACGCCTAAATTCTCACCTTCAATTAAAACAGGAAATATTTGTGCTTGAATATATGGAATCAAAGAAATTGATTGAACTCGATACGTGAACTAATTAAATTTATAAATAATAAAAATACCGATGCAAGTTCATAATAATTTTGTTATCGGTACGAATTGTTCTTCAAATTTTACAATATGTGCACATTGTCATCATATGTTTAAGTTTGTCAAGAAACCTTTCGAAGGTCGAATGTTTTTAATAAACGAAATGCACCTTTATATATATATATATATATATATATATATATATATATATATATATATATATAATACACTTGCTATAAATATAAATACTAAATTACAATATATATAAATGAAATGCTTTAAACAGATTTGAATTTACCACTAGTTACGGACATTAGTGCATTAACTGTTCCACCAAGTGGTGCTGATACAGATAGGAATGATTTAATATACTTTTGTTTCCAATGTTTAGTTTGATTTTTGAGAAAGTATAGTGTGTAGAGACTACCCAAACTATGACCTAATAGAACAACTGGTCGATTCAATCCATTTGTATAAGTTTCTTCTACTAAACATTTGAATTTCATTACAAACTGTTTGTTATCATCTGGAAGAGGGAGATAACACAAATACGAACAAACTAACAAGTGGATTGATGCTCAGAAAGCAAATCATTCAAACATTATTAAACACCAAATTTGAATGTTATTGTGATAATTAGAAGTATTCAAATTTATTTGCTGACTAAATATCCCAGAAATAGTGCAATTTAAGGCAGGCTAAACTAGCTGAACACAACTAGACGTATTATATTTAGAATTTGTAATAAGCGCCTAATTAAGTACAAAGGAATCATCAGTTAGTACAAATACCACAAACGCCACAGTTTGAATGGGAATTCAAATTTCTGTAATCCGTTGTACATTTTCTCCATAGGTCCATCATATATCTGTTGAGCTGTTCATTGGGTATACACTCTGTAAAATCTAGAATGTACTTTTAGTATTGGAATTAATAACGGAAATTGGAACGGACTCACCTGAATGCTTGTAACGTATATGGTTGTTGTGACTGGCTATGGATATGAACCATGGATTTACCAACCTTTCTTAGTAGACCTCGTCAGCATTTAACATTGACAGACTGTAAACTATCCATATTTTGACGAACGTTTTTTGTTTAAGAAATGTCATTGTCGTTTCTTTTGCGTACGGTTCGGCAATTATGTACTGAAAGAGTTGATCTACTTCTCTCTTCGGGTCTTTGAATTTCACAGCGGAAATATGAATAATTGTCGTTTCCAAGAGCTTGATATTTTCTGTTTAAGCATTAGAATAGGAATGTCTTAGGGTTGTGTGGAAATCTTCACACTTCGATTCTGTGGTCAACAAGTTATTAAACATTTCATTAGAACAGTTTTCAGTGGCCGATTTGAAAGGTTGTCCCTGAAAAATTGTTTAATTTTCTAGACCTAGGATAGATGGTTCTTAATCAGAGTGAAATAGGTTTATCCGGAAATGGCAAATATTTTAGTAGGCTGTAGGCATCCTTTCCGGCGAAGGTAAGGGGATGAACCACAATTTTATCATCTTCAACATTCTTATTTATATTCCAGATTTCAAACCTTTCCATGTAATTATCGAAAGCTTCAGAATTTGAATGTATATCAAACGGTGCAATCATAGTCTCCATCGCGACACCAATGTGATAATTAAAAGTATTCGAATTATTGCGCTAACTGGAAATTCCAGAAATAGTACAATTTATGGCAGGCTAAACTAGATGAACACAACTAGACGTATTATATTTAGCATTCGCAATAAACGCCCAATTAAGTACAGAGGAATCATCAGTTAATATACTTATCACATTGATTACTGATATGATTTGGAAAACCAATCGAAAATAAAGAACATCGGGCAGGTGTTCATCCTTTTTACAAAAATTAGATCTTAGTAACAAAAATGACTTTCTACTCATACAAAATTTCCATAAAATCGCACGTAAATTTTGAGCAACATAATGCATTGTCTCGAAACGAATTCAGTTAATTGTCAGGATTAGAGTTAAATCAATCGACATATTATTCTAGATAAAGACACTACATAGATAATGCGACCTGTCGATTTTATCGCGCTCAGTTTATATTCTAAAATTTTTGGGTTTAATCTAGTAGGGTGTCACAGGAGCATAAAATTAGTTCTGAGTAGATCGATGTTTTCATGACCAAATTTTAAATTAATGAGACGAATAAAATCTTGAAAATAACTCACATATGGGATTCTAGACTTGGCAAGTGTTGTGAGATTTTTTATCCGGAAACAGTCCTCTTGAAATGTAAATTTAAAACATACTTCCATAAAATTGTAAATAAAATGTGTAATTCGAATGGAAGATTATTCTATCATGAAAGATCTCTCACTAAAGCATCAAATAATGGAGGGTTTTAATAGTTGATGAATATTTCATTGTCTGATTTATTTCCGCACTCAACATTATTCATCTATGCTAATTATTAATTTGGTTTGTCTCTATGGAAAATTTCACTTAATAAAGCAATTTAATAAAATATGTACCGTAAAATTACCGTCAGAGTACAGAGTTTTTATGAAACAAATAATAAAAATGTAGTTTTAATCTAATTTGCTACGGATCTAGAAAGTTATTTGATCATGTTTTAAAAGATTTCTTATGTGTGTAATTATTACTTAAAGCTCACGAAAGATGAAAAATTTCAATATTTGCTGTCAAAAGAATTTCGGTTAATTATATTTTCAACTTAATGTTTTTTTCATGTAACTGCTTGACAGACACTGACAATCTATTCAACATCATATTTTATAATCTTTTGCTAAAATTGATAAATAACACCTTCACATGTACTCACTTACCTGGTGACTTTCTAAAGTCGTATGGAGCTCCACGCATCGTGAAGTTTCTCACATAAAATTCGTCTTTCATCAGTTCTGACACAAGTGAACCGAAGTACTCAAAAGATATATGTTGTGATAGATATTCCACAGACCATGTATCACCCCATCCGGGAAATGTTACGTCACATTCATTTGAATCATGTGACTCATAGGTGTATGGATCATGTTGTAATCTTGGAACAGATTGATAAATATGAATTTGTTGTTTACCTGAAGTAATCGAATACTTTGTTGGGTAATAACATATGAAAAAAGTTGATCCAGAGATTAAATGGAGCAAAAGAACTGCCCACATCCTTAGGCTTACAATAAGCTTGACTACCACCCAAACCAGGAATTAAAATTATCGGATACTTTATACCAGTGTGATTGTTACTAACCAAAGTAAGCATTGAAATAGTATACACTGAAGCAATACTACATAGAAGTACATATTGAACAAGAAGTATTGAATGGGGCATTTTAAAAGTATTACAACAAATGTTAAGTGTATCGATGGCGATATTTAAACCTGTTTTATGATGATGAATTTATAAAGGTGATATGGAACTTGTGAAAGCAAACATACAAATATGTGTATCTTATATACGCAAATCAATCTGTCTTTCTACCAATCAGCTTGCAATAGTATTATTATTTCGCTTTGTTTGACCTTATAATTTCAGCCTATCAACAAGGTTGGCTTTTTTAAAATTAACTAGATGAATAAACAGTCAGTTCAATGTTGGCTGTCGCCGTTGCTTTTCATGATTCTATCCAGATTAACTAACAGTTGGAAATAGAAATACTATTCTACTGCCATTGAAGTGAATTGTGTCAATAAATAATTGTCCTGGAGTTAACAGCAAACTTTGGATGCAGCTGACGAGTAGCAAATAGGACGAAACGCGCGTCCAGGATTCCACTGCTAGCAAATATCCATCTGTACTTATTATGCTTGTGACTAAAGGCAGTATCAAGGAATCCAGCACAGGATACACATATGCCAATAAGAGACTGATCAATTGCAATCCTAAACATCAGAGGGAAGATTCAAACAACCAATACAGAAATGAACTGACCATTATACTTTCACCATTACTGTGAATATTCATCGACTAAGGTGGTTAGGAAATGTGCCACGTATACCCAACCCCTGCCAACTTCAACGGGTGATGTCGTTTGGTGTGGGAGTAGATTGGGAGAAATCTAGGGGTGGCCAAGACAAAGCATGACATCAGTCGATGACTGTTGGATTGCGCCATCTTGGCAGATCCGAATTACGTGGCTGTGGTCCTCGTGGTTATCGTAACCAATGGGTGGAGTGGTGTGGAGTTACCCAGAATCTGTTTCAATGGTATGAATGCATTCACTTTTTACCTGCCCTCAGCCTCTACGTTTCAAACCTATCTTTGCTGATTTCGCTAATCGGTCTTCTATGATCATGCTGTCTATGCCCAATCTTCCCTAGTTCTAATGTTACTGTTATCGCTTGTACTGCTCCGAGTTTCGTTAAGACGATTTCATCTGCATGCTGAGATGGTGTAGAAACGTGAATCGATACATTTATGTTCCGGTTTCTATGATGTACATGATAAATTGAGCGACCAAATGTTTGTATCTAGTTTTATAGAATATAACAATATCAAGATACGTTTTCAGTGATTTCATTTTTATTGTAAACTGAAAAATGATTTTCATGAGACAGCAGCATCCAAACTTTTTTCTTTCTTTTATTTGTGTCCAAAACCAACTGAATGAAATCATTTTGTTTTCTGTGCTACACTAGTTATTTAAATCAACAGGAACTCATAATATAGTACCAAGTCCTATAAATCGAAATGTCAGCAGTAGGTAGTCCGTAATGTTTATACTTTACATGATGGGGTATATTTAACTACATAATCAAAAATTTAATGAAATGTATGTTGGGAGTAAGCATGAAGTGCTCACATGGTATAGTTGATGATTGTTCTGAGGGAATAAAACAAGCAGTATACTTTTTGTATGAAATAATCAAATATAAAGTCATCATCATCATCATCAACAACAACAACAGACATTAATATTTCAGAAAAGCACTAAGACGAATAAATGGAAAAACTGCTATTTCCTCTCGGCTATTTAATCATTAGTGTTACACCAACATGAATCTAATTGGGATAAATTAAATATCACTAAATCTGAAGTACTGTATATGTATTTGTTTGCCAGCTAATGACTGTCCTTATATAAATTTTACGCTTAGTTATTCAATTAAGTTTCGATTCTTATAGTTAGATATCTCTATATTGTAATTCTCAGATATAATTCTGAGGCCTAAATAACCCACTATATTTGTCATTAACAATGTAGATTATTAAACAAACCGATAGTTACTAAAAATAACCCAATCCAATTACCTACATTAAATAAGTAGTTTGAAGAGAATCGTTATATTGTTTAGTTTGTTTTGTGCATAAACTTTACACATTAGAAAACTGTTTGCTTTTTAGTGATTAAATGTAGAGAATAATGTTATTTACAATGCAGTAATATTTTTGTTTTTATAAAGTAGTTAATCAATTCATTGTTTAAGTGTTTCTAAAATATGTTTGTTTGTTTTTTCGTTGTTGTTGTTTTTTTATAAACGAAGTAACTTGAATGGAACAATAAATTGATAAAACGCTTGATGAATTACTGATAATGTTTATGTTGCTGAATGCATAAGTTATAAGTAGAATGAACTTCACATGAATCAGTTATTAAGCACATGTATAAATGGTTCATATTATAATGTTTGTTATAATTTAAGGAATTCTTCAATCGGAGTGAATTGAATTTATTATTTCATTTAATTAATGATTATTAATAATAAGAAACATTGGTTTGAATTATTTTTTTTTCTTTTTAGAGAGTTAATTTTCTACGGGATGAGGTCGCTAATCCCATGTGTGACCCTCCTCTTTTATTCGGGCTTGGGACTGGCAATAACCTCAGAGGGGCTTAAAGAGGAGTAAATAAGAAACATTACACAGCTATTTTTATGGACTTTGTGAGATCATTCAATTTGTATAAATTTTCAATTACACACTAGGTTAAATATAAAACTTTCATGTTTTCTAGTGAACATGATATCATCCAACTATTAAGTGGCTTGTATATTCTGATTTATCCAATGAATATCATAACTCAACGCCTAGTGAGTACCACTATTCAGTCAGTATCTTATTTTGAATTTAGTCACAAAATGAACAGTAAACGATTCAGTTAGAGATTAATTAAACACACCTTAAAAATGAGTTATATCAGTTAAATATTATGAATTGAGCTGTCTGATATATTTATATGTATATCTGTATATATGTGATATAATAGTCCCTAAAGCTTAAGATTTCTATGGTATATTTGAAACAACATGTCACAATGTATGATTCTAGTGGAGTCGATAATTACTTAGAAAGAGGTGGAAAATCTAGATTAATACAGATTCTTCGAAATACATTCGATATGCTAGAATTAACAAGACGAAACCGAAATATGTTAGCTACCTACTATTAAACTTAACAGTAGTATATAAATAAATATTAAAATATATTAAATAGACGTAGTCAAAACTATTTATCACTATTCGATCTCGTGTGTATATTTTTAGCCTACTATTAGAGTGTTGATGTTGTGTTTACACTCATAGGCGTTTCCCAGCCCTATCTTTACAGTAAGTTGCGAAACAGATGATGTTGTTTTTAGTCTAGTTGCAATTAGTATTAACAGAAACTGTCAACTCGTTATTCGCCAATTTATTTATTTACGCCCGTTACCACTCGTGGGGGAGCACAGGCCTCCCATCAGCATTCTTTATATGATCACAGCTATCATATCTATTTCGTATGTGGCTAGTAGTAGATTGAAGGATTAGTGATACCGGATTTATGATTTAGAAGTTAGGCATAGACCGTGAGTTTGCTTCTCAAGTTCGGGATCGTAGATCTACACTACTGAGAAGTCCTAAATTGGGACGAAACGGAAATTCAGTTCTACTAATTTTTGACTGATGGTCTAACTTTGATTGGTTTGTGTTTTCAATGAAATTCAACAATCTCTACAGTCTCATAACGAAAAGTATTAGTGTTCGCAAACTAAATTAATTGTTTCACCGTCTCCCTTGGACAACTAATCAGGAGAGTATCTTGAAATTTAACAGGAAATGAAACGACAATATATATTTAACTTATTTTTGGGCAACTTCAGAACCATTTGTAATTTCGACCACACTTGGAGTTATTCCAATTCATCAATAAAAGGAAAATAACTTCTTTTCATAACAATTTGTTAGGTGGTAAGATAGCTTTACCTGCTGGTTTTAAGTGTACGAAGAGATAAACGTTAACGGCTGAATCATATCTTATAATTCTCGGGATATTGAGGAAATGATGCTTAGTTTGCTTGACATTTTCTTTCTGGATGACTTATTTAGAAGACCGTCTTCTGAAAGCAGATGGGATAATTTGCTAATGCGAACACTGTGATTCAATGGGACAGTTTCAGCAACCTTGACTGTACGGGAGAAAACTTGATATCTATCTTCCAAATGGTCATTTGCATGAAATTTGTTTTTTTCTGACAAGTATCGCCTAATGGTCGATTTCGTATTGTTTTTAAAATGAAAATAATTGATAGAATAGGGCATGACTTATTCGAAGTTCTTTACCGCTGTAGAAATTAGATTGCTTGTTTGCTGTACAAAGATTTCAAATCGGATTTTTGTGTCAAGTTTATGCATTTCTGTAAAAACATTGCTAGCATATGGTAAAGCAGTCAAGCGAATAATCTAAATGTTAAATGTTTTATACTAAGCAAATGATGTGATAAATTTTAGTCATGTGGAACATATTTTCCTGATACCTAACCACTACTCACTTCAATATGTAATGGTGACTTACTTAGAAGTATGCTATAAGGAAGCTGAGTGCAATCAGGCAGAATTTCAGGATTGGTTCAAGAATTTTACTGTCTGTTTGAGCCCCTTTGCTTAGTGTTGACCATATTTTTGGTTCATGAAGTGAATCATAATAATTAGTAGGAGACTTTATATGTTATACATGATAATCGGTGATAGAAAATGACTGTCTATTTGTCATTTTTTCTCCCAGATTCCTAATTTTAAAATAATGTTTCCTACATTCTTTATTGACATTCATTGCATCTGTTTAAACAGTATTGTTTATGTTCGGTCTTTTAGCATCATAAATGATTTGTCAGCCCGAAATATTTACCATTCATTTTGTTGGTTCTATTTCAATATGTTGATGCGTTGCGATAAAGTGAAGCAATCAGACTTTGTTCAAGGTTCCACATTGATGATGATCGATCGCTTACTATGAATTAAGGCTATATGAATATGCATCGTTTGTAAACTGTTGTGAAGATTTTTTCAAAAACTAGATTTTTGTTTAGTTTATTGAACTAATGAACTAATGGACGCTCTGGTAGAAGTATAGTATAGAGATGAGCTAAATATAGCCATGGAGAATTTTAGCCTTGGTTAACCAATGAGAAGGTAGATCTGTAAATAAATATTTATAGTAAATAAACAATGACATCGCTTAATATTACATAATTATTAAATCTATTGAAGTCGTCTGCAGGTTGTTCCGTTCGCAAATAAAATAAACAACTGTATACAAATTCGTCCGGATGGCATTTGAGAATCTTTAACCCTTATGGGGATAGAAATTGATTTTTAGGAGTCCCCACGTTATTGATTGTTTGGTTTAGCGGCTTACGGTTATGACTAGGCATTCAGGGTTAAGTATCTATAGTTGATACTAAGAGCCTAAGTTAACTGATTGAGGATTAAGTATCTAAGGTTAGGGATAGAGATCTAGAGTGAGTGTATTTATGTCAAGATTCAGAGTTCAGAATAAGGACGGGTTTAATTTACTTGTTACATATAACTTGACACTGAAATAAATGATAAGTATACAGGTTTAATATGATTATTTCTACTTATAGACGGAAAATTTCAATTTTTTACCATCGTTTTGAACGTTCTAAACACTGTAGAAAAGTGTATTCGCTTTTTTAATATGATATGTGAAGGTCATCCAATTGTGAATCTTCCACAAACACAAATATTGATTTCTCTATTTGTATTAGCCCGTACTTATGCTGTACTTTTATGGAGTACTGTTTTTTAATTTTAAATAAACGATGACGTTCAATTTCTCATTTAGTAAACCGTAGCGACATTACAATAAAACACAACTACGAATACCCTTCTTTAAAGTATCTATATTTCGTAATAATATGTATGATTTTCTTTTAATTCCTAGTAGTAACATGGTTTTGTACAAACTTTATAAAGCGTTCATCAGCTAAAATTGGAACATGATTAGATACGATTAAGTGTAAAACTGATGCATTAGGCCATTTATTGCAATATTGTAAACTTTGCATATTCACTGTACCATCACCATCTTCATATTCTAACTTTGGTGACTGATTAGGAAATTCTAAGCGAAATAGACTTGCTGGTTTATAAATAAGTTTTTTTATTGTTAGTGAACCAGAACTATAGACACAGTACACTTCGGGAACATCTTTAGGATAATCTAGTGAAATAAATTCATGTACAGTTTTTCTATATACTTGATAACCTAATAAATAAATGTGAAAAGAAAAGAATTTCAGCATGAAATGTAAAGTTTGATAATATGGATTTGAACATGTTCAATATGATATGATTGATTATTTATTTGTCAGGAAAACATTTCATCTCTGGTGAATATAATTTAAACGTAACCATCAAAGTAACTGAAAAACAATGTTTTCACTATTTTCATCATCATCATCATCATCATCATCATCATCATCATCATCATCATCATCATCATCATCATCATCATCATCATCATCATCATCATCATCATCATCATCATCATCATCATCATCATCATCATCATCATCATCATCATCATCATCATCATCATCATCATCATCATCATCATCATCATCATCATCATCATCATCATCATCATCATCATCATCATCATCATCATCATCATCATCATCATCATCATCATCATCATCATCATCATCATCATCATCATCATCATCATCATCATCATCATCATCATCATCATCATCATCATCATCATCATCATCATCATCATCATCTTGGCTCTTGAATTCTGGTTTAATCTAGAAAGGTGTAAGAAATTACGCATTTGCCAAAAAAGTATTTCTATGGTTGTTGGTGAAATCGAAATTATGGGAATTCTTTTAGGAAATAAAGTCATTAACATTAGAACAAATTCTTAACTAATTGGGTTCATAAAGACCATTGATGTATCGGCTATTGCGTTAAAATGAAATGTCTACGTAAGTTTTAACTAGTTAAATAAAATATGAAGGAATCTTTAATATTTTATTTCCGGATTGTAAATCGTACTTATCTAATTACTAAAAGCTGTTATCCTTCTTGATTCAAAGTCTACTGACCGGGGATCCTTAACGAACTCTGTCTTGGACTGTTCTTTCAGTCGTTGCTAAGTGCTACTCATAATTTTGATATCCGACTTAGATCCTGATAACATGTCTTGTGAGGATTCTAAGTTAAGGCTTAGTCTGCTATGCAGTTAGATACTTCCCGTGAAATATGTTCTGTTCATCTCTAGAATCTTGTCCTAATTTATTTCTCAGCACGTAGTTGGTTTATGTTGTAGCCCCTTATGGGAGCTTTTTACGCTGGTCATGATGTTCTTGGGTATTTCATATTGTCGAAGGAGATTTCACAAGTTTATCTCATCTTTTGCATAAGAAATAGAGATTTTTAGAAGTGAGGGTGTTGTACAAGTCCTGTGTTCTTGGGGAAAAAGTACCGAATAATCGATCTTGCTGATGTGAAGAGATAAAGCTATTTTCATAGCCTACTCTGAATGCTATTAGTTAGACTTTACTACCTGAACACCTTCATCATAATTATCTTTCACAAGCCAAAATGTATAATTTAATATGGTTTGAATAATTTTTTCTGGTTAGCGTTTTTTGACGAGTTAGTTTTCTACGGGATGGGGTCGCTAACCCCATGCCCAACCCTCCTCCTTTATCCGGGCTTGGGACCGGCAGTAGCCTCCGGAGGGACTCCAGGCGGAGTTATAAATGAATATGAGGACAGGGTATTACGAGACAGTTTGTGAGTAAATGCAACCTAAGAAAAATATGAAGAATATTGACACTAAACTTGATGAACCACTGAATTTGTCAGTCGTATAAGTAAAATCTAAAAAAATGTTTAGATATACATCTTTGATCCAATAAACTTACCTACTGGAAAATCTATATCTTGAAAAAGTTCTGAATAATTATGGGCTGTATAATTTTTATTTGGAGTAGTAATTAGTACATCATCACTAGGCCATATTCTTGGATCAGGTATATTGGATATAACAGAAGAGAATGATCGTAGAATAGGTCGATAACTCAATGGTGTACGATAAAATATACCGAAATTATCACCTAAATATAATAAAGTAACGAAATTATAGCCATAATTAGTCTTATAATGAAATATGATTTTAAATGAAAACGTTGATGCAACTTATTACGACATTAAAATGCATTTCATTCCTGAACTAATGAATATATATATATATATATATATATATATATATATATATATATAATTTTATTGAAAATTGAGATTCATCAACATTATCATACTAAAACAGATCACTTACACACAATTTAAGATCAAAATATGCATATATAATGAACTCATTTAGTGTAGAAATTTAACTACAATCAATATGTAATAGTTACAAGGAAGTTATGATGTAACCTAGCAAACAATAAATTACAAAGTATTAATAACTTAAATGTTTTTCATCTTGAATTTCCATATTTACTATGGTGTGTTTTAAAGTTAAAACTTAAGTGTTTGTTCATCAAACTAATAACAATTCAATCTGTATTAGTTTTTCTAATGAGTACAAGAATTAATTTATTGTACAAGAATTCTTGTAAAATATTTTGATTAATAGATTGATCAAATTTGTTCGATGGGGCGGGGATAATAAGTGAGATGAGAGGAATGATCTCATTTTGTATTGAAAAAGATAAAAGAAAATAATATTGTCAAAAAAGAGCTATTTTAAATACTTTAATTTTTCAGAATCGATTTCATTGAATAATATCCTTGATCCATATAAATTTTCTTAAGTTTAAAATGAAGATTCTATAGTATCTGGATTCTATTGTAAATATTAACTTATATTGAAAGCTTTTTCTTGAAATTTACCACAGTTGACTATGCTGATCGCTGAGCATTGTTACCATAAACTATATTGTTGAGACTATAATTTATGGACAAATCAATCAGGTACAAGATAACAGACCCCAAATGCCCTGGTACGGCCGAGAGTGGGAAGAGTCCACTCTCCCTCTCGAAATGCTCTCACATGGCCACGCGTATATAGCCTCTGCCAGGAAAGTCCTACTCACTGCACGGGTGTTCTTTACGAAAATGAGAGGACGAAAAGCGAATGTCTGGCGCTTTAACCGGATCCCAAATCAATGGTGCACATGGGCTAGCTCCAGTATCCTGAAGAAACAAATGGCGTATGAACCAATCGTTGGTCACCGGCTACCATGGAACTGAATCTCCTTACGATGCTCCACTGCCTTGTGGATCAGACATTGAGGTCGAAGGCTCGGGGTGTGGCCCCCTAAGAAAACCACCTGCTTCGGTTTGGGAGCCGGGCAGTATCACAGCCCTCACACAAATCAATTGAGATCTGTGTGGCGCATATGTATTTGGTGCCTCCTTGTACCAATATCTATGTGTTAAAATAAATAAAGATAACAGGTCTCGGATTTTGGCGTGAAATTCACTCATTCATTTGGTTCATGGGATTATAACTGATATCACATCGTGTTGAAAACCCTAAATCTAATTCTTAACCTTAACTATCAACTGTAAATCATAATCCTAATTCCTCACACAGGTTTATAACCCTCATTTGATCCTAGTTATTAGGTAGACACTCTCAAGGTCAGTCTGGCGTCACTCAAAGGTCATCTATAAATTATAGACTCACCACGACATTAATTTTCATTGTTCATATAAACTATGTGTTATAATTAACATTCTGTCAAACTTAACTTGACCAAGTCGTTTACAGAACCATCCATTCATAACATTATAAATGAAATGTTTTGATCCATTCAGATTTAAAAATACAGATAATATACATCATTTTTCACAATCATGAATATTTTATTTTTGTATATATCACGTACCGTACATATCATATCAGTGAACTTGATCCAGTTGAATTATAAGTTTTCTTGGACGATGTATGTATTGTCTGGTAAAGCTTTCACATTCCTACGAGTCAGGCGTTCCTATCATATTAGGTCAGAATGCATGCAGAAACATTTTGTGTTGGCTATGTTATTATATTTCATTGTTCTTGCAACATTAGAAGTTAGCCCTGATGTCTTTCTGACGTAAAAAAGATAGGTCTGGTTAGATAGATCAAACCGTTTTGATGCCAACTCTTAATTATTTGGAATTGTATGGTTGGAGAAAAAGAACGTAATGGTCTTTACTGATGCTTCAATTCATTTTAAGGGTAAACTTCCTGGCAATAGCCTTAAGTTAGATAACCAGTGAAAATTAAAGAACATTGGCAGCAATTTCATCCTTAATATTGTTTATTAAAGACCCATCTTTGAATGCCAAGTTCGATTTTTTAAACAGAGCTGGGATTCAGTCCCTCAGAATTCTGACTGCAATCTCAATGTAATGTAAGTCGATTATCATTCAATGGTGGTTGTGATTTCGATCTCTTAACTCAATACGATCAATAAATAATCTTTAATATTACTTCCAGTTTGTATATCATAGCACTACAGACAAACATATCGCGTACATGTAATTACCTGTTAGATTTTAAAGAATGAGAAACACGTTTTTATAGAATAATACCTGGTTAAATGTTTTATATATTCAGTCGTTTTATATCACAAGCTGATATAAGCAAAATATGACAGAAGACAGAAATATCTAATGAGGTTATACGACAAAGAAAATCGATCTCGCCGATTCAAATGTATTCATTCTATATTTTTACACTTTCACTATTGAATTCATTTATTCACTTTTCGATTGAGATCTTTTTGTTCGACTTATTTAAAGTGCAAGACTTTCACGCTATCTATATTTTTATGTAATAGACTGATCGTTCTTGAAAAGCCTAGGGTTAGTTTTCGGTCGTTCTCATGAACTTAATCGTGTTTAAGTATGACATAGTATGACATGAACACTATAAATCCCAGGTTTTACTACAAGTTTCATACTATGAAGTCATTTGGTTTGGATCCAGTTGTTCACTTGTACAACATGATTTGATTCAAGATAACGTGTGATCTACAATCCAGTATTGTTGACGAATTATTAGTTCACTTATATTTCATAGCTTGTACTTAATATTTCGGTGCTATTCCGTCCTCCTAGGTCGATGGTTGAGTTAATGACCATTAATTGTTTTTTAACGCTGTTGATAGTATCCAAAATGACTGTGAAATCACCCAAATTATACTAACCTCGCTTGAAGAACACAGCACTAGAAAAAGACATCAACTTAAGTTGTGAGTCTTTTTCATCATTCCATTTGATCTTATTGAAATAGGATTTTGTCAATCATGAGCTCATAGGTGTTACATAGTGAATTAGTTTCATATATTTAAAGATTATAATAATAATTTAGATGATACTATCATCACGAACTGACATCAGTTCGAAAACTTGTGCAATCTAATCAGCAGTTCCACTGTAGATTGGTATTTCGTATGCATATATTAGCTTTTCTGTTATTATCACGAAAAATCAACATTGCCAGTCCTTATTTTAAAAACATGTAAGCTTCCACCTGGCTTCAATAAAATAGTTTCATCTTTATTTAAAATCCAAAGTTTTCATGGCTGACATTTAATGAAAGTACCAGCTAATTGCTTCAGAATGACTGATCTCTGTCAAAATACCTTCAATAAGTTTGCTTAATTGAAATCTATACTAATTATCGAGAAGTGAATGCTAATATACAGACAATAAATGTAATAAGACAATAAAGAATACTCTCAACTGGTATCATGTATTTACAGATGTTCTTCGATTTTCCTGTTCTGGACTAAGAATCTTATTTCTTTGTTAGCTACAGTTGAAAAATATTTCAAAATAAAATGATTATAATCTGTATATATTGATTGTTTAAATCCCTCCATCGGTGCGTTGGGCTTCTATTGATCAGTCTCTTTTAGAATATGTGCATCCTATGCAAACTGCTCGATATTACCGGTAAATCATAAGCGTTTTAAGCAGAGATGGATGGCGGCTAGTAGTGTAATAGGGATCTGTACCTGGATCACAGATATGAAGCGGACGGTAAAGGATCTGAGTCCCAGAGTGAATATTAAATGTAAGTTTCGGATATATCCAGCTAAAGAGTCTTAATTAGGATGAAACGCGGATCCTAAATTTCATTGCTATCAGCCATTCATTTTTGCTTAGAATGAGTGTTTATAGTTTGTAAAAATAAGACAAATTTATTCATGAAATCGACTATTCAGTTTAAATTAATAAATAACTTACCAGTTAGCACAGTTAATAACGCTTTGACAGCTCCACCAAATGGTGCAGACACTGATATATATGATTTTATATATTTTTTTTTCCATGATTTTGTTTGATTATTAAGAAAATTTAGTGCATAGAGTGAACCCATACTATGACCAAGCAAAACCACCGGTCGTCGATTAGCATTTATGTAAGTCTCCTCAACCAATAATTTTAATTTATCCATAAAATCGGTATTTTCATCTAGCAATAGTTTTAGTTTATTTTTCAAAACAAAACCAAATTTCATAGAAAAAAAAGTTTAGTTATTCGAGAGGGGTTTTGTAGATATTTTAGTAATTTAATAGTTGAACTCATAAGTCAATTGAAACTAAACTACCATGGTAAACCTGGATCGTGGATGTGCACTGCTGAAGAGTCCCATACTAGGACTAAACGGCCATTCAATGCTTCAATAGTGGTCTAGCTTCAATTGACTCATGAATTCAACTATTAAATTTAGTAATTATTCATCATAAGAGTGAACTACTTTGTTGAGTAACTTTTAAAATGATACTATTTCATTTATAAACGAGAATAATATTATAATGTACTAAGAAAAAAACCTAATTTATCAATTGAAAAAACATCGGTAGATTCATTTCTGCATTCATTTAAACTGTCATTAGTCTTATACCATTGTTGTATATTCTTTTTTAAACTTTTAATAAAGAGATATTTATGGATGATATATCTTTCTTTCGTTTATTATCTTAATTGATAAAAGCGGGAACTATTAATAAGATTAGTCTTGAATACTTAAATACCGACTATTATTTTTGCTTATCTAATTACAATAATTACAATATTTTCTACTTAGTTAGTTTAAATTATCTCTTCAAAATGATAAAATTAACATCAGATAGAACGGGAAAATTTCATAGATGGTGCTACAATGAAACCCAAATCCCGGTAAACATATGTGTTACGATATTGTTTATTCTACAATAAGTGAGAAATTGTAAAAATCCTGTTATCGATTTAAAATATGACAATTTCAAATTATGTAACTGGTACACATTTGGTATATGCTACTTATGTCTGTTGACATAATGTATGGTAGCAGAAGGCTAACAAGATCGAGTCAAAGTAAACAGAAAGTGAAGTAGAACAGAATCGCAATATAAAAGAATCCTGTAGAATATGAAGGACAACTGATGGAAGTTTTGCATATGAAGTATTTAATGTATGGTTCACATATTTTGCCAAGATATTCTGTAACTTTCTAATAATCAATAAATTGGTTGTCACCACCTGACTTCTCATTCCTTACGTACATACTTTCATTTATGTATTCGTATGTTTGACATAAAGTAATATGATACACTTGGGGATCAGTTTAAAATGAATTTAACCAATAATGGTGAATAAAAATTGAAAAACACTTTAATTATATATATATATATATATATATATATATATATATATAATTTATTGCTCATTATTACTCATTTCTTAAGAAATTCAATAAACTATGTTTCCGTATTTTGATTTTCTTTGAACAAATCATTGATAACAAGTGAGAAACTTTCGAATAAATTGTATAGAAAATATCATAATATAGTGTTTTTGTTATTATTGAATCGGGAATGTGTACGCTAGTTCCGAGTTTATTAGTTCAATGTGTTCATTATAAACTATGAATTTTCATAGTTTAATCCCCTGAGGTAATAAAGTCAAGAAATGATGTTTCCAGTTTTAAAGCTTGTAAAAAATGGATATGAACTGCGAAATAAAATATTTATTTCCGATAGTTTGTAAAAAATTCAATGCACTATAATTAACAAGTTAACTGTTTATTAAGTTTATTTGTTCAGCATCTGCTATTTGATTGTCTCAAAATTTTAATAAGTGGACTATTCAATTGTGATAGTAAACATCTCCAGTTTGTAATCTTATTTCATAGGACAATGTATATATATATATATATATATATATATATATATATATATATATTATAAACAACACTTACATGGTAATCTACGAAAATCATATGGAGCACCACGAAGTGTAAAGTTTTTAACAAAAAATTTATTCTGTAACAAAGAGTTCACAAGGTGACCGAAATAATTAAGAAAACGAAATCCTTCCTTCTGTAAGTATTCAATTGTGTGTGTTTCACCCCAACCAGGAAATTTAACATTACATGTGTCAGTGTCTTCACTATTCAATGTAATCGGATTAAAACGTAAACTATTGGTAAATAAAGAATAATTTAATTCAATAATCAAATTACCCCATATACTGTCGTAATCTATCCGGAATCATCATATAAAATAAATTAAGCCATATTTGGAATTCATTAGATTTTGATTTTTTTAATTGACAAAAAGCTTGAGCTCCTCCTAGACCAGGAATTAATATAATTGGATATGAAATATTCTCATCCACATATTTGAGTAATATAGTTTTTGTATGACCTGCAAATCGATAACCAAAAAACAAAGTCTATTTTTGTATTATTATGATTGTTGTTAAATAATTTATTTTCATATAAGATAATATTTCTTTCTCGAATAACAAGTAGTAAATGATATGAGAAGGGAGATTTGTGGAGATTAAAGTGATTTTAATAGTTAACTTTATGAGTCGATGTACGCTAGACCATTATTGTGAACCTGATGACTTACCCGTGTCGGATAGAGACTGTTATCCAGCTCAGACAATAGACGAAGGTCGTACAAGGTCTTGGATTGATTAAGGTTAGACAATATCACCGTTGGGCGATTAGTGGTCTAGAGTTTAAACGTTCACACGAGAAGCTTAAGGTTTTGGGTTTGCGTCTCGTGTGAGTGATTGTGGATGCGCATTGCTGAGGTGTCTCATACTAGAACGAAACGTCCATTCAGTGCTTCTAGTTTTTCAATGGTAGTCTAGCTTAGATCCACTAATAAATTAAACCAATAAATAATATAAACTCTAAATAAATACAAACTGTAAAAGACACTAATATAAGACAGTGACAAATATGATTATTTAACAAATTTCTCTTTTATAAACATCAGTATTACCACCTTAGAACAATACGTAATGATCATTAAACAATACAACAACTTACTAAAATGATAAGAGCTAATATAACATGCAATTTATAACTTAGGTTGTTCATCTTTAAAACATTTTCAGTATTAAGCCATGGTACGTTTTCTTTTATATTTTTAGTCTGAGCACATATTCAAGTTTTCTTTATTTTTTATAGTCGTTAAAACATCTAATCAAACATCATGCGATAGTTTACAGTCTCATTTTTATTGGTAAACTACAAATGGATTGATGCTGAATAATAATAATAATAATAATAATAATAATAATAATAATTGTAATCGTAATAATGGATTACCATTTATTTACTGAATACCTATGATTTACTTCCACATGACATTTAAAGTAGATACAAAACTTGATTTTAGAGAAAAAGGTAGACTTTAAAAAATCTTCACTAGACTTTATTTTAAAATTGGGAATTAAGATGTAAAGAAGTGATTGATCTAGTCAAATTAAATGACAACCAATTTTATTGTATAGAAGAGGTACAAACTACAGATTTCTAATTCGAGTTGGTCAGTGACTAGTAATGAAATTGAACACAAACATTTGGTGCTATTTGTGGCTCATGAGCTTGATGCACCTTTATCCGAATATTTATGCTCAAACTTATACTCTAACTTAGTACATTCCATTTCAAACACATGGTACGTTATTCAGTAAGCTATTGATTTCAGGTAGCAAGTAGCTAGTTTTGAGAATCATTATTCTGTAAAGAATAAGAAATTATAAGCACTTACAAGTAAAGTATATAACTTCAACCTCATTTTTAGATCACGGCTAACAGTCAGGTCGAAGAGCTATGTCTCTACATCTGAGTGAATTTGAGTTTCAGTGGTGGAGACAACACTGAAAGGTGAAATTCATTCCGGAACACTAACTACAAAATGATACAAACTGTTACATATATACTTTTCATATTTATTACTCATTTCTTAAATTCAACTTGATATAATGTTAGAAATTCAGATTATGCAACAAAACATGTAGAAACAACCTAAAATGTATGTCATCCTTATACTATGATCTAAGTTGTATTCTTAAAACATAATCCTTCATTTATAATATGTTTTATTATTAAAAGTTTATTCTGATAATTAGCGTCTCGACATATCATACTGTAGTGAACGGAAAATCATGTGCTTTCATAAAATGCGAAAAACGTACATTTAATGGGTTATCTGCACATCCTCATTCATTTTTCCTTTATATACTTCAAAATTCTTTCAAATCAGTCATTATTTCAATTGCTATTTGTTTCATTACCTGTTCTCTTCAATTCAGTCTTTTGATGGCAGGCATTCTAATCCCAATTGCTGCTACATACTACTTATATTTGCCAACATAACTATCAGTCATCATTATGATCAATTTAGAGAGTGAGATAAATATGTATTAACCCAAGTTGTCAAAATATAGTAGCACGACGAGATGTAATTAATAGAATGAATACTAAAGGAGTTGAAATAATTACATGAACAATCACAATTTGAAAGACTAAACATTGAGAATATAGTTGAAAAAGACAAAATGAAAAGGTGTGTATTTGGAGAATTCAATGAAAGCACTGTATTGTTACTTATTTTCTTCATAGCGACATAGAAGTCAACGGGTTTATTTCCCTAAAGTTCTAAATATAGTTGAAAATTTAAGACATGAATATTTTGTCATTTATTAATATAGCATTTAAAACACTAAATCCTAGTAAAGTTCCGCAAAAAATCTAAGTAACAGTTCTAGAATATTGCGAAAAATTCAAGGTTAAACCGTAATTAATCTGACAATAAGCCAAAAGAACAATTATGTAATTTGTGAGACAAATATCACCAACAAGAATGTATGAAAGTTAAGCGATATTGTGGATTGATAGACTTTAGCAATCCTATTATCAGTAATCTGAAAGTAAAGCGATGGCCATGTGGTCTAAGGGTTCTGAATTCAATACGTGCTAGAGTTGTGAATTTATATATATGTCTGGTTTTCACTGGTTGTTTAGACAAGGTCAGTGGTATTCAATATTCTACCCTAGATGATAGTGGTTCGTTAAAAAGTGGCAAGTAATGAATAGTTCCACAAAAGTCATTTTAATCCACCAAACAAATTTATCATGAATAACATCACATCTACGTTGAATTAGGTATGGTGGTTTTTCTCATGTAATCCCTATCGGCGAATTAGTAACATTAACATATTAACACCGTTGGATGCCAGCTCAGTGGTCTAGTGGTTAAGCGCTCGCGCACGAAACTGACAGGTTCCGGGTTCGAATCTAGTGAGGCGGGATCGTGGATGCTCACTGCTGAGGACTCCCACAATAGGAAGAAACGGCCATCTAGTCCTCCCGGGATTTCCATGATGGTCTGGCTCATGATCTTAACTATTAAAATTACTATATTATCTACAAACCCCCTTCTGATATTAAAATGTTTACTTAAGTACAATGAACTGTAATTACAGTTTCTATCAATGTAATATCCTCACTGTAAGCCGTTAATTTCAAAATTATTCAGTTTTTATTCATTCCGTAAGCCTAAATTACATTTTATAAGCTCATGAAAGATTAGTATTCCCTTCGGCCTAACTGTAGACTGTAGATATTTCCGACTGTTGTGTTAAGATAACTAAGTGTATTTCTTTATTAATTTATGAAATCTGTCACTATATTTGTGTTCATTAGCTATTCTCAAATGATTCATTGATTAAGACAGTGTTCATCATGATATACTGATTAATCAAGAATAATTTACAAAGCTGTATTTACGAGTATTTAATTAAAAAATATGTTAATTTTTCACTTTTTAATGATCAAACCAATAGCTGCCATTTTGTTTTCATATACTCTTTGAAAAATTTACATTGATTGTCAAATAATTAACACTTTTTGAAGATTTTATTCAAGTTCTTCAACAGAGAACTTACTTGACGAAACGATGTTTCTTTGTGCATAAGTCTTGCATTTTAGTTAACGTCCTGATCTGTTTAGTTTTGTATGAATGATTTGTATGAAACGAAGTCAAATGAACTGGTTAATATTTAGACAAACGATAGATAATAGCCACCTGTCGATTTACATTGCAACATATTTGGCAACTATGCTCATACTGGTAGTGGGTGTTATCTTAGGATTCATTCGGTTTTCTCATACGAGTATGACGAGAGTGAATGGAGCTGACCAATTGTGTTTAGGTATCATTCAATGCATGCTCAGATAACTACCAGTATTTTTATCAGGTCTATATTTTATTTTATTATAATTAAATATTATATATATAGATATCACTTTGTTATGGAGTTTCTAATCTTTTTGCACACTACTAGAAATTGAGGAAATGAGTACAATATGGTATTTTATATTCCATCCGTTATCTCTACTACCAGTTTTAAAGGCCGTACAAATTCCATTATAAACGTCTTAGTTTTAGTGGTGTTAACCATCATGATTCTGAATGTGTCCATTAACAGCATCAAACTTTGCCACATTTCAGATTTCGAACAAGCAGAAGTACCGAATGTCCAAGATCAGTATTTTTAATGAAAATTATGCAAAACATCTAGTAACTATTGGTGAACTGTTAAGTAAGTTAGAACTCACTCTCTCCTATTCCTATTATATAAAGAATTAGTTCCAGTCACTTCCGAAATCTTTTCACGCATTCTTAAATGTCCAAGTGCACTGCAGCAAATTCTTAAAATTTCATCGACTTAACTGTTAGTCATAAAACTTTCCAATTCTTCTTAGTCTAGCTAGGACGGAATTAAATAGTCTACAACAAAACGAACTATGCATCGAATGATGTGAACTTTTAACTCTTGTTTCAATTTTCAACAGCTCAATTAATTACTTTGCATGTGATTGAAATAATCGTGAATAGAGGATACCACTTGTCGTTCATTACAGCCAAGCAGTCGAAAAAAAGATCGTTTGTTAGGATTATTCTTTTATGTGAATAGTTGTGAACTGCTTGATAAAGGGGTATTGTAAACCTAATATTTCGAAATTTAATTTTGAACGTTGATTCAGAGCTGATATACGTCTTCCTAAACTCTTTATCAAACAGAACGGTCAATTTTCGTAGAATCCTCTGACCAGTACCATCAGGATTCGGTTTTTGTCCAGAAGGGGTTAGAAATACAGCAAAATGATATCTTATTTCCAGTTATTTATAAATAGTTTGGCGTTAGTTGTCTGTAAGGTTAATAATGATTCAAGGGACTAACTTATTCTAATGGACCCAGTTCATCTTGAACATAACAAAATAACCAAAGATTTCATTTTATGTTATCTAGTTGTTCATTATGCAAGATTGACATTAAATAATCAGTAGTAAATCACGACTTTCCAAGATACTAAATACAAGCGGAAATGTGAGTAAATATCATCCCAAAAAATCTATGATGTAAAACGTTTCACACTAATCGTCGTCACGTGAACTCAAAATCCTCCTGTCATAATATAAATGGAAGGAAATTCAAAATTCACTCATTGCGTAAATTGTACTAGAAGTCGTAGGACTCCATATAAATGAAATATAATGTGGGGTAAATAGCGTTTATAATAGTGAACAGCGAAACCATTTGTGAATTTAGTTCAACACTATATTTTCCTCAGGTGTTACATGGATTCGAGAAACAATAATGATCTAATTCAGTATTTTTATGCCGAAACGATAAAAGTTTACATTCCGACATATGTATTTCACATTGAATCAACATTTCTCATTGTTTACTCCAGTAAATCATGTGTAACGTGTGATGTTTGTTTAATTTTCCAAAAAAAGTTAATTTCTCAAAAATCTTAACATAAAACAAATAACATCAATTCATTATGATGAAGGTTTTACTGTAATATTTGTTTTCAGTCAAGAAATAACTAGATTTATGTAGAAAAATACAATATTTAATGTGCTCACTAGTGACTAGCTTAAAGATGGATTTCCTGAAGTTGTAGTGTGACGCTTTGACCAGTGGAGTCCAATACATGTCGGATGGAGAGAGTGAACCACCTGAGACAATGGATGAAGGTTTTTAGAATATTATGGATCGATTGAAGTTGGACGTTGTGACCGTCGGTTGTCGACTCAATGGTCTGGAGATTAAGCATTCGCGTGTGAGAGAGTAGGTGCTGAGTTCGATTCTCATGTTTAAGATTTTGGATGCGCATTGTTGAGGAGTTCCATACCAGAACGAAATTGTCTTCCAGTACTATTTAGATTTCCAACGGGAGTCCAGCTAATATTGACTTATGAATTCAAATGTTAAAATATTCAGTGTATCAATTTGTATGGTTAAATGCATTATTAAACAAATAAATGTTTTGATCAGAAAATATTGCTGATTGATCATACTCAACTGAAATCAGGTGTCTTCGAACTACATTTGTATTAAAACACGATTCATCATAACTTATTCATTAGGAATCTTGATACTGGTGTGATCACTTCACAGATCGAAGTTGTGATATTCACGTTTTAACTGAGTCTGGATACTGTTTACTGTTCCTGAAAGCCAGTAAAATAAATAAGCAACTTGTACATATATAGAAGTGATATTTAAATAGGGATGATTGTTTTTGATAAACAAACTGGCACCAATGCACTGAACAAACAAATACGGAATGCTTATTGTGTCGAAAGTAAATTTTTCTGCTCCTTATAATTTGGCTTAATTGATTGGTTATGTGCTTATTCACACATATATACTATTTTACTAATGAGGTTACTCTTATCCTGGTCGTTGAAATCTGAAGAAATTGACCAGGCTCAATGAAAACTGTGTGTGCAATGGTATAGAAGTAATAATATTTAAGTGTCAATGATTGCACATTATGAACTTCTAATAGAATTTCTATTTAGAAACGTAGTAATAACGAATTCAGTGCATACATGATATTTAATGACGTGTTATACATTTTCCATGGTGGTCTAGCTTCAATTGACTCATGATCTCAACTATTAAATTACTACAATGTCCACAAAATCCCCTTTCTGATAATAAAATTATCATTGAATCAGTCTACTGACTTCTACTTGTCCATTTAATTAATATACAGTGTAATCGAAGAGTTCAATTTCTATTATGACGGAAATCAGTAATCTGTTGAACACAAGTTAATTTAATCTAACAACCAGACTTGGAAGATAACCGTACATATTTAAGAATTCATTTATCTTATAAGCGATATGTTTAATATTAACGTGGATCTTTTTGAACACACAGAATAGCTTTCAGCTAGAATGAATCACGACGTGAATACTACTTAGAATGAATGTTTCATATTTAAAAATAATTTTTTATTAGATAAGTTATTATATTGTCACGTTTAATAATTAGTATTTGTGCTTATCACAGGTAATAATCACTCAAACATAAGTAAACTTTATCGGGCTTACCACTTGCCTTACGAATATTTTAAATGGACATATGCAGTTCATGTTACACGGACAATAAATATGGTTCCAATAGTCTGTACTGTAAGAGAATTCTTTCCAACTGATAAGAATACAATACAACTGCGTAAAATCAAATGTTACATAAATCTCAACAAGTCGTAGTGAACTGACTGTTAAGTTGAGATGGTACTAACCATCCTTTGATAACAATCTGAAATAGGTCAATCTGTAAATGAACATCACTAATCATGAATGAATCAATGAATGAATACTTTGTGTAAATTTGACCACCGCGGTGAACCGAATACAAATTATCACATAGGTTAACTTCATCTCATTTATGCTATAAATGAAATGGAATTGGTAAACAACGGTTAGTCCTGAGGTGTTTTCACTTGAAATACATCTTTGCTGGTAGTTAACACAAATAATACTGAGATCATGAACTGTTCGATGTTAAACTACCATTGAATACCTGGAAGTAATAGATGGCTATTAGTTAAGTATTATCATATATGATAAGTACGTGTTGTAAATCGTAATCTGATTAATGAATTATTTTATATGTAGTACTGTGATAAGTTCAGTCATTAAAGAGTAACTTAGTAAAATAAAACTAGTAGTTTTAGCAAATATATGATAATTTTTTATTGATTAATTTTCATGATAAACATCAGAAATGTGTTGTAGTTATCACATCATTACCTTTTTCTCCCAACTATTGATTACATTTAGGTTGTTACGATTAGAAAATCTAGCTTATAATGGTAAATTGTTATAGACTCTTATCTGATATGTATTAAAAAAATTTCTGTATTACCTAAAGTTTTCAACAATAAAGTATCATTACAGATAATGAACAACTCAGACAATGTTTTTAAAGATAAAGCATAATACAATCTTCCAGTTAAAATATACTTTGAAAATATAGTTAAAAAAGATGAAGTACCTCACCTTTAAAATATAAACTGATTGTATTGTACTAGATAAGTGAAAAAAAGTAGTAAATTCGCAATATCCATGCTTAATTCATTGTTGAATTGATCAACAATGAAAAGTAATCATTTATTTATAAGTTATTTATACAAAGAAGGTAAAGATTATGAAATGACAAAAGAAATCATCAAAAAATAACGAAAGTTCATTCTCAACGGTTTCAACTAAATGTTTTTCTGTAATAAGTTCTCCAAATATCTGATTTATATTCGTGCCAAAACGTAATTGTTTTGACATGTTCTTTTAATTATGTATTAAAAATCCAGTACTTACTTACTTAGTTAGGCCTGTTACCCCTCATGGAGGAATATAGACCGCTCACTAACATACTCCATACAACTCTGTCCTGCGTAATTCTTTCCACTTCTTTACAATTCCTATTCATCCTTTTCATGTCTGATTCCGATTCTCGATGTAGTGTGTTCTTTTAGATTCCTCTTTACCGTTTACCTTCAAAATTCAAACTAAGCGCTTGTCTCGTGATGCAGTTTGGTGATTTCCTCAATGTATGTCCTATCCACTTTCATCGACTTTTCCTAATATCCTAGTCAGATGAAACGTCGTTTGTCCTCTCACATAGTAGGCTGTTGCTGATGACATCCACCCAATGGACATTCAGTATCTTACATAGACAATTCTTCATAAATACCTGTAGTCTTTTGATGATGGTTGTGATAGTTCCCAAAGTTTCAACTCCGTACAGTAGGACTGCCTTCACTTTCGTATTGAAGATTGTGACTTTGATATTGATTGACAGTTGTTTTGAGTTTCGTAGGTTCGTTGACTCCAGGAATGCGGCTCTTGTTTTGCCAATTCTCACGTTCACGTTTGCATCCGTTCCTCCACGTTCATCGATGATGCTACCCAGATACATGAATGTTTCCACTTGTTCTAGATTTTCTCCACCAAGTGTGATCGGGTTGGTATTCTTTGTGTTAAATTTGAGCATCTTGATTTTTCCGTTGTATATATTGAGGCCTACTGATGTACAGACTGTTGCTACACTGTTTTTCTTGACCTGCGTTTGTCAGTGTGTATGGAATAGAATAGCTACGTCATCTGCGAATTCTAAATCGTCTAGTCGCATCTATCCTATCCATTGTATTCCGTGCTTCCCTTTAGTTGTTGAGGTTTTCATCATCCAGTCAACCACCGGAAGAAAAAGGTGTGAGAGTAAGCAGAGTTGTCTAATTCCGGTCATTACTTGGAATGCATCTGTCAGCTGTCCTTCATCTAACATTTTTTGGTATAATCTGTCGTATGAATTCTAGATGACGTTGACGATCTTCTCAGGTAATCCATAGTGTCGAAGAATTTTTCATAATCTCATAATCTTCCCCTATCAACACTGTCAAATGACATATTAGTCAATGAAATTGATGTATAGTGACGAGTGCCATTCAATTGACTGCTCAAATATGATTAGTACTGTCACGATTTGGTCTGTGCACGACCGATCCTTACGGAATCCATCCATTTGATCTCAAAGTTGGACGTCTACTGAGTCTTTCATCCTGTCAATCATTACTCTGTTGAAAACTTTTCCTGGTACTGACAATAATGTGATGCCTCTCTAGTTCTCACATTTGCTCAGATCTCCTTTCTTTAGTATCGTAATGAAATTTCCTTCTCTCCAGTTCATCAGCACTTGTTCTCCTCCAAGTCTCCCTGAACAGAACGTGGAGCATGTTTGCAGTTATTTCTATGTCTGACTCTACTACTTCAGCTGGTATATTATCAGGTCTTGTTGCTTTTCTGCTCTTGATTTGTCCAATGACCAGCCATCCTGATTTCTTCGATCGTTGGCGGAGTGGCCTCTATAGGATGGTGGAGCTGGTCTATTCACGGGTTCCTCGAAGTCTTCCTCTATCCTTAAATTTCAGTGATTGGTTTGCATTGTTTGTCCTTGACCGGTCTCTCTGATTTACGATATTTCCCTGCTAGTTTCTTCATTATGTCATATAGTTTTTTCATATTTCCTTCTCTTGCAGCTTCTTCCGCTGTCGTTGCTAGCTCTTCCACGTATTTCTGCTTGCCGGCTCTAGTGCTCATCTCCACTTGTCTGTTTGGTTCTGTGTATTCAGCTAGTGTCGTGACTTCCTCTGTTCTTGTTTATTTATTCTCTTAATTGCTATCTTCTTGTTCTTTGTTTCTCAAATCTTAGCTGGGTTCTCGATAGCGATTTGTTCTTTGTAGTAGTGCTTCTCATATCCCTGCACCTTCCGGCAAGTTCAAGTTAGTGCTTCTTTGATCTATATCCGATTGTCCTCAATAGCAATTCCTTCTTCTTTCAATTGATCTTTTAAGACTTGGAACCTGTTGTTGAGAGTTATCTTGAATCCATTGAGTTTGTTAGTATCCTGTAGGAAGCCTGTATTGAACCTTTGTAATGCTGTTTGTCCAGTTGTCCAATGTTTCTTTAGCTTCAGTTTTAAATTGGCCACAACCAGGTGGTGGTCTAAAGCTATGTCAGCTTCTCTCCTGGTTCTTACATCTTCCATTGACCTTGTGAATTTTCTACTGATGCAAATATGATCTATATGGTTCTCCGTGATATGGTCTAGTGAGATCCATGTAGTTTTGTGTATACGTTTGTGTGGGAATATTATACCACCTATAACCAATTCGTTGAATGCATATCGATTCGCGAATCTCTCCCCATTGTTGTTTCTTTCTCCCAGTCCATGTCGTCAAATGATATCCTCATAACTATTGTTTTCCACTCCAACTTCGAAGTTTTAATCTCCCATCAGAATGGTGAGGTCCTTTCTTGTGCACTTCGTTATGATTGATTGCAGCCTCGAGTAGAACTGATCTTTATCGTCGTTATTCCTATCATTGTTTGGTGCATAATATTGGATAACATTCATTGTGATCCCCTCCTTCTTTGTTTTGAATGATGCTTTGATGATTCTAGATCCATAAGATTCCTATTCTATAAGTGCATTTTGTGCTTCTTCGGGCAGCATGAGATCAACTTTCTGAGTGTGTGGAGCATTTTCCCCTTCGTGACTGGAGTAGAGTAGCATCTCTCCCGTACCTAACATTTGCTGTTTAGCTTGTATCCAATGGGTTTCGTTGATTCTGAGTACTGCCAATTTGTATCTTCTTATTTCCATTTTTATTTACCTGGTTCTTTCGGTCTCCTATATTGTCCGGACATTCCATGTACCTATAAAAATTGTTGCTCTAGTTGTTAGAATGGGCATCGGTTTCGTGACTTCTGAAGAATCTTAGCTTTTATTATGAGGCATCATTATCCTTCCTTCAAATCGGATGGCAGAGTTTGATTTGTTTAATCTGGTTGGAGTTTTTTCTACGGGACGGATTGGCCGACCTTAAGCCCAACCCTCCTCATTTGATCTTGGGCCGGAAATAGACATAGAACAGCTAGTGGCAGATTTAACAAATCAAACAGACAGAACGTAATAAACTATTGATTTGTAGTAGGGCATATTTTAAGGTGAACAATGTGGGTGTGTTATCAAAGTTTTTTTAAAATGAAGAAGACAACCGAGACAAAATGTAAAAAACTTAATATTTCTTGTTAGTTTCATGAATTCTTATTAATTTTAATAATGTTCATAACCAATTGTATTTCACAAGTAAATTAGTTGAATACCGCTGTATTTTAGAAAATATGATTACATACTTCCTGTCGTCCTGTGTATCTTGTTATTTCATCCCGTGGTTATCAATGGTTAGTATTCTGAAAAGAGACTACAATCTATTTTCGACACACTTTATTCGCAAACATGACGTCCTAGTCCTTCTGCTAAGAAAATACTTGTTCCCAATTACCACTTTCTATGGATTATCTAGCTCAGGATTTCTTAGTATACATGTGTTGTTGTCAAACTGCTTACCAAAGACTACTTTGTGCTTACAGGATATTGCTCCAATAACAATGTTATGTTCAGAAATGTATACATAACGTTAAAATCTTTGTAATTAACCTTCAGCTAAAACAATTCATGATTCACATCTTTCTAAGTAATGCAATCTTATTGGTTTTTACATGTTAAATTCCTTGATCTTCAGATATTTAGGGTTACTTAATTAAAATGATGTTAAGTGTTTTTATTTTTACATTTGAACAATTCACATAATCATGAATAAAATTTAAGTGGAAACTTGTAAGTTATTGAATTTCTGTCTATTTATTTAATTGTAATTATTTACACGTAACCAGTATCCAACATATTCATATCATTACATTCTATCGTTGGATAGTTTCCAATCATTCATTCATCGATAAGAAAGCTATTCAATGGAATCACGTTTCATAAATTACAAAAATTGTTCAATTTATCTTCATTTAAATGGATTTAACACTGATTACATTTTAATGAGATTGTCTAAGTGATAAACTCGACATTTTGTACAAGACAGAGTAATTCATAACTTTTAAAACAGTTCAATGATTGATAGATAGACTGGGAGGGAGACAGAGATAGAGAGAGAGAGAGGAATAAAGAGGGATTACTCAAGAAATGAGCAATAAAAATAACTTAATAATCATTGTTTTATGAACAGATGGATTACAGAAGATATATTGTCTTGTAAAGGTAAAGAAATAATCTTCGTAAATGCTAGATAAGTTAATTATTGAACAGCTGGACAAAATAAAATGTTTTGTTTTAATAATTTTCATATTTCGTACGTACAACTTCGCAGTGCTTATAAACAGTGAAATGAACTGATATTGAGAAGAAAGTGAACACTCTCTGTTTGTTTAAATTTAGAAGTCTAGTAAATGAACAACCAGTAAGGAAGTGTTGTTCCATAAAATGAATTAAAATATAATTCTTAATATACATGATTACTTCAATTACAATCGTACAGTACTCAGTATCAGTGGCAATTCAATGTAAGAAAACTATAATAAAGAGTTTTGTTGATGACAGCTTATGAAATATGATTCAGACTTCTAAAACATTCAAAATAAATATATTTGCAATAATGATCACTGAATAATACTAAAGTGATTTTATGGTTGAGCAGCAATGATTTTAAATGTATTGCATGTTGTTGCAAATATATGACGGTATGTTGCTGTGTACAGACAGTTCTACTGTACGGGGTTGAAACTTAGCGAACTACTACAACCGTCATCAAGAAAGTACAAGTATTTGTAAACAGCTGTCTACGCAAGATACTCAACATCCATTGACCGGATACCATCAGCAACAGCCTTTTGTGGGAGAGAACAAACCAGCTTCCATCTGAAGAGGAAATTAGGAAAACACGATGGAAATGGATAAGACATACGTTACACGAATCATCAACTGCATCACAAGGCAAGCGCTTACTTGGAATCCTGAAGGGAAGAGGAAAAGAGGAAGGTCAAACAACACATCACGTCGGGAAATAGAATCAGATATGAAAACGATGATTAACAACTGGAATGAGCTGGAAAGGACTGCCCAGAACAGGGTTGGATGGAAAATGCTTGGGAGTGGCCTACGCTCCTTCACGAGGCGTAACAGGCGTAAGTAAGTAAGTGTGTTACTGTGTTGCACATTAGTAATAAAGCAATTTGTTAAAAGTGTGCAGCTTTTCATAGACTAACAAATACATAACTACAATATTATATTTGCAAGTCATATTATTGTCAAGGAGTTTAACACTTGTTTGATTACACAATGTTCAATATCTCCACGTTTCATTTGTTAAAAAAACTATGTGTGTTTGAATTGATTGTGATATCAGTCACAGGAAATCAACTATCGCGTGTTTTGTTTTGGTACAAGATGCATTGTGAGTAGATCAGAAACTATTAATCTGATTTATCTGACATGTGTAGACATAAAAATGTTCCAGGTATGAATAATTAATAATGATTTCATTTCATACAGTTTTGGTTTAAAATTACAAAGTTTTTAGCAGATAACAACTGCACTGAACGTTATACTCTTGATAACTACCAACTGAAAGTCAACATTTTAATACTTACGTACTTTCTAGAGTTTAAATCGACAATCTTCATAGGTTTTCGGTGGCTTACTTAATCTAAGTTTACATGAAAATAAACTAGGGGTGAAGCTCGATCATATGTTATTACTTATAGTAAAATATGCGGATAAATAAAAACACATTTTATTTGTAAAATCACCAAATTTCAGGTATTTTCTAGAAATACGTTTCCCAACTTAGTTCATAATCAACAGACAAATCTGTATAGCTCCAATTTTGTCAGTTAATACAAAAAGTTTAGATACTCATACGGTCAGAAGTCATGATATTGAAAGTCAGAAGGAAGATCATGAAACAGGAAAATTTTATCAGAGCTAACTGACCAAGCATTTTAAAGTGATTAAACACCTAACATCAATTAAGAATATGTCAGATAGCGTCATAGATCACAAAAATCATCTCCTTAAGTTACAAATAATGCTAGTCAATGATTGATGTTGATCATTAGTACTATTGCAAATCGAAGTAAATTGTAAAAACTTACAATGATTGAATATAATGTAGATAAGTGATTTTACCAAACTAAAGCTATGATTCAGAAAATCAGTTTCATCGGTGTTATTCAACATACATCATAGTAGTGTTTGCAAAGTTTTATGACTTGACGGTTGACATAGTAAATTGTGATATTTATATTTGTTGGAGCTTCTTCTATCTACTAATTTCCTGAAAATGAATAGAACAGGTCTTACGATATATACATCACGACATTCAACGTTTATCAGTGTGTCATACACATGAGTGGTTAGCATAACGCCGTATAAACGGGAGAGTACATCAACATAAGTAGTTACACAAATACTGACAAAAGTACAAGGACTATTTTAGAATGACTTTAAATGTGAGTTCAGGACTAACAATTTTTGCATTGACAACATCTAGTATTGACCGTTTAAATGAAAGGTAGTTGTAAGTCGTTATCAGAAAACCCTGGACATAATTTTCCTGATACGTGGTACTTTTCAGCAAGCTTCACATTGAGTGATGTGAGAACTGTTACTGTATACGGATATTAAAACCGCTTCGCCTAGCTTCACGGCCTGAGACTTTGTTAGTAAGCTATTTAAGCTACTACTGACCCATATATAAGCTAAATAAACGTTCATTCATATATACAAACTGGAGATAGCATTTTTCAGAAGTTAGCAATACAATTCATAACTCGTCGTCTAGTTTGGTTTACACACTGCTATTGGTGTTTGTACAGTAACCTGTCAATCTATGTGACACAGATTGTTCATATTCAGTTCTATCCAGTAAAAAGAGCATAAAAACGCTTGCAAATAAAAATAAGGATAATAATAATAATGAAGGCATATACAACAAACGTTCGTCGTTTTTTAATTCCGTTGAAACCATGTGTCGATCAATGGTAGACTACCTGGAAGTACTGGACGGCTGTTTCGTCTTAATATGGGACTGTAGTAAGCCCCTTCCACTACTGTATTATTTATCTACTCGCTGTAATTTAGACACTTGATCCATTATGTAAATTTCTGTATGAGTCTGATTGAGCACATGTCAATTTTTAATCTATTCTCCCATTGGTTGTAATACACACACAATCAATAATTTATCCATACTTCATTAACACTCAAAAAAATATATATGGATTTCTAACACTCACACACATACACACTCTTGGTTTCACTGTGTGCTTGCTTGCTGTACGCTTGAGGATTTTATAAATCTTTAACAATAAAATATCTCTACAACTAGTGTTTAGGCTTCTGAATAATCTCGAGTAAATTCATGACTCTACTAGGAGATTTAGCCAGCGTTAAATACTCAAATGACGGGATTTCATTTATTGGAGTCAGATATAGAGGAAACTAGCCTCCACAGGCTTGGACACAGTCTCGCGCGAACACCTAACCCTTAGACCTCTGAGCAGGGGTCCAACGGTGTCAATGTCTAAATTCAACCAATCCACGATATCGTGCGACCATCTTCCATTGTCTTCGATAGGTTGCTACTACACACCCGACACGGCTGACCTCTACTGATCACGGGTTCTCACTACCTCTCGAAGCTAGTCATTAGTGAACACACGATAAATTTCAATATAGAGTTGTGGAGGTTATTGAATTTCATTGAAATCATGAAATTGTCAATATCAAGCAACAGATAGCCTTTTTGATTCATAAAAGCAATTTAATTAAAATAATATGATTTCAGGACAAGGAAAAGTAAAGAATCATGTTAGATAATTTGCAATTGGCCAGCCTATATATTTATTTTTTATCCTTGAAGCAATTAATTGTTAATGAAAAACAAAGTAATACTTAGCTGGACTTTCCCGATTCATTACTCGCATTTATTTGAAAAAAGTCATTGAGTCAAATAAATTCACGTTACTTGACAAAATTGATTGCTATTAAAGGGGATAATAGTTTCGATTTAATTTGAAAAGTAATCCAAGTTCAATAACTTTTTTATCATGATCGTGGTAACTTTTCCTTCATACCAAATCGATATAAAATTTCGGTGATCCGAGCGAAGTAACTGACTAATAAGAAAAACGCATTTGCATCCAGCCACAACTTGAAGAGAGTTAAGTAACAAAACTTTGAACCCAACTAGCCACTACCCCCAAGAAGGATTCATTGGCTTAACTTCTATTTAGAGAATATTTTGTAGACTTTTAGAAAAGTTCTTGACCAAAAGAGAGTATTGATCTCTCACTTACGATCGCTGATAAACTAATTCATATAACAAGAAGTCTCTATTCAGAAACCCGAACCCAGAGAAGAGGTCCACACCATATATGTCTAATTGTTTTATTCACTTATTCAACAATACATGCAGTAGCACGTTTGTCAGAAGAACGGAAAACGTATGATATACAAAAATCTTTTACTATTTTCTAACAACGAATGGCTTAACAACTATATAGGTAGACGTATCATGTACAAAGATTATGAACCGGATCTTATGGCAGAGTAATGATTACGCGTAGGTAGAACAACTACAGACTGCCAGTTTACTCGGAAACAGGAACGATTCATGGTCTTGGCCGTATTACACTTTGACTAATTTTTCAACAATTTTCTTGACCTATAATTTTTACAAACATTTTTTCATCTGCTTAGCACATTTCCAGTAAGTACTATAACTTCATCTTTGATTTAAGTAATGTTTCCATTTCTAGTTCGTTGTAGTTATTATTGGAGCCGGCTCTATTGCTCATTTCATTATCCAAAACGTTTTTGAACCCCATGTATAATTCGTTTTTTTTTCATCCATATTATTATTTCTACCAATTTGAGGTTTGATTTACGATCTCTATTACTTTTTTCATTTTTATGTAAATTGAGCTTGTGTAGTTGTAAAATCTTATTTACAAAATCATTTATTTTAAGGATCAATATATGTATGGGAGATGTAAAGCGCATTAAGTGAAATAAATTCATCTGATCCCTGGAAAATGTTATTGCGTCGAAGAAGTCTATTGAGAGAACTGTATATATGAACATCTAGTGATGAGTTGTACCTATCAGAATGCTATGGTTGGTTGACATTTTCTATTCATTTCGACATTCTAAATGGTTTTCATTAGGAACCTAGATCTTAAAGATTATTTTATTGAAACATTTACGTCGTGAATCGTTATGTTAATAATTAGGCAAAATTCATAGATCACCCTTAGATGATCATAAATGTTTTCAGAATAATGGTCGCATATGCTAGAACCATTGAATAGGCAATGCTGACGTTAGACTAAGTGTAAGAATCAAAGATAGGAAATAGGTTGATGAGATGGATAATTTGTATTGAATTAAGTGACTGAGACGCGTTACAGTTATCCAATGGAATAGATGTAAGTAGAGGGAAATTGATGGCTGCCAAACCTATTCATGAGATCAGTCAATAATTTTACTGGTTGTTAGTCCAGGCCATATTCACAGGTGCAGAATAAACTGTTAAGATTCATGTGATAACCGTAATCACTGGTTGGGGAGCTTAGGTAACATGGATCAGAGTTTATGATCCTAGATCACGTCCACACAATAAATTTTTCTTATACCTCAGATTTTGAGTTTTAAAATTATGTTATTTTTCATACTCGAAAAATATATTTATTTTCATAGTTAATATATATGAGTGACACTTTACTACTAATAAAAATTAATACTCCTACTAACGCTATTAATAAATTTACCACTACTAGCATTACAACTAGAAGTAATACTAGTATTAATCATAGTACTGCCAATCAATAGTACTACTACTAGTATTACTGCTAACACTAATACTAGTAACATAAATAATTAATTTACTAGTACTTCTACTACCATTAATACAAATTCTAATTTTACCACTACTACTACTACTACTACTACTACTACTACCAAATCAGTATATTGATTCTATCTCTCCGCAGCCATTCAGTGCAAAAATTTTCCAAGCCCTGAATTTATTCAGAAGAGCAACCAATATCATTACTTCAGAATATAAGCTTAATGAAAAAATGATATAATAGACATCCTACGATTTAATAATTTCTCTAAGAATATTATTAAAAACATATTAAAACAAAACTATCCTTGTATAAATAATAATTCTAATGAAAAATTTTGGATTGATAATGTGGTTTTACCTTCCCAGCAAGGTATGATAGAAGAATTACAACGGATCTTGAAGCGGATCGAAACCTTCTTTAAGACAACAAACACTAAGAATCGCTTTCGTTAGAATAAAAGATAAGTTCTCATCTACTTCTATATAAAACTTTGTCTACAGACTAGGTTGTAGCGATTGTAATGCGTTGTACATTGTAGATTTTTCCCGTGAGATCTCGACATGTGCCAAGGAACACGTAAGTTATAGAAAACACGTAATAATCCTGTAGAATTGTGAAATTTGCAAGTTAAATCAGCAATAGTTGTGCGTTCTATGTTCAATAATCATCAAATTGACATTAAAAATATCAAAATAATTCAGAAAGGCTTTTCTAATTATAAAGAAATGGTGAGTAACCGAACCGTTTCACATAATGCTAAACCTCTCTGCCCTCAATAAGAAAAAAGGCCTCCATATTCATTCAACCAAGACTGTTTAACTAAAAAATTTCAATTTCCTTCTGATAACCTCCAACCACCAAACTGTCTAGTTATGTCTGGGTCTTAATAGACTTTCAACTGGTATTAAAGTGAATAAAATTAAGTTTCAGTGATGGTTAGTTTATATGAGCGTAGTACAAGAACCAAATTCCTTTAATATATCTAGATCTAAACGAATACATATTTTTATTATCTATTTAAAGTGTTTCAAAGAAAATAAGCTAGTAAATTCGTTGAGAATGTGCTAAGAAATTTAGGTAAGATATATTTGAAAGATGCAACACCTAAAAACAGTGAACAGATGGTCATGATAATCATCGACGAGTTTATCCATATCGTATATGAGACATGACAATGAAATATAGTCGTGAGTTGATCGAATTTAGAAATATAAATCATTTGATGTTCTATCAGTAATTATAAGGTCATGCAGCCTACACGAGTTTCGTACAGAACAGTTGCCCGCGGTCTTCTAATTTCCAATAGTATTTTTTAACAATTCAGCAATAAAATCAAACCACAAGTTCAGCAGTCTACATAATTCCTTGTACTAATAAGGATGAATAATTACTTAATTATAATAAACTTGACTTTTTATCTTGTGTATATTGCCCAGTTTGACTGCGACTAATTTATTTAAACTAGGTGCATAACTAGGCGTGATCACCATTTTGAAATTCGTCGTTAATGGATGAATAATGGATAGAAGGTAATACAAAATTCAGTTTGTACACATGTAATGGATAACATTTGATGAAATGGACAGAAAAATAAACAGAACAAACAGCTCTTCCTTCATTTCACTGCTTCTGCTGGCTGTTTTTAATAAACTAAAAATATCGGCATAACTTTTAGAACCATCAGTTCGATTGTACATTTTATGTTAAGAATATTCTACTGTAACAAACTTTATGGTATGATGTAGAGGTATTATTATTATTGCTATTAGATAAGTAGATATGAGATATCTTTTCTATAGTCAAGGAATAATTACCAGGGAACAAATCAGTCTAGTCTGTTTTTTATCTTTGATACAGAAAAACACAGAGTTTTATTCGAAACATACTGCATATTTAATAAAACTTTCATTAATAATTTAGTCCATTTACTTTAGAAATGATACCAATCGAAAGTACATCATATCAAATTCTAATTTATGTCACAAAATAATTCATTTTTAGTTTTTGTTTTAATCCATTATTTATTTCAATATATATGTACGACATTCATACAAACATGATATAAACCAGACAAGCGTTTAATGGTGTTTTTTTTTTTGTTGTTGTGATTACGAACACTTTATCAGTGTGCATGCACAAACATTCACGAGATCGTACACAATGGGCGCAAATACGCGATTTCATTGAAGTCGGGGTTGAACTTCAGTCAATAGTAACTTGCGTGAGTTTATACTCATGCATGTATGAAGAATAATGAATCACTGTGTGAGATTACGAATATTAACTTATTTTGATCATCATATTTTTTTAAAAAATAACTGGTTAATACAATATGATTATGAAAATGTGTTGTTATGAAAACTATTCATACTTTTGTTTGAATCTAAGTAAACTTATACTCCTTGTGGTAATTCTCTATCCAAGCGTCATTAATTATTTACTTATATATCTTCAAAATATTTGAATTTATAACGGTTTTTTTTAAAATTTTATGTACATTAGTTCATCTTTTTACTTCAGTAATCAATTCGCTGTAGAGAGAGAAAAAATTAATGTCATTCTGTCAATCAAGTTTAATCGAGATAGTTTAAAGTGTCAAAATAGTCAGTTAGATGTATTTGAATTCTTTTTAGAAAATAACAGTAGTTTTGGACTTTGATTTCCATCATAAATAATCAGAAGTAATACTGAATAATACTTTTTGAGTAATACAACTGAGACGGGTTTAAATTTTAAGTGTTTTTATCTATTCGATTTATGATAGGCATAACCTGTTTTTTCCTCAGAGATTAATAACTGAGCATTACTTAATCTGTAGTGTATAAATTGTTTGTATTTTTTCTAATTATGACTTCTGTTATAATCCTTCTAATATTAAGTTAATTTTACCTACTACATCATCCTTTACTTACAACTACTATGAACTTTTCAGACGGTTCGACTGTATTCATATGTTATTTTTGAGAATATAAGAGAGAATTTAACTTCCGTATTGTCGTTTTATGGTTCTCTAGTGAACATTAACACCTAAAACGTGACTACTAAGAATTTCTGTCAGTAGTCCATACTTTCATTTGATTGCCTTGTGTTATGATTGAGCTCACGTTTGAACTTATCACCTTGTGTTCTTAATAAGTGATCCTATATATTTTATCAGGAAATCTATCCTCCAAAACTTCTCCGTCAAGTGTGGTTTGATTGATTCATGTTGTATTGTATCCGAGAATCTCACCTTTCCTTTTGTATATGTTGAAACTTACTGACTTTTTATTATCTCACCAAGTATCAAATGTTTTGGATTTACAATTGGTCATTTAATATATGGAATGAAGTAAACGATCATTTATTCTGCATGTGAGTCACACACGGTAATATTGAGTTTCAAAGCCATATCTAAGACTATTGTTATAAGGGTTAATTTGATTTAATATATGAATTATTGTTTAATTCAAATAGTTTTTTAAATTAACTATCGGTTTAATCAAGAAATAACTTAGATATTTAGTAACAAATCCATTAATAAATGATTATTTTATTTAGAATATAATCGAAAAAATGAGAACGTAAAACTTTGAGAGCTGTTTTGCAAGGGCTCATTCTTTTACATTTTTTTCATTATAAGCTTCAAGTTGGTTCATCAAGTAGTGTGGAATCTAAAACGTTCAAAAATTAATTTTACTAAACAACAGACTTGCTACTACGAATATTCTAGTTGTGAAGTTATTAAAATTGATTTTTTTGAGTACCTTCTGATTTGCCAATCTGTTTATAATCACTTGAATTTCTGATAATGAATGATACACATTAATGTCCTTGCTGATTTTCTGATTAGAGATTTCGGATCAGACGAATTTTGCGTAATCACTTGTTAGCATACACAGTGAATTCGTTGGTGGAACCACTGTTTGTGAGCATGGGTTAAACTTATCATATACTTAATTTTGGATACAACCATATGTTTTTCACTCAACAATATGGACATTAGGCTATTTAGGTTTACATTATAGTGTACTTTCATCAATGTGCAAATCTTCCATCTACTGTCTAAAACTCCATTGTATCTTCATTGCCACAACAACTACTCTCTGTTCCCATTATCATTGATTCGATCTTCTCAATCTCCTGCTATCAGACATTTCACTTGTGATTGTCGTTATATATAATAATAATTTATATTCTGAAAAAATAATAATTACAGAATTCACGCCAGTTTACAGGCATGATCAATTCGGTATAAATAATATCATTATATGCACAGAACAAACATGTGATAGAAGTTTTAAGGTTACTAGTTCAGTAATTGTTTAGGTACTACAGCTATCCAATGCATCAGCCTGGAACATTTAATATTTCTTAACTGGTCGGCCTGTTGATTTATGAACGGTGTAATTAAGGTCATTTCGTGTGCCAGATCGAATTAATGATAATTATCTACAACTAGAGAAATTAAAACGAAAACAGAGAGCACGGAACAACAAACTAGTAATTACCGAAATATGTCAATCCGATTTATCAAAATGCGTATGTCATGTGACACAGTGATATACTATTGATGCTATTCAAATTAGTTAAACTTGTTGGGGACGGTGTTAACATTAAGTGACAGCAAGTAGGTGGTTTTGCTTAGGGAATGCACTAATAAAGATGGCTAAACATTTAAGGTTCCTATAATAACACTTGTGGAGTGAGATACACTTCCAGGTGCTGGAGAATTCAATGCATTTTCAGAGGAGCAGTATGCATCGATGCAACGAACAAATAGTGGGAGTGATTTTATCGTACGGATATGCTGTGGTAGGTTATTCCAGAGTCTAGAAAATTTACAGGCAAAGTAAATCATATAAAGAGATGATTTAGAATAAGTTTTTTTCACCTGTGCCAAGGAATTACGGGTTTCATAATAAGAAGTTTCTGCATATTGAATCACGTGATTGGATGTAAAGGATAGTTTATTAAGTAGTTTGAAGAACAAGATAAGATTTAGTTTGAGTCTCCTCTTCCATAAAGGGTCCAGCCTAAGTTTTTACATCTAGAATTCAGAGTTAAGGTACAATCAGCTGCAAGAAAACATAGTGTAAATCATCTCTGTACTGATTCCAGCCTTAATTTATCCTTTATGCGTGCACTACTAAGGATAAACGTGCAATATTCTAGAAGAGGTCGAACACAAACTTTGTACATTAAAATGCGTGACATATTGTTGTAAAGGTTTCGAATTACGTAACCTACTAGACGTTGTGACTTAGAGGTCTGTTTCGATATCTGTTCTGTAAGTGACAAGTCAACATAAGTAGCATACGCCATAGGGTCACAGTAAATTTATAACTACTTTTTCATGTAATCTACAACAAATTTTTTCCTCAGTAGATTATTCGTAAATTGGTTAAAAAAAAACTTTTTGCTCAACTGATTCATTTTGATTATCGATCGTATTGAAGATGAAAACAAATTAGTTCAAGCGAGAAAATTTAGGGTTTTGAATTTCTTTGATAAATGTGCATGAAATTAAGTTTGAATTTTGTTAAAATATATGGACTTGTTTATGTAAACTAATATTGACAACTGAAAGTTGAAAGTTTAAACGAGTTTTGTGTCATTTATGTTTAACAAATAAAAAGAGTATAAGATTGTTAACAGAGTAAGCTAATAGAAATTGCTTACATGAAGAATAGATATATGTTTGATTAAGCGAAAATTTTAAAAGATTTTAAAATAAAAAATATGATGATGAAACGTTGTTTATATTTATGTATGTCCTTGTTTACAATGTTGTTCTGTTAAAGAAAAGGAAATATTTTTTTTGATAAATTTAATTTCATATTCACAAAAATTCGTTCTATAAATAAAATTATTGTTGGTTTACTTTTTTTAAACAGAAACAGAAGCCTATGGAACAATGGGACTTAATAAACACAAGGGAAAAAGCAAAATCTTGAAACTCAACATGGACAAGACCAATCCAGTTACACTTGATGGAGAAGCTCTGGAAGAGATGGAAACTTACACGTATCTGGACAGCATCATCGATGAAGAAGGAGGATCCGATAAAGACGAAAAAGGGTGAGATTGGAAAAGTAAGGATATCATCCGTACACTTGAAGAACATATGGAACACAATACAACTGTCGATCAATATCAAAGTCACAATCTTCAATACGAAAGTGAAGGCAGTCCTACTGTACGGAGTTGAAACTTTGGGAACTATCACAACCATCATCAAAAGACTACAGGTATTTATGAAGAATTGTCTATGTAAGATACTGAATGTCCATTGGGTGGATGTCATCAGCAACAGCCTACTATGTGAGAGGACAAACGACGTTTCATCTGACTAGGATATTAGGAAAAGTCGATGAAAGTGGATAGGACATACATTGAGGAAATCACCAAACTGCATCACGAGACAAGCGCTTAGTTTGAATTTTGAAGGTAAACGGTAAAGAGGAATCTAAAAGAACACACTACATCGAGAATCGGAATCAGACATGAAAAGGATGAATAGGAATTGTAAAGAAGTGGAAAGAATTACGCAGGACAGAGTTGTATGGAGAATGTTGGTGGACGGTCTATGCTTCTCTACGTTAGGTAATAGGCTTAAGAAAGTAAGTAAGCAAGTAGTTTTTTAACAGTAATCAAGAAATTTTCAAATAAATGTCACAAGTCAGTAGATTTTTTAAAAAGCTGTTGAATGTAATAAGTTTCAAAATTCAAGTCAGTTCATCAGAAAATATTTACATATCACTGGCTGAATATTACTTAGAGCATGTATCATAACATTTTGACACAAAGATCCGAATTTTCGTTTACCCCTGTCTCCATTATCCTTAGACTAATCAAAAACCTAGTTCTCATAGTCCAAACGAGAGCCTAATTTCAAATGAATAAAAACTGCTAACTTCATAGGAGCACCGTTCCACAAACTTTATTGACTCAGTCATGTAATTCCACTTGTCTATATCAAACAGCGAGGCGGAGAATACGTTTCGAGAAATATTTGTTGCCTTTGGATTTCCAATAAGAGTTAGCCAAACAATTGATAGTTTACACGAGTTGAGCTTTCTGTCATTGCAAAGAGAGAAATTTTTGTATTAAATGTGTACAGATAACAAATTTTCATCGTCAGCCTCCAACGACATCTCCATCAAGACGGAGTAATGTTTTTCTGAATATCCTATGTATAATAAATTAGGCAAGTTATTAGTTGTGGATGTCGATCTTTCGTCCATTTTCGTATGGTAGAAGATTTGTTGGCCTTAACCAGAGGGTCAATGACTCATAACCATGATTTACTGCTCGTTCTTTATGAGTGAAGCCCATAGTTTCGTCATTTGACAGAAGATCAAATGAAGAGCATTCCTCCTTTACTGCCGTCGAGGGCTGCAGCCTTTGTAGTAACCGATTTTATTCACAAAACTAACGGAAATTGAATCGTTAAACAGGATACCTGCAGCATGAGTTGGCGTGTGTTTTGTGTTAACTTAATGGATGGTTTTGAAACCTTCGTAGGATACAGCTGCAACATGACGTAGAAGGTCAGCCGCAGTGCATTTTCCCCTGTACACGGGATTAAAAGAACATAGCTTTCCTGTTTACAGATATCATAGGAATTGACGGCGCCTATAAACCTATTAAGTAAATGCTACTCTAGCAGTGAGTGATATTGTATGCATCAATGAAGGCGATGTCAGTAGCATTTGGATGTGTAGTTCGAGAGGTATCGGATCTTATCAGAAGGTTTTTAGCCCTTTATGTGATAATATTTTGTGTGATATGTGCGATAAATACAATGCATTTCAGATGATTACCATGAAAATTTATCGATAAAAAATTATCATTAATTTGCTGAAACTAAGAGTTTTATTTGACTATTTATTTTGATATTTAAGATATCACTTATGGGATAAATGAATTCATAAATGTGTACGGTTATTTCTATAATCTAGTTGTTATATCAGATCAACTTGGGTTACATAAATTAATGATTTTGTGGATATGGTAGTAGTTTAATAGTGGAATTCATAAGTCAATATTAGCTGGACTCCCGTTGGAAATCTAAATAGTACTGGAAGACAATTTCGTTCTGGTATGGAACTCCTCAACAATGCGCATCCACAATCTTAAACATGAGAATCGAACTCAGCACCTACTCTCTCACACGCGAATGCTTAATCTCCAGACCATTGAGTCGACAACCGACGGTCACAACGTCCAACTTCAATCGATCCATAATATTCTAAAAACCTTCATCCATTGTCTCAGGTGGTTCACTCTCTCCATCCGACATGTATTGGACTCCACTGGTCAAAGCGTCACACTACAACTTCAGGAAATCCATCTTTAAGCTAGTCACTAGTGAGCACATTAAATATTGTATTTTTCTACATAAATCTAGTTATTTCTTGACTGAAAACAAATATTACAGTAAAACCTTCATCATAATGAATTGACGTTATTTGTTTTATGTTAAGATTTTTGAGAAATTAACTTTTTTTGGAAAATTAAACAAACATCACACGTTACACATGATTTACTGGAGTAAACAATGAGAAATGTTGATTCAATGTGAAATACATATGTCGGAATGTAAACTTTTATCGTTTCGGCATAAAAATACTGAATTAGATCATTATTGTTTCTCGAATCCATGTAACACCTGAGGAAAATATAGTGTTGAACTAAATTCACAAATGGTTTCGCTGTTCACTATTATAAACGCTATTTACCCCACATTATATTTCATTTATATGGAGTCCTACGACTTCTAGTACAATTTACGCAATGAGTGAATTTTGAATTTCCTTCCATTTATATTATGACAGGAGGATTTTGAGTTCACGTGACGTCTATTTTTGTGTACCTTCATTTATTTTATTGTGGTTTTCTGAAATGTATTGATGGCATTATACCGTCAAGTTTTATCACACACACACACACACAAACTTATGCAACTGGATCCTGTGTTTATTGTATTTTGAAATTAAAATTATTTCATCTTTTCAATAGACACAGAACTTTCAAGTTATATGTAAGTCAAATTCCCCGTATAACTTAAACATAAAGGAATCAACATATCTCACAGTGTGTCTTCGATGTGCTGAAGCGTTGAGGTGAATCAGATGTGACGTTTTGAATTGTCTTTCATTTAAAATAATTTTTTACCTATGTTGATACATATTTGTATTGCATTTTCACAACAAGGACAAACAAATTTCCCATTCTTTGAATTATTAAATATATAATCTTCGCCTTAGAATTAGTCACCGATTCAAATATCAATCAATTAATTGGAAATGGACGTAAATTATTTGCTCAAGCGGTATTTATCTTAATCCTAAAATGATATTAACCAGTTTAAAATGTTAATAATAATGATAAAAAAGAAAATGGTTGATCCTATCAATTGAATTAATCAAAAAATTTGTTTTATCAATTTCTCTATCATATTCATAGGTGCGTAGAAATTTTTTTTCCAGTCATTTAATTTGAATTTTAATAAATACATTTTCATATGAATAACAACATATGCATTCTGTTTAAATAATATTTTTTGTTTAGTACAATACAACTTTTTCAGCGTATAACATTTCAGTGACTTCTTATTACTCGTCTTAGACACCACAGTATGTATATGTAAATAAGTACATGTATATGTATACGTAATTAAGTCAAATCTTTATAAGACAAACAGAGTATTTACATCTGTAAGCAGGATGTAATTTCAAAAAAATAAGTTTCTGTTTAAATCAGCATATACAACTCGTTTATTCTGTATCATATGTGCTAAATACGGTACCGTAGAGCTTTAGTACCTTACTTTGTGTGCAATAATTTTGTTTTAATAACTCTAGTACTGCCAGAAGATATACAAAAGCATTAACGTAGGTGGGGTGGATGATTTGCGTCCAGTTAAATAATCATTGACGTTAGTTTTGTAAGATTTCAAGTGTCCATTCACAATCAAACTCATAATGATGTTAAAAGATTCATCATTTATCCTATTAGTTGACTATAGCAAATAATTTGGAAATTCATGGAATGATCAATAATAAACAAGAATTTGAAAATCGTAAAAGCAAGTAATGCGTTCTTTCAGATACATTTAGCCTCTTTATCTAACATATAAACCAAGAATTCATCAATAACAACAGAACATGAGACGACAAATAGAGACCAGAAGTAAAACACACAACAAGATAATTGACTTTTTCACTACGTTTTTATTATAAAATCTACAATAGTACAAATTTCATGCGATGCCTTCATAGTGTTCAGGTATTTCCATACCTAAAGCTTAGTCAATAGTTTGATATTTAGCTGGATTTAGTATTAGTTCATATAAAATAGATCATTGTTCAATGAAAAAAAATCAGATTTCCCTTATTTATTCTACAGAAGATAACTATCAGTAATAGTAAATATAATTAGAGTAGGTTATCTACTTCCTTATTTTATTTAAAATAATATTTTACACAGACCTAGTTTACTGGGTCATCTGAGGAAATCATATGTTCATAATTAATATGAATAATTATGTCATTCAAGTTCGTAAAAGTAATATATATATATATATATATATATATATATATATATATATATATATATATATATATATATATATATATCAGTATATGTATATCCCTGTCATATGACACTGAAATTATTACATCTGTTAATCCAACAAAGTGCAAACAATCCTGAGTTTGCAGAAACCTATTACAAATATAGAAGTGATTTCTCTTATAACACTGATGAAACTGGTAAATATCTAATATGTTTACATCTCTATATTTTTTCAACAGTGGTTATTTATCATTGATTCTGATCTAAAATGGTTTTCGACAGTTTCTTTGTCGTAGTATCCTTTCTCAATCAAGTTAATGAATTTAATTTATTTGTCATTTTTCAGAAGGCAGATCAAAAAAGGGAATAGACCAAAAATTCAAACTCTTTATTTTGAATTTTGCAGTATTTAGTATTGTGTGATTTTCGAAATTACTGTTAGCATAGTGAACGCATACTTAATAGGTGAAAACTAATTTTTATGGTTTAATGCTTAATCACACTGTGATTTAGTAACGTGTGAAAATCATACATCAAATACATCATTTACATATCTTCTTTGAATTGTCTCTTACAGGCTTCATTGTTTCTTCACCTCTGTTGTTATGTTGATTGCCTTCAGTTTTTCTCTTTCTTCTCCTCATTTTAATCTCAAACTTCTGCATATAAACTTCCACTTACAAATGGTGTTACATCCTAATTATTTCTGCAAACATAAGTACCATATACCATATTAGTGCTTGAAGTTACCGTACATGACACTTTAGTTTAAATATTTATACGATTTTAAACATCATTATGATATTTTCATAATTGAAAACTTAATTGTTTAAAAGTTTGAATAGGTCGCCTTATGAAATTCAGTGAAAACATGGTTTTAAAGAAATCACATCACTCAAGTAAGTGAATAATTCAGTATTGTACATTCTGATGGCTTAGTATGTTCAATGTACTGTATTCCAACACATTTCTTGAATTTTTTTTTGTTCTTTAACGGAACATGAAGTAATCAAGCTACACTCATCAATTCACAGTATCGTCTCGTTACACAATGTACAGATTTTAATAAAATAACATTTAAGAGCATATGAAAATGGTTTGATTTTCAAAACAGATTCTGTAATATATTTTTATAATTGAGTTTTAGTAGGCGTTTTTTTACTGGCTCGTTAATAATTAACTAATATTTGTATTATTCATAGACGATTCTCTGAATATCACGACCAACTGAAAGGTACATATAAAAATATATACATTTTGAATGGTGATTTAGCTAGACTCATGATTTCAACTATTAGAATAACTACAATTCCTACAAACCCCCAATCTGATATTGACCATGTGCTCACTAGTGACTAGCTTAAAGATAGGTTTCTTGAAGTTTTAGTGAGAAGCCGTGACCAGTGGAGTCTAATACATGTCGGGTGGAGTTGTAGTGAAGAAGAACACGAGTGGGGACAATCGAATGTATTTGAGCACGAGATTACAGAGCATCTCAATAAAATCTGACAACCATTTGCAAAATATCAATCCGTTATCTCAAACTTGACTGTTCCTGTTGCAAACATCAATCCATTGTCTCACATTTCATTGTTCATGCGCTTTCGTACGAACTGCGTTCCGTTCTCGTTCTTTCCTCATCGACCCTCTACTGAAATACATTCTATGTCTGACCACCGTTATATACTGCTTGTGTGTATATAGGTAACCCACACCACAGAGTGAGTGAACCACATCAGATAATGGATGAAGGGTTGTAGACGATCATGGGTCGATTGAAGTTAGACATTGATATTGTCGGATGTCGACTCAGAGGTTTAGATGCTAAGCGTTCGCACGTGAGAGAGAAGGTGCTGAGTTCGATTCTCGTGTGCAAGATTGTGGATGCGCATTGTTGAGGAGTCCGATAATAGGACGTAATGTCTTTCTATTGCTTCTAGATTTACAATGGGAGTCCAGCTTATATTGACTCATAAATTCAACTATCAAAGTTTCAAAAGATGTCAAAATTAACAAACATTTATGTTTGATGGAGTTTTGTTCTCTGGGCTGGATGGTTTGGTCGTGGAGCTTTCATCGTTCTTCTGAACGACATCATCAGAACAAACTTCAGATAGAATTGAAGTGTTTGAATTTCTCCACATGTGGTTCACATCTTGTTCTGTATACCTCGATGTTGGTTGTTTCTTGTTAACCTTAAACCTGCCATTGTTTACTTCTTTGTTTTGTTTGTATCTCCGATTGGTACAGCAGCATCTCAACGTACCTAACATTTGCTGTCCAGCTTGTGTCCAATGGGTTTCGTTGATTCTGAGTACTGCCAATTTGTATCTCCGCATTTCCGTTGTTATTTGACTGGTCCTTCCGGTCTCCTACATTGTCCGGACATTCCATGTACCTATAAAAATTGTTGTTCTAGTTGTTAGAATGAGCATCGGTCTCATGAAGTCTGAAGAATCTCAACCTCCATCATGAGGCATCATTATCCTTCCTTCAACTCGGATGGCACAGTTTAATTTGTTTAATTTGGTTGATATTTTTTAACAAGGTTGTTTTCTACGGGACGGATTGGCCGAACTCATGCCCAACCCTCCATTTTTACCGCAGCTTAGGGACGGTAGTAACCCTAGAAGAGCTTACTTACTTACTTTCGCCTGTTACTCCTCGTGAAGAAGCATAGGCCCCCTACCAGCATTCTCCATCCAACCCTGTCCTGGGCGATTCTTTCCAGCTCATTCCAGTTATTATTCATCCCTTTCATATTCACTTCTATTTCCCGACGTAATGTGTTCTTTGGCCTTCCTCTTTTCCTCTTCCCTTCAGGATTCCAAGTTAGCGCTTGTCTCGTAATGCAGTTTGATGATTTCCTCAATGTATGTCCTATCCATTTCCATCGTGTTTTCCTAATTTCCTCTTCAGATGGAAGCTGGTTTGTTCTCTCCCACAAAAGGCTGTTGCTGATGGTATCCGGTCAATAGATGTTGAGTATCTTGCGTAGACAGCTGTTTACAAATACTTGTACTTTCTTGATGATGGATGTTGTAGTTCTCCAGGTTTCAGCTCCGTACAGTAGAACTGCCTTGACGTTGGTATTGAAGATTCTGTCAGCTGTCCTCCATGCACTACTTTGCACTGTAGTCCTTCGTATGAGTTACGAATAATGTTGACAATCTTCTCAAGAACTCCATAGTGTCGAAGAATTTTCCATAACGTCCTCTTATCTACACTGTCAAATGCCTTTTCATAATCAATGAAGTTGATGTACAATGAAGAGTTCCATTCTATTGATTGTTCGACGATGATCCGTAATGTCGCACGACCAGTCCTTACGGAATCCAGCTTGTTGATCTCGAAGTTGAGCGTCTACTGTGTCTTTCATCCTGTTTAGTAACACTCTGTTGAAGACTTTCCCTGGTACTGACAGTAGTGTGATGCCTCTGTAGTTTTCACACTTGCTCAGATCTCCTTTCTTTGGAATCTTGATGTTGTGTCCTTCTTTCCAGTCCATCGGCACTTGTCCCTCCCAAATATTCTTGAATAGAAGATGGAGCATGTTTGTAGTTACTTCGATGTCTGACTTCAGTGCTTCATCCGGTATATTGTCGGGTCCTGCTGCTTTCCCGCTCTTGATTTGTCTGATGGCCATTCTGATTTCTTTCGTCGTTGGTGGATTGACATTTATAGGAAGATCTGTGTATGCTGCTTCGATACCCGGTGGAGTCATTGGAGCCGACCTATTCAGGAGTTCCTCGAATTACTTTGCCCATCTATTCCGCTGTTGTTGAATTTCAGTGATTGGCCTGCCTTCTTTGTCTTTGACCGGTCTCTCTGGTTTACTATATTTCCCTGCTAGTTTCTTCGTTGTATCGCATAGCTGTTTCATATTTCCTTCTCTTGCAGCTTTCTCCGCCCTCGTTGCTAGTTCTTCCACGTATTTCTGCTTGTCGACTCTAATGCTCTTCTTTACTTGCTTGTTTGCTTCTATGTACTCAGCTTGTGCTTGGACTTTCTCTGCTCGTGTTGGACTATTGTTAATTGCTGTCTTCTTGTTCTTCCTTTCTTTGATCCGGTCCAGTGTTTCTATAGAAATCCATTCCTTGTGATGATGCGTCTTGAAGCACAGAACCTCTTGACACGTTGAAGTTAATGCTTCTTTGATACCTTTACAGCTATCCTCTATAGTAGTTTCTTCTTGCTTCAGTAGATCCTGTAGGGCTTGGAACCTGTTGTTGAGAGCTATCTTGAATTCATTGAGTTTGTCGGTATCTCAATGGAAGGCTGTATTGAACCTTTGTGGTGCTGTTTGTCCAGTTGTCCAGTTCTTCTTTAGCTTCAGTTTCAATTTGGCCACAACCAGGTGGTGGTCTGAAGCTACGTCCGCTCCTCTCCTGGTTCTCACATCTTCCATTGTCCTTCGGAACTTTTTATTGATGCGAATATGATCTATCTGGTTCTCTGTGGAGTGGTCCGGTGAGATCCATGTAGCTTTGTGTACACGTTTATGTGGAAATATTGTGCCGCCTATGACCAATTTGTTGAATGCACACAGATTTACAAATCTTTCCCCGTTTTCGTTCCTCTCTCCCAGTCCATGCAGTCCCATGATGTCTTCATATCCGGTGTTGTCCATTCCGACTTTGGCGTTTAGATCTCCCATCAGAATGGTGAGGTCTTTTCTTGAGCACTTCTCTATGATTGATTGCAGCCTCTCGTAGAATTGAACTTTAACGTCGTGGTTGCTATCATTGGTGGGTGCATAACACTGGATAACGTTCATTGTGATCCCCTCCTTCTTTGTTTTGAATGATGCTTTGATGATTCTGGATCCGTGAGATTCCCATCCTACAAGTGCATTTTGTGCTACTTTGGACAGCATTAGAGCTAATCCCTGAGTGTGTGGAGCATTTTCCTCCTCGTGACCGGAGTATAACAGCATCTCTCCCGTATTTAGCCTTTGTTGTCCAGCTTGGATCCAATGAGTTTCGCTGATTCCGAGTACTGCCAAGTTGTATCTCCTCATTTCCGTTGCTATTTGACTGTTCTTCCCTGTCTCCCACATTGTCCGGACGTTCCATGTACCTATAAAAATTGTTGTTCTAGTTGTTAGAAGGAGCATCGGCCTCATGGCTTCCGAAGGAGCTCGGCTTTCACTCTGAGGCGTCATGTTTTTTTAAATGAAGACCTTCTAACTCCCAGGGCAGAGTTTAAATGGTTTGAGTTATTTTTTCTGGTTAGCGTTCTTTTAGCTAGTTAGTTTTCTACGGATGGGGACGCTAACCCCATGCCCAACCGTCCTCCTTTATCCGAGATTGGGACCGGCAGTAACTCTAGGAGAGCTACAGGCGTAGTATTCTTACTAACCACTTGTCATTGATTTTAAAAATAACAAAATCCTTTCATATTCACATCCAGTTATAATTCTTACTTCTAACCTTATGTAGCTATTTGTCATAATTAACTGCTTATGTAAATTCACTTTAGTTTTAACCTTAAATTTAATGATTTAAACGTTGTGTAAGCAACTGATTTGTGTTTTGTTAAATTGATCCACCGCAGCGTAATTGGTATCGACTTTTTATTCATATATATATATATATATATATATATATATATATATATATATATATATATTGGTGTAGAATCCTGATGAAGAATTAATTAGAAAGAAATACCTCTTGGCTCAACTTGTCTCTTGAATGTCTCAATGGGAATATTTAATGAATTAAAATCATACAAACCGTCATGCCAATGTTTTATTTTTTTCCTCGTAGTAATTAATGCTGCGAGATCATTCTATGATGGTCAGTGAGAATTTATACTCAATTATTATTTAAGCGAAAGTTCATCTGATCTGAATACTTTGAAAAACGTTCTCACACATAAAGAATCTATAGACATATAAATCAGTGCATATACAGAACCTCGGTTGTTAGAACTAAATCAGTTACACGAACAAGGCAGGTGTTATACTGATTTATGCATAGTAATCAATAAATAAGAGAACTTTGCTTTCGAAGAAAGCCTTTGTCTCACTAGAGAGCTCAATAATAATATTCCTACTTGTAACATTGAGTGAAATCCTTTCAGATATCAGGATAAGTAATAGCTTCTTGAGAATAGAAATATTTGCTCATGTTTATTCAAGTAGTTATTAAATCACAACTTACAAGGTCTATCCTTCAAGAAAGCAGTTAGTTTAATGAGAGTCGGTAATCGGATTAAGATACAAATAGATAATCACGATCTATCTAATTTTTTCTAGCAAAAGCCAATGGTGATATCAACTGAGAAAGGCGTATATCATGCATACGTTGTACTAATAATGTTTAATACCAATAAACTTTATGTAAACACCCGGTAACATAACGTAATATAAGTGTTGTTCTCATCGTTACTTATTTGCATGGTATATTAATCTTAGTTGCGTATCAGTACTTTACTCATTATACATAGGAATTTATTTATATAGGACATTGATATTATTGCTAATACATTTTCAGAAGTAATTAAACAAACACTTTAGTTGATTTTGATGTCGAAAGTTTGAAAAAATTATGATCTAGAGGTTAAGTGTTCGCGCTGACTGAAGGACCTGGGTTCGAATCCTGCGTGCGAGATCATAGATGCGCACTTCTGAGGAATTTGGTTTGTTTTCTGTCACAGAAGTTTTTTGCGGATGGTGTCCGACCAACAGGTCTGAAGCATCTTTCTGAGACACTTGTTTACAAATGCCTTTACCTTGTAGTAGTATTCCAAGTTTCAGTTCCGTACAATACAACTATTTTATCATTTTTATTAAAACTTCTGACCTTGATGATGTTTGACAGTTGTTTTGAGTGCTCGACTTTCCTCAAGTATACTATAGTGTCTAAAAAAGTTTCATAAGATTCTCTTATCCACTCTGATAACGTCACATAAATTTTACCAAAGCATTCTTAATAATTATTCGAGCTTTTGAATGTTTCATTATATTATATAAACTGATAGACGTTGTATAAAATTCCGAGAGGCATACATAAATTGTTACAGACAGACAACCTTGAAGTATATTAAAATATATTTTATCATTAATATCAGTACTTTAAATAAAAAATGTTTAATTATTCGATTCACATTAAACTGTTGTCAATCCTGTCATATTTTAATTAAATGGTTTGCCATACGTCCTGAAAATGTTATACACATAAAATAATAAAAGTCTAATGCATATGGATCCTCATTAAATCGAGTTTAAACCTAGTTGACTGTCAGGAGACACCAGTTACCTCACGATTACTAGCATACTTTATTGATGATTAGCAAATAGCACATAAAATGGATTTGAAGCTTCATGTCAAATACTTTTTAATAACAAATAGTTTAATAATGTGTAATCCTAAGCACAGAAATATTATTGGCTTTTCCAATTACTGTTAAAATTTATTATTTTTGGAGAAAATAATCTCGATGACCTGTGGTTAATGTTGTTCATGTTTACTAATGGAGAAATGCTCACTCAGAAGTTTATTTAAAAATGGAAAGAACGAAGGGAGGAGAAAAATAAATTTCTTTTCAATACTCACTTACGCCTGTTACTCCCAATGGAGCATAGGCCGCCAACCAGCATTCTCCAACCCACTCTGTCCTGGACCTTCTTTTCTAGTTCCATCCAATTCTTGTTCATTTTTCTCATGTCTATCTCCATTTCTCGGCGTTTTGTGTTCTTTTGGTCTTTCTCTCCTCCTTTGACCTTGAGGATTCCATGTGAGGGCTTGTCTTGTGACGCAGTTGGGTGCTTTCTTCAATGTGTGTCCTATCCACTTCCAGAGCTTCTTCTTGATTTCTTCCTACACTGGGATCTGATTTGTTCTCTACCACAGTAGGTTGTTGCTAATAGTGTCCGGCCAACGGATCTGAAGTATTTTGCGTAGACAACTGTTAATAAACACCTGTATCTTCTGGATGATGGATTTCGTAGTTTTCCAGGTTTCCGCCCCATACAGTAGAACTGTCTTGACATTTGTATTGAAAATTCTGACTTTGGTGTTGGTTGACAATTGTTTTGAGTTCCAGATGTTCTTCAGTTGTAAATATGCTGCTCTTGCTTTGCAAATCCGTGCTTTCACATCTGCATCAGATCCACCGTGTTCATCGATGATACTGCCCAAATATGTAGAGGTTTTTACATCTTCCAAAGCTTCTCCGTCAATTGTGATTCGATTGTTGCATGCTGTGTTGTATCGGAGAATCTTGCTTTTCCCTTTAAGTATATTGAGACCTATTGCTGGTATGATTTATAATAATAATTAAATGATACTGACCGATACATAATTTGCGTGTGTCATAATAACATTGGATGCGCACTGCTGAGGAGTCCCATACTAGGACGAAACAGCCGTCCAGTGCTTCCAGGTTTTCCTTGGTGGTCTAGCTTTAATTGATTCATGAATTCAACTATTAAATTACTATAATTGTAATATAATGTTTATCAGATTGAATAGTACTTCATAAGAGAATGAGCAAAATATTTCTATAAAAATTAGGTTAATAATAGTTACGTGTGATTATAAGGCTAATATTGAAGATTATCTAATGACTCACAAATTTTGTAAAACGTTAGGTGAATTAAACTATTTCTATAACTTTGGTATGACCGGTCTTGATCACAGAGTTATAGATAGGTAGTGCAGACTTATTTGATACCATAAAACGTTTGGTTTCTAAATACGGATTCCGATAGCTTCAACAATATGCAAATGACGAATGTATGAATTTGATGAAATACGATGGACAAAGTTTTATTTAAAGTAATTGTATTTTCAAAATCCACTTATTCAGTGTTAGATTCTTTCAAAGCGCTGTTAATAATAATAATAATAATGCGCCTTCCGATTTAAGACACTAAAAGAAATTCAAAATTAAGCATGTTGAATGTTCTAAATTTCAATAGTAATCGTTTAATTTTTCCTTATCTTCAACTAAGTTTAATGAACAATACAATTCATAACTTGTTAATCATAAGAAATTCTTCAATCCACCATTTAAACTATGGGAAAGAAAAAAGAAGAAAAATAGGTCATTCTATTATGTAACTTAGAGAACACGGTAGATTACAAAACTTTTTAAGATTTTTTTACTTTTTTGCTTTTTTCATTTATAGTAACGGAGATAAATAAACAAAATTACCATACAAATGATCATAGAATCTGAAAGAAATTAAAGAAACAATCTTGAGAATGATGTATCATTTGTTTGTTGAGCTTAGGAGAATTTAAGAGTATAATTCAAATAAGTTTATTAGTGAAAATCTTGGCTTTGTGTGGTTCTATCTATCTATCTATATATATATATATATATATATATATATATATATATATATATATATATATATATATATATATATATATATATAATGTCACTTTCGCTTATCTCTTTGCTTATCTAACCTTAAGTCTGCCACCCAATCAGTCAATTTATAGTAATTCTTTCTAACCAATAAGAAATTAGGAGGGATTATGCAAATTATAGGGAATACTTTATATTCTTATATTCTATTTGAGTGTTTCAAAATTATGCAAAGACATAGTTTTACATGAAATAAAACTTTATTCATTGTCTGGGATATTTTTTCTTTTTATATGTTGAACATTATTTCGTGAATTAATTACGCAATAAAAGTTTTTAGAGAAGATCATTTATAAGAAAGAGAAAAAAATGAGTCATCAACACTTTGAAAAATCAGTGAAGAATGAAGCATTTACTTGTAAGTTATTGTATTGAGCATACTTTATTTCTCTTTTAACGTATGAAATATTGTTCTATTGTGTTATAATAGTCTGAACTCAGTTCTATTATAGATTGTATTTTCAATGAAAAATGTATATAAAAAGTAATGTTATAATCATGATATGTTAGTGATTAATGGTGATGTATTCACTCATTCCAATAGCGATAAATTGGCTTACTTAAATTTAAATTTAATAAGATATAGGATAGATCAAGATGAAATTATAGAAATTACATGCTCAATATATGTGAAGCATCAAACTGACCATCTCTGAGTATTTCATTTCAAGTACTATCTTTCACATGAGGTAGCGATACAATGTCATACTGATTGATGATTGATGGGGTTAACTTTAGATGAGTAAAATGATATCCTTAGTGAGAAATATACTTTTATACGTAGTACTCATCCACTAAGTGAACTCAAAAATGTTCGAAAATGGTGGATATTGTAATTTTATCAAACAATTTCCTGACATATTCAATAGTATATGTTGAATATTGAAATAAACTGTTCAATTTGTCACAAAAGTTGTATAGTAATAGTTTTTCAATTATATTACATATTTGTCAAGTAATAAGTGGTTAGCATATCATATATATGTTAAAGCAACCTATTTATTTTTTAGAAATGATTTCAGTATACCTAACTACTTCAAACTAAGGTTTATGGTAATAGGTTGTTTCTTAGTTCCTTCTGTTTACTTCAATTACCTTAGTTCATCAAAGTATTTCGATTTGATCAAAACTCTGTCTTCATTCCAATGATATATATTAATTGAAAAGAAATGTACGAAGTAATAGACCTTCTATTCCCTATTTAAACAATCTACTATAATTCACATAGCATGAGCTAAATGATTGAAAGAATACTTTCAATTGACAAACTCTAATAAATGATTCATAAATAATTTTTGAAGAAAGAAATGATTGTAATTGTTTTTGATCATTGGATTGTCAACACATTTCTTTTAATTTAGATATCTTTCTGGGGAAAACATTACCATATTTAAAGTTTATGATCTTAATGCCTAAAGTTTCGACCGTTATTAAAACTTGTAACTTTTATAGTGAGTCGAGGTCAGTTGTATTGTTCATGAGTTTTGATTTCAATTCACAGTTCCCTTTTAATGAATTACCAGAACATTAAAGTATATCATGTATTTTTCATTGATAATAATTTATGTCAATCAATTTTATGAAACAAATCTTGTCTTGAATTATGACAGTTTTATTCTGAGTAGTAGTCAAGTTATGTTTAGTTAGTAGCATGACAAAAAGAAACAGTAATTCCTTTTTAGGATAAGTCATTTAAATAACTTGGTTAATTGATAAAATGTACGCAACATGATTATTTGAACACTTCACTAATTAATGTGATTTAACAGTATATGATTTGACACAATCAATGTAAAAGGAAACTAATTGGAGAGATTTAAATTTCTGAGTTATTATTTATTTGGCTAATTATAAAAATGATTGTTTGTTTGCATCTTCTCAGTGATGTTTATTACTACAATTGATAAATCTGTTGTTGGCATGTGTGCATTCTGTAGTGTGAAGAAACGCTCTTCAAAGATTCCACCGCTAATCACCATCCATCTTTGCTTATAATGCTTGTAAATTAAGGCAATATCGACGCAAAACTCATAGCATGCACATGTACCAATAAGAGACTGATCAATTGCAGTGCTAAGCATCAATAAGAAGTTACAAGTAAAACAATACCAGGTGAATTTAAACTTCACCCATTGCACAAGCAAGTGGTTATCAGGACTCAGTAGTTATGTGGATAACACGATGACGTTTGAAGCGAACGGTACTGCGTTAGAGTCTCGAAGTGATCACCAACTTCGTAATGCAAGTACGTCCAGCTGAAGAGTTCGGAATGGGACCACAGTTACTGCAAACTTATAAACACTACTCATAATGGATTCGTTAAAATTGATTGTTGAAATACACGAAAACTAATCCAAAACAGTTATTCAGTTCATTCTAATTTTCAATAGTTTTCAGTTTCCCTCTGCCTCTCTCTATCTATCTATCTATCTCTCTTACTCTTCACACTGAACTTGCTTTAAACAAAAAATTTTTCATTTATATGAATAAAAAGCATACTGTTAATTGTGAAAATGTATTTATCCATAATTGTTACATGCAATTATTTCTTGTTATTATTTATTTCGGTTAAATATCCATAATTCATGAATATACTTTGTCCAGGTAATTCTAGTTTATCACAATAAATGAAAAATTGAATTATTATTACTATTATTATTGTTATTGAGTTATCGAAACGAGATGATTTTACTCATGATTTATGAATCCATTTATGTGGATTCAGTGATGTTTATCCAACGATAAAACAATTATTCTACAAAAAAAACAAACAAAAAAAGAATAATCAAATATCTCTTGTTTCTATGAAAGTTTGTATTACAAAATTGTTCGAAATATATAATAATTCATTGTTTAATTCATTTATTTATTTTATTTCATATCATCCGGTAACATTTCATCTTTGTTCTTTAATAATAATAATAACAATAATAATTACTACTACTACTATTATTATTAATAGTATTATTATTATTATATTCATATAATTTACTTCATTCATATAGAAATAATTACAGTCATGATTAGTTGTGTTATTTCAAGCGTTTAAAAATCTATTTCATTGGTAAGTCTGATGATTATTAGTATTAATAGTAGAAGTTGTATTATTGAAACAGAATTCTAGCAAACAAGACAATTAAATATATGTTGTTGTTGTTTGTTTGCTTTTATCATAATAACTAAACTAAATTAATTGAATATTCTTTTTAATATATATCTCTATAATTACTACTTCCAAGAACAAGTTTCTTTATTTATTTTTTGAGTAATTTGATCACAGTTTCATGGATATATTTATATGTAAGTATCTATTCATTAGAGTATCTTTATTTGTTTTATCCACGGTATCGAAATGAGCAACTGATATAAACATTTCACATGAAATAGACTCAGAAATTCTGTTTACGTTTTACCTTTTACAATATTTTGATTTGATTCCATGAAATCATTACAGTATAAATTATTTAGTATGCTACTGCACGTTATACTACTGTTGTAGTGAACAAAGACTTGATGGGGATGATCGATTTGTTGTTCAATACAAAATTACAGAGTTCATTAGTAGAATGTAAAAAACCATACATCAAATAATTTATTTGCAAATCTTCTATCTTAAAACGAATGCAAACAAGATCATCCTCGATACACTTCAGACAAATTTCAACATATAGGTAACTAGCACCTGCAATGATGTGTTCACCTGACTCCTCCGCTTTTATCTGAACCATAGGATAACTTTTATCAAGACTGTTTGAGCCTTCAACAAGTTTTGTCGAGTAAACAGGGTTTTGACATTGGACTGTAACGCGAACTACAGGACTGGCACTAAATTTCATCTGCTTCAAATTACGAGCCCGCGCAAATGTTGTCATGGTTCCAGTTTTGACAATAAACTGGTCTACTCCCACTAATTTACAGGTGTCTTCACACGGAACATCCTCAATCGCTTCTATGTAACGACTAATCATAATTATAATTCACTGAATGGAATTTTCGTATAGATCTTCCTTTCAACCTGAAACTTAGCAGAGATAAACAACTTATTATTCAACACAAAATTACAGAGTTCTTTCGTAAAATATGAGAAACCATACATTAAATATCTCGTTTGCGAATCTTCCATCGATTGTCTCAAACTTTATTGTTCCTTTATTTCTATTACAATGACTCTCTGTTTATATTCTCGTTCTCTACAATCCAACCTTCTCCCAACAGGCATTCCACAACTGATTTGTATTACCTACTACTCATAACTTTTAACATAAATGGCATACAACACACTACGACTGTGCACAAACAGATAAAACGTTTGTTTCATTCCTGTCTAGTTAATAAATAGAATAACCAGATTTTCAGCTCATTTTAATGCTACTATACTAACTATTACTGTTTTACAATTTGATCCGAGGTATATCATTGACTGTAATAATAATAATAATAATAATAATAATAATAATAATAATAATAATAATAATAATAATAACAATAATAATTGTTTTGTTTGTTTGTTTTTATTCAGATAGATTTATCAGTAGAAAAACTGTTATCACTAAACTGCTTCTTTGCTAACGCTTTAGTTTCAAATTCTTTTATATCATTAAGTGTTATCAATTTTTTTTATTTTTAGATTATGGAAACTAATTGAATTTCATTGCATCAATTAAAAAAACAACTTTTATCTTTGTTAGATTTTTCCCTCTTGCTTTTATTTTTAAAATGCTCTAAGCGACATTTAATTCAATCTTTATTTAGTTAAAACTTCCGTAAACGTAAGTGATAATGAGTTTATCTTTTACATAAAGAGAGGGAGAGAGAAAGAGAGTGGTTGATAACAATATTATTTGATAGCATAAAAGTATTTAGGTACATTATACTGTTTATGCTGTTTTTCTGAAAAAACACTTCAACCTCCTAATCTAACCTTGATTGACTGATATAGTTGAAATAAAAATCAATTAAGTAGTAATAATATTACTAACAGTATTTCCTTGGTGATTGTTATGAACCGTATATAAATAATTACTGCAGTAATCACATAGCTTTTCTTTAAACGTACTTGATTAATGTACGACTATAAACCATTTTAGATTCTTTTAAATGAATCCAATTCACCTGTGTTGTATAAGTCTTGAGAAGAAATTAACTCACGTAGACTAACTGACTATTTAGTACATTTCTTCAGCCTACTTGTAATGCTTAGTCTGTTGAGTTATGTATTACATATATGTGTATCCATAAAAATTAATCTAACAAGGACAGATGTTTACTTTCTTTTGTGAAAGAATATTATATTACCTAAACATAGCGTGTTTTTTTCCAAATGTTTAACCCATCACATTATCTAGCATGATTATCCAAAAGTGAAAGTAAACATATCATTAATTCTACTGTTGAGTATCTGCTTAGTTTCAATCATCTGATTCGTGCAGAATCTTCACTCAATTAAATGTGTTCTATTCTTTTTTTGTCAGATAATTCTCATTAACACATATTATATACACGTAAATGAATTAAATCAAGCCTAACTAATCTAAGATGTCATCAGATGTATACATAGAAAACTGTGGTGATAAAATAAAAGCTTGCCACTTTCGTTACTATGGTAATGTATGCTTGTAGTAATGTGTAATAAATTATTTAGCAATTTAATAAAATTTACTTCCATAATGATTTTTTTAAAATCTATAAAACCTACATCTTAATTATATTTACGAAGAGGTTTCAATTTATTTTACAGTTTAGCATCACATAAATTTCTATTTAAATCTTAGAGTTCATTCTCTTATTAGTTTGGTTACACAATAATGGTGTCTATTTATGATTAAAATGTTCAAATTAAACAAACGTCCCATTGATAAATAATAATTAAGCTAGACGTTTCATTGTTAGACTATGAAAATGTTTCGTTAATTATGAAATATATATGCCAAAAAGAATTCCTAATTGTTTTATTCCAAGTCATTATAATTATTTAGCAGACTATTAAATCACTTTCAATAATGTTTGACGGTTAGATCCTTACTCTGAAGCCAAAGCTCAGCGATATATATGTATAATATATATATATATATATATATATATATATATATATATAATCTTTGTATTTAAATGACTTTTGTAATACTTTCATCGCTTCTATGGCTAACGAATACGGAATCATTTTTTTAATTAATTGAATATATGTTTATCCTTATTCGTCTATTGAGATTAGGCGTTCACTTAATTTGTCACTTGTTAGGGCATAATTTATATTTACTTACATTATGGTTCGATTGAAGTTAGACATTAACACCGTTTGATGCCGGCTCATCGGTTTAGAGGTTGGACGTTCGCGCTTGAGACAGAAGGTTCCGAGTCCTAGTCATTCGTAAAGGATCGTGAACGTGCACTAGTGAGGATTCCTATGCTAGGACGAAACGGCAGTATAATGCTTCCAGATTTATAATAGTGGTCTAGCTTACATAGGCTTATGAATTCAACTATTTGATCATTTTTGTCAACTACAGATAGCCAGATATTTGTTATTGTTTGAATGTATTCACTGACAATATTGTTATTAATACTACTAACACGTTGTGTAAATACCATTTATGTATGATTCATCATGATATTCTGTATGTTCTGCATGGATAACATTACATATTATCGGGTGATCTTGTTTGATTTAATGGTCTTCTATGTCTGTACACATATATAACTGTAAAGCGAATGTACAGCCTGAGCGGAATCATTTTAAAATTAGGAATTTCTACTTACACTTAATGTTTTAATAAAAAAACTCCACATATTACTAGGCTACTCTGATGACCATCATTAAATTATTTAAGCTATTGTCTGTGCATCCAATATATGCGCTCACTTTTTTAAAAAGAACAACCGTTTTATGCAACAAACACAAAGCACCAATTCCATTCTCTTCATAATACATTGCATGTGTGACAACGCACTTGACCGATTGACTAATTCTAGCTGACAGCATTCCTATAATCCTGTGATATTTTGATCATAAGCTGAATCATCGCTTGATGATGCGGCAAAAATGTGTACAATAACTGTTTCTACGTTTTCAGTTCATTATAAGCTATAAGAAAAATAATTTGGCGACGAAACAGCACATGCGATCAACAAAAGTAAGAAGTGAACGGTCCTACTGAAAATCAGCCATCTTTACGGTCTTTTCAACTATCAGTTCTTTATTTTGAAGGTGTTAAACATTCATCGACCTTTTTAGAGGTTTCCTCATGTTTCACCACAAGTTTTGGTAGCTCCCTTAGTGATATTTATTGTAAAAACTACTTCAACAAACAAAAATAATTCTTATTTCTTATAGTAAATTTGGAGATATGTATATTTAGTGGACATAAACTCAAGCACGGTAACGCAATTTATTGTTTTACACAAAATTATACAGTGCTTTTGTAAATTATGAAAACCATACATTAAATACATCGTTGGTATATTTTCCCTGAGTTATGCCAATTGCTCTCCATTTTGCTTTCTGTTTTCTTAACTTCAGTCTTCTGCTGGTAAACATTCCACTTCCAATTTCTGCTACATACTATGTGTCTGCACCACATATATATTGACAAAATCTATTAAGCGCTTATGAATTTTTTAACGGTTGTATTCATGAGTCAATATAAGCTAGACCCCCATTGAAAACCTGGAAGCATTGAATGGTCAATTCGTCCTAGTATGGGACTCCTCAACAGTGTGCATCCACAATCCCGCATACGAGACTCTACCCTTAACCTGTAGATCACTAAGCCGGCATCCAATGGTGTTAATGTCTACCTTCAATTGATCCAGTGCTCCTGGGTTTTCAGTGATGGTCTAGCTTAGATTGACTGGTGAATTCAACTTTTACAATACTACAATCCCCACAAATCCAATTGCTTATGAATATGATTATTGTTTCTTCAATTTATAAATTAATTGTTTCCAAAAAAAGAGTTTCAATAAGTAAACTTTGACAAATTAAACAGGAACTATGGATTACAAAATGTCATCAATTCATGTTTATTCAATCAAAAAAAAAAAGAAAATGATTTAATGGTTTTTTTTTCTAAAGTATAAAATAATCAATAAACAGGACTGTTACTGATTGAAGTTAACAGCCTTTTTTACCTGTCTAATTTTCAACTTTATTAATTGTCACTCTTTGAAATGGAAGGGAATTAATGTGAATAAATTTTTTATTTATTATTTCAATAAGTTTAATGAAATAAAAATATGTTAACCCTTACAATATATACGCTTGTAACTTCATTCATTACAGGTTGAATAATATTGTTCATTATATTATATTGGTAGGTAAGATGCACTTTAGATGATGGTTAATTATTTTTTGATTGAGATCATGAATTGATTGATGTTAGACCACCTTTGGAAACCTGGAAGCATTGAACGGCAATTTCGCCCTATTGTGGGGCTCCCTAGCAGTGCGCATTCACGATCACGCCCGCAGGATTCGAACCCAGGGCGTTCAGTATCGCGCGCGAACGCTTAACCTACTGAACTACTGAGTCGGCATCCAATGATGTTAGTGTCTAACATCAACCGATCCGCGAAATTGCCAGACCATCCTAATTATTTTAATTAAGTGTACGGGTAATTTGATTTAACTCTTAAAATGAGGGTTGATGTAATATGCGGTTACAATGTAAGCAAACTCATCATATGTAATGACCGTTGATAGTTGATAAAGATATCCATAATTTATCTTGATGCAATTGATGTGACATTAGAATAAAGCACTCAGAAATTTAGTCAATTTTTATTGTGCATCCATGGTGAGCTTTCACTGAGTAAACTAGTTATTCAGTTACAAGTACGTTGGGATAAGTATGTATATTTGTACTTTCATTGTTACTTTCTTATGTATATTTAAGTTATGGTATAGTCTGTTATATTTAAAAGAAAATTGTTCGAATCGATTACAGCTTCTAATTTTGGAACAATTTTGGTTGTGATTTGGTCATTGATAAAATAAATGAAAGGAATGTCTGTAAAAATATTTTATCTTAATCATCGTATTTCATGATTCCTTATGGATAGTTGATGTTCATCAACACTAAACAACCAATTTACCTTATGCAATAAACCTAGTAAGTTATATTTCATAAAATGAATGAAATCAACCGAATTCCAGTCGATTCCCCCACCACCACCACCATATCTTCAAATAAAATATTGGTTGATTGAAATATTTCCACTCAATTATGTTGATAATGCAATATTCAGTGAGTTACCTGTCATTTACACTTCTAGTTAAGTGGATAATTCTGTTTATGAACGAAACTTGATTACTTGAATGATGTTATCTTTATTATAGAATTTTATGATGAGAGTTTTCCCTAACATTTTGAACAGATAAGTAAAAGGTTTTACATTGTCCTTGTGACTACAGTATAAATAGTTTACGTTTAGAATGTCAAAATATTTCATGGGTTATTAAATATGTCTACTCAAATTGAAAGCGGTACATGGTTTGTAAATGAAAATTATTTTGATGTGTATGTTATAATCCTCAAAACTACATATTTGTTCATGTAAGTTAGTGAGCCACAGTATACTGGCTTGCTTGACAATACTAAGTGTTTATACATAAGTCTATTAAAATCACTATATATGCATACTTGGTAGATACAGTACATTTGGCTGAGTTGTAGTTCACAGCTTGGATAATGAAGCCATCGAGATCAGTCTCACCAAACAGAATTGCTATATTCAAAAGACATCTGTGCAACGATCGTAAATATTCTGCTGATTTATACAGTTCCTACTTTTTCTCCGACTTTTTACTCAATTGGCGAGATTGACTTACTAACACTCATTTAAGATTTCTAAGCAGTCAAAAAGGATCTTAATTATCCTAGTGGTCAATCTGTTATCTCTCAGTAGTTATAACTACTTTTTTTAGCATAGCTGTCAAATAATGCCTTTAAATATATAATTATCTAATTAGCCGTCTATTCTGAATCAACTCTCCAATTATTCACCATTATGTTGATACATACATATAAACTCATAATATGACCATATAATTGACCAATAACTGATCTGTATTAGGTGCGTTTTCACTTGAAAAACACATGCATGTGTCTATCTGATCAATTCGTGAAAAAAAGCCGTTGGAAAATTCAGTATAAATTTTAATGTAACGAGAGTAAGTTAAAGCTAATGTAAAATATAATGTTATTTGTCAAGTGGATTTGGGTTGGACAAAGCAATTTTCTATAATTAGTCGATGTATGTTGAATATTCCCCTTAGAATTTCCAAAATATTATCATCTCACATAGTAGTGGAGCATTTTTCTCCTTTAAGGCGTATTGTAGTGAACAAGAACACATACGGGGACAATCAATCGTAGTTGGAATACAAAATTGTAGAACATCATAGAATCATACAGTAAATACTTCATTTACAAAATGTAAATCAATCGTCTCAAACTTCATTGTCCTTTCGTTTACCCATCAATCATTCTTTGTTCTCGTTCTCTTCACTTTGATCTTCTTAACCTTCTGCCTTCAAGCATTTCACTTTAGACTGATGATATGTACTACTTATATTTGTCGATATCAGTAGCAAACATCCTAATATCTTACTCTAACAAAATATTATTTCACAATAATATTTAATCGGCTTTTTGTCAAAATAAGACCTATCCTGTATGCTATATTTGTTTAAATAAATGTAATATTTTCCTACCATAGTAAATGAACACAATCAATTTAAATCTGTGTCAATAATTTCATGAATACAAAGGATAAGTGTATTATTTTTATGAAAAGTCACTGAAGACTAATTTACATAGTCAGATATAACAAAGCAATTGAGTTCCTTATATAGAATAATGTCAATTGTAAATTTCAATTTATTATTATTATTATGAAATTGAGTTATAGACAATGATTATTGTTGACAAAATAATCATAACGAATATACAGGAAGTTTCGGTGAAATTTGTTTGTTTCCTTTTTTTTCTTCTCTTTTTTCCAAAAATCTGTTGTATGAAACAAGAAAGTGTCGTTTTTAAATTAGTAAATTATGTATACTACATTTTATTACGTAACAATTAAATATAGATTGAAAATAATCTACTAATTATGTATCAAATATTCTCTAGTTTATACATGATTGTGTTGTTTGTTAATCAATTAATATCAGAGAGGGTTTTATGAAGAGTGTAGTAATTTCAATAGTAGAGATCATGAGTCAATAGAGGCTAGACTACCATTAGTTAATAACTGATTAAATAACTTTTAAGAATGAAAACAATTTAAGTAGGCTTTATTCTTATAACACAAACAAATTCTATATAATACAGATCGATTATGTCAGTAATATTCAGGTAAAGAATTTAATAACTTTGTAGGTATTTTTCATTGAAAGCCAAAGTGTATAGTTATTGATATTAGTTATATTAACTCTTTTACATAACTCAGTTTAATATGTATAACGAATCATTGTGAATATCGTTTAAATAAGAGTTTGAATGTGTTTTGTAAATGAGTATTAATTTGAATAAATATACCGGTCGCCTACATTCGTCCTATATAAAACATTGTTGAATACTTGAAATAAGGGATGATTTATTTAAACGGTACTTTCAACACTCTCATTCAGCACTTACCACAGTGTTAATCTATCATCAGTTAATTTAGTAAAAATAATGCATTACATTTATTGGTAGAATTTTTCCTGAAATAATTTCTTTGTGGAAATGAATTTTATGTGTGACTAATTTCCTACAATATTACATAATGTTAAGGATGACTTACCGTGACACAAAACATTTTGAGTCGAACACAATGTAACTTACCGCTTTTATTATCTAATTATTTTAAAATTCAACAGATTAAGAACAAAAAGCAATGAAAATGCAGATTAATAATCAATTTTATTCTCTTAAAATGTTAACACATCTAATTTAGGAATGATCTTGGGGAGGCCCAAAATATTGCTCCTAAAATGCCTAGGGGGGCCCTGAAAACTCTAGGAAACATTCCATCTAATCAGCAGTGAATGGAATTGTTTTAGGAATATCTAGAAAGTGAGGAGTCACATACCACATTTTTTATTGAATGATGGCCTATCCTCCTACTAAGTTTAGTAGGGCTTCACGATCTTCCGGAAACCCAAGGCTGCTGGAAATGTTCTAAATACCCTCAATTCTCTGCACATAAACTGATCGTAGTGTAAAGCGTTCTTTCCACATTTCGTGCCTTTTCTCTCGTGTTCAATTTTTTGTGTAGATTTAGCTAGGGGTTATTAGAATAACTTATTAAACCTATTCAAGCGTTCACTCAAACGATTTATCAAATGGTAGTAGTAAATAAGTTTGTTTGGATAGAAAGTCGTCAATAATTCTCACTTATCAGGTCAAACAGAACTTTATGTTAAAGAGAGCACCAATCTTTGTTCTTACTCTCTTTAAAATAATAAAGGGAACTATGTGTATCAAAGAACTTTATATGTTGGTAAATGTTAAAAATTGAGAACAACATACAAGCGTTTTCTATCCAGTTTGAAATGATGACGAAATAAGAAAGGTAATGCAGTCACAATTTTTCGCTGATCGTAATTGCTTGCATAAAGCTTCAAGAAAAAACTAATTCTAACAGTGGCAAACACTTCTGAAGTCGAATGTAAAGCAACGATGTTAATGATAATTTCGCATAATTAATGAATCAAAAGTAACGGTTTTTGATATTAGTTATAAAACTGTTAGTAGTTAATGGTTTATACTTACTGTAATTTCAGTGCTACTAAAGATTCTGTCAAACTCACAAGTATGTTGTATTCACTTAAATACAAAATGAACAGAAAATCATATTACAGTGACTAAATTTCATTCCTATCTCAAATGCATTGCTAGTAACGTCATAACTGTTGTCCAAATTAGTGGCTAATCAAATCCAGTAGCGCAGTGGATAATGCTATTGTGGTTTAAAAAAGAATGGTGTTGAGTTTCAGTCCCAGTGTGAACATCAACAATGAGATGTAAGTACATCAAAATATAGAGTTGAAAATTTAATGAAATGGAAATCTTTTATTTTACTGTTAACCATAATCCAACCACTTCATAAAAACATTAACATCATTTAACTGTTAAAACGTTCATGTCAAAAGGTTTCTCATGAATTATTTTAATCCCATTTTATGAGCAGTTATTTCCTCCACATGATCACTTTTCATTCGTATATATGAAAATATTTATTTGTAATTACTCTAAGTATAAATGGTTTTGAAAAGCCTATTGAACTTTCGTAATTTACAGCGTTGACTGATCTTGGTTGGACAATTACTGGATTCTGGATTAGCATTCTATAAGTGCCTTGGCTTCATACCCAGTTAGGTTGTGGATATACATTTCTAATGATTTTCATAATCGTTCACTCATTTCAAACACTCATAATCAATTACAGAAAACTATGAGTAATGAAATAAAACTATGTTAATTTAATTAAACTAATTATCAACATTCCTTAATAATAATTTATAAATACTTACTTACGCCTGTTACGCCTCGTGAAGGACTATAAGCCGCACACCAGTACTTTCCATCCAACCCTGTCCTGGGCAATTCTTTCCAGCTCATTCCAGTTGTTAATCATCGTTTTCATATCTGATTCTATTTCCCGACGTGATGTGTTGTTTGACCTTCCTTTTTCCTCTTCCCTCCAGGATTCCAAGTTAGCGCTTGTCTCGTAATGCAGTTTGATGATTTCTTCAATGTATGTCCTATCCATTTCCATCGTATTTTCTAATTTCCTCTTCAGATGAAAGCTGGTTTGTTCTCTCCCACAAAAGGCTGTTGCCGATGGTATCCGGTCAATGGATATTTAGTATCTTGTTGTAATTATCCACGTTTCAGCTCCGAGCAGAAGAACTGCCTTGACGTTCGTATTGAAGGTTGTGACTTTGATATTGGTTAAAAGTTGTTTTGAGTTCCATATGTTGTCCTTGGTTTGCTAATCGTCGCCTTTACGTCTGCATGTGAACCTCCTTGTTTATCGTCGATGCTTCCCAGGTATGTGAAGGATTCCACATCTTCCAGAGTTTCGCCATCAATAGTGATTGAATTGCTGTTCTCCGTGTTGTATCTGAGGACCTTGGTTTTCCCCTTGTGTATGTTAAGGCCAACTGATGCAGAGACTGCCGCTACACTAGTTGTCTATACCTGTATTTGTTCGTGTGCATGGGATAGGAGAGCTAGGTCATCTGCGAATTCCAAATCGTCTAATTGGTTCTGAGCTGTCCATTGTATGCCGTGGTTTCCCTCAGATGTCGAGCTCTTCATAATCCAGCCGACCACCAGAAGAAAGAGGAAGGGAGAGAGTAGACAGCCTTGTCCTACTCCGGTCCTTACTTGGAATGCATCTGTCAGCTGTCCTCCATGCACGACCTTGCACTGTAGTCCTTCGTATGAGTTCCGGATAATGTTGACAATCTTCTCAAGAACTCCATAGTGTCGAAGAAGTTTCCATAATGTTCTCCTATATACACTGTCAATCGCCTTTTCATAGTCAGTGAAGTTGATGTATAGTGACGAGTTCCATTTAACTTATTGTTCGACGATGATCCGTAGTATCACAATTTGGTCGTGCACGACCGGTTCTTATGGAGTCCAGGCTGTTGATATCGAAGTTGGGCGTCTACTGAGTCTTTCATCCGGTTTGGCAACACTCTGTTGAAGACTTTCCCTGGTACTGACAGTAGTGTGATGCCTCTGTAGTTTTCACATTTGCTCAGATCTCCTTTCTCTCACTCTCTCCCGTATCTACCCTTTGTTGTCTAGCTTGGGTCCAAAAGGTTTCGTTGATTCCCAGTACTGCCGAATTGTATCTCCTCATTTCCGTTGTAATGTGACCGGTCTTTCCGGCAACCCACACTGTTCGGATGTCCCATATATCTATAAAAATTGTTGCTCTGATTGTTAGAAAGGGCATCGGCATCGTGGCTTCCGAAGGAACTCGGCATTCACCTTGAGGCGTAATAGTTCTTCTGAATGAAGACCTTCTAAATCCCAGGGTAGAGTTTAAATGGTTTGAATTATTTTTTCTGGTTAGCGTTTTTTTAGCGAGTTAGTTTTCTACAGGATGCAGTCGCTAACCCCATACTCAACCCTCCTCCTTTACCCGGGCTTTGGACCGGCAGTAACTCTAGAAGAGCTACAGGCGGAGTTAATTTATAAATAAGATAATCATAACTGTCCGATAACAACTAGCATACAGAAACTTTATTTAGATTAAATGTAATTATTAAAACAATAATTTCCATAATATTTAACATAATTGAAATAATTTGAAAACTTATAATATTTGGGTCATTAATTCACATTCCATAAAAAAACAAAAAAAATGTGAAACTAACCTAAAACAGTCAATTTGAGTGATCGGTTTTAATGACATGGAATATTAAAATAATAACAGCAGTAGAACTCGAAATCATTATTATTACCATTACTATTATTAGTATGTTATTTTTAATGTTCTTCTCAGTGCTTTTTATAAAAAAATTAAAAAAGAAATTAGTTAATTATGTTTAATGGTTAAGCAAAGTTTAATGAACTATTAATTGGTTAATATGTTAATATAGTTCAGTTAACAACAAAAATGCCATGTAAATTATAATTGAGTGAGTTAACCACTAATTCTTAGTGCTTTGGTTCAATTATAAAACATATTTCTAATCGGAGGAATCAATAGAGTTTGTTTTACTTCTTGAAATATGAATTCAGGTTTATAAAATGTAATCCAGTTCGAGTGCATAACTTGATGATTCATTTGAGATATTTCACTTTCTGAATCTATTCATAATTTCAGTCCTTAATAGCCATCAAATCAGAGGAATAAGTCATCTGAATCTGTGTAACCTATGCATCATTGATAAAAACTTTAATTAATGCTTAATACAATCTGAATAATACCATCAATAAGATTTATGAAGCTCGTTTTATCCTATCTGATATTCATCAGTTAAATATATTGAAATCTTCATATTACTATTAAGGCTAAGGTTGAAAGAAAGTATACATCTCACAACATGAAAACTATTATTACCTCAAATAACTGAAATGTTGTTGTTTTATAACATCATGTTCATGTTGACTTAATAGTGTTGGTCTTTAAGTAACAAGAAAGCATTTTGTTCTAAAAATAATCCCTGTTCTTCAACTTTAAAGCCCAGAACCAAACCCTGAGTAGAGGACTATAAATTGTTAGTCTAATAATATTTGACTCTCTTAAAATTTGAAAGAAACATTCTTTGTCACTGAGTAATCGTAGTGATAATGTAAAATGCTTATAATGAATTGTTTAAGCAAAGTTTTGTTTAAGATTACACTTTAAATTGAAACCCTTCTATATATAAATGATTGAAATATTATTAATTTAATTCACTGAATAAAACATTGTAATTTGTCATGATCTGGTAACACATTACGTTCATGATAGTGTAGACCGGTATTTTAAACAATAAATGTATTATCTGTGAGTACCAGGCATGTACAAACAATAATATAACACTGCTTTAGGTGTCTATAAAATAATTCTTAGTTCACACAAGATGATAATTAATGTATTTCTCGTTATATCTCAATAAATAGAATAATTGTAAATCTAACGTTTCGTGACTTGATGTGGGCCACTTCTTCAGAGTAAATAAATAACCAAATTATATTAGTAAAAGTTTAAATGGTACAAAGGAAACAATTTTTTTACTGATTGGGATATAACAAAAAAAATATTTATTACTAAGGTTTTACTCAATGCTCAGTTTATTTGAAACTAACAAGTCCAACTTTGGCATTGATACCTAGCTACACAAGATGGTTGTAATTTGATGCACTACTTACAAACTTGTATTTTGATTGTTGCTTCGAATAAAGCATCCAAGTAAATATCTCTATAATTTGAATACCGGTATACAATGTTCAACAATACTGAACGTTTGTGCAAACATTCATTTTCAATAGTTTCGTCATTAGGCTCCGCAGTTTCAATTTTAAAATTCTTGAGTTATAATGGCCAAAATAATCCATACATGAATATATAAACTATACATGTTAAAAATAGTAACCTTTTGCATTACTTAACGTTTAAGTATATTCGAAAGGTGTCATTTGAAATCCGAAAAGTTATTTAAGAAAAGCGGTAAGAAGATTCGTTATGAAGTGACGGGAAGCAAACAATATAATAAGTACATAATTTGAATAAAATGGATAATAAAAGAAATGTTTTTTTTATTTAATGAGTAAATAACGTCAGTACTAATAATAATCTAGTTTTATGAGTAAAATATGTGATGAGAAAATATAATGTAATTTAACTGAGATGAGAATGGGGTATGGGACACCAGAGATAGCAAAAGATGATTAGGGTTAACGGTTACTATACGGTCTAAATTTAGAATAGCCCAGTGGATTAGCTAAGGTATACTAAGAATGTATAAATTTGGTTATTTGAAGTCGATCAGGATGACTTTCGTTATGTAGAAGAGACGTAACCGTTCTTCTTTAAGAAAATTATTTAGGTCTTAAATTAGAACAGAGAAAGTTTTCTATTTCTATGTGATGTTCGCTATTTACCAATTGAAAAAGTATGACTTTGACGTTCGGTTTAGTGACCGCTTTTTTTCAACCACTGTATTAGGCTGATAAAATAAACTTTTCGAAATATCTATTTCAGGCGAAATATATCTAAATCACTTTTAAGTAGAGACTTTCGTGCTTCATAAATTACCTTTATACCTTTTCCTATATTCATGATGAAATTAAACTGGTTTATTTTGATTAGCCACGCAATACAGTTGAGAAATAGTAAGTTATTCAATGTCAATTACGATAAGTATAATAATAATAAATAACTTATTTGTGAGAGGAATTCAAATTAAAGTCATAAAATGGTTTTATTTCACAATCACTTATCAAAAAATTGTGATAATGACAGGATGATGATTTGAATGATTCACGCGTAATATGATAAGATATATTCAGTTGGTGTTGTTTACTTGTATGTTTCTATGGTTATTTAGGACAACGATCGATTAGTCTATTGTTGGCATATGTGCATCCTGTGCGGACTGCCTCTATATTGCCTGACGTCACAAGTTTTATAAGTAAAGATAGATAGTGGCTACTGAATAGGGTCCCCTGAATAAGATCCCACTGCTAGCCACTATCCATCTTTGCTTATAACTTTGAAAAGAATTCTATTTTTAATAACGAAAATTTGAGGTTTATCAAATAGCATTGTGTCCTCTGGCAATAATGTTTGATATCACTAGAGGGTTGTGGAGATTATTAAAACTTTGATTGAGATCATGAACCGATTAATACTAGACCACCATTAGAAACCTGTAAGAACTAGACGCAAATTTTGTCCTAACGAAGTTGGATGTCGACTCAGTGGTCTAGAGATTAGGCGTTTGCGCGCGAGACTGAAGGGCTTTGATTCGAATCCCGCAGGCGGGATTGTGAATGCGCACTATTGGGGAGTCCCACGATAGGACGAAATGGCCGTCCAGTGCTTACAGGTTAGGGTCAAACATAAATTGTTTCATGATCTCAATGAAAACGTTTTACCATTGTTTTCAACAAAGTCATCATAGACTACTTCAAGCATAATTTACAAGTCGGCTTGTTCTAACTATCTTGTAAATAGGTGAGTATCGTGTTATTTCTATGTACATTTATATTTGTATTAAATTTTGTGTTTATTTAACTATAAATCATGATTCTCAAATGTGTATATATGATCTTTGAAACTAGTGAACTTGAAATTAGTGAGCTTAACTCAAGTACAATACAAATACATTTTTAAAGAAATTATATTATCCCCACTTACATTTCGTACTATCGTGCAGTCTACCCAATGGTGAAGAAATTCTGTACATATCTATTATTAGAACAACACATGTAAGCGAACAAAACTCCCAATATATTTTAGGATATCTATTAGATTGTTTACAGTATATAGCAAATCCTAAGCTCGTTTTCGCTTCTGTGAGACGTTCATTAAACTTCAGAAACTCATTGAGTGACTTAAATGCAATAGGGTCCCCAAGCGATTTTAGAATATTAAAAATTCCTATTGTTCTAATTTTCACAATGGGAATCTTTAATATCTATTATTGATTGATCGCTGATTGCAGTAACTAGTATCATGTTTGTTTAATCTTTTAATGTTATTTAAAATTTTAACGATCAATTGCAAATCGGTAACTATAATATAGAACTGATACCCTATTTACGATTCCAATATTCTCCACACAACTTCAGTTTGAAACGTTACCTCTGAACTATTCAAACCATCAATCAAAATCAATACAGATGAATATAAATTTAAATTACTTTGTCATTATAGTTATGATTTTTAGAAAAACGTTTTTTTTTCTTAGAAACAGATTCATATATTTAGTTTAATGTAAAAATTAAAACAAAACAGAACAATGAGAGTTGAAGAATAAAAATAAAAAACAAATTTGTTGTATTCTAAGTCTATTAATTATTATACATTCTAAAGCTATATTAAGTATTAAGATTAAGAGACAATGCTTCGACAAAGATGATTCAATGAATTTATGATAGTTATTTAAAATACGATAGAAAATTATAAAATGAATGCGTAGTTACAAGTTGAAAAACTAGTTTGAAGGTGAAGTTGTAGGTTATACAACAAAATAACTTTATAATTCTAAAGAAAGAAAGCTATGACGTGATTATTAAAGTAAGTAAGTAAGTAAGTAAGCAAGTAGGTAAGTAAGTGAGTAAGCATGTAATTAATTTACATATTCATCTATTATTTACAAAAAAAGGATATGAATAAAAACACTAACAAATCTGATTTGTCTACAATTAGAATTGTTTGCTTTATTGCAAAAGAAGTGAGGTAAAATATAAGCTCTCTTATAAACATTAAATCGTATGTTCTTTTTGGTTTATTATAATGTTTGTCTTGTTTTGAACATTCATTTCAACTTCACTAATTTAAAATTTATCAGACCATTTATTTGAATTGTATTGTAGTGAATAAACACTAAAGTGGAGACCAGTTTGTTGTTAAGTGGCGAATTATGAAGTTGTTTGATAAAATATGAGAAATCATACATTATATACTTCATTTGTAAATTCTTCATCAATCGTCTTTCACATTCTTCATGATTCTTCAGTTCAATCTTCTTAACCTTCTGCTGCCAGGTATTCCATTCCAGATTGGTGTTGCATACTAATTATATCGGCAGACATAAGTAGAATACCCCACAGTATAATTTAAAAATCTAAGTTGTACATGCGTTGTACTTAAATTTTCATTGAGAATCTTTATTACAAATCCCGCCTAAAAGGATTTTGGCAAGGCGCGAATTCCTATGTAAACATGTAGAAAAAGAATATTCCTTTTTGTTTAGTTTTTCATCATAGTTCTACACTGAGCTGAACTTATTATCAAATATTTAATAATTTTAATAGTTAGGATCATAAGTCACTGAGCCGGTATCCAGAGGTGTTAATGTCTGACTACAACTAATCCACAAAATTGAGTGACACATCCACCATTGTCTCCAGTGAGTTACTATCTCACTACAGACCTGGTTGAACTCCACTGTTCACTGCTTCTCACTAGAACTCCAGGAAATACCTCTTGAAGCCAGTCCCACATTAGGATAAAACGGCCGTCCAGTGCTTCCAGGTACTCCATGGTGGTCTAGCTTCAATTGACTCATGATCTCAACTATTAAAATTACTATAGTATCCACAAAACCCCTTCTGATATTAAATGTTTTATAAGTTTTATTTTTATAGACCTCTAAACCACTTACCTCAATTCGTAATTTTAATAAATAATAACCAGGAATATTTACTACCTTATTCATCCCATCTTCTAATAGCTTTGTTAGTCATTCACAGTTTTCATCAACTTTTGAATCTCTAAAATTACTACACAATACACCAATACCTCACTAGTATATTTCATTATTATTATTATCAAACATAAATAAATACACATACATATGAGTTTAGGGTTTGGAGATTGCTGAGTTCTGATTGAGATCATGAACCGATCAGTGTTAGATAACTATTGAATTCGATGTAGCACTGAACGGCCATTTCGTATATATATATATATATATATATATATATATATATATATATATATATATATATATATATATATAGAAAGAGATAAAAAAGCTAACTGGAGAGAAATATTTACTTTGTCTTTTCCTTTTTTTCTAAGTGCCTAGATGTGAATGTTTGACTTATCGAGATTAATTCTAAACATGAAGTTTACATTTCTGTATTTTTCCCTGAATTCATCTAGATATGTGTAATAAATTACCACGAATTTCATATTCAAAAACAGAACAAATATATTTAGTATAAGAAACAGTCCATGGAATAAATTATTACATTGAATTTTGTTAGGATGAGATGAAATATTAGATAACCATTCTCTTGCATTATTTGCATTTTATATTCTATTAGTGTTTTTAAAAGTTAAGTGTAAATTCCATATTCATATCTTGACTGTTTTCGGTCATTAAATGGTGAAACTGTAATTTATGGACTACCTTTGAGCGACGTTATAGTGAATTTGAGAATGTCCATCTACTTACTAGGACTAAATGAGGGTTATAAACCACTGTGAGAAACTAAGTTTAGAGTTTTCATTATGAACTGACATCAGATAAAATGCCAAGACGCTATTAAATCAAATGGTTGGATGAATTTCGCGTCAAAATTCATGACCTTTTATCTTATATTTGATTGGTTTGTCCATAAATTATAGTCTTGCCCATTAAATATCAGCGACGTTGTTTAAAACGTTGCCGCGTTGTCTTTTTAGAGAGCAAATAAAATTTTTAACTCGTATCTTGTGTTACACACATCATAGTGTTCCCTGCTTCAAGTATCGATTTTCACAGGTTTTTAAAAGAATAATATTAAACATAAATTCACTTGGTGTAGTTTTACTTGTATCCTACCATTGTTATTTAGGACTGTAATTGATCAGTATCATGTTGGCATGTGTGCATTCTGCGCGGATTGCCTTAATTCACAAGCCTTTTAAGCAACGATGGATAGTGGCTAGCAGTGGAACTCAGGACGCGCGTTTTGTCCTATTAGGGACTCGTCAGCTGGATGTACCTGTGTTCCAGAGTTGATGTTCACTCCGGGACCCGAATGGATAACGCGATGGAATTTGAAGCGAACGGTACTGGGTTTGAGTCGCGGAGTGAACATCAACTCAGGAACGCACTTACATCCAGCTGACGAGTCCCAAATAGGACGAAACGCGCGTCCCGAATTCCACTGCTAGACACTATCCATCTTTGATTGAATACGATACTGTTTTTACATTGGCAAGTTTTATTTACCTCCAACTTTTAAAAGACATTCGATAAGTAATCTAATTGTGATATACAGTTTTCTAGACTAACTGGTTAGGTAAAAGGAAATAAAGTAAGAAAAGTGTTGTACTCAGTTTACTTTTATTAAACAATACCTAGTGAGATTTCAATCAATTTAATGATAAAATATTGAGATTTCTAACATTCGATTCATGTTTATAACTGTCCCTTTTTTGTATTTTATGTAAATTATCTAAGTTTAACAATATTTATTTACCACAAAATGAATAATTAATTTCCTATCTATTTTGTTTGTCGCGCAATTTCATGGATTGTTTGAGGTTATACATTAACACTGTTGGATGCCGGCTCAGTGGTCTAATGGTTAAACGCTTGCGCGCGAGACTGATAGGCCCTGGGCTCGAATCTCGCGTAGGGGCGGGATAGCGGACGCGCACTGCTGAGAAAATATCTACTGTCTTCATCTATTTATCAAGAGAGAAATTTTTTTAAGATTGACTCAACCTACTTATACTCTGATAGTAGTAATCGCAAAAAAACATATACTTCACATATTACGTTAAAGATAAATCATATCATGGTGATAAAAGAGAAATAAAAAAACAAAAACAGGAAAAAATTCATATATCAATACTCTAGAGACAAATCTATCTCATTTGATTTATAGTTGAATAACCAGTTCAATAAGAGTTTCTCATAATTTAAAAACAAAAAACAAAAGCAAAACAAACTTTTATTAAATGACAAACTCAATAACTGATAAGATGGAAGAGAATATCGTTAAAAATAAAAAGAAAACATTTTACTTTCATAATTAAAATTTATAACCGTTTAGTAAACATAAACTTTATTATGCTTTGATATAAGTTAAAGTGTTGTTTCAACAAAACTATTCCATGTTTTATAAAAATAATTTTTGTTTTCATTCTTTTCAAATGTGTATGTTATTAATTTAATTTTTGTGTGAAATTATTTCTTTGGTACATTTTAAATTGTTTAAAATATCTAAGAATATTTGTTGCTAAGTGGAAAATAGTTACTAAGGTATATGAATGCTGATTAATAGTTAGTGAAATCATCAATGAATTAAATGAATTTGATTAGAATCTTCTGTTATAACATGAATTTTGAGTATAGGAAAAACAAATACTCTTTTTTTAAAGTTACATCAAAATCTTTATTGAGTATTATAAAAAGTGCCCAATCAGTTGATCATATACTTAGTTATTGATAAATAATCATTAAAACATAAAATATTCAACATTATACTAATAGTAATATAACATGAATAGATGAAAATCACATACGGAAATTTCATTATTGACAATCATCAGCTTATATAAATCATCGGAAAACAGTTGACGAAGATACAAAAAACCTTCTAAATAAGAACATTATGATGTCATCACTGATTAAACTGCATCATATAGATTATAAAACAGAAAATTGTATATATTTAAGTGAATAAACATGAAAATAATCTTTAGGATAGGGAGGCTCAACTTTGGTTATACACTTCTAATAAGTAACAATTACTCAGTCTATACCAGTAATTTCAACACGTTTATTAGGCAATATAATCAACGATATACTATAAAATATGATGTATTGGACAAGTATAGGGATATCAACTCTTTTGGATCCATGCTAAACCACCATTGAAAACCTGGGAGCACTACATAGCCTTTTCGTTCTGTTATGGGACTCTTCAGCAGTGTACATCCACGATCCCGCTCGCAGGATTCAATCCCAGGGCCCTCAGTTGTGCGCGCAAGCGTTAATGACTACAAATAACCAGTTTTTATTGATTTATATGTATGTATCCTGAGTGGATTGTCTTGATAGTTCCATTTAGTCTTAAAGCTTTACATCAAAGCCTGATACTGTCTAGGAGTTGGATCTGGATTTTGTGTTTCCTCTTATTTGGAATAAATTCGATGAATGTACATAAATTCATGTGTTGATTTTAACACTAAATCCTATCGTTATACAACTATATAACTTTGTTAGGAATTGGGATTGAAAACATCAGTGGCAAAGTTCGCTTTTCCATTTGAAATAAACCATGCGTAGCTTAATTTTCTATAATAACGCAATAATATATTTATATTATCATAAAGAATGGCGAATTGAATTTCTGACGTTTCACGACTGAATTATGTTATTTCATCTCTGAAGATGCATGTTATACTAAGTCGCAAAGAGTCAGACATATTAAAAACCTCAAAAAGATGGAGATTCATCTATGTTTTCCCGTTTCATGTAGTGGCAAAAATATAGTTGATTTTCGTAATTAGACTGTTACTTCATCAAAGTATGATAAATAATTGATTATAAACCTTTTTTACAATTCTTTTTCTGGTTGAATATATCAGTCGTAATTTTTTGAAAATAATTCAACTTTTTAATGAGAGTAACTAAATAATTATTCACCAGAAGATATGTGCAATATTCCATAATATCAGTGAGATGTCTAGTAATGTTATAGAACTTCGTAATTTATAATTCGATTCCCTTCTTATGTCGTTACCTCTAACAGTACTCAAGACAGTTTTGCATTTTAACTGCTTTATAAGAAATCTAATTCTGAACACACTACTTAGTAGACAGCAACAAATACAATTACATATTCATAGATAAACTTTAGTCAGGACACTAGTAACTATATGATTTTCTTCAAAATAGACTCAATCTACAATTCTAAGCGACTAAATTAAGGTCTAAATTCAAATCACCTGCTTATCACTGAACAGGAAGACACAAAAGACATAAGCTATTTGTCGTCGATCCATTGATGGGATGCATCTCAGTGTAACAGCAGGACGAATAGGATAAATCACACTGAAAATATCAGTCTTATCAATGTTGATGAAATATCTTGTTAACCACTAACAATTAGCATAAAACATTATCCGCAATTTATAGCTACTCGTGAGTGAGAATATTCAAACAAGTAAAAATCTGGTATTCATATGATCGTTTTCCAGCTTTAATCATCAAAGATTATGCAGTACAGTAATATGAAGTTGTTTTTTTTGGTCAAAATATGTAAAGTCAATAAATAAATTCTAGGTAGCCAATTTCTGATACAAATTTTCTTTTCGATCAATTTGTTTCTCTAAAATGAGAACAATCTTCCTTTTTCTTTTATCATAATTGGTTTTTATCACTAATGATAAGGTCTAGATAAATGTATCATTTAACATAACTAAGTGATATTAATTTAAGAACCTTTTAGAATCATGGACGATTGATTTACCCTTTTATATTTGTCTAAGGTTCTTTTAAATTAGATCCTCATCAGACTTTATTCTGATATTTATATGCATTTAAAAAATTAATAAACCAATTACAGTAGTTTATGAGTCAGGGATAACAATGGAATAGATAAACACAAATAAACATAATAAATAAAAAGTAAAAACTGGTAGTGTGACGACAGTGTACTAATTGTGATAAGAACAATCAATGCTTTAATCAATGTTCGATGCAACCAACCTATGTATATCGTTCTCCAGCCCACCTATGGTGATTCCTAAACTAAATGATATATTACCTGGTTTTGGCACATCCATGTGTATCTACAAATTCAGCAGCTACTGTGGAGAACGATATGTTGAGTACATAACCAGACAACTGAGCCAACGAGTTAATGAACACCATTCTTCATGGTTGGGAAAGGGTACTGTCACAATATTACGTAGATCTGTTCCATCATATTTGGTCAGTGATTGTCATGTAGTAGATAGAAATAGGCCAAATAAAATGATTTATCGTATTTCTACTAGTTTCTTCCATAGGGTGTGATCTCTCTTCTTACACAGACCTGAAGCTATGGGGGTTCGAGCTAACAATCCAAGTCTTTGTATTCGTAGAAAATCTGTAACATTTTTATCTCTCACCTGGCCGAATCAGCCATAACAAAAGATTGCATTTATTATTATTTTCCATGATCTCTTTTCGTTTGTTTTTATTCACTCCCCCTTCTTTTTAAATACACACTTCACTGTCCAATTATCTCAACACTTCTCATTACGCGGTCTTATAATTTCTAGTGAGTGTTATTTCAGTGTCTATATTTTTCCTACTATAAAACAATAATTAAAGCCTTAATTGTTCTTGTCACAATTATTACACCTGTCATCACACTACCAATTTGTACTCTTATTATGTATATTTATGCTAATCTATTCCCCTGTTATCACTAACTCATAAACTACCTTAATTGGTTTAATAATTTCATAAATGCATATAAATATTACTGCATATTAGAGTAAAGCCTAACGATGATCTAACTGAAAACAATCCCATTCGATTATATATGTTGTTTTAATTCACAATATGGGACTTTTTAAAATCTACAACCATAAATGTGATTAACCCTCAAATTGAGGTATTTTGACCTAAACATTACATTGAACCTATATATATCGGCTTGTCGTTTGACACACGTTAATTAAACATTGAGATTCTCCTGATAGTGATTTTGAATTAACTCACTAAATTTCGCATACTTTTTGGAAGATTAATATTTTACTTTGGTTCACAGACTGATCTTATTTAAACAACCACTAAAAACTTAAAATCACTGCATACCCACTTCATTCTAGTATGAGATCTATCAGAGCAGCCTCGACACTACTATAGATCTAACCCATAACCCTCGGGCCTCTATAAAGATAGCTAATCTTTTTAGACAACTGGTTCAGCGGTCAATGGTTTTCATGTCTAACTTTATTCAGTTTATAGTGTTTTATACGCAAAACGATTTCGTTGTGATTAACTTTAGAAAAAACAGCAAAACTTGTGGATTATACAAATCTATTCAGTTAATGTTAGTAATACTAAGGATATTCTAAGTTTCTTATCAAATTCATATAGGATTGAAATATATATATATATATATATATATATATATATATATATATAAATGGTCAATTAATGGCCAATCAAAATCAACCTTTCAAATGACCAATTTATTTGTGACCAACTTTTAAAATGAGATTATTATATTATGTATTCTATTTTGAAAAGAAAAACTTACTGTTGACTTTGCTTCCCATATCCCTATTCTTATTTTAAATTAGCCACAAGAAAAAATTCACCAAGTTATAAGAACAAAAGATTTTATTTAAATACAAATCCTGATTTGCATGAAAAAAATTTTTATTCACCGAAAGCATCATCACCAGCAGCATTAACATCATCAACTTCATCAACGCCATCACTACAAAAAAAACAATCGCCAATATTTGATAATTCACCAATTATCATAGATCATAATCATAAATCAATAAGAGATTTAAAGTGTACCACTGAGAATAGAAGAAAAGAGTATAGATCACCAGCAAATATACATCATCGATCTACTGGAATACATGATTTCATACACTTAAGTTTACCTGTATCTGAACCAATTTTTACATCAGATGAGTCTTATTCATCATCTTCTCTACCGGTAACACCATTATCTACAACTATATGTACAACAGAGAGATATCGACCAAATTTGAATAATATTTTGAGAACATCAAGTTTTGATAGTCGTTTTACAAATGAATTAAATGACGATAATAATATTCATTCTAATTATCCATTAAAAGCAAATTTATACGAACAAACTGAATTAAAATCGTTGTGTAAACATATGGCAAACTGTAATAATACTGATAATGAAAATCCCAACAAGAGTCATTCAATAACATCAGTTATAAAACGCAGTTGTTTGACTATTACACCGTCGATAGAGATTAGTTTAGTTAATGATGAACATGTGAATAATGATGTTGATAATAATAATAATAATAATAATAATAATAATAATAGTAATAATAATAATGAATGCAACGTTTGTAAGAGACAAGATAAATTCGTTTCAGAACTTCCTTTATATCCTAAAACACCAAGAGATCGACTAAAATCAAATCGTTTGTTGACTCACAATAATCGATCCACTTCATTACATATTGATGTAAACAAATCCAATGATAATAATGATGTGTTTTATCAACATTATTTGGATGATAATAATTCTGTTAATCGCATACGAGCCCGAGCATTGTCCAGCCAACAATTACATACACAAAATAATTTGGACGTTACACTAGAAACGAATAAATACAATCTTGCTGATACCAGTAGCTGTAGTTATAGCAGTAGTAGTAATAGACGTGGTAAATTAGTAAGGCAATCACGTTCATTCCAGAATCCTGTTGATCCAATAAATAATAACAATAACAACATAGATTGTTCATCAACTACCGCTCTTTACAATCAAAATAAACCTGATCATGTGAATACATCAACTATTGGTAACGTTATGGATGAGTTTGATTATTTTTGTCATATAGCTAATGTTCCCAGAGATCAAGAGAAAAAACGATCTACCATAAAAACATCACTACATCCTACGTTATCCTCTTCCAATATTCGAAGTCATTCAATGCGTGAAACCAGTTTAGAGAGACAAAAATGTATCATTGATTATGGTACCAACAATAGTGGAAGTATATCGGACACAAAAAGCATAAAATCAAATAAAATAAGTTATTTAAAACCTCCTGGTAAAGGTCAACTTAGAAGAGCTAGCACCGAAGAAGATCCTTTAAATAAATCATCATTATATAAACGTCCTGTGGCAGCAACATTAAGCTATACTTCAATGACTAATAGTTATTCAAATCTATGTTTAACTCCACCAAAATCTATACCATCTGTTCCTTATGCAATGGAGGATATTGATAATCCAACTAGTCCATTAGGTGTACCGTTATCATTGGATTCAGTGTTTGCTGATGAACCAGGACTAACATTTTATCAAGTACAAGTTTTAGGTGTATCCGGTGTTGGTAAAACGTCATTATGTCAACAGTTGGCAGCATTAGTACATGAAAATTCACCAAGTTGTAAGTAGATTTATTTTATAAAAATTTACTATTCACATAAATATTTATGCAGTATTATAAGGATCTTTCAAAATTATTCTATTTTATACCACAAACTACTTTTCTCACATTGTTAACCAGAAATAAATGACAGAACATTTATTTATAATAAACTTTGGAAGTATAATTTTCATTTGTTTTTCCATAGCAAAAATAATGATTTAATATGTGTAAACAAAATTATGAAAGGTTATTGACTTTTTCATACTTTGAATGATGAACTGACCTTGGTTAAGCCAGCGTTGAAGTACAGGAAGGAATTGACAACTGTTTCATCCTAGTGTGCGACGCTTCAACAGTGGTCGCCCGTGACGCCACGCCATCTAGGAGCAAACTCAGGTCCCTCAAGAATGTTTAATCTCTAGATATCAGAGCAGGTATCAAATGTAAAAATATATAACTTCAACCAGTTTGCGATATTGGGTGGCCATCATTAGTTTTCAGTCATCGACAACAGCTTATTTCGAGCAAATACCTTTTTGTTTTGTTCAGATCATTTTGAAATAATGACTGTCTAAAAGTCATAGTACTATTATATGTTAAAAAAGAAATTGACAATCAAGTTTCATAGTTCATATCATTAAATGGTTTTAGTAAGACAATAATTGAAAGCCGAACAGAGCTCGATAGCTGTCATGGATCATAGCTTAAACCTTCAGACCAACCAGTGACCACATAACCTTTAGACTACTCAGCTGTAACCCAATGATTTACAATTTTATTTTGATTAACTAAAAACATTGGACAACAATTTTCAAAAATTGAGGATTCCTATACTACTACCAGCCCCTACTGATTTTCGATCGTTCTCTAACAAAGGCCATTTCGTGATGTGAACCATAATACTTAACAATCTCCAGGATTTACCTGTAGTGCTAATATACGTCGAGGTAAATTACTGTAATAACTATAGTATTTATTTATTGACAGGCGGGATAAAATGTGAGCCACGAACCAAAAGAAATATCTAAAAAATTATTCATGATTGAAAGTAATATATGAAATATAAACAGTTTACGTTTATGGTTGTTATTCTTAACAATGTTTGCTGAATATTTTACTTATAAAATCATTTTATTTTATGATGTTAAGTAGAAATAGTAAACTTCAAGGTTAATTACATTTTTCAATTTTAACATCATGGACTGACTTATCTTGAACAATTATTGAAGACGATGCAGGACTGGATAGTTGTTTTGTGCTATTATAGGGGTCTTCAGCAGTACATGTCAACGAAACCAAAAAGAGATTTAACTCTGGACCTTAAGACTTTTCAGCGAACTCTTAATCTCCAGAAAACTATGTTGGTATATAAGAGTTCATGTCACTAACTTTAGTTGATTGACAATATTGCGCTAACATCACCAACTGATATTAATGATATTTGTCTCCTCTCCAATCTGGTCAGACTTAATTCCTGATTACTTCTTAAAATTTCTGGGATCATTTTTGAGTTACTGACAAATAAGTACATGATAATCACTATTACATATCACATTTTTGTTTGGAATTGAATAAATTAAATGTAAACGTAGGACTCAAGTATATGTACTTAACAATTTTAAACTATCAGATACATACTAAATAGTCCGAAGGTGAAGCGTTTCATCATTCTACTTACCATTCTTATTCAGTGGTATACAATATACCGTTTTTTGAATAGGCAAATGGATAAGTAATTAACAACTTATTTCAAAATTAATAATTACTGATATGATACCATAGTTACAGTTCCATGTTGGTAAATTTTACGGAAATCATGTTGTAAAAGTATAAATCAACAGAAAAACAAAGTCACCATGGAGATTTTCTGTTTAAACTGAGTAAATGACGATAAAGTGATGTACTCGTTAGATTAGTGAATAGCTGAGTTGTATGTAAACGACACAATAGTAGCTTACTATGTTTTATATATTGTTTATTTAATTTACCCTTTCTGACCTTATAGATTATTTATCCATTGATGTAAATTGTTCATATATACCATTTCAGTGTATTGACGCAAAATATTATCATTGAAATGAATGAAGACCTCGTTAAGAACAAACCAAATCACTGAGTTATGAAAAATCACACACTATCTGTAAAATATGAAAACAATACATTAAAAACACTATTTTCTAATGTTTCTTGAAATGTCCCTTACAAACTTTATCGTCTTTCAATTTCCGTTGACATTTTGAATACCTTCTCTTTTCCTTCCATTCCTCTTTCTTTCATTATTACGGAGCTGTTTTTTTTTTGGGGGGGGTCTGCCTAAATTCAATAATTTTAATTTTTGGTTATTTTGCTTAACATAATCTGACCACACTCTGTATTGAAACATTAGTTATGTTCAGCTTCAATCTTTGGAACTTCTACGGCTATAATTTTCTTTCCAATGTCTTACATACTCAGAGCACTAAACTATTGTGAAACTTACCGTCCGAGTTTATGCGGAAACTTTCATTAGGTTAAATACTGAATATGCTACCTGATATATTTCGATTAGCTAGCTGAGCCATTACTCATAATATGATTATGGCGTTGTTGTGAGTAGGTAAACATAAACTCATCTTGAGTGTTATGTGATTATGAACAGTGTCTATATTATGTATATGTGTAATAAAGTAAAAACATAAAACTGTTTGGAACTTACTATGACTTTCAATCGTATTCCAAACATAACATTTAACTTACTTCCTAAATTCATGTTAAATTGCTTGGCTTTTAGTTATACTTCTTTGAACGAGTGTTATCGATGGTAACTGCCCACTCAAACCATGTTAATTGGAGCAGGATAAACGCCATTATTCTAATGATCAAGAAATTTAATCATTAGAGCATTTTTTCAATGCAAATAAACTTGAAGTATTTGTTAGACAGTAAAATAACTATCTAAAAATTCATAACCGTTACAAATAGATTATATACATACATAATTTTATCACCACACAATCGAAAATACATTAAAGTAAGGAAATATTCATCATCGATCTATTCTCAAAGTAAGACACTATGTCTATGAATGTGTTACTATGTATAGTGAACGATCAATACTGAACTGTTCAATCTTCCATTTTCTCTTGTTATATACAATCCATTTAATGAATGTTACTAGTCACTAAAACATTTAATTAGATTAACTGTTAAATTATTGAAGTTATTTAAAGAACGAATATCCTGATACATGGATATTATAATAAATTTAGCGAATGTTTTATAAAATTAAATAAAACCTAAAAAAGAGGTTATTAAATATTAACAGATGTTTCTAATGCTTACATGGTGTAAAATGGAGAAGGAATTTGTCAAGGTGATAAATCAACGACTTATTTATTCTTATATTCCATGTCTTAACAAATTACGAGTGAATGCTTTAATTCACTATTGGACAGTTTTACTTATGAGTAATGGATAAGAAGGTTATTCGAGAAATGATAAAAAATTTTTAACATTATTATAATCGACTAAATAGTCTTTAAAATGATATGTTATACTTGTATAGTTAATCGATTGTACAAATTAAGCCATAGTATAAAAATCTAATAATATTTGCTAATGTGTTGTTGCCTACTTTTTACTATTAAATCATGTAAGTTGAAAAACAACTGAAAACAAAACAGTAGGAACTGAATACCTGTTTCATTGTAACCTAGAACTCATCTGAACTGTCAACTCATGAACGTAATCATTTAGATTTATACTGTGATTAACTGTTGGTGTGCTAACTTACAACTTTACAACAGTTAAAATTAAGAATAGATTTGAACCTATACAATTAAAAAATGGTTAATAATTACAAACTGAGTCTAATATGAGAGAATCAGTATAGACTAAACAAAACTAGGTGGCTATTTTCACATTCCTTTTTAAGTAGTACTTCATTAGATTACAGATCGTCATCAAATTATTTCACTTTCTTGCTTCATAAAAGAAGAAACACTTTATATTCATTTAGTTTATTCCATATTCATGCGAATCACATTCACTGCTAGTAAATGATGGTTTTCGTTTTTAGTAGTTCACTTATAATGCTGATAAAGATTCCTTATTAAAATTGAAGATCATATTTATTATATTGTTGAGTGTATTGTTTGAATAATTTACTTTTAGTATTAATCAAATGAAACATATGCATTCACTGAGGTATAATTTTAGGTTTGAGTACACAATCTATCTTTCATACAGTTATATCAAATAAAGCATGTCTGTGTTATCAACTGTCCCATTTTCAGTTAATATAATTTTAATTAAATCACACAAAATCAGTATTTCAGTAAATTATCAGTATGAACACTAACACTTAGCCTTAGGTACATTCAGCTAGCAAATACTAAATAAGAAGAGATAAAAGTTTCGAATACTACTGCCAGACATTATCAGAAATTGATAAAAACTTATGACCAAGTAGGAATATCGAGACAATCCACTGAGCAGGTATATATCTCAACAGAAATTGATCATTTGGAATCCTCAACATCAACAAAAGGAGAATAAAAACCTGAAAAAATAATAATCAGTACTTGTTTTTAATACTTATTTGATGAAAAAAACATACACATGCAGAGTTTCTTCAAGTATGTCACATATGGAAGGCATCTGTTAATTTGGAATAGATATTTTTTAATAAATCCTGTTATATATGACTATTAATAGTTTGTTAGTAAAAAATTAAGTAATTCTAAATCAATATGTCATACAGTCTTAGCATTAGCTTCAAGATGAGGGTACATTATAATCACCACATTAAATATTATATAAACAATTAACCAAGTTTGAGAAATTTGTCCATAGTTCATTACATACCTTTACTCCCATAGTATCATTTGATTATTTTTCACAATTTATATAGGTATCAAATAAGACCACTGTATTTCTGTCAAACTGGATTATAATAATTTGGATTTATCGTAAGTTTACATTGATTAATCACTGGCTAATGATTAATGTCATGTTGGTCGAACCCTTTAACTCTAATCAAATGATATTCAATTGGATCAGACAAACATGACATCGTTTAGTATTTAGTGATCAATCAGTGTAAATATTTTAGTTTTAGATGATGAACAGTTACAACCTAAATAGTTCAGTGGAAATGTCTCAGATTATATCACTGGTTTATACTAATAAGAATATGACCGACCATGAAATGTATCAGCTTTTACAACGTAATAAATACACGTTTATAACAATATCCAGCTATCCTATAACCTTACACTCAATTTCATTCAGTCATTTATTATCAAAGATCACTAGCGTTCTTTTCTTTTTAATTTTATCATGGCCACATTAAAATTATATTATTCCATATGGCAGGAACGTGTAGCCCAGATATTCAAGAAGGCCGCCAAACATATATATTAATATACTGCTCCTCATTACTTTGTAAATGACTCTATAAATAGCTTTAGATATAATACCGTAGTTAACTGCATTATTTTTAACTGTTCATATAACCAAATAATCGAGCTTACTTGATGTAAATTGTTCTTTTTTACTTTTAAGGTGATTGACAATATTTACAATTCATAAGGGGAATGGCAAAGGTGTTGCTTATTTTCTGAGCCCGATCTAAACATCAGTATAATCTCATAAGCTTTCTTTTAAATTGATTACTGATAATGAAGTTGTTCAAAAAGACTATGGAAGACTCCATCTGGTTCGCAGACGATTACATATTCAAAGTCTTTTTACCCTATTAATATCGTCCATCTCAACTATTTCATAAATTAAACGTAATTATGATCAAACTAATGTTCAAAGATAGTTCTTTGATGAAAAAATTTAAAGCGTAGTCTAAAACTATCGTAATGGTAAATGTTTAAACATTAGAAGTGATTATGAAAGTATCCTAGTTTTATGATTTTTTGGACAAATTATTAATAATCGATTGGAATATTAATCGATATGATGCGTATATAGGTTATCATGATTAAATTAAACATTGAGTGTTGCTTATCAACGTAAATGGCAATTTCAAAATCATTAGAATATTCTAGGATGATAATTGTTTATTGTTTAAGGGTTAGTGAAGATCACACCTTTCAATCTAAAGATAAGTTCATTACACCTTGTGAAGGCTCCGCACATGATTACTACTGACTGAGTAAGAATTTATGATAAGGTAACACCTGAATTAACAAACTCGAGTGAAGTTAGCTAGGGTTGCACTCTAGCCCTCTTTTTATCTGATTTCTTCAAAGATGAACATGCTTTCTTCATCCTACTTTCCAACGATTGACCCCCTTACTAAAAATTCAAATCCCCAATTAAGATAGTCTTATTCAGTGAAAATGTTATCGTAAATTATAGTCTCCTGAATGCCTTGAGTAGAAATATCGGCATGTTTTGACGTTTACCTCCCTTCAAATCCATAATGTTGCTTAATCAAGACCAAGACTAATCAATAGAGACTGACAAATTGCAATTCCTAACACCTACAATGGGGAAAAAGGAAACCTTAAAAATCTAAAAGACACTGATATTCAGATCTTTTCGTCAAAGTTTTTTCCATTATTCTCCTCTAATACATTCAATGTTATGCAGCCTATACGTATTATACTATTATTGTTTGGCTTTTATAAACGATTCTGACTTACTAGTATAAAATCATGCGGTTGAGGATTGCTTATCACATTTTGCTGTAATATTCAATAACTGCTTAGATAAATAAGACCATAATCTGAACCATAATATACATCAGACAGTATATGTAATAAACTCTTTATAGCTTTATACAATTTTACTAAACTATTAACTCTTCTATGAAAATAAATTGAATCTTAAATAAAACTAATAATAATTATTATATCCATTTCCACTTTTTATTTCATTGGAATAGGTGATCCTGATGAAACGGATAACAAATTAGATGTTTATTCAATAACTACTGCTCTATGGGGTTCAGTATATACAGTGAATTTTGTAGATACTTCAGCAGAGGACTTTGAAAAAAATCTTGTAAGCGTGTATTTATAAAATTACATAATAACCGATTTTTCAACATTCTTACATTTAATTATATTGTTTCAATAATAAATTTGACTTTATTAAAATTATAAATGAACAATGACAGTATTTCTATCAGTATGAAGATCAGTTATTAATTATAAACCCATGTCCAAGCTACTTAATATTCTTTTCTCAATATGGTAGGAATTCAAAACTCATGAGGTGAACGAGGTTGGTGGTACACAGTTTAAATGAACTGGACAAATTGTTGATGAAACATTCTTCTTGAAGTTTGTTTTAATGATATTGACTACAATAGAAGTAAAAGCTTCATGAATAAGTTATCCAGTTTGATGAATTGAACATCCACAATGTGCTTCTATACATAATCCTGTTTTACTATTCATATTCATGCGTTGAATACATCTCTTGTATTCAAATAGTTTGAAGGCAACATGAAATTATCATATTAAAAGAAATAATTATCGAGCTTTTTAATTCTCTGACCACTGAAATACAGATTAAAGGTTCTTTCCAACTATTTTGAAAAATATATTTACTCAATATAAACACAGTTGGTATTTGGTCTGTTATCAGTAAATGAAGACTGAAATTTTAAACTTTGAATTGTTAGCATAGAGAACACCATATTTCCTCGGTCTTACCCCATTAGTCTAGTTTTCTAGAAACATTTCAACGCAATTCAACTACTCATAATACATTTATTTCTAATATTTTAAACAGAAGGAAGTAAATATATATATATATATATATATATATATATATATATATATATATATGAAGTGGTGTTAGGCATAAAATGAAAACTTAAATAATGAGGGTAAAATTATTCAGGGAATTTTGCTTTACCTGAGCCATGAAACTTTCACTATCTATTCAGATAACATTGTCAATATGGGATGTTTCAAAAACGATTTAATCGTAAAATCAAAGATAAAAATTACTTCAATTTCAATCTATTTCTCACTTGTAAAGAGGTTCTTATAATTTAGGTTTTTAAGTACATCCCGAAAAAACAAATACAAGGTTCATGATTGACGTATTTATTTCAGAAAAGGGAGCGTGACCGAGATCTGCTTTCTAAGCTACAAATCTCAGTCATCTGAAACGATGTATTTTGCATATTATGTGCAGAATTTATCTGTATAGAACAAAAAAGGCATTCATATGTAATTAATTTTTTTGACTGCGTTTGTGGGCTTTATATCATTACATTTTAATAGTAAGATCACACAAGAGTCTGAAATCCAACAGTACATTCTCATGCTAACTAAAATATATACGTAATTGTTGACACTCAAAGATATGCAAAATAAAAGAGAATAACAATTTACTTGAATCTTCCCATTGATGTTTAGTACTGCAATTGATCAGTCTATTATTTGCTTATATGCATACTGTGCGGATTGCCTCAATATTGCCTTAATTCACAAGCATTCTAAGCAAAGATGCATGGTGGCTAGCAGTGGAATCCAGGACTCGCGTTTCAACCCATTTTGAACTTGTCAGATGGATGTACCTGCTTCTCAGAATTGATTTTCACTTTGGGACTCGATGGCGTTTGAAGCGGACTGTACTGTGTTCGAGTGCCACAGTGAACGTCAATTCTGAGACGCAAGCACGTGCAGTTGACGAGTCCCGAATAGGATGAAAAGCGCATCCTTGATTCCACTGCTAACCACTATCCATCTTTGTTTAGGATAACAATTATTTCAATAATTTCAACAGATATTTTATGAATGATTACGTAGATACATTTACTTTTATTTTTCTTCAGTTAAACTGAATGATACACTTTACATATTTTTATAGTTTATAATAATACAATTTTATAATGTCAAAACATGGCTTCATTTGTTGGATATTTGAACCGTGTTTTCATTTTAGCGGGTATTGAATATTAATTATATTAGAATGTTGATCTTTCAATATCTACCGTTAAGGGTTTATTTTGTTTATTCATGGTATGTTTTTTATACCGTTTTTCTATTAATTCAAATATATTAGAATTCATAATACGTTTTATGTAAACAATTATTTAAATGAATTACCTGAATATTTTTTACTTAATTAAAATTTAGTTACAACCAGTTAATAACAATAAAAGGTAATTAACATGGTAACATTGTATGATTAGGATTATTTCTTATCTTTGAAATCGATCAATGTTTATGTAAAGAATATTGTTTAAATTACTGTTTCATTTAAAACAAAAGTCAACAAACCAAGAATAATAGGACGAAACGGTCGTCAAGTGCTTCCAGATTTTCAATGGTAGTCTAACATTAATCGATTCATGATTTGAATTAAAAACCTAAGAATCTCCACAACCCCATACTGATAAATCAAGATTATTTTACATAATATGATTACTAATTGTTTTTTAAAATACTCGATGATAAATATTCTTCAACATTTAATATCATATAAATATTAGCTTACGTGTGAAATAATCATTCAACCTGAATTAGTGATGTTCACAAGATAAATGTCATCATTAAGTATGCAAAATATCCATGAAACAGTTCATGTTATTATCAATGATATCAATACATCTAGACAACCATATACGTAGAATTGGCTATGAAAACGCCGAAATTCCAGATCCAAGGAATTCTAAAATATTATAGTTGAGTTCATGAGTCAATTAAAGGTAGACCACCATGGAAAACCTGGAAGCACTGGACAGTCGTTTCGTCCTGGTATGGGACTCAGCAGTGTGCATCCATGATCCCTCTCTTGGGGTTTGAACTCATGACCTTCTTGCTTAACTACTTAACCTCTAGACCACTGAGCTGTCATCCAACGGTGTTAATGTCTGACTTCAACCAATTCGTGAAATAGCGCCACCATCCACCATTGTCTTCAGTGAATTACTATCTCACAACAGACCTAGTTGAACACTGGTCACAGCTTCCCACTAGAACTCTAGGAGATACCACTTGAAGCCTGTCACAACTAACCACATGATGATTATTATCAAAAAGGGGGTTTTGTGGGGATGGTGCATTTCTGAGGATTCCCATATTAGGACGAAACAGTCGTCCAGCGCCTACATGTTTTTTATAGTGGTCTACCTCTAACTGACTCATGAACTCAACTATCAAATTACTACAATCTCCACTAGACCCCTTTCTAATAATTGTAAAATCGCCTAAATCTTCAGATGTCGTGCTATTCAGATTAACCAAGAACCAATGAAAACATCTATTTAATTCTAATCTGTCAACCTATTCGAGAAACGTCAACCAAAAACATGGTCAGAGATCAATAGTATAAGACATTCGACTTTAAGATAGAGAGAAATTAAGATGACGGGGTGTATACAGGTAACTAGTAACAAATAAGGCTACCAAGACAAACCTATTTGACAATTGTGGAATAACTAGGAAGGTCGCTTTTACTCAAAGTAAACTCTAATACTACAGTCTAGAACGATGATGAAATCCTTTCAATCAAGCCATCTATATTGCAAAACTCAACAACACGAAAAACATTCACCTGCGTTGTTAATATTTTTCTCATTACTTCACTTAAGGTATTTTATAGCATTGTAGTGAACAAGAACACCAGTGGGGACAATTGAATGTATTTGAGCATGAAATTACAGAACATCGCACTAAAATCTGAGAACCATATAGTAAATAGTTAATTTGCAAAATATCAATCCATCGTCTAAAACTTGACTGTTCCTTCCACAAATATTAGTCCATTGTCTCAGATTTAATTGTTCATACATTTTCATACGAATTGTGATCCGTTTCAGTTCTTTCCTTATCAATTTTCTACTGAAATACATTCTATGTCTGACCAGCGTTGTATACTACTTATGTGGATATAAGTAACTCACACCACAGTATCACACAATTGAAATTATCCAGAGAAAAAACATAAATTGGTTCATTAAATTATTTTGTTTAATATTTCTGTCATCGCTTTTTTTGGAATGTTTGCCATGTTTCTTTTTAACTCATTTAACAAAATGTTTACAATATCTAAAATGTATATTCCTTAATCGAATAAGGATAAAACCAGTGTTATTTATCATGTTTAATCAAGTTGTCCTTCACTCACCAACATCCCAATTACGGTTTATTTTGATTATCTATTGTACATAAGAATTAAAGTATTTCAGTACTCCATTGTTAAAAATATTTCACAAGAAATAAGTCAATTAAGAAGTTAAAGCTGACCAGATAGGAAATATATGGTTGATTTTCCTTTAATCAATAAAGCATTGCCGTGAAATCAAAGTAGATATGTTTAAATTCACTTGTGTATTGGTTGCTTGAATGTTCCCATTGATGTTTAGCAGTGCAATTGATCAGTCTATTATTGGCATATGTGCATACTGTGTGTATTGCCTCGATATCACTTTAATTCACAAGCATGATAATCTGAAATGATGGTGGTCAGCAGTAGAGTCTAAAACACGCCTTTATGTTTATTTTACAGGATTTACTTTTAAAAATAATTTTCATTTAATACAGCTAAAGTTTGGAGAGATTTTTTATTTCAGATAAGAGTACTGAAAATGAACGAAATCAAACTTTATGATTCAACTTCAGTTGCTTTCAGATAAAACTAAAGATTATAATTATTTGAAGACCGACAATATATTCAGTTTACAGTACTATACAACGAAACATAAATCTATTGACATCCATTAGTAACTCTCATAAATGAAATCAAAGTAATCATATTTGCTCATTTTGTAAGTTTGTTCACTAGATGTAACATTTTATTGAACAACTCACTGAAATAAATTGAGTTGTTTTTTAATTGAATTCATGTAATAAACATCAGGGAAATTCTATACTTGCTAGTTGGTTGATAATTACTCTTATTTGATAATTCAAAATTATTTAGTATGATCAATAACGTATTCTTTGTTCATTTCTGCTGAAGTATGAGTAGTCACATTAGTAATACTCATATTGTAGAGTGACTTTGTTCATAAACTGTTTCTTTTTTATTTAAATGAATAAAAGCATCTTTTTGAATGAGGATATTTCTAAAGATCCATTTAATATATCGATAATAATTCAGCTACTATCCAAACCAGCAGGAGTAACATCGAAATCCAGGCTTTAGTAAGTAGATATTTTTATCCTAATTTGGACTTAGTAGCAGTCGGTGTATGAAAATCTTATATCTTGCGGTAATGGTCTACTTATCAAAACACTAGCTTAGCATTTGATTATCAACATCTCCAACTTTAACTGTTGTGTAACCAGTGAAATTGAGTCATTTTGTGAATAAAACAATCATCATCAATGAAATTAGATTATTTATGTTCTCTATCGTAAATCGTCTGAAGTTTGAAATGTGAAATATCAGATGCCAAGCCGGTACCAGCCAAGTTATCTGGAATTACTATGTCTGATCCTTGTGAAGTTTATTCTTAAACACTAAGACATAACAGTTATGCAGTATCCCCTAAATTCAAATGATACCATAAATCATGTAATTTATTGGTAAATATCACTTATGCATCATTTTCAATTGAAATATGTGCTGTTGAATGAGATCATGAACCGATTGATGTTAGACCACCATCGACAACATGGAAGTACCGGACGGCCGTTTCGTCCAATTGCGCTGCTGAGGAGTCCCAAAATAGGACGAAATGGCGGTCCAGTGCTTCCAGGTTTTCAGTGGTGGTCTGACTTCAATTAACTCATGATCTCAATCAAAAACTTAACAATCTCCACAACCCCTAAACTGATATATGCTTTTAGTAAGAAATCTAAATGAAATTTAATTTACATAAACTTCCTATCTTATTTTGTTTTTGTTAGAATAGGAAATAAGTCAAGGTAGGGAAATAAATTAATCAATAAAATAGAATTGATTTGTTTATAGTTTATGAAAATGATTATCCTTCCTGATAACTTATCTTCTTGTAGAAAGAAAAAATTGGGCTTACTATTTAGTTCATTTCATGTTATTTATTATTATTATATTAATCCTATTTGCATAAATATCTAAATGTTTCATAGTAATGTGTTAAATTCATTCACATTTATCAAACATTGAGGTAAAGAGAGAATTAGAGTAGGTGTGAAAATCATGTTTTCACTTAATTAGGTCATCGAGTCAAAATTTTGTTATTTTGAATAAGATACATATATAGATAGTTAAACAGATTATCAGTCAAATAGAATAGTTAAAATGGAAAAAAAGTTATTAGCTTATTCTATACATGAATAATAGTTGACACGAATGTTGATTATTCAAAAAAAAAAAATATCTTAAAATAAGTCAACAGAAAATTTTAGGAAAAAAAAGTAAAGAAACTTGACATCAAATGACCTCAAATAATCTCATAGGAACTAGTAAACATTTACTCATTTTAAATATATACGAAGTTTTATTTTCATTGACTTTAGTTATACAGATGTTCGGTTAATTTTAGACGGTAGAAATTAGTTTAGTTTAAGGCTAATTTTTAATTGGATATTACTATCAACATAAAAATCATTGAAACCTTCAAATGAAATTAATCCTTTACAATTTTTTAAATTAAGTATTAATCATAGGATCTCGAATAACTAACTTCAAAATCAATTGTTGAACTATATGGAGAACTGTTTAACATTTTAAGATGTGAGCTAATGCAGTTTGACTAAATAGTCTAATGGTAACGATTCATGTATATTTCGATTTCGAAATCTTGTCAAATATTGGGTATAAACCTCTAAAGATTTTCGTACCGGAAAAAATAGTTGTCTAGTACTCTTAATTTTTAGGGGTTCCTTGTTCAATCAGTGGAGAAAACAAAAGTCGATGGAAATATTTTTAACTTATATGTAAAATTTCAGAAATACAGTGAATATATATATATATAAAGACTATAATAACTAAAATTCTGTATATGAAGATAATATTTAAGACGAGCAGACTTCAACTAAATGACCGTCTTTAAACAGCTTTCTCAATCAAATTTTCCTCTTTCTAGTAATTTGTAAACTATATTTAATATGAAGAATGAGTTGGATCATCATATTTATCAAAGAAAAGGTTATATGAGAACCATTTGATCATGATTCAGTAAAAGCAAACTCACTGTGAAACTTTTAAGTTTATTTTTATTGAATGTCATACGGGATTATAGTTACTCATCATTGAAAGGTTCCATATTTGGATGTTATAGCTTCTCACTAGCTTACATCTCACTCTGCATTTTTATCTAAATCAAATTTATTCATGGTAAATCTTTCACCAAATATGTAGTCAATTGTTACCCGGTCTTCCGTTATGTCACAACCACGGAGGGTTTGAACGTTTGATGTGTAATAATGGGGCATTCTACAGAGTTCATTTTATTGTACTTTTCCCAGTAATTTGACCATAGGTTTAGTTGGTATAACATTACTATGTCAGTTAACCATAATGTATCTAATGGTTAATACTTTCAATAAATGAGCTACACTACTTCACACAGAAATGACTTTTTATTTACTACATAAGCATTACATCAATCAATTTTAATGATCTTATTTATAGTCGGTTATCACCACATAATGTGTTATCTTTATATCCCTATTCAATTTTGTTGACTGTTTTATTCAGTTGACATTTACAGTTGTGACTGACTTACTGACCTTATATATATAGACTTATTCGTCGTATCAATGTTCAAGTACCTATTGATTAAAGGTTAACTTTAGTGATACATCTATAAACATTTTTCTGATATCTATGTAATTTCCTCGTGAACAATGAATATAATACCACTAAAAATAAAAACATGTATATACATATAACATTATCTACAACTGAATCTTACTACTCTTACATTACTACTATTTGAGTAAATTGAATAATTGAGTAAATTATATATTAGTATTTATATACAAAATTACAAATATTATCATTATTATTAGACAACAAACATTGACTAGAATTCATCCTATCGTTCATATATTATCACTGAACATCTGATACATTTTGCCTAAATTATAAAAACATTGTTAGTAAAAGGGACAATTACAATTTATGGGATATAGAATTGACTCTATTCTAAGTGAAGATGAGTATTAAATAACTTTATTTTAAATCATATACATTAGTTATTCATACCGTATTCCAATTAAACACAGATGGTATACTAATATATATATATATATATATATATATATATATATATATATATATATATATATATATATATATATATATATATATATATATATATATTAATAATATACATTTATTTGGACTGAAGAGTATCAGTTGAAGAAAATGCAAATGACTATATTATTAAGTATTAAGCTGGATTCTCTAATATATCACATCACTCAAAACAATGGTTACATTCAAGCCAGTGTAATGTATTATGCTAAATAATAGAATATGCCACTGTTTTAAATGCAAAATTCAATTTTGGTAACTAGTCAGTCGAATTCCGGACAACATACGAGTTGATACATTTTAAAAACTGCTGATCATTTCTATATTTAAGCAAAGATGGATAGTGGCTATCAGTGGAATCTTCATCGAACATACTTATTACCTTTTTTCAAGCTGAACACTATTATGATTTAGAATAACAGCAGCAACAAAGGTACTTATTTTTGCATTTGTAAGCAAACTGATATGTATCAACATGGTCTTCCAAGGCAGATCGACGTGAGAGTAACAATAGTTTTCCCATTGTTTCGGGAAGAATTGAAGTTATTACCTTGGGTCTAGATTTTGCATCCTTATAACTTGATATTTTTCTGTTGTTGGGATAATTTATATCTTTCTCCACATCTTCAGCATGGGGTTAGTTGAGACTGATTAATTAAACATGCTTGGGAATGGATAACACTGAAATGCAACACAGTTTTTTTAAGAAGGAGGTTTGGGATTTCATCAGGTCCTAAACAATAGGACGAATTAAGTGACTGGAGACATTTTTAGGCATCAGGTTCAGTGAAAATCGAAACACAGCCATCGTTCTAACCTGTGGATATAAGAAGTGTTACGTCCTTGATCTGCCTACCCACTTTTGGTGCTGAGGGTAACTTGTCTAATCTAGATTAAGACCTTGACGCGATAGGCTAACCGAAGTGGGGTAGAGAGAAGAAAACTATTTTATCACCTGATTGGTTGACAAGCACGCGAGTGAGAGAAGATAAGACAACTAGAACACTACTCGATGTATTCCCGATTTCCAATAGTGTAAAAAGGTACATGAATAAATAGGTGACTAACCCGACTACAACGTACAATAATTAGGGAAAATACGATTAGAAAATAGGTTACAAAATATTAAGTTTAAATTACAATAGCTTCGGAACAGAAAAGGATATGGCAGTAAATCATACATCGCACGAAAGCTTATGTTCTGTAAAAAAGATTAGGGACAAAAATAAATGTTGGTGTTTTACAAGCTTTGAGTAAAATGAAATAACATCCCGAAAAATAGCTTTCGTAGTTAGTCAGGGCTTCTTGTTTTCCTGTTCACATCAAGAACTATGAAATCAGATGACTAATTTACAAAACCTTATCTGAGTCACAAACAGTCAGCTGGTTATTGTCACTAATACGTCTACCACCTGTAAGCACTTTAAATAGTTTCCATACTCGTGAAGAGTTTTAACAGGATAGAGGTTTCTGAGCAAACATCAAGTTCAGAAGTCTAATCTCCTGGTTTATTAAACCATTTAGCTTTCAAACTTCAATGGAGTTTTTCTCACTGTATATTCTTTCGTTTACTCTCCTTAACGGTTTTAGTTGTGAAGATGTAGGTCGATCAAACTTACAAAAATGATTTTAGTGGGACAACAAATATCGAAACAGAATTTAAAACAACAAGTGATGACATCAACGGTGTTTTGTAGTTAGTCATTTGTAAATAATCCCCAGTTTGTCGTACGAAAAATGTTCTTCAGATTTTGGATTTTTTCTTTTGAGTAATTCTTGTATTTATCTTTCTTTGTCTGATGTAAGAGTGTGCTCTTCCCAAGATTGTCACACGCTTTAGGTAGAATACGAATGGTCAGAACTAGACAATTGAGTACATTTACGGGCCACATATATTCCTACATCATTAATGAAAATGAAGTAAAATGGGAATTCGAACAAGTGGGAAAATCCATTATATTTTGATGACCTAGTGACGAAAGAAAGCCACAATCACATGAATTAAAATCACCACGCAAATTGAAAGTGAATCGAAAGTAACAGCAGATTCGGTGAATTCATCAATGAAAACATAGTACAGATGGTGTACTGTCTCGAGTCACATAGATTTTGGTAACATAAACATAATTGTTTTTGTTCAAGTGTTTTGGAAGGCATCTTAACTTTAAACAGCTGTTAAAGTTATTTGAAAACTTAAAGTGCCCAAAATTAAATCGACACCAGTACACAGTTACAAATATAGCTACAATGCCTACACTTTATTATTACCTAGTCGGTCCAGTCGATAAATATCGAAACCATGTAGCAGTGATACTAAACAATAGTTGTGTAAATCACTTAACCAGGATTATTGAATTGTGATTACACCATAATTACGACATATGTCTAGACTTAGTAGGAATTGAAGATGGTCGACTTTGCCAATTAGTGATCGGGAGCTAGAATTTAGCAGTTCAGGAAAGGATATATGATAAATGTTAATTCTCTTCAATGTATACTACCAGCCACCACGATGATGTCTCTGATTATACTTGTGCAGTGGATGGTTGTAAACTTTCCGTAGAAGCGTCTGAATAGGTCATACAATTAAGAGATATAATGATGTTTTAAAACAAACAAAAAACAGATAACTTGTTGAAATATTCAGATGTCAGGAACAGGTAACGCAGATATTCAGATAGACCGCCATTTTGTAAATCTCACTTTATTTCCCTTGATAATTCTGACACAGATCACTACTTAATAAGATTAATCAAATTCATTCACCGGAATGTTGAATGAACAAATGTTATAAAGAATGATTTATCTCTATTAAGATGAGTTCTACAGGAATGCTAACACAATCTTAATTGATAATAAGGTTGACTAAAAATGACTTAAGACCATTTTTAGTTCAATATTACTAGTTTAACTATTTAATAGTTATAAATGATGAATAGTTTAGCAAAATATTTTCTGCACTTTGCTTCATATACTTTAGACCACTTTAGGAAACTTCTGAAGTCCTCAAACTGATGTTTAAAATTCATGGTTTTAACGATCAAATAACTAAATAATGTTCTGTTATGGTTTTTGTGATTTTTGACCAATGTTAAGTCTGTTTCGTGGACTTCTATTTGAACTCAACAGATATGACAAATCAAACCTTTGTGACTAACAAACATTGGTAAGTTTAAGTTAAGTAATTTCTTGAAAAAATGTAGAATTTTTAAAAATGATTTAATTCATCTACAAACATTGGTCATTTCATTTTGTTTGACTATCTTTTTCATTATTTATCTCTTTTTCACTTATTCCCTAAAGGAAGTTCAAATACGCGATTGTATTGATGCATTCCTTGTTGTTTATGCTATTGATGATCAAAATAGTTTTGAAGCAGCTAGATTAATCGTTAATGCATTGACACCATTGAATGATACAAGACAATGCCCAACGTTGCCATCACCAAAAGCAATGAACAGTCCGATGACAGCTGTACCTGGATTAATCTATCTTGTTGGCAATAAATCAGATTTAGTCAGAGGTAGACAAGTATCTACAGATGGTAAGTGATTATTGATGTCATTTACTCTAAGATCTGGTATATCATCCCAATAAAAACATCATATTCATTTTTGTATTGTTTTTTTGGATCCTTTCATTGGTGTTTAGAACTGATCAGTCTGTTATCAATCACTCAGTCTGTTATTGTCACACGTACGTACTGTGCGTATTGCCTCGATGTTGCCATAATTCACAAGCATTATAAGCAAACATAGGAAGTGGCTAGCAGTGGAATCCAGGATACGCGTTTCTTCCTATTTGGGACTTGTCAGCTGGATGTACCTGCATCTCAGAATTGATGTTCACTCCGAGACTCGAACCTAGTATCGTTCTTTATTTGAATACAAAGAATGAATTAGAACGTCACCCTATTGCACAAGCTAGTGGCTAGTAGCTAAACGGGTAACGCGATAACGTTTGAAGCGAACCGCTCCAGGTTCAAGTCCCGAGGCAAACATCAATTCTGTTATGCTTGTACATCCGACTGACGAATCCTAACTAGGACGTAACATGAGTCCTGAATTCCACTCCTAGCCACCATCCATTCCTGCTTATAATAACATCTTTTAATTTCTGGATTATGAGTGTTGTCAAAATATTGAATTTCTTTATTATCTATTCAACTGTAACAAAATAAAAATCCATTATATGTACTTTGTTCATTTTACAAAAGCACTTTCATACTGTTGAGATAATTGAAATTCTTACTGAATATTTTGTTAGAAACACTTCAGATTAATAGTACATAAATATCGATTGCTTTGTTAAATCCCTATAATTGCTGAACAAATTTTTAACAATCATGTATTATATAAACCAGTTATAGTCTTTTTTCATAGAGCTATCAAATAAACTCTGATAATTTACTATTGGGTTTTGTGAGTAGTTCAACATAAAGCAGCGGGTTTTTTAGGTTATATTATAATAATAGAATGATCCCTTCTTTTTTCATTTATGTATCGTAGACTAACAATCGAAATATGAGCGAACAAGTTGGTCTATCAAATATGCTGATTTGCCGAAGTGACATTGTCAAGTATGGTATATAAAATGTATACATTTTCACTACAAGGAAAAACCTATTCATTTAACTTTCAGTCTAACCAGTCAGCTATGTCTTGATGGTCACCAAATTAAGACAAACTTGATGTACAGAGTAGTAGGCATCTTCAAATGTAACTGAATTGCTAACTTACGCTTGTTACCCTTCATGAAGAAACATAGGCTGCACACCAGGATTCTCTATCAAACTCTGTCCTGGGAAATCCTTTCCAGTTGTTTCCAATTGTTATTCATTCTTTTGATGTCTTTTTCCAATTATCAGCGCAATGTGTTCAACTGTAAACACGCAGTCAAAAGTACTTGAGGAAAGTTTTTTTATTTGCAAGTGTTAAAGTACAATCAGACAATATTTGCAACTTTAATTAAGCACCTATACTTATGTTACATCAATAGAAAATAGTTTATTGGCATTTATGATTAAGTAATCATGACTTTTCAGTTGCAAAGTATTATAGTTCAAATATGCAATCATTTCTTTAAATATTGATTAAATATTATTTACCAATTCAAAAGAAGCTATTACGTGTTGAGTCTTTTCCAATTCTAGTACTGTAATAATAATAAAAACTGGATTGAAATACTATAAAATTGGCTGCAGCCTGTCCCATCGCTGATATAAGGATGGAAATAGATGAAAAGTTTATTTATTTAATGGTCGTATGAACACTAATTACTATTTCAGAAACGAGTCCACTTTAAGTGTTGTGAAAACGAAAGTGGCTTGTAACCGTCATGTGCATCTTCAGCGCTGAACTACCGTTAGTCGGTTTCTCAAGTTATCAGTGGTACATGAGTGCAGTAGAAGTATCTCCACTGGGTTCTATGAGTCCAGTATCTTACCATCTGTGTTCCGAAGGGATAATTAGCTGTCCATAGCAATACTGTAAGTAAAGCTGCTTTCTGGCAAAACGTATTAGGTACAGTGGTGGTGTTGTTTGAATTAATTCTCTCATCTCTAAACACCAGTTTTAGTAACTTGAACTTATCATTCAAATTACACCAAATTTCACCGCACTAGAGCTGAGTAAAAAAGTAGCGGTGAACTATTTATCTTACGGTAAGGTGTCATTAAATAATGAATAGTTGGAGTAAATGAGTTTTCGTTTGTTCCTCACAACTCCCTAGGAATGGTCCCAAAGATAATACAGCTCATTGGTTAAAAGGATTACCAAAAATAACTCAAAACAACACAGTAAAAATTCCTTTTTAGTTTTCTATTATATTCCCCGTAAACCTCAAATGAATCCTCTATTAAGTAGAATCTATCATACTTGTATATACAATGAAACTATATTCCTCGATGCATATTATATTCTACACAATATTGTCACTACTGAATATTGAAGGTTTCTTGGCACTCTATTGTACCAATGATATTTTTTTATTATTAATAATAAAATCACCGATGAAGTAATAAGTCTTGTTTGTATAAAGTTAATTCGAAACAAGAGTTAATCACTTTTGAAGAAGTGAACTGAATTAGACCAATTACAACCCAGTATATATATATATATATATATATATATATATATATATATATATATATATATATATATAAGAAGGAAGGATTAATAAAAATTAAAATAAATAACCAAATCAATAATTCAAGTGGTTTATGGAAATTGTTGAATGTTTGTAGTCTACTTTCTGTTCTCACAGCAAGTACTTAACCTTTGAACTAATGAGTTGATATCTAATGATCTACATGAATAACTTTAATCAATTAGTGATACCGAGCAACCATCGTTGAAAACCATTGATGGGTAACTAATACACACTAGACATGGTTAAATTACATCAATCATGCGCTTTATAAGCAAACGTGGATAATGGCTGGCAGTGGGATCCAGAACGCGTTTTGCATGCTGTTTGGGACTCGTTAGCTGGATGTATTTTATCCCAAAGTTGATGTCTACTCCGGGACTCGAACTCAGTACCGCTCGCTTCAAACGTCATCGTGTTATCCACTTAGCTATTCATCTTTGCTTATAATGCTTGTGACTTAAGACAATATTGAGACAATCTGAACAGGATGCAAATATGCCAACAAGAGACTGATCAATTGCAGTCCTAAATGACAATGGGAAGATACAACCAAACCGCACCAAGTGAATTTACATCAGTCATGGTTTCTCGTTAGAGCTCAAAAAATCAACTCTTGAAATTAGTCGCTAATCAGCATATGACAAGTGTAGATGTAAATGGCTGTGAAGATTGTGGAATTTGTATAGCTTGTATCACATCTTCATAAAGAAATAACTGTCCAAAGATTCCTCATTTTCAATAGTTTTCTAAGTAATGTTCATCAGTTTTGTAACTTATAAACAATCAAATTATTATTTACATGATTTATTGGTTAACCAGCAAAACATCATGATTTTTTATGACCATCAACGTGAAATACTAAATTAATGATGACAGTTATCGGTTTCCAACTATTTAATAATAACTAGAAATGTCTAATTAGTTTTCACTAGCGCTTATATAAATTATCTACTTTAAACATGAGTTCATAAATCTGTGACCGTTTACTGTCAAGTAATATTACATTATATAATCCGTAAATCACAATGTAACTTATCACAGTTTTGATATTCTACCAACTTTACTTGGTACTAGAATGTGAATACGTCAATATCGTATTTTGGTTTCGACATGGGCATTTTTAGACGTCTTACAAATAACAACTATATAAGATTGATATCAGAAGGGTTTTGTGGATATTATAGTAATTTCAAAGGTTGAGATCATGTGTCAATTGAAGCTAGACTACCATGGGTCTGTTGTGAGATAGTAACTCACTGAAGACATTGCTGGATGTGTTGCTCGATTTCGTGGATTGGTTGAAGTTAGACATTAACACCATTAGATGTCGGCTCAGTGATCTAGAGGTTAAGCGTTCGCGCGCAAGACTGATAGGTCCTGCGTTCGAATCTGGCGAGGCGAGGTCCTGGATGCGCACTGCTGAGGAGTCCCATAATTAGATGAAACGGCCGTCCACTGCTTCCAGGTTGTATGAGATTGATTTTCAAATGTCTATTAAATTTTATGTTCATTATGTAATGTGTTCTAGGATGATTTGTACTTTATGGAAAATCTAGATTATTTAGTTTAGCTTGTTAGTTCAGAAATCTCTGTTATGTAATAAGTTATTTGAAGTTCTTTTGGTATAATTGTTTATTATTTACTGAAGCATGGTAATGTGAACTAGACAAATTTGTAAGACTTGACAATAATATTGGTGTGAACGAGAATATAAATGGAGACAATCAACTGTATTCAAATACAAAATTACAGAATATCTTCATAAAATATGTTAACCATACACTGAATAATTCATTTGTAAATTTCCATTATTTACCCCTCATATTCTGTATAATTCTTTCAGTTCATAATTCCTTTCTATCTTTTTTTCCTTCTATTCTATGTAATTTGATCTTCTTAACCCCCTATTGCCAGATTTTCCATTATCGATTAATGTTATATGTTACTTATGTCAATTAACTTAAATTATCGCCAAAAAAAAATCATCTATCACGATCAACAACAACTAAGTAGTAAACAATATGTTTAAATCAATTTCCATACTAAATCGGTCATTTAAATGTTTTTAATCATAGAAAGTTTCTAAACCAAAAAAATAAATAAATAAAAAAATAAAAATAAGACTGACAACAAAATCCATTAAAATTGTTCAATTCAATTTCAATCCCTTTTTCTTGTTGGTGTGTTTCTTTTATTGTTTTTTTTTCTTGTTACATCGATTTTTATGTTATCTTTTTAATTAGTTGTTACTAAATAGCGTGCTTATTTATCATTTAACCGCTCAGTTATAAACATCAAAAAGGAATAGAAAATAAGCACATTGTATATTTGATAGTGAATTATATAAAACTAAGATTGATTAAATAGTTTATCTCCATTTCTTATTGAAAATAAAGAAGAAATAAAATCATTGATGTTAAATAAGAAATTAAAACAAAACAAAACAAAAAAATAGTTTACATTTATGATAATGATATGCTTCAATTCACTTGGTATTGTTTTACTTGAATCTTCCCATTGATGTTTAGTACTGCAATTGATCAGTCTCTCATATTGGCATATGTGCATACTGTGCGTATCGCCTCAATATTGCCTTAATTTACAAGCATTATAAGCGAACATGGATAGTGGTTAGCAGTAGAATGGAGAACACACATTTTGTCTTATTTGGGACTCGTCAACTAGATGTACGTGCATCTCTCAATCGATTTTCACTCTGGGATTCGAACTCTGTACCTTTCTCTACAAATTCCATCGCGTTATCCACTTAACTACCGAGTCCTGATAGCCACTTGCTTGTGCAATCGGGTGAAGTTGAAATTCACTTGACATTGTACACTTGATCTTCCCGTCGATGTTTAGCTCTGCAAGTGATCAGTCTATTATTGGTATATGTGCATACTGTGTGTATTGTCTCGATATCACTTTAATTCACAAGCATGATAAGCTAAGGTGGATGTTATGAAAGTTAAAATAAAATAAGTAGCGATTGGGACAAAATAGAGAATGAATGTTATGTATGTATGAACATATACATATTATCTTACTAGACTTATATACGTTTATGAATATTCATTGTAAGTTACTTCGTGTTACTATCATGAATCTAGTTCTTCCTTACGCTGTATGATAATACAATTTTCGTTTTCATTTCAAATACAGTTTTCAGTGATCTCTTGATGTTTTTCTATTTGAATACCTCGAAAAAAAAGATAGTTACACTGTGGATTACATTAAGTTAACAATAAGCATGTTTTAAATTTCTAAACGTTTTTCTAAAATAACACCGTGATGAAAACAAAAATAAAATCAGATGTTAAAGAACTTCCTGATAATAGGTTAACGATTGATTGATTTGGTGTAAACTGTTGTACTGTACTTCAAAGAATGCGAAATATTCTATATTTGTATGACAGGAAAATAACACGTATATTCAATTATATCTGGAAGCCTACAAATCTCTGATACATTCTGTAATGGATAGCCATAAATTTAATCATGAAATGTTGCACTATAACTCCGCCTGTACCCTTTCTAAGATTAGTGCCAGTTCCAAGTTCGCAAAAAACGAGGAGAACTAGGTACGTGATAAGCAACCACATCTCGAAGAAAAACCTGCTGAAATAGCGTGAGCCAGAAAATATCATTTAAACTCTTTAAAATTCAGCCTGTGAGTTGAGAAATTTCTATTTAGAAAGCTATGAAGCCTCATGCTGAAAACCGAGATTCTTCGGAGGTCACGATGCCTATGTCCCTTGTTAAATTCAGAGCAACGCTTGATGTAGGTACATGGAATATTTTCACAATATGAGAGGCCGATAGAGTCAGTTAAATAGCAACGGAAACGAGGTGGCACAACTTGTCGGTGCTTAGAATAAGTCTAACAGATTGAATTCAATTTTGACAGAAAAGATTAGTTTCGGGAGAGTTGCTGTTGTACTCTGGTCATGAAGAAGAAAATGCTTCGCACACAAAACAGTATGAAATGATGCTGTCCAAAGAAGCACGAAAAGCCCTTATAGGATGGAAATCTCATAAATCCAGAATCATCAAAACATTCTCCAAAACACAGAATGAGGTGATTACAATGGATGTTGTCTAGTACTATGTACCCATCAATGATATCAAAGAAAATGAAAGAGATCAATTTTATGGTAGACTGCAGTCTATCAAACAGAAGTGCCCAAAAAATGATCTGACCATCCTGATGGGAGACCCAAATACCATGTTCGGAATATACAACAAAAAGTATGAAGACATCATAGAACGGTATGAACTGAAAGAAGGAAATGAAAATGTAGAGGAATTTGCAAATTTATGTGCCTTCTTCCACAAATGCATTCATAAAGCTTTATATCTCACCGGACCACACTACAGAGTAGCAGATTGACCACATTAGCATCAATAAAATGTTCGGAAGATCCATAGAGAACATGAAAACAAAAAGAGAAGCAGGTGTAGCTTCAGATCACCAACTGGTTGTCGCCAAGAGGAAACTAAAGCTAAAGACACACTGGACACTTGAGGATATAGCATTACAAAAGTTTAATACAGCCCTCTTATGGGACATTGACAAACAAAGAATTCAAGATAGTCTCAACAAAAGGTTTCGATCCTTGCAAGATCTACTTCAATGAAAGGAAACAACTATTGGAAAACAACGGGAAAGGGGTCATCCAAGTACTAACTTCAACATGTCATAAGTTGCTGCGCCACAGCAAGCACCAGCATTAAGAATAGATCTCTGATGACACCCTGATCAGGGTCCATGAAAGGAAAAACAAGAATACAGCAATTAACAACAGCCGAACTAGAGCAGAGAAAGCCAAGGTACAGACCAAATACAGAAACAAACAAGTGTGAAGAAAAGCACTAGAGGTGACAAGTTGAAGATCTAGCAACGGCAGCGAAAAAAGCTGCAAGAGAAGGAAATATGAAATTACTATACGATACAACGAACTAACAGGGAAATATAGTAAACCAGAACAACCAGTCAAGAACAAAGAAAGCAGATCATTGAGATTCAAGAGCAGCGAAACGGGTAGGTAAAGCACCTTGAAGAACTCTTGAATAGACAAGCCTCATTGAACGTCTTGGACATCGAAGCAACACACAGAGACCTTTTTATAGATGTCACTCCACCAACAACCAAAGAAATCAAAAGTGATAAGGCAGCAGGACCAGGCATTATGCCAGCAGGGGCACTAAATTCAGGCATAGATGTAACTGTAATAATGCTCTGCATTCTATTCAGTAAGATTTGGGAAGAAGTACAAATGTGGGCAGATTGTAAAGGATAATAAAGAAACGAGATCTCATCAAGTGTGAGAAATACAGTAACATCACAAGAAAATTGCATTTCGGAAATAATATCAAATGTGAAGAACTATGAAGTATACACTAATTATTTGATGCTAGAATTCTTGTCACTATACTATAATCCAATTTTACACAAACGCTAAATGATGACTACATTCTCTTCTGCTTATCAAAAGTTTTATCCTGTGGATTATTTTAAGACAAGAGTTTCATTATCCTATTAGTTTACAAATGTGAATTGTTAACGTAACATTTTATTTCAGAGTATAAGGAGTACACAGTTTAGTTAAGATCCCAGTATGAAAATCATCCACTAGCTTATCATACTGTTAGTATAGGTTTAGGTAAGAAGTTATATTATCAAGTTATTTACATTATTTCGTTCGGTAACATTTCTGCAGCCAGAAATGCACTAAATTTTGATAATATAAAACCATCTCCACATTTTCTGTAAATTTATTTCACAGATTAATGACAATCTTAACATTTAATATGCACTATTAGATTGATGTGAACATTGAAATGAGTGACCCGAATATGACGTCATTGAACACAGCTTTGTAGAGTAATGAAAGACAAGAGGATGGAATTTGATCGTAATGAATATCTAGTCTATATAGTTTGATGTCAGAGGGCTTAACTGGCAAACAGTGATAATTTATTCTAATTATTAACCGTATTATCCACCCTAGATTCCCCAAGATGCTAATAATCTCTGAAAATCTGGAAATGAGGTTTGTTGATAAGTGTAAAGAGTAAAGTTTGTTAGAGTGAAACTTGAGATTTTTAATAAAGTGATTTTCCAAATTTATTAATTTCACCTATTACTGATTTTTCCTTTTTTTCCTATGTAACAGAAGGTCGTCATTTGGCCTCGATACATGGAGCGAAATTCATCGAAGTTTCTGCATCTTTGAATCATATGGTTGCAGACCTTTTTGTATTACTAATTGGTCATCTACATGAAAGTGAACAACGTGGCAGAGATCCTCGTCTACCTGCTGAAAGAAGAGTTAATCCATTACAATCAAATCCATTGACAAGTTCATCCAAGTCGATAACAAACTCCAACGTAGTTAATACTTTTAAAATATTAACTGTTACCAAAGCAAATTTTAGTAAATTTCTAAAAAAACATTTTAAACGCGTTAGTCAAGTCAATGACCAACTGTGTTAACTACATGAATTTAATTCTATTACAGACTTTTGGTATTTTCGAGTTTGACTACTTACAAGTAGCTAAAGTAAATTGAACAAATTTCAAAAAAGCAGTTTTCAATGTGTTTTGGTTAGTTTCTTTTCCGATGTAGTGAATTGCAGCCGGAACTCAAGCTTCTCGACAGAATAAACAACATATCATTTTAGATTAGACTAATCTAATACTAGTTGCATAATTCGTTAGATAAAATATAAGACTTTTTCATTAGCTACTGTTTTTTATAATTATCATCTCGGTATTTTGATCTACCTTCCTAACTAAATTATAGTACCTAGTTCTTATACATCCATCGTCAAAAGCTTTCACTAAATAATTTATGCATATTTTCCTGTCCATAAACTATTCACATCTTCATTTTTTATACATACAAGTTTCTGAGCTTAGTACGGTATGGTGTTCCAACTATGTTAAGGTTGATTAAGCCTTATCCAGTGGAGCCAATCGCCTTCTCTGGATGAGTTTCCCATTCCTTAGGGCTCACAAACTCACAACGTGGATGTGATCTTGTGAGAAAATTGTTACTCCTCGGCATTTGGGCGCGGGAATCGCACCATGGTAAAGTATAGTCTGCATGCGTACATGTAACATATAATTTTTCACTCATGCATCCTTTGACACACACATAGGTATATTCACCCATATGAGAAAGTAGATGGTCACTGCTCCCCTCAAATATGTTCGTTAAAGCTGACTGTCACGTACGTATTACATAAATGTAACTGGTACAGAGGTTTTCGTTCTTGAACCTCATTACATACACATAAGCTCAAGCACTCTTTCAGTAAGGTCGGTAATCACCTTGTTCTGGTATTTGCTGCCATATTTTCATTCTGTCTTTGACCTGAAGAATTTGGCCGCTGATTTTATCAGACAATAGTCAGATATTTCAGCTTGCGTTCCTTGTGCTAACCTACGCACGCACCCATTGGATATTCCCGCATACATATTCCACATAAGCTGAAACTCGTGCGATCCATATTCATAGGCATACACATCGGCAGCCTGAAAAGCGTGATCCAGTCAATCCGGTTTACAGAAAAGTAGTGAATTAGTTTGACATCCACCGGCCGCCCAAGTTAGCTATCAAGGTTTCCCTTACTACTAAACGACCTTAGGTCGGATTCTGCTGCCAAAGTCGGCAACACACAGCGTTCCGGACAGGTCGTCCATACAAACACTGACCGAGTCCAACATTGCTTAATCTATGCGGTCGGACGAGAACCTCTTTTTTTAGCAAAGTATGATCGCCGAAAAATATCTGCACCACTTAGACAACATGAAAAATTGGTTGAATTACTTTAATAATAGCAACAATAATAGCAACCTTTTCTTGAACAATAATACGTTTCATGAGACAAACATGCTGTGGTAATTGTATTCATTGAGCATTCCTTTGTACTAGCTTGGGCGCTCTATGAGAATTCCAACTATAATATGTCCAGTTGTGATCACCTCGTTCCACCTGACTTAAATCGCGCCATTTCAGGAATTCTTAGTTAAAACGTCAATTTGACCACTTCTAATTATGATATTGATATCTCATTGAAGCATAGTTGGATATACATTCATATTCTGAGGTTTGTGACTGCACGGAAAGATTTGAAATCATGAGTATGACCAAAAGATACGATAAAGATGATAAAATTGTGGATTATTTTCTTACGTTCATAGGAAAGGATGTTGGCAACTTACTGAGAAATTTGGCATTTCCATATAAACCTATTTCACCTTACTACGAAACTTTCAAAGAATTACTACTAAGTTATATGAAGTGTACAAATTTCGAATGCTGTGAAAGAGCAAAAATCTTATAGTAAAATTATTCAGAATAACCGGGAAGTTAAGGAGTTTATCGTCGAATTGCAGAAACAAGCCAACAAATGTAACTTTGAAGGTCATCTTCATGTCCAGCTGCATGATTGTTTAATTTCAGGAATTAACCTATACGAATGATGAAGTGTTCCTTCCAAGATCCTAGAACTACAAATATTAATTACGATATTGCATGAAACTGATTTTCAGTACATCAAGAATTCTACTACATTACTTAGTTGTCCTAATCCCATTTGTATTCAAGATTGTAACAATAGGCATTTAATTAACGACAATGTCCGATCTCGAAAAAACAATAAAACAAGATACTGAAGAATTACACAGTAGTAAACGAAGGTTTAGAGAAAGACTTAATAAGCCTATTTTGTAAATAGTTTTTGGTATCTTTTGCATTTATTTTGCCAATTCTCACAATCTCTACATTTATCATTAACCGATTGTACTTGTTGTTTAAGTATATGACCTCGAACACTTACGTCCTTCCGTTTTTGAATTCCTCATAGCATGACATTGTTAACTGCCCATAATTAAACACACTCTTATACATACGTCTCTCGTTCTATCATGTTTGTGGGTATGATGACGGAACGATTAATTAACTATCATCTATATTTATAGACTGTTGTAACATTCTCATTGCATTCTACGTCCGGATTTACTACTGGAGCCATATCGTCTCATTGGAATTATTGTTTATCAATAATTGTGGATTCTGTTACCAAATTCAACAGAACACGTACCAACCTGCTGATTTAAGTAACGTCCCTAAACTTTTATTTGTGTTATTATCTTATGAGTTGTTTGTTGCTACATTAACCTTTGGACGTAATAACTTTATTGCTGTTTTTTTTGGTTATCATACTTTTTGGTCCACCACAAGTATTTGGTGAGCCTCGCATTTATTGTGACTGTTGTGTTGCCTAATTTTTTTACACGACGCACCGGTTCATTTTTCATGTAATGTCCTCTCCAACCAAACTTATCGGTATGGATCTTCCTCCAGTAACCACTTCTAGTTCAGTGTCAAACCCTACTGGAAACATTTTAAACCTAGTTAATGCTATCTCTGAATTCAGACTCCCAACATACGGATCTAACAATCCAAGAATCTGGTTCGCACAAATAGAAGCTTTATTCATGGCCAGAAGCATACGCTCACAAGCAACGAAGTACTCGTATATTGTCGGCACACTTCCCATTGAGATTGGTGCTGAGGTTGGAGACATAATTGACCACGTGCCTGAGTCTGAACCATACGATAAGATAAAAGCAGCGATAATTCAACGCAATTCAGTCCCAGGTGAAAAAAGATTTCAACAATTGTTAACGTCTTGCGACCCGAAGAAGGACCAAGATTGGCGCCCCTGTGGAGAATACCGCCGTTTAAACAACCTGACAATTCCGGATCGATACCGCGTTCCTCACTTACACGACTTCTCTTTGAACCTACATAGAAAACTGATTTTTTCGAAGTTGGATCTGGTTCCAGTATATCATCAAATACCGATGGCTTCTGAGGATATTGAAAAAACAGCCATAATCACACATTTTGGCTTGTTTGAATTCGTAAGGATGCCTTTCGGACTAAAAAACGTTGCTCAAACCTTCCAGAGATTCATGGACGAAGTAACCAGAGGTTTGGATTTTGTATTTGTCTATATCGATGGAGAACATGTTCAACACTTACACACACCTTTTGAACGTTTCAAAACTTATGGTTTGGTGATCAATCCTTCGAAGTGTATATTCTTGGGACATCACATTGATTTCCAAAGAATTAAACCGTTTGGAGAAAAAGTCGAAGTTACCGTAAATTTTCCTGAGCCCAAATTGATAAAGGCATCACGCCGGTTCCTGGAGATGTGAAACTTTTACGGACGTTTTCTCCCTAGCTGCGTGGCCATTTTGCAACCTTTGACGGATTGACTGAATACTAATAAAACCGCAGCTCAGACCAAAAAAGAGAATACCGTCACGTTGACTCCCGAGGCCAGAGAGGCTTTCGCTCAGACGAAATTGATGATATCCAATGCTACTATGCTACGGCACCTAAACACCGACCCCACAACGCATCTCATCCTCTGCACCGACGCCTCCCAGAAAGCAATAGGAGCAGTATTACAGCAGTGTGTGAACGACAAGATTACCCATATAGCGTTCTTTTCCAAACGACTATCGCCAACTCAAGAACGTTACAGTATATTCGGACGTGAACTTCTGGCTATGTATTTAGCCGTAAAACATTTCAACTTCCTGCTACAGGGCCGTGATTTCACTATTATGACTTATCATAAACCCCTTTGCTATTCCTTTAGCACGTTGTACGACAAGCATTCTCCACGAGAAGCCAGACAACTGGATTATATTTCTCAATTCACTATGGACATCCACTTTATCAAAGGCTCCTCCAACATTGTCGCAGACGCTCTATCTAGAAAGGATATCAACATGATGGTACACAACCACAACATCAGCCTCGAAGCTTTAGCTAAACTACAAGTAGACGATGCAGAATTGAAGGCCTGCAAAGAGAAGTCTAACTTAAATCTTAAACTTATACTCATGTATTTCTCAGATACATCTATCATTTGCGACACTTCAACGGGTAATAATCGCCCCTTTGTGCCACAAACTTGTCGACGAAAAATATTTCAACAGCTACATGGACTGTCGCATTCAGGCATCAGAGCTACCACAAAGCTTATGACAGAACATTTCGTTTGGCCAAAAGTCAATTCGGATGTTAAATATTGGACACGTGGCTGCTTTCAGTGCCCACGCAGCAAAATTCAAAAACACACTATCAGAGCAGTCGGGGAATTCCCTATTCCTGACAAACGTTTTCAACATATCCACTTAGGCTTACTTGGGCCCCTACCACCGTCAAATTCCTTCACTCACATTCTCACCGCGGTGGACAGGTTTACAAGATGGTTTACAAGACACTTCTGCTGAAACAGTAGCATCCGTTTTCCTTCACCGCTGGATATCGAACTATGGAGTACCTTCGATAATCAGTACCCAATTCCAATCCATTCTATTTCATGAATTCACTAGACTTCTCGAGGCAAATTACATCAAAACAACAGCTTATCGCCCAGTAGCTAATGGTATGATCGAAAGATTCCATCGCCAATTGAGGAGCTCACTGAGGGCACAAGCTGATTATTCAAAGTGGAGCGATGCTTTACAGCTTATACTCCTTGACATTCGTTCAACTATAAAGGAAGACATCGGATGCACTGCCACCAAACTAGTTTATGGCACAACCTTAAGGTTACCAGGACAACTGATCAATCGTGAATCTACAACGTCAGGAGATCCTTCTCGTTTTGTAAGCCGATTACTGCAAACGATGCAGAACATCAAAGCAAATTGCTCGCCAGAACATAACAATCGAGTCCAACTTGATAAACATCTTGAAACGTGCAAATTTGTTTTCGTTCGAGTAGACGCTGTGAAAAAGCCACTGAAACCACCATATGAAGGTCCATATAAAGTAATTAAACGCACTCACAAACACTTCATTATCAACAGAAACGGGAACAAGAAGACCATTTCTATAGACAGAATAAAGCCAGCTTTCCACGAAGTTTCTTGAGACAAAGAAGACAACACTGCTAATAAACAATCCCTCCCATCAATTACTACGAAACAAGAGGAGGATGAAAGACTTAGCCACACACTTTCTTGTTTAAAACGTTCTGGTAGACTTATAAAGAAACCCGAACGTTATGTACATTTTGTAGACTAAAAAATCGAAAACATTCAACGACACATATCACAACGTCAAGTTTACTCAATTTTCTAATAAAAACTTTTTTTTCTTCATATGTACTGTAATGTGTGATCGATAAATGAACTGATCAATGATAAAGTGAAACGAACACCACCACATTAACTATGTCTTGTTTATTCATCAATCAAAATTTTATGTTCATTGTAAAACAGTATTCGCCTTGTTGACTCATTTTTCCGATCCTCTAGTTGGGAGAATGTGAACGCTGCCGAGATAAAGATCTCCGACTAGAAGAGGATCTTCGTTGTCTAGCCTGAACAGTCGCTGTTGTGGTCCGCAGTGACGCTAGTTGACTCGTTATTTGTGTTAACTGCCTTTAGAAAGAAGCTAAGCAACTGGTATCCGCTGCTCTAGGTGGTTGCACGGAGTTTACGTAGTGACTATCATGATAAACTTCCATGATTTTGTCCGCCATGTCGGCTAAATCGTCTACAGCAACCGACTTCCCCGAGACACTAAGGATTTGTCTAACGTTTTAGGAGGGCTTCACCCAGTTTGTACGGACCCGCAAGTTGTTTCATGTGTCGAAGAAGTTGAGAAGGTCTCTTGCCTCCCAGGTCGCAAGACGTTAACAATTGTTGAAATCTTTTTTCACCTGAGACTGAATTGCGTTGAATTATCGCTGCTTTTATCTTATCGTATGGTTCAGACTCAGGCACGTGGTCAATTATGTCTCCAACCTCAGCACCAATCTCAATGGGAAGTGTGCCGACAATATACGAGTACTTCGTTGCTTGTGAGCGTATGCTTCTGGCCATGAATAAAGCTTCTATTTGTGCGAACCAGATTCTTGGATTGTTAGATCCGTATGTTGGGAGTCTGAATTCAGAGATAGCATTAACTAGGTTTAAAATGTTTCCAGTAGGGTTTGACACTGAACTAGAAGTGGTTACTGGAGGAAGATCCATACCGATAAGTTTGGTTGGAGAGGACATTACATGAAAAATGAACCGGTGCGTCGTGTAAAAAAATTAGGCAACACAACAGTCACAATAAATGCGAGGCTCACCAAATACTTGTGGTGGACCAAAAAGTATGATAACCAAAAAAAACAGCAATAAAGTTATTACGTCCAAAGGTTAATGTAGCAACAAACAACTCATAAGATAATAACACAAATAAAAGTTTAGGGACGTTACTTAAATCAGCAGGTTGGTACGTGTTCTGTTGAATTTGGTAACAGAATCCACAATTATTGATAAACAATAATTCCAATGAGACGATATGGCTCCAGTAGTAAATCCGGACGTAGAATGCAATGAGAATGTTACAACAGTCTATAAATATAGATGATAGTTAATTAATCGTTCCGTCATCATACCCACAAACATGATAGAACGAGAGACGTATGTATAAGAGTGTGTTTAATTATGGGCAGTTAACAATGTCATGCTATGAGGAATTCAAAAACGGAAGGACGTAAGTGTTCGAGGTCATATACTTAAACAACAAGTACAATCGGTTAATGATAAATGTAGAGATTGTGAGAATTGGCAAAATAAATGCAAAAGATACCAAAAACTATTTACAAAATAGGCTTATTAAGTCTTTCTCTAAACCTTCGTTTACTACTGTGTAATTCTTCAGTATCTTGTTTTATTGTTTTTTCGAGATCGGACATTGTCGTTAATTAAATGCCTATTGTTACAATCTTGAATACAAATGGGATTAGGACAACTAAGTAATGTAGTAGAATTCTTGATGTACTGAAAATCAGTTTCATGCAATATCGTAATTAATATTTGTAGTTCTAGGATCTTGGAAGGAACACTTCATCATTCGTATAGGTTAATTCCTGAAATTAAACAATCATGCAGCTAGACATTAAGATGAAGGGTGATCCAGTCTTGCGTAAAATGTGAATAATTTCTTATGGTGATCGAGAAGCATTTCATTGGACATTAAGCGATCAGAGCATAAAATGCATAATTGAACCAATTCGGTCTTCAGCTTGGGATAGCTCTATTGTTATGCCTTTGAAGTCTGATGACAACACCACTAGAATATGCGGTAATCATACAGTAAAGACCAAACTCCTGTTTGTTCAGGCAACACATGTACTTCGGTGGAAGCTGAACCTATTCTTACTTCACGGCTATAATTTACTCTCGAAAGCAAACTTAAAAGATGGTTCTCTTCGAATCCCTTATATCAACCTGAATTTATTTCGCCAACTAACACTCCTCTTGGTCTATATAAATACAACGTCCTTCTACTTTAATTAGGTTGTTCTCCAGCCATATTTCCTGAAGTGATGAATGATGCTGTCACTGACCTCAAACTTGTCGAACTTTATCAATGTGATCTTATTATACATAGTTACGATAAAGTTTCTCGTGATCAGAAACTTATGACTTTATTGCGTCGTCTATTAAGAATATTTCCGGAAATCTGAGAAAAAGTTCTTTTCGTGTATGTAGTGTCGAATGTCCCGAATGACTATTTGACTTAATTACGTATGTTAACCTCATGGGAGAGCATAGGCCGTTCACCAGCATTCTCCAGCCAACTCTGTCCGTAGGTTCTTCAAATCTAGGAATGCGGCTCTTGCTTTGCCACGTCTGCATGCGATCCTCCACGTTCATCGATGATGCTACCCAGATACACTAACGTTTCCACTTGTTTGAGACTTTCTCCACTAAGTGTGATCGGGTTGGTATCCTCTGTAGTTCATCTGCACAGTCCAAAACATTTAGTCGCATCCAACCTGTCCATTTTATTCTGTGCTTTCCATCAGATGTCCCGGTTTTCATAATCCAGTCAACCACCAGAAAAAAGAGAATGTGGGAGAATAAGAAGCTTTATTCAGGCTCCGGTCATTATTTGGAATGTATATATCAGATGACCTTCATGCACCACTTTGCAGTATAGTCTGTCGTATAAATTCTGGATGACGTTGACTATCTCCTCAGCTACCCCATGGCGTCGAAGAAGTTTCCATAATGTTCAAGAGTCCTTCGGAGTGTTCCACCTATGTGATCCTCTGTCCTTAAATTTCTTTGATTATCTTGCCTTCTTTATCTTGATGGGTCTTTCTTTCGCTGTCGTTGAAAGCTCTTTCACGTATTTCGGCTCTAATGTTCCTCTTCAGTGACTTGTCTGCTTCTGTGTGTTTAGCTTGTGCCTTAGATTTCTCTGTTCTTGTTTGTTTATTTTATTAATTGCTTTCTTCTTATTCTTCCTTCCTCGAATTTTGTCTAGGGTTTCGGTAGAGATCAATTCCTTATGATAATGCTTCTTACGGCTCAGCACCGACTGAAATGTTAATGCTTTTTAATCCATTTCTATTTGTTATAATCGTAGTTTCTTCGTTCAGTAGATCCTGTAAGGCTTGGAACCTGTTAAGTTTTTTAGTATTTCGTAGGAAGGCTGTATCATCATTACTCTGTTGAAACCCTTTCCTGGTACTGACATAAGTGTGATGCCTTTCTAGTTCTCACATTTGCTCAGATCTCCTTTCTTTAGTATCTTGATGAAATTTCCTTCTCTCCAGTTCATCAGCACTTGTTCTCCCCCAGGTCCACCTGAAAAGAACGTGGAGCATGTTTGCAGTTATTTCTATGTCTGACTCTACTACTTCAGCTGGTATATTATCAGGTCTTGTTGCTTTTCTGCTCTTGATTTGTCCGATGACCAGCCATCCTGATTTCTTCGATCGTTGGAGGAGTGGCCTCTATAGGATGGTGGAGCTGGTCTATTCACGGGTTCCTCGAAGTCTTCCTCTATCCTTAAATTTCAGTGATTGGTTTGCACTATTTGTCCTTGACCGGTCTCTCTGATTTACGATATTTCCCTGCTAGTTTCTTCATTATGTCATATAGTTTTTTCATATTTCTTTCTCTTGCAGATTCTTCCGCTGTCGTTGCTAGCTCTTCCACGTATTTCTGCTTGCCGGCTCTAGTGCTCATCTCCACTTGTCTGTTTGGTTCTGTGTATTCAGCTAGTGTCGTGACTTCCTCTGTTCTTGTTTATTTATTCTCTTAATTGCTATCTTCTTGTTCTTTGTTTCTCAAATCTTAGCTGGGTTCTCGATAGAGATTTGTTCTTTATGGTGGTTATTCTCATTTCCCTGCACCATTATTATTACTATTATCAGGCAAGTTCAGGTTAGTGCTTCTTTGATCCCTATAAAATTGTTCTCAATAGTAATTTCTTCTTCTTTAAGTAGATGCAAAAAGAACGCAAAATTTGAAAGTGGTAACTGTTTTTCACGTGGTCTTGAAATTCTTCGACTTGTTCAGTTGTAGGGTGTATAATATGAAGACGTTCTACCAAGGCCTAAATCTAAAATTTCAAAAACTAAAGAGTTCAATAGTTCATCTCATACACACGAAAATACTGATAGATATATTACTGACATCCGTCAACTACAAAACTCTTTAGCCGAAATAAACGGCAGACTTGAGCAACTAGCACCTCTCACACATATATGGGGCCTTGACACTGATAGGAATCTTGAGGAACATGTAGAATTATGGTCTACTATGATATTAGCACTGCTTTAATAATAGACGTAATCCTAAAATTTTAGACTTATCATGATGTAACTGCCTAATCTATAAGATCTTACGTGGAAGTTACATCATCGTCTACACCAACTCATTGCATTATAACAATCACTAACACGTGATAGAGGACAAGCTTAGGCTAGAGATGGAATATATTTAATATGAACAAAAGATATAAGATGACATTCAGCTGGGACCACGCCTGCAAGGCCGGGCCATGCCATCCGATCAACTTGGACTAATTCAATTTATTATTCCCACCTTTCTTCATTGTTCGGTATTTCCCAGCGTTAAATGTTGAATGCCCATTTTTCGTATTGTCTCGTGTTAGGGCCCAATGCCACTACAAACTCACTAAAGCTGAGTGTATTTTGGAGTTTGTGGCTGAAGAAGTGACGAAAAGAGTGATGTACTCCTTCAATGCAGCTGCGTATAACCTCCCCGACCGCATACACCCATCTAAGTTGAGGGGTATTTGCCTTAGAGCATGCGGTATGCTGAACGTTAACTGCAAAGTCAAACGCCTTAAAGAAAAGTCAGACAGATCTACTTGCCCCCTCCTGTTTATGTTTGGCTGTTGTAACGATGCTAAACAGTTTATTGATTGGAGCAAAAATATTAGCTCACTAATTCCATACAAAAGTATAAAAGTCACTCTAGACCTTACGCCCTGTCAACGTCGTGTAAGAAGACGTGAAGCGATAGGATTGCATAGTAGTATTACAGTAAGTAACCAGCCAGAATCAGTTTGCAACAATAAGCATGACATCACTCCACGAACGGTCGAACACCGTTTGATCTAGATGAGTCTGCTGATCAGAAGCCTTTAGATAAGATGCAGGCCCCAACTGTCACAAAAAACATAACGACATGTCTAATCCCAGATGCTCGCTCAGTAATGTACTAAGATATGAGTCGTGCGACAACACACACCCAACTAGACCTACACACTTAAAAGTTAGTCCTCCTAAAGATACTCCACAGGTTGACTCGAATGAACCTAAATTCATCTCACAGAAACAACGAAAGACTCCAGCTCTGACAAAAAAGGGTGGGATGACAAGACTCACGATACCGAGCAGGGGAACACATAAGGTTGAACTCAACTGCTCTATTGGTATCCCAATAACAGTGAACAGGTTCTCCCCGCTGATACCATATAACTTGCCTCCAACACCTCCAAGTTGCAAAGTGGGTAGTGGGCTTCAGCGTAACAAGCTCTTTTACACGCAGACTAACAAAAACTACCAGAGTACTGACCACTCCAAGCACCCTTTAAAGCTTAAAACCATTAATAAGAATGGTAATAATAGGTTTCTCACTACACATCCTATCTACATTCCCCAGGATCATAATTGTAACTACTCTCAGAAAGTAAACTTTTCACACCCTTTAGTACCAACCCACCACATAGAAACGACTCCTACGTACAATAATAGTCGCAACTTCTTCCAGTTAAGTAAAGCAGACCCCTCTCACGCTAGCGTAAATAGTTACAACAGAGGCTACGCGCCTAACCACCAAGACTATTTTGCAAACAACCATACACTTCACAGTAGGCCTGTACAAGATTTTTTGGAATACGACCCCTAGTGACACCTCTGTTGAAGCATATAGCCCAAGTTATTTCAAACCACATGCAAAACATAAACGCGTTTCCCCCGTACAGTTTCCATCAGAGAGTACTCCCACCCTTTCCTCCTGGGTAAACTCCCCAATCAACTTCACTAGCTCATTTGATACATCTCCCACTAAGTCTAACTATCATAACACTGAGCTATTGAAGAACATTCGATCCCTCACTTCTAACTCACCTCACACCCGCGGGGGTTACAACGACTTTATTCGAGATACTCTCACTCATTTTAACCTAGTAGGCCATTTGTTTAATATATGTCTCATCAACGCTAGGTCGATCTGCAATAAAAAGACGAATTTAGCCCTGTTTGTATCCATATATCAACCATCACTTATAATGATATCTGGAGCATGAACTAACAGTAATATTTCCGACCTAAGTATATCTCTTGATAACTATTTCATATGTAGAAGTGATAGATTGAAAGTACGAGGCGGAGGATGCCTGATTTACGCTCACTCTAGCCTAAACTCACTACTATGTGATATGCTTGAACTAAAGAAACTGAAGGATTCGGAGTGGATTGTATTAAAGCCGTCGAATTCCGTTACCTTACTGTTCAGCTGTGTTTACCTTCAACCTAACGCATCAATAGATGATATAGCAGTACTATCGGAGGTATTCACACTAGCATCATCCCTTCCATTCACAGGCAAGCTTATTTATGGTGACTTCAACATGCCTGAAATTTCTTGGTTCCCAGTCAAGGCGCCGAAACGTTATGAATCATTTATAGAATGAACTCAGTATGTCAATAGCCCTATCAGACATCAAAATATCTTGGACTTAGTCTTTGCCAGTGGCCTCACCCCCAATACTGTGTATATTGGAAAAACGTTTCCATGTAGTGATCATAACATTGTCATACGCAGCCTTAATATAAAAACCACAACCGGTAGCTGTAAAACTGTAACACTTCGTAGAAACTACCGCAAGGGTTATTGGAATAACTTCCACAATTACCTAAGAAGCACTGACTGGGAAACGTTCCTTATCGCAAACAATACCGACACACTAATCAATATATTTTATCTCAACATCAGAAGTGTCATCAACAAAATCGCACCTTTAGAATACTGTAGACCTACGGTCTCTAAAGATCTCTACATACCGGTCGGTACACGAAGACGTCTTCAAAGACATTGTACTCGATTTTACAACTTTAATGACTTTTCCTCTTTAGTAACGATGACAGAAATATTTGTCAAAACATAGGCAATAAGTACACAAAAAGCAGTCGCACAGTAAAAACGTGCAGTCGAACTTAATAATTAATCCTCCGCACTCACCATACTCCTTCAAAATACGCTTAAACGTTCCAAATCGAGAGGGAGCATATTCATTACAGACAAGTATACAAAGACCCTAAACTTGTTACGGAACTATTTAGTGAACACTTTTGTTGCTCACTAACGAAAAACCTCTAAACGACTCAGAACCAGTCCCAGTACCTCCCTATGAAATTACTAATGTAGACTTCAATGTACAAAATATCTCTAAGGCAATTAGTACACTGAAACACTCATACACTGATGGACCAGATGGTATTCCAGCTAGCATGCTAAAACGTGGAGGTGATGATATGTGTGTTTTGCTTCTCAAACTATTTGCGATATCACTCTCTACAGCGTGTTACCCTACTGCCTGGAAAACTACACATATCATTCCCAAAATTAAAACAGGACCTGAAGCAAATGTTGACAATTACCGACCCATAAACATAACTTCAGTGGTATCTAGAGTGATGGAAAAAGTAGTTAAGGCGGCTGTAGTCCAACATCTTGCTAATAATCTCATCTTGACCTCCCAGCATGGATCTCTTAGGTCAAGATCATGCGATACATGCCTAGTAGACTACGTGAATGATATAACTCTGAAAAGAGACAACGGACTCCTTGTATCAGTTCTATTCTTAGATTTTAAAAAGCCTTTGATAAGGTTTCACATAAAAGGCTTCTCGTCAAACTGAAGTCCTTCGGAATAAACGACCCACTGTACTCATGGTTTGCTTCGTTCTTAACCGAACGTAAACAGATTTTAAAGTACAATGACTGTCTCTCATCACCTAAACCAATAACTAGTGGAGTCATCCAGGGAAGCGTATTAGGCCCACTCTTGTTTCTTATCTATATGAACGATATATGTAACACCATAACATTTGATCTCAAGATAGTATACAGTTATAAGCCTGAGACCCTAAACGAAAGTGTACCCCTGATCCAAAATGACCTCAATAACTTAACTATCTGGAGTGAAAAACGGCAATTACCATTTAACCTCAACAAGTGCGGGATCATGCAGTTTGGAAAGCATCCCTATAAACTACGACTTGATTTAAATAAAAGTAGAGTCCAGACACTCAAATCAGTACACGATCTAGGTATTAATTACACAAGAAGTCTGAACTTTGAAGAACATGCCTTCTCTATTATTTCTAGATGTAGACGGCAAATTGGTTTTATAATGAGAAATTTCTTCACAACAGAGGCTAAGCTTACTCTCCATAAAATATGTGTACGACCTTCAACTGAAGTGCTGCTCTTTTATCTTCTCTAATATGAATACCACAGACAAAATAAGAGTAGAAGACTTCAAAAACGCTTCACACGCCAACTGCTAGGAGGTAACTCGAATGCCGACTGCACAGATAGATGTAAGCACCTCTCTTTAGAACCTTTATGGCACCGTAGGCTAAAGAATAATTTAATATTTCTCTACAAAGCGATATATGGATTCTCATTTTAACCTCCTATCCAACTATGATTCACAACCCAGCCTATAGACTAAGAAACAACGCATATACACTACACACCGTAAAACACCATAACCAAGTGCGTTGTAAGTCTTTCACAGTACGGTATAGTTTATTGTGGAACAGGTTGCCATTGCCTATCCGTGACTGTGACACATTTACCAGATTCAAAAGTCTAATAACCCTGTTTCTAGACTCTTAAGAGCTTCAATCTTTCCTTGGACTCCCTCCCACTAATGAAGCACTTTATTATGGACCGCCTAATATCTAGACTGAACAAGAATATAACGAGCCTGACTAGTACTAATATGAATACAACTAAATTACAGGACATATTGTTTGCCGTTTCCTATTATTCATTGTCCATTAATCAAGGCCTAATGCTCCTAACCCTCACTTTCAGTTCCCAAATCCCTCTACTGGTTAAATATACATTTTTCTTCCTAAGTGTCATGTATTTTTTTTCTATTGCAAGTAGACAGATAACTCAGTAATCTTATAGATGCTGATCTGGTAAGGCGGATCATACGAAGCTCAAAATTAATCATAGAATCTTGTGAGTTGCTCTGTTTTATTTTTCTTACCCTAAAAATTTTACAATTTTATACTCTTTCATATCATTTGATTTGCTACTAGTCCTACTACCTTTAAACCACATATAATCTAACCTGTGTTTTTAACTTTCGAAATGAGTTATCTTCAAAGCAGTGTGAGGCGAGACTCTAATTTAAGGACGACCTTTGAACGAATTTTAAGTGACCTTGAGAGTATTAGACAATTAGAAGACAGTTAGTATAAAGTAAAAATATATTAGAACAAACCAATGAATTACAGTGGATATACTTCTTTTACATGATTTAAAGACTTGTTAAGGTTTGATAAAGGTTCAAATATTTTGAAATCATATTGCATAAGGTATAAAAACTCATCCATATGGCCCCATAATAGTCGACCTCCGGAGCCGTGATACGGTCTTAGAAACTCCTTCAATCTTGACCACATGGCTTCAATGTTATTGGTATGAACGCCGGTTGTAGGGTCGACGAAATGGCTTTTGTGCACTACGACGTGATGAACATACCTAAGTCTATGAAGGCATCTATACGCTCTCCAATCATCCGTATATACCGTAGTGCCCGGCAGCACGTATTCCTGTATTATTGGTATTATTGTGCTTGCTTGCCGGTTTCTGACCCTCTGAAAATGCCTCTTTCGAGTTGATCGATCATAAATTCCAAGTACCTGTCAATTATATTTACGGAAATGCTACCTACCCAACCTTCCTTCATACTACGTCCCCTGTTGTATTTTCGCTTTCTCACTACTGTTTCATCTATCTCCACAATACATCCTACTCCTCCGAATGATTGGTGTATACGTGTCATTTTAGTTGCACATATGTCACGGCAGTACTCATGCCACTGAACTGCTGAAGTTTCAGTAACATCTGAAAACGCCGCAGCCAGTGTTACTGGTGTCCTTATTACCCAATTTGCAACTACTATCATGATCTGCCTCAGTTTTAGTCGCGATCGAGCGAAGAAAGTCCCCGTTCGAGCAGACGTTTTCCTCCAACGTGAAGAACAACGAAATATAATCTCACCACGGTGGTCTGCAGACTTTACTGCAGTCATTTGATAACCTCAGTCGCACGTACAAGAACTTCTTAGTAGTCCCATCTCTTGGAGCCTCTCAATAATAACCTCTTCTCTACAATCCACTGTAAACCGATAGTATGTGAGCATCAGGTGTTAAACTTGGCTTCGTGACCTTAAAATGGCTCAAACGCTTCTGATTGGCTCGTCCTTAAAGTAGAGTCTCGCCAGGGAGACAGCTATTTGTGTATCACAACACTGTTTTTAGCACTATATTTTATAACTATACATATTCCCATACTATCAGTTCCTTTCCGAACCACCTCCATTTGTCAGTTGTCTGTCCACTCATACCTTGTCTACACTTTTTTTCTTTAACTTAATAGGATGCTCCTGCTTAATAAATGCGTTGATAAAAGAGAATCAGACTGAGTAGTCATACCTTAACTATTTCTTCATGAACATTTTCTGCTCTGCTTCTCAGCCTTTTTTGTTTTCTTTTTTCTTGCACCATTTTTCAGCACCCTTGAGATACGGAACGGGTGACCTCGTCCTACACCATCCTTAAAGCTTCAAATATTCCAAAGGGATATAAGATTGCAATTTCTAGAAGCCCCCAACATCACATGTATCTATTATCGACCATCAGTTGTACGTCGCAACGCAACTTTCATGCAGCGCGTCAACTGTGATACTGACTAAAACCACCTACATTTATATCTTATAAATTATCGACCCAGCTGAGTAATTTACTAAAGTTGAAATTGTATCATTTGTATTAATTTGATCTTGCCTGAAAACTGGCATGCCTCATGTAACAAACTTATTTGAGAATAAATTATTATTATTATTTAGATCTTTTAAGGCTTGGAACCTGTTGTTGAGAGTTATCTTGGATCCATTGAGTTTGTTAGTATCCTGTAGGAAGCCTGTATTGAACTTTTGTAATGCTGTTTGTCCAGTTGTCCAGTTCTTCTTTAGCTTCAGTTTTAAATTGGCCACAACCAGGTGGTCATCTAAAGCTATGTCAGTTCCTCTCCTGGTTCTCACGTCTTCCATTGACCTTGTGAATTTTCTACTGATGCAAATATGATCTATTTGGTTCTCCGTGGTGTGGTCCAATGAGATCCATGTAGTTTTGTGTATACGTTTGTGTGGAAATATTGTGCCGCCTATGAACAAGTCGTTCAATGCACATCGATTTGCAAATCGCTCCCCATTGTCGCTCCTTTCTCATAGTCCATATCGTCCCATGATATCTTCATACCTGGTGTTATCCATTCCAACTTCGGCGTTTAGGTCTCCTATCACGATAGTAAGATCCTTTCTTGGGCATTCCGCTATGATCGACTGCAGCCTTGAGTAGAACTGATCTTTATTGATGTCCTTGCTATCATTGGTGAGTGCATAACACTGGATAATATTCATCGTGATTCCCTCCTTTTTTGTTTTGACGGATGCTTTCATGATCCTGGATCCGTGCGATTCTCATCCTATAAGTGCATTTCGTGCTTCTTTGGACAGCATCAGGGCGAATCCCTAAGTGTGAGAACCATTTTCCTCTTCGTGACCGGAGTATCACAGAATCTAATATTTTCTGTTCAGCTTGTATCCAACGGGTTTCGCTAATTCTAAGCACTGCCAAGTTGTATCTCCTCATTTTCGTTGTTATTTAACTGGTCCTTCCGGTCTCCCACATTATCCGAACATTACGAGTACCTATAAAAATTGATGTTCTGGTTGTTAGAAGGGTCATCAGTCTTGCAACTTCCGAATAATCTCGTCTATCATCACGGGGCGTCATAAATCTTCTTTTAACCCGGAGGGAAGAGATTTAATAGCTTAATTTGTATGTTCTGGTCAACGTATTGTAACGACCGAACTACCAGTATTCCGGCTGAACGTAGGACTGACGAACCAAATTGTATTCGAATAGGTCCGACTACGATCTTCCGTATAGCACGCCAAGCGTTTTTGAGACACTCGTATTAAATTATATCAAAACACAAATTCTGTGCTCAATTTATACGGTTCTAATTTAAGAAATAGAACAAATTATATCAAAAATACAAAATACCTCAAACGGTACAGCCTGTGCTATACAGTCAGAAGTTTCTCTAACGCAAAGTAGTGCGCTAAAAATAAAATAAACAGTCAACACCAAAGGATTTGATACCTGAGAATCAACAAATATATTCCCAACAAACGGGATCAAAATATCTATCTGCAGGGATACCAGAAATCCTCCCAAGCAGACAGTCAAAGGGTGAACAGTCACACTTAATCACGCCGTGACCTTGAGCTTAGTCAAACACGACCTCACTGTCAATAGTCCGGCAACATGCAATAAAATTAAGTAACAAAGGGATAAGTTTTCAATCAAAATTACATAATAAAAGCTGAAACGAGATATGAACAAAGGTTGAAATATATAACAGGGAGAAGAAACAAATGAATGAAAACACTGTCCAACAAAAACTGTGTAGGGATTTTCATCGTTCTTTTTCCGTTACACCGGCCCTCGAAATCCCACCAACTACGCAAAGACACCTTAGAATACATCCCTGTCATGGCTCTCCTTACTAACCTCTCTACGCCTGTACGTCCACAAACACAACATACAATCTACAATTACTCGGCTCCCTCTAGAAGGCAGAGCTTTCGCACATCTCTTCTTACTACCCCTTCTTTCATACGTACCATCACTGTCCTTACCAACCCATCTCTATCTGTCTCACACTTACCAACCCGTCCCATTGGCCAAGAGCCGCGAGTAGTTGTATCGTTAGCCACCAGCACTACATCACCTTCTTTTAAGTTTCTGTGTCTGCAAAACCACTTCTGCCTCGCTTGCAGTAAAGGAATGTACTCTTTTGTCCATCGACGCCAGACGGTATTGGCTAAATAATTAACCTGTCTCCATCGCCTTGAATATCTATCCGCAATACTACCCTCCATCCCGAAACCATCACAGTCTCTTAGTAGTAATAAAGTGTTTGGCGTGAGTGCCGAGTCATCCCTTTCATCTGATGTCACAGGAACGATTGGACGGTTGTTTAAAACTCTTTCTATCTCCAAAAAATAGGTTGCTAAACTGTCATCATGTAAGATTTGCTCGTTAGAAAAAGATAGCAAGATCCTCCGAACAAAGCGTATTAATCTCTCCCAAACTCCGCCTCGATTGCTAGCTAGTGGGGAGCTGAAATGCCAGTTATACCCTTCTACATTGTTAAGTCATTTATTCTATGCTTGTCTCATACACTCATATTAGCTCGCAATTCGGAAGTAGCCCCGACAAAGTTTGTTCCATTGTCGCTGTAGATTTCCTTAGGAGTTCCTCTCCTTCCTATGAAACGTATTAAAGCCATTACAAAAGCATCAGTACTCAAATTGAAAGCTACTTCCAAGTGAACGGCACGTGTTTGGAGACACGTAAATAGGCATCCATATCTTTTTTCCTCACTTCTCCCCCGACGGACTATCAATGGCCCAAAATAGTCTATTCCGACGGAGGAGAAACAAAACCAACCTGGTTGAACTCGACACTCAGGGAGAGGTGCCATCATTTGTTGACCCAATGTAGCTTTCGCACGTATACACCTCACAAATCGACCTATCACTCGTTTAACTGAACTGGTTCCTCTAACAATCCAATAATTTCGTCGTATGGTAGCCAACACTTGCGATGTCCCAGTGTGACCTTCAAGGTGGTGGTAGTGTCTAATAATAAGTTCCGTTACAAAGTGACGACTGGGTAAAATTACGGGATGTTTGACTGAGAGTGGATAATCCGAGTAATTTAATCGTCCGCCGACACAAAGCAATCCATCGATTAACGTAGGGGAAAGATTTCTTAGCTCTTTTATATCAGTTGCGCTCACGCAATTGTACCGAGACGCTTCTACTGCTTCCCCACACACTTCCTTTTGCACTAAAACTAATACATTGTGTTTAGCTGCATCCAATTCATTAACTGTCAGATAGCCTACACTTAGCGACCTGTCTTCGTGACGAGAGTACATGATGGTTAAATAGGTCACATATGTTCTGAGCCATGCTACTACTTTAATCAGCTTTATCCAGTTTGAATGATATAACAGAATTGGACTTAAGTTGTGTTTTAGCACACCTGCGTTGATCGTGTGACATTTTTTAAATTCAACATTTTCCGGGGGATTTTCGCAGATGAACGTCGGTGTTCCTACAAACGCCCTCTGCCTTAGGAAGGCAGGACCCTAAATCCAGTTTTTTAAATCTACTTCTTTCCGTATACCTCGTGATGTCCAGTCAGCAGGATTTTCATTGGATTTGACGTGACCCCACTGGCCCACAGATGTTAAATGATGAATAACGGCCAGACGATTAGCCACAAAGGTGGAGTACCTGCTCTCAGTACTTCTTACATAGTACAGAACTATCATAGAATCCGTCCAGAAGTGAGTCTTGTCAAACATATGAGGAAGGTTTCTATTTAAAACTTCATCCATTCTAGCACTCAATACTGCTGCTGCTAGTTCCAGTCTAGGCACAGTTACCTGCTTTATAGGTGCCACTCTAGATTTACTATAGAGTAAAACGCTGTATGGTGCACCGTGCTTAGGGATGTTCCACAAGTAGGCTACCGCGCCGTAACCAGATTCGGACGCGTCACAAAACAAATGCAGCTCAACCGCCGTGAAGTTCTCCCTGTTTTCATTTATGATGCTTCGAGGGACGTTGATCGTTCCGAGCCCCCGCACAAACGTGACCCAATCGTTCCACGAGGACATAACATTATCACTCGGAGGCTGGTCCCAACCAATATGCGACTTACAAAGATTCTGCAGAAGTTGCTTAGCAGGAAGGTATATTGGAGCTATTAGGCTCAGTGGATCGAAGAGAGATGAAACGGTGGATAGTATCCCTCTCTTAGTCGGAGGGTTTTTCTCTGGATCAAAACGAAACTTAAAAACATCGAGTGTGGTGTCCCACTCAATCCCTAGGGCTCGATGTGTCGGCCCTTGATTCAGAGGCATATCAACTATCGCTTCCATACTATCGGATTGAGGGAAAACTTTCCTTACCATTTCGGAGTTAGTTACCCATTTTTTCAACTTGAAACCTCCTCGAGCCATCAATTCATTCAGTTGTACCCCAAACCTTTTCGCATCTTCACTATTGGGGAAGGATACTTAGCGATCATCCACATAAAAGTTATTCAGTACCGATTCTCCTACGCTGCTGTCATAGTCACCAGAAAATTTTTGAGCCGTCTTCATCAATGCGAAGTTTGCACAGAAGGGTGAGGATATAGCCCCGAAGGGGTGTGATGTCATCAGATACTCTATCGGTTCCTTCTCGATATCACCCTCCGGCCACCAAAGGAAACGTAGCGCTCCACAATCGGGCTTCGGGACCATTACTTGCATGAACATTTCTTCCACATCCGCAGAAACGGCTACCGGTTCCCTGCGGAAACGTAACAGAATACCTACTAAACATGCTGTAGTATCTGGACCTCGGTAGAGAAGGTCATTCAAAGATTTACCAGCCACCTTAGCAGCACAATCCGATACCACTCTCACTTTGCTTGGTTTCTTGGGGTTAATCACAGCATGATGAGGCAAGTACCATTTTGGATGATAACCCGGATCGAGCTGCATACCTGGAACCACAACCGCATACCCCTTGTCAATCGTCTGCTGCATGGCATGGGTGTAGCTCTCCCTAAAGTCCTAATTGAATGTGAGTCTGCGTCTTAGACTTTCTAACCTTCGTCTAGCTAGAGCATAACTACCGGATACTACATTTCTTTCCACCTTCCAAGATAAAGGGACAACCCAATGACCTTTGTCAAAATAAGTGTCGCCCTCTACTATGCTAATTGCCTTCAAGTCGTTTAAAGATAATGCTTTATCGAAGGAATGGACGTCAGCAAACTAATAGTTATATATTTCCTTCAGCTGTTCTACAGAGTCGTCGGTTTGAGAAATATAGTTTACCATCCTTTCACTGTTTTTGTCATAACCTGTCGGTCCAAACAGAACCCATCCTAGCAGTGTCTTAATAGCATAAGGGCTTTTTCTTCCACCCAACCTTTGATCCAAGACCCAATGCGCTTCAGGCACATCACATCCAATAAGCAAAATAACTTCTCCACCCACTGATTCTGTCCAAGGTAAGTCCATAAGATGGGGCCATTTCTTAGCACTGTCCTTCACAGGTACTCATGGTCTATGCACAGGCGAGTCATCTACTATAACAGCCTGTTCAATACATATAAATTCGTTTCCGCTTAATGAGTAGGCTTCAAATGCTTTGGTTTTCGATCTGACCAATTTATTTCCGTTTACTGTTTTGATGGTAATCGATGCACTCTCTAACGATAAACCTAAGAGTCGTACTGCGCTTGACTTTATTAGGGTTGTATCTGAGCCGTTGTCTAGGAAAGCATAACCACAAACTTCCTTATCCTTAGCTCTAATACGTACAGGGATTAGACCAAGAAACACATCCTCTTTTAGTGACTCTGTGTACCCACAATGACTTTCTTTTAACGGCTCACTCAAGCCACCCTGAACTTGAAAGGGTTTATGCAAAAATGGGTGATGCCGATCCTGGAAACCCTAGATAGTACACGCGACACGATCATTACAATCTACTGATCTGTGGCCCCTTCTAAGACAACAAAAACACAAACCCTTTTCTCTTGCTTTCGCCCACTTATCGTTGGCTGCTAATGTGGAGAACTGGGAACATTTATCAATCCTATGATTTTCTCCGCATATAACACAAGGTGACTTGCCAACAATTTTACCGAACGACAATCCTTGTGTGGAGCAGGCACCCTGCTTACAACCCGTTTACTACCTGTTGCAATCTGCCCGAATCTGCTGAGTAAAACTTTTGCTCTAGATGATACAAATTCTGTTAACTCTGCAAAAGTAGGCTCTCTACCATTTGCTGTCATCTTTCCGACAGTTTCAGCCCATTTCATCTGTAAAGGCGTGGGCAATTTCTTTACTATACTTTCTATAGTTACTAGCGAGTTGAGATCCGCTGAATAATCCATTTGTTCTAAGGCTATAGAGCAATTTTCCATCTTTATCTCTAACCTAGATAGACTTCCTCCGTCGTTGTGTTCTATATTGGGACCTCCAGTCAAGTCATTTAGCAAAGCCCGGCTTACTTCATGTGCTCTTCCAAACAACCGTTTCAGTATATTGCATGCTCTGCGATAGCCCGATGATGGCGGAAGCATTAAGCATTCTCCAATGGCCTCTCGAGCTTTTCCTTTGCAATAATGTAACAAGTATAAAAGCCGTTGACCATCGTCTTCTCCTTCGATACCACATATAAGTCAAATTGTCTGACAAATTTCCAATATTTGGCTGGTTGACCGTCAAAAGTACTTAGTTCAACCTTTGGGAGATCAAGACCCACACTTAGAGATGCCAAGGTCACTTCCCTCTTCTTCGCTCCAGGATGGTCTAACCGTTTTGACCTCTCTGGGGACTTGATTCTAATGTCATGAGGACGGCTTGAGAAACTGTGGACATACACCTGTCCTCTGTCATCACAAGTGGAGGCAGAAGATGCTTCACTACACACGTTCTCTTTTAGTCTTAACGTCCCTAACTCTCTCTGAAGGCATAACAGCTGCTTTCTCTGCCTACCTTTCAAATCTCTGATCTATACTAGTTGTCTTTCCCTCAACTGCTTTTCTTTTAACTCTGCTAGGGGGATGCTAGAGCTAATCTTGCTATGCCTACTAACTAAACTACTATCAGAGCCATGACATGAAAATGTATCAAAAGGGACTTGCCGTATATCAGGAGGCGCCTCTGTCTGCATTTCTTCATGACCCAACACCATGTTTCCGCTGATCTTGTTGCGCTTGCCAGGCATTGAAGTGTTTGTTACTAGTAATTACTGTTCGTTTGAGAACTGTAACGACCGAACTACCAGTATTCCGGCTGAACGTAGGACTGACGAACCAAATTGTATTCGAATAGGTCCGACTACGATCTTCCGTATAGCACGCCAAGCGTTTTTGAGACACTCGTATTAAATTATATCAAAACACAAATTCTGTGCTCAATTTATACGGTTCTAATTTAAGAAATAGAACAAATTATATCAAAAATACAAAATACCTCAAACGGTACAGCCTGTGCTATACAGTCAGAAGTTTCTCTAACGCAAAGTAGTGCGCTAAAAATAAAATAAACAGTCAACACCAAAGGATTTGATACCTGAGAATCAACAAATATATTCCCAACAAACGGGATCAAAATATCTATCTGCAGGGATACCAGAAATCCTCCCAAGCAGACAGTCAAAGGGTGAACAGTCACACTTAATCACGCCGTGACCTTGAGCTTAGTCAAACACGACCTCACTGTCAATAGTCCGGCAACATGCAATAAAATTAAGTAACAAAGGGATAAGTTTTCAATCAAAATTACATAATAAAAGCTGAAACGAGATATGAACAAAGGTTGAAATATATAACAGGGAGAAGAAACAAATGAATGAAAACACTGTCCAACAAAAACTGTGTAGGGATTTTCATCGTTCTTTTTCCGTTACAGTATTTTTACCAACGTATTTTCTATGGGACGGAGTGGCCGACTCTCCTCCTAACCCTCCTCATTTGTATGGGCTCGAGAACGGCGATAACACTAGAGGAGCTACAGGTGGTGTTGACGGTACCAGCATGTAATCAGATATAATGTTACGAGCTTTCCAGGCAGATGTGGTCCCCAAAATTCTAATTAACTAAGTTCACTAGTGGGTACTTTCCATTACCATTAGCGTTATATTATTTTTTTGTCTTGTTAATTGTCTACTTCAAACCTTGACTTTTAAAACGGTGAAGAATATGAGTCATGTTTACGAAGTGCTTACGAAGTTCCTTCATAGTGATTTAAGTTTCACGTAAAAATAACGTTACTGGTCAAAGTTATTCATAAAAACAGAGGGAAGAATTAGCTATATCTTTGGCTGATTGAAGGCTTCGCAGACATTTATTTCGAAATAAATTCCTTTTGTTAGAGATCACAAAGTTTTTAAGATCATTTTTGATCCTTAGAAATTCTAAGCAATTCCCTTAGCCACTGTGGTTCAACGATGGAGTATTGCTCAGAATGTCTATGAACATGTTATTCAGCGCTTGTTGTTGCTAACACAGAAATGCAAAACAAATTGAACATGTCAACAGCCATTGTAAAACAAACCTGTTAATGCTTCACTTTTTTAATGCAATCTTTACCGGTGAGATGGTCGCCAAGAGGTCCCTATGGTTTTAACACTTTGCTGAAAATCCAGTTACTACATGGCTGGGTGGTGTTCACTACACTCAAGCATCTTTGTTCTGATGGTAAGATTTAAAATTTGCTTCTGGACATTAAAAACTGGCGCTATTGGTGAACTGTAAAACTTGGAGTAGGCACAGTTTTGCCGCAATATATAAAGACCAAACATTCTGCAATTAAGGGGACTACATTAAAGTTATTAACAGGAAGAATTCTCCGTTCCAACATGACGTGTTTAGAGTCTGTAGAAGTTACAAGTTACCGAGGAAATGATTTCTGATCATCCACGGGTATTGTGGGAAAGGATGTTTGAAAATCTATGGTTTGAATTCCGGCTACCGATGATTAACATTCTGATCAAATATAATTCCAAGAATCGGGTGAGTTTTTACTTGATAAGTCTTGTAAATTGAACGCTATATTCGGTTCCTAGTACTATACAGCGACCCAAACACGAGAGGGAAGGAGTAAAGTATGCGAGAAGTACTCTACTCCAAAGGTTCATTTTAATACAGAACATATGAGGGTTTTTATAATATTTAAAATGTCCCTGGATCACCTCAACAGTTCTAATTTTATTTTTTATTTCTAGTATTAATTTGTAAATTCTAGCTTATATGGAGTCTATATTCAACACGCACTCGGACAGACACATGATGGACCTAAGGGGAATAAGTACAACCGAGTATAAAAATATCAATTTCTATCTAAATTTTGGCGGTTGTGACAATTATACTAATTGAAGATTTCTTTGTACTTAATTGGGCTCTCATTACGAATTCCAAATGTAGTAATCCCAGTCAAACTCATCTGGTTCAGCCACCTTTAATTTGTACTGTTTCGTGAGTTCTTAGTAAGCACATTGATTCGAACACTTTCAGTCATTAAACATGTTTATGTGTGTAACCGAAGAAAATTGTTCTGTGAAATTGAGGATCTCCTACACAAACAATCTGTGTCGAATAGTTGTAAGACTTGTCGTGTTGGACGCTCACTACCTGATCAACCAGCTTACATCAAAGTCACAACTCGCTTTAACAACCAATATGGATTAACATTTCGCTGTATTTAGATACTTTGATCATCGTATTACAAAGGATGTCATCACGGAAATATATTATCAGAAGTTGACACAGGAAATAGAATGTGATCACTTCCGCATGAGTGTGTTCACGATGTGCAATTAACCGGTGCGCACGTTTTGGCCCTGAAGAGAATCGGTAATCCATTCGATATTAAGTAACCTGACTACCAGGTGATCCGACCAGGTTGCAGGGACATTTCACTGTCCCTACAAAACCTTTGTTAATTGGAATACCGATTAAAACGGTTGCTGCTAAATTCACTTTATTACGAAAATATTCATCTAATGAAGGTTTTCTGTATCTTAACGTCCTACCATGTTAGCCTGAAGTAACACTGTATGTAAATTAAAAAAGCATTCGTAGAATTGTGTTCGGAGTAGTAACGCTAATGTGTATGATTGGAAATATCTGCGAAAATGCTCATGCATGTCCGAGGACCTCATCCTGTTATAACAAATCCACAGAAATTGGTAGAAAGAGGGTTAATTTATAACCCCAATATTATCTTTTATATTAGGATGATACATTGTTTAGTTAATATCTCCACGTGTATTCGTTGATAACTTACCTGTAAGCCTTTTGCCAGAATCAAATACTATGTAACACGATAAGTACAAATGCTATGTAGGGCGAATCATTGTTTACAGTGTTCTTCCCTAGATTCAAATCTATCCTTTGAAACGATAGAAGTTGGGTAGAAGTAACATAAACGTTAGGTTAATTCAAGGAACATCTTAAACATGAAACTATTTCGAAAACCGTCGAGTTTCATCACCACATTAACTCTGCTAGTTGACTGGTCCTACCGATCTCCCACATTATGAGAATATTCCATGTACCTACATCAAGTGTTGCTCTAAATGTAGCAAGGAACATCGGCACAGTGACCTCAGAAGAATCTCGGTTTTCAGCATGAGGCGTCATACTTTCGAAATAAGGATTCTTCAACTCCCAGACTACAGTTTAAATACTCTACATGATATTTTCTGGTTCACGCAATTTTAGCAACCTCGGTTTCTTCAACATGTAATTGCTTATCCCATGCCGCAATCATGTTGGAAAAGTGATCTAAGCTAAGCCGCTTCATGACGGTTTACGCCAGATAATATTGAAAGCTGGGGAGTTTTCGTCTGTTACCCACTAAGAGATGTTTTTCTGAAATACTTAGGTTATTATCTGTTAGTTGAGATTTGAAAACATCAGTCATCTTCCCAATTTTCAACAGAACAGAAAAAACCGACTTCGTTTTCCACAGATCTGTAGCGTTGATTCTGATTTTTAAAAAGGTGTTGTGTGGCCTGAAGGGTGACCAGATACCCCAAAAGGTTCCATTTTATGCTGCAAAGGATGAACAGGCCAGCTAATTCTTTTATTAATCATCTCTGCTCAAAAGCTTTGATGGAGAATGCACTAAATCTGCTATCTGAACCTCTCCGTTGTGTTTCTCAGGGCAAACCTCAATGAGTAACAAATTAAAGGGCTTTTATCCATGAAAGGTCGCACTTATACTAATTACTGATAAGCCCTGCTTTCAGCGCTCCATCGGTCGACGTGACTATAGCTCCTTCAGTGGACCGTCCCAAGAAGAGACCAAATACCATGTACATACCCACAGATTGCCGTCCCCCCCTCAAACACTAATTAGCTACACACATATACGCAAAAGCGTCTGCTACACATATTGAACTTTTTCTGTTATCATTAATTATTTCTGCCAGCTGCAGTGATCTAATGACCAAAGATGCTACAACTTCTAATAATCCCACTGTCTTAGAATAAGGGAGTATTCTATACCTACGCCACATCAACCCTCAATTAATTGTTAAATGTACTAGGATTAATGCAAACGATTGGCTGAAGTGCCATGCTAAGAGATAAAATATATCTGCGCCGTATCTTTGCATAATAAAGCGAGTAAAGGCATCTGTAGGCTCCCACCACATCGCCACACAGATACTGGATGCTAAAAGTCAATGCAAAGTTTTTCGCGGTTAGGACCAGTAAATTGCGAGACTTCATTCTTGGAACTACAGTGATGACATCGTCTGACCAATATCCTAAAAGAAGGGTAGACGATTACTCTAGATTTGTAATTGCTAATTGAGAATACTCTAAGTGTTACGTCCTAATCAGTTTCATTATCAATTTTTATTTCGCCCATCAGATTCAAGAATAAATATAATGTAAACTATATCTCTCTGCAACAAGAAAGCAAGTTGACTATCCAGTCGCAGATCACAAGTAACAAACATTTCACTCATTCTCCCAAACAAAGTTGGATCACAAAATTGTCAACTTTGTGGTTGTTGTACATAGTATTTCGCAGTGAGTCTTTTGAAGTGTGCGTTACACTATCCCATAGACTGTCAAGTGATACCTCGATAGTTTCTTCTCATTGTGTTTCGAACCGCCTCTGAGTCGAGAATTTTACACAAATCAAATCTTGATATTTCGGAATATAGAGAAAATCGACGCGTTTCAAGCTTGAGTAGTGATTTTGTGCTTGTTGTGAATTATTTTTCCTTTTGTGTATTTACTGTATCAAAACCATACATGGCATACTGTAACATGAATTATTCTGATTAGGTTTTAGGGTTTTCCTCGAATCCACGTTCCGTAACTTTCGTGTTAGTTGCTTCTTACACTGCTGATTACTTAATGCTTTCATCAAAGTTTCAGAATTCATTAGTTATGACAGGAGGTACATCGACCTATCTCAGTCCTTGCAATTTATAATACTGTGGAGGTGCGATCTCGTTTTGAATGTATCAATAGGTGTCGATACTAGGTGTTCTGGTAGAGAATTTTACTAATTCACTACTCGGTGTGAGAAACAGAACTCTAGAGGTAAACGGTTTGATCTCACTTTTTGAACTATCCTAAAATGTTCTTTAAATGAACAATCCTGGGATAAAGTAAAAGGTAAGGCCTAATAGTACTAAGATCATCGTTCAGTATACAGTAATCCAGTATTAGATCATTCTGTAACCTGCGGTAAGATAACAGAAACAGGTTGGGGAGTCTCAGTTTGTTTGTAAAAGATAGTCCTGAGAGACTAGATATAGATAACATGGTTTGAGGTAAAAGAATAAATTAGGGAAATACAAACTATGGGATAATTTTAAAACTAAAGATGTAAGCTAAGACAAAAATTGAATGTATTTACACCATTGAGACCGGCTCTGGAACTTGCAGCTGATTTTCCATATCTGTTAGGGTCTTACGCTATTTAATTAACGACAACACGTAGGTAAATATGGAGTGCTAATGACAAATAGTTGCGACACACCTAAATTCACTTATTTAATCCTAAAATCATGCTCGAGCCTTTGAGACGATTCACAATTATTCGGTGTAATATGCTTGATTTGTCTTATACATCATATGATAATCTCAGGTTTCCTTTTAGTGTTGAATCATTGCCAAAATCTGTTTAAAGGACCTATGTTTAGCGTAATGAATAAACTATATGTATAAAGGGGATGTTTCCTGAAGTGTCATAAAATTAACAGTAATCAAAGCTTTTGAGCATTATCTGGACTTTGACAGCGAAACATATTTACGTTGTTGTAAATCAATAAAAAATACATATATTAGTCTGTAGTAGTACATAATCTGCCTAATATTTAATTTCTGGCTTGCAACATGTCATTTAGCGAATGTTTAGAAAGGATAAAAAAACTTGTCATCATTCAGAACTTTTACAGTTGATCCAAGATTTCAGGCAGTAGCTCAAGTTCCAACAGCGGACAAACACTTGTCCCCCCCAAATTGCAGGGTTCATTTTTTATACTTATGAAGCTACGTGGTTGCCTGATTCTAGGTTTACTAATATTATCCCATAAACCAGTGGTTGGTAGGTTTAACAGACTCAAAAAGTTCCGGTATGAAAATCCACTACTACGTATTATTCTAAACGCTGGTCTGACCCTATCTTATTTGTTTTATGAAATGAAAAAATCATTTTGAAGTTTCGTTTGTTTTATGTTGTATTGTATCTACTCTCGTCTTTGGTAGTAAAAGCATTTACTGCGATCGAGTTCGGAAATTTTCTATTGATATCAACTCTGTTAACATACTCCATATTGTGATAATGAATCTCCCATTAGCCCTTCGTATTTCTTCGGACTTATTGACGATTATTTTACGTAAGTTGATTCTCGTACTTGATTTCCTTTGGTTTTAGTTCATGTTGTTTATTTTCTGATCAAGTACTGTGGAAGTCATAAATGGAGTTTCTTCTGTGATGATTGGAGCATCAAATATCCATATAAAGACAATACTATCAATGATTTAGTAGTAACCGTAGTTAGTTATCTCACACCACTTGTTACGGTAAATTGTGTTAATGAGAAAATAATCTGTCTGAAAAGATTTTCTTAGTTGAGATAATCACTGCTGTACTGAAGAAATGTACTGAAAATAAAAATTATTCAATTAAGGGTGTAAGTTGTCACTGTAACCAATCCCTCATGTTACCTTTATTCATTTTCTTAGTCTTTACCATTTATCTATGATTTCTGTGTTGCCGCTCTTATATCTCTTGGAACAACGTTTTTTCTAACTACAATTACAAAATACAACCTTGGCCGGTTGAGGCCACATTTTTGGGATATTTGCCAACCAAGTGTCCCTGTAAATTGTACTGGTTTGCAGACAACATATACATGTCAGGGTACCGATTCAAAATTGATTGCTGATGTATTGTAAGTGATATTTCCCTTTATTCAAATCAATTAGTTCTCCCACTCTTAATAGTTTTAATTATAGGTCAATTTTACCTCAAAATAATTTAAAAAACAGAGTACACTTAAAAGTTTTATTTTGAGACTCTCTGAAACCTATGGAGTCAAACAGTTATTTTTAATCAATTAATTCAACTCTCTTGATCTCTTCTGAGTTTTCATCTAAAAGAGCACGTCTTTCGATTACTTTGTGTCTTTAAATATCGTACTGCTTGTTAATATGAGTAGATATTCTGCCCGCTCATGAACAATCACGTGTATTCACTTTGTTTTCACAATACTGAAATTCGATGTTATATGAACTAGAGTTAGTAATTCTGATTTATTTTTAGGGTCCGCGTGATCGGGTTATTTGACAATAGCGTCTACTAATGATGCCTACGCTTATCTCTACCGGACCACCGACCTTCATTTTACAAATAACACGATCTGACCAACAAAAAATGATCGTAAACAATGACCCATAAAATTCATGTTCTTATTTTTCTCTAAAACAGCTTTCCTCTATCCCGACAGTCAGTCAGTCAGTAACAACGTGGAACTTCGTACGTACGTACATCAGTTCGAGTTGCCATACCACATTAGCACAGAGATTCAGTTATCGATTCAAATCCCATAGTGGTAGAGGTACTGAAAGTATAAGTAGAGATAGGGGACATTAAGGTTTGATGATGTTATTAAAGGAGTATGGTCCAGTGGAATATATTCGGAAAGAAAATAAAGGACATGAAGAATTCAGAAGATTAGAGTTTGAGAGAACACAAAGAGTGGATGCACCTGCGCCATTGCAAACGATTTTGAGCCATGTCATTCAAGGTCTCTAACCATCGGTTGCTATCGTCTCGCGGTCCCCAACCAGGTAGTCTACACCTACCAACATGACTCAGTCCACTTGTCAGTGACTTCATGGATTTCTGCCATGTTTTGGTCTGGCCGCCCCTACCTTTCTTCCAACCTACTCCTACACCATAAAACATAGCACGTCGGGGCAGTCGGTGGTCGGGCATGCGCAACACATGTCCCAGCCATCTCAAATGATTGAGTTTCACTACTTCCTCAATTGATTTTCCATCCTTACCTAGTACCCGCGGTGGTCCCAGGATATACGAGCAATGTTTCGAAGACATCTATGGTCAAATACTAGTAACCTACGAATATCCTCTACTCTTAGTGGCCATGTTTCACTGCCATAAAGTAGGACGGAACGAACTGCTGCACAGTAAACACGTCCTTTGGTTGATAGACGGATATCTCGCCTACGCCACAAATGACGCAAGTTGGCAAAAGCTAGTCGAGCCTTTTGTATCCGTGCTGAGATTTCGTCACACACCAGACCACAAGGGCTGATGATACTTCCGAGATAAGTGAAGCGGTCGACACGCTCAACTACTTCACTCCCTATCACTAGTTCGGGTGTCGACGCAACCCAATCCTGAAGTAACATTTTGCAGTCCTAAGTCAAGTACATCAAACCAAGAAATCCTATTATTATCGATTCATCTGTTTTCACTTACCCAAAACTCAGAATTAATTACCTCACCGCATAGCACCGCGAATTACGATGTCTGTATGACTACACCATAAGTGAAAAAACGAAGTAGTAAGTTTGTACTTAAGATAAACAATTTAGTGAGGGTAAACCATATGACAGTTGTGTATGTATCAAACAGAAGCTTGCAGTACTGAAAATATAAATGAAAATAATCCAGGTATTCAGTAATTGCGTAGTAAAAATAAGGAACAATAACTCGTGATGTTAGTTCTAAAAGTCCCAACTTTCTCAATATCCTCTCTGTTCTAACACAGTGAAATTAAATACATAGTTTTCTGATTTTAGGTTTTATCAGTAATGCTATTCTACAACTTACAACAATCATGCTAACTTTCCTAATTAAAGCCAGGTACCTGCTCTAGAACAAGAAGCTATATTAAGAACAATTTACCATCTTTGTTAGCACCCGAAATCGGCTCAATTACTGTCTTGAATGAAAATAATGCGATACACAAACATCAATTTTGCATTATTATTTAATTAAAAGCTCAGAATTTTCATATTCTGTTTTATCGAATCAACTTTCAAAAACTACAAGGTTTATTCATATGAATTCATCAATATACATTGTAAGAGTTCATTAAATTCGGTTATTTCACCAAATATTGTTCCATCGTTTTATTCAAGATCAAACTTATGGATTACAGAAGCAATACATTCATTTACTTGATTTTTTTATTAAATTTGTTACTTCATCTTCATAGTTTTACTAAATTAACATAAAATCAACTTATCTAAAATTACATTCATGTCTCCTGACCGTTGTTGCTACCTTGACGTGGTGGTCGGCCTTGCCTATCGTGATGAAGCAACTGAGCTATACAGTCTGGAACAACCGTTCCTCAAGGTCCTACCATGCCAGACAGGTCGGTTGAAGAGCGGTAAGACTAAAAACAACAAAACCAAGGTCCGAAGGCGAAGTCGTACTGCTGACTGTACAGAGGTGTGACAGCAGTAAGGTGTTTCCTTCAGACAACCAGCATAACAGCGATGCTGCCTTCCCAAAAGGAGGGGAGGGGTTAGAAAAGGTCGACCCTAAAAATGCACACCTCGCCTTATCCCACGGATATCCGTCTCCGGCGGTAAGGTCTCAACAAGTACGGAGCTAACACAAAAATTACTCATAGAAAGGTCCTGTGTGACCGACCTCAAGCAGCTGTCCCTTGGGCACTGCGGTCACGCTCTCAGGTCACTATGACCACCTCTAATCCAATTTCCTTTTCAGGCACCTCAAGCAGAACCCTTCCATGGTGTAGGCAACGGGGAAGTGACAACCGCCCTCATACCTCTAACAGCACTCAAGACCACTGTATTCATAATCAACCTACCTCTTCAATTCCTATTATTCCTCTTACTTTCAAATCTAAACTCCCTGACTGACATTCATGTCAATGCATACTCCTACACTGAAAATCTTTCTAATAAATCATATTTAATAATTTAACATCAACAATATTCTTTTGTTTTATTATTTTGTCTATTTAGTTTGTCATTCATGTCCGGCCATGCATCAACAGCTTCTGCTAGTTTATTTTTCACTGTGGTAGGTGTGATTTATTTTAAAAATGACCTTTTAAACTGTACGTTATAAATTAGGTGAATAATGATTGTCCCTATGGTTCGGGTTTCATTCATCCCTAAGAGGTTTATATACTAGTTAAGATTATTAATCTATACAATAGATGTGGCTTGTGACTTACTACACAAACATGTTTGGAATTGCGTTTAAGTTTTATTATTATTATTATTATTATTATTATTATTATTATTACTATGATAAGGTGAGCTGTGTAGTGGTCACTTTCACGCAAATACGGTTTATCGCATCATGAAGATTAACTGAGTTTAACAAAACATTAGAATATGTGTTCTAAAGGAGGACTTTACTATTTATGACTCAAAGCATTTCGGATGGTTCAGATAAATTAGTGGAATTTCAATCCGTAAATCTTGTGCGATGATGCAATATCATGGACTGATAACCATCCACTAAATTGAATTATCGATGAAAAATTTCTAATGAAACTGCTTTTAGAAGACAAGACAACCAGCCAAAAGCTTGATTACATGTCATTTAACAGATAAGTGGACAGGCGGTAGTAGTTTCTTAGGTCACTCACTAATCAAATAAGGATCCTTGTATCAAGCTTAATTCTTATTCGAAATATTGTCATAATTGGTTGGCAAGATCAGAGTTGATGCCATTAAAGGATAATAATTGTTTTGGGTTGTAGAGATTAGCAAATCCATCATCCAACCATTGTACAAAATTGCTGGTGGGGTCGTGAATGCTCACTTTTGATGAGTCCCATACTAAAACAAAACACATGTCTGATGATTCTTGGTTTTCAATGATTGTCTTACTAAAGTCAGTTCATGATGTAAAGTTATAAAATAATTGTTGTATTTCGTCTTATGAAAAACAACATCGTGAACTTTGAAAATCAATTACAGTTAGAAAATGGAAAAATACGATCGTGATTAATGACATATTTTTCCAGGAAAATAACAAACATTGTAAAAAAGACAGTTTGAATGAATGCTAAACTTATTACATTTTATATGTACATATAAAAATGTCTCTATTTAATCTTAAGGCAATAATAAAGAATTTCGAACCTGATATAAATATACATCAGACAGTTTTCCATCGGACTCCACATCAACACAGAAAAAGTCAATAAGTTAGTCATCAACGTGATCGATTACAGTGGAAATCTAAACACATTTAAGATAAAGTTAGAACAAAATCAATAAAATCGATTAATAACGATTATGATATTAAGACTCAATATTCAAACTGTGTTTAACTAGAGACATAACATTTTTGACTTTCTAATTTATATAAGGTAGACTTAATACTGACACTGTGTTGTTATGCATACAATTTTCGCCAACCTCATCATTTTAATTAACTTCAACATATCAATCACACCTACTTATGTTTGACGAATAGATAGGTATGTTTATCTGTGAATTGAGGTATAAACTGCAATATCTTGTTAAAATCCTGATGGCATGGCTGTTTGTTGTGTCTATTGATTCAAATGACATTTTAAAAAGAATACAATGAAATATCTATCATTTTAAATTTCCGATTAATCGATAAATTTACATATATATATATATATATATATATATATATATATATATATATATATATATATATATATATATTGATCTAGCACTAATTGGAATTAATTAATCAATAGATTAACTACTTTCATTAACATATGTGACTAAATTACTGTGCTAAATATTTTATTTTTTGCTAATAAAAACTACTAATTTTTTATGTTGAATTCATTCATTCGTAAAGTAATCAACTTGTCAATATTTTTTTCGAGTTCAATGTAGCCAGTTATTGTGACTCTCCAGCGTTTTCTAAAATACTTTTTTGTCAATATATTAATGTTAAGTGACAGAATAAAGAGTTATCTACAATACATTTAACTTTCCCCTACTGTTTTTTTTTAAAATAAAGATAAACATGTATTTCTTAGATGCTGAAATATACGTTAATCCAACACCAAATTTATTACTTTTTTTACAGATTTATTTACAGGCTCGACTGCATCTACCTGTGATACCTTTCCTACGACCATTTCTACAATACGTTCTGCTTTCTGTTTTGTTTTACATATGCTCCACACGTGTAACTGATCATTATCATCATCCAACAGATGTATTGGCTGGAGCTATATTAGGCCTTTTGACTTCTGTTTTCGCCGTAAGTACCATTCTCTCTCTCAGAATTACCATTCAGAAATGGAAATTTTTATATTGGTTCTATCCAACTCTTAATTTATAAACTTAAATCATGTAAAGGATATTTTAAGATGTATTTCCAAGTGATTTAAATAATTGTAATGGATCTACAATTGACTCTCGTTGACCTTGAACGAAAAGTCGGAATATGCTAATTAGTCGACTTTCTATCAACCAGTTCTCGTTTACAAATCGAGGATTCAAGAAATTCCTATGTGAATTCTAATGTTTTTCCTACTAGGTCTTTGATTTTCAAGTTTATTAGAGTGTATATTGTTGAATTATTGTTCTAATTTGGAAAAAGTTCAGTGAAATAGTGTCGAAGGAATAATAGCCAGTAGAATAACTCAATACACTGATATTCTTGAGCCCTAAGAATATGGTATGAGAATAGTGATGTATTGCGAATTGACTGAAACTAATCAATATAAACAATTTAGTCTAGACTCAGTGTCTAAGTGGTATGTGGAGTTAACTTTAGGAGACCTTAATGTTTCTAAGTTTGATTCCATGTAGAGAAGTAGGCGCACACTGCTGGTGAATCTCAACCTTGAACTAAATGTCTATGCATTTATCTTTGGTTTTCATTCACTCCATATTTGATATCAGTTTATAATGAAAGTTACATTGAATTTGTTTTTGTTTTGTTTACTGTTTAGTAGTATGATAATGCATGTTTCTCATCATGAATTGATAACAACTAGAGCTAAAAGTTTCGTATTTTTAACTTCAGTTATTTCGTGATATAGGGCAACAAATATTCAATATGCTTCTGATATGTCATTTTCAAAATAGTTTAATACTATCAGTCATACTGAGTAACAGTTCGCTCTGTATCCCTCTATGACTGTAAAACATGGCCTATAAAATTAAATGGCATGTGTAGACTACATATAGTTTCTTTGAAGTATTCGTCGCGTATCATGAAACGACCGAGTGAGCAATGTTGAGGTTAAGTATACGGTACAAAGAAGAAATGAAGAATTGGTTGATTAGACTATGATTCTTCATCAACTTAGGTCTCCAACCACTGTCTATCTCAACGTGTAAATTCGGCTAAAGTAAGAAAAAGTTGAAAATTTGGTGTGGTGAAACTAGGTAAGGGCATCAATTCATGGAGTCACTAATTCCTTGTTAGTTTAAGCCATGTTGATAAATTCAGACTACCTGCTGCCAGTCTTTGGAGACGGGTTATGTGGGTTAGATTCAGTTACGCAAGGAACACTTTCACTCCTTATTTTGCCTCAGATCATGTACCAGGCTCTACATTTATTATAGCTGACTGATCAATCGCTACGTTGTATTTGAACTTACGGGTTCTATGTTAAAGTTAATCTATGACCAAATTGAAATAATATCTGCAAAGCACTAGATTAAACAAACACGTTTTTAACCATCTATTTTGTTTACCCGTCTAATCTGAACACACAATATTGATTAAGGTCATTATTATCATTAATTACTGAATTAGGACCTTCAAACTTCAACCACTAAGATCGGTTTCAATAATCACATAGTATATAAACGTGCACTATCCGAGTAAGCTACGACTAACCAATTAAATATATCAATAAATTCATTTGATCATATCTATTTTGCTTATCAGCCTAGTTTATACAATTAAAGATTTAAATATCTCATATAAAAATGTTGAAAACACTTTTTTAAAAGTTACGCATCTTTTTATGGTATAATCTAAACAATATTGATTAGAAATCATGTGTTGTATCAGGTCCGATCTTTCACAATAGTTGTCTCTAATTATCTACTAATTCTTGACATTCTCCATTCAGGTTTTTTAAACTATATTAAATGAATTGATAGTGTGAATGAAAAAAGTAACCTCTGCTTAAGAAATAAAACTAGGTAGATCACTAACTATTCAATACCTTAGACATTTATCCATATTTATGTTGTACATACAATGCATGAATGTCATAAACTTGTCCAATACTATAATCAGTAAGTAGTAGGACAGAAATTAAATGGTCATTCACTAGTTCCATTGGACTAGTAATTATTGATTATTTTGTTTTCGTTTATTTATCTTCTTAATTTAACTCTTGTTTCCATTTTTCACGATTTGTATGAACTGATAGAACGATGAAATTTTTGTTCTATAGTTTATATATCACAGAACAAGAAAAAATAGTTTGAGTGGTGTGTTGTCAAACAAAGATAATGTATACTGTACACAGATTTTAGTACAATCATTTAGATTAATTTGATGACATGTAATTATTAAATATGATGTCATGAAGAGTTCATTAATCTGTTTTTCTTGGGAGGTGGCGTGTGGAAATAAATGCACCAGTGTTTGTAGGTGATATTGCCTTGTTGTAAAACTGTATCGTAACTATTTGTAAACATAATGTGATTGCATTTAGTGATGACCAGGAATAGAATCTAAAGCTTTCTAGCTAATTGTATTTGTGTGTTACGATAAGTGTTGATGTTATTTTCAATCCATCATGTATTGCTTTGTACTCCAGAGTATTTGTCCAGTAAACCAATAATTCTACGTGTGTAGATATGACACTGCACGTTTTAACGGCAAAAAGTGTAATTTTTCGCTAATAGAGTCTTATTTTACATAGTTGACTGAAGGCTGTTCAACATCAACACAGTTGAGACATTATTCCTCTATGATATTCATCTCATAATCAAATTAAATCTCGAGATGAAATGTTAACGGCAATCCACCATAATCATTTGGTCGTAAAACTAACTCAGTGTACTCAAACGACGTGTGGTTTAGTTCAGAGCAAAATCATTTTGTGATCTATTGAACAACTGTCGTTGATAAACGCTTGATCTAGACGTGTTATGATGCTATACTTTCTTAAAGTGATTACATTTCCATACAACGAAATAAGAAAAGACGGGTGGTGGCTAGCAGTGGAATCTAGGACACGCGTTTCGTCCTATTTTGGACTCGTCGGCTGAATATACCTGCATCCCAGACTTGGTGTTCACTCCGGGACTCGAACACAGTACCATTCGCTTCAAACGCCATCGCGTTATCCGCCTAGCTATTGAGTCCAGACAGTCACTAGCTTGTGCTTGTACATCCAACTGACAAGTACCAAATAGAACGAAATGTGCGTCCTAGATTTCACTGCTGGCCACCACCTATCTTTGCTTATAATGCTTGTGACTTAAGGCATTATCGAGGCGATCCGCACAGGATGTACATACGCCAATAAGAAACTGGCCAATCGCAGTCCTAAAATCTATAGGAAGATTGAAACCAACAATACAAAATGAATTATTACAACGAAATGTATATAAAGAACATGCAATTAGCGACAGAATAGCTTTATTTGAGATCATGAATCGATCAATATTGGGCTACCGTGGAAAACCTGGAGGCACTGGACAGCCGTTTCGTATTGATATGGGACTCCTCAACAGTGCACATCCGCAATTCTGCACGTGGGTTTCGGACACAGGACCTTCGGTCTCGCGCCCGAACGTTTAAACTCTAGACCACTGGACCGGCATCCAACGGTTTTAGTGTCTAACTTCAACCACCCCATGATATTGCGCAACCATTTTCCATCGTCTTCGGTAGGTAACTGCCTCTCACCGAGGTTTTCTAATGGTGGTCTGGCATTGATCGGTTCATGGTCTCAATCAAAACCTAACAATTCCCGCAACCATATGCTGAGAATAGCTTTAATTGTTACCTCCAAGTATAATGATTGCTTGTAAAATAAAATCCATACCATACACTTCGTAGGAGATATTTACTTAAAACCATTTCCTGCTTTGATACAGTGGGCAATACCTAAACTTGTCACTCATTTCTGTTTTTTCTTATTTACCTTCTCCACTTTTTCCTTCTGCAGTTTTTTTGGTATTTGGGTAATGTTTTCAGTCAAAACGAAATTGTTAAAACATCTCCCTAATAAGCTGGTGGTACAATTCAGGACACCGCTTCCGGTCATTGGCTACAAAAAGAAAATTGGAACTGGAGTTACTTTTTTTTCTTTAACAGATTTTAATAACCGCAACTTCGTCATACATATCCCTTTATAACTAATAAAATTCCTGCTTACTTGTTCTATAAATTCCTTTTTTTATTTCATACCTAGATTAATTTACTACTTTGGTCATTTTCAGTTTCTTAACGCTGAATGAATGGTGTATGTTCGTTTTTATGGTTGAAGTTGTTTGTGTGCGCGTTTAAAACAATTATGCAAGAGATTAAATAATTAATTCTTTTCGGACTGTTTTATCTATGGGGTTTTCGTTTTTCAAATAATTAAAATTCAGTATACCCTTCGTCCATCCCTACAATTTTTTCATCTGTTTTTTCTTTAACCGATGTGTACTGATTTCAGACAAGCTTCCCGTTTTTATTGTATCACTTAATCGGTTCAGTTTATAACTTCATAATGCAGTGAAAATCACTTACCATGCAAAACATTCATTGTGCATCGGGGGTTACAGGGTCTTAAAGAATCTACACTAAATAATAATACTTAAAGTTACGGCTTTTTCCCAGTAGTTTTTTAGTTGCGCGTTTATTTTGGGGATCGTGATACGCATTCTCATAAAATTAATGTTACTGCCAAAGTTATAAATGAAAAGATCCAGATTGGCGCAGATATGTAGCTGACTGGATTAGCGGGGTGATAATACTTGTTTTTACTAAAGAGACGACTAGTTGTTTGGGACGATAACTTGGCGCTCAAAAGTGATAAACACCAATCCATCGTCTTAAATCTGGGACAGTCCGTCTTGTAGTTAACTCAAACTGGGTATCAGAGTTTCGCATGTTACTTAATTACTTTTCCCCTTAGCTTCCTTTCGTTTGTCGGTATTTTAAACTTATTCAACGTTTTATTATCGCTGGTATTACTGCTGAAGGTATATTCTAAACTGCGTGTCACTCATGATACAATCAATTATATCACACCTATTTTTCGAATTCCCATCCTCTATTTTGACAATCATGACTGTACATCTCTCGGTGAATGGTGTGAAATGCATTTTTGCTAACATACATGTAAGTTGGCATGTGCTTAACGCCGGAAGACACCTTTAGTCGCCGAAACTTATTAACGTGAAATGAAGTTGAAAAGCCAATGGGTCTTTTACAAACGGTTAGTTTTCTATTACTTCATAATAGTGACAGTCCACTTTTACTCATTATGTAACTATACGGTGCAACATAGATAGAAATAATCCCGAGTTAAGTTACATATTTGTTTAAACGTTTGTACACAAGAATAACCCTATGGTACATTAACGTTATCACTATGTAAACATTGTAGAACGAAGTCTACAAGCTGGGAATCAGTGACTAGAACCAGTTACAAAAAGAGCAAGAAAATTTAACTCAATTCACAATCATCCTTTTAATGAAAAGTATTTACATAATGCATGGTTTCGAGGACTTTGCAAAATCGGATCGCAACACCTCAATCTCTCTATTTTGGGGGAAATTACGAGCTATTTTGCTTAAATTTTGATTTTCCTCTAATATTTACGAAGACTTTGGGGAAATCAACTTGGATAAAACCCCAAACTTTCATAAGCGTTTTGGTGAAATCATTGAGAACTAACCAGAATTTTCACCGTATTTAAACACCTTTATTTTTTATTTGTAGTTTATTTCGCAAATTCAACACAATTCTAGAACTCTTACTCCTGTGTTTTGCACATAAATATTTATGTTGTCGTTCCAAATGACTTACTTTTAACCAAATCTCATTATCTACTTGGAATTCTTGACGACAAGTCAAAATATTGGCCATCAGTGATTCCAAAGGAAGAGTTGGCCCCACAGGATAAGCTGTGTCGAAGCATTTAACAAACGTCCATTGAAGTCCGCTTGCTTTTGGTTGATTCTGAAGTGGTCGATCAATTAGATCTAACGCAACCACATGACCTAATATTGCCGAATAGAATTGTTCTGCTTTAACATTTTTCAGTGATTTTCCATTGACCAAATCAAGTTCGACTTCATGATGGACTTCTCCGCTCCCATTTCGTAATTTAATTTTTACCCCTTCAACAATGCAGCTAGAAGGTATTAAAAAGACAACAGGTGAAGATCCAACCATATTTCCTAGTTTCTTTGCATGGTCTGCATAGTTTCGTCCAACTGCCACTATTTTTCGACAAATGTCCTCCAGACTTTTTGACATTAGTTCCACACAATATACTTCTTGTAAGTTGGAATATTTAAATAATCTAAGTCTTCATTACGCTACTGAAAATACTGTAAAGTTATGCCAACCCTCCTTTATGAATAATGTACCGTCTTTCTGCGTTATCCATTCACGAGCATCTTTAACAGATCATTGTTAACTAATCTCATACCGAAAATGTGGAGAAATATAAAGATGATCCAACTACCTAAGAAAGTGTCTGGTGATAAGAATGTGAAGTTTAGAGCCATAGTAACCACTTCACCTTTCCTCAAAGCAACGGAAAAACTACTGCTACTCCCACTTCAACCTGCAATGAAAGACCATATTGACCGTATTCGTATAAAAAAAGTACCTTAGATGATGTTATTATTCTGTAATATAATACAGCGTTCAGCTTGAAAGTTGTTAAGAAGTGTGTTTGATGAGTTTTTCTGTACTATACTTCTGCTTTTGACTCTTCCAAGACAACTTTCACTTAACAAGTTAATCAGCGTCAACATGAACAGCTAGATAACCAACTGGCCATGTTCCTACCTCTCTGGAGGAGAAAGAAGCACCGTTCAACGTCTCTACTGTCTCATGAAGATGTGCCATTAGAAAATATTCTTTCCTTTCCCTTTCTTTTCTATATGATCTGCCATCTTCAATTGTGTTAAACATGCGAACGATCTCACTGTATGTATACCGATTTCTACCTCCTTGCATCCCCTTGAAATGAATGAGTTCTTGTACTGAATGGTAGTCTGTTGTTAATCATCTCTCAGTTAACTCGTCATGAACAGCAACTAAACAACTTGGGTCGATTAGTTAAGAGTTAACCACAAATGCCAGAACATTAAAGCTTAAGTATTTATTCACTTCCTTATTTTGTATGGGGATTGTATTTCTTATTATTTTACATTGAATGCGGAATTCGTGTGTTTGAAAAGGTAACCTCGCGCCCTACTCCACCTTCCAGGGTATCAGAATAGATATATTCTTCTATCGGCACGAAACTTGTACCATTGAAGATTCTTTGATAACAACATTGTCGAAGGCCATTTATCTTGGTATTGTTTTCTCTTTCGATCACTCTTGATCTACTCAATTTTATTGATATCGAAGAAATTGTTTCCGGCTGACTTATTACTAGAATAGGCCATATGCTTTTGCTGTATTTCGAAGAGTGTTGGCAGGGTGTGTGGTGAATATTTTGAGGTCATTTTTAATGTGTTTGTAGATAGACATCTTAAATCTTGCAAAATTCTGACGTATTGTTTTGATGGTTTTCGAACGGCGTCGATGCGGAAAATTTGCACGTCTGTGGAAATTTATCGAGCTTTACTCAACAACTATGTTCATGTAGAGGTATCACTTTTTATACGCTGCACGATTTGCGATAAACAACTTGCGAAACGTGTTGGATAGACTAGTGTTTCGTCATAAGGGTTGACGAGTTGTCCCGGTAATGCGTCCTAAATCTGCATCTCAAAACCCGGACTCAGATTGATCGCACCGTAATGAGCTACTACTGGCGTGGTTAGGTACAAGACCACCTACCTTGTCTCTGATCATTCTCATATTTGCGCCAATTTTAACTTGCATTTCAGTGGTCAACAAATTTGTCGTCGTAAACAGATCAACGCAAGCAAATTGGTTGCAGCTTCCGTTTCAACTAAATATAAAACCGAGAAAGGCTCAAGTATAGATGAGCATTGGTTACAAGTGCATGATACCATGAAAATGGCAAGTAAAGTCGCTTGTGGTTTCGCAAAACGTCTAGCTTATAAGCACTGGGTTCCTAAATGCTCCTTACAACTCATTGAAACACGTCGGTCTGCTCTGAGTGACCGCGAACTTGTCGATCAATATTGTTATGTAATGAAATAACGCAAAGCTTGCGTAAGTACCAGAAATCCTAATGGTCGGAATGTGCTAACGGGTTGAATGTAGCTGCTGCTTCCGGTAACCTTCAGAGACTCCAACTCATCTGAACCACTGGCAGCAAGAGGTCTGGCGTAAGTGAAACAACCTGTGAAGATGACGAGATATCAATTACTAACATCCAGTGACGTCTTGGACGATGGGCAGAGTTTTTCGAAGAGCAGTTCAGTTAATCTGTTGCCTCGACGACATCGATCAGGCTGTCGTGCTCTCCATAGCTAGTATCACCTGATCTACCCACTCCCGTGAAAAATGACACAAAGCACTTTCTTATTCATATGTTATGCACTGTAAAAGTTTAAATCAACTCCGAGTGGATTTGAAAATCTATTATTTGATTGCGAAACATAGTCGAAAGGTCACGGCTTGATTCAAAGTGTGACTGTTAACCTTTTGCCTATCTGCTTGGGAGGATTGCTGAAATCCCTGCGGATAGATATTTGGTCTCATCTTGTTGGGAATATCTTTATTGATTCTCAGGTATCGAACCCTTTGGTATTAACTGTTTCTTTTATTGTTTTTGCATGCTACTTTGCGTTAGAGAAACTTCTGACTGTATAGCACAGGATGTACCGTTTGAGGTATTTTGTATTTTTGATATAATTTGTTCTATTTCGTGAATTAGAACCGTTTAAATTGAGCACAGAGTTTGTATTTTGATATAATTTAACACGAATGTCTCACAAACGCTTGGTAAACTATACAGAAGAGCATAGTCCGGCCTATTTGAATACATTTTGATCCGTCAATCCTGCGTTCAATCCGAATGCTGGCAGTTTGGTCGTTACAGTACCGTTATGTGGTTTATGATTTCCCTGGTTATGTGTGACCGACATGTAATCACAGTCGATGAATACTAGTCAATACTTATGGAACATAATCATTATATTAGTACCTCTTGACTGGCATCAAATGAAGAAGAAAAACTAAAGAACCAAACAATAAAAGATAAAGTTATATGTGTTTTTTAACGCTCTACTCTTTTGATGCACTTTCCGTCCCAATGAACAGACTATTTTATTCTAACTTTGAACTTAGAAAGAGAAGTCGATCAGCCTCCATTGTTTAACGCTTTATGCAAGTACCTTGCTAATTCATTGTTTCTATTTTTTCAGCACCACGCTCGCAATGCACAGCTACAGAGCTGTCAAAGTATGCGCCTTCTCAAGGCCATGGCTCACACTAAGCGCTCTACAAACGTACTTTATAACAACTATAAACTTAAAAGGTTGTATTTCATAAATACTTAGCACAACCAGAATTCCTGCACAATTATTCCGGGTTCGAGTCGTGGACTCCATGCCACTTCAGAAAATATTTTAAAACTGCATTCAGTACAATACTAAGATATAAACCTGGTCATCAACTCTATGAGACATCTGCACGAATGTATTTTCTTCTATTTTTATTGATTTCATTTGCTCAACAACTACTTGGAAAGCATACTGTCTGCAAACTAAATTTGCAGCTTATAGATCATGCCTATAAAAATGGTGTGTACCTGCCGTGATAGAAATATATTGTGTTTCCCTCATGCCTCACCCGTACGAAGATTCTACTCCTATATAACACGTTTTATACTGTTAACGGATGTGGGCTGTTTGTAATATAATGTGTTGTTCCGCAATGTTTGTTAACGATTATAGTACCATCTTAAACAAGAAGTAGGTTCCGCCAGGGACTAAGCAAGCATCTCAGCGATACTACATTCGGTGTTGGAGTTTTAAAGATAGTCAGTGGCAGGACTAACTACTGTGATTAAATATGGTTCAAAAGCCTCATTGAAAAATATGATTTTTTAATATGGAAACATCATGTGAATACAGAGAAAATTCAGTTAGGTATGAAATTAAGCTGATCATCAAATACAGGTCGTAGTTACTTGAACTATCCATAACCAAATCAAGGCAGATTGTAATCGCTTTTATCCAACATTGAAAAAGAACAATCGTTTAGTGTTTCACGGCAACTATAACACAGGAATACACATTATAATGTCCCTGCCATTAATTTATAGTAATACGTTTATGGTCATATAAATTGATTTATGTGAAACTGAAAAGAAATTACAGTTTCAAACCACTTGTTATCTAAGGGTATAACTATAGTCAGTCAAAACAATAGATTCTGACGACGTAGCTTCTCCGTTATTGCTAACTGTACGTACAATGTTAAAACACAAGTCTCCAGACGTTTCAAATATGAACGGACATATCTGCCGACCAGAAGTTCACCAAGAGCGTGGATAGAACTTTTGTTACCAACGAACTTCTCCAGCGGATTTTTGTTCTCTGTGGAACGTGACATGCATCTCATCTCACAGAGAACCAAGTTCATCATGCAGTTCCTTGTCCAGCTATTGTTATCCCGAAATAAATCTATGATGGTTATGGTAACAAACAAATGCACTCTTACCTCCAAGAGTTAGACCTTTGGTATTGCCATGCAAAATATGGCCACACCACAATATGTAGTCACTAAAACGCTCACAAGTACATCGTGCGCGCAAAGTGCCAACCACGCGCATTATATGCTTGTCGCAGCGGCGGATGTTTTCTTCTGCCATTACCTCGTGTCTTATTCCCCTGAATTGCATATACCTAGCAGCTACAATCTGAGCTGGGAAAGCTACGAGCTCATTTAAAAGAGTTAGGAATGACCTTGTAACCAGTAATTGATGGCAATTTTAACTATATTGCCTACTTCAAACTTTGAGAAACGTTGAAGATTTTTTATTCCATCATATAGACGCAAACAAATGTCAGTGTTTGTTTTAACCCGAAACACACAGAACATCAACGGAAGAGGCCCACCTCGTCGGAGATACACATACATTTTATAGGCACATTTTAGACAGTTGTTTGTCTAATTCTCCGGGCCTGGTACGTGTTCCTTACACTGGCGAGCTTACCCTGACTTCAGAAAAATCCAGTGACCTCTTAAGTATCCATATGCCCGTGGAAAATTTGTTCTCAGACACTCGTAGTAATGAGTACATATTGTAGCGGTAAATAAATCCCCAAAATAAATGGCTCTGTAAGTTTTCGACATTGGATGCTGACCACATTAGTTTTAATGGACTCATCTGACTGAAGGCGCTCGGTCATGCATCCGAACCAGATCACGTGTGGGAACGCCGTACTCAACATCTAATGCAATCGCTAGCCAGATTAGTTCGAACGATCCTCGATATATCAAATATATCTTCGACCTCCTCGCTTCTGTCTTTTGATTTCACTTGGTGGGTAGGCTTCATAATAGGTGTTACTGGTAAAAGTGTTGTCAAACTCTGAATACTTGTGGCATCTTCAATATGAATACAGTGGATCATGTAAAGCGTAGCTTGGTTTTTAAAAGATGTTCCAAGAGTTTGTAGAAATATGGTCCACTTCTGTATTAGTACTGCTCTAATAACAGACCTAATCCTGAAATTGTACATTTGTCATGATGTAACTGCCTAATTCACATCATTGTCTACCCTGACATATCGTATTGTACTAATCATCAATACATTTCGACTGGAGACAGAACTATACACTTAATATGGATCAAAATAATGTTACATAAGTAAGCCCATGCCTGAAAGACCGAGCCATGTCATCCGATCAATTCGAACCAATTGAATTCATCAATGTCTCCTTCTTCATTGTTGGATTGAGTGTCTATTTTCCCAGTTGTCTCGTGTTTAACTTTGAGGATTGTGTCGTTACGGCCCAATACCACTACAAGTTTGCGAAAATCATGATATATAAACTGAAGCAGTTAGTCTGTGCTTTTGAGGCTTATCTTTTCGAGAAATAGTCATGAAACATCGAAGTAGCATGGTATTCTGTCGGCATGACTGTAAGTAGACCGTACCGTGAAAATTTCAATCCCCACCGAATTAATGGCGAAAGCACGTGTATCATAATACCGCACATTATATCTTCGAAATACATATGTGGTCTTACGATGCCTTTGCATCATTCTTCCTTGCAAAGAGCATACACAACGGTGAAACTTTTGCCGAAGACTATTAATTACGACTAGCTGGAACGGTGAAAATCTTCAAAATAATGTTGTTGTTATTCATAACGTACCCAACTTTGTTGGTCTTATAAGTAAAAACGATACATACTACCTCTGGAAACGCGTGGTAGATAGCTATTCGCTCCCAGCGGTTGGAGCAAATCATAAATATATTTCCATTTTACACTTTGGGTGTTTAATGTCCAAAATAATTTAGTTACAATATACGTTTAACCACCTCGATACGATTGTCAGCACATTTTGTCAACATTGTCATTTTTAAGCTGCTAGTGAAACTTACAAGAAACCAGTTATCAAACGGTACACGTTGGTGAATCGCTCAACAAAAATGGTCTCTAATATGATGATCACTATCACCACTTATATCCTGAGAAAAAGTATCTGATCCCCATGCACTGCGCTTACATTCGCATTTACAGACATGTCTGACGAAGAAATGCTTTCAAGCTACGTCATATTAGTTTATTCCACATGCCAACATGGCATACTTGTGTACGTATACTGTGCAAAGAATTATTGGCCACAGAAGTTCTGTTACCTCACATACTTCTCTCAGGCAGGTCTGATATTCGAGTGCTGCTGCATTCGTTCATTGCAAAAATTTGGGAAAGGCTCCTGTAAGATCCATTTTGAATGTTTTGTGTGTGAAAATTCATCCACATATACACTTGTAGTTTATGTCTATTGATTCCTTTAGTTGTACTTTTTTAGTCTTTTTGATTCCATTTGAGTTGTTAGCATTTGTATTTTATTATAGTTTTTATTTTTATTACGCTTTCACTAGGTTTCCGTGTTTCTTCCTGAACTGCCTTCATGTTGTTTTACTTGATACTTATTCTTGGAGGCAGCCATATTAGTTTGTTCCTCCCTTTGATTGTGTTGCTTGTACGGTGTACGGTGGAGCAACTTCGTGGATTGGTTGAAGTTAAACATTAACACCATTGGATGCCGGCTCAGTGGTCTAGTCGGTTAAGCGCCTGACGCGAGACCGATAGGTCCTGGGTTGGAATCTCGCGAGGGCGGGATTGTGGATGCGCACTGCTGAGGAGTCCCATACTAGGGCGAAACGGCCGTCCCGTTCTTTCAGGTTTTCCATGGTGGTCTAGCTTCAATTAACACATGATTTCAACCAGTGAAACTACATGGAAGTCAAAGAATAAAATAGCGTGATCGCTTTCATCTAGAAGTGGCATGCAATACAGATTTGAGACGTCATCCTCATAATGATTCAGAGTCCAGGTCGTACCTGGTCTCTTCTTTCGCATGTTGCACTAGGGCACATTTGATAGCCGCATCAACTACTTACTGCTCGAAGGAATTTTCTGACAATTCAGTTCTCAGATTCGTCCAGTCTACCGTAAGTGCATTAAAGTCTCCTGGGACTAGACAACGACTATTTTGTGACTAAGCCTTGAGATCTTCTAGTAAAACTTCATTTACTTCACAGCTTGAACTGCGGTAGACCAAGCCAATCAGCATCTTTTGTCCCTTGTATTTCAAACGGCAACTAACTAATTCTCACATTTAACTCTCATGGAATGCGTTTTCAATAATTATGAATCGGAAATTATTCCCAATGAACAGAGCTACTCCTTTACAATTGTGGATTCTGTCGGCCCTTACTAACGTGGAACCTCCAAACTGAAGTTCCTTACTGTATATAGGTTGCGTGAGTCAATTTTCTGCGACTGAGTTTACATCTAGCTTGGTAGAGCCAATCTGTTCACTTAGTTCCGACGCTTAATGAGCAAGCTCCGGACATTTGTGTAATAGATCCGAAGCCTGCTTAAATGTCTTTGTGCTGCATCCATAGTGGCTTCGACATCATTCTCTGCCGAGGCCTCATAACCCGAAAATTTACAATTCGCAGGTCCTTTTCGTCAGCATCTAACCTAAGTTTGAGTTCTTTTTCAGTCTTTCGTCTTTTCACACGTTCTGCGAGCGGCAACTGCTAACAGATCTTCCTCCTGACTCCTTCAGTTTATTACCATTCTGTAGTATTATATACCTTTGATTAGGTTATTTGAATGCTAATTTTATATTCCTGTTTTTGTTCTGTTTCAAGTCCATTTGGCTACTTAGTCTATAAACCTTTTACGATTGACTCCGAGGATATCCTGTGTCATTAGCTGGTTTTGGTTACTGTTTTGTCATCTCAATGTCATGTTCAAAAGGAGTTCTTTTTTGTGATCTTTCACTCTCTTTGACTCAATGGAAAACAACTGCCTTGTCATTATGAACAGTTTTCAATTTTATAGCTACTTTTTGTGAATTGGCTTTTCTTTGATAATTTTGTGTCATTTTTTATTCTATATCTGTACCCATTTATCAACTTTCTCTGGAGTATCAATCACAGTCGCGTCACACACATTGGTTGATCCTGTATGATTGTGGATGACTTAGGTTGTTAGGTTTTTGTTTAATTGCTAATAACGGACCTAGCCCTTGCGACTAGGTTTTCTAGGCGTTCTGTCATTTGGGGGACGGCGGACAGAAGAAACTTTTTCCTTGAGCTTTTGTTTCTAACGGACCTCTCTAAAATCGATCCTTTCTCATTTGGCCAATTTAGGTCAATCGGTTCCGAGTTAATGTGAGGTAACTTCACACCAGTTTGTGTATCGTCCTAGTGAGTGCCGTCTAAGATGTTTTGACTACGCTTACCAGTACTCCTCTTAAAAGCAATCACCACAGCAATGGCTTTGGATAGCAAGCTGTTTGTGTATGAGCGACACGTCTGACATAATCATAGGCAACCACTTTTAATGATCCGTTTAAAAGCGGCAGGCGTTAAATTTATGCAGACTTCGTGGTACCATCGATTACACTCATCGCACTGCAACCCGCATTCTATAGCGTATCGACATCCCGGGAGATAGCAATTACTTTTTCTGTAATGTACAGCCATACAAAAAGTGAAAACTATTCGGACCAAAAGTGCAAACAAATATTAAACGAAACAATGTGCTTAAAAATACCAAAGATTAAGCACTGTCTAATAAAACAATACTCTTGGCGAGTACTCTAACTAAAATAGATTCATTCAAAGTGAAAACAGTAGTTTCAGTGGGTGATTTACGACAAAATTAACTCAGGGAAGAAAAACACTGCTGTCCTTTTTAAATAGAGCGCAGGTCCGTTTGTTACTCTTCCAACCGCAATATCCCTACCATAACAGATATTTACAAAGGCAAATCATCAATCAAAGCTTTTGAAATACGTAATATAATGAATATCATGACTTTTAGCTACATGCTATCTGTTACAGCGTTTTAAATTCGCTCGTCGGTTGGTGTGATTTTGGTTAGTTGTTCAAGGCCGCTGGTTGGTGTAATTATGGTGAAGTTTGTATGAAATTGATTGAGAACTTCCTAAGATTCCTAGTTGACGTTTGGATTTCTCGAAATTAAATCTTCCACCTTGCTCGTTATCCTGATAGTTTGTATCTGTTATCATCCCCAATTTAAGCCTAGAGCGAATTTGTCAGCTGAATACCGGCTTTCCATCGATTCGCCAACGAGTGAAACCTCAGCACATGATTTAAACTTTATGCACTCAGAAGAAAGCTGAACCGACTGAGAGATTTCTATCACAAGGGTTGTCATAGGCTATCCAGTTTGTTGTTGCTCCAAAAGTGAGATTAAAATTCTGCTTTTTCCTAAAACTTCCGATTACTCATGAACTGGTCAAGTAGTTACCACGATAAATAGCTTTTATAACTCACCTCTACACATAAATTATATACAAGTGTTTCAATAATTCCTACTTCGTTATAATAAGTTTGAGTTAGAAATGAATGCAGGATAAATGTTTAGTTTCTATTCTAATTGCCCATAGTATTTCGAAAGAACCGTGAGGAAGAAAGAGCACTAACCAATAATATTATGAGAATATCATTATGATGCACTGAGATAAAATAGATTCAAGATGATACATTAGTATAGGTAAAAAGTCCAAAAATAAATAACTCTATTTAATTAGTCCCATAAAATGTTGTTTCCGGGTTTTATTCCTGAGTTTCATGTAGAAAGACTTGGTATGAACAATGAAACTACGGGATAAACAACCTATCAGGGCATCACTTAATACTTGGGAAGCCGGATAAAAAACGAAAGCAAACAATGGCTATTTGTATACAAACCTGTGATCTGATAACCCAAATATACTTAGCTAAAATTGAATTCGTTGATATACTAAGGTCACTCAGTGATCGATGTCAATTTTGTCGCTATAATCGTTATAAATAACATTTGTAACCTACAAAGTCATCACAGGATTTCTGATCTGATTGAGCTTTTATTGTATCTGGTTCTTCAGATGTTTAAAGTGGAAATTCTTCAGACCAGGAATGCACACTATGTGGATCGTTGTGCTTAATTTCAAAAGTTGAGTTCTTAATGAAAAGCTCCAGCTTATCCGCTTAGACAAATCTCAAATGTCTGACCAATACACATTCGTTCCAAGTAATGAGGACTCACTAACCGATAATCTGTTATATTGTTATCATCCAACAAATTATTGTGACCTGTGGTTTTTGTTTATTTATTTATAATTTAATTACTAACAAGTTTTCGGTGACATCCTTTTGGCAATCATAACAGTGGGAGTATCTTATACTGTCAAATTACAGGAACTGTACTAACTTAACATGTTACATTTATCTTTACCAAACTAATGTTACTTAACATACCTATTGAAACTTAATGTGTTCTATAAGATAATATAACGTAATCAGAAGACATTTTAAGTTAGCTCAAGCTTCATAGTTCAAATATATTCACATTTTATTGCTCTTCTTTCCAGTCTCTTTATTTCATCACAAAAATGCTTTTATTAATTAGTAATAGAGCCTGGTTACTTAGACCAGGAATGCAATGTGATCCACAGCCTAATTAATGAATCATTATATGTTCTTTCTTGTATCAAATACTCAGAAATATTGATAATACATGATTACCATTAATTAGTATATCCACATCTGACCTCAATTCCGCCTGTTTAGAACAACAAAATTAGTCGTTTGTTTTAGCAAATGATGCTACCACTTTGTGTTATTTTACATGATATGTATATGTATATTCATTTATGTCTTTTGAGTATCTTCCCCCGAATGCCCTGGTACCGCTGGGGCCGGAGGGGTCTGCTTTTCCTCTCGAAATGATCTCACATAGCCACGTGTATACAGCCGCCGCCAGGGAAGTCCTACTCACTGTCTTCTTACGGCAGGGGTGTTGTTACGAAATTGAGAGGATGAAAACCTAACTAAAGCACCAAAGATTCCACTCTAGTGAAATGCCATTCAGATAATTGATCCTTGGTTCTCAATCTGACATCAGTTCAGGGTGAAAATTATCGTCCTGACCGTTGTTGTTACCTTGATGTGGTGGTCGGGCTTGCCTATCGTGATGAAGCAACTGAGCTATACTGGCTGGAACAACCGTTCCTCAAGGTCCTACCATGCCAGACAGGTCGGTTGAAGAGCGGTAAGACTAAAAACAACAAAACCAAGGTCCGAAGGCGAAGTCGTACTGCTGACTGTACAGAGGTGTGACAGCAGTAAGGTGTTTCCTTCAGACAACCAGCATAACAGCGATGCTGCCTTCCCAAAAGGAGGGGAGGGGTTAGAAAAGGTCGACCCTAAAAATGCACACCTCGCCTTATCCCACGGATATCCGTCTCCGGCGGTAAGGTCTCAACAAGTACGGAGCTAACACAAAAATTACTCATAGAAAGGTCCTGTGTGACCGACCTCAAGCAGCTGTCCCTTGGGCACTGCGGTCACGCTCTCAGGTCACTATGACCACCTCTAATCCAATTTCCTTTTCAGGCACCTCAAGCAGAACCCTTCCATGGTGTGGGCGACGGGGAAGTGATAACCGCCCTCATACCTCTAACAGCACTCAAGACCACTGTATTCATAATCAACCTACCTCTCCAATTCCTATTATTCCTCTTACATCGACTTTCAAATCCAAACTCCCTCTTTCGGCTTCCTCCTCAAGTGTCACCACAGCCAACGATTCTAGTGCGCGAAACACTGTCCCAGGTCTACTGAAACCTCGCTCCAAACTACACATTGGAGCCTTCAACGTACGCACACTATGCCAAATCGGTCAGCAGGCTTCCTTGGCTAAAATCTTAGAATCTCGTACAATTGATGTATGCTGTGTCTCCGAAACACGCGTACAGGATTCTAGTGTGGTCATTCACTTGACCTCACCTCGGCAAAACGGAGTGCCGACGAGATACACCCTCCGTGTATCTGGCGACCCGATGGCTAGTTCTCGTGGACTTGCAGGTGTAGGCATAGCACTAAGCATGAGGGCGGAACAAGCGCTATTAGAGTGGATCCCCGTTAGTAGTCGTCTATGCGCTGTTCGGCTAAACGGCTCCGTAAGAACTCGAAAGGATAGGGACACACGTCGTTGCCTTTTCGTCATTTCTGCCTACGCTCCCACTGACTTCAGTTCGGATGAAGTGAAAAATGAATTTTACAGAAAACTCTCTGAACTTCTTCAGAAAGCTAAACGTTCAGACATAGTACTCGTAGCAGGCGACTTTAATGCCCAGGTAGGTAGCTTAAACGAAACAGAAAGACATTTAGGTGGGTATTTTAGTATTCCGGCACAGAGAACAGATAATGGTGATCGTCTGCTGCAACTGTGCTCAGACAATCGTTTATTTTTAGCAAACACAAATTTTAAGCATAAGGAGAGACATCATCTAACATGGCGACCCCCTGCACCAAACCAACGATGGACTCAAATAGACCATATTGCCATCAGTCATCGTTGGAGAGGGTCAATAGAAGATTGTCGCTCATTCTGGAGTACCTGCTTGGACTCCGACCATGCCCTAATACGAGCACTCATCTGCTTGCGCCTCACTGGACGCAAAAAAGCCACACAAAAAAGACTCATTAGAACCGAATTGAGTAATGAGAAAACCAAAAGTAGGTTCCAGGAACAACTGAGGTCACACTTAGGTAGTTCTGAAAACGAGGCTGACCCGATGTTGATTGGAAAGACATACAAGCAGCTGTGGAAACAGCAGTGACATCTACTAGTGATTTAAACCACAGGCTTACAAAGAACCAATGGATTTCTTCAAGGTCTATTGCACTGATAGATTTTCGTAAACTCATCCCATCAGGTTCTGAACACGATGAAGAGCGTAAACAAATCAGATTTAGGTTAAGCAAAAGTCTAAGGAACGATCGTGAGCAGTGGTGGGCAACGAAAGCAAAAGAGATGGAAAAGACGGCGGCTATAGGGAACACAAGACAACTCTACAGACTAATAAAAGAAACTGGAATGAATAAATCAAGTGTAAGTCAGACTATTTCGGAAAAAGACGACACTCTCATCTGCTCCCAGTCCAGACGTTTAGAACGATGGGCGGAACATTTTAGAGAACAGTTCAGTTAGCCTTCAGCTACTCTTCAACTACCGTCTATTCCCAGACAGTATGAACGGAACATTGAAGTAGGTCCCCCAACTCTAGCTGAAGTTCAAAAGGCTATAGCTAATCTGAAACGAGGGAGGGCAGCTGGTCCAGACGGATTGGCCCCAGAGGTCTTTAAGGATGGTGGACCAGTTTTAGCGATTAGGTTGATTATTATTTTAGCTAAAATCTGGGAGTTAGACGTTATCCCATCTAACTGGTCACAACCACTTATCGTCCCAATATTTAAGAAAGGGTCAAAATCATCCTGTGACAACCACAGAGGGATTAGTTTAACTAATATAATATCTAAAACACTAGCTTCGATAATTTTCGGACGCCTAAGACTCGTGAGCTGCAAACACGTGAAAATCAGGCTGGCTTCAGACCTGGTCGTGGCTGCATCGACCACATATTCACCATTCGTCAGGTTCTAGAACACAGGCATACTTATCGGCGTCCGACAATGGTGGTATTCCTTGACTTAAAAGCAGCGTTTGACTCTGTTGACCGAGAGGTTCTGTGGCAGTGTCTGTCATTGAAAGGCGTACCTCAGAAGTACATAAACCTTGTGAAAGCTCTTTACTCGAACACTACTAGTCGAGTATACTGCGTGGCAGTTCGTTCCGTTCTACTATACGGCTGCGAAACATGGCCTTTAAGAGTACAAGATATTCGTAAGTTACTAGTATTTGACCACAGATGCCTTAGAAATATTGCGGGTATCTGCTGGGATCACCGGGTAAGTAATAGTGAGGTTAGACGCAGGGTATTAGGGAATGATGGTAAATCAGTTGATGAGGTTATGAATCTTCATCGACTGAGATGGTTGGGCTACGTGTTGCGTATGTCTGAACACAGATTACCACGACGCGCAATGCTAACCGGTGTTAGGGATGATTGGAAGAAAGTTAGGGACAGCCAAACCAAAACGTGGCATCAGTGCTTAAAGTCACTAACTTCTGGTCTGAGCCATGTTGGTAGATGTAGACTACCTGGTTGGAGTCCGCGTGACTATCGTAACCAATAGTTGGAGACTCTTGGTGACATGGCTCAGAATCGATCACAATGGCGTCGGTGTATACACTCTCTATCTCCCTTTAAACTAAGAGATTAAAATCACTTCAAATCTTTCTTTCTAGGAACTAATTCTATCTTCCTGTACTATCTCCTTATATGCAATCTTTTTTCTATATATTACCACCACTGAATTAACTACTTCTATGAATCCGGTGTTCATCTTGTTGTGCTAATGCGGTATGGCAACTTGGACCGATGCATATACGTGCCTGGTCCTACGTTGCAGCTGACTGACTGGAAATTATCGTCAAATCAGCAAGAATTTCTACAAACGGTAAATTGTTTTATAGCCTTCAGTGACCTACTTGGGAACCTTTTTCAGCTTCTATATTTTGTAACCTGTTAAATTAATGAAATCAAATAAGCTTCCTTCAATGGTATCGACTGTACTATATCATCGGATTACTATGGTTAAAAAACGTAGGCTACTAAGTTCCAAGTTAGTAGATAAATAACATGTTCACATCATGTTCGTGATTAGCTACTACCAAACGGTCTTGAATCAGGATGAAATAACTGTCCAGTTTCCTAGTGATTTTAAAATTTTACTTGTCTTTGAAGACTCATCAGCCTTGGTGGGTTGATGTTTTACAGAATCCTAATACGGATTCAAAAATACCACTTGGTTTTTGGCAACTTGCATTACTCATGGAGTAGGCGTGATATCCGTCTGACTATGAAAGGGTGAGTAAAACTATACAATACTCCACTGTACTATTTTGGCTGTGAAACCTGGTTTATAGAAGTAGAACACATGCGTTTGTTCCAGATGTTTGGTCGCAAGCGTTTTCAAAGTATTGCTCGTGTATCATAAAATGGTTAAGTAAGCAGTGCTGAGGTTATCCACAGGGTACTAAGCAAAGATAGGTTGCCATAATTTATCACTTAATCCGTAAACTTTTAGTTCTGTATTTTAAAACATAACAAATAAAGTAAATCAGTCATTTTTAAAATAGATTTTAGCTCATAGTGAACGATGAAAGAGAGCGACAAACTTATTCCATCTTGTGAGCAACATGCAACAGAAGAATTATCATCAACCAAATCTGAGGATTCTAATTTTCATAACACTCCTGAAATTCCCACAAGCTTACCTAGTCGAATTGAACTAGCTCGGCCCATTTATCATCAAATTTCAGATTTTTGTTTCGATTTTGACTCGGGTAAGTGTCAAATTCATCACAATGCATCATCAGTTCCATTGATTAGCAATATTAGCGTTTATTTTGCATTTTGTTTCCTTCAAAATAAGTGGTTGACCCTAAATGCCCTGGTACAGCTGGGGGTGGGGAAAGTCAGCTCTCCCTCTTGAAATGCTCTCACATGGCCACGCGTATACAGCCACCTCTAGGGAATTACTACTCACCGCCTTCTCGTGGCGAGTGTGTTGCTTACGAAATTGAGAGAATGAAAAGCGAATGTCCGGCGCTTTAACCAGGTCGGTAGATATAGGGGATTCACCTAGGGGAGTTCGAAAACCTTGGTTTCAAACCAATGGGACACATGGGATCCAGGATTCTGAGTGAACAAATGGCGCATGAACCCATTGTTGGCCACCGACTACCATGGGACTGCATCTCCTGACGTTGCTCCACTGCTTTGTGGATCAGACGTCTAGGTCGAAGGCTCCGGGTGTGGCCGTCTAAGAAAACTACCTGCTTCGGCCCGGGCAGTATCATAGCCCACACACAAATCAAGTGACTTGTGTGACACATACGTATTCGGTGAACCTTTGTACTAATATTTATGTGTTCAAATAAGTGATTAATTTAATGTGACAAAAATACCATGGTCGTATAATAATATTCCCGTTAAATTTGATGTCTCTTCAACCAAACGAAGTCCCAGGTAAAAACTTTTGCTACTCTGAAGTCACAAATAATAATATCTAACCTGATAATAAAGTATTTATCAGTTCACCATTGTAGAATGTTTTACTGTGTAATCTAGTCATTTACTTTAAATAAACTTTCTATCTGCTATATGTCATTTCATTCTGTTTGTGGTCATTTCACAAATAGAATGAATAAGAATAATCTGCTATTTTAGACAATATTCTCGAACAAATGTCGAACTTTTCTGCAGATGTTATTTAGACTGATTGGATGATTATATAACTCATTTACCATTTATAAGTTTATGTATTTGTTATAATTCTTTCTCTTACGATTTTAACCCAGCTATTCCTGTTGCTTAGTATTCACGGACACCAATTCACTCGACAAGCCCCCAAATCAAAACACGGTTGAACAGGAAAAGATTGTATTCCAAACAACAAGGTTAGATGGAAGTGAGAAGCAAAATAGGAAAACCGTTAGTATATTTATAGTTTTTACATAAGAAGATTCTAGAGTCTTCTCCAAGTATCAACTAGCGCTGATTGGATAAGAATCAGCCAATCAGCGTGCGCCGAAGCAATCGTGCATTGAGCATGCTTTAATCCAATCGATGTCCCGCTAACACTTCCCCTTTGAGCAGATTCGTAGGATCTGGTGCTAGGGTTCAACTGCAACCGAGTGACTGGCCTGTGCTTTCGATTTGTCCATCGTCTAGGCAATAAAGAAGTATCACTCTTTGCTTGCACAGAAACTGACCTGCCTGTTCCAGGCGTTTTGATTTCAAAGGTGCCTAGCAGAACATCAAGAGGTAATCGATATTGAATCTCGTTGCTGGCTATCGAAGTTGCTTTCACTCGGTTAGCATGACGTACCCAAACTTCTGAGCCAACTGACACCTCATAAACCACACTCCCCTTCTTTTTCAAGATCCGAACAACTGTCCATGTAGGATGTTTCTCACGATAGTCCATAGCAAGTACTTTTGATCCCATGATGTCGGTTGAACTGATTCTCTATCGATAGGTTTCGTTGAGGCTCAAGAGCTGGCGTAGGACGGATGACACCGAAATGTGTTCGTATTTTTCTGCCAAGCAGAGCTTCTGCTGGAGAGACCCCGTTAATCGTCTGAGGGTTCGGTGTAGAGCGATAAATAAGAAGGAACCTTTCTAAGATCTCTTCGTTGGTCCCCTCCGTTTTAGATTTTTTTCAGAGCATTTTTAGATGTACTCACAAAGCGTTCCACTTGACCATTTGATTGGGGATGGAACGGAGGTGTTCGGATGTGATGGATTCTGTTCTGCCGACAAAATTGTGAGATTACGGACGTAAACTGTGTTCCGTTGTCACTAACTATCAATTCCGGGACTCCGAAACGACTGAATAGTTGACGTAGCTTACTGACTGTGCAGCTTGCAGTCGGGTGTTCCATGAGAAAGATTTCTGGCCACTTGCTATATGCATCAACTACCAAAAGGTAAGTTTGTCCATGAAGTGGACCAGCAAAGTCCAAGTGTATACGCTGCCACGGTGACTGTGCTATTGGCCATGATTGCAGCTCTGTTTTTCGCGGTGCTTTTGTTGCTAATGCACATTTGGTACATGAACGGGATAGCTGCTCCAGTTGGGTGTCTAAATGCGGCCAGTATACATAACTTCGTGCTAATGCTTTCATGCGATTTATTCCAGGATGTCCTGCGTGCAACTGTTCAAGCACTGCTGGTTGTAGCTTCTTTGGGATTATGACACGTTCGGCAAACAGCAGGCAGTCGTCGATGATTGAGAGAGAGTCTACGCTGGTAAAACTGTTGAAGCTCTGTGGAACTGATCTTCGCGGGCCATCCTTCCAGGTGGAACTTTCTAACTTCTTGTAGAATTGGGTCTCGAAGAGTTTCTTCTCTGACTTCATCTGACGACACTGGAGTGTTTCGAATGGCATCTGCCACTATACTTCGTATTTCTGGGTCTACTGCTATGGAGGCAATGATTATATCCTCTGGTCCAGGATGCTGAACTTCAATTAATCGAGAGAGAGAGTCGGCTTGACCGATAGTATTTGTCGACTGATACTTGATATTGAAATCATAACTCAGGAGCATTGTTGCCCAGCTCTGTAGTCTATTAGCCGTATAGACAGGGATTCCTTTCTTAGAACCGAAGATTGCAATCAAAGGTTTGTGATCTGTCAGTAGAGTAAACGTACGACCATAGAGCATTTTATGAAATCTTTTGACAGCGAAAGTGATTACAAGAGCTTCCTTTTCAATCTGACTGTAGTTTCACTCGGCTGGGGTAAGTGATCTAGCAGCATGGGCAATTGTCTTTTCTGATTTATCCGGAAACACGTGAGATATCACTGCTCCAACTCCATGACTAGATGCATCAGATGCAACAACAATTTCCAAGTTGGGATCGAAGTGTGTCAAAAGAATCTTTGAGCTGAGCATTGGTTTGACTCTGTCGAAAGATGCTTGACATTCTGCTCACCACTGCCAAGATTTGTCTTTTGATAGTAATTCATTTAGGGGATCTCTCACTCGATGCATTTCAGGCAAGAATGTGCTATAATGACTGATTAACCCCAAGAAGGATCTTAATGAAGACGTACTTGAAATGGCATGTGAACTCGGGCAGTGGATGTTAAGCTGTTGAGTCAGAGTCTCTAACAACCGCATTTGTGCATCTAATTGTGCTTGCTGTTGTTGTAGTATTCGGTTAAGCTGGTCATCTGATATGGACATCTTGAGTTTATTTTCCTTTTTCCCCGTCGATTTTAACCCAGCTATTCCTGTTGCTTAGTATTCACGGACACCAATTCACTCGACAAGCCCCCAAATCAAAACACGGTTGAACAGGAAAAGATTGTATTCCAAACAACAAGGTTAGATGGAAGTGAGAAGCAAAATAGGAAAACCGTTAGTATATTTATAGCTTTTTACATAAGAAGAATCTAGAGTCTTCTCCAAGTATCAACTAGCGCTGATTGGATAAGAATCAGCCAATCAGCGTGCGCCGAAGCAATCGTGCATTGAGCATGCTTTAATCCAATCTATGTCCCGCTAACAGTATTCGACTTAAAGCCATACTTTTCATATGAGAGCTACTGATTCTTACTCCTTTCAAACTGAAATAAATAAAGTTTAAATATTCGACCTACCACTGGTTGAAAGTCGAGTGCTGTAAGAACTAAGCAAACTGGCCATTCCCGAAATAATGCAGTATATTTCTGATAATATCAATATTTTTATCAGTTTATAAATTTTATGAATTAGAACCTTATTATTTGATAAACGGATTGTTTAGTGAGTGGATTCAATCTCGATCGATAGTCAGTTAATGTACAGCTGCCCACCGTTTCCAAACTGCCTGAATGAAACATTGAAATAGACCCCCCGATTCTAATTAAAGTTCAAAAAGCTTAAGCTAATCTGAAACGAGAGAAAGCGGCTGGTCCAGATGGATTAATTCCATAAGTCTTTAAGGATGGAGGTCCAGTTTTCATCGGTTAGGTTGACCAATATTTTAGCTAAAATTTGGAAACTGGATATAATCCCAGCTGACTGGTCTCAATCGCTGATCGTCCCAATATATAAGAAAGGATCAAAATCATCCTGTGATAACCATAGAGGGATTCGTTTAACTAATATAGCGTATAAAACACTAGCCTCACTAATTATCGGACACCTAACAAATACTCGTGAACTGCAAAAACGCGAAAACCAAACTAGCTTCAGACCTGGTCCTGTCTGCACCGATCACATATTCACCATTCTTCGGATTTTAGAACACAGGCATGTCTATCGGCGTCCGAAAATGATGGTTTTTCTTGACTTAAAAGCAGCATTTGACTCTGTAGACCGAGAAGTTCTGTGGCAATGCATTTTATTGAAAGGCTTACCTCAGAATTACATAAACCTTGTGAAGGTTTTTTATCCGAACACTACCAGTCGAGTCAGAGCTCCTGGTGAACTGTCATCTGATTTTACAACCTCAAGTGTTGTCCGTCAAGGTTCTTCACTATCTTCATTTTTGTCCAATTCCATCATAGACCTACTGCTGGAGATAACGTTCCCGTCGACTGCACTATCGAGAATCGATCTTCTATCAGGAGTTCCTTTTTATTGACTTAGAATGTGCAGATGATATGGTCCTGTTTGGTGAAGACTCTGATAAAATGCAAAGTCTTTTAGTAGCACTTAGCAACAATGCTAGGATGTTTGGGATGCGTTTGCCCCCCAAATGCAAGTTGCTGCTTCAGAACTGGCCTGCGTCAACACCTGAACTAAGGGTAGGAAGTGAAGTAGTCGAACGCGTCGACAACTTCACTTATGTTGGAAGTCTGATCAGCCCTAATAGGTCAATGTTTGACGAAATCTCTGCACGTATTCGGAAAGCTCGTTTGGCTTTCGCCGACTTACGTCACCTATGGCGAAGACGAGATATCCGTCAATTTAGGGACGAGTATACTGCGCAGCAGTTCGTTTTGTTCTACTTTACGGCTGCGAAACATAGCCATTAGGAGTAGAAGGTACTCGTAAGTTACTAGTACTTGATCAAAGATGCCTCACCGGGTAAGTAATATTAAGATTAGACAGACGCAGGGTATTAAGAAATGATGGTAAATCAGTTGATGAGGTTGTGAATATTCATCAACTGAAATGATTGCGCCACGTGTTACATATGCTTGAATACCGATTACCACGATGCGCAATGCTGACTAGTGTTGGAGACGGTTGGAAGAAAGTCAGGGGAGGTTAAACCAAAACGTGGCATCAGTCCATAAAGTCATAAAATTCTGATCTGAGCCATGTTGGTAGGTGCAGACTACTTGGTTGGGGTCCGCACGAATATCGTTCACAATGGTGTTGGTGTATACACTCTTTGTCTTCCCTTAAACCGTGAGATAAAAATCACTTTATATCTTTATTTCTACGAACTAATTCTTTCTTCCTGTATTATATGCTTATATGCAATCTTTATTAAAATATATATTACTACCATTGAAGTAACTGCTTATATGAACTTGGCGTTCATCTTGTTGTGCTAATGAGGTGTGGCAACGTGAACCGATGCATATATGTGCCTGGTCTTACGTTGTTGATGACTGACGATCGATAAACAAAATAATATGACATGAAATGGTCAAGTGATGTCCACCACGTGATTAAATATCATTGACACTTGAAGAAAGTGTTGTAGGTCACCCGCATTCTAATCACTCAAAATCCCCCCCCATATATCAGTACACCTGCACACGATTTCTTTGATCCTACTACTGACTTATATTAATTTTTGAATATCACTTATATGGATTACCGTCATATTATGTCAGTCAAATGGGAGCTATCGAACATCGGTTAAATTCTCTTCAATTGTTTGGAGTCGGCTACTTATGTGGCCGAGAAAACCTGATGTTGGTATATCATAGGTTAGATAAACAACTTATAAATTATTCACAAACTACCCAGTGCATATGACATCAAAATCTTTATCAAATCATCTGTACTGCATTCGAGACTCTTTAAAAAAGTACTACCATGTAGTATGAGTAGTATGATATAAATCAAACTAATCAACCAACTTTTCCATTCAGGTTTATGTGTAAACAAAAATTGTCCAACAAAAAATGCATCGTTATTTTGTCTTGAAGTTTGCTAACCATCTACATAATGTTTATTTCTGATTGAATACACCTATACCTAATGTTAAAGCCTAATTGATTTCACATAGAATTTGTTAATCATGCAAATGAGATATTTTAGAAAAGAAATCCAGCTGAAGAGCAAGAGTTCAGTTTAAATGCTATAGATAATTAATTAAATCAATGATAAATACACGAAACAAGTAGAGTAATCATGATTAATTAAAAGAAAGAACTATGGATTACTAAAATCTATGTATTACTAATACATACAAACTGAAATATTTCGTATCAATTAAATTTCTATGACACTTCCAATAACTATTGATCTAAGCTGTAGATTTTTTTCCCGTTTTTTTTTACTGCAAGCCAAATATCTAGAATTGTTTAAAAAATGTCCTAGCTAGTTTTATTTTCCTGAAATTTATTCTTGAATTGTTTTATCAATTTTTGCATACTGTAAACTTAATGTTTTAATAATTATATTCCAGAAGGTATTCTTCGTCATATTCAAACAGGAGACACCTTCTGTGTAAAGGTTACTTCAGCAGGCCCTTCACTTAAAAGACAAGAAATTATTCGTGCAGTAAGTTTACTAGATTTAAGTATTTCAAAGATCACTCATTTTTCTCCGTTCCATTTATTTCCACAAAAGTGGCCTAATGACCTTAAAGAATCAGCTTAACGTTATTAGGCTACAGGTTTAATTTCTTTTCTTCATATACTGATCTAATATCATTAGTTTTGGTAGTAAAAGTGCAATTTGTAAAACAAAATACACCAATTTAAAATTGACAAATGAAAATGTACATGTTCTGTTTGTTTCGTAAATTACATTGCATATACAAGTTATTTATTTAAAACTGTGTACTGTCACACTTATATACTGCTACACTTGCAAAAATCTCCACTAGTATCAGCTAAGAAATAATTTTAAATTATGGATTTGAAAGTTTTTGAACTTTATGCCTAAAGTTTGGTCTGGAGTTCTCAGTGGCTAATCCTCAATGATACCTAAAATTATTATTTAAATGCCGTCGCTTCTCTCACTTATCTTGTTGCAAATCGCATCGATTCAAATAAAGTGGGTTATTTGAAAAGTTACATATATAAATAGTTTCTTGTCATATATCAGCTATCTATAGATAATTTCTTTGCGTCACTCTCTACTTGGCTGTTGATTTTTATGCTATGGTTTACTATTTATAAATTATCAGTAATTTGCACTTTCCGTTATTTTACTGTGCCACCAGAAAAGTCTCATATTTTGGCTTTGGATTTTAATTATTACTCAGGTTATATATACGAACTCGTTATCCGTATATAGAATTCATACTTAAAATTAATCAATTCCGTATTTTCTCTCGATGTCAAGTTGTAAATAAATAGAATAATTTATAATTGATTGATCACTGGGTGGTGATCAGTGTCATGTACGCCAGGTCCTTCTTAGTGCAGATCGAATCCTATCGACTATGAGTGCAGTCATAAATACACACATTATGTTTGTGGGTATGCTTCATAAAAAGAAACTTGTGAAAACCTTACTTTGTTGTCAAGTTAAATTGTGTGAAATAAAATTTAACATTCTGTACACATGTAAATTCTTGAAAATAAATTGGAAATAATTTTAGAATGACAATAATGATTCTTTTGATTATCACTTAATTTTACATTCTAAAGTCTGTTTAGTTACTGGAAAGCTTTTTTCCCATTTCTTACTCTAACTTCATGATAAAGTTTTTCTCAAATATATTCTGTAAGTGAAAAGTAGTGTTATGAAACTCAATAAACTTTATTTCCTTTCGTTAGAATGTAACTCGACCATTTTACCTTCTGTGCATAAAATTATTGATCTATTGTAAAGTGTTTCTAATTGAAATATGTTTAGAATCGAGAAAATAAAAATCCACATTTTTTAAAGTACACTATCGTATTAATGTTTACTGGAATTATTTATTTAACCTAGGTAGAATCTTTTCTAATAAACTTTAGACTTTTTAACGTAAGAAACAATAGTTTGAAATGAAATTATCTATTTTGTATCTAGATTTGTACACGTTTAATTCGTCAACGGCTATTTGCTTTAAATATGGAATCAAGTCAAGTTCCGGTAAGATTATTCTAAAATAACTACATAGTTTTTGTATGGTTGGATTATATAAATTTTATATTCATCTATCGAAGCGTCCAGGTCACCCGATTGAGATACGCGCAAAACCGAAGTTCTGAAAACAACGACTTGTCTACAATAGCGGTTCTTTATTGGATAATACACAAAAATTAGTTACAAACCTCAACTTTTGTATGAAATAAAAAGGCTTCGATAGTACAAAGGACAGCTGATAGCTGTGTCTAAATTTGATAAAAGTTTATCAACAACCAAAATCCGAACCAAGAGCAAAACAATATAAAAACTGTTGCGTTTAAACAAATGCACAAAACTGTAGATAACCGCTGCAGTGATTAAGGTATAGTAATTATAATGATAAGTACAATAAACGTTATAAGTATATATAAATATTTCAGAATATTACATAACTTGCATTACAGGATAAGTGTAGAAATTACTGAGAATACAACTGCTTACTGAGTGTTAATAAGTAGTATAAAACAATATACAAAAGACTGAAATAAAATTGAGTAAGAACAATGTAAAACAAACTTAACAATATATGAAAAAAATTGGTAATATCTTTTTCTTTCCATCATAACTCAATAAATCAAGTTTTAAAGTGTTAGTATATGATAATTTTTACAATTAATAACTTAGGATACTCATAGTATTTATGCGACTTTTATAGACAATTGAATGGGTATATCATACAAAGTAAAACTGTACTCAAATTTACTGTTTTGATCTAGATTATAAGAATAAAATATAAAGGAAGTAGAAATGATGATAACATTTAATTATCAGAGTTTTTAGAGCTCTGGTCTTGTCGAGTTGAATCATTACGTTAGAAATATTTCTACTAGTTATGGGATTGTATTTGGTATTTCTCTCGTGATGACTGAAATCATTTGTTGAATATTCATTTAATATTTGCAGCAGTAAATTTCATAGTCAGTCTAAACTAGAAAATAAGGCATAACCAGGTAAATGGCATTCTGGAGATAGTTTTTACAATCTATTCTTTAAGCTATCTAATTAGGTACGTTACTGAGTTAGTGTGCTAAATAATGGCCTAACTACCGCCCTCAGTGGTATTATCTTATTTTTATTTGATTAATATAAACCTGGATTATGAAGACCTCGACATCTTAGGGAAAGCGAAAAAGTACAACCGACAGCTTGGATGCAACTAGATGATTTAGACTTCGCAGGTGACCTGGCCATTACATCCTATACACACGAACAAATGCAGGTAAGACAACCAGTGTTGCAGAAACCTCTGTATTAGTAAGCCTCAAAATATACAAAGGAAAAAGCAATACCCTCAAATAAAACCCGAAAACAGCAACCCAGTCACACTTGATGGAAAAACTCCGGAAGGGGTGGAAACTTTCACGTACGTGGACAGCATCATCGATGAACAAGAAGGATCCGATTCAGACGTAAAGGCAAGGATTAACGAAGCAAGGGAAGCATTCCTATAGTTGAAGAATATATGGAACTCAAAACAACTGTCAACCAAAATCAAAGTCAGAACTTTCCATGCACATGTCGAGACAGTCCTGTTGTGTGGAGCTGAAACTTGGAGAACTATTACAACTATCGCCATAAGAGTACAGGTATTTATAAATAGCCTTCCACTCGACATCCGTTGGCCAGACACTATCAGCACTAGTTAACTCTAGCAGAAAGAAAGAAGCTTTTATCTGAAGAGGAAATTAGTAAAAGGTGCTGGATTTTATAGAACACATTGTGGAAACCGTCAAGCTGCATTGAGAGGGTAGTCGTAACTTAGAATTCTGAAGGAAAAAGTTAAAGAGACAGAAAGAACAACAAATCGCACTGCAAGTTGGACGAGGACATCAAAATATCGAGTAGAATTTGGCAACTACTAGTAAGGAGAGCTCAGGATAAAGTAGACTTTAGAATCACGGTAGGCGGTCTACGTTCTACGAGATGTAACAGGGGTATGTAACTAATATAACCCTTTATACAAGTTTATCAGTTATGTATTCAACCACAAAGATTTGATGCAGTAGAGGAATTTTATAAACTATGATTCAGCTTAGGTTGCAAACTGTTAGGAGATACTTATAGTAATAACAGCGACTATAGTCAATATAAAACACTTAGAGGAACAAAAGATACGCAGTTCAGTATCATCGCGTTGCTAGTTTACAACCAATAAAATTGTGCAATAAATTCTTGGTTACTTATAAGTAGTCTATTGCATTAACTATCTTTTTATAATTATTCCATTTTTCTTTAAAACAATTCAACAGATCCCTGGACATCCTACTCACTGTATGAGAGTTTTACATTCTAAAAATTTTTTTACCCACAAAGGTCCCATCATTATTTTGTTACAAGGTGGTGGAATTGCTCAGGCTGGTGTTTGGGCTCCACGTCTTCTACTACATCCTCAACATGGTCTACAGTCTGGCAGTCAAATATCTTTAGTCAAAAAAGCACATGAACAAGGTTATGCAATAGCTATTATCAATGCAAATGAACATGTCCCAAGTGAAGCAGAAATGGATGCTATGGATACATTTCCTAATCCTTCTTGTCCGTTATTCAATGTTACAGAATGTGTACGTATTGATCCTAATCTTAAGTCACCTGTTCAGGACAACAACCATGATGTACCAATCTATCTTACTTTACCTGATCATTCAAATAAGATAGTATTACCTGCACTTGACAGTAAAACTCACCATCCAGTTGCTTTCGATTCAAAGTACGTTAAAAACTGTATTCGTCAAAATAAAGTTATTGTCATTGTATTACTAAGGAATTCGGTGTGTACATGGTCATTTTTTATCAGTTGTATAACAGTTATAGACACTATAACAGAGCTGTTAAATTGATCCGGTTTTGTCCTGACTGAAGATTATTATCTAACCTATATTTTCTAAGTCATCTTTCTGCTTCTTAAAAGCTAATACTAGCTATTTGTTTACCGGAATATAAACAAGTTCATCAGTTCAAGTGCAGTGAGTATATTCGAATCTGTGAATAAGGTAAGCCATTTCATCTGTCAGGCATTTGGTCTTTCTGATGTAATTAGTGACCATTCTCAAAATCCTATTGCAACTAAATCTTCGTCTTTATTGTTGAATATCTTTTGAGCTCCATATATACGGCTCATGTCAAAGAAATTCTTTAAATTATTGTTTGAATTATGATTAGTTCGTTAGAATGAGGTGCAAAGTAAATACGTATGTATTATCAGAGGATCAGCTACTTACACCTGAAAACCCTCATATTTTTCTGCCCGTAGTAGAGTCGTAGATTCGCAACTCTGAGGAGTCCCATATCTAAACGAAACAGCTTTCTAGCGATTCCTGGTTTTCATTGGTTATCTGACCAAGTCATTCTGTAATTTCAAACAATAATATAAACATGTCTACATTCTTTTTCTTTTCTATGACCACCTAGCTTGAAATTGATATATGTCTTTCCCGTTAAACGATACCTTGTATAGAACGTCCATTTATTTTAAATTTTATGTTTTATTGTTTATTTTGTTCTTTGTATTACATAGCTTTTCCTTGTCATTGTTCTACTGAATACCCTTTCGCCCGAAAATTAAGTTAATGAAATCCTAATCAAACTACACCTTTTATGCTCGAGCAAAATACCAAACAGTTTCTCAATACGTTGGTCACATATATATTTCCTTGTATATTTTATGGAATTTTTTTGTTCTTACAAAAGTTTAGAAAATCCAATACTCTTCGTACCATGTAAATCATCTTCTGAACAAGAATCCAAACAATTATTTCGATCGTGTTTGACAAGAACACCGTCATCATCAGCTTTATCATGGTTACTGACTGGATCGAATTCTACATCCAGTTCAACTATGCGAACAAATTCTAACCTACAGAAAACACCTGTTTGTTGCGTGAATTCAATTTGTTCAATGAATGAAACGTGTTTAACTTCATCGACTACTGATTTGACGTTGAATACTCATGTAAAATCTTTTGGTTCGACGGTTAGCGCACCTACATCATCCTCAATGTTAAGTGCTACGCACTCACTGAACTACGAACCACAGTCACTAAAACATGCGTTTTTAGTTCCATCTAATAGTATCGCTCTTAAGAATTTGATACAAGTGAGTCTTTTGATTATCATTTAGTGATTTTACACTAATCGCTTTATATTATAACATCGTAGGATTCGTTGATAATAACTTCAACTGTATTCATTTTTTGTTTGTAAAACTTTGATAGTTGCTCGTAGAAATACTTCACTGAAATTCTAATAGTATTTGAATGGGTCACCGGCTTTAATATTTGACAATTTAATACAAAAAAATTCGAAATTAAAATCATCTAAGGGAGACATGACTAGAATTTAATTCAGCTTCCTGATAGATGATTGATCAACTATGGCCTATATAAAGTTTTATCTAGAAATTTTAAAAATCTGTGGATTAAATAGTGAAAATCTCATGATTAAGACAAGTTGCAATATTTATGTATTTGTAATTGTGAAGTAGTTTTCGAAGTACATTTTGTCTTTTTAATCTGATTAGTGAAAGTTCCCACTTTGACATTTAGTAGTAATAATGAATCGAACGGAAAAATATTTCTTTTCAATTAGTTTGTCATCATGGCTCTACACTAATATACTCATGTATGATTTACTCGATGAGCATTACTTAATTGTTATATGTTATTGTAGAGCCATAATGAAAGATCAATTGGGAAGAAATTTCTGCGCTCTATACATTCTTCTAACTGAGTATTGTACCTTTTATCTATGACATATTTTTCCGTGCAGCATACAATGTATTCTTCCTTCATTTCCTAATAATTCTATGGATATCGTGGCAACTTTTAATTCAAGGTACTTTTAACGTACAATAATTATAACGACTAAAACAGACATTTTTACTATCTTCATAAAATGACAGACATAAAGTGACTCTAAACTTAAATGTTCTGTATAATCGGATGATATGTAATTCTTGCTTATATTTGAAAATACTACAAAATTACTAGTCTAAATATATTTTCTATCTTTAATACTTTTTGCTGAATCAAAATTTAAGTGAACTTAGTTCACTAAGATAATTTGATAGTGTAATCGTTTAATTGGGCGCATTAGAATAGGTATGTGATTATATGCTTTGTTATACTTCCTGATAAGCGAAAAAGTTTCCAAAGAATTTCAAAGTAGCCACATTATGTTAGGTAGTAAATGACTGTCGGAAGGGGTAGTTTCCTTAAGATTTCAAATTAAAGACCAGTCCTGACTTGCAGGAAACCTTGGTTTAGATTTTCGTGTTGACTGCTTTCAACTACCACCATATACGAAAGAACAGTTTACTCAATATCGAACTAAGTAGATCTGTGACCATGTAACATCTTGATCGATAAAATTCTATCGGCACTAGAGAACTAGACAAACAAGAAATCGGTGTTCAGTCAACGTGAACCTAGGTTTGTATTCTTCGCGATATATACTTTCTTCTTACATGTATATAAAATCTTGTCAACATATTTTGAATCCTTGATTTTCAACATCTATTTCGTTACTTAAGAGTAGAGTTTCAACAGAGAGAACTTCATTCATCAAATCCACCTACGTGAGAATTTTTTTCCTCTGTGTTCTTTTTAAATTGACCGGTCGATTATCTCATTTTCGAATATAAGAAAAACCTTTTTCATCTTTTTATTTTACATAGTGGGAAGTTAGTTCTGAATTTGAAAACACTAACCAGATTTCAACTTTTCATTCTATATCACGGTAACTTGCTTTTTAGCACTCGATAGTACCGTACGGTATCAATCCGATGATTTACCTGAGTCATTAAATCGAGGATTTAATACATAAAACACTTGATTTACTGACGATATTATGTTAGAAATATAATCGTCACCATGTAGATCAACTTCCCGGGAGATATATATGTGGGTTGATCTCATGAAAAATTTTCGACACTTTTCAGTATAATATCTCGTTATTTCGTATGAATCTTCAGTGGATTTCGCGTTTTCTTTTTGGAATTGTGCGTTATACATGTCTTGTACTGACATAAAACCAATTTACAAGGTCATTGAACAACTGTTAAATCAATTAATAAATACATGCTATTTTCGTCTTTTATTATTTCCTCTTGTCTTGCGTGCGAAAATCAACAAAAGAATATAAAATTTTCTGAACTTACCTACTTGGTTGATCCATAAGGGTTTTTTGGTAATCTATTCAGTTTGTTGGAAGTATTCGCCTCAGATTAGTCTCTTTTGAAGTACCATTTAGAACTAGAAAACACTGAAAAACTGTTTCATCTTAGTACGGGACTCGTTAACAGTCAGTCAATCTACGCGTAGAACCTGGTACATGTACATCTTTTCAAGTTACCATACCTCATTAGCACAGCGACATGGAACTGTTAGAGAAAATATCAGACTAGTAGAGGTAGTGACACTCGTTAACAAATAAAATCAATCTTTGACAAATACTACTTACAAATTAAGCATGTTTTCACTAACCTCCTTCGAATAAACTGTAATGGGCAATTCACTAGCGATTTCCTTCAAGGCTTTCTTGAAGTTTCAATTAAAAGTTATAACCTGTAGAGTTCAGACATTTCAGAAGTTTAACGCTTGTCCCTAATGTTGGTCGGGCTTTACCAACCTAGTGGTTCTGCGGGTTAAGTGTTCTCTGTGAGGGCTTAAGGTTCTAGGTCTAGGTCGTAGATATACACTCCATCTTTTTAAAGATGGTGGTGACTTTCTGACTAACGAACTGACGAAGTTGTTTGCAAAGGTCTGGGAACTAGAGAGTGTACCAACGTCATGGAATGAGTCGATAGTTGTCCCTATCTTTAAAAAGGGTTCACGTCGTTCCTGTAACAACTATCGGGGGATAAGTCTACTTCCGATCGCGTCCAAGCTATTGGCTTCCGTTATACTTCGTAGGTTGTTCAAAACCCGAGAAAGATTGACTCACGAGGAGCAGGCTGGGTTTCGTTCTGGTCGAGGATGTATTGATCATATCTTCACCCTCCGCCAGATGTTAGAACACCGCCATACTTATCAAAAGCCAACAATCGTAGTGTTTCTTGATATCAGGGCTGCCTTCGATTCGTTGGACAGAACTGTTCTCTGGGATCGTCTATTGAAGAAGGGTGTGCCTGAGAAGTTTATTAACATCCTGAAAGCATTATACACAAACACCTGAGGTAGAGTGAGAGCATACAACTACCTTTCTCCATTATTCCATTCAAGCAGTGGGGTTAGATAGGGTTGCCCAATCTCGTCATTCCTCTTCAACTTTGCCATCGATGACATTCTGGAAACAGCTCTGGAGGATGTAAGTAATGGTGGTGTGGATCTGTTGCCTGGAGAAAGACTTCCCGACCTTGAGTATGCGGATGATATTGTCTTACTGTGCGAGAATGCCCAAGTCATGCAATTCGCACTTAATCAGTTGGCAATCAGTGTCCGTAGGTATGGTACGTGCTTTGCAGCTTCGAAGTGCAAAGTTCTTCTACAAGACTGGCAGGATTCTAATCCTGCACTCACTCTGGATGGTGAGCAGATTGAAGTATTCGACAAGTTCGTGTATCTAGGTAGCTGCATAAGTGCTGATGGTGGCATGAGTGATGAGATCAATGCACGTATAGTGAAAGCCAGAGCGGCTTATGCCAATCTGGACCATCTTTGGCGCCTTCGTGATGTTAGTCTGGCTGTAAAAGGTCGGATCTACAACGCGACGGTGAGAGCAGTTTTGCTCTATCCGAGTTGAGGATATTAGACGACTCTCTGTGTTCGATCATCGTTGTCTCCGAAGGATTGCTGGCATCCAGTGGCAACACCATGTCAGTAATGCAGAGGTTCGGCATCGTATGTTCGGACACGGACGATAATCCAGTTGGTGTCACCATCTTGAAACACCGACTTCGGTGGCTTGGACATGTTCTACGAATGTCGTCCCGGAGAATTCCTCGTCGTGCATTATTTGCCGACTCTGGGACTGGTTGGAAAAAGCGGAAAGGTGGTCAGTATATGACATGGTGTCGTGGTATGAAAGAAAGCTGCAAAGGGCTGGCTTGTGTTGGTCCTTCACGATTCCCTGGCTTGGGTCCGAGAGATGGTGCAACACAGTGGCTAGAGACGTTATCAGATATGGCTCAGAATAGAAGCCATTGGCGATCCTGCTGTAACCTTCTTTTACTTTCTTCGTAAAGAGTGGTTGCTTCTTCCTTAACTGTAAGATTTCTTCTGATTGTACCTTTTCGTTTCCCCCCATTACACTACCTTACACTAATCTGGTCGTTGTTGTTTTTCCCTTCTCTTTAAATTCCTCACTTCTTTATGTGGCGCATATATATTTGGTGCCCTCTTGTACCAATATTTATGTGTTCAAATAAAATAATAATAAACCCGGATATTAATGATCAGTCTGTGACGAATACTGCTTATAAATGATTTACATAGTTAACAGATATTTACATTTATTATTGTGCGTTTTTTGTATCGAAAAAAGAAACCTGAAAATGTTTATCAAGCTCAATAATAACTTTTACCAGTTGATTAATAACTTTGTTTTTCCAACATTTGTTTCAGGTATTTATAAATTATTCTGTTTTTTTGTTAATATATATGCGAAAAAGTGATTCACGTGTTAGTTAAGTTGATCGCTCATGGGCTATATTTCTTATAATTGATATTTAGAATATTTAGAATATTCATTTCGTTTAGTTAGTTAGTATTCGTTGATTTAGCTACTTCAGGTGGAAATAGATTAATATTTTATTTTTTATGCTACCATTTTTCTAAAGAATCTAATTAATTAAGCTTTCATAGTATCAAATCAACGCAACATTGAAAGGAAGTAAAAGTAAAATGGAGTATTAAAAAGTGATTTTAAACGCTTCATAAACAATTAAAACAAATTTCCAAAGTAAAGAGCTCTAGTAAAAAGTGAGACATCGTTTTTTCGAGATATGAGGGAAGACGAGGACCTGTGCACCACTGATATCAATTATAACTCAAGAATAAACATATGATGTGTTCTACTTATGTTAACAGATATAAGTATTATGTAACACCAATCAGAAGTGGAGTACCTGGGAGTAGAAGTTTGAGAAGATCGAATTGACGAGAACAGGAATTCAAACAGAGAGTAGTAGTAGTAGTAACGGAATTGAATAAATCAGGATTCATGTAAGGGATAACTGAAGGGAGATGTGCAAATAACGTATTTAAAGTATGGTTTTCATATTTTACGAAAGTATTGTAATTTTGCATTAAACAGTAAACTGGTCTTCCTCATCTTAGTTCTCGTTCACTACAGGTATGTTTATTAATTCGCCTCCCACACGATCTGATCACATCAATTAATTTGCCGTCTTTATATAGTTCTCTGTTTTCAAATATGATCTTCACTACTTGGTCTTCAAAAATGTTATGATGACTGTCGTCACTGTGTACTAATAAACTTGCACATTTTTCTAACTAGCTGTTTTTATATGTGGTTTTCCTCACTATGTTTTTTGATAATACAGTATATGTTACTATTAATTGTATGATATATGAATTTGCCCAGTGAGCTGATAATCCATAATCTACTTGATGTATAACTCATTTTTTTAAACATTCTACTAATGAAAATAGATTTTACGGATAAATATTTAGTCGGGTGGATTGTGCGGTAAGTCTTGCGATCACGGACTGACATCAGTTGGTGAATTGTTAATGACACCAGAGGACGGTCGCACTATGTAGTAAATTAATCAAGACTGTAATTGGGGACTATTATGGATTCTAACTCAACGGTTTAAAGGCAGATACCTGGCCCTGAGATCTGAAGTTTCTGATTCCAATCACTGGCGGGTTCGTGGGTATATATTCCTAAGAAATTCCATACTAGGATGAAACAGGTATCTCTGATTTTCATTGGTCTTCGCTGGTTGACATTAGTCTGTGATAAAAAGATCAGTCATTATATAATTATTCATCATTCACTAGCATATTATTATCACCGACGGGATAAAGAAATAATTCCCTGTATATTTACTCATTATAATTATAGGTTCCACAAGGTAGGAATGTTGTTTCAGATGATATGAATTCACTTAACTCATCTAACTGTCAATCATTTGTTGAAAATTCAACTTGCGTGATAAATTCCGGAAATAATATTACTGCTGTTAAAAAATCTTCAATCATCTGTCATTTTCCCGCGACATCAATACCAACAGCATCAACAACAACGACACTACCAACAACCTCTGATATACCATCATATTCCATTGAAGATAAAAACCGAAGTTTTCAAAAGGGTCGTTCATTAAATAATGATCCAATAGTGGTATGTTTGATAGCGTAATTTTTACTAATGGTACTTTTCTTTATTCTAAGTTATTGTTTGGTTAAAGTCACCATATGATGTAGTTTTTATTCATGCTACATTGTAAAAGGTTAAGCTCCAGTCTTATTGTCGTATTATTAGAAACTTGTTCAAAAATCCAACACATTTTAAATACGTTTCTTGCAGTTAGAAGTTCAATTTTGTCTCACACTTCGATAGAATCGATAATAAAAAATAATCTTCATTGAGTTACGTTCACTAATTCAAGGGATCTGTTGTTGGATTGTAAATAGAACGTTACCCGTCTGTCAAGCAAAAACTTATGTACTTGGTTCTGAACCACAATTTATATGTAAAGGTTATTGATACTATTCTATTGTCCAAATCAAAGTGGGACAGCGACCTTGTGGTTAAAAGTTAAACGCCATCCGTTGAACTTCTACAGTTTTTTCTTAAATTCCATGTAAATATTATTTAGTAAAGATTATTATGTATTATTATTATTATTATTATTATTATTATTATTATTATTAGTAGTAGTAGTAGTAGTAGTAGTAGTAGTAGTAGTAGTAGTAGTAGTATTGGTTAAATATCATTATTAATCTCCACAATACATGATTCATTCACTTCTCATTCATCCCAGCTTATTATATCTTACTGATTTTACACACAATACAGTCTTCTACTAAACATTTGATTTAACTGTATTTGCACTATTATTTCTCTCACCCTATCTGACCCATAATTATTATGATTATGGATCTTAAATTTTCATTTAACATGTAAGCTGATTCAAGTTAACATTCTATGGGTCATATCAACATTAACAATTTTATTCTATTTTGTTTGACAATCCTAAACTCACATGCTTTAAACGATGCACTTTGCTCTTAACCTGGTCATTTTTCGAAATATTAATGTGTTTATCATTGATAGGCTTCTTGGATAGTTATTTACAATCGTGACCTGTAATGTCAGTTGATCTATGACATTAAGATGTAATCCTCTGACTGTATCCCAAGTGTTGACTAAAGCTATGAATATACACTATTGGATTCTGGTACACTGACTAGATGAAAGATTTATGTTCTCCACTAATAATGGCTTTATGTTGGATTACATGTCTTCATATGTATTGATGTAGGTATGCACTACTTAGGCATCGCGAATCCAAATAAAACTGGATTGACCAGTAGTTTTTCAATTACTATCTTTTCTGTCGTTGATTTTAATGACGTGATTTAAAAAGATCCAGGAAAAAATAAGCAAAAATTACAACATTAAGGACTGACCATGTTTGTACAACCGTTGAAACTGGAAAGCATGGGACAGCTGTTTTGTATGAGTATGGAACCACTGAGCAATGTGCATCCACGACACCACCCAGGATTAAACTTAGACCGCTCAGACTTCTTGGTTAGCACTTAGCCACTCAACAACTGAATTGGCACCCAATATTTCTAAATTCAATCAAATCAGGCCTGAAGGTCTTGCGTCAATCCCTGATAGGGTCATGGAAGCGCATTACTGTGGAAAAACAGCTGCCCAGATGTTCCTAGTTTTCAAACGTTGTTGAACTAGAGTCCATCTATGATATCAGACTTCAACAATCTCTAAAACATCTTACAGACAAAAGTTGTTCAAATAAGGTTGATGTTATTTATCAATAAAATATTTTAATAGCTGAAATCATGAGTCAGTTGAAGCTAGACCACCATGGAAAACCTAGAAGCACTGGACGGCCGTATCGTCACATTGTGGAACTCCTCAGTAGTACGCGTCCACGATCCCACCTCGCGATATTCGAACCCAGGACCTTTCAGTCTCTCGCGCGAACGCTTAACCACCAGAACACTGAGCCGGCATCCAACGGTGTTAATGTCTAACTTCAACTAATCCACGAAATTGAGCGACACATCCACCATTGTCTTCAGTGAGTTACTATCTCACAACAGACCCGAATGAACTCCACTGGTCACTGCTTCTTTCGGTCTACCTACCCTATCGTTGTTCACTATAGAAAGAAAAAAGCCTGCATTGTTTATGATCATTATCAACTTGTCTTAAGAATATTAATCTATTCGATGTGGTACCATGATTTGTTTTTCTTTTTTTAACATTATAAGAGACTTGATTAATAATTAGTTTGTGATATAACACGAAAATATTTTATCATACTTAGGATAGCCAAGAAATGATAAGAAAATTTTGCCAATTAAAGCGAGAATATTTTTTAATATTCACTCTAATGAATTAGATTAGAATAACCTTATGTTAATAGGTCATTGTTAAAAAAATTCAAATAATTTTTGTTAAATTTACATATTGTCATTAATATAACTCAAACAGTTCCACTGTAGTTTTTATTGTATTATGTGATCTGTTTTGGCACGTGAGTAAACTAATGTTGAGAATTCCAACATTAATGAGATATTTCTTACATTAAGCACCAATAGTTCGTCATTGAGAAAGAAATCAAGCAGCTTAAAATTTAGCTCAGCAGAGTAGCTACCTTCGTGCTTTTCCAATTAATTGCAACTAGTGATATTGTGCGTATATAATATTAGCTGTTCTAGTTAGAAATCAGTCCTTGGTGTGGCCTCTCTTCAAAGTATATTTGTATAACATCCCGATTCCAGTGTTTTTTGACTTTATTATACTTAGCAACCCTGTTACTGTCTTTGAATCCGGTGTATTTCTTTGCTTACAGTCTTTTAGTAATTATTATCTCAATGGAAAGTAACTACATTTTCCTGTATGATCGTGTATAGTAATAGCTTATATATATATGACTGACAATTTACATTACTTTCTATTTTTATTTCAATCGAGCTTCACTTGTTTTTCAGTCAAATATTTCTGTAGAGGATCGTCTCTATGGAATATGGCGTCACCTTATACCACATTGTGCATCAAATCATATATTAGTTTGGGCTCATCAACAAGGTGCCAATGCATTTATTCATCCATTCAAACCGATGCCTGATGTGTTTCCTGGGTTTTCATCACCAGTTTCAATTAATTCACATAAGAAAGTGTCTTCGACTCCTATCAACACGGATAAAAAACAAATGTCAAAAGAACCGATTATCCCACCTACCATACATAATGATTTCATGTTTGGTAAAGGTTCGGAATCCTTATCCAGTAACCACGACAGTGTCGATTCTGTAGTTCAGCACAACTCTAAAATGCGGATTAACAAACAATTAGAGTGGTCGACTGATTGTTTATCAAAAGTATTAAAGTACGTTTAAAAATTACTGTGGTACTAATACGCTATACTTGTCATTAAATGTTTAAATCTTTCGTCTAAAAATCAGTTAGCTTAAAAATGTTTGTGTTTGGTCAGTTTACTAACTCCTACTTTGTACAATATAGTCTCCATAATGGCGTAATCAATAACAGTCACATCATAGGTTCGACACTAACGAAGTGTTTAAACTTGCGCACTGTAACTCAGTTTTTAGATCATTATCTTTTCTAATAATATGTAGAAGATGCAAGAAAACGTGGTAATTAGATTGTGTTATGTTCGCGATATTATATCACCTTTGACTAGCGAACGGAACAAAACCAGGGATCCAGTAACAGGACAAAGCTAAGATATTCCTCTGCGTTCCAGCCCTGCTAACTAGAGGAAAAAGACCAGATTCGATTAGGTCACTATACAATTCCTCAAGCAGCCCGGAAGAATGGATAACAAACACTCAACTGATGCGTAATGTATATAATACAAAAATATCGTTGAGAAGCGTCACAAAATAGCGTACTAAAAGAGAAAACCAACCAATAACATTTCAAGTCCTTCCAGATGAGAAACAAATTGAACGTAATGATGGGCGCTTTTGGCGCGAACTTTGCCGAGTGATTTCCGGGGATCTAACATTCCTAAAAGACTTCAGACATAATAAGATTTATGTGTTATGTTTCGTGCATTGTGTTCAACAAGTACATGGATTAATCTAAAACTTCAGGAAAATTCTGAGAAAATTTGAAAATGTTTAGAGCTGTTTAAGGAAATAGTACATTAACAGAAACAGTTATTTCCAGTGAATCAGACTTTTTGATATAAGTTATGAAGACTGCATGAATAATACAAGACATAACCGTTAACTTCCTGTGGGACATATTCAGTCTTTTCCAACGACTCACTTGTGGATATTATTGACAGATAGGTCTCTTTATCATTGTATTCGTGTAACTGTTAAACGCATGATCAGAACAACATTACTATAACGAAATATGTTATATAATGTTACATAAAATATGTATATTGTTAAATCCTATATGCTCTTCCGATAAAGTTCATAATACAGAATATGTAACGAATATCTTGACCTAATTTTGTTTCTCTTTCATCCATCATTCATTTATGTCTCGAAAAGTCTTAGTTGTTTATATAATTTAAGAGTGAAATATTTCGTCTAAATAATAATGAACTTAATACAGCTCATTTATCTAATGCAAATTGTTTACATTAAGGCGTTAGTGACACATACTTTTTACCTAGCTACATACTTTTATTATTATTATTGTTATCATTGGTTTTATTCAATATTAAATTTTTTGGTACAATATGGGATTCCCAGCACAAAGTATTGTAGTGTGTGCTACTTATGTAGACATGAGTAGTATATGACGCGAGTTAGGAACGTAATGTCTGGCAGCAGAAGATGGGGGAAGATCAAGAAAGGAAGAGCAGGAACACTACAGTATTTCAACAACTTTCCTTTTTTTGTTTCTTGATCGGTCCTGTTGGCAAATATTGAGTGAGTTAGATGTTAGCAGTTCAGGAATTGACATCTGAATAATGTTCACTCTTTTAATTGCATATTGTCAGTCACCACGATGTCCGATTGTACTTTTTTGTAACTTGTACAGTGAATGATCGTAAACTTTTCATAAACGTGCCTGAATAGGTTGTGCAGTTAATAGACATAATGATGTGTTAAAACAAACAAAAAACAGATAACTTGTTTAATTATCTATATGGCAGGATCAGGTAGCCCAGATATTCAAGCAAGCCACCTATCCAACCAATCATACATGGAAGTATGTGTGCTGTAACCTCCTAGTTAACAAAATCGAGCAATTTAATCAGTAAACCAGTGTTCCAAATAATACGCCTAATTTTACTTTGGTTTTTTGTGAATCTTTAGCTGTTAGTTTCTTTCAGTTGACATTTGTTTTTAAGAACTAGGGGTTAAGTATTAAAACATTCTACAAATTAATTATTTCAAATTTCGTGATATTTAAGAGAATTTGCAAAGTTTAATCAATGTTAGAGTGATAATACAATAATCCACTAATAATGGTGTGGAATGATGTTTAGGATATTTCTCTAATTAAAAATGTTGACCATCAGATTTGCGAACTTAATCTTTGGAAATTGTCATTTAATATTGATTATTACTTCATAATACTCATAATTATGTAGTTCACATCACTTGACGTTTCTAACTTGAGAAATATATTCGGTTCAAACCAAAAAATTCTACTCATTCGATAGTAATTTTATGAATGTATAAAATGTGTTCTTTACGTTTTTGTTATAGTCAGTACAACTTATTTACAATCTTTAAGGAACTAAAACATTTTTTCCAAATATATCGTCACAGTCTGACCTTCTAATGGGGATTTGTGAATACATTTCTTTAGGACTCAGCTCTAAGTAATATAGAATTTACCACTTATATGCATCCATCCAAGTGGACGCACTATATCAGTACAGTGAAATAGAATTGTTATAATGAATACCAACGTAGTAGTAGTAGTGTAGCGAACAAGAAAACTAGTGGGGACAACCGAATGTATTTGAGAACAAAATTACAGAACATCTCACTAAAATCTGAGAACCATATAGTAAATGTGAAAATTATATTTGAAATAATCTCAGCGATTGAAATTTAAATAATTCCAACGTTTCGTCCAGCTAACTTGGAATTATTTAAATTTCACATATAGTGACTTCTCTATACTCGGCGCCCAATTCCTGTCAAACTATTCGTTCTAATCTTGACGAATATTTGCACATGTAGTAAATAGTTAGATTGCAAAATATCAATCCATTATTTATTTATTTTAACACATAGATATTGGTACAAGGAGGCGCCAAATACATATGCGCCGCACAGATCTCAATTGATTTGTGTGAGGGCTGTGATACTGCCCGGGTGCCCAAACCGAAGCAGGTGATTTTCTTAGGGGGCCACACCCCGAGCCTTCGACCTGAAGGTCTGATTCATAAGGTAGTGGAGCATCATAAGGAGATGAAATCCCATGGTAGCCGGTGACCAACGATTGGTTCACACTCCATTTGTTCCCTCAGGACACTGGAGCCCATGTGCACCATTGGTTTGGAGTCAGTGTTTTCCAACTCCCCTAGATGGACTCTCCATGTCCACCAACCCGGGTAAAGCGCCGGACATTCGCTTTACGTCCTCTCGATTTCGTAAACAACACTTGTGCCACGAGAAGGCAGTGAGTAGGACTTCCCTGGCAGAGGCTATATACGGTGACCATGTGAGAGCATTTCGAGAGGGAGAGCGGACTCTCCCCACTCTCGGCCTTTTGATAATATCAGTCGATTGTCTCAGATTTCATTGTTCATGCATTTTCATACCAAGTGCGTTTCGTTCCCGTTCTTTCCTCATCGATCTTCTACTGAACTACATTCTGTGCCTGACCACCGTTATATACTACTTGTGTGGATATAAGTAACCCACACCACAGTAGTAGTATTAAAACAAATTAAACATGAGGAAAACAATTCTATAAGAAAGAATTAGTTCACACAACAAAAAGTAAACAATGCTTTTAAAAATTTGGGTTAAGGATAAGATGAAAAATAAGTACACTTGACTCATTGCGACCAATTCTGAACCATGTCACTCAATTTCTCCAACCACTGGTCACCATAACTGCATGGACTTTGACTCGTTGTCTCAACCTGATAATCAATAACTTCATGAACTAATGCTATGTTTCGGTTTGATCGCCTTTAGCTTAATTCTAACCTGCTCCTACCTCAGGAAACGTAGCGCTTCGAGGTAAAATATTTATTCGTAGTATTCTATTTACTTACTCGTGAATTCTCTTCGTAATCTGCCATTTTTTTAATCACTCCTCTAAATATCAAAACGTTAATTCAGTTAGCTTATTAGTTTTTCTAACTCGTTTCGATTGAAAACTAGAAAATGTGATATACACTAGAACTCAGTAACCAATTCATATCAAACTACTCATATCCAAATACCACAACTACTACTTACCTGTCTGTTCCTCTTAGCAATGGTTAGTTGATTCGCAGAGGAATCATAATTATTTATATAAACTATTTGTATTGATTTAAAAAATAGAAATACTGATGAAATTTTGTTTATTATTGGTCGGGAAATTTAGTTCACTCTTATAACCTTAAAGTGATAACTGAAGAAACATGGATATTCATGTAACATACGTAAAACTATTGATTAAGTGTAAACTGTGGTCACATGAGTACTATTAAATTATTATCATGAAAAGTAATTGTCATTGACTAAGAACCAAGGGCTTGTATCTATCTTCATTTTTTACGTCAACTGTTAATTGTAAAACAAAGAAAATCGAACTTTATTTAATAACTATATTTAGAAATTTGTTGTTATTGGATCATGAAGAACAATTATTATTATTATTTGATTCATGTATTCCTGATATTGATTTCTTTAGTTAAGTTACGAGTTTATTTCAAATGAACCCTGTCCTGTTTCTTGAAAAATCCGTTATTGATTTGTTTATTTTACGTTGATTTTTGTTACATTAGGTCATTGTAATCTTATTTCAAAATTATGTAATGTTTTGTATAAATAAGTGTTGACATTTCAATATACTCAGTAATTATCATGCATACAGTATGTTTATGAGTATTAACAAATGGTATTATTGTGTTTTGACATTAGTATTAAGAGTGAATGTAATTACCATTACTTTCAGTTAATTTATTCACTAAAGATAGTTTTATCTACTTAAACGTCTGCATACTGGTGAATTTATGGCTTCTCAGATTTCAATTTTTACGTGTTTTTTTTAAATACTTTTAATTTTTCACATAAACTTCTGATTTGAAGTAACAAACAAACTTCAGTTCTCACAACAGTCGCTTAAGTAAAAATTCATTGGTTCACATTTCCGATTTCAGTCAATTCAAATTAAACAGCCTACCGAGATCCATCAATGATGACTGTCTCTTCCCCCAATATGGCTAAAATCCACCAGTAATGATTTCTCATTAGAAGTTAAAAACAATGGTAGACGATAGGATTCTAGATTAATTCGGTCTATAAGTTAATTGCGTTCTATAGGATTTAGAGGTTGAGACTCGATCTATTTCCACTGACCTGTTGATCACTAAACGAATATCTTTTTCATTCGCACTAAACATGTTACATATACATCTTGGCTTAAAGTCCTTTCTATGAAAATTAAAGTTTGTAGATTCAAAAAAAATCTAAAGGAAGTGATTATATTAATCATATGAATATACTAAACACTAGTCTAACTAATTCAACATCATAACCAATGGTTGTAGACTGGGTGACATGGCTCAGAATCAGTCACAATGACATAGGTGTATACATTCTCAGTCTTCCCTTAAACTATGAGATTAAAATTGCTATATATCTTTCTTTCTACCAACTAATTCTTTCTTTCTGTACTATATCCTTATATGTAATCTTTCTTTTATACATCGCCACCATTGAACTAACTACTTCTATTAATTCAGTGTTCATCTTGTGCTAATGAGGTATGGTAACTTGGACCGATGTATAAATGTGCCTAGTCCTACGTTGTAGCTGACTGACCGACATCATGTGTGTAAAAATTGGATCCAGAGCTATCTGTCTTTTATTCCTGACTATTTAAGGTTGAATGATTCTACAGATGATAACCACAGAATTTTATCAGCATTAAGGATTAGAGAAGTATTATATTGTTCACTACTCAATGATCGATTTGTGTAATTATATCAGTTTTATAGAAGGTCCGTCGATAGCCGAATGAGTTAAAGGTAATGCATTTGATTTTGTATAACAGTGATTAATTACAGCCATTATATATATATATATATATATATATATATATATATATATTACATTAAGTCAGTTTAGAAGTATAAATACCAATCACTAAGACGCAGTATGTATGCACGTGCACTCACCAATACATATAGTATGAAATGAATGACGTTATAAACAACACTTATGAATATCTCTGAATGTCATACAATGGTCAGCTGCTTGTTCACAGTTTACACATCCGCACTTTTTTCTAAATTATCAAAACAGTACACAATCTGCCGACTCATTATTTGTTTTTAGGGATCATTTATAATACTTAATTACAGTTTTATGTTTAGTATTTCATACAAGATCAAAACAAATACAGAGTGAAATAAATATGATCGGAGTTTAAATGGCAACCTAATTAATTTTAATGGCTCTTAAATATGTATACTAAAGTTACCCCAGTTCCTTTCATTAGACCAAGGCAAAACTACAATTTATGGACGGACCATTCAGACATAGGATAGCAGGTCATAGATTTGGGCGCGAAAATCATCCACCCATTTAGCTAAACAGCGTTTTGGCATTTTACCTGGTGTCAATTCGTGATGAAAACCCTAAATATAGTTTCTAACACTAACCATCAACTGTAAGTGTTAATTCTAATTTCTCACACTGCTTTATAACCCTCATTTAGTCCTAGTTAATAGGCAGATATTCTCAAGATCACTTTAGCGCCGCTCAAAGGCCGTTCATAAATTATGGTCTCACCAAGAAAAGAATTGGGAAAATAAAAACCGTAAATAGTAGTACATATAATAGTGAAAGTATGAATATATCGTAAGGTCAACGAATACCCTACTTATTAATTGATTGGCGTAGTACACAAGAATAAACAGTAGCTAGGTACACAGTTAATCGTTTATAAGCATTAATCCATATATAAATATAAGTTAATTCAAAGGAACTAACATTTCTATATTTCGTAATGTAAATATGTTTTTAGTTAAGTAACATATAAAGTAGTATCTCAAGAAATAGGAGGATTGCATCATATCAAAACGAAAGTTACTTAACAATCGAGAATTTAATGATGAGATGGAACTGAATGTGTGAAAGTTAGTCGTCTACTTAGCGATTATGAACAGGTGAAGGATAAGTTATAAACGTGTAAGTGATAATAAAGAATATTTAAAAAACTAAACGAATGTGTTAACAACCAAATTACCCACCATAGAAATTAAGTGTTGGGGCTATAAATGAATGATAGCTTGCATATGTCGCTTTTGAATACAGAGCTGAGACTTCAAAGAATGAATTACTTACGCCCCCTCAGTACACAATTTATTGATTTATGGTCCTATCAGACCCAGTCGTTTGACTGTTTAGATGGTTCTAAAGAATATATAAGATGAGACTGTGTAACCAAAATTAGCAATTTATTATTCACCTTTCTCATATACATCAAGTGGACAATTAACTTTCGCATATTTAGTTCCATCTTATTATCTTCCTTTAAACTCTCGATTGTTACGCAACTTTCATTTTGATATTTGAAATGATGTAATCCTCCTTTTCCAATACACTACTTTATATGCTTATTAACTAAAAAACACTACTGTATGGCTGAACAACCCAACGGGAATGCTATGTTTATCAAAATTTTGAATTTTTCTGTTCTTGAGAATTTGACTTATTTGATTGGCTGTGAACGATCAATCTCCCATTCAAAGATGAGCGAAGGATTGACATACATAACCAATAGCTTGCCTAATTTATTATTATACTGGATATTTGGAGAAACATCGTCGTCAGCTACTGACGATGCCGATTCATTCTGCACACACATTTAATATAAATATCGCTCTCTACAATGGCTTGCACTTAAAATAAAGTGTCAGAAAGCTTGATTCCCCGCAAACTGTTAATTGTCAGATAGAAATCTAACGCCAAGAAATATCTCGAAATATATTCTCTACCTCACTGTTCGATATAGACATGTGAAACGACATAACTGTGATAATAAGATTTGTGAAATACTGATCCGTTGAAGTTCAAAGTTTTTAATCATCTAAAGGCAGCCTCTCCATTGGACGACTAGAACTATGTTTTTGATTGGTCTAATGATACATGGAAATACAGGTTTATACCTAGAAAAAGTTAATTTTCTGAGACAATCGATCACTACGATTGTATAGTTTGAGTAAATAATGTCATCGGAAAGAAACGTTTCTCCACTAAACTGTTTTTAATTCTTCAATTGTAAGAAAACTAACATTAGCAAAAATAACCGTTAATTAAAGATATTTAAATTTTATTTATCGAAATTTCTTTTACATTTCTTGTTTGATTCAGAATACCAGTTGTTCTGTCTGATACAGTATCACATACCACTTCTAAAAAACCACGTCTATCTAATGAATGCGATGGAACTAATCCTTCTACACAAGTTGCATATAATAATGTACTTAGTGATTATCATAACAATGGCATCAATAATATCGACAAAGCAAAAATACGTTTTACAAGAAGACGTCATTTATCTTCTGGACCTATACTTATGACCCATAAAAATGAAAATAATACACGTAAAAGTGCATATATTTTGGAGCCTACAAATGATAATTTACCTCTTATTACAAATGATTATGAACCATCTCAACAAAATAAACCTCTTGTGACTATCAATACTATTCCTGATGAAATTAGAGAAAAACTTCCTAAAGGTAATTCTTATGTCCGTGAATGGACGATTAATCCATCAACTTGTAAATAATTCTTTTATTATTACGTAATGAACTTCATGTTTGCATTCTATTGAGGTGAAAACGAGAAAGATTAGTTCAGTCGACAGTACTCTTTTCAATGAACCTATTTTCATAGCTGTATCCTCGTAAAACATAATTTATTTTTACTTTAATGATCAGTGATATGTTTATCAAAATAAACCCGTAAATATGATTGGTAAGACTCTAAAATATTCATTAGAAAATATCTTAGACGTTAAACAAATAAGCTGTTTGGGTAACAAGTTAAGATGAAATGTGGAAATTAAAATGAAATATTATCAGAAAGCGTATGGAAACAAAATTAATCAGTTATTAGTTTAAGATATCAATAGAGAGGTTAGTAACATTGGAAAACTAGAGCCTGAGACTATGATAAAAGAAGAGGTTGTATAAGTTTTCTTTTGAGTACTACATATATACTATTTAAATTCAGCAACAGCCGCACTAAAGTCCAGTTTGTTCAACTCTATACTTCGTCTTCGTTCTTCATTTCGATCCCGTAGATAGCATAGGTTACATTTTTTCGAATAACTCTCGAAGTTTCATCACCTGTCAGTTCATTACACCCAATGCTCTCTACCGTGTAAAGAAACTGGTCATTACCAGTAAGCGCTTCATTCTCTGTATGGCACAAGCTGAACAAATAGTCTTCTATACCAGAGAATTTAATGTATGTAGTACCAGTTAGCTAGCATCTGTATGTACGCAAGAAAAATGGTTTTCGGTGTATTCAGTTTGAAATGTTATCAAATAAAGATATCATGTAAATAATTAATGAAAACCATGGAGTACTGTAAAAATATTTTACTTCAAGTTGAGACTTCTCATCAATGCATACTCAACCTCCCTATAGTAAAAATAGAATGTTGTACATATAAGCCTCCGTATTCCTGCTGTCATGTAAAAGTGGATTGTTCACTGCAAGATCTGCAGTTCCTGGGTTCGATCCCGGATAGAATTTTGCTAACATGTTTCTTAGGAATCGCGACTATTACAAACAAGTGTCTAATGGTTTTCAGTGAATCTCTGAATAGTATTAGTTTGTGATAAGAATTAACTTCAATTTAATTATGTAGTAACTTTTAAATTCAGATCACTGTTAAAATCCATTCGGTTAAATCGGAAATCTTGATCACTATTTATGATTGATTCGTCCGTGCAATACAAGTCCATGTAGCTATACCGAACGCTTAATGATATTGAGTCGCCGAATATTTGAGTTTCAGATATTTCTGAAATAATTACTTTGGAACTGTTTAATATCTAGAATCTCCTGTTACATTTTTCGTAAATGGCCTTCATCAATCTTCTAATCGTTTGATTAATTAGTGAGAGTTAATATAAGTTCAAAATTTTCCTGGTCAAATTTTCTATTGCTGAGTGTCGACGAAAAAAGAAATAATGTATTCACATGGAAATCTTATTTGAAAGTCGTACAAAAATTTCATATCCTACAAGCATCTAATAATTACGTTTGTAAATAAATGTAATATGAACCTCAAATATAGTAATCCTTATAAACAATCTAACTTTTTCCCACTTTGTATTAACATCCGAAATATAGCCACAACTGGACTGTATTAAATTTTAATTGTTTGTAGTTTCAACTGGACGTTTATGGCTCGATCGACGTATTTATGGACCATGGAGACATCATGTCACTCCAGAAGCTTCAAGGCGTGCATTTTGGTTACCAGATGATAATGACTTATTAGTTAACAACACTTCAAAGAAAAATGCCTCAAATTCTATTACAAATCAAACTGAAAATAAATTATGTGTTGATAATTTACCAGCAGTAAGTGGTAGTGACTTGGATGCCATGCTTTTCGCTAAACATGGTGGTGTCATACCTAAAAGTGTTGGTATATGGTCTGATATCATGTCAAATAATAATAATTCAGATGAATTGTTACATCTACGTTTAGCAAGAGCATGGCAACGTAAAGCGGAGCGTTTATGGCGTGAGTTGACAAGTCGCGTAAAAGCTGTTGTATTTACTGATTCAGCAGATGTGTTGGATTTGTGTGCAGCTGGGGTTGGATGGGGTTTGAATATCCTTAATGAACAGAATACTAATGATAGTGAATTACCCTCTATTTACAAACCTACAATATATCAGCAAAATCTACCAGAAAAAGTCTTACAATTCAGAGAATGGTTATCACAGGTACGTTAGTTTTATGGAGAAACACATTTTCATAGCTAAATTCACAAGTCGATCTAAACTAGACTTCCATTGAAGACGTGAAAGCAATGAAAAAATGTTCCCTCCCAGTAGGGATGCACACTGCTGAGGAGTACTATACTAGGACGAATTCAACCGTTAAAATACTACAATCTCCACAAATCTCTATACTGATAAAGAACACATTATTGTTCACTTGCGATAGGGTATTTTTACGCTTAATATTTTATTAAAGTCATTCATAAATTGGGATCATACCACGAAAAATTCTAATTGTCGTGTGTTGGAGAGTCTACTTTAACTTTACCTATAAAATGTGAACAAAACTATGAAGTATATTCATCCTTGCTTACTCCAAACTTTATCAAAAACCATTCATGTACCTAAATATTATAAAACTAAGAATGTAATTTGAATATCTGTTTCATTTTACATCACGTTATCACAATTTTGGATTGTTTAAGGTGATATTAACTGGTATTCATTTTTTTTAGAATAACTACTACATAATAATATACATTATATATATATATATATATATATATATATATATATATATATATATATATATATATATATATATATATATATAAAGAGGAAAATATTTAAAAATGTAAGAAGCACCAGATGGTGATAGAGGAACGACTCACTTTTGGATAGTAAACTAAAGTGCACCACTACCCGAGTTGGATTAATATAAGTACAAAATGACTTTTAGCACACAAGCACTTTTAAATTTTTTATTATGACCAAAGCTTTCAAAGATCTAAGTATTCACGCAAAAGCTATATATGATATTGAAAAGGTTGAATTAAAATCAATCCTTTGACCTGTTTCAAATATAGAAGATGATGAGGATCATACATTTTGATAAACTTTGTTCATATTAATGTGTATAAGTTACTTAGATTTAGAAGACTTAAGTAAATTGTAGGTTAAATTACTCGATGTTTTTGTGTTTAATGAATATTTTGCTCAAAGTATTCAATTCCTAAACTTTTAAATGTGTTTATTTGTCGAAAATTTTGAAGAAAAGTATTATTTATTAATTTTTAATATTGGTCTGTCATAGCACCATTGTTGATGTGCCTAAATTTTATATATCTACTTTCATTTTCAATCTACTACTACAAACAACGCAGAATTCAGTGAACTATGTAGCAGCCAATCTCAAATTAGGTACACGACTCAATCCACAAGTTAATGCAAAGCGACATGCCATCCCAACACTATCATCAGGTAAGTATTTTTTAAAATTAATTACCATATTTAGCTTTAAATACCCCTTTAAATTGTTTGTTTTAGTTGTGTTTACCTGCAGAGTTGTTCTTTCGATACACTATCACACATATGTGCTGACCTTGATGAGATGTTGACTACCTGACTGGGGTCCATCAGACAACAATGATCAGTGGTTGAAGACTAGGTTATGCAGTTTAGGATCAGTAATAATGTTCTAGATCCGGAGTACCTTTATTGCTCCATATGTACATTTTCATCGTCTTTTCGAACTATAAACTCAGTGTTTAATCTGGCTATTTCTTCGGCTTTTGTACTATTCATCTAATTTATTTCATCTGATCATACTGATGTGATATAACTGAAACCTACTCACATATATGTTCCAGGCTGTCTTATTGACCAGGTTTTTTCAACGACGATTAATCGTACAGTATTTTACTTTGTTCGACTCAGAAACAATAATGGTATATATAAATATGAAAATTACAATCTATGTCATCCATGAACCTTGTCAATATTTAATTCATTTTTTATTGTCCGTTTGAATTTTCCCATCGATGTTTGGGACTGCAATTGATTCGTCTCTTATTAGCATATGTGCATCCTGTGTGGACAGCCTCGATATTGCCCTAAGTCACGAACATTATAAGCAAAGATGGATGGTGGCAAGCAGTGGAATCCAGAACACGCGTTTTGTTTTATTCGGGAAGCGATACCGTTTGAAACGAACGGTGCTGGGTTCTGGTCCCAGAGTGAACATCAACTCGGATGTAGCTACATCTAGCTGACGAGTCCCAAATAGGATGAAACGTGAGTCCTGGATCCCACTGCTAGCCACTATCTATCTCATTAGATTTATGACGAGATAAATATTGCCCCCTTGTACCAATATTTATGTGTTCAAATAAAATAAATAAATAAACACCATCCATTTTTGCTCATAATGCTTGTCAATATTTGTTTCTTCTTCAACTTTTCTTTTTTGCTTTTAATTCAAGGCACAACAGAACATGATCTTATTCCTAGTACTGTATTACATCATATATTTGATTTTTTCCGATCGAAATTACAACCATCATTTAACAAGGAAGACAGTGAACATACAACAAAATCAGAATCACCTTCAACAATCATGGAGAATAGTACTTGTTCAATGTTGTCATCTGTACATTCATAGAAGTAGTAAATTTAGACACTCTAATTCTTTATTTTTGTTTTTTTGCAAATCAATTAATAATGAAAATATGTGTAATATATGACCAAAAAAGATCAGTTGTTTGCTTTTTAACCGTTTTGTGATGGATGCATGGATAAAATCAAGTCACTAACAAACGCGCGTACAATTATAAACCTTGTACTAAACCAACTGATATGGCAACACCAAATGATAATCCAAAAGATAAGTATATACTTAATGCTGCACCAGCAGATTCTTGATTACCAGGTGATGCGAAACTAAACGAAACAATAAACAGGGAAGTTTAATCATAGGCATGCATCAAATAATTAGTACGATTGCAAAAATAAAAAGTGGTGATAATTACATGGTGTGATATCCAAGCAGGTAGAACTAGTGTGGGATGTTAAAAAAATTCAAAATTTAATGAAAAGTGACTGAACATGTAATCAAGTTCGCTATGCAGCACTTAAAGTCTCAGAATTCGTGGTAGTACCTTGTAAGTCAACCAGGATGTTACAAGCATAAATCAATAATCCCTGCAAAATCATTTTCTGTACTCATAATACTGCGTAGAGTTCGTGAACTAGTATATCTAGGTCCCTTAAACCTTTAAACATCTGCACTAGCTTGTCAAAAATTACGATACATTTATGAATGCTATTATTCATTAGCGTTGCTGAATCTAGTCCTAAATTAAACCACGCAAACCGATAACTCCAATAATGATATTATCTCATGAAGGAAAGAAGTAGTTAATTGAATTCTAACTAACACACTTGCAGGAAGAATCATTATTGCTTATATCCATTCATATAAATATTTTGGGCAAACAAACTAATGTAGAGATGAGTTTGTTAAATGGATTTGGTTATCGAATCTTAGTTTTGAACTGTGCTTAACGAATTAAATTTTCAACAACCTAACAGTAGCTATAGACCTATGTTTCTCCCATGTTCGTGAGCTACTAGAATCCGATCATAGATGCCTTAGAAACATTGTGCATTTTGGGACGCATGAGTGTGTAGTGCTAAAGTTAGAATGACAGTGCTAGATAAAAATGCGAGGTAGTGAATGTTCAACGACTGAGATAATTGAGACATGTATTACGTATCCCCAAACACCGTGTTTTGTGATATAGAAGTTTGTTGGAACAAAACCGTGCAGCAATTTAGACCAATCAGTACATATACCACGTTCTGCGTTGCACATGACTGATTGATTTGTCTGTCAATGTCAAATGAAAAAAGACAAATACTCGCGACTGAAATTGAAATATTTGTAGTTATTTATTACTCTCTACCATAATGATAATAATGGTGACCGATTGTCGAATAGCTAGTAAGTGATAGTGCTTAACTGTACTGTGAATGTAATGAATAAAATTCAAATCTTTGATTCAAAACTATTTGTACACTATACAGTGAATCACTACTAATTCAACTATCGATTACGAATATTTTCATAGAAAAAAGTTTGTCTTTACAGTGTAGGAAATTGTTAGGATATTAAAAAAGCGCAAACAACACTTGCCTTGGTCCATGTATCATTGATATCGATACTAAGTAACCGTTAGTTAGTCCCAAGAATAGAATCATCAATGCTGGAAAAATATCATGCCTAAATACGACTGGTAAGTAATTTCTAGGTTGTGCATTACATAGCATACATAATGGGATAATAGCAGCACGTAGAATACATAATAACAAGACTATTAGCATTTGATTTCTTCTAGGCTGTAGAAAAGACCCAATGAAAACATTTTATGTTATCTCAGTTGATAAATGTATTGTCTTGAAATTATGGTAGTTGTATAACATCATCTTATGAAATAACCTCTCTAGTTCTTTTAAAACAAATAGAACCATTACGTAATTAGACATGAAAAAACTTAGTCAGTAACAACGTAGAACTTCGTACATACGTACATCAGTTTGAGTTGTCATACCACATGAGCACAGAGATGCAGCTGTCGATATAAATCTCGTAGTGGTAGAGGTAGTAAGAGTATAAGCAGTAATCCGGAAGATTAGGGTTTGGCGATGTTATTTAAGGAGTAAAATCCAGTGAAATTTGGAAAGAGAAAAAAAACAATGAGGATCCAGGAGATTAGTATTTGGGAGGACACGAAGAGTGGATGCACCTGCGCCATTGCAAATGATTTTGAGCCATGTCATTCAATGTTGCTATCGTCTCGCGTATCCCAACCAGGTAGTCTACACCTACCAACATGGCTTAGTCCACTTGTCAGTGACTTCATGGATCTGTGCCATGTTTTGGTCTGGCCGCCCCTAGCTTTCTTCCAACCTACTTCTACATCATAAACACCGCACATCGGGGCAGTTGGGGATACGTAGTTTCACTACTTCATTAATTGGTCTGCCATCCTTACCTAGTAGCCGTTTCCCAACAACTGTGTTACTTACTCAATGGTCCCATAATATACGAGCAACGTTTCGGAGACACCTATGATCAAATAATAGTAACCTACGACTATCCTATACTCTTACCGGCCATGTTTCACAGTCATCAAGTAGGACGGAACGAACTGCTGCGCAGTAAACACGTCCTTTGGTTGGTAGACGGATATTTCGCCTGAACCTGTAAAAACAACAACGTTCAGCAAAATGATCACAATAAAAACCTAATAAAATGTAGATCAGGTATGGTCTTTTACTTAATGAAACACTCCTAGATAGCGTGGTTGCAAAGTTAACTAAATCTAACTTGGGTGCAGATTTTCCAACTGTCTGACTTTTTAGAGGTTGACCAACCGGGAGATTCACTTGTTGACGAAGAATACACAGATGATTTAGTTTTGTTTCATGAAGACACTTCTCTGACAAGCAAGCAAGCATATGACTACTGGCAGGATCAATCAGTTTATTCACAGTTATATAATATACCCTTATGGGCCAGGGTAATTTTACATTAGTTTTCAGGAGAATCGGACACCATCCAAATTTTCACGTGACAACCAAAACAGTACGGCTTAAACGTTTCGCAGGAGAACCAGACGCCAACCATGCTCAAACTTTATAACCCGAGCAGTACAGCTCAATCCTGTGGCGCAACCACACAGGTACCAAGCACCCTGGTGGACCATTCATATACACATCACTTGTATAATTATTTTGATCATTGATCGCGTAAATCAATTATGCACAGCATGAATAGGCCAAAGTTGACCTATTCCGCTTACACGACAGTCAAACTCATTAATGTTAACAATGGCCCTTGAGAACACTGAAAAGTAACCACCAGTAGGAACGAAATCGGTTAACCAGCAAACCAATTTTGCGCATGAACCGTCAGCAAAACTTGCCAAAATAATGCCGAACCATCCACAATATGAATGGCGAACCTCCAGTCTCATATGAGACCTTCAGCTTTAGATAGCAATATAGCTTATTTGATGAAGATACTTACCCTAACCCTAAAGCTGACAGCCTAAACTATGCAACCATGTTTGAGATGAAATTCTCTCCCCGAAAATGCAAAACATTGCTTCAGGATTGGCTTGTATAGGCGCTTGAATTAATAACCGCTTCTCTTATCCTAATAGTCTCATAAGTTCTCATGGGCTGGCGTTTAACGAAATCTCGGCACGGATTCGGAAGTTTCAATTGGCTTTTGCCGACTTCCGTTACTTGTAAAGTAAGTGAGATATCCATCTGCCAGCCAAAAGACAAGTTTACTGTTCAGTAGTTCGCTCCGTTCAACTTTATGAGTGTGAATCATGACCATTAAAAATGGAGGATATTCGTAGGTTACTGGTATTCGACCATAGGTGTTTTCGAAGCATTACTCGTGTATTTTGGGGCTACCGAGCAAACAATGACTGGGTTAAGAAATAGGATACTAGGTACAAACGGGAAATCGATGGGTGGTTGGGACATGTGTTACATATGCCCAACCACCGCCTATATCGACGGCCGATGTTCATTCTTTGTCTTCCCTCAGAGTCTAGGACTCAAAATTCTTTATAATTTTTACCTCACTAATTTATATTTTTTTTAGTTGTGTCTTCGTTACCTAGTCTTCTATTATCACTAATACTACTACTTCTACCACTGTGGGAATCTTCCTAACAATTTGGTCTCGCTCTGCTAATAGGATGTGGGAACCTAAACTGACGTGCATACGTACCAGGTTTTGCGTTGCAACTGACTAACCATCTATTTCGTTCCGTGTAATCACCTTCATCAAATTAGCTAAATTAACTATTTTCGATTTCTTATTTAAATCTGTATGGTAGTTTGTTAACTGGTTCATAATACATTTCTAATTGGCCATTTATTCACGAAATTTCTCGAGTTTATATTTTAACACCCTTAATATGTAATTCTATCATATTACTCTAACGGCATACATGCTAGCAAACAAATCAGTCTTTTCACATTTATAATTACAGTAAAACAATAAATATAAAAAAGAAAATTAATAAAATATGAGTTATGGAATAACACTAAGTTCAATATTTAAAGGAAAATAAAGATAGTACCCACTTGTATCGCTGAGAATGGCCTTAAGCCGTGTCAACTGAGGTAACCAACCACGATTGTGTTACTTATTTTAACCAAAAAGCTCAATCTACCCAACATGTCCTAATCAAATAGTCAATAAAACCATGCACTGATACTATGTCTTGGTATGGTCGGACTGTCAATCTAGTAAGTATAGTGCATCGCGAGTATGGGGTTGACTCTACATCAGTACTAAGTATCTTAACAGCTTCATTAAATCATCATCTCTTAAGTTTACTGGATTTTAATAAGCTACTGACTAAGCTTGCTTACAGAAGTCACTGTTGCATTTGCAACAGGCGTAAATCATGATTGCATTTTTTGGTTAATTCCGTTTAACTTGAATGTTAAAGTCGTCGGCTACAGTTACGACATTAGAGTATTTGATATTTTGGACGCCAGAAAGCGTTCAATAGAATTGTTTCATTAATGCTTTAGTCAACAGGAGCGTAGTCATTAACTGCAAACAGTTAGCAATGTGTATCCTTGTTCTTTCGAATTGTTATCATTCCACTTAACCGAACAGGTAACTAGTAATGTAGTCAAAAAGTTTCGATCCTGCTTCCAAACAACTTCAAGAATGAGATATCATGCCTGAGAATGTAATGAGGAACTATGCAGGACTCTTTACGTCAACTTTTTTTTAATTTTAGAGGCCGGTAATGTGTTTTAGAGTTGATTAATTTTATTCCTTTCAGAAACTGATGACATACTAAGTGGAACATCCTGAAGCTGTTAATGATTAAATCTTTATTATAATGACATACACTGTTCAGTTTTGATTTAACTTATATTATATTTTAACCGAAAATGAATAGACAGCAAATGTCAACCATGCTGTTCCAAGTTTACTGATGGGAAATAAGTCTGCCAAACGTAAAATAATGCACCCAATCTCAAGCAAACGCTATAACTATGATAAATAAAGACCGAGTCGGGATGTACCCATCTAGTTCCGACCACAAAAGACTTGATTTTGTAAAACATATTCTCAAAAAAAATTTCGAAATATTGGGGATGTCTAACAACTCAGGTGGATGAAATCGGCATGCTCTAGGAATCCTTCTTAAAGTATATTTTGCGTAAGTACAAAGTTACATTTTACACATTACGACGGTTTATTTATGTTTTTAAAAGGTTATTGCATCACTGGTTAGATGATTGGTTCACACTATAACAATAAACTGAGAATGTATTTGGCACATAATAAAGATATTAATTCAAGCTGAAATTGTTTTTACATATCAGTCTGAAAATTTTACACCAACAGAAAAAACACAAAATTTTTTTTAATTTACCCAATTTATAAAACCAGCTAGCATTCTTCCACACCAATCACCAACATTGTACAAAAGATACACAAGTACTGGCACAAAATAAACATCTAAAAATATACAAACATAGAATATATATAAATATATATATATTTATTTATTTACTAATGTAAAAATCAAAATGATTGGCGAAATTCTCATAGATAAAACTACATTTAGTATATAGTTCATAAGTAGATTTGCTTTCATATCGTCTGCTAATATATTTTGGTAACTAATTCAACTTTGAAAATCTTCAGTTGTCTAAGATTTAGTCGTACGCTAGATGTGATGACAATACCTTCTTAACATAGATGGTAGTTGAGGAATTCCAAATAACAATAAAATATCTTTAATCAGAGATAGATGGCGGTCAACTGTAGAGTTCAGGATGAGCTTTTCGTCTTATTTGCGACTCGTCCTGGATTCCACTGCAAGCCACCATCCATCTTTGCTTAGAATGCTTGTGAATTAACGACAAGATAAAGGCTATCTGAACAGCATACACATATCCTAAAAGTGAATGATCAATTACAGTCCTAAACATCAATGGGAAGATTCAAAGAGTCAATTCATATAAATTAACTCCAAAATAGTTTCTTATTTGTCATACGGTTGAGGGAACAAACGGGTTTTTAAAATGAAGAGTATGAAATGAATTTAAACTTAGGACTTCAATGAAAACAACTATGATAAATTTGAAATATTGTAAGAAAAATGTTAAGAAATCATAATATGACTTGATGAATACAAAGGATTCTCCTGGGGAGTTGGAAAACACTAGCTCTAAACCGATGGTGCACGTAGGCTATAGGATCCTGAGTGAACATATGGCGTATGAACTTATCGTTGATCACCTGCTACCATGATACTGCATCTCCTAATGTTGCCTTGTCGATTAGACCTAGGTCAAAGGCTCGGACTGTGGCTCCCTAAGAAAACCACCTGCTTTGGTTTGGGCGGCCGGGCAGTATCCAAGCCCTCACACAAATCAGGTGATGATTATAACTAGGAAAAACTATTCTCTATTTAACTTGAAGTCGGACAAATTACATTCACAATCATTTGATGTCATTCGTTTATATTACTTTTATACTACGTGACTTATCTACTTCTATTTATTCTCATTGTGTATTTTATCTCTAAACTTATAGAGCAACTCGCCTATGGTGGAAACATAGTCCTGTCTAAACGATCTACAGTCACTAACTGGTCTAAGATTGAATACGACGTACACTGAACCAGTATTTCTAAAATCACGTAAACCATTCAAACTGACCTCTGATACGGAGAACCAATCAGGAGTAGCCTGATGGGAAGGTCAATTGATGGCAATACAAAGTGACCTAAAGGACAAATGAATTTCATTGGCTAAGAAATGGATCAATATTCCTAAGGGTTAGAGTGGCATATATATGAATGGGTATTTGTACATTTTATTAGGTACAATTTCTCTCTCACTCTTGTGTTCTCGTTCAAGTAATAAGTTAGGGGAAAGTGAGTGCGTAGCACACAGTTTGTCAGCATCAGATTTCAGACACCCATCACAACAGCCACCTACAACATTCGCACACTAATGCAGATTGGACAGCAGATAGGATTGGCTTTTAGTGGCCCCGTATCTGACTCCAGTTAAATCATATGCTGATTGTTATCGAAATATACATGCCGTCAACCCTCGCATATTTTTATCGACTTCACTTGCGTTCGAGAATTACGAATTAAAAAAAAAGCCGAATACGTGAATGAATTTTGTTTACGTACATTTCATACAACTCCGCCTGTAGCTCTTCCAGAGTTACTGCCGGTCCCAAGCCCGGGTAAAGGAGGAGGGTTGGGCATGGGGTTAGCGTCCCCATCCCGTAGAAACCTAACTCGCTAAAAAAACGCTAACCAGAAAAAATAACACAAACCATTTAAACTCTGCCCTGGGAGTTAGAGGTAATATGACGCTTCATGGTGAAAGCCGAGTTCCTTCGGAAGCCACGAGGCCGATGCCCCTTCTAACAACCAGAGCAACAATTTTTATAGGTACATGGAACGTCCGGACAATGTGGGAGAACGGGAAGACCAGTCAAATAGCAACGGAAATGAGGAGATACAACTTGGCAGTACTGGGAATCAGTGAAACCCATTGGACCCAAGCTGGACAACAAAGGCTAAATACGGGAGAGATGCTGCTATACTCCGGTCACGAAGAGGAAAATGCTCCACACACTCAGGGAGTTGCTCTAATGCTATCCAAAGTAGCACGAAATGCACTTGTAGGATGGGAATCTCACGGATCCAGAATCATCAAAGCATCATTCAAAACAAAGAAGGAGGGGATCACAATGAACATTATCCAATGTTATGCACCCACCAATGATAGCAACGACGACGTTAAAGATCAATTCTATGAGAGGCTGCAATCAATCATCGAGAAGTGCCCAAGAAAGGACATCACCATTCTGATGGGAGATCTAAACGCCAAAGTCGGAATGGACAACACCGGATATGAAGACATCATGGGACTACATGGACTGGGAGAGAGAAACGAAAACGGGGAAAGATTTGCGAATCTGTGTGTATTCAATAAATTGGTCATAGGCGGTACAATATTTCCACACAAACGTATACACAAGGCTACATGGATCTCACCGGACCACACCACAGAGAACCAGATAGATCACATTTGCATCAATAAAAAGTTCCGAAGGACAATGGAAGATGTGAAAACCAGGAGAGGAGCGGACATAGCTTCAGATCATCACCTGGTTGTGGCCAAATTGAAACTGAAGCTAAAGAAGAACTGGACAACTGGACAAACAGCGCTGCAAAGGTTCAATACAGCCTTCCTTCGAGATACTGACAAACTCAATGAATTCAAGGTAGCTCTCAACAACAGGTTCCAAGCCCTACAGGATCTACTGAAGCAAGAAGAAACTACTATAGAGGATAGCTGTAAAGGTATCAAAGAAGCATTAACTTCAACGTGTCAAGAGGTTCTGTGCTTCAAGACGCATCATCACAAGGAATGGATTTCTATAGAAACACTGGACCGGATCAAAGAAAGGAAGAACAAGAAGACAGCAATTAACAATAGTCCAACACGAGCAGAGAAAGTCCAAGCACAAGCAGAGTACATAGAAGCAAACAAGCAAGTGAAGAAGAGCATTAGAGCTGATAAGCAAAAATACGTGGAAGAACTAGCAACGAGGGCGGAAAAAGCTGCAAGAGAAGGAAATATGAGACAGCTTTACGATACGACGAAGAAGCTTGCAGGGAAATACAGTAAACCAGAGAGACCAGTCAAAGACAAAGAAGGAAGACCAATCACTGAGATTCAACAACAGCGCAACAGATGGGCAGAGTACTTCGAGGAACTCCTGAACAGAGCGGCTCCAATGAATCCACCGGACATCGAAGCAGCACACACAGATCTTCCTATAAATGTCAATCCACCAACGACAGAAGAAATCAGAATGGCCGTCAGACAAATCAAGAGCGGGAAAGCAGCAGGACCTGACAATATACCAGCTGAAGCGTTGAAGTCAGACATCGAAGTAACTACAAGCATGCTTCATCTTCTATTCAAGAAGATTTGGAAGGAGGAACAAGTGCCGTTGGACTGAAAAGAAGGACACCTCATCAAGATTCCAAAGAAGGAGATCTGAGCACGTGTGAAAAATACAGAGGCATTACACTACCGTCAATACCAGGAAAAGTCTTCAACAGAGTGTTACTGAACAGGATGAAAGACGCAGTTGACGCTCAACTTCGAGATCAACAAGCTGGATTCCGTAAGGACCGGTCGTGCACAGACCAGATTGCGACACTACAGATCATCGTCGAACAATCAATTGAGTGGAACTCGTCACTCTACATCAACTTCATTGATTATGAGAAGGCATTTGACAGTGTAGATAGAAGGACGTTATGGAAACTTCTTCGACACTACGGAGTTCCTGAGAAGATTGTCAACATTATCCGGAACTCATACGATGGACTACAGTGCAAAGTAGTGCATGGAGGACAGCTGACAGACGCATTCCAGGTAAGGTCCGGAGTAAGACAAGGCTGTCTACTCTCTCCCTTCCTGTTTCTTCTGGTGGTCGACTGGATTATGAAGACCTCGACATCTGAGGGAAACTACGGCATACGATGGACAGCTCAGAACCAATTAGACGACTTGGACTTCGCAGATGACCTAGCCCTCCTATCACATACACACGAACAAATGCAGATAAAGACAGCCAGCATAGCAGCAGTCTCTGCATCAGTAGGCCTCAACATACACAAAGGGAAAACCAAGGTCCTCAAACACAACACGGAGAACTGCAATCCAATCACTCTTGATGGCGAAACTCTGGAAGACGTGGAATCCTTCACATACCTGGGAAGCATCGTCGATAAACAAGGAGGTTCAGATGCAGACGTAAAGGCGAGGATTGGCAAAGCTAGAGCGGCATTCCTTCAACTGAAGAACATATGGAACTCAAAACAACTTTCAACCAATATCAAAGTCAGAATCTTCAATGCGAACGTCAAGGCAGTTCTACTGTACGGAGCTGAAACTTGGAGAACTACAACAACCACCATCAAGAAGGTACAGGTATTTATTAATAGCTGTCTACGCATGATACTCAACATCCATTGGCCGGATACCATCAGCAACAGCCTTTTGTGGGAGAGAACCAACCAGCTTCCAGCTGAAGAGGAAATTAGGAAAAGACGATGGAAATGGATAGGACATACATTGAGGAAATTATCAAACTGCATTACGAGACAAGCGCTAACTTGGAATCCTGAAGGGAAGCGGAAAAGAGGAAGGCCAAAGAACACATTACGTCGGGAAATAGAAGCAGATATGAAAAAGATGAATAAGAACTGGAAAGAGATTGAAAGGATTGCCCAGGACAGGGTTGGATGGAGAATGCTGGTGAGCGGCCTATGCTCCTTCACGAGTAACAGGCGACCGAACCGAACCGAACATTTCATACACTCACTAATTCAGACAGACAATCAGAGAAGTGAACTGAAGGAAGAGAATTAGAATGAAATGAAGGGACGCGCATTCAAGGCGAGTAAGCCAACTCGTTTTGATCAAACGTAACTCATTATTTATATTCAGACCAAAACAAGTAACAGATACGCAATGAATAGGGTGAGCAATTAACACACATACGACTACATAAAAAGTCATGGTTAATAAGCGAATGATCAACAAGGACAAAATGTGGTCTGACAATAATGAATAAATTGGTTTGTCCAGAAGCTAAAATAACCGACGAGGGCTTGACATGGTACCAACCACTATAGGCTACGTCTGTTGTCCACCCCAAGACTCTAGTGAAGTACTAAAATTTTGCTCTCCATCTGTCGCTTCGAAGTTTGCTTCAAGTGCACATATCCGAGGACCATGTGGTATCTTCGCCTTGTTTTGCTGGTGTTGGTTCACACTAAGCGCCAAAGCTGAAGCAGTATTAACCGACTGGATCCCTATTAACAGTCGGTTATATGCTGTCAGATTAGAAAGCTCCATCAAAGAGAGAGGAAATCAATGTGAGAAATGATATCTTTTAGTACACCCTGTCTACGCTCCGACAGATAGCAGCCCGGATGCAATCAAGGACGAGTTTTACCACTAGCTAACTGTTCTTATACAGAAAGTGAGTTCGACAGACATTGTAGTACTAGCCTGACACTTGGATGCTCAGGTCAGGCATCTAGGAGCAGTAGAGTTTTCTAAGTGGCCAACGGGGACCATCTACTGCGACATTACGCAGAAACCTAACTACCTGCATAGTCATCGCCGATGTGCTGCCTGGAGTCCTGACTCTGCATCCCAAGCCTGGACTCAGATTGATCACATCGCGATCAGCTATCACTGGCGTGGTTGAGTACAAGACATCTGCTCCTTTTGGAGTAACTATTTGGACTCTGATAATGCCCTTGTTTGCGCTAATTTTATCTTACGTTTCAGTGATCGACAAATTTGTCATCGTAAACAGATCGATGCAAGCAAAATCGTTGCAGCTTTTGTTTCAACTAAACATTAAACGGAGCGGGGTTCAATGCTAGCTATCAACAAACCAAAAAGTATAGATAAGCATTGGCTGCAAGTACATTATGCCATGAAAATGAAGAGTAAAGTGGTTTGTGGCTTCGCGAAACATCTCTCTTATAAATACTGTTTCTAAGGGCTCCTCACAATTCGTTGAAGCACTTATGTTTACTCCAAGTGACCGTGAGTTTGAAGATGAATGAAGATTGTTAGGCCGGAAGCTCATTCAACTCATCCGAGTCATTAACAACAGCAAATCTGGTGTGCGTTAAACGATCTTTAACGCTGGTCGATGAAATCTACCGACGTCTTGGACAATGGGCAGTCTCCCAATGAGCAATTTAACTGGTCTGCTGATCCACTGACATCGATCAGATTGTTTTGTCCTCTTCAGCTAGTGTCGACTGACCCACCCAAGGAGGCCCAATTCAACAAGGAACTCCGAATCTTGCAACACTACAAATCACCAGGCCCAAGTGACCTACCTCCGATCAGTTTCAAAGTCAGTGGCGACCTTCTAGTTAAGGAACTAACTGAGTTGTTTGCAAATGTATGGCAATTAGAGTGTTACATCTTAAAATGAGTCCATAGTCGTCCTTATCTTGAAAGAGTTCACGTCACACATGCAACAACTATCGAAGATGAGTCTACTACTACTACTAGTTGCGATTGCATTTAAATTATTCACTTCCATCATACTTCGCAGACTGTTCAAAACCTGGGAAAGATTAACTCGCAAGGAGCAAGCTGGATTTCGTTCTAATCAAGGATGTATGGTTAGAACACCGTCATACTTATTACAGGCCAATAATCATAGTGTTTCTTGACACCAAGGCCACCTTCGACTGTTCTCTGGGGTTGTCTAATGAAGAAGGGTGTTCCTGAAAAGTTTGTTGACATCCCCAAGGCCCTAGATACAAACCCCTCAGGCAGAGTGAGGGCATGCAACCTCTTCTCTCCATTGTTTTATTCAAGCAGTGGGTTTAGTCAGGGTTTCCCAATCTCACTGTTCCTCTTCGACTTTGTCATCGATGGTATTGCGAAAATAACTCTGATATTTTTAGGCAATGGTTGTGTGGATATGTTTGTCTGGGGAAAACTTCCCGACCTCGAGTATGCAGATTATATTGTCTTACTGTGCAATGTTACCACAGCCATACAATCGGCACTTAACCAGTTGGTGGTTTGTGTCCACAGGTATGGTGTGTGCTTTGCACCTTCCAAGTGCGAAGTGCTTTTACATGACTGGCAGGACCTTGAACCTACACTTATTCTGGGTCGGGAAGTCCGCGTATCAGAGTAGCTGCATAAATGCCAGTGGTGTGAGTGATGAGATTAGTTCACGTATAGTGAAAGCCAGAGTGGCTTATGCCAGTCTGGGCTATCTTTGGCGCCTTCGTGATGTTAGTCTGGCTGTAGAAGGTCGGATATACAACGCGTCAATGAGAGCAGTTTTGCTCTATGCTTACGAAATCTAGCCTCTCTGAGTTGAGGATGTTAGACGACTCTGTGTTTGACCATCGTTGTCTCCGAGGGATTGCTGACATCCAGTGGCAATACCATGTTAGTAATGCAGAGGTTCGACATCGTGTATTCGGGCGCAGTGACGATAACTCAATGGGTGTCACTATGTTGAACCATTGACTTCGGTGGCTTGGACATTTCCTATGAATGTCGTGCTAATGAATTCCACGTCGTGAATTACTTACCGACTTCGGGATAGGTTGTGGAAAGCGGAGAAGTGGTCAGTGCACAACATGGTGCCGTGATATGAGAGAATGCTGTACAAGACTGGCATATACTGGTACATCACGACTCTTTTGTTGGGGTCCTAGAGATGGTGCAACATAGTGACTTGAAACGCTATCATATACGGCTCAGAATAGAAACCAATGGCGGTCCTGCTGTGAATTTCCTTCACTTTGAACAAATGGGTGAGCTGAACTTTTTTAATTAAGTGAATTCATCCTGGTTCTATTTTTCTAAACAGAACTAGTTCTCCCGTTATTATTATTATTATTATTATTATTATTATTATTATTATTATTATTATTATTATTATTATTATTATTATTATTCAACTCTCATATACTAGTTTATGTTCGTTGTTCTTTCTTATTATACCCAATTTACATTATCTCTTCACAACCTCATTGTTATTGTGTATCGCATACGTATTTTAGAGTTTCTTTATGCCAATGTCCATGGGTTTAAATGAATAAATGAATATCGTTTACACACCAGTACAAAGTAATATCGCATAAAAATAAAAACATTTTTGATTTACTTGTCCAAAGATCTTGAGGGATAACTGTGATAGGTCTGATACGTGCTACAACTGCTGGAAATAGTGAAAGAGTAATCAACAATGTGATTAAAACACAAATTCCAGGAAGAAATGTCTCTTTCATTGTTGATAATATTCCACTCTTATTTATGTTAACAACTAGTTCTTGAGATTCATTACAATCGTTAGTCACTCCTTTTAATGATGGATCAGATTCAATATTATTGTTATCTGGTAAGTCTACAAAGACAAAGAATAAATATAAAAAATCCAAGAATCAAGGAAATTTTTCCTAATTACGCTTTAAGCAATTATTCTTGGTATTTGTATAAGGTAAGCTAGTACATATGAATCGCTACAGGTCAATTGTGACCAATAACATATTTACATAAAAATACTTCGGATATCATTTTTATGAACTCGGAAGAATAATAAAGAATAAGATTATTGAATGCACTCAAGCGATAAAAGAATAAATAAAAGTAGTTCGCTCATTATTTTACTACATCAGATAGATGACAGAAAATTTGTCACTGATATCCACAGTGTGTCACGAAACATAATTCAAAATAACTGACAAAAATACGTCTTTCACAGTTCATTTGAACATTATATGATCATTCACAAACATTTTTTCCTGTAGTCTCTTGTATCTAATTTGTTGGCAAAATTACGTGTACATCCTTAACGATATCAGATGGTGAAATTCAGGTAGAGATAAAAGGACAATCATTGGTTAAATTAGTAGTAACACGATGTCTGTGAATAGTTTAAAACACCTTCCTTAATAAATCTGGTAATTTGGAAATTTTCAGTTGTGTTCACCATCATTACCACACAGAACTGATTTAGCTATGTTTACGTTTTGTAATAAGTGAAATTCCATTCAGCCATTCATTTGGGATTACATATATATATATATATATATATATATATATATATATATATATATATATATATATATATATATAACTTATGAAGTTGAGACTGAACGCTCCTTAGTTTCAAATTATAAGGATTCAATTATTAAGTACTGATTAATTTTGTAGATTTTATCAGTCATTTATGGGGATTTTTCAAATATTCTATTCAGTGGTAATGTCCCAGACTATGAAGTTGGGTGACTCGGGTTTAAGCACCACAGAGAACGTCAGTTCTCTAAAGATTACAGTTAAGGCTTGTTGATAAGTGGAAAATATTGCGTAACTCAGGTCCAGAGTTTCCTGATGAACACCTCCAGCCACTAAACATTACTGAACTTCGTATATAAAAATTTCATTTTGATCAATCAACTCAGAAATGTCGTAAAATAACTTATGGAAGTTTTTAAAATAAATACATGGTGAAATGATGCAGTGACATTGTAAATTGATGAATTCTAGATATCATGATCAACAAAATGTACATCAAAGGATACTATTCAATAGAGTTTATATTAATCAATGAAGATGGAACCTGAAGCACATCTAATATTCTCTTGAAAATTATAACGCACGAAAAGTGATGGAAAAAACAACGGCCTAATAACATTAACTAACATTCAAGTAATGGTATGAAATATAATATTTTATATGAGGTTGAGCAGGTGAGTGTATACGTAATCAAGTCGATTCAGAGTTAGGTAAACACAAAATATTATAAACTTGTTATTCAAATTATTATTATTTTAGCAAATAGTTTGGTAAAATTGCTTGATAAGCTCATTAAGGCATAAGAATCGGAAAGATTAGTTTAAAAGTACTCTTTTCGGCGATTTATACTCAAAGCTGTACAGTCACAAAATACATATATTTAGGTAGGGTTTTGTTCTCTGAGTTGGATGGTTTGGTCATGGGACTCTCGTTGTTCTTCTAAACAACATCAAAAGCACAAACTTCAGCTAGAAGTTTAGTGTTTGAATTTCTCTACATGACTCACAGCTTATCATGTCACCTCGATTGGTCATTGTTGACCTTTAACCTGTCATTGTAGAGGTAGACAAAATATATACTTTGGCTTTTTCGTCAATACAAAACAACTCATTCGACTTCTAGTTGTACTAACGTCATAATATTCAGTTCCCGAAAGTTACTAACAAACAGATCGTTGATTGGTAATCTGAAAAGAAATCATATATTTTACGATTACACATACTTGAGAATGGATTGACTGAAAAGAGAACTCTTTGCTAAACCAATCGTTTTGGTAGTTTGAAATTTAATATTACAACAAGGCTTCTCCATACTTTGTTCTATTTGCCACTAGATATTTTTTCCTAACGAATCGTAAAGCTAAAATAAAATATCTGCTAGACGTATACGTAAGATAATCAAAGCCATATGATTAACATGATAAAATAGAAAGTGTAGTGGTAGGACGGTCGCTTATTGAATGGGGCAATCGACAACCAAACGGTAGGCTGCATGTCCGAAACTCACCCCCCCTACTTCAGTTCAGACAACCGGATTGTATCATTGGCCCCCTTACAAAAATAGTGTGGCTTAACGTCAAGTACATAAACTCGTACTTGGTAGATGAATCGCAGAGAGTGTAATGCTTTTTGCTATTAAAAGATCTGCGTGTTGATTCTTCTACAATTTCTTAATACTGTAAAAAGACGAAAACCAATTTCTATTCATCACAAAAGGTGCAAATAATGTTGCAAGATAACTCATAAAGTTAATTCTAATGGGTTTCAAGATAATTATTAATCCAGTGATAGAATAGCTAGAAGAGAAGTAAATAACAACTGATCGACAATCTAAAAAGATACATTTTAACTGTACATTATAAAACAATGAGATGACTCATATAATACAAAACGTTTTGCAATCGTGGGAACGAAAATAAATGTAAGAGGATATTTTTAGACTATGATAACATCTAGAAAATTGATAACCAATATACAAATACGAAGAGTAAAGGATGTTACACGTATGCTATATGACGAAATTAAATTAATAACTGAACATTCACACAATAAATACAAGAAACAGGAAAACAGTAGATAGAAGGAATTTTCGTTTTCTTACACGTGTTGTCACAGTGGTGGAGAAAAAACAACAAACAACAAAATCGAATTTATTTCAGGTGTTTCAAAGCTTTAACAAGAATAATAATCTCACGAACTGTATTTTGTGAAAAGCAGGTACTGAACTATTTATTGCAACAAAGTATATGTATTTAGCCACAGTTGATCCACTTCTGATCAGACTTGTAGGTTACTGTGACTAATTATTATCACTATTATTACTATAAATACATTTGCCCTTTTTTTATAAATCACAGTCATTTTAATCGACTAAACAACTGATAAATTTTCTTCGAGGTTCCTTGTCTAATGAATTCCTGACCATTGTTGCTACCTTGATGTGGTGGTCGGGCTTGCCTATCGTGATGAAGCAACTGAGCTATACTGGCTGGAACAACCGTTCCTCAAGGTCCTACCATGCCAGACAGGTCGGTTGAAGAGCGGTAAGACTAAAAACAACAAAACCAAGGTCCGAAGGCGAAGTCGTACTGCTGACTGTACAGAGGTGTGACAGCAGTAAGGTGTTTCCTTCAGACAACCAGCATAACAGCGATGCTGCCTTCCCAAAAGGAGGGGAGGGGTTAGAAAAGGTCGACCCTAAAAATGCACACCTCGCCTTATCCCACGGATATCCGTCTCCGGCGGTAAGGTCTCAACAAGTACGGAGCTAACACAAAAATTACTCATAGAAAGGTCCTGTGTGACCGACCTCAAGCAGCTGTCCCTTGGGCACTGCGGTCACGCTCTCAGGTCACTATGACCACCTCTAATCCAATTTCCTTTTCAGGCACCTCAAGCAGAACCCTTCCATGGTGTGGGCAACGGGGAAGTGATAACCGCCCTCATACCTCTAACAGCACTCAAGACCACTGTATTCATAATCAACCTACCTCTCCAATTCCTATTATTCCTCTTACATCGACTTTCAAATCCAAACTCCCTCTTTCGGCTTCCTCCTCAAGTGTCACCACAGCCAACGATTCTAGTGCGCGAAACACTGTCCCAGGTCTACTGAAACCTCGCTCCAAACTACACATTGGAGCCTTCAACGTACGCACACTATGCCAAATCGGTCAGCAGGCTTCCTTGGCTAAAATCTTAGAATCTCGTACAATTGATGTATGCTGTGTCTCCGAAACACGCGTACAGGATTCTAGTGTGGTCATTCACTTGACCTCACCTCGGCAAAACGGAGTGCCGACGAGATACACCCTCCGTGTATCTGGCGACCCGATGGCTAGTTCTCGTGGACTTGCAGGTGTAGGCATAGCACTAAGCATGAGGGCGGAACAAGCGCTATTAGAGTGGATCCCCGTTAGTAGTCGTCTATGCGCTGTTCGGCTAAACGGCTCCGTAAGAACTCGAAAGGATAGGGACACACGTCGTTGCCTTTTCGTCATTTCTGCCTACGCTCCCACTGACTTCAGTTCGGATGAAGTGAAAAATGAATTTTACAGAAAACTCTCTGAACTTCTTCAGAAAGCTAAACGTTCAGACATAGTACTCGTAGCAGGCGACTTTAATGCCCAGGTAGGTAGCTTAAACGAAACAGAAAGACATTTAGGTGGGTATTTTAGTATTCCGGCACAGAGAACAGATAATGGTGATCGTCTGCTGCAACTGTGCTCAGACAATCGTTTATTTTTAGCAAACACAAATTTTAAGCATAAGGAGAGACATCATCTAACATGGCGACCCCCTGCACCAAACCAACGATGGACTCAAATAGACCATATTGCCATCAGTCATCGTTGGAGAGGGTCAATAGAAGATTGTCGCTCATTCTGGAGTACCTGCTTGGACTCCGACCATGCCCTAATACGAGCACTCATCTGCTTGCGCCTCACTGGACGCAAAAAAGCCACACAAAAAAGACTCATTAGAACCGAATTGAGTAATGAGAAAACCAAAAGTAGGTTCCAGGAACAACTGAGGTCACACTTAGGTAGTTCTGAAAACGAGGCTGACCCGATGTTGATTGGAAAGACATACAAGCAGCTGTGGAAACAGCAGTGACATCTACTAGTGATTTAAACCACAGGCTTACAAAGAACCAATGGATTTCTTCAAGGTCTATTGCACTGATAGATTTTCGTAAACTCATCCCATCAGGTTCTGAACACGATGAAGAGCGTAAACAAATCAGATTTAGGTTAAGCAAAAGTCTAAGGAACGATCGTGAGCAGTGGTGGGCAACGAAAGCAAAAGAGATGGAAAAGACGGCGGCTATAGGGAACACAAGACAACTCTACAGACTAATAAAAGAAACTGGAATGAATAAATCAAGTGTAAGTCAGACTATTTCGGAAAAAGACGACACTCTCATCTGGGAGTTGAACGTTAACCCATCTAACTGGTCACAATCACTTATCGTCCCAATATTTAAGAAAGGGTCAAAACCATCCTGTGACAACCACAGAGGGATTAGTTTAACTAATATAATATCTAAAATACTAGCTTCGATAATTTTCGGACGCCTAACTAAGACTCGTGAGCTGCAAACACGTGAAAATCAGGCTGGCTTCAGACCTGGTCGTGGCTGCATCGACCACATATTCACCATTCGTCAGGTTATAGAACACAGACATATTTATCGGCGTCCGACAATGGTGGTCTTCCTTGATTTAAAAGCAGCGTTTGACTCTGTTGACCGAGAGGTTCTGTGGCAGTGTCTGTCATTGAAAGGCGTACCTCAGAAGTACATAAACCTTGTGAAAGCTCTTTACTCGAACACTACTAGTCGAGTGAGAACTTATGGCGAACTGTCATCTGCTTTCGCAACCTCAAGTGGCGTCCGTCAAGGCTGTCCACTCTCTCCATTTTTGTTCAACTTCATCATAGATCTACTGATGGAAATAACGCCCTCATCGACTGAATTCTCGGGCACTGATCTCCTACCAGGAGGTCCACTAATCGACTTAGAATACGCAGATGATATAGTCCTGTTTGGTGAAGACGCTGATGAAATGCAGAGTCTTTTGGTAGCACTGAGCAACAATGCCAGGATGTTTGGGATGCGCTTCTCTCCCTCTAAATGCAAGTTGTTGCTTCAGGACTGGTCTGCATCAACACCTGAACTAAGGATAGGGGGTGAAGTAGTCGAACGCGTCGACAACTTCACTTATCTCGGAAGTCTGATCAGCCCTAATGGGTTGGTGTCTGACTAAATCTCAGCACGGATTCAGAAAGCTCGTTTGGCTTTCGCCAACTTACGTCATGTATGGCGAAGGCGAGATATCCGTCTATCAATTAAGGGACGAGTATACTGCGCGGCAGTTCGTTCCGTTCTACTATACGGCTGCGAAACATGGCCTTTAAGAGTACAAGATATTCGTAAGTTACTAGTATTTGACCACAGATGCCTTAGAAATATTGCGGGTATCTGCTGGGATCACCGGGTAAGTAATAGTGAGGTTAGACGCAGGGTATTAGGGAATGATGGTAAATCAGTTGATGAGGTTATGAATCTTCATCGACTGAGATGGTTGGGCTACGTGTTGCGTATGTCTGAACACAGATTACCACGACGCGCAATGCTAACCGGTGTTAGGGATGATTGGAAGAAAGTTAGGGACAGCCAAACCAAAACGTGGCATCAGTGCTTAAAGTCACTAACTTCTGGTCTGAGCCATGTTGGTAGATGTAGACTACCTGGTTGGAGTCCGCGTGACTATCGTAACCAATGGTTGGAGACTCTTGGTGACATGGCTCAGAATCGATCACAATGGCGTCGGTGTATACACTCTCTATCTCCCTTTAAACTAAGAGATTAAAATCACTTCAAATCTTTCTTTCTAGGAACTAATTCTATCTTCCTGTACTATCTCCTTATATGCAATCTTTTTTCTATATATTACCACCACTGAATTAACTACTTCTATGAATCCGGTGTTCATCTTGTTGTGCTAATGCGGTATGGCAACTTGGACCGATGCATATACGTGCCTGGTCCTACGTTGCAGCTGACTGACTGACTGAATTCCATGACTAAGTAATGGACTGCTACATGTATGTGTTTCTTACAAACCACAACTACTAATCAGATAGGAGTGATCGTCACCTGCTTGCCTGTTAATTTATTTATTTTTTCGTATTAAGTTAGTGAATAATTTCAATGAAATCCAACAATTTCCACAACCCCTGACTAAAAATTATCAAACGCCCACAAGTGGCTAGGTTCGAGAGGGAATTCTTGGATTTCCAATGAAAAGCCGTGACCGATGTGTGTGAGGTAGTTACACATCGAAGACAATGGAAGATGGTCACTCAGTGCCATGGATTGATTAAGGCTAGACATTAACACCATTAGATTCCATCTCAGTGGTCTAGGGGTTAAGCGTTTGTGAGCGAGACCGAAGGTGCTGGTTTTGAGTCCTGAGTGCGCAAACTGTTAAGGAGTCCCATGCTAAGGCGAAAGGGCCGTCCAATACTTCTAGGCTTTCGATGGTCATCTAACTTAGATCGGCTCGTGATTCAATGAAAGTTAACAATTTTCACAAGCCTATACGGAATACTTACACCTTGTCAGCTTCTGTACTTCATAATGCTTATATAACATTACGGATGTTGATACAATTTGATTATCCTACTTCGAAATAACTTGTCCCTCATTTAAAATATAATAAGATTCTTTGGTTATCTAAACTGGTGATAAAACGTTCCAGTTACGTATTTTTTGTATTTTTACGATAAACCAAGATTTAATTGTCACTAGATTTCGTTCCACTACGCTTTTTATTGCTCCTCTAACCTCGGAAATATTGGTAATTTAATTAATTTTACAAAAGTATTTAACCTCGTAGTCAACATATGCAATCAATACTAAGTCTATAGTTTATTCTCGTAATATTAATAACAAATTTAGAATATAGATTCTAAGTGTTTATGGCTTAGGAAGTTCAAAACTACTTAAATATTTCAAATGTTTCATTTCTCGGCCAAGATCATTCAATTCACTACCGAATTCCCTTGGTATAGTCATTGTAACCGATATAAAAGAAGTATTGAAAGTAAGTAAGAACCACGGATTTAGTTGTCCTAGAGATTGAAATTAATTCGATTTCCTCCGTCGCGCATGAAACTCTGAATAGTCATCAATATTTATCCGTGTTCAAAGGAAGGAGATCACTCTACCTCATATATTTGTATCGGACAACGAATTCCAAAGCGTTTTTAGAAAGGTAGTAGCTGTTGTCAGATTTTCAACGGAAAATACCTTCACCAAAAAGTCTCAACCATGAGTATGAAATTCTCTGCCACCAAATGATTAATATATCTTCATTAAAATGGTAGATCTGGGAATTCAAAATTCATGGACAAAAGGAAGAAAATCCATACTTCCTAAGATGTAGTGAATAAGATTAAGTAATTGTAAAAACAATCTAACCCTACTGCAAACACTATCATTGTTAAAGGTTAGGCTTATTATAAATTAATGGACAAAATGGGAGTTTGAAGTAACTCATGCCTATTTTAAAAGACAGAAAGAGAGCACACATGAACTTGGATGATACCGTATCTTAGCTGACTAATAAAAAAAAGCCTATTGTTGTTCACCATTAGGTTCAGAATTAAATTGCACAGGAAAAACAATTCAGTCAGTCAGTCAGTTATACTTAACGTAGGACTTGGCATATGTGTGCACTGGCTAAAGTAACCACAATCCATTAGCACATTATGATGACGTTGTCAAAACATATCTCAGAGTAGTAGATGTAGTAACAGTATTAGTGGTAATAAAAAAATGAGATATCGAAAATATTATTTGAAAAGAAGATATGGATTAGCATAATGAAAAGAACTTCTAAGGTGATTTAGAAGCTTAAGATCTAAGGAAATACAATGAGTGAATGCACCTAACCCATTTCGACAGATTTTAAGTCATGTCACATAAAGCCTCTTTCCATTGGCTATGATAATCACGCTGATCTCAACCAGGTGATCTTCACCTACCTCAATGGCTCAGCACAATAATCGGTGGTTTCGTGCACGAATTCCAAGTCCATAAGTACTTGAAAATGAAAAAAGTTATTATACTACTTTTCCATTTTAAATCCATTTATGCTCTGCCTATAAATATAATCTTTGGTAGATATGAAGTAATTAAAGGCTATCTATATATTACGTAAAAGTTTTTTAAATCATCAAGAAATAAATAAATACTAAACTTACCTTTTTTGTCCCAGTAATATTTAAAATAGCCCTAGAAATTAATAACATAATAAAAAGTATTAGCAAAAGCTTGTGAAAAGTAATCAAACTAGGAAGCCTAACATATGCGATAACGAACATTTAAATAATTAGCAATGAAACAATTATCAATTACGGTGGAAATTATATGATTCTTATCAGATGCACATAAATGAGAGGCAATAAACACTACTGCAGGTAATACAGTAAAGTGACTGACACATCAACGGAATCAACCACAAATTTATTTCTGGATTCATAGGAAATACGATAAATGGTTCTCATATTACTACGTATGACTAACTTGTCCTTATGTTTACATTTACCGCCCGTGAAGATTTAGATCTAAGTTTCACCTAAATCTGGTATCAGTTTGAATAAGACTAAAGAAACATGTGGATCAGTAGACAATTATTAGAGTGAACATTCACAATCTAAACCCGAAATGAATCCGTAACTTCTGGATTATACAGTAAGCACCATATAATTTAGCCTTTAAGTAAGAATCAAGTCCATATTTTCCAGTTTAAACTTGTTTAACAATATAACCTTACCTTCATCTGATGTCGCTGATGAGCATACACCCCACTGGTGCTTATGAAGTCAATACCTTTATTACTTCGTTTTTACTTACGAAACATTCGCATTTTTTGGAATGAATCCAATGGAAAGATGTTTTCTACTCAAATATGATGTAATAAATGCGACTGATTCCGAGTATTATATTTGAATCAAATAGTATGATTTTAATGATTATTAAGTTGCCGAGAAAATTCCGTTTACGGGAATTTTATTTTAACGTTAGTTGTTACTTTAGTAAAAATCACAAAAAATACATCGAATGCAAAGAACGAGTAATTGCTGCATAAGTCCTAGTTAACGTTACTTACATCTGTTACTCCCAATGGAGCATAGGAAACCGACCAGCATTCTCCAACCCATTCTACCCTGGGCCTTCCTTTCTAGTTCTATCTAATTGTTGTCCCTTCTTCTCATGACTGTCTTCATTTCCCGGCGTAATGTGTTTTTTGGTCTTCCTCTTCTCCTTTGGCCTTGAGGATTTCAAGTGAGGACTTGCCTTGTGACGCAGTTCGGTGCTTTCCTTAATGTGTATCCTATCCACTTCCAGCGCTTCTTCCTGATTTCTTCCTTCACTGGGATCTGGTTTACTCTCTTCCGCAGTAGATTGTTGCCGATAATGTGTGGCCAACGGATTCGAAGTATTTTGCTCAGACAACTGCTAATAAATACTTGTATCTTCTGAATGATGGCTTTCGTAGTTCTCCAAGTTTCCGTCCCATACAGTGGAACCGTCTTGACATCTGTATTGAAAATTCTGCCTTCGGTTTTGCTTGACAGTTATTTTGAGTTACAGATGTTCTTCAGTTGTAGATATGCTTCTCTTGCTTCGCCAATCCGCGCCTTTACATTTGCATCAGATCCACCGTGTTCATCAATGATGCCGCTCTGATATGTAAAGATTTTTACATCTTCCAAAGCTTCTCTGTCAAGTGCGATTCGATTGGTGCATGCTGAGTTGTATCGGAGAATCTCGCTTTTCCCTTTATGTATGTTGAGACCTATTGCTGTTGAGGCTGCTGCTACACTGGTTGTCTTCTGCATTTGTTGTGTTTGCAATAAAAGAGCCAGATCATCTGCGAAGTCTAGATCATCCAACTGCATCCTAGCTGTCCACTGCATCCCGTGCTTCCCCCCAGATGTGGACGTCTTCATAATCCAGTCAATCGTCAGGAGAAACGGAAAGGTTGAGAGTAAGAAACCTTGCCTGACACCGGTCTTTATTTCGAACGAGTCTGTCAATTGTCCTCCATGCAGATTTTGCAGTTCAACCCATCATAAGAATATTGTATGGTGTTGACTATCTTCTCAGGAACGCCAGTGTCGAAGAAGCCTCCGTAGTATTGTTCTGTTCACGCTATCAAATGACTTCTCGTCGTCAATGAAGTTGATGCTCCACAATGATCCGTAGTGTTGCGATTTGGTCTGTACACGAACGATCCTTACGGAATTCCACCTGTCGGTCTCGAAGTTGGGCATCTACGGAGTCCTTCATTCTGTCTAACAATACCCTGTCGAAGACTTTACCTGGTATTGAGAGAAGACTGATGCTCCTGTAGTTATCATACTTGCTGAGATCGCCTTTCTTTGGTATCTTGATCAGGTGTCTTTCTTTCCAGTTTGTTGGTAAACGTTCTTCACCTCAAATCTTTGCAGTTACTGCTACATCTGCTTTGAGTGCCTCTGTTGGAATGCCTCTGGTCCTGCTGCTTTGCCGCTCATGATTTGTCTGATGGCCATGCTGATATCTTCAATTGTTGGTGGGTCAACACCGATTGGGAGGTCCGTGGGCGCTGCTTCAATATTGGGTGGATTCAGTGGGGCTGGTCGATTCAAGAGTTCTTTGAAGTGCTCTACCCAGCTGTTTCATTGTTCTTCAATGTTGGCGATTACTTTGCCTTCCATGCTTTTCACTGGTAGTTCTGGTTTATGATATTTTCCTGCGAGATTCGTTGTTGTAACATACAACTGTCTCATGTTTCCTTCTCTTGAAGCCTTTTCCGCCGTCATTGCTAAATCTTCCACCTATTTACGTTTGTCAGTTCTGATGCTCCTCTTCAATTGCTTGTTTACTTCTGTGTATTCAGCTTGTGTCTTGGCTTCTTCTGCTCTTGTTCGGTTGGTATTGATTGCTGCCTTCTTGTTCCTCCTTTCTTGAATCTTATCAAGTGCATCGACGGCTATCCATTCCTTGTATTGGTGCTCCTTGTGGCTCAGAACCTCATGACATGTTGAAGTAATTGCCTCTTTGATTCCTTTCCAGTGGTTTTCTATGACAGTAACTTCTCCATTGAGTAAATCGTGAGAGGCTTGGAACCTATTGTTGAGGGCTATCTTCAATTCGTTGAGGCAGTCAGTATCCCGAAGAAAGGCCGTATTAAACTATCATGATGTTGTCCACCCTGTTGTCCAGCGCTTCTTGAGTTTCAGTTTTATCTTAGCGACCAACAAGTGATGGTCTGTGGCTAATATCAGCTCCTCTCTTGCTTCTCACGTTCTCCATCGTCCTTCTGAACTTTTTATCGATGCAGGTATGGTCGATTTGGTTCTGCGTAGTGTGATCCGGTGAAGTCCATGTGGTTTTGTGCATGCAGTTATGTTCCTTTCCGCCAGTCCATTTCGTCCCATGATGTCTTCATATCCCATGTTGTCCATTCCGACCTTGGCATTTAGGTCTCCCATCAGGATGGTCAAGTCCTTTGTTGGGCACTTCATGACGACTAACTGCAGCCTGTCGTAGAATTGGTCTTTAACGTCTTCATTGTAGTCGTTGGTAAGCGCATAGCATTGGATAACTTTAATTGTAATGCCCTCTTTCATTGTTTTGAAGGAAACTAATGATCCTTGGTCCATGAGATTCCCATCCTATAAGTGCATTTTGTGCTTGTTTGGATAGCATCAATCCAACTCCTTGTGTATGTGAGGCATTTTCTTCTTCTTCATGGCCGGAGTATAACAGAAGCTCCCCTGATGCTAGTCGTTGTTGTCCAACCTGCGTCCAATGTGTCGCACTAATTCCGAGCACCTCCAGGTTGTGTCTCTTCATTTCTGCAGATATCCGGAAGACTCTCGATCTCCCACATTGTACGAGCACTTCATGTATCTGGTTGTCAGAAGAGCATCAGCCTCGTGACTTCTGAAGGAACTTGACTTTCAACATAAGGCATCATAACTCTTCTAAATGAAGACCTTCTAGCTCCCAGAGCAGAATTTAAATGGTTTGATTTTTCTTCTGTTTGGCGTTTTTTTAGCGAGTTAATTATCTACGGGATGGGGTCACTAACTCCATGCCCAACCCTCCTCCTTATCCGGGCTTGGAACCGGCAGTAGCCTTAGAAGGGCTCAAGGCGGAGTTCCTAGTCAATGTAAATATAGCTAAATACATTTTTACCAACACAAAATGACAAAATCCTTAAAATCAAAAGCTAACAGTAGAACCGTACTTCAGATATTGTAAATACCCTATCAACCATGAGCAAGTGGGTAAAACCATAGAATTCTACAACAAATCCACAAAGTGTTCATAATTTTTCGTGATTGTACAGGTTTCTCAAAAGGAATTTGTAAGCCTTCATTGTTAGTAGAATCATAGACGATGTTACATAATCTATAGTATACAGCCACTAAAATAGGAATTGTGTAATCTAAAGCTCTACTTCTGAAAATCCCCTATACCTTTCTAGATTTTATGAACAAGTTGACTTGAAACTGTACTTTTCCACAATGACCAAGGTCCAGTCTTAAATTATAATAAATTTTGATGAAAAAAGCGCAATATAGTGATGTCAAACCCCAACTTGTTTCTTCATACCGGTAAGATTAGTTTTTTTACGAATCCATCAAGTCACTTTTAACTAATCCGACTGATTATAACATTAACATTAGAATTCTGAGGAAGATGCCTCTCCAACTTGTAGTGACCTATTTGTATGAAGAAAACGCCATTGGTATAATGGAAACAATTATTATTATAACCAATTGTACCAATGATTGTTTTACTGTACCTGTTTGTCTAAGTGTACTAAAAACACATTCTTCAGTTGTGTGTGACCTTGCACAAACTCTTGTGTGCTAAGTAATCCCGCTTGTGAACTTTGGCACGATCTCGGTATCCCTTCGACACCACGAGATCGCCAACAAAAATATCTTACTACAACCTTCAATTGCTTTCTGATATTTGGTCTACGGAGGGATCTATCTTAGTAACTGGCACGTAGTCTTCTTGTAATGGTGATGATAGTCAACCGCGACTCGACTCCACACTTCAAACTAATAATTACACCCTCTGTTTACTCAAATTATTTTCCTGAAGTACAACGTTCAAATTAATAGATACAATACTTATATAGGAACTTTCAGTTCTGGTCTCCTATTAAGCACGACACAACACAACACAACACATATTTGTGTCGTGATGCAACTTTCTGATGGCTTCGCGTTTCTCAATGAACAGATATTAGGCAACAATTCATAATTACAGCATCACATTGAATATAGCCTGATAATAAGTTTACGAACTGTATTTTTAGATCCATTCTTTCTTTTCAGTGTAGTTAAGTGATCCAAAACAACTTTATAAACAAGTACCGGTTTTTTTACTTGGTTTCAGCCATTTTTATATAAAGCAAGTGATACCATTTAACTTCCCGAATCAAAATGCATAAAACATAGTTCTGAAGTGTAATCGTATTTAAATTAATGAGCCACCTCTCCACCAATAACACTTAGCTGAACATCTTATATGATTGGACCGTGGAGACTCTTTTTCGCAGGAGAATCTCTGCACATTAATTTTGCTTAATTGATAAGATTGTGATTATATGCATCAAGATCACTTAATTTAACTATATTGAGCGTAAAATAAGCTTTGCTCAACCATCAAGTGACAAAATGGACATCCAAAAATTTACACCCAAACTGTAAAGCTAGCTATTAGACTATACAAGCATGTACTCAGTTGGTAATTCACTTAAACTAATGCGCTTAGACCCTTTGTAATCTTAAGATCAAATATTTGAGGCTATTCCTTAGTTTGACCAGGATTAACCATATAATGTGTATATAGTTAAGAAATAATCGATAAAGAAACAGGTAACTACTTTCCCCAAAAGGAAATAAATACTACATGATCCATGAAGTAAACGACCCAAGGTTACAGAAATATAATTTTTGGAAATATAATTTATGTTTGAATTCAGTGGCTGTGAAATCATGTGACTTTTGATTTCTAAGTTTGACCCAGAAGTGTAGTTCTAGAATTGAGTAATAAAGTTCAGGAGTTCTCGTCTGGATTAAAAGCCGATAACACTAATTCGATATGAAAATACACCACCCAATCATTGATAACTAATGACGCGGTACAAATACGTGTCGACCCATTCTAACAGTGCACAAAACATAAGGAGACGACTTCAACATGGCTACATATAAGAACGTTTTAAATAAAACTCTAGCCACACCCAGCACCACCTTTATGAAGGATAAAAGTTATACAGCTCATGTGTGTATATACGTATGAATATAATTACGAGCATAAGAACTTACGTTTCTAGGAAGAACCAAGAACAAAGCAGCTGTAGCGGTGACGAAAACTAAAGCGACCAAAAAGTAAACTAACCCATTAGTGGTCACTGAGGAAGAAGCCGCAATAGATACAATATTAGCCAGAGATGCAAGAATACCAGACACAGCCTGAAATAAAAGACATTCAACATAAGAGCAGGTTTAAAACACGATAAGAGGCAAAAGATATTGGAGGGGTGGACATCTAGATGTTAACTAAAAACTTGCATAGACTATACAAGGTAAAATGATGGTATATAATGTACTCAACAATTATTACATAAGATACAAATCACGCAGGGACTTAAAGGACAAAAAATGAAGATATACGTAATGTCCCCGGTATGCCTTATCATTCTATACATATCATAACAGAAACTGCAACTCAAGTTTAAACATGAAATCTAGACTACATGAGAAAAAAAATCAGATATTATAAACAAAACTAGATTGTATATCAGTAGAATAATCAGATAACTAACACCAAAATCCGTAGTATCAAACTTAGATGTATGTACAACAAGTTACATTGTATAGGCCTGAAAAGTCTAACATGTAATCTTGTACATAAGGCTTCATTGTTATCCACTAAGCAACATCAAGCGCTTTAAAGTCGAAGTGAAGTTAAATGCTAATGAACCTTTGCAAAGCAGGAGTCATCAGTGGGATAAACATATTACGGCTGACTTGTTACGTCCTACTTAATCAATCATCAACTGAACTGATTAAAAATATACCTCTTGCGATTAATCCAAGCAGTTAACTAAGACATAATTATACACTGAAAAACGTTTCCACGTAATCTCAACATTTTCCAAACTCTTACACAGAGTTTCAATGGCTCTTTGTGCTACGGCATTCTAGCTGATGTCAGTTCATGATAAAAACCCTAACTACAATTCCTAACACTAAATTAAGATTTAAATCTTGATCCTAATCTCTTACATTAAGTTTTAGTCCTCTTTAGACCACAGTAGGCTGATGAATTCCCTTAAAGTCACCTAAGAGTCGCTTAACAGTTGTCTATAAATTATAGTCCCACTGACACAACCATTCAAAGACTAAGAAATGTGAAAAATTCTGCCTGCTTGTAAGACGTTAACACTGGGAATTACCTGTCCTTCTAAAGCAGCCTTCATATGTTTGGAAGGAAGTATGGCTGCCACACCAAATACGCTACCTTGAGCGAGAGCACTACCACCTATAGAATATCATATTACAAAGTTAAATAAATTACAGTTAAGGAACACAACCGAAACAAGTGTTATGGCCAGAAATGCATAAGCGCCTAAAATAAATATCAGAGTAGTGTATGTAACCTACTGACATCAATATAAACAAGAATAACCGTGATGAGAAACACGATGAACACCAATACGCTACCAACAGCAAACCGAGAAAACGGGGAGAACCTAGAACGGAGTAGATTATATAGATATATATCTGACCATTTCATCAGCAGTAAATTGGCAACCATCATGATGGAAAAAGGGACCAAAGAGCAAACTGCCAAATAGCTGCCGAACAGAACTTGAGAACGTGTCATATATTTGGGGTCTGTGTAATCGATGTCTGGAGGGAGGGTATTGTTTCTCATTTTGTATTCAAAATACTGAGGAGTGAAAATATATAATCAACGTACCCGTTGTGCATTAATGAAGAAGTTCCACGGTAAGAGCCCTCCCAAACCACACATAAAGAATATTATATACACCAAATGATATCTGGAAGTGTTACGGAAAGCACTGGATACCTGTCAGTAGGTGAATATCCCTTTTCATCTCTTATCCCGGACGCCATCGATATATTTTGACTGCTGGTATCAGAGTGACCAACGCTCAACCACGAAAAGTGAACCCAACTTTGCTTTGTGCGGGACAAACTCAAGGAGAGCCTTTAAAGTTTTAAGCATCCAATGTCTTTGGCATGAGCTTGTACAAACCACATAATTTCCTTGAGCTCGCATCTTATTAGTCCGATATTTTTCGGTTTATCTGATAGTTTCCAATGGGTGGTCGTCTAGCTGGACGACTAAACTAGTTATAGTTAGTGTGCTAGGGTGCCCGTCCTAATATATGGAAGGCAGATATGGAGGCAATCAACTCAGCAGCATCGGCTAAATACTGAGAAAAAGACCCAGAGGCACCAGTAAAAGAGGCATGGACTCATTTCAAGCAGTTGTACAATCGAGTAACTAAACCATACATACCTTGGACAGTCCCAAAGTAGAAGAAGCGCGGCTATCCCTAGATAGGCCGGGATATTCGATGTTTACTAAGACAAAAGAAATGTTAGAATGTTGCTGTCAGTCTTGGCACAACAGGTACGCTGGAACGCTACAGATCAGTAGAAAAAACGTGTATAACTAAAGTCCGGGAAGCTCAAAGAAAATATGAAATGCAGTTGGCACAATCTGCACTCAAGCAGCCTAAGAGAATATTCTCGTACATAAACTACAGAACAAGGATGCATCATCGGATTTCCAACTTAATTAAAGAATATGAAATGAAAGAGAAAGATCAGGAAAAAGCAGAGGCTATGGCTGACCATTTTTCGGCAGTTTTCATTCAGGAACCTCCTCTAAATAAAGAACCAGACCAAAATACTGAGTCAACAAACCACCTGCTCATAGTAGACTTCAATCAAGACAATGTGCTTAAAGCTCTTAACACCTTAGGCATGGAAATTAACAGGGTCAGGTGAACTACACTCAAAAATCTTTGGAAATATCGTTTAATATGCCGCAGCCCCACTGGCTGCGATATTCAACATGTCATTTACCAAGGTGTTACCTATGTACTGGAAGAACGCAATCGTCACTCTCATACATAAAACATGACCAAGACAACTTCCATCGAACTATAGATCCGTAAGCCTCATTAGTGTTGTAGTTAAAATATTGTAAAGAATAGTCAAAAGGACCATAATGGCATTTATGGAAACCAATAACTTGTTAGATAGAGAACAACATGGTTTTGGAAAGGATCTATCATGTACAACGAACATCCTTATATCAAGGGGATTTCGGATAAAAGCGCCAGACAACGAAAACTCAGTTAATGTTGTCTACATAGACTTCAGTAAGACTCTTGACAAGGTGCAAACTAATAGACAGCTATTGAAGTTAGAAAACCTTGTTATTGCTGGACCTCTTTTAAAGTGGCTTATGGATTTCCTAGTAGGTCGTAGACAGAAGGTAAGAATAAGTTCCAAGTGCTTCATCTGGAGACTTGTACTTAGTGGAGTACCTCAAGGTTCCGTCCTAAGTCCTTTACTTCTTATAATGTATGTTAATGAACATCCTAGTATAGTACAGTCTCCAATGTTATTATACGCTGACGATGTAAAGATCTGGCGAGTAATAAATGGAGACACAGACTCATGTGCTCTTCAGAAAGACTTAAATAATGTAATCAACTAGTCTAAGGAGTGGCTGGTGCCTATCAACGCGGAAAAGTGTGCCTACATGCACTTTGGGGACACAAAGGTTAATAGGTACAGAATAGAAGAAATTGCCAATACCCATGGTCCGGTCTCATAACGATCTAAGGGTGACGGTGAGTCACGATTTTAAGACGACAACCCGCTAAGGGGTTTCGAACCCTCTGGGCTTTAAAACGGACATTCACCAAGTTAAATACTACCATATCCACCACAGTATACACAACATTAGTGAGAACTAGGCTTGAGAACTGCGTTCAGGCTGCAAGCCCCTGTTTAAAAGGTGACTCAGATATTCTAGAAAAAGTACAGAGAGCAGTTATCTGTACAACTCCAGAACTCCGGGGTTTACTATGCAGAGAGCGGCTTGAAAAGCTGGACATCTTTACTCTGTCCTATCGCAGACTAAGAGGAGATTGAATTTTGATGTAAAGAGTGCTAAGAAGTGATTTCGGACACAAATTATTCTCTCTTTTTATTCCCACTATATCGGGACATCTCAGAGGACACAGCAGTAGAGCAGAAAAGCCAAGAACGAACAAAATACCAGTGGCACACAGTTTTTCACATTGAGTCATCAATACTTGGAATCTGCTGCCTGAAGCAGTGGTGTCCGCACCTTCGGTTGGCTCTTTCAAGAGAAGACTGGACACTCACGGAAGCATACTAGAAAAAGAATAACATAGCCCGTAGGCCTTCTGTCCTTACTACACAAATCTGTCCTGGTTAGTGTGCTGGTTATTTGCCGAGCATATATTGTAGTGAGTTTGTCTCAGGGAAGTAGGATTTCTGGATACTAGCATCTATCGCATTACCGGGAAGGCTGTAACTTGAAAATAACTAAGTGTTGATTCAGGTGGTAAGCGTTAATAATAATTTGTTGGTAATGTATGAGCATACGATTGTGTCTAGTTATACTCATAGTGTTGAAACCTTATGGTTCTCATGCACTCATTATCCATCGGTACGAAACATATTGTTCTCTAGGTAGTTTAGGAGCCAGGATAAAAGTTGGCGGAATCCAACTTTGCGACATTTGCCATGAGGACTACATGAGGTACAGTTTCAAAAGCTTTTAAAAAGTCAAGGAATATCATGTTATCCAGTATTCTATGAAAAGAGTGGATGTACATGACCTGTCTTTCCTGAACCGGTGTAACACTTCATAAAGGATGGTGATTTTACCCATGTATTCCCCTTTTTTGTTTATTGAGCGGTCCTCCCATTACCTTCAACAGTATTGTGAGTATTGAAACTGGTCTGTGTCACGCTGGATCTTTTCTACATCACCCCTTGAAGAACGTAAAGGAAGTTCTTCTTTCATTCTCTTGTGAGTTTTCCCAAATCTAGTGAGTACCCAAACAAGTTACACAACGGTGTGCTAATGATTTCTTGGCAGTTTGTTAGGAATACAGTTTGGGTGTTGTCACATCCTGGTGAATTTCTTGTGCTCAAGGATTTCAGTCTCTTTGATACTAACACGTGAGTTATTCGAATACTTCCTAGACCCTCAACTGGAGCTAAAATTGAGAGTTGTTCTGCGGTTGTGTACTCCTATTTTCGTTAGTCTACAAAGTTGGCATTAAAGATCTCAGACATCTCTAAATTAGTTGGATCTTCGACAACTGACTTTAAAAGTACAGTTCTCTTGGTTTATGGGCTTTTTCATGGTCATGTGTCTGTGGAAATACTTTGAGTTAGCCTGCGTTTAGGCTCCTAATTTGACCTGGAAATCTCTACCGCTTCGGACTTTGGCGTTACATATGTTTCTCAAAAGGCAGTATGAGCTACAGTAAGATTCCATCGAGGAAACCTTACATTTGTGCTAGGCTCTCAGTCCGGCTTGTAGCAGGCGTTCTGTGCCTCACTTAATCAAGGATTTTCACTGTTCGGAGGTGTGCTTACCCAGTGACATGTTGTGTTTGATACTGTTCCGAATGATGTCTCCCACTATTTCCATTTTTATTCTCAACCACTAGAGTTGTCATGACGATGCTCACTCATCACCATATAATCAGCACAAGGCTAGCTAATGCGGGAAACATTTTTATCCCGCCCAAGTTTCTCATTTGTGATCACATCAAACATAGTGTCATGGTCACTGCTCCTCACTGGTCTCGGACAAGTAACCTAAGTTAAAGCTTTTTTCATTGTCACCTCAGCTCGTGTGCGTTATCTGCATATTCAGTCAGTCTTGAACTTCCTAAGGCCATGAAAATCCTCTTACGATACCAGCACGTAGGGTTTATTTCCTGCCTACTGAGATTTGGGAATGAAAAGTTGAAATCCCCATGTAGTAGTATCTGGTCGAACACCAGGTGTTGTAGTATTAGTATCGCCTAGCTATTTTTTATTTTGGGTTTTAGAACCTCCGAAGGATCGTGTAGTCTACATCGGAGCAATGCTTGTATGACTCAATCACCTTGGTTTATTCGATATTATGTAGTGTGAGGTCTTTTAAGCGGAAGTTTATTTACATTTCCTCTCCACCTCCTGTTTTTTTACCATTTGGTATTAAAAATATGTTATGTCTTGCGAGCTCACTACTTCATCCTTGTTATCGGACGATATCCATTTAGGTCTGTGACCTTAAGGTCTAACTATAAAAATGAGTACCTTGTCTCTGCTAGTTTACCTCGTAGTCCTCCTACGTTGCCATAGGGGTGGTTGGTAGTTCATATCAGCATCTGATGCCCCTCTAAAGCAGCATCCATCCTCTGATTTCTGAAATGGTTATTGTTTAAGGAAGATTAAAAAGTTCTGTGTACATATATATGCGTACACCATCAGATGGATCTCGGTCTCTGTGTCCTGAAATCCGGGGGGTTGATCAAGGTCTTCCGGTACACAAGGCTTGCTTGATTTGGCTTTTCCGCCGTTGTCTTAACGATCTAGGTCGGCTCTCACAACATATAGTGTGTCTAGAGAGGTCAATACCTGAGTTGTACCAAGCCTGGACGGGTGCGATTCGGTCGTCTTAGTTTTGAAGTTTACGGCTAATGGCTGCAGCTTCTTAATGGCTGTGAAGTGCGAGGGGTCAGTTGGTCTGAACACACTAATTACCGTGGTGATACGAAAGCCTATGCTACGGGATATCCACAGCCGCTGTTGTAAATCCGACCACCACATACCGAATGAAACACTGAGTTATTGACCTTGCTGGTTGGTTCTTGGTTTTTGTTGGTGACTTTCTAACGGCCTTTATTACGGTTCATGGTATTTTGTCTAACCCGGGTTCGGGACAGTCGTCTAACCGACGGCCTCTGGAATGTCTGAAAAATGTCTTTTATAACTTTTGGTTAATAGAAAGTTACTGTTAATAGAGAAAGATAGCCTTTCTCTACATTCGAGTTTCTATACAGGTAGAGTAATTCGACTGAAGTAATGCTCATTCTCAGTATTGCATGGTATTTATTTAACAAGCTACTTTCTGACAGTGGAACATTGAATAATATCAGTGAGTTTTGTCTAGTCATTATCCTCCATTTTTAGCGTATTGGTATATTAGTGTATTTTCTCGCGTCCAAATATCTCTGGACGGTGGCTATTTAACATGAAGCCGTAGGATTCCCTAGGTACTATTTATCATAGCAACAGTGGAGCCAATAACAAGAGAGTGTACATTCAAATGTCAAGGTACTGGTTTAAAAGAGAGACAAGAATGCAATACAATTATCTTTTTCGTGATGGTCTACTTCGTTATTAGTACTGATCTAGTAATAGACCTAATCCTAAAGCTGCACATTTGTCATGATGTAACAGACTAATCTATGAGATCTTACGTGGAAGTCACATAATTGTATACATTGACTCACCGCGTCGTAAGAACTAACAGTATACAATGGAGAACAAACTTAAACTGGAAATATATTTACTATGAATAAAAGATATAAGACAACAATCAAGAGTGGTCACCCCTGCAAAACCAAACTATGCCATCCGATTAATTCCAACTAATTCAATTCGTTGTTCCCGCCTTCTCCATCGTTGGTTTTTTTACGCGTTATGTATTGAATATTTAGTTCTGGAAATCTTACTCTTCTTCCAGAGCGCGTTGTTTTGAGTTGATTTTCTGATGCCGCTGAAGTATCAACGTGTGTGTCGGCTGTCGATTTAGGTATTATAAGTGCAGGAGTCGTGTCGTGCGATTGTACTGAAGGAAAGTCTACGTGGATAAGACTTCCTTCTAAATATGCTGCTTTGAGGCGATCGATGCTGATGCTGTCGTTGGTTCCGTTCTTATCAATTATATAGTACTTGGGTTCGCGTTAAAGAACTTTGAAAGGTCCTTCGTATGCCTGCTCGAAATGTGGTCGATGCGGGTCTCGACGAGCGAAAACGTATGCACTATATCGTAAGTCAGGTTGAACGAAAACATCAGTTGATTTGGTCGAGTGGAAAAAGGTTTAACTGACAGCATTGCGTTTGTAAGCCTGTTCGCGTAGGAGGTTAGATTCATGTTCATGGAAGAGGATGAAGAATTCACGAACTCTTCTGTAAGTCGAAGGGTCTACCACATATGATTTGAGAAGCAATGTATCCCATGTCAGCATTCACTGCATTCCAAATACCTAGTAAGACGAGTGGAAGAGCGTCAGTCGACTGAGAAATGTTTGCAGCTGATAGAAAAGCTTTTGGTTGTCGGTGAAAACGTTCTACTAACCCGTTTGCTTGTGGGTGGTATGCAGTCGTTCTGAAGCGAGAGATTCTCAAAAGTGTGGTCAGACAATAGAAAAGTTCACGTTCGAACTGAAGTCCACGATCTGCAGTGATTGTTGTTGGGCAGCCGAAGTTTGCTACCCATCGTTCGACAAAGGCGCGAAACACTGTTTCAGCAGTAATGTCCTTGATGGGTACTGCTTCTGGCTATCGAGTAAAACGGTCTACGCAGGTTAAAGGATAAGAATACCCATTTGAGTATGGTAAAAGTCCTACCAAATCCAGATGAACATGGTCGAAACGAGAGTCTAATAACCTTAGAGTTTTGGCAGCCTACACAAGAACGTGCCAACTCCCTCACGTCTTTATTCATACCAGGACAGCAAAACTGTTCTGCTATAAGCTTGATAGTTGCACGAACACCTGGATAAAAAAGTTTGTGCAACGTATTGAAGACGGTGAGTCGATAATGTTTCGGCACGATTGGGCAATCCCTACCTGTAGATGTGTCACACAGTAAGGTTTCCTTACCTCTTCCCATCTGTTTGATGCGCAGCTTGAGGGTTGTATACAATAACTCGTGCTGAAAATCAGTGTCTTGTTTTTGAAGCTGGGCGAGTTTTAAAAGGTGGATTCCTTGGAAACTGTTTATGGAAGTCACTCGAGATGAGGCGTCTGCGACTACAATTTTTGCTCCAGAAATGTGTCGAATATCTGAAGGAAACTGTGAAATGTAGTCCTGTTGTCGAGACTAACGAGGTGGGTAATTGTCTGAAGAAGAGCTTAAAGGGAAAGTAAGAGTTTCATGGTCAGTAAAAAAGGGTGAACTCGCGGCCTTCAATAGAGTGTTGAAAATGCCATAAAGCTCAATACATAGCTAGGAGTTCCCTACCGAATGTGCTTTGCCTCGATTTAGTGTTTAGCAACCGTCCAGAGAAAAATGCCAAAGGTTGCCATTGTTGTAAGACTACCCCGACTTCTGAGTCGGATGCGTCTACTGCGATACTAATAGGCGCTTCACGGTCCTGATGAGCAAGTATGGTTGCTTGAGCGATACGTTCCTTTCCGCGCGTTGTTATCCAGATTGATGGATTTCGCATTTCCACGAAATCGGTCGGTGAGAGGTTTCATAAGGGACGCGCATTTCGGTGTGAATCGTCTATAAAACTTACAAGGCAGTTAAACGTGCGTAATTGCTTGATGGTGGTCGGTTCTGGGTAATCCAGAATGGCCGCCACTTTGCTTCTAAGGAGTCGGATGTCCTGCGCATCTATAGTGTGTCCTAGGAAGTCTAAAGAGTCAGTTCCGATCTGCCATTTTCGAATGTTTACAGTAATGTCATGTTTTTGTAGTTGATCAAAAACAAGATCCAGATGCTGGAGATGCGATTCTCTGTCCGGACTTGCTATTAGGCAGCCATCAACATACGCATGTACGAAGTTAAGAACTCGAAAAACGTCATCTATAAACCTTTGGAAGGTTTGTGGAGCATTTCTTAGGCCGAAAGCCATTCGCGGGAATTCATAGAGTCCGAAGGGAGTTATAATAGTGGTTTTCGGAATATTGTCAGTAGCCATAAAAATTTGGTTATACGCTTTAACCAAGGTGATTTTCGAAATAAACAGTTGTACCTTTCAAGGTAGCTGTCAAATCGTGAATGTAACGATCGGGAATGGTTTTGCATTCAATCGCCGATAGTCACCGGTTGGACTCTAATCGTTGCTGTCCTTTTTAGGGACCATGTGCAACGGAGATGCCCATGGGCTGTTTGATGTCGTATGATTCCTAAGTCTATCATATGGTCAAATTAGTTTTCCGCCAACCTTAACTTTTCATGGGCCAGTCGGCGTGCTATAAAGAATACAGGTGGTCCTGTATTCGTGATGAATGTGTAACGTTGCTGGTGACATTCGGCAATTTTGGTAGCGGTTGGTATACCTATGATAATTAGAAGTATTCGAATTTTAGCATGAACTAATAATCCCAGAAATAACGTAATTGGATCAAGAACTACTAGATAAGCATGAACGAATGTACTGTATTTAGAATTCGAAATCAGGCATTCAACGAGTACCAAGGAGTCACTAGTTCATTCAAACACCACATCCGCCACAGCTTAAATTGGAATCTAAGTGTCTGTAATCAATCGTACGTCTTCTTCTCAAGTTCATCCTGCGTCTGTCTGACAGTGTATTGGATAAAGACTCTGTATTATCTAGAGTGCACTCATTAGTATTAGAATTAACAACTGAAATTGGAACAGACTCACCTGGTTCCTGGAATTGTATTTGATCAAAATGTCGATTGTGTGTACTTAAGCCATTGATATCTAGAAGTCGCACCATAGATTTCCCGACATTCTTCAGAACAATCCCCGTGGATGGTCGAAGATCATTGCCACGATAATATGTAACTTCTGCAGACTCCAAACATCTCATATTCGACCGAAGAACCCTTCCTTTTAGAAATTTTGATGGAGTCTCTTTCGTCACAGTGTCTGGCATTTCTATATTGCAGTAGCAAAGTATCTACTCCCCTCTCCAGCTCATTAAATGTTGAGGCGGCAATAGAATCAATAGCAGTTTTCAACGTCCTGACAAAATTTTCTGCCTGACTATTGGAACAAGGGTGTCTGGGAGCAGTAAACAGATGTTTGCACCCTATACCGTTTAACCAGGTAGTGACTGCATCTGCAGTAAAATGACAGCCGTTATCAGTCACTAACACCATTGGAACACCTCGACTAAACACCTTTCTTAAAGCTTGAATTGCGAAGTCAGAATTTGGTGAAGTTGTGAAAAAACTTCAGGCCACTTTGAAAAAGAATCAATGACTACAAGCGCATAGTATTTGCCAAGAAACGGACCACAATAGTCTGCATGAATTCTCTGCCAGGCCTCAGACGATACTGGCCATGGAGTCCACCTCGAATGCTGATTTTTCAGCTTATAACACTTTTCACAATTGTTTGCTGTACAACAAATATCTGCATTTATCTCTGGCCACCAACACGTGAGCCTCGCCAAGGACTTCATTTTCTCAATACCTAAATGTTCACTATGAAGATCTTCAAGGACAGATTTACGCAATTAAGGAGGAATAACAACACGATCATTTAAACACAAAATTCCATCAGGAGTAGTGGATAGCTCATGCCATTTTGAAAAATAGATAGGGAATCTACGTTTCAAACTAGCATTCCAACCTTTCCGTATAGCATTAATTATACATCCAGAGTATTTACGAGTTTCTCTAATGAGATCTGGACGTTTCACTGGTAAAGGTTGCACTAACAAGCAGTCTGAAGTATTGACAGGTTTATCTTGTGATGACCGTCAAGAAATGTAGTCAACCTGTTGAATTTGTTTGGCACTCTTGTGCTGAACCATATAGTCATAGGCACTCAAAACAATACTCCATCGTTGAACCATAGCAGCTGAGGAACGTGCTAAGGATTTTTCAGGATGATAAATAAACTTTAAAGCTTCATGATCATTAACAATAGTGAATTTCTTTCCGAATAAATATTTATGAAGTCTTTTAACAGCGCAAAACACAGCTAATGCTTGTCGCTGAGTCTGTGAATAGCCTTGTTCAGTAACAGTAAGTTTGCGTGAAACACAGATAACTGGTCTCCCCTTCTGTTCCAAAACAGTCCTGTTTCGCTAACTAAAAATTCACAAGGTATGTATGAGGAATTATCATCTCTTATTAGCAATTCACAACATCCTCGTATAGGCAGTCTGTGTCCAGTAATCCCCATTATTGATACCTCAGTCGGTCGTACCACAACGTTAGGATCTAAAGATTTCGAATTCTTGAGTGAAATAATGGACTCTATACTGCCTGTGTTCATAATAAAGTCATGAAATGAACCAAGCGATGTATATAATCGCTTTTAAATATGAGCATTACCTTCCGAAATGGTAGACAAAGATAAATCGTCATTAGGAACAGCTGAATTATTGGGATCTAAATTACAAGATTTAGTACTGCTTGAGGCAAAATGAACAGTAGCTTTGCATACTGATTGAATGTGTCCTATCTTACTACATCTAAAACATTTAGCATTACGAAATGCACATGAATTACGAGAATGAAGTTTTCCACATGATAAACATTTACCAAACTCGGTCTCACCTTTGTGATTTCCTTTGTAATTCCTTATTGAAACAACTTTCATATTTACGCAAGAACAGGAACTGCTGTTAAACGAACGCAATTTTGATTGACCCTGAGATTGTATTTCATCATGACGACTAAGTAAAGTATTAGAGATCTTCATCGACTAGATATCAAGTTCATTCAATGTCTCGTAGTTAATACACGCAGTTCTAGCATCTGGAAAGGAACAATTCGGCATTCTTAACAGCTCTCTTTCCAAACCCGGTATGCTAATTCCTGCAATTAGTCGGTCTCTCAGTTGCACATGAAGTTGGTCACCGAAATTACATTTGGCAGCTTGTTTTTGCAATTCAAGGATGAATTCCCTAACCTTTTGGTCATTTTGACGAATCATCTTATGAAATTTTGTCCTTTCACGGCATTCAAAACTAGTGCACTTTACATGATTTAATAATAGCTCCTTAATAGTTGCATAAGGAAGTGAGGTAGGTTTTTCTGGATATGCTAAAGTTTTTAATAAGCTGTACGCTTCTCTTCCGATGAATGTCAGGAAATGTGCCACAATCTTATCATCTTTAACATCTTTCTTGGTCATGCTCCAGATTTCAAACCTTTCCAAATAATCCTCAAAAGCTTCAGAAGTTGAATGAATATCTAACTGTTCCATCTCAGGCTCCATCGCGACGCCAATATGATAATTAGAAGTATTTGAATTATGGTAAGAACTAATAATCCCAGAAATAACGTAATTGGATCAAGAACTACTAGATAAGCATGAACGAATGTACTGTATTTAGAATTCGAAATCAGGCATTCAACGAGTACCAAGGAGTCACTAGTTCATTTAAACACCACAATTTCCCAGAATACTTATCGAGTAGTGGTTGATAGAATGGATCTATCGTGTGCTTAATTGTGACTGAAGATAACCTGCAACCAGAAAAAGAAGTTACGCAAACAGATACATTGGTGCTTCCGTCTACTAGCCTCCATTAGCGCGTATCGATGATTAAAATGTGGTGCTGTAGAAGGTCCATAGCAATGATTGGCATGGAAACATCTGCAACAACAAAGATCCAGTGAATGGGTTTGCGTAAACCCACGTTAAGATAAACGTACTTTTTGCCACATGCAGTGATAAGCTTTCCGTTTGCCGACTGTAGATTTAAAACCGATTCATGTAGCCGGTCGTTGGAATTCGCTGGGAGAACGCTAACTTCTGTGCCAGTATCGACAAGGTAGCGAACTCTCGCTATCACACCTGTGACGTATAACAGACGGCTATGTTCGCCGGCTACGGTTGCCGTTAACGAGTGCCGGCTTGGAAGTTTCCCGAATCGTTTTTCGTGTCGATCGGTTTCGAGTTGGGAAAATCGCAGGGTTTTCTGCAATTTCTGGAGGACTTTTCATAGTGGTTATGATATCAGCAACAGTCAGTGTTATCAGTCTCCCGTGGTCTAGAGACAGATCGCTTACGTGAAGTGCTTCTTTGTGGAGTGTGTCACCGTTTACGGTCGTAACAAAATTTAAGACAACGTGTAAGTGTATGATATAACTCTGCAATATCATTCTCGATCGTTTAAAGCTTTCCTTTGACTGAAAAAACCTCGGCATTAGAAGATTTTGTGGTTTCAAGAATGCGGTCGGCAGATGCAGCCAGCTCGTCTACGGCGTTGTTTTGAAACGAGACCAGCACAGCTTGCACCTGTTGAGGAAGTTTGGATAAGAAATGTTCTTTGAACAGGCCATCATCGAAAGTTCTTTGGCCGATAAACTCTCTCATTCTTTGCAACATGTCTGTGGCAGAACCGTGTTGCAGGTCGATGATATGAAGGAGTTGGTCTAACCTTTGTCGATCGGTTAGATCTCCGCGTTTAAAAATGGATCGTTTAAGTGTTTCGTAGGGTTCTGAAACATCACTAGTAAACATACTAGGTGCTACGTACCTGTTGAGCTCGCGCGGTAGTACCTTGAACACTGCGAGGAATTGTGCACGTGTGGGGATTTATTTACCACTGCAGCTCGAAACGCCTAAACCTTTTCCCTTGTTGTATCTTATGATGCGAGGTGACCGTATACTGGCATTTCGTATCCTTAATTGTGATTTGGGTGTTTATGTCCTATCTTTCTGCTCCCTCCAGCACTAATAATCTCCGAGGTCGTTACAAAAAGGTACACAAACCGCGATCTAAACTTAAGGTGGGGTCCCGTTTTTCTTGTCGAGAAGTCAACGACTGGAACGCCTTAACTGAACGAGTGATATCAGCCCCATCAGTGAGTATTTTCTAGGAGAAGCTGAACCGAACCAATCACAATTGCGATAGCTAACTTGAACATTGTGAGTGAAATTCAAAGGTATTCGAAATTGTAAACTATTAACATCTAGTTTGATTATCAGATTGTGTCAATCTAACGCTTGAGTTATCATTAATTATTGTCAGTTACTTTTGTTATTAAACGTAAGTGCTTACCAGTAAGCTCTTTTCCTTTTCAAACTCTCTCATATTACTCCTCACACCTCCTCAGCACATATACGTATATTCAAGGTAGATAAAAACCTCCCACAGAGTGAACGTTACAGCCGTTGTAAGATTGACATGGTATATGGAGGTAACTGAAAAGGAAATTGAATTAGAGGTGGTCATAGTGACCTGAGAGCGCGACTGCAGTGCCCAAGGGACAGCTGCTTGAGGTCGGTCACACAGGACCCTTCTATGAGTAATTTTTCTGTTAGCTCCGTACTTGTTGAGACCTTACCGCCGGAGACGGATATCCGTGAGATAAGGTGAGGTGTACATTTTTAGGGTCGGCCTTTTTTAACCTCACCCCTCCTTGTGGGAAGGCGACGTTGCTGTCATGCTGGTTGTCTGAAGGAAACACCTTACTGCTGTCACACCTCAGTACAGTCAGCAGTACGACCTCGCCTTCGGACCTTGGGCTGGTTGCTTTTAGTCTTACCGCTCTTCAACCGACCTGTCTGGCATGGTAGGACCTTGAGGGACGGTTGTTCCAGCCAGTATAGCTCAGTTGCTTCATCACAATAGGCAAGCCCGACCACCACATCAAGGTAGCAACAACGGTCAGGACATGGTATATACGCTGTATAATGTGAAATACGCAGTCAATGACGTTTGTATCTTAGCGGTCCACGACTCATATGACTCTGATGCAAACTATTCTGAGCCCTCAAGTAAACATCAAGCGTTTTCGTAAAGGACATTGAGGGGCTACCCAGATCACTTTAAATGCAGAGAATCCCAAGACATGACTTCTCTTAAGAAGCAGTATGTATGCATTTGATTTGATCTGCTATTTCGCACATCTGACCTGCGAATGTCACCTCTACGTTTCGTGCTGAAGTTGAACTTAGGTAATTGTTTCAGAGAATGCTAAATGTGATTTTGTGATTTTGGCCACTGCAAGGTCGTGTTTCAGTATTACATATTTCAAGAGGTATTGACTCAGTATTTTTAGACTTTGAATGCTTTCCAAATGGACCTTTTTGTAGAGTGAAGGAGGAAACATCATTCTTATGTTCATTGAGGCTGTACAGAACTGTAAAATTATGTGAAAACTCATACTCTCTAAGCGGCAAATATACTCGTCAAGGTTACTAGTGAAAAGTTGGCTCTGACGGCATTTTCATCAAAGTTAATATATAATTCTAGATCGTAAGGAACCAAGACACTGAAATCTTTTCCTGTTAATGACTATTAATAGAGAATTATTTGTTGTACATGTGTTTTACATTATCCCACTGATGGACTACCCCTCAGAGTTAGATGTTGACTCACTGCTATCTCATTCTCGAAGTCGATTTGGATATTATGCAGCGCTGATCTATCTTGGTTTTAGACCTCTTCCCAAAACATCACATCATCTGCAAACAGTTCTTCATTCAATTTTATTTTATGTTGTGTTTAGTTCGTTAAGAACTAAGGCGCCTCCACGTTGACTTTATTAATATCAGTCTTGTTGATTCTAATGAGGAATTCAATGAGAGGCCCAGTTCTCCAAAGCAACGTATGTTGTACAAGCTTTTAAAATCTTTTACAAAATCAATAAATTCCCAGAGGTCCTTTACTTTTAGACGTCTCAATTTTTGGGTGGAATTGAACGTTGCAGCTTTTCAGAAGTCCGTGCTCATTCTAATCAGCAATCAGCTTCAGCTTTGTACTTTGGCTTTAATCTACACTGCTTAAGGTAATAATAATAGCCGCTGCATAAACCGAAATAAAGTTAGGTTCATATTTGAAACCTGGTGGTTGAACGTAATGGTCCTAATACTTATTCAACCATGTAGTGTCAGGTATTAGAGATGGATCATTTGGATCTAATTACTACTTTACCTGTTTAGAACTACATATTTTCTCTGGTGAGTTAGTCATAATAATTTGTAGGATCCCAATCTTCCTATTTCATAGAAGATTATGTCCATTTAGGGTAAATTTAGGGGAAACCGCGATAGAAAGCTTTGGAAAAATGACACAAAAACCCCAACATTTTCTGAGGTCTGGGGAAAATCCCCAAAATGTTTGAGGAAACTTGGGGTTTTCCCCAATGTTTTCACAGAATCTTATAACACTTGGGCTTTTACACAAAATTTGGGGAAAAGTATCATATTTCTTACGACTCTGGGGAAGTCATCGAAATAGGGATATTGGGATAATATTATCAACCAAGTTGCAATCCACAACCACCACAATGTATGCAAGCTGGCTTCTTTCTGCATACATTTCGCTACTTAAAAATTGAATGTGTCTGTGTGAGGAGTTTGTATGAGCATCCGATTCAACGGAGAATGATTCCGGGGTAGACTGTATCGACTAATTCACATGAGTTAATAACCAAGTTTCTAGTCAATATGAAGGGACATATCTACGCCGCTGGATTAATAGTGCCGATTATATATAACTATATATAATTAATAAGGTCTTGTGTCAAAGTCACATCACTGTCTACCAGTTCATGCCGTAGATTGAAGGTCATGGTTATTTTCTTCTTAAGAATCTTTGACGAAAAAGTCTAGTCTAACATGTAAAATTCCCGCTGCAGTTACCGGTGCTTCGTTTGATCTAGATATGCACATTTATCATACAGTTATATCGCTGATGTAATTTTGTGTGAGCTGTATCCGACCCTTAACTTGCTCAGATGAGTTATCCGGCAACTTAACACAAGGGAGAAACCATACAGATAAAGTGGCACATCAAGAAAGCCAAAATGTTGTGTGAAATAATGGCAGCAATGTCTTCTACAAACAAAATGAACGAAACAAACAACAAAATTTTCGAGAATAATGATCTTGCAATTATGGTGTAACCAAAGGTTATTGTCATCTGTATTGTGTACACGGAGGGATTGTAGAATTATTGTCTGTTTCGTCATTAATATTGCTATAATAACAGATCTGATCCTGACATTTGGATTTGTCACAGTTTGACTATTTATTCTATGAGATCTTACGTGAAAGTCATATTGTCTATTCTAACTCGTCTTATTGCACAATCAGCAATATAATGTTTGGAGTTTCTAAAGAACACATTTAGGTGGGATATAGAACAATATATTTATAGTGAATAGAAGGGATAATTTACACAAGAGTGACCAGGCCTACAAGGCTGAGCCATGCCATTCGAATGAGTAAATTGAATCTTCGCGATGTACCCATTGTGACCTTCTCTCTATGTTGATTGTTGAACATAAGTCATTTGAGTAATCATGTGCTCGGATTCGAAGGTTGTGTGATTAGTAACCAATACCACTACAAGTTTTTCATACTCACAAAAGGTGTATCTCAAAGCCTTAATACAAATATATATGGAAATGTTTTAAAGTACCCGTCGTTTCATTTCATAATATTGGGCCAGAAACTATGATTTCCATATCACTGAAGGTGAATGATATTAAGTAGACGAAAAAACTGAGTTTCCTCTCTATATCACTTGCTTTCCTCAAGGTTGTCTGAGCTTACATAAGATCTTGTACGCTTTGGCTTTAGGGTATCATGCGTTCGGTAAACATAAACAAAAGTTCTGCGCACTACATCCCACTATTTTTAGAAACACATAGATTGCCACCATCGATTGACCAGACTATATGTGGTTTAAGGATTTGTAGATCGTCAATATAAATGATTTGTGTTGATAAATGTAGCCTACTTGAAAATAGTGTGACCCTCTGGATTACGTCCACGTTACACCTCACGTTCAATGCATAAAGTCGGTTATCTTATTGTGGTATCCATGTACCTTGGTTAATTAGAAGACTGTATAGCGCAAGCGTGGGATCCCCGAAGAAATGTATAGATTATGTCAGACCAATAAATACAGAGTGCAGTCGCTTCTTTACTATCCTGTCAAAGGTGTACAATTGATTGCTTCACATAGGTGGTCCTTGATATTGACGGGGCCCATGAAACTTTTGACATTCAGTGATCTACCTGCTAAATAATTTAGCTTGGCCTCAATGGTAATTTCACAAACCCTACAGGTCTCAGATTCTGTGTGACGGACCGAACTAGGGAGCACTGGATAAATAATTCGTCTCTTTAACGGTGCGCTCCAAACTCAGGGCCCAAAGATTGCATTCCCACAGATCCATAAGAATATATTGGAAAATTCATTTATGTTCGTATTTCCTTATGATCACTAACTTATTTTCTTTCCACGCCTATAGTTTATTCTGTTGCTGAATGTATCTACGCATATTCAGTTTCTCTTTTAGAATATTTGAGGTCAAAATTACCATATTGCCTATGGTTTTTGAAGTGTTGTTAACTCTTTAAATTTTTTAGGGGTTCGATTGCCGTTTCACGCTTGTCTTACCTAACATTTAGAATTCTAGGACCACCGTATCGGGTAACTGACTGATCGATTTGTTCCAGGTGATTTTATCGAAAGTTTGTCGTTTACGTACAATTGCAACTATTACTTGAGGGATATTTTCATCCTTTTAGGTAGAATGTTGTTCCTGAGATGATAGGAACCGTCTTACTTCGTATCATCTTATCTTAAATGCAAGATATTGTGACAATGACAGTACCTGTTGGAGAATGTGTCACTCAGCTATGAGCTGTTTCATTTTCTATCATGTATATCGATTTCAAATGATTCAAATGGTTGTGGACCTTGAAGTGTTAAAGGCAAGTCCGTTGTCATCTTCCCAACTTTGAAGTCGATTCAGATTCTCCTAAAGTGCCAGTATATCCTCTTGTCTACGTATCTCTCTTCATAGTTTCACATGATAAGCAAAAAGTCACAAGTCAAACGATAACTGTTGTGGAAGATGATTTATGCGAACCGGGAAAAGAAGAGGTCCTATTACTGAACACCGGAGGACCCCACTAGCACATTCTATAGCCTGAGAGAAAGTGAAGTTAACCCCGACCATAAAATGTCGATGTTTTAGATTTGAAGTGAGCCAATCAATTGAAGATGATTTGATACCTAATCGTTTGGGATTATTGATAGGACGTGTATGGTTTACCCTATCAAAAGCTTTTGAGAAGTCAAGGTAAATGTCGTCAACCTTCTCCTTTCGATCAAGGATGATTGTCCATCTGCCCACCACAGTCAACAGGTTGGTCACACAGGAATGATCCTTCTTGAAACCGTGCTGCTGGAGTGAATAGAAGTTAAAGGATAATAAATAGTCGTGTATACCATCGCATATCAGGGACTCCATCATTTTTGAAAGTGTAATGACAAGAGCCACCGTTCGGTAGCTTGAGTGTTATCTGCGACGACCTCTTTTAGAAATTGGTGTGATGTGAGCCAGCTTCAGAATTTCTGGTAGTTTGCCTCGGCGCAGCAAGTGTGAGAACATCATATTTAGCGGTGTTGCCAGGATTGAAGCTGCTTCCCTCAGTATAGCAGAATAAGCCACATCCGTTCCAGAAGAAGCGTTCGGTACACCAAGTCGGCACTCAGATTCACTTTGAAAAGTCCCGTGCAGTTAATGTGGGTCGGTTGAAATGTCCGAGAGCATTGTTCAGCCAAAAGGTAAGCTGTGTCACCGTCATTATTGGTCGGGTCAACAGTGCCTTTTGCAGCTTAGCAAACGAAGAGTGCGGTTCTTGATGACCGTAAGTCGATTGTAGATTTTGGGGACCATTTGTGGAACAGACTGCTTTGTAGCATATAAGAGCTTGTGCAGTAAGAAATCCCAATGAGCATCCACATCAAGTTGAGAGTAAACATCTCAATCCACCTATAGCAGATAATCCTGTGGAGCTGACACATTCAACCGTTCAAAATTGCAGCGCATGTTGTTTAATCTAAGTTTCGCTGATAAACCGGAGGCTATGATGGTTTGATCGCTTATCCCTAAGGGAGCCAGAGTAGGGAGGTTGTAAATTAAGGACTCTTTGTTTGTACAGTCAAAGCGCGACGGCGTTTGACTGTTTCTCCAACGAGTTGCCAACTTTACATTTCCGAATAATCCCAGATCCTCAACGAGGTTGAAGAACCGAGCTTCGATTGAATTTTCACCTCCAATATACGTATGTTCCGCGAAGTTGACTCTAGGGAGATTGAAGTCCCCTAGAATCAGGATATGAGTGAAACCGAGACTCGTGGAGCGGGATAGTCCTTACAGTATGCGACTGTCGTACTCGATGTCGGCAGTGGGCTTCCTATATACGACTCCGACTAGACACCTCGAAGTAGTGGACAGTCTCACAGAGCACCATATAGATTCCTCAAGATTATTAAACTCATGGTTGTGAACTTGGTGTACCTCCAAGCCAGATCGTATGTATGGGGCTAGTCCACCCCCGATTCCTGTTTTCCCGTCGTTGCGAAACAGAGACATCCCAGGTATTGCTAGCTCCTGGTCCGAAAACTGAGAAGATATTCAAGTTTCAGATATTTCTATCAGATAAGCATTATTGGCATTGCTAAAATCGCGAAGCTCATCCATTTTATTTGGTAGACTCGCGGCGTTCATGTCTAAGCAGTTTATGCCTTCAATTTGAAACGCGTGAGCTTCACCTTCCTGTTTCTCTGTATGAGCCTTATGTGAATGGACAGGTAACCCACTTATACAAGGTTTCCCGAGTTGATAGTACCTGTCCTTTACACGTTTTTTATGATCAAGACAGTCCACACGTGGAATGGTCAGTTCCAACTTGCCTTTGTGCTTGATCATAGCGTCGTGTGGCCTAATAACACTCACACACGTCTTGTACAGCCTTTCATGTTACTTAGCATATAAACAACTTTTCAGATGAACTCAACCTGGTGCTTCACTGTACCCTTCCGGCCCAGGTCCACTTAATTTATTGACGTTTTTCAATTTGAAGGAACTTCAAGTCTCACAACGGGCGCAAAAAATTTAGACCACTGAGCTGGCATCCCTTATCACTGGTGATATTTCTCTCAAGCTTGACACAATTAAGCACCAGTGACTGTCCACGTCTGAGTGGACAGGATTGTTCAGTCACGAGATTGCATCAGGTTCCTTTTTGATAAGAACACATTCACTCCCCGACACCTGACATATTATGAGATAGATATCTTGTAATTTGATTGTATGCGGCTTTGTGAATACAAATCGACCATACGATAGGAGCTATGGATAATGCAAATACATTTTAAAACGAATCGGATTGAAATTGTAATAAATTTAGTTCGAATACTCGTGTGGTTACCAGTTAAAAGTCAAACAAAATAGACATGCAAGTGCTCATTCTGTAACTTGATTATGGTTAATTCGGATATGACCGTGACAATGGAGGGTCTAGTATCCTCAAGTCCCAAATCAAAAGGCAGAAAACAAAAAATAGTTTACTGAAGTGTCAAAATGTACAGAACAGTTGTCTTTAGAGCTTCTGTTATATGCAGTAACATCGTTATGATCCAGACAATACAAAAGCAGGAAGTTTACATAACCATTTTATCACACATGTCATGTCGATGTTCTAGAGAATTGCATCGGGCTTAGTCGCACCTTTTGAGAGCCGTAACAACAGTAAGGAACGGTTCTAAAGAAATTACCATAGTTATTCAACCAATAACTGTTCAACAAACTCAATCAAGTCAGTTCGAAAAAGCAAATATTCTTAATAATATGAGATTATCTCTTCTGGATAGACCATATAAACCTTATTCAAAAGGTAATATTTAAGTTTTTTACGACAATGAGCGCCAACATTTCTGGAAATGTGCTTTAATTCAAGATAAAAAATGCAAGGAAAATGAGTCAACACGGCAGCCATCAGAGTCAAGTAAAACAACGTTGATGTAGTTCCTAAGAACCATAGGAATTCACTAGACGTAGGAAAAGTAAAAGTTACAATGGAAAAATTAATAGTAGCTGTCTTATCTAGGACTAAACGATCAGAGAAGTATAGGGCTGAAGGAATCGAGGAAAATAACTCCAAAGGCAACACGTTACATTAACATTGTTTGTACGTGGAGGGATTTTCATATATTCATATAAACCTCCAGAAAGCATCTGAGTGTATATCTAACACCTACCTTAGCATCAAATCAGTACAATCATTCCTACGGAATAATTGCCACTGTCCAAATCTTGGATTTTACGGACTCTTGGAATTCTAAACGTTTTGCGCCTAATCAAAGGAATTAATTTTTAATGAAAGTAAAAATCGTCCTACCATAAGGCATTTGAGGATTCTACACCAGTTCCTGCCTACTGGTTCTAAGAACTGACCACGTTCCAGTACCAACTTGACAAAAATTCTGCGACATTCTATCTATTGAATACATTAGTTTACCGCTTTCACTAGCTACAACTAACCACAATGCGTGGTAACCACGCGATTTAGCATTATTCTTAACAAGACTATGACGTTTCCAGAAATTGCTTGGAGCTTTTCTATAAATAAGGAGCTATAAACATTTCTATTGATTTTCAACCGGACAACCCAGTCACTTTTGATTAGAATTAACAAAACGGCGAGACTCTAGTTTGGGGATGAATCAATCAGGTATAAGATAACAGATCCATTTGACTAAATAAATTTCTGGCATTATAGCTAATGTCAGTTTGTGATGAAAACCCCATATATAATTCCTAACTAAGACAAATTATGACAATTATTGCGAACTGGATAATAAAAGCACCAGTAACACTGGTTGCAGGCAGGTACAACAATATATACAAATGTTTGGAGAGCGAACAGACTCCTACATACGCTTGGTTATGTGCATCGTGTCGTTATTCACAAGTTGCATTTTGCGTACTTAACAACTGATGTGCAATAAATAATATTGAAACTATGTGGCCGAGGCTGAAAACGTTTTTGAGACTTCATCATGGCTCCGGAGGCCGACTATTCTGTAGCCGTATGGATGATTTCCTCTATTTATTTTTATTTATTTATTTATGGCTTTATTCAATATTATATTTTGATACAATATAGAATTCTCAGCACAAAAATATTTCAACAAGTTTCTTTTACAGAACAAAAGAAAAAAAAAACGGTTTAAAAAAAAAATCTGAAAAAAAAAACTGTACAACTTTTCAATTAGAGTCATGTTAAGAATGCAGATTATTGACTAGGTTAACTCTAACAACCTGTTCGTCACAGAGTACATTTGCTAGGTAAGGTACTATAGAACGTTTATACTTTTGCTTGCGTGCTTGGATTTTAATGTAATTTCGTCTCGTTCTACCAGAAGATATACAAGGAGAAAGATATGAGTGAAGGGGATGGTTAGTATCTGATAAAATAACATCTGCCAGGAGTTTGCATGACTTTAGATGTCTATCCACAATCATATTAATTATGGTCTCGAAAGATTCACCACATAACTTGCTAACTGCCTTCAGCGCTCTCCGCAGTACAGCAAAGTCTTTTCTCAAAAGCCCGGGAAAGAATAACGGAGAACAGTACAGAATAATAGGTAATATGCAAGAATTGACAAATTGTAGGAGTAAATGACGAGTGATCCCAAAGGCATGCAACCTCTTAATGTAGTATGTCAGACGGAAAACCTTCTTCGATAACAATAAAACGTGAGAAGACCAAGAGAGATCAGAGGAAAAGGTAACACCAAGATAATTGACCGTCGACACTGTGTTTATCAAAGAGTCGCCAATGGCACAAGCATTATGAGATCTCAAAAAGGTGTTTAAATGCCGATCATGTCTCATGCTAAAGTTAACAGCTTGACATTTAGAAGGATTAAGTAGGAGACCATTAACGACAGACCAGCTATCAATGCGAGATAAAAACTCGTTCATTTCTATAGGATGTAAAGAGGAAGAGGTAGGCATACAAACAGTGAGATCGTCTGCATATTTCACGAAAGTGTTTACTGTGGAAGATGGCAGATCATGCAGAAAAAAAGAGAAAAGAAGAGGTGAAAGAACAGCTCCTTGTGGTACACCTTCATAAGACACTAGAGACTCTGAACACTTTCCTCCAAACACCGTGTACTGTTCCCTTCCAGAGAGGTAGGAACATAGCCAGTTGGTTATCCAGCTGTCAGTGTTGACGCTGATTAACTTGTTAAGTAAACGTTGCCTTGATATAGAATCAAAAGCAGAAGTATAGTCCAGGAAAGCGCATCGAACATACTTCTTACCCTTTTCTAGGTTGAACACTATATTATGATGCAGAACAGCAACAGCATCGAGGGTGCTTCTTTTGCATCTGTAAGCAAACTGATACTGGTCAATGTGCTCTTTCATCGCACGCTGAAGTGAAAGTGTCAATAATTTTTCCATTGCTTTGAGGAAGGGTGAAGTTATTGCAATGGGTCTGAATTTCACATTCTTATCACTAGATGATTTCTTGGGTATAGGGATTATTTTCATCTTTCTCCACATTTTCGGTATGAGATTAGAAGAGAAGGATCTATTAAAGATAGTGGTGAATGGATAGCATAGGACGTCAGCACACTTTTTGAAAAGGAGGTTTGGGATACCATCAGGTCCCAAACATCGGGATGAATTTTGTGACTGGAGACATTTTTGGACATCAGTTTCGGTGAAACTAGGAACACAGCTATTTTTTAAACCCGTGAATAAAGGGAGTATCACATCAGATGATTGACGTAAAAAAGATTTATTTAAGTCACAAACATCCAGCTGAATATCGGTCCTAATCTGTCTGTCACCTGTAAGTTCTTTAAAGAGTTTCCACATACTTGAAGAGTTTTTACAAGACAAGAGTTTTTGAGCAAACATAGTGTTGAGACGACTAATCTCGAGGTTTATCAGACCATTTAGCTTACGAACTTCACTAGAGTTTTTCTTTTTGTACATTATTTCTTTCACCCTCCGTAGTCGTTTTAGTTGTGAAGATGTAAGTCGATCAAAACTTACAAAAATAGTTTCAGTGGGACAACAAATATCAAAACAGAATTTAAGGTAGCAAGTGATAACATCAGTAATGATTTCCAGTGAGTCATCTGTAAATAATTCCCAGTTGGTCGTATGAAACATGTCTTTCAGGTTTCGGATATTTACTTCTGAGTAATTCCTATATTTGACTTTCTTGCTTTGATTTAAGAGTGCACTCTTTCCATGCTTTCCATATACTTTAGGTAGGACACGAATTATACAGTGATCCGAGCTAGACAATGGAGCACGTTTACGAGTCACATATATACCTACATCATTAATGAAAACGAAGTCTAAATGAGCATCCAACCGAGTAGGAAAATCTACTACATTTTGGTGACCTAGCGATGTAAGGAAGCTACAGTCACATGAATTAAAATCACCACATACAACTGAAAGTGAATCACTGAAGGCAGTAACAGCGAACTCAGTGAATTCATCAGCGAAGACAGATAGCGCAGATGATGTGCAGTCTGGAGTCACATAGATATTGGTAACATAAACATATTTGTATTTATTTAGATGTTTTGGACGGCATCTTAGAGTTAGACAGTCGATAAAGTCTACTGTCTACATTACGATTTTAGAACCTCTGAACCTCTTTCTAACCTTGACAAGTTTTCGAACCACGTATAAGAAGTGTATTCACTTTATTTCCTTGGTTTTATATGATACATTTTTACTTTAAACTGACTGTTTGCTGATTGGCTAATATTCTCAAGGTCACTTAAGATTCGTTCGAAGGTCGTCCATAAATTAGAGTCTCGCCAACAAAACAATATAAGTACAGCGAATTGGTGATACTGAAAAGTGTTAAATACATACAAATTACGGTTAAGATACAAAGGAAATTCACAAATCACAACTGACTGATTATTAGCAACAGTAGTTCAATCACTTAACAAGAATATTTTGATGTTTTCAACAAGAAAAAATATTGGTGATGTCATTTAACAGAAATAACCTAAAACTGTAATCTGATACTGAAGAGAAACCAAAGGAATGAAGAGGTATATAAATCACAATCTTGAGAGGGTGAGATGGCAGAACAAGAAACTATTGAGAACATGAGTTTATGAAGTCTGATATACTGTCGTTACTACTAAAAAGTATACAAACACGATCAATATCACATTTTATGAGCCAAAACGCCAAATCCCAACAAAGACGCTCGTCGCTGCCACATACAATTAAGAGCCCAGGTGAAGATGGTGTTACTGTGTTGACTGATTCCTTAGTGACTCCATGGCTTGATTTAATATTTAATAACTGTCTAGCTTGTGTTGTTTGATGCCATAGTTTCTGATTTATAAGAAAGGCTAAAAACTCTGGTATGATTTGTGGTCGATTACGATTACCACTTGGATAGTCAATCACTTCCCAGTTTTCCGGAGAGAAAGTATTGTAAGAGCCAGTGGTAGTTGAAGATATATCGCTGCTTTCTTCAATTCCTATTAATGAAGAATCTAGCATTACCGATCTGGAAATCTCACAATGAATACTGTTAGGCAAATGAAATCTGAAAAAAAGCGATGTTTTCGGAAAAATATCACACAATTATAATATCAAGTGTCCTAACATGTAAAATTGGAATTCATAAAGTTAGGAAACAGAATATCGGATACGTACATGAAACCTATTTAATTTAATTAACAGACTCGGTTTATGATTTGTGTAGTACTCATCTTTACATTCAGTGTATTTTTAAGTCAACAACTAATTTTATTGGCACGTGAATCGATTTGCTAATTATAAAGTGGCTAACAGATTTCTTTTATTAATATTCGTTAATTCGCCGATTTCTATGCCTATAATTAAATTCAAAGCGTAAATTTTACACACTTTCTTTCATACTTCTATGGAAAAACTGATATCATAAGTTGAACGAACGACCAGAAATTACTACGAGACTTTATGATCCAGAAGATACCGAAAAATACAAGAAAACAAGTTGAATTGAGTAAGACTTCTAAAGCTATACACTGTATTACGTCAAATTAACCCTATTGTATACGGACTTGGGAACTGCTGAAGCTATCGGAATGTACATTAAATATAATGTATATTAAATATATATATATATATATATATATATATATATATATATATATATATATATATATATATATATATATATATATATATATATACTTGGGAGAGAACAAATCAGATCCCAGTGGAGGAAGAAGCGCTGGAAGTGGATAGGACACACATTGAGGAAAACACCCAACTGCGTCACAAGACAAACCCCCACATGGAATCCTGAAGGCCGAAGGAGGAGAGGAAGACCAAAGAACACATTACGCCGAGAAATGGAGATAGACATGAGAAAAATGAACAAGAATTGGATGGAACTAGAAAAGAAGGCCCAGGACAGAGTGAGTTGGTGAATGCTGGTCGGCGGCCTATGCTCCATTGGGAGCAATAGGCGTAAGTAAGTAATATATATATACTACCAGCCAGGTGAAAGTGAAGTCAGTGAAGCAATAGGGTTAGAACTCGTAATTTAACCCAAATTTATAAAATTAATGGATGGATTTTTTTAACTGATGCATGAAAAGGTTATGACGAATTGATTGCATCTAAAGTATTTCTTGTGTATGGATGAACTATGGAGCAAAAACCTAGAATAAAAAGTAAATCATATTAAATCGATTAATAAAACTACAGTGGATCATAAACATTTGATCTTGATCGACGTTAGAAAGTCTGACATTTCTTATTTTGCATTTCATGTTCACAGTTTATCTACTGTTCTATTTAATTTTACTTTCCAATCACTGCTACCATTATTAGGTTTACTTATATACGTCAACTGCTAAATATCTAAATTTACTCTCAGATATTGTGATTAAAATGAAATTTCTAACACCCATTCATACAAAAGTATCTATGTAGTTATATGGTGTATACTGTTTATACTGACAGTAGTATGTAACAGCAATCAGAAATGGAATGCTTGCCAGCAGAAAATTGAATTGAGAAGAACATGAAAGGAAACAGAGAGCGACTGGAATAACGATAAACTTGGAAGAATCATGAAGTATGTAAAGGACAAGTGATGGAAGATATGCAAATAATGCATCTAATGTACGATTTTAATATTTTACGAAGGCACTGTGTAATTTTGCATTGAGAAATAAATTGGTTTTACCCAACTGAGTTCTTATTCACTACAGTGGTTTAATCAGATAAAGTCTAGTTTTAGATCTACGAAAACCTAGACTTCATCCATCAAAGCTATATGCTACACTCGTCTAATAAAGTAAATGAGGCTAACTAATTACATTTTAAGTATTATTTGTTCGATAAGTTTGGTGAATCTAGCTGTTTGTCGTCTATCTTTACGTTCATTTAGTGAGTGAGTGTTCCATATTGGTTTTAATTTCACTAAAGATTTCTGATCGCCTATGGAGATTTCTATAACTGTTTGATATGAAGAGGTCAATGTGGTACAGTTCAACGTACAGGATGAAAACCAAAAACTACTAATGAAAGCTACATTGTAATAGGCAACATTCACCCCCTAAATGAAAGTGCTTGGAACAACAGACACATTGTACATTGAAGATGTTGCAGATAACTTCAGTTTTATTTGATCAAGCGAATTACAGAGTAAATTACTCTCTAACCATTTTAACTATTTTAAATTTGATCCCTATTGACTTAAATCAGTTAATTTCATGAAAACTAACGTTGATCTCCTTATTTCATATATGACTGAATTAATGTAAAGGTCGAGTTTGAGACAATAGCAATAAAATCGAGAGATGACTGTACAATATCGTGAATCGATGGAGGCTATACAATGTAAACGAATGTATTCTAGCTCAGTGGTCCACAATTTAAGTGCTCGCCACTAGATCAAAAGGTCCTGGAGTCGGTCTAGGTGGGATCGTGAATGTGTACCGACAAGGAGTCCGGTACCAAGACAGAACATGTGTTTGCTGCTTTGTGGTTTTCAGTGGTTATCTAAATAACATGAGTCTGCGATATAAACTACAAAATCTACCAATATCCGCAAACACATAACACTGACAAATTATTATACTCTTATAATGAATGGAAATATATGGCAATACAAAATTGGGAGAGTGAATAAATAACGGATAAGATGATTAAAAAAGGAAAATTCTAAAGTCCCTTTACTTTAAACATTATTATCTAACTACATTCTCGATAAATAAACATGAATCATATATATAACTGATTGAGGAGAAAGTTGATCTTAAAAGTCAAACTTTCAATTACTTTTCTGTGATAAATTTGTCTACAACCCAAAGATTTTATTAAAATATCGTAGTTCATCATTCATCAAGATAAAAAACAAGTGTTTATTTTAATACAGTAACTAACTACAGAATTAATTCTGATTACTTGGCTTTAGCCATATTACTTTCCATGTAGGTATGAGTGCCATAATGATTCCAATCTTTAATACTGTTATGATGTTAGTGTTTCTTAATCACGTGATACCCTCCTATTTATTTATCCGGTCAACACAAAAGTATATCCAAAAAAAGTGCGAAAATGATATAAATGAAAATATATTATAGGGACGGAGCAATCAAAGTCGAGAAAATGGCTGTTAGGTATTTTGTGATAAATTCGAAAGTGAATGACTTTCACATCATTTCTAGCACGACAAGCGGTACAAGTACCTCTGTATAGTCCTCTAAACGTTAAAAATGAAAACGAAAAATTAGCCATTTTGCCATAAAGTTAAAGTATTAGCGTTAAATGAATCAAATAACCAATTCTTGCTATGCAACATCTATGTAACTTTCAAATGAACTCGATGCCTAAATCCTAACCGTAAACGCGTAATTATAACTTAAACCTTAAATCTCTAATCCAAAATCCCTAACCCTGAACGCAGTGCTACAACTAAACCTCCAATCTATGTAGCTATAAATTGATACTACATTATGTCATTTTGTGACAAAAACTTCAACCCTAACTTTTAATCCTAAATCTTAACATTAATTCATGATTCAAGAACAATCTGGGAACTCCCATAAATCATTTTAGGTCTTTAAAAGAGTTCGAAAAGACAAATGTTGTCTATCTATATGGATTAAGTCATGTAACATTTTTTTCAACTTGTAAACAGAAAAACCTCGAAAGAATTTTAACAGATTCATTAATTATGCAAAATTCGCTTAACATTTATGACATTATTGCTTTGTTTTCCAAAAAAATAGCCATTTCCTAAGAGTTGTTTTCTGATCGGCCAAGAACTGGCTGAAAATTCATCAGTTATTTTTTGGCTCACCACTATAAACTACAATATAGATAATGTGAGATGACAGACCTGCCTGCTAATACCCATTATTGAATCACTGCTCAGTTTCATGGTACACGTAAAATGTTATAATTGAAAATTAAATGTTATAACCATCTAAATCAATTATAAGCAAAGATGGATAGTGATTAGCAATGGAATCCAGAACGCGCGTTTCGTCCTGTTTGGGACTCTTCATCTGGATGTATCTGCATCTCGAAGTTCATGTCCACTCTGGGACTCGAACTCAGGACCGTTCACAGTCCTAAATATCAATGGGAAGATTCAAGTAAACAATACCAAGTGAATTCATCTAAATCAAAGTTTAAAATTTTGGAGAAACAAATAAGAATTTATGATCAATATCAAACAGAATACATGAATATATTACTTATGAAAACCATAAACAGAAATATATCATAGAAATAAGACATTATTTATTGAATGCTTACTTGTTATATTCTTTGATATTGCGTACATCTAAAACTAGACAATCTGGACGTTTTACATGCACCACGGCATCTTTAACACTGAGTAATGGGACTAATTTAAAAGCGTTAGACGATATCTTTAGTTTTTCACAGACATTTGATGCAACATCGATATCAGAGTATTCTAATGATTCTGTAAAATCATATTCTAAATGATCTGGCCATGCATTCTGTGATGCTAAACGCTAATTTAAAAAATAGGGACATGACTGTAAATCAACAGGATTTGATTAATTAACAAATTTATTCATTAAAGAGAAATAATGTATTGTTGTAGAGACAAAAGTATTAATACGAATAAATAGATAAGAACATGACGAAAAATCAGCAGCCATATATAACAAAATCATAAAAAACAGAAACTAAGTATTGTCAAAAAACGCGTCAAAGGGGGACATATAACCAAGATAAATTCTAAAAATAAAATAATAATATATTTGTAATATTCTCATGAGTGAAAGAACGAATGTCTGACGACTTTTCACTCCAAGTTCAGTCCAAAAAGTATAAATCGCGAAAAACGAAATTTTCACTAGAATAATTACTAAACGAATAGCTTAATTATTCAACTTCACAATCTAATATTAAATCACTTTTAGAAGAAATGTAGTTGGATAATATTTGAGTGCCCGAAAATGCATTTAAACTTACTTCATAGAAATCAAAAGTTGATGATTCGTTTCCTTTGGAATCCAGGTTTTCAACTTTTAATTCTTCATTTTCCATAAATTTCTGATTTAAATACTGTCTATTGGGAATCGACCAAGCTGTTAAGCTTCGAGGTGTAGCCAACGCTAATTTTAAAGCATCTGTTCTACATTTATCCAAATTAATATCGGGGAAATTCGACAAAATTGTACAAATCTTTTCAAGTCCTAACAACTAAAATAAATCAATCAAATAAGAGCACAATACTCATGTAGAACTATTCAAATATAACTAATTGCAGATATACTAATCAACAATTACAATTCGTAAAGCATCTGCCCCCAACCAAAAGTCTCCAATCATGTCCTGGGCTCTCCTGTCCAGTCGTGGCTAAGTACTATTCATCTTTTGATGTTTGCCTCCGATTTCTAGCGCCATGCGTTTTTTGGTCCGCCTCTTTTCACTTTTCCTCTATGATCCCAAGTTAGGGCTCGCTTCTCAATGCATTTTGATGATTTTCACAATGTGTCCCATTAAAATCCAGCATCATTTACTAATTTCCTAATCAGATGGAAGCTGGTTTTTTCTCTCCCACAGTAGGCTGTTGCTGATGGTATCTAGCCAACGGACATTGAGTATTTTGCGTAGACATTTGTTTATAAATACCTGTACTTTTTTGATGATGGTTGTGGCAGTTCTCCAAGTTTCAGTCCCATACACCAGAAGTGTCTTGATATTTGTATTGGAGATTTCGATTTTGACAGAGTTGTTTTAAATTCCATATTTTCTTCAATTGTAGGAACTCTTCCCTTACTTTGTAAATCCATGCCTTCACATAGTTTTATTTATTTGAACACATAAATATTGGTACAGGGGGGCACCAAATATATATGCGCCACACAAAACAATGATAATTTGAAGAGGAGAAAAAAAAAGTAATGAACGTGGGGAATTATAGATAAATAAAAAAAAGAGAGAGAGAGAGAACAATGATGGGGAAAACGGAAAGGTACAAACAGAAGAGATCCTTCAGTTAAGGAAGATACAAACACTTTTTATGAAGAAAGTAAAAGAAGGTTACAGCAGGATCGCCACTGGCTTCTATTCTGAGCCATATCTGATAACGTCTCTAGCCACTGAGTTACACCGTCTTTCGGACCCCAACCAGGGAGTCGTGAAGGACCAACAGAAGCTAGCCCTTTGCAGCTTTCTTTCATACCACGACACCATGTCATATACTGACCACCTCTCCGCTTTTTCCAACCAGTCCCAGAGTCGGCAAATAATGCACGACGTGGAATTCTCTGGGACGACATTCGTAGAACATGTCCAAGCCACCGAAGTCGGTGTTTCAAGATGGTGACACCAATTTCATTATCGTCTCTGTGACCGAACACTCGATGTCGAACCTCTGCATTACTGACATGGTATTGCCACTGGATGCCAGCAATCCTTCGGAGACAACGATGATCGAACACAGAGAGTCGTCTAACATCCTCAACTCAGAGGCCAGGTTTCACAAGCATAGAGCAAAACTGCTCTCACCGTCGCGTTGTAGATCCGACCTTTTACAGCCAGACTAACATCACGAAGGCGCCAAAGATGGCCCAGATTGGCATAAGCCGCTCTGGCTTTCACTATACGTGCATTGATCTCATCACTCACACCACCATCAGCACTTATGCAGCTACCTAGATACACGAACTTCTCGACTACTTCAATCTGCTCACCATCCAGAGTGAGTACAGGATTAGAATCCTGCCAGTCTTGTAGAAGTACTTTGCACTTCGAAGCTGCAAAGCACATACCATACCTACGGACACTGATTGCCAACTGATTAAGTTCGGATCGCATAGCTTGGGCATTCTCGCACAGTAAGACAATATCATCCGCATATTCAAGGTCGAGAAGTCTTTCTCCAGGCAACAGATCCACACCACCATTACATAAATCCATCAGAGCTGTTTCCAGAATGTCATCGATGGCAAAGTTGAAAAGTAATGGTGAAATTGGGCAACCCTGTCTAACCCCACTGCTTGAATGGAACAATAGAGAAAGGTGGTTGTGTGCCCTAACTCTGCCTGAGGTGTTTGTGTATAGGGCTTTTAGGATGTTAATAAACTTCTCAGGCACACCCTTCTTCAATAGACAATCCCAGAGAACAGTTCTGTCCAACGAATCGAAGGCAGCCCTGATATCAAGAAACACTACGATTGTTGGCTTTTGATAAGTATGGCGATGTTCTAGCACTTGGCGGAGGGTGAAGATATGATCAATACAACCTCGACCAGAACGAAACCCAGCCTGCTCCTCGCGAGTCAATCCTTCTCGGGTTCTGAACAACCTACGAAGTATGACGGAAGCCAATAGCTTGGACGCAATCGGAAGTAGACTTATCCCCCGATAGTTGTTACAGGAACAACGTGAACCCTTTTTAAAGATAGGGACAACTATCGACTCATTCCATGACGTTGGTACACTCTCTAGTTCCCAGATCTTTGTAAACAACGTCGTCAGTCCCTTAGTCAGAAAGTCACCACCATCTTTAAAAAGAGCCGGAGGTAAGTCGTCTGGGCCCGGTGATTTGTAACGTTTCAAGAGTTGGAGTTCCTTGCGGACTTCCGCCTCATTTGGTGGATCAGTCGTCACCGGCCATGGAGGGCAAGACAGTCTGACCGATGTTGCCGGAGCAGCAGGCCAGTTGAACTGCCCTTGGAAAAATTCTGCCCATCGTCCAAGACGTCGATGGATGTTAGTGATTGGCGTTCCGTCATCCTCGCAGATTGTTTCGCTCACACCAGACTTCTTGCTGCCAGTGGCTCGGATGAGTTGGAAGAGCTTCCGGTAGTTACCAGATGCAGCTGCTGCTTCCAACTCACTGGCACGCTCCGACCACCAGGCTTCACGGTCCTTACGCAAGCTTTGCCCGATTTCATTACGTAACATCCTTCATCTGTGGTCAAACTCACGGTCACCCGGAGTAGACCGACGGGCTTCAATCAGTTGTAAGGAACCAGAAGAAACCCAGTGCTTGTAAGCGGGACGTTTCGCGAACCCAAAACAGACTGTACCCGCCATTTTCATGGCGTCATGCAATTGCAACCAATGCTCATCTATACTTTTCGGTGGATTGGTAGCTAGCCTAGAAGCTAGCTCGGTTCGGTACATACTAGCAACAGAAGTTGCAGCCAGCTTGCTAACATCAATCCTTTGGTGGCGGTCACTTCGTTGTCCACTGAAAAGTAAGGTAAGATTGGCGCAGACCAGAGCATGATCAGATTCCAGATAGGTACTCCAAAAGGAGCGGCAGTCTTGTACACAACCACGCCAGCGGTAGCTGATCGCGATGTGATCAATCTGAGTCTAGGCTTGAGATGCAGAAGGGGGACGCCAGGTGGCACATCGGCGATGACAGTGCCGAAAGTTAGTGCTAGCCAGAAACAGGTTGTGATCTGTGCATAGTTGCAGTAGACGTTCCCCGTTATCTGTCCTGCGACCAACGAGTCCCCATCGGCCACCTAAACGACTCTCTTCTGTGCCTAGACGCCCGACCTAAGCATTCAAGTCTCCGGCTAGTACTACAATATCTGTCGAACGCACTTTCTGGAGAAGAACAGTTAACTGGTGGTAGAACTCGTCCTTGATTGCATCCGGGCTGCAATCTGTCGGGGCATAGGCGGAGATGACGAAAAGTCATAGTTTCTCACGCCGATTTCTTCTCACTTTGCTGGAACTTTCTAATCTAACAGCACATAACCGACTGTTAATGGGGATCCAGTCGACTAGTGCTGCCTCAGCTCTAGCGCTTAGTGCGACACCAACGCCAGCAAGACCAGACGAAGATGCCACAGAGTCCCCGGATAAACGCACATAAAACAAGCTTTTTGAAGCGACAGATGGAGAGCGAACTTGTAGTACTTCACCAGAGTCTTGAATACGGGTCTCTGATAGACAACAAACATCAATATTAAGACTTTCCAAAGACATAGCTAGCCCTATCTGTTGTCCGACCTGCATAAGTGTGCGAACGTTGAAGGCAGCCAGTTTGAATGGTGTACGTGGTTTCAGAAAAACTGCTTCAATACTCGTATTCGGTGGTAACATACAATTTTCAACCAGGCAGTGACTCGAGTACGTTTAGATAAAGCTGAATTTTCACCATAGGTGAGCTGCTGTCTAGGTCGAAATGGATACATAAAGTAGGAATAAGAGAGGGTGAATAAATGACGTGGTAATAATAATAATAATAATAATAATAATAATAATAATAATAGTACGAGTTATTTCAATGTTAATCAGATAGAAAGGAATATTTTCCATAAGCAAATTGTTCATCATCATGGTTTTAGTGCGTGGGCTGACATACTGCTCGGGTGCCCAAACCGAAGCAGGTGGTTTTCTTAGGGGGCCACACCCCGAGCCTTTGACCCAAGGGTCTAGTCCACAAGGCAGTGGAGCATCGTGAGGAGATGCGGTCCCATGGAAGCCGGTGACCAAAAGTTGGTTCATACGCCATTTGTTCCTTCAGGATACTGGAGCCCATGTGCACCATATAATTGGGATCCGGTTATAGCGCCGGACGTTCGCTTTTCGTCCTCTCATTTTCGTAAACAACACCCCCGCCACGAGAAGGCAGTGAGTAGGACTTCCCTGGCAGAGGCTATATACGCGTGGCCGTGTGAGAGTATTTCGAGAGGGAGGGCGAACCCTCCCCGCTCTCGGCCATACCAGGGCGTTTGGGGGCGCCTTCACATAGGCATCAGATCCCTTTGTTTATCAGTGATGCTGTCGGAAAAGTAAAAGTTTCCACCCCTTCCAGAGCTTCTCTATCCCTCAAGTGTGATTGAGTTGGTATTCGCTGTGTTGTATTTGAGGATCTTACTTTTTCCTTTGTAAATGTTGAGGCCTACTGCTACACTGATATCATCAACTGCATTGGTTGCTATATATGGGATAGAAAGGCTAGGTCATCTTTGAAGTCTAAATCGTCTAGTTGAGTCTAAGATGTCTACTGTATCTCGTGCTTCCTCTGAGATATACAGGTCTTTATAGTCCAGTTAACCACAAACATGTGTTTTGGTCTCCACAATAAGTGTACCAAAAAAATGAGACACATTTAAACGAAATGAGCATCAAACGTAAGCTAACCAGATTGATGCCAAGATTCATATGACATGATCACAGCGATCTAAATATAAGAATGTCACTGTCCTTTGCAGTCGATCTTGCTAATTGTGGCCCCCTAAGAAAACCACCTGCTTCGGTTTGGGCACCCGGGCAGTATCACAGCCCTCACACATATCAAATGAGATCTGTGTGGCGCATATATATTTGGTGCCTCCTTGTACCAATATCTATGTGTTAAAATAAATAAATAAAAATTGTGCAGTCGAACAAAATTAGCCAAGAGAGCAGAATTACTGATATTACATAAGCAGTTATACATTAAGTAGAACGCGAAACTTAATCAATGTTTACTTAATTCACTGTAGATAAAATGAGACTAAACATGTACATGGACTGTGACAAAATATTAGTATTGCTAATTTTAAACCAAGGATTAATTGCAGTAGTACAGATGCATTTGCGCTTTATTTTCTACTAAATCTTGAGTTCCAACATTCTTCCTTACATACCTTCTTTTCATTACTTCATTTCGAACAATATTCTCAATGTTTAATTTTACTCAATCTATCACTAATAGTACTGTTATTTTAATCCCTTTGTCATTTACCTTTTAAATTTCATATTTTCGTCCTGACGTGGAATGGAACCTTGGGCTGATGCACTTATGTGCTTAGCTCTTTTTGCATTATAACTTAACTGACTGACTGAATTTAATGCTCAGTAGGTTAATTTTGTTTTACCACTTTTTTGCCATCCTACTACTAACCTTTAACAAACTATTTGAAGAACAGAAGTATTTAGGAAGTACACACAAATGGTCCATCACATGATTATTATAGTCCTCTAGTCATGTCAATAAAACTTGACTTGTTTCCAAACTTTACTTTTGATTATTTCATCAGGCAAGTGGAGTATTTTGTAACAGTAAGCAAGTCATATTTTAATAAATATTATTCTATCTAACAAGTTGTCTGCGCAATTTATAAATTTGATTCTTTCAAGATTGTATATGTGATAAAGAAGTAAATCTTGCATCAATTAACTACACATAAATTGAATTAAATACTTTCAATTAACCCGATAGTGAATAGTTTTAGAATCTCAACCTCGGAATGAAAATAGTCATGTGCGTATGGTTGAGTCATATGCTAGGACAAAATAGCTGTTTGTTACTCTCTGATTTCAAATGGTACCTCGACTGAGATCGATTTGTGACGAGTACAACATAAAAAATTGTACCAATCTCCACAAAATCTCTTTAGCTGGAAGCTGATTTAAGATTTCGATAGTTGTTCAACAAAAAGCAGACATGAAAATCAAATCTTGTTCAAAGTTAACTGTTATACAACTAATTAACCTAATTAATTAAAAATAATAATTACTTCCATATTGATTTGTCTGTCTAACTGAATAAAAAATGCAATGTAGAAAAACATTGACAATGAAGCTGGACCAGGAATTATTGTATCCCATAGTAATTCTATACGATCCAATGGCATAGCATGAGCAAATAACGTATAAATCCAACCGGTAGTTAATCCAATCAAAGGTACATTAATATCAACCAATCGAATAGCTAGTCGAGGTACATGAAATGCTAACAATCGTAGAAGTGTATTGAAATATGATTTTAAACCAACAGTAAGACCACCAGAAGAGAAAAATCCTGGTAACTTCGTTGACAAAAAAGCATTTAAACAAGCAGCAGCCAATGCTTCATCTGGATAACATATACGCACAAATACAGCAGCTACAGAATCCATACCCTAGAAATTACCGAGAGCCGTAAATAGACATGAGATATAATAAACAGTATGAAGGAACAGTGTTCGAAACTATATTTTAAAAGATGTAATAAGATTGAATGATAAATTACGGAAAGTGTGGAGCAGTGGCAAAGTGTTTACGACGTCTGACGTTCAGCCACTAAGTCGCAGGTTCGAACCCTGCGAACCCTTTCATTATCACCGTTGTTACAAATGCTTTTTCCCATTAGTTTGGTATTGTACTGGTAGGTTTTTTATCACCTTATTTCCAATAACACTGTCGGTATACTTATACGTAATAGTTGCACACATAATTGATCTTGCTCGATAGACTTAATAAATCATAATATTAATATATGAGTATTCCTATCGGATGATAGTTTGAGTTAAATTAGATAAGTTCTCAACACCAACTTTCCATAGCAATCTTCAGAAATATTCCCTCAACTGCCAGCTATCATACACGAGTTCATGTTTATTCATTTAAGTGACTAAATCATCTAGAGGCTTGAAAAATGGAGACCACACAAATTCAATTGCCATCTCTATTAATGAATTAAGATGGAAACAAAACTAGACTACCAAAATGGCCCACTTTACTATGCTACCAACTTCTGTTTCCAGACATCCGAGATTATGCGGTTCCTGACACAACTTCCCAAGAGCTAATAAATGAATGTTCAAAGACTACTCTATATAGCATGTTTCAAAATGAACTAGTTACAATCACAATGAAATATCCACTTCTCTTGTTCATCCAAACTTTGAACATATATACATTACGATTACTCGTACACTTTGTCTAGTTTATTCCATTACTTCTGTCCGCTGTTTTGTCATTCTTTTTGTAATTTCATTAAATGGTTTTTGGTTGACACTAATAGAATTTTAGATTCACTGTGAATACGTATAATGTTTATACTAATATGTAAAAATTAAATTGTACAACTGTAGCCCAATAACGTATAGGAATACACAAGATTGATCAGCTTATCAAGTTGTCATCTTTTAAATGATCACTTAGCGATGAATGTAACTGATAAACAATTTTAGAAGGGTTTTTTGTGGATATTATAGTACTTTTTAGTAGTTGAGATCATGAGTGTTTCCACACTGCTGAGAAATTCCACAATAGGACAAAACGGCCGTCCAGTGTTTCCAAGTGTTCCATGGTCGTCCAGCTTCAATTGACTCATGATCTCAACAATTAAAAAGTAATAAAAAATTGACTAATTAAATATGTTATGACGGTATAGTTGGATTAAACCTAACGCTGAAAATACCATGTGAAAGAACGATGTATACAAAAAATGGAAAAAAGTAAGTAGTGTAACTTGGACATGATTGAGTTGTGGAAAGTCAAATACCTTAACCATAAAGCAAAAATTTACGCCTTATTAAGTAGTTACTCGGCTACACTGAACGAGACAAATAAACCTATCAATGTAAAAGAGGAATGGTTCATGATTTTAAATAAAAAAAATCATAAACTAGAGGTAATCAAAAATACAGTAGGAAACTGACGAATTACTTTCAGAGTACATTATCTAGATGTAGTTGTGTTCTACTCCACCCTTATTCTCATCCTATCTTAAATTTAAATATTTATGTAATATTAACATAATCAATGTTTTAAAAATGAAAGTTTTTCATTAACATTTTCAATGGACCTTTTCAGAAAAATGAGTCAACAAATTGAAATGTAAACTGAATATGCTAAAACAAAATCATTACATACATACATTTGAAATGTCATACCATTAAGAATTTCATTTACCTGAGTATAATCCAATGTACCAGGTTTCATTAATAAAGTCGCTAGGAGAACACGACGAAGTACAGATTGCCCAATAGATGATGCCAACAATGGATCGTAAGCATGACAACGTGGTAAATCAACTGATATTTGATTAATGACTTTTTCATCTAAGAGATCACAGCTAAAGTTATTATTATTATTATTATTACTATTTAATTCATTTATAGGTGTTACGTCCAAGCCAAACTTGTTGATTTTATATAATGCCTTCAGGTAAGCTGATTCGAAATCCCGATTGGGATAAACGTCCAGTAAAGCAGCCCAAACCTAGGAAATACAATATGAAGTTGATACAGAGAAAACTTTTGTTTTGGTTGTTAGAGAAAATTCAGTAACTGTTCGACAAATAAGCGAACTTCAGGAACAACTCAGTAAGATAAACTGAACAATGTAGGAATTCGACAAACATCAAATGATAAATAATAACTATTGATAGGCATAAGATGTGTTAATAACGTAAAATACAGAGTGTGAACAATGAAGCCAAACGTCTAGACTAGGTAAAATGAGTAGACTAAGAACGCGAAATACATAAATTATATTTAAAGGAATAAATCAACTTTCGATATCGTTGATCCATCACGAATAAACTGATCTCGTTCAAATATGAGGTGAGTCAATAACACGTTCAATGTCTGCCAAGTATTTATACCACTATGATTTGAATAGTAGAATTTATTATATCAATCCATTTCGATGATGCACTGGACCATCTAGACGGTGCAGCTGCCAATGCTTAGTTTTCATACTAGTTTAATAATAATAATAACTACTTTACTAAATACTGTAAAGTTTGTTACAGTGAGGAGTTCTCAGCACCAAGTCATTCATAATAACATTCTCGTCTTTAATTTCATTTAAATATTTGTATGACAATTACGAATTGTGACAACTCAGAATTGATAGGCTGCAACAAAATTTCCCAAAGTGTTTCTTGCTGGTTCAAATATCCAGACACTGACAAGCTATTTGAAAGTTTTTAATGTAAAAATTATAAATATACAAGTAAATGTTTCAGTCTGGTAATTTGAAAAAAAAATTTAATGACAAAGTTACTGATATATTACTGTATATAAACACATTATATATAACTGAAAAAAAAAACCGGGAACTTCATAGACCTTAAACAATCGATAACTAAAAGTCTCAATTCTCAAAATAAGAGGAAGATTTTAAATGATGGTAAGGTCATTCTTATAATGCACTAAAAGCCAAAAAAATTATCTGAACTAACGACAGCATAACAAATTCGATATACTTTTCAGAATACAGAAATTGAAACCATATAGTACAACTATTTTAATTTATCATGGGAGTTCTAGTTAATAGACACAAGGTAGCGAATCTGTTAGCTGGACATAGATTGGATTAAAGCATGTTCAATTCACGATTGCTTTGGTGCACGCTGATTGGATAATTCTTATCCAATCAATAGTCGATACTTGGAGAACACTAGAAATCTCATGTAAGAACTATAAATATACTAAAGTTTTTCCTATTGCGCTTTTTACTTCCATCTAAACCTGTTATTTGGAATATAATCTCTTTCCTGTTCAACTGTGTTCTGATTTGGCGACTTGTCGAATGAATTGGTGTTCGAGAATACTAAGCAATAGGAATAACTGGGTTGTAATAAGAGAGAATTATAACAGAGTCAAATGCTTTCAGCATTGATGTAAGTTGGCGACTGTTATGGAGTAAAATTTTATGAACGAATTTTTTATTGTTCAGATCGGAGTGATTAGCGATCGGCAAACGATATGCAATGATGTGACTGAGTGATGGCTCTTTACGAGAACAAATTATTAACGTAAAATCCCGTATGATTTGAGATCAACGGCAAGACCACCAAGGCAGAGAAGGGTTTTTTGTAATAAAATAACATGATTATATACAAAATACTGACAAAAATATGGCTAAAGGAAATCAGTGTTGTAGGTGGTCGTTTACTCTCCAATTAATTAAGATCTTCACCATCATATCAGTGATTGGAGCTAATCAACAGGAAGACTCATTACAAAACCTTAAGTTGTGTCAACGATTAACACAAGTACTAGTTCAACAAGAAGCATCAGTTCCTTGAAGATGCCAGGTCTGCCTTGTTTACGAGTGCCAACTAGCAGGGGAACTAGGTCCAGGTTATCTTGTTGATTGTTTCCAACCAACAACTTATATCAAAACATAGTGCACCTAATATCGAGTTAATTGGACTAGTGGCTACATTACAACTTGGTCGATAGAGTTTGATCAACACTAAAGACTGACATTAGTTGCTACTCAGTGATCGAACGAGACTTTTGGGATGGTTGTTAATGTCTAGCAATTACATAGAGTAGGACTTTGAACGAACGATAAGTAACAATGTTGAAGTGTCAACCAACGTTCAACTCCTAGTCAAACAATGATTAATTATGAAGAAAACCGATATTATAGTATACTATGCGGGAACTATTTAGTGTTACATATTTTGCAGTCCTTTAGATCTTGAGATTTGAAATTATCTTGTACTTCTTTATACTGCTAAGTCATTTTTTCTTCTCTAATCGTTCTCACCATGCCTAATCCTTAAAACTATCACCAATACTCTTACTACTTCTACTACCTTAACACGTGTCCTGACAATTTTATATTGGTGTGCTAATGGTGTATGTTATGACGGGATGAAAAGTCAAAATTAGATTGATTTATAATGATTTTTATTCAGCAGTAATTCCGTTTAATTCACTCTGATGATCACTCAGTATAGTACTTGTTTCGTTTTCCCCTATGACATTTTATTCTGTATAACATACGATATTCTTGTATGAAGTATTTTTGATATATGTGATGCATTCTGATTATTAATCGAAAATGGGTGTACAAACCAATATGTAAATGAGTGTATTTCCAACTATACTTGTCGGGACTGCTCATGCTTCTGGCTGCTTGCGGAATATATTTCCCCGTTTCAAAATTGGACTTTTCTCTCTAGTTAGTGGGGCTGGGACGCATCAGGAAAGCTAGCTTATTGGTCTTTGGTCACAGAGTTTTTGCTCCGTTTGAACACTAGGTGAACTCGTATTCGCTTCAAACATAGCAGTGCGGAAACTAACTGATGTATATATGTCCCAAGTTCTCTGTTGCGCAAGTCCAACTGATGGACTTTCCATAGTACAAATAAAAACCACAATTTTAGTTTAGTCTTACCTTCCAACGTAAAAATGGTGGTATATCTTTACGTGCTTCTAAACGAAGATATTGTTTAGTTGCGGGTAGTCCGTTGATTATTCGTGTAAATAAACGTGTGCGATAAACTTGATAATCTACATCAGTTTCTCTAACTGATAACGGTTGTTGTGACATTGATTCATATTGATTATCTGTAAATGGCATACTCCAATCAATACCGGTAATACAGGTTAAATCACTTTTGCATAATGAATCTAACAAATCTGAAAGTTTCTCAGTTACTTCAAACAAGGGTGAATTAGGAATCATATGTGAACATTCATTTGATATTGAACTGCTGGATGAAGTATTAACATAATTAGTACTATTATTATTAACTGAGTACAAGGCAGAATAAACATTTGAATTTCCTGTGGAACCAACTTTTAAATCTTGACAAATTAATAGAGGATATAAATTATGAAGAGACGTATGCGATATGCGTTCAATAAAACATTCATTGGAAAGCGGCGTAATTTGGAACCGAAATCTAAAAACAGAGACATGAAAAAAGCAAAATAATTTGACAATTATCAGTAAAGCGGGGTTTGTGAAGATTCTCGAATATTATAGTTTGTATCAACGACTGATCTTAGTTATACAACCATTGAAATGTAAACATAGTATAGCTGTGATTCCCGGAGTTTTAGTGAGAAGCCATAACCAGTAAAGTTAGACTATGTCTGATTGTTACTAACCGATGGCGCTGAGAGATTATCGCATTATATCGCGAATATATATATATATATATATATATATGGAGAGAGGTTATCTAAATAAAACGAGAACGGCACTTACGTACGTGGTTGTGGCATTTCACCTAGCGGCCATTGTTCTTTTGAAGATATTGCGCGTGTAGTATTCGATTGTACTGTAGCAAGATAATGTGGAATTCTCAAGATTGGAGGTAATAAACATTGAGAATTCGCACTAATTAATGTTTCCTTTTCTTTTATTGATTCTTGCTTAAAACTGTTATGATGATAATTATCAATAATACTTTTTGAATCTGTATGACCTTTTAACGTTGCATGAATCTTACCACCGGTTAGCATCCAATAGTAATAAAGTTCTGATAAATTTTCAATACTGTTAATAAAATTATAAGCTTTTAAAATATTATTTTTGTTATCCTCCAAACTGAATAATTGAGGATGAAATTCACATCTCTTGGAATGATTATATATTTTCTATGTAACAGGAAAAAGTAATGATTACTGATGGGATTTATAAAAGTATTTATTCTTTGAAAATAGATATATTAGGTAACATGATCTTTGATAGTAATTAACAGGAATCAAACACACGTTCATCGTCTAATTTTGAACGTAGTACTTACATGCGATTAGCACTCAAATACTAAAGAATATGCCTTGATTATCAAATGCCAATATGCACACATTATGCAAAAACAATCTAATCGACAATAACGATCTCCACATAGATGAAACTAGTTATTCATTGGGATCCGAAGCGTTTAAATGTAATCTATAACAAATGGATTTTTTGCACCTTTTATTTGATAAAGTATATGACGCATTGACTTGGCCTTGTAATATACTTCTGCTGAACAAATATACCAGTTAAAAAATGAGCTATATTACGATCATAATAATAAGCAGCAATAAACAGCTACTGGTGTGATTACTAGTTATTTGTACTTTATAGGAATTAATATTATAATTTTGATTATTACCCTGAAGAAGTCCAGACAAGTTAGCTGGATGAAACGTTGGAATTATTTAAATCCCAATCGCTGAGATTATTTTAAATATTATTTTCACATATAATAATTTTCTAAGGTTTATGAATACGGTTATGTATTACCATTAGTATTTAAACAAAGATGTCTTGTGGCCTCTCTCTTACAACTTTATGAAAGGTCTTTTGTTATTATTCCCGAAAAATGCTACAAACAGGAAGAAAATCAGAAGTGGATCAATTGTAGGTAATCAAGTTTATGACAGCTGAGAAGTGATGAGAAAGGAAACGAACAGAGATGGAAAAGGCAGTGAGTTTGTAACATCACACTTTTAATAATTGAAGTAAGAAGTATGTAAATTTGATAGGTTAACTTTAGCTATCTTTGAAGACAGTGGTTCAGAACTATTAATTAAACTGATTACGAGATTATTCATAGTTTTGGATTTAGATATACTTTCATCTGATTAGTCTAAATTAATGATTTTTTTTTCATATGACAAGGAAAAATGTCTTATTTTGATAACCTCAAAAGAACTGTAATTTTAAAATCGCCACTTCCATAAGCATACGAAACCCGCTGCTATTTAGAATCACAAATACCAAGTTAATTAAGTAAGTTTAAGACCTACTCTAGTTAGTCAAACAACTCTGCCTTTTGCCATATTTTGAGACACAAACAATTATTGTCGTTAGATTTCACCTATAATCGACCTATGGACTGAATTTAAATGTTGGCCTACAGAGTTGATGACAGCATTAGTTACTGAAGATGTCAAACAAGTAAATCAAACTACTCAAAGAGTTAGTGTCAGAACACACCTTACAACAATTTATCATTCGAAGCTAATCATTAAGATTATGTACTGTCTACAATTTTATTCAACTGTTATGAATATGCCTCATGGATTGAGCATTTCCTAAGAGGTCCCTCTTATCGACTTGAAATACGCAAACAGCACTGAGGTGAAGATCCCGATAGAATGCAGAGTTCACACCTCGTGAAACAGTTCAGCACAATATTCCCTGATCTCATGAACTGTTGTAGAATTGGGGGAGAGTAGACTACGGCATTACATCAGTCAGTAAGGTCACTGACTATTGGACTAAGCCGAGTTGTGGAATATGAACATACTCGTTAGCGTCCATGAAATAATCATAATCTATAGTTGTAAACCTTACGTGATATATTTTGAGATGGATTGCAGAGGCATCAATGGACTGATTATTCCTCTTTGCTAAAATCCTGAGTTCCCTTCTTTATTCTATTCACAATTTTTTAAAAATACTTCCTATATTTACTTACAAAATAATACTAGTACTGACATTGTTTTGATTCTGTTGTTTTCAATCTTACTAATTTCCTCTTGCACTTTGTAAATACGAATTGTGAGAACTTGGTTTGACGTACATTCATGCTAGGTATGACTAACTGATGCTCATTATGTTGTGCAAACTCTGCCAAATCTACCAACGATGACCAGCATTTGGGACCTAATTCCGTATGTAGGTATATTGACTATACTATTACTTGTACTCAAATAATTTGGGCACAACTGGTAACACTGGTGATTTGCACATGAATTATGCTATCTCTTTTTAAAGATGAGTAAGATAATTATTTCATTTCAGTGATTAAAAACATTGAGTTTTTAATATTTTTTCAACAAAAGTTGGGTAGTGACATTGTTCTATAACAATTTTATACTTAATATCTTATAATAACTTATTAAACAAAGATGCCTCAATCTGCCTTTTTATTGAAATGAAACGAATTTAACTGGTTCAGGACACAGACTGGAAAGCTACCAAAAATCTGCGTAAGCAAATATTCTTTACATAAAGAGTGAACTCACCCTACACCAGGGAGTTGAATATTTGTCACCACTTATATCGGAAGATATGTAACAATTAGTTTTCAATAATTCGTTGGTCTCCTTCATAAGACATTTAGGATTAGGTCGCTTTATTGCATCGAACTTTAAGCAACATTGAATAAGCTGAACCAAGATGTCCAGGTCAGCAGATATACTATTCAGATGAAGTTTTAAAAATTCAGGTAATGTTGGATATTCATTCGCCTGACAAAGACCCCTTAGATACAAGGAAATTATTTCACCTTCTTTCAAATTTTCACTCCGAAGTTTAAGTAATGGATTAGTGAATTCTCTACCAAAGATTGTCTCAAAAAATATGACGCCTAAAGACCATACGTCTGCTTTTATATTTGTCCAGAACTTATCAGGTTTTGTTGAACGTTCTGGTTGACATGAGTTATTGGCTTGATTGTATAAAAATAAAAATACTTCAGGAGCAGAGTATATGAGACTGGGGAAGGTAAAATCAGCTATATTTCCCCAATCTGTGGCATAATAAATTCCGTAGCCTCCAATTTTTACATGTCCATCAGAATCAAGCATAATCATATCAGGAGTCAAACAACAGTGCGCTAAACCATTGTCACTCATAAAGGATAAGGCAGATAGACATTCACTAAAGTGTTGTGATAACCAATTAACGTCAGTGACGGGACCACTGAAGTTAGAAAAACTTGTGCTGTAATACTCACAGACAAGTGATAATATTTCTCCCTTCTCCCTGACAACATCAAGATACTGACACAAGTTATGATGTTTGATGTGTAATAACCGACGAAACCTTGCATAGCATGTCACTGACACAGGTAATCTAGGCAAACCATTAATATCCACTTCAGTAAGACCGGACAATGACACAGGAATTTGTATTACGCCTATTGGGAATCCCAACGAAGAGCTGCTGAGAGGTGGTTTTTCCATGATCGGAAACTAAATTTTAAGGAAAAAGTAAATATTTATAAAGCATGGGAGCAAATGAATTTTTAACTTGAAATACCTGTACCAGAAAAAAGCAATCTTTAGTGTTTATTCCAAATGAACAAATAAAACTAGGGTGATTTATTACAAGTTAGGTTAGTGCTAATAGATAACCGTCATTAACATTTACTGTGGATAGCTTGAGTTACCTATTCTCTTTAACACAATAGTAAGTTCAGAAATGCTAAGCTACAAGAAAATTCCATAATAAAAACTGACCAATGTCCCCGACCGTAGCTGCTACCTTGACGTGGTGGTCGGGCTTGCCTATCGTGATGACCCAACCGAGCTATATTGGCTGGAACACATGTTCCTGCAGATTCTGCCATGCCAGGCAGGTCGATTGGAGAACGGTAAGACTAAAAGCAGCAACTCAAGGTCTGAGAGTGAAGTCGTACTGCTGACTGTAGAGGGGTGTGACAGCAGTAAGGTATTTCCCTTGGACAACCAGCATCTGCAGCGATGCTGCCTTCTCACAAGGAAGGAAGGGGTTAGAAAAGGTTGACAATCGTTTGTGCGCTGTCCGACTAAACGGAACAGTAAGGACTCGGAAAGATAGGGACACTCGTCATCCCCAAATTTTGGGGAAAGGCCCAAGTGTTATAAGATTCTGTGAAAACATTGGGGAAAACCCCAAGTTTCCTCAAACATTTTGGGGATTTTCCCCAGACCTCAGAAAATGTTGGGGTTTTTGTGTCATTTTTCCAAAGCTTTCTATCGCGGTTTCCCCTAAATTTACCCTAAATGGACATAATCTTCTATGAAATAGGAAGATTGGGATCCTACAAATTATTATGACTAACTCACCAGAGAAAATATGTAGTTCTAAACAGGTAAAGTAGTAATTAGATCCAAATGATCCATCTCTAATACCTGACACTACATGGTTGAATAAGTATTAGGACCATTACGTTCAACCACCAGGTTTCAAATATGAACCTAACTTTATTTCGGTTTATGCAGCGGCTATTATTATTACCTTAAGCAGTGTAGATTAAAGCCAAAGTACAAAGCTGAAGCTGATTGCTGATTAGAATGAGCACGGACTTCTGAAAAGCTGCAACGTTCAATTCCACCCAAAAATTGAGACGTCTAAAAGTAAAGGACCTCTGGGAATTTATTGATTTTGTAAAAGATTTTAAAAGCTTGTACAACATACGTTGCTTTGGAGAACTGGGCCTCTCATTGAATTCCTCATTAGAATCAACAAGACTGATATTAATAAAGTCAACGTGGAGGCGCCTTAGTTCTTAACGAACTAAACACAACATAAAATAAAATTGAATGAAGAACTGTTTGCAGATGATGTGATGTTTTGGGAAGAGGTCTAAAACCAAGATAGATCAGCGCTGCATAATATCCAAATCGACTTCGAGAATGAGATAGCAGTGAGTCAACATCTAACTCTGAGGGGTAGTCCATCAGTGGGATAATGTAAAACACATGTACAACAAATAATTCTCTATTAATAGTCATTAACAGGAAAAGATTTCAGTGTCTTGGTTCCTTACGATCTAGAATTATATATTAACTTTGATGAAAATGCCGTCAGAGCCAACTTTTCACTAGTAACCTTGACGAGTATATTTGCCGCTTAGAGAGTATGAGTTTTCACATAATTTTACAGTTCTGTACAGCCTCAATGAACATAAGAATGATGTTTCCTCCTTCACTCTACAAAAAGGTCCATTTGGAAAGCATTCAAAGTCTAAAAATACTGAGTCAATACCTCTTGAAATATGTAATACTGAAACACGACCTTGCAGTGGCCAAAATCACAAAATCACATTTAGCATTCTCTGAAACAATTACCTAAGTTCAACTTCAGTACGAAACGTAGAGGTGACATTCGCAGGTCAGATGTGCGAAATAGCAGATCAAATCAAATGCATACATACTGCTTCTTAAGAGAAGTCATGTCTTGGGATTCTCTGCATTTAAAGTGATCTGGGTAGCCCCTCAATGTCCTTTACGAAAACGCTTGATGTTTACTTGAGGGCTCAGAATAGTTTGCATCAGAGTCATATGAGTCGTGGACCGCTAAGATACAAACGTCATTGACTGCGTATTTCACATTATACAGCGTATATACCATGTCCTGACCGTTGTTGCTACCTTGATGTGGTGGTCGGGCTTGCCTATCGTGATGAAGCAACTGAGCTATACTGGCTGGAACAACCGTCCCTCAAGGTCCTACCATGCCAGACAGGTCGGTTGAAGAGCGGTAAGACTAAGAGCAACCAGCCCAAGGTCCGAAGGCGAGGTCGTACTGCTGACTGTACTAAGGTGTGACAGCCGTAAGGTGTTTCCTTCAGACAACCAGCATGACAGCAACGTCGCCTTCCCACAAGGAGGGGTGAGGTTAAAAAAGGCCGACCCTAAAAATGTACACCTCACCTTATCTCACGGATATCCGTCTCCGGCGGTAAGGTCTCAACAAGTACGGAGCTAACACAAAAATTACTCATAGAAGGGTCCTGTGTGACCGACCTCAAGCAGCTGTCCCTTGGGCACTGCAGTCGCGCTCTCAGGTCACTATGACCACCTCTAATTCAATTTCCTTTTCAGTTACCTCCATATACCATGTCAATCTTACAACGGCTGTAACGTTCACTCTGTGGGAGGTTTTTATCTACCTTGAATATACGTATATGTGCTGAGGAGGTGTGAGGAGTAATATGAGAGAGTTTGAAAAGGAAAAGAGCTTACTGGTAAGCACTTACGTTTAATAACAAAAGTAACTGACAATAATTAATGATAACTCAAGCGTTAGATTGACACAATCTGATAATCAAACTAGATGTTAATAGTTTACAATTTCGAATACCTTTGAATTTCACTCACAATGTTCAAGTTAGCTATCGCAATTGTGATTGGTTCGGTTCAGCTTCTCCTAGAAAATACTCACTGATGGGGCTGATATCACTCGTTCAGTTAAGGCGTTCCAGTCGTTGACTTCTCGACAAGAAAAACGGGACCCCACCTTAAGTTTAGATCGCGGTTTGTGTACCTTTTTGTAACGACCTCGGAGATTATTAGTGCTGGAGGGAGCAGAAAGATAGGACATAAACACCCAAATCACAATTAAGGATACGAAATGCCAGTATACGGTCACCTCGCATCATAAGATACAACAAGGGAAAAGGTTTAGGCGTTTCGAGCTGCAGTGGTAAATAAATCCCCACACGTGCACAATTCCTCGCAGTGTTCAAGGTACTACCGCGCGAGCTCAACAGGTACGTAGCACCTAGTATGTTTACTAGTGATGTTTCAGAACCCTACGAAACACTTAAACGATCCATTTTTAAACGCGGAGATCTAACCGATCGACAAAGGTTAGACCAACTCCTTCATATCATCGACCTGCAACACGGTTCTGCCACAGACATGTTGCAAAGAATGAGAGAGTTTATCGGCCAAAGAACTTTCGATGATGGCCTGTTCAAAGAACATTTCTTATCCAAACTTCCTCAACAGGTGCAAGCTGTGCTGGTCTCGTTTCAAAACAACGCCGTAGACGAGCTGGCTGCATCTGCCGACCGCATTCTTGAAACCACAAAATCTTCTAATGCCGAGGTTTTTTCAGTCAAAGGAAAGCTTTAAACGATCGAGAATGATATTGCAGAGTTATATCATACACTTACACGTTGTCTTAAATTTTGTTACGACCGTAAACGGTGACACACTCCACAAAGAAGCACTTCACGTAAGCGATCTGTCTCTAGACCACGGGAGACTGATAACACTGACTGTTGCTGATATCATAACCACTATGAAAAGTCCTCCAGAAATTGCAGAAAACCCTGCGATTTTCCCAACTCGAAACCGATCGACACGAAAAACGATTCGGGAAACTTCCAAGCCGGCACTCGTTAACGGCAACCGTAGCCGGCGAACATAGCCGTCTGTTATACGTCACAGGTGTGATAGCGAGAGTTCGCTACCTTGTCGATACTGGCACAGAAGTTAGCGTTCTCCCAGCGAATTCCAACGACCGGCTACATGAATCGGTTTTAAATCTACAGTCGGCAAACGGAAAGCTTATCACTGCATGTGGCAAAAAGTACGTTTATCTTAACGTGGGTTTACGCAAACCTATTCACTGGATCTTTGTTGTTGCAGATGTTTCCATGCCAATCATTGCTATGGACCTTCTACAGCACCACATTTTAATCATCGATACGCGCTAATGGAGGCTAGTAGACGGAAGCACCAATGTATCTGTTTGCGTAACTTCTTTTTCTGGTTGCAGGTTATCTTCAGTCACAATTAAGCACACGATAGATCCATTCTATCAACCACTACTCGATAAGTATTCTGGGAAATTGTGGTGTTTAAATGAACTAGTGACTCCTTGGTACTCGTTGAATGCCTGATTTTGAATTCTAAATACAGTACATTCGTTCATGCTTATCTAGTAGTTCTTGATCCAATTACGTTATTTCTGGGATTATTAGTTCTTACCATAATTCAAATACTTCTAATTATCATATTGGCGTCGCGATGGAGCCTGAGATGGAACAGTTAGATATTCATTCAACTTCTGAAGCTTTTGAGGATTATTTGGAAAGGTTTGAAATCTGGAGCATGACCAAGAAAGATGTTAAAGATGATAAGATTGTGGCACATTTCCTGACATTCATCGGAAGAGAAGCGTACAGCTTATTAAAAACTTTAGCATATCCAGAAAAACCTATCTCACTTCCTTATGCAACTATTAAGGAGCTATTATTAAATCATGTAAAGTGCACTAGTTTTGAATGCCGTGAAAGGACAAAATTTCATAAGATGATTCGTCAAAATGACCAAAAGGTTAGGGAATTCATCCTTGAATTGCAAAAACAAGCTGCCAAATGTAATTTCGGTGACCAACTTCATGTGCAACTGAGAGACCGACTAATTGCAGGAATTAGCATACCGGGTTTGGAAAGAGAGCTGTTAAGAATGCCGAATTGTTCCTTTCCAGATGCTAGAACTGCGTGTATTAACTACGAGACATTGAATGAACTTGATATCTAGTCGATGAAGATCTCTAATACTTTACTTAGTCGTCATGATGAAATACAATCTCAGGGTCAATCAAAATTGCGTTCGTTTAACAGCAGTTCCTGTTCTTGCGTAAATATGAAAGTTGTTTCAATAAGGAATTACAAAGGAAATCACAAAGGTGAGACCGAGTTTGGTAAATGTTTATCATGTGGAAAACTTCATTCTCGTAATTCATGTGCATTTCGTAATGCTAAATGTTTTAGATGTAGTAAGATAGGACACATTCAATCAGTATGCAAAGCTACTGTTCATTTTGCCTCAAGCAGTACTAAATCTTGTAATTTAGATCCCAATAATTCAGCTGTTCCTAATGACGATTTATCTTTGTCTACCATTTCGGAAGGTAATGCTCATATTTAAAAGCGATTATATACATCGCTTGGTTCATTTCATGACTTTATTATGAACACAGGCAGTATAGAGTCCATTATTTCACTCAAGAATTCGAAATCTTTAGATCCTAACGTTGTGGTACGACCGACTGAGGTATCAATAATGGGGATTACTGGACACAGACTGCCTATACGAGGATGTTGTGAATTGCTAATAAGAGATGATAATTCCTCATACATACCTTGTGAATTTTTAGTTAGCGAAACAGGACTGTTTTGGAACAGAAGGGGAGACCAGTTATCTGTGTTTCACGCAAACTTACTGTTACTGAACAAGGCTATTCACAGACTCAGCGACAAGCATTAGCTGTGTTTTGCGCTGTTAAAAGACTTCATAAATATTTATTCGGAAAGAAATTCACTATTGTTAATGATCATGAAGCTTTAAAGTTTATTTATCATCCTGAAAAATCCTTAGCACGTTCCTCAGCTGCTATGGTTCAACGATGGAGTATTGTTTTGAGTGCCTATGACTATATGGTTCAGCACAAGAGTGCCAAACAAATTCAACAGGTTGACTACATTTCTTGACGGTCATCACAAGATAAACCTGTCAATACTTCAGACTGCTTGTTAGTGCAACCTTTACCAGTGAAACGTCCAGATCTCATTAGAGAAACTCGTAAATACTCTGGATGTATAATTAATGCTATACGGAAAGGTTGGAATGCTAGTTTGAAACGTAGATTCCCTATCTATTTTTCAAAATGGCATGAGCTATCCACTACTCCTGATGGAATTTTGTGTTTAAATGATCGTGTTGTTATTCCTCCTTAATTGCGTAAATCTGTCCTTGAAGATCTTCATAGTGAACATTTAGGTATTGAGAAAATGAAGTCCTTGGCGAGGCTCACGTGTTGGTGGCCAGAGATAAATGCAGATATTTGTTGTACAGCAAACAATTGTGAAAAGTGTTATAAGCTGAAAAATCAGCATTCGAGGTGGACTCCATGGCCAGTATCGTCTGAGGCCTGGCAGAGAATTCATGCAGACTATTGTGGTCCGTTTCTTGGCAAATACTATGCGCTTGTAGTCATTGATTCTTTTTCAAAGTGGCCTGAAGTTTTTTCACAACTTCACCAAATTCTGACTTCGCAATTCAAGCTTTAAGAAAGGTGTTTAGTCGAGGTGTTCCAATGGTGTTAGTGACTGATAACGGCTGTCATTTTACTGCAGATGCAGTCACTACCTGGTTAAACGGTATAGGGTGCAAACATCTGTTTACTGCTCCCAGACACCCTTGTTCCAATAGTCAGGCAGAAAATTTTGTCAGGACGTTGAAAACTGCTATTGATTCTATTGCCGCCTCAACATTTAATGAGCTGGAGAGGGGAGTAGATACTTTGCTACTGCAATATAGAAATGCCAGACACTGTGACGAAAGAGACTCCATCAAAATTTCTAAAAGGAAGGGTTCTTCGGTCGAATATGAGATGTTTGGAGTCTGCAGAAGTTACATATTATCGTGGCAATGATCTTCGACCATCCACGGGGATTGTTCTGAAGAATGTCGGGAAATCTATGGTGCGACTTCTAGATATCAATGGCTTAAGTACACACAATCGACATTTTGATCAAATACAATTCCAGGAACCAGGTGAGTCTGTTCCAATTTCAGTTGTTAATTCTAATACTAATGAGTGCACTCTAGATAATACAGAGTCTTTATCCAATACACTGTCAGACAGACGCAGGATGAACTTGAGAAGAAGACGTACGATTGATTACAGACACTTAGATTCCAATTTAAGCTGTGGCGGATGTGGTGTTTGAATGAACTAGTGACTCCTTGGTACTCGTTGAATGCCTGATTTCGAATTCTAAATACAGTACATTCGTTCATGCTTATCTAGTAGTTCTTGATCCAATTACGTTATTTCTGGGATTATTAGTTCATGCTAAAATTCGAATACTTCTAATTATCATAGGTATACCAACCGCTACCAAAATTGCCGAATGTCACCAGCAACGTTACACATTCATCACGAATACAGGACCACCTGTATTCTTTATAGCACGCCGACTGGCCCATGAAAAGTTAAGGTTGGCGGAAAACTAATTTGACCATATGATAGACTTAGGAATCATACGACATCAAACAGCCCATGGGCATCTCCGTTGCACATGGTCCCTAAAAAGGACAGCAACGATTAGAGTCCAACCGGTGACTATCGGCGATTGAATGCAAAACCATTCCCGATCGTTACATTCACGATTTGACAGCTACCTTGAAAGGTACAACTGTTTATTTCGAAAATCACCTTGGTTAAAGCGTATAACCAAATTTTTATGGCTACTGACAATATTCCGAAAACCACTATTATAACTCCCTTCGGACTCTATGAATTCCCGCGAATGGCTTTCGGCCTAAGAAATGCTCCACAAACCTTCCAAAGGTTTATAGATGACGTTTTTCGAGTTCTTAACTTCGTACATGCGTATGTTGATGGCTGCCTAATAGCAAGTCCGGACAGAGAATCGCATCTCCAGCATCTGGATCTTGTTTTTGATCAACTACAAAAACATGACATTACTGTAAACATTCGAAAATGGCAGATCGGAACTGACTCTTTAGACTTCCTAGGACACACTATAGATGCGCAGGACATCCGACTCCTTAGAAGCAAAGTGGCGGCCATTCTGGATTACCCAGAACCGACCACCATCAAGCAATTACGCACGTTTAACTGCCTTGTAAGTTTTATAGACGATTCACACCGAAATGCGCGTCCCTTATGAAACCTCTCACCGACCGATTTCGTGGAAATGCGAAATCCATCAATCTGGATAACAACGCGCGGAAAGGAACGTATCGCTCAAGCAACCATACTTGCTCATCAGGACCGTGAAGCGCCTATTAGTATCGCAGTAGACGCATCCGACTCAGAAGTCGGGGTAGTCTTACAACAATGGCAACCTTCGGCATTTTTCTCTAGACTGTTGCTGGACACCGAATCGAGGTACAGCAAATTCGGTAGGGAACTCCTAGCTATGTATTGTGCTGTCCGGCATTTTCAACACTCTATCGAAGGCCGAGAATTCACCCTTTTTACTGACCATAAATCTCTTACTTTCTCCTTAAGCTCATCTTCAGACAAGTACTCACCACGTGAGTCTCGACAACTGGACTACATTTCGCAGTTTACTTCAGATATTCGACACATTTCTGGAGTAAACAATGTAGTTGCAGACGTCTTGTCCCGCATAAATTCCTTGAACAGTTTCTGAGGAATCGACCTTTTAAAACTCGCCCAGCTTCAAAAACAAGACACTGATTTTCAGCACGAGTTATTGTATACAACCCTCAAGCTGCGCATCAAACAGATGGGAAGAGGTAAGGAAACCTTACTGTGTGACACATCTACAGGTAGGGATTGCCCAATCGTGCCGAAACATTATCGACTCACCGTCTTCAATACGTTGCACAAACTTTTTTATCCAGGTGTTCGTGCAACTATCAAGCTTATAGCAGAACAGTTTTGCTGTCCTGGTATGAATAAAGACGTGAGGGAGTTGGCACGTTCTTGTGTAGGCTGCCAAAACTCTAAGGTTATTAGACTCTCGTTTCGACCATGTTCATCTGGATTTGGTAGGACTTTTACCATACTCAAATGGGTATTCTTATCCTTTAACCTGCGTAGACCGTTTTACTCGATAGCCAGAAGCAGTACCCATCAAGGACATTACTGCTGAAACAGTGTTTCGCGCCTTTGTCGAACGATGGGTAGCAAACTTCGGCTGCCCAACAACAATCACTGCAGATCGTGGACTTCAGTTCGAACGTGAACTTTTCTATTGTCTGACCACACTTTTGAGAATCTCTCGCTTCAGAACGACTGCATACCACCCACAAGCAAACGGGTTAGTAGAACGTTTTCACCGACAACCAAAAGCTTTTCTATCAGCTGCAAACATTTCTCAGTCGACTGACGCTCTTCCACTCGTCTTACTAGGTATTTGGAATGCAGTGAATGCTGACATGGGATACATTGCTTCTCAAATCATATGTGGTAGACCCTTCGACTTACAGAAGAGTTCGTGAATTCTTCATCCTCTTCCATGAACATGAATCTAACCTCCTACGCGAACAGGCTTACAAACGCAATGCTGTCAGTTAAACCTTTTTCCACTCGACCAAATCAACTGATGTTTTCGTTCAACCTGACTTACGATATAGTGCATACGTTTTCGCTCGTCGAGACCCGCATCGACCACATTTCGAGCAGGCATACGAAGGACCTTTCAAAGTTCTTTAACGCGAACCCAAGTACTATATAATTGATAAGAACGGAACCAACGACAGCATCAGCATCGATCGCCTCAAAGCAGCATATTTAGAAGGAAGTCTTATCCACGTAGACTTTCCTTCAGTACAATCGCACGACACGACTCCTGCACTTATAATACCTAAATCGACAGCCGACACACACGTTGATACTTCAGCGGCATCAGAAAATCAACTCAAAACAACGCGCTCTGGAAGAAGAGTAAGATTTCCAGAACATTTGAACGATTACTGCACGTAAGACACTAGCAAACATTTTGCTTCATCTCCATTTTCCACGGCATCATATATAATATTAAAAAATCAATTTTTATATGCTTATATTTATATATATTTATTATCTTGCTTATTGTATAGTTTTTTAAATAAACAAAAAAACATTTTGTAAAAATCGCTTTTAAACTATCACATGTACATGAGTTTATTTTCCTTTTTCCTCTGACGTTGTGTCTTAAAGCGCGTACGATTTTATTTCGACATGCACTTAAATATTCTCTTTTTCTTTTTCAGAAGGGCTGGAAAAGACGATAAAAAGAACGACGAAGTTTAAAAGGAACCGAAATTTTCAATGTATATCATTTTTTTTACTATATTGTACTTCATGGCCCCTTAAAGTAAAGAAGGACGACCATACGCTGCTAGGCACAGCAAGTTATCAGAAGTCTTCACCGACAGCAGAGTCGTTGAGTTTAAACTTCTGGCTGGCTACGTCTTAGGGTCAACTTTTCCCAAATAGGGGGGTAAGATTCATATTAGGAGGTGTTACATGTTAAAGCGCTGCCAAACTCCGAATACCTGTGACATATTCAGTATCCTTTATCAGATATGGACTAGCTGCTTAGATACAGTACTCCAAATCTGGTGTTACATAGATGGGACATAAAATTTGAAATATTTTCTGCTCGACATAGTAACCATAACGCACAATAACTTTTGGCAGCAACTGCGTTGCAATGAGTATATGTTTTTAGGTCATGACTTATCATTACTCCTAAGTCTTTATGTTCTTGAACGCATGGAAGAGGTTTGCCATGAATAGTATAATGGTTACTATTACCGTGACCGATACGCATTAGCATACTCTTCCTAGAATTGATTTCTAAACCCCAACCTCGAGCCCATCTAACTAAATCGTCTAAGTCAGCTTGAAGATCTAGATGATCAGCCTCACTTCTTATTGTTCTCCAGATTTTTACGTCATCCGCAAACAATAATGTCGACGACCTAAGTAACATCGGTACTCATTTACGTAGAGAAGGAAGAGCAGACGGCCTAAGATGGTGCCTTGGGGTACACCACTTTTGACCGGCTTCCAATCGGATAGCGTCCCATTGACCCTCACTCTCTGTCTGCGGTCACATAAGAAGTTTCCCATCCACTCCTGTACAGTACCTGTTATTCCGAAACTCGTGAGCTTCTGCATAAGACCTAAGTGTGAAACCTTGTCAAATGCTTTTCGAAAATCTATGAATATAACATCGACAGATAGACCTTTATCAATGGGAGGACAGTTTCTTCAGTCACATGTACAGATCTTATGGCTGGTTTCTCTGTGTGATTGGGACAAGTATTTGTTACAATAAACGTATAGTAGACTTCGCTAAAATAGCTTGAAAATGTCTCAGCTTTTGCCCGATCTGATTCAGCTAGTGAATCTGAATTTTCATGTAACAGTAATGGGGAAATACATCACTACGTTTTGTTTGCTGTTTAACATACGAATACATTCGTTTGGAGAAGTACAGATATCACATGCCACGTGATGTTCGTAAGTAGTATAGGATTTAGCTATGGTCTTTTTACATATATTCCGATTTTTTTTATATTCACACTTAAATGATGCGTGTTCTGTCGACAAGAAAAGTCCTAGAAGTGTTTCCTACGCTTCAACAGCTTCCGGGTTTTCTTATTAATAAATGGAGGGCGATGTGATAACTTATGTGTTGACAGTGTAATAAACGTTGATATTACGGTCTTAAACTCATTCCATTCATTTTTGTTTGATCTATCCTCATGGACCGACCAGTCAGTCGAGATAGCACAGTATCTGATTGCTGGAATATTAGCTCCCCAGATATTGGGATGGGGTGGAGCAGACGCAAATTATATACCATGTGTCCGAAACCCATAGTAATGTACAACGTGATCACAATTCACTGGTAGGGGAAGGTGCTGAATGTCGATGACATCGTCACAGAGATGTGTGAGAACAAGGTTCAGCAATGACGGTCATGTTCCAAGTCAATATGTGTTGGTTTTGCGATACGTTATGCAAGCGCGTACTGAATAACGGTTGATAGAAGATCTCTATCCAACACCCCACCTGGAGCTGTAAGCCCTATCCAGTTAATATGCGGTGCACTGAAGTCTTCAATGATGTGACAGTATTCTTCCTAACTCCAAGAACAGATATATCTTTAGATAAAGTCGTCAGCAATTCAACACGGACTGCGATATATATTCCTCCAATAGTCACTAACCCGTTTCTAGACTTAATTGTACAACATGCTACCTCATACCTACGACTAACATGCGCCTTCGATATGATTAATCGTATACGAAAGTGATCCCTAACGTATAAATTTGTGCCTTCGCCTTTGCGACTTAAAACTCTATTACTTCTAATGCAGATGTGGATTGCAATGACAGGAGAACGGTCTATATCTGCAGTGAGTCCAGTTTCTATGACAACAATTATATTGAGACTTAATTCATCCACCATCAAACTTAGCCAGGACATTCTATTTCGAAGACTACGGGCTTTTGTGTAGCACAAATTTAAGGTGGTTTAGGAATCTATTTTACCCATACCGGTCTTGGGAGCATTGGATTCCAAGACATCACTACCCGAAAACCCCTTAATCATAAGATTCGTTGCGCCATTTAGCTTTCGAGTTCTTAATTCCGTAAGTCCTATTACTTTCGTGATATGTATCCCTGAAACCTCTTTAGGCAGTACATTTCTGATAACGGATTCCACTAACTACAGATCGTTTGCGTGTTTTTTAACAGGGTCATTGTCTTCTCCTTTAGATTCCAAACAATTAAACAAAGTACGGGTTTAACTTCTTAGAAATTCGTGTTCACAGCTTTCGATCGTGATGTCAGATCCCACCTGTTGACTGCTGGCAACTTGCCGTTAGTTTCCCTTGTGGCAGAGTGGTGTAAGTCGAGTGAATGACTCACAACAATGTTTGATGAAGTCAAACTTTTCCCATCTAAGATAGGAGCAAATATTGTCTTACTTTTGGACTTTGGTGCAGTAATCTGACACGCGGCATGTGAGTCCACCAAGGACTTTTCAACTAAACGGACGTTAGTTTTGGCTATCTTTTCTTCTTTTCTATGTTCTTGCGTCATCCATTTCCCATTAGTCGCAGCATTAGAACTACTCGGGACGATAATGCTTTTTTGTCTGCATCATCAGTCACTGATGTAGCAACTTGGCCACTAATATCTAATGGTGTTTCAGGATAAGAAGCTCTATTGTGTGTTGCACATTTGGTTGTCTGGCAGGTGCCGTGACAGCACTAACAACACTGAGGCATTCTTCGCTATCAGTAACCATGTTACCAGTACAGCCATCGTCAATTTTTTCGTCAGCCAACGATGTTGGATGCGATTGTCAAGCAATTAGTGTGGTTCAGTGACGATCTCATCCGGAAGGAATGTCCAGTTTACATCAAAGGTTATTGTTAAATAACCTACGCACACTTGGAATCACTCGAGCTCGTGCAAAAATCTTTGTAAATTGTGATAAATTACATGATCTCAAGATGCGCTAACTATTTTGATTCGACACTATCAAGCAGATATTAGAACTACATGGGGACTCAGGCTATTTCATAATGGTCTTTCACTAAGACAAAAGTGTTGGAAAGTTTACATCAGCCTAGACACAGCAAATACGATGAAACAATACATATCAGTACGAAATAAATTTATTAGTGCCATCCGGACAACTCAGTACAAATATAAAAAGCAGTTGACAGTTCTCGTAAATGAATTGCAAAACAGGAACCCATCATTGGATTCACAACCCAATTACGGAAGAGGATGAATCTCAAATGGAAGAGGAAGACCGAGAAAAATCAGAGACCATAGCAAACTATTCCCAGACAGTTTGTATCCAGAAACAACTTCCAGATAAAAGTTTAAACCCCAATACAAAATCATGAAGTCGGTTGCTTACTGTAAACTTTGGTCGAAACTATGTACTATAGACACGGAAAAATCAACAGGATTGGATGAACTATACTCTGAAATTCTGAAGCGAATAGCACAAATTATTGCAACACCACTAACTGTGATATTTAAAATATCACTTGACCCAGGTTAGTTACTTACGGACTGGAAGGATGCAGCCGTCACTCCAATACATAAAACAGAATCAAGACTGCCTCCATCAAACTGTAGACCTATCAATCTCATCAGTGTCGTAGTTTAAATAAGGAAAAGAGTAATCAAAAATACAATAGTGACATTCGTGTAAACCAATAACTTATGAAACAAAGAACAACATGGTTTCACGAAAGGATTTTCTTGTACAACAAACCTCCTTATAGTAAGAGATCAACGAACAGAGGCAGATGTTACCTGCGTAGACTTCAGTAAGGCATTTGATAGGGTGCCTAAAAATAGATTTCTCTCCAGGCTGGAAAATGTATGAGTTACCATACCTCTCTCGAAATGAATTAAAGAATTCTTGGTAGATCTTGGGCGGAAAGACCCTCTTAGAAGCCAGCAATTAGTGGAGTACTTCGGGATTCTATACCAGGTCCTTTATTTTTTACACTGTATGTAAGCAAACTCTCAAGTACAGTTTAGTCCCCGATGATACGACACTCCAATGACGTAAAAATCTGGCGGAAAATAACAACGAACGTAAACTAAGATGCTATGGTTAGCTGGTCTGCAAGATGGTAGATGTCTATCGACGCAGCCGTGTGTCTACGTGCACAGTGGAGATGCAGAGGTTGATAGGTGCAACATAGGAAAGAGCCAGTGCCCGTAGTCCGACCTCAAAGTGGTCTTGGGGAGAAAGTAAACCTGTAGTGGCATGGGCTCCTAACCACACGACCTTTGAAGCTGAGTATATAATTACTGAAAAGACATATTTAGCAACTGACACGGAGAACCCGGGGACATTCAATTAACTTCAATCGGATGACATGGCTTAGCATTGCAGACTTAGTCATTCTGTGTAGTCAGTCTTTATTCACGTTGAATATATTATTCTACCTTTAGTTTAAATGTGTTCTTCAGAAGCAACAGACGTTATATGACCTATTCTTATGATACGTTGAATCAGAATAGATAATGATGTGACTTCTAAGTAAGATATTTTTAGCGTGGCGTCGAGTCGCGTTTTGACTGTGGTCACCACTACAAGAAGGTTGCGTACTAGATATCAAAAAGCGGTTGGAGGTTGTAGCGAGATATATTTGTTGACGATCTCGTGATATCGAAAGAATACCGAGATCGCGCCAAAGGAGTTCAAGCGGATTCACTGCGCAAACGTAAGCGCGTACAAGGTCACAATCAATGGAAGAAAGAATGTCTTTGGTACAGTTAAACAAACAAGTACAGTAAAACAATCACTGGTACAATTGGTTATAATAGTAATCGTTTCCGTTACACCGATTGCGTTCAGTTAATAAAAGTAGGTTACTACATATTATCGATCAGGCAGTCACGTCATGACAAATATACAGTTTAAGGATTAGATATACTATTAGAACAGTACTAATAGCGAAGTAGAATATAATTCTACGAGCCATAGTCTTAATACCACAGTCTACAGTCGCGCGGTCGCAGCTAGGGGGTTTAGAACTCGAATGGCTTTAAGTCAGATACTAATATGTTCACCACAGTACAAACAACTTTAGTGAGATCAAAACTTGATGGGATACGCCAGAAAAATTATCTTGGAAAACGTGTAGAGGGAAACCACAAAGGATCAAGAACAAACAAAATGCTCGTGGCATATATGTTTCCACACCCAGTCATCATTTGTTGTAACCCGTTGCCCAAAGAAGTGCTGTCCGCTTCTTCAACGGATTCACTCAAGAAAGAACTTAACGCTCTCATAATTTCATTAGAAAATCACTAACCTAGTTCATAGGCCGTCAATCCTCAATGCACAAATCTGAAAATCTTTTGTCGAACGATCGAATGTTTTCACATTCACGCTCCTCAGTACTTTCAGTTACTTTGACAGTTCATAATTTACTGTGCATAGAAGTCTGTCAAGTCGAACTTTCATAAAGACAATTAGCTTATCTACACACTATATGGTTCCGAGCTTGATTTAATCCAGTTTAGCCAAACTGCATATCCACAAATACTATTTGAGGGGGTCACTAGTGATTGGAATAACCTTCGTTTTCCTTCATTTCAATCCCCTAAATTTCAAATGCAAGACAATTATGGGTTGACCGATTTCTTCGACGAGCTCTTAACTACCAAAATAAGCCGGCTGATACACTTTGCTTGGGTTTATTCAAAATGAAACTTGAAAATCGAGACAGCGTGTTCAAAAATGACAGCGGATCAAGAAGATATTTTTATATAAACATTAGCTTATTTTTGCAGATACACATTCATAAATGTATTACAGCATATATTATTAATCCTTGCTTTTAGTATTCATATAGTGTGACTTGAGAACTGGAAATATTTGGCAGATTAGAAACTGATAAATTGGTTGTTAATGACTTCACCGTTTAGGATGTATTTACATTACTCAACTCCTAAACCTGTTTTTTGTATCTCTGACCTCGGACATTTTAGTTTCGCTCTATACGTGGTCCGGTATTTTGGAAAATTTTGCTCAGAGAACTTCAAATTTTGAGGTTTGTTCTGTAGTTATTAATCTTGCAATTATAACGATATATTTGAGTTGATTACTTGTAAACTGAGAATACACTTTGATACCTGAATTTGACAGGCCATATAATGCAAAGATCAAGCACAAAAGCAAATTGAAACCGGCTATTCCATTCGCGAACTGTCAAGATCATGAAAAAACGTAGAAAGTAAAAAGAATATCAACTTTGAAAACCCTGTGTAGGTAGGCTGACTGTCCATTTATATAAGGCTCATGCAGGCAAACTGGTCGTGAAAGCTCACGCGTTTCAAATTGAAAACATAAACTGCTTATATATAAACGCCGCGGGTTTATCGAATAAAATGTATGAGCTGCGTGAACTCCGTAATGCGTATAATACTCATCTTAAAAGAATATCTGAGACATGAGTATCTCCTCTATTTACGGACCAGGGGCTAGCAATATCCGGGATGTCTTCGTTTCGCAATGACAGAAAAAACAAGAATGGGAGGTGAAGTATGCCTGTACCTGCGATCTTGCTTGGTAGCACATTAAGTCTACTCTCAAGAGTTTATCAATTTCGATGAATTCGTATGGTGTTCACTAAGATTTTCTAACACCTCGAAGTGTCTAGTTGAAGTCGTCGGTCGGAAGCTGCAGCATTTAGCAAGGACACTTCTCTTGGCCGGGATAGGGTTCATTCTGCTATACTGAGGAAATCAGCTTCAATCTTAGTAAAATTGCTTGACGTGATGTTCTCAGACTCGCTAAGCCAGGGCGCATTACCAGAAAATTGGATGCTGGCCTACATTACACCAATTTTCAATGGAGATCGACGCACCGAACCTTTAAGCCACAGGCCGGTGGCAGCTCTCTATGCCCTCAATAACTATGGAGTCCTTGATAGGTGGCGGTCTATGCGACTGTTTACTATCCACAAACGTCTTTTCAGTCCAACAACACGGCCTCAGAAAAGGTTACTCTTGTAAAACCAACCCGTCGATCGCAGTAGACAGATAGACAACCATCCTTGATCGAAAGGAGAAGGTTGACGACATTTACCTTGACTTCTCAAAAGCTTTTGATAGGGTAAACCATACACGTCCTATCAATAATCCCAAACGATTAGGTATCAAATCATCTTCAATTGATTGGCTCACTTCAAATCTAAAACATCGACATTTTATGGTCGGGGTTAACTTCACTTTCTCTCAGGCTATAGAATGTGCTAGTGGGGTCCTCCGGTGTTCAGTAATAGGACCTCTTCTCATATAACTCCCTTCTAGAGGCATCCCAAGTTGAAGAAGATCTAGGAGTGTTTGTACCCTGTGATTTGAAGTCTTGTGCTGACTGAGACGAAATTGCCTTTTGAACAAAGCTTGCTCTTGTAGAGTTGAAGCGCATTTTTGGTCAGAATTTTTCACATAATCGACGGTTTTATCTGTTCCGATTTAAAGTGCGAAAACGTAGTATTTTCTCCCTTACTCCAAAAAGATAAGGGCACTCTTGAACGCATCCAACGGCGAGCCATCGAATTAGTCCGGAGAGTCAAATTCAAGTCATATGACTCGCATTTCCACTCACTGAACCTTTATCCGTTGGAGTACAGGGGTTTTAGAGATGGCTCACGACTTACGGATTCCTAAACTCTTCCGAACACCCCACTAAACACCTACTTAAGCTTAGCCCCAACAGAAAACATAGCGGTAACATCCAGAAACTAGAAACGCGACACGGCAGAACGGACTGTGGGCGCACCTTCTATTCCTTAAGAGTACTGAAATGTTGGAATTTTCCATCAGTTGAGCTAGTCCAGACTACCTTTCAGGAGTCTTTTAGGAGAAAATGTAACATATCTTTGAGGACTAAGGATAGTATCGCACTATTATTTATTAATATTTTTTTCTTCTTTCGTTAATATACCTGACTATTGCCTGGAAGCGTCGGAGATCCACTGATACTAGATACGGAAGCCCATTAAGCGAAAGCTTTTCCTGTTCCGCCCACAACCATTTGAACCATTTTAATCAGATTACAAGATGTGAAAATCCAAAATGAACTAATAAATGGACTAAAATTAGTACAGTTCAGCGGCTAGATAACTATTTATCGGACATCACAAAACAACTGAAACTGTACTGAAACGACAAAATGTCGGTGCAAAGGAAACAATCGGTTTATACAAGCTATTGGACATTGGAAGGTTTTTCGGGGTAGCTGTTGGTGCGCTTCTCTTGATATTAGTGTTACTACTGTATTCCTAAAGTTCCTTTGTCTTTATTTGGACATGCCCATCCACAGACATATCAAAAATGTCGTTCACAATTATACAGACGCCGAAAGAAAAGTTCGAGAAGCTACATCGAACGACCCATGGGGTCCTAGCAGCACTTTAATGGCTGAAATAGCTGACAAGACTCATAATGTTATGGCATTCACAGAAATAATGCAAATGATTTGGAGAAGACTCAATGATAAGAGTAAAAACTGGCGCCATGTTTATAAGGCTCTTGTTCTTTTGGAATACTTGTCAAAGACTGGTAGTGATAAGGTCGCTACTCAGTGCCGAGAAAATATCCACTCAATAGAAACGTTGCGAGTAAGTTCTACGTGGTTTACGTAACCAGCCTATTTTCGATTAACTTTTCGATTCACTCATTCAAAACCTAGAACCTAGGAGTTTAATATAGGAGCTAAAACATCCAGATGGCTTTATGTGGACCAAGTTTTATCTCATTAACTAATTAGAGACAGCTATCGTTGTTTACGTAGTCCTAAAGAATACAAGCTCTTTACTTGAGCTACTGATCGTTTTCAACTATTTGCCTTGCCTTATAGTATTACTAAAATGAGAAAGATTATAATTTATGGACTACCTTTAAGCGATACTAAAGTGGATGTGAGACACTTCAACCATTTACAAGCGTAAAAGTGGGGTCACAAAGCGGTATGAAGAATCGAACCTAGGAGCTATAATAAGGTATGCGGTTTAGGGATCGAAGTTAATGCGACACTAGCTGTAATGCCGAAATACCATTTAACCATATGGTTGAGTAAATTCCGTGCAAATACCTAAATGTATGTGTCATGTTCTATTTTTTTCTAACCACTGTTTATTTAGAAGCATGAATGATTTAGGAAAATCTAGAGGCGTCTTTGGATTCAGTATCAGTCTATAGAGTCATTGACTGTTGAGCTGGGCCGTGTTGGTAAACACAGACTACCTGGAGTCCACGAGATAACTAAGATTATCAGTCAGAGACATTGGTCGACTTGACCCGGAGCTGATCATAGTAGTGCAAATACTCATTTTTAATCTCCACCTTAATCTTGGGTTTTACTACTCCACACATACCTTCACAACATCCATTCTTTCGAAGCATGTTTCTAGTCCTTAGTCGTTTTCACCATTGTTGATAATGCTATTCACTTTTTAAATTCATTTCATTGTGCTGATGTGTTATAGCATATTAATCATGATCAGGATAATGAGAGCATTATAATTCATGTACTACCTTAATTAATCTTATAGTAAAGCAAAAAGTATGGTAATACCATGTAAATATATGGTTCTTTCTGTTACCAACTTTTCTCGTCTCTTATTGTTTACTGAATCCTTCATCAGGTCCAGAAACACTTGAAAACTGCCTGGTACTAACAGTAGTGTATGCTTTACGTAGTTCTCACCTAATAAGATATTTCTTTGGTATATTGATTAGGTTTCTCTGTTACAGTTTGTTAGCACTTGTCTTTCCAGATCTTGTCACTTTGTGTTGGCGGGTATGGATCAGATTAAAACATGTTCCGTTCAGGATTGTGTTGAGACACGCTAATTAATTATTTCTTAACCAATCGGCGTTAGCGGATACTTGGAGATGACTCTTGAATCTTCTCATGTAAAATCATGAGTATGCTAATGTTTTTCTTACTACGATTATTACTCCCACTCAATTTTGTTTATTCCGAATATAATTACGTTCTGTTAAACCGTTTCCTGGTTTGGGGACTTGTCGAGTGAGGTAAAGTGTTTGAATACTAAGCAATTAATGTGGATGGGTTGTAATAAGAGAGAACATAACACCTTGGAATCCTGTATTTTATGTGAGCTTCTTGACTGTATCATATGGTTTTTTATATCCTTTGTTTGGGATTTGTTCTTCTGTAGTTCCCAGGTATTACAATTTTATAGTACTGATTTTGCAAACATCCGACATTTCCTTAACTTCAGTCTTAGCTTGGTCATCACCAGGCCATGACCTAAAGCGCCATCAGCTCCTCCTTTTTTCACATATTCGGCGAACCTCCTGAATATTTCATTCATGCATCTGTAAACGATCTGGGTTTCTAGTTTAGCCCAATGAAGCCCATGTAACCTTGTGGTTGCGTTTGTGGGCGAGAATGTTTCTATGTTGCTGGAAGCACATGCATTTACCAGTTTCTCACTATTTTTGTCCCTTATTTCCCCGTTCACGTCACCTTATGATGCCTTCATGCCAGGAACTTTCCATTCCGACTTAAGGATTTAGGTCTCCTACCAGAGTGGTTAGTTCCTGTTGTTGGTACTTCTGTAGGATAGACTGCAACCTCATAAATTTGGTCTTTATCGTCCTCACTCCCATCACTGACAGGTGTGTAGCATTGGATAAATTAATTGCTATATTTTCCTTCTTTGTTTTAAAGGATGTCTCGATCATAGAGCCATAAGTTTCCCATCTTATTAGCGCATTCCGCTCTTCTTTGGGCAGTGTCAGTAAAACTTTTGTGTGTGATACATTTTCTTCTCCGTGACTGGAATACAATAACGACTCTCCTGAAACCAATCTTTTTTTATCCAGTTTTGCATAAAGTGAGTTCCAATCATTCTATGTGTCTCCAAGTTGTATCTTCTCATTTCTGTGGCTGTTTGAATGACTCACCTGGTCTCCCACATTGTCTGGACATCCCGCATACAAATATTAATTGTTGTGGTTGCCGAATAAGCCATTGACTTTGTGGCTTCTGAGGACGTGTCATAAATATATATGAAGGCCCCTCAACTCCCAGAGTAAAGTTTAGTTTGTTTATGCCCATTTTCGATTTTCTTTATGAGGTAGGATTGCTAAACCTACTCCTGACCTTCCCTTATCATATTTCGGGACCAGCATTAGTCCCAGACGGTGCCCAGATGGAATTATTTAAAATATTGACCTCCACCGTGCTTCATAGGTTGTCAAAAACGCTTGAAAAACTGAATCGTGAGGAGCAGAGTGGTTTTTGTGTTTTGACGACTGATATAAACACCTCAGGTAGAGTGAAAGCTTACCACCACCTCTACTCATTATTGCATTCCAGCAGTGTTGTTATGGAGGGTTGTTCAGCCTCACCATTCCTTTTTAAGTTTGCTACCTATGACATTCTGGAAATAGCTGTAATGAAAGTAGGTCGCAGTGGTGTGAATTTGTTGCTTGAAGAAAAACTTCCCGATCTTGACTATAGGTATTGTCTTGTTTTGATCCCGATTACACTCAACCTATGGAAATCACACTTAATGATTCAGCATTTAGTGTCCATATGCGTGACATGTACTTTGCATCTTCCTAGTGCAGAGTACGTCTGAAAGACTGGGAGAAACCTGTCTGCACACAGTGTTTATGATAAACCATTAGAGAATGTAGATCAGTCCGTGAATCTGGCTAGTTGTGTGTGTTGTTGGTTGACTAATTAATGAAAAACAAGGAAGTTTACATCAATGTGACCCGTCTTTTGCGTCCTTGTGATGCTAGTTTGGATGTAAAAGTTCGCGTCATTTGCAAGTCAGCGAGACCAGTTTTGCCCTATTCTTACGAAGTCTGGCCTTTCTAAGCTGAAGAAACATAGAACTCAGTGGCAACATGTGTTATACTGAAATTCGGCTATATGTGTTTGCACATAGTACTGATGGCTCAGTTGGTGCCAGCATCTTAAAATACCGGCTTCGGTGGCTTGGACTTGTGTTACAAATGTAATCCCAGGAAATTCCTCATTGTTCGACAATTGCAAACTTTAAGAGGATGTAGAAAAAGCGAAAAGTTGGTATGAGAAGCCGTACAGGACTGGCATCTGTCAGCCCATCACGACCACCCGGTTAGGGTCTTGGAAATGGTGCAGCTCAGCGGTTTGAAACATTGTCAGACGTAGATCAAAATAGAAACCAATGGAGATTATTGCGGTAGTTTGCTTTTAAATTCTTCATGAAAAATCGAAGGAACTCCATTTGCTTGTGTTTTCGACTGGACTGCACCATCATATACTAGTCTCATTCACTTTTATTATTTGATTTGTTTCTGATTATACCTCTATATCTTTACAATTCCCTTTCCTTATTTTTATGGCATATATTTGGTTTTGGTGCCCAGTTGCTACAGAATGCATGTATATTAAACAGTTCGCTTCAAAAACCAACACTTTATCTAGTAAGCTACGGACTCCATATCAAATACAACAAAAGCGTGTGACTTAAAGCTTTATCGAGGCGATCCGCTCAAAATGTACATTTGGTAACAGAGACTGGCCAGTTGCAGTTTCGAATATCATCAATGGAACATTACAAATCTTCAGTAATACTTCCCGACCGTTGTTGCTACCTTGATGTGGTGGTCGGGCTTGCCTATTGTGATGAAGCAACTGAGCTATACTGGCTGGAACAACCGTCCCTCAAGGTCCTACCATGCCAGACAGGTCGGTTGAAGAGCGGTAAGACTAAAAGCAACCAGCCCAAGGTCCGAAGGCGAGGTCGTACTGCTGACTGTACTAAGGTGTGACAGCCGTAAGGTGTTTCCTTCAGACAACCAGCATGACAGCAACGTCGCCTTCCCACAAGAAGGGGTGAGGTTAAAAAAGGCCGACCCTAAAAATGCACACCTCACCTTATCTCACGGATATCCGTCTCCGGCGGTAAGGTCTCAACAAGTACGGAGCTAACACAAAAATTACTCATAGAAAGGTCCTGTGTGACCGACCTCAAGCAGCTGTCCCTTGGGCACTGCGGTCACGCTCTCAGGTCACTATGACCACCTCTAATCCAATTTCCTTTTCAGGTACCTCCAGAAGAACCCTTCCACGGTGTGGGCAACCGGGAAGTGATAACAGCACTCAAACGTCTAACTTTTAATCGTTTAGCCACATTGGAAACCGTTGTTCCTATGCTGTTTAGTCAGTCAACCATAAACAACGTCCAAGTTGTTCAATCACATCACATCGAGATGAAATTATCAAGAAGAATACCAAAGTAGTAGTGTGTGGTGTAATTGATATCAATAAAGACTATGTATAGATGATCTGATTCGAAAAATAGGATTAATTATCCAATTAAGAGGTATAAGGTAGTTGTAAAACTTAAGATCTAAAGGAAAATAAACACTGAATGCGAGTGCGCCACTACGACCTAACGTCTGTAATCATTGGTTGTGATAACCTCTCAAACCCCAACTAAGTAAACTACATATGACAACACGGTTCAGTCTAACAGTCAGTAACCTCATGAAGTGTTATTTAGTACTATTTTCTAAGTACAATTTCGTTTATATGTATACTTGTACATCTTATTTCATGTGTATTTGGTTTCACAGTATCTCAATTCTCAACGGTGCTCCTACTTTTAGTTTTATAGCTGTATATAATTATCGGAGTATTTATACTCATTGTCAGTGACTGCTTGAGAGTATGGTATATTTGAGCGGCGATTATAGTGAAATTATTTGCTTGTTGATGGGTCATAACAGTAATTTACAGAACCTTAGACTTAATTTACAAGTTCTTAATCAATTTGAAAATAAGTGCTTTCTTATATTTACTGACACACTAATATGATTTAATTTATTAATAGGTGTTTCAGTTAGGTGACTTATAGAATCATTGCTGAGTCCTCATAACTGGGTTTCATGAATATAGTTCTCTCAAAGCTAACGTTCTATTCTTTTTCCTTCAACAAACAGGACTTTGAGTGTGTTGAAGATGGAAAAGATCGTGGTAAGAATGTCCGTGAGAAAGCTCGTCATCTGAGTACGCTTCTTAGAGATGAGGAACGTTTGCACGAAGAACGTACAAAAGCTTTACTAGCACGTGACCGTTTGATGCATGGGGGTTTGGGAACTACGGCTTCGGCTGGAGATTCACCGGTTAAATATGGTGTCCTACAATCTGGTCGTAGTAGCTATCCTATTGGGTATTCTGGCTCCAACTATTTTGAAAAAGGAACCTTACCTTCAAGTTAGTGTATTTATGTTGTCTTAATTTTAATTTTTAATAATTAGCATCTTTACCATATATATATGCTTAATTGTTTTCTGATGTAGATCGCTTAGTTTGTTTTAGTAACTTACTTCATGTTCGTATGTTGCGTTATTCGTTGTGGCTAAGTAAACATTTCGGTTTTTTATGTAATCCTGATCCGTAATAGTATTTTTCGAAGTTTAGCATAAATCATTCATAATGTCTCAGGTAAACTTATAAGCAATTCTTATCACTTGATCCAGTATACTTATACTGTCTATGCATAAAGTCGTGATGTTGGCATTGGAAAACTGTTATTTTTGGTATTGAATATTTTACTGAGTTTGGATAGTATGTCTTAATTTTTAGAATCTGTTTCTCATGCTGCAACTGAATTAGAATCCGTTAGACCTCAATCTGCTGGAGAAGAACAATTACATCTTCAACTTGCTCTGGCTATCAGTAAAGAGGAACATGATCGAGAAGAACGGCGGAGACGAGCTGAAGAAGCTAAAGAAGAAGCCAAGGTACAAATGGTAATAGAGCAGAGTCGTCGAGAAGAACAGGTAATAATTTTTCGTTGTTTCTAATTCTATGTATATCAAAAGAAAGTAGAGAATATCAGGGCAAACAACTGTTTCCCGTAATCTCTTCTAACTTCACATTTATACATTTATCAATACTGTGTAACATTAAACAGGATATTAGCGTACAAATATAAACTTTATGATTAAATAAGTCGATGGTATAAATAAAAAATAACGGATTTCAAGTCGATTAGGTTTTAATTACCAGCAAAATGTGTCATTGATAAAGTTGGAAACATGCGAAATGGATAAGAATAATGTATACACACATATTGGTGTGATTGAGGATACTTTTTCCCTTCTCAGTTGATTTTAGTAAAATACTTTTTTATTATTAGAATGAGGGTCTGTGGAAATTGTGATGATTTATAACTAGTTGAATTCATGAGTCGATGAGTGGATGCGCACTACTGAGGAGTTCCATACTAGGACGAAACGGCTGTCCAGTACTTCCAAGTTTTCAATGGTGGTCTAGCTTACATCGACTCATGAACTCAACTATTAAAAGTGATTTTTTGTTTCTTTCACTGTCTTCCCTAATTTTGGAAATTTCGAGAGAACTCATAAAAGTAGTCTTTTATTGAAGGGACGTTAGTATTGGTCGAAAAAAATTGAACTCAACTTCCGGGTGTATCACACTTAAGTTGGCTTCTACCTACTCTTCCTTTTATTTTCTCTCCATGACTTACATGCTTACTCTCTTACTATCGATGATGCTATTACCATTTCATTTCATTTAATAATCATCGCTTCAATTTCGTCTTGGTGTGTTGATGTGGTATCGATGCACACTTTCTCCAAGTTCTGCATCAGTTATGACTGATGGACAGGTTTCTACCCATGAAAATGTGTTCATCAGAACGTTTTTGCAATTTACGCTTATACACATTGAAATCAGAGTTAAAATGTTTGAAAATTTTCCTGATAAACTCGTTCACTTTTCACCTTGTTCGTTAATACTCTAAATATAACTGTTCATAATTATTTACTTACGCCTGTTACTCGTGAAAGAGCATAGGCCGCTCACCAGCATTCTCCATCCAACCCTGTCCTGGGTAATCCTTTCCAGCTCTTTCCAGTTCTTATTCATCCTTTTCATATCCGCTTCTATTTCCCGACGTAATGTGTTCTTTGGCCTTCCGCTTTTCCGCCTCCCTTCAGGATTCCAAGCTAGCGCTTGTCTCGTGGTGCAGTTTAATGATTTGCGTAATGTATGTCCTATCCATTTCCATCGTCTTTTCCTAATTTCCTCTTCAGATGGAAGCTGGTTGGTTCTCTCCCACAAAAGGCTGTTACTGATGGTATCCGGCCAATGGATGTTGAGTATCATGCGTAGACAGCTATTGATAAATACTTGTACCTTCTTGATGGTGGTTGTTGTAGTTCTCCAGGTTTCAGCTCCGTACAGTAGAACTGCCTTGACATTCGTATTGAAGATTCTGACTTTGATATTGGTTGAAAGTTGTTTTGAGTTCCATATGTTTTTTAATTGAAGGAATGCTGTCCTTGATTTGCCAATCCTCGCCTTGACGTCTGCATCTGAACCTCCCTGTTCATTGATAATGCTTTCCAGGTATGTGAAGGATTCTACATCTTCCAGAGTTTCACCATCAAGAGTGATTGGATTGCTGTTCTCCGTGTTGTATTTGAGGACCTTGGTTTTCCCTTTGTGTATGTTGAGGCCTACTGATGCAGAAACTGCTGCTACGCTGGCTGTCTTTATCTGCATTTGTTCGTGTGTATGCGATAGGAGGGCTAGGTCATCTGCGAAGTCCAGATCGTCTAATTGGTTCTGAGCTGTCCATTGTATGCCGCGTTTTCCCTCAGATGTCGAGGTCTTCATAATCCAGTCGACCACCAGAAGAAAGAGGAAGGGAGAGAGTAGACAACCTTGTCTTACTCCGGTCCTCACTTGGAATGCGTCTGTCAGCTGTCCTCCATGCACTACTTTGCACTGTAGTCCGTCGTATGAGTTTCGGATAATGTTGACAATCTTCTCAAGAACTCCATAGTGTCGAAGAAGTTTCCATAATGTTCTCCTATCTACACTGTCAATCGCCTTTTCATAATCAATGAAGTTGATGTATAGTGACGAGTTTCATTTAACTTATTGTTCGACGATGACCCGTAGTATCACAATTTGGTCGTGCATGACCGCTCCTTATGAAGTCCAGGCTGTCGATATCGAAGTTGGGCGTCTACTGAGTTTCATTCGGTTCAGCAACACTCTGTTGAAGACTTTCCCTGGTACTGACAGTAGTGTGATGCCTCTGTAGTTTTCACACTTGCTCAGATCTCCTTTCTTTGGAATCTTGATGTTGTGTCCTTCTTTCCAGTCCATCGGCACTTGTCCCTCCCAAATCTTCTTGAATAGAAGATGGAGCATGTTTGTAGTTACTTCGATGTCTGACTTCAGTGCTTCATCCGGTATATTGTCGGGTCCTGCTGCTTTCCCGCTCTTGATTTGTCTGATGGCCATTCTGATTTCTTTCGTCGTTGGTGGATTGACATTTATAGGAAGATCTGTGTGTGCTGCTTCGATACCCGGTGGAGTCATTGGAGCCGACCTATTCAGGAGTTCCTCGAATTACTTTGCCCATCTATTCCGCTGTTGTTGAATTTCAGTGATTTGCCTGCCTTCTTTGTCTTTGACCGGTCTCTCTGGTTTACTATATTTTCCTGCTAGTTTCTTCGTTGTATCGTAAAGCTGTTTCATATTTCCTTCTCTTGCAGCTTTTTCCGCCCTCGTTGCTAGTTCTTCCACGTATTTCTGCTTGTCGGCTCTAATACTCTTCTTCACTTGCTTGTTTGCTTCTATGTACTCAGCTTGTGCTTGGACTTTCTCTGCTCGTGTTGGACTATTGTTAATTGCTGTCTTCTTGTTCTTCCTTTCTTTAATCTTGTCCAGTGTTTCTATAGAGATCCATTCCTTGTGATGATGCTTCTTGGGGCCCAGAACCTCTTGACACGTTGAAGTTAATGCTTCTTTGATACCTTTCCAGCTATCCTCCATAGTAATTTCTTCTTCCTTCAGTAGATCCTGTAAGGCTTGGAACTTGTTGTTGAGGGCTATCTTGAATTCATTGAGTTTGTCATTATCTCAAAGGAAGGCTGTATTGAACCTTTGTAGCGCTGTTTGTCCAGTTGTCCAGTTCTTCTTTAGCTTCAGTTTTAAATTGGCCACAACCAGGTAGTCATCTAAAGCTATGTCAGTTCCTCTCCTGGTTCTCACGTCTTCCATTGACCTTGTGAATTTTCTACTGATGCAAATATGATCTATTTGGTTCTCCGTGGTGTGGTCCAATGAGATCCATGTAGTTTTGTGTATACGTTTGTGTGGAAATATTGTGCCGCCTATGACCAATTTGTTGAATACACACAGATTTGAGAATCTTTCCCCGTTTTCGTTTCTCTCTCCCAGTCCATGCAGTCCCATGATATCTTCATATCCGGTGTTGTCTATTCCGACTTTGGCGTTTAGGTCTCCCATCAGAATGGTGAGGTCCTTTCTTGGGTACTTCTGTATGATCGACTGCAGCCTTGAGTAGAACTGATCTTTACCGTAGTGGTTGCTATCATTGGTGGGTGAATAACATTGGATAATGTTCATTGTGTTTACTGTTACTTCTTTATTCGTTCTTGTTCAAAAATTTCATCATATTGGTGGTTCTACTTTCAGAGATAAATTTCTTTATTGTTTATGAGAATAGTTTTTATTTAACTAATAATTGAGATAACCAGAATGAAGAAAACTATACTAAAATGATGGTTTAACAATTATTTACATTCTTTTATAAAATTTTCGTGTGACAGCCGAGAATTTTTAACAATAACACAGGTGTATTAACTCTTTATCTTCGTTTCGATCTTGAATTTCACTATTCCTTCGTACACCATATTATCAATGTTCAGCCGTTTTTATTATCATTGCTACCGCATTATGTTAATTCATCTATTATTCATTTTATTAATTTAATTTCGTCGTCCTAATATGTTTTGATATCTTGGGTTGGGTACATCTGTGCCAGAACCTATTTCTATTAAATTGACTGAAATCCTTTGGGGATAAACTTGGGATTTTTAAGCTTTATATAATTAATAGTAATTCTTACCTTTATTTGGATATACAAGTTTCCTTGTATCTGATAAATTTGTCTTATAAATTATTTGATTGAAGTCATATTTGTAACTCAATCTATTATCAAGTTAATTATATTTCTTCAAACCTTTGAATTAAATGATTAATACTGTTTAGTTATGTTATCATGTTCTCACTATTAATATAGAAGGATAAATCAGGTAAACATTCAGTTTCCAATATTCCTTCTGGATCTAGTAGTGCCTTTGAACCACCAAGTTGTGCTCCTAGTGGTGGATTATTCAATTTAGTTGATACTTCTTTGTCAGTTGCACCAGCTCATTTACCGGATCCATGGTCTGCTCCTTTAGCAGTTCCGAGCAGTTCGTTAAGTAATAATACATCATCACCTCCATCCACATCATTTAATAATACCAATATACAACAGTCAACGTTTCCACTTATCCCTATTGATGATCCTTGGAGCCCGAAAAGTAACTGATTTTTACTGTATACTTTTATTTAAAATTTCTTGTTTGATTAAATGATACATATAACTCTTCCGTATACATACAAATTATTTGATAGTGTCATGATTTAATAATTGAAACACTCAACTCCCAACTATTTAGTTTACAGGCTGAAAACTTACTTCCACCACGACTTAATATCAATAAACATCATATATTTGATGTTTCTTTAGGCTGACCAAATGAATTTATACCTGATTGCCGAGTGATGTAATGAAAAAATTAGGATTTATACTTGTGATCCTACCGGGTACGAGATAATACGACCAGCAATATCAGTAGTTGCTGATGCTAGATAATTAAACTCAGTACTAGACTTGGCACTCGACCAACATACTAGGTAACATATTGCTCGAAAAATCACTTTATGCACACAGTTACACAATATCCGGCTTACGATTAAAAGTCAGATTAGATTAGACAATAGTTCATTGACATAAATCCAAGTAGAAATAAACCATTCTCATATTCATATCAAAATAATCTGTTATAGCTCCGATGTGTACCTCTGTTTACTGACCAATCACGGCTCAGCTTCACTTGACGTATCAGTGGGTTGCATATCTTAGTGTTTAGATTTGCCTTCGTTGATTGACTAAGCTTCAGGTATAGAAACAATGGAATAAAGTTGAAAAGTAAAACTACGGGTTATGATTGTTATTTGAACTGATGATCTTCGCTTAACTGACCTCATGTACTGTCGACTAGCTGATGTACAAGATCGAACTTTCAATCCGACAAAATATGCCTTGTTATAAGTTTTTATCCGTTAGTATTATGTTTTTAACAGTCGTATGTTATTGTTTGATAAACAAGATTGACTTACAATTGTTTACATTCATCCGAAAATACATCTTATTGGCAGGAAATTGCTTCTTTATGATCTCTTGGAATTCAGCCTAATCGTGTTTAATTTCTCTACTATACCAGCGCAAAATCTACACAATTTTTCATCCAAATAGCATAGCAATTTAACCAGAGGTAACTGACAGGAGTTACTGTATTGATCGTTTCATATAAACGACTGTACTTCACTGAGTGCAAAAGGAAATATTGTTTTATTAGTCGTTATCCAGATGTTTGTCATTTTGTCAACTACTTGTACAATTAGTGATCAGTATGACAAACCTCTAAGCGGAGACATATTTTACCGGGTTTTAAACTTAAAATACATAGATTCATGTACTAGATGATGAATTATACCACCTTATTGGAATTTTCTTGGGTGGAGAGTGTCAAAAGGATTTCGAACATTCTACCAATGGTCGTAAGCCTAAACAATTAAAAAAGTTGTTTGTAAAAGTTATGATCAGACTGTGTCGTACAGCTCTTTTCTGGTGTCTCTGTATTGCACTTAGTTGTGTTGTAATTTAATCCCTATAGTCTTATAATTTTTTCTTAACTGGTTTGTTAGGGGACTGAATTTGTTATATCCTGAAAGTATTGCTTAGGCTTGGTAATACTACTAGGTGGGTAATAATGAGGCTAAACGTAGGATACTGGCTAAGGTAGACAGGTCCTTGAGTTTTCAAACATTTATCAACTGCAAGTGTTTGGGCGTATTTACTACATCTCTATGCGTTAGTTAGTGCAGACGTCTTTTTGGGAGCCGTACAACAATCGTACTCAGTTGTTGGAAACCTTAGATGACACTGCCCGAAGTGCAGTAGCAACAATGAGGATACTTTCATTTCTTATTTCTTCGGTTCTTCACTATTTTTGATATGATTGTTCTTTGACTTCCTTGATTTCCAACTTTTTAATTTTCTCTTTAACTGTTTTAATGTGGGGTATGGCCACTTAGCTCGGCTCACAATTATATCAGGTCCTGCATAGATTGTAAACAATTGACAACACTATACAAGAATAGTAAGGGTTTAATATTATCCAGCTATTGATACTCAAAAATTTATTTGATCAGTGTTTTTGTCATATGTGCACCATGACCAGATGCTTCCATATTGCTTACTGGTAAGACGTTTTCGTGTCGTTTTAGCTAACATTGAAGTATAAGACACGCTTTTGGTCCAATTTTAAGCTCTTCAGTTGTACGCTAGATATAGTCCAGGAAAATACCGAAAACACAGATTTACAGCCCTTTATATTTACAATGGATTTTATAATCAAATAGTAAACTTATATTTAGCTTGACTGTATAAAATAGCCTACAGTGAAAACCGACATTTTATGGGTACTGCTAACACGCCAATTTGTCCAGTGATCAATAAAAATGTCTGTCCTTGATTGTGTGTTTGGTTTCATCAACTAATTCGTACGACAACTATGTGATCGGTCATAATAACAATATTTGGTGATAATATATAAGACCATATCGAAATGACGGGGATCATTTGTAGCTCAAGTGGATGCTTTTAGTAAAGTTTTCTGATCTAAAAGTAACCATTGATGGTGATTTTGTCTTGAACGACAACGAGAGGTTCATAATTAAGCCATCTACATAAGAACACCCGACATTACTATAAAATTGTATCTCCGATTACCAATGTATTTAAGCAAGAAATTGGTTGAAATCTTCCAATTTTTGAACGCACTTCCAATATATTTTCCTAAAGGTAACATTATAAATTTATTTCTAGGACTTTTTGTAATAATGTACATCGTTAGGGATTTCAACAGATAGATTATTTTTTTAGCTAAATATCATATTTATATCACTGAATACTCAGCTGTTGTTTCACCTTTCAAATAAATGTTAGCATCGTTCAGAAAAATGTTACTATTCTGCAAAATACCATATTATGTTAATTAATATTGTTTTGAAACCAAAAGTTCGGTGGTTGAAGGTTTCAAATTTTTAGGTCCTTGGGTTTCATACTTGAAGTATACTTCAAGTAGTTTAATTGGTCTGGGCCGGATAGTGTCCCTGACCGTTGCACGAACAATGGGGTTTTTAAGAGTCAACTACATAAAAACCTGTATTTTGTAAATGAGTTGCAATATTTTCAAATTATCTATATTTTCAATAGATCAACCAAATATTCCAACACATTCTACAACAAGTAATTCCGATGAAATGTGGAATTTGGAATCAACTTTAGGTGCTACATTACCGTCCACTTCTAATACAAACACCGAATCAGTTATTTCCAACCATCATACCAACAATGGTAGTAATCTCAATAATAACAATGGGCATTTTGATTTTGATTTGAATGGAACTTCAAATAATATTAATGATAATTTTTCGCAACAGTTTCAACAGCAGTCCACTTTTCAAAATTCACAAACATCTTTAACCATAGACCAACAACAGCAAGAACAGCAGACTGTACGTAAACGAACTCCTGCTGACTTTTTAGGTGAACATCAGAAATTAGTTGACTTGGAAAAGTTGATTGAGAAAAATCCAGGTAAGTCCTTGCAAAATTGTTTTATTGTTTACAATCTATTCACATGTTTGATTTCTCAAATTTTACTGGTTTAGTGGCAGTTATTATTCTTACTCCATCTATCTTTATCTAAACACTTGAGTGGTACTTGCCTTCTCCACATACATTTAATACCTGTAACTTCATAGTGGTGTTTAAAATTTGTACTTAATCTTTGTGTTATAGCTCATCTTTGATATAAGCTTCCCGTAATTTTAGGTTATTGTAGACGTATTTTCTTCTTAAAGTTTTCCAATCATTAAATTTTCGTTATATAATCTTGTCAATCATATTAGTTATCAGTCTTAGTGAGTTGTTCACATATGATTTCATTAAGTTGTTTGGATTTGATGAATTGAACTATTTTCAATCTATGCACTTTAAAATGTTAAGTATTCAGAGTATAGTCATATGTAAATTAATCGTTCTATCCTTTTTATCTGTACGTTTTTGCTTATATTCGAATATCCTTTCATATGTGGACTCACCATCATCAGGTTCGTTGTCCCAATTAAACTCTATCAATTTATTTATAGGATGGATATCAGTCTCGATTTGAATAGCTCGGGGATGTTAATCTTTTGTAATTGTGACATCGGGTAACAAAGGTTAGAATTCCATACGGTGCATGAGCACCCCTGACACTTTAGATACATCTTGTTGACAAGTGGCAACTTTCATGGAAGGTCTAAACATACTACAACTCACTCACCAAGTACAGTCTTATGTAGTAGACCTTGAGCCACATACTGTTTGTACGAGGACTATTCAGTCAGTCAGTCAATCAGTCAGTAACAACGTGGAACTTCGTACGTACGTACATCAGTTCGAGTTGCCATACCACATTAGCACAGAGATTCAGTTATCGATTCAAATCCCGTAGTGGTAGGGGTACTAAAAGTATAAGTAGTGATAGGGAACATTAGGGTTTGAAGAAGTTATTTAAGGAGAATAGTCCAGTGGAATAGATTTGGAAAGAAAATAAAGGACATGAAGAATACAGAAGATTAGAGTTTGAGAGAACACAGAGAGTGGATGCACCTGCGTCATTGCAAACGATTTTGAGCCATGTCATTCAAGGTCTCTAACCATCGGTTGCTATCGTCTCGCGGTCCCCAACCAGGTAGTCTACACCTACCAACATGGCTCAGTCCACTTGTCAGTGACTTCATGGATTCGTGCCACACCTAGCTTTCTTCCAGCCTGCTCCAACAGCATAAAACATCTCACGTCGGGGCAGTCGGTGGTCGGCATACGTAATACGTGTACCAGCTATCTCAACTGATGAAGTTTCATTACTTCATTAATTGATCTGCCATCCTTAACTAGTACCCGTTTCCATACAACTGAGTTACTTACTCCATGATCCCAGGATATACGAGCAATGTTTCGAAGACATCTATGATCAAATACTAGTAACCTAGGCATATCCTCTACTCTTGCCAGCCATGTTTCAATGCCATAAAGTAGGATGGAACAAACTGCTATGTAGTAAACACGTCCTTTGGTTGATAGACGGATATCTCGCCTACGCCACAAATGACGCAAGTTGGCAAAGGCAAGTCGAGCCTTCTGTATCCGTGCTGAGATTTCGTCACACACCAAACCACAAGGGCTGATGAGACTTCCAAGATAAGTGAAGTGGTCGACACGCTCAACTACTTCACTCCCTATCACTAGTTCGGGTGTCGACGCAACCCAATCCTGAAGCAACATTTTGCATTTTGAGGGGGAGAATCGCATGCCGAACATGCTTGCATTGTTGCTTAAAGTGGTCAGCAGACTGCATTTTGTCAGCGTCTTCACTAAATAGAACTATGTCATCGGCATACTCTAAGTCAACAAGTGAATCTTACGGTAGAAGTTCAACCCCTGGAAAGTCAGATGTGGAAAGTGTTATCTCTAAAAGCACGTCAACGACAAAGTTAAACAGGAATGGAGAGAGTGGACAGCCCTGACGAACACCACTTGAGGCAATCAATTCTGATGACAGTTCACCATAAGCCCTCACTCGACCTGTTGTGTTCGAGTAGAGAGCCTTTACAAGGTTAATGTACTTCTTTGGTACTCCTTTCAGTGTCAAACACTACCATAGAACCTCAAGATCAACAGAGTCGAATGCCGCATTAAGGTCGAGAAATACTACGATTGTGGGGCGTCTGAATGTGTGTCTATGTTCTAGAACCTGATGCAGTGTGAATATCTGGTCCATACAACCACGTCCAGGTCGAAAATCAGCCTTGTTTTCTCTAGTCCGCTCTTCACGTACTTTAGTTAGGCGTCGAAGTATTATCGAAGCTAATATTTTAGACACTATATTAGTCAAACTGATTCCTCCGTGATTGTCACAAAAGAAATTTCGTCCTTCTTTATAGACTGGCACAATCAGTGATTAAGACCAGTCAGATGGGATTACGTCCAGTTCCCAGATTCTACCTAAGACCTCAGTCAATTTCGCTGCTAATACTGGACCACCATCCTTAAAAATCTCAGAGGTAAACCTGTCAGGGCTTGCCGCTCTCCCACGCTTCAGATTTCCTATAGCATTTTCAACTTCGTAGAGAGTTGGAGGACTTACATTAACTTGCCATTCAGGTAGACTGGAGAATGTGGGAAACCGAAGTGTGGCTGAAGGCCTGTTGAACTGATCCTTAAAGTGTTCTGCCCATCGATCCAATCTCCTGGATTGAGAATGAACAATATGTCCATCTTTTTCTGAGATAGTTTCGTTAACAGTTGGGTTCCCAATACCGGTTTCCTTAACAAGTCTGAATAGTTGCCTGCTGTTACCTATTGCTGCTACCTTTTCCATCTCTCGCTTTCGCTACCCACCACTGTTCACGATCATTGCGTAGGCTTCTTGTCAGCTTACGCTTAAGCCTACTCCGCTCTTCGTTATGTTCAGAGCCAGATGGAATGAGTTTTCGAGCATCTATCAGTGCGGTAGATGCTGCTGAGATCCAGTGTTTCTCCCTAACCTCGTGGTTTACCGTACTTGCAGACATCACTGCTGTTTCCACAGCTATTCGGATGTCATTCCACGCTGCCTCGGGGTGGGCATCACTTACATGGCTGTCTAACTGTTTTTCTAGTTGTTCTTGAAATATACTCTTAGCTTGACTATCATTAAGTAGAACCCCAAGGGGTTTCCTTGTACCATCTTTCCTACGTCCAGTAAGACGTAAACAAATACGTGCTCGCACCAGAGCATGATCTGAGTCTAAACATGTGCCCCAGAATGAGCGACAGTCTTCTATCGAGCCCCTCCATCGGTGGCTGATAGCGATGTGATCTATTTGGGTCCAGCGTTGAGACGAATTAGGGGGTCGCCATGTTAAAAGATGTTTTTCCTTATGCTTAAAGTTAGTGTTTGCAAGAAAGAGGAGGTTATCTGAGCATAGCTGCAACAGACGGTCGCTGTTATCTGTTCTTTGAGCCGCGACACCATAAGATCCACCCAGGTGTCTTTCCCTTTCGCTTAGTTTACCTACTTAAGCATTAAAGTCACAAGCCACTATTACTACATCAGAGCGCCTAACTTATCGGAGAAGGTTGGAAAGCTTTCTGTAAAACTCATCTCTTGTATCATCTGAGTTGCAGTTAGTGGGAGAATAGGCAGAGACGACGAAGAGGCAACGACGAGTGCCCTTATCTTTCCGAGTCCTTACTGTTCCGTATAGTCGGACAGCGCACAAACGACTGTCAACCTTTTCTAACCCCTTCCTTGTGAGAAGGCAGCATCGCTGCAGATGCTGGTTGTCCAAGGGAAACACCTTACTGCTGTCACACCCCTCTACAGTCAGCAGTACGACTTCACTCTCAGACCTTGAGTTGCTGCTTTTAGTCTTACCGTTCCCCAATCGACCTGCCTGGCATGGCAGAATCTGCAGGAACATGTGTTCCAGCCAATATAGCTCGGTTGGGTCATCACGATAGGCAAGCCCGACCACCACGTCAAGATAACAGCTACGGTTGGGGACTATTCGGTTGCCCAAAGCAAAGCAAGTTGATTGCGGTATTAACCTCTGAGGTGCTAGTTAAAAGTCTAGTAACCTAACCATTAAACTACTTCTCTTTAGTCAACTTTAAAAGTAAATCATCGACAGTTTTCATCTAAGCTGAAATTAAGGCAGACTTCTGGTTCTTTTTTGATTCGTTTATCTCACATGATTAGACGACAGTTCCTAAAAATCATGTTTTTAACTGTACGAAAAATCCTGCTATCTATTTTTAAAGTTTACATATTTAAATATTGCAAATGAGAACACTACGAACCTATGAAATTATGGTAATTGATTACTACATTAATCTGACCGCTCAGAAAAGTGTAGGTAATTGTTATATCTGACGAAGATTAAATGAATGGCAACTGCCTGGATTCATTTACGGATTATTATTGTATATAACCTTATTGTATAATTATTAAGTAACTAGATTATATATATTCTTTTTATCATGAGCTTTCCTTTGACGAATTAATTACTTTTATGTTATTTACTACTCATAATCTGCTGCCAGCTTATTATTCGCAGTCACTCTTCGGCGCGATCACATATGATTGTTGTTTTTCATTTTATGGTGTGATGTGGTTGAATATGTCTGTATATAAACTACGAATACTTGAAACATAATATTTTTGTAGTGGAGGATGGTTAATCTGTTCTGGACTCAACGGGCAGAGCAGGGAGAGTAGCTACCGTGTCGGTGACCAATCAAGACTTAGCTGTGAATCAAAGCTACGAGTCTTGGTTGGCTTAGAAGCTAAGTGATAGAAATTAATATTCTGAATTGTGTTTTTTTCACAATTAGTGAGCGTCCATGAGTCATAACAGTAATGAAAGTGATGTAGAAATCGGTTATAAAAAATTATCTTTTCATCCTTATACTGATCTCTCAGTAAGGCAGCATTATTGTTGCACTTATTCAATAAATTGCACTTCATTCACAATTAGCGTCTCTGTACAGTCTAATTAGGACGGATTGGCGTTTGTAGTGTTTATTACATTCTGAACCATCCTGTTGGTTAAGTCTCTGGTACGCCTATCAGTCTTTAGACTGTCAACATACCGAAGTAGCGGTAAACCAAAATACTTTCCACAGTTTATTAGAACCTTTAAGTATTTATTTCAGTTCATGTAAACGACTGTGAATACAAATCTTATATTCATTATTATGAATGCTTTAAAAATGTTGTATAGATAAGTGAGCACTTAATAGGCTTTGATCTTCAAATAATTCAACAAACAGACGATTACTCACTTCATTACGGATATATCAAAATAGTCGATCGATATAAGTACAAAACAGCCAAAATAAATTATTAGAAAGCCTTAAACCTAGGTTTCCTAACTAACTGGTATTCATCAGCTATGTGAGCGTTGCCTTACACAACTCATCGTTCAAATGGGCTACTAGGATCATGCTGACCTTTTCTCAACCGGGATGATTACAGTTATCTGTCATCGTGTGATTACAAATATTATATTATTTAGTTTGTGGTGCTGACTAAAATTTCTCAGTCATGTTACAAGTAACCTCCAGCCGCTTACTGTCTAACAAAGTGCACTGTCATGTCAAATCGTTTGGTTTTAAGTTTCGTTACAAACTTCTGTTGTATAGAATTCACTCAACAATGAGAACTAGAGACCATAGCATTAATAACTACCCAGTAACCAGGTAGTTTATGCATAAAATATCAATTTTATTCATCATTACGATGATAGCTTAATATTTAACCGGTTAGAAAATTCTCGTAGTTCTTTCAAAAAAGCATCATTATTCAAGGTTTAGTCAGTTGAACATGGTATTCACGTAAAAATATTGTTTATTATTGAAATGATAATTTGACTGTCAGATAATTATCGCCCCTATTCCCCTTGTTAAATAACCACATATTTAAGTTACTAACTACATCAAATGCTCCAAGTATGTATTTTTCTTTTTGAAGTCTTGCATGAAAATCATACATGTTATTTGATTATTGTGAAATAACTCCATTATATGAGAATTATTGCAGACGATTATTTTATTTTACTTGGTTGTAAGTTTATAATTATTTCCACAATCTGATGAACATTTTAAATATTTACGTATCCGTGTCACCAACAGTTTGTACGTCCTTTCATTGTTTTACAGTTGATTAATTTTGTTCTTTCTAATAATGTTATTATAAAATTATTTAATGATTTTCGTCATATGATACTGTTTTCTATCTTAGAGCAAAGTCTACTTGTCTGATTGAAAAAATAAAGCAGATGATAAATAATTTGTGTTTGATTATGCTTAGGTAGTTAGCTTTTTTCTCTTTATTTAGCTTGAATAATTCCCAAATAACCTTTACTATTATTTATTATGCTGCTTTTAAGTAGTATATACTTCACATGTGCACTTGGTCTTCTATCTTATATTATATAAATTGATCAGAAGTAAATTTATATATATATATATATATATATATATATATATATATATATATATATATATTCATACAAAGGGACACCAAAATATATATTCTCCACACAATAAAAATGAGATTTTCACTGGTTGAAATCATGAATCCATTGAAGCTAGACCACCATGGAAAACCTCAAGCTTCAATGGATTCATGATTTCAACCAGTGAAATTCCTAAAATCTCCACACAATCCCTTCTGATAAAAATGAGATTGTCAAGTGATAGAAAGAAAAGTGAATATATTAAAAACAACAAAACGTAATAAAAATTAGTGTATGGGAGTAAGACGATAATAGTAATGAGAGCAGCAGTTTAGTTAAAAAAAACACAACTAGAAAGGATTCTTTCAGTTAAAGATCTCACTTATATGAATAAATTAAAAGAAAGTTACAGAAGGATCGCCACTGGCTTTTCTTTTGAGCCATGTCTGATAAAATCTCTAGTCACTATGTTGCACTACCTCTAAAACTTCAACCAAGGGGTCATGAAGAACCAACAGATGCCAGTCCTATACAGCTTCCTTTCATATTACGACACCATGCCATGCACTGACCACCTCTCCACTTTTAATATTACCAGAACAGGTTCAATTTAAGAACAAAATATTTCAGAGCACGTCAAATTAGTTTAAATATTTGTATGACTAAAAGCTCATTGAACCTTTGTATTTGCCTCTGTGCACTTTAATGCGAAACTCCAAAGCTGACTTGATATGGAGCCTACGATCCATCTCAACTGGATGCTTCGCATGATGTTTGCTTATCATATCCTCCTATTATATCCTTGAAATTCACTCGTTCTTTGTAGTTCAAACTGTTGATTGAATGCTGATTAGGTGTATCCATACAACAAGATGTGATACTGTTATATCCCGACGAGAATTATGAATGGTAACCTCTGAGAACCATTTATGGACTAATATTATACGTATATTCTTATTATATAGCCATTCAGTAACTAGAATATGTATATCTATACTCCTCTTATTACAAGCTTTGTTTTAACCAATAGACTTATTAAACGACTTACCGTTCTTAATTACGTCACCTATGGTAAAGGCGAGATATCTGCCTGTCAATTAAGGGACGTGTATACTGCGCGGCAGTTCGTTCTGTTCTACTTTACGGCTGCGAAACGTGGCCATTAAGAGAAGATACACGCAAGCGACTAGTATTTCACCACAGATGCCTTAGAAATATTGCTGGCATCTGCTGGAATCACCGGGTAAGTAATAGTGAGGCTGGACGCTCAGAGTATTAGGGAATGATGATAAATCATTTGATGAGGTTGTGAATCTTCATCTACTGAGATGGTTGGTCCACGTGTTACGTATGCCTGAACACCGTTTACCACAACGCACAATGCTGATTAGTGTTGGGGATGGTTGGAACAAAGTTAGGGGCGGTTAAACCAAAAGGTGGCACCAGTGCTCGAAGTCACTAACTTCTAGTCTGAGCCATGTTGATAGATGCAGACTACTTGTTTGGCGTCCGCGTGACTATCGTAACCAATGGTTGGAGACTCTAGGTGACGTCTCAGAATCAATCACAATGACGTCGGTGTATACACTCTCTGTCTTCCCTTAAACTGTGAGACTAAAATTGCTTTATATCTTTCTTTCTGTACTATATCCTTATACACAACCTTTCTTTTATATATTACTACCATTGAATTAACTACTATGAATTCGATGTCCATCTTGTTGTCCTGATGAAGTATGGCAGCTTGGACCGATGCATATATGTGCCTGGACTTACGTTGTAGCTAACCGACTGAGTACCGTTCCTAAGTTATGCCCAGTTTATTAATTACGGCCTCCCACATTCACAACCACTTTTGGCCAGGTCTTGTACAAATTTTGTTTTCTGTTTTATGGTGTGATGTGGTCTGTTTGGTTTGTATATAAACCCACTATGTTTGAAATACACGATTCATATCGCAGAAACCGGGATTTGTGTTCTGGGTTCAACAGGACTAGCTAGGCAAGAAGAAGGACTGATAAGGACTCAAGACTACTCGTACGGGTTCGTTTGTCATTGGTTCGGTCGCTAAGTCGCTATTTTCTAGTTGGCGGTATCATTAGGTTATATATTAATAGGGCAAAAGGTCACAAGTTGTGATTGATGCAGTCGCCATAACCAGTAGTCATTACTAATACTACTCTGGGGTTTAGGTCTTGATAATTTCATCTCTCTATGTGACGAATTAAATCTATATACATATATGTCAGATTCTAATAACTGACTGACTGTTTCTACTAGGATCGTTAAAATATTCATCATTATTGTCTCCTTTTCTATATTCTCAACAGTTATGTATGTTTACTGTTTTCAAACATCAATTGGTGTATATATGACTACAATACAGTTCTTGTAGATCATATATATTGTATTATTCCACATCTTTTATTTCTTTTTTGAAAATTATCTCTACATTTGTTTCCTAATCAACTCCATTTACTTAAAGAACCATTATTTCATTTTTATTTAATTACTGTAGGTTTCCTGTTAATGTACTGTCGATTAATATGACAGATTGAATTGATATATCCAACTACCCTTAGTTTATATTATTTATCCTACCGGTGGTCATTTAAAATGGTCATATGATACTGATTAAAAGTATATTGCAGTAGACTTAATAACTTAATTAGTGTAAGTCCAGAAAATGCGTAAAATATGTAACAGTGTCATGCATCGAATCACTTGCCTATCAAAATTGTTCGTAGCTTTCTTGAAAATGTAATGCAGAAATAACTTGTTAATAATAGCATCTCTAATGAATATCTTTCACCTTGTTGTAACAAAGAGTTTTGCGTTATGTCTATCCTGTGGTTTTATTTGACCATTGGAATTCAGTTGTTTCTGTAGCCATTTGGGTATGTGTTCCATCACGATTGCTCCTCCCTATGTACGTCTTTCCGCACATACATGTAAATTGATAGACAGAATGGGATATGACACAATCACTTACGTGCTGTTTGGGTTTTTGGCGAAACATAGACCTTGTCTTTTCAATAATGACAAGTTGAGCTGCATTTAGTGTCCTGCTGATGGTTAATTTAAGTCTCCGTTTCAACATGAGACTGAGTCACCTCTAAATAGTAACATAATGTAAACCTGCTTTTTGGGTACCGGAAGCGTCATAGGTCTAATCGTACTGGAACCCTTCCAGCGATTTATGAACTTCAATGAATAACTTTTATTCCTTAATGCTCCAGTCAAGAGCTCCGTCTTTACTTCAGTAGCATCGCTAGTGCAAATATGATTGATTCTATTGAATAAGCCGTTTATTAATCCACGTTTGTAATCAATTGGACAGTGACTATGGAAATTAAGATGTTGCTCTGTCCACGTTGCATTTCTGTACACAGGACGTTTGACGGAACCAGTATGTTTAGAAAAGTAAGTTGGTTATTCTTCGCATGTAAGACAAATATACTTTTGCCATGTGTTGAGTTCTTTTAACAAGCAGTTTATATCTTCACGTTTATCCCCTATGATTATGATGTCATCACACTATCATTTACACAGACACATCTTTTGAATTGAGTCTTCAGTTAGATTTTTAACATATCCCATAAACACATCAGCCAGTAAAGGTCCTAACGGACTACCCATAGCTGCGCCATCGATTTGCCGAAAGTGATCACCCTCAAAAGCGGATTTTACATTGTCAGTACACAATAATAACAGAAAATAATAATGGAAGATTATTCAATGAGATATAGTCCCATAAAATACCAATAGATTTCCTAAGAGGTATATTTGTAAATAGTGTTCACATCAAAAGAGCAGATTGTCTTTGTTTTTATATTCATATCCATTAAGTACTTAATTAATCCAAATAGGTCAATCAAGAAATACTTACAAAACTTGATTTCGGATAGGGTTTAATACTTTTGTCAGCCATTTTTCAAGGTGACCGACACATTGATATAATTGAACGTAAGGCGGTATTAGGCTTATGAATTTTTGGTAATCCATATAAATTGGGATACATTGAACCTATATGTTTTAATAAATAAAACTTATCTTTGTTAATAGCATTAATGTTTAATAATTTCATTAGATTCGAGTTTACTTCTGATTCACGCAATCCATCAGAGTCAACATCAACCGAACATTTGCATTTATCACTGAAAATGGATTCCATTTTATTTTTGTAATCGAACTTATTAATAATAACAACAGGTCCATTGTAAGGTTTAACTATAAGACGGCATTATTGCGTAATTCTTTCAATGACTTGAAGGGCTGAGTAGTTAATATCCTTCTCAGCTTTGGAACTGGTGTCCTACATCCACCTGTTTATTTCTAAACCAACTTTAATTCTCTAAGGATAAAGTGGCCAACGTATTCAATTGATCATAGAGGTTTGCGAATAGGAAATTGGTGGCCGATTCAGGGATTTGTGTTCTGCTTACTTACTAACGTCTGTTGCGCCTCGTGAGAAGGATAAGCCGCTCACCAGCATGCTACATCCAACCCTGTCCTGGGTAGTCCTTCCAGGTCACTGTTCATTCTTTTTGTGTCTGCTTCCAATTATCGGCGCACTATGTTCTTCGGCCTTCCCATTTTCGTTTCCCTACAGGAATCCATGTTAGCGCTTGCCTCATGGTGCAGTTTGATGGTTTTCTCAATGTGCCTTATTCACTTCTAACGCCTTATCTGGCACCGGTCATCACTTGTAATGCGTCTGTCAGCTGTCCTCCATGCACGAGTTTGTACTGTAGTCCGTCGTATGAATTCCGAACGATAGTGAAAATTATCTCAGGTATTCCATAATGTTTTCTTATCCACACTGTCAAATGCTTACTCATAATCGAGCAAGTTGATGTATAGTGACGAGTTCTATTCAACTGATTGTGCGACCATTATCCATAGTGTCGCGATTTGGTCTGTGCACAACCGATCCTTACGGAATCCAGCTTGTTGGTCTCGAAGTTGGGCATCTACTGAGTCTTTCATCCGGTCCAACAACACCTTACTGAAAATTTTCCTGGTACTGACAGTAGTGTGATGGCTTTGTAATTCTCGCACCTGCTCAGGTCTCCTTTCTTTGGTATCCTGATGAGGTATCCTTCTTCTCGGTCCGTCGGCACTCGTTCTTCCTCCCAAATCTTCCTGAATAGAACGTGAAGCATGCCTGCAGTTACTTCTATGTCTGGCTTTAGTGCTTCGGTTGATATATTGTCGAATCCTTCTGCTTTCCCGCTCTTGATTTGTCTGATGTCCGTCCTGATTCCTTCGATCGTTAGTGGAGTGACATCCATGGGAAGGTCTGTGTGTGCTGATTCGATATCCGGTGGATTTAATGGAGCTGGTCTATTCAAAAGTTCTTCCGTTCTTGAATTTCAGTAATTGGTTTGCCTTCTTTGTCCTTGATCGGTCTCCATGACTTACCATATTTCCCTGCTAGTTTCTTCATTGTGTCATATAGCTGTCTCACATTTCCTTTTCTTGCAGCTTTTTCCTCTTTCGTTGCCAGCTCTTCCACGTATTTCTGCTTGTCGGCTCTAATACTCCTCTTTTGTCCGCTTCTGTGTATTTAGCTTGTGCATCGACTCTCTATGTTCTCGTTCGGCTGTTGTTAATTGCTATCTTCTTGTTCTTCCTTTCTTGAACTTTGTCTAGGGTTTCGATAGAGATCAATTCCTTATAATGGTGCTTCTTACGGCCCAGCACCGACTGACACGTTGAAGTTAGTGCTTTTTTGATACCTTTCTAGTTGTCCTAATCGTAGTTTCTTTCAGTAGATCCGTAAGGCTTGGAACCTGTTGTTGAGAGTTATCTTGAATCCATTGAGTTTGTTAGTATCCTGTGGGAAGCCTGTATTGAACTTTTGTAATGCTGTTTGTCCAGTTGTCCAGTTCTTCTTTAGCTTCAGTTTTAAATTGGCCACAACCAGGTGGTCATCTAAAGCTATGTCAGTTCCTCTCCTGGTTCTCACGTCTTCCATTGACCTTGTGAATTTTCTACTGATGCAAATATGATCTATTTGGTTCTCCGTGGTGTGGTCCAATGAGATCCATGTAGTTTTGTGTATACGTTTGTGTGGAAATATTGTGCCGCCTATGAACAAGTCGTTCAATGCACATCGATTTGCAAATCGCTCCCCATTGTCGCTCCTTTCTCATAGTCCATATCGTCCCATGATATCTTCATACCTGGTGTTATCCATTCCAACTTCGGCGTTTAGGCCTCCTACCAGGATAGTAAGATTCTTTCTTGGGCATTCCGCTATGATCGACTGCAGCCTTGAGTAGAACTGATCTTTATCGTTGTCGTTGCTATCATTGGTGGGTGCATAACATTGGATAACATTCATCGTGATTCCCTCCTTTGTTTTGAAGGATGCTTTCATGATCCTGGATCCGTGAGATTCCCATCCTATAAGTGCATTTCGTGCTTCTTTGAACAGCATCAGGGCGAATCCCTAAGTGTGCGAAGCATTTTCGTCTTTGTGACCGAAGTACAGCAGCATTTCTCCCGTATCTGGCCTTTTCTGTTCAGCTTGGTTTCAATGAACACCGCCTTGAGTCCCTCCGGGGGCTACTGCCGGTCCCAAGCCCGGATAAAGGAGGAGGGATGGGCATGGGTTTAGCGACGCCATCCCGTAGATAATTAACTTGCTAAAAAACGGTAAACAGAAAAAAATAATTCAAACCATTTAAATTCTGCCCTGAGAGTCAGAATGTCTTCATTTAGAAGAGTTATGACGCCCCATGGTGAAAGCCGAGATCCTTCGGAAGTCACGAAGTCGATGCCCCTCCTGACAACCAGAGCAACCATTTATTTAGGTGCATGGAATGCTATTACAATGTGGGAGAATTTTCCAAATTGCTGCAGAAATGAGGAGATACAACCTAGAGATGCTTGGAACCAGCGAAACACATTGGACGCAGGTTGGACAACAACGACTAGCTTCAAGGGAGCTTCTGTTATACTCCGGCCATGAAAAAGAAAATGCCCCACATACACAAGGAGTCGCATTGATGCTATCCAAACAAGCACAAAATGCACTTATAGGATGGGAATCCCATCGACCAAGGATTATCAAAAGCCACCTTCAAAATAAAGAAAGAGGACATTTCAATGGACATCATCCAACGATATGCGCTTACCACTGATAGCATCAGTGCAATTCCCTAAGTGTGCGAAGCATTTTCGTCTTTGTGACCGAAGTACAGCAGCATTTCTCTCATATCTGTCCTTTTCTGTTCAGCTTGGGTTCAATGAATTTCCGTGATTCCGAGCACCATCAAGTCGTATCTCCTCATTCCCGTTGCTATTTGACTGGTTCTCCCGGTCTTTCACATTGTCCGGACATTCCATGTACCTATAAAAATTGTTGCTCTGGTTGTTAAAAGGGGCATCGGCCTCGTGACTTCCGAATAATCTCGGCTTTCATCATGAGGCGTGATAATTCTTCCTTCAACTCCCAGGGTAGAGTTTAAATCGTTTATTCTGTTTAGCGTTTTTTTAGCAAGGTTGTTTTCTACGGGATGGGGTTGCCAACCCTCCTCCCTTTCCCGGACTTGGGACCGGCAGTAGCGCTAGAAGAGCTACGGGCGGAGTCCGTGGCGTGCAATTGATTAATACACGTTGGATATCTTTGACCTTAGTGTGGATCGATAAACTGGTAGATATTTAGTGACCTAGCTGCCATGTGAATCAGGTAGCGCTCAGAGACATTTCACTGGCCCTACAACTCGATCATCCATCAATTTCGTAATTATCCCGAGTATTGGATTAACACTGAAGTCGTGTTTCAAATAGTAAATTGATAGTAAATTTGGTTAATGGGAGTGATGAAGTTCCAATCTTAACCTGTTAGGAATTTTTAAAAGCTTTAGATTTCCACGTAAACTACATCCCATTTGTGACTTACTATAAATTCATCTATCTGATAATGCTATCATTCCACCATCTGGTCCAGTAATTTACCATATAAAAGGTTTTACCAAGTCATTCGACTATAAAAACTAAAGTTTGTGAGTAAAGTAACGCTATTGCTTATTTATGACTATTTCTATGAATATCATGATAGCAGTTAAAGTGCACTAACATCAAGTGGTGACATGTAACGTACGTCCTTTTCCCAGAATCAGTTAATCTTCATTTGCACCAGTCTCCTGTCCTTATTCTATCGAGTAGGAATTACGGAGGTTTGTATTTCCATGAATAAAACCAACGTTGTTTTCTACCGGATGTCGTTCTGACCCCATGCCCAACTTTCTTCTTTTATCCATGCTTGCTTCCGGCAGTATTTCAATAAGTGCTACAGGCGATGTTTTGTACAGAAAATTTCAAACGCTGATAAAGTGCCTCCTTTTGATGAACGGAGAATACAATGGAGGATAAATTAGTGACATATTTATCAGAATTGGTTGGAAATGAAGCATGATGCATATTATTATTACAGAAAATTTTTCCATGTTTTTTTCTGATCCTTTCTTTCGTTTTCATAATGACAGTTTTGCAAAAGCTAATGAATTTGTTATGGCACACTATAGACATTTCTGTTAATACGGGTAATCCTTGAGTTTGCAGTTCAATTAAATTGACCAGCTTATCACTTAAGATTTAGTCTGTCGAATAAGATTTAGAATTTTTGGCTGTAATTTACTTGAAGGAAGATTCTTACATAACTGGTTCGGGAATATGTGATTTGACAAACAAAATTTATAAAAATCCAGTTTCGTTCCAATATAATTGTACACTTGATGTTAACACGTTCATATAACCTTTTAGTAATTTGTGTAGTCTTCTTTTCAGAAATTTAAAACAGTCCCTTTGATAAATTTTGATAATGCAATGAGGCGATGGTTATCGTTGCGAATCGTTTGATTGAGACTGTTCATAGCGTTGATACCAAGTCAGCATTTGTAGTGTTGTACAAAAGCTTTCAAGGGCGCATACTAAGGTTTATTGAAGCCTTGGGTATACGGAACCTGAAAGTCCTTATAGTATTTCAGAAAAAGATTTGCGTGTTAAGTTTCAAATTACTTCGTTTGTTTAGTTTACTTGGGTTATATGGATTTAGGACTAATGGGTTTGTTTAATTTTTATGCCCACATGTTTAGACGCTTCTTAATCTCATCACGTTTATCATAGTTCTCCTCCCAACATTCAATACAAAACACCGGTGTTATTCCGTTGCTAGCCAGTGTGAAAAAACGCTACATATTTCATGAAAAAACTCATGGCAGTTTATCACGAAGTGATCAGGGAAAGTAGCACTGAAAGTGAATATTATATACTTCTTTTAATCAACGAACGTGATCATTTCGAATCCCTGGTATTGTAAGTTGATATTATCGTCAAGTTTATAATTTTACTTTGCATTATATTTTTTCTCCTTCTTCCTCAATTAGCTTCTACAAATCCATTCACTGTTGGTTCGAAATCTGTAACCGGTGCAGCATGTAATCCGTTTATACCTAATCAGTCATTGAAACCATCACTGAATCAATTGGCACCAGCACCGGCACCTCTGTCAGGTCCAATCTATCATAACACAATGAATAATCCGATGTTCTATCAAGTTCGACCATATTATCCTGCTAGTGGTTCTGTCGCACCAGTACAACCCAATTATATGGTACCGATCAATACTGCAAGTGCATGGTCCGTTATTGATGGCTCTGGAAATAATATGATGCATCAACAACCGACAAGTAGTTTAAATCCATTTTATTAAAGATGATAATCATTATTATGTAACTGTGACTATTATTTCCATTGTAGTATCGCATCATTATTGGAACTACTACTACTTTTGTTTGTGTTCAAACACTGGTTGCTTATTCCTTCATTTTCTCTTTCGGGTTGATTTTTTAAGAAAAGGAAAGTTAGTGATCTCTAATGCCTTCATTTTTCTTTTAAAATGCTAACTCCAAAGTATCATTGTCATTTGACAGTTATGCTATTCTGTACAACATATACAGTACCAATTCTTAGTGCACTCAATCTTTCTACACTGATTAGCTTTGATTTTCTTCGCCTTTCTCCCTTCTAAAGACAATCGATTCATAGCGTTTACTACATATTCTTTGTCTTGTCAAGAATTAAGCTATCAGGGATCTCTCAACTCTTCCTAATTGCAGTATGTGATTATTGGCTATCATCAACATTATTGAAATCTTACTTGCGTATTTAGGATCACTGTGCTTATGCAAAGTTTTTTATGTGTTTTATTCCGTTTTTCTTCTGAAAACGATTACACTGCTGATGCTGTCGTTACTATTTTGAGCCTATTACAACACCTAATATTATCAAGTTAATATGAAATAAATTATTATCCTTATCTTTTATTGTGAAAAAGAATAGTTCTCCTTCCATTGAGATACTTTTTACCGACACAGCCCCCTCCTTGATATAACACGCTTACATATATTAAAAAAGAAACATAATTCATTTGGTGATAGTAATGTACATCATATGTTTTCGGACAGAATAAGTTCATCCAAAGACAAGTAATTCTACGAATGTTACTGAACCACCAGTCAAATGTTAAATAAAATTGTGAAATGTCATTCAATTTCCATTATATATAGCAGTTCACTCTATGTTTATTTGTACTATTTTTTTCCTCTACTGATATTTTCACTTGAATTCTCATTCTCGTTTCTGGGTTCTTTTTTTAAATCACAATAAATGACCGATTCAAAATGTTAATTGTTTGTGTCACAACAGCAACTACTACTAATATTAATCATGTATTGATTTATTGGCTGATCAGTTTTTTCATCTGATTTCTTTACTTTCATTGTTTACATCATTACTAATCCTTTTACAATTAAACACAATCAAACTATTTTTTGTTTGACTGTACACATTATGTGGCAAAAAATACTTTATATATATATATATATATATATATATTTGTGATTACGGATGCAATTATTCCCGTTCCATGCATACATACATGTTACTACTGATGTTTAATAATAATAATAATAATAATAATAATAATAATAATAATAATAATAATAATCGTTCGATTGTTAACTAGTTTGTGCAAACATTTAATTCTAAAACTAATACCTAATGTCTATTAGGTACTAATAGCCAACGACTAACTTTATGGACGTATAATGAAATGACCCAGTCTCCTACATTTTCTGGACATTCTGTGTACCTATAATAATTGTTGATCAGGTTGGCAGAAGAAGCGTTGGTCTCCTGACTTCCGAAAGATCTAGGCATTCACCGTAAGGCGTTATAATTCTTCTAAATGTAGATCCTCCGATTCCCGACTGAGGGTTTAGATGGATTCTTGTTGTTTCCTACGAGATGAGGTTGCTGACTCTATGCACAACCCTCCTTTAACCAGGCTTGGAACGGGCAGTAACCTTAGAAAGGTGATCTGCTAAAATTCTTAAAAAGCCCTATAAGATAAGGTTGAATAATATTTTCTTGATCACACATGTTTCAAGCTTCTCTGTATGATTAGTGACAATTTTCGGATTGCTGAAACTATGAGAACTGTTTTTGGTCGGTTTATACTTGAATACTTTGAAGTATGACTGTTTTGACTAGTTTGATATAATCGAATTACTTCTAGAACCACCAATATCCCATCCTAACCATCCAGAATATTGTTCATGGAGTCATAAATTAGTTCAAAAAAGGTTTACAATCACAAGATTAAAAATTTTGTCAAAACAATTGTCTGATAATACACTTTTGGTAAGCATACTAACTAAATAATCATAGGATAACTCACTCCCATCACTTTTCTTTTCAAACACGCAGATAAATGTATTCTGTACGATAGTACCACTTATTATCGACAGGTTTTCGTCTTCAATGAAATAGTTTCCTATCACAGAATACTACTTAATGATTTTGAAAATTGATTCAGTTTACCTGTCACTTCTCATTTTATGTCATTTACCTTATTAGCATGCTTAAGCGTAAAAACTTGAACAAAAGTAAACTCTGTTCTCAACGTAACTACGATAACAAAAAAAGAGAGAAATGTAGGCTTTCGTCAGTAATTTCAGATGTCCGTAGTTTCTTTTTAGCGACCTAAGTAATAAAAAAGGTATTGGTCGACATGTAATTCTATGCATATTTTATGAATTGGATCTTTATCTTCAACTGAAGTAATTCTAAAGCGGTTTCGTTATTTATGTTCAATGATATTATAGTGTAATCGGATAGCGGATGGTTTGATAAGATATTAGAATTACTGAACTGGCCAAAACTGTTACTTTTACTTACGTGAAAGATCCTCGACTCACAATCACGAATGATAATATATAATCTCAAAGTTAAATAATCAATTGGCGGAAACTAAGAATACAAACTTGAATAATCTAACTTAGTACTCTTAAGATTACTCGTGTTGTAAATGCACACTGCTGAAAAGATCTAAACTACGACGAAGCTGTCTGATCCTCAGTATTTCTAAGTGGCACCTAACTATGGGATTATTACAATGTATAGAACATAACATCATCAAGTATCCTCAGTCATACTGCTTATACATGAAAATACAAACCTCCGTAATTCCTACTCGATGGAATGAGGACAGGAGACTGGTGCAAATGAAGATTAACTGATTCTGGGAAAAGGACGTACGTTACATGTCACCACTTGATGTTAGTGCACTTTAACTGCTATCATGATATTCATAGAAATAGTCATAAATAAGCAATAGCGTTACTTTACTCACAAACTTTAGTTTTTATAGTCGAATGACTTGGTAAAACCTTTTATATGGTAAATTACTGGACCAGATGGTGGAATGATAGCATTATCAGATAGATGAATTTATAGTAAGTCACAAATGGGATGTAGTTTACGTGGAAATCTAAAGCTTTTAAAAATTCCTAACAGGTTAAGATTGGAACTTCATCACTCCCATTAACCAAATTTACTATCAATTTACTATTTGAAACACGACTTCAGTGTTAATCCAATACTCGGGATAATTACGAAATTGATGGATGATCGAGTTGTAGGGCCAGTGAAATGTCTCTGAGCGCTACCTGATTCACATGGCAGCTAGGTCACTAAATATCTACCAGTTTATCGATCCACACTAAGGTCAAAGATATCCAACGTGTATTAATCAATTGCACGCCACGGACTCCGCCCGTAGCTCTTCTAGCGCTACTGCCGGTCCCAAGTCCGGGAAAGGGAGGAGGGTTGGCAACCCCATCCCGTAGAAAACAACCTTGCTAAAAAAACGCTAAACAGAATAAACGATTTAAACTCTACCCTGGGAGTTGAAGGAAGAATTATCACGCCTCATGATGAAAGCCGAGATTATTCGGAAGTCACGAGGCCGATGCCCCTTTTAACAACCAGAGCAACAATTTTTATAGGTACATGGAATGTCCGGACAATGTGAAAGACCGGGAGAACCAGTCAAATAGCAACGGGAATGAGGAGATACGACTTGATGGTGCTCGGAATCACGGAAATTCATTGAACCCAAGCTGAACAGAAAAGGACAGATATGAGAGAAATGCTGCTGTACTTCGGTCACAAAGACGAAAATGCTTCGCACACTTAGGGAATTGCACTGATGCTATCAGTGGTAAGCGCATATCGTTGGATGATGTCCATTGAAATGTCCTCTTTCTTTATTTTGAAGGTGGCTTTTGATAATCCTTGGTCGATGGGATTCCCATCCTATAAGTGCATTTTGTGCTTGTTTGGATAGCATCAATGCGACTCCTTGTGTATGTGGGGCATTTTCTTTTTCATGGCCGGAGTATAACAGAAGCTCCCTTGAAGCTAGTCGTTGTTGTCCAACCTGCGTCCAATGTGTTTCGCTGGTTCCAAGCATCTCTAGGTTGTATCTCCTCATTTCTGCAGCAATTTGGAAAATTCTCCCACATTGTAATAGCATTCCATGCACCTAAATAAATGGTTGCTCTGGTTGTCAGGAGGGGCATCGACTTCGTGACTTCCGAAGGATCTCGGCTTTCACCATGGGGCGTCATAACTCTTCTAAATGAAGACATTCTGACTCTCAGGGCAGAATTTAAATGGTTTGAATTATTTTTTTCTGTTTACCGTTTTTTAGCAAGTTAATTATCTACGGGATGGCGTCGCTAAACCCATGCCCATCCCTCCTCCTTTATCCGGGCTTGGGACCGGCAGTAGCCCCCGGAGGGACTCAAGGCGGTGTTCATTGAAACCAAGCTGAACAGAAAAGGCCAGATACGGGAGAAATGCTGCTGTACTTCGGTCACAAAGACGAAAATGCTTCGCACACTTAGGGATTCGCCCTGATGCTGTTCAAAGAAGCACGAAATGCACTTATAGGATGGGAATCTCACGGATCCAGGATCATGAAAGCATCCTTCAAAACAAAGGAGGGAATCACGATGAATGTTATCCAATGTTATGCACCCACCAATGATAGCAACGACAACGATAAAGATCAGTTCTACTCAAGGCTGCAGTCGATCATAGCGGAATGCCCAAGAAAGAATCTTACTATCCTGGTAGGAGGCCTAAACGCCGAAGTTGGAATGGATAACACCAGGTATGAAGATATCATGGGACGATATGGACTATGAGAAAGGAGCGACAATGGGGAGCGATTTGCAAATCGATGTGCATTGAACGACTTGTTCATAGGCGGCACAATATTTCCACACAAACGTATACACAAAACTACATGGATCTCATTGGACCACACCACGGAGAACCAAATAGATCATATTTGCATCAGTAGAAAATTCACAAGGTCAATGGAAGACGTGAGAACCAGGAGAGGAACTGACATAGCTTTAGATGACCACCTGGTTGTGGCCAATTTAAAACTGAAGCTAAAGAAGAACTGGACAACTGGACAAACAGCGCTACAAAGGTTCAATACAGCCTTCCTTTGAGATAATGACAAACTCAATGAATTCAAGATAGCCCTCAACAACAGGTTCCAAGCCTTACGGATCTACTGAAAGAAACTACGATTAGGACAACTAGAAAGGTATCAAAAAAGCACTAACTTCAACGTGTCAGTCGGTGCTGGGCCGTAAGAAGCACCATTATAAGGAATTGATCTCTATCGAAACCCTAGACAAAGTTCAAGAAAGGAAGAACAAGAAGATAGCAATTAACAACAGCCGAACGAGAACATAGAGAGTCGATGCACAAGCTAAATACACAGAAGCGGACAAAAGAGGAGTATTAGAGCCGACAAGCAGAAATACGTGGAAGAGCTGGCAACGAAAGAGGAAAAAGCTGCAAGAAAAGGAAATGTGAGACAGCTATATGACACAATGAAGAAACTAGCAGGGAAATATGGTAAGTCATGGAGACCGATCAAGGACAAAGAAGGCAAACCAATTACTGAAATTCAAGAACGGAAGAACTTTTGAATAGACCAGCTCCATTAAATCCACCGGATATCGAATCAGCACACACAGACCTTCCCATGGATGTCACTCCACTAACGATCGAAGGAATCAGGACGGACATCAGACAAATCAAGAGCGGGAAAGCAGAAGGATTCGACAATATATCAACCGAAGCACTAAAGCCAGACATAGAAGTAACTGCAGGCATGCTTCACGTTCTATTCAGGAAGATTTGGGAGGAAGAACGAGTGCCGACGGACCGAGAAGAAGGATACCTCATCAGGATACCAAAGAAAGGAGACCTGAGCAGGTGCGAGAATTACAAAGCCATCACACTACTGTCAGTACCAGGAAAATTTTCAGTAAGGTGTTGTTGGACCGGATGAAAGACTCAGTAGATGCCCAACTTCGAGACCAACAAGCTGGATTCCGTAAGGATCGGTTGTGCACAGACCAAATCGCGACACTATGGATAATGGTCGCACAATCAGTTGAATAGAACTCGTCACTATACATCAACTTGCTCGATTATGAGTAAGCATTTGACAGTGTGGATAAGAAAACATTATGGAATACCTGAGATAATTTTCACTATCGTTCGGAATTCATACGACGGACTACAGTACAAACTCGTGCATGGAGGACAGCTGACAGACGCATTACAAGTGATGACCGGTGCCAGATAAGGCGTTAGAAGTGAATAAGGCACATTGAGAAAACCATCAAACTGCACCATGAGGCAAGCGCTAACATGGATTCCTGTAGGGAAACGAAAATGGGAAGGCCGAAGAACATAGTGCGCCGATAATTGGAAGCAGACACAAAAAGAATGAACAGTGACCTGGAAGGACTACCCAGGACAGGGTTGGATGTAGCATGCTGGTGAGCGGCTTATCCTTCTCACGAGGCGCAACAGACGTTAGTAAGTAAGCAGAACACAAATCCCTGAATCGGCCACCAATTTCCTATTCGCAAACCTCTATGATCAATTGAATACGTTGGCCACTTTATCCTTAGAGAATTAAAGTTGGTTTAGAAATAAACAGGTGGATGTAGGACACCAGTTCCAAAGCTGAGAAGGATATTAACTACTCAGCCCTTCAAGTCATTGAAAGAATTACGCAATAATGCCGTCTTATAGTTAAACCTTACAATGGACCTGTTGTTATTATTAATAAGTTCGATTACAAAAATAAAATGGAATCCATTTTCAGTGATAAATGCAAATGTTCGGTTGATGTTGACTCTGATGGATTGCGTGAATCAGAAGTAAACTCGAATCTAATGAAATTATTAAACATTAATGCTATTAACAAAGATAAGTTTTATTTATTAAAACATATAGGTTCAATGTATCCCAATTTATATGGATTACCAAAAATTCATAAGCCTAATACCGCCTTACGTTCAATTATATCAATGTGTCGGTCACCTTGAAAAATGGCTGACAAAAGTATTAAACCCTATCCGAAATCAAGTTTTGTAAGTATTTCTTGATTGACCTATTTGGATTAATTAAGTACTTAATGGATATGAATATAAAAACAAAGACAATCTGCTCTTTTGATGTGAACACTATTTACAAATATACCTCTTAGGAAATCTATTGGTATTTTATGGGACTATATCTCATTGAATAATCTTCCATTATTATTTTCTGTTATTATTGTGTACTGACAATGTAAAATCCGCTTTTGAGGGTGATCACTTTCGGCAAATCGATGGCGCAGCTATGGGTAGTCCGTTAGGACCTTTACTGGCTGATGTGTTTATGGGATATGTTAAAAATCTAACTGAAGACTCAATTCAAAAGATGTGTCTGTGTAAATGATAGTGTGATGACATCATAATCATAGGGGATAAACGTGAAGATATAAACTGCTTGTTAAAAGAACTCAACACATGGCAAAAGTATATTTGTCTTACATGCGAAGAATAACCAACTTACTTTTCTAAACATACTGGTTCCGTCAAACGTCCTGTGTACAGAAATGCAACGTGGACAGAGCAACATCTTAATTTCCATAGTCACTGTCCAATTGATTACAAACGTGGATTAATAAACGGCTTATTCAATAGAATCAATCATATTTGCACTAGCGATGCTACTGAAGTAAAGACGGAGCTCTTGACTGGAGCATTAAGGAATAAAAGTTATTCATTGAAGTTCATAAATCGCTGGAAGGGTTCCAGTACGATTAGACCTATGACGCTTCCGGTACCCAAAAAGCAGGTTTACATTATGTTACTATTTAGAGGTGACTCAGTCTCATGTTGAAACGGAGACTTAAATTAACCATCAGCAGGACACTAAATGCAGCTCAACTTGTCATTATTGAAAAGACAAGGTCTATGTTTCGCCAAAAACCCAAACAGCACGTAAGTGATTGTGTCATATCCCATTCTGTCTATCAATTTACATGTATGTGCGGAAAGACGTACATAGGGAGGAGCAATCGTGATGAAACACATACCCAAATGGCAAGCGCTAACATGGATTCCTGTAGGGAAACGAAAATGGGAAGGCTGAAGAACATAGTGCGCCGATAATTGGAAGCAGACATGAAAGCAGAATGAACAGTGACCTGGAAGGACTACCCAGGACAGGGTTGCATGTAGCATGCTAGTGAGGGGCTTATCTTTCTCCACGAAGCTCAACAGACGTAAGTAAATTCTACGGACTGGCCCACGCAGCCGTGATCGCGTTATGTTGTTGTACCTATTCTTACTAATACGTTTGCATCATTAGATTCTGAATGAATTATACTGTAACTATACATCTTGCTTTTTTGACAGGCATTAGCAGCGCGTGTGTTTCGTTCATGATCCGTCTACCCACTGATATACAGAAGATAACTTGTCACGATCTGGATCTAGGCCTTGACACGATAGACTATTTAATTTAAACTTGAGGCTAGAGACGCTTGAGTTTGAAATGTAACGAACTGTCTTTTGTGAAGAGACGAGGACCACTCTGTCACGTCATTGGCTGACAGGCGCACTGGAGAAATGGAATGAGTGAACTGGGACACTACTCCATTTATTACCGATTCAGAGTAATGTATGAAGATATTCAAATGAATAGATGACCGACATGACCAAAACGGACAAACAATTAAGAAAATACAATATGCTCAAAACTGGGTATTAGGGTAGAAATATAGATTACAAAAATTCACTTTTAAATTACAATAGCTTTGGAACAGAAAACGGTTTGGCAGTGATTCATACGTCAGATGAAGCTTATGGTTTTTAGAATGAACTAGGATTAAAACTGAATGTTAGTGTATTAAAAGCCTTGAAATGCCGTCCTTGAGAAAAGGCTCCCGTTGTTTGCCATGGTTTACTTGTGTTTTTTTTACATCAACGTGCTCCTCTGAACTAAGTCTGTCGAAATATCAACCACTCGTAATTGTAACTATAAGGCAACGCAACCTCACATCTGTCAAACGGAATGTACGAATGCCAGAAATCTACGGTGAGTTTGTAAGATAAATTCTCTGCAATCTTGGATTTCATTTATAACTTCCGTTCAGTCAGTGCTACGTAGGTTGCTCGAATTATTTTTGTATGTATGCAAATCCACCCGTACACCACTGCGCTCATCTGAGAATTGAATCAACAATACGTCGTATTTGATCCGAATCTCTTTAGATTTGTGTCGTACCGAACCACTGTGTACTTCAAAAATTCAGTACATGAAAGCGGAAATAACCAAGGTGAGTTTCACAATATGGTTATATGATGCCTTACAACATTTTGTAGTTACTTTCACATAACGTTCATATGTCCTATCACTCTCGTTAGGTTTCAGTCAAAAATGTGTATCTATGTCTCGTAAAGCGACGTACTATGGGGAAATGTATTGCATGTACACAAGCAATTCCGATCAATGCCTTAATTAGATACTTGCTAATCTCCCGATCTTAAGTGAAATCTTGTCAATTTTGAGAAAATGGCTCAAAAACACGAAATTAAGGGTTATCTTGAGGAAATTCATCCATGTTTTTGATAAAACTTTAATGCTTTTTCATAGTTCTGGTTCTCCCTAATACTTTCCGCAACTTCAGGGAAACCCATTTACGTTGTTCGGAAAAACCACAAGCTTGCCCATTTTCGTATCGTATATTAAAATTTAATAACAAATACAAATAATTTGTTGCGAATAATTTATGTCTTCATATTATTTGCTATAGCAATTCCTTTTTTTCTGTTCATCACGTGTAAGTAGTACTTTCACTAAGTGTTCTACAAAAAAAGAAACATTGCTCTTCTGCATAACAAACGTACTATAATAACAGCCAAATTATTTATAGAAGGCAAACAAATGCCCTATGTTCTAGCAATTATCGAACCTCTGAATGAGTTATGCAATCTGAAACATGTGTTACGTACGAATGTTAGTGTAAAATTATTTGCTAAATTAGAAACTTAGTTATATCTGTGAGCATTTGAAGAGCCAGTTGAAAATAAAAAACAGGCAGGAATTATTCAAGGACAAAAGCATAAATATATATCCAATTACAGGTCGAAAGTGCATTTAGCTCACCCTTCATTTGATTCATCATCCACGATTATTTACTTTATTTCTTGCGTTGTGTAAAATATTCTGCCTCGCAACATCCATCGCTTGTGCTATTTGGTTCTCTGAACAACTTACACTTCAAAACCGTGAGCATAGAGCATCTATTGCCCAGCCGTAGCTGATCCCTTGATGTGGTGGTCGGGCTTGCCTATCGTGATGATCCAACCGAGCTATATTGGCTGGAACATATGTTCCTGAAGGTTCTACCATGCCAGGCAGGTCGATTAGAGAGCGGTAAAACTAAAAGCAGCAGATTAAGGTCTGAGAGTGAAGTCGTACTGCTGACTGTAGAGCGGTTTGACAGCAGTGAGGTACTTCCCTCTGACAACCAGCATATGCGGCGATGCTGCCTTCCTACAAGAAAATCGGTATTGGGAACCCAACTGTTAACGAAACTATCTCAGAAAAAGATGGACATATTGTTCATTCTCAATCCAGGAGATTGGATCGATGGGCAGAACACTTTAAGGATCAGTTCAACAGGCCTTCAGCCACACTTCGGTTTCCCACATTCTCCAGTCTACCTGAATGGCAAGTTAATGTAAGTCCTCCAACTCTCTACGAAGTTGAAAATGCTATAGGAAATCTGAAGCGTGGGAGAGCGGCAAGCCCTGACAGGTTTACCTCTGAGATTTTTAAGGATGGTGGTCCAGTATTAGCAGCGAAATTGACTGAGGTCTTAGGTAGAATCTGGGAACTGGACGTAATCCCATCTGACTGGTCTTAATCACTGATTGTGCCAGTCTATAAAGAAGGACGAAATTTCTTTTGTGACAATCACGGAGGAATCAGTTTGACTAATATAGTGTCTAAAATATTAGCTTCGATAATACTTCGACGCCTAACTAAAGTACGTGAAGAGCGGACTAGAGAAAACAAGGCTGATTTTCGACCTGGACGTGGTTGTATGGACCAGATATTCACACTGCATCAGGTTCTAGAACATAGACACACATTCAGACGCCCCACAATCTTAGTATTTCTCGACCTTAATGCGGCATTCGACTCTGTTGATCTTGAGGTTCTATGGTAGTGTTTGACACTGAAAGGAGTACCAAAGAAGTACATTAACCTTGTAAAGGCTCTCTACTCGAACACAACAGGTCGAGTGAGGGCTTATGGTGAACTGTCATCAGAATTGATTGCCTCAAGTGGTGTTCGTCAGGGCTGTCCACTCTCTCCATTCCTGTTTAACTTTGTCGTTGACGTGCTTTTAGAGATAACACTTTCCACATCTGACTTTCCAGGGGTTGAACTTCTACCGTAAGATTCACTTGTTGACTTAGAGTATGCCGATGACATAGTTCTATTTAGTGAAGACGCTGACAAAATGCAGTCTGCTGACCACTTTAAGCAACAATGCAAGCATGTTCGGCATGCGATTCTCCCCCTCGAAATGCAAAATGTTGCTTCAGGATTGGGTTGCGTCGACACCCGAACTAGTGATAGGGAGTGAAGTAGTTGAGCGTGTCGACCACTTCACTTATCTTGGAAGTCTCATCAGCCCTTGTGGTTTGGTGTGTGACGAAATCTCAGCACGGATACAGAAGGCTCGACTTGCCTTTGCCAACTTGCGTCATTTGTGGCGTAGGCGAGATATCCGTCTATCAACCAAAGGACGTGTTTACTACATAGCAGTTTGTTCCATCCTACTTTATGGCATTGAAACATGGCTGGCAAGAGTAGAGGATATGCCTAGGTTACTAGTATTTGATCATAGATGTCTTCGAAACATTGCTCGTATATCCTGGGATCATGGAGTAAGTAACTCAGTTGTATGGAAACGGGTACTAGTTAAGGATGGCAGATCAATTAATGAAGTAATGAAACTTCATCAGTTGAGATAGCTGGTACACGTATTACGTATGCCGACCACCGACTGCCCCGACGTGAGATGTTTTATGCTGTTGGAGCAGGCTGGAAGAAAGCTAGGTGTGGCACGAATCCATGAAGTCACTGACAAGTGGACTGAGCCATGTTGGTAGGTGTAGACTACCTGGTTGGGGACCGCGAGACGATAGCAACCGATGGTTAGAGACCTTGAATGACATGGCTCAAAATCGTTTGCAATGACGCAGGTGCATCCACTCTCTGTGTTATCCCAAATTCTAATCTTCTGAATTAGTTATGTTTCTTTTTTTCTTTCCTAATTTATTTCACTTTATTATTCTCCTTGAATAACATCTTCAAACCCTAATCTTTCCGATTAATGCTTAAGCCTTTCTACATCTACCACAATGGGATTTTTATTGACAATTGCAAATTTGGTATTGCAACTCGAACTGATGTACGTACGTACGACGTTCTGCGTTACTGCTGAATGACTTAAGGATCTTGTGTGAACCTACTTTGAATCCTTCCATAGAATCCGTAATTACTAATAACTATTTGACTATTAGTTTCACGTGAGGTATAAGTAACTGCCTCTTTCGTCAACACATAAGCTAGACAGGTTTTGTTAGAATTCTGAAGATCATTATAAACAAGTTCTGGCAATTTGGTCGCCGAAAATTTCATAAAGAGCCGTCACCACTTACGAACTGATCACGAACCTTTGTTCCTCCAATGCAGCCTTAACAATATGCATTTCTTCAGGGGTTCATATTGGGGATGCGCAACTTAAAAATCCTACGTTTCACCTGTCTTTCACGGCAATAGATAAGGTTTTGATGTAAGCAGTCAGTTTGTCGATCTTGCTAGGCATATCAGTGACTCCTTATTGAATAATCTTGAGTGTTGTGCTATCATCATTGTGCAACCTAATGGTATCGTGTTTACAATTACTGCAACGTATGGGTTACTTACTGCCATAAAAGATGGAAGCGGTGGTGTAAACACCTTTTTTCTGGATGAACTGTGTTATGAGCATGAACTCAATAGTTACGTACTTATCTAATGGTGAAGAGTTCCCACTTAAAATGATTACAACAGGAAAGTCAACTGGAGCAAATCAAACTTCCGTTTCAACAACCTCTAGTTCTTCGGAGTTGTACAGGTGGTCGTTACGTTTACGTTTGACAGCCCTATGTATGAATGAATTACAAACATTTATCAACTCACCTTTTTGGCTTCTCAATTACACACGAAAGCATGTTGTCGTGTGAAATTATGCATTTGTAGCTGAGTACTCCATTGGATGAATCATTCATTTATCTACTAGTCATTTGAAAGTACGCTTCTTACGGACGTCGGCAGTTCAGGAATAATCATCCGAAAAAGGTTAATGGATTTATATGCCTTCCAAACAGTGATATCACCACCCTCCGTTTTGCCAAATACAATTCCCTCTAGCTTTTGCTTGGTTGACAAATGTACAGATGACGATGTCTCTGTACTACTACCTTTTAAATATGGTTTGTCAAGAAAATCTAGATCATACAATCGGCTGCACTAGGTGTACAATCTCTAAATATACAAGGCAATCGCAACACTGCTATGTAGACACAGTGTTGCCCACGTCATTTCCATCCACAGATTTTCGAGTTTCTCCGTTAGTGTCTGTGAAGTTGAACTTCCTTACAAACCCGGCTCTTAACTTACACAACTTTCAGTAAAGCGTTGATTAAAGGTAGCGCGCCGATTTCTCCACTCTTGGTCGCCACCCGTCCCTCATGTGTTTCATTACATTTTACTTCATTAGCCTTAAAGAAGAGGTTAGCTGTAGTGATGCTGGACAGGAGTAGTCGGAACGGGCATGTTGTCTGCACCTTTTTAAATTCGTTGCATACTGGCAAACGCGTTCGCATATGCCCACAATTGTATCATTAGGATAAGCGTATCTCTGATATGTGGATTTGAATATATTCATACAAGGAATGCTTGGAAAAATTCCCATGCTCTCTACTGGTGAACTCAATAGTAGCCCATCAGCTCCTTTAAAAGTTTTATTCACGGCTTCCGACTGTGTTATTTCTTTTGTATTAACTACTGAAAGTTTTTTTAGTTCTCCTTTCGGTCTGAGTTTCGAACAAATCCGTTCACTTATGATATCCAATTCTTCTTGTGAGAGAGTTTTACTTTCTGCATATTGTACGGTTGCGCTCACCTCATCAGCACGTTTAGAGCACATGCACTTAGAATAGTTGATAGTTTTCTTTTTTCGACAATGCACGACTCATTACAGTTACACGTAACGATGGTCTGAGCAGGGGTTGTTTTCTCTTTGGGGGCATCGACAGTCAAAGTCTTAGCCTGTCAAACAAGTGTCAGATGTGATAAAACAATGTCAGTGACTACGCATAATATTTCTTCTTTGTCTGATATCACTTACTAAGAGGAGTTCAGCATCCGACAAATTATTCATCAGATTATGAGGCTCCAAGGTTTCATCTAGTAAAATCTCTTTAAGGGGTAACATTCTCTACATGAATACGGTAGTGTCTGTTTACAGCGACCGATAAGCAGCCGACGATATAGTCGTAAACAATTTGTGGTACCATCTAATCATCCGTCACACCGCCTACCGTCTTTAACAGGTGGGAGGCACCATGGTCGACAGCATCAATAACTTTGAATGTCCGAGGAGCAGTGCGATATGAAAAGATACAAGAAAAGTTCAAACAGCTAGAAAATTCAACTAATTAAAAAAACATGGGAAAATAATGTACACAAACACACAGATGCAAAAAACAAAAAAGCCTCAAATAATTAAATTCCAAGTGATAGAAAACATTATAAAATCATTTTACAAAAGCGAAGAATGCTAAAAGCGTCATAGATAAGCCTCAACACAATCCACAGTACGATAAAAGCAGGCTTATTTACCTGTGTAACTCGACAGCACACGCTACGAACTGAATTTTACTTTTAGGCTGCCTTCAGTTTTATTTTTCTAAGATTCTCACATAGCTGGATCTCAATAAATATTGTCACCACTGTTTGTTAAGAGAGACCTAAACACACATCCCTCAAAGCTGAACATGAGATAACTGGGAAAATAAATGTTCAACATTTAACTTAGAAGGCCATCAATAGAGAACGCGAGAACAATGCAGACATCGGTCATTCTGTATGACATCCCCACTCACATTAAATATATTATTCTATCTTTAGCCCGAATGAGATCTTCAAAAGCGCTAAATGTCATGTTGCTGATTCTTACGAGGCGGCGAGTCAGGGTAGACAATGATGTGACTTACACGGAAGATCTTATCGATTAGACAGTTACATTATGATGAATCTAAAATTTTAAGTTTTAATCCATTATTAGAGCAGTACTAATAACTAAGTACACCATAATTCTACAAGTTTTAGGAAGTCCGGAATGGTGAGAACTGACATAAGCTCCTATGTTTGTGGATGAGTGCAGCAGTACAACTCGTTAGAGCTGCTGGAAATCGAGTCGGTGTTAGTATTTGACCGTGCGCTTTTAGTTTGTCTGATAAACACGTGGAAGCAGGAGTGCCAAAAATATTTTGTGATATAATTGGAAATTGATTAGCAGCAGATCCATTGAAGAAAAAGTAGAGAAATAGAAACAGATGCACGAAATCCGAGGTAGAGTGCTCAAGGTAATTCTGAAATCAAGACCTGTGTTTGAAACAAGTGTGGGGATATCGTGAGCATTAATGAAAACGACAAATGAAACGAGATATAGCAGGAAGATCGTAATAAATATATATAAGATATAATAGATATAATATACTTCTTCATGAGCAGGTACAAGCCATTGTTACAGGCATAATCTACAAATTACAACATTTGTTGGCTCACAACATGCTTCCCAACTTATTAAGTTTATAGTTGTTATAAAGTAGACTCGTAGAGCGCTTGCTGTAAACTATGACCCTTGGGGAACGCGTACGTCAAGTTTGTTTCAGACGTCAGAAGTCTTATAGCTGTACTCTTAGGGCAAGATTCTGAAGAAAGAGAAAGGAGAAACAGAAGAGCAGCAAGGAACTTTGATATGAACGCCAAACGTTGCCTAACAGTTTGTAGTAGAACAGTCAGAGCTATAATAAATTAGAGAGAAATGAGGTCAGAGGCTCCATTTAAGATAATGTAGTAATAAAGTACAATGAGTTGTGATGTTTAACAAGTTGGAGTAAGCTCACATGAGGGAATGGAAGTCAAGGTAGGTACAAGGAAAGTTGTTTATTAGAAGAGAGTGTGCATATAGAGGGTGAAGTGTTAAGAATACTAATAACCATATCTTTTATTGTCTAATTTTTTTGTCCATCCGATGCAAGCCACAAAATCCTAGTGTAAAAGTCCGAGTAAGTATGTTGTAGGTTGTCTTAGTAGAATGGATAATCCAGCATAAAATTGGAAACATGAGTCTGAGTTGTGAGCGTAGGAAGACAATCTATACCACAGGGTGATTGACTTGTTCTCAATCATAAAGAGCCTGATACAAACAAAATGCTCTTCCCCACAGACATGGGTGGATTGAAGTCATCGCTCTCACCATCAATGCTTGCTGGTCAGTAATTCCATCCTCCCTCCTTTTGTGATATTAGGCTCATTTAAGCTTATTTTTGCATATATGTCATACTTCACACAATGCTCCGTATTTCACATCCTGTTGGAAAACGCTACTTCTATAAGTACCATTTTACAAGCTTATCAGGCAGTTACAAATTATGAACTGTGGGTAAGGCATCGATGCAGTGCTTTAATTGCTTATAGTATAAAGTATAGTTTACCAATCAGAGGATAAACCTTAAGAAGGGTATAATGAAGGATAGTTGATTGTTAAGGCAGGCGGAAAAGTATAGAAGTATCTGAGTTGTAAGTGAGGTAGTGAGTGGAGAAATAATATTAATTGCTAGTCAACGCAGTGTACTGGAGAGTAAAAACTGATAAGGAATAAATAGGAAGAAACCCACACTAACTTGGCGCTGATGTTATTTTGTGTTGTCTTAACCAGTTAATGGGTAACAGGCTCCATAGATGCGGATCCACTGGTAGTAGGCAGTCAAGTGTGCGGTTCTCTTGAATTTTTAGGGTGTTAGTGATTGTCCCTTAGCGACCGAGTTTAGTTGAACAGTATCGATAGGTCCAGTGAGTTACCTGTCTACTTTAAGTGAAGAAATAGGGTGGAAAAGTAACTATTGCAGCTGCAAAGTAAGAAAAAATAGGGCAAACTGAACTTGAAGTCCATTTTTATCTAGACATGGAGACAGCCTATGATGTCTGAGTGTGGCGCAGATCTGCTCGTACGTGCTAGATCAGTGAGGGCTTGATCAAGCAGTTTTACAAACGTATGCAATTCATCAGACATATAGCTAATATCAAGAAATATCCTCAAGGTCAATTAAGATTCGTCCAAAGGTCGTCCTCACGATGCATTCACTCTTGTTATAAACATAGTTTTTGATTTCTAAACTCTATTTCCAATATTTTGTTCAATCCATCTGCTATTTATCATTTTCCTATCATACCACAAGAGAAAATGGAGGCTCTTGCTTCTAGGCGTTTAGCCAAATGTAGGAAAACGACAAAATCTAGCACAGTTTTAACGAGACGAGCTACGCCGTTCATCCGGAAGTAGGCGAGCCTATACCAGTTGTCTTCATCCCAGACATGTTGACGACTCTATTGATAGACAATGATGATAGTTGCAACTAAAACTACACGGATGATATCAAAAAAGTTGCAAGTTGACATAAACATTCGAAATCCGCTTAAGTATCTTGTAAATTACCAACGTAGATGATCTATGTCGAAATGATTGGAGGCTTACTCGAGTTAGACGTGAGTGGTGTGACAAACTAGCTAACGTCGAAGTCACACTTCGCGGTCAGCACCTTAAGTGGATTACCCCATCGACGTATCCAGGTATTATAGATGATTTAAAGACTGTACAACACTAAGGACGTTATTACAGCAATATAATTGTTAAAGTATATACAAGGGAAGGTGAGACCACTGCCGCATGGGCCAGTCCATGGCGTATGATTAACTGATGCGCGTTGGTTGTCCTTGACATTGACGAGGATTGATGATTTGTTCGATATTCAATGACCTAACTGCCAGATAATTTGTCTAGGGCTCAGTGGAATTTTGCTGGCCCTACAATACTCCCACACCAGATTCAACGGCCGTTTGACTCGGTACCAAACATGTCGGGAGTATTCGCGCGCCGGATATTGCCAAACGATTAATATGAATCCTCTGGATATTGACGAGCTGCAAAACAAATGGAAAGGAGGCGGCAGAAACTGATCGAGAAACAGCAAGTAATAATATGTTAGTAGAACGTTGGTTGAACGTAAGGCGAATAACCATAGAAATAATAACAAGAACATAACGTATATAGCTTTGACAAATAATTCAGTTCCTCAGACGAGAAACGCTAACTTTGCCGCAAGAGTAATGATGCTATAGAGATAGTAGTATAAGTGTATTATCAATGGATACGGATGTTTATACTGCCATTGATTTAAAGATGAATGTCAGACAATGTCGTTGACAACTTCTAGCTATATCTATATTCAACAGACTAACTGTAAGTACAGAAGTATAGTCGTGAAGAGTAATCGCGATTTCGTCATGCAAGGCTATTAATCCACTTGCAGTCAGTTTTGAAAGTCGACGACTGCTGTTACAGTCAGTAAGGATTGGAGGCTACGAATCCAGAGCGAAGACGGCACAATGAAGTCTCTAAAAGATGATAAACGGTGCTTGCTGCTTCTTTGTTCGATTAGCGAACAGAAAAATATCGAAAAGACCATAAGAAACAAAGAGTGTTACTCTAGACTCATGTCAATGATACCAGTGAAAAACGCTGTCAGTATTGGAATAGAGGCGACAATGTCGTTTCCAGTTTGCAGGAGATTAGCCCGACTGCACAAACTGATGATTCGCGCGAATGATAATGTCATCAGATCACCAATTGAACTGAACAGGTTTTAAATCGTCGAGTAGTTGAACAGCCGACTGATGTACCGAAATCATCTTTTAGATAGCAGACATGAGGAAATACTCCATAATATAAAGTACGATATCGAAGTAGAATAACTACAATGGTTCGGATGTGTTATAAAGTCAAATCTACATAACATCGTTCTTACGTATACTGATAGTTGCGCTGAACGTTCGTTTAGGTATTATTAGCGCAACAGTTGGACGTTTGGAGAAAAATATATATGAAAACAATGGTTGGGTTCGTGGAGAATTTTCGAGGACGTTTAGATAATTTCCAACCTATTATTGCATACAAATAAATCGAAAAATGGAATTAAAATGACTGTCGTGTAATAAAGAAATCGAGCCATGATTTACCGTGTAAAATAATAGCAAATACAAGTAGTAAACATTAATTAAAATGGACAACAACGATGTAACTAAAGTTTAGAGGGTTCAGGTAACGTGGCCACTTCGTAAAAGGCTGATAAAAAGAGCTTATTACCTAGCGTTAAGTGACATATTAAGTACGACAAAGTGTCTACTTAGGACATGAAATAAGATTGTTCGTGTACACGGAATATGTTTTATCATAGTATGCCGATTAACGAGTCATAAATGTACATGATTTCTACTAACTTAACGGAAGTGACAGAATATATGACTACTTAAAATGAAAGCAACTACGAAATGTTACTACGCAACATAAAGATAGTACGGAATAATCTAATGAAATTATGAAACTCGCACGGGTTAATCTTGCTTCCAAGTAATGAAGATATGAAGTGGACAGTAGTTTGAATCTGGATTATATGCGAGGTACTGTTGATTAGATTCTTCGACTAACACAGCGCTGTAGACTGAATTTGTATTAGTCCGAAATTAATTCAAGCCAAATACGTAGCATTGCCAGACGAACAGTCTAGTCGAGATCTAAGATTGCAGGAAATTTATAGTTTGAACTCACCGTAAATTTCTAGCATTTGTATCCTCTGTTTGGCCATGGAACTCAGCAATTGGAAATTAAGCAGGCAGTGGTCAGAAATCGAAATATTCTAGTGGATAGAGGTTAAGCAGGAAGACGAATTTAAAGTCGACAGTTAATCTTGTCTCGCATACACTAGTGGATAAGTTACAAACCGATGTGCGTTCGTGTTGCCTTGCGGCTATACCCACGAGTGGTTGATATTTTAACAGACATATTACACAGGAGCCTTTATATGCTGCTAATGCTTATTAAAGAACCACGATAACCGACTACAATCGTAGTTGACTAGTTCAAAATGGTTCAAATGGTTGTGAACAAAATAGAAGAAGCTTTCGCTTAACAGGATTCCGTGTCTAGTAGCAGGGGATCACCAATACCTCCAGGCAAGAACCTAGGTATGTTAACGATAAAAGAGAAAAAAATTGGTAAATCATAGTAAGATACTATCCATAGTCCTTAAAAATAGATCAAGTCGCCTCTTGAAGGACTCCTGGGAAGTTGTTTGGACTAGCTCAGCCGGCAGCAAATTCCAGCATTTGACAACTCTTAATTAGTAAAAGTTGTGCCTGCAGTTCATTCTACTATGTTGTACCTCTAATTTATTGGTGTTGCCCCTTAGGTTAGTGTTGGGACTAAGCTCTTCTGTTTCTCCTTTCTCTTTCTTCAGAATCTTGCCCTAAGAGTACAGCTATAAGACTTCTGACGTCTGAAACAAACTTGACGTACGCGTTCCCCAAGGGTCATAGTTTACAGCAAGCGCTCTACGAGTCTACTTTATAACAACTATAAACTTAATAAGTTGGGAAGCATGTTGTGAGCCAACAAATGTTGTAATTTGTAGATTATGCCTGTAACAATGGCTTGTACCTGCTCATGAAGAAGTATATTATATCTATTATATCTTATATATATTTATTACGATCTTCCTGCTATATCTCGTTTCATTTGTCGTTTTCATTAATGCTCACGATATCCCCACACTTGTTTCAAACACAGGTCTTGATTTCAGAATTACCTTGAGCACTCTACCTCGGATTTCGTGCATCTGTTTCTATTTCTCTACTTTTTCTTCAATGGATCTGCTGCTAATCAATTTCCAATTATATCACAAAATATTTTTGGCACTCCTGCTTCCACGTGTTTATCAGACAAACTAAAAGCGCACGGTCAAATACTAACACCGACTCGATTTCCAGCAGCTCTAACGAGTTGTACTGCTGCACTCATCCACAAACATAGGAGCTTATGTCAGTTCTCACCATTCCGGACTTCCTAAAACTTGTAGAATTATGGTGTACTTAGTTATTAGTACTGCTCTAATAATGGATTAAAACTTAAAATTTTAGATTCATCATAATGTAACTGTCTAATCGATAAGATCTTCCGTGTAAGTCACATCATTGTCTACCCTGACTCGCCGCCTCGTAAGAATCAGCAACATGACATTTAGCGCTTTTGAAGATCTCATTCGGGCTAAAGATAGAATAATATATTTAATGTGAGTGGGGATGTCATACAGAATGACCGATGTCTGCATTGTTCTCACGTTCTCTATTGATGGCCTTCTAAGTTAAATGTTGAACATTTATTTTCCCAGTTATCTCATGTTCAGCTTTGAGGGATGTGTGTTTAGGTCTCTCTTAACAAACAGTGGTGACAATATTTATTGAGATCCAGCTATGTGAGAATCTTAGAAAAATAAAACTGAAGGCAGCCTAAAAGTAAAATTCAGTTCGTAGCGTGTGCTGTCGAGTTACACAGGTAAATAAGCCTGCTTTTATCGTACTGTGGATTGTGTTGAGGCTTATCTATGACGCTTTTAGCATTCTTCGCTTTTGTAAAATGATTTTATAATGTTTTCTATCACTTGGAATTTAATTATTTGAGGCTTTTTTGTTTTTTGCATCTGTGTGTTTGTGTACATTATTTTCCCATGTTTTTTTTAATTAGTTGAATTTTCTAGCTGTTTGAACTTTTCTTGTATCTTTTCATATCGCACTGCTCCTCGGACATTCAAAGTTATTGATGCTGTCGACCATGGTGCCTCCCACCTGTTAAAGACGGTAGGCGGTGTGACGGATGATTAGATGGTACCACAAATTGTTTACGACTATATCGTCGGCTGCTTATCGGTCGCTGTAAACAGACACTACCGTATTCATGTAGAGAATGTTACCCCTTAAAGAGATTTTACTAGATGAAACCTTGGAGCCTCATAATCTGATGAATAATTTGTCGGATGCTGAACTCCTCTTAGTAAGTGATATCAGACAAAGAAGAAATATTATGCGTAGTCACTGACATTGTTTTATCACATCTGACACTTGTTTGACAGGCTAAGACTTTGACTGTCGATGCCCCCAAAGAGAAAACAACCCCTGCTCAGACCATCGTTACGTGTAACTGTAATGAGTCGTGCATTGTCGAAAAAAGAAAACTATCAACTATTCAAAGTGCATGTGCTCTAAACGTGCTGATGAGGTGAGCGCAACCGTACAATATGCAGAAAGTAAAACTCTCTCACAAGAAGAATTGGATATCATAAGTGAACGGATTTGTTCGAAACTCAGACCGAAAGGAGAACTAAAAAAACTTTCAGTAGTTAATACAAAAGAAATAACACAGTCGGAAGCCGTGAATAAAACTTTTAAAGGAGCTGATGGGCTACTATTGAGTTCACCAGTAGAGAGCATGGGAATTTTTCCAAGCATTCCTTGTATGAATATATTCAAATCCACATATCAGAGATACGCTTATCCTAATGATACAATTGTGGGCATATGCGAACGCGTTTGCCAGTATGCAACGAATTTAAAAAGGTGCAGACAACATGCCCGTTCCGACTACTCCTGTCCAGCATCACTACAGCTAACCTCTTCTTTAAGGCTAATGAAGTAAAATGTAATGAAACACATGAGGGACGGGTGGCGACCAAGAGTGGAGAAATCGGCGCGCTACCTTTAATCAACGCTTTACTGAAAGTTGTGTAAGTTAAGAGCCGGGTTTGTAAGGAAGTTCAACTTCACAGACACTAACGGAGAAACTCGAAAATCTGTGGATGGAAATGACGTGGGCAACACTGTGTCTACATAGCAGTGTTGCGATTGCCTTGTATATTTAGAGATTGTACACCTAGTGCAGCCGATTGTATGATCTAGATTTTCTTGACAAACCATATTTAAAAGGTAGTAGTACAGAGACATCGTCATCTGTACATTTGTCAACCAAGCAAAAGCTAGAGGGAATTGTATTTGGCAAAACGGAGGGTGGTGATATCACTGTTTGGAAGGCATATAAATCCATTAACCTTTTTCGGATGATTATTCCTGAACTGCCGACGTCCGTAAGAAGCGTACTTTCAAATGACTAGTAGATAAATGAATGATTCATCCAATGGAGTACTCAGCTACAAATGCATAATTTCACACGACAACATGCTTTCGTGTGTAATTGAGAAGCCAAAAAGGTGAGTTGATAAATGTTTGTAATTCATTCATACATAGGGCTGTCAAACGTAAACGTAACGACCACCTGTACAACTCCGAAGAACTAGAGGTTGTTGAAACGGAAGTTTGATTTGCTCCAGTTGACTTTCCTGTTGTAATCATTTTAAGTGGGAACTCTTCACCATTAGATAAGTACGTAACTATTGAGTTCATGCTCATAACACAGTTCATCCAGAAAAAAGGTGTTTACACCACCGCTTCCATCTTTTATGGCAGTTAGTAACCCATACGTTGCAGTAATTGTAAACACGATACCATTAGGTTGCACAATGATGATAGCACAACACTGAAGATTATTCAATAAGGAGTCACTGATATGCCTAGCAAGATCGACAAACTGACTGCTTACATCAAAACCTTATCTATTGCCGTGAAAGACAGGTGAAACGTAGGATTTTTAAGTTGCGCATCCCCAATATGAACCCCTGAAGAAATGCATATTGTTAAGGCTGCATTGGAGGAACAAAGGTTCGTGATCAGTTCGTAAGTGGTGACGGCTCTTTATGAAATTTTCGGCGACCAAATTGCCAGAACTTGTTTATAATGATCTTCAGAATTCTAACAAAACCTGTCTAGCTTATGTGTTGACGAAAGAGGCAGTTACTTATACCTCACGTGAAACTAATAGTCAAATAGTTATTAGTAATTACGGATTCTATGGAAGGATTCAAAGTAGGTTCACACAAGATCCTTAAGTCATTCAGCAGTAACGCAGAACGTCGTACGTACGTACATCAGTTCGAGTTGCAATACCAAATTTGCAATTGTCAATAAAAATCCCATTGTGGTAGATGTAGAAAGGCTTAAGCATTAATCGGAAAGATTAGGGTTTGAAGATGTTATTCAAGGAGAATAATAAAGTGAAATAAATTAGGAAAGAAAAAAAGAAACATAACTAATTCAGAAGATTAGAATTTGGGATAACACAGAGAGTGGATGCACCTGCGTCATTGCAAACGATTTTGAGCCATGTCATTCAAGGTCTCTAACCATCGGTTGCTATCGTCTCGCGGTCCCCAACCAGGTAGTCTACACCTACCAACATGGCTCAGTCCACTTGTCAGTGACTTCATGGATTCGTGCCACACCTAGCTTTCTTCCAGCCTGCTCCAACAGCATAAAACATCTCACGTCGGGGCAGTCGGTGGTCGGCATACGTAATACGTGTACCAGCTATCTCAACTGATGAAGTTTCATTACTTCATTAATTGATCTGCCATCCTTAACTAGTACCCGTTTCCATACAACTGAGTTACTTACTCCATGATCCCAGGATATACGAGCAATGTTTCGAAGACATCTATGATCAAATACTAGTAACCTAGGCATATCCTCTACTCTTGCCAGCCATGTTTCAATGCCATAAAGTAGGATGGAACAAACTGCTATGTAGTAAACACGTCCTTTGGTTGATAGACGGATATCTCGCCTACGCCACAAATGACGCAAGTTGGCAAAGGCAAGTCGAGCCTTCTGTATCCGTGCTGAGATTTCGTCACACACCAAACCACAAGGGCTGATGAGACTTCCAAGATAAGTGAAGTGGTCGACACGCTCAACTACTTCACTCCCTATCACTAGTTCGGGTGTCGACGCAACCCAATCCTGAAGCAACATTTTGCATTTCGAGGGGGAGAATCGCATGCCGAACATGCTTGCATTGTTGCTTAAAGTGGTCAGCAGACTGCATTTTGTCAGCGTCTTCACTAAATAGAACTATGTCATCGGCATACTCTAAGTCAACAAGTGAATCTTACGGTAGAAGTTCAACCCCTGGAAAGTCAGATGTGGAAAGTGTTATCTCTAAAAGCACGTCAACGACAAAGTTAAACAGGAATGGAGAGAGTGGACAGCCCTGACGAACACCACTTGAGGCAATCAATTCTGATGACAGTTCACCATAAGCCCCCCTCAACAGTAAATTATCCGGAAGAAATAGAGTGTAATCAATGTATTTTCCCCATATGATTTGTCATATCAGTGAAGGAGAAATAAGTCCAATGAATTGCATTTTCTCATAGTATTAGAACATGTTGCACACAAGCATTTATAAGATGTCATTGAAGGTTTTAACACTTTACATACATGACAAGGGGATTGTGATAATTACAATTTCGAGTATACTACTTACCTTTTATCAGTAACTGCCCCCACATACATATTCCCAAGCTTTTATAATTCAATTAATTCGTGCAATTAGAAACAATGTCAGTGTCTTACTGTTTGTTCATTAGACATGCAGCTCCTTGAAATACTTAGCTAACAGCTCCATCATATATCCTCTACTTGAAGCAGGCGTTGAAGATGTCGTGCAGAACGGTAATAAAAGCCGTGCAACTAAACAATCTAGCTCATAGAACACCACACTATCGAAATAAATCATCACAACAACTCATCAAAAATATATCTCTCATTTTTCGTACATACATTTAGGAGATATTGATTGGAAAAGAACATGATCCATTGATAGTAGGGAGAAAAATTACTGCTTTCAATGGCATTTTCGAGCCTTTACGTATGGAAGTATTAAACAATGGTAAGTTCTCTCAATGTATTTTGTAATATCTGTTTGCGGTAAATAAATCCTCAAAATAGTTAGTTCTGCATGTATTGGACATTGATTCTGACTACACTACTTTTACTGGGCACACCCTAGTTGATGGCGCTCGGTCACATATCCTCACCAGATCACGAGTGGGTACGCTATACTACGCATCCCTTTCAACTACTAGCCAGCATAGATCCAACGCTTCCCGACATACTGACAACCTTTCAAATGTATCTCCGAACTCATTCGTTCCTCGATTCTGACTTGACTGGACCGGTATCCTTCCATAATCAAGGTGTTACAGATAAAAGCGTTGTAAAACGCTGAATATATCTGGCGCCTTCACATCAGTTATGACTAAAGAAGTCCGTAGTGTCGTTGAATATGAATTATTGTGGTGTTTGAATCAACTAATGACTCCTTTGAACTTGTTGGACAGACACAGGATGAACTTAAGAAGACGTGCAATCAATTACAGACAGTTAGACTCCAATTTAAGCTGTGGCGGATGTGGCGTTTGAATGAACTAATGACTTCTTTGTACTTGTTGAATGTTTGATTTCGAATTCTAAATACAGTACATTCGTTAGTGCTTGTGTAGTACTTCTTGTTTCAATTGCGTTATCTCTGGGATTCTTAGTTCATACTATAATTCAATTACTCCTAATTGTCATAATTACTGACCATTCGATGGTGAAACTCTTCATTTCGTCAATGTTTTTTACTCAGACTGTAGGATTGTATTTACGGTAATTTAACAAATAAGAGTAGTCCTTTAAAAAGTACAAATATGATTATGTGATAAAATGTTCGAGAGAAATTATCGTAACTGTCAAGAAATTAAGCAGAAATAATAAGATGGTACCAAAAATGTATGGAAGATAATTGTTCCCATGATGAGGGTACTGTTATACATATGTATATATGATTAAACTAAAAATAACGTGTTAACCACTAAGATACGGTTATATTGCTATTATTCGAAATTAACGGATTTACAAACTATTCAGATCCCTCTAGATATAATGTATATCTAAACGAATATTTTGTCAATATGTTCCATGAAAGTTGATTAGTATTGGATGGTTCAGTTTTCGTACTGATCTGTCAGATACTCAAAAGTTGGATAAAAATGGAGGTACGCAGAAATAATTTTAATTTTTTGGACTTTATATTTAAGACCCTATATATATATATCAACATTTTAAACTGCTATATACGACATGGCACTTCACTTTAATTTACTTACACATAAATTGCGAATATTCAACATTTCACCGAAAAAGACTAAGCTTATTTAATTACGTCGAACTAGCAAAATGTTAATTATGAACTACGAAAGTGACGTTTTAATGGAAAGAAACTTTGTTCTTATTGAAAAAATGTAAATCTCAACAGATAGATAAATGATTCCATCACAGCTATTCATTATGTCACGAGATTGAAGTTTGACGGTTATATGCAATCGCCAGTGCAACTCCTACATTTCACCAACCTGATAATGTAGAGGAACGAGACCAAGATTTCATTGAAAACCTTATTGCTAAAAGCCGAAAAATCATGCTTGCAAACAATGGGCATGTACTGGCCTAGATAAGGAAATAAGCGTACTGACATTAGCTAGATAAACAGTTCATATAATCACAATAGCCTGACCACATTTGCATCTCCATCTTATTGGGCTTGTAATCAAATGTGACATGTCGAGCTTTGGCTTGGTAATCAATATTTAATTTTAGAAGCGTACAGTAAACACTCACTTACATGATTATTGTAACCAATTGGTGGTAATGTTTATTTTATAGCTATCTTTGCTTCAGATTCTCTTTCGCAAATAAAAACACCACGCTTATGAACTATATAACAAATAGATAGAAAATCATCCTAGAATATTCATTAAGTCGATTCCATAGTTTTCCTTTAGAAAACAATGCCGTGGAGCTGATTCTCAGAAAGTGAAGAATGCTATAAACTTAAACGTGTTGGTTTGTACTACCCTTAAATACTCTGTAAATATGAAAAACTCGAAAAATTGAAGCACAACATATGTTCATTTTTGTAGTAAAAGTAAACAAAATTCAGTCTTAATAAATTATAATCGAGCATAACAGAAATAGCTACCACAAGTCTGATATGCAATTCGTAATACATATATTCATTAGGCGTCAAGTGCCAGAATGTACCGGAAAACGTTGAAATATCACAGCCGATAATTTTTGAAATCTGATCATTTTAGAGAACGGGTCAGGGTACATATTTGCTTAATTAAAGTATAGTTCATATTCTTCTTTCTGTTTTTAAATGTCTCTAATTATCTCTTTCTATACTTCACAGCCAAAGTATCTTGTTTCATCTTTCCTAATGGAAAAATAACTATTTTTTTATGAAAATGTAAGCTATACTATTTAGCCATTTATATAATGGTTTTAAGAACTTAAGTTCATTCTACTCCCCCAAAACGCTACATAGCAATTTCTCAGTCCTGTCATTATGAGCATACATGTTCTATAAAATTAATGGTATTTTTATAACAGAACTTAATAGGCTATTGATATACATCTTTTTTCAATAAGACTAAACGTTAACAATCAATACTGAGAAAACTGATTACAAAGGTAGTGAAAACAATAATAATAATATTAGTGTATAACATTTAACAAGCATCTAGCTTATAATGATACATTGTTTTAGCGTAATATTCTTAGAGACTAATAAAGAAAAGAAAATATAATATTCAACAACGAATGTTCGAAATATAAACCACTTGTACTTTATATAAACTAGTCAGTTATATTAAATATTATCAATTTAATATTTAGTTATACAATTAAGACAGATCTGAATAGGCCGTTAGACAATTTCATGCTTAATCACTTAATGTTTGTAAATCGGATCATTTTGGTTCATAATGACATCTTCTGTGTTACTGTTTGAAACATCTAATGATAAAATAATTATGTATGCACTAATAATACAATAATATAAAAATATATTTCAAGATAGAGAAGCAATCATGAATAAGCAATATTATTGATACTTTGATAATGACAGTAATAATAACGTTTTTATTCAATGGTATATATTCAGTAAAATATCAAACTGTTAATTTATAATATTTCAACAAGTTCTCTTACTCTCGTAACACATCATATATATGTATGTATATTTAAGTGCAATAAGTAAGAAAGTTGTATCAGATTTTTATAATAAAATATGAATTTATATTACTGTGAATAAGCAACAGGTTCAAGAGCATAACCTATTGGTCAGCTCAGTCGTTACAATGTGATTTAACTAAAAGGAATTTCATGATAGTTTTAAAGTTCCATTCTGATTGTTATGACGTCTGCTTGTTTATGTGAATTTCCTTGTATAATTACGATAAAAAGAAGTGAATATAAAGCACAAATATAGGATTATATTATACGTTGCACTACGTCAGCCGCGTAAAACTTTACAATCGTTCAATGTTACTGCAGTCAACAGTCAGTAACAACGTGAAACTTCGTACGTACGCACATCAGTTCGAGTTTCCATACCATATTTGCACAGAGATGCAGTTGTTGATTCAAACCCCATAGTGACAGAGGTTGTAAGAGTATAAACAGTAATCGGAAACATTAGGGTTTGAAGATGTTATTCAAGAAGTATAATACAGTGAAATAAATTTGAAAAGAGAAAAAAAAAGAAGGAACATGAAGAATTCAGAAGACTAGGATTTGGGAGAACACAAAGAGTGGATGCACCTGCGCCATTGCAAACGATTTTGAGCCATGTCATTCAAGGTCTCTAACCATCGGTTGCTATCGTCTCGCGGTCCCCAACCAGGTAGTCTACACCTACCAACATGGCTCAGTCCACTTGTCAGTGACTTCATGGATTCGTGCCACACCTAGCTTTCTTCCAGCCTGCTCCAACAGCATAAAACATCTCACGTCGGGGCAGTCGGTGGTCGGCATACGTAATACGTGTACCAGCTATCTCAACTGATGAAGTTTCATTACTTCATTAATTGATCTGCCATCCTTAACTAGTACCCGTTTCCATACAACTGAGTTACTTACTCCATGATCCCAGGATATACGAGCAATGTTTCGAAGACATCTATGATCAAATACTAGTAACCTAGGCATATCCTCTACTCTTGCCAGCCATGTTTCAATGCCATAAAGTAGGATGGAACAAACTGCTATGTAGTAAACACGTCCTTTGGTTGATAGACGGATATCTCGCTTACGCCACAAATGACGCCGTGGAATGGTATTTCTTGAGGAACCTGAGAAGGAAGTCGGATTAGTGTTGGTCTTAACGACCCGGGAGCGTGACCACAGAGCCCAAGAAACAACTGATTGCGCCCGATCGCACACGGCTTCTTCGTGGGGGGTTTTTAATGTGTTAGCTCCGTTCTTCAAAGTGCCTTACCGCCGGAGACGGAAATCCGTGAGTTAAGGTGATGTGTGACATTTTTAGGTTCAACCTTTTCTAACCCCTTCTCTCCTTGTGAGAAGTCTAGTCTATAACAAAGGATAAAAGTCCTCTTGTGATAATCACAGATGAATCAGTTCGACTAATAGTGTCTAAAATATTAACAGACTAGAGAAAACCAGGCCGCTGTTACTTGTTGTCGCTACCTTTTCCATCTCTCTCGCTTTCGCTACCCACCACTGTTCACGATCATTGCGTAGGCTTCTTGTCAGCTTACGCTTAAGCCTACTCCGCTCTTCGTTATGTTCAGAGCCAGATGGAATGAGTTTTCGAGCATCTATCAGTGCGGTAGATGCTGCTGAGATCCAGTGTTTCTCCCTAACCTCGTGGTTTACCGTACTTGCAGACATCACTGCTGTTTCCACAGCTATTCGGATGTCATTCCACGCTGCCTCGGGGTGGGCATCACTTACATGGCTGTCTAACTGTTTTTCTAGTTGTTCCTGAAATATACTCTTAGCTTGACTATCATTAAGTAGAACCCCAAGGGGTTTCCTTGTACCATCTTTCCTACGTCCAGTAAGACGTAAACAAATACGTGCTCGCACCAGAGCATGATCTGAGTCTAAACATGTGCTCCAGAATGAGCGACAGTCTTCTATCGAGCCCCTCCATCGGTGGCTGATAGCGATGTGATCTATTTGGGTCCAGCGTTGAGACGAATTAGGGGGTCGCCATGTTAAAAGATGTTTTTCCTTATGCTTAAAGTTAGTGTTTGCAAGAAAGAGGAGGTTATCTGAGCATAGCTGCAACAGACGGTCGCCGTTATCTGTTCTTTGAACCGCGACACCATAAGATCCACCCAGGTGTCTTTCCTTTTCGCTTAGTTTACCTACTTAAGCAATAAAGTCACAAGCCACTATTACTACATCAGAGCGCCTAACTTATCGGAGAAGGTTGGAAGGCTTTCTGTAAAACTCATCTTTCACATCATCTGAGTTGCAGTTAGTGGGAGAATAGGCAGAGACGACGAAGAGGCAACGACGAGTGTCCCTATCTTTCCGAGTCCTTACTGTTCCGTTTAATCGGACAGTTTAAAAACGACTGTCTACAGGGATCCAGTCTAAGAGAGCTAGTTCTGCCCTAGAACTCAATGCTATACCTACGCCAGCGAGGCCACGGGAAGCAGCATCAGGGCTTCCAGATACACGAAGCGTAAATCGAGTTGGTTCGTTACTTTGACATGGTGCAGTCAAATGAATGACACTACTCGGATCCTGTATGCGCGTTTCGGAGGCTCAGCACACATTGATGGAGCGAGATTCTAAAGTCCTAGCTAAGGAAGCCTATTGTCCTATTTGGCCCAGTGTTCGAACGTTGAAAACTCCTACGTGTAGTTTAGAGCGTGGTTTCAGGAGACCAGGGATGACGTTCCGCGTACTTGAAACGTTTGTCCTAGCGGTGCGAGGTGATAAAGGGACGTGAGGAGGGTTTGTCGTGGAAATAAGAGAGTTGTTAGATGTAGGGGGAATTTGAATGTGACCAACTTGGTCTCGTGTGCTGTTACGAGTATGAGGGCTGATGTCGCTTCCCGGCTGCCCACACCGTGGAAGGGTATTTCTTGAGGAACTTGAAAAGGTAATCGAATTAGTGTTTGTCTTGGCGACCTGGAAGCGTGACCGCAGAGCCCAAGAAACAACTGCTTGAGGTCGGTCGCACACGGCCTTTTTGTGGGAGGTTTTAATTTGTTAGCCCCGTTCTTCAAAGGGCCTTACCGCCGGAGACGGAAATCCGTGAGGTAAGGTGAGGTGTGACATTTTTAGGTTCAACCTTTTCTAACCCCTTCCTTCCCTGTGAGAAGGCAGCATCGCTGCAAATGCTGGTTGTCAAAGGGAGACACCTTACTGCTGTCACACCCCTCTACAGTCAGCAGTACGACTTCGCCCTCAGACATTAAGTTGCTGCTTTTAGTCTTACCGTTCTTCAATCGTTAGGAGGTGTAGGAAGGATTTGAATGTGACCAACTAATCTGTTAACACAATCAAATAACATTTGATTGTTATTTTCCTATTAATAACAACTGCATTGTAAGTGGATTTTAGTAATTAAAATAGAGAAATGAACTGAACAATATTATATATAAGAAATACTTTAACGAAGACTAATATACCAAAATTATTAGTCACATCTATTACTAGCAATATCTTATGGTACGTGTAACTAAATGAGCACATAGACGTTTTAACAAACGTAAGCAGATTTTGACTTTAATATTGTTTACTGACATTCAGATTCCGACTGAAATACAAGACAAACTAGGTGACTTGTCAATATCTGACGGCTTCGGATACAATCAAATGAATGAAAGTAAGGAATATTTTTAAAACATCATGTTATCACAAGACATGTGTTTTCTTAAAGTACTACTCTTATTGATATAAAATTGATATTATTTTATAATGCCATTTTTAGTCAGACCATACAAAATATTCAGTTTGTGACATCATTTACAATCCTGTCAACCTTGAACAAGTGATTGAGATACTATTGAAATCTCAATTTCGCCAAATTTATTGTTAGTTGTTTTTGTTTGTTTTACGATACAGCAAGCATTTGTAGAAATTCAGCTATAAATATCTCACTGTTTTTGATCATATTTCAACACTAAACTTCCCGAGTAACGTAATTTCAATCACAGAATTCCACTATTCCTGATATTCTTTTTATGTCTGATATATTACATGTTTATGACATAGATTTCTGCTTTAGAAAACCCACTGTTATGAGGGTTTTGATTTGTACTGTACACAAAATCACTTACTTATTCATACCTGACGGGACCAAGAGTACCCAACTAACATACTCAGATCGACAAAACTCTTATAAACTAAATCTAAAACAATGAAGATAACATGAATATTGGGTAGTGAGTAGAATATTGCGATTTTCATTATTCTGTTTGTATATATTTGTTTACATTATGAGTAGAATATTTTTGCTAGTTCACAATCACAAATATTTCACAGTTTAAATTCCATTTACCATATTCTTACCAAGTTTGAAAATGGCAACACCTGTGTACTTGGAGTGCGAACAGTGCGTAATGGTTGACAAACAAATCTGTCATCTCTTATTGGTGTAGCCTTGTCCAACTTTTTAAGATGAATATCTAACTCACATTGATTTACGAGCAATGTATCATTTAGTTATTGTCAAACGCACATTTATCAGTATAGGGATTTGTGGAGATTGTAGTATTTTTACAGTTGGAATCACGAGTCTATATACGCTAGACCACCACTGAAAACCTGGTAACACTGGACGGGTTTTTCGTCCTACTATGGGACTCCTCGGCATCGCGCATCAGCTTTATTCGCAATTCATTACAACCAGTTACTTCGTTTAGATTTTACTCATAATACATACTCGAACCTGACTGATTTATTTCAATTGTGTGCATCTGTACACCGACTAGTTATAGATAAACGAGAAAAGCGAATAAAACATCAGGAACAAATGTTATTTGAGAAATAATGAGATAGATAGCTATGCTTTATTGAAAACTTTGAATAAATTTCTCTATTATGAGTTATGCTTTTAAATTAAACGGTTATACGAGAACACTAAGCAAACACTTCTACTATTTGAATACTATTGAAAATTCTACATCCTAAACAGTAACCTAAGCAAAAATTTTGCGTAACCACTGCTTTACCTATTCTTTTTACTCAAGTACCCAAACGTCTTGTGTACAGTCGTATACAAATACCTATATTCATGGTAAAATCTGGCGCGTTAGTTAAACTTACGCCAACAAAAGGTAAGCAAGGAAAATATTGTGTGTTTATTTATATATATACATATTCGCTGTGGAGTTAAATACTCCTTGTACATCAAGCTAACCTGTTTTCATTTTTGCCTGTCGAACGTTTCACGTGAAATCTCAATGGTGGAAACAATGGTAAGCTTTACACCATAAACTTAGAACATTATGTCATTAGAATATATGCTCTTGTGAATTTAAATCTCCCAAGTACAAAGTATACTGGTAGATTTCGTCTATTCAAACTAAAGTTACTTAGTAGACTACAAGAAACTCTGAAATGACGTAATTACTAATCCAGACTGAATTTTATTTATTTTTACAGGTCGGTGTAATGATGTGAACCACATTTCTGCATCCACTCTAGAAATCATGGTTTATGTTTAAGAACATTTAGACTAAACAAAAGACACAGTACAAAACTTGATAATCCATGAATAAAATCAATAATAAGTGTGTATACTATATTGACGACACACTTCATCAACATCAGATTATATTTTAATTCTTCGGAAATATCGAAAGATGCCCAGAAGAGTAAAGACAGTTGAGCAGAGATTTTTCGTTTTGACGATTTCACTTACTTAAGCTGTACAATCGTATTTATATTTGATTTTATTTACTAAAATAGTAGTCCATAGTAAAATAGAATGGTGCTGAGTTATTAATAACTGAAAGTGATATCTTGTCATCAATTGTTTACGAAAATCAGATGTTGAAAGGAAATTATTGTCTTTACAAATATCAATTATCCATCATTATAAGTTTTGGTAGCAAACCTATACTACACTGACGGCCTTCAGTCATCAGTCAAAATTAAGCTAGATGATGCACGAATTTAAAACGCCTTTGTGGATAGCCTACTGATGAAACTCGTGATTTCCATTAAATTTCGTATTCCGAGAGGATTGGAAGCTGGGACTAACAGGGTTAGGAGATACGTTCGAGAGGTTTAGGAGTTGGGATCTAAAAGACGTAGTACTAGGAATTAAGGTATAGCTTGATTACAGAACTATGTTCTCCGGTTTAAATTAGCGATATTTAGCACTAATAAGTTCATGAATTGTGTTCAAACTAATGATTCCCCGTAATACTGTCATTTTCCATACACACTTTAGAGCTCTCACACGAAGGCTGCACGCTGATTAATCCATCTTAAGGTCATCCCCAAAATCACTTATGGTCTTTAGCAGTGTATAGTCGTACCTATTTATTTATCCTGCTCTTAATAATTATCAGGTGAACAATCATCTTGACCTTAACATTTTTCACTAGAAAGTTTTTACGTAATATCTCGTGAACACCTGATTTTCGTAAACAATTCATGGAAATATATCACTTCAAGTTTTTATATTAATTATTTAACACCATTCTATTTTACTGTGGACTACTAATTTAGCAATTATAATTAACTTTAAAAGTACTTTTACCCCTTGTAAAAAGTAAGTGCGTAGATGTGATAATTCATGAAATCTTAATTACTACTGATATCATATTATATAACAGCAGAATACTTTGATTACTTCGCATTCACCATTTTGTTTGGTTTGCAAATCAAACGTCTGTTAGTTTGTAGAGGTTTCTTCATCTTTAACTCAGTGAATATTCAAATTCACTTTTTATACTCATTACAATATTCCAAATATAACAATTGAAAATGATATTTCAACTACTCAACCTTCATTAAAACAAAATTCAACATACCACAATACATTTATTGGATAGACGTATCATTTCCCCTTGGTACACACGATTTCCAAAACGTCTGGAGTGATAGAAGAGATTTTTGAAGAAAAGCAGCATTTTATCATTAGAAATCCAAATGTGTTCATTATTTTCAGAAAGATTATCCAGTGATAATTTACTCACTCAGAAAAATTCTTTCTTTCCTCTTAGTGTTACTTTTTGGGTTTCGGCATAGTGCGTTCACCAGAGGAATACGCAGAAGAATTGCTGAAAATACATCAGCCTTTGACAAGTCATAGTAAACGAAGACTCGCAATCAGCAAACCAACAAGTCACTGAGAGCTAATTTTTAATGCGTACTGCTACATGTAATCAGTGACCATAGTTACTTCATGAGACACCAAGCTGACTGCAAAGCAACATCCAATCGACTTCAATGTCAACAACAGCATAAAATCTCTTGCATTTCCTCTAAATTCCGTATTGTAAGAAAACTTGTTCACTGTAGTCAAACGCAGCTGATAGATAAATAAGAACAGTCATAGGAAAAGTGCTCATACTATCAGTGATTGGTTGACATAATGTACTTGTTTGGTAATAAATTTATGCAAGTTAAAAGAATAACGTAAATCTAAACACAACCTTAACCACTTTATGCTTAGATGAATCAATGCCAGTAAATGAGTGGTCATAAGCGTCGTTATAAGATCACATTATTAGGTTTGGCTACAGTCTCTTGATGAGTTGAAAAACTAAATTAATAGTACAATGAAATTATCGGCAAGACTACAATTAGTAGACGAGTCTATCCGATTTATGATAACAGGTCTTAGGTTTTGGCGCGAAATTCACTCACTCATCTGGCTGAATATCATTTCGGAATTATAGGTTATGTAAATTCGTGACTGAAACACTGAATTTAATCCCTAACCCTAACGTTCGACTGTAAATCCTAATGTTGATTTCTCACACCAATATATAACCTTCATTAAACTCCAGTAAGTGGATGAACGTTGCCAAAGTTATCATGGTGTTGCCCAAACATCGTTCATAAATTATAGTCCCACCAAATTTTTTTTTATTTCTAAAATCACTTTTATTTCTGTTGTATAAAACTAATGTTTCATTCTATCCAGAGTTTTGATCAAACAAACCTACACGTCAAAACTCTACTGCTGCTTCTTCACAACATGTCAGTTGTTATTGGTGTGAACTTATCAGGAAATGTAGCAACGGCCATGACATTCACACCGCAATCTGGATGCAAAAATGGTTGCCGTAACATACATACGTAATCCTTTATTCTAGAATGTGTTCTACTATTATGGTTTATATTTATTTATTATTTATTTGAACACATAAATATTGGTACAAGGGGGCACCAAATATATATGCGCCGCACAAAACAATGAGAATTTAAAGAGAAGGGAAAAAAATGTAGGGAACGTAGATGATTATTAAAAAAATGAGGGAAAAGAAAAGGTACAATCAGAAGAAATCTTACAGTTAAGGAAGAAGCAACCACTCTTTACGAAGAAAGTAAAAGAAGGTTACAGCAGGATCGCCACTGGCTTCTATTTTGAGCCATATCTGATAACGTCTCTAGCCACTGTGTTACACCATCTCTCGGACCCCAACCAGGGAGGTCGTGAAGGACCAACACAAGCCAGCCCTTTGCAGCTTTCTTTCATATCACGACACCATGTCATATACTGACCACCTCTCCGCTTTTTCCAACCAGTCCCAGAGTCGGCAAATAATGCACGACGTGGAATTCTCTGGGACGACATTCATAGAACATGTCCAAGTCACCGAAGTCGATGTTTCAAGATGGTGACACCAATTGCATTATCGTCTCTGTGCCCGAACACACGATGCCGAACCTCTGCAATACTAACATGGTGTTGTCACTGGATGACAGCGATCCTTCGGAGACAACGATGATCAAACACGGAGAGACGTCTAACATCCTCAACTCGGAGAGGCCAGGTTTCACAAGCATAGAGCAAAACTGCTCTCACCGACGCGTTGTAGATCCGAACTTTTGCAGCCAGACTAACATCACGAAGGCGCCAAAGATGGCCCAGATTGGCATAAGCCGCTCTGGCTTTCACTATACGTGCATTGGTCTCATCACTCACGCCCCCATCAGCACTTATGCAGCTACCTAGATACACGAACTTCTCGACTACTTCAATCTGCTCACCATCCAGAGTGAGTACAGGATTAGAATCCTGCCAGTCTTGTAGAAGTACTTTGCACTTCGAGGGTGCAAAACACATACCATACCTACGGATATTGATTGCCTACTGATTAAGTGCGGATTGCATAGCTTCAGCATTCTCGCACAGTAAGACAACATCATCCGTATATTCAAGGTCGAGAAGTCTTTCTCCAGGCAACAGATCCACACCACCATTACATACATCCATCAGAGCTGTTTCCAGAATGTCATCGATGGCAAAGTTGAAGAGTAATGGTGAAATTGGGCAACCCTGCCTAACCCCACTGCTTGAATGGAACAATAGAGAAAGGTGGTTGTATACTCTCACTCTGCTTGAGATGTTTGTATATAGGGCTTTTAGGATGTTAATAAACTTCTCAGGCACACCCTTCTTCAATAGACAATCCCAGAGAACAGTTCTGTCCAACGAATCGAAGGCAGCACTGATATCAAGAAACACTACGATTGTTGGCTTTTGATAAGTATGGCGGTGTTCTAACATCTGGCGGAGGGTGAAGATATGATCAATTCATCCTCGACCATAACGAAACCCAGACTGCTCCTCGTGAGTCAATCTTTCTCAGGTTTTGAACAACCTACGAATTATGACGGGAGCCAATAGCTTGGACGCAATCGGAAGTAGACTTATCCCCCGATAGTTGTTACAGGAACAACGTGAACCCTTTATAAGATAGGGACAACTATCGACTCATTCCATGACGTTGGTACACTCTCTAGTTCCCAGATCTTTGTAAACAACGTCGTCAGTCCCTTAGTCAGAAAGTCACCATCATCTTTAAAAAGAGCCGGAGGTAAGTCATCTGGGCCCGGTGATTTGTAACGTTTCAAGAGTTGGAGTTCCTTGTAGACTTCCGCCTTGTTAAGTGGATCGGTCGTCACAGGCCATGGAGGGCAGGACAGTCTGACCGGTGTTGCAGGAGCAGCAGGCCAGTTGAACTGCCCTTGGAAAAATTCTGCCCATCGTCCAAGACGTCGATGGATGTTAGTGATTGGCGTTCCGTCATCCTCGCAGATTGTTTCGCTCACACCAGACTTCTTGCTGCCAGTGGCTCGGATGAGTTGGAAGAGCTTCCGGTAATTACCAGATGCAGCTGCTGCTTCCAACTCATTAGCACGCTCCGACCACCAGGCTTCTCGGTCTTTACGCCAGCTTTGCCCGATTTCATTACGTAACATCCTTCGTCTGTGGTTAAACTCACGGTCACCTGGAGTAGACCGACGGGCTTCAGTGAGTTTTAAAGAACCAGAAGAAACCCAGTGTTCGTAAGCGGGACGTTTCGCAAACCCACAACAGACTGTACCCGCCATTTTCATGGCGTCATGCAATTGCAACCAATGTTCATCTATACTTTTCGGTGGAGTGGTAGCTAGCCTAGAAGCTAGCTCGGTTCGGTACATACTAGCAACAGAAGTTGCAGCCAGCTTGCTAACATCAATCCTTTGGTGGCGGTCACTTCGTTGTCCACTGAAAAGTAAGGTAAGATTGGCGCAGACCAGAGCATGATCAGATTCCAGATAGGTACTCCACAAGGAGCGGCAGTCTTGTACACAACCGCGCCAGCGGTAGCTGATCGCGATGTGATCAATCTGAGTCTAGGCTTGAGATGCAGAAGGGGGACGCCAGGTGGCACATCGGCGATGACAGTGCCGAAAGTTAGTGCTAGCCAGAAACAGGTTGTGATCTGTGCATAGTTGCAGTAGACGTTCCCCGTTATCTGTCCTGCGACCAACGAGTCCCCATCGGCCACCTAAACGACTCTCTTCTGTGCCTAGACGCCCGACCTGAGCATTCAAGTCTCCGGCTAGTACTACAATATCTGTCGAACGCACCTTCTGGAGAAGAACAGTTAGCTGGTGTTAGAACTCGTCCTTGATTGCATCCGGGCTGCAATCTGTCGGGGCATAGGCGGAGATGACGAAAAGACATAGTTTCTCACGCCGATTTCTTCTCACTTTGCTGGAACTTTCTAATCTAACAGCACATAACCGACTATCAATGGGGATCCAGTCGACTAGTGCTGCCTCAGCTCTAGCGCTTAGTGCGACACCAACGCCAGCAAGACCAGACGAAGATGCCACATGGTCCCCGGATAAACTCACATAAAACAAGCTTTTTGAAGTGACAGATGGAGAGCGAATTTGTAGTACTTCACCAGAGTCTTGAATACGGGTCTCTGATAGACAACAAACATCAATATTAAGACTTTCCAAAGACATAGCTAGCCCTATCTGTTGTCCGACCTGCATAAGTGTGCGAACGTTGAAGGCAGCCAGTTTGAATGGTGTACGTGGTTTCAGAAAAACTGCTTCAGTACTCGTATTCGGTGGTAACATACAATTTTCAACCAGGCAGTGACTTGAGAACTTTTAGATATAGCCGAATGTCCACCATAGGCAAGCTGCTGTATAAGTCGAAAAATAACTAGCTCTAAGGTGATACATACGATACGCTTTGTAGGCTAATAGCTTTATTCTATCATAAATCACTAGGCTTTGAGTAAGTCTACTCCTGTTATGCCTCTTGAAGTCCTCCACATCATGTGGTTTGGTGGGATGTCCGCCAGAAAAGTTCGTTCGAGCCCAGAGAACGCTTGAAAACACCATCCAGTCAACAATGAATGCAACCTAATTTACGATTTTGGGGAAATTCTATAGATTTTCGAGGTTTACCCCAAAGTTATATGAAAATTCGTATTGAGAAGCTTCTCAGAAATATCCAGAGAGCGAAGAGCCGCACGCCACATTTATGATTGGATATCTTTCTTTACTGCTGCTTTGTTTATTATTGTCCAAGAACGTCTACATGGATCCAACGCGCGCTATCTAAAAGGACAGTGGCATTGTTTCTCGTTGAGTTAATTAAATGTTTTGATCGTAAATTACGCATCAAAACTACTGTTTACACTTTAATTGAATCTACTCCAGTTAAAGTGATATTGTATTGATTGTTTTGATTCTGCTTTTGTGTAATTATTGCACCAAAGCATACTTGGTCGACTTTCACTTGATAATTTAGTCAAGGTTTTAGCATTTTTTTTACATATCCTCTTTGTATCACCATTGTATTTGGTTTTCAAGATGGCCAAATCGGCTCATAAATGTGGACAACCATGTTGCTTATTCCCCGTGGAGGAATGGATGCAATATGATGAGTGTAAGAAGTGGTTCCACAAGATGTGCACCCGACTAAGCCCCGCTGCATATAAAAGGTGCTCGAAGCCCAACTCTCATTGGCTTTGTAGTTTTTGTTGCTCAAACAAAACAACACTCATCCAGGAAGCCATTAGCCCCCTGGTGTTGGCTAATAAGAAGGTTGACGAGGGCTGCACTGACAATATTGGTGCTGATAGCGAAGATCGCGTTAGTGTCGTAAGTGCTGTCACCGCACAAGTCAGACATCTAACTGCGCTACCCGAAATCAAAATTTTTACCTCGAAACAATCAATGAGTGACACCTCATTAGATATTGGTGGCCATGTTGCTACAGCAGCAACTGGTGATCCAGATAAAACAATTATTGTCCCGAGCAGTTCCAATGTAGATGCTACGGCTGACGGAATATGGATGAAGTGTAAACGCAGAAGAGTAGGAAAGACAGCTAAAAGTAAGGACTGTTTACTTGATAAGTCTTTGGTGGACTCTCAGACCACTCCGCCAAAGTCCCAAAGTAAAGCCTCGTCAAACATTGTTGTGAGTCACTCGCTCGACTCCAATGACTCTGTTACAATAAAAACTAATCGTAAGATACCAGTAGTTAATATACAGGATGTTAGGTCACGATCGATAGCCGTAAACACGATTCCTAAAGAAACTAAACCACTCCCTAGCTTAATTATTTGGAATCTAGAGGAGTCGATAGACAACGATCCAGCTTAGAGACATGCACATGATCTGAAGTTAGTAGAATCCGTGGTAAGAAACGTACTACCTGAAGAGGTTTCAGGAGTACATATCACGAAAGTGATACGACTCGGTAAATGGGTTGGAGGCGAGACCCAACCAAGAAGGATCTTGAAGCTGGTTCTAGGGAGTTTTGAAGAACGAGATATATTATTGAAAAACGCACAAAAAATTCGTGATTCAAATATTCGTATCCGACCAGATTGGCCGCTTGAGGATCGAATCAAGTGGAAGAATGCTCTTACGGAGTTAAGAACTCGCAAGTTAAATGGCGAAACTAACCTTACCATTAAGGGTTTTCGGGTAGTCAGGTCTTGGAAGCCAATGCTTCCGAGGCCTGTATGGGTAGAACGAACGATTACAATAACACCTTAAGTGTGTGCTACACGAACGCCCGTAGTCTTAGGAATAAAACGTCCGAGCTAAGTCTGATGGTGGATGAATTAAGTCCCGATATAATTGTCATTACAGAAACTTGGTTCACCGTAGATATAGAATGTTCTCCCATCATTGCAGGCTATATCTGTATTAGAAGTGATAGAGTTTTAAGCCGCAAGGGGGAGGCATAATGTTATACATTAGGGACCACTTTCGTATACAATCAATCATATCGGAGGCTCATGTTAGTGGTACATGTGAGGTAGCATGTTGTAAGATTAAATCTAGAAATGGGTTAGTGACTATAGGCGGAATATACCGTAGTCCGTGTTGTCTTGCTGACGACTTTATCTTAAGACACATCTGTTCTTGGAGTATGGCAGAATGTTGCCTCATCATTGGGGACTTCAACGCTCCGAACATAAACTGGATGGAGCTTACAGCTCCAGGTGGAGGTTTTGATAGCGAACTTTTATCAACAGTTATTCAGTGTGCACTTGTCCAATGTATCACTGAACCGACACATATTGATCTGAAATGTGATCCGTCACTGCTGGACCTCGCCCTCACCCACCACTGTGAGGACGTCTTTGATATTCAGCACCTTCCTCCACTAGTGAACAGTGATCACGTTGTACTTCACTTTAAGTTTAGGACACATGGTATACGATTTGTATCTGCTCCACCCCGTCCCAATATCTGGCGGGCTAATATTCCGGCAATCAGAGACTGTGCGATCTCTACCGATTGGTCGGTTGACGCAGATGGATCGATCGAAGACGAACGGATTAAGTTTAAGGCTACATTCGAGTCCGTAACGTCGCCGTTTATCCCATGGTCAGCATGTAAGCTATCGCACTGCCCTACATGGATTAATAAGAAAACCCGTAAGCTGTTAAAGCGTAGGAAATACTTCTGGGACTTATTCTTGTTGACAGGTCATGCATCATCTAAGCGTCAGTACCAAAAACTCCGGAATATTTGTAAGAAAACAATAGCTAAATCCCGTACTACTTACGAACGACAGTTGGTATATGATAGCCGTACTTGTCCAAAACGATTGTTTTCATATGTAAAACGGCAAATAAAACGTAGTGATAGTATCCCCTCGTTATTGCTACACGATAATTCAGATTTACTAGCTGAATCAGATCGAGCAAAAGCTGAGACATTTTCAAACTACTTTAGCGAAGTCTACTATACGTTTATTGTAACAAATACTTGTCCCAATCACACTGAGATACCAGCCATTGAATCTGTACAGGTGACCAAGGAAACTGTCTTTCCGTTGATAATTAACCTCAAACCTTGTAAGATACCGGGTCCTGACGGATTACATCCACGACTGCTGTCATCTCATGCAAACATTATTTCAAAACCGCTCGCGACACTCTTTAACATGTCCCTTCCACTCGCTCAACTACCTAGGGATCGGAAAGATGCTATTGTCAGTCCTATATTTAAGGATGGTTAGAGACACATCGTATCTAACTACCGACCTGTCAGTCTGACTAGCATTGTCGCTAAGTTACCAGATAAGATAATTCGGGTTAGGTTGCTAAGCCACATAGATTCACACAATCTGTTAGCTCCTGAGCAACGTGGATTTCGTGACAAGCGTTCATGCTTGACTAACTTACTTATTGCGAGAGAGGATTGGACAGCAGCCTTAGATAAAGGTCTGTCTGTTGATGTGATATTCATAGATTTTCGAAAAGCATTTGACAAGGTTTCACACTTAGGTCTTATGCAGAAGCTCACAAGCTTCGGAATAACAGGTACTGTACAGGAGTGGATAGGAAACTTCTTACGTGACCGCAGACAGAGAGTGAGGGTCAATGGGACGCTATCCGATTGGAAGCCGGTCAAAAGTGGTGTACCCCAAGGCACCATCTTAGGCCGTCTGCTCTTCCTTCTCTACGTAAATGAGTACCGATGTTACTTAGGTCGTCGACATTATTGTTTGCGGATGACGTAAAAATCTGGAGAACAATAAGAAGTGAGGCTGATCATCTAGATCTTCAAGCTGACTTAGACGATTTAGTTAGATGGGCTCGAGGTTGGGGTTTAGAAATCAATTCTAGGAAGAGTATGCTAATGCGTATCGGTCACGGTAATAGTAACCATTATACTATTGATGGCAAACCTCTTCCATGCGTTCAAGAACATAAAGACTTAGGAGTAATGATAAGTCATGACCTAAAAACATATACTCATTGCAACGCAGTTGCTGCCAAAAGTTATTGTGCGTTATGGTTACTATGTCGAGCGTTCAAATCTTTCGACGAGGAAATGTTTCGAATTTTATAGCCTACATATGTAAGACCACATTTAGAGTACTGTATTCAAGCAGCTAGCCCATGTCTGATAAAGGATACTACCTCACTTGAGCGTGTCCAGCGTGTGGGAACGAAATTAGTGAAGGGTCTTTCTAAACTCCCTTACGATGAGCGTTTAAAACGCCTAAACCTTTTCCCCTTGTCGTATAGTAGGACACGAGGTGACCTTATACTGGCATTTCGTATCTTTAATTATGATTTGGGTGTTAATATGTCTTATCTTTTTGCTCCCTCCAGCACTAATAATCTCCGAGGTCATAGCATGAAGGTTCATAAACCACGATCTAATAAACTCAAAGTGGGGTTCCGTTTTTCCTATCGAGTTGTCAACGATTGGAACGCCTTGCCCGAAGAAGTGGTATCAGCTCCATCAGTGAATATTTTCAAGGAGAAACTGGACCTTCACTGGAAGGTTATCTGTTAGGATTAACACAGGTTCACTAACCTACTATCCTTAATACTGAAGACTGAAGACAACTATTTAGATACACTCGAATCTCCATGCTTAAACTAACCTTGAAGCAAAGCTGTAGCACGTTATATTAGCATTTACTTGGAAGCAGGAGCGATCTGAAATATCAACACAACAGCCAGGACCGCTAAATGCCTCTAAAGCAAGAACGCAGTGTACTGACACAACAGACATATTCTGTCTGAATATAAATAGTGAGCCATGTTTGTGAAAGAGTTGGAACGCTTGAACCCTTTGCTTCTCATCTTAGTATCTGCCTAATTACATGAAATAAATATGTCTAACTTCATCCGTATCAAGCTTTTAGTTACCCCCGTCGTTTAAACGGGACAGTCCACGTGTGATATACGAAATTAAACAGAAGATTTATCTTCATAACATACTCACTCGTTCTTCCGAATTATAGTCACATCTCGGACCAAATACACATCACATGAAGTTACTTACATGTATGTTCGTGCAAGCAATAAGCCATAAACCGCTAACAAAATGCCACAGTAGATGTTCTGTCAACACATCTTCGTATGTTAAACTAGGTTTTCTTTGAATCCCTTTGAATTACACACATACATACGTAACTCACTTTCATCATTCGCAGTATACTTCCAACCACACTGAATGATACTATTCAAAAGAAATCTGATAATTCACTTGACTATTTGTTTATCTCTTTACAAAATCCAACGTTATAATAGATTTATGGCGAGATAATTACCTACATATTTCTTCACTTCGCATATTATTAATGTTGTTTCCTTTCGCTTTAGAAAGAAAAAATATATTCCAATGAAATTGAATTCTTACCCTTCCGCTTAATGTACTGCAGCCACCTTGTAAATCCTGCTTATGTGCCTGTTACGCTTAGATTTATAATTTCGACCCTTTGCTGATATCGAAAATTAAAACTATGACCAGTCCCAAATAACGATAATAATAATAATATTAATAATAATAATCACAAACCTATGTTCTAATTATTACGCTTATTCAGCTTAGTGTAAAACGTATAATAAATTTACAACAAAGAATGAAATTATCATCCAACAATGTTAATTAAACGACTGTGTGCACAGCGTTAAGTAACATACAGTCGGCATTATTACGATAAATATTGGAACATTTGTTTAGATGGTCCAAATGGTTCTGGGCAAATTAGGAGAAGCTTCCGTTTAACGAAAACCCACACCTAGCAGCAGTAGATCAACACTATCCCCAGATAGAAACCTAGGTAAACAAATCGATCCTAAGGTAAAGATTAGTAAATTGTAATGAGATACTGTCCTCTGTCCTCAAGAATATGTCACTTTTCCTCTTGAAAGACACCTGAGAAGTCGCTTAAGTTATCTTAACTGTCAAAGTCTTCCAGAATTTCACTGTCCATAAAAGCATGAGGTGTGTCTACAGTCCATTCCTCTATGTTGACTCTAATTTTAAGGTGTCATCCCTAAGGTATGTGTTGTGACTTGATGCCTAACCGTTTTACCGATAAAATTCAAGACTATGATGGCAGGATCACTTTTACTGAGAGGAGCCAGGAATTCTTCGTTTGTAAATGTGTAGTCTAATCGTGACGGCATCTACTTTTCTCTCTAGCCTCGCATATTCTAGTAAATCCAAATATCCAATTTAGTTTAAGAACCGAACTTCAGTAAAACCATTATCCTCAAGGTTCATGCTTTCAGAGAACGAATAAACTCTACAAGCATCAGAATGCGTATCATAGACGAATATGGTGAGATAATCCGTATTTGGTCATCATTATCTTCAAAGGATCATGTGTATTTGCTTAAGTTGTTGGTGTGGATACTGTCAATCAGGTTTAATGCTGTCTTCTGGAAAAGATTATTTATCCAGAAAGCACTTATTTCGAGTTTGATGTTATTCTATTGCTAGCCAGTATGAAAAAGCTCTACACATTTCATGGAAAAACTCACGACAGTTTATCATCAAGTGGCCAGGGAAAGCAGCACTGAAAGTGAATCTTATATACGTGTTTTGATCAACGAATGTGATCATTTCGAATCTATCTAAGGATCAGAATGTATGTCAGAGACAAATATGGTGGGATAGTCCATCCAGCATACGACCGTCGTAACCTGTGTCTGCAGTAGGGTTCTAGTAGACAACCACGACTAGACATCTCGAGATGTGAGAAAACCCCAATGAGCGCCATACAGTTTCATCAAGATTGACTAGTCTTCAGTCTTCAGTATTAAGGATAGTAGGTTAGTGAACCTGTGTTAATCCTAACAGATAACCTTCCAGTGAAGGTCCAGTTTCTCCTTGAAAATATTCACTGATGGAGCTGATACCACTTCTTCGGGCAAGGCGTTCCAATCGTTGACAACTCGATAGGAAAAACGGAACCCCACTTTGAGTTTATTAGATCGTGGTTTATGAACCTTCATGCTATGACCTCGGAGATTATTAGTGCTGGAGGGAGCAAAAAGATAAGACATATTAACACCCAAATCATAATTAAAGATACGAAATGCCAGTATAAGGTCACCTCGTGTCCTACTATACGACAAGGGGAAAAGGTTTAGGCGTTTTAAACGCTCATCGTAAGGGAGTTTAGAAAGACCCTTCACTAATTTCGTTCCCACACGCTGGACACACTCAAGTGAGGTAGTATCCTTTATCAGACATGGGCTAGCTGCTTGAATACAGTACTCTAAATGTGGTCTTACATATGTAGGCTATAAAATTCGAAACATTTCCTCGTCGAAAGATTTGAACGCTCGACATAGTAACCATAACGCACAATAACTTTTGGCAGCAACTGCGTTGCAATGAGTATATGTTTTTAGGTCATGACTTATCATTACTCCTAAGTCTTTATGTTCTTGAACGCATGGAAGAGGTTTGCCATCAATAGTATAATGGTTACTATTACCGTGACCGATACGCATTAGCATACTCTTCCTAGAATTGATTTCTAAACCCCAACCTTGAGCCCATCTAACTAAATCGTCTAAGTCAGCTTGAAGATCTAGATGATCAGCCTCACTTCTTATTGTTCTCCAGATTTTTACGTCATCCGCAAACAATAATGTCGACGACCTAAGTAACATCGGTACTCATTTACGTAGAGAAGGAAGAGCAGACGGCCTAAGATGGTGCCTTGGGGTACACCACTTTTGACCGGCTTCCAATCGGATAGCGTCCCATTGACCCTCACTCTCTGTCTGCGGTCACGTAAGAAGTTTCCTATCCACTCCTGTACAGTACCTGTTATTCCGAAGCTTGTGAGCTTCTGCATAAGACCTAAGTGTGAAACCTTGTCAAATGCTTTTCGAAAATCTATGAATATCACATCAACAGACAGACCTTTATCTAAGGCTGCTGTCCAATCCTCTCTCGCAATAAGTAAGTTAGTCAAGCATGAACGCTTGTCACGAAATCCACGTTGCTCAGGAGCTAACAGATTGTGTGAATCTATGTGGCTTAGCAACCTAACCCGAATTATCTTATCTGGTAACTTAGCGACAATGCTAGTCAGACTGACAGGTCGGTAGTTAGATACGATGTGTCTCTAACCATCCTTAAATATAGGACTGACAATAGCATCTTTCCGATCCCTAGGTAGTTGAGCGAGTGGAAGGGACATGTTAAAGAGTGTCGCGAGCGGTTTTGAAATAATGTTTGCATGAGATGACAGCAGTCGTGGATGTAATCCGTCAGGACCCGGTATCTTACAAGGTTTGAGGTTAATTATCAACGGAAAGACAGTTTCCTTGGTCACCTGTACAGATTCAATGGCTGGTATCTCAGTGTGATTGGGACAAGTATTTGTTACAATAAACGTATAGTAGACTTCGCTAAAGTAGTTTGAAAATGTCTCAGCTTTTGCTCGATCTGATTCAGCTAGTAAATCTGAATTATCGTGTAGCAATAACGAGGGGATACTATCACTACGTTTTATTTGCCGTTTTACATATGAAAACAATCGTTTTGGACAAGTACGGCTATCATATACCAACTGTCGTTCGTAAGTAGTACGGGATTTAGCTATTGTTTTTTGGTACTCACGCTTAGATGATGCATGACCTTTCAACAAATTAAGTCCCATGTGCTCCATCGGTTTGGGATCCGGCAAAGCGCCGGACATTCGCTTTTCGTCCTCTCAATTTCGTAAACAACACCTGTGGTGAGAGAAGGTAGTGAGTAAGACTTCCCTGGCAGAGGCTGTATACGCGTGGCTGTGTGAGAGTATTTCGAGAGGGATGGCGAACCCACCCCACTCTCGGCCATACCAGGGCATTTGGGGGCTGCTTGGGTGAAGATTGTGCCAACTGCATCTCATATTTTCTCTGAGTTTCTCAAATTTTTGTTATACAGTTGTTCCTTACCGACTTGTAGAGTTTCATCGTACCTGCAGTGCCAAGGAGGATGGCGACATCCCAACATTTCTTCTTTTGTCTTGGTAAGCGTCGAATATCCCGGCATATCCAGGGATCTCCGTGCTTCTTCTTGTTTGAAACTGTCTAGGGTATGTGTGGTTGTGTCACCCTGATTGCATAACTGCTTGAAATGCGCCCATGCCTTTTGTACTGATGGCCTTGGGTCAACTTCCCAGTTTTCAGCTGATGCTGCAGAGTTGATGGTCTACATATCTGCCTTCCATATGTTAGGATGGGCCGGCGCAACTGTTTGACATGCAATCTCTCCTGACGCCTATAGCGCTTGCAAAAAATCTAAATCAGTCACTAAAGCGAATAATGTGAAAACTTATAAACACATTGATCAGTCTGCATCCTACTCTGATCTTCCCACAGCAACAATAAACGGGCACCGTTTACTTGGGCACGACATTTCACTACCTTGTATATCGCTTGTAGATATAAATAAGAGCAGTCATATGCCGTTAGAGTCAATACCATCTGCCAGTCCAAACAATAGCATCACATGTTGTGAGCAGTATTTGGACACTTCGGCTGACCCCAAACACTCAAATATTTTACAATCGGCCATCCTGAGTAGCGGTCCACGGAGTATATGTAAGCGTCCCTACAATAGCCAGCCCGATGATGTAGATCTTGACTACTCACCCAGATATGTACTCCATCCCCCAAATAACTATGCACAAGGCGACCATCCGTTAGACACCTGCAACAGGTCTGTGTGTAACCATATCGGCCTTAAAAACTTTGATACACATTCCAATAATCTCATCACTAATAGCAGCCAAACAGAACTCAGCTTCACCCAAACTATCCAAGATTTATTACCGTACAAATATTTAGTCAATATTCCAGAAAATCCTGATCTCGAAGTTATAAAAAACGCCGAAAAAGTAATTAACCATATATCATCTGAAGTGTTAAAAAGACTTCAGTGTATGCAAAATGTTATTGTGTATAATATACCTGATAGTGCGAACGTAAAGATTGTTAGAAATACTCTACTACAAGAATGTGGATTGTCACAATCTTGGTGTGTAACAAGAAGATTACGTAAAAAACACACTAAAGTCTCCTGTCCCATTCTATTTCAGTTTGGTAGTACCACTGAAGCTAATCATCTCCTCAATAGTCAGTCATTACTTAGGCGTATTCCAACATTTAAAAAGATTAGAATCATCCATGATAGGACTGCTATCCAGCGTCGAATCTTCAATGGAACACAAACTAATCAACCCAGACTACGTAGCCGTGGCAGCTACAGCGCTTGCCACTGCATAAATCCTAAAAAACTATACACTACCCCTCCCAAAAACGGAGGCACGTCGGATGCTACTATTAGTCCTAGGAACAAGACAGCACATAAAGCAGCTGCGACCACTCATCCCCAGCCCAAACACCCAACTACCCCAAAATGCCAACCCACTTATGCCTCAATAGTGCCACAGTATTGCCTCGATAAGAAGCCTAAAAATAATCCTCCCAGGAAGTGCGCCAACAGCTACAGATGCTCAAACACTGCTGTACGAAATAATGCTAAACTCCCTGTAAAAACCCACCAGTACTACAGCACCCCTAACCCAAAACATGCAACTTTTCATAACAGTAGAATGCCCTACAACAAACATAGTGAACTGGCAGTACCTACTTGTCCTAACGTGAAACGACACTCGATAAGAACCACACCTACATGTGATACTCGTAAGTCATATAGTGTGGACCTTACAAGCTCCATGAACCAGCACACAACTACACACAACAGAAACACCTCTCCTGGCAACAGAGTCAGGCAATCCTTCTACCCTTACCAGAAACGTACTACCTCCCAAACTACCCATAATAGGACTAGAATTGCCCACCACACACAAGGAAGCCATAACGTTGGCCTACTTGGGAACCCACCTACTGACTCTAGATACTATCTAAATCAAGCCACCCCATACAACTCCTTAATCTCCAATAATTCGACAAATACACCATCTCATCCTTTTTTATCTCTCTTCCCCTCAACAGTGTTGCTTTTGGGTCTCCGAATGTTGAGAGCGATAATCCCATTAATCTGAGACCATCTATACACTCCGACCCTATGGGGAGTGGCACACCTTTCTCAACGTCGACAGCTGTCTCTAGTCTTAAAAGCTCCTTGACTGTACCTCCTGATCACTCCCCGAACACACTACCTAACCATCCAACTCTACCTTTCAATCTTAAACATACTCCTTTCACCAAACTAACTTCCAACTACCTTTCTCGCATTAACCCTATTGGTAATAAACTAAATGCGCATCAATATGGAGTCCACACTCCCAATCCTTCTTTAGCACATGGCGAAACAGACGATCCACTGGGTTTGCAACATACAATTCTACTAGACAAACACTCACCGTACCTGACACTTATGTTAATCAACGCTCGATCTATACAAAGTAAGATGACACATCTACGCACCCTACTACTTTTAAACAATCCCTCACTTATTTTGATAACGGAAAGTTGGCTGTCCTCCGATATCACAGACACATATCTACAAATAGACACCTATGAGCTCTTCCGCTGTGATCGAGTCAACAAGAAGGGTGGTGGTTGTCTTGTTTATGTATCTAAAAATCTGAAAGCGGAAACCTATAGCGACAACATCCTCAGCAAACTTCCTGATTCGATATGGCTGACTGTGCACACTCATGAATGCAAAATACTAATCGGATGCATATATCGAGCTCCTAACACACCTAGCTCAACTGACACAATTATAAGTGAGTCATTTGCTCAGGCTGCCTCGCTTGACTTCACTTACAAAATTGTTTGTGGTGATTTCAACCTACCCACCATTAACTGGACGACACACTCTGGCCCATTGTGCTTTGAAGGCATACTTAGGTCCTTAGACATACACGGTTGGCAACAACATGTACACCTGCCTACACGAAATCACAACATTCTTGACTTGATATTCTGTCATAATGTCACACCAACATCAATAGTGGTTGGCGAAAAGTTTCACAACAGCGATCATAAAATAGTCCTCTGCACCCTTCCGATTCTTGCCATGTGCAACAAACTAAAGACAATAAATACACGTTTCCAATATAGAGACTATGCAAACGCTGACTGGGAAAACTTTCAATTTCTAATAAAGCACTCTGACTGGAGCAGTTTCTTTACCAGTGATAACCTCTTAGAAACATTAGAAATATTCAATACCACCATCAAATCTGCACTAGACACTACTATACCCTTTAAAATTGCTTTTAAGACAACTACTCCCTACATAAACCAAAAGACTAGGTCTAAACTGCGTAAACTGAAAAGGACGTACTATATATCAAAAGACTTCAGTGCCCTGCACCAGATATATTCTGTACTCGACGGAGTACAAAGTCAACACGACAAGCATAAACAGGCAGAGGAACATACTGCGCTCACTGCTGCATCTAAAACCCATGCCTTATGCCGTCTCCTCGCAAAACGCATAAGAAAGAACGAAGATAACAACATTCACTCCCTACTGCACGATGGAGTGACGCATAATGACCAAACCATCATATGTGAACTATTAAGTGAATGGTTTTCCCACAATGGGAATACATCTCATGTCACAGATATCAACACAAAGTGCACCTGCAAAAATTATCTTAGTACCATAAACTTCGACATAGGGAGTATACATACCGCCATTAAAACCCTTAAGCCAAATGTGAGTTCTGGTGCCGATGGCATCCCCTCAATCCTTTATAAAATGTCAGGTTTGGACATACAGACGCTATTACTCAAAATATACACATTATCCGTAGAGACAGGTACATATCCGGAAACCTGGAAGGTAACGTATGTTCTTCCAAAACACAAATCCGGACCGAGAAACCTGGTCGAAAACTACAGACCTATAAATATCACTCCAGTTATATCACGCATAATGGAAAAAGTGATAAAAAATCAACTATCTGATCACCTACTTAAGGAAAATCTAATAGACCCGTCACAACACGGCTTCATTAGAACAAGGTCGTGCAGTACATGTCTGATAGACTTCTTTAACGAGGTTACTCGCATACGTGATCAAAAGAAACTGGTGGTTATACTATATTTCGATATTAAGAAAGCTTTCGATAAAGTACCTCATAATCTTCTAATCAACAGACTTAAGTCAGTTGGAATTATAAATCCCCTTTTGCAATGGATCAAATCTTTTCTTACGAACAGATACCAAATAACCAAGATTGACTCTACAACATCTACACCTCGACCAATATCCAGTGGTGTTGTGCAGGGTAGTGTCTTGGGTCCATTGCTCTTTATAATATACATCAACAGTATATGCAAATGCTTTAGCACAGGTAAGACCTACCTCTATGCCGATGACTTAAAAGTCATCTATAAAACCGACACTTGGGATGTACGTAGTACTATGCAAACAATCCAACATGAACTCAACATAATAGACGACTGGTGCAAACGCTGGAGGTTAGAGCTCAACACAGAGAAATGCGGCTGGTTATGTATAGGAGACACGTCTCTCAAAATAAAACTAACAATTAACAACAACACACTGTCCAGACTGGCATCAGTAACTGACTTAGGGGTACACTACTCACAACGTCTTAATTTCTCTGAACACATCTCAGCCAAAGTATCTAAAATGCGGAAATTGCTTGGCTTCATTCTCCATAATTTCTATAAAAATGAATCCAAAATCCTTCTTTATAAAGTTTGTGTAAGACCTATCGCTGAATACTGCTCGTTCTTCTTTTCCAACCTACGCCTATCTGATATACTAAAGGTGGAAGGAATACAACGAGACTTCACCCGCAAAATACTTAAGACTGAATCAGTCGTTGACTACAGTTCCCGATGCCAAATCCTAAGAATAGCATCCCTTTGGAAGAGAAGGCTTAGGTCTAATTTGATTCTATACTTCAAACTACTCAAAAACCTTACTTATTCAACATGTAATATAGTTCTTGCCCGAAATTCACATGAATATGTACTTCGAAACAAAGAATCTACGGTCAAAGTTGAGAAATACAGATCAAAAACTCGGGAAAACTTCTTCCTCATCAAGTATGCAATAATTTGGAACAGTCTCCCTTCCGAAATACGCATGGCAGATGAATTACATACGTTTGTAAGGCTGCTTGATCAAGCCCTCATTTGCACTGATCTAATACATACGAACAGATCTGCGCCCCACTCAGATATCATAGGTTCTCTACATGTCTAAACCAAAATGGACTCCAAGTTCAGTTTGCCTTATTTTTCCTACTTTGCAGTTGTTTTAGTTACTTTTCCCACTCTATTTCTTCACTTAAAGTAGACAGGTAACTCACAGGACCTGCTGATACTGTCCAACTAAACTCGGTCGCTAAGAGACACACTACCACCCTAAAAAGTCAAGAGAACCGCGCAATCGACTGCCTACTACCGATCGAACTGCATCTTTGAAGCCTGTTACCCATCAACTGGTTAGGACAACACAAAAGAACATCAGCACCAAGTTAGTGTGAGTCTATCCTTGTTTATTGCTTATTTGCTTTTTACTCTTCTGCACACCATGTTGACTAGCAATTAATATTATTCCTCCACTCGTTACCTAATCTACAACCCATATACTTCTATACTTTTCCGCCCACTATCCTACATTACACCCCTCTTAATGCTTATACTTTAATAGGCAAACTGTACTTTATACTATAGTCAATTAAAGCACTGCATCGATGCCTTACCCACAGTTCATAATTTGTAACTGCCTGACAAGCTTGTAAAATGGTACTTATAGAAGTAGCGTTTTCCAACAGGATGTGAAATACGGAGCATTGTGTGAAGTATGACATATATGCAAAAATAAGCTTAAATGAGCCTAATATCACAAAAGGAGGGAGGATGGAATTACTGACCAGCAAGCATTGATGGTGAGAGCGATGACTTCAATCCACCCATGTCTGTGGGGAAGAGCATTTTGTTTGTATCAGGCTCTTTATGATTGAGAACAAGTCAATCACCCTGTGGTATAGATTGTCTTCCTACGCTCACAACTCAGACTCATGTTTCCAATTTTATGCTGGATTATCCATTCTACTATGACAACCCATAACATGCTAACTCGGACTTTTACACATGGATTGTGTGGCTGGCATCGGATGAAAAAAAAAGAAAGAAAAAATCAGACAACAAAAGATATAGTGGCGAGACTCTAATTTAGGGACGACCTTTGAACGAATTTTGAGTGACCTTGAGAATATTAGCCAATCAGAAGACAGCCAGTATAACGTAGAAATATATTAGAAGAAACTAATGGATTACAGTGAATATACTTATTTCACGTGATTTTAAAACTTATCAAGGTTTGCTAAAGTTTCAGATGTTTTGAAATGATATTGCATACGATATAAAAAGTCATAAATTCCAAGTACCTGTCGAGTATATTCACGGAAATGCTACTTACACAATCCTACTTTATACTACGTCCCCTGTTGTATTTTAGCTTTCTCACTGCCGTTTCATCTGTCTGCACGATACATCCTACTCCTCCGAATGATTGGTGTATACGTGATATTTTAGTTGCACATATGTCACGGCAGTACTTATACCACTGGACTGCTGAAGTTTCATAAACAACTGCAAACGCCGCATCCGGTGTTACTGGTGTATTTATTACCCAATTTGCAACTATTATCATAATCTGATTCAGTTGCAGTAGCAATCGAGCTAAGAAAGTCCTCGTTTTAGTAGACTTTCTCATCCAACATGAAGGACAACGCAATATAATCTCACCACGGTGGTTTGTACACTTTACTGCGGTCATATGATAACCGCAGTCTCACGTACAAGAACTTTTTAGTAATCCCATCCCTTGTAGCCTCTCAATAATCACCTCTTCTCTAAAATCCGCTGTAAACCGATTATATGTGAGCATCAGGTGTTAAACTTGGCTCCGTGACCTTGAAACGGCTCACACGCTTCCGATTGGCTCGTCCCTAAATTAGAGTCTCGCCGATATAGTTATTAATATTTTCAACACTTCACCCTTTATATGCACACTCCCTTCTAATAAACAACTTTCCCTGTACCAACCTTAACTTCCCTTCCTTCATATGAGCTTAATCCAACTTGTTAAACATCACAATTCATTGTTCTTTATTACTACATACTCTTGAATGGAGCCTCTGACTTTATTTCACTCTAACAAGAGATAATATGAATTTAATCTAATTTATTATACCTTTGTCTGTTCTACGTAATGTTAAGCAACGTTTGGAGTCCATATCCAAGTGCCTTGTTGCTCTGCTGTTTCTCTTTTTTATTTTCTTCAGAATCTTGCTCCGAGGGCACAGCTATGAAACTTCTAACGTCTGGAACAAACTTGACGTAAGCGTCAACTCAAGGCCATGGTTTATAACAAGCGCTCTACGAGACTACTTTATAACAACTATAAACTTAATAAGTTAGGAAGAATGCTATGCTCCAACAAATGTTATAATTTGTAGATCATGCCTGTAAAAATGGCGTGTACCTGCTCATGCAGAAATATATTATTATTATTATCTCAGCCATGAATTTGAATAAGATGATTGCGTGGTCACTCTTCCCTAATGGTAGGAGGAAAGTCATCACCGTGTGTGAAGACTAAATCTAAAACGGAAGACTTTCTTAAATTATATCGTGTGGGAGTTCCAATGTGTTGGAATAAAGCTAGTCCAATCGAGGTGTCTAACAGTTTGCAATCGAACGACGTTATCGATAACCCTACTTCTAAGTTAACCCAGTTTATGTACAATGCATTAAAGTCGCCTACTACTAGACTTTTACCCTTGTTACACCAGGACTTTGGTTTACTTGGGAGAAAATCATCTACCACACATTCAAGACTGCGATGTACTACAACTAATTCAATATATTGCTGTCTACATTTCAGCCTACGTCGCACCAGTTCACATGTCCCTGAAACATGTGCCACTGCCTCAGCGGCTCTTATGGTTAGGGTACTATTTGTGTACAGGATAACCCCGCCTCCCCTATCTATCAGCCATACTGGATAAAGAACCAGTCAACTGAATTTCATTATCTAATACTTTTGACGTTAATCAAGTTTCTGAGACAGCAATAACGTTCGGTTTTTCTTTATCCACCACTGACTTAAGCTCCGCCATCTTATTTAGTAGGCTGCAAGCATTTGTGTAGCATACCTTTAAGTCTGTGGAAAACTTTTCCTTACCACCCGGAGTGGTTTGGGGATCGTTTTGCTCCAAACTTTTACAATTTGAAAACCGTTAAGTACAAGGTTTTTTTCACCGTTTTGGCGACGCTCATTTATTCCCACTTCTGCAGCTCGTCTCGTAATACGATCAGCTAGGCTGAGATCCTCACAGACATATATTCCGGATCCAATTAGTTTACGTGAGTTACCTAGAATCAGGTTCCTTTCTTCAACCTTGGCAAATGTAACCTTCAAGAGGCGGTTTTTCTGGGGGCTTTCAGAATCCACTTTTAGTCCTATACTATAAAGCTTACAAATTCTAACTTCTGAAACTGTATCTGGGAGTAGTTTGCTTATTAAAGATTTAATGTGAATGAGGTCATATTCAAATCTAGCCTTTGGTTTCTTATCGGAAGATTCTCTTAACTTAAGAAAAATGACTGACCTTTCAGAGAGATCTGTCTTGACACGCAGTGGAATTTTTGTTTTTGATACCGTCTCTTCCAATGACTTGCTAACCAGATGCGAATTGCCTACAGCTTTTTTCTCCTCATTTCATTTTCTCCGTACTAAAGTCCATTTATCATCACTCAGGTCAGCCACACAGGGACTAATTGGAACAATGACAGTTTTATTCGGGTCTTCAATTTCCACTTAAGGTGTATGATTTCCAATGTCGTTATCAAGCGGAACTTCACTCCTCGTTAATGTTTACGGAGATTTTACTTTTCTGTCAATCACATTCGTGTGTTTAATGGGTCCGGTAGCAGCACCTACTACACTGACACACTCTTCACTGTCAGTGCACGTGGTGTCAGGACAACCGCCATCGTTTTTCTTACAGGCCAAAGCCAGTAGGCTCATAGTCTCCTGGACTAGTAGCTTTATATTTGTACAGCAAAACATAAAAAGCCAATGCGAGTTAGGCTTCCAGCATCTTTTGTATGCTGTAGGACTTAGACGTGTACACATTTTATGGTACCACATTTTACATTCATCGCACTGCATTCCTTCCTCAACGGGGAACAAGCGATTCGATTGTCCACATTAATAAGTCTTACTAACCATTGTAATTTGATTTTAAAAGTTTAAAACACACTATGATCACAATGTGAACACAAGTGTCAGTCAATGAGTAAGCAAGAAAGGTATCACAGGACAAAGTTTAGAAAAAATCTCAAACCTTAACCAAAGTACTTTTAGTTAAAGTAGAGCAAGAATGCTTTATGTTTCAACAAGTACTCAAAGCAATGATAGTCACAACTAGTACAAAAATGGCAACGCTTCAGGAGTATCGTCCACTGACGGAGGTTGCGAGCACTTGAAGGTCAAACCGTCTCAAGATGATTGGTGCGTCACATCGACAATTCGTCAAGCTTTTCAGAAGCAGTCTTATCAAGACATTTTTAGATTTGAATTGAGTTCAGCCACACCATGTCTGATAACGTCCATCCTTCAAGTAACAAAGATGATACCATCGTGATGATGCATGATATAGGACGAATCTTCAATGATATTATGTTATCTCGGAGATTTACCACTTGGGACAGTTTTTTAGACCTGTTTGAAAGAAGTACATAAGGTAATATTACTTCTGTGGTTAATGATTACTTTTGTAGCATAAGCATACTAAGTACGTTATGTCAGTATGTAAAAAGAACAATGATGACCCAACTCTAAAGTATTTTTTCGTGAGGTATGTCTGTACATATTGACGCAAACGCAGTTCGCCAGGGTCAGATGCTTGCGTTCAGGATGTCGGTGATGATAGTGATCATCATTCTTCCGAAGAGCATACAACTTCTAACTCATCCCCACAACCTAGACAAAGAAGACGACGTCGGTCATCTACGTATGCTATACTTCAAATTAATTTGTCCTTCAGGTCGAAATATTGTCATTGTCAATCTGGATTTTGGGTCCGTACAGTAAATGGTGAGCTGAAAGTCACCTCTATCAAGACCGTGCAGAACCATCCTTGCACAGAAGGATATATTTCTGTAGATCCTTCAAGACGAAAGTTGATGTCAAGTGAACGTCTATATTTAAGAACGTTTCTGTTGAGTAATACGCCGACTAGTAGTTTACGGCATCTGGTTTCTTGGAAATTCCATAAACAGCTTGTCAAGGACGATATCTCTAAAATGCGTACACAGTTGTACCCAGGTTGTTGAACTCACATTGTAATTAATTGAGCTTAAACACTAAAAATATCAATAACATTTTACAGCTCGTTCAAACAAACACTGAAGTTAAAGTACTCAGTGAACATGGGAACATATCTATGATTTGCTTCAGTCACAGGGAGGAAATAGCTGTTTACCACGCGTTTCCAGAGGTATTATGTATTGACTCGACTTATCAGACCAACAAAGTTGGGTAAGTAACGAATAACAATTAATTTATCTTAAAGTTTTCCACTGTTCCAGCTAATGGTGACTGATAGTCTTGGGCAAAGGCACACTGTTATGTATGCTCTTTGCAGGCAAGAACGACGCGAAGATGTAAAACCATTGGAATGCTTTAAAGATATAATGTGCGGTACCAATGATACACGCACGAGACCGTAATTTCGGCAGCACAGTCTACGCACAGTAATGCCAACATAGTACTTTGTTCATTCCATGTCTAAAGAGCGTTTTTCAGGAAGGTGAGTGTTAGCTTTACAGATTATTTTCTGTAGTTCCGAAATCTTGATGTACGCAAATGCTTGGAACACCTCGTTAAGACTAGACGGTCTGACATGTGCGCTTCGTTTTTCGTAACTTATTTAGACATAGCAGCGGGTGGACAAAGAAATACATAATGGACTTGGTTCTTCGTGCGCTGGACAACATGTCAATCTCTACCGGGGGTGGTGATCTCCTGGAGAAGTTCACTAATAACTACCACTCAATCCATGCTCTTAGTGTACCTGTAGTGGCATCGGCATAACCACACAATCCTCAAAGCTGAACACGAGACTACTCGGAAAATAGATATTTAATATTTAACGCGGAGGAATACCCAACAATGGAGAAGGCGGGAATAATGAATTGAATTAATACAAGTTGGTCAGGTGGCATGGCTCGACCTTGCAGACGTGGTCCCAACTGAATGTTATCTTGTATCTTTTATTCATATTAAATATATTCTATCCGTAGCCTAAGCTTGTTCTCTATAACGTATTGGTAATTGTTACAACGCAATGAGTTGGTGTAGATGATGATGTGACTTCCGAGTAAGATCATATAGATTAGGCAGTTACATCATAACAAATCGACAATTTTAGGATTAGGTCTATTATTAAAGCAGTGCTAATATCATAGTAGACCATAATACTACAAACCCTTGGCAGGTAAACTCATCCGTTCATGCCTCGAAGCATCGGAAGAATTCCATATTTTACCAAAATATAATATTGAATAAAGCCACAAATAGATAAATAAAGACATATGCGCACAAGTGATGAGTTTAATCGGTGCTAATGATGAAGCTACATCGTCAGAATCCATTGTTAACACTGACCATAGCTATGCTTCTTGATGACAAGAATTTATAATATTGTAATCGTTTTAGTTTTACATACATTCATTTATTTGGCCATTAACTCATTCTTCTAGCGTTATGGTAGGGAGAGTGTACTGTGCAGTCTTATGTGACTGTGAGACAGGGATGTCGTTTCGCGTTCTTGTATAATAATTACCAGTTTGGATAGTCATTCACGCTTATTCGCTTTACCTCTTGCGTTGCTTAGTAAAGCCTGGGTCGCAACATACATGGCTCATATTATTTTCTTCTTTAGACAGGTTGCACTTCGGAAACTTAGACAATGAACATATATAAACACTGCTATGTGAACTTACTTTAAATCGTCCCGTGTAATCTGAAATTTTTGATGCCTATTTTATCTTAGTCCCACGTAAGTTATAAGTAATTGTCATTTTCGGCATCAGCACATAAGCTAGACAGGCCTTGGTTGATTTTCGAAGATCATTATATACGATCTCACACAATCTGGTCACCTGAGATCAAGATATATTGATTACCCAATCGTACTTTCCGATGCTTCCTCGTAACCGCTTTACAATAATACTTGTTTCTGTCATTAGCTATCTTTGCAAGAATACCGACAGCCTAAACATTGGAACTCTGTACAAGAGGTAGTATACTAGTCTCTAGTAAAATCTCCATATAACTGTACTTTTTCGCATGAGTACGACTTATTTCCTGCAATATAATGATTTGGTGGCTTATATATCTAACTGTAGAAGCTGATATTAACATCTTCGTATATGTTATAACCATCTACAACGTATACATAATATTTACAAAACTAAGGACAGCTAATATTCTCACTATTAGCCTATGTCTGCCATAAAAGTCGAACAAAACAGTGAAAATCAGCCAAAATTGTAATAAAGAAAGGAAAAATGATAAATGTTATCATGGTAATAATAAAATAAAATAATGGTATCGTTACTTGTAACGCAGTTTTGGTAGCCTTGATGACACTACAATTTTTATGACGACATATGCTTGGATCATGTCATTTCATATGAAAATAAATTATTTGTCTGCCTTCAGTGTATAGTTAAGTAGAAATAATTGCTAGTCCTCGATGCAAATACGAAAAAACTATTATAGCAGCACCTAAATGATGAATTTTCAAGGACTTCGCGATACCAAGTACCGCAAAATGGAAAAACCTCTTTTCACTTAATTGTGAAGGCGGAAATTAAACTTTCGAATTTATTTATAATTAATTTCAAATTTTGGCTGTGCACAAAGCAGAAATGAAAGAGTACCGCGAAAATGTGTCGCGATACCCCTGTAGCGCTGCCTACAAAAATCACTCACCGTTTTGAAACGAGCGCGTTAAAATAAAGGCAAACAAAGGGGAAAAAGGGGACGAAAATATAAAAAAGAGGAAGTGTAGCTTTTTCTCTTTCACTTCGGTTATTTGGTAGAAATGTCGGTCCCCCCTTACGTAGTGTATTTGAGGGAATTTTGTCGACAATTTTACGTAACGTACAGTATTTGAATATACCGCGTCTCGTACTTATGGTTTCATAAACGTCGACAAAATATTGCATTGTTTAATAAAAAAATCTATTATCATTAAAACAAGTAGTAAAATACGGACATAGGGATTTTCCCGAGATTCATATACACTTTGTTGTTTGTTCAGTTAAAGTGTTCCGGTAAGCTTGATAGCCATAAAAAACAACTTACGTGATGCAAGTTACTGGCGTGCTCTCTGTTTTTCATGTTCATTATAACTACGTACTTTGTTAGTCCTCTAAGATGAGTTCAATTGAAGTCACTGAGAGAGCTCGTAGACGTAGGGCAACCGTTAAATTGTTAAGAGTTCTTGGCTGTCATAGATCGACTTATAACAGACTGTGGAATAAAATACGGACAGCTTTCATGATAAAACATAATTTGCTTTCGTTTAGTAAATTTTTTAACGAAAGCACAATCAAAGGTAACTGACTTTAACAGCGGTGTATGTTGAATTGATATTAGTCAGCTGAGAAATTAATTGAATTGAGGTTCCTTCAACTGTAACACCATCCACTAGCTACAGCAATGGATGTCTTCTGGATAATAATGTTATGTATATGAAGTGAGTATGGTAATTTATTTCTTATAGGATGTCATGACATTAATTTGTGCTCTCAGAAGTTCGTAAATCGTAGTGACAAAAACCTGTCTGAGCATCAGAAATGTTGTCGGTTTATTTGCTTGCACATCCTGAATTACATTATAACGTTATAGAATCTGTCAGAATGCGTTTAGGGAAATTTTCTAAACAATATGAATGGTGTTATGGGTCTGAAAAATTGGTTTATAATGCGCATTTGTTACAGCACCTTCCTGACGATGTTCGTGCACATGGACCTTTAGACAGATTTTCAGCATTCCTATTCGAGTTTTACATGAGACAAATTAAGAAATCAGTACATAGTGGGTATGTATTTGTAAAGCAAGCAGCTTAGTGTTATGCGGAGAAAATATCCTTCTGTGATAGGTTTCAAGTGAGCTTATCGACTAATACTACCCCAATAACCCGTAAGGAGGACACACATAAACAAACAATTATGCATAAGAATAGTAAAATAACATCATTTAAACCGTATAATGTTGTAGTAGTACACAGAAAGCCTGTACAGTTTCATCAAGATTAATTAACTATTGACTGTACACTTGTTGTGCTACCAAGGGCTATCGTGGTACAGAGCTGTACTGCTCTGGCTCCTGCGTTTGTTAACTGGAGCTCCAAAACATTCCAGAAGCCCAAAGCCATCTGAAGTACTATAAATACGTTAGATTTACTGTGCATAAACTAATCTTGTAGGACGTAATATTAGTGTTTACTTGGAAGCAGGAGCGATCTGAAACAACAACACAACAATCAGGACCGCTAAGTGCCTCTGAAGTAAGAACGTGACGTACTGGCACAACAGATATATTTTTGAGAATTGAAAGACGCGGCTGTATTTCAAAAAAGCAAAAATTTATCACAAAATTGTTTTATCTATCGTTCTGCAGGTTCAGCCTACGTAGGGCTTGTTCAACTTCTTCCACCACGCCTACTCTTTGCTTCCTTACAATGAGAAACACAGACTCGTGTTAATAATGTCACATGTGATGATTTTTGCTACTGTTACAATCTTTCTTTCCATATTAAGCGCCTTTTCTCCCGTATTAAAGTTTTCGTGTAATGTCGGCATGAGGTTATTGGAAGAGCTTAAGAAACTGATTCAAGCGTTCAAGCAGATTTATCATTATTAACAATGTCATGGATGAAATGACCCATATTGAAACTATACTGCTGGGTCCAGATGTTTGTGGATAAAAAATATTTGGGTACGCCGTCGTCTATCATGGACTCTGCAACTTTTGACGTCATTGAGAGAACTGCCAACGGTAGTTAGCTTGAATGTTCACTGGGTCGGTCTCCTCTGAAATTTCGTGTACTTTGTGCCGTCATCTGAAAGGAGGAAGGGAGCGTATTCCGCCCAGGTGAAATTTCCTTGCTTAGATGGTGTAGTTTCAGATACTTCAGGTCAGAGCTCAGGTTCACATCTTGGAACACTGTAGGGTTAAAAGTGAAGCTCATGTTAATGTAGTTCGTATGTGGTGGTCGAAACTTTTGAAAATGCTGTTCTGTTAAAAGCTCAGAGGCAACAACGTCGTTGTCGGTTGAGCTAGTAAAATCAAACGACTGGAAAACTCTGGCTTTGTCCTGACGAATAGAGATCCGATGGCGTAACCACCTTTGAAGTTGAAGGCAGGTTTTCTGGTTGCCTTCACTTGATACTGACGACGATCTTCTCTTATCGTCTCCGTTAATTTGTTCCTCATTTGTCTGAAATGCCCATATATGCTGTCGACACCAGTTCGCTTTCACTCCACTTAGGTGTGTTTTTCATTTCTAGGCACTCAAATAGTGCGACCCTTTGTGACCGTATGTTACCTCTACTTTTTGGGGACCGTCTGTGGGCAGGTTGGTTTCTAGCTCGTAAGACCGTGTAAAGTAAGAAATCCAAATGAACCTTTCAAGTCAAGTTCGGGGTGGAATTTCTATTCCACCTGCTGAAGACTGTCTTGTAAGGCTGACGTATCCAAAGGTCCGCAACTTCAATACTTGGTGTTCGTAGGATATCTTGGCTCACTTTTACCGATAAAATTAGAGACTGTGATTTCGGGATTGTAGAATTATTGTCTACTTCGTCAATAGTACTGCTCTAATAATAGACCTAATCCTAAAATTGTAGATGAGTCATGATGTGACTATTTTATCTGTAACAGCTAACGTGGCGGTCACACCATCGTCTACGCTGACTCGTCCAACTTGATCACCACCAGCATATGATGGAGAATATATTTGAGCTGGAGACAGAACAATGTATTTGATATGAATAAAGGAGATAAGCTACACAAGAATGACCGCACCTACAAGTCTGAACCATGCCATCTAATGAATTGAATTAATTTTCCGGCGTTCTCCATAGTTAAACTTCTCTTCATGTCAGTTTCTAAGTATAAGTCTTTTCAGTAATTATATGCCTAGCTTCAAAAGTCGTGCGTTTAAAGTTCAATGCCACTACACTGCTCTCCCACCATAATCAATGTGACTTTGGTTCGATAGCAAATTTAGTGGGGTTGTCGCGAGGCGGTGGTTACCAAGAATAATAAGAATCCTCCCGATATTGAAAAGCTCAAAGATAAATCACAGAGAAAGCGGCAGCAATTGATCGAGAAATACATGTAATAGTTACAAAATGTTTGGCTTTTTTCTGAACACGCAAGAAATGGAAATCTTAGTGATGATTATTTGAGAGTTGAATTAAGAGGGACTGCAATAATTAACAATGATTTTGTGTAGAGGTATTTTAATAAGTCGCAATAAGGTGCGTATTAACAGAGGTTGGTTAATAGCTTAACTTATAGGTAGTACAAGTATTTGGTGCTTAGAAATATTAAAAGCAATCAATATTGTGGGAATGTTAATATTGGTACTATTTTTGTTTTAAATGACGTTTGTGTCGGTGAGCTGTCCGTATGAACCAGTTTCAAATCGTATCTTGATTAGTAGGCTAACTGAAAGAACAAATATATAACCGTGAAGTAGAATTCCAACTAGTGTTCCAGTTTGTTTGATACGGATTGTTTAGTTACGGAAAGATTTTTCCGACCTCATTATTATTTAACCGTGGTAGAATTTAGTAATATTGCTAATGCCTATGAGTCATTATGAGGAATTCTTTCACATTAAATTAGTAATAATTGAGTGCATTTTGGACAGATAGCAAAGAGTAATTCGTTAAACATGAGCGTATTTGTGAGAGACAGGCTATGGACTCAGTGTTATTTATATTCATACCTACCGGCTGATGGTGCATACAAATTAGTTGCAAGTATTGAGTTGAGAATCAGTTAGAAAACGACTTATTTGATCAAGAAATGTTGAAATCGACAAAGCTTATATGTCATAAACATAGATGATGTGGTGTTGCAGGATGTTTTCGGCCAAACAAGTCATTATCAGGCAATAAACAGTGAGTGAAGCTCATGTGATTATCAGATAGAACACAGGTTGTTATCAAAGAGATAACAACGCCCAACTCGCGTCTATGATAATGGATTGAACCTTAATCAGTGTTGGGGTAAATTCGATAGTGTTTTCAATGTGAAAAAGATTCGCTCGACTGTTTATACCGATTATTTATATGCATGATTGCGTGACCAGCTTACTTACTTAAGCCTGTTACTCCCAATCAAGCATAGGCCGCCAACCAGCATTCTCCAACCCACTCTGTCCTGGGCCTTCTTTTCTAGTTCCATCCAGTTCTTGTTCATTTTTCTCATGTCTGTCTCCATTTCTCGACGTAATGTGTTCTTTGGTCTTCCTAACCTCCTTCGACCTTGAGAATTCCATGTGAGGACTTGCCTTGTGTTTTCCTCAATGTGTGTCCTATCCACTTCCAGCGCTTCTTCCTGATTTCTTCCTCCACTAGGATCTGATTTGTTTTCTCCCACAGTAGGTTGCTGCTGATAGTGTCCGGCCAACGGATCCGAAGTATTTTGCGTAGACAACTGTTAATAAACACCTGTATGTTCTGGATGATGGATTTCGTGGTTTTCCAGGTTTCGGCCCCATACAGTAGAACTGTCTTGACATCTGTATTGAAAATTCTGACTTTGGTGTTGGTTGCCAATTGTTTTGAGTTCCAGATGTTCTTCAGTTGTAAATATGCTGCTCTTGCTTTGCCGATCCGTGCCTTCACATCTGCATCACATCCACCGTGTTCATCGATGATGCTGCCCAAATATGTAAAGGTATTTACGTCTTCCAAATTTTCTCCGTCAATTGTGATTGGATTGGTGCATGCTGTGTTGCATCGGAGAATCTTGCTTTTCCCTTTGTGTATATTGAGACCTATTGCTGCTGAGGCTGCTACTACACTGGTTGTCTTCTGCATTTGTTGTTGTGTTTGCAATAGAAGAGCCAGATCATCTGCGAAGTCTAGATCATCCAACTGCATCCTAGCTGTCCACTGTATCCCGTGCTTCCCTTCAGATGTTGACGTCTTCATGATCCAGTCGATCACCAGGAGAAAAAGAAAGGGTGAGAGTAAGCAACCTTGCCTGACACCGGTCTTTACTTCGAACGACTTTGTCAACTGTCCTCCATGCACGATTTTGCAGTTTAATCCATCATAGGAATTCCGTATGATATTGTTTATCTTCTCAGGCACGCCGTAGTGTCGAAGAAGCTTCCATAGGGTTGTCCTGTCCACGCTATCAAATGCTTTGTCGTACTCAATAAAGTTGATGTAGAGTGATGAATTCCATTCAAATGATTGTTCCACAATGATTCGTAGAGTTGCGATTTGGTCTGTACACGATCTATCCTTACGTAATTCTGCCTGTTAGTCGCGAAGTTGTGCGTCTACGGAGTCCTTCATCCTGTTTAACAATACCTTGTTGAAGACAATTTCCTGGTATTGAGAGAAGAGTGATTCGCCTGTAGTTGTCACAGTTGCTGAGATCGCCTTTCTTTGGTATTTTGACTAGAAGTCCTTCTTTCTAGTCTTTTGCTACCTGTTCCTCATCCCAAATCTTTCTGAAGAGAATGTCGAGTATCCTCGCAGTTACCGCTACATCTGCTTTCAGTGTCTCTGCTGGAATGCTGTCTGGTCCTTCTGCTTTGCCACACTTGATCTGTCTGATAGCCATGCTGATTTCTGCCATTGTTTGTGAGCCAACATCGTTTAGGAGGTCCGTGAGTGCTACTTAGATGTTGGGTGGGTTTAGTCGGGCTGGTAGATTCAAGAGTTCTTTGAAGTGTTCTACCACCTGTTTCGTTGTTCTTCAATGTTGGTGATTACATTGCCTTCTTTGCTTTTCACTGGTCGTTCTGGTTTACGGTGATTTTCAGAGAGTTTCTTTGTTGTGTCATACAGTTGTCTTATGTTTCCTTCTCTTGCAGCCATTTCCGCCGTCATTGCGTTACTGACCAGCAAACATGATGGCAGGGAGATAACTTCAATCCACCCATGTCTGTAGGGCAGAACATTTTGTTAAATTACGGCTCCTTATGGTCTAGTGGAATGTCACAACTAATGGTATTGATGCTGATTTATCATGCAAAATACCTCATTAAATCGTGTTTAGAACGTTAAATTGGTTTCACTTCCTACCCAGTAATCCTATTACAAGCAAACTAGACAGTTCGTTAAAAAACGAAGCCTACTCTAGCTAGAGTAGGCAATATTGCCTGTTTTTGATCCAACTTTGAAAACACCATTGGCATTACCCCAAAGGTTCCTATATTCGCCTTTATTTCCACAACAAACCACAGTGAAACTGCAATGGATGGGAAAAGCGGTATATATTTAAATAGTTTTATTTCAAAGGAAAAACGTATTATTGTACAACATAGTAGCGGAAGCTTGAGCATCAGTCGTTTAGCATTTCCATTGTAATTGCCAATTCGTCTTCCTTTGAAAAGATCTGCAACAGAAGAAACAGGTGATGTATTATTTATAACACATGTGCATTTAATCGCAAGTTCACTGACAATGAGCAAGAATTTAAGCTCTCTTACTAAATAATGTTTATTGAAAATTAAGTACAACGTCAAATAAAATTGCACAGACTACGTTCTTCAGCCACGTATGTTCGGTTATTGACACTGAAAACAGTCTTCCTGTGAACCATTTTTCAGCCTCCTTGAGATACAGAACGGGTGACCTCGTCCTGCATCATTATTAAAGCCTCAAATATTCCAATGGGATATAAGGTTGAGATTTCTAGAAGCCCTCAACTGCACATGAATCTACCATTGACCATCAGTTGCACGTCGCAACGCAACTTTCATGAAGCGCGCCAACTGTGATACTGACTAAAACCATTCTACATTCATATATTATAAATTATCGACCCAGCTGAGTAATTTACTACAGTTGGAATTTGTATTATTCGTAACAATTTGATCTTACCTGTAAACTGGCATACCTCATGTAACAAAATGTTATTTGAGAATAAAATATTATTATTATTTACGTTTGTCAGTTCTGATGCTCCTCTTCACTTGCTTGTTTACTTCTGTGTATTCAGCTTGTGCCTTGGCTTTTTCTGCTCTTGTTCGGCTGGTATTGATTGCTGCCTTCTTGTTACTCCTTTCTTCAATCTTATCCAGTGTAACAACAATGATTCATTCCTTGTGTTGGTGTTTCTTGCGGCCCAGAACCTCATGACATTTTGAAGTTAGTGCCTCCTTTATTTCTTTCCAGTTGTTCTCCATAGTAGTTCCTTCTCCATTGAGTAGATCATGAAAGGCCTGGAACTTATTGCTGAGGGCTATCTTGAATTTGTTGAGTTTGTCATTATCCCGAAGAAGAGTCGTAATAAACTTTTGTGATATTGTCCTCCCCATTGTCCAGTGCTTCTTGAGTTTCAATTTCATCTTGGCGACCAGCAAGTGATGATCTGATGCTATATCAGCTTCGCTCTTTGTTCTCACGTCTTCTCGAACTTTTTGTTGATGCAGATATAGTCGATTTGGTTTTGCATAGTGTGATTCGGTGAAGTCCATGTGGTTTTGTGAATGCGTTTATGTGGGAATATAGTGTCGCCTATGACCAGTTTATTGAAGGCACATAGGTTTGCAAATCTCTCACCATTTTCGTTTCTTTTTCCTAGTCCGTGTCGTTTCATGATGTCTTCATATCCGGTGTTGTCAATTACAACCTTGGTATTTAAATCTCCCATCAGAATGGCCAGGTCCTTTGTTGGGCACTTCTCGACGATTAACTGCAGCCTATTGTAGAATTGATCTTTACCGTCTTCATTGTAGTCGTTGGTAAGCGCATATCATTGGATGATGTCCATTGAAATGTCCTCTTTCTTTATTTTGAAGGTGGCTTTTGATAATCCTTGGTCGATGAGATTCCCATCCTATAAGTGCATTTTGTGCTTGTTTGGATAGCATCAATGCGACTCCTTGTGTAAATGGGGCATTTTCTTTTTCATGGCCGGAGTGTAACAGAAGCTCCCTTGAAGCTAGTCGTTGTTGTCCAACCTGCGTCCAATGTGTTTCGCTGGTTCCAAGCATCTCTAGGTTGTATCTCCTCATTTCTGCAGCAATTTGGAAAATTCTCCCACATTGTAATAGCATTCCATGCACCTAAATAAATGGTTGCTCTGGTTGTCAGGAGGGGCATCGACTTCGTGACTTCCGAAGGATCTCGGCTTTCACCATGGGGCGTCATAACTCTTCTAAATGAAGACATTCTGACTCTCAGGGCAGAATTTAAATGGTTTGAATTATTTTTTTCTGTTTACCGTTTTTTAGCGAGTTAATTATCTACGGGATGGCATCGCTAAACCCATGTCCATCCCTCCTCCTTTACCCGGGCATGAGACCGGCAGTAGCCCCTGGAGGGACTTCAGGCGGAGTTATCGCGTCACCAGATGCCTGATTAAATGAAAAAGTTTATAAGATATTTATTGAATGAGCAATCGATAGAAAAACAAACTATAATTATCTGTGGAGGACAATGAACAATCTAAAAACTAAAAAAATTAATGGTTTGCTTCAGAGGTCGATATTCATTACACTCTTATTATCATGGTTGAACCCTTTCACTAGGTGTCTATATTATTTCTCTCTTTTTTCTTTCCAAATATATATTATTCTTAAGGTTCCGAAGTTTGTAACTTGTGTTATACCTTAATTAACTTCTCAGAATCGTTTTATCTTCACTCTGTATTTATTACTCACAAATATTGATATTTGATTATCCTTTGCACTTAATTGAGAATTTCATGGCATCACCCCAAACTATTACTGAACAAACCCTTATTCTACCGTCGTATATTACTGAAATAATAAGTTATTTTTCTTGTTTTGCTACTCATTTGGCGATATATACATGGTCGTTTATTTTTGTTCTGTGTTCACAAACACGCTCATTAAACTATTTGTACGTTTCGCGTCTTCTTTATTTTTATTCCTTTATTTTCTCCCTTTCCTTCTTTGAAGTCAACTTATTATTCTTTTCAATAACACAGAACCTGATTTATTAATATTATCATTATTATCTTCTTTCTCTTTTTCAGTACTGCTAACATTATTAAAACTTGTGTATTATTGAATTTTTGAAGACATTCGAAATGGTTTCATCACAACACTTATGTACCCATTAGATGTTTGTGAATAATAATTTCACAGCTACGTTTTGGGGAACTGGCATTTCTTTGGAAATATTTCGCTGTTTCTTATTCTCTCTCTGACACACTAGTCAACGTTCGTCGGAGTAGCAACCACAGTCGCGTCACACACACACTTTGAGATCCTGGATGATTGTCGATGACTTGGGTAGCCAGACATTGGCTTTCGCTGCTAGAAACAGAAATAGCCTTACGATTAGGTTTTCTAGGTGTTTCCTGCTACCTATCATTTGGGAGACATGGGGCAGAAGAAACTTTTTTCCTGAGCTTTTACTTCTGACAGGCCTCTCTGAACTCGTCGAGAAGTGCCCAACAAAGGACCTGGCCATTCTGATGGGAGATTTAAATACCAAGGTTGTAATTGACAACACCGGATATGAAGACATCATGAAACGACACGGACTAGGAAAAAGAAACGAAAATGGTGAGAGATTTGCAAACCTATGTGCCTTCAATAAACTGGTCATAGGCGACACTATATTCCCACATAAACGCATTCACAAAACCACATGGACTTCACCGAATCACACTATGCAAAACCAAATCGACTATATCTGCATCAACAAAAAGTTCGAGAAGACGTGAGAACAAAGAGCGAAGCTGATATAGCATCAGATCATCACTTGCTGGTCGCCAAGATGAAATTGAAACTCAAGAAGCACTGGACAATGGGGAGGACAATATCACAAAAGTTTATTACGACTCTTCTTCGGGATAATGACAAACTCAACAAATTCAAGATAGCCCTCAGCAATAAGTTCCAGGCCTTTCATGATCTACTCAATGGAGAAGGAACTACTATGGAGAACGACTGGAAAGAAATAAAGGAGGCACTAACTTCAAAATGTCATGAGGTTCTGGGCCGCAAGAAACACCAACACAAGGAATGAATCATTGTTGTTACACTGGATAAGATTGAAGAAAGGAGTAACAAGAAGGCAGCAATCAATACCAGCCGAACAAGAGCAGAAAAAGCCAAGGCACAAGCTGAATACACAGAAGTAAACAAGCAAGTGAAGAGGAGCATCAGAACTGACAAACGTAAATAATAATAATATTTTATTCTCAAATAACATTTTGTTACATGAGGTATGCCAGTTTACAGGTAAGATCAAATTGTTACAAATAATACAAATTCCAACTGTAGTAAATTACTCAGCTGGGTCGATAATTTATAATATATGAATGTAGAATGGTTTTAGTCAGTATCACAGTTGGCGCGCTTCATGAAAGTTGCGTTGCGACGTGCAACTGATGGTCAATGGTAGATTCATGTGCAGTTGAGGGCTTCTAGAAATCTCAACCTTATATCCCATTGGAATATTTGAGGCTTTAATAATGATGCAGGACGAGGTCACCCGTTCTGTATCTCAAGGAGGCTGAAAAATGGTTCACAGGAAGACTGTTTTCAGTGTCAATAACCGAACATACGTGGCTGAAGAACGTAGTCTGTGCAATTTTATTTGACGTTGTACTTAATTTTCAATAAACATTATTTAGTAAGAGAGCTTAAATTCTTGCTCATTGTCAGTGAACTTGCGATTAAATGCACATGTGTTATAAATAATACATCACCTGTTTCTTCTGTTGCAGATCTTTTCAAAGGAAGACGAATTGGCAATTACAATGGAAATGCTAAACGACTGATGCTCAAGCTTCCGCTACTATGTTGTACAATAATACGTTTTTCCTTTGAAATAAAACTATTTAAATATATACCGCTTTTCCCATCCATTGCAGTTTCACTGTGGTTTGTTGTGGAAATAAAGGCGAATATAGGAACCTTTGGGGTAATGCCAATGGTGTTTTCAAAGTTGGATCAAAAACAGGCAATATTGCCTACTCTAGCTAGAGTAGGCTTCGTTTTTTAACGAACTGTCTAGTTTGCTTGTAATAGGATTACTGGGTAGGAAGTGAAACCAATTTAACGTTCTAAACACGATTTAATGAGGTATTTTGCATGATAAATCAGCATCAATACCATTAGTTGTGACATTCCACTAGACCATAAGGAGCCGTAATTTAACAAAATGTTCTGCCCTACAGACATGGGTGAATTGAAGTTATCTCCCTGCCATCATGTTTGCTGTGCAATAACGCCACCCCTCCGTTTCGTGATGTTAGGTTCTCTTACGTTTTTGTTAAGTATGCGTACTGCTTTAATCAAAGCCCATAGTTGGAATACACTGTCTCCACTAGTTCCATGTTACAAGCAAATCAGATAGTTGAAGCGTTTGTATTATGGGTTAGATGTCCACTTAATATATCACACTGCTTTGAAGATAACTCATTTCGAAAGTTAAAAAAACAGGTTAGATTATATGTGGTTTAAAGATAGTAGGACTAATAGCAAATCAAATGATATGAAAGAGTATAAAATTGTAAAAATTTTAGGGTAAGAAAAATAAAACAGAGCAACTCACAAGATTTTATGATCAATTTTGAGCTTCGTATGATCGCCCTTAGCGGATCAGCATCCATAAGATTACTGAGTTATCTGTCTACTTGCAATAGAAAAAAAATACATGACACTTAGGAAGAAAAATGTATATTTAACCAGCAGAGGGATTTGGGATATTTTGTACATTGAAGTCTACATTAGTAATTTCATAGGGAGGTACTGGGATTGGTTCTGAGTCGTTTAGAGGTTTTTCGTTAGTGAGCAACAATAGTGTTCACTAAATAGTTCCGTAACAAGTTTAGGGTCTTTGTAAACTTGCTTGTCTTTAATGAATATGTTCCCTCTTGATTTGGAACGTTTAAGCTTATTTTGAAGGAGTATGGTGAATGCGGAGGATTTATTATTAAGTTCGACTGCACGTTTTTCCTGTACGACTGCTTTTTGTGTACTTATTGCCTCTGTTCGGACAAATATTTCAGTCATCGTCACTAAAGAGGAAACGTCATTAAAGTTGTGGAATCGAATACAATGTCTTTGAAGACGTCTTCGTGTACCGACCGGTATGTACAGATCTTAAGAGACCGCACGTCTACAGTATTCTAAAGGTGCGATTTTGTTGATGATACTTCTGATGTTGAGATAAAATATATTGATTGGTGTGTCGGTATTGTTTGCAGTAAGGAAAGTTCCCCAATCCGTGCTTTTTAAATAATTGTGGAAGTTATTCCAATCAACTTTGAGATAGTTTCTACGAAGTGTTGCGGTTGATATATGATACAAACAGGGCTAAATCCGTCTTTTTATTGCAGATCGACCTAGCGTTGATGAGACATATATTAAACAAATGGCCTACTAGGTTAAAATGAGTGAGAGTATCTCGAATAAAGTCGTTGTAACCCCCGCGGGTGTGAGGTGAGTTAGAAGTGAGGGATCGAATGTTCTTCAATAGCTCGGTATTATGATAGCTAGACTTAGTGGGAGATGTATCAAATGAGCTAGTGAAGTTGATTGGGGAGTTTACCTAAAAGGAAATGGTGGGAGTACTCTCTGATGGAAACTGTACGGGGGAAACGCGTTTATGTTTTGCATGTGGTTTGAAATAACTTGGGCTATATGCTTCAACAGAGGTGTCACTAGGGGTCGTATTCCAAAAAATCTTGTACAGGCCTACTGTGAAGTGTATGGTTGTTTGCAAAATAGTCTTGGTGGTTAGGCGCGTAGCCTCTGTTGTAACTATTTACGCTAGCGTGAGAGGGGTCTGCTTTACTTAACTGGAAGAAGTTGCGACTATTATTGTACGTAGGAGTCGTTTCTATGTGGTGGGTTGGTACTAAAGGGTGTGAAAAGTTTACTTTCTGAGAGTAGTTACAATTATGATCCTGGGGAATGTAGATAGGATGTGTAGTGAGAAACCTATTATTACCATTCTTATTAATGGTTTTAAGCTTTAAAGGGTGCTTGGAGTGGTCAGTACTCTGGTAGTTTTTGTTAGTCTGCGTGTAAAAGAGCTTGTTACGCTGAAGCCCACTACCCACTTTGCAACTTGGAGGTGTTGGAGGCAAGTTATATGGTATCAGCGGGGAGAACCTGTTCACTGTTATTGGGATACCAATAGAGCAGTTGAGTTCAACCTTATGTGTTCCCCTGCTCGGTATCGTGAGTCTTGTCATCCCACCCTTTTTTGTCAGAGCTGGAGTCTTTCGTTGTTTCTGTGAGATGAATTTAGGTTCATTCGAGTCAACCTGTGGAGTATCTTTAGGAGGACTAACTTTTAAGTGTGTAGGTCTAGTTGGGTGTGTGTTGTCGCACGACTCATATCTTAGTACATTACTGAGCGAGCATCTGGGATTAGACATGTCGTTATGTTTTTTGTGACAGTTGGGGCCTGCATCTTATCTAAAGGCTTCTGATCAGCAGACTCATCTAGATCAAACGGTGTTCGACCGTTCGTGGAGTGATGTCATGCTTATTGTTGCAAACTGATTCTGGCTGGTTACTTACTGTAATACTACTATGCAATCCTATCGCTTCACGTCTTCTTACACGACGTTGACAGGGCGTAAGGTCTAGAGTGACTTTTATACTTTTGTATGGAATTAGTGAGCTAATATTTTTGCTCCAATCAATAAACTGTTTAGCATCGTTACAACAGCCAAACATAAACAGGAGGGGGCAAGTAGATCTGTCTGACTTTTCTTTAAGGCGTTTGACTTTGCAGTTAACGTTCAGCATACCGCATGCTCTAAGGCAAATACCCCTCAACTTAGATGGGTGTATGCGGTCGGGGAGGTTATACGCAGCTGCATTGAAGGAGTACATCACTCTTTTCGTCACTTCTTCAGCCACAAACTCCAAAATACACTCAGCTTTAGTGAGTTTGTAGTGGCATTGGGCCCTAACACGAGACAATACGAAAAATGGGCATTCAACATTTAACGCTGGGAAATACCGAACAATGAAGAAAGGTGGGAATAATAAATTGAATTAGTCCAAGTTGATCGGATGGCATGGCCCGGCCTTGCAGGCGTGGTCCCAGCTGAATGTCATCTTATATCTTTTGTTCATATTAAATATATTCCATCTCTAGCCTAAGCTTGTCCTCTATCACGTGTTAGTGATTGTTATAATGCAATGAGTTGGTGTAGACGATGATGTAACTTCCACGTAAGATCTTATAGATTAGGCAGTTACATCATGATAAGTCTAAAATTTTAGGATTACGTCTATTATTAAAGCAGTGCTAATATCATAGTAGACCATAATTCTACATGTTCCTCAAGATTCCTATCAGTGTCAAGGCCCCATATATGTGTGAGAGGTGCTAGTTGCTCAAGTCTGCCGTTTATTTCGGCTAAAGAGTTTTGTAGTTGACGGATGTCAGTAATATATCTATCAGTATTTTCGTGTGTATGAGATGAACTATTGAACTCTTTAGTTTTTGAAATTTTAGATTTAGGCCTTGGTAGAACGTACTGTCTGCTAGACTGTGCTGACGTTTCGATGCGCGTGGGTATAGTGTCTTGTATGTCAACCAGTCTTACCGTTGGCATACTGCACGCAGAGATGGATGGGCAGTAACATGGAGATCCAGGTGATGATAGTGACATTTGTGTTTAAGGTTCGACATTGTCAGGTACTGAGTCGTCAGTCATAGGGGCTACAGATTTGAACCTTTTATTTGGCTTAGAAGTTGGTGAAATTTCTCGTTTACTGGAGTTATTGATCATGATTTCAAACTGGGTACAGAGATCGTTAAATCAAATAGAATATCAGAGTATTAGTAGTTGTTAAGTATTAACCTGGTTAATACAAGGATTGGAGACTATGAGTATATAATAACTTTTAGATCTATTTGAGACTTAAGTCCGAAATAGGAATAATATGGGCTGGTAAGTACCCGTCGAAATTTTTCTATTTTTCAGGCAAAATGTACCCGATATACAAGATAGGGTGACAGTCTTCATATAATACACCCTACAACTGAACAAGTCGGAGAATTTCAAGACCACGTGAAATAAAGTTACCAATTTCAAATTTCAAAATACTACTCTCCTTTTTAAATAACGTGGTGTCAAATGTTGATCATGCATTGTTCCAGTAATTATATGCTTGGCATCAAATATAGTATAACTACAAATCAATGCTACTACATCTCAATGATAAAGTCATTCCTGTCGGTCAAAGGTTAGCTTCAGAACATTTCTGAAGTCATAAACAGTACTATAATAATAATAATTGAAAATTATGCGAGCGAAACAAAAGGATTCTAAAGAAATAAAATATATGTGGATCATAGGGACGCAGATCATATCGTTGAGTGGATTCAGAAGGCTCACTTGCAAGAATGGTGGTCCCCGCCAACCTAACTTCATGAAGCTATTATATTCAGATATTGCGTCTACAGATAGGCTAGCGTTGAATTGGGTTTGCACATTTTCTAGCATATACATAGGCATCTCTAGGTCTTTTTTTACTGTCCTGTTCAAAGACTCAGATACTATCTTTCCCCATAGATTTGAAATTATCAACCCCAGCTGCACATTAATCCAAGATCAGATAAATAAAAAGTAATGTTCAGGATTGTGATACTTTAGACATCCTTGAAAGAATAATACGATCCGGCAATGCAATCACGTTTAGTCAACGGACACACGTGCTCTAAAAAAGCATCAAGCCTGAAGTGCTTAAACTCAGCAGCAGAAGCATCTGAGGAACATCTTATTTAGCGTTTGTAATCACACCTATGCAGATCGATATGATTGTTCGCATTACTGAGGTTGGCGAAGTTGAGCCGAAATAAATTAGTTACCTGAGAAAAAGAAAATGAACCTCCACACCAGTTTCCGATGAATCCCTTCGATCTTATCTCGATGGCTTAGCACGATTGAATCCTGAAGATGATAATGAATACTCGATAAATGACATAGGAAGTGGTCTAACTGTCAGTGAAGGTTCCACCGAAAAATCCCTCAGCCTTTAGATACAGCAGACCTTTTAATTAATTATGCGTCAACAAACCTTTGTTGCAGAGACACCTAGATATGAACTTAATACTATTTACATTAAAGTCAATTTGCATTCATGTTATATATTATGTGCGAGCGAGTATGATAATGATTAGTTTTCTGCTTAGTCAGACATGTAGATAGTCTGACAGGTGTCAAGTGAGTTATATATTCTCCTATCTTTATTATTATTATTACTCACTTATTAATGATTGTTCATTGTTTTTGGACTGTGTCAGGGTTTGGTGTGGAAATATATTCACGTTGTGGTCAGGCTAATCACGTGTTCTTGGTCTGAGTTGTGTCGAAGTCCTTTATAAAGGACACTGAAAGGTAATCTAGAGTAGATATTCATTTAAGGTAAATTAACATCTCATACCTGTAAACGTTGGAAAACCCAACCGTTAAAACGTTAGACGAATTGAAATCGAGGGTTATAAAAATATTTTTGTGTCAAATGGACGTTATTGCAGAAGAAACAAGTATTATCGGTCGAATTAACAATCAAATATAAAGTAAATTTGTGTAATGATACGAGGTAACGCAGAAACTTATCACGCGTTGAAACTGCGCCAATTGTAAACATGTTCTAATCACGCGACTGGTGTCGGTATTTCACCGTAGCGATTATCTAATCACAAGAAAACACTTATTTCGTATATTTGCTTGCCATCCGTCAAGCTTCATTTTATGACAATACAACGACGTCTCACTAACAGTTGACACTGCAATATATCAAACCAAATTCAGCCTTATCCAATAAGAATCAAATAACTACCACTTCTGCAGTCAAACTTACACCAGTGTAATCACTAAAAACAAGATTTAATGATATATATTTTTTCCAGTATGCGTATCAGCGTAATAAATCAAAGTAAACATAATAGCATTTTTCTGGTACACTCTTTGTAGACATTCTCATCGAACAGGCATTATCATTTTCTTTGTTCGATTATGAATACATGCATTGAAAGAATGTTAACAAGGTTGTCTTTGTCCTTAACAGCTTAGTGACCAAGTTGTTTACTTCAATGTCGTTATGTGTTTAAATCTCTGAGCTTGATGTTGTGAAATGCGAAATATTTAAAATCAGTCAAGTTGTTCATGATCGCCTTAAATTGTAACCATATATGCTACATTTATAGATATACAGTCCAGCTTAATTCGGTTACCAGAAGTTTGACTTTCCACAATTCAGGACGCACTTGTGACATAATGGTACACAAATTGACGGTGATTAAAAGTTTTGTTGTCAACGTTAATAGCTCTGAGGAACTGGAACGAACACAATTGATAGTGGTAACAGTGAAAAACTGACTGGAAAACATCCCAGCCTGCAGAATCCTAGTTTAGTGATAAACAAATCTCGATATTATGAAAAATCAGCTTTCAGGTTTAATAATTTACTCTTTAATATTTAGGACATAAAACCCAAGGACACTATCTACTCATCACGTTCCTCCCGGATGAGGAACTGTAAAGAGCTTAATTCAATTTACTTTGTTCGATAGAAGCAGTACAGATAATAAAAGAATGAACGTCTTGAGGCACATTCAACTAGCGATTGTTATGAAACACCGAACGGAACACAGTATTTGTATTGGCCCACATCAAGAGGAATAAATTACAAGTGTCCATCATCATTGAAATCGTCCTTATATATCCTCCTCATACCTGAAACAGGGACCCGCTGTTTAAATACCGTATTACAAATGCGGCCTCACGAAAGTCGGGTGGAATACACCCAAAATTTCTTCGTCCAAGTAATGAAATGACTTATGAATAGTTCATAAGACCCCTGAGCCTTTAGCGGCAGCAGCTTTACATTTACCCATGATTTCAAAACTACTATTTATCATGACTCCTAGATAATTATAGTCCATTACATTAGGTAACACGACACATATAGTGTGGTGATATGTATCGTCACAGTTATTTGTTTGAATCACTACATTTTGGCTAGAGTTAACTTCTTACGACCAACTACACATCAATTGAACACATGAATCTAGGTCATCCTGTAATATTATTTTGTCTGACCCACTATGTATGATTCTCCAAATCTTTATGTCATCGGCATGAAGTAGAACAGTTGACTTTGAAGCAGTTAGTTATTCATTTACATAAAATAAAAAGAAGAGAAACAAGGATTGTACCTTGGAGAACTCCGCTTTTAACATATTCCCACTCTGAGAGAGCTCAATTTATCTTTACCAGCTATCTCCTATAATTGAGAAAGTCACTTGTCCAGTCTGGGGTTTCATACTGGATCTCAAAATTTTCCAGTTTTATACAAATATTTATATTTTAAAATCAACTAATTATTCTAAGATCGAGGTGAGAGACCTTGTCAAAGGCTTTACTTGGGTCTATGAAAATTACATCTACCGGGATATTACTGTATTTCGTTGTAGTTCAGTCTTCTCTAGCAATGAGATTTGTCAAGCATAAAAGTCGTTTAGTCAAACCATGTTGTTCCCCGTCTAAACGATCAAATCCCACCACACAGTCTAGAATACTCATCCGAATAAACTTTTTCATTAGTTTGACAACTACAGTAGTCAGACTAACGGATCGATAGTTGCTAAGTCTCTGCTTCCCGCCTTATACACCAGATTGATTATTACGTCTTTTCAGTCTTTTGGCAGCCGGGACTGCAGCAAAGACATATCGAACAATACGTTCATAGATTCAACAATTACATTCGACAGGGCTTTTATAATCCCAGGATGAATATCGTCAGGAACACTGGACCTATCTGGTTTCAGATGTTGAAGTAATCTTATGACAGTTCCTTCCTCAATAACTACAGGATCTATTCATAAGCCGCCCTGATTGCGATTAATTGTTGGTTGTTCATCATTTCAAATAAAAAATACTTCACTAAAATATTTCGATAAAGCTTCAGCTTTTTCGGCATCATATCTTGCCAATATCAACCGATTTTCTTGTGCCAAAAACAGTGAGATTCCATTACTACCCTAAGTTCTCCTCTTTGTAAACGAGAATATACTTTTCAGACTATTTTCACAGTCCCTAGTCACTTATTTTCATATGAATATCTAGTCTTAATTATCAACGCTTTTTAAGCATTCCTAGTCTTACAGTAACGGGTCTGTGCTGTCCTAAGCCTGTACAGATGAGCATATTTTGTAATGATTTTTCTTACGCCTAAGAAGTTTCTTGACACCTTTAGTTACCCATGGTAGAACGTTATTAATTCTGTGCGATATTAATTATGGTATAAACGAGGACGTAACTAACCCGCGTCCTTTTAAATGTAAACCGTGCTTCTTCAATCGATGAGCTAGTATTCACTGACCAGTCTGTTGTTGCAGCACACTCTTGTACGGCTGCTATGTTTGCTACCCATAAACTTGTGATAGGTTTGACCTGATTGTATATTATGTCACAAGCTCTGAAAATGAATGAGAAAACTGCATGATAACTACTTGCTAAAGGTGAGAGAATATTTAGATCAGCAATATCCTCAGCCGAATGAGTGATTATTAAGTCTAACAAGGAAGATCCTTGGTTCAAAACAGCACGTGTGGGTTCGGATACGTACCACACTAAAAGATATTCCGTTTCGTTATCAAGAACTTACTGTCAAAGGAGTTCACAGGGTCTACAGTGGCCATATCAGTTCAACTAATATCAGGTGTGTTAAAATCTCCTAGTCTCAGGCATCTGCTATTTTTACTCCGTAACTGAATGTGCTCTAAAATAATGTCATCAGCTAAGCAGATTGGGCTAAGATAGATGACAATGAGTATGAATGTACAACATTCGATAAAGAGTTCACAAATAATGACTTCTAAAGTTTCACTATTATGGGATTCACAAGCATATGAGCAGACACTTATATTATTAGCTATGTATATATGGACGCCACCCTATTTTCTACCCCTGATTCTATCACTTCATAGGTAGTGGTATCCGGCTTATTCTGGTGTAACATCGAAGATATGGACTAACCAAGTTTCTGCCACAACTATGATCAGTGGTTTTAATCCACTCACTAATGCATTCATTTATAAGACCCCTACAGAGAAAAACCTATCCATAGAGGTTTTGGTAGTATCCTCTTTCAATACCTGACTACTCCAAAACCCACTAAGCGGAGATTTTCTCAATCATTTCTAATTTAGTTAGTGTGGCTTTTTTATTCTGTCTTTTAAAGATACATCAGGTCTTACTCGAATGTCTGTATTATCTTAACTTCAAGCACTATCTAATAAAAGATCTCGTTGTTCCTCCGACTCTAGGACTACATTCAAGAGTCTATGTGGTCGAGGTTCAATAGTTTCGTCCGTACTGAATATCACCAACGTCGATGATCTGTGTCGAACAACTGTGGGCTTATTCGAGTTAGAGGGAAAAACCATTACCAGCCAGCTGATGTAAAAGTTACACCTCCTGGTGAGTATATAGAGTGGATTACCCCTTCGTTGTATCCAGGCTCTACAACTGCCTTGGTGACCGCAGAAACAAAGCTTTCTGGGTCAGTAATGTCTTACTCCACTAGCAAAGCAAATAAAGATGCTAAAAGTATTCGAAGTTTGATAACTTGACCACTTACACCCTTACAATTGGAGTATGCCGACCCAGTCAAATCAGAAGTCAGAAATGAAGGAGTGCAAAGATATATTTGGTGGGCTAAGAGTACATCAAGGAACTTTTGGTCTAAGGTGGCAAATAGCTGGTAGGGATGAGTAGCATGACATACACCCTCGTGATCTGGTACGGATGCGTGATCGAGTGCCGTCAGCTAGAGTGTCCAGTATAACCAATGCAGTCAGCATATAATGTTGAAGACTTACGGAGCTATTGAATTTGGGGATTTATTTACAGCTTTATACACAAAGTCAGTGGGAGCTAGACTTGGAAAATGTTTTATGTGCAGTAGGACATATACGAGTATGCCTCTTGTGGAACCAATTTTTGCACCCGTCACGTTGCATTCTTCCACTTACATGGAAAAATAATTTGACTGTCTCCATTTATAAGTGCTGTTGACCATTGTGAATATATTGAAAAGGCAAAAAAATCAATAAAAATACATGATCTAATCACTAGTTACAAAATAAAATAAAAAAGAGTACTGCAAGACGGATCAGAAGAAATCTCTGAACGTTAACCAAAATAATTCAAGTTAAAGTAGTCTAATTTCACCTTTGATCTAATAAATATGCAAGTGCAAAGTACTAGGACCCCGCTTTTTTTAAACGCACACTAATACTGTTTGAAAGGACCCTCTGTTTAGTATCGTTATTGTATTGGTTCAGTTTAATTAGTACTCAAAAACTATCTAAAACACATTAGAACATGTTAAAAGGATATCTCAAAGGTGTTGTAGACCTATTGAAGTAAACTATGATAATGTAATCCTTATATTTATGCATTTTTAGCAATCTAACTGAACCACCTGGTTCAGACAAGAGTCTAACTTCTGGTGATACTCCGGAAGTTCTTGAGGAAGGATGTAAAGATGAGTAAGTGTCGATGTTATTATGCCCACGACTTAGAGATAACGTTAGTTCCGATGGACCACGAACACTTAATTCTGTGCCCAATTCGCAGAGCGTTGATAATTCAGAATCAAGTAGTGTACTCAGTTGGATTCCAAATTTAATAACAGCCAATGTTGAGGTAAGAGCTCTTCTAACTTTCTCATAAATGAATAAGCAAGAGGCTAGTGACTTGACTAATTTTCTTAGTTTATTATTTATTATTAATTTAAACACGTAAGCATTGGTAAAAGAGGCACCAAATAAATATGCGCCACATAAATCGTTCGGTTTGTGTGAGGGCTGCGATACTGTCCGGGTACCCAAACCGAAGCAGAAGTTTTCTTAGATTTAAGCTCGTTTGTATATCAGTAGTTTTATAAAGCTTTAGACTTTTTTAGGCAGAATTAACGGAGTAATTACTCCTCGAATTCTGCGTCTTGAAAAATACTAAAGTTTTTATCATTTTAGGGTGATGGGTCACAATATGTCAAGTACTTAAGCTTTGCAACAATGTGCAGTTTTTATTAAAGCAGGCTGAAGTTTAGTAATCATCTGGATAAACTGTTCAAAGAGGGCACACCTACAACTTCTGATGGGAATAGTCTATCAAGCTCATATTCAAGGCAGAATACGAACGATTCTAGATTGCGTTATTAAACAAGTGGACGAGTTCCCCATTAACGTCCATGCAGAGTAACGTAAGATACCTGCGAGAACTTATCATAATATTGTCAACATAAATTCGATGGATAATATTGATTTTAAGTCAAAATATGTATCCCGCTTGGTTGCTTGCTGTATGCTTATAAAGGTGTCTATAAAGGAACAAAAATAACGAAGAAACCATAATAAGCTTTGTTTTACGTATTTCACAGTTGCCTGCAGAGCAAATTTATGTCTTCGCCGAGCAATCTTCTTAAAATATAAACAATGCTGTCAGGTAAACGGAAAAATACTTTTCATTCTCCCGCTTCCATAAAGAAAAGCTCTAATTTCACAAGTGAATAAAAATAAAATAGATACAAATTGGTTTAATTTGAGGACGTAAGAAAGGATTGCTGATATTCCATGCAAATAACTAAGCAATAAGTAAACCTTACAAATGTGAATTTGCCGTCATCGACCTTTGATTGATGACGTAGCCATCTAGTCTTCATGTTTATTTTCATATAAAGAGCAGTCGTAATCCTCCAAAATAGAAATTTCGTTGTGTCGCAGAAGATCAGCATTTTAGAGCCCTTAATATATTCTTTTTAAGAGAACCTCTTACCATTCTAAGTAAATAATATTATACTGATCCGAGTGTGCTCCGTTTAGTTTTGTATATTACAACATGGACATGTCACAGTCTTTGTAATCTGCGAAGTTCGACCTAGTCATCTAGATAGTGTCCCTCAGTGTTCAGACACCTAGCCGTCAACTACTTATTCTACATTATTCAGCAAACATATCTGGTTGAGATTTCTAAGTTAATAGAAATGATATTCGACTACGACTAATTTGCAATATGTGGGACCATAAGCAGATGTAAACATTTCTCTCCAAATTCTTACTCTACATGAGTATTTCAGTTCAACAGTACATACAACCGTTATTAGAAGCTCATTTACGGAGTGCTACGTCCACACGATTGAAACAGATTACCTATGCCACACGGTCCCATTATGGGCGCAAGGTAAATACTTTGAGTCAATAAGCAACTTTTCTTAGTTTGTCACCGGGATGTTGAATACGAGTGTATAAGGTTTTCAGAAACCCAGCTAAAACTTTTCGTTGTCTGATCTATGTTAAAATGCAAAGTTTGAATGTAACAAATTCAAGTCCCATACACGTTCCTAGAATAGCTGAATGGGGTTTAAAATTACGTGAACGTTTATGGAAAGTATCCGTTTAGTAACTCTGAACTGTATAAGTGAACGGAAACTCAATGACCAACTACAAAATGAAGTTGGCAAAAATGGAAGGGTAAAAAACTGTAAATTTATTGGAAGATTTAATAAATGAATTGCATTTTAGTTAGTCTTAGGTCTCAAAAAAGCCACATGATTGCCTTTAAACCCTGATCTTTCATGTTATCGTAATTCTTTTATGGACTTTGACACTGCTGAAATATCGAATTCATAAAGCATCCAAACCTTTGGTTTAGAAGTTTCGGGAGTTTCTTCCTCGTAATATTTAATGGTGTTATATTAAGCTATGTATTTAGGCACTAGATTGTGTAATCGCGATTATCGTAACCACTTGTTGGAAATAATAGAAGACATGGTCGAGAATCGGTCACAATGGCCCAGAAACTATCACTTCCTTTAGGTATCAAGTCTCATTTTTGTCATAGAATCATATTGTTTGTGTTTAATCTTTCTCACTACCACTGAAACTGTTACTGTTTCTAGCATTTGTCCTGATAATTTCATCTCTGTGTTGAAATGGTGTGACAGTTTAGATCGATGCACATAGCCAAAGCAAGAGAGATGGAAAAGGCAGCGGCAATAGGTAATAGCAGACAACTGTTCAGACTTGTTAAGGAAATCGGTATTAGGAACCCGACTGTTAGCGAAACTATCTCAGAAAAAGATGGACATATTATACATTCTCAATCCAGGAGATTGGACCGATGGGCAGAACACTTTAGGGATCAGTTCAACTGGCCTTCAGCCACACTTCGGTTTGCCACGATCTTCAGTCGACCTGAATGGCAAATTAATTTAGGTCCTCCGACTCTTTACGAAGTTAAAAAAGCTATAGGAAATCTGAAGCGAGAGAGAGCAGCAGGCCCTGACAGGTTTACTCCTGAGATTTTTAAGGATGGCGGTCCAGTATTAGCAGTGAGATTAACTGAGGTCTTAGGTAGAATTTGGGAACTGGATGAAATCCCATCTGACTGGTCTCAATCACTGATTGTGGCAGTGTTCGACACTGAAAGGAGTACCAAAGAAGTACATTAACCTTGTAAAGGCTCTCTACTCGAACACAACAGGTCGAGTGAGGGCTTATGGTGAACTGTCATCAGAATTGATTACCTCAAGTTGTGTTCGTCAAGGCTGTCCACTCTCTCCATTCCTGTTTAACTTTGTCGTTGACGTCCTTTTAGAAATAACACTTTCGTCATCTAAATTTCCAGGGGTTGAGCTTCTGCCGGGAAATTCACTTTTTGACCTAGAATATGCCGATGACACAGTATTATTTGGTGAAGACGCTGACAAGATGCAGAGTCTTCTGACCACTCCAAGTAACAATGCAAGCATGTTCGGCATGCGCTTCTCTCCCTCGAAATGCAAAATTTTTCAGGATTGAGTTGCATCGACACCTAGACTAATCATAGGAAGTGAAGTAGTTGAGCGTGTTGATCGCTTCACTTATCATGGTAGTCTCATCAGCCATTGTGGCCTGGCGTGTGACAAAATCTCAGCACGAATACAGAAGGCTCAACTAGCTTTTGCCAATTTGCGTCATTTATGTCGTAGGCGAGATATCCGTCTAACAACCAAAGGACGTGTTAACTGTGCAGCAGTTCGTTCCGTCCTACTTGGTGACTGTGAAACATGGCCGGTAAGAGTAGAGGATATCCGTAGGTTACTAGTCAATCAGTCAGCTGCAACGTAGGATCAGGCACGTATATGCATCGGTCCAAGTTGCCATACCGCATTAGCACAACAAGATGAACACCGGATCCATAGAAGTAGTTAATTCAGTGGTGGTAATATATAGAAGAAGGATTGCATATAAGGAGATAGTACAGGAAGAAAGAATTAGTTCCTAGAAAGAAAGATATGAAGCGATTTTAATCTCATAGTTTAAAGGAAGACAGAGAGTGTTTACACCGACGCCATTGTGATCGATTCTGAGCCATGTCACCAAGAGTCTCCAACCATTGGCTACGATAGTCACGCGGACCCCAACCAAGTAGTCTTCATCTACCAACATGGCTCAGACCAAAAGTTAGTGACTTCAAGCACTGATGCCACGTTTTGGTTTGGCCGCCCCTAACTTTCTTCCAATCATCCCTAACACCGGTTAGCATTGCGCGTCGTGGTAATCGGTGTTCAGACATACGCAACACGTAGCCCAACCATCTCAGTCGATGAAGATTCATAACCTCATCAACTGATTTACCATCATTCCCTAATACTCTGCGTCTAACCTCACTATTACTTACCCGGTGATCCCAGCAATATTTCTAAGGCATCTGTGGTCAAATACTTGTAGCTTACGAGTATCTTCTACTCTCAAAGGCCATGTTTCGCAGCCGTATAGTAAAACGGAACGAACTGCCGCGCAGTATACTCGTCCCTTAATTGATAGACGGATATCTCGCCTTCGTCATAGGTGACGTAAGTTGGCGAAAGCCAAACGAGCTTTCTGAATCCGTGCTGAGATTTAGTCAAACACCAACCCATTAGGGCTGATCAGACTTCCAAGATAAGTGAAGTTGTCGACGCGTTCGACTACTTCACTCCCTATCCTTAGTTCAGGTGTTGACGCAGACCAGTCCTGAAGCAACAACTTGCAATTAGAGGAAGAGAAGCGCATTCCAAAGATTCTGGCATTGTTGCTCAGTGCTACCAAAAGACTCTGCATTTCATCAGCGTCTTCACCAAACAGGACTATACCATCTGCGTATTCTAAGTCGATAAGTGGACCTCCTGGTAGGAGATCAGTGCCCGAGAATTCAGTCGATGAGAGCGTTATTTCCATCAGTAGATCTATGATGAAGTTAAACAAAAATGGAGAAAGTGGACAGCCTTGACGGACACCACTTGAGGTTGCAAAAGCAGATGACAGTTCGCGATAAGCTCTGACTCGACTAGTAGTGTTCGAGTAAAGAGCCTTCACAAGGTTTATGTACTTCTGAGGTACGCCTGTCAATGACAGACACTGCCACAGAACCTCTCGGTCTACAGAGTCAAATGCTGCTTTCAAGTCAAGGAAGACCACCATTGTCGGACGCCGATAAGTATGTCTGTGTTCTATAACCTGACGAATGGTGAATATGTGGTCAATGCATACACGACCAGGTCTGAAGCCAGCCTGATTTTCACGTGTTACTAGTATTCGATCACAGGTGTCTTCGAAACATTTCTCGTATATCCTGGAACTGTCGAGTAAGTAACTCAGTTGTTAGGAAACAGGTACTAGGTAAGGATGGCAGATCACTTGAAGTAGTGAAACTTCATCAGTTGAGATGGCTGGTACACGTATTACGTATACCCAACAACCGACTGTCCCAAAGTGCGATGTTTTATGCTGTTGGAGCAAGTTGGAAGAAAGCTAGGGGTGGCCAGACCAAGACACGGCACATGTCCATGAAGTTACTGACAAGTGGACTGAGCCATGTTGGTCGGTGTAGACTACCTGGTTGGGGACCGCGAGATGATAGCAACCGATGGTTAGAGACCCTGAATGACATGGCTCAAAATCGTTTACAGTGACGCATGTGCATCCGCTCTTTGTGTTCTCTTAAATTCTAATCTTCTGAATTCTTCATGTTCCTTCTTTTTTTTCTTTCCAAATTTATCTCACTGTATTATACTCCTTGAATAACATCTTCAAACCCCCAAATGCCCTGGTATGGCCGAGAGTTGGGTGGGCCCACCCTCCCTCTAGAAATACTCTCACATGGTCACGCGTATACAGCCTCTGCTAGAGAAGTCCTACTCACTGCCTTCTCGTGGCGGGGCTGTTGTCTACGAAAATGAGAGGACGAAGAGCGAATGTCCGGCGCTTTAACCGGATCCCAAACCAATGGTGCACATGGGCTCCAATATCCTGAGGGAACAAATGGCGTATGAACCAATTGTTGGTCACCGGCTACCATGGGACTGTATCTCCTCACAATGCTCCACTGCCTTGTGGATCAGACCTTTAGGTCAAAGGCTCGGGGCGTGGCCCCCTAAGAAAACCACCTGCTTCGGTCTGGACACCCGAGCAGTATCACAGCCCACACACAAATAAAATTTTTTGTGGCGCATATATATTTGATGCCCTCTTGTACCAATATTTATGTGTTCAAATAAATAAATCCTTCCAATTACTGCTTATACTTTTACCACCTCTACCATTACGGGATTTGAATCGACAACTGCATCTCTGTGCAAATGTGGTATGGCAACTCGAACTGATGTACGTACGTACGAAGTTTCACGTTGTAACTGACTGACTGATGCACGTATTTGCCATATTCTACTTTACTTATGATTGACTTATATTCAGTGGTCAAAGGAGGTTGCTTTTGGATGCTGTTGTTCAATTGAGAAGTCGGGATTTAACAGTTTAAGAAAAATTGATGATACTGAATTATGTAGTTGAAAAGCTTAGTCTACAATCTCTCTATGTACATGTGACCAAACCAGAGCATTTCAAGAGGGAGAGGGGCCTCTCTCCATCACCAGCCGTATCAGGGCATTTGGAGGCTGGCTTCCTCTCTGGAAGTAGAACCTGGGCCTCCCTTGATAAGAGGCAGGAATCCTAACCTGTACTCACCCCTGGTAGCAACCAGTTAGAAGTAGTCAAGAATTTCCACCTATTTAGATAACTGTAAGTGCTGGTGGTCGCGCGAGTGATGAAATCAACTTAATTACAGTGAAAGACAAGGTGGCTTATACTAATCTGGGCCGTTTTTGGTGTCTCAGTGATGTTAGTCTGGCTGTAAAAGGTTGGATCTACAACCCGTCGATGAGAGCGGTCTTGCTCTACGTTTGTGAAACCTAGTCTCTGGGTTGAGGATGTTAGATGAATCTCTGTGTCTGATCATCATCGTCTACGACGGATTGTTGATATTAATGGCAACACCAGAGGTCTGCCGACGTGTGCTTGGGCACAGCGACGATAATTCAGTTGTTGTCACTATCTCGAAACATCGACTTAAACATGTTGGCTTGGACATGTTCCACGAATGTCATCCTTGAGAATTCTAGGTCGTGCATTATTTGCCAATGCTGGGATCGGTTGTTAAAGGCAAAGAGGTGGTCAGTGCATGACATGGTACCGTGGTGTGATGAAGAGCTGTACAGAACTGGTTTCCGTTGAACTTTCACGACTCCCTGTTTGCGATGGTGCAACACTGGCTTGAGACGACGTTATTAGAAATGTCTCTGAATAAAAGCCAGTCGCGGTCCTGCTGTAAATTTCATTTACTTTGTCCATATGAGTGAGAGGAACTTGTTTAACTGGGAGAATCCATTCTGGTTGTATTTTGCTTAATTGAACTACTCCCATCATTATTACTACTGTTATTATTTTCACTCACATAGTCATTCATTTTTGTTCTTTTTATTAAGCATACCTTCCTCTGTCTCTTCACAATTTCATTTTTACTGTGTCGCATATGTACTTTGGTGTTCCTTTGTACCAATATTTATGTGTTTAAATAGAAAAGGTTTGATAACTGAAACTGGTACACTTTTTCAGGTTTTGGAATTTCTATGTTAGTCTGAAGGGTACTTTTAGTAAAAATAGTTTCTTATTAGGATTTGAAGTATGTGGTTATCTGGTTATCGGTTTGGGCACCCGGACAGTATCACAGCCCTCACACGTATCGAGTGAGATCTGTGTCGCGCATATGTATTTGGTGCCTCCTTGTACCAATATCTATGTGTTAAAATAAATAAATAATAAAGGTCAAATAAGACGTTTTCTGTTTCTAATGGGAATGATGTATCTTTGTTGTATAATCCAACCACTTTTCTATTTGTCTATTTCTACAATTGTTAAATAATGAATATATAGTTTTATCCTGTTGATTTTTACTCATTTTAGAACTCCATGTTGTTCTATATGGACTCGCTTGCATCTATGGGGATGTAAGTTATATTTTTACGAAGTATTTTCTGGCACATTAGAAATTCAAATGACGATAACGAAAGACAAGTCGATCAGGAATCTGAAAAATCATTAGTTATAACCGAAGATATTTCGAAAATTGAAGTGTATGTTCGATTATTTCGTACTTATTCCAATCTAATTCTATTTCATTAAGACCTGAAGTGTATAAGTCACAAGAAGATAACAAATTGATAACTCATAATATAAATTGTGATTGGACGGATAGATTTTCAGTCAAAACTTCACATGTAAGTTCATAAAAACCAGAGATATATGGTAAAGTTATCAATAATACTATTGTATACAAACATAAACGTTTATTCCTTCCTGAAATGTTCTTCATTTGACCACCCTTACTTTGTGAATATTAACTCTGTATTACAAATATTGCGATTATAGGCTCAAAAGTTTTGTGGAATCGACTAGAGTTCATGCCAGTATACGGTCATGATCCGGTTGATATAAGTCGACCAACAATGAGTCAGTCAGTCATCAACAACGTAGAAGTTCGTACGTACGCACATCAGTTTGAGTTGCCACACCACATTAGCACAGCGATACAATTGTCAATTCAAATCCCTAAGTGATAGAGGTAGTAAAAGTATAAGCAGTAATCAGAAAGATTGGGCTTTGAAGATGTTATTCAAGGAGTATAATACAGTGAAATAAATTTGGGAAAAGAAAAAAAAAGAAGGAACATGAAGAATTCAGAAGATTAGAATTTGAGAGAACACAAAGAATGGATGCACCTGCGCCATTGCAAACGATGAGTAGTAGTCAGGCGTATGTAAATTTAAAGAAATGTAATGTCTAACCAGAAGACATCAATTCAAAGTACAGCATTTATGACAGGGGATTCACATTGATAGTCATAAATCAAGTAAGCACATAGTTAAGATTAGCAAATTAAAATGTTTATGTGCGGCGTAACTAACGTTATATGGATTGTAGAATGGTGGACTCCACATCGTTTACCATAGAGGGAAAATATGATAGCGTAAACCATAAAACATACACTTTTGTTTTTGCATGCATTGAATTTCATTGAAAAGGATTTCACTAACATTATATATATGCTTACTTATCCATAGTTGGTATCAGTTACAATAAAGACGAATACCAGTGATGTTATTGAAGATGATTAAAAAATCCGATCGGGTTCATATTTAGATTTTTCTCCGAGAAATAGTTAATTTCTTAGTACTTAACTTCTCAAATAAATCCAACCATACGGCGAGCGCTGTCTGTAATTTATTAACTCCATATCTAACATTCAAAAGGCCCTGACCTTCTGCAAATCCTGTTGGTAAACTCATTTGCTTGAGCTATAAATATTTCCCACTTGTCCAAAAGCATCAGTCACTGTCATCTTAATTTTATTATGTAGGTGGTAGATTTGCTTCTTCGATCATAGTCGTTTCCTCAGCTAGAAATATTTTTAAGAGGTAGCATCAGTGTACTGACATTTTCACCCTCCATCCCTCATGTATGGTTATTGTGAATCCAGTTACTCAGATTGCTTAGTTCTATGGATTACTTTTTCCGACTGAAGCTCTTGGCGGTTGAAGATGGATGGCATGGTGCAAAATTAGTCTTAGTGGCTCAGAAGCACTCTGTATTTTATTTTCCTTTAAATTTTTGATTAAATGTCACTTCCGATTTTCCATCCATCGATTGCAATTGTTCTTTTTGAACTGTACTTCCCATGTATGAATTTTCATCCATCTGTCTATAGCCAACACCAACATAGTGTCTCCTGAAATAGGCTTAACGATAGACTTAAGTAGATCACATTGCCATCAGTCATCGTGGGAGAGGCTCAATAAAAGAATGCCGCTTATTCTAGAACATATGTTTAGACTTTGACCATGCTTTAGTGCTTGAGTCTTACTGGATGTAGTAAAGCCACATCTTAACGATGAAAAAGTCAAAAATATATTTCAGGAACAACTAAAGAAGTAGTTAATTAATCATGAAAGTGATATCCATCGTGGGGTAGCTTAGCGTGATGTCCAAATAGCAATGAAAACGGCAGTGCGACTTATCAGTAACCTAAACCGAAAGGTTAAGTAATATCAATGGATTTTTGTAGCATGGATAGATGCCCTGAAACTCATTCCATCGGGCTCCGAACATGATTGAGCGAAGGAAACTTAAAAGTATGCTAACAAAAGCCTGTACAATGATTGTGAGCAATGGTGGCCAGCAAAACCAACAAATGGAAAAGGCAGCATCAATAGGTAACCGTGGATGGATAATCATGCTCATCAAGGAAACGGGTATTAAAATTCCTCTGTTAGTGAAACGATCTCGGAAAATGGAGGACTGTTACTTATTCTTAATCCAGGAGATTCGATCGATGGATGAAACACTTTAGGGAATCGTTCAACTGACCTCCAACCAAATATTCAATCTTCAGGTTTTAAAATACAAACATACCGACCCACAAATCAAGTGACTTGTGTGGCGCATATGTATTCGGTACCCCTTTGTACCAATATTTATGTGTTCAAATAAATAAATAAAATAAAGCCCCGACTATAGTTGTATACTTTAACGTTAAGTCGGCGTTTATTTTCATTGACTTAGAGGTTCTATGGCAGTCTGTCGTTGAAAGATGTAGTAAAGGGGTAGATCAACCTTGTACAAACTTCCCACCCAAACAATACTGGTCGAATCAGAGCTTCTTGACTGTAATTCAAATTTTCAACCTCGAGTGGTGTTCGTCAGTGTTATTCAATTTCTCCACTTCTACTTAACTGTGGAGATAGCGCACTCACCGTCTCACTTTCCAGGGGTTGGTCTTCCACCGGGAGACTCAATTGTTGATCTACAAAACGCAAATGATATAGATGTTTGGTACGGACGCTGAAAAAAACGCAGTCTTCTGATCTTAAGCAATAAGGCAAGCATGTTGGGAATGCGGTCCTCTCCGTACAAATGCAAAATGTTGCTTCAGAACTGGTCTATGTGAAATCCTTGATCAATGATGGGGAGCGAATTAGTTGAGTATGTCGACCACTTATCTAGGATGTTTCAACAGCTCTGGTAAGTTGATGTCTGGAGAAATCTCTCTGTGGATTCAGAAAGTCTGGTTGACTTTTGTCAGCTTGGGTCACATGTGGCGTAGGAGAAATATCCATCCACCAACCAAAGGACGGGCTTACAGCTCAGCGATTCGATCTGCTCTACTTTACTGATGTGAAGCATGACCATTAAAGATAAAGAGTACTCATAGGTTCCTAGTGTTCGATCTTGGATGTCTTTGAAGCACTCCTTGAGTATTTTGGGACATGGGGTTATTTATTTATTTCAACACATAAATATTGGTACAAGGGGGCACCAGATACATATGCACCACACAATAATAATGACAATGGGAAGAGATAAAGAATGTAAGGTGCGTGTAAAAAGAAAAAAAGAACAATAACGACCACAAATTAGTGTATGGTAGTGAAATAATAATAGGGGAAACAAAAAGTTACGACCAGAAAGAATTCTTTCAGTTACAGGAGTTACGGTCACTTTTTATGAAGAAAGTAAAAAAAGGTTACAGCAGGATCGCCACTGGCTTCTATTCTGAGCCATATCTGATAACTTCTCTAGCCACTGTGTTGCACCATCTCTAGGACCCCAAACAGAGAGTCGTGAAGGACCAACAGAAACCAGTCCTGTGCAGCTTTCTTTCATACCACGACACCATATCATACATTGACCACCTCACCGCTTTTGCCAATCAGTCCCAGCCTCAAAAAATAATGCACGATGTGGAATTCGTTGGCATGACATTCATAGGACATGTCCAAGTCACCGAATTCGATGTTTCAACATAGTGACACCCATTGAATTATCGTCGCTGCGCCCGAACACACGATGTCGAACCTCTGCATTACTAACATGGTATTGCCACTGGATGTCAGCAATCCTTGGAAGACAACAATGATCAAACCCAGAGGAAGATACAAACACTTTTTATGAAGAAAGTAAAAGAAGGTTACAGCAGGATCGCCACTGGCTTCTATTCTGAGCCATATCTGATAACGTCTCTAGCCACTGAGTTACACCGTCTTTCGGACCCCAACCAGGGAGTCGTGAAGGACCAACAGAAGCTAGCCCTTTGCAGCTTTCTTTCATACCACGACACCATGTCATATACTGACCACCTCTCCGCTTTTTCCAACCAGTCCCAGAGTCGGCAAATAATGCACGACGTGGAATTCTCTGGGACGACATTCATAGAACATGTCCAAGCCACCGAAGTCGGTGTTTCAAGATGGTGACACCAATTTCATTATCGTCTCTGTGACCGAACACTCGATGTCGAACCTCTGCATTACTGACATGGTGTTGCCACTGGATGCCAGCAATCCTTCGGAGACAACGATGATCGAACACAGAGAGTCGTCTAACATCCTCAACTCAGAGGCCAGGTTTCACAAGCATAGAGCAAAACTGCTCTCACCGTCGCGTTGTAGATCCGACCTTTTACAGCCAGACTAACATCACGAAGGCGCCAAAGATAGCCCAGATTGGCATAAGCCGCTCTGGCTTTCACTATACGTGCATTGATCTCATCACTCACACCACCATCAGCACTTATGCAGCTACCTAGATACACGAACTTCTCGACTACTTCAATCTGCTCACCATCCAGAGTGAGTACAGGATTAGAATCCTGCCAGTCTTGTAGAAGTACTTTGCACTTCGAAGCTGCAAAGCACATACCATACCTACGGACACTGATTGCCAACTGATTAAGTTCGGATCGCATAGCTTGGGCATTCTCGCACAGTAAGACAATATCATCCGCATATTCAAGGTCGAGAAGTCTTTCTCCAGGCAACAGATCCACACCACCATTACATAAATCCATCAGAGTTGTTTCCAGAATGTCATCGATGGCAAAGTTGAAGAGGAATGATGAGATTGGGCAACCCTGCCTAACCCCACTGCTTGAGTGGAACAATGGAGAGAGGTGGTTGTATACTCTCACTCTGCTTGAGATGTTTGTATATAGGGCTTTTAGGATGTTAATAAACTTCTCAGGCACATCCTGCAGTAGACAATCCCAGAGAGCAGTCCTGATGATGGCAAGTTGATTAATCAGGCCGTAAATCTTTATCAACTGGGGAGTAGTTGAGACATGTATTACTTATCCGCAGTTACGGCTCACGTCGACAAGCTATGTTGTCTAATGTAGGATTAGGTTTAAAGAAAGTTAGGGAGCGGTCAATCCAAAATGTAGCATAAGTCCATAGAGTTGTTAAATATCAGATTGACTCATCCATGCGGGCGCAGATTATCTTGTTCAAGTCTACAGGACTATCATAATCAATGGCTATAGGCTGTGCCACACAGAACAGAATCCGTTGGTCTCTGATTTTCAAGTTCCCTCATACCTTTTTTCCCACATCTAATTTTTTCTTCCATTACTCATACTGTTATTAATTCTGCTTTCCTGGGGATTTATCTTTATGACTGTCTCGTTGTCCTAATGTTGTGTGGGAACTTGAACGGATGCATGCATGCGCTTGGAGCTTTAACTTAGTCCTTTAATCATGTGACTTTCAACAACTGGGTCACAGGTTTTAGTCCCACTATAACTGTGGTGTATGCTACTTATGTAGATATAAGTAGTATGTAACACCAGTGGGAAGTGAAATGTCTGCGAGCAGAAGGTTGAGAACATTTAAATGAAGAAAAGAGAGAAGGGAACTGAGAGCAATCAAAATAAAAATAAAAATGAAGAAACAATGAAGCTTGCAAGCGACAATTCAAAAATGTGCAAACGATGTATTTGATGTATGATTTTCATATTTTACTAAACCAATTCGTGACTATGCATTAAACAATAAATCGGTTATCCCTATCTGATTATTCGTTCACTACACAACCACTAAAATCTAGACCATAGAACAATGTTATCCGTGCTCACAAAATAGATTGTGGCAAAATTTTTATGGTCACTCACTCCCAGAACCCTCGTTTCATCTGAGCGTCCACGCTCCTTTTCCAGATCCTTTCATACGACCGTACGTTTATAGCCCTTTCTAGAGAAGTCCTGCTCATCGCTTTCGCGTAGCAATATCCTAACGTAAAATGTGCTCTTGGATTGGGTTTCGTGGATATGAAGGGTGCAAAGTAGGCAAACACTGATTTCAAACCGGAGGTCAAAAATCCTGAGGAGACAAATGCCATATAAACCTACTCTGATCACCATGAAATTGAGTCCCTTAACACTACTCCACTTCCTTGCGAACTGGACCTTTATATCAAGAGCTCGAGTGAGGGTGTTTCCATAACAGACTGCCTCCATTCTCGACATTTCAGGAATAATCATAGCCCTCACATGACTAATAATGAATAATAGTGAAGACAGTATGAACTACGAGCCAATTATCTTGTATTTTTAAAGGGACAATATAGAATCCTCTCTGTCTTATGGTTTTACTTACTGAATCCCATTATACTGTCAGTTTATATCGTCCCTCCGGGGGCTACTGCCGGTCCCAAGCCCGGATAAAGAAGGAGGGTTGGGCATGGGGTTAGCGAGCCCATCCCGTAGAAAACTAACTCGCTAGAAAAATTGACGGTGTAAAACAAACACTCCTATATCACAAGCTTCATTCTAATGATTCTCTTCTCTATTTTACTATAGGTATTTCACTCGATATGATTTTATTAGTGAATTAATGTTTATGCGCTCAATTAATTGTTTTCAGTCCCATCAGGTTGACACATGCATCAAATGAAGTCTTATGCTTCTATACTCTACCACAATGTTCAAATTTTAGAATCTGTTACAAAGAAGACGTATGGATAATTGCCCTTCATAACTATTAAAATTTGCCTTGGGTTGTCAAGAAATGATAAGCAAGGAAAATTCACGTTACTTTTTCCTAAGTGTTTATTACTTATAAAATTCAGCTTTGTTTATCCAACATTTCAAAACATGTTCTTTAACACTAAGGAGTTGGTATATGCGCGGAGGCTGGTGCGAATAATGAATTTATACCACAATTGCTTTAATTTCATCTGTATTCGGGGTTTGCATATCGCCAACAAATCTGTACAGGGTAAATGAATTGAATAAATAAGATAATTGTTCTGTATGAATTTGTTCGACCAACTATGCATTAATAATTATGACTTGAAGTCACCAATCTCCTTATCTTTCCTTATATTGTTTTTATTTAAGGTTTGGAAACAGATTAAAAAGGATTTTAATGAAGTTGTTCATTCTGTCTCTGAACCAAAAGATGTTGTATGTCGTACTGCTTCTTCAGTTCGTGATCGTATCACAGCTGCTGCAAATACAGTAAAGAATCTAAATCCTGATGAATTTCTGTTGCCGGATAATGAATCGAAAACTGATCAACAGTTTACAAAAACGGAAAATATCGTTGAAGATGGTAAAAATAAAGCTTTATATGATTATTTTGAAATAGATCTTTGTATGATTGATTCTTGTAATAGTTAGTTGTAGTACTTTTAAAATATTGTAGAGAATATAACTGATCCTAATGTACCAAACAATGGTTATTTCTGTATACACGGATTTTAAACTCAGTGTAGAGTTATAGGATGTTCAAGGTAAGATATTTATGCTGAAGTACGAAGTTTGGGGGTTATTTATTGGCTGATATGTTTCAATTTGCAATCAACAGTTTGATTGTCATCACACTTACCTACGCTTGTTACCCCTCGTGGAGGAGCATAGGCCGTCCACCAGCATTCTCCATCCAACTCTGTCCTGGTCAATCCTCTCCAGTTCAATCCAGTTGCTATTCATCCTTTTGATGTCTGCTCCTAGTTTTTGCCCCAATGTGTTATTTGGTTTTCCTCTTTTCCATTTCCCTTCAGGATTCCAATTTGGGGCTTGCCTAGTGCTGCAGTTTGATGATTTCCTCAGTGTATGTCTTATCCACTTCTAGCGTCTTTTTCCAATCTCCTATTCAGTTGGAAGCTGTGTTGTTTTCTTCCTCAATAGGCTGTTGCTGATTCTATCCGGCCAACGAACATTAAGTATCTTGCGTAGACAATTGTTTATAAATACTTGTACTTTTTTATTGTCATCGTAATAATTATTAAATTGATATAAATAGTTTTGTTACAAAAAACTATTCCCAGTAGATTGATATTTTTCACTAGAAAATAATAGGATTTTTAGTAACAGGATTGTAGAATATTAAGTTCTATATGGTCAGTCGATATTCGGTTGCAAACTGGAGTGATCTTGTTTTCCTCAAGTCACTTATTATGTATAGTTTAGTGCGCTTGTCTTTGAGTCGCACTTTAAGAAGAGGAATTTGGCGTTATTACTTGGTTGTTCAAATTGGAGTAGGTGGAGCGGGGTTCGAACCCATTACCTCTTGGCTAAAAGTTGAAAGCTTTGATCACATCCGTCTCTGCAAGCTATTTTGTAAACAGCGTACAAGACAATAAACAAAAGAAGACCAAAACAGTCTGAAATTGAGAAAAATCCTCTCTTCAAAACTCATGTTTGGAGCGGTAATATTTCTACAATATTCAGTCATTAATAAGCGTTGTAAATAATGATGAACGTTGACCTAACAAATAATAATGTACTTTTTGCTAGATTATATTTTTGTTAAGTTATATTCACAGGAACTAAAATATACTGGTCACTTTTCTCAGTAAAACAATAGTTACACAATTATCTGATTCTATACTTGTGTATATACGGTTGACAAGAACTTATTAATAAATTTTCAGTTACTGTATCCACTGTACTTCATCCTGGATATAAAAACAACCCACGATCAAAGAAGATGAATTACGAAACGCGCGTCCTGGATTCCACTGCTAGCCACTATCCATCTTTGCTTCTAAGATGAATTACGCTTTCCACAAAGCTGTAAAACTGACTATCTGATCAATATACTATAAATAAAATAGTGAAGATCACGATCATTTCTTTTTAAATAATAACATATGACGGAGTTGTTAATTACTGCTCAGATATTTTAGTGGTAATAAATTATTTCTTTTATTCACAATTTTAACCAGATTACTATCATTCAATACAAGTCAGTTAGGTTAGATTGATTGGTTGAAAAAGTATAGCCAATAAAGAAATAAATTTTTTTTATTTAAAACCATCAAATACTTTGAAGACTAAATTATAATATCCATGAATAAACTGTAAAGAATTTGTCTCATCTCCGGATTTATAATACAGTAAAAAATCGTATATGTAGGATTTTAGGGGGTTGAATCTAGCTTGTCATATTAGATCTAAAAATTCCAGAGTAGCAAGTTAAGAAAATCTTTTTTTAGAGTCGTAACTAAACACCAATGTGCCGTCTTTATGCTGAATACTAATTGAATTACGGTCATATTTGAAAACAAGAAATTAAAACAGTTCATGAATTCAGTAATCTTTGGGTTGTCCTTACGCTCAAGTTGTGTTTGTAAAGACAGTTGGATTTAGTGATGTGCCCCTGAACATCTTATAACTACTGTTAATTATTTTCTTGAATATTGGCCCTCTTTCATGCGTATTCTAATGTCTTCTCATTCTTTTGGATTTTCTCTTAATGTTTTACTATTATCCTCAACGTTCACGGAAGGCTCTACGATAAGATATCTGTCTGTTCATAGTTATACTTTACTAATCAGTAGTAACCATCTCTATGACATTAAAGTTGTGTACATAGTAGTGTAAGTGAGTAAGTGACACTGATTTCATCTTCACAGATAAATAAGTCTTACATATTTGTCTTAATTTCTAGGCTAGTTTTTTCACTCATCGATCTACCAATAAATATGTTGCCATGTAAGAATTTTCGTCTAAATTTGAAGGAATATTCTCACAGAACTTGGGCACCGAGTTGATGTAAGGCATTAAGTAGAAAGAATGTATTTATGAAATCTCTGAGAATGAATTTAAAGTAAATTTAACGTTTCGCTTGGCAATCAGATCCAAACTTTTTCAAGGTAATATAATCAAACAAAAATTATCAAATATCATTACTACATTTCTCCACTGTTCTATGTGTTAATTATTTTCATCTTTTATTTTGTAGACTTAACAGCTTTACCACCAGCATTGCCTAGCTTCTCGAATATTAAAAAAGATGTATCCCAGTTGGTTGGTTCTTTATATAATGGTTTGATGTCGACTGGCACGTATTTGGGTTTAATAACTGGAGAAAATAAATGTAAAGATAAAAGTAAACACCAAGTATGTTTTAATTTTTTCAAAAACACAGTGTTGAGAGGAACTAGTTTATTATAGTTATCATCATAACTATAATTGTTCTAGTTAAAACACAGATAAATAGATTTTCAAATTAGTATAAATAGTTTTTAGAAATTGACAAACTTGTGTTTACCGTTTACATCACCAACTAATCTTAGATAACATTTGAAGCGAGATGATCCTCAAAGTTCAAATTAGAAGCCATTACTAATAAAGTTCAACCGTATCAGGTGTAAAACAGTCACTCACCAGTGGCATCGAAGGATGGTCGCGCAGTATTGCGGGTTGATTAAGGTTAGAAACGTGAACCACTGGGTGTCACCTCAGTGGTCTAAAGTTTGGGCTCTTGACTTGATGCCTGAAGTTTCTGGGCTCGAGATTTCTGATGTGGTCCGGAATACACACTACCGGGAAGTCTTATACTGTGACAAAGCAGCTGTTTGATTTTTCCTGCTATTCAGTGGTCGTTTAGCTAATATAAGTTCGTGATGTAAACTGCAAAAAAGCTTCAAATGCTTATCCTACCACAGAATGTCTACTAGTTTTACGGTCCAATGGTTTGCATACTAGATTATCAATTATTGAGTTACTAGTAAGTATTTACTTTTTTTGTAAATTGAAGAGTAGTAGCTTAAAACTTATGAACAAACTCAGTGGATAGTTATGTGTCAACAAAATTAAAGTCGCTTGTTGTTTACCAGTTCAATTCCAAATTTTTATAATTTGTACTGTTCCGAAATTTATCTGATCTTATGTAATTTTGATCCAGAATCCATAAAATGCTCTAAGTATTATATGCTTACCTCGTTCATGTTCTTGATCATGATTACTTAAGACCGAGAGATTTTATTAGAGTGATGTGGTATTTCATTAACTGCTGACTTTAAATATTCTTATTTGATGTTATTAGTATTCTATTCTATCTTTCATGTGCCATCTTTTTATTTAATTTTAAATGGTTTGAGGGATATAATTGAATTGGTCCTGTCAGCATATTTTTTTAACTAATTATTGTCAATTGAGATGTTGGTAATTCATAAATTGTCCAATAAATACATAAACTAAGTTTCTAGTAAATTTACCTTATGAAAATTGCCGTACCCCATTTTTATCCCCTTCGAAATGCTCTTTATTTATAGCAATACACTGTTGGATTGCTAGGTTCCCAGAAATCACTTGATAAACGTCTCATTCTTATAATTTTATTTTTGGAATTTGAATTTCTCATTTTCGCGCCAAACGAGCCTACTTAGAAAGACCCTAAATGTCATTGGTTCGTTTCCTCTTTTAGTACGCTATATATATATATATATATATATATATATATATATATATATATATAACTGCTTCATCAAAGGAATCCTTTTCAATTATTTACTCAGAACTAGATATTTATTATTCCATAATTACAACTCATTCTATTGATATTCCAACCAACAGTTGGAGCGGTTAGATTATTCAACTGTCAATCAGTGGATTACAGGTCCGAATCCCCCTCTCACTTCTTTCCACATGGTCAACCAGATACAATTACTGTTGGGACGGCTTCCAAGAAGCACGACGGAGTCTCCAAAGGAGCCGAAGAGTTTTCACCCTATCAGAACCTGATGGAGCTTTTGTTGGGATATTCAGAAAAATATCCCAAAAATTATCCTGTTAAATCTAATGCTATTCTTGAACGTGAAATGGTGTCATTTTCCTATTGATATCAGAAGGCGTTTTGTGAAGATTGTAGTAATTTCAATGGTTAAGATCATGAGTCAGTTAAAGCTAGACCACCATTGAAAACCTGGAAGCACTGGACGGCCGTTTCGTCCTGTTGTGGGACTCCTCAGCAGTGCAAATCCACGACCTTGCCCCCCCGCGAGATTCGAACCCAGGACCTAGTTTTGCGCGTTAGCACATAACCACTAGACCACTGAGTCGGCCGGCATCCAAAGGTGTTTATGTCTAACTTCAACTAATCCACAAAATTGAGCGACAGGTTTTCCATGGTGGTCTAGCTTCGACTGACTCATAATCTTAACCATTGGAATTACTACAATCTCCACAAAACCCCTTCTGATATTAATCAGCATATGCTCACTAGTGAGGTATATCCCGAAGTTCTAGTGAGAAGTAGTGACCTGTGGAGTTCAACCAGGTCTGTTGTGAGATAGTAACCCGCTGAAGACAATAGTGGATGTGTCGCTCGCGCGTGAAGCCAATAAGTCCTGGGTTCGAATCTCGCAGGGAGCGAGGTCGTGGATGCGCACTTCTGGGGAGTCCCACAATAGGACGAAACGGCCGTCCAGTGCTTCGAGGTTTTCCATGGTGGTCTAGCTTCAACTGACTCATGATCTTAACCATTGAGATTTTCCTATTGGTCAATATTTATTTCGTGTGTCGTTTCTACCGGTAAATATTTATTTCACGTGTCATTTTCCTGTTGGTCAATATTCACGGTAGTCCTAACTGTATAAATATGCATTTGTCTGTAACTTATTATTCTTCTTCTCCTGACCCCATAAACAATTTTCATCTAACGGTTCGTGTTCTGATATATTGGAGATTGGGGAACAGTATTGGGGTCGTACTGGGATATCTGCAGTTAGTCAATCGGTAGAATTTAGAGTAGCCACCCCGCGGTCTACAATAGCTTTCTGGAATATCAACGTGGCATAACACGATTGGACGGTAGCATAACTTGCCTCCTTGTGGAGTGGCTGAATCATAATGATGTTATAACGAACACCAATATCTATGTACCCCCATAATTTTTTGTACATTTTCTATTCTTACCAAACAATCACTTCTCCTGCTTTTGTCTTCTGATTTGCAACTGTGGGGTTCTATACGTTTGAGTGCCGTTAGTTGTATATCGTGTTCTACGTTAATCAAGTAGCGAACGTAACAATCACTAATTTTGAAAAGTATTTCTTTGCCAAACCAAAAATTTAATTAATAAAAATAATGTATTTTTAATATCCGAATAAGTAGTAAAATTAGGATTTTAAATTTTCCAATGTCTCGTGAGTTATTATAAGCCACTTCTTCAGAAAATAAAATTTAATATGTGTTTTTGTACATGCTACATACATATGTTGTATTTCTTGACGAAAACTCGGTAAACCATGTCACTTTTCCTGATTGTAGGTATCATTACCAAGGTTTGACTTGATAATTTCGAATAAATTGAGCATTGGGTAGATTGTTATAAATAGATAATATATTTGTAATATCTCAATGAGTAGAAGAATTCGTATTTCTGACGTTTCGTGACTTAGTGTAAGTAGTAGTCACGAAACGTCAGAAAATCTAGTTTTTCTACTCATTGAGATATTACAAATATATTATTTACTTTTCCTGATTATTTGTAAGATGTTTGTGCATGGTTTTTCTAGTAGTTTTAAATTCAATTTTTGCAATACATTTTTTGTTAACTTTTCGTGGTGACTAGTTTATTTCGCTTTTCTAATGTAGACGTATATTATTGTATGACAATAAAACATATTCTAATGGGAATATTATGAAGAAATTCTGTTGTTTGAATAATATAAAAGCATTATTATCATGACAAAACTGATAGAATGAAATGTTTTTAGTACGTTTGCGTCCAATATACATACATTTTGTAGCTGATAGGGGATATTTTAGTCAATCGTTCAAAATTCACTTGTATTAAAAATCAACATTAGTTAATGACATATTTTTAACAATCAAAATCAGGAACAGAACTTTTTAAAATTTATTTTATCGTGTTAAATACTATTGTAATTAATAAAAAACTTGGGTAGCGTAATCCAATTTATTGTATTATGCATAATCACTGAAGAGTCCCACAATAAGATGAAACGGCCGTCCAGCGCTCCCAGGCTTTCCATGGTGGTCTTACTTTTATTGACTCATGATCTCAACTGTTAAAATAAAACAATGCTTTAAATTCACCATTCGCACAGCTTCCTTAAATTGTCTCTTGCAAACTCCGTCGTTTTGCCGTTCGTGTAGCTACTCTAACTGCTTCTCTTTCTTGTTTCTTCATTTTCCTCTTCTGTCAGTAAAAATCCGACTTCCAGTTCCTGATACATACTACTTTCATCTGTTCATATAAGTAACTCACACCACAACAGTTTAGACATATTTATAAAAGCCATTTCTGAACTTATCTGTAGTTGTTGCTTTGATCATGTAGTCGGACTTAAGGTATATTGTCTGGGTTACTTGCTCGTCAAGTTCTTCCCATACCAGGGAGTTTGGTTAGAGAACGATAAAACCAAAACACAATGCTCCAGTTTCGAAAACGAAGTATTGGCGACTGTATCATTGTGTGATTATATCAATTGTTTCACGCAAGTAACGAGAATCTCTAGTCATCTCACCACTGAATTAACTACTTCTATGAATTCGGCGTTCAGCTTGTTGTGCTAATGAGGTATGCCAACTTGGACCGATGCACATGTGCGTGGTTCTACGTTGTAGCTGACTGACTGAATTAAAATGTGGACTTTCAAAATACCAAATTCATTTTGCAAGTTAACACAACCAATATTGTAGGTCTGATTAAAACATCTTATTCTAAAATTTGGTTAATAATTTACCACATTTCAAAAATATGTGTTAATTTTACACGTCATGTGGATGTACATTGTTGTACTTTTTTCAAAATCCTTATCAATGTAACCATTTCAAACACGTGTTTGGTTTTTATTATTAAATTTATTTATGTAGCTAATTAAATATATTTTTGCTTTAGACTCGTCTTGATTTACTTAGAGCAGATCCTGCAACATATGAATTGGAACCACCAACGCCTCCAGTATTGTCTGGTATACATTCATATCGTGATTGGAGATCAGCGTATTTTGATGAAGATAATTGTCAACCAATGAATGGTGTCCTGTTAGCAAATGCTAAAAGTCCTGAATATAGTAATGTTCCGATTGAAGAACTTACACAAGCACCACATCCTAGTCCTGAAGAATTATTAGATTCATATCCTTTTATGCGAACATATTTAACTCAACTTGTTCATCCAGATGGTAAAATTAATGATAAATGTATGAGTGATGCCGATTTCTGGTCAAGGTATTACTATCGTGTTTGGTTATTGGACTCAACTGAATTTCATAGAAGAAAACTTAATGAACGAGTTGAATTTGTCTCAACTGTCAAGCAAACAATACCGAATGAATCTACACGGAATGCTAACGGTACTAATGAAACCTACAAAAATCTAAATGTTACTCAAGATGATGAATGGCCAGGTTAGCACTCCTATTTGTTTTCTTAAAATCTCAACTTTGGATGTTTCATGTACTTAGTACAGCAGATGAACAGGGTGACAAAATGATGCTATACCGATGTAATTAAGTGACTGTAAAAAAAGCTTGCGTGATTTCACGCAAGTATTAGCCAGTCAAAATGTCTGTAACATAAACAAACCATTTACCGTAAAAAACCAATAAGTTTAGGTTTGGGATAAAGCCTTTACTTGGTTTTTAATAAAGTATAAGCTATTTGTCAACTCGTTTTGAATTTTGCGCAAAAGTCCAACAACCGTTGACGTAAATTTATTTTGGTCTGTTGGTGGAGTATAGTTCCACCGTCGTATGCTATTACTGTCATTAGAGTGAATCCATGAGTGTGTAGTCTTACAAAAAAATTTTCACTCATCCTTTTTAAGGTTGGATATTTTCCAGTTTTTTTTAATTAATCATAGTTGGGTCGTTCTACTATCATATGATCTGCTGTTGGGACGTTACGTTTTGTCGCAAAGTTGAATTCAAGACACAAACACAAATATTACTAAACAAAGTAAAGAACATAAGAATATGGTTTGGTTTACACAAATAAGCTGCGCACAACTTTACCAAAATACTGAGACCTGTGCAAGTATCATGTAATATCTAATTGTTTGTTGTAAATTGTAATCTGGTGTAATAGTGATTATATATTCATGAGATTGTGTATATTTCATGCTCTTTTCTAAAACTGGATTTGATTATTTTCCAATGCTAAATATGTCTCACAGTTAGATTATTCAACAAGAAAATATAGTTTTGGATTGACATTTAGGATTTGTCGAGATTGCTGAATTTTGAAGTTTACATCACAAACTAATCTTATTTAGAGGATCATTGAAAACCGGTAAACGATAAACGGCTGTTTCATTCTAGTATGGAACTGCTCAAGAGTCTACACTCACAAGTGATAAGTCTTCTAGTTGAACTCTTGAGTCGGTTTCTGAAGCTCTTCTGGTAGCCCCTAGGCTAAATCTACACGATAACTTAAACATGAGAGAAAAGGTGTGAAATATGGGGAGAACGCTTTACTCCAAGGATAGTTTGTGTACAGAAAATCTTACTTACTTAATTTCGCCTGTTACTCCTCTCAAAGGAGCATAGGCCGCTCACCAGCATTCTCCATCCAACCCTGTCCTGGGTAATCCTTTTCAGCTCTTTCCAGTTCTTATTCATCCCTTTCATATCCGCTTCTATTTCCCGACGTAATGTGTTCTTTGGCCTTCCTCTTTTCCGCTTTCCTTCAGGATTTCAAGTTAGCGCTTGCCTCGTAGTGCAGTTTGATGATTTCCTCAATGTATGTCCTATCCATTTCCATCGTCTTTTCCTAATCTCCTTTTCTGCTGGAAGCTGGTTGGTTCTTTCCCATAAAAGGCTGTTGCTGATGGTATCCGGCCAATGGATGTTGAGTATCATGCGTAGACAGCTATTGATAAATACTTGTACCTTCTTGATGGTGGTTGTTGTAGTTCTCCAGGTTTCAGCTCCGTACAGTAGAACTGCCTTGACATTCGTATTGAAGATTCTGACTTTGATATTGGTTGAAAGGTGTTTTGAGTTCCATATGTTTTTTAATTGAAGGAATGCTGTCCTTGATTTGCCAATCCTCGCCTTTACGTCTGCATCTGAACCTCCCTGTTCATCGATAATCCTTTCCAGGTGTGTGAAGGATTCTACATCTTCCAGAGTTTCACCATCAAGAGTGATTGGATTGCTGTTCTCCGTGTTGTATTTGAGGACCTTGGTTTTCCCCTTGTGTATGTTGAGGCCTACTGATGCAGAAACTGCTGCTACGCTGGCTGTCTTTGTCTGCATTTGTTCGTGTGTATGCGATAGGAGGGCTAGGTCATCTGCGAAGTCCAGATCGTCTAATTGGTTCTGAGCTGTCCATTGTATGCCGCGTTTTCCCTCAGATGTCGAGGTCTTCACACTTGCTCAGATCTCCTTTCTTTGGAATCTTGATGTTGTGTCTTTCTTTCCAGTCCATCGGCACTTGTCCCTCCCAAATCTTCTTGAATAGAAGATGGAGCATGTTTGTAGTTACTTCGATGTCTGACTTCAGTGCTTCATCCGGTATATTGTCGGGTCCTGCTGCTTTCCCGCTCTTGATTTGCCTGATGGCCATTCTGATTTCTTTCGTCGTTGGTGGATTGACATTTATAGGAAGATCTGTGTGTGCTGCTTCGATACCCGGTGGAGTCATTGGAGCCGACCTATTCAGGAGTTCCTCGAATTACTTTGCCCATCTATTCCGCTGTTGTTGAATTTCAGTGATTTGCCTGCCTTCTTTGTCTTTGACCGGTCTCTCTGGTTTACTATATTTTCCTGCTAGTTTCTTCGTTGTATCGTAAAGCTGTTTCATATTTCCTTCTCTTGCAGCTTTTTCCGCCCTCGTTGCTAGTTCTTCCACGTATTTCTGCTTGTCGGCTCTAATACTCTTCTTCACTTGCTTGTTTGCTTCTATGTACTCAGCTTGTGCTTGGACTTTCTCTGCTCGTGTTGGACTATTGTTAATTGCTGTCTTCTTGTTCTTCCTTTCTTTAATCTTGTCCAGTGTTTCTATAGAGATCCATTCCTTGTGATGATGCTTCTTGGGGCCCAGAACCTCTTGACACGTTGAAGTTAATGCTTCTTTGATACCTTTCCAGCTATCCTCCATAGTAATTTCTTCTTCCTTCAGTAGATCCTGTAAGGCTTGGAACTTGTTGTTGAGGGCTATCTTGAATTCATTGAGTTTGTCATTATCTCAAAGGAAGGCTGTATTGAACCTTTGTAGCGCTGTTTGTCCAGTTGTCCAGTTCTTCTTTAGCTTCAGTTTTAAATTGGCCACAACCAGGTGGTCATCTAAAGCTATGTCAGTTCCTCTCCTGGTTCTCACGTCTTCCATTGACCTTGTGAATTTTCTACTGATGCAAATATGATCTATTTGGTTCTCCGTGGTGTGGTCCAATGAGATCCATGTAGTTTTGTGTATACGTTTGTGTGGAAATATTGTGCCGCCTATGACCAATTTGTTGAATACACACAGATTTGAGAATCTTTCCCCATTTTCGTTTCTCTCTCCCAGTCCATGCAGTCCCATGATATCTTCATATCTGGTGTTGTCTATTCCGACTTTGGCGTTTAGATCTCCCATCAGAATGGTGAGGTCCTTTCTTGGGCACTTCTCTATGATTGATTGCAGCCTCTCGTAGAATTGAACTTTAATGTCGTCGTTGCTATCATTGATGGGTGCATAACATTGGATAACGTTCATTGTGATCCCATCCTACAAGTGCATTTTGTGCTACTTTGGACAGCATTAGAGCAACTCTCTGAGTATGTGGGGCATTTTCCTCTTCGTGACCGGAGTATAGCAGCATCTCTCCCGTATTTAGCCTTTGTTGTCCAGCTTGGATCCAATTGGTTTCGCTGATTCCGAGTACTGTCAAGTTGTATCTCCTCATTTCCGTTGCTATTTGACTGTTCTTCCCTGTCTCCCACATTGTCCGGACGTTCCATGTACCTATAAAAATTGTTGCTTTGGTTGTTAGAAGGGGAATCGGCCTCATGGCTTCTGAAGGAACCTGGCTTTCACCATGAGGCGTCATATTTCTTCTAAATGAAAACCTTCTAACTCCCAGGGCAGAGTTTAAATGGTTTGAGTTATTTTTTCTGATTAGCGTTTTTTTAGCGAGTTAGCTTTCTACGGGATGGGGACGCTAACCCCATGCCCAACACTCCTCCTTTATCCGGGCTTGGGACCGGCAGTAACTCTAGAAGAGCTACAGGCGGAGTTACAGAAAATCTAGGGTATTTATAATTCTTCAGATGACCTTGGGCTTTCGGAAAGTTTTGAAACCCTGTTAAACCTAGTAGCAGGATCAGTAATCATCCAATCAGAAATATGACGCGTGGTTTTTACTTTCTAGATCTTTCAGAGGAGTTTCTATTGAATGCTGGTTGAATAAGATGTTTCCCAGCGTTTTCGTGGCTCCTTTGAGCTTCATTTGATGAACTTTTCAGGTCACCCCAATAAAAACTTTCGGGGATCGAACTCATGACCTTCAGGTCTTGCAACGAGTGCTTAGTTTTTAAACCATTGAGGAAACAGCCGTTGTTTTGATTTTTTAATCTTAATCAGTTCACAATACTGCACAACTAACTTTCAATGTCATTGGTAAGTAACTGCTTCACACTTGACTTGGTCGCAATTCATTGGTCATGGCTTCCAACCAGAATTCCGGAAATCGCCTCTCGAAATTAGTCTATAGGACGAAACTACTGTATGGTGCTTTATGGTTTTATATGTGTTGTTTAACGAAGGTCAATCCTTAATTTTAAACTACAAATAGAACACTAATCACCCTATAATCATTTTTCTGTGTTAATCAATTTTTATTTTATTTCTGTACCTTACATCTACTAAGTGTTAAAAATAATTCAAAATAATATATTTAAATGTTTGTGATTATAATCGAGTATCGACTCCAGTGTTCTTTGAAATTGTTAGTAATATGTTCAAGAATAGGAAGTTAAACACACCGTCATCATATGGTTTTCTTACTTATTAAGTTTTTACAAGTTATTATCACCTGACCAGCTAATTGTCTTGAAATACTTATCACATTAATTCTATCTAACACACGCATATATATATATATATATATATATATATATATATATATATATATATATATATACAATACTGAGACACTCGTTCGCGTAATTCCTACCACATTGGTCAAGTCGATTGGAGTGTGGTCAGATTAAAAGTGCCAAAATCAGACTGTTAACTACTGAGGTATGACCGATAAAATGCTTGGCTCAGACAAGCGCTTGCGGCACTTTACTTACTACAATGGAAAAACCAGTTTAGCAAAAATGTGCTTTGAGTATAGAACATCTCATCTTGCCCCGCGAATATTCGCCGACGGCATCAAGGCATTAAATTTCGGAGCTAGCACATCCGATACTACTCAAATAAATTCCGTACGTAATCGGCCTCAGACACTTGTTCTTTGGGCACTGCAGTCACATTATCACGTTATCAAGATCACCCTAAACCCAGTTTCGTTTTTTGGTACCTCAAAAATAGGTACCCTTCACGGTATGGGCGACCAGAGAGTTCCTAACAACACTCAATCGTTAAACATTGGTGTTTGAAATAACATACACGAGATAATTAGTGTATGATCTTGAAATCGTTCCTTATTTACTACAAGTATTTTACACTTTCAAAATCGAGTAATCAAAAAGTATTTTCAATCATTGCTGATTAGTTGTTACCAGTACATTTTCATTTTGGTGCACTTTTTATCAATCGTTTGCACTTTGTTTAAATGATTAATCACTGAAAATTCACTGTTAACGGTAGTGATTTTAAAATTGTCATAACTAACGATTGGAAATAATGCGATTTGTATCATAAATCACTGAATAGACCACTGTAGATAACCAAACGGAAATCAAATTAAATTTCACTTATATGACCTTAATCACAAAAAATTATTTCCACGTTAACAGCCAGTTGGAGTATTTTATGGCATTGTTTTTTTTCGAGAAATGATATTTTTTAAAAAGCTGCTTCTTTCCTAACGTCCATTCTTCTTGAATCTATTCAGTTTGTCTTTTTTCCACATCAGTTCAATACCAAGTAGATGATAAAACAAACCCCTTTTTTAGAAATAAGGAATGCTAAATTTATGTTATCAAAAGAAGTAGGTATAAATCTTTTGAAAGTCGTACATATTTCTACCTGAGGTTATCTGCAACATTTTAAATGTTCAACAAGTATGTTATGTGTCACTGTCCTTTTCCGGCGATGTATTCGACTGTAGTTTGACGTAGTGATTGGGTGTTTCTATCGTAGCAAACTAGTCAAATTGTAGTGATTTTATTGCTTCATTTTTGAATTCTCACTACATCATACAAGGTTATTTTTAAAAACGTGAAACAAAATGAGGCAATTTCCAGATCTAAGGAGAGTAGGCTAAAACCTCCACCATTTGTTTTACGAATATCTAAAGGTTTAATTGTAATAAATAAATTCTGGGAAAGTCATTGTGATAGAATTCGAGTACCTTTATTATGCGGAAACAAATTAAATGTAGATTTATAAAATATGTAGGTAATCACTGTAAACAATAATGACGGTCAACAAAAGCCAAGCATAGCAATGATAGATAACAGCAAATTAGTTGTTTAACATTACCGAAAAATGGTCTTGAGTTTAAAAAATGCCAACAACTTATCCAATTCGAATCATGTTATCTCATTACTAGATAGTTCACATTGTCATCAAATTTGGTGATGTGAAATAATATGTTGGTAGTTGTGCTAAAGTTAATTCAGTATCTCATATGTCGTAGGTGTATACACTCTTTGTCTTCCTTTAAACCATGAGATTAAAATCGCTTCACGTCTTTCTGCGAACTTATTCTTTCTTCCTGTATTATGTCCTTATGTGCAATCTTTCTTTTATATATTACCATCACTAAATTAACTACTTCTATGAATCCGGTGTTCATCTTCTTGTGCTAATGCGGTATGGCAACTTAGACCGATGCACATATGTGCGTGGTTCTACATTGTAGCCGACTGACTGACTGTGGGATTAATACAGAACCTAGAAGTTTTGAATTGATAATCCTTGCTACGGACCCGCTCAAACTGTCTTCCTAGCCAGTTCTGATATCCCCAACTACTTCTATAAGTCAACTGAAATGCTACAGAGAAGGCGCGAAATGCGAATAAAAGCTTTACTCCAAGGTTAGTTTGTATGCAGAAAAACGAGGATGTTTATAGTATCGCGCCTGTCCTCAAACTTCTGGAACCATACTGAAGATAGTAGCAGTACATATAAGTATCCAATCGAAACCGTGATACGTGGTTCTGCATTCACTGGATGTTTCTGTGAAGATTATACTCAACTCTGATTGGGTAAAAGGTCTCCTAAGTTTTCTAGGGTATAATTTTGGGACTCATGCAACATAATTACACTTCTCAAAGAAGTTATTTTTATTTAGGCAATAATCTTAAACTATGATTTAAATTCGTCTCATTTTCTCTCATATCCATTAGATAGTGATGATCATACACCCGTGGAGAATGAATCAGAAATTTCAAATGATGAATTCAAAAAATACTGTAATAACGATACTACTATTAATATTACCAGAAGTGATTCGCGATTCCGTAGTAGATCTTTCAACCAAGACAATATCACTGAAAAGAAAATCCGTCGTAATAGTGATAGTAGTAGTGGTAGTAATAATAATAATGATAATGATAAATCAAATCACGAAAGAAAGTCCAAGAGAAAACATAGTTACAGAAAACCAGTGAATAAAAGCAAACACTTGGGGAAGTTTAGTTGTAACAAGAAAGAAAATTTGTCGGATAATCTTAAACCGGACAATATAAAAGTCGAATGTTTATCTACTCTACCGGTAAGCACTCTCATTTGTATTATTTTAGATATGGTAAGCATGTTAACGTCATAAAGTTGACAGCAATAAACGTTACAAGTTAGTAAACCATGTACATATGTATGCACTAACTGATTCGTCACTTACCTATTTGAAAGTGACAGACGTGATTGTTGTGATCTTCGAGTTCTTTAAGAATTCACAGTCGTGACCGGAATGTAAAAGTATTTTGAGTTCTAAGATAATAACATCGGATCAAACGTAAAACTATGACGACAATATATATATATATATATCCAACTATTGGTTGTGATAGTCCCACGGACCCTAACCATAGTCTGCAGCTATCTACACTGGTTAGTTCAACAGTTAGTGGCTTCATGGACCGACGCCACATCTCTGTTTGGTCGCCCCTAGATTTATTACAACTTACTCCTGGATCGGCTAACATTGCACCTGGTTAGGCCTACATAGCAGATGTTCAAAATACCTCACCAGCTAATTTCTCATCCTTAACCAACACCCTTTGTTTAACCTCAGTATTGTTTACCCGATATTCGCATGCAATTCAAATAATAGTACCCTACCATTACTGTCTATTTTTAGAGACCACGTTTCACAAACATGAGAACTATGATTTCGAATCGTACAGAAACTCTTGTGATTTATCCAATTAGACTTTCGAAAGCTTATATAATATATCAATCGCTTTATGATTATAACTAGCTTGTTATTAAAAGGCTTTATTCTCCATATAACTTCGTCGTCACGTACAATATATGCATATAACACACCTGAAGATATCGATTTTTGTTTTAACAGTCATGTTGTTATTGTATATTTTAATCAATATATTCAATGCGAAAGAGAAAAAGAAAGTGAACATACTGCATATATCCGTAAAGTATGCATTTCAAAATGAATGAGAAATCGCGTGATATTCTTTTTTTCTTAAGGTACATAGTGCTAGCACGTGATTATTCAGTGATATTGAAATTACGAACCAACCTTGACTAGGCAACCATTGAAAACCTGAGAGCACTAAAAAGCTAAATAATAAATTTGTATATAAAAATTTATACTAAAAGTGCCTGCTTCATGTGGATTTGTCCATCATATCTGATTGCCTGAACCATGCATAGATCATTCAGTATGTTGGGATTAGCAACATAACTTAGTTGGACCAATGTCGAATTATTACAACCAAAATTGTTACCAAGCTGGCTCAAATTGATTGTCTTATTTGTTTGTCTTTTTTAAGTCAATGGTGATATCAACACACTAGGCTTACTGATAAGAGTATATTATAGGAAGGACTTTAAAACAACCGTGACCAATTTTAGCTAGCTATTGGTCAGTAAAAATGCAGTTACTATGATTCAGTACTTCATGGAAGAAAACTAATCACATTACAAAATACAAACATATCTTACATAGTGAATCTACTGAAGTCTTCTACACGTTCTGTCTATAAATTGGAAAACAATGACACTTAACATTGTTCTTATGGATATAAAAACATCCGTCATCTCGAACTGTCGTGAAGCAAATAGATTCTTATAAGTCTTCACACTGTTCTTGTTTAGAGATTTAGCGTTCGATATTTAGAATTAGGATCTAGGAATATTGCTGATTTGTGTTGTATATACATTCTGGGTTTAGGATTTTACTCTATCATGACTCATAAATAATTTTCCATGATCATTTTAAATGTTCTAAGCAATCTACAAAGGTATTTCTACTGTTCATATAATAAAACGGGAATTAAACACTCGTTTTTGGATTTCACTCAAGTCATTTTCTCAATTCTTATTAGCTCGTTTCTATACTGTAATTTTACTTTAAATTATTATAAAATCATTAATTCATTGCCGAAGATGATTTAGTTTAATGGAGTAATAGGAATAACTTTAGGTTTGACAGCTGAATGGCAGCCTGTTATAACAATATATCGAACACTTGTGCTGATCTTATTTCTGATTTGTGTTAATTGCCATGTAACTGACAAAAGTATTTAAGTTAATGTTTTTATTTCTGTATAAAAAATATATTTATGACTATATGTATATATTTGTCAGAATAAATTTGGATTTCATTCTACTATTGTGATCATTTCTACTTAAGTGTAGGCTTTTTACTTTATATGATTTGATCTTATAAATCAGTCATAAACAACATAGAGAAATTTCTGCTCTATTATATATTCATTGATTGATCACTGAGTAAGCCATCAATGTCATGTTTGCCGTATCCTTTAGTGCTGATCCCATTCTACTAGCCAAGTAGCAGTGTGGTTACTAATCTGTGTTTCGAGATCATGCGCATTATATTTGAGTTGTTCTTAAATAGTTGACAAGATACCTTGGAACTTGCCTTCGTCCTTTATGTCACTCGTCAACAAGCAGTATCTAACATCTTGTGTGAGCTAATACTCTCTATGGGGTTCAAACCCGCTTCACTCGGCTTCACAGTCTGAGAAGACGTTACCACTAAGTTATTTAGGGTACGAGCCAACTTATAAAAGTGCACGAGATCAGTAGTAAAACAAACACTAATAAAATTAGTTGATGTTATTTTTTTAATTCATATTAGAAAATTTGTATCTAACGTATGTTCCTAGTAAAAGTAAAATATACTGGCTGTCTGTTTGTTAAAGCACGCGATGTTTACTGCGTAATCGAGTGTTTAATGAAGCTAGATAATGTTCTGTCTTTCTTACTCTTACTCTAAACCGCAACCCTAAGTTTCTGAAGTTTGTGAGCAGAACGGTGACAAGGCTTTAAACTATTACTGATGTCAGTTCTCGTTGCAAACCTAACTCAAACCTGCAGTTTAACTATTCATCCTTAACTGCACTGCATCATAACTGATGTCGGTGAGTGACTGAAACTTTACCAGATAACGGTAACTCACAACGCCTAATATGAACGTATATATGCAAAATTGACCTTTGACTTGTGAAAATTAACTATCACGAACATTGGGATAATAAAAATATATATTATTTATTTATAACAATCTAACCAATGCTCAATTTATTCGAAATTATCAAGTCAAATCTTGGTAATGATACCTATCACGATCAAAGCTGTTACTCCACCGTTATTTCGTTACTTTGTAATGTTAACTGTTTTATAAATAGGCAGCGTTTCCTAAATGGCTAATTAGTCACCAAAGTTTGTCAGTATATTGTGCCTTTACTATGTTTCTTTTAAAAGAGAATGCCATTTCAAATGAAAGATGTTGAAGTTTGTAATTCTGCTTTTTGATATTTTAGACAGAAGACCAAAATTCAACAAATGTTTTGTCAGATTTTGAAGAAATGACGTCTGGTTTATCATCAGTTGTGATACTTACAGATGAAGTTGAAAATGATGAAATGACAGTTGTGAAAGCAGCTACAACAGATAAATCAATCGTTCATTCTTCTGAAAGACCTACTGTTGAATATAAAGCATCAATTTCTGGTAATGTATACTACTTTTGAAAATTATGTTATTTTTATCCATAGTTGCATCTTAACAGGTTATTTTGTTCGTCCCATTTTCCGCAATTCTTCAACATTTAGACTAAATTAACGAGGTTTAAGGACGACAGGTCGAAATATATCAAGGAGTGACTGAACCAAACCAAGAGTTTTAGGGAAGCTCAATGATTAAGTTGTTTGAATTTCAACCAATACGTAAGTGGTATTATCGGTATCTCTCACACTTAGAATGTAACTCAAAGCGAACTACACGAACTTATACACTTGGTAAATGAGTCTTGGAAAAAATTTTCCATATATTTTGTTTGTAATATTTGTAATTTCAGATGATGAAGCTTGGAGTGATTCCGAGAATGAACGTAAAAATTACTCAATGGATAAAACCAATAAGAAGTCCGCTGAAGATAATAATAATCAAGAGGCTGTCACTATTAAGAATTCTGAGCTACAATTAACTGATGAGGTTTGTAATTCATTTTTTTTCAAGCGAGAAAATTGTTTTACTCTGTTGGTTACTATGATTATTCTCAAAAATTGGATTCGTTTTTCTACTATTTTCTTTCGGGTTTGTGTGTTTAATTGAATTTGCCCTTTGGTCATATAATGTTATAGAATAATAGTGGAGTTGTGGTTCGTTTAGTTTATGGAGATGGATAGATTCATTGAAATTTTCATCACAAACTGATCTTACTTAGACAACTGTTGAAAACTAAGTATTGTGTAATTTCATAGTAGTGTGCATCCACAACTCCACCAGGAGTCGAATTGAGGACCTTCAAGTGTCCTAGCTGTTCTTTAACATTGCTAGAGGTATATAGATTGTGTTGAGGCACGCTGATTAGCTATTGCTTTACCAACCAGCGCTAGCGGAGACTTGGAGAAGACTTCAGGATCTCATATAAAAATTATAAATATACTAACGTTTCTCCTATTGTGATCCCTACTTCCATCTAACCATTTTTATTTGGAATATAATAACGTTCCTATGCAATCGTGTTCTGATTTGGGGACTTGTCGAGAGAAGTAGTGTCCAAGAATATCAAGCAATGGGAGTAGCTAGGTCGTAATAACAGAAATTAAATTTGTAAACTCAGTTTATTCCTTATATTGCCCATCCTGTGATGTCATTGTTAAGTAACACTCGACATGACTGAAATATGCTGGCCATGGCTTCTCATTAGAATTCCAGGAATAAACGCTCGAAGTTTGTCACTAATGCGTGTAAGGACTATGGCGAAGCAGTTTTTTTTGTTTCCAATGTTTGTCTAAATCCTACAATCTAAACCTTACACTAATAGTACATTCATCGAGCATTTAACTAATCGATTTAGTTTCGCCAGTAATCATTTGTTTATGTTAGTTATGATTCACATCATATTTTAGTTAAACCGAATCCATAAAGTAAACTACCCTGTCCTTAACTTTGTATTTAACGCTTAAGGCATTTTATTTTATCCCACTCATTATCACTTACTGTTCAATGAATCATACATATGTATATCGACAGTAATCTGCTAATCATAATTATTTGTATCTAAATTTAATTTTAGATTGATGATTGGGAGAAATGGTCATAAAAAATTAATTAATCCCATAATATTACATTTCTTGTTAATTGCAGCAATTCACATTTGATTACTATTATTAACTAATTTTGTTGTTTCTTTTTATTGTAAACTGACATTAATCAGTGTGATAGATAACAATAATGACTATAATAATTAATTAAAAAACCAATAAAATAATGTAAAGATTCTGTTCTTTATCAGAAGAAAACTAAGGACAAAAAAGCATGAAACGGCCCATTATTTTTGTGAAGCATGGGTACAACTCTGCAATAGATGATAATAATAATGTGTATGCTTACTATATTTTAGAAATCTTGTTTATTTTTTCAATTGTACTTTTCTGTATCTAACCATATGAATGATGACTTGTTTTTATTTCTCAAACTTTGTCGTCTGCCAAAAGTCATTGATTTTATTTTACTATTAGTGGTTGTAGTAAATTGTCTATCTATCGAGCTATTACACTGTCATCATCATATTACTTAGATGTCGTGATTTTATCCTTTGAGAAATCGATTTCATCGATCAATTTTTTTTCCAAAAATAAATTCTTTCTTACAAGCGTTTGAAAATTATTACAAAGAACAATTACTTGTTAAATATATATATATATATATCATTTCTATTATAAGAATAAAGTCAGCAATCTACAGACAATTACACTAATATTTTTCTACAGTAAAATGGTTTAAAAAGGAAAGATAGTTTAAAGGAATAAAATTATGTTCTATTTGTATGGTTTTTTAACAATCACCATATATACGATCCCATGAAAAGAAATCAATTAATAATTTTATAAATAAATGCAATATTTAAAAGGGTAAATAAAAGTTACAGAAAAAACAATCTACAGACCTATCACCAGTCGACAACAATAATTAGATTAAATTTTCCGGTGAATCACTATAAAAATGATTAAAATCTAACCGTAACAATAACTGATTTAAATCTGTTTTGTCTGAATAAATAGGACCGTTAGTAATAGTAGTAGTAATACCAGGTAACGATAGCGATTCGAAGTCTCGACGATCATTAACAACAGTATAGCCAGAATTGAAACCAACACTACTTTTAGCACCGGTTAAACAAGAAATATTTAATAAATCATACAATAATTTTGCTTGAGTATAAAATTTATTTACCATCTCTTGTACTTCATTAGACAATTGGTGATTATGGTCCTCATCTACATTCATTAAATGATCATTGTAATGTTGTTGATTTGATAAATCTACAAATTGACAGCAATAATTTAACAACTGTAATATACATAATTTTATATTCGGCATGAACAATAATGCTTGTGCTTGTAAAGCAGCCAGGTAAGCTTCATGTGCGATCTGAATTAATCGAATTTCTTGATCACTATGTAAACGGTTAAGTAAGTGTGAGAATTGTGCTTCAATTACATCGACCTGTGAGGAAGAGAAGGAAATAAAGTGTGAATATTCTGGAAAAATAGTGATAGTACCAGGGAATGTATGCCGATTCATCCTTAAGGCAAGTGTGGATAACCCAATTTAATATATTCAATCCAGTTTGCATTTATTTCTTTATTCATTCTACTAATTACTGGTTGTATGTATGCAATGAGAACTATGACTCACAAGTGTTACTAGTACTATTGACTGTGTAGTGGTAGTGGAAAACAAAGAATGAATGCATTTAGTCTTCCCGAACGATTCTGATCCATTTAACCCAACTTCTCTAATCATTAACGATAATGGTTACATGAATTCAAATCACACACCTTAGGCCTAACACTATGGCTCAATCCAAGTCAAGAACATTTTAGATTGACGTTGTGCCTTGATTTGGTCACTCTTACCTTTTATTTAACATATTCCTACACCGGGAAAAATAAAAATACATACTGGACTATCAAATGTATTTGAAAATGGAACTAGATAGATCAGACAATTAATAAGCAACAATAATCACCCGTGCAATTGGAGAGATATGAGGTATCTAAGCCGTCAAAATTTCAGTAGGAATACTGCTTATACACCAGTTGCAAACGAAATACGGAAGCAACAAATCGGATATAGTACCAAAGATTAGTGAGTTAATATGAATTGAAAAAATGTTACTGAAGACTTGGCACATGAGAATATCATCTACTAACAAAAAAACACTAGATAATTTGATGTTTTCCTACACCATAAAAGGTAAAACATTTCCTGGTCAATTCTGATCATACAACAAATTCTGGACTCATATTTATGTACGTTATTGTATATATTTGACTGGTTTTACATTTGCTTGGTCACTTTATTGTATTAATCCTATGAGGCTAATATCTATTCAGATTACGCGTTCACAAATTTTTCTAGTTTAATTCATTAACATATTGCTTGGTTTGACCAGGTAATCTGAATACAAGTCAAATATTACTATACTTTTCTTGCTTCCAATACGCTTATGTGATTTCGACCATTTTCAAAGTGTATGAATACGAGTAACAATTTGAATTATCTAGACATAAACAGTACAGATGATATGTGACTTTTGTGAATAATCATAACACTAATAGGAAACAAATAATATTCGACCAGTAAATTTTAAACTGACAATGAAGGTCCCCTTTCCCAAATATGATAGTAAACCAACCTGTAAATAATACTGTAAACTCTCAATAATAAATGCCATATGACTACGAACTAGAAGGCGTCGACCTATACAGGATTGCAATTTAATAAAAACGTTGGTTGGTGGTGTTTGATCATAATTTACATTGAACTGATTACGAGCAGAGGTACGACGCCACAAAAGAATCTGATCAGCCCAAAACTGTTGTAATTTCAATTGTGTTCGACGGATAGCGAATAGAAATCGAAATAACCTGTCGTAAGCACGACAAATATTAGGAGAGAATAAACGTTCGAACACCGGTGGAGCAATAATGCGTAAATGCAAACAATCCCAAACAGTAATATTTTCTGACAATTTATTTGATTGAACTGCTGTCAACTTTATTGAAAATCTAGATAGAATTAAAAATTTAAGAAAACTAAACTTGAAATCTGAAACGAGACCAGTGGTTTTTTGAATTACTGATTCGAGAATCTAAACTAAGTATGATTATAGAAACAATTTTTGTACCCGGTAACTTTATGAAAAGTTCTAGGACTGATTGAACACATCAATCGAAAGTAATGTCGACAGAAGTCATTTTATGATGTCGCTTATTCGGTGAGGAAGTTGACTTAATCGAGTATTTGAGAGCTGCGAAGACTGCAGATGATCGAAAACAATGGTTTTCGGCCCCCTTTGATCCGCTATTCAGATGATTGCGATCGTTTGTACACACGATTCTCAAGCTACTATCCACCTGAACAATAAACATCACAAGATAACTTGAAATGAACATCAATATTTTTTCTCCAATTGAAATTGAAGACGAATTTCCACCTTAGGTACAAGGTACAGCAGTAAATGTATCTGTGTCAATGGTCTCAATCTTAAAATATAAATCATATCAGCTTTGGGTGTCAGTTAGTGGGGGACGTATGTTAACGGCGAAAGCATGTGGTTCCCAACTGGTAGGCTAGAGTCTTAAATTCTGTTAAATCTACTTCGGTTTGAACAACTAGATGGTGTCGCTAGATCGCACATATTTAAAATATGACATTTTGGCGAGTTTGCGTTTAACTGGGTGGTTTAATCGTGAAGCTTTGATATTCTTTCTAAGCAACATAGGACAAACCTCACATGGTGAGCTAATCAGATTTCTGCACCCATCATTAACGGCTTATTCCGTCAAATTAAACTGGTTGTTGGTCCATGTTTTATGATTGTCTCGGTACATATATCGATAGTTGGGATGTAAAAAAATCAGTATCTGATAGTTGTTATTTGTTTACGACACGGGAAACTAATAACTAGTACTAAAGGTATAATCATAATATGAAATGTTCTGAGTCTCCGCACCATTACTAATACAATATTAGTAATGATAGCCGATTCCCATCATCTTAACACATTACTCACAATGTATACTGTTTATCTCTACCATATTTACGCCCAGTAGAAACAGTGGCTATCCGGTAAGCTAAAGATTAATTAAAAAATAAAAACCCACTTGTTCTTCACCAAGAAAGTAATCGCAATGTCAAAAACTTTATTACTTAAACATGTTTTAGTAGCTACAGTGCACTCAAACTTATATAAATCTAAGGGCAGCTTAGAGAAACGTGAAGAAACCTGTATGGTTTGCTCACTATGAACTGGGACCGATTTTCATGGGTCTCACGTGAAGTATCATGTGTCTTTATTTACAAAATAATTCTTATTAATTGGTTACAACCTAATATTATATGTTTGTTGATTACAAAGTCACTTGATCAATGTTGCCTTTTATAGTACTACAGTAAACGAGAACACAGGTGATGACAACCATACACTAAATAATTCATTTGTAAGATGTCAATCAATCGTACCAGACTTGATTGATCCTTCGTTTCCACATCAATCATTGTAGTGCGCAAAACACTGCCCCAGGTCTACTGAAACCTCGTTCCAAACTACACATTGGAGCCTTCAACGTACGCACACTATGTGAAATCGGTCAGTAGGTCTCCTTGGCTAAAACCCTAGAATCTCGTACAATTGATGTATGCTGTGTCTCTGAAACACGCATACAGGATCCTAGTGTGGTCATTTACTTAACCTCACCTCGGCAAAATGGAGAGCCAACGAGATACACCCTCTGTGTATCTGGCGACCCGATGACTAGTTCTCGTGGACTGGCAGGTGTAGGCATAGCACTAAGCATGAGGGCGGAACAAGCGCTATTAGAGTGGATCCCCGTTAACAGTCGTCTATGCGCTGTTCGGCTAAACGGCTCCGTAAGAACGCGGAAGGATAGGTACACACGTCGTTGCCTTTTTGTCGTTTCTGCCTACGCTCCCACTGACTGCAGCCCGGATGAAGTGAAAGATGAATTTTACAGAAAGCTCTCTGAACTTATTCAGAAAGCTAAACGTCCAGACATAGTACTCGTAGCAGGTGACTTTAATGCCCAGGTAGGTAGCTTAAACGAAACAGAAAGACATTTAGGTGAGTATTTTAGTATTCCGGCACAGCGAACAGATAATGGTGATCGTCTGCTTCAACTGTGTTCAGACAATCGTTTATTTTTAGCAAACACAATTTTCAAGCATAAGGAGAGACATCATCTAACATGGCGACCCCCTGCACCAAACTAACGATGGACTCAAATAGACCATATCGCCATTAGCCATTGTTGGAGAGGGTCGATAGAAGATTGTTGCTCATTCTGGAGTAACTGCTTGGACTCCGACTCTGCTTGCGCCTCACTGGACGCAAAAAAGCCAGATTAAGAAAACCCATTAGAACTGAACTGAGTAATGAGAAAACCAAAAGTAGGTTCCAGGAACAACTGAGGTCACACCTAGGTAGTTCTGAAAACGAGGCTGACCTAGATGTTGCTTGGAAAGATATAAAATCAGCTGTGGAAACAGCAGTGACATCTATTAGTGATTTAAACGAAAGGGTTACAAAGAACCAATGGATTTCTTCAAGGTCTATTGCACTGATGGATTCGCGAAAACTCATCCTATCAGGCTCTGAACACGATGATGAGCGAAATCAAATCAGATCTAGGTTAAGCAAAAGTCTAAGGAATGATCGTGAGCAGTGGTGGGCAACGAAAGCAAAAGAGATGGAAAAGGCAGTGGCTGTAGGTAACACCAGACAGTTTTTCAGACTCATAAAAGAAACTGGAACTAAGAAGTCAGGTGTAAGTGAGACTATCTCGGAAAAAGACGACACTCATCTGCTCCCAACCCAGACGTTTAGAACGGTGGGCGGAACATTCTAGAGAACAGTTCAGCTGGCCTTCAGGTACTCTACAACTACCCTCCATTCCCAGATAGTGTGAATGGAACATTGAAGTAGGTCCCCTAACTCTAGCTGAAGTTCTAAAGGCTATAGTTAATCTGAAACGAGGAAGGGCAGCAGGTCCATATGGATTGGTCCCAGAGGTCTTTAAGGATGCTGGACCAGTTTTAGCGATTAGGTTGACTAATATTTTAGCTAAAATCTGGGAGTTGGACGTAATCCCCTCTGACTGGTCACAATCACATATCGTCCTAATATATAAGAAAGGGTCGAAATCATCCTGTGACAACCATAGAGGGATTAGTTTAACTAATATAACATCTAAAATACTAGCCTCGATAATTATCGGACGCCTAACTAAGACTCGTGAACTGCAAACACGAGAGAATCAAGCTGGCTTCAGACCTGGTCGTGTATGCATTGACCACATATTCACCATTCGTCAGGTTATAGAACACAGACATATTTATCGGCGTCCGACAATGGTGGTCTTCCTTGACTTGAAAGCAGCATTTGACTCTGTTGACCGAGAGGTTCTGTGGCAGTGTGTCATTGACGGGCGTACCTCAGAAGTACATAAACCTTGTGAAGGCTCTTTACTCGAACACTACTAGTCGAGTCAGAGCTTATCGCGAACTGTCATCTGCTTTTGCAACCTCAAGTGGTGTCCGTCAAGGCTGTCCACTTTCTCCATTTTTGTTTAACTTCATCATAGATCTACTGATGGAAATAACGCTCTCATCGACTGAATTCTCGGGCACTGATCTCCTACCAGGAGGTCCACTTATCGACTTAGAATACGCAGATGATATAGTCCTGTTTGGTGAAGACGCTGATGAAATGCAGAGTCTTTTGGTAGCACTGAGCAACAATGCCAGAATCTTTGGAATGCGCTTCTCTCCCTCTAATTGCAAGTTGTTGCTTCAGGACTGGTCTGCGTCAACACCTGAACTAAGGATAGGGAGTGAAGTAGTCGAACGCGTCGACAACTTCACTTATCTTGGAAGTCTGATCAGCCCTAATGGGTTGGTGTCTGACTAAATCTCAGCACGGATTCAGAAAGCTCGTTTGGCTTTCGCCAACTTACGTCACCTATGACGAAGGCGAGATATCCGTCTATCAATTAAGGGACGAGTATACTGCGCGGCAGTTCGTTCCGTTTTACTATACGGCTGCGAAACATGGCCTTTGAGAGTAGAAGATACTCGTAAGCTACAAGTATTTGACCACAGATGCCTTAGAAATATTGCTGGGATCACCGGGTAAGTAATAGTGAGGTTAGACGCAGAGTATTAGGGAATGATGGTAAATCAGTTGATGAGGTTATGAATCTTCATCGACTGAGATGGTTGGGCTACGTGTTGCGTATGTCTGAACACCGATTACCACGACGCGCAATGCTAACCGGTGTTAGGGATGATTGGAAGAAAGTTAGGGGCGGCCAAACCAAAACGTGGCATCAGTGCTTGAAGTCACTAACTTTTGGTCTGAGCCATGTTGGTAGATGAAGACTACTTGGTTGGGGTCCGCGTGACTATCGTAGCCAATGGTTGGAGACTCTTGGTGACATGGCTCAGAATCGATCACAATGGCGTCGGTGTAAACACTCTCTGTCTTCCTTTAAACTATGAGATTAAAATCGCTTCATATCTTTCTTTCTAGGAACTAATTCTTTCTTCCTGTACTATCTCCTTATATGCAATCCTTCTTCTATATATTACCACCACTGAATTAACTACTTCTATGAATCCGATGTTCATCTTGTTGTGCTAATGCGGTATGGCAACTTGGACCGATGCACATATGTGCCTGGTCCTACGTTGCAGCTGACTGACTGATAGCTTACTTAACTTCAAAAGATCTGCGTTTAGTCTATAGTGATCACTCAATAATCTGATTAAATGTGAATCACCATTCAAAGACGCCCCAATTTGCACTTTCAATGTTCGGACAGAATGACGAGCTAGAAATTTGGTCCACGAAATAGACCCAATTATCTACGTTGTAAAACGAGAGGTATATAAATTAACCTTTAATTAAATCCTTGAATATATATAAATTTTACCCCTGGATTAACAGAACGAACATGCTGAGATCAACATCCTAACGAAAATAAATCTGGACGTTGAACTGTTAAATTTTTTACACTCGATTTATAACCATCACGTTTTAGTTTAAAAGTTTCATATAAAATGCAGGTTACTGAAGTTAATTCATACAAATTAGACATGGCTTACAATTCAGAACACGAATATCCTTGTGACTACTGAGAATTATAAGTCAATCATTACATATATACTCATTTGGCTAAAATAAGAGCAGTTTGACATAGAAGTAACATAACACAATAAAACTGTCTACATGCATTTGATAAATTTAATATTACACGGTGACATACTTAAAATTGGAATCTAGTTCTTCATCATCCATACCTAAAGAACGAGCTGCTCCCAGAAACGCCTCAGTAACATCGTATTCAAGGGCCTGAACTGCACTTTCATTTGTTGGAGGAGGTTTGTCTAAAATGTTATGTTGGATTTCACAAGTGGTCCCACACCGTGAGTTATTACTGTTGCTGAGATTATTTAGAATATTTAAATGATCAAGAAATGCCAAGAATAATTCGCCTCTTCCTAAAAGTAGGACATCTTTAACTAAGCGAAGATATTCAAGTAATTTGTGTTCTTTTAATAAACTGCACCAAGCATGATATGAGACAACATTCTGTATATCGCATACTAAACTACTGATTTTATTAAGTTCTATCAGGTTACTAAAAGTTTTCCCAGTCGACTGAAGTCCGTCTGAATTTTTTTCAAAACAAGTTGACAGTTCCGCAAAACGAGGACAATAATTTTTCTCTAATTCCAGTAAGAAAGAGGCTTGTGATGGATCATGGGTGGCAGAATACACAGCTTCACCAGTTTCAAGCACTCTTTGAGCGAATGAAGTTGGTAGAAATGATGGTAAGTTTCCATTATCTATCAAAAATCTTGGTTTTGTCGTCATAGAATCATTTTTTGATTGAAGATCATCAAAATAACCATGAGAACCTTGTAAAATGGATGTATTCGGGTGAGTAGAAACTGAAGTAAAATTTTCTAACTTGATAAAAAATTCATAATAAGGATCATGAACAACACCATATATAAGCCACGATGATAACTGTCGTAAAAACACTTGCATAATGTGAAACACTAGCTTTTGGATAGTGAATCGTGGGCCTGGTAGACCAGGAGGAGAAGCTGATAATATTGTATCTAAAAGCCGACAGCTGGACTTAACGCCGGTAGTTTGAGGGATTGTAACTATATTTTCCACTTTTTTAGTGATTTTCACAAGCACAGGCAATAAAATCTTGTAGGAATGAAGACGGTAAGAAATGTGTGAAATACCAAGATCAGCATCCATCAGAAGTTCAGTTTCTAGTGTACATAGATCTTTTCTGTATGCTTTAAGTGAATCATCAATTCCGTACGCAAATGCAGATAAATATAAACCATGATATGATTCGGAAAAGCGTTCAATAAATTCTTGCAAATATTTATAGCAAGTCCCAAGTTTTAATAATTCCGCATAAAGGACAAGTTCACCTTGTGGTACAAAAGGAAGATTACTTGATATGGGTATTAAATGTTGGTCTATGCCTAAATCATCATCTTCTTCAGTCTTATCAGACTGGACGAATATACCACCGGAAATTCCATGCAAAGCAAGTAACAATTCATGTAACATTTAATAAGTAGAACTGAAGTATATCTACATGAATGAAGGGAAAATTAGTAAGCTTTAGGTATATCAATAATACGATCAAAGAATATAAGTTTTAGTTGCAAATCGGTAAATACCAAGAGGATAATAAAAGAGAATATTCTTCGATATAATAAGAAATTTGATTTTTTTTATCATATTGCCCGATGGTTTTTGGTCCAAACAATAAATTTCTAATCAGTGGGATTCCATCCATATCAACCATATTCTCTCCTATTAATGACGTTAAAACCTTGGTACAACAAGATATCGAGAATTCCATCACACAAAATATTACGACGAGAGAAAATTATGTAATGATCACAAAAAAGCAGTATTGAAGGGTGGTGGTCATTGCTTCAAAAAGGATAACCTATTGTACATAAAAAAGATTGAACGCGATCTAGGAATTCTGCTCCCATTAATTAGAGGCTATATGTGAAAATGCCTCCCTGGTCTTTAGGACTTTATCTAGCGAGTCATAGCGGGTTAACAAGTGGGAACCCAACAGTTGCTACTCACTCTATAGCACTCTGTATCGAATGTAGCAATTAGTGCTTCATGAGATATTTTGGAATATGAGTAGTACTTTACTAATGGATTAGGATAACATCGGCTGGATAATGGTTTACAGTGTGTCTAGATATTCATTACCAAACCTTGGTATGACCGTACCCTCACCTAACACAACCGATCGTTCGGAAGAAATAAAAACAAACGACCTTTAAATACCCGCAACTTAATGATGTCAGTTTTTACAAGTGAACGGTAAAAATTTACGTTGGGCACCAGAAGTTTAGTAGTCAGGCTGATAACACAACAAAGCCGAGAGTGATATGAAACAAGTAACTCGAGCTTAAACAACTGCCCATATAGACGGACACTTCAGTTATTTCCATGAGTCAACCATCACAAGAGGGATAAATAAGAACCGAGAATACCAATAAAAATAATAGTACACAATAAAACAAGTAATAGAAAGTCAAGAAAAAAGATGGGTTCGAGAAGTAACAATTATGTGATGACACATTCAAGTTGAAGGAATCCATCTATGGCAATGAGAGCGCTTTAAGAAGCATCAAACTAAGTCTTTAACCACAAATTACGGTTATATCGAAATTCTAATCAAGATATAAGCACTCTTCTGAAGAGATACAGATAGGAGTCAGTGACTCCAACTAAGGGAATGTTGTCTTGATTTAATTACCTAAGGGCTGACTGTTATAAGGCCTAGGAGTAACTTAGCCTATTCATCACCAGTTGGTTTTTCAAGTTCTGAAAAGTTTGGCGAGGATGACGGGAACTAGTTAATAGAAGTTGAATATATTTATTATCTCCACTTCCCTTTGGCTCGTTTAGACAACCGATCATGATTTCAGATGCAAATAAATTTTACCAATACTTTTAGAACGATGGACACGTTGACCAACAAAACATATAACATCATACACACTGCAGGATAGTCAGAACCAGGTATGTACTCGAAATGAAGACACAGTTTTGGATAAAACCGCACCTAATTGTGTTATTAACTGTTCGAGACGATGACGAGTAGAACATAGGCGACGATTATGTTAAAGGTTAATATCAGTCAAAAATAGACTGCAACCTGCACATAGATGTAGAATGTTTTTACCCGTTATCTAAAAGCGAGTTCTATTTGATCACTGCAACGTCTATGTTACTAGATATCTATTTCAGGCAATTAAGTGTTGAGATGACTTTTATGTCTGTCAACTACATTCAACTGAGATTTTTATGTTGCTGAATATGCTTGCGTTGAACGTCATTTTAGCGTCCACAGAAAAAAAGAGAATGTAGCGTCAGTTATTCCACTCACTTCTCACGTTTGATTAAAAATTAAGCCCATATGCAAGTAAACAACGGTTATTCAAGATTAATTTGGTAGCAGTTTCAGTATTTCTTACGGTTCAGACCCCAATATCACAGAGGATCTGGATAAGCACATACAACACATAAATTTGAGCAAACAGGGAGAGTAAATTTGCAGTATTACCTAAAACTTGAGAAGCATTATACTAGGTTTATGTTAACAATCCCGATTATTCTTCAACGGCCGCTAAGTATTTATGAGTAACTCGAGTCACCTTGTTAATTGATCATCAAAGAAAATGACTCTAACTAAATACTGAGCTTATGAAACAACTGAAAAAGAACACAAAATAAACGTTTTCCAGTTATAGGAACATATTCCAATGTCAATTGTTAAAATTAGGGTTTAATAAACATACTCCAGAGATTGATCCCAAGCAACCAATAAAGAGGAAGTGAAGCGGACAAAAACGTAAATAATAGGGAAATATCAACTTTTCCTCTTTTTTCCTTTCGGGTGTGATTCATAGAAAATACAAGTAACGCGAAGTGTTTGAATATGCCGCTCTCCGTTCTAACACTTTTATAAAACTCTACAAAATAACATAGTGTTTAAAAAATGGGAAGGCAATTATCATTTACTCAAATAGAAAAATGTAGGCGAATAGATTTTCCTTAGATGCGCATATCCTTAATTCGCTTTTTTGTTTAGCTGAAGTAATTCAAAATGTTTGGTAGCCATCAAAAATAGCTATAGTCATGCAAGTGAGTGGCATTCTCTCTATTTTTTATGCTCATTATCTTTCACTAACTTGTTTTTCCTGTAAGATTAATTCAGTTAAATTTAGTGAGAGAGCTGATAGATGTAGGGCAAATGTGAACATTTCGAGCGTCCTGGGCTGTCATAGATCGAAGTATAATAGATGATGAAATAAGATACGAACAGGTTTCATGAAAAAATAACGTGTTTCTGTTGATTCAGTTTGCTAATGAAAGCACGAACAAAGGTAGAGGACTTTAGCAGGTATGGAATTCAGTTAATGAGGTTCCATCAACTGTAACATCACCCAGTAGCCACAGCAATGAAGGGCTTCTGAATGATAATGGTGTGTGTAAGAAGTGAATTCTGTAATATATTTCTTATAGGATGTCATAACGTTAATTCGTGCTCTCAGAAGTTCGTAAATCGTGAAGAGCCGATCAATAAGATATTAATGAATTTAATTACAAAAACTTGTCTGAGTATCAGAGCTGTTAAATTCTAACGGCCGATCACTAGTTAACAGGGTGAATTATCTGCAATTCCTACCAAGTCAAGTATGCGGAAATTCTTTAATGAACTTACGAGTGACCGGCACATTAGAAGCGTTAACCAGCTGAATGTTTGTAACTCAAATAAGTCTTTTGTACGTCAGTCATCGGATGTAATGCTCCCTATATCTACTGGTTTAAAGAAAAGCTGTGTTCTTAGTTTCACTGAAACTGATGTCCGAATATGTTTCCAGTCACTTAATTGATCCTGATGTCTAGGACCTGATAGTATTCCAAACCTGCTTTCTAAAAAGTGTCCTTACGTTCTATGTTATCCATTCACGAGTATATTCGACAGATCCTTCCAAACCAATCTTATACCGAAAATGTGGAGAAAGATAAAGACAATCCCTGTACCTAAGAAAGTATCTGGTAATATGAATTTGAAGTGTTCAAAGTCTCTACTGTCTCATGAATGTGTACCACAAGGATCCGTTCTTTCACCTCTACTTTTTTGTTTTTTCTGCATGGTCTGCCAACTACCACAGAAAACACTTTTGTGAAATAGGCGGATGATCTCACTGTATGTATGCCGATTTCTACCTCTTTCTATCCCATGGAAATGAATGAGTTTCTTTTTCGTATTGAATGTTGGTCTATTGTTAATGGTCTCATACCTAATCCGTCTAAATGTCAAGCTGTTAAGTTTAGCACAAGACATGAACGGCATTTAAACAACACTTTTGGACACCATAGTGCTTGTGCCATTGGAGACTCTTTGATAAACACAGTGTAAAAGGTCAATTATCTTGGGGTTGGCTTTTCCTCTGATCTCTCTAGGTCTTCTCATGCTTTACTGTTATCGAGGAAAGATTTACGTTTGACTTGCTACATAAATAGACTGTGTAGCGTGGTGTCGAGTTGAGCTGAACTATGAACACCGCTACCAGACTACTTGCCAATAGACCAATAAAATTCCGATAGGCCAAAATATCAGAAGGCAGATGATTGTAGTAGTCGTATATATTTGTTGGCGATCTCGTGGTATCGAAAGAATACCGAGATCGTGCCAAAGGAGTACAGTTGCGATCGGCAAGATAAGATACGTGCGTAGTCCAAAAACCGCGTAAAAGCAACGGAATACAATGGAAGCCCAAAATGGCTGTTATTAGCACAGTTAAACAAACGAGCACAGTAAAACAGTCACTGGTACAATTGGTTATAATAATAATTGTTTTCATCGAACCAATCGTGTTCTGTTGACAAAAGTAGGTCACTACAGGAGCCCCCCGCTAGAAAGGGTCTACACTTTCGATAGTTAGCGGTTTGATTCGTGGGACTGATCGGCAGATGTGCGGTTGTAGGACGAAGGAAATTGGCGGAACAGGAAGTGATCGTTGATCCTCGAGTTGCCAACGAAGGACTTTTGCGCAGAACGGTACCAGGAGAAGTGTGCTGTATTTGTTGGTCGAGTTAGCATACCACACCAGAGTGGTTTGTATCCAGGATCTGATGATTGCGTTCGTATGGACGCGGACCAGAAAACGCTGCAGACGTAGGACGAAACCACGTTGAGCCAAGAAACCGGAAGCGACCATAACGACCTAGCGTATGCCAGGCGAATTCGAGACCAGATAATCGACTGAGTGCGTTGACTAGAGCATGGGTGGCCAAACCAGCTTTTGCCAAAGTTGACTGAAGTCGACGTTATCAAATGGACGATGGTCGTAGGCGTGGGCTCAGGATACAAAAAAAATCAAAAAAAAGAAAAGTGTAGCATGCGTGTAGTATAGGAATAATCCTACACCGTATCCGTTATTGACTGTGCGGTTAGTCGCGAAAGCGTACTGGTAATCGTACTCGGCGACCGGAACGTGAGACGGTGGTCTCGTTCGTGCTTCGTGAGCCTGCGATCTCATCCGAGGTCAAGGGCGGCGTGGTCTGCCGATCTGGACGTGAGATGGAAGTCTCGTCCGTAGATGGTGCAGATGACGCGTGCTGTTGACCGGGACGTGAGAACGAGGTCTCTGATGTATCTAGCGTGGGATCCGAGGTAGACGTAGAGATCCCTCCAGAACGTTTGATAGGTCTAGCATTGAGTCTCAAGTTATCGGGTAGGGCACTGTCATCGACGTGTGCTGGTTTGAGACGATCAATGCTGACGATCTCGACGCGGCCGTGTCGATCAACCTTGAAGGTCTTTTCGTGACGAGAGATCACGTGAAAAGGGCCTTCGTAAGGCTGTTGTAGAGGTTTGCGTACCGAATCTACTCGTATGAAAACATGTGAACAGGTAGATAACTCTCGAGGGAGAGCGACCTGTCGATGTTGTATTCGAGTTGACACCGGAGACAGCGTTCGCATAAATGCAGACAGTCGATGGACGTAGTCTGATTTACCGAAATCATTACTGCTCCGTGGTGTAAAGAATTCCCCAGGCAGACGCAATGTCGTGCCGTATACAAGTTCAGCGGCGGAACATTGGATATCTGCCTTCAAACTCGTTCTGATGCCTAAGAGAACGAGCGGTAAGGTTTCGTACCAATTGTCGTTTTCGTGTGCTCGGAGAGCACTTTTAAGTTGGCGGTGAAACCTTTTGACTAAACCATTCGATGCTGGATGGTAGGCGGTGGTGCCTATGCGTTCCGTACCAAGCAGCCGGGTCAGTGAGGAGAATAATGCGGACTCAAATTGTTGTCCTCGGTCAGTCGTGACAGTCGAAGGACAACCGTACAATGCTATCCATCGTTCTACGAAGCGGTGAGCAACTGTCTCCGCCGTGCTAGACGTGATGGGAATAGCTTCGGGCCATCTAGTAAAACGGTCAATGCACGTGAGTATGTGATCATACCCATGCGGTGGTGGCAATGGTCCTACAATGTCTATATGAACGTGATCAAAGCGATCATCAGGCGTAGCGAACGTGCCAATGGGGGCAGCTACGTGCCTGTGCACTTTTGATCGTTGACACTGTAAGCATTGCTTTACCCACATACGAACATCTTTATTCATGGACGGCCAGACGTATCGTGCAGCGATGAGACGTAATGTGGCTGCGATACCTGGATGAGACAATCCATGAAGGGCATCGAAGACGAGACGGCGATAGGTAGAGGGTACGATGGGTCGAGGTAGACCGGTAGAAATATCACATAGGATAGTACCTGAGCTAGTAGCTAGGGGTACTTCCTGACACTGAAGGGACGAAGATTGTGGTGCTTCTGTACAGACAGGATCGTTTGCTTGCGCGGCGGCCATAGCAGGAAGATCGAGCACCGGTAAGGTAACTGCATTCGTCTGGATACGTGAAAGAGCATCGGCAACATAGTTCGACTCGCCTCTAATGTGACGAAGGTCTGTCGTGAACTGTGAGATATAGTCCAAATGTCTGCACTCTCGTGGTGAGTAGCGGTCAGACTTGGTATGCAGGGCATACGTTAAGGGCTTATGGTCGGTGAATAAGATGAATTGACGTCCTTCTACTGCGTGCCGGAAATGTTTGATGGCGCAGTAGGCTGCAAGCAGCTCGCGACCAAAAGCGCTATATCTCGTCTCCGTGGGAGTAAGGCGTCGTGAGAAAAATTCAAGGGGTTGCCAACTACCGGAGATATTCTGTTGCATAACGGCTCCTATAGCGAAATCTGATGCATCAACCGCTATACTAAGCGTGGCTGATGGGTCAGGATGAGCGAGGAGTGTAACTTCAGCGAGAGCCGTTTTGATCTCTGAGAATGCAGTACGTGCGGTATCGTTCAGTTCTAATTTGCGTGGATTACCGCGTAGTAAATCGGTTAATGGTCGTAACCGTTCTGCCGCGTGAGGGATAAAACGTCGGTAGAAGTTAACCAAACCGAGAAAAGCCTTCAGTTCCTTGAGTGAGGACGGCACGTTGTACTCCTTGATTGCTCGAATTTTGTCCTCGCAAGGCAGAATACCCTCTCGTCTGATGATGTGACCCAGAAATATTATTTCTGATTTACCCAACTCACATTTCTCTGGGTTGACTACTATTCCATTATCCGAAAGACGTTGGAATAATAGCGTAAGGTGTTGATAATGTTCATCTACGTTTGATGATGCGATCAGCAGGTCATCAATATAGACGTGAACAAAATCCAAGTCTCGTACTATGCTATCGATAAACCTTTGAAAAGTTTGAGCAGCATTCCGTAATCCAAATGGCATTCGTAGGAACTCAAACAGACCGAAAGGAGTCGTGATAGCAGTTTTCTCGATGTCTTCAAGAGCGACTGGGATCTGGTGATATGCTCGTACCAGATCGATTTTAGAAAAGATAGTCGTGCCCTTGAGCGATGCCGTGATGTCGTGTATGTGGGGGATGGGGTAGCTATCAAAGCGCGTAACTACGTTTAATGCTCGGTAGTCGCCGCATGTTCTCCAACTAACCCCATCCTTTTTGCGCACCATGTGTAAAGGAGAGGCCCAAGGACTGTGAGAAGGACGAATAATACCAGCAGGTAGTAATTTGTCAAACTCACGTTTAGCGAAAGCTAATTTGTCCGATGCCAGTCGGCGTGGTCTTGCCGTGACTGGTGGTCCGCGGGTGACTATGTGGTGTACCACACGATTGGTCACCGATGAAATCTCCTCGAATGGTTTAGTTAATCTGGGGAATTTCTCGAATAAGGCGTGGAATTTATCGTCACGCGAATAAAAAGTGCCGAGGATTCGGTACGCGTACATCGGAGTCTATTATATTAATACTATTCTTATCGTTATCCGTCATGTCAAATATATATATTAAAAATTAATATGAAAATATATGACAGACGTGGATAGATAAAACAATAGACTCACCAAAATTGACTTCTTTGGAAGGTTTGGTTGCGATTGCCAAGTGGTCGTAGATGTAGGTTCACCAGTTGCAGAAGATTTGACCGAAGTGGAGGCGTGTTCCAAAATTTGGCTCACCAAATGTAGCGTGGTGTCGAGTTGAGCTGAACTATGAACACCGCTACCAGACTACTTGCCAATAGACCAATAAAATTCCGATAGGCCAAAATATCAGAAGGCAGATGATTGTAGTAGTCGTATATATTTGTTGGCGATCTCGTGGTATCGAAAGAATACCGAGATCGTGCCAAAGGAGTACAGTTGCGATCGGCAAGATAAGATATGTGCGTAGTCCAAAAACCGCGTAAAAGCAACGGAATACAATGGAAGACTAAAATGGCTGTTATTAGCACAGTTAAACAAACGAGCACAGTAAAACAGTCACTGGTACAATTGGTTATAATAATAATTGTTTTCATCGAACCAATCGTGTTCTGTTGACAAAAGTAGGTCACTACAACTGCATGCTTTTGGGGTTACTCGTCGTTAACTCTTGCGATTTGTCAATTCCTACATATTACCTATTATTCTCTACTGATCTCCATTATCCTTTCCCGGGCTTTTGAGGAAAGACTTTGCTGTATTGCGGAGAGTGCTGAAGGAAGTTAGTAAGGTGTGTGATGAATCTTTCGAGGTCATAATTAATATGGTTGTGGATAAATATCTCAAGTTATGCAAACTCCTGGCAGGTGTTATCTTACCAGATACTAAATATCCCCTACACTCATATCTTTCTCCTTGTATATCTTCTGGTGGAACGAGACGTAATCACATTAAAATCCATGCACACAAGCAATAGTATAAAATTGTTATAATACCTTACCTAGCAAATATACTCTGTGACGAACAGGTCGTTAGAGTTAACCTAGTCAATAACCTGTATTCTTAAGTTGTTTCTGATTTTTTTAATCTTTTTAAACTTTTTCAACTTTTTCTTCGCTGTTTTGTTTCTTTGTAAAAAAATTTTTTAAATACCTTGTGCTACCATCTCAGATTAAAATCCAGTCTGCTAAGATATATTGAACTCTTGTTGTGTACTTGTGATTTCGATACTTTGGATTTGTATATTAATGTAGATAGATTTTCTATTTCAAGAAGTCGCAGTCAGTATTTATGGATTACGTTAGGACTGATCGCTGCCCCGAGGTTTAGTAACGTGTTCATGATAGTTATCTATAAGGAAATACTTAGCAGGCAGAATTCAAAAAAGATATCTGCGGACACCATTTCTGACTTTAAAAAATGGCTGAAGTGGGTCTGCTTAGAATTAATTTAAATAAATACATAGCTATTAAGTTGGTTGCTGTAACATATGATGCACCTGCTCGTTCTGATTTTGGATACACAGTTTGTCACAATGGAAAGACAGGTTGCGATGGGTGAATTGCAGATGGTAGACGGCTCGGCAGAAAGATGACTATTCCAAATGATGGACACACTTTACGAACTGATGACAGCTTTCGTCAGCAGATTCGCTCTAATCACCATCAAGGCAATTCCATTCTAGAAGTGCTTTCAATTATTATGATCTCATTTTTCTTATTAGATCCGATGCACAATGTGCACTTAGGTGTGACAAAGAAACTAGCCAATCTATGGATAAAATTTTTACACAAACGACTGAGAAACATGGACACATGTCTATTAAGGGATATAAATAATTTACTATCTAGTTGCGTGGCAAGTACTCCCCCAGACTTTCAGAGAAAATGTAGTACATTGGACTTCATATCAATATGGAAGGCGTTGAAGTGTCGATCGGTTTCTTCTATATATGAGCCCCGTAATTCTGCAACAATTTTTATTGCAACCTTTGTGCCTTAATTTCCAACATTTGAGAATTCTTGCTTTATGGATCGCACATCTAAAATTACATAATAGCGCTACAGTGTCCGTCAGAATGGATTTACGGGACATTCTTAAAAAGTATGAATAATGTTATGGGTGTGAAAACTTTGTTTATAATAAGCATGTGCTGCAGCAACTTCCTGAAGATGTTTGTACACATGAACGTTTAGATATTTTGTCAGCATTCCCATTCGTGTCTTATATGAGACAAATTTCTCTAAACATATACCAATTTATTGTCGATTGCCATCGTCGTGTGGTGTATAGTGGGATTAAAAAAGAGCACAAAGGACATTTGAGGTTAGGCCAAAAGCGTCTTAAAATTTGAAGCAATATTCATAATCTCAACCAAAAATATTTAATAAATCTGTGTGCAATAAGCGAAAAGGATAAAATTCAGCGACATTTAAAAAGAGAGTGACAAAAAGGGAAAATCTACATTATTTCCCCCGGACAGGCGAAAAAGCAGACATTTGGGCTCGTTTACCCACAATTTCTCTCTATTTTCCAACGTATTTTCCCCTTTGTTCCCCATTATTTCCTTTTTATTGATTACTTGAGAACTAGCGGATGTGATGACAAATTTAAAAAGACTTCTAAAAATGCATTTCTTTTGGAACTTCCTATTCAAAAACAGTTAAAGCCTCCATAATCCATGAACACGGTAAGCAATAATATTTATGGTTTTTGAGTCTCGCATGAAACAGATACACGTAACACGTTGATGGCAAGAACAAAAGAGGACACTCTAAACTGACAACCCATCAGAAAGCCCAAAATAATATCTGAACTGCAAACTGATAGATTAAGATGATCAAATTAGTGGGTGAAGCAAACTTTGCCGTCTAGTGTGTTTTCCCGGACATTTCTACCATATGTCTTCGTCTCAAAGGTTCTTGACATGATATGAATTCAAAAATTTCTTGAGCGTATTCCGGACTTCAAGAACTGCACAATTCTCATGAATCTGAATGACACGTACCAATGACGTCTACGTACAAATTAAGCAGTCTGTCTACCTGTAGTCCACCCCAGTAACATTGCCATCCAACTGGTGACTACAGTATGTGGTGGTAGTTAGCATGAACCTATTTCGTCTGTAATCTTCTGTTCTTATTCTCATTTTTTTGTTTCAAGCAATCTACACAATTACTATTATCAACCATAAATTTTTTGTTTCAGTTTGATCTTGACTTTCCGTCTCCGTTTTGTACCCACCTGGCATGACATATCGATTATCGCTCGCAAAAACACTGTTGCACACATTTTGTTCTCACTTGTCAGCTGACGCGATAACAGGACTCTAGAATACTTGCTATCTTTACACTGATATTCTCATTACGTGGTTATTCTCAACACGCATCATAAATTATGTCAATGATAACTGGGATAACTGACTTCTTCCTAAAAATGTGGATTACGAGGTGGACGTTCGAACACGCTTTCTACTAACAACTCAGGTGGTAGTAGTAGCAGTACAACTTCGCTGCAATAAGTAATACTTATCTGCCCACTAATCAAATCGTTGCCGCTTAGAATAACTAGGCTTATAATCAACTTCATTGAACAGAGAGCGACGTAACACAACCTAAAGGGATAGATAAAAACTCTCAAGAAAAGTAATGCATTCGCTTTAATCCTCAAAATAGGGGTCTAATTACCAATTAATATACGTTGGTCTGCGATATTTTGGTTACCGTCTGTTAAGTGTGGGTAGTAGACACTGTTGAATTCCATAGAAAATGACTTATAACATGATTTTATAGAATTACATTATGTCCAATAGAAACTATTTTCTGTGTTTTGCGACAGTATGTTCGAAAGTAAACGTTTATATTAAAGAATCTGCGGTGTTTAATACAGATATATTAAAGGCACATGACTGTACACTCGCTAACCACTACCATCTCAGTCTGCTTGTGTCCATTGAGCGATATTATACTTTGATTAAATGTTCATGGTTGACTGTGGAAGAGCTTATGACGTAGATACGAGCACTTGTGAGTGAAACTATCGAACGTTTGTGATGTGCTAATATATCTGGTGTCATATCCTTCCGGCCTACATAAGAAAACGAACTCCTACAGGTAAGCTCACTTGATTACGAAGTATAAAGCGCATAGGTAATCACGTTCTTAGACAGTTAACTCGACGGCAGTTAGTTGACACAAATAACACCCGTAATAACTCAGGGAATCGGATTTCAATATGAAGCACATAATATCTACGGATTATACAAAGACAAGATTCACAAGCATCAGAATGTAGATGGAATAATAATATGTATTTCTACAGTGGCAGATACGCACCATTTTTACAGGCATGATCTATAAATTATAACATTCATTGGTCCACAGTATTCATGTTAAATAAATATAATCTATAAAACTGAATATCAGTTCATTCCTCCAGATATACTGATTAATCTTTGAAATATTCCCCAGAGTGGCATCGCGCCCACGTTACACACCAGATCCGATCACAGCATAATTGTGTTAGAAGTTTGGTCGTGCGAAGCATTTATGCAATACAACTTTTTAGGTTTATAATTGTTATAAAGTAAACTTGTAGAGCGCATGGTGTGATATATGACCTTATAAAACACGTACGTTTAGATTTTTCCAGATGTCAGAAGTTTCATATCTGTGCTCTCAGAGCAAGATTCTGAAAAAAAGAGAAGCCGATAAGCGGTAAGTCACTCTGATATGAACGATGAACAATACTTAACATTTTTCAGCGGAACAGAGAGATATGATTAATTATTAGAATGAATTCATACTAGCTATTGTAGCTAGAGTGAAATGTGATAAGAGCCTTCAGATGAGAGAATGAAGTAATAAAAAGCAATGAGTTGTGATATTTGCCAAGGTGGAGTAAGTTCAAATGAAGGACGGGGAGTCAGAGTTGGAATAAGAAAGGCTGTTTATTGGAACAGAAAGTGCAGGTAGAGAGTAAAGTGTTAAGAAAACTAATAACCATATCTTTTTTGTCTGATTTTTTCATCCGATGCCTGTCGCATAGTCTTAATCTAAAAGCTCGAGTTAGCATGTTATAGGTTGTCTTAGTAGAATACCTAATCCAGCATAAAATTGGAGACGTGAGTCTGAATGGTGAGCGTGGGATAACGACCTCGATATCACAGATTGATTGACTTGTTCTCAACCATAAAGAGCCTGATACAAACAAAATGCTCTGCCCCACAAACATGGGTGGATTGAAGTCGTTGCCCTCACCATCAATGTTTGCTCGTCAGTATATCGGTAATCCACATATTTTGAGTCCCCTATCATATCGAGAAAGTGTCACGCCTTACAGGCTCACTTCATGATCTGAGATGTAGGATGATGGCCATATCTCAGTTGAGACAACGATCTTAAGATCTCCTTAAAGCCACATGTTTACGATTTCCCATAGTTGACTCTTCAGTCATCATAAGTAGCTTCAGAGTCACTTCATGATTTGTTACATCACCTGACACTCCCCAATCGCGGTAACTATTTTTGGAGTTCTAAACAGATAATCTGTTAAGGTGGATTAACCAGTTCAGCAAGGCTGGCAACTACAGTCTTTTTACCTGAATGACGTGTCCTATTAAAGGGACCATGGGCCCTGTATCTCGTATCGTATGTTGGTATAGAAAAATGACACCAAGGTGTTTTATTTCATTATTTTGTTGTTGTCTAATCAATCAAGGCTGCTCTCGAAAACATCTGGTGTATCTGAATGGGTCATTCTCTATGCCGTATCAGGCCTGAATCGCATCGCTTTGATCCTCTCTGTTTCCTAAGTTGACAGTCATCAGATACACAGACTTAATGGTCGTGAATTGTAAAGGACAATATAATAGGGATTGGCTAATTTCTATAGTGATGTGAAGACCTGTGGTACGTAAAAGCCACTATTACATATTGTGTCCTTGAATTCCGTCTGGACTACCACCCATAAACCCAAGCACATCGTAAGCTACCGTGTAAAGTACGCGTGCCACGTCATACCGTTTATTTCGGAGATTTTTCCTAGAGCTAGTCTTAAAAGGTATTTTAAAGAATACTTAGTGGTCCTTAGCGTTTTACAGGTCACCATAATGTTTCATCTGAACCTCGAACCCGTTAAAACCCCATTGAGAATCTCTTTAATCTTCGAAAATTACTAATCTAATCTGACATCATGAAGCCGATTGCATAAATATAAACTAAGCCAGGTATTCATTTTAAACCAAATTCCCAATAGCTCGTGTCGGTGATGGGGTACGAGTGACTAACTTCATCATTTTTCTTTGAATAATCAAGGTATATCGTATCTATCTTACTTTTATGACCAAGGATGGTGGTTCATCTCTATACCATAGTCGACGGATTTGTGATGCAGTGCTGAACTGTCATTTCGTAGTGGGACAAAGGAAATGAGAATTAGATGGTGGCATGGGCAATAATACATTTAGGACTTCTTGACCTCTGTGTATGCTAAAATAAGTTCCACTGGCGGACAGCCCCGCTGCTGGTTGTAAGTCGCCTTTAAGAATCAGAATGATCCACGCCAGATTCCATTTGCCTGGAACTCCACTCACAGTATAATGAATGTGAGTACGCCAATTTAAGTATCTCGCGAGGAGCAGGATCGTGGATGAGCACTGCTGAGGAGTCCCATACTAGGACGAAACGGCCGTCCAGTGCTTCCAGGTTTTCCATGGTGGTCTAACTTCAATGGATTCATGATTTCACCCAGTGAAATTTAAGAAGTGATGCTTAAATTATGGACGCGTTTCTCAATAAAGCCGATTGAATGAGATGTGTCCCTATGTAGTGATTCAGTTTCTGCAGCAGCATCCCAATGCTTAAGTTCATTCTCGAAATTCCTATTGAATTTATTCGGAGCATTCCTTAGTAAGGGTTATAGATAACAAATGTATTGTTTGAAAATTCTACTTTACGAGGAGCTCTAACGTAATAATGCCTTCGTTAGTTTGGCCATTAGGACCTGGCAACTGGAAAACTCCAACTTTAGCTTGTCGAGCATAGGCTGAATAGCTCAATAGTCCTTTCGGTTGGAAACAAACCTATCTATCATCACACTGTAATACTGGTGACTGTCTTTCCTTCGCGCTGTTGTACACTAATTTGTAGTGTCACGTCTAACTTCTGCTCTAATCTATTCTTGAAGCAGGGTCGATAGATACACTCGTTCCTTACGACCCAAATAACGAAAGAACTAAATCCGAATTCAAGTGCTAAAATATATTAGTAAAGTACTAGCAATAACACATCAGATTTCACAACAAATCTTCAACTTTTAGGTCTCCAGTATAACATCCCTAAATTACCAAGCTAAGACATTGTGAAACCGAAGGTGTTTAAGGCCACGTTTAGAGACGAACAAGTGCAATTTTGAGTATAATATATTTATTGAAAACCATGTAAAAGTAATGACATTCACGATAAAATTTAAGAGTCAACCAAATGCTGTGAGGTCCTCCTGTAACATCTGACTTGTTTGAGCCGCATATACGTGCCGTAGGAACGGGTTTGTTTGCATTCCTCCTGGTATGATTCCTTATGGCTTTAGGTTGATTGTGACTTATCGGGTCTTTTTGTTAGATACACTTTTTTAGCGCGTGAGATTACATGGCGTTCGAAATCCCAGTCAGAATTTACGTCATTCTGAGGACAGGCCTCACACTATACCTGCTTTGAATTGCCCCTTAAAGCTGATACATACAAGCACCCGAAATTGCAGCGCATACCGTTCACCGTGTGTCTTGGTTCAGTCTTGCATACAAAACTAGAGCCAATGACTGTGTAATCATTTTCTACCGGGCGGATCACAAATGAGGGGTTGTAAATTGGAACTTCTCGTTAGTTGACCCTGGAATAAACGTACATGTGTCTGAGAATCATATTAGTCTTTAGAGTATTAGTGGGGTGTGCTGAACAGACATTTTTATAACGAACACGTATATGATGATAATGTTGCCATTTACAGTCCCATATCTTTGGCGGTATCCGACCTAACCATGAGCCTGAAAAATACTTATCAGACTTAACAGATCGTTGAATTTTGCTAAAATCCGACGGTAACTGAGTTTTCCTCATACAAACAGAGTTGTTGGAGGAGGTTGTCACTATAATCCGTTTGGTTAATCGTATCCAATCCAAAAGTGTAAATTACAAATCTTGTAGTACCCAAACAACTGTAAGAGATTTAGTACAAGAAATATTAAACTAATACGCGATCACACAAGCGAGAACTTCCGCTGAGCGTCATAAAAGAGTGCCTACTTAAAGTCCTAGAAAGCAGATAACTTTATCAGTGTGTACATAAATAATTAGCGTTACATTGAAGCGGTTTTTTAAATGAAATGGTCACATTTTCTGGTTAAACATTATAAAAACAAGGATTTACCACTGTAAAAAGTTCAGTCCTAACTTTGTATTTGCGCTGTGATGAGATTTTCTGCCAGATTTACCTGTTGATTCACGATATTACACTACATATGTGGTCAATATACTAACAGGACTTTAGTTTATCAAAATAATTTTACCCCTGATTTCAGCACAGTTGAAATCAACAATTCTTGTAATTTCCTATCAGGAGCAATAGTAATAGCATTTTGTAATGAAACGTTTAGCAGAAAACTAAATATGTGCATTAGATTCCTACGTGCTGTAACAGTAAAAAAACCCCAAAATCAATAACTGCATTAGTTTTAATAAACCCACCTAGTCAAAGCGCTCGGTCATGCATCCACACTAGATCACGAATGTGTATGCTGTGCTTCACATCTCCTGCAACCGCCGGTCAGCTTAGATTAGTTACTTCTCCATATATTGGTGTTCTACAAGATCTCCGAGCCTCTTCCTGATCGTTACACATTGCCGCATATTCACGATTTGACAACTACCTTGAAAGGTACAACTGTTCTTTCAAAAATCGACTTGCTTAAAGTGTATAACCAAATTTCCATGGCCGCTGGCGACATTCTTAAAATCTCTAGTATCACGCCGTTTCGCCTCTTCAAATTTTCACGCATGGATTTGGGTTTAAGAAATACTACACAGACATTCCAGAGATTCATCGATGACTTTCTTCGAGGTCTTAACTTCCTACATGCGTATGTTGGTGACTGCTTGATTGAAAGTCTGAACGGAAGATCTTGTCCGGACCTTGTCTGTAGACGACAACAAAGACTCAGCATTACTGCAAATATTCGGAAATATCGAAAGTGAACCGACTCTTTAAATTTTCCCGGACATATTTTGAACACTAAAGGCATCCGACCTCTAGAAAGTAAGGCCGTGATCATTATGGATTTCCCAGAACCGACGACAATCTGGCGACTACGCACCTTTAATGACCTAGTAAGCTTTTGTAGACGGTTCATGCCTTTATGAGACCATTAACCGGCCAAATTCAAAGAAATGCAAAATTTATCAATTTGGACAACAACAAAAAAGGCCTTGTCCACAGTTAAGGAACTTATCATCAAAGCAACATTTCTCGCACAATGCCTACTGCAATAGGCGCATCCGATTTGGCAATCGGAGGATTCTTACAACAATGGGTTAACCACACCTGGCAATCTTTGTCATTCCTCACGAGACGATTGCTAGACACTGAATCGAGGAACGGCACTTTCGGAAAGGAACTCCAAGCTATGTATCGTACTGCAAGGCACTTTCAACACTGTTAAAGGTCAAGAATTCACTCATTTTACTGATCACTAACTTCTCACCTCTTCAAGCTCATTTTCAAATAAGTGCTCTTCACGAGAATCTCCACAAGTGGACGACATTTTGCAGTACATCAGATATACAACATATTTCTGGAGCATAAAATGACAGTTTGTCTCGTCTAACGTCACTGGACAGTTTTCAAGGAATCAACCTTCTTAAACTCGCTCAGCTTCATAAGAAGATACCAATCTTCGGAATGAGTTATGATCAAAAACTCAAAAACTGAGTATTAAACAGATGGGAACAGGTGATGAAATATTATCGTAGGACGTATCTACAGTTAAGGATAGTCGAATCATGCCGAAAACCATTGACGCGACGTCTATAGTACGTCGCACAAACCTTCGCATACAGGTGTCTGTGTAACCATCAAGCTCATGGCAAAATGGATTCGCTGATCTAGTATGAATAAAGACATGATGGAGTGGGCACGCTCCTGTGTAAGCTGCAAGAAATCCGAGATGATTAAATACAAGAAATGTTCCTTGGGCTCTTTTACTACTCCCAATGCTGATTTCGACCATGTTCATCTGGATTTGATATGACCTTTAGCAGATTCAAACGGATACTCTTAACTCTTAGGCTATATAAACCGTTTCATTTGACGACCAGAAGCAGTACCCATCAAGGACATAACTGCTGAGACAGTTGTCCTTCCCTTCATTGGACGATGGGTGGCAAACTTCGGTTGCCCTTCAACTATCACTACAGACTGTGGACGCCAGTTCAAATATGAACGTTTTCGTTGTTTGACTACACTACTAGGAATCACACGATTCCGAACGACCGCTTACCACTCACAAGCTAATAGGTTGTTGGAACAATTTCACCGATAGCCGTAATCTCTGCTCGCAGCTGCAAACGTTTCACAATTAACCAAAGCTTTTTCACTCGTGTTACTCGGCATACGAAGGAAACTTCAAAGTTCTTCAGCGCGAACCTAAGTGCCATGTAATCGATAAGAACGAAAATAGCGTAAGCATCATCATTGATCGCCTCAAAGTCGCGTATTTAGAAATGGATCCTATTCATGTAGATTTTTCTTTGGTACAATTGAAAGACACGAGTCTCATGATTACTATGCCTCACTCGATAATTGACAATAACGATGACATTACGGTGTTGTCTGACAATTGACCTAGAACAACGCGCTCTGAAAGAACGGTAAGGTTTTTACAGAACATCCAAACGATTACTTCACGGAAGACTCTACATAACACGTTGTTTCGTCTTGATTTTTTGTATTGTGTTAAAAACTATTTTTAGTATGCTCATATATATATATTGTTTTCATTCCAAAAAGTAAAAATTTTGTTGTTAATATGCTTTCTTATTTGCGAATGTTATTATTATTTTCAAAAAAATCAGAAAATTATACACCTATTGCAAGTTTCCATTTTTCAGCAGTTTTGTGTCTTTATACACGTACGCGTGTAGTTCGACATGCATTCACACATCCTTTTTTCTTTCCAAGACGGCTGGAAAAGGTGAAAGAACGAAGAAGTTTACGATGAACCGAAATTTTTGTTGTACCTGTTTTCTATTCCTATATTGCACCACATGACCATTTATAGTGAGGGAAGACAACCAGACGCTGTTAAACATCGCAAGTTATCAGAAGAGAGTTTACTAACGACGAACTTGTTTTTTTTAAACTTCTTGCTGGTCACGTCTCGGTGTCAACACAGCCTTACTAGTGGAGCTCGGAGTGAACTATAGCGATAAAGAGATTCCAAAATCAATAGCTCTGTAAGTCTTCAACATTTTATGCTGACCGCATTAGTTATACTGGACACACTCCAGCTGATGACGCTCGATCACGCATCTGTACCAGATCACGAAAGTGTATGTCATGCTACGCAGCCCCCCAAATATATCTTTGAACTCCTTCATTTCTGACTTCTGATTTGACTGAGTTGGCAAGTTTTGATTGTAAAAAGTGCTGCTGGTTAAGATGTCAAACTTTGAATAATTGTGGCATCTTTAGTACTTAGTGACTTCCCCATTCATTGTACTCCCCTCATGTTTCTCCATCTAATGTGGATGTCTTTTATTTCCATTTTTGGAGAGAACGTAACAAGGGCCGTATTTTTAGTAATCGGAAATACTACTCAACTACCAAGGAGTAAATCCCATGAGACAAATATTTCGCTACTCTTATCTAGTAAAGTTTGATATTGAGAGTTTGGAGATGTGATTATTGAAGAAAAATGAAACGGGGCTATAGTTGAAGCCCAACGCAAGTTTCCCTTCAGAAAGCATGCCTAAAAAAATCCTCATAAACTAGAAGGAATTCACTTTTCTCGAGTATAAAGTGTTCAACTAAAAGAGAATGTATATGAATTTCCGCAGGTTGGGTGATATAATCACTAAACCTTAAGCCGACAACTTATTATAAATATTGTCTTACAAATACTGTACCCCAAAGAGAGTAGCTAATTTATAACATCAGAATACTGCTCGTTGAAGATAATATGTGGTGCGCTATTTTTAAACTTAGACGTTACTAGTCTCTCAAGTAGTCTAGTGCGTGCGTCTGTCCGTCAAAGAACCCTCACTACTTTAGCATTCGCTTATAATTTACACATGGTATGATTTTGTTTTTCCGCTCGTCCCGTGTTGTCTCATTGTGACAATTGTGCCTCTGTCTTTTTACTGCTATTATAAATTCATGATTTAGTCATTAATGACTACGTTACGTATAATGGATAATTCTTCCCTGACATATCGTGTTAATTCTCAGTAATAACTGTTTTATTTACTTTCAAGAGATGTTACGTTTCGGGGTACTCTGCGTTTGAATTTAAATATATTTTAGACTTAATTACTATTTCCTAAATACCAGGTGTAAAGAAGGAAACAAGTATTGTCATATTTATGATTAAAATATGCGTTTGTCTAATTTATTTATGTCAGTTTGTGGGCTCTATATTTTCCCTTCTTCATTAGATATTAAAATTTCTAATGCATCAACGTGGTCAAAGGCTTTAGGTTTGGGGGACCATAAGGTTCTAAAACATTTACTGATCATTTCAGTAGTTTTTATGTCCTGGCTAACGATGACTCATAGGTCACCGTTAGTCTAGACAACAGGTAGCTTAATGTTATCTACCGTGTATGTATCTGTATCTTGGTGACCAACGTGCATCACAATGCACTTGGAAGCGTTTGTCAACGACTGACAAATTCTAAACTATTCAGATAGTTTCTGCAGGTCACTTTGAAACTCTTAACTATTGTGTTCGCTTTTTATCGCTCTCCATATCCTGATATGTCAGTACATAACAGAGTTGATGACGTTGTGAGTCTAAGGTTATTTGCATACAGGAGGAATACCACTGGCCCCAAGAATGTACTCTAAGACACTCCGCTAGGCACAGTTTACCAGCTAAACAACTTGCAGTTTGTCCGTACTCTTTGCTAACTCTGAACTAGAAGGTCCCTTATCCGCATAAATAAGTTGCCTCCGATCCCTATATCACTAAACTTTGATAGCAGCCGGTTGTGAGGACCTTTCTCAAAGCCCTTACTGAAGTCAATGTAGGTTGCAGTCAGTCAGTCAGTAGCAACGTAGAACTTCGTACGTACGAACGTACGTCAGTTCGGGTTGCCACACCACATTTGCACAGAGAAGCAGTTGTCGGTTCAAATCCCATGGCGGTGGAGGTAGTAAGAGTATAAGCAGTAATCAGAAGGATTAGGGTTTGAAGATGTTATTCAAGGAGTATAATCCAGCGATATAAATTTGGAAAGAGAAAAAAAGTGACATGAAGAATTCAGAGGATTAGGATTTGGGAAAACATAAAGAGTAGATGCACATGCGCCATTGCAAACGATTTTGAGCCATGTCACTCAGGATCTCTAACCATCGGCTGCTATCGTCTCGCGGATCCCAACCAGGTAGTCTACACCTGCCAACATGACTTAGTCCATTTGTCAGTGACTTCATGAATTTGTGCCATTTTTTCTTCTGGCCGCCCCTAGCTTTCTTCCAACCTACTCCTACACCATAAAACACCGCACATCGGGGCAGTCGGCAGTTGGGCATACGTAGTTTCACTACTTCATCAATTGATCTGCCATCCTTACCTAGTACCCGTTTCCTAACAACTACATCACATACTCGGTGGTCCTAGGTTATACGAGCAATGCTTCAAAGATACCTATGATCGAATGCTAGTAACCTACGAATATTCTCTACTCTTACCGGCCATGTTTCACAGTCACCAAGTAGGACGGAACGAACTGCTGCACAGTAAACACGTCCTTTGGTTGTTAGACGGATATCTCGCCTACGACATAAATGACGCAAATTGGCAAAAGCTAGTTGAGCCTTCTGTAGCCATGCTGAGATTTTGTCACACTCCAGGCCACAATGGCTGATGAGACTACCATGATAAGTGAAGCGATCAACACGCTCAACTACTTCACTTCCTATGATTAGTCTAGGTGTCGATGCAACTCAATCCTGAAAAATTTTGCATTTAGAGGGAGAGAAGCGCATGCCGAACATGCTTTCATTGTTACCTGGAGTGGTCAGAAGACTGCATCTTGTCAGCGTCTTCACTAAATAATACTGTCATCGGCATATTCTAGGTCAAAAAGTGAATCTCCCGGCAGAAGCTCAACCCCTGGAAATTTAGATGACGAAAGTGTTATTTCTAAAAGGACGTCAACGACAAAGTTAAACAGGAATGGAGAGAGTGGACAGCCCTGACGAACACCACTTGAGGCAATCAGTTCTGATGACAGTTCACCATAAGCCCTCACTCGACCTGTTGTGTTCGAGTAGAGAGCCTTTACAAGGTTAATGTACTTCTTTGGTACTCCTTTCAGTGTCAAACACTGCCATAGAACCTCAAGATCAACAGAGTCGAATGCTCTTAGCTTGACTATCATTAAGTCGTGCCCTAAGAGGTTTCCTTGCAGCGTCTTTCTTACGTCCAGTAAGACGCAGAAAAATACGTGCTCGCACTAGAGCATGATCTGAATCTAAGCATGTGCTCCAGAATGAGCGACAGTCTTCTATCGAGCCCCTCCATCGGTGGCTGATAGCGATGTGATCTATTTGGGTCCAGCGTTGAGACGAATTAGGGGGTCGACATGTCAAAAGATGATTTTTCCTTATGCTTGAAGTTAGTATTTGCAAGAAAGAGGAGGTTATCTGAGCATAGCTGCAACAGACGGTCGCCGTTATCTGTCCTTTGAGCCGCGACACCATAAGATCCACCCAGGTGTCTTTCCTTTTCGCTTAGTTTACCTACTTAAGCATTAAAGTCACCAGCCACTATTACTACATCAGAGCGCCTAACTTATCGGAGAAGGTTGGAAGGCTTTCTGTAAAACTCATCTTTCACATCATCTGAGTTGCAGTTAGTGGGAGAATAGGCAGAGACGACGAAGAGGCAACGACGAGTGTCCCTATCTTTTCGAGTCCTTACTGTTCCGTTTAGTCGGACAGCACACAAACGACTGTCTACTGGGATCCAGTCTAAGAGAGCTAGTTCTGCCCTAGAACTCAATGCTATACCTACGCCAGCGAGGCCACGGGAAGCAGCATCAGGGCTTCCAGATACACGAAGCGTAAATCGAGTTGGTTCGTTACTTTGACATGGTGCAGTCAAATGAATGACACTACTAGGATTCTGTGTGCGCGTTTCGGAGACGCAGCACACATCGATGGAGCGAGATTCTAAAGTCCTAGCTACGGAAGCCTGTTGTCCTATTTGGCACAGTGTTCGGACGTTGAAAGCTCCTACGTGTAGTTTAGAGCGTGGTTTCAGGAGACCAGGAATAACATTTCGCGTATTCGAATCGTTTGCACTAGTGGGGCGAGGTGATAAAGGGACGTAAGAAGGGTTAGTCGTGGAGATAAGCGAGTTATTAGGAGGTGTAGGAAGGATTTGAATGTGACCAACTTGGTCTCGTGTGCTGTTACGGGTATGAGGGCTGATATCACTTCCCGGTTGCCCACACCGTGGAAGGGTATTTCTTGAGGGACCTGAAAAGGAAATCGGATTAGTGTTGGTTTTAGCGACCTGAGTGCGTGACCGCAGAGCCCAAGGGACAACTGCTTGAGGCCGGTCGCGCACGGCCTTTTTGTGGGAGGTTTTTAATGTGTTAGCTCCGTTCTTCAAAGGGCCTTACCGCCGGAGACGGAAATCCGTGAGGTAAGGTGAGGTGTGACATTTTTAGGTTCAACCTTTTCTAACCCCTTCCTTCCCTGTGAAAAGGCAGCATCGCTGCAGATGCTGGTTGTCCGAGGGAAACACCTTACTGCTGTCACACCTCTGTACAGTCAGCAGTACGACTTCGCCCCCAGACCTTGAGTTGCTGCTTTTCGTCTTACCGTTCTCCAATCGACCTGTCTGGCATAGTAGAATCTGCAGGAACATGTGTTCCAGCCAATATAGCTCGGTCGGATTATCACGGCAGGTAAGCCCGACCACCACGTCAAGGTAGCAGCTACAGTCGGGAGGTTGCATTCATAGGTAGCTTTGGTCTTTAAAAGCGCACCAACTTTCGCAGGCCACTAATAATTTGTGAGACATGAATAACCTGTTCTAGATCCATGTTGATTTTCAGAAAGGATCTGGATTTCGTTTAGATATTATTTTTAAAACTTTACCAACCGCTCTGACTAGGCTTATAGGTCGAAATTTCTCAGGTTTGTGTCTCATACCTGTTTTGAAAACAGTACTATCTATGACGTTTTCCAGTCTTTTGGCAATCTACTCTGAGCTGCAGATAGCTTTAAAACATATCCTTAAGGGATTTGCTAATTCCTGTGGTAAACTAGACTGCATTTCATCAGGTTCCATGGATTTACCTATATGAAGCTCATTGAGCAGACCTAAGTAAGCGGATTTATACGGGTTGGGGGTTTGCATGAATAGAATAGGAGGGCTTCTCTACGATATACACCCGACTGTTGTTGCTACCTTGACGTGGTGGTCGGGCTTGCCTATAGTGATGAAGCAACTGAGCTATACTGGCTGGAACAACCGTTCCTCAAGGTCCTACCGTGCTAGACAGGTCGGTTGAAGAGCAGTAAGACTAAAAGCAACAAATCCGAGGTCCGAAGGTGAAGTCATACTGCTGACTGTACAGAGGTGTGATGCCAGTAAGGTGTTTCCTTCAGACAACCAGCATAACAGCGATGCTGCCTTCCCACAAGGGTGGGGTTAGAAAAGGTTGACCCTAAATTGCACACCTCGCCTTATCCCACGGACATCCGTCTCCGGCGGTAAGATCTCAACAAGTACGGAGCTAACACAAAAACTACTCATAAAAAGGTCGTGTGTGACCGACCTCAAGCAGCTGTCCCTTGGGCACTGTAGTCACGCTCTCAGGTCACTATGACCACCTATAATCCAATTTCCTTTTCAGGCACCTCCAGAAGAACCCTTCCATGGTGTGGGCAATCGGGAAGTGATAACCGCCCTCATAGCTCTAACAGCACTCAAGACAACTGTATTCATAATCAACCTCCCTCTTCAATCCCTATCATCCCTCCTATACCGACTTTCTACACTAAACTTTTTCTTTTGGTTTCCGCTTCAAGTGTCATCATAGCCAACGATTCTAGCGCGCAAAACACTGTCCCAGGTCTACTGAAACCTCGTTCCAAACTACACATTGGAGCCTTCAACGTACGCACACTATGTGAAATCGGTCAGTAGGTCTCCTTGGCTAAAACCCTAGAATCTCGTACAATTGATGTATGCTGTGTCTCTGAAACACGCATACAGGATCCTAGTGTGGTCATTTACTTAACCTCACCTCGGCAAAATGGAGAGCCAACGAGATACACCCTCTGTGTATCTGGCGACCCGATGACTAGTTCTCGTGGACTGGCAGGTGTAGGCATAGCACTAAGCATGAGGGCGGAACAAGCGCTATTAGAGTGGATCCCCGTTAACAGTCGTCTATGCGCTGTTCGGCTAAACGGCTCCGTAAGAACGCGGAAGGATAGGTACACACGTCGTTGCCTTTTTGTCGTTTCTGCCTACGCTCCCACTGACTGCAGCCCGGATGAAGTGAAAGATGAATTTTACAGAAAGCTCTCTGAACTTATTCAGAAAGCTAAACGTCCAGACATAGTACTCGTAGCAGGTGACTTTAATGCCCAGGTAGGTAGCTTAAACGAAACAGAAAGACATTTAGGTGAGTATTTTAGTATTCCGGCACAGCGAACAGATAATGGTGATCGTCTGCTTCAACTGTGTTCAGACAATCGTTTATTTTTAGCAAACACAATTTTCAAGCATAAGGAGAGACATCATCTAACATGGCGACCCCCTGCACCAAACTAACGATGGACTCAAATAGACCATATCGCCATTAGCCATTGTTGGAGAGGGTCGATAGAAGATTGTTGCTCATTCTGGAGTAACTGCTTGGACTCCGACTCTGCTTGCGCCTCACTGGACGCAAAAAAGCCAGATTAAGAAAACCCATTAGAACTGAACTGAGTAATGAGAAAACCAAAAGTAGGTTCCAGGAACAACTGAGGTCACACCTAGGTAGTTCTGAAAACGAGGCTGACCTAGATGTTGCTTGGAAAGATATAAAATCAGCTGTGGAAACAGCAGTGACATCTATTAGTGATTTAAACGAAAGGGTTACAAAGAACCAATGGATTTCTTCAAGGTCTATTGCACTGATGGATTCGCGAAAACTCATCCTATCAGGCTCTGAACACGATGATGAGCGAAATCAAATCAGATCTAGGTTAAGCAAAAGTCTAAGGAATGATCGTGAGCAGTGGTGGGCAACGAAAGCAAAAGAGATGGAAAAGGCAGTGGCTGTAGGTAACACCAGACAGTTTTTCAGACTCATAAAAGAAACTGGAACTAAGAAGTCAGGTGTAAGTGAGACTATCTCGGAAAAAGACGACACTCATCTGCTCCCAACCCAGACGTTTAGAACGGTGGGCGGAACATTCTAGAGAACAGTTCAGCTGGCCTTCAGGTACTCTACAACTACCCTCCATTCCCAGATAGTGTGAATGGAACATTGAAGTAGGTCCCCTAACTCTAGCTGAAGTTCTAAAGGCTATAGTTAATCTGAAACGAGGAAGGGCAGCAGGTCCATATGGATTGGTCCCAGAGGTCTTTAAGGATGGTGGACCAGTTTTAGCGATTAGGTTGACTAATATTTTAGCTAAAATCTGGGAGTTGGACGTAATCCCCTCTGACTGGTCACAATCACATATCGTCCTAATATATAAGAAAGGGTCGAAATCATCCTGTGACAACCATAGAGGGATTAGTTTAACTAATATAACATCTAAAATACTAGCCTCGATAATTATCGGACGCCTAACTAAGACTCGTGAACTGCAAACACGAGAGAATCAAGCTGGCTTCAGACCTGGTCGTGTATGCATTGACCACATATTCACCATTCGTCAGGTTATAGAACACAGACATATTTATCGGCGTCCGACAATGGTGGTCTTCCTTGACTTGAAAGCAGCATTTGACTCTGTTGACCGAGAGGTTCTGTGGCAGTGTGTCATTGACGGGCGTACCTCAGAAGTACATAAACCTTGTGAAGGCTCTTTACTCGAACACTACTAGTCGAGTCAGAGCTTATCGCGAACTGTCATCTGCTTTTGCAACCTCAAGTGGTGTCCGTCAAGGCTGTCCACTTTCTCCATTTTTGTTTAACTTCATCATAGATCTACTGATGGAAATAACGCTCTCATCGACTGAATTCTCGGGCACTGATCTCCTACCAGGAGGTCCACTTATCGACTTAGAATACGCAGATGATATAGTCCTGTTTGGTGAAGACGCTGATGAAATGCAGAGTCTTTTGGTAGCACTGAGCAACAATGCCAGAATCTTTGGAATGCGCTTCTCTCCCTCTAATTGCAAGTTGTTGCTTCAGGACTGGTCTGCGTCAACACCTGAACTAAGGATAGGGAGTGAAGTAGTCGAACGCGTCGACAACTTCACTTATCTTGGAAGTCTGATCAGCCCTAATGGGTTGGTGTCTGACTAAATCTCAGCACGGATTCAGAAAGCTCGTTTGGCTTTCGCCAACTTACGTCACCTATGACGAAGGCGAGATATCCGTCTATCAATTAAGGGACGAGTATATTGCGCGGCAGTTCGTTCCGTTTTACTATACGGCTGCGAAACATGGCCTTTGAGAGTAGAAGATACTCGTAAGCTACAAGTATTTGACCACAGATGCCTTAGAAATATTGCTGGGATCACCGGGTAAGTAATAGTGAGGTTAGACGCAGAGTATTAGGGAATGATGGTAAATCAGTTGATGAGGTTATGAATCTTCATCGACTGAGATGGTTGGGCTACGTGTTGCGTATGTCTGAACACCGATTACCACGACGCGCAATGCTAACCGGTGTTAGGGATGATTGGAAGAAAGTTAGGGGCGGCCAAACCAAAACGTGGCATCAGTGCTTGAAGTCACTAACTTTTGGTCTGAGCCATGTTGGTAGATGCAGACTATTTGGTTGGGGTCCGCGTGACTATCGTAACCAATGGTTGGAGACTCTTGGTGACATGGCTCAGAATCGATCACAATGGCGTCGGTGTAAACACTCTCTGTCTTCCTTTAAACTATGAGATTAAAATTGCTTCATATCTTTCTTTCTGTTATATTTTCGCTCTTACGGTTATAACCCAGCTATTCCTATCGCTTAGTATTCACGGTCACAGATTCACACGACAAGGCCCCAAATCAGAACACGATTGAGCAGGAAGGAGATTATATTCCAAATAACAAGGTTAGGTGAAGCAAGAAGCAAAATAGGAAAACCGTTAGTGTATTTATAGCTTTTTACATAAGAAGAATCTAGAAGCTTCTCCATGTATAGACTAGCGCTGATTGGATAAGAATCAGCCAATCAGCGTGCGCCAAAGCAATCGTGCATTGAGCATGCTTAAATCCAATCTATGTCCCACTAACACCTCCCCTTTGAGCAGATTCGTAGGATCTGGTGCTAGGGTCCAACTGCAACCGAGTGACTGGCCTGTGCTTTCGATTTGTCCATCGTCTAGGCAATAAAGAAGTATCACTCTTTGCTTGCACAGAAATTGACCTGTCTGTTCCAGGCGTTTTGATTTCAAAGGTGTCTAGCAGAACATCAAGAACTAATCGATATTGAATCTCGTTGCTGGCTATCGAAGTTGCTTTCAATTGGTTAGCATGACGTACCCAAACTTCTGAGCCAACTGACACCTCATAAACCACACTCCCCTTCTTTTTCAAGATCCGACCAGCTGTCCATGTAGGATGTTTCTCACGGTAGTCCATAGCAAGTACTTTTTGTCCCACCGTGAACAATCGTTTTTGTGCCCCATGATGTCGATTGAACTGACTCTCCATAGATAGGTTTCGTTGAGGCTCAAGAGCTGGCGTAGGACGGATGACATCGAAATGTGTTCGTATTTTTCTGCCAAGTAGAGCTTCTGCTGGAGAGACCCCCTTAATCGTCTGAGGGTTCGGTGTAGAGCGATAAATAAGCAGGAACCTCTCTAAGATCTCTTCGGTGGTCCCCTCCCCTTTAGATTTTTTTAGAGCATTTTTAAATGTACTCACAAAGCGTTCCACTTGACCATTTGATTGGGGATGGAATGGAGGTGTTCGGACGTGATGGATTTCGTTCTGCCGACAAAATTGTGAGAAAATTACGGACGTAAACTGTGTTCCGTTGTCACTAACTATCAATTCCGGGACTCCGAAACGACTGAATAGTTGACGTAGCTTACTGACTGTGCAGCTTGCAGTCGGGTGTTCCATGAGAAAGATTTCTGGCCACTTGCTATATGCATCAACTACCAAAAGGTAAGTTTGTCCATGAAGTGGACCAGCAAAGTCCAAGTGTAGACGCTGCCACGGTGACTGTGGTATTGGCCATGATTGCAGCTCTGCTTTCCGCGGTGCTTTCGTTGCTAATGCACATTTGGTACATGAACGGGATAGCTGCTCCAGTTGAGTGTCTAAATGCGGCCAGTATACATAACTTCGTGCTAATGCTTTCATGCGATTTATTCCAGGATGTCCTGCGTGCAACTGTTCAAGCACTGCTGGTTGTAGCTTCTTTGGGATTATGACACGTTCTGCAAACAGCAGGCAGTCGTCGATGATTGAGAGAGAGAGTCTACGCTGGTAAAACTGTTGAAGCTCTGTGGAACTGATCTTCGTGGGCCATCCTTCCAGGTGGAACTTTCTAACTTCTTGTAGAATCGGGTCTCGAAGAGTTTCTTCTCTGACTTCATCTGACGACACTGGAGTGTTTCGAATGGCATCTGCCACTATACTTCGTATTTCTGGGTCTACTGCTATGGAGGCAATGATTATATACTCTGGTCCAGGATGCTGAACTCCAATTAATCGAGAGAGAGCGTCGGCTTGACCGATAGTATTTGTCGACTGATACTTGATATTGAAATCATAACTCAGGAGCATTGTTGCCCAGCGCTGTAGTCTATTAGCCGTATAGACAGGGATTCCTTTCTTAGAACCAAAGATTGCAATCAAAGGTTTGTGATCTGTCAGTAGAGTAAATGTACGACCATAGAGCATTTTATGAAATCTTTTGACAGCGAAAATGATCGCAAGAGCTTCCTTTTCAATTTGACTGTAGTTCCGCTCGGCTGGGGTAAGTGATCTAGCAGCATGGGCAATTGTCTTTTCTGATTTGTCCGGAAACACGTGAGATATTACTGCTCCAACTCCATGACTAGATGCATCAGATGCAACAACAATTTCCAAGCTGGGATCGAAGTGTGTCAAAAGAATCTTTGAGCTGAGCATTGATTTGACTCTGTCGAAAGATGCTTGACATTCTGCTGACCACTGCCAAGGTTTATCTTTTGATAGTAATTCATTCAGCGGACCTCTCACTCGATGCATTTCAGGCAAGAATGTGCTATAGTGACTGATTAACCCCAAGAAGGATCTTAATGAAGAGACATCAGTTGGTGCAGACATCTTCTGAATGGCTTCGATGTTGGCAGGGTCTGGTCGGCGACCGTTCTTATCTAAGATAAAACCAAGGTATTTGATGGAATGCATAAAGAAAGTACACTTTTCCTCACGTAGTTGGAAACCATATTCCAACACTCGGTTAAGGACTTGATGTAGTCGATCAGAAAGTTCATTGTCAGTTGAACCCATAACTATGATATCATCTAGATAAGCTGCTGTACCAGGTATACCTGTTAGCGTCGTATCCATTATTTGCTGAAAGATGGCAGGTGCAGTCTTGATGCCAAATGGTAGACGGGTGTATTGAAATAACCCTCGATGAGTGTTAATGGTCAAAAGCTCTCTACTGTCTTCATCTACTTCTACTTGTAGATAGGCATCGGAAAAGTCTATTTTCGCGAAACATGTCCCACCATTAAGTTTGGCAAACAGGTCTTCAGGAACTGGAAATGGATATTGATACACATCTAATGCAGCATTTAAACCGGTCGAGAAATCGGCACATATGCGTATAGTTCCATTCGCCTTCTTAATCACTACGATCGGTGCGGCCCATGCAGAGTAGTTGACTGGTTGAATTACACCAGCCTGTTGCAAGCGATTAAGTTCCTGATCGACTAACTCAAGAGCAGCATATGGTACAGGACGTCTAGGACGAAAAATAGGTTTGGCATCTGGTTTCAGTGGTAAATGAGCTTTCATCTTGGTACAGTGGCCAAGGCTATTCTGAAAAACAGAGGCAAACTTTCTTTTCAGTTTTTCTAGTAACCTTTCACATGTCTTCTTTGCAAGTACTGGGGTGTCTAATGATGAACACAATACGTTGCAGACACTGTTAATCGGTACATCCATTATTCCAAGTTTATCTAACATATCTAGACCAAGAAGATCAAGGTTTGGCCGTTCTGTTAGGTAACATATTCCTGTACAGTTAGTTCCATTGAAGGAAAATTCACACTGTAATTCACCAACCAGTTTTAGCACACCACCTGATGCGTTTTTGGCCGTTTTCTTAGATGGCTTCATTGGCGGTTTACCCAGCAAGTTATACGTTTCTCTAGATACTAAGGTGATATCTGATGCCGTGTCAATTTAAAGACGAGCTGATATGCCGTTTATCTGGATGGTAACATACTTTCTCCGGATGTCATAGTTTGTTTGAAAGGCAGCTACCAGAGAAAGAGATTTAAACTCGGCTGATTTCACATGTCGAGAACGTTTATGCTTCTTTTTGGGATGAGACGTACGATTCGGTGGACAATGACCTTCTTTATGTCCACGTTTGCTGCACACCTGACATATATGCTTTTTAAATGGACAGAATCGTACATAATGCCAATCACCACATAACCAGCATGCAGTCGTTGGTTTATCACGAGTTGTTATCGGCTTCTTAACTTTTAACCTAGTAATAGCATTGACACTACTGCAGGTTAAATTAGGATTTACCTGTTCAATCAACTTGTTGTCGTGTCTGATGCTTTGTAGCCGCTTACACTCATCTGTTAACGTTCTGAGTGTGACGTTTGGGTCTTGATCTAGTCGAGCCAAAAGTCTAGTCCTGATCTCAGCATCTTGTGGTGACTGAAGAGCTTTGATGAATATTAGGCATTTAAATTGGTCTTCTGTCAACGAGCGTAACTTGAACCGTTCACATTCTCTGTTGACGATGTCTGCTAAAACACCATATTCATCGGCTTCGCGTTTCACCAAATTTAGACACTGATGTCGAATACTAAACAATGAGGAGGATTCACCGAATATCTCTGACAATTGAATTATCGTCTCCTCGAAACTGAGCTCTCGAAGTAACTTAGGCAATATATGGTCAGCATAGCGTGCATGTTCACTAATTCCTAACTTACGTACCAACAGTCGAGTCTTCCACGCGTCGTCTTGGTTACAGAATTCTATTCTAAATGTATCTTCCCAACGTTTGAACCACGTGAGAAAAGTATTTCCGCTTTCGGGATCATAGATGAATTCTGGTATGCTGCTAGCAACTGCATCACAAGACGTACTTGAAATGGCATGTGAACTCGAGCAGTGGAAGCTAAGCTGTTGAGTCAGAGTCTCTAACAACCGCATTTGTGCATCTAATTGTTGTTGCTGTTGTTGTAGTATTCGGTTAAGCTGGTCGTCTGATATGGACATATTGAATTTATTTTCCTTTTTCCCCGTCGCCACTGTTATATTTTCGCTCTTACGGTTATAACCCAGCTATTCCTATCGCTTAGTATTCACGGTCACAGATTCACACGACAAGGCCCCAAATCAGAACACGATTGAGCAGGAAGGAGATTATATTCCAAATAACAAGGTTAGGTGAAGCAAGAAGCAAAATAGGAAAACCGTTAGTGTATTTATAGCTTTTTACATAAGAAGAATCTAGAAGCTTCTCCATGTATAGACTAGCGCTGATTGGATAAGAATCAGCCAATCAGCGTGCGCCAAAGCAATCGTGCATTGAGCATGCTTAAATCCAATCTATGTCCCACTAACACTTTCTAGGAACTAATTCTTTCTTCCTGTACTATCTCCTTATATGCAATCTTTCTTTTATATATTACTACCTTTGATGTGACTACTTCTATGAATCCGGTGTTCATCTTGTTGTGCTAATGCGGTATGGCAACTTGGACCGATGCACATATGTGCCTGGTCCTACGTTGCAGCTGAATGACTGACCGACATACACCTTGCATTGGGGCACATGTAGTAACCACATCAGTTAACTTTTGATCGAAAGAATTTTCTGATAATTCAGTCCTCAGAATTTTCCAGTCTACCATAGGTCCATCAAAGTCTCCTTAAACTGAACATCGACCACTCGAAGACTAAGTACTGAGATCGTTCAGTAAGACCTCATTCAACTCACAGTTTGAACTGCGGTAGTCCAAACCATTTAGTCGCTCCTGTCCTTCGCTTTTCAAGTGGCAACTAGCTAGTTCGCATGTCCCACTTTTATGGGATATGTTAATAATAATTCTAAATGAGTTAGTATTCTTAATCAATTGAACTACTTCTCATTTACGACTGTGGGTTCTGTCGGCTCTTGCTGATGTGGAACTTTCAAAATCGATTTCCCCATTGTTTTCAAACTGAGTCACCTAAATTTCTGTGACGGCGATTGCATCCGACTTGCTAGTCTATCAGCATACCTATCTCCATTCACTTGTTGAGCAAGCTCCGACATTTGTGTAACAGATTCGAAGCTTATTTAAATGGCATCGTGCTGTACCCAAAGTGGCTTTGAGACCATTATCTGTCGAAGCCTCATCACCCGAAAAATTGCAATTCTCAAGTATTTCTCGCTAGCGTTTAACCTTAGTTTTAGTTTTTTTCCAGCTTCTCGTCTTTTTATACGGTTCACGAGCGGACAAAACCCCTGAACCCTTTTAGTTTATGCCCATTTTGTAGAATCGAGTTACTTTTATTGGGCAGTTCAAATACTACTTTTAGCAGACTGATCTGATTTTCCTTCGAGTACGTTAGGCTACTCAGTCTAGAAACCTTCAGCAAGGTCGCTCCAGAGATATCTTGAAGCATTAGCTAGTTAAGTAGACCTTTTATTAACACAACGTCATGCTCATAACGAGTTCTGGGTTCTGAGCTTCCATTGTCCTTGACTCTATAAAAATAGCTGACTTGTCACTATGATCAGTCTTCGATTTCTCAGCTACTTTTTGGGAGACTGGCTTTTCTTTAGTAACATTATGTCGTTTCTTATTCTCTATCTGTACACACTCGTCAACATTCGTTGGAGTAGCAACCACAGTCGCGTCACGCACACTGTGAAATCCAAGATGATTGTTGATGACTCGGGTTGTCTGGTTTTTGTTTTGGCTGCCATAAGCAGACCTAGCCTTACGATTAGGTTTTCTAGGTGTTTCCTGCTACCTGTCATTTGGGGGACATGGGGCAGAAGAAACTTTTTTCCTGAGCTTTTACTTCTGATAGACCTCTTTGAACTCGGTTTTTCGTACTTTGACCCAAGTAAGTCAATCGATTCTGAGTTTAACTGATGTAGCTTCGCATCAATTTGTGTGTCGACCGAGCGAGTACCGTCTGATGTGTTTCGACTACGCTTACTAATACTCCTCTTAGAAGCACTCACCACTGCAATGACTTCGGATAGCAAGCTGTTTGTGTATGAGCAACATTGCTGACACAACCACACGTAACCATTTTTACTTAACTATTTAAAAGCAGCAGGCGTTAGATTCGTGCAAACTTCATAGTACCATCATGTGCTTTCCTCTTACTGCATGCCACTTTTTTCAGAGTATTGACAGCGTGTTTATTTATTTATTTGAACACATAAACATAGGGACAAGAAGGCACCAAACAGATAAATCATTCGATCTGTGTGGGGGCTAGGATACTGCCCGGGTGCTTAAACCGAAGCAGGTGGTTTTCTTAGGGGGCCACACCCGGAGCCTTTGACCCAAATGTCTAATCCACAAGGTAATGGAGCAACGTCAGAAGATGTAGTCCCATGGTTGCCAGTGACCAACGATTGGTCCATACGCCATTTGTTCCCTTAAGATCCTGGAGTCTATGTGCACCATTAGTTTGGAATCAGGGTTTTCCGACTCCTCTAGGTGGACTCTCCATGTCCACCAACCCGGTTAAAGCGCCGGACATTTGCTTTTCGTCCTCTCAATTTTGTAAACAACACCCGTGGTGCGAGAAGGCAGTGACTAGGACTTCTCTGGCTGTGGTTGTATGCTCGAGGCCATGTGAGATCATTTCGAGAGAGTTGGCTCTCTCCATTCTCGGCCCTACCAGGGCATTCGAGGTTGTTAGTAATTGCTTCTTTTGTACTATCCACCCACCAATCCGAGGTTTTCAAATAAACATATTAATAATATGAAGAATCCCTACTTAGTAAGTATTTCTCCGTGAATTACCATAGTTTACCTAAAACTCGACATCGCTCTCTTTGGTGGATCATCGTTTAAAATGTAAGGCACCCACATAGTGAAAGGACTTCAGCACAGGGCGAAATTACTGTTGAAGTAATAGTTGTTACTATTTTAGTAGTACTGAAAGAACAAAGGAGGCTTACTCAATCTAATTTAACCGATTTATTCAGGTTTTAACCCCGCTTTACTTCCTTATTTTTGACCAGTTGAATGCTATCACTAACCCTCAGACAGTGTGTTTTAAAAACTGTTAGACAAATTTGTTCTCGGCAAATTAAAAAGAGAAAAAATAAATGTACCCACTCCACTGCGACAAATATCTGCCCATATCACTTCAACTCTCTTATCAGTAGAATTCCAAATTGCAATCTCATACGATGCTTTGACAGCTAAATTTAGTAATCAGTGACTTGTGGAGTAATATGTTCTCTTGGCTTGGTCTTCCTTACTCTGTTTACAACATACTGAAACGCCTTTTATTAAAGTCCGTCAGAAATTGTCATCTGGCGAAACTAAATTGAGTGGTATAGCCCTCGCTATTTATATAATGCAATACCTTATTCGATTTGTCAGAGTCTAGTTTACTCAGCCAGAGGTGATCTCATCAATCTAGGAAATACTGACGGTGTAGTGATTTTCGATAGGAACATTGGAAGAATTCCGGACTTTCTGAAGGCTGTCTCTGACATACTGAGAAGACTTGGAACTTTTCTGTCGTCTAAATGGTAGTAATAAGTATAGGCGGCTGTCAAATATCCTTGCAAACTTTAGAAACTTCTTTAGCTTAATATTTGTGTCCTAGTACAGGTTTTATTCTCCAATACATCTTCAAAATTCTTAGTCTTCGGATACATACTATCGTATTATCGTAATATATTTCGAAATTTTTCTACCTGCATAGATTAATATTCCCCACTTGTATTAGTATTTTAAATTAATGGAAACTGCAAGCGTTAACCTATGGCCCTGATCAATTCTAATAAACCAGATAGTGATGGGAACTTAACTGGATCTATCGTACGTCATTTACATTCACCCTCCCAATCTTCCGTGTCTAGTGAAGAACTCCTCGTTTGGTCCAAAGGTTAGTTAATTCCTCTCCCTTTTTAATGATTGAAATATTCTTCATTATTTTGACATTTTAGGCTTTCTGGTTAACATAGCGACGTTTCAGTATATTTGCTAAACAGCATCATATTTATGTACAGAAATAAAATTATTTTGAAAAGCAACCTTAAGCCTTGTTTTCACTTGTTTTAGCTCACATTTATAAGCTTGGTGGTTTTTAAAGCTCATAGGTGACTATCTTTTAAAAGTATTCCTTAATTTTTAGTAATAAGTGGTTACCTTTGCAGTTCAGCAGCGTCGGTAATCAGGTGGATATTGCCTATGATAATGGATGTTAGTCCTTCATTATCATCAAATTGACTGAATTTAGAAATGTAAATGCCCTTCTCTGAGGGGTCCCATACTAAAGCAAAAAGTTATCAATTACTTTTAGATTTACAACGTTTAGATAGTTAAAATAGTCTTTATTTCAAATTATCTTCAAAAATAAGTACGTTTAATAAAATGGGATGTCAGTTTAAAAATCAATACAAGTTTAATTAAAATAAAGTATGGATTAGTAAATTTCAGTGAACAAGTAGTTCTCAGCAGATTCTTATCCGGTTTTACATCTGAATAAATATCTTTAGATAAAACGACTTGATTGTTAAACTATCCTATTTTCAACCACTAGGCTCCCAAATCAAATCCTACTCTTTCTACTTCGGTTCGGGCGACAGGGCAGTTTCACTAATCTCCATACAATCTGTCTGACTTGTGTCTGAGTACGTAATCCTGTACTAAAGAATTGAGTTATGTTCACCAAAACTATTCTATTTACGTACATGTAATATTGAGGGAACAAACGCTCCCTAACGAATTCATCCACGTGTCACAAAGCTTTACAGTCAGAGATGTTACCACTTATTTATTGAGGCTACAACCAACCTTGTTTATAGGAAAGGAAACTCGGGGCCTATGTACACAATCTTTAGCTACTTAGTCTAGTCTTCACACTGAAAATTTTATTTAAGTGGGAAGCTTAACTACCCTAGTTTCTTCAATTTGGTTATCTATTACAGACTAAGTACTAATTAAATTATTCGTTTGTTTTTTGCATTTTCGATCATAATAATAATGCATGAAAATTATATATATATATATATATATATATATATATATATATATATATATATATATATATATATATATATATAATGTTTTTCGTAAATAATTTACAGAAGGAAATGATTATGACTGGGAATTATTCCCCATCTCACCACCACTTGATGATGAATTATCGCGTATACAAAGTTTTACTCCAGTTACGAACAATAATTTAAATGATGTTAATAATGGTAGCAAAACTATTACTATCACTGAAAGTAACTTTAGTAACAGTAACAGTAGTAGTGATACAACAATATATTCATACAATCATCATAATTCCGTTACTGATCAATTGTCTACATCACCTTTAACATTAGAATCTTGTTCACATTATATGAATGGTTCATCAATTCAACCTCAATTAATACATTCAACTAAAACGGATATGATAGAAACAACACTTAATGAACTGATCCCTTCATCATCTTTTTCAAGAACATTGTCATCATCCAAAAAAGTAACTAATCATTCCTTCTCATTTAATAATTTATATGACCAAATAAATATGAATACGTTAGCAGATGATTTTATTGATTTAGACATTAAAACTATTCCTACTACTTCAAGTTGTTCATTGACAACTTCTTATCATCCAGATTTTGATTATGTAGGTTTTCCAGAATCACCTATTCAATCTTTACGAAATTCAGCTTCTAATAAAAAATTAGAACTTTTAAACTCATTTACTTCTAACAATGGTATAAATATACCAAAATCAAATGTTGTATCTCAATCACCAGAGACAGAAATTATTCGACAAACATCATTAAATCCACACTTGTAAGTCTTAACTTTCGTCGTATTTTTTTTCTTAGAAATGATAAAATAATTTGTAGCGAATGAGAACGTTTTTAGTGGCGTTACGTTTTACATCCTGATTTGTTTAGTTGCTAGGCTTTCTGAACATCAATAATACCTAATTTAAGTATAGATGAGATTTTTATAATTATTCAACGAAAAGTTTTGAGGTTTTTGTTTATCTCCAACAGTTTCATGTTGATCGTTTTATTAGACTTATATTTTAACTCCATTTAATCGAATACTCTTACGCTCATTTGTTTCTAAATTCAATCTACATCTGTATATTTGCTGATTGCAGGTTGAACTTAAATATTATGCCACTAGAAATTTTCTGACTTTATTTACTCAGTTCAAAATCTTGATACATTTCCCAATCAATTTGTCCTTTGTAATTGTTCTCTTGAATTGATGTGACTACATATTATATCGATTAACTGATCAACTATGTTCATGTATATGTGAGCGAAGGCGGCACTCATTTATGTAAGATATGCTTCCTTCAATTAATGCGCTTTATTTTGTAGATAGCTTTGTATTTACTTTCCTTTGTTATCGTACCTTCCGGTTTTCACAAAATGGAATGAACCATTTATTTTGGTCTCTGTATGACATTGATTCTGAAAGCTTTTAAAATCTTTGAGACGATTTCTAAAATATTTTCCACATATAATCGAATGGTTTGTTTTTTAATTGATGCGGAGTAATTTTATGATAGTGAGATGGATTGTCGCTAGACATATGTTAATGAATTTCCCCAAAATGGACAGAAAAAGGATGAGTTTTTTCCAAATTTTGTGAGACTTTATTTTTTACTTGTTTTCTGGTTCTATATGTACATTTTTAGACAACTTAAAGCTACAGTAAGGGAAGTGATTAACTGCTTTAGGTTAACCAGCTCAACAACAGCATAGATAGTGCAATACGGTTTTTATGACTATGTAGCATCATAAATCAACATCTAGAGTAAAAAATTTCTACCGCACTGGCCAACGACCTGGAATGCTGATTTCTAACTCATCCTTTTCCTATGAAATAATGATTTTGGGTTCTGAAAGTAAAATCACGTTTGTAGAATCTGCATATTTCAATACTCAGCTGATAGAATTCCTCCAAATATAAGTTATTACTAATCTAAATTAACAAAACGATGCGATATGTATTAGGCTGTACTTCTAGCCAACAACTTGAAGGTCAATTTTATTACCTATCATCTCATGAATTAAGTTTGAGTTATTAAATCTGGACTTTAAAAACAATCGCTTACGAACCTACATAATGCTTGAATTGACAGTGTACTGCTTAGTAATCATAGATATTTTCACCAGTATGATTGGATTGTAAAAAAAAAAACGGAAATCGTGTGAGCGTTCAAATTTACTCTAATCTGATATATAAGGTAATCATCCAGAGGTATGGGTTGATAGTAATTTTTAGAACATGAATCTGCACAACTGATAGGACAATTCATTTCCATGCAATTGGTTCCCTTTAGCAATTCGAATAAAGCAGAATAATATGAATTCATTATATGTATTAAAGTGTAACGTTGGAAGAAGAATACATGTTCTCATTTCTGAGCACTTTTCAAGGAATTTGAGACTGAAAGGCATAACAGCTCTGCATAGTGTAGTAGCTTGGCATTTAATTGGTACAGAGCATATTATTGACATTCCGTAATCCTTCAAAATTATCAGCAGACAAAAAGCCCAGGGTCTCCCCGGCTTGCGGAAGCAGCAGCATTAAGGAAACCCAGACCTGATTTATGTGTCTAGAAAGAAACAGTAATCAACTTGTCACTTACCTTAGTAAATTATAATTTATTATTATTATTGTTTATTTTGTTATGTGGTCCTCGCCAAACCAATTCCTATTTTATGTAGACTAAAATCATCCGTTCAGTCATCGATATCTCATTCACTTAATTCTTTGTAAACTCTTCAAATCTCGTTTAATTACTACGCAACCCATTTTATCAGTTTCTAGTCCTGTACCATTACTATCTTATAATTAAATGTCTTTTATACCTATTTTCATGTCGTTTAAATTTTATTTAAACTCTTTTCAACTTTTATAATTATCGCACAATCTATTTTTGATCTGTTTCTGGACTTTATTTAATTACTGCCTCATCCACCCCTCTATGTTTTTGAACTCCAATCATCATTGATAATCTGTGTTATTCTAATTCTTTCCATCATCAATGTCATCTGTTACACATTATATTTTGACTCAATGTTACACTTTAATACATATATGGTTGTAAGTAGTTGATAAGAAACCACCGAAATATGATGAATTCATATTATTCTGCCTCAACTGTTGTTTTCGCTTTATGCAACTCTAATTTTTACGATCGTTTGTCTACCTATCCACTGTCTAGTTGAGAATTGAGTCTTGATTGACTCTGATGATTTAACTTCAACCAATTTAAACGATTGTTACAATTCCAAAGTAGTTTTAGTGTTAATAGTTACTGAAGAATGTTTTTATTCTCATTTCCCAACACCATATTTCAGACTGCAACCTAGTTGTGTCAAGTTCTAAATAGCTTTAGTCAGTTGCATACAGTCAGATATTAATTAATACAAATTATTTTCATACACACTCGTAAATATCTATAGATTTGAAAGGATTGGGTATTTTGAAGTATCGGTAGCCCATTATATGAACAAAAAACAAAATTTAAAAAACTCCTACGATGTATCTCTTACATGATTGATTGAAGTTTGCTTTAACCTTAAGACCTTTGTAAACTGGAACATCGAATTTCAACGTGGGATAAAAAGTACTTTTGGTAAATGCTAACCATAATAAAGAATTCCCAGCAATAACAACCGGTTTATAAATCAATTTATGATTATAAACAGAGATGGATTATGATTATCCTATGCATCAAACTTTATTGTATACACAGATGATACTCTTGTATATGTCACATTTTGTTTATATTACTGTTTCAATCTAGACCGGAAATTTTTTTTAAAAATTATGTTGATCATTAGTAGCATTGCTTTTCCTCTTTGTTTCATTCATTTTTGTCTTTATGGGTTGCTTTCTTCATTTCAGTTGTCATATGTTGTCATCTGTCAGCGAAATGCCTCCCACAAAAATTATTGTTGGCTACAATAACGATGATGGTAACAATAATGATGATTCATTCACAAATTATACAGGTTATAGATGTAATCAAAATAGTTATAATAAGAATAACAACAGTAAAGTGAGCAAAGTTAATGTTTAAAGATTATTTTCAGTTTTGTCCAAATTACTATTGTAATTGTATGTCCTGGAGTTCTAGTGAGAAGTAGTGACCAGTGGAGTTCAACGGGTCAGTTGTGAGATAGTAACTCACTGATGACAATGGTGGATGTGTCTCTCAATTTCGTGGATTAGTTGAAGCTAGACATTAACACAGTTGGATGCCGTCTCTGTGGTCCAGTGGTTAAGCGCTCGTGCGCGAGATCCTGGGTTTGAATCCCGCGAGGCGGGGTCGTGGATGCGCACTACTGAGGGGTCCCATAGTGAGACAAAACGGCCGTCCAGTTCTTCCAGGTTCTCCATGGTGGTCTGGCTTCAATTGACTCATGATCTCAACTACTGAAATTACTACAATCTCCACAAAACCCCTTCTGATACAAATTACTATTTGTTTATGGTCATAACATTTTATCGGTAAAAGGAGGAACCAAATTTATATACGCTACACTTTATCATCCCAATCTGAACATCATCATAAAGATACAGGTATATCCGGTTGATGAGTCCCGGAAGGGACGAGACAAAACACCCGGATTTCACCGTTAACCAAATCTATGTATTTTATAAGAAATGACAAAATAGCTACATCAAAGCAATCCACAAAACACCCACATATAACTAACAAAGACTGATAAAAATTCATTCCTGAATATCAGCAACAAGATTTTTCAAACCTTTACTGATAATGATATAATTAAGCGTATATTTTATGTAAAGTACAACCTGATAAACAGTTTAACTTTAGGCAAAGGTTTACTCAAACCGTTTTTTATGTTTGTACTTGCAATTAACCTATTTTCTATTTGCTTTGGTGATTTTTTTACATAATGTTTTAACTAGTCATTCCTTTGTCAGTCATCTGAACTCATAGATCATTTATTATCATCAGACAATGAATCAAGTGAAGACTTACCTGGTTATTCATTTCTGTCATCGTCGTCTGCATCATCGTGTATACATATACCGTCAACATGCAATGGCAATAATCATAATGATAATAATAGCTGTCATGATAATCACATGGAAAATAATACATTATCAATAAATACTATTCTTAAGATAGTGAATAATGAAGAAAACGCTGATAACTATCATCATAAATATAAAAATCGACAATATCAAGGTCAAGATAATGGATTAATATCACTGACATCATGTAATTCTATTCCACTTCCATTTATGCTTATTCCTACAAGTGAATTAGCTTCAGGTGGTTCACTTACATGTACAGTTGTTAATATCTTGGTAAGTATTATACATGATTATATGCATATCTCCAATATTATTTTGTTGAACAAACGGGTTTAGAAGGATTGATAAAAACGATTTAATAAGATATTAGGAATGGGTTCGCACTGATAATACGCGAATCGACATCATATGAAATGATCGAAAGTATTGCATTCAACACCCTTCATTAAATATCAGAAATGTAGTGGATAATGTCAGTATGTTCTTTTACCGTGAAGTTGTTTCATTTTAACAATATTTCAGTTTGACTTCTGCTGTGGTTGTGTACAAGACTTCCGCTATTCTCGGCATACATATCTTTGACCCTATTCATGCCCTTGTTTGGGCCAATCTCATCTTACGTTTCAGGGTCCAACAAACTGATTGCCCTAAACGGATCGATGTAAGTAAATTGCTTGCAGCTTCTGCTCCAGCTAAGTATCAAATCAAGCTGAGTTCAAGGCTACCTATCAACTCACTGAAAAATATATATGAACGTCACCTGCAAGTGCATGACACCATGAAGATCGTGATTTGAATCGCTTGTGTCTTCGCGAGACGTTCCTCACATAAACACTGGGCTTCTACAGAATCCTTACAACTCAATGAAGTACGTCGGTCTACTCCAGATGACCGCGGGTTTGACCACAGATAAAGACGGTTACGTAACGAAATTTTGCGAAGCTTGCGTAAGGACCGAGAAACCTAGTGGTTGGGGCATACTAACGAGGTGCAAGAAGTAGCTGCATCTGGTAGCTACCGGAAGCTCATTCAACTCATCTGAGTCACTAGCAACAGCAAGTCTGGTGTGCGTGAAACGGTCTGTAACGCTGATAGAACGCTAATTGATGAAATTTACCGACGTCTTGGACAATGGGCAGTCTAACTGCTTTGCTGCTCCAGTGACATCGATCAGACTGTTTTGTCCTCTCTGACTAGTGTCGGCTGTTCCACCCAACGAGACCGAAGTCCGCAAGGAACTTCAACTCCGGAAACACTGTACTTTCCTACCTTGAGTATGTAGATTATATAGTCTTACTGTGTGATCTTACCCCAGTCACACAATCAGCAGTTAACCAGCTGGCAATCAGTAGTTATAGGTATGCCATGTGCTTCGCACCTTCCAATTGCGAAGTGCTTTTACAAGACTGGCAGGACCCTGAACCGGCACTCAATCTGGGTCGAGAAGTCTGTATATCTGGGTAGCTGCGTAAGTGTTGGAGGTGTGAATGATAGGGTCGATTCACGCCAGGTCAAAGCCAGAGAGGCTTATGCCAATCTGGGCCATCTTTGGCGCCTTCGTGATGTTGGTCTGACTGTAGAAGGTCGGATCTGCAACGCGTCGATGACAGCAGTTTTCCTCTAAGCCTGTGAAACCTGGCCTCTCTGAATTGAGGAGGTTAGACGAACCTGTGTTTTACCATCATCGTCTACGACGGATTGTTGATATTCAGTGACAACACCATGTTAGTGACGCGAAGGTTCGCAAAGGCGTATTCGAGCACAGCGACGATAATTCAGTTGGTGTCACTGTCTCGAAATATTGACTTAAACATGTTCTACGAATGTCATCCTAGAGAATTCCATGTCGTGTATTATTTGCCGGCGCTGGGATTGGTTGGGAAAGGCAGAAAGGTGGTCAGTGCATGACATGGTGCCGTGGTGTGATGAAAAGCTGTGCAGGACTGATTTCCGTTGACCTTTCACGATTCGCTATTTGGGTCCTAGAGATGGTGCAACACAATGGCTTGAGACGCTATCTGAATAGAAGCCAGTGGTGGTCTAGCTGTAAATTTCTTTTGCTTCATAAAAATGAACGTAACTTCTTTAACTGAAGTCCTTCCTGGTTGTATTTTCCCTAAACCAACTGCTTACCCTATTACTATTTCACTTCCATACACTAATTTCTATTCATTGTTGCCCTTCTTTTTTAATATACTCACCCTTCATTTTCCATATCTTAACAACCTCATTGTTATTGTGTGGCACATATGTATTGTGGTATTCCTTTGTACCAATGTTTATGTGTTCCGGTAAATAATAATAATAATCATAATCATAATAATAATAATAATAATAATAATAATTATAGATTGACTCCATTGATGACATATATTGCATTTTTCCATTTTGTAGCGTTGTTTAGGTTTATTGGATCGTTGTGGTGTTGAAGATTTATGCGCAATATTATATGATTTCTGGAATAATAATTGTCATGCTCCATTTCATTCTTTTTTTAAATCACATGTTATATATCCAACGTGTTGGGAATTATCACGTATGGAAGAATCAGTGGTAACACGATCATCCTCTTTTACTTCATGCACTTTAGTTGATTCAAGGCGATCAACAGTTCCTGGTGAGGATTATGAAAGAAATTATCAGATGTTAATAAATTGTCGTGAAAGTAAACCGTTAAATGAAAGTTGTTTAGTTAGTTATTTACTATCTTGCAGTTATATGGGTACAAGTTTCCTTGCTTCACACTCAATATATAATTTGAATAATTTGTCTTCACCTTGTTGTCTACGTCCATCGACAAGTTGCTGTTATTTTGTAATGGATAGAACTAATCAAATTTCGCCTTATAATACACCGGCAGTTTATCATCCCAATTTAGTTCAACCAATTTCTAATTCAAATATGAATTGGCGTAGAGGTTGTGCTGATAATCTTGTTCTTATGCTTACTCATCATGGTCCTGGTTCTAAAAATTCGTCTTCAGTCGTGGATAAACTTCTTACAGGACGCTTCTTTCCTGGACCTACTTCTTGGCGTTCCGTATGGCCTTTTATTCATAAAAATAATCCAAAATATTTCAACTGTACTAAACCTAAGAGTAATATGTCTGATTCTCTTGCGCTATGGTTTTCTGCATGGCTTTATTGTGGAGCAATACCTGTACTAGCCCAATTATGTGATTCGGCCTATTCAAATACACAGTATTTTCCTCCTGATACCTCACAACCAAGTTGTAATTCTTCAAGATATTCAGCACAAGAACTTGTTTGGTCCCACCGTCTTGTGTATGGTGTCACGGAAAATAGTAAGTATCTATTTGTTTTAGTTCTAGTTAGCGTATATGGTTTAATTTAGGGATTCAGCTGACCTTAATAAGACATTAGGTAAAATGACAAATCGTTTGATGAGACTGTTAATCTTCACCAAATAGGATGGATGACACACTACGTATCCTTAACCATTACTAACCTCGATACCTAGTACTGTAGCAGCGAATGTGAAGAATGCTAGGAGAATCTAAACAAAACGTGGCAACAGTTCGAGAAATAGTTGGTTGTTGATCTGAGGCATGTTTGTTGGTACAGAAAACCTTGTTGCTGCTCGTTCCCAACAGTTGGAGACCTTAGATTGCATGTCACCGAATCAGTCACAGTAATACACCACTTTTTATCCACCCCTAGATTCGGAATTTTAATGCCGTTTCATACTTTAATTCGATGAATTCATCCCTTCTTTTCGAGCCATATTTTCAATATTTAATTATTCTTACTATCAGTGGTGCTATTATTATTTAGTGTTATTCTTGGTATTTTCACCTAGCTATGTTGAAATGATATGGCAAATTGAACCAATGCACATCTATATCCAAAGCTTCTAATGTCGGTTAGAACTGATTATCAAAATAAGTTTTGTTAATATCACCATAAAGCTAGCCTCTTAAACTGCGTTAATTCTAAAGATGTTAAGGAACTGTAAATTCGTTTTTATATGTTTAATTCTGTTGAGTTATGTATCATAAAATTATCTATCAAAGCTGAACAGTGACTAGTAGGTAGAATTCAGAACGCGCGTCCTGCTCTATTTAGGACTCTTCATCCCAGTTGCGATGCTCACGTTGAGACTCGAACTCCAATACCTTTTACTTCCAATGTCAATGCATTATCCTACCGATTTATTAAGTCCAAATAGCCACTAGCTTTTTCAGCATGTGAGTAAATAGCAACATCGAGACAATCCGCACAAGATTCACATATACCAATAGAAAAAGATCAGTTAGCAGACCTTAACATCCACAACGAAGAAACAAATACTCTGATAAATACCACAGCAGCTCACGTGCAACTGAGTTTGCTCACATTTAATTCGGTTAAGCCCTTTTGTTAACTTATTTAGCAGACAGAGTCATCCGTACTACAACAACTTATTGTACCTTTATTATTGTTGTGCTTGTATGAAATATGTATACTTGAACATTGCTTACTGACTTATCTGCTAATAAAACTGTAGTCGCTGCTTCTCTTTGCCTTCTTATTTCAAACATCGTTGAGGATTATATGATAACGGTTATGAGGGTGATTGGTTAACGAAGCACAACCACTACAATACCATAGAAGCAGTTTTATTCCAAATATCACTGAGGTATAATTTTTTATTTCAGATTGTGTCAAAATGTAAACAACAAAAATGAAGATAACAATATAAAACTACAAACCTAAAATTACTTTAACTTTTGTCCAGTTATTACTCAGATCTATAGCTGATATTAAATGTAAGATACTATTTCATATTATATCATCCAATGTATCCAATCGCCGAATGCGGTTATCTGAAATCTTCAATTGTCGGATTATCATAGAAAAGCAACAACTTATATCAATATTTTTATCCTGCCGTGATATCACCCAAAAGCCCTAGCATAGGTGAGAGTCCCCTTCTTCTCTTGAAATGTTCTAGTCTTGCCAAGCGCACATAGCCAGTGTCATGCCTTCTCGCAGCAGGGGTGGTGGTTACGAAATCGAAAAGCGGGTGCCCGACGCTTAGTCCTGGCTGGTGGGTTCGCATGACCCGCCTCGACGAGTTGGAAAACCCTGATTCCAAGTCAATAGTGCACATGAGCTCCAGGATTCCGAGGGGACAAATGGCGTATGAACCCATTGTTGGTCACCGACTACAATGGGACCGCATCTCCTAACGTTGCCCCACTTTCTTGTCAATTAGGCCTCTAGGTTGAAGGCTCGGAGCGTGGCCCCTTTGAGAAAACCACTTGCTTCATTCTGGGTACCTAGGGAGTACCCTAGCCTACGAACATATCAAGTGCTGATTAGGACTGAAAAAATTACTTTCGCTTCAATTTACACCCTAACAAATTGTATTTACAACAGTCGTTTATATTTTATATTGCATAACTTGTCTGTTCTCTTTCACTCGAATTCTGTGTATTCCTTTATTCTTCAACTCATACAGCAGGTCGTTTGTGATGGAAACCCTGCTCTATATAAATGTTCTCAAGACACTGATTGGTCGAAAATTGAGTGCTACCACTAAATACGAACTCCGATTCCGCCATTCTGACACCACGTATACCACGCAGACTGTTCTCCTTCGAGAGTAGCACATGTATATAGATCAGACAACAAATAGGGTCTTTCGAAAGTCTCGACATCCATATTTGTTGTCTATCCTGAAACCCGTGTTCAAGACTCTAGTGTAGTACCCTCCGCCAAATGTTAGAACAGCTTCATACATATTACGGGTCAACAATCATAATGCCTCTTGATATCAAGGTCCTCTTCGATTTGTTGAAAAGCGGTTTTGCTCTACGCTTGTGAAACCTATCCTCTCTGAGTTAAGGATGTTAGACGGATCTCTGTGTTTGATCACAATTTTCTACGACGGATTGTTGATATTTAATTGCAACGTCAGTAAGTAATCTTTAGTGCTGTTAAAGGTATGAGGGTGCTTATCACTTCCCGGTTGCCCACAGTCAGTCAGTCAGTAACAACGTGGAACTTCGTACGTACGTACATCAGTTCGAGTTGCCATACCACATTAGCACAGAGATCCAGTTATCGATTCAAATCCCATAGTGGTAGAGGTACTGAAAGTATAAGTAGAGATAGGGGACATTAAGGTTTGATGATGTTATTAAAGGAGTATAGTCCAGTGGAATATATTCGGAAAGAAAATAAAGGACATGAAGAATTCAGAAGATTAGAGTTTGAGAGAACACAAAGAGTGGATGCACCTGCGCCATTGCAAACGATTTTGAGCCATGTCATTCAAGGTCTCTAACCATCGGTTGCTATCGTCTCGCGGTCCCCAACCAGGTAGTCTACACCTACCAACATGACTCAGTCCACTTGTCAGTGACTTCATGGATTTGTGCCATGTTTTGGTCTGGCCGCCCCTAGCTTTCTTCCAACCTACTCCTACACCATAAAACATAGCACGTCGGGGCAGTCGGTGGTCGGGCATGCGCAACACATGTTCCAGCCATCTCAAATGATTGAGTTTCACTACTTCCTCAATTGATTTTCCATCCTTACCTAGTACCCGTTTCCTAACAACTGAGTTACTTACTCGGTGGTCCCAGGATATACGAGCAATGTTTCGAAGACACCTATGGTCAAATACTAGTAACCTACGAATATCCTCTACTCTTAGTGGCCATGTTTCACTGCCATAAAGTAGGACGGAACGAACTGCTGCGCAGTAAACACGTCCTTTGGTTGATAGACGGATATCTCGCCTACGCCACAAATGACGCAAGTTGGCAAAAGCTAGTCGAGCCTTTTGTATCCGTGCTGAGATTTCGTCACACACCAAACCACAAGGGCTGATGAGACTTCCGAGATAAGTGAAGCGGTCGACACGCTCAACTACTTCACTCCCTATCACTAGTTCGGGTGTCGACGCAACCCAATCCTGAAGTAACATTTTGCATTTAGAGGAAGAGAATCGCATGCCGAACAGGGTTGCATTGTTGCTTAGAGTGGTCAGTAGACTCTGCATTCTGTGAGCGTCTTCACTAAATAGAACTATGTCATCGGCATATTGTAAGTCAACAAGTGGATCTCCCGGTAGAAGTTCAACTCCTGGAAATTTAGATGAGGAAAGTGTCATCTCTAAAAGGACGTCAACGACAAAGTTAAACAAGAATGGAGAGAGTGGACAGCCCTGACGAACACCACTTGAGGTAATTAATTCTGATGACAGTTCACCATAAGCTCTCACTCGACCAGTTGTGTTCGAGTAGAGAGCCTTTATAAGGTTGATGTACTTCTTTGGTACTCCCTTCAGTGACAAACATTGCCATAGAACCTTACGATCAACAGAGTCGAATGCCGCCCTAAGGTCGAGAAATACTACGATTGTGGGACGTCTGAATGTGTGTCTATGTTCTAGGACCTGACGTAATGTGAATATTTGATCAATACAACCACGTCCAGGTCGAAAACCAGCCTGGTTTTCTCTAGTCTGCTCTTCACGAGCTTTGGTTAGACGTCGAAGTATTATTGAAGCTAATATTTTAGACACTATATTAGTCAAACTAATTCCCCTGTGATTGTCACAGGAGGACTTTTCTCCTTTCTTATAGACTGGTACAATCAGTGATTGAGACCAGTCAGATGGGATTACGTCCAGTTCCCAGATTCTACCTAAGACCTCAGTCAATCTCGCTGCTAATACTGGACCGCCATCCTTAAAAATCTCAGGGGTAAACCTGTCAGGGCCTGCTGCTCTCCCACGCTTCAGATTTCCTATAGCTTTTTCAACTTCGTAAAGAGTCGGAGGACTTACATCAACTTGCCATTCAGGTCGACTGGAGATCGTGGGAAACCGAAGTGTGGCTGAAGGCCAGTTGAACTGATCCCTAAAGTATTCTGCCCATCGGTCCAATCTCCTGGATTGAGAATGAATAATGTGTCCATCTTTCTCTGCGATTGTTTCGCTAACAGTTGGGTTCCTAATACCGATTTCCTTAACAAGTCTGAACAGTTGCCTGCTGTTACCTATTGCCGCTGCCTTTTCCATCTCTCTTGCTTTCGCTACCCACCACTGTTCACGATCTTTGCGTAGGCTTCTAGTCAGCTTACGCTTAAGCTGACTCCGCTCTTCGTTATGTTCAGAGCCAGATGGAATGAGTTTTTGAGCATCTATCAGTGCGGTAGATGCTGCTGAGATCCAGTGTTTCTCCCTAACCCTATGGTTTACCGTACTTGCAGACATCACTGCTGTTTCTACAGCTTTTCGGATATCATTCCATGCTGCCTCGGGATGGGTATCACTTACATGGCTGCCTAACTGTTTTTCTAGATGTTCCTGAAATATACTCTTAGCTTGACTATCATTATGTAGGACCCTAAGGGGTTTCCTTGCAGCATGTTTCCTACGTCCAGTAAGACGTAGACAAATACGCGCTCGCACTAGAGCATGATCTGAATCTAAGCATGTGCTTCAGAATGAGCGACAGTCTTCTATCGAGCCCCTCCATCGGTGGCTGATAGCGATGTGATCTATTTGGGTCCAGCGTTGAGACGAATTAGGGGGTCGACATGTCAAAAGATGATTTTTCCTTATGCTTGAAGTTAGTATTTGCAAGAAAGAGGAGGTTATCTGAGCATAGCTGCAACAGACGGTCGCCGTTATCTGTCCTTTGAGCCGCGACACCATAAGATCCACCCAGATGTCTTTCCTTTTCGCTTAGTTTACCTACTTAAGCATTAAAGTCACCAGCCACTATTACTACATCAGAGCGCCTAACTTATCGGAGAAGGTTGGAAGGCTTTCTGTAAAACTCATCTTTCACATCATCTGAGTTGCAGTTAGTGGGAGAATAGGCAGAGACGACGAAGAGGCAACGACGAGTGTCCCTATCTTTTCGAGTCCTTACTGTTCCGTTTAGTCGGACAGCACACAAACGACTGTCTACTGGGATCCAGTCTAAGAGAGCTAGTTCTGCCCTAGAACTCAATGCTATACCTACGCCAGCGAGGCCACGGGAAGCAGCATCAGGGCTTCCAGATACACGAAGCGTAAATCGAGTTGGTTCGTTACTTTGACATGGTGCAGTCAAATGAATGACACTACTAGGATTCTGTGTGCGCGTTTCGGAGACGCAGCACACATCGATGGAGCGAGATTCTAAAGTCCTAGCTACGGAAGCCTGTTGTCCTATTTGGCACAGTGTTCGGACGTTGAAAGCTCCTATGTGTAGTTTAGAGCGTGGTTTCAGGAGACCAGGAATAACATTTCGCGTATTCGAATCGTTTGCACTAGTGGGGCGAGGTGATAAAGGGACGTAAGAAGGGTTAGTCGTGGAGATAAGCGAGTTATTAGGAGGTGTAGGAAGGATTTGAATGTGACCAACTTGGTCTCGTGTGCTGTTACGGGTATGAGGGCTGATATCACTTCCCGGTTGCCCACACCGTGAAACGGTTCTTCTAGAGGTACCTGAATAGGAAATTGGGTTGGAGGTGGTCCTACTAAATTGAGAGCGTGACCGCTGTACCCACAGAACAACTGCTTGAGGCCGGTCATACACGACCTTTTTGTCGGCAGTTTTCGTGTTAGATCTGTAATTGTTGGAACCTTACCACCGAAGCCGAAAATCTGGGGGATAAGGCAGCCTCACTGTTTTGCTGGATGTCGCAAGGAAACACCATACTGGCGTCACACCTCTGTACAGTCAGCAGTACGACTTCGCCCCCCCGGACCTTGGGTTCGCTGTTTTTAGTCTTACGGCTCTTCAACAGACATGTCTGGCATGGTAGGACCTTGAGGAACGATTGTTACAGCCAGTATAGCTCGATTGATTCATTTGGATATGCAAGCCCGACCACCACGTCAAGGTAGCAACAACGGTCAGGAAATATATGTTCGTGATGCGAAGGTTCGCAAAGGCGTATTCGAGCACAGCGACGATAATTCAGTTGGTGTCACTGTCTCGAAATATTGACTTAAACATGTTCTACGAATGTCATCCTAGAGAATTCCATGTCGTGTATTATTTGCCGGCGCTGGGATTGGTTGGGAAAGGCAGAAAGGTGGTCAGTGCATGACATGGTGCCGTGGTGTGATGAAAAGCTGTGCAGGACTGATTTCCGTTGACCTTTCACGATTCGCTATTTGGGTCCTAGAGATGGTGCAACACAATGGCTTGAGACGCTATCTGAATAGAAGCCAGTGGTGGTCTAGCTGTAAATTTCTTTTGCTTCATAAAAATGAACGTAACTTCTTTAACTGAAGTCCTTCCTGGTTGTATTTTCCCTAAACCAACTGCTTACCCTATTACTATTTCACTTCCATACACTAATTTCTATTCATTGTTGCCCTTCTTTTTTAATATACTCACCCTTCATTTTCCATATCTTAACAACCTCATTGTTATTGTGTGGCACATATGTATTGTGGTATTCCTTTGTACCAATGTTTATGTGTTCAAATAATTATGTAAAAAAAACTCGGCTTTGAACTAGTTTGTCAGAAGCTGTGATACCTCTTCGTAACTGTATAAACCAAAGTGGGGCATGATTCAGATGAGTATTTCAACCATGAAATCTGTATTATTGTTTAAGATTTTCAAATCTTCAAAATCCGTTCATTATTTTTAAAATGGATTTTTTCGGTATACTTGTCTAGTTTCGCCGTACTAAGCATCTTCCTTTTTTCCGCGGATTGAAATGCTTTTTACTGTTATTGTCGTTACATTCTAATATGACTTTTTTACTTTAGTTTTACGAGTGTTGTAATCATGTAAGTAGTCATCACTTGTGTAAACCACCCTTTTTTGGCTTATTTAATTTCTTTTAGAATGAAAATAAGCAGTTGTATGTGACTAGTAATCGAAGGCGTCCTTAGGTTAACTGAAACTTTAATCCTTCATTATTTTTAATTTTTTCCCTTTTTTCACAGATGAGGTTTACCTTACAAATCCAAACGAACTAGTCCCCGTTCAATATGTCTTAGATCAATTATCTAAGAAACCTGAAATTCGTATTTCTAAAGCACAAATTTCCAATTTATGGACAAAGCATTATTTACATTCAAAATTATGCCCTGATAGAGATCAAATTATAGAAGATAAGCAAAGTATTTCTTGTAAATCAACATTTTTTACTGGTGAAAGTCTTACTTTACTTGCCAGACACCCGGATCCTAGATGGGCTTCTATGAATATAATGGGTAAGTAAAAGTAGACATTTATACTCGTGATACTTACATAAGTGCTTAATCTTTTCTAAATGTTATATTTTGCCTAATAAATCATAATTTTAAGATGTTACTGGCAATTTTAAATAAAGAATCAAGTAAAGACGTGAAGTAGTCATGTCATTTCAAGGATAAATCTAACTTTAAAAGTCAATATCATAAAATTCCCATAAACCCCGTTCTCACACAGTCGTTTAGTAGTTGTTGTGGTAATATAAAACCATCTATTTCGATGTCGAACCCAATTGAACTTCACTGAAATCACGAACCGGTCTAAGTTAGACGACCATCGAGAACTTTGGAGCATTAAACGACTGTTTCTCCAAGGTACGCGACTCAGTGGCACGCATCTACGACGCGGGTTCGATTCCCAGTTGCGAGATCGTCGATAGGGACTAGCGAAAAGTTGCACACTAGGACGAAATGTCGGTCCAGTGCCTCCATGGTTTTAAATATCGTTTAACTTGCTCGGTTCATGATTTTAATTAAACTCAACTCATTCGGAAAACATCTAATCACATCGACAACTGCATAGATTAGAAACATGAAATACAGTGTTTTTAGATATTTTAACTATGTCTGCTCTGTTTTTCTGTGATCATGTATGGATAAAGTGATTCGGAATAAAGCGGTATAGTGTATGAAATTATTTTGAAACTTGAAACCTAATAGAGTGTATCTGTGCCATTGTGATCGATTCTGAGCCATGTCACCTAAATCCAACAATTGGTCACCATATCCACACAGACCTCGGCCAAGTAGATGGTGATTGCTTGGATAAACAGCTCACTCTAGTAGTCTGTGACTTCACGAATACTTATTTTACATTTTGATTTGGCTTCTACTATCTTTATTTCAGCTTAATCCTATACCAGAAAGCATCTCGCATCAAAGTGATGGTTGGGCATAATTACACATTTCTTAACCACCGTCGACTAAGATTCAGAATCTCATCAACCGCTTCGTTGTTTTCCAAAAACCGTACGTCTAACTTTAGGATTGTTGCGGTTGCATATACAACTGAAATGTACAATTCAAATTCCGTGGTATATTTACTGAGTCATGCTCAAATAGGTACAACTGGTGATTGATAAACACTAGTTTTAAATGACTACAAAAGATGCGATGAGTGACATTATTTATATTAAGTCAGTTTGTGGTATTATTCCTACCCTGTTTGACTGTCCTTGGCAGAAACCTGTCGTTGCAGTGAGTCTCCAAAGAAACTTTCAGAAATTACTCTTTCAAGCTAACCCACCATTTAGTTCTACTTTCCTCTCCTTGAATAAAAATTCTCGACAACCCACCTTGGAATTGGTTGTCAATGTTGCATTAAGGAATAAGTAGTATACTGTATCGAAAACCGAAGGAATTTCGAGTGTCAACTGTTCGCCTGACTTCTAATGGTAACTTCGTTACGTATCGATCTAATATTTAATTACGAGGTGTAAATATACAGCTGTATCAAAATGCACTGTGTAGTATATCATCATATACGAAGTTGAAACCAAGGCAAAATTTAATGTTTATGGTAACTGAGCGATTTCTAAGTGATAGATTCTTGCAGCAAGTCAATTTGCTTATTCGCTAATTTCACTTTGTGCTAAGTAATTGCCTTCCTTATGTAGTACCAAAGTTTAAAATTGTACTATTTTTTCCATCTTTTTATTTAGGACAAGTATTGTGTGCTTTGCGCAGTTTGGAGCGTTGGACTGATACGCTAGAATTGTCAACTGTGGTATCGTTAGATTGTGTAAACCAATCAGCATTATTTCCTGATACAACTCCATCTATCAGTTTTAGTCGTACAAACTCTACAGAAATGGAACAATTGTCAAGTTCTCCAGCTATTATCATTCCATCAGCTCAATTGCCTGGAATTAGTCTTTTTGTCGAAAAATCCAATTGGGAACTAGTTCGTACATTACTACAAACTAAATGCATAGAATAAATGTCGCAAATCCATATCAACATTATGATTTCATTTGATTTAGTGAAAATTGCCATGCATTTCATTTAGAGTTCATCAATTCTTGCTTGTGATCATTATAAACCTCTCGTAAACATACGCTAGCTTGTACATATAAATCTTCCATTGTCAACCTTTTGACTGCAGTCAATCAATGCTGATCACTGGTTTATTATTAACTGCTTTCAGTATATTTTAAATATTTTTCCACTTTTTATTTTAAATAATCTTGCAAGGTCAGTCTGTACCTTTAAAGCTACAGCTGTATATATATATATATATATATATATATATATATTTGTTACAGCTGTTTGGTAATTTTATTTTTGCGATCAAATAAAATAATCGTTTAAATTTCATACGAAGTGAACCATACTCTCTTGTATATAGCACGCAGTAGGTTACCTCTGCTAACTGATGTATTGTCAAGTTTTCGAACTAAATTTTAAATCTCTTGAAGGTTTGATTAAGTAATAAAAAATATAAGCAAACATACATTTAAGCTTATATGAATGATTTATCCAAGTCTACGGAAATTTTACACTTTCTAAATGAAATTTTAAAATATCAGTTTAAGGGAAAACAACCTTATACAACGGTCTGTCATTTTGAATTATCATATTTCAAGACAGCACAGGAAATTAGTCACAAGTGCTTCATTAAAAGTAGTCTTGAAGGACACTAACAACGAGCACATGAACAGATAACCATTAATATACAAGGGATTTGCAGAGATTTAAATTTGATAGTTAACATCAGACTGGTCTTGTCTTCACTATCGTAAACCTGAAGGCAATGGATAGGTGTTTCGACATCAAACGCGTAAATTATTGGATCCGGCTCAGTGGTCTAAAGGTTAAGGGCTTGCCGCGAAACCCGAAGGTCCTGGGCTCGATCTTCGGCGAAGTCTCACTGTTGAGGAGATCAATACTAGGACGGAACAGCTCTCCGGTGCTTCCTTGCTTTCAATGGTTGTTTGATTAAAGTCGGTCTGATGTTACCTGTAAGGTAACTCCTACTTACTGAGGTTTTATGTGTGGATGTTTCGAAACGCTTCAGAATATTCTTTAGTCAAAAAAAGGTTTTCTACATAACCAAGCTACATGGTAAACGAAGTCGCAAAAATTAATAGTAATTGCATTTTCGGGAGATTTATTGGGTGCCTTGGTAGGATCCCAGCCCCCACACAAATCATTGGATTTGTGTGGCGCATATATATTTGGTGCCTTCTTGTACCAATGTTCATGTATTTAAATAATAATGGTCTTATGACTAATATTTAGGATAAAACCTACTATTATGTTTCCATACTCTTAAAGAAAATATTATGGTTTGTTGAGGACATCGTAATTCCTAGGGAAATCCATCAGTACGCTATCCTTCAATGTGAAAACTTTGCTGAGTTATGGCAAAACAGTGCATCCACTAAAACTTTACGAGCTTTGAAAACACTTTATGTATTTTACTAACAAAAAATAAACATATACATTTACATATTAAGGAGAGGATTGTATTTACAAAACATGAAACAAGTCGATTGTCATCTAAAGCATATTTTGCACTGCCTGTTGTTGTACAATTAAATGCCCATCGTCTTCTGTACAGCGCATAATAGACCCATATAAATATTAGGTGTCTTTATTAGGCATTTGCTTCTTCACAAGCATCGATCCAATCATTGTAGACATCAATCTCTTGGCTAAGATAATTTATTTTAGTTTGAAAGTCTTCTAAGCATATTGTACACTTAATGTAGCCGATATTGTTATCCCGTTGCCTGAAAAACGTAAAACTATGACACTTATTGGGTGGAAAACTTACAAGATAACTTCACAAGATCGACCATGATTGCAGAACGGACAGTTAAACACTTTGTCAAGTGGGACAATAGCTTTCCGCTTTGGTGGAGGCTTGTTACTACTTCGGCGACGACCCATATAAAAGTTTAGAACAGTAAACTATTCTAGGGTGTGAACTAAAAGATTTCAGCGGAAAACTGAATTTAGTAGAATTTTGGAATATTTCAAGAAAAGTCTCCAAAAATGAAATATCATAGAAACAATAGCCACACAAGTTAAACAAATAGACTTCAACAATACTAGATAAGACATATTATAGGAAATCCTCCTCATTGTTGAGGTTGAGGGTAGTCAACAGGAAATTTTGAAACTAGGTTTCGTCCGGAATGTGTACCTGTAACCCTGAGGGCATTATTAATGCTCCCTTGAAGACCTGATCTTATATGACACACCATAATCAAACACGTTGCCACTTATCTATTGAGGGTTCGACCGACCTCTAGGAAATAATTACAACTGAGTAGTAATCAATTTCGGGTCGCTAAGACCAGTGGCCATATCCCAACTTGATCGATAGATATTCGATCAGGACTAAGATGGATTTGACATACATGACACTGGTCACTACTCAGTGATCAATTAGCTGTGAATCGTCTTAGTCATAGTTAGAAATTAATAAATATATCAATATTTCGAAAATTGGTAGTGACTAGGAGTGTGCTCAATCCATTTTAGATTTCATTTGAGGGGCAGTTTATGTTTCATGATTTACTATTCTTGAAGTCATATTACCCCCCAAGTGCATTTTTGCGGCGGGATGTTGCTTACGAAACTGAGAGAACGCACGGCGCTTCAAGCATGTTTGTGGGCTCGCGTGATCCACCTAGGGGGTTGTAAAACCCTGATTCCCAACCAATGGTGCACATGAACTACAGGAACAAATGGCGTATGAACCTATTGTTGGTTACCGGCTACCATGGGACCGCATACCCTAGCGTCGCTCCAGTGCCACGCGGATTAGACCTCTAAGTCGGAGACTCGAGGCATGCCCCCTAAGAGAACCACCTGTTCCGGTCTGGGCTCCTGGGCAGTGTCCCAGCCCTTACACAAATCGAATGGTGGAGTGTTACAAATACATATTCGGTGCCCCCTTGTACTAATATGTGTTTAAATCAAATAAAAATCATACATTTAATAAATATTGGTCAAAGATATTCGAAAACCAAACTAATCAAGTTGGTTTTTTTCTGATTATTACACCAGAATTTCTGCCATTTTACAAACTTCAGTGACTAGCAACCGAGAACAGTCAAATTGGACACTCGAACGAACGTATAAGAGAGTGCAAAAAAGTTAGCGGGTCCCATAGGTAAATCAATAATTTTGGACTGTGAATCGTAAAGACCTTCGTAATTAACTCATTAAGTTTTGCTGTTCGTCTTTGTCTAAAGTTGGCTAGAAATTCCAAGATCAAAGGAACAATCTTAAGGTTTCTAAGCATGAATATTTCACACCGAGCGTTATTACTGACTAAAGGATAGTTGCAACCCACATTACTAACACATACTACTACTTTCGCAACCAGTCGTAGCGGTCTCCTTTCCACGATCTATGAGCAGCTTTGCTCACCGTAATCAAAAGTTAATCAAAGAATGGATCCATATCCGATATGGGGATTGACATTATGAATTTACTACATTCAAAGGTGTGCCAAGTGATTATAAAAACAAGTTTATTTTTTAAAACCGGTCATTTTGCAGACGACTATCTTACAGGTTATCGAATTTTTGCAGAAAAGTTTGATATCAACGATTTACAAAGTACCTGTTCCGTAAGCACGATAAGTAAATATCTAGCAACACGAATCAAGTATACTTAGTAGATTTACTTTTTTTGCTAACTGGTTATGCTTTCTGCAAGATTGTGCACCTTAAGTTGACATCGATCTTTCCTAAAAATACATCGGATTAGTAGTAATTTGTTAGTTGTGAACTAAGAACTTCATACTTAAAGCATGAGGGGAGGAACAGATGTATTTCTGACCCAGCAGATGCGCTGGAAGATAGTTCTAAAAATCCGAATAGACTTTTGCAAACTTGGGCTACCTATGGATTACGTGAAACATTATTATGGTTACTAAATAGAGAACATGCTTTATAGCCTACTTCCCAATACTCTTTAGTCACGGGACGGCTTTTTAAAGTAGACCTTTGTACGTTACTAGTATCTGATTATAGATAACTTTGAAATACTACTTAGTAATGGTGGGACTAGCAAAGAGTCGGCGCATATTAAAGGGGTGAATAAATGAACAAGGTTATGAGACCACATTGACTAGTATGGTTAGGATGGATATTGCGCGTGACAAACTACCACTAAATTCAAAGTGAGATGTTGATGACAGTTGTTTTCGGGGATATCCGTAGATGGGAACTGCTTAATTGTGGCCTGTATATTACTTGCCGTCTACAGATGAAGACAATGGGTGATACGGTGCAAAATAGGCTGACGTGGTACACTACCTTGTTCTCCAACACTCCAGTCTGCCATCCCATTTTTTCATCGTAAACTGTATCTATATTAAGATATCCATTGTAACTGGAACCGTTTCCACACTTTCACTTCTCGTTTCATTTATTTCTTTACTTGCTCTGTTGACATGAGATGTGGCAACTTAGACCAATGGATATTTCCTCCAGGTTCTACGCTAATGGTGGTTAACAGATGAGGAAAAAATTTCGGACTAGCGAGTGAGATAATTACCATAGGTTTTGAAGACCACCACGACATACTAACTAGCAGGTTGTTGCACGTTGATTATCTCAAATAATTAGTCTGAGTAGATCGCGTCGATGTGTTGACAAACTGTACGGATGATGAGGTTGTTTTTTTATGGATACACTACCATTGCTGTCGGTTAATATACGTACTAAATAAGTAATAACTTATTTCATGTTAGACACCATAGGATGGTTTATTAACGTCACCAAAATTGAGGTTGGGATTAGTAATAAAACTTTGGAATTCATTAGGTAATCACTTGCCCCCAAATGCCGAGATTAGGGAGAGTCCGCTCACCCTCTCAAAATGCTCTCACATGGCCACGCATATATAGCCTCTGTCAGGGAAGTCCTACTCACTGCCTTCTCGCACCACGGGTGTTGTTTACGAAATTGAGAGGACGAAAAGCAAATGTCCGGCGCTTTAACCGGGTTGGTGGACATGGAGAGTCCACCTAGGGGAGTTGGAAAACCCTGATTCCAAACTAATGGTGCACATCGGCTCCAGGATCCTGAGAGAACAAATGGAGTACGAACAAATCGTTGGTCACTGGCTACCATGGGACTACATCTTCTGACGTTGCTTCACTGTCCTGTGGATTAGACCTCCAGGTCGAAGGCTCTGGGCGTGGCCCCCTAAGAAAACCACCTGCTTCGGTTTGGGCACGCGGTCAGTATTCCAGCCTTCACACAAGCCGAATGATTTATGTGGCACATATGTATTTGGTCCCTCCTTGGACCAATATTTATGTGTTTAAATAAGTGAATAACCTTCAACCGTTTGGAAGCATCAAGGTCTGAATGAACTGTTTCTGTGTGAAACAGTATAATACGGAATTCTAGATGTACTGTCCCCAAAATTTACAACTATTCAAATTTAAAGGAGGACTGTAATCCATTAAATGGGATAATCTGACCACAACTCCCTTAGAAATATTTGCTATCACGTGAAACACCTTAGCTTGTAAGTAGTGAAACGCTTTAGTAAACACTTACTGCGTATTTTAGGACTCTTAAATTTCGTCTACGAGTAGAATTTTTCGTCATATACAGAAGCTTGAAATAATTGCATAGTTTTGAACTCATGGAATATGTTATGCTGAATTTGGATGAGGTGATGAAAAGATCATGCTGAAAAAAACTATGAAGTGACCAGTCAAATTCCAGTTATAATAAGATTCTACATGATATTCTAAAATCATTGAAGCACGTCCGTCTACTCCAGGTGACCGCGGGTTTGACCACAGATAAAGACGGTTACGTAACGAAATTTTGCGAAGCTTGCGTAAGGACCGAGAAACCTAGTGGTTGGGGCATACTAACGAGGTGCAAGAAGTAGCTGCATCTGGTAGCTACCGGAAGCTCATTCAACTCATCTGAGTCACTAGCAACAGCAAGTCTGGTGTGCGTGAAACGGTCTGTAACGCTGATAGAACGCTAATTGATGAAATTTACCGACGTCTTGGACAATGGGCAGTCTAACTGCTTTGCTGCTCCAGTGACATCGATCAGACTGTTTTGTCCTCTCTGACTAGTGTCGGCTGTTCCACCCAACGAGACCGAAGTCCGCAAGGAACTTCAACTCCGGAAACACTGTACTTTCCTACCTTGAGTATGTAGATTATATAGTCTTACTGTGTGATCTTACCCCAGTCACACAATCAGCAGTTAACCAGCTGGCAATCAGTAGTTATAGGTATGCCATGTGCTTCGCACCTTCCAATTGCGAAGTGCTTTTACAAGACTGGCAGGACCCTGAACCGGCACTCAATCTGGGTCGAGAAGTCTGTATATCTGGGTAGCTGCGTAAGTGTTGGAGGTGTGAATGATAGGGTCGATTCACGCCAGGTCAAAGCCAGAGAGGCTTATGCCAATCTGGGCCATCTTTGGCGCCTTCGTGATGTTGGTCTGACTGTAGAAGGTCGGATCTGCAACGCGTCGATGACAGCAGTTTTCCTCTACGCCTGTGAAACCTGGCCTCTCTGAATTGAGGAGGTTAGACGAACCTGTGTTTTACCATCATCGTCAACGACGGATGCCCCCAAATGCGCTGGTATGGCCGAGAGCGGGGAGGGTTCGCCCTCCCTCTCGAAATACTCTCACACGGCCACGCGTATACAGCCTCTGCCAGGGAAGTCCTACTCACTGCCTTCTCGTGGCGGGGTGTTGTTTACGAAAATGAGAGGACGAAAAGCGAACGTCCGGCGCTTTAACCGGATCCCGAATCAATGGTGCACATGGGGTCCAGTATCCTACGGGAACAAATGGCGTATGAAACAGTCGTTGGTCACTGGCTACCATGGGACTGCATCTCCTTACGATGCTCCACTGCCTTGTGGACTAGACCTTTAGGTCAAAGGCTCGGGGTGTGGCCCCCTAAGCAAACCACCTGCTTCGGTTTGGGCGCCCGGGCAGTATCTCAGCCCACACACTAAAACTATGATGAACTATCTGCTTATAGAAAATATTCGTTTCTCTCCGACTAACATTGAAATGACTGGTATTATTATTATTATTTACCAAGTCATCTATTCACTATTTCCTATTTCTACTTTTTGTATCCGTTTCGACTCAGACAGCAGCTCGCCTATGGTGAAAATTCAGCTTTATCTAAACGTTCTCGAGTCACTGCCTGGTTGAAAATTGTATGTTACCACCGAATACGAGTACTGAAGCAGTTTTTCTGAAACCACGTGCACCATTCAAACTGGCTGCCTTCAACGTTCGCACACTTATGCAGGTCGGACAACAGATAGGGCTGGCTATGTTTTTGGAAAGTCTTAATATCGACGTTTGTTGTCTATCCGAGACCCGTATCCAAGACTCTGGTGAAGTACTACAAATTCGCTCTCCATCTGTCGCTTCAAAAAGCTTGTTTTATGTGCGTTTATCCGGGGACCCTGTGGCATCTTCGTCTGGTCTTGCTGGCGTTGGTGTCGCACTAAGCGCAAGAGCTGAGGCAGCACTAGTCGACTGGGACCCCATTAACAGTCGGTTATGTGCTGTTAGATTAGAAAGTTCCAGCAAAGTGAGAAGAAATCGGCGTGAGAAACTATGTCTTTTCGTCATCTCCGCCTATGCCCCGACAGATTGCAGCCCGGATGCAATCAAGGACGAGTTCTACCACCAGCTAACTGTTCTTCTCCAGAAAGTGCGTTCGACAGATATTGTAGTACTAGCTGGAGACTTGAATGCTCAGGTCGGGCGTCTAGGCACAGAAGAGAGTCGTTTAGGTGGCCGATGGGGACTCGTTGGTCGCAGGACAGATAACGGGGAACGTCTACTGCAACTATGCACAGATCACAACCTGTTTCTGGCTAGCACTAACTTTCGGCACTATCATCGCCGATGTGCCACCTGGCGTCCCCCTTCTGCATCTCAAGTCTGGGCTCAGATTGATCACATCGCGATCAGCTACCGCTGGCGCGGATGTGTACAAGACTGCCGCTCCTTGTGGAGTACCTATCTGGAATCTGATCATGCTCTGGTCTGCGCCAATCTTACCTTACTTTTCAGTGGACAACAAAGTGACCGCCACCAAAGGATTGATGTTAGCAAGCTGGCTGCAACTTCTGTTGCTAGTAAGTACCGAACCGAGCTAGCTTCTAGGCTAGCTACCACTCCACCGAAAAGTATAGATGAGCATTGGTTGCAATTGCATGACGCCATGAAAATGGCGGGTACAGTCTGTTGTGGGTTCGCGAAACGTCCCGCTTACAAGCACTGGGTTTCTTCTGGTTCCTTACAACTGATTGAAGCCCGTCGGTCTACTCCGGGTGACCGTGAGTTTGACCACAGACGAAGGATGTTACGTAATGAAATCGGGCAAAGCTTGCGTAAGGTCCGAGAAGCCTGGTGGTCGGAGCGTGCCAGTGAGTTGGAAGCAGCAGCTGCATCTGGTAATTACCGGAAGCTCTTCCAACTCATCCGAGCCACTGGCAGCAAGAAGTCTGGTGTGAGCGAAACGATCTGCGAGGATGACGGAACGCCAATCACTAACATCCATCGACGTCTTGGACGATGGGCAGAATTTTTCCAAGGGCAGTTCAATTGGCCTACTGCTCCTGCAACATCCGTCAGACTGTCCTGCCCTCCATGGCCGGTGACGACTGATCCACCAAATGAGGCGGAAGTCCGCAAGGAACTCCAACTCTTGAAACGTTACAAATCACCGGGCCCAGATGACTTACCTCCGGTTCTTTTCAAAGATGGTGGCGACTTTCTGACTAAGGGACTGACGACGTTGTTTACAAAGATCTGGGAACTAGAGAGTGTACCAACGTCATGGAATGAGTCGATAGTTGTCCCTATCTTTAAAAAGGGTTCACGTTGTTCCTGTAACAACTATCGGGGGATAAGTCTACTTCCGATTGCGTCCAAGCTATTGGCTTCGGTCATACTTCGTAGGTTGTTCAGAACCCGAGAAGGATTGACTCGCGAGGAGCAGGCTGGGTTTCGTTCTGGTCGAGGTTGTATTGATCATATCTTCACCCTCCGCCAAGTGTTAGAACACCGCCATACTTATCAAAGGCCAACAATCGTAGTGTTTCTTGATATCAGGGCTGCCTTCGATTCGTTGGACAGAACTGTTCTCTGGGATTGTCTATTGAAGAAGGGTGTGCCTGAGAAGTTTATTAACATCCTAAAAGCCCTATACACAAACACCTCAGGCAGAGTGAGGGCATACAACCACCTATCTCCATTGTTCCATTCGAGCGGTGGAGTTAGGCAGGGTTGCCCAATCTCACCATTCCTCTTCAACTTTGCCATCGATGACATTCTGGAAACAGCTCTGATGGATGTAAGTAATGGTGGTGTGGATCTGTTGCCTGGAGAAAGACTTCTCGACCTTGAATATGCGGATGATGTTGTCTTACTGTGCGAGAATGCCCAAGCTATGCAATCCGCACTTAATCAGTTGGCAATCAGTGTCCGTAGGTATGGTATGTGCTTTGCAGCTTCGAAGGGCAAAGTTCTTCTACAAGACTGGCAGGATTCTAATCCTGTACTCACTCTGGATGGTGAGCAGATTGAAGTAGTCGAGAAGTTCGTGTATCTAGGTAGCTGCATAAGTGCTGATGGTGGTGTGAGTGATGAGATCAATGCACGTATAGTGAAAGCCAGAGCGGCTTATGCCAATCTGGGCTATCTTTGGCGCCTTCGTGATGTTAGTCTGGCTGTAAAAGGTCGGATCTACAACGCGACGGTGAGAGCAGTTCTGCTCTATGCTTGTGAAACCTGGCCTCTCCGAGTTGAGAATGTTAGACGACTTTTTGTGTTCCATCATCGCTGTCTCCGAAGGATTGCTAACATCTAGTGGCAAAACCATGTTAGTAATGCAGAGGTTCGGCATCGTGTATTCGGGCACAGAGACGATAATGCAATTGGTGTCACCATCTTGAAACACCGACTTCGGTGGCTTGGACATGTTCTACGAATGTCGTCCCATAGAATTCCACGTCGTGCATTATTTGCCGACTCTGGGACTGGTTGGAAAAAGCGGAGAGGTGGTCAGTATATGACATGGTGTCGTGGTATGAAAGAAAGCTGCAAAGGGCTAGCTTCTGTTGGTCCTTCACGACTCCCTGGTTGGGGTCCGAGAGACGGTGTAACGCAGTGGCCAGAGACGTTATCAGATATGGCTCAGAATAGAAGCCAGTGGCGATCCTGCTGTAACCTCTTACTTTCTTCATAAAAAGTGATTGTATCTTCCTTAACTGAAGGACCTCTTCTGATTGTACCTTTCCGTTTCCCCCACCATTGTTCTCTCTCTCCCTTTTTTTTTATAATTCCCCACGTTCATTACCTGTTTTCTTTTTTTCTCTTTTCTCCTTCTCTTCAAATTATCATTGTTTTGTGTGGCGCATATGTATTTAGTGCCCCCCTGTACCAATATTTATGTTCAAATAAATAAATAATAAATAAATACTACGACGGATTGTTGATATTCATTGACAACACCAAGTTAGTGACGCGAAGGTTCGCAAAGGCGTATTCGAGCACAGCGACGATAATTCAGTTGGTGTCACTGTCTCGAAATATTGACTTAAACATGTTCTACGAATGTCATCCTAGAGAATTCCATGTCGTGTATTATTTGCCGGCGCTGGGATTGGTTGGGAAAGGCAGAAAGGTGATCAGTGCATGACGTGGTGCCGTGGTGTGATGAAAAGCTGTGCAGGACTGATTTCCGTTGACCTTTCACGATTCGCTATTTGGGTCCTAGAGATGGTGCAACACAATGGCTTGAGACGCTATCAGAAATGTCTCTGAATAGAAGCCAGTGGTGGTCCAGCTCTAAATTTCCTTTCAGTATCTTCATATGATTGAGAGAAAATTCTGTAATTGGAATAATTCTTTTTGGAGTTTTCCTTAAATCAACTGCTTACCTCATTTTTTTACTATTATCTCAAGAGCGATCACACTTATACATTAATTTGATACACTACACGATTAGCATCTCGAAAATATATATTGAAAGATGGAACCATAAAACTCTCACGATTTATCTAACTACTAAAAACATCAGTATCTTTCAACCGATAGTCCCATATCACTTATGGTGAATTTGTCAGATTTAAAGGAATATATATGTAAAACAAACTGGTGTGCTATGCGTTGAAGCAAGCGAACTTTTAATATGTATAAAACGTCTGAAGGTTATCAGCGCTAAGAAGGCACAACTAATTGCAACAATCACACCACAACACTTACCTTTAAATGCAAAACCAAATGCGCGCCAACAAGTGCCGTACAATACCCAATATCTTATTTGCACTCTCACCTTATCGTAACATTTCATCACATTTGATTGCTCGTAGGTATGGTATGTGCTTTTCACCTTCAAAGTGCGAAGTGCTTTTACAAGACTGGAAAGACCCTGATCCTGTACTCATCCTGGGTAGTGAGCAGATTGAAGTAGTCGAGAAGTTCGTGTGTCTGGGTAGCTGCATAAGTCCTTGTGGTGGATTAAGTGATGAGATAAATGCAAGCATAGTGAAAGTCAGAGAGGCTTATGCCAATCTGGGCCATCTTTGGCGCCTTCGTGATGTTAGTCTGACTGTAGAAGGTCGGATCTACAATGCGCCGGTGAGAGCAGTTTTCCTCTACGCCTGTGAAACCTGGCCTCTCTGAATTGAGGAGGTTAGACGAACCTGTGTTTTACCATCATCGTCTACGACGGATTGTTGATATTCAGTGACAACACCATGTTAGTGACGCGAAGGTTCGCAAAGGCGTATTCGAGCACGGCGACGATAATTCAGTTGGTGTCACTGTCTCGAAATATTGACTTAAACATGTTCTACGAATGTCATCCTAGAGAATTCCATGTCGTGTATTATTTGCCGGCGCTGGGATTGGTTGGGAAAGGCAGAAAGGTGATCAGTGCATGACGTGGTGCCGTGGTGTGATGAAAAGCTGCGCAGGACTGGTTTCTATTGGTACTTGACGCCTCCCTGGCTGATGTTTTTAGAGATGGCGCAACACAGTGGCCAAAGACATCATCAGATACAGCTCAGAATAGAAGCCAGTGACGATCCTGCTGTAACCTTCTTTTACTTTTTTCATAAAAAGTTACCGTAACTTCTTTAACTAAAAGATTTCTTCTGATTGTACCTTTCCGTTTCCCTCATCATTATTATTACTACATTACCTTACACTAATCTGGTCGTTATCGTTCTTTTTTTACGCTTCTTACCTTCTCTTTTTTTCTTCTCTTCAAATTGTGTGGCGCATAAATATTTGGTGCCCTCTTGTACCAGTATTTATGTGTTCAAATAAATAAATAAATACTTATCGTCACTGTTCGGTTTCAGACATTTAACAATGTCCAATGGGTTGTGGTTTAGCCACTTGGTTGTCTGTTTATTAGTCTATTTTGGATTTGTATATGTTGTAATGTGATTAGATGCGTTTGTCTTAGGGAAGTAATTCTAATGGATATCATCAAACTTCGCATCGTCTGGCAGGAAATCAGTTGGTCGCAATGTGTGGGATAATAAAGAGACAACTTGAGTCTCAGGAGAAGACGACTATTTCGAGAAATCAACACAGAAATATTTTACTTAATTGGTAGTGTTAGCATTTTGAGATCAAAATGTTAGAATAAAGCAGGAGATTGGGATGAAAATAAACGAGACAAGAATAAGTAAATGATATGTGATAAGTATAACACTTAGCAAGTAATAAAACATGCATCTGGCATAGCTGTTCCAATCGGTCGCTGAATTTCGATTGTTGAATGTTTGTGTTGCATTTGTACTAAATGATGATTCCTATGTATTTGATTTAGCGCTCATTACAAATCCCATAATTGATACGTTCAGTAGCACAGTGAACAGGTTCTCCCCGCTGATACCATATAACTTGCCTCCAACACCTCCAAGTTGCAAAGTGGGTAGTGGGCTTCAGCGTAACAAGCTCTTTTACACGCAGACTAACAAAAACTACCAGAGTACTGACCACTCCAAGCACCCTTTAAAGCTTAAAACCATTAATAAGAATGGTAATAATAGGTTTCTCACTTCACATCCTATCTACATTCCCCAGGATCATAATTGTAACTACTCTCAGAAAGTAAACTTTTCACACCCTTTAGTACCAACCCACCACATAGAAACGACTCCTACGTACAATAATAGTCGCAACTTCTTCCAGTTAAGTAAAGCAGACCCCTCTCACGCTAGCGTAAATAGTTACAACAGAGGCTACGCGCCTAACCACCAAGACTATTTTGCAAACAACCATACACTTCACAGTAGGCCTGTACAAGATTTTTTGGAATACGACCCCTAGTGACACCTCTGTTGAAGCATATAGCCCAAGTTATTTCAAACCACATGCAAAACATAAACGCGTTTCCCCCGTACAGTTTCCATCAGAGAGTACTCCCACCATTTCCTTTTAGGTAAACTCCCCAATCAACTTCACTAGCTCATTTGATACATCTCCCACTAAGTCTAGCTATCATAATACCGAGCTATTGAAGAACATTCGATCCCTCACTTCTAACTCACCTCACACCCGCGGGGGTTACAACGACTTTATTCGAGATACTCTCACTCATTTTAACCTAGTAGGCCATTTGTTTAATATATGTCTCATCAACGCTAGGTCGATCTGCAATAAAAAGACGGATTTAGCCCTGTTTGTATCATATATCAACCGCAACACTTCGTAGAAACTATCTCAAAGTTGATTGGAATAACTTCCACAATTATTTAAAAAGCACGGATTGGGGAACTTTCCTTACTGCAAACAATACCGACACACCAATCAATATATTTTATCTCAACATCAGAAGTATCATCAACAAAATCGCACCTTTAGAATACTGTAGACGTGCGGTCTCTTAAGATCTGTACATACCGGTCGGTACACGAAGACGTCTTCAAAGACATTGTATTCGATTCCACAACTTTAATGACGTTTCCTCTTTAGTGACGATGACTGAAATATTTGTCCGAACAGAGGCAATAAGTACACAAAAAGCAGTCGTACAGGAAAAACGTGCAGTCGAACTTAATAATAAATCCTCCGCATTCACCATACTCCTTCAAAATAAGCTTAAACGTTCCAAATCAAGAGGGAACATATTCATTAAAGACAAGCAAGTTTACAAAGACCCTAAACTTGTTACGGAACTATTTAGTGAACACTATTGTTGCTCACTAACGAAAAACCTCTAAACGACTCAGAACCAATCCCAGTACCTCCCTATGAAATTACTAATGTAGACTTCAATGTACAAAATATCCCAAATCCCTCTGCTGGTTAAATATACATTTTTCTTCCTAAGTGTCATGTATTTTTTTTCTATTGCAAGTAGACAGATAACTCAGTAATCTTATGGATGCTGATCCGCTAAGGGCGATCATACGAAGCTCAAAATTGATCATAAAATCTTGTGAGTTGCTCTGTTTTATTTTTCTTACCCTAAAAATTTTACAATTTTATACTCTTTCATATCATTTGATTTGCTATTAGTCCTACTATCTTTAAACCACATATAATCTAACCTGTTTTTTTAACTTTCGAAATGAGTTATCTTCAAAGCAGTGTGATATATTAAGTGGACATCTAACCCATAATACAAACGCTTCAACTATCTGATTTGCTTGTAACATGGAACTAGTGGAGACAGTGTATTCCAACTATGGGCTTTGATTAAAGCAGTACGCATACTTAACAAAAACGTAAGAGAACCTAACATCACGAAACGGAGGGGTGGCGTTATTGCACAGCAAACATGATGGCAGGGAGATAACTTCAATTCACCCATGTCTGTAGGGCAGAACATTTTGTTAAATTACGGCTCCTTATGGTCTAGTGGAATGTCACAACTAATGGTATTGATGCTGATTTATCATGCAAAATACCTCATTAAATCGTGTTTAGAACGTTAAATTGGTTTCACTTCCTACCCAGCAATCCTATTACAGGCAAACTAGACAGTTCGATAAAAAAACGAGGGCTACTCTAGACCCTATAAAATCTAAAAGGGCTTCAATAGCGTCGACAAAAATGTGGAGACAGCCATTTGTGTATCATAACATTGTTTTTAGCACTATATTTTATAACTACATATTCTCATACTCTCAGTTTCTTTCTGAATCACCTCCATTTGTCAGTTGATTATCCACTCACACCTTGTTTACACTTATTTTTTTAACTTATTAGGATGCTCCTGCTTACTAAATACTTTAATTAAAAAAATCAGACTGAATAGTCATACCTTAGCTATTTCTTCATGAACACTCTCTGCTCTGCTTCTCGTCCTTTTTTGTTTTCTTTTTTTCTTGCATCATTTTTCAGCCCCCTTGAGATACGGATCGGGTGACCTCGCCCTGAACAATCCTTAAAGCCTCAAATATTCCAAAGGGATGTAAAATTGAGATTTCTAGAAGCCCTCAACTGCACATGAATCTACCATCGACCATCAGTTGCACGTCGCAACGCAACTTTCATGAAGCGCGCCAACTGTGATACTGACTAAAACCATTCTACATTCATATCTTATAAATTATCGACCCAGCTGAGTAATTTACTACAGTTGGAATTTGTATTATTTGTAACAATTTGATCTTGTCTGTAAACTGGCATACCTCATGTAAAAAACTGTTATTTGAGAATAAATTATTATTATTAATATTATTACTCATCTAGTTCTATTTGTGTTGAATCTTACTATTTTGGGAAGTGTTAATTAATGGCCTGGTATCTGACTAGTTAGATTGGATGAATGATCGTTATCTAATGATTGCTGTCAAAATATACGAGAATGAAGTTTTGAATACGTAAATGTTGCACACTCATCGATCTAGACATATAACCACAGGAACGAGGCGAAGGAAGCGGAGAGAAGAGAGAGAAGCGAAATGACGTGCTGTCGAGACGGCAAGTGTGTGGTGGGTAAGATATCAAATGCATACACATACGTTTACACAAAAAGCAGTCAAGGTTGATAATTCAATAATTAACAACGTCAAACTCAACAACAAATACATTGGTTTGTCCGGAAGCCCATGTAAGTTATGTGGGCTTCATATAGCGACCGACACTAAAATTAGTTAGAACGTCAACTTGAATATTTCTGATTGACATATTGGCGTGTCGATGGAGCCTGTGATTCGAAAGTTGGATTTACGTTCAAATACTGAGGACTTCGAAGATTACATGGAAAAGCTTGAAATCTTAATTTTGACTAAGATATCTGTCAAATGTAATAAACTCGTGGCTCGTTTCTGTGCATTTATCAGAAAGGATACCTACAGCTTATAAAGATATTTGCCATTTCCAGATAAACCTATTTCACTTCCCCATGAATTACTCAGAGATCTAGTATTAAGTTATGTAAAATATATATTTTTTGAATGTAGTGAAAGACCAAAGTCTCATAAAATTATTCGTCAGATTATACTAAGTGTTAGAAATTTTATCCCCGGACCGCAGAAACAAGCCTCCAAGTGCAATTTCGGTGATCAACCTCATATCTTGTTGAGTGACTGATTATAGGAATTAGCATATTAAATCTGGAAAGAGAGCTTACACAAATGCTGAAGTGTTTCTTCCATGATGCCAGTACATGAAAGCGACTTTCAGGCTATTCTGATTAGCATTTATGGCCATACAAACAGGCGTTGGGACAAACCTAATCCCCGTTTGGGTGAAAGCACGGATAACTGCTCGTTAAAGAGTTGGAAAGTATTGAAAAAAGATGGGCATGAGTTCGGTAAATATTCACCATGTGGTAAATTTCATCGGCGTAATTCATGTGTATTACGTCATCCTATGTGTTTTATTCGTGAAGAAATCGGACACATCAAATCGGTTTGTAGAGCTACTGTTCATTTCGCCAACACTGGTAAGAACCTCGTCAGTCCGGTCCTATTCTGGTAATCACAAAAGATACTTATTTAAAACCTTGAGTAATTCACTTCACATATAGAAACAATTATGTTTATCCGATAGTGCTTTTCATAATTTTATTGTTGACACTAGTAGTATGAAATATTTCAATTCACTAGGAAAGTTGGAGTCACCAAACCGACGGACGTTTCTATTTTGAGCATTACCAGTCGTAAACGCCTTACTCTTGGATGCTGTAATTCACTGATTAGGGATGATATGTTCCAATTACAGCTCATGAATCCCTCACCAGTGGTTACGATGATCTATCCTGGATCCATGACATTTACCAATGCTTCAAAGAATACTTTCCTCACTAATCAACGAATATGATTCTGGTGAAATGCCTGATAACTCGTTTACAACAGAATCGAAATTCAAGGACTTGTACAGAACTCCAAGACTTCCCTTTTCTGACGCCAAAGAAGAAAATGCAAAGGTCTTGGAAATACCAACCAATTTTATTACTGTTACGAAATTTAAAGATTCGGAGAGTGGAGTAGATGACATTTTTTCAGCACTGAAATCTCAGACTATAAAGAACAACGGATGTTTCAAAGTATTTTTTTCTCAGACATGCTATACGATAATATGTTAATACCATCCTGCGACCAATCACATCATATCGCCTTAACTCATATTTTGCCTTTTATTCAGATCTCGTTTTAATTATGCTTTATATTCTTCATTCTTCACTGTCAGAAATCTTTCAGCTGATATTGGTTAACGATTGACCTTTTATCACTTAATTTGCTGTTGCATGTTGCCGGACCATTAACAATAAGGTCGTGTTCGACGAAACTTGAAATCACGGCGTTGTTCACTGCATGACTGTCAACCTTTGGCTGTCTGCCTAGAAGTGTTCCTGGAATCCTTTCAGACATATATTGGATTCCATCTTGTTGAGACTGCTTTTATTAATTCTCAGGTACAAAATGATTTTTTATTAACTATTTCTTTTGTTGTGTAGCACGTTAGTTTGTGCCAGAGAAACATTTGACTATATAGTATATGCTAATGATCTCTAAGTATCTTTTAAAATGCCTTTTAAGCCTAACTCCAAAACTTGCTCTATGAATTATCACCGAAATAAACGGTATGACTTGGGATGTGTACTCCACACTAGTAGTCAATTCTTGGAATCATCTGCAAGCGGAGATGGCTAAAGAAATTTCCAAGGAGCTATTCGGGAGAAAACCTGATATATGTTTTAGGGCCTGGACAGAATTTCATACTAATTTATGGATGATTCCCTTCTATTTATTTAATATATCTACGTCTCTGGAGGCACTGGTAGTCCACTCCTACTGTACATGGCGCACCGAAAGCGAAATTTTAATTTCATCTATAACCATTTGAAGTGCCTTGAGCAGTTGTTTAGGCCGTCACAACGAGGCACGCTATTAGAGTTCAATGTGACCTCACTGATCTATCACCAACAACCAGGAATATCCGGTTTTCATTGTCAGATTGGAACACCCAAGCACTTCGAAGGAAATGAACTGCGTCTTCCCTTGGTGCTAGATACTACGACAACAAATCTGACTATGGTAATCATACCGCGGTTAGACTAATATGAGGTAAATCTAGCTATCATAATCAACGGCTCTCTTCCTGGTTGATTTAACTACAACATGCACATATGCGTTTGATTGCAAACACAGCAGTTGTGGACAAGTTACTAGATCCACACGAGGTTGCTTGTTGAGACGGTCAATACTACCGTTTGACGTCTAAGTGTCTTTCGTCTCCTATTCTTGTGTAGCGTATATTTACTCATTTATATAATTTTTCTCCATCAAAACGTATATTTTCTTGCTTATATGACCTCATATTTTGCCTTTAGTCTACTAAATAGCATGTACATTATTAACGTTGCCTCCAAAACTTGTACTATGACTAGCAGAAGTAGAGATCTCAATAAATGGTTTGACACTAGGTCAAAAATACTCGTTCCTAGCAACATAATCATAAGAAAGTTCAAGTAGACATCATATAAAGAACCTCTAAGCAATATGCGCAACATGGATCATTCGGCTCAAACACTGAATTCTGAGTCTTTAAGTAGGTAATCAGGATCACTCTCTTACTCACAGTTTTATTTTTAGTGAGACCAGTAAGCAAAGGATTAATTGGAGATAATGGGGTCCGAAGATGCTCGTAAGTCAGCCTACCAGGGAGAGGCAACATGAGTACAACAGATGTATCGCATGGTAGTTGCTTGTCAAAACCAAAGACTCAATATTTAGACGCGATTTCTGTATTGGCTGAGTCCATTGTCTCCCTGATATCACAAGATATAAGCGGTACTGCGGATTTATGTAAGATCAATCCTGTCCACGGTTCTGGTATGTATGACTGCGGTGTACAAGATTCGAGAATGAGACATTCTAAAGTTCTTTCACCTACCAGACAAGCTTTATATCAGTTCTCTGAACCTTGTGAGTCTATTGGATTTACTGGTCGCAGCTTTCGTCTGAATGAATCTACAACAGTTCTCTATGAGGTACGTGTTCGATCACCACCAGAAAATTGCCCACTCATGTTATATGACGCGAACTCCAAAGGTTGTTGATTTTTACGTGGTCTTCCCCCGTTACCTTTAATGCCTTACGTTCCACATAGTTCACTTCCTTTCGTTCATCAACGTACGTATGGTGAATGAATATTTCATTTACGTCTATCCCAAGATTTTTACCATCAACTAAGCTAAGTTCTCGGGGTCTGTGGTCTGTTAATATGAACCATACATTATTTTAAATTATGTCAGGGTAATTTAAAATACATATTTTCTGGTCTGATATCTACAGCACCTGGAGAAAAATCAAATCAGTCACTAAGGAGGGTAATATTAGGCTGTATAAGCATGCTAATCAATCTTTATCGTGCTCTGATATTTCCACGACTACATTAGATCTGGACAAACACTTTGGTATGATATCTCTTAAACTTGTTCCTAGATTTAAATAAAACCAATCGCAAACCGTGTGACCAGAAATTACCTATTACTGCTTGTGATCCACCCAAAGTGTCGCTTGTTGAGAGCACTTTTTGAAAATTGTGGCTGGCTTCAATCATTCAGCAAACGCATAAACGGATGCACTTTACAGGGGTTCACTGATAGCAAGTAAGTCCGCCTCTAATATTGTGGATCTTGATTATTAACCCGAAACTGTATTCTCTTCTTCAACTGAGTATAAGCAGATCGGCCAACCAGTAAATGCTTGCAATAAGTCTATACGCAACCCTATCGATCTTAACAATTTTCAAGTAAATTCTAAGAGCGATCAGAAAGAAATTAAAGCTCCTCAAACTATTCACGATTTATCATTATACAAACGCCAAACAGTGTTCCTTAAAATTCAGATCTTGAAATTATAAGAACTGATGAACCGAGTGGCCATATATGTTACGTCCAACTTTTCGCTCCTTCTCGTTTTTGAAGTACTGTATATCGATCTATTTGCAATTTACGAACCTAAATTAACAATAGAACCAAACTCCAATTTAGGTACCAAAATTTACTCGCAATTTACAAGTAGCCGACCCAAATGTCGTTCTAACAACAATAATTATAACAATTACAAAACAAACCTTCAATTTTGTAGGTTCCCAGAGCAAAAACTCTCAAATACCAAACCAAACACAAAGAGAAATTAAAATGTCCGAAAATAATGGTATAAACAAACAAGTTCAAAAGTTGAGTAAGACAAATACATCCAAAAAACAGAGTGAAATTAATAACACTTAATATAAAGGTTTTATTCAGCCAAATATCTTCAGCTCTCTCGTAATAATATATATGCTCGAGAGTGCTGAAAAGACGTAATTATAAGCAGAATGCCATTGCCTATGATATGTCTGATAGTGAAAACATAAGGTCGGTTAAAACTACTCTACTATAGGAGTGTAGATAGTCACACCTTTGTGGTGTAACTTAAAAATCAAGCGAAATCTAAACTAAAGTATTCCGTCTCATTTTCTTTTAGTTTATCAGGGCCAAAGAGGGGAATCACTTCAGTAATTGTCGTCTTTTACTTCGGTGCATTTCAATTACAAAAAACATTAGAATAATCTATGACATGATGTCATTCTAAAGGTGAATCACCAAAGAAAGGCAGGTCAAACAATCTAATACATTCACTGACAACAGTCACAATTATGGCCACACAAAATCCCTCAAGTGACATTCCTCTGCCCTCACAAAATTTAAGCCACACTGTATGTGAATGCTTGTTCAAAATTCGAAACTACACATAAAACAACTGCAAATATAATCCAGAGACCTAACGCTCAACTAATTCCTAGTCTCAAGTAAGCTATACATCTAAAATCCCCCAGGATTATTCCAGAGCCACCGATAAAACCCCAACAACTATGCTTGACAGATATCCTCCTAAAACGGCGCTGCAAGCTTTGGCCATTTGGTCACTGAAGTCATACGGACTTCCTTGAAAATACCTGCGAACGATTCATTGCCCGTAGCCGAAAACATTCATTTGTTCGCAGCATTGGTAGGTCCTAAGACACACAAGGGATTAGCAATACTTAGTTACTCGAGTGCGCGGCTACGCCTGTCTATGACCTTGCCTTCTCATGGCACTGGCAAATGTTTTAGGATTAACTTTAATAGTTTTAAGGATCAGAACACTACTATATACAACATGAACGCCTCTTAACAATAGTTTCAGGGGATTTCTTATTTTCAACCCAAAACATACAACCCTTTGATTGCCCCGCTGAGGATAGGCTGGTCCGTAGCAAAAAATCATTACAATGCTGATCTATCTGGGTGCGCGTCTAATGATTCTAAGCTTCACATGAGGTAAACTACCTAATACGATCTTTGGTTCTCACCGCTTCGACACAAACGCCATCCCATACGTCTTTTGTTTTCGTCCCCTCGACATTCCTGCTGTGAGGCCTAAAACTGTTGAGCGTGATATTTCCACTCTTTTAGGACTATCATTTATATACTCTGACCAAATACAAATAGATAAACCTCACTTCACCAACAAATGCCCCAGTTCCGACAGCTCCATATTGGACCATTCTAACTATTTTCCAAATGCACCACTTATCCATACAACCCACTCTACTTCTCCTTCTACCTCTGAAAATGTTTATTCTTTTGCCATACCACCCTTTGACTACTTCTCTCCCACCAGCCATATTGATAACAAACCAAACGAACAAGAATATAAAGTATATACTCCTATAACAAAACGGCCATCCCATTAGATTTGCACCCTGCCCCTCTACTAAATGAATATTTGTAGAATTACGGTTTATTTCGTTACTAGTACTGCTCCAATGATAGGCCTAATCCTAAAATTGTAAATTTGTCGTGATGTAACTGCCTAATATATAAGATCTTACGTGGAAGCCACATCATTGTCTACATCGACTCATTGTAGCGTAAAAATCACCAATATGTGATGGAGAACACATTTAGGTTAGAGATAGAACAATATATTTAATATGAATAAAAGGTATGAACTACACAAAAATGATCACGCTTGCGAGGTCAAGCCATGCCATTCGATTCATTTGGGTTCTTTCGATTTTTTCCTCTCACCTTCTCCATTGTTGGTTTTTTTGGCGTCAAATGTTGAATATCTGTTTTCTCACTTGCTCACGTCCAACTTTGAGGATTGTATGATTGGAACTCAATGCCACTACATTCTCACCATGAGTGACACTACTGTTGACCACTGTTAAGTCTGGACTAAATAACTTAACCCGTGTACACACACTAGTGCTTCCAAACAACCCTTTGCTTGTCATGATAGCGGAAAATTGATTGTCCTCCGATATCTCGGATTCATACTCTCCAGTAGACACCTATAAAAACGTCTGTTGTGATTAAGGCTTTGAAAAGGGTTTTGTTCTGAAAAAAACACTAATATAACAATCTATTGATCCTTGAATTCAGCATTTAACCATAAGAAATAATCTGTTCGAAACAGTGAAATATACTTGAAGTAGGGAAACGGACCGCCTACCTTGCAGGGGTCGATTCGCTCAGTCAATCCGAATATGATCAATCAAGTACACGATCGTCCAATACTGTAGCCGCCGGAAATTAAATCTCTAAGGACGAATACTTTTTCTTTTGCATGTAAATCTCTTTGCTAGTCCCTTACAACCATGATCTTGTTATATGTTGATGATATCAAGATATGGTAAGTGGTACGAGGCGAAATGGATGGTTCAAAGCTTCAAAATGAACTATAGAGATGAATGACTTACAATTCGTCAGTCGCTGATAAATACTTTCATTTGGACTGTGATGCATATTGGTCATGGTACATATGCATTCGTGGCGAATATTGTCGAGTTACCTGTTTAACAGTCATACATTGACCTCCTAGTCATCACCAGCTATGAATTTTAAACATCCACACTTCTATGCAACAGGTGATCAAGGTTTCAAAGCCATTTAATCAAAATATAGGGCCTATAGCAATGAAGGCTTTGAGACCTTTCCGACTTTGCATATAGTGTTCACTCTTCCAAAACATGAGTATTACATATGAACAGCTAGCCGAAAACCCCACAACATGAGAGAAATGAACAGTAGGCAAAAACAACCTGTCGAAATGTTATGTCATAAACATTCTACCCCATTCGATACAAACAGCGTAAGACCTCCATGGAAGCCATAGACTGTCTCATCAGAGCGAGATATAGGACCAGTCATCATTAAGACCTTGGATACCAGCTCAAACTATATGGAGGATCTAAACAAAGTAGGTGTAACTCTGGACTTTTGTGCGAATACAACTTGGCTCAATCACCTTAGAACTGTATAAGACACTTTGAAAAAATACGGCCTCATCACGTTCCTCAGAGACATCTAGAAGATCACACACCAAAGAACAGAACCAAGGTACTCCCATGCTTTTTCTCACTAAGAGCTGTTCTACTCGCAATGCTTTCCAAGCCAAATTAACCACAGCACTCTCAGTGGACAGCCTCAAGAAGACACTAGATGAACGGATTGACATCTCTTGCATGGGTCAGCTGTGTCTGATACATTTTTTATAATTTAACTACTGCTATCATCACCACATAACATTCAATTATTCCTGTACCTCTTATTATCATCCCCGATTCCCCCTTATTCTTACATTTTACTCTCTTCATACTATCTGCATTAACCTAATTATTTGTTTATCGAAACAATCGCCTTCTCTTAGCATTCGAATTTTCTGTCTATTGTTTCTCAAATTGCTACCAACCAACCTGCTTATTGGTGACGCAAAAGCTGCCGGTATTCAAAAGTTTTGCTTCCCTGAAGCAAACACACAAACTGAAAGATATATAAATCCATAAATAACTATCAAACTGACTACATTAGTACATTTGAGTGGCCAGACAACTACCCAATGAACATTACCGAATACCCAGAACCGTACTGAGAATACAAGAAACAAGAGCAAGTAAATCAAAAGGGGCAGTGATTTTGTACTTCTTGTGATTATCCTTGCTTTTGTGTAATTGTTGCATCAAAAGCATTCTTGGTCTATATAAAGTACTTTAGTTAAGGTTATAAATCTTGCTAAGGTTTGTCTTGTGGTAACCTTTTACTCATTACTGACACTCGTGTTCATACTGTGATCATATCGTGTTTTACATCCTAATCTGACTCAAATGGTTGGTAGTACTCACAAATGTGGACAACCACACTGTTCCCTGCGGAGGAAGGAATGCAGTGTGATGAATGCAAAAGGTGGTTCCATAAGATGTGCACCCGTTTAAATCCCACTGCATATAAAAGATGTTCGAAGCCTAAATCACATTTGCTTTGCATGTTTTGCTGTGCGAATAAGACGTTACTAATACAGGAGGCTATGAGCCTATTGGCTTTGACCTGTAGGAAAAACGATGGCGCATGCGCTGATAACACGAGCACTGACAGTGACGAATGTGTCAGTGTAATACCTGCTGTTACGAGACGCCTCAAACACATGACTTTGATTGACAGAAAAGTGAAATCTCCGTTAACATTAACGAGGGAAGAAGTACCATCTGAAACTGACATTGGTAACCATGCAACACTAGTGTAAACTGAAGACCATCACTGTTCAAAATAGTTCCGTGTCCTGATGGATGAAAAATGAACTAAAGTACGGAAAGAATGAAGCAAAAAGAAAAAGGCTGTGGGCAGTACGCAAGTGGTTAGCAAGTCATTGTTGGACTCCCATTGTGAGTCACGAAATGCACTACCAAAATCCGATAGTAAGAGGGAAACCCACCCTAGTGTGACTGAAATGAAGAATCTGATATCATCGAATATTATTGTAAGTAAATTGCTGGAGTCTAACGACCCTGATCCCCAAATTAGACACGAGCATGATTTAGAGAATCTGGGAGAATATATCCGTAGTATCTTACCAGATAACTCTAGAGGACTTCAGGTCAAAAAACTGGTTAGAATAGGCAAGAGGGTCGAGGACAATGTTGAACTTCGACCATGCAGACTACCTAAGGTAATCCTAGGATCAGAAAAGCAACGGGATCTCCTGTTAAGTAATGCTCGTTGTCATGACAATTCCGATATTCGAGTTAGACCTGATATGTCTCTCGAAGATAGAATAAAAAGAAAGAAAGCACTAACTGAACTAGAAATCCGCCAACAAAACGGTGAGGAAAGTCTGCAGTTAGTGGGTCTTCGGATAGTCAGGTCTTGGAAGCGAATGCTACCAAGGCCTAGGAGTTTTATATGCCAACGCTCGTAACCTAAGAAATAAGTTCTATGAGCTAGGAGCATTAGTGGAGAGATTAAGGCCACTCACCGTAGCAGTGACAGAAACTCGGTTAATCCATGACTTTGACATTACTCCAAAATTATCCAGATACCATTACCTAAGGAGTGATAGACATAGATATACAAAAGGAGGTGGCGTCCTGTTACATATGGCCAATAACATAAATATCCGCTCCTCTACTAGCGAATCCCACGACAGCGGTACTTGTGAAGTCATTAGCTGTAAATTGGCTATTGGATGTAGTACATTTATGCTCGGTGTCATCGCAGCCCAATCTGCTTAACTGATGACTTTATTTTAGAGCACATTCATCTTTGGAGTGCAAATACCAGATGCGTGGTAATAGACTTTAATGCACCTGACATTAGTTGGACTGAGATGACCGCGGAAGGATCTATAAACTCCTTTGACAGTAGGTTCCTGATAACAATAATGGAGCATGCATTAGTGCAGCATGTATCCAAACCTACACGTTTTGGTGCTAATCAAGGCTCTTCTCTGTTGGACTTGGTAATCGCTCACGAGACTAAGGACATTGTCGACCTAAATATTCTTTCACAGTTAGTGAACAGCGATCACGCTGTTTTATCATTCTCGTTTAGAACTAGGGACATGTTATACGATCAGGTCACACCCCGCCCAAATGTATGGAAAGCTAACATATTATCCATTCAAGAATGTGCTGCTAAGACAGATTGGTTTGTAGATACCAACTTATCAGTTGAAGAAGCATGGTCTGCATTTAAAGATAAGTTTATTTCAGTTACTTCCTCGTTCATATCACATCTGGTACCGCGAAGACCGGATAACAGTCCACCATGGATAACTAAACCAGTCAAGAAAGTTCTTAGAAGAAGGAAGAAGCACTGGAATATGTTCATCTCTACTGACTTAGAACAATACAGATCCAGTTATTGTAAGACTAGGAATGCCTGTAAAGCGTTAATAAGTAAGACTGGACGATCATATGAAAAACAATTGGTTAGGGATTTTAGATATAGTCCGAAACGGTTATTCTCGTATATAAAAAGGCGAACTCAGAGAATCAATGGAATCCCATCAATTTTGATACAAGAAAATCCGTTAATCTTGGCAGAAAATGATACCGAAAAAGCTGAAGCTTTATTGGAATATTTCAGTAAAGTGTTGTCTATCACTAATGAGGAACGACCAACGATTCATTATGATCGTGGCGGCTCGCTGATGGATTCTGCGGTCATTGAGAAAGGTACTGTTTTAAGGCTACTTCAGCATCTCAAACCTGATAAGTCCAGTGGTCCTGATAATATTCATCCTAGGATTATGAAAGCCATATCAGGCATAATTGCTGAACCATTAGCGATACTGTTCGACATGTCTTTGAGGAAGTTCAGACTGCCCAGAGACTGTAAACACTCTATAATAAGTCCGGTGTATAAGGCTGGGAGTAGGGATTTAGTTAGTAACTATAGACCCGTTAGCTTAACTAGTGCAGTTGTAAAACTGATGGGAAAGATCATTCGGATATCTGTTATAAACTATGTTGAAGGGCATAATCTTTTCTCCAGGGAACAACATGGTTTTCGGAGAGGCCTATCATGCTTGACAAATCTCATTGCAAGAGAAGATTGGGCTTCTGCAAAAGATCGGAATATTCCTATAGATGTGATCTTCATAGACCTAAATAAGGCCTTCGATATGGTCTCGCATTCTGATCTTAAATTCAAACTAGAACGTTTTGGAATCCTGTATACAGTCGTAGATTGGATAAATAACTTTCTCCATGACAGGAGACAAAGGGTAAAGGTTAATAAGGCTCTCTCCTCGTGGATGCCCGTAAAAATAAGGTTCCCCAAGGTTCAATCCTCGGTCCTCTTCTCTTTTTACTTTATGTAAATGAATTACCAACCGTAGTAAAATCATCCGTTCTACTCTTCGCTGATGACATAAAAATTTGGAGACCCATACACAGTATGTCGAATAGGATAGTATTACAGAATGATCTAAGTTCATTGGTGGCATGGTTAGACAGGTGTTCACTTGAAGTAAATTCTAATAAGAGTTTGGCGATGCAATTAATTAAAAATGATGAATCGTATCACTATACAATATGTGGGTTCGTACTACCCAAAGTAAGAAACTATAAAGATTTGAGAGTCATATTAAGTAATAATCTCAAAACCACTAGTCACTGTAAGGCTGCTGCTGCGAAAGGCTATAAGATATTATGGTCTATTCGTAGGTCTCTCCAGTATTTAGATCATGAAATGTTTAGATTATTATACCCGATTTACGCGTGACCACATTTAGAATATGGGATTAAAGCAGCGAGTCCTTGTTGAAAGTATGAAGCAGATATGCTGAAAAGAGTCCAACGACAAGGTACTAAGATGGTAAAAGGTCTGTCTGGCCTATTTTATGAATACAGACTGAGACACCTTAACTTATTTCCGTTATCCTAGTGTAGAATACTGGGTGATCTAATATTGGCTTATCGTATACTGAACGATGACCTTGGTATTAACATATCCTATCTTTTACTTCTGTCTAGGACTGATCAGTTGAGAGGACGTTGGAAAAAAGTTCAAAAACCGGGCTCAGATCGTTTACGTCTGGAGTTTCGTTTCTTGCACCGAGTAGTGAATTACTGGAATTCTCTACCGGGATACGTAATATCAGCACCTTCTGTTGATACATTCAAAACAAGATTGGACATCCACGGTATTATAAACTGCAAGGATTAATATAGGTCGATAGACCTCCTATTCTTATTACTGAAGACTGTACAAGCTTGTGAATATTGGACATTAGGTTGATGGCATTGAGGAAGTTTGGGAATATTATCGAAAGGTGCGCTACGTTTTTAACGTGACTTGCCGGACATGTGTATGGACGTACCGTTCTAACTAGTTGGTGACACTGCACTTAAATCACTAAATCCAAAACGTGTTTGTAAATCTATTGAGGTTCACCTGATACTTTTGTTCTAGCTACAAACATCTCTTTTCCTAACACGTATCCAAGGCTACAGGTAACTTTATTGAGGCTTGCAGTGACAGTGAATGCTGCGTCCCTCCTTGTGTTACGTACGTTTAGTAACAACACCTAAGCGGTTCCTAAAACATAAGCGCCCTGGAGATAGGATGATGCCACCACCACACTCCATATCATTAACCGTTGTTGGCAATGGACGTGCTGGTTCCTCAAAATCGATGCTCATTGACACAGGAGCATGTCGTTATTTGGTCAACTGTGGTGAGTCAACGCAAAGAGTCTTGGCAGAATATCGGTAATGATGCCCTTAGTTCACCTAATCATTAGGATGAAAACTTCGCGCATACAACATGTCTTTCTTACGCGTATGTCTTGGGATTGCACTTCTGGATTACTAGGTTAGTACAAATGCTAGTTGTACATATTTTGAGGTGTGGCATTGACTGCAAAGGCCGCAGGAGTTAAGAAGTTAACTATACATGGACCCTCAGAGCTAGTAAGTTATCCACCATTAAAAATATTATATTGTATCAGCAAAATATGTACTTTCAATGTTATTAGGAAATATTTATCAGGCAGCAGGTATTGAAAATTTAAGTCCAAATAAAAGTAGTATCAGAATATCTTTTGCAGACAGCGGTCGTTTTTCGTCGCTCAAATATCATTCTGTACAGTGTTAAATATTCTCTACACTGTCTTCACTGTTAGTTGATTCAGATATGGTAATCAGCAAAGCTCTATTTCATAACTAGGGAGCATGAATATTTGTTAGTCATTGTAACTTTTCTTGTTCTTGTTTCAAGAAGGGATTAACTTTTTGCTACTAGCGTTCCACACTGTCTGATATCCATATTCACCAAAGCAGTTATATCCATTTGCAGCTCTTCCTTATAATGCTTCCTAAAAGTTTCTTGTTCTTGTCCTCACCTTAATTTTTACATATATGGTGTGTCCACTTTAAATTTTGTTTTTAAAGATATCTGTTTAGAAACTAATTAGACGTGTAAATTTGGAAAATCACCTCTTACTACAAAAGTTGTTGGGCTAACTAACCTAAATGAGTCTTCACTTTGCATAGACGCTTAGATAGGTCTGATAAAGAAGCTAATATTAATCCTGCCTGCAAATGGTTCTGTCCTATGTCTCCTTGACTAAAAGTTGTTTTAGAAGCGAATCCGTAGCATGAAAAGTAATCGATCACAGAATATAGGAAAACGTTAAAAACTCACTCTTGTTTCTATTAAGTAAAAGGGACTAGATTATTGTAACTATGTAAGAGGAGATTAGTCTTGTTTAAGACATTATTATTCTGGATAAAACGTTTTGATCAAACCAAAGGCAATCTCAGAAATATTTTGGAGGTTGTCCTTCTAAATTTGAAAAAGCAATCTGACGGTGTTGATGCAATTCATTGGTTATAATTACTAGTAAAGTGGTCATATATATGTCACCTGGTGTACTGTTCAAATTTACCTAATTAGAGGCTCTTGGGAGAGTTTTGCCGATACCATGTCTTGATTTAAGTTAGAAAATAGCAACGCTAAGATAACTTGCGCTACCGAAATTAAAAGGGTCACAACCGAAATACGGCTAATATTTAGAATCAGGTAGGTCGTCTAAGTCTGGTTGTAGGTTAACGTTAGTTTTCATTTCGCGATCTTGTAAATACTGTTGGTTAAACTTTTGTCACGAGTATACTTTTATGCTATGATAGCCACCTAGTATTTGATATTACTGATTGGAAGTGTAATTAATGATATTTCGTTTTTAATTCAACACCATGGTTATAGCTTATAGGCGCTCCTGATGAATGTAAAATATTCAAATCCAGGTAACTCCAAGTACTAATCTAGTGTACTGTTACTTTATACCAGGTGTTAACCTAGTATATGCTAGTTATAGTTTCGGTACTTATTCATAACGACTGGAACAGTTACTTCGCTTATGTGGAACGTAAGTTTAGCCTCAAAGTAAATATAAAGACGATTTTCGTATAAAGGATGATTCTTGTTCAGGGGTTATGTTATTTGTTGATATTCCTAGGCGTTTGTATTATGCAATTGAGACTAAGTATTTTGAATATTTTACACTCATCTATCGGACCATTAGTGGATGGACCAACTCACTTCCGTTTTCAAATGTCTAGGCATTGTCTGAAACAGTTATAACCCAAAGCCTAGCACAAAAGTCTGTTCTTAGTAATTGAAAGGGACTTCTTCCCTCTCATTGTTTCTTTCGTGAATCAATCAAATTCCAAATTTTTGTCGTCGTTGATAATACTAAGTTTTCTGTTTACTTCCTAAAGAGGGATAGTTTATCTGCTTACTCAAGCCAAACATTACAATTAGCTCTAGACCTTTGTGTTCGATGGATCGCCTTTAGTATTATGAATAATAGTTATGCATGCACCTAACATTTGATCCTAACATCCTAGGTCTTGAAATAGATCTAAGTTCGTACATCTGTTATAGTTCTGTGTCAAAAATATACTATTTGTGTCTGATTACCTGTCTACCAAGTTTAGATCTTTATCGCATTTTTGATGATTAGTAATTTCTTTTTATATTTATGCTTAAGTAGTCCTTACAAATTTACAAATCTAAACCATTATTAGGTCATTTTAGATGATAATTTACAAGTTTTCAGGTATATTAATATCCCTTTACTTCATGCACATTATTTGCATTTTAAGGTTTTTTTATGCCCTTAGGAACATCTGATGCAATTGACTCGTCCGTTTACTGATTGTAAAACAACCGATATCGGTAAGTTTTTCGATGCTCTTTAATCGAATAGCCCTCTTTTATGATCATAAGCTCTCTTTTCCATTAATCATCTAGCTGCATCTTAGCCAGTTCTTTGCATACTTTTTAAAATCTACTCAATTTGGTGTTTTCTCTTCGTTTCAGTCTTGAGTGAAATTCATAAGAAGTGTTACACTGATGATGCATTTCGCGTACAATCCTTCCAAATATTCAAGCCAACAAACGTAAATGAAGAACCAGGCAGGTTTTTACTTGTTGAATATTTTCTTAACGTTTAGTTATTACATTAACATTTGGTAACCAATATCCAAAACCCAACCTATTGTCTAAAACATATACTCCTTTAGGTCCTACCGTGCCAAACACTAACAATGTCTTCGAAGACATTATCGTTTGCAATGACACAGGTGAATTCGTTCTTTTTCTTCCGATTAGTTCTGAAATTCTAAGTTTCTCATAACTTTTTCTGTTTTTACTTCACTAATTTAAGTTTTCTCGAATCGTATCTTCAATGCTTAATCTTTCCGATTACCACTGATACTGTTAATACCTCTACTATTCATGGGTTTGGCCTGACAAGTTGTCTCTAGGGGTTAAAGTTAAAATATTTGCGATAGAATACATGGTATTTGTAGGATTTTTATTATGGAGGGGGTTTTCTGTGATTTAGTTGGATGAAATTTCCACCATTAGAATCGATGAACAGAATACCAATCGATAGATGAACGTAATGATATAGTGTGACCGAGTGATGGCTTCTCGTGACACCGTATAGTTGGCTTAAGCCCTCGAATGGTTAGAACTCAAAGACAAGACCACTAGTCAGACGAATAGTTTCATATAATAAAATAACAATTATTTGCAAAATATGAACACAAAATAAACATGGTAAAATGCCATAGGCTATTGGAAGAAATTAACTGGTAGGTCACTCATTCTCTAATAATTTAAAATCTAACTGCTAAGCCTAATCTTTGGGCATCGTACGTTTCTTGATATGTTTTCCTTGTTAATCTCAATCATCGTTATTCTTTTTGTCAAAAGCATTTCTGTATCTAAAATCGTAAGACAGATTCGAGCACTATGCTGTTGCATACATTGTGACTGATGTTTTTGATATTTTATCTTGTAGTCTACAAACGACGAAAAGAAAATCTGGGTCATGTATCAGAATCTAGTGTTTTTATGTACTACTTCCAGGTTAGTCAAATTAATACATAGATATCCACACTTTTGTTTCATCCATGATTTATAGTTCACCATCGTTTTAGTAAAGGTTATTTTAAAACCCATAAAGATCTAGTGTTTTAATTCGCTCTTGTTACATAAACAACTTAAAAACTTGCTTGACATTTTCGCTTGGTAAAGTTTACAGCTTTTATATACATTGAGATTGAAGACATGTTAAGTCCTGTTATCCAACTCATTCAGTCACAACGTAAGGCTTAGGTACCCTTATTGCTTAGTATTTCTCAAATACCACTTCACTCAACTAGTGTCCGAAACATGAACACGAATTGGACGGGTACGTAACTATATTCCACATAAATCAAGTTGGATGGGAGTTACTGTAAAAACAGTATATCTATAACTATTCACGTGCTTCTAGAATCTTCACTTGTCTGCCAGTGCTGATTGGCTAGATACTGGATGTTGTTGCATGTTAATGCAACCTAATATAGTACTTTGTCTGCTAAAATCCTGTAATAATCCAAATGATGAAATATCAAAACTACAGATAAATCTGTCTATCAAACTTTCTCTGCATTGTTTGACTCACATCTGCAAAATCTCAATTCAAGTATCATTTAAAAGCGGAAATTTAGTTGATATCCTTTCGTAGTAAAAAAGAACTACCTTCACATTACTCTAATATTTAAAAGTTCAAATTAAGTGGAATTCTACTATTATCACTCTCAACTATTTCATATTTCATAACAAATTTCCATTCATATCCAATTACAGTAATTATATTTTAATTCCTTTTCTGTTTTATCGCTGTTCATTAGCCATTTCGTACACGTCGTAAGTTGATCATGTCAAAATTCAATGAAGCATGTATACCAGTGTAAGTCAGTAGTAGCCTTTTAAATCTAATACTACCACGTCTTCCTAATCCCAATTTTTTTTATGAGATACATTTTTCAAATATTGAATGAGTTGGTACAAACTTATTGTTTACTACATATTAGTAATAACCCGTACGTCTGTACCTTAATAGTTTTGGTGCTCTACTCTCAACCATTAATTTGCGGGTTTGAGTTTCGCTCCACCTACTTTGATCTGGACAGGTAGGTAGTATCACTATCCCTCTCACCTGTGTCCAAACATGAGTACACCAATCTTTAGTAGACAAATGACTTACATCATTATTAGGTCACGCAGTTTGTGATCCCACTCTAACTACTGAGGTTCGAACAGACGGTTTGTATCACTGGGCTTCACACAAAGTGTGACTTAAAAACAAACACACTAAGTCGTAATTGGTATAAAATTTACATCGTTAATCATAAGTAACCCTTCAGTTCATACGGTTTATGAGATGCCAAATTATAATAAACACATTGGGAAATGACTGCCAATATGAACTTTTAAAGCTTACATTTGAAGTTTTTTTAAAACCTATCACTGTATGACAAAACCTGCTTCGGTTTGGGCACCCGAGCAGTATCACAGCCCTCACACAAATCAATTGAGATTCGTGTGGCGCATATGTATTTGATGCCTCCTTGTACCAATACCTATGTGTTAAAATAAATAATAATAATAATATACTGTATGACAAAATAACGCGAAAAATCCGACAGGTCAACTTTCTGCTGGCTACTCATAATTAATCTGTTGAAATTCAATAAAATCTTACTACTCAGTCTTCATGCCTAGCAGGACTGTCGTAATTTTCTTGATAGTCTAGTTGGAGACAAATATCTTACACCTTAATCTCCGAGTTCGAGATAGTTTATTCTGAGGAGATGGAGATAAATATTTATGCATTTCAGAGTAATTTAACTGTAAATTATTGTGAAAAATAAATGTTATCATAAATGATGACTTTCATTAGTAACCGTCATACTTTTGCTATGGGTTGGTGATAACGTAAAATATTTTCTAAAGTTATTTTAAAGTGAATTTTACTATCTATACAGAAATTGCAGCTATTTTCGAATCCAAGATATTGCTTCGAAAAGTTGAATTATCTAATTTATGGAACCTGATCTAAAGAGTTGTGATGTCCCAGTAGATACGAACCAAACAAATTTATCCTTTATCATAGTGCCATTCCAAAAAGCAGATCGTTTCTTTTACTGAATCCAGGTAGTATCGATCAATGGTCGCCGTTTTTGCGCTAGGATTTCATAAGTAAATTTGTCAAAATCATCATACTTTTCAATAACCTGACGTCTTTTTCAGTGGACCATTTGAAAAGTCGCTCACTCTAATCCTCTTTATATATCATGCTGCACAGTAGCATTAAATAAGAATTGGCGAATATAGAAGATAATTCCTGATGTTTAAGTCAAATTTCTTTACTTTCTATGGTATTGCTTCACACAACTGACATTTTTTCATCATCCTTACCCACAATAAATTTTCAGTGCAAATTCTTAAATTACAATCAGCATTTACAAGCTGGTCACATAGTCCTTTTTGTTGCGGTACGAATGTGGTATCGCTTTCTTAGTTGGTCATTGCTTGACAAACGTTATTCATTTTTAAAATAAACCGAAATCCTAATAATATTAAGGAGAATAGCAAATATTTTGAGTGTTTATCTAAATCAAAATTTTTATATTTAAAGTAATCTCTAATAAATGAATGACAAGTCATCTAAATTTTATAGTTTGGAAAATAATAGCAACAAAATAGACATTCGGAACTAACTGATTCATCATCATTATGGGAACCTAAAATTGAACACTTTGCAAGGATAAGGATCTGCGCTTACCATCAAATCACTCACTTTTATTGCTTTATGTGCAATACTTCATTAGTTTATATTTCTTTGATGTGTACGCGTCTGATTTACTTAAGTATACTAAAGTTTTCTTGCAACTACTTTACCTTTCGCTACTCACTTTTTGCGAGAGATATTTGGTTTGTTCATATTTTCAATTTCGACTTATTTCCAACCTTTCATTTCACAGATCTGTTCTGAAATCCGGGGAAATACAAGCTGTTATAAATGGAGAAAATTTAATTTTAAGTGATGGACGTATAGTGAGTAAATTTTTTCAGACTCTTGTGATTTATAATTAAATTTACTCTAAGCATAAATCAGACACGTAGCTTGTTGGTATAGCAAATTGAGTAATAAATATTAATCTGTTAGCCAGACATATAGATGGTAATAAAGCGGTAGATTAATAGTCAGATCACTTCATCAGTAAGTTCCATCTTCAAACACTACTCCATGTACTTTGGTTTTGGTCATTGGTTCGCATCATCACTCCTCATAAATAACGTGGCTCAAAGCCAAATATATAGAACTCTAGTGCGTTCGTTACAGAAATATATAAATATTATTTTACACCACTTGTAATATCCAGTAATTAACCCCCACTTTTTAATCTTTCATTACAGAATCTGTTGAAATACATTACATACAAAAATAGCATTAATATTTCAACAGACTGTAAAGATATGAAGTAATCAAGTATTGATGTGCAGTCAACAGACTTTCTTATCAAATTTGAAGTATTTAGAGCTGTAAATCAACATCAACTGAAATAGTTCAACTGTTCGATAATTGTTCCCATCATTTATAATATCTAGCGAATTGAAGTACCTATTGGAAGTATTATTTATCTATTTATTTAAACACATAAAGATTGGAACGAAATATATATGTGCCACACTTCTTCATTCGATTTGTGTGAGGACGCCCAAACTGAAGCAGGTGATTTTCTTAGGGGGACACTCCCTGATCCTTTGACCTAGAGGTCTAATCCATGAGGTGATTCAGTCACATGGTAGCCAGTGAACAACAATTGATTCATACGCCATTTGTTCACTCAGGATCCTGGAGCCCATGTGATCATTAGTTTGGAATCAAGGCGTTCCGAATCCGCTACGTGGATCTTGAGGACCCACCAACCAAGTTTAAGCGTCGAGCATCCGCTTTTTGTCCTCTCAATTACGTAAACAACACCCCCTGTCACGAAAAGGCAGTGAGTAGAACTTCCCTGATAGTGGCTGTATACGTGTGTCCGTGTGAGAGCATTTCGAGAGGGAAAGATGACTCCCCACCCTCGACCGTACCAGGGAGTTCGGGGGCAAAGCAAGTATTAGTTGTTAAAGTCATATGCTAATTATTTCAAATGTCCACGGGTAGTAGTCAGTGTTTGTGATGACAAAAATTGTCTATTCACAGTAGAAATCCTTTATTCCTTTAAGTGACTAAATGAATGGCTATTGTAAAAAAGGCAAGATAAATATATACATCAATCGAATTCTCACTATTTATTTCTAATGCTATATATTTTAGTCTTTTTTTATTTCATATCTAGATATCTCCGGATGAAGTAACTGTGCCATCACCACCATCAAAAAATATGCTTTTCATCGACTGTCCGAATTCTGATTACATTCCTGCATTTATATCCAATGATCACTTTTTCAATTCTATTCAGGCCGAGGAGTCTAGTGGAAATCTAACCTCTGGTGTATCCCTAGTCGTTCATTTTACACCACCAGGCATGTTCTATTCAAACCAGTATCAGAAATTTGTACAGAAGTAAGTAAAAACTCTCCCTCACTGGTTATGATAACAAATTCTATGAAAATCGTGGGCGCATTGTAAAGTAAACCTTTCATGGGCAACGCAAGTGAAAATTTGCACAATTACGATGTAAACCCATAACTTGTAACTACTAATCACATTCTGTCTATCAATATCATATTAACTAATCAATAGATAATACATTCAACGGTTCAAATCAGTCATCTTATCTGAATATGTTAAATAATTGACTAGAACATTAAAATAACACAAACTTTCAATTACAAATACATTCCTCTTTGTATGCAGTCTTTTGTCTCGTTTATTTATCTTCATTTAATGCATGCTGTGACATTTTTGATTCATATCATATATAAAATGATATGTTTTCTTAATATTCACCGACCGAAGACAATTTATAGTTGAATGAAATTTCTCACTTCACTTACGTATACAGGCAATCTGTTATCTTAACACTTCGTTTCACACCACATGTCTCTTACACACTAATGTAAATACTTATATTAAACATTAAACAAGAATTTTCGTCTAAATTTGAACAAATAGTTTCACAATATTTGGGCGCCGAGTTAATGTGAGACATTAAAGAGGGAAAATGTATTTATAAAATCTCAGCGAAAGAATTTACTTCAAATACATTCTTCCTCTTTAATGACTAATCACATCTGTTATAACGAATCAAACGTTGTGAACCACAGGAGTTGCGTAACGGTTGGAAATTCCACCATCTGTTTCAAAATTTAGTTAAATTATGCTGTGCATAATCAAAAAACTTCCTAACTGAATTTCCTCTCATAACTAGAAAAAGCGACAGCAAAGGGTATTTGTTGCAAGCGAAGCTGGAATTTAAACTAGCATTTAATAATTAACAGTATTTCAGTGGATGTCATTTGCCTAAAGATTGTTGATAACATTTTGTTGTTTTATCACTCACTATGTGGCTGAATACTTCTTAACTTAGTTAAACCATGTAGGCGATTAAAATCATACATCGATATAATTCTATTTGCTTTAAGGACTCCTAATTTTTATCCTAATTATTACCGTCTACTTTCTCCTTTTCATACGTTAGCTTAAAGCTATTGCTGATTCTTCTTCTCATCATTACTTAGTTGTCGGAACATGCTAATTAGGAAAAAAAATTATTATTTGAACACAGATATTGGTACAAGGAGGCACAGAATACATATGCGCCACACAAATCTCATTTGATTTGTGTGAGGGCTGTGATACTACCCGGGTGCCCAAACCGAAGCAGGTGGTTGTCTTAGGGGGCTACACCCTGAGCCTTTGACCTAAAGGTCTGATCCACAAGGCAGTAAAGCATCGTAAGGAGATGCAGTCCCATGGTAGCCAGTGACCAACAATTGGTTCATACACCATTTGTTCCCTCAGGATACTGTAGCCTATGTGCACCATTAGTTTGGAATCAGGGTTTTCTAACTCCCCTAGGTGGACTCTCCATGTTCACCAACCCGGTTAAAGCGCCGGACATTCGCTCTTCGTCCTCTCAATTTCGTAAACAACACCCGTGGTGCGAGAAGGCAGTGAGTAGGACTTCCCTGACAGAGGCTATATATGCGTGGCCATGTGAGAGTATTTTGAGAGGGAGAGCGGACTCTCCCCACTCTCGAACGTACCAGGGCATTTGGGGGTGGTTCATAAATCCTTCAAAAGATCTAACCGAAGCTTTACTAGCACTCTTATTTCGCTGTCTATGTGTTGCTGCTATGATAATTAGTTTGGGCGTATATTTGATCTAACTATGAGTAGTGCTCAAACGCTTTTGTTTGTTCCAAAAAAGTGGCAATTAATTTAAAGGATTTTCATTCTTTTTAATACATTTAGGTTGGAAGAGTGTGTATTGCGAAAATCCGATACAAAGGATCCGACTACAACACTGAAACACTTGGTTCTTGATGGCACTGGTTTTGTAACTGATCGTGTTGGTATGTATTCTCAAACGTTCATCCTGAATCGATTTTTCGACTCAAAGGTCTACCCACTGCTTTTCGATATGTCAGATTCTGTTACTGTTTCTGTAAGTAAACCATACAACTTATTCGTATTCGTGTATATATAAAACCACATAACGTTGCCCATTTGATCAATCGTTTTTCGCTCTACTATATTCCCTTGTATTCATATTTTTACCGGGTCAATTTTTCTCTTAAGTTAAAGTAACTAAAACCTAATTGTAGGTTACGTGAAGTAACTAAATATCTTGTAGTCGATGGACCCTGTATGCCTGAGGATTATGCAAGGTGTAGTAATTCAGTCACTAGAAAATCTCGAAATTTCAGGCTTTATTCTGGCGATTTTGTGTGTGACTATCACTCTGAATTTCTTGTAAACACTTGTTCACCGTACATTTTTGTTTGACATGGACTCTTTTCATGCTAAGAGTTACAAGTGAACCTCTTCAATCATAGATTTTCTTGCCTTTATGATATTTCTACAGAAGTCGAGTAGGTTTCAATATTCTTTATTAGCTTCTCATTGTCATTTTGAATCATATTCTCAATTTTCAGTCTTTCTTACCATCCTTACTACAGTTGTTTTGATTCCTTTACCATTCATCTTAATTATTTGTTTGGACACATAAATATTGGTACAAGGGGCACCAAATATATATGCGCCACATAAAAAAATGAGGAATTTAAAGAGAAGGAAAAAAAACAACAACGACCAGATTAGTGTAAGGTAGTGTAATGGTAGTAATAATGGGAGAAACGAAAAGGTACAATCAGGAGAAATCTTTCAGTTAAGGAAGAAGCAACCACTCTTTACGAAGAAAGTAAAAAAAGGTTACAGCAGGATCGCCACTGGCTTCTATTCTGAGCCATATCTGATAACGTCTCTAGCCACTGTGTTGCACCATCTCTCGGACTCCAGCCAGGGAGTCGTGAAGGACCAACAGAGGCTAGCCCTTTGCAGCTTTCTTTCATACCACAAACTCTCCGCTTTTTCCAATCAGTTATAGCATCGGCAAATAATGCATGACGAGGAATTCTTTGGGATGACATTCGTAGAACATGTCCAAGCCACCGAAGTCGATGTTTCAAGATGGTGACACCAATTGCATTATCGTCTCTGTGCCCGAATACACGATGCCGAACCTCTGCATTACTAACATGGTGTTGCCACTGGATGTTAGCAATCCTTCGGAGACAGCGATGATGGAACACAAAAAGTCGTCTAACATTCTCAACTCGGAGAGGCCAGGTTTCACAAGCATAGAGCAGAACTGCTCTCACCGGCGCATTGTAGATCCGACCTTTTACAGCCAGACTAACATCACGAAAGCGCCAAAGATGGCCCAGATTGGCATAAGCCGCTCTGGCTTTCACTATACGTGCATTGGTCTCATCACTCACGCCCCCATCAGCACTTATGCAGCTACCTAGATACACGAACATCTCGACTACTTCAATCTGCTCACCATCCAGAGTGAGTACAGGATTAGAATCCTGCCAGTCTTGTAGAAGTACTTTGCACTTCGAAGCTGCAAAGCACATACCATACCTACGGACACTGATTGCCAACTGACTAAGTGCGGATTGCATAGCTTGGGCATTCTCGCACAGTAAGACAATATCATCCGCATACTCAAGGTCGAGAAGTCTTTCTCCAGGCAACAGATCCACACCACCATTACTTACATCCATCAGAGCTGTTTCCAGAATGTCATCGATGGCAAAGTTGAAGAGGAATGGTGAGATTGGGCAACCCTGCCTAACTCCACCGCTCGAATGGAACAATGGAGATAGGTGGTTGTATGCCCTCACTCTGCCTGAGGTGTTTGTGTATAGGGCTTTTAGGATGTTAATAAACTTCTCAGGCACACCCTTCTTCAATAGACAATCCCAGAGAACAGTTCTGTCCAACGAATCGAAGGCAGCACTGATATCAAGAAACACTACGATTGTTGGCCTTTGATAAGTATGGCGGTGTTCTAACACTTGGCGGAGGGTGAAGATATGATCAATACAACCTCGACCAGAACGAAACCCAGCCTGCTCCTCGCGAGTCAATCCTTCTCGGGTTTTGAACAACCTACGAAGTATGACGGAAGCCAATAGCTTGGACGCAATCGGAAGTAGACTTATCCCCCGATAGTTGTTACAGGAACGACGTGAATCCTTTTTAAAGATAGTTACAACTATCGACTCATTCCATGACGTTGGTACACTCTCTAGTTCCCAGACCTTTGCAAACAACGTCGTCAGTCCCTTAGTCAGAAAGTCGCCACCATCTTTGAAAAGAACCGGAGGTAAGTCATCTGGGCCCGGTGATTTGTAACGTTTCAAGAGTTGGAGTTCCTTGCGGACTTCCGCCTCATTTGGTGGATCAGTCGTCACCGGCCATGGAGGGTAGGACAGTCTGATCGATGTTGCTGGAGCAGCAGGCCAATTGAACTGCCCTTGGAAAAATTCTGCCCATCGTCCAAGACGTCTATGGATGTTAGTGATTGGCGTTCCGTCATCCTCGCAGATTGTTTCGCTCACACCAAACTTCTTGCTGCCAGTGGCTCGGATGAGTTGGAAGAGCTTCCGGTAATTACCAGATGCAGCTGCTGCTTCCAACTCACTGGCACGCTCCGACCACCAGGCTTCTCGGACCTTACGCAAGCTTTGCCCGATTTCATTACGTAACATCCTTCGTCTGTGGTCAAACTCACGGTCACCCGGAGTAGACCGACGGGCTTCAATCAGTTGTAAGGAACCAGAAGAAACCCAGTGCTTGTAAGCGGGACGTTTCGCAAACCCACAACTGACTTGACCCGCCATTTTCATGGCGTCATGCAATTGCAACCAATGCTCATCTATACTTTTCGGTGGAGTGGTAGCTAGCCTAGAAGCTAGCTCGGTTCGGTACTTACTAGCAACAGAAGTTGCAGCCAGCTTGCTAACATCAATCCTTTGGTGGCGGTCACTTTGTTGTCCACTGAAAAGTAAGGTAAGATTGGCGCAGACCAGAGCATGATCAGATTCCAGATAGGTACTCCACAAGGAGCGGCAGTCTTGTACACATCCGCGCCAGCGGTAGCTGATCGCGATGTGATCAATCTGAGCCCAGACTTGAGATGCAGAAGGGGGACGCCAGGTGGCACATCGGCGATGATAGTGCTGAAAGTTAGTGCTAGCCAGAAACAGGTTGTGATCTGTGCATAGTTGCAGTAGACGTTCCCCGTTATCTGTCCTGCGACCAACGAGTCCCCATCGGCCACCTAAACGACTCTCTTCTGTGCCTAGACGCCCGACCTGAGCATTCAAGTCTCCAGCTAGTACTACAATATCTGTCGAACGCACTTTCTGGAGAAGAACAGTTAGCTGGTGGTAGAACTCGTCCTTGATTGCATCCGGGCTGCAATCTGTCGGGGCATAGGCGGAGATGACGAAAAGACATAGTTTCTCACGCCGATTTCTTCTCACTTTGCTGGAACTTTCTAATCTAACAGCACATAACCGACTGTTAATGGGGTCCCAGTCGACTAGTGCTGCCTCAGCTCTTGCGCTTAGTGCGACACCAACGCCAGCAAGACCAGACGAAGATGCCACAGGGTCCCCGGATAAACGCACATAAAACAAGCTTTTTGAAGCGACAGATGGAGAGCGAATTTGTAGTACTTCACCAGAGTCTTGAATACGGGTCTCGGATAGACAACAAACATCAATATTAAGACTTTCCAAAAACATAGCTAGCCCTATCTGTTGTCCGACCTGCATAAGTGTGCGAACGTTGAAGGCAGCCAGTTTGAATGGTGCACGTGGTTTCAGAAAAACTGCTTCAGTACTCGTATTCGGTGGTAACATACAATTTTCAACCAGGCAGTGACTCGAGAACTTTTAGATATAACCGAATGTCCACCATAGGCGAGCTGCTGTATAAGTCGAAAAATAAGGATAGATAGAGTAGGAATAAAAGGGAGTGAATAAACGACGTGGTAAATAATAATAATAATAATAATAATAATAATAATCATTTTCATTTTATTTGTGTGTGGGATGTGATACTGCCCGGGTGCCCAAACCGAAGCAGGTGGTTTGCTTAGGGGGCCACACCCCGAGCCTTTGACCTAAAGGTCTAGCCCACAAGGCAGTGGAGCATCGTAAGGAGATGCAGTCCCATGGTAGCCAGTGACCAACGACTGTTTCATACGCCATTTGTTCCCGTAGGATACTGGACCCCATGTGCACCATTGATTACCATTGAGAGCCCATGTGCACCATTCATCATGTTAGTGCCATATCGTAGTGCTAATGTGCTATGGCAACTTGAGTAAATGCATATCTACTCCAAACTCCACACTGATTACAACAGGTTAAAAGGCATTCACTCAGCAAAACGCATATTTATATCACTGTTATCTGTTACAACGTTAAAAATTTTATAACATATTCTTAGTAAGCATTTGATTACTTCCAACGTTATTACGTTATCTTGATTAATTTGTTTATATTTCTCCCCACCACACATTGTAAAATTTCTCTTTATTTTATCATCCAATCAGAAACGGAACGAAACAATATCAAAGAATATTGATCCTTTCTCTTCCGTTGTAGTTGCTGAACCTTATTTACAGTTTTCCTTAAGACCATGGACAGGATTTAACAAGTAAGATTTACCGCTGTATTTCATGTCTTACGAAATTTCGAAAAAACAACGGAATTTTTAATGTTGTAACCCGATTCGAATTTTTATTAATAATTACTCAAATATCGCTATTTATACAGATTCCGGTTAATTGTTGAGTTTTCTGAATACCTTGAGTGAAAGTGCTACCTTTGAAGAGATTACGGTATCATTTAAACCGGCGAAAGGAATGAAAGTCACCAACACAACAGGATAAGCTAAGCTATTCCACTATTCCCCAGCCCTACTTACTAGAGGGAAAAGACCAGATTCAGCCGAGGGATATGTATAGTCTACAAGCAGTCAGAAGATCGAACGAACAAGCGCATAACTTATGAGTATATATATATATATATATATATACATATATATATATATAATACAAAAGTGTCCTTGAAAAACGTCACTAAATAGCGTGCTGAAAGAAGAAACGAACTAGTGGTTCCTTTAAGTGGGAAATACAAACTGAGTTAAAAGTGGGTGCTGTTGGCGTGTAAACGAGAAATTCAGATTTCCAAAATAAAATTACAAAATGAGACGTTTACCAAGTGATTTCTGAGGATCCCCAACAGAAAGTCCGAGAAAGTTTGGTATAAGTTCCTCTCACTCTAAGTGCGAAATTTAACTTCAGGACTGTTCTACATCAACACCTTGTCTGACTATATGAAGTGAGTTAGTTGAGCACGCCGATAATTATCATTTTAGAAGTCTCACTCCTACATGGTTAGTCTGTAGACATGTCCTGGCATAGATTTAAAAAGCTCATTTAATTTTTGCGAACTCAAATCACCTGTGGTGTAAACGAAGTATCCATCTAACAACCGAGGAGTAAGTATACTGCGCAACAGTCCTTCAAGTTACTATACTGCCGTGAAACGAGACCTTTGAATGTAGGAGATAAACGTAAGCTGCAAGTATTTGATCACAGGTTTCCTTAGAGCATTACTCACGTATGATGGGGCAGCCGAGTAATTAATACTGAGATCAGACGTAGAGCTACTAGGCAAGTATAACAAATCTGTTAATAAGGTTATGAATCTTGATTAATTGAGGCAGCTGTGATACATGTTACATATATCTAACTACGAATTACCTCGATATAGAATGTTGCATTAAGTAAGAGTAGTTTGGAAAAATACTAGACATGCAGATTAAGATATGACACCAGTCCGCGGAATCAGTGTCTACTAAACTGAGTCATGCTAATAGATGCAAGAGATACATTATCTGAAGTGACTCCCATAATCATTTCCAGTGGTTGAAGACCTTAGGTAACTTCAAAGAAAGCTCCCGATTATCTGGTTATGTCGATAAGTGTTCTTTTTTTGTAATTATAACTGAGAGTACAGTATTTGAAACTCGTATTTCTATTGCTATTTTCTTATTGATTGTCACTACTTTTAGTTTCCAAATTTTTCTGTATCAACGTCATTTTCGGTTACTGTGTGTAGAGAGTTGTTCCATTTCAATTTGTCTTCGTCAAATGTCAAGTTTTCTTGTTCCCTGCTGCCTACTTTCTCAGTTCCGTCGTTAAGGTTTATCATTAGTGTTGTGTATCATTTACTGTGAAATTAAGCTCGCTTTAGATTCTGTTCGTATTAGAAATAATATCGATGATTCGTAATTCGCAATTACCGTAGGTCAAATCAAATCCCCAAAACACAACAACTCTACTCAAAATCAATTATAGTGGTACAGATAGATTCACTGTTTATTTCCTTATTGATCATTAGTCTCAACATTTTGTCATACTTTTATCCCGTGAAGTCATTCCTGTTTTTTTTTAATTCTCTATATTTGCTTTTTTTCACTACCAACAATAATGCTTTAGTTCGGGCTCTATTTATCAATCTCGTTAATTTTTCACTATGCTAATGTGTTGTGGCAATTTGGGTCAGTGTTAATTTGTTTCATTTGCTACATTGATTATAGCTTACTATATTTTAGTTGCTTTTATCATTGTACATTTTGTACGATTAAAGCGGTAATTTAGGATTCAGTATTTTATTTCCGCATGTAACCTGAATGGTATTTTTTTTCCTGATTTCTGTCAAAATTAACATCATATCCTGGCACGAGTTATTTATTCTTCGAAAAAACAATAATAATATAGTACGACATATTCAACTTTTGTAAACTTTCATTTTCTTGATAATTTAGACCTACTTATCCACATTTAAATGGTGATGAATTTGTGTCACAAATTTTTGATCCGGTTTATATGAGTTTACAAGAAGCAGAAGAACAATTTGTTAAAATGAGAGAATCCATTGAATCCAACAAACCACCAGGTGAATTTTCTAATCAGTACAATGTTCTGCAAATGCTTCTTTTTATTGAAACATTTAAACACTATAATAAGTTTTGATTATGTATTGTATGTTTAATAAGTGTCGGTTGATTTATGTTCCATCTAATGTTAATTTTACAATGATATCAATTCTAAATCAAGCATTAGAATTGATCGGTTCATGAAAAGAAAAGAATAAGAGAATTAACAAAAGAAGAGAATATAGTTGACTATAATAAGTTTACGATGAGTACGAGTTTTAGAGGAGTGGTAAAGATTTCAGTCATTTTCTTTTAAATATCTCTGACTAATGAGATCATAAACAGTTTATTTACCTTAATTTAAAATGGTTTAGATGATCCCAACGTTTAGATATAGCCGAATGTCCACCATGGGCGAGCTGCTGTTTAAGTCGAAAAATAAGGATAGATAGAGTAGGAATAAAAGGGAGTGAATAAACGACGTGGTAAATAATAATAATAATAATAATAATAATAATAATAATAATAATAATAATGTTAATTGTTTGACGATAAATCTCAGCGTGAACAGAGTTTTCAGAGAAGATCATCATTTTCATTTTATTTGTGTGTGGGCTGTGATACTGCCCGGGTGCCCAAACCGAAGCAGGTGGTTTGCTTAGGGGGCCACACCCCGAGCCTTTGACCTAAAGGTCTAACCCACAAGGCAGTGGAGCATCGTAAGGAGATGCAGTCTCATGGTAGCCAGTGACCAACGACTGTTTCATACGCCATTTGTTCCCGTAGGATACTGGACCCCATGTGCACCATTGATTCGGGATCCGGTTAAAGCGCCGGAAATTCGCTCTTCGTCCTCTCAATTTCGTAAACAACACCCGTGGTGCGAGAAAGCAGTAAGTAGGACTTCCTTGATAGAGGCTATATACGCGTGGCCATGTGAGAGCATTTCGAGAGGGAGAGCTGACTCTCCCCACTCTCGGCCATACCAGGGCATTTGGGGGCCGAGAGATGGTGTAACACAGTGGCTAGAGACGTTATCAGATATGGCTGTATCCTCCTTAAATGTAAGACTTCTTCTGAGTGTACCTTTTCGTCTCCCCCCATTATTGTTCTTTTTTTTATTTTATAATCCCCTACGTTCCTTACTTTTTTTTTCCCCTTCTTAAATTCTCATTGTTTTGTGTGGCGCATATATATTTGGTGCCCCCCTGTACCAATATTTATGTGTTCGAATAAAATAAATAAGATGATCCCAAACGCTACTGAGTTCCAGTTCTGAAGTGAACATTAACTCTGTGATGAAGGTACATTCAGCTGACCAGTCTCAAATAGAATGAAATGCGCGTCCTGGATTTTACTGCTAGCCACATTCCATTTATTCTATATCAAGTTTATTTAGCTGTTTGTTGTACGAATGCCAGCATGTTGCAGTTGATAGCTGTACAGAAACAAAACCCTGACATTTTAACAATTTCAGATGATCAATTTAGTACCGTTGATAACATTAAATGTGGTGTTTTTTAGTAGGAAAGATTACATTTGCATATCATTTAAAATAAGCGACCTTTGCCTTTCTAAGTGAGTCCGACTTTATTCATCAAGTTTGTACTAGATTAGAAATAAGATTATTTATAAAAATAAATCTGGGTATGCAATACAGAACTATTCGAGCAGGAAAACAATTTTATCATTCAATATGAAAAGCATTGCTTTGAATTCTAATGTTCCAATAGCCAAAAAAACTATTCAACTTAAATTCTTTGTTATTACCACAGGTGGCTTGTGGAGATTGTTGAGTTTCATAGTTTGTATCACGTGCTGATATCAGATATTTATGGAAAACCAGGAAGCACTAGACAGTCGTACGCATTCACGACTTCACCTGAGATCTAGCCGAGTTTCGAAAGACACTCACTCAATAACGCGTACTGATTTAGGTTACATGTTTACACTACTGGAATAACATCCAGTGGTCTAAAGTTTAGGCGCTTGTTCTGAGATCAAAATATATTGAATTCGATTCCTGGTATGGTCATGGTTGCATACAACTGTGGAGCCCCATACTGAGGCGAAGCAGATGTCTAGTGCTTCTGAATTTTCAGTAGCTGTCTAACTAAAATCAGTCTGTATATTCCGTGGTTAAATTTCCCTTTTTGGATACTCTTTCTAATATACTCTCATAGAATTCATCCTGTTGTGAATATATCTTTATCAACCTGTACTTCAGATTTTGGATGGCTGAAAGGAACTTGCTTTGCTAATTTTTGACAATATTAATTTACACATTTTACAAGTGTTAATATAGAATTCTTTTAATGCATATTATTTAGCTCATAGATTAGCATCAGAGGCGTATCCTGAAATCACATTTCTTGGCACTGCATCTTCCTCTCCTAATAAATATCGTAATATCAGTTGTATTCTTATGCAACTAGAGTTAGTTTTAAACTCTTTTTTGTTATTTCAATTATGAATTGACTTTCATTTGTATAATGTAATTGACTTTTTATTAATGTATATTGTAAGCTGAACTAAATCCTACAAATATGTTTCTTGTTCACTTTTATGAGTTTCAGACTGCAAGTTAATGTTTCACCTATCTATGTGGTTGTATATATCCCGATAAATAAGATAGTTGTAAATAGTTCTGCATGCTTTTTTGTTTTAGAAATGTCAAGTATCATTGATAGATTTATCGAATGCAACATCTTGATTTCGACTACTTACGCTTGTTACCCTTCATGGAGGAGCATAAGCCGCCCGATAGGATTCTTCATTGAGATCTTTCCTGGGCAATTCTTTCCAGTTATTTCCAATTTCTGTTCATTCTTTTGATGTTAGCTTCCAATCCTCGACTGGGTGTGTTCGTTGGTCTTTCTCTTTTCCGTTTCCCTTCAAGATTCCAAGTTAGCTCTTGCCTCGTGATGCAGTTTATTGATATCTGTAATATATGTCCTATCCACTTCCATCGTCTTTTCCTGACTTTCTCTTCAGCTGGAAGCTGGTTTGTTTTCTTCAGTAAATTGTTGCTGATGGTATCCAGCCAATGGACATTGAGTATTTTGTGTAGACAATTGTTTATAAATACTCGTACTATTTGATGATGGTTGTAGTGGTTCTCCACGTTTCAGCTCTGTATAATCGAACTGTTTTGATGTTCGTATTGAAGATTTTATTTTCAAGGATTTTTTTCGATTACAGTCAATTATAAATAATGTAGAATGTATCTTCATAGATTTGTAAAATAGTTTTTAATGAATAATAGTTTATAAATTAAATTTTTGACCGGTGACTCTATGACTAATTGCTATGAGCAAAGTTATTCGTTGTCCCTGAAAACTAATATCATCATCTCTATGATTACGTTTTAAGTCATTTGGTTAATTTTAAAAAAACTATACGGTTTCTTTAAAGTGATGTTTTGAAGTTCTAAATGAATTTAGTGTTTTGATCGGCAGTTTGATGTTGAAGTTATTTTGAATTTTAATCACTGACATTTTTAGAGACCTAATTTCCTCTTTGATATTTTTTTGTGAATTCGATATCCAACTTTCATAATACTATCTCTTCTTATCTAAATGAAAGCTTACATGAGTGTGATTTTCGCTTTGAACATTCATTTCCGGTTGAAACGCTTATTTATCCAGTTATTCTTCATTCTTCTATATTTAAAGTGTAATTACGTGTTAAGATAAATCATTCATTCGTTATGCAAAATTTTGTGTAAGACCTAGTTTTACTGCCCGTCTTTCCAAACCGTCGATGACAACAGTTGAAAGGCATGTCTTAACCAACATGTTACTGTCCAAGAGGGAACTCACTACCACTGATTTTTCCCAGTTTTATTAGAGGAGAATTTAGCTGTTAGAAATCACATACTTGGTCACGTGTTCAAACACCACTTATTCCAAATTGGACAACTCAAAAATTAACAGATTTTCAATTAGGAAAACTACTAGAATCAGTTAATTTAACAGCTTTTACACTTTGTTCTTTGTTTATTAAAAGTGAATGATGCGTTCTGTCATAATTTTAAGTTTATACACAAGACTCTTTGTTTATCATTTGTTTCAATGTAATTATTCGTAAATACTCACTTTATTTCATATTTATTTTAACACATAGGTATTGGTATACGGAGGCACCAAATACATATGCGCCACACGAATCTCAATTGATTTGTGTGAAGGCTGTGATACTGCCCGGGTGCCCAAACCGAAGCAGGTGATTTTCTTAGGGGGCCACACCCCGAGCCTTCGACCTGAACGTCTGACCCACAAGGCAGTGGAGCATCGTAAGGAGATGCAGTCCCATGGTAGCCAGTGACCAACGACTGGTTCATACGCCATTTGTTCCCGTAGGATACTGGACCCCATGTGCACCATTGATTCGGGATCCGGTTAAAGCGCCGGAAATTCGCTCTTCGTCCTCTCAATTTCGTAAACAACACCCGTGGTGCGAGAAAGCAGTAAGTAGGACTTCCTTGATAGAGGCTATATACGCGTGGCCATGTGAGAGCATTTCGAGAGGGAGAGCTGACTCTCCCCACTCTCGGCCATACCAGGGCATTTGGGGGCTTATTTCACACATTACATATTACACATTATTCGTGAATGTATTTTTTGCTTTTTATCTGTTACACTATTTCTCAACGAATTTTTTGCATGCCATTTTAGTCCAGATAACTATATAATGTTGGACTGTGGAGAAGGTTCTCTAAGTCAACTATATGCACTACATGGTGTCGAAAAAGGAAATAATATTTTGCGCAAACTTCGATTAATTCTTGTTACTCATATGCACGCTGATCATCATGGTGTGAGTTTTCAGATGTATAATTCTGTTTTTTTATTCTCTTATTTCAATTCATTATATATATCCAGTGTGGTTACACTTGTTTTATGTTGTAAGCAAAAATACCTTCATATGATTGTAAAAATGTTTTGCAGTACATAAGTTCTACCAATTTATTCAGCCAGTCAGTCATAATCAACGTAGAATGCGACACATAAATGCGTCGGTTTAAGCTCCCACAACATAGAAGTAGTAAAACTATCATTGGAAGTAGAAGACATTACGAATAGATAGTATAATTCTAGAAAAAAGGAATAAATTCACAGAATTAAAAGTATTAGGTAATTTCAAAACTCAAGACCTAAGAGAAGATACAGATAGGATACTTCTGCATCATCGTAAACAAATTTGAGCCAATTACCAATAAATAATTAACAACTATAAAACACATTAGTAATTTCTCTATGTTATATGTGGTTCATGCAACTTTATAATTAAGTACATGGTTTTACATGATGCTTCGAGTATTACTGACGTTATAAAAAAACTAAAGATGTATTGCGAAATCGTTATTCTGTGGTTGGATGTTCAGTTTTTAAACTATTGAGATGCATTGCATCTTTTTTGCATTAAAAACACTACGGTAAGTGCCCAATCTATGTTTTAACTTCTAATCGAATCTTTCTCCACTAACTAACTACAACTAATAACCAAGTACACGAATCTGTATTGGATATATGAGTCAGTAAAAAAAAACAAGTAATGGAAACAAGATAGATCTTCCTTAGCTACCTCATTGTGAATAAAAATCTACACTACTACATATTGTTAATCTGTACACCATTCCTATATCGTCCTTACTATATACCGATAATATAGTAAATAATTCCATATGACTTGTGTTAAGTAAATTGTTCGAAATAATACTAAATAAACAGGAGCTTCAATGGAATGGACAGTCATCCAATGTCTAGATCATATTAATTTTGGTGTTAGTTTTCATGTTTGTAGCATTTAATTATAATAATCGTGAGGACCCCAACCATGTAGTCTTAATTTACCTACATAGTTCAGTCCAACAGTCAGTAACTTCATGCACTGGTATACAGTTTCAGAAACGCTCTATCAATTAGGCTAACTGAAGATTAACTGACCATTAAATATCAATTTAACAGTCAGTAGTAGTAGAAGGTAAATGTCCCTGAATAAATTAATGGTTCACACCTGTTTAGTATTCCGAACTAGATCGAAATATCTATCCCATTTTTTTTCTTATTATTTCTTCGAATTATTTAAATACGTTATGAAAATAGATCTTCATGGTAGCCAGAACCTTCCACCGTAAATATAAACCACTGAGTACTAACTCTGTAGTTCAATAGGTTAGGGGCTAGCCTGGATCTTATAGGTTCCTCTAGCAAGTTGGGCCGTATAAACTCGCTATTAAGGAGTCTCATACTAAAATGAAATAGCTGTCTAGTGATTCTTGATTTTCAGTCGTCTAAGTTCAGATAGTCAAGTAAGTTATGGAAAAGGACCTTATTCTATTGGCACAGTATATTTGTTTCTTCTCTACAAAAATATTTTTATACCGTTTTTCAAGGGTGTCTTCACAATAGCTCTAGTTCGTTCCAATCTACTTAAATCAGATGGTATTGACCAATCCAATTGTTTATTACCTGTCCTTGCTCCATCAGGATTCTATCATTGGTTAATTAATTTTAATGAACTTTTCCATTATGACCAAATTGTTGATCCATTCATCATACAAATCCTTTACGATGAACATGATAAGAATTCAAATCCTTCATGCTCATTAAACATGAAACGAAATGTAACAGAAAATTGGTTAAAATTATTAGAGCAGCTTGATATTAATGTAAGTAAATTTTATCCCTTTTTTGTCATTAAGTGTTAATAGTTCCATCTTAGTTAAATGTATGTCTTATTTGCGTTATTATCTTATGTTAATCGGAGAACACCAACATTTACCAACTTATTGTTTTGTTACAGGTCTATTTTATGAAATACATACGTATATTAATTATGCATTTAATCCTACTAAGCATCACTATCTAAGATAACTTGTATTTTTATACTCTGTTGTTGTTTGTATGAAGTATTTCATTGTGTTTATGCGATGCTAAGTGACGATGATTATACAGTGTAGTTGCTTAGGAAAATATATGTTATACACCTGCTCAGGAAGGTTGTAAATTTTGTGAAAGTATTGTATTAAAGGGAAAATGATTTGATACTGTTGGTCTGTTTGACTTTGTAGAATAACCACATACTTTGATGGACATCTACAATGCAATCAATCATACACACATTTACAAATTTACTGGATTTTGTAGAATTGCCTTGAATTAAAAATCTATTACTTGAGCTGAATTTTTGTGTTATATTTTTCTAATCGTCCCCTAAACCCCTTTCAGACAGGAGTATTAGATAGAAAATCGTCCTGGTGTAATATATTACTTAAAATTAGGCTGAAAATGCCTACATTATAACTGATTAATTCTGTTACTCTGCTTTCAAACCAACCCTTTTAGCAATATAGGCAAGCTGACTAATAAATGCGGACAGTTGTTATAGCCAGACAACGTATATTATAATAATGAAATGGCACTCATCAAATTAATTTCTACTCGTGGGGAAAATATTATAAATAAGTATAGATAGTATAAATAAGTATTAAATGGCAGAATTTGATAGAATTTAAATATTTTTAAATAGTGGCTATCAGGGGAATCCAATAGTATATGAACATCTCTGACCTATATGATGAAGCTCGTCACTTAAATGTGCCCAAATGTCTATGTTTCTGTTTACAGATATACTTGAACCCAGTACTTACCACTTCAAACACCAACGTGTTGTTAACTAAGGTAATAAATTGGAATAGTTACTAAACTAATCAGTAAATACAGTTTTTATTATAATTCACAAGTTGTTGCACAAGTACATATCAAATAAGATAAAATTCCCTTCTTGGATTCAATTACTAAGCAGAATACAGAAAAATACAATGAAATTTATAATTTCTACCAATATCGATGCATACTTATTCGAGCAGCTTATGTGCCAATAAATACCTGGTCAAATTCAGTCATGAGTATCGTCAAGGATAAAAGCACAAATCCCTGTCTTAATAATATCTATATCACAATAGTTTCCGATAGTCCTGTTCGATTTTTATAAATTACTCTGTGTTGACAATAAACCCTGAACAGTTATAATAGAATAACGTAACTAGTGTTTAAACTAACTTACTTAGGGCTTAGAATAGTCAGTTCTTCTAAAGTTTCAGTTGAACATGCTTTGAGATACATATCCATACTTTTATACATATTGTGATTCTACCCAAGTCAACAATGCATACAGTTTACTCATCTTTGTTAGCGAGTGCTAAAATCCCTTTATAGATTAATGTTAGATAATTGAGTCATACATATAATCCGAAATCTCAACAAAAGCTTTGTCTATAGTGCGGTCATTGACAACATAAGTATTGTGTTTTACAAATCTGAATTTGTGAGATATCTAAGTCGTTTACATGCATCAAGGTATGATTAAAAAATGAGATGTTTCAAATTAAATGCAAATTAATTAAAATAAATTTATCAAAAATGCTTTATTTGAAGAAACCAAATAAAAAATCAATAATTAATATTAGTGCCAGGACCTACTTGAACATTCCTCGGAAAAATCTGCGGAAAATGGATAGTGGCTAAAAATACTTTATCCAATCATCGTTCCATAGAATCTTCCTAGAAATTCCCGGAAAAACAGTAAATTCTATATCTTATTGTGATTGGATACTTGCCAATTTCAATGTTTTTAAAAGTTTCTAGAATATCACGATTTCGAATAACACAAATCTTTTTTTCTGTAGCTAAACTAACCTTGAATATGGACCTTTCGCTCTTCGTCTTCCATTCGTGATTCAAATGTAGATCTACCCGGGACACCTGAATTAGACATACCAACTAGAACAAGAAATTTTATGTACTCCATATGAAATTTCTTGTCTATTTTTTTCAGAAATCTATTCTGTTTTTCTAAATACCTTGTAATCAATGAGTCGAACCGTTTTCTTATTTCCCTTATTCCTATTGCTTTAACATTATGTATCACAGTGTTTACCTGCTTCAGTTTGGGCGCTCAGGCAGAATCCAAGCCCTCACATAAATCGAATGACGAAGTGTGGAGCATATGTATTCGGTGCCTCCTTGTACCAATATGTCTAAATAAATAGATAAATAAATAAATAAAAATATCACTGTGTTTATCATTTAACTTATTGTAAGTTGGGACTGGATTATTTTAATACAGTAGTAGTTGAAAAAATTACTATCATTATTGTCTGCATCTAAATTGTTGTTTATCAAATGTTACTGCTTTAATTTGATTAGAATATTATCTTTGCTCTTACCATTACACTTATTACAAAGAACTGTATAAACACTGTCATGAAAACAAAAGGGAGAGTAATTAGCGAGAGTATACGAATGAGCTTAAAAAACTGAGACAAAATCTTAGCCAATACTCAGACTATAGATAGATTTTAAATAACTGACAAATCGATCAATGTCTTCTACGGGTTACTCTGGCTGTGAATGCGTTTTTATGTTTATAGATTGACCATCTCCTCAAAACCTTAAAATGACCGAAATAGATTTTTAATATGAAAATAAGGTGTTTAGAATTAGGGTTTTTATCACAAACTGATATTTGCTATAATGCATCAATGCTCTGTAGCCCTATAGATAAACAAATTTCTCGCAAAACCCCAAAAGACAATACCCGATTAGTTAGTTTACACAATGTTATGCTGATAAATAGTTTTCAAAATAAACGCTTTTTGTGGGGGGGGGGTGAAGACTCAGGGATAATGTCGACCCACCTTTTATAAGTAATCTACTGAAACTCAGTCGATTAACTGGAACGTTTTAATCAGTATAAAAAGGTATTCCTACCGTTCCGTTATATGCGATATTTAAAGTTTGCGCAAGAACGAGAAAGTCTCGTTCTCTATCCTGATCGACTCATCCCTATACTATACTTTTATCAGAGTAATTTTACTATGACATACTTTACCATATTTCTGTCGTTTCTTGAATGCATATAACCTCACTCTACTTTTATGGTTAAATTATTATTATCACTATGATTATTACTATATGATTTTTGTCTGGTAATTTTGTCTTCTGTATTGAAATTAAGAATGTATCAAACATTTATGTTAATATAAACTTACGTATCCGCTTCTTGTAGTCTTATTATTTATGTGAGTTGTTAATTTTTTCCTAATACGATCACTCATAATGATCTGCTTCAAGCTACAATTAATGCAATTGTTGGTGTTTTTTGTTGGAGTTTAACAAGGTCGATTCGAATCTGGAACCAAGTGATTAAAGGTTAAATGATCCAGTCACAGCCTTTTTTATTAGATTAATATTTGCATTCTAATGGGTCTAGTCTAAAGGAATAAGTATTCATATATATACACTAGCAATGTATGTATTCACAACAAGTATTGTAATGAACGAAAACACAGGTGGGGACAACCCATATATTTTATTACAAAATTACAGAATATCTTGGTAAAGTATGAGAACCATACACTAAATACTTCATTTGCAAATTTCCATCATTTTTTTTTCACATTCCTTATTTTCTTCCAGTTCACGATTTCTTTCTATTTCCCCTTCTATTCTCTTGAACTCGATATTCTTAACATTTGCTGCCAGCCATTCATATTTTGATTAGTGTTACATAAGTAGCATATACCACAGTTTGATAATACTCATGATTAAGAAACTCGCTTTTCCTCTCCTGTTTTATTAATTATACAGTACAATCAGTGCAATAGCTTAATAGTTGAACTAATCGGTTATCAACTCATAAGTTTCAGGTTCCAATCTCACCTCACGTACTTCATTTTATGAAACGAGATTGTATCATTAACACTTATCACAACAATAGTATGACTCCAAGTACACAAATCTATTCGTAGTAAATAGGTTACATTACAGTCTAATCTATTTTTTATACTTGTGTTGTATAGCACTATCGAATATATATGTTCTCCTTTTGGTCTATTTGAAATTGACAGATTTATAAATGATTGTACTGAATAATTCCTGAGTTGTACATTTAACTGCAGAAATGTAATTCATGGAAATATGTTTAAATCTATTTTTTGTCATTTAGATTCGACCGGTCAAGGTTCCACACACACGTTCATCATGGGCGTTTATTATTGATAAACCTTATCCATTCAAAAATTTGATAAACAGTAAGAATATTGCCGAAAATTGTTCTGAAACACAACGAAAATGGTCTATTGTGTATTCTGGTGATACTCCTTCATGTCCTGAACTTGTGAAAGCAGGAAAAAATTGTGATTTACTCATACACGAAGCCACTGTAAATGATGAATATGTAGATTTAGCACTTAAAGCAAAACACAGGTACGTATTTTAATGTTCACTTCTGTAATATTCTGTATAATCATTTTGTCATTCCTACCTAAATATAGGATTTTTCTCGTTCTGTCTTGAATAATTCATAAAGTTAGTGACTTTTAGACTTGATAGCTCAAAGGATAATGCATTGGTGTTTGTAATTAAAGGTACTCAGTTCGAGTCTATTTGAGATGCTAAATCCCCAGAAATCACTTGATAAACTTCCCATTTTTGTAATTTAATTACTGAAACTTGGATTTCTCATTTTCGCACCAAAACCGCCCATTTTTAACTTCAGTTTGTGCTTCCCACATGGAAGGACCTCAAGTGATATTGGTTCGTCTTCTCTTTTAGTACTTTACCTTGTGAAGTTTTCCGAGGACATTTCTGTACTGTATATATACGCATAAGTTGTGTGTTTGTTGTTTGCTCTTCCTGGTTGCTTGTGGAATTATATATTTTCCTGGCTGAATCTGGTCTTGTTCCTCTACTTAGCAGGACTGAAGCACATAGCTTAGCTTATCCTGTTTTTTGTGTTGCTGACTTTCGTTCCTTTCGCCGGTCGTAGGCGATGTCTTAATCCCTCGAACATAGCAGAGTCCCAGTATGGACAGCTCGAATGCGGATACATCCAGCTATCCAGTCCCAAACTAGATGAAGCGCGACACCTGGATTTCGCTATAAGCCATTTTTCAACTTTCATAAAAACTTGTGTTTTGTTTTAACCTAGGACATTTAAAGCCATGAAGATACTTTTTTAGATATCTTATCCGATTTTCTTGCAAAATACAGTAAAACTCTTAAGGTAGCAGTTCATGTATTTAGACATTTCCAGATCAATTATTTCTACACACAAGGTGTATTAATCAACTCTAGAGTTGTTATTTATTTTACTATTGGAATATTGTAAACAAAATAACACCATGAATTTGTTAAAAATTTATATAACAGATTAAATATTTCAATGAAATGTATTCTTTAGATATTTATATTCCATATCCGCATTTTCATTTCTTATAGATTGGTTAAAAATATGTTACCAAGCATGAGTGTATTGATATCTGTTATATAGCCGTTATATTGTTACGTCTTATTTTATTAGCATAATCGTATACCCTTATAATGTTTTTGTAACTTACGCTCATTAGAGTTAGATAACTTGGTGATTAATAAACATGAATTTGTAACGGTTGATCCAACGATATAACGTTAATTCACATGTCAATTTATGAACTGATACAGTAGGCCAGTCAGATGTCAACTATACGATAAGCCCCACACCAAGGTGTGATTTATTTATTGATTCGGCTGGCTAATAACCCAGATAGCTGGTCGGCCTTTCTAACAGAAAACATGTTTATCACTTATTAGAATTGGACACCGTACAAACATTATGAACAGATATTTATCATCAACCGATATTCATTAAATGTTACGCTTTTAACCCAACAAAGAATTGTGCATTTTAGACATTCATACAAGCTATTCAACATTTTCCATCAACAAAAATAGTTAGGTTGTTGGCAAACTAACCTATGACAATGATTTTTCTATCCCAATATCTAGTAATAAACGCCTCAATCTGCTTGATTTTTTTGTTTCTGATTACTCGTTATATTAAAGCACAACAAGTCAAGCTATTCAAGTTGGACGTGATATGAATGCTTCGTTCATTCTATTGAATCATTTTAGTCAACGATATGGACGTGTACCACCGATAGATGAATTTAAGCCGAATGTGGCCGCAACTTTTGATTTTATGACGGTACGTGTTTTTTTTTCTCCTTTTGTGTTTTAACATTTATTCTCAAGATTTTGTTAAGAAGAAACACATTAGGATTATCGCCATTAATTTTTATCTCAGTTAAAAGAAACATTGCTCCTTCAATTTGGTAATATTGAGGGTTGTTAGATAATGTCGAACCTCAATGAAACATTACCAAACAAAACATACGTAAAAATGAGATGTATTTCTTAAGCAAATGAAGCACCTATCTATTAGTAATCTAGTTTTTCTTCAATATATACTAAGGATAGACAATCGTTTACAATGTAAGCATGTGTGATTACACTTATTCACTCCCATTAGATTTACTGATTTTTCTTCGGCTAATCCCACTTTATATTACAAAAAATTAAGAATAGAGAATAGATTTAATCTTCTGAAACAGGTTTACTAACTATATTTTACAGCATACAATAAATAGGCATCAATATCAGACCCCAATTGTATCAGCCCACAGATTGACATTCGCATTTATTCTTTAGATAGTTATTCGTGATACAAAATACATATTTATTCATTATCACGTGGATCTTCATTGAAAAGCTGCATATTCCAGATCGCATACATTATCTTGTATATGCTACTTATTTATTTTATATTTATTTGAACACATAAATATTGGTACAATGGGGCACCAGATACATATGCGCCACACAAATCTCATTTGATTTGTGTGAGGGCTGTGATACTGCCCGGGTGCCCAAACGGAAGCAGTGGTATATGCTACTTGCAAAATTCTATATCTATACATTAAGAATAGTGACTACCACCTGTCTCAATTGTTCGTATCTGACTTTGTAAGCTTTATCATAACTCGATCAATTACACACTTTCATCAGACTCTTTTTTAAGTTTAAATTTATCTGGTTTCTAAAAATATCACTTCTGACTTCACTTATAGTTTTGAAACTACAATTTCTTGACAGTATACTATTCATTTCACTTTCGTGTATACATATTCGAATTGATTTTGTCTCATTGTCTTTTTTTTTTTTAAAAAAAAACGACTTTTGTGTTGTTCTCTGAATAGGTGAAATTTTGTGATTTACCACGATTACCCTACTATATTCCATATTATCAGTATGCATTCGCTAAACATTGGACTATGGCTAGAACTAAAGCAGATTCCTATACATATCGTAAACTTCGTGAAGCTGATGACTTGTTTGAAAGTGAAGATGGTCATTGTGCAAAAACCGATGATGATATTGACAATGATAACTGTTTATTGAATGAACAAAATGTGAAAGGACAAATTGAAAAAAAATGAACCTAACAGAACATTATTTGATTCCTTGTTGTTTCGTTGAGTTTTTTTTTCTTTTCCTTTCCCTTTCAATCACATCCTTGTAACAAAATAGATTGTTTCAGTTTTTTATTACGTTAAATTTGTTTTTCGTTTATTAAGACTAAGTATCATATATTCATCACATTATTACACGTAAAATAAAGTATTCTAATCACTGATACCTCTTTGATTATTCAAGGAAAGATGTCGAGTCAGACTTCTTCCACACTTGAAGTTAGAATGTGAACATTTAATCAATCTCTTTAATTCGAATTGGTACTCATCTTTTAGTTACTAGTCGGTAAATTGTTGAAAAACAATCGTAGTTACATTCATTTCCAGAACATATGTGATGTGATAAGCCGGTTGAGTTGTACTGTTTAGAACACTCGTTTCTCTTTAAACTCTACGATCGTAGGAAGATCGGTTGGAGAGCGTTGTGGTTGCAATAAGGTGTTTTCCTCAAGAAGCAGTACTACTTTCTCAAAACGGAAGGAAAGTTTAGTTAGAAAAGTCTGGCCCTAAGAATAACACATCTCAGCTGGCCCCACATATGTAATAACGTATTACAACTTCGTCAGACAATACTTATCACAAATTTAAGCATTGCTTATTAAACGCGAAAATGTTAGCCAATATATAGTTGTATAATGTTATTGAAAAAAGGTTAATTAGACGAATAACTCTGTTTGGAAGCCACGTACATGAATAGCAAGAAATACATAATAATGCTGCGGTAGTTTTATCGAAAATAATGCATGTAACTATTGTTGAATAGTGGGATAACAATTATGTGACTTCATAATTTAGTAATGAAAAAACAGATGATTCTATTGTTCATCTAAGGATCAGTTAGAATAGTTTACGACGCTATAGAGAATTCAGTAATTTTGTTCTTTTTGAGGTCTTAATATTAGCAAGCTGTTATAGTGATCAATTTGAACATTCGCTTTTTATTAACACATATTGATTAATCTACTGTTAGATGATACATTATCCGTCTAGTCAAATATTAATATTTCAATGGTTAAGATCATGGGTCAGTTGAAGTTAGACCACCATGGAAAACCTGGAAGCACAATCGGTCGTTTCGTCCTATTGCGCATTCAAGATCTTGCACTGCGCATTGCTGGGGAGTGCCACAGTAGGACGAAACGACCATCCAGTGCTTCCAGGTTTTCCACGGTGGTCAAACTTCAACTGACTCATGATCTTAACTATTGAAATTACTATAATATCCACAAAACCCCTTCAAATATAATTATATTTTATCACATGTATAACCGCGTTTAATATGCTGAAATTTGTCTTTAACAATAGTGTTACTCATAAGTAGCCACAATTTTGCCATACAATTTTTCATCAGTTATTTGGTAATTAACTGTTCCATTATTAGTTGATACACTTTTTATCTGTCTATATCGAAGTAATCATTTTAGTGCTAAGAGTTGACTGTTGTTAAGGTCACCACCTTAGATGTAGCTTAAACATTGCTGATTGTAAAACCACTTGTTATTCTTATATAAATACTCTAAGTGGCTAAAACAATTTTCTGACTTTGGTTGACCGCGAGTTTGTAATTGCAATGAATGTAGCTCTTCGAATTCTACGTATCTTCAGCCGTCAAAAAACATGCTTGAATTAATGAATTGTAATCTTATGGTTAACGGCTAATTATTATTATCATCTGTGTCACAGCATGTGTGTAATTGAAATATATTTGCCAGGTAACTTAAATTACACTTATTTGGACACCGATATTGAAATGTCACGATATCCAATGATCTGTTATTAAGCATATCAGTAGGTAAAGGAAGAAAACCTCGAAAATTACCATTAATTCATTGTCATAAATGTAAGCTGAAGTGGTGATTATTTTCAATTTACTTAGATTTTCAACGAAGACTCAAATGCGACAATGCACTTTATTTTTGTACGTAAAATCACAGTGCCTTCGTAAAATATAAAAAATCACATATTAAATACATCATTTGCTCATATTCCTTGAGTTTTCCGTTACACACCCCATTGTTCATCTAATCCTATTGTTATTCCGATTGCTCTCTGTTTTTCTTCCTCTTCTCTTTATTCCAATCTTCTGCTGATAAGCAACCCACTTCCTAGTCCAGCTACATATACTTATATCTATCCGCATAAATAGAAAACATCACATTGGCACAGTGTTTGTCGCCTCCATAATTCACTCACATAATGTCTCTAAATACAACATTAACGGAGAAACTTTGGAGGTAGCATCGTTTCTCTTAGGTGCAAAGGTTAGGTTTAGGAATCTCTACGTACTTACGTCTGCTACCCTTCATGGAGGAGCACAGGCCTCCAACCAGCACTTTCCATCTAACCCTGTCCTCAGCAATCCTTTCCACTTGCTATTCATCATTTTCATGTCTGTTTCCGATCCCCGACGTAGTGTGTTCTTCGACCTTTCTCTTTTCCGTTTCCCTTCAGGATTCAAAGTTAGCATTTGCCTCGTGATGCACTTTGGCGATTTCTGTAATGTATATCCTATCCACCTTCAGCATCTTTTCCTAACCTCCTCTTCTGGTGGGAGCTGATTTGTTCTCTCCTACAGTAGACTGTTGCTGATGGTATCCGGCCAACGGACACTGAGTATCTTGAGTAGATAATTGTTTATAAATACTTGTACATGTTTAATGATGGTTGTGGTAGTTCTGCAAGTTTCGGCTCCGTACGGTAGAACTATCTTGATGTTCGTATTGAAGATTCTGACTTTGATATTGGTTGACAATTGTTTTGAGTTCGATATGTTCTTTAACTGTAGGAATAATGTCCCTGCTTGTCAATTCGTGCATTTGCATCTGCATCACATACTCGTTGTTCATCGACGATGCTTATCAGTTTGATGCTCTCGTGTTGTATTTGAGGATCTTGCTTTTTCGCTTGTGTGTGTTGAGGCTTACTGATGCAGAGGCTGCTGCTAAGTTAGTTATCTTCGGCTGTATTTGTTCGTGTGTATGGGATAGAGTAACAGTTCATCTGCGAAGCCAAAATCTAATTGATTCCTAGCTGTCCATTGTATCCTGTACTTTCAGATATGGAGGTCTTCATATTCCAGTCGACCACCAGAAGAAAGAGGAAGTGATAGAGTAAGCAGCCTTGTCTGACTCCTGTAATTCCTACCCATAACTTTCAAATGAAGTCCGGTGTGATACTTATTTACTTAATTTAATTCTCACAATATGAATGTGGCTGATAGAATCTGATGAATACTAATATTATCATTTGCTATCTAGTAATCGATTTGAAATATCAACTTAGTGCCATTGATAGTCATTTAAGTCATGAACACTTCAACTTCCACATCTCTTACTTATATATTCTTAGAGTTTTATCCATTCCAGGTTTATGTTTTCTACCTTGATCATAAAGATCCTATAAAGCTTTTAATATTATAGGTAACAATTTCTGTTGTCATATATATTAGGGAACATCATTATTGCTGTGAATTTTTAATTGCTAAGTTGTAAATTTGTGTACAGATTGGTGATAAATTCGTTTAAACTGAATCTTCTTTTTTTCTCTTTTTTAATATCTTTCTTTAAAAAAGAATTGATAATGTGATATCGATCTCAAGAACTGAGTTAGTGATTTCCGGTATGCTGTTTCGCCATGCAATAAAAATTGCCTTGTAATTTTAAACAAATGATTTTTTTCATTTACCCCTAAGGTCACAATAATTATTGTCTATATACTCTATGTAGATATCATTCGGATTTAAGTCTATTTACATCCCAGCGAAACAAAATAATTTTCCATATAAATACTTAGTTACCTCATGTTGGTAGATTAATACAAATGTTTCTATCGTAATTACTAAAATAATAAATTAGGCTTAGCTATTGATATATTTGTTCATAGAATTCTCGTTACCTTCCCTTGAAGTTTGAAATGAAACCTTTTAAGCTTTAAAGTAATATCTTTGGTTACTTGTGATATACACATAGTACTATTCAATGTAAAATGTTTATTATTTAATAAGAAAAGATAAAACGCCATTTAATAAGCGATAAATAGATTACGTAAATGCCAAAAGATACATTTCCGGTAAAACTTCAGTCAGTCGACAGATTTTGTCCATTTTAGAAGTACGTATTACTGTTTATTAAAAATACAATAGAAAACTAACAAAATCATAATCTCTATGCCCATCCATGTTTAATGTTATTCTGTTTACAAAATAATAATGTTTCATTCATTATCAGATATTTGATTGAAGTAAATAATTTTCAAAGCCAAAATGCGCAAAACCGTTACAAAATCTCTTTTTTGTACATATTCAACCTGTGACTATTCAAGAAACAAATATCGATAGTTTTTAAACATTGACTAATTGCCATTCATAAACGTTCACAACCGTTTTTGCTCTGATGACATCCCATAGTAGAACTTTTTCGCTTATCCGAAGGACAGAGAAGAAGGAAAATCTATCAATCACTATGGTGGTTTTTTAAATTTATTAGTAATTAGATTTATGTTAGTTAAATATTTTATGAAGGTGGGTAACGTATCTCTGTAGATAGATATTAGTTAAAACAAATCTAAAACAGTAACAAATAACATCAGATAAATGTTTGAGGAAATGATGGCCGAAATGCTTAGGTTGACGGCCGCGTAGCTACTACAGTTTATATCTCCACAGTGTAGATCCAGAATGGCGTATGATGTAGATTCTGAGATATTAAAGCTCTTAATAAATACAATACCTGAAAATTACTGAATGACAGTTTGTTTGTTCATAGTTTTAGCTTCGTTTTCGGGAATTAATTATATTTTCTTAGTGAAAACCTGTTTTGATGTTTTTGAACCTGCCTTGACTCGAAATTTTCATTTATTTCTTAAAAAATGTGATCATAGGTATTCGCACAGTGCCAAATTTTGTACACACTATTTTATTGCACGTATATTATTTTTGTTATAATCAATCAATCCATTCACTTTAGTTCTTGATTATGATACCTATCCCATTTAACGTTGACTTTGACATCAAACGGATACTTATATCTTTCAATTCAATAGATCTTTTTAAAGCATTTCAGATATCTTTGTAGATGCATTTAATTCTCTGAAATGGGTGTTCTTTGGTATTCAATCTCGATATTAACTAGGTGAAAGCAAACCATCAAATATCAACTCCACCTCTTGATTTTTCTCCTCTAACATATGACACTTTTGTGTCTTGTTTGTATCAACGTCGTCATATTCCTAATTTAGTTGATCTTTTTTGACATGTATGAATATAATAATTGATAAACATAAAAATAAGTGACACAGATTTTCAATAAAATTATCTGACATCACATTTACATTGTCTGCAATTGAATTCACAACTAACTAGAGGAAAATAGATTAGCCAATCAGAATTTCGTTTGCAATATCCAATCAAAAACATTTATATCAACTCCATGAATCAGGGAAAATACATTTCAATATGGCTTAAATAAAACAAAGTATTCATTATTTTCTTTTTTACCCAGAAATCTAAATTATACAAAACAGTTACATAAATAAAATCTGACAAAAATATTATTTCGGAAATACTTCATAAATATTCATTATTTATCCCCAGTTCATTTCTAATAGGAACAGTATTGCTGAAAATAAAATTCATCGTGTGTAAATCAAATACTTAATGTGATTAGATGAGTAAGCTGAAAGAGCTCTTTTATTATTTATTGAATGTGTACATTATATTCAGTAGGGTTTCCTCTAATCAGTTGTATGCGCTCTTATTATGGTTTATCATACATATGTTTTTTTTTAAATGAAATGGTTATAACAAATATTTCGACTGCAGGAGGCTATCCTAACATATGCATATGGAGCTGTAACGCTATACTGATAAGAAAATTTGTACTCTATAGAGAACAGCTAGACTATAAGTTATAGACGAACCAGTCAGATATAAGATAACGGGTCATGAATTTTGGCGCGAAATTCATCCATACATTTTGGCTAAATAGTTTTGGCATTATAGCTGATGTCACTTCGTAATGAAAACTCTAAATCTAATTTTTAACTCTAACCATCAACTGTAAATCATAATTTTAACTGGTTTATAACCCTTATTTACTCTTTATCAGTAAATGTCCATTCTCAAGGTCACTTCAGCGTCGTTCAAATCTCGTTCATAAATTATAGTCTTACCTAGAAAGCTGTACAGTCGTAAAGTGCCTTCTTTTGACCTATTAAGTCATAGTTATTTGCATAGAAGAATATGGACACACTAATGAAACATGTAGAATGTATGTCATAAATTTATGTATTTTAGAATATCTTATGTAGAAAATTGCGCTATATATAACAGCTGTTAATAGTTTTTAGTTAATGATTGTTTGATTGATGTTTCATGACAAAAAAAAATGTTCACAGACAAAATGTACTGAAGTTATTAGTCTAACTTGATGTTCTTATTCAGTGCTCTTAAGTGAATAAGATAAATTTATAATCTCATTCCAATATTATGATTTTTAACCTAATGGGGAAATATTTAATGGTATTCTGTAGTTTAAATCTTAGGACAGAGTGGGTTGGCGAATGCTGGTTGGTGGTTTATGCTCCATCAGGAGTAACAGGCGTAAGTAAGTAGGTGTAGTTTAAATCCTGTTAATAAAGTAATTAGATTATCTTTGTGAAACAATGGCTTAGCGACTAAAATATTTAGATTCCAGTTATTAAGTCTCACGGTTAAACTACGTGGTCATATAAATCAGTTTATTTAGTCGCGTAATAGTATCATCTGATCCTTATGGAAACGAACAATGACTTAATACAGTACCGAATATATGTACTTGGTAAATGAGTCATATTAATCAGCTGCATATCAAAAAATCTAGATTAAATTAAAGTAGCGGTAAACTACTGAAAAATTATTAATAGTTAATTGAGCAGAACTTTAATAATAGTTATATATTTAATAATCTGTGAAACTTCTTATGTTTGACCGAATTATTTAGCTATTTGTACATTAACATGTATAAGATAATGTCCTCAAATCTTAAGTTGAAATTCGGTGATGGTATTATTAACATGATTGATCGTCTAAATTCCTAGCTTTATTCTCTTTCAGAAAGGATTTTATCAGTTCAGAACAGACAATTATAACTACGACAATGTATTTTATAACTAATTTCTGTATATGCGGATGGATTTTTACGTTACCATTAAACACTGAAATGCAGGTTCATGCATCTGACTAGTCCTAAATAGGACGAAACATAAGCCTACATTTTACTGCTAGTTAGTATCCGACTTTTATCTCTATAAAAAACTTACTAATACATTTTAATATCATCTGAAAAGTTATTAAATACTACTGGACAGTGGATATATATTGCATTGTAATAAAATATATCAGTAACTGTTGTCTATTTATACAGTTTTATTGCAAATTCTGATATTTTTTAGTAAATCGATCTACTCCGAGTATTATGTTAATATCTATTACAGGTTTATTCTGTAACTGAAACGTAATTGTAATTCGTAGAAGCACCTACGTAATTTATCCCCTTATAGCACCTCACCTACACTTAAGTCTGTTTACGTTTAATTCTGTCAAGTCCTTCAATTAAGCTATTTAACAGACAGTGTCATCAGAACAGTAACAATTTGTATATTTCTGTGTGATTATTGTTATTATGTCTGCATGCCAGATCACGTGTTACAGCATAAACACATACCCCTCTTACTAGCTTAAGTATTAGTGACTTAAATCGTTCGATCAGTCATTCGCTTTCATATATATGCGTTCAAATTTTATCAAACTATTCGGCTATTAATTTGCCCCTGTATTTTCTAGTTTGCATTAGCATTTCTTCTCGAATTCCCTTTGTGTGCTTGTAGCTTAGTGATTCACGCTATTCAATAATAAACTGTAGCCCACGCTTCGTATCGTCTTCTGAAATTTATGTACCAGTGGGATTCATTTAATAACGGCTATCAGGGTTATTGACATACAAAACCTTAGGCATTATCTCGAAGATAGTTTACTACACCTTTTATATTCATATAGGATATAATTAACAATAGTGCGACATGAAATGTTTCTTCTTATGAAGTAACAGCTTACTAATAATAGCATTTAACTTCCAAATATCAAGTTACAGATTCAAGCCAACAGTTTACCTAGCATTATTGTGATTTAGTTAACTTATTCACTAAAGCATTCGATCTCTAACTACTGGGTTTCTTGTTTAAACTAACTTTAACTTGGTCAGTTAAACAGCACCACTGGCACATAGACACTAAACCGTGGTTTTTGGCTAAATAAGTACCTCAACTGGAATCGAAATAAATAAAGTGAAAAAAATACTACAAATTTAACCTATATCATATGAGAGGTAATTCTCAAAGTTCTGGTCAGAACCTGTCATCAATGGAGTCAAACCATATAGGAATTGGGACAACTACTCACCAATGACATTAGATAGTGTTTGTGCAATATCACAGATTATTTGAATCTGTACATGTAAATCATTATGTGCTAACTCAGTAATTTGAAGGTCGAACGTTTGCTAAGATACTGGGTTGGGGTGTGTACTTCTGAGGAGTCCCATTCTAAAACAAAGCATCTATCTTATCCTAAGTAGTTCTCAACGATTGTCTATGATTAGATTTTGGTGTAAAATATGTTATAAGATAATTTATGTATAAAGTAACAACTAAAATAATTTTTATTTCATTAAAATATAATGGGAGTTTAGAAATGCAAAGATTTCATTGTCATTGTTTGTTTTGTTTTGCATTACGGAATAACAAATAAGATATGTTTTAATTTAATATTTGTTTCTGTGCAAAGATTAAAACTATATTTTTCTGTCTAATAACTGAAATGTTTTGTTTCTCAATTGATGAATCTACAAAAAGAAAAACTGACGATAATATTATTTGTTTTTATTGAATTACTTCAATTTACTTTCAAGTGGATAGTTTACCTAAGAATGTACCACTTGAAGAACTGTTTAGTAGGATACATCAATCGATAGCTAATTCATCTTTTTATTATTATTTTTCAGTAACACATATATCTTTTAATTCTACATAGAATTTAATTAAGACAAAAGTATATTTTACTAAATCAATAAGTAATTATATACCAACATGATTTAATTAGTATCGAAGTATAGAAATGTCACCAATATTTACTATTCACTATGAACTGTTATTCTAAAATTATTTTATTTTATAAATTAAAGGTTCTCATTAAAACTTCAAGAATGCATTCCTCAGATCAAGTTAATTATAAGAGATAACTTATATTTAAAATCAATACTTTTAAGAAATACACAGAAATGAATACTGAATATGTTACTAATGGGAAAAATAGAATATTAAATAGGTACTTTATTCTACTTTGAAAATAACTTCTTGTTATGAATCTTGAATTTCTTTTCAAGAATACATCTATAACCATAATTATTCTTAGTATTTCTATTGTATACTCTTTTAACCAAGACAAACCTATAATGAAGAATCAAATCGAGTGTATAACTATAACTGGAACAGAATAATAAATGATACCAATTACATTAATTAAAATAAGAAACTATTACTCCCACAAACGTTTCAGTAAATCACAAATATATTGTCTAACAGTTTGGGCAATGTAACAAACAAATAAAGCAAGTGAATTATGTCATCAACTCCCATTAAAATGGTGTAGCTTAAAGTTGAGTACATAAATCTTATACTTGGTGTATCCCTTTTGTCTAGCATATTACGTTTACACCTACCTATTGAATTAAGAATAAACAGTACCACTAAAATCAACGACATCAGTGATTTCACTGTTATTAGCAGTATAAAATCACATGACCCACCAGGCTCAATAGAATTCAATACACCATATCAGTTTTCCTTTAAGTTAATCAGATTTAATGGCAGTTTTTTCCGCAAGTTTTTACGGTTTAATTGATTAACCATTAATTTTGTAACCATTCAGTAAAATTGAATAAAGATAGCTAGTTACTATTGTTAATAAACTGAATTTAAAAATACGTACTGTTCAGCTGTAAATCCTTTCCTCTATTGTAACCAGCTTGCATCCAGGTTTGTTGATGTTTTACTTAATTTTTTTCTGAATTTGAGCGTCAGCCCCACTGTTGAGCATCACATTAGGAAGAAAAAGCTGTCTACTACATTTCGATTGAAGATGATCATTTAACTAGTACCAGTTTACTTTGAAATAATGTAAAATCCTCAATAAACCAAATGTTATGAGTTGTGGCCTTATGTTCTATTAACATATAACGTGACTTATCTACTGGACACAACAACGCACAAACCCGTACGAGTAGTCTAGAGTCCTTATCGATCCTTCTTCGCGCCTGGACGTGCTTGTTGAGTCGAGAAAACCAGTCTCAACCCCCAAGATATGAATTATATATTTCAAACATACTGGGTTTATATATAATCAAATCAGACTGCATCATACCATGGAATAGAAAATAACATTTGTACAAGATCTAGCCAAAAAAGGTTGTGGGAAACTGTAATTAATAAACTGGGCATAACTTAAAAATGGTAAATCGTGTAATAATAGTCTATAGGTCGAAATAAAGCTTATGATAGGGGGAATATGAATATACATAGTTTAATTACTTAACATTTATAAAATAAAAATATATGAATATTACTAACCCATAAATAGATCCCAACGGTTACCATTCATTATTCTCGTCGGGATATAATACCAAACAAATAAGTAAAAATGATCCGTTTGTTCATTTAAGAATCAACTGTTTAGAACATGTATCTATCCAAGACTCTAATTTAAACTTGTTTCTATCTGAACACCGATAAGTTATTGTTCGTTATATCAGGTGGGACTGTAATAAATCCTACTTGACTATCTTCAAGGATTAAATAATTTGTTTTCGAGGTCACAGCACAATAGGATTGAAATAAAATACTAATTGGCCAATACTTTACTCACTTATGCATTTGATATGTAGAATTCAATTGTCCTTTTATTTTATAAATGAGTTCATATCAATGGAATTATGTTTTTCTGTACTTCATGTTGAATTAAAGTGATCATTTCATAAACTAGAAACGTACTTATCACCTCATTAATTAAGAATATTTCAATTTGAATTCAATTACTTCTATTATCCCCTTCAAAACATTTAAATTAAAAGTATTTTAATTACACATTAATCATTTTATATCTCTTCATCATCCTATAATATATTAATGGCGTACACAAGTTTAATCTTTGTCGATACTCATTAGCAAAATCTGTTTGCAGTTCAAAAGATATTTACTCTTGTTTAATAACTCAATGACGCATCCAGTCACTAACTTATTAAAAAACTAGGAAAGTTGTATTAATAAACTCAGACGTCTATGTTGTTACTGTAATTTATGGATGTGGGAGTTCTTTCTCTTCATCCTATATAAGTGTGGATTAGATCAATTGAACTTACATATCACTCAGTTTAGAAAATTATTTAATTAAAGTACTGATATCATAGACTGTAATAATTCTACATCATTCTTCGTACGCAACCATTTTATTTATTTCTCCACCTTTCATTTTATTACTGAAGAAACCATATGTTTATCAAAGATATCTTTGCAACCCATTATAATTATGTGAGTGGGATCTTTAATTCTCATTTTAAATGATTTATTTATGCATTCAATCCACTGAATATAATATTTAACACTGTAAGGCTGTTATTTTCTCTCTCTCTCTCTGTATATATATATATATATATATATATATATATATATGTTTCAAATCACTTGCATTTCAGTAATTGGGTCATAAGTTCAAACTCATTCGACCAGATCTGGATGTGGCAATTGAGTGGTTTTATTGAATTTCATACTAATAATATTCCCTATTTACTTACAATATACATAAATATACATATTCCGTCTGTTCACCTTCCTAATAAAAATTAAATTTCTCTTGGATAAATAAGCTTTTAAATATATATATATATATTTAGCTAGTATTAATGCGTAAAACCCATTGACTGATTTTTCAAATAGAAATTCATGCCGCCACCAAGATTTATTTATTTTAAATCGATTAAAGTGTTTAATAACGCCCAAAGTCAATATCTAAGTTCAACTCTTGTATTAAATAAAGCAAATAGCGGGAGAGAGGGAGGGAGAGCATAACAAAAATAAGTTTACTAAGCAATAAATAATAATTACTGAACTCACCTAAAATAGAGAATTGAATGAAATAATAAAGTGATATAATCAGATATTAAAAGTTCATACATTGGAGAAAAGAAAAATAGTAGAGAAAAAATAAAACGAATACCATTTATTTACTGTAATTGATTCGTTTCATTTGAATGAATAATTCACTTCATTTTACAGTAGTTAATTAATTTCACAACCATGATGCCTTCTGTTTTACTGGGTAATAGAAATAGAAATTAATTGATTTGTCATTATTTAGCATGAAATTGTAAGAGCAGTAGACTTCATAAAGGGTTGCTCACTTTTGTTTTTTCATTTTCAGGGTTTTTGCTAAAGCATAAGATGTGTTGTTTTGTAGAACAAGGCAAGAATAAACATTTAAACAGAATAATGTGAATCTAGCGAATTCCAATGTTTTTTTTTCTTATCGCCATACAACGGAGAGTAAGTGACATAACTAATCGTTTGGTTCATTGGAATAGTACTCCGAATGGATAGTTTTGTCTAATTATTTACTAAAAAGCATTTTGTCGAAACTCTGTTTTATTAGAGAAGAAAGGATTGTACCACCAATAGACTGGAGGAACTTTTGACTTTTGAAAATGCCTAATGAGCAAATGGTGTCCAGACAAATCTATTGATAAATGTGGAAAAACTAAAGACAATAAGTCAACTGTTGCTATAAACATTAAAAAGCAACCATCCATCTCAAAATTAAAAGTGACGATGGTTCAGGGACAATCAATGTGAAGTTAAACACTGTATTGTCAAGAAATTATTTAGTTCTAGCCCTTTAGTCTTTTGCTACTATCAATATTGTAGAATGCTCTCCTACTTACGATATATATTTGCAATATATTATTTAGTCTTTTAAATTTATTTACATCTTTTCAATACCATGCTAATGCTTGTTCAAAGTAACTACTAACCAAATCCATCTATGTCATTATTTTTAGCACACTTGGTAATTTCAATCTTGAAACATTACAGCTTGTGAACTGTTGATGAGAACCTAATGAAATAAAATGAATTCATATTATTACGTTTGAATCTGTATTCTTGTTCTGTTTAAAATAACAGAAAATGTATATCCATGAAGCAAAATCTTATGCCTTTGTTTTGAGCTCATTTTACACACACACATTAAATTCATCGTGAATTTTCGAAACAATGAATTTTTAAAATTAACTGGTTTTTACCTAAAATTAAGGGCTAGTGGTTATTTGTCTGTGATTCTTCAAAAGTTTTCAGATCTCGTAATAATCATGATTATTTTTCAACCGTTGATATTTCATTTCCTTGGTCGACTTGTGATATGAAAAATTATTATTTCATAACATTAGTGAGTATCTCCTTTACTTTCAACATCTCAGTATTACAGATTTTTTGCTAGAATTCCTAATCTAAAACCAAATAGTAAGTCAGTGGTTACATAGTCTTCAGTAATTTCTCAGCTCATATTAATCTATACTATCTTTTATGAACTAGATATTTTCTATTAAGCTTAAAAGTAATCACCAATTAGGAAATTCTAATAGTTAAATTCATGAGTTGATGTAAGCTAGACCACTGTTGAAAACCTGGAATCATTGGAAGGCCGTTTCGTCGCCTAAAAGAAACTAAATTTTGAGTAAATGTGTGTGTTTTGCTTAATTAAATTATCGTCACCAGGATATGTCTAATAACAATTATATTGGATATCATAGCATTTTGTAGATTGATTAATTTTAAAATTTACATCACGGAGTGATCCTACTTAGACAACCACTGAAAATGATGAAGCACTATATTCACAGAACTAAGGAACTTCATACTAGGACAATATATCTGTCCAATCCTTTCTGAATTTTATTGGTTGTCCAATTGAGATCGGTCTATGATATAAACTATGAACCATGTTTCAATTAGTTCCTGTTCTAAACCTATACATTACTCCATTGAGTCTTATCTCAAACTACATTACCGATCAATTAACATGAGTGTGATAAATTCAAATCTACGCTAAATAATAATTCAGACATCAAAATCTTTTGATATACAACATATCATAGTTTAATAGAACATGAAAGGTAGTAATTTTCAGAAAAGATTTAAAATTACCTACCTACATTACAATTATTAATATTAGAGTTAATTATAACAAATTCAAGTCTAGTAGAAGGGAATAAACTTATTGATGTGTACACATCAATGTTCAGGTTACTATTGGTTACTGTATGTTACTGAATGCAAGAAAATGAGTTATTGTTTTTAGAAAAATTATGTTTCTATTTCCTCTTTTTTCTTCATTTTAGTTCAATGTAATTTCTATTCTCTTGTATGTATGTAGGAAATAAAATAAACAGTAAATACGTTTTTGTAAAATATTGAAAACTGTTTTATTATGAGGTTATTTTATTTTTTACAGTGCTACATTTTAGCTGATTTTTTTCTCATTGATGATTCTGTTACTGATATGTTGAACAGTAGTATTTTCTAATATAGGCTGAGTATTTTGATTGATCTTTTTAGTTTATAACACAAAGTAACTTAAAGTAAACAACCGAAGAAAATTGTTTAAAAATTCCCGTTTCATTAAAAGTATGGATATATGAATGAAGAATATCCTCTCTAATAAATTCTTATCAGGTTCTACAGTTATATATCAAAATTAATGCTTCTGAGAGATGGCCGAGTTTAAGGCAAATAGGTCATTTTAAATCACCGTTTATGAAATTGAGGATTGTTGGCGAAATAAAATTAAATTGTCAATATTAGAATTGCTAATGTGTAATATTTACATAAATCAGCTTATAGGTCAATTGAAATTATGAGATTAGGGATTAGCTAAAGTTACGCATTATCCGCTTGTAATTTGTGGAGATTGTTGAATTTTATCAAGATCATGAACCAAAATAAGCTAAACAACCGTCGAAAACCTGAAAACACTGAGTAGTCATTATGTGCTCACTTGTAACGAACTTCAAGATGCAACTCCTCGAGTTCTAATGAGAAGCCGTGAACGATGGAGTTTGAGTGTAACGAAGGTACTCCTCGAAGACAATGGAAGATTGTCTTGCAATACCGTAGATTGATTAAAGTCTGACTTGTAAACGATTGGATCCCATCTCAGTGGTCCAGAGTTTTGAAAGTAATAATGTGCATTGTTCACTCGAACAAGTTTATAGGTCCATTAGAATCGAGGGATTGTAAGGGTTGGTACAATGTCAAGCCCACATAGGTTATTCTAGCCTCTAGACAAACCGATCTATCCATTCTTCTTGAGCCACATTTTCATCTTCTCACTTCTCTTATTAACCCTGACTGCCTTTAAATGATCATATGTATGCTGATTGCTTACCTCATTCATCATGTGTCTGTAATTTATTTTTGTTTGACTTTAAATATTGATTCACGCTTGATTAAATTGAGTTGGTTCACTTGCTTTCTCTATCGCTCGTCATTTCCTTTCGCTTCCTTCACTTTATTTCCCTGATTGACTGCATGAAATATACGTATTCGAAATCCATTCTCGTATTTGATTCACTTAATTCCGTTGTTCACTGACGCGATTTAAGACGATGTTTATATACGAGTGTAGCCGGGATGTATATGTCAATAACAATCAGCACACTATTTAGTTGGAGTCAGGTACAGGGCCACACAAAAGTGATGAACCCAACGCCGAACCTAACTAGGTAAACTACGTTGATGAAGAACTTTCCTCACTCCATACTTTCGACGAATGAACTCAACGTAGCTTAGTCAGTTGATGATGTCATCAAACCACTACAAAAAGATTAATAATCAGATAAATCTAACAATAATAATAATAATAAATGTTTGGTCGAAACTTATGTAATATATGCAACAATATGAATAAGGAAAGTTGTGAATAGGGATGCGTGCCAACTAAATTTTCCAAATGTTTACAAGCATCATAGTGATAATTATGTTTATGATAACGACACTAATAATGCTAAGATACCTAAATAATATAAATTTAAGCTATGAAAATACAGAGATCACATTCACATAAATCATATTATGTCACTATATCAGTAAAATGATTGTTAACTTATATGACAAGAAGTTGATTCACATAAGAGTAGCGGTCGCACATAGTTCTTTTGAACTGAAAGGTCTGAATCTTTAATTTGAATAGCAATTATTTCAGCAGTTTGAAGGATTCTTACTGTGACAGATTTAAGCAAACAACATATAACACTGAAAATGACTAATCTTTGTTACCTGTACGACGTGTTGACATTAAATGAGATGGAGTTGGACTTTTAGGATTCTTGACAATACATTTGCTTTTCCACTCCACGAGATGCTCGATAGTACGAATGTGCGAATTCCTAGGACATCTTTCAACATACCTTCCTCCAGAAGAGCGGTTGCATTGAGAGAAATTGATGGAAATCAAGAATCACTAAACATTCGTTTCGTCCTTATATGGGACTTCTTAGAGGTGCATAGATACAACCGCCCCCCCCGGAGAAATAGAACTCAGAACTACGTTGACAGAGTTTAACATTAATTCCCTCAAGATGGAGTTCAATGGCCCAATATTCCAGTTCCAGACAGCTTGTGATTTAGTAACATGATCATTCGTTTCCAGAGTTGATACATGTACAACTCTTGACAGTGTGTAACTTCTTTAACCTCGGCTGGTAACTAGTATTCTGAATGAGTCTATTAGCCAAAAGGTCTACTTCACATATAAAAAAAGATTTTGACTAATGTTTCTTGCTTGTTAACACTCATCGAAAAAACCCGTTACAAGCTTATTCAGAGATTTTAATTTATGTACTTTGTAAATAATATGAAGTTTGCATTCTGAATTAATCGAATGAACAAAAGCGATCAAATAATTTGAAACGAAATTATGAGATATTTTATTTATTTATTCCTTTGCTGGACCGAACTAGTGTATGTTATAATCGGATAGGGGCCAGCAGTGGAATCTAAGACTCGTTCAACGCAGTATTAATGAAAACTGGCCACTTCCTGTTCTTGACATCAAAAACAGAAAAATAAGAACCTTTACAAATCAAGTTCGTACTTATTGCATTAGCAAGTGGTTAACTGAACTCAGTAGATAAGGCATTGGCGTTTGAATAGAAATGCACTGACCCCCGTTTATTGCGTAATGCTGCAAATTGATTAAAGTAAGAAATGTTAAGTGAAATGTTGTGGGTACGCATTGCACAAGAAACCCTATACTATGACAAAAATAAATGTTTGGTACTCTATATTTTTTAATGGTACTTCAAATGATATCAATACATGATGAATACCACCTACAAATTAAAAACATTGTGGACAAACAATATTCAGTTCATTCACTAGAAATTCTGTTTAGTGGATAATAAGTTTTCAAATAAACAGACTTTTGTTAGTTTAAAGTTATAAATTTTTTATATTTAAATAATTTACCGCTTACTTTTCACCTGAATGATTTTTGTGAATTAACTTTATGTTACGATACTTATCTCCAAACGTTTCTTTTTGAACTCACCAAAATGGATCAAGTTTTTTGTTTTTTTGAAAATATTTCTTTCGAATGTTCAATAATGAATTGAAGTTGCTGTTGTATCGTGTTAATTAGCTCATAAATTGTTTACAAATTATGTCTTTTTGTACTCACTGAAGCTATATAATCAATAAATCAATTATTGATGTGAATAGTATCATTCTAGTATTATTTATTATTTTTTAAATTTATTTATTTTAACACATAGGTATCGGTACAAGGAGGCACCAAATACATATGCGCCACACGAATCTCAATTGATTTGTGTGAGGGCTGTGATACTGCCCGGGTGCCCAAACCGAAGCAGGTGGTTTGCTTAGGGGGCCACACCCCGAGCCTTCGACCTGAACGTCTGACCCACAAGGCAGTGGAGCATCGTAAGGAGATGCAGTCCCATGGTAGCCAGTGACCAACGACTGTTTCATACGCCATTTGTTCCCGTAGGATACTGGACCCCATGTGCACCATTGATTCGGGATCCGGTTAAAGCGCCGGATATTCGCTCTTCGTCCTCTCAATTTCGTAAACAACACCCGTGGTGCGAGAAGGCAGTGAGTGGGACTTCCCTGACAGAGGCTATATACGCGTGGCCATGTGAGAGCATTTCGAGAGGGAGAGCTGACTCTCCCCACTCTCGACCGTACCAGGGCATTTGAGGGTGTATCATTTATTGCTCCCAACTTTTCTCATCGTTAACTGTCTTTTATTTTTTTATTTAGAAAAACAAGATAATATAAATGAAGTAATTTTGATCTATTCTCGAAAGCATTCAATTTTCTAAATATAATGATATCATTTATTATCTTGATTAGGTAATCAGTAAGTATTGCTTAAATGTAACCTCTATGATGTAACAGATTAATTCTCGGTTGTCTTTGATGACACACTCCAAATATATCAGCTTGAATACGTGCTTTTTCATGTTATATCAATTAAAGCAGAAAACAATGAAATATAAAGTAGTAAACTTAAGGCCGAACGGTTAAATTGTACTCTCGTCTGTAATAATTAGTCCGTATCGAGCTATCTCTCATGAACAAACACAATCTTCTCAGATGGTGTATTCCTAAAAAATTAATGGATTAGTTAGCAAATATTCATTTGTAAAATATAAAAACCTCTCCTCAAAGACTTACAGTGCTAATGATAAGGTCTAAAAATGTACAGGGCTAATGCCGAAAATATAACCTCTTACAAAATGATCCCATGTCACGAGACTCTTAGTCAATTATCTGTTGAACTCTTGTCACACATATATACACAGACAATACCATCACTATCAATTTAATTTCATTTTTATATCCCAGAACAAGAATAAGCCTTTCGTGATATGGATATTTCGACAGTATCAATTGTTCGAATAATTGCGACGGCATGACTTACTTAGTTGCGTTTGTTACCCATCGTGCGATCTCCATTCAACAGCAAGCATTAGACAACAAATGGGCACTATTAGTTAGAAATAATGTGAAATAAGTCAAACAACAGTCCAACACATCATCATATGTTTCTTAATTTAAAAAAGCTTTCAGAGTGTACATTCTCGATTTAGTTCTGTTTCATCAATATACTCAACCTATGGAGGCATTCACATAGCTCCATGTTACTCTTCTTTACATCAATAAACTATAGTAAGTGATATGATGGGAAGAAAAGTCAATTTTCGATTGATTTACTCAATATGAGTTTTATTCATCATTACATCTGTTTTGATTCAATGTAATGATTACTCAATATAATATTTGTTTTCTTTTCTCGTATGATATACGATATTCTTATGTTCCATTGATCTGAACTATGCTCAGTATATGATTTGTTATTACTCTGAGTATTTTTCATATATGTGATTTCATCCTAATTATTAATCAAAATGGGTGTTCAATCAATACATAAATGAGTGTGTTTTCTACTAGAACGATCATCATCATTCATCATCGTAGTCGTCGTCATAGTGTTTTGGGGCTAATAAATCTCCACTTATACCAGTCTTTGTGTTCTTACTTTTGAGTCGTTGTAATTGCAGAGGCCCCTCGTCCCGAGTATAAATGATCAGCGTTTTTCCGGCACAGCAATCAGCGACGACCAGATATAACAGTAAGTTAACTCAGTAAATTAACAAACTACTTTTGACATGTAATTAAAATAAAACCTGTATAGCATCCGCAAATAATTTATCTTCACTGCTATCGATCAATAAATGGCGTTAATTTTACTGAATATAAAAATTAATCTAAGTTATTAGTTTGACGTATATTATAAACTATAGCGTTTGATAACAGATATCTCATTAGACAAACAACAATCACATAAAGTGATATTTTTTTATAGGACTACTATTAATTTGTTAAATTCTGTTTACATTTTCACACTGTCAGGTTTAATACTGATCAGATGATTGATTATGCACTCTCCCCATAGATTTGGTTAAGTTGTTTAAATAAATATCGAACAGTAATTAGACCAGAGATAACTTCCAATTTAGTACTTTCATAAAAAAGGTGAGGTGTATTTTCTATTACTTCATGTTGAAAGTCAAATCAATTGTTCATGAATAGTATTGTCAGTCACTTGACGCTAAACCAGCTTAAAATCAGTAACTACAAAATAAATATATAACATTTGTTTATAATAGGGCAGTTACATACATACAATTGTAAAAGCTAAATAAATGATTGTAAAATGATTTTATAACTAAGATCTGATATTTGATGCATAGTTACTAAGACGAATGATCAATAATTTACAGGTTGACCACCATATAAATATTATTACTTATACTGTAGTGAACAGAACACAAGTGAGGACAATTGAATCTATTTTACACAATATTACAGAACACGTTGATAAAATCTAACAACCATATTAAATTCTTAATTTGCAAAATGTCCATCAGTTGTCTCAAAATGACTCAGACTTTATTGTTCTTGCATTTTCATACAAATTGCATTCTGTTTCCATTCTTTACTGTTCAATCCTCTTGTTTCTCTCCTGCCGAACATTCTCTTCACGACTAACATCATATAGTACTTATGTTTATATAAGTAGCACACACCACAATACGTATCCAGCTGAAAAGGATGAAAGAACTTGGAAAGCAACAATCATTGTTTTAAGTTACTGATAAATTTAGGTACGCCCTAGTTCAGTGCATTGAAATTTGACTCTTTATTTGATAATTAAACAATATATAATTCGATGTATTTAGATGTTGATTTGGATCTATTGTCAATCTGTTGTCAATTTACTGTTGGTGCATAAAAATATCTCTATCAGTAGTCTTACCTTCTTAATTGGGTCGACACGTATCAGTCTTTACTCAGTTATAACGTAAGCAGTCATATCAGAATTCTGTTCACTTACAACTTTTGTGTGGCAAAATCAAATTTACTTCGTCTAACTTTAAAAAAATGTGAAATGTAAACTTGAAATGCTAACGTAAAAATTATTCTTCCAAAAGAAAATTCAGGTTTTGTTCACTTGTATATTTTTCCATGTAATTTGAAATTTTACACTTAATAAATCTGGTTTGTTTTAGAACCAACATAAGACTTTTCTGTATGATAGAAAACAGTATATTTGACTGTAACAGTTCAATAAATACAAAATCTATCCATGTCAGTTTAGCATGTTAAGAGTCAGCGTTTCGTGGATACCAGTATTTGACAGTAAGCTCTGAGAATCGAAATTAGAACTGTAAAATCCTAGTGAAATTTCGTTACCATATTACACTTTCACTCATAATCTAAGCCAAAAGTTAGTATTAATACCCATCAGAAATAACACCATAAACTAACCAAATCTAAGTGATAAAAGAAACTATTGAATTCCTACCTAAAGACTGTCTGACTTATTGTTTATGGCAAAATCTGAATTTCGTGGGTTTGATCTTGTGTAACCAAAGGATGAACATATTTCAGGACTTCTAAACTACAAGAAAGCGATATTTTATCGCTTTTTTGTTTACGATAATTTAGTGATGTAAAGTGTTTTCAAAGTAATCACTCATCCACCTTTCTTCTTCCCAAAAAGATCATACAAACTTGAACAGAGCTTAAACATAACAAAGTTTGAAAACAAATATAGGAAACTAAAAAGTGTTAAACAACGTTTTCGTCTTAGTATGTGACTTCACAGTAGTGGATACCCATGACTTATCCAGGAAACAAACCTAGAATCTCTAGATCTGTTGGTAAAAGTGAACTGTTTTAAATGACCACATTCAACTTCATTTGCACTGAACATTTGTTAAACGATATAACACTATAAATAATTAATAGGAATTTTCTTCAACTGTCCAATTTATTATTAGTAAAGCGCTTTAAAGAAATATTCTTACTTTAAATAAAGAAGTTTGAAATTTTGTCTACTTCGTAGGCTTTATGATAAAGGCTTTCTTTTAACTGAGATTAGTTTTAATTGATTTTAGAGGTTTAGAGTTCATGGTTTTGTTAGAATATTATAACTATTGATCATAAAAGTGTAAACTCCATTTTCTATGCACTTTGATACCTTTTCTCTTTGAAAATTAATAATTAGGGAATAGATCTTGATAATCAGAAGTATATCATCAAGGTTTTGTAGAATTGGTCTTAGAGACTTAATATTTGTCAGTATTAGCATTTGTATTTAACACTACGGAGTAATTGCTTAATGTGAGCCACAATACTTCGTTTCCATCATTCTTATACGCATCTCAACTACAATTTTTCACGGTCAAATTAGTTAATCATCTAATATTCTATAGGACATTCATTTATTCATTCAACCAGTGATAATTATAACTAAATACCTATCAGAAAGAGAAACCAGTTATATGTATATAATTTATTAAATTAACATATTTACGATATAATTACTACTACCGACAATCATAACACCAGTAGTCTAATTGGTACACCTTTACACCCAGACAATATTACATTTGACAAATAAATATTTAAACTTCAGTGTCTTGAACCCACTAAATTTTTGAATATTAGGTCCCTAAAACAACTTTCAGGCACATACTAGGAGGTTTAATCCAAAGTTCCCAGTTTATTTATCGAATAACATGATATATAAGTCCTCCTTACCAACATTCATCTACTGTCGAGATACAAATAGGACCCAGAAACTTCAGGGTTCTTAGAGAGTACTTTGTTCTTAGACCATTTAGTAGACATCCAACAGTTCACATTTGTGAATTCAGTGATTTCTCAATAATGAATCTGTGATCTAACCAATCTTCAAATATCTCCTACATCATGTGCTTATAAGTGACTAACTTTGTGAAGAATTAGTTTATGAGCTGGCCTACTAGAAAATTGACCAAGTTCAAGATAAGATTTGTTTAAGATAGTTGACAGTAAGGAGGGAAAAGATGCATGTTGATAACACACATGATAGCAAAAGGAACATTTGCTTTAAAAATATACTTAGAACAATTATTGTATAACGTAAATATTATTAAATTGTCATCATATAACAATCTGAAATATAATAATATTTTGTACAGCTAATTAGCTTAATCTATTTGTTAATTAATTAAAATGAATGATCATACATGTACATCTGTATTTCGATACATAATAAAAATAATGCATCGTTTAGTCTTGAAATAAATATGCTGACAAAAACTACATTGGAACTATACACAAAATGTCTCAGTTAATTTCTTTGCATAAAATTAAAAAGTATATGTCTAATTTTTATAGACAGAACATTAAAGAATGATTGTCAACCATTTTTAAAACAACTGACTTCAAAAAAATCAAAACATTAATTCTTTCAACGTTAAATAATTGTAACAATTGGTTGGTTCAAATGAATATGTTATCCCAACTTTGCCCATGTATATAGATTTGAATCTCTTCTTAATTGTAAATGGATATTATATTTCGTCCCACCTGATTTCTCGTTCACTTCATTTGGTGTCGCTACCAAAAGAGAGGTGGGGAGAGCAAAGTTCTGCAGACGCCATTGTGGGGTCGGGAGAGGAGGTGCCAGTTATAGAGGTCTGGTGCAGGAAGGTGACATCGAGTGGAGTGTTCCGGGGGGGTGACGTTGGATGTAGCAGTCATTGTCGACGGAGTGGGACGTCCGGTTTCTCGGCTGACAACAAATATAAATGGCTCAGCGGGTCGCTGGAGAGCAGACGTTAGATGACTCGGCAGGTTGACATCGCTATGGAGGTCAGCGTGCCGGCAGGGAGCGTGGCACAGACTGCGGCAAAGATGAAAGTGCAAGTAGAACAACCGCAAAAGAGACCGTCTTAAGGGATGATGAGTGTGGTGTATGTTACTTATATTGACAAGCATAAATAGTACGTAACACCAATTAGAAGTGTAATGCTTGTCAGCAGAAAGTTAAAACGATCGACTTGAAGAGAACGGGACTTCAAAAAAAGGAGTTATTGTAATAGCAACAGGAATGAAAGAACGATTAAGTTTGTAAGAGATAATTAATAGATGATGTACAAATTAAGTATTTAATGTGTGGTTTTCATAATTTACAAAGAGATTCTGTCATTTTGTATTGATCAACAAATTGGTTTTCTACATCAAGTCTTTGTTGACTTTCCCTAACTTCTTATCACATGACTTGGAAGCAAGGCATACAAGGATTTCATAATAATTACAACACTAGGTAATTAGATTGAATATTTACAAATTGATTAACTTAGTAATGACCATTTACTGGTTGAACAGATAATTAAAGTAATTGTACAGTTTTTTTTGAGAATTTTTTTATAAATCTATTTCTTATTACTGTTCAAATTCTATTGGTTACCAAAACTGGATGTTTTTTTAAATTGAACAACCCAGCACTATGGTGATTTTTATTTCAATTTACATCTTATCACCAACATCTTTTTCAGAAAATGAATAGCCTTTTTGAAACAAACGTTTTTTTAGATTGTTTATCAGTTTGTTTGTTAAGTAATTATCAGTTAAGGTTTTAGTAGTAAAGTGTACGATGTCAGTAAATCATTCGAAAATTAAGGATCCACTTGGGTTTAATAAATCATAAACTATGTATATATGGCAAAAGGTACAATGGTTGTAAAATGAACAAGGATTTTAACAGAGATAACATATATTACAAAATGTTCTCATAAAGATTTATTCTATCATTTAAGGTTTACCAGCCAAATCAATGTTACAGACTTTTTTGTCCATTAATATGAGTATGAATTCATCATTATATTGAATAGTCAATTCGTATTAACCACATGAATAAATGTTTGTTCGGTGGAAAGTTTATCAAAGATTTTTTTTCCGTATTTTCACTATGAAATTTCCTTGTTTCAATCGTAAGGTTACCACAAATTTGAAAACGTCAAGAGAAATAATTTTGAAGTTTTCACTTACGTACACTAATGATAAAATATTGTAGCATGTTCAATCTCTGGAACACTTTAAACCACTCACCGAATCTACTTCAGGTCAAGAGCTCAGATAGTACCTCTAACACAATGTAAACAACTTAGGGTATGGGAAACAAACCATTTATTTCATACCAAATTACTTTAGTTATTTGTTTCGTCAATTTCTAGTGTTTTTCATTCCACAGTTCTTCATTAACCCAACTTATAGTCCTTCAATTCTTTTAAATGGTATATTCTGTATTAAAAGAAGCGTGTCTTTCAAAGTATTCTAGTGGACAAAAACTATCTGTACATGTGTTACTCTCTTTTTTTTCTCAGGTGTTTATCCCTGTCTTTTTAAAGCATCTTAGTCATAATGATGTTGTGTCTATGGACTTCCATTTTCTTTTCGAATTATTGACTAGCTTTCATATCTACTTTTTGGACTATCATTCATATTTTATGTCATATTGAAGTTAAAAAAATTGTTTTTCTTTCCAAAAAACAAATTCGAAAAGATTTGACTGTTCGTGTACAGCATCTGTTCTCACTTAACTAAAAAACAAGAAAAAATACAAACAAAGAACGACTTACTTCAATAGCCTGGAGAATATATATGTTTATATTATCTATACATGTAGATATGTATTCTCATCATGTAGATATGTATATAATGAATTGTCATTTAACCTTGAAATCTATGAAAATCCTATAACCTCAACAAAATATTTAACTGACTTTGAAATTTATGAAATTTTTCTTTAATTTCTCAATACGACAACCATATACATCTACTATTATTGGCTCTTTTAACTATTATATCTTCTCTTATTGTATGTTGTAGTGTGATGTATTTAGTAATCAGAAGAGCTATAAAAGTTGTCAGTGAAGTTTTCACTCTAAGGTTCTCTTTTGTCACATTCATATTTTTCTCATCAATATATCTACTTTTGCTTATATATATATATATATATATATATATATATATATATATATATATATATATATATATATATAAATTTATGGTCAATCTTTAAATGTAATCATATTTTGCACACTGAGTTATGCATCATATATAACCATAGTGTACAAAATTTTAGAAAAATTCATCATCATCAACAATAATTTTATGTGCATTATGAAATCTACAGGAATTCTTTATTATTTCAATTGTCAAAATCAGTAATATCAGTGTGGGGATTTGTGGCATTTTTAGTTGATCTAAGGATCAAACGGCCATCCAGTGCTTTCAGGTTTACAATGATGGTCTAGCTTAGATCAACTGATGAATTTAATTGTTCAAATTAGAAATAAACATTTTTCATTAAAACTCGAACTTGGTAACGTTCACTCCAAACATCATCGGGTTATCCACTCGGCTACTGATTCCGAATAGCTATACTTGTAATTTAAGGCAATATCGAGACAATCCGCACAGGATGCACATATGTCAATAAGAAACTGATCAGCCTCAGTCCTAAACATCAATGGGAAGATTCAAACAACCAATACAAATCCGCTTTAAAAAATAATTTAAAATATGTGCGTTAAGATTTACTTCAATTTTGTTTTCAATTTTAAGCTGAATAAATTCTCATAAAGCAGTAATTTTTGTATGATGAAATGATATTTACTAATCGATTTGTTCATTAACAAGCAAAATGACTAAAAAAGAAGAAAATATGAAGGCAAATTTTCTACTTTCTCTATAAATTTACTATGATCTTATGATCCAAACAAAAATCGTTCCATGTAAATTCTGCCATTTTTGTTTAGGTTGATCTATCACCAACCTAAATTGTTTAGATAAGCTCATTTTCAGAACTAATGGTTATAATTAATGTTCAGGAAAATCCCATATATCGCATATTTTATTGAGTAGGTGGATTATGACTTGCAGAAAAACTCAGGAAGTCTTTTGCCTTATCTGGATCTCTTCAGCTGGATGTGCCTCCATTCCAGTATTGATGTTCATACTTAAACTTTAATAGTCAGTCAGTCAGTAACAACGTGAAACTTCGTACGTACGTACATCAGTTCGAGTTGCCATACCACATTAGCACAGAGATTCAGTTATCGATTCAAATCCCATAGTGGTAGAGGTACTGAAAGTATAAGTAGAGATAGGGGACATTAAGGTTTGATGATGTTATTAAAGGAGTATAGTCCAGTGGAATAAATTGGGAAAGAAAATAAAGGACATGAAGAATTCAGAAGATTAGAATTTGAGAGAACACAAGGAGTGGATGCACCTGCGTCATTGCGAACGATTTTGAGTCATGTCATTCAAGGTCTCTAACCATCGGTTGCTATCGTCTCGCGGTCCCCAACCAGGTAGTCTACACCTACCAACATGATTCAGTCCACTTGTCAGTGACTTCATGGATTTGTGCCATGTTTTGGTCTGGCCGCCCCTAGCTTTCTTCCAACCTACTCCTACACCATAAAACATAGCACGTCGGGGCAGTCGATGGTTGGGCATGCGCAGCACATGTCCCAGCCATCTCAACTGATTAAGTTTCACTACTTCCTCAATTGATTTGCCATCCTTACCTAGTACCCGTTTCATAACAACTGAGTTACTTACTCGGTGGTCCCAGGATATACGAGCAATGTTTCGAAGACACCTATGGTCAAATACTAGTAACCTACGAATATCCTCTACTCTTACTGGCCATGTTTCACTGCCATAAAGTAGGACGGAACGAACTGCTGCGCAGTAAACACGTCCTTTGGTTGATAGACGGATATCTCGCCTACGCCACAAATGACGCAAGTTGGCAAAAGCTAGTCGAGCCTTTTGTATCCGTGCTGAAATTTCGTCACACACCAAACCACAAGGGCTGATGAGACTTCCGAGATAAGTGAAGCGGTCGACACGCTCAACTACTTCACTCCCTATCACTAGTTCGGGTGTCGACGCAACCCAATCCTGAAGTAACATTTTGCATTTCGAGGGAGAAAATCGCATGCCGAACATGCCTGCATTGTTGCTTAGAGTGGTCAGCAGACTCTGCATTCTGTGAGCGTCTTCACTAAATAGAACTATGTCATCGGCATATTCTAAGTCAACAAGTGGATCTCCCGGTAGAAGTTCAACTCCTGGAAATTTAGATGAGGGAAGTGTCATCTCTAAAAGGACGTCAACGACAAAGTTAAACAAGAATGGAGAGAGTGGACAGCCCTGACGAACACCACTTGAGGTAATCAATTCTGATGACAGTTCACCATAAGCTCTCACTCGACCAGTTGTGTTCGAGTAGAGAGCCTTTATAAGGTTGATGTACTTCTTTGGTACTTCCTTCAGTGACAAACACTGCCATAAAACCTCAAGATCAACAGAGTCAAATGCCGCCTTAAGGTCGAGAAATACTACCATTGTGGGGCGTCTGAATGTGTGTCTATGTTCTAGGACCTGACGTAATGTGAATATTTGATCAATACAACCACGTCCAGGTCGAAAACCAGCCTGGTTTTCTCTAGTCTGCTCTTCACGAGCTTTGGTTAGACGTCGAAGTATTATTGAAGCTAATATTTTAGACACTATATTAGTCAAACTAATTCCCCTGTGATTGTCACAGGAGGACTTTTCTCCTTTCTTATAGACTGGTACAATCAGTGATTAGGACCAGTCAGATGGGATTACGTCCAGTTCCCAAATTTTACCTAAGACCTCAGTCAATCTCGCTGCTAATACTGGACCGCCATCCTTAAAAATCTCAGGAGTAAACCTGTCAGGGCCTGCCGCTCTCCCACGCTTCAGATTTCCTATAGCTTTTTCAACTTCGTAAAGAGTCGGAGGACTTACATCAACTTGCCATTCAGGTCGACTGGGGATCGTGGGAAACCGAAGTGTGGCTGAAGGCCAGTTGAACTGATCCCTAAAGTATTCTGCCCATCGGTCCAATCTCCTGGATTGAGAATGAATAATGTGTCCATCTTTCTCTGCGATTGTTTCGCTAACAGTTGGGTTCCTAATACCGGTTTCCTTAACAAGTCTGAACAGTTGCCTGATGTTACCTATTGCTCCTACCTTTTCCATCTCTCTTGCTTTCGCTACCCACCACTGTTCACGATCTTTGCGTAGGCTTCTAGTCAGCTTAAGCCTACTCCGCTCTTCGTTATGTTCAGAGCCAGATGGAATGAGTTTTCGAGCATCTATCAGTGCGGTAGATGCTGCTGAGATCCAGTGTTTCTCCCTAACCTTATGGTTTACCGTACTTGCAGACATCACTGCTGTTTCTACAGCTTTTCGGATGTCTTTCCACGCTGCCTCGGGGTGGGCGTCACTTACATGGCTGTCTAACTGTTTTTCTAGATGTTCCTGAAATATACTCTTAGCTTGACTATCATTTAGTAGGACCCTAAGGGGTTTCCTTGTACCATGTTTCCTACGTCCAGTAAGAAGTAGACAAATACGTGCTCGCACTAGAGCATGATCTGAGTCTAAACATGTGCCCCAGAATGAGCGACAGTCTTCTATCGAGCCCCTCCATCGGTGGCTGATAGCGATGTGATCTATTTGGGTCCAGCGTTGAGACGAATTAGGGGGTCGCCATGTTAGAAGATGTTTTTCCTTATGCCTAAAGTTAGTGTTTGCAAGAAACAGGCGGTTATCTGAGCATAGCTGCAACAGACGGTCGCCGTCATCTGTTCTTTGAACCGCGACACCATAAGATCCACCCAGGTGTCTTTCCTTTTCGCTTAGTTTACCTACTTAGGCATTAAAGTCACAAGCCACTATTACTACATCTGAACGCCTAGCTTTTCGGAGAAGGTCGGAAAGCTTTCTGTAAAACTCATCTTTTACATCATCTGAGCTGCAGTCAGTGGGAGAGTAGGCAGAGACGACGAAGAGGCAACGACGAGTGTCCCTATCTTTTCGAGTCCTTACTGTTCCGTTTAGTCGGACAGCACACAAACGACTGTCTACTGGGATCCAGTCTAAGAGAGCTAGTTCTGCCCTAGGACTCAATGCTATACCTACGCCAGCGAGGCCACGGGAAGCAGCATCAGGGCTTCCAGATACACGAAGCGTAAATCGAGTTGGTTCGTTACTTTGACATGGTGCAGTCAAATGAATGACACTACTAGGATTCTGTGTGCGCGTTTCGGAGACGCAGCACACATCGATGGAGCGAGATTCTAAAGTCCTAGCTACGGAAGCCTGTTGTCCTATTTGGCACAGTGTTCGGACGTTGAAAGCTCCTACGTGTAGTTTAGAGCGTGGTTTCAGGAGACCAGGAATAACATTCCGCGTGCTCGAATCGTTCGCACTAGCGGTGCGAGGTGATAAAGGGACGTGAGGAGGGTTTGTCGTGGAGATAAGCGAGTTATTAGGAGGTGTAGGAAGGATTTGAATGTGACCAACTTGGTCTCGTGTGCTGTTACGGGTATGAGGGCTGATATCACTTCCCGGTTGCCCACACCGTGGAAGGGTATTTCTTGAGGGACCTGAAAAGGAAATCGGATTAGTGTTGGTTTTAGCGACCTGAGTGCGTGACCGCAGAGCCCAAGGGACAACTGCTTGAGGCCGGTCGCGCACGGCCTTTTTGTGGGAGGTTTTTAATGTGTTAGCTCCGTTCTTCAAAGGGCCTTACCGCCGGAGACGGAAATCCGTGAGGTAAGGTGAGGTGTGACATTTTTAGGGTCAACCTTTTCTAACCCCTTCCTTCCTTGTGAGAAGGCAGCATCGCTGCAGATGCTGGTTGTCCGAGGGAAACACCTTACTGCTGTCACAGTCAGCAGTACGACTTCGCCCTCAGACCTTGAGTTGCTGCTTTTCGTCTTACCGTTCTCCAATCGACCTGCCTGGCATGGTAGAACCTGCAGGGACATGTGTTCCAGCCAATATAGCTCGGTTGGGTCATCACGATAGGCAAGCCCGACCACCACGTCAAGGTAGCAGCTACGGTCGGGAAACTTTAATAATGTACCTTTCACTTCAAGCTACACGATCTGGTCTCTACCTGAATGCCAACACTGAAATACAGGCACATCCGGCTGAAGAGCCACAAATAGGACGAAACCAGCATTCTGGATTCCATTGCTTGCTACAATACATCCATTTAATAAAATTGCCCGCAAAATGGCTATAACGAGTCAATCTGTTCAAGATACACATCTCGCAACAAAGACTGATCAGATTATAACTAAGAATATCAACAACGGGATAACCCAAAAACTTTTTATTAATAATATAATTATGACGTGGATATATATCATTATTTAGCTTGTGAACAAGAAATAAATGAAGTTATCCGACGAGCATTAAAATGCTATCTTTTTTATTATTGTTTATGTAGTTAATGATGGTGTAGCGAACGAGGATTCGTGTACTTTACTAAAATCACACAGTGCCTGTGTAAAATATGAAAATCATACATTAAAAATATCATTCGCATATATTCCTGAAATTGTCCTTTACATACTTCATTATCCTTATAAACGTGTTTTTATTCCGATCACTCACTGTTTTCCTTTCTCTTCTCTCTATTTCAATTTTCCACTGGTAAGCATTTCACTAACAATTCCTGATACATACTGCTTATATCTGTCATCATAAGTAGCTCACGCCACTATATGAATTAGACGTCATTTTCAAGTACGTTAACCAAGACTGAAACAGTCGAAATACAAATATATCTTTAATAGTTGAAGTTATGAGTCAGTTAAAGAGGTATCGTGGATGCGCACTTCTGAGGAGTCCTATAACAAGATGAAACGGCTGTCCAGTGCTTCCAGGTTTTCCATGGTGATCTAGCTTCAATCGACTCATGATCTTAACTATTTAAATTGCTATAATGCCCACAAAAGCCCTTCTGACTAAAATGTATCTTTATTCCAATATTTTTTATGCGTAGCTAATCGTAAAATAATTAGTTAAACGAATATGGCACACTAAAAATGAATATTTACGGAAATTATTATCCTCGTCCTAACATCTATGCACCTTAAAATAACTTAGTTGTATTAGAAACCCCATAAATCACAGATTAGCAGTATATTCTTTCCTTATTCACTTGAAAAAATATTAGATAAAAGTGACCAAAATGGTACGTGACTTAAAAAATTACTGATCATTAGGATAGAAGTTTCAGTTCTGTATTAGCTTTGTCTATGACATCAATATATAGTCATCTTCAGTGTATTTAAGTTGCAGTTTACGGAAGCTTTAAATGATTTCTTCTATTAAATGTAAACAAAAAAGAAACAAATAAATAGACTTACGAATTATGTTAACTTGATTCTACGTTTAGCAGGAAAGCAATTAAAGCTTTTAGCTTACCCTAACTCAATAAATAATGGTTTCGAATGTCATTGTACTGAACGTTCTCTGGATTATTCTACGTTATTTCTGGATGATTAATTTACTGCTTGCAACACCTTTGAATTGTATGTGTGTTTGAACAGGGATTTCTTATTCACCTTGTCAATAAATTGGAAAACATCCCCAACTTTATGCATTACAAACTTCTCGAGGAGGAGTTTCAGTATGTTGATATCAGGAAAATACTCATACACCGTCTAGTGTTTATATGCATATACAACTTCAGGAGTTTTCATGAGAAGGCGTTACTAGTAAAGTTTAACCATGTTGAGTGTGAAGCAGCTATCCATCTCAGCCAATGGAAGATGTTTACGACACATGGCAAAGGGATGAAATCATGCATGTACACCTTTGGACGTCAATTCACTAGCCCACAACTAAGCGCCCATCATGAAATCTGAGAGTCCTGGGTTCGATCCCTAATTGATCATGGATGCACACTACTAAGCAGTCCCATACAATGAAGAAACAGATGTACAGTGTTTCCTGGCTTTTAACAGTAATTCAATTAGCACCTGTTTGTGATTTAAACTATGGAAATTCAACAAATCCTCCTAGTGATTCTAAATTTATTAGCAGATTTCCTATTTCAGTATCATAGCTATAGGATGTTGGATAATGATCATAATCTGAACCACTCATCAAGTATACGTGTAAATATATATGATTAGCTCATATGATTAGGATAAAAGTTAATAGATTTATTAATATTCTTATTACTATTATTTAATTTTGTTTTGTCATTTTACAGGAAGTCATGTGGTCTTTAGAGGATAATTTTTTTTCCAATAACATATATTATCAGTAGCAAATATACATTTCTACAAAATGCGGAAATACCAAATATAAAGGGTAATTGATAAGAACAAAAGAATTATACATTAGGCATAGATGTATCCTTATCAGTTGTTATATGACCTTGATATTTTTCCTCGTTTTGTTCATATATCAATTGATAAGTAATTCATACCTGTATTATTCTGGGTGACTATTTTACATATAACTAACAATCGTATATCTTGTTACATTGATCCGTTTTTCAAGTATGGTTTAAACTGATGGCCAATATTTAGAACTCAGAACATTATCTTTGTAACCTCTATCAGTGACTGAGATAAACTGAACAGTCAGACAGAATCAAATATATATACTTACTGATCGACAATTATGATCAAATAATCTTTGGTAAATAGGGTATATAATCAGAATCACAACTGCTTTCAGTCATTTTGTTATAAAAATGTCTAAATATTAAACAATAATGAATAGAATAACTACATCTTATTGATTTGCTCGCAAACCGTCCTCTTATCCCACAACGATCAATATATGAGCTCCAAATCCACAAAACGTCAAGTTCACCAAATAAGTGTGAAAAGTTCCAATACACCAAATTCATCAACATTATTATTATTATCTGTCGATATATATTTGATATATACTTCTGAGAAATGGTTCTTCTGATGAAATATCTATTCTAACATTTCAGTTAGAGTGATTAATTTCATTCTATATCCAGTTCCAGTTTACTTTTATCTAATTAATTTCCTTATCATTACTACTATAAAATATAGAAAATAATTTAATGATGAATACTAGTTGATATTAGGCATGTATAATATTAAATTCATTTCCTTGTCCAAAATAATAATAATAACAATAACCTTTTTCAAAGTGTAATCTTATGTCTATACACAATGTTATTTTTAATTGATGTACTTAATTGTTCGACTAAGAAAAATTAGATAATATTTCAGTTGTTATGTGATATAGTTGTGATATCCGGACGAAGAATACGTGAAAGGTAACTGCTAACTAACCAAACTATGTATATTCATATTCCTCTTATTATAAGCTTTTATTTAGCCTATTGACGATGATCATACTATTTACTATTCGTAAGATATTTCCAATTTATTAGTAATAGTCTCTCACAATCACAGCCACCTTTTGGCTTGATCTTGTATAACTGTTGTTTTCTGTGTATGGCATGATGCAGTCTAGTTTGTTTGTATATAAACCCAGTATGTCTGAAATATAGGATTTGTATCACGGAGGCTAATATTGGCGTTCTGGTCTAAACTGACTGGGTTAAGAGAGAAGCTATTATCTCGGCAGATGAATAAGAACTCTAGTTTGGTCGTACAGGTTTAGACATCAATAGTCTGGCCGTATAAGTCGGTGTCTCTAATTGTCAGCCGTATCATGTGATATAATTAATCGAGCATAAGTACATAACAAGAGTTTACATTAAATACACAAAGCATTGGTTAAATATATATTACTTTAGATTATACAACAACATGGTTTATTTGTGTGAAATCAGTTTGCTTTTTTGATGATGAAAACGATCAGTTATGCCATTTAGATCAGTCCTCTGAATTAATATGCATTTAGCTTATCAGCATGTTTAATTTAATTTATTATGATTTGGTATTGTAACTCACAATATTTAATGTTCAAGGGATAGTTTTCTAAGCGAATTCTGTTGATGTTATATTCGATTGAGTTGAAAATCTATGGTGATAAAATACTCTACATTGATTGTAAAAGTTATGAATATTTCGCAAAGTACATTCGGTATTTCAACCTCTATTAACAAGACAATGAATAACTAATAAAACATTTAAAGTTAACAGAATCAAGTATAAATTTTACTCACACAACATTTATTGATTAATCATGAAACGTTCATTTATGAACTATAGGTTAAGACCTAAGTATATAAGATGTTTCATCTAAATTTGTACGAATAGTTTCACAGTAATCGAGAGCTGAATCGATGTAAGACATTAAGCAGGAAGAATATATTTGTAAAATCTCAGCGATTGAACTTTTAAGTAAATTCAACGTTTCGCTCTACGATCAAGTCCAAACTTTTTGAAGGAAATATAATCAAACATCAAAATTATAGAATATAAATAGGTACATAGTTCTCCTGTTAACCGTATACTAAATATATCATCCAGTCATATTCACAATGTTGGAGGTAATTATTTGCTGTAATGTGTATGAGATATGTGGTGTTTAATAAAATGTCTTAAGATAATAAATTGGGTGTATTCGTAAGTAGATCTGGGGTGTGAGGAGAAATTTCATTGACTATTTATTGCCTTTGATTGGGGAGTTTTTGGAGTAAACATACTATGTTTACGCATGATATGAGTCAAACATATCACAGCATACAGAAAATGATGATAAATAAACAAAATAAAATGACCGGAGAACTACATACCTATTTATATTCAATTAGTTTTTCATCATGGCTCTACACTAATATATATGACTTAAAATAATGAAATAATACTCATCGTCGTGATTGAGCAAAGGACAAGTAAGAGTGGTTGAGAGTTCTATTCTCACTCATTTGGTGTACACAGGTCATCAAGTTTATAAAGTTATCCACCATATTCCATCAAATTTGCCAGATGGTTTACGAGTGTGTCTTTTTTACATTGCTGAAGCCATTTCAATCCATGTTCACAAACCTAACCTTTGCATCCAAAAGAAATTTGTACAACCACTCTCTCTACCTTGGCCATCGGTATAGGAGAGTTTGTAGCAGAACTTTAATAAACTATTTTCGAGTTTCTTCCATTTTTTGTATTTTCTGTATTTTACTTATTCTCAACACTGATCTCTTGATTCTTACATAACTACTATACTACTGACCATTCATCAAAATATTTTGTTAGTTCCTCCTCTTTTTTATATATTATGCAACGTAAAAACTGCTTGATTTTCGAATAATTACTTTGTTATATGCAAAGATGAATAGTGACTAGCAGTGGAATCCAGGACGAGCGTTTCGTCATATTTGGAACTCGTCAGCTGGAAGATTATTATTAATCCTCTTTCTCCCAATTACTTAATGTTAATTTATAATCGAAATGTCACTATATAATTATTATGTAACTCGATGAGTATTATTTCATCATTGTAAATCGTATATATATTAGTGTAGAGCCACGATGAAAAACTAATTGAAAAGGAATTTCTTCGCTCGATTCGTTCCTTCTTTATTTACCAAATGTCAAAATGGGAATTTTCACTACTTACATTCGATAATTTCAATGTTTGATTATATCTCCTTGAGAAAACGTTCGAACCAGATTTTAGAGTGAAACATTAGATTTACTTAAAATTCATTCGACGAGATTTTACAAATATATTCCAAGATCTAAGTAGTTTCAAACCACTACATTTAGGGCAAGCAGCCATGTTTACTTTGATTTATTATTGAAGAAAATATACGAATGAATGTAAACTAACACTGTATTGAGCACGAACGCGGGGGGGGGGACAATCGAATGTATTCGATACATAATTACAGAACTTGTTAATAAAATCTAACAACCATATTAAATTCTTAATTTGCAAAATGTCCATCAGTTGTCTCAAAATGACTCAGACTTTATTGTTCTTGCATTTTCATACAAATTGCATTCTGTTTCCATTCTTTACTGTTCAATCTTCTTGTCTCTCTCCTGCCGAACATTCTCTTCACGACTAACATCATATAGTACTTATGTTTATATAAGTAGAACACACCACAACACTACCTGCAATCAATCTATGATAATCATCATATCAAAACTGATATATTACCTCTCCATTTATATTGTTTAATTTAGTTAAATATCATTTATGTATAATCAGTGTTATCATCAGATCCCTTCATAAACATTGTACATTAGAAGCAAAGATGGATAGTGGCTAGCAGTGGAATCCAGGACGCGCGTTTCGTGCTATTTGGGACTCGTCAGCTGGATGTACCTGCATCTCAGAGTTGATGTTCACTCAGTAGCTAAGTGGATAACGCGATGGCGTTTGAAGCGGACGGTACTGAGTTCGAATCCCAGAGTGAACATCAACTCTGAGATGCAGGTAAATCTAGCTGACGAGTCCCAAATAAGATGAAATGCGAGTACTGGATTCCACTGCTAGCCACTATCCATCTTTGCTTATAATGCTTGTAAATTAAGGCAATATCGAGGCAATAAGCACAGTATGCGCATATGCCAATATGAGAGACTGATCAATTGCAGTCCTAAACATCAGTGGGAAGATTCAAGTAAAACAATATCAAGTGAATTGTACATTAGTTTATAAATAAAAAACTATCGAAATATTTAATCATTTTTGAATCCATAAATCTTGTATGATATAAGTGTTCTACTTAAAATTATAAAATATTTAAAAGTTTAAACAGTTCAGATATCGGTTAGAGCATGTCAATCACTGTGAAGTAAATTCAGATAAATTAACTCGTAAAACCTTGAATTTTTGATTAAGTATATAAACTAATAACAATTTATATTTTCAAAAAAAAAACTTAACATTATTAGTAAGAGTTAGTATTACTCTATTTTTAGTATTCAAAACATAATTTTGACTATTCCTGATCGGATCACCTCGAGATAGTTTTTTTGTAACAATGTTTAGGTTGTATTCATTGTAGCTAGCAGGGGAAACCAGAACATCCATTTTGACTTATTTAGAATTTATTAACTGGATGTATATGCATCCTAGTGTTTATATTCTTATAGAGATTGGAATGCTGTACCTTTTAATGTGAACGCTAGGGCTTCTCAGGATACAAATAGATTTAAATAATAAGTTGCAATGAATTATACAACTCTCAACTTAAAAAATGTTTCTTCACTCAATTTAATTTACATATGTGATTATCTATCGTAAATAAAATATCTCTTTTAATACGTGATTAATTCTGAATTGAAAGTATTTTACAGTTCATTTATTTTGTTCTAGAACAAATAATAATAACTGAATGGTTTGAGTATGACTCAATAACAAATTAAAAGAGTATATTTTGTTTATTTATTTTCTAATCACTCCTATCAGATGTTATATACACATATACAAATTGATATAAACAATGGAAAAGTACAAACTGACAGGAAACAGTTTAGGTAGAAATTTTTCTACCTAGATTCTCATTCATGTTGTTATGTAGTTAGAACAACCTTAGTGGACAGTCTATCTTATTTTCATAGTTTACACCACAGACTAATCTCAGTAAAAGAAAACCTGGGAGTATTGAACACCTCTCTAGTTTTGATATGGGACTTATCAGAAGTGCACATCTACGACTCCATTGGGGTTGAATTCATGATTTTCAGTTCTCGTAGTGAGAGGTTATCCAAAAAGTTAAGTTTAAGCCACAGAGTCGACAGTTGTTGGTTTATACGTCTACCTTTAATCAATTCGAGAAATTATGAGCCCATTATTTATTGCTGTCGTTGACATTTCTCCCACACCCAACATAGTTCAACTACCCAATCCAATTTTTCCTAGTTTTCTAAATAAGATTAGTACGTGATATATACCAGGGTAGTTAACATATTCAGTTTAATGTGAACAAATCCAGTCAAATTGTGGTTGTGATCGTTTACATAAATTCCAGCAAGTGTTATTATGATTTAGTAGGAGACATGAATAATTAAAAATCACACTTGACTACTCAAAACTGTTTGTCATTTTAGTTAATACCTAACTAACCATGACCATCATCATCATATACTAAGGACTGTTAGAGCAAGCCATTTGAATATGGATGAAAAAAATGAGTTATCTTGAATATATGTACCAAAATACAGGATCAAGATTGTAACTAATTTCTCTCTACTGCAGACGTAAAGGCAATGATTAGCAAAGCAAGGACAACATTCCTACAGTTGAAGAACATATCGAACTCAAAACAATTGTCAACCAATATCAAAGTCAGAATCTTCAATACGAACATCAAGATAGTTCTACCGTACGGAGCCGAAACTTGCAGAACTACCACAACCATCATTAAACATGTACAAGTATTTATAAACAATTATCTACTCAAGATACTCAGTGTCCGTTGGCCGGATACCATCAGCAACAGTCTACTGTAGGAGAGAACAAATCAGCTCCCACCAGAAGAGGAGGTTAGGAAAAGATGCTGAAGGTGGATAGGATATACATTACAGAAATCGCCAAAGTGCATCACGAGGCAAATGCTAACTTTGAATCCTGAAGGGAAACGGAAAAGAGAAAGGTCGAAGAACACACTACGTCGGGGATCGGAAACAGACATGAAAATGATGAATAGCAAGTGGAAAGGATTGCTGAGGACAGGGTTAGATGGAAAGTGCTGGTTGGAGGCCTGTGCTCCTCCATGAAGGGTAACAGACGTAAGTACGTAGAGATTCCTAAACCTAACCTTTGCACCTAAGAGAAACGATGCTACCTCCAAAGTTTCTCCGTTAATGTTGTATTTAGAGACATTATGTGAGTGAATTATGGAGGCGACAAACACTGTGCCAATGTGATGTTTTCTATTTATGCGGATAGATATAAGTATATGTAGCTGGACTAGGAAGTGGGTTGCTTATCAGCAGAAGATTGGAATAAAGAGAAGAGGAAGAAAAACAGTATTAACAAATTAATGGACTTTTACCACTTACCATTATGTAAAATGAAACTAGTATTAGAAATACAAGAAGAAAAGATTCATTATTAGAAACTCAAAAAAAAAACGATAAAGAAACGTTTGGTCTACTCTTTGATTGTGTTTCAGTATTTTACGAAAAAGAAGAACAACTGACGATATATCTGAAATTATCCACTCTCTTTAGTTACATTGTTAAAAAAAATGTATTTTTCACTTTCTTTTTTATCTACTTAGCAACGTAACTAAAGCAGGTAAACTTTCTGTCAGTTAAACAACATGGTAGAACAATTAGTATTGTTGCATTCAATGAACTAAACTTACCAGTCAGTAAAAATGGTACCTTATCATCAGTATAAGATTGTGTATTTAATATATTAAACAATATTACACGCAAAGTACTTGTGATTAGCAAATAGAATAATACTGATGCTTCTTTTAAAAGTATACTATTTCATATAGTTACTATGACTTATTCTCCCTAATAATTAAATTGTGATTTAGTATACAAGATTAAGCATATATGAAATAATATTATTGTAATTACTGGTCAACAACCAATAGGATTATTTATATATTTCTTTAAGTATATCTCAATATTTTCTTAAATTATTTTAACAAATCAGTCTACATAAATTTTATGAATTGTACAAAAATGTGACATTAAATACTACTGATTAATGAATTTAGATAAATAAAAAGAATGGGTTTTGTGGAGAATTGGTAATTTCAATAGTTGAAATCATGAATCAATTGAAGCTAGACCACCATGGAAAACCTGGAAGCACTGGACGGCCGTTTCGTCCTAGTATGGGACCAATTCTCCACAAAACCCATTCTAGTAATAATCATCTGCTCACTAGTGACTGACTTCAAGAGATACTCCTGGAGTTCTAGTGAGAAGCCGTGACCAGTGGAGTTCAACCAGGTCTGTTGTGAGATATCAGCTCACTGAAGACAATGGTGACGGTGGCGCAACTTCGTGGATTAGTTGAAGTTAGACATTAACACCGTTGGATGCCGGCTCAGTGGTCTGGTTGGTTAAGCGCCTGGCGCGAGACTGATAGGTCCTGGGTTCGAATCCCGCGGGGTGCGGGATCGTGGATGCGCACTGTTGAGGAGTCCCGTACTAGGACGAAACGGCCGTCCAGTGCTTCCAGGTTTTCCATGGTGGTCTAGCTTCAATTGATTCATGATTTCAACTATTGAAATAAAAAGAAGTCAATAAGTAAATCTAAAATGAGGATGTTCGTTTTAATGTAGTCAACCAAAATCAAATGGCAGCGAACGAGAACACATGTGAGGACAACCAAATGTGTTCTAATGCAAACTTACAGAGTTCTTTGGTAAAAATGTGAAAACCATATGTTTAATACTTCGTTTTCAAATCCTCCATCAATTGTCTTAAACTTCATCATTCATTCATTGGCACAACAATTACTCTCTGTTCCCGTTCTCTTCGATTCAATTTTCCCCAACCAAGTTTTCCACTTCTAATTGTTGTTACTGACTACTTGTGTCTGTCGGCATAAGTAGCACACACCACAAAATGATTAATATAACAAGTTGAATTTAAAGAGAATTGAATTGAAACAGTCGCATCTAGCTTATTTTAGAATTGTCTTAATTAATGACTTAACTACTTAGAGTTTACAAATAAATACTATTGGCACAGTCATTGATTGATTTGAATGATTATGTGATAATAATTTTGAACGTCGTTGTATAAGCCTTAAAATTGCGGTGTGTCAAATAAAAGCGTAAGATCATCATGTAAAAAAATGACAGGTATGTCTTAGTAGTATGTAGCCTGACCTAGACGGTTTACTTTGCAAAATTTAAAGTACATCAATATGATCCCCTTTCAAAATATACTTCCTTTTTTAAATGCATTTTTGCTGTACCAATTTTCATTGTCTGGGATATCACCTTAAACATTTCTCAGAAGTTGGACCGTTTAGTCATTCTCTTCATTTCATGTTTCATGCATTCAACACAATCTCACTATCACTCCCGAGTGACTTTTTTCATTTCGATAGATAAGGAAATATTACTGCCCCGAATCTCGTATAAAGTAGGAATGAAGGAAGTACAATCCAGAAGCTATCGGAAAATCACTGCTGAATGTGAAGGTTCATAATCGAGCAATTACCTATCAGGATGTCAAAAATGACACGTCAAACGCTAACTCCACTTGTAATAATTACATAGCTACTTAACTGACATCAAGTCACAACAAAGTAGCATACAGATAAATTAACCAGTAAACTTGCGGTGTCCCATATCAGGCATTCGTAACTGATATGATAGAATCAAAAGAGCAAGGTATAGTTGGTGTAAAAATGGATCAGCATGATAGTTCAAATCATTATTCATATAACAAGTTATTGATTAACTATTACCAAATACTACTCAATCAAATTATACAAATCTGATTGTTTATCTGACTGTACGTAAACAATATAAAAAGTAGTGTATTCACATATCATTTTGATGTAGTTCGGGTTTCAAACAAATCCTGATTATCAGTCTTTAGATATTTTTCACTACGCACCGTCTGATTTGAGCTCTCAGTATCAAGTACAAACCAGCTAAGCACAGCCCCAGACACAATTAATGACGGACATAAAAGTGGCGATTTGTAATAGCGTCATTTAAACACAACAGCACCTGACGGAGGGTCAACCTCCAATCACTGTAATTCGTTTGGCTATTACCATTTTATTGATAGCATTTTCCTGAGGTAGCAAACATTTACTGGAATAAACAAACGGTCTAAATAAAAGTTAGGATAAAATGCTAATTGAATTGTAGGTATCCATGCCAAGGTTGAACTTCACAGTTTCAAACAAATTGAGCAACAGGTAGAAAGTTTATGATAAATATATTTTCATGATATCCCAATTAATAGAACATTTGTATTTCTCACCGTTCGTAACTTCATGTAAGTCACTGCTTCACAGTAATTAAATAACCGAAATGTACTTAACACAAGTTTGAATAATGTGAAGGAAATAATGCAGAATATTTCTAGTACAATCAAAATCATAATACGTCTGAACATGTCAATGTCAAGTTATTTTGGTCAAGGTGATTCTGTATGACATGTCACTTTATTAATTTGTGCGTAGGGTGGTGTGTAAGAAAATGTGTACTTTTGTGATATAAAATAGTGGTGTTGAAATTGTGTGTGTGTGTGTGTATGTGTAGATTACTAATCAACGTCATCATCTAGTTTTTTCTTCTTCCCATAATCTTTAAGAGTAATATATACTGTGAAAAACTACAACTGAGAAATTCTAAACATCATGACAGTAGAAAACAATTCAAAAATCAATCATTTTCAAAAATACTAATATTCATAAATAAAAGAAACTATTCTCCTTGTACTGATCTTAAGCGATCAATTAATTTTCTCATGATATTGTACTTCGCTTATGGTACGTTTCCTTTTTCATATGTTTGTTGTAACTTACCGAAACGTCTAGAGAATAACACTCTTCTGTCTCATAAAGCAGAACAGTTCTTGACTTCGCTCACCGGGGCACCTGAACGTTTGAAATGTAATGATGTGTAACATTTCGTTAGTGTTCATTGATGAGGAATCACAAACTACAATAAGCTGGTGTTCGGTGTCTACATGTATATATTCATATATATGATAATTACGAAGTTATTTTTATGGAACTATAATGACGAAAGAACAGAAACATCAAAATGAACTCGGGATTTTGGAACCACCTTCGGACAATGGGTGCGGAGTCTGTTTACACCAAAACAATTCGAAACGGCAGTAAAAAAAAAGTTAATTTGTAGTGGACTTAAAAAGCATATTAGTTTCTCAAGTTTTATCATTAGTTTTCCATCTTAACACCATATACTACCTCATTTATTTGAGTGTATATATATTAAAGCTAGAGGATTCCTCTCTGAGTCTTTCTCCCAGTCATAAATAGTTGTATGAATAATTCACCATCGGCTATAAAATCTTTAACCAAATGAAGTTTGAAGACTACGATATAGGGAGTTCGTTATCTAATTCAGCATTCCTGCTTCACCAGTATGTTTATTATTAGGTGAACTATTTTTGGTGTGATTTCTTTGAGAATTTACTATGAACAAAGTAAACTGAAATAAAAATCCATTTATTCACGTGTGATGTACAATCTACATAGAAAAAGTAAACATTTGTTACATTTAACACAGTAATCTTCACCCAATTATGATAAAAAAGAACCTTTCCTGATAAATTTTATTGTTTTGTACACTAAACAATGGTCTTTCTACTGCAAATTTTGTGTGATCCAATGAAATTCATTCATTTTAAATGTCAACCAAAAGCTGGCAAGTAATTTATTCGATTCTAATTGACTTATCTGTGAATTGTAGTTCTACCAGCAACTTCTTTTAACTATCAACGGTTTACATGTTAAAAATGTGTATAGCAAGCATTTGAACAGAAAATATCCAGTTTTAAATAACATGTTTTTAAAATGTGTTTCAGAATATCATGTCTATACATGATAAGCGTCAAATGAAAAGCAAAAGTCAATCAAACTAAATCATATTGGTTAGACAAGCATCGAAAGCCATAAATGATTGATCAGCTGTTTTATCCCAGTATGAGACTCCTCAGCACAGTTCATCCACGACCCCAATCAGTTCGTGATATTACGTAGCAATCATCCAATGTGATTAATAGATAACTCCCACACTCTTGTCATATTCGAACCCCACTGATCGCAACTTATTTTTTCTAGAGAACCGATTATTTTAAATAAAAACAAATATGTCAACTAATCTACTATTTTCACATCAACTATGTTTGAGGAGTGGTTTATTTTGAATTTTACAGTAAAATACAACATGGAGTATCTAACAGTAACCAAAACCTTCTTCATAAGTGGATTTTTTCCGTCTACTTCAACACCAGTATACTTCGGTTCATAAGTAGGCATTGAAACCAAACTTTAAAAAGAACTGTACGTAACAGAAATATGATAACAGGCAATCAATGCAAGATATAAATACATGTGTATATTGATTATGTATGCATAGCATTTACTGCAATAATCAAATCCCAAACTTGAATCGTGTTTTATCTGCTTGAGTTAAAGCAACCGGATATTATTAATAACCGTTGTACAAGGACTCCATATTAAAACTAAGACCAAAAATCGATACTTTATAAGCTAGATAAATAGTGTATAAATTTTCATATGACAAAGCAACCTATTCGCTTTGTAATAAATTGCTATCTAAAATTCACTGTATGATAAAAGTAGAAAACACTTATGATCATTAAAAAAAATCATTAAAAAATGTAATTAATAATTTGTGGAAAACTTTTCCATATTTTTGAAAATTTGTTTTCATACTTTACTCCATTCTTCTGCTCTTATAAAGAAAAAAACACTTTATCACAGGACAAAAATGAATAATGTTCCGCTTGAATAAATTCAATAGTGAACTTTAAAAAAAATTTCATTAAATCGTTACCTTTTTTCATTTGCTCGCTTTTTTTCTTTTTTTTTCAAAGAAAAAAAAAGAAAAGAAAACTGAAAATAATCGGTGAATATAATGAAATTTATCAGTGTCAATATAAAAATAATTCATAAGTCATAATTATCCATAAGTATCAATGTGAAGTCAAAGGGAATATACCTGATATATTTCTATTACAATATTTGATTTTGACGATAAACAATTGTTTAGTATTCCCATAATTTTGACAGTTCACCTGTTGAAGTTGCTCGATGCTAAAAAAAATAATAACTTTTTTAAAATAGAAATTCTAGTACTTTTAATTGTAAAATAAAATTATGTTTCAATAATTTTTGAATACTGTTAATATTGTAGTGAGTAATGTTTTGAGTGGCATTTAAATGAACATTACCGACGTTAGTTGCAGAATATAAAGTAAAAAAAATCAATGAATATGATCAAGTTGTAAACTTGTAATGACCGAGAATATGTGTATTACTCATGATTAAGTCTAACTTATATTAATAGTATGATAGATGAATATAATCAAAGGAAAAAATGCTTCAAACATATATTTTGTATCATGTGACACTCTTCAAAGATATAAGTCAGTAATCTTGAAGAAAAAACAATACTTCTCCCGTGTGACTTGAACTCGTTTGGTCCACCGTCACATTCATAGATTTTAACAATGACATATTAGAACAGTGACTGATTTTCTGTAAGATGGAAACATTTTTCACAGATTGATCACTGAGTAATAAACAATTTCTTGTTCTAGTCCTTCGTACTGAGTCGATGCCATGTATAAATTGAAGTCGTGGCTACTGGTCTATGCTGTACTAGCTGCTGTATAATGAGAATGGAAGAAAGTTCCGTATGGTTCATTCGAAATATGACGTCAATTTCCTGAGCCCCAAGATTAATAAAGTCAGAAATCCATTAGTCTGTCATGGTCATTAGTTGAATGTTTACTTAATAATATAACTCAAAACTAGTCATTGTGTTGCATTTTTACGTATTTTATCTAACTGCAAATTATGGATTACTCGTTTTCCACCACTGTTTAGGGATGAAATTTAAAAATGTAAATAGATACGTCGCTGCCCTGACACACTCCATACTACTTCTCTCTTTTCGTGGTAAGTGTCAGTATGTCCAGAATTTCTCATATATTTATAATTATGTCGATATTATAAGTACATTATTCATGCATTATATACATACGCGTTCGCGCGCGAGACCAATAGGTTCTGGGTTCGAATCTCGCGAAGCGGAATCGTGGATGCTCACCGTTGAGGTGTCCCACAATAGGACGAAGCGGTCATCTAATGCTTCAAGGTTTTCCATGGTGGCTTACCTTCAATTGACTCATGATCTTAACTATCCACGAAATCCCTTCTGATATATATTTTTTATCATTAACGGATTTATGCCTATCAGGAAGACATACCACCACGGCATTAAAGGGATAACCACATAATAAAATAATTAACTAATGATTGATACGATCTTACTGTTGTGAGCAGGATTTAAATGTTCCTTGTAAATCCACATAATCATATGAATTTTTTGTAACTGATTATCCAACCCCTTACAAATAGTATCACTACTCGAACTGTACTCTCATCTATCGCTAAATTGAGGTCGATTATTTTCGATATAATTTAAAAAATTTGGAATTTTTATGAGTAAAGCGTCACGTTTCACTCCAAATGATTTGAGAAATGAATTTTTAATTATTGTTTTGTAGAGTTTTGACTCAGTAGTTTGAACACAACCTTCAATAGCCGAGTTAAAATTTGGAAAATCAAGCCATCTCACTCTATTGCTTCATCATAATCAAGTACTGTTTCAAAAGAGATGTATGATCAAATAAACGCAACTAATGTATAATTTTCTTCAAAAATCGTACTACACTGAGGTAAGTATTTTATATAAACATGCCTTATATTACATTGGTTCCTTCAAGCGAAATCATAAACCTCTCCTTTTGCTTCACGTCACCATCTGATAAATCTCGGCAATATGACATTCGATTAGGAGGTTTGTAAGGATTTTAGCGAAATTCATCTAATATCATCTATGGATAAATACCTCACTCCCAACTTCCAAAAAACAAGGCAAATTTTGATGACAATGGAAACAGATTGTTCATACTTCCAACTTCAATCAATTGGCTATGTAAGGCTACAAATTTCGATAAGAATGCCTCATTAATGGTGATATTATGGATTTACTGAAGTTGGAAATTTGAACAAATCTACATTAGCGCAGTAGTCTTCAAGTTTCATGATGGGTCTCCAGTTGACTTAGTAAATGACGAAAATTATCTTCAAGTATAAAATTCTTCTTGGCTCAAAATTAAATATAACACATTATTTAGTTTTTTATCAAAGAAAAACAAGCTATTTTTAAGTAGTATAAAATTTCACCTCATAGGTTCACATCAGCAGTCGTGAAATTTTAACAGTGGGCAAGCAATATCGGGGTACTAAACATCGGGAAGTGATTAATTAGATAAAAATAGATCCTCTAAAAATAACTTTGGTGTACTGATGAATCATTTTGCAGTCAGTTGCAGCAAACTTCAGTGCATATTTCAATAAATTCATGTATTTTCATGATGTCCCAGTGTTTGCTTACCTATTTTAATACGAACAGCAAACCTACCATCTTAATGTGATACAAAGAATGTGTACAATAACACATTCCAACTTAGTTGTACCTATGCATAGCTACCTAAAACTAGAAAACAAAATTTCATATAATGCATGAAAAACCATCAGTATAGTTTCCACGTGAGTTATTCCAACTATTTTGAAAAAGAATAGAAAGCATGACATTGAAAATCACCAACCCGATAAATAGTCACTAAAGTCTTAACCTCTCTCTGTACATTGTAAGCTCTAAAGGTTTAAATTAAATTTAAAGAGTCATTTAGTGAAGTATTTTTAGTTCAAGATGTGCGAGCCATTTACAGTTTACCTGTAATTGCTGGTACTATGTCAGGCCCACATAGGTTATTCTAGACTCTGTACAGATCAATTTATCCATCCTTATTAAGTCACATTTTGACCTTGTTAGTTATTCGCTTATTAATCCTGTTTTTTATATAATCGTATGTGTGCTAATTGCCTACCTTACTCATTATGTGTCTGTAACTTATTTTTGTTCTACCATATATATCGATTCATGCTTGACTAAATTGAGTTCACTTACTTACCTTCTCCAGTGTCTATCATTTTGCTTAGCTTCACTTTTCGACCAAAGATTACGAAATATACGTATTCAAAAGTCCATTCTCGTATTTGTCTTATTTAATTCCCTTATTTGTCAACACGATTCAAGTCGATGATTACATACGAGGATTGGCGATAAACATATTTCGATAACAGGCAAAAACGATCATTCAGGAGTCAGATATAGAGCCACTAAATACCAATGTGTTTGCTAAAAATTATTAGCTGCCATGGAATACAATGCTGATTAACATTATAAGGTTACAATAATTGTGAGTGGTACGTAATGTTTGGTATCACTCTTATAAGTGTTCCCTTCATTTTTCATACATGAAATACTCTCAAAGGTTCGTAATTTTATATTATGAAGATTAACGACTGGAACCGGCAAGTCTCTCTTGGAATATATGCAAATAGACCAAAATCCTAGACTTTACAATTTCTGCGATAAGCTTTCAGTACATCTAAGTTGTGATTAGTAACAGAACCCAAGTTGAAAGTTTCGGATTATTTGAGACTCGTCATCTAGACATATCTCTATCCCAGGGTTTGTTAAGATTTCACATAGCTGCACGGAATCAAAAACATTTAGCATTTTTTGTGAGGTAATTTTCAATACATCATACTCTCTTCAACACTTACTTATACTGGGTTTTGTTACATCTGCGGTATGTTAAGGAATCAATCGGCTGTTGTTAAAGCTACTTATTAAAATTGTCGATTTCATAAAATTCTCTCTTATTAAACAAGATCATACCTATAGCATGTCTCATGAATAGACTTTTGAAAAGTCAGTTCATTCTTCTTTAAATTTATTTACTATATCAACCCAAAAACGTCATTAAAATTGACTCCCCCGATTTATTTATACTACAATCTACTCTTCACGACAAAATTTAGCAATATACTTCCGGTCGCATTGACAGCTGCTACCATATATTAACTACTTTATTATACCTAAAAAAATTTTTATCCTTAGTCTCTGTCATGAACAATAATTGTAAAAACCTTTTAATGCTTTTTTTAACCTCATATTTTATAGATAAATAAATATGTATACAAACAGCTCACTCCAAAATGATAAAAGAGATATGTGTGGATACAAAAGCAAGAAACGTCTTTCTTTTGATAAGAATTCTAAACAAAATTCGCTTAAGTCTTCTTTACCCATACAATTGGATCATGTTGATCAGTATTATTATGAATTAATGAAATTGTATTCAACATCAAAAAATTGTGGTGAAAACTCTCAAACCTCTGATTTTTATCGGCAGAAACCACTTACTACTACATTTATAAGTAGTTCAAATTATTCAGCAGAATTTCAAAACTCAAATCTACTCTGTTGTCTCTGTTGTAGTGAACATGATTACAGTAATCATGATAAAAATATTGTTCATTATTTGAGCATTTGTTGTCATTCACAGAAAATACAACGTATTATACATCATCTAATACTAATTTTATTAGGTATTTCAATAGTTTTGTCTATAATACTCTCTTTACTAGGTATTTTTTTAAATTATCGCGCTTGTTTAACAGCTGGTTGTATTCTAGGCATAGCGAGTTTTGGTGCGTTATTGCACAGTTGTTTAAGGCATCGTGCATTGCCAAATTCATCGATGCCAATTATATTAGGCCAATCATATATGCATCCTATAGTGAATAATATGCCATTATCAATGAATAAACTCTATAGAAAACACCAACAATTTCCTCAGAGACACCGACAATTGTTAAATTACGATTATTCAAAGAATGAGTTAAACAAACATTCATATTTTGCACCCAGAGATGGTTATTCTACTAACGACCAGGATTATAATAATTTTAAGAATAATCATGGTAAAAATATTCCAATAATAAGTAAAAGAAATCTAGATAAATTATGCCATACTTATCAATTACAAACTACCACTGATGTGGAGTGTAATCATTCAGGTAACAAAAGAAATATAGAATGTTCAAGTGAATCATCATCATTACCGTCAATGACATTGTCAGTAACAACTGTATCAGGAGACGTAGTGGTGACGACATCAGTAGCAATAACACCACCAACAACAACAAAAAACACAGTAGTCTCGTCACAAAAACTCAATGATGATAATAACAGCAATGTACAAAACATATCTCTACACAAGAATCCATTGAAGCATGATGATAAGAAATCACCAACTTTTATCGAATGTGAAATTTGTCGACCCAATTCATCACATCCCACGGATTATGAGTATCAAAGTAAGCATTTCAATTAATCAGCTGACTATCTATAATTTGAGTCGCGTGTGAATAAGGAATAGGAAGAAATGATGATAGGAATTTTCTATTAAAATTCTTTAGTCTTTGGAAATAAACTGATTTGCTATCAAGAGATCAGAATGTTTAGGACTTTATCTGATTATTGATAAATCTAGAAAATAATAAAACAAAACACATATTGTATGGTTCTTCTTTTATCATAATAAGTAACGTTGTTTAATCTGCTAACCCCTATTTCCAGCCCACTTCTATTCAGTGATAAGATGACTAACAGTCAAACAAGGAAGGACTTATAGTATCCGAAATGATAAAAAATTTTGGCAGAATATTCCGTTTATTATAGGTCCTTCTATAAACGACTCTACAAATTAACACGCAAACGTCTAGTTTATACAACTAAAAAACAAATAGTGATATATTGTTTATTCAACATCTTAACTATAATCCTTAATCTGCATGTTCATCTGAACGGATCTACTGAGGTGTACAAAGTTTCTAGACACTCGATCCTATCATTACTTTACTCAGTTTATTTCTGAACCAAATATTTTTTGTTTGATCTACAATACTACGTATTGATACTACTATTATGACTCCATATTTGATTGTCTGTTCAGATTATCCTACTATGAAATGTTTTGAGTTGTATGATGCATATTTGTACCAAAAGTTACGTTTTTATGATTGACAAATGATATAGATTACGACTATTTGCAGCAATTTTACTAGAAGTTTTGAAAACTTCGGATACATCATTATGATAACAGATATGTTTTATATAGCAACGGTTGACTTGTTTTTATAGAATCTACACATAATAAATAAATAAATAAGTTATATAAATTTTTTGGATTAAAGTTTAGAATACAGTTATATCATCATTGGTACATTGAATTAACAGTTTACATGAGCATATCAAACATCCGTAAACACTAATATATTAGCCAGTAATGTCTTATCAATCACATTTGTCATGGAAATATTTCGGTGAAACAAGATAACTGTATATAGATAGATAATGAAAAGTTCTTATTAGCTTAGATATTGCATAGTATATCATCAAAGGCCATCAAAGACACGGGGTTCAGATAACTAATGCTCTTGATTACACCGAATGATGTAGAACATGTTGACAGACACGACAGGAAACAGCTTCTACCTCTGACATGTTATGAAATTTTATCAGCTATTGATCATTAACCATTTATGAAGTTAGGCAGAATAATTTTTAACTCGAAAACAAAGATGTATTTGATGTAATTGAATAGTAACAACTGAAATGATCATTTCTATTCGGAAGTCTTTTCTAAGTCTCACGTGAATACCGAAGTGTCAATAATAATAATAATAATAATAATAATAATAATAATAATAAAGTTTATAGTCAGCTATTCTTGTACAATTACATTCCACGTAGAATGATTGCATCTTAATTAAACCAAATAAATGAATTAATAGATATATTCAAATTCGTCTCACACTGCATTAAGCCAATTTCAATGCCAATATTATTAACAGCTAAACAAATTGACGGAATACGTTAACTGAAACTAAGTATAGTTAGGACTGATATTAACTTTCGAGGTTAAGATGTTCCGCTTTACAGTAAAAACGTGTTTTATTGTTAAGAAATGTGACAGAGGTAGAATATAACTATTCTAACTATAGAGCTACAACATGAGTAATGTGTTAAAGTATTGTATATGTGAATAAAGTTTAGCAACTGTATCCAAAACGAGAAATTCAAAACAAGCTAAATAATTTTAAAATCATATTTTAAATTCTTGACGGAATAACCTATAAACAGACTTCTAACGAAACCTAAAAATAAACAACCTATTACAAATACTTTTCTTATATCTTCTTACCACGGGAACTATTGACTATTAATAACGTAGAATCTCAGGTTTAAATTACCTGCCATCAGTTAGCTTTCAAAGACAGAGAGAGTGGCTTCAAACATAGACTGTTGATATTATAAATCAACATTATATACTTTCGTTTGCTTAGTCTAAATTCATATTTTTAAAACATTACACTTTCCTAAAACATCTAAAGTATTAATGGCGGTATCATAACTTTTTGATTCTAAAAATGATTACGGATAATTGTATCAAAAAGAAAAGCTTGATATTTCATAGAAAACAAAATTTATTACTGAAAGGAAAAAGATATACTGGAAACAACAGAGGAATAAATGGTTAGGGAACAAATGACATATCCTGAAAGATAGCTGACCGAAAATCAGAATTATTGTAAATTTATAGTCTACCTATTTTGTTTACCCAGCATGTGTGGTCAACCTCAAATTTATAGAGCCATAGTTCTCTTCAAAATGTTTTTCCCTACGATGAACTCACCAAATCACGAATATAATAATTGGTCAGCATAACAGCATAAGTGTTCTGTTCTCTGACAGAATGAAATAAGTTAATTTTGTTGAATAAACTATGACATCAAATGAATTTTCACCTTTATTAACCAACATACCTAATCAACAATCTGCCGATACAGACTGTCATAATACCAATGTAAAACCTTGTGTAAATGATTAAAATGAAATGTATTTTGCTTATGTACGATAACTAGACTGAGATAGAATTCTGTAAAACTCTATCTCACCAAATTATTGATGAATAAATAGGCAATCCACTTGAACTTGGATTGGCTAGCATATTTATACTATGCTTGAGTGTAAATTTACTTGAAACTGAGATCAATGCTGAATCGTGTTGTACGCTCGTTTTTCAGCAAACGTCTGTTATCTTTCACAATTTATATTAATGTATAGAACGTAAAGAATTCAAATGAACTTCTGCATTCATCTGGAGATGGTCATCAACTATGTTGTTTATTAACAACGCTAAACAACTTATTTATTCATTTTATCTTTCATCTCGTAGACACTAATTTTCTCCTAGTTCAGAACACTACAGCTGTTTGAACCTAAAACTTTACATGAGACTGAGCTCAAAACCTTCAACTATCATAACAATCACAATATCACTAGACAGTGAGTCAGTTAATTATAATGTAACACGTTTAACTTTTACTGTCGTTTCACTTGGAGAAATACTAGGAAAACAATAACAGGACGACGTAATCTGCAAAAAATGATAATTTGATTTTTATGACCGAAATTCATTGATGCTTTATTAATGTCATTCCAACTCAAGAAAAATTTGTTACTGTGAATAAGTCAATTCGATTACCATTGGTTGGGGAAATATTTGATATTGCCACTTGACTGTAATTATACTAACTATGAATAGACTACTACCAAAAAGGCACAAATATATATGTGAAATGTATGAAGTAAACGATTTTAGTTGACTTTATGAGTCTTTTTTTCATGGTCAAACTTTTTTCTAGGACATACGACATTATACTCAGGGATGTGGGATAAAAAAAGAGTTTATAAAAGACGAATGTTTAAACTGAGCAGATTATTACTTTATTTTTTGATTGAGTAATTATGGACCTAATCCGTTATTCTCTTAATATATTTACAACCTTTATAGGAAATCATATGGATTATGTTCATTCAAACAATTTAGTCAATGAATCAAAGAATTATGTACCAAGATCCTCTTCACCATGTTCTTCAATTAAAGCTTCTTATGTACAACGATCACATTCTATGTATTCTGATTCATGTGATTTAAGTTTATCATCAGAAATCAAAGCAGAATCACAAGATCAAATCAAATATATGAGACCCATTCAACAAAACACATTTACTCATATACAACCAAATTCTTTAAATTCATATGACATTGAAGCTGATAAACAGTTTCATCCATATTATCCTGGAAATTCATTATTTGACGGCAAATCAAATCTCTTCAATCGTAATACTCATATTAATGAACAGTCAAAACATTTAAACTCTTTTATGATTTACCCAAAGTCTAAATCAAGAAATAAAATAATTTTAGGAAATTATTTAAATTTATTGGATGGATTATATCGTCATGTAAATCATTCACAGGGACCAAACTATTCTAGTGATCGTTTTAATGAAGAATACAACAGTGATATATTTGGTCCACGTGTATGGCTAAGTTGGAAAAATTGGGTAGATAAATAATGGAACTAGTTTCTTAGCATCATTATATGTGTATTCATCAATGTAACGTAACAAAGAACTAATTAGAAGATGTATAGTTAATTGAACTTAGTTGAAGAATCATTAGAAGCTGGACCAGAGATACTAGATGATTGTTGTCACGCATACGAAGTATCTCATCAGTACGTGCATACATTTCGTCTAACTTGGTATACATCTCTATCTTGTTTAAGCTCACATTACCACTGAATCGTTGGTCTGTATTACTTAAGACACGTTCGTTATGATCCAACGGTCGCTTGAAGTAATCCAGTATACCAAACTGTGTTTAGCTTTCTAGTTCACAGTCACTTTCCTGGAATAGTTGATTGAACAATGAAAATTAGTCGTAATATATCTTCACAGATAAATGTCATGAACATTCGATTTTATTAATTACAAACTTTATTCCAATTACAGCAGCATAACTTTCAGGAATACTATTTTGTCCATGGTGTGTATTTTAACAAAACTTTTCCTATAAATTTTCATTTCTAATGAAATATAATCCGAACCTATTTTTTTCTTGATAAATTTTTGTTAAAATACTTTTCGTTTTAAGATTTATGTACGTAACTAAAATAGAGAAGTAAACAGACTTTCCACTTTTATTTAAATAATTAGATGTCAGACAGTGAAACAGTAATAATAACCTAGTTACTTGGTTACAATTAGAAGTTCTATACACAAACTATAATATATTACAACAAATATCTCTACGATGTATAATTTATTTATAATTATGAGAAATTCGTGGCAAAAGAAATTTACTGTTGCGATTAATTAATTTTTATCTTTAATTCCAAAGGATCTTCAATTACTGCTATCTTGACATTTTTCACTGAAAGATGTATATATTCGCAATAAAGTATTGTAGACTATCTTTAACACTTTTTACGAATATGCTAATGCAACACGGTCTCATTTCATTAACCAAAGAAAAAAATATGTCGAACACTGCAGAGTTATTACTTAAGTTTTAGTTTCCTATAAGGAGGAATAGATTATAGGCTTCTTATAATATGACGTTAGTAAATAATCCAACTAAGCGAATCGTTATTCCTTACTATCTGGTTTTCTATTAATTTTTTTGGAAATATATAATTTCGATGGGAAATAGGCGCAATAAGTGTTTAAAAATGTCATAATTTCAATAGTTGAAATCATGAGTCCATTGAAGCTAGACAACCATGGAAAACCTGGAAGCCCTGGATGGCCGTTTCGTCCTAGTATGAGACCCCTCAACAGTGAGCATCCGAGATCCCGCACCGCGAGACTCCAACCCACCACCTATCAGTCTCGCGTGCGAGCGCTTAACCATTAGACCACTAAGCCAGCATCCAACGGTGTTAATGTCTAACTTCAACTAGTCCACGAAATTGCGCCACCATGCACCATTGGTTGAAGTTAGACATCTCGCGGGGGGCGGGATCGTTGGTGCGCACTGTCGAGGAGTCCCATACCAGGACGAAACGGCCATCCAGGGCTTCCAGGTTTTCCATGGTTGTCTAGCTTCAATGGACTCATGATTTCAACTATTGAAATTACTAAAATCTCCACAAAACCCCTTCTGATAATATCATAATTCATAACAAACAGCAGCCAAACATTCCTTTTCATCGCTATCATAAACGTAGAAAAACTATTTTGTATGAATTCAACACTCTTTAGGTTAATTTGCAACAGTGATGAAGACTGTAGGTGTAAATAGATAGCAATTTAGAGAATTAATAAACAAAAAGTTATTTGGATCTGATTTTCGATAATAAAGAGATCTCAGTTAAGGAGCGAAAGTTATGCTGTGCTGTCTTATACTCCTCAGTGTTATATATTTTCTGGGAATTCGTTTGGTATAAAATTTAGTACCATTCATATATTTAGGATGAATGATGTTTAATGTTAGAAAATAAACCTATAAAGATTTCCAAACATTGAAAAAAAAATCACTCAACATTTTGAATTGAAAAATATAAGTTGTTGACAAAAACGATCCACGTATTAAACAAACCCTCAGTAATAATATTTGGAAGGACCTTTTGTACACACTCCTACCTTCCTAAAGGTCACGTATAATGGCAAATAAACTGTAAGTTTACAACAAAAGGATGCAGAAAACTTAGTTTGATACTATCAACAATGCACAATGAAGTGAATAAATTAGCGCTGAAACCAGTCGATACCGCTACTTATATTCCGATGTTGATGAATTTGAAATACTTAAAATTAGATAGATGGAATTTTATCCCGATTCTAAAATAGGCGTAAGATAAACGTCAAACTATCAATGAGTCTACTTGAAAAATCTCAGACATATTGAACTGATCATACCGATCAGGAATAAAATATCCCACTAAAAAGAAACTGAATATATTATGGAAATCCCAAAAAGCATTACAACTATCATTTTATCACGTGCATAAATTATTTGAGATATAAAGTAGGATGGAGCCCTAGAAAAGCCTTGATGAGGAGTATTTCCAAGACCATAGTCGTAGAACAATTACTGTTCATCAAACCAAACGTCCCATGTTCTTTCTTGTTCTACCGTTAAATTTTACTTAAACCATCTATACAGAGGCCAAATTCATGAAACAAGAAATGATAAGATTCAAAATCGATAACAAGTCATGTGACATGGATAGCCGGCATAACCATAGGATATAAAATTGTCACTTATAAAATACGTGAAACCCACCAATGGCAATCTCGAAAGATTTTGAATTCTCATCATATTTACGATAAAACCTTGTTCTATTTGATTGCTTAACCCAGACACGCATCAGAATTTCGATATGATTGGTTTAAAAATGACCTTGACCTGAACTAAACTATCTTGTGACGGGACAAGTTTTACACGTGACTTTGGGGTGTCTTGTTATTTGTGATGATATGCCATGCTTCTAAAAATGCTTCGATCACTTTGATTCTGCCCATGACGTTAAACTCAAGGTCACTAAGTAAACTTTATAAGCTGGCCTGTTAAACAAGATGGGAAAAAGAAGATACCAAGTCTGGATCGGCCTGGGGAATTCTCACGAGTCAGTAATCAGGATCAATCCCTTTTCTCATTCAAACATTATGTCTAATTATTGCTTTCTTTTTCCCTGTCTTATAGCGTCCAAACAAATATTTCTGAAAAACTTAGGTGTTTGAAATTATCCCATAGTTAATACTTTGCGTGAATTTACGACGCGCATAAGTTCTTTACAAAAACCCAAATACAATAGAGACAACTTTAATCCCATGAGCGGGAGTCATCCATGCACACTTCAAAATTATCGGTTGTTACTAACCTGGGTTTGTGATCTGTTGTTAACTGACCATTCACTAATGTAATTAGGGTCATTTAGTATCACAACTATGACTTTCATAACAAACGAAGCATATAGGGTTTCTGGCTGTAAATTTAAGGAAGGGTCTACCACATCTTCTTCAGGCTGTCTTCAATAGTAAAATAAATGTTAGTTTTAAACTTTTATTGTTATACTAGTAGTTAACATTCTTCTGAATCATTCATTTCAAATGAGTTTCTTACTTCATGCTTATTGATTCTTTTATCAAGATTCTGCCTCATTATATCCAATTATTACAATCCGTAAATAGTGTCATACAAAACACCAGCAATGCTCAGTCGGAAATAAAGTTTATCATAAGAATTAACCGTTCACTTATATGTTAATCTCTAAAACGAAATGAAAATCTTTCTTGTTCGAACATAAAATGTTTGCACGGTGAAAGTTACTTTTAAACTTTGACATATTCCTAATTTTTAGTATGGGGTTGTGAAGATTATTGAGTTTTTGATTGAGATCATGAATCGATCAATGTTAGACCATCATTAAAAACCTGGAAGGCAGTTTCATCCTAGTATGGAACTCCTCAGAAGTGCGCATCCACGAGTTTTTTGTCAAGTTCTTACAGTAAACTTTGAAGAGTACTAATCTTTTACAACATTCAATTTTTCGACGATGTTATAATCAAGATTTTAGTAAGTACTTAAAACAATCTGCCTATAGGTGGTCCTAACAGTGAAATATACAAATCAAAAATAACCACATGCGTGTTTCAACATATCTGATTAGCCGCAAAACTAATATTATTAGCAAATGCCCATTAAATTTCACCGATTTATGTCCACAAAATCAGAACATTTACTGTATCTAATGAAGCGTGCTTACGTGTTCGGTTATATGACAGTAGTGTATTAACACCATAACTCAATATAAATTTAAAATTAAAGAGTGTAGAACACTTGCTTTGTTCTTGTCAAAGATTCAGTAGCATAATAAAACCTACCTCCACGTCAGTTCATACCAGAAAATTTGATGCATTATTAAATTAACGAATAGTTCACGGTATTCTATAATCCTAATAAGATACATGTCTGAAGTTTGTGTTCGTATTACAACTGCACAATTCAAGATACATTTCACCAATTTCGCGCTACTAGATCTGTCAGAGACTGAATGATCTTTACACTAAGACAGTTTCTCATTTTCATGCAGTCCTGACGATATGCAAATAATTAATTAGAATTATATAATTATATTTATTCAAAATTAGAAAGCTGTTATCGCTGAAATAATTATTCTAATACCAACAACCGTAATAATTATAATGATAGGTTGAATTTGCATGAAATAAATGATGTGTCATTTATCTTTAGTTTGGTTTCTATCGCTTCAATAATTCATGCTTTCGATTATGAGTTCTAAAAATATAACGACAAAAAGATCTGTTTCTCTGTCAAGAATGTGAGAAAGTTAACTAAGTAAACCACATGGAATTCAATAAACAGAATGAAACAGTCAATTTATACGTATATGTGAATTAATTAAAATCTTGCTTGTAATAGTGAAGTGTTTAATATGATTTACTAGTGGTCACAGCTTACTCCATGGTGAAATTTGATCATGATTTTCTTCCAAAACATGCAATAAAATCAACCTCTGTTTTACAAATAAAAAATATATATCGAATATTAAAACTAGGTTCATCATCTAGAAGCTATGATATCTTTCAAAAAGTATTTAGAAGAGTTAAGAAATACCATAACAATCCTTTCTCACTCAGTGTTTAAACTGGACTGTTATTTGATATGGAATCTAGGGTCTGATTTTGCTATTCACTTATGACAATTATGTTACTGATATGATATCAAACGTTTCATTAGAATCTGATTCATTTGAAGTATTTTTCTTAAATTTATTAAGGGGTCCTTCTGTTATAACTGGAGATTTTCTGCCCCGTCACCATCGTTGTAACTCAGTAGACTTGTGTACCTGAAGAGTCGTCATTGCTATGTAAGCATCAGATCTTCTGAGTCCACAGTTTTACTATTTTTACTTGAAAGTTAGGAATAACTGCAACTCCTTGATCCTACTGCTTATACCGGAAAATGGGGACCACTAAAATTCCCACGATACCAAGTGAAAGCACGAAGGACTGGTACAATGAAAGTTTATTGACTCCAAAACTCAACTCCAAATAAGTCTTAAATCACGTCCAGAATCACAACAATAAAATTACATCCAAAATCACATCGTCCTTAGACCATTTATATACCAAATTTCACGTACACTTTATGATAACACATATGTAAAGTTACTGTAGAAAGCGTTAAATATAGTTCACACTTGTTATAAAGAACAAACTTTGTACTAAATTGACACAATAAAGTGTTGACCTTGAAATGTCACACTGAAAGAAGTTCGCACATGTCAACTTGGATGAAATTCATAATGAATTTATACGAAAAATATTGACCTAAAAAATGTCAATTTCTTATTCCGTCTTATCAGTTACTAATGTCAAATCTTTCACCACTTTCAACTTATATTTGCTTACTCTACAAGCCGTTAAATCTTTATTTTCAGGTCTTCAGTCACGAACAACAGAGGATGTACTATGAAATCACAAGCTTCTATTACTATAATGTATAACATTTAAATAATTAATTTACATATCAAACTCTCAAAGCATAATACATTACAAATTTCTGATAAGACACATTTTTTTGAAATTTACACTTATAAGTAAAAATCCCTCAATGATAAATACTTTCAAATGAGGGAAACGATCCCCTATAACACTGATTCTCATTGGTTGTCTCTGCAATTGGATAAACAGTGGGGTTTAGTTGGAAATCTTATTTTATACTATCAGAGTAAATGGAATCTAACAGTAGAAAAATTATTAAAACGAAAATGGCAGCATCAGTGATATGTAAATACAAAAATTTCATGACATAAAATATGTACCATTCACAATGACATAAAGATCAATTTAACAATTCCATTGCAATGGATTTTGTCAAAAAATATCTAACACTTGGAAAGAGACTTTATTATATGACAGATTTTAAGTAAAAAGAAAACATTTTCTACAACGGACAAATATATTGCCAGAGATTTCGAAGATGAATGTTTTGTCTTCAAGTTTCCTCCTACTCCAATTATCTCCGATGGATATAGGAGAGATTTATGATTGCCAACAAACTATTGCTACTGACTGATCTTATTTACCCTGAAGTTTGGGTTTAGCTTAACAACTGTCTACTCGGTTGTTCCAATGAATGTGAGAACGGCTTTGAATATGTTAGGGATTAACTGCTTATAAGCTTAGAATTTCCTTAGCATTTACAATATTTTACAGATGAACGATAAAAAGAAGAATATTTGTACACAGTTTACTGTCTTTAACAGGACATATGTATATCTTAGCCAAATATAGGTGAAGTTTTTCTGGGTTCATTAATCCATTAATTAAAATCACCACGAAACTACTACGTTTAACATTAAAATAATTTGTATTACATTCAATGCTGAACAGTCATCACTTTAATCAGCACAACAAACACTGATATATGCACGAAAAGAAGAATGGTCTACTAAAATTGGTAACAAGAATGTGCAATAAAATTGGTGTTGCATAGTGTTTTCAAGACTATTCTAATACCTCGCATATTAACCGACCTGGGAAGTGTTATTACTATAACTCCGAATGTTTTACATTCTCAGAAAGCGAAACGAAGTTGTAACAATGGTTTATTTTTTAGTAGGACCAGCAAGTGCGCAGTGAGATAGATTAGGGGATGAATGTTATTTAAGAAGCAAATGTGTATGGATATGCGACTCATCAAGTAATTAACATTTAATTGATTGTAAGTCTTTATAGATTGCAACACGTACAACATCATACGGGGATGAAGTCACCATAAATGTACTTTATTTTAGAAACGTTGATGAAAACCAGGTTTCCATGAGAAAAGTTTTATTACATAAAATTACAGACAAGTTTTATACACATCCACTTTGTAGAAACACAAATAAAAAGTAGTTTCCGTCTCAAAAAGAAGGCAGCAATGAACATTAGTTTTGTCTTGTTTCGAAACACCCCAACCTCGTAAACACATGATTATATATCGGCTGTAGAAATTCAGATTCACCTATGTAAACTATATCAATCTCATAAAGTCTACAGCTATTAGTGTTACGATATTGAAATGAAAAATCAAGTAGATTTATGATGGCTTTTTTCACTACTCATATGTAGAAATTCTTACTTTCATTTATAAATTTTATAATGTTCACTATTGAAAGTCATTTTATGTAAAATATGGTGTGTTCTAGTGCTAGTTTATGTACAGAAAAACGAGGGTTCTTTAAGATTTATCCGCGACCTTTGGCTTTTAGAAATTTCCGGAACCATACTAAGTATAGTAACAGTATAGGTAAATATCTAACCAAAACCGTGACGCATGATCCTGGATTTTCTGTACGTATCTGAGGCGATTCTATTCGGCGCTGATTGGAAAAAAATTTCCTCCCATTTCTGAGCCTGTAAAGCTTTGACGAGAAATATTATGAGACTTTGTCAACGAATGCCATGAAGAATGAAACACTATAGCTTATAACAAGGTGGAAATCACTCATATCTGGCCATCAACTCATAGATCCGTTTGGTTGCGTTGACCAAAATCCGGCATTTTAATTTAAGACGGGATTATTCAGGTAAGTTTTTGCACAAATGATGCTCCAAGGCTATAAAGAAGAATTCAACTTTGTAGTTCGTAATCGTTTCTTAGTATGAAAAATACAAATTTTCTAAATCGATTTCAATTCATTAAAAAGCGTCTTTACATTTCTTAAGTGAACAAAATCAAAAGATTTAGAGTATAGATGGTGGCTAGAACCGGAATCTAGAACATGCATCACTCTTATTTGGAATTTGTCAGCCTAATGTAACTGCACCCTAATATTATTGTTTACATATGAGTGCGAATTCAGTACGTTTAGCTTCAAAAGCTCAACATAATATCCACTAAGCAACTGAGTCCAGATAACAACTAGCTTATGCAACTGGAATGCATTTTATTGTTGATTTATACGTTTAAATTTTCTGGTTGTTATTGTTAAGTTCTGGTAATCTGCTCAGAATATACATATATATCTCTAAAGCAATTGATAGATGAAGACTACCTGGTTGGTGTCCGCGTGACTATCATAACCAATGGTTGGAGAGTCTTGGTGACATGGCCCAGAATCGATCACAATGACGTCGGTGCATGCACTCTCTGTCTTCCCTTAACTTAAAATGATAGTCGGAATTAATCTCAAGATTAGTATTGATTAAGATACAAAAAGAATAAAATTACAAAAAAAGCTTGCACATCATAGAGCCAAGTAATAGTAATAATATTGATAAGAAATTTTTGTAGTTCGCCTTACGTAATACAATATGATAAAGTGTCTTTTTTAAGAATTAACTTTTCATGACCTTTGTGTAAATATCTAGGTGTTTAATCATTTTGGTACATCAACAGAAAAATCTAATCATATTGATGGTTTCGTTTTAGCAATATATAAAAATTGCATGTATCTTGAATTGGTCTGTTTATAATATTAGTATGGGTCATAACGTTATCTGTAAGTATTGAATTTTGTGTGTACAGTGTTTGATGAGTTGCCTTTTTTATTAACAGTGAAATGAAATTTGACTTTGAATGAGTGTTAGAAATTAATGGATGAGCACTGCTGAGGGGTCCTATATTAGGACAAAACGGTCGTTCTGTACTTACGGGTTTTCAGTTATAGTCTAGCTTAGATCGACTTGTGATTTCAACAATGAGGATAAAAAGTGTTTTGATAATAATAGGGGTTTACATTTTTCCGTTGTTGATGTTGAGAGTTGCAAAGGATAGGTTTGTAGATCATCAACGTAGATGATCTATGTCAAATTGATTTGAGACCTACTCGAGTTAGACGTGAATGGTGGTCAGCACCTTACGTGGATTACACCATTGACGTATCAAGGTACTATAGATGCTTTAAAGACTGTACAACACAAAGGACGTTATTACAGCAATATATTAGTCAAAGTAGATACAAGCGAAGGTATGACCACTGCCGCATGGGCCAGTCCATGGCGTACGATTAACTGATGCATGTTGGTTGTCCTCGACCTTGACTAGGATCAATGATTTGTTCGGTATTCAATGACCCAACTGCCGGATGATGTGGCTAGGGCCTTACACTACTCCCCCAGATTCAACGGCCGTTTGAATCGGTACCAAACATGTCGGGATTAGTCACGCGCCGGAGAGTGCCGAACGATTAATATGAAGCTTCTGGGTATTGCTGAGCTGTAAGACCTAATATGAATCGTACCCACCAAGTGAAATCAAAAGACATAAGCGAGGAGGTTCGAAGATATATTTGATAGGCTATTAATATATCGAGGATCGTCTGATCTAATCTGACTAGCGATTGCAGGGGTTGCTGAGCACGGCGTTCCCACTCGTGATCTGGTGCGGATGCATGGCCGAGCTCCTTTAGCTAGGTGAGTCCATTAAAACTAATATGGTCAGCATCCAATGTCGAAGACTTACAGAGCTATTTATTTTGGGGATTTATTTACCGCTTCAGGTTTCTTTTGGTATATGAATATTCTGAGACGTTGATTTTCATATTACCATTTAATCACAAATTTTCGGTAAAGTTAGATGGGCTCTAGTAGTGGAGTGCAGGATATAGGTTTGTCGTATTTGAGACTCACAGGTTGGTTGCACCTTTATCTACAAGCCACTATCCAACTTTTCTAAATGTTTGTATTGCTTTTTCTCTTAAGTACTAAGTTTATAGCATTAACCTATGAACTTGGCAGAAATACTGTCTCATTCAACTGAACAACATTGAAAGTAATTTTTAAGTTGCATACTAAAATGATTAGAATTACAAACAGATATTGAAGTTGTAGAAATTTCTAATTAAATGTCTAGAGACAAGATACAAAGTTTAACCCATTTGGCTTTATCCTGTAAATTATTGGTTGTATTGAAATTTCTGATCATTCTACTTGGATCAGTATTCGAAATCCATGTATGATAATGCCCGGTTAGGACATGTGTTTGAAATGTTTAACTGCCCCATTGACCTCGATGTTCAATGCTATCTGATATAAGAGTAGGCTGAATAAAGCTCAAAGATCAAATAAATCATGATATGCCATTAACCCATTAAGTCATTCATTGTTATTCGGGCTCATATCAGTAGACACAGACCTGCTTGCTAAGGTTCAAGCGATACTCGTGAATGTTAGAAGACAATTGATGACATGGGGCAAAATCACATGCACTGGAACTGGTGTATCCATTCCCTGTCTCTGACCCATCTCTAAATAAAAATTAAGTATCATTCTCAGCGTTCCATCCTTTCGTCTTGCTTGATAGTTTTGGCCTATTTTTCATATTTCTATTGAAGTTAAACATACTACCTCTCTATTCGCTTCTTATCTCGTTAGTTCGATGCTGATTGTATCTGCTTGATAATTACAACATGATGCCGTTAATCACCCAATGACAGTTTTTTGTTCAGCTACTTTTAACCAGTTTTTAGAAATCTCAATTACGGTAAGTTGAAACTAGCTCCAATTTATTTCGTTGTTTTAGAATTTGTGAGTAAATTCAAATCTTATCTAAACTATGGGCGAGTAATAAGTATCGAGCCAACTGGAAGCAAAATAGGATTCAGCGTCAGATAAACTGCACAACGTTTCTTCATATACTACTACTGCTACCACTAATAGTAGTAGTAAAAACCATAATAGCTTTCGTACTTTATACAATATAAATAATTAGGTGTCAACTTATGAATATTGGTTTGATTTTTTTCCCCAGTTATGATAAGCTCGGAATATTCAATTGGATGCCGATCCTGTGGTATTACAAATTGACTGAACTTAGGAATGTTTACAATTGAGCGTTAAATCAATTATCTGAAGGTTTGTTTTTCTCTACGTGGCATAAAAATTCTGACTGCAACACCTCGTAGTGTTGCAGATGAACGATGATAAGAGGACCCATAATTAGACAAAACATTTGTAGAGTACTTCATGGTTTTTAATGGTTCTCTGAATGAAATCAATCCGCGATGTAAGATCACATAAGTTATCAAACATTGCAACCTTTCATACCAACTAACAGTAATCCAGTTACTGTTAAACAAATTTTCCCGAATGTATTCTGTTTCAGTAAACCAACATGAAACTCATGCATATCCACATGATCCTTAGCTTATAGTTGTCTATTCGGTGGTTTTTTCCCCTAATGTCCGTGACTGATTAGTTTTACTGATGTTAAAATGTATGTTTAGTTGCGGCTAGAAAGTTAAAGTTATAAAGAGGCCAGTTGAACACAAGTAGTTGGAGATGAATCATTCTCACAACGTTAATGTTCCATTTTCTGAATGTATGCTTTTCATTAAATCACTTTTAAACATCAAAGATATTAGTATTTAAAAAAAGACACGACTTTTTATTATGGGGCTTATTCGATGCTTAATTATCATCAGGAGAATCCTGAGGTATTTTTCAAAACGTCATAAAATGAATGTAGTAGACATAGTCATAAATTATCTTTAAGCAAATGATGGTTGTGGTTTTATAAATGGATCTTCAATTGTTAACATGGAAAATGGTAATGATTTGTATATGAAATACAGTGGTATAATATGGATGAGTGATGTCCGCACACGATGTTGAATTACTTACTCGAAACCCTTGAATGATTTGAGGTCAAACGAAAGTTCGTTAGCTAGAAGAAGTGATTTTTTTCCTGTAATGAAATGAATTGCTTATATACTGTCATAGATGAATGGACAGTATCAATATAGAACATTAAGGATTTTGAATTCATTATGTGGCAAAATTGTACAGTGATTTTTTATTATTAGTAAATTAGAAAAACCTTAAATATGAATGCAACTCTGTAAGACTTCAGCTTTATGCTACATAATTAATTAGGAACATATTTTGATGTAGAGCTGAATCATTTCAGTAAAACAGCTTTGATAATTGTTAAATACAGTCAGGTGTACTAGGCTTCAAAAATCACCAAATGAAATAAACACGGTTCGATGATGAGTAGAGAATTATCTCACGAAATTATTTTCTAAGTCCCGACAAATAGAAGACAAGGGAATCAAAGAAATAAATGAAATAAATACTCCTTAATGAGATAAAATCTCAGACTGCGTTGAATAATGAATTACTGTGAATTACGCTTGTTATACAAAACCTAACCTCCATCAGGATAACATATAAAACATATAAAATCAATTTACAGTTAGATTAGTTTACTGGATTAAGAAAGTTCTATGAACTGTAGTTATAAATGTTTTCAAAGAGTTTCATCATTTTCTCTTCTTGAGTATCGATCTCTAGTATTAGTTCACCGTAATGAAGTCATACTTAAATTGAAAGCAAAAATGAGTTGACTAATTTTAATGAAATAAGTACAATCAATTAGTGAATGAGTGGTACTCACTTCTGAATTATTCTGAGGAGAAATTTATCGATCAACCAAATATATTAACCTTTTGCAAGTTCAACGAAGTTTTTTTTATTAGACTTATGGTCTGTCTGGCTAACCAGTTACGCAATCAGTTAAATTTAAATAGAAGTTAGAAATGATTGATCGGATTACCAACCCTTGCATTTTTCAATGGTTAGATCATGAGTCAAACAGTCTAGTTTTTTCTAACATGATGTCTTAAGTTCAACAACTATCCAAATAGGCCTTTATAAAGCACTATGACATCATCCAGGTTGTTAGCCAAATGAAATTATTAATGTGTCATGATCAGTCCATTGTCTGGCTAAGATTGTGTACCCTTATCTTACCATTTTCATTCTCTTCAGGTCAACATTGGTCAATCACTTTTGAAGGTTGGATGTATATTTTCATACTCCTTTTCACATCAGTCTAAGTGGCCTGAAATATTAAAAGTGAAATTTACGGGGGGAGAGGTGGTTAAAATCAGAATTCCCAACAAATTTATAGACCAATCAGAAGCTGAGTTGAAAGAACAAAAATTTAATTTATTAATTTCATGGGCTAAGTCATGGCTCTAAATATCAGTACCATGTTTTGAATCACATCATTAAGAAGAGAGGACCATTCCAAATTACTACGTCCTTATTTTTCTAGTTTTCAAAATATTATATTATAACAGCGACTTCTGGTTCAGCTTACTAAATGGATCAATTTAACGGTAAGTTGATGTTTATGACCCATAAAATATCTCTGATTTCGTATACTTTTGAAGGTATATTTGAGACTAATCAATTATAATTTAGGCCACTGGTACGTTCCATTGTCGACAGTTATTTCTTCGTAAAATATAATGATAGCCGTGTTAATTCTGAATAATGTGACAGAACATATAACATTATCGGCTTCGGAAAATTCTTCTGAATCACGACGACCATATCAACTAGAAAAAACATACTCAATAACTAAGTCGGTATTCATGTATTATGTTTCAGTTACATTTATTTCGGGAAAATCACAATATTAACTTTGGCGTTCAAATAGGTCAATATACTTTGAAAATATAAACCGTTTCTTCAATATCTTGGGCAACAACAGTTGAGGCAGTGCAATATAAATAAAAACAAGACATCTAATTTTCACATTGTCATACGGTAGCACCAAGATAATTTCCATCTATAAACATTTGTAATATGCCAGATACAGCACGTTCAGTAGTACTTTTTTATTACTGAAATTGTACACCATAATTTTAATTAATTCAGTTGACAGTGCTTTTTTATCAGTGACTTCAATCAGATACTAGTAACGTATACTCTAGTTTGGTTGAACTTTTTTCCCGTAATCATATGATTTGTTGGGTGACTTACTTAAAATTTTGTTCTCCGTTTAGTAATGAAATGATTAGCGGGTATTATGTGTGTGTGGTTTTCATTCTCTGGAACGTGACTCCTTAGATATGTATGTAAGCGACATTTAGCTTAGGGTTAGGGTTCTTTTGTATTTAAATACAATCTTTTTTTCTGTGAACTATTAATCAGTTAACGATTTAGTAAATCATTACTTAATATGCTAGCGAATACATAATGTTGAAAATGAATTGAATTGTAGAAAATTAGTTTTAAAAATGTCACGGTTTAACTTTTTAACAGCATTTCTTTATATTCTAACTGCCACTGGTTACAGATCCTGGGTAATATGACGAAGGTCAACTGATGTGTATTCACTGTCAGCTTGAATTTCTCATAAATTTTTTTTGGGTACCAAGATTTTATGCTTATTTTTGTTTTCATTTATTATTTTTTTTGATTTTCCATCTCATTAACTATCATAATTTAGAAAATTTTATGGGTTTTCTCGCTCTTTTTGTTTATAGGAATTCGATGTAAGCAATGAAATCTTTCCCACTTTTAGGTACTAACGTGTCTAAAAGTATATTATGAACTGTTAACACTGTATCGTAATTTTTCGAATTATTGTCTATAACTCATACTACTATCTAGCCTGCCAAATAAGAACATGATAGTTTTATGTTCAGACGGAATTGTAGTTTTTAAAATTTCTAAATTATACGTTATGCAACAATTCTTAGTTGTGACAAGTCCAAAATTCACTAAGCTTAACACAACTACACCCTCCCAATCAATTGTTTACCCAATAGGTTAGTGTATTAATGAGGTAGTCAACAAGGTGTCCTGTTGACCAAACACCATCTTATCTCAACACAATGCACGCAATGTCGAGTCACCTAGACTAGTGGCCACATTGCAACTTGGTCGATAAGATTCGGTCTGCACTAAGACTTAACATACATGACATTGATCACCACCCAGTGATCAATCAATTGTAAATACATCTCATTTTTCTTAGTACATCGAGAAATTAATTAATTAATTTTTAGTTCCGTCATATACACTGATTATCTGTATGTCGATTCTATCTCACCGGATTATGAACCAATTAAATGAATATTTTTTCATTAAACATTCTTCAAGCATACATAGAAGTATTTTATGCAGGCGATAGTCCATTGAATTACGAAATTCAAGCCAATGATCTAATTAATTAAAATAATGCTCTTACTTTTCTAACTAATTATAGAATTCTATAACATGATTATCTTAATAGAGTTTTATTGGTTGGTGCTTTACATCCTTCAATTTGATTTATTATAAATTAGATTGTCATACATACAGCAACTTAAAGGAAGTATTTTTCTCAACTGACTAAATATTTATCAATTATATGTGATGAGTAGTGAATTTCGTTTGTGATCATGACTTATTATTATTATTGTAAGCGATTTTTCCTGTCCCTACCACACAAACCTAAGTTCAGGACGGGTTAAGATTAGGTCATGACCTCATAGGGAGAGTGATTAGGATAAACCAATCATCAAATGTCGTTTATCTGGAATTCACTTGAACAAATGTTTGTATTACTGAATTGTTGTATGAGATCAACAAAATGATGAAGGTTTTTTGATATATAGCAGAGTATTTTTCCTAAATTCACCGGTTCGAGTGACCTTATATGGTTTATTATTGCTATCATTTTAACGGGTAATTTGATATAGATATTACTTTAAACATTAGTATATATTTAATGTTTGAAGACAGTTGGTGAGCAACTTAGAACCTTGGTTTCCTCGTTGTTCACGTTCATATAATAAACCCAATTACTACCTTTTGTGAACTAGTGCATTAAGCTTCATCCAATGAAGTTGTTAGGAGACACTCAATTAATAATGCAGCTTTGTGACAACTGATTTATCATGGTAAATATATAACAGTTATCGGTCAATAGGTGACAGTAAGTAATGTCATATTCTCTGGTCATTTTTGACAAAAAGAATTAACAACAGAAGGCGGTAAGATTATGTTAGATAAATAGCTTTGATATGATTACTAAATTATTACATATTGCATTATTTATTATAGTAAACAAAGAAACACTAAGTCTAGGTATTCGGAGTTGGGCTAGAGTTATAAGTGAAGGTTAAGGTTAAAAATCAGTGTTGCGGTTTTTTATCACTAAATGATATCAGCAATAGTGCAATGATACCTCCCATGTCTCAGTTTGCAAAATTGTGGAAGTTAGCGTTGAGATTTAGCAGTTGAAGAATAATTTTTAGCAACGCAAACATCATTGACTATACACTGAATCACATCAAGTGCTCTGATATACAATCTACCTCAAGAATAGGTTTTTTTCGTAATTTATCTTAAACACCACGTCACCATTACTGCTTGGTTAATTAGGTATTTGTATCAGTTATAAACATTTTACGAAACAAATATTAAAACTTTATTTAATTCATAAGATACAAGCTTTCCTTCACTTCAATTTGAATTTGTTCGAAAAGTTTAGGAAGCTCTTTACTAATTAGTTCACTCAAGACTTTCAGTATAGTATACTTTAATGAAAAAATTACACCAGTAATTATCAAGACATTATACAGATATTTGATAAAAGTTGCTTCGTTGATTAATTACTAATCATAATGTAGGTTCGACTTATTCACATTTAGATAGCAGTGTTTTCGATGTGAAATCTCTTTTATCATATTTACTGGTTATTAGAGCCATAAGGAGCAAAGGTTATGGGAGATCATGGCAACCAACTTAATTCATGCCTCTGAATGACCTTGGACTACTAATTATTGGATATTGCTTATATCGAATTTAAGTTGTATTTCCAAATAATTTTCACCTAGTGAAACGTATTTAGACAAGCACCACGTCTTCAGCATTTATTTATTGATTGTGTTCATGTTTTCGACTTTGTATTTATCCAAATCATTTAAACAATTAAATGTGTGTTTTAATAAGATATTACATAAGTTAAACAAACATTTTATCATCATAGAATTATGGCTAAACGTAGATGATTAAAGGTAAATTGAATTGCTGTTCACCTTGACTACCGATTATTCCGTGGAAATCATGCTGGTACATCGGAGGGGAGGTTGTAGGTAGCTTAGGTCTGAAATTCTGTCAGTCTTTATTTAATCTGACATCCTTGATGAAATGCCTAACTCAACTAAATTATTATTATTAATGGCTCAATATATTTTTGGTACTATATAGGATTCTTAGCACAAGGTATTTCAACATGTTAATTTTACAAAAAGGTACTGATAACTTCATACAAATATTCTGCCGTCAATTGTTTGTCTTAGATACCAGTCATAAGAATGTTTTTCAACCAGATTATGACATTCTTACGAGTTGAATAAGGTTTCCTAAACTAAAAATTTCCAATGAAAGTTAAGGAACAGTTCTTGTAGGTCTTTGAAAACGATTAGTTCCAAATGTGGAATCTTATGCGTTCAGCGCATTTCTATTTAACATTTTATTTCGCTACTCCGAAGTAGGATGAAATAGCAATCTTTCAATACAAATGAAGATACTAAATATATAAATAATCGTAATTTGCTTATTTTCATGAATCCATTATTGATCAAGAACTAATGAAGCATCGATTCCGTATTTTATTCATGTGAATTGTCACATGTTCTATGAAAGATAGGACTAAATCATATTCAGTTTATTTGACCCCAGTTTGTCCCTAAACCAAAGATGGCTGTCTGCAAAAGTTAATTTTGACCTGTAAATGTGATTTTATGTCCAAATAGTCCAGTTTAATTGCAAGTGATATGAATCTAAGTTGATTTACTGAATGTTAAAAGGCATAATATCCCACTGTGTCTAATGATTTTAATGCTGATACGCTTCTATTTTCCAGACCAATCTGAGTCATAAATAGATCACAGCTTGCTGTTCGCAATTTGAATTTAATTGGTGGAAATCAAGATGGGCTGATTGATTTATATGGGCTGTCAGTTAATATTTGATGTGTGTTTGTGATCTAAGAATGTACTGATTTTCCTCAATCGTTTCATGCAGATTGTCCTTGATAAATCAAGTTGATTGTTGTATTTTTCTGTCGAAATGAATTTCGATTAAACGCGTTTTGTTTGTGTATCAGTGTCATAAGAGTATCAAGAGCTTTAAATCACCGTACAGAGCACAAATCAAATTATTGAACTCAGCCATTTTAAACCTAGTAAACTATTTATTTGCTTGAACGAATATCGTATAAATCATTAGTAATCTAACATAATTCACGTGATGTGCTGCTTTTGTTTATTACCCAACAATCTCACCATCTTTATATCAACTCCTTGTACGAGTTAGTTGCAGTCCGAAAAGTTTGAGGAGTAACGTTGTTCAACACACGCACGTTATTTATGAGTATCATCAAGTGTTAATCTAAGTGACTACCTTTCGGGTCTAAATGAAATAGAATTTCAAAAGAATGACACGTTCGATTAGCTTATTAAAAGATAATTGAAACCGATATTCGAACTCGTTTTTTAAAGACAACTTTCGAAATCTCCTGGAATACTATGACTATGTTAACCTCAAGGAAATGTAGTGTCAAATTTTCCCACCAATTGATGTATTTGGTTAACCTAAACTTCATAAATCACTCATTGATGTAAATCTGATTCCCCTAATTTTTGATCATTACATTAAGATTTGATCGACCCGGTTTGAATAGTAGTAATATTCTCCGATTAATGTTGTTATTCGTGACGTTAATACATTACTACAGAATTAGATCTTCATCATGTTTGCGAGCTGAATGAATGCTACAATACCAAACTAGTGTTAGTGCGCAAATCAACGAATATTTAAATTGGGATTTATTTGGATACGCAATGATGTAATTTGAAAAATCAGGGCCTCCAAATGCCCTGGTACGGCCGAGAGTGGGGAGAGTCCGCTCTCCCCCTCGAAATGCTCTCACATTGCCACGCGTATATAACCTCTGTCAAGGAAGTCCTATTCACTGTCTTCTCGCACCACGGGTGTTGTTTACGAAATTGAGAGGACGAAGAGCGAATGTCCAGCGCTTTAACCGGGTTGGTGAACATGGAGAGTCCACCTAGGGGAGTTGGAAAACCCTGATTCCAAACTAATGGTGCACATAGGCTACAGTATCCTGAGGGAACAAATGGCGTATGAACCAATTGTTGGTCATTGGCTACCATCGGACTGCATCTCCTCACGATGCTTTACTGCCTTGTGGATCAGACCTTTAGGTCAAAGGCTCAGGGTGTAGCCCCCTAAGACAACCACCTGCTTCGGTTTGGGCACCCGGGCAGTATCACAGCCCTCACACAAATCAAATGAGATTTGTGTGGAACATATGTATCTGGTGCCTCCGTGTACCGATACCTATGTGTTAAAATAAATAAATAAAAAATAAATTAAAAACGAACAAATGGTCAATTTAACATTCACTATTCACCAATATTAGTTTATGATTCTTAAAGCTTTTTTTCACGTAACCATATAGACTGACGGCGAAGAAATATTCCAACACAACTATCTAGTCAAATGTTTAATCCAGCTACAATGGTGGGCAGATGTCAAACTAGTTAGACTATTTCGGAATGGATATCGTTTACGCGCAAAAGACTGAATTGAATGTTTCAATGAATTGTCATTGGAAAGTTTTAATTGAGGTTTCAGTTGTAGCTAAGTGATATCGTGAAAATTGTAATTCAATACTGTGAAATATTATTGATTTTTTAAAGATAACTAGGAAATTACTACCGACATAAACCTTTTCAATAACAGTGATCTGTACTTTGAAATGACTGGTGAAATCAGGAAATTTATTATAGTATTACAGGCATATAAGTGAACTCTTTTACAATAAAGAAGGGTAAACATTTAGAAGCGCGTATATTTGTCAACATTATCATAATTTCGAATTTGCTTTTCTCATTAATTCAGGTCGATCACATCGATTTTACTCACCCGGTGTCAATGAGATGGATGAAGAAAATGTATATCCACCGTTAGGTGGAGGATTATACAATCATAATCGATTAAATAGAATGACATTTTTCTCAACCACTTCATCAAATTCATCTTTAGCCTCAGGATTATCAGATACAAATTTTATTAATTTAGAACAGACAGCGGCTACTGGCAGTAGTAGTAGTAGTACAACTAATCGTTTTGGATTTCCTGACGGATTAATGAATCATGAACATACTGATAATGATAGACAGCATTTAAATGTGGTCCGGACTAACAGTTCTCATAGTTCTTCAAGATTTATGTATAATCCATTAAATGTTTACGATGCCGGCGAGAATTTACCACCAGTTGCAAATTCTGAACATTACAGACAAACGTATAGTCCTAATTTTATACAAAATACTAGTGATTCTACTAGTAATGATTCTGGAGTATCTCCATACTGTTCAATTGTATCATTCCAAAACAATATGAATGGACAAAATTTCTGTATTGACTGTCGTTACAACCATATAATGCTAAGTGGACAAATGTGTTCATGTAACTGTCATAATGAGTCAAAAGAAGTAACAACGACATCAATACTAAATTTCAGTACCAATATGAGGAGTACTCATTTTCTAAATCGACCCTTATCGTCTGATAATTATCCGACACCAACTAAATATTCGTGGAATAGCACCTCATCATTATCAGAATCAATGACACATCCAGTTCTCCCTCCACTTACAAACGCACTGACTGAACAGTGTAATCATAATTCCGTTAATAATCATAATACATTCCGCTATTTCGGTGTATCTTCTCCAATTACAACCGATAATTCCCCGAGTGGATACGATTCATCGAATGATTCACCTTCTCCATCAGCGCTAGATTTAACCGGTGATGTAAGAACAGTAAATTTCGTTTCTCACGATCAACCTCCATTAAGAACATAATGACGATGATGCATTTTTCATTCTTTATTTTAAAACAGTCTAGTTTTCTTTTCTACAAATGTCAAACATGAGGTAATGCGTACAGAGAAATTATAGAATAGAACATGAGAGATTAATAAACATTTAAAATTCCAAAAAGCAGAGTTCGGACGGTAGTTATGTCAAATGAAAAAGTGAATAAAAGCTTTACAAAATTCAGCGACTAATTAATTACATTAAGTAACAGTGTTACTTCTTGTCCAACCTCTTATTTATGTATTCCTTACCTTTGTACTTATTTTGATATTGCTCTTTTGGTAAAATCATTTAGCAATTCTATGCAAAAACATTAGAAATATTGTTTTTCAATCCCGGTCTCAATGCTTTAGGTATTTTGTTTTGTTTTTTTGAATGAAAATTATTGTTTTACTCATTTACCCAATTTTGGTCTTTGTATTTTTAAAAAAAAGAAAAAACAATGAGATTTATTATACAATCAAAATATCCACATATTCTCAACCTCCTTCACTAGAGACCACTTATACTCGATCTCATTTACAAATGATCTCCGGTTACAACTGTAATGAACTTTGTTTATTTTTTAGGATATGAAAAATTGAAATCAAATTATCAAACGTGTATCAATAATTAATTATTTTTCAGATGGAAATGCCTTTGAAGATTTTGTTTTCTATATGGGTTTGGGGTTGTAAGTAGCGGGACTATCGGTTGTAGGAGTTTGTTTTGGAGGTAGCGTCATGAGTGATTGAAGTTAATAAATCCAAGAATAAAACCAGATAGTTGTTCAATATTTCCGATTTTCAGTGATGATTGAATCGAGACAAAACTGTATAAACATTAAATCGTATTGAGCTTCAAATGTAACTATTTAGTCTTTTAATTCATCAATTCAAACAAATTGTATCAAGCTACATATGCAGCTTAACAATATTAGGAATGGTGATAGCTGATTCTATAAATAATTGTTATACACCTTTAAGTAGGGGCTGTTGTTTCTATTTGGTCATGTAATTTGTTGAGAAAAGTAAAAATTAGTTTGGTTTTTAAAACTTAACCGGCTTTAATCACTTAACATTAATGCCCCCAAATGCCCTGGTATGGCCGAGAGTGGGGAGAGTCAGCTCTCTCTCTCGAAATGCTCTCACATGGCCACGCGTATATAGCCTCTGTCAGGGAAGTCCCACTCACTGCCTTCTCGCACCACGGGTGTTGTTTGCGAAAATGAGAGGACGAAAAGCGAATTTCCGGCGCTTTAACTGGATCCCAAACCAATGGTGCACATGGGCTCCAGTATCCTACGGGAACAAATGGCGTATGAACCAATCATTGGTCACCGGCTACCATCGGAATGCATCTCCTTACGATGCACCACTGCCTTGTGGGTCAGACGTTCAGGTCGAAGGCTCGGGGTGTGGCCCCCTAAGAAAATCACCTGCTTCGGTTTGAGCACCCGGGCAGTATCACAGCCTTCACACAAATCAATTGAGACTCGTGTGTGGCGTGTGTATTTGGTGCCTCCTTGTACCGATACCTATGTGTTAAATTAAATAATAAATAAAGAAATACTTAACATCAATAATGTTTCCGTGGTCCAAAAAAGGCATCTCATCATCTCCGAAAATATTAATGACTTTGGAATGCTCGATGGCAAATTGACACGGCATGTAAGGACCGGTAGTCCAGTTACTTCACGGAAATAATTTACAATGAAAACGGAATGAAAGAAAGAAGAGTTCTTTGGACAAAAACCATAAGAAATGAATGTGATATTTTGCTCGTAAACCACCTATTAAGTTCAACTAAATGAGGATTAAACAGATTTACTGTTTAGTTTAAAGTAACGCATCTTAAGAACATAAGTAAGTCGTTTTAAATTGTGGAAGAATTTTGAAACCTTTACTCAAAGAAGCAAAAGTTTGCGAAAGGCGGCGTCTTAATCGATTTTCTTTAACCTACTTTTCAGTTGTTATGAGCGCCAGCGTTTTTACAGAACGCGACACCACTATTTTTATGTTTCATGACTACTTACACGTTATTCCGTCGAGTAAAAATATCCGTTAGATTCGTGCTACTGACCAATAAGTAGTAGTTAGCTTTCTCAGACACAATTTTTAAAGAGCTCCCTCTGGATTATTAATTTGGATTTATAATTGTAGAACCTGATGAGAAATTATTGAAAAGAATATTATTCGTTTACATAATTGTGTTTTATTATAATCGGAATTACTGAAACGTTTATTTATTTTAGATACATATTTAAAAACACATTACAACATATATCACAAAACATTGCTTTTGTTATTTACAAGGGTTTAATTCTGGCACCGTAAACGAGAGTCGTTTGACATACCGCTATGTCAGCGGTTAGTAGAGTGGATTATTGTTGCACAATGCAGCCTATTAAGTAAACAATAGGAGTTTGAAATGGGTATTTTCTACTGATAGGAGTTAGTGGCCAGAAGTTGTTATACCTAGTGCTACTTGCAGGTATCTTGGACAGATGTATATGCATACCCGGATAGTTGAGTTGTTAAGGCGTTCAAAAGTATTACTTGGAGAAGTCCATAGGATACTAGAAAACACCGGGAAATATTTTACTCAATCAGCGTTGAATAGAAGCTTATTAGAAACATACAGGAAGTGAAGAGTAATGTGCCATGTTTTTGATTGGATTGTCTGTACTTTTACAAACATTCTCGTCTTTGTGTATAAAATAACCTTAGAATAAAACGTACTTTTCACACCTCGCGCCCTTCCTCTTGTCCAAATTGTCGTGTAGATTTAGCTTGGGGTTATTAAAAGTGGCTAGGAAATTGGATCAAACGTTCAATTAGCAAGATTTACCAAGGGTTTACTTAAGTATTTGTTGTATTTAATATGCGTAATTACAGTTAAGGGTGAGATGTCGCAGTTTGTTGGGCTGGTGTGGTACTTATGAATGTAAGTAATATGTAAACTAAGTAATCTGATACATATTTTGACCGAGGAAACATTACTGGACGTCTATTGTTATGGTTATCTGTAATATTAACGGGAAGTAACTTGGTCTGCATCTGATATAGAATACATGGAATGTGGCTAGAAGTGGAATGAAAAACACGCGTTTCATCCTATAAACAGCCACTTGGTTTATAAATACACACATACAAACCCAAGTAGTGAAATCTTATCGTGTCTTTCGTGATAGGTCCATACACCATATTATAAACCAAGACGACTAAACTGAAGACAATATTCGTTGTCAAATTAATTTGATCACAGGAGTAATGAGATATAGAGTTATTAGTCACACTTGCTTTAAATACTTTTCAATTTATGTGCTTATATTCCTATGCATTGCAACAATGTTTCCATGTATGACGTGTGGACAAACGTGAAAGGAGATAAAAACGTGTAAAGGACTGCAAGATCAGAAGCCTACAACCTAATACAAATAATTTTGTTACTTCATCCAATCTTTTTGTATTAATTGCCTGTTAATAATCACACACAATTACATGGTTGGATAGCTGAAAGAGCTTCTAAAATTTAGACTGAATATCAGTATAAGCTTTTCATAAAAAACGTAAAAACGAATTAGAATGCGTCGTCATAGGGACCATAGAAGAACGATAACACATCTAACAACTTGGCATCTTATATCCTTCATGCTGTGTGTGTCTAGTCTAATCATATATACATCAATCTAAGCTATTCCTAAACCAATTATATTTGGTTAAAGATTCCCTACATTATTAGATGATTTGGTTAAATATTCATGGATCATACCATTAAATTAAAAATATATATCTTGAAAACATTTAAAACAGCCCGAAAAACACAAAACTTACCCCCAAACAACTGTGGCGAATATTTTCAGTAAACCACAAATTAGACAAACATAGCACGAGTTAGCTTCAGGGAAGGGATATAACCAAGCCGAAAATACGACCAACGGAAACTACTACTACTAATTATTGTTTTTTTACTAATGTATATTGTAGTGAGTTTATTTACTGAAATATATATTCAAGAACATTTGTGTCCTATTCTTTAACTAATTCGTTTGTCCTCGGCGATCGATTATAAAGATAAAGAATATAACATATACACAAATGTGTATGTGTCTTTGTTTAAAATAACACAATCCTTTTACTGGTTTACTGCAATTTTTTAAATATTCAACAAGATTTATGAGCTAAAATAAATACTGCTTTATGTAAATGGTGACTATCGATAATCATGTCGTGAGGTACTTGTTTTCGATTGAGTGACTAGTAAAAATCCGACGAACAAAACAACACTAGATTATGTACAGAAATGGTACTGTTATTACGAAAATGTATGTAGTGAATTATAGAACTTAACTGATAAAGTGTCTACAAGATTTGTGCATGATCAGAGAAGATTACTCCCTGAAATCAATATGTAGAGTTATCTATAACAACACACAGTAATATGTATAACAGCCAATAGCTGTGTCGAAATTACAATGGCAGAGAATCTAAGAATGAGAACGAAGAACACCAAATATAGAAACAATAAACATACATTCGACGTAGCAAAAGAATTGAAGGTAACTACCGTAAATATTATGATCCAATGTCACAAGTTTATGCCTATGCTTAAATATTACGCAACCAACAGACACAAAAGGGGAGCTGAAGAAGAGTATTATTATTATTATTTTAACACATAAGTATAGGTACAGGGAGGCACCAAATACATATGCGCCACACAAATCTCAATTGATTTGTGTGAGGGCTGTGATACTGCCCGGGTGCCCAAACCGAAACAGGTGGTTGTCTTAGGGGGCCACACCCCGAGCCTTTGACCTGAACGTCTGACCCACAAGGCAGTGGAGCATCATGAGGAGATGCAGTCCGATGGTAGCCGGTGACCAACGATTGGTTCATACGCCATTTGTCCCCGCAGGATACTGGAGCCCATGTGCACCATTGGTTTGGGGTCCGGTTAAAGCGCCAGACATTCGGTTTTCGTCCTCTCATTTTGGTAAACAACAGTAATGCCACGAGAAGGCAGTGAGTAGGACTTCCCTGGCAGAGGCTATATACGCATGGTCATGTGAGAGTATTTCGAGAGGGAGAGCGGACTCTCCCCTCTCGGCCGTACCAGGGCATTTGTGTTCTGCTTGATCGTTGTTCTTCATTTAAGTGTCTAAATGGGAAAAATCGCGTGAGATTTCTAGGGAAATGCACTATGAGTCTGTCAACTGAGTGTGAGCCAATACAGTTAGGCCAAAAGATTTTGACTACTGCATTAAGTGGTCACATGATACATGACATTTTCGTCTGATCCAGACGTTCTGTGAAACAGTACCTATTACGTTAGCGAAGAAATACATGTGGATAACGCGAACCCAGATTCTTAAGTTTATACTAATAAAGTAAGAATCTACAGTAGATGGCAGAGCTGAATTATAAGCAATCTTGAACGACATGCTGAACTTCAGGCAAACGTAAAGCAAGTAAATCGTCATAAACAATCAAAAATTTTGACCATTCAGATGATCAAAACAAACACAAAATATGTATCAACCATCGTTCTAGAACTATAATTAAGGATCGGAATTCCGAGTTAGGGCTTACATTATGAACTGACATTAACTATAATGTAAGAATGCTTTGAAGCCATATAGTTAGTTGGATTTTTCTTAGAACTTCATAGCGTAATATACGATTTGTTTTCGTAAATGAGCATATATATGCATGGAAATACCTAGTCTCTCAATAAGGGGCTAATAAGATATTTGTAATATTATGGGGTATGAATGCAAGGTATAGACTTCAGGTGTTAACACTTGAAATATTTGCATAATTTCGTGATAAAACAACCCAACTTCTAAAACATAGACCTAATTTTCACTGGTTTATAACACTCTTCATCCTAACAAGTTTTAGAAAGTTACATTACTGTCGTTCGGAGGTCATCGAGCTACTTTGGGACCAAAAACGGCCCTAAACGATTATTCAGATAAAACAGTGTTAAAATTATTATGCATGATAACGATGAGGGCCTACTCTTTCTTATTCCTAGTCGAAAAGGGGTAAACGGTTTGTTAGAAAATAGGCAAACCTAGCGTACATTGAGCTTTTGGAATGATGTACGGGACTACTTTGTACATAACCTTCCTTTTGCACGGTAACTGCGTAATTTCATCTGTGCTTGTACACCATATTCTCTCTTATTTGGTACTCACTGACAATTGTCTGTGTCGTTGCGTTTTAGATCTCTCCTATATCTCGGTGGACATTGTTTACTTATGTTACACAGATGTGAAACGCGTAGGGTGGAGTGGCGAAGCGGTCTAAAGTGCTGGTTTGAAGCACCAGTCCGAAAGAGAGCAGTTTGATGTTAATAAGAGTAACAAAGGATTAGTAGTTAAATCAACAGCAGATTACAGTTTGCTATCTCATTGTACCCAATTCAATTTGAAACGTCTTATAGTATTGCTAGCCATTAAAAAACCACGCAACTCATGTACCAGATGAATACGTCACGTAACAATACTCAAAAAGTATCTTATTCTTTTCAACAAAAAAAGCGACCTTATACAAAGTTTTAAACCTGTTGAGATTAACGAATCTGAATGAATCAGTTTCAACGACTAGTCAGTCTTGGAGAATGAATGTAGACAACTAACTCTTTGTAAAGCGAACTTAGTTTCATGATGTGTTCATACTGTCTTCAGTCAGTGAATTCCAAATCACCGGAAATTCTATATTTTTTTACAATTAGATTAGGTTTTTCAACCTAATTAATTAATAGAATCTGCTCCCAACATTTCAGAAGTCTGCAGTTACCATGATGTTAGTAAAGCATATGTGTCTGTGAATTTGTAGCTCGTCTGCTTCTCAATATGTGTGCGATACCAAGCATTTTTCTGTTTACTTAGTGAGCAACTGCTGCATATAAGAGTATGATTCTCACTAAATACACCATTTCTAGCTCTAGCTTTCACATCATATTTGACACCCCCAACGCCACTTTTATTTTAAAATAATCATCTTCACTTCATTTAAGGTGAATGTATTTTGTGTCCAGTAGTGTAGTGAATGAAATCTCAGGTAAGGTAGACAGACTCATTTTCTATGCAAAAATCACTACCTTTGTAAAATATGAAAGTCATACCTTAAAAATATCATCCACACATTTTCCTTGAGTTGTCATTTACATACCCCTTCTTCTAACCGTTGTTTTCACTTCTCTTTATTTCAATCTTCTACTGATTAGCATTTCACTTCTGATCCTTGCTACATACTACGTATATCTGTTCACATAAATAGCACACATCGCATTGGTAACAGTAACAGTATTTCTAAGTATTTTGTTAGTAAAAGTAATGCATGTGGATTTAACATTCTTTTAATCTTGTTATCATGACTGCTTTTAATACTTTCAATGTATAATGAGAATGTGTACGAATCACCATGGAATTGTACAGTTAATTTATTTCATGTTGATTACAATGTAGCGCCTTTTATTAGGATAGAAGTGAATGTTTTAGAGATAAACAATTCAGTTGATCACGTTTTTAACAACTGTTACTGAATTTATTCGAATTATTGATTAAAACAAGCAATAAAATAGCTAGATGTGACATTAAGATCAACCAGTGATACGAAAACTATGAATTAAACAATTTCCTCACAACCTTCTCTATAATATCAGTTATCGAATTTAAGGTAAGGGGACTCTTGAAAAGGAACTCGACACACAATCTGAGATTACTAAAACAATTAGGCCTACTAAATTTGTAACTGAAACTCGTAAGGAGTTAAATGAAGGTAAATAATGTAAGTTATTAGCAGTTCATATCACGTCTGTATTGGACTGTGGTGTTCAGTTTTAGTGTTGTGACAAGAAATGCTAACCTAATTCGATATTCTTTAATTGTTATATGATATAATTGAGAGGTTCTCAATAGTTATCTAACTTAGAACAGTTCATTATTTCAATAATAGTCAACAAACTGCACAACTCCCCCTCCGTACGATCACTGGTGACTAGCTTCGAAAGGGACTTCCCAAAGTTCTGGTGAGAAGCCGTAACTAATGGAGTCCAACTGTGTCAGAAGTGAGCTACTCACCGAAGACAATGGAAGGCGGTCGTGCAATATCGCGGACTGACTGAGGTTAGACTTATACACCACTGGATCCTAGTTTGGTGGTTTAGAGGTTGAACGTCCATATAAGAGACCGAAGGTTTCGGGTTCGAGCCCCAGTAACAGTCGTAGATGAGCACCGCCGAGGAGATACATACTAAGGCGCAACGAAATGGAGTCATGAAAATTTTACAGGAAGTATTTGACAGTATTACTGAAATACTGTAACTAGGGTATGTGATGTGACATATTCGTTCGAAGTCAGTAGGAAACCCTGGACCTAGATTAGGTTTTAGTAGGAACTCATAATGAAACTGATACTTATCATGTGATTTGAGTTCACGTCACCAAGCTTTAGTCTGCGATGCCACCATTCACAAGTACCAGCAGAGAATAACCTCTTGTAGGACTGAAATACTGATGTTGACCGATCACTGGGTGCCCACCAATCTTAAGCATGACACTGAACAATATTATAAAACCGTAAACCTTAGGAAATGATAGCTACAGGATTGATTGACCTCGAGTACATTAGCAAAGGCAATGATAAAATAGTAGTGGAAAAGGATGATTTAGAGTAAATTAAACACGACAAAGTTTATGATCGATAGGTAGATTTTTTTGAGTTTTTGTACAGGGTTAAAACATACGAATAAAATATTTAGGAATATGGCATAATGATCAGACTCGATGTTTTAGTTATGACGAAGTGGTGTTGATAATATTAAAATTACCACCTGCATATAAGGTGACAGTATATCCATTTGGTCAAAATGGTTGGTGGTTTGAAATATACAGATACCGTTTACTGTCGTTTTTACTAGGAAAGACTGAACTTGAACTGTTATTGACAACCTTTATGAAAGCAATTACAGATTAGACAGAACTTCTTCGATCTTCAAAACACAAAAAGGCATATTCATTAATTTAGAGAAATAGATGTACAAAGTTTATTTTATTTTACAACTTTCAAGTTTCTTTTTCTCTTGTGTTGTTTTTTCTTACGCTTTAAATGTTTAGCAAGCTGGTGTTTTACAGGTTGGCCGTTGCTTGTATCAGATTTACACGGTGAATTTGCTACTTTGGGTGAATTTTGTGCAGAATTATTAATGACTAACATTTTATCCAAACGAGCTGGTGCTGGTGGAATAGCAATTTGATAATAATTGCAAATTTCTAAAAGCTGTTTACGTTCCTCAGCACTGGCAATAAAACTAACAGCCAAACCAGTACGTCCAAAACGCCCAGAACGGCCTATACGATGTAAGTATTCACTGGTATTCATTGGCAAATCAAAATTCACAACTAGTCCCACTGTCTGAACATCAATACCTCTAGCCCACATATCACTACTGATTAAAATACGACTGAAATATGAAAAGAAAATGACATTATGTAATGTACAGAAATAGGAAATTATTTACAAGTAATGTCAATAACAATTAAAAGGAAACTAGAGCGACAGTTTGCGGACTATCAACTGGACAAAAGAACAGCTGACTGAAAGGATACCTCTTGGACCATTAACTTAGAAAATCTGATAAACTTTTAACATCATAAATAGTATTTACTTTGGTATAGACTTGACAAATCAATTAATGTACCTCATTTCTGAAGTACAGAATCATATAATCAGCTTTGTGCCACAATTCCTTTACGCAGAAGTTAGTGGGATAAATTAACCATTTAGGCCAAAGTGGAGCTTGAACTTAATTCCGTCGAACGTCCGACAAAAATAACCCAGTTACTTTTTTACTAAAGCTATTTGATGATAACTGTCATCAGGATAGGGGGTTGGTGGAGATCGTTAAATCTCATAATCTACATCATGAACTGACTTTAATCGCCACAAGAAACCGGGAAACATTGGACAACTATTTTGCCTTACCATAGGACTCTTCAGAAATGTGCCCCGACAACTCTGATGAAGATTGAACACAAGGGTTTTAAGTCTCGAAGCGAGCGACTCAGTAGTTTCAAGATATGTACTCGCCTGGATACCTGAAAACCGTGGGTTCTATCCTCAGTAGGGACTTAGGTGCAGACGATTGAGGAGTTCCATACTATGACGAAACAGCTGTTCAATGTCTTCTGGTCTCCAATAGTTGTTTGACTAAGATTAGGTTGTGATGTAGACTATAAAATAACAACTTTCAGTTTAAACTAACATTTGAATAATAGTATGGCGGATAATATATACTTCGTTAATATGAATGAGCAGCTTGTTGAAATAGTGACAACAGATTAACTTTTAAGGAAATTTTGGAGAGTCCTTTAATAGGGGATGTCCGGCGCTTTGACCGGATCCCAAACCAATGGTGCACATGGGCTCCAGTATCCTGAAGGAACAAATGGCGTATGAACCAATCGTTGGTCACCGGCTACCATTGGACTGCATTTCCTTACGATGCTCTACTGCCTTGTGGGTCAGACGTTCAGGTCGAAGGCTCGGGGTGTGGCTCCCTAAGAAAATCACCTGCTTCGGTTTGAGCACCCGGGTAGTATCCCAGCCCTCACACAAATCAATTGAGATTTGTGTGGCGCATATGTATTTGGTACCTCCTTGTACCAATATCTATGTGTTAAAATAAATAAATAAAACTATCATGAATAGTGAAAACAATGGACGGGAAAGTTGATTTATGATTTTAGTTAAAACATTATAGTCTACTTCTACTGGGAAATAAAAAAAGTGAAACACATTTATGCATTTTGTAAAAAGGCAAACATTTTAAAGAAAGAGTAGACAAAGTTAATCTAGAATTATTAACGATATCAATAGAATGCTGGTATTGACAATAATGCACATAGGTTTATGGGCTTTAACCACTGTATGAAGACACCAAACACCTGATAAATTCATTGGATTTGGAATTTGAGAATCTAAGCTAACAAGTTAGAGGGCTTTCTTCTCTTTACATAAATCTTCTATTATGACAGTATTTACAAAGAAAAACAAGAAAAGTACCATTCGCCAGAACGAAATTGTTTCATAACTGACTCTCGTTGGCTTTGATCAAGATCACCGTGAGCAGCAGCCACTGTAAAACCTTCTCGTTTCAACTGACTTGCAAGCCACTCAACTTTTCGTCGAGTATTAACAAAGACAACAGTTTGTGAAACACAAACACTGGAGAATAAATCATTTAACGCTTCGAATTTCCATTCCTCTGAGCCAACATCAATGTAGAATTGTTGAAGATCAGAAAGACTAAGTTCGTCTCTATAGATGAAATTTAAGACAAATTAGTGAAATCAACAGGTATTGAAAAGGTCAGTTAGTATAGTGAAAATTTACCAAATTATGCGGCCTGGGGTGTGAAATCCTGAAATATAATATTTTGGAAGAAATCAAATGTAAGATTATGTACTGCTTTAAGAGGGATTACTATTCCTTTGACTTTTGTTCAGCATAATATTTAATTGTATTAAATTTGTGCGACAATTTAACAGTCAGCAACTTGAATCTGTGTACAACGAAATCAACTTTAACATGAATTAATCCTCGTTGACTTTTACAGAATAAGTATTTCTTACAAGATTTACCTTTTAGAGTAGTCCAGATTGCAAAAGAGCTATGTTATACTGGTATCAAACTGTAACTAACAGTTATTGCTATTATCACAGTTATATCATAAATAAGTGAGTGAAATAATATGAACCCTCACTAATTAATTGGATCAACCAAGTAGTATAACTTTTAATGATATTACTATTAAGTCATATAATTCGTTGATATCGCAAGATCATGGATTGATCGAAGTTAGACATTAAAAGGTCCTGGGTTCGAGTCCCGCGTGCAGGATCGTAGATATGCACTACTGGGGAGTCTCACAATGGGACGAAACAGCGTTCAGTGTTTCCAAGTTTTAAATGGTGGTTTAGCTTAGAATGACTGAATTCAACTGTGAAAATATCTATATTTACTTCGACTATTAATGTCGCAACATTATTTAACTGTTAATTTCGAATTTAAAAGCCTTTTACACCTAATTTAGTCTGAAAAACCAAGAAGCATTACTGGGTCTCATGCATAAACTGGAACTTAACGGCAACTGCATCACAACCTATACTATGTTATGCAACTAAATTTATTCTATTTTCATTTACGCTTATTGCTACTTAGAAGACTATAGTTTTGTTTTATCATAGAAGTATATCACAGGAAAGTTACGTTTTTTAAAAATAAAAAGTGAAAAAGAGAATTATATGCAATTAATCACTACTGTTTTGGATATGTTCACTTTTATACTATTCTACAGAACTCATTTTCTTTTTAATCTCATGTTGAATCAACAATTCTAATAAATATTAAAAATTAAATGCCTATATAGTTAGTGAACTTTGTAAAAATATGAACTATAGATGAATAAATAAAATTAAACATATAATTGATGTAAAAGAAAAGATGAAAGCCAGAACAATTTGTATTTATTTCAAAGGTAGTAAACGTCCAAAAAGTAGGAAGAAGATTGCTTTATTGACGTTTTGAGGAACCAAAATAAGAAATTATTATACAGGAGTATCACAACTCAAATAATAATAATAATTACAATTTACCTCGGTACAAGAACACAAACAGGATTAGATGTGAAATTTTGAAACAATTCTAAATGTTCTTTAAGCATTGTAGCTGAGATGATAACAATTTGACAATTTAGAGACTTTTTATTATTCGGATTCGTATGAGATGGGAGGCGGCGATATATCTCCTCTAACTGATCGTGTAATCCTCTATTTAACATTTCATCAGCTTCATCCAAAACCAAAGAACGTAATTTATTTAAACGTATGTTACCTTGTCGAATAAGCTCTAAGAAGCAAAAAATTAATGGAATTGGGTAATGAGCGTTACCAGATGATGACGAATCTTATGAAAGAATATTAAAATGGGGATATATTACTGTGAGAAGTTTAACAGCTATGAAAATAATTAGCTTACTTACTAAACATCCACTTTTATAAACAATTTAACATGTCTTACAGAAAAGTAGTAACTTTCATGATTGCAGGAACAATCAAACTTCTACTGTAGCATCAATAATTACATCTTAGTAAGATTCTATGTTGTTTTATTTACTTGATAATACTCTGAATATATATGCATACAAAATACTCTACAAGTGGAAAAGTCACTGGGCGCTTAGCTTGCAATCAGTATGTAGTAGTTTCGAATCCAGCGATTCCTCTTACTTCGAGTTTGAATAGACGAGTAGCTCCATTCGACCAAACATAGTGTAACTTGTACTTGATAAATGGGTTACTTTAAATAAGAAAATAAGACGGTTGCAGTTTGCCTACTAATTGAATTAATTCTGCTTTGTGTGGTTGATTGATTATTTACGTAGTGACTGATCCAAGCTTTTCACATGAAAACAATGAACATACATACTATACTATCTGAAAATGGATATTTGTTATTTGAAACACCCTACTTGTCTTGTTATATAAGCAAACCTAAGGGAAATTTTAGATGTAGTAATTCAGTTATGATATAAGTAAATTTCAAGAACACTAAACCAAGTAATTTACCCAATACTCGACCTGGAGTACCAACGACAACATGCACTCCCTTATCAAGTTCGCGAGCCATTTGCATAGTATTGTTTCGCCCACCACAACAAGCGACACATCTGATAGACAAGTAATCAGACAATGATGACATAACCTAAAATCATAAGATAATAAATACTTCATGATTACAATAATGGTAATATGGTCTATTCTTATTAGCTGAAGACAGACTCGATTATTTAAATATACACTCAATAGCTTAATGACTATCAATCGAGTAAAGCAGTAGCGGACTGCAAAGATAAACCTTGGATTATCAATCTGAAAATGCGATAAACTTAAAGCTTCAAGTGTGACATTTACTGTGGTATAAAAACTTGGCAGATTCATTAATGTATTTTATTTACCAAGTTTATTTATTTAAACATTGGTACAAGGAGGCACCAAAAAGATATGAGCCGCATAAACCATTCGATTTGTGTGCGGGCTGTGATACTGCCCGGTTGCCCAAACCGAAGCGGGTGATTTTCTTAGGGGGTCACATCCCGAGCCTTTAAACTAAAGGTCTAATCCATGAGACAGTGGAGTAACGTCAGAAAATGGAGTCCCATGGTAGCCGGTGACCAGTAATTGGTTCATATACCATTTGTTCTCTCAAGATCCTGGAGCCCATGTGCACCACTGGTTTGGAATCAGGGTATTCCTATTTCCTTACGTGGATCCTCCATATCCACCTACCCGGCTAAGGCTTCGAACATTAGCTGTTTGTCCTCTCAATTTCGTAAACAACACCCGTGGTGCGAGAAGGCAGTGAGTAGGACTTCCCTGGCAGAGGCTTTATACGCGTGGCCATGTGAGAGCGTTTCGAGAGGGAGAGCTGACTCTCCCCACTCTCGGTCGTATGAGGACGTTTGAGGGCAAAATCGTGTATTCAGCTTTGAGCAACATTTTGTTTTAGAGATAGTGACACTACCTAGTTGTCCAGTGTTTTAAACTGTGACCAGGTAGTTGGAAGTCAAATGTTTCAACCAACAAGATAAATTAATTTCACAAGATACAAGTATGTGGTAGTCTGAAACTACAATAGCCGAAAGTCTCTGTAACATTTCCCACTCAGTCAGTTAGCTCCAACATAGAACCAGGCACATATATGCACCAGTCTAAGTTGCCATACCTCATGAGCACAACAAGATGAACACTGAATTCATAGAAGTAGTCAATTCAATGGTAGTAATATGTAAAAGAAAGATTGTATATAAGGATATAGTACAGAAAGAAAGAATTAGTTGGTAGAAAGATTTAAAGTAATTTTAATCTCACGGTTGAAGTATATACACCTACGCTACTGCGATCGATTCTGAACCATGTCACCCAGAGTCTCCAAACATTGGTTACTCTTACTACATCTACCACTACGGGAATCGAATCGACAACTGCATCTCTGTGCTAAAGTGGTATGGCAACTCAAACTGATGTACGTACGTACGAAGTTCTACGTTGTTACTGACTGACTGACAACCATGTAGTCTCCTTCTACCAACATGGCCAAGACTAGAAGTTAGTGACTTGAAGCATTGATGCCGCGTTTGGTCGTCCCTAACTTTGCTCCAACCGTCTCCAACACTAGTCAGCATTGCGCGTCGTGGTAATCGGTGTTCAAGCATACGTAACAAGTGGCCCAACCATCTCAGTCGGTGAAGATTTACAACCACACCAATTGATTTACCATCATTTCCTAATACCCTGTGTCTAACCTCACTATTACTTACCCGGTGATCACAGCAGATGCTGGCAATATTTCTAAGACATCTGCGATCAAATATAGGTAACTTACGAGTATCTTCTACTCTTGCTTATTCCCTTTTTACAGCCGTAAAATAGAACAGAACGAACTGCCGTGCAATATACTCGTCTTTTTATTGATAAATGGATATTTCGCCTTCGCCATAGGTGACATAAGTTGGTAAAATCCAAACGAGCTTTTCGAATCCGTGCTGAGATTTTGTCAAACACCAACCCATTAGGGCTGACCAGACTTCCGAGATAAGTGAAGTTGTCGACACATTCGACTAATTCAATCCCTATCCTCAGTTCAGGTGTTGATGCAGGCCAGTCTTGGAGTAACAACTTGCATTTGGAGGGGAAGAAACTCATCCCAAACACACTGGCATTTTGCACTACGTTCTATTTGTAGATAAAAATCCGTGTTGTTCTTTCTACAGTGAAACTAAGGATACAATATACTCTTTGGTAAAAAATAGTATTGATTGTTCCTAACCAGAAATATTTAACCAAAATAACTGGAAGAATTCTTGGATTCTGTCTAAAGTTGGCTTATTGATGTAATTTGGGTAGAGTAAACAAGTAGCGTGTGAAAATCTAGTAATTTATACGCTGAAATAAATAGGGACGCTTCTCTACTTGATGACGTCATAGTATCTCAGCTGGATTTATTACGCTGAACATAAGTGGAATTGATAAGTGAAAATTTAGTTTAAGCTATAAGTAGTGGGAGCTTCTACCGAACTTGGTGAAGTTTCGACGTAAAACGACAATATGGGTACTAATGGTATATAAAATAACGTGCCGATTATGGTGTTTCGGTCGGCGTTAGTGCCACCCATACAGGACATCACGAAATTTGTGCGGGAATAACAGGGTATGACAGACTAAGCGTTAAACCAAAATGAGAAGACAGTTTAGTTTGAGTTACTCTGGTTTAGGCACACGCATCCGTGGAAAATTTTGACGCAAATAAGACAATTTACGATAAGCTGAATGATACATTGGAACCTACGTTCTTGGTCACAAGTGAATATATTCTTATAATTTGGAGTAATCCAGAAGTGCAAACCAACCAGTTTTCAAGATGAGAATCAACAGTGTAATATTAATTATTGTTGTACAGTTAGTTACCTCCAACTAGCTTCAATGACATTCTGTTAAGATATTTAACAAGTATCACTGGGATGTAGTCTAAATTTACGTATGAATAAATAGGCTCTAACAAGAATATGAAAATACAGTTATGTGTATACTTTGCTAAACTTAAGTAACAGATTTATATAGGACTGTGAGGTCATAATGATTATCTTTCTTTTATCACCGGTCATTCAAAAATAAGCGAGAATTTTGGTAAATTAGCTACTGAAACGAAAGAATTTTAATGTATCCATGCACTTTCATTAGAAAACCATTGTTTATTAAAACTTTCAAATTAGTGGCAGAAAAAACTTATGTATGTGGTTCAAGATTTCAGCTGAAAATCTTTGGTTTTTTAAAAGGGGATAGTACTTTTTATTGAGTTGTTAAAAATCAGATGATAATTTCAATAGTTGCTTCGTTTTCATTTTCATATTTGGTTTTATCATATCGGAAAATAGTGGAATACAGACAGAAACATACATGATGTATTTGGAAAGCCAATTCGCGTGTGGGCGCCAAAACTAGCACCTGAATTTGACAGATCTCGGGGAGAATGTTTTGCAAAGTTCCTATGCTAAATGTTGCAGTTTTTCCAGTCCCACTTTGAGCTCTGAAAATCAAAAGTAACTTCTGTTCTATGTATTGTAAATGTGCTGAACTTACTGTGCGATTAAATCTCTTCCTAAAGTTATTTGTTTGATAGTTTTCTGTTGGATAAGAGAGGGTTTTTCAAATCCTGCAGAAGAATTACATGAAATAATGCAACAAACCGTAGGCATAAATCCCCTTTAAAAGGTTGTCTTTTAATCCCATAGAAGCAAACGTTGGATAAGATTTCAGTGATTCGGATAAATTGAAGTCACTTTCGGATAACGTATCCATTTCCAAAAATCCGTTGATCTGAAAGTAGGTCGTAAATACTCCCGGCAGACAATATGCCTAACCAGATGTAGAAAATAATAAATTATGTCGGTTACATAAATGGTAGCTACAGCGTGTATCATCCGATGTCAAAACAGTAAGGTTCTTATAGATGCTACAGATAACAAATAACGTTTAACTACACAATACGTCTCCACTTTAATCCCACCTATTTATTGAGGTTATACGAGTGAACTTTGAACCATTGGTTAGAGAACTCAACTTTCAACCACTTTCCTTTTTAGCAAAGGGTTAGTAGAATAAGTATGGTTTCATTTCACCATATTGGTCAGTAAATAATTACCTATTTAAAATTGGTATTGACAGAAAATGAAATTGCCTCACAAAATGAAATTGCAGCTATTAGGCTAGTGAAAGAATTGTGCTTCCTTTTTTGTATACAAAAGTTAGTCTATAAGTGAATTGTGAGTTTAAGTATTGGATAAAATATCAAATAGCCACAGGTTTTATTTCATAAAATTGAACTGATACCAAATTTAGCTGGGAAATAGCATCCAGAAAATTTTTTTACTTGAACGACTACTTCTTACTGAACCTATCAACAGATATGCTGACAATTGCTAAATAGGTGGCAATACCTTGTCAGTGGGTAACTCGTAACTAGAAAATAGAAACCTAGTCAGTATCATGTGGTCTAAATTCCAAAGCTCTTGAAAATACCTTATGGGGCAAAATCTAATTTATAGTTCTCCCTGATTGTTAGTGACAACGGTAAGAAGAGTCTAAACTCAAATTATAATGCTGTAACTGGTCCATTTATAACCACTTAGTGGGAACGCATGTAAATTAAACGTCAAAACGCAATGCACACAAATTAAGCCACTTAAACTAGTGATCCCATTGGAATTTCATCAACAGAATACATGTATAACGTATGCTCAACCACCGCCTATCTCGACGGGGGATGCTTTCTTGTGTGGGAGTAGACTGAGAGAAAGCCAGGGGCGGGTTAACCAAAAACATGGCACCGGTCTATGAAGTCACTGACAGTTGGACTTATTCATGTTAGTAGGTGCAAACTATCTGGTTAGGGTCCATATGATTATAGTAACCAATGATTAGAGACTTTGAATGATATGGCTCAAAATCGTTCCCTATGTCCCATGTGAATCAGTTCTTTATCTTCCCCCAAATACTGAGGTTCTCAATTTCTCATAAATTTTTTTCTCTCTTCATTAACATCCTTGATTACGATAAAGCTATGTCAAAGGGGATGAGTAAACCTTATGGAATATTTTTTTACACTATGAAACACCTGGGATCATTATCACTACACAGAACACCTACATTCGACCGCATTGCGAAGTTTTGTGTGGAGGGTAACTAACAAAAGCATCCTAAGAGGAGAATGGTGTAAGACAAAGCTACATACCTAGTTAGTATCATCGATAAACAACGAGAGTTTGATGCAGATGTGGAGCATAGATATAACTATTGATTAGTAATGAGAATCCAGATAATTTATATGTACAGGCCTATTTATTTTCATCACATAACTTTACTACATTTATTTTCCACATTTAGTTTTCTACTGAAACAATTTCTTTGAATTGAAACGAGCTGAAGGTTGTTCGTGTATTTCTACCTGGAGCATCACATAGACAGAGGAAAACAAAATAACAACACAAGAAGACACTAGACAAATCCACTCGCGTTTAAAATAAGAAAATCGCAAACGACTGAAACCCAAAACCAAATATAAAAGGCCTCTAACTTGAGAACCTATTAGCAACCAAAATGTTGTTGAGTTAGGTTTGAATGGTTGGCACTTCTTAAATATTCAATGTACTTACGACAAGTTGGTACCAATATGCAATATATATGTCACGAGCTTGTATAAGCCGACTAATTTCTCTGCGCTCGCCTCTCGTTTTGGTAATGTTCAATGTGTAGTTCTCTAGCGCTTTTCGGACGGGAAGTTTAGTCCTAACGTGGTTTGCATTTCTCAAACTTTTGCTGTGTTCTTACGCAACAAAAGTACCATTTCTGATCTAAACAATCTATTCTGAGCTATAAGTTCGGTAGATTACTTTTTTTGAGTTTCACCCAATTTAATAGTTAACTGCGGTTTTGCCTCAGCTTACTATTCGGTTTATTTTCAGTTTTTCACGTAAAGGCTATTTCATTTTATCTCATCCGTTTTTATACATTTTTCCCGTTTTAGTGTGGTTTTTAGTGTATTTTTAACGGTCTTAAGCTTTGATACTATCTCTAGCACAGTTTACATAAATACAGCCATGAAAAATTCATGTAAAAGACCTGGATGCCGTTTCGCTGTTACATCTGGCATGCAGTGTGACAACTGCAAAGGTTGGTTTCACGAAACGTGCACAGATCTTACGGCAACGGCTTACAAGAGACTCAGCAAATCGGACCGTAAGTGGGTGTGCGTTACGTGCAACACGGACGCTGTAGTGCTGCTGAGCAATATCATTGTTCTACTGACAGGTCTGCGGAATAAATTGTCAGTAAACTTGGAAACAGCCATAAAATAGGTAGGCAAACGAGGGCGCGTAACGAAAATAAGAACAGGGATGTTGACAAGTCAACCATCGATGGAACGCGCATTAGCACTAATGATGACATGTTGAAACTCAGCACCATCATTACGTCGACAATAATTGATTCCCTCACTAAAATTGGATCTCCCAGTTCAGGGTCCTCAAACGCAACAGTGGTTCCTAAAAACTCTGCAGGTGACTGTACCCACGCCAACAGAGCTAATAAGGACCAGGTGTCACCGTCCAAGGTTGACATCCCAAGTGTTGTACGGACATCAACTGGTGCTTTGATCGCTCAGTCTACCCCCAAAAAGCCTACGATTCAAAAACCTGCTTCGACCTCCAAACAACAACGTACTGAACCTGAACGCACTGGAAGAGCTGGGAAAACAACAACGGTCCGTGACGACTCTCTCATAATCATGAACCTCATAGACAATCCTGACCTTCCTCTCAGTTTGCAGGACAAAAATGACAGGATGCTTTGGGGTGAACTGAACAAAAAGCTCTAACTCCCTAGAATAGAGCCCTTGACGGTCACACGGCTCACTCGGGGAAAGGATTCTAAACATCAAAATCACCCTAGACTACTCCGTGTAACACTCAAGAATGCTACCGAAGTAGAGGATGTCCTGCTAGCCAGTCATCTACTGAAATCCGATGGGAACGTCAGAATACTGCCTGACATACCATATTCTGAGCGCAATCTCATCCGAAACGTCCCTAAAGATTCTCGAGAGAAGTTTTTCCGCGGAAGAAATATCATCGTGCAAGGTGTACCGGAAAACATGGACCCTACTCAAGCAAACTCTGACATTCGGGAATGGAAATTCATCAAACAGTCCTTGAGGCTTAAAAACATACTGTCTCAGCATGTGATGAGACTAGCCAAGAAGGATGGGGATCCTAGACCCCGACTAATGAGGATAACTTTTCCATCCTCCCATATGGCGGCTGCAACTCTGGAAGCATTTCGTGTCAACAGACGTCGGTTGCCAACTGGGATCCATATGCACCCGGATAGGCCATACGACGCCAGGATCAAGCACAAAGGCAAGCTGGAACTGACCATTCCACTTGTGGACTGTCTTCAAGACAAAAAAAACGTGTAAAGGACAGGGCCTACCAATTTGACAAAACTTATATAGGTGGGTTACCTGTCCACTCACGCAAGGCTCTCACAGATAAACAGGAAGAAGCTCACGCGTTTCAAATTGAAAGCATTAACTGCTTATACATGAACGCCGCGAGTCTACCAAATAAAATGGATGAACTAGGTGAACTTAGCAACGCTAATAAAGTTCATCTGATAGGAATATCCGAAACTTGGATATCTTCCCAGTTTTCGGACCAGGAGCTAGCAATACCTGGGATGTCTCTGTTTCGCAATGACAGAAAAACAGGAATTGGGGGTGGAGTAGCCCTATACATAAGATCTGGCCTGGTGGTACATCAAATCCACAACCACGAGTTTGACAATCTTGAGGAATCCCTATGGTGCTCTATGAGATTGTCCACTACTTCGAGGTGCCTAGTCGGAGTCATATATAGGAAGCCCACTGCCGACATCGAGTATGACAGTCGCATGCTGGAGGGACTATCCCGCTCTACGCGTCTCAGCTTCACTCATATCCTGATCCTAGGGGACTTCAATCTTCCTAGAGTCAACTTCGCGGAACATACGTATACTGGAGGTGAAAATTCAATCGAAGCTCGGTTCTTCAACCTCATTGAGGACTTGGGACTGCACGAAAATGTGAAGTCGCACACTCGTTGGAGGAACGGTCAGACACCGTCGCGCTTAGACTGTGTTTTTACAAATGAAGAATTTCTAGTCGACAACCTCTCAATTCTGGCTCCCCTGGGGAAAAGCGATCACGCCGTTATAGCCTTCAGTTTCGTCAGCAAAACAGAGCTAAGATATCCCGACAACAACAGGCGCTGGAACTTCAAACGGTCGAATGCGTCAGCTCTACAGGATTATCTACAACAGGTGGATTGGGATGTTCACCCTCAACTTGATGTGGATGCTCATTGGGACTCCTTACTGCGCACGCTCTCATGTGCTACTAAGCAGTCAGTTCCTCAAACGGTCCCCAAAAGGCACAAGCAACCTACAATCATCAAAAAACGCACTCTTCGTTTGCTAAGCCGTAAAAGGCACTGTTGGGCAGAATACAAACGAACCAACAACAACGGCGAGTACAGGCAATACAAACATATAAGGAACATATGTACGAAGGCTATAAGAGAAGACAGGCTTCAGTACCAGTTAAAGCTTATGGATAAATTTATTTCCAATCCGAAAAGCTTACTCCGTTATGCAGCCTCTCTTTGTCAAGCCAAAACTGGAGTTTCTCAACTGCTAGGTCCTAACGGCCCGACAGATAATGACGGTGACGCCGCTAACCTTCTGGCTGAGCACTACTCCCGGACATTTCAGCCGACCCACATCAACTATACTGATGTCGGCTCTGTCTGCAACTGCACAGGACTTTCCGTAGTGAAACTGAGCGCTGACTTGGTGTACCGTAAACTACAACACCTAAGAACAGACACTTCTCCTGGTCCAGATATGGTCCACTCTGCTATACTGAGGGAAGCAGCTTTAATCCTGGCAACACCGCTTAGCGTGATGTTCTCACACTCGCTAAGTCGGGGCAAACTACCGGATATTTGGAAGCTGGCTCATATCACACCAATCTTCAAAGGAGGTCGACGCAGTGAACCTTCAAGTTACCGACCGGTGGCCCTTCTCTCTATACCTTCAAAGATCATGGAGTCCCTGGTATACGATGATATACATGACTATCTGCTGTCCTTAAATTTCTTCTTCGCCTCCAATCACTCGACCTTTACCCATTAGAGTATAGGCGTCTTAGAGGTGACATTCTAATGGCTTACAGTATCCTTAACACACCTGGACACCCTCTTAAACACCTACTTAAGCTTAGTCCCAACACTAACCTAAGGGGTAACACCCAAAAACTGGAGATACAACATAGTAGAACGGACTGCAGACACAATTTCTACTCCTTAAGAGTTGTCAAATGCTGGAACTCGCTGACAGCTGAGCTAGTCCAAGCAACTTCCCAGGAGTCCTTTAAGAGGCGACTTGATCTATTCTTAAGGACTAAGGATAGTATCCTACTATGATTTACCAATTCATTTTCTTTCTCTTTTATCGTTAATATACCTAGGTTCTTGCCTGGCGGTATTGGTGATCCGCTGCTACTAGACACGGAAGCCTGTTAAGCGAAAGCTTCTTCTATTCCGTCCGCAACCATTTGAACCATCTGAACCATTTGTGAGAGTGAACCGAAGTTTGAGATAAATTGTAGTGTTTGACATAAATCCCTGCTGAATATGGCCAAAGTGATCCATATCTTAAGGTATAATACAAGTGAATGGGCAACGAACTTTTGAGTTGCAAGCAATTTTCTAGCTGTCGCGAAAGTTTGAACCATTTGAAGCCACTTGATTGCACTAATTCTAATCAATTTAATAGTTATTTGTGTATTTATATATCTCGCAGTTTGAGTGGGTGCATTTGTCTAAGGGTAGTAGGTTTCTGGAGACCGGTAGCTATCACATTACAAGACAGGAGGTTGGTTGATAGCAATGAGATAAACAATAGATGGAAAATTTGGATGCTCAGTGAAGAAAATTGTTTCAAGAAAGAAATAAAAATATTGGTAATGTAGACGGTGTGGGGAGACCAAAATGTGGGAATTAAAGGTAAAACGGAGATGATGATAGGTGGTATAGAGACAAGTAAATGATATGCGACATGGACAGCAGTAGGTCAGTTATGAGACAGACACAGACGGTTCAAGTGAAAGATGTTAATCTGTGGGTGAGTAGGTGTTCGTAAAATGTCCTCTTGAAGTTGCCTTCTAGGAGGAGAACTGGTGGCGGTACAACATTGTGAACATTACAGCCGGGCTGTGCGTACGTTTTGAGGAGATTTAGGGACAATTTTGAGATGATTGCATGAAGTTTCCTCCACATAAAATGAAGGGTTGCATTTGCCTTGGCCCCATCTCCTGTTAGTTGTGTTCATAACTAAACAATGAGCCCGTTACTTAAACGCCTACTGCGTCAATCTGGTCTGACGTGTCTGTAGACTGTCCCTGTTACACTTGACCTACCAATTGAAAAACATTATTATCCTATTACATCAGTGTGACTGATGATTTTTGTTCATTTCGACAAGACATACAATACTGGTCGACGTGTTTGTGTTCCACGTAATGGCTAAAATTCCTTTAATTATTGTGCTAATCGAGTTGTTTTTACGTTTAGAAACATAAAGTTCAAAGCCAAGTTGTTTGTGCTTTAACTATAGCTTTCTCATAGACTCTGGGTCGTCAGTATCGTGTTTACAGTCCTAGTAGTATATCCGTAGGACGAATTAAATCCTATATCCCACATGTAGTTTGGGCTGATATCTAATGTTTCTGTGGTCACTAGCTGGAGATCGCGCTCTGAGGAGACAGTCGGTAGCGGATTTCCATAGAGGGTGCAAGCGTTTGGTGCCAGATGAGACAGAATGTTCATGACTCGGTATTTCGGTAGACCAACTTTTAACCCATTGTCTACTGCCCATTCCTCAAGTGTTGTAAGACTCTTTTGAAGCTCAAGTGAATCCTTTTCGCTTTTTATGGATTTCCAGATCATTGCATCATCTCCACTAATCGACATGGCCGAGCTAATTTTATCTGGGGGATTGTTAATAAAGATCAGGAGTTGACCTAAGTTTATCCCTTGTGAAACTCCTGATATTTAGACTCCTCCAGCTCACGTGCACTCTATTTGCCTTAGTGCGAAACATACCGTTGACCAAATAAATACCCAATGCTCACTTTGTTCGAAATTGTCAAATCAAACCTTGGTAATGATACCTACATACCGTTCACCAGGTAGCTTCAGAGCTAAAATAGAGTTGAGTTAGTGAATCTCATCTTTTCAATGCCTCTATGAGAAGTGCTTGGGTATTTTGTCGGCTGTTCTTCTAAAGCCAAGGACTATTGCTCGAACTGATATCTTTTGGTCCTAGAAGGTCTTTCAGCATTTAACGATTTCTCGGCATCTATTATCCCTATTTTTACAGTGCAAACTCATCAGTACTTTCAAAATTAAGTCTTCTGACAAGTGTTGAAAAGGAATTCTGTTAAAGCCACAAGTATCATCAAGGACCTTTCAAAGTACGTTTATCAGGAAAGAAGCACTGAATGTTTCACTAGACCTGCGTTTAAATATTAGAAGAATGCTTTTAGGTGTGAGTATACATTTGGCTGAATAGAGTTTTGGCATTGTAGCTGATGTCAGTTCGTGAGGAAAACCCTAAATCTATTTTGTGACCCTAACCATCAACTGTAAATGAGAATTCTAACTGCTTTATAACTCTCATTTAGTCCTATTCAGTATGCCTCCACTCTCATGGTCACTTCAGCTTCGCCTAAAGGTAGTCCACAAATTATAGTCTTGCCCAATTTAAGGAAGTCTGATCGTATCTATTTTGTGTCAGAAGTGTTATCCAGCTGAACACAAACCAAAATTTCAGCTCCTCCTTGTCCTAATCGTATGGAAATCACTCCCAAGCACGCATAGTTGCCTAGATGCATGGTAAATTCCCAATGACTCTCCGTTGACTGATGGATCACTATGTAACAGATAATTACGTTTATTTGTACACTCTTCAACGTTATAATGCGTTTTTATCTTGCACTCATTGACTCTATGACATTGCCCAGGACATATACCCTTAACCCTTGCTTGCGATCACCGATCTCCCACGTGGGAATTAAAAAATATGCTGATCATTAGATCATATACCACATCTACGTTTTACGACTGAACTGCTTTGTTATCTAGATTAGAAATAACAATTGGTCTCTCAGTTGTATCCAGTTTAGGACAGATTACTAAAAGTCGAATCTAGTGTAAGCGACCCTAGGGCGGGACGATCTAAACTTGGTCAGCTCAGTAAAGATCGGTTCTTTATCGTTTGTCGTCAATTTGACTCTATAAACATCTGACGCAACTAAAATCTACCCCATAGAGATCTAGACCTAATACAACGGAGGGCAACACTGATTCATAATGGCTTTTGATGTAACAAGTTTCAGTAATTCTACTGTCTAAATGATTCCCGAATTCTCATGGGTCTTTCTTTTACTGTTAAGATAAAAAACTTCGGTAAGAATCATCAAACCTAGCTAAGTTTACGTTATGTCTATCTTGTAAAGTTTTTTCCCTTGTTACCTATTCTACTCCGGTATTTTGGATTTCTGTCTGCCACCTAAACTAAGATTTTTGATATGATCTAATATTGCACCAGAACTGGTGCGAACCATAGCACAAAAAATATCAAAAGTCACTTGCTTTGTCGAAAGGGGTTTTTCGTCGAATTTGTCTCCATTACCATTTATCAGTTTCAAGCTAGAATATCTTCGACGTATAGATGGCTTCGCGAACTATGCACCAGAATATCAGCAAAAAGAGTACCTCTATTTTCAGCAGAAACACTGTTGGTTTCGTCAGTGACCGTGTGTTTATTTGGAACTATAGATTCAAAGATAAATCAATTTAAAACGAGCGATGACCTATGAGGTTATTTGGTGTCTGTATGAACTAATGTTTGTTTCGCACTTGATTGCCCGCCTCATTTCGAATTCTAAATACAGTACATTCGTTTGTTCTCACCTAGTTCTACTTGGCTTAAATTGTACTGTTTCGGGAATTCCTATTTGGTACAATAATTCGAATATTTCATAGGTTATTCAAGATATGGGTAATCTTGTCTAGTAAGGATCCAAAACAAACTGGTTGGGCGAAGAGCGGCTTATATATTTAAGTGTATGTTGTTGTTTTAACAAATAAATCAACTTGCACAAGACACTGTTTGACAACAGTAGAACTTCAAAATAAAATCTAATACTGTTGAGCACAATAATTATTTCGAATGTGTATATGCCGACAAGTGAGTCAATTGAACATTCATGCTTCACCAAATCACTTGGCTTCTCGAATGATTTCCTCTGTAGTTCTGGAAACAAGTCCACACATTGAATTTATTTCAATTCAAATGTACAGGGTCACTGTTTACCTTAATGGTTAGGTCTCTAAAAGAAGTAACACCATGTTATCCCAGTCATACATCTAAACAAATTTAGTGAGCCTCGTTGTAACGGAAAGAGGATGTTAAAAACCCTCCACAGCGTTTATGTTGGACAGTACTGTCATTTACTTGTTTCTTCTCCCTGTCGTGTATTGTAACTGTTGTTCAGATCTCGTCTAACCACACCTTTTGTTCTTCAGTCTTCCTCGTCTGAGTTTTTGTTATGCGAGTTCGATTAAAGACTTATCTTTTGTTACCTAATTTTCTATTGCATGTTGCCGGACTACTGGCAGTAAGGTCGTATTTGACTGAGCTCAAGGTCACAGCGTGATTCAGTGTGACCTTTAACCTTTAGACTGCCTGCTTGGGAGGATTACTGGAATGCCGGCAGATAGATATTTGATCCCATTTTGTTGGGAATATTTTTATTGATCCTCAGGTATCGAACCCTTTTGTATTAACCGTTTCTTTTATTGTTTAGTGCACTACTTTTTGTTACAGAAACCTTTGGCTATGTAGCACAGGCTGTACCATTTAAGGTATTTTGTATTTTTGATATAATTTGTTCTATTTCCTAAGTTAGAACCGCTTAGATTGGGCACGGAGTTTATGTCTTGATATAATTTATTACGATTGTCTCAAAAACGCTTGGTAAGCTATACAGAGGAGCGTAGTCTAGCCTATTCGAATACATTTTGGTTCGTCACTCCTGCGTTCAAACCGAATAATGGCAGTTCGGTCGTTACACTCGTTAGTGATCGTCGCAGATACCATAAATGTAACACGAATAACTTTTCGTACCCTTAAGTATATTGTAGCTTGCTGCACGAATGGTTTCAGTAAAATGTTTGAATGTGTCAGCTACATTTATAGTAACTGGCAAATTTGAAAGATCAGAACTTGATTTTTTGGTGAGAGATGAAGTATTGTTTTGATGAATATTAAGATTCAACAGCAGTAGTCTTCAGTTGAGTACTTGTCCACTTGGACAACCACACTACTTGTCTCACTACATACTGGTGAACTTAAACATAGGTGATCACTTCTGCCACAAAAAATTCCGGATTATCAATTAACTTAAACAAGATACTGTTCAACGAAACCACTTCTACCGAAACATAATTTTGTGGAACAACGTCAGCTTTGTCTAAACACTTGCCCAGACTAAATGAAGCCAGAGGTTTAACATTATCAATTTTAGCTAATTCAAAGTTTAATTTCAAGTTAATCTCATTATCTACATCGTTCAGACCAGTTAATTTGTCCACGTTAACGACGTTTACTCTCTTTGGCAAACAGCTTATTTGAATTCCACAAGAACTTCTATTCCCACTCTTTAACAGTGAATAGTTTCTACTTTACGGTGTTCTGCAGTTAAAATCCGCCTGTAAACGTTCTAGGGTAAATTCCAGTCCCACGTTAGGATAAAGGATGTTGTTTGGGATTGGAGTCAGCAATCGTATCCCGTAAAAATGATCCTGATAAGGAACGCCAACCAGATAAATCATTTATACCACTTAAACACTGTCCTGTGAGTTGAAGGGTCTTCATGTAGAAGAATTACAGTGCCTTATAGTGAGAACCAAGATTATTCGCGAAGAAAATGCCTTTTATAACAACCAGAGCAACGACTAATATAGGTACATGGAATGTCAGGACAATACAAGAGACCGCTAGGACCAGTCAAATAGTTGTGCAATTGAGGGAATACAACTTGACGGTTCTCAGAAAAAGAAAAATCCATTGGACTAGAGTTGGATATAAAAGGTAAGCTTCGGGATAGATTCTGTCGTACTCTGGTCTTGAAAAACGAAATTCTTTGCACACAAGAAGTTGCACTGATTCTATCCAAGGAAGTGCGTCAGGCACTTATAAGATGGTTCTCTCATGGATCTAGAATCTTTAAGGCATCCTTCAAAATAAAGAGGAAGGGGAACATAATGTACGTCATCCAGTGGTAGTAGTGGAGACGATAAAGATCAGTTCTGCAAGGGGCTAAAATCGACCATAGAGACTGAAAATAACAATACCTTATCAGGGTACCGAGGAAAGGAGATTTCAGCAAGTGTGCAACTGGCAGTACCAAGAAATGTTTCCAATAGAGTGTTGCTGAGCCGAGCAAAGAATTTGGTGGTCGCCCAATTTCGAAATCAAAAGGCTGGATTTCGTAATGACTAGTCGTGCACAGATCAAATCGCGACGATACAGACCATTGTTGGACAATCAACTGGATGGAATTCGTCACTATGCATCAAGTTCCGTGACTATGAGGTGTTTGACAGTGTAGACAGGAGGACCTTATGGAAACTTATTCTACACTATGGTGTACCTGAAAAGACCGTCAACATCATACAGAATTCATGAGATGGACCACACCGCAAATTCTTGCATGTAGGACAGCTGACAGATATATTCCAAGTGAGGACCGGGGTCAGACAAGGTTGCTTACTCTCCGTTTTTCTCTTTCTTCTAGAGGTTGACCGGATTATGAAGACCTCGATATCTGAAGAGAAGCACGGAATGAAATGGACAGGTTGAATGCAACAAGCCAATTCGGACTTCTCAGATGACCTAAGTTTTCTATCCCATACATACGAAAAAATGCAAATCACGACAACTAGTGTAGCAGCAGCCTCTGATTCATTAGGCGCACAACGGAAAGGGCAAGACCCTGAAATACAGCATAGAAAGCACCAAGCAAATCACACTTGATGGTGAAGCTGAAACGACAGCATTCTTATGAGTGAAAAACATATAGAGCACAAAGCAACTATCAGTCAACATCGAAGTCAGGATCTCCAATACGAATGTCAAGTCAGTTCTCTTGTATGGAGCTGAAACTTAGGAAACTACTACAACCATCATCAAAAGAGTACAAGTTTCTGTAAATAACTGCTTATGCCAGGTCCGTCGACCGGATATTATCAGCAACAACCCACTGTGGGAGCACTAACCTGGAATCCTGAAGTGAGATGGGAAAGTGGAAGACCCAAAAATATTGCATCGAGGATTGGAGGCAGACATCAATAGAATGAACAGCAACTCGGAACAACTGCAAAGGATTGCTCGGGACAAGGTCCGTTGGAGAATGCTGGTGGGTGACCTCTTCGAGAGGTTGTATAATTACGGTCTACTATGATATTAGCACTGCTCTAATAATAGACATAATCCATAAATTGTAGGTTTATCATGATGTAACTGCCTAATCTATAAGATCTTACGTGGAAGTTACATCATCGTCTACACCAATTCATTGCATTGTAACGAATACCAATAAGTGATAGAGAACAAGCTTAGGCTAGAGATAGAATATATTTAATATGAATAGAAGATACAAGATAACATTCAGCTGGGACCACGCCTGCAAGGCGGAGCCATGCCATCCGATCAACTCGGACTAATTCAATTTATTCTCCCCGCCTTCTCCATTCTTTTGTATTCCTCCGCGTTAAATGTTTAATGTCTATTTCTCATATTGTCTCGTGGTAGGGCCCAATGCCACTACAAGGTATCAGGAGTAAGTAAATTATGCAATTCTTACTAACATGACCACTTCACAGACAATCGAGACAGTGTTTTGTTGCAAACTCCAGTCACAAAAACCTATTGTAATCCTTATTATTGTTTTATCTTGTTCAAAAGACACATTGCTCTGGATCTGTCCTTAAGTTACTCGGTCCCATAGCTCACTTCCTTCCTTTAACAACCAATCTCTTGACTCACCGTCTTCAGAAAATTGTTCGCAGCCCCTCGTGTTCGGTGGTCAACTACATCCAAATTTTGCTCTTCTCCATCATTGAAGCACCGTCGATTGATCCACTCGTAACTTATGACCCATAGGAGCAGTATGACGAAATTTGAAATTACCTAATTTTATTTGTAAGTCACAAGCAATAAGCTCAAATACATCGTCCTGACAATTATAGCAGTTACGAAACAGTCCTTCAATATTTATGTTTCCGAAGCAAAACTTCGAAAGTACCAAACCAAAGGAAGAGAGAAGCAAAAGTATATGAGGTCGTTATAAACGAACAAGTTTAAAAGTTGACTTAAACAAATGCACTCAAAGCACAGTGAACTTATTAATGTTCAATATAACAGTTTTTGATCGTCCAAATTAATGCTATCTTGTACCAGCTTTGACATATTGCAGAAACTTGGTTCGACACTTATTCTTCTGTTCTAGCGCTGAATTTTACCCCTTTTACATTGCAAATGCATACGCAGCTTCATAGCTATTAATTTTAATATCGCGATTGAGCCTAAATGACGTTCTAGCTTTCGACATACTGTCGCGTTTCTATACAGCGACAAGCTACCCAAGAAATTACCCAGATCTCTGGTGTCATCCGTGATCCAACATCCAACTCACTTTACTAATTCAAATGCTCTTCAAGGGATTATATATGGTCTCCCAAACATCTTGACAAGAAGTCTCAGATTGGTAGGAAAAAACTTCAAAGCCTAATAACACCTTCTGTAGACCCATTACACTGATAAGACAAATACATTATATTTATCTCTTCACATATATCCTTATCAGATGACATTAAATCTAAATTTTTTATAGAACAAAATTAGTCCGGGTGATCTCCGTCACAACATTTGAAAATGTACTCTGGGGTGGAAACATTCCCTTCCTGAACTAGCTGTAGGATCTAACTGAGACACTGCACCGCAAGTATGCTGCCAAAGACATCAACACAACCATTATCGATAAGATCACGACTCTTTGTAATGACAAAGATATGTACATTTTCATCGTAGACACATACATTGTTGCAAAGACAGACCGGTAACGGTGCCCGGCTTTTTGCGAAGAAATTGCAAGGACTGTATTAATTCAAGATCAAACAAAGAGTAGATTAAGTTACTACTCACTTTAAAAACAAGGTCAAACATATTATTGCGATGTCAGCAAAAACTATCAAAATAACAATGACGAGGTTAAATGTCTTTAAAACATTCGTTGGGTATTCTCTCTGACCCTGAGATCCACATTTCAGCCAGATGCAAATACAGGCGTGCACAACATGCAGGTGATGACTCTAGTAAACAGAATATTTGTACGACCAAAGAAGATTCATAGTGTCAATAACACAACTCCCTTGACATGTTCCATTTTTTGTAAAATAATAGAATTTTACCAATAAGAACCAGATAAGCTTCGGATACCTGAGATGCAATGTGGTCGGAAAGCTCACTCAGCTACAATAGTGTATGCTGCTTTCACGGACGATATAAGTAAAGTGTAGCACGAATTGGTACTGGAATTTTTACCGGTAGAAGAGGAAAATGAAGAGAGGCTGAAGAAAAACATAAAACAACGGAATTAACAACATGTATGGGACAACTTAAGGCGTGTGCAATTGATGAATTTGATGTATTGTTTTCAGACTTTAAAAACACGGTGTTTACTCCTGTTCGAATCATCCTTCATTCCACTATCACACCATGAACTGAAGTCACAAAAATGTTGGCGGGTTTCAGTACGTGTTTATGTAGTGTCAGAATGAGGTTAAGGCGTAACGCAATGTAAATAAGTATCCTTTTATCAACATTCAGTGGCAGATTATGTGACACAGTTGACAACTTATTTATGTTTTCTGGAACTGTCACTGAATAATAGCTTTCTTTGGCGGAGAACGAGAATAAATGAACTACTCTTAGGTCATTAACATAAAGAGGGTTTTGGCACATTAACATAGTGGCCACATGTCATTAATGAAAAGAAGGCAGAGCAATGGTCTAACTATGCTTCCCTGTATAGCCTCACTGGCTGTATTCACATGCACATAGTAGCGATATCCAAAGCGAATGATTTGGCCACACACTGCCGAAAAATACAGATGTTCTAGAAGAAGAAGGTTGTGTAAGACAGTGTCGGACGCCTTACTAAATTCTAAGTACGGAATTATCATTGACTGATCAACGTCTTTACTTCTGGTAATTTAATAAAAATCACAAGTGCGATGTGGAGTACTAAAATTTAGTTACAAACCTACCTGTCTTGCCCGAGCCAAAAGTGATAATAGCCGTCTGTGGATGATCTTTTCCGTGACTCTTGATAACAGGAAGGTCAAGTTGCCTTCAGCTAGCAATATTGCTACATGATCCTGCCTTGAATTTAGGGATAATAAGCAATGTTTTTCATACAAACGGATAGTCCCCAAAGACTATAGATAGATTGAACAGTTTTAAACAGAAAAATGAAAATTCTTTACTACTGTACTTCATGAATAATGTAGGAACACCATTGGGTTTCTTGTCACAGAGATTTTTCAGCGCATTATTAACTCGCTCGATGTTGATTGACGTTGAAATCGGAAACATATTATTAGAGGTTTCGGCTTCTGTATTTCAGCGTTGCGAGAAATCGTGGTTGAAGCGTCCACAAGTAGTATCAGGGTCGTCTGCAGTATTACTGTGAGTTATGAACAATGTGGTTCGATTTTACGTGGGATTTCAACGATCGACGCAGTGATATGTCTGGGCTTTTGCTACCTAATGCTTCATTATCTATAGCCAAATAATAATTCAGCTGAAACGAATCATTTCTGTCACTTAGGTCAAGTATGCTCTGGAAACCGAAATGTCGTGGTGTTTGTGATGGTGATGCTTTAACTTCCTCAACTTTCCCTTGTAAGTTTTAAAGGTGTTTTGGCTTCAATCAACGTTATGAATAACACAATCGATATTGGGGAGATGCAGTCAATGAAATATGTCAAGTTACAGTTTAAGTCGAAAGGCGCAATGTCGATTTTATTTATAGTGAAGTATAATTCCCATGGTAAGCATTAAATAACAGTGTCAGTCAGCCTCCATGTTTCTTATCTAGCTTCCTACTCTGATACAATTTTGTGGTTTTAGAGTCTGATATTATAGTGGTTAGAGAATTAAATGTACTCAACACGACTCCACGATCACTCACGAACAATTGATAACTGACGTGCTCCCGGTCGATGTTCATTTTATTAGGTCAAGTATTTTACTTCTCACTGCCATGCTTCGGGCCTGCCGGATCCACCTACAAAGTTCCATTGTTTCAACGAATTTGTTACACCGTTTGGGTGTCCAAGTAGAATTCCATGAAGTGTTTGACAGATTTAAATATCCAATGATCTTAGACGCGTGTGATTGATGGGAAAAAATTGAAGGTATGTTTGTCATAAGTGTCGAAGTTAGAATTTTCACGGGACAGTTGATATACACGTCCCAGAAAAGACTTTTGCAAACCCCAATTTACAGTTACTCAGGTACAAGTCTATGGTACCAAGACACACATTCTCAACTTTGCATGTTTAAATCTTCGAACAGACGTAAGATCATTGTGACGCCTCCCACTATATGGTGTCAAAAAAAAGTTATTTACGCTCAAGTGGTGGTTACAAATGATTTGCATCACATTTTAGTAATAAATTTAATACCTGGATTTACTAGGAGTAAAGGGTCTTAATTTAACCAACTCTATTGAAGAGAGTGGGTATTGAAACCGGGAGGTGTCGCGAAGAAGCAGTTCAGAGAAAAAAACCCAAGTAGTAATTACATTACTACTTGTGGGGTCTGTCAAGGCAAAAATTGTGTTGTAACGGGTATAAATTCAATAATGTTATCATCATTCATACTATATTTACTATTGTCATTAGAGAAATGAAAGACGATTCATCATCTCTCGTCGTAAAATGGTGTATGGTTGTGATGTTGATAGACCCAAATTAGGTTGCCAACTTTGACAACTAAGAGAGGAGGCACAGATCATCGATCTCGGTATCGGATTTTCTCATATTTAATAGTCTCGCAGAGTAATGCTCTAGTTGATCAAACTCTGGGAATCAGAATTTCGCAGTTGTAACACTGTCTATCTTTATGGGCTACAAGTTATGTTTATCTGTTGCAGAATGGTACTGAAAGTATATGTCTGATAAATAAGTTATACTGAACATTATTAATTTTCTCGTGTTTTGGACATATTTGTTTTACTCAAATTCTGGATGTGATTGTTCCAACGTTGATCCTGAAGGTTTTCAGTTTCGTATCGACCTAAAGGTTTGTTATGTAGCTGTAATGATAGCTTTTACAAAAATATATTTGCGTTGTTTACTTGTAATCTACAAATATTTTTTGGTACCTGACCTAGAACTTGATGGTCTTGCTATCTAGGTCATAAGTTACGAGTGGATCAGTCGACGCTGCTTCAGTATCAGACCAGCGGAAAATTTGGTCGTTACACTTATTTTTTCTCATTTGTTCTGAATCTAACTGACATTTTACCGTATATAACAAGTATGTTGGCAAAGTATAAGTGGGTGAGAATATATCCAGCACGGATAATATACAAAAAATATGTCTGAAATTTATACCAAAGACAAAGATAACCTTACTAATCTATCGGACGGCTTACTTTGCGAGACTGATGAAGATGAAATTTTTGTGTTCAAAACAGGAGCTCATCGATTATTGCCTACTATTTACTCCTCTTCCGACATTTATAAAAACTCCACGAGGCATTTTTAGTGAGTTCTTATCATCAGATCAGTGAAATAGCTGAGGCTTGAAGTCCTAATTAAAACACAAACTTTCGACATTCAGTACTAGGAAATATGATACCTATGCAAAATAATGAAGTAAATAAATACTTTGGCTAGAATTTTCTAATCCTAACAAGAGGTCCTTAGATGAATTACCCGACCAACGTAAGCTGCTACGATCGACTCTATGATATTCGAAGTGCTAATACTTTGAGTGTCAGTGACGTATCTGAGAAAATCGAGAAAGTCGGTTTCGATCTAAAGTTTCTGTTCACAATAACTTCATATTTTTGGAGTCTTTCAAAAACAATACCGGATATGCTATTCACTGTGCGGACTTACGATCAAGCAGTCATCAACATAAGCATTCCCGAAGTTGGAACCTGTGAATACACCACAATGAACCTCTGAAAGGTTTGGGTAGCATTACCGAAACCGGAAGGAATGCACGAAAATTCAGTGAGTCAAAAGGACTGACGATAGGCATGTCAAAACTGTCGTCCGAAACCATAAGGATTTGATTATACGCCCTGGATAAGTCGGTTTCGAAGAAAACGGCAGTACTTATTAAGGTAGCTGCCTGGTTGTGGATGTGTGTCATAGAGTAGTGACCAGGAATGGTTTGCGTATTGTCCTGTCGATGATCACCAGTCGGACAATAGTAATTCCTACTTAATGCTCAATTTACTCAAAACTATCAAGTTCGACCTACAAATTGATTAGCGTCGATGTGTGTTCGGTCATAATGATAATAAAATATGTACGCGCATGAAAAAATCTGGGAATACAAAAATAATATCACAATAAGCAAAAAATACACATATAAATTTTAAACAAGGAACGGACTCACAGTCTATGGCTTAGTGTACCAGTTAACGTTGCAGTTACCGGAAAAGATGTTACATATATTCAGGATTTGACATTGCTGTTGTACGTAACATCTTCATGGTCTAGGGATTACAAACACAGCCAAACTAGAAGACAGAAATGAAGACATTCTCAGATGCATATGCAAGATAGTCGGTGTGTCGGTATATATATATATATATATATATATATATATATATATATATATATGTATGAGCTGAGTTGAGTACCTGTTGCGAGGGGTGGGTAGTACGCCATCTCCATGGTGATCTGGTGAAATGGATTCACCAGACACCTCCAGCCAAGATGTGTGCAGTACAACCCATTAGGTCAGAATCGATGTCAAACACACACAGAACTATTTATTTAGGGATTTATTTGTCGACATAATTAAAAAAACACTAGATCAAGGTGCTTGCATAGATTTCAAGTGTTATGATAGAATTAATGAAAGTCATTGAAAATAAGCACTGGAGTGTAACGACCGAACAAATTGTATCAAAAATACAAAATACCTTAAATGGTACAGCCTGTGCTACATAGCCAAAGGTTTCTGTAACAAAAAGTAGTGCACTAAACAATAAAAGAAACGGTTAATACAAAAGGGTTCGATACCTGAGGATCAATAAAAATATTCCCAACAAAATGGGATCAAATATCTATCTGCCGGCATTCCAGTAATCCTCCCAAGCAGGCAGTCTAAAGGTTAAAAGTCACACTGAATCACGCTGTGACCTTGAGCTCAGTCAAACACGACCTTACTGCCAGTAGTCCGGCAACATGCAATAGAAAATTAGGTAACAAAAGATAAGTCTTTAATCGAACTCGCATAACAAAAACTCAGACGAGGAAGACTGAAGAACAAAAGGTGTGGTTAGACGAGATCTGAACAACAGTTACAATACACGACAGGGAGAAGAAACAAGTAAATGACAGTACTGTCCAACAAAAACGCTGTGGAGGGAACACGTACTCACCTACAGATTAACATCTTTCACTTGAACCGTCTGTGTCTGTCTCATAACTGACCTACTGCTGTCCATGTCGCATATCATTTACTTGTCTCTATACCACCTATCATCATCTCCGTTTTACCTTTAATTCCCACATTTTGGTCTCCCCACACCGTCTACATTACCAATATTTTTATTTCTTTCTTGAAACAATTTTCTTCACTGAGCATCCAAATTTTCCATCTATTGTTTATCTCATTGCTATCAACCAACCTCCTGTCTTGTAATGTGATAGCTACCGGTCTCCAGAAACCTACTACCCTTAGACAAATGCACCCACTCAAACTGCGAGATATATAAATACACAAATAACTATTAAATTGATTAGAATTAGTGCAATCAAGTGGCTCGAGAACTACACATTGAACATTACCAAAACGAGAGGCGAGCGCAGAGAAATTAGTCGGCTTATACAAGCTCGTGACATATATATTGCATTTTGGAGTCAACTTCTTCAGGGTTTCCCGAGTTAAACTTAAATTCATGAGCATTTATTCCCTTCAGTCTCTGTATTTTTATAATTAGAAGAATGGACTAATGATTGTTTCTAGCGTCGTTTTCCCTTGGTGTTTACTTCATATTATATCATATTTATAACCTCACACTGGTCTGACTTTGGGCACCATTTTTCTAATGAAATTAAGCTCCTATGCTAGGACTTTACAAGTTGTTCAAAAATAATAAAGATTTGCGCTTGATAAAATTTATTATTTAGATAACATTTCCGAAGTTCGCACAGTTATCCTACACGTTTACTTTATCCTTCTGTCTGTTTAACTTAATTGACCACTGTTGTGTTCTGTGATTTATCTGAAAATGTTTGAATAACAGTTAACCTAGTGTTTAGTTAACTTCGTCTACTTATTTTACATATATTTTTCTGCTAAAATAGCTCTACTTTTGCAGTCATAAGTTATTCTGCGCTGTCGTTCACTTTTTTCAGTATCATCGTAGCTGTCGGTTTGAGTCTGTATGATATTTTAGTGGTCATTTATGACTTCCATTAGGTCGTTCGATGATTGAATGAATAACTGTTATGGAAAAATACATCCCGACTACCCTCATATATAATCATCGACTTGAATCATGTTAGAGAATAACGGAATTAAATAAGTTAAACACGAGAATCGAGTTCGAATACGTATATTTCACGCAATCGTTGATGCCAAATAGACGATCAGATAAATGAAGAGAAACGAAACAAAGGAGATAAGTGAGCCAACTCAACCAAGAGTGGGTCGATGCTTATAATCAAACAAAAATAAGCTACAAACGTGATGAATAGGATAAGCAATGTACACGTGAATAATTAACAAAGTCATAATGTGACTCAAGAAGAATAAACAAACTGGTTTGTTCGGAAGCTAGAATGACCCATGTGGACTTAATATGGTACTAGACACCACCACCCAGCTTTGATAGTATTCATTTTGTCAATAGGTCTTGTACTGTAGTGACCATGACTAAAAATAGAGTATACCGATTCTTCTTTTATAGAATGAACGTTGCCAATAATATACAAGTGAGATATTTAAAAGTTTTATACGACGAAAGTTAGGGTCCTACCATATCCTGGATTATGCAAAACGATATAATTTACAGTGACCGGGACCTTATGACATCTCGCTCAAAATATAGTAGGACATTTTATCAAAAACTGCATAATCTATCTCATTTGTCATTATTTCGGGAAAATACGACTGCTAACACATTTATTTTACTGGAGATATAGTCACTTCCGGCCTTGCAAATAAGACAGTTGCTCGATATATGGAGTCACGAGACTATATGATCCGACTAAAAGTTTAACGGCGTATTTGACTGACGACGAGCTTTATTTCAGAAGTAACGCTGGCCGTTTACAATAATTGACAAGTCGATCAAAAAACACGGTTGTCACCCAAGACAACTATATAATCTCTGAGAAATAAGTAAGCAATTAATGGGAATTTTACTACCATACTGCTTCCTTATTCTGCTAGTGAATAAACAAGGGTTAAAGAACCACAGTTCAGGTGCGAAGCAAAGTGTATGCGCCAATCAAAGGTGACTGCATAAAGGAAAGCAAGTTTCAATACGTTATCTTACTAAATTGTTTCATCCAGGTGAAACCCCTTATAATTTGTATTAATTCTAGAAATCTCAACTTTGCTTCCCGCTTTAAATACGAAAAATACAATGTATCGATAATGGATTAGGTTCGGCATAAGAGCTGGTTCATGAAACTCCAAATTATACACCTTTCATAGCTTTCATATTGGGGTAGGTTTGGATCCTTGTTGTTAACTCGTTAGGAATCCTGTGCAGATATCCCTTTTGAGGAATCTTATTTCGCTAAATCATAGGACTAAACAAATGGAGTATTTCAGTAATTCCCGTTCTGATTACCTCAGGACACGAAAACACTCCTTAAAATGAAGGGGCTGTCATAACGTAGTAAATATTTTAGTCGTTCGAAGTATTGAGACTCAGTGACATCGAGAACACGCATTCAGTTAAAGTTATCCAAACAAAATATTTCACTTTACGAGTTAACTACTAATTACCTTTACATGCAATTTTGATAATGTCTAACGAACGTACCCAACTTGTAAATTAGTAAATGATGTCTAAAAACACGAAATAATAATAATATAGACCTAGCTATTACTTTAATTGTGAACTCATAGCACTTTTAAATGCTCACGTGACCGAGTTGTTTATGAGGTCAACAACTATGACAAAACTACCTCGTATTTAGAAAATAAGTGAAAAGAAATTAGTATCATTTTGACCAACTATCAGCACATTGATAAATAGCAGACAGTGTACAGTGCACCCTGATAAACTGATTAATTCAAGATATCAGTTGATACAGAAAACAAGCTAACGGATAGCACTGAATTCATAGTAGTTTCAAAGTCAAACTTTGAATATACTAGAAAACAGACATATACTGCACAAAACTATATGCTACAATTTAAAGCAACACCTAGAGAAAGTAAACATACGAAAATAAAACCTTGAGAGGAAAGTTAACCTTGGCGAGAAAATACGCCTTACACGAGTGGATACATATATGTAGCTTACACAAAAAATAATGTGGACAGGGCTTTGTGTAGGACTAAAACTCAAAAACGAAAAATACTCCTTCATAAATAAAAGCATTCATTGCATGGCAGATTTAAACTGCTCAAAATGTGTACAGTTAAGACAAACTACATAAGATTGAAGTAATTAGACATAATGTTTAACACAGCCGATTGCTTCCTTCCTTGTTCCGAAGGAAGTTCATTTACTCACCGAAATATGTGAAGTTGCCCGTCGCATTAATAGTCGTATTATTTACCGTAACAAGGAAGATGCTTTTAGTCAAATGATATAAGTTAGTACTGTGGGTAACTGCACATTTGAGCGGAGAAAGAAACAAAGAATTGAGTAATTAACATTGACTCCACCTTTTCCAAAAGTTATGAATCAGAATAAAATGAATCATTTTTAGAATGCATAAACTTAAAAGAGTGAGGCAATTAGAATATGTACATACACATAAGAACAAATCATATATAATTTATGTAGGTAAGGTTAGTAGTTTAATAAAAAACTGAAATGGAAGCATGAGATTTGCAAAGGAAACAAAAAAGTCATTGATAACTTAACTGTAGTAAGTTGATGAAGACTAGGTTTGTAGTAGTAAATTGAGAACAATGAAGATTTGATTTATTCAATTAATTGATAATGAGCAATCAGATTTATCCTGATCATTATTTAGAACTCATCACCTTACAACATATCATAGGAATAATTTGAAAATTTTTGACAGCGGAGTTAGGATGACATACTGTAGAGAGTAGACGCAAGGAATGGTAGGATGGAACTTGAAAGATACAGGTTGTATTTAGATTTGGTTTACAAAATGAGATTAGGCCAAGTACTTATAAACTCGACGATCATCTTCTAATCGAGCAAGAAATTCTCGTTCAATAAGTGATTCAATACGTTGTTTAATCATCAGGGGGGTAGGTACAAAGCGCGATTTTAATTGTTCGATAACTTCAACAACAAGTTGTCCATGACTTAAAGTTTTACGAGCTTTCATGACCCTCACAATAGTTGCCTCAATCACATAACGTCGATTTTCATCTACTTTTGTCCGCGTTTCCTGACGTTCTGGTTCGCTTTCTTTAACAGTGATACTTTGAACCTAAAGATAAAAATATGGGAAAGATCGATAACAGTTTAAATGAGTACATAGTTAAACAAGTCAGTAGATAAGTATGCAGAAAATAGATTAGTCTATTTAGTGTGAGTTGCTTTATCCTTAACTGTGATAGGTTGGAGGTGATAAATTAAATTTGTTAGAAGTTTCAATCATGGTCATGACGACTGAGAAGTAGAGAAAGTGGAACATATTAAAATCATTATGTGCGATAAGTTACCGTTAATTAATATTAAGTCTGAATAGACTAATCCGAAAAAGGATAGTTATATGACTAGATTGCCTAATTTTAAAACTAGAGAAAGGAAAAAATGGGTGAAACACTGTCAGGTTCATGTAACTTAAAATTAGTTATTTAGGTTGTAGAAGATTCAGTAATGTTAGGAGTTTGCATACAAACTTTGCTGAAATCGATGAACAGACAAGAGAGTATTCTAATTAGAGAAAAAAAACAAAAATAGAAAACATGACGTACAGTTGATCCGCAACTGGAAGCGGAGAAGGTAAATGAGTAGAAACAGAGCATTATGTGATATTTAATGTGAGGGTTGTCAACATTAATCAAGGGGAATCTATTAGTTTGATCTGCAAGACAAAATAAAGTAGATTTCTGAAAATTTGATACCTTGTTCAAAAATAAATTCATCGTGAACAAAGTAGCTCAGAAACATTATTTTAAAGTTAATTTATCAGACTAAGTAGTTTTATGTTCTTTCATAATCATATCAAATCATAAATTTAGAAATTGTCGTCACCTGAGACAAACACTCTAAGGCTCAAAATTTTTATTATCCAAGAAATACAATGTCATCTTAATATGCATATGATACCTAATATCAGTTGATTGAGAATAGTCAAAAAGAAGACTTAAATTCAAATTTTATGCCTCTTTACGATCAATCAATAATCAAATATTATTTAATGACAATATTGGAGTACTGTTTTCTGGTAACAGATTACTAAAATAACCATTTCGGTTGAAAACGTAAAACTCAGAATAAATATAGTGTAAGAAACCTCAACACACTAGTAATGATTCAATTAGTAATAATAAGTTTTAGGAAAATAAACCATACAAATTATATATATAGTTTAGACATACCCGAACTTTAATATGTTTCGAAACAAATGAATCATTGACGTAGAATATATCAGTTGACTCTATATCACGTGTTTTAGGTTCTTTGCATAAAATCCGTTGACTACAACGACCTAATGCTAAAGCCATAAGACTACGTTTTAATTCACGTTCAGGAATATTTGTTTCAGTGGCTAATTCAATAAAACTATAACGATTTCGTCGATTAAATTTCATTAATATAATCATTTGATATGTGGAGACCTAAAAATTGAGAACAATAAACGGGCATATTATAAGACGTATACATTTATAAATTCACGTTAACATAAACATAATACATACAAGAATTATTATGAGTTCCACTAAAAAACTGAAATAACAAACAATTGATTTAAAAAAAAGAAATATATTGGAGAGTAGAAGCATGTTAGTTTCCAAGAATTTCGCTTGATGACCTCTAACGGGAAATATGTAAGTTGTTAACGGTTGAATAATTCACTAGTCAGATTTCAATCCTTGTTATTCACCAGAAGAGATGAAGAAAGAAAAGAAAGTAAAGAACAACTTTATTTAGACAACCATTGGAAGCCTAGAAGCACTGGATGGTCGTGCAATTCTAAGCTGGGACTCAGTAGTACACATCCACGACCCTGAAGCTGGGAATCGAACCTAGAACCTTCGGTCCGTGATCTCAATAGAATCCAGCAGTCTTCACAATCATATGCTGACAAAAACACATTTTTTGACAAGTTTTTAGTGAACTCTAAGAGTTAGAGATGCCAAGTGATTGGGTAAACCAAGCTAGGTAGAGCACGATTGAAACCTATGAACTATATAAGTGGTCTGGAAAATAAGTATATTCTGGTATAATAAAAAGATGGTTGATGTGAAGAACCATTGTAGTGGTGAAATAGTCTGCTTTGGTAGTCGAATTGTGAGGTAAAATGATACCACTACTTAAATAAGATTAAAAGCTATGTATTAAGCGGCTGCTGAAACACACGTATCAATTAAATGATATTTAGTAACTAAGAGTAGATTTATGTTTGGACATTAAAGTATACCCATAAAGTAATGGTTACTAATAAAATACAGATGATCAAATCCTGATGGACGGAGGTCGATTTGAATTACTGATATAGTGTTTGATAGTCAAGCATATTAATTGTCCAACCATAGATACGCTGATAACACTGACGAAAACATAATGCTTAGAAATCTTTCCCATCACATTCCAAACAATAATCTATTTGCTTTTTTTAAATGTTTATAATACAAAATGATGGGATGAAAACGATTCATTAACACTAGTTAGCTGATTAGAACATAGATTTGTGGTAAATATTTTATTTTGTTTAGACATAAATCTTGATACAAATGGGGATAAAAATAAATGTGCTCCACTCAATGAGATTGTGAAGAGGTAATACATAAAAAACACAATAAATGAACAAAAATAAGTGAATGAGGGGGAAGCAGTTCAGTTGAGAAAATACAACCAGAAAGGATTTCCCCAGTTAAAGAAGTTTCTCCCATTTATATGAATAAAGTAAAATAAAGTTACAGCAAGACAACCACTGGCTTCTATTCTGAGCTGTCTGATAACGTCTCAAGCCACTAAGTTGCACTATTTATAAGGCCCCAACCAGGGAGTAGCGGAAGACCAACAGATGTCAGCCTTGTACGTTATCTGAATACCACGACACTACGTCATACACTGATCATCTCTTCGCTTTTGCCAACCAGTCGGCGCTAGGAAATAATGCACGGTGTGGAATTCACTAGGACGACATTAGTAGTACATATCTAAACCACCAAAGCCTGTGTTTCAAGACGGTGACACTAACTGAATTATCATCGCTGTGCTCTAACACAAGTTGCCGAACCTCTGCATTACTACTGTGGTGTTTCCACTGAATATCAGCAATCCTTTAGAGCCAACGATGAGTAAATACAGAGTTGGTAAATAAGATAATTAATTATTCTATGTGGGTAAGGTGATTAGTTTCAACATAATTCAAATGATCTTCAATAAATAGATGTAAAAAGACTAGGAGTTAATTACTAGCGCCGAATATAATGAAGGCTATAAGCGATACTGTGATATTTCATTAGAGTTTTACACAGTGCTTTCAGGTGCCATCCAGTTGATTTACTGGTAAATTTACCAATAAATTCTAACTAGATTAATTACAACCATCAGCTTACTATTATCAATCACGAAAAATAATGCAACTTACAGTGGACCTAATGTCAGCGACCAACTGCTTAACACGTAAGTTGACTCTCTTGAAACAAACTCTCTGAAGCTAAGCTGAATAGCTCTATGAGATTACTGTCAATTGAGATTCTATCCCTTTTTATAAATAAAAATTGATACAGTTATTAATTCGGAATTATTTCTGAAGTGTGAATAACACCGTAATTGACCATGTTGTGACATAAACTATAATACAGTTATTTTTAACTATTTGGGTCATAAAGTTACAGATTCACTGTTAATTTACCATGAAACGACTGATTTTAATATTAACTGAATGTTGAAATGAAGATTCTAAAACAAAAAAAATGGGTTACTGGTCACAGACAGCTGATTACACAATCAGTCTGTATGGGACATATGAATGACTTAATAGAATCAAAACGAATAAGTACAATTAGCTAGGTTAGGACGATGGCTTTTTCTGTTGTAGTTGTTTTTGTTCTATTAGTTTATACTTATCGCGTATATATATATATATATATATATATATATATATATATATATATATATATATATATATATATATATATATATATAGACTGAGAAACACGACAACAGCATAATAGGTGAAAATCCCACTATTTCTAACCTTGGAAAACCAACTGCTAACAGAAAACTATTCTAAAGGTATTTTGATGAAGGCAAGAAACAGTTACTACTAGAAATAATGACGATAGAAATTCATGTCAAGAGGTTGAGGTTTGTAAGGGAATTATTGCGAACCAAGGAACACCAGACAGCTGTTTTGTCCAAGTTCAGGACTCCGTAAAACTGAGTACTCACAATCTCGCAAAATAGAACTTAAAAGCATTAAGTTTTGTGGTGGGTGTTAATGAGTTGGGATTTATTGATCTACATTTTTAAAATCGGTCGATTTATTATACAGCAGTAAAGTTATCTCACAACTCCGAAATAAACTTGTAAGTATAGGGATATTGAAAAACTAGTTTAATGACTGTTACAAATATGATGGAGTCGACTGAGGGAGACCATTAAATTCATAGAAAAATGTGTATATCAAGTTGTTTCTTTCATGTGATTATTACTTTTGTAATTTTAAATACGACAGCAATGCCCTTTATGTAAATACGATTAACGAAAACCCGTAATCATAGTTATACGATAAAAAAGTTTCTTAATAAAATATATGAGTTTTAGTTAATAAAGTATTACAAATTTCATTCTTTAACTTATATCAAAAGTAAAAATATTCATAACAGAAATTTTAGATGTTAAAATATGTAGTTTAAGGAGGGTAAGAGAAACAATAAAACACTACTAAATGTTGTGTTTATAGAATACAATGAAATAGTATAGTTCTTTTTACGATTCCAAATTATATGAACAGGAAGACAAACAACTGAATGAAAATGTGCTACATATAAGCTCTTACCTCATGTAATTTTTCATTAATCCCACCTGGGAAATCAACTCTAAAGATTTAGCTAGAAAGTAAATTAACAGTTTTATTTCCTGGTGACAAACAATGAAATTTTCAATGACATGCAGAAAAAACATTTAGAAAGTAATGAACTGGAGTTGAACTTGGTAGTTTTTCGTTAGTTTGATCGAGAATTACAAAACATTATGTAAATGTACTGGATGAAGTCCGATTACAAGTCTGGATCATAAAAATCGTTACTGTTATTCGTTTTACTACTATGGGATCATCTTAATAATTTTATGTCAACCGCTTCAACTACACCTTTACTTAACCACACTGGAAGGTGCTCACGAGCCCGAATATACAAATTCCTAGACACAGAAGGAAATAGCTAGTCGTCCATATATCGGCAGTAAAATGAAGACTTGTCGTTCTGTTGTGCCAGTGGGCCGTTTTCTAAGTTAGAGAAAAATGTCAGCCAATATGGGGCCCATGGGTGAACCTATTGCGACACCGTCTATTTATCTATAGATTTCACCATTGAATTTGAAATGTACATTTATAGTACATTTTAGTAGTAATTCTTTGATGATCTCTACAGAGATTGTAGTTTCTACTTCTTGTTCTCTAAGTTGTTCACAAATATGATGTCCTTTGACGTAACGTCATTGTTCACAAATACCCCACTCAAAGAATATACTTGTGAAAAACTTAGAGAACAAGAAGTAGAAACTACAATCCCTGTGGAGATCATCAAATAATTACTACTAAAATGTAGTATGAATGTACATGGAGCAATCTTTTGCAGTAATTTTATGTCACTGTACTGATATGGTGTAGCAAATTGAACAAATGGAAATATGTGTAAGGTTCTAAGTTGATTAAGAACTAAATAAGGAAGTGGAAACGATCCAATGAACTTTGATATACACAGTAGTAGAATACTGTTTTTCCCAGCACAACAGGGTATGTTGCATGGTCTAATAACAGAATTGATACATGCGTAATTATTTTAACAACTTAAAATACTTTTTTTCGAAGTTTTTAAGAACTTTAACGATAAAACACACACAATGTGATTAGAATATTTGGAATAATGACAATGTTCAACTAGTGTTAAAGTATAGTAAGTATGGAGAATCCAAACGAATTTCAACTTGTAAAGCAAATAAAAATCGATCAATTAACCCTACTCTACGAATTAGAGTGAAATATTTCACGTGAATATCAGAAAGCTTGTTACAACTAAATTCACATTTTTTTCCCCACGGAATAACAAATTAATATCAATAATTCACTTTTTTCAATAGTGATGTTACAGTAACGTAAGAAAAAAGCTAATAGGATAAGATGAAGTTTTTTGTATGACGTGAAGGAATGGTTATTTCTCTTTAAGAAAAGATTCAGCATTTTTACATTCTCTCTCAATATTACCTTCTACTATGATTAGCAAGTCCTATATGTAAATACTGGCAAGGAAGAACAGAAGACAAACGAAACTTGTCAATTTCACTTTTAAGTGCATCTGAAATATCTACTGTAGAGTACGGGGTCATAATAATACACTGATTAAGGATTTTATCGTTGAGATATAATTCATAAATGAATATACCTTTTAAAATATCAAGGTACATAATTTATTATATAAGGTTATATATGTGATGTCATGTGGTATAAACACATGGTATTAACTAATAAAAATACTCGGATTAAATATAGTGTTTTTAAAAGCACTGCTGTTATCAGCTTAAAAACAGTATAATTAAAGGAGATAAAATAGATTCTATAAACATGGAATAAAAATTATGACTAGGAGCAAGGTAATAAAATATTTAAATGTAGGTTCTGTGATTGAATATTGATCACAAAACGGCAACATGAATGTTGTTTATATGTAGCCGAGTAAGAAAGTTGAGTGATTCAATAGAAACTGATTTATTATCCGGTAGATAGTTGATATTTAGATGTTATTTGATTTGACTTATCATAATCAAAGTATTTTTATGTATTTAAAGGAACCTTGCTATTGGACAGTGTGTAATATAATGTACTATAATCAGTATTCACTAGTACAGACTATTTTTGATTCTCCATCTTTATGGTACTTTTATAATTAAAATACATTGAAAAATGATTTTCAAATGAAGGATATCATTTATATTATTGTCCATGAAGTCTCAAGTATTATTCTAATGTTGAAGTTTTGCAATAACACTTTGAATCACGGCTAACGTCATTAGATAGACCCTAAACATATTAATGAGCAGGAAAATAAATACTGGGAGTTCAGTAAATTGTGACTTAAAATTTCCAGAGCCAGAATCCCATTTTCTTTGGTTTGAAAACTCAATCAATTTCAAGTGCTAATTGAACTAATAGGAGTCATATGGCGAGACTATAATTTATGAACGAACCAATCAGATTTAGGATAACAGATCTTGAACTTTGGTGCGAAATTCATTTAACCATTTGGCCAAATAGCGTATTAGCATTTTAGCTGATGTCAATTCGTGATGAAAACTCTAAATCTAATTTCTAACCCTAACCGTCAAATGTAAACCATAATCCTTATTCTTCAAACCGTTTTATAACCCTCATTTGGTCCTAGTTAGTGGGTGGACATGCTCTAGGTCACTTTAGCATCGCTCAAAGGTCGTCCATAAATAAGTTTCACCCGTTAGTCTCATTAAAAAGACTAGGGAGTTACATTTAATGTTTATTTGTATGGGACACTATGACGCTACTAATTAAATAGTTGATAGATCAAATAAAAATATGGATTTAAAATAATTAAAATAACTAGTTAACCATAAATATATTATGTTCCAATGACACCGCAATACATACACTTAAGACCGCTACAGTAAAAGTCTATGCAAAGCTTAGTGTCAAAGGGTAAATAATCACATTGTTTTGGTTAGTATTTATTTTGAAAGTAGGAGTTTTATGACGGTTTTATTAGTTAATTACATATTTGTGAAATTTCTTGAAGATATGGAAATATATTTACCTGTAAGAAATATTTCCGTACATTCGACCGACTAGAAGTACTAATTGAGTTGGGAGGATCAAGTGTCTTTGGAGCTCCTGGGCTTCCTGGTAATCCACTGATTGGCGCCTGTTGACCACTTTGACTTGTCATTTGATTCGAAGATGCAGAACTGGAGCCATGAATAAGGAAACTGTGAGTATGAGAATCAGTAACAGAAGAGATCTGAGGTGTATTGATATCTGCATTAGGACGACCATAAAATACAGCAGACAATTCTGCGTACCCCATGTTTGTCTGCAGGTTGATTTTCCGACCGTTATGCTTGCTTAAATAGAAGCTGAATGATAAAATTCCAAACAAAAAAATCGTTAGAACGATTTAAAATCTGGGAGCTGGGTATAATTTGATTAAACTGAGAGCGATCACTGGTTGCCCTAGTTTATCGAAATTGAAAATTCTATTATGATAACTACAAAGAGAATGAATAACACGATTTCCGGAATACACATTTCCATATCTAGTTGATGGTTAACATGATATCAAAATCAGTAAAACCGAGAAAAAAAGTTTTCAAAGCTAGCTAAGGATGTACTTCTCTTCAGGTTTGGAAACACGAGTATATCTAACCAAGACCAGACTGCGATCATACTCCTTAAACTAAAAGTGGGATTTGTGAAGGTTTAATATAAATGTTTATGAGTGAACTTCTCCACTGTGATACTGTTATTTAAGTCAGAGATTTTGGAATTCGGTACGTCAAGTGGTGTTTACCAGTGGTATCCAGTAACCATTTTATTTGATTATATTACAGTTGTTTGTAAAAGAGACTGTTATTCAACTATTCAAAAACCCACATGAGATGTGGAGATGTTGACAAAACACAGTCGTTCGAATATCTTAAGAGACAACGACAGAATGTAGTCTGAAGTTAGAGAGCTAATAATGTCAAAAACTGGTAGTAATTTCGTGAATCCTTTTATTCCCTACCTCCTCATAGATCTTGAAACTCACTGTCATTTCATATTTTCCTTTTTTTGTTAGGCTGAAGTCAGTCAGTCAGTCAGTAATAACATGGAACTACGTACGTTCATCAGTCCGAGTTGCCATGCTACATTCGCACAGAGATAAATTTTCGATTCAAATCCCGTAAGGGTAGATGTGGTAAGAGTATAAGCAGTCATCGGAAAGATGAGAGTTTGAAGATGTTATTCAAAGAGTATAATCCAATGAAATAAATTTGGAAAGAGAAAAAATAGGAGACATGAAGAATTCAGAACACAAATAGTAGATGCACCTGCGCCACTGCAAACGATTTTGAGTCATGTCATTCAAGGTCTCTAACCATCGGTTGCTATCGTTTCTCGGATCCCAATCAGGTAGTCTACACCTACCAATATGGCTCAGTCTACTTGTCAGTGACTTCATGGATTTGTGCCATGTTTTGGTCTGGTCGCCCCTAGCTTTCTTCCAACCTACTCCTACACCGTAAAAGATTGCATATCGGGGCAGTCGGTGGTCGGGCATACGTAACACGTGTCCCAGCCATCTCAACTGATGAAGTTTCACTACTTCAATCGATTTGCCATCCTTACCTAGTACCCGTTTCCTAACAACTGTATTACTTACTCCGTGGTCCCAGGATATACGAACAATGTTTCGAAGACACCTATGATCGAATACCAGTAACCTACGAATATCCTTTACTCTTACCGGCTATGTTTCACTGCCATAAAGTAGAACGGAACGAATCGCTGAGCAGTAAATACGTCCTTTGGTTGGTAGACCTGATTCGGTTTGGGCACCCAGGCAGTATCACAGCCCTCACATATACTAAATGAGATCTGTGTGGCGCATATGTATTTGGTGCCTCGTACCAATATCTATGTGTTAAAATAAATAAATAAAATTGGTTGGTAGACGGATATCTCGCCTACGCCATAAATGACGCAAGTTGACAAAAGCTAGTCGAACTTTCGTCACACACCAGACCACAAGGGATGATGAGACTTCCCAGATAAGTGAAGAGTGATATGGTAACGTAAGCTGCTGAAAATTCATGGCTGCTTCAACACTGTTCACAATTTATATGATTGTACGGTTCAAAATTAGACCTGAACTATTATCTCTGGCGGTAAATGAAAAAAAATACTGACAATTATGCGATTTTTTAAATAGTAATTGCTTAAAAATCTATAAAAGAAACGATGCACAAAAAACCAGAAAGTTGAAGTTGTACGAAAGGTTATTAGTTTGTAAATCTGTAATCTGGTGAGCGACTAGTGTGAGGACTTTTCAGATTTATTATTTGATGCTTTATTAAACAAAATTTTTAATCACCAAAACAGATATAAATTATTGAAAGCAAATTAAACTACCAATATTACTTAAGCTACTAAAAAGACCGTTTCGCTGATAAAATGAAACTCAGTGTTGTAAGCATTTAGCATACCAATTGTCACTTATTTTTAGGGAGGTGGTTTGTGTTTAAAACATAGTTACACATTTGGAACTAAATACGATCATAATAACAATAGTCAATGTCTATTATGCAAAACACATGTGTACAAAATGACTTACTTTTTGTAAACTTTAAACGCTGTATCAGCTTCTTCTGGTAACGCTTCATTTGAATTAGTTACTTGAGTTGGCCAGAGACCAGTAGTTAATACACGAACGTACAGATCTAGGTTAAGATTGCGATTACCACTAGATAGTACTACATTGAATTCGTCCATGAGGGTTTTAGACACTGCCATATCTTTAAACATTCCTTCTAGTTTACTTGTGTATACAGCACCACATTCGGCCATAAGCTTGGATATCATAATCTTTTCTTGATCATCTGATTGACTTTTACTTAATAACAGCCTTTTTGCAAGATGCTTCTTGTAATAACCTTCAAATAGATCCTTTTCCTGTAAATATCGGAATAATACAATACACTTATCGAAAATGGCATCTACATCTTGGTCTGCCATACCTTTGGTGCCACGCTTTAGTTTCTCATCGATAAATAATGACAGAAATTCGGGAGAACGGGGATTTAAATTGACAAAGTACTCAAAATCAGAATTAATTTGATTACGAAATATTGTCTGATTATTAAGCGCTCTCGTTAGTAATTCATTAGCGCGATCGCGTAATTGAAGCAAATCTTGTATGTGCTGTTGGGGTGTTGATGACCCAGTATCACGTACAGTGTTTCGTCCTTGCTCTCTTAAGTACAGGCTAATGTAGTTACTCATTATTTTTGGTCCTTCTTCAACCCTACTTAAAACGCCATACATAGCAGCGATATCACTGAAGTGATCATGAGTTAACATATACGTTAATCCCGAATCTTCCATACCGACAATAGTTTCCATGTGTCGACTTATAAGCTCTTCTTCTAATACGACGACGATTTTGGGTTCCGTGGATGGGTCAAGATGGTGATGTGCTCTTCGAACTTCCTCCTCGATTCTTTGTTCGACTTTTTTAATATACAAGGAAGCAGAAGTATTCTCAGAAAGAAAATTTTCACTTTCTGTGCGGTAAAATTCTCTTGACTGCTCCAGAAATGGCTGTTCAAAATCTTCGAGGTAAACACGTAATGATCCGGCCCCTAACTGCACAAACATCTGACAGGCATCGCGAATCTGAGAACGCGATATTACTTCACCCCGGCGTTCCCTGCGCACCATATCTAACAGAGTTTTCTGCAAGTGCTCTCTAATAATTGGATAACGTACGACGAGATCGCAGAAAACAGTCATTCCCATTTTATAAACTCCATCAAGGTTATGGGGGCCAACATAGACACGATCCATGTACATAAGAATGTCACGAATCATTCCCATAGCAGTTTGGTGATCTTTCCAGCATGAGTTAAGGTAAGTTAAAAACTTATTATTTAGATTTTCAACAATACTATCGCGGATCTTGATCATATGTTCACGTACAACAGCCTCTGTTCCCGCATACAGACGTTCGCCGTGTTTTTGTAATATCAAAGTGTACGCATTGCGGTAGAGTTCTTCAAAGCTTAAACAACTGTTGTTTTTCTTTTGAATCTCGATTATCGCACTTTTAATCTGATCCCATAACTGATTGGCATATCTCTCATCTATTGAAGGAGGAAAAGCTTTGATTCGTACTTTAGCATTTGTCACTTCAGTTCGACGAGCACTGCTGCCTGTAGACATATCAGGTTTCTAAAGCAAAAAATAAATTAAAGAATAGCCGTTTGAATTTAGTCATGATATATATCGGATACAACAATGAGTTCGTTTTTATGAACTCATTAGGTAATCGTAATATCATCAAACTCACTACGGATAGCTGTTAACTAACCTACGATTATCGAGGCTTGTACATGGAGATAATGTCAGTCAGTCAATTGCAACGTAGGACCAGGTACATATGTGCATCGGTCCAAGTTGCCATACCGCATTAGCACAACAAGATGAACACCGGATTCATAAAGTAGTCACATCAAAGGTAGTAGTATGTAAAAGAAAGATTGTGTATAAGGATATAATACAGGAAGAAAGAATTAGTTTATAGAAAGAAAGACATGAAGCGGTTTTAATCTCATTTATTTATTTATTTTATTTGAACACATAAATATTGGTACAGGGGGGGCACCAAATATATATGCGCCACACAAAACAATGATGATTTGAAGAGAAGGAGAAAAGAGAAAAAAAAAGTAATGAACGTGGGGAAATATAAAAAAAAAAGAGAACAAAGGTGGGGGAAACGGAAAGGTACAATCAGAAGGGATCTTTCAGTTAAGGAAGATACAACCACTTTTTATGAAGTAAAGGAAGGTTACAGCAAGATCGCCACTGGCTTCTATTCTGAGCCATATCTGATAACGTCTCTAGCCACTGCGTTACACCGTCTCTCAGACCCCAGCCAGGGAGTCGTGAAGGACCAACAGAAGCCGGCCCTTTGCAGCTTTCTTTCATACCACGAAGCCATGTCATATACTGACCACCTCTCCGCTTTTTCCAACCAGTCCCAGAGTCGGCAAATAATGCACGACGAGGAATTCTCTGGGACGACATTCGTAGAACATGTCCAAGCCACCGAAGTCGGTGTTTCAAGATGGTGACACCAATTTCATTATCGTCTCTGTGACCGAACACTCGATGCCGAACCTCTGCATTACTGACATGGTGTTGCCACTGGATGCCAGCAATCCTTCGGAGACAACGATGATCGAACACAGAGAGTCGTCTAACATCCTCAACTCGGAGAGGCCAGGTTTCACAAGCATAGAGCAAAACTGCTCTCACCGTCGCGTTGTAGATCCGACCTTTTACAGCCAGACTAACATCACGAAGGCGCCAAAAATGGCCCAGATTGGCATAAGCCGCTCTGGCTTTCACTATACGTGCATTGGTCTCATCACTCACACCACCACCAGCACTTATGCAGCTACCTAGATACACGAACTTCTCGACTACTTCAATCTGCTCACCATCCAGAGTGAGTACAGGATTAGAATCCTGCCAGTCTTGTAGAAGTACTTTGCACTTCGAGGGTGCATAGCACATACCATACCTACGGACACTGATTGCCAACTGATTAAGTGCGGATTGCATGGCTTGAACATTCTCGCACAATAAGACAATATCATCCGCATACTCAAGGTCGAGAAGTCTTTCTCCAGGCAACAGATCCACACCACCATTACTTACATCCATCAGAGCTGTTTCCAGAATGTCATCGATGGCAAAGTTGAAGAGGAATGGTGAGATTGGGCAACCCTGCCTAACCCCACTGCTCGAATGGAATAGTGGAGAAAGGTGGTTGTATGCCCTCACTCTGCCTGAGGTGTTTGTGTATAGGGCTTTTAGGATGTTAATAAACTTCTCAGGCACACCCTTCTTCAATAAACAATCCCAGAGAACAGTTCTGTCCAACGAATCGAAGGCAGCCCTGATATCAAGAAACACTACGATTGTTGGCCTTTGATAAGTATGGCGATGTTCTAGCACTTGGCGGAGGGTGAAGATATGATCAATACATCCTCGACCAGAACGAAACCCAGCCTGCTCCTCGCGAGTCAATCCTTCTCGGGTTCTGAACAACCTACGAAGTATGACGGAAGCCAATAGCTTGGACGCAATCGGAAGTAGACTTATCCCCCGATAGTTGTTACAGGAACAACGTGAACCCTTTTTAAAGATAGGGACAACTATCGACTCATTCCATGACGTTGGTACACTCTCTAGTTCCCAGATCTTTGCAAACAACGTCGTCAGTCCCTTAGTCAGAAAGTCACCACCATCTTTAAAAAGAGCCGGAGGTAAGTCGTCTGGGCCCGGTGATTTGTAACGTTTCAAGAGTTGGAGTTCCTTGCGGACTTCCGCCTCATTTGGTGGATCAGTCGTCACCGGCCATGGAGGGCAGGACAGTCTGACCGATGTTGCTGGAGCAGCAGGCCAGTTGAACTGCCCTTCAAAGAATTCTACCCATCGTCCAAGACGTCGATGGATGTTAGTGATTGGCGTTCCGTCATCCTCGCAGATTGTTTCGCTCACACCAGACTTCTTGCTGCCAGTGGCTCGGATGAATTGGAAGAGCTTCCGGTAATTACCAGATGCAGCTGCTGCTTCCAACTCACTGGCACGCTCCGACCACCAGGCTTCTCGGTCCTTACGCAAGCTTTGCCCGATTTCATTACGTAACATCCTTCGTCTGTGGTCAAACTCACGGTCACCCGGAGTAGACCGACGGGCTTCAATCAATTGTAAGGAACCAGAAGAAACCCAGTGCTTGTAAGCGGGACGTTTCGCAAACCCACAACTGACTTGACCCGCCATTTTCATGGCGTCATGCAATTGCAACCAATGCTCATCTATACTTTTCGGTGGAATGGTAGCTAGCCTAGAAGCTAGCTCGGTTTGGTACTTACTAGCAACAGAAGTTGCAGCCAGCTTGCTAACATCAATCCTTTGGCGGCGGTCACTTCGTTGGCCACTGAAAAGTAAGGTAAGATTGGCGCCAGAGTCTTGAATACGGGTCTCTGATAGACAATACACGTCAATATTAAGACTTTCTAAAGACATAGCCAGCCCTATCTGTTGTCCGACCTGAATAAGTGTGCGAACGTTGAAGGCAGCCAGTTTGAATGGTGTACGTGGTTTCAGAAAAACTGCTTCAGTACTCATATTCGGTGGTAACATACAATTTTCAACCAGGCAGTGACTCAAGTACGTTTAGATAAAGCTGAATTTTCACCATAGGTGAGCTGCTGTCTAGGTCGAAATGGATACATAAAGTAGGAATAAGAGAGGGTGAATAAATGACGTGGTAATAATAATAATAGTACGAGTTATTTCAATGTTAATCAGATAGAAAGGAATATTTTCCATAAGCAAATTGTTCATCATCATGGTTTTAGTGCGTGGGCTGAGATACTGCCCGGGTGCCCAAACCGAAGCAGGTGGTTTTCTTAGGGGGCCACACCTCGAGCCTTCGACCCAAGGGTCTAGTCCACACGGCAGTGGAGCATCGTGAGGAGATGCAGTCCCATGGAAGCCGGTGACCAAAAGTTGGTTCATACGCCATTTGTTCCTTCAGGATACTGGAGCCCATGTGCACCATATAGTTGGGATCCGGTTATAGCGCCGGACGTTCGCTTTTCGTTCTCTCATTTTCGTAAACAACACCCCCGCCACGAGAAGGCAGTGACTAGGACTTCCCTGGCAGAGGCTGTATACGCGTGGCCGTGTGAGAGTATTTCGAGAGGGAGGGCGAACCCTTCCCGCTCTCGGCCATACCAGGGCATTTGGGGGAAGACAGAGAGTGTATGCACCGACGTCATTGTGATCGATTCTGAGCCATGTCACCAAGACTCTCCAACCATTGGTTATGATAGTCACGCGGATCCCAACCAGGCAGTCTGCATCTACCAACATGGCTCAAACCAGAAGTTAGTGACTTCAAGCACTGATGCCACGTTTTGGTTTAGCCGCCCCTAACTTTCTTCCAATTATCCCTAACACCGGTTAGCATTGAGCGTCGTGGTAATCGGTGTTCAGGCATACGCAACACGTGGCCCAACCATCTCAGTCGATGAAGATTCATAACCTCATCAACTGATTTACCATCATTCCCTAATACTCTGCGTCTAACCTTACTATTACTTACCTGGTGATTCCAGCAAATACCAGCAATATTTCTAAGACATCTGTGGTCAAACTTACGAGTATCTTCAACTCTTAGTGGCCATGTTTCGCAGCCGTAAAGTAGAACAGAACGAACTGCAGCGCAGTATACTCGACCCTTAATTGATAGACGGATATCTCGCCCACACCATAGGTGACGTAAGTTGGCGAAAGTCAAACGAGCTTTCTGAATCCGTGCTGAGATTTCGTCAGACACCAACCCATTAGGGCTAATCAGACTTCCAAGATAAGTGAAGTTGTCGACGCGTTCGACTACTTCACTCCTTATCCCTAATTCTGGTGTTGACGCAGACCAGTCCTGAAGCAACAACTTGCATTTAGAGGGAGAGAAGCGCATCCCAAACATTCTGGCATGAATGCTCAGTGCTACCAAAAGACTCTGCATTTTATCAGCGTCTTCACCAAACAGGACTATGTCATCTGCCTATTCTAAGTCGATAAGTGGACCTCCTGGTAGGAGATCAATACCCGAGAATTCAGTCGATGACAGCGTTATTTCCATCAGGAAGTCTATGATAAAGTTAAACAAAAAAGGGGAAAGTGGACAGCCTTGAAGGACCCCACTTGAGGTTGCAAAAACAGATGACAGTTTGCCATAAACTCTGACTCGACTAGTAGTGTTCGAGTAAAGAGCCTTCACAAGGTTTATGTACTTCTGAGGTACGCCTGTCAATGACAGACACTGCCACAGAACCTCTCGATCTACAGAGTCAAATGCTGCTTTTAAGTCGAGGAAGACCACCATTGTTGGACGCCGATAAGTATGGAGATAATGTCAAAAGTGAGGTCATTTAATACCTCTAATTCTAGCGAGATATGTTCAGTGTAAAATGCAAAAAATTTTTTTACAACAATTGACAATTGTCCACTTCTTAATTTTGAAGTGACGCTAATGAAAAGTTACTTCTTGGATTTTAATAATATTAAATCTGATAACTGAATACTGACTTTTTACTTATTTTGTTTTGATATAGAGCCTCAGCAAAAAATCTCGATACGAAGGATTCTAAGTCTCGCTCTCCTATTTTTGGGATGGATTTTTGATGTAAAGGAAAGGATTTTCTGTTAAATTTCTGGACATGTTACACAAGACCAAGTTTTAGGTGAACTCCGAGTACTTGGGTATAAGGTACACTCTAAGTGAGGAATAATGATACCAGTCAGTTACCCAAACTGAGAAAGGTAGGGAAGTGTTTGAGTACCACTCTACCTACTTCAGTTTAGTCAGCCTGATAGCATCACTAATCCTCGCACAAGGTGGCTCAAAGCTGAGCACACAAATCTGTACTTCGTAAATGAGTTATGTTGCTATACCTCAACAAAATTGTAACAGCTTAAGTGATACGTTTGATCGAAACAGAACTAGAGCAATTAAAGATCTATCAAGAGTATATTAGAAACAAATAGTACCTAATGTCTTTCGAGGGTAAACTAAACGTACCAAAGTTTTTGAATTATAATGAAGTCTTTATTAAGTCGACATAGACGGTTAAAGTTATCACGAAAATGTTTTATGAGTTAGAACAAGATATTACTCAGAAATCAGAATCCTAGCTACAAAGACATGGAGTAAGTACCATTCATTCACTACTCTTGATAATGAGTCAAGGAATCTAAAAAAAACTTATCAGGCAATTAAGTGTGATGACATTCAGGTAGTTTAGTCTAGTTTACTGTGGCTTTATGGATGGGGGAATCCTTTAGTAATCGATATCAATCGAGTATATGGTAAATATCACTTACTAATAAAATAATTACGAGTATACTGTCTGGAGCCCCTATGGGGCTTCTGGCGGTCCCAAGCCCAGATAAAGGAGGAGGGTTGGGCATAGGGTTAGCGAGCACATCTCGTAGTAAACCAACTCGCTAAAAAAACGCTAACCAGAAAAAATTATTCAAACCATTTAAACTCTGCCCTGAGAGTCAGAATGTCTTCATTTAGAAGAGTTATGACGCCTCATGGTGAAAGCCGAGATCCTTCGGAAGTCACGAGGCCGATGCCCCTTCTGACAACCAGAGCAACCATTTATTTAGGTGCATGGAATGCTAGTACAGTGTGGGAGACTGGGAGAATTTTCCAAATTGTTGCAGAAATGAGGAGATACAATCTGGAGGTGCTCAGAATCAGTGAAACACATTGGACGCAGGTTGGACAACAACGACTAGCTTCAGGAGAGCTTCTGTTATACTCCGACCATGAAGAAGAAAATGCCCCACATACACGTAGATTTGCATTGATGCTATCCAAACAAGCACAAAATGCACTTATAGGATGGGAATCTCATGGACCAAGAATCATTAAAGCCTCCTTCAAAACAAAGAAAGAGGGCATTACAATGAACGTCGTCCAATGCTATGCGCCTAAAAACGACTACAATAAAGACGTTAAAGATCAATTCTACGGTAGGCTGCAGTTAATCATCGAGAAGTGCCCAACAAAGGACTTGACCATTCTGATGGGAGACCTAAATGCCAATGTTGAAATGGACAACACTGGATATGAAGACATCATGGACTGGGAGAAAGGAACGAAAATGGTGAGAGATTTGCAAACCTATGTGTCTTTAATAAACTGGTCATAGGGGGCACTATATTTCCACACAAATGCATACACAAAACCACATGGACTTCACCGTATCACACTACGCAGAACCAAATCGATCATATCTGCGCAAACAAAAAGTTCAGGAGGAAAATGGAGGATGTGAGAACCAAAAGAGCTGATATAGCATCAGATCATCCACTGGTCGCCAAGATGAAATTGAAGCTTAAGAAGCACTGGACAACGGAGCGGACATCACAAAAGTTTAATACGGATCTTCTTCGGGATACTCACAAACCCAATAAATTCAAGATAGCCCTCAGCAATAGGTTCTAGGCCTTTTATGATCTACTCAGTTGAGAGGAAACTACTAGGTAGGGCAACTTGAAACGGATAAAAGAGGCAATAACTTGAACATGTCATGAGGTTTTGGGCTACAAAAAACACAACCACAAGGAATAGATCACTGCTGATACACTGGATTAGACTCAAGAAAGGAGGAACAAGAAGGCAGCAATCAATACCAGCCGAACAAGAGCAGAAAAAGGCAAGGTACAAGCTGAATACACAGAACTAAACAAGTTAAGAGGAACATCAGAACAGACAAACATAAACATGTAAAAGATTTAGCAATGACGGCGGAAGAAGAACAAGTACCAACATCTGGAAAGGAGGACACCTGATCAAGATACCAAAGAAAGGCGATCTCAGCAAGTGTGATAACCACAGGGGCATCACTCTTCTCTCAATACCAGGAGAAGTCTTCAACAGAGTATTGATAAATAGAATGAAGGACTCCGTAGACACCCAATAGGCTAGATTCCGTAAGGATAGATCGTTTATAGACCAAATTGCAACACTACGGATCATTGTGGAACAATCAATTGAATGGGATTCATCACTCTACATCAACTACATTGACTACGAAAAAGCACTTGATAGCGTGGACACAACAACACTATGGAAGCTTCTTTGATACGACGGCGTGCCTGAGAAGATAGTCAATATTATATGGGATTCCTATGATGGATTAAACTGCAAAATTTTGCATGGAGGACAGTCGATAAAGTCGTTCGAGGTAAAGACCGGTGTCAGGCAAGGTTGCTTACTCTCACCCTTTCCTCTTCCTCCTGGTGATCGACTGGATCATGAAGACGTCAACATCTGGGGGAAGCATAGGGTACAGTGGACAGCTAAGATGCAGTTGGACGATTTGGATTTCGTAGATGATCTGGCTCTTCTGTCGCACACGCAACAACAAATGCAGAAGACAACCAGTGTAGCTGCAGCCTCAGCAGCAATAGGTCTCAATATACACAAAGGGAAAAGCAAGATTCTTCGATACAACACAGCATGCACCAATCCAATCACAATTGACGGAGAAGATTTGGAAGATGTAAAAACCTTTACATATTTGGGCAGTATCATCGATGAACACGGTGGGTCTGATGCAGATGTGAAGGCACGGATTGGCAAAGCAAGAGCAGCATATTTACAACTGAAGAATATCTGGAACTCAAAACAATTGGCAACCAACACCAAGGTCAGAATTTTCAACGTAAATGTCAAAATAGTTCTACTGTATGGGGAGGAAACCCGGAGAATTACGAAAGCCATCATCCAGAAAATACAAGTGTTTATTAACAGCTGTCTACGCAAAATACTTTGGACCCGTTGGTCAGACACTATAAGCAACAACCTATTGTGGGAGAGAACAAACTAGATCCCAGCGGAGGAAGCTTTGGAAGTGGACAGGACACAAGGCAAATTTAATTTAATTTAACACATAGATATTGGTACAAGGAGGCACCAAATATATATGCGCCACACAGATCTCATTTAGTATGTGTGAGGGCTGTGATACTGCCCGGGTACCTAGATCGAGGCAAGCAAGCCCTCACATGGAATCCTCAAGGCCAAAGAACACACTACTCTGAGAAATGAAGACAGACATGAGAAAAATGAACAAAGATTGGACGGAACTGGAAAGGAAGGCCCAGGACAGAGTGGGTTGGAGAACGCTGGTCGACGGCCTTTGCTCCGTGGGGAGTAACAGGCGTAAGTAAGTATTCCTTGGGATCGGGATTCTCCAGTTGGTTGTTAATGACCATTTAGTGGAACGAGTTAACATTTACAAAGTACTGAAAAGATCGAGATGTTGGATGCGTCCTCAAACTCGATTTTCTTAGCACAAACTGTTAATCGAAGGGCTAATGATGTTTATTAGAGGACTTATGTACAGTGTTTGGAAGGTTATTGTGAAATAACGTTTGAGTCCAATTAACGAACAAAACGTTGTAGTTAACAATGTACAACCGATAACAGTTAAAACTTCGTTCAGTGAATACTACCAGTATTTAAGAACAGCCAATATGCCAAGCAAATATTAGTATTACTGAGCATGTAGAACATAAAAATCTATCTGTACCTTAATGTCTTGAACTTTACATACTAAGTATTATCATTGGCTATCCAAACCCACCGCCAAACAAAAAGTTGTCTTACTACATCCCCCATTTTGTCCCAGTTATATGGAGTAGTGGGTTAATATTCAGAGCAATTGACTTTATAATCCTGGTCTAGAAATTCAAACCTGGGGCTAGCTACTTAATTTTGGGCAGCATGGTTGTGTCGTTAGTCCTCACATAAAGACAAATGATTAAACGTCGCATACAAAAACCTGTGCCTGAGTTGTAAAATGTGCTTAAGGTGTATACATCAAATTTAGTGATAGGGTACTAAGTCATTACATTCTGGGATGATGATACAGAACATAGGTACACAAGTGACATGAATGGAGGCATTCTGGTTGACCATTTCGACTGATGCACAGCACACGAGGAGGGGAGGGCAAAGTGGGCCTTACAAAGAGCTACTACAAAGAGTTTAGAACCACGGACTGACAATGTACTACTTATAGGTATAATTACCAAGGTTTTACTTGATAATTTAGAATAATTTGAGCATTGGGTAGATTGTTATAAATAAATAATATATTTTTAAAATCCAAATGAGTAGAAAAATTAGATTTTCTGACGTTTCGTGACTTAGTGTAGACCACTTCTTTAGAGAATAATGTACTACTTAACTGTCAAAAGGAAATTCCCCTGAATTACATCCACAAACAGATTTGCTTCAATCCACACACCTCGTATACACTATAATGTAAATTATTTACCTAATAAAGATTTATCTGCTTAGATTTGAGCCCACACTTTTCTGCAAGCCGTTCGTACTGCACAGTTGCCCAGACCCATGTAGAATGCTCTGGTACGGCCGAGAGTGGGGAGAGTCCGCTCTCTCTCTCGAAATGCTCTCACATGGCCACGCGTATATAGTCCCTGCCAGGGAAGTCCTACTCACTGCCTTCTCGTGGCAGGGGTGTTGTTTACGAAAATGAGAGGAGGAAAAGCGGATTTCCGGCTCTTTAACCGGATCCTAAACCAATGGTGCACGTGGGCTCCAGTATCCTGAAGGAACAAATGGCGTATGAACCAATCGTTGGTCACCGGCTACCATGGGACTGCATCTCCTTACGATGCCCCACTGCCTTGTAGATCAGACGTTCAGGTCGAAGGCTCGGGGTGTGGCCCCCTAAGAAAACCACCTGCTTCGGTTTGGGCACCCGGGCAGTATCACAGCCCTCACACAAATCAATTGAGATTCGTGTGGCGCATATGTATTTGGTGCCTCCTTGTACCAATACCTATGTGTTAAAATAAATAAACCTAAGTAGAATCTGAATTCGAGACGAGTTGAGTGGTTGAAACACCACATATAACTAACTAGTGGAACGAATTCTACTTTCTGATGAGACAAAGAATTCAGATAGACGATCAGGAAAGAAGTGATACGCAAAGCGGGTTGACTGTATGTTTGATAACTTCCATCCGTCGATCAGAGACCACTACAATGAGCTTTTTTACTGTCACATGTATGAGGGGCTCATTAGAAGTTTGTGGCAGAAGTACAGGGACGCTGTGCTTATCTATTCTAATGCTTAAGTTTATTAAGCAATGGAGTAGTCCGAAATATCAAAGAAAAAACGAGCGGCCCATACAGCAATAATAAATGCGACTGTTTTGATGGATACATTTCAGGGGTCGGGATAGTCACCAATAGCAAACACAGACATTCATGCCCATGCGCTGGACCTGCTTTTTATCATTTCACATAATGATATTTCTGCATTAGTCATGCCTTTTCCAGTTATAGCACAGACTAATTATACAGAGTTATCTACATACTAACTTACACTATTAGTTTTAACTTTTTAATTAACTAACGCTGTTAGTGTTAATTCTCGGAGACCCAATTCGTAGAAAGATGGAAAGGTATTGACTTATGTTCGCATATAGAAGGGGTATGAATATGAGACCAAAATTAAAACCAACTACTGACATCCCTTTTAGATAAATATGAGATAAACCCGCTGTGGTATATAGTTTACATAATATCTGCCAAGAATCCAAGCATTTAAGAGCTGTTTGCAACTTATGCTGGGAACTATGATCATATTAAGACAGTGGGAACTAGTTGTTAACTTTTTATTTGAAACTAAAACTAGGTTCGATGTATATTCTAGTATAAGTCTTGAGCAAACAATTGCCTCTTGAAGGTTCTCAAAAAATAAAATAAGGTTACATGGAGACCTTTTTAATGAACATGAGTCAGTGACTAAAGAAACAATGTTAAGTATGACTTGAAATATGCCTCATATATCTCACTAACTGAATTAGTAACACACCAACGTCTGAGACCATAAGTCGCGCCACAGGTGCGGGTCTAAACAAATAATCTTTTCATTTATGAATAAATCAAATTTGTTTAGAACGTCTTCATCTTCTTTTGAACAAAATAAGATCCCTTGCCTGAAGTTGCCTCTCCCTACTCTTAATGGATTACTGATGTACTACGCAGTCACTGCAGACAGCTGTAGAAGTAAATAAATCCCAAAAATGTGTAGTTTTTGGTATGTCTACGACGTTGACACTGGACTCACTAGTTTTAATGAACAAGCCGCAGATGGAGGCCTTCGATCACGCATCCGCATCAAATCAAAAGTGACTAGGCCGTGCTGCGCATCTTTCACGACAAACAGCCAACTTAAATCAAACGATTCTCAACTTATTCATGAAATATTTGACTCATGCCCAAATTCTAGATCGGAAACTGGATTCCATAAGGGTCGACCGAGTATTAAAAAATTACGACGATACAGATCATTGTTGAACAATCATTTTAATGGAATTCGACACTATGCATCAACTTCTTCAACTATGAGATGTTTAACAGTGTGGATTTGAAAATCTTATGGAACCTGCTTCAACACTATGTTGTGCATGAGAATGTTGTCACCATCATACGTAATTCATACTATGAACTATACTGTGCGTTGTGCGTGGAGGACAGCTTATAGATGCAATCCAAGTGAACACCGGTGTCAGACAAAGGGTAATTAGTAAAAGACGTTGGAAGTGGATAGGACATACTTTGCAGAAGTTGTGAAATCTATTCACGAGGCGATCCCGTATTATGGAATGCTGAAGGGTAAAGGAAAGAAGTAAGACTGAAGAATAAGTTGTATTGAGAATCGGAGGCATCCATCAATGGAATGAATAGTGACTGTAATCAACTTGGAAGGACAGTCCAGGACAGAGTATGTTGGAGGATCCTGGTTGAGAGCCTACTCTCCTCTACGTGAAGTATCAATAAATATCCATTTTTCTCGCCGTTGCTTATAAGTGCTAAGTTTATCCTAGCATGTTGAAGTTATTATCTGTTTAGTGCCTTCCCGTTTCCTCTTCATGGTAATTATTTCTTCCAGTAGATCTTCTGATGTGTTTCGCTCACTGCAAACAGAGCCGTTTTCTATCTTCTTATCTCTGATGCTATTTCAGTAATTCTACTGTACTCCTTTTTCTTTCGAACTTTCCTTCTATTAATATTTATTGTTTCCTTGCTTGTCGGGATAAGAGTCGTCGTGTGGACATCACCATGAGGCGTCATGGTTTTTCTTATATATGTTGTTTTGATTACAGTGAGGTGTGGTCAGTTTGTGCAAAGAAAGTAGAATGAATGCTCATATATTGTCAGTTTCTATGTTAAGCCCACACAGTTTATTCTAGCTTCCGGACAGGCCAGTTTATTCGTTCTTCTTGAGTCGCATTATGACCCTGTTAGTTATTAGCTTATCAACCTTGATTGCTTTAAGTGAGTGTACTATAGTGCATTTCTCACCTTACTTATCACATGTCTGTAGTATATTTTATATTTGACTATAAATATCGATCCACGCTTGGTCAAAATGAGTTTGTTCACATGCCTTCTTCACCGTGCGTTACTTCGCTTCGCTTCTCCGATCGTTTTTCTCAATCAATGATTGCATGAAGTTTACGTATTCGATATCCATTCTCGTATTTGACCTATTTAATTCTATGGTTATATACAAGGAGTGGAGATATGTATAAGTCGATAACGATAATCACACGACCAAACTGAAGTCAGATACAGTGTCACTAAACTCCTATATTGTTTTTTATTTTCTACTGTAATCGATTTGTCGGTTTGTCTTGCTAAGCATTAAAAAACATAACTGTACCCTGTAAAGCAAATGAAGTTTAAACCAAGTCATATAAACTGGCAGCTTTATGATTGCATTAAGCATAAGGCAGATTGCTATTACGAATAACTGTTTCATCTAGCACTGCTTCAATTAGATTTTACATATGTACTATCGATTTTTTCGCTGTTGATGATGACAATAGGGGATAACTCTTTCATCCCTTGATGTATACCCAGTGGGTGGTTTACTAGGCTAATATAAAATACGATGATCTACATCTAGTAAAGCCTGATAGTTTAATTAAAAACAATATCATGTCTTACTACAGCTTTGTATTGTTTGTTTGAATCTTCACATTTTTGTTTAGGGCTGCAATCGCTCAGTCTACTAAGTGGATTGTCTCTATATTGCCTTAGGTACAATCAGCTGATGAGTTCCAAATGAGACAGAACACTTATCACGGAATACACTGCTAGAGACCGTCCATCTTTTCTTAATATTATGCTTTTTGTTTCACGAAGAGGGTTTTTAATATTCACTTTAATTATCCAAGCTATTAGAACTTTGATTGTAATGAGCATTTTCTGTCCAAAGATATAATTTCAGTGGAAAGGAAGTAATATAAAGTACTTGATTTTTAAATTTCTTTCTTTCCAGATGGTGGTTCAAATTATGTCTTTTATGCGCTCTCGAAAATACTTCCAAATATGCTTCCTTAACCATCAAATGATTGTAGGATACAAACACTCGGTAATTAACTTAGGATGTTATCACTATCTATTTAATTCTTATTTACTATGTTACAAAATTAAGTGAACGAACTGATGTATTCACTTTGCTATAATACAACAATAATTTTTTAGTTTAACCGCATTCCTTGTTTCATTTAGTGTTGTATGGTTTTATTTATTGTAGAAGTAAAAAATGTAATATCCCATCAATTAAGTCATTCGGATTTAAATGAGTTGTTGTTAGTCTACAGAAATAGGCAATCAGTATTCAACGCCAATGTTTGAATTCTTATTATGGCAAACTGATAACTAAGTTTTTCATGCTTCACACGTCTCTTTTCTGGATGTTAGCCAAATTTCGTTTATAGATTTGTTAATTGGTGTGAAATAACAAGAAATTACCCCGTATATTTTACTGTATTTTCCATAATTGTTTACACAAACTACGATATGTTTATCATATACTGATTGGAGAGACCCAATGTTTCATTTTAATATTTACTTGGTAAATGTGTACTTTATCGTTCATTCTATTTTCTGAATATTTTTCTATGTAACAAAGTCTTTATCTAACCACCTGTTACTTAATCATATAATTTTTTAAAATAAAGCAAATATCCGTAAAATATACAGTAACCTCATTATTGAGTATAATGTACACTTAGATTACGAGATTTTTTAAGCTGAGTTTACGAGATAATAATATAACAGATAATATCTGTAAGAGTTCTAGTCTATAGTGAGTCCTTTGTAAATGTTTGATTTTATGGAACCTAATGTTAGACATTTTTATTTAAAATGTATCACTGTCTATTATTCATTTAGTTGTAGTAATATCATTTCAATATCAAAATGGAGCACTGATCGTATTCACCTTTGTTTCTTAATCCTCTCTGTCTAGTGAAAGCTAAATTACAGGCCATTTGTAAGTTTTATATCTTTAATATCTTTGATGTAACAAAGTTCAGAAAATACCTAGGATTTATATCTGGAGATGGGTATCAAGAAAAGTGAAAATATTATAAAGTTGTAAGAGTTTGATCCATGTACACACATTTAATTTCGTAACAGCCATAGACTTTATTAGTATTGAAACTTGATTCCAGTATTTTATCATTTCTAATAGTTAACAGACAAAGTATGTTGACTGTCATAATAAATATAATCTCTGGTTAGTCTACATTCAATAACTAAAGAAATTACTAAATAAAACACTTCAAGCTGACAAGGAAATTACAAATCAAGTTCTACAAGGCAATGCACATTTTTCTGTTATGTTTCTATTATTTGTCCCTGAGGAAAAAAACATTTAACAGAAAAATCAATTAAATTAAGGTTGACGGTACTACAAATTGTGATGCTATTGAACAATAGAGGGCGAAAAACTATCGCATTTATTTATCATGTGTGTATTTATGTAATTTCATTGACTTTCCTGAAATTATTATTATCAATGCAAAAGATAGTGTGTTGAGAATCAGTATTATAACACTTCTACAATGTGTTGGGATATAGTATGATGAATAATGACAAAAGGACGACGATACTTATTAAGAATCTTTACACCACAATAGTAACTACTTATCAACTGCATAAAAGTTAAGTACAATTTCTGCTCGACGAAATAGAAAGACACGAAACAGGAATAAACATCTAAGGAATAGCACTACCACTTGAAAAAGCGTTCGCGGTCATAAAAACCAAAATATTAAGTAAATACATTGAATAATAAACCCATTATTTGCATATTTTACTTAATTGTGATAATTGATTTTTAAGTCTTTCATCTCATATGCCTGAAAGCTACAAACAAAATGAAAACGTTACGATTGACTTTTGTTCCCAAGATATCTTGCCTCCGATTCTCAATGCAACTTTTTCTTCGGTCTTCCTTCTTTCCTTTTCCCTTCAGCATTCCATAATACGGGATCGCCTCGTGAATAGATTTCACAACTTCTGCAAAGTATGTCCTATCCACTTCCAACGTCTTTTACTAATTTCCTCTTCAGTTGGAAGCTGATTTGTTCTCTACCACAGAAGACTGTTGCTGATGGTATGTGGTCAATGGATATTGAGCATTTTGCGTGGACAATTGTTTCTAAATACTTGCACATATTTGACTATGTTTGTGGTAGTTCTGTAAGTTTCAGCTCTGTACAGTAGAATTGTCTTGGGGTTTGCATTGAAGATTCTGGCCTAGATAGTAGTAATAACCCCTAGGTAACACTGTTGATAACAGTGTTGTAAAACAAAAAGTAATTTCACTATCTAACAAACTATTTAATTCACATTACGGTTTATGCAGCATCTATCATTTTACAAAATACACGTAGCGTTGTAGTGATTCCGTTCACTTAATTACTTGTGTTTTTCATACACTACTTATTGAAGAGAACTTTTCACTTAAAAGATTGATGAAAATCATGTTATACATTTCGAAAATAATGCTGTACTCTGAATTTGTTGCACCTCAGATTATGAATTTAACTTTGATTTTATGTTTTATAATATTAAAATTCTTGTAATAAATGCTCTGTAAAAATTTATGAATCATGTCCTTAAAAACAATGAAACCATTTTATTTTCTAGATAATCCCTCTCCATTTATACTAACCTGATCACATCTGTAAATTGATGTTCATTTAACAATTATTTATAGAATTAGCTGCAAATGTAGCCCGATAAAATCGATTTAAAATGATGAATTCAAAGGTTCGATGCTTACATTCAAAGCTCAATTCGATTTATTGTTTTTATAGTTTTGTCTTAATTATATAACTTGCAACTAGACGATTTGGACTTTGCAGATGATCTAGCTTTTCTATCTCATACACAGTAACAAATGCAGGTTAAAACAACCAGTGGGAAAGAAGTTTCTGTATCAGTAGGCCACAACATACACAAGAGAAAAAGCAAGATCCTCAAATACAACACGGAGAACACCAAACCAATCATACTTGATGAAGAAACTCTGGAAGAGGTGGAAACGTTCACGTACATGGGCAGCAGTATCATCATAAACAAGGGGTATGTGACGCAGATGCAAATGCAAGAGCAGTTCAAGAGCACATGCAACTCAAAACAATTATCAGCCAACATAGAAGTTAGAATCTTCAATGCAAACCCCAAGACAATTCTACTGTACAGAGCTGAAACTTACAGAACTACCACAAACATAGTCAAATATGTGCAAGTATTTAGAAACAATTGTCCACGCAAAATGCTCAATATCCATTGACCACATACCATCAGCAACAGTCTTCTGTGGTAGAGAACAAATCAGCTTCCAACTGAAGAGGAAATTAGTAAAAGACGTTGGAAGTGGATAGGACATACTTTGCAGAAGTTGTGAAATCTATTCACGAGGCGATCCCGTATTATGGAATGCTGAAGGGAAAAGGAAAGAAGGAAGACCGAAGAAAAGTTGCATTGAGAATCGGAGGCAAGATATCTTGGGAACAAAAGTCAATCGTAACGTTTTCATTTTGTTTGTAGCTTTCAGGCATATGAGATGAAAGACTTAAAAATCAATTATCACAATTAAGTAAAATATGCAAATAATGGGTTTATTATTCAATGTATTTACTTAATATTTTGGTTTTTATGACCGCGAACGCTTTTTCAAGTGGTAGTGCTATTCCTTAGATGTTTATTCCTGTTTCGTGTCTTTCTATTTCGTCGAGCAGAAATTGTACTTAACTTTTATGCAGTTGATAAGTAGTTACTATTGTGGTGTAAAGATTCTTAATAAGTATCGTCGTCCTTTTGTCATTATTCATCATACTATATCCCAACACATTGTAGAAGTGTTATAATACTGATTCTCAACACACTATCTTTTGCATTGATAATAATAATTTCAGGAAAGTCAATGAAATTACATAAATACACACATGATAAATAAATGCGATAGTTTTTCGCCCTCTATTGTTCAATAGCATCACAATTTGTAGTACCGTCAACCTTAATTTAATTGATTTTTCTGTTAAATGTTTTTTTCCTCAGGGACAAATAATAGAAACATAACAGAAAAATGTGCATTGCCTTGTAGAACTTGATTTGTAATTTCCTTGTCAGCTTGAAGTGTTTTATTTAGTAATTTCTTTAGTTATTGAATGTAGACTAACCAGAGATTATATTTATTATGACAGTCAACATACTTTGTCTGTTAACTATTAGAAATGATAAAATACTGGAATCAAGTTTCAATACTAATAAAGTCTATGGCTGTTACGAAATTAAATGTGTGTACATGGATCAAACTCTTACAACTTTATAATATTTTCACTTTTCTTGATACCCATCTCCAGATATAAATCCTAGGTATTTTCTGAACTTTGTTACATCAAAGATATTAAAGATATAAAACTTACAAATGGCCTGTAATTTAGCTTTCACTAGACAGAGAGGATTAAGAAACAAAGGTGAATACGATCAGTGCTCCATTTTGATATTGAAATGATATTACTACAACTAAATGAATAATAGACAGTGATACATTTTAAATAAAAATGTCTAACATTAGGTTCCATAAAATCAAACATTTACAAAGGACTCACTATAGACTAGAACTCTTACAGATATTATCTGTTATATTATTATCTCGTAAACTCAGCTTAAAAAATCTCGTAATCTAAGTGTACATTATACTCAATAATGAGGTTACTGTATATTTTACGGATATTTGCTTTATTTTAAAAAATTATATGATTAAGTAACAGGTGGTTAGATAAAGACTTTGTTACATAGAAAAATATTCAGAAAATAGAATGAACGATAAAGTACACATTTACCAAGTAAATATTAAAATGAAACATTGGGTCTCTCCAATCAGTATATGATAAACATATCGTAGTTTGTGTAAACAATTATGGAAAATACAGTAAAATATACGGGGTAATTTCTTGTTATTTCACACCAATTAACAAATCTATAAACGAAATTTGGCTAACATCCAGAAAAGAGACGTGTGAAGCATGAAAAACTTAGTTATCAGTTTGCCATAATAAGAATTCAAACATTGGCGTTGAATACTGATTGCCTATTTCTGTAGACTAACAACAACTCATTTAAATCCGAATGACTTAATTGATGGGATATTACATTTTTTACTTCTACAATAAATAAAACCATACAACACTAAATGAAACAAGGAATGCGGTTAAACTAAAAAATTATTGTTGTATTATAGCAAAGTGAATACATCAGTTCGTTCACTTAATTTTGTAACATAGTAAATAAGAATTAAATAGATAGTGATAACATCCTAAGTTAATTACCGAGTGTTTGTATCCTACAATCATTTGATGGTTAAGGAAGCATATTTGGAAGTATTTTCGAGAGCGCATAAAAGACATAATTTGAACCACCATCTGGAAAGAAAGAAATTTAAAAATCAAGTACTTTATATTACTTCCTTTCCACTGAAATTATATCTTTGGACAGAAAATGCTCATTACAATCAAAGTTCTAATAGCTTGGATAATTAAAGTGAATATTAAAAACCCTCTTCGTGAAACAAAAAGCATAATATTAAGAAAAGATGGACGGTCTCTAGCAGTGTATTCCGTGATAAGTGTTCTGTCTCATTTGGAACTCATCAGCTGATTGTACCTAAGGCAATATAGAGACAATCCACTTAGTAGACTGAGCGATTGCAGCCCTAAACAAAAATGTGAAGATTCAAACAAACAATACAAAGCTGTAGTAAGACATGATATTGTTTTTAATTAAACTATCAGGCTTTACTAGATGTAGATCATCGTATTTTATATTAGCCTAGTAAACCACCCACTGGGTATACATCAAGGGATGAAAGAGTTATCCCCTATTGTCATCATCAACAGCGAAAAAATCGATAGTACATATGTAAAATCTAATTGAAGCAGTGCTAGATGAAACAGTTATTCGCAATAGCAATCTGCCTTATGCTTAATGCAATCATAAAGCTGCCAGTTTATATGACTTGGTTTAAACTTCATTTGCTTTACAGGGTACAGTTATGTTTTTTAATGCTTAGCAAGACAAACCGACAAATCGATTACAGTAGAAAATAAAAAACAATATAGGAGTTTAGTGACACTGTATCTGACTTCAGTTTGGTCGTGTGATTATCGTTATCGACTTATACATATCTCCACTCCTTGTATATAACCATAGAATTAAATAGGTCAAATACGAGAATGGATATCGAATACGTAAACTTCATGCAATCATTGATTGAGAAAAACGATCGGAGAAGCGAAGCGAAGTAACGCACGGTGAAGAAGGCATGTGAACAAACTCATTTTGACCAAGCGTGGATCGATATTTATAGTCAAATATAAAATATACTACAGACATGTGATAAGTAAGGTGAGAAATGCACTATAGTACACTCACTTAAAGCAATCAAGGTTGATAAGCTAATAACTAACAGGGTCATAATGCGACTCAAGAAGAACGAATAAACTGGCCTGTCCGGAAGCTAGAATAAACTGTGTGGGCTTAACATAGAAACTGACGTGTTGTGCTTCTCCACGAGGAGTAACAGGCGTAAATAAGTATTGTTTAATTGTTAAGTAATTACACATGATATTGTTTACTTAAATCCTCCCATTAATGTTTGGGACTGCAAATGATCAGATACATACAGCATCCAATTCCCGAATAGGACGAAACGTGCGCCCTGGATTCCACTGCCAGCCGCTATCCATCTTTGCTTATTAAGTTACCAGATTATATATATTTATACTTCCTTTATTATAAGTTTTTATTTGATCTATTGACTACTATTATACGATTTATTATGTTTTAGTTATTCCTAATGTATTAGCTACGGTTTGATTTGCTTGTATACAAACTACTTATGTCTGAAATATACGATTCTTGCAGTGGAAGCTGAGATTGTGTTCTGGACTCAAACGGACAGAACTAGGAGGGAAGAACTAATAAGAACTTAGATTCGATTCCAGTCTGCTCTTACTGGTTAACGCATCATTGGTTTAGTATAGTAACAAGGTCATATAAGTCGTGTTCTAATTAGAGATTTAGACACGTCATAATTAACAGGCCAAAAATCACAACAATTTTACCTCAATTCAATCATCACTAAAAATCGGAAATATTGAACAACTATATGGTTTTATTCTTGGATTTATTAACTTCAATCACTCATGACGCTATCTCCAAAACAAACTCCTACAACCGATAGTCCCTCTACTTACAACCCCAAACCCATATAGAAAACAAAATCTTCAAAGGCATTTCCATCTGAAAAATAATTAATTATTGATACACGTTTGATAATTTGATTTCAATTTTTCATATCCTAAAAAATAAACAAAGTTCATTACAGTTGTAACCGGAGATCATTTGTAAATGAGATCGAGTATAAGTGGTCTCTAGTGAAGGGAGTTAAGAATATGTAGATATTTTGATTGTATAATAAATCTCATTGTTTTTTCTTTTTTAAAAAAATACAAAGACCAAAATTGGGTAAATGAGTAAAACAATAATTTTCATTTAAAAAAAACAAAACAAAATACCTAAAGCATTGAGACCGGGATCGAAAAACAAGACAAGCCTATTATCTGATAAATATCAGGTTTAATAAGTGATCACATAGGCATTTGATGTTGTCACTCGAAACCTCAGGGGGCTATTATTACATAACTGTCGTTATTATGCTGAATATAATACTTTCTGAACGCCTAACGATATATTAATTATGATTATTCATTTAATAAGATACTACTTTCCTTAGGGGACAAGCGAAGACCAGAGTCACTTGACAGTACTTTTTGTTCTTGTTTAGAACGTATAAACAGTGCTAACCAACAACCATGCTAGAGATCGAACCCAGAACTTTCTCAGTGATACAACTATAAGCAATGTAGAACCTAGCACATATACGAATCAATTTGAGTTGCTACACCATATCCGTACAACGAGATGCAGTTACCAAGAAAAGTTCAGGAGTAGTGTAAGTATCGACGTTATGAGTGGTAATAGAAAGTATCAAGTGGTTTACCTCTAGACAACTAAGTACAACTTTAATTTGTATAACCACACCAATTTTCATCCGTAATAGCTTTCTCGCTTTCGAAATTATTCGATTTTGTTGCCGGCATCATCGTGATTGAGAACAGATGAGGAGTCTCAAATTGTAACTAACGAGTAATTTAGTACCCCTTGGTTTTCAATACTTCACAAGTTGGTATCATTCTCTAGCAATATAACCAAACGATATAATCACACTAAATTAATCTTTATAACCTACTCAAATTTACAAAATCTGCTACTTCATAAACATTTATATTTAAGAAAGTGTGCTTATTGGTTTCAAGTCTAAATAAAATTTATTGATCTATGTTAAGCATTCTATTTGTAACCATGCTAGTGAAAATTATTTTATGCACTATATAAACGTGAACATCATGTGATACTTTCGATGAACCAGATGATTTTACTTTCATATGTATGTCTGTGTGCATAGATCATTCTATCAAATGTGTGTTTTTACACTAAATTGTATAAAACATATTGGTAGGCTTGATTTCACGTTTCGAAAAGTTATGTATATTAAATAATATTTTGTGTATTAGTGAATAAACAATAAAGATTTCGTAATGTTTATTTTATTTATTAAAGAAGCAATCATATTTGGAATTAAAACTTGAAGTATTGTCAATTTAAATTGTTGTTGTATCATAAAACACTTCACTGTGTATCATAATCATATGTGTATGCGTCTTTCTGATGTATATAAATACAATGGTAGAAATGAAAGGAAAATTTATAAATTCAATCGGTCCATTTGATATTTGTCAAAAATTACATCAACAGCAAAGGTTAGTTATTCATTCCTTTTTTAGGAATAAATCAGATGATTCCCTTTTTCAACCTATCAATAAAAGTTAAATAAATTTAAATTAGTGACTGAAAATATTTTTTTTTATGTTGACAGTCGGTGCTTTCTTTTAATTTTCAGACAAGGAACGATGAGACTATAATTTATGAACGGTCTTTGAGCGGTGCCAAAATGACCTTGAGCATATCTATCCACCAATTAGGATCAAATGCGGGTTATGTAATAGTTTGAAGAATAAGTATTATGATTTAAATTTGATGGTTAGGGTTAGAAATTAGATTTAGGGTTTTCATCAAGAATTGACATAAGCTAAAATACCAAAACGCTATTTGGCCAAACGGCTGAATGAATTTCGTACCAAAATCCAAGATCTGTTATCCTAAATCTGATTGGTTCGTTCATAAATTATAGTCTCACCCAAGTGACTTACTTAAAGTGAGTTTTTTCTACAATACACTATTTAGTACTAAAGAATAACAAAGTTAATGACATGTATAAAAGAACTGGTTTACCGTGGATGTACCGAGGCTTTTATCCAAGAGATTATTACATGTATGTTTGATGTTGAAGATAGAATATTTTACTAAACAATCTTTAGATTTTTTTCAATCTCATCTAGAATAAAGTAAACCTGCAAATTCAAATATCTTAATGCATTATGAATTTAATTGGTATTTATTCCAGTTTTTAAATTTTTGAAGATGTGTATTTACTTTCGTTAAAAAATCTTTAAGGATCTCTTTTTATTCTACTGACACGCAAATGAATACACTAGTTAATAAAGACTGATAATATTTTCATTTTACCCATCAATATGCTCCGTTCAAGATTGATTAACACTACCGTTATCAAAAAGGGGTAATATAACATTTCTATATAAAGGTGTTTGTTTAAAATTTAACATAACTACCAATCAATCATGGTCGCAATATTTACAGATATATCAATTGATAAATTTTAACAGAATCATCTTCATTTACATTAAATCCAACTCAATGATGAGGTATCAATAAAATAAAGACAGTCAGAATTAATATATAACTAAAATTACTCAGTGACTTATTGATTTTTTATCAGAGCTGTTATTTGATCTCTTATATATTTCAGTCTTCACGATGTGGTGATGGTGAGGATAGATTTGTGCATCAACTGACATCGGTCCGTTTTAATTTTTACCTTAATTTTGTGTTGTTGTTGTTTAGGACTGAAAATGACCAGTCTCTTATCGGCATATATGTATCCTATACGGATTGCCTCGATATTGCCTTAAGTCACGAGTTTTATAAGAAAGATAGATGCTGTCTAGCAGTAGAATCCTTGACGCGTGTTTCTTCCTACTTCGGACTCGTCAGCTGGATGTGCCTGCATTCCGGAGTTGAAGCAAACAGTACTGTGTTCGAATCCCGGAGTGAACATCAACTCTGAGATGTAGGTAGATCCAGATGATAAGTTCAAAATAGTACGAAACGTGAGTCCCGGATTCCACTGCTAGCCGTCATCCATTTTTGTTTATAAAGAATAATATAATGTTTAAAATAAAAAATTTTAATTACTTCAACAACACTCTATGATATTATGTTTATCGAGTAAAATCATTCTCATTATCTGAACTCTATTACATTGAAATCTTAAATTCTGAAAAATCTTATTCTAAGGTGAAATATACTCAAATAATACTTTTTATCTATAAATTAATTTTGACTTTTCTATTTTCTTAAATAATTTCATAAAATGGAAACTGATTTCACCTTAATGTGCTAATCAATATCTGATTCTCTTTCAGAATCATTGATTGTAAAATGAATAACACTGAGATGAGAAATAAGAATTTATCATTGAGTATACGCATGCCATTTAAGTATATATATATATATATATATATATATATATATATATATATATATATATATATTTCTGGTACTGATTTTATATCTCAGTATATCACGATATTTTTTAACCAATTCGCTATAATAAAATGTTATTAATATGATCATATGTACAGTTATTCTTTGTTTTACCTTTTTAGAACTAAATTAAATGATTGTGGTTTTTTATTAGAATGTGAATCACATAGTCAAATAGTGCATAAATGTGTATTACGTGCTGTCTCAACAAAAATTGATCAATTTTGTATGGTGGAAGAAAATGTAGAATGTTCGACAAATAATATTAATATAAATTGTTATGATAACAATAATAATAATAATCACGTTAGTAACACAGTAAAACAATCAAAGAATTCATTTTATTTAGGTCGTATATCTGAGAAAACATTGGATACTTTTGTAAAATATATTTATCAATCAGGTTTGTCTGGTTTTTTTCTCATTGATAATAATTATTGATTATTATGAAAAACATAAGCACTGCCAATTAATAAAATGTATTAAAAATGTTCTTCTGTATAGGCAGAATGTGACTTAGTTTTTTTTAATTGTAAAGACTATGATGATGTAATAAGTTAATGTATTCAAGACACAATTTTAAGTTATTAGACTGTCTTTAATAGCTTAGATGTGTTTTATAATGAGTTAGTTATTCATGTGATATTTTAAAGGATTTACCAAGTTTCTAAGTGACAGAGGTATCGATTCAAATGAATAATCAATATGATGATTCTTTTCATTTGACAACAAAATTCATTACATTTGGGCTTAGTTAAAAGAAATCCAAGATTCTAGTGGTTGATTTTTTTATTCACAGTGAAAACAATTTGAATGAAATTGTAGGATAAGTTCCTCTTCAATGTTTTTCATCATATTACTGTCCGGAAATTCATAAGGTAACTTCATTACTTTTTAGGTCATGATTTTAGATATAATTCCGAAATGCTCTGTAGCTATAACAACAGTTAAAATAACTGTCTACCATTCTATTTTTAGCAATGGTAATTTGACATCAGTTCTCTGAAGAATGTAGATATGTTTTACTGACTAGTACTAAATAGTATTAACCATAAATACAGAGATTTCTATTGAGTACCTAGTATCAAATAAAGTAAAGAGTAACATAATTTCATTTACTTTAGCGGCTACATTGCAACATAATGGTGATGGAATTTTATCAGCACTCAGGACAAGACAAACTCCAGCTATTATTAAATATACAATAAGTATGAACTTTGACTTTATAATTGTCTTTTTTAAAAACGATTGCGACTAAATTTGCCAGTATAATGTTTCATTTGGTTATATTATTGATAAAATAATAATGGAAAGTGGTAAATTTAGCTAATCTGTGTTATACTTACTTTTAAGGAATTCCAATATAGAAAGTGTACAGGCTACCTGAGATCATTGAATGTTCATTTTATGAAATGTAATCCACATTAGCCAGATATTTATTTACGATACTACCTTCTTATGACAATCAGATGCTATTCGACTCATCTATGGAAGTCTGTAGAATTTATCTTCTTCAGATGTCTTATGTCTTTTCGTCATCTCACTCCCTCTGTGTCACTCTCTACATGACAGTTTTGTGATCCAGAAATAAAGAAACATTATCATAAGATGCTAAATCTGATGAATAGAGATTTTACGAAATGAGGTTTTCAGTTTCTCAATTCCAGCATTTATTGGACATAATACGACACAACTTTGAATTACTATTAGTTGAAAAAAACGGGGAAACGTCGTTATATTGTTACAAAATGTTATCCATTTAAGTACAATGTGATTTATCTTTTGTTTAATGATGTTTACAAATAAAAATCTATTATCTCACTTGATGTATTTTTATTGAAAAAATTAATAATTCACTTCATAACTTTGATTTAATTAAACAGATATTAAAATATAATACGAGATGTTGATCTAATATGCTTATTTGAGTGACATATTATTTGTAAACCGACTACTCAAGTCGTCAATCTCATTAGTTACATAGTTCACAAATCAAATGTTAGCTAGAAAATAGGTAGATGGATTTTAACTTTTACATCTGTAATATGAGCTATAAACAGATTTCTTGATAGAAACATAGATCACATATGCTGTAAGCAGGAAAAAGAGAACAGACAAAACATTTTAGCTAGTTCATTGATATAATTACTACTGTTAACAAGATCAACGGAACTGTGTAGCTGCATAATTTTTGAAAGAAGATTAATAATTCTGGCCTTATGAGGACACCTTAAAATGAGTATTTTATTTTTAAAGGATTGTTTCATATTCCAGGAGTATAAGTGTTTTTGTGGTTATTGTTGGTATTACTACTGAGAGAATCTTTAGATATTTCCAAACTTCTGTTTCCATTGAAATTGTTCAACATATTCGTTTGTGAACACATTACATTTAACATAAACGAACACCGCAAGTATATATATTTATAGTCAGTTGACCCCCTTAAAAAACTTAGTGATTCATGATTTCTTTTTCAAAACAATTATAACACACTTGATCTTGTATTATGGTGTTGAAAAAGTTCTACCTAGTGGATTACTATTTCACTCTAGGGTAGAGGTACACGGATCTAGATGTGCTGTTTTTTTATTGGTAGTCATATTAGTTTAGTGCGATGTAAGTGATATGTAAATTTTCTGATAGAGTATTATTCTGTGTAATTTCCATTGATATCGGTTCTTACAGTTTTCATATTGCTTTTTCTGTGTATGTGTTAAAACATCATGTTTGATTATTAACTAGTTCAACCGAAGATTATGAAAAAATCGTAAAACACAATCTTGCATTTACTTGGTGTTTTTTACTTGTATCTTCCCTGGTACATCCAGCTGAAGAGTCCATCCTGTATTCCACTGCAAGCTACTATCCATCTTCATAATCTTACATGTTCAAAAACTAGTTATTCTGAAGAAAAAATGCAACCACGAAAAGTTATTTCCTTAGGCTTTCCATATTCCTGAATAATCTCAACTGAAATAACGTTGAAAATCAGTAGTAAAAGACTTTCCCTTGATAAAATTTGAATAAATTCTATACTTCTCTTTAATATATTTCAATTGTTTACGCTGATACTTCTTTACATTTTTAAATATATTCCATTATGCAGAGATTACAATTGATGATATAACTGTAATTGAATTGTACAATGTTGGTGTTCTATTAAACATACAATTTATTCAAGATGCATGTATTAACTATTTGAAAACAAGTTTAAATGAAAATAATTGTTTAATATTCATGAGACAAAATAATAACATAAATAATTGTGAAGCGAATCAATTAACTAATGAATGTATTAAACATGCAGCAAAACATTTTGAGTAAGTGTACAAGTAAACTTAGATAATATGAAACATTAACTATTCATGTAAAATGTTATGAATAGTAAGATTATAATTTATGGACAAACCAATCATGTATAAGATAATAGGTCTCGGATTTCGGTGTGAAATTCACTCATCCATTTGGATAAATAAAGTTTTGACATTATAGCTGATGTCAGTTTGTGATGAAAAACCCTAAATCTAATTTCTAACTTTAATCATCAAATGTAAATCATAATTCTAATTCCTCACACAAGTTTATAACCCTCATTTAGTAGCGGACACTCTCAAGGTCAGTCTAGTGTCACTCAAAGGTCTTTCATAAATTATAGTCTCACCAAATATTGGAAAGTATATCAATTTTGAAAATAATAAACTCTTAGTGTATATGTTATTAGACCAGATAATCTCGTAATTTGATAAATAAGGCTCCTCGAATTGTTAGAAACAAATAGAACAAATAATAGTGAGTAAGAACAAGATAGAAAACATTAAGTCTATCACTGTATCATTTGACTGACTATTACCTTAACACAGTAATTAAACAGCTTAATTTTCTGTTCTAGCAAGCTGTTGACTGAATTCGGTAAAATATCTTGGGATATAAAATATCGTAGAAGCGTGAAGTAAAACGGTGCTTGGCTGTTTTATGTTAAAAAATACAGGTATTAAGCACTTTACTATAGAGTAATTACTTCTTGAATTTTTATAAAAAATGCTAACTCTGCGCAGTAATAATTAACAAATTATGTGCTAGCCATCGGACATTGGTTCACTGATTTAAATGTTAATTTATCATATTGAGCCACGAAGAAAGTGTATTGGACCCCTAATATGGTAGTGGATATGTGTTGACGTGGAGTCCGATACCAGGAATCAATGGTTATCTAGTGCTGTTAACCTTAGTAATTGGCTACTGAAAATCAGTTTGTGATGTAAACTAAAATATATTGGGTGGTAACTACGTAGATAGGTTGAAGATATATTCCCTAAATACTATAATACTATGTATTGAAATAAAAAACGTCATGAGCCATGAAGCATTAAGAGACAGGATCGAACTATTTAATTGTTTGGAGGTAAACCCTTATCACTGACTGATGTTAGCCAATAAATGCCAAGAAATATAGAAAACATTTTACTTTAATTTTGGTACATCTCTACAGTGAACATTCATAAATTCATAAGTATTGTAACCGGAATACTTTTAGGTTTGCTGATGAATATAGTAACTTTAGATCATTTCGCTTGAGATAGCTGAGTTATGTTTCAACCTCGATGAATTTACGATACTCTATGACGATCATTCATTATTATTGATGAGATCAGTCTTAATCATGATGTAGTTAACCTTCAAAAATTAATAAATGATAAAATTTACAGTTAATTTCTAAATAATGTGCGTAAATCAACAATTACTTATTACTTACTGGTCCTATAAAAACAAATAAAACTTGAGAAAATATGTAAATTAAGCGAAAAGAAAAAAAACAAGTGAAAAACACTATTGATTTTTATGATATTTTATTTTCATAATTTGTGATACTGAGTTTACTCTGTCAATCAGCCATTCGTTATATGGAGGTTAACTGATACCTCAATCAATAGTTTGTATTTAATTAAAAAGAGAGTATAATTTTGACCATATTCATTATAATGTTATTTATTTTAATGTAGAATTTTTGCTGAATTCAAATGAGTGTGTAGTCACATATTTGATTTCTATGTTTATAGTAAAAACATGTCTGAAGTCTACAATTCGTGTGTCTAGTTAGCAGATATATGTATAACGCTGGATTATGTAAGAAATACAGACAATGAATAGGCGTATAATAAATTCTTGTACTATGTTGTATAATTCAGATGATAATGAATAACACAAGATTATGAGCGAAGGAAGGAGTATAGAACTAACTTGTTAAATATTAGAAGGGGTTTTGTGGATATCATAGTATATTATTATTATAGTTTAGATCATGAGTTAATTGAAGCTAGACCACCATGGAAAACCTGGAGGCACTGGACGGCTATTTCGTCCTACTGTGGGACTCCTCAGCAGAGCGCATCCACGATCAAATTATAATGTTAATAAAGTGATATTATTAAAAAGTTCTTATCATAATAACCAAAGGCATTGGAAGGATTGAAAAACAATCGTATTGGATATGGCTATTAATAAAATTTAAACGGATAACAGCAGATGGATACACTTTTAAGTATACACATAGTAAAATGAAAATAATCATAGGGTAAGGCTATATTAAAGACAAGTTCAAAATAAATTTCTTTTATACATCAATGTTCAGACATGTTTTGATGTTTATCTAAAGTTTCTGTTACTTAACAAAGTAAGTAGATTTGGACGAATTCTATAAATAGGCTAGTTGAGTAGTTAGTTGTAGTCAAGGGTGAAACTTTTAACCGCTCACTTCTCATTTATTATAAAAAGCAAGCTGAAATCTATTGACAAATTCGTGTTGAATCATAATATTCTAATATTTTCTTCAGGTTAATTCATAAAGTTGCATCATTCTGTCAAACATTTTTATTTGACTAAAAATAAATCATTATGCTACTGAGAAATAAAGCTCAATTACTTTAGTCTACTTATATAACAAAATAAGTTTTTACATTTCATCGTAGACTGTTTGCATAAAGGTTTTGGCTTTTTATGAAGTGTTCTTTAAAACAAAACATTTCTACGTAAAATTATTTACCTTCATCGTATTCGCTGCCTCATTTCTTTCTTTCTTTTTCCTTTTTTCTTTGGAGCAAAATGTTAGATAATAATGAGACTATGAACATTGAACCTAAAGAACTATTAGCAATACTAGAACAAGATGAGTTCAAAGTTCAAGATGAATGGAAACTTCTGGAATTTATACATATATGGATTAAAAAAGATTGTGGTAATCGTCACACATATAAAGAACAACTATGTGAGCATATACGTTTTCAATTGATAGACACAATCAAGTTACTTGATATATTAGAAAATCAAGAGATGACTATATTTCATTCATATGTAAAGAACGCGCTTATTGATTTAGGTCAATTATCAAGGTCAGTAGCAATAGCTAAATGGAATCGTAAAGTAAGTTAGTGAGACAAAATTATCAATGTGCATTTTATACGTCTTGCAATATTCAACTAGTTTTTCTTTTTGAATAAGCAATATTAAGAAAATGTTTATATTTCAGTAGAGTTGGCATTTTTGTACAGTATCTCAGTGCTATCAGATATATATGATAACCAAGATTGCATAATATTCATTTAAGTAAATTGTTTTTATATAGTAAGCTGTTCATTGCTATTATGGAGAATTCATTAGCCACAAAATTATTTATTTAAACAATGTTAGCAAAGCACTTCAAATGTGAAAATTTTATCAAAGTTTATTTGTAAGTTCCTATGAGTTAGGAACAGTGTAGTGTAATAAACGTTGTGATCAAAATACTACCAAGATTTTAAAAGGCACTTTCCATGAGAAATAAAAATACCACTAAAGAGTTCTATACTAAGACGAAATAGAAGTCCAATGTTCCTTGTTTTCAATTGGTTGTCTAACTAAAGTCAGAATTTAGTATTAAACTATAAAAACTCACTAATCTTTAAGATTTTAAATATTAATGAGGCTAATTATATTTTCTAATACTATCGTTGAAAAAAGTTTTTCATCTCATAAGTTTAATTGTTTTGTAATTAAATCAGGACTTTGACGTTTAACGGCCAGTCTTACATCATTCATCCAGTGAAGTGTTATCCGTTGGTTCAAATATATTGTAGTAATTAGTCAGGTTTGAAGTGGACCAGCTATCCACCTATCATATTGGTTGAGAAGCTCATTGTATCACGAATTATCAGAAGATGAAAATTGTAAACTACTCGATACTAACTAGTTAATTCTGTAAGTCTGAGTCTATGTAAGGTTATGAGTATTCATTTTTAAATGGTCATAAACTAGGGTGAAACTACTGTTCAATGTAATCATTAAGCAAACGAAATATACCCGTTGAGACGTGAAATAGGAAAGATTGATTCAGAGAAGAGTTCTGTTCTCGGAGAATTCGTGTTCAAAAGCAGTACAATCGTAAATATATACATCTGTTTCAAAATGATAATAATTACAGTAATAGTGATTATAAAATTCTATTGAACATGGTAACAGTGAGGTAGGATAAACAAAAGTAATATAACGTTCTTTTTACCAACGAAACCAATAATAGTTTTGTTGTTTAGTGCTTGAATATTATCATGAAGATAAATAAGGAAATTGTAACTGAGAAGGGAAGGCTCAGTATGACAAGATAAACTTGAAATTGTGATGAATTGTAATCAGGAGAATTATTGAAACAGAAATAACCTAGTTGGGAATAAAAGGTCTATAGAGACCTCTTTAACATTTTAACACATTTGTTTATTCTACCTCACTGTTACCATGTTTAATAGAGTTTTATAACCACTATTACTGTAACTATTATTATTTTGAAACAGATGTATATATTTACGATTGTACTGCTTTTGAACACGAATTCTCCAAGAAGAGAACTCTTTACAGAACCAATCTTTCTTATGTCTTAATATTATGTTACTAAAAGGTCTTCAGATGATGTTACTTTAACATGAAAAGTAAATTTAATTAATATGAAATCTATTTAAGTAAGAATCTACATAGATACATATGAATAACTTGTGATATAATTTACGTTATATATATTTTTCAGTCAAATCATTCTATAGACAAAGAGTTTACATTGACTAATTTATCAGTATGCAATTTGAAAAGTGACTCACCAAAACAAACCACAGAAAACGTAAGTCATTTTTAGTACATTTTAACATTCTAATAATGATCAAACCACTTTGATTTTTATTTTAATATTCAATGTATTTAAGGCATTTACTTCCAATTTACTTATTCTATTTAATATTATTGTTTAACGAAGTTTTGTTTAAATATGTGATAACTTATTATAGGGTTAATAAATGAACGTTAATCAAACCAACTGATTCGTTGTTTTTCCAATTATGTTCTTAGGAATATAACATAGTTGTTAGACTTTAACAATGATTAACAATTGTCAATAGATGTATTCCCGGAGTAACTGACTATAACTCAATAAAATCGAGTAATCAAACATTTTAATTCATGACTTATAAAGTATTCAATTCTACATTGATAAGATCGTTATGACCAAGACATAAATGAATCCATCTGTCATTACAAGACGTTTATTATGCAATTAAATAAATAAATTGAAATTTAGTTGGATTTCGATAAGAATTCGTTAGAAAATAAACGGAACTGTTAGAAATGCGTTAATTTCAAAATGTGCTTTGTGGACGAAATAATATTGAATTATGATCGTTACAAATTAGTACAAAGGAAAGAATCTTAAAATAGGCACTTTTGATGTGATATAGAATAACAATTAGGGCTTCACAATTAGTAATTATAATATATTTCCGACAAAGCGGGTACACACCAGTTCCTGATAAGTGTTTACAGATAGGGGGGATGCTTATCAGAGTTGTTAAAATGTACCATTCACAAATCAGCACTGATTTATAGCATAGTGTTCAAGGAGATTTACTTGAAAGTTATCTGTGTGGTAGAAATGTTTGATAAGTTTACAGTTATTATTAAAGTAATGATTGAAAGGAACTTAGTATAATTTGTGACCATGAAGAACACGTACGTAAGGTTTGCGTATTAGGCGTAAGAATCTCCATAGCTGTGCAGTACAAATGAGGCATTGAAAAGAAGAGAATAAAGAGCATCAAGTCTATTGGATACAAGACCTTAACAATTCTTAATCATTTGAAGTATGGTAAAAGTCATTCAATTTGAAGGACTCAACACCATCATCATCATGGTGTTCAATTGAGAATCTTATCGAGACACCTTAATTTGTTCAATTTTCGGTAGATAATTGTCAACAGTATTCTGCATTAATGGTTATTTCTTTTCAATGGTTCAAATCATGAGGCAGTTGAAGCTAGACCGTCATGGAAAACCTGGAAGCCCTGGATGTCCGTTTCACTTTATTGTTTTCCGTGGTGGTCTAGCTTCAACTGACTCATGATCTCAACCATTGATATTACTATAATATCCACAAAACCCCTTTTGATGTTATCTTTTTTAAAAAAAAACAATATTTCTTGTTACTTCAGATGTCTTTGATATGCTTTGGAGGACGATTATGTAACAAAAGTTTTTCATCAAATATAACATGTTATAAAATGTTTGAATTAAAATCATTTATTAATCAGAATGAAAATTTATGCATGGATCCATATCAAAATTGTAATGTTGATGAAAATTATTCAAATAATAATTACATAGAATCATGTACATTTCCTTATTTAAAACAAATAATTTTACCAAATTTAAAAACTATGCCTTCTTTAAGAAAAGGTTTTGGGGCTATCAGTTTAAATGATAAAATATATCTTGTTGGTGGAAAACCTAAATGTTCAATGAAAACATCTAATATTTACGATATTTCATTAGGTTTATGGTCTAGTGGGCCAAATTTAAATACCGGACGAAGTTGGTATTCACTTACAGAAAGTGATGGTGTAATATATGCTATAGGAGGTGTCGGAGAAGACGGTAAGCGTGTTTATTTTTTAAAAAATAATTTAAGTGTATAAGGATGTATGTAGTTGTTAAGATTAACGTTGTAGGTTTCTGAATATTACCTAACGATTTGAGTATCAAAAAGGTATTATTAATAGACATGGGTGATGTCCGAACAATGTTTTGAATTCAATTAAGTTTGAAGCATAAAACGCTAGGTACAGACTCCGTAGTATAGAAGTAACATGATCTCTGCAGGGCCTGAACGTCCTAGATTTGATTCAATATGGGGTCTTGTGTGCAAACTGGTGAGAAGTTTTAAACTAAGAAGAAACTACTGTTCATTTTCTCATGATTCGATATGACTGTCTAGCTAAAATCAATCTGTAGTATGACTTACAAGTGTTGTTCAGTTGGGTCACAGTACATTTCTGAACCACCGTTTTAAATTGACCAGTTGAGTACAATCCTGATTAGAAATTCAAAACGCTTATTGTCAGCATTTTGATTAATTTGTTTTATTTTATCTTTACAGATCAAACTTTATCATTTGTTGAGATGTTGGACCCACGAGTAAATAAGTGGGAATCATGTTCGTCAATGTTGAGACCACGATTTGGTTGTAGCGTTTGTTCTACCAACAATGAAATTATAGTTGTTGGTGGGGTCAGCGATTCAACTATCGAGATGTATAATATTACGTCAGGAAAATGGCAGTTTTTAGCAAAAATGACTGAAGTGTAAGTATTCACGATCATTTTGTTAACACAAATCTTATTATGCCAAAGTAAGATGAACCAAGTTTTTTCAAATTGTTTCATTGTGGGTGTATTGCAGTAGATCTTTGAAGTGTCAGCTTGCTTTATTTTTTTATTCGTCATATTGTTTTTCGGGTTGTTTTTAGTGGTAAGTTAAAGCTGGAGAACGCTTGAAGTCTATAACGATACCAGCCGCCAAACTACTAAAAACATGAGAGCAGAAAACTCCTGAAAATTACATGCATCTGAATCAGAATTCTAAAATTTATTCCCAACTCTGTAAGGTCGAACCCGATGCACAATATTTTGATTCTAGTCAATTAGTCGCATAGTGCTAGTTATAGTGATGGAGACAGTTGTTTTACTCCAGACTTGGTTGGACCCCATCAGTCAAGCTTTCTTTTTAGAACGTCTAAAGCTCCAATGTGTCCAGAGTTAGGAAATCACCTACCATAGTTCATTGTTATATTTAAGGGTCACCATTTTCTCACTTTTAATTTTCAGGAATACATCTTACCGGTATCTATTAACACGTGGGCTTGGTGTGTAGATACAAAGATGTTGCTTATAGCCATAAATTTATTTCAATCTGGAAAGTTATTTGTAATGAAATATACTAACACAGTAATGCTAACAATCTTTCCCGAGTTTTATAATGAAACCTAAAAGTCATAACCCCAAACCTGATTGCTTCAACAATGTAATATATTTTGATTATGGTGGTGCAGAATAAATTCCCATTAACTATGTTGTGTATATTCATTTGATGAAGAATGAAAGTTATTACAAATCATCGTTTTTCACTATAAATTAATCATTTACTGTAGTTTAATGTCATATTTTACCGTTTTAAATGTGAGATAGTCATTATTCTTCTAAGTTGAAATTCACTTTACATCAAACCATAATAATTTGATAATATCCGTAATGAACTTACTGTATATTCACTCAAAGAAACACTCTGTTTGAATATGAACCTTGGGAAACCATATTTTTAAGACGGAAACTTTATGAAAACATAATTCACTTGGAAATAAGTATATGATATATTGTATTGCACTTAGATATTTACTTCACAATACTGTCCAGATGATAACATTTTGTTCTTTTTAAATACAGTCAATCTGTTAGTCATCTAGATAATTAATGGTTTGCATAAAAGTTATCTGCTGATGAAATGGGTGATTATAAATTCAAGTAGTTGGATGATAAAATCATCATCAATAGATGATAAAGTTTGTCAGGTCATTTGATAACTGTCATAAGACAAAATATTCACTCTTAATTCACTGAATAGCATATGAGATGTTACATTTATTAATCATAAAATTGGTAGGTGGTCAGAAATATACATATTAAACGACTGAGTTATAAAGATTCCTATGTATTTTCACATTTCCTCTACCGTGGTCTCTATAAACTGAAAAAGTACGAATAAGGTATTATCAAACTCCGCCTGGAGTCCCTTTCCGGGGGCTACTGCCGGTCCCAAGCCCGGATAAAGGAGGAGGGTTGGGCATGGGGTTAGCGACCCCATCCCGTAGAAAACTAACTCGCTAAAAAAACGCTAACCAGAAAAAATTATTCAAACCATTTAAACTCTGCCCTGGGAGTCAGGAGGTCTTCGTTTAGAAGAATTATGACGCCTCATGATGAAAGCCGAGTTTCTTCGGAAGTCACGAGGCCGATGCCCCTTCTGACAACCAGAGCAACCATTTATTTAGGTACATGGAATGCTCGCACAATGTGGGAGACTGGGAGAGTTTTCCAAATTGCTGCAGAAATGAGGAGATACAATTTAGAGGTGCTTGGGATCAGTGAAACACATTGGACGCAAGTTGGACAACAACGACTAGCTTCAGGGGAGCTGCTGTTATACTCCGGACATGAACAAGAAAATGCCCCACATACACAAGGAGTTGCATTGATGCTGTCCAAACAAGCACAAAATGCACTTATAGGATGGGAATCTCATGGACCAAGGATCATCAAAGCCTCCTTCAAAACAAAGAAAACGGGGATTACAATGAACGTCATCCAATGCTACGCGCCTACCAATGACTACAATGAAGACGCTAAAGATCAATTCTACGATAGGCTGCAGTCAATCGTCGAGAAGTGCCCAACAAAAGACCTGACTATTCTGATGGGAGACCTAAATGCCAAGGTTGGAATTGACAACACCGGATATGAAGAGATCATGGGACGACACGGACTGGGAGAAAGGAACGAAAATGGTGAGAGATTTGCAAATCTATGTGCCTTCAATAAACTGGTCATAGGCGGGACTATATTCCCACACAAACGCATACACAAAACCACATGGACTTCACCGGATCACAGCACACAGAACCAAATCGACCATATCTGCATCAACAAAAAGTTCAGGAGGACGATGGAGGACGTGAGAACAAAGAGAGGAGCTGATATAGCATCAGATCATCACTTGCTGGTCGCCAAGATGAAATTGAAACTCAAGAGGCACTGGACAACGGGGAGGACAATATCACAAAAGTTTAATACGGCTCTTCTTCGGGATAATGACAAACTCAATAAATTCAAGATAACCCTCAGCAATAAGTTCCAGGCCTTTCATGATCTACTCAATGGAGAAGGAACTACTATGGAGAGCAACTGGAAAGAGATAAAAGAGTCAATCACTTCAACATGTCATGAGGTTCTGGGCCAAAAGAAGCACCATCACAAGGATTGGATCACGATCGATACACTGGATAAGATTCAAGAAAGGAGGAACAAGAAAGTAGCAATCAATACCAGTCGAACAAGAGCAGAAAAAGTCAAGGCACAAGCTGAATACACAGAAGTAAACAAGCAAGTGAAAAGGAGCATCAGAACCGACAAACGTAAATATGTGGAAGATTTGGCAATGACGGCGGAAAAGGCTGCCAGAGAAGGAAACATGAGACAACTGTATGAAACAACAAAGAAACTCTCCGGAAATCACCGTAAACCAGAACGACCAGTGAAAAGCAAGGAAGGCAAGGTAATCACCAACATTGAAGAACAACGAAACAGGTGGGTAGAACACTTCAAAGAACTCTTGAATCGACCAGCCCCACTGAACCCACCCAACATCGAAGCAGCACTCACGGACCTCCCAATTGATGTTGGCGCACCGACAATTGAAGAAATCAGCATGGCTATCAGACAAATCAAGAGTGGCAAAGCAGCAGGACTAGACAGCATTCCAGCAGAGGCACTGAAAGCAGACGTAGCGGCAACTGCAAGGATACTCCAAACTCTCTTCAAAAAGATCTGGGATGAGGAACAGGTACCAAAAGACTGGAAAGAAGGACTTCTAGTCAAAATACCAAAGAAAGGCGATCTCAGCAACTGTGACAACTACAGGGGAATCACTCTTCTTTCAATACCGGGAAAAGTCTTCAACAGGGTATTGTTAAACAGGATGAAGGACTCCGTAGACGCCCAACTTCGAGACCAACAGGCAGGATTCCGTAAGGATAGATCGTGCACAGACCAAATCGCAACTCTACGGATCATTGTGGAACAATCAATTGAATGGAATTCATCACTCTATATCAACTTCATCGACTACGAAAAAGCATTTGATGGCGTGGACAGAACAACCCTATGGAAGCTTCTTCGACACTACGGCGTGCCTCAGAAGATAGTCAATATCATACAGAATTCCTATGATGGATTAAACTGCAAGATCGTTCATGGAGGACAGTTGACAAAGTCGTTCGAAGTAAAGACCGGTGTCAGGCAAGGTTGCTTACTCTCACCCTTTCTCTTTCTCCTGGTGATCGACTGGATCATGAAGACATCAACATCTGAAGGGAAGCACGGGATACAGTGGATAGCTAGGATGCAATTGGATGATCTAGACTTCGCAGATGATCTGGCTCTTTTATCGCACACACAACAACAAATGCAGGAGAAGACAACCAGTGTAGCTGCAGCCTCAGCAGCAATAGGTCTCAATATACACAAAGGGAAAAGCAAGATTCTTCGATACAACACAACATGTACCAATCCAATCACAATTGACGGAGAAGCTTTGGAGGATGTAAAAACCTTTACATATTTGGGCAGTATCATCGATGAACACGGTGGATCTGATGCAGATGTGAAGGCACGGATTGGCAAAGCAAGAGCAGCATATTTACAACTGAAGAATATCTGGGACTCAAAACAATTAGCAACCAACACCAAAGTCAGAATTTTCAATACAAATGTCAAGACAGTTCTACTGTATGGCGCGGAAACCTGGAGAACTACGAAATCCATCGTCCAAAAGATACAGGTGTTTATTAACAGTTGTCTACGCAAAATACTTCGGATCCGTTGGCCGGACACTATTAGCAACAACCTACTGTGGGAGAGAACAAATCAGATCCCAGTGGAGGAAGAAATCAGGAAGAAGCGCTGGAAGTGGATAGGACACACATTGAGGAAAGCACCGAACTGCGTCACAAGACAAGCCCTCATATGGAACCCTCAAGGTCGAAGGAAGAGAGGAAGACCAAAGAATACATTACGCCGAGAAATGGAGATAGATATGAGAAAAATGAACAAGAATTGGATGGAACTAGAAAAGAAGGCCCAGGACAGAGTGGGTTGGAGAATGCTGGTCGGCGGCCTATGCTCCATTGGGAGTAACAGGCGTAAGTAAGTAAGTAAGTAAGGTATTATCAGTATTATTTTTCCTTTTGAGGTTGTGGAGATTATTGAATTTAATTCAAATGTTAGACCACCATTGAAAATATGGAAGCACTGAATGACCATTTCGTCTTCGTATGGGACTCCACAGCACTGTGCATCCACGAATCCATACTCGAGACTCAAACCCAAGACCTCTGGTTTCACATCTTCGCTAAACCTCAAGACATAAACACCATTGGATACTGACTAGGTAATCAGCGAGACCGAAGGTCTTGGGTCTGAATCTCGAGTGTGGGATCGTGGATGAGTACTGCGGGTGAATCCCACACTAGGACAAAACGGCCGTCCAGTGCCTCCAGGTTTTTAGTGATGGTCTAACATTGATCGATTCATGATTTCGATGAAATATTATTTTTGGCCAATCTTACTACTTTTAAACTTTTGTAAGTAACCAAAGTCTAATCTTATACTGTTTTCAAATTGCATCAGACAAAAAGTATAAATTCTAAAAATATAGACTTATAGTTTACAACTATTCTCTAGATAGAGAGTCTTACATGACAAGAAGTACGTTTTCTTCATCGAATTTTACGAAAATGAATCTCGTCTCTAGTTTGGTATGAACTGCAAAATTATTGAGAAAAAACTAAAGAGGACTGAAAAGCTAGTTTCTTTTAGATTACTTTAATTTCTCAGCTGTATTGACCCGTAAGCTTTGCGAACGGTAGAGTATTTATCAATCTTTTATATCAATCTTGAAAAACAGTTCACGTTTCAAACGTGAATTAATTATTCATATTGAATGAAAGTCATATTTTTCTCAGTCTATCTTAATTTTGATAGACAGTTTGGTTAAAACCTATTTTATTAAGATAAATGTGTGCTTGGTACTTCAAGTGAATGAAAGAATGTAAGATAAAAAACTGGAATTATTACAACCTAGGAAAATGTGTAAAATTAAAGTCAAATTAGAACAAAAATCATTCTTTCTTGTATGCATCATTTTAACATGAATAATTAAGGAGACATTTTATATTGTTTCACAGCTTAAGTTTAATAAGCATATATATGCAACAATTAGGAATATTAAGCAGAGTTGGATAGTGAGATCTACTTAAAACTAGTCAACCAGATATCTTTAAGCCCGTGTTGATGTTCACACAGGGACCTGTATCCAGTTATTCCCACTTTAAACTCCAAATATTGAATTTCGCCAGCCATTGGCTTGTGCAACAGCAATGAATTTTTAGTTAGTTAACAAGGGTGTTTTAATCTTCCCGTCATTGATATTAAGAACTGCAAATGATCAGTCCCTCTTGGCATAAGTGCATGCTAAGAGGATTGTCTCAACACTGTCATTAAGTCATAAAGATTTTAAGAAGAGTTAGCAATTGTTTAAAAGAAAACAATAAAGAGACATGACGAATGTTTTTAGGTAAAATTGAAACAACGTTACCATTGTGATATAATTCTAATGAACAATCTCTTATATGAATAAAAAGTGATAAACTTGTGTTTTTGTAATAAATAAATAATGTAACGCCTTCTTGAAATCATGATCATAGTGATACTATATGTGCTCATGGAAATCTTGTAATCTATGTGTCGTTTTCTTTGAGTTTTATTTATTTATGCCATACCATACTTAATGGGCAATACAACATAGTTCAATGTTAATGGGAAGGTATTGTTCAAAATATTGATATTTCTGATTGCGCTGAGTTTCATATTGATTACTAATTAATAGGTGATTCCCTATAATAAGTGATTGATGCTGAAGAGACAGATATTATACCAAATATCATATGGAAATTACTTCAGATTTTGATGAATGTCGAACTGAATATAGAATCGTAATAATTTTCTAGGACAACCATAAATTTAATAGTATATTTATCAGTCAGTTTATGGGTTGTATCATAATCCTTATGGGTTATAGATAATACATGTTGTTTATTCGGCTGACGAGTCCCAACTAAGGTGAAACGCGCATCCTAGACTTCACTGCTAGCCACCACACATCTATGTTTAAAATGCTTGAGGCACATTTTCGGTTTTTATTTTTCATCGTTATGTAGCAAAAATAACTCTTGTATCTAATAAACTCTGTATATTATGTATTCAAGTTCATTACTTATATTCAACGTATGCAGAGACTGATGAATTTTATAGTCTACATCATCATCATCATCATTATCATCATCATCATCATCATCATCATCATCATCATCATCATCATCATCATCATCATCATCATCATCATCATCATCATCATCATCATCATCATCATCATCATCATCATCATCATCATCATCATCATCATCATCATCATCATCATCATCATCATCATCATCATCATCATCATCATCATCATCATCATCATCATCATCATCATCATCATCATCATCAATACTTACTGTTATTCTTGTTTCCATGCGTTTTAGACGTGAAGCTTCAAGTGTTTTTATTCATAATGATTGTGTATACGTATGCGGTGGAGCTAATGAAACTGGTTGTGTAAATACCACAGATATTTTTTCGTTGAAATCTACAAGTTGGAGTAAAGGCAAACCAATGATTTTACATCGGGCATTTGCTGGTAATATATTTTTACTGTCAATTAATATTAATCTAATATCCCAATGCATAAAATACAATTTGTTCTTTAAAAACGCATTAGTTTTACACTAAAAAATAACGCTCAACAGTAACTAATTCTAAGAGTACTAGGTTTTTTGGTCGTTGTACTGAAATCAAAAATCTTTTATAGCATATTATTATTTATATTTATTGTCCAGAAAAACATTCCTAATTTATATTATACCTTGTTCAGTTTGAAAGTCATCGGATGAAACCGAGTGATTTAAACTCGATTCATTTTAATCATTTACAATTAATTTTAATCGAATTATCGAATAAACTGTTTCTTATGTAATAACGATTGATCGGCAAATAAGCCTGATATAGATTGTTTTATTATATAAACTGAATCAGAAATAGTTTTTAATGAGGAAAATCATAAAATGAAGAATTTTATAAAATGTACTGATTAGCTATGGGTAACCTGGTTATTCAAAACATTAATGTTTAATCTTTCATATGTATTAATATAGTTTGAAGCTTCACAGTGAACATTTCCCATTGAAGATAACAGACTGATCTGAGTTGAAGAACCATTGAAAATCGAGGTGAAATGGGAGAGACGTTTCGTTCAAACTTGTTACTGATGATCAGCATGTGCTTATGACCTTGAACGATTTTGTGCTAAGTTTATCTCCAAAATAGGGAATATTAACAACAAGCAGATTTAAAAAACTTACCTTTCTACTTTTGAAGAGAGATTCTTTGAAAAAAGCCTCAAATTGGATTTATCACCGTTTACTTTAACAAATTAATCATAAACGACAGACAGTTAAGTTTATATCAATAATTAGTATTCTGTCTACAAGGTTTCTTAATTTCTCTAATTCCAAAAAATAAAATAAAATGATGGAGAAGATTTGTAGCTCAGGTGGATGATTTCGATGAAGTTTTTTTCTCTGATCTAGATGGTTTGGTCGTGGAGCTTCAGGTAAAAGCCTGAAGTTTGTGCTGATAATGTCGTTCAGAAAAACAATCAAAGCTCCACGTTCAAACCATCCAGATCAGAGAACAAAACTTCATCAATAAAATTAAAACTTAACGATTTATACTGAATGTTTTCTTTTCCATTGAACAATTAGCTACACGTATATGGAATGAATATGTCTTTTTAATTGGTGGTCGTAACAATATGGAACCATCAAATTTAATTCAAACTTACAATTTAAAAACAAATGAATGGGCCGTATTACCACAAACATTACCATATCTTGTTTCAAATTGTTGTGCTATAACTACAAGTTTATTATAAACCATAAATTTTTTGGAATGTATAAAGTTCATAAAATAAACTGAAACTTTATTGTTAATGTGTAATTTTGTATTTAAAAAAACGAAAAAAATCTGTATTCATTTATTGCAAGGAAAATATCTAGTCGTAATATGATTTTAAATAATTAATGTGGTTACACATTACCCATACTAAATGGGGGCGTTTCATCAGTATCATATAGTAATGTGTATCGATTTCCATTATGTCATATGATTGGCTGACTAACAAATATGTAATGAAAAAGAAATAATTTCATGCTAAATTATTGATACTTCATAGACAGCTGAAGGACATAATGATTGAACGTCCAATTAATTAGAAATGTTTGGAGTGGCTACAAATCACTATCTGTTAGACCGTCTTAGAATGATTGATGTATATTGTCGACTAATATCAGTGATTAAAATAATGTATTTCATGTGTATATGATAAAGCTTGTAATGATTGGTACTATGTCAAGCACATATAGGTTATTTTAGCTTCTGAACAGGTCAATTTATTCATTCTTCTCAAGCCATATTCTGACATTGTCAGTTATTTACTTATTAACCTTGACTTCTTATATGGTTGTATGTGGTGTTAATTGCTAACCCTATTCATTACGTGTTTGTAACTTATTTTTGTCTGAATATAAATATTGAGCCACGCTTGATCAAAACGAGTTGGTTCATTCTCATTCTCTGATTGTCTTTCTGTATCAGTCAGTGTATGACGTATACACGTATTAGAAGTTCATTCTCGTATTTGAATTATTTAATTCCATTATTAACCAACGTGATTTAAGTAGATGATTATATACAAAGGTAGCCGGGATGTATATTTTAATAGTAATCATCATTTGATATAACTGGGGTCAGATATCGGGCCATTAAATGTTATATTAAAAGATTGTTTTTATTATTCCAGTTGTAACGGATGTAGATAATCTACTACGCACTGATTTGACCACCTTAAATGAGACATTTTTGTCTCCCTAGGTAATGTGCTCTTATAAAAACTTCAGTGAGTACCTTGGAGTTGTTAAAGTCTTACACAAGCCTTACATAGATAAAAGATATTTTAAAAGTATCATTGTGCAGTTTACAATGTTTACTAAACTGCATTCATTGTTTAGGTTCTCGAAATCAATCCAACAGAAAATTACCTCCAAACTTTATTCAAATCATCAAGGCTATACAAGGCTCTTGAACTAGTCAACAGAGGAAGTTTCTTTCTAACATTCGTTACTTTCATGATTTAATCAAACATGAACATACTGCCTGAAACGTCTAATATATTCACCATTTGGTGTTTTAGTTATTGGTATATTCAATAAAATCTGTACATTAATATTCAACCAGTTAGTTTGCCTAGGTAAAAATTATGTCCTTCATCAGGAAATGCCTTTTACTGACAAACTACATTTATATGCATGGACTAAAATTCGACTAAAAGAGTCTAAAGACGACTCCATTTTAGAACTCATATCACTTAATAGGTCACAGATACTGTCTATTTCGCTCCATATATTACCTATGCAAATGGATCTTTATGTGGAACTCATTAGTAAACTAGATACTGAGCCATTCAGCGGCATGTGTGGTGTAAGTACGACCCTAATATGGTCGGTTGCAAAGGTAGTTTAACTGGCATGGCGTATAGGTTATAACATAGTTGTTTATACTCAAAGTATCAGGGCTCTTCCGGCTCGTTTTTCGATAGGCCATCCATTTTAACATTAATGGTAATCCTAATGCCTATATATACGTTATGTACCAGGACTAAACAATAATAACTATATACCATTATATCAGATGCCATATTTATTGTAACGCAAAGATCAAACGTACCGCTTATTAATCAATATCTTATCATCCATTAATTATCATTGAAAAAACAAATTAACTATTTTAAAGCTTTTTTTATATTCAAATAAGTAACGATAAATATTGTTTAACTAATCTCTCCCAAAGGCGTAATATTTTTAGACAAATAAATTTTTTTTTGGTTTACTTAAACACTTGTTTTTATATAATAATATCACTAAGTAATGTATCCACTTAATATAAACGAAGTATGCCAATAATTTTGTCCATTATTATAGAGATAAATCATAAATAATATTAATATTACTTAAGATTGAATTTATAATCAATGATGAATGGGAAGTACAGAAGTGGTTGTAATTATGCATGGACAATAATAAACATTAGACTATGTCAAGACTGTAATTAATTTTGATGGAGATTTGTTCTCTGAGCTGGATGATTTGGTCGTGGAGCATTCATCGTTCTTCTGAACGATATCATCAGCACAAACTTCAGATAGAAGTGAAGTGTTCGAATTTCTCCACGACCAAATCATCCAGCTCAGAGAACAAATCTCCATCAAAATCATCCACCTGAGCTACAAATCTTCTCCACTGTAATTAATGGACGAACCAATCAAGTACATGACAAAAGATCTCGGATTTTGGCTCGAGAAATTCATTCTTCCATTCGGATAAATCGAATTTTGGCATTATAGTGATATCAGTTCGTGATGAAGATCCTAAATATAATTTCTAACCTTAACCATCAACTGTAAATCATAATTCTAATTCCTCACACTGGTTTATAACCGCCATTTGGTCCTACTTATTAGGTGGACACTCTCAAGGTCAATTCAGCGTCGCTCAAAGGTCATCCATAAATTATAGTCTCACCTAAACTATAGTAGATTTGTATAAAGTATAATTTTTCACTTAGTCAAAATAATTATTGATAAATAACAAACTAGAGAAACTAATCTGAAATAAAAAATTACTTATTCTAGAGAAGTTTTGTTTTTCATGTTTTAAAAAAGAGGTTTATTTTCTCCCCTTAAAGTACATTATCGGATAAATCCTTAGCAATATAAAAGAAATAGGCGGTGTGTTAAACTGAATTATTTTTATGGACTATTGTGTATATTTACATATAAGTTTATTAATGTTTAGTAGCACTTATTTGTTTACATGGCTTAAATAACTTATCACTTGACTTTTTTCTTTTCGTTATCAAAAAAAAGATTTATGTTTTGTTTTGTAATAAGGTATGAAAGCATTTGATGTATAAAATTTAAGGGTAATAACGTTCGGTATTGATCTTTGAGGGATGATTCTAAAATACGTATTATTGAACTGATTAATGAGAAGTTGAGTAGTAACAGTTATTGAATAGGTATCGACTTGATCCAAGTTAGAAATGTATACCGTTTTATGGTAACTTAATGATCACAAAATTAGGCACTCATCATGAGGCCCAAGTGTCCTTGATAGAGTTTCTTGTTGTGCACTGCTGAATCCTGTACTAAAAAGAAACAACTATCCAGTGTTTCGTAGTTTTCAATGATACATATATTTTTATGGAGTTTTGTTCTCTGAACTATGGCTTTCATCGTTCTCCTGAACGACATCATCAGCACAAACTTCTATCCAGCTCAGAGAAAAAACTCCATAAAAATCATCCACCTGAGCTACAAATCTTCTCCACCATCTCAAGATACACATATCAGATATCAGTATGAAGGTTACAATTTATCATTAAATGCATAACATTAATCATTTTATTATCTATATTGTGTTCATTACAATCCTATTGAGGAGTCCCACAATAGGACGAAATGGACGTCCAGTGCTTCCAGGTTTTCCATGGTGGTCTAGCTTTAACTGACTCATGATCTTAATGATTGAATTCACTACAATCTCCACAAAACCCCTTCTGATATACATCTGTTTCAAAATGATAATAATTACAGTAATAGTGATTATAAAATTCTATTGAACATGGTAACAGTGAGGTAGAATAAACAAAAGTAATATAACGTTCTTTTTACCAACGAAACCAATAATAATTTTGTTGTTTAGTGCTTGAATATTATCATGAAGATAAATAAGGAAATTGTAACTGAGAAGGGAAGGCTCAGTATGACAAGATAAACTTGAAATTGTGATGAATTGTAATCAGGAGAATTATTGAAACAGAAATAACCTAGTTGGGAATAAAACGTCTATAGAGAAGATAGAAGGGAAAGTAGCTGGTTGTGAAGTAAGAAACGTATGAAGAAGAAAGAAAATTATGAAATATTAAAACTATGGTAGAAGAAGAGGTTGTACCAATGTATATTTGAGTTGATTAGATTTCAGGTACAATAATCAGTATTGTAATTTGAGATATGTGCCTGTCGACAAGAAACTTACGATCATAGCGCAGAAATAATTAACAATTCTAGTTTACTTTGGATAAAGTATATAGTCGTTCCATTGTACAACTAAGAAAATCGATACCACTCTCCATCTCAATGTCTATAACAACCTGTAGTATCATATGAGGTTCAAATACAATTGATGTAAAAATTTTTAAATATTTCACAACAACTAAACCGTCTGACAGTTTTTTTATTGGAACAAAATTATAATGTGGATAGGTAAACTTAGGCATCCATTCCAAACAATTTAGTTTAGATGGATTTCAATTGATGAGACTGCAACAATGCACTGTTGGCAGCGAGTTAACGAATTATGACAGGTAATAGTGTCGTCTTAATTACATAAGCACACATTTTGAAAGACAAGCTAAACAATCACTTATTATTCAGTGTTTATATTCATACCCTTAAATTTTTATCAATAAGCTTATGGAATCACAATAACCTTGGCAATTATGTCAGTCGATGCAGAATGAAATGAAATATGTAAACAGCATAGATATTAAGGTAAATTGTTTTAGATGTGGATGACCTTATTGTCACGGTTTTTTGAGATTCCTGATCTTTGTTGATGATAATTTACACCCGTATCTGTGTTATTTAAATGTTCTATTTTCTTCATTGTCAACTCTATCATATCCGTAAATTGAGATCTAATCTGCAATTAAATCAAGTTATTTATTTATTTCTTATTTAAAGTAATAGATTGTCTCTTCTGAGTGTGAAATTCAATTTCCTTATACCATTGTCTTCCTTAACCTCAGACCAACAGGAAACGTAGTTCTAATCGTCCAGTGATTAGCCTACTTTCATATGTATAAAGGAACAGGATTTAACAGATCTGATTACCACAGTCAGATCATTTGTTTGACAAAATATAGGACGGACAATATTCACTTTTTACTATTGTCGGGAGCTTCAGGCCTTGTTGTGATTAATCTCGTTTACGAAATATACTGTAAACGAATCATTGCAGTATGAAAAGCCTCGTGTTTAGGCATTCAAAACTTCCAGGTTTGTTTAATAGTTTTCAAAATATCGACTTAATAGGTAGTTTTGAAACCTTTTCATCACACACTTCAGCAAGGAGACGAATCACAGTTGTAGCGTAACGTAAATGGTCGGCTGCGGTGTTATTTCTTCTGTACACGGAATCGCAAGAACAGAGCTTGCCGGCCCAACAATATGTTAGGGGTTGACGACATCCATAAATGTAATAAAGAAGAAATGTCACTCTACCAGTTAATGGTATTAAATCTGTCAATGAAGGAAATCTCTATAGCTTCTGGGTTTGTGGTTCGAGAGACATCTGATCATCTAATGAACGAGAACACAGGCAGGGACGACCAATTGTCTTGATACAAAATTATAGAGCATTTTTTAGTAAAATGTTAAAACCACACGTCCAATACTTTATTCGAAAATTCTCTATCAATTGTCTCCAACTTCATCGTTTCTTTACTGTTATAACAATAACTCTCTGTTCCTGTTCTCGTCGACTCGATCTTCCCAAACGTGTGCTGCCAGGCTTGTCACTTCTGATTGGTATTACATACTATTTATACCGACAGACATAAGTAACACACACCACAACTTTAGTGGAAGGTTTTAAGCCTTGTTTCGTGATTAAAGTACTGTGACTAGGCATTTACCATTATTATGTTTGCAGTAGTAATACTTCCATACAGATGATAAATCCTAATGTAGTTATTTAGTTGATATCTTCACAACAGTTAAATTTGATATTGATAAGTGTGTGCTGTGAAAAGCTTTGTTTTTCAGTAGTATATCAACTTAATTCAATTCATGTTTAAGACTTATAAAAAATGTATCCATTAGTTGTCTAGTGATTATCAAGTGGAAGAAAATATAAGATTAAATTGTTTATAGTACACTGTACTATTTAACGAGTTACAGGTTAATTTTATTATTTGTTTGAAATTAGTTTTCTATTTATCCATGTCGATTTGTTAATTATCCCTCTGTAACTCTGTCTGTACATAATTTGTCTAAAAGGGATGACATCATTCTAAATTTTATTCCGATAGTACATTTAAACTAAAAATTTAACATATTAAAAACGAAAGAAAAAAGCAAATAAAACAAAATTTGTTTTTTATTTTCATCCCGAGCATAAAAAATTCATGGTATATGTACTTAGTATTCCTCGTCCCTACTTGTACACCTAGTTAGCACATTCACGCTTTTGTGTCATGTCCTATAGCTCGTTAAATATCATGTGACAAAATCGTCCAAAGTTATTTTTCAAACTCAATCATCTAGTAGCACTTCTACACAAAACGCGGTATCCTTTCACGGTTAGGAAATTCAGAGCCTTTTAATCTAATATTGACAGAGCTAAAGGAAATGTGGAAATAGTACACATGATTCTTCCATCTACCAATTAAATATTTTGTTTATTTATGCTGGAATAACGTGGGTTCTAGTTTTGAAGGTTGCTCATCAAATAGTATTTCATTTATTTTTTTACCTTTTAATGTATTTCTTTAAAACAAACTATATGGTACTGCTTTAACGAATCTCAAGTCAATGGGATTTTTGTACAAAAACAACAACATTGCACTACGATTATCAACTTTTTAAATTTAAAATCTGTTGACCTTTTCTAATATCATATTTCAGTTACCCATTGGTTATATTTCTTGAATAATTTCTGTAGTAACCTTTAAGTCAGTCAATTTTCTTTCTGTTTTTCATAGTCTTGACACAAGAGATAAACAACAACACGTAATCAGATTGGAAGTAAGATCAATTTTTTTCTACTTAAATGACATATTCAACATATTATTCATTATATTTTCCTAATATTCATGAAATATTGTTTAAAGTTTTCTCTTCTACCGTTGACCTTGTGAATAGATAATCAAAATAAGTAGAAACTAATTTCTTTCGCATATAACCTTGGACAACGATTAATCGATAGATATAAACTTATTTCATTAAGGAGAGATTATTATCGGTATGGGGATTTGTGGAGATTATAGTATTTTAACAGTTGTATTCACGAGTTAGTCTAAGCTAGACTGCCATTAAAACCTGGAAACACAGAGTGACTATTCCGTCCTAGTATGGAACTCCGCAGGAGTGAGCATCCGCGATTCTACATGCGAGACTCTAACGCAGGACCTACCGATCTTGCGCGCGAACGTTTAACCTCTCGACCGCTGGGCCGGTATCTAACGGTATTAATGTTTAACTTCAGCCAATTCACGAAATTGTGCCACCGTCCGCCATTGTCTTCAGTAAGCTACTGTTTCATAACAGACCTGGTTGGACTCCACTGGTCACGGCTTCTTACTAGGACTCCAGCAAATACCTCTTGAAGACAGTCACTAGTGAGCACATGATGATTATTATTGAGGATGCGCGATGCTAAGAAGTCTCATACTTAGACGAAGCAGACGTCCAGTACCTTCAGATTTTCCATGGTGTTCTAGCTTCAATTGACCCATGAATCCAACTATTAAGATACTAAGATGCAGTTTTGATACCTAAAATCAACTTCACAACACTGAGAGAAATGACTGAATGATAGATATTTTTATGAGAATTAATTTCCATGAATTTATACTAAATGTTTTGTCTAACTAATTATATTGCAGGATAAACAGTAACAGTTTATTAATGTTTTTTGAAAAAAAGTTTACATAATACTAACAGCATGTTCAGATCTAATTATGTTTTTCTTGTTTAGAATATTAAATGTAAATTGGTTAACTTTAACACAAACTTCTACCAATTATTATTTCACTTCAATATTAATATTCGAAGAAATAATAGACTGGATTTTTAAGGGTAACAAAAAAGATGTGATTTCATTTCATATATATTTCATTACAATGTAATACTCAAATGTATCTGTGTGCAGTAGGTTAAGCGTTCGCGCGCGAGACTGATGGCCATGGGTTCGAATCCCGCCAGAGGGATCATGGATGCGCACTGCTGGGGAGTCCCACAATAGGACGAAACGGCCATCCAGTGCTTTCAGGTTTCTAACAGTGGTCTAACATCAATCGCTTCATGATCTCAATCAGAAACTTACTAATCTTCACAACCTCTACGCTGATTATTTGATCTAAGTTTTTATGTTATTGACTTATTAGTAAATTTAAATGATTTTTTGTAGCCATTTAATTTGATTCTAATTAGATCGGAGAGTGGAAAATTGCGTCGCGTTTGCACGTCGAGCTAATCACTTTTAAGGATCGATATCTGAATTCAGTTAGGTCGTATGTTGATTGTTGTCGAAGTATACATGCCGCCAATCCTTGTATATTTCTATCGACTTAATTCGCGTTGGATAATAATGGATTGAAATAAGCGAAATACGAAAATGAGTTTATAATACACATATCTCATGCAATAATTGGTCTGGACAGACAATCAGGGAGGCACAGCAAGCAAGCAAAGCGTAGTGAAATGAAACAAAGTGACGTTCAGTGGAGAAGGCAAACGAGCCAATTCGATTTAACCAAGAGTAACTCAATATTTATATTCAGACAAAAATAGGTTACAGACACGTGATGAATAGGGTTAGCAATTAACGCCACATACGATCACATAAAACCAGTCAATGTTAATAAGCGAACAACTGACAATATCAAAATATGGCTTGAGAAGAATGAACAAATTGACCAGTTTAGAAACTAAAATAACTTATGTGTGCTTGACATAGCACTATTCACTACAATTTGTTACAGTTCTTGGAGGAAACCAAGTAAAACAAACTGTGAAATACACCACATAGAGTTCAAAATTATATGCGAAGTGACGTATAGGTGTTTATTGTAAGCATGTAAAACATCTCAATTTCATAGATTTAACTATTTAGTTAGTTATAAGTGAAGCTCCCTGGTTTTTAAATATTTCTTAATAAGATCAGTTAATGAAATACACTTCTGTATTATAAAATCTTTCGATGAAGGTCTGGCATCAAATGAGTTATATTGACCTATGTATGTGCTCGTTTTCTGGATGAAATGGTAGTTAAATCTACGACATTACTAAGCATTTTAAATAAAACAAGGAACAGTTATTTAAAATTTTTTTGGTGATGCCTATTCATTTGTCAAATTGAGGGATGGTTCGAAGTAGAGGTTAACAATTTGTTTGATACTCAGGATAGGTCGATGTACCCTTACACTTGCAGGTATACACAGTTTGACATTAAAAATTTTGATCTCATAGTTCTACAAAATATGTGCTTTAATTGACTTGTTATAATTTTTACAATGTCCAGCTGTTTACATAGCACTTATTACCATTCTCTAAATATTTGGCTTAACTTGCACGAGAAAGCTCTATATTTTAGAAATACTTATCGAGTCAATTTGCTTCAGAGTAAAAACCCTTCACGATTTTGGTTTAGGTGAAATTTAATAGTGCAATATATGTATGAAAATATATGTGGGTTCGAGTCCCTGAGTGAACATCGATTCTGGGATGGAGGTACCTCCATCTGACGAGTTCCAATAGGGACAAAATGCGCATTCCAGATTTCACTGTTAGGCATCATCCATCTCTATTTATAAATATAACGGGAGTTTTTCACTTTTTATATTTTAATAATAAAGTCTCTAAAATCTTTCATCAAGTCATCTAACACACTTCATTAATAATATTGTCTGACTGAAGTGTCCATATTCATTTAAAGCTGAATTTTAATGAATTCATGTAGTTTGCAGTGAATTGGAATTTTTCAAGAATAAAATTCTTTTTACATTAAGTGGTTAGTTTATTTCATAATCAAAATTAGTAATTGCATGTGAGAAGAAAAGCATTTATTTACATTTAAAATGTACTACAGTAAAAATAAGTTTTCAGTGAAGTTTTGTACTCTGAGTTGGATGGTTTGGTAGTGGAGATTTAGTTGTTCCTCTGAACAACATCATCAACGCAATTTTTATGTAAAATTGAGATGTTTTAATTCCTCCACCTATGACTCACAGCTTGTCCTGTCGACCTCGATCTTGATTGTTTATTGTTGACTTTTGACTTGTTATTGGATACTTCTTTATATTGATTGTATCTTTCATTGATTTGATTCCTCGCCAATTAATTGAATATACTAAAATGAGAAATGCTCAGTGTTTGGTGTAAAAGGAACATTAATAGATTTTATGATTGTGTTTATCGGAATAAACATAATTTATAAACTAATTAGACGCTTTGGTTTTCAGATTCAAAGAACAATCTCAATTTAATAATTGTTGTGAAAAATATTCATGGATAGGAAATTAGTTGTATTTAGCTGCAGAATAATCTTTAATTGGGCAGATTTGCTAAATTAAGCTATAAACGTTTTAGTGAAGCTCTTCAGTGTTTAACAGTGCAATCCAAACCTTATGTTTCGTTTTATCTGAAAATCGTTATTGTGAAGTGGGTGTATCTCAGTGATGGTTTTAAGACAGATTGATTAATTGCAAGCTTTAACATCAACGGGAAGATGGAATCTAGCACTACTAAGGAGTCCCATTCTAGTGTTTCTATGTTTCCAATGGTGGTCTAACATTGATCGGTTCAAGATCTCAATAAAAATTAATAAGTGTTGTATTTATGTACTTCCACTGCTTGTTTGAAGAAATTTGGACAAAGTATGAAGATGGGATTTTTAATATAGTGGAATCAGGGTATATTGTAGAATTTTCCATTATTATCTTATTAACAAATAAACGGTAGCAAATTTATTGGAAGTAGTTGAATAAAAAGCATAGACTGAAGTTTCATCTTAGTATCCACTAATTAAGACGATATACATTCATTCATGATGAAACACATAATTCCTGTGAAATTTAAACATTCGTCACTCGGGTTCACTGTCTAACACGTAACCACTGAGCTATTTTGACAACCTGTAGGACTGATACGTAGGCTCTCATCTGACAAGGAGCATTAGTACTCCTAAGACTACAGGAAAAATTTCTGTCTGGTGTGAGCTTGCACGTAACCCTGGATTAAGGTTGTTTATCAACTACTTACAACCACCTAATATATTAATATAGCGCACATAATGTCGAGATGTTTAGACTAGAGTCCGGCTTGTAAATTGTTCAGTGGAACTCAGTCGGCACCGAAAGAACTACCCAAACATGGCATAAGTTATTACTAAGTTATCAGTCAATTTTGAGTTTACTGTTTTCTACCTTAATGTAATGATCTGTTTAATGTTGACAAAATGAAGCTTTTGTTTTAGCCGTGATTTTGTAACGCATTCGATACTTTTTGACGATTTTGTGCCTAAATGTAATGTACTAAATAATTCTTCAGGTTAAAGTTATTGCTCACTTCTAAGGAGTCCCATAATATAAGGAAGCGGCCGTGCAGTGCTTTCAGGTTTTCAGTGGTAGTCTAACATTGATCCATACATGATATCAATCTAAACTTAACAATCTCCACACTCCTATACTGATAATATCTAAGAAAATCGCTAAATATATCCCACCTACCCACAATATAAACAAATAGTGTTGGGTTTATTACAAATCCGTAGCCAAATGTCGACCCAAAATAAAAAAATCTTTTATCTTATCAAGTTGAATTATATTTATTGTTGCCAGATATTTACTGAACAGCCATAACATATCATCCACACTGACTTGACAGTGTAAACTATCCATTTCATAAATGAAATATGGACTGTCATTAACCTATGCACAAAAAGTATCATCCACAAGGATAAACAATACAACATTTCCGTGTCTTAGTGAAATATGTTATTTATAATAAGTTAATTATGTAAATGTTTATTTATTGGAGGCTGGTGTTCATCCAATCAAATTGAAGAAAATTTTTATTACTCTGATTGGTTAATTAATTCCAAATACAGAAATCCTATTATGATGATTTAACATTAGAATTAATTCAAACGGAAATAAATTTTTCTACAAAAATTTTTCGTCAGAAAAAAACTTTTTCTTTACTTTGTTCTATTTTGATTCAAAGACACAATGGGTTGTTCTTAATATCTGAAGAACAATTTTTATCAAATTTATAATTCAGACAACTAATCACAATCAAGTGGTTTTTGAATTCATTTTCTAAACAAATAAAAAAGACACAATTTTTTTAATCAGTATTATTAGATTTATTCTGTCTCTAAGATTTGATGGGATAATACAATTAAGACATGAGCCAATGCTGTATAATTAGTACTCATATATATATGCATGTATATATATATATATATATATATGTAATGTTTAATTAAATACTTTGAAAATCGATATTATAGTGTTAACTCATATTAAACTAAACTACTTATATTATGTTTGAAAAGTCTTTTATTAGCTGTTAAACATATTTCATCCAGGAGATTATTTCAAATTATTTAATCAAAAGATCAGTTCCCAAAAATCAACACAAATATATGTATGAAATCAAGTAAAAAAACTGGAAATACTTGATACATTGAATCAATGGAGTTACGAACCGAGTAAGTGAATATACAAAGAGTATTTTTTAGTGTTCATACGTTTTGTTTTGCAATGATGAAAAAATTTGATCAAATAAATGTCATGTCTTGGATTAAAAAAAAACTATATTATGAAACTATTTAAACGACTGGAGGATTTAGTGTCACATTAAGTAAATTAGGAAATCCGAACACGTAATCAAAACAGAACAATGAAGAATAAAGTTGTATAGCTGTTGAAAACAATTTGGGATTGTCTTTGTTTTTGTAATTTATTTGTGAGGGTAATGGGCTAATATCTGTAGATGTCAATAGTTATTATTACACTAGGGGTTTGCGGAGACTGTTGAAGTTTACGAATTACATTATATAATGATCTCAGGTGAACTACCACTAAAAACGACAAGGCCATGGCCAGCTGTTTTATCGAAGTATGATATTATTGACCATTGTGCATCCATAACCCTAAAGGTAACGAAAACTAGGACATTTTAAGATTCTCAGTAACAATTGATGCTTAGACCATTGAGCCGAAACTCAGTCATCTATATTATCTAACTTCAAGCAACTTGCGAGTTTATCTAACTGTTTTCGAATTTCATTGGTGGGTAACTCTTTCAAATCTGTTGTAAGTGAACTCCCCTGATCTGGGTTTCTCTCCTTATAACTCCTAGAATTACTTTTCAAAATTAGTCACTAATAATCACATGATCGTCGTTATTATGAGGTAATCATCACTTTTGTTTATTTTGTAAGGATATCCAACAAGAATCTATTGAACAAAGAACATTCTTTTTACTCAGTTCTCTTCGGGTTCCTAAGTTATGTAATAGAATCAATAAAACAAATGTGTCATATAAATTATCGCATTTTAGTTGAGTACTGCTCGTAAAATAAAGCAAATTTGTTGATATTGAATGACCAATATATACTGTTAAATATGTAGTCAGGACAATAAACAGTTCAATACTAACCTATTTAGCGAAACTGTTCATAGTGCCAGCATAATTCAACTATTTTCAATAATTTATCAGATAGTTAATTTTTTGCCTATGTCAATTAGACGCAAAATCCTTCAATCAGCAAAAACAGTAGTCATTGAGATTAGAAACTAGATCTATATGTGCAATAAACTGTGCACAACCCTTTTCTTAACTGGACCAACCTCATGACTAACTAATGAATAGTTAAAACCGTACACTAATGACACAAAAGCAACTCAAATTCGTTGCAAATGAGCTTCATTTTAATTATTATTCGGTAATTATTTGCTGCAACAGGTAGGAACATTATGATATTCAAATTATGATTTATCTGATAAAACGAATTGCAAAAAGTATATTCTAAAATATACTTTGATTGGTAATTTAAAGCATTAGTATTTTGTTAGTAAATTCGCATACTGCCTTGCATTGGAATCCAAAACTCGTTGGCTACATGTATTTTCATCTCAATTTCAATATTTGCACTAAGACTAGGAGTCATTACATTTCTCCTAAAACGCCATTGCATCAATCAGTAAGTAACTGAATCCAGTTCATCCTTATCTTGTGAATAGTAACATCAATTAACGGGACAAAGAAGAAAGCTTTGCAAATATTATTGAGATTATATCTTCGAAAGTAGTTTATTTAGTGATTGTCTTTAACGAGAGTCCTAGTTTTAAGTACGTTAAATTGTTACGTTTACAAAGTTTTTCATTTTTTACAAGATGTTTTCCTTGAGGGATCGAAATTATCACTTAGATTGTATGCTACTTGTCAATAGTTTAAAATTAATTAATACCTACATCTACTCTACATACCTTAGTGTTAATACATCTATATCATTATATATATGTTAAACAGACTATTTGAAATTTAGTTGGATGCTTCTGATGCTGTCGAGGTTTTTTGAAGTGGATGACTATATCGCTAATATTTTTTATAGTTATGGGAAACATCTTATATATATATATATATATATATATATATATATATATATATATGATGTAAACGGGCGAAAAATAGGCTCGAAATAATTGTGTTTACAAGATAAGTACGTTAACACTTTACACTGAATACCAACAAATAATCATCAATACTGATTAGTTATTATTTATAAAAAAGAAAACAATCAATAAAATGACAAAAATGGTAATTGGACTTTGAATCAAATTGAAAATCTGAAATTTAAACAAATCGATTGAATAAATCAACATTTGTGCACTTTTTATAAATCAATATGTAAAATTAATGAAACTTTCTTTGTAAAAATATTAAAAAAAACCAATACATAAAATTAAATTTTATTATAAAGTGTTTGGTTTACAGAAAAAATGTTTTGTTTATTTTTTATCCCTGGGTGAATGAATGAAGTGCAGACAAGTTTAGTGAATGTAAATTATGATTACATATGATAAATATATATGTTTTATTTATATGTAATTTGAACAGAAAATGAACACTAATTCTGTAAATAACAATGTTTTACAAAAATGTTTATTAATCTATGCATAATTTATGTATAAATATATATAAATTGACTATTTATCAACATAATTACTCATACATTATAATCAAAGATGGATAGTGGATAGCGGTGGAATCCAGGACACGCGTTGCGTTCTATCTGGGACTGGTCAGCTGAATGTACCTGCATCTCAAAATTGATGTCAACTCTGGGACATGAATCCATTCGCTTCAAACGCCATTGCGTTATCCACTTAACTGCTAAGTCTTGACAGGCAGTTGCTTGTGCAATGGGGTGAATTTTTAATTCATTTCGTATTGTTTGCTTGAATCTTCCCATTGATGTTTGGCACTGCGATTGATCAGTCTGTTATTAGTATACGTGCATCCTGTGCGGATTGCCTCGATATTATATAATTACTCATGATTCAACTGAGCATTGTTTTTAGTCTTAAACGAATTTATGTAATTTTCTGTGAGTAATAATGTTTATATGAAATCAATGCATTACTGTTAACCTTAGCTGGATCTCAGTGATTTCGTATTTTCTAAACCGGATTACAGATTAAAAAAATAACATAATTTTGGTCACTTCTTAGGTTATTAATAAATTAATGTATATCCACTATACTAGAGTACGTTAATAGAAAGAAAAAGCAAGTGTAAATTATTTTGACTTTAAAACTATTCAAAGGAATTCCAACCATACAGCAAAGTTAATCGTTTAAATATTATTTATCTATCTTGCTGATGGTTTGCAACTAGTATCAAATCTTTCTTCAGAGCATGTTGTTGAATGTTCTTCATCAAGTAACATCAAAAATATGATTAGTATGCATTTCTCTCAGATACAATACTCATTATCAATTTATGCTGTAATTCAGTTAATTTATAATGACACTGAGAATACCCCATAATAATGTTAAAATTTTTCTTCCTGGATTGTCTGCTGAAATCCTAGAAGGAAGCCATAACTGGAAGTTTCAATCATGCTGGAAATCAAGGTGTGTTGATAGTAATAGTTACATGATTGTAGTTGTTTTATTTTCAATAGACTAAAATTTGAAAAGAGGCTAATCATTGAATTTCGACTATGTATTTTTTTGAATGTTTAGTCTTTCATCCAGTACATATCATTAAATAAGTTTTCCTGATTTGCTCTAAAATAATAAAGGTTGAGAAGTCTCCTGAACTTTCAGATTTCTAAACATATGTAAACTGAGTTCAATGTATGAAAATTCCATAACTCAGTTAACTAAATATATATAATGACTAGTGGTAAGTACATCTTGTCATTTTCAATTTTATAGGCTTGTTAACTAAAAACCTTAAACTATAAAGCTTTCAATATACACTTGAATGATTTGAAATATCTGAATGTTGATTTCATTTAGTGCAACGCTATTTATGAAGCTTTTTTGGAAGTAAACAAAATGCTGAATAATTTTATCTATTTGCCAAATGATAGATTTGCTACGTATGTTATAACATTTATTTAGGTAGTGTATAGATGAAACAAATGTCTTACCTTGAACCAATATTTAATCGAAACGGTACAAGCTACATATTGATTCTTTTTTCAAGCTAAATTTGTGAATAAATGAATTGAATAATTTGGCGAACATCTCAATTTTGACTAGAATGATAGTTTATTTTGACAATCTACTCAGGATACATTTAATGTGTTGGTTACTATGTCAAGTCCACATAACATATACTAGCTTCTGGACAGGTCAATTTGTCCATTCTAATTGATTGACGTTGTAACCTTGTTGATTATTCACTTATCGACCTTGACTGTTTTTATATGAGCGTATATGTGTGCACTTCTTATTCTATTCATCACATGCCTGTAACGTATTTTTGTGGGACTATAGATATTGACCAACGCTTGATTAAACAGGAGTTGACTCAAGTGCCTTCTCCAATATTCCTCGCTCTTTCTTCTTTGTTTCGTCTAGTTGACTGCCTGTTCAAATCAATAATGAGTGCATGAAATATACATATTCAAAATCCATTCTCGTATCCTGTTAAGTCGATAATTATATGCAAGGATAAACAAGACATATTTTGACAACAATCATTCATACAATCAAACTAAAGTCAGATCTCAGGCCACTAAAGTGGTGAGTCCGTCGACGAAGGGTCCCACTAAACATATTAAGTTACAAAAGCCCTAATTTTTTCGTCACTTTAAAATTGCGGATCATATAAATGACTTTAATTGATTTAATTATTAGACCTCTATGAGAAACACAACACTTCGAGTTCATCACATATTAATTAAATCAGACAGTGGGTTACTTAAAGGACCATATACTGTGAGATGGTGGAGAAGATTCGTAGCTCGGATAGATGATTTTGATGGAGGTTTTTTCTCTGAGCTGTATACTGTATTAAAATATTTCCATAAAATGATAAAGAGACAGAAATTTGCAGGCTACTAATGTTAGCTATTCATTTGAGAATAAATAACAAGAGATTGATGTTTCTTAACGAATTTACTCAGAACTACTTAATTATTCTTTAATTATTTCTTTTTTCCTTCCTCATTTACCAGAACAGCGTAAAACTATATATTAATTCATATGACACTAAATGTATGTACCTTTCTTGACTTTAGATTCTGACAAGATCATAAGGTGGTTTGGTTAGAAATATGTTTTATCGTATGGATTCATAAATGATGTATAATAATGAAATAGTGTGTCCAGATATCATTGCAAGTAATTGTTTATTTACGTTGGATACAATATCAATGTTTGTATTCGGAAACTAAAAATCGACATCTGCTATTCGATATAACTGAGATGTAGATTAAGTTGATAAAATGTTTACATTTCAGCTGTGTGTGTTTATTTATGAAATACCGATTAATACGTAAATTCGAAATAAATTTCTATTTTTTGTTTGAGAAGTACCTAAAAACAATTATAAAAACAAATATAACTGATCCAGTTGATTATATTAGTGATCATTTTTTAACCTTTCATTTTTCCACAGATTTCAAATAAACTTATTTTTAAATTTTTGATTGAGATCACGAAGTGATTGATGTTAGACCGCCATTTAAAACCTGGAAGCACTGGATGGCCGTTTCATTCTATTGTGAGACTCCCCAGCAGTGCGCATCCACGATCCCGCTGGCGAGACTCGAACCCATGGCCCTCAGTCTTGCACGAGAACGCTTAATCTTTAGATCACTGAGTCGGCGTCCATTGGTGTGTGTCTAACCTCAACCAATCCACGAAACTGTTCGACCATCTTCCATTGTGCTGAGGCCCTGGGTTGGAATCCAGAGGGTGTGATCGTGGATGCGCACTGCTGGGGAGTCCCACAATAAGATGAAATGGCCGTCCAGTACTTCCAGGTTTTCAATGGTGGTCTAACATCAATCACTTCATGATCTCAATCAAAAACGTGATAATCTCCACAACCCCAAACTGATTATTCCTAAATGATAAGAAATTAAACGAAATTCGTTATTGCTAATATCCAGTTAAAGTGGTACGGTTAGAGTAAACCAATTACACTTAGATCGATAGAAATCGTTAAAAAATTCTGGAAACCCGTAAACAAATTTTACTGTTAATAAGAAGTACTATAACCTATGATGATGTGAGGAGTGCTAATTACACCTCACTGACTTGTTGAATTAACTTTTTATTACATACAATGAGGTTTTCTGTTTACGGAATTACTACAGCTTGCTAATAATTATGCTTTCGTTACCTAATTGTTCTAATTATTGTGTAAAGAAATAATTTATCAGACTGTAAACATGGATTTCTTTTCAAATGAATGAGATACGTTTTCTTTTTACCATAGTTCATTCGTCAAAAGTTCAATTCCACCAGTACTACAGTGAAACAAATAAACGGTTATTTCTTGATCAAATATTTGGTCATTTACTAATACCACTACTACTGTGGTGTATGCTACATATGTTGACAGATATAAGTAGTATGTAGCAATAATCGGAGATGGAATGCATACCAGTAAAACATTGAGAAGATTTAATTTAACAGAAACGAAAACAGAACTTAATTGTAATTATAACAATTATAACAAATTTTGATTATAATTCTATCTTGCATTTGCCCGGAAGTTAGCATAAGATGTTAATTTCTAACTTCAACCAATCGAAGAAATTGCTCGCCCATCCTCCATTGTCTGAAGTAAATAGTTGTTTCCACCTGATACAATTCAAGATCTCATTTAAACACTTAACAATTTCTACAACCCCACACTAATAAATATATACATTTAAACTAGTGTTAATTTAATCCGGTCATTTATTTACTCTGAAAAAGTGACTTACATTAAGTCACGAAACGTCAGAAATACGATTTTTCTACCCATTGGGATATAACAAAAATATATTTATTATTATTCGTTAGGTTACAACTTACTGTAAACGATATTGTGAAACATCACTACAAAACATGTACAATCAGATTTAGAACATTAATGATTTGTTGTTAAAGGATTACAAAAATGTTATGAATGTTTCTGCGTAATCAATCTACTTGACGTAGGTTCTGTGATTGATCTTGTTGATCGATTCGTTTTTATTTATAACGCAGAAATGTTTACTACCTAAATAGTAACAACTGTTGATGATTTGTCTTGTATTTAGTAAATCATATGACTACAGAAAACATAGTAGATTTTAGAACACTAGAAATTGTACTTGGTCAAATGCAAGCGCTAAAGTAAGATTAAGTCATGTTTACATTAAGTCAGAATATCAATGGTTACCTATAATTTTAAGTATATTTTTCCTGAAAAACAGGTAGCATACATTACATGTAGATATATAAGCGTAAATGTAGCTTAAGTGGATATATTCATTGGAGTTATATTTTCCAAGGTGGTTAGTTTGGTTCCAAAGCTTTCGTTGTTATTCTGAATAATATCATCAGCATTCACTTTGTATAGATGATTTAATCAGTAGACAACATCGTAAATTAACAAAGAGATGTGAATAAAATTACATCCTACAAAAGATAATTAAAAAGTACTCAATTCTATTTAATATAGAGGTTGTTAATATCTCTTTTGATAGAACAATGAGAAGACGGAGTTGATCTGAAAAATGTGATGTATTTGCGCTATACCGTCTAAACACACCAATAAAAAGTTCAAAAGTTTATTCACGTAGCTATAAAAAAACTACAATGCGAAAAATAATTTAATCGTAATGGAAATAAACTGAATCAGCTATTATATACATGAAATAGAATCTGCCTACATAGAAAACTTTGTAATATTACGTATGAATGAATTTCATTATGGAATGGTTTGTAAAAATTCAAAGTAATGCAACTAACATTCAACGCATTTACGTGTGTACATAGTTGAATTTGTAGGAATGTATTTAACTTAATTTTGCTTGAATATATGAATGGTTTCCTTTAAAAATCATTACTTTGAATTTAAACTATTAAGGAACTAAAGTTGGCAAGCAACTTTTTATTTATAAATACATTGATTAGGTTGATATTACTGGTAAAATTGGAAAGTGTACATTTCTTGTTTGAACAAAATTACTGAAAATGTAAATTCATATACGAATGATGGTGAAGGGCAAATTTTTTGCCACAATTACAAGAAGGTGTTGTATATCATACAGATGTTAGAAAAGTTTAACTTATTACATAAATTGAAGATAATCAAAATGATAAGAATAAAAGTAGTCATCACATTCACTGGGACTTTATGAAGTTGATTTTAGCGAACAATTAAAACTACTTAGTTTGTATAAATTATAGCCATTGGGACTTGATTGATTATACTGGAAAATAACCTAATTTTATTATTATTGGCTTTATTCAATATTATAATTCTGGTATAACGTAGAATTCTCAACAGAGTGTTTCAACAAGTTTCATTTTTTTATTTCTTGATCGACCCTTGCGATAAATATTGAGTGGCTGCCACTAAGATGTTAGCAGTTCGAGAATCGACATTTTAATAATATACATTCTTTTCGATGCATATTACCAGCAAGCACGATGTCTATGATTGAGCTTTCTTGTAACTTGTACAACGAAATGTCATAAACTTGTCACAAACGCTCTTGAATAGGTTATGCAACTAATGGGCATAATAATGTGTCAAAACAAACAAAAAACAGATTACTTGTTGAAATATCTAGATGGTAGGAACAGGTAGCCTAGATATTCAAACAGGCCTTTTTGATGGAGTTTTGTTCTTTGAGCTGGATGGTTTGGTCGTGTGATTTCAATGTGTTTGTTGATTGCTGATTGACCTGAGTGCCAGGCTTCTAAGAATTCTCTGGTGTTTTTGGAATTTCCTCTGTCCAAGATTTCCACATTTTTCCAATGGAATAAGTATCCGCAGTTGTCCACGTGTATTGATATAAGTGAGGAGATATCATGACATTTGACTGCTAATTGATGTTCATGTAGGCGAAGGTGAAGGGGGCGTCCGCTTTGTCCGATGTAGTATTTGTCGCAGTTGGCACAATTTATTTTGTAGACGATGTTTGATTTATCTTCTTTTGTTATTTCATCCTTTGGTTTGCATAGGATTGATTGTAGTGACTTTGTCGGTTTGTGTGCTACACCTATCCCGAAGGTTTTTAGCAGTCTCGTTGCGGTTTCTGATATGCCATTTATGTATGGTAGGGTGATGCTTTTGTTGATTTCTGTGCTTGGCTTGGGCTCTGATGCTGCATGTGGTCGGTATTTTTTGATGAAGTCGATTGGGTAGCCGTTCTTTTGAAATACGTCCTTCAAGTATTTCTCTTCCTTTCTTCGTGCTGCCAATGTGCTTCAGTGTGTCCTCGCCCTCTTGAACAAAGTGTGTACGCAGTTGATTTTATGTGCTCTTGGGTTGTTGCTATTGTAGTTAAGAATTTGATTTGTATGGGTCGGTTTCCCATATACTTGAGTTTCTAGTTTTCCTGTGTCGGTTCTAGTCATTGATATATCCAAGAATGATAGTTTGTTGTTTGAATCCTGTTCCATTGTGAACTTGATATCATCGAAGGCGTTGTTGATCAGCTTGTAAGTGTTTTCTAGCTCATTCTTTTTGACGATGACGAATGTGTCGTCTATATAGCGAATCCAAATTTTTTAGCTTGATCACTGGTAATATCGCGGCTTTTAGTCTTTGCATCACTGCTTCTGCGATCAGTCCTGATATTGGTGACCTCATTGGTGTCCCTTTTGTTTGTTTGTAGATTTTGTTGTTGAATTGAAAATACGTTGTTAGGTCGATGAGTTCTAGTAGACTTTGACTTCGAAGCTTCGTGTACTTTGTGAGATGTGTGTCGTTGGCGAGAAGAAGGGATATAATTTCTTTTGCTGACCTTGGTTCGATCGAGGTGAATAACGCTGTTCCATCGAAGGACATCATCAGTTTATGTTTGTTGATTTGAATGTCTTTGGTTTGGTCCAGGAAGTGTGTAGGGCATTTGATGGAGTGGCTTGAATGATCGACTAAATGCTTCAGTATTCGTGAAATTTCTTTCGACAAATTGTACGTTGGCGTTCCGGGGAGTGCTACAATTGGACGTAGTGGAATGTTTGGTTTGTGTATTTTTGTTCTGCCGTAGAATCGAGGGAGTACTGGTCCATTGGATTTCATTCTCCATTGATCTTCTTTTGTTATTTCTCGTGCTTTGACTAGCTTGTTTAAAGTCTTTGAGATTCTGTTGTCGAATTTCTTGACGGGATTTATATCCATCATTTTATATGTGTTCTTATCTTCAAGTAGTTCTTCGGCTTTTTCTTCCTTGTCCATAATTACTGTTGTGCGTCCTTTGTCCGCTGGAACTATGACAATATCCTTTCTAGTTCTAAGTTCCTTCAAAGCTTTTTGTTCTTGTGGGGTCAGTTGGTTGTTTTCCTTCACCTGTTGCGCTAGCGGTACTATAGTTTGCCTTATTTTTTGTTGTGTTTCCTTACTGATTCCACAAGTTTCGAGCGATGACTGTAGTGCTGCGAAGAATTCCAGTTTTGAGGCGTCGCTTGTGTTGTAGTTTAATCCTTTTCGGAGTAGGTATTCTTCCGTGTTTGTTAGTGGTTGTTTTGAAAGATCGATCACGCAGTTGTTTGTGTTTTCTTCCTTCGGTGTTTTTAAGATCTTGATTAGTTTTTTCTTTAGGGTGTTTTTTCTTTGTTCTCTGTGTCGTTCGCATGACATCTCGATGGCTGTTGTCAAGATTTATAAATGTTCTGACGTGAGTGTCCTTTGTAGCTTCATCTTTTGTTCCTCTATGACGTGTTGGTATTTGCGGATCCTGTAGTGTGCATCCGTTATCATTAGGTGTACCATTTTTTCCACTTTGCTCAGCTATTTTCCATCCTAATGGGCAGTTGATTGGAGGTCTATATCTTACACTTGTTGGTAGAAAATGCTGGCGAAGACACTCATGGAGAAAATAGTTGTTCTCGAGTGGAAGTTTGCCTTTTGGCGAAATTCTCCCATTTTCGAACAACGAGAAGCGTATCACGCTCATATGATTTTGAGATGGTAGATGGTTTAGTCATGACCAAACCATCCAGCTCAGAGAACACAACTCCATCAAAAATCATCCACCTGAGCTACAAATCTTCTCCACCATTCAAACAGGCCGCCTAAATGATTCAGCTATATTTATTCCAAGGGAATATTGAGTTGAATAAGAAATGAGCATATGTCAGTTGACTTTTTGAGAGAAAAGAACTCTATATTTTATATACAGCCCATTTTTGTACAGTAGTAATCTGTAAGGTAAAGAAAAACGTCTATATGTAATATCCTAAATAATATGCTCTGACGGAAGCTCATCCTAGATACTTGATTCACATCTGATATTGTCAAAATTATTCACTTGAACCAGAATGTGATTTCTGAATCTATTCAAATGTTAGTTAACAGATAAATAATTTTAAATTGATGTATTTAATATAAGTGATCGGTGAAATAAAATAACCGAATACTTTAAAATGTAGTTATGGATTACGTGATTATAGAAAATTGATAAGGAAGAGCATTTGGCTGGATCTTGATTTTTTAGAGAACATTAATTAGTACTGTAGATTGAAAACAACTTAGAAAGTTGTCAGATGCGAAGCGTTCGGCTCTAATTTAACTTCTGTTGTTGTATATCAAACAAATTGATACATGACTTTATCAGTAATACTAACATTACCGTACAGCGTTTTCACTGAGTTTCAAGTGCTTTTATTAACAAAATAAATATCACTGGGAACTTAAACGTTTGTTTACAGACTTGTGACCATCGCATGGTATTATTAGGCTGCGTAAAACCTAAAAATCCTATAAACGTTATTATATTTCCCTTAGTCAGTTAGTTATTAAAAATATTTTAACTGATTTTGATGTGGATTCGTTTAGTTATTACACACTTAAAAATGTGGTATTATTACTTAATTAACCAGTCTGCATGAGAACGTTTTCTTTAGTTTCATACTGAAATCACAGACACCTCAGTTTCTTCACTACTTTTTTTGTAGAAATACTTCAACATCAAGTTACACAAGTATAATTATGTGTCAGTGACGTAATAAAAGTGCACCATATCAAAAAACCTTGACTGTACACAATTCAAAGATCGAATCTTGTCTCAACCACAGCATCTTTCTAAAAAATATGTAGCTGGAAATAACATAGAAAAAGCTATTTGTACCATTCATTAAAATTTTTAAAACCCCTGTTATGAAACTCTCATCCTCAATAGCTTTCCAAAAGATTCCCTAAACATTTCATCTTTCACTAAGATAGTAATAGGAGCCTTATTTTTTATGTCTTTTCAATTTCTAAAACTATGTAGTCAGCCATTTAGTGCGTTGTGAATGTTTTCGATAACGAAAACGACTGAAAGTATCAACGTGTTTTTAAATAATCATAAATAAACCGTATGACATTTGTCCAATTTTTTCTATGGTATTAAATATGAACGTTTTGTACAGTTTATTGTAAACGATTTTCATAAAATGCTAATAAACCAACAAGTTTCGAATTTATTCTTCAAAGATACTATCGATTATTTCATAAGAATATTTTTTTGTACCATTTGTTATACAAAACATTTTTGGAATGTTTGATACAAATAATTTTCTAGCAGTTTTAAAGAGTCCTCCCTGGGAATCTGGTCTACAACTTATATATAAATGTAACAGATTAGTCTTAGTTTCTGTTGTTAAAAAATATGTATATATTTATAAAGATTTGTGGGACTGAAAGAATGGAAATTCACTCAAAGTGTACTTAATATAAATATTACTTCAACCTACTGTACCATTACTAGTTCTCACACTGCGTGAAAACAATCATCTAATGCTTCATTCAAAAATGATTTCTATTTCTAAAATTGGACGCCATTATATTAATCTTGGCAAAATATTCACTTAAATTTATGTTAGTATAATTACCGACTCGGTTTTTATATTTTCTTCTTTATGTTTAGCGAGAGTTGAAAACAAGTTTATTTGACGTTTCAAATCTCAAGGTAAAGATAATTTAAAAAAACAAAAACCGGAAAACTAAACATTAGAGATTGAATTCAAACATATTCTGTGTGAATAGTAATAATAATAATAATCAAATTTAAAGCTACAAAATAAATTAAAGAAAACTACAAATGATAATTTATGTTTTGTATCCCTTTAAGTTAATAATGAAATCAATAATTTCCAAGTTCCTGATGTGTACAGTTTCTTTAAATTCTCATCGTTTCAATAAATTTTCAAATTTAGCCGATTTTATTGTTTAAAAAATAGTACTATTAATAATAACAATAATAATAAAGATTTTGATACATGGAATGAATGTGAAATTATTGATAATTAATTAAAGAATATTCTTATTTTGTGGAAAGTTAACTATCTTAGTTCTTTGAACAATGTTATTTTGTATAATTTCCATTTTGAAATAATCAAAAAATGAGAATCATATCATTAGAAGAAATTTTGGATGATATTGTAATGTCATTAACTGATCAAATTACTGAATTTAATTACATTGATATATATTAAACATCTCCATGTCAACTCTTGTCAACCATTATTTCGGCGTATACATTGAAAACCTTCGTGTAAATTGTATACAACTAGTAAATTAACTAAATTTTGTTGATACTCTTGATGTTATGTATAAAATATTGATTGCATATATCACGGACTGACATCCATTAAGATACAACTCTAAACCAAGGGGAACTGGAAAGTTGGCTAGTGACAGTGATTATCCACTGTTTCGCCAAGGACCGAATATTGACTCTAATTTTCACGGAATTTGCTTGAGAAATAGATCCCTCAGTTGACAGCCAAAGTTGTATATTCAACTCCAGTCATTTCAAAATACACTTTGAGGATCTTTCAGTACCATATATGATAACTGTTTTACTCGCGTGATGTTTGAACTCAACAGATTACAATTTTTGTGAAACCACCACACTTTGCACTGTTCATGGTTTATAACTGATGGTTCCTATTAACGATAACAAAATCTCGTCTATTAAGACTGCCAGCAGAATTGTCTGGAAATCGCCAAACCTTTCCACTTAATAAGCATATATAGATAGTGGCTAGCAGTGGAATCCAGTACGCGTGTATTTTCCTATTTGGGACTCGTCAGCTGAATGTACATGCATCCAAGAGTTCGTGTTCATCCTGGGACTCGAACCTAGTACTGTTCGCTTTAATGCCATCCCGTTATCCACTCCGCTAGTGAGTCCTGATAGGCACCTGCTTGTGTATTAGGGTGAATTTTAAATTTACTTGGTGTTGTTTGTTTGTATCTTGTCATTGTTTTTTATAAAGCTTGTGACCTAGGGCAATATTAAGGCAATACTCACAGTATGCACATATGCCAATAAGAGGCTGATCAATGGTAAGATTCAAACAAACAATGCCAAGTGAATTTAAACTTCGCTCGATTGTACAAGCAGGTGGCTTTCAGGACTCAGTAGCTAAGTGGATAACGCGATGGCGTTTGAAGCGAACGGTACTGGGTTGAAGTGCCACAGTGAACATCAACTGTGAGATGCAGGTACATTCAACTGACGAGTCTCAAATAGAACGCAACGCGCTTCCTAGATTCCACTGCTAATCACTATCAATTTATACTTTTAGAAATATATAAGTTTAACAAGATTTAAGAAAAATTATAATTTAAATTTAAAATCAAATTAGTCATATTTTTCAACCAAAAAAAGAAAACTGTTAGTAAATTATATTTTCAATTTAAATAATAAAATTTTTAATTCTTATGAACAGCTGTTTACATAACATTCTGTTAAATTAAAAAATAAAAAAAAATAGAAAAACACGAAATCTAGATTGAGATAGGAAACTAGTGTGCTTATAATTCAATTACATGTTGTTGACTAAAGTAAATCAGTTAAATTATGAATTGAACTAATGTTTTGAACTTCAATATTGTCTGTTATAATTTCAGACTGAATTAAAAAGAATACGATCAGATATCTATTTGTAAGATGAAAAAAATATAAATATTGAACAATATTCACTAATGTAAACTAACTGTTTTATCAGAAGGGTTTTTTTGTGGATGTTATAGTAATTTCAATGGTTGGAATCATGAGTCAAATGAAGCTGAACCACCATGGGAAACCTGGAAGCACTAGACGGCCGTTTCGTCCTATTGTAGGACTCCTCACCAGTGCACATCCTGGATCCCGCCTCGCGAGATTCGAACGCAGGAGCTATCAGCGCATAACCACTTTACCAAAGATGTTAATGTCCAATTTCAACCAATCCACGAAATTGAGTGACACATCCACCATTGTCTTCAATGAGTTACTATCTCACAACAGACACGGTTGAACTCAATGTCTATATGTCTTATGTCTGTTTGCGTTTCTTGGTATTTGTGTAGAGCCCCATATATTTCCATGTATAGTGTTCACTAGTATATTTTATCAATATTAAACCGTAATAATCTGATAAATGCTTAGGTAATGCTAGTTATTCAAGTTGTGATTGATGATAGGTCATTAGTGAATTCTATTACAAACGAGGATTTAAGATGATGAACGCTATCGCTTGTATAAGTAATACCCAGAATACTGATCCATAGGTTTCAGGTGTTATGGTATGGCCGACTGATAACTACTCACGAGATCAAAAACCTGATACAAATGTTTGAATAAACAAAAATAGTATAACTAATCAGAATGTTAAATTTTTATTCAACAAAATAAAAAAAAGCTTCTTAACAGAATAGTAAATATTTTATATGTGTCTAATTAAATGATATGAGTTTTGTAAATCACTCATATATCAAGCTGAACAAAAAAAGTATATGGACTTTCCAAAATATACATAATTATGTCAATCAACCACATTGTTTTTGTATAAAAACAAATTTCATTTATCTTCTATTCCCATAAAGTAAGAAACTGAGTTTCATGCAAATCTTTCATTTCATACTGTTTCTTTTTTCAAAAAAGTGAATATATATATCCATGTCATCAATTATTTCATTAATTAGTTCCATATAAAATGGTGTGAATATTTATTCAAGAACTAAATCGAATAAATAACTGTTCACTTGAATTTTATTCAAAGATCATTAATTACCTTTGTACAATATTCATTATATTCAAATATAATTATATAACAAATGATATCATTTCCAATCAGTAATCAATTTAACCATAATCTTAGAAAACAATAAAAGTAAAAACAAACAAACAAACAAAACAGTTGGTCAATTGAATTCTTTTCTGTCTTTTCTTTTCAAATAAATAGTATGAATTAGCTGATGTATTGGCTTTATACTTTGTACAACTTAACTACTAGCCAATCAATAGAATGTAGGTGTATACCATTAACGACAATAATCAATATTGTTTATAAGAAACCTAGTTAAAGATTATTAATCTTTTTTTTCCAATTTTAATTATTCACTTCGATTCATTTGTTCATAATGACCAATCTACTTCATGTCAATTAATAGTTATATGTTTTACATAATGTAATAATCTCTTCTATTGAATAAAATTATTTTTGTATTTAATGAATGTAATTATGTTAAGAAAAAAATAATAGATAAATCAAAATTGGTCAGTGATGAATATTGACGGCTTATAAATGAATAATATTCATTATTGGATTGATTATAATACATATTTGGATACTATGTGATTATACATCGGGGATTAAGACAAAAAGTTTCATCACTGAAGACAAGTTGGTTTTTATCATTTTATGTATGCAATATCAATTATTTATATTTACTGATTATTGGTATGTTGAAAATTCATTTGTCTTATGGTAGTATAATGTAAACTTCATTATACAAGCTATGATATTTATTATATGAAATAATGAATAATAACACAGTTCTTAGTTTACATTACGGACTTACTTTATTTAAACTACCGTTACAAACCAAGAAGAGATCCTGTGCTAAGCTCTTAGATAACTAAGGTCATATCATGATGTAAGCTCTGAAATCCAACAATTTCCACTATCACCCTATAGTAATAAAATAAGGAAATTGTTTAGTTAAACTTATGGTTAATCTAAATGCCTAGATTATGATTTTAAAATGGTAGATCATGGCAAACACATATGAGTTCTATTTGTTTACTTCACTCAGTTGACTAACAGTTTATGTATAATTAACATTCATTATCCTCTAGACCTACATTTTTTACATTACCCTTCACTATTATTTACATTCTCTGATAACATGAAAATAGTTATACTCAATTATGTTTAAAATTATTGAGAATATTTATATTCCGATACCCTTATCTGAAATAACTACTACAAGAAATTCACCTTGATTGGTATTTCAGTCAGTCAGTCAATAACAACGTGGAACTTCGTACGTACGTACATCAGTTCGAGTTGCCATACCACATTAGCACATAGATTCAGTTATCGATTCAAATCCCATAGTGGTAGAGGTACTGAAATTATAAGTAGAGATAGGGGACATTAAGGTTTGATGATGTTATTAAAGGAGTATAGTCCAGTGGAATAAATTGGGAAAGAAAATAAAGGACATGAAGAATTCAGAAGATTAGAATTCGGGAGAACACAAGGAGTGGATGCACCTGAGCCATTGCAAACGATTTTGAGCCATGTCATTCAAGGTCTCTAACCATCGGTTGCTATCGTCTCGCGGTCCCCAACCAGGTAGTCTACACCTACCAACATGACTCAGTCCACTTGTCAGTGACTTCATGGATTTGTGCCATGTTTTGGTCTGGCCGCCCCTAGCTTTCTTCCAACCTACTCCTACACCATAAAACATAGCACGTCGGGGCAGTCGGTATTTAAAAATAACAAAATTACAAATGTATCAACAAATGATCGATTAAGAATTTCACTCCTAAGAAAGAAAAATCTAATATATCAGTCTCCTCAAAAACCAATACCATTTTCATCAATAATCTAAGTTGACACATATCTTAATAAATCGTTGTTTCTAATTAAAATAACTGAATATTATATATTGTGTACCATACATATGAGATTAATGTGGATAACACACTGTATCGTCATTACCTCTTATCTGTGAGGAGGTATTTAATAATAACAATAATAACAGCTGTACTCAATTTTATGCTTACTACAATATGTTATTTTCAATACAGTATTTCAAAGCGTTCTTTATATTCATCTCATATCAGACGAAATATATCTGCGTGCATATATACGTTGATTTAGTAAACATATTATATACAATTAAATGAAATATTTTTAAGAAAATATGTATATATACAACTAAGAATTAGTGATACGTTCAAGAATAGAAGTTTTTGATTAGGTCAGATATTACAACTTCTTTGTGGCATGCATGTGCTAGGTGGGGCACTGAGAATCTTTATTACTTTTGTTTACATAAACCAATTCTACTGTATTTACGTCTCGTCCTACCGGAAGACATATAGAGAGAATGACGTGAACAGAGTGGCAATTCTTGTTATAAGCTTGCAGGATCTCAAATATCAGTACGTAACCACATTTATGATGACATCAAATGATCCACTATATACTTTACTAACTGCATCTGCATCCTCTGAAACATAGAAAAGTTTCTTCTCGAAAGCCAGTGAATTATCACAAAATACTCAATCGAATTATTATAAAACATTTCGATCGGTGGTTAAATTACAGAAGTATAACCATAGTACGTAAAGTGTTCTATTGCTTATTTGTTTGCGAGACTGTTCCCAAAACATACCCGCCTCAAATTGTTGAACCGACTGACAGACTACTTGGCTTGAATTAAATCATCTTAAGATAGATTTTAAAAGTCTGACATTTAATTATCCACCAGTCTTCAATAAAAAGAGACTAAATTCTCAGCTTTCTGTAAAAATCTTTATTTTTAATAACATCAGATAGCATTAACTGTCATCAATCTTAAACATCCCCCATTACCAGCTCAACGATTTCAACGAATGAAATTTTATTTTAAAAAAATCTAAATTATACAGTCTATTCAAATAGAAGAAGGAGGGGTTGACTATGATGTTAATCCATGATTGTTTTCAAAATTGATTAATACGCCAAGTTTTATCAAGTTCATTCAAGTAAATGTTATTTAAATCAGTTATTATGTGGATTTACAAAAGCCCACATAATTATAACTCACTAAACATATAATGTAATGATTTACGGTACTTACAGTCAAAGTTGAAACCATTTAATTGTTAAAATAATATATGTGACAAAAGCAATCATGTAACTGCATTGATAAAAACAGTTCAAGTTGAGCACAGAACCCTACCAATCGAAAAGGCTTTTTGAGTATTTCAAAATCTCAAGACTAATCACTTTACAAACTAATACAGACTGAATACTTACTGAAAACCGAAAAGTACTAAGCTAATGTTTCATATTAAACTACAGTCCTTCAGTGATATAAATTAAAGATATATTGTGTAACTAGACCCACAACCTTCAGTCACTCAGTCATGTATTATATTTGTAGAATATCGAACGAAAATTCAACATAAGATTTTTAACTTTACCTTGGCAATTATATGATTGATCAGCTATCGGTACCCTTGATGTAATCTTTCTTCTAACATGGTTAGATTGCAACAGTCTCAAAGTTCATTCTACATATTAGGTTAATAATCGTTTTACTAACTAAAACTAATGCCGATTGATTTTGATGAACTTTCAGAATTTCCTCAAGTCACTTGTATAACTTTAATTATAATCAATATTCTGTCTGATTGGTTCAAGGTCATCTGAAAAAGAATGGTTGAACGAAGAATTCACAATTGAATGTTATCCTATTATTAACCTTAGTTAGGTCGATAATATCTGTTTGAAGGCTGATCAAAGCATTAGTGGAAACTAAACTATCAAATACAATTACATCTACACGGCTCAATCATTTCGTAAGTAGACTAGAGATACTTACAGGTACTTAAACAACAGTAGGAGAAGTTGAGTATGACCATGAGACTCATTGATTGAAAATAGGTTGCTCATCCCATTGGGCCCCTCCTTTCAGGTCAGTAGTAATATTGTCTGTGGTAGCATCCATAGAATTTTATAGTACAATAGAATATAAAGAAAACATAATCAACCAGTTTTCCGGTGTAAAAATGCAATACTTATTAACATGAGGAAACGTTCTAATATTCAAAGCAGTTCATTTCAGTTCAGTTTTATTCAAACAATTCAAAATAAAGAGACAGTAAATTTAAGTTCACAGTTAATTTCTGCATACCAATTTTTAATGTAATGTTTGTGTAAACCTAAAAGAAATAATTATAAAGCACTACTTGATAAATTAAGAACGCTTTTGTTCGGTTCCATGTAAAGTATAATATACCAAATTATTAATTCCAGATCAGTATACAAGTCCATAACTGATAGACTTCAAAGAGACCGAAATCCCACTTCAATTCTAAATATTAAACATGCAAAAACTCAAACTCTAACAAATAATAAAGTTAAGTGATTTTTTTTCACATTTCATCATTCATCAAAATTTATTCTCTCAAGTTGTTTAGTTCTTATTAGAAAGTGAACATTGTATTACTTGTTATGAGTGAATAAGAAAACCGATTGTCTGATTTTGAATAATAATTACTTTTAAGTGCTTTATTTTCGAAATACATTTTTTTGTATTTTAAATCATTTGGATTTTAAATTCAAAATAAAACCAGAATTTTTAAAGTTATTAGTCCCTTAGATAAGTTTGAATAGTATTTGAACACAGATATCTTAGAAATGTTGCTCGCATCTGCTGGGATCACCGGGTAATTAATAGTGATGTTGGACACGTGGCATTAGGGAATGATGGCAAATCAATTGATGAGATTGTGAATCTACATAGACTGAGATAATTAAGCTACGCATTACGCATGCCAAAGCAACGACTACCACTGCGCGCAATGCCGAGTAGTGTTGTAGACGGATAGAAGAAAGTTAAGAGCGACTAAATCAAAACGTGGCATCAGTTCATAGTCACTGATTTCTGGTTTGAGCCATGTTGGTAGATGCAGACTACTTGATTGGGGTCCACGTGACTATCGTAACCGATAGTTGTAGACTAGGTGATTTGGCTCAGAATCGGTCACAATGGCGTAGATGTATACACATTTGTATTCCCTTAAGACTTGAGATAAAAATTACTTTATATATTTCTTTCTTTCTGTATCATATCCTTATATGAAACCTTTTTTACTAACATAAAAGTAACTGCTATGATTTGTGTTCATCAAGTTGTGCTAATGAAGTATAGCAACTTGTACCGAGGAATTTATGTGCCTGGTTCTACGTTGCAGATAACTAACCTAATTTGTTACAACACCACAAAAACCTAGTTAATATCAATCGTCTGATTTGCTTCAATTGTCTTTGGCAATGGATGTTTATCATCTACTTCTTGCGAATCATTTGATTTTATTTGTTTTTGTAAAAAATAAGTACGGTTTTTCAGCAATTTAAGGACCCTAATGACTTATATGGTGAGGTCGATGTGGATTTTCTGGAACTGCGTTCCGTGTATTTTAAGTCTCAGAAACCCACTGCGTGCATGTGATTGGTGGGGGATTTATTTATTTATTATTATTAGCATGCAGAATTTTATCAACCCTACAAATTATGTTGTAAGTCATCATTAGCTCACAAACTACAAATTGTTGCTGACTGACTACTTTTATTCAGTGTATGATTCTTCACATCCGTTTCAGTGGTTTATGAAGATTTGACTCATTTAAAAACCTTGAGTATTGAATTTCAGTAAAATAGTCTAAATATTATCTTGTAGTTATCAGTTTATAGTCTGAGCTGTTACAAGAATGTACTCTGCAAAGAAATAGCTTAGAAGTGCTTCCTAATAATACCTTCATAATTAAAATTGTTTACTGTCTTTTTTGTAATTTTATTCTAAGTTGAACAGATTATGTTATGAGCGTATACATTCAACGTGTTGAAACTGTTTGTGAATAGCATTGAGGTATATTTAAGACTGTGGATAGTTTAATTTCTTCAGAAAATGCACTGTGTTGAATACAATGATAATGAATAACTTTTTAAATGAAACATTCGTATTTTATTCAATAAAGTTAAACATTCATGGTTTACATGTGCCACCAGTACATTTCTCAATGTTATAATTCATAGATTAATATGTAAGATAAATAAATGCCATTTTAAAAAAGGATGGTAAATAGCACTTTAATAATCATACCAAAACATTGAGAAGATAAATTCTAAAATCTCTTTTGATGTTTCTTATCCCCGGTAAAATCACCGAGAAACTATTAAATAAATTTAACACAACAAAATTATAATTCGATTCTGAATTCTAAGTTCAATTAATATGATCTACTTAACAATACTGAGATTTATTGTCTTGTTAAGTGAATATATAACAAGGTGTTACAATGCTCATTGAAGTTATTGTAAGCAATAAAAGGAATCAAGATTCTTGACATTGGTGATTAGTTTCTTTCAAAGAAAGTTTATGTAACATAGGATTTTGTTATTTTATTTTTTTGTTGTTTTGAGTTTATGCTTTCGTTTGATGAAAGTCCCTTACTACTTCGCGCTCATTATTTACAATATTATCAAAATCTATCATCTTTGACCAAGCTAAATCCTTCATGCTAAACATTACACTTCATCGTAAATAGTCAATTCTCGTAGCCAGCTTATTGGAAAACGTATGAAAAATGGTAAAGGGAAATATGAAGCTATGAAATGAACTCGCATGTATTGATATAATGAGAATAAGATTTGTCACTTATAATTGGACTTTAAAATTCAAATCATACTTTAACGTTTAGAAAACAATGTAAAGCAAATATCGATAGTGAATATGTTCTACTTAAATATTTAAAAGTAGTTCGTTCTATCCTATGAAATTTATCTGCTCACCTGCTTTGGCAGCATGTTCTGAACAGAAATCATGAATAAGTAGTGGGTCAGGTAGTTTTTTTACTTGTTCTATGATATTGGGTTATTAGTATTGAAGCGAATACGTTATTTGTCGTACACATCTGACATTAGGACGGCTATTTATGGTGGGTGCTGTCTAGCACGAAACATAAGTCTGGGTGTGAATCAAGTTGAACTTATCACTAAACCTAATAATTAACATTCAACCTGACCTCTAATTTACTGTTCAGTAGATGAGTATACTTGACATTAGTATAGTTCGCCTAATTTTTGATGGAACAAATATGATATTAATTCCCGAGTACTAGTTTACTTATCCTTCTTCTTGTCTTAAGCGCTTATACAATATTGTACAAAATAATACATTTTATTATTGAGAAAGTGAGTTTACGAAAAGGTTATAGTATTTTATTAATGATAAAATTGGTGAGATATGAAGTGAAAGCTGATGTGTCATCCTCTTTTCATCATTAAGGCCAAGCATATCCACTGGTTAAGTCAACGACAGTATAGATGCTTTATAAGAATGCATTGCCTTCAACCGCTACCAATGCTTCGGTGTACCTTTAGATAACTTCATTTCTAGATTCTCTAATCTAAGGAGTGTATAACTAATTAATACGTAAAAATAGTATCATTCAAATCATAAACCGCTCAACGTTTGACCACATTTAAAGGACGTTTTGTTTTAGTTTGGGACTTTTCAGTGGTGCACATCTACCACTCCGCTCGCGAGTATCGGACCAAGGACCTTTGGTTTTTGGTGAAGACGCTGAGTCTGTTAGATAGTGGTTGAATTTCTAAGTGGTGTCGCAGACAGGCACATCTGGTGATCCAAAATGAGGAGAAAACGGTCATCCGATGCTTCCAGGTTTTCAATGATGGTTCAATGTTGATCTACTTATGACTTCAATGAAACTCAACAATATCCACAAACCTATTTTCATAAATTGTTTTGTGTTAATGAAGTATTAATGCTGTTCTCTCTATGCGATATATTAGGAATCCAAACCAATAATAAATTACATACATTATCAAGGCAATATTTACTGTGAGGAAATCAACACTAGCTGATGTTTTAAACAGAAATGTCGTCTTAACAAATATTAAACTTGTTTAGTTGATGTTGTAGCTGTTTTGAGAAAAACTTTAAAATACTTTTTCTTGAACTATTTCGTATGACTTACAATTAGTATAAAACGAATAAGGAAATTCAAGTAGAAATCTGATGTGTTAAAATGTATCGAAGTGTATACTCACTTTGTAAAGAGAATCATGAAACAAATGTTAATCATTTCTAATGATTTGAGGTTAGTCGATGTAATGGTCGATTGATAATGAGACGTTTTCCCTTTCGATTTGCTGATTGAATTATTTTACAGGAATATGGTTTATTGTCGGAAAACTAAGCTTATATATATATATATATATATATATATATATATATATATATATATATATATATATATATATATATATAAAGCCATGTTTAGTAAAATTAATAAATCAAACATATTGGGTCACTGACTAAAATGAATGATGAAAACATTTGTATTTATATTCCGAGGCATCAACGTTTGGTCGTTTCAACAGTAAACAATCATACAAAGGATAAATAAATAAAATTTATTGCCGTTTTAAAGTTGTTAATTATACCATCCATTAATTTCATTACAAGATGTAGGTTAAGAATACCCATTTTCAGAAAACGTCATGATATTTGTGTTCTGATTACATGAAATACTTGGATGCATTTGAGCTTTGGATATTTTACGCTGGTATATTTTGTGTAGAGAAAGTTTCTAGTCTTCACACATAAATTTTAATGACTGAGAACTTTAATCGTAACGGGTACAATTTATCTAGTATGGTACGACTCGCTTAGTGGTCTGATACGTTTCCTAGTATGCCCGCTATTACAAAATCATTCCTTCAAAGTACTAATCATCCAAGAGGGCAATTATGAGTGTAGAATTTTTCACAGCTTCAAGATCATGAACATTATTTTATTTTCTAAATCATGGTATTATGCAAAATAAAACGACTGATTGGTAAGACAGTTTTAACAAAACACGTGTGGAACAGAATACACGTGCACTTCATTAGCTTCTGTTCAACTTTGTACTTATATTTTATTCAGATGATGAAATTGGAAGGTTTCCGTATAAATTCATACATGATTATGGTGATAACAAGAAGAAAGATGGTGCAATACCAAGAAACATTGATTTTAGGTTAATAGCCCTATTAAAAAAAACGTAACTGCCTGCTAAACTGAATTGTTCTTGATAAAATCGTTGTTCCTAATTATTCAAATGTATTATCTACTAAAAAAGACACTGTTTGCTTTCATAGGAGTGTTATTATTGGTCATTTCAATATTTATACAGCCTTCATGCATTTTTAGCTTGATAATTAGTCAGTAAATGTTGTCAATATATAAATTCTTCATTACATTGGTTTATATATATGGACTGATTGTATGTCAGATTAAAAATTTATGATATAATTACTAATCGTTCTATTAGACAGTTACCAAGTGATATTTGTTAACTGAATTCTCAATTCTTATTTGTTTTATATCATTCCAATTTTTTTCCTGTTTTCTTTATTTATTCATTTATATAGATCATTTTAATGCAAGCTTTCCCATTAACTTTTTCACTAAATGCATTATAAATCATTTTTGGATATTTAAATGTTAAACGAAAAAGTTAAACGTATAAAATTATACAAACTAACACCAGTTCATCAAATGTAAATGAAATTTAATTAATTTTTTTAAAAATTTTTTAAAAAATAATAAAAAAAAATTAATTTTTTTCTTTAAATTTCCACTATAAAAAAAGAACGAACGAAATTACATTTTACTGTAAAACTTAATATCATTTTTCTAAAAAAGAAAATAACATGAAGACAAAGAAACATCGCGGTTATTTGAAATTAAATGATACTCCTTATCAATTGGGATTTGCAATATTGATTTAAATGTTATGAGATACCATTTAAATCATTTTTAAGTGTTACAATAAGATAATGTTTAAGTAAAAGCTCATTTAAGATTATGTAATTCATTACTCACCACTTATAAGCCAAATGTTCTGTTTAAACATTAAAAATTATAATACGTCAGTACTACTCATATAAATATGTTTATAACATGGTAGTTTATAAAGATTGTTCTAGGTTTCGGATTAATGTTAGACAGACAACGATCATTTAATAATTAAATACTAATGAACTATACTTGGGAAAAAGTTCTCAAAATATACTAAATTAGTATGGAGATTTGTGGAGATCGTAGCATTTTAACAGTTGAATTCACGAGTTGATCTAAGCTAGATCTCAAAGCACTGAACGGTCATTCTTAAAAGAAGTCCTATACTATTCTAATTAAAATTAGAGGTTGAGAAGACTTTTAATGATATTAAAATCATCTAATTGAAGATGCAACGTATATTTACCATAAACAAGAAATATGTTGAAGTGGATAAATTGAAAATCCTAAATCTGACTTTTAGTAGGAAGGAATAAATATAATTTTCCATCCTTCTTATTGATTTTTCTGACTACATTTAAATCAGATAATAATCACCATTACATTCCCCATTAATTGAACAAAAGAAATATACATAAAATACTCAATCTGTTGGTCATGCGTTGATTATTTTCAAAAAGAAATATAAAATCTGCATTTACTTATTTAAAACAAATGGAGAGATCACCAGCAAACAAATCGAACAAGAGTTAATTAATTCACAGATTAATTTACTGAACAAGATCAATTTGTAAATGATAGAGAAATGTGTAATACTTTCTTTCATAGTTAATAGAAAAATGACTAAATGACGATTCAGAAAAGTAACAGTTATTGATGAAAAAATGTTTAACTTACATGGGAAAGTTTTATCACACATCTCAGACTTTATCTGATAGGATTAATACATCAGTCTCAAATGATAAAAGCTGATAAAATCACAAACGATAACTGATAAAAAGCTGCAACCCCCACAAATCCAAATATTGATAATAATTATGTCCTTACTAGTGACTAGCTTCAAGATAGATTTCCTGAAGTTCTAGTAAGAAGCCGTGATCAGTGGGGTTCAATCCGTGTAAGGTGTGAGATAGTTATCCACCTCAGACAATAGGTGAAGGGTTGTGAAAGATCATGGATCAATGGGAGTTAAACATTCACACTGTTAGATGCTGGCTTAGTGGTCTGGAGTTTAAGTATTCACGCGCGATGCCGAAGGTTCTGAGGTTGAGTGCTGAGGAGTCCCATACTAGAATGAATTTGCCGTTCAGTGGTTCCATGTTTCCAATGATGGTCTAGCTTAGATCGACATATGAATTCAAGGAATAAAATAACAAGACAAGTTAAATTTTTTGGATAAGCTTCATTGTAATGAAAGATTATTAGGATGAGATTACACTTTCTATCAAATATATTTACTTGTTATAACTGGGTTTCTTTTGTTTTTTTGTATTTCTTAGAAAAGTGATTCCATCAAACGATGCGATATCTTCGAGTCAAGAATCTCAGTCATCTCCACAAATTCCAGCAGTTGTTAAACCACGGCGTGGATCCATATTTGTTTCAGCACTTGCAGCGGAACAACATGGTGCATCATCTTTATCAACAGATAATACGTAAGTTAGAGTGTCGATGAAAACACCTCATATTCATTTGATTTAACAAATAGTCAAGAAAGCTAATCAATAGTTTGAGGCTATAAAACATTTTTCTTGTAACTAATTTAGCAGTTTACTGTGGTAATTATCTTGCATCATATAAAAATTACTACATAGAATTAATGAAGCATATGATTAGATTAAAAGTATTAGTCACCTCAAAAAATGTAACGGATAAATTTTTTCCTCTTTAATGAACATCATTCTAAAGAGCAATATATTATTCTCATCGTCCTTCCATTCACAATGATCATGGCATGCATTAAAACAAAATGACATATTAGATTTTTTAAAGGATAGCTAAAGTAAATTATTGTTATGAAATTTCTTAAATTTTTATTCTCATTTTCAATGGGCACGTAATACGTAAAGCATGTCAAAGTGTTTTAAACTTTTCGTTCTTCAGAAAAAGAAGAACTACAAATGTTTACAAATTTTATGACGGAAAGGGAGAACATGATAGAGTGTGAATTGTTTTAGAGTTTAGACAAATCCGATAATCCTTCCTAGTTTTGTGAATTTAGTCATCTACCTATCTTGCTAAACAAGTCACATTGTAAAATGAACACATCGTGTCGTTTAGTAGTCATAACTTTTTGAGAAACAAACTGAAATCACGAATTTCAAAACATTAGAGTACCAACTGGATTATAACAATTTATCTAACAGATATAGAGTTTCGAATTGTATATTTGAATGTAACTGTGCACACTGGTCAGCTCTTAAACAGTGGATTTACTGATCAGTGGAACACATTCAAAAATAATACATTCTAAATTGAAATAATTTTGTAAACTTATATAATATTCATATAATCATAATCATATCTTGATTTGTTCACTGTTAATTTCTATGCATGATCAGTAAAGGACCCAATAATAAACCGACAGTACATTCTATTGATATATGGCTCGGTAAAATACAAATCTATTGAACTTACGAAATAGTGAATTATCATAATTATATGCTTTATGCAAAATGTCTGGCTTATTAATTTATAATGACTATTCATGACGAAAAAAAACATGCTTTATTGGAAAAAGCCAGAAAAACAAAACTTTAGAAAAAATAAAATAAAAGTCCACAGTAAATTTGACAAACAAAACGCATAAATTATGCATAATTTAGCTGGTTATTATGTACTATCTATAAAAAAAGATAATCAAGCATAACAACCATTCATTGTTATAACTATTTACATTCTTTTAATGGGTGAAAATATGTAAATTGTCAAGGGAGTTAGATTGTCGTTCTTGGTACAGATGTTTAATCATTACTATTGGATTTATTGCCAGCAAGTGTCCACTAAGATCAGTGTTTGATTGAGTTCTATAGTCTATTTATCCAATAAATAAGCGATAAGTTTTTATGTGGAAAAATATTGTATCAATCAAGTTGTCGAAATAGGAAAGTTGAAAACATATATGTGCAATAAATTCATAAATAACGGTTCAATAAACTCAAAGCAAGAAATAAACAAGATTAGTAAAAAAAGAGGTAAATGGTAAAAAAGTATCCAGTGACACTATAAGTTTCAAGATCACTCCAAGAACACATACATATTATTCTAGTTAATCTCACTTCATTTCACAATCGCAAAATGTTTAAACTATATGGAAGTTAGAAGATTTAAGCATATAGTATCATTAAAGTTAGTGAACAACCAAAAATAGAAGATATACTTCATAAATAGTCAGTCAATTCGAGAGATAAACCGTATGGAATAATCATCAACGTTAAAAGTTACGGAATAATATAGACAATAAATCTTTATTATTAAAGTTAATTTTGTGATAGATAGCTTATGATTTTTAATCACAAGTATAACATGGTCCATCATTGTACATTTCTTCGGCTAATGAGTCACAATTTGAAATGTGAAGGAGTTGAAAACTACAATAAAAGAGCTTTCCAGTGATCCTTCAGCTTTTGACAGTTAAGATGTAGAGAAAAAGGAAACAAAGATTACATGTTTTAATTCAACAGTCATTATTGAAAAGAATTGATATTTCATAGTTTATTATGATATTATGAAATCAATTTTTCACTGACAAAATGATCTACAATTTATAGCTGCATTACGTATTCAAAAACACCTTAAATTCATATATTATTATTAATGGCTTTATTCAATATTATATTCTTGGTACAATATAGAATTCTCAGCACAAAGTATCTCAACAAGTTTCCTTTTCTTATTTCTTGATTGATCCTGAAGATAAATACTGAGTGATCTCAAGTTGTAAGTCAGCAGTTCAGGAATGGACATCTGAATAATGTTCATCCTTTTCGGTTCATATTGCCAGCCACTACGATGTTGTACTTCTTTGTAATTTGTACAGCGATAAGTCGTAAACTTTTCATAAACGCACTTGAATGGATTTTGCAATTAATAGACATAATGATGCGTTAAGACAAACAAAGATGACTTGTTGAAATACCTAAATGGCAGAAACAGGTGGCCCAGATATGTTAATAGTATATTTAGTAGTGTTAATATTATAGTAAATATGTAAATAATAATTTTAGTATGATATCATTATCACACCTTACGTAAAACTTAGAACAAATAATAATAAACAGTTTTATCACTAAGTCATCATAACTGATGAATTAAATTAATAATGAGAAGACTCATGACTTTTACTTCATTTCATTTTCAAACATCTTGGTACTATAAACACATTGTTATACAATCGATAATTAGTTTGAATGAGGTGAATATATTTTAAAACCAATGAATCAATGTCCAATAACTTAAATTTTTAAATACAAAAAACATTTCTTCGTAAAATCCATCTCATCTTGTATCTTATATGGATAATTGCCTCGGTCCCCGCTTACCAATATGGAACTAATCATAACTAATCTTATCATTATTATTTAAAAGGAATACTGATCGTCAGATAGACAATCAACCGAAATAAATGAACCATTGATTTTAAACATTCATTATACCTGTCCTTAGATAATGAACTTAGACAATATTGAAATATTATGTTTATTTTATTCCATATTTGTAAATTTCATCAATGTTACACTATATATTGTATAATCAATCCACTTCTCGACTATAACTGATATATATATATATATATATATCTTGTGAACTTTTAATAAACAAACGAATGAAGAGTATATATGCATCAACACAGACATGCACAGTATGACATAGAAACATGAAAACCCATTCGTAGATATATATATATATATATATATATATATATATATATATATTCCTATGTGTAATTGTTTATAAATATTTGTTACATACTACTTATTATCCAGCATAAAATTTAGTTTCTAACTTGCTTCATTTCTGTAAAACTAATTAAAACAACACTACTATTGTTATCATTGACAAACATAACACATATTGAAATGAAATGGTGATGGAAGTATTTTTATAGTTATTGATTTGTGCATTGAAAATTATCACACCTAATGTTTACATACTATTTTTATGATGACTTATAAAAGGAAGTGATTAATACATTGTTCATGTTTATCGTAATGTATCATCAGTTTATATCAGTAAATGGTCTACAATTTCATCAAACAATTATGACAATATAAGGCGTCATGTGGAAGAAATGTTGTACTATAAGCTGTATAAAATGTAGTGATCATCATCATCCTCAACCGAAGTTAAATCAGAAGAATACTTCGAAATTGAAAACAGTTAAGTATCCTTCAACAAATTCAGAACATAATCGGTCTTTATTATTAGTGAATTCTTCAAATACAAAACATGTAGAAAATAATTATGATGTAAATTCAAAATGTGATCATTTGACCACTTCTATGACCAGCAGTAGAGATTATCAATTGGATACTCAGAATATGGTAGACAGTAGTGATCATAGAAGCATGATGATAACAGTAACTACTACTAACACTACAACAACAACAACTGATGTGCCTACCATATCTACTACTTCCATTAATAGCATTACAACTTCAGATTTTGGTAAAATAACTTTATATCAATCTGAATCTAACGGTAAATATAGTCAGCATTCATCACAGATTAATCCGATGAATAAAAACACTGTAAATATCACTACTACTTCTACCATTACTGCTGGTACCAGCGATAGAAATAATGGCAATACTCATGGATCAAAAGATAATAGTCTGACCCCCCTCACGTTGTCTAATATAACTAGTTCATCTGTAATAATGCGTCCAGGTAAACAATTAGAATCTTTTGTACACAGAATTGAAAAAGATGAGGAAGGCACTAGGCCATTTAATCAGTTGTTTAGGCGATCTGTTTCCAATATACATTTCACAACGAATAATCATACTTATTCTCATTGTAATCATCATAATTCTCCTACATTTTTTTTACCATGTACATCAACTGATCCAAATACATCAACATCAAATGGTTTACATTCGATTAAAAATAATTCATTTGAATCACAATTAATCAACAAAAAAATTCCTATACGTAGAGGATCGATGATTGTTAGATTGGGTCGATCTAGTACAGGTGGCGCAACTGTTGCAACTAGTACCAGTTCATCAAGTACAAATGGAATAACTGGAGTCTTACCAGATTCATCTGTTGAAGGTGTGATTGTGACACCATTCGCTCAAGTGCTTGTTAGTATGCAACGAATACGGAATGCATTTATCAGGTTGACCGCTGCTCAAGTATCAAATAGGTGAGTACTTAACATTTTTATGATATCAATAAAGTATGTGTTACTGTTTCCCTTTTTTAAAATCATCAACTTTAATATGTCATTTTTAATTGTAGATATTATAGACTATATGAAGATATACATTGCTTTCCCACCTAAGAAACTCGTTAGTTGAATTTATTAGCATTAATATAATATTTTATTCTTACTGCGGTTACGAATCGGTACTCTTTATTTTCATATTTTTCTGTTTTCAAACTTCGGAACCACCTTCACATAATGACATTTTCTACTGAATCATGTTTATTTGAACAGACACCTATACATTCATGCCTAAAAAATTTCACCTTGTTATCAGATTGCTAAAGCAGGACCTGTATAATGAACGATGAACTAATCTAAGCAAAAATGGTTTAGGATTTCGTTAAACGAATAGATGGAATATGGCTAGCATTGGTATCCACGATGCGCACTTCGTTCAATTTCGGACTCATAGGGTGGATGTATCTGAGTCCTATGGTTGATTTTCACTCTGGGATTAGCACCTAATGTCGTTCGTTTTAAACGCCGTTGTATTATCCATTTAGCTACTTAGTCGAGATATCCGCTCACTTGTGCAAGATGTGAGATTCCTTATATTTGGGATTTGTCGCACATATCGAGATAGTTTGTTTAGGACTCTCATATATTAACCAAGATTGATCAAATTTCAGTCAAGAAGATCAACATTAGGTTAATTTAAGCCATTCTAAATTGAATTACATCCCGCAATGACTTGTATTCTATTTAATAATAATTAGTAAAACAAACAGCCTTAGTACAGATTGATAAAATTGAACGGCTACAAATTCTTGGTTATGAGTAATTCTATCGGCAAAGTCCGTAGATTCAATGATGAGATATCAAACTTAGATGGAATGACACTTATGAAATAATAGAAGGGAGTCACAAATAGAAAAAATAAACTTAATCATTCACATGCTATGTAGACAGTTGTTGAAAGATGCTTACATATATGAAAATATCAGCTGATTTTGAATAACGAAATTTAATGGTACCATTTTAAGTTTTCTAAATTTTGTATGATAGGTAGTTTATTCATGTCGTTATCGTATATGCAAATAGAAATTGAGAAGAAACGGTATAATTTGTAAAAAGATTTCATTAGTTCTATCCAGTTACATTGGGAAAGTGAACCAAAGCTTGAATATTCCAATAGCTTATCTATAAGCACTGATCACTATATGGAATCAAATATCATCAGCCAACTTACTACTTGATTTGTCTGATCATAAATGCGATCTGGACAGTCGAATATTTAATAATACCCAATATGTTTTAAAATGTGCATTGTAAATGAGTAAACACATGTCTTTTACCATACATGAATGTTTGATTTCATTCTCTTTAGTTGTCAATTTAATATAATATTGAACAGACTAAAGTTATATATATAAATTCATTGTATTAATCACATAAAAGAAATATTCAATCAAACTAGAATGACTATCAATAATCAAAAATGGAAATATAGTTCAAAGACGAACCGATGGTTGTTGATTTTTGGATTTTGTAACAGCCTGCATATTTTACAAATGAACCAAAAGTTACGTAACGAGTCCATTTATTTGTTTATTGTAATCTATGAAGCGTATTGAACACAAACGTTTTGGTATAATGAACTGAATGATTTTACAGAATTCTATATACAGGAAATAAACAGTCATACTTTTTAAAAAATGTTTACATATGAGTATTAATGTGGTGGTGTTCCAGTCAGATTGTTTGGTCAAGCCTTTTCTGGGGAGGCCTATGTAGGTCTTTTTGGAATGGATCCCTTGTTTTAAAGGCTCACAAACCCACCGCATGAATGTGATTTTGTGAAGAATCACGGCATCGCAGGTTCATCAATCGATTAGATTGGCTGACAAGGTCGCCTCTACTATCAAGCAGCTCCGTGAGGAGGCATTACGTCCGAATTTTTCGGCCGATTATCAGTGTGCAAGGGTAATAGTTAATAAGATCAGACATAAATCGAATTTCGGTAGTTAGAAACCTAGGTTTGAACTTTAGGAATAGAATGACTATCTGTTAGTCAGTAATGATGAATTTAAATATGAAAAGTAAAATATGAATGGTTGGTGTAAGTTTATTTCACCTTCTTATGAAATATTTAGTAACGTTGTAATCTAATTCGGTAAGCATTTAATATGATGTTACTGACTTTAATGTACACCATATTTATAATTATTTCATATTGTAAAACTGTTTATATTTGTAAAGTTATCATACTGCATGCATATGTACATTAATAAGCCATAAATACAACTGTATAACTTTAGTCACTTTTCTCTGAATTGTATTGATTTCTCGATTACAATTGAGTTTCAACACTAATGTTATTTCTGCCACTCATGTACCAATAAAGTTTATAGAATACGATATAGAACTAGGTGGAATATAAATGGAATAAATTAAAACGAAACGAGTTCATACTAACAAACTAACTTTACATCAATAACAATCTGTGTTAAACAATATACTAAATTTCCAGTAAATTTCAATGTGATTCAATGTTTAATACTAGTTGTATGTAGGACTATTGATCATTGATTCCAGTTTTACTTAAGTTGGTCTGGTTGAATATACAGGAAAACATATCAGCTGTTAGAAAATATCAAAATTACTTCGTTATAAGAAAAGAAAAAACCGATCGCGTCAAAAAGTATTTGAGGAGTTTTATTGTTAATTCTAGTTTCACATCGGTTCGTGATATAAACTATGGACGTTTAGCACTTTCCATAGTATTCTATGATCATAACCTCAGTATGCTTACCAATGACTAACTTCGTGATATAACTCTAGTGGAATCCATGACCGTTTGAGGAGTGAGACGAATATCAGCAATCGTAGGATCATGAATTAATTAGAGTTAGACATGTAAACCACTCTATGCCAGCTCAATAGTTTTAGCATACGTTGTGAGACTTCAAAACTTTGGATTTTTTTACTGGTTGTGTCGTGGAGGTGAATTGCTAAGTAGTCTTATTTTAAGGTGAAATAATTGTTCATTAACTATCTAAATAAGGTCAGCTCGCGATGTACACTATGATATTTAAGTTTTATTTATTTGCTATAAATGGAACAGGAAAATATTACATTTTTCTATTAGTTAAGAGAGTAATAATGATATTTATATTATGAGGTCAATTACAATAAATAAAGAATGAAAGGATTAATTTCTATTGTGAAACTCTAGAACATTCACAGGTCAATGTGTGCATGTGAACAAAAACCTTCTGGATACACAAATAATTAGTTATGTGTGACTTCTTGTTAATCAGGTCAATTTTCTCATTATTATTATTATTATTACTCATTTCTGCAAACATGTAGAAATTTTGTGATTTACCTTTTCAACTCATATGGTTTTTGTTGATTAATTTGTACACATAAAATGAAAAATAAATAAGTAAATAATAATCGTAAATAATTATTTAGAGTATTGTATTTAATTAAAAGTAAAAAGTAGAAAATCAAATATCTTCGGCTTGGTAATTGTACATACATAAATCAACATGTGCATCTTTATGTATTATGAAACATTGTCACTCTTGTGGCTCACGTTATCAGGCTGTTTGTTTATAGGGGTTATTAATGATGTGTACACTTTATGCTTATTAGACAAATGACATCCATTTTAATTAGTAAAATAATTTGATTAGCAATAATTAGTCTTAAACAACAAAGATGAATAATCTCACTAATATTAGTTCGGAAAGTAGCACTCTTTAAGCCTTAGTAGCCGTTCATAAGTTGAAACAGAACCGACAAATAAAACCTTCTATTATTGTCAATCATCATGATTAAAATACTCATAGGTTTGTATACAATAATCATCAGAACACCATTAATGATCAGTAGGTGATTATAAGTAGTGTTATGGAACAGAGTAAAACGCAAATGATTAATTAACCATGATTTGAGGAATGAAAATACAAAAACAATAATCTGGTTATTGCATAACTATTTAACAAAAATGTATTTAATCCAATCTATATTTAAAAATGTTTTACGGCCAAAAATCACTTGGATTTAGTTTGTTAATCAATTCTGTACTTAGAATAAGCCTTTTAAAAAATATTAGTATCATGAATTACTTTATAAACGGAGTGAACTGTATAATTCAATTATAAAACTGTGGTAATAATGCGTGTTTGTACTAGTTATTTAATAATTCATCTATGTCATATATTGTTTATATTTATGAAACTAAAAATTGGTCCACTTAATCGTAACCAAACTGAAGGACTTCAACATTAACATTGAGCGTGATGAATGCATAGAATTAAGTTATTGAAAATTTACTTTCTTTGAAATTTCTAACTTCTCCTCTTTGCGACTTATAAGTATTGAAAAGTTTCACATTTTTGAAGGTATAATAATTAATTTATAGAGATTACAGTCAGACATCAACATTGAAAATGATCAAAACTACCATAATACACTGGAATTCATGTTTAAGCACACTCTCAAACCTATTGTGGTTTGAAATAAGAGGAATTGGACTCAAGTTCGAATTTGGACATCATTATTAAGATGTAAGTTCATTCAAATAGCTAGATCCGAATGGGATGATATGAGTGTCTGGGATTCAACTTTTAGCCACCATCCAACCCAACTACCAAACATATTGTTTTTGGTGCATTAAATGAAAAACTTTATAATCGTCGATCACTTGATAGGTTGTATTTATAATAAGAAATTATGTTGTCCTCATGAAATAGACATACTGATATTTTTGATTAGTTTGATAGTTATAATTTGATGACAGTTTCCATTGACCAATATTATTTTGACTCGTTGTGGTTACACTCTAAGAATATTGTGGTTTACGCAATATGTCATGGTGCTATAATAAGTGACTTATTATCATGTATTTGCTATTTCTAATTACGTTAAGCCTGCGTTCACCTATATATTATAACCAAATAATTCCGAATTCTAAATCTTCTGCTCATTTTTTCAAACATATCACATGCCTTATTAAAATTAAATAAAATTTTTGTATAACAATTTTAAAGCTTAAAATCAAAAAACGAATTGAAAAATATTTCTCATGTATAAAACTCGACCAAATGTGATTATTATTAAAGCAATTTAATAGTTGAGATGATGAGTCAATTAAGGCTATACCACCATGGAAGGCCAGGAAGCACTGGACGGCCGTTTCATCCTATTGTGGGACTACTCAGCAATACGTATCCACAATCCCACCTCCCAAGATTCGGACGCAGGACATATCGGTCTCGCGTGCGAACGCTTAACATCTACACCACTCAGCCGGCATCCCATGGTGTTAATATCTAACTTCGACCAATCGACGAAATTGAGTGACAAATCCACCATTGTCTTCAGTGAGTCACTATCTTACAATAGACGTTGTTGAACTCTACTGGTGACGGCTTCTCATTAGAACTTCAGAAAATATCTTTTGAAGCCAGTCACTAGTGAGCATATGTTGATTCATATCAGAAGTGTTTTTGTGGATATTATAACAAATTCAGTGGTTGGGATCATGAGTCAACTAAAGCTAGCCAACCACTCAAAACCTGGACGAAACGGCCGTCCAGTGCTTCCAGGTTTTCGATGATGATCTAGCTTCAATTGACTCATGATCTCAACTATTAAAATTAGTATAATATTCACAAAACCTTTTTCTGATTCATATATGTGTGAAATATAGAGTTCAAGCGGAAAATGACTACGAAATATATATTCTTAACCTAAATTTGTACACTTAGGGGGTTATACAAATAATCATTAATATCATTGTTTATTATTATTAACCACGAATTCTGTACATATTTTTTTAAAATAAACTATAATAAACTTTTCTTAATTTTATAAATTACATTCAAATATACACCTGTATCTAATTATGATATATTTCTTCATGAAAATAAAGAAAAAATTCCGAATTTGTTTAAATAAATGATCTACGCATATTGATCCGTTGAATATATATATATATATATATATATATATATATATATATATATATATATATATATACTTTTATATTTTGAGCTATGGAAGTAGAAAGTGAAATCAAATTAGTTAAGGTCACACAAAATGTAGGCCATGTGGCACATAATGCCAAATATAAACAAAAGCTTCTCATTGTTTGTTATTTCTAGGCTAAACTCTATAGGGGTAGTGCTGAGCTTGAAATGTTTAAAGTATATTTTACTTCATTACGGTTTACTATTTTAACTTTACAGTAAATCTTAATCCCAAGCTATTTTTGTCTGTATATCTTGATATTATCAAAATACTAACTTAGACTTGGGTTTTTTTAAGATTTTGAAAGAATTCTTTGTCGTTCTCATTTCTATTAGTACGTAGCTTCATAAAAATAACTCAACCTAATCTGTCGTACTGATTTATTTATGTTGAACTATTTTTCGACCAAATGATATTAAAATGCGATCTCCTAGATTAATTAAAGTTGTATCACCAATTGACTTCAGCTAGGTAGCAATTAATCTCCAGTAATCACGGAAATAAGGCTCATCGGACACTAAGATGACATTTATAATTGAAGCAACGCAAATGAATTTTCTAAGCTATCGATAAGGTGATAATTATATGCAAGTGTATTGCCTCAAATATCATCCATAAAAGTCTTTGGACGGAAATATTATCAATTTTGGCAAGCTTTGAAACTGTTGTTTGTGTTAATTAATTAATTTATTTAAACATATAAACATTGGTACGAGGAGGCACCAAATCGAAATGAGCCACATAAATCATTCGATTTATGTGAGGGCTGGGATATTGCCTGAGTGCTTAAATCGAAGCAGTGGTACGAGAGGGTAGTGAGTAGGACTTCCCTGGCAGTGGCTGTATACTTGTGACTATATGAGAGCATTTCGAAAGGGTGAGCTGGCTCTACCCACTCTTGGTCGCATCAGAACATTTGGGAGTATTAGGAGAACGTTGACAGGACACCTTGGACTTAAGTTATGTGATAGTTGGCACTCATCAGAATGGTGTATATACAATCATGGGAATTAATGATATTTGTGGATTCAAACCCATCTCGCTCAGTTTCATAGTTTTTGAATTTGCAATGTGGACACTAGTTTCATTTACTTGATAAACCATGAACTATGATTTTACGTTAAAAGGATTAAAAGTAGTCTATACTGGCCATTACTCAGTGATCAACCTGTGTAACTAATAAAAGTGTACTTTAAAAAAGAAGCATTTTATTTCTAAAAATAAATTGTAATTTAATAAATGGTTAAACATTGCAACTTCTCAACTTGAATAAAATGTTTATACAGAATGTTTGATATGTAATAGATGTGTTTGCTATAGAGTATTACATTTTGATTTATACATTATTTACATACACAGACCAATAAGCCAGCATCTAACAGTGTGATTGGTTAACTTCCATTGATCCATGATCTTTCACAACCCTTCATCCATTATCTGAGGTGGATAACTATCTCACGCCTTACACGGATTGAACTCCACAAGTTCTTACTAGAACTTCAGGAAATTCATCTTGAAGCTAGTCACTAGTATGCACATGATAGTTAACAGTATTGGGTTGTAAATACGCACTAATAAGGAGTCCCATACTAGGATGGGACAGTCGTCCAGTGCTTCTAGGTTTCCAATGGTGGTCTAGCCTAGTTCAACGTATGTATTCAACTGTCATAATCTCCGAAATCCCCTTATTTTGATAATAAAATTAAGAAACAAGAAATTTCATTTATCAATATTAACATAATATTATTAATGAGGTATATGAATTTAACGTGTTCACATATAATTTATATGCATGCACCTTTAATTCATATTATACACATGATTAACAGGAAATAATTTTGGTAAAATGTAATACAAATGCATAAAATCGTCAGTTTTTGCATTTTCATTGATTTTTATTGACTGAACAAGTTCAATTAGGGGGAAAGATATTTTATAGCCTGTTTGTAGTTGTTGGAGATGAGAAAATTCAAAGAAATTAAAAAAATACATGTATTTATGATTCATATAACCCTTTTTTAGTACATTCATGTTTAGAAATTTTCTTAGTAATATAATTCAAACGATTGAAATGAGAAAAAAGTTCACGCTCTATACACTTAATAAAACTGTGAAGATAGGTGGCCGTAACGGAAGGCAATTATTCATATTTATGATAAATACATTTTAGATTGTCAGTTGATAAGGGTTGATCAGAGCTTAATAAACATGTTTTTATATTGGAATTCAGATAAAAAGAATCCAGATAATATGAATGTATTCTTACTGTCCATAATCCATTTATATTTATATGTAAATCAAATTATAGATGGTTGAAATACTCTTAGTTATTTGATACGAATCGTGAAGAATATTTTTTAGAAATGCATAAACAATGCACAACTATTTCTCTCTTTGTTCATCAACAATAACCACAAACAACATTGAATTCTAGTTATTCATTTCTTATGCTAGGTATGATATCACATTTCCGAATTTTATCAATTCATGAACAATAACAAATCTACATCAAATATAGTCACATGTCATCACTGAAGTTATTTTATGGGTATCTGATTTAATCGAAATGTAATTAAATCTTCGTAGGTTCAAAAACTTCGATATGAAATTTTTGATAAATTGGCGAATTAACCCAACTGATATCATGCTTTGTATTTGGGGATTTCGTAAAATCTCTGATTTACATTGTTTCAAATCGTTCACTTTTTATTCCTTAAATGTATGGTAATGTATTTTATTTTGAGACGAAATATAGTTCTAAAGCTGATTGTGATGGCTTTCAAGGATTTCGTAACTTCTTAGATCTGGCTGCCCGGTAACATGTAGCAGAGAATTCACCATGATCCAGTTTAAGTCATTGACACGACTGGCTATCGAGTTCAACCTTACGGTTAGTAATGCTAGTAATGAGTAAACAGCCTTGAGGGCAGAGTGACAAAAAAATATCTCATTACATGATTGGTTAACAAGCGATAGAGAAAGGGAACACGAATCTATCGGAGCATTCCTCGATTTATTCCTAATTCAGATCAATCATCTGAACCAAATAAACTAATCCATAATGAATTATTCCAGTTGTGAAATACTAAAGAGGTGATAAGTTAATTATGAAAGTATCCAATGCAGCAAAAATATACATTAATCAGTGTTAACTGTTCAAACAGTGTGGCTTGGTGACAGAAATTCAATTCACATACAGAATGCCAGTTCTTTCAATATTACAGGTATACCTTTCTGCTGGGTGCTTATTAGCAGAAAGCCTGGATCTAAGCTTTTCTCTCAATCACCTTGAATCGCTTATAATATAGAGAACAGATTAACGGAGAAGTAATAAAGCAACTGTGATATTATTATCTATAAATTACATATAAAGAAAGCAAGATCGGGATTACCAATTGTTCTATATTTCATATAACTCTAAACTAAAGTCTACCGGTGTATGGACTATTGAATGAAAATACTAGTGAACATTTTCATAAGTGTTATTCATTACAAATGTTGGATAGTGACTAGTGTTGGAATTCAGGCTGTATTTGTCATCCTATTTGAGATTAGTCAGTTGAAATTACCTGCATTTTAAGGCACATGTTCAATTTAGCTTCAAATAACAGCGCGTTACCCACCGAGTTACTACATTCACCTAAGCGCAGACTAGTTTAATGGTTATAAACTTAAAATCATAAGGATTTCAATTTTCCTGATGCACATAGTAAGCACTACCTTCGTTAGAATGCATGCATGTTGAACGGATTACCTTGATATTAAGGGGGATATAGACATGAATATCCAATAAGTCTCAAATAGAACAAAATATTCTGGTCACTATCCAATTTACCAAAACTTATACTTAAAGGTAATATTGAGGCAATCCACTCAAGATGCGAATCTATCAATAATAATAAATCAAACACTGTGTCTAATTTCAACAACACGATCAAACCTAAACTCTGTAAATACATAGAAAGATATATTATTATCATTATTATCCGAAATCTTCTGATAAAAGCCATATTCACATGCTGAGTCTATTGTGTAGTCACATTTATTTAAAACAGAAAAGTCATTTTATTCTAGTCAAACCTTATAGATTTTTTTTTATTACAAACAATAATCGTCATTGCAATTACAGTAACTGATTATTCTTTTAGTAAAGTGAATTATCTCAAATGACTTTCTTTTTCTTAACATAACAAACATAATATCAGTTTGTGCTGATTACTTTATGTGACTATTTGTTAATGTCAAATAAATAAAACTTAATTGGATGTTGAGATAATTTTTATGATTTATTACATACTACTGAATGTTATTTCTTGTCTAATAATTAATAACTAGGTTCATTGAAATGAAACATGGTGAAAAAGTGATGACATAATTGTTATTAACATTAATCATTAGTTCTAGGTAAAGAAAAATAAGCGTTTTCAAGATGAAAAGTAATCAATTAACAAGCGGAGAAAAGTAATATGAAATATTTTTGAAAATTTGTACTAAGAATAATTGTTTTTATGAAATTTATCTCATGACATGGGATGAATTCGGGCAACTGTAATTGTTGTGAAATGACACTGTAATATCAAAGAGGAATATTGATTATCTAGTACAGAGTAGTACTATTCTGGTGGTAATTTGTGTATCAAGCGATATTATAGATATCTTAAAAACAAAAGGAAACTAGGGAACCGTTGCCACGTCCTCAACGGTTGCTATTTTTTCAAAACCTGGACAGTAAACTTATATCCTCTTCAATACTACTGAAAATTATTAGATCTTTTGTTGTAACTTTCTAAGACTGAGCACATAATTATATACATATTGGTTATTTATATTGCCATTAATTCACATGGATTTTTTATGCAAAGCACTTAAGATTTACATCAGGATTGCAATTTAAATTATGGTAGTAACAAATTTCCAAGCAAATAATCAAATACATACAAACTTTGATTATGAACAGTTTATTCAGTGTATCCTCATTTTTAAGTATTTGAATAAAAACAGATTCAAATTACAAATGTGAATCGCTATAATTCTTCAAAAATTCATATTTTTGGTAACTAACCTGCTTTTCTATTGAACATTAAACTAATCAAATTCTAAATAATCCGAGAAACTAATCAAATCTGTATAGATATATATTTTTGAATGTGTTTATACAATAACTTTGTAAACAATAATTTAAGAAAACATCCGGATTATAAACGAAATACATTATGGTTAAAAGTGAATGACCCTAAATTCAGGAAATAATCATTTTTAAATTAAAATTATATTCTATTTCTCTCCTTGAATAAAAAGAATTGCTTACTGTATTTTCCATTTGATATAGAAACAAAATAGATACAAGAGAACATAGAAATTCACTAAAAGAAACGGAAAATAATTCAGTCACTTTAGTTGTTTGTAAAAAAAATAGGTTAATTTTATGGCCTAAAACTAAATGATTGACTTTAAAACGAAATATGTATATAGTTCAAACTTTTGTCTATTTGTGTAATTCGTTGATCCAGTCTTAAATGTTTAGTAAAATAAAACCATATGAGTTGGTTAAGCACCTTTTTTTCAAAACTTAGTTTGGGCTATGCAGTTAGTTAGCTGATGAAATTTTGCAGGAAACCCTGGCCCTCGATTTTATGTTAGCTGTCACTCGTCCTCAAGGAGTACCTTTATCCACTGCATAGTAGCTGATCGGTTATTAATATTTCTATCATATACGATATCATTGATAGCTCAAGCAGCTGAGTGATAAGTTTTTAGCCTTTGAAACTGAATGACTTAGCTTCTAAACCACTAGATGGAATCAGCTTTAATAAGATAGTAGATAGGGCATGGTAATGAATGCGTACTATGACGAAACCTAGATCTAAAGTTTACAGTCAACCACTTCTAATCATCCAATATCTCATTATTGTACGAATAATGTTAACTCATTTATACGAGTAACATCATTCCAACTTGATTAACAGAACTCCGTCAAGACTAAGTACCATAAAAAGATATTACTCGTCACTACACATTGACTTACCAATTGGACTCGGTGCTGTTTTTTCACAGCTTGAGAGTTAATCAGTAATTGAGCCGGAGTCAAATTATGAAGTTACTAACATTTTCTTAATAAAATTAAACTTCACTTATATTAAGTTACAGATAACAGAACTAACAATCATTTATATCCAGTTCTTGAAAATTTTCTTTCATTCAGTAATCAAACTAATAAAATTCTATTCCGCGTAACTCAATATCAAGTCGGTTCTTTTCAGGAGATTGTTATGAAGTATTAAAAGATTACTCAACATAGATACGATTAAAGTGTGTGTTATTTTTCCTCTTTATTTTGTTGTTTTTTACGGAACTAATATCAACAAAGAAACTTTGAAGTCACCGCTTAATCTAATTATAATAAACTTTAATGAACACAAACTTTTTTGAAAAAAAACTGATAACAGTTATATTTTGATATTAATTTAGGAATAGAAAATGCAGTGATTTAATAGGGAAAGTAGGTGAATAAAAGTTGGTCTTTACAAAAAAATACAAACAAATTTTTCGCATGATAACACACTTTTTTTCACGGTTTAAAGGTAAAATACATGGTCGATTGATTTGATGAATTATCTCTTCGCATCCCTCGTTTATTCAGATTAACTACAACGATCAGTGTAATCAATTAATGTCTTTTAATAATCAGATAATGGCAATCATTTATTATTGTTTTGTTAATAAACGTCCGTGTGGAGAAATATTGAATATTAACTTTAATACTCATTGTTTATGCGATCGCAGACGTTGATAATGTATTTTTCCAAGGTTTTGAATGACCATAAAATTCTTTGATTTCAGTTTCGAATATAACTTATCTAAAAAGCTATAAATATTTAAAAGTATTTCTATTGCTAATATTTATTTTATTTTCTTATCATTTTATGAGTAGATATTTGTGGGACGTTTATCTGGATATCTATCATCCTTTTTATTCAGTACCACATATAAGGGATTCTCAATTTACAATATATTTTAAAGTTTCTCATTCATTTTCATAATACTTAAAAAAAGTGTGTATTGATCCAGATGTTGTTAGGTTTTTGCAGGTTTGCAGCTGACAAAAAGTTGTGATTCTAGCTTTTGCGTTAGGTTGTACTTGTCGCCAAAGCGTAGCTACATACTTGAAGAATTCGATGTTCCATGTGGTTTCTGAACCTTTATCATTCAGATTCGTAGTCTGAGACGTATCTACTGAGCTGTTTGAACTATGACTGATTTACTATAAAACTGAAATACTTGTAATCGATTAAATTAGTTTCAAGAATGAACCATTACTGTGTGGCTTCAACTCGAACGATTTCAGGACAATTCTCAGATTGTAATTTCATTCATCACATAATTTATTTGGCTTGTTCTGTAAGACTCTTGGAAAAGTATCAGAGAAATAGGCGATTTTATTTTTAGGATAAAATATGACGTACCAACGTTTTGTAAAATTTCAAGTAGATGTCTGTAGTCACATTTTAAAACCACATCCAACGCATTCTGTCAAGAAATGGAATAAAGAGGAACTAAATCGAGAATTAGTATTTTAAAGGAATTTATAACGAAACACGTCACTGTTTAAGTTAGCAAATTATATGGAAAACTTTGACAAGATGTCGGAAGATCAGGAAGAATCTAAAGTTAAATATACAGAGAAATAAATGCAATCTAATATAGTTTTCATAACGCGATAGCACACGAATTACGTGGACCTAAAGGAGTGCCTTGGTCTTTTGGTTCTTGGTTTTAATCATAGCAATCTGAAATTTAAAGAGATTGGATTCAAGACATCAAAACAAATTATCATATACAATGAGAAATATGCAACATTCTTCATTATTGGTAATACCTCACTTTTCTTCTACATATCCAGTTAAAATTTTTACGAAAGCGATCTGTCAAAGTTTTTTAGTAATACGGAGCATATAACCTCATTAAATATCTGGAATATAGTTAGGAGTGATATCAAGCTCTGAATATTGCGATGAATTTATTTAATTGGAACGTGTTCTTACATCATTTTTAGTAAAACTTGGGTTGCAAACTTCTCTCGAAATCGAAAGAAAGTAAAGCGTCCGATCATCGACATAGAAAACAGTTTTGTAACGTACAGGTATCTCACTAGGTCTTATCACAAATCCAATCGACAACTGTAAAATCTTTTAATGGTTTTCACTCAAAGAATTGTTTACAAGTTAATGACGTTTGAACAGATATATTTAGGAGTTCGGTTTCGTGATTTGTAAAGGGACGTAGCTTTCAAATGAAGTAGTGTCCTTCCGGCCAAAACATTTGATTTTCTATCCTTAACTTTTTGTATGTTCGACAGGTTAATTGATTTCATTCCGTGAAACATTTTTCTTTGGTATAACAAATAAAAAAGAGTAATTTATGACATTTAGTCAAATCTGCTGTGATTCATAACAAAGTATTCCTAAACAAATCCAATTTTGATGATTGAAACAAACCTTTTACGTATTGTATGTCATCTTTGGTATGAGTCCTATGTCTATTTATAATTTCTTTTGATAAAATGAAGGGTACTTTCAAAGTTTGATATTATTTTTGAGTAAAACACGAATGGTGCAACTATAAGACGTGATTTGTAAGTCTTTTTTTCAATGACTTGATTTATGACGTTAACAATAAATCTGATATTGTGTTTACCAACAACGCATGTCTTTCTTTATATTGTTTCATAATGTCACATTTTTTAGAAACAGGTTTTACAATTTCAATGATTAAGGTTTTTGAAATGACCATGAAGCAAGAAACACAAATAAAAAATATAACACTGTTACTTATGTTAATAGCAAAACTAAGGAGAGAACCCAGAAATTACATTTTCTCAAACAACGTTTTTAAAATTATTTTATTGAATCAATAAGTCCACTAAATTCGTCATAAATGATCGATTAAAATCAATTTTTTCTTAATGAAGAAAAATAAACCGACAATTACAAGTGTTTTTCATTTTTTTTAATCTTTTATATAACTTGTTATTTGTTGAGAGAAAAATATTGATGAGGTTTGCACAGGTTACTGACGAAGTGTCTCTTGGTTTTTTATAGAACTCATTGACACAATGTACTTGCACACACACACACATTTATATACATTATCAATTTACTGAATCTATTGTGTAAAACGAATATAAAAGAATTTCATTGCGAATCAATATTTTGAGGAATGGGAATAATTAAATATCACGACAAGGCGAGAAGTTATTTTCATTTTTATCAACTGGTCTGGAAAACGCTTTGGTTTTCTTAAATATTTTCATAATGAGTTACAGCTTTTACCGAAAGTATTAAAATATTAGTCTGGTAACTGTCATTAACTAATAAGATCGTGGCATAATATCGAGAATCGATCGAAGGTGAATGTATATACTATTGGATGAAACCTCAGGAAGGTTAAGAGTTTTTGTGATAGACCAACGGTCTTAGGTTACATTTCCAGTGGCTGGGTGAAAGATGTACACTGTTAAGTAGCCTTATGCCAGGATGAAATGTCTTTCCAGTGCTTCCAGGTTTCTGATGTTTGTCTATGAATTATGAAAATAAATTCTAGTCGTTTTGATACTTTTATTATCAAGTCCGTATTTTAATTTCCAGTCGCAATTATTTTCCTTTATGTGGCAACATGTTTTTGTAAATTAAAATGTCGATTTTATTCATCAAGCGTTGTGATTGGACCGTAATTTATGATCGAATCAATTAAATTCCACATAGTGTCTCCTCAACTTGAAAAAAAATCATTCATCTGTATGGCAAATAGAATTCTGGCATTCTAGCCGACGTTTGTTTGTTGTAAGAATGCTAACTCTAATTCTTAGCTTTAATTTTTAACTATAACTTTTAGCTCTAACTCGTTTCACAGCTTCATGACCCTATTAAGAATCTGATTAGTGCTTTAAGCTCTCCAACGTCACATGTCATCCTTAATTTGTAGTCTCTCACCATAATAATGCAAACCTACAACTAATGTAGGGAGTTTATGAAGATTGTTAAATTTCATAAATTACATTGAGGAGTGTCATACTAGGTCAAAAAAACGTTCCACAGTCTTCTGGCTTTCAAATGCCTTCTAACTAAGACCATTTCGTAGAGTGACTTTTACCCGTTGTCTTGGATTATAAAGCGATATATTTGAAGATCATCCAGCTTGACAATAGTTACCATCACAAACGTTTCAGTGAGGAATCAAACTCGGGAATTTTAAGCATTGTGAGTGATGAATTACTGTGAGCCTATTGAGTTAGCATCTGATAATGATTAAGGTTCACATCTACAGTTAATTTGCAATATTACACTTTTAGACTTAAAAAAACATCATTCTTATGAGGTGGACTTTAATTTACACAACTTTCAAGCAAAAAATTCCTTTTACTAACATTAAAAAGATGAAGGAATACAACTACATTAACTATTATCTTCAAATTTAAAAGATTTTTTCATAGACTGTAAATTAATTCCTTCTTTAGATATTTAACCAAGGATTCATTTATTGACCGTTAACTTGAACTTGTTAGTTTGATTTATAACTATGATTTTGACATGACATATTGACCGTTTGTCAGTAACAATAAATTCAAATGTTTTGGTAAAGACCTATGTCTTTAAATCGATTTGTGTTTTTGATAAATGTATTGCACTTTTCTTATAAATGCATTACACAAAAAATATGACTGAGATCACTGGAAAAGGTTTAGAAGCTGATTAAATATTTTCAGTATGGGGATGTGCTCACTAGTGACTAGCTTCGAGATGTAATTTACGGAATTCTGTTGAGAAGACATGATTAGTATAGTACAACTGTGTCGCGTGTGAGGCAATTACCCACCAAAGACAATGTGAGATAAACGCACAATATCGTGGATTAATTGAAGGTAGGCATCAACATAGTTGTAAACTTACGAGACCATTTATAAGGCTTATCCACTGATTTGAGTGAACAATTTAGATCTTTTGATCGTTTAAAGTGTATATATGTATTGGAAGGTATAACGTTTATTCTAATTACATTTTAAATTGGCAGCTTTAAAGCTGATTTGTCCTTTCCTCCACGATTTCACTGGTTTGGTTTAGTCATGCAGAATAACACAATGGTATTCAATAATAGATATTTTGGTGGTGTTGTGTAATGTTGAACGCTGTAGATGTTGTCCATACCGACAATGAAAGCTAAGCAATTGAGACATCTAGCAAAACGATCCCAACACCTGCAAAACCATCTGCCTCAGCTTCAAATCTTCTCTATGATTTTAGTAATATATTCGTTAAATAGTCACATGAAATAAATATATCATAGCTTTAAGATTTCCATTATTAATTTGCAGATTCTTTTCAATATAAGTGTGATATGCCTTTGAATTCATTTCTCTGAAGAAGTAGTGTAGGGAGGATGTTAAAGTGTACTGATTATGCTTAGCAGTTGTAAATTAGTATGCATTCTGGATAAACAAAACCGGTTACTATATGATAAGCAGCTAAGCTGTAAATAAATTTTCAACAGATTTTTTAGTATATTATAGTGTAAAATAGAGTAACCATTTCAAATTAAACTGTCGTTAATAAAACTGTATGAATTTATACGGAAAAATCTGTATTTTTATAACTCTGAAAGATATACAGTCTATTTCTCGGATAGGGCGGTTAGAAGGAGTTTACAAGAATCCCCGAACATTAGTGTTTAATAGGAGTCTATGCTGAATCGAACCTGAGTCGACCATAGCATAAAATATTACTGCTGATCTATTCGGGCAGAAACTGATCTACCATAGGGCTGAGATATTTGCAGTTAATAAACAACTACAGATATACCTTGCTGGCGGGTGTCAACCAGCATCAAACTGAATTCTACTGTTTCCTATTTACTATCTCACACTACGTAACATATCAAAATTATTCATGAGATGCTCAGTGATTTCAACTAGTGGCCAAACTGAAGTATGTTAGGACTAGAGGAACCGATAGAGATGACAGTGTTAACTACTCAGTGAATAGTCAATTTTCTATTTTGTAAACTTTTATATCACCCACTTTTTGATTATTCAAACGTTTGTCTCAGTTTACCCATGATATCTGATATATTTTAATCTGTTATTACATTGGAAATTGATATTAAAATAAAAGTCATGGAAATTAAGAAAATACTCTATAGATATATGAAAATATATCAGAACTACATCTTAATTACTAGTAGGCTGTGGAAATAATACAGAACTAAATCAAGAGTACGAAGACAGCAGGATAACCTTTAGTTTGACAATACATAAGAGGCATTTTTATCCAATTGTACGTATCACTGGCATTTAAATTTACTTAAACAAAAGTTAGAATCATCATGCCAAGTAAAGTCTGATGCGATTCTCTATAACTTCATCCTGTCAATCAAACCACAATCAATAGCTTCTAATTTTGATAAATTTTACACAAAACAAGTTTACTTATGAGCGACTGAATCATCAGGCTGACTGCATGACATGGCATATATGAGAAGATATATATATATATATCATGTAAGCATTTCAAGTGAATATAAGTATACACCATGAGCTTACAAATAAGTAGGTAATCGATGAAAACACTCAGTGACTAAAGGACGCTGTGAGGAGAGTAATATATATATATATATATATATATATATATATATATATAGCTTGTTCATTTTAATTTCGGAAAACATCAAACCACAGGATAAAACTTACTTATACTACTATACTAAGTTAAAAATAAGAGTTTAACTTATTATTTTTGTTTATATTGTGCATAAATGCGTTTATCATTAAAACATATTTCAAATAAAAAACCAGATAGTTAATTTATTAGATGAAAATAAAAATAATTTGACAAACGTTTAAATATAACTAAAAACAAACAAACAAGTAATAACATTAATCATATGCAATTTTAGAGTAAGTAAAAAAAAAAAAAATTGACATTGAAAGTTGAAAATTGATCAGATTAAAATTATTTTCATAGTTAATATAGTATATTATTAGTAGAAATTTAATCATGAGAATTAGTTTCTAGTTTGTTTGTTTTCTTGTTTGTTTTTCTTTTTACTGTAAATTAAATAAATCAATGTATAATGAATGATGTTTTATTTTTTTTAAAAGGAAACAATTAGTTGAATTTTAAATGCTCCAAAAAATTTCATTTTTAGAAATAAGTAAGCACATTTATCATCAAATGAACAGCCCTTATTTTTTTATTTATAAATTCTACCAATTAAAAACATTGTATACAATATTAGATTGTGGATAAAGGAATAACGATAATATCTTTGACTATGAAAAATGGATGAAGTCCTACCACAAACATCGTTTTTGCTGAGGATTGGAAATACTAATAGCTGACTAGTACAAAATTGCATGTTACTTAAATCGGGAGTTTTTTTCTTAAGTGCTCACAAATGTGTGTGATACATTTATTAGGGTTTTATTTGTGGACAGCTGTTTTTTTTTACAAATGAACACATAACTACGTGAGACTTTACAGTTATATGAGAATTAAATAGGTTGAAATACATTCGTCTAAAACTCAAATACACTGATATCTTAACAAGTGAAAATAAGTGTGAAAAATACAAAACACTGAAATCAATCATATGAATATCTTGCAATGATTGTACGACTATGAAGTTGAAGGATAATGTAGCGAACAAAATTTAAGGTTAGAAGTCGAGTAAAAATATATAATTATATAATGGTCACTTGTTTGAAATTTACTAGTCACATCAACATTTTGTTACGTAAACAGTGTATGCCACATTTTCTGATCACTCATTGAACTTCTATCTTGGAAGTGAAATTTATGACCGAACAACAGATTGTTAACCCTATATTCTTTGACTTTGATTTGTGTTATTTTAAGGTGATACTTTTTTTAAAATACCAGTACAGTGTACTAATTACGGTTACAATAATTTATATTAAGAGTTATATGAAGTTGACTAGTAGTTTCGTGACAATATAAACGTCTTTCGTGGAATATTATTATTATTAGTGGCTTTATTCAATATTATATTTTTGGTACAATATAGAATTCTCAGCACAAAGTATTTCAACAAGTCTCCCTTTCTTATTTCTTGATCAGTTCTTGCTATATATATTGAGTGGTCGCCAGTTAGATGTCAGTGGTTCAGGAATCGACATCTGATAAATGTATATCCTTTTCGATGCATACTGCCAGTAACCATGATGTCACTGATTGAGCTTTTTTGTAACTCGTACAGCGAAATGTCATAAACTTTTCACAAACGCACCTGAATAGGTTATGAGACTAATAGGCATAATGATGTATTAAAACAAACAAGAAAACAGATAACTTGTTGAAATATCCAGACGGCAGGAACAGGTAGCCCAGATATTTAAGCAGGCCACAATGAGCTCCTTGAGTGAGCTTCTCGTTATATATTGATTAAAGTCACAAATTCACTCGATTTCTCATGTTTTTATTTTGAAAATTAGTCAGTTATTTTTCCACCTTCATTCTAAATCAAATGATATCTAAGTCTTGGTTTTGATTGATAGCCAACATGCAAAATATTATCAACATATAACTAGAGAGAATGTTATGAAAACCACTCAAATATCTCAAATACCTGAGTAGACTATTCCGATTCAGTCCTGAACATCAGCAACAGTGTGTTGAACAAACGTCTTTCACTTATTTGAATCGAATTTCATTTGAAATTAGTACCTCTTAGTAATTTCAATTTTATTGCTGAAATACTGCTAACCATTGTTTATAATCATGAGAAAAAAATCGATGTCTTACGAAAATTTTATAATCATTCCCTTTTTGTCTAACGAACATTTTTCTATTTAGTAATCCAACAATAGTTTCTATTAAAACTACTATCTTTAATTACATCACCACAGGTGTTCGGTAATCATTTTCTAAGCTTATATGATTGATATTATTTCAATTATTATCTTGTCTTATAATTAAAGTCTGATTTAGATATTTTAAAAAAATCATAAACGTTTCCTTTTTGTTAGTCGTTTAATTACAGTTGATTTCATTTAAATCAAGATCCAATGCTTAACATTTAATGCTATATAATAATTACTACCTTGGATTAGAGGAAATATTTGGGATAATTTGAGATAACCTAGCATTAACTATAAGGATTTTATAGAATGAATAAAATCAGCTAGCAATCAACATTATGTTTCGTTCCAGTTTGACTGAAGTAAGCATTATGTTATACGGTACATTCTGAAATTGATTAATAATGAAGTTACTGAAAACAGCTGTTCATTGAGGCATTCCTTGTTTCTAAAAATCTCTATTTTCAATTGCATGCAGCCTATTTATTCACAATCTCTGAAATAATGACTAGTAATCAGTTCCAAAATCTGTCATGTCGATGGAATGATGCTCTAGTTTTGTTTTTCTATCAATCGTAAACTTTACACTATATTCATACTAAATATCTATTGACCATTTCATAATAATAATAATAAGGATGTTTTTTATTCAGTGTAGACCTGCTAAGCATATAACTTCCTGGTGTAACGGCATTTGTTAAAGAGTGGTTGTTTTGCAAAGAGATGTTAACAAGCTGACGATTAAATACATTTGAAGGTGAGTATCTAGACAAATTTGAGTTGCATCACAATAACTACATGGAATCCAATTTAGTTTGCTGCAAAAATGTGACAATGATTTATTTTTTCAACTAATGGTCCTCGATGCTTCTCATATCTCGGCCAAACGACTTAAATAAATACTGAAGGAAAAAAGATCGTAACTTTAGCCTTTCAATGAAGAAAGTTTGGAGCTCACTCAACGAGGGTCTTCATGATGAGTTACATACATGAATATCTTTGGGCGCGTTCAAAGTTTGCAGCTTCGAAAATTTATAGAAAGTTCTCATGAGAAGATATCAGTGAAATATTTTTTAAAAATAATTTACTTGCTTCACAAAAATTCAAGGTTTTCAAGAGAGTTATCTTATACATTTTATTCACGAAAATACCTTAGTTTTAATTAAATAATTGATCACTTACTCTCTCAGTTATCTAATACCATCAAATTTTTTAGTCTTATTTTTTCAACAGTTTGCAGAAACTCTGTGTTTAAATTTAACTTCAGCTCAAACAAAACATCACTTTCCAGTCAAAGTAGTTTTCGTATTTTATTATCATTTTAAGTTGCTCGGTAAAAAACCTTTAGTATTAACAAATTTTATCAGTTTAATTTTATTCGAAATTCCTAGCTATTATTAATTTCAACCGTCTGTTTGTTTGTCTTACAGATATAACATCACAACCGTATTTGATTCTATTCCAACTGGCAATCTAACACCAGATAGTAAGTAAAGGTGGTTTTCTGTATTATTTTATAACCTCATAATAAATAGAGCGACAAAAATGACTTATCCAGTGTTAAAATTGATTAATATAGGATTACAGTGTAGGAATGAATCAAAAAACAACTGTTACGCATTTCAACAAATTGCCAGTCAGTCAAGAAAGAGCTCTAGTAAATCAGCTGTTTTTTTAAATGGACAGTAACATTATAAAAGATAGACAGATTTTACATAAATAATCAATCCACTAGAACTTCTAACAGGTTGTTTTATTTTTAATTAAGAAAAACATAGATATATAGGTTGATTTATACAAGTATAGATTATCTGTCTTTCGAAACATTTAAAAGGATGCACATGGATTTCTACGAGTTTGCACATTGTTACGAATACAGATTTAAGGTTATGTGTTAACTACTAAGTATTTAGGGCTATTATTTAAGGAAAGGGTTAGTTTGCATACTATATGCATATAATGTTATCGATTATATTCTATGATAGCAAAAAGTAATTCCGTGTCGTCATTTTACAAATTGTAACAAGCAAACAAAAGTATATCTACTAGCTGTTTGATGTGATATTAGATCAAAGACATGTATCTCAGACTCTATCGGGGAAACGCGCAAATCTTCCTGATTTTAACTGGTTCATTCCAATACTACAATTTTACTTAAGAAAAAACGGAAAAAAAGTATAATTAAAATGATTTAATTAAGATGTGCTTTTTAGATTTAAACAACATTGAAAAACAAAAAATAGGATAATTATAAGAAATATTACTTTATATTGGGAATAATAAATCAATGTATATCGGTGTATATTCTTAAATCATTTAAAATATTGATTTATTTATAGGCATTTTTAATCAATTACTTGAATTTGATTGGTTGATTTTTTTTATTGGATATTATAATATGAACATAACATAATCGGAATTACTATTACTTCTTCAAAAGTACAATTTTAAAACAGTAAAACAATATGATTAGGATGAATAAAAAAATTAATAAAATACAAAGTAAATAAAAAAAGAAACAATGATATTCTGTTTTAGAAAAAGAAAAAGGAAAACATTATATCATTATGATTTATATCTACCAAATATCCATTTAAAACTTTCAATATAAATATTATTATCATCGTTTGTATTTACATGAATTCATAAATTATTCAAGGAAATATATATATATATATATAAACAACTAAAGCTTATCATAAAACAGATTATTAATTATTATTTGATTAAAATAAATGTTAGTTATTTGCATAACTGATTAAGCGATTAAATGTATTAAAATGGATTGCTCTTTTTAAAAAAATGAGGCTAAGTAAAACGAATTATTTAATTATGTGACTAGCGAAAAAAAACAAAAAGTAAAGCTTTAAAATATATAAACGTTGCAAAGAAAAAACAATAATCTTGCTCCCTAGCTATCTATAACATGTTTACTGCATATATATATATATATATATATATATATATATATATATATATGAGCGAACAGATTTACGTTCATTTATTTGTATTTCACATTGATTTTAAATAAAAAAACTGCTTGCTGAATAAACAAAAAGAGAATATATTAACAAAGAGTATTGAAAACACAAAAAAATGGATTTCTGAATTTTTTTTAAAAAAGTTAAAAATGTTAGTAATCAAATGAAGTCACGCAAACACATTGAGCTATTTCTGTGACTTTTAATACAAAAACAAAGCGTAAAATAAAAATGTTTAAAATAATTTCATTCATTAATTCATATACATGTTTGTTTTTAAAAATAAAATCAGATAAGTTAAAACTGAATGATTAAAAGCGTATTATTGAAATTGCATAAATTTGTGTTCGCCTTAATGATCTATAAAGTGATTTTAATGAAAAAAACCAATGTATTTTTTTGCATAACTAAAAAAGGTGGTTTCTATGGTTAAATATGAAGCAATCAGTAGTGAGCATTCTCAACTGAATCAGAGATTAGATTCAAAATCTCTATATTCTGGTTCATATTTTGAACCTGAAACGATTTGAGACATTATGTGATTATCATTTACTAATATCGACGGTGCAAGCCTTAAACACGATATGACTATACTTCCCTAGTCATGCGATATTAAAAATTCATCAAAATTTGATTTCTTAACTTTTTTGTCATTCTCTTCATAACTTGTCGTTTCTAATTTATATTGACAAAGAACAATGAGGTAGATGAAAAAGGGATCACTCAGGTAGAACAGGATTAGCTAGAAGTAATGATATACATTGCTTTGTGTTCATTTACTGCACTCTACTATAAAGAAAGTTTTAAATACATTTTCAGGCTATTCAATATTCTTATTGAAATCAACTGATCTATGTTAGACAAACATTGAAAATCTAATAGCACTTTACGTGTTATGTTTTGTGGCCCGTTAAATATCATGTGACAAAATCATTAATAAGAACATTGATTTCTATGACCTTGTCTCCATGTTATACCAATTACACGTCAATCAGTACCAGCAGCCTTGACTCAACTTTGAGTCCTTAGTGGTCGTGAAAATAGTAACCTCTCGCCTAGCTCAACCTGATTAGTTCAGAAAATAAATATCATCATCCGTTGTGTGAATCATACATTTCAGACATACGTCGTTCATATACAAGTAAATTAGACCGCATCCTACAATAAAATGAATAATATTAATTATACATGATCGAGCCAAAAGTGTCTGTGAGTACAAGAGACTGTAAATAACAAATTGAGAATAAACTGAGAATAGTGAATCGTATTATAGTAGTCCACAGGTCAAGTGATACCTCATGATAGTAGGAATATAAAGATATATGTAATATCAGAATGGGTTTTGTGGAGATTTTCAGAAATTTTAATGGTTGAAATCATGAGTCAATTGAAGCTAAACCACCATGGAAAACCTGGAAGCACTGGACGGTCGTTTCTTCCTAGTATGTGACTCCTCAGCAGTGCGCATACACGATCCCGCACCCCGAGATATCAACTCACTGAAGACAATGGTGTACGGTGGCTCAACTTCGTGGATTGGTTGAAGTTAGATATTATCACCATTGGATGCCGGCTCAATGATCTAATGCTTAAGCGCTCGCGCGCAAGACTGATATATTCTTGGTTCGAATCTCGAGGGGGCGGTATCGTGAATGCGCACTGCTGAGGACATACTAGGATGAAACGAAGGTCCAGTGCTTCCAGGTTTTCCATAGTGGTCTAGGTTCAATTGACTCATGATTTCAACTATTGATATATGTAATATAGTTACTTAATTATTATCCAATAAGAATATATGTAATAATAATCGCCATTCATTTGTTCTTCATTCAGATAAAACAGGATGGCCATAGATAGGTTGAAGTTAGTCACTAACACCATTAGATGCCGGCTCAGTGGTCTGGATGTTAAGCGCTTCCGCAAAACCGAAGGTCCTGGCTTCGAGTCTTGCCTGTGGGATCGCGGATGCGCGCTGCTGGAGAGTTTAATACTAAGACAAAGAGGCAGCCTAATGCTTGTATGTTTTTAATGGCTGTCTACTTTGGTTCGGGATTTCAATAAAATTTAATAATATCCAATACCCATACAGACTGTTATTATCATTATTATCATCAATAATCTGATTGGTGTAAGAACGTCTTTTTAATAATTACCATCAATTTAATCGCTTCTTCAATCTTAATTATAACAGTTAACATATGTTTCTTGTACGTCATGGTCTCTATCTTCCTCAATTATTTCTTTGATCTATAAAATGAAGTTTTATGCATATGAAAAGTAACTAAATTTATGATTCATTAATAAATCAAACGACTTTTTACTAGTTACATAAGGAAATAAATTTCAAAATGTATCATTTGTTTATTTGATCAGTGTGTATGTAGAAGATTTAGGGCAGACAAAATAAAAAGATAAATTCACGTAAATTTCTATAGTGTTTGTTGTTCTTGCTTTGCATAATGGAAGTTGTATTATTCTAAACTGACTTTCATAGTTTGATGTTTTACAAATTCAGTGAATCCATGACATTTATCGTTCCTTTACACGCTATTAAAATGTTACTTAATTCAAAGAAAATTCTCAACAATGGTAAATTGCTTCTATACTACACACTGATAATAAACGGTAGAAATATATTCACAATATATACCTGCTTCGGTTTGGACTCCCGGGCAGTATTCCAGCCCTCACATATATTGAATGATTTGTGTGGCGCATATTTATTTGATGCTTTCTTGTAGAAATGTTTATGTGTTTAAATAAATAAATATACCAGCTATTTTGGGTAGCAGTAGAAGAGTGTTTAATTTTATCTCGGATTTCTTAGATGGTATGTCTTAATTTTAATATGCTCACTAAGACTAAAGTTGACTAGTTTCCGCTTAAATGTCTATGTTACCTCCTGACTATTTACAGTCCTTAATGAAAATAGTCGGAAACTAAAAACCACTGGGTGCCGGCTCAGTGGTCTAGCAGGTAAGCGTTCGTGCGCGAGATAAAAGGTCCTAGGTTCATGTCTCATGTGCGAGATGGTGGATGTGCACTGCTGAGGAGTTTCGTACTGGGATGAGAACAACTGCCCAGGGATTTCAGATTTTCAATGATATTCCATATTAGACTGACTCATTAACTTTAAACATACTTCAATCTCCACAAACCCCTATTTTAATGAAAACAATTACATCGTTTTTATTAAAAAAATGAATTGTTGTCTGTATTGACTAGTACTACCGTTCACCAGATATGGTGGTGGCCATTTTGGTATTGTGTAAAACTGTAATTGCGTACTATTCAGTAGGCACAAACTATTGCGTTTATTCAGTTCAGTGAAGTCTTGTTTACAATGCTTTTGCTAGCTTAGGTCGTTTCCACCTCAAAACCTGATGTAGTCTTTATAAAAAAATTAAATCAATCTTCTCTTTCTATCTGACAGTGTAACAAAATAAATAAGATGATTCTTTCTGTATTTTCCTTTATTTTTTATTTGAAAAAAAGATAACTTGGTAGCTTATTGCTATACTACAAATCAGTTGAATTTGGAGGTATGAATTAATAAATTTAAATTAACTGGTGTAAAGTTTAAGGACTCACCACAAGACTAGTAGTTTCTGAGTGCAATCATTGATGCATGTTCATTGTAGAGAAATCTCTAAGCTAGTATGAAAGAGAATTTAAATGCCTTTTCGATTTCCTAATTGTTTAGTTTATATAAATCCATTAAAATATAAAAAGATCCAACTTAATCTTCAGAAATATCTTTCTAGGTTATTTCCAAAAATCCGGTCAATATAAATATATATAGTAACGCTTTTGGATTATTAATATACTCAAGTAGTTCATGGTTTATGAATAAAAGTAGGTTAGTTAAAAATGTTAACATGTGGTTTAGTAAACCTTTTACAAAAGAAAATTGTTAATAATTACATTATTTTTCTTAAAAACTCATTAAACAATTTTTACACAAAAATAATGATTCTAATGTTCTATTGACAGCCTCTCTTTTCTCCAATAGTTTAGTTAACGAATTCTTTACAAAAGCGAAACCTTTGATTATGACATATTTCGCTTTAAACAAGAAATTTACATGTTAATTACTTTTTCTCTCAAATCAATTGTTGAAATGTCCTTGTTTGTTTTTTTTCTGTATCATTTTCTACAAAACTGTCTTTGAAAAGTGTTTTGATTGTTAAAATTTAATTTGTTTGCATGTAATGAACGCTTAAATACACATATAAGTATTATCTATTTGTCTTAAAAGAATGGGCATATATTAAACTAAACATTTAAGAGTACTAAGGACCAAAATAGCATGGTTGGACTTATTGATTTGACCTTGTTTTATGACAATCTATGTAAATAGTTATTTGGAGATAGTTTTCGATCGAAAACTTGATTACTGATTGTTTGTTTGGTTACCTTAGTTATTATTGAAGACATAAACTGTTTGTCTATTGTAGAATTTTTGTTTTGTATTATGATTTAAACATTTTTTATCTCAGGATATTCAGAATTTAAAGTAGTTTACCTGAGTTTCTCTAGAATTATGGATTGTTACTGGATCACTATGTAAGTTTAATTGATTTGTGAATCTCGTTGAATTTTCTTGACGTGTTCCGTTGTGTAACAGATTCAGAAGACCATTCGGTATCTAAAGTCCAATGTGCAATGTGTTAGGAATATATTTAAAATACAGATAAATATGTGAAAAATATTTTCAGTCAGTTGTCTTCAGGTTTTGCAATTATATATAGAAGTTAATTATCTAAAAAGTGGTCACTTGTAAGGTTAAAACTATTTACAATCACAACCAACGTATTCTAGATTACTTGTAAAATAAAATAAACTTTTCATATTTGAATTGTGAAGATTGTTTAACTTCACTGAAATCATGAACCAATCAATGTTAAACAACCAGTGTTCACCTGAAGGCATTAGACCGCCGATTTGTCTTAGTATAGAAGTCTTTAGCAGTGCACGTCTACGTTCCCGCGAGTGTGAATCGAACCACGAAGCTTCTATCTTGCGCGCAAACGCTCAATGTTTCGATCACTGTTGAGATGAATAATATGAACCAGTGATTTTAACAATGTTATAGGTCATATTCGAACCTTAAGTATAATGATCAAAATGAATATGGGTATTATGTGATGAGAGACATAATAATGTAATTACAAATTATGTTAATAATTGTCCTCCTAAATCTATCAGAGTAAGAATACGTAAACGGCTGAAGAAATAGCTATTCGGATCAAATTTGGAGGATTGCGTTAATAAGAAATAAGTTAATAATCATAGTTTGATTAGTGACATTCGACATTCCTCTTTGTATCTTCACAGCTCAAGCTTATTAATACAACTTATTGTCATTGGTAGCATAACACTTGCAAACATTTCGAAAAATTTATTTAGCGCACACCCCTGTTTACTAATTCTTAGCTGGTTAAGATTACGTAATTGCTGACCAGGCATTTTATGATTCGTAATTTCATCATTGGTTCAGTCACATTATATTAACCATATTCGTTCTGATTAGTAATCTTCTCATTTAACGCACAAACTCATTCAAATTAACATTCCATTCTAGTCATCTCAACGTTAATAATTTTATTTTACAAATAATCTGGAATTTGTTTGCTGTGATTATAAACGTTGTATTTATTTAATAATTGGCCACTTTTAAATGATAAATTTTAATATATAATTGTGAAACTCGAAGAGAACTGACTGAAGGAATCTTCTTTGCTCATATATCTGTGACTTCTATGTGATAGGAAACCTTTAGCGAGCAGTTTATGTTATACCTGCTAATTTGTCAAACTACGTGTATAATGTGCAGTATTTGTGGAATTAAGAACTATGTGCACTTTATGCTGTATGACGAATGGACTAAATTGAGGATCAGTTTTGTACCACATATGTAGTGTAAATTGACCAGGCAATTAGATGTGCGGTATTTGGATCGACCTGACAGTCAAATCAATGTATGAATTATTAACCTAGTTTATATGCATATAAATTTATTACATTAAATTAATAAGGATACAAGTGTGCATATTCACCTATACTTAAAAAAATTTTGCACGTACAAATGTTAATTATTGCACCTGTAAACAATTAAAAAAACTAATAATACTAAAATGACTCAATAAGTTTGTTTAGTTTTAAATCTATTTAAACATAAATAGAGATGAATCAATCAGCAACGTTATCATTATATTTAAAAAGTAACAGAGTAACCATAAATTATTATAATTTTAATTGTTCTTTGATGCAAAGATGTAGGGTGAACTATGAGATTGCACAAGCAGAGTTGTATTTTGAAGGTATGATATGACCATAGATTTCTTGGTACGAGTGGTCTGAATTGACAAAGAAAGAATTCTGAATAATAATTCAGAATAGTAAGTAAATGATGCAAACATTCAAGATTTCTTGATACCACGGTTATTTTCGCTCAACGACTAAGTTTAACCTGTTAGGATAGCATAAACTGTACAACTTTATTAAATATTAATGTATGAGAGTCAATTCACAAAATAACAGTACATCAAAAACACTACTCCCGAATATTTTCCGTCCAGTTTTAAGATAAATCAAAGCTGATAGCCTTATGAAATATCGTGCTTACATCTTAGGCATTCCTCTGCTATTTTTTCGAATCTGCAATGCTTTCATCCGAACCAAAATTTAATATTCATTAAATTTAATTATTATTCATAGAATTTTATGAATTCAAATTAGTAAAAATAATTCGCCAGTTCTTATTCAATGTAATGATTATAAGAGGTAATTAATTAATTAATTAAATTAATCAAGCAGAGTAATATTGTACATTGAAAACATAAAGTCCTTAATTTTAATGTTTAAAAAATTGATAACTATGAAATCTTAATGGTTGAACTTAATGAATTGATCTTAGCTAGGCCATCATTAGAAACCTGAAGGCATTGGATAGCTGTTTCGTCCTAGTATGGGACTCGTCACTGGTAGTCTAGCTTAGACCAACACATTAATTACACTATTTAAACTACGGTCTCCACAAATCATCATCCTGATAATTATGACGTCCATAAATTCGATTACTTTAAAGCTGTTTAGAAAATGCAGATGCAGACTTCCTGGTTGGCGACTAAGCGGTTACTGCTATTAGAGGTTGGAGATGCTGGTTTATTTGGCTCGAAATCGGTCATAGTTGTATAAATGCATCCACATTCAAATTATTTTGAGTTTCAGTATTTCGTCATACATACTTTTCCACTTTTCCTATTCGAACCATATTCACATTGTTGGGCATTTTCATTATCACTGCTACTATGTTGAATGCATATACTATTCATACTATTAAATCAATCTAGTCATGTTAATTTGGTATAAAAAATTGAGATAACGCATATTTATACCGGGTTTTATGTGCTTATGATTCATTGACTGACTGTGTAACAACTTAACATTATAATCTAAGCTTCAATAATTTTTTTTCACGCATCATTAACGTACGACGAATATTGCATTAAAACATTTTTTTCATTCTATGAATGAAATCTTAGCTGAATAAAAATGCAATTATACCGCTTTTATTATTTGATTGCTTCAGGCGTCATTATTTACTTACATAGATATTTTTGATACCAAATAATATACTACCCAATATTTGACAATAAATACATTGTTTTTAAAAAATTAAAATATTAAAAACAAATGTTGGTAATATAAGTATTGAAAACCAGGACACACTCAACAGAGTCCAGAATTCTTTACTAACCAATAGGATCTCTGTTAGAAAGCATCGATTTTTTAAGCCGTCATTGAGTATAAATGACATTACACACCTAACACTAAAGGATAAATAAAAGAATGTGGATCTATAGAAAAATCACAATAACAATTCATTATTTACCTAATATGATTTAATTCTATTGTGTCATGTTTATATTTATAGTACTGATAATTAACATGTACTCACTAGTGACTAGCTTTGTGAGAAAATTCTCGGAGTTCTGGTTAGAAGCTGTGACCAGTGGAGCTAATCCGTATCGGGTAGAAATAGGTGTCTACCTCAGTACAATGGAATATGGTTGCGCAACTTCGTGGATTGGTTGAGGTTAGACATTAACATCATTGGATGCCGGCTCAGTGGTCCAGTAGGTTAAGCGTTCGCCCGCGAGACTGAAGTCCCTGGGTTTGAATCCCACGAGCGAGATCGAGGATGCTCACTACTGAGGAGTCCCACAATAGGACGAGACGGCCGTTCAGTGCTTCCAGGTCTTCAGTGGTGGTCTAAAATCAATCGGTCCTTGATCTCAACCAAGAAAAGGTTTATTAAATTCCGATAAATCAAATTCTATATAGTAAGTGACATTTGCTCAGAAGTTTTGTGATGATTATAACCAACTGTCTAACACCTAACTACATTCTAAAATTTAACAAATCATGTCAACAAATTTTGTTTTGGAATTTCTTAATAAGTTTTCAATTTTTCTACGCATATAATTTGTGGCTGAATGTTTTCTTTTTTATCTCTTTCAAGGTAGTGATTATAAAATAATCGCGAATGAAACACTTGAAGAATTGGAATGGTGTCTGAAACAATTGGAAAATATTCAGACAAAGAGGCCTGTCTCTGATATGGCTTTTTCAAAAGTGAGTTTGTCAGAGACAAATTATTTAACAATCATAGGATAAAGAACAAACTTGATTATTACCATTTAATGTAGGCTAATTGTATCGAATATCACAATAAATTAGTTATTTAATTAGTACGTTCACTTTGAAGAATATAACAGCATTATGCAACATTCTATTTAAGGACGCGTGATAGGATATTTTTTATTATTAGTAATAATTTTATAGTTTTTAATAATGCTATTACAGTGATTGAAGTCAGAGTATTTAATATGAACGTCAAGACAGTTCAACTGCACGGAGATAAAACTTGAAGAACTACTGCAACTATCATCAAAAAGTACAAGTATTTATTAACAACTGTTTACATAAGATACTCAATGTCCGTTGGCCGAGTACCATCAGCAACATTCTACCATAGAAGAACACAAACGAGATTCCAGCTACGGAGTAAGTTAGGAAAAGACGTTGGAAGTGGATAGGACATATATTGAAGAAATCATCAAACTGCATCATGAAGCAAGTGCTAACTTAGAATCAAAGAACTCACTGCATCGGGTATTGGAAGTAGACATGAAAACGATGAATAGCAGCTGGAAATGATTGCCCAGGACAGAGTTGAATAGAGAGTACTAGTGAGCGGTATATGCTCCTCCACGAGGGGTAACAGGCTTAAGTAATCGAGTAAGTGTTTCAAGTCGGTTAATAGACCGTTATGCAAATCTTACGAACAGTACAAAAACATTTGAAGGGAATAACAAAAAAAAAACGAATGTCGCTTGTCGAAATATATAACTCACAGTGACAATAATCAATAAATGTTTCTAACTTTCATTTTTAAATAATAATTTTAAACTTACAGTTCTATTTTATTTCATCTGTTTGCTTTTTTTGCAAAGTTTAAACGTTTACTCAACAAAGAGTTGAATAGTTTTGGTGAAGCTGATAAGTCAAGACATCAAATATCTGCCTATATTTGTGAAACATTTTTAGGTAAGCGACCTATTATTAATAACCATTAACGACTGTTTATAAAACTAATCGAGCAGTTGTTCATTTTAATTGTATTTTTTTACGTAGTGATATTTTGGACAGCACTAATGAATGTATGTTGATTTTGAAGAGATATTTGAATAAATCTCTCAATAATCTATTCGTCCAAAAATAATTATAACTGTACAACTTTAGATTTGTTCTAGTGTTAACTGGTCGGCTAAACGTAAGTGCATTCCAACGATTATATCTACCTTGAAAATTAAGCTCAGCAGTCTCTGCTTCAAACACCTATCAAGTCTCTAAAACTGCGAAAATGTATTCAGCGGTATACGAATTACCTGTGATTGTGACAATTCATATTAAAACATTCATTTAATAAGCCTGGTCGCTTTAGTTCTAAAATATCAGCAACTCAAACAATACCAACTTCTTCTAAGTAAGCAACCGTTTTACAGATCTGTAGCTAGCAAAACAAGGTAGCTAGTAGGTAACAGTACTTATATAGTTATCCATAAGTAATTTGAAAATAAACAGTAGTTTTAAATCTTTAAAGAAATATAAGTATCAAGAATTTTCCGATATTGCTAAATGCTAGACGTGAGTTAGAATTTCTATATTCCTACAAGTGGCTTACATCTACATAAAATTAACAAAATGTATCGTTCTTTATTGAAATCATGAAACCGACATTTCATCATCAAACATAACAACCGTGAATATGTGAAGCTATATGATCTATTAACGTTTCAAATTTTTCTACCAGTCACTACTTTATACGTTTTCTTTGTTTTGTAAAGTATCTATGAAACGATTTACATACAAATATGTGCATGTTTATATATTTGTATATATATATATATATATATATATATATATATGTTTGTTTGTTTGCGGCAAAAGCTCATGTTTTACACTAGTCATTTACTGCGGTCACTAAGTTTAATTATGCAACATTATGTTATCTTTCACTTCAGTAGATACACTTTGTAATGTTTTCATCCAGTGTTATAAACAACGAACAAAGTCCGGTAAAACACAGTGAATTCACATTATGCTGCTCCATTAACTACTACTAATCTATATAAAAGAATTAAAGCTTAAAAACACATGAAAACCCTCGATAATTACTACTCACTTAACAGACCTTTCATTAAGAATGCTAGTATGTGATCATGGCTACTCACTAGAACTTTAGAGAATTACCTCTCAAAGCTAGTCACTAGTGATCATATGATAATTATCATTATGGGGTTGTGGAAATTGTTGAGTTTTAAATGAAATCAAGAACTGATCAATGTTAAACCACCACTGAAAACAGAGAAGCACTTCAGCTCTCAACATCCACTATCTCAAGCCCGAGACTCGAACCCAGGATCTTCAGTCTTGCGCGATCGCTAAACTTCTAGACCACTGAGCCAATACTCAACGGTGTTAATGTCTAACTCTAAATATTACAAGGTATTGTGCGACCTTCTTTTATTATCTTTGGTTGGTAACTACCTGGAATATAATTGTCTGAAAATATTTCTATTAGTCTGATTTGACTTTTACGGAGAACGAGATTCATGATATGCCCTTCGACCCTGAGATAATCAACATATGCACCAACGGAAATCACAAAAACAAGACCTTCAAATCCCTTATTTTGATTGATATAGATAAAAATATCCGATTACTCTAAAAAAATTCAGTTTCGACGTTAATTTTTGAAGTTTACCAACCTTAGTAAAATATTCGCCTCAGGAATTGTTTGGAATCGGCATCGACTAGAAATCATATGAAAGCCTGAAACTAATTTTTTTAATATTGTTTCAGACCCTTCTACAGTACGCACTTATAGCAGTACCAGGGAATTAAACCCATGACTGCCGTTTATGCAACTTATGCATAACGCTAAATCTGAATTGTCTAGTCAAAAGTTTTCAATTTTTTTCTTCTACAACATTATAATTGTATACGTTCATTTATGAAAAAGTATTTACGACTGTCCGATCACTTACTAGTGATCAATGTCGTGTATGTCAATTCCTTCTTAGTGCTGGTCGGATTTTATCCATTAAGTTGCAATCTGACCACTAGTCTCAGTAACTCAAGATTTCGTGTAGTATGTTAAGACGCAAGGTGGTGGTTGGAGGTCGTCGACCCTCTTTTAACTTTATTGAACTAAATGGTTTTATTAGTGTTAAATAATACATTTATAAAATAGTCTATGTACTTTTTTAATAAATCAGTGTATATATGGAAGATTTGAGCTCATTAAATGAAGTGAATTCCTCGCATTCTACAATTTTTGATTTCTTTGATTTATTAAATTTTCTTGAAGGAAGGTAACTCTGTGTTGCACAGTTCATCTTGGCTAAAAAGAGATCATATTGCTTATTTTACTTTCCTACGAAGTGAATACTAATGCTTCTACTATATTACTTACCAGAAATCCCAAAGCAATATCTGATTAGTTCTTCAAGTTTATTTATAGTAGTTTGAAATCAAACATAATATGCATATTATTTACTTTCGCACACCCCTACCGTGGGAAAATTACTATTTTAACATGGATTTAATTACAGTTCTTTTTCTAATTGATATGGATGTATTAAACTGAATTTTCCTGAACTGTGTAGACACAAGTAATTTACAGATAAACTTAGCTTATATATTTTTTCCCTTCGGTATGTGTAATTCATTTCTACCTACTTTATAGGGATCTAGTTTTAATATAAATACACAACACCTATGAGATAAGACTTTGAAAAATGAATGTTTGTCTAGTTTAAGTTTAAACAGTAAACTGTGAACGGGTTTAAATTCATAATTATAAATTATTATTTCATTTGTCAAACCTCGTAATACGCAAATAGATATTCGTCCATGTGAAGGTTTGTCTTACTGATTTTATTAAAGCGCACATTCAGAAAATTTCTACTACTCCCTTACACTACTTTGAAAAGTGTACCTTTCAAAGCTAATACGCTGTATGCCCCTCCTAATGAATAGCTTATCAGTGTACATAAAAATGTAAATCACTGTTAACTCTTGATGGTTTTAGATGTTTATTATTTCAAATGTAATCAATTTTTCTTCTAAACCGGGTGGGTTTATTTAAAAAAAAGCAGAAACTGAAAAAGACGTTGAAACCAATGAAGAGATTGACTCTATGCTGGAAAGACGACGTAGTAGTGGTCAGTCGCACAATTCAACCAGTGGACAGGATACAAACACTACAAGTAAAAGACAATCTTCAGGAACTTGTGATCCAAATGCTAATGTAACCAATACAAGGACACCGGATACCTCATCTTCCCTTTCTTCATCAGTTATAAAAACAAGATTAGGATCAATTGGAAGTATGTCAACTGAATCTCGTAAAAGCGCTCAACTAAATGATTCTAGTGGTTTGTTAACAACAAAATTGTCATCCGGTTCAAAGTTAACGAGTCAAAGTGTAGACGATGGTAATGGGCCATCCCTACCAATTCATGGAGTTGAAACGCCTAATGATAATGAGTTAGAGGAAGTAAGTTCAAACAATTTGTATGGTAAAATATTATCGTGTTTATTTTTAAAACATGCAAACTAATCTGAAACTGCCAACACTGAAAACAAAGAGAGACAAATATGTTCAAGTAGACAATATAGTTATTTGATTAACCGAGATATGTTTGTATTCAAGAGACTAATTAGGTCCAGCGGTGGAAGTGATCCTGAACATAAATGCCCAGCATAGCAAAATATTGATAGGTTTAAGCATTCGATATTTTGATACTTCACTTCGATACACAAAGAGCATTTTAAGTTATGTGGAACTCACATTCAAACATGTAACAAAATACAATGTTTCGCCATTCAACAACCTTCCGATCTTTAATGGCATTTAACATTCAAAGTAACAGTTGAATAATTTAGATTTAAGAATGTTAGCTTGATATATAAATTTGTTTCTCATCAAAGTCGAACGGTTTTGCAAAAATATAGATTTACAAAAACATTATTCATGAAACATGCTGTTCACTAGTAATCATTTTGAATTGCAGTTCAACATGACATATTTTCTAGGTAATTTTTGAAGAATTTATTGGTGGATCCCAGTAGTTAGGATTTTTTGGTCACAAATTTTGTGTACTCCACTTTAGTACAGTCAGTGCCACTTGATTCTTTAGTAAACACATTTTACTATATACTGTAAGTTTATCGCTATGCTCATTGATTACTACTAATAATAGACTCATCCATCCCATAAACGGTAAGTGTAAAATTTTCTTACGTAAAACATTTAGATATTAATCATCATTCCTTAATTCTGCGTTACTAGTTGAATTTTGTGTTTCATGTATTTTGACTATTTATACACGATAGACAAGAGGTATTCTAACTTTCAATATTGAATATTTCTCAGTTATTGACATACGAATCTTTTCCCAAATCAGTACAAGCAGTAACGAGATTTTCATTATTAAATCTTTTCAATTTATAGAAAATCTAAGTGAGAATAAAGCTTTGTTGTGTATCTGCCACTCATTTAGAACACTAGCTTTCGGTAGCTAGATTTTCATTGTAAACTAAATACATTTAGATGATAGATGGAAACTAAGATCTGTTTCACAGTTATTTTGTTGTAGACTAGGACTCTGTAAAAGTAGGCGTTCTCCATTCCATAACATTTACAATACTGAATATTCATGCATTGGAAGGTTTCACTATTATTTCATTAAATTAATATCATATGGGCAATACTTTTTAAAATCAACTAATTTATCTTAGAACGTGAACGTCATCACTAGACCTTTATGATTCACTATCTCATTTTCAAATCGTTTGCTTCCATATGAAACTTTTGATCTAATTAGTTTAAGATACACTAATCTTATATCCACTTCTTGTTAATACATCTGGTCTATCTTCGTTTCTATGGATCGAAATATCCTTGGATGTCTTCAGACATCAGTCTCTTCATTTGCTTCAACCTCAAATGTTTCACCAAAGATATAGAGACGAACGATCTCCTCAAATTCAGTTTATCAACAAACAGTAAACTCACATGCGGATGACGCAAAAGATCGTACATATTTGATATTGTTATTAGTATGGTAGGTCTTAGCCTTTCATCATGCTTGTATTCTCTACAACTGGAAATCTCTATAATTATCCTTGAATATTTCATGGATCTGCAGCTCACCTTTCTTGATAATTTCTTTGAGTATATAAAAAATAAATCAAGTACCTACCAAATCAAAAGAAGAAATCCATACTCATCCTGACTTATTTAAATATAATTGAAATTATTTGCACGAAAATTCATATAACATAATGGAGAACATTATGCAGATTTTGTAATTAGGTTATTTATTTATGTGCTATTCTGAAGAAGTGGCTTACTGAGTGAATAGATTGTTCACAAATAAACAAAGCTATAAAGAATTAAAAGTCAAGAATGTAGAGTAGTTTTCATGATTTATGTTGAGAATACAAATTAAATCAACTGAATGTTATCAGTTAGAAACAAACAAAAGCTAAATAGAAGAAAATAATAATAGATTGTTATGAGATTAGCAAAATTGGAATTTTTATTCTGATAATTATCTTTCTGTGTAGATTTATGTATGAACTCATATTAATTTCAGTAAAATGTAAATTTTTATATTTCGACTTCCCAGTTTCAATGTTTGTACATTGAATCTCTTGTCAGAATAAAAACAACGTAAAACAATTCCTTCATATTTGATATTAACAGGTACTCCGGTTAGACATTCATTGAAAATTATGGAACATTGGATAGCTGTTATGTCAGAGTATGGGATTATTCACATGTCCATATCAAGATACCATTGGGAAAAAGCCTAGGGCTTCATGTTGTACGGCGATTACTTGACACTTGAAACACTTGATCAGGATTCAATGGTTTTTGTGTCTAACTTCAATCAACTGGGTATATTGCGTAATTATCTCCCTTTATCATTGATGGGTAACTTCCTCACATCTGATATGCTTACACACCACTGTTCAGTACTTCTTACTAAAACTCAGAAAATTAGCTCTTGAAATTAGTAGTTAGTGAGCCCCTGATAATTATAACAGTTATTGTTGGATGCTCAGTGTCTGCACTCACAAACCACTATAGCATTCATAATCATGTGCTCGCTAGTGACTACAATAAGTAATTACGTGAATTTTAGTAAGGAGACATGACCAATGAAGTTCCAACATTAGAAGATGGTTGCTCAATACCACGAATTAAATAGTGTTAGACAAGTAACTTATTAGATGACAATTTTGTCAAGATTTAGTAGTTGCCGTAGGACACGAAGATCTTGGGTTCGTATCCGAGCACGATGGTATATACTTACGGCTGAGGAGTCCTTTACTACTACAGCTATTAAATGGCTTCTTGGTTTTAATTATTCTCTAACTGAGATCGGTTTGTGATGTTGACTATAAAATCCGAAAATCTACACAAACACTATAAAACGGTTTCGTTTAGCAAATTTGATGTTTAATTTACCTTCGTAAAAGAGAACAAAGTAACAGGTATGAAACATTCCATTTTGAAAAAGCATAAATTCGAAAACAAGAAAAAATCTTAAACATCGTGTGGTGGTGAAGATTATTGCATCCAGTAGGAAAAAACTAACGATTATTAGCAGTTGTTTAAAATCATAATTTTTTAATTTTTTAATGACAATTAGTGTAAAGAAAGAAACAGTCCAATGTCTAATTCAGTTATCAAATTATCTTACATTAATAAAAAAAAACAGTTCTTCTCATTAAAGTCATATGCACCGAAAACAATTAATCATGAATAATAGAAAAAAAATTTTCTGTTTATAAATCTAGTTCACTTAAGATACTTGTAAATAAATCGGCTAAATTTCAGTTTCAATTCAATAAATAATATAAACTGATGTCAAACCTGTTAACGCACAATTATAAATTTCACTAAGAACTGTTCATCGTTGATAAAGTATTAAAAGTCAGATGGCATCAACTAATTGTTTAGTTTAAATTTAGGATGCTGGAACAGTGTACAACTCTACAGATCATAAATTATTTAACACTCATAATGTATACCGTTTGATTCTGCCTTACTCATTGTAGTTGTGTGGTGTGTCTATGTGATTGAAAATTGAGGATGTTCGATACTGGGAAATTCAAATCAGAAAGAAATGTCCGACCGTTGTTCTATTTTACTAATCGGTTATTTAGCTCTAAATGATCCAAGTTACTTAGGTAAAAATGTATTTCAAATAAAACATGGTCTTATGAAATTACTGCTTGTGAAAATTTCTTATACTGAAGATTCGTTCGTCAGTACTCTCGGTAAATGTGCCGAAACGGAAATCTAATTCACAGTTGAATCGATAAACTCAATAATTTAAGTGTATACTACTTGAGATTTTCGTGTCATTTCAGTTATTAATATTTCTCTAGTTTTTATGATGAAAGCAATTTATGGACAAACTTTGAGCGACACCAAAGTGACCTTGAGAAAGTTCACCTACCTACTAGGGTCTTAAGAAGACTATACATTAGTGTGAGAAGTTGGGGATAGGAATTAGAGTGAGGGTTTTCATTACGGACTGGCATTAGCTATTATACCAAAACACTATTTAACCTTATTGATGAAAAAAATTCTCTCCGAAACCCAAGACTAACTACAGTAAATTTAATTAGTTTACCCAGAAATTAGTTTCTCAATTTTTATTTCATCATGCTTTAATCAAAATGTTCACACTAATGCCTCTATTTGTTTTAGAGATTCTCGCAGTGTTTGGATGAATGGGGTGTAGATATCTTTGAAATTGATCGACTTTCTAATGGACATGCCCTTACAACAGTTGCTTATAGAATATTTCAGGTATCGTTTAAAAAACATATCTTCTTCATATTTCGAATTGTTAAATTTTGTAAACGGAATATACCCATTGAGACATAAAATTAAAAAGACTTGTTCCATGAAGTTTTCTTTTCGGTGAATTCATTTTCAAAGCTGTACAATCGCAAGTATATACTTATTTTCCAAAATGGTTATAATTACAATAATAGTGGTAATGAACTTCTGTTAAACATGGTAACAGTGAGGTAGAATACTTACTTACTTACTTACGCCTGTTACTCCCAATGGAGCATAGGCCGCCGACCAGCATTCTCCAACCCACTCTGTCCTGGGCCTTCTTTTCTAGTTCCATCCAATTCTTGTTCATTTTTCTCATATCTATCTCCATTTCCCGGCGTAATGTATTCTTTGGTCTTCCTCTCCTCCTTCGACCTTGAGGATTCCATATGAGGGCTTGTCTTGTGACGCAGTTGGGTGTTTTCCTCAATGTGTGTCCTATCCACTTCCAGCGCTTCTTCCTGATTTCTTCCTCCACTGGGATCTGATTTGTTCTCTCCCATAGTAGGTTGTTGCTTATAGTGTCCGGCCAGCGGATCTGAAGTATTTTGCGTAGACAACTGTTAATAAACACCTGTATCTTTTGGACGATGGATTTCGTAGTTTTCCAGGTTTCCGCGCCATACAGTTAAACTGTCTTGACATTTGTATTGAAAATTCTGACTTTGGTGTTGGTTGCTAATGGTTTCGAGTTCCAGATATTCATCAGTTGTAGATATGCTGCTCTTGCTTTGCCAATCCGTGCCTTCACATCTGCATCAGATCCACCGTGTTCATCGATGATACTGCCCAAATATGTAAAGGTTTTTACATCCTCCAAAGCTTCTCCGTCAATTGTGATTGGATTGGTACATGTTGTGTTGTATCGAAGAATCTTGCTTTTCCCTTTGTGTATATTGAGACCTATTGCTGCTGAGGCTGCAGCTACACTGGTTGTCTTCTCCTGCATTTGTTGTTGTGTATGCGATAGAAGAGCCAGATCATCTGCAAAGTCTAGATCATCCAATTGCATCCTAGCTATCCACTGTATCCCGTGCTTCCCTTCAGATGTTGAGAGGTAGAATAAACAAAAGTAATATAACGTTCTTTTTACTAAAGAAACCAATAATAATTTTGTTGTTTAGTGCTTGAATATTCATCATGAAGATAAATAAGGAAATTGTAACTGAGAAGGGAAGGCTCAGTATGACAATATAAGCTGTTGAAATCGAGATAAACTGTAATCAAGAGAATTATCGAAACAGAAACAGATCAATTCGGGGTAAAAGGTCTATAGAGAAGATAGAAGAGAAGCAGATGTCTGTGAAAGTATATAAATATGAAGAAGCATGAAAAAATCACGAGAGATTCAGACCATGGTAGAAGAAGTTATACCAGTTCCTGTTGGACACATAATTCTGGTTTTTCCAGATATATACCTAGTTTTTCTGCAAAGATAGATAGATGCTTTTGGAAGCTTTCTACCCACTTTATAGATGACTTTCAGTAATAATGGGTAATGTTCTTGTATTCTTTTGGATAAAATGTATACCAAACGACCAATACACCAGGCTTCACATGAACAGATAAATTAGTCAAAAACGTTCAGTTTTGATTAGGTATGTAAACTTATTCATCGTTGAAAGACCTTGGATAATAGTTCATAAATATCAGTTAAAATTACTCACTAAACCAACCAATCGAGAAGAAAGTTATTCAGATGGAAATTAAGTTAAATTAATGGGGAAAATCAACACAAATTCTTAATAATAAAGCTTATAGGTTTATGTGAATCTATTTTCTGAACGTAATCATTACGTGGTGGATAATTTCATGGTTAAATTAATATGATTTGAACAGGGAAATAAGTGAATCTCTTAAAATTCCCGGTGATGCTCTTTATAAAACTAAAATATTTCAGAGCCATAAAATGGAAGTGTGTCATGTTTTTTATGTCATATTGTTTACCGACATTTATACTGCTCAATAGTTTCTCTATAAAATTATCATAAGAATTCAGTAACTATATATATTTTAAAGGTTATCAAATGTGTTTGCCAAAGAATCATGTGTATATAGATCATCCAGTTAATCCTACGAAATTTAGAACCTAACACATTTCTACATATCTCTAACTATTGTACTACACAAACACGTCTAGATGAAATTATCAGGATGACTTTTAATTAGTAAAACCAGAATAAATACATGACAATACATATGAAACAATACTAGTTTTAAGGACTTTTGATTATACTACTGCAAGAAGTTAGTTAAAACATTTAAATGGAAGATAAGTTGAAGTATTTAGTTGTCGAATATTGTGGTTGAATATAAAATATCTGTATATGTGTGAATGTGTACCAACTATCCTGACTAACATTTGTTTTGTTCATAATATAATGAAAATTGACATTGTATTTCTTTCACACAACAAAATACTCAAAGCAGAACTGTCATATCATACATGGTCAATCATTTTTAAAAAAATGGAGTGAGAGGAAGTATATTATATGAACATTGATCGGCATCACTGTTTATTTGTTTCACTATTGGTTTTTAATTTCCTTTTGTTTGGTTCATTCAATCACCTATGAAATTGTTCTCATATCATGCTTTTGACGTTTTTTATCAGTTAGTTCATTAGCATAGAAATGTTGATAGATAAATCATTGTTGACTGAGAAAATCACACTAAATAATAATGACATTTGATCAATCTCTTCACAAAATGTTTAACATTGGCTTATATTGAGTTTTCTTCTGAATCAATACTCATAACAAGATTTTCGAGACCAACAATTTCAAAATTACTTTATTGTTCTGAACTGATTGATAATTTAAGATTTTTGAATACTACAACAAAGTATTTAGCTTACAAATATATAGTGAACTGACGTTATATAGTTAGAGGTAGTTAACAGGACACCTTTAGCCTAAGTTTAGTGCTTATTGTACTTGTTTATTGAGGAATTCAAGTCGGCAGATTCCCCCATGATTAGACGAACGTCTTGTCGATGAGTTTCAACTAACAAGAAACCTAGTTACAGCGTTCCAGATCGACTTCATCCAACTATTTTTAATTGAAGCATAGTTCACGCAATGTTGATTGACATAAACTGGTTGGCAAACTGCAACTTAATCGATAGAATTCAGCAGCACTAGAAGATTAGACATATTTGATTTCGTCAACAAGACATATCAGCACTCTTAACCCAGTAGATGCTTTCAGGAAGGTATGGACCAATATTATCCAGTTTTACACTCAAAGACATTATTCATGTGCTGCCTAACCCTCAGCGATCTCTTGTATGTTAATATGTTCATTCTGATTGGTCAATGAGTAGTAACCAATGTCAGGTTTGCCAAAAAACTTTATTGTAACAGTAAATTTTTTAATAAAACAAATTTCATTACATCTTCAATTCTGTCTTACTACTATGAGACCTATATGTATATATATATATTTTACTTTACAGAAACGTGATTTACTCAAAACATTTTGTATTGATCCTCGTGTTTTTGTACGTTATCTGTTAAGAGTTGAATCAAGTTATCATGCTGATGTTCCTTATCATAACTCAATGCATGCAGCCGATGTTCTTCAAACAGCACACTTTTTGTTACAAGCAGAAGCATTAGACGTAAGTCCACAAAACCCCTTCTGATACTAATCAACATATGCTCATTAGTGACTGGCTTCAAGAAGTATATCCTGAGGTTCTAGTGAGAAGCAGTGACCAGTGAAGTTCAACCGGGTCAGTTGCGAGATAGTAACTCACTGATTACAATGGTGGATATGTCGCTCAATTTCGTGGATCATTTGAAGTCAGACATTGACACCATTGGATGCCGGCCCAGTGGTCTAGTTGGTTAAGCCCCTGACGTGAGACCGATAGGACCTGGGTTCGGAAACCGCGAGACGGGGTCGTGGATGTGAACTGCTAAGGAGTCCCACAATAGGACGAAACGGCTGTACAGTGCTTCCAGGTTTTCCATGGTGGTCTAGCTTCAATTGACTCATGATCTCAAATATTTAAATTATAAATATCTGTTTGAAAATTGAAAACATTATTTATAGTCAGACTAAAAGTTATAATATGTGTATTTCGGGTGAAAACAAAGTAACTGTTTGGATTTAATGGTATTTTTCATTGAAAGTTAAGTTTATTAAAAGCCTATTAATTAGTAAAGTATATCATGCTAGCAAATGAGTCAAAAACCTATCTAATTGAAACAAAAGAACTTGAATAGTCTTTGTGGTTAAAACTTCGATTGTGATTTCAAATGACTTTATCTTAATTTTGAATTGATGGATAATAGTGGTTTGAGCGTGCGTTAGTTACTTTCAGTTTTCATAAACATTCATGAGTAATAAGATATCATGAACTCAAAAATTATGAAAAAAATTAGAAGTGTCATATTGAGTTAATTTGCAAAGCAAAGGTTTATATTTAAAAATCACATTAATCAATTATTCCTTGAGAGTTAAAGTTAAATTCTCTGTTGAATACGTAAAAATCAAATAACGTATCTGCATTATTAGTAATGGATTTTTTTATCCCGACGTTAATATTCAAAACTAAAATTCGACCAGGCTTTGTCGAAATATTTGAACTCCGTTTAATATCAAGTCATAGGATATATATGGACCACGACTTGCATTGGAATTCAGGAAGTTAGCTTTGTCTAAATGCGAATTGTCAGCCAGTCAGTGGCTCTCTAGACCCTGTCACTCAAAGTTATTAAAAGAAAAAGGTGCTAAATTGCTTCACAATGTAAACACAAAGATTGGGATGTAGGTACATCCAAGTGACAAGTCTCATTTAGAATGAAAGGCGCATCCTGCTTTCACCACTAGCCACAATCGGTATATATTTTACACTAAGTATACATCTATATGATTGATTCTTAGTCAATAAATACGTTGTATCAGATTTACTTTTTATAAGCAAGCTAACCCACTGTCTGAGACACAGAATTTTGTTTTAAAGCGTCAATTCATTTCCCGTCTTCCCAATAATCGTGATGAGAAACTGACCATAAAACTTACAAAATTAATTTATTTGACAAAGAAATCAAAAAATAATTCTGAAAATCAGAATTTTACTATTTCGCTTGGATTTCTGTTTTAAAATAAAATTCTCATAGAAATTTGTACCACTCCAATAAATATTACCAAGTTTCAATAAGTAAAGAAAACTTTTAAATAAATTTAATGATATTTACTGTAATATTTTAGACCAAGCACTGACTGATTTAAACAGTAGAATAATAAAATTAACAACTTTCGGCCGAATTACTATGAAACAAAATCTCTTAATTCTGTGATAAGTATTATTGTTATTTACATTGGTCTTTGGACATATTCGTAGGCCCAGACTCTGTGGGTGACTGATATTTTCAGTCCCGCTAAATTGATGAATACGGTTGACAACAGAAATTGTGTTCAGAGATAGAAACAATCATCAGAAACTACTTAATAAATTGGACTACACTAAGGGTTAATTAAAGTAAACAGAAATAGCCATATAAGATATACTAAGTGGATTAACAACCTACAAAACTTTCAGTGAGAGTGAGTTTCTACGGTCTATAATAGACTCAATGACTGCGTTTATTTATTGATTTCTCTCTAAACTAACTATCTTGTAAAACAAAATGATTCTATTTTAGAGTTCATTATCTAAATTGTTTTCCAGTTCAATAATTATTTACATCGTTTCTTCATTCATTTATTTAGGATGTTTTCAGTGATTTGGAAATTTTAGCTGTTCTGTTTGCCGCAGCTATACATGACGTAGATCATCCTGGAGTAACTAATCAATTTTTAATCAATACTGGTAAGTAGGAAAAGTTAGAAAATAAACAAGATTTATATCAATTTTTGAGGACTTATTCCATTCGACAACTACACTTTTAGAGTTCATTAAACCTCTGAAAGACATTAATAACCTAATGGAGATACTTTTTGGAATTGTAAATATAATAGGTTATGATGTTTTGAACTACAAGCAGATATGTGTCTTGACATAGGTTAACTTGAGCAGACTAGTTCACAAGAAATAAGTTGTTTTCAATAAGCGATTTATCTTGATGTTATTGTTCATATAGCTTTGATAAAACCTTCCCTTGTCACGCTTTTTTCTCAGCAACAGAATAAGTAGACAGTCACTTGTAGGTGAAGGGTAATGAGGCAAGAAACTACTGTTTTGTTAGCTAATGTATTTTACAGTCTATTCAAGTCCATAATTGGAAGTGAAAATTATCCAACGCCCGGAAGTAAAAAAGATAATTGAAATCGAAATATTTTTACTAACAAATAAATTATCATTACAACTATGGTTACTTTATTTAGATAAATGAACAACACCAAAAAAATAATAGACTATACAATAAATCATGCAATAATCACTCAGCAAAATTAAGTGTTTAATGAAATCAAATGAATAAAAGGACATGGTCTAACATTAAATCCGTACACATAGATGGCTACTTTCTTGCTAAAGAAAAAACACTTCATTTCGGAAATAACACTTATACTGATTAGAAACTTAATTCATTTCTGAAGGCGTAGTGTACAGTAGTTAAAAATATAGAGCCTATAAAACTATTATTATTACTAGTATGTTTGTATAAGAACATGAATTCTTACTTAGACTAACTTAGACAAACTTGTTAATAAAGGTTTAGAGATTGTTATGAGATTTGAGGCACACGCTGAGTGTATAAACAACACCTGACTACTTTAATTATTACCATCATTAATTGTTTGCTCGACATAATTAGTCATTCACTATTAACTGTAAACATTTTGTTTGATAACAATTCTAAATAAATTTCCCTTTCGTTTTTACTCTTGTTCATATATATCTGGTGTTTAAATTAAAAGTGACAATGTCATGTAGTGATTAATTTGAGTTTATAATTAATTGATCACTAAGTAGAGACCAATGTTATGTTTTTCAGGTATTTAATAGACATCGAATCTGATCTATTCAGTTGAGCTATGTTCGCTAAGTTCAGGGACTCGATATCGTATTCATTATATTTTGCACTAAGATGGTTGGAGTGGTGGTGGGTGGGTGGTGGGTCTTGCTTGTAAGCTCGAAGACTAGAGACTCCTCTCAGTTTCCTCCTACCAACGAACATTTCAGCATATTTAAGCAGTGGATAGGCGGAATTTGTCGATGAATATCCCTTTGAGCAGTGCTAGAGGGAGGGTGTGAAAAATTATGTATCAATCTGTCGACTGGTGAGAATATTAAATTTAGATCACAGTCACTTTAATATTATTTGGATGATTGTAAAGACACCCTAGACTGGCTACAGTCCGAAATAGGAACTATTCTATGGCCTAAAAGTTATTTACTTGTATAGAAACTTTAAGTTACTGAGCCAGTATTTCAACCAATCCAAAAATAATACGAATTCCTTCTATCTATAAGAGTTTGAATATAATTGGAGAATATGGCCGATTATCTTACGCAATCAAAAAACATGAAAAAGATTACAACAGTCTATGAATCCAAATTTATGGTCATTTGTGGAAATTGTAGCCATTTAACAGTTGAATTCATAAGTCAATCTAGGTTAGATATCCAGTGAAAACCTGGAAGCACTAGATGGCCATTTATTCCTAGAATAAGACTCATGATCCCACACGCAAACGCTTAACCTTCAGACCACTGAGCCGGCATTCAATGCTGTTAAAGTTTGTGCAATACCTTGGATCAATTGAAGTCAGACATTCAAACTGTTGTGTGCCTGCTCAATGGTATAGAGGTTAAGTGTTCACGTGCGAAATCGAAGATTCTGGGTTAGAGTCCGATGTGCGAGATCGTGGATGCGCACTTCTAAGAAGTGCTGTTCTGAGACGAAAAGGCCATCCAGTGCTTCCAGATTTTCGATAGTGGTTTAGCTTAGATTGGATTGTGAATTCAACTATTAAAATTTATGGTACTTAAATCCATACTATCATCGGTATATGACTACCATGACACACATTCTTGTATCAGTGGATTTTTTAATGACGTAGTGCAACGAGAACGGCAGAAACTGCTGTTGTTCCTTGCTAAATATTATTCTAGTGTTTATGATCAGTCAAAAAAGTCAATTGAAGAAATTATTTTTAAATGTAACATAATTTTTATAAAAATAATATCGGTGAATATTTCAAACGTTAGCAATGATTAAAAAACTAATATTTTTTTTGTGGTGTAAAACTCATTTTTTTCCTGATTTATGATGGATGGTATGTGTGGATTCCAGCATCCATTTTTCATTTTAACTCTACTGTTTACAACAAAACTGATAATTTCGGCTTCTGAAATGCATAATTTTGTGATGTAATCAGCACATTTCATTTATTTAGAAAAAAATCTAGAACAAACTAAAAATTGGAATTTCTTTTTTATTGTGGTATATGTTGAACTGTTTAGTTTTACCGACATATGGAAAAGTTTTACGTGGTATTATTTGTGCACTGTAATGTTCAAATGTTGTCTCTATAAATTATGATAATTTTTGAATTAGATACTCTTTCATTGACTAGAAAAGTAGAGTTCTGACTATTTGGCTGTGTGATATGGTTGTATAAAACATAAATATACATTGCAGTATGTAAGTTAGGCGAGACTATAATTTATGAACGAACCAATCAACTACAGTATAACAGGTCTTGGATTTTGGCGCGAAATTTATTCATTCATTTGAATAAATAGTGTTTAGAAATTTTAACTGATGTCGGTTGGTGATAGAAACCTTAAATCTAGTTCCTAACCCTAACCATCAACTGTAAACCTTATTTCTAATTCCTTACACTGATTTAGTTGTAGTTTGTAGGTGGACATTCTCAAGGTCACTTTAGCCTTGCTCAAAGGTTGTCCATAAATATAGTCTCATCGTGAGTTATCTTAGTCAATCTGTTGGACTTATTTATTTTATAAAGCTTTAGCTTATACTCAAAATCATTTGTTATATTAGACAAAAGTAAATAAAAAGACTCAAGCAAGTGAGTAAACTGGGGAAGAAATATGATTTGATTGATTTTTATGAATTGATTTCCCTCTTTTTCTTTTAATCTTTTCAAATAATTTGTTTTAACTTCGTTACCATGGATTCCTTGGCGTTAACATAAATCAACTTAATACATTTTAAATTAAAATACACAATAATTTGTCTAGATTAGTATAGAACATTTTATAAGGTTCATTAACTGTCGAGATTTGATCCTGTTAATTCGTTATGAGGAAATTGTTTGATCTAATTAGTCCGTCTATATAAGTCTGTTTGAATATAATGTCGTTTAGTACTATACTTCGATAAATGAACAGGCGCTTTAATAACGCGTATTATATATATATATATATATATATATATATATATATATATATATATATTACGTGTTGGTTAAGGATTAGTTGCCTTAACTATACCATTGAATTAAAATGAATTTAATTCCTATGAGTCATGATTTAACTGTTGACCTGACTTAATTTGTTAATATTTTAAGAGCTAATTTATAAATGTTCAGTGAAACCAATTCTTACCATATGAATTGAATGTTATTCCGACGGTGGAATGTAAATTATTCATACATCATAAATAATAAATTTCACTGGAAAATTCTAGGAGCAGTAGCTAGGTGTTTTGTTACAATGTATTGTCATGATGCCACTCAATATTTTAATGGTTAATATGAGGATTACTGGAAACCAGACCAAAGTTCCAGGGTTTAATACCAAGTAATACCTTGACTGTTTACTGCTGAGTGATTACAAGCTCAGCGCTTCCTGATTTTTATTATTTCCATAATTAGCATTAATAAATAACGAAATACCATATCAGCTTCTGATGATTTACACAGTATTTAACCAAAGGTTTTATCTTAGAATAAATAAGTCATGGTTAACGGTTGGATTCATGTTGAAATTCGTCAGCTGGATGTACTTGGATCCTAGTGTTGCAGACCACATTGGAACTCGAACCGATTTCTTTTCTCTTCACACACGCAACGCGTTATGCAGTTAACTACTGAGTCCAGATATTAAATAGTTTTAGGTGTTTAATCAGAGAATAATGTATAAGAAATCGGATATTATTTAAATAAAAATGATCAGCTAAATATTTGGATCGTTCGACTATAGAGAAAAATTAATCATACAACCAGTGAACATCGAGAAGTTCACCAGACCATACTTAAAGCAATAACTTACAAGTGATAATGAATGAATAGCCATAAAATATTGACAACTTAATGACGCTTAAGATGTTAGGGATTTAAACTTTCAATTTATAATGAAGCCAAAATAAGTATTTGAAATTATTGACATCAGATTTAATTTAATTAGTTAATCATCTTATTTTTAATGATTACATAGACCAGATGATAATATTTTAAATAAACTAATTAAAATCTTTGAGCTAAAATACATAACTGTAATCACCTTAATTTCGTTTTATATATAAGTCACCACTTTAAAGATTACTAACAATGGCTAATCCATCATACTATGAAAGCATTCACAAGGATTAAGATATTTTTTGTTATGTCTCATTGAGTAGATAATTGTATTTCTGACGTTCGTGACCTAATGTCAGCCACTGCTCCAGAGTAAATAAGTGACTGAAATTATTAACTTTCTGCTCAATGCTCAAGTCCAACCTTGGTATTGATACCTACAAATGCATAATGTTTGATCGCTAAGTAATTATAGATAAGGTATTAGATAAAAGACGTTTGCCAGGAGTCCTTTGCCTCAGATGTCATCCTAATTAACACTCTTCAGTTAGGTGTATCTATAATTATGAAGAAACAGGAGTTCTCCTAGGTATTCTAGATCTTTTTATCCGATATCACAGACAGAAACTCTACTGCAAGGTGATTTGGATCAAGAATGACAGATCTCCTTCATAACTGAAATGTTTACACTGACTGATTACCTAGTGGTAATCGATGTCACATTTGTCTAGACTTTATTACTACTTGAATGCTATCAACCAAACTTTAATATAATCACCAGTCTACGTAACTTGACATAGGGGTGGACACTTGTTTTCACTTAGTGATCAAACACAGTAAATATCTTTGTCAGACACATTTTAGATAACAGATCGATAACCACTCTGACTGTAGCACTGTATAGTTGAAACCTAGAGACAGAATTGTTTTTATCATCAATACAAATGTTCTTTACTGACTAAAGTCATTTACTAATACCTATGTCTTAATAATTGTCCATGACTAACTAATTACGAATATTCTTCAGTATATATGCTATACTGTTTGTTTCCAGGTTAAGCATCTTTTATTATTCTGTAGTTGCGTATTTCTGATAATCGCTTTACATTCTTCAATATTAATATATAGGTTAATAATGTTCTACTCAGTTGAATTTTCATCAGCCTTTACTCTGATGTCATAGATTGAGTAAAATCAATCTGCACAAATGACCCTACAAACAAGGTCAAGGATTACATGAGAGAACCAAGGTCCTCGGTTCGATTTACGGATGTGGTGTCACGAATGAACACTGCTGGGAATTTAAATCATTGGTTCAGCCATTCATTATCCTTACCACAACTGCTGGTATGCCTGTCATCTTACTATCAATTTGTAATCTTTACTTATTGCGTTAAGTTATGTAATCTATTTATTTGTTGTCACCATGGCATAAACTGCTTTGATTAGTTTAATATTTTTCGTATATGCACGTAAGTATATTATTGTATGGTAAAGTAAAGCCTAGTTAGGATCTAATTGGAAACAATATTGTTCGTTTATGTTCATTGTACTGTTTTACACAATAAGGATGTTTCTATAATTTGAGTATTAATGCACTATAACATAGTTCACTAAAAATAATGATAAAATTTATTATTATATTGAAAATTGAAAAAAAGATCTTCATATGCACAAATTCCTTAATTTTCATTTCTTAATATTTTTTTCTAAAATCTATTATAAAGGTCATGAATTAGCCTTACAATATAATGATGCATCCGTTCTGGAAAATCATCATCTTTATATGGCATTTAAAATTCTAACCGAAAAAGACTGTGACATATTTGCTAATTTAGGTGGAAAAAAACGTCAAACATTACGTAGGATGGTTATAGAATTGGTACGTTTGATTTTTAACGATATCTACGTATTCTGTGATATATTTATACAAAAGCCACTAAATAATAAAAAATACTGCATAGTGAAACTATGTCATTAGATGTGCGATTCGTTTGAAAGATGACATATCTATGAGTGTGTCTCTAGGTGTTCTATGGCTAATAAAGTTTAGCTAACGAATTAAGTCTCTCGCTACTCGTAAAAGGTAATTGATCGTGTTCTTTAAGCTTAAAAGTACACATAGGAAAATTAAGTCTGTTGAAGTTTCTGTTAATTGCAAATAAACAGGTGGTAAAATGTAATGTTAAACTATAAGCGATTGGACGAAAACCCAAAACAAACCGATTGATTATATGATTAGCTCATACATAATCATGTGAAAAATTTGTTGCTTAGATCATCTTATGAAAACAAAAAGTTACTTTGATTTCTAAGGGTTTAAATTAAGTAGAATGATAAAAATGGATTGATAACATGCGCTACATGAGTTCGTCCTAGTTATAAATAAACAAGTAATCACTATCATTTATATGATAGACTTATGTCGTTTAAAAATCAGATGGAAATCTTCGATTATACGGCTATTCATCTTTACAAATTCTTCAATAGAGGATTGACTAGTGCATCACAGAACAACCAATGATTTAAAATATTATGGCTTTTATCTTCTTACTTCATTTAATAAAGTACGTAACCCAGTTGCAATACCATGTCATCTGATGACATTTGTTCTTTATGATGACTGTTATTTTAATAAATAATTATTAATTACTCGTTTTGTGATATTTATTCTGCTGTAAACTGTAGGGCCATAACATTAGATACCCAGACTAATGGTAATCAGTGATACCCGAAGACAGTTAAACGAAATTTGGCAATGCAAATTTAAGTATCGTGGACTAGTCTTCACCTGTTTTCCCCATATACATATATCCAAGTTGATTAGGATCAAAACAGGAAATTAACACTTGGTTTTAAAAGTTGCTAAATTATATACTGAGATTTATTTTAATTGACCTTAACTAATAGACTCAAAAATAGATATACAATAAGATGCATTGTTGATAACCTTTAACAATGATTACAACTTGATTGCGGCTGAATTAAAGCGTATATGAGGTTTTAAAAGACTGCTGAACTTCGAAATTTTCTGTCAGATATTGGCCATGGTGTTCAACCATGTCCGGCGTTAGATGAATATCACTAATGACAGTAACATAAGTTTGAAATGTAACCGACCCATAGATGTAGATGTCAAGTTAAAGTTATTGAGATTGATACCCAATGAGGTCGTGGAGCCCTACTGCAAAGAAGTACAATACTAGGACGAAACAGACATTCAGCACTTCCTGGTTTTAAATAAATGTTTAACTAAACTATATTAATCATGCAAAATTGCAGAATTGAGTTTTTCCGTTGGCATTTGTTCATAGTTATCAATTTGTTTAAATATTTTTTGTTAACCATTTTACATATACAGGTGTTAGCAACAGATATGTCTAAGCATATGAGTTTATTAGCTGATTTAAGAACGATGGTTGAAACTAAAAAAGTTTCTGGATCCGGTATGTTGAATTTGGACAATTACGCTGATCGTATACAGGTATGTGATTGTTGGAACTGAATAATTCACTATTCATTCATCTAAATAAGATTGTACAATGATTGAAAAGTTACAGCATGGTATGAAATACAATTTATGATTTGTTGGGGACGATAGATCCCCAAAAACTCATAGTTTGTAATTTTATCTTGTGGAGCTTGTATGCAGATGTATACGTGGGCATTTCTTACCACCCACGCACATTTTTGATTGACGAATTTATTGATTAAATGTTTAAATATTTCAATGGCAGTCAATTGACGAACTATTGATGAAATGTTTAAAAGCTCCATGGCAATATATATATATATATACGTTTTAAAATTGTCTTGTAAAAAAGGTTTGCTGGTTTTCTGGTTGTTGCAGAATATACTTCCATTCCAAGCCTGGTCTTCTGTCTCTAGATAGCGGGGCTGGGACGCGTCATTTGCTAGCTCACTTGTCGTTGGTCATCGAACCTCGTTCTCGTTCGCAATTTAAGTGAACTCGTTAAGCTTCAAACCTAACATGATTATTAGATTGATGTGAATATGAGACGCAAAATAAGACTTAGAGATAGTAATGACATCTGATTATTATGTATGGAAAATTAGAATTAAGGCGAAAGAGGCTAAGATCCAGATAAAATTAGAGATTTGTATTTTAATGGTTAAATTCATGAGTCGATATAAACTAGACCACTATCGAAGACCTGGAAGCACTGAACGGTCGTTTCGATTCAATACTGCACTCCTCAGAAGTGCACATCTTTGATCTTGCATGTGGCACTCGGACCCATGACCTTGAATATCACGCGCGAACGCTTTACCTCTAGACTCCTGAGTCGGCATTCAATGGTGCTAATTTCTAACTTCAATCGATACATGGTATTTCGCAACCATTCATTCATTATCTGAGGTATATACCTGTCTCTTACCCGATATGGATTGAACTCTACTTGTCACGACATCTCATGAGAACTCCAGAAAATCTCTCTTGACGCCAGTCACTAGTGAGCACATGGTGATTATTATCAGAATGGGAACTTGCGGAAACGGTAGGGTTCGAGTCCTACATGCGAGAGTGCGAATGCGCGCTGCTGAGGAGTCCCGCACTAGGACGAAATGGCGGTCTCGTATCCTCAGGTTTTCAATGTTGGTCTAGTTTAGATCGATTCATTAGTTCAACTATTAAAATTATTACAATCAGATATATAGTTATGGAAGTTAAATTTGTTTTCGCTAGTAATCTATCTAATTTTCTACTGGTTACCGACGATTTACTGCTAATTGATTAATTTTGGAAAATTGACAATTATTTTTGTATGGCACGTTTTACATAATTTTGAAAATCCTAATACATTGGAGAGTAAGAAATTTTCAAAATGGAACATCTTCCATTTTTTTATGACATTCTTTTGTCAATATCTTGTATATCAGTATGTTACTCTATTAGATGAAATGCCTTAATATTCAGGCTCATGATCTTGTCTATGAACATAAATCATTCAGGAAGTATAAATCAATAATTCGATCTCATGAACAATCGTCACCATATTGTATTACTGAGTTTCACAATCCATCAATACCGTACCCCTTAATTTATCAAATCATTAAAACTCCTCCATAATGAAGCTGCAATCGATATTTTAATTTAAGAACTATCTACAAAAGTAGGAACAAATCTATTGAGATTAAAATTCAAGAGTCAATATCATTTTTCATATACGATTGCTACATTAGAAAACATGTGAACATAATAATTTATCATTTGTAGTTGTTAACTGTTTATAAGAATAAAAAACAAACTATTCCACATAGTTATTTTCTTGTGGAACATTCAGAATAGGTTATGTTGTGTAAAACAACCGGAAATTATCTGACTGTTGAATAATGTTCAGAAGTACCACTTGATACGCTTTGTTCAGTCATCCGAATGTACAGTAATGTTATGAGATCCGAAAATACCTAAGTTTACTACTGACTGATGGACGAGAAATAGGGTTATTTCAAAATCATATGGATTAGCTATCTGCATGTCAATGTAATAAGTTGCAATGATTGATTTCCATAATTAAAACCTCATACAAAGCAGTAGTTTTTGATCATTTATCATCATCATCATCATCATCATCATCATCATCATCATCATCAGTTTCCCATCATAGTTAGATCTTTTAACATTTTAGCTGAAAAATCTTCACAATTCTTTAATCTTGATAATTATGATACGTAATTTATTACATTCTTATTTAATGATGTATTTACACATGGTTCAGTAGTATGGTGTAAATTTTTATTAAAATTCTGTTACATTTTAAAACTAGTATCCTCAATTTAGATTTTTTATTATGTCTCATTCAACTGAAAGTATATCTTTCATGTAATTCTACCAACTTTATGCTTTTGATTGTTTATTTTTTTCTAAATAATGGATAGATATTACAAAATATGATTCATTGTGCTGATCTTAGTAATCCAGCTAAACCATTACGACTATATCGTAAATGGACTGGACGTTTAATTGAGGAATTTTTCAGACAGGGGGATAAAGAAAGAAAGTTATCATTGGAAATTAGCCCAATGTGTGATCGTGAATCGGTAGAAGTTGAAAAATCTCAGGTCGGTTATTACTTCTTGTGTGTACAAATTTTTCATGTTTTTAACCGTGTGAATGAACAATAATAAATTTGTCTTATAAGGGCAATGATATTAATAATTCGATAGTTAACCCACAACGTAACTTTTGTCCTTTATAGTCACGAATTCAGATCCTACTCCACCTAACTCTATCACGATAATTGGGTAATATCACTAGCTGTCATTCCCGTAGTACTTCTCATAGACCGATATATTTATTTATACTTCACAAATGAGTTCTAATCAATTTTTATATAGAAATATTTTCCTTGTAACAAAAGCCATATCAATGCTTGATACTCATAAGTAATACTATAAGTCTTGAATATTCATGATAACTATTACTGAAAACTACATAAATTGTTTTTTATTAACATTAACTTGTAAAAAGGAATATTATCTGGTTTTAATGTTTGTTACTTTAGGAATATTTTGTTTTCTAATTGTCCAACAATATGACTGATCTCTCTTCACTAACGAATTATGATTTTGTAGTTTCTATAGTAATTTTTTAGTTTGTTTGATTGTTTGATTGTTTTTCCGAAAATAATAACAGTATGCACAGTAAGTTGTCTTAGTTACATAGATAGTATTATCAATTTGGAACACCATTATGGATTATTTCCATAGATATGTTTAGTAAATTATTATTACAACCCATAAAAATTTCCGACATTATTGATAGTGTAAGGGTAAATATTTAGTGCAATAGATAATGACAATTATGCTTCCCATTTACGAGTTACGTACTCGTGTACTTCTCTTTGAGCCGCAGTGTTTATACAACGATTAATAATAGAACTACCTAGCTGCTCAAACAAATTGCGTGAGAGCAAGGCTCAAATCAAGAATCTATTTGTTAAAAATGAGTACTTTGATTATCAAGCCATTTCCTTACCGACTAGAATAACATAATCAAATGTGATGTCGTTTTGTGGAGTGGCAATCATGGAGGTAATTTTTTTCTAGTTCAAACTATCAACCAAGTGGACTACCAACTTTTCAGAAGAGAAAGGTGTTAATTTATAGGCTAATAATTGAGTCTGTACTGTTATCGTTAATAATTAGCTTTCTAGTAGTGAAAATGAAAGAGAACTAGTATAAAAAACAACTGATTCATTTGATCGCAGTTGACAGAAGACTGACTAAGTGGAGAATATCAGAACTGCCCAAAGTTATTTTAATAGGAACAACAGAATTATTTTAGATGTCCAAATTCAAATAAATAATCTTTCCAAATGTTACAAGTCAAGTGCCAGATACCTAAATTCTATAAAGTTTAATTTTAACAAAGAAGCTCCTTAATACTTTTCATCATATCACTTCGCAATCTGCAATGCAATGATCCAGATCAACCACCAAGTAATTATGGCTACCCAAGATTGTCAGGACAATGACTAACAACTTTACAATCATTTTGTCTTCAAATGGAGTTTATTAATAGTACGTGTCCATGATTTGGTTAGAGATCAAAATGCTAACAGTTCCATGATGATTGACAAATCTATATCCGTTGGTTCATATTTTCGATTTCGTATAGTTTTTAATATAGAGCAGAGATCATTCAATTTCATTCGTGCCAACTCTCTCACACCTGATGTAGATTAATTTTATTTTTACGTCTTGAATATCACAAACTCATTTCTAAATTAGTTACTAATGAACATATGATTATAGTTTGCTTTGAAGATCATGAAAGTCTTGTATAATTTTTGTGTGAAGTATTTTATCAGCAATAAAAATTTATATTTACCTAGATAACCAATGTGCTTAAGTTAATTAATCAGAACGATTATCTAATAACCATGTTTTACTGAATGGATAGAAAAATTTCATAAAACAAAACAGAAATATTTTCAACTTCTCAGTTATGAAGTATAACTCAGAAATAATACTGTTTCAGTTAATATAAAGAGCCAATATTGAACATAAAAATATCGAACCATTTTGGCTTAGTTTCTGTGTTTCATAGAATGAAACGTTGTCAAACTCACAAAATAACACTATTTCTAAGACTTAATACAATGCAATAAAATGATATTGTGGTGTGCGCTCCTTATGCGGACAGACATACGTACTATGTAGCAGGAATTGGGAGTGGAATGCTTACGAGCAGAAGATATTATGTAAAGAGGAGAGGAAGAAAAACAGTTAACAAACTGAATAACAAGAATATTAGAGGAATGATAAAGTATGTAAAGGACAACTGAAAGATGTGCAGATGATATATTTAATGTTTGATTTTCATAATTTACAAAGGAACTGTGTAATTCTGCTTGATAACAGAAATTGGTTTACCTCACCAAGTCTTCATTCTCTACAAAATGAATCACAAGACTTTTTAAAGCTTAAACTATTTAAATAGAATATATGGAATAGCTACTGCATTTGTAATTATTTAAAATCATTGAATTCCATTGTAAAAACTAATTAATGATATATTTTCAATCAAATTGACTTAGTACAAACATTTAACATTTTTCAACACTACTCGATTTATTGTGTAGTTTCAATTGAGATCATGAACCAATCAATTTTAAACCACCAATGCAAACGTGAAAGCACTATATGGTCGTTTTGTCCTAGTATGGGACTTCTCAGCAATGTGTATTCATACTAGAACAAAACAGCCATCTAGTACTTCCAGGTTTTCAGTGGTGGTCTAACATTGATCGGTTCATGATCTCAATTAAAACTCAACGATCTCCACAATCCCATAGTGACTATATAATATTTGTTGCATCTCAATCACCGAATAGACAATGGGTAGATATTTGATTCACAATTTATAAGTGATTTCAAGTTCATTCTGTACTCTACACCGAACTATTATGAAATTCTTTGTTCAAGTTCAAGTGAAAATCTTTACAAAGTTCCACTTTATGAGTTACCATAATTTCCTCCTTTAAAACCTTTTTTTTACAATATCTATCCTATTTTCCTATTTTTAGGTTAGTTTCATTGATTTTGTGTGTCACCCATTATGGGAAACATGGTGTGATCTAGTACACCCCTGTGCTCAGTTAATTTTAGACACATTAGAAGATAATCGTGACTGGTATGAATGTCATACAAAAGAATCCAAAATAAAAGTTACTCAGTTAGCTCGACCAAAATTAGCTACTGCTGCAGAAGATGATGAAGAAATTTCTACAACTTCAGGAAATACATAAGTTTTATTAGTCAATAATTATTGAGAAAAAGGTGAGCGGGAAGGGGGCAGATGAAATTAAATATAGGATGGCAAATAATATACAAAAAATAATGTAAATATTCAGATAATATGCCTTTTAACAATCTACATTATACTAATATCCACCCAACCAAAATGAAATAAGTATAATTATCAAATATATTTATTGATAATAAATATTTTTTACATTAGAAGAATAATAAACGATAATCAATCAAAATAAATTAACTTTTTAATGTAGGAACCATTCATATGATTATAATTGTTATTGATTTTGACGAACAGACCAATGAAAATCGAAGTGTTTTATTGATTATAATATAATATATTTTCACCTCTTTGATTTTCCTGATATTATCTAACTATTTATTCATGTAATCACTCATCCACTTATTTATTTTAACTTTATAAATGGATATATATATAGATATTAAACAAGATACTTAAATGATTCAAAAACGTTTAATACATTTATGAATTCAGTTACTTTTGTGAACTAAGAAACATAAATAAAAAACTGAAAGATACTTTACATGTGCATAAATTCTACCCACTGAAAAGAAAAATACAGCATCTGCTTTATTTTCTAATTTCAGCAAATGATTTCCCTCATTTTTGTACTTCTTAAACTAAGAAATTTGTGTTTCTACAAATTTATACAGGAGACAGAAATAATAAAATGTGCACTGAAATCTAGAAAGCATTTCATTTTAAAACAGATATTATTTGTATGGTGGACATGTTCTTATCTGCCTAATCTATTTCCCCCGTTATTCCCTTCCATACTATCATTTCATTTATCAGTATGGTTATTTTATTCATTCATGTTTGTTCGTTAAAGATTTTTTGTTGCCTTTTTATGCTTTATTTTTCTTAACAAAATATATACACACATATTGAACATTGAAATGATATTTTTTTCACTCAAATTCAAGCTTCTTAATAAAATAAAGTTTGAAATTAAAATTAATTAAATCCATAATGCGAAATGTCGAATAACTACACCTGAAAAACATTGCTCCTAATAAATAGTACTAAGAAGCTCGGTGATATGGAGCTTTTTACTATTTTATTTTGATCTTCGCTAATTATCCCTATAAATTATCTATCGGCAAGATGAAAATTAAAGACTGAAATGATCTCTTAAAAGTACATTCATTAAATTATCTGACCAATTAAAGTTATTATATTTCCATCAAAGTTTTCATCAACGTTTTCTCCATCTTTCAACTGTCATAGCGCCTACTACCTTATGATCTTAACCATTGAAATTATGTATATTTGTTAATATGTTCACGTGATCGTTTCTTTCAAAATGTCCAGACAATTGTTTTTCACATACGCTGATAGTCACAGCCTAATGTATAATGAATATATAATGGTGTTTCTTTCCAGTCATGCTGTTTTTTAAAGTATATATAAATGTATATGTATATGTAATATGATGTAATGTATCGACCAATCATCTCATAGATGACTTGCATATCGATCCTCTTTAACTGTTAATTTGAAATACCGATCGATAATTATGTGAAAACGTAATTTGTATGTAGTTATCTTGCTAAATGAACCGACAGAATATTCTGTACTTTAAACATAAACAATTATCAAGATAATCTGTACGAATTCTAGACAACTGATCGCTTTTTTCCGATTTTATGACCAAAAAAGAAAAAACATTATGATGCTTGAAAAATCTCTTTTTTATCCTTTACGATGAAATACTGCTTAGTATTTCATTTTTAAAATAACCAAAATGTGTTTCCCTCCCCCTCTCTTTGCATGAATGTGCCTATTTATTATAATCAGAAATATTATTATTGTCATTCATTCTGTTTTAATAAGATTCGATTGTTGGATCATTGGTAATCTATACATTGTGAAAATGCAAAGAAATAAAAATGGAGGGAAACAAATATTATATATGATGACAACCATTCATTTGTATTTGCATGCAATAAAAGTTTATTCATCAGCATAATTCATCGTTTTTTGTATGTTTATCCGTTCCTCTTCAAGGCAATAGACTTTTTTAATAAAGTGTTATATACAAATAAAGCAATTCAGTAGTACAGTCAATGTAATGGTAGCTTAATATATATTATGAAATGTTTTATAAGATATGACTTATCAGGTTAAAAACAAGGGTAAAACAGCGGTTTAGATCATTATTAATTCACAATCAACATCGGTCGATGACGAAAATCTCTTTTTCTACTGAATTAATCTTCATAATCCAGATGAATCATTGTAGTCAATAATAATTAACTTTGGAAATTGATAGCCAAAATCCTAGTGATTTTAGACATATCGTGGGATGAAATAGTCATCTCTAATAACTTTGAAAAACAGTTTATGTTATATGAGGAATATAAATCAATAAATCCCAAGTATGTAGTTCAAAAGTAAATCAATGGCGAAGAAACTTGAAATCTTAGGTACAGTCTATGTTGTTATCATAATTATCGATCACTGAGTCTTGAAGTAGAACGGAGTGACTGTATAGCGCTTCTTGGTTTTCAGTTATTCTCTTGATATCAAATATGTTTGTACAATAAACACAACTACATGTTAAGTGATAAGTAAATATCTTGTGAAGCTAGTCAACACAAAAACCAGAACCTTTATTTACGTAATGCCCGTAAATGATTCATCATAATATGAATTACCGCAAGTTCGTTCCATAGTTCGAGTAAACACAGAATATAGATATTCAGGCTCCGTAATAAATAGATCTATTCAATGAAAGAGTTGAAATTCTGGAATTTTCATTTTATTTATAATTAATTTTGTGTTCCTTATCCAAATTTTATTGGTATTTTATTTATTTACCACAAACATGATTACTATAAATTTTATGACCCTACATCAATGTAATCTTTCTTCAATTACGTGGTTAAAGTAATATGGATAATATCAGAATAAAAGAGTCCAAACTCTAAATGAACCTTTCATGAAACAAATCTAAAAAAGGGTTAATATCATTCCACATCATAGGGTTTAAAGTTTAAAAAAATTCAGGCTCTTTTCATCGCCGAAAGAAAATATGCTAAGTACACATGAAAATGAATAGATTATGAAAGATAATCACTCGGTACCTCAAACTGGATATTTACCTCACTGGGTTCCGACTGGCCGGGAGAACTAAAAATCCTGGCCTCAATACAATACGGGATCTTGGATGCAAACTTTTTAATAGTCCCAGACTAAAGCAAAACAGCTAATCAGATCCTCCTGGCTTCGATGTTCATGTAACTAGGACTAATCTGTGATGCAAATAATCAATATTCAAAATTTTCCACAAAATCCCTGTAAATCATCATACAACGTGAACCTTGAATTGTATTTTAGGATTGATAGGGATTGAATTAATTAGGTATCAATATTTTAAGTTGTGGTTTAATGAATTAGAAATTCTCCTACTTCAAATTTTATTTCTTCCTGCTATATGGTCTGAATAGTCCTACAGAACTATCTATCTTATTGTTAGACCACTATTATTATCAATGGCTTTATTCAATACTATATTTTTAACACAATACAGAACTCTCAGTACGAAGTATTTTAACAAGCTATATTTTCTTATTTCTTGATCGATCCCGAAGATAAATATTAAGTGATCATCAGTTAGACGTTAGCACTTCAGGAATCAACATCTGAATAATGTTCATTTTTTTCAATGTATATTTCCAGCCACCACGATATCTCTGATTGTACGTTTTTGTGATACGTATAGCTAAAGGTCGTAAATTTCTCACAAACATACTTGAATGGGTTGTGATATTAATAGGCACAATGATGTGTTAAAACAAACAAAAATCAGATAACTTGTTCCAATATTTAGATGTCAGGAACAGGTGACCTAAATATTCAAACAGGCTGCCGAGAACCAGCATAAACCATTCAATTATCTTTCTTGAGATATTGGGTTAAAAATGTCTTCAAAATATTGCACATTTGCTAAATGAAAACTTTTCTATCACAGTCTAAGTGTACTTTTTTAGATGTACTTTTTATGCATCTCACTGAGACATAAAGTACTGAAAGTCTATTCAGATAATGTCAGTGCAAATCTATTTTCAATACCGTAAAAAAATACTCAATCTTATCAAAGATTATAAAGGATAATATTCAGTGTACTATAAATCTTATCTGCAATATAAAAACATTGGTTTACCAACGAAAGGCTAACGGAATACTTTTTTAGTCATTCTGATTACAAATACCTATTTCATTGTTTATTCTAATAAAGCGATGTGTGTATTTCATTCCTTTTTAATGTCAAGTTTGTAAACAATGTATTCTAATACATCATCCATTCTGTCTGAGAACGAAGGGAAAATAGATTAGTGATTTGATCCTCATAGACTCTAAGTGTTTAAACGGATATGATTATTTATTTTAAAAAGTATAATAGCTTTGGTAATATAAGATATAATTACCTTGGTTAATCGACCCATTTTCTTTTCATAAAAACACTGTTCAGTCTACATTTTACGAGTGAAAAATTGATCTTTTCTACTCTAATTTTCAGAAGATTTACATCACTAATTTTGTCATTTAGAATTTTTCAATACTTTTCAAGATAATTTAGTAGATTTTTTCATTAATAAGTAACATCTCACATAATATATATTACTTTCAGTTTCATTTTCTATCAGCACTCTATTCTAAATTGATTACTTTTTAATACAATTCATTTTATGACGTAGGTCATATGATCATTGAGCTTCAACGATGTTGATAGTGAAACATTTATAATGGAACTGACTATCAGGCAGCAAAATCTGACCTAAGACATTCTCGTGGCGCTGATGGATAGTAAGAGAAACCGTGTTAGCCATCTTAGCTAGTCGACAGAGATCAGACTGTTCACTCACTCTGTTATACCTTTGATTAACTCGGGTTCCAACTCGAGGCTCACTTAACGGTACCGAGCAACTTGATGTGTATGCTTTTGTATAAGAGTTGTAGAAATCCTCAAGCCTATTTAGTTCATGTATGCAGATATATTCAAATGGTGTGCGTGAAGTGTCGTACAAAGAAAACGTTAGCTGATTTACTGTCTGCATTCTGTCTAATGAAATCAGCGGCCTAATTTATCAGGTCGAAGATATAATAAAAAGATATGGTAGCAAATACTATAGAGAGGCGATCAACAACCCCTCTGAGAGAGTGCTTATGAGTATATGTGTATCAGAAATTTCTGAGGTGGTAGTCATGGCCTGACTGATATGCATATGATGTGTAAGAGACAGTCTGTAGTAGTATATATGTTTCTGAGCGAACGGTGAAAATCTACCCCCACCCAAGTGGGTGAATATGTCCGTATGTATGCTATGGGATGCATAGGATAAAACCTGTGTGTCACAAGTGTGCATGTTGCGTATATTTTCCCACAGGGAAAATATAACTGTATGTGTGCCTAAGAATACTCGGATGAAGGTTTATTGTTACCTAGTATGCATGTAGACTATACATATCCACGGTAATTAAACTTCAAAAACTCCTTTGCTTGGCTTTCTTATGATATCAAGATAGTCCTTAAGACCCTCGAAGTCGCGGTTCCCTACTAAATCACATCAACTTGGTGGGTTTGTGAGCCTCGAAAACACGAAATCCATTCCAAAACGGCCTACATAAGCCTCCTTAGAAAAGGCTTTACCAACTAATTTGATTAGAACAACACCACCACCACGCCACGCCAGTGATGGGTATCAATCTCACAATATCGTTATTTAACTGGAGTTGGACCAGCAACCCTTAAATCGTCAACCTCAAGATTAAGGGTTTGCTGCAGGACATGATGGTCGTAAACCCAGTCATTGGAGGCACCACAACTATTTATTTTTAAGAAATGTCACAAATGGAAGAGATCGTTTTCTATCATCCTCGACTGATCTTCAACAGACTTAAATAAAAATAACTCTTGACGAATGAGATCTTCGAATGTAAATAATTGTGACTAACTCCTCCACAAATACATTTATTTGTTTAGCATATAAATTGGTACGATTGATCCAAACCCATTTCCACATTCCTAATCTTCTTTGACTGGAAAAGTCTTTTTAATGTTGTTGATGAACTGATGTCTTAATGTTTTAAGTACAAATGATCATACGAATTTAATAGTTAAATTCACAAGACAATTGAAGTCAGAACACCGTGAAAAACCTGGAAGCACTGGATGGCCGTTTCGTCCTACTGTGGGACTCCTTAGCAGTGCGTATCCACGATCCCACCTCGCGAGATTAGAACCCAGGATCTCTCAGTCTCGTGTTTAACCACTACGCTACCTAATTAGCACAATCAGTTCTTCCAGGTTTTCCATGGTGGTCTAGCTTCAATTGAATCATGAATTCAACTATTAAATCACTATAATATCCACATAACCCCTCACTGTTCATACGAATATCATTAAATATTATCCCTTTATATACAACAGGCGACAAGATTGTTGAATTGACATACACTAAATGCTACAATGGATTTTAATGTTTAAATGATAATGTAAAGAATCCTTATACACTAAATGTATTTTGTTGATTTAACTACAGGAGACCAAACTTATGTAGAACCACAATTCGATTAATATAAACAAATAGGCAGTTATCTAGGTTGGTAGTGATGTGACACACTATTTCACCTGTTTTGTAAGGGAAAATGAAAACATTTTTTGAAAAAAAACGAAATATTATTACCAATAAGGATAAATATATAAATATTCAGTTTATATTCTAAATATTTTTTTCCATAAAATTTATAACTGTAAGGTAATTTTAAACTATCTCTATTGATCTCTTTTTTTAATAAGCTTTCTAGTTACTCACTTAAAACTTGACTCCTATACATCAGATTTATGGGATATTAGTTAGAATATTTCAACGACTTTGTTTGATTGTTCATTTCCGGCTTTTATTACCATACAATGAAAAAGCTTTAATTATGTTTATGGAAAAATATTTTTGAACTAATTCAGTATATATATATATATATATATATATATATATATATATATATATATATATAAATCACTAAGTAGTGATTAATGTCGTAGTTATCTAGTCTTTTTAAGTCCTACTAAAATTCAAATGATAACGTTGATATGCGGTCACTAATCTAAGTGAATTAATATTTTATGAGTTGTATTGAAATGTAAGATGACTGAAGGTGGTCTATAGGAATTCCTGAACACATTATTTTAGTTGGGATGTATTTATTATCTTGAGGGAACTGGTTCTCCCTGGGAACTTCAAACTCGTATCATTCAGTTTCACAGTCTGATACTTTACCACCAACTCACGGATTCCCCATAAAACTGAGATATCTACCAATGATTAGTCATTGAATAGTAATCGATATCATATTTGTAAGTGCTTGTCGAATTCTGTTGATTAAGTTGAGATACATACATATTATATAAAATAGTTTAATATAATTAGATCAATCATTATGGATAATTTTAAACTGAATTTCATATCTGAAAGACTATAGGTAATAATTTCTACTTCATCCAAGTGTGATTTATTTTTGTCCACAACGGGAGTCCTTATGATTTGGATTGTTTTTTCTGGAATATTATATCTTCGACGTTTCAGGTAAATGGGAAGCATTGAAAAAAAATTAGTTTCATCTTATTCGATGGATATTATTCTTAACTTGTTAAAAATACACGAAGTTTATTACAGTAAACTTACTAGGTTAAATAATTATTAAGACAACTGGATGAAACTATTAATGAATATATAGCTACTGGATGAATGATAGAGTACTTATTGTGTAACTTAATAGTCTTAAATTTCATTTTGTATAAGACATAGATTGTTATACCTTCATAGTCGACTAGTATATAATGGCCAAATTGTCATGCTGCTGAATTTCATCAAAACCATCCTACTGAGCTAAATTTCTTCACTACTATAGTAACAGTTGGGTAGCATGTTACACGTTCGCCGAAAAATCACTGAAACGGATATTATGGTAAAGCGACCAAGTGGTTTGATATATCTTTACTTGTATCGATGTGAGCGAAATAAGTATCGCCAAAATTCTGAATCAGTCCCAAGCCTAGTAAAAGATGAAGGTAGGGCATGGAGATAGTAACAACGATCAGAAGAAAATAACACTGCTAAAAAACGCTAACCACGAAATGTTATTTAAACCATTTGAACTCTGTCATAGTAGTCAAACGATCTTCATTTAAAAGAAATAAGAAGCTACATGATGAAATCCGAGATTTTTCGGTTATCACGAGACCGATGCTAATTCGGACAACCGCAACAGCAATTAACAGAAGTAATTGGAATATCGGCACAATTTGGGAGAATGGAAGGACCAATCAAATAACTACGGAAATGAGGAAATACAACCTGACGGTACATGGAACAAGTGAAATAGATTGGATACAAGTTTGATTTCAAATATTAAATTCGAAATATGTGCTGTAGTACTCTGGTCATAAGGAACAAATTCGTAGGCATACACAGGAAATTCCAACGATACATGTAAGGCACTAATAAAATGGGAGTCTCATGGATCCACAATCATCAAATCGTCACTTAAAACAGAGTAGGAGGAAATCACAATGAACCCTATTCATTGCTATGCACTCAACAATGAAAGCAATTAAAATGATAAAGATCAGTTAAATGAGAAACTGAATTAAATTGAAGAGAAGTGTTAGCAAAAGAAACTGATAATCCAGATGGTTGATATAGACAACACTGGGTATGAAGATATTATGGAGTGACATGGACTGAGAGATAGAATCGATAATGGTGAGAGATTAGCGAATTTATTTGCCTTCAACCCAATGGTTATAGGTGGTACGTTATTCTCTCACAAATGCGTGCATAAAGCTACGTGGGTTTTACCCCGTCACACTACAGAGAACTGGGTCGATCATTTTTGTATCACTAAAAAATTCAGGTCAATAGAAGGCGTGCAAACAAGGAGAGTATTTGATATAGCTTCAGATTTCAACTAGCTGGTGGCTGCCAAGATGATCCTGAAACTAAAGAAGCACTGAACAATTGAACAAACAACATTACAAAGTCTAATACGGCTCTTCATCTAGGTACTGACGAACTAGACGGATTCAAGATAACTCTTAGCAATAATCGTCAATTCTTACAAGATTCAATCAAAGAATAGTAAAGTGCTATGGAGAATAACTGTAAAGAGATTAAAGAGAAAGCATTGACTTCAACGTGCCAGTAAGTTCTGGAGAGCAAGAAGCATCATCATAAGGAATTAAATACAAAGCGGAAATGTAAAAATCATGATCACATCATTTAAGATTTACCGTGGCTTTTAGATTCGATTTCTTTGATTTTTTGGGTATGCATTTATTCATCAATTATACCAACTACTTTCCATTTAAAATTAAATGAATCAAAACGGAAATAAATACATATGAGTTATACTCAGTTTATGCGCAATAAAACATCGCTAATAGTTCTTAATTACTTATAAGTAGTCAACCTTATGTGGTAGATATTTCGAGTTAGTGTCATAAGTACGAAAAAACGTTATTTGTCAAATGTTATCAACAATGATCCAGGAGAAAAATAAACAAGACAAAATTAGACCAATATGTGAATAAACATTCCGATCACTTAGGCATATTCTAAATAGAAAGTGAACCATGTAGTTTGTTTTGGTTAACGTTTACTTTCATGATTACAATGAAATTCAATAATCTCTAGAACCGTATACTGATTAATATCAGGGTGGTAGAGGTGATAATGAATAATTATCAGATTACGACACTCCTGATGTTTTATTATTCAATTCTGATTACATATACTGGTCAAACATCGGTGATCAAGTGGGTTGACAGTGATTAAAATATTCAAATCACAAAGAACAGTAAACTCAAATCTCACGAAAACGCTGAACGTAAATGTTACTGATAGAGAGGCATTTAATCAGTCAAAACCAATGTTTTAAATGTACTCCTATTAATATGGACTGACAAAAATCTCAAGACAATGATTCTTTTACATCGAATTTAATCACGTGTTGGTTACTCATATACAGTCTCTCCGGCTGGCTGAAAAAACTATCGAAGGCTGCTCGAAACCACCTGAGTTAGTATTTTCTGAAAGATTCATTTAATTTGAAAGACTATCCGATTGATATTAACATCAAGAATGAAACCGTGAATTCTTCTGATGTAATACATGTGTGTACAAATGTACTTTTAAAGAAGGCCGTGAATAATCTGTATCACTATATCTCATTGAATAATCTTTCGCTTTCAAAAGTCTTCAAGATTAACAGCTTTTATTATGCATTGACGGTGTGCAGTTAATTTTTTAGGCCTTTACTTTCGATAGACTAACGACCTGGCTATAGGTATTCGTTTAGAATTATTAATAGTTAAATATTGGAGATGTAGCTGAAACTAATTTGAAAATACCTATCAGTAAATTAGTTTGTCTGAAAGTTAGAATATGTTTTCATATTAGCTTTACTTCAACACTACAGTCAAAGTCAATTTACAAGATGTTTATGTAATAAATAGGAAGTATACACTTCTGTTAGAAATAACAACAGAATAGTAAAAGAATTATTTCGACTAGCCTATTAGAGTAACTGATTCAATTCAACTATTGATCTTTATTATTAAGAAAACTTCAATGATACTATAAATCACTGGCGAATTCTGAAAACTATTTCTCCAATATGAAAGCTATACAAAGATACTACTATAAGAGATAGAGCATTATGAAATGACTAAAAAATATCAGTGTCTAGACTAATTATATTCTTCAGCAGAGTCTACCAGTAGATAGTGATGAAGTATAATGTATTCATAATTTTATGATTTTTAAAAATATAAGAATGTCAACATTCTTCTTATCAGACAGTAAGATAAATTGCTTTTTGATTTATATATATATATATATATATATATATATATATATATATATATATATATATATATATATATATATATTGACCTAATCCATTACTATTTAAATCTCTCAGTTACGTTTAATTATCACAAAGTCTATACCAGTAATTAGGAACAGAGATTTCAAAATTCAATTATGTGGAATATATATCTGTAGTTAAATGTAAAATCTATAGAATATACACGTAATTCATTACATATGCCACTGAAAAACTGGAAAGAAGGACACTTCAACAAGATACCAAAAAAAGCAAATTTGAGCAAATGTGATAACTACAGAGGAATCATACAAACATCGGTACCGAGAATAGTTTTCAACAGAGTGTTGCTGAACCGGATGAAAGTAGACACCCAACTTCGATTTCAACAGACCGGATGCCGTAAGAATCGGTTGTTCACAGACCAAATAGCAACACTAAAAATGATTGTTGAAAACCATTTGAATGGAACTCGCCACTATAAATCAACTTCATTTATTATAAGGAAGCATTCAACATTTTGAATAGGAGGACTTTAAAGAAACTTCCTTGACACTATGGTGTGCTTGAGAAGGTCGTTAAAATCATACAGAATTCATACAACTGACTACAGCGCAAAGTTGTACATGGAGGACGGATGACAGACGCATTTCAAGTGAAGACCGGTATCAGACAAGGCTGCCTATTTTCACCCTTTCTATTTCTTCTAGTCGTTGACTGGATTATGAAGACCTCCATATCTTTGATGCAACTAGATGGTTTGGACTTCTCGGATGACCTAGCTTTTCTAACCCATACACACGAACAAATGCAGATGAAGAAAACTAATATAGCAGTAGCTTTCGCAGTATTAGGCCTCAACGTACATAAGGAAAAACGCAAGATCCTTAAATGCAATACGGAGAACACCGACTCAATCACACTTGGTGGAGAAACCCTGGAAGATGTGGAGTCTTTCATGTACCCGGTTAGCATCATCGATGAGCAAGGAGGATCTGATGAAGACGTAGAGGCAAAGATCGGCAAAGCAAGAGCAGTGTTCCTTCAGTCAAAATACATACGAAACTCAAAACAACTGTCAACCAGCATCGATCTCAGAATATTCAATACTGACGTCAAGGCAGTCCTACTGTACGGAGCTGAAACTTGGAAAACTACTACAACCATCATCAAAAACGTACAAGCATTTATAAACAAATGTCTACACAGGATACTGAATATCCGTTGACCGGGTACCGTCAGCAACAGCCTACTGAAGAAGAAAACAAACCAGGTTCCAGCTACAGAGAAAAGTAAGAAAAGGTACTGCGGGTGGATAGGACATACATTGTGGAAATCATTAAACTAAATCATGAGGCAAGCCCCAACTTGAAATCCTGAACAGAAACGGAGAATAGGAAGACCGGGGAACAAATTGTGTCAGGAATTGGAAGCAGACATCAATAAAATGAATAACAGCTGGAAACAACTGAAAGAGAATAACCGAGTTCGATGAAGAATTTTGATGAGTGACCTGCGCTCCTCCTCGAGGGGTAACAGTCGTAAGTAAGTAAATAAGTATGCAGGAAGTGAAGAAAAGGAAAATTAGAGAGCAATAAACAAAAGTTAAGACAATGACCATGATAGACTTGTCGTAATGCAAATGTCAAGTTGCTTTATGATCTACTGATTGTGATGGATAATATTTAAATTAGTTCAATCTATCAGGAACGGTGCATGTATAAAACATCTACAGGAATAAAAGTTTACGCTCAGCGATAATAATCACTAGACACGTAACATCCTTATAGTTCCACTAGTAGAATGGGATATTTTTGAAGGTTGAAGAATGTTTAAGGCAGTATGAGAAGAGAGGTAAAGATTGTTACAACAGGTAAATGATGGTAATGACTTAATTTCACGGACAACTTGCAGCAAGTCATCCCAGAGTCTCTAAAATTTACTAGTAACAAATTCAAATAGAGAAAAGATTTATTAACAAATTTTTTACTAATAAAAAAGTTACAGATGCCTTAACTATAACAAATAAGATAGTATCATTGGATTTAAAATATAGTTTACTAAGTATTATAAAGAAACAGATTAAATTTAGTTTAAAATTTCCGCTTCCATAGAGGGTCGTGTTTAAGCTGATTACGTCTGGACTTGTAGTTTAAGGTACAGTTGTTCTCTAGAATGTGAAACGTAAATCATCACTGAACCGATTCCAACTTCAGCTTACCGTTTATGCTTACACCACCAAGAATAAAAATGTAATGTTCGAAGAGTGGTCAAACACATACTTTGTGCATTAAAATAAGTGAATCATTGCTTATAGAGGTTATGAAGTACGAAACCCAGAAGTCATTGGGTTTTCGACGTTCATTTAGAGAACTGTTCTGAGATGGGAAAATTATGGAAATACCTAAGTTTTGAGTCCACCATTATTTAGATCATTATTTTTATGGTTAGTTATAGATATTGGTCTTATTTGAAAATAATTGTACCGGAGGATTTCAATCATGTCTAGTGTTAGAAAATAATCATCATCAAGCTGTGCTGGCAGTCAGTTAAACTTTGAAATGTATAACAACCGATTAAAACCCAGGAATTTTCAAGAAATTGTCCTTAAATGAACATATGAGCATCGCCGGTTTGATCTTACTTAGGTTAGGAATACTCACTACTGAACAGCACCACGGAATCAAAAAACAAATGTATAATGCCCCATAAATTCCAATAGTTAATTTATAACCGAACTATGTCAACTCATCATGATTAACACATTGAAATCAAAATCATCTCAACAATCAACCGACACAAACAACACTCATAACTGAAAATTAGGTCAATTGAATTTCCAACAAGTGAAATCGCTAATTAACACCAACGAATATGTTAATTAATTCAATGTTGAGTCCTACTAAGAAAATGGTGGCAAAGTTCATCTTATCTTAATCTATCACAGTGGTAATGGACCATTTTCCTTTCACTACCGTAAAAATCATTGTCAGTTTTCTTCCTCCCATCTGCAAAATACCATTGGTCATCTCATTTGAAATGAGTTAACCTTGTTCTTAAATGAAGGGAAATGATGTTACATTGAAAATGAACAACCAATCGCTTGTATAAATACATATGAATAATTGATAGTCAATAGTTGGATGAGAGATGAAAGCTGGATAATCTGGATATCATTTCGAGTAGCTTGTTAAAATAATGTATTCAGTTCTTATAGAATTAATTATTCGATAACATAGATAAAAAATTAATCGTGACATAATTTCCTTGTGGGCGCGATTATATCATAAAACAATATATAAAAAGCTTTTCTTATTTTTATGTATTCTTTTCACTCGATTTAGTATGAACCGGAGTAAAATATTGGCTTTATCGTTGATTACAATCATTATAATATACATTTTAATCACAAGGAATGGATACCGACTGGATATTACTTTTGGTGATGAGGAGCTCAACTATGACTATACTGATGATGAAAAGATAATTTGGAAATTACAAAATACACAGTTTGATTTTATTATAGGTAAGTGATCCAGGATGTTATTGACGACTTCGTTGTTTAGGTTAAATAAACTAAGAATAATTCTTGTCAAATCATTATTCGCACAATTGAAATTACCAGCCGATCTATGCTATGTCATCATTGAAAACCTGGAAGCACGGGACGCCGTCTCGTCCTAGTGTCTAATTTTAATCAATCCTTGACCTTTAACAGCCCTTCTTTATTCATTAATGATCAACAGCAGCTGAGAAATAGCTTAGCACCTTGGTTTATTGAATAAATAAATGTAACTGGTATTTGACTATAAACCATTGAAACAATTTGTCCCTTTTATAAACTCCGTTTTCTCATAGGTCTACCGAAATTTATAAACTATTGGTTCACTGGAGGACGTCTAAACAACTGAAACTGACAAAACCAATCGATATTTTGTTATTTTCCTTCTTTGCAACTATAAATCTTAAATAGAAAACTAGGTTGTAAACAATATGATCTTCAAGAAAATTCTATGCTCGTTAATTTCAATTGACAACTAAAAACCATGAAAAATTCAATGATGTATTTTACTGATGTTTATTACAGTTAGTATATGTACTGTTTTGTGACGATTCAAGATTTAACTGCAAGTTATCAGTTTTGTTTGGCCATCGGACAAGCAAAAGTATGATACCTATACTCCGTGGTTAGATACTTTCAATTTAATAAAAGTTTATAAACAACCTATACAGAGTTTATTAGAGCTGTCCACATATTAAATTTTTGTATTTCGACGACTATTAAACTTCACTTTTATTGAATTTTGTAAGTTGGTTATGATCTCATCTCTAGTCATAGGCAGAACAAACATATAACGAGTAAATAAATATCATCATCTAATCAAATGAAACACACGATTTCGTTTTATTACTATTATTTTGACTTGTAAGGAAAATGAGACTTCATTATTTTCCTAAATCTGTCAACTTGTATGGCCTCTTACCACATAATGTTGGCATCCTTTAGATAATTAATGTTAAATAATGTTGATAATATGCTATGTTTATTATTATTAGTAGTATTATAGTCGTTTATTTCTCAGTTTTTGATGGATACTATTCATGTTTTTGATAAGTTTAGTAACCACGATAGAAAAAATAAGTAAACCACATAATGTTTAAAATTGTTATTGATCCACTTAGTTGGAGGTGGTACAGCAGGTTCAATTATTGTTCGAAAATTATGGGATGGATTTGAAAAGATGCAATGTAAATCTTTAAAGCAAGCCAAATCATGCTCATCAGAAGGAGTGACTGTGAATCGTAAATTGTACAGTATTAGTGGTGATGCGAATATATGTAAAATTACTTGCTCCAATTATCGACCAAAAATTTTATTACTCGAATCTGGATCAAAAATCAGTTGGTTAACGAAGAAGATTAGCGATATACCCCTTCTTGCTCCATTATTGTATGGACGGGGGATTGATGTTATTGAACATACTACGTCTCAAATATCATCAGCCTTAAAGTTAAAAGAAAACGTAATTTACTTGACAAAGTTTTGATTTCTTTCTATCTTCATATATATATATATATATATATATATATATATATATATATATATATATATATCAGATTCTAGAAACTGACTGTAACTATTCTGTATTTAATTTATTGCCCCAACTGGTAAATATTTTATCATATTTGTTTGACCAGATAGAAATTAAGAGATTTTACGAGTATTTCAATTTGCTATAGTTTTGTTTTATAATAAATTAATTAGAATATTTTGGAGATTCGCTTCGGCCTGAATTGACTGAATGTTATGGTTTTATTTTAAAATTATCACACAAATATGTTAGTCATATTAGTTATACTGAGTACACACGGAGCTTATAAATGCCTTAGAGCGAAAGGTGATACGTACCAGGTTTGAGTCACATTGTAATCAACAACACTGAGTTGTAGGTATATCCAGCTGATGAATTCCAGACTAACTTTGAAAATAAGCTGCACTTGTTATCAATATCAAAGTATTTTCTCAACAAGTCCATATGCTGACGAAATTGATCATATTCAATCGGATATAACAACAGCGCGACTATATTTCAATTCTTTCTGATTCAGCTATGAACAAGGTAAATATGTTTTCGTTGCGTCAATTCTTGAGATTTACTTTGACCTACGGTTGCCTTCGTTAACATCTTTCACTCGTTAGATTAAAGAATAAATTTCTCAATCCTAAGTACATATATATTGGCAGATTGTAAAATCGATAATTGTATATTTCTTTATTCGAAAGTTACTAGATAAATATCAATAAATTGTCAAACAATAACCTATCGAATACTGACAATTGAACTGTGATCCAAGTTGAAGTGAAGTGGTTTGGATTTTACACTTAATGTGAACTGGTATTAAATAATATATCAATGTAAAAGAAAATTGATGACATTTTGGTGTCTCAGTCAGTGAGACTACTAGTAAACAATTTAAATCAAAACTTATTATTTTGATTAAAATCACGAACCAATATAAGCCATACAGTCACTGAAAAACTGAAAGCATTGACCTGCCGTTTCATCCTAGTATAGGATTCCTCAGCAGTAACTACCCACTAAATTCCAAATGGAAATCAAACACAGAACATTCAGTAAGTTGAACAAACGCTTAACCTCTAGAATACAGAGCTAAGACTCGGTAGCGCACGAGTTCAACTTTAATCAATACACAATACTGAACAAGTTGCCAAGAACTGAATACACGATTTTATTAAGCTACTCGAAATGATATCCAGATTATCCAGCTTTCATCTCTCATCCAACTATTGACTATCAATTATTCATATGTATTTATACAAGCGATTGGTTGTTCATTTTCAATGTAACATCATTTCCCTTCATTTAAGAACAAGGTTAACTCATTTCAAATGAGATGACCAATGGTATTTTGCAGATGGGAGGAAGAATGAGCTTAATAAATACTCTAATTATGATTGTGTCGGTTTAAAGTGAGTTTCATAAAATCTTATACAAATTAGTATCACTTAGATTATTAGCTACATTACAAAGATCTTATGAGATCGTCACAACCAAAAGATCATGGGCACTGCAACCAGGTTATGAGCGATTCATAGAAATAAGACTTGCATTTTTTTAACACTTGTTCTAACAATAATAAATGACTAACGATTTCATCTGTTTATCATAAAATTGTACAGGTGATTCTTTTACCTCGCGGTCATGTTTTGGGCGGTAGTGCACTACTTAATGCGATGATATTCTCTTATGGTCATCCAGATGATGAATTATTGAAAGAATTTCTACATAGAAATGAAGAATTCCTCTCTGAATTATTTGATAAAATGGAAGGTTTGTCTTATATTTTTCTTCTCCCATATTAATAATGATAATGAATTATAATATTTGTAATAAAAGTAGGAGTGAAAAATGTAAAACATAGGGGACAAATTAATAAACAAAATAAAAATATAGGCTAATATCATGGTAAAAAAAAGATCTAGCGAATCCCTTTTACATGCATAACTTAGGTTTAAAATTGTGAATCACCGAATCTGTCAGAATACAAAGTGGGTTAGGACGTACAACTCGTTGGTTCTTTGGCTGGATTTTACGAATGATGTCAAACAATGAATGGAAGATTGTATATCTTTTTTTGCTGACGAATGCTAACTCATACAAAACTTAGAATTAGGTCTATTTCCTACCTCTTTCAACCACTTAACATCAAAGTGTTGATAAAATCTATAATCACTTGTTAATCCTAGTTTGGTATTTAACCGGGAAAAAGCATTCTATTCATAAGAAGTTTGTTCTATAAATATGGTTACAAATTGTTTATTGGTTCACTTTAAAATGAAATGAAAGTAAATAGTGGACAAATGTTAAACAGTTTGCATCAAATAGTGTTTGAAGTGATTTAGCTTTCATGCTTTTAGTAAAATATTAAAAATAAGTCAATTGGACACTGCACCATATTTATCTCCTAAATATGTCACAGTTGTTAAGCATTGCTAAATTTTAGGAAGATAGTGCATTGTTGTGTGATTTGGTGTTTTCAAATGATATTTGTTCTTCAAAGCGCAGGATAGAAGCACCAACTTAGATATGTAGAAATGAGATGAGGAACCAAATACTATTTTTCGCATCTTGCAGTGATTTTGTTAAATAAGTAAATAAAACACATTTTGTGTGACTTTATATTCAACTGTTTCTACGGAGTTTTTTTTCGAAACTTCACTAAACAAACAGTTTTATGTTTTATTGAATCCATATCTGGTTAATAAATTCAAAGCAATTAGTTCCTTTTATTAATTTCGATAGAACAATGAGAAGACGCAGTTGATTCAACAAACCAACAAAACGTTATTTAATTAATCTAATTCATGGGTCGATCTAAGCTAGATCACCATTGAAAACCTGGAAGCACTGGACGACCGTTTCGTCCTAGTATGAGAGTCCTCAACAGAGATCATCCTTGATCCCTCACGCGAGACTTGAACCCAGGACCAGGATCAAGGTTTGCGCAAGATCTGGCCTAGATTGACTCATGAATCCAACTATTAAATTTATTACAATCTCTTTAAATCCCTATTCCAAAAATGTTACTATTTTGATTTGTATTAGTTACTTTTATTTGATGTTATTGGATTGCACACTATGTGTAAAAAGCCGTAAGCCTACTTTCCATGAAACGTGAAACTTGCTAACAAGGAATTTTCCAAATTTCAATAGAAAATGAATTCACAGCTGGATATAAGTCTATATTACATGGCATTACAAACCAAAACGTTTTCACTCAAATCGTTGAGTTTTGACTAACCTCCTATAAAACTAAGTTATGCACACTGGTATGTCATCTAAAAATAATTAATATAATTTTGTTTACCGATGGTTACTGGTTAATGACGATCCTTAAGTTCAAATGTAGCTGTTTTCGATTACCTAAACTATCAGTAAGCTGATATATTTATTAACTGGGAAATATACTTCCTTTCGACTGAATTTCAATTATATAGGGTATTACAATTTAAATTCAAAATTTTAAAGCAATTCTGGTTCCTAAAACATCATTCCAACTTATGAAGTTAGATTAAGAGTTCGCAAGCGAATATAATTTATTTCAATGCATTATTTCCAAGTGATTTGAAAATTTATGGTTTGGATGTAAGATAGATAGAGGTTAGTCTAAATTTAAGTTGGGTATTGTCACTGATGGATATCATTTGGAGGAATTTTACTACCGCAGAACAAAAACATTTGTTTGTCTTAGCTACCAACTTCATGTGTGGAGACTTCTCACTAGAACCTCCCCACTTTTATCTTAAGGCTGATCGTTAGTGAATTTCACGTCCGGGATGAGACAGACGTTCAACAAGAGCAGAAGATGGTGTTGCACTGTGATTAGTTGATTAGAGTTGGGATTGTGGACATCGGGATTCCAGTTCACTGATGTGAAGATTATGCTCTATCCATAAAACGCGAAAGCCTTGAATCTTATTTCTGATGAATTCATGGGTCTACAGTGATAGGAAGTGACATACTAGGCGATGGCTATGGCGTCCAACAGATTCACATATGATATCTTTCTGTGACAAAACTCAGTCTTGATTTTAAATTGATCACTCATGTAATATTATATTCCTTAAAAAAAATGTTTTTCAAACACTTTCTCTGAAGGATGCAATCTAAAACCAGAAGCGATTAGTCATTTACCGCATAACCAATTAATTCATGCGTATTTTGCAAAAGCCTTTGAGTTACAAGGATTAAAAGTGAATTCCAGTTCTCCAGGGTGGTCGTTTGAAGGTCTGACTATTCCAATGGGTAAGTCTTTAATAAAATGTCTGTTCATTCATCAAGAGCGAGGCATCGTAAGATATAAACGGCATTATAAAATTATGATTCATATTATCAAAATGTTTAGGTTATAATAATTCCTTACAGAATCATAAGCACCTGTCCTTACCAATCAAGATCTTTGCTTTTTGCCTTTAAGTATCATACAAAATGTATATCTCAAAACTACAAGGTATTATTTCCACACATGCTTTATTAATACCATAGTAACTCTCAAGCAATGAATGACCCAACTAATTTTAATAACTTGACCATACAAACACTTAATAACAACAATCCATCCGTGTCAGTGCTACTACGACACTGAAATATTTACAATGAACAACCCCAGTTTAGACTAACTTTTCAAAATGATTAGAAAGCATTTTTGACCAGAATTAAGTAATAATACATTTTCGTTAGTTTAATTCTAGTTATTAATGCTAATGTAAAAAAATGAGCCACAATTCAAATCATTGGTTCTAAAAAAATAAACGAATTATTTAGGCAAGACAGGTGAGCCCGATGGTAAGTAAATGACATGACATAATTGTATTTATTAGTTCTATAATTGTTGGAATCTTGCAAATATCCTGTGAACAAGTTAGATGAAACAGTTAAACTGTATGAAAAATATACTTAATAAGCTTTCGTACATCAGAAGCATATTTACTGGTTGGCTTGATATGCAACATGATGATCCATCGGATTTTGTATTTTGTTGCGGGACCATTATTCAGGGCCACTGTTAAGCATCTGCTTAACTGCCAACAAGTTTGTTTAGTAAATGATTGATAGTAATTTTAACTAATACCATATTTTATATCTTCTTTCCCCTAATATGTCACATTTCAAGCATCTGTCACAAGTTTATTAACTGAAATATGTCAATTCTGTGTCACCATACATATTATTTCTTGTAGATAAAGACTATTTCAACCCATGAGAAACCCTAGAAATAGAATAATTAATTCATTTTACTCTTAATACTAAATTTTGTACTGGTTTTGTTGAGTGTTGTCAAGGTAACGATATATATATATGTAGATATATATATCAGTGAGCATCTGCGACCCTCGGTTTCGCGCCAACGCTTAACCGCTAGACATATGAGCCGGCATCTAACAGTGCTGATGTCTAGATTTAACTGATCCACGATGTTGTGCCACCATCTTCCATTGTCTGAGGTGGATAACTGTCTCACACCCAACACCTGTCGTGGCTTGTACGCTGTTGAGGAATCCCATGCTGGTCAAAACGCCATCCAATGCTTCTGAATTTTCATGTGAACTAGTTTTATCTCTCTTCAAATGTTCCCATATTCCTTACTGAACCTAAATTAATGAATATACTCTATTCATTACCTGCCACTGTTAACAGTTATTAGTTCCACTTTTGTCCAAAATTAATAATATAACAGTGAATAGATGTTAGGAATTTCATTTTATTATTAATGCTCCGTTTGTTTATTCTTTGAAAAAGTTAGTCTTCGGTACATATCAAAATGTCTTTATTGTAAAACTGTCTCTTAACTTTTATGATTGAAAATAAACAAACTGTTTTGTTGAAGAAATCTTTCGATCTTTCTGAACACGTGGTAGATTTGAAATACTATCAATTAACAAAATGCATTGTAAGAGAGATTTATTGTAATGTTTTATGCTAAGAAATTTTTCATTGTATGTGAACTTCATTTATTAAGTAAAATGATGAATATTGTGATTTTCTATTGGTAAATTATACCTTTGTAATATTTTTTTAGTTTTTGTCCGTAATGCTCAACGTATTAGTTCATATAGTGAATGCCTTTTACCGTTGATTAAACAAAAGCTCACCGATTTGACAATTGTCACTGAAATACAAGTTGAAAAGGTAATTTATTATTATCTGAAGTCTTTGCCTGTATAATCAAAACTATAATAATTTACAAATTTTCACCAAAAAAACCTCAAGTGAACGCTTAACCTGAGACCACTACGCCAGCATCCAACAAAAATATTGTCTAACCACATTAACTTCTAGATAAATGTCTCGGCATTCTAGTGGTAATCCATGTTCTGTTTAGCCCACAACAACTCACTGATAGCATTGAAAACGGATCGTGTCCGACGACAAATGGCTGATAGAGGAAATATATATTACTTAATTACTGGTTGTTAATCATTTGATGTTTTGGTTATCATACTATGTAAAGATTATCAAAGAACAATTCTGAGAAATTTAAAACCAAGCTGAAATTTCTGTTAAGTAGTCCTTGGCTTTAATATATCAATGAATGATGTTAGTTAGTGACGAAAGCTACTCGTAAATGGCGTGAATTTCTATCATGACTTGATATATGTTTTGGTCCAAAAGACACCGAATTGTATAAGAGATTATTGTCATTTTTATCGGAAAATGTTGGATTTATTATTAATTTTACCATCTAAGTTTTAACACCTTGAAGTGTTTATACCACCTTGAAGTACCATAAATAATATCTGAGAGGTTTCGTAGAGGTCATCTTTGTTTCTATTTAGTTTTGGACTGAATTCAGTGGTAATATGTCTAAACACCAGTGACTACTGGACAATGTTTAGCCTTACATTGAGTCTTAACGGAAGTGAAAACCACTTACCTCTCCAGCGATCGAACCAAAGACCTACTAATCTGTCAGAGTTCATTTATTCTTTAGATCACTGGTTTTACTTCAGTGATTTTTCGATATGCCACTACAGGTTTTTAGTGCTACATTTAACTAGTCTTACTCCTACCATGACTGAACTCTACCGGTTACTACTTTACACGCCCTCCGTAAAGTAAACACTAGTGATTTTGAAAATTATTTATGATTACTTTACATCTGCGAAATAAATTGTTATAGGCAATTATCATATAAAATCCTCCCTTAATATCCTATGAAATTAGTGCATTTCGAAAGATATACACCACGTACAATGAAGTGAATTCACCTTATCTTACGATGTGCGTTATTTTTGTACTTCGAAAAATATTTTCTGCTTGTTGATTATTTTCATGATATATGTAGAACAAGTTTAATTTGAGGGTCGCTTTTCAACACAAACCAATATCATCTAGAAATCTGTTAAAAAGCAGGGATTACTGGATAACTGTTTCATTCAAGTACTTAGTTCCTCAATAAGGCAACTTCACAATCTCACTTGACATCAACTCATCACGTGATAATTTTAAACTGGTAGGTTGGACCACAACAGCCTATATTTTAAAATTCGTTTGAATCGTACAAAAACTCTAAAACATCAACAATGTGAATGTAGTCTGATTGTTTTGAGATTATTTATTACGGATGCTTACGTTTTTAAATGAACACTACACATCCTTTTAGCAGAGCTACATTGTTTATTTTTGGTTTTCACAGATACTCTTCAAGACAGGCTTTCAAGGAGATTTATCTGCCTATGGAGTTCTAGTCAACTATAAAAATCGTTCTTTCACAATAAAACTGAAGACTAATTCAATTATAGACCAAAAAATATGGCCAAAGCCTGAAATCTTGCTTAGCGCTGGTACAATAAAAACCCCAGAGATTTTATTACGCTCCGGTTTGGGGCCCAGTCGTGATTATCCTGTTTTTAATCAAGTGAGGCACATGTTTTGGTATATTTTCAAGGTTCATAAATTTATATGAAAGGTATTTGAGTCTGATATAATTCATGGCAAACTTGAAAATAATCTCATTTCAGAAATTCATCAGTTGTATGTTTGCAATATTTAACAACGACTTCCTAGATTATGTAATGTTGCATTTCTCTGTTCTCTTTCCTAAATAAAAGGGCAAATTCCTGAGGCTCAACATTGGCAAACAAATATATTTAGGCACTCGGAAGTTTTCACCATGAAGACTAACATTTTGAGGGAACAATTCATTATACATATTGTTTGACATATTCACAGGTTTGCGATAGGAAATCTTTTATCATTGTGAAAAAATTCTCAGTGAATTAAATGTTTACTTAGAAACTGTAAGTAGTTGCTTAATTTTCATAGTACACTTTTTACAACCAGTAGGTCGTAAATTCGAACCCTTTTCCGTCTAGTTCAATTTAAAAAACTTAGTAGTATTACCAGACCTTACACAAGTAGTTTTATTCAGAGCTTACCACATAAGTCTGATTTTTCGGCAAATGAGTTGTTTACAAAATAAGTAATGTTTACAGAATAAACTCTATCCTAGTCAAGAAGCCTCTGAATAAGCTGTAAAGTGAGCTATTATGATAACAAAAAAGGTGATCAATATCAGACATTTCAGGAAAAATAATGAATACTTGAAAATAAATTGACCAGATGATAGTTTACACTCATTCTTGCTACAAATTAATACGTTGACAGTTTATAAATTTCTAAACAATATTATAGCATTAACGAAATATACTTTCCTATCTTGTTATATTTTATAATGGTTCCAAACAGTAATCCAATTAACACTTTTCGGCGAATACAACTTACAAATTAAACCAATCTCCATAAAATCCCTTCAGCTAAACTTTGATTATAAGTTTATTAGTTATTCACTCCCAGATACTTTGGAAGTCCTAGCGAGAAGTGATAACTTGTGGAGTTCAGGCATGTCAAGAATAAAGCAGTTGTCAAAAATAGTATTGGATGATCGTTTGGCCGTCTTGTGAAATAATGGAAGCTAAAGATTTTTTTATCAAGCAGCGTACCAGTGAATTTCGCGATCAAATAATCACCCCAAAACCTGATTGTTTTGAGTTTTAAACTAGAGCAGTAATAGGTGAGCAATGCTGAAGAGACCTAAACTAGAAGGAAACAGTTTTCCAGTGTTCTTTGATTTTCATTGGTTTACCAAACGAGATCAGTCTTAGAGGAAATCAATCTACAAACTCATTTGGGAAACAACTAACACTGCAAGCTCCTTTTCAACAACCACAAACTATTGCAGTTTGACATTAAAAGCTGACTCTGAAAATAATTCTTACATTAACGTTAAGAAAACTACTAGGTTAAGAAAATCTGAATGAAACCCTAATCCCTTTAGAACAAATTCCTAGTAATCTAGTAAACATAATATATAATAGTATGATAAATATATAGGTAACTTACGTCATCAAATCAAAATTCTCTAGATGATATGTGTATTATCATAGCAAAATAACGCTATGTAAACTATTCAAGGTCATAAACTATTCTTCTCATCCGGATAACCTGTATACTTAGATTCTACTCTTATTGGTTAGATTTTAACCTCCGTGGTTTTCGACCATAAGAACAACTTTACCATCCCTATCACAGATTAAAGTATGCACTTAAGTTGTTTGGTAAAACACAAAGACCTATTTTAATACAATAATCATTCTGCCACACAGTTGTTTTGCTAGGCATCTTAATCACTTTATCCTTTAAATTCTCCTTGTTCATTTTACAACTTCACAATGGTATCAATCATAAATTGAGATTGGTAGAAAAGCCATAGAAAAAAATAATAAACTCTGCATCATTGTTTTAGCTCAGTTTAAAATACAATAGGAGTTAGTAACCAGGATTTCACACAAGATTTAGACAAAAGCTTTCAATAGATTTAAGTAGCTTTGTAATTATCTTGCAGACTGAAATTTAAATAATTCTAACTCTCATACACATGGACCTCATTCAATGCTAAATTATCAGTTCATGTTTCATAACCTTCGCATTGCCAGTGAATTTCAGCGCTCTTAGATTGTACCGTTTGAATCACAAACCGAACTTAGTTAGACAACCATTGAAAACCATGATGTGATGAGTTGTTTTGTTCTAGAATGTAGGTCTTTATCAAAGAATATCTACTAACCCAGCAGAGGTTGAACGCAGCGCCTTCTGGTGAATGTTTATCTATTAGACCAATGAGTCGTGTCCAGTACAAGTATAATTTAAGTCAAATAGCGATACTTTTACTATACCGTTATATCAACCAGGCATATTTGTAGGATAAAAATGTATATTCAAAGACAATCGATAAGGTGAATATTGATTTCAAATAAAGACTAAAGTACCGACGATACTAATAACAATGGAATTTATAAAGGTCAGTGTATACATTTGTTGACGTTGAAAGCAATCTGATCTATTTCAGTTATGACGTTTTTTTAAAAGATAAGTAAATAAGTTTTCTATGTGCTAAATAGTTCAGTAGAATAGTGCTAAAGCAATGTAAAACATTCTATCTTATAATCTTGCCTGAATTTCGAACACTATAATTTCATTTCGATTGATTACGTAAGTTGAAATCCCTTCTGTGAAAATAAATGAATTTCTTCAGTTTCTTTTAGGAAAAACAGCTTTACTATTCTAGTTTTAAAGAATGTGGTTAATGTCTCAATATTACTCCTAGTAATTCTACTTCACTCACAACATATTTGATCATTTTAAGTTTTAAAATCTGATTTAGTAACAGTGCCCATAATTTCTTGATTAACTTTGATGGCATTACTCATTTGATGTAAAATTGGGGTTAGCCATGTAGTACTTTGTTGTTTCCTGAGTTGTTTCAGCAGCGATTCAAAACATTTTGACAATTCACTAGTGCTACTACTACTCCTAATCCAGGAAGTTATACGGTACAGATTTCCTTTGATCTTGAAGGATTGTTATAATCAAAAAGTACGTTGATGAAGTTTTAATGAAGAAAGTTATACAAGTGAAGTCATAGTAATTCCTACTAGTCAGACTACTAAATCTGTGTACCACGTTGTTACCTGAATAACTCATGTATATTAATGTAATTAAGCATTTATATAGAGATTTTTTATCATGTGAGAGTTTAACATCTACAAATGACTGGTCACTGGGTAGTGATCAATATCGTGTGTGTCAGGTCCTTCTTAGTGCAGATCGAAATCTATCGACCAAGTTGCAGTAAGGCCACTAGTCTTGGTGACTTGACATCGCGTGAACTGTGTTGAGATGAAATGGTGGCTGAATGTAGTGGACAGGAAACCCTGGACCTAGGTTTCGTGCTACATGGCACTCGTCAGCAAGGTGTACCTGTAATCTTGAGAAAACTGATATTCCTTAACGGATTCCTTCCCGTACCATTCAACTTCACAGTTAGAGACGTTACCAATAAGCTATCTAACCCGGGAACTAAGTGACACGGGATCGAGTCCGTCAGGGGGCATCAGTTCCCTCAACATTACAGGTACACCTTGCTGACGAGTGCCAAGTGGCATGAAACCTAGCTTCAGGGTTTCCTGTCGACTACCTCCAGCCATCAAATCACAAGTGAACATCAGATAATGAACTACTGAAAATGAAGTAACATTTGATAGATGTTTAGTTCCAAACAGTGAACTCCAGAATGGTGTACGCAATCAATATCGCATAGTGTCAGGCCCAAATTCTTTAAGTTATCGTTTGGTGGAGACGATATTATTGAAATAATAATTGTAGAAATGAATAGTCTAGGTTTTCAGCTTAAGTCTTTTCATAATAAAATGCCACCATCATCTTTTATCAAAGGTGACTAACTGTTTCATTTCTAACTATATTCGTTCCACAGATTATCTTGAATTAATACTGAAGTGAGTGCATTTGTAATACGTTTAATGAAGTCTTTCAATATTCTATAAAAGTTGGTTGTATTTTTTATCAAGGTTATGGGTTCGTTCCAGTATTCATTTGTAGATGCAAATTTGAAGTAGTTAATCTCCAATAAACATACTGTTCGATACTCTGCTGATTTCGAGTATTCGCCAAAACACTTTGGTTAATAATGGAAGTTACCTCCAAATAACATAAATATCTGTATGTATATATTAATGTAAACAAAAATGTCATTTCGATGGATACTTATATTCATCTTATTTGTTTTCATTTTATCTTATTGAGGAGCATAAACATGTCACGTTGCCAGTAGGCGAAAATCTTCACGATCATCCAATGATTGGTTTAATATGCTCAGTTCTAAATGGAACAACAGTGACTACAAAAAGTTTAACTTTATTAGAAATATTCAAATATTATTGGCAAGGCAAAGGTATGCATGTATATGTGAACTACAAGATAGTAAACACTACAAATAGCGTTTAAAGTTTAATCTTACCAATTTTAGTTTAAATGAAAGATGTTTATTTATTTGGTAAATAAAGAAGGCACGAATCGAGAGAAGAAATTTCTATTCAATTAGTTTTTTATCATGGCTCTACAATAATGTATATCAATGTTGAGAATAAATAAAATACAAAGTTCAAAAAAACAAAAACAAAGATGAAAGAAGTAAGAAAACAGTTTATCAATATTCTGCTGCAGACGCCTCTATACCGATGGAAAAGGTAGCGAAAGTGGTTGTACAAACGTCTTTCGATGCAAAGGTTAGGTTTGTGAACATAGATTTCAATGGCTTCAGCAATGTGCAAAGGACGCACTCGTAAACCATGTGGCAAATTTGATGGGATATGGTAGATAGCCTTAAAGGCTTTATTCAGTTCAACTTGATGACCTGTGTCAACCAAGTGAGCGAGAATAGAACTCTCAGTCACTTATCTCTCCTTTGCTCAACCACTACGGATGGTGCTCTGTTATACGGTGACGAACTTGGAGAATTGTACGCCCCATATAACTGGCTCAAGAGAAGCAGTTGAATCGATGAATGCACATGGATTTGGCGAATTCAGGCAATCTGTCTTTATTGACCGTTCTTATTGTTGGGAGGTTGTAGAAGATAGCACTCAGTTTGGCTGCATTAAATGTTTTCATTTATTTCTTTATACTATAAAATTACATTGATTTTAGTAATCACACTAACATTATCTATAAAATTTGTTGTTAGAAATAAGAAAATTAAGTTTTAAACGTTGATAATAAGGTATTTTGATGAATTTAGTTTGAAGCAAACAAACGACAAGAGTATCGTTCTACTTTATATTCATCAGTTAGATGTACCGCTACTCTGAAGTTGATGTTGTCATTCAAACTTAAAACCATTGCTTTTCGTTTTTAACACTAAAGCGTTATCTATTGAGTTACTGAGTTCAGAAAGACACTTGCACATTCAATAGTCATATTGTTTTACATTTTTAGTGAGTTCGCATTATTGTTATTCGTGGCTGAATTCAATCAGCATTTGTCGGCATATATGCATCCGATTGGAACTGCATTCATGTAGACATTTTGCTATAAGTTTTAAAATGAGTTAAAATGTGTACAGTGGTTTAAAACAAGACGTCCAATTTTATTTGTTACTCCTCAGGTGAATATAAATTCATCTCAATGTTGATATCCCTATCGAGACTCGAATTCATTGTGTATTGAACGAAAACTCAGATGTAGAAAACCAAACAGTGCCCTTGTAAAACATGAAAATCATAAATTAAATACACTTTTCAAATATTCCTTCAATTGTCCTGTACATACTTTTTTACTCTTCCAATTCGGTTGTTATTCCAATTGCTCTCTGTTTCCGTATCTTTTTTGCTTCACTCTTCTACTGGTCAATTTGTCTATATCAGTAGTGTATACCACAATCACCTTCCTCTTCAAACATTATAACTGTCACAATACTCATATCACCAATTAATTAAATCTTAATGATTTAATAATGTTGTATCCAGTTTAGTGAACTATTAAGAAGTAGTACATGAAACAAATTGTTGAAAATCGGTTGGATGTTTACAATTTATCACCAAAAATCTATATTAAATACATCGTTTGTTTATGTGTATAATTTTTGTTCAGTTTTAATTGATAATAGTGATGGAATTCATCAACCTGTGAGTCTTAAGGGATACTATATATCTATCTTTTCACATCAAAAGAAAATGAATCGGTAGCTTAACGATTATAACATTCAGCTTTCATCTAGTAGGCTCAAGATAATAAATATTCCACTTAATTCGGTTCACGAAGCTTGATGATATCACCGGCTATCACACAAAAAGTATGGTTCAAAGCCATGTGCTTGGTAAAAGTTCTGACAATTATCAACTTTGTTTACATTCCAGAAATCCATAGTCATCTCATAAGGCTACCAAAGTTAGCTTTTTATATTAATTATTGTAGTAGCATTTACAAAATAATTAAAGCTCTGGGTAAACAGTAATCCCTGAAAATTCCATCCATCCAGGTGTTGCATTCGTTTAACGTTTTTGCAATGGCCTAAAAAAGCGCCCATTTAAAACATAGGACATAAAGTGTTAAGTCCAGTAGAAAAATAATAAATGAAATGATCATTTGACGATTATTTTTAAGGTTTCCGAAGACTTTTATCATGAAATTTTGCAATTGTAAATTATCACACTCTCTTATAAGAATTCTAATGAATCTTTTAAGATTTCCAGAATACATTCGATTTTAAATGCAAGCTTTATCACATAAGAAGCAATTCATTTTGAAATAAACAGTTTGAGTGTATGGTACGTGCTTCAACAGATATGAGTATTATGTGGCAGCAATCGGAAGTTGAATGCCTGCCAGCAGAAGATTGAAAAGAAGAGAACAGGAAAGGAAATCGAAAAAACAATCAAAGTAACAACAGAATTAGAGGAATATTGGAGTATGTAAAGGATAATGCAAAGAAGCTGTGCAAATGATGTATTTAATGTATGATTTTCATAAGGCGCTCTGATTTTGCATTAAACAATAATTTGAATTTCCCCACCTGAGTTCTCATTCACTACAGTTTGTAATTACAAAGATTAAAAATAGCCATTCCATAAATCATCCATGGATTTTTACTTAAAACCAAACTAAGTAGCGATAAGTTAGAGAAAATATGAATTTGAAATCAAGATTTTTTCAAAATTTTAGTATGAACGTCAACGCTGGGATCTAAGTACATTCAGTTGACAAGTATCAGACAGGACGGAACCTGAGTTTTTTACTCCATTACCAGTCTCAATCAAGATTACAAATTGTGTAAATCGATTGATTACGATCAAGATGAACATATACTGACAAAGACTAATCAAAATTCAGTCAAGATTATCAATAATTAGATATGTTATATCCTTTCTAACATTGATGTTTTATGAAATTCTTTATCATGGTAATAAATTTCGAGATAGAGGATTAAACTATTTTATTAATTAACTGTTTGTTTCTTATACAGGTTTACTTTCACAAGCATCAGCATTAACTTCAATTGGTTATTATCGAACAAGCTATCAAAAATTAGAAGGTGATTCTCGACCAGATATACAATATACGGTTATTTCAGCTTCACCATTTGAAAAGGATACTTTTGAAAATGTTAGTAAATATCATGATTATTGTTGTCACTAATGGTCAAAGTTACTTTATCTCAGAGTTTACATTATGGGATGATCTGTTAGATAACCTTTGAAAATAGGGACGAATAAACCTTAAGATCTTAATATTGAAATACATATCTTTAGGGTTAAAATATAATTTAGTGGTGTAGAGATATTGTCAGCGCTTAATCGGATAATGCGTATACTTTTTATTTAACTTTTAAAACTAAACAGATTCAACTTCAGAAATAATAACCACGCCCGCCAAAGTATGAAATGACTTTCAGTAATGATTAAATTTTTATGAAAAATATTGATCAAAGTTTTACTATCGTCCGTTTAAAAATGAATATACGCCATTTCTTTATTCTAATCAAATTTACCTAAAATGAATTGGTGTTCATAATTAGATTTTACTGGTTACTTCTAATAAATAAAAAACTTCATGGAAATATATAGAATACAGATCATGCTGTAAATCTATTGCCAATACTTAACAATAAAACAAAGATAATTCAACATGTCTAAAGTTTTCGTGCTAGATATATTGTTCTTGAGTAAACGGTGAAAAATCCAACAATACGGTTGTGTGGTTACGATTTATAGAACATGACTTTAAAATAAATAATTAGTTCTCAACAAAGTGTCATTTTAAGTATTAGTTTGTTTTGAGTCTTTGAATAATCGTTATTAATAAGAGTTTATGTTATACCTTCGTTTATATTCATTGGTAAATTATGTGAACATCAACTTTGTAATTCGGAGAACTGAGGCCGACGAGTCACGAGTAAGACGAAACACCCGTCCTGCATTTCACCGGTAACCACAATCTACCTGTTCTAAAAACGTTACTAAGAATGTCTTTTTATTGGAAAGACTGCTAAATAGATGAGTCTGAAATGTTCTAACGATTATATCCAATGACCTAATGATTATAGGTTCTGATGTTGAAGTATACTAATCTTTAGTTTGAAATTCACACTAATTTTTGAAAGAATTTTATATCACGGAGTGTCTTTATATATAAATTATTGAAAGACATGAAGCAATGAGGCTTCATTTGTTTCTAGCCTTGGACTGCTTGAGAGTGAAAACCAGTGACCTCGCAAGTTACTAAATAGTGTACCTTCAAACTTTAGTTTATCTCCGTTTTCTTTAAACGAATGTGTTTTTATTCAACGGTGCACATTTACAACTTCGGTCCACCATCTATGTATTAGAGCCTTCATCCAATTTCAATGGTGATACCCAAGTCATGGCTTTTTATTAAGACTTCTGGAATTTTTCCGAAGTTACTTGTGATCCAGTCATTACTATTATTATTATCGGTATGTGAGTTAGGTGAAGATTATTTATTCTGACCACTCTTAATATTATATCACTTGAAGATATAAATGTTACTTATTAAAGCCACTTCGTTTTACTAATTTATTCATCGGTAAATATTTTCTCTTTTATAAAGCATGAATAACGAACATTGTGGAATTAAGTAAATTCATTTCATTTCTTGTGCTCTAAGTTATCCACCTATGCACTGATTTGCACAAAAAGAAATGAACTGTACAATTGTGATAAAAACGTGGCATGGTTTTCTATTTCTGATCACATCATGGTACCTTTTTTGTTTAATCCATTCATTTATATAATGGATTTGTATAAATATGGAAAAATACTTAGGAATATCTATTTTCAGCAGAGCTAAATGGATTTTCTACGTTGCACATATAATTACATTTGTCAAGCCTTTCATATATTTATACAAATCACTGTGTATGTAAGTGATTTGGACCACACTAAACGAAATTAATTCACTTCGTTCCATAATGTACGTTATTTTTGCTTTGCTTAAGTTTATCGAGAAAGCCAATTGCATGAAATATTCTTTTTTATTCGGAATAGGTTACTTCATAGGCAATACAGTGAAAGAAGCCAACTAAATTGTATAGCAATGAATGGGAGAGAAGATAAGATTTTGATTGGAAATTCATTCAGTTTTTAAATGAAAATATTGCGTGTATATTTCATTCATGTTAATCTGGTACACCGTATCTGACTATGTGATAAATCCATGCTTCATTAGACATTTTATTCTAGATAGGCTACCACTGGTTTTGACGCATTTCAACTTTGCACACCTTACTTTTGACCGTATAAAAATTGCACGTCGAGATATAGATGTGCTAAATTCATTCCTGATTATAAAGAGTAGTAAATAGAATGTTTATTGAACAAGTTATGGCTTTTGTGAATCAGTAGTTTAGTTGATATATCTTTTGCATTTGAAGTAATGGGTAATTTGTTATCTTAACACCAAGATGCCGATACATTCAACTAAGAATTCTCAAATAGAATTCCATTACTAGAAATTCAGCGAAATATGCACAATTAATTAAATATTCATTATTACATATTCGTTCTATGTTGACCTTAATTAATAAAAAAGTAACCTGAGATGGTGAGCCAATCAAAAGTAGCCAATGAGAAGGTCAATCAATGGAGTTTAGTTGTGACCTGTAAGACAGGTGGATACCACTAGCTAAGACATGGATCGATATTCTAAGAGATAGAGATGTACATACATACGAATGAGTATTTGTGCATCATAACATAACCTTAGATAGCGAACACTTTTACTGAGCGAAAGATAAATAATAACAAAAGTCTCCATTTTTCAATTTGTGATAGGTTATAAATTCTTTTGTCATTAAGTAAACAAGAATGTAACTCGTTTATTGTACTCAAAATTTTAAAATGCATTATTTTTTTAAAGTTAGGTAACTTCAATCCATCCACTTGGTATCAATACATGAAAGATGAAAATTCCAAAGATTTTGAAAATCCCATAGTTTTATTGATTAGTTTACTTAATCCGCGTTCCAGAGGAACTATCACTATGGAATACGATGACAGCGGTCAAACAGCCGGAAATGTGAAAATTAATCCATCATACTTTCGTGAATTAAGTGATGTTAATCGATTAGTAGAAGGTATTATTTGGATTTACAAAACTGTGCACTACATCAATGAGAAGATAGATAAACTCAATCTAAGAGAAAGAAATAAAGAACGGCAAATTGTCATAAAACTTCGTCTTCCTCATTTTTCTGGATGTCCTGAAGTTCCTAAAGCTGAAAGTTTACACTGTTTTGAACAGGCTGAATTTATTGAGAAATTGAAAATAGCCACTGAATGTCTGATCAAGTCAATAACTCTGTCTAACTACCACCTAGTTGGAACATGTTCAATGCAATTACCTAGTAAAAATAATTCAGCTGTTGTAGACAAGAACCTAAAGTATGTCTAAAGCGGAGTGTTATAATCAGATGATTATGTTACATATTTCATAAAATGTTTGATGCATATAAAGCGTTTAAAATTAGAAAATTTACATGACATACAAACCATGTTGTAGTTATTTTAGCGTTCTGGTTTATTTTGGATCTTCAGTTTCCTTACACTACCAATCTGTGGACCATTTTCAATTTGGCTTGACATGTAAGATGAATTTTTCGTTGCTATTCTTCGAAGGAAATCTGAAAACAAACAATGAATCCTATTTTCTCTGATAGCCTTGGAAGATTCTAATTTTCTAATTTTTGAATACTGTCTAAAAGTGGAATTTAAAGAGTGAATTTTGTGACTTTTGGGACTCATCATTAGGTTAACGAAGCATACAGTCACGCAGTTTTTACGCCAACAACCTAAGTCATTTCTTCACATCGACAGCGACAAAACATAAGTCGTGATGAATAATAACACTCATTTACACTTTTAAAAATATCTTTCCCATAACTAAATCTATGAAATAACCATTTATAATCATAAACCATTTATCCAAATTATTCTTATTCCATAAGAAACCTCATGAGATTACTTATATTACTAATATTGTACTACTGAATACAGAAAATGAGGAATGATGCACTTGACATTTACAGTCGTTTTAAACAATGTTGGTTGAATTAAAAGCTTTCTGCCAAATAACCAACAATGTAGTTAAATATTTTACAATGAACGCAGCATAAATAGAGAAACGAACCTACAAAAAATGTAAAAAATTTATCTCTGTATGCAATAGTTAATCAGCGGAGTAGCTTTCATGATCTGAATAATTTATTTAAGTAATACTGGTTGATAGATCGTTTAAATTTGATTCGTCAGCGTGGTATCGTAGATTATTCCCACTGTTTCAATGTGACTAATTATGTTCATAAACATTTACAAAACCCAACAAAAATAGTAAACACTTAAATTGAACTTGGATCATTTGGAATCTACTCAGAGAATTTGGAATTCTCTGAAGTGAAGAACTTTTGGCATGGACATTAATGGTAGGTCAAGAAATAAACATCTAATAGTTTTATCACTAAACCACAATTCATACCTAATTATGAATTTAGACAGTTCATGATTTTTACAACAGAGTTCGTTTGAGTGTTTAGTGCAGTATGATTTGAGAATATTTTCTTCTTTGATATAAATGTATATATAACAAATCTGAAATGTAACTCGTGAAGATGAGTTTTCGTGAGAAGCTGTAGCTAGTGTAGTTTAACCATGTTGAACGTAAAACAGTTATTAACCTCAAGCAATTAAAGTTGGTCATGAGATATCCTCAATTAACTGAGGCCAAGAACTTACGGCCAAACCGTAGGTCCTGGTCTAAATCATTTACAGAGTAGTCATAGATACACACTGCCAAAGAGTCGCATATTAGGACAAAGTAACTGTAAAGCACATCCTAACTTTTAATGGTTATCTAACTGGGATCATTTCTTTATATAAACTATAACAATTTAACAATCCTTACAAAACCACTATACTAATAAAAATCAATCAGCTCGTTTTAGCACACTGAAAACTTAATAGTAATCCACATATTACAATGGAAAAGATCCCTTTTATTTTATTAACATATGTACACGTCCTAAAATTTTATCTTCTTATTATCTCCAATTCCTGTTATAGAATAATCGGTGTGAGCAATGTTCGTGTTGGAGATGCATCAGTTATTTCAAAAATTCCAACTGGTAATCCAGCTTCACTTATAATGGCTATTGGAAATCAGTTAGCCAAATATATAATTCATGAAAATTGGCAACATTTGTCATTGATGATGGGTTGAAACTATATATATATATATATATATATATATATATATATATATATATATATATATATATATATATATATATATATATATATATATATATAACGTTCTCATTATAATAAATGCCTTTCAACATTGTAATTTCACTTTTGAAATCAAACAAACTATTCAGTACAATAAATCATGAAAATGTTTCTTAAACCATTCAGCTGTAAAATGTGATTACACCTGTCCTTAATATAAATCATGTTAGGCAAATTAATTATTAGCATTCATTATGTTCAATAATATTTAGTTGATACTTTAGAACAAACATTAATATTGTTAATGTTCTTTTAATATATAGTTTTCTTTTTCTGTTTGTTTTAGACACTATTGATAAGCATGTGATAGAAAGATCATGTAGATTATTTATTGATGCATACATTATTACGTTTATAGGATTTAAAAATGATAGCTGAATTCTACTTCGTTTAAATCATTGTATGATGTTGATATTGGGATATGAAAGCTATGATAGTTCGTTTATTTCTTTTTATATTAAGCATACATTTAATGTTTATTAGAAATCATTACTCAATCACGTGAAATCCATGTTACTTTTTTAGTATGCCGTTAAAAGTTTTCACAATATGTTGGAAACAAAGTTTATAGATTATTTGGTACAATTTCATCCCTGTATAACCTAATTATAAATTTTCATTGTGATAGATATAATCTATTAGCATGCAGAAATCAAGTTATTTTCGTTACTAATAACCGCCATCAGATTTATATATAGGCTGCGTTTCTATTCGGACGCTCAAATCGAAGTATGTGATTTTCTCAGAGCTAGTCCCTAGGTCTTTAACCAAGAAATGTGACCCATAAGGCTATAAAACAAGGTTAGTAGACGGTGTCCCATGGTATCAGACAAATAAAATACATTCACAAGTTGTTTGTTAAATCAAGATCCTTGAGATCACACACACTAATGGTTTGCTATTAGGGTTTTCCAGCTCTTTTAGAGAAAGGTTCCATATCTACCAACCTAGTCAAAGCACCAGAAATCAGCTTTTGTTACACCTATTTTCTTGACCAACATACCTGCTATATGAAAGCAGTAAGTTGGGCTTTCCTTTCAGAAACTATATACTCATGACTGCACAAGAGCACTTGGATAGAAAGAATAAAATCTCTCCATCCTGAGTGGTACCAGAACTTTTAAGGGCTTAAAGAAGCAATAGCAATTAACAAATTTGAAGATCTATCATACAACTTTATTATCGAATTCAGTATATTAAGGTAATACTGTACAGAGATCTGGTGAATAAGAGATAGCATCAAAAGCGGAAGAAAGAATTTTTCTACTAACAAATGTCCAGACACATAGTAGTTTAAGAGAGCGGCTGTAGTAATAATACCAGGATTTGTCAATATTTAAAAACCAGTACCTGCTTATATCTAAATTGGTTACGACTAGGCATTGATCACGTTATTTTGTTTCACTGAATGACAAACTTGTGCTAAAGCCCCTCAAAATATGCTTATACGTGGGTAGTTGAGAAAGTATGTCGACAATGACGTGGAAAACAGCATAGCGAGCAAACAATTACTATTTTAATTGAGAACATTATTCACTTAAACTAATCTCTCCGTGAAAATACATTTCAGAATGTAAACAACAAATTACTTTCCACATATACCCCAACTACTAACACTGCCAAAGTGCATACTACTACTCACGTTGTCTACCAGCCGAAAATGGATGAATACTTATTAGCAAACCACTCACAATTGAATCAGAAAAGTCATATTCACCTATCGTAGAGAATGCATGAAGAAATTATTATACAATTCTTCCAATAGGTTCTGAAAGCCCTGATGTTAAAAGAAGCTTTCCATCACTAACATTTGCAGTCTATTGGCATTTAATCAATCTACAACATTTTCAGACATGTGAACGTTACTTTTAAACTAATTAAAATGCACAAAATTACTATTTTTTTATTATTGTAATTGTTATTTGCGATTACCATGGAATAGTTTAAAATTGAGTTATGTATAAGAAAGATAACAATCCATCTAGTGTTACCGTGGTAACTTCATATTGACCTGATTGCATGATCTTTTTGTTTAACTATTTACCTGATTGTAAACTTAATTATTATCATATTTTTCTCTACGTAAAGAGATTTGTTTTACATAGCTCAAATGGGGTTATCTTTGGAAATAGACATGACATGAGGAACTAATAATAAATCAGAAAATATACACATTGCATGACCCCAGTCCTTATAGCAGATTCAATGCAGAGTTTTCATGTCTAACAATAAATATGCTACTTTTGAACAATGGTAAACATTTACAAACAACATTAAATGTTAACATAATCAATGTTATAGGTTGGTTAAGATTGTGCTCCGGGTTGGAGTGACTCTGTCGATCATGAATTTTCATAAGATCACAGAGATCACCCTGATATGTGTTTCCAGTGTGCAAACAGTTATTTACTGAAATAAACGTCATAAGTATGTTTTTCTGGGATATTCTATAACAAGATAAAACATTGACTTATTCAAACAACCAAAGTATATATGAAATAAAAAGTTAATATTGGATATTTTACCGATGCTTAAAAAACATTTTTATATTTGTTCTTTAAATATGTATATGAAAATAAATGTCTGTTTTGAATCTCACTTAGCTCATACATTGTTTAGGCTGTCTGTAGATAAAGTTAGGTAGCAAGATTTGTCATTGTGCCAACCTAATTCTTTATTATTATTTGATGTAGGTATAAGTAATTTTAAATGATACTAGAAACATTGGTTTTCCAATTTATCTATGAATGTAGATCTAATAAACAGAATTTATAACCAGTTTAGTCAAGATAGTTACATACTTAAATAGAGAGACGAATAATATGCTTTACTGGAAACAAAAACAATCATAAGTAACTCATGTTTATTCTATTAGTATTTACCTAGTGAGTGCGGTTCTCACTTATTCTTGTGTCACTTCACAGTAGTTTGGTTGTAATTTTTACATCAGGTTATCTCTTACTCAGTTATCAGATATCATTACAGTTCTTCATGATTTTTATCCACTTACAATTAACACCAATCCCCGAGCACACTTTTCATTTCTTCTTCATATCTATCAAGTGGGCAATTGCGTCACACACTTGTGGCGAGTAAATTATTTTCATTTTCAACCTTTAAACCATTTTCAAACTAAGTTTTGATACTTGGACTCTCTGAATACTTGATGATGTACTGTCATTATGTTGTATGTTTGGTTAATATACTTCTTAAATCACTATGAACGAAATTGTACCGATTTAAAATATTTATTTAACATATATCGTATAACAAAAGGGCCATATCAAAACAATCGGCATTAAATGAACAATCGTCAACAAATACAAAATTTATTTGGGAATGTTAACAACCAGACAATTTAAAGCCTCACTTATAATGGTATAAAAACTATACTTCTTGAAAAAAATAGTGACTACTTAAACCTAGTAGATCAGCAAATAACGAGTTCCAGTTCAAATGTAAAAATATTGGGTTCGAGTCCCAATATGAATGAACATCAAAATAGTAATGAGGTTACATCGAGCTGACGAGTCCAGAATTAACCGTGATATATGTCTTGGATTACACTGCTATCCATCCCATATAACTTCACTGGATCGTTTCCATTTCTTCTTTAATAATACGGCGGGCCTCGTTCTTTGTAAACTAGAGGTAATTGTAGTCATCATAATAGGTCATTATCACTAACATTCAGCTATGGATATGATGTGGTAGACAAGCTCTTATATAAGTGAATAAATAAAATTAGAAAACTATTCAGTTCTAAAATAATTTTCTTAATAATTGTTTTATTAATTAACGTGAACTTATAAAAGCGTTAACTGATTTACATTCAATTAGTATCCTATACATAAAATTCATGAATTATTGATTTTTTGTTTCATGATCAATATTATTTTTAGTTAAAGTGAATCAATATTAAAGTAAATAGCACTTTCTGAATGACAGATCAATAAAATAATCAATGACCTATTGAATTAATTCACAAAATGATTAATTATAAATTGATTGAAAATATAACATTGATTAATTAATAAAAAATATACTCCAAATCATTTACATAAATTTTTTAATGATTACTATATAATTATTATATTATTTTGAGTAATTTAAATATGTACCGTTAAGAACCATTGAGTTTTCTAAAAACAGATGAATTTGAAAAAAAAGAACATAGTGATTAATATTATACAAAGATAATATGTGTTAATGAGTAAAATATTATTAATTGTAACAGAAGTTCATTATATATCAGTAACTACACAATTATTCTAAGGAAAGACTAAGATTTGAATACAGATAAGCATTTTGTCTCATTCAACATTAATCAGCCGTATTTATTTGTGTTAATGTTTAAACGGAAAGTGAAAACCAGTACTCGATGATTGAAACCCCTGTAGAGTAATCACTTAGACATAGTATGATCCTTTAACAGATATAAAGATACCATATATTTACAAACTGAAAGGTTTATTGCTAATCCAACGATCTTTAATAAAAGTGAATTATAAATCTATGCAATATTCAAACATTTGTTACAGAAACCCATATGCTGAATGGGGAAATAGTCAAAGTCAGTTTAATTATTAGCTGTAAAGAAATAAAAATACCTGGAATCCTCAATTATTTGAATAAAGCTTTGTGAAAGGTTTATGGGATGAAATTATGTGATAATCTTTATAGTGAAACGTTGTATTAAATAAAGATAATCTGTCCACAAAGATTGTGACAGTTCATTTTATCTGACTTATCGAAGTAATTAACATTTCGTTTGAAGATTTAGACTAATATCTTTTAATATTTTAACAATCTATCGTAATATCTAAACCGTTCATGTTTCCAGCATGATCTACCGTAAATCACATGTAAGACATAAATTTGTTTTCATTTTCAAGGATACTTGTAGCACAATATAGAGTTAAGTCCCATGAATCATTGAAAATTGAGCAGTTAGTTCTTCTCATTTTAATAAGTACTTAGTAAGTTTGCTTTGCAATAACATTAACTACCATTGTCTATTTACACATTCTCTAAATTTATGCTTTATAAGCCACATAACTACTACTTAATGAATGAGTCATTTTAAGTTGATTGATCTGTTTGGTCATTTTAAAGAGACTTATTATGTGTTATTTGTTGGTGTTAGCGCGTTTTTTTTCTGATTGCAGTTAGACAACCAGTGAAAACCAGGAAGTACTAGACGACTGTTTCATCCTAGTGTAGGATTTCTTAGCTGTGCGCATCTATCGTCTCTTCAGAAGTTCCAACCCAAGATATACACATTTGCAGCGAGAGCTTGATAGTAAATCTACTGAGTCAGGATCTAATGGTTTATGTATCCAACTTTAGTCGATCTGCGCTGTCGCGAAATAATCCTTTATTTCTGCTGGTGGATAACACCCGACATGTCTAACTTCCAGTAGCCACAGAGTATCATTAGAAATCCTGGAACTACCTTTTGAAATCAGCCACTAGATAACACGTTAATATTCTTTTTGGTGTAAGGTGAATGTGGAAATTATTGAATCTTCATAGTTTACATCATGATTTGGTTTTCGCTAGACAATCATTTTTGTGTCAAATAAAATACAGTTCAAAACTTTCCATTTGAAAAAGAGTCCATTTCAGCTACTTAGTTGAGTCAGTCATGAGTTTTAGACTATAAATCCACTTACTCATGTTAGCTCATACTTTGAGTACGAACGTTTTTACTTAATGACTTGGTGTATTAAATAATGTCGTCTTTGGGTGTTAAAAGTACTGATTATTTCTCATACGCCAGACTTGCAATATAACTAGTCATCTCACCGACCTCCATGTAATCTGGTATATGGAAAGTAGTTGTGATCAACGTTTAACATTCGTTTTCTATTTAAAGAACTTAGCTTGATGCTAATGACTGGAATGTAAAGGTGAATTAACCTCCGTGAACATAAAATCATATGCGAACTAACTAGATTAATATTTTTGATGAAAAAAGACTGAGAGAACTTATTGCTTTCTCATCGGTTTCATCACCTTCTAGGTCAGTGAGACAGATCTCATTATCTGCTTAGCAAGTATAGACAGAATGTGATAAGCATGAATATTGTCATTACTTTTAATAGATCAGATTTCACACAACTCTTGACTTGATAGCAAAAACTAAGCATGCAAGTGATTTTTTCATCAGTCTAAAATATCGCTAATTTTGTTAATAGGTAATATGCTGCTTGCTGATTAAAATGTCTCGTCGATCCACAATCAATGAATATATGTGTGCACATGACCGTTGTGTTCAATAACGAAGAACTACCACTCGAAATAAAGTGAAACGTGGTTGATGATTTAACTAACGGAAAACCAAACAATCACTGCTGTGGAGACAAAACGGACGTCTAGTGCTTCCAGGTTTTCAATGCGGATCCGACATTGACCGGTTCATGATCTAAATAAAACATAACGTCCACAACCCCATAATGATATTATTAAAAATGTCTTTAAAGAACGTTTATTTGTAAATCCAATTTTATTCTAAGTTATTCATAATTGTAATGAACTTTCTTTTAATGTCAAACACTTGAAAGAGGATGGTAGTAAACTCTCATATTAGGTTTCCTACTGTTTAGGATTTTTAATCAAAGCGAGTTAACAGTCCTTGAGAAACTGTTGCTCTTCTTGGGATTCAAATCTATTCTATAGTAAGAAATATTATGGACAGCTATCAGACCCACAGCTTGACGGTGAAGAAAAGCCAGGAGGGCCAGAATCTTGCGGTCATTAGTATTTATTTAAAGACACCAGATACTATTTATTAATGAGTCCTATCAATTTGTGTTATGAACAGCTTTACAACAAAACAATTTAACACCTCCAATTACTAAAGGGCTAGTTAAAGATTATGGTATTCTACTGTTAGGTGGAAAATAGATCGTAGTTTCTTAATCATTGTAAATTTCAGGGCTGGATAGAATAGCTACTCAATACCTTATGGTTTTTCAAGGCTGAGCGTTTGTTTCAAACCATTAAATCGTAAAATACTAAAATGTACACTAACTCACTCATTTATTCGTTATTTGTACCATTTACCCGTGATTCTGAACTTCTCCTTGGATTTGATTCGTCTTGACAAAGAAACTTAACACAAACAGCTCCAGCATCATATAATGTCGGGTAGATTGATTTTAATCCAGGGCAGACATACCAATCACATGCAGATAGACATTTGAATGGAGTTGGATCTACAAGCAAACGCGGATTCACTTAACATTTATCCCTATTATCAAGTGTGAATGGATGAGTTAAAAGATTTTATTTAAATGATAACTTTTAATATGTTAACGTTCAAACAGCCCTGAAAAAAACGTTACTCGAAACGTCTTGATGTTACTAATGTTGTCTTCCAATTAAAATGTTTAACACAAACAGATGATTTATTTTAATATTACGAAATAAATCATTGATGATCGTAATTAAGAATGACGAACAAATCAATCAACCTTCCCGATTAAACATGATCACTGATTGTTTGTGTGTTATATCCACAATCAATTTGTTCTTTTTGTCGCTGATGAGAATGCACTTTTGAGTTTAAAACACTCTGTAGAAAGTTTTGACAAAGCAAAAAGACATTGTGTTTTGTCAATAAACGTCTACTGGGATGACAGTCTTTAAAGACGATCACCGGCATACTGCTCGTGATATATTTAAACATGATCTGGAATGGTTATTTCGAGATATAAGATATTTGAATAACCTATCCATCGAAATGACAAAGTGACGTTTTTTGGAAAATAAAAAAAACAACTCAACTTGACAACAATTTACTAACGATTAAAAATAAATTTTACTATTTCGTTTGCTCTCTTTTGAGAATTAAATTGAAATAAACTAGTTAAAAGTAGCTGTAAACTTACCTTGATTATCATTATCATCTTATCTTTTGTTGTCAAATTTTAGAAGTGGTACTAGTCATGAATCCATTGGATGCCAGATCAATGTCAAAGGTTTGGACGTTTGTTACGCTACCTAAAGGTGTTGGATTCGATACTCGGGGTGATCAGTGATGTTCACTGCTTCCTAGTCACAAGTGATTAATCCGTAATTGTTTTCATTTTTGTTAATTTTACTTAAGATTGACAAATTATTATTTTTTGGTCAAAAAAACGAATAAAGACACACTATAATTGTTTAAATTTTAACAATGATTTCGGATTTCCAACAAAACGTTAATTTCACTATGATTTGTCAAAACAACTGCTAAAAAAAAGACTTAAAACAAGTTGATGCATCTAGAAAGATTCATTTGTTAATCTTGCTTTGCTCCTAGTGAACTCATTCACAAATGTCTGCCATGGAATTATTCTTTTCATGACACTAATTATTTATTTCCACTTCTTATTTGATATGTGTTCAGTTAGTTAATTCGTTCAAGTTACACAAATTTAACATTAATGTATTATCCCTGGATAATTGTGTTTTCATGTTCTTGGCTGTTTATTCTAGAATATTCTTACATATTCAACCTAAAAATATTCACATTATTTAGCACATAAACATCGCTTATCGGTTTTTTTATACTAAATGTTCTTTTCATTCATCTTCATTGACGAGACCTCTGCTGACGTTATGATATCAAGTGTTTATACAGATTTTTAATGATTTATATTATTATGTTAAAGTAGTAAGCAGCTGATGAGGAACCGTAATATATCTAATAAATTCATGTTATTTCGCTAAATTGATTGTTCTTGCTTCAGTTAAATTCGGTTAAAAAAATAAACATGACACTAAAACGAATAGTCTTTTTGACAACAAATAATAGACAGTTGAAAAAATTATAATGATAAAATCAAAGTTTATGAATCATTAATCAATAGAATAAACAATAGACTTTGAGAATTGAATTTCATTCTACAGAGATATAGAGCGGAAAACATCGTTATCACATTAAATAGATATGAAACTGTTGAAAATGCAAGACTAATTACATGTTTAGTAAAACATTACTACAACGACAGGTTGTACATTAAAATGTAGAATTTCAGTTTGTTTATATTAGTAGTCGAAAATTTCACTCATAAAAATCATCAAGAAGGGAGGTTTTTTTGAGATTGTTCAATCTACGAAGTCCCAGTGGGATTTACACACTTTCCACGCATTTTTCTCACCAGCTGTTTTGTGAAAAAACTAAAAAGTAACTGTATTGAGCAAAACAAGTTATTGGTTACATATCCTCTATTTCATTTAATCTAGAAAAGTGCATGCAGTGTGGGATCTCGATTATAAGTATCATCGACTTCCTCAAATAGCTTATCAAATTGACTTCTCCAACTAACATTTGACCTTGAAATGATATCTAGACACAAGTTTGTTACATACTTGGACTCACACAAACTATCAGGTTTTAATAAGGAGCCAATAATCAGTACAGTTCAACAATCTGATGAGTAAGACATCTATCATGGTTGACAGGGCTGACCATCTCGGAAATATGAACAACTGGATATCAATTCAGTGATTTCATGGAAAAATCTATTATATAAACTCTAATGGAAAAAAACAAGATTTAACAAGTCATCATGCAAAAAATGAGAAATACTTTTACCTCCACATAGAATCACAAAGAGATTATTTTTATATAAATTTCGTTGTATTTCAGTGAGTGCAGCAGCCCCAACTGGATCAATGTGTGTAATTCCAGATATATCCAGCAGAAGAAATCTTCGTAATTTTTCCCCATCGTGCTGCATTAGAAAGTCATGCAGGTCAACATGTAATGAAGGTAGATTTGCTTCAGTTTGACGATGAGAAAAATTACATTTTTCTGTCCTGAGTATCTGAAATGGTTCCGGTATATTCAAATATAGGTGAAGGATGGGGAAACAAAAATAGAAATCTAAATTGTATGTAAACAATCATCGAGTAACTGTATAGGACATTTTATTTATAATATCAATAACTAAATTTAGTTTATTCTCAACCTTATACCTGATCACAACTATGCCTGCAAAGATTCTACTGTTACATGTACCAAACCCGGTTTAGGAGGAGCTAAGGACGTTAGGTTAGCGACCACATCACTAAAATACAAATTTATTAAAAACACGCTAACCACAAAATACCATTTAAACCTTTTGAACTCTGTCATAAGAGTCAAACGGTCTTCATTTAAAAAAGCTATGAAGTTACATGGTGAAATCCGAGATTCTTTAGATAAAATGAAGCAAATATTAGATTCAGGAGAGTTTCTGTTGTACTCTGATCATGAAGAAGAAGAAGATGCTACGCACACACAGAGAGTCGCACTGATGGTATCCAACGGAGCATGTAAAGCACTTATAGGATGGGAATCTCATGTATCCACAATCATCAAATCGTCATTCAAAACGGATTAGGAGGAGATCACAATGAATCTTGTCGATTGCTATACACTCAACAATGAAAGCAATGAAGATGATAAAGATCAGTTATATGAGAATCTGAATTAGATCGGAGAGAAGCGTTCTGAAATATTTTTGTTATTAAATACCGGCTTGGTGAAATGGTTGCCTGAAAATTCGGTCAAGTCATTAATCTAAAATTTTATGTACAAAACATGGAAGGTGAATTCCTGCAATGTTTTCTTTCATGTGTTCATTGATAACCAAACACATAACATAATTTAAAGAATCGTGACATATTGGTTATAGGAAAAAAATATTGTGTGAGTAGTAATATAAACCATATTATTATTTTTGATGATGTCTGGTAAAATTTGTGAATGTTTCTTCCATAAGACTATTACATTTTTGCATCGTTCCTGTATGTATTTATAATTTTGCATAATATTATGAGTTTGAAAACATTAATATTAGTAAATTATTTAGCTAACAAATTTATATTTAACACTTTAAATGCATAAAAACGTAAGCGATTGGTTGCATGCTGAACTTCAGAGAATTTGGTTGAATCATTACTCTGGTGAATGAAATAGTCATTGATCCAAATGTCCAGTTATGATAATTAAAACCTGAATGGTTCACTTAAATATAATAATATCATATAAAAATAAATGTTCAGTACAGTTTATCATTACATACATCTATTTAATTAAAAAATATATAAAATCTAACATTTATTGGCAGCCTGTTTTTATTATCTTTCAGTATCTGACCATGTTTTTCGAAGATAAGAAATTTCACTATTGAACTACTTTATTGTGAATCCTTCGTTGTTACTTTGTATATGAATTGTATTGCAACGCACCCTATGACAGTAAGGGATATAGTTTAGAATCTCATAGATGGAAGCAATTTTTTCCCGATTTTAGATCTCCCTTGTTGAAAACGTGACAACTGGCACGAAACCTACCGATAGAAAGTTTAATCCTTTCCCTTCAACGCTTCACATACACTTTTTAGCATTGCTTGAAAAAGATAATAAATTTTTTTTAAAAGACATTAGTAAACAATTACTCACATCACTTGATTTACTGACAAAATTACTATTTCTCAATATGTAGTTATCATCGGTTTTTGTTCCATTCCTCTCATTTGAATTTTTCGCAAGTTCATAAATGTTATTCTTACTATCTTTTGTATTCACAGATACTTCATTTAATTGACAATGATTATAATATTCATCTTGTATTTTATCATTAATTGCATTGTGATGATTTGATACATTATTATTATTATCATAATTGAAATCTTCATCTAGCATCATATTATTAATTGTCTTGTAAACGCGATTTGTGAAGTTCTCAGCTGATGAAAAATTTAATGAACCTAGAACACGTATTGCTTTGATCGATGACAATAGATAATCAGATTGAGTTTTATCTATTTGCGTTTTGGTTAATAGCTTTATAAAAGGAAAATTAATAATATCCAATAGTATATACACAAAACCCGCAAAGAGTTTTAAAACAGAAATTAAAAACAGTTTCATAGATTTTAATTGGGATCATGAACCGATTAATGTTGGATCACTATTGAAAACCTGGAAGTACCACATGGTCGTTTCGTCCGAGTATGGAACACCTTAACAGCCCACCTCCAAGGTCCCGCACTCGGTAGTTTAAATCAAGACCTTTGGCCTCACACGCGAACGCTTAAACTATACACCACTGAGCCAGTATCCAACGGTGGTAATGTTTAACTTCAACCAATCCACGATATTTCGCGGTCGTCCTCCGTTATCTTCAGTAACTGCCTCACAAAGTCCTGGGTTCGAGTACAGAGTGCGGGATGGTGGATGTAGACTGCTGAGGAGTCCGATACCAGTACGAAACGAGCGTCTACTGTTTCCAGGTTTTCAGTGTTGATTTAACATTAACTAATTCATGATCTCAATTAAAAACTCAACAATCTCCACTATTTTCTAGTGGTAATTTCTTAGATGTCTCATGAGTACATTATATTATTTTTAAATAGTTATCGTTCATTGAAGTTTAGTGACACTAATCTGAGTCCATTTAGATTGGATGATGATTGTTATCGAAATATACGTACTGCCAATCCTCGCATACAATTATTGACTTAACTCGCGTTAGTGGATAACGGAATTAAATAAGTCAATTGAGAGGATAGACTGTGTATACGTATATTTCATACAGTCGTTGATCTGAACAGCCAATCAAAGAAACTCAGAGAAGGAAGCGAAGCGAAATGAAGTAACGCGCAGAGGAGAAGGCGAATGAGCCAACTTGATTTGATCAAGCGTAACTCAGTCAGATTAAAGACAAATTACTGACACATGATGAATAGAGTGAGTAATCAACACACGCAATCATATAAAAACAGTCGGGGTTAGTAAGTGAATAATCAACAAGGTCAAAATGTGACTTGAGAATAATGAATAAATTGGTCTGTTCAGAAGCTAGAATAACCTATGTAAGCTTGACATAAAACCAACCACTACAGAACGTCATTTACATTGTGAACTTGACATTATTCAAAGACTCAATAAGAACTATTGATCACCTAGAAAGCTGAACAGTAATAGTTTGGGATTTCTCATACTCTGAAAACATTCATATTTTTCATTGACCACGATATCTTTAAACCACTGCATTGACATCCAGCAGTGCATATTTTAAACCACAATATATTCGTGACAGTTCTATTTTCATGTTATCGACGATCTACTATTTATCGATTCGACCAACTAGAAAGTCAGTCACTGCTTCGATTCTCAAGCGATAGTAAACTATGGTAACAAGTAGTTCTTGAAATGTTACATAGATCTCGACAGTGCATTAAAAATTAACCACGATTTAGTCAGGTCATGACGGTAATAATTTAAGGAGCTACGATAAGTTACGGAGTACCATTACTCAACTTTAAAAGTATGCACTCTTCCAAGACAACTGATAAACACGCCTTTCAACTATGTGACTTTCTTCTGCGTAGTACATAGTGAAAGGTAAATTCGTAAACCAGTAAATATATTGGTAGGAAAAATAATACATAATAGATAAACGGACATGTATGACATTCTATTTGTGTATGTCGTTTCCTTAGAAAAAAAGAAAACATTTAATCGATTGGTATTTTAGACGTTTCTCTTCGATCTATTTTGGGCGTTCCCCTCCTATTATTTTTGTATTTTGTTGTTTGTTAAGAGAAATATTTTTATATATACATAACATACTATTGGGAAAAAAGTTACAAACAAATGAATTCAAGAATGGAATATTTGAATGATTTGTTCAACATGAAATCCATTTTCGTCATATGCGTTGGCCAAATGCAGCACGGGGATTATAGGTGTACAGAAGAATATTCTTTTCAATAAAATTTTTTCAGGTTCTACAATTATCTATCCAAATTACTAACCCAAAAAAAGTGGTCAGGTTTAGGGCAAAGTGCATTGTTTGAACTTGTAGCATGTTAAACAGTTTAAAATTGTTAATATTGAAATAACTCATATGTAACGTTAACTTGAATCAGCTTATATATTCAGTGAAATTTTAAAATTCATGATCGGGACAAATATGGGTCAGAAAAGGTGAGAGGAATAATAGTGCAATTACAAACAGGATCAAATGTTTAAAAGGCTATAATGTGCAAAAACTTTATATAAAATTAGTAAGGAATAATAAAGTCGGATGAATGCCAAATAAATAAATCGTGTATTCGGGAGACTAATAATGATTTGGAACCAAAATAAGAACGGTAATAATAATAATATAAAAATATGTGAATCAAGATAACAGATATTATATTTTAATAGTTTAATTCATGAGTCGATCTAGGCTAGGCCACCATTAAAAACCGGGGATCACTGGAAAGCCGTTTCGTCCTAGCTCCAAGTTGTATTTTCTAGAGTTCCAGTGAGAAGCCATGACCAGTGGAGTTCGATCCGTGTCCGGTGTGAAACAATTATGCGATTCAGATAATGGATAAAGAGTTGATCAAGATCATAGATCGATTGAATTTAGACATTAACACCGTTAAATACCGACACATTGGTCTAGAGGTTAAGTATTCACTCATGAGACCGAAGATCATAGGTTCGAGTCCCGTATTCAGGACCGTGGAAGTGTACTGCTGAAGAGTCCCATACTTGTACAAAACGACCGTCTATTGCTCTCAGGTTTTCGATGGTTTTCTAGCCAAGATTACTAATAATTGATTGACCGACCGCAGAGCTGGTGATCCAAGCTAAAAATCGATCTGTTTTAAGTTATAATTCTAACTAATGGCTTCCGTATCACCAATCCTGAATACTGAATATGCTAAGTGCTCAAACTACTTACCCTAGATAAATAACTTAAAATTTAAACCAGAATAACTATAATGCATCTTAGTTTCACTGATCAAATGTCTAATTAGAGATAAGATCTAACTTTCACCCTAGTTATTTTATTTGTGATTGTCATACTTTTGATCTAAGAAAAAATATGTTACAGAAGAAGAAAGGTTGAGAATATGTAGTGAAATACATTAAGGGTTACTGAGTTTTTCAGGATCAAAACGTGTGGAGACTTACATAATGAAACTATAATAATGAAAAGAGATTGATCAAATCTAAGAATAAACAATCTCTAGAAAGTTATAATTGCCAAAGTACCACTATGAATTATAATCCGTCATTAGTGTGTGAAATATGTTAATTGTTAAATTCTATCAATAATGAATATGAGAATGAGAGTGAACTTTTGAAAGATTAGTATTAAACATTGTATAGATCAAACGAAACATTCTTCTTGAGTTCGTTATATGATACTTATTCCATATGTTGTGTGTCTTTTATGAGTTTGTCGTTATGAGTAAAGAGACGTTTGACTGAAAAATCAAAGTTTCAATACACAAATTCCTAGGTCACTTCATCTTTTCCGTTTTCACTGTTGAGTAGTGTGCATTACCCAGAGTTTCTACTCAATTACCAGTTCATTTCATCGGTGAATGTTGACTATTACATTTAATTCTCATTAAAGGTTTTATTTCAGGCATAGAGGTTTCTCCCATAACTGTGTTCTATGAACATGGGACTATAGTACTTTATAACATATAAGACTGAAAGCATAAACATATTAAACTGAGAGCTTGAAACGAAATATCGAACGTAAATTATCTACTAATAAGCAACACTCATCCACTTAGTGGACGGATAAATTACCTACAGTGTTGTTTAAAACATGTTAATTGAACGTTGAAAATATAACGAACAAACTCAGCCAAAATCGACATTATTATTGGTTTACTTCTCATATTTTGTTTATTTGAGGGCACATATAATAGACTTAAACAACTTGATCGTCCATAATTTGATCTATCAGACATGAACAGCACCGGAAAACTTTATTGGGTGATCACTGAGTAGTAATCAATGATGTTCCTGTTTAATCCTTAGTATTAATCGATTTCTATCAATCAAGTCATGGTTACAGTTCTAATCGGCTTAACACTAGGGTCTGAACAAAAATGGAATGATTTCGGGCTATGGTTAAGTAGAGACTTATTTAACTTATAGATCGTATTCGTCTTAGAGTGACCTCATTTAAAGTACCACTGGAACTAAGACACACTAGATAGCTGTTACGTTCTAACCGAAACTCTTCAGAAAGAACACCCATGAATGAAAACTACAAATTAAGCTAAGCTATAATAGTTAGGTCGTTGTCACTTACCTCAAAATGTTCCTAAGGTTCTAGTAAAAAGTGAGAACTGATGGGATTCAAATACGTTGGGAATTGAAGTAGTTTTCACCAACAGCATTGTATGATCGTCCCACTGTATTCCATATTGATTGGATTAAAGATTGTATTCCTGGACTTTAACTCGGTGGTTTCAACAGTTAAATGTTCATCACTAGGCTTTAAAGTATTAAACCCTATCCCCAGTGGGGTTGTGGTTACCCATTGTAGAGAAGTCCCATACTAGATCAATGCAGTTGTCTAGTGCTCTTTTGTTTTTAATAGTACCCCAATTATGAAAAATCTGTGACGAATACTACTTAGAAACATGACATTAGTTACTATTCAGTGAATAATCCCCATAAATATTTTGTTCCTGCAGGAGAATAAAAAGCGCTAGTTAGTTGGATAACTATGCGATAGATTTCCGTAACTTAAATTTTTTGGGAAAAATATGTATAACAGTCACCGAATTCGAGTATTTGCAAATACATCAATAAACTAACCTAACATTGAATTAATAATTTATTCATAATAGATGTTTTTCAAAAATGCACAACAAATTATAAGTTGATGAGACTGTTAAGAAATACTAACTACGCGACTACATATGGAAAATGCACTATATTATACTAATGAAGCATAGAAAGAAAGCAACTATTTTCAGTTACAGGAATGACAAATTATTCTTAGGAAAACACTAAACAAATCACAATGCTGACATACGGAATTTGATGTACTGTATTTGTAAAGATTCAAAACCCAATACAAAATGAATTAAAACTTCACCCTATTGCACAAGATAGTGGATATCAGGACTCAATTGCTGAGTGTATAACGTGATGGAGTTTGACGCGAACAGTACTGGGTTCGAGTCCCAGAGTGAACATCAACTCTTAAACGCAGGTAAGTCCAGCTGAAGAGTCTCAAATAGGGCAAAACACGTGTCCTGAATTTCACTGCTGGCTACCATTTATCTCTATTTATTATGCTTGTGACTTAAGTCAATATCGAGGCAATCCGCGCAAGATGCTCATGTGCCGATAACAGATTGATTGATTTCAGTCCTAAACATCAATGAAAAGATACAAACAACCAATTCAAAATAAATTAATAACAAGTTAGCTTACTTCATAATGCTTATGAACATAAAGTTCTGTGCCTGAGATATTGCACAATTCCAGTAATTTGATACTTCGCTGTCTTTCCGTTAACACAATAAGACAAGAGATTAGACCAACTAACAGACCGTAAGTTACATCAAGTATGATAGTTCCCAGAAATGTTACAGTGAATAGAAACTGTTCAAAGAGAAAAAGATTGAACTTCCATGAAATAATGTGTTATCTGTCTTAATTTCATTTCGTAAGCAATTTAAACGTTGCACTTATTGTTTGTTAAATACACAATGTCGATCAACACGACATAAAGATATCAAATTAATTTTGTTATCTTTTGCAATCTGAGTGATTATTTTAATTGTTAATATGATATAATAGATAATATTGTAGCTCATGTTAAGGATTCTGATAGTGTTCTATTCGTTGAGCTGAATTTCTTGATCTTGGATTAATCATTGACTTTCTCAAGAATATCATTATCACACACTCCAGTAAGAAATAAATTACTAGAAAATTTCCAAAATCGTCTGAACTGCAATTTCGTCGGTTGCTTTTCATTGATATGTGGTCGTTATTCTAATGTTTTTCTTGGTCGTTTTCAACTATCATCTGATCGCTGATCTTTCAAATGTTTATCGTCTTCCTTATTGCTTGGTAGACTGAGTCGATTTCGATGTCTGTTTATTGATCTGTGGCCAGAATGTTAGAGTTATAGAAACCCTCTTGTTTTCTTTCTGTGTCCACTGTCCAATATTTTGACTTTTCCCCAATCGAAAGCATGTCGATAGTTGTCTACATGCATTGTTACAAGCGAAGCTATGTATTGGTGTTTAAAACCTAACTGATGTTCATGTAGAGTTAGATGGAGAGGGCAGTCACATTGTCGTGTGAAGTGTTGCAAAAAGTTGTTTCCATTTTTGTTGTATATGATGTTTAGTTTGTTTTTGTTTGTTCCTGTTTCCTTCGGTCTGCATACTTACCCCACCAGTCCTAGCAGCTAGAGCTTAACTTTTAGCTCATTGGGTCGAGACTCAGTGCTCTACTCACCAAACTTTATTCTGTTAGCTTCATTATGTAACCATATTCTAATACCACTGATGGACAACTGTCTCACATGTGAATTTTATTGATCACGTCTTCTTACTGAAACTACAAGATTAATCTCACAATTTTGTTACTAATGTGTACATTATTACTATTACTAAAGACGGTTTGCGAAGATTTCGACTAATATGAACTAAATTGATAACATAAAAAGTAACAGCCTTTTAACTAACCACTTAATGTAGTTTAATAGTCATTCATTTCACTTTTCTATAAATTTACAAGAATGAACAAGTTTATCAAAAGTAAATTATTTGTTAAGTGAACTAAGCTTTATATGTACATATAAATGAAAGACAACGTTGTGTTACTTACAAAATCTGGTTTATAAGTATTCCATAGATATGGTAGTTTCTTCGGTTGTGTCAAAATATTTTTCAATGCTACCACAATTATAGCAGATAAAATACACTGGAAACAAAAATACAATTATGAATAATGATCCAATGCTTTTTTTATGGTTTATTTCTGTGTTTACTTTTTGTTTTTAAATATACATTACCGCAATGACCAGATTCTCACAGGATATGGGCTTCCACAACTAATGTCGACATATTGTAGAGATCCCCAGTGCAACAATAGTTTAGACAGTAACTAGCAGTGGAATCTAAAAATCTGAGTTTTGTTTCATTCGTGGTTCATCTAATTGTTTTACGGGAGTCTCATTGTGCATGTTCCTATTGAGTTTTAAGCATTGTAAAATTCACTTTAAATGCCAAGGAGTTATGCATTACGCAGTAGAATCACGATAATCACCGGATTATTTAGTGAATATTATATTTTAATATTTGTAACATCAATTCATCAAGGCACTGCTTTCATACAAGTACATATGACTGACGAGTCTTGAATAAAAGAAAAGAAGTTTTTTAAATTCCACTGTCATAATACAAAAACTTTTTTTCATTGAGTTGAATACATTATTGAAATAATCAGTATTTAGTTCCAATTGTTTCTTGAAGAGAAATATTTCGGTTTACTTGCAATAATGTAAATCGATGAAGTATGAAGTTGACTAATGTGGAAGTCGAAATTGCGGTACCCTATTCGTGTAAAAAGTAACTTGTTATCTAACATATCATGTGAAAAAGTTTTAAGTCAACAACTATTGTTCTGTTCGTGGGTTATGAAACAGTTATGCTATAAACAAACAATATGTGTATACACTGTGATATTTTATAGATAACAACAACAAACCTTTCAAGATTAGTCATGTTCCGTAAGTAATTTACTACATTTAATAAAATATCCCAAAGAATTTCGAATTTAATTTAATGAATTGCATCTATGAAATAGATTATCTTCTGGAAAACTCTTCGAAAATGAATAGTTCTCAATAATTTAATTATTGTATATTTTTTAAGATAAGCCATGAAATGGTTGATAAGTCTGGATATCGCTTAAAAATTCTCACCTTATTAAAACACAGATACATGAACGAAGTATATTTTTTTCAATAATTTCTCTTCTAGTTCTATAATTATATATCCAAATTAATAATCCATAAAATAAAAGCCTTAAGGCAAAGGCTTTTATTTTAAATTATAGAATGTGAATTTGGGATTGTTTGTAACATAAAATAAATTTAAACTTAAATCGTCAGACATCACATCTAGTCCCGACCTCCGGTCAAGAACTTGAATGTTTCAAATCAAATCTAGTTGATTGCTGCTATCAGTTTAAGAACAGTAGATATAACTACAAAAGCATTTTAACTAAAAAACGTGGGGCTATTAATGAACTTATTATTGATAAAAATTTGTTTATTACGAAACCTGTTAAAGGAAGAGAAACTGTCCTACTTAACAAAAAAGACTATATTGACAAGATGAAAAACATCTTGACTGATTATCTAAAATACCAGAAACCGAAGGACTGAAAAGATATCAGTAATAAGTTAGAGAATGAATTGACCAGATCTTTAAAAAAATTCAGAGTACAACAGGTAATTCCATCAAACATATGCGAAACAATTAAACCGATATGTACCCATTTACTTAGGTTATACGAACCAGCGAATGTACACAAGACCAATTTTGGATATGTACAATTCTTCATATCATACTGTAGCAAAGTGGTTAGTAACCATTTTAAAATTACTCCACAAACACCTAGTAAAGCATAGTATTAATGATGCATTCCAGTTCATCTACAAGACCGAAAACATATACTCTAAAGGATAAACGATGAAACCTGTGGAGATAATCAAGGAATTTTTGCTAAAAATGTAAACTTCAAATTAAAAATTTGTAGACAAATGGGTGATTTCGCGATGAGTTCACTACTAGGTCCCATATTGGCTGACATTTTTCTCACCAAACTACAAAACGGTCCACTGGCACAGCAAACTGGCAAGTTTTTCATTTTATTGCCGATATATGGACGATGCATTCATCCTTTGTAACGACCATACTGACCTGATAGAAACACTTGAGTGACTTAATGAAGTTTATCCGTCTATAAAATTCACACGTGAGGAGGAAAATAGAGACAGAATAGTCTTTCTAGATGTTCTACTTACAATGAGAACAGATGGATCACTAAGAACAAACTTAAACAAGAAAACTACTTGGACTAGTCAATAAACAAATTTTTATATTTTTATTTCTTTACAATAAAAAGTCAACCTGATTAAGATACTTCATTACAGAATCAAGACCATTTGCTTCCTAAATGCGGTTGAAGAGGAAACAAAGGCATAGTGTACTACATTGAAAGAAAATGGGTATCCGGAGAAATTCATAAATAAACATTTAGCCGAGAAAAGAGAGCATAAGGATTCTCTAACTGCGAGTAGAAAGTCACTGTATATGCGCTTACAATTTAGAGACGATGCATTCAGTGAAATGCTAATACTAAAGTTGAATAGAGTAATACAAAGAACTTTTAATGCACGTAAACTACAACTTTCTACACATCCTATGATCACTTTGAAATTGAAATATAAATTACCTAGACTAGCCATTTCTTCCTGTATCTGTCAATTCAACTGCTCCTGTGTAACGAGTTATACTGGCAGGTGTTCTAGGGATTTGTATTTTCATGGTAAAAACGGGCCATAAAGCCAACATGGAGCAATCAATCATATAATCTCTTATAAAAACGGAACTTACTGTTTTGATAATCCTTTAGTTAACAGTTTAATGGGAAATCTATGGAAGTGATTTGATTCCTAAATACTACCAACCAAACTTACTTCATGAAGCCTAATAACCCATGAAATTCTCTTTCACTCTTTGTCAGGTGATGCGAAACTAAGAACCGATTACGAATATTTATGGGTCAGTGTACTTTGCATTCCTGAAAAAAATGAGGACGACATCCAAACAAATCCGATACCACACAATTCACCTTTGAGAGGTGGTCCTTAATTATTTAATCAACAAACCAACAAAATATTTTTTAAGAGTTAAGCTGAATATTCACAAATACATAAAACAGAGTTGATCTGCTATCATATGTATACAAATAATAGCTTTCAGATAAACAACCACTGAAAATCAGGATAGTCGTTTCATTATATTATGTGAATCCTCATTAGTGCTCATCCAAGAACCAGCTTATAGCAAACGCTTCCAATGGCTGATCTATCTGACTTCAATCAATTTACGAAAAGAGTCCCGGATTTTTAGTACCCAGTGGAGTTCAGAAGAGTTGGATGTAATGCAGTTACTCACTAAAGACAATAGAAAGTAGTTGTTCAATATATTGAACATATTGAAGTAAGACACATTAATCACTGAGTGAGAATTTTGTAATATAAAGACTAGGCTGCTAAAGGTCCCGGGTTCGTCTCTTTGTGGTAGGATCATGATTGTTCACTGCCGAAAAGTCAAATACCAAGACGAAACGGCTGTTAAGTACCTCCGGGTTTTTATTATTTATTTAACTTAGGCTGCTTCTTGATCTTAGTGACATTCAGTAATCTTCATAAATTTCCATACTGATTAGAACCATATTGATGTCAAAATTTTTAAGTTACATGATAAAGTGTCTGTAATATTTAAGGTACTACTATTAACAAAGTACATGCTAAATACTCGAACTCACTGATGGAGTTGCTTCAAAATACGGGCCCAAAAATAATAGCACAAATACAATCAACATTGAACTGAATATACCTGATAGCTGCAAAATAAAAGTAAGTAGATATTTACAGTTAAATTATCCTGAAGAGTACGATCTAAATTTGAAATTTTATTTGAAGTACTCGCCTCATTACGTTGCTACCATTACCATTAAACATAAAAATAAATTCTCTAATAAATGTCAATTATTTCAATAACAGACGTATAAATTAATAAGTTTATTTAGCAAACCTACTGATGACGGAGCATACATGTCAAAAAGCATTATACATGAATTTTGAAATAAACTTTCAATGACGAGTGGTTGAAGAAAACCTGTAGTAAAGCTTGGATATTAATATTAAACTAATTGATACTAGTCATTATTGCCTATTTGCAGTTTTAAGGGATCTTATTTTGTCTTTTGGATTCATAACGGTATCATTAAATCTCTAGACCAGAGACGCCACCACCGTGCTAGTAAGACTTCAACTGAACTCGTAGAAGATGTTTACACTGATCAGTCTTAGTTAGCTGTAGGTAATCAACAGGAAATCCAAGACCTTAGTCTAGTATTATTGACACTCATCAGTAAGGCTCACCCGCAGTCATGAAGAAACTCATGCTCCCTGTGAGATACAAACACACGTCATTTGGATTCATAGTTTGAGATCTACCATTGAGCTTCTATGGCAGTGACTGATCCCCTAAATAAATTGTCTACTAATTAATCATTTAATAATCGATAACTTCATGTTTTGTGATTTCTAATTCAGATCAAGTTTTATGCGTTGAGTTAAAGTATGAGCACTTTGCTAAATAATATAATATCACATTGCAGTTTGTCCAATATTTGATCATTTCATCTTATATATGTTAACCATGTAAATCCGTTTGAGGTCTTGATGAAATAAGATTTGTTTAAAAAAAAACAATCGGACTAAAATACATACAGACAAATTAAAATATTAAAAAAACATTTTGTGGTCATGTTTTATGAGAAAAGAGAGAAAAGAAGGTAATGATAATGAAGAAGGATGGAAAATGAATCAATGAATTACTCACCGGTGTTCTGGTTTTTGTTCCCGCTAATACCATACTACGAGAAAGACTTCCAGATTGAACGAAACAAGAGAAAAATGATGTAAATGTATTTATAATACCGAGTGATAAGATTTCCTGAAAGGGAAAAATTATATATATTCAAAGAAATTACAAACCAAGAGTGTATAGGTAGGCGACTTTACCAGAAAATCTAACGAGTTATTATTATCTCGTCAGGAATATATGAACATGATGATAATAAAAATCCATGGTAGAATTAGGTAAGATAACGATTATGAAATTATCAAACTTCTATTTTAACTAGACTAATAGGGATTTCTAGAGTAGTAAAATATCCTATTCAAATGTAACGGGAAATGTTAAGTAAATAAATTGTTATATGCCAAAAAATTTCCGGAGTTAGCGTATATACTTAGTAAGTTGAGGTACACTTTGTCATTTAGTTCATGGATCGAATGGAAAGTTTGATATCTTCAGAATATTATTCGCTGTTATTAGCAGATGGTAGTAATCGAATCCTAACTATTTTTACTGATTACTTCATTTTAAGGTGATATCTATCATAAAATATCAAAGGCTTATACAGATTACCTGAAATGAATATAACGTTAATGAAACAAAAATCAGGTTATATATATGCACACAAATATGGCTTAACTGAATCATCGATAAAACTTTACACTTTAAAGCCAGTCATTTAGTCATGAGTAATGTAGAACATGACATATACATGGATCGACTCAAGTTACATGTACCATATAACCACATCTAGATAAAATTATCAGACCGAATTTCAGTCATATAAGTAGTAACATTATTATTCGTAGTAGAAGAAAGTGAACATAAACAGTATGACTAGAACAAAGAATAAGATCGCGGGAAAAAGTAGAACTTTTATGATAAAGTGCGAGTTAATGTCTATAACCATTGGTTATGATGATCACAAGTAGTCTATACCTACCCATGTGGCTTAACTCAACAGTATGTGACTTCATGGGCTAATGACGTCTTGTTTTGGTGCTTTACATATAAAGAAAATTACGAGTTCTCGTCTGAATCATTGTAATACTTAAATTGCTCGAATACAAGCAATACTAAATATACGACCAGTAATTGTGTAGTTTGTTTGACAAATGGTGTCCTTAAAATAAATCTCTATACCTTTTCAGCTTCAGTTCCTAAACTTATTGATCAGATAGCATAAAAATTGATCCGGAAATTACTTGTTATTGTTCAAATTTAAGTTTATTTAATACTGACATGTTTCACAGAAGGCTTGGTGTTGTTTCTAAAACTAATAAATAAATTTTTTGTAAGGGTTAGTATTTTCCCGTTGTTGATGTGATGTACCTAAACTGGTCAGCCTCTACATGTTTATGTGCATCCCAATAGGATTGCTTTGATATTATCATATATTCACAGGATTTTATTAAAGCTAGTTAATAGCTAGGATCGGGATCCGGGATTCACGTTTATCTCTTTCAGTACGCGTCAGGTGGATGCACTTGATTTCACTATGTTGTCTACACGTAATTGTTCAGTTCTGAAATGCCTCTCGATCACAGACTAACATTCTGTTGTGAGAAACTCTTGAAAATTAGTGAATAAGCCAGTATTTAATTACATTTAAAACTGAAAACTTTAAAACAAGAATGAAACAGTTGTCTAGTGTTTTCTTGTAAAGAAAGCTAAACAATCAGATGAAAATCAAGCATTGATTGGTGAATAAATCAAGAAACGAATTAAGTAGAGAGATTCTGCTAAAAGTATAGTAAATTCAGTCAATAATATAGATGAAAATAAGATCAATAGTCATCAAAATACAAGTCGGTGACTGAGAGATCATGGTTTGACAGTTAATCAATTCTTATCTGAAAGACATCTAAAAATCTCAACTTTAACGTACTTGTACACTTGAAAAGAAAAACATATAGATACCTGTAACTATGCACAAAATCACATATTCTTTATATTATATTTCGACTTACATGATTAAAATTAACTTTATTTCTGTACTTTAAAGAGAATAATTTAACTAAGGAAACTGACAGGAACGTACTAACAAATCCAATTAGAAGAGCATCTGGAATTAAATCTGGAATTATGCTCCAATGGGGTGCTGTTACTTGTGGCATTCTATCAGTTGTGAGAGGGAGGAAATGAAAAGCAATACATGAACCCACTATATTATAGCAGATGAATACGTTATATAGATTTTAAATGATCATAAGAACGAATTTGTAGTGATCAAATTAAACTGTTAGTGTAATGTAATTTTTGGAGTCATTGGAAACAAGGGAACGTCGAACAGTTGTCTCACTCCTATATGAGATTCCTCAAAAGTACGAGGAGTCGTCAGAATACTACTTAAAAAAATCGACTGAACTCTAAAGATACTTCGACCACTTAATAACCTTATGATCACTAGTTACTAGTTTCATGATGAAATCCTCAAATTCTAGTGGGGTAGCCATGACCAAATGAGTTTAATTATCTAGGGGATAGAACTATAATCACACAGTATTAAATAAGCATTAAGTTATAATGTCAGTCGATTGAAGGTTAAAGCATATCGCATTGGTTACGAACTTAGTCGTCTAAGCGTAATGTTCTCAACGTTAGATATGAAGTTTTTTCATTCTACTTATGGAGATGTCTTAACAAGACTCTACCCAGGAGCCCCATACTAGAACAAAACAGTTGTAAAGTGACTTATGGTTTTAAGTACAGCCTAAACTAATGTCCATCAATGGTAAATACCTTTAGCAAGTTTGCACGTCTGCACGAGCATATGTATAATTTGTAATATGAATTTTTCGTTAAATTATCTTTATGGTTGATATTGTTAATTTTGAATAAGCAATATTTCAGTGTTATCATTCTGGTGTTCTTCTGCTATCTACATCTCACTTTGGAGAATACCTTCATTTCCATACATAGAAATAATCACAGCGATATATATATATATATATATATATATATATATATATATATATATATATATATATATATATATATATATATATATATTACGTTCTCTGAAATGGATGGTTTGATCATGAATCAATTATTGTTTTTCTAAATGTCATCAATTGTAAATCAGTTATACAACTCATTAATCATTAAAGCATTCATTTTTCGGGAAATCGACCTTAGTTTGGAGATTACAACATATTAAGGGTAATTCAATTCATGAGCTGTATCTTAATTAGAATACCTTGAGACATAGTAGTATGTAAAATTAAGTATCAAGCCTTAAGCGATATGAATTTCTTTTAAATTGTCATATATCTGTTGGTTACACAAATTCGTAAGTCCGGAGAAGTACAAAACTAATTGAACACTGAATTTAACTAGTTTCATTTAAATCCCTATTGTAAATCAGAAGTACTTTTCTGTCTGAAATGATATATAATGAAATTATTTCAGTATCTTTATTTGTATTTCACTCTGATAATAATAAAAACGCACTAAAATTGGTAAGCTATATCATAGTTTAAGTATTTTCTTTTCATATTCTTCCAAGTCTCTTAACTTCATTTACTAATCACATAGTAGTGAGCCACAGTCAATGTTTCAGAATTGTGTATTGAAGAGTATATAATTTTTATGTTAACCTTATTATTTGTGTCATCTACTCAGTATAATGTTACTTTTTTCCACGTCCAAAGAAACAGTCTCCAACCGTTTTAATACGGATTATGAACGCTATTAACAGGGTGCATGTAACCTATATAATGATCGTCATGTATTGAATTGAGTTTTACAAACCCTCACAGTTGTTTTATTAAGGGTATTAAATCCACACATAAAACTCCAGAAGTTTTTGTTTTTAGATTTAAATCACTCTATGGAGTCGGTCGAAAATTAATGAAAATATTTCAAAATACAAAATCTCTTGTAGATTTGTTATTGAATACATTCAACTATGTACTTACCCGCTCGCGATATATCCTACAATTGAAACATTCTTAGTAGAGTGTAAATTTAATGTACCAGAGATTATAGTGCCTAAAGCAACCTGATATGAGAGGTGAAAATGAATTGTGATTAGATTGCTTTGAAAGAAAACAGTAAACTAACAAGCAATTCAGTAATAAATGTCGTTAATCAAAGTACATTGTACAAGAATATTACAGCGTACATCTAGTTTACTGGCGTTTAGACAATCAATATCAGTCTCATTAGTTTAAAATAGTCCAATTCATGTATTAATATTCATAATGGAAATTAAAATTTTTCTCAAAGATCTCAACGTCAACTATATTTAAGTAATACAAAATTATCTCGATTATTTGCCACGTTTCGCATAATTAGAAAACGTTACGATGACCTAGTAGTGGTTTTTAGTTTAAAGTATCTCTGAATCAAGTATTTATTACTTGCTTGAACTTACTTTCAGCTAATTGAGTCATTAGCAGATATATAAATTGAACATTAAATACGAACGTGAAAATTGATTTTCTATTATGTAAATGGTCATCTTTTCAACTTAAATACGGTTTTGTTCTGGAATAAAAATTAACAAAGGGAACAATAAAATTGTATATTCTTCGCCATTATTCGAAACCTCCTATCCTCCAACAATCTTAAAATAAATTGAACCCCAGAACCTTGAAGTGTTGAGAAGAAGAGTCGAAATGAGATTGAAAAACAAGGAAAACTACTTTTGGAAAAGTTAATTACTATGTTTTCAATGTGTTTTTATTAAAATTATGGTTCATATTTATTGCAGTAAGTACTCGACAACCAAGACAGCCACACTCTTTTTAAAAGCATAATTTCGATTTTAATTAATTTGGTATATCGCTCAGTGTTAGTTCAATAATATCGATAACAATCATTTCACTCCTGAAATATCAGAACTCCACTAGTCAAAATTTCTCACTGGGACTTTAACAACATCTTGAAGTGAATTGACTATCACTGTTTGAGTGGAGCTTCCTCATAGAGACTGATTTAATTTGTGTGTTGTATGAGTACAGAACTCAGTATTATTAGTGTGGGTAAAATTTACAACTCCAGATTCATATTTTCAATCTTTCGCATTACTTCGATAAGAAAAGCGTTACAATACTTAAAATAGGTGGCAAAAACCTTTATCCTTTTGGTTATTTCATCATATTTTTATTGAATTTAAGAAAAGTAATCCTCATGAATTATGATTACTTATTTGTATTGAGTAAGTAGTAAATTAATACTCTGTTCAAAAATCGATTTTGTAATAAGTTACGAAGTTTAAACAGAAATCAGATGACTATGGTCGTTGGATATTGTTATTGATCATGAGCGTGAATAATAATTTATGTTGAGGTATCTATGGGTCTATTATTTTCCTCTGTTTTTATATACACTACACTTAACTCTTTTATAGTGTGCTTTTCTTAAAATTGACCTTTGCGTACTGTTGATATATGAAGAAACCTAGTAGATACAATCTAGAGATCAATACAAAACAGCGTTGTCTAGATCTACAGTAAGGATTTCATAACTAAAATATCTGTCTCACAGTACACAACACAGTTAAACGTTTCAGATTTGTTTGAACACAGTAAAATGATAATTAATTTGATTAAAAAAATGACAAACATTTACCAAAATCAATTCACTAGGTATTGGAATCTTCAAATCTATATATCGTTTCAATAGGGGTTCAACACAAAATTTAACGATCATTAAGAACGCAATCGATGCAGCAGATATAAGTAGTGTGAACAAATTTGTCTCACGTATATTTTTGAACAAATTCACATAGACCTGGAATAGTAAACGATACATGTGTACATTCGATATATTAAACAGGGAATTGATTTACCAAATATATCAAAGTAAGCATTTATTTTGAGTTTAAGACTTAGTTGTGAACTCAACCTGTTACGTCTCAGTGACCAATCAATTGTAAACATCTCAGTCCTACAGGGGGTCAGTCGTCGCTTGAATAAATCAGTGGTTACGTCTCAAACTGTGGTGTTAGGTGATGCGGGTTCGAGTACTACGGAAAACATTAATTCTCTTAAGATTGCAAGCATGTCTCACTGGTGAGTCCTAACTAGTACTAAATTTATATTCATAGTTTCCTAGCGACTACCTCCAATTACTTAACAACTGAGTTGGATAGAAATATTTGATACTAATACATTATGATGACAATCATAAATGACATTTCTTTGAGACTAATCAAAAAGTTTATTCTTAAATCAAATACACTTGTTATCAAATGCATTCGCGTATAACATTAATCTAGCAGCATCGAAAAACTGTTGAAACTAAATAAATATAGTGTAAAATACTTTAAAACGTATAACTATTGAAATACTGACCGATAAAGAAAGATAATAAACAACCCTGTATTTCAAATAAAACTGAGTGTTGGAGTTGCTAAATCCTTAAATATAACATAATATAGAAATGCGAATCGATCAGATTTATTTGAAGTGATTTCCATATAGTTCTTTCAGTATTAATTATTTCAACAGGTATTTTGTTTTTTCGGTGTTCAATGCATTTTCATTTCCGTTGCTTCATTCAGTGTGATTTTTCATCCAAGTAATAGTTGATCGACATGTGGAATTCTTTAACTAACATTCATTCAAAATTTTATTTTAAACAGTTGAAGTTGTCTTCAGCTATTTTTCATGAACATACACCGTATAAAACAACCTAACGTATTGGATGGAAACTACAAATATAGTGAAAGCCAAGACTTGGGATGAACTTTTCAAGAACAATGACCCTAATACGCAACACTTACTCAATAGGTGAACGGAAAAGTAACTGGAAGTGTAATGTATAGCACAAATAAGGAGTAAAACCCCAAAGCAAATAATCGTTTCAATAAAAATGATTTCTACGGACTTTGTATGACGTTATGGATTCATACTGCTGTCCAGTATTTCCTAACTTCCAGTAACTCCATAGAAAATTTGAAAAGTTTTCAGAGTACAGAATACTAAAAAGAAGAAAGGCCCATAGGCGATAAATAAATCCTGACCTGACTGCTATGTATTACTAGAAAAATTATGCGATCAATTCTCAAGTTTTAGGTTACAGATTATAGCCTAATTCTTATTTCTTGATTTAAAATCAACCTGTAGTTATGATAAAAATGTTCATTTCAACTGTCTCTATTGACAAGAAAATAGTAGTCAGGCAAAAAGATAAAAGAAAAGTATGGCCGATGTTACGTAATAAGTTTATAAAATTTATAAGTAAAACCAAAAGAATGGAATTTTCTTCAAAATCTCATCACTTTTTTCAACCTGATTACTAGATCTTGTTTATAAATGTCAACATCATTCACCATACAAGTTATATATTATCTCGAACCTACATGATTTGGTAATATGGCAAGCATTTCAACTCCCATACAAAGCGAATTATAAAAATCTATCATAAACAATCATAGGTAATAAAAGTTATTACATTTTTCCTGCTCAATATGTGTGGTACTGGCTTAAATCAGGTGCATTCATACAATTTGAAGTTAAACCCTGTCTACTTGAACAATGAATCACTAAGCTTATTACCTGAAATTGTTCAAACAAACTGCATAGAGACATTCTTTGACAGAGAATATCTGCTTGAAATATACATGGAACCCAACTAACGATTTTGACTGGTGTCACCACTATCCTGAAAAGAGTTATATGGTGTGATTTTCGATTAGTTAACTGATTAGTACCTAATGTGACCTTACTTCCGGCATTCCAGCATTATAGCTAATGTGACGAAAGCTCTGATTCGAATTTCTAACGGTTACTTTTAACCCCAAGTCTTATTCTTAATTCTTTACGCTACTTGATAACGTCTTTATGCCTTAATAGGTGGTTGGAGTATCTCAAGGTGACTTTCATATCACTCAAACGTTGTCGGGAAATTCTAGTCTTGCAGACCGGTGACATTAAGATATTAGCCTTTAAATGAACATCAACATATATGAAGCGTGTAAATAACCCCATTTGATATATATATATATATATATATATATATATATATATATATATATATATATATATAACAATCAGTACTGATAATGTTTAAATTAATTACAAGAAATGACCATAAAGGTGACTAAATAAACAGTTTTAACAGTAGTTGTTTTCACTTATGGAAACAATTATGTTTAGTCTAATTAAAAAGAATGTAATTAACAAATTACAGTGTAGTCCATGCAGATGACCCTAGAAATCAATTCGCTAATAAATAAACATCTCCGTGAATATACTCGAAACATATTAATACTTGTTTTGAATTTTATACAAAAATCAATTAGTTCTTTACTACAAACAATCAAATAAACCAATGCAATAAATACACAAAGTAGTTTATATAGCCATAGACTATTTGTTGGTCATAATTTGTGATACGTTTATAAGAAACTTTTATGAAAATAAAAATGTCAAACAAATAACAGAATTTATTTTTTGAGGATTATTGAGACTAGTTTAACTTGTTGAAGGGGTCTTGTCACATAAGATAGATCCCACTAGTGATTAATTTTGAGATAGGCTTTTAAGTTTTATAGTGAAAAATTGTAATTTCTAAAGTCTATTTATGTAGACTTAGTGAAAATAAAGTTATCTGACTAGACAGGTATGTAAGTATGACTATTTTTTCAGTAAACATCTATGTAATATATACATTTAATAAATAACAAACATTTATAAACAGTTCACAAGTAGTCACATTTACAATTTTGGTTAACATTAAATGCACGGCCATTTTTTTATTTTATTTTTTCGAGTGAAACTTTTTTTCGTCCCATTCGAAAAAATTTTTCATCCCCATCTTCCAATAATTTTCATTCTGTTCCGTCCGATCAAATAGCTAGTTTTGAGTTCGTTATAATTGGTCGTTTATTTCTTAAACTTGATATAAAATGTCAGGACCTGACGACAGAGCACATTTTCTTCCAATTACTGCTGATGGAAGTGCCTGAATTTTTTGTCCATGCGAAGCAATGTTTCATTTATTTTGTGTTTACGACCCATCACCACTTGCCTATGGAATTCTCTATCCCATATGCGGCGCTATAACGGAATCATTGCAACGCCTTTGTTCATGAAATTCGGAACTGTTAAGAGAACGAGTAAAGGCCCTTTTTAGGGCCGTAAGCACAAAATAAATGAAACATTGCTTCGCATGAACAAAAAATTCAGGCACTTCCATCAGCAAATATCACAAAGTCTGTTGTCATACGCGTTTTCGTCGTCTCGTCCAGTGAACTCCTCTGAGTTAATCGAAACAATTTCTTCTTCGTCATTGCTTAACGTTGCATCCATATCAACGTTATTCTGATAGTTGGTAACTCACAAAAGATGAAGGAAGGACAGTGAGTGTTCAGGGAAGTCCTTTATGAAAAATTATAATAACACTAATCAAATTACCTCATTCGTCTACTCGTCTGTGAGGAACCGCTAGGTGTTCTAAGACCATTTCTCCAACATACGTATTTAATATACGGCTTCCGATCTCTATGGAAATGAGAATCTCTCACCACATAATGGCAGTACGTAACTCTTTCATAAGTTCTAACGGCGCTCTTCAAGTGATTGAGACGCTACGAGATACAATGTGCTCAAGTATAGGTTATCGGTTTCTGTGACAACGTGGAGAACGACAGAGCTCGTGCTTTGCACCTTACTACCGCCCGTAATTGGAAGAAAATGTGCTCTGTCGTCAGGTCCTGACATTTCATATCAAGTTTAAGAAATAAACGACCAATTATAACGAACTCAAAACTAGCTATTTGATCGGACGGAACAGAATGAAAATTATTGGAAGATGGGGATGAAAAATTTTTTCGAATGGGACGAAAAAAAGTTTCACTCGAAAAAATAAAATAAAAAAATGGCCGTGCATTTAATGTTAACCATGTGGGCTTGACATGGTGCCAACCTCTACTCCATAATACTCAAATTTAGTGGACTGTATTTTTCAAATCTGATCACTATATGTAGTCAATCAAACCACATGTGTATAGAAAGATATTCTGGTCTAATATTAGTAAAAACTAGGAAGCATTAGAGTTCAACCATGTTCGGTATCAGGAAGTTACTCACTGTTAGCATCGGAAGATAGGTGCCTAATATCGCTAATTGATTGAAGTTAGAAATAGAAATTACTAAATAGAGGCCCAGTGACTCAAGTTTTAAGCACTTATATAAACATTTGGAGGTCCTGGACTAGATCTCAAATGAGATCGTGGGTGTAGACAGGTAAACACAAAAGAGCTATCCAATGCTTTTTAGTTTATAATGATTGTTTAGTAAGAATCAGTTAGTAGTCTAAGCTACGAAGAAGTTCTATCAGAACATTTTGGAAAACGAATCGAAAATTTGAAGAAAACATACTTTAAATTCAGCTAAAGACTAAAGTCATTTGATGGAAAAACATTGAATGTAATTTTAAAGACTGAAAACGATAACAAAGACAATACGCAAAAAGTTTATATTCTAATGAATCTTGGATGATCTGTTTTTAAAACTTGTGAATATTTATAGCGTAGTTCAAAAAATAAAATGTATTATATAATTTACTCAGATCACTTTTTGTACATTCCCATCACAATGCCTCTGAAAGCCTATGTGATATACCGTAAAACCAAACGTTCCTGAAATTTGGTTGTTTTCACTACGAACTGATGGTAACCGGCGAAGCTTTAGAAACCCGGATGTACTGAACAGTTGATTTATCCTAGTTTGAGACTCTTCAGCCCAACAAATATAATTTAATGACACAGTAAGAGTAGATGACAGATACATAGTTCCTCCATTGTCAAACCAGGCCATAAGACTGACCTTTATCCATCCTTTATCGTTTTGCATAAAAGTTGTATAGGCTGAATATTCAGAATTTTTGAATCCTTAGCCAAACGCGAGTCCACCGCCCCTTATGTTCAGAAATAATTTATACTCGTACTAAAACTAACCCCTTGCAATACTGATTTATTATTCAGAATAACGTTATTCATATTTTATTTCACACTATTATTTCTTATGTTCCAATTTGTCCCACCATAAACGAGTAATGGTTACGAAGCATCTATAACTAAACATCAATAGATTACAAATGTCTTCTAAATTTTAAAGTAGAGATTTCTTTCTCCACTAACCTAACAGGTTTGATATTTAGAATTAGTGATCAACAATTTCTGCAACTCTTATATACTAAAAACGGAAATGGTTTACTTTGTAATATTCCAATGAATAGGGAACATAAATTTTCAATGTTTTGCAACAAATTTACATCGAAAAGAAATAACTTTTATCGGTGTTAACATAATCTTAAGTAGTAAATACAAGAAATCGGAATAAATAATCAACCACTAATAAGAGGTCAAAATAAGCTACAATTATGTCTGTCAAACAGTTTGGTTTATTACACTTCTGTCTATCATACAATGGGCAAATAATGGGCATGAGATACTGTAATGAATGTTAGACGATCATTAATCTAAATTTATCCTCTTGATATAGTATAGTCATGTTCAGATTAAACATAATCTAAGTAAACAGAATTTCAAGAAATAGACGAATTCCACCCTGTATTTTTGTAAAAATTGGGCGTTTATGTAATGTTAGTCTGACATTGACGTCTAATAACTAAGGCAGATGAGTGAATATTATCATTTTATATGAAAAGGTATAAAATTTGTAGCTCGGCTAGTATATTTGTACTCCACCATTCATTTTTGTCTTCTATCTATTCCAAAAGGGCACAAATGAGTGTGTATCATTCAATCAACAATCCACTATTGCGAGACAATCATTACGAGGATTATTACAATTATTGGTAAAATTATAATTCAGAGAAAAATTTAAAATAGCCTCGATGAATTTGCAGTTAGTTTTAGCCAGGCAACAAAACAGCTTTTGTAAATGAATAGTTTGTGGGAAAAAATAATATTGAGAATCGTAAAGTGATCTTATATAATCAAAGAATCTATTAAAGTCCTCTACAGGTCACTGTAACTTGAAATAAAAAAGTGACATATAAATTTCTCCATATGGACATACATTCTCCATCCTCTCGAACCTTTAAATGGACTCAAATAGATTTTCGAGAGTCCATGCATCTAGGCTATTCAAGGTTAGGTATATATGGTTACCAATAGACGCTTAAGGTTAGTATTTACATTATGAACTCATGTCAGCTATAATCTAAAAGTACTCTGTAGTCATTTGGTTGCACGAACTTTCCTCGAAAATTCCAGAGGCGTTATATGAATAGTTCGTCTAAAAAGTATAGTGACACCAGACTAAGATTTGTTTCATAATTAATGGTTTAGGGTTAGAATTTAAGGAAAGTGTCACTTAAAAACCTAAGAGTTGTATTCTCGACTCCGATTTTCTCGTCTCTCTATGGTACTGTTACTGTTCACATAATCAAACTATAAGACGGAGTCCACTAATTACGAGTATGCCTTACCCCTGCCTGGCTAATAACCTTTGCTCCAACCAATAACATGAATAATCAACAACAAACGACTGTAAGCGAAGGCCTCAAAAATCCTTGTTCCTACTGGACCAAAGAAATTCAATCCTTAATAGTCAGTCAGGGGACGAACACAATAAGCCAATGAATTATTTATTATTGCTTATTTATAATGGCTCAAAAACCCACAGATTTATGAGCATGAACATACTGCAACACAAGTAACAAACCATAGTTGTGCACACCCATGTATACGTGATATAAAACAGAACAATAATTCTTGACGAGAAAAACATATATCTAGCGTCCACACCTATTGGTCTGTAATGATTTAGAGAATTTTCATCATATGTGAGTGACAGTTGATATAATAAAACAAAAATACTAAACTTCATTCATGATATGATCATCAATCTGATGATATAAATGACTCAAATTGAAAAGTTTGTTAACTAACCATAAAAAATGAACCAGGTCCTTGATATTTCTTTGCAGACTTCACACCGAACAATGAACTAATCTGACTGCTTAACACATGAAAACCTGCGCCCGATGTATAACCAGATACCATTGATGGCGCTAAATATGACGTAAATGTACCCAATTGGCAAAGGCCAATAATAAGCTTTAAATGGAATGAAAAATAAATCGAATTTTATATGAAAAAAGAGGACAGTGAGAATAAAAACGAAACAAAAATACACACAGTGAAATAGTTTAATAGATTTTTAAAAAGCGAATTTAAATTAATCATTTTGGGGGAGATATTTTTTGAGTTTTATTACCATAGTCGAAAATTAAATCACTAGATATTGTTAATCCTTACTGCCAATGTTCCTTCACGTTTATGTGTATGCCTACCCTGCCTTATTCTTAGTCTAAACACATATTTTTAAATCATATGTATTTCTTACTCTGACAACATCTCCCTTAGTACAGATTATATTCATATGAACTCATTATCATTAAGAATGTATTTTACTTCAAATAACCAAATTAAACTTCGGCTGAAATTACTAGCACAATTACTGAGATTCCTGACCCCTGTTGATTAAGATTTAACGGTATGATTATAAATATTTAGTAGTAAGTAATTGGTTAACATACATTTCTAAATGTGCGCTCATGTAATTAGGAACACACTTTGTGTTTCCATTATAAATTCGCTAATTGGGTGTCAATGGTGCATTACTATAATTTGATCAGCTGAACTCCGTTTAGCGTAAACTGTTTTACTTGGTTGTCGAAATTCTTTTATTTAACATTCGAATTTTTTAAATCTGACGGTTTGATTGTCATGAAATATAAAGTTGTAACCTAAGAAAAGATTCACATCAATTCTATTGGAGTGAGACCTCCACATCTAAGGGGAAGCACGAAATGCAGTGGCCAGCTTGGATGCAACTAGACGATTTGAACTTCAAAAATGACCTAGCTATTCAGTCCCATATAATCCAACAAATATGGGTGAAGACAGTCACTGTAGCAGCAGCGATGAGACTATAATGTATAGATGACCTTTTAGCAATGCCACAGTAACCCTGGGAGTTTCACTTAATTACGGGAGTTAAATGAGGGTTATATATTAGTATGAGGAATCAGAACTAGGATTTACACCTAAACGTTAGGGTTAGGAGTTATATTTAGGGTTTTACCACGTACAGCTATAGTGTCGAGATGTTATTTAACTGTTTGGATGAATGAATTTCACGCGAAAATTCAAGACCTGTTATCCTAAATCTGATTGGTTCGTCCATGAGTTATAGTCTTACAACAGCAGCCTCTGGAGTAGTAGACATAAAGGTACACAACAACCCAATCACACTTGATGTAGAAACTCTGAGAGATGTGGAAACTTTCAGGAACCTGGGAAACATCATTGATGAAGAAGGAGGATCTGAAGCACATATAAATGTATGAATTTGCACGTAAGGTAAGTATTTCTACAACTGAAGAGCATATGGAACTCAAAACAACTGTCGACCAATATCAAAGTTGCAATCTTCAATATGAACGTAAAGATAGTTCTACTGTACAGAGCTGAAACTTAGAAAACTACTGCAACCATCATCAAAAACGCACAAGTATTTATGAACAGTTGTCCACACAATATACTCAATGTACGTTGGCCGCATATCATCAGCAATACCTCACTGTGGGAGAAAGCTAGCCAGCTTACATGTGAAGAAAAAATCATAAGATGACGCTGGAGTTGGGTAGGACATACATTGAGGCTATCACCAAACTGCATCATGAGACAAGCACTAACTTGGAATTTTGAAGGGAGACGGAAAAGTGGAAGACCAAGGGACACATTGGCCAGGAAATTGGTAGAAAACATGTAGAGGTCTTCATAATACAATCGATCACCAAGAGACAGAGAAAGGGATAGAGTAATCCGCCTTGTCTGGTACCAGTCTTCACTTGGAATCTACTGTCAACTGACATTCGTGCACGGCTTTCCAGTGTAGTCCGTCGCACGAATTCCGGATGATAGCGACGATCTTCTCAGGCACATCATAGTGTCGAACAAGCTTCCATAAGATTCTCTTACCCTCACTGTCAAATGCTTTCTCATAGTCAAGGAAGTTGATCTATGGTGACGAGTTTCATTCAAATGATTGTTTACTAATAATCGGTAGTGTCACAATTTTATCCGTTCATGACCCATCCTTACGAGATCCAAACTGAATCTTTCATTCGGTTCAACAACACTCTGTTAAAAACTTTTCCCAGTACTGACAGTAGTGTGGTGCCACTGAAGTTCTCAGACTTGCTTTGCTATTTTGATGACGTATCGTTCTTTCCAGTCTGTCGGCACTTGTTCTTCTTCGCAAATCCTTCTTAATAGAATGTGCAGCATGTTTGCGATTACCTCCATGTCTAACTTTAGTACTATCTTGAATCCTTTGACATTCTAAACTCTTCAGTGATGCAAAAATGATCGATCTACTTCTCTGTAGTGTGATTCCAGGAAATCCGTCTAGATTTGTGCATACTCTGTTTTGAATGAAGATTTTATGATTGTGGATACATGAGATTCCCATCCTATAAGTGCTTTACATGCTCCGTTGGATACCATCAGTGCGACTCTCTGTGTGTGCGTAGCATCTTCTTCTTCATGATCAGAGTACAACAGAAACTCTCCTGAATCTAATATTTGCTATCCAGATTTGTATCTCCTCATTTCTGCAGTTATTTTATTGGTCATACAGATCTCCCACATTGTGCTAACATTCCAATTACCTAGTTGTAGAAATAGGTATCGGCTTTATGTTATCTAAAGAATCTCGGATTTCACGATGTAGCTTCATTGCTCTTTTAAATAAAAAGCGTTTGACTCCTATGATAAAGATTAAGGGGCTTGAATGGGTTTTTCAGGTTAGCATTTTTAAGCAAGTTTGTCTTTATACTGGATGGCTTTACTAACCCCGTGCCCAACCCTCCTCCAGTATCCGGGGTTGGAAGCTTACACTAATTGAAAGAGAGCTCCAAAATGAGTCATTTATATATTGAAAATAAATACAAAAATTACTTTTCCAAAAGTTCTCCGACTATGTATTTTATTCACATGTTTCATTCAATTGTATTATGACTCGAAAACATGCGACATGTTTTCTTGCCCTATTTGAAGTTTACAATACTGTATGATTTATTTGTGCGTTTTTCGTTGTTTTGAAAATCCTTTATATATTTTAGGGAAATAGAAAGGTGTTTTGATGAAACAACCAAGCATTTTGGAGAAACGTGGATCTTCGCCTACATTCCATCAATGTTGGTTTCTTGGTTTTAAATCTCTAGGACCTTCAAGTTGCCTTGGCTAATTGATAGCACACAGTCTATGTTCTATAGAGTACATATGCTTACAAACTTTTAAGTCTTGGTAGGTAGATATTTGTGTGGTTTACTTAGCTCTTAATAAGATACAAGCTTTCCGTCATTGGATTTTACGCAAAAATAGAAGAACCGCCGTCTTACATTTGATTTGTTCATCACTTCTTATGACAAAAAATTGTCAGATGCAGGTAGTCAATTACTAATCATTGCTGTGAGAACATCTTTGAATGCGTTTTCTTAGAATCCTTTATAATTAGAATGTAAATTAGAAACGAATTTCTTGGTAAGTATTGTACTTAGAATTTCCTACTTTGTACAAGTCTACAGTATAAAAATTTACTGACCACTTGGTAGGAAAGGGGTATATATATATATATATATATATATATATATATATATATATAAATTTGTGGAATTTGTTAATTGGCTCATATTATAGATGACCATCACATCAACAAAATAATTGTATCTAGCTTGATGAGGGTTGTATGCATGGAGACGACAACAGAGTTTTAAATGTATTTGCTTTCGGTAAACTAAATTACAATACTTGATTATACAATCAGATTATAAGACATTTATCAGTCTTTCTTCACTGAAATCTACCACTAATAATTCACAGGTTATAAGTATTTGATCATAGGTACACCCGAAGAATTGCTTGTGCATTTTGGAACAACCGATTACAGAATGTTGACGTTAGAACCAAAGGACCAATTAGAATAGAAAATCGGTTTATGCAGTGATGATGAATCGTTATCAACTGAGATGGTAAGGAAATGGGTTAATTATGCCCAAAACTTTCGAACCTTGATTTTAATGTGGGAATAAGTTATAAGAAGCTAATGGTGACTAATTCAAGATATGACATCACTTCATGAAATCAGTGACTGTAGGACTGAGGTGTACTAATAGGTACAGACGACCACAATCAATAGTTAAAGATTATGGGTGTTATAACCCAGAATCAGTAGTAGTGGCCCAGGTGCATTCACTTTCTTCTTTCCCCTGGATCTTGAGATTCTAAATTATCATATACGTTTTATTCTGTGAATCGATTCTATTTTCTCGAATCACGCCGTCAAGGCCTAATTCTTTATTTTATTACTGATACTAATACTACTCATACTATTGTAGGATTTGTCTCTATACCCTGACCTTGTGGATCTGGTATGTCAGCTTGAACATATTCAGACGCAGTGATTTAAAATTCATTCATCCTTTTTTTTAACCTATGATCAATTTCCGGTTATGTTTAATCTCCCGTTTTAAATGATTATGCGCATTACAAATAATTATTACAAACCTACATACCTTAATATACTTGATTTTTTAAAATCATTAGACCATATTAAATTATAAAGGAAGTGAATTAAAACAAATGTAAATTCTATGTATGAATTATTTTTATAATGAGATCTTGTATTGAATCTATCCTTCATGGTATATATATATATATATATATATATATATATATATATATATATCACTTTTAAGTTCTGATTAAATCTTACAATTAAGAATAATGATAATAAAAATATTCATATAGATTTATTTCTCTGACATTAATATTAAATAAATAAATTGGTCATAGTTGTGAACTAACAAAGTGCATGACAAATCGAACCCAGAAGTTTCATCTTTACTCACTCTACACCCGCAACGATCCAAGTTTATAATCCCAACTACCATAAGAAATACAGTTATAGCTGATTGTATTGGCTGATATAAACGTGCTATTTTAAACCTAATGAAATTCGCTAATGTCGACCGAGTGGTCTAAATGGCATCTTGTTCACTGGCTGACCTAAACATATGGAGTTCTGTTTGAAGAGCCATCTTAAACTAAGTAAGAATGCCTGTCCAATGCACCCATTAGTTTACATTTCTAATTTGAATTAATTCGCGAAGCTGCACAACCGTTATCCATCACCATTGGCAATATATATTTTATGCACAACATGGTTGTTTGTTATCTTCATAATTAAATAATTTAATAACCATAGTATCCTGTCCATATCCGTTGTCATCATTTACTTTGACCATGATACACCCCATCTTTATTTAACAAGTCAACAAATATTGTAATCTCATTATATCAGTCATAATACGAGGCTGTAAGATATTTACGAACGTCTGACTGGTTAGCCATAACTGAGAATGAAGACCTTTAGAGCTGAATTATAAAACAATAACCAACTGTAATTAGAAGCTTCTTCAATGAAGTGACACACCTCATTTAGAAAACTTTGGTTGTTTTAGTTGCACTACCTCATGAATCCGCAGAAGGTGACAAAATATTTAAAGTATTTTCAGTATGGAGTTGTGAAGATTGTTAAGTTTCATTAAAATTAGTGACCGATTTTAGTTAGACCACTACTGAATATCTGGAAGCACTGGACGTCCGCTTATTCCTCATCGCGGAATCTTCAGCAATGGGTATCCACGACTTCTAAACCAAGAATCGAATTCGGGATCGGCTTATGCTTCCATGAAATTCATAATCCCACACTGGCAACTATCATCTGCATTCTTATAACTGGTTACAAGAGTTAGCTCTCTGAGTTCTGTTGAGAAGCGGTAACAAGCAGAGTTCAACCCTATGAATTGTACACTAGACACCTACCAATCCTATAAGAATATGCTTGCGAAATGTCACAAACTGGTTGAAGTTAGATCAACAAATCATTTGATGCCAATCCAATGATCTAACAATTAAGCTATCGTCACGATATTTGAAGGTTCTTGGTTTGATTCTGAGTTGGCTTGTGGATATTCACTGTCTAGGAATTCCATACTGGGTCGAAATAAATATCCAGTACTTCATAATTTTTTATTATTGTCTAACTAAGATCAATCTGTATTGTAGTCTATGAACTAAGTATCGGAGATTTTTTCCATTTACATACAGTCTACTAATTTACATTATTAAAATAACCTAATTAAAAATTAAAATTCTACAGATTTATTAGATGCAATCTACTTAGAAACCAGTTTTGTTTAGTAAAATCTGGTAGAGATGTATTTGAAAAGCACCCAGTGTGAAAATCTTTCAGAAAAATCATCATTAAGAGAACAGTTAATCATGTTGAGTAGTTGAAAACGTTGAAATAAAGATTACTGAGGATTTCTTTAAAATCTTCGAATTAAATAAATATCAAAACTTGCTTGTATAATTCCAACTAAGAAAGTAAGCGTCACGGCTACGATTGCTCTTGGTTCTGAATATTGTAGTGGCAACTTTTTAGTTATTATATCTTCAACTAGTGTGGAGTTTGAATTTATGATGGAATTATGATGATTAACTGCAACTTTTGAACTATGTTGTTCAATTGGGCCAACAATCAGTAGGCTTACAACAGCGAATGTACCTAAATTAAATAAAAGCAGTTATTTATGGTAAATTTAAGGTATAATAAATTTTAGTGGCTGACCATTTGTTATTAGACCTACACATCTCGGTTTTTATTCCCAATGTGGTCGTAGATACACACTTTTGAAGAGTTGCATACTAGGATGAAACAACCAACCAGTACTTTCTCCAACCACTTAATATCTCAAACTTATAACGTATTTTACCACTATTTACATAATATGGAAAGTATCATCAGTATAGAGTTGTGGAGATTGTTGAGTTTTTATTGAGATCATTAATCGATCGTTGTTAAACCACCATTGAAAACCTGGAAGCCACTACCAAAGACAGTGAACCGAAGGTCCTTGGTTCGACTCACACGTACGGGATCGTGGATGCGCACCGCTGAGGAGTCCCATACTATAACGAAACGGTGGTCCACTGCTTCTAGGTTTTCAATGGTAGTCTAACATTAATCAATTCATGATCTCAATGAAAATTATCATTAGTTTATTGCTAGATATTGAAGATTTTCAATGAGAATTTTATCAGCTCTATAATGAACCAGTTATTGAACCATATGAGTGATCAGTGGAATACTATGCCTTGAAACGACTCTGTACTTTCAAGAATACAGAACACGACATCCTGATAAATCGATTGATTGCAATTCTTGGATTCGTTGTAAATTATTATCAGTACTTTTTAGTGTAAAGAACAATTGTATTTTGTGTGTGATTTTCTAATTTACTTATATTTTTGATATCGATAAAATTTGGTTGACTCATATTATTCGTGAAATATTTAAATAATTCATTTTCAGTAGTTGTGCATATGACTTAAATCATCAAAAATAGAGGCTACTTGATATTACGTCATTTTAGTGTTAAATTGTTGGACGTAATTAGTAGGTAACTATAAATGTACTTCCTGGACTATTCAGTACTTTTTAACAAGGCATAATTAAAGTTTTGAGATAACCAACACAGTGATTTGAATTCGAACCCTTATCACATAGTACCACAGTTAAAGACCTGGGGGGAACAACTATCGAGTCTTTTAGTCTGGTTGCTACTTTGCAGAGTAACCAACAGAATATAATCATCAGGAAGAACTAGATAACTAGGAAGTGGTAAATAGTTGTTTCGTCTTATGTCTTTTCTCTGGTGGAACTGTGGATGTTAGGACCAAACAGTTAACTGTTATTTCTTTTATTTTAGTGTTTATTTAATTAAGATAATCTCGTAATGGAAAACTTCATTGTTCAACTGTATATCGCCTTCTACATTTCTGAGCATGATATGTAATGAAGTGACAGTATTGAACCTTGTTTGTCAATCAAATTACTTGGTTTAAGTTAACAGAAAGGTTTCTTCTCAAAAGTATTTGATCAAATTTCGAAAAGTAATTCATATATTGAATTAATTCTATTTAGATTCACTTATATAGGAGTGTAATATTTGATCAACTCGGTATGAACTTTACATTAGAACTAGCGGAGGTTATAAAAGAAAAAAAAGTGAAGTAAATTCCAAATAAAATCATAATTATATTCTACAGTTGAAATTCAAAGAGTCACCTATCCAAAACATCACTTAATTGACTTCCTCTATTTAATTAAAGCACGATTATATCTATTTCCTTTCATTTCAGCGAATTCAGTTCAAATTGATGAAAGAAGAATTCACTTGGTGTTGTTTGCCTGTATCTTCCCATTGTTATTTAGGACTTCAATTGATCAGTCTCTTGTTGGCATATGTGCATCCTGTGAGGACTCCTTCGATATTGCCTTAGGTCACAAGCTTTATAAGCAAAGAAGAATGAAGACAATTCAGAGAAAAAAACTTCCCTTCCGACGATATCATATACCTAAGATGTACAATCTTATTTAATATGCCTTGATTTTTACTAATTAATATTATCATAATGCTAGTAATCTAAACATCTTGATTTCGGATTAGACGTTACCGTATTACGACACTGGTTGATACAGTTCGGTTGTCACTAATTAAAACTTAGATATTATTACAATGATTATCCTTTGGAGACCAAGCGATGCATTTTATTACGTGAAGTTATTCGTAATATGAACAGCTGTAGTAACATCCCCAGATGCTCAAATAAGGGATGACTGTTTCATTTATTGTTAAAATATCACATCCTTGGCATTATATAAATGGTTTAATAATAAACATCACTAATCACAAACACTAAGGTGAATAATATATCATGCCGACTCCTTCCAAACATGGGCATAAAAAATCGATTGGAGAGAAAATTAAATTTGTAAATAGTTTCTTTCCATTAAATTTAATTTCTTTAGTGAGACTTTCACTTGTTAATATTTGTTCACAAAGTGAGAAATATAATAAATTTGATAGAGGGGGAAATTCTCCTCATTTCAAAATTAAATCTGCAGTCTAATACTACTATCAAGTAGTTTAAACTAATTCATAAAACCATCCCATCCCACTAATTTACGGCAATCGGTCAATTCTTTCGACAAGTAAATAATTCATATCCGTGTAAATAGTACCTAAATATAGTGTCGAATGTTAGTATAGAATGAACAAACCTAATTAATAGCACTGAAACCTATGTGAATGTAAAAGGTCTCTTAATTTAGTGTATTGTTCAAGCCATTGTGTTACCATTTTATCAAATGTGCATTTACTTCCATCAATTTCTCTGTTTGATAGTTGCTTGAAGTAACTAATCATCTCTTTTAACTGCATGTCCTCACGTTCTTTTTTAGTGTTTATAATTTATGGAGAATCTAATTAGTGAGAAACTCGAAAAGTACAACCACTGTGATTTATACATTTTCCTACTTCTTACAGTATAATCGAGGCGCCAAATGTATTCAGCAATGAAAACGAGATTTCAAAGGGAACAAGAATGGTCACAGATAATTTAGGAATGACTATGAATGATAGCTAATTACTATTTAAAAGCCTTTTATGCACATTTTCTTAGTATTCACAGATTAATTGAAGAAAAAAAGGGAGTGTCATTGCAATACTGCATATTTCTTGCTAAGGTTTCTTCACTTTAGTCAAACGTATGATACTGAATCAAGACAGTATTATTCGTCCTTTGATCGTATTTTCACACGTTGCATTACTTACTTAGTACTACCTGTTAGACAATTTCGAAGTAATTTTCTATTAGTAAGTAATATCAGCTGAAGAAACAGAGAAAATTAAAAAAAATATTGATAGTTATTTTACCGCAGTTTTGAACTCTTCAATGGTGTGCAATCAAAACCCACCCAATCGATGAACTTAAAATTTCGTAGAGAACTAAATACCATTACTGAGAAATATTAGATACCTGAAAGTATAATTCTTAGATATAAAACAGTGAAAAGTTTCCAAACATTTGCTTTAAAGTTTAAAACATCTTGTTATTATAGGTTTGAACCATTGAAGTATATATTCCACATAGTTGCTACTGTAAACAGCATAAAATCTTGAGGTTATGTATTCCATTTCAATTGCAATAGTAAATGTGTATTATTGAAAATCACTGAACTAAAATGAAAGAATTTTCATATGCTTTATGACCTTTCATCATTTTCTTGTTAATGACAATTTGTAATGAGATCTTATTTTAAAGAAATATTAAAGAATCTCGAATAGAATCATTTAATTTCATAAATAGTTTGACTAGAACCAAAATAAGTATAAACTAATATGCAGGTTTAGTATATATATTAAAGTCATATTATTGATAATCATCAATAATAAATTAACCATAAAGCATTAATCCATTGTTGATTTAACATGATTATCTTTATTTTGATCTAATGATTTAACATTAATGTGTTATACAAATGTACAGTTTTACTGAATGATTGATTTACAGTGTATGTATACATGTACATGTAAGTATTTATGTACCCATGTACAGTAATGTGTATTTTATTTCAGTACATTCATACTAGATGAGCTCTATTCACTTGGATAAAATATATTGTCAATGATTATTATATTTATTATGAAAGAAATTCTTAATAGTTGAATTCATAAGTCAATTAAAGCTAGACCACCATGGAAAACTATAATATCCAAAAAAAACCTTCTCTGATTAAATTTTTATTATTTTATCAATGTAATGACTTGAGGAGATTAATGAATTTTGGTGGTTTACACCACGAACTGATTTTAGTCAAATAATAACTGAAAATCAGGAAGCACTAGATAATTGTTTCATCCTAATACCCAAAAGCCAACACAAAATCGAACCAAGAACTTTCAAATATCGTGACGATAGCTTAATTGTTAGATCATTGGATTGGCATCAAATGATTTGTTGATCTAACTTCAACCAGTTTGTGACATTTCGCAAGCATATTCTTATAGGATTGGTAGGTGTCTAGTGTACAATTCATAGGGTTGAACTCTGCTTGTTACCGCTTCTCAACAGAACTCAGAGAGCTAACTCTTGAAACTAGTTGCTAGTTATAAAAACAAAAATAACTTAACCTACCTATCGGTCATTGAAAAGTCATCGATACCACTTGTCTAATTCATATTGAATTCTACTGAGAAAGCATTCCACTTATCTATTTAAATAAGTAGGTGATGCATTACACCTGGGACTTCCAGAAAAACGATACCGTTAACGCTTCTATTATCATATAAAGAAGAAACGATAATCATCTTTTTTAAAGCACCGAAATAATTTAGGATGAACTTTTATTAAAATTAAAAAATTTTTTATTCATGTTAGAGAGTTATTGGAAATAACTGGGCCTTGATTTAAGTAATCGCTTAACATGTATTGATTAGTCAGTTGATTTTCCTCATGGAGCGAACTTAACTAGATAAATGATGAATGCCAAAAAATAATAGACAACTGCTTCATGATGTCCGTATCCACCCTCTTGAAATATTGAAACAAATTTTAAACATTGATAATATCGACCTCAATAGGCTAGAGATATAAGGTTCGAGTTTTAGCATTACACTTAAAACTACGTTTGGAGTAAACATCATCTGAACTCGGAAAATAAAAATTTTTTTACGAATATATTCTAACGCTAAAGATGATTTTCAACTTTCTAAAATGAGATCGACGTTAGAATCTCAAGCATAAACCTTGTCTCCTAAGTTTAAAATCCATAAAATAATTCAAAATACACAGAAAAAACTCCCATACACTACTTCTTGACTGAAATCATAATAAAAATATACGTCAGTTGACTGATCTAAAATCATTTTGGGAATCGTAGTTTATGATTTAGTGAATAACAACCAACCACCTTGCTTCAAAATACTAATTTCAATGGTGAATACTAAACCATTAGGATTTTAATGGAAGATAAAGAGAGTAAAGTATGTGGAAGATTTGGCAATGACGGCGGAAAAGGCTGCAAGAGAAGGAAACATGAGACAACTGTATGAAACAACAAAGAAACTCTCCGGAAATCACCGTAAACCAGAACGACCAGTGAAAAGCAAGGAAGGCAAGATAATCACCAACATTGAAGAACAACGAAACAGATGGGTAGAACACTTCAAAGAACTCTTGAATCGACCAGCCCCACTGAACCCACCCAACATCGAAGCAGCACTCACGGACCTCCCAATTGATGTTGGCGCACCGACAATTGAAGAGATCAGCATGGCTATCAGACAAATCAAGAGTGGCAAAGCAGCAGGACTAGACAGCATTCCAGCAGAGGCACTGAAAGCAGACGTAGCGGCAACTGCAAGGATACTCCACATTCTCTTCAGAAAGATCTGGGATGAGGAACAGGTACCAAAAGACTGGAAAGAAGGACTTCTAGTCAAAATACCAAAGAAAGGCGATCTCAGCAACTGTGACAACTACAGGGGAATCACTCTTCTCTCGATACCAGGAAAAGTCTTCAACAGGGTATTGTTAACACAGGATGAAGGACTCCTTAGACGCACAACTTCGCGACCAACAGGCACGATTCCGTAAGGATAGATCGTGTACAGGTCAAATCGCAACTCTACGGATCATTGTGGAACAATCAACCGAATGGAATTCATCGCTCTATATCAACTTCATTGACTATGAAAAAGCATTCGACAGCGTGAACAGAACAACCCATGGAAGCTTCTTCGACACTACGGTGTGCCTCAGAAGATAGTCAATATCATACGGAATTCCTACGATGGATTAAACTGCAAAATCGTTCATGGAGGACGGTTGACAAAGTCGTTCGAAGTAAAGACCGGTGTCAGGCAAGGTTGCTTACTCTCACTCTTTCTCTTTCTCCTGGTGATCGACTGGATCATGAAGACGGTATACAGTGGACATCTGGCATGCAATTGGATGATCTAGATTCCGCAGATGATCTGGCTCTTCTATCGCACACGCAACAACAAGTGCAGAAGAAGACGACCAGTGTAGCAGCAGCCTCAGCAGCAATAGGTCTCAATATACACAAAGGAAAAAGCAAGATTCTCCGATACAACACAGCATGCAACAATCCAATCACAATTGACGGAGAAGATTTGGAAGATGTACAAACCTTTACATATTTGGGCAGCATCGTCGATGAACACGGTGGATCTGATGCAGATGTGAAGGCACGGATCGGCAAAGCAAGAGCAGCATATTTACAACTGAAGAACATCTGGAGCTCAAAACAATTGGCAACCAACATCAAGCTCAGAATTTTCAATACAAATGTCAAGACAGTTCTACTGTATGGGTAGGAAACCTGGAGGACTACGAAAGCCATCATCCAGAAGATACAGGTGTTTATTAACAGTTGTCTACGCAAAATACTTCGGATCCGTTGGCCGGACGCTATTAGCAACAACCTACTGTGGGAGAGAACAAATCAGATCCCAGTGGAGGAAGAAATCAGGAAGAGGCGCTGGAAGTGGATAGGACACACATTGAGGAAAGCACTCAACTGCGTCACAAGGCAAGCCCTCACATGGAGTCCTGAAGGCCGAAGGCGAAGAGGAAGACCAAAGAACACATTACGCCAGGAAATGGAGATAGACATGAGAAAAATGAACAAGAATTGGATGGAACTAGAAAAGAAGGCCCAGGACAGAGTGGGTTGGGGAGGGCTGGTCGGCGGCCTATACTCCATTAGAAGTAACAGGCGTAAGTAAAGTAATTTATCCAATTTTGAAATAATTTAGTTATAGACTAACTTCAGTTGCTGAACCATTGAAAGCTAAATAGTATTGTATAAAGATATTTCGTCCTAGTTCGTAGCTTTTTAACAATATACAGCTACAACCTTATCACAGATATAATTCAGGATCTTTAAAAATCAAGGCGAGTTAGTTACATTTAGACATATTACTGATTCACTCTCGAATGATCCACATCTCCAACTAGATCTAATTCATAATATAACCGGACGATTATACAACAGAATCGATTATATCTACCTTAGTTTCAGCATAGCTAAGCACTAGCCAATACACCCAGATGGAACTCCTGAAATGTATCTGAAAATTAGTCATTGGTGTTCATATAATTGGTGTTTCTAGGTGGTTTCTTGTGCGGGTCAATAGAATTCTGAAATATTTCTCGTTGGGATATGTATTGTAAACACCCAAGCACAGCTTACCTCGACGGGCAATATTTTCTGGTGCGGGAGAAAATCAGGGGCGAGCAAGTCAAAACATTCTATCAGTCCATGTTAATAGGAGTAGACTACCTTTTTAGGATCCACTTTTTTGTTGTAACTAATGGTTGGAGACTAAATTAAATAGCTCAAAATCGTTTGCAATGACGTAGGTACATTCACTCTTTGTCGTCTTCCGAAGTCTGAGATTATAAATTCCTCAATATTTTTCTTTATATCACCAATTTATATTTTCTTCTCACATTGTATCTTCGATGCCTAATCTCTTTTATTACTACTGGTACTGTTACTACTTTTACTATTCTGTGATTAAGCCTGACAATTTTATCTCTCTCTGTCGATGGGGTATGTTAAATTGAACGGACGTACATATGTATACGTTTCTACTTTGCGACTGGCTGACTAACCGAATGACTGTGTTATCGTGGGTTTGAAATGCAGAGGACAACAACGAAACATCTGCTCAATTCCTTCTCGTTACGAGTGATTCACTAGTTAACATTATTGTGTGAAGCAAAACAATATCTAAACTACTACAAATTGAAATGAAAATTTATGTATTAACTCAATGCATTTATTCATTTTAAATCACATATTTCCATCAGTTTGTGTGACATAAGTACTTATGTAATTACTCGATAAAAGTTATATAAGATTTTAAAAAGCAGATAAATTTATGTTTGACGGCTAGCGTTATATATATATATATATATATATATATATATATATATATATATATATATATATATATTTGACGTTGCTTAGATTCGGTTTTTTATTTTTTCTTGAAAAATACGTTACATTTCGAACATAAGTACACGTAAAATCTAAATTGTTTTGGCAGATGAGCAATGGAATTAATTTACATATTATGAAGTTTTTAGTATGTGCATTAATTTTGCAGTCATTTTTTCACTATAAAAATCTAAAGAATTAGTTCATTATTTTTGGGTGATTTTCATGAACTAATATCGACTAGAGAAAAAGTGAAAATCATGAAAATAAGTCCAACAATCTGTAGCTAGGATGCATCCGTTTGATAAAACTGTTAATCTCTAAGATGTATGATTCAGTTGTGAATCCATTATTATCTTCTTAAATAAAAACAGTAGTACGAACACGAGAAGTGGGCTCTTAGAATTTCTCTACAAATGACAGAATAAGATGTTCTGCAGCAGTTTACTTGCGATCAAAATATTTCACTGCTAACATCTTTAAAGTTGTGTGACTTAAGCTAAGGTCCCATAATGACCATTAGTTCCTTCAAGAGTTCAGGTACGCCAACCTTATGAGTTCTAATTTGCACGAAACTTAAATCCATGGTTTACTTCCAGTTACCTTCAAACACAACACAGAACACATTGTTAGTCGTATGTGAGAAAATTCTAATACCTCACTTCTCAGATAAACCATGAAGAACTATGGGTAACTGTCACAACATAACAGACAACTCATTAACAGGCCACATCCACAACCACTCATCAGATTAAACCTAGAACCATCACGTTCTTACGACGAGTACGACAACATTAAGGCACTCAGTTTGGAATTCAACCGTTCATATATATTCAATGTCAGCAAACTCAAAACATAAAAACACGATTATCGATCAATATCAGCCATTTTCTTCTCTGAACGAAATCATTACTAATTGTTTAAAGCATTTATGAATCTGAAAATAGGTACATGTAGTGACTGTCGGTCATCGTATTTAGTTGAAGGATTTTTGTGTAGGTTGTTTTAAGTTGTAGTTTGTATCTGTCACTGACTGATTTAAGTTATAGTACTGTGGTGTACGCTACTTATGTTGACAGATATAAGTAGTATGCAACACCAGTCGGAAGTGGGAAACCTGGCAGCAGAAAGCTATGAAAGTTGACTTAAAGAAAACAGAAACGGAATTAGAAAAGGATTGTGAATCGGAAGAAGAATAATACAGAATTTGAAACAAAAATGATGGAATGGAGTATTCCATGTATGGTTCTCATACTTGACGGAAACATTCCGTAATATTGTGTCAAATGCGTTGCTTGTCCCTACTTGTGTGTTCGTTCACCACGGTAACATCAACGGTTGTTTTGTCCTAGTATGGTGCTCCCCAGAAGTGTGCACCCACAACCACTACAGGATTTAGACCTAGGATCTCCGGGTTTCCTGGAGAACGTTTAACTACTGTAACCATTGGTTTGGCATCCAATAGTAAAATTTCTACTACAGTCAATTTGAGATAGAGGGTAACGATCAACCAGTCTCATCGGCGACAAATGTCTCACTTCAGACCAGTAAAAAATCTAAAGATTATAGAAACACACTGATGAGAAGCCTCGTGTAAGAACGAAACAGTCGTTCAGTGCTCCGTGGTTTTTAATAGTACATCAAATGAGTTAATCTATTACAAGTAGACCCAGAAAACACCATTTTTATTTAATGAACGTGAATTTTTAATGGTTTCACATACAGTTGATTACCTATGTATGTTTTCAGATTAGTCACCGACCCTGATATCCATCTCTCAACAAATAAGAACAGTCAAAAAATGTAATTCAAAATTTCACTTGTATTTTATTTGGGTGTTAGAGAGACATGAGAAATAAAAAATCTGAAAACCTGATTAATATACTCAATCACAAAATAAGGCAATATGGATCAAAAACAGAAAAACATATATAACTAAACTTTCATATTGATTATCAACTAAAACTCACCCATAGAAAATTGTGTACAACGTCCAAAAATTGCGTAGAACAATGGACTTAAAAAACCAATATACAATCCATAAACAGGTGGTAAACCAGCGAGCAATGAATATGCCATACCTGAAATTTTAAAAAGAACACAATATTCCACTATCCTACCCCTCCTACATCATGTTTATTATTAGAAAGCATGGAATAAATACTAGTAGAAAAAATATACTTTCCAATATATCTAGCATGTTGCTAGCTTGGAGTATCCTCACTTCAATATTGATGTTCACATGGACTTCGAGTCAGTACATTTTGCTTCAAACTAACACGTTATTCGTTGTCCATTTAAAGTCCTGAATAACAAAAACTGGAAATTACAAATCTTTATAAATATTTTTGTCTATGACATGAAAGGGGTACAAACAGGTCATTCATTTTTCTTGATAACATGTTCGTTTCTTTGTTCAGATCTTTACTAAACCATACTGATACATGTTTAAATTAACTTCTAAGCAAGATCTACGCAACTGGTAAAAATTTAACAAAATAAATCAAATTCACGTTGATCCGCTCAAATGGTTGTTCTTATTCTTTTCATATCGGTTAAATATCAGTTACTTACTTACTACAAAAAGCTTGTGAATTAAGGCAATATCGAGGCATACGCACAGTATACACATATGTCAATAACAGAATGATCAATTGCAGTCTTAAACCTCAATGGGAAGATACAAGCCAAACAATACCAAGTGTATTAGTTATTTGGTTTGAATTTTAGAACCATCAGCAGTGCACACCGACAACCTTACATACAGACATTGATCTTAGTTGAGGTATCATAGAAAACTAAGGAGCATGGGATAGTCGTTTCATCCCAATATTAAGCTTCACAGTAGTGCGCACCTGTGACCTCCCCGGAGATCGAACCCATGGACGTTCGTTCACTACAAATATATCTCGCTGGACCATCATATCCAACTGAGATTATTAGTTGATGTGAATTTCATCACACATATACAGGAAGGGGACTGATTTGTGGCAGTAAGTAATCACCTTGAAGAACAATCATAAATGAAACAGAATTAAAGTATCTGGCTTCATATATATACATATATATATATATATATATATATATATATATATATATATATATATATATATATATATATATATATCAGCGAGACGAATCGGATGATTGATATGAATAGTTCTTTTAAATTGTTATTCAACACTCCCCATGTAAAATGTATATAACTAAATTTATTGTATTCTTAATATTGTATAACAGTAAATTAGAATTGTTAGTAGCTCAGATTTAACTGTAATTGTACTAGTCTTCATTCTATCGATTTTCATGATTATTTTGATTGTCAGTCTGATTAATTCGTTTGACCTTATTTTTCATATATTCGTGATTTTTTCGTTAAATATTACGAAGACAGGTTATTAGTTTATGAATTAGACTGTACAAAATTTACTGTGTACCAAAAATATTAATTTGTTGTCATGAGAATCATACAGTGAATCACTTAGAAACTGTTAACTTCAGTCTAACATGATTAGATTAAAAACTCTTGGCTAAATTATTACTAGTAACCAACATGCTTTGAGAAATAAGTCTGTCCGCAATTCAAAATTATTTCATACTCCGTTGAAACACTTTTAAAAACGTCCACTATTTCTGAAAATGATATGAATGGAAATAAATTAGCAATAAACGCTTTTTTCTTTTCATTAAAACAAAACCACCGTATTATTTCTTACCATAGATAAATACGTTCTGTCGTTGATTAGATTCGAACTCTATACTGTTGTACAGATAAATGATTTCTATTAATCCAGTTTGCTATGTGAACTAGGAATAAATACAAAACCTACTTTTTCACACTTACTTGAGGGTACTTTGTTTCTGTATCTTACAACGGTGAGCTATCAACCTCACACACTAAAGTATGGTTATAAATTATATTTCATACTTTTATATCCTAAACTTTTTATTTATTCCTATACTGAATGCATATTTTAATGGTTGCCGTCTACGCGATTTCGGAGCATTTATCCATATACTATGGGAACAAGATTCGCACCACATTGCCAGGCGTGGCTCAATAACGACACTCAATGGCTCTAAGGCATGAGTATCAAGATAAGGGCTTAGAAATCTGTATTTCTGGGTTTATAAAGAGCTACAATCAGAAGATACTTTGTTTACTATATAACAGACTCTGAAGTACAGAAGTCTTTACCATTAATGTGCACAGATTCTAAATGTATGTAATATGAATCATTAGAACATGAACCTGAGTCAGTTTATCCTGTCATTAAAAAATGATTATACCCTTTATACTACGATACACCAGCATTATTGAAACAAAACTTATTATAATAAATGAAATCTGACCAACCATTCACTTCACATATAAAATCTTCGTAGTGTTCAGACATAAACTACTGACCGAATAAGGAAAGATTACTTATATCTTTTTATGGTTCAAAATTATCTACAGACTAAAGCAGAATCCATTAACATCTAATACGTTAAAAGTGAATCCTTCGAACTGTTTAGGAATTCTTTTGAAAAATTACTAGATTCCCAGTTTACTAAAGAAGCATACTATGACTTTAAAAGATACAGCACAACTTGTTTTACTGAAATAACAACAATAATAGTTGACTCATTAAAGCTATTAATAATAACAAATGTTACCGATGTAACACACTATATACACCATATGGCTTATCTTAACGAGAATCATAAAATGAAGTATGAATGAATTGTATTGCAATATTATTTCTCGCCTGTAACCAACTTTTTATCAAAAATAGATTAAATATAAGTTTATGTGTGTTATAATAAAACGATTATTTACGCTTTCAATACTTGACGCATGATATAGAAGTTCCTTGGAAAATATGTGAATTCAGAATTAGTAAGTTTTAAGTCACCTAACTGACTAACAATGAAAAAATTTTGATGTGTTGCAATTTGGTTCATCTTTAAGTGTCACCCTTAATTTTTGTTTCAGAAGAAACAATAGCTCGTTTACCCCACAACGATCATCAATAAGTTGGATTTGTGATTTTCAGTATTCGGCCAAAATCGCCGTAACCATTTCACTGTTGTAATATAAAATTTGAGTTTTGGGTCTGTCCTTAAAAAACATTTGACGTGTAAACCAAACAGATGATTAGAAATGAAATGAAGTAGTAACTCCAAATTTCGATATTACAATTAAATATAACGAGTAAGATCTTTGAAGTTGAATGAACTGAAAGAAATATGACTAAGTCTCTTACGTTCATATGATATATAAATAAAAGATTATACTTGCCTTGTGGAATATTCATAACACCTATTGTCAAACCACCGGAAATATCTTTCAAAAAATCTGATCGCCAATTATAATGTAGTAATATATCAATGCATGGAAATATAGACTTGATAAAGTATATCGAATATGATCTCCATTGTTGTTTACTACAATATGATAATGATTTTAAACAACAATGACTTTTCTTAATGCTTGAGTTAGTATGTTTAGACATTAGTGAATCCCAATCTGCAATCGGTCGACTGAATGTGATACGTCCTAAGTGAACATTTGTCACAAATTTATTTTCATGCATAGTTCCATTTAAATTTAGTGATTCACAATGAGTCTCATCATTATTAACCGCGACATAGCTTGACATTGCAGAAATAAATTAAGTCACGTTATATCAATTACTTTTATTATTACTATTATTTCTAGTTTATATATAATCTATTAAAATGACTGATGGACGGATAAAACCTTATAGGTGATTTGTAGCTCATCAATAATCCAATCACAACTACTACTTAGTGTACACACACATATAAATACGTACACGGACACAATTCCATAACTTAGTGCAAATGTGAAACGAATACGAACCTGTGGAAATTCTAAATTCATATAGTAATTAGTAATATGCGTATGCAATGTGCGTATGATATTCAACAAGATAGACGAAAACACAAAAGTAAAAAATAACAAATTAAGCAAAAATAGATTTTGGAAAAACAAAAAATGATACACAGGTAAAATTTAGAATTTTTTTTACCAAAAAGTGGAGTCAATTTACATGGGTAAAGAATGAAGACAAATTTCACTGTTTTCGTGTTTTCGTGAAATCATCATCATCAGCATCCTATATATATTCACAAAAACTAAATTCAAATATTTCCATGTATGTTCATGTTAAGGTTTATATCAATGCAGAAATATTCAAACTGTATTCACTGAACTAATACAACAAGGGAACGGTGCAGTGAAAACAGTGACTATAACAAATATATCAATCGGTCTTTGTCTTAGAGGGATTGTGGAATATTTAGAAGTAGAAAATGTTTATAGCTACAATTTTAAAGCATCTGAAAGAAGGGAACGAACATCTCGTTCACTAATTCGATTCGATGATATAGGATTCACAATGGATAAACTGAGATCCGAGGCAGCTGAGTTCCAATTGCCAAGGACTTTGAAAACATTTCCATTTTCTGTCATACCATCTAGACTGGAACATGGTAAAATATTAGTTGACTTTGACCTTCTGCTCCGGGAACTAACACGAGTAGTGTCTTCAGATTCCTCGGTCTGTTCTGTGTTGTGTTCAGATACACAACCTGTTACATTCTGTTCCATTTGTAATTTCTCAGATGCAATGCGCAGCATACCTTCTTCTAAAGTACCTTCAGAGATTAATCGTATGACGTGAACAGGACTAGAAAATTAAAACATGATAGTTTATTAGTACATAGCTTTAAGTGACTTTTAGATACCGTCAAATCACAAAAAAATAAAAAGCAAACATTTAAATAACATGGTATGATATCATTCAATTATTCAACGAAAAAGTAGAATATACCTTGCAGATGAAACTAGTTATTTAAAAAGGCATATAACATAATCATTACCCATCATTTATAATTTCTAATACAATAGTGAAATTTAAAGCAATCTAAACAAATTAACCAACATGAACTAACATTCATACTCCATATTCTGAAACATATACAATTTTTTTACATTCAATTGAGATCAGTATACCTAATAATCGCAATGTAATGATTAAGTCTTGGGTATTTTTACTGAATCCAATTGATTAAATAGGCTAAGGTGAATATTTCAAAAGGTAGATATCATTTGTTTGGCATTTTTGATTTAATTTACTTTGGTAACGGCAACCGGTTTTAAACTTTTAGGGAACCTCTTTTAAAAATATATGGTCATAACAATAGGCTTTTCTATTTACCATGTTTTTAACGAATTACTTATGCATGTAAATCTTAAAACGTACTTATCATGCACTTAAATCTTAGTTTACGATGATACTCAATAATATACAAGATACAAGCGGAAACATTAATGGTGGACATACTCTTCGGGAAATGGAGAGAATGAATTTGAATCTATGCACAAAACCCACTACGTAGTGTGGTAATGGATGAAAACAGTTAAGAATGAATGGCAGATAAACTTTGTCGGGAATATAATTTGATATATGGTTGGAACAGCTACAAATGGCATATATGTTAAAGTTGAACAACTTACAGGAATAGGATATATTTTATACTGAGAATTCTTTACTGCAACCAAATATATGGTACTGAATTATTAAAATTCAAAGCCAATTGTCGTTATCAATAACGATGCTAAAAGTATTGTGCAATGACCAATGACATTAACAAACATTTTAAAACAAAGATATGGAGAAATATAGTTTGTAATGAGGAAAAACAAAGTATGAACATGATATAACGTACTTTTTCTGACCAAGTCGATGACAGCGATCCTCTGCTTGTCGATCATTATATGGATTAAAATCGATATCATGTATAATTACAGTATCCGCACCAGTTAAATTAATACCTAGGCCACCAGCACGTGTAGATAGTAGAAAAACTTCAATCGATGAGCTGTATAAAGATGTACAGGGGATCAAGTGGATTTAAGATACTTAATATAAGTAGTAATTTAGCTAGAAAAAAGTGAGGATTTTAACCGATGATTTTTTTAAAATGTAACTAGTTAAGATGTTACTAATATTTCTTAGTGTAAATTTAGAATCTATTTGGTAGCTATATGTGGCCAAACTAAAATATGGAAGCAGTTTATGAAATCATTATTAATTAGATTCAGCTGAATAGGATATCTGATTGAAATTATCACAACGAATGGTTAGAGATGACAGATGATATGGTTCGGAATCAGTAACAGTGACCCAGATGCATTCACTCTTTGTCTTCCTTTGAATTTGGAGTTTAAAAATTATCCTGTACATTTCTACTCCACGAATATTTTCTTTTTGAATCCTATAGTCTATAACTAGACTTTTTATTCTACCGATAGCTATTACCTCTACTACTCTGACATCTATATCAAGAATTTCATCGCGCTGTGCTAACGTGATGTGACAACTTATGTGTGCCAGGTTCTACTACGTTGAGCTATAGCTCTAGGTTGAACATTACTTCAGTTCATAGTTAGGTAGATCCCAATCATGTTTATTATGACTCTATTTTCTACGTCTTAAAATATCTTTCTCATAACATAAACCCATGCTTTTAAAAACTAATTACTGTTAACTCCGAACCAGATCTTTTTGACATAATTAATCCCTTTTAATATTTTGTAAATGTAGATGTATGGAAGTAAGTTTATTGAAAAATAATTTCCATTTCCTGTAAAAATCTCCATTTTGGTCAGCAAAAGAGAATGTTTCGTTCTTTACACATAAGCACTTGATGTTTGGGTTAAAAAATCTGTAACAGAAATAAACACCACTCATTCAAACACAATAACACTTTGAATCTAGAATTGATAATCTGATTATTGTGAGTTGAACAACAATGTTTTAACAAAACTTTAGTATGCAGATAAGCAGTGCTAGTGAAATGTAGACAAACTAATACCAAATATTTACCTGTTGAAACGATCTATTAATGTTTGTCGTTCCGAGACAGGAGTTGATCCATCCATTCGTATATAACGCCTGTTAGTTATCCTTAAAAATTCCTCTAATATATCTAACATGATGACAAACTGACTAAAAATCAAAATACGATGTCCTTCAGAGACTAATTTAGGCAAATTGTCATTTAACCATTGGATTTTTCCGGATCCAGAAATGATAGATTCAGGGGAGAGAGTATACGGTGACAAAACCTAAGGATTAAGAAAAATATCATTTTATTATGTCAAAAGAGGCATCGTATTTATTTATTTATAAATATCAATTTGCATTGACCATATTTATGGACAAAAGATGTTTGAATTTTTAACACATGTAGTTACAGAGCCAAATAAACTACTTAATTTTTATTCAGTAGCAGTAGACAAGCCTATATAAAATGAAGCGGGAAGAAAAACAGCCAAATTAAAAATCAATAACCATGACATCCATTAAAGCCATTTGATCAATGTGATCTGTTTCAATAACGCCCTAGTTACTTAATAATATTCCTTGAAATGACAAGACTTATATTACTAAAATAAGTCGAATATTACAGATGAGACAGTACAACTACCTTTATTAGCGTAAATGATATATCAAAAAGGTAAGCATACAAAAATTGACCTATCGACGTGCTCATATTCAAGTTGCCGTAGTTAACAAAATCACATATAGAGGAGAGTCAAGAGAAATTAGACGTTATTACTAACAGGGATGCGAAATAAGAGAATAAATCAAGTTATGAAGTCGTTTAAATTAAGGAAATAGTTAGAGAATGGATACATTAATGTTATTGCACATAAGTAGCGTTCACTGACATATAAATGATTTCAATGGGGGATAAGTCGGAGAATCTACACCGAAATAAAAAATTGAGATCAATAATTGAAGACTTTATGAACGAATATCATGCCTTGGTCTGGCCAATAAAAGTTCTCTCTTAGCGCCATCCAACTTCATGCTACATATAAAATGGCATAAAAGATAGCCAAGCATTCGAGACGGAAACTATGTACGACTAAGTTAGGAGAATAACATCGAAATGAAAAAGACAACAAAACGAAAGGAATTGATTGAGTCCTTCTGGTATTATGACAATCGGACTTTATTGCAACTAAATCAATGTTGAAGTTCGATATGTATCTTATCTTTGACGACTAGAAATACTGGCTCTAACACTATTTTCAATAGGTATTGATAATAAGTCGTAAATCGAACAGTTAGAAATACAATGTAAATCTCAAACAATAATTTATTCTGTTGTAAATAACTTGTGACAAAATGACTATATCAAGGTAATCCGTACATGATTCATATATGCCAGCCTGGACTAATCGAAGTTGAGGTCTGAACATAACGAGATATTTCGAACCCTTATTGATAATTATATAAACAACATAACCGTTGAACGGGTTATTAGTTTTGTGAACTCAGCAAGCCATTAAATAATCGGTCGTCGTTTGGAGAGAAAAGCACCGGGTTCGAATTCCAACTTAATATCAACACTGGGATGTAGGCACATTTACGTGACGAATTCAAAATACGATGAAATGCACGTCCTTGATTCTGCTGTTAGACAAAAGACTGTATTATAGATGTTTTATTAGACCCTCAATAAAGATTAAACAAATTTACAGATAACGTGTAAACACCTACATTTACAGTGACTTTAGATAGGAGAAAATACGTGAAAACATAGCACAATTGTAAGTAATGGGAAGGGATAACATTATACGGATAATTGAGTGGAAGAAAAGCTCAATGTATATATATGTAGAAAAAATTGTAAAATATTTGATGATTATTTTGGACTCAGTGAACACTTATACCAACCTTTTACGTGTTAAGAAGTTATGAATATTTTTTCTTTATATATTCACATTAGCTTTCGAATAAAATATTAATGAACATTTATCAGTTTACTTGCTTTCGTAGCGGTGATTAGGTCAGCTGTACTACGATGTTCATTTGTAAAACGTATCCTTAAGCATTATTCAGCTCGGCTGTCGCAAATTGAACAGAAAATTATATACTGCTTCACTACAGACCACGTAGTCAACTCAGGGGTCAATCAGACAGTTTTAAAAGATATCATAAAATTTTATGACGTTTGATCGCGAAATCAGAAGGGATTAAGAATAAAATATTTTAGCACAGCCGAATTATTTGGCAAACCAGAAGTTCAATTTGACATGATGCGTAGAAAATATATACGTGCGATCGTTATTTATTTACTGTAGCACACAGAAGAATGATTTATTAAAATGTCAATATACGTTAATTGAAATTTATTTTTATCATATACTAATCACACTTATTTTATTTATCTTTCAGTCAAACAATCAATTTATTTCTATTACTGTTAGTCGATTTCAAACTCAGAATAAATATTATTAAGAATTTCCATAATTTTTTCTGATATTAATTACGTAAGTATGGATATGAAAGCAAGTTTGTTAAAAACAGAATTTTATTCGCCATATTTTTACTTACTAAAAAAATACAGAATTCATAAAATGTTTTATCACATCCACTAATTTACATATGCAACTTCAGTATTTAATTAATAATTAGATAGATTACATTAAAGATAACATGAAGTGATCAATGACTACACTATTCGCACTAATTTTCAATTATGAATTAAGCATAACTGTACATTTGTTTTTATATAACTACAATCACAAAGGTGAATTCCATTTAAAATACTGACCAAGGGTGTTAGAAAAACATACATAACCAAAATCTTAAAACTCATATGGTAAAATTAGCTTATTCACTAAGTACGTGAATATGAGCCACAATCAAAGTGTGAAGAAGAATGATACTGCTTGGTTGCTTGAATCAGGGTAGGTGAAGCGGTGTTCAAGTTTGGAACTTTATGACTGAAAGTTGAAAGCCTCAACCAATAATTTGCCGCTAAAGTGAAGAAGATAAATGTCACTATGCATTGTTAGGTTACACAATTTACAACATTTTGATCGTCACTTTTATTTTATGTGCTAACAAGTTATTTCAGTTACATTCAGATAAGATCGTAAACAGGACACCATTAGTGGACGAATCTTCCACTGAAATTTCCCACCTAGGAATGAGCATTTACATAGATAGTGGATTTCGTATGTCTAGAGCTGAAGAACATAATCAGGGGAAATTTACAACCGGTATCAGAATTTATAATAATTACAATATGTAACATAAGGCAAGGTTAATCTCACCTCGTAAAACTGGCAAAGTTTATGTATCTGATGATCACTCATTGCAAGTAGGTCTTCATAAATAAGATTTGGATCAGCATTAGAGTGACTTGGATCTAAGTGCAAAGATTCTGCAATATCCCGAAGATTTGAATCTGTGTATGCAAGACCAGAAAAAAGGGCCTGGTGATTTGCTGCCTTGCGCAACGCCGTAACCATGTTGCACGGTGACTGGAGAGACTCAGAAATGGATTTAGAAGTGACAGGAAATGATTTCGTTCCATTCACTAGACATTTAAAATGAAAAGAAATAACTCAACGGCTGGTGCAAAATAGCGAATTAAATACAACCAATCTGTTGTTCAAATTAGACAAACATGTATTTTAGTAAAGTAAATTAGTGTTCGCAAGGAAATAGAGACGCTTAGGAACTGGTACGGAGTATGGAAACATTAGCTGATTTATGAATGAGAGATCTATGTCACTAAATAGTTGTCGCATGTGCTTTGCAATTCATCGAGTTTCAACAATATACTAGAACTAAACAGGGAAATGTTTAAACATATCTCTCATTCTACTACTGACAAGTAGTTCATATAGGCCAAATGAAATTCGAACCCTGTAAAATCATGATGGAAAAAGGATAGCTCAACTACAGCGAAATGCATCCGTATAGTTTATGAAAAAAGAACGAAAGTAGGACATCTAAGAACGGTTGATTATGTAGTTGTAAGGATTAAAAAACATCAAACGAGAGAATTGATTCCTGTGCGAACAAGAGATATAAATGGAAGGAGACAAAGCTAATTATGAATATATGCAAAGTTTAACTGATTACCTGTAGTATAATTATCTAAACGGGCTTTTTTTCTTGGTGCACATTCACCTTTTGGATCACTAGCATCTGGATCAGCATTTTCATCACCATCTTCACATTCATTGTTCAAGAGAAGAGAGGGATCTTGACCATTGCTGTTTGTGTCATTTAACGACCGCTGAGAACGCAGTCGTTTAACAAGATCGTGGTAGTGAGTAGCTTGGGTCTTGGTCATTGCTACTAAAACTACTTCACTGGTTTTTGGAGGAAGCTGTCCAAGGACCTGAAACAAAACAAGCAACAATATATTCAAATATAGTTTAAGTATGTATAGAAGCATTGAAATTACTGATTTTTGTTCATTCCGAATGATAATAAAGCTGTTTTTATAAATAATACTTCCTAGTTATAACCATACAATAATTAATTTTTAACCGGAGGAAAGCTGTGTGCCACTTGGGATCACCATGCGCATAAACGATAATGAAAAATAAAGTGTGATTCACTTAAAACAACAAATGAAGAACGAATTTAAATCATACAACAGATTTGTAAGTAGAAGAGTTCAAATGTTTGGAAACTAACTTGTGATTTTAATCGTCGTAAACAAAATGGTTGAAGTAAACTTTTAGCTTGAACTAAGCGCTCTTCTTCAAAACTGCTTCGAATAGGACTGTTATTGGCTGACTGATCTTCCTCACGGGAATTCATGGGTTTCTAAACACAAAAATAATAGGAAAGAAGTACCATACAATTCACATCAGATAAGAAATTAGACGAAAACGTTATAAGCGAGGTACCTGAAAGATAATGTTTTTCATCTTTTAATACAAGTATCAGTAAATGAGGAAACATAGCACCGATGAACGTATATAACTGCCACATTCTACTTTCCATTACATTCTGGATACATGCGTAAAGATTAGACAAATAATGTAACTACATTAAAAAAATGAACCACTACCAATCAAACATTCGCATTGCTCATGTGACGATTATAATGAGATAAAAAATGGTGAAAAGATTGGTATTTTAAATTATTTTCCTTCCGGTGAAAAATAGAACAAAGCCAATCCATGAAAATACTGTAATATATTAGTGCTAAAATCTCAGGTGCTCCAAGTTCAATCAAAATATCGGTGGAGTGTTGATTGAAATACGGAGCAGGTACATATAAACCTGTCTATGAGCCTTATTCTAAGATAATTCATATCCGCTTAGATTATTCAATGAAGAAGATCAGACTAAATATAAATACAAGCAGAATCATGGATGCGCAATGTGCTGAGGAGTCCCATACTAGGACAAAACAGTCGTCCAGTACTTCCAGGTTTTCAATGGTGGTGTAATATTCATTGGTTCATGATCTCAATAAAAACTCAACAATTTTCGCAACCCTATACAGATAATTATTGTGTTCACTAGTGGCTAGCTTTGAGAGATAATTCTTGGAGTTTCAGTGAGAAGCTGTGACCAGTGGAGTTAAACCGTATCGAGCGTGAGGCAGTTACCCACAGAAAACAATTGAAAGTGGTCGCACAATATCATGGATCATTGTAGTTAGTAACACCGTTGAATACAGGCTCAGTGGTCTGGACGTTAAGCGTTCGTGCACGAGACCGAAGGTGCTGGGTTCGAGTTCCGCGTGCGGGACCATGGATCTACATTGCTAAAGAGTATATTTTTGTACAGAAGACAGCATGTTATAAATGAATAAATGAGAAAGTTGTACAGCTTACTGAGTAAATCTGAAAAATCCTTTTCAGCAAATCTGTGCTCTTTAGGAACATTTCTGGCATAACAAATGATAACAGAGATACAAGCTCCAACAAGTTGTTTTGAAGAGGTGTACCTGTAAGAAGTAAACGTCGTTGAACTCTAAAATTCATCAAATTTCGATAACGTTGAGAAGTCATATTTTTTAGCATGTGTGCTTCATCGAAGATCCCATAATGAAAGTTGATGCGTTTCATTAGAGCTCTGTCTTCAATGGCACTTGTACCGACAGCATAGCTGAAATGGAGGGTGGGGAATTTTAACGGCTCAAAAATATTGATACATATCATGGAATAGCATCACATACAAAATATTATAAAGTTTTGTTAGTGAAATGAAACACGGTACTTTTTGCATAGACGTTAAGTCAGCATCACAGTAAAACTAATCTTAATCTAATCACGTTGGTGGAATGTTCGTATCTGGTACAAATACTTAATTGACAAAATCAGTGAAACTGATACTTCTTTAATATCTAAAGCTAGATTTCATGTAGGATATCATTACTTGAGACAACACTATTTGATTTTACACCGTCCAGATGTTTAAAATGTAGGGCAGTCCAAAAAATTGAAGAGCTAGAATAAATACTCACCTAGTCAATAGTATATTAAAATCCGGTTGAGACTCAGATTCATAAATTTTCAATCGGATTGCTTTTCGCTGTTCTGCAGATCCTTGATAAACAAGTACTTTTAAGTGAGGACACCAAAGACTTAATTCACGCTGCCAATTATCCTGGGTTGAACTTGGACAAATGATAAGATGTGGTCCGCGATTTCCACTTTCCCAAAGGCTAGCTAGGAAAGCAATAGCTTGAACTGTTTTTCCGAGGCCCATTTCATCTGCTAGTATCCCATTGACTTGTTCGTGGTGCAGTAGACGAAGCCAGTTCAAACCAACAAGTTGGTACGGTTTTAATTCACGCCTAGGATACACGAAGAAAAAAATGTTATGATAAACAGATACAAAAGGCATCATATAATATATTTTGCGAATTTCAGCAGAAACTTTAAGTCATACTTACAAAGGGTTTAAAATAGCGGGCTGCTGAGTCACTAGTTGGACAGGATTACCATTTGCTTTGTTTATAGTGAAGTCATCATGTTCATGATCAACTCCATCAGATTGATTTTGATCAGTGATAGCATTTTCAGGCAAATCTATGGTGTTTTCAAGTAAACGTGTCGCATGACTAGCAACTTGTTCAGTTAAACGCTCACACTTATTTAGTAAACGGATAACTGAAGAACGAACTTCTAAAATATCTTTACAACATTCATATAAATTGGAGGAAAGATGGCGAACTCCCGACAGTTGAGAAACCAAGTCTTTCGTATTTTTAAACGGGCGCATATTGATAATAGCCTGTGCGGTTTTCCGAGAACACCCTGGCATCAACGTGAGTTCTTCCAATACGGCATCGTTAAAAAAGGATAGAAGGTGACGGCGTTCTTCATTAGTTAGATCAAGACCCTATAAAAAAAAATTAGAAAAACAAAAAATATCCAAAATACTTGAAATAAACAGAATTAAAAATTATACATTAAAAATGAAGATAGAAAACAAGGTAACATTTCACTGTATTCACAGTGAAGTAGTAAAAGATTTAAGTTTTCAATTCTCATAAGAAAAGTAACGCAATTTTATCTCCAATTATCAAAACTCTTGAAACTCTCAAGAATCAAATAACTAAACCAAAAATATTATTTCTGCAATAGATAAATACCCACAGTTGCACCTGGAGACCACTATAATAGTTTCGATGTTCACGTATATCTTTGTACAAAAACAATAATAATTCATTTTAGTCGATGTCTTATCATTAGTTAGATTAAAATAACAAGATCATATAATGCATAGTGATTTTACAAAGTATCCAATCTATATATTGATGAGGTAAAAAAGGTATAAAATAAATTATGAACAGATGATATTATTTGATTAGTTAAATGTAACTAATAACGGAATATGTATTACTAGAAGCATAGATTTTCTAATCAGATGTACTTATTTGAGATCACTGAGAAAGCAATAAGCATTATTCGACATCTTTAGCAAAATAATCAACTAAAATTCGATGAAAATTATTTACACTCGAGATATTAGGGCATGGTCAATAACAATGATACAATCTTTTGAAAGTATTTTGCACAAGATGCTAAGACTCTTTTCTTACCTGAAACAGCTTGAATAAAAGGTATATTTAGCTAGCATTTTCCTCAGTTTAAACTACTTATCTACTATTTAGTTTATTGAAATCCGTTAAATGATTTGTCAGTGCTAGATATTAAGAAAACATCCTTAAACATCGCCTAGGATTTCCGTCGAAGACTAACATAATCATAAATATCAGTAAGAGCTAATACAAAACTAAACCCCGCAGGTGAGACTAATGATTGACAATCAAGTGTTTGAAGTTTAAAATAATCATTAGAAGTCATACACTCAGTGGTACCAAAGAAAAATTAGTTTGTCCCTTAAAAGAAGCGACCATAATGAATTTACCTTAACTATAAATATAATCATGTTAATGTATCATGACATTATAACGTTAACTTGCTTTAAAACAAATTTCAGACAGCAAAATTATATGAAACCTAAATAAAAAAGACGAAGAGCGAAATACAAAACCAGGTACTTATCACATAATTACTTTGATAATGATAAAAATAGTCAGTTGACTTACATCGTCTTCCGTAATAACCTCGACAGCAGGTGAAGTGCTTGTTTCGTTATTGACGCCCTGGATTTCTGTTGTTGATTTTTGACGAGTTGATTTTCCACGACGTGTAGGACGTTTACGATTAACTACATAACATAATAAGCGAATAAACACTATAATTGATTAAAACTAAACGCCAAACGTTAGCACGTCTATATACAACAAAATTTCGCGAAAAATTATTTTTCACCTTCAAGTTTATGTAATCATACTTATTCGATAATTGAATGTAGATGTTGTAAGTCTATGACAATCTTTTTTGTCTGGAAAGATAAAAATATTTTATCTATCATTTAGTCATTTGATTACTAGGACACTTAGTAAAATATATAGTTAATTCGAAAATAACAGATATAAACATTAGTCGGAGCAGAAAGAATTAAAATACATGGTGGAACACCGATTACCACGACACACAATGCCGACTAGTGCTGGAAACCGTTGGAAGAAAGTTAGGGGTGACCAAACCAAAACGTGACATCAATCCTTGAAATCACTAGATTCTGGTCTGACCCATGTTGGTAGATGCATACTACTTGGTTGGGGTCCGTGTGACTATCATAACCAATGGTTGGAGACTCTGGGTGACATGGCTCAGAATCGATCACAATGGTGTAGGTGTATACACTCTCCGTCTTCTCTTAAACTATGAGATTAAAATTGCTTTATATCTCTCTTCTTACCAACTAATTCTTTCTTCCTGTACTATATCACTATATACAATCTTTCTTTTATATATTACCTGTTATGCCCCGATAAGAATAATGAGTGATAATTTTTGGGATCCATTTGTGGACCAATACTATAAGTATATTCTATCGTATAATTGTCAATTAACTAAACGATTCATGAACTTAATTTTAACCTATGAACTGTCACTATATGATTTTCCATTCTTGAATTATTCCCTGTCTATTAATCATTACTTCCCTCATTCACAGACACTTTTGGCCAAATTTTGTACAAATGTTATTTTTTATTTTATGGTACGCTGTGGTCTGCTTGTTTGGTATATAAACCGAGCATGTTTGAAATATATGATTCATATTGCAGAGGCTCGGATTAGTGTTCTGAACTTGACTGACTGGGCTAGGCAGGAAGCAAGGCCAATCAAGACTCTAGGCTGCTCGTATGGGTTTTACGCGTCATTGATTCGATCGATAATTCACTGCTCTCTAATCGGCGGTCACAAGTTATAACATTACCACCATTGAATTAACTACTCCTATGAATTCCGTGTTCATCTTGTTGTGTCAATGAGGTATGTCAACTTGGACCGATGCATATATGTGCCTGGTCCTACGTTGCAGCTGACTGACTGACTGATATAATACTGATAAACAAATTGCACATATATAGGTATATATAGGTATATCGAAAATAGTTCGGAAAACTTTATTATATCCTATTTTTGTTGATTTGCTCTTTTTCAACAATAAATTATACTTTAAATGTACAACTATCCAAATGATGGTTTATGAAAGAAACCATTGGTTAGATTAATTAAAATTGTACATTCATTTAATTTACTTGAATTAATGCATTAATTCTTCCAAAAAGTAAGTACTGGTTGGACGTAATACATAGTCAGAACCAGTTTGTTTGCATCCCAATGTTATTGGACCATTATTCACAACTCGCATGAATACAACAATTGATACCTTCATTTACTAATACTTAATTTTATATTCAGTAATATATATGCAGCGTACAAAAACCGCTGGTAGACTCCAAAAAGATTAAGGGTGAAAAATAGAGATACAGGATCAGTCCATGAAGTTCATGACTGTCGGACTGAGCAGGTACAAACATTCTGGTTGAGCTCTGTAAGATAATTGGAATCTATGACTGAAAACTTAGAGTGATGTTGCCCAAAAGTGGTTACAGTGTTGAGTATACTCTTTTCTTATCAACCACAAAATCATAAACTGATATTTTATTCCTTTTGCTCCATAACTACACTGAATTACATTATTAAGTACACGGTACTAGGGAAATACAGGGATTAAACTATCTAAAAATTGACTAGAATTTTAACTTACCTGAATTACTTACAACACCAACTTTTGCTAAATATTTAACAGCATCTCCTGGTTTCCTACTAGAATCATCACTATCCAAGTCAGATCTGACCGCTGATGCTGTAATGCTAGTTCGACTAACGGGTGTACTAACTGTGGCAGTTCGCATCTCGCGATTAATGTATCCACGTTTCTTTTTTTGTGCTTCACTAACATGATCTGTACGAAAGAATTTGTTGCCTGATTGTTGAATAGTTGTCTCTTCGGAATTCAATGTTTCAGCGTTGTTATCCTAGTAAAGAAAATCAACCATTTACTAAAATAAAAAAGATATACTGTATTGTGATCCAGAAAAAAAACACAAAAAGTAACATCGCTGAAAAGCATAAACTTAAGAAACGATAGGAACGAAACTAGTAACTAATTTTGTAGCAACCAATGTCAGAACGATTGTATGAGTACACATAGAAATCAACATACTCAGAACACATGTTTCATTCTTCTTACCTGATCCTAAAGTGAGAGGGAACTCAACTAAATCTGGATGTTAGAAAAAACAAGCAGGAAATTATGGAAAAAGGATGCTGATTGTTCATTAGAAATTAACAGTTTGTCCAGAGTTACTGTCTTAATAATAAGAAATAATATGATTTACAACGATACTCAAGTTTACCGGTAGCGATAAACAAGGCGAGCATTTATAACGTTATTGAGGACCTACATGGATTTTGAGTTGTTATTTTATTTATACTATTTATTTTATAAGTCCATTAAATTTAAAATTTCCCAGAGGTAGGTCAACCTCACATGTATAACAATAAAAACTCGAATTTTATGTAGACCTTTTCAGAGGCTATTCAATAAGAACAGAAAGTTAACGATTCTTCTATTTCATGAACACTTTAGACGATTTTTTAAAGATTGTTAGGAAGTTGTGAGTTTTAGAAAAAAACTACATGTGTGTAAAATTCTATGAATTTTATAGATAAATTTTTGAAGCAATATCAAGTTAATTCTGAAGCTTACAGTTTATTATTACATTGATTTAATTAACCTATGTATAGGCAAGATTTATTTATGTAATGAACTGGACTGGGATAGCCTTCTTAAATAAAATAAACCTACCAAATTAGTGATAAAAAACTCTAAAATAAGTAAATTAATACTTGTCATCGGAACAAACATACATTAACATCTAGTCATTTTGATGGGAATGTATTTAAATCTATTGTGATTTTATATAAACTAATGAAGAACAATTTAAGTGACGAGAAAAATAATCTACACTAAAGGACATTACAGTTAACTAACATTTTTTACACACACTATACAGTTTATCAACCCTTAAAGTTCTAATTAATTCTGAATATATAGATCATACTCTTACTGGGTTCTAGAAATTTACACAGATAATCTTGGGATAGTAAAAATGAATCATTTAGTTAAAAAAACCAATACTTATGCACAAGTGGATATTAACAAATTGTTAACAATCTGAAATAACTCAAAAATTCAATAAAGATAAAAATGCATATTTTTCATTTTTGTCAACGGAACAACAACTAACCATGTTTTCTACTTTGTCATTTTCACAACAACAAAAAAATACTAGCGAATTAATGTCTCTATTCTTTTGAGTGCAAATCAAGTGAATGATTTACCTTAACATTGTTCGCAGTAGTGAAGTACCTTGCAAGAAGTAGTACGTGCTATTACTACTACTACTGGTAATAATAGTAATAATAATAACAATAATAATGATGGTAATAACTTTCACACCCTGGCACGGAAAACAAAGTAACAACGTAAAAAAGAAGGATATAGCATGTAAATAAAAACACTATTTATTAACAAAACCACGAAATAGATGAACCATGAAGAGATAAAATGAAAGATTACCGATGTTAACATCTGTTCTTCTGATGGTCTAGGTGGAGACTGTTTGAATTCAGCTAGTTGGTGAATCGGAGGCAAGACAGTCGATACAGATGATATTTTCAGCTAAAAATACAAAAAATTGTTTTGTGTAGAATTCCAGGTTTTTCTACTCCCTAAGAAAAATAATATGACAAACATCACCTCACTATTCATTAATTATGATCATTTTGCTTAAACTATCAAATATGGGTGAAATAAATATCATATCGTATACGTATTTTACTTTAAATAAATCACCGCAATAAAAAATACACTTTACAGAAACAGAGGATAATAAGTAGTAGCGAAAAAGCGAGGTCAGTACGAAAATAACTCAGAGTAAAAATAGAAATAAGGTTTACAATAAGAAACGTTATGAGGAAGATTTTGAAATCAAAGTGATTCCTGCTAAGCTTGGAAATGGATAATGATAAGATACTTTTTATATCCACTAATGTTAATGTCAGGGATCAGCACATAACTTTTAAAGTGATAATACACTTCAGGATAAGGACAAATGTTGAACAGTTAAAGCTCTGACAAAACAAATTAACTGGGTTTGTAAATTTTCTATTTTTGAATAAGAGTGACAATTCTGAGTGGTAAAACTGTTTTCGTTTGATCATAAGTGGATCATAAACAAAACCCTACTTACCCCAGTGAACAATGATGGTTTGGGACGCGGTGGTTCACAGTGTGAGGATGGTGTTTCCAGAGCAGAACTTGATAAACCCGTAGAGTCTAAAAACTTCTGTTCATGTTCATCAGCAGATTCAACGGTCCCCTCAGGAGTAACAATAACTCGACGATACAGTGAGTTAGCAACATGGGGAGGGCAACGACCTAAAGGCAGTCCCATACATAAGAAAGCTTGTGACTGAAGAGGTAATTCCGGACGGTTGTGAGTTTTCGAATCTGTTGCTAAAATAAACAAAAGTGAATAAAAAAATAGTCAGGTTAGGGAGATATAAATTCTTTCCAAAATACTTTATGCTTGGAATTGTGAGATCAATACGTCACAGATTTTGATGGCCAAGTGCAAGAAATTCATGTAAAATACAAGTTAACTCATGTTACAATCATACTTTGACATATTTTCTTAGTGATAGCAGCCCGATATCACCATATACTTCCTTAAGAGATGTTTCTAAAACGTTGGAGCGGAATAAAGAGATAAGGAACCTATAAATAATTCTAACTTTGATTTGAGATATATAGTTTTCTTCCCACCAGATGCACTAGTGAACTTGCCTTTTAAAAAGTCAATGAATTTTTCATAAATTGATCAATAGTTTTGAGTTTACTTTGATCGAATAAATAGTTATCATAATGAGAAAAAGATGCTTATCAACACTAACCCTCGTAGAAAGATATCATTGCTAGTATTTGAAATCTAATACCTTTATTACACACATGACTGGAGTTCAATCCATAAATAGTAATAATTACGTAAACATTCATACCAGTGTCAGTAGTATATAGATACAATACGAACAACTTGAATGAAAACTGGACACGTATCTTTACAATGGCGACTTTAGATAAAATGATATATTCAATATTCATATATTTAGTAAATAAATTTTCATTGTCAGTTCAAAAAGCTTTTCTCATACAAATATCCTAGACACATGTTGTCTATCAGTTGTTGTGTGGTAGACAATAAAGTGGAGAGATCAGAATGGTACAATATTTACTAACAAATTAAGCCAAGTTTAAATTAATATTACAATTAGGAAACATTAAATAGAAATAACACTTACATCGTTTAGACTCAGCCTTCGGTGCTTGAATAAGACGAACTTTTGAGCATCTTTCACGCTCTCGATCATCTTCTTCTTTTAACTGTTCATAACTCTTTTCATAACTAAGCATATTCCGTGTGAAAACTCGATTAATGTAAGCCCTCTTAAAGCGAGGGAACAATTTTAACAACTTTCCTAGCTCTTGTACACAATCCTTTCCTTCATATGTCCTTATTTTCTTTTCCATTCTGTGGAAATGTTAAAAAATAGAAAAATCAAGTAAAGTAAAACTACTATGTTGTTTTATGAATTTATTGTAAACTGAGAAAAAATGAAGTTTTAAGATAACTTGTTGGCATTTATTTAGGTGCAGAATGAGGATGAAACAAACACCCATTTCTTTCATTGAATATAACCTCTGCCAGTGAATAAATAAACTAGATGCTATGGAAGTTAGTTCGTGTGAGATCATAGAGCAATTATTAGTGAAAACGGAGAGCCGATGAGGTACATTCTCCGTTTACCTGGCGACCAGATGGTTAGTTCTCGTGGACTGGGGAGTGTAGGCATAGCGCTAAGTGTGAGGGCAAAACAAGCACTATTAGGACGAATCCCCGTCAACAGTCGCCTATGTGCTGTTCGGCTAGACGGCTCAGTAAGAACTCGGAAGGATAGGGAAACACGTTTCTATCTACGCTCCCACTAATTGCAGCCCGGATGAAGTGAAAGATGAATTTTACAGAAAGTTCTCTGAACTTCAAAAAGGTAAACACTCAGACATAATACTCGTAGCAGGTGACTTTAATGCCCAAGTAGGTAGCTTAAACCAAACAGAAAGACATTTAAGTGGGTATTTTGGTAGTCTGTCTCAGCGAACAGATAATGGTGATCATCTGTTGCAACTGTGCTCAGACAATCGTTTATTTTTAACAAACACCAAATTTAAGCATAATGAGAGACATCGTCTAACACAGCGAGCCCTGTACTAAACCAACGATGGACTCAAATAGACCATATTGGCACCAGTCATTGTTGGACAGGCTCGACTGAAGATTGTAGCTCATTCTGGAATACCTGCTTGGACTCCGACCATGCTCTGATAAGAGAACGCACTTGCTTGCGCCTCACTGGAAGCAGAAAAGCCACACTAAAAAGACCTATTAGAATTGAATTGAGTGACGAGAAAACCAAATGTAGGTTCCAGGAACAACTGAGGTCACACTTAGGTAGTTCTGAAAACGAGGCTGGCCCAGATGTTGGTTGGAAAGATATACGAACAGCTGTGGAAACAGTAGTGACATCTATTAGTGATTTAAACCAAAGGGTCACGAGAAACAAATGGATTTTTACTAAGTCTATTGCACTCATAGATTCTCGTAAACTCGTCCCACCAGGTTTCGAACACGCTGAAGAACGAAAACAAATCAGATCTAGGTTAACCAAAAATCTAAGGAACGACCATGAGCTGTGGTGGGCAACGAAAGAGATGGAAAAGGCAGCAGCTGTAGGTAACACAAGACAGCTTTTCAGGCTAATAAAAGAAACTGGAATTAAGAAGTCAAGTGTAAGTGAAACGACCTTGTAAAAAAAGACAACACTTATCTACTGTCAGCCCAAATGTGTAGAACGATGGACAGAACACTTTAAGGAGCAGTTCAGCTGGCCTTCAGCTACCACACAACTACCAACCATTCCCAAACAGCCTGAATGTAACTAACCTGAGACGAGAAAGAGCAGCTGGTTCAAATGGATTGACTCCAGAGGTCTTTAAGGATGGTGGTCCAATTTTAGCGATTAGGTTGACTACTATTTTAGCTAAAATTCGGGAACTGGATGTAATTCCATCTGATTGATCTTAATCACTGATTGTGTCAATATATAAAAAGGGGTAAAATATTAACCTATGATAACCACAGAGCGATTAGTTTAACTAATATAGCATCTAAAATACCAGCGTCAATAATTATCGAACACCTAACAAAGACTCGTGAACTGGTCGTGGCTGAATCGACCACATATTCACCATTCTACAGGTTCTAGAACACAGGCATACTTATCGGCGTCCAACAGTGGTAGTCTTCCTTGACTTGAAAGCAGCATTGGACGCTGTAGATTGAGAGGTTCTGTGTCGGTCATTGAAAGAAGTACCTTAGAAGTACATAAACCTTGTGAAGGCACTTCACTCAAACACTACCAGTCGAATCAGAGTTTATGGCGAACTGTCATCTGCTTTTGCAACCTCAAGTGGTGTCCGTCAAGGTTGTCCACTTTCTCCATTTTTGTTTAACTTCATCATAGATCTACTGATGAAAATAACGCTCTCATCGACTGAATTCTCAGGCATTGATCTCCTCTCAGGAAGTCCACTTATCGACTTATAATACGCAGATGACATAGTCCTGTTTGGTGAAGACGCTGATAAAATGCAGTCTTTTGGTAACACTGAGCAACAATGCCAGGATATTTGGGATGCGCTTCTCTCCCTCTAAATGCAAGTTGTTGCTTCAGAACTGGTCTGCGACAACACCTGAACTAAGGATAGGGTGTGAAGTAGTTGAACGTGTCGACTTATCGACTTATAATACACAGATGACATAGTCCTGTTTGGTGAAGACGCTGATAAAATACAGTCTTTTGGTAACACTGAGCCTCAACTAAAAAATATTTCAAACAATATGTTTGGTCAATATGACTTGCTTTGTTTTGTAAGTAATCGACTTTCTCGACTTTATAATTAGGGGGTAGAAAGGTATCACGAGAGCTTAGAAAACCCTGATTTTAAAAAATTGGTGTACATGAACCCCAGAACCCTGAAGGAACAAATGGAGTATGAACCAATTTTTGGTCTCCTGCTACCATGGGACGGCATTTCTTGACGCTAATCCACTATCTTGTGGATTAGAGTTCTACGTCAAACGCTCCAGGAGTGTCCTAATAAGAAAACTACCTGCTCCGATCCGGATTCCAGGGCAGTATCCCAGACTGCGCCCAAATTTTATATTCTGTGAAGCATGCGATTTTGGGTGTGAATTAAACTAACAAATAAATAAAAGATTATACTAATGTCCAGCCAAATAATATTTGAAAGATCACTACAGACTAGTTTATTGAACTGATAGTTCATTTCAGAAATTTATCACCATAATCTTTTCCGGTGTATGATCGACTGTTATATCTAGGGCAAGCTTACAACACAAAAGTAAAAACAGTTGATTTCGATAGTAAGAAGCTCATAAATAATAAAATCCATTCGAAATCCTGTTGGCCAGGCTTCAGTAGTGAGCAAACAGTTTTGCGATCACAGTAAGAACAATGAATTTTGTTTTCTATAAGTATATGAGTACCCATTTTAGACCTTAACGGGTTTATAAACATTTTATGCACCTTACCATATTTACAGAGGCAAACTGATGGTAAATATGAAAGAGGATTTTTAATTGTGACTGGTGCGTTGACAACATACTCCCTTCCAAGCAAGTAATTTTATTCTAAAAATAAACAAGTGCTTACACATCATCCAATGGAACAGAAGAAAATCGTCCGCGACCACGTGCTTTTGAACGCATAGTTGGTGTGAAAAACTGCTGTCCTCGCCCTGTAGAATTAACACCACACATCAAACCAACGTTGTCGTTCATAATGACGGGTGAATTCATGTCAGAAGTCGGAAGTGAGACAGATGATTCACCGATACCAGGATCTTGACCATGAATTGGTAGTGTAGTTAGAGCGTCCATATCAGTGGTTGTGTTATACACTTGTGAAATAATTTTATTAAAAAATGAATGCTTACTATTTAAATTGACTATGTAATGGGGCATACTGGACCCTTCTGAAAGACAAAAATACATAAGAAACAATTAGTATGAATAATAAGTAATTAAATAGTAACTAAACAAATAATATTCCAAGTGAAATGAGACCACTGAAAAAGTATACGAAGCATGTAAAGTAGAATAAAACAGTAGTGTTAGATACAGAGTAGCATTTATTGAACATACATCTCCGCAAGTTAATATGCCACATTGGTGAAACAAGGAGAAATGAGCATATCAAAGATGAAAGTGATTGTAATCTATGATAGTCAAGAAACTAAACAGGAAATCTAATCCAAAAAGGAGTGAAATGGAAGAAAAAAATTACAAGAATATGTCAAAGCTCAACATTTGAAAGATGGAAAATTCAAGCATTTTCATTGTTCCGATCGTTCGTCAATATTGTTGTGTGGACTTTAACTATGGAGTCGGCACCCAACAATATGATTCAAACCAATAGTTAGCGACTTGATGGATTGATAGCTAGCTAGCTTCCTTCCAACCTAACTCTAAACTGTCAGGATTGTATGGAGGAGAGGTAAGAGAAAATGTGTGGCACATCCGAAAAATCACAACTTATAAAGATCCCAGAGTGGTCAACCGATCTGCCTTATTTAACTAGTACTCCACCTAACGTAAGCATATCTGACTCGGCAGTCTCATCATGAGCTGACAATGCTTCGAAGAAAACAGTACAAATGAAAGTATATCAAATAAGTTATTTCGAAAATTATCTAACAGCACTAAAATTATATTTAAATACTAGATTACTCATTATAAGAACAAACGATAAGTAGTATTCTATCTTACACATATGAATCTCCGGCTAGTTATTGACCTGTAAGCTTGTGGGTCCTTAATGTCATATTGCCGCATAGACCATATCTACAACAAATCGTATAGTATTTCAAAACTCTTAAAGAACAAAAACAGCGAATAGTTACTAACCTACATCAACCCTAAATCATTTGATACAATCACAATAAGTATGGACTGCCTGTATTTATTTAAACTGAATTTTTGTCCCCAAAACCGAAATCTCGAGTGCGGTTAGTAAGAGGTCAGTTGATATTCAGACTAATGAAATTTTTACAAGTGTATAAAGACAATCGCTCAATCTAATTTGCTGAAACAGCTAAGCGAAGTGAATGTCATCAAGTTAGAAATACCTCAGATATCGACTGAATAGAAAAGAGATCAAACCTATTGATATGAACTAACTTTGGAGAGAACAAAAAGTACCCATTAACCCTAAACTATGACGATTTACCAAGTCTAAACAACTGTTGGTAATTTTGTGTATTCTGTTTGAACTAATTTCTGTAAACATGGACTTAGGATAATAATATGCAAGAAAATTAGAGAAACACAAGACTTATGTTCATTGTGAGAATTAAAATGTTACTCCTGTATCCATACTAAATTACAAATAACTTAAGATTTGGGCTGCACAACTATAGTAGATTGTATGCTGGATACTATGCTGTTAGTCAATAGTTCGTACTAATGCCTCATAGATGTTCCACTAAAATACCATGAACATTTAAAAGCTAAAGAAGAACGCGAATTAACATCACGTAAGGAAACGCCTATACAGTAAAGCAATATATTCACCAGTTCATTTTAACCGATTTTAAGTTCGTAATGAAATCTTTGTGTACACCGTCGTAGCATTTAAAATCGGGTTATGATAAGCTAAAATATTTCAGGCATAAAGCTAATAAATACAAACAGAATTTAGGCCACATTTTGTTTATAAAGACTTATTTTATTAATCCCTATTTAATACGAGCACTACAAACCCTTCCGTTGGTTTGATGTAAGAATCAAAATACCTCTATTTTCCTGGTGAACCTTCTATTGAAAGTACTTCGAACTTGCTCCCTTTTATTTCCCTAAATATTTTTGTTCTTTTGAATAATAGGAATTAGGCAGTTTCGATTCGTACCAATGTCCTTACTCTAAACCATGATAATTTTTTTTGACCTAGTAGAAAAGATTTGAAAGAATGGGTTAAATAAGTCATACAGAATGTCTGAGACTTAAGAATTAAGGAGTACGATTCCTCGAGTATCATCTTTAAAGGAAGATCCAAAACAAAAGCCTTCTGAAACTCTACACTTAATCCCGCATACTAACTATTGAACAATCAAACATGAAGAAATAATGAGTATTTTGTTAAAATTGGTTGTCAAATGCAATCGACGTAGAGCCTAGGACAAATGTGCATTAGCCCAAGGTGCCACAGCACAGTGTGAGATCAAGTTAATAAGATGAAAAGTTAATGAGTAGAAATAACATTGTACCAATAAAAATGAACATTAAGAAAAATGATTTGACAAGATAAGAAAAGATATCCACGAAAGTACGCTAGAACTCAAAATTTAGAGGAAGACTAGTGAATATATCTGAGACATTATAAACCAATGTATTTAACTACTGATCTTGGTTACGTAGTCTGCATTCACCAACGTGGCTTAGACTAACGGCTAATGAATTCACAAATTAATTTTAAGTATTGGTTATGCCACCCTTAGCGTTCTTCCAAACTACCCCAAAACTAGTTAACACCGCGCGTCGAGGTATGTAGTGGGTGGGGGTACGTAATACATGCTCTAACCTTCTCAGGTGATGAAGAACCACAATCTCACAAACTGGTTTGTATTTTATCTAATGACTAGAGCTGGATCAAACTAAAAATTCTCAGGATCCCCTGTTAATAGATCATAATCAATACGGAATGATAAGCGCGCATCGTCTCACGTTTCTCTACCACGTTAGCACAGTAAGACGAACTGCAAAGGTAAAAATGACAGTAGGATCGGTGGTGGCAAGCATCGAAAAATATAATTCAAAAAGGGATAAATTGGAGGAATAAAAAGTACGAAGTAATGTTAAAGCTTTAGATTTAGTGGAAGGCAAAGAGTGAATCGGTTTGGGCCACAATAAATAATTTCGAGCCATGTGGCCTGACGTTTTCAACCACCAGTGAAGGTTATCGCGCAAATTCTAACCAAGTTATCTGCACTTAACAACACGGCTTAGACCAACAGTTAATGACCTGATTGATTCTACGTATTAGTCCGATTGTTCTTGGTCTTCCTTCTTTATTTATTTATTTTAACACATAGGTACTGGTACAAGGAGGTACCAAATACATATGCGCCACACAAATCTCAGTTGATTTGTGCGAGGACTGTGATACTGCTCGTGTGCCCAAACCGAAGCAGGTGGTTTTCTAAGGGGGCCACACCCCGAGCCTTCGACCTGAAGGTCTGATCCACAAGGCAGTGGAGCATCGTAAGGAGATGCAGTCCCATGGTAGCCGGTGACCAACGATTGGTTCATATGCCATTTGTTCCTTCAGGATACTGGAACCCATGTGCACCATTGGTTTGGGATCCTTCCTTCAAAATAACCCCACTCCACTAAACATAACGCGTTGTAGTAGCGAGTGAACTGGACTTACTCGACACAAAAGCCCTAGTAGTTTTTATAAAGTATACTGTCCGCTGCTGATAATTTTCGGGAGACGAGAAGCAAATTTAGCTTCCGAAATGACCTGAAAAATGGACAATAATTGAATATGGTCTACTAACCATGTTTCTATTGGGTGAGGTACTACAAATGCAAACAAGTGGACATCTAAGACGGGCACTCACAGGAAACACTTAATATCTTGGGTTGACAATAGTAATAGCATAGTAGTCATGCTTAGTCTACTAGTAATCTACTAGCTGGTAGAAAAACTTGAAGATTAACTAATTACATAAAGCGCACTGACTTCTAGAAAACAGCATAGATGATTAAAATACCCACCGCTAATAATACGCATAAAGGAAAACGAATCAAAATGCAAATAGTCGACAACATTCATGTGATGTAAGGGTTATATAACAAAAATTTGGAGTTTATTGACAAGTGGTCGGTTGCTAGGCTATGAATAAGTACATTTAAAGCTATAACTAACGCAGATACTTATTTCCATAGGACACGATATTAACACTCGATACGTACAAACCGTTGCCAGTGTGATAACCAAAGCGAAACATAGTGGATGTACAATGTGGCTATTTAATTGTATGGAATTGTTGTTTAGAAAGTACCTAATACTCACTGACTATCATGGAAAGTGACAGATAAGTGGAGATCATATGGTGGTCCATAGAAGCTTGGCAATTTAACTACATTTCGGTGCTGTTTCGTCATAAGACTATTGATTAGGAAAAAAAAGGATATTCCCAGCACTTCCATGAGAAGGTTATGCACATAAGTCATTAGAATATTCAGTAAAGTAAAATACTTGAAGGGAATTCAATAGGGATGGGAGGAGGAGCAGTGATAAATAATTTTACACAACGTAACTTATACTACTCATATAATTATAGTAGGGTGGAGTGGACGGGCAAAAAATCATGTTAGTTTGTTAGCAAAAAACGACTTATACATAGAACACATGGCAAAACAATTACCTGCTTCGCCACCCGTATCGATATTGAAGCTAGCCAAATAGTCTGGGGCTTCAATAACAGACACCATCCTTTCCGACACTACAGTACTGCCTTTAACATTTCTCTCGTCATCAGTTTTCATAATCCGGTTTTCAGAACTCTCTGAAGAGAAAAACAGAATGTAAATTTTAGGGAATATCCACTACCAATATCAGGATAGTCATCCGTCATCAGAATGGAAAGAAAGCAATATGTCCGCGCAATAGTTCAAACGGACTATTCAAACAACGCCACAAAACTATGACCCAAAAAACTGTTAAAATAATAAAAGATAAAGCAATAACAAAATACAAGATAAATTATCATAACTATATTTTACATGTATAAAACATCACTCGTGAGTCAAATGGTGGCTTAAAGAAATTGGTCCGATAGCATTTAATTGCTTTCCTATGTAGTGCTCTAGGCTAACCATGTCATTTTATAACAGCCAATAGGAAAACAGAGGAATCAGAGCAAAAGAAATAATCTGAAAAGTTTCCGTGTTAGAGACAATGGACAACCTCAGACTGGTGGTGTAGTCGTAGGCTTGAGCAATCTGAATGAAAGGTATTGAATTATTGCGCCGTTCCATACTTCATTCTTAGGTGAACACTAGACTTTTGTTTTGAGTACTTCCGCGAAGTTCTTTCTGTGGCATCGACAGCCATTTAGTCCCGAAACCGGATTGCTTTTTATGAAAGTTTTGTCTGTCATTAAACTAATTATCTGTGAGATCAAGCTGATTTGCATCAGTTGGTTTTTCGGATAAAATTCAAAGATTATTTCTAAAAGTACTCCAAAAAGTTTTGAAGTAGGTAGGCAAGCATGCTTTTAAGTTGTGCTCTTTGATATGGTGGATTTTCCCAAACGTCCCAGATCCACTACCTTCACATCAGAGGCAACCACAGGTATGATCCCAAAATCAGTTCATAACTACATCCTAATTGCTACCAGTATACTGAAAGTTTCGTGTTATCAAGTAGCATCAGCGCTCCGAGAATGAAGTCAAAAGGAAGGAGCCCAAGTAAAGGAAGGCCTATTGCTCTATAAAGATGCCACAGACACTCAGAGCTTGACAACGCCATTGTCCATAACACGTTTCTAATTGAGGATCTCTAGCCTAGACACATCAAAAGCCAGGAACAAAGCAGCTCCAAGATATATCCCGAAGATGTTCGATTGGCCGAGAAGTATGTGGTCCAGGCTGATTATTTTTCGAGATGTGTATTATCGTGTATTCAATGGTGATCTGATGCAGAGGATTAACCAGGCGTCTTCAGCCATAGTATGTCCAGTGAAACGAATGGGTTCAGCATCAATGTTGAAGATCAAAATAACAATTTATCTTGGAGATTTATTCGCAGCTACACTTGTATATGTGAGAGGAACACGTTCTAGGGATATAGTTTGTTAGGAGCAGAGTCTAAAAATCATTTTACGAGCAATGTAAGCGCCGAAAAAACTCCCAAATCTCCTTGACTTACCGTCTAAAAGGTTAAGTAGGCCAATAGTTTACCTCAAGAGGCTCATAAATAACTAAGTAGCAACTCTCGAACGTTGCTATTAGGTCAGGGATATCCTGGCCACCAGGAGTGCTGTTGTACAGTTATAAAATGAATTTTGTGTTCGCTCCCTATTTTGTCCATGGTGTTCAGTAATGAACAAATAGTTATCACCAAACTAACTGGTGAGAATGTTTGATGATTGTATGTCGGGAGCCTGAAAGTAGCTGACCTATGAAACTCTATTCGTTTCGAACCTGAATCATCGTACGTCGAAACTTTGCTGGATCTTTTTGTGTCAAGTGTGCCTTGAAACTCAAAATTGGTGATGGTTTAAAATGAGTATTCTTTATCGTCAAGACATAAAATATTGATCTATTTGAGTACTCTCAATCGTTTGAACTTTGATTGTTCATATCACAGTCTATCACATCTTAAATCTGTATCTTTTGTTAGTTTTATATATATGGCATATTTCATGTACATTTGATTATTTTTGATAATCGAACTTCTATATTTTGTAAGTAGACTATATAAACATTAGCATCCTCCCTCTGACCTGTACATTTCTAACAATATATCTCTCCATAATTCATCATGGATTTTCGACTTCACAGTTTACAAAAAATACAGATGGGAAGTTCTGCGATCATCGAATGTTTTGAAACTTACGGGTTGATAAATAAAAGGTGATTCTGTCTGGATTATTCTGAAGCACTCAAATTCAGTTTCCTTAGAGTTGAATAGTGTTTACAGTTGACCAAACGCATCCACAGTGGAAATGGTAATATTATTAGAATTATTTACACTACCTACGACCTTACGACCCACAGACAATTTTATTTGTAAGAACCTCAACATGCCTGAAACTTCCTGATTTCCAGTAAGAGGGCTAAGACGTTTAAAGTCATCTATTGACTTCATAGAACTTGGATAGTGAACTCGACGTGTTAGTAGCCCTACTGGATATCAAGGTATTTCGGATTTAGTCTTTACCAGCAACCTTATCCCTGCTGCCGTGTATCTTGGAGGGACGTTTTCAGGTCGTGACCATAATATTGTCACCTTAAGTCGTTATATAACTCCGCCTGTAGCTCTCCTAGAGTTACTGCCGGTCCCAAACCCGGATAAAGGAGGAAGGTTGGGCATGGGGTTAGCGTCCCCATCCCGTAGAAAACTAAGTCGCCAAAAAACGCTTACCAGAAAAAATAACTCAAACCATTTAAACTCTGCCCTGTGAGTTAGAAGGTCTTCATTTAGAAGAAATATGACGCCTCATGGTGAAAGCCGAGTTCCTTCGGAAGCCATGAGGCCGATGCCCCTTCTAACAACCACAGCAACAATTTTTATAGGTACATGGAACGTCTGGACAATGTGGGAGACCGGGAAGACCAGTCAAATAGCAACAGAAATGAGGAGATACAACTTGGCAGTACTCGGAATCAGCGAAACTCATTGGACCTAAGCTAGACAACAAAGGCTAAATACGGGAGAGATGCTGCTATACTCCGGTCACGAAGAGGAAAATGTCCCACACACTCAGGGAGTTGCTCTAATGCTGTCCAAAGTAGCACGAAATGCACTTGTAAGATGGGAATCTCACGGATCCAGAATCATCAAAGCATCATTCAAAACAAAGAAGGAGGGGATCACAATGAACATTATCCAGTGTTATGCACCCACAAATGATAGCAACGACGACATTAAAGATCAATTCTACGAGAGGCTGCAATCAATCATAGAGAAGTGCCCAAGAAAGGACGTCACTATTCTGATGGCAGATCTAAACGCCAAAGTCGGAATAGACAACACCAGATATGAAGATATCATGGGACTGCATGGATTGGGAGAGAGGAACGAAAACGGGGAAAGATTTGTAAATTTGTGTGTATTCAACAAATTTGTCATAGGCGGCACAATATTTCCACACAAACGTATGCACAAAGCTACATGGATCTCACCGGACAACACCACAGAGAATCAGATACATCATATTTGCATCAATAAAAAGTTCCGAAGGACAATGTAAGATGTGAGAACCAGGAGAGGAGAGGACATAGCTTCAGATCACCACCTGGTTGTGGCCAATTTGAAACTGAAGCTAAAGAAGAACTGGACAACTGGTTCAATGCACCCTTCCTTCGAGATACTGACAAACTCAATGAATTCAAGGTGGCACTCAACAACAGGTTCCAAGCCCTACAGGATCTACTGAAGGAAGAAGGAACTACTATGGAAGATAACTGGAAAGGTATCAAAGAAGAAATCAGAATGGCCATCAGACAAATCAAGAGCGGGAAAGCAGCAGGACCCGACAATTACCAGCTGAAGCACTGAAGTCAGACATCGAAGTAACTACGAACATGCTTCATCTTCTATTCAAGAAGATTTGGGAGGAGGAACAAGTGCCGATGGACTAGAAAGAAGGACACAACATCAAGATTCCAAAGAAAGAGGATCTGAGCAAGTGTGAAAACTACAAAAGGCATTACGCTACTGTCAATACCAGGAAAAGTTTAACAGAGTGTTATTAAACCGGATGAAAGACGCAGTAGATGCTCAACTTCGAGATCAACAAGCTGGATTCCGAAAGGACCGGTCGTGCACAGACCAAACTGCGGCACTATGGATCATCGTCGAACAATCAATTGAGTGGATCACGTCACTTCATTGATTATGAGAAGGCATTTGACAGTGTAGATAGGAGAACGTTATGGAAACTTCTTCGACACTACGGAGTTCCTGAGAAGATTGTCAATATTATCCGGAACTCATACGACGGACTACAGTGCAAAGTAGTGCATGGAGGACAGCTGACAGACGCATTCCAAGTAAGGACCGGAGTAAGACAAGGCTGTCTACTCTCTCCCTTCCTGTTTCTTCTAGTGGTCGACTGGATTATGAGGACCTTGACATCTGAGGGAAAACACGGCATACAGTGGACAGCTCAGAACCAATTAGACTATTTGGACTTCGCAGATGACCCAGCCCTTCCATCCCATACACACGAACAAATGCAGATGAAGACAGCCAGCGTAGCAGCAGTCTCTGTACCAGTAGGCCTCAACATACACAAAGGGAAAACCAAGGTCCTCAAACACAACACGGAGAACAGCAATCCAATCACTCTTGATGGCGAAACTCTGGAAGATGTGGAATCCTTCACATACCTGGGAAGCATCATCGATGAACAATGAGGTCCACATGCAGACGTAAAAGCGAGGATTTTTAAAGCAAAGGTCGCATTCCTGCAATTGAAGAACATTTGAAACTCAAAACAACTTTCAGCCAATATCAAAGTCAGAATCTTCGATACGAACGTCAAGGCAGTTCTACTGTACGGAGCTGAAACTTGAAGAACTACAACAACCATCATCAAGAAGGTACAAGTATTTATCAATAGCTGTCTACGCATGATACTCTACATCCATTGGCCGGATACCATCGGCAACAGCATTTTGTGGGAAAGAACCAACCAGCTTCCAGCAGAAAAGGAGATTAGGAAAAGACGATGGAAATGGATAGGACATACATTGAGGAAATCATTAAACTGCACCACGAGACAAGCGCTAGCTTGGAATCCTGAAGGGAAGAGGAAAAGAGGAAGGCCAAAGAACACATTACGTCGAGAAATAGAAGCGGATATGAAAGAGATGAATGAGAACTGGAAAGAGCTGGAAAGGATTGCCCAGGACAGGGTTGGATGGAGAATGCTGGTGAGCGGCCTATGCTCCTTCGCGAGGAGTAACAGGTGTGAGTAAGTAAGTAAGTAAGTCGTGATATAATAAGGACGACAAGTAAACATTCGACTATCACATATTGTAGAGACTATCGCAAGTTTGATTAGATAGATCATTGATGCAGATGATTTGTGTCGGAAGATTGAGGGCCTACTCGGGTAGACGTAAATTGTGTAACCGAACAGCCGACGTCGAACCCACACTTTACAGTTAGTGCTTAATGTGGATAATCCCTTCGTCGCAACCAGGCACTAAGGCTCCCATGTTAACCATACAGCATAAATGACGTCATTATAGAAATATATTAGTAAGAGCAGCTACAATGAACAAAGTGTGACCACTGCTACATGAGGTAATTCATGACTTGCAATTAACTGGTGAGCGTTGATTTTCCTTGATCCTGACAAGGATCAATGAGCTGTACGAGATGCAACAACGCGACTGTCGGGCGATTTGGCTAGGGCTAGAGGACATTTCCGTATACTTCCAATTAAAAATCTTTCAAAGTGATCGCAATAACCTTTCTATCTGGAGTGAGAAATGACACTTACCATTTAAGTACAACAAATGTGGGATCATCCGCTTTTGGAAACATTACCGTGAACTACGGCGTTACTTAAATAAACACAGAATCCGGACACACAACCCAGGAAACAATCCAAGTATTAATTACCCAGGAAGCCTAGAATTCGAAGGGTATACCTCCCCTACTACTTCTATGTCTAGATGGAAAACGGATTTTATGCTAAAGAATTTCTTGGCAGTGGAGATCAGGCTTACCCTTTTAAAAAGTTGTATACGACACTCCATTGAAAACTGCCCATTTATCTTTTCAAACATCAGTACCATATACAAAATATGGGTAGAAGATCCTCAAAGAAGCTATACACATCGACTATTGGGATGTGACTCCACTATTGACTGCGAAGCTAAATGTACGCATCTCTCTCCAGAACCCTAATGGTGCCATAAGCTTAGGAACACCCTAGTATTTTTCTGCAACGTAATATGTGGTCTCTCGCCTCTATTCTCCAGTAGGTCATGATACGTAACCCTGCGTGGAGACTCATAAACAACACACGTACACTACCACCTGTAAAGTACCCAAAGGTAATGCGTTGTAAGTGTTTAACCGTACGGCGTAGCTAACTGTGGAGCAGACTAATAATACCTATCCGTAACTAACACAATCACAAAGTTGGAAGGAGTAATGAACCTGTTTTTGAACTTAAATGGGTCTCATCAACTACTTTCAGAATTACAACCCAACTCCGGGCGCTTTCTCATAGACTGCTTAATATCTAGACTGATCATGAATATACAGGACCCTCGTTATCATCCATATATACAGCCAAATGACAAAACACATGGCGTCCTTCCTCTCGCTATTCATTGTTAGATATGCCTTTATGCCCCTGCCACTCATAGTTAAATTGGAAGTTTGCTTGATGCTCAAACTTCCATCAATTTCTCCATGAAGTTTTGTGTCTCATTTTAATTTCTGTTTCAAGTAGACAGGCGGCTCACTAAACCTATGGAAGCACCTATACCATGGTCGTTTACGAAAAGTCCATACTGTCCTGAATTATTGTGAGTTCTTTGTAGTTCATGTTCTACCAACTTAAAAAAGATTGTATACCAAATTGCTTAGCCTTCAGATGTTTTGTTTCCTTACTTACTCGAAGTTGACAATGTCGTCATAGCTCCACCATCAGAAGAGACATAAATCTCTCGAAGCAGGTAGCAGGACGGGAAAAATGTGGGTGATAAAACAGATGAACAACTTTTACGAACGTAGACTCTGGCGCCTGGGATTGTTCTTGTTGAGCTGCAGTAGAGTAGGGAGTGGTCTGGCAATGGCTTTCGGCATAATGAAAACTTTAAGTTAGCTAAACGCGAAAATTAAGGAAGGGTCGCACTCTTTTCCCAATTAATGTTTCGTCCATCTGAAGATTCGTCCTTTTGCAAGTAATCACAGCCCTGACAGTGGATAGAGAGGAGAGATTTAACAGTTGCTTGCTCAGACATGGAATAACATTTCCAACTGTACTGGCCATATCTGACGCATGTCTCGTGATTTATCAACCCTAATTACCATCACATACTACTAGCCTATTTTTTTCCATTTCACTTCCCGTCATTTCTATTCATCTGTTTTTCTTATACTCCCATCCATGATAATCATATCCAATGTAATCAAAAACGAGATGAGTCGCAACGCTGAGGACGTTTCCCACAGTGATTATACAAAGGCAAACTACAAGATTATTAGTTATCATTTTCAAAACACCCCATGGTCTCGAAAGTGGTGGGGGCTAACAGCGGGTGATCACCGGGATAAAGTGAGAGACATCACTAAGAGTACCATTCTACATATTGTACTTCAAGGAAACCATATACTTGTAAATGGGAGGTCTTGGGCTAGGACACAGAACGCTTGCTACAGACTAAAAGAGTAGCCTGACACAAGTGAAAAGTCTTTCTGGAATGGTTTGATAGTAGTGATTTTTTGGCAATAAGAGACAGATGCATCACTAAAGTTCAAAAGGACAGGAGATACTTTTATGTCAAGCTAGCAACCAGAATTCGAGTTAACTGTAAATATCTCTACAGTTTCATGATCAAGAGAAAACCTACCAACCAGGGGATTTGTTCACTTAAGGAGAAAAATGGCGATGATCCAACTTACTTAGAGGTTACAGCAATCTTTGATGCCAACTTCAACGACTGGTTGCATCAGGAACCTATAAGCGCGAAACACTCCTCAACTCTAGTATCAGTTGATGGTTTGGGAAATATCCACATAACTTCCCGGCTTAATTAAAAAAAACTGAAATTCATGCACTCAGAAGAGTCACTAGGATGTGACAAAAATGGGCCCATAATTCTGAAACACTGTATGGGTCCAATCAGCATAGTGGTATGTTGCCTGTTCAGCCACTCACCAGGGTCACATCAACAGACAATAAAACCTGATGTTGATTGACTCTTCAAAGCGTGGTCTCAGGCACATAACCACGAAGAGCTTGGACACCAGCTCAAACTGCTTAGGAATACAGTCAAGGCAAACACAACTCTCCACTCTTTAAAAAGACAGCTTAACAAAATCCTCCCAGAATTAATCTCAACTCCCTTTCTAACGTACGCACGGCCCCACCTGATAGTCTGCGATATCGTCACATCCTCTCTCATCTAGAGACACATAAATCCATTGGAAAATGCGCAAAGACGAGTGACCGAGTGGTTGACTGGATTCAATATAAATCTTACGGAAACATACTCTAGCATCTGGGATTATTTTCACTGAGCTACAGGAGAATAAGATGTAAACTGATAATAGCATACAACACATTGATTACTCCAAATCACCCCAACGTAAAGATAATACCGGAACGTCATCACCACGCTCCCCAAGGCAATCCTCTAAAGACTGCACATCATAGAGCGCACACACAGGTATGCTTTCACATTTTCTCGTTAACTTACTTACTTACTTACGTCTGTTACTTCTAATGGAGTATAGGCCGCCGACCAGCCCTCCCCAACCCACTCTGTCCTGGGCCTTCTTTTCTAGTTCCATCCAATTCTTGTTCATTTTTCTCATGTCTATCTCCATTTCCTGGCGTAATGTGTTCTTTGGTCTTCCTCTTCGCCTTCGGCCTTCAGGACTCCATGTGAGGGCTTGCCTTGTGACGCAGTTGGGTGCTTTCCTCAATGTGTGTCCTATCCACTTCCAGCGCCTCTTCCTGATTTCTTCCTCCACTGGGATCTGATTTGTTCTCTCCCACAGTAGGTTGTTGCTAATAGCGTCCGGCCAACGGATCCGAAGTATTTTGCGTAGACAACTGTTAATAAACACCTGTATCTTCTGGATGATGGCTTTCGTAGTCCTCCAGGTTTCCTACCCATACAGTAGAACTGTCTTGACATTTGTATTGAAAATTCTGAGCTTGATGTTGGTTGCCAATTGTTTTGAGCTCCAGATGTTCTTCAGTTGTAAATATGCTGCTCTTGCTTTGCCGATCCGTGCCTTCACATCTGCATCAGATCCACCGTGTTCATCGACGATGCTGCCCAAATATGTAAAGGTTTGTACATCTTCCAAATCTTCTCCGTCAATTGTGATTGGATTGTTGCATGCTGTGTTGTATCGGAGAATCTTGCTTTTTCCTTTGTGTATATTGAGACCTATTGCTGCTGAGGCTGCTGCTACACTGGTCGTCTTCTTCTGCACTTGTTGTTGCGTGTGCGATAGAAGAGCCAGATCATCTGCGGAATCTAGATCATCCAATTGCATGCCAGATGTCCACTGTATACCGTCTTCATGATCCAGTCGATCACCAGGAGAAAGAGAAAGAGTGAGAGTAAGCAACCTTGCCTGACACCGGTCTTTACTTCGAACGACTTTGTCAACCGTCCTCCATGAACGATTTTGCAGTTTAATCCATCGTAGGAATTCCGTATGATATTGACTATCTTCTGAGGCACACCGTAGTGTCGAAGAAGCTTCCATGGGTTGTTCTGTTCACGCTGTCGAATGCTTTTTCATAGTCAATGAAGTTGATATAGAGCGATGAATTCCATTCGGTTGATTGTTCCACAATGATCCGTAGAGTTGCGATTTGATCTGTACACGATCTATCCTTACGGAATCGTGCCTGTTGGTCGCGAAGTTGTGCGTCTAAGGAGTCCTTCATCCTGTGTTAACAATACCCTGTTGAAGACTTTTCCTGGTATCGAGAGAAGAGTGATTCCCCTGTAGTTGTCACAGTTGCTGAGATCGCCCTTCTTTGGTATTTTGATCAGAAGTCCTTCTATCCAGTCTTTTGATACTTGTTCCTCATCCCAAATCTTATTGAAGAGAATGTGGAGTGTACTTGCAGTTACCGCTACGTCTGCTTTCAGTTCCTCTGCTGGAATGTTGTCTGGTCCTGCTGCTTTGCCACTCTTAATTTGTCTGGTAGCCATGCTGATTTCCTCAATTGTTGGTAGGCCAACATCGATTGGGAGGTCCGTGAGTGCTGCTTCGATGTTGGGTGGGTTTTGTGGGTCTGGTCGATTCAAGAGTTCTTCGAAGTGTTCTACCCACCTGTTTCGTTGTTCTTCAATGTTGGTGGTTATCTCGCCTTCCTTGTTTTTCACTGGTCGTTCTGGTTTACGGTGATTTCTAGAGAGTTTCTTTGTTGTTTCATACAGTTGTCTCATGTTTCCTTCTCTTGCAGCCTTTTCCGCCGTCATTTACGCATTAAGAATTGTTTCGATTGAGAATGCATTTTCAGCCAAAGTAACCACAGCCCCCTTAGTGGGTAGCCATAAGAAGAGACTCAACCGGCTCACGCAATCTCATTGATTACCGTATAACTCTCGTACCAGCTTTAGTTAATGTGTCTATTATAGGATACCACGACCGTCATTACCGCATACCAATAACTACTTCCTGTATCACTTATTATAATCTTTGTTTTCGTCTTATTCCTTAAGTTCCGTCTTCTTACAAATTAGCAATCAAGTAGGTTAATTATTTATGCTAGAAACAATCATCTCAAAGCATTTAAATTTTATGTTTATCGTTTCTTCCATTTCCCCCGATCAATATTCTATCTGGTAATATGTTAGCGTCTGGTATCCATAAACATTATTTCCCTGAGACAAATGCACTTATCTGACTCACAAGATATACAATTTAGCAAACTGACTAGAATCAATGGTTGAGTAACTAGGCTGCTGCACATCAAACATTATCAAATACCTGGAACCGTATTGAAACGTTAAGTAATGAGAACGAAGAAATCCATCGGTTTATACTAGTTTGTTATAAAGGTATTGGATGTTGGAACATTCATAAATAGTTGCGTATTTCGTAGTTAGCGCTACCGTGGTATGTTGTTGGTCATGGATTCCTTAGACAAATAAGGTTAAACAAACTAAGATGTTTGTATATATTCGCACCAACAGATTTTATCGGATCAAAGTTCTTGAAATGAGTAGATTTTACGGTAGTGTTAAAAATTTCAGAACACGGAAACATTTGTTAGTTAAGCGAACACCTGGATACACATGAAAGCCGTTTCTAAAATCGATCTAAATATGATGAAACGGCCGTATTCTTTTATAGGGCTTTCAAAGTTGACAGCTGGTGATCATATATTGAAAGTAACATGCGAGAAGAAAATGTCCGAAGGAGCATTTGTTTGGTCATTGAAAGTAGTAGAAGAGACACTTTTGGTCCTTAGCGTTTACTTAGCATTTACCGACCGAATTACATCGCGATCCGTAACTTTGGGCTCGACTAAAACTAAGTGATTAAGAATAAGAACACGTTTAAATGACCTCGAGTATATTGAACTCAACCGCCAACTGAAAAGAAACATCAAGTGATAAGGGTTGTCGTAGAAATATACTGTTAGCCGTTTAGTAAAACCACTGTGTCTATCCACTAACCAACAGTTAGTTGGCAACAGGAACTGGTATCTTGTTGGGCGATTTCGGTTAGGCTCGCACGTTTTCATCAGAATGGAATTTAAGCTCGAAATCATAAATTTCACAGATATTCAATGAAAATTACCCTTCGTGTTTCTACGTCAATAGCCCAGATGACTTGGTGCAAATGATAAATTTGCAGAGGTCATATTTTTAAGCGAATCCATACACCGTTCGCTGTTTTGTCCACTAATGGTTCTTTCTGTGTATGGTCGTCCGACCATAGAATGAAATAATGGGCTTAATTTCATCTCGGAGTCAGCAAGTAGATCAAGAAAAGGAGATGCCAAGAGAATGTCCTGTTGGGAAAGGTGATGGATGTCCAATGAATCATGGGTACAAGAACCTCAGTCCAGACAATCTTGTGAGTTTCATATTCCCCATGTCTTTAGTATTTTATGAATCTTATTTATATACCAAGTGCCTTTAAAGGACAAGGTTTCATTTGTTGAAATAATTTTTACCGGGGCTCTTCCTGTAAAGTCAGCCCCTTGTTGAAAGCAAGGTTATAAATATTGTTCACTGTCCACTATATCTTCTGGGAATAAATTTGTTTGGAACTGCGTTGAGTCACTGGGTCGGCTAATAGAATATCATTTTCGTCATTCTTCATAGTTCGGTTACTATTACTCCACAAGCCCTTAAACCAAATCATGGTGTTGCTCTCAAGTTTGGCTCCAAAAGCGTCAGATCCATGAAGAGCAACAACTTAGTGTTCAATTTCTGTAGTAATCTTTGTCCATTACGGGTGCACTTTTTATTATTTTATGTTGCATTATGCCTAACTCATCTTTTTTATTTCCGGCTATAAACTTAGCCTATTTTGCTCCAATATAGGGGAGGGTCTTATAAAAGACCATCAATGCTGGAAAATTTTCCACTATCTAAAGTTGGCGAATGCTACTTCCACGATAATGTTTCACACGGTTACTGGAAGATATTTCGAGTGAAGTAGACTACACATTCTATAATGAAGAAGTTAAACGGTGGACTTATTGATTTCTTACGTGGTCTCACGTATAGCACCAAACCATACGTTTCACTAATAAAATACCATTTCTTCTTGATTTTCTTTCGCCTATTTCATTTTTATACTGTTTGCAGATGTTTCAAGTTGCTTCAAAGTGTAGGTACATAATGTATGTTGGCAGACTTCTTTGTCCTTTTCTCAATGTTCTCATATGGCCACTGCCAGGAAAGTCGTACTTCCTTCTCGCGGCGGGGACCTCGTTTACGAAGTCAAGAGGATGAAAAGCAAACACCCGGCTCTAAAACTGGGTTGATGAGTAAGGAGGATCCACCTATAGTAGTTGGAAAACCCTGATTCAGAACCAGTGATATGCATGGCCTTCAGCTACTAAACAACTACCCACCATCCGCAGACAGTGTGAATGGAACATTGAAGTAGGTCCTCCAACTCTAGCTGAAGTTCAAAAGGCAGCTGTTCCAGATGGGTTGGTTCCAGAGGTCTTTAAGGATGGTGGTCCAATTTTACCGACTAGGTTGACCAATATTTTAGCTAAAATCTGGGAGTTGGACGTAATCCCCTCTGATTTTTCGCAATCACTTATCGTCCCAATATTTAAGAAAGGGTCAAAATCATCCTGTGACAACCATCGAGGGATTAGTTTAACTAATGTAGTATCTAAAATACTAGCCTCGATAATTATCGGACGCCCAACTAAGACTCGTGAACTGCAAACACAAGAGAATCTAGGTGGCTTCAGATCTGGTCGTGGATGCATAGACCACATATTCACCATTCTACAGGTTCTAGAACACAGGCATACTTATCGGCGTCCAACAGTGGTAGTCTTCCTTGACTTGAAAGCAGCATTGGACGCTGTAGATTGAGAGGTTCTGTGTCGGTCATTGAAAGAAGTACCTTAGAAGTACATAAACCTTGTGAAGGCACTTCACTCAAACACTACCAGTCGAATCAGAGTTTATGGCGAACTGTCATCTGCTTTTGCAACCTCAAGTGGTGTCCGTCAAGGTTGTCCACTTTCTCCATTTTTGTTTAACTTCATCATAGATCTACTGATGAAAATAACGCTCTCATCGACTGAATTCTCAGGCATTGATCTCCTCTCAGGAAGTCCACTTATCGACTTATAATACGCAGATGACATAGTCCTGTTTGGTGAAGACGCTGATAAAATGCAGTCTTTTGGTAACACTGAGCAACAATGCCAGGATATTTGGGATGCGCTTCTCTCCCTCTAAATGCAAGTTGTTGCTTCAGAACTGGTCTGCGACAACACCTGAACTAAGGATAGGGTGTGAAGTAGTTGAACGTGTCGACAACTTTACTTATCTTGGAAGTCTGTTGAGCCTTAATGAGTTGGTGTCTGACGAAATCCCTGCACGGATCCAAAAAGCCCGTTTGGTTTTTACCACCTTACGTCACCTATGGCGCAGGCGAAATATCCATTTATCAATAAAAAGATGAGTATATTACACGGCAGTTCGTTCCGTTTTACTATACGGCTGCGAAACATGGCCTTTAAGAGTAGAAGATATTCGTAAGTTACTAGTATTTGACCACAGGTGCCTTAGAAATATTGCTGGTATCTGCTGGGATCATCGGGTAAGTAATAATGAGGCTGGACACAGGGTATTAGGGAATGATGGTAAATCATTTGATGAGGTTATGAATCTTCATCGACTGAAATGGTTGGGCCACGTGTTACGTATGCCTAAACACCGATTACCACGACACGCAATGCTAAATGGTGTTAGGGATAATTGGAAGAAAGTTAGGGGCGGCCAAACCAAAACGTGGCATTAGTGCTTGAAGTCACTAACTTCTGATCTGAGCCATGTTGGTAAATGCAGACTGCCTGGTTGGGGTCCGCGTGACTATCGTAACCAATGGTTGGAGACTCTTGGTGACATGGCTCAGAATCGATCACAATGGCGTCGGTGTATACACTCTCTGTCTTCCTTTAAACTAAGAGATTAAAATCACTTCAAATCTTTCTTTCTAGGAACTAATTCTATCTTCTTGTACTATATCCTTATACACACTCTTTCTTCTATATATTACCACCACTGAATTAACTACTTCTATGAACCTGGTGTTCATCTTGTTGTGCTAATGCGGTATGGCAACTTGGACCGATGCATATATGTGCTTGGTCCTACGTTGCAGCTAACTGATGGGTTTTAGGATCCTGAGGGAACAAATGGCGTACGAACCTATTGTTTACCACCGGCTACCATGGGACTCAATTTCCTAACGTTGCTTCACGCCATTTGTTCCCTCAGGATCCTGGAGCCCATGTACACCATTGTTTTTGAATCAGGGTTTTCCAACGCCCCTAGATGGATCCTCCATATCCACCAACCCAGTCAAAGCGTCGAACATTCGCTTTTCGTCCTTTCAATTTCGTAAACAACACCCCCGCCACGCAAAGGCAGTGATTGGGACTTTTTTGGCAGTAGTTGTATGCACGTGGCGATGTGAGAGCATTTTGGGAGGAAGAGTTGACTCTCCCAACTCTCAGCCATGTCAGGGCATTTGGGGACCTTCTTGAATAACTCACAAGTTAGCTAAGTATTTGTTTTCAATTTTGGTTGCCTCAGGTGAGGATATAAAAGACACACAGCAAGAAATGCTCTTCACTTTGTTGAACTGAAATGTATTGTATTGTATCGCCTAATTTAGTTCATAAACTAGCCTACACATCAAACATTTGAGGGAGCTACTATGTAAGAAAAAAAATGAAATTGACCAAGTCACAAATATTAGACGTTTTTTAAGTTAGTGTGTAAAACACTTAAACCAAAGGAACGCATTGATCGTTTATGTTAATCATGAAAAAATTTGATTTGATAAGCGAACTTATGCTTTACGACAAACAACAGTCACACAGATTTTGTATTATGAGTTGTGTGTTATAAATTTGGGTATTTGTTAGATAACCGATGTTGTATGCTATAGGTCAAGATATTTCATAGTTAAAAACCTATCTTTAGAACTTTACTTTTAAGACAACATTTCCACTTATTAGATAATCTTCATTACTGATCATTATCAATGGGTTTAAATATTATATTATTCTTTCCAAACCAATTGGCTGTATTTCAGATGCCACCCCCTAACCAACTCCCAAGTCCTGGACAACCTTTCCCACTGTCCACTGAACGCGAATTGTCTTCCATTCCAAAAGCAGATCGATCTGATGGTGAAAAATGGATATATCCTTCACCTCAAATGTTTTGGAACGCTATGCTTCGTAAAGGTTGGCGTTGGCGGGATGATGATATCAAACCAGAAGATATGAACAACATCATACACATACATAATATAAATAATGAATTAGCTTGGCGTGAGGTTTTAAAATGGGAAGCTCTACATGCTAAGTAAGTGTGAATTCTCTTGAAATAAAAACTAGGTTTATTTTCCTATTAGTAGTGATGGAATTCAGTATATAAAGCTTTTTATAATAACTAAATTATATTTCTTACATTTAGTTATTTAACATTATCTGTAATAGTACTGCACTTTCTTTGCTTTTCATAACGTCGATTTCTAACTGAAGAGAGATGTAACAATTTAGGTCGATGCGTATTTTTTCTAGGCCCTACTAACGTCTGGTAATTAATTTTGGATACGAGCTTCTGTTATTTTATGAACACGTTTTGAGCTATTCACGATGAACTCTTTATAATGTATAAAAGCACTTAGAATCCATGTGAATATGTTTGTACTATAAATGAATAACACAAATAACATACTTCACCCATTCGGTGCGAGTATTCCATATTCGAAGTTGTGAATTATGTCTATTGGATAATGGTTATTGATCCTACCGGATTGTCTAGATTTTGGTAAATAAATCGTTGTTTAAATTCATAACAGCCCATGTGATAAAGTTTTTAAGTTGGTGTAGACTGTCGTTTTTGTTCAACCACTTCTTGACAGCTAAACGTGGTCGTTGAAAATAATCTAGATGTATTTTTCAGATTCTCTTATTTGTTGACGAAAGATTATTTATTTCTGTCGTTTACAAATGTATTTTTGAGTTGTTTTTTTCCTAATCTACATTGTCAATAATAAGAGTGTAATGAACTCAGGCAACCCAACTTGGTTTAACTTTATGGAAGACTTGGCGAATTTATCATGTAGTTATGAAAATTATGGTTAAGATGACTCCTAATTACACACTAAATTTTCCTAATTACTTACTGAATTTTATAATAACCAATCATATCGGTCTTCACAATTCGGGAGTTACTAGTTATAATAGGAATCAAATAATTCATTAAGTTTGCTAATGATTGTGAATTTAAGGATTTAGAAAGCACTTCAATAAAATCCTGTAATTAATACTGACTAGAAGTGTTTTAAATCTGTCACTCAGCCAAGAACAGCGTAGAACCTCTCATGTGTACATCTGCTGCCACACCACATCAATACAAGGAGCGGAAGTTATAAAAACGGATGCTAGAATAGTGAAAGTGATAACAATGTCAATGGTATTGGAAAAGATTAGGCGTAAACAATATAACTTGAGAATACTGAATAAATCCGCTGAATCAGAGGGTATAAAATAACTTTAAGACTCAGGATCTAAGGGAAAATAAAGTAAACATATCTGTCTTCTTTAATATGTGAACACATAAACATTGGTACAAAGGGGCACCTGTTATGTTTTCTCTCTTACGGTTATAACCCAGCTATTCCTATTGCTTAGTATTCACGGACACAGATTCACTCGACAAGGTCCCAAATCAGAACACGATTGAGCAGGAAGGAGATTATATTCCAAATAACAAGGTTAGGTGGAAGCAAGAAGCAAAATAGGAAAACCGTTAGTATATTTATAGCTTTTTTACATAAGAAGAGTCTAGGAGCTTCTCCATGTATAGACTAGCGCTGATTGGATAAGAATCAGCCAATCAGCGTGCGCCAAAGCAATCGTGCATTGAGCATGCTTAAATCCAATCTATGTCCCACTAACACCTCCCCTTTGAGCAGATTCGTAGGATCTGGTGCTAGGGTCCAACTGCAACCGAGTGACTGGCCTGTGCTTTCGATTTGTCCATCGTCTAGGCAATAATGAAGTATCACTATTTGCTTGCACAGAAACTGACCTGTCTGTTCCAGGCGTTTTGATTTCAAAGGTGTCTAGCAGAACATCAAGAGGTAATCGATATTGAATCTCGTTGCTGGCTATCGAAGTTGCTTTCAATTGGTTAGCATGACGTACCCAAACTTCTGAGCCAACTGACACCTCATAAACCACACTCCCCTTCTTTTTCAAGATCCGACCAGCTGTCCATGTAGGATGTTTCTCACGATAGTCCATAGCAAGCACTTTTTGTCCCACCGTGAACAATCGTTTTTGTGCCCCATGATGTCGATTGAACTGATTCTCCATAGATAGGTTTCGTTGAGGCTCAAGAGCTGGCGTAGGACGGATGACATCGAAATGTGTTCGTATTTTTCTGCGAAGTAGAGCTTCTGCTGGAGAGACCCCCTTAATCGTCTGAGGGTTCGGTGTAGAGCGATAAATAAGCAGGAACCTCTCTAAGATCTCTTCGGTGGTCCCCTCCCCTTTAGATTTTTTAGAGCATTTTTAAATGTACTCACAAAGCGTTCCACTTGACCATTTGATTGGGGATGGAATGGAGGTGTTCGGACGTGATGGATTCCGTTCTGCCGACAAAATTGTGAGAAAATTACGGACGTAAACTGTGTTCCGTTGTCACTAACTATCAATTCCGGGACTCCGAAACGACTGAATAGTTGACGTAGCTTACTGACTGTGCAGCTTGCAGTCGGGTGTTCCATGAGAAAGATTTCTGGCCACTTGCTATATGCATCAACTACCAAAAGGTAAGTTTGTCCATGAAGTGGATCAGCAAAGTTCAAGTGTATACGCTGCCACGGTGACTGTGGTATTGGCCATGATTGCAGCTCTGCTTTTCGCGGTGCTTTCGTTGCTAATGCACATTTGGTACATGAACGGGATAGCTGCTCCAGTTGGGTGTCTAAATGCGGCCAGTATACATAACTTCGTGCTAATGCTTTCATGCGATTTATTCCAGGATGTCCTGCGTGCAACTGTTCAAGCACTGCTGGTTGTAGCTTCTTTGGGATTATGACACGTTCTGCAAACAGCAGGCAGTCGTCGATGATTGAGAGAGAGAGTCTACGCTGGTAAAACTGTTGAAGCTCTGTGGAACTGATCTTCGCGGGCCATCCTTCCAGGTGGAACTTTCCATCTTCTTGTAGAATTGGGTCTCGAAGAGTTTCTTCTCTGACTTCATCTGACGACACTGGAGTGTTTCGAATGGCATCTGCCACTATACTTCGTATTTCTGGGTCTACTGCTATAAAGGCAATGATTATATCCTCTGGTCCAGGATGCTGAACCCCAATTAATCGAGAGAAAGCGTCAGCTTGACCAATAGTATTTGTCGACTGATACTTGATATTGAAATCATAACTCAGGAGCATTGTTTCCCAGCGCTGTAGTCTATTAGCCGTATAGACAGAGATTCCTTTCTTAGAACCAAAGATTGCAATCAAAGGTTTGTGATCTGTCAGTAGAGTAAATGTACGACCATCGAGCATTTTATGAAATCTTTTGACAGCGAAAATGATCGCAAGAGCTTCCTTTTCAATTTGACTGTAGTTCCGCTCGGCTGGGGTAAGTGATCTAGCAGCATGGGCAATTGTCTTTTCTGATTTATCCGGAAACACGTGAGATATCACTGCTCCAACTCCATGACTAGATGCATCAGATGCAACAACAATTTCCAAGTTGGGATCGAAGTGTGTCAAAAGAATCTTTGAGCTGAGCATTGATTTGACTCTGTCGAAAGATGCTTGACATTCTGCTGACCACTGCCAAGGTTTATCTTTTGATAGTAATTCATTCAGCGGACCTCTCACTCGATGCATTTCAGGCAAGAATGTGCTATAATGACTGGTTAACCCCAAGAAGGATCTTAATGAAGAGACATCAGTTGGTGCAGGCATCTTCTGAATGGCTTCGATGTTGGCAGGGTCTGGTCGGCGACCGTTCTTATCTAAGATAAAACCAAGGTATTTGATGGAATGCATAAAGAAAGTACACTTTTCCTCACGTAGTTGGAAACCATATTCCAACACTCGGTTAAGGACTTGATGTAGTCGATCAGAAAGTTCATTGTCAGTTGAACCCATAACTATGATATCATCTAGATAAGCTGCTGTACCAGGTATACCTGTTAGCGTCGTATCCATTATTTGCTGAAAGATGGCAGGTGCAGTCTTGATGCCAAATGGTAGACGGGTGTATTGAAATAACCCTCGATGAGTGTTAATGGTCAAAAGCTCTCTACTGTCTTCATCTACTTCTACTTGCAGATAGGCATCGGAAAAGTCTATTTTCGCGAAACATGTCCCACCATTAAGTTTGGCAAACAGGTCTTCAGGAACTGGTAACGGATATTGATGCACATCTAGTGCAGCATTTAAACCAGTCGAGAAATCGGCACATATGCGTAAAGTTCCATTCGCCTTCTTAATCACTACGATCGGTGCGGCCCATGCAGAGTAGTTGACTGGTTGGATTACACCAGCCTGTTGCAAGCGATTAAGTTCCTGATCGACTAACTCAAGAGCAGCATATAGTACAGGACGTTTCGGACGAAAAATAGGTTTGGCATCTGGTTTCAATGGTAAATGAGCTTTCATCTTGGTACAGTGGCCAAGGCTATTCTGAAAAACAGAGGCGAACTTTCTTTTCAGTTTTTCTAGTAACCTTTCACCTGTCTTCTTTGCAAGTACTGGGGTGTCTAATGATGAACACAATACGTTGCAGACACTGTTAATCGGTACATCCATTATTCCAAGTTTATCTAACATATCTAGACCAAGAAGATCAAGGTTTGGCCGTTCTGTTAGGTAACATATTCCTGTACAGTTAGTTCCATTGAAGGAAAATTCACACTGTAATTCACCAACCAGTTTTAGCACACCACCTGATGCGTTTTTGGCCGTTTTCTTAGATGGCTTCATTGGCGGTTTACCCAGCAAGTTATACGTTTCTCTAGATACTACGGTGATATCTGATGCCGTGTCAATTTGAAGACGAGCTGATATGCCGTTTATCTGGATGGTAACACACTTTCTCCGAATGTCATAGTTTGTTTGAAAGGCAGCTACTAGAGAAAGAGAGTTAGGCTCGGCTGATTTCACATGTCGAGAACGTTTATGCTTCTTTTTGGGATGAGACGTATGGTTCGGTGGACAATGACCTTCTTTATGTCCACGTTTGTTGCACACCTGACATATATGCTTTTTAAATGGACAGAATCGTACATAATGCCAATCACCACATAACCAGCATGCATTCGTTGGTTTATTACGAGTTGTTATCGGCTTCTTAACTTTTAACCTAGTAATAGCATTGACACTACTGCAGGTTAAATTAGGATTTACCTGTTCAATCAACTCGTTGTCGTGTCTGATGCTTTGTAGCCGCTTACACTCATCTGTTAACGTTCTGAGTGTGACGTTTGGGTCTTGATCTAGTCGAGCCAAAAGTCTAGTCCTGATCTCAGCATCTTGTGGTGACTGAAGAGCTTTGATGAATATTAGGCATTTAAATTGGTCTTCTGTCAACGAGCGTAACTTGAACCGTTCACATTCTCTGTTGACGATGTCTGCTAAAACACCATATTCATCGCCTTCGCGTTTCACCAAATTTAGACACTGGTGTCGAATACTAAACAATGAGGAGGATTCACCGAATATCTCAGACAATTGAATTATCGTCTCCTCGAAACTGAGCTCTCGAGGTAACTTTGGCAATATATGGTCAGCATAGCGTGCATGTTCATTAATTCCCAACTTACGTACCAACAATCGAGTCTTCCACGCGTCGTCTTGGTTACAGAATTCTATTCTAAATGTATCTTCCCAACGTTTGAACCACGTGAGAAAAGTATTTCCGCTTTCGGGATCATAGATGAATTCTGGTATGCTGCTAGCAACTGCATCACAAGACGTACTTGAAATGGCATGTGAACTCGAGCAGTGGAAGCTAAGCTGTTGAGTCAGAGTCTCTAACAACCGCATTTGTGCATCTAATTGTTGTTGCTGTTGTTGTAGTATTCGGTTAAGCTGGTCATCTGATATGGACATATTGAATTTATTTTCCTTTTCCCCGTCGCCACTGTTATGTTTTCGCTCTTACGGTTATAACCCAGCTATTCCTATCGCTTAGTATTCACGGACACAGATTCACTCGACAAGGTCCCAAATCAGAACACGATTGAGCAGGAAGGAGATTATATTCCAAATAACAAGGTTAGGTGGAAGCAAGAAGCAAAATAGGAAAACCGTTAGTATATTTATAGCTTTTTTACATAAGAAGAGTCTAGGAGCTTCTCCATGTATAGACTAGCGCTGATTGGATAAGAATCAGCCAATCAGCGTGCGCCAAAGCAATCGTGCATTGAGCATGCTTAAATCCAATCTATGTCCCACTAACAGCACCAAATACAGATGCGCCACACAATAACAATGAGGCCATTGTAGTTATCACTTATTCATGTGAGGGCTGGAATACTGCCCGGGTGCTCAAACAGAAGCAGGAGGTTTTCCTAGGGGGCTACATCTCGAGCCTTTGACCTGGAGGTATAACCCACAAGGCAGTGGAGCGACTTGAGGAGACTCCCGTGGTAGTCGGTGACCAACAATAGGTTCATATGCCATTTGTTTCTCAGGATTATGGAGTCCATGTACACCATTGGTTTGGAATCAGGGTTTTCCAACTCCTGTAGGTGGATCTGTCATACCCACCAACTCAGTCGAAGCACCGTATATTCTCTTTCCGCCCTCTCAATTTCGTAAACAACACCCCCGCTGTCAGAAGTCATCGAGTAGGACTGTGGCTGTATACTGTTGTGTCCCGATAAGCATAATGAATGGTAAATTTTGGGATTCATTCATGGACTAATACTATGCGTATATTTTTATCGTATAATTGTTAAATAACTAAACTATGCATATTCATGTCCCTCTTATTATGAGCTTTATTTCGACCTATGAACTATTATTATACGATTTACCATTCTTGAATTATGCCCTGTCTATTAATTACTACCTCCCACACTCACAGCCACTTCTGGCTAAATCTTGTACAAATGTTTTTCCTATTTTGTGGTACGATGTGGTCTGTCTGGTTGGTATATTAACCTAGTATGCTTGAAATAAATGATTCATATCGCAGAGGCTGGTATTGGTGTTCTGGACTTAACTTACTGGGCTAGGCAGGAAGCAGGGCCAATAAGGACTTTAGACCGTTTTTCGGATATCATTCCACACTGCCTCGGGGTGGGCATCACATACATAGCTGCCTAACTTTTTTTCTAGTTGTTCCTGAAATATACTCTTAGCTTGACTATAATTAAGTAGGGCCCTAAGAGGTTTCCTCGCAGCGTCTTTCCTACGTCCAGTAAGGCGTAGACAAATATGCGCTCGCACTAGAGCATGATCTGAGTCTAAGCATTTGCTCCAGAATGAGCGACAGTCTTCTATCGAGCCCCTCCATCAGTGGCTGATAGCGATGTGATCTATTTGGGTCCAGCGTTGGGACGAATTAGGGAATCGCCACGTCAAAAGATGTTTTTCCTTATGCTTAAAGTTAGTATTTGCAAGAAACAGGCGGTTATCTGAGCATAGCTGCAACAGACGGTCACCGTTATCTGTTCTTTGAGCCGCGACACCATGAGATCCACCCAGGTGTCTTTCCCTTTCGCATACTTTACCTACTTGAGCATTAAAGTCACCAGCCACTATTACTACAACAGAGAGCCTAGCTTTTCGGAGAAGGTCGGAAAGCTTTCTGTAAAACTCATCTTTTGGCTCACCTGAGCTTCAGTCAGTGGGAGAGTAGGCAGAGACGACGAAGAGGCAACGACGAGTGTCCCTATCTTTTCGAGTCCTTACTGTTCCGTTTAGTCGGACAGCGCACAAATGACACTCTACTGGGACCCAGTCTAAGAGAGCTAGTTCTGCCCTACGACTCAATGCTATACATACGCCAACGAGGCCACGGAAAGCAGCATCAGGGCTTCCAGATAGACGGAGCGTAAATTTAGTTGGTTCGTTACTTTGACATGGTGCAGTCAAATGAATGACACTACTCGGATCCTGTATGCGCGTTTCGGAGACGCAGCACACATTGATGGTGCGAGATTCTAAAGTCCTAGCTAAGGAAGCCTATTGTCCTATTTGGCACAGTGTTCGAACGTTAAAAGCTCCTACATGTAGTTTAGGGCGTGGTTTCAGGAAGCCAGAAATAACGTTCCGAGTACTCGAATCGTTTGTATTAGCGGCGCCAGGTGATAAAGAAACGCGAGAAAGGTTAGTCGGGGAGATAAGAGAGTTATTAGGAGGCGTAGGAAGTATCTGACTGTAACCAACTTGGTCTCGTGTGCTGTTACGGGTATGAGGGCTGATGTCACTTTACGGCTGCCCACACCGTGGAAGGGTATTTCTTGATGAACCTGAGAAGGAAGTAGGGTTAGTATCGGTCTTAACGAATTAGGAGCCCAAAGGAACAATTGCTTGAGATCGGTCGCGCAAGGCTTTTTTGTATGAAGTTTTTAACCTGTTAGCTCCGTTCTTCACAAGGCCATACCGCCGTAGACGAAAGTCCGTGAGGTAAGGTGAGGTGTGACATTCTTAAGGTCGACCTTTTCTAAGCCCACCCCTCCTTGTGAGAAGGCAGCATCGCTGCAGATGCTGGTTGCCCGAGAGAAACACCTTACTGTTGTCACACCCCTCTATAGTCAGCAGTACGACTTCGCCCTCAGACCTTGAGTTGCTGCTTTTAGTCTTACCGTTCTCCAATCGACCTGCCTGACATGGTAGAACCTACAGAAACATATGCCCCCAAATGCCCTGGTACGGCCGAAAGTGGGAAGAGTCCGCTCTGCCTCTCGAAATGCTCTCATATGGCCACGCGTATACAGCCCCTGCCAGGGAAGTCCTACTCAGTGCCTTCTCGTGGCGGGGGTGTTGTTTACAAAAATGAGAGGACGAAAAGCGAATGTCCGGCGCTTTAACCGGATCCCAAACCAATGGTGCACATGGACTCCAGTATCCTGCGGGAACAAATGGCGTATGAACTAATCGTTGGTCACCGGCTACCATGGGACTGCATCTCCTCACGATGCTCCACTGCCTTGTGGATCAGATCTTCAGGTCAAAGGCTCGGGGTGTGGCCCCCTAAGAAAACCACCTGCTTCGGTTTGGGCACCCGGGCAGTATCACAGCCCTCACACAAATCAATTGAGATCTGTGTGGCGCATATGTATTTGGTGCCTTCTTGTACCGATATCTATGTGTTAAAATAAATATAATATAATAATACAGAAACATATGTTCCAGCCAATATAGCTCGGTTTGGTCATCACGAAAGGCAAGCTCGACCACCACGTCAAAGTAGCAGCTACGGTCGGAATAAACTGAAGGTAGAACTTGTGAGTAAGTTGTCAGTTTATCGTGTTAAAGATCTCTGCCGAATTTATAGTTAATTATATTTCTTGCTCCAAGTAAATTATGCGTATAAATCAATTCTATAACACATGGCTTACGTACGAAGGATAAGCTTTTTGTCCTCAGCTTTAAGTAATCATGCAACGCCTTACCAATTCGAATTTATTTTATTTTTGGCATCATATTAGTTCCCACGTTGGACATTTTTATACAAACTCCTAGGCTAATTGGAAAGTAAGTTTTATTTTATAGTGTAGTGTGTGCTACTAATGTAGGCAGATATAAGTAGTATGTATCAGGAGTTGAAATTGGAATTCGTATGGTCAGAAGAGGGAAATGAGAAGAAGAAAAAGGAGAACAAAAACAGTCTAAGTAGCAACAAGAATAAAAGAATGATGGAGCTTGTAAGCGATATGCAAATGATGTTTTCTTATTTTATATATGCAATGTGTGATTTCGCATAATACACTAAGTTGCGTTACCCTATCCAAGTCTTCGCTCATTAGAGTAAAACTGCCGTAATATTATTAAGGGCATTATCCCATTTTAGTACTCTTCAATATGTCCAGTCAGATTAATCCAGCGTAAATGTGTGAAATTTTTAATACTATGACTTTTAGTGGTAATCATCATTCTCATTGTTCTTATTTTTCATATGAACATATTAAAACAAGCTAAAATGTCACGAGGACTTTATTTAGTTTGTCTTCACTTAGTTTCAACATTTTTTCTCTGACTGATAAGATTGCTTTTTTCCGTATTGCTTTCATTGCATAATGTTCAACCTTTACTAATTGTGTATTGTAGAAAATTTTGTTATGTGACATAATTAATGTTAACAACATACTATGATTTGTTATTTTTCTTTTATCGTCAATTTTGTATTTGTAGATAAACTACAAAACTAGATGTTTAACCCAACTAATTTAATCTTGCTTGTTCACATATGAACATATCTTAAAATTAATTGGTTATTTGTAAGAGTTTAAATCTTCCCTTTGTTAATATTAAAGATAACATTTAATCAGTCTGTGTTTGCAGTCAAGTAAAATTGTAGCTAGTAATGGAAAACAGGATGCAAATTTCGTCCTATTTGAGACTCGGCGTTTGAAGTAATAGGTACTAACTTTCAATATGTGTGAACACAAACACTCGGATGTAGACACATCCAACTGATGAGTCCCAGATAGGGCGAAACCCACTCCTCGGGTTTTATTGCTAGCCAAAACCCAGGTTTGTTAATATTTTATATTCCCTTTGGTTTACTTTGTTCCAGTGAATGTATGACACCGAAATTGCGTCGTTTTGCTGGGGATGCGAAAAACTATTCTCCAAGAGCACGTTTTCGTCGGGCCATGGGGTATGTACTGTTTTTGTGAACAACTTTAGGTGATTTTCATAACCAGTATTTACTGCTCAAGATATGAAGTACACTGTTTACACCTGGTAAATGAACGAAAGATAAGAATTAGTAAAGAAAGTTTTTAAATATTCAGACATTCAGAGATAGTTTTGCATCAACCTAAAAGCTAATAAATCCAAAAAGCAACTGATAATTGGTTTACGAATGAAGTCATGCTTTGGCTAGGGTCGTTGGCTTAGCGGTAAAGAATTTCAACATCGCACCACTAAGTACCACATTCATACCTGTTCCTATCTACTTTGGTTTAGGCAACTGGATAGTATCATTACCCCTCACATTTATAGGTTAATAATAAGCACACAAATCTGTACTATATTTAAAAAAGTCTTTTTAGGTTACAAGTATCATTATAAGGGTTTTTGGTGGTGAGTTACTTTTGGACTGTTAAAATGGGGACAGTAAAATACTAATAACTCTTTACGCTGCTCAACTTATCAATGTACGATTTCCGAAAACGATAAACTGTTTATCAAAGGACAACACAAACTCCATGAGACTAAGTTTTTAATATAATTATCAAATAGCATGTTGATGCACAAAGTATTCTGAGGCAGAGGTAAACATAACAAAAAGGGTCATTTGACATGTAGGTTATTGAAAAATACTAGTTTCATAGGTCATTCTCATGCTAATGAAATTAAAACTTGACTTTTAGGTTTTATTCTTGGTCTTCATGTCAAAAATTTAGATAAATTCTTTAGTTAGCTTTGTTCGAATGGTAGTTATTTTCAAGACGTTATTTTCGACAGTAATTTTGCTATATATCTTTGAATCAGGGAGTTTACCGTTGTCGTTTAACCTCGATGTCATTATATAAAACAGTATCACTGTCTTAACCAGTCGAGCTGGCTTAATGATTAATACGTCCGACTCTAAACCAGGTCCGAACCCTACTCCACGTACTCCAGTTTAGTCAACTGGGTTGTATCATATACCCTTACACTTAGAGTGTTGCTCATACACAAGTGCCTGGTGAGTGAGCTGATTAAATAATCTTAACTAAATAATACTTTTATATTCTGGGTTCGACTTCTGTTTTTGTTATACGACACTATGATTGTTCTCCAGTAGCTGATCCTGTTTTGCAAAAGAGCTGATTTATGTTATCATATAAGCTCTTATAAGAGTTTGAATTTATTTCACTAGATCACACTCTTTGAATAACATCTTCGAACCCTAATCTTTCCTATTACTGTTTATACTTTTACTACATCTACCACTTCGAGATTTGAATCGACAATTGTATCTCTGTGCTAATATGGTATGGCAACTCGAACTGATGTTCGTACGTACGAAGTTCTTCGTTGTCGCTGACTGACTGGAATTTATTATAGTGTTTCAGGAGGCAGTCAATCACTACACAAGTCAATGTCATCTCTAATTTTTTGAGATTGTTTTCAATTCACACTTTTATCATCTTTTTACTACATGTCTGATGTTTAATGAATGGACATAAATATTCTGAATGTCAATTGACAGAATTCGAAAGATTTTTTGTACGATGCTTACACTGTGAGTTACTAAGGTCACAATCAACATTTCTTTTTTAACTCTTAATCTAACTCAGTGAAGATAAATGTTCCAATGCAGTTAGAGTAGTTTGAACTACATAAGCAAGTTGAAACAGTGAATGGAGTTTGTTGTTAGTAACCCTAAGCTTGGATTTTTAATATTTTTTTCTTAAAATTGTTCTGATAGTTATATGTAGGGAAAACTAAAACATAAACATGTTTGTCATCTACTTTTTCAGTTATGAGTTGCCTTTCGATCGTCATGATTGGGTGGTCGATCGATGCGGTAAAGAAGTACGTTATGTAATTGATTATTATGATGGAGGTTCTGTAAATGAAGCATATCAGTTCGCTATTCTGGATGTACGACCTGCATTAGATTCATTTGGCGCATTTTGGGATCGTGCTCTAGTTGCATGGATGCGTTTCAGGACTCCTGATCCGCCGAAAAAAATCCATTTGAGTGATCCAACATTTCCGAAAAAGAATGAAGTGTCTTGAGTATTACACTCCTATTTAACTCACTTAACTCGATGCTATGAATTTGTATAGCCGGCAAAAATATTTAGTTTAGTTATCATTCGAACTAACTCGAAAGTACCCTTACTGTAAGTGCACACAAGATAGCTGTGAATGCAAAATTCACTTGTATATTACTTAATGAAATACAATGTTCTGATAATTACATTCTTTGTCGATTTTTTTGGAATCCTTTAGGCACACATTTCCTCGAACCTGAACAATGTGTGTAATTGAACTACAAACTCTGAAAGATGATATGAATTTAACAGTAATAAAGTCTGGGTTGTTACAGTCAAACAGCTCACATCTCTAGTACTAGATCTCAATTCCTGTTCACTGGTTTGTTATGAAACACTTTGTTTCATACATAAAGGAAGCAGTCATAAATATTAACCAGCAACCTCAAGAGTTATTTGGTCGTGAGCGCATAGTAACCTACGTATCTGTCATTTCCTGACATACTGAAACCTTGATAATTCACTAATTCTCTTCATGGAGCACTGTCGTGGTGGTTACAACAATTGACTATAAATCATTGAGGCACAGTTTCAAACCTCATTTCACCTATTTCCGTTTGGGTAACCGACTAGTATTATTATTAGCATTATTAATGGCTTTATCCAATATTATATTTTGGTACAATATAGAATTCTCAGCACAAGGTATTTCAACATGTTTATTTTACAAAAAAACAACAAAAAAGAAAGGAAAAAGGTGGAAAAATCTGAAACTGTACAACTTTCCAAATTAGAAATATGTTTAAGAATACAGGTTATTGACTAGGTTAACTCTAACAACCTGTTTGTCACAGAGTCTATTTGCTAGGTAAGGCATTATGCTTTTGCTCGAGTGCATGGATTTTAATGTAATTACGTCTCGTTCTACCAGAAAATATACAAGAAGGAAGATATGAGTGAAGGGGATGGTTACTATCTGATAAGATAACACCTGCCAGGAGTTTGCATGACTTGAGATGTCTATCCACAACCGTATTAATTATGACCTCGGAAGATTCATCACACCTTGCTAACTTCCTTCGGCACTCTCCGCAATACAGCAAAGTCTTTTCTCAAAAGCCCGTTAAAGAATAATAGAGAACAGTAAAGAATAATGGGCAATATGCAGTTGACAAATTGTAAGAGTAAATGACGAGTAACCCCAAAAGCATGGTCTCTTTATGCAGTAAATCAGACGGAAAACTTTCTTCGATAACAGTAAAACATGAGAAGACCGAGAGAGATCAGAGAAAAAGGTAACACCAAGATAATTGACCGTCGACACTGTATTTATCAATGAGTCTCCAATGGCACAAGCATCATGGGATCTCAAAATGGTGTTTAAATGCCGATCATGTCTCATGCTAAAGTTAACAGCTTGACATTTAGACAGATTAAGTAGGAGACCATTAACAACAGACCAACTATCAATGCGAGATAAAAATTCATTCATTTCTATAGGATGTAAAGAGTAAGAGATAGGCATACAAACGGTGAGATCATCTGCATATTTCACAAAAGTGTTTATTGTGGAAGATGGCAGATCATGCAGAAAAAAAGAGGTGAGAGAACAGCCCCTTGTGGTACACCTTCATAAGACACTAGAGACTCTGAACACTTTCCTCCAAACACTGTGTACTGTTCCCTTCCAGAGAGGTAGGAACATAGCTAGTTGGTTATCCATCTGTCAGTGTTGACGCTGATTAACTTGTTAAGTAAACGTTGTTTTGGTATAGAATAAAAAGCCAAAGTATAGGCCAGAAAAGCGCATCGAACATACTTCTTACCCTTTTCCAAACTGAACACTATATTGTGATGCAGAACAGCAACGGCATCTAAGGTGCTTCTTTTGGATCTGTAAGCAAACTGATACGGATCAGCGTGCTCTTTTATCGCAGGTTGAAGTGGAACTATCAATAATCTTTCCATTGTTTTGAGGAAAGGTGAAGTTATTGCTATGAGTCTAAATTCCACATTCTTATCACCAGATACTTTCTTAGGTATAGGGATTATTTTTATCTTTCTCCACATTTTCGGTATGAGATTAGTTGCGAAGGATCTGTTAAAGATACTCGTGAATGGATAACATAGAACGTCAGCATGTTTTTTGTAAAAGAGGTTTGGGATACCATCAGGTCCTAAACATTGGGATGAATTCAGTGACTGTAGACATCGGACATCAGTTTCAGTGAAACTAGGAACACAACTATTTTTTAAACCTGTGGATATAGGGAGCATCACATCAGATGACTGACGTAAAAAAGACTTATTTAAGCCACGAACATTCAGCTGGTTTTCGATTCTAATGTGCCTGCCACCTGTAAGTTCTTTAAAGAGTTTCCACACACTTGGAGAGTATTTACAAGACAAGAGTTTTTGAGTAAACATAGCGTTGAGACGTCTAATCTCTAGGTTTATTAGACCATTCAGCTTACGAACTTCAATAGAATTATTCTCCTTGTACATTCTTTCTTTCACCCTCCGTAGTCGTTTTAATTGTGAAGATTTAAGTTTATAAAAACTTACAAAAATGGTTTCATTGAGACAACAAAAATCGAAACAGAATTTAAGGCAACAAGTGATGACATCAGTAGTGTTTTCCAGTGAGTCATTCGTAAATAATTCCTAGTTAGTAGTACGAAACATGTTTTTTCGGATTTCGAATATTTTCTTCTGAGTAATTCCTTTATTTGACCTTCTTGGTTTGATGTAGGAGTGTACTCTTTCCATGCTTTCCACATACTTTAGGCAGAACACGAATTATACAGTGATCCGAGCTAGACAACGGAATACGTTTACGAGTCATATATATACCCACATCATTAATAAAAACGAAGTCTAAATGAGCATCCGAACGAGTAGAAAAATCTACTACATTTTGGTGACCTAGTGATGTAAGGAAGCTACAGTCACATGAATTGAAATCCCCACATACAACTGAAAGTGAATCACTAAAGGCAGTAACAGCGAACTCAGTGATTTCATCAGCGAAAACAGATAGCGCAGATGATATGCAGTCTGGAGTCACGTAGATCTTGGTAACATAAACATATTTGTATTTATTCCGATATTTTGGACGGCATCTTAAAGTAATTTGAAAACTTGAAACACAAAAGTAGATCGACACCAGTTTCCGTTTATAAACGTAGCTACACTGCCACCACACCTCTTTTTATTGTTTGGTCGATCCTGACGATAATTTTGAAATCACGTAGTGATACTAAGCAGTCGTCTTGTAAATCATTTAACTAAGATCCTTGAATTGTGATGACACCACAATTACGATACAAATCATTGAAAATTTGATGTCCTTATGGAATATTTACTGTTAACGTTTGCTTTAGACTTTTTCACCACCATACTTTTAAACAAAACTCAGTTCACGTATATTCTCAGGAATGGTTATTTTGTCAGAGTCAGTGGCTCCACACCTAGTATTCCGGTAACATTTTGCGCCGGTCACTTTGCCACAATGCAGTATGAACTGTATATCATACCTCGTAAAGTATTCGGGTCAATGGCTATAAACATCGTTATGATAGCAACATTACCATATTCCCATCTTTTACATCTAGGATATGACGTGGTTGAAAGATGTGAACGTTTCCTACATGTATTATTACTTATTTTCGGTCGGAATCGGCAATATACTGTATTGTGCGGTCATTGTACAATTTAATCGCTTCCAACAAAATATATAATAGGATAAGATAACGGTCGGATATATATATCAAAGATGATATAGATAGCTTATTGATGATTGAAAACTGATGGGAGAACTCTGTTCTGTATGTTTTCGACAAGCTCTACTAAACATGAGGACGAAAATCGGAAGCCATATACAGATTTTCGTCTTACTTCTACTTCCAACGGTACACCACAATATCGAGTTACTGAGTTTAACAACCTCACTGTATTACTGTAATATGACGACCAGATCAGGTTAGGACTATTGCATTACATTACTAACTTGTCGAAAGGTTTCTTACCTTCTCCTATTTTGCAGATTTTTTCACATCATTCTTGAATGAAATCACACCCAAGGTGGATGGGTTTTGTGCCAATGACGAACCTTTAAAGTGTGAACTGAATGGCCTGTTTTTAAAGTATTCGTTATAAAGCCTTTTTATGTTAGTTTATGTCATATATAATGCCTTTTGCAAAGCATTGAAGTGTTTCTAATGATGAATTTGTATTCAATCTTATCAAGAGGAACCCAAAGATGTTTATTTCATTGTAAGTAATTCAGGTTTCTGTTACCAATCTGCAGAAAATCTTTACATTACGCTTCAAATAGTCACATCATTATTGCTAAAATATAAAATTGATCGGAATCGTACCCAGTTAGGATATTGATTTATTTTCATATCGTTCAAATTTTAATGCAATGAATTTGCACTTTTATAGAGTTGGTAGTCAGATTTCTTATCTTTTAAGAAATGGCTTTCGAATTGTTCCTTAGTGCTTAAATTTTATTGTAAAATTACTAGTAAAATTGTAGCCAGTTTATTCTACAGAATTATAAAAAAGGCATGTACTACACTGATATCACTTGTGTTTTGTTCAACATATGAAAAATTATAATCGTACAAATGTAAACAGCTCATTTTGATCACAGTCTATTTAAACTGACAATATCTCAAGTTTCCTACAATAAAACGCAATGCAAAGTTAGGAAATAAAGTGAACTTATTGGATTTTGGGATTAAACATGCGTAGTATTATTCTAGTTGTTATTATCAGTTAGGAGCACCTTTCTAAAATTGTTCAATAGTCTATGGTGTATTCAAAAATGTGTGGTACTTAGTAAGCGTATGAACGCCAGAATGTCTAGTTTGATAACCATGTCAAATGTCAATCCAATTGAACAGCTGTGACTGCACCTCCAAAATGTTATTGGAAGCTGACACTTGACATGAACCAGAATTTACTTCAGATACGTTGTTTATAAATGACTTCAGGAAATCCGATTTTGAAAATCCCTGTCAAAATTAATCCCAGTAGATTACTAGATATTACAGTATTATTAAAACGCCGCTATGTACACAAAGAATATAAACTAGCGTAGCAGTATCCGAAATACGATCTGTGAGAATTATTTGTGTCACTTGGTTGTATTACCTTTTGAGTTTAGTTTAAAAATAGTAATCTGGTTGTGTGTAGTCAAATCATTTGATGAATCGTGCCAATTCTAGCAGGATGACAGAATTCAAATACGTTCAACACACTCGTTTACTCTTAGAGAACTTTCCACTTCTATTCTTGGAGTGATATACCTTACTATCTATCAAAGCGAGTGTAGTATTCAGCATTCTCTTATGTTACTCTGACTACAAGACATGTTTGTTTAAATTGAAACTCTTACTTTGAGTCTACAGAATAATTGTAGTTTTTGGTTGAAGGTATTTGATAATGACTAAGATCGATTAAAGAAGAGAAGGCACAAAAATGTCTTATCTTTCCTTAGATATTGATGACCGTATTACTTGCATTTTTGAATGTTTCTTTTTTGTTTAGATTTTCGCAGGTGCTGGTGAATTATTTTTACTCTGTAATTTCTGTTTGGTTTATAGTAGTCTGAATTACTAGTCATTTGTGCTGAGTCTCCATTGTATGTCTATAAGCAATTTTAGAAGACTACTCTCTGAATCCAAGGTCATTTTACTTTTGAAGCAGGGATATCGTAATTTCCTAAGGGTTGGGCAAATGAAAAAATGGTTTCCAGTCTAGGGTTGTGGGAATTGTTGGGTTTTTAACAAGATCCTGAACCGACCTATGTTAGACCATCATTGAAAATGTGGAGGCGTTGGACGGTCGTTTCGTCCTAGTATAAAACCCCTCAGCAGTGCGCGCCCATGATCCTCTACACCGCTACATGCCGACTCAGTCGCTTAGAGGTTAAGCGTTCGCGCGGGACTCAAGTTTCAGGGTCCGAGTCTAGCACGCGGGATCGTGGGTGCGCACTGCTGAGGGGTTTATTGATTTTATTTATTATTTATTTTAACACATAAGTATAGGTACAGGGAGGCACCAAATACATATGCTCCACACAAATCCCAATTGATTTGTGTGAGGGCCCTGGTACTGCCCGGGTGCCCAAACCGAAGCAGGTGGTTTTCTTAGGGGGCCACAACCCGAGCCTTTGACCTGAACGTCTGACCCACATGGCAGTGGAGCATCGTAAGGAGATGCAGTCCCATGGTAGCCGGTGACCAACGATTGGTTCATACGCCATTTGTTCCCGCAGGATACTGGAGCCCATGTGCACCATTGGTTTGGGGTCCGGTTAAAGCGCCGGACATTCGCTTTTCGTCCTCTCATTTTTGTAAACAACACCCCCGCCATGAGAAGGCAGTGAGTAGGACTTCCCTGGTAGAGGGGTTTCATACTGGAACGAAACGGTCGTCCGGTGCTTCTAGGTACTCAATGGTGATCCAACACTGATCAGTTCATGATTTCAATAGAAAGAAAAGTGGTTTAATGAACAACAGAAATAGACAAGTCTGTCAATCATAATAATAATTCAGGTTCAAATGTTATGGAGCTAAAGAATACCCAAATTTATTGATAATAACTTTGCAGAAATGGGATATCTTCATGCTAATAACATTTAGTTGATTCCAGACCTTCTAATATCAATGGACGCTAACATTCGTTATAATCACAGAGAACTCGAAGATACCAGGAACGAACAATATTTATCGTCTTCGGATGAAATCTATTATACCTGTACTAGACTAAGAAATCCCTTAATTCAGCTCACGAACTTGACACTTTAACGAGTGAAATACGATACATGACGTGGTCTATTGTAGCACTATTCACATCTCCGAGGCAGCTACTTGTTGAAATAACTACCATGCAAAACAAATCAGAAAGTCAGCAACTCAAATCAACAGTTGGTCTTTTGCATTTGTGCTGGTGATTATTGAACTTCCTCAAACGACCATAGCTACGTTAGTATAAGCATGTGTAAAATGCGTCATAGCCAAGCATATAAGTCCACAACTTTGACTGATATACTTAGTCTTAAAAGTGGAAGTTGAGAGTTCCACAACATGCAAAAATTGCTTCGAAATTATCATTAACAAAATATTTACAGTATTAACACCAAACGAATTGGCATAAATACCAACATGGTGACTACATGTTATAACGCTCGGTTTCCCTTGTCTACACGAATGGGACGTTAATTTGCCTTAGACAAATATCTACACGGATTCCCTCCCAATGTCTATTCTACAAGACTTCAACACAATTCAGATCAAAAACAAGTGGTTAGCCTGACTAGAATGTAAATATATTTTCACACCGAAAACCGACAACAATCAATAATAATAATGATAGAATATATAACTCACCTAATGCTTGTCAGACTAAGCAAACAACCAATCATTCTCGCCCACGTCACAGTCGCTGCAGCTGATGTAAGTTTATTTAGCGTTTCGAGCCAGAAACTTCCATCACTAACTTGAAGGTTCCATTATATTTGAGAAATGCTCCGACGACAACTATGATCGAATATTTACAGCATAAACATGGGTTTGCTCTTAGCGGCTGTATTGTCATTATAAGTCATACATAGTATATCTCCGTATACCACCTCTTTAATAGACAATCGAGTGACGTGTACGCTCAATACGTGGCTTGATTTTACGATGATCGAAAATTGCAGTATCTGTGTAGTCACTAACCCACCAAAGCTGATAAACTTGACAGGACGATCAATTTGTCCAGCTGGTCATCATTACCAAACTATGTATTGATGCGGATTATTCCTGCAGTAATGATTTGTACTTTGAATGTTAGAAACATTTTGAATAGTCTTACTGTGTTTAGATCATAATAGGGCAACTTAAAATAAACTTTACTCGTTATGAAATGTAAATCTACTTTTCTGTAATAAACTCTCGACACATCTATTTTCAGAGTGACCTCGAATTCCTGCAATTGTTTATTCGCTGAGTCAAGGTGCAGAAGTACTCCTACATTAGATTAATTTTGGAGTAAGGACAGGTGGGGATTCCCTATTGGTTTTCTTAGATGGTTGATAAGTCAACTTACCGCCCTATGTCTATAGTTGATACGTTACAGCAACAAATGGTTTTCAGGGTATAAACATTAAAGCGGTTGGGGTTATTTGTTTGTTGATTTTAAATTTCAAAAGCATCTCTGAATAAGGCTCCAATTAAGTTCCTTCTATATGTTTAAGTCACCAGCTGTAATTATTAAATCCGAGTGGTTAGGTTTTGGAAAGATATTGGGTAGCTTTCCGTAGTATTAACATTTTATTGGGTCTGAACTACAATGAACGAGCATGGGCAGGAACTACAGATCCTAGATCTTTACAGTCCTGTTTGACTGGACAAGACGATTGTAAGTGGGATACAGGCTTGGAGTGTTAACTCTGCTTTTCGATCTAACTACAGAAACACAAGTTTGGTCATATTCAAAGACACGTTAAGATTAAATCATGAAAGTTCACCGTACTGGTCAAACGAGGCTACAAGAGTAACCACATTTGGATTTCAAAAACTTCATATATATAGTGAGGGACTTAGGCTCTAACCACTGATTTTTACTGTTTGATTTAATATGAGGTTAAGGTGTCAGCTTTCAAGTAAATATATACAGCACCTCTAGTGGCCATGAAGACAATTTCATGAAGTTTAGTTATTAACCTTGATTGTATCTTCTGACGAATCTAGTGAATGGCTAGTTATATGAAAAGTTGGGATACAGGTTGATGGTAGATATATGCTTGAGCGTCGTTAGGGGTCAATACACAGCCGACATTTCCTAAATAGTAACATCGTGGAGGGATATTTGTACGGAAACTTAGGAAAGTAACTGGATAATTTTCCATAGTTGCAACAAGTTGAAAAAGCTAAAAATCACAATAAACAACAGCTTGAAGTACCACATAAAAACACTGTGTAAATGTGTGCATTTGTTTTCTCGTCGAATATATGACTTTTAAGCCCTATCAGTAGGACCGATAACCAGAGAGGTGAGGAACTCCTATTTTATGGTTGACCCTTTTAGGCTTTCGCTAGTGGAAGGGCAGAATTGCTAAGGATGGTAAATATCCATGGTGAACACTTTACCGATGCTAAACTTTTTAAAAACAGAATTTTCACTTTTACTAAATCAATGTTTTCCCATAAGCAAAATAATCAACCTACGCTTTAAACTAGATGATATAGTGGATTAGCCTAGTTAGGAAAAGTGATTGTTCATGGCTGCCAGACACTATTTTGCGTAAACAGACGTTGTCAGTCAGTCAGCTGCAACGTAGGATTAGGCACACATATGCATCGGTCCAAGTTGCCATACATCATTAACAAAAGATAGATGAACACCAAATTTATAGAAGTAGTTAATTCAGTGGGGGTAATATATAAAAGACTGCATATAAGGATATAATACAGGAAGAAAGAATTAGTTGGTAGGAAGAGAGATATAAAGCAGTTTTAATCTCATAGTTTAAGAGAAGACAGAGTGTATACACCTACACCATTGTGATCGATTCTGAGCCATGTCACCAAGTCTCCAACCATTGGTTATGATAGTCGCGCGGACCCCAACCAAGTAGTCTGCATCTACCAACATGGGTCAGACCAGAATCTAGTGACTTCAAGGATTGATGTCACGTTTTGGTTTGGTCGCCCCTAACTTTCTTCCAACGGTTTCCAGCACTAGTCGGCATTGTGTGTCGTGGTGATCGGTGTTTAGGCATACGTAACACGTGGTCCAACCATCTCAGTCAGCTACAACGTAGGACCAGGCACATATATGCAACGGTCCAAGTTGCCATACATCATTAACACAACAAGAGAGATGAACAGCGAATTCATAGAGGTAGTTAATTCAATGGTGGTAATATATAAAAGAAAGATTGCATATAAGGCGATAGTACAGGAAGAAAGAATCAGTTCGTAAAAAGAAAGATATGAAGCGATTTTAATCTCCTAGTTTAAGAGAAGACAGGGAGTGTATACACCTACACCATTGTGATCGATTTTGAGCAACCAACCACCTCAGTAGATGAAGATTTACAACTTTACCAACTAATATACCATCATCCCCCAAATGCCCTGGTACGGCTGAGAGTGGGGAGATTCCGCTCTCCCTCTCGAAATGCTCTCACATGGCCACGCGAATATAGCCTCTGACAAGGAAGTCCTACTCACTGCCTTCTCGTGGCGGGGGTGCTGTTTACGAAATCGAGAGGACGTAAAGCGAATGTCTGGCGCTTTACCCGGGTTGGTGGACATGGAGAGTCTACCTCGGGGAGTTGGAAAACACTGACTCCAAACCAATGGTCCACATGGGCTCCAGTATCCTGAAGCAACAAATGGTGTATGAACCAATCGTTGGTCACCGGCTACCATGGGGTTGCATCTCCTTACGTTGCTCCACTACCTTGTGAATCAGACCTTCAGGTCGAAGGCTCCGGGTGTCCTCCACTAAGAAAACACCTGCTTCGGTTCGGGCACATGAGCAGTATCACAGCCCCGCACAAATCAAATGAGATTTGTGTAGTGCATGTGTATTTGGTGCCTCCTTGTACCAATATCTATTTGATTTACCATCGTTCCCTAATATCCTGCGTCTAACCTCTCTATTGCTAACCCGGTGATCCCATCAGATGCAAGCAATATTTCTAAAATATCTTTGGTAAACAGACGTTGCGAAATCCGGTCACAGCAGTCTGAAATCGGTGACTAGATTTGAGGACTAACAACATAAGAACTACATTAGTAAATATATGGTAATCAAGTCCTATTTCACCGATCTGGCTTGCATATAAGCCACAATACTTGCTAACGTACCTCTGATATACAGCAGTATACAAAGATATTCACCACTGATATTACGATTAATGTAAAAAAGAATGAGGATTTGTATGACACCACACCACTAACGCGTACACAAATTTCTCAGATCCAAGTGCGCCAGATAGCGACATATTAGTTGCACAAAATTACTTCAACTCCATCAGTGAGGTGAGTTTAGGAAAACTTTTAATTAACTAACTACATGGTTAGAATCTCGGATTTGTTAATATCAAGTTTGACTAATATAGATAAGTAACACTACTAGCCATAATATGGTTAGTTATTTATCACTTAAACGTCAGTTTGAAGCACCCTTCCTGTTGGACGAACCTAGGTCGTATCATTCACTGAACCAGCAGATAAGTCATATATTTTACTGTCAGTACGGTGATGAACTTGTTTTGAAGACTGATAAATTACTTATTGGATATAAAGAACCGAGTTTTAATAAAGACTGGCAGGTGATGGCAGCAGTGACCTAATTGAAAACGTAGTTCGCACTCTCACGACACTGATTAAATCTAATCGAAAATCCGGTATTCGCAAATATCGTGAAGTCTGACAGCTTTGAATCAGTAAATTCCCCATAAGATGCCCTAATGGCTAATAAAAGATGAAACATGGACTACGGCCAAATATTAAGATTGAGTTGCGGATAAGTTAATCTATGAACTTACATGATTTTAGCTAACCGAGACTTGACGACACAACTAAGCGATTCCACACGAATATCATACCTTGAAATAAAAAGTGAAAATACACAACAACAAAATCAGTGGGATATATTTATTTTATATAAGTATTATAAGAGGATTCGAATGTGGTATGTCTTAAGTGCAGTTGAAGAACAAAGTACCCAATAGACGTAACAATAAATTGGACGCATTAAGACATAGTCGTTTAGACAACATAAATATTACTTTAACAACCTCAACAAATAACTGTTAAACTGATTATAAAAAATTAATAGTTTTACTATGCGAACAAAGTATGTTTTCGTGTGAAGATAAATCACATTGCTTGCAGAGCTCCATTTCCACATTGACGGACAGTTCGGTTAGTTACCTGACCATCTACTTCTTCCGTAATGGTTTCAGTACCATTCTCTACCACTTTTGTCACACGAACCATTTTCCCATTTACGTACTTGGACGATGTTGAAACTGACCTGAAACCACCTGCACACGAAGATCCACCAAAGCTACTGAAGATGGAGGTTGATGAAGAACCCTGGGGATTTCCGAACCCAGAATCAGTAAAAGCCATCAAAGGGCTAAACAGCGATCCACCGAACGGAGAGTCAAAAAGTCCACCCATGAAAGGGTTTGCGAGCATGGGATCATAACTCTGCACTTGACTAGAACGTCCGGCATGATGATAAGGAGATCCAGATTGTCGCCCAGCGTTGCGATGAGAGTTAGACCTGTGAGCGCGACCCAACTGAGGACCGTATTGGAAGTCATGAATACTAGGGCCAAAGAAGGAATCGAGTCCAGAGCCAGCAAAAACTTCTCTGAATATATCCATGGGATCTCGGAAGTGGAACCGCGTAAACATTGAGAAAGGATCAGAATCCTCAAATACAAACGCCTCGCCAGCATGAGGACCCCTGCCGCGTCTGTCATATATGTCACGCTTCTTAGGGTCCGACAGAACTTCATATGCCTCACTTATGAGTTTGAAGCATTTTTCTGCTTCTTCCTTTTTGTCGGGGTTCTTGTCTGGATGCCATTTAAGTGCCAGTCGGCGATACGCTTTCTTTATCTCATCACCTGAAGCAGTTTTCTCAATACCTAAAATTTTATAATAACAGGTTTGCTCCATAGCAGAATTCCCGACTGTAAGCTATCGTACGAAAATTCCAGATCAAGGTCCTAGAATGAAACTGGCGCTAAGTTAGTGGTGTCCCATTTCAAACACTTATAGAAAAAGAAGTCCTTTCAAGTAGCTTGAAGATTCAGTGCAGATCAAGAACGGTGATTATCATTAAAGATTTTCTGTTTGTCAAGCTATGGTTCAAAATGATTCATAAGAGGAAAATGGACAAATGCCTTGAGATTGTTGTTGACGGTATGGTAAATACTTTCAATCAAAGGGTTTTTGTGGTCCAGGAGGACTTACTTTAGATTCCAGTCTCAGTTGAAGAGATTTTGTAGTGGAGGAAATCTTCCAGTATAACAATGTCTGTGGTAACATTCAGTCGTCGGGTAAGTGATAGAACTGGGATTTAAAAAATCTCTATAGGAATTACTTAGACGCCTTTTAAGAGCTGTCATTCCTCTTAAGAAGTTAAAATGTTATCTTCATTTGAGTCTGGCGTATTCGGTTTTAGTGAGGTTGAGTTTTTATACACGTTATTGTGGATATTATTTACGTTAACGGTGTTATGAATCAATACGATCATAGCGCATTTGAAATCTCAGTTCATTAACCTTTAGTCCCGATCATTAGATTGTCATGTTCTCATCTCTGTGTTATCAACAGCTTATTTAACCATTAAATATAATTAAAACCGATTTGTTTACTCAGTCGACTCACTTTTTCTCCGTTTTAGTTTGCCGTATACACTGCTCTATATGCTCCATCAACACACAACATACCTTCGGACAAAACACAAGCCTACCTTAGACTGAAATTTAGGTATTGCCTCTTTTTAGTTTTCCGCATTCTGTCGGAAAAAGTAAAAAGAATTTGTATTTGTGTGAGAAGGCTATTGGATACGGAGTACAGTAATTTCATTTGCGATCCCGCAGAAATCTGAAAGGATAATTCGTTGTTTTTAATGATGGGAGTAATTAGAAGAAAAACTCCCATAGTGGTCTCCCTTAGTACTAATGAAACTAAAGTCAGTATGGAACCTTCTTTTGAATGAATTAGTATAAAGTCCTACTTTGATATGTTTCGAGGGCGAAATCCTCAACTCATAAGCATTCATCCGAAAGACTTCAACCTATATTTTTGTGCGGACTCTATCGATATGGGGTGAAAACTTGTAAATATTGAAATGAAGACCTATATTTTGGCGTTACCGACTCTAAATCGCTTAATTAATAAAATGGGCTTATCGGACTTCTCGGTCAAAAGTTTGGTCTTAATGTTGATAATAGTTTATGTTAATTCCTAATAATGTGACCTTGACAGAGTGCTATTTCGCTGAAAATTTGTTGAGTGTGAAAGACAACTGTAATGATGTCAACGTCGAAAAAAGTTCGAGGATCATTCATTTGAGTCTTTAATATTTGTCATCATACAAATATTTGGCCTACTTAAGTAACCAATTTACATTTTGAGTAGTATTCCCTCTGATTTATATAACCACACTAGTGTTTAAACAAGTCTCCATTGAGATGGTGAGGCAGAACCGAGTCTCACTTATCTTGGCTCACCGTAACTTGGTGGTCCAGCTATCCTGTCTCTTGGCCGTCTTCTAGGGTAAAATCTCACCAACCAGTTATAACCAAGCTGTTGAACATGCTGGGTTTACATGCTTATCAACGCTATATAATATTCAACTTTAGCCATGGCTGAACATGAGGAGTTACGATAGACTACCTAACGTCTAGTCATTATCATTCCAGGGAAGGTATCTTTGAAACATGATAGATAAATTGAGTAGGATTTATTATAGTTTAAATGGCCTCAGAAATATAATGTTGAAAAGATGCCTAACATTTATGTATTTCCCATTTGTTACCTGATCACTTGAGAAACAATATTAGTTTGGGTATTGTCTCGGTTTCTCTTATTTTTACCCAACTACACTTATTGTTCAGTATTATTCGACACTACTTCACTAGATAAGTCCACAAATCAGAACACGGTTGAACATAGACGTAGAAGAATTCACAAGATGATATTTGGTCATTATTTCACCCTAACAAAAGACAATAAGCCATTACTTTCTGTATTTGAGTGGAAGAAAGGAATTCCTATTCACATGGCTAATCGGCTACAACGATGAGCAACAACACTTCTGGGTTACGGTTTCACAATAAAGTGTCAGTCTACTATCGTTTTCGGGCAAGTTGACGCGTTGTCAAGATTAACAGGTCGTCAGTCAAGAACGCCAGAAGACACGTGGAGCAAATATAAGAGCTGAGAAGTCAGTTCACCGTGTATTTGACGACGCAATCGATGGACTCCCGATTACCCTCAAAGCTATCAAGAAAATCACTGAAACTGTTGAGATATTGAGTGGAGTTAAGTGTTATCTTTTTACCAAATGGCCAAACAATCGTCTTGAAGGAGAACGTTTACAATATATTCGTCAACGTGACTCACTGATGTTTGTCGACTCAGGTATTATGTTCGGTGACCGAACTGTTATTCCAGAATTATTGCGCCACAAGTTTCTCAATCCATTTCACGGTGGTCACTCTGGAATCAATATGATGAAATCGTTGGCTTTAAGTAATACTTATTGGCCTTCAGTGGACAAAGACATCGAAGACAAATGCCGCAACTGTTGTAGCGGCAAATAAATCCCCCAAATAAATAGCTCTGTAAGTTCTCGACAATGGATGCTGACCACATTAGTTTTAGGGGGCTCATCTAGCTGAAGGTGCTCAGTCATGCATCCGCACCAGATCACGTGTGAGAATGCTGTGCTCAACACCTACTGCAATCGCTAGCCAGATTAGTTCAAACGACCCTCGATATATTGATAGCCTATCAAATATATCTTCGGACCTCCTTGCTCCTGTCTTTTTGTGGTGGGTACGCTTCATGTTCGAAGGTGTTACTGGTTAAGGCGTTGTCAAACTCCGAATACCTGTGGCATCTTCACTTTCCATCATGTCTTCAAGTTGCTAAAAACCCTTCCACATGCAAACCGCGGCATTGGCCCACGCCTTCAAAAGCCTGGAAGATTTCGCCTATCCGATTCAATTTAAAATGTCTCTAATTATTATGGATGCATTTACGAAGTGGCCAGAAGTATGTAGTATGCCTAATTGTACAGCCTCAGAAATAATCCACAAGTTGCCTACTTTGCGTAGCTGTTTTGAAGTCGTAGAACTCTTAGTGACACACTCAAGAGAGTCAGATGAAGTTTCCACTGGAGTTAATATCAGATACATCAACAACATATGCGGATTGCAGTAGATTACACGTCCCGATCCCTCTCCTACTTTTTTCAATTCGGTCAAACAAATAAAATCACTGTTGAGGCGGATTACGAGAAGCCCTTCAGAGTCTCCAAAGGCCCAAAAAAAGCCAAAGAGTTTCTATCCAATCAGAACGTTGTGGAGCTTTCTAGAATATCAACCTGGCATACTACCATTGGACAGTAGCGTAGCATGCTCCTTTGTGGATTGGTCGGATCATAATGAGAATATCTACAGATACCCAACAAACACTTCTCCAGCTTTCTTTTGTTTTCTGGTTTGTGACTGTGGGGTTCTATAAGTTTGAGTGCAGTAGTTGTATACAGTGTTCTGCGTTAATCAACTAGCGAGCATAAAATTTCAAATAACAAGGTTGGATAAAAGTAGAAATCACACCAATAAAAATTTCAACGTGTTTACAATTTTTACATAAGATTTTAGAGTCGTCTCCAAGTATCTACCTGCACTAATTGGTTAGAAAATAGCAAGTCGGCGTGCCCAACACAATCCTGCACGGAAAATGATTTGATCCAATCTATATCCTGCTGAAAAGTGCACAATGATGGTTTTATTTTAGTATTCTTTTTCCGCTTCACTTCATATAACCTCCTCTTCGAGCGATTTCGTGAGAAGGTATCTGTTTATCCAATTCTTAGAGATATGATTTTTAGAAAAATTTCACTTGACATTGTATCCTGATGGAAGTATGAACCTCTTCCATAATGAAGCATTTAGATGTCCTTTTTCTCGTTCATTGGTCACCGGATAGTAAATGATGTCATATTCATTCAGTCATTAATGGTAATGGAATTATGTCGATCAAGTTGTAATATGAGCAACTTCTACGTTTAAATTTCATTCAAATTCATTGTTTAAGCACTGTCAACTGGTCCATATGTAATTCACGACACAAATATGATGAAAACCAAGTCCCATACCAGGTACTGAAAGTTCATTTTTAAATTACGTGTAATAAACACAAATATTCTATCCTAATAATGATTGTAAATCTTCATAAATAATCAGTAATTTCCATTAAATCCCCGAAATACTAGACCAAAGGTGCGGGATAAAAGCTGACTTGAAATTGAATTAGCAGCTTTTTCGTTTCAGAGACTTTGAGAGGCGTAACTCAGAACGGTCATTCTATGGTTTAAGTACCTTAGTTCGATTATGTGTTTAAAGGATAGCTTTAGTTAATAGTAGGGCTGCGTGTTTCAGAAAACGCCGAATCATGTCATTTATCGTACGTTTTTCTACTTTTCGGTTGCATAAAAATTTGTGTTACGCTTTTTAATTTTCGTTCTTTGGTTTGCAGTAGACGAGCTTAAATATTTTGTCCTTTAAGGCTGCCATAATTTTCTGTCGATTCACACAGTAGTGATACTGCGTTAAATACGTTTGAGAGTATTTCGACCGACCTAAACTGTATTTATCGACAGTCAATCCTATTTCAAAGGCCCTTGAAACGAGATGAATTCGAAAATTCCTTGAACGTTTTCCAAAGTATAAGGAAAGCGTAATTCTGAACTCATGACACCCACAAACAAAATAAGCACTCCTCTTTCCTGTGGTTCATCCCAGTAACAATGCCGTGGAGCTTCCAACTCCAACATATAGCTTGTAGAAGCTTTCTAAGTGAAATTCTTTAAAGGATTCTTTGAAGACAATATAATGTGAAAACGCAATTACAGTTTATTCACACTATTGATGTTGTACTATCTTGTCAATACTTGTAATAACAAAAGCTGTAAATATCAGCATCACTGTAGTCAGAAGACTGATGTGCTAGAAATTTGATTGAATATCAAAATATTTAAAAATACATGTACATATTTCACGGATAATTCATGCTCTGTTGGCATGTTTATTACGTAGAAGTTTAACTTTCATCAACTCTGTCCTACAAACTAAAAAACAGTTAACTTTTGGCGTAACAGACAATATCCAAGCTGTTTGCTCACTAATAGTAGGCAAACAAGCGCCTCATGTAATAACAATCTGGGAATGAACGCTTCCAGAGCGTAACGTGCCATGTGAAATGTTCAATGTACAAATTCTTGCTGAAATAAAAACTTGCCGTTATGTCGGTAAGTATTTCTGAAGCCAGCCAAAAATGCATACAATGAATAGTGATTTGAAGGTAAACGTTTTCAAAATAATAGAAGCATACTGATATTCAACAATTTACTAAAACTTCATTAGGCCTACCTTAATTTGGGTGGCTATCCGTGCCCATTTACGCTACCTATTATGTTTTGCAGGAAAACCTAGCTTACACTATTCACCACTTGTATTTTTTAGTCTTCCGAATAGGTCTCACTATTTTGCTATGAAAGCAGGAAATTCAGTAGAAGTAGTTGGAAATTCTGTATAATCGGTGGTTATCCGTACTTACTTTACTTTAAGCTCTATATATGATATAAATGATAGCCAGTTCAAGTTTTCACACGCAATCTAAAGAAGTTTTTATGAACTTCTGAAGATCATCACGACTGATCTGAAACTAATTCATCGTCTTAAGTTTTACAAAAACTTTCACAACTTACGTACTGATCACGGAAGTTTTGTCCGTCCAATGCAGCTTCTAGCGTATGGCTTATATATGGGCCGATATCAGTCTTTTCAACTTTTTCTGTGAGGCGAATTAGTGAAATATCAAGTTAACTGATCTAGTATCGATTTTTAGAGTAGAAACTGCAATTACGAACGAAAAAAGGGTTCATGGGGTCTTTGATAATTAAGTTATTATTGGCGTAAGGTCTTTTGGGATAGTTTTGTTTGTATTTATGTGCATATCTGTGCAAATCTTTCCATAAATACTTTAAATATTACAGTGACACTTTATCCTAGTCCTAAAGGTAAAGTTGTTACTTTTTATATTTCCATTTACTAAGTCCATTTGTTTCCAGCTTTAGATAAGATAGTTTTCGCTTGTCTTACCCGTGATTTCCCTTTTGCAAATATATCGTCCTTTTTGTCTATTTTTTACAGATTACATTAGTTTTATTTTGACTGACATTTCAAAATTGGTGACTGCTATTTTACTCGTTTGGGTTTGGTCTGCTGCTACTATTTGTCAGCGAAGTCACTCTTCTCGATTGCCGCAGGTATCGTTTTTGACAACAAGTCGCTTTAAATGTTGATTTCCTTGACGCCTCTCAGACTTGACTATGTAAACCCTTTGAAAAAGTGACTGATCATAGGGCCCCACGACGTTATTCGTTCAAGTATTTTGCACAATCCACGTTTATAATATGATAAGGAATCAGTGCCGTCTATTGTTTTGTAATGACATTTCGATTTACGCGTAAGAAATTACGATTCTCTAGGAACCAATACAGAGTATAGAGAAATACGAAAGTAACTATCATATCTGTCTACAAAACGTTTTATGCAATTTTCCCTATTCAGTCTCATGCATACTCGACTGAGAATCTATTTTGTCTCCGTTTTTTACATGCTTTTGAGGAGATATTTTACTATGTGATTGCAAAATCATCATTCATTTCCAGTAGGGACTAGATTTAAAAATCCAACTGCTTAATTTGTACCGATGTTCTCGATAATGATAAGCTAACTATCAATCCTCAGGGAGCAATTATAGTCACCTAATGATAAACAGACTGGTCTATTGGGGTTATGACCAATGATACGAGTCTTTTTGGGATGAATTGGTGTTATATATAATTCATTTTTTGGAATTACACTTTGATAGTCTGCAAATATAGTTAGTCAACTTTAAGCCTATACCCACTTTTCATTCGATCTATACGCCAAAATCGAAAGTCTACTGATGAAAATATCTCCGCCGGTTCTATTTTGGATAATAAGCCACTGATCTTAACATATTCAAGTGAATATGTTTTGAGCATGATAGATTTGCTCGTACCTTAAAATGCCATTCATCCTCATACTGAAGGAGACTTTGTCATCAGAAGGTTCATCCGGCACACTATATGATGAAGGTTCTTACTTAAATAGTGATCAATTCTAAGAGCCGAAGGAGACCTCCTGAAATAAAATAAATGACGACTATCATATATGATTTGACACTTCACATGCCTGCAGGAACTCTTGATCATTGGTTGAAAACCAATTTTGTACTGATCATGAGTGGCACTAAATGATTGCAAATCTAGATCTAGATAGTTTAAGAGTACATTTTGCACTCACAGAACACTAGTAGCTGTCGAGCAAAACTAATCAACGCTATTTGGTTTGCATTGTAGACATTTTGATCATATTGGTTACGTTGAGATAGATATAATTCACTGTCCGCTGATATATGAATAATGTTTGAGCAACTTATGACTAGATGGTGTACAAAAGTCCACATTCGCGAACCCAATGGAAAAATACAGCTTTCAAATATCTAATATGTAGGAGGTGATGCATTCTATAGGATACACGATTGATACTGAATTTAAAACCAAGATAGGTAGTTGGAGTCTAAAGACAGTCTGAAAACTTCGTGACCCAATTCAAGGATTTTTAGAAATATTCCGATAACGTATACACCTAGTCTTCTATCAACACTGCCAGGGAACATATGCTGTTTTCCCTCCACTCAGACGGCACTTCAGTTACACTCCTTCACAGCTACTTCCAAGGACCCGGATTTCTTGATTGGGAGAAAGAGTAATAGTGTTGTGAACTTCAAAGTCTAACCAAGTGGATGTCTTGAATGGAGTCAAGAAGTTGTATTTTCAACAGTTGAATGGCGTTAAGGTCCTAAAGCCAGGGATGATACTAATAACAGATTCTTGAGTTGGGGAGATCCACGTTGTGCTTATGAAATTCGCGTGCAATAGCATTATAACAGCGAAATTACCAATATAAGTTTGAAGGCAAAACAAACAAACCAAAGTTTATTCAACTAGGCCAGACTACGTTCTTCTGCGTAGTGTATGACGCGTTTTTGAGTGACTCGTATCAAATTATATCAAAACCCAAATCCTGTGTTCAATCTAAACGGTTCTAATTTAATAAAGTGAATATCAAACGTATCAAACGTACAAAACACCTGAAACGGTTCAGCATGTGCTATACAGTCAAGGATTTCTTGAACTGTTATACACTGAGACCCGCCAATTGTTATATGTTGAGGGCCGCCGAGTAGAGGACAGTGAGGGCAGAGATTTATCGATCGGACCAAACAGGCGTAAAACACGTAAGAACAGCCTAGAGTTCTGATTGGCCCTGCTTCCCTGTCTAGCCCAGCCAGTTGAGTCCAGAACACAAGTCTCAGCCTCTGCATATGAATCATTATATTTCAAACATACTTTGTTTATATACCAAACAAACAGACTACATCGTACCACAAAATAGAAAGTAACATTTGTACAAGATTTGACCAACATAAAAATGACACATGCAACAAATATCGACCAACGGGAAAATGACACGTTGAATGAATATTGTCCAATGGGTAAATGATACGTTGGATAAATATTGACTAATAGGGAAATGATATCATTTCTTACTCAGGAATAGCATTAGATAATTTCTGGGGTATTTTCTGAATACCCCAACATAAACACAAACCAACGTGCTAACAACGAAAGGAATAGTTGATAAACAAAAATTTGATACTTAAGAATCAATCAAAGTATTCTCAACAAGAGGAGTTCAGATATCTATTTGAAAGTATTCCGGAAACATTTCCAAGCACACAGTTAGAGGTTAACAGTCATACACTGAACCACGTTGTGACTCCGAGTTTGGTTAAACACGACATGCAACAGTAAATTAAGTAACAAAAGGTAAATCTTTGACCAAGATCAATTGCAGAAGCCTCGACATGGAAAGATGAAGAACGTAAAGCATGGTTTAAAAGAGACCCGAATAAAGGGTAAAATACAATTTAGGGAGAAGAAACAAATAAACGACAGTTTTGTCCAATGAAATGCTGTGTAAGGGATTTTGAGCGTTTTCGTTCCGCTACAAGCATATTGATCAGCACAACATGTGAATTGATACCAGTTTCTTAAATAGAGCTAGAAGAATTATGTACGCGACAAACAGTAATGATATGGTGTTTGCGCTACATAACCTCTCTCTCCTGAAGTTATAGTTAGTACATATAGGCCCTGTAATTTGTTTGTAGACTGGGTTTTCGATTAACCTACTAAGGTGTAAAAAGTAACTCTGAGATGGTGGAGAAGATTTGTAGCTCAGGTGGATGATTTCATGGAGTTTTGTTCTCTAAGTTCGATTGGTGTACCGCTGTTTGAATCTTTCCTGTTTCCTTCGAAATTAGGAGAAAAATGGCACTCTTCCACTTTTTGTGAGATATAATTGCATTCTGAACAGGTTATGAGCTATGCTTTACATCATAACAATCAGGTAGAATACGTTTCAACCTTGTGACCAGCCAAGTTACAACTTCAGATCCGGATTTTATGTAGGCTGCACCTGACCCCACCTTTGTGATTAGGTAGTGAATGATGTGCAGATCATAAAACTACTTGGATTTCATAAATGTACTACTATCAAGTAGTATTTTAACTTTTATACAAATAGAATAATTTCATAAAACATTTCTCAGTATAATAAACTAGCTAAGTAATTATTTAATAGTAGTATAGGTGTATGAAAATTATTATTTGTAATGAATGAAAATTATTTATATCATGGAAGTAAAACGCTATAATGTGAAAGTCTGTTATGAAATAAACATTGACTTCTTTAAGATTATAGTTAGGTTTATAGGTATCCTATGAATTATTTGGAACCTCGGTGATTGTATTCATAAATAATGGTATGTAAAGTTTGACATATCTTATATTTTACAAAATAGTTGATAGTTTGATAAAATTAATCATGATGTTTAGTGCTGTTAGGAAGGACCAGTTATATGTTTTGATAAAACTTTTACAATAATTGACTGTAGTAATGTAATCTTATGGTATTATAAGATGTGTAACCTAATTGCTTACGCCTGTTGCCCATCATGAAGGAGCATAGGCCGCCCACCAGCATTTTCCATACAACTTTGTCCAGTTGTTTCCAGTTGCCATTCATTCCTCACCTGTCTGCTTCCAATTCTAGACGCATAGTGTTCTTCGGCCGTCATCTTTTCGGCTCACCTTCAGGATTCCAAGTTGGGACTTGCCTCGTGATGCAGTTTGGTGGTTTCCGTAATATATGTCTTATCCACTTCCAACGTCGTTTCCTAATTTCCTCCTTGGTTTGAAGCTGGTTTGTTTTCTTCCATAGTAGATCGTTACTGATGGTGTCCGGCCAACAGACATTGAGTATCTTGTGTAGAAAACTGTTTATAAATACTTGTGCTTTTTCGATGTTGGTTGTGGTAGTCCTCCAAGTTTCAGCTATGTACAATAGAACCGTCTTGACGTCCGTATTGAAGATCGTGACTTAGATCTTGGCCTACAGACAGATGTTTTGAGTTCCACATATTCTTCAACTGAAGGAATGCTGCCCTTACTTTGCCAATCCCAGACTTTACGTCTGCATCCGTTCCTTCTTGGTCATCGATGATGCTGTCCAGGTACGTGAAAGTTTTCACCTCTTCCAGAACTTCTCCATCAAGTGTGATTCGGATGGTGTTCTCTTCGATGTACTTAGGATCTTGCCTCTTCCCTTGTGTATATCAATGCCTACTGATGCATAGACTATTACTATACTAGTTGTTTTCATCTGCATTTGTTTATGTGTATGAGGTAGAAGGGCCAGATCATCTACGGAGTCCAAATCGTACAATTGATTCCGAGCTGTCCATTGTATTCCGTGCTTACCCCACATGTCGAGGTCTTCATAATTCAGTCGAGAACCAGAAAAATGAGGAAGAGAGAGAAAGTAGCCTTATCTGACTCCGGCTCTCACTTGGAATGCGTCTGTCAGCTGTCCTCCATGCATGAAATATACTGTAGTCCGTCATATGAATTCCGGATGGTGGTGACGATTTTCTCTGATATCCCGCAGTGTTGGAGAAGTTTCTATGATGTTCTCCTATCCACACTGTCAAGCGCTTTCTTATAATCAGGGAAGTTGATGTACAGTGACGAGTTCCGTTCAATTGATTGCTCAACGTTGACTCATAGTGTCGCTATTTGGTCTGTGAAAGGGTCGATCCTTACGGAATCCAGTCTGTTGATCATGAAGTTGGGCATCTACCGGGTCTTTCATACTGTTCGGCAACACTGTTGAAGACCTTTTCTGGTACTGACAGTAGTGTTGTGATGTCTTCTACTGATGTCGACAGATATAAGTAGTATGTATCATCAATCGAAAGTGAAATGTCTGGAGTCAGAAGGTTAAGAAAAGTAAACGAGAACAAAAAATGATTGGTGTGGAAATAAAAGAATAATGCAGTCTGAGATGACTGACTGATATTTGCAAATGAAGTATTTACTGTATCGTTTTCAGATTTTAGTAAGTTGTTCTATAATTTCGTATTTAATTGCATCCGATCGCTCCCATTTGTGTTCTCATTTACTGAAGTGTAATGCCTCTGTATTCATCTTACTTGCTGAGATCTCTCTTTGGTATCTTGATGAGATATCCTTCTTTCCAGTCCTTCGGCACTTGTTCTTTCTCCCAAATCCTCCTAAATAGAATGTGGAGCATGTTTCCAGTTGCTTCTATGTCTGACTTCAGAGCTTCAGCTTGAATACTGTTAGGTCCTGCTGCTTTCCTACACTTGATTTGTCTGATGGCTGTCCTGATTCCTTCGATGGTTGGTGGAGTGGCATCTACAGGAAGGTCTTTAGGTGCTGCTTTAAGGCTCAGTGAATTCAGTGGTGTCGGCCTATTAAAGAGTTCCTCAAAATGTTCCACTTACATCATTCTCTGCTTTTTAATTTCAGTGATTGGTCTGCCTTCTTTGATCGCTCTCTTTGTTCTACTATATTTCCCTACAAGCTTTTTGTCGTGTCATATAGTTGTTTCATATTTCCTTCTCTTGTGGCCTGGCTCATCCTGACACGTTGAAGTTAGTGCTTCTCTGATCCCTTCCCAGTTGTTCTCTATAGCAATATCTTTTTCTTCCAGCAAATCCTGTAAGTCTTGAAACCTATTGTTGTGAGTTGTCTTAAATTCGGTGAGTTTGTCAGTATCTCAAATGAAGGCCGCATTGAACCATTATAATGCTGTTTCTCCAGTTGTCCAATGCTTCATTAGCTTCAGTTTCATCTTAGTAACCACCAAGTGGTGATCCAAAGATATGTCAGCTCCCCTCCTGGTTCTCACGTCCTCCACTGACGTTGTGAATTTTTTACTGATGTGGTTATGATAAATCTGGTTCTGTGTAATGTGGTCCGCTGATACCCATGTAACTTTGTGTATGTGTTTGTGTGGAAATATCGCGCCGCCTATAACCATTTTGTTGAATTCACATAGATTTGCGAATTTCTCACCATTCTCGCTCTTTTCTCCCAATCCATTTCATCCCATGATATCTTCATACCCGGTGTTTTTCATTTCGACTTTGGCGTTTAGATTTCCCATCAGGATGGTAATGTCATTCACTAAGCACTTCGTTATAATCGATTATAGCCTCTTGTAAAAGTGATCTTTATCGTCGTTGTCACTTTCATTGGTGTGTGCGTAACATTCATTGCGATTCCCTCCTTCTTTGTTTTGAAAGATGCTTTGATGATCCTGGGTCAACGAGATTCCCATCTTACGAATGCATTTCGTGCTCCTTCGCACGACATCAGAGCAACTCCAAGAGTGTGTGGAGCATTTTCCTCTTCACGATCAGAGTACTAAAACACCTTTATCAGTCTTTAGTCTTCAGTAATAAGGATAATAGGTCTATCGGCCTATATTAATCCCTGCAGTTTGTAATACTGTATAGAATTCCAGTAATTCACCACTCGGTGCAAGAAACGAAACTCCAGGAGTAAACGATTTGATCTCGGTTCTTGAACTTTCTTCGAATGTCCTCTTAAATGATCGGTCCTAGACGGAAGTAAAAGATAAGACATTAATACCAAGGTTATCGTTCAGTATGCGATAAGGCAATATTAGATCACCCCGTATTCTACAGTAAGATAACGGAAATAAGTTAAGTTGTCTCAGTCTGTCTTCATAAGATAGGCCAGATAGACCTTAGAGCATCTTAGTACCTTGTCGTTGGACTCTTTCCAGCATATCTGCTTCATACTTGAAACAAAAACTCGCTGCTTGAATCCCATATTTTAAATGTAGTCACGCGCAAATCAGGTATAATAATCTAGACATTTTATCATCTAAATACTGGAAAGACATACGAATAGACCATAATACCCTATAGCCATTCGATTCTAACCTTTTCTGTTCAGCTTGAGTTCAACTGACATACAACACTTCAAAGACTAGCTGGTCACACAGGAAAAAGATGAAGTGTAGGAGGGACTTGATATTCGGACAGAACGGTATACATAGTCATGAAAGCATGAAATTCAAGCACGCAGAAAATTAGTTAACTAGACGTAACAGCAGCCCGTCAGAAAAATGTCATAGTTTATACGGTAAACTGAATCGGTAAAATACCTTTCAAGGTTACTGTCCTTGGTATGACTTGGACATTATTCACAAAAAAACTGAGTAATTTTGTGATCATTTCTCACATAATTTACATCGTTTGATGGATTAGTAAATCTCGAGTGGAAATTACATCTAGTTAATACCTACACTGTTATCTAAAATTATTTCACTTATTATTTTCCCAATTTTCATTGAACATACGATCTAATTATTATGATTTGAACACTTATAAACACAAGGGGTAAGACTATAATTTATGGATGACCTTCGAGCGACGCTTAAGTGACCTTGAAAGTGTCCACCTAATAACTAGGATTAAATAACGGTTATAAACCAGTGTGAGGAATTAGAATTATGATTTACTGTTGATGATTAAGGTTAGGAATTAGATTTAGGGTTTTTATCACGAACTGACATCAATTAAAATGCCAAAACTCTATTTAACAAAATGGATGAGTGAATTGCGCGCCGAAATTCGAGACTTCTTATCTTATACCTGACTGGCATTATAGTCTCGCCACATAAACATACATAATTTACAAATAATAATATTCTGTCGTTTTAAAAGATGCATTCATCATAAACTTCGTTGTTTCATTTAAATATTAAATTGAATTGATAGTCGTAGAAACATACAAGAATTTGTTGAAAGTAATACTAGTTCTACTTATGTACTGGGGAATAGTTTTTTTTTAACACGGGTATTGTTGTTGACCTGTTTTCAAAACTTTTACGTTGTAACTGGTGTTAGGGGAATATTGCTGTAAATTTCCCACTAAATAAATCTTTCTGTTCAATCTCTTATTTTTAATGACTTTAATACTTAGTTGTGTTTTTTTTTTTCCGTCCTGTTTGTTTAATTTCTTAAGGTGAACAGCTTGCTAAATTTCTGTCTACTTAAGTAGATTTATATATTTCTTTTAGACAAAGAATGAGTTAATTTATAAGACCAATATCTTACACAACTCTGTGGGAAATCAGATTTCTTGTATACAATCGCAAATTGCTAAATTTTAAGGTAACTGTAAAAAAATTTTTTTGACATTAGATTTGTAGGTATTAAAATATTTTCATTTCGGCATCAATGTTGGTATTTTAAAACACTATCTCCAACGATTTCTGTACATCTCACTTTTAATGGACAATTCAGATTCAACGATGATTTGCATAAAGAAACTTGTGTCATTGCTTTAAGATCCCCACTAAGTCCTCTCAGCGAAATATTTCGTTTTTAATCTAGGGAATACTGTTTAATTGACAATTCGTAATTTTCATTTCTGTAGGCGATATTTAGATGATGCTTTCAATATTTTTGATGAGACGAATGTTCATAATAAAATACTGCAGACGTTCAGTATGTTCCGCTAATCGGTCACATTCACTCTATGGTCAGAGACAACCTCAGAATTTTACTTCCTTGATGCTTCATTCAGGAGAAAACCGAACGGTTCTTTACAAAGAATGGTTCATACAAACGCAACATAGGATGGGAAATATAAGAACTTCCAATGTTGGGTTCCACTGAGTAGAAAGTGAAATTTGTTACATTTCCTATCCTCGAGAATAAGTAGGTCTGCAGAGAGCACACAACTGGAGTAAAATAGGGTGGGACCCAAAAAGGTCAATGAAAAATTGATTTCCTCTAAGGTTCATTGACAGAAACCTGGAGCTTAGACGCTTAACTGAAAGAACTCACTTATTGAGGAAGATTTTGTTCTAGGACATTGGATTTGGAGGAGGTAAAGTCTAGGAGATCTTACAAAATCAGTCGTCCAAATTCCTTAAGAAGACCTTTTATTTTGTTGGAATACGAACTGTATTCTTCAGCAGATGTCCTATACTAGGATGCCTCGAGGATAATTTGTCGCTTCGGGCCACCACACTGTATGTCCATCGTTTTGTTTACTCTTGTGGAGCTTGTAATACTGGTAGCTCAAAGTGTGTCCATTCCAAACCCTTTACCCAGGGACTGTCCAGCACGGTTATCGAAGGGTGAATAAAAATCAGCCAATAGCTTAACTGCTGAACATCTAGTCATCTACCTCCACCAGAACCCCCAGTAAAAATTATTCACAAAGTAGGGCGGATTGTTTTGAAAGGAAGCTGAGTAAGAAACTCATAAATAACTTGTGCTTTGGGGATTCGTCAGCTCACAAATGATCTTGGTGTTTAGAAGACGTATATTTAATTCGTTAGTTTACCATGGTCCTGGCATACGAATTGCTATTTTGCTGATAATTTTTGGACGTGGCTGTTTTTTCATTTTTCTTTTCCCGTATTCTTCAAGTGGACAATAATCTTTTAAATATCAGTTCTATGTCTTGTTTAGACACTTGTTCGCTCATATTTTTATTTTCCTTATAATCATCAAGTGGGTAATCTTCAATTCTTCGCTTCCATTTTTTAATTTATTTTTGTTACCCTTTGAGTATTGCCTAACTTTAAATTCTAACTGACTTTTAGTACCTCTGTTAATGACACAGTAATTCAATATTTTATTATAGACCACTGCATGTAAAAACAACCGTAAGTACGATTAAGCAGCTCTAGAAAATTATATCTTAAAGAACATTTTTCCTAGTGAACGTCTTCATACATTGGTATTTTTGGTAATGCTAAGTACTCTTATCTGATTAGTTCAATAGTGAAGAGTTCGTTGTAATTATGGACACTTTTACTTGAGATAGGCAAATTTTAATGCTGTCTAGAATGAGAAAGAAATTTTCTTCAGTAAATGATCCAGTACAAAAACATCAACATTTTCATAAACATCCATTTAAGCTACAAATCTCTTCTATCATTTTAATACATTAGCTTAACTAACTTGAAATTAAAGAACTGATACGACTTGATCATTGAAACCACAGTATATGATTAAAGGTTCAAATCTGCCTCATCAATAGTCGAAAGTTCTGGATATTAATCACAAAGTTATAACCAAGCTAGGACAATTAAAAATAGTGTTGATGTAAATTATTATATCCAAGCTCACATCGGAATGACTTAAACTATTGGGACACATAACTGAAACAATAAATTCCCGGACAAAATAAAACACAATTCAGGATACTTTCTTTTCTATTCTCTTCATTAAAATGATGATAACAGTTTTGATAAGACTAAATTGATTATTTTATTACCGGATACACAATTAATATTTAAAGGTTCATACTTTGATCGTATTAACAATAATCTAATCAATAAAATGAATTTCTGAATAGTTAAACAATCACAATTTTATAATTACGGTCATTAACAGTGAATATTAATGAAGATAGTTAAATAAACTACAGAATAAGTAGAATGAAACATCTAAAATAAAAGGGTTGTATGAATTTGCTTGAAAAAAAAGAGAAAACAAAATTGACGGATAATCAGAAAGACAGCTGAAACTAAAAAGAAAAAGAAAAGGAAATTAATTTGTAAATTCTACGGTACATGAAATGTATATGTTAATCTTAGTCAAGGTTTAATGTCGAAGAATCTCACCTCTTTTGTTTGTTTGCTTGTTTTTCTTCTCAAATTAAATAGAAAGGTATATAGATTGTAGGTATTTATTTGTAAACTATAATAATGATCATACACTCACAACTACAATTATCTTTCAGTTAAATAGTTTCTCAATCATTCAATCTTATCAATTTTAAAAGGAGTTGGACAGTTTTTATAGAAGTTTGTCTATCAAATCATTTAATGTTATATATGTGATAAATCAATATACATGCCCAACTGATAATGAGAGTTAAGATGGGTTTTATTTATTCTTTTTTTTAAAAATAAAATATCCAATTTTGAACTAATCCTAATGATTTTGACAATAGATTTTGTAAACTAAACATTTTTGTTGACGGGAAATAATAATAATAATAGTTTGTTTTGTTTCAACAAAAACAACAACAACAAAAAGAATGGTGAAATTCACTAAATCATTTTGATAGCTTCATGTGTAATTAGATATTAAATTATTATTATTTCAAAGTTCACCTGTTATTTATAAACAACAACAGCTTTCATGCCAGGTTCAGGAGGTGGTGCAGCTTGTTTAGCATGAGTTTCACAATACAATTGTTCTTTAATGTAGAAATATCCAATATTGCGTAAACCTATTCCACATTTACAACATTTAAGGCATTCAGGATGCATTGGGATACGACCTTGTACTTTAACAAAAACACCGCGTATAAAACCTCCACATGATCCACAATACATTGATGGTGGTGTTGTTGGTGATACTTGAGGTGCTGTACCATCAAGTTGATTACCTGTAGCATTAGACAATGTTCTTTCAAATGTTTGATTTCTATTTTTTTGATTATATAAACCCATAGGTGAATTATATGATGAGTGACTGATTTTTCTATAGCGTCCCTCACCAACTTTTGTTAGTACGTTTTCTCCAGGTGCCGGTGGTGATTGACCAAATGGAAGTGGTGAGATATTGTGTTTAACTCCGATAGATGATGAATCTTCATTTTTCGATGTAGCCTCTAAATTAACATGAGTCCCATATGCTTGGTGATTATTATGATTGCTATTTGGTGACATTTGAACAGATGAAACAATTTTAGGTTGCCAAATAGTTTGTCGACTAACTGGTTGTGGAGAAACTGGTTTCGGTGATCTACTTAACGAATGTTTTGGTGATGGGGAAAAATTATTTTGGTGTGTATATAAATTTACTATTTCATTACGTTGAACAAACAATTCTAAATCATTACTTGATCGTATGATCTCCATTTTTGCATCATCATGTCGCATCCATTTAGTTTCAGATTTATTAATTCGTATCACATGGTCACCAGCTCGAAGTCCACTGTAATCAGCTATACTTCCAGGATTCACATGTTGTATAGTTATAGAATGACCGAAGTCGGTACCACCTTCTAATCGAAAACCCCATGGAATAGATGTATCTTGACGAATTAAACGAATCGAACAGTGTTGAGAAGCCATTAAAAAGAAATTGAATCTTTATGAGAACATATAATAAATGTTTATAGCATAATTTGCTATTCAGTCTCTTCTAAAGTGAATGTCTTTTACATACAGTGGATAAGGGATGAAAACACACCTAATAATTCTTAAACAATCAAAATTATCACATAGATTAACTGTGTTGTAAGTGACTTAGATTGGTTCCTTATATAAAATACTATTGGTTTAAACAGATAAGTTTAGTGGGAATGATAGGACATAGCATATACATTTGCACATGAAACACATAACATGTTATACAAGACATGAATTGATACTGCCTAACAATTCATACTTTCTGCACTTTATTGATATTTTTTCTCTCACGCAAACTATTAGTTTATACTGATGATAAAATATATATTCACATTAGATAAAATAACCGTTTTTCATTGGGTAGAAATGAATTATTATTATTATTATTATTATTGAGGTACATTTAATAAAGATTAAAATTACCAGTCAAAATGAAGGGTACACTGAGAACAAACAGTTTATATGACAATCAACAGCAAATTAGTTATTATTTTAGAATTGATGAATTATGGCTAACAGTGGAACTCAGAAAGAGGATTTCATTCTATTTAGGACTCTCGAGATGGATGTACCTGAATCTAATTGTTAAAGTTTACACGAAAACTCAGACCTAGTGCTTATTGCTATTAACTTCAATGTGCTATTCGATAGGTTGGTGAGTTTAGATAGGCACTAGCTAGTTTATGGGTCCCAGATAGAACAAAACGTAAATCCTGGATTCAGTTACTAACTGAAATTTATCTGTTTTAAAAAGCTAATTATAAAGTGGCCATATTGAAGCGATTCTCATGGGATCACCAGCCGTGGTATACAGGAAGCCCTTTTCATTCTACTTAGAAGTTATAAAATAAGCATACATGTGTCTTCGACTTGATATTCATACTGAAACTCTAATCAGAGCTCATCAATCTTGGTTCCTTATATAAAATACTATTGGTTTAAACAGATAAGTTTAGTGGGAATGATAGGACATAGCATATACATTTGCACATGAAACACATAACATGTTATACAAGACATGAATTGATACTGCCTAACAATTCATACTTTCTGCACTTTATTGATATTTTTTCTCACACGCAAACTATTAGTTTATACTGATGATAAAATATATATTCACATTAGATAAAATAACCGTTTTTCATTGGGTAGAAATGAATTATTATTATTATTATTATTATTGAGGTACATTTAATAAAGATTAAAATTACCAGTCAAAATGAAGGGTACACTGAGAACAAACAGTTTATATGACAATCAACAGCAAATTAGTTATTATTTTAGAATTGATGAATTATGGCTAACAGTGGAACTCAGAAAGAGGATTTCATTCTATTTAGGACTCTCGAGATGGATGTACCTGAATCTAATTGTTAAAGTTTACACGAAAACTCAGACCTAGTGCTTATTGCTATTAACTTCAATGTGCTATTCGATAGGTTGGTGAGTTTAGATAGGCACTAGCTAGTTTATGGGTCCCAGATAGAACAAAACGTAAATCCTGGATTCAGTTACTAACTGAAATTTATCTGTTTTAAAAAGCTAATTATAAAGTGGCCATATTGAAGCGATTCTCATGGGATCACCAGCCGTGGTATACAGGAAGCCCTTTTCATTCTACTTAGAAGTTATAAAATAAGCATACATGTGTCTTCGACTTGATATTCATACTGAAACTCTAATCAGAGCTCATCAATCTGTAATGCAGCAAATAATCTTGAAGAGAACAAAAACAAAGACTGATGCAGAATAATATAAATTCATTTTATTTTCAGACGTGGTTTTGTGGATAATATAGTAATTTTAATAGTTGAGTTCATGAATCACTTGAAGCTAGACCACCATGGGAAACCTACAAGCACTGGATGACCGTTTCGTCCTGTTGTGGGACTCCTCAGAAGTGCTCATCCACCATCCTGCCACGCGAGATCCGAAAGTAGGACCTACCAGTGGAGTTCGACCGGGTCTGTTGTGAGATAGTAACTCACTGAAAACAACGGTGAACGGTGGCGCAATTTTGTAGATTGTTTGAGGTTAGATATTAACAACGTTGGATGCTGGTTCAGTGGTTTAATGGTTAAGCGCTCGCGCGCGAGACTGAAAGGTCCTGAGTTCAAATCTCGTGAGGCGGAATGGTGGATGAGCACCGCTGAGGAGTCCGACAACGGGATAAAACGGCCATCCAGTGCTTCCAGGTTTCCCATGGTGGTCTATTTTCAAGTGACTCATGGTCTCAACCATTAAAATAATTTTATTTTGTTAGGTCCTCATCAGCTGCATACAACCTATAATATTTTAAAATCAGTTATTATAGATATTGACGTATTCATAAATACGGTGATGAGTGATATGTTTATCATGATGTAGCAAAGATTCCATTAGTCATTAAGGTCATGACAACATTTGTATTTCAAATAAATAAATAAAATGTGGGATGGAAAGTTCCAGAACATCGAACTAGTGATTAGAAGTCATGGAGTTAATAAACATTAGATGATTATGTAATAAAATAACTGAAAACGGATTAATGACATTAAGGAAAGATATGAGTTAAAATTAGTCAATTCTAACGAATTGTATCATTTATTATTTCAACTCTTTCTTAACGTTTGAATACATCATTCTTATTTTTCATTTATAATTTTCATTCTAATTGACTTGTATTCTAGTTTATCATTTGTACATTGACTGTTCCGATATTTCGTTCTGAGTTTTTACGATAAAAACAAGTTTTTGATTTTATTTTCATTTATTTATGCCTGATATCCCTCGTAGAGCATAGACCTCCAACCAGGATAATAAAGAATAAATAATGAGATTCTAAATAAATAGCTGGTATTATTTTGTAGTTCATAGATGTAATGTCGGGTATGACATATATTTTTTATCATCTTTTCTGTTAAAATTTAGAGACTCTTTTCTGTATGCTAAAAGAAACAAACGAAATCAACGCATGAAATAGCTTCAATAGTCTTTCATTAATCCTAGTTGAATATTGTGAACTACTTTTCTTTATTCATAAATATTATACTATATGCATTAGATCAACTACTAGTTTGTAATCTGGACTAAGTTTTGCCGTTCGCTTTTACATTTCAGCATACTTGCTCAAAAGAAACTATCTGTAGCATGAGGAATAATCATGTTATGCTTGTCTTTCAAACAGGTGTATTCAAAACACCAGGTAGTCAATGTATAATAAAGTCAGATATAACAAATACCATATAGCTATATTCTTTCAAAGAAAAAAGATATATTACATTGAAAAATAATGTAATTTATATGGTTTCAGTGTTTCATTGAAAGATCATTAGGTGTAAAAGTATGATTCCAAAGGTAAAAGCCATGTGAAATTAATGGTTTTTGTTATCTTAAAATTATTTCATCTTTGTATGTTGTTATATATAGCCCGGCAAGTTTCAGAATCAGTTTTTTTGCTTTAAAAGTTTGACAGGGGTTAACAGAAAACTAGATATGTGCATTTAATTGATCTAAACTACAAATTAAACAGTTTCATCCGAAACACTCTAGACTAACAGTAATCATGAGTTAACTGATGATTAAATGTAATACGTACTCCTGAGGTTTTAGTGAGAAGTTATGGCTAATGGAGGTTAGATATATCGTATTACTATCAGAAATAGATAATAATAGCAAAATGTTATGAAGTGGTTGACGTTGGAAGAGCAAAGAATTGGACATCCACTAAGTAGTTTTAAACCAAGATCTATTTGCTAAACCTGTAGATTCAGGTTTTGATCCCTGGAGCAATCATTGATGTAGATATTTAGGAAGTCTTGGACGACGGTAATACTGTTGTCTAGTTTTTCTTTGTTTTCTAATTATTGTCTTGTTAAAGCCATTCAGTGATGTGTACTACAAATTGAATAGCTTCTATTATTTATCATTTCATTTACCGTTAAATTTATGTACAATGTATTGTAGACAAGTGTAACATCACTGAGTAATAAAGATGTTTTTGAGTATAATTACTGGCAGTGCACATATGATGTGCCATATCTGAAGTGAACAGTTTCATATTTCCTTATGAAACGTAAACATTAAACGGTAAGGATAAAACTTTTTTCAGGTAATTTATCAACTGAATACAAGTTTCTCAGTAGAAAAGCTTAATATACTTGTGAAAATGTGATTATTTCGAAGACGAGGAAAACATTTTCACACCTATACTACATCCATCATGTATCCTTAGAGAGTCGGACTTGAGTCAAACCTAACCGGGTCCTCTACCCTGCTAATTCTGCCAAGCCCGTTCCCTTGGTTGTGGTTTCACTAGATAGTAGATTGGGATAGTGGTAATCTCGTTAATCTATTCATATGCATCACTAATTAGATGACGAGGCATTTGGCTACCTTAAGATAGTCTAATAAATGCTTCTTATATCTTGCGTGCTTCTTGCCTACATTTTTTAGATAAACTATGGATTGATGATTTAGTATTGCATACCTTTTCAACTACGTTTATTAGAAGAAAAGTATTTAATTTCTAAAACTTTTGGGAAAAACCAAGAATATATATTGAAGACTAAACTAAGAATGGATTTTTGGAATGTTTAGTAAGACAGCTCTGACTTAAGTAGGAGTAGACAAATTTATAAGTTAGGCAAATATCAGTGATAAATAAAATTTATATTCAAATTTGAAAGAGGTTGAAAATGTTAGCTGTCGGTCTGTAAATCCATAACTGTAGTTTATAGCACTCACGAAAGGATGTAACGTTCACAGTTTTGATTCTGTACGCGGTCAGTTGTTCACATTGCTTTCATATCTTAGGTGAAGATGGAACAACTAATTAGTGTCTCCAGATAACTAAAATTTTCGCACTCTATAATGAATACCTTCAGAAATTTGCATTTCTTGACGAACGTTATTTTTTAAACCAAAGATGGATGGTGGCTAGCAGTGGAATCTGGGACGCGCGTTTCGTCCTATTTAGAACTCGTCAGCTGGATGTACTTGCGTTTTAGAGTTGATGTTCACTATGGGACTTGAACATCAATTTCAGTCCTAAACAACAATCGGAAGATACAGGCAAACACCATCAAGTAAATTAATTAATTTTTTTGTTTTTATACTTTACACAGTTTATTTATGAGTTGAGACTCATTCCAATTGTTATATGCCGATAAGAATAATGAATGGTAATTTCGGGGATCCATTTATGGACCAATACGATACACATTTTTATCGTATAATTGTGTTCCTCTTATTATAAGCATTATTTTGACCTGTAAACCATTATTATCCGATTTACTATTCTTGAGTTATGGCCTGTCTATCAATTACTATATCCACCATTCTCAGCCAAATTTGGCCAAATCTTGTACAAATGTAGTTTCCTATTTTATGATACGATGTGGTCTGTTTGGTTTGTATATAAACCCAGTATGTATGAAATAAATGATTCATATTGAATAGGCTAATATTGGTGCTCTGGATTTAACAGACATAGCTAGTCGGAAATCAGGACCGACAAGGACTGTAGATTGCTCGTACGTGTTTTATGCATCATTGATTTGGTCGATAATTCACTGTTCTGTAATTGGCGGTGTCATTACGTTATACATTGATAGGGACACAAACCCGCAAGTTATAACACCAATCACATAATCCACTCATCTACATAATCATTGACTACTTGATTATCGTCGTGATTATATGTTTTACGTGAAGCTTTAAACAAGACCTAATTAACAATGTAAAAATGATCTTGAATAATATACAGTTCTAATGAATTTCAGAAACAGAATATATCAATTCCAAATGTTTGTTTTTCGTCATTGTCCTGAGTTAGTATCATTACAATTTCCTGTAAACTTCATTTAATATTAGGAATATGAAAAAGAAAACTGATGGATGTTACATTGAAAATATCTGAAAAAAGTTTGCTAATAGCTCAGGTTTAATGAAAATCTAATTTATTTCTCAAATTCTAAAAATAACCTACATAATTCTTTGATTATTTATGCTAAAATCAGGTGATTTCTTAAAACTGAAGGAAGAATCCTCTTTTGAATGAATATTTCATATTAAATACAAATGATCTGTAAAGAGAGAATAATATCTGAAACAAATTACTTGACTAAGGATGTTATATATACCTGATAAATAAATGGAGAGAAGTATAGTGAATATTGATATGTTGTGAAAACAAGGTGTTCAATAATCTTTGTAGTTCATATACAGAATAGTATTTGGGTAACATTTAAGGAGATAAGTCATCTGAGATTAGTTCGTGACAAATACAATACACCATTTGAAAGTGATCTCTACTAAACCCATTTAACTAAACTATAATAGTCTGCTCACATCAGGATATTCCTGACGTTCTACTGAGAAGTCGCGACTTGTGGAATTCAGATATATCGGGATCAATGGGGTTCGGTACTAGTTAGAATTTAGGAAAAAATGATTAGATTAAAAATCGTACGACGGGACGCTTGACCAGTGATTTTAATACTTAAGTGTTAGTTTTGAGACACGAAGGTTCAAAGTTCTATCTATGATGAAGTCGTGAGTGGTTTGAAATGATATTCAAATTAGATTAATTTGTGGTGATCACAACCTACAAACTAACCTTTTGTCTAGGGTGGGACGACAATTTACCATTTCGAAACACTAATCAACAGTATATCTTCTACATTTTGAATGACCAATATTTCTTGTATCAAGTTAATGAAGATGCATATAACTTTGCAAAACATTCACGCTGTAATTTTAAGCAAAAGTTCCATTTAAACTTAAAAAAAAGCTTTTATATAAACAAGGAATATATTTAAACAACATAGTTTGGTCATCAGTGAATATGGTTAGAAAGTGTAATGGTTTCTGAAGATTTTTTTTCGATAGTCAAAGTGTTCTACATCTAAAGGAGGCATTTCTAATTTGAGTAGTACAAGTATTCCGGTGATACATATTTATATACATATATTCCTTGTATGTTCTATGATCGTTTTATCAATTCATATGCATGTTTGTTAGCTTGGAGACTAAATATTAATGTTTTATTATTTAGCAATATGTATTGCTGCATATATTACACAAGTTAAATCAAGTGTTTATAATATTAGTTATATGATTGCTTGTGTAGAGAGCCAATCAGAAGTAACCTAATAAGAAGGTCAACCGACACCAATCATAAGTGACCTAAAGGACAAGTGCATTTTAATGACCAAGTAGTCGATCAATTTCCTGAGGATTAGAGTGGTATATATATGAATGAGTATTTGTGCATTTTAATCGATAACCCAATACACTTTCTCGCTCCCTCTTGTGTTGTCGCTCATGTAGTCATTTGGGGGGGGGCTATCGCGTAGCAGACCGTGTATCAGTATCAAATTTTGAACACCGCCCGTCACAACAATTGCTACTGGGGAACTATCTAGAACAGTATTACTTTTCTATCAGAATGTACTATAGATAATAAATTTATCAGTTGTGAATTATGTACAATTCAGAAATTGACAACTGGTACAAGACTTAGCGAATAACCAGTTAGCATAATCGTGATTTACTTTTTTAAAATATAAAATTGTACCCTACAATTTAGTTTTATTGATAAACATCTCAGTATTCTGATAAAAAGTTTCTTTAATTTATCAATAAAAAATATGCTTTTTTTCGACTTCAGCCCGATACATGTGATGCTTAAATATTCTTATAGAGAAAAAAATCAACTTAGCATGATCACAGAATCGTATGTATAACTGAGTTGTTATATTTTTCAAAAAGATAAACCCAGAAATGTGTACTATATATAGATGGACACTTAAAAACACACCTGTTTATCTATTTGTTTGTTAAGAAACATTCCTACATGTGAATTGAATAAAGCAGAATAAAGCAGAGAAAAATGCTGCGTTCTGCATTTGGGACAATCGGTCGCTAACTTTAATGACAATAACAAAAAACAAAAAAAGGAAAGGAAATAAAGAGGGAGAAGAGTAAAAATAGGCAAAAGATGCAGATAAAATATCATACCAGGGAACATGTAGAGAAAACTGTACGATGCGTATACTTTTTTCTCTTCTGTAAAAGTACTTTGTTGCTTATTTTGAAGACATGTGATCTGATTTCATTTTGGAAAAAACATATGGTTACAAATAATGAATATGTATATAAATCAACTATTTATTACTTGTTGTTCGGGTTTATTGACTGACCTGAAATTTATGATCATATTACATTCTTAAAAATGCTAAACCTTCTAATCAGTCATATGTAATTCATAAATTGGGATTTAGTTTTTTATTGCAATGGAACAATTAGTTTCATAGTTTATATTACGAATTGTTCTTACTTAGACAACCACTGAATACCAGGAAGTAATGGATGGTTGTTTTGTTCTGGTGTGGAACTCCTCAGCAACGTACATTCGTAAGTTCACTGAGGATTGAAACAAGAATACTCAGGTCATGAGATGAGTTCTTAAATTTTAGACCATACAGTTGGCATCCAGTGGCTTAGATTTTGTATTCAATCGATTTACAAAGTTGCTTAACCAACTTTCATTGTCATTAGTGGGTAACTGTCTTACTAACGACATGATTGAACTACAGTTCTCATGGCTTTTGTCTATAACTCCTGAAATTAACACTCGAAATCAGTTAGTAGTAAGTACATATTGATTTTTACCATAGGATATTGTTTAGAGGAGTCGAAATATCCGTTCAGTGTTTTCTGGTTTTCACTGGTTGTTAAAATAATTTCTATTAGTGAAGTAATCAATGAAAATCAGTAATCTCCGAAACTTCTTATAATAGGGATAATAAATAGTATTTCATTTGTAAGGGTAGAAGAATAAGAGTAAAGAGGTAATAAAAATATTGTAATAAAGGATTTCATTGCTAGCCACTGTTAAACTTTGCTTGGAAATACTTGTGATTTAATGGGAATATGGAATCAATTAGTTTAGGATGTATGTGGACTAGAAAGAGACCGGTTAGTTTTAGTTATTACAATTTACAGCGAGAAGATACAAATGATTGCAAATAAATATGATTTGAGGTTCAGAAACCAATATCTACATGGACTCAGTGGATAACGCATTAGGCGTTTGAGGCAGAAGGTCCTGTGTTCGAGTCTCGGTGCGAACAGGAACAATGGAGTGGTGAAAATCGAGCTGATGAGTTCCAAACGGGACGAAACCCTGATCATGGATTTCTCTGCTAGCCGCTATCATGCTTTACCTCAAGTAGCCAGTTATATCTGTAATTTGTTATTAGTATTGAGAGCATTTTAGCCTCATTTTAAGTTTTAGTTTTCGCTATTTATCTGAATTAATGAAATATGAACTAATTCATTACTACTTGGGAAAATATAGCTAATTACATTCACTTCATATGCAGTTATCTTAGAACTAAGATCTGAAATAATACGACCACCGTTCTTTGGTCACCGATCCATTTATTTAAGTTCCTAATATTGGGTAATTTTTCCGGATAACATGACATAAGGCAGTGTATTTATCTACTAAAAATGCAAATTTGAATATATGATTGTTATTTAAACAAGTCGGTCAAATACATCATAACTCTATGCATTCTATTTCATTATTCGTTACCAGTGAACTATAAATTTGATTGAAAGGTTTCTTTCTATGGTTTTATTTGTAGGTTCTACAGTTAAAAATCTACTGAAAATTGTATTACAACAACTGGTGTAAGGGATCTGTACGAAGTTTTGATTACAAGATAATGAAAGATAAATAGTGATTAATATAATGTTTTTAGTTCTTCATAGGTCTGTTGAATCTTATCGATCAAGTAGCAATGTGGTCACTAATCTAAGTGACTTGATAAGTTGTACACTATTTTGATATATAAAGTGATTTAGGGTAATATACAGGAAACGCTGGATGACCGCGCTTTTCTGTTAGATGGTATTCGCCACTTAAGCGTATTTGAAGTCATGAGAGAATTGATGTCTCCTATGGAATTTGGACCCATCTCACCAACCAACTAGCAATTTTAATCTAGTTAGTCAGCATAAAAAATTGAAATGGGTGGATTTCAGGCCAACAACGTCTTAAGGATTTACGAAATATGTTGCCGATGAATTCAAACAGTTATATAAAAATGGAATAACGAAAGTACTGTGGAGTAGTTAGGTACTAAATAGAAGAATCGAAAACTTGGCTAATAAATTTATTGAAAGTAAGTGCGTAAGTATAATAATAAGTGAAAAATGTAATTGAAATTTTTAAAAAAGATCATTTAATTAGTCAAATGGCCCAGATTAAACGTTAAAAATGTTTTCTGACATACAATTCAGCTTTATTTGTACACAAACTATGAAAGGGTATTGTTAAAAATTTATGTGATGAACGGGCTCCATAGAAGCAGAATAACCATAAATCTGATCAACAAAATATACCACTTGTTGTAAAGTTAGGTTTATGAATGAATCAATAGAATGATATTCAACTTGTAATTTCCTCTTCATCATTCTCACGTTATTTTTGGGTTTACTTATTTTACTATACTAATTCATTCATCTTGAATGATCGTTATTGCGTAACTTTTTAAAAATCAATTCTCATTCTCTAGAGACTTTTTTTCATGCACCATTAAAAATCACTTTTATTAACATAAATATTTAGCCACTGAAATCTGTTTTAGAGTTCTCCCATAATTGTTGCCCTTATGTTACTAATCTTCACTGATATTATATTAAATATGTACATTGGTTTCAAATAGTTATTACTACTGTTTATAGGTTGTAAGTAGTTGAAGAGGATCTATATCAAATAAACGAATTCATATTATTATGTTACCGTTTGTTATTCTTGCTTGATCCGAATTTATAAATTTAAAAGATTGTATGAAATTTACCAATTATCATTGTATACAATCTAAATTAATGAAAAAAAACTTTGGAAATATTTTAATGGTTTTATTAATATGTGAAAAAAACGAGAATTCATCTTAAATAACATTTTTGAAGTGTCATTTAGACAAAATAAAAATACTCGGTGAGGCTATAGTTCATGGGTGATCTTTGAGTAATGCTAAAGTGACCTTGATAATGTCCATCTACTTACTTTGACTAAATAATGTTTATAAACCGGTATGAGGAATTGGGATTATGAGTTACTATGGATAGTTAATGTTGGGAATGAGATTCAGGGTTTTCATCACGTATTGACAAGAGCTAAAATGCCAAAACCTTATTTATCCAAATGGATGAATCAATTTCATACTAAGATCCAAGACCTGTTATCATAAATTGTAGTCTTGCCAAAATTACCGTCAAAATTATATTTAATCTTGTTATTTTCTGTAAAATAATAGTGTATGATTAGGCTGGTTCTATCATTTCATGGCTTGTATACAAATAGGCTTTCGGTTTGGTTATGTGTTGATTTGATGAAAAATATACGATGTAATTACTGAAATCATTCAGTCATATGTAAAATAATAGCTAGTGAATATATACACTGACGATTCAAATTATTACATTACATCAGCACAACGAGATGAAATTGCGAAGACTAGTATCTGGGTAATTCATTATTGTATCGGTTGTTTGAATTTCCCTATTGATCTTTAGGACTGCAGCTGATAAGTCTCTTGTTGGCATGTGTGCATCCTATACGGACAGCCACGCTATCGACTTAAATTATAAGCATTATAAACAGAGATGGATGGTGGCTAGTGGTAGAGTTCAGTAAGCACATTTTGTCCTATCTGGAACTCATCAGATTGATGTACCTGCATCCCAGAGTTGAGTTCAGGTCTTTGAGTGAACATCAATGCTGGGATTCAGATATATCCACCTGGTGAGTCCTAAATGGGACGAAACGCTCATCCTGGATTTTACTGATGTCTTGGGCTCGAGTCCCGCTGGACGGAATCGTGGATGTGCACCTCTGAGGAATCCCACACCAGAACGAAACGGCCGTTCAGTGCTTTCAGGTTTTCCATGATGGTCAAGCTTTAATTGACTCATGAATTCAACTATAAAACTTAGTTTATAGTTTATTTCTGAATTCTAGAATGAAAACAAGAAAATTTTGTTTGTTGCATCAATAATATGACACTAAAGAATGTAAATCAAATTTAATAATTTGGAATTTCTTTAAAAGGTTTTAGTTAACATTATCAATGCTGGTAAATAATCTAATAAAAACAATTATAAAACTTTAAATTAAACTTTAATAACAGTTGTGTAACTTGTTCATGAACAAAACATTAGTCATCCAATCCGCATGCAGTGGTTTTTAGCATTTGTCCAATCGGGAAACTACACGTTGAGATTCTGGGATGTCCTTCTAAGAGATGATTGGATGGAATGTCTTAGGTTCTTTCAAAGCTTCATTGAGTTCACCGGGGGCCGTCCCTACTGTCTATAACTCCTAAAAACTGTAAAGTGTCTGTTGTGTTTACTTCTTCACAGATTGGTTGCGGTTTGTTGGTTAAGCAATGGGTCAGTTTATAACAGGGGAAATTATTCATGGATATAAATGATCTCATCAGTGCATCGAATTTATATAATTTGAGCTATCCACACACGGATGGTAGGCATGGCAAGCAGGATTTGAGAATAATGTACGTAGAACCATCAATTAACTTTAGTTTTAGAGCTCCTTAAGTTATTTAATCACCCAGTTTTTTATTAATGCGAATTTATCCCTATTCGATTTTGATGGAGTTTAGTTCTCTGAGCTGGATGGTTTGGCCGTCGAGCTTTCATCGTTCTTCTGAACGACATCGTCAGCACAAGCTTCAGATAGGAGTGAATAGGAAGAGAACTTATTTAATATACAAGTTGAATAATATCGGATAATAATAAGAGTATTTTCAAATTATCCATTGAAGTTATAATAAAAGTATGTTTGTCTATGATAATGAAATGAAGATCTACTAAAGTCCATTCTTAATAGAGTGAAAATTGATTTGCATTTCAAGGATAATGAACACTTGTATTCATCTAAGAAGTATACTGAAAAAGAATATTTATAATGAAAACACGATTAATAGATGCAACTATTGTGACCTGTATCGAATGTGAATTTATTTCTATATGTTAAATTGTTGGAGAGAATCTTCAAAAGAGTTGGATAAAAGTCTTGTTCTATCCAGAACTTGTTGTCAACATAGTATCTATAGTCTTAAGCAGAACTGATATTTTTAATGGAATCTTATGAGGCGTCATCTAGTGCCAAAGACAGAAACGGTACGGCTACGTAATTTCTAGACGTTTATTTTGGCAGTAATCTGAAAGGAGGTTTTAGAAATGTGCTGTTACAATCATCAAAGAGTTTCATCAATATACAGTCGTAGTTACTTTCGTACAGTAAATTGCCCTTAGTGGAAAGTACAGTTTAACAGTATACGTATTTTGGTTAGCGTATTTTGTTAGTTTTGTGCACAGAAACAATTTACCTGTTTACATTCTATTCTGGATTTTTGAACAGTCACATCCAAACGGATTAACCCTTATTTCGTATGTAAAGCTTCGGGTATTTAACTCATGTTTATTGTTTTATATTTCTGAATTCGAATGTTATTCTTTCCGTGTTTTTCATCGATTGATTGATGTTTAATTTCCAAAATTTATCACGTAATCGTATTCGAGATAATAAGTCAGCTTACTTCCTAATTTTACATAACAATTCAGTTTGTGCTAAGTTTAAACACTACAAAATTCTGAACTTAATTAAACTTTAACAAAACAGGACTTGTTCAATCTTTTTCGTTCTTAATAATGTGTTAGCTACATTCCACTGAATAATTTATACCGTATTATCAATACTGGCATAGTTACTATATAGGAATGATTATTTGTCTGGGTGAATATTTATTTAGTATTTAAAATCTTACAAATAACTAAGAATATAACCTTCATGTGGAAATATTATATAGATAAGTGTGTGGCATCCATTGTAAACGCCTACTCATCTTATGCAACAAATAACATATCATAGACAAACAGCTGAAATATGCTTCAGTTTAATGGGTAGAATCAATAAATTCTTTGTCTGCTTCTACATTTCCTGGAATACACACCTACAACTCATTATGTAACGGACGTCATGTTAATAATAAAAATAATAGGAGTCAGTAGGTATCTAAATCTTGCACAAAAGCAATAAGGTAAATCATTATGGTAAATACTACAGCATAGTTGGGTGCGTTACACACATATCTACACACCTAAAGTGTGCATAAATGCGCGAGAGAGGGAAGAGAATAGGGTAAATAAATTGGGAACAAGTGTCACATTTTTTAAAATTGTTTAAGGAATAACAGTTTATAAAGTTTACACTAGGAAAGTAGTAAATGAAATTTCATATTAGTGAAAAGAGTTTGTATAGATTTTTGAAATTCATAGTTCATACCACAGAATCATTTCACCTAGAAAAACATTAATAACCAATCATCACTGGGCGACTGTGTCTTCTTAGTATAGAACCCTTAGGTAGTGTACATCCACCATTTTGTGAAGCAACGGACTGTGAAATTTCAGGTTTCGCAATTAGCTCCATTAGACCATTGAGTTTGCATCTAATGTTTTATATCGCTTTCTTCAACCAAATCTCAATATTGAGTAACTAATATCAATGGTGGGTAATTGCTTCACACTCAAGATGGTTAAAAGCTACTCACATTATGTCGCTAGAATGCACTTCAAAGTAGAAGTCCAAATAAATTTTGGCTAATTTAGAAGAAGGATGTAAAGCTTAGGACAACATTTAGGAAGAGTTACAAGTAGCACAGATATGAAATTTTGTTACTGGATAGACATAGTGAAATAAAATTCGAAATGTTCTTTTTTGTTTAGAGCTACGACGATATGATTTCATACTATCTAGCTGAAGAATGAAAGTTCTGGCGAGACTACAATTTACAAACTAGATTTAGGACAACAGGTCTTGGATTTTAGTATGAAATTGATTTATTCATTTGGATAAATAAGGTTTTGGCATTTTAGCTCTTGTCAGTTCGTGATGAAAACCCTGAATCTCATTCCCAACATTAACTATCCATAGTAACTCATAATCCCAATTCCTCATACCGGTTTATAATCTCTATTTAGTCATAGTAAGTAGATGGACATTATCAAGGTCACTTTAGCATTACTCAAAGATCGTCCATAAATTACAATCTCATCAATTTTTTTTAGTAGCTCTATAAATCGCCACGTAATAATATTGGGAACACAATAACTCGAATCATTTTAAATTATTGTTACATCCCGACGAGAATTATGAATGTTAACTTTTGATAACTATTTATGGACCATTAGGATACACGTATTTTTACTGTATAATTGTTAAGTAGATAAACTATTCATATTCGTGTCCCTCTTATTATAAGCTTTATTTTGAACTATGAACATTATTATACGATTTCCCATTCTTGGGTTATACCCTGTCTATTAATTACGGTCTCCCACATTCACAACCACTTTTTGCTAGAGCTTGTACAAATGTAGTTTCCTATTTTATGATACGATGTGGTCTGTTTGGTTTGTATATAAACCCAGTATGTATGAAATAAATGATTCATATTGAATAGGCTAATATTGGTGCTCTGGATTTAACAGACATGGCTAGTCGGAAATCAGGACCGACAAGGACTGTAGATTGCTCGTACGTGTTTTATGCATCATTGATTTGGTCGATAATTCACTGTTCTGTAATTGGCGGTGTCATTACGTTGTTCATTAATAGGACACAAGGCCACAAGTCATAACAATTATGTTCAGATAACTGGGTTCTGTCTTACTATTAAAAACACGATATTTAACTTAGAAATTATACATTGACATTTCTTAGTGATGATGGCAAATGGAAAATCACTTTTCACCACAAATATCTCAACAGTTATACAATATTATACTATATATATCATATACTATATATACCATGTATATATACTATACTATGGTACATAGAATATTGGTCAGATTTAAAATAGATTTTGAAGATATAAAACTTTTTTTACCTATTCGATAAACTATTTACCAAAGCTATAAGAGTAAGTATCACAATCTATTGAATCATATGAATTATCCTTTTTCGAACAAAACAAATGCTAACAAATATCATTAATTACAGTAACATAAGTATTATCATTACAACCTGATATTTCGTTTAATGTAAATAATTAGAGAAACTGATATCACTAGTATATAATCACTCTTGAAACAGTTGTTCAAAGTGTTTAAACAAATCTTCACAACAATTTCCTGTGGTTTTTTAAAATGTGTTTTTCCTATTTAAGTGATTAGTCTTGAATAATACAGATTGCATATATATATTATAACATCTACTTCAAACTTTCTAATTTTTGAAGAAATAATTAACTATAAACCTTATATCATTGAACGTAATAAAAATGCATTGACTCGTGAATTAAATAATCTACGAAGCAGTTTGTTTATTACTTATTCATTAGAATGTTAGAAGAAAATTTGTTTGAAATGATTCTTAGTTATGAACTATAATTTGAAAGAGTTCCTGAGAATATAGAAAGCTAGATGATATTCATCTGAGTGATATTTCCTGGTGATGTAGATATAAACAACACAGGGCAGTATACTTATTTGAGCCCGCCCACTCACAACATTACAAAGTTTTAAAGTTTTGCTGTAATCGTGATGTAATCAAATCTTCGATTTGGGACCCAATAATTTATATTTTTAACTGTAGTCAGTCTATTAAGAAGCACAACAGTTGTAATACAAAAGTGTTCGAAAGGCTTTGAGAAGCACGATGAAGCCCCAAGAGGCTCTGAAGGTGCTGAGGAGATTCCATCTAACCAGAACATGATAGAACTTTCTAGAATATCAACGTGGCATACTGTGACTAGACGGTAACATAACTTGCCTCTTTGCGGATTAGCTGAATTATAATGATGTTATAGGCGATTGTAATAACTATAAATACTTATGTTTTTCTGTACATTTTTGACTCGCACCCAATAATCAATTTTTATTGCTCCTTCCGTCTTCTGATTTGTGACTGTGGGGTTCGACACATTCGAGTGCCGTCAGTTGTATATCGCACTGCCGGTCCCAAGTGCAGATAAAGGAGGAGGGTTGGGCATGTTGTTAGCGACAGCATCCCGTAGAAAACCAACTCGCTAAAAAACGCTAACCTGAAAAAACCATTCAAACCATTTAAACTCTGCCCTAAGAGTTAGAAGGTCTTCATTTATAAGAGTTCTAACGTCTCATGACGAAAGCTAAGTTCTTTCGAAAGTCACGAGGCTGATCCCCACTTCTAACAACCAGACCAACCATTAATTTAGGTACATGGAATCTTCATACAATATGGAAGATCGGTAGAGTCATTCAAATTGCTGCAGAAATGAAAAAAATACAACTTGAAGGTGCTTGGAATTAGTGAAACACATTGGTATAGTGATTTATCTTTATTTATGTGAAATCGATTTCTACACATAATCCTTAGTAGGAAATATGAGAATAGATAGTCTATTTATTATTCACTGTTGTGTTTCACTGACGTATTCATCATTCTTTTACAGCTGTTAGTTTAAGCTCAACAAAAAACAAACAAATAAGCAAAGAAAGAAACACAAATGATTTTGTTGATTAAAACCAGAGATAATTTAACACACAAGTTAATGTAATTTGAACTCAATCATAAAAATGTATAAATATGAGTCATTTAAATAAAAGTATCCGTTTGCACCTAAACAAAACCCTCAAGGGAAAATTACAGGCCATAATGAAGTCTAATATAAAATCTTCAAAACATTTAATTTTAGAAATCCATTCTATTCATCTGTTTATTAAATAACAAATCAGAATGAATATTATTTAACCAAAAAGAAAAACATATGAACAGTAATTATTTATTGTTTTTATTCATCATCAAAATGTGACTGTAATCATGGAGGAACTGATATATTTTGTGAAATTTGAACTTGTATTAGGTAGCTTTACATTTGGAGTTTTTACTTATAAGTAACTTGGGGAGGGGATGGACTGAGATAAATACTATTGGTTCATGACTGAATAGTGATTGACCTTGTATTTACCTTTGGATAATGATTCAGATGTGTAACAACAAGTTTAGGCGATGTCGATTTGATTAGACTAGTGGTTATATGGTAAACTGATCATATATCTATTTGTAAGTAATTAAGAAAACTTGAAAATTACAGGCTGACATTTTAAATTAGGTCTCTATTTATTCGAGTATTTAAGGAGGGATTTTGTTATTTCACATAAGATTCCACTAAAGCGAGAAAACCGGGAAATGTTTATTCATCGAAAAAACGATGAATTGTATGTTTGTTGCTAGTAGCTTCATGATATTAACCATCTATATTTTTATGTATGTATAAATATTGTTGAAGAATTATGAATCATTCAATTTGAATGGTGATCTGTTGAAGATACTCCGAAGTAACAGTTACAGAATAAAAAAGTCACCACTAATCATAAGTAAGAAGCAACAGTGTCAACTTTAACCAAAGAAGTGATCGAGTTGCATAAAATTTCATTGGATCGTGATTCACCTCATGTTTTTTATTATGTTGAATTTCGAAAGATTTCCTACAAACTATTTTTATTATATTTGTGATTTGACTTTTTTATTGACTGGTTTAATAAGTCCGTTTCTAACGGCATTCACTGTTTAGTTCTCTATGTACACTGTAGCGATTTATCTGTGAAGCATATCTTTTAAAACTTTCTCAACACTATGTATATGACTGAGCTTCTAGGTGACGTTAATCGTTGTTTCTGTGAAATATAGTTTTATATGTGTTTGCATACATTTATTATCAGTAAATTTCTATGGTAAGGAAGAACAGATTTAAGGGATGGATTTTAAGATGCGATCTAAAAATTTACTTGTACTGTAAAGTTGTATATTCGTTGTCGTTATTCATGACGATCCAATGAAAAGTCCCTTACTAAGTAGATCGATGAACTTATAGAACCATCCTATGCCTTCGAATGAGTAGATTGTTGATTCGAATAGAAAAAATAAACTGGATTTACTGAGGTCGGAAACAAATAAGCTTAAATGAGGATAAAATTAACATTCAACTAGGATTTAGGTGTTATGATAATGGGATAGAAACAATTTCGCATAGTTATTGGATTTATACTTCCTATTCTTTACACTTAACATTAGTTCGAAAGAAACTGTGTTTCTTTTGTTTTAAACACAAATAATGTTATATTTTTTCCTATTAAGACTAAAACAGTGTTGATAGAATCCATTTAGTTAAAACATCCAAGATGAAACTTTTTCTAGTCAGGATTTTTCTAAATTGAAATTGATATGTAGTCTTTAATATGTGCAGCTAAGGAGACCTAAAGTAAGATTTTACAATGGTTTAATGCACTATAATTTTTAATGGTTCTTTGGTTAATAAATGAAAAAGACTGATTTAGTTTTTCATTATTGAATTGCCAAATTTTTCAGGGATTGGTTTATAGACTTCTTATTACATTTATTTTTTAATGAATAAACCTTGAAATTTGTCTTTAATTTGCATCGATCAAAACGGAGCTATTGTTTACTTTGTTCAAATGTAACAGAAGAACCAAATGTAAGACTCCGAAGTGGTCGACTTAGTGAAGATAAGAACAGAAAGAAAACCTGATCATACAGTATACAATAAATAGTAAATTAGACTTGAAATTAATTCAAGACTTTTTAACTTGAGGAAATAACTTACTAAGATTCTTGAAATGTTTAATTAATTTTCAAAGATGGAAGTTTTTTAACAAATTGTCAGCATCTATAGAAATTAGCCGGAAGAAGTTGATGTGAACCAACTGGTCACAATTTGTAATTCATCTTCTTAACAGCTGAATATTCGAATTGTATACCGATAAATAAACTCTGTTGTCACATATTATTAGTTAATATTACACAGTGTTGTGTTCTTTTATATCTATCTATCTATCTATCTATCGATCTATATATATATATATATATATATATATATATATATATATATATATATATATATATATATATATATATATATATATATATATATATATATATATATATATATATATATATATATATAATGAAGGACTTTATTATTGTATATTCATATTTTCATCAAAATTCTACCATGTGATTTATCACAACAGTATCTTCTTGACAATCTAACGAGAATAACACTTTCAATTTTTTTGTTCGAAAAACTCCTGTTATATCATCTCTATTAAAAGGCAAAGAGATTTGATCCGATTAAGTTGATTAAAGTTATAACGTTGTTTCATCTTCGGAGTAGAATTTTTGATTATTTGTGAGAAAACTTTCTAGAATTACTGTCAGTCCTAAGCCCGGGTAAAGGAGGAGGCTTGGGCAGGAGATCGGCAACCCCATCACGTAGGAATAGAGTCTTGCTGAAAAACGCCATTCAAATTTCATAACTCTTAAATGTTTCGAAATAAGAATAGATTCATCATTTTCAAGTAAAGCAACCAATGTTCAAACGTATACCTTTAATTAGTTTTGACAGCGTGGTATCACAACTATGTTGAAGAAGAAGGGATTTATTATAGTAGATGGAAGTCAGTATAATCACTTTGATAAAATGTTATTGGGATTTATATTCTTGTTGCCTTTATAGCTTATGTAGATATTTACAATTTACCTGATAACTATACTGCTAAGTATCAGTTTAGAGTTGTGAAGATTGTTGAGTTTTGATTGAGATCATGAATTAATCAATATTAGACCATCTAGAAACACTAGATGGCCGTTTCGTCCTAGTATGAGACTCCTTAGAAGACCGAAGGTCCTGGGTTCAAATCCTAACTACAGGATCGTGTACACTGTTAAGTCTTGTATTTTTAATCGATCTCCTAAATAGTTCATAAAGAAGTGGAGTAGGCATTCAATATGCTTTAACCATAAACAAATCATTATATGATTTCTTAAATGATAACTACAATAGAGCCTATAAATTAAAGCTTTGAGAAAATTTCCAACTTCAGTTACAAATAGTCTTGAACATGGGCGAAATAATTCGATTTTTTTCCAAATCTTAGTACTTATGTTTTAAATATAAAAGAAAATTTATTATTTTAGTTATTATATCAGGTTATATGTTTTCTATAGCACTACTGTTTTTCGAGCTTAGTCATTTGAATATAACAGGTACATATGATTCTTCTATGGATATCATAGTCTTTTATATGATTTTATTCACATATGTGAAAGTCGACAAGTAACCATGGATTTATGTTTCATGCTGGTAGACACTTATCAGCAAGAGATACCTACAGTCTGAAGAAAACCGATAAACTTTGTGGAATTTGTGATGACATCATCCAGCTTCACATCCTGAGACGTTACAATTAAGCTGTTTGGGATACCATTGTTGACTCTCTGTGGAATTGTGAAGCTAGATGACTCTGCCTCGCATTCTGTAGGGCACATTAGCTCCGGTAACATTCCAAGGGGACCTTGTTAGAGAGTGCCAGTTGGCACAAAACCAAAGTCCAGGATTTCTTATTGATTACTTCCAAAAACCTAAAATATTAGTATAATACAAACGTTGTCTAGTCGCTTAGATTAGTGGAAATATTAGAACTTGATCTATGGAGCTAGATTAGCTCAAACGAATTGTAGAAACATGATATCGGTTACAACCTAGCAATATATTAATAGGTATCGATAAAATTCTTGATAATTGGTTTTTCTCATTTAATACTCGATATGTGGATTGACTGTATTGTTATACAAATGATATGATCATATCTTATATCATATTATCGGGATTTAATTTTAGGAACCATAACTTCAGACTTAAAAGTATTATTCCTGAGCATACTCAGTTATAAAGGATAATTGTTTGCAACATATAACTCTGATGTCCATTTTATTTGTTTCATCACCTTATTTTGAAGTTATATCTTCAAATGATGAAGTCTAGTTAAAGTAAATTATGCCCATATTCAGTAAAACGTTTTGCAAGCCATTTGGTCATGTGAAATTTCACTGTGATACATGCGTATTTATATATTATTCTGAAAATAAACTTTTTGAATAGATTCAAACCAATTGAAACATGTATATGTAGTAACAATAAGTTTTAGCATTAAATACTGAGTCATTATGTTATACTTATTGTTAACAATGATGTCCATGCAGGTTACCAGTTACATATTTTATTCATAACTACACATCAAAGAAAGACTAAACAATTGACAACTGTTTGATAGTACGCTTCAAAACAGATTTCAGATTGAATAGTTAAATCATGAAATTCGTTCCGATACATTTGAAAAATTAGGTCAACTCGTTAAATAGAGAAGTAAACTATAGACATATACACAAATATATATAAACAGCAATTTACATTGATTTACAAAAACTGTTGTTTATCAGCCAAATGACTTTAGAGGTTAAATACAAGATAGTATTGAAACATAAATTCTGCATAAGATTAGAGAAAATTTCCATATTGAAATTTTATAAACATTCTAATACTCTTTTTATTAGTTCTTACGATTGTGTTAGGTAAAAATTAAACACAGTGTTGAATATTTGTTAGCTAAATATTCATAATTACATTAAATATGATGTTATTATAAAGTCTTACGTTTCATAGTGAGAAGGGTTGTAAATATGTTTGGATTTTGTAGTCACCGAATGACTTTAGTTTGACAATCATTGAATGACTGTACAGCCCTTTCGTTCCAGTTTGAGACTCATCTAGGGTTAGATGGTGGTTGGAGGTAGTCGACAGGAAACCCTGGACCCGGGTTTCGTGCTACTTGGCACTCGTCAGCAAGGCGTACCTATAATCTTGAGGGAACTGGTGCTTTCTGACGGATTCGATCCCGTGTCACCCAGCTTCACAGTCAGAGGCGTGAAACAGAAAACAAATCGAGCAATACACTGTATGCAGCTGCTCCAAATGGTTCTCATCTTTTTGTGATACAAGTTTCTGACGAATCTAATTATCGAGATTATCTTTTACCAGAAAACAAGTCAGATGCATCAAATGATGATCAGAAACGTAATACGATTTCGACAGATGCTGATTACCTTAATGATCCATTATCTACAAATGAGGCTCCCAATAAAATTAATAATAATATTTCAGAAGATTCGAACTCTGATGAGCTCGAATTAAATGGCGTTTATCCTCACTATCTGGTCAATTTTACTAGATTCTCTGTTCAATATGTTTTAAATATAGCCAAATTAATTGTAACTTGGGTATATGAGGACCCAACGTTATTTCGCGGGGGAAATGAACTCGGGAAACTTAAAATTCGGATCTCAACTACGGATCTTCAAAAAAATGGGAGGAGTGTTGAGGACGATAGATCTTCAAAACTCATATTTTGTAATTTTATCTTTGTGGAGCTTGTATGCAGATGTATATATGGGCATTTCTTACAACCCACGCACATAGTCGGTTGACGAACCTATTGATTAAATGCTTAAAAGCTCCATGGCATTATCGATCAGATATATTTGTATATATACGTTTTTAAATTGTGTGTGTTGAGCTCGCTCATTTACTGGCTGTTTCAGGATACACTTTCCATTCTAAGCTTGGACTTCTCCCTCTAGATGGCGGGGCTGGGATGCATCAATAGCTAGCTTACTGGTCTTGGTCACCGAGTCTTGTTTCTCGTTCGCAGATTAAGTGAACTCGTGATAGCTTCAAACCTAGCACACTTTAACCATGTTATGTATCAATCTATAGATCATTTAATTGTACTTGTAATCAAAACAGTTTACTAGTTTATATTAGAAATTTTCAAGTTATGTTATGAAATACATAGCAAGTATGTATTTTTGAATAGTCCATTAAAACAATTGAGAAAATCATTGTTCTATTGTATAAATACTACAATTAGTTTATGTTTTCCATTTGATATAATTATTTATTTATATATGTTAGCTTCTTAAAGTGTTAAAATGCTTCCAATCTAATAGTGAAGCAAAATACCTCAAAATTCAAGTTGAACTATTAGTATCTAAGGAAACAAGACGCAGGTCACATTGGAATTTATGGATCATATATTAATTGATGACAAAATGATATCCCGTAGGAGCTATACTGGTTGTGTGAATAAATAAAATAAAGTAAAACATTTACAGGTTTGATGAACGTGGTAATATTGCTTATTCTGTAATCAAATAGATGGTATTGAGTAAAATGATCATTAAATTTAAGTATAATAGATATGGATATCCATTTTAAAGAGGTTATAACACTGTATAGGTAGTTTCCTGAATGACTGAGTATCCGAATTTATCTTGAATTTAGATTTGCACCGTTGGTTTGGAATCAGGGTTTCCCAACTACTCTAGGTGGTTCTTCCATACCTATCAACCCGGTTAAACTGCCGGACATTCTCATTTTGTCTTCTTAATTTCGTAAATAACACCTCCACCGCGAGAAGGCAGTGAGTAGGACTTCCCTGACAGTGGCATCATACGCGTGGCCATGTGTGAGCATTTGACAGGGAGAGCAGACTCTATCCACACTCGGCCGTACCAGCATATTTGGGGGTATTTCTTGTTTTAACGAAACTAACTTACTTATCTTGAATGACACTTATCATGGGTGCGAAATTTTAATACACATTCATTCATGAATAAGCACTTAGATAATATAATTCAGAATCTGTCGTTAGAAAGGTAGCGCAATTTAAATTTTTGTGGTAGTTTTATGTTGATTATACATATTCTGATGTCTATGATCAAATGCCTACATTTTAAAATTTCAGTAATAGCCCTACAAAACCCCTTTCCTTTGATAGTAAATTAATTATGTTTGGGTTACTTATGATTTTGTAAATAGTTTTCAAGAAAACTTTTTATACTTTACGTAATGCTTGTGTACAGATGACTGATGAGTGTATAGAATGACGTCATAAGATAAGGATGTGGAAACCATGAATGTGATATTTTTGACCGTTTGTCAGCTATTAGATGGTTTATTTATGAATTGGTTACAAACTAAGACATGAATAAACTTTTCAAGAATTATGTATTTAAACAAAATTCACTTCTGAGTAGACTTTTGACTCGATTTTGTTTTCATCTATAATTCTCTTAGGAACCTTATTCTTTATAAGACAGCTGTTGGCTGATATTTCAAATTGGCTCAAAATAATTAAAAGTTTCTGTAGTGATCCTATGTGACATATTTTAACATTGAGTTCATTTTTACATACAAGCAAACAATGGATGGATTTTTCACTATCCCAGTTTTCTAAAGAAATAAACATTGTCCAAGCTCTGAATAACAAAACTTTATCTTATGTCATTCACCAAGAAACTTTCTGACAGTGACTTTAATAATTTAAAATGTTAAGTAATAAAATGAATGAATGTCTTACTTAGTATGTAATAAATTAGACAGGACAATGTGTTAACTTTATCAGTTACGATAATATTTCCCTTATATATATATATATATATATATATATATATATATATATATATATATATATATATATATATATATATATATATATAATTGGAATTCTGAAGGTTAATTAGATATTATTGATATATCATAATAACCTGTTCAATAGTTTATAGCAGTTAATGCTAATAATTGAAATTTATATATGAATTTAATTGGAATATTGCTTATTTGTATGGTCTGTCAAATTAATTAAAACATATCTTCATTCACTTAATTATTAAAAATCATTCTAACATCATTTTGTATTGTTTACTTGAATCTCCCAATTGATATTTAGGAGTGCAATTAAAAAGTGTTTTATTGATATATATGCAAACTGTACGGATTGCCTCGATATTGCCTGAAGTCACACTCATTATAAGCAGAGATTGATGGTGGATAGCATTGGAGCCCAGTAAGCACGTTTCGTCCCATTAGGGACTCGTCAGCTAGATGTACCTGCATCCCACAGCTGGTGTTCACCCTGGGACATAGACTCAGTAACGTTCGCTTCAAACGCCATCACGTTATTCACTTAGCCACTTGCTTGTGAAATGGGATGAAGTTTAAATTCATTTTGTAATTTTTTACTTGAATTTTCATACTGATGTTTAGCAGTGCAATCGATTAGTGTTTTATTGGCAAATGTGCATCCTGTGCGCACTTATGATAAGCAAAAGTGGATAATAGCTAGCAGTGGAATCTAGGAATCGTGTTTTATCCTATTTGGGATTCATCAGATGAATATATTACTAAACATCAATGGGAAGATTCAAACAACCAATACAAAATGAATTGAAACTTCACCCCATTTTGTACAATCTAGTGACATATCCTAGATTCCACTGCTAGTCAACATTCATCTTTGCTCATAATAACTATTATTGTTTTTCTTTTACACAATGATTACAGTATTCGTTTCATTTTGATAGAACTAAAATAATTTCTTGTCATTATTATTGATATTTTGCGGTAAATATGAATTGTAATAAGAAGAAATAAAAAGATACACAACTTATTTAAATAAGTATTGTTCTCTTAAGATTTTTAACAAGTTTACATTAAACGTTTTGTTTTATGATTAACTCAGTCTTATTTCACTTGCATAAGGAAAAGAAACAAAAAGTTGGGGATGGGGTGGGGCAAAGTAAATAAAATAACTAGATTTCAGTTTGTTTTCTTTAAAAGTCTTGTTATCATTAGTTCAATATTTAAAGGTTTGTTAACTTACATTTATACACGCATGAAACCTCATAAATGTTTTTTTTTGTTTGAAAACAACTACTTAAAAAGTACTAAACAGAGTTAAGAATACATATCGTAGTGTATCAGTAAAGCTTAGTTGTTAAAATAACTGTTTCAATATGAGTAGTAATATTGAGGTTATTCAAATAAAATTAAAATGATATCATTTGATATATGCAATTATTTAAACATTTGTATGTGTATGTTTAGGCATGAGGGTATGCACTCTTATAGAGAATTTCATAATCACAAAACAACAGCCCATGATATTCAATACTATTTATACATAAACGTAGACATAAGATTCATAAATGGAAATCTTTACAAGCGCATTAAAAGTTTTTTTTTCAAATAAAAAATAGGAATAATAATGGTGTTATGCATAGGAACGGTAACGTTCCTAATTATAACATTAAAAATGTATACATACCTATCAATATATATATATATATATATATATGCCTTCATTATCACAAATATTCCGTTTTATGTCCTTATGCAAAGTGGATCTACAAATGCATTTACATTGTAATTTTCATTTAATTGTGGTTTTTTTTATTTAAATGACACATATAAGTAACGAAAAGAGAATAAAGTGCGATGATAAAATTCTGTTGCGAAATATATAAGACAAAGATATGCAATTATGATTATTAGCATAGAATAAGGGAACAAAATACAGAAGAAAAGAGAAATAAGTGATCCACAAAATCTGGCGAAAACATAAACGACAACATGATAGTAGACAAGTCATGGAAGAACTAATCTTACATAATTATAAGCACAGTAATGATAGAATTTTATTTTAAACTTTTTAAAAGAACCTAATAAATAATATGGACAGCCAGTGTCTAATTGTTAATTTGATATATAGACCCCGACTGATTAATTATGCAGTTTAATTGAAAAACAGTGTACATTTTGTCAACTGGTTATAAAACCGGGATATAAATATTTTTTACGTTACATGTTTTAAATGACTAATGTACACAAACACATATACACACATGTAGACGTACAAGTTGAAACCGAGTAAATAATTATTAAACACAAGAAAAGCACAGTGTAGTAGTAGTAGTAGTAGTAGTAGTAGTAGTAGTAGTGGTAATACAATATACAGAATCAAAGGTTCAGTGAACATTAAAAAACTGGAAGCATAAAATACAACAGATAACGTCTTAGTAACAGAAAGTAAATAGTACGTTAGGAAGTAATATTGACTAGTTTCAATTGCTATGAAGAGGGCGATTCATTTTGATACTTTAGGAAATAACTTATTTTATCTATTTATCTGATTAATAATGTTGACATCTGTCAACAATTATACTGAATAATGATCAAATGATGAAAGATATTCTAAAACTGCATTATAACAAAATTGATATTGATCTTCAGTTTGAACCATACCAGGTCGTTGTGTTCGAAGCATTCGTATAGTTTGAAACATATCTACAATTCCTTCATGTCTCATTCTTTCAAGAACAATGGATAAAGCTAAGAATACACCTGTTCTGCCAACTCCAGCACTAAAATAAAAATAATAAATTCGAATAATTTGTAATTAAAGCTTTTTAATATTCCTATGAATCTATTAAACAAGATTTATTAATGTACAACAATAAATGTTAAACTTATAGAACAGTGTTATTCTATATTGTAGAAGTTAATCATTATTATTACTGTAGTGATCGAAGACTCTGTGTAGATAACCGATTTGTTATTTAACGCTGAATCACATAGTAGCTTAGTAAAATGTGAAAATTATACATTAAATATATCATTTGTACATCTTCTTTGAGTTGTTCTTACACACTTCCTTATTCCTCTAATTCTATTGTTGTTTCGATTGTTCTCAGATTCCCCTCCTGTTCTCTTCATTGTAATCTTCCGCTGCCAGGTATTCCATTTTTGATCGGTACCACACACTAATCATGTCTGTCAGCATAAGTAGCATGCACCACAGTACTAGTAAATGTTAGCTCAGATTATAATCAAAGTGAAAATATATTGTTGAAGAAAGTAATGGAATTTTATCTCCCCCAAGAACTTTCTGATACATTTACTTGTAAGTTGTGGGAACGAATTCACGGGATTACTAATTAAAGTATTTTGAAGTTTTACACTTAATTAGAGATTCAACAAATTAAAAATAAAGCAGAAGTGTGTTATTTTGTTCTATACTGCCCACTTTTGGCTTAGCGCTTAATGTAGACTAACGAAAATCATAATAGGGAAAGGTTGTTATACACAGTATTTATTAATAGATAGTGCTATCAATCTTCTGTGTAAATTACATCTTTTAAAATTTTATACTGATATGGATTGTAAATAGTTTCATATCCCGTTTGAAATGACCAATTGTAGATGAATTATTTAAATGGTCAAGATTCTATCATTAATTTTACGGTTGTAACTTTGTAAATACTCTGAAGAGGTGATTCGAACCGTTTTCTATCCTTGTCAACCGACATTAGGGATATGATTATTTATTTATGTATATTCCTTGTAGATAATTACGGATTTCATCATCATTCCATTTAGGAATAGTGTAAGTAGTGATTTGATTGCATCGATAAATTCATCATCAACAGTAGTATGTTATCATACCCAAAGCTTTATTAAATCGTACCGAACACTGTAACGTATAGATAACTAAGATTAGTTCAGATGTCTACTTTTTAGTTAGCTTGTGCAAATTTATGACATATTTCTTTGTATCCTAATCTTGTTTACACCATACACGAATAACGATCAACTAATTCACTTATTCACAAAATGTTAAATAATTGCTGTATGTTATTGTTTACATAAAAATCACGGAGCAATAGATAGCTTTTCCATTCTGGTACGGAAGTGTGCTTCCATAACCCCACCCGGGATCTAACATGGGACCTTCAGGTGTACCTGTGAGCTCCTAAACTTTACATGACTAAGTCAGAATCCAGTCGTTTGCATGTTTAACTCTAATTTATTTGTGTATTTACGGAGTTCTACAATAACAACGAGACAGATATCCAGTTCTTCCTGATTTTCAGTGATTGCCTAACTAAGATCAGCCCATGATGTAAACCATTACAAACAACAGTCTCAAGAAACTGCTTATAGCCAGTAGTATTCATTGTAATTGAGATTTTTGAAAAATCACAATTTCAACATTCTATACCCCTCGACCATTTTATCTTGATATCTAAATTGTTTTGTTTATTACTACAGTTTGATCGCCATATATTCATTCAAATTTGTATATTTTATTTAGACTGGGTAAAGTATTAAGTAATGTTGAATTAGCTCTATTCTAATAGGTTTTCCTTTAAACTGTTTGAGATGCTTTAACGCTCTCATCTATTAAATTTTATTTTCCTTACACAATCATTAAATATCCAGGACCTTCCACCAAAGACAAATTGACAGTTAGATTTTAAACTTATGAAACTATTCAACATATCTATCGTTGGTACATGGATGCGCATTCAGAAGCGATAAATTAGAAATTGTGTGAGATGGTTGTATTCATATGTCGTTGATAAGCTATGAACCTACCATTCATTATTTACGATCAATCACTTTTGGATTATTGACTACTAACTGCTATTAATCATTTTAAGAAGTATAGCTCGGAATCTATTCGCATGAGCTGTCTGACAATCGATGGTGAGTCCATGAACATATTTTTTCTAATACTTCAGTGGTACAGTGGAACTTGAAATACATTGATTGAAATACTACAGCAGGATTCGAAAAATCGTATGTTTCATTTAGAAAAAGCATTCCTCCAATGTTTTAAACACCGGTTTATTGCTTCTCATTCAGTTAGTCACACATTTTATTTTACAAGTAAGGCGTAAAATATCATTTTAATCAATTTACCTGCAGTGTATAGTAATTGGACCATCTTGTCCAAATTGTTCCTTGGTTTTATGTACTTGTCCAAGGAAATCAATAAATGCTTCGCAACTCTCAGGTACACCATGCTCAGGCCAATCTGTAAACTGAAATTGACGAAGCGTACGTGCTTGACCATCACGTGCATCTGTTAACTTAAATTCTCTCAGTGTGTAATTTGGCATATTATATTCAACCATAGGATCAACAACATAATACTGATATCTAGATGATCTTTCTGTTGGCCAGTAAGGATAACAGCATTCCTGTAAAATGAAAATACACAAGTTTACGTTATTGATGTGTTACATTATAACTTACGTACTTTAAAAAACTTGGTTGTAAAACCAAATGTCCTGAGTTCGATGCTCAGATGCGTAGTCGTGGATGCACGACGCTAGAGTCCCATACTAGGACGAAACCGTCATTCAGTGCTTTCAAGTGGTGGTCTAGCTAAGATCTATTAGTAATTTAGGTTGTGAAATTAACTGTCGATATGAACTACCAATAACTATGGTTAATTACTTGACTATAGTATCATTAATAATCAGTGGATATAGCTGGCTGTCGTCAATTTTGTGACTTACAAATATGCTAGTCCTTACAATTTACACGACAGAATAAACAAACAGCAATCAAACCGTTTAACAGGAAAACGTCTGAGCAAAACTCATTTGTTAAACAGAAGCTTTCATTATGCTAATAAGAAATGAAGATACATCGAGTTAGACGATTCATATTACAACTGATTATCTGATATACGATCAAATATTAAAGATAATTTTTCTAAACGAATTCATATACAAGCAACAGTGACTAGACTCGTGTTAGGTAATTCTTGACCGAACTCATTTTTACGGCAACTTCTCTTGATTATGACTGCAAACAGTTAAAACTATGTGGGTAGCTTACATGATCCAGCAAACATAATGCACTAAAGACTACATTTCAGACATTCAATAGGTAATTGAATAGTTCATTTTCATTATGTAACTAGTTATAATCAGTTTGAGCGTTTTAAGATGGTAATAAATATATTCAGAATGTAGGGCACTGTACGCTGGAATACGGCTGAATTAATTGTGTACCGATACACAAATTTTTGAAAGAACTGTTAATACGGCTAGCTAATGAGTATTTATAGAACTAGTAGCGAATAATACTTCCTGAAAGTATAATATTATAAATGGATTACTTTCCAACCAATGAACTCCAAACTAAGATGCAATGAAAAATAGCAACAACTTACTCGGCCTCGTTCATTCAGATTGGTTAACATTACAACAATGTTAGAATTCAATTCCCAAATCATTCTCCAGAAATCTTCCACTGTTTTTGCCATTGGGGCTTGAGTTGCGATATATGCTCTTCGATCGCGATAACTATCCACAAAATTAGCATTTATGTAGTCAGATCCTTCAACACCACGTATAGGTTGCAATGGGACACGAGTAGATTCATATGGTAATATATTCAATAGACGATTTTTATTCTTATTACAACCCTGTTGTGCTGAAGTGTATTTAGCATGTGGTAATCGAAACTGTGCCAATTTCTGAATTAAGAGTATTGGTAACAAGAAACAATTCAAACTTCATTACGAAACTGATGTATATATATATATATATATATATATATATATATATATATATATATATATATATATATATATATATATAGGACTATGATTATTAGAGAGAGTAGAAATATGAGATGACACCAATTTAGTTCTTACAAATTTTGATAGTATTTTTTTATAGATTTATACTATTTGAAATTCATTGAATGTAGATATACGCTCCATCTTACCGATTGCTTAGCAACTGAACATAACAATTGCAGTGGTCGTTCAAATGTTCCCATTTGTATAGGACTGCAATCGATCAGTCTCTTTTAGCATATATGCATCCTGTATGGAGTGTCTTGATGTTCCCACCAAGTAACAAGCACTATAAGAAAAGTTGTGTGGTGGCTAACAGTGGAATATGAGACACGCGGTTCATCCAACCTGGGATTCCTCAGCCGGATGTATTTGTATGTCAAAGTTGATATTCACTTCCGGACACGACTCAGATTTCGCTGCTAGGCAACATCTATCACTGTTTATAATCCTTGTGACTTAAGGAAATATCGAGGCAATCCACCACAGATGTACACATGCAAGAAACAAACTGATCAAATGCAATCCTAAAAATTAATGAAAAGATTCAAACAGCCAATACAAAAATAAATTAAAACTTCACTCCACTGCACAAGCTAATAGCCGTCAGGACTCAGTAGTTAAGTGTATAACGTGTTAGCATTTGAAGTGAACAGTACTGGGTTCGAGCCTCTGAGTGAACATCATCCAGTTGATGAGTTTCAAATAGGACGAAATGCACATCTAATATTCCACTATTTTGTTTGTTTAAAATGTTCTATTTAAAGTTTATTTAGTATGGCAGCATTTTATCGATAAACTTCAAAGTATAAAACGTTTGTTTCCTATAATTCATTATAACTGAAAAAACCTAATAACATTTTTCTCTAAACAAACATTACACCATACTATACACATTGTAAGTAGTAAGGAAAATGAAATGAAAATGTTTCCCTTCAAGTTACTTCATTTTTTTCATTGAATTCATTTCATTTATCAATAGGAAACAGTTTCCCCTCACCACTATTTCATCATCACAATATACAATTCGTGAAGAAAATATATTTTCAAATTTCGTGTTTATTTTCAATTAAGTGATATGTTTCTGTTGAATAAATCTTTAAGTAAATGTTTTGCAATATCATTAAGAAGAATCAATGTTAAGTAAGACTTATAGTCAGAATGAAATTTATCATCTACATATGTATTCAATAGAAATATTTCACTCAATAGATTCTTTTTTTTTAAGATAATTATGCATACTGTGCATATTGCCTCGATATAGCCTTAATTCACAAGTATTATACGCAAAGATGGATAGTGAATATCAGTGGAATCCAGGAAGCGCGTTTCGTCCCATTTGGGACTCGTCGGCTGGATGTGCCTTCGTCTCAAAATTGATGTTCAATCTGGGACTCAAACCCAGCAATATACCCAGTCTTTTATTGACTGACCGATTGCAGTCCTAATATCAATAGGAAGATTCAAACAGACAATATCAAGTGAATTCAAACTTCACACCATTGCACAAGCAAGTGGCTATCAGGACTCAGTAGCTAAGCGGATAACGTGATGGTGTTCGAAGTGAACGGCACTAGGTTCGAGTGTCAGGGTGAACATTAACTGTGAGATGCAGGTGCATTCAGTTGACGAGTCCCAAATAAGACGAAACTTGCGTCCTGGATTCCACTGCTAGCCACCAGCAATCCTTGCATATTAATTTTATTATTATCAGTTTGCTTATTTGGAAGATATGAATATTATATTAGGTGGCTGGATGTGGTCAGGATGAAACCTTGGATTTAGGTTATATGGTATTTGGTGCTCGTCAACTAGGTGTTGTTCTTTCCTTAATGAGATTATTTTTCTCTGTGATATTTAAACCTACGTCATGCAACTGAGACTGTAACTAATCTCTTGTTGGATTGAGATACATGTACAATTGGTTGATTACTGAGAAGTGAATAATATCATGTTTATCTTAGCTTTTCTAGTTCATCGGATTTTGTTGATAGAGCTTTAATGTATCCAATAGTTTGAGTGAATAGAGATTATGTAGACATGACTAGCACTAAGGCACCAGACAAACATGACCTGAATCAATATTAAATAACCCAGCAATTTTAAATAATGTATGCTTAGTAATATGAAGTTGACCTGATTTAGAAACTGATACCAGCTAAAACAGTATTGGATGTTCAGGGGTATTATTTCATTTAAATCTAAGAATTTTTCGAGATTCACATTTATAACATTACGCGGTATTGAACTGACGACCTGTGTGTTCCATATTGGAGATGACCAGTTAGCTGATTCATCTCTAAAAGCACTTATAGTCAAAGAAATCATACTTAATAAACATTAGCAGAAACTCGAAGTTGTTCAATAGCTAGAAGACAGTATGACCGAAGACATTTGTTTATTATTTTTAAAACAAATTGGTCCGTGAATAATACTGAATTACATAAATGTGAACTTGTTAAGTTATGAATGTAGCAAGGAGAAATGCACTTATTATGAACGTTTCAAATCACTCATGGAACGCTTTATAGCACGTGTTATGTTTAAAATGCTGTACGGATGAACTTCAAATGCATCAGGATAAAATCTTTTGGCTGACCTCAGTCGACAACAGATTCATTCATTGCTTATCTGACTAGTAAACATATAATACAATCCCCAAGGTTAGTTTTTCAACTACGTTTCTTTTTAAAAGCCTAGTTGAGCTATATTCGTTTGACTATAATATGCCTCACTGTAAAATGTCGAAAATTCATGAAACTGTGATTTCGACCTTGTACTATAATGATTGGAATGACCTCATTCATTGAACTTAATGGATCATCCCTTCGAATATTTTGTACATAGATTAACTTTGAAAATAAACCTAGTGACAAATTCTTAATGAAGTTCTATCACTTATTGTGATTTCATACAAATATTTACATAGAGAACATCTTTTAAAATTTCGAATAGCATGTTTTGAGAACTGTAATAAATAAATGATTTTTCTCTTACTCTCTAACTCAAAATCAATGGTCAAATGACTTGAAATTCGGTAAACTGGTTAATCATTTATCCATTTAAATATATGTCAATATATGAGGAATATCGTTTACATATTAAACATATTTCCCTAAAACCCTTTGGAAAACATTACATTTACGGATATTCAGAGTGCAAGTTACATAAGATATTTCTATGATGAGCAATCTCATTTAAGTTAAAAGATGAGCACAAAACTAATAAATGAACAATATGTTTTATTTGAAATAGCTTCTTTGAAGCCAAATCCAAATGATTACGTAACATAATTTACACAAATTGAGTAATCAAGTTGTTTGAGAAAATTTGGTTTTCCTAATATACTGTAGATTAAAACTAATATTAACTATCTTCATTGTTGGCAAAATAATCAATGCAACCTATCAGTCGGTGTTCTTGTAGCAATCATTTTTGCATTGACAGTCTGATATTGTTCAAGGTTAAATATTATGACGGGTAATTAATTAGTTGGGTTTTAAAGGTATACATCATCTTATAAATAACTAATTCCTGAAGTATTTAAGTAATATATTCTAACAATCTATGTTCATAATTGTAGTCATACTTTATACCTAATTGTTTCTGATGATAGAATTCGGAAATACTATGCGATTTGAGAATAACTGATATATATATATATATATATATATATATATATATATATATGCAGAGGGAGAGAGAATAATTCATTAGAGTGTTTAACAATTTCGTTTTTAGGACACTCAGGTTACACAGTAGCCTAGAACCTGATAAAGAATAACTATTCAGGAATAATGACTGTCAATATCTAATAAATGAGTAAATGGTACTTACTTATATGTAATAACGGATGGCTGCATTAATTAGTGATCAAGTGAAAATGTATTTAAGTGTCTATCGAATGTCTGTGATTTTGGGTGTTAACCAATGCTCCCTTTCAAACCTCATTACTATTCATATGTACCACCATAAACTATCCATAAATTTCATAATGTTAATAAAATTACCAACTGCAAGATATGAATACAATGCGAGGTATATGTAGATTGTGAAATCCAAAGACAGAAATACTTGAGATAATTTGTTTAAAGGTTAGATATTCACCGCCACACCTAAAGGTTCTATGTCCCATTTCATGATAAGTATTTGGTGTTGAATGCTGCTATTTGGATTTCGGTTGTTTATGAGCTAAATCCAGTAGACGATTTAAAATATCTTCATATAAGATAAAATTCAAATAATTAATTTTTAAAAAAACTATAAACTTACTTTAAATTCCAATTCCATACCTGATCCACCAGTTGCATCTAACATACGTAATTTTTTAATATGAGCAGATAAATTTCTAGCTGGTACCTCAGTATTTCCAGCATCAATTACTTCTAAAAGAGCTGAATGTATGAAAATGTATTGATCTTCTGTTTGAACCATAAAATTACGTTGTTTACGTAATGCTTTAACACAACCATAAATATCTACAGTTTTTTCATATTTCAATCTTTCTAGCATAATGTCAATTACAATGAATGCACCTGATTAGAAAGTATATTGTAAAAGAAATTATATAATATTGAATGAATAACAAATTTTAAATTAACTAAATATAGTTTTTACGATGTGATAAAGACAAGATCATATGAATCAATTGAAGCTAGACCGCCATGGAAAACGCGGAAGTACTGGATAGCCGTTTCATCCTGCTATAGGACTCCTCAGCAGTGTGCATCCATGATCCCGCCTCGCGAGATTCGAGCCCAGGACATATTGATCTCGCGCGCGATCGCTTAACCTCTAGACCGCTGAGCCGGCATCCAACGGTGTTAATGTCTGTCTACAACTAATCCAAAAAATTGAGCGACACATTCACTATTGTTTTCAGGAAGTTACTATCTCACAACAGATTTGGTTGAAATCCACTGGTCACTGCTTCTCACTAGAACTCCGAGAAATACCTCTTGAAGCCAGTCCCACCATAGGACGAAACGGCCGTCAAGTGCTTCTAGGTTTTCCATGGTGGTCTAGCCTTGATTAACTCATGATTTTAACTATTGAAATTACTATAATATCCATAAAACCCCTTCTGATATTTATATAATTGCCTTTTAAAATAAAGATGGGAAGTTATCAGTTAAATTCAGCACTTTTATTAATATATGATTCATTTATTTACTGAACACTGGTAAGAAGGATCAAAACAAGGGAAAAAATTTCCTTGGTGTTTCAAATATTTTATGGTATAGTCTGAGAATATTGACAGTGTTTTGCTTTATAGAATGAGTCTTGAGTAACAGCTTTGAAATGTTATCATAATGTATATAAAATGTAGACACGAAATATGTAATGTTTATAGGTGTTGATGACATTTATGTTATTGGCATGAAGAGAATGATTTTTAAGATAATATCTCTGATCGGTTGATTTGTTCATTAAGTTATACAACAGATCATCTTCATCAATTCACAATTTGTATGAATAGCCTTGATAAAAGTGAATCTTTTCAACCACGAATCAAGGAAATATATAGGAACTGACAAGTATTCATATACCAGTATAATGATAAGTACTAGTATAAAAATTAACACTGAGATGAAGCTATATCTAGTCTAAAAGTTCACCTAAATTAGCATCTTCGATTTCACTGCTATCTACAGTATCAAATAGTACAATTGCTCAATGCTAATGATAACTATCAAGATATTTGTTACGATTGTCATTATACAGTGTGATGAGACAATAAATCGTTCTCTCAGGGCTTCTATGATGGCTTATAAATTATCGTGTAAGAGAATTATTTATTTTCAGAATCAACAGATGTAGGCAATCCTCAAATGTTCAGCCTATAAATTGACTCATCATTTGTTCAGTTTCGACCTCCATAAAACATTTGATTTCAGTTTCCTAAGCAGCTTGGTTACTTTAATAATTAAGCCAAATAAGAAGATTAATTCGATCAGAAAACTTAACTACTCATTGATTCACGTTGTCTACTAAGCACAATGAACTAGTAGAATTTTTCTTTAAAAGCTTCAAATGATTTATGAACCTCAAGAAATAAAGAATTTTGTCTTTTATAGACCCGATCATAATTTAACAAGTTATAAAATACTTCGACATTTCATCCATTGGAATTTCGTGGATTTTGTGAGACGACTGTCTTTATGTATACAAATCAAACCAATGCAAAAGTTCATTATTTTAATGTACAATATTACGTAATTCACTTATTTATAAATACTGTGTTTTAACCATTGTGATATAACGAAAAAATATTATCGCTGGAGAGCCTGATGTTGACGTTATATAGGACGATTATTCACTCAAATACTTGGAAAAGTTATCTTTAACACTTCAGAAATGAATGTCTAAACGTTACATAGGAAGATTTAAACCAGTTAGATAATGAGTTATCTAAAAGCAAACGAGGGAAAGAAAGTAGGTAACTAGGATGGTATGAATAAGAGTAGGAACTGTAGTCGATCGATAATCCCTTTACAAAAACCATATTTTTCCTATATTCCTATTGGCTTCTCTGTTCTTGTAAGTGTATATATGTGTATATGTAAGTGCGTGAGTTTTTTCTATACTATGCTGACAGAGCTCACAAAACTTTATGCCTGTTTTTGTTATTATTATTTTTTTTATTATCATCTTGATATCCCGTGAGATTAAGCAGATCATTAGATACACAGAAATTTTGTTTAGGCTTTCGTATACTGAATGTAATAAATTACAATGAATATAGATAAACTTTCAAATTCATTATCTTCATTTATAGTACATTGCCTAGGTTTTTTTTTAATGAGAATACACATTTCCTTACATAATTACTCTTCATTTAACTATATTGATAATGTAAGCGCATAGTAAAATCCTTCTTATTTTGAAGTGATAAACATAGGGATATTGAGTTTTTATTTCTTATTCAGAATCTGTACGGCATTTGATTGTATTCTCGTGAGTCTAATTTTATACATACTAAATTGTATCGCTTATTCAGAAACTAGCCATGATTGAGGTTTGTAAAAAGGATTATTTTAGCAGTTTAAAATAAAACATTATGATCAAAGTTGGATAATGGCTAGCAGAGAAATCCAGGACGCAAGTTTCGTCTTATTTGGGACTCGTCAACTGAATGCACCTGCATCTCACAGTTAATGTTCACCCTGACACTCGAACCTAGTGCCGTTCACTTCGAACACCATCACGTTATCCGCTTAGCTACTGAGTCCTGATAGCCACTTGCTTGTGCAATGGTGTGAAGTTTGAATTCACTTGATATTGTCTGTTTGAATCTTCCTATTGATATTAGGACTGCAATCGATCAGTGTTTTATTGGCATTTGTGTATCGCGTGAGTATTGCCTCGATATTGACTTAATTCACAAGCATTATAATGAAAGTTTCATTTGATATTGGAATTGATAATCAAGTTCATATGTAGTGTAATGTATTGTTATCTTTGAATGAGAAAAAATGTATATGGATATATTTGATCTCATTAGAATATCATGCGCATTCGAATCCTAATTGAGAGGAGTTCAGTTATAGTTCATTTAATATCAGAATGGGTTTTGTGGATATTATAGTAATTTTAATGGTTGAGATCATGAGTCATTTGAAGCTAGACCACCATAGACCACCATGCTTCCAGATTTTCCATGGCGGTCTAGCTTCAAGTGACTCATGATCTCAACCATTGAAATTATATTTTATTGTGTTAATGTTCCCATAGTAAAGTCCATGAATTATTAAAAAATTAATGATTCTATACCTTTTAACATTGTTATTTTTAAGTATCATTTTAATGTAATATCAAAATCAACCAACTAAATAACTAACTAACCTGTTCTTCCTACGCCAGCAGAACAATGAACAACAATTGGTGCTTGTTCCACATTATGATTGGATTGAAACATATTATTTGTATTCGGTGCTAGTGTAGCCCGAACACGTCGAATAAATAATAATAATGGTATAGGATATTCAGGAACACCATGATCTGGCCATCCAGTAAATTGAAAGTGTTTAACTTCTCTACATTCATCTTCAATTCCACGAGCTGTCAAATGAAATGTACGTATAGTATAATAGGCTAGTTCAATGGTATCAACAGGTTTAACCAATAAGAGGCCACTTGCAAATGATTCTGGTCCACGTGATGGCCAATATTGATCACATTTAACACGAGAACGTTCTTCTAATCTAGTCATCATTACGATAATTGATACACGTTGTTCCCATATCATACGCCAAAAGTCGGAAAATGTCTCGGGGGTAGGACCCTTCAATGTTGAACAAAAAACGAACACAATTAAAATGTAAGGGAATGAAACTTAAAAAAGTACAATGTAACATAATATTGTTTGCAATAAATATAAGCTAATCCAGTATGTTTCACCGGAGAAACTAATAACCTGGTATGCATTAATATATAGATGACCTAGTAATTTATATTAGTTAAATGTAGTGGTCACCTGTTCTTTGTTGTACTATGGGAGTTTAAACATGCATTATTTGAAATCTACTTTCATTATTTGCCTTGGTTATACACATAATTTGTTACAACTATAAATTTATAAGATTTATGGTTATTATGTTGAAATAATGATAAGGCCAAATTAGGTACATGCAAGGGTTTGTTACTATTAAGATTAGTTCAATTATGATTATTTATATTCATAAATACATACACATGAATATATCTATATGTATAATTCTTTATGGGTAGTTTGTAATTATATTCAACATCAGATCCTAATTTCTAAAATAATCTGTTGATGGTAAAATTCAAATGATTTACTTCTATTACGAGAATAATTATTAAAACTATGTTTTATACACCCATAAATGTACTTTATCGATCATAGCTACTGCTTGACTTTACTAGATCGTTTTGTATAGAGTCCAAAACAATCAATATTATGCACATTAACGTAAGACAGAGTTCGGTGAAAAATCTTGGTGGGCGGCGTATGCTCCTACACTAGGGGTAATAGGCGTAAGTGGACAAGACAACACTGTGGAGGCATCTTCGATACTACAGCGTGCCTGAGAAGATAGTTAATATCATACAGAATTCCTATGATGGATTAAACTTCAAAATAGTGCATGGAGGACAATTGATAGACTTGTTCGAAGTAAAGACCGGTGTCAGTCAAGGTTGCTTACTCTCACCCTTTCTCTTTCCCTTAGTAATCGACTGGATCATAAAAACGTCAACATCTGGGGAGAAGCATGGGATGCAGTGGACATCTAGGATGTAGCTGGACGATCTAAGCTTTGCAGATGATCTGGCTGTTCTATCGCAAACGCAAAAACAAATGCAGGAGAAGACAACCAGTGTATCAGCAGTCTCAGCAGCGGTAGGTTTCAACATACACAGAAGGAAAAGCAAGATTCTCCGATACAACGCAGAATGCAACAATCGAATCACACTTGACGGAGAAGATTCGGGAGATGTAAAACTCTTTACATATCTGGGCACCATCATTGATGAACAGAGTGAATCTGATGCAGATGTGAAGGTGCGGGTCGGTAAGGCAAAAGAAGTATATCTACAATTGAAGAACATCTGGAACTCAAAAGAATTGGCAAACAACACCAAAGTCAGAATTTTCAATACAAACGTCAGGACAGTTCGACCTTATGGAGTGGAAACCCGGAGAACTAAGAAAGCCATCATCAAGAGAAGACATAAGTGTTTACTAACAGCTGCCTACGCTATCAGCACCAACATACTGTGGGAGAGAACAAATCAGATCCCAGCGAACGAAGAAATCAGGAAGAAGTGCTAGAAGTTTATAGAGTATACATTGAGGAAAGCAGAGAACTGAGCCACAAGGCAATCCTTAAGGCCAAAGGAAAAGAGGACGACCAAAGAACACATTACTCTGAGAAATGGCGACAGACATAAGAAGAATGAACAACAACTGGATAGAACTAGAAAGGAAGGCAAGAAGAGGTTTTTAATAATATGCTTAACTACTGTACGAACAAAGTCCTTGTTTGAATACTAAACGGAATTGACTAGTATGACGTGATCGAGTATCACTTCTTCAGAAGATATTTTCGAAAAAGATAAGACAGATACGCTTAGGTTTTATGCTTAAATGATTGGTTGGTTTAGGTCATTACAAATTTAATCTTTCAGGAAAAAAATCTATTTTTACCAGTTAATCAGATTAACCTACCTGAGTAGCAATATAAGCATTCATCCGTCTGTAACCATCGATATAATTTGCATTGATATAATCAGAACCAGGAACACAGTCGATTGATTGTAAAACAACTCTGGAGTGGTCATAAGCAATTACATTAGCATAACGATTTTTAGGTTTATTCACATCAAGATTAGAATTTTCCCATGTGAACTGTTGTTCAGTCTCGATAGATTCATATTCTTGTGAAAATAATAAATTGTCTGCAGCCGAAAGTCGTGCAACGTGGTCTGGTAGAAGATTAACAGGAATTGGGTGATGCATTGAATGACCTGGGTTTATTTTTTAACCAGTGTAAACAATAAAAACAAAGGTCAACATAAACTAGTGAAAATTTTCTAAATATACTGATTCAAAAGTAATCTAATCAAATATTTACGTCAATTTATAGATGGAGGTACAGTTTTCCATATAGGAGAGCAACATTCAGAAAATAGTTTGTTCTGTTAAACGCAAGGACTTTTTAGCTCGTATTTTGCTTAGGTATTAGATACATGATATACTTAGACTCACTTACTCGTTAGCTTCAGTCAAATATTTTTGTTCCATGAAAAAAATAAGAAGTATGTAAGAATCTTGTTTTAGTTCTGAACACTAAAGTACAATACAAGCTCGTCTTAATGAAGTATCAACTCCAAAACATTGCTATTTTATTGTCATTTAAGTATTATTATTATTACGATTTACATTCACAATATGATGCGATGATTCATCAGTGTAGTCTAGTATTAGCCTAGAGGCAAGCAACTAATAAACATAAGTTCATTTTTTAATATACCAGTTCTAATTTGATCTGTCTGTTAATGAAGTATACTCTCAGTCTTATACGCTACATAAAGAAATGAACATGTAGTCCAGGTGATAAAATCAATTCGTCTCTACAAACACAAATATGAACTCACCATCCAGGACATAGTATGATTTATGAAAACTATTATATTTAAAACTATACTTCATTGTAGGCTGACATTTAGAGAACGTTTTTTATCTTATTTAAAGCAACAGTCAGATAATGGATTCAATGGTGAAGATTTGTAGCTCAGGTGAATGATATTGATGGAGTTTTGTTCTCTGAGCTGGATAGTTTGATCGTGGAGCTTTCATCGTTCTTCTGAACGACATCATCAGCACAAACTTCAGATAGAAGTTTGGAGAAGGATTTCATTCTATCAGTTAGTCTGTCCTACATTGAATTGTTTATAGTTGGCTTCTCTTAGTAACTAGATGCTTGTACTGAAATTATTAATACGGATTATGCTAGAACATTCAGCATTCATCGATTAAATAAACGGAACAAATGAACGAAACTGTTGGGTATAGCAATTTTTTTAAATTGAAAACGTTGCGGATATCCTCAGTCCATTTTTTTATTGTATACTTATTTGCTTTCATGTCACATCAATCCAAATTGTTTTGAGCACCATACTACGCAATATAATGAAGTGGTAGGATCACTGATATGAAGAAAGCAGTGTTCCTTTCATGCTGGTGTCTTCATTTTTAATATATATCTTAAAGATTTCCCTATTATAACTATTTATCTCGTTAAATTGAATGTTATTATTTACCTTTCATTTCAAATGGTAAGTGCGGCATGTCGAATGCGGATTCGGGTCCACTTTCAGAACCTGGTAAACCATTTCTTGCAATTATTAAGCCGTCACATATTGTAGCAGCATTATTTTCACTAACACAATTATTATTTATTCCCATTACATTGTATGCTGCACCTGTTCCACTGCCAGTTAAAGAACTTGGATGACTTCCTGTATGACTGCTTGAAGTTCCACCTCGATGTGAAATAAAAGGATTCATTGGTTGTTGAATTGCCGGTGGAGTATTGAGATTTGTCAAACCAAGGGAATAACCATGGTGTATCGACATATCGATTATTGGAGAAGGAGCCTGAGTAACATGATGCCTTGGATCCAATTGTGCAATGCCTGTAAGTGGGCTTGATGTTGCCGATGTGATCAGATTTGGTCTACCTGTAGCTGATATTGACGAAATTAATGAGGATTGTGGCGGCCCTGGTGAAGAGGCAGCGATAAGAGTTGCACTTTTTAAGCTATCATTACCAACAACCGAACTACCACGTTTATCGACAGAGGATGTAAAATTAGTATTTATTACTTCTATTCCACTTGTGATTAAGGGGAAACTGTTTCCATTAGCTGGGCCACAGTCGTTCATTCGCATCAGTGGTTGTTTCATTGTTGAATCATTTGGAGTTAAATGGTTAATTAGTTTCGGACGACGTTTACGACTTTAATTAAAACAGGAAGAAATGCTAATTAAATGGAATCTAATAAACCCAAATGTTTTATTCATTATACAATTAGACCTTACGATTTAATATAATAGCTGATTCCATGAGGAATACAGCGGTGCTCAAACATTAAAATTCATCCAGTTAAGTTTATTTTTTCACAACTTCTACATACTACAGACCTTACCACTAATAATGATGTTTGGTTGGTTACATTTTATTAACAGTTGCAACAATATAATAAAAACTGTATACTTTAGCTCGTTTACTGAGTACAAATATATGTAATCTGATTTAACTTAAAATATCTTGGTGGAAAATAGTGATATTCTCCGTGTGAACAGAAGAAAGTGGAATGTAGTCTCAGTCCTGTGAAACACTATTTGAAAGCAAAGTACTTATCTACTAAACAATGTTTTAGTTTACATCATGGGTTGATTTAGTTAAAAAGCCGTTGAAGTTCAGTAAACATTTTCATCTTAGTATATGTTTCTTCCACAGTATGCAACCAAGATCTCACCTAGGACAGAACCGAAGACCTTCTAGACTCAAGGTGAGGGCTTACACCATAGACCACTTAGTAGGTATCTAACGTTTTACACGTCTAAATTCAATCAGTTCATGATACCACACGCTGGTGAGGAGTGCTATACATGGACAAAACAGTTGTCCAGTGCTACATGTTTTCTATTGGTTTTATTATTAAGATCATTCCATGATATAAACTATGAAACTGAACGGTCTCCACAACATCCTATCAGACTAAACAATTCCTTCACAAAAAAATTTGAATAATAATGATAATTTTATGTAGACAAGACTGATATTCTTACCGTATAAAACATCCAAATGCAATGCATATCACGGCAATCAATGCCAAACTAACGATTACAGCAACTAGTCCAATAATAAATAGATCTCTGTTTGATCCGGTGAAACCACGTGTTAGGCTAAATCCTAGTGAATTACTATTCCTATTATCAGATGCATCTAAATTATTTTTATTTCTGAATTCGCTATCTCTTAAATGCTTATTCATCATTTCGCTCCATGGTGGAAGATGGCGATCTGGTCCGAAACCATGAGACCATGCAGATGATGTACATGCTTCTGGGCCATCAGAAGTAGACTGATCTTCTTGAAATACACAGGCTCTAACAAATGCCTATAAAAAGAGTAAAAAATAAATAAACAATAAATTTAACTTTATAAAGAAAATTATTACTTTGCAGGAGATAATTGGTGCGCTTGCTTCCAATTTACTGTATTTTGAAGATGGTTAGGAGCTTGTGAATGACATTTTATTATCAGAAATCACTAACATAACATTTACATTGCTTGTAGAACTATGCAACCAATCGGGGGTTCTTATACTTTAAAACACATCGTTTTCATAAATCTAGTTTATTTCAAACGATACAGTAAGCATAGTTAGTTTACTCTAAACTATCACGAAGGCCGTTTGTTTGTATTTAGAAATCAATGGGCTTGAATTATTTACCTGTAACTAAGGTCATTCGTGGTAACATCTTTGAATTGAACAATGAACAAATGTTTTCAGAAGTTGTTGGTGTGCCCTGTTAGTAAGTACTAGTTAGTACAAAACATACGTAAGGCGTATCTTATGGATTGATTTCAACCACTTAATATTCATATATTGAGAATTCGTTATACATATGTAGCAAATACCTAACACTTAGCACTACGGAACACTGCAGGTTGTTTTGAACTTGTTATCAGAATGGAAACTTTCGTGGATGTAAGTTGCTTGATTTTTAATTTAAGTTTGATAAACAAATTTTATATAGTAAAGTGTATCAATTCAAAACGTTTCGGATGTTAACGAATAAAGAAGATGGAATATTAGAAAATTCTAGCAATCAATACAAAGTAACAAAATTTTGAGCCATGTTCCTTTTTAATACTACGATAGCTCGGTATTCTGGTTGACATAAAATCCAAGTATTGAAATGCGAACATTATCTAACCAGCTTTTAATAAATACAGAAGAAATATAAACAAACTATCAAAGGATCATTACATCTACATTGCAAAACAGGGAACAAATAGTCCAATTCAAGATTTTATTATTCATTCCTTATAGAGAAAGGTACTATATATATCAAGATATCTGAAAACCAAATGTATATTCGTTAATACGAAAGCATTCTTTATTTTTAAAGCGAATGATAATTTGAAGCACTCACTTAAGACAGTAATCAATGTAATTTAAAATCTACTTTATTGTCGTTGTGTCAGGCCTTGAATATATAATTAATTAGTTGAGATAAATATTTGTTTTTGACAGCTTTGAGTATACATCAAAGAGTTAAGGTATTAGTAATTTAAAGTGAGTATGAATCAGCATGTACTGTGTTTGGTTACTGATTTCAATATCAACACTGGAATACAAGTTCAACTGGTTGACAAGTCCATAGAAAGCCAAAACAAACGTTCTAAATTCTACTACTAAATTCTGGCTAAAAATTATACTGTGGTTTCTGCTTAATAATCCTGTGTACTAGTAAAAACTGATGAAATTTTCAATATCAGCAATGAAGAAATGTTAAATCATAGAAACGGTAATCCCTAATATACATTTAAGCAAAAGTCAATAAACAATGAGTGTTATAATAGTTATTCTAGAAAAAGTAAAATTATATTAAATTTTCAATACATACTTTGTATTCTTGTCCAAGAACTAAAGCTTTATTGTCAAACATTATTTCTGAATCTTGTTCATGCAGAAATTCATCATCCGTTGCCACAGTCTGACGTCGAATTCTACTTGAATTAACATGTCTTTGAGGTCGATTTGTTTTTACATTATAACTACCAAGAGTAAAGTTTCTAGAATGTCTTGGCGGGGGATCAAAATAATCTTGCAGATAACGAGCTGCAACATAACGTGTTTCTGAGCTTGGAAGACCTCTAGATGCTGTAATTGTCTATGAAGTCATGAAAAATAAATCCAAAGTAGTATATTAATCAAATACCTTTGATGAATCATATTCTTCAGTGACATATTTAGATTATTAATTAGAGTAGTGAATACAAATGTGTAAATAGTACTAATGTAAATGTTGTGCTTTGATTTTTCAGATTTGGAAAAGGTAGCAATCATTATTGTTCCTCATTGGAAATAGGTTTATCAGAATTACATGCAACGTTATATCAAGTACAATACTTATTTCTATCAAGTTAATCAGTATTACATTGAATCTGTTAAACTGAGTGGTAAATTGAATATGAAAATTAAAACCTCTAGTTCATTGTATCTTATGTAAGGGAACATGATTTACAAAATCAAATAGAATTAATTCCAGGTTAGACATAGTAATGATCTAAATTAACTTGATTAAAAGGAATAAGTATGAGAAAGAATTATTTATTGCTCACTTTATTCACAAACTGGCATCACCAGTTAATAGTTACGAGCCTTTAGCCATACTTTATCTACTTCAATTTATTCATCATGTTAGTATCAAAACCTTACACAAAAAGAATGCAGCTTGATGTCGAATACATGAAATGGTACATAGTTTAGATTAGATGTTATAATCGTTGAAGAACGGAAAGAATTCAAAATCTGATTCATCTAACCAGAGAACTATGTTATTGTATTCAGTGATAGGTCTCCATCCAGATACATGGATTGCAGGATCTTCTCTCAAAACATTTAGTGATGTATAACTTAGAATGTATCATTCAGTTCATCGTCAGTTGTGAACTTTTGAATATGCTAATAATCTCAATTAAATCATAATCACATTTTACCTCTGAATAAATGTTTACTTGATCATTCTACTTAGTCATACTGATTCAGCTGGTTTGTATTAGTCCTTTGCAATGAGGAATACATATTCCATCTAGTTGATCAAATAATCTTCTCTTTGTTAGACTGTTTTACATTCTTCGTAGTAGTCATTTCCATGCAGTTCGCTTTTATTCTGATTCGATTTTGTGTATTCGAATTCAAATGCGTATATATTTTAATGCTGTAGTGTTATTGAGATAAGCACTTCAATATGTAGACAGGAAAATACTTTCAATATTGATACTAATAAGTATATATAATTCAAAATCAAACACGTATGCAATCCTACTTCACGTCCAAAGTTTCTATCGGATTATTCTAACTGATGATGATGATGATCCAGGAAATACGGTCTAGGTAGTGATAAGTTTGGCTAACTTTTCATTTTAATTAGATGTGGTTACTTATGATGTTTTACACAAGTTTAGATATATCTAAAACCATAAGGAGAATATTTCTTTTACTTTGCCCTAATTAAACTAAACATAGTAGCTTAACTATAAGATTAATTGGTTACATTATCATTTTCCCTCGGTACTTATAATCCATTGTATAATCGAAAAACAAAATTAATATCACTGAACTGATCACTTCAAACGATTGTACAAATTTTTTTTTATTTTCAACATAACATTTATCAATATTTTTTTAAAAGAAATGAATGAACGAATAAAACTATACGCTGCATATGATTTGATTACCCTGGCAACAACAAAAATGAATCGAAATAAATGGGGTTATTTTTTTTCAAAATGACTTGCATTTTTTTGTTTTTGACAAGATTTAATTCGACAAAATTCTGATTATTTCTCTTAATTTTGTAATTTTGTCTATTAAACTTACATAATGAATGAATAAAAATATTTGCACACGAATATGTCGGCTAATCGTAAAACTTTTTTTCAAAAATAAAAATGGTCAACAATGAATGAAAACACCACAATTTTGTCTAGAGCCTATCAGGACATCCTATTATTAGTAATATTATTATAAACTAGTTTGTTATATTGTCAATTTTCTCTCATATAATCATTTCAATAATGTATACTTTATTAAATATTGTACAAATGACAACCTTTTTATAAACCCAAAGAGGACAGGAATAGACAAAACACATTTTTTTTTAAAAAGTGAGTTTTTCCAATATTTTTTTTAAAACTCCAAATTGTTCCCATTGTATATATTTAAATGTTTATTTGTTTTGTTTTTTGTTTTCTTTTGTTTTTTCGATTTCGACAAAATTCAACTTTTATCATTCATCCTGTCTCATTTATTTAATAGTGAATTTTTGTGATATTTAACATATTCCAATGGTAATTACAGAAAAAAACTGTCTCAGTTAACATTGTTACAGTATTGTCATTCTAATTGTGTGTACATATCAAACTGTGTTAAATTTTTTAGTGGAAAGATGTGGATACACCAAGCTTATATAAATATATATATATATATATATATATATATATATATATATATATATTAAGAACAGTGAAGAAGGTGAACGTTGACTTAAATATTTGTCCCCTAGTCACGTGTACACTATTGAAAAATATAGATAAAATATTAATGTACGAAATTGATGGTAGCATATGATTTAACGGGGGGGGCGGATGTGATGTATGCTACTTATGTCGATAGTTATAAGTGGGATGTAACACTAACCTGAAGTGGCAAACCTAGCAGCAGAGGGCTATGAAGGTTGACTTGAAGAAAAAAGAAACGGATTAAGAAAGGAATTGCGATTCGGAAGAACCATACAGGATGTATGAAACAAATGACGGAAATGAAGTATGTCATGTATGATCTTCATATTTTATCAAAATTTTCTGTAATTTTGTACTAAAATACATTAGATCGTCCTCACCTGTGTTTTCTTTCATTAGTCTAATAGTATTACTGCTATTACGACTGTAATTACTACTGTTTCTCAGCTGATTAATATACTTTTCAGATTGGGAAACAATGCTTATTCTACAGACCGATATGATTGATTAGTGAATAATATCTAAATTGAATTGTAAATGAACAAGGCTTTAAATGAATTTGTTAACTAATCATCACCCTTACTTAATTTTTAGCAGTAAAGTTAACAGTTAAACGAAGTTGTCAATAAATTAGTTCCAATAGCAATAAGAATAGGTCTGCATACATACACGGACATGCAAAATATGTATACCCATGTAACTATATGTAACCATACATGTAAACATTTCTAAGTATATAATAGAGAGTAATTGACATAGAAAATTATCAGAGAATATAATCTTGAATGAATATGAATGTACATACAAACACAATACCAACATTCAAACAAAACTTGTTTATAAGAAAATGAAATACACAACGATTAATCTTCATAAACCCCTTTTTAAATCTGTAAAATGTTTTAAAAGATATCTTTCTATATCAGCTTATAAAACTTATATTATGGTAGCTGAAATATTTAAATTATCCTTGAAATGTCTAATAAACTACAAATCATTTAAATATTAATTTTGTTTACTGTCATTGTTTGATTTTGCTGCGTTTGTATCCATGTATTTTAATATTCTAATGGTTTAAACACACTCTGAAGTGAGTTAAAGATTTATAATCATGAATGTAACTCAAATTCTAACAATGTTCATTTGGAATGTGGTTAAAAAAAACAACACACTACAGTTGGATGGATTTTGGTTTGGTTTATAGGTTATACTCATCACATATTGATTACAGCTGAGGTACTATTAAAAGTATGAACGTAATAGAAAGCTTCTTACTCCTAGTATGACAATTCATAGAAATTTACATACACTGTCCGTAGAGGGATTAGATCCAGGACTATCAGACTGCTCAGCGTATGCACAAATGTGTATTTAATCAATTTGTGATACAGCGCACTGGTGAGGAGTTTCCTACAAAACTAAGTAGCTGCGCAGTGTTTTTTAGTTTTCAATAGTATCTCAATTGAGCTCAACCCACAGTGAGTACACTTTACAAAATACAACTCAGTAGCAGTAAATTGAACTGTTTATTCATGATAATGAACAACCACATAAGATGAGTGTTTTGTTTTAATATGGATTGTATCCTTGTTTTGCTCATCTTATACCTTAAGTAATCTTATTTAAAATTCCGCTTAATTCAAGACACATTGTAAAAGTTTCCGTTAAATTACATTTAGTAATGTTTAATTCATAATAAATAATGATTGAATTCATTTGGATTATCGAAAGTAATATTTCTTCATTCATTAGCAAAGTTAAACTGAAACGTAAATTTAATAAGAAATGGATTGATGTTTTCTAAGTAATCAGGACAATATCTTACGGCTACATACAAAACCCACTTGTTTATCAGATTACAATTTCAGTAATTTTAAACTGAATTAGTGTATTTTATAAATGAAAGACTTATGACAATCTGTTATTTACCGATGATAGCTTTCCATATACCTTAATTTGTTCCGGCACGATTTCACGTGATTACAATTGTTAGCTTTTTAAATTTTCTAGTAAACTACTTAATTTAACATACAAGTAGTAAAATTTGTCATTTTATTATAATAAATGGAAAAAATAAAAGTGAACTTAACTCAAAATAGTTTTCTGTGCGTCAAATACGCTGGATAATTTAGAATTTTTCAAAGAAATGAACTAATTAAGACAGTGATGGAGTATAATATATTTCTTAATTTCAATAAGAGTGAATTATTAGTTACGGAAACAAAAAGTTTTGATGAATATTTTATGGAAACGCCATAGAACACGTAATCAATTTAGTGTGAACTTCTATTTTATTAAAAATTATTGAAATATAACGCTGATGATTTCTAAGTGAACTAGAAAATCTTTTAATACTAAGATTGATATTAAGCATTTGATACTTTGTAAATTACTTCATATTATGTATTGCTTGAACAGGAGCTACATGACTGATCTACCATCTGATTACATCATAAACGAAAAAAATCTTTTTGGTTATCCTAAGTATCTCTTGTAAAAATAACATAAATTGTTCGGTAACGAAGAGAGATTTAATATTTCCGTTTACGGCGTAACGATGAAAAACATGTATAATGATACAAGTTATATCGAAGCATGATTTTACTGACATACTTTATCGACTATTAAACAATAAAATCAATAAAATTCTCATGAATAATTCTTTTCCTTTTTTTGTAAAAAGAGGTATATGTCTTTGTGTAGTACCGTTTAGGTGAAAACATGTGATATATGCAACAAATGTTCTGAGCGCTGAGATGAGTTGTTACATGTCAAGAGATATTATGAACTCTAATTTCAATGGTAAGCCTATCACTCTCTAAATAGGGTGGTTCTTCTCATATTATGAGATTATGGACATATCACAGAAATGATTTGGACAAGATCAACCACTAGAAAGTTATCTCATTTATTCCTATTAGTACTTACTTATTATGCCTTGAGTATTTGAGAAAATTGTTGGAATTTTGGCTAAGATATTAGCGAAAACCATAGACACGGAAAATTCTTTATATAAGAAAAAATCTTTTAATGGATGTATAGCAATTATCCTACAACCAATTTCAACTATGGCTAATTTTGGTTAAGCTCTTTTATCAGCTTACTTAACAGAAAATGTTATTCGAATAGTAACAATTCGCATATTTCTTTGTACTGTTATGATCACTAGATTACATGACAGACTCTAGTTAAAATGTTGATTGCTTAAATATCATTTGATGATTCATCCTCCTCCCCATGTATGTATGTATTTAAATCCTATTATTAGTCCTTGCTTTGCCTTGCTGCGCCCTTATGCAATTCGGCTATAAATTTGTCTATGTAATTGCTTTTATATACTTATTTGCCTCTTCGCTTCAAATATACTAGATGTGCTTATAGCTTTGTGGGCGAGACTACAATTTATGGACGAACCAATCACGTGTAAGATAACAGGTCTCGGATTTGGGCGCGAAATTCACTCATTTATTCGAATAAAGAGTTTTGGCATTATAGCTGATGTCAGTTCGTGATGAAAAGCCTAAATCTAATTTCTAGCTTTAGTCATCAACTGTAAATCATAATTTCTAATTTCTCACGCAGGTTTATAACCCTCATTTGATCCTGGTTATTAGGTGGACACTCTCAAGGTCAGTCTGGAGTCGCTCAAAAGTCGTCCATAAATTATAGTCACCAGTTTTGTGATCTGCGCTATTCTCTAATAAATTGTAGTTGCCGCTTCTCATTGCCTTCTGATTTTAAACACCATTGAGAATTGATAATAATAAGGGTTATCGAGGTGATCGATTAACGAAGCAAAGTCACTACAGATGAGATTGTATTGTGAAATAGATTAAGATTGTTTTATCTATTCATAATAATAATAGTGCACAACTCAGATTTTGTTGAATTTATATTTTTCGTTTCGGTTAATGATAAATTTTCATATTCCATTTAAACAGTAGTCTGACTCATTGTTGTTCTTGTGTTCTTTTATTTTGTTGTTGATGAAATAACAAGTAAATTCGTTAGCTTAACAAAATGCTGAGTCATATAAATTCAATTCCAGTGAAAAAAGCATCTTTCAATTTTCAATAATTTCACAAAATATACATCTATCTTATTTCTTGTTTCTTTTTTCCAAGTTTATTTTTTTCATTAAAAACATATTAACATACATATGAAATTCGTTCATTGAAGTTTAATAACAGAAGTTAGGAATCTGTGATTATTTGAAATGGTATTGCTATGACATTATAAGCAGAGAGGAATGGTGGATAGCAGTGGAAACTAGGACGTGCATTTCGTCTTATTTTAGATTCGTCAGACGGATGTACCTGAATTTTAGAGTCACAGAGTGAAAATCAGATACTAGATTTAGGTATATCCAATTGATGAGTCTCAAATAGGACGAAATGAACATCCTAGATTGTACTACTATCTACCACTTATCTCTGCTTAAAATGCACTGTTTCTGTCTAAGTTTTCTAGCATTAATTATCTCAGTAATCTATAGTTTTTTTATAATTAAGCACAAGCATATTCAGATAATATTCATCATTTTTCAGTTTGAAAACCCTAGAATATTTAGCATCGCTGGAAAACTAGGTGACCCAAACATTTAAGCATACTGCTATGCACATCGTACTTCCTATGCATCAACGTTTGTTAATTTCAACATTGTAGTTAGTAAGTTTTTCCATAGATCAGTTCTAACATATTTTTACTAGTTCCTTCAGATAATTCGTATTTAATGTCCATCAAACATTAAATAATGTTATCAATAAGCTCGAAATCTGAGCCTATAAACTTCTATTGATTATATACTCCTATCTAAATACTAAGAACAGTACAGTGAAATGGCAAAGATCCTAGTTGATGGAATTCCATCATGACTATCGATCATAAAATATTTTAACTACGCATTTACTAATTTATTAAACCTTTTATAGTTTAATACAAAATAACTGCGCTAGGTTGTTTTACACTCAATGTTAAAACACCAATTGAATACTTGTTCAACAGTGAAGGAATCATGGACTATAATCTATTTTCTACAAAAAAATTTAGGATTTTACGAAATACAGAAAAGGTTTGCACTAGTCAAACAGAAAGTATTTATTTGATATTTATATCAAGCTATTTAAAAGAATAGGGATTTCAGCTAAATTCATTCATTATTGAATAAATATATATCAACATTAAGTTACTGCAAGGGGCGTGACGTTTTACAGCACCTAATAAACCACCATATATATATATATATATATATATATATATATATATATATATATATATATATATATATATATATGGGTGGACACAGACTGAATAAAAGATACTCTCATTACGACTGAATAATTTAGTCCTATTTTGGGACGTTTTGCTTAAATAGCATGTAATAGATAATCCAGTTTAAAAGAAAAAAACCCTAATAATCAAAGGCATATTATAATCTCTGTTAACTAAATCTATTCATTGCTTTTTTTCCTGTATATGAGATCTATATACTTAAAACTAAGTATCATGCTACTTTTCACCAAATTAATAATAAACTACACGTAAGAAAGGAAAACATTTGAAATAATAAATAATATAAAACAGTATTTTTTACTTACTGTGTCTATACTTATCTTTTCTGTTGAACTATCAGCTAAATGAACAGGAGCAACAACTAGGAAATATTGTCGTATTTTTCCATATTGTTCACTAACACGACTTAATTGAAGTAAAACTTGTAATCGACTTGGTGATACAGCAACCGGTATTGGCGTTGGTACAAATGGTGGACCTGTAGATCAAAAACATTAATCACATAATTTCTGACAGGGTATATGACAAATAAAAAATCTTGTGTGAACTCAGCTTCATATTCGTTGAAAGAAAATGAAAAATAATATGTGATCATTATAATATAAAATTAAAATTGTATGTTGTAATCTTCAGCGACTTCCTTCAAGAAAGGTTTAAATTTCTACTGAAAAATAATGGGTGGAATTCACGTATATCAGTAATGTCGTACGTGCATGCATGTAAAATTGATTAACTCAATAGAAGTTAGAAATGTGAACCAGACGTTAGTAATTCAGTAGTCTAGAAGAAACTTTTAGATCTTAAATCCGATCCGTGTTAGGGTTATAGATGTGCACGCTTATAACCCTCATACGAAGAAGGAAAATTATCCAGCAGTCCTTGTATTTTAGTGTTTCTTCTGTTAGTATTAGTCTGTGAGGAAAATCGTGTTAGAAAATCTTTATGTCTAGACTAGAAGGAAAGTTTGGTGAATGTTAGGAATAGCAGTTTACATACTTAAAAATAATTTTATTATTGTGAAGTTAACAGGATTAAAATACATTCTTTAAATATTTAATTTTAGTCTATATCTGTGGTCTTAGATAACTATGGTGTGTCGAATAACTTCAATTAAATGAAAATTGATGTCAATAGACTAGTTTATGATTAATGATCTTGTAAAGGATTTGTCATAGTTAACAGTTTATGACCGATTGACCAATCTGAGGTCAGTTTTTCCAACTAATCGACAAGGTTCGAAAGATCTTCGAATAACAGCCAAATACTAAGGAAGTTACTTTATCTTAGTCTAAGCATTAAATCCTTTGCCCAGTTTTAGTAATTCGCTATGCTTAAATCTATTTATATTCGGTAATTGTGAATTTATTTTCTTTAAGAAAATCAAATAGAACTGGTATTTTCAATTCTAATTAGTGAAATTTTCGTAAATCTAGTCCTTTTTTAATGTCTCCCTTACAGTGGGAGATTTTTAAAAATATGCTGGAATATTATAAAACATTATAATTAAATAAAATTAATATTTTTCATATAAGTAACTGTCACTATCCGGGCGGCCTACATGAATATCTGGGCTACCTACTCCTGCCATCTACATATTTAAACAAGTTATCTGTTTCCTTCTTTGTTTTAACATATCATTATTTCAATTAATCGCACCATCTATCCAGGTGCGTTTCTGAAAAGTGTACAACCTTTCGTTGTACAAGTTATAAAAGGCCTAATCAGAGATATCGTGATTACTGGCAATATGCGGCGAAAATAATGTACATTATTTAGATGTCGATTGACTGGACTGATAACTTCAAATTGGCGATCACTCATTATATATCGTCAATATCGATCAAGAAATAAGAAACGGGAACTCGATGAAATACTTCGTGCTGAGAATTATACGTTTTATCAAAAATATAATATTGAATAAAGCTAATAATAATAATAATAATAATAACGTAACGTCTTATGAAGTATACAGAAAAAACAAAAATGTGATTACAATTAAAAATATTTGATTTCATCCTTCTATTAAACTCAAACATAGAAATAAATAAATTCATACAAATAACAATAACATAATATCAAGATTAGTTTTGGTCATGAAAGCTATGGTTTATATCACTACGTTCAGTCAAACAAGATGGCGACCTCACTTCTACAATGAGGACTTCATTAGACTTTACTTAATAACAGGACTTGTCTAGTTTGTCTTGAAGTTAGTCCCATATAAGAAAATGACTATCATTTGATCAAATAAATTTTTTGTATAGCAGTCCAATTTTAGGATGGTTATTTTGTGGACAGTTATCACTTGCAAAAATGTTGTATTTTCAGAGCCACATTTCCTGGAGCGATGCCATCCATCTTATGCTTCATGAGTCACCGGCAATGTTCTGAATTTTTTTATTTCTATTATATTTGTTCAATCATATTGATTGACTACTTTCTATTCCTCTCATATTCGTTTATTTTTTTTTAAGTTTTGACCACTGGGTTTTGCTTTTGTTGTCCAATTTGTCTCAGCTTTTCATCAATCTTTTCTCTAGTCTCTACATCATCTTGGATCCCTTGAATTGGAGAATTTTCTGGTAGAAAACTTTAGAACTAAACCCTGTTAATTTATTACACCCATTTTATTCGTATTTATAGAATCCTATTTATAACACGGTGGATTCATTTTAAGACGCTTTAAACACATTTCTTACATTTGAGACAATTTCATTTTGGATCCACAGTGAATAAACATTAGTTTATAATATTAACGCCCTAAATATCAGCTAATCATTTCTATTGGACGTATTTAACACAAAGAAAGTGGATTTTAACTTTTGATAAAAAAAACTGCCTATACAAGTTATAGTCAATAGAAAATTTCATTTGTTCACCTATATTTTCATTTACTTTCAAAAATTTAAACTTACGTTGCATTTGAGTAAAACAACTTGTGGTTTCCCAATTACTTTGCATATTCAATGTTAAATCATAATATGCACTTAACTGTACATCATAAACACTATTCGGTTCCAGATCACTAACTGTATACGTATAACCAGAATGTAATGCAGCATATGTTACACTGACACTACGAGCTGGAAATTCCAAACGTTTAATTACACCAGCATCATCGGCGAATTTCTTGGAGCCACCAATACGCAACTGTAAATTTTCGTAATGAAAATATATACAAATAGTATTACGTGTTCATTTACATTCACTATATAAAACTTGTGAATTTTAAATTTTATGGTGGTTTTCAATTTGACAATGTTTGCAAGCACTATTAAATCGCTATATTATTTAGAGATATCTTAAATACTCTTAGGTATTTGTCAGCAAGCCGTACAGTGAATCTTAGGTTGAATCGATGGACCTGATGTGTTTCAAATCTGCATCATCTAGCGTTATAGTTAGAGTTGAATGCCAACATGGATAAAACTCGGGTTCGCGTTATCTATAAAATTTGATGAGCACAGAGGACTTAGACAAACATGACATTACTTATTACTTAGTAATCGCTTACTCTCAACTTATTACAATTAGTCATATACTATCTTCAATCCGAGGTTTATTTTCATATTTTTTCTTAAATAAATGGCGAATGATGTGTATATATTGATTTACAGGTAGGCATTACTAAAGAGCATCGACCTGATATGAAACAGATTTCTTATATAATCATGTATTCAATATAATGTGTTTTTAAGTATATTTATCACTGCGTTAATTGTGAACATAACAGTTTCAATTATTGATGAAAATACAACTTACAGTAAGATTTCAACTAACTTAGATGAAATACATCTTGATGAATGTATAGAGAAATAAAGGATACTACAAAAGATACACTTCAGTTATTGTGTTATTCAATTAAAGTAAACACTTAATATTTGTTTCAAACTAATCATCTCTTTATTATAATAATGAAGAAATACGTGTTATTACTAATCTTAAATATATTTCAGTAATACAACACAAGAAACATTCAGTTAATTTTATTACCAGGAAAAATTAATGATAGAACTAATCAAATCAACACCAAAAAAACACTTCCCACCCTCCCTCTTGTTCTCAATCAAAAATTGATTTATTAAACCAGAATCTAATTTTTAATTTTTATTTAAATGAATAGACAGTATCCTTTTGTAGTGAATAAAAAATTAGTAGTCTGGTATCTAATTAATAATCAAAATGCGTTTGTTTGTTTGTTTCTTATTCAATTAAACAAATGAAGTCCTAACTCTATCGACCTGAAAAGAGTTAAATAAAAGCATATGTCTATTGTAAATGTTGAATAATTTAGAAATGAACAGAGTTAGGTTGCTAACGGTATGAAGAGAAAGAAAAAAAACGTGCATATATCTATATTTGCATGCTTCATTGAACATCTAGTAGGATTTGTTTATATTCAAAGGTTTATTGATCATTGAAAAGAAAGTCTGATCATTTAAAGTATAGATAAAAACCAGTATGTACTGTATAAATGCTTCATTATAGGAAGTCATACATGTAATTTCATACAAGAAAGGATCTAAAACATCGATATCATTCAGTTGGAATCAAGTGGTCCACTTAATAAGCTTCAGTAATATCATAATATAGTGTGAATATTATCTGATACAATTGGTAAGTTAGTGTTACACTACAGATATACATGACTGAATTAGTCATTATTTTTTAATAGAACTTAGTGAAATTCATCCTTGAAGCTAATCAGAATAAAGTTGCGGTAATTGCTCATCAAACAGCAGATGATAAAAGGGACTTCAAGTTTAAAAATATTCTCACAAAATAACCTTTATTATTTAGTTGAAGTCTCAGTGAAAATACTAGATCTACGTTTCAACATAATACATTGTAATTAAATAAAATAATCGATTTTTATGTAATGATAATGAATTGTTTTTTACAAAGAGATATTATGGAGTGGCGAAGTAAGGTAGATATATGGGTCTGATTCATCAACAAAGTCTATAAAATATGGTTCCGATTGTAACAGCTAGATGATGCTTATCTTTTCAGTGATGATCTACCACGTTTCGTTTAGGACAATTCTGGATAGGTCTGGCTACATTAATACTAGAATTTTATCATTCTCTTGTTAACTAGACACACATGTTGATTCTTGTCTGTTAATTATTACTCACTTATTTGTCGCTTGTCAGATTTCCATAAGATATGATCATATTTCTAGACTGTCAGCTTTGTTTAGGGTCGATATTCAGCATCGTTTTCAAAACTTAAAGTGTAGGGCAGTGGTAAAATTAACAGATTGCGATTTGGAACGCTTCACGATCAACTCTATATAAGACAACTAGGCAGTATCCTTTATTTTGAACAAACATTGTCGTTCAAAGTTGATTTCTTAAACTTAGGATTATTAAATGAGTTAAATTATATTTATTTTCAAATTCTATGAATTTTCTCTTTTTCTGATATTAGAACTGTATACTATAGTATACCACATTAACTCACCTATACTAGAAGCTCTCTTAGAACTCGATCAGCACCAAAGGTTAGATAAGGTGACGTTTAACTTACCTCTTCGTGTACTTTGTTATAAATAGTACGGTCGACTACTTTTTGCTACTTCCAAATAAGTGATTATTGGTGTTAATATTATCAATATCATGTTTGCGTTTCCTGTGTTATGAATAAGGTTATACATGAATAGTGTTAGTAATCTTGCATAAGTTTTAGATTTCATATCTTCATGAATAAACTGAATAATAATATGTTTTAAACTAAGTCACATGTCCATTGACTTTTTCTCTGAATTTCCTACACAAATATAATTCCTTTGTCTAGTTTCTACTTCTAAAAAACTGTATCTCAATTGGAAAACTTGAGTAGTTGAAAGTATTTATTCCCAAAATATTAAGATTGATTTCATAAAGGACGAAAATAATTGAAGTAAGTATATTAAAAATCAATAACGCAGTGATAGCCAGCAAACAAAACCACCGAGTTTGACTAGAATTAAGTACTAAACAAGCATGACAGTCACAAACCAACGATTAAGAAAATTGTAAATATCTCAGTCCTTCATGTGGTCAATTGTAGTCCATATGACTTTTTAGTAACATATCAGACTGTGAAGCCAAATGATTCAGGTTCAAACACTTCATCTATTACTGTCTCTCTCAAGATTGTAAGGTGTTTTACTGGTTATCTCCATTCGCCTTACATCAAAACATAATGCACAAGATTTCTAGTCACTTACTGATTATTACTCACATTAGAACATAATAAACAGGATTCGTTATAAATGTAAAGGACTAGATGAGCATGCCATTGAACACTATGAATTGAACAACAAATGTAAATTTGTAAATGTATTCAAGAGCCATAATACGTATTATGAGATAACAAATAATTAAAAACTTGAGTGAACATAATCTGATATTCAGTGATCTATCATCGTTGTTGATTCTTTCATTTATTAAGTAGGCAGTTTAAGTGCACTCACAAAAATGTACCATATTCTATAAATTTACATTATTCTATTTTGACTTCTAACTTTACATATAGCTTTCATTATTATCAAATATTAAGTTAAATAAAATTTCTATACAATATAAAAACCAGAAAGTGGAGCTTTTGACATTAAAGCTTATTTAGTTTTTCCCTGTTTTTTTTTCCTTTCCTTAAAACATTTGTTTATTTCTATGTAAACAATTACATTTGTGCGTGTTATTTAAAATGATAAATGATTTTCAAATAAAGTTTATAGTTTTCTTTTTTTCAACTAAACGTTTTTAAAGTAAGAATAATTGAAATTAGTAGTATAGTATGGTATTATAGTAGTATAGTAGTATACAAACAAAAATTCAATATACATAAAGTATGACCATAAACTAGGAATGCTTAAATATGAATAAGGTGTTATTGAATACAGTATAATTTGTTAAGGATTTTTCAGTGGCACTTCTCATATCAAAACATCAAATACTGAAGGGAAATTTTTGAAAGAAAAAATAGCAATAAACAAAGCTTAAGCAAACAAATAAATTCCGACAACATAAATCATTGACAATTTGATTTGGTTTCTTGGCTTGTAGAAATGTTAGCAAGTATATAAACTATTGGTGATTTACAATTCTAGATTTAGAATGAGTATATATATGTATATATATATACACTTACATAAAAGTCTAATTTATGGGTTATATTCGTGATAAACTCCTAACTAGTTGTATATACATTTTATCTATGTCATTTCCCTATTTTCTTTAATCATTTTGTTCTCTTAAAATTTTGATAAATAGCATAAAGCTCATCTATGCAGGAAGATAAGTTCCAATAAAAGTTCCGTATTATCATTGAAAAGAATACTACTATTGTTCAGTGGATGTTTTCTTTTTATAATAAAAAAATAGTAGTAGAGTTATAAACTGAGAAGTTGATTGTTAAAATATAAATGAATAGATAAGGCTTATAATATTTAATGTTTCAATGGCAAATTGATTATATATGACCTAACCTCTATGGATGAATTGAATTTTCACTCAAGCTAATAAGTAATTTGTACCATTAATACTAAAAGTCATGATGAATAATAATAAATATAAGTAGTATGTAACACCAGTTAAAAGTAGAAAACCTGGCAGCAGAAAGTTGACTAAATCGAATAAAACAGAATAGGAACAGAGGGTAATGAGAATGAAAGAACGATAAACTCTGAGACAATTAATGGACATTTTACAAATGAAGGATTGAGCGTATGGTTTTTACATTTTAGCAAATAACTCTATAAATTTGTGCTAAAATATATTTGGTCGTCCTCACCTGTGTTTTCATTTATTACAATATGTGTATTATTTGTGTAGAATGTATTTTGTATAAATGACATCCAGTTCTTGTCTATTATTCGGTTCAATAAAACAAGTTCAGGATAGTTTGATTTATAGTGCTACATTTAAGACGTTTCATACCATCAAATGAATGTTTACATTTTGAGTAACTTAAATTAGAGAAAAGGTTAGTGAACATGACAACAAACATAATATAGTAGTATATATATATAAGTTAATGGACACTGACAATATCTTGATTTTCTTAGTTCGTATAAGAATCTTTTCTTTAATTAAACGACCTCTAGGCGATTCAAATTGTTATGTTGTTTTGAAAAATAACAGCCAACCGTTCAAAATAACAATCCATCACCTTTGAAAGATTTACTCTGAGAAAAATAAACAACACGTATTTTTCAAATTAGAAAATTGTTCTCAAAATCTTAAAACAAAAAGATAACTTTTTCATGATTCTTAAAAGAGGAATGATGTATAGAATTGTAGTCACAATTGATGACTTTTAAAGTGGCAAACAATATTCCGTATAGAATACTCGGTGAAACTATAATTTATGGACGATCTTTGAGCGACGCTAAAGTGACCTTGAGAGAGTCCACCAATAGCTAGGACCAAATGAGAATTATAAATCAGTGTGAGGATTTAGAATCATGTTTTACAGTTGATGGTTAAGGTTAGGAATTATATTTAAGGTTCGACTACAGCTAAAATGCCAAAACACTATTTAGCCAAATGGACCAGTGAATTTTGCCCCGAAATCCAAGACTTGTTATCTTATACGTGATTGATTCGTCCATAAATTATAGTCTCATCGAACAATCATTTTGTATCGACCTAAATGTGACATTAAAAGATTTTTCTTATCGGAAACCGACTTTATTAGATTAATATTGTCATTTCTTAATTTCATTTGCTGAACTATAGATAAATTGAATCTATTGGGTTAAATAGCTGAAGAATATTCTTTCCTGATAATTTCATTTAAGAATGTTATACATTTGATATCTAAAAAGAACAATATATATACAATAGTACACCTTCTTCTTTCAGTTGTTAATAATAATGTTTAAATAAGAATACTTAGTTTTCAAGTATTAATTGTTTCTTGGCAGCGTAAATTGTTATAATCAGATTAATGAAAATATAAGTTGTTAAGAAACTTCGCTCAATACTACAACTTAATTGAGATTAGAAAATTACACCTTTAAATGTCAGCTCAGTATAGCAGAAGTTAAATGCTTGGCTCTAGGTCGAAGCTCGTGAGTTTATTTCTTCATGGGTTCATAGACGATTGTCTAATTAAGGTTAGCCCTCATTGTATATTATACAAATATACAACAATGAAGTCGTGTCTCTTTATTTAAGCAAACAAAAAAACACAAAGCTACTTTCAGAACGAAGTCTTAAATTAGTAGTGAATAAACTAGTTTCATATCAATTACTAAAATTAAGATTTTTAATTTAATTGTAGAAACTAATTATTTAAATTAATTCCTTATCACAATTTAGTTAAATAAAACGTTTCATACCATTAGATCCCTTAGTAAATTTACACAGAACAAGAACAACACAGTTTGATGAATATAATGAATTTTCTTTATTTCACAGGTTCTTATTTGTGGCATACAACATAATATTATAATCAATAATATGAATATAGATATTAACATATTTAGAACAACATATATAAGCGAACAATATTGTTTTCGATTAGATCCTCATGAGGATCTAATCGAAAACAATATTGTTCGCTTATATATGTTGTTCTAAATTTACATTATGGGAATATTTCAAATATTAACATATGTTTAGCATACATTAGGTTGTGAAGTTTAAATAAATGGTGGAAATGTCATCAATATCATTATAATTAAAAGAAGAAGAATAAGAACAGGGATACAAAGTGTATAATTAAGCATAGTTAGGGTGTGTATTCATATGTGTGTTAATAATGCAGAGTAAAAAGTTAGGGGTCTATTCAAAACACTCCTCAATAGAGATGAGATGTTATGCTCAAATTATCTCCTAAAAAATGGATACTCGAAGAAATTATTACGAAATATGGAAGAGAGCATTCTAAGGATGATGAACAATCAACTACTAGGAAGAAACCTATCTTCATTCACCTTCGATTCAAGGGAAATGAGATTTCAGGAAGAACTGATATAAGAGTCATGGAGGCACTAAAAATGCTCTCCTGCTTCTCAGTTGTTTTCACTATACAACACCAAGTGTTCGTTATACTATACAACGGTAGATCAATACTATTCTGACGTCCCTCCTATTGCATCTATGAATTTATAAGTATTTGCGGTAGCAAGTATATAGGATGGACAGAGACAAAAGTCTCTACAATCTTTTCTGAACCTACGACTAAAATAGAATAAAACTTTCTACAATTGCAATCGCCAGACACTTTTGGGTTAGTAGATATGAGGTAAATGTAAGCAATGCATTTAAAACAATTAATGGCTTAAAAGCAATCTCATTTCGTTTGGCAGAGTCACTCGCTATCAAACGTTTCCGACATGACCTTTGTATAAAGATAGAAAATGTAATTAGCCTTCTTTATACCATTGTGATTTTGATTCGTCTAATAACCTTAATTAATTATAAATTTTTTTTCCAACCTTATACTTAATCATTTCTCTTTGTTTTTATCCCGTCTTCTGATATTTATCTCGTACATAATCTTACTGGTGTTCACATATTTGTTTATTTTATCATATTAAGAAATTACCTAATCACTTATTAATTTCATTTCTTTTAAATAAACTCTAGATTAAATCGACTCATGAATTCAACCATTAAATTACTGTAATTTCCACAAGCCCTCATTCTGACAACTGATGAGAAACTGTGATATAGAATGAATTGATTTTATCCTACAAAACTTGTTATTCTTGCTCTGTTTAAATAAAACATTAGAAAATTATTTGACAAGTAAACTATACTTTCTATTTGAAAAATGTGAAAATAAAAATATTAAAAAAAAATACAAAGACTTCATTCACATAGTGAAAATTTTAAATCATGATTAAGTTAAAATAGTTTGTCATTGTGTTATTGCCTATTTGTTTTATGATCAAAAGAACTTCAAGTGTAATTTTTAATTAATTTAATTCACTTATTATCAGATCTAGTAAAGCGGAATTGATATTCTTGTGAATGAACAAAATTACTTTCTGTCTAGTAAGTATATTAATTAAATACACTTAATTTTAATAGTTAAAATCATGAGTCATTTGAAGTTAGATCACCATGGAAAACCTGGAAGCACTGGATGGCCGCTTCGTCCTAGTATGGAACTCCTTAATAGTGAGCATCCAAGATCTCGTGCGTGGGATTCAAACCCAGGACCTACTGGTCTCGCGCGCAAGCGTTTAATCAATAGACCGCTGAGCCGGTATCCAACGGTGTTAATGTCTAACTTCAACCAATCCACGAAATCGCGCCACCGTACACCATTTTCTTCAGTGAGCTGATATCTCACAACAGACTTGATTGGACTCCACTGGTCACTTAATTTTGTTGAAAACTTTACATAGTAAAATAGTATATCTGCTGTAACTGTTGAGTATCTTATGAATTATTGATTATTTGACTCCTAATGACATCACATCACTGAGCTATCCAAGATGGAATCATGAATAGATCATACGTTTTATTTATATTTCAACTGCTTATCTTATCGACAAAACTTATTGAAAATTTCATTTAGACATTAAGACGCTGGTTTATCGTTAGTGACAAACGTGATGATGTTTGTGATGTTGTGATACAAGCACAGATATTTCATAAAGAACTACCTTCTTTCAGATTTCAGAAAACTCTTACGAATAATTACTATTAAGGTAGCTGATGATTGTTTAACAAAGTCAAAATATTATTTTCAAAGATTTATTCTACCAATGAAAATTCTAAAAAAATAGTTGTGATATCCGTTCAATTTGAAAGCTATATTGGAATACACAATGTATACCTCACACCTTATAATCCCAACACGGCGTCGTTTCCAATCTGTCGAGTATTATGAAAACTATATGATTAAATATTCATTTTATTAACTGCTATATTTTGATGGTTGAGTCAATTGAAGCTAGACGACCACAAAAACCTAGAATCACTGGACGGCCGTTTCGTCTTATTGTGGGACTCCAGGTTTTCCATGGTGCACTAGCTTCAATTGACTCATGATTTCAACCATTGAAATTATTATAGTATCCACAAAACCCTTCTGTTATATTTTGATTAACTATGATTACGACTTGCTCTTCTCATTCTACTTAAATTACATCAAATATCAAGTTAACCTAATTAGTCACTTGTTTATAAGTAGGTCATTCAGAAAAAATATATTTATTTTAAAAATAATGTTCCCCATTTGCCATAAAAAGGAGTTAGTAACTATTTTGAAGATAGAAAATATTATTAATTTGAAAATATTGAAAACTTGATAACCTGTTGTTCATTTTCACGATTGATTAGTTTTAATACAGTACTATGTGGTTTTCTTATTATTTCGAATTGGGTTTAAGAGTAAGAACTAGAATGATTGTTCCATCCTATCCGATACTTGTCAATTTAATGTACTATCATCCAGGTGCTATTATCCAGATTGAGGTTTAAACTTAATACCTAACGATTTCAAAACTGACCCTTGATCTACTTAGTTACTAAGTCTAGATAACCATTTCGTAAAATCAAGGCACCTGTTCAATGTGTTCATATTACAAAAATAGATAATTAACAAAATTTCAATTATAAAATGCCAATAATACAAATCTTATATAAATGACAAAAACATGTCTGAAATAAATGTATTCTATCTGATATATAAATAAAATTTCATAAATACGCCAATTTTTTTTCTTCAGATTCTTTGTAAACATCTTAATATGTAAATGGATAATTATAAATGTAAAAAAATCTTGGTAACTAAAATTAAATTGGCTTTTTTTCCCTCGAGCAACAACATGAAAATAGTTAATTGAATTCCATTTAGTATTTATTAATTTAACCAGACTAAATATTATTGTTAAGAATAAATTATAATTTATTTTATGAATGCAACCAACTGATATAAATTAACTTTTAACCTTTTGTTGTTGCTAAGGTTAGTTTTGGTATCTATGCGACTAATTATAAGGATAAATCTAGTAGTTCTTAACATATACATTTAATTTAAATTTGTTTTGAAAGAAAATTTATCGAGATAGAATAAAAGAATTAGTTATTTATCGAAATGAATAATAATTTAACTAAACTATACGGAATAAAAATGAATTGATTAGAGAAAAAGAAGAAAAAAGAAAAAGGTTTCAACTTATGATGTTCTTCTATTAAATTTGTTTTGTGAGTAAATGGGTTATGAATTGGAAATCTCATTTTAACTTATAGAATTTTAGTTCACATTAAACTTGAAAAGATCACAAAATCGATAATTAGTGTTATATAACATATATTGCCAACATAGAGAATAGATGAAATCTTGATGTGTGGCAACAGATATATTTTTATCCATTTAATTATACACTTGTACTGTAAATGAAAAAACCCACTTTATTTAATACCAAATTACATATAAGAAGAGATGGATGGTGGCTAGCAGTGGAATCCAGGATGTGAGTTATGCTACATTTGGGACTCATCAGTTGGGTCTATCAATCCAAAAATGAATTAGAATTATATATAATCTATTGGTGGTATTTTCATCATAAACTAATATCAACTGAAGAGCCATTGACAATCTAGTAAAAATCAACTGTCCAAAACTCTAGAATCATCAAATGTTTCTCTAGTTATTATCACGTAAAGAAGAAAGCACATTATTAATATTGAGTAATCACTTTGCAGTTATAATGTCATGTTCGTTTATTCCTTCAGTGTTAATAGGATATTGATTCTAAAACCAATGAAATTTCTTTATAGTTTGGACAAACTTTATACAAAATACAAATTTTCATAACTCAAATCTTGATATGAATAAGTTTTTATTGCAACCATAAATTAGCGATATTGTGAAAAATACAATTGAAACAGTTTAACTATTTTAATTGTTGAATTCAAAAGCCAACTGAAGCTAGACCGCCGTGGAAAACCTGAAAACACTGGACGGCCCTTTCGTCCTGTTGTGGGACTCCTCAGCAGTGTGCATTTACCAACCCCTCCTCGCAAGGTTCGAACCCAGTGCTTTCAGGTTTTTCATGGTGGTCTAGCTCCAACTTACTCATAAATTCAACAAGTAAATTACTATGATATCCACAAAACCCCTCTCTGATTATAATTTAACTATTGATAACAACAATAATATTGGACATTGACTGTAAACATATTGTAGTGAACGAGAACACAGGTGGGGACAACCGATATATCTTGGTAAAATATGAGAAACATATATTGAATGCTTTATTTTCAAATTCCCATCATTTGTCGTTCACATTCTGTATGATTTTTCCTATTCGAAATTCTTTTCAAATTTCCTTCTCCATTATCCTCAACTTCATCTTGACCTTCTGATGCCAGGGTTTCCACTTCCGATTAGTGTTATATACTACTTATGTCAAAAGTAGCCTACACCACAGTATTAGTGTGAAATCTGTTAAACTGGATTTATGAGTTTATACCAATAAAAAACTGGACATATACCTTTTATTAAACTTGTTTAATTTAATTACTTTATTTTACTTTTAGACGAAATCATTTTTTTCATTTCGAAAAATCTTCCTAGTTCATGCGCCATTTGCGGTAGAATCCAAGGTGTGTTCCGTCCTGTTTAGAATTTATTATTTGGATTCACCTGCATCCTAACGTTGATATTCACGCTGAGACTAAAACCAAGAGCTTATAGCTTTGAACATCACGTTATTAACTAACCTACTGTGTTTGGAAAGTCAATAATTTAAATTATAGGTTGTTCGAAATTTAGAAGTTATTAAGTTAAAGAGTCAATACTATTCACTCACTTTAAAGCCTTCTAGTTTTTCTGTTCGTTTAGGTTGTTGCCAAGTAACTTTCACACTAGTATCATCTCCAGAACAAAATAAACCACGTACTGAGAAATCACTTTCACCATTACCGCTGGCTAGTCGACTAATTACCGGTTGACTGCAGTCACCATAACGACCATCTGGTCCACGTGATTTAATACAGATTACGTAACTCGTTTTACTTTCTAAATGACTTATAATGGCCATATTAACTGGGCCAACATCAAATGACGTCCATTGACCCGATTCATAAGGATTATTATTAGCGGAATAAAGTAGACGAAAACCTTGTATTGAGATTTGTTTACTGCCTACACCACTTTGATCTTCACGTGTTGGTATGCGCCAGGTTACTTTGATTTGATGTTGATTAATTCTTGAGGCTTGAATATCTAATGGTGGAGGTGGCACTAAAAATCATTTTTTATTTAGGGGAAAAGAAAAGAATAAGAAGGAATGTCATTTCTGAGCACTTCATTTGTGACAAGTGCTAATAGAACATCAAGTTTGAGGAAATTATTCCATTTTTAAAATACTTCAAAACACGGAACAAGATTGACTAGACATTCACTGAAAACGAAGTGCGGAATCTTATACCTATTTGTAGCTACTCATCGACCATGAGTTGAACAAACGATCTTTAAGTCTTACTTTAAGAATATTGGTTTTAAGTCACTGAGTTAGGATCTAGTAGTCCGCAGTTTTATAATCTCTCAATAGCATCTGAATCTCATTTCATTATTAATATGAAATAACTCGACGTAATATTTCATTCGTACATTTCTTTTCATAACTATTCACAAAATACTTATTTTTTCGTTTCATATTATTCATTATCTCGGCAATATTTAGTTAAGACATTGATAACAATCAGATTGTATGACTGTAGGGATAAATGATTAACCAATCAAATGTCTCATAATAGAATAGATTATCAGTTGTTATGTAAAGTTCATATTTATTTTCATTAATCGATATTTTTCTTTAAAACAAATTCCTATAATTTATGCATAAACAATGGCGTATTTATGCTTACACTCAATACTTGTACGTATATTGCTTGCACCAGACCAAGGTCCAGGTCCAGCTGAAGTAAATGCTCTAACCATAAATGTATAAAATGTTTTCTCTTTTAATCCTCTTGCTGTATATTGTCTTTGTCCTGGTACTGTCACTTTGATTATAGTCTCAGTTTGTGTTTCAGCACCAACTTCGAAAATTCTAACTTCATAACCAGTAAGTTTCCCATTACGATATTGTACTGGAGGTGGAGCCCAGCTAACTTCAACGGAACTTGATGATAGACCACTTAAGCGAACATGTAATGGACTGCTAGAAGGAGCTAGAAGAAAATAACAAATTAAGTTGAATATTTTTATTAATTATTTAAACAAAATCTAAAACACAAGTCGAATGTGAATGTATAAGGTAAACTACCCAGACTTTTTTTAAACATATTAGTTTTAGTGTATAAGTACAAACTTATCTCTTTATTATTTATATTATTTTTCTTTCCACTTTATTTGATGTAAGTTATCTGATGAGTTGTTTGCTATCACATGAATATGTATAAATTCACAACCTAGTATGTATGTAATTAATGAGTAGCGCCAAAAGAAGAATAGGAAATAGACAAGATGATATAGTAAACAGATATCATATCAATATTTTATAGCCATTATATTTTGCTTGTTAATATATATATATATATATATATATATATATATATATATATATATATATACGCGTTTATCCATATTGAAGTGTATAAAAACAGCATCCAGTTAACATTATCATAAAATCTACTTTAACCTACGAATAAACATCAAAACCATAATCTATGATTTGATCTATGCTGGTGATGTGATAGATAAAACAAATTTTTTATAAAAAAAAATAAGAACCCTATCAGATAAAATACTACCAAGTGATATTAGCCGACTTGTAAATCGTGAAATACACAAGGGTGTACTAAGACTAAACTTGTATATAAAGTATGCAACTATCATGTGACATTTGAGATAATACTGATATATTGAATGATATTTTTGAATCATTGTTACTTTTTTCTGTTTTCTAGTTCATACTAAAGATATAGATTTTATTCCATAGCATATTATTAAATGTAATCATGATAAGTCATATTCTTTGATTAATCTTATACTTTTTCAATGGATTGTAAATTACTTATTCAGGCCTAAGTGACGCAACGTCATACATTGTCTGTGTATTATTGAACACTAAATCAAGATGAGATAATTATATTGTTTCATACTGAAAACCCCTAGTTTATAATCAATACTACTGAAACTACATCTCACACTAATTACGATTTATCATCAATTCTAGTATATCTATAACATTTAAGAAGTTCTACTAATATTGTAAAACTATTTATCCATGATATACTACTGAATAATACTAATATAAGTTCATACAAAATCCAATCCTAGTTATTTAATCACTATAATCTAGAATAATCCATGTAAAATATGAGGATAGGAATTTAATTATTTCTCTGAATTGATGATATCATTAACCATTGTATTATAGTTTGAAGGTAGGAATTTTTTTTTAAAATTATTTTTCTAGAATTTTTCACATTTATTAATTTATAGATGTTGCTTTTAATTCTAATTACAATTGGAATAAACTGAATTATGTTTGAAAGAATAACAAAATTTAAAAAAATAAGAAGAAAATCACGTGGTTGCCTGTAGTTTCAAGTTATTCTTTCATTTTTGTCCAGAACAAGTTTCTATGTACAAAATATAAAATAACTTCAGATTTTTGATAGCAAAATTGTTGTGTTTAATTAAATTACCAAAACAGAGAAATTTCTTTTTTCAGTTTGTATGTTTTACGATAATGTAGTCCTGTTTGAACTAGATGATTTGATTGGTTTGAATACTATGCTTCTAGAAGTCGGTCTTTCTGAGAGTTTATTTTATACATTGTTTGGAATTCATTTTATGGTGGTTTATTTGCATTAATATGAGTGACAATATTTCATATAATCTCCTTGATGATATATGTTCATGTATACGTAGATGAAAGTCTCATCAGCATTCTAGATCGAGGAAACTTTAAGAGTTCAAAAGAATCTCTATGAGTACCGAATGTAGATTAAAATTGTAAATCAACAACCGTACTGATATAGATTCAGTCTATTAACTCATATGGAAACGGTCAACCAACCACACGGTAAGAGGTATACTACAGAACACAGTTGATATCAATACAAGAACACATGAATTAAAAACAATTATGAAGACGAGCTATGAATAAGGTCATTTATAAGAACTGATCTAGGTTTTGTGGAGTAACTTGAATAGCTCATATCCAACTAATATAGTGGGGGATAATCTTATACACAACAACAGTGAAAGGCCTTCAATCAAGCTCAGAAAACATGACACCACCAGAATCATCCATCTGAGCTGCAGATCTATTCAAGAGGTCCTGTTAATCCACATATGCATTCCGTAGTATTATTTACGAAATTTTTCATGACAACTCTTAGAAACTAGGTAGAGATTTCGCAGAGTATTTACAATTTCCCACAACTAATGCTCATACTGTATAGCATCAACAGGGTTTCCCTTAAAATCATATATGTGACAGAAATGGTTTACTACTAAGAAAAATAATTAAATAGAAAGGTATATGAGAGTAATAGACTAATGAATGAAAAATTTTACTCTCAAATAATGAGTTGGAATGTTTTTATGTCACTCATCTGTCTTTACTTGGGCACTCATGTAGTTCATACAAATGTTGACCTACAGTCCTATATTCAAACATGTATATGATTACGGAATATGAAGACTATTTCAGCAACAACATTGAGATTACTTTTAACTAACTTATATAACTTACATTATAGTCTGAACATCAATATAGTAACTGATGCTGTTCAGTTAAACATTTACTACTTACTCTTGTTACCCCTCATCGAGGAGTATAGGCCACCTAGCAGTATTCTCCATCCAAGTCTGTCCGGTGCATACCTTTATAGTTGCTATTGATCCTTTTCATGTATGCTTCTAATTCGCGACGCAGTGTGTTCTTTGGCCATCCTCATTTTTGTTTCCCTTCAAGATTCCATGTTAGCACTTACCTTGTGATGCAGTTATATGATTTCCTCAACGTGTGCCCTATTCACTCATAACGACATTTCCTAATATACCTTTCAGCTGGAAGTTGGTTTATTCTCTCCCACAGTAGGCTGTTGCTGATGGTATCCGGCCAACGGATATTCAGTATCTTACGTAGATAATTGTTTATTAATTTTTGTACTTTTTTGATGATAGCTGTAGCAGTTCCCCAAGTTCCGTACAGTAGAAATGTTTTCGCATTCGTATTGAAGATTCTGACTTTTATATTGGTTGACAGTTGTTTTTAGTGCTATATGTTCTTCAACTGTAGGAACGCTTCCCATACTTTCCAAATTCCTGCCTTTACGTCTGCATCAGATCCTCCAAGTTCATTGATGATGCTACCTAAATAAGTGAAGCTCTCCACCTCTTCCAGAACATCTCGATCAAGTGTGGTTGGGTTGATGTTCTCCGTATTGTAATTCGGAACTTTGCTTTTTCTTTTTTTTACGTTGAGGCCTAGTGATGCAAAGGCTGCTGCTACATTTGCTTATAAAATTTCATAATACCTAACTCTTTACGTAAAAGTTATGTGATAATACTAGATTCTTCTCTCCTCCAGTAAAAACATTAATGAAAATAACAAAATTTTTTCATGTAAATTACGAAATGGTTTATATGATAGATGTTTTTATCATGATGAGAGTATAACGTGTAATTTTCTTTCCGTCAAATATTTTTGTCAGGAAAATGGGGGTTACACTGTTTGCTTTTTTTGATAAAGGTCGTTTTTATGATTAAATAGTATAGTAAGGTAATGTCCAATATGGAAACATTTTCTTATATTATATCCATTAAAATATAATTACTTTTTTGATAGATGGGAACTTATTTTTCTTCCATTCCTTGTAACATCATTTTAATCCTTATAAATATGGGGTGATAGTGATTATTGAATTTGATTAAGATCATAAACTGGTCTTAGTAAAATAACCAGTGAAAGCATGGAGGCAGTGGATGGCTATTTTGTCCTTATATGGAATTTAATAGTAGTGGGCATTCACACCATTGAGACCAGGGGTTGAGCCCAAAAACTTTGGTTTTAGTTACGAATTTTCAATCTACAAACTAATAAGCTGAGATCTAATGATATACAAGCCTAACTTCAGTCAATCCATCATATTGTGAGACCATCTTGCATTATTTTTGTTTGGTACCTTCTTCATACTGGACAATTTTTGCCATTTCTTTTTTGTATTGATTGAAATAAGATATTTACCATATAAACGATCCATTCAATGTGATACTCCATTGATGTTTATAATCAACTATATTTACATGAAACTACTTGTGTATGTACTAGCTAGATGATTAATCCGTACTATTTATGAATGTTGTTATGAATTCAATGTATATGTGCAACTTGAGAAATACTATAAACGTAGAAAATAATAAGCTATACGTTGAAATGACGTTTTGTCGAATAATTATACTGTTTATTAATATACCAGCCGAAATCATAGTGTTTTGTGCGTTTTTTAACATTTAGGTATCAAGAATACTTATAGCATTTAAAATATCAAACTTTAAATGGTTATTCGTTGTGTATGGGTCAGAAGTAAGTATACCTATATATATCTATGACTCGACTTTTTGTTACTATCCAACTGAGATTCAGTTTTTCTATTGTTTTGGGTTTAAATTGATCATTGATCTTTGTTGGTGTATAGGCTGAACGTTCATCACGAACTGATATCCGATGGAAAAAAAACTGTTTAAAAATCAGGAAATATTAGTTAATGGTTAGTCAAAGTTTGAAACGCGTCAAAGGTATGTATGTGGAGCAGACATTACAACAGAATCGATTTAAGGCCATTAAATTATAATTTTATTTGGATGAAAAATAGGCCATAGTGACAATATAGTTAACATGTTTCAGTGTTTTTCTGGTTGTTAAATATTAATTTCATATTTTTAAACAAATTTTCATAATAAAAATCATTTTTACATTGAATTAAATATATATATTTTAAATGTTTTGTTAAATTAACTCACGTGCATCAGGTGTAGTCACCTCTAATTGAGCTGTAAGACCTACTGAACTTGTATTCATAAGTGCAACTTCAAATAAGTAGGTTAATCCATAACCTTTAAATTTCAAGAATAGTAAATAGGTTAGATTTTGAATATATACTATGACTTCAATAACTAGATATATCTTAAATTGATTTGAACCCTATAAATTCTCACTATCCCATTTCTTTGTATTTGATAAATTGAAATTTCTAATATTTTCAAACTAAATCAGAAATTTCATTGGGTAGTAAATTTTAACCTTTGGATGTTGATTTATTGATGTAAATGAATTGTGCTCACTGTAGAATATTAAGGTTCTCATTCACTTGATATTGTTTTATTTGAATCTTCCCATTGATGTTTAGGACTGAAATTGTTCAGTCTCTTATTGGCATATGTGCATACTGTGCGTATGCCTCGATATTGCCTTGATTTACAAGCATTATAAGGTTCTCAGTCCAATTTCAAAGAGAGAGAGAGAGAAAGCTTTTCAGAAGTCATAATTATTGATGATGAGGTAGTTGTCCAGTGTTTGTTGATTTTCAATGATTCATCTCAAATTTGGACTAACCTCTATTACCAACAATATATACAGGGAAATGGATAGTTTTAGAATGTTATAATCATTTAAAATGTAGACTGTTTTCGGAAATATTTGTATCATAGATTTTAAATATTTATAAAATTATTGAAGCGTACCAAACATTGAATGGCTGTTCCATCGACGATCGATACTGCTCATCAGTCCACATTCAAAACTGTACAGAGAATCGAACTGATGACTCATTGATCCTCTTGTGATCACAAAATTTTTGACGTAAACAATTATACACCTTAATAACGATTAGTTTTCGAGTTAAGGAGAGCCTTCAAAACGTTATCAAGGGAACTTGAGTAGTTTATAAACTACGGGCTGTTTATATATATATATATATATATATATATCAGTGTAAATGTATCGTTATGATGTATCAGTTTATAGTTATATTGAACATGATATGACCATCTGTCATCTAAACATTGATAAAAATGTTTACTCAGGCTTATTATAGTCTTCATAGTTTGTGTTTCAACAGTAAATGTAAGGCAGTGTTTCCTTTGGCAAAATACCATCAAAAGATCAAATGGGCCATATGTTAGAAAATATTAATAAATCAAATTAATAACACTTCATTGAGTTCATTTAAACACCGTTGTTGTGAAATGTAGAAAGGAGATCGCGGAAGGTGTATTATTTAGATTTAATACAAGTTAACTGATAATTAATATTAAATAGCTTATGAAATTAGATTTACAATTTTTATCTTAAATAAATTGGGTTGAGAAAACTGAATCTAGTGATTACATTGAAGTAACTAATTATCGGTTAAATTATGTATATAACAGTGCTGTGAAGGCTATTGAACTTTATTATTTCAATCACTAACTGATCTGATTTAAGTAACCAATCAAAACAAGAAAGCAATAGACAGTTGTTTGGATTTAATATAGGACTCTTAAGTTGTGCTCACTCACCACCCTACTGGGAAACAAACCTGGGACCTTCGAAGTGAGCTATCGACAGGTAGATTACTGAGTCGGCAATTGGTGATGAGCATGCTGAATTTAAATAATTTCTCAAAAGCGCAAAACCATTTATGCTGAAGAACCCGATCCTATTGTGGTGTGTGCTACTTATGTAGACATAAGTAATATACGACGCGAGTTAGGAACGTAATGTCTGGCAGCAGAAGATGGGAGAAGATCAAGAAAGGAAGAGCGGAAACACAGTGGATTTGTATGGAAACTCATGAACAATGAAAGGACAGACAATCGATTGATGTTTGCAACAGGAACAGTCAAGTTTGATATGATGGATTGTTATTTCGCAAACTAACGATTCACTATATGGTTGTTAAATTTTAATAACTAGTTCTGTAATTTGTTGTCAAATACATTCGGTTGTCCTCACCAGTGTTCTGCTTCACTACACTATGACAAAACGACTGTCATGTGCTTTCCAGTTTTCAACGGTCGTCTAGCCAAGATTATTCCTTGATGTAAACTACGAAATACAATTTATTACTTCCCGTCACTTGACATCGAGAATAAAATGTATGATTAAACAACGATTGATTTTTGTGCCTCATCAGTACTCACTACTGAATACCAGTCAGTCAGTTACAGGTAACTTATGACTTGTTACATATGTCGATCGGTTGTACTAGTCTTAGTAAAAAAAAAGGGCATTAAGCAATGTGAATTTGTTTTGAAGTGAATAAATGAATTTGCAGAATAAAAAGTGCGAAATAATTTTGAAGCTAAATATTTAAGGGAGGACGAAAGACCAATGCATTCAAGCTATTGCGAATGATTCTAAACCCTGTTAATTTGGCTCCTCAATCATTTGTTTACGGAAATTGAGGGGGCTTCAACTACCATGGATCAAAACAACAGTTGATCAGTTGGTCAACTAGTTTCATATTTCGGTTTGGCGGCCAATGTATACTGAACTGTAGCAAAATACTAATCCAGATCCTTCTTATCTGAAGTAGCTCTCTTAATATAATGACTTCGTTAATATAAATCAATTCTTAAACATTTTTTTTATAGTCATCGGAACATCTTCTGTAATCCAAGGCCGTCCACAAAAATTCAATGTACTGGAGAGATGTTTTAAAAAAATTAAGTCATTTTTAGTTTATTACTCTTGGTCTATTTTTCTAATCAACAAAAGTTTGATTTATTTTTAGGCCTTTTTTCTCAGACTACCCTATTCATAGTTTTACTTGTGTTAGATTTAATATTTTTTAATCATTTTTACTACATTTTTGACAAATTGACCTTTATAGTAGAATTAATGAGTCAATTGAAGCTAGATCACCATGGAAAACCTGAAAGCATTGGACGGCCGTCTCGTCCTTGAACTGGACTCCCCAGCAGTGTGCATCCATGATCCCGCCCCGCGATATTCGAATCCAGGACCAATCTGTCTCGCACGCGAACGCTTAACCACTAAACCACTGAGTCGGCATCCAACGTTTATGTCTAACTTCAACTGATCCACGAAACTGCGCCAACGTCCAACATTGTTTTCAGTGAGTAACTGTCTAGTGCTTCTGATGATAATCATCGTATGCTCACTAGTGACTGGCTTCGAAAGGTATTTCAAGGAGTTTTAGTGATAAACAGTGACCAGTGGAGTACAATCGGGTCAGCTGTGACATAGTAACTCACTGAAGACAATGGTGAATGTGTCGCTCAATTTCGTGGATCAGTTGAAGTTAGACATAAACAACGTTGGATGCCGACTCAGTGGTTTAGTGGTTAGGCGTTCGCGTGTGAGACAGATTGGTCCTGGATTCGAATATCGCGAGGTGGGATCATGGATGCACACTGCTGGGGAGTCCAGTTCAAGGACGAGACGGCCGTCCAATGCTTTCAGGTTTTCCATGGTGATCTAGCTTCAATTGACTCACTAATTCATCAATCTCCACAAAACCCCTTCTGATAAAAATCAAATTTTCCCTATTTGGCGAAGAATCAATCATAAGAAATTCTATAAAATTTAAACAAAAAAAATGGTACATTCTGATAGAAATTAATGAATATATTCTAACAAGATTATTTCTTGTATACATATTCTTATTATTAAGTAGCTTATGAATCATAGTGTTCAAGTGGACTTCTAATTGTTTTTTACCTAAGGGTAATTAATTAGTTTATTTCTAAAAATTCTATGGTTTTCTTTTATTGCTAATTAGTTTATGGATAATCAAGTGCACATTCTCAAAACAGTCGACTTTAAGGAATATTTCTTATGTGATGGCCCATTATTCTACCAAAACAAAAAATAAAGTATTAATTGAACCTGTAATCCAATGATCTGTAATTAAATACTGTGAAATATATATTACCTATCGTTGTACTGTTTGGGCATTATATCAAATTAAACTGATAACAAATATTTCCATCTCTTACATAACACAAGAACTATAAATAAATCAATAAAAACATATCGTGTTACACAATGGTTCAAGGTTGAATAAGAACATTTTTTGAATTTAACTAACTAAATCTGACAGATCAAATGTAATCTGTCAGATTCATTTCATGTCTGCCTATACTATTCAAACTTTTTTTAAACAACAAGTCTGTTTTTCCAGTATTGAATGACCTCCTAGTGGTATTGCCTGAGATATTCATAAATTTTGAAATCAATCCTTGTTTAACTGATATAATTTTCTGAATTTTTCATTTCGTCGATTTGTGAAGTAACTTGTTAAGGATTTATTTCTTAAGTTGTAATCCAAACGAAGTAAACTTTATTGTTGAAGTATTTACTAAACTATATACCAAAGTAAACGCAAAATATATTTCTGTAATTTTTATACAAGAAAGGTCTAGAAGTTCTGATGAATAACAAGTTAAAGTTGAAATTTTCACATTATACAATGTTACTTACCAATCCTGTCACTTTCTGATGATCTAAATGTATTACCAGTAACATTGGCTAATAATCTCCTTTGTAATAGTGGATGGCCACCTTCACGTTCTAAACTGGATCCGTATAATTCACTGGAACTTAGAGTTGTATCTGTTAGTTCTTCTATTAATTCTTGCGGACCTATCAGTCTAACAAATACTTGATAACTGATTTGTTTTGTGGTATGTAGACCTTCAGGAGGATCCCATGCTAATTCAACACATAAATATGGTAGGTCTACTTGTCCATGTACACCAGCTTGATCTGTTCGTGATAATACTGATGTTAAACGAGTTCTTTTGTGTATGTCCACAAGATGTAATTTTCTTGGTTTCATTGGGACTACAAGTTTAAAGGAAAAAAGAGTATGGTTAACATTACATTCATCATTTCTTAAAATGATTGAAAATGCACGAAATTCTTCATTTTAAGACAAGTTAATTAATACAAGGGTTATCGTTACTGAAGTCATGAATAATCATAACAAATAACAAATTAACATCATGTTCGTTTTATAAAAATTAGAGGTAAACCAAATATGGTAGATGATCTGTTGTTTTTTAAAAGAAACAATACAATGACTCAATATTGAATTATATTTGTTATTAAAGCACTAGTTTTTATTATTCATTTAATCAGTAGTTTGATAATATTCAGTAAAAGGAACCATACTATCATTGTTAAATTACTATACAAATGTTCATTTCTGATCAATCTTCTGAGTGAACGCTTGAATCGGTTTCTTAAGCTCTTCCAATAACCTCAGGCTAAATCTGCACGACAAATTGAATACGAGAATAAAAGGCGAAAATTAGGGAAAGAACGCTTTACTCCAATGTTCGTTTATGAACAGGAAATTTAGGGTATTTACAGCGTTTCAGATGACCTTGGGCTTCCGGAAGGTTCCAGAACCCTACTAAACATAGTAGCAGAATAAGTGATCATCTAATCAGAAGTAAGACCCATGACTCTTCACTTTCCAGGTGTTTCTGAGAAATTTCCATTAAATGCTGATTGGATAGATTGTTTCCTAGCAATTTCAGTGCCCCCTCACTGGATAATTTTCGAGGAGTATTCTGAATCTCTCCGACAATTTCATTTGTAGTTTAATAAAAAAACATATAACAAAAGTATTTTCTTTATCGCTAGGCTGTAATATAAATTTATTACTTTCTTCGTTATAAAAGTTGAAATGAGTCGCAGGATTTTTGAAAGAAACAAAGACGCTGAACAAAGTGTTTCACTTTTGTCTGTTGTCTTCGCTGATATTGTTCTATGCAATAATTTATAGTCGCACAATTTTAGGTGCGTTTTTTAAAACTTTAACAAAATGAAAGATACAACTAACGTAACATAAACAGTTTTTAGAAACTTAAAAAATTAAGAATTTATAGTCAATGCATTTTTGATGAGGAATTTTATAGATGAATAATAATAGTAATCTATGCGTTTCAGTCACCAAATGTAAATCAATATTATTATCATAGCTAAACCACCGTCAAAAGCTTGGAACCATTGGACGGTCGTTTCGTCCCGCGATGGGACTCCTCGTCAGTACGCATCCACGAACTCGAGACCTCCGTCTTCGCGTGCCAATGCACAACGTCTATATCAGTGAGTAGTCATCTAATGGCATACATGTCTCACTTCAATCAGTTTCACAGTTGTGGACTTAAATCAACCATATCTAGTGTGAAACAACTATCCACCGCAGGTAACTGATGAAGGTCCCACAGTATCTTGAATTACTTGGAGTTAAACATGTGCAGCATTAGTTGCCAGTTCATTGGTATGGAGATTATGTGCTAACGCGCGAATGCACACTGCTGAGAAGTTCCATACTAAGATAAATTATCTGTCCAATCCTTAGTGGTTTTTAATGGTTATCTGACTATTATTAATACGTGACGTAAACAATGAGGTAAGTCTAAAAGATTTAGAGTATGTTTAAAATTTAAAAAATTTCGTAATTTGTTCAAGTCATATTATTTATTTAGCAGTTCGATAATCATGGGCTAAACGGTAAGTTTAACGTATTTTTAAAAATAATTCATCCAAAAATTTAATCTTGTCAGTGAATCAGGTCAGAATTAGTAACTAAGTGGTTGAGTGTTTTATGTCTAGACTTCTATACAACGGAATAAGAAGTTGTGTAATGAAAATACTGCCTTAGCTAAGTTATGTTGACTAAACATTTCAAGTAATAAACATACTTTAACTAAGTAAATAATTTCACTATTTTCCATACTGACTGATTATTAGAAATTGAAATATAATGTTATTCATTTTGTTGAATAAAACAACAACCGAGAGATGTACTACAAGATAATTTCGAAGAAAATCATACATACTACTAATCTAAGTTGGCAACTAATCCACAATAAGTTACGTTTGGTGAAAAAAGCGTGTTTTCATTCCCCTTATCTTACATCTAATAAATTAAGTTTTTTCCCAAAGATTCATATGGTTAGTTACATAACATGTTATAGTTTAACTGTTTACAAATGAAAAGAGATAATAATCTTATTGTACAGTAAGTTGGAAATTGAAAGTGGACGAATGCCAATACAGATTGTATGTTGATTGTGGGATGGAACATAATCTATCCTTTAAGCTTCATATAAAGTATCTGAAACTTATGTAATTTATTTTATTTCACGTTAACAGAAACCAATTAACAATCAATCATAATTATATAACTAGACAAGTCAGATTCAAGTGGTCAAATTTAAGGTCAAAGGTTATATTATACACTTGATGATCAAAATATACAGGTAAGTATGAGAAGGGGTTTTGTGGAGATTTTGGTAATTTAAATAGTTGAGATCATGAGTCAATTAAAACTAGACCACCATGGAAATCCTCGAAACACTGAACTGCCTTTTCGTCCTATTGTGGGACTCCCCATTCTGTCATGAATTTAGGTTATAGAATGTAATGTACTGAAACTAGTTATAAGAATTTAACTAAAACATCAAAAGGTGATTGTCGACATGTATCTTTTGTTAATTAAATGTAATTCAGTGCTATTTAACATAACAATACATTACAATTAAGGCATGACGAACAAACTCTCATTCCAATTGGTGTTCATTACTAAACGTTTTCAATAGTAGGAATCAGATCAATTTAATTTCTCATTGTAGACTTAGACGTTATAACTAGGCTTCTATATTACAACACTTAACATTTTAAATTCGCTTGGTGGTGTTTTACTTGTATCTTCCAATTGTTATTTAGGACTGTAATTAATCAGTCTCATGATGGCATATGTGTGTCCTGTGTGGATTGTCTCTATATAGAGTTAAGTCGCAAGCTTTTTAAGCAAAGATGGATAGTGACTAGCAGTGGAATCCAGAACGTGCGTTTCGTCCTAAGTGGATAACGCGATGGCGTTTGGAGCGAACGTTACTGGGTTCGAATTCCAGAGTGAACATCAACTCAGAGATGCAGGTACATCCAGCTGACACTTAACATTTTAGTTTGTTATATATTTGATGGGTTTTGTGGATATTATAGTAATTTCAATGGTTAAGATCATGAGTCAATTGAAGCTAGACCACCATGCAAAACCTGAAGGTCTACACCCTAACTGACCAGTAACTGATAACCAATACCGTTTTTTCTAGTAATTATTTTTGACTAAATTCTTTAAACTAAGTTACAACTTGAGTACTGATGTGAGTACTTTCAAGTCCCGATCAATATATTTTAATATTAAATAACTGAAAGTAACTTATTTCTCTTCGCAGCTGAAATTTGTTCAAAAGGTACATCTACAAACTTCTAGAGAGTTATATTAACCACAACATTTGTATATATATCAACCACAGTAAAAATGAACTCATTGAATTGGGATAGATATTTAAATGTATATTTCATGCACTACTACACGTGTGACAATATTTTTTTTTAAAAAACAAGGCTTCGAAAATGGCATTTCTCAAATACGACATTAAAAATGTTATATTAATAAACCCTTTATTACGTTCACCCATTATTCTTTTTCGTTGTTTATGTACCGTTTTAAATTGAATGTTCGGTGTGAAAAAAAATGTATTTTCAGTTTATTCTATTCGTTTATATAGGAGAGTAATTCTTGTTAAATTTATTTAGATGATTAAGAAAGGTCAATAAAAGAAACTTATTGTGAGGACAATAGAATAAGAAATTTGATCAATTTTAAGGTCATTAAAAGTGAGAAATATCTAAAAATAATATTTTAGATAAAAATGTAAATGGAGCATAGTAACTTATGTCAAAGGCTGGATTTAATTCGAGTCGTTGAAAACCAGAAAACATAAGGTGTATATGTATATCATCCAAGCACGGGACTCTTCAGCAGCGTGCATCCATGGTCGAACCTAGGACCACTGAGTCATCATCTAATAGTTTACACTTTTAGCCACCATCGATTTACTATGCCATACAGCAATCTCCCGCTGTTATTGGCAAGTAATTGCCTCAAATTGACTGGCTGTAGCTTCTTATTAGAACTTTGAAAACCACCTCTGTAATGTAGTCAACAGTAGTAATTTGATTATTAGTTTGTAGAGATTGTTGAGTTTTACATCCTTAATTAAAAACATTAGTCCTTGACGAAAATCATCAAACTCAATAATCTTTACAAACCTCTCGTGTTAATAAAGTAATTTACTTTTATGTTTGTAGGGTTTGTTTAATTTAGTTACGGTTATCATTATAAAACTGCACTTGTCAAAAAACAACAGAATACTGAATAAATGTTTCTTTCTAGCTAAAAAATGTTTTAACAATGTTTAATTTTACGTTTATTCAATGAACATCATATCGTTCATTGGTTGATATAATATTTCTTAATTTAGTTTTCTCATTTCAACTCATTGTTGGTTTGATTAGGTTGTTATTCAATGTAATTGGTTCTTACCGGTGAAAAATGTTTACAAACTGAAGTTAGTGAGTCATCTAATAATCATTAGTTCTCGATTTAGATGATCGCCAAAATAACCAAATTTTTATCATATCTCTAAATAATAATTATTATTTTTCGTAAAGGTTAGCGAGACAATTTTGTCTATATGAATATTAATAGTTGAAATCATGAGTCAATTGAAGCTAGATCACCATGGAAAATCTGGAAGCACTGGATGGCCATTTCGTCCTATTGTGGGACTCCTCAGCAGTGCGCATCCACGAACCTGCCTCGCGGGATTCAAACCCAGGACTTGCTGATCTTGCGCGCGAGTACTTAACTACTAGGCCACTGATCCGGTATCCAACGGTGTTAATGTCTAACTTCAACTAATCCACAAAACTGAGCGACACATCCACCATTGTTTTCAGTGAGTTACTATCACAAACGATAAATTTTAACTTCTCAAAATTTCTGTACCTTGAATTTATACTGGAACATTTTCTTTTCGTATTTAATTTTAAAGAATTAATGAAACACAATTCATAACAGTCTCATAAGCTTAAGTAACAGCTGCGATGTGATATTACATGCAGTGTTCTGTGATCGTCTGACACTATTATTATACCATTATATGCAAATAAGCCATAATTTATCCATATTCTAATATTGATATATTATCATATAGTTTGCATAAAAATATATGAAAATAATTAAACTTAAGATAACAGCTGGCAATTAAATTCACGTAGTGAGGATTTTCTTGTTGGAGTTTCATTATATTCCAGAATCAATGTTAAATTCTGATGAAACACTTCATTTCTGCGTTACAACAAAATGAAAAGTTCCCCAGATCTATCGGTTTTGTCTCACACCCGACACGGATTGCAATACACTGATCACGGCTTCTCAGTAGAACCCTAGGTAGTCCATCCTGAAACTAATCATCAGTGAGTACATTATTATTAGTAGTAGTATGGAGATTTATGGAGATTGAGGTGGATGCTCAGTGTTTCTAAGTTTTCAATGATGATTTAGCTTTGATTAACTCGTAAATTCAGCTGTTAAAATACTACAATCTCCACAAATTCCCATGCGAATACAATTCTTTATGAAAATTAATTTAACTAAAAGATTTACTGCAAGCAATACTTAAGAAATAACAATAACTCATTAAATATGTATATATTGCTATGAAGTCCCGATTTTGGCATTAATATCAAGTCCATTGAAACATTTCTATTCCACCAAATTTATTTTTTCTACTATGAACTGTACTTTTTCTTTCATTTTTCTTTCTTTGCTAAATCCCTTACTTTTAAATGATAGACCTATCAAATTTAGTGATTTCCAATATTGATGTAGAACGATAGACAAACAATATAATATTTGAACGATTCATGGCAAATGTTTGTTTTTATTTTTATTTTTTTAATTCAAATAAGCAACTGTTAGTAACTATTCAGATTTTAGAAAAAAGAAAGAATATAAAAGTAAAGGGGAAGCTGTTATCATATTAGATACTTGAACATTAGCATCATACTTATTAAAGATCAATGTGAACAATTTATATCTTAAATCAAATTCGTGATATTTAAAAGTTAAACACTTGATTCATCATTAGACCTTCTCATGAACAATTCCACTGAGCAAAGTATTACATTCTAATGTTTGAAAACAAACAAACAAACACCGAATGTAGATACACCTAAATAGCGATTACCAGTTACAGAAATATTTAATGGTCTTTTCAACAGAAACTGTTCAATTGCAGATCTTAGAAACAATTAAAACAATGTAAGAGTACACAATCATTATAAATATATTTATACTAGTGAAACATGTTAGCGACTATCTAGAATTAGCAACTCAAAAGATAACACATTTCCATTTGACACGGAAGGTACCGAATTCAAGTCTAAATATGAAAATCAATACTGGGATGTGAGTACTTTTAAATGATGAGTCTCAAAAAAAAAATACATGAGTCTTGGATTCTGTTACTAGTCTTAATTGAAATTTAATGATTCCTTTCAATTACTATTTAACTAAAAAAGCTCATTTCGCTAATTTATGAATAACTAGTCATACTTTATCATTTGAAACTTTGTCCTTGAACTATTCACCATTACCTATCCATGAAGATAATAAATAATTAAATGATTACAATGTGTACATTTTATTTGACCTAGTTCATTGCATTTTTTTCATGGTTCAGATCATTACATATATCAACTCTTTTCACATCAATATCATTCAAAATAATTTTCTTTTTTTTTGAATTACAACTAAACTACTGATATACTTTAAGTTTACTTTAAAATATAATTACCATGTAATGTAGTTTGATTTCTTAGAATGATTTCTTGCAAATCATTATTCCCTTATAAGTTTTGTTACGTTTTTCCATTATTCCGTAATTGTATGAATCAAGAGATGGACCCTTAGTTGAAAGATTTTCACTAAGATTATAAAATCTACAGTATACTTGTATAAAAGTATATATATAAAATATAAACTACACAATATATTTCATGAGCAATAACTATTATTCCATCATCACTATTTTCCCTTATATTAATTCAATTTGTATTTATATGTCAAGGTGATTTTCCATTACGTATTGAAATTATTTAAAGGCAATGTTATAAAACTACTGATAAATGGATAGCTAGTTTGTAATACTATAGGACCCATAATAATAATAATAATAATAATAATAATAATAATAATAATAATAATATATATATATATATATATATATATATATATATATATGTCTCATCAAGAATTAAAGACAACATTATTCTTTGGTTAAGTACTATTAGTGAACTTATTACGTCAAATATTCTATTTCTTTAGGTATAATATTGAAAATGAATTTCGAAGCAATTTTTGGCAGGTGAATTTAATTAATGAATCCGATAAACTAATTTATTATTTTAACGGTTGAGTTTGTGAGTCGATCTAATCTAGATCAATATTGAAAACCTAGAAGCACTGGACGGCCAATTCATCCTAGTATAGTACTCGTCATCGGTGTGTATCTGAGATCATATACAGAAGACTCGAACCCAGTACCTCCGATCTTGCGTAGGGGATTGTAGATGAACCCTGTTGAGGAGTTCCATACTAGGACAAAACTGTCGTCCAGTTCTTACAGGTTTTCAGTGGTGATCTAGCTAAAATCAACTCGTGAATTCAACTGTTAAAATACTACGATCTCCACAAATCCTCATATCAATAATTTATTACTATAAACATATTATTTAATAATTCATCATCTTGTTCTAATTCTAATATTCTATTAGGATATAAAGAAGTCAACTTAATAATTTGGCAATTTATTCATTTATGATTTATAGAAATAAGTCTAACGAACCATAACTCCAATGTTAAGTGTATTGTCAAGTTGAAGAAAGACTTATTAATTATAAACATACAAATATCATTTAAGACAATACAAATACTTTCATTTGGGTTTAACTAAAACTAATTGAGGAACAAAATATATTGTCTATGATGTTTATGAACACTCTTGTCATTTCCTATTGGTTAATTCATCTGAATTATCAATATAATTTTTACTATAGTATTACTATAGTACTCAAGGAAGAAAGATTAATCCATGAAACATTGGGCTACAAGTCAATAACTTTGTACATATTCCAATGTATCATAGAATAATAAATTAACATTGAACAAAATAAATGTTTATGAAATAATCAGGTTTATTGAGTCCCAATTATAAAGTTATTATCATTTATAAATTAGATTCTTATCTTTCATTTATTCATTACTTATCATAGACAATGATATTATACCATGAAAAAAATCTTAATATTCAATACATATGTTTATTCAGTTGATGGGTATAAGGAATCATTAAACAGTTCTATATTAAGAAAGAGTATTTATTCAATATTCCCATAGTTTTTAATTTTAATCTATGATGTAAACAAACCTTGATATTTAAATTCACTTGATATTCTTTTACTTGAATCTTTACATTGATGTTTAGGAATGCAATTGTGTATATTGCCTCGATATAGCCCTTATTCACAAGCATTATATATAAAGATGTGTAGTGGCTAGAAGTCGAATCCAGAACGTGCGTTTCATCCTATTTAGGACTCATCAGCTGAATGTACTTGCACCTCAGAGTTGACGTTCATTCTGGGGCTCGAACCTTGATATTTATTTATAAATCTTATTCAATTTTCAAGAAAAACAATACTCCCTCTTTGTAGGTTTTTATATTTAAAAGTACCTAAAAGTCATATAATTTATCTTTATTTCAATATACATAAACATTATGGGTGGGCATTAATCATCATGAAATAGGAAAAAAAGGAAAAAAAATAGAAGAAAAAAAACTGAGGTAAGATAATTATATACTAAGATTAGATTCCTACTGAAACTATCATAGATTCAATTACATTGTTTTGATGAATTATCTTAATTTTTAATGTATATATATATATATATATATATATATATATATATATATATATCCATAGTATTGTTAGTTAAGGACTGGTGTTTATGTATAAAATAAATTCAATGTAATTGAACCTTTGAAAGTAAAAAAATTGAAGATGACTCATATTGATAAAAAGTTAATCCCAAATAACTTTTAACTTAAAATGAGGAACTACAGTTATTTGTTTCATTATGGGACAACAACAAAAAATAAAAGAAAATCGGGATATTTATTTTTCTTAAGAAATACTAGGTTAGTTGAAAATTGTTAACAATCATTATTACAGTTACCACTACTCTTATTACTAGTCCTGTGGTGTGCTTTATAAGTATTACATAGCAAAGGTTAAAAGTGAAATGTTTACCAGTAAAAGATTGGAATTCAGAGAAGAAGAATGAATGCAGAAAACAATCAGAATAATTACTGGATTGGGAGAAATGATGAATTATGTAAAGGACAACTCAAGGAAGATATGCAAATGATGTATTTATTGGATGATTTTGATATTTGATAAAGGCACTGTGTGATTTTGTATAGAACAATAAATTGGTTTGTCGTATCTGAGTTTCATTTACTACGGTAATAATACAAATACTTGATTTAGCCAGTTTTTTTAGTCCTATGAAAGCTGTACTTTTTCAGTTATCTGCTTCCGTTTACCACTTGAAATAGAATTTTGTACACACTAGAAGTGGAGACACATATTCCTCAGTTACATGATAGACAGTCTTTGTATTTATTATGCAAAAAAATGCTATTTCTAAAATCAGAATGTTTATCAGTTGCTGTCACACAAAATTTTCTGTACTTACATTGGAGCACTTTGAAAATAGAACAGAACACACGATCTCGTAGGGAATTTTACCAACACATGAATATCAATTCGAATTGGTTTCATGTTTACGATAGTAATTTACTGACTTTAATATGTAATAAGGGGTTCAGAGTCTTGTCAAACCATTGGAAGTTTTTATAACCCATGGTCATTATATATATAGGCTTTTATCAACAACATCGGTACCATAAACTCATGATCTAAAAATACATTTTGCATGTTGGCTGTCATCAAGTTACTTTCAAAACTTACTATTGTAAACAATCCATACTACGATATTTAACCATTGTGTCTTTAACCTATGATTTCATATGTGCAATCAAAGACTGGTCATTTATTGATCATTCGTGAATATCATAGTTTTGCAATAGGTCACTTGGTCCCCGAATAGATCATTGTTCACATATCAAGGTTTAAAGCTCAATGAACCATTTTCAAATCTTAAAATGAAACATCAGTTCCCTTAAGATTGTATTTATACTTCGTTGACAATTGTAGACTAGAATGAAAGGATCAGATAAACATGACATTTGATACTTTTCAATGATCTATTACTTATAAATTCTATTAAACTTTTTGAAACTGCTTAACATATGTTGTTTCTTTACTTAATTTATAATAAGATGTTATCTTATGTATGAATAATGTGTAAAATTAATTAAATAAAACTATGGAATAATCAATAAACTCTCAAACTTTTCAACTTTTGTATCATCATATTAATCTTGAATTTTATTTTTTGTTTTTTTGAAATACAACATTTCATAATTTATATTACTGAAATTCGAAATTTCAGTAGTGAATTAATCATTCAATTAAATCATGATCATTTTGTAATTATGGAAACTAGATAAAATGTATTGATTTTATATATTTTTAAAAAAAAAACTAAAAACATTTTTGTGTTGGAATAGAATTTATTATTAAAAAACAAAGTTCTATTAGTTCAACAAGTAACGTTGTATAATTGAAGCTGATATACAGGATAACTTTATTATTATTATCAAAATAAGCTGATTTTATGTAATAAGTGATGTTGATACTACTCGGATACAAATATGATAAAGCATATGTTTCAGTTCATCAAATATATATATCTTTGTGTTTATCTAAAGTTCATATGTTGATTCTTTTTACTTTGTTAACATTTCAATATTGTTCGTTACTATAAAAGGTCATTCAAATCAAACTTTTTCTGAGGTTACTTTAAGTTGTATTTAGTGACAACTTATAGTATATCATTGTTAGATTTCATTTGATAAACACTTTATATAAACGAAGAATAAGTTACGTAGTAAACCGATTTCGAAAGTACAGTCTTTGAAATTTAGCTTGTAATACACGTCATAACAAATAAAAATTCTTATTGATTCACTAAAATTCATAATTAATTGTTGTGTGTGTATATATATATGACTGTAATAGGGTGTGTTTAATTCAAGGGTGAACTAGTTATTCAGATTAGTCTAGTTATCCTAATACAACTACAGTCATAGAACAATAGATATTTTTTTAGAATTTTTACTTTTACAATTACTAATATATAGATTGAAGGCAATCAGAAAACAAGTATGGACTTAAATTCCATACTTAATTAATACACTTCATCAAACTGATCTACACCGCATGTGATTTTAAACTATCGCTTAATGTTAGAGTCAGAGACGGTACTATGAAAGTATTGTAAATACTGTAAATTATTGATTTTTAACATTAATAACTAAAAATATCCTGAGTGCGGGATCTTGGATGCGTTCTGTCTAGAAGTCCCATACTTGAACGAAACGACCCTTCAGTGCTTTCAGGTTTTCAGTAATGGTCCAACACTGATCGATTTATGATATCAATCAAAACTCAACAATCTCCACAACCCTATAGTGGTAATTCTATCAATGTTAAACTAGTCTACACTGTAAAGTAGGATTTATGGTATGACAGAATAGACCTTAGTGAAGTAACACTTTTCTACACAACCAATAATGCCAACTATGTTCATCGTTATGTCTGGAAATTGTTTGTTTCATTCTTCAAAAACAAACAAGAGAGATAGTTTGTAATGTAAAGAAGTCAATTAACAATACAAAGTAAACCGATTCCTATTTTAATCAGATTTCTCTTTAAATCAATTAGAATTTATTTATTATTTCATATTACTTCATAAATTTTAAGATATTTATCATCATGGCAATTAGATTGAAGCCACAAACATTTAATGTATTAGCAACTGTAAACAAAGTTGATTTACCATCGAACTATAAGTAAAAATATACATTTTGTTTTCTTAATTATACAATTACGAATAATTAGTTGGTGGTAATAAATTTTAAATAATAAATAACTCAATTTGTTGATGAATCGACAACCAAATGACCGTAGAAATAAAGTGTATAGTGATTAGATTAGGGTAAGGTGATTGACAATTATGATAATATACATAAAGAAAAAAAATTAACTAGTAACTTAAACAATCAATTTTTTTATGAAAATAAACAATTTGGGGTAGTTTCCATTTAATATTTATTGACTTTGTTTGTTGTGCCTATTGTTGATGTTACTTAGTATGAAAATTTTAAATAATAGACAGGTAAACATATGGAATGGACTGTTTACACATGTAAAAAATAAACAGATATATATATATATATATATATATATATATATATATATATATATATAACTTGATAGACATTTAGCTCTGTTCACATGGTGATTTTAAGCCTACAGTTTAAACTTTTGGTTATTTCACGAAGAAAGATATTCTGTTTCATATCTTAAAATATTCTCTTTAAGATGAATTAACTTATTATGTTATTAGTTGACTGAAGTTAACTTTTTAAATGTGAACTGTTTGATTCCCCAGTTTATTATTAGATGGTAGTGAATTAATGATGAGATATAACGATTTTAGTTACTGGAAAATGTAGGAGTCATGGCTATAATCAGAATCATTTATTCACTGTACTTTTTAATAAACATTGGCTTCTCAACACAAATCATTTTGTTATGATAATGAATATCGATTTATTATTGGAGATAATATTTCCAAAATAAAATCACAAGTCGATTTACCAGAAGGGGTTTTGTGGAGATTTTAGTAATTTCAATATTTGAAATCATGAGTCAATTGAATCTAGACTACCATGGAAAACCTGAAAGCACTGGATGGCCATTTCGTCCTAGTACGGGACTCCCCAACAGTGCGTATCCACGATCCCGCCCCCCCCCCGCGAGATTCGAATCCAGGTCCTATCAGTCTTGCCGTGACCAGTGGAGTTCAACCAGGTCTGTTGTGAGATATCAGTTCATTGAAGAAAATGGTGAACGGTGGCGCAATTTCGTGGATTGGTCGAAGTTAGACATTAGCACCGTTGGATGCTGACTCAGTGGTTTAATGGTTAAGCGCTTGCGCGCGAGACTGATCGGTTCTGGACTCGAATCTCGCGGGGCGCCGGATCTTGGATGCGCATTGCTGAGGAGTCAAGTGAAAGGACGAAACGGTCGTCCAGTGATTGTAGGTTTTCCATGGTGGTCTAACTTCAATTGAATCATGATCTCAACTATTGAAATTTGATTTATATTTAAAATTTAATCACTGTTCAATAACTAAGTTCTGTCTATTTTAGAATTTCTATATCTCTGTTTGTCAGAGATTTATAAATAAAGAAATAAATATTAAGATATAAAACAATATTGAATTTTAATCTACCTACCATGTTGCAGTTCTGGTTACTTTATGAATGGTGAATTATTTTTTAATCCTTATTTGAATTATAGGTAATAAATTTTCACTATATTAGATTGTTAGATAGCTTGACAGAGAAATTATCTTTAATATCATAGATACAATTTTTAATACAAATATAATCAATAAAACAATGAACTGAATGCACTGTAGTCGAATAGAGACTTGATGATTTATTTCATATGCTTAAGATGTATTGAATGTTAGGACTATTTACCATATTACATAATGATGTTCAGTACAGTGTCATTTGTTATAGTTATATACATGTAAATATATATAATATTCATTTTTGAACTGTCTTTTAAAGTAGATATTGTTATTATTTAGAAAGAAAATGAAAGTTTTGAGAATTAATCAACTTGGTCTAAAGCACTATATCTCAATAATCTCCATCATGAACCATAAAAATGATCTATTCTCTCAGTATCATTGTTTTCTGATTAGATGTGTACAACCGAATATATAATCATACCGAGTTATAATTGATCTACAAAATGATTATATTATTATTAAGCCAGATTAAAATAACGAGTATTAATATTACTACTACGCCTCATTTGGTATATCTTCTAATAATTTATACGATAAATAAATAACAATGTGATTGATTGAAACATTAAAATGACCAAAACAATATCACTATGAATAAATATAAGCATATGTTTATAGGTACATATATTGGTTGATGGCTATTTACATGGTAATATGGACACATGTGCGTGTACAATAATCAAAATGTTGGAAATTATTTTAAACACATAAACAACATGATTTTAAACATGCACACACAAAAAAATCTTTCTCTTTTTTTCTTAAATTTTTTTGTTGTTCTCGTTGTTAAGACTTGAATTATGAAAAAGAATAATTCCTCGAAATTTATCCACATAAAAAACTTAGTACACTTAGTTCATTCACTTGTGACTCGTTTTCTTTTCTTTCTTTTGACAAGATTTCTTATCTATTTTTATTTTTTCAAAAAGAAAAAAGGAAAAGAAAAACATGGTAACCTAATAGAATGAATTTTAGTTTCAAATGTAATTCGGATAGACATTTTTCGTGCTATATATATATATATATATATATATATATATATATATATATATATATATATATATATATATATATATATATATATACTGTGCTTGAATATATACCAGCAGTTTTATGATGATTATTGTCGACAAGATGCTATCTTGAATTTTTCTACGGTGTTTAAGTACTGAATCCAATTAGTGATTTAAATCATAAACGATTGAATGGCTGAATAAAGAAGTAGATTGAATGAAACATATGTGACTGCATAAGGTGATCACCACAAGAAGGTGGATATATATATATATATATATATATATATATATATATATATATATATATGAGTGGAGAATCACTTTATTTTCTCTATTTTTTCGATTGTTAGTAAGAAGAACTGATCATTTAGTTGAGTTACTTTAGCCTGTTACATTTCTTTTCATTAAGGCTAATTAAATATAAATGGAAGTTATCTTTTTCCAAATATTTATTCAAAGTATATGAGATGTTACATACTAAAAATTATATATATTCAAGACGAAAAAGGTTATATAACTTTATTGTTAGTTGAGTTATTCGATGAAATATCGTATTGTACTCTTAAAATCCGCCATGTGGTAACATTTTGTACCCTCTTAGTATTTATATTCTTCGTTCAGTTTATTAGTACCTTATGGTAAACATTCATAACTTCAGTTAAAAGTAATTAATGCATGTCTTTTTCTCAAAATGATGTTTTTGGCAAGTAAAAAGTTAAAAAAATATGTTCACAGTTGACTTATAAAATGTTAATCTGAAATGTTATTACTGTGGCAAGACTATAAGTGGAACAGAAAGAGACTGAAATTCGCACAACAAAAGATGAGGGTTAAAACATAGGGCAGGTGAAGATTTTATTCACCCTCAAGAAAAAAATGATGATAACTTATTCACCGAATACACTTAATAATATACAGATTTAATAAGCATTTAATAATTAATCAATCTACATAACGGAAAATAGTGAGGATAGAAAAATGAGTTTTACATTGGAATTATGGAACCAAATATGATCCTACTGAGTAAATATCTCACTAAATTAAAACACAAAAAGGTCCTGACTATAATACTGAATGAATATCACACAAGAATGTTATACTGAATAAATATAACACTGAATTCAGGGTGATCTCTCATTTTATTCCATCCCTGCATTAATCTTTGTATACTTGTTGACATTTATTATCAAATTAAGGAAACTAATTAACCACTAAAGATCTCAATAAGACATTTCACATGAAGATCAGTAATTATTAAATTATTCAAACTGTATAACAAAGTTCATTTCATACAAGGTTATATTTAAATATAAACTACCGATCAATATACATAACAACTTGAAGGATTAACTGGGTAAAAATGACAAACCCAAGTAAAAGTTAGTTACATGTTATAAATTCAAATTCATTTAATCATTGCTTAGTTAACTAAACGATGTGAATACATTTCTGATGTAAACGTAAGCTCAATTTTTGTCAGGAATATTGAATGTTGGAAGTCATTGATTCAAAAAAGAGTTGTGTATATTTTGCCAAATAAATGGAGTGTGGCTAACAGTAGAATATGGGACAACCGTTATGCTTTGTTTAGGACTCGCCAGTTGGATGTATCTAGATTCTAGAGTCGTTGTTCATAACGAAATTCGTATTTAGTATCTCTCGCTGGTGTGTTGTCCTCAAACGTAATAAGTTCAAATACCAACTAGCTTGTTCAACGGGTAAAATGTTGATACAGCTCTCAGTAAGATTTGAAAAATCCGCTTACTAATACTTTAGTGGAGAGGAGGGTTCATTTTAAGGAGTTAGATTTTTGGTTACTAAGTCCTGGGTTCAAACCGCACTTCACGTACATCGATTTGAGCAATCAAGTAGTATCATTGGCCCTTACATTCAGAGTGTGGTTTATATCCTGGTGAATGAGTTTGTACTATTTTACTCCTAAGTAGACATTGGTAATGAATGGCCTCCGTTACCAATGTCTTGAAGGAATTTCCGTTACCGTAAGTTTCTCATTTTGATACTTTGTTAAATCGGTGATGTTTACTTTTGTAGTTAAGGTAGAGTAGAATCCTCAATATAACTAAGTAATCTCGCATAAAACTGTCTTCATTCAATTTTAATTTAGGAAATGCATTTTTACATCGAAAAAGGTTTCAAACATTTTTATTGACTCAGTTTCATAGGGGTAATGAATTTGCATTATGAGGGGTGTCGGACTAGTTCTTACTTAAACTGACAAGATTAAAAATGAGCTCACAATTTCTTATCTGTTTAGAAGAAAATGTCATGAAGTTGTTATTTTTGCCAAGTAAGCAAAATTGTAAGTAGTATTCATCATATTTTGACCTTGATTCAGAATATCTACGTAATTACTTCTTTCGAATCAAATACTCCTCGATAATTTGCATCCACAACTCAGTTGTAGGTCTAGATCAATACCTTACGATAGGGTGGTGAGTGTTTAACCATTGGAATCACTTGGTTGATAGCCAATGGTAAACAGTTTTAATTTTAATTAATTCAACCTAAACACTAAGATAAAACCCCTACGTCAAAAAGTGGCTTATTTTAATATTTTGCAAAACAAAAATCCACAAAAATAGAATTGATTCCATCGCTAACCATTTTTCTTTTCTCTTACTTTAAAAACTGAATCCAAGCAACAATGAACTTCATCGAATTCGACAAGTCAACAATAGCTTTACAATTAGTAATTTTTTTTATAAAAAAAGGACATTATCATTTGACGTTATTATATGCGTTTATATGAATGTGATTACTGAGTCTAGTTTCTCTTGTTGTTTAACGTAGATCTATTTTATGTGGGATAGACAATAATACATTCATTGGTGTAGCGGTTTTCTATTGTACTTTATTTTAATACAATGACATTACTTCATTTATATTATAAATGATTACCACAGTTCTATTTTATTCTTTATTGAATTTTATTAAAAATTATTTTCAATTCAGTAAAAAGTGATCAATATCATTCGTAACTCATTCATTCTCTCATGTTCATAATCATGATTAGCATAATAAAATTGTTTATGACAGGTGGGGATCTTGAGTTACAATGTGGAGAATGCCATTATTTAGACGTGTGTGTGTGTTTATGTGATTATTAGCTAATAGGCATATTACTTTCAAATGAAAAGTGCTTTTATGACGTAATCATGTGTGAAGATTAGAGTCTGGGGAACTGCACTAGTCAGTTTTATACTTATGGAAAGGGGCTTGACTACAGATGTTGATTGATACTAATGATATTACAAGATTAGATTGAAGTTAGACATTGGATGCCGACTCAGTGACTTAATGCTTAAGCGCTCGCGTGAGAGACTGATAGGTTCTGGGTTCAAATCTCGCGGGGGGATCGTGAACGAGCACTGCTGAGGAGTCCCATACTAGGACGAAACGGCTATCCAGCGCTTCCAGGTTTCCTACGATGGTTTAGCTCCAGTTGACTCATGATTTCAACTATTGACATTACAAGATATTCAAGATGGGAGGTAGTTGAGCGGAAAACCTAGACTGAGGTATTTTATCACTTGTGCCACTTGTCAATGAGGTGCATATCTAATCTTAAAGGAATATTTGAGCTCATAATAGTACAGGCGGTGTCAAACCACCAGACTAGTGTCCATATTTCAATCTTATCGATAGAGTTCGTTCAGCATTAGGAAGGACTCGACATACATGATATTGGTTACTACTCGACGACCAGTCAATTAAAAACCGTAGATAACCCTTTAACTGTCATCACTATTCATTTTTTTTACTTGTCTGCTTATTTTCTGCATTACTCAGTGGATGCTACACACTATTTTCATTATTATTCATCGGGGGTGCTTAGTTTTGTTTTATATAATTAGAAATGTGTACATATTATCTTTCTAATAAAGAACATATATGTGATAAAATGGTGCTTTTATGACGAACAGACATCAATGTTCAAATGACTAAATACAAAGAAATGATTAAGACATACTTTGTCCAGCTAAATAATGTTTGATACATGCTGAGTTCAACTTTGTATAGGATTATGATTGCACACTGGAAAGAAGTCACAAACCAGATGAAGATAATTTTTTAATGCTTCTGCATCTGGAACGAAATTGCGACGAATGTTATATTTAAATACTGTAGATTCCTCACTAAAATGTATTGACACGTTTATAATAAGAGCCAAAATCAAGGGAAATACATTGAACGATTAGCTTGCCTTGGTTCAGAACTTCTCATCAAAGTAATGGACACAATTCGTGATATTTTTTTAACCGTGATTAAAAATAGATAACCTAAAATTGCTTAATCTAAATCTAATGAATCATACTATTCGTGTTGACTGATAACTGTCTCAATCTAGAAGTGATTGAATTCTGTAAATTAAAGTTTCTATACAAAAGAACTATAAATAGATTTCTCTGGCGTAATCCCTATGAGACCTTCCAGGAGCAATTATCTTACAGTTAATGGTGTAAAGAAAAACCTTTCATAAACGGCTCTTGGTATATATATATATATATATATATATATATATATATATATATATATATATACTAATCTACTGAGCCCAGATAACCAGTAGTTCGTGCAATAGAGTAAAGTTTTATCCATTTTTGTATTGGTTGTTTGAATCTTCCCATTGATATTTAAAACTGCGATTGATCAGTCTTTCATTGGCATATGTGCGTCCTGTTCAGATCGGTTCAATATTACCTCAGGTCAAAATCATTATAAGTAGAAGATTCAAACAACCAATACAAAAATGAATTAAAACGTCACCCTATTGCACAAACTGATGTCTATCAGGATTCAGTAGCTAACTAGATAACGTGAGTGTTTGGGGCGAGCGGTGCTAGGTTCGAGTCCCGAAATGAACATCAACCATGGGATTCAGGTACATCCAGCTGATGAGTCCCAAATTTGAAAGAACGCGTGTCTTGGATTTCACTACTAACCACCATCCATCTCTCCTTATATTTACAAGTTAGTTAGCTTTCTCTTATGAGGAGAAAAATATTCACAAATGGGAAAAAAAACAGTTTTATAGATTATTCCTTTTTTCTCTTGCAAAAACAGAAATATTGAAATCTACTTTATGTAAATTCTTTTTATTGTCAACTGACTATTTTGTATGGTTGCTATAATCAATATGGGAAACTATGCTAAATGTTGGGTGATGTATACTGCATTTGGTAATTAAGTTATTGTTTCATGTACATATATGTATATATGAATACTTTAGTGTACTAATATGTTTGACATTGTGTCTACACGACGCTTACTTAACATTTAATTTAGACATTAATCGATACCAAGTATGATATTTTTGAAAGTGAACACGTTTAAAATTGTATAAGCAAAACATAACTTATTGATTGTCACACCGATTGGTAATCTCATGATAAAGTGTTTTCAATGGATTTGTCATCCAAGAAGTTTATATATATATATATATATATATATATATATATATATATATATATATATATATTTCAAGTTGTTGCAGGCGGATGCATCACAATATGGTTTCCTACCGATTGTATCCAACCGTCCGTTATAATGCTCAATGATGTTTAATAATTGATATTATTAATCACATCGTTAAAAAAATTGTTTAGTAGAAATCTATCAGTATCAAACTGTGGAAAATGGCCGTATTGGCTTCCCAGTGACTGATTTGGGAAATTTGTCATTGTTACCCTGACTATAAGTACCCAAGTTACATTACTGTTTTGTTCTCAATTTATTTGTTTAAACGATAACTACTTATTCATATATATGATTTTTATGAAAAATATTCCTAGAATTAAATCACATAATTTATGGCACTAGTAAATTATAAAGTTCAAATAGCGATTGTTTAAAACTCTGTCAACTCTTCTACGAATGAATAATGCTAGGAGAATACAGGAACTATCTTGTATTTTTCGATGGACTGTAGAACTAGTCATATTCAATATATCAATTTCAGTCATTACTGAGGACTAAATCATGAAAATTCTTCAATGCTCAGAGATAAGTGATTTATAGAAAATGGAATGAATTGATGCATATCTAATTCATTAAATTATCATCTTGTGTTTATAGATGTGAGCCTATGAAAATTCACAATGTCTTCATACAATTTAAGATAATCAATGTATAATGTAGTCAAAACCAACTGGTTCTTCACTCCTAAAACAACCCGAAAATATATTGAAACAAATAAACTTCATCTTAATTTAATGACTTCTGTTGTGAATAGAAAATTTTTTATAAAGTCAATGAACAAACTAATTTCACACACTTAGATTCAACTAAAGATACACCTAGAAAAAGACACATACATACATACATACATACATACATACACATTGTGGATCAGTATGTGAACATAAATGTTATAAGATTTAATACTATTTGAAAAAAAATCGAAAAAAGTAGTAACTAGGTGTTTTAGTTTCTTTCTTCTTAAAAAAATATGAAAATCTTTTTAGTTTTAAATTAAGCGTATTTAAGTAGTATAAAGTTGTTCATTGTGAATATTGGAAAGTTCTATTGAAATGTCATGTTAATTCCAAAATGAAAGAATTGAATTCGGTACGAAATAATATTGTAAAAAAAATATAAACAATGAGAATTTAAGTAGACAATTATCGAATAACGTTTAAGGAATAGTATTAGTTGGCACAAATGTGAGTTAGCCCAAGTTACCACACCTCATTAACATAATGAGGTAGATTTTAAGAACTGAATAAGCAATTAAAATAACATAGTTGCAGTAATACCACGAATAATTGTATATGAAGATTATATTTCAATAAAAAGAAAAGAGAAGTTATACAAAAAGAAATTACAGGAATTCAAGATCTAGAGCTAAGGAATGGGGGAATCTATCTGTTCCATTGTTATCGATTTTGAGCCATTTTATGGGAAGTTTCCAACCACTGATTGCTCTTATCACGTGGTCGTTTGTACTAACAAAATATTAAAGATCAACAGTCAATGACTTTATGAATAGATGTCATATTTTGTTTTACGAGCACCTAATTGTCTTCCAACTTACTCCTAAATCAACTAACATTATTCATTCAAGTAGTAGGTGGTTAAGCACATGTAACAAATATCTCAAACATCACGATCGTGGACTATTAATAGCATCAATCATTGGTTTGTTATCTTTGTCTAATACTTCATCCATAAACTCAATATTATACAATATCTTTGTTGAAGGAAACCCATGGGAAGACTAGTTAAATTAAATAAAAAAATAATGTGATATAACTAAATTATTTGCGTTCATGATCTTCAGCTGTTTTAGAGAAACTATTTTACTACCGAATCATCAAATCTTACAACTTTATTGTATAGTGTAAACTATTTTCGCTCACCGTTGTTCCTGATTAAGTTAGCTGATATGAAAAAAATACAACTACCACTAATACTAACACTGCTTCTACACATCAGCACACCAGTACGTACTCCATCATATAAAATTAGCATGAATACTTCAGTACAAACCGACTAAAATTGCATATTGTGGTGTGTTACAATGAACTTTGCGCTTACTCATGGTGTAGTGTGCACTACTTATACGGACAGATATAAGTAGTATGTAGAAGGAGTTGGAATACGAATGCTTACCAGCGGAACAGTAAAATAAACAGAAGATGAAGGAAAACGAATAGCAATCGAAATAACAACAGGATCCGAAGAATGATGAAGTATATAAAGAACAACTGAATGAATATATGCAAATAATGTATTTAGTGTGTGAATTTCATATTTTACAAATCTGTTTGTTTATATGTAAAACAATAAATTGGTCCCCTCCCCACCCGACTTTAAATTCACTACAATAGACGGATAGATAGAGTCGATAGAACTTATGGCTTATTTCTAAGCATTTCATTTTCTGAGGTGAATGGTCTATTGTGGAACTATCCTTTTCACTATGGTTAACAGTATGTTGGTCACGTTATGTTTTGTTTGTTTACATGAACTCCTATCAACTAAAGGACTATTAAAAAGGGATAAAATACCGCAAAATGTTATTTTTTAAATCTATATCTTCATCAGTGTTTAATCTTAACAAAACACAACATTGTTCAGAAGGTCAACATAATTTGTTTCATTCAAACTATATAACTTAAACAACATGACATCATTATGTAATATTACACAACAACAAACTTACTAATAATAAATTTTCTTTTTATTGATTACAGATAAATAAACAGAGTACATTAACAATGGTCTACATTTGAAAACTTTGCCTACCTTTTGACGGTGAAATTGTTTGCCAATAATCTTCCCATTGTTCAGCTGATCGATCTGCTTGATGATAACTCCACTTATTTTGATAATCATTATTTATCGATAAAGTATTAGCTAATGCAAACTGTGCATAGCTTATTGTAAAACAGTTATAATTTAATATTAAAATATATACACCAATTAACATACTGTTTATTTTGTATTTATATATATGATTTAAAAATGCATACTTTGCTTATCACTATCCTGTGTCATCATTTAACACAGTTGGTTATTTATTTATTTAAAAAAAAGAAAAGAGAACGGTATGTAAATGTTTGGTAAAGGACTGGAGATAAGACAATTTATGATCGATTCACATGTATTATACAGTTATCTTTCAGTTGGGAATAGGGGTTATTATTATTATTAATTTTGTAAGGATTTATATTATGGTAGATTGTTAAGTTGGTCCGGTGAACAAGTAGTCATTTGTAAATTTCTTAATCACATGGATCATAAAAAGACAGTCTTTCAAAAAAAAAAAGTACTGTTAGTTTCTTTAAGTAAAAAAATATGCCATAGTAGTAATGAACCAGGAAAGTGAACATAATTATTTTCCGTTAATTTTTTTTTTGTTGAAACGGTGACATGTTTTGTTTGTTGTAAACACACACACACACACGTTTTATAAATCGAAATTAAAAAAATCTATCACTCAGCCTCATTCGTCGAAATCTTAGGGACATGCATATGGGTACATACACTGTTGAAACTGCATTATACTCATATACCACACACACATATATACATACAAACATACATACAATATGATGGACAATCAATAATGAGAATATTTATTATCATATGTCTGTTACAAACTGATCTTTGTAGGCAGTAGTAACAACAAATAGGTAGACATTATCAATTGACTCTATTTGTATCCTAATAACTTTTTGATTCGTTTAGACAAATTAACCAATCACACAAATGAATGGAAAACCATGGGTACAGAATTATTTTCTAACTTCGATTCTTAGTTGACCTGTTTCATTAAGAAAACATATCAACCTTCTTAAATGGTAGAAAAGTTTTATTTCAAATATTTTAAGGTTTATTTGTCTCATAAAAGTGAATTTAATTCTGTTCACAAGTAAAGTCTAAAATCAATTATGAATAACTCTTTTATTTATTTAAAAGACCATCTTTACTGCAGAGTAACATTTGTTGGATTCGAATTCGAACGATTGAGTATTATTCAAATATTTCTCAATGACGAAGTATACCACCTTTGTATTAAATTAAGTGGTAATCTGCAAGAAACTCTGATACTAATTTTCGTTCTACTTAACACTCATCAATATGGTGTTTCATCAAACTTGGAATAACTAGTGTTCCTTATTTGATTGAAACCTATATCATTTAGTGTTATATTTTAGAATTTATCACACAGTTATCTGGTTTTTGCTGTACAAATGTTTTGTAGCAATTCAAATAGCTCAATGATAATGACTCTAGTTGTGGTACTAATCGAGACTAGTTCAAAACGTCATGGAAAACTCACTTACCCAAAGGTTACAAATTAACTTTACAGATAAACGTGAACTAAAACGAAAACTGTTTACAGTGTTTCCAATTGACTACCTGGAACTAAATATCATCAATTCATAGTAAAGTTGATTTTAATTGAGATAGGGAAAAAAATTTCCATTTTTATTGACAGCACTAGAACGGTACTATAGACAAGAAAAAATTATCAGTATCGGGATTTGTGGAGATTGTAGTATTTTCAAAGTTGACTTTATGAGTCGGTCTAAGTTAAACCACCATTAAAAACGTAGAAACACTGGATGGCTGTTACGTCCTAGTATGGGACTCATCAACAGTGAGCATTCATGATCCTAGATCAATGGTGGTCTACCATAGATTGACTCAGGAAGAAAAAATCATCTATTAGTTCACAAGTAAAAGAGATTTGGACGATGAAAATGACAAAAATTGTCCTAAATCTATTTGTCAGATGCAAATAAAACCTGATAAGTTCATAAGGAAGAAGCGAAATTTTAATAACACTTTGTCAATCACAGTAAATCGTCGAAGTTAATGTTAAACAATTATATTTCTGAGTTTTGTGTAAGCCCATCAACAAAAGGATTTATGAAATCGGAAGGTTGTCCATATTAGATGATCACTTTAAATTGATTTTGAATGTATCAGATGAAGTTTGAAGAAACATTATTTCACATAAGCAAATGGTACGATTATTTAACAGATCCTAAAAACTTTGTGAATAGTATTTAATTGACAATCCTACACGGAATAGTTAAAGAGTAAGTAGTTTAGTGAGTTACCATAGTTCATAGTTACTTCGTGAAAAAAAACTTAAAATTATTCTACTTTAATTACCACTAAAGTATATACTCTGTATATATTGGGGAGATCCAGAATATTTCTCGAATAAAGTCTGGAGGAGCACTAAAAAGACTGGAAATCATTTTATCCAATCAGCTTTAATTAAAAGTTTCCCGGAAACGTCTAGAAAGCGAAGGGTCATGTGTCACATTTCTGATTGGATGATTGTTTATTCTGTTCCTATGTTTAGTGGCGACCCAGAATCTTCCAGAAGCCAAAGTTCATCTCAGATGCTATAATTACCCTAATTTTCTGTACATAAACGAACCTAGGAGTAAAGCGTTCTTCCCATATTTTGTTCCTCTTCTCTTGTGTTTAAATTGCCGTGTATATTTAGCCTGGAGTTACTAGAAGTTCTTGGGAAACCGAACCAAGCGTCCAGTTAGAATGTTTATCAGCATGTATATAATTATTTGAGAATTAAAATCTATTATAAATATGTTTTATTTCTTCAGACGAAAGGGATGCTATGGAATAACACAATGCGTAACATTTAAAGTTCATAGGACAATAGTTGGCAGGGAATAATTATGAGAAATTCGTTGGAAAATGAAAGTTATTCTCAATATCTGTCAATTTCCTACAGGATTTATATGTTTAAATACATCAGAGAATATTAAGTTAGATAACTTTGCCAAAACATGTTTTAACTTCGAATGAACATAGTTATATTGTACTTGTATCAAGGAGTGACATTAATAGACACCAAGTGAAAACCACGAAATATTATACAGCTATTTCATTTTAATATAGAACTCTTCATTGGTGTTGGTTTGTGAAGGATTAACTCCATTGCACAAGTAGATATTCAGTAGCTAAGTGAATAATGAGATGACGTTTGAGGCGAACGCTACTGGGTTCGAGTCTCTAAGTGAACATCAACTCTGGGATGTGGTTACACCCGGCTAACAAGTCCCAAGTAGGATGAAATCTGCGTACTGGATTTCCCTGTTAGCCACCATCCATCTTTGTGTCCGAACAACTGTCTATACTAGTAATAGTTAGCATGAAAATGTGACCTGTGTAACAAACAGATGGCTATTTTCACGGCTTTTGATTTACGCTTTTTTAAATTGTGTAAAACTACATAACTGCATAAAACAAATGAAGTGAGTCGACATCCATACTTCAGTCCCACCCACTAAAAACCAGATATTGAATTACATGTAAACATGTGTTATTTCTTATCACATCAATAAAAGAAGGATTACCTACAATTATATGCTATGGCTGAAGTTCTACATGTTTCAGATCCATAAAACACGTTCTGTATCAGTACTTTAACAGAACTCACTTTCGTAGGAGATCTGAAGTTCCTCATATTGATCAGAATAATTTTGAGAAAACTTTATACTTTTGAAAAACATTATTTACATTGAGTTATTTACTTTATAAAAATCTTCCCACAAGTCTTAATAGAATATCACACTGATGTAAATGGTTATTTACATATATGATATAACCTGTTCTGAAAATATCAGTAATGCAAATATCTGGGATTTATTGCTCAGAATATAGAAAGATAGGTAGTAAATTCCCGTTCTGTTGTGAACATCGACACATGGGTGCAGGCACACTCAAGTAATGGATAGCGAGTAAGTCGGAGCCAGAGTTCTGGATTCCGCTTTTAGGTATATTCCATCTTTTCCATAGCCTGTTCCAAACAGTCCATTGAATAAATTATACCATTATAACGAGACGTATTGATTCTCTCCAGCTTAAAGCTTTACTTTGTGCCAACGCACTTTTCATGAACTCTTGTCTTACCTCGAAAATATTAATATCAGTGGATTCGAATTCTTGCAATTAAATTTATAACGCTTGATCAAGACATTTAGATATTGCTTTGATGACAACTTCCGAAGAAGCTGTTATCAGTATAGAATTATGGAGATTGCTGAATACCGAAAAGCACCGTGTGCTCAAGATAGACTACCTTCGAATTCTAGTGGGGAGCGGTGACTGTGTCTAGTGTAAGGCATTTACCTACAGAAAACAGTGGAAAATGATCGCGCAGTGTCGTGGATTGATTGAAGTTAGATGTCCACATCTTTGGACGCCTGCTCAATGTTCTAGAGGTTAAATATTCTGGGACAAGACTATGAGTCTTAGGTTTGATTCCTGCGTTCACAGTCGTAGATGCGCACTGCTAAGTAGTCCTATACTAAGATGAAAGTGCCATCTAGTGCTTCTAAGTTTTCACTGGTGGTTTAACTTAGATCGGTTCATGATTTCAACGAAGTTCAACTGTTGTATGTGAGGTAAATTGAAAAATGATATCAAAATTATTGCAGTTATTCGTTTATAAATCGATTTTTGAGTATTCGTGTAAAAGAATATCTCTTTGAAGTATCTAAAATCCCTCAAAATTCTTAAAAAAGTTAACTTAATCGTGCTCGTATTTACAGGTCGCCATAACCTTGTGATTAAGAACTTAGGTGCTAATGAGTAGACAAAATGATTAGACAAAAAAATATAAGCTTCGAATATAATCTGATGTTTTTCTTAATGGCAATAGTAGTAATTAACACTTTTCAAACTGAACCACCAAACTACTAATAGATATAAAGTTATGTTGAACTTTGAATATATTTGAAATAAAACGTTTATCTATGATTTATTAAGATCATTTTACCAAAAAAACGTTTTAAGACTTACTTTTGCACAAGTGCTTTTTATCAAAGCGGTTTCACTTAGCAACACATTAAAGTATAATTGATTATCAATCAATTATCAAATCTCAAATTCATACGATATATAATAATGTAATCATATTATCATTGATCCCATTACAAAAAAACATCTTTATAAATCATTTCATCACGTAATCCTTATTGCAATGGCGTGTTTATTTCGTTTTTGGAAATTCATTAACATGCAGATCATGAAACGATCAATGTTAGACCACTTTGAATAGGAGTCCTCAATAATGAGCATCTATGATCCTGTACGCGGGACTTGAGCCCGGGACCTTCGGGTCTCGCTCGCGAAACGCTTAATCTCTAGACACTGAACCGGCGTCTAATGGTTTTATTGTTTAACTTTAACCACTCCACAATACTGCGCGACCAGTGATGGTTTAACATTATTCGGTTCATGATTTTAATTAAAACTCATCAATCCCCACAATCTAATACTGATGCTAACATGCAGTTTGGTTTTTCTGATCTGTGGTAATATTTATGCTCATGCTGTCTGTGGTAATGCAGGACGCTTCTAGTCTAATCACTTCAGAAATTTTTAATTAGTTTCATAGTGCGACTGAAATAACAAGTTCATTAAATATATTTGAATGTGAGCAAAATAGTACATTCAAATCTTATTGTGGGTAACAGGTAAAATTGCTTAAAAATCATGTTTTACTAAACTAATGAATAATTAGCCTGTTGTTCAAAACAGTATGAATTTGACTACCATCTATGAGTTACTATCGTATATCAGAGGTGACATTCTAAATTGCATGTGCTCTTGTCAAAAACGGTTAAAACAATATGATATCCTATAACTGTTTATAATGTCATTGAAATCTGTTTCAACGTTAGAATCTAGTAGACGTTTATATGAACGTTGGAATTCTTCTTTTGTGTGGTAGAATATATTATTGACTTAGGGGTTAAGGTAAATAATTTTCCATTGATGTTGGTTATTATCGTGGTTTGATATCAAGGAGGGAATCGGAGAACAGAAAAGATAATTGGATAACGTTTCTATCCCAGCTTGAAACTACTCCGTCATGCACATTCATGAACCTGTGGGGCATCGAATACAGATAGTCAAGTTTTGTTGAACGGTCGGTCACATTTGTTTTGTTGAAATGAAATCCCACCTAAATTCAATTATTTTAATAATTTAGTGTTTAAGTCAGTAGTTAGACGATTATTATAAAAGAAATAATAACTGACCATTCTCATTGGTGTATAAGTGTTGATGTGGTCTCAGTAAATATCGCGAACAGATTAAACTTAAACATGTAAACTAGTGGTCTTAGTTTTAAGCTCTCTTCGCAAAACTTGAAGGTCCTAGGCTTGGTTCTCGGTGTATTCAAGGATGTACACTGTTAGGAAGCACAATAATGTAATCGAACAGCTGTCTATTAATCCCCAATTTTCAGTTGTTGTTTAAATAAGAGCAGCCCATTATTCGAATAATCAAATTCAAATAATAATGTGTGGAAGCTTTGGTTTTAAACAAGCTTAATTATTAATTGATACATGACCATTTAGTAACTATCATCGTCTGAAAGAGAATCTTCTTAGTTGAATTATCGTTAATTTTCCGTCAGTGAGATGATTATTTTTGCTAGTGTTCATTACATGTTAACAATTGAAATGTTTAAAACTAATTTTTAATACAACCCCTCCCATTTGATAGTATGCTATTTTCATTGAAGATTTAATAGCCTTCAGATTTTCTGTGGTTTATAGTTTGTATGAAAAATATAGTAACGGAGACGACTGAATGATGTTTAATGAAGTTGACGAAAACAGCATTTCTCACTTTATTGTTACCAATTGAAATCTTCCATGAGGTTGATCGATTATCGATTCTTTAAGGTCAATATTTTATTTAACGCTTAGAATAAGCTCACAAAAGTTAATACCACTGTGTATTAAATAAATAACTGGGGTAGTTTCAATTTGAAACAATGATAAAATTCATTTCTAACAATAGAACTGTATAGTCTTATTCTAATTTAGCACAACGGTCATTTGAATGACATCTATTCAATTAAATCTGTTGAAGAAAGCATATTTCAATTTCAAAAATGTCCCATGAAGTAACAAATGTGTTTTTTAATAATAATCTAACATAATACCGAAAGCCGTTAAATATTTTTATGTTAAATGTCACATCGCCTTTATGTTTACATTAAACATAGGAAATTTTTCATATTATCTATGTAGGGGGTGGAAAAATACGTGGAAACAAGAGTCTACCAGAGCAGATTGTATATTAGACGTGTATAGGACACCCTAAGACTTATGGGTTAAAATGACGTGTAGTATATCCAAACTATTCAGTAAGTTTAATAAAAGTATCATATATACATAGTCTACTGGTTTATATTAAGGTAAATTGATGCGAATATGTGCAGAACTATGAAAATATATGTTCTAAATTTACTACAAGTTCATTATCTATCAGTGGACTATTTTATTAATCATTTCATTGAATTTTAATACTATTCTTTTACAATCCATGTAGATTATAGCTATAAGTGTTTCGTCCTATTTCAAACTAATCAGTTCCATATACCCAGTTCACATCGTTGATGTTTTTATCACGACTCAAACCCACTGCCTATAGCTTGAAATACCAACAAGTTGTCTACGAAACTACTTTGCCTAGAAAGTTATTAACTTGTTCAACATGTACATAAAAGTAATACCGTTTTAAACATACACTACTGTAAATAATAATTTTTTTTCAAACAGTTTATTAGCATAATGAACAGTTTAGAATGGTATATTTTTAATCTTACAAAGTAAGGAAAGAAGCGAAATAGTTGTAAAGAATATTTTTTATTTGTCTCTTATTATTTACCAATGAACCTATAATCAGTTTGTTTTGTTTGATTGGATTAGAGTAGTTTATTGGTTTTTTGAATATTTACTATACCGAACATTCGTAGGTTTGAGATTTTTTATTTCTGAATAACTGTGTAACAACTCAGCTGATGCTTCTTTTATCGCCTAGATGACGTATATAAACCGTTCAAAAATGCAATGCATCATTATATACTTTTATAAGAGCAAAAGTTACTAAAGCCACACTTGAAAATGTGGATAATAAATATGGGCAATGATCCATGATATTATATATGACCCATTAATTCGTTATAGGTCATTCACCAGCATTTAGATTCATTGGCTTCCCATGAAAGGTTGCTACATTCTGTACCCGTAAAGTATGATCAACTGATGAGTTCGGTATGTCAAATATTTTAATAGATCAAAGATAAAATCCGATTCGAGTTAACCACTGAAAAATACTATGCAATTATTCGGTTAAGTAATCCGATGAAATGCAAAATAACATAAAGTTGTAAAGTTATGGAAGTCTAATTCATTCCAGTATGAACTTAGACTTAAGGCGACTGACAAGATGTGCGGTGTACTTAGAAAATTTTTGATGTTTATCGCATCCTAACAATAAAATTCTAACTTTCATAAGGTTATTTTACCTATATTGTACCATTACTCCTGTAATGCAAATCAATTATACAGAAATCACGTGGATTTTCTAAAATTCAACTCAGTGATATATTTATTAATGGACTTAGTTCTACTTACCCAACGTTAATTTAGTACTACGATTACGTCTGAATAACTTTATCTAACAGACTTTGTCTACTTATAAGTAGCGTACATTATAAAGTAAAATTTCTTGTTCTTTATCAGACAATTTAATTAGTTGGCTTGTTCAAACTTCTCAGACAAACGACTTACTGAGAAAACCCAAAAGTCGTTTCATGGTACATAAAATAACTATACTTATCCTGCTTTTAAGGTATCACCATTCAGTTTGATAGATGAAGCAGTTAATTTTTAATGATAACAAATGATAATATTTAATCGAGATTGGTCGAAGTAAGACATTAACACCGTTGGATGCCGACTCAGTGGTTTAATGACTAGGCGCCTGCGCGCGAGACTGACAGGTCCTGGGTTCGAACTTTGCGAGGGACGTGATCGTGGATGCGCATTGTTGAGGAGTCCCATACTAGGACGAAATGGTCGTCCAGAGCTTCCAAGTTTTCCATGGTCGTCTAACTTCAATTGACTTATGATTTCAAGTATTGAAATAATTTTAAACTTATAAAATTTAAGTATTTTTGTTTGATGACTAACAGGTGTGTAAACTGTTGATATTCTTATCCAAGCACCAGTGGCTTATAAGGAAAAACATATTTATGATCTCATTACCAAACAATACTAAATGGATATCATATACAACATACGTAAGTCATTAAATTTGTATGCATGTATGTATGTATATATGCTAATGTACACATACTACACCAGTCATTTAAATCATCAACAATCTCTCTAAAAAGTAATAAGTGTATTGAATAGCTCTTTGAATCTGAAAGTGTTTTATTTCTATATGAAATAAGCAATAATTTACTGAGTTATAATGTTTTTACTGAACTCTCATCTGGCGTTTCAAATCTAGCCACTATCAAATACAACTTCTATAATAGTATTTTTATTTGACATAATCAGCATAATCTTGAGATTACGTAGTATAGCAAGTCTCTAGTACTTATTTTTAAATAGTCACACACATTATTTAACAAATAAATTTGGGCGCCCATTTTATTTAAGTTATCGAGTTCATTTCACATAATTGTACTTAGAAATTGTACCACTTTTACTAAATAATTGTAAATTTACTTTCTAATATAACTGACCAACAAAATGGCTTTCAGAAGTAATTCTCGACATTGTCCAGACTTCGACTGGTAAACTGTAGAAAGTTGGGATGAAGTTACTAGCTATTTTATTGCAGTTAAGAATTTATTATCAGTTGAGTAGTTTAGTGACCATATTTCAACTCAATCGAAAATATTCAAACAGTAAAATACGATTTGACAAACATGAGAATGGTCACTTCTCAGTGACCAATCAATTGTCCTACAGCAATTCACCAGCTTTCTGCATAGCTTTATGGTAACGTCTCAAAATTTGTAGCTGAATAGCATAGATTCAATTCTTGAAGGGAGCATAAACCCGTTCAAGACTCCAGGTCCACCTTGCTGATAAGCTTTAATTAGCATAAATCCAAGCTGAGTTTCCTGTCGGTTACCTACAGCCACTTAACAGTTTAACAGAACACATCTACAGCTCAACATTGAACTATAACTTGAAAATTGATATTTTGGGGTAGCTGGACTGAAATATTTTGTTCCAGTATCTAGTGGTAACATTTGTATTACTTGATGATTCTAGAAAATATCTAACTATTCAACGTTACTTGTAACATAGACTTGAAAGTAATGATAAATATAAAATATCAGAAGAGGTTTTTGTGGATATTATAGTAATTTTAATAGTTGAGATCATGAGTCAATTGAAGCTAGACCACCATGAAAAACCTCGAAGCACTGGACGGCTGTTTCGTCCTACTATAGGACTTCACAGCACTGTAGGTCTTGGGTTTGAATCCTGCGAGACGAGACAATGGATGCGCACTGCTGTGGAGTCTTACAATAGGACGAAACGTCCGTCTAGTGCTTTCAGGTTTTCCGTGGTAGTCTAGCTCCAAATGACTCATGTTCTCAACTATTAGAATATAAAATACATTAAAAATCATAAAATTTACTAAAAAAAGAACATATTCATAGCAACATTTAGATAGTCGATTGGTTTATTATTACGAACAAAATCTATTCCAAATCATACTGGTTGCATACAATTCAACTATGACTTATTGACGAAAACAAAATCACTTGTAAATCAAAATTAAGTACTGGTTTCCTATTTATCAAAATTGTTTCTTATACCATTCCTTTTTGTGTTAATATTTAAATCATTAAATCTATCTTCTCATTTAAATATAATAAAATCATTATTGAAAAGACAATTAAATCACAGTGAATTTGGAATATTTTGTATTAACAATACTACAATATATCTTAGCTACTTACAATTATAGATTGTACAATGTTTCTATCAAGGCTAGTAGTTGTTCCTATTTACTTGATGGCCTAGATACATTACTACTACTACTACTACTACTACTACTAATAATAATAATAATAATAATAATAATAATAATAATAATAATAATAATAATAGTAATAATAATAATAATAAAATCCCATTTCTTACAGTTTAACTATGTACATATTAATTGGATTGAATTTATTTCGGAAGTGAATTTCAACAACTAATTTCATTTAAAATACTACTGAAAATTGACAAAACATAATGACTTGATAGTATATGTAGAAATAAAATAGGCTTAGTTAATTTAAGTGGTTTAGAAGTGTTTTCATAAATTTAAATAAAGGTAACTGAGCTATTAATCTTCATGAGTGTAGTAGTATCACACTGAAAATTAATGAAGTAAACCGTATGTAATGAAACTATATAAAATTACTTTAGTCGGTTTATATTGGAATCACATATTATTATTATTATTATTATTATTATTATTATTATTATTATTATTATTATTATTATTATTATTAATGGCTTTATTCAGTAATATATTCTTGATACAATATAGAATTCGCAGCACAAAGTATTTCAGTGAGTTTCCGTTTCTTATTTTTTGATCGATATTGACGATAGATATTGAGTGATTGCCAGTTATAAGTTAGCAGTTCAGTCAATTGACATCTAAATAATGCACATTATTTTCACTGCATATTACGAGTAACCATAATATCTCTGACTGGGTCTTTTGTAACTTGTACAACGAAGGGTTGTACACTTTTCAGAAACGCACCTGAACAGTTTATGCGATTAATAGCCATAATGATATATTAAAACAAACAAAATTAGATAGCCTGATGAAATATCTAGATGGCAGGAATAGGTAGCTCAGATATTAGTGATATTACATAAGCTGTTAAATATAAACCCGAGTCACAACTTGAATGCAAAACTAAGTAATCATTATAATACCATATTTAATTTGTGGAGATTATTGAATTTTATAGATTGTATTATGGACTGGTCTTAGTTAGAAAATCATTAGAAACTAAGAAGCATTAAAGATCTGCTTTATCTTATCAATATGAAGGGAGAAATAAAAAGAGGTAATGATAAACAACGGAAGCTATTTTGGGGAACATGTAATTTTGTTCCTGGTTTATTCTATAAATCGTCTGCTTTCATTTGATGTATGATTCACTGCCATACTCTTTTCTATTTCAAGATTATTGTAATCTAAATATAACTATTTTTACTCCATTTTTCATACCCTGATGTTTCTTTGATTATTTGTGCTTTGTGTCTTTTTATGTTAATATGAATCAGAAATAAATCGTTTACTGATGCTGTCGATTCGTTTTCTCTCTTTCACTTGTCAACCTATCAGATGGTAGAATAGTTTTCGTCACTCTTGAACTAGATATCCCATCTTGTAAAGGCCTGATCTAGATCAGGACAAATACTCACTTGTATATTAGTGGACAGAAGGAATAAGGACCTAACACTTAGTATAGGACTTTTTTAGTAACGTTATTCATGAGATTAGTAGTGACTAATTTCAAGATATGATTTCTGAAGTTGTGATGACAAACTATGATCGGTGGAGTATAATCTCTGAAGCTTGAGATAGTCACCCACCAATTGTATTGGGAGATGGTCGAGTGATATCACGAACTCAAATGGTTTCAGTTATTAAATGAGAATATTGTGCTAAATGTTAAAAATGGGGAAATATATACACTGATAGTAAGTATTGTATATCATATCCATTGAATATGTTAGTGAAAATTTAAATCTCAGAACCTTTCTAAACAACACGCAAGGGTTCAAAGTGATAAACACTATGTTTAAGTCTCAGTTTTAGTATCAACAATAGAATACAGGTACATGTAGATTATAAATAAGACGAAATGCTCATTATGAATTTTGTTGACGGCCATTATCCAAAATATTATATTTAGATCTTAGAAGAAAAGGTACTGAAGAAATTAAGTGAGAAAAATATGAATTAGTAAACCACTCTTCGCATTCGGTATGTAATGTAATGAAGGCAAATAAAGTCATTTTTTACCATGATGCTTTAAATCTGATATATTGCATTAGTAAACAGCTGAACGACAGGATAAATTACTTAATCAATTCCATGTTTTGTTTTATGCAATAGGTTTCATTTAATGTTAAAAAGTGGGGGTTTACGAGGGCTTATTTGCATGCAACATTATTATGAAGTAAAAAAAAACAAAAACTCATGCTTGATTTCATTCTTGTTAATATTTAATCATGCATGCATCGCTACTCATTAAGGTAAGAGTAATAAAGCTAGAATAAGCATAGCCAACTATTCATATTTACGCACCACTTATTAATGTACGAAATGCCTGTAGTTCAGACACTGGACCAGTGATTTTATTCTTTGAATCGATCGATGGCCATGATGCCCCATTTTTATTCATAAATCCATCATTATCATCATAATTATTAACAATAGTTGTTGGCAGAGTTTTATGACTGACTAAACGTAACCATATACGATAATCAGTACCGGGGCGTAAATGCATCATAGTGAAACAACAACATATTGATTGTGGTAATGGTATAATTCCAGTAGCATTTAATGGACTAATCGATTCATTCGATAATCCAAATAAAATTTCATATGATATTGTAGAATACATTAATTCTGGCAAATTTGGTTGATCCCAACAAATTTTTGCACTAACATTTGTCAGTGTACGTAATTGTACATTTTTTGGTGAAGGTAGATCAAACGCTGAATAATTTAATGATGTTAGATGGAAAAATAAATAAGTTAAAAGAAACGAAATAGAAACTAGCCAAAAACAATTTAAAACATGGTATAAGTTAGAAGTCGTTTTGAACCATAATAGTACTTTATTGATTGTTTCACCCATAAATTGTTGAAGACAATCACAGTATGATGTTCTGTTTAGCTTTAGTTTCATACTGATTAAATCTAATACTCAGAGCATATATAAAAGCTTGAAGAAGATAGATATGTCATGTGAAATTTTAATCCACCCCAGCAAGTGTTATAGTAACCAAACATTACTACTGAACTATTTACATCGAGAATAATTTCTTGTAAGACTAAGATATCTTCAGTGTAGTGATTGAATTCTATTTCTTCATTAAGAAATAGGGTTTCAAATTATGTAATAATGATGAAAAGCAAATATAGAGTAAACTGGAGTCATAAAAAACACTGGTACAAGTTGAAACTATGACGAAAAAAGTTTAATAAAAAATATTTTTTGTATAGAACTTATCTGAAGGGGTTCTGTGGATATAACAATAATTTTAATAGTTGAGATCATGAGTCGATTGAAACTAGACCACTGTGGAAAACTTGGAAGAACTGGACAGCCGTTTCATCCTACTGTGGGACTCCTCAGCCGTGCACATCCATAATCTCGCCTCGCGAGATCCGAACCCAGGACCTATCAGGTTTAGGTTTTTCATGGTAGTCTGGCTTCGATTGACTCATGATCTCAACTATAACTTATCTAATAAAACCATTTATATGTATTTTACGGTGACACGTACGTACATACATACATTTATTTAGTATATTTGAATTGTGATTATCAGTGTATGATTGGACATTAATTTGAATTTATTTAGGTCACATCAGTCATATGAACTTTTAAAGTTTTTTTGTTTTTATCCGACAAAATTTGCTCGATATTTTCAGACTTCATTTAAGTTATTATTATTATTATTATTAATAGTAGTAGCAGTAGTATTAGTAGTAAGGGGGTTATGTGTCAAATTTGAAAGTAGATTTTGCTATCGAAATCTCGTAAATCGTTAATAATAATAATAATAACAATAATAATAATTGTACTTCATATATGAATTAGTGTCATTCAGTCTTTTAGTGTTAATGACAGATTTCAGATACAAGTATCTGTATTCGGCTTTGAGAAGTAAAACATGGTTAATAACTTGTAATTCAAATCTTTTAAATACTAGACCAGTTTATTTTAAACAGTATTGTCAGATGATGAATAGGCTATGTTTTTCGATAAATACAGATATTTCAAAAGCAGATATGATATTCCTCTTAATGGATTTTGGAAAACCTTAGTAAGATGTTATTACTTGAACAGTATTCTAGAATGTTAAGTAAACAAAAGGACTATACTGGTCTACAAAAATGGACAGGCACAAAAAGATAAAGGAATGATGTAAGGTTTAACAATGGGACGTATTTGAAGTCAGGTGTTTCTTTATTTAGGTTTCAGATATAATTATGTTTGTAGTGATTTCGAATTTCAAATAAACCAGATAAATCTTGCTTTAAAATTAGCTTTTACAGTGATTTCTTGTGTTTAGAACAATTAGCACTGATAATAGTTAAAATTATCCCAATTTCAAAGCTTTCTATTTACATCAATGTTATCAAGTATAAATGAATAAACTAATCTTTCATTACACTGTCTTATATAATGAATTATTTTTAGTACTCGATTTCTCAAACTGAAAAAGTTTGGCTTGTGCTCGTTTGAAGCTGAACTGAATAATCAATAATATCAACAACAAAAATGTTTAAATCATCAACAAGAATTGTTCTCCTAAATACAGTTAAAATTCAAATAAAAACAAATGACTTTTAATTAAAACTTACGGTAATCATTCGTTTGAACTTCAATTTGAGCAGCTACTCCATAACCGTGTATTGATTTACCGGCTAAACTTAAATAATATCGTGTACTTGGTTCTAGATCAGTTAATAAATACTGTGTTGCTGTTGCATCAATATCACGTGTTTCAGTGATGAACGATTTTTGTTTCTGTTTAATAATTTCTTCTTCATTAGATGTTGATGATAATGGTGATTTAATATCACTTATTTGATCTACAACAGCAGGGGTAATAGTGGCAGGTCGAAATTTCAATCTGTAACCAAGCAACTTTCTATCATTTGACATATCATCAGGTGGTGTCCATGTTAAATGAATATTTGTCGGTTTCAGTGATACACCTCGTAAATTTGTCGGTGCTGTTGGAACTGTAACATTGTATGAAATGAATGTTTTGTAGCATTTTCATTTATATTTTGATCAAAAAAAAGAATGAAAAATTAGGTGTAAGTAAATGATTTTCAAGATATTACAAATAAACATGACGACAATGTTGAACAAATATGGTATATAACTGTAAGGTATATGTATAAAACTTCACATTATTTATGTATGGTATCTTTATATACATAAATACATATATATATATATATATTGTCTGCATGCTGATATAGATATATATGTATATATATATATATATATATATATATATATATATATATATATATATTCATAAATAGTGTGCATTATTATAGAGAATGTGATTGAAATACTCAGTAATCTAAGATAGTATGTGTGGACAATTTACTGAGGCAGTTTTATGTGGAAGATTTAATATGAAAGAAAAATAAGTACTTACTTTGAACAAGTCATAAGCATTTTATAAGTATTAATGGTTTTTAGTGTGTATAATTAATTAAAATAACTTGAAATGTGGTAAATCAACTTAAGTAATACAAGAATAGCATCAAAAAACAGTGATACTATACAGTAAACCAATATATGATAAATCTGTAAATAGTGGTTTATGATAAAAATAGAAAGATTAAAAGTGCATGAAAATATTACTGCAATATATATGATGGAAATTATTTTTTAGTCACTTTTAACTACTATTAAATTTAATAGTAGTGGGATTGATATCAACAAAATAAAGTTTGACAAAGGTTACCAACTTATAAGATTTTATAGAATCTTTATTATGGAATAAACTACAATACTCTTCATTAGTGGTTTGAAATTAGTGAAAATTATTTAAAATGTTCACGTTAAAACGTTTTTAAAAAAAAGTTGTAATGATTTTTTTAATTATTTTTAAAATAGAAAATTCTTTCGTTCTTGTGCATTGCTCTAATAACTATTAGTGTAATTCATAAATAGACATGAATATAATCATTTGATACCTTACATATAAGTAGTGTATAACTCTTGATGCAAATATGTATATATCCATCACAATTGTATGTTAATGTGAGAATGTGGCAAGGGGCATGTGATTTTTCAAATTTTTAATTATTCTCTTTACTATACATTTATAGATATATAGACATTAACAGATTAAGATATTTGCTTTAGATTTAAAAAAATAGTTGACTTTTTATGTAATCTAAAGTGGAAACAAGTTAAATTAGATGACTAGAAGTTGAGTATGTGTAGGTGAGAGATAGGCACAGAGAGCGAGCGAGAGAGAGAGAAAGATAGAGCGAGAAAGCGAGATAGAGTTGAGTGAAAGAATGAACATTTATTTTCATATACGGATTGAGTGATTGTAAAGACTGACAGTTATATGCTTAGATTTTAAAAGAATCAGACAATGCATACAAATAATGCTGAGAATTGATTAAAACGAGTATGTGATAGGATTAGAACAAGATAAATAGAGAGAAAAAAATATGAATGAATGAATGAGAAGTAAACTCACTATTAAAACATGTCAACTTACGAATATCCATCTGAATATCTATGAAATCTGAAATAGTTTTCGTAGTGATAATGGTAATAATAACATTATTATAGATCATTCTCATTATCTGTGATGTCATAGCCAATATATCCAACTTACTTTTAAAGTAGAATATATACAGACTTACACATAAGTTACATTTGGTGATGACAGGGATCGGGAATTTAATTTCATCATATGCATGTGATTACAACATGATTATTCGGATTACACCTCTTTCACTTCTTTGTTCTATGTAGTTAAAATGAAACTTTGTTAATGTTAACTATTAAGTAAGTGCTCCAAATACATTATTGCCAATGCTGTTCCATAATTGGTGAAGAACAGTCTTATTCTTTAATTTTTGTGCCTTCATTTTTCTAATAAGAAGATCTGTTACTGAATTCACACATATGATTAACTAAGCATTTTTATAATGCAGTAATCGCTTATTTCTAGCTGAGATTTTATCTAACCTTATTTATGCATGCTTCCCTTGGTTACAGGTAAACTGTACAGGCTTATTGGTTGCTTTCCCGAATAATGATAATAATAGTATGTATGTATTGAGATAGTGTTTCTGTGAATATGGCAGCAGAAACGTGTATAGAGTACTTGGGATTAACAAAAAATTAGTTGTATGATGAAAAATGAAACTCAAATAGAAATTTTTTTAAGAAGTTTATTGTAAATGAATAATACGTCATATTGTGGTGTGCACTACTTATGCGGACATATTTAAGTAGTATATAGAAGGAATTAGAATAAGAACGCTTACCAGCCGTAGAGTAAAATAAATTGAAGAGGAAAGAAAACGGACAGAAATCAGAATAACAACAAGATCAGAAGTATAATGAAGTATGTAGAGAATAACTGAAGGAAGTTATGTAAATGATGTATTCAATGTACGATTTTCAGCAAGATTTCTGAAATTACGACACGTTATGTTGAATAAATCACTGAAAGATGCGAATCAGTGAGAGTTTTCAATGAGCACAGTTGGTTTATATATATATATATATATATATATATATATATAGTGCTTAAGAGTAAACTTATGCAACTACAGCTAAATGTCAATTAAGTGATTCTTCCTATCCACATAAAATGAATTTTAAGTACTGATACTCTATGCGTTCCATTAATGAAACTAAAAGAGGGATTGTCATATTTTTGAATATATTAACTAGTTCTGACCTGTGAAGCAATATACGTTGGACGATGTTCTCTGAAGTCAAGTCCCGGTTGACGTGAATACTTCTTAATATAGCTAGAAGTAGAAGTATTTTGAAAGATAAACATTTGAATTTTTGCCCACTCGGAGATGAACATTATTCATTGATTCTTCTGTAATCTATAATGAATTCTATAGAGTCAGCCGAAAATTATTGGGCTTCAAATCCTTCAAACGAAAATGCTCTATTTATTTTTATTGTTCGAAGTCAGAGAACCAGGTATAACTATATAAGCCATCTTGGTACCCTGTTAGCTAACGAAGCCAACAACCATTTTGATCGTAGAGCAACCAGTTGAACCGAGGGTATATACCTTATTCACATATTTAATTTCATTCATCGGATTCAATCATATTTCATTCCTTAATATATGAATAATTTCTTTGATATTTGCCCTTATGTTGAACCCTATTATTTATCTTATTATATTTCATACGTTACATAATCACTCATAATACATTTTATATGATTATTAGTAATATTTCTGATACTCTCAACCCATATTGTTTTATATTTGTTTTAAATTTAAACTTTGGCGTTAATATATAATCTACCAACCCCAGTTATACTAATCATTTTAAACTTTCCATTTCTACATTTACAAACAGAAGCACACATATTTCGTCCTACTAAATTTATATTTTTGATTGAGATCATGAACCGACTGATGTTAGACCACCGTTAGAAAACTGGAAGCAGTGGACGGCCGTTTCGTCCTATTGTGGGACGACCGTCCAGTGCTTCCAGTTTTCTAACGGTGGTCTAACATCAGTCGGTTCATGATCTCAATCAAAAACTTAATAATCTCAACAACCCCAATGCTGATAAATTTATGTTTTATGGTTTTAAAACATACTATTTTTCACTATATATTGAGCTATTTGTATTTACAATTAATATAGGATCTGTAATTCTAGAACCTAGATTTCTTTTAACTACCCGTACATTTTAATACATGAAACAAGTTTAAATTGGGTTAGATTTCATTATGGAGCTTCACAACGTTAAGTATCCATTGAAAACCTAGAAGCACTGAACCGAAGGTCCTGGATTCGAGACCCACGTTCAGGATCGTGGATGCACACTACTGACGAGTCCTATACTAGGACGAAACGACCATTCAGTGCCTCCAGGTTTTCAATTGTGGTCTAGCTTAAATTGACTTATGAGTTCAATTGTGAAAATTAATATTCACTTTGAGTAATTTAAAATGGGTATCAAATGTAGTTTTTGATTTTTTGTTGTTATTCTGACACCTGTTATCAAAAATTGATTTGTAGTATGATATATTGTTATAGTATCGTTTTATTTTTAATCTAAATAGCACCACTATCTTAGAATCAACTAATGGTAGATATTGTACATTTGTTAATGTAAATGAACTGATAATAATCAAGGTACCCCATTTAGGAATGAAGTTACTTCTCTTTCTTTCTCTAAATATGTAAATATGTACTAGGTTCGATCAAATATTAAACTGAGTTCACACAAATGTACAGCCACCAAACTGAGCAAAACAGGTGTACAGTACCCTCTTATTCTCAACATTTTCTAAACTGACATCATTCCGATCGTTTACATTTACTTATCAACTAATTGTTATCATCTTTAAGTTATTTATTCTAATTGAATTTCACCTATCCAAATATATCATTCGATTAACAAATTGTATAAAGTGGTAACATGTCAGGTTTTGTTTCTATCCTGTTAGCAAAATATTTCCAAATCAAATATTACATTCATTGACACAGATATCCGGTGCATCAAAACTAAGGGGAAGTGTAATGAGATAATTCTTCTATGTCTGTAGTTGAATGTTGATGAGTAAGGTGCCTTTATTTTATATTTTTTGTTTATTTTGATTGACATATTGTTCAAATGTTCACTTTACAATCGACTTGACTTAACTATAAGTCGAAAACTAGTAATTTGACCATTTTTCTGCAGTAACACATCCGTTTTCTATTCTTTTCTTTTTTTGTCGTCGTTGTTGTTGAAAAATACTTAGTTTTATCATGTTACTCTCTTCAGTAATTCATCTCTATAGTTTAATATTCTACTAGGTTGTTTAAAATAAACATTCTCAATTTACATCATAACGGAATCACAATTGAATCTAACATAAAATTACAAAAGTGTCCTGTAGATATGAAAATGTAAAAAAAGTTTAATTATTTCATGCAAATAAAAACAAAATGAAACAATGGGACAAAAAAGTTTTTTTTGGAGAGAAAATATCTCAAAAAATAGATAGGTGATTCTTTTATTCACATGCGTTATAAAAGGGAGGGGTTTATATAAATAATAGGAAGAAAATTTCGATTAAAAATTTATTATTTTTTTTGTTTAAATACTCATTAATTGATAATGAAATAAACGTTCATCGATTGGCTGTAGTGTATTCAGTTAATGAATTATTCATGAAAGTTATAAACGTAACTGATTTTTTGTTAATAATAATAATATCATCATTATCATCAAAAGTATGGGAGTAGAGCAAGCAAGTGAGTATTGATTTATTTGCCCAGGATGACATAGATGTTCATGATTGATGATGATGATGATAATGATGATGATGATGATAAAAGCTAGGAAAATATTAAACAATTATTGACTGGATAGGCATATGTTCACTTATTGCTAGATAGGTATTAAGAGGGTTGTATTATGTAGCCATGCTATGACAACAGATACTTTACTATCAACTTCATAGTTAAATAAAACAATCTTGATACATTTTATTAAGTTACCAGTATATGATTTATCAGCAAGATACCTTTGAGAATTATCTCAGTTTGCATAATTAACTAATTTATATGATTTTAGTACAATATTGTTTAGTATTACAACAACCAGTACGCATGTTCTGGATATATCGATCACAAAATTACGTGTAGATTCCTCCACGATAACCAGAATTATCCGTTTTCTGATAGCGACTGAGTTTATTTTTTTAGGTTGTTAGGTGCTCCCAGAACACACTTAGCTTTGTTAAGTCCTAATTTTTAGTAAGAATATCACGTTTTGTTTGAAATAAATTTTTAATTTTAAGATAATTCCATTCTTGATTCGAAAAAGATTCTGCCACTAACTAGCAACATCAGATGGGCCAATAGAAACCAGAGTGCACTGGACAATTTTCCGGTTTTGTACCGTAGATGATTCCATTTGGTCACCACATCACAGTTCATCGGTACACAAATTCAACTTTAGTTACATTTTGCCACATAGTATGTTCAACTGAAATAATTCTTGATATTTAATGCAAATCTGTTGGTTTGAACAAAAACAAGTTCCTGTTAATCAAGTCTACCATGAACAAACAAACAACTCTCTTTAATTTTAATCCGAAATGGATAGAGGTTATCAGAGAAATATAGGATACTTGTCTTGTCGAAACTGGAACTCGTCATTCGGATGTACCTTCATCCCGCAGTTGATACTCACTCCGGAACTCGAACTTTAGTACATTTTGCTTCAAACGCCATGGCGTTATCAAATTGGCTACTAAGTTAAGGTAGCCAACAGCTTGTGCAATGGGGTGAAGCTTAATTTTGATTCATATATATTGGTTGCTTGAATCTTTCCACTGGTTTTTAGGACTGCTATTTTTCAGTCTCCTTTTGGCATATGTGCAACCTGTGCCAGTGGATGATCGATTGCAGTCCTAACTATCAATGAGAAGATCAAGACAATCAATATATATGAACTAAAACTCTGTTTAATGTTTACATAATTATAGTTTACGTCAGTATATAGGCTTTGCCGTAAAATGTTATCGTTATTGTCTATGTCATTTAATTACATGTTATTGTAAAGCCGTCCTATAGAATGCTATCGTACTTTAGATGTTACTTCTGCGTCAAAGTATTAAGGTAATGAATGCATATTGAGGAATTGAGTATTTGGAACAACTATTAACGGTATCATGCTTCAATGATGAAAAAAAATTATAGCAAACGGTGGATACTTTTTGTTTGGGCTATCCATCCTGTCTAGCAAGTGTTAATGACACTATTCGCAAAAAAGAATACATTCCTCTTAGTTAAATCATCCAACAACACCATTTTAGTTAATCTATTTTACTTTATTGTATACAACTTAGTTTAGTTCTAATCAGAAACACTAGTTGATAGTAAATATGAAGATTCATGCAACAAAAAAAGTTGGACAATTTTAAATTGATTAATTGGTTAATATGGTATACATATTTGTTTAAATATAAATAGTAGGTTGACGTACATACACTCACAAAAAATAACACATACATACAAAGGTACAAACATGCACGAAGTTCCCATTTAAATAAATGAAACACTCACTCTCTGGAAAAATGAACACAATAAGCATTAAAAAAAAGAAGAATAAGAAGAAGAAAAATAAGAAGAAGGAGAAGAGATTAGAAACATTGACAGTGATACATCAAGCATACAATTATATACATTTATGTATTATGTAAAATGATTATTTAAACAAGAGATTAATATGTAAAATTTTATCTTAATATTTATCAAATTATTTCATTAAAATAAATTAGAATATAAATAAATACCAATCATTAAAGTTGATTTTTGGACCATATCCCTCATTTATTATGATGATGATAATGATAACAAGTTATACTCATTACTATTATGATTATTATTGTTGAAACTTACCTCCGGGTGTAACTACGATTGGTAATTGTTCACTAACTGGACCATCTCCAGCAGCATTGAATGCATTCACTTTAACATAATAAGTTGCATTCGGTATTAATTTTGTTAGTTGATATTTCTCTTGTGTTGTTCTAGCAATTAACCATGAGTTAAGTGAATCTTCTGGTCGAGTTGTATAATACAATTTATAACCCTATAGAATATTTTAAAATAAAAGTATCGTATTATTATTATTTTCTCGCAAGCAAACGTCAGGAAAGAGATATTTATTTTTTTAAAAATCGATAATAATGATATCAAAATTAGTTGGTTTGAAATCCAGTAGCTGATAATAAACTATCTAGTCCAATTTAAAATTAGCCGAGATTATATAATATGAAGAATAAAATCGATTGTTTTGGGTTATATCGATTATAGAAAGAAGACTAGGTTTAAAATGAATACACTGATGCTTTATCCTCAAACTCCTTATGCCAATAATAACTATTTCTTCACTAAAGACTGATTGCTAGATCTAAGTTTTGAAGTTCTAGTAAGACGCTGTGATCACTTGAATTAATCAATATCGAGTATGAGGCATTAATTCATCAATAGGATTAGAAGATGGTTGTGCAATATCGCAAATTGATTGAATTTGTATATTAAAACTCAGTTATCTAAATGATATAAACACTCACTGCCAGACCTGAGTGTTTTAGTGATCATGGATGTGAGTTATTGAGTAGTTTCGTACTAAATTAAAACATCCATAGAATACTTACCTGATTTTCATTATTTATTTAATTAAGGTCAGTTCGTTATTTAGACTAGAAAAATCTAACCATCTACACATAACAATTTCATAAATAGTTGCTGATTTGTTATGTTATATTAAGGTGATAATCAATCATCGATCAAAACTTTTATTTACATTAAGCGGTGTATTCTTTTATTCTGTAGTTATTTTGAACAAATCAATGTCTTTATATGGACATTATAGATTAGTTGTATTTATTCACTTATTGATTGAAATTTCGAGCATTATTGTTATGACCTTTGCCCCTGCCAGTTATCAAGTGATACGATCGCCAATCAGAATGCTGAATTACATGAACTTATCCTTGTGCTAAATCAATGACAAATAAACCGGCACTAGCAGCCTTGCGTCAACTCTGAATCCTTATTGGTCCTTTTCGCCTAAGCCTGCCCGTTTGAGTCCAGAGCACAATATCAGCTTACACTATATGGATAATATATTTCAGACGCACATAGTTTATATACAAGCGTACCAGACCTCATCGTACGATAAAATAAAAAATAACACTTATGCAAGATCGAGTCAAAAGTGTCTGTGATTGTATGAGACAGTAACTAACAGATTGGGAATGACGTGAGGGCAACAAATAGCATAATAGTAATCAATAGGTCAAATGAAAGTTTATGATATAAGGAATATGAATGTACATATAATTTAGTTACTTATTAGTTACACTATATATATATGATAATACTCCACAAATAGATTCTAACAGTTACCAATCATTAATTCTTCGTTCTGATATAACAGTTATTTGGCGAAGACTAAAAAAAGATGCTTGGTTATGATCTGCACTTTTGATTTACCATATATCAGACAAACTACATGAGAAACCAATTACCTATTTATTCGGTGGAGAAATTTGGGAAAATCATCGTACAATGAATTGATTAATCGATTCAACCTAAGAAACACATACGACTGTAACTATTAAAGAGTGAATTGGAGCAAAACTTAAAAAAACTACTCACATGAATTTAGATAAGTAAATTATTATCGATAATACAATTGATTTCATATCATATAATAAGATAAATTTCAATACTCACAGTGATACGACCATTGGATTCAACTGGTGGTTTCCAGGTTACTACTACAGAGTCCGGAGAATCAACAATAGCTTGTAATACTTGGGGAGGTGTCCCAGGTGCTGAAAACGGAATCAAAACAGTAATAATTGATAATGATAAAATATAGGATGTTTGTTATAACTCAAATAAAGAATAAAAATGTTAAATGATTCATAGCGATTCAGTTTATATAAAGAATCACTTGTAATTCGATCACATAGTGATCATAACGATTAAGAAGTAATCAGTCAGTATAGTAGGTCGAAAAAATGGCAATTCTTCTTTATACAAGAGATTTCAATTTAACTTAGGTCAATGTTACCGGTAATCAACTGTATTTCTGCTAGGTTTTTTAAAAAGAAAAAAAACAGCGTCATAATTCATCCTATAAATATCAATATATATACATCCAACCACTTGGATAATATTGTCACTGCTTATTAAATTATGTGTGAAATATTACTTACAAAGTAAAATCATTTGGACACATTAAATGAAACTGTCATTTAATAAAGTTATCTATATTACGAAACACTCCAGGAACTAAGCTGCATGTTGATTTTCATTTTGAAATTGAATTCATTTCCGTGTCAAAGAAGTGCCATTTTTCGAAACAGAACATAACAAAATATTATGTAACTTATTTTGATCTAGCACCAAATGCTACGTCACTGATTATTTCAACAAAATAGCCAATATACTTTATATGTCATAACTGATAATGTAAATAATTTCGCAATGAATATAGATAAGTAGTTTAATGGTGAAAATATTGACTTTCAATGCTTAAAATTAATGAACATTGATCTGTGAATGCTTGTTTCATACTAGTTGATCATTTATAAATCATGACTGGAAACTTAAGGGAATTTATAATTATTATAGGATTCGAATGCATGCAAAAAGCAGTGTCATAAATGGCATCCTTTTACTTATACATGCATTAATAGAATTGAAAAGATATGACAACCTGTTTTTAAGATAATTAAATGAATAGGAAATCAATCTACTTATATTACTAACATGTTTATATGTAAATATATACTTCGTAAGTTTAACAATATTAAAAAAAGAAAATTAAATTATATCATGTATACTTAGTGGATTAATACGGGTGAAGCATATTAAATCGAGGCAATATTTCGTAATCATCTTACTCATGAATGTGATTAGAGTATAAAAAGGATAGAAAGAGAGAGTGAGAGAGTGTGAGAGAGAGAGGATGAATAAGAATACAAATATCATAACTGTATGCAATTGGTTGATCAGTAATGAATTCATTTAATAAAATAATATAGATCATTGAAGAATATATTTTATGTTTTTGATGTAAATTTCATAGTCTTACGTTTCTTTTTCTCTTTTTTCCATCTCTCTATATTCCTTCATTGTTCTCATATATAACTAGATATTTGAATTTATGCTACAACGAATATAATCATTATTCTTTCATTCATGTTTAAAAAAAATGACCAGAAAAATAAAACATTGAATATAAATAAACATATGGTTGAATGAATACCACATTACCACATATTAACCAACACAAACATTATTATTTATTCAATTACTGAACGACACACATGGAAGATTAAGTGACGACAGTATGTACATATATATATGTATATATTTGTTTACATTCTGACAAGAGTGAGAGAATGAAATTACGTTGTTTCAGTGGTGTGTTTTCCTCATTATTAACAAAATTTCTCATGTGTAAGTAGTTTCCATTGGGTTAATTCATGTAATAGAAAGAATCTGGAAATTTCGCCTTTTTCTATAATTTGATACAGATGAGAAAGTATATACATACGTATATATATGTTTGTAAAATGGTTAAACGATAATTTATGACTTCCACAAACAATCGAATAGGTTGAAACACTGCTAACTGATGTTTAAAAAGTTTCAACTCTCAAATTTTATTCGAATATAATTTACGTTACATAAGGAATACAGTTCAACAACTATTAATACTTGGTAACTGTATGAAGTATACAACACTTTTATGAATTGAAGTTAGGATATATGGGTTTCGTTGGCAGTGTGTTACTGTTTAGACCATTTAGCAGATATACTATGATTTATTTTCGTAACTCTACTTAATTTGTAATAGTGTACAACTACTAATCAATGACATGAGAGGTACTTGCTTTGTATTCCAAAATTCTCATTAGGATTTCTTCGAGTTGTTTTCGAAGTTAGTTGCTATTGAGAAACTGATTATAATAGATGAAATCTGAATGTTCAGGTTTCATTAGTTAATAAAGTGAATTCTTACGATATTTCACTATTCATTTGATAACTAATAATTCATCAGTTCATTTCATTTAATGAAATACAAATACATTTTAAATGATGATTTGAGCTGGTTACGTAATACACTTCTTTAATTTATTCTTTTTTGAAACTTAACTAGATTGAAGCGATCTCATTTGTAAACTACGTTTAATCCATAAAAAAACAAATTAATGCTTATCATTGAAATTACATAAGTTGATTGGGGGCAATTAATTATTATTAGAGAAAGATGTGCTTAAAATTATTCAATTAGATATTTGATAAAGATAACTCCAAGTTTATTCCTCCTCATAGAAGAAACGAAATAAAATTTTCATTGTGCATAATTTTACATTCTGTTCTTTGCACAGTGTTAGTTTTTCAATGTTATAGTGATGACTATTTACATTTAATACGTAATCAACAAAATTTTTCATATTTTGTCGGGTTGCATATGAAAACTTGGTTATGGTTATCACGCTATCACTGAGCTATTTAGACAACGAAAAACCTTCTGTAAGCTTGAGAAATTTATACTAACCATTGAAATGTTTACGGTACATATTGTATAGCTTAATAAAGGAGATGCAAAACCTTACAGGTAGGATCTGTTAAATCAAATTTCAGGTTCTTCTTGATGGAAAGTGGTAAATATTATGAGACCTAGATCCAGAGGTTCTTGTTAACTATCAGTAACCACAAAACATTTCAAAATGGTATGCCTGATATCGAGTCGCTTAAGTTAGTGACATAGCAAAACCTGATCCATAAGATTTGATCAGCACTAAAGAATTTGGCAAAGATGATATAGGATAAATCAGCTGTATCTCTAGGTTCATTTAGACTTTGTAAATGGATTTTCATAACCAGGAAATCTACAGCTGAAATAGCTTGATGCTTACATCACTGGTAGCGGGCTCTGGATGTTTCGAATTAATAATTCTGTTCTAGCACTGATTTACTAAACGTTGCAGATGATTATTACTGTTGACTAGCATGAAATCTATGGAATTTTATATTGATTACCTCCTGTCATGCAATGTTAAATAATAGATAGAATTTGATTAGAGCTAACGGTTAGATAACGTGATAGGAAAAAATGAAATACAAATCTGTGAATGTATAAGACAAACGGAAATAGAAACTGATCAATTGCCATTTTGAGTACCAACAATGAGAAATTAGAAAAACCATTACTTATACCTTCATACCTGTCAAAAACATCATTGGCTATCTAAATTGATTGGCTCACTAGATAATACTTTGACGTTTAAAGAGAAAGGCAATGGGTTAGAATTGTAATATGAACATCAACAAAGGGATATATTTTCATTTAGTTAAAAAGTTTCAATAGGATGAAATACAAGTTGTGAATCGCCTTACTAGCTGTATATTGAATATACAAATACTTGTGAAATACCACCCTATGGAAGTAATCCGTTCAGTATGAATATATGACAGCAGTAGCTACAATTCTGAATATCAGCAATGAAAAGTTACAAACCGTTTTTAAAAGTATATGGATAAATTATTCATGAAATAACAATCTCTTTCTTGATTAATCGATTAAAATAGTATTTTATTTTAGTTACAGAACTCTGAAGATTCTAAATATCATTCCCTATAATGTTTTATTGTAACGAAGTAAAGTGAAATAGCTGTACAGTATTTCACTGATACTACTGATACTGATGTCTCAAATGAATTACTCAATTTTAAGAATCAAAATACATTTTATACTCTTTCTATTAACTTCATTTATTTAGCCCTAATTCTTATACAGCATCATATACAATTACAATTGAGAATAGGACAAATACAAAAAAAAAACGAAAAAAGAAAAAAAAGAAAAAGAATGTATGATCGATGGATAATTTATCTCATCATAGGTAATTTGATTAGTTTCATGTTTCTGTAATTTCAATGAATGTTTCAAAAGAAAAAAGTAAATTTATTTTAAATATATGGATTCGTTCAAGGGCAAAACTGACAGGAAAATACTGTTTTCAGGGGGTTGGTTGGTACAATCTTGCATTTATATATTTATTTAGCACTGAAAAACAACCCATTTTTAAGAAATATAAAAGAAAAAATTAAGATAAAATTTGTCCGTTTTACCTATAGAATAAACAAACGTGAATGATAGATGGAAAGAAGATACATTTGAAAACAATCATATGAATTTATTGTTCACCTATAATGTATTTAGATATCATTCTATTCAATATTGATATCTTATAATAAATAAATCATTTCTGTATAGTTTATCGACATTTTCATTATGAGATTTTAAAAAAAGTTTGCACAACACTCATTTAAATGTTCATAAACATGATGCAGGTTTTTGAATAGAGCCAACTCTATCATTTGTGATAAAAAGATTTTCAAATCTTATCCTGTATGAATTCTCGGCATTTGTCGAACGATGATATTGATAATATAAAAAATGATATCATTATACTCTTAAATTTGATAATAGAATATGGATTTGTGGCATAATTACATTTTCCCAACAACCATAATACTTAAATTCACTTGGTGTTATTTTTACTTGTTATTTAGGACTACAATCGATCAGTCACATGTTGGCATATGTGCATCCTGTCTGCTAGCCTCTAACCATCTTTGCCTAAAAACCATAATACTTGTTCAGATTTAAGTATCAACATGGTGAGTATAAGTGAAAATTTATTGTAGACTGTGCTATTTCGAATAGTTTTATAGTCATAAAAATAGGACTTTTTCTGTATTTCTATACTGAATATAAATCGTCGTAACTGACCCAGGTGTATTAAATTTATGATGAGCGATAACGATACGGTAAACAATAGAGTAGTTTTATGAAATGATTGTATGATTAAAGTGGTTTTCGCCATCTTTTTACATAAGTTTCAAAGTTAACTTGTTACAATGTTTATTACAGTATTTGATGACCTTATGAATAGTGGGATTTATTGATATTGTGATCACGATTCAATCAATATTAGATCACCATAGGAAAGCTGGAAGCACTTAATGGCCTTTTCGTCTTAGTGTAGGACTTTTCAGCAGTCCGCATCCACAGTCCTGAACACGCGATTCGAACCCGAGACCTTCGGTCTCACGCGCAAACGCTTAGTCTCTATACCACTGAGCAGAGATCTGAGGGTGGTAATGTCTGACTTCAATCAATCCACAATGTCGCGCGACCATCTTCCTTTGTCTTCGCTAGGTAACTGTCTTACGTACGCTACGGATGAACTTCACTTCTCACTGGAACTCCGAAAATTACCTGCCCATGCTAGTTGATAGTGAGCATATAATAATTATGATTATAGGGCTGTGGAGATTGTTGACTTTTAACTAAGTTCAGTTCATGATCTTAATTGAAATTGAACAATCTCCACAACCCTATACTGATAGTTTTTGATATGGTGAAAAGTTAAAAAACCTGCTAACCAAGGGTTAGTTTCATAAGTTCATCAAAGACATACAAAATCGAGTTCTAATAATGATTAAAGTTTTGAATGAATTTCAATTTCGTGTTGTATATTTTTTTCAAGAGCATGTAGTTTTGTTCGATAAAATGACTCACACTTGTCTGAAGAGTTGTTTTGTCTTCAGATATGCTATGCAAACATAGGGCAAATAAATTTTATTGCTAGTCGGCTACAAAACGAGTAAATATTAAAACTGAGCATAATCTACATCCAAATGTTTTCATACTAATTAAACCTTTACTCTGTATCCAACTACAAAACATTGTTCAGAAATACATACAACTTTGAAATGGAAACAGTGCTGAAGTATCGACTCATTGAATGCATAGATCGAGTAAGTAATATTTTATTATGAAAAATGTGAGCAAAAAATTAATTTGATGGTATTATATCCTCTTAATCAAATAATTTAATTACTGAGCCACTATTGTCATTCTACATAAATTCTTTATCTCCGACTTCATGAAGAGAAATAAGTATTGGTTGGATTCATGTTTTTGTTCCCGTTCACATTATTTCCTTCGTTCACCTTTGATTTATATATTTTTCACGATATGATATACTAACAATTGAATATCAGGTAATATATTATTATTCTAGGATACAACTACTATTGTAGTGAACAAGAACACAAGTGGGGACAACCAAATATATTTGGACATAAAATAACAGAATCTCTCAATAAAATATGTTAACCATATAGTAAGTACTTCATTTGCAAAATATCAATCAGTTGTCCCAAACTTGATTGTTCCTTTTGCAAATGTCCATCAATCGTCTCAGACTTCATTTTTCCTTCATTTCCACAGCAATCACTCACTATTCTCATCCACTTTTCTTCTAACTTCTTAACCTTCTTTAGCCAGGTATTCCACTTTCGATTGATGATACATACTACTTATATCGAGATCAGTAGCACACATCAAACTATTACTACTAGCTACATCATGCAGTTTTATAAACATTTTAATCTGTATATTGTTTAGTTTTCTTATTTTCTTCAACTTTTAATTATAATAAATATGATCACGAATAGTTTATTTAAAAAAATGAATAAGAATCAGTATTTTATTCCATAATGAGTGATTAGATTAGCTTCATATTTCAATTTCAGTGAGCGTTTCGAAAAAAATAATTAAGATTATATTAAAGAGAGAATGAGAAATAGAAATAGAGGGGTATGAAAATAAATTCACTGACACGAACATGTTGTTGCGTTTAGTAATGATTTTTATTAGCTATTAGTTATTGAAGTATAGAGAAATCCCGTTCTAATTTATGACTGAGTAGAACATTTTATATTATACCAGTAATGATGGAGGGAAGTAAGGAAGGAATCAGACGTTATAAGTTTCGTTTGAGTGTATATATATATATATATATATATTTCAATGAAACGATATGATATAATTTGATTGTATAATGACAATTATTATTTAATTTCAAACTCATAATTTTAAATGTGAAAGTTGATTGATGAATAAGAGAATTGTTTACGGACCCATTTCGAACTACATTTATCAAAATTATTTAATTGTTTGCTATTGATCTAATATAGAATGTATAAGTTGTCCTATATCAGACTAGTTAACCAGATGTACTTTCATCTTTGTGATGATATTTACATTAAGACTCTGAAGTGTTACTTATAGATTCAAATATCAATGTATAATTTGCTAAGAGCTCGAATTTAGATAGTCATCGACTTGTTCAATGATTATGATGTTTATTTCTTGAAGCATCGTTATCGTTTTTATTTTAATTTATAAGATGTATAATTTGTCATTTTAATTTAAACAGTAAGAGTCCAGACAAGTTGGCTGGACGAAACGTTGGAATTATTTTAAATTTCAATCGCTGAGATTGTTTCAAATAGAATTTACATATATAAAGTAAGAGCGAATGCCTAGATATTCTCTGATACTCAGTAGATAATGAATCTTCTCAATGTGTACTGGCAACTTTAAGTCTAAAATTTAATTTATAGATGTATGATATTCTATGAACTTTATACGTTATGCATATTTTAAGTCTAACAGAATATGATAAATTATGTTGAAATAATACCTTATTAACTTCGTTTCGTGGCAATGATTGGAAAACCAAGAGCCACATTCTTATAATTGAAGAACATATGGAACTTAAAACAATTGTCAGTCAACCTCAAAGTCAGTATCTTCAATACGAATGTCGAGACAGTTCAACTGTACTGAACTGAAACGTGGAGAACTACTATAACCAACATCAAAAAGGTACAAGTATTTATAAACAATTGTCTACGTAAGAAACTGAATGTCCGTTAACCAGATAGCATTAGCAACAGCCTAATGTGAGAGAGGACAAGCGAACCTCCAGATGAGGAGGAAATTAAGAAAAGACGTTAGAAGTGGATAGGCTATATATTACGAAAATCACCAAACCGCATTACGTGGTAAGCCGCAACTTGGAAACCTGAAGGGAAGGGGAAAAGAGAAAGGCTGAAGAACATACTACGTCGGGAATTGGGAACAGACATGAAAAGGATGAATTGCAACTGGGAAGAACTAGAAAGGATTACCCAGTACAGGGTTGGATGAATGGTGCTAGTGAGTGGCCTATGCTCCTCCACGAGGGGTAACAGCAGTAAGTATCTTCATTCTGTATATTTGCACTAGTTAAACTAAGAATTCAGATTATAATTATCCCCATTATGTTCACACTTTATCCAAAACTAGAGGTAGAGATCATTCAATTTCTGTCAGTCATAGTAAAGACTTTATTTGGCCGAGTGTTTTCCTTAAAATTCAGTAGTACACTGAGGTTACCAGCAAATGCTTACTGCTTATCAGTTTACTAATTAATAGATTCCTGGAAAAGTTAATTAATTTTTTATCATTTGTCTTGATTATTTTCTCTATTCAACGTAGTACATCTAATAAAAATTATATGGGACAACAAAGGTTTACCTCATAAGGTTTGAGGTTTTTCATTTTTGTTACTATTAAACTACTACTCATTTATATAATTTTAATTCATAAAATACTGTTTTTACTGTTACCAACATCTTGGAAAGTTTTAGGAAACTTGTTAGTTTCGTTTCACACAATTTTTTTTACCTTCAAATGTTTTGTTCACATCTTGTTGTTATGATGAACGGTTTTCAAGATCTGATTTCTATCACTATATCATATCATATGAACAGACAGTTTAAATTCTCCAATAATTCACCAAACAGTGAATTAAGTATAGAAAATATAGAAAATTCTATAGAAAATTCAATATCATCAAATATATTATTAGTTCAATTCTCTTATTTATCAAATAAACTTTGCACGAAAATTATTGATTTTAATTTGAAAATTATTTAACAATCAGTTTTGCATAGCAATTAATTTACTCGGGATTAAAATAATTTAGTTCGTTTATTTTTATTGTTTTTTATTCTTTACATTTATTTGACATCCTATTTGTAAGTATTGAATATTTCATTAACCAGTGACAGTTGAACAATCTGTTAGCTAAAATCTGATAAAAATTATAAAAATTTTTTTTATTAAACTGGATAGGAACAAATCTCTTCTTAATGTATAATGTCCTATATAGTCATAAATAATTAGAACTAAGCAAACTGATAATAATATTGTTCTTAGTAAATAAATTGTTATACATGCATATTTATCTATTTGTGTATATATGTGTATTTATCATCATCAATTGAAATTTTCTTATATGAATATATTAACATAAATATTGGTAATAAACTATTTAACCCTAATGAATGAAAGTAGCTATTAGAAATAATAGACTAATTAATGTCAATACCATTCTATATATTTTCTTGTCTCTCTCTTTTCAATAATATACCATGTACTCACCTAGTTGATTGTACACATATCTATTCATAGACAAATTTACATGATTTGTAGGTAGTCTAAAGAAAAAAATGTCATTAAGGATTGATGAAATACTTATAACTGGGCGGATTATATTAATGATAATAAGAACAACAATAAACAATCTAATCAGCTGAATGATGAAGAAACGACAATAATTACAAAAGGTATATTGGTCAGTAAATATAAAAACTGAGGTTAATAATAATAATATAATTGAATAATAAATTGATTTATTGAATAGTGTATGGTGGAAAGAATAAAATGGATCATTGTTTAAACTGCTGTCTAATTAAATGAGAATTGATTTTTTGGCCAGTAATTTATGCTTATCAACTCATAACTTGTTCATTTGTATCATAATAATAGTAATAATAATTTAGCATTAAGTTCTTTTGTCATCATTGTATCATTTCAAACAGAGAGTTCTTAACAAGCTATTTTTTCTAATTTTATTGGATTTGCTGATAAGGTAGATTTTTCTGTTAAAACTAGAAGTAATCCATATTAGGACTTATAAATTTACCGAAGTAATATTGAACGAATTTCAAGATCATTCTAATTAAAAACGAATATCAACTAAATAACTAATGGAATTGTAGGGAAGATTTGTAGCTCAGGTGTAAGATTTAGGTGTGGTTTTATTGCTCTAAGCTGGATGGTTTAGTCATGAAGCTTTTATTGTTCTTCTGAAAAATATCATCAGCACAAACTTCAAGTAGAAGTGAAGTGTTCGAATTTTTTCAATCAGAATAATCATAGACAAATATATGACCAAGAATCCAATCAATGGGAGATATAACTGAAAAATAAAAAAGTAGACAATGACAGATTGAAGGTCAACAATAACCACTCTAGACCGAGGTTAACAGGACAAGCTGTGAGTGATATGTAGAGAAATTCGAACACTTCACTTCCGTCTGAATTTTGTGCTGATGATGTTGTTCGGAAGAATAATGATAACTTCAGGACCAAAACATCCAGCTCAGAGAACAAAACTCCACTTAAATAACTAATATCAATGAAAAAACATCAGATAGCTATTTCAGGTTACGTGAAAACACTTTAGGCTAATAATTTAGTAGTCGGAATGTGTGTGTGTGTTTGCTAAAATATTTGAACTTTTGTGAATTATCTACATGAAATAATACGCATGCCGACTGTCGTGAAGTGCTTAATGTGCAGGATGAAGACATCCAGTAGTTTCTGTTTTTCTACAGTTCACAAGTTGATGTTTATTTGATGTTAAGAACCATATGCTCAAATCATTTCTATTTGAAAAGTCATAATCTTTTCTTGCGAACAAACAATCAGATTTTGTGATAAGAAGCTATAAATTTTGAATAAATCAGATATTTGTAAAAGAGTACAGGATAACGTCGTAAAGTAATTCTAAAAGTTAACAATATAAGTACAAAATTTGATGCATCTCGTTTTCATTATTTTTGAAGATATAAATACAAACCAATAAGCCACTAACCAATGTTATTTTTCACAATGTCATTTACTAAAGCTATAAAGTGTCATCTTCAGTTATACTGACCTCGTGAAGCGTGTTTATCCTAAATTTATCCAGTAAGGTTACTTAAAGATGAATTCCATTGCTGAGTACCAGATCATTTCTGATCATCTAGCTCTATTAGAGCTTTTGTTTAAAATTATTGACATAGGTAAACTGGTTCTAAAGGAAGTAGCAACTCTATGGTTAGTCATCATTTTACGCTTAGTCTATATGTTCAGTAACAGTGTCCAAACTCTTATTTCATTATTATCCAAGCATCCTATGGTTAGTATGTTTTTGACATGTGTTCGCCTTCTCTTTGTTTGCTTTATATTCATCAAGTTGATAATCATCTTTCGTATATCTGTTTATCATTCTTATTATATTTTGTCTACGTTGTAACTTTGTTCGATACTTAAAATCTAAACTTAACTTTTGGTAAGCCTATCAATAACTCAGTAATTTTTTGTCTCATTACAGAATACTAGGTGTAAAAAAACTAACTAAGCGGTTGTACGACTTAATGAATTGATTTCGTTAAATAGAAGACTTTTGCTGAACTGTTTATCACTCATTTATTGCAATGGTCTTCTGTCACTAACCACTTATTTAGTTTGACAGTTGAATTCATGAGTCGATCTGTGTTAAGTGTGAGACAGTTATCCACCTCAGACAGTGGATGAACGATTGTTCAAGATCATGAAACGACTGAAATTAGACATTGACATCTTTGGATGCCGGCTCAGTGGTCTGGAGTTAAAGCGTTCGAGCGCAAGACCTAAAGGTTCTGAGTTCAATTCACACGTGCGAGATCGTGAATGAACACTGCTGAGAAGTCGCATACTAGAACAAATCGGCAATTCAGTGCTTCCAGGTTTTCTACGGTGGTCTAGCTTACATTGTCTCGTGAATTCAATTGTGATGATAATGAATAGTTAGTAACTGGCAAATGATTTAACAATATCTTATCTTTTCGGTCATTCATTGATAAGTCAAAGCAAGTTTGAGATTATTTGCTTTACCTAACTTCATTTCACTAACGTTTGTTATCTGGTCAACTTTTTGATTGATCTAAAAAACTAGTCATTTTTCTTTTTAATATCCGTGGATATAAAAAATACGGAAGTGAATTATTATTTTTAAAAAAATCGATATTTGTATTTGATGAAGACAGGTTATTAATATGAACCATGTTAATCATATCACTTGAAAGAATTCACTACCATTACTTATTTCACTTGTTGATGACACCATATATAATACTTGACAACAGATTAACAATATTACACAACGTATATAATAACGACTATTTATGGAGAAGTTAATATTTGAATACAGTCATTCAGTTGTTACGGGTATCTGTAAATATAAGCTATTTGTGGGATTTCTTGTAAATAAACGAACATTATGTTAACTTTGAATTAATAAGTCTTTTCATGTAAATGCATAATTGAAGATTATCACCTGCTCAGTCGTATGATATGGTTGTAATACAATAAAAAAACCTGTTGTCATTGACAAAAATTTTCAAAAAAATCTTTTTAAAAAAATGGGAATTAAAAGAAAAATTTGTCATGTTGCCAAGATAAAAACTTTAACTTCAAGTTATCAGAGTTTGAATACTTCAATAATGATTAATGAATTATTCGGTTCTTTTAAATATAGAACTTAATCCTTTACTAATCGGATTTAGAAAAATGTAAATTAAAAATAAAACAATTTCAATGACAAAATGTGTTTTTTTTTAAAAAAATTTTATTATACCAGTGTAAACTTACCAAGTTCTGCTGTACGAAATTTTACTGAATCACTTGGTAATGATAAACCAGCTACTCGGCTAACTGCATGAACTTGAGCTGAATACAACGTAAATGGACTAAGACCAGTGAGATTATAAACAATCATTGGATTTTCTTTAGAATACTTTGTATCTAATATATTAAATGAATTTTCTGATTTCATTTCAGATGGATCGATATTTGTTATTTGACGACGGCTAAGTTCACCTAAACCACCATCATCAATTTGTAAACTAACGGTGTATGAATCAACACCAGATGATATACTTGGTGGCCATCGCAATACAGCATAAGTACTACCAATAGGTCGTGCATCTAGACTTGGTGGTGGAGCAGGGAGTTCTAGAAAAATGAAAACACAATTGAATAAATTAAATTTTGCGTAATGTTTCAAATGATAAGTATATACAAAACGGAAGTTGCATCTAACAAGCATGGGAACTGAAAACCTCTCTACGATCATCAGTTCCCTGGGGATTACAGGTATGAGTTGATAACGATGAGCACCAACTGTCATGAAGTCTAGAATAAACAAGGTTATCTAAAATCTATTTCCAACCATGAATCATTTAAACCAAAAAAACAATTGTTCAGTGTTTGTAAAATTTTCCACAAGAAAACATCCAAATTTTTCTTACGATTAGCTACGTGATAGTTACACTATCGTTAAGTATAAATGATTTTCAGTAGTTGAGATCATGAGTCAATCGAAGCTAGACCATCATGGAAAACCTGTGAGCACTGGACGTCCGTTTCGTCCTGATGTAGGACTCCTCGGCAGTGCGCATCTACTATCCCACTCGCGGATTGCTAATTCTTTTTACAACTCAGTGGCACATCTCATTTCCACTAGGATCTGAAACAGTGAGATAGGTCCTGGATTCGAATCCCGCTGGCGGGGTCATGGATGCTCACTGCCGAGGAGTCCTACAGCAGAACGAAATGGCCGTTCAGTGCTTCCAGGTTTTTCATGGTAGTCGAGCTTCAATGGACTCATGATCTCAACTATTGGAATTACTATAATCTCCACAAAACACCTTCTGATAAATGATTTTATTGTATTATTATATCTGTTGAAATATTTTACCAGACAAACAGAGTTAAGATGATATAAAATGAATCATTATATCACCTTAGACTATACATGCTAACTGTAGCATATTTATAAAAGCAACTTTGTAAACTGTTTAAGTTCATATTTAAGATTGATTTCAATAATCTTCTTTCGATAGTAATTAATCATTCAGTCAATAGTAAAGGATTAAGTGGATTAAGCTGTCTGAAGTATTTCTTATCTAAACAAATTTAAAGCTGGATTTAATACTTCTTATTTCATGTTGTTAGTCATGTTTCTTGTTTATTAGAATCACTGTCGTTAATATTTGTTATTCTTACATACTTCATCATTATTGAGAAACATTTCACTCCTGTCGTCTAATAATATCATTATTTGAATGAAAGTTACTACTGTTTTAAGATTTATGTGAGAAATCGATAATTTATGGTACAACCATTTTTTTAAAACCGTTGTATTATAGTGATTGCACTAGCTTAGGTTTGAGTTTTAAGCAAACATAATCACAGACACAGAAATTTTATGTCGGAGCATGTTGTTCATTGTAGAGATTCCTTAGTTGAAATTCTAAAAAAACTGACTCAGAGAATTTGATAAGGTAATATCTTGTCACGTTGCGATTAGTGATCACCAGTTCCATAGCAATTGGAAAATACATATTTAGCTAATATGTTAGAAAAACGATCGGAATGTCTAGATCATTTGAATTAGATGAGGCAACGGAAATAGAATTTCAATGTCATGGATATATTTAAAATGTCTATTAGTTTGACTGCGGAGTTTAGCTAAATTTTGAGATGCTGTTGTAACGGAACTGCTTTTCGACATTCATAACGTAAGTTCTCATGCTTTTGAATTTTATATTTTCGTACTCTATGTAGACCGTGGTGCCTTTATGTTGCTGAGTCTAGACCCGGTAGTCAACAATTTGATTTAGATAAATTTCAGATATTGCACTATCCTTACCTAATATGATCCATGGATGACTGATAACAAAAAATACATGATACAAGATTAATTGCCTATCGTATGTTTACTATCAATTCAATAGAAAGAGTTGTTTCAAATAATATTTGCATAAATATCCAGGTTGTTAAATGTCAACTTACGCTTTACAATGACACTAACATTTCTTCTTACTAGACCAAGACCATTTTTTGCAATACAATTATAACCCGATGATTCTGTGATATCTGTTAAACGTAGTGTTGCTTCGTGTGGTTGTGGCTCTGTTAAAGCACGTTCAGATAGCATAATTGGTCCTGAAACTCTTGGTCCAGCTGGTGTACCTAATGTTGACCACCAAACCATAGGTATCGGAAAGCCTCCTGCTCGACAAGTTAAATTTGTACCTTTACCAGAAGATACTTCAACTTTTTCAGGCATTTCATTTATTGTCGGTGGAAACTGAATGCCTATAAATAATCAATGAATATTTAAAAGGGCATTTTAATAACTACTAGTTTCTATATTATACTTACTAATAAATCACATAGTGAACCATATAAAAATTAAATAAGCATATCATTCAAGCAAAACAATCCAAGCTTGCTTACTGTTTTACTTAAGATATCATTAAAATTAATAAATACAAATGCGTGCAGACAATCATTCCAGCTTTTGTGTTTGAGTGTGTGCTTGATATTTTACATGCAAAAAAAGTAGATTATAGCTACGAAGGATAGTGCGAAAAAATGATGTCAAATTAATCTTTTGAGTAACTTATATGCAAACCACTACTTTAAAACTGAGAATTAAAATGAGACTATAGTTTACAGTAATGGTATTCTCCAACTGATTTAATTTTTTTTATACAATTAATATTCAGTATGTACTATAATAAATAATCATGATTGTACTGTTTACAAAATACACTAAGCCTGTTAATCTCTAATTTTTTTTACATCTCAGTGGTACACATAATTTTCACTAGGATCTGATACAGCATGAAAGTGTAGGTATATTCATCAGGAACACCATAGTGTAACGTAGTTCAAAGGTTTCTTCTCATCGTTTACATGCTATGAAGAAGCCACCTATACTCAATACATCTTTCTATTCCTTCAAAGCTCGCATAATACGAATTTATCTAAGATCGACTGTTAAATTAATGAAATTTATGGAAATGAGAATGGGCTTGAATTTATTTTGCTAACAATGAATGAATTCAACAAAGTACAACAATAATACATGGTATAAATGAAAACTAAGTTTAAAATAAATTTGGATTTTTAAGGTCATAGTCGATTTTGGCTCAAATTACCTGACTTTTGATAAGCCCAAGAACAATGGCAATGAATCATATGGCTATTCATGACTGTTGACAGTGTTGATTTGAATTTAAGTTATATTTCAGGAGTCTTGTGGATATTATAGTAATTTTAATAGCTTAGATCATGAGTCAATTGAAGCTAGACCATCACGGAAAACCTGGAAGCACTGGACGGCCGTTTCGTCCTATCGTGGGACTCCTCGGCAGTGCGCATCCATGATCCCGCGAGATTCGAACCCAGGAACTATCAGTCTCGTGAGTGAGCGCCTAACCTCTATACCACTGAGTAGGTATCCAACGGTGTTAATGTCTAATTCCAACTAATCCATGAAATTGAGAGACACATCTACCAATGTCCTGGAGTTCTAGTGAGAAGCGGTGACCAGTAGAGTTCAACCGGGTCAGTTGTGAGATAGCAACACACTGAAGACAATGGTGGATGTGTCGCTCAATTTCATGGATTAGTTGAAGTTAGACATTATCACCTTTGGGTACCGGCTCAGTGGTCTGATGATTAAATGCTCGCGCGCAACACTACTAAGGAGTCCCACAATTGGACGAAAGGACCGTCCAGTGCTTCGAGGTTTCCCATGGTGGTCTAGCTTCAATCTTATGTTTTACAAAAATCTAAAACATGATTACAGCAAATGACTGAAAGTGGATCAATTCACTAGGAAATCATATTAATTTTTTTAAAATTAAATCTAATATACAGTTATTAATATGTTATTAAATCATATTCTATTTAGTGAAATCTAATAAGTGTTTTAATGCGAATATATATGAGACCCATCCAGTTACTCTAGTAAACTTGCCTCTTTGTTGAAGAAAATGATATGCAATTGTAAGATTATCTGTACATAAAAAAAAGTGGAAATGAATTTTCATTTAAATTTATCTTTTTGTCTATAAAATGCAAATTTTTTAAACTATTTTATAACTTGATTTTCATTATGTATTGCATATAGTCTAATTCAACTATGTACAATTATACATGGAAACAATATAGGCTAGAAGGTGACGTGAATTTTTCAATCTTATATCTTATGTAGAAGATATTAATTTTTAGTTGCCTGGGATCTGACTCTAGTTATATCACATGTTTGATTGTTATTAAAATATACATTTCTTCAATCCTTGTATATAATTATTGACTTAATCCGTGTTAGTTAATAACGTAATTGAATAAGTCAAATATAAGAATGGATGTTTGAATACGTATATTTTGTGCACTCGTTGATCGGAACAGACAATTATAGAATCGCAGTAAATGAAGCGAAGAAGAGAGAACGAAGCAAAACAAAAGGACGCGCAGTGGCTAAGGCGTGTGAGCGTTAATCAATATTTATAGTCACATAAAAATAAGTTACAGGTATATAGTGAATACGATAAGAAGTGCATACACAGATGCTCGTATAAAACTAGTCAGGGTTGATAAGTGAATAATTAACAAGGCCAAAACGTAAGTCAAGAAGAATGGATAAATTGACCTGTCCAGAAGCTAGAATAAGGTATATGGACTTAACAAAGTAACCGACACTATAAGTTAACTTTCTGGATAAGATACATCTTGGGAAAATGGAGAAACAATAATTTCACTCTTGTTTACTGCACATTTTAAAAACATCATCGTCATCCTTTTGAAGAGTTCAAATAAAAAACCATGGTATGAAACTTTACCGTTTCATTGGCAAAAACTTGGTTGCGATCTGTTTGTGTTTTACTCTTAAAGATCAAAACCCTTTTCTTTATAAAATGGATGTTATATAAAGTTTTATGTATTCAAGAACGAATTCTAGTGACATCGATACTGCCGAAAGTAGTATATATACATTCAGGCTAATATTTTTTCTAATTTCAAAACTTCTTAGCAGTGGAAACTAATTAAAACACACTTATTAGATTGCAAGGTCTCATAGTGACGATTACTTCTATTTTAAGTTCTCTAACAATACAGTACTGTTCAATTCAATGCAGTGTGAGAAAAATTATTTTCAATTAATGCTAAATTCTCACAAAGTAACTTCAGTATCTTAACTTCATGTTGAATCAAAACTCTCAACTGATTTGAGCGCCGAGTTGATATGAGACATTAAAGATGAAGAATGTGTTAGTAAAACCTCAGCGAAATATGTAGATTTGTCAAACATACATAGTACAAGTACAACGAGAGTGAATTGTCACATACATACAGGAAAGTCAATTATGTTAGACAAAAATAACGTCTTAGCAACTAAGTAAATTATAATTTATTCTTATCAAAATTGTTCAATATATTGTATTTCATCGTTATTATTTTGCGATGAATGAAATAGATATTACTAATGACACTAGATGCTCGTCTCACCAGCTCACAAATATATGGAAATATAAACCATTGTATTTTAATTTAATGATATAATTGTCAGAATTTCACCATTAGATCTAATGCTTTGATGTTCGATTACTGGTAGGGCTGTAGGGCGAAAAGTATCTTAAAATAGCTCTTTACTGAGCCCAAAACCTCGGTAATCGACAAAAAATATACTCTAAACCTTAAACTCATATAAACAACCATCCAAGTAAACACGTTTATTTTGCCTTTATAAATTTTTAACTAGAAAAGTAAGCTTAAAATTGTAATAAAATTAAATTTCAACGATGGAGAATCGTTACATATCGAAAATATTCAATTATCAGTTTATGGTTTCAATATTGACTACATAATATGGATAATGACAGTTAATTTTAAAAAGAAAAAAGAACAGTAAAATATCAAATTACAGTCGACAGATGAAAAGTTTTCCAAAAAAAAGCATTCATTTTGTTTTTATTAATGGTAATCTGAGAAATCCAGAAAAAATATATTTGAATGCATCTTATAAATTTAATAGAATATATATGTATTTAAGTTAACATTGAATCTAGGACTACCATTTCAAACTATTTGTGACGTGTTAGCTGACTATACTATATTTCAACGATTGTATTCATATTGGGACTCCTACATAGTAATATTTATCTTCAACGTCAATGATTTAACCACCGGACTACTGAATTCAAGTAAACATTAGTTTGTTTAACATGTATGATGCGTATATTAGTAAGAATTTGCATCATATCGTTGTTAATGTTTGGAACCGAATTTCAATCGTTCTGTTTTAATATACACATTGTGTACTAATCACTTCCGTATAACCAGTTTGTAACACGTTTTTTACGGTCAGTGTGTAACATGATGGTATTTGAAAAGGTGGTTAATAGGTCCAAGTCCTGCTCAAATATAGATATATCTAGCTGATGAGACCAAAAAGTGGTGAAATTCGAGTATTAGAATCAACTACTAGCTGCGAATAATCCATTTTAAAATTATTGCGACAAAATGGATATACTGAAGCGATCCACAGAGCATGTACGCATGTCAGCGAAGTCTAAGAGGAATTTAATACTAATTATCATAGCTGAAATAATTCAAACCTTTATAAACAGCGATTCATCATGTATTTGTTCGAAGTTTATAATTTGAAGTATTGTCGAACATCATTTGAAAATGAACTTGTGGAATGCTTACAAAATATCGACCACAGTATCAACCACTACTCATTTGTCTGCAGTCAATGTTCAATGGATTTTAAAAAATGTCCCTTTTACATTTTGAAGTGGTAAATAAATTTAACCAGGCCGCGTGTAAACTGTTTGGAGCAATTTATTTCGCAATTATGCTATTACAATGAAACCACATACCAACGCCACATAAATGTCATTTTCACTAAATAGCATTAAATATATTTCTAATATGTACATAACTGAAGATAAACAAGGTCCAAAGTAGCATATCAAACCCAGTAACACTCAAGATTCGTTTGAAATGTTTATATTTTAGACTATCAAGCTTCGAATAAACACTATAAGTTTACATTACAGAATGCTTAATTCTAGAAAAACATTTGAAAATAGGGAAGCGTTTGACAAGTGTTTTATCTGAGTACGAGTTTCCTGAGTAGCGTGCATCGATGACCCAACCAGGGGTTGGGCTCTTCAGATATCTCAGTGAACGTTTAACTTTTAAACCACATAACCTGGGATTTCTAGCTTGAGTCAGTTAGTAATTTTGCGAGACCTTTGCATTGGTACTACTTGTTTTACGCTTGATATGGATGAACTCTACTGGTCACGACTTATTGTTAGAGCTCTGAAAACTACCTCAGAAAGTTAGTCGGCAGCAATTACATAATAAGTGATTACTATGAGTGGTTTTGGATATTGAAATTTCATGTCACAGACCAATTTTAAATTTATGACTTGATATACTTTAGTTCAATTTTTCACTTAGCTTGTTTAAAAATCAAAACTCCACATTTTTATGTAGATGTGTAATGATAAAAAGATGGTTAGAAATTAAACTTACGTCGTACATGCAAATGGCCTGAATTACTTAATACGGTACCTATTTCATTACGTGCCATACATTCATACGCTCCGGAATCAGTTTCAAGTAAGGTTTCTATTACAAGGGATCCAGATCCTGTAAAAAACAGATGTATAAAAGTGACAATCTGGTTAAGATAATTTATTTCTTGAAAATATTTTTCTCAAGTAAGCAATAAATTAATGCGTATTATGATTTCATTTCATTTATTATCATGGTGTATTGAACTAAGATTTTCAAATCAGGTAACTGTCGTATGAATAGAACCAACTAACAACAGCTTTTAATATATGTTAATCATGATGATTGGTGATTAGCCATATTTTATTGACTGAGTTTTGAATATGATTGATTCATAATGCAATATGATAAACCCAAAAATATGTTTTACATTAATTTCATGTTTAAAACACATGACAGATTTGAGAAATTAACAATTTTGATATGCTTTCATAGCAGTCGTTACTTATGCTAAACACTTGCAGCAGTTTAAAATATACAACACTTTTATGATACATCCGAATGGTAAAAGTAGTTGCGTAAAGTGAATCAATAAGTATTAACAGGCTAAATGATCATATACTTTCATAGTTACCACATATATTAACTGATTTGGAATATATATATATATATATATATATATATATATATATATATATAATATTCCGAAAATTGAAATAAAAATACTGTTCTCATACCCTTTACAATCATACTGTGTTTCATTGTAAGCAGAGATATATGGTGGCTAGCGGTGAAATCAGGGACGCTCGTCTCGTCCGACTCGAGATTCGTCACTCCGATGTACCTGGATCCCAAAGTTGATATTCACTCCTGGATTCGAACCAAGTACCAATCGCTACAAATGCTGTTGCGGTATCAGTTTAACTACTTGGTCCAGATAGCCACTAGTTTGTGTAATGAGATGAAGTTTAATTCATTTTGGCATCAGATGTTTGTGTTTTTCTATTGACGTTTCGGACTGTAATAGATCAGCTTCCTTTCGGCATATGTGCGTATTGTCCAGGTTGCCTCGATAATGCCTCAAGTCACTTGTGTTATAAGCTCGAAGTTAACATTATCTCTGGATTGAAAGTACATCCAAATGACTAATCCCAAATAATAAGAGATGTGCGTTCTAAATTTCACTGCTAGGCGCCATACATCTCTGCTTATAATGCATGTGACTCAAGACAATATCGAGAAAATCAGCACAAGACGAACACATACCGGAAGATCCAAACAACTAATACAATAATGAATCATACCATGTCTCGATCTTTAGGTACTTCGTTTACATTGACATTGTCTTCATTCATGAGTATCCTTTTGTAAGAATTTTATTTAGCTATATTTGGGTGAAAGAGATATATCAGCATTTTGTATATTTTTGATTATACACTTAATAACTTCTTTTATTCAGGAATTAGTAAAACGCCAACTAGGATCAGCTTATCTATTTGGCAAAGTTTGAATTTAATTTTTAAAACGTTTCTCTTAAGTTCAGTTGCTTTATTATACTTTCCGTATTATGAAACTCATCAGTGGGAGTTGAGTTTAAAGCCCTAAATCTATTGCATTTGCTGTTACTAAAATCACTCGTAATTGAGTCACTGAACCCTCAATACTGTTATCATATTTGGTGTTAACTTTTATGACTTTAAACGTGACATCTCATATGTGTACCTTGTAATTATTAGTTATTGAGACGTTTAGCTTTAAGATGAGTTTGTGACATATAGGTAAAGCGACAAATTTATTTTCAACTAAAAGGATGAAAAAGACACGTAAAACTACTCAAGTGTAATAACTAAGTGAATGTGTCAGTCGACTAGTGAATGAAAATTTATCGAATAATTTTAGTGAGATGTATGATAATATTTAACAGTTGAAGAAATATTCAAAACTTCTTGTTTAGAAACATAGATAAGAAATAATTATACAGTTCTTATTATTATGGTTTCGTTTTATTCAAATTTATGTAAGTTCGTGATATATCAAGACTAATAGTTTCTTCTATCGTTGGCATGTAAATGAGTTTCCTTGTGATTAACACCGTGAATATCATCTTCTACAGTTAATACTGGGAACGATTCTTTTCATAAACCAGTCGTTAGTGTTATTATGATCAACTGGTTAGAAATGTAAACTATTCTATTTTAGTTTGAAGTAAAACAGCGAAGAATCGTTTGCAAGCTTTTAACAATTTTTTTTGTTTAGGATCAGTCGGCAATTAAATCCTACTTTAAATTGAACATTATTCACAGACTTCATGAAAATTATTTTTAATTTGAATTACACTAACAAGCATTTTCTAAATTATTTTCTAGATTTTGTCTAGTACGATGTTTTTGGAAGCTAAAGGATATTTAAAATACTAATCAAGAAATAGGAAATTATACAAACTGCATTTATGCCAAGTGTAGATCGTCTAAAGAATTTTGTTCTATAGAGCGCTGATGACATTCTCCAGAACAATAATGAAACGTTCAAATTCGAGCATCCATTTTCTAGAATGTAACATGAGAGAAAGCATCTACCTTAAATTTAGATCTTTTTTATTCTAAAAGAAATCATACAATCAAAAATGATTATAAACATAATTATTCAATACATTTTAAACCAGGTCTAAGCTCACCAACAATTCGAAATCTTGGAAGACTTGTATCAATTAATTCAAATTGATCCTTTATCCAATAGACTGTTGCTTGAGGTTCAGCTGATACATCACATTGTAAATGTGTCGAATCACCAACTTGACTTATAGTTGCTGAAGGATCTTGATGAATCTTTGGAAATCCTCTTGGTGGAGCTAATTCGTCAAAATAAACACATTATAAGAGTTATTATATACAGAAGAAATTAGATTACTTAAAACAATGTCAATGTGAATAAATCTTTTGAATTCACAAGTAGCCAATAATAAATTAAGTAAAATTAATTGAGTTAAACGATAGAAAATGTCTTGTCATTTGGAATAATAATAACATTACATTAATGCTATATACAACTCAAAAATAAATAGGCTTTGATAAAAGGTAAACAAATAATATTGACTTCACAAAACCCAGTCAATACTATTACTGCTACTACTTATAGTAATAATAAAAGCAATAAGTATGCATTAAAATTTTATTTTCAATCCATATAGCATTTTTATTAGTCTACCGGTGTAATGGTTACCTTCTGTTTTGTATCTGACTATAACTGTACACAATATCTGTCGGTAAATGCCTGAAAAATTTTTTTAGAATTATTTCACTTCTTATGTTGAAATAGATCACTTATCAAATATAATGATTGAGCAAGTAAGTAAAATACAATCCATGTTGAACTAATGAAGTGCTTCCTTGACTTTTATTCCGTTTCATATTTTCTTCTTGTTTTCATAAGATTAATGGACGATAAAGTAATATGTTGTTGGTATTTGTACCTTTGAATGAACGATTGTACAGAAATGAAAAAGATAACTGGCCAGAAAATGTAGATTAATATAACTTCTGCATCATTTAACAATTTAGAAAAGCATAGGATGTTACTTACAAAAGTCTTTAGTAGTACATCCATATATGTGACAAAAAAGATTGACATAATTTTGAGAGGAATTTCATGGTCATAGTAAATAGCTGTAAGTGGTATTGTAGTGTGTGCTACTTATGTAGACATAAGTAGTATATGATGTTAGTCTTGAGCAGAATGTTTGGCAGCAGGGAGACAAGAAGATCGAACAGTAAAGAATGAAGACAGGATGTAATTTGTATGAAAATGCAAGAACAATGAAGTCTGAGTCCTTTTGAGACAATTGATGAACATTTTGCAAATTGAGCATTTACTATATGGTTGTTAGATTTTATTAACAAGTCCTGTAATTTTGTGCCAAATGAATTCGGTTGTTCCCCACCCGTTCACTACAGTATTACTAAAAAATATGTTATGACTTATGAATGGAATGCGTGAAATAAAATTTCTTGGAGCTCTTCACTATCAAGAATATATTTGTAAGAATTTTCATTTGAATAGATGATCAAAAATAATATGTAGTTATACATTGACTGTATTCTGCTTTAAATTTATTATGCATTTATATGCCCACAATAATTGATCATTTATTCTCCCGAGTATCAAAAATAGGAAGGTACAAATCATTACAAAGGTCAGTAAACAAATCACTTATTGATGGTTTTAGTAACTTATCACCCTAATAGACGTCACATCGACGTTCGAAACGGTAACTACCAGTTTGGAGTAACAACTTGAACATTAACATGAGGTGAACCTATTTTCAGCTGGAAAGGATCAGACAGAAAGAAATTCATGTATTGAATTTCACCGCTTTTCACTACATAAATGTATAAACTGTCTAATGTACTGTATGAATTTGTATGTTCAATATCATAACTAATTTATTTGTGTTTTGCAATAGGAGATGGTTGTTTGTTATTCGCTTTCCTTTGCTTATTAAAATTCACATATATTTTTGGCGGTTGTTTGTGAAGAATACATCCAAGTTTCACTACGTGAGTGACTGTGTGTTTACTGAGAGAGAGGGAAATGACAAACCAGGGAAGTCAATTGTTTGCCGAAATGACTTCAAGAAGAAATTGAGTCGGACAACTCAATAAAAGCAGATAACAAATACTCATCTTTGTCCGTTGTTAAACAAATGCTTATAATGGTTTGTAAAACTGATTCTAGCTCAGGCAATATGTTTTTTTAAAGAGTTGTTTTTGGCATTTAATTAAGTTTGTTTAAATTTTAGCCATAATGAATTTTGCATCTTTCCATGTGTTTTAAAGTAATTCGTTGTTTCCTTTTATTATTTTTTGATTTTTAACTCCCAATTTGTTTAGCTTTACCTTTCATTTATGATATGCAAATATTTTAAAAAGTAACATAATTAGATTAATCGAAATGTACTGCGACTATATATTGCACAAGTCTGATAGACTTCATCTTCTCATTGGATTATCTATCTATCTATCTATCTATCTATCTATCCATCTATTTATCTATCCCTCTATCTGTCCATGTTATTACAGAACATGGGAGAAGATATAGATAAAGAGTTGCTGTTTTCTCAGACGAAATGAGAAGTAAAATAAAACAATAGGTTAATTAGGTTTGATTGCGAAGTTTGACTATAAGAATAGATAAAGGATACAATGTGTATAAAAATGATTATCAAAGTTATATATTTTTGTTTAATTGGATAGACAATTTGTTGGCAAAACAGACGACACATTAAGTAAAGTGAATTTTTCTAGTCATTTAAGAAAACTTTTATGACGTGAATTACGTAATAAACTCTAAAAAAGCTAAATAACTTATTCTAAATTATTGAAAAGTTACAGGAGAATAGTCATTTGGCATATATGATACGACACATTAGACGCTTAAGTAATATTATTGAAATCAAAACATATTTTAGTTATGACTTTTATCATTATTTTCGAATAAGTTTGTGAAAAACAAGCCTTAGAAGACGTTAGTTCTTATATTCAATGATAAAGACTACATATAATTCTAGTTAAGATTTATTCATTACACCAATCATTTCGGTCATTCATTGAACTGGATAGATTATTTTTTCAGTGTAATCATTGAACCTAGTCCATCTTATGCCCATCAGAGCTTATTGATATGAACTACTTTCACTGAAAGAAAAACAATAAATATGTCTTATCGTCTAAAATCAATCAACATGAAACTTAGGTATTTTATGTATTACTATGAAGCATTCGTCTTCAACAATTCAAACCATATATATGTAGATTTTTGGGTGTTTAAATTCATATGAATATTCGGTGAGACTATAAATTATGGACGACCTTTGAGAGACGCCAAAGTGACCATGAGAGTGTTTACCTACTTAATAGGGCTAAATGAAGGTTATAAAGCAGTTTGAAGAATAATGACAGTGATTTACAGCTAAAATGCCAAGGCGCTATTTGGACAAATGAGTGAGTAAATTTCGCGCCAAAATCCAAGACCTGTTGTCCTGAATCTGATTGGTTCGTCCATAAATTATAGTCTCACTGAATATTCTTATTACTCAAATGACCAGCTAAAACTAAACAATCTTTAATACCATTAAGAGATTGTTGAAATTATTGAATTTTCGTAGTTTACATTATCAGTCGACCTTTGTTAGAAAACTGCTGAAAATTATATAGTAATTGGTGGTTTAGTATGAGAATTCTAAGTAATGTGTATCCACGACCGAGGACCTTCATAAATCCATTCGACCACTTTTTCTTCAGACTACTAAGACTGTATTTAGTAGTGTGTATTCTAGATCAAATACCTCTCGATTCTATTGATAGTTACCTGTATTATATTAAACAATATGTTGTGATACATTGACCATGACTTCTTATTAGATCATAAAGAATAATCTATCAGAATTAGTCATCAGCTAACATATATATTTTCTTATTATTATAGATTAGACTATATCAACGATTCAAATCTTTATTGTCATAGAAATTACAGGAAAATTATTGTTCATGATTTTCTCTCTTACTTTCGTTACTTCTCTTTGATGAGTTTCAGCTTTTTATTGTTTATATTACAAAAAAAGTTTTTATGTACACGATTTGTTTCCCAGAGCATAAATTGACCTTTTTCTTTCCAGTTCATTAACAAAGATAGCAATAATAATAATGTAAAGTAAAAGAATAAAGATATGAATAATAACAGTTTATGATGATTTTTATTTTGGTGTTGTTGCTATTGTTGTACTCTTTCTACTCTTTTCTTTTTTTTTTTCATTTCACTTATTTTAATATTAGAAAAGTTCAACTATTCTTTTTATTCCACATTTGTGTATCGTTTTTTTGTTGTTGTTGCTTGTTTTGAACTAAACAATAACAATAATAACAACGAAAAACATCCACATGAATAACTTCTAACTGTTTATTTCTTTGTTTATTTTCTCTCTCTCTCTCCCTCTCTTTTTTAGAATGATAATATCTGTTGAGTAAAAGTTACTTCTGTTTTCTTATTGATTAGTTACATTTTTTCGGCTGTTTGTTATAGGGAATTGTGAAGATTTCATCATGGACTGACCTTAGTTAGATAACTGTTGAAAATCAGCAAGCAATAGATTGCTATATTACTCTAGTATAATCCTCAGTATTTTATTTTTTATACACACAACTCAAATGGAGATCGAACTCACGACCTTTAGGTTGTTTGAATAAAATTAGTCCGTAGTGTAAATTATGAAAATATAATCGTATCCACAAATTACTTTTGGAACAGTTATAATTTATTTACTGATGATTGATGTGATTCAGTTGCTTATAGACGGTTTCGGAAGATAGTTGAGTGATATCACGAATTGAAAGAGGTTAGATATAAATATCAGCACTAATGGAGGGAGAGACGAAGATTTTAGTATTGTTCACTATTGTGAGAGTGGGTCTGCAGTGCTAAGGAATTCCATACTAGGACGAAAATGCTGTTGGTGGTACCAGGTTTTCAGTGGTTATCTGACTGTGATCAGATAGTTATGTAAACTAACTGTTTTTCTCTTTCTTTCCTCTTTTTTTAGAAATAACTATTTTTACTAACTTTTCTCAATATTCAATCGACCATCTATGAATGTTACATACAGGGAATAAATTCCTAATTATTTATGACTTTGAGCCCAGGGACGGTGTCTGTTTAACATATAGTTATTTTTCAGACATGAAGACAAATGTTTTTGATTAAATTATAAACATAATTTGAAGTTGAAGTGGTTTCAACCGTCATTCAGATATCTAATATTGAGCAGCCTAAAGACAAGACAAATTTTACGCACGGATAATGAAAGTTAAATTATGAAAATGTTGACAGAAATTCAGTTATGACAGACAATATCTGTAACAAAACAAATAGTATATTTTCATTCAACAGATAAACTGAAATATTAGGAAAGATTTATGGAAAGTTTATTTAGTTTAGTCGTCCAACTATATCGTGCATGGAGGACAGCTGACAGATGCCTTCTAAGTATGGACCGGAGTCAGACAAGGCTGGAAAACGATAGGATACATATTGAGGAAATCGTCAAATTGCATCACGAGGCAAGCCCTAGCCTGGAATCCTGAAAGTTGGCGGACAAGAGGAAGGCCGAAGAACACAATACTTTAGAAAATGGAACAAGATATGAGAAGGATGAATAACAATTGAAAAGGATTGCTCAGGACAGAGTTGGATGGAGGGTGCTGGTTGGTGTCTCTTAACATCCTGGATTAGTTGAAGTTATACAATAACATCGTCAGGTACCGGCTCAGCGGTATATAGATTAAGTGTATGTGCGTGAGACCGAAGGTCTTGGGTTTGAGTCCCGCGTGTGCGATCATGGGTGAGTACTACTCAGGAGTCTCATACTGGGACGAAACGACCGTCCAGTGACCCCAGGTTTTCAATATGGTTTTACATCGATCAGTTCACGATCTCAATGCAAATAATTAAATAACTTCAGCCGCTTAGAAAAAACAGTTTGCAGAAACATTTTATTTTCCCACCGAGATAAATGTACCACAAAAGTAACTGGTCTAGATTCTATTTATACTTTTGACATTTATAATATAATATAAGTTTGACTTTTCAAAACTGTTGTTAATGATGTATGCTTAATAGCTGAATGAATTTTACTAAGACAAATTTCAAGTGTCACTATTATTTGCACAAAACATAAGCTTAACTGTGTTTATTTCTTACTATATAAGCGGGATCATATAATGAAAAAAGTGATATTCATAATCCCAGCATTTTTATTGAAACCTAATACTCGTGTTAATTTATCTGTAGGGATTTAATAGAGGTTCATCTAATTTGAGGGTAATATTTGTCGAAAATTTATCTCTTCTTGTGTTTGAACCCTAGTGGAGTCATAGGTGTCCGCTTCTAGGATGTTTCATACTATGACGAAACACATATCTAATTCTCTTTAGTTTTTAATAGTATCCTTAATAATATCGTTACGTGGCAAATACTGTCTAAATATATTGTTGATTAAGAATAATTCTTTAAAACTTTAACCTTATTATAGAATTAATGCTCTTTCAACGATTGTCTTGTTTTTCTAAATATAATCCATCAGATTTCTATATTTTTAGTGAGTAGTAAGTAAACTTGAAAACGAGGTCAATGAATCAACTAAGAACGTTTAAATCAAACATCTATCAATTATTTAAATGAATTTTTATCATGTTCACTTATAATCTAAATAATGTTTTGCTAAAAGCCTAGTATAGTAGTGAATCTATCAAGAACGTTTAAATTTATTAGAAAAGCCATTGTTTTCATTATTTTAAAACAAAAAACTGACAATGTTTAACGTGTCATGTTCTCCTATTTTTTTTCTACATAGATTTCTATATTGATATAACATGTAAGCTATTCAGCTTTCGTTTCAGTCTACTTCGATTAGAATAGATTTATTGAACAATTGATAAGCTAATAAAGTAGGAATGATAAATTAGATAACAACGTTTATTCATGTTGATATGGGAACAGTTATGTTTCTTATATAAAATCGTTTTGACTCTTCTGCGATTGCATTGTGGAAACGAATAATTTTGTATAAAGGAACTTATGACTCAAATTTATAATTCAAAAATAATTATTCAATGTAGCAAAATATTTCTACATTATGAAGATCGGCAAAATGGTAATAGGCCTCGAAAAATCAGTAAAATCCCTAGTACTACCTCATTATCATAACGTTTAGTACTTCTATTGCGAAACGTTTTAAATTAAAGTTATGATACAGTATCTAATATTCATTCACTTAATGTACGGGAAAAATAGCAGAAACTACTATAAGTGGCACGCTAACTAAAGGTTAAAAAAATGTGATGGAATAAACAAACGTAACCAGATTTATAATATTCACTTTGAAACTTTTTATATATACCATTTTATTAAAAATCAGTGTTGTGAAGGGAAATCAATCACTTAAATCAATCCTCTCAAACGAATATACAGTAGTTATTGTAGATAGATTAAAACAATCTGAATATTATTTGATTGGCTCAGATAAAAGTGATAGTCTTGTTGACTATCAACATAGTGTATCATAAACTAGGTTTAATGTTTTCCAAACATCTTAGTTACACCAAATGGTTACTGTGAAAATTTTTTTAAAAAAATACACTGACTTTATCATACCGATTTTATATTCACTAAAAGTTGAATTTCTTGGTTTTCATTCATGAATTTACTTTGGATTAAGAATTTCAGCAAACAAACTTTCAGATCCAAGTAGGTTGTTTAGTTGATAGAAAGTCATTAAATCTATTTCAAATGATTTATCATATTTATTCTGAAATTTCATTAATAAATTTATTCAAACTAAATAAAAAATACCTTGATTACATTATAATAACAAAAAAACTACTTGTAGATAAATACAACTACTAATTTTATCAATTGAATTAATGAATCCATCTAAGGTAGACCACCATTGAAAACATGAAAGTACTGGACAACCGTTTCTTTCCAGTATACGACTTTTCAGCAGTGCACATTTACGATTCCGCACACGGAACTTGAACTTTCAGTCTTACATGCAAACGCTTAACCTCTAAACCATTGAGTCAGGATCCAATGGTGCTAATGAATTCGACTATTAAAATTATTATAATCTTCACAAAATCCCCATTATGATTATAAGTACTGAGGTTTTGTATAAAAGTTAAGTTTATTGCATATATACCCATATATATATATATATATATATATATATATATATATATATATATATTGAACATTTTGAATTTAGAACACTGACCAAGCTTTAATTTGCAATCTAATACTTTTATTAAATAAGAAGCTTATTAAGTGACTGTGTAATTTAATGCAAAAAAGAAGTGAGACAATTTCATTATAATTCATTTTATTTATTTATTTAGTTAGTTAGTTAGCTCATTTGTCTTCTAATTCAGTAAACCAATTAAATCTATTTTATTCAGGAGGAAAACCTTTTTTAATGAAACAGTCTGAAACACATTAAACTCATAAACTTCCTGTAGGTTAGAACGTGAAACTGAAATAACAAACAAACAAACAAACAAAAAATAAGTAAGATTTCACTCTTTTGTTTGTTTTTTTTTCAGAAAAAAATACAGTAAAACTTCATATTTAATTTTCTTAAATCCAAGACTATTCAAATAAAGTGTGAATGATGACTGACTTGGCAAAAATAATAACCGTATTAATAATATGAAAACATAAAAAGCTGAATAAAAGAAAATTTTTTAATCATATAGAAATGCGTAAATAAGGTGTAGATATTTAAGATAACTAATGAGAATAAGAAACAGAGACTGTTGGAGAGGGGGTGGGGAGAGATCGAGTGAGCTAGTGGATGAGTTAGAAACAACCGGGTTAATTTGTTATATGATTATTTTTTTCGAATGAATGAATTAATATATGTGCATTTATATATGTCATTTTGCTTATGAACAAAAGACTTGAGGATTACTTTCGTATATTTGTAAAAAATATTTAAAATAGTATTCGTTTAACCAGAATAAGATATTATGTTATATTTTATAGTTTTCAGCACTGATTCACCGTAAAATATTAGAAATCACTATCAGCTATCGAATTCTAGGATGAGACTCATTGACAATGTTCATCCACAATCTCAGTGAAGGTGGAAATCAGGACTTTTAAATTTTGAAGTAAACATATAACTATCAGAACACTGGGCAAACATCTATTGGTTTATATATCTAACTTTAAACGAATTGTGATATTGAAAATCTACTGAGAGCGATAAGTAACTTCTTCAACCTCTATATGATCAAACCTTACTAGAACTGTAAGAATTACACCTTGAAATTAATCAGTAATAAGTACATGACCCTAAGTTACTTTTGTTCATCTTTTAATCCATTTTAATGTACTTTTTTCTAGTTGTTTGTTGTAGATAAAAGAAAAAATTAGATGTTCGTGACAATACATACATAAAGACACATACAAGCACATATATAAGACTTATGCATGACATGCTGTCAATCCTTATATAAAAGGTCAAGCTTTACATAGACATGTTTTGAACAGCAAAAAGAATTAGAAAAAAATCTTTACAATCTCTGTAATTAAAATGATAGCTAAGAGAAATGTTAACTAATAACTAACATTTAGTCTTAATGCTTTCAACTTTATTCTTATTATGTTTTAATCCATTTCATAGTACTATGTACAGAAAGAGATGGATATAATAAATAAATGAACCACAGTGAAGAGTAGAAAGGAAGATAATATAAAACAAATAGTTGAGAAGAAACAATGAAAAAAACATGAAGGAGAAAAACTCATAGCATTGACGAAACAAATAAACGAACAAAGCAGAAAAAAGGTAAAATAATTATTAAAAAATGGATCAAAGAATATTAGGCATACTATTATTTTAATGATCACAATCATAATGGTAACATTAATAAGGTCATTGTTTTATTCTTCAAGAAAAAAAAGCATTTGGATTAAATAGGAATCTTTTCATTGAGAAATTAGCCGATGTGCATAAATATTTTGTTGTTATCCAGTTTTGTTTGACAAAGTTTAATGAAATATGAGAAACAATAATGAAGGTTCATTTGCTTTTAATTTGATTATCTTCCTTTTTTTAAATTATTTAATGAAAGGTTAAGAGGTGGGGCGAGTCAACAAATATGTTCCAATATTATGTATATACATATTAAATATATAATCAACTGTAAGTTGGGCTATATTTGCAAAGATTTTGGTCTTCTAGTAGTTGATGTCAATCATTGGACTAAGTAGTTCAGACAACAACACGTTGGGCGCTCAAAGTGTCGGGTATTGGGTTCGAGTGCTAGTGTGATTACCATTACTGGGATTCAGTAACTTCCGGCTGATGAGTAGCAAATGGAACAAAACGAACATCCTGGACTCAAATGTTAGCCACTAATGTTACGGATGTTAAGAAAGTTTCCATTTGGTTATGTTTATATACAGCGAAATCACATGGGAGAAGATAATCATTAAGCTAATAGATAAAATATACAAGAACCATTCTTATATAATTAGTTATACTGCTATGTTAAAGGATAATTATGTGAATTATTAGAACATGAGTAAAAAGACTCATATCGGATAAATCAATATATTAGATTATTTTGAAGGTGTAATGATAATCAGAATAACTAACACAACCGTGGACACAAATTATAGTCACCTATGGTCACTAATTTTGAATCGAATCACATTCACATAAGTACACAAAATGTAGTACACCTCAATTTGAAATATATTTGCTAATAAATAACAGAAGACTTAACTGTAGGCTATGAAAATGGAAACATGCTTGGAGATTTGTTTAGTACATTACTTTTTGTAGTTCTGTGTTGAATAATTTGAATCGTGATAGTTTCTATGTAAACATTCAGACAAATTTTCTAGTTCAAGAAGTCGAAACTATTTAGTATCGATTATTGGGAACTTTGAAATTGGTTTAAGTCCTGTTTATTAGTTTTACCACTCATTATTAATAACTTCTAAGGAAATCTATGCAAGATCTTGAAATATACAAATTATAAATTCAAACGATAATTAAAGAGAAATACAATTGACATAGTATATAGGAAATAAAAATAACGGTCCTTCAGAATATAGTCAAGATATTTTATATGAAGTTTAAACCTACTAAAAAACTATGATTAATATTATAACTAGCATGTAGTTAAGCAAATTTTGATTAGTTATAAAAATGTTTTCAGTAGTGGTCTAGCTTGATTCTGTTCATAAAGTCAACTGTCAAAATTACTACAGTCTTCACAAGTTCCCCTTTTGACAAAGTGCTAAACACAGATACATACGTACACACTAGACCATAACAAAATTTGACGATTAAAGGTTATTCACACTTCAATAGTTCAATATTGTTACATGAAAACTGTGTTAGGAATGGATTTTGATTAACAAACTGATAAGTAAACAAATAAGAACCGAAAATAATTAACGATAATAATGAAGTATGAATAATTTGTAAAAAAAAAACTACGTTTTGTTGTGTATTCATTATGTTAACTACCGCACTAATTTTTCCACATTCATTACAGTTAATTTTACGATATATGTATGTATTCAAAAATACAATGATCACATGAACTTTTGTGTAGTACACTTGTGAATCACTTACTAGAATTTTTTATCATAAAAAGAAGAAAACTGTAATAACTTCTTATGCTTCACGGTTCCATATTTTGATAAGCTTGTCAACTCCTAGGAAGAGTTTGATGAAGTGTAATGATTTTTTCTACACTTCCCAGTATGCACATAAACGGCAGTTTTAATATAGAAATAACTGATAAAATACCGGGTCTGTTTTGAGATAGTAACTCACTGAATACAATGATGGATGTGTCGCTCAATTTCGTGGATTGGTTGAAGTTAGACATTAACACACCTGAATGCCGGCTCAGTGGTTTAGAGGTTAAGCGTTCGCGCACGACACCGATAGATACTGGGTTTGAATCTCATGGGGCGAGATCGTGGGTGCGCACTCTTGAGTAGTCCCATAGTAGGACGTCCAGTGATTAGAGGTTTTCCATGATGGTCTAAAATCAATTGACTCATAATCTCAACTATTAAGATGTTTATGAGTGAAATTTTATTCAAAACAAGAATACATAAAGAAATCGGAAGAGATCTTATAAGTTGACAATATAAAACTGACTGTAATGAATTAGGATAAGTGAAGATGAATACACAAAAACGAATGTCATTTGTTTGTAAATGTTACCGTTTTCATTGATTAAATCAAGATATATAGCAAGTTACATTGTTATTAAACTTTTCAATTACCAACTTGTTTGTTTTGTGTTTTTTGTTTTTGATTGAGTTTGCATTTTATCCAAACATGAAATTTTGATATTTTTCAGTATTTTAAGGTAGAAATAAATCTAATTTTTTAATGATAACAACGAAAAGATATATGTTTCACAGAATATGTTATGTTATATGAATTTCATATAAGGAATGTATTGTTTAAACTAGGCATGCATCAATAACTGTTAGGTAATACAAGTGACTTCAATATTAAGTTGAACAACCATTTCATATCAAAAATAAAAATATGCGTTTTAAAGATTTGTTTCAAGAGGAATTACTAAGAATTACAATGAAATCTGCATGATTTGTGGAATTCAAATTCAAGATGATCACATATATACTTGTTAAGACACTGAGACTGGTCATCAAATCAGCATTTGTGGTGTTATACAAAAGCTTTCAAGGACGTATACTAAGGTTTATTGAATCCTTGGCTATAAGGAAGCTGAAAACCCTTTGTGCGTTGAATAACAAATTGTCCTTACCCTTAACCTACTCTGGTAATACTGATTTATTATCCAGAGTGGTAATCACTTTGTTTTTGTGTACTTTATTATTATTTTTCTATGTTACGGCTTACGTTTAATCTGTCTAGTTGACCTATTAATTTTCATATAAAAAATGTCTTAACAAGTTTATGTTTGATCAGATTGTTCGAAATGTATTACGAAAATATATCACATAATTCTGATAAACTTCATGTTCTGATTGCATTATCGAAATTTATCAAAGGGATTAATTATTTACTGTACGGTTCTCAGATGTTACTAAGATGTTCGATTACATTTCGTTGTCCTCACTTATGTTCTCGTTCGCTACAGACTCTGTTAGAGAGTCATTAACTTGGAAATAACATATATCTAACGCATTATTGTTATTAATAATTGTTTAACTTAAGTCAATGCATAATGTAAACTGTTTTGAAGATGATGTTTCAACTTATCATCGAAATTATATCATTTGACCTATATAATATCACAGTCCATCATAGCTTACTAAGCATATTAGTAGATGGTTAATTAATATCTGCGATGTTGATTTGTAAATCGTATAGTTGTGACTCTCCTTCCACATGTATATAATACACACATATGAAGTATAGTTTTTGATAGTTTGCTTTGAGTTGAACTATTTATTTAGTAAATAATGGTTGGTATTCGAACTCGAAACTCAATAAATAATAGTTAAATGTTTGAATCATTTATCTAATCTTCACAATTACACTTGTAAGCGGTATTGTGTACGAATTTTAGCAATTTCATACTCCGTAAGTTGAATATTTTAATGTTGATTATAAAGGAGTTTGTAATACAATATTTGATACTTACATATGTTTTAAAATAGATTCCTTATAAAGTTATCTTCGATTACAGTCAAGGTTAATAAAGGATTTAATAGCATAATTCAAAATCAATTAAAGCATAAGATCTCTGCACCAAAGTTCTGTCTCAGTTTGAGACGGTTCAGTAGTGTACATTCAGAAAGTCACATAACGTTTAACTCAAGACTTACAATTTACATAAACAGCATAATATAATTTGGTTACTGTTTCAAAATTCTATAGTCTACAATTTAAACCACTACTCAAATATAATAATAAGAAACTCCCATGGACTTAGATTGATGATAAGTCATAAAACTGAATCAAACAATAAGTTAAAGTGCTTAAGTTATTTTTTAAAACTAATGTTTATAACAAGTAGAATGTACCGAAATTTCACAAAATCATGTTACAGAACAACGGTTCATTTGACTATACCTAAACCACTTAATTCATTGAAGTTTTATGATTCAGTTTCCATTTATTTAATACTTTAGTGAAATTATTAACTCTTAGAAAGGATTTTCAATTCTGTTGTGTAGAATTAAGTTTGTAAGCTGAATGTAGTTTTAAAATTTTATATAGTGATCGATTATTGCCGATTCTGATGACATCATAACGTCATATTGTCTGGAACACTTTTTTTAGTTGAGGTCATTTAAGTTATTCAAGTGGATAGCGACAAAACGGAAGTTAGTTATCATAAGGACCGAGGATAAAAGTTATACTTTTGATTAAACTAGGATCTGGTGCTATTAGACTGTATCCAAAAGAAAACCATTATCTCTAGTAAATTGGCCTTCTCACAACAAAACAAATGCTTATTAAAGTTAACCACAAAATTACGTATATGTCATCTTGACACACGGATTTTCAGTGATGTTGGTGAAAAAATACATAACTACTCTCGAAAATGTTATGTAAAATCACCCTTAAAAAATTGTCGTTGCAAGTCTCACTCCCAGGTTGACAGGGTATTTACTATATTGTTTCTTAAGAATAAGAATCATTCTTATAACAGAAAAAGGACTGGCTATTTTTTTTAAAAAAAGAACGTATAATTCTATAAACGAGTAATATTGCCTTTTTTGAAGTCCTAAAGTTTTTATTTACCCTTTGAATCGTTATTTGATTAACAATAAACCGATTGGGATGAGGGCACTTTTGATAATCAAGTTTACCAGTTGAAATATGTTCATATGTAAACATACTTAACGTCTGTGATAGATAATTGAGTTTCATAATAGCCGGCAACATTCGACTGACATTTTTGGTTTTTCGGTTGTATGGATCGATACATATGAAGTGGTTTAATAATGATGTGTAATTGATTAGAGCGATGGACGTAATTAGGTTTAGTTGATGCATAACATTTCATTGATTCAATTTCCAAATTAAATCATGATTAATTCTACCATCTTAATAAATGTGAATATATATATATATATATATATATATATATATATAGATAGATAGATAGATATATATATATATCAATAATTTCAATTGAACCGTTTTGTGTGTGGGGTAATTAGCCATCGAAGACAATATCGTGAATTAGTCGGAGTTAGACATTAACACAGTTAAATTCCTGCTCAGTGGTGTAGAGGTTAAGCATTCGAGATAGACTGAGAGTCGTAGGTTCGAGTTCTACGTGCGGGATCTTGAATACATACTGCTATGGAGTATCATACCAGGACGAAATGGCCGTCCAGTGCTTCCAGGTTTTCAATGGTGGTCTTACATTGATCGATTCATGATCTCAATCAAATCTCACTGAACAAAAATAATAGACTTGAAAGCAACAATTGTAAGGCAAGGCTAGAATATGTTAGTTTTTTTGAGAAGTATTTAGTCAAGATATTAAGGATTTGTAGCCAACATTTAGCATTTGTCTCTAAGAATTGAATTTGTTCGTAAGACAGTTGAACTGGCCAGATAATTAATGAGATATAGTTTCTTACTGCTTAATTGTTACTTAATAATATAATGCAGTTTTAAGTTGTTATTTCATTTTCTTATCTTATTAACAAATTTAAATAAGTTGTTACTAACCATTCTATTTAGACACTATACCAAATCTGGTGATCAAATGAATATATATATATATATATATTACTTATTGTCGCTTTGTTGTAACAAAACTCTTAATTTTGGTTAGTTGTAATATTTTGTTTTGTTATAATTTACAATAAGTTAAATGGAAAAGTGGTTAGCAAAGATAAAAACGAAACAAACAAACAGTCTGATTTGTCTAGTGATAATACTTATTTGTTTTCATAGATTCTCCAAGTATCCGATGTAATATATATGCATGAGCAGTTATTTAATCAAATAAATATAGAATATAATGAAACTGTTACATAATTAATTGTAAAGCGGATACCAATTTTACACATTGAAAGAAAAAATAAAAAAAACAACTCCTTCATAATGAAGTAGTGTAGTATTAGTCTTTCATGTGTACAAGGAAAAAAAATTAAAACAAATAATTATGTAATATGTACTGAATATTCTGAAGTATGTACAAATATTAATTCAAATAACAGATTTCCTTGCTTTAGTATAATATGATTCTCTTATTAAATACAATGAATTCACTTCATTCCATATTGTTTATCATTGTTGTTTTACATAGTATAGATTAATGTGGAGCCATGATTAAAATACTAATTGAATAGAAACTTTTCTTCTCTCGCTTTCTTTTTTCTTTTTTTCTCTTTTTTTATTACTAATTTTCATATTTATCTCAATGTAACATTGAGAATAATTCATTTATCTATGTAATTAGATTTCAGAAATGTTAGTGGTTGAATATGGTTGAATAGTAGTACAGATAATAATGATTTTATTCTATCTGATATACATTGTACGCTTAAATTCAAGTGTTAAACAAAATACAAGAGTTAAGGGAATTGTAAAATATAATTTTCAGTGTTTTCTTTTTACAAATACATATACAGATTAAATATATTACTATTTATCAGAAAGGGAGTTTGTGGAGGTTGTAATAACCGGGTTGGCAGACATGGAGAATCCACCTAGGGTTGTTGGAAAACCCTGATTTCAAACAAATGGTGCAAGTAAGCTCCAGGATCCTGAAGGTACGAATGGCGTATAAAGCAATTATTGGTCATCGACTACCATGGGACTGCATCACTTGATGTTGCTTCACTGCCTTGTGGGTCAGACCTTTAGGTCGAAGACTACGAATGTGCCTCTCTAACGAAACCATCTGTCCGGTTTTGGCATCCAGGCACAAATCAGGTGACCTGTGTGGCGCATATATATTCAGTGCCGCTTTGTACCAATATTTATGAGTTCAAATAAATAAATAAATAAGTTGAATTTTTGAGTCGCTTAAAGCTTGACCACTATGGAAAACCAGTGGAGTTGAGGTTAGACATTAACACCGTTGGATGACGGTTCAATGGTCTAGAGGTTAAGCGTTTGCACACGAGACTGAAGGTCTTGAGCTTGAATCCCGCGAGTGGGATCGTGGATGCACACTGCTTAGGAATCCCATACTGGGACGAAACCGACATCTAGTGCTCCAGATTTTCCATGGCAGTCTAGCTTTAATGGACTCATGATTTCAACTATTATATTACTATTTACAAAAATTATTTTATAAAACGTTTTTCAAATTACAGGTTTATATATGAATTAACAACTTGGATTTTATTTGATAGTAAATATTCGATAAAAATTTATGAACGGTTATTAGTGAATACATAAAAAGGGTTTTTGCGTAGGTATTACTTAATTTAACTTTTTTTATCATAAAAACAACATCATTCAGATGTGTAGTTTCTCAAATCTTACTAAGAAAGCATGTTTACAAATAAAGTAACTATATTTACTGGTATACCTCAATGAGCAGAAATTTTGTATTCTTAACATTTCGTGACTTAATATGAGTTGCTTCTTCAGAGTAAATAAATGAATAACCTAAAAATAAATTAAAATTAGTTTAAAAAACGGCGTAGTCCTTATGTATAAATGATACTCTTGTATTCCTGTTCATATTATACGAAAGTGAAATTATTTCTTATCTAATTATTTATTTGAATGGAATTCATCGGTTACTATACCGTAATTTGATTGAACGTTTAACGTTAAGATGAATCGACTATATCTAATTTTGTTGCTTTAATACAGTATTTAACAAGCCTTTATTCTGTGAAATATTATAAATATGGGATTTAATTGGTAATGATTTTACTTTTCGACTTTCAAGGATTTGTTATTCTTGATAACCTTATAGAACTTACAAAACACGTTGAAGTTACAACTAATAAATTGATTAAATGGTTGAATTCATGAGTCAGTTAAAGCTAGACCAACATTGAAAACCTGGAAGCACCGGACGGTCCTCAACAATATGCATCCACGATCCCACTCGCGGGATTCGAGCTCAGGAGCTTCGGTCTGGTGCGCGAACGCATAACCTCTAGACCACTGAGCAAGCATCCAACGGTGTTAATGTTTAACTTCAACGAATCTACGGTGGTCTATAATTAATTCAACTATTAAATTACTACAATCTCCACAAAACCCCCCTTTAGATAATAATAAATTGATGCTGACCATTTGTATATCATTCGTCTGTTTAGATCAATTTCCTTTGGAGCATACTAGATTTTTTAACCGGTATTTTTAGAAATCAGTACCTTTCAAAGTTTAGTATACTATAAATTAGTTAACATTAAAACTTTATTATTTTATTTATTTACATGCATCTGATTGATGTGCATGTTATCGAATTCATGCCAGGTTATTGAATTGAATGTTTTATTTATTCCAAATAACAAATTTATCTTCATCTATATGATAAGGTGAAACATGATCGTGGTTTCAAAATGTTGGTAAATGGATATTTTGAAATTAACGACAACCGATTTGTAATCAACGAACACTTTTTACAAGGTGAAGAGAATGATTTCGAAGAAAATCTAACAAATTCATGCAGTGTTTATTTAAGTATTATCTATCAAGTTCCTTTAAGTACAGGAGACTTGAATATACGCTTTTCGCTGACAGTTGATCATTCAGAATTTTTAGCATCGACTTTTCTGTATTTCATAAAAACGTTTCCTAGTGTAATAATTTTCTTTGAATCGTTTTGTTTGACTATGACTAATTCATTTATCATTTTGTCATTTGAACACCAAAGTTCAGCTACATGAAAAAGCGGTTTGACTACAAAATGTTAGTATTAGTAGGGCAGAATTTATTGTAGTTTAACTATTTTCCAGGCCATATTTCTTCCTCTAACATTTTCCTAAGCCGTTCCATCAATCTTTCGCATACAGTCTAAATTTTTGTTACAAAGTATCATGAGATTGAGAATCGTAGAAGCTGACGTAGCATTATTTTTATTTACCAGTTTGAAACTCTTGAAATTCGAATTTGCAATAGAATATGTGATCCAATCTTCATGTATCATAAGTGAACACGATATCTTTAGAACGCTGAAATGGAATGCAACGTTTCGCATCTAAAGCACAGGTCAGTTTTTAATCGCAATGCTAAATGTAAAACGAATGTACACAAATGACTTAATTAAGCAATAGTCGTAATGACTATACAATAATTTCTAAATTGGTCCTTTCAGGTTTCGGTGAACATCCATGACTGTTAGAGTTCAGAAAAGTTAAGCTTAGGATAGGCATCACCAATAATGTTATTTAGGGACAGTTTAGTATCATACTCAATATAAAATCTGAAAGTGGTTGTTTGTATGATGAGTAGGGTTGTGGTTAATTATTTTAGGGCACCTAGTAACCACAACTAGGTTGTTTTTTATTTTCCTCTAGTTTTCATAGTCAACTCGTTATTATTACTTAATGGTGAGAACTGTCTTAAAATGCACCAAGGCTTTAAGTCTATTATTGTCAGCTAAAAGTTAATCACGAAAGTAACTGATTTACAGTTGAATAGTCACTCTTCAACAGGATATTTTTTTAAAATATCAGCTAAGTAATTGTTATTAGAATAACCTGATATTTCCGTTTATTTTAAACAATCCACAATTTGCTTAAGAGATACTGTTTTCGTACAGGAATTAGAAGAAAATCAATTAATACTAAGTGAAGGAAGAATAAAGGTTTAATGATTATTAATCTCGTACTGACCATCATCGAGCTTCTCTGTCAATCCCAATGACCTTGTTTGTATGTGTGTTAATGCGTGTACTTGAAAACACTCCACCTTCATTATTGTTCAAACTTTCATTCTATGTGGCGTGACTGAATCATTTTTATGAATACGTACACAAACACACATATACACATCCGCACACACTTTTCATATGAAACAATAAAATGAGTAGCCGAAGATGGACGAGAAAACAAAATTTCCTTTTTATTATCTACCGTTAATGTCATGAAATGTTAATCACACAAAAATTCAGTTCATCTAAGTGAGAAGAAAACAGAAAGATTTTTTTCGGAAAAGGTCTATCTATTTTTTTTCTCTATTTTTTTGCTGTAAAAAGGAAATTTACAAAATACTGTTATTTTGTGATAAGTGTTTTAGGTTTTGCTTCAAATTCTATTGTACTAATGAGATAAATTTGAGTTTTTAAAATTTTAATTTAATCAACTATGTTGGAAAGGTAAAATGTATCTGGAGATTGTATAATATTATGTAAGAACCTATGTTTGACTGAAAGTTTTGGATTGTGGAATAATGGCTTATCATTAAAAAGAATACTCTTCATTTGTTTTATTATGAACAACCGGCTTGTTTTACAATTTTTCATATTATTTAAGAGTGATTGAAAGAAACAATGCATATAATAAATGAGGTATCACTATTTATATTTGTAAAATAAAGGGTCTTTCTGCGATGTAAATTAGGGAAATATATATATTTTTCCTGATTAGACCACCGTGGGTTTAGGGTCGTTTAGAAAAAATATATTATTCATGAAATTATATATATCTGCATAACACAAATGAAAATAGTGAATTTGGTTCCATTATGCGCTTATGTAACGGACGTCATTATTTGAATTCGAGGGAAATCATTTTAATTTGAAAACGGCTTTTCTATATATATATATATATATATATATATATATATATATATATATATATATATATAAGTCAAACCGATGACAAATGATGTACAATTTCTCATCTTTTATAGAATCTATCAACTACAATACTGGTGTGTTTGGCAACAGTTAAACATAAAGTCAGAGAGCCGTAAAACTAGTTTTCCAAAGCATATATACTCACATAAGCTATTTGTAATGTTCATAAGGTAACAGGAAGATAATCTTGAGAAATCAATATATAAATATATATATGTGAATTTCCCATGAAATTTTTTATACATACACTTCAATACATAGAAGAATTCTAAACTAGCCAAAAAACTGACTAGATACTAAGTTTATCACCATTCAAGTATTCCACCCTAATCATCACAGTTACATTTTTAACGCGGTAAAAATTGTTTGGACACAGCTAAATATGTGAAGATCCTGTTTTCTATCCAAAGAGCATGTAAGCTTTGCATAACCATACGACTACAACGTTTTAAGTGACAGTTTTTATAATAAGAGGTAATCGCACTGAAATTCTAACGTTCTTTTTGATTTTTATGGATATTAGTATTCTTTTGAAATACTGAAAATTGACTAATTAGACAATCCAAACATTAAAGATCAGAAAGACATTGCTATACGTCAATAGTCCAACTAAAGTAAACTAAATTTTTCAGCAGTCTTTGATTATTTAGTTTTCGATAATTTATCAACCAGAATCTAATAGCGATCCTTTAAATCAATATGGCAAACTGTTAGACTGACTAATATTTCTAGTACTTTTGATAAATTGTTGCCATGATGAGGCTAGTGTGCAACTAGTCAAGCCTGTTAAGTTCACTAACATTGTAAACTATATATACATGCAGTTAGCTAATGATCAATTGATTCCAGCTATTTTCTAGTTCAATACATGCCAGTCTGTTTATTGACAATATACGTAAGTGTGCACAATTTGATGCTGTTTCACGAGGTTTTGAGATTAAAAGCTCATTTTGAGGTCAAAAAATATTCGGTCCTATTTCTAGTTGTACCATCAGAGTGTATCGTTTCAAAGTCTCATACTATTACAAAAGATCTGTCCGATTGTAACTGGTTTTCAATAGTTATCTAACTGAGATCAATTAAATTATTTTAAATAAATATTTAAAAAATTATTTGAATAATTGTTTTCATTCAGAGACGTTTTCCATTAATATCATTTTCTCAATAGAACATACTTAAGGTTTCATAAATGCAAAAAAATATAGTAAAGTCAATAAGAAAGCTAGTAGTTACGAGAAACATTTTATACTCTTATTAGTATAAAGTGCTTTTAAAATGAATTATAAATTATTTTTAGTGGGAAGACAATTAAGTTAAATGTTAACAATGAGCATTGAAAAATCGGCAAGGCTATAATTTATGGACGAACCAATCAGGTATAAGATAACAGGTATAGGATTTTGGTGCGAAATTCACTCATTTATTTGGCTAAATAGAATCTTGGCATTATAGCTGATATCAGTTCGTGATGAAAACCCTAAATCTAATTACTAACATTAACCGTCAACCGTAAATCATAATTCGAATTCCTCACACTAATTTATAACCCTCATTTAATCTTAGTTATCAGGTGGACACTCAAGGTCAGTCTAGCGTCACTCAAACGTTGTCCACAAATTATAGTCCTACCGAAAAATCTTAGTATTAGAGGTGTAATTAAAATGTCATCTCAAATTATTGACTATTCAAGAAATATCATGTTTTCTTTTGTTTGTTTGATTTTTCTTTTTGTTGAACGAGTTTCCGACTGCTTTATTCGATGTGTTCATTTAACGTTCTTACCTATATAATAATTGTTCATAAAGTGTACATATTTCTTTTAGAAATGACTTTCGTAAGATTGAAAAAGAAATCAGAAATTTGGTGAACATTGTGATACAAATAGATTTTTACAAATAAACAAATCGTATTATTATTATTATTTCAATTCATCAAGATCTTTATTAAAACATATATAACCCATACCATAATCATGTAGACAACTGATGACGATCTAATCTAACTTCGACCAATCGTCTGTATTGTGCGACCATCTTCCGTTGTCTTTGGTGGATAACTATCTCGCACTCGACACGGATAAGACTCCATTGGTCACGACTTCTCATTAGAACTCCAGGAAATTTATCATGATGCATAGATCGACCCGTGAATTCATCTGTTAAAAATACTACAATCTCCACAGATCCCCATAGTGATAGAGAGGGATCATATCATGTGGGAATTGAATTAAATAATTCAACAATATGTCATGTCTTATTGGATTGTAGTATTAAATTTTTGCTATGTAGGTAGATTTCGAAATTTGTGACCATATTATATGCTTTAGTAATAATTGGTTACTTGTTAGATGCTCAAAATCACTGTTTACAGTAAGCTGTGTTGATTTTTATTTTCACCACATTACTATATATTTACTTTTATGAATCAAAATAATTATATTCATTTAACATACACAAGAAGTATTTGCCAAAGCAACATGTTAAATTTTTTTAACGTAAATCATCTTTTTGAAGAAAACCCCTCGTCAACTAATCCAGTGACCGTGTCCCTGGTTAAACTCAACATGTTATGAAACCGAACACATAAAAAATCATTTGAAATTTCGTGGTATATCAGATAAACTAGATAAAATTCTCATTAAAAAACAAAATTATTTAATAGGGTTTTGTGTGGATTGACTTAATTTTATAAATGATATATTTGAGACACCGTCCACAGCTACGGTCTTTAGTAGAGACTTATACTAGGATAAACTAGATATTATGTGTTTCCAAGTTTGTAGCGATATCATAACTAAATCCATTTTGTGACTAGTCACCTAAAAAAATGGAAAGTCTTTACTTCACTTCTTATAATTAAAACAGGAGAAATTATCACATACTGAACCGTATAAATCATACTCAGTCCATAAATGTGATATAAAATAATAAATTGGTTTTCATTATTATTAAGAATCAAACATTATGAGCAAAAGATTGATGGTTTCTAGTGGTGGAATCCAGAAGGCGCGTTTCGTCTAGATCCCAGAGTTGATGTTCACTCTGGGACTTAAACCCAGTACCGTTTGCTTCAAACTTCATCTCGTTAACCACATCAACTCTGAGATGCAATTACATCCAGCTGATTAGTCGCAAATAGAACAAAACGAGAGTTCTGAATTACACTGCTTGTCATTATGCATCTCTGATTATAAGGCTTATAATTTAAGATCATATCATGGCAATCTGCACAGGATGCACAAAAACCAACAAGTGACTGGTCAGTTGCAGTCCTAAACATCAAAGCGAAGATTCAAACAAACATTACAAAAATGAATTAGAATGTTAAGATGATTCTTTTTTGGTGAAAATTTATCTTAGAATCTATGTTTTGTTTTACGGATTAGGTAAAAAATAATTTTGAGAAATTTGTTAATTATTCGTTTATTATTTAATTTGTTACAGTCTGATATTTTTTTTGGAATGAAAATTAGAAAAAAATTTTTTTGTCTCTTTATTTCTATCCAAATCTGACAAATTCACAAAATGATTATGAGGATATTAATTAAAATCTTGAAGATTATCATGTATGTAAATGGTTTGATAAATACATTTGATTAACAGAAATAAAATTTTAAACGGTTATTTATTTCAATAATTGAATCCATGAGTCGATCTAAGCTGGAAGAACTTGGACGATCATTTCGTCTTAGTACGAGAATTCTCACCAGTGCACATCCACAACCCTGTACTCAGGATTCAAACACAGGACCTTTGGTCTCGCGCAAATCCTCAACCTCCAGACAACTAAGCCAGCATCCAACGTTATCAATGTCTAACTTCAATCAATCCATGGTATCTTGCGACCATTTCCCGTTGTCTTCAGCGGATAACTATCTCGCACTCGACACGGATAAGACTCCATTGGTCACGACTTCTCATTAGAACTCCAGGAAATTTATCATGATGCATAGATCGACCCGTGAATTCATCTGTTAAAAATACTACAATCTCCACAGATCCCCATAGTGATATAGAGGGATCATATCATGTGGGAATTGAATTAAATAATTCAACAATATGTTATGTTTTAATGTATGATAAGCTCTTGTTAAAGTTTACTAATAGAGAAATTCATAACGACAATATGGTGTCCGGTAACTTTTCAAATTTACACGCTGCGCAATATGTTCTTGATTTTATTTATCATATATTCTATCCACTATTATTATTATTATTAGTGGGATATCAAATAAAGTGTAACTGACGACATACTGACGACATTAAACACGTATACTGTGATTTACTTTCCTGTTATAATTATCTTTCCTTCTCCCTTGGTCGAATATCTATCTTAAACAGAATATATAATGAATAAATAAGAACATTTAAAATGTTTATTTCTGTTCTTTATGTAGCTTTTGATTTAAACGTACACACACATCCATAATTCATTTATTATAATAGATTTATATTAATAAAATCCCATGAATTATTTAATGTTATTATTTTAGATGAATAGTTAATCATTACTGAATATTAATAAGGGCTTTCTGCAGTAGCAGTTTTCGTTTAGGGTATTATTATTAATATTATCATCACAATTACATCCAAGTTTGGCTCGAGTATCAATTATTGTTTACTTTGCTGTAAACAAATACAGCTTTTATTTTCTATATAAATATACGAATAACTTTTTTTTCGGAGAAAAAAGAGGGATTACATTCGTAAATATTTTATTAGAAATCCCAGGAGGATGATCAACATTTTGAATAGAGTAGAGAAAGATTTCTTTGAATTACCTGTTTTATCGGTTAGTTGTTAATTTGTATATTTCTATCACACTATAGCTCGGTTCTTTAGTTCATTACATATATATAAGCTAATTTCAGATTGTATATTGAACATGTCAATCAAAGCCAATTGTTGGGCATGTTAGATCCCCAGAACTCACTTGGTAAATGCCTTATTTTTGTAATTCTATTTTAAAAACTTGAATTCCTTGTTTTCGCGCCAAAAGCGCTCATTTTTACCGTAATGTAGTATTTCTCACTTGAGAATATCATAAACGTTATTGGTTCGTTGTAACTTTAAGTATGCTATTTGGTAACGCCTCCCAAGGACATTTTTATGCTGTATACACCTGTGTTGTGTACGTTGTTGTTGTTCGTGTTTCTGACTTATTGTGGAATATATTTTCCTCTGTGATTTTTATATGACTATTAGAAATACTTTGAGTTGATTGCTGATATTTACGACTAAATTTTGATCAGAATGCATATATATATATATATATATATTTATATAAACAGTTTATGATCAAATTTCAGTTCCATAACTCAAATATTTCTGTTCGGCGGCCTATTCTCCAAGATCGACAACAGTCATAAGTAATTAGTTACGATAACTCAAGCACTTATTATAATGTAATACTGCAAATAACGATGTAATAACAATACACTGATACAAAGTTGTAATAATGGTATGTAAGAGATAAATGCAATAGAAACTGACTTCAAAACTAACCATAAAATACGGTATGAAATAAAGTATAGACTTTATAAAACGGCTAAGAGAAGGAGAAATAGTTGTACAACTCACTTTCATTAGCATTATATACAGAAATTTGTGCCGTAGCTGAATCGGATCCAACATGATTTTGTGCAAAACACGTGACACTATCACCGTCGTGATTTGGTTCTAATTTAGCACGTAGGGCAACACTGTCTGCGGATAATTCTTTAAATTGTAAACCTGGCCGATTTTGAGTGATTTCATTATCATTCCAACGGAAGACAACTCTTGGAAGAGGATTACCTTCAGCCTGACAAAAAAATAGGACTGATTCTCCGGCTATTGCCTTTGTATCAAGTGGAGAGTGAATAATTTTTGCTGGACCTAGACATTCAGTGAAAAATTAAAAAGGAAATACATGACTGTGTGGTGAGGAAAACTCATTTCAACAAGAATAGTCCTCACTGAAGGAGGTTTATATAGATTATTTAGTTTATAATTTGGATCAGTAACTGAATCTAACTCTTAAACTATCAAAAAAGGAAATGTTGTACTGATATTCAATTTTTGTTTATAACTTTTCAGTAATAAGCGATCACAGCTCGCCTAAGGATAGGACAAAAATACCATAATGCCAATCGGAGTTCTTGTTACCTTTTTAATCGTTATTTTTAAATGTAATGGTTCCCTGTTTCAACTTTAGACATTTCATAATATTGAAACCAACCATCATCCATTACCATAGAGGATACCTATCTTATAACCAATTTGATTTAACGTCACTGCATTGTCTCGTATCATACTAATAAGTTTGAAAAACAATAAACAAATTATTTGTTTTACATGTATGTGAATGTATGAATTAACTAGAATTCTAAATTTCCTTAGATACAAGTAGACTTGAAATTGATATTCTTCACTATTGATTTTCGAAAGATATATCTAAAAAACAAAATACATATCATTATTCTATGTCAAATAAAATCAAACTAAATCAGCGCCTATTTTTCTGATGTACATATTTCATTTCAACTTCTACTACAATATTGACATCTTTGATAACTATTACATTTGATTATTCCAAAGAAAAAAACGAAGAAAAAGGAACGACACATTTCACAATGGAATATTTTGGAAGTTTCGTATATAAACAGTAGTTTTCTCCCCATTTTAATGACATATTTATATAGGGATAATGTGAACAAAAAAAGGACTTCGTTTTTTGTTGTTGTTGTTTCTCTCTAAATATTTTGTTTGAATAATATGAACATTCAATTTACAATCTAGTTTCATTTATGCTATAATGCATTTATGAACGACAAGTGTTTTCATGCGTAGATAAACGTGTTATTATAAAGGTTAATTCACTTCATTGCATATTCATTGATTAAGTATGCAAAAATGATGGGCTTTTTTAAAATAATAATAATAATAGTAATAAAACTTTTGAAAACTTGGCGAAACTACCATCTAGATAATAATAAACATTATGAATTGAATTCTATAAAACTGGTTAGATTATTGAAATCTATTCATCTGTTATATCTAATGTATAATAGTCATTAATGGTTACTTAAGAAAGTGACCATATTTTATAAACCATACCTTGTTGATTGAATTAATTATATCGATCATATCAGGAAACAATGAAACTATCCATTTTGAAATATATACCAATTACATTAAAGATTTTTTGGCAATACAGTTTTTTTAAAAAATGTCATTGGTCAAACAAATTAAAAGTTAATTGTTTTGAAAGAGTTAAAATCACTTTATATCATGTAGTATTCTCTTATGAATTATGCTATATTTATGTCTATTGTTTTAAAGTTTTTAAGGCTATGGATATTTGATTTGTATATACCATTTATTGTCTATTTAAACAAGTCACTATATACACCGTTAGTTTTTCTAGTGGAAGAAGTAATTTATTTATTTTTCAATTATTTTTTGTTACTAATCTCAGTATGTTTCTTTGAATAATCTTTTATGAAAGGATTAATGCATAAAAATTAAAAGAGAAAAAAACAATTCAGACAAGAAAATTTTCTTTCCAAAAATAACACTAACTAATTCTTTGTGATCATACTCAATGAACATAGTAACAAATGAGGCTAAAATATTGTTGTGAATCGGTTAGTTATTCATTGAGTCGGACACAATGTAAAACCTATAATATTAGTATACAGGTTCATGCTATAATATATCATTAGTGCAATGAGATAAAATTGTCAGGGAAAATCTTTGAGCAGTAGAGGTAGTAACAGTTTAAATGGTAATAACAAAGAAAAGATAAATTATTGAAACATTAAAAAATCTATCAGGAACTATGAGTTCGGAAGGAATGAATATGTCTGTGCTACTGCAAACGATTTAGAGCCATGTCATTCCTAGTCTTACCCATTCCTACATCAATTATCGACGTGCTTTGAGCTAATCTGTGGTTAAACATATAGCAGTACTTTTCGTTTAACTTCAGAATTGCCATCTAGATTGTTTTAAAACAAACGAACAATGCTTTGAAGAAACCTATAATCGAATAATATTAACCCACGAATATCCTCTATTTCAAAGGTCACGTTTCGCACTCACTGAGTGAGATGTGTGAAGCTGCTGTGCAGTATACTCGCCCTTCAGTTGGCAGACAGATAGCTAGCCTATACTACAGGTGATGCAAGCTGTCAAAAGTCAACCAGGTTTTCTAAATTTGTGCCAAGATCTCGTGATACACTAACTCATCCTGTCTAATGAGTGAATGATACTCTTAACTACTTCACTCAACATCCTTAGTTCATATGCTAATACAGACCAGTTGATTCAGAAAAACGCGTTTCGAACATGCTAGGATTATTGCTTCAGGCGTTCAGTAGACTCTTCATTTTTTCAGTGTATTCACTAAACAAAATCATCTCATGTAAGTGCTTTAAGTCAACAGGAAAATGTAGTGGTAAAAGATTTTTATTAAATCAGATGATTTCTAAAAGAATGTTTCAGTTAATGATATAAACGAAAAGAAATGTTTGTTAGCTGAATTGGACTGGGCTTTTTTCAGTGTTACAATGTTTTTATTTTGCTATTAAAAGTGTTAATCGTTGATGTTTCAGGTGTGGTCACTGGTTTGTTATCATCTTGTATCATAGTTACCTTCTGTAAATCAAGTAGTTTTGAATGATGAAGTACGATCTAAATCCATTAAATACTTAAACAGTTGATAATGTATTACCAACCATACATGTTAATTATGCTTAACTACAAAGTTGAGCTAATGATGAAAATGTACATAGCTTTAAAGTAACGACTCATATACATTACCAGAATGTTGTCTATGTAGTTTTAATATTTTATCTATTATTAGATGCTTAATTTTAAGGTTAGAGTAAAGATTTGGGATTGAGGTACATATAAACTAACGGTAAAATAGACTCTCAGACCTTCGCACTAACTTTCAAACGGAGGCCCTAACCCTTAGTTCGAAACTCTACATTCTAATTCTTGGCCATAATATTAACTCGGAATTCTAATCCTGAAGTTGAACTCAACCCTAGAATATTGAATCATTCATTAATATTTTCAGTTTTCTGAAAAGTTAAATATAGCGAAATATTTACCTAGGTTATTGAAGGAGTATCTCAAGATCAGCCTATGTTGTTCAGTTTACTACACATATTTTCTAAATGAGTCTATGAGAGTCTAAACAGTATCTATGTGGTTTAAAATCTTTTGCAACAGTATAAAAATCATCATGAAGAATATTATGCACATATCTTAATTATTCAAATATTCATTTTATTGTAATACGTGATAGTTATTAAATATTCCAAACGATAATCTATGGGGAAAAAAAGCTACATAAAAACCTTTTTTGTGAGAAAAAGGAACACTTTGACTCATATTACGTCATAGTAACTAAGTACCTATCGAAACAATACTGTTATATTATTATATAATAGTATTATTCTACGTTATTTTATTCACTAGATGCTATATTTTATATGAATTTATTACCCCTTCCCCCCACCAACGAAAATAATGTTTATAAATTCTCATTTTTATATAAATGAATCAATCTTAAAAATAATAATAAATGTATAATTATTGCATAGGTAGACAGAAGTAAGTTCGTGAGAAATAATGTTTTGCGTGATTGATTCATTTATTATGTGTTATTTTACATGATTGTTACTCTTTCATTGTTTTAAAGATAATCAGACATAATAATAATAAATGGAAAATGAATACAAAGATATAAATTACTGTTATATAATGAGACTGAGTACTGTAAGTTACAAATTATGAATGGTTTGGAGATTTTTCTAATACGAAGTTAGATATGTAGAAAATAACTAGATAGAATGACTAACGGACGACAATACTTCAGTGTTAATAATTCAAAGACTTGTAAGAAAAAAATGTATTTGAGAAGGACCACAAGAAGATTAATTTATATTCAAGTTAGTTCAATTGTAAAGTTATTGAATTCAGCATGAGTTTATTACAGAAAAGCATTAAATTAAGCAACTGTTACTTGAATGCAGTCAATTAAAGGATATAAGTGAAAATACACCAAAAGACAAGATACGTTAATCATATTAAATTAACTAATATAATAAAAGTGCACGAAATGTTATCACAATGCAAATCTCTTTAAATTAACTTACGAGATTTTAAGACTGAATATCTTCCTCTTAAGTTGTAACTGAGGATTTCAGATGTCCAATAATTACGTGCATAATACTACTTTAAATATCATTTTAAAAAAAAGTCTGATTTTCAAATGTTTTATAAACTGAAATCTACGCATATGTGTTACGTTGAAATTATTTAGTTTGTAAATTAACGATAGCAAGTTTCCCCGTACAAAACAATGTCTTTTTTCAAAAGAGTAAATATTCTCAGCTCATTTGTGGCTGGAACTGAATCTACATAAATATATACACAAAAAGATGTATATATAAACGTTTTAAAACTATTTGCTTGTAAACATCGTCGGTAAAATGTAGACGTTTACAAATGGCAAACTGCAAAGAAATTTTAACAGTTCAATTCATGAGTCAATTTAAGCTAGACTACCATTGAACCTGGAAGCACTGTACGGCCACTTCATTTTAGTATGGGACTCCTCAGAGGTGCGCATCCACGATCACGCAGGTGGGACCCGAAATTTGCTAACACACCACACATAGAAAAGTATATATATATATATATATATATATATATATATATATATATATATATATATATATATATATATATATACTTCATCTCCAAATCAATATTAAAAGTATAGAAAGTTGATTTTAGTTAAGGTTAACAACAAATAGATGAATTTTATTTATTCCTTATTCACACAAAATGTTTTCTTCGTAAAATCAATATTTGAAGAAACTGTTAAGAAACATTCTTGTGAAGTTTTTCCATGTTTTACAGTGTGTTTCTTTTTGGGTTGAAACTCTTTCTGTTTTTATGATAGAACTTCCATAATAATTTTCTATTTCTCTTACCATAAATTTATTAATTTACTTTTGGGAGTTTGTAAAGATTATTGAATTTTATAGTTTACCGTACCGAATGTTCTTAGTCACATAACCATTAAAAATCGGGAAGCGTCAAAACATATATTTCATTTTGCTATGGAACATCACAATAGAGTGCATTTATGGTTGCAATGATCAAAAGTAGGATTTTCAGGTATCTTGTTGAGTGTCAAACACGTAGACCATTGAGTCGGTATTCAAAGGTTTATATTTTGAAATACCGAGCAACAATCTTCCAATGCTATCAGAACCTAGTTGAGTTGTAATACAGGACAATAGGCAGGAAAAATGTGTGTTCGTTGTTAAAAGTTACAAAGTATTCACATACTACAAATAGGCCTTCAATCATCCTTTTGTATCTTTTGGTATATTCTGCAGTCTGAACAATTTTCTCTTTTGGCTATGCTTTCGATGCGACGAATGTTTTCAACGCCACGTTCAGCTACACACTGCTTACAAACATCCTTGTGAGTAGCGCCAATTACAAACTAACTACGGACAGTTCATGATGTAAACTATAAAGCAAACCTGTCATCTAAATTCCATTTGAGTATTTGAAATCTATTACATATGTGATAAAATCTACAAAATATTGCAAGAATATTCACACATCCGTTTAATTATTATAAAAATAAATGTATTTAAAAGTAAACAACAAAACAAATCAAGTGGATGCAAATGGACTATGGAAGGGGAGAAGACACAGATAATATAGAAAAATGAAATAAGCAAAGAAATTTTGTTGGCTCTTTCTCCCTCTGAATATCCTCCTTTCTTAAAGATATCTTGTTTATTCTAATCTTATTCACTGTTTACTTTTTTATTGATTTAGACTTTTCAGATTTCCATACATGATTATATACACATGTTTTGTTTACGTACACAAAAGATTTTTGACGATAAACCGAATTATTAGCCATTTTCACAGATCAGAAATGTATTGATTGATAATTGTTGCACGTAAATTGTTTTTCCTATTTATATGTTATTATTATTTTTTAGTTATATAGACAATGGAAAATATTGTCATTTAATATGACAGTAGATAGATGAATTGATAAGTATGATGTAGATTCAATTGTATATTGGATAAATATATTGACAAGAATGCGAAGTCTCCAATCAATTATCTATTTGAAATGGTGTTTGTTTTGAAGAATCAATACTTATTCTTTGATAAGGGTGAACAAAACAAATTGATTTCTTCATTAGTGTACTCGAATATATAAGACAACAAAACCGTGGTGTATGTAAAATTGTGTTTATTACATATAAGTGATTAGGTGGTACGATTTTCCTATTGCCTGTGTTACTTATAGAGTGAATTTTGTGAATTAATGAAACAGTAAACATATTTTAATATTCTGAAAAAAGTCAGTATAAAAAATATAAAAGGGTTTTGAAACTTATATACGGATATTGCAGTGATTTAAATAGCTGAATTCATGAGTCGATCTAAGCTAGACCACCATTGAAAACCTGGAAGCATTTGACGACTGTTTCGTCCTAGTATGGGACTGTTCAGCGCTGCATTTCCACGATCACATAAATCCAACCCAAGACCTTTGGTATTGTGCGTGAACTCCTAATCTCTAGATCACTGAGCCGGAATCCAGTGGTATTGATGTCTAACTTCAGTCGATTCGTGATATTTCGTAACTCTTCATCCATTATCTGAAGTAGACAACACCTTTGGATGCTGCCCTAATTTTCTAGAGATTGGGCATGAGTTGATCAATTATTTTCAATAGGAAAAGAAACCTTAAAGTCATTGAGTATTTTTTTAATAAAGTATACATTGTAGTGGTCTGTAGCAGATTGATACAACACGACTGTGTAAATTTAACCTTCTCTGAATAACTAAAATGACTAAGTGGTAAATTTGTAGCTTTTATTGCTATCCATTACTTAGTATGTTTGTGTAATACATTTATTGACGTTTTTTCACTGAACTTTTCAGTTACTTAGTGTTCCTGTGTATCAATTCCCGAAAACGTTTTTATCAGACATTTCAAATTTCATTAATAATTGAACTTATTACGCAACAAGATCAGTCAAAAAGCTTACTAGATTAACTAGAATTCTTTAAGCTATACCGTTAGTTGGTCTTATATAATGATCTAGCATTAACTAATACACAGCCTTTCTGTAATTAATTGTCTGATAAGATGAATATTGAGTAAAAAACAAAAGATTTTGTTAATACTGTAACACAAAAGTGATTAGTGAGCAGTTGTTTAATCAAAAGTAGAATTTTTACTAATGAAACTTGATGTGTTGTTTGTTGTCATGGCAAGAATCAATTACCGTCACTGAAAGGTCAACAATAGGTATAAAAACAAAAACAATTATTAATAATATAATTGTATTTGGAGAACTGGTGGTCCGTACAACTGGACAGGTAGATGAAATATTTTATGATTTGTACGCGAGTTATACATATATATTAGAGTTTCATGTGAATTATGTTGTTATCTTTAAAGGAAATTGATGAAACTAGTATGATTCATTTTAACTGCCAGATGTTTATTCAATGTCATGTAATGTAGAATGTCTGGGGATTTCTCTAGTCAACTGATCACAATTGATAAGCAATTTAAAAATAATTTAAATTGAACTGTAACGTGATATTATTTGAATTAAGTTTGAGCAAACATTAAATAATTCTAAGACTCCGAATTTCTTCATGTTTTCTTGTCCGTCGGAGATCACTTGGGATAAACACAGAAATGTCATAAATATTCTAATAAATTACCTTTAACACTATTACTCATATCTCTTCTAAACAGACCTAATCCTTAGTCTGCCAACTTTAATTTTAGTCTTAGTTCACAAGTATGTTGGTACTACATTGAATTTCGTTTAATGAAGACAGCTTGCTTGTAGGTGTAGATTTCTAAGCTACAATACATATTGAATCAAAATGAAAACTGTCTTTAGAACTGTCTTATTTTGGAAAGTAAACAGATTGACTCTGCAGATGAAAGTCCTAAAATGATTTTACAAATCGATATTCTTGTATACAAACATAATATAACGATCGGTTATTTTACACTTCGAAAGATACAGGGCACTTTAGTAACATATTTAGAATATTTGATTCCCGTTTAGTTTATTCAATATTTAGGTCAGTGATAATGATTTTTATCGATAGGTAAATGAATATAATTATCATGGGGTTATAAACGCTTCACTGACCGGTAATTATCAGTAATTACAGTTCAATACTTCCACTATGATACTTTTCCTTTCAAAAGTTTGTATAAAATAACAGAATGTATATACACATTTTGTATAACCTAATAACAACATTTTAATTAGGATTACTCTCAAAGTTGTATGAGAAAGCAAGACACAAACATTATGCATTATTGTCATTGCTTTTATCAATAAGAAACACGCAACATACTCAAGATAGACATAAATATAACTTTTGCTAGTTGTTCATAATGTTAAAGGAAAGTCAGTTAACGATCAAAGTAAACAGTTTATGGGTTTAAAAAAAACACAGTATAAACCGCTGTGTCTTTAGTCGGTTTTGAAGTAGTATTTAAAATATTCAATAAACGGTATCATTAGAAAGGTTTGTTCATGTATAAATATCTGTTAAATCGCTTGTCGGTTGAGTGCACTAAGACAAAATGTGGCTGAGTGTTGATAAGCTACAAATTCTTATAATATTGATGACAAAGTTTAACTCTGTTAACTGATTTAACATGCTATCGTCTGAATCTATATCTATATATAACGAAATAGGTTATCTTCTAGACTGACTATTATAAATGATATGAATTGTTAAATAAAGAATATTAATTACTCGAAAATCCTAACCGCTCACCAAATTACCGTAATGTGGATCTGGAAAGAAGCAATCGATTTTCTAAAAGTGTTGATAAATTAAATGACACCTCAATTTCCGACTGTGCAATAGAATGTGCTGTTATAAGACAAAAATTACTAGAAGTTTTTATTTTCACTACTTTATCAGAAAGATTAATATACACTAAGAAGCGAAGAAAATTACGTTAACCTAAATTCAGATAATTGGTCCACCAGGGTGCTTGGTTCCTGTGTGGTTGCGCCACAGGATTGAGCTGTACTATTCAGATTGTAGCGTTAAAGCCTATACAGTGTCTGGCTCTCCTGTTAAACGGGTTTGGGCTGTATTGTTTTGGTTGTCATGTGAAAGTCTGGACGGTGTCTGGTTCTCCTGAAAACCGATGTAAAATTACCCTGGCCCACAAGGGTATATTGTATAACTGTGAACTGTGAAATTCAGATAATATACGTAAAGATCTGTAATGAGAGGAATATTGTATGACCAATAAGACTGATTATTTATGATTAGATACCTTACGACTGAATATTGTGAGTATAGTCGATTTATATATTTAATTGTCCTTTCACGTATATCGGTTTGATACTATTTACTCATTAGTATTGACATAATTCTACTAAATAAGTTTATACTATTCTCACTAAGCTAATTAGTCTGAATTATTGGACAAAATTGAAAAAAAGGATTACAAGCTGATTCATAAAAATGTAAGCTATGAAATAACTACAACAAAACATAATTGCTGGTTTACAATATAACTGATTTTATAGAATTCATGAAGTATTGACAACATTATCCATTGTGTATTTCGTCATTCAATAAGTGACTGACAATCATGATTGATTTCAGCATTTAGGGCCAGGTTGAGATTTGAAGGTATGCCATAAGATAAATTATTAAATCAACAGAATTACTAGTAATCCTGTAGTCCATCGACTGTCTAAAATATTTGATAAAATCATTATATATATTTTAATGGATTTTTGAGTTTCTCACTGTTATGTAATAAACAATTCATTACTATACACTATTTGTTTCGAATTCGCTGTTATTATTTATCTAACTATTTATATATTTGACCAAACGTACGAAAATCACTAATAGTTAAATGTTTTAAATAGGATAGATGTGTAAGAGATAGTATATATGGTTTATTTGTTTCAATATTCATCATAAAACTTGCAAGTTGCTCTAGAAACGTGTATTTTTTTTCTTTTCATTATGTCTCGATATATAACAACATTATTTACGTTTGGCAAAAGCAATGACTACAAACATCACCAAAAGATTCTATCTGATATTAGATATCTCAAAATTGTATATTTTAGAAAATCAATATTTTCAAAAACATAATAGAATAACTATCCAAATATTATGTTTTTAGTCAATTCAAATCAAAAATATTATAGTTCTCTATGTAGTAAATTGTAATGTAATGAATTAATATCTTCACAGAATGACCTAATGTGTAAAGATAATCTTCAGTCTGGGGTTGTTGAATTTCATTGAACTCATGAATCTATCAATTTTAAATCATAATTGAAAACATAAAATCATTGGAAAGTCGCTATGTCCTAGTATAGGTCTCTCCACTAGTTGATACCCACAATCCCTCACGCTAGATTTAAACTCAGGACTTTTGAGCTGGCACGTGAACGTGACCACTGGGGTTCAACTGTGTCGGGTGTAGGGCATTATCCACCGAAGACAATGGAAGATGCTCACGCGACATTGTAGATTGGTTGGATTTAGACATTAACACCAGTGGATCCCAAATCAGTGGTGTAAAGACCAAGCATTCGCGCGTGACATCGAAGGTCTTGAGTTTAAATCTCGCGTGTGGGATTGTGGATGCGCACTGCTGAGCAGTTCCATCTTAGGACGAAATGGCTGTCCAGTACATTCAGGTTTTCAGTGGTGTTCTAATATTTATGTATCCATGATTTTAAAGATTAAATGATTTGTATTATTTGAAGAGATACGAAGTCATAACTAGGCATTTTCTTTTCACAATTGTTTCGTAGTAATCACTACCGATTGATTATCAAATTTAAATTTTTTTTCAGATTTTTAAGCATGCTTAGAAACGTAATGAATTTCAAACGAATGAAATGGGTATGACAATAAATTTTGTTTCCCTTGTGTTATTTCAGTGAATAATTTTAAAATTGTACTTTAAGGTGTTTCTGGATTAGTAGTGGACTGCTCCGAATTACATTTTACATGTTGTTGCTAAGTAGAATTCTTTTCTTTAAGAAACATATTGTAATATGTTATTATGTTATTGAGGTAAAGCAAGAATAGTTTAGTAAGCTGAATATTTAGGTAAATATAATAGAAATCTTAAGAAAATTGTCTAGTTTTATCATTTAATGATTTCAAAGTAAGCCTTTGAATTATTCCGTTTTTGATATTTACTCTATATTGATGGCTGTACATTCTGTACAAATTGCCGCGATGTCATTCTTTTACAAATTCTTCAGAAATGATGGATTACGGCATAAAACGGAATTATAAATGGGCATTTCTCGCTCTTGGGTTGGATTTAATCTATATCAACACCGGGTTGTACACCTATTCAACTGATGGGTTTCAAATGAGATGAAACACGAGTCTTGTATTCCATCGAGAACCATAGCTAATCAATTTTGAAGAACTATAATGAGGAAATATCTTAAATCGAAAAAGTTAGCGTCAACGTTTAAACAAGTAAGGTCATGTTAACGCTTCTTTCTGACTGAGATAATCACAATTTATCTTAAAGTAACTTCATTACTAATTTGAAAAGGAAACTGAACTTCCTAAAATGTATTTTATTAAAAGTTAACGCACACTTGTTTGTTGTTTAATCAGCAATCAGAATACAGCTTACTTAAAAAAAGAATGTTTTCTCAGGATGTATTCTTTGTATGGTAATTGGTTACGATTAGTTTTTTCCACTGAATTTAAGTCAGTTATCAACAAACGTCAACTAAACGTGACCAAAATAATTTTCAAGTTCACTTGGATACACACTAGTCATGTGATTGGAAACGCTGTTCATCTAAGAATTAAGGTTTTTTAGATTATTTATGTTATGAAGCAAATTTTCAAAGATAATTGTCGGAAACCACAGGGTTCTGGATATCTATTTTACGTTGAGGATTTCATGGCAGTGCGTATATACGATAACATCAGAGACTGGACTTGAGACTTTCGGGGTTGCAATGGGCATAAATTGATATCTGAAAGTTCATAGTTCTAATAGTAATACAAGTATCAACAACGATAATGGATATCATTTTGTCATTCAGTATTATATCTTGATTGTATTTGGAGTCAAATATTTCGATAATATTTTAGTTACTAACATAATTGAGAAATTTTTTTTAAAATTTTATTTTATGAGAATATTTACTAAATGATATATTTTTGTAACCAGTACTTATTAAGTTCCCATCAAGCGGTGATATGGTAATAAGTAATTCAAATTATAACAAATTTATGACATAGTGTGATGATAAATCATTTTAGTGTAAATGATTTCCTAATTCCCATCATATTGAAATGTTACAATTAACAACTTTGAACTGAAAAGTTTGTTAGATATTAAGAAATCTATAAATAATGAAGAATCTCCCAAAACGTCACTTATCAACGCATCGCACAAAGATTAATTAGCGGTCTAACTAAATATCAACAGTACAAAATAATCATTTTGATTATTAGGACTTGTAGAGATAATAAACAATTTATAAGGATAATTATTCATAATTAAAACCACCAGAACAGATGGATTTATAACCAAGAAGCTCACTTTTACATGAAACAAGCGTTAGTTAATTATCTAGTTCACAAAACTCGACAACACTAAAAGTGTCCACCTGATTTGCGAATTCTTATCATCACTTCATAATATCAAGAAACTTGTCTTTATTTTAAACATAAGCCTATTGTTAAGTAAGGATGAATCTTACGATGAAGCACGATATTATTAAAACTACATCTCATATTCTTACTACTAATAAACACTTAATACATTTCACTTAATTTATTCATACAATATGTTAGTAATTCCACACATTCACTATATCTAATTCACAATATCTTAAGTGAAATATTCTTACATGTTGTAACATGATAAATAAGTTACAAATAAAAGAACATAACAGTTAATGTATCCAATTTGAAAATTTTTGTTTTATTCGAGTACTCAGCAAACGCAACAAAAAATTTTTTTTAAATACAACGGTACATAAATTAAAATAAGACATTAAGATTACGAAAATAAAACAAAAAAGAACAAAACAATATTGAATAATATAAAATAATGAAAACTTTATAACTATATGGCTAATTCATATAATATATATTTCCCACATTACAAAAACGTCTGTCCTTATTATTTACATATTAATAATGATAATTAATAACTTCTCATCTTATGTTATATCATTATGAATCTAATTGAAAAATTGAAAAGAAAACGTGTGAGCAGATCAGGGAAGTTTTTATTATGTAATTATAGGTTTAGATTGTTATTATTGTCATTCATTACAAAGGATATAATATAAATAGGAATAGCCAATCATTTTTGATTTGAAGTTGAGACGTTTGATGTTGGATCATAATATTAATAATAGTAATAATAATAATAATAATAATGATAATATGGATTTTCGAATGTTAGAATTAATAGAGAAACCGTTCACGACATTATGCCTATGCCAAACAATAATCGATAAGTGTTTTGGATTTAACTATCTCTGATTTATTCTATCACAATAGTATACTATTAACCGTTAAAATAATTAATGTTATCTTATTGAATTAAAGTCATATCCGCTTTTAATAAAAGTTTAAACTCTATAACATGTGTATATTATTTGAAGGATAAAATATTCATGGATTGTAATGTTGATACTTGAACTATTTCTATTTACGAGAAATCACTTCACTAACAATCGATTTTTAAAATAATTACGTCTTTCCCTTTTTTTACAAATTGAAATGTAATCTGATTAAAAAGGGACTTAAAATTAATAACTATCGATTATTCGAGAGAGTATTTACATCGATTATACCTGTGAATGACTGCCATTACAGTGAATATTTAAAAAAGTCACTTTATTTGTTAGAAATGCTTCTGTATAACTTTACTATTCAGATAATTCTTTACAGATAATCAATTATCAGATAGTGGTGTTTATTGAATTTCGAAATATAAAAGTCTTAGGTATTCAAGATCAGTTGTGTGATCTTTGAAATTTTGTTACCAATAACACAACGAGATAATGTTTTGTATTACATTCCTTCTGATCATTGTGAATACCTTAGCATTAAGAATAAATTTACTAAATCACAGTTTGAAATAAAATTAAATACGATAAACTAATACTGATTATTTTCTTCAGATTCATGTTTGCTAATAGCAGCTGGACATTTTATCGTACAGCATGGTACAATGAACGTTTAGTTTAGAATAGTGTTTTATTTAAACTGTTTGTTTGAATATAAGATTGAAATATGATCATCCTGCAAAGTTCTCAATTCTGAAGATACATATTTAGCTGAAGTAATACTCAGTAAATCGGAAATGAAGGATATATATATATATATATATATATATATATATATATATATATGGTTATAAACTTTACATACATTGCCAAGACAACCATGTCTACTTACTTTTCTGTTTATAGACATAATAAAAGTTTCATATAGAATTCGCCTTGCTAAAAGACAAGATATACTCCAGACAGATATTAACCAATAACTATGTAGTGTCCCCAGTATTCACAAGATACGTTCTATGTATATTTATAGTATTATATTGGGCGCGCATCTGTGAAGAAAACGCATATTTTTACTCAATTTTACTTTTAATTGCTTCAGCGAACCTATTTTTTTTACAAAGTTAAACAATCTATCTAGAGACAAGATGTATTGACAGTTAGTGGAAAGCTATTGAGAACTAACTGTTGTGTTTATCATCAGTATGGAAACTTCTTGATTCGATCCTGTCTGAACTAGTATTTATGCGTAGCCAAATGATACATTTCACTTTGTATTTGCAATTATCTAGTTTGTATGGAGCGATAACTGAATCCACTTCCCGTTTTGTCATGTAATACAATTAAGTCATTTAATAAGGATTTAAACAAAGTGATATTATCATTTCTAAATAAAATAACACAGGTTTGCAAATGGTATCGATTAAGGCCAATAAACTATACTAACATACGTAGTGAATTTATCAGTATATGAATATCAGTTGATTCATATGGGAATAGTATGAAATTTGAAAGGATTAGAGTTACCTCTGATTTAATGTTACGATATTTTCTTCTATCATTATCGTATAAAAAACACTGACAGACAAACAAGAACAGATTAAATAGGGGTAATGAACAAAATGGTAATTAAATGATCTAAGAAATGAAAGAGATACAAGAAAAGTGAGAAAAAAATATGTATAAAATTGTCACGATAACAGTATATACTACTATCGCTACTAGTACTAATACTTATTTTCTTCATAATTCCTTGTAAACTAGAGCTTGAACATTAAACTTGTATTAAGATATTTATAAAATGTTGTCGCACTGATCATAGAAGTAACTCACTGATAACAATGTTGGATGTGTCGCTCGATTTCGTAGATTAGTTTAAGTTAGACATTAACACCGTTGGGTGCCAGCTCACTGGTCTAGTGGTTGAGTGCTCGCGCGCGAGACTGATAGTTCCTGGGTTCGAATTCCGTGAGGCGGGGTCGTGGATGCTCACTGATGAGGAGCCTCACAATAGGACGAAACGGCCGTCCACTGCTTCAAGGTTTTCCATGATGGTCTAGCTTTAATTGACTCATGATCTCAACTATTGAAATTACACTCTACACAAAACCTCTTCTGTAAACTACACTTGTCGGATTGAGAACATTACTAATAATAACTGAAATTTACTCATGGTTTTAAACTTCTATGACCTTAAAATTAAAGTTCTATTTGGAACAGAAATGATGATTAATCGACATTAGTTGTGTATCTTATAAAGAACTAGAATTCACATATGTCCTTATGTAATTTGTTTTGTTTGTTTGTTATTCTTTTACTATAAAAATATGATTTACTTATTGTTAATAAAAAAAATAGAAAAAATAACTTTTAGATAAACGAAAACAAAGTATATTTATTTCATTTAAAGTAATTCATAGATAATTACAGGTTTATATTTTTAGTAGTTGAAGTGTATTTATTCTGACCTCATTATATAATTTTCGGATAATTAACATTTTAATGAGCATTACAATTCAATTGATTACAATAAAACGAAAAGAAAAACATAATAAAATTTTTTTCTTTTTTAATTACTGAACATTATAGTTAATAGGTAATGGTTGATATTTAACACACAAAAATGAATTGTACTGGATTATAGACATTTACAGAGTCGATGTTAAGGAATTTCACTTTAAAAGTAATGATCACTTAGCAAGCTTACATCTAATCTGTAATTTTTCATTGTGATCTTCGTTACTATTTGTAGATTTAAAAAATATAGGTTATGTTTTTGTGTTCAACATTTTGTTTGTTGTTAAGGTGAGCTAAAACAAAATTCTTTTGATGAATAAAATAATGATAAATTTAGGATTGATCGGTGAATAATATGAAATGATAACGATATGGTTGTTATACCTCGATAAGAATAATGAATGGTAACTGTTGGAATCTATTTGTGGACTAATAGTGTATGTATACTTTTATTGTATAATTGTCAAGTAACTAAACTATTCTTAATCGTGTTCCTCTTATTATAAGCTTTATTTTGACGTAAGAAGTATTATTATACTATTTATCATTCTTCCGTTATGCCCAGTCTATAAACTACTATCTCTCACATTCACAGCTACCTTTGGCTAAATTATGTACTGTTGGGGGAATCAGAAAATACCCCAGAAATTATCTAGTGCTATTCCTGAATGAGAAATAGCGTCATTGCCCCATTGGTCAACATTCTTCCAACGTGTCATTTCCCTATTGGTCAATATTTATTTGTGTCATTTCCTGAAGGTTAAATCTTGTACAAATGTTACTTTCTATTTTATGGTACGATGTAGTCTGTTTGATTGCTATATAAATAGAGTATGTTTGAAATATAATGATTCATATCTCCGAGGCTGAGACTTGTGTTCTGGACTCAATTGGCTGGGCTAGACAGGAAAGCAGGACCAATCAGGACTCTAGGCTGCTCGCTCATGTTTTATGCGTCACTGTTTCGATCGATAATAGGCTGCTCTCTAATAGGCGGATCACACGTTATAACAATTGGCGACGGGGATGGGATGTTATTTTCTATTTTATGGTACGATATGATCTGTTTGGTTTGTATATAAACCCAGTATGTTAGAAATACATGATTCATATTGCAGAGACTGAGATTGGCGTTCTGAACTCAACAGGCAGGGCTAGGCAGAAAGGAGGACCGACAAGGACACTAAACTGCTCGTGCTTATTTTATGCGTCATTGATCCGGTCAATAATTCACTGTTCTCTAATTGGCGGTATCGTTTCATTATACATTAATAGGGCATAAGACTACAAGTTATAAAAATGACTGACTAATAAATTCTCTTGATACTAAGCTAAAAGGTATGACTAAATGAAGTCTCAGCAATAAACAGTACAACCAGTTGGAAGAATATAATAATTTTGGAATAAAGCAATTGCCTATTTACAAAATAAACTTAAACAAAGAAATATGAACATGATTAGAACGCTCATGAAACAAAAATAAATTCAGTATAGGGTGTATCGATTACTCTATATGTTAATAAATTTAAAACCTGATTGATTAACCCAAACCGCATAGTGAAACGAATGGATATACATTACTCAATGATTAGTAAAGTGATTAGTTCATTTTGTCAATTACTTATATAAAATTTATTTATAGGGAATCTACGAAATTAGTCAACTATTTCATGGAGAACATGAAACTTATCTGGTAGTGCGAGGAAACTCAGTTTGTACATATTAATGGTCCCTGATTTATGGTCAAAGCTTTAACTAGTAGTTTTTGATGAGTATCCGAAAAGCAACTGACATTATTTATTGATAAATTTCAATAAAATCGAGATTTTGGCATGATGTACAATTAAATATTGATTTTGACTCGGAATCCTGAAGCATGGAATTAATTAGACATTTTTTTCATAAGTTTCCTGCTATTATTCTTAGCTAAGATCTGTAATATATTTTAGGTTGAATATTAATTAATATAGTTGGCCTGACATCTATCACGATCTGATTGGTTCATGATCTGTATAATCTAAAGACCAATACACCGACAAATTTAATTTTTTTTTAATGTGGAAAAATAATCTTGTCTCGTTGTTACTTAAATGATAGTTTAGTTTTTGACATAATTACAAGCTGGTAGAACAAAATGAATTTCTATTTCGATTAGTGAAATTATTGATTTCTTTAATCAATCCTGCGTTCAGTTCTCAATGTAAATCATTTATAAATTTACAGGGAGAGCATATATATATATATATATATATATATATACATATATAGCTCATCCTAATTCTATTTGGAATTGAGCTAAGTATAAATTGAAATCATAGACATGAAAACAGTTGTTAATTTCTGTGCGCGCACACACTCGCATTATAAACAAAAATAGTGGTAAATGTAGTTAGTTCACATTATATAAAAGAATATGCTATGAATATATATATATATATATATATATATATATATATATATATATATATATAGTCTCAAATGGTGGTTAGTTGATTATTAAAATAAGAGAATAGAAAATGTCTCTGAAACAAGTAAATCTAATTAAGCATTTAGGTAAAACAAAAAAACTGTAATCAGATTAAATGCGTCATTTTTTCAAGATTAAATATTGAACAAAAAATAAAATCTATTTGGTTGCAATGTTCCTATGAAATAATAATAATAGTAATTTTATTGGTAATAATTATTAGTTGCTTAAGTCTATAACTAAACAAACATATACAATGAAATTGAATAGATCATTATTTAATAAGTCAATGTATATTCCATTTTCATGTAGTAAAATATTTTCCTAAATGATATTAGTACACAAATTAGTATTTTGTTTGAAATGATAGAGAAGATTTGTAGCTTTGATGGATGATTTTGATGGTGTTTTGTTCTTTGAGCTAAATGGTTTGATTGTGAAGTTTTTATCATTCTTCTGAACGAGATCATCAGCATAAACTTCAGGTAGAAGTCTATAGTGATTGAAAATTTACCATTTGTAAATGTTCAATGTACTCAGAGTTTTAAATGGTTTACTAAATATGAGTAGATTTTGATATAGATTGTCACTTTGACGAATACATTATAGTAAAGGGTTGCGGAGATTGTTTGATTTTAATGGTAATCATGAACTGATGCTAGACCATCATTAAAAACCTAGAAGCACTGGACGACCGTTTCGTCATCATCCACAATCCTGTGCAAGGGTTTCGTACCAAGAACCTTTGATCTCCCTTAAACTCTAGACCAGTGAACTGATATCTAACGTTGTTAATTTCTTAATTTCAACAAGCCATGATATTGTATTTCTAATTTTTCAATGATATCTTAACGGTGATCGGTTCATGATCTCAAATTAATTATAATTAACCTGAAGAGTTTTCGGTTCCATTTATGAATTAATATCATATGATTTTGAATTAAGTATTCACTATGATTCTGCATTAACAAAATCGTTAATGCACACTCAATTGTTCGACATATCCAATGTGTACACTAAGCTTAAATATAACTCATGTAAAATAAACATTATTCGGCAACAAGTATGAAGAGAACTTCTATTAAATTTATAAAACGAAATGGGTTTTATTAAGTGAATTATAGTCCGTAGAGAAGTTTTTTAGCTAAATCTAATCATGTAACAAACTTATTTGATAATAGTATCCATTATATACACATAAGAGCGATTGTATTGTTTAATAAATCATCCTTCAGTAGTTTAACTGTCTCAGTTATATATATGCACAAAGAACATAGAAAAAGGCTTACAACATACATGATATTATCACTTGTAAAAGTCATCAATGAATAATTGTATATAACACGTTTTCATGGTGAATTGTGGTCACATTATATATACATATATATGAATAGGCAGCATACAGAACCACCACAATAACAATAGATAAAAAGATAATTTTTGTGTGAAACGACCAAACTATTATTATTATTATTATTATTATTATATTATCAGTTCTAGTTCATCCTTTCTAACATTGATCATAAAACAGTAGCATAATGTTTGTTTGTTTTTTGTAAATTGTTAGTAAACAGTAGAATGTAAGTGAATGGTTGATAATGGTTACTAAATAACTGAACAATATAATGATAATGTGTTTTTTTATTGAATAATGTTTTTTAATTTTATTATTTATATTTTTGTCTTCATAATAAACATACTATCGTTTAAGGAATATTATTTAATTATAGTTTCATTGAACGCTTATAATTTTCCACCTATTTACTGATGTTATTCTATTGTTTTCAATGAAACAAACCGTTATGATGGCAAAAAAATGTGTGTTATAATTCAAATAGAAGTTTTCGTTTACATTACCCAATGGCTTTTAACATGAAACTAAAATTAAATGAAATTGATCAGTGATCAAGTGATCAAGTTTGAAAATGATCATAGAAATTAGTAGTGACATATTAAAAAAGTTATACATTTTATTCAATCTTATCGCATTTTTATTGATTTTTTAAAAGAAAATTTTGGATGAAGAATATTCATTGGGATATCCCATACTAATTTCTGATACTGGTTGCGTCTCAAATAAGACGAAACGCGCGTCCTAGATTCCACTTATAGCCATTATTCATTTTTGCTGAAAAAAGCTTGTAACTTAAGGTTATATCGAGGCAATTCGTACAAGATGCACATATGCCAAAATGAGACTGATCAATTTCAATCCTAAATAACAATGGGGAGATACAAATAAAACAACACCAAGTGAATTTGGCTGATAATGGTTGTTCAATTCAAATATGATATTACTTTTTTTCGTTCTAATTATAGCAGCACGAGATGTCCTAAAGTTTTATCATTATTATTATCTTTTTTGTGTTCAATGTTTTTAGATCATTGTATTGATAAAAATGCAAGATTGTGGCTAGTTATTAATTCGAGTTCTATCTTGATGAATATCCAAAATGATTTAACTACGTTAATCATTATTATTTTGAATGTACAAATCAAACTCGAAATGATCTAATAAATGGTTTTTGGGAGGATAAAGTTGGTTTATTTAATGTGACTGAATGTAAAGTACATTGATTTGTTTTCCCTAGTCATTTTATGGTTTTCTTCAAGCTAAACGTTATTTCATCTAACTATAAATATTTATCTCTTTGGCTAGAAAGTTAAATTGAGTTCACTGTGCATGAACAATAATATCACTTTCTAATTGCTTGATAGTTTTCTCGATTCTAACAATCACTGTAAACAGGTTTACTGAGCTTATGACATTTTAGTCAAATATAAGTTATCAGCTTACTCAAAGCTAAAAAAATACGTTCTGTATTTTAAACAAAATAGAGTAGTACAAGTACTCTTACTGACATCACTGAACCATCAAAGATAAATTTGAAAATGAAGTACAATTGTTACCATATAAACCTAAGAGTTAATCTTAGATGACTACTACATCTTAGTAGACTAAATAAGTTCATCAAGTTCTTTGATTATATTAATATTAAATACATTTTCTTGTTATATCTTAATAAGTGGAAAAATTGTATTTCTTACGTTTTATGACTTGACGTGAGCCACTTCAGAGCAAATAAATAACGGAATTAAATGAACACAAGTTTAAATTGTAATATTTATTTATTTTGAAAAAGTGGCTTACGTCAAGTCACAAAACGTCAGAGATACAATTTTTATACTTATTGAGATATGACAAAATGTATATTTACTATCAACTTTTCACCCAATGCTCAATTTATTTGAAACTATCAAGTCCAACCTTTGCATTGATATCTATGAAATCCTATTGTATCAAGTGCTTTCAGGTTTTCAATGTTGGCCTAGCTTAGATTAACCCGTTAATTCAACAGTAAAAATACTATAATCTTCACAAATCATATTTTCTAATAATCTCGTCTATTTTTTATACAAATGTTGCAATCATTACAAACAATAAAAGTAGCTTGTTGAAATATTTTATGCTGAGTTTCATGCTACACTAAAAACATACTAATATATAAGACGATTATTCATATAATTATTAAACATACTGTTATAATCGATTAAATAACTAAACATGTATGTATACATGATTTTGAAAGTGATTAGAAATGAAACTCAGGATACGTACTACATCAGATTTGCGCCTGGTTATCTGGGTATACCTAATGTTAATGTTTAAACCAAGATTAAATTTCAGTAGTTATTGCTCCAAACGTCAATCAAATCTCTTAAATTACATAGTTGTAACAATCACTACTCTCTTCATTGAGTATGTTAATAACTATTCTTTCTCAAAGTTTATAATTTCCACATCGATATTCTGTTTGAGATGCCGTAACAGAACGAGATATGAATTGTACAATGCACTACTAATCGATATTGAAAATATAGTCACATTGTAACTACAAACCATATCAAGGGGCATAAATGCCTAAGAAGACTCGTCAAATTAAATAATAAATAACGATGGAAGTATAATACAAGCTTTTACAAATAATCTATGTATATATCTATAAATTGTTAACAATAAAAATAAACATCAAAATGTATTGTTAAGTGAATCGTGTTAATAGAACTTACATTTTTAGAACATATTTATTGTAACTATGAGCAAAATATTTATCATCAACTTACTTTTTATAAAAGGTACATATTCATATGTTGTAGAATACTGTGGGTTTTTAAAAAGTGTTCTCTTTTTAAATTTTTTATATATTTTATGTAACCGTTTTACATTTGTAATTTGTTGTTTATATTTTAAATAACTATATTTAATTGCTTGTTTCGTATCGAATATAAAATCCTGATGATTCATTTTATTTGGGATCTGATTAATTATCTTCGATTTGTCATTATTATTATCATCATCATCATCATTGATATTTAATTTATAATTATTTTTGTATGAGAAGGATGACGATTGTTTACCTTGAATATATTGTTGAATTTCATGAATAAGCTCATGTGGATTTATGCATTTTATGCAATTGAGACTGTGGATCCCATTATTATGAATTAATGAAATGCCTGAATTGTTGAAGATAAGTTTATTTTTTTTAGATATATGCCATGAAGAAATATGTTGCATACCTTTATCATGCTTTTACATCATAATATCCATATTTAGGTAAGAAACAATTGTTTAAACAAACAAAAATATCCATTTGGTACTGACTACTTATTATTATTATTATTTTAAACCATAGAATTGAAAAACCGAATGAAAATATCGAGAGAACTATTAAAACCAGAAAACACTGTAAAACAGTTTTATCCATGTTTAATCATCTTTAATAGTATTTATATACTATCATATATATGGTCCAACCTTATGGTTCATTATTAGGCGCTGTGAATATTTCCTATTTATAAAATAAACATTTAGTTGATGTACAAATTATTCATAAAATCCCCTTAACTCATTTAATATTTTTATCATGTTCAGTGTAATATAGTCAAATTATTCAGAAAACCGTGTTTTTCGTCATTCATTGAATATAAATAGTTTATAGATAGGTAAATGTCTCTATCCATGAAGAAAATTAATAATCACAAGTCAATTCTATGTAATAGGGGATACGTAGAAGTATAAGAAATTAGATGTATTTAGTATTAATGGGAATAGAATTACTGACATTAACACAAAAGGAAATAGGAGTTTTCGAACTAATTTCTTATATCAGTAAATAATATTGAACAACTTATACATTAAACTAAGAATCTAATGTTTGTTTTATTGAAATGTAATCTAATGTCATTTTAATGTTTAATTACAAATCATTATCATTCAAATGAAATATGCATATTATTCTCATGAAACATCAATCTGTATCGAATAAAAACACATTTCGTGTCATTAAAAAAAGTATTGTGTAAATCAATTAACTGTTAAAAGGGATTTTGTGGAGATTGTAGTAATTTGATAGTTGAATTCATGAGTCGATTTAAGCTAGACTACCATGGAAAACCTGAAAGTCGTGAACAGGTGTTTGATCTTAGTACGATTTGAATCCTGCAAGAGGGATCGTAGATGCGCACTACTGAAATGTTCCATACTAAGATGAAACGGCCCTCCAGTGCTTCCAGGTTTTCAATGGTGGTCTAACATCAATCGGTTCATGATCTCATTCATAAACTATGTATATTTATATTCTTCTTATTAGAAGCACTTAACTGATCTATTGGTTACTGTTATATAGTTTATTATTCTCAAGTTGTTCTCAATCTATTAATCACAGTTTCTCATAATCACAGCCACTTTTGGCTTGATCTTGTATAAATGTTACTTTCTATTTTATGATGTGATGTGGTCTGATTTTGCTTGTATATAAACTAAGTATGTTTGAAATATATGGTTTGTATCATGGAGGCTGTGATTAGAGTTCTGGATTTAACAGGCGGCGCTAGGCAGTAAAAGGACCAATAGGAATTCTAGATTCCTCGTACTGGTGTATGAGTCATTAGTTTGGTCGTATAAGTCAACCAATATAAATTGGCAATCGTAATTCTTGATAATCTTATAAGCTAAGGATATAACATTTATAAATATAATACTCGAAATGCATTATGCAAAAAATGAACAGTTCGCTTTAGATTGTTTAATCCTTTTTTATAGACTATGAACTTGCTTCGAGATTTTAAGTTAATTAATATTTACAAAAATCACTTTTTTTATCGAATCTGCCGTTGGTTAAATAATAACCCTGTATAGGTCTGTTTTTTAATGATTGCATAGGTAACATATATTTACATATTTCCAAAGTGGCAGTCTTCCATTTCCATATAGTTTTGATCATAGTCATTGGCTTAACTAACCATTCTTTATAGCCCAAAGAGTAATAAAATTGTATTTCTCACTTTTCGTGACTTAATGTAAACCTCTATCTTTGAAGAACTGGCTTATATTAAGTCACGAAACGTCAGAAATACAGTTTTTCTACCCATTTTGACATTACAAAAAAATATTTTTTATTAACTCACTACTCAATGCTCGACTTATATGTAACAATCAAGTCCAACTTTGGCATTCATTCTTATAAATTCTTATTTTTTGAGGTTGAATTGGAATTTATGAATACAAAAAATCTATACAATTATTATAACAAATAGTGTATTTATTTCCAATGATGATAACAATATTATAGCTCACTATACAACGTGAAAATTGAACAAAGTCATACATAAAATTTAAACACCCAGAAAATAAAGGTTAAGAGAGATTAAAAAAGAAATTTCTTTTAAACATGAGCCAACAATGAGATATACTAACCATACACTCATCATTAGAACACTAATAAAGTTTGCATGGAAACAACATTTAAAAATGTTTAATTATCAATAATCTAATGAAAAAAGATTATGTAATTGATCATTTGTACAAGTCATAATCATAATTTTTATTTTCATTTTAGCTAGATTGTTTGTTTGTGTTTTTACACGAAATACATGAAACTATAAAAAATAATCTATACAAATTGAAATGCATCACAAGACTATTTATTTACTAAAGTTTAATGACTCGCTGAACATAATAAAGAAAATAAATATTTTCTTTTAATCAAAATATGATCTGTGGAAGGTTTAAAAACATAACTGATAATAAAGTTTTAAGTTTATGTTCATTTGAAGAGAGAAAGCGAAAGAGAGTGGTAAAAGCGACACAGACATCTTGCCATTATTTGACCAAGAAAAGAATTTATAATTTATGGACAACCATATGAGACATTGACATAAAATGTTATTATGAAGAATTATTTTTGACGTTCTTAGTTTTCTGTCTGGCAACTGGTAATATATATATATATATATATATATATATATATATATATGTCGGAGATAATTAACATATATCTGTATATTGACATTCTTCCTATCCGCTGACCACTAGAAATAAGTATTTTAATAGTTTTAATGTGGGATATAAACAATACATTAACGGTGTGCATGAAATACACTTGATAATTATGTATTACGTAAAAAAGAATTGACTTTGAGAAACAATATTATTTCTGATTAATCTAATATATATAAATATATATATATATATATATATATATATATTATCGATATAGCACAGTTATTATGTATTTGAATGTAATAAAACATTCATTTGAAAACTTCATCGATCTATGTGTACTATAGGAATAAACTACACCATATAATGAACTTGGAAACTTCCAGTTATGCTCATTATATGTAATCTGATTTTAGCTTTCAAACGAATGTTTTATTGACAGTCTTCTAATAATCATAGAAAACAAAATATCAAGGGATGCGTGTTTTATTACATGGATATAAATAATGTATATTTAATTATATAGGAAAATTTCAGATTAACCAGTTAGGAATGTTTGCAGAGAACTCGTAAACTCTCTTTTTAAAAAAAATATTTTTGACATGTTAGGAAATATGCTTGACATTTAGTATTTGATGAATAATCAAATATATTTGAATTTAGTCTGACCCTAATCAATCATCTTACTAGTTAACAAAATTTGACCCTATATGCCATTCTCAAAAAATAGTTATTTCGTGTATTATTTAACCTTAATTGATTGAAGTTAAACATTAACACGATTGTATAGAGGCTCAATGGCCCAAAGGTTAAGACGGATAGGTTCTGGGTTCCAATCTCGTGGGTCGGGATCATGGATACGCACTTCTGAAGAGTCTCATACAAGCATGAAACGGCCGTTCAATACATACAAGTTTTTCATGATGATCTAGCTTCAAATGACTCATGAATTGAATTATTAAATAAATTTTATATTTATCAAAGGACATATTTCATAATAGAAAATATAATAATCTTAATTGTTTAAAATGTAATAAATAAATGAATGAAATGATAATTTGATTTACTTACTTGCAACATCTAAATACTCTTTTACAGCTTCTAAACTAAACCATGGTTGAGCTAATCCACAATTATTTATATTACAAAAAATCATGAAATTTAAAATAAATAATTTTATAATCCAATACTGATAAATATAATAATAATAATAATAATGATAATAATGATAATTAGAAGAGAATGATGTTCTATTATTTAAATTCGATTTCACTATTGAATATTTATTAAATCCTAGTATCCATTTTAAATTCATGATTTGTAAACGTTTTTATAATGATTATGATAAGTTTGCCAATGTTTATTATAATTGTTTACAATCATTGAATAATATAAATAAACAATTTGTAGAACATTCAAAAAAATACATTAATAAATATATTTTGAAACATCCTATATTTAATTTGACAAGAAAATATTATTATCAAAATATAACTGTGGCATATTAGAATATTCATAGAAAAATAGCACACGTAACAATTTGTTGTTGTTTCTGTGGTTTTCGTGGTTGTTGTGGTTATTGAGGTATTGATCAATTAACAATTCTGGTTAAATATTATTAAGACAACATCCAATTAATTAGAATTATTTTCACTAATGATAATTATAAGTTTAATATTATTCTTATTTATTCTTTAATAAAAATGATTCATTTTCAAATTGAATAAAATTATAAATCCAATGATATAATGATAGTTGATTGTTTTAAAAATGGCTAGACATAAATACAAATGTCTATAGTGTTCAGGGAAAATTTGATTGGTTGTTAAAATCAACCAATGAATGGATTAACCAATGGATGATGAGAAAAAAATATGTCAATTAATTTTCAATCTGAGTATACATGTTACGCTTCTTTTTTAAAAAATATTTACAATTTATAATAAAAATAAATGTTATTTTTATTAGATTGTGGTTTGGACACTTTCAAAAGTTAGTGTGTAGTTTCAAGATGGAAGTCATTGTTTATTTTGTTATAAATAACATCGACTATATCTTGATGATTTAAGCTGAAATGAAACTCGCCAAATGAAAGTGATGAACATAAACACTTAAATAATACATTCATCAGAAGTTTATACAACGTTTCTAGTTATGTAATGATTGTAAAACTATGTTTTCATAGCTTTGTATATAAATCAAAATTTTCTATTTAAATACTATAGTTAGCTCATTATAAACTAGGCTATAGCTATATCTGTAAACAAACATTCCCTTCAACCGTTCTTTTTAATTTATTAGATTATCATTTAACTCCATGGCATTTTAAAGTTTTATTTGCAGAATTTTGACTGTGTTCTCCACAGACATTGATTCAAACTATTAAGTCTTTGAGTCCGGTTTCTCCGAGAACTCAATTTCTCTTTTTTCAAATTCTACTACTTTTCGACTATGTGCTATCACCTAACTAAAATTACCTTTCAAGTTAAATATTTAAACGTGAGAAATTGTTCATTTATTTGATTTCAACTTTCATCTATATAATTATAACTACTGTATGTTAATAATTACTTAAATTATACTCTGATCAACTAGATTGCTTTCAATGCAATTTAAATTCGATATTTATTCGGACACTGTACTGGTAATAAACGGTTGATGAAATTTCGAATAATTTAGCGGATATTGCATTTCTAAATACAATTTATGAAATAAATAATCATTTCTGATGTTCTATTCATTTTTTTTTACAATGATTACTTTATTTCCAATTTGAATTTAATGACAATTACGTATTATCAGAAGGGGTTTTGTGGAGATTGTAGTAATTTCAATGGTTAAGATCATGAGTCAGTTGAAGCTAGACCACCATAGAAAACCTGGAAGCAGTGGACGGCCGTTTCGTCCTATTGTGGAACTTCTCAGCAGTGCGCATCCACGACCTCGCCCCGTGCGAGATTCGAACCCAGGACCTACTGGTTTCGCGCGCGAGCACTTAACCACTAAACCACTGAGCAGGCATCCAACGGTGTTCATGTCTAACTTCAATTAATCCACTAAATTGAGTGACACATCCACCATTGTCTTCAGTGAGTTACTATCCCACAATAGACCTGGTTGAACTCCACTGGTCACTACTTCTCAAAAGTACTCCAGGATATACCTCTTGAAGCCAGTCACTAGTGAGCATATGTTGATTATTATCAGAAGGGGTTTTGTGGAGATTGTAGTAATTTCAATCACAATAGGACGAAACGGCCGTCCACTGCTTCCAGGTTTTCCATGGTGGTCTAACTTCAACTGACTCATGATCTTAATGATTGACAATTACGTAGTTACTTAACCAATGAGATGCCATATGTCTAAACTAGCTTCAACATTAATTCCAACTTCTTTGATCGTATCCACTAAATCTTCTTGGGAATTTGAGTCGTTTATGGGAGGAGCTTATGCAGAAAGGAGCTTCTATATATGTGATATAAGCTATTGTTAGAGTTATCGTCATATATCTTGCATCTATAACAAAATGTCGTATTTTCATATTTATGAACAGGTTTAAATAGGTATGACATTAGTATACTCTGTTCGCTTAAATAAAAGTACGATCGTTTATTCTAATAATCTTTTTTTCGTTTATAAAACTAATGGATATTAACTAAACATACAACAACCAAAGAGTAACTGAATAAAACTTCTTTTTTCTATTTGAATAAAATAATAGAATTTACTAAACTACTCTTGTATTATTCAGTGGTATAATAGGTAACGACAAAAGTTTTTCCATCAGTTTTAGTGACGACCTCTATAAATCGACTACATAAATATGAATATCAGGTTATTATTTCAGAGTAACTTTTAGCTTTAATTACATGTTAGACATCATTAAATCTCTAAAATAGGATTAATTAGACTGGATTCAAAGAAGACTACTGTCATGTAGGCTTCTTAAGTTTACATGATGCATGTAAAGGATAACCAAATAAAGATATGTAAATAATGTATTTAATGCATGATTTTCATTTATTATGAAGGCAATCTGTATTTCTGTATTAAACAATATATTATTTTTCTCCACTAGACATTTTTGTTCACAACATTACATTTATACTTCAAAGCCTAAATAATGCAAATAGTTGTAAATGTAATGGTCATGATTTCACGTTGCTTTAATAAATCCTAGAGAAGGCTTCATGTAAAATTTAGCTATCCTATCATTGAAATAAACAGTATTTTAGGTCAGATTATGTTATTTTCTTGATAGTATTGCCTAAAATATTCCAATCTGTAGTATTGTTTATAATACTATACACTTTTGGTAGATATAAGTCAATCAAACTACTGGGTTAACCATGTGTGTATCGTTAAACCGTTAATTATGAAATTACATTTTACTATATCGGTGTCAGAATCTAAGAAGTCGGATTCAAATCAAAAACAGATCTTTCTTTTAATGAGAAAAATTATAAATCTTAAAATAGATAATATTTGAATGGTTGAGATCATGAGTCATTTGAAGCTAGACTACTATGGAAAACCTGAAAGCACTGGACGGCCATTTCGTCCCACTATGTGACTCATAAGCAGTGTGCATCCATAATATTTAATGCCAAATTTTTATTTATTTATGTGTTATATAAACAAACTAATGTATTCAAATTGAATTATTGCAATTTTAATAAGACGAGAAATCAAATCCTACTAGTAAGTCATCAAGTTGGTTTGAAATCTCTGTACAATAATGTTTATATCAGTAGTATTTAAAAAAATTAGTTAGAATCAATAAAATTTTCAGAAATGGTGGTTTTTGAAGAAGTCTCATACTAGAACGAAACGGTTGTTCAGTAGTTCCAAGTATTCCATGGTGGTCTAGCTTTAATGAACTCTTGAATTCATCTATTTAGTCAATAAAATTTATTTATTTGATTCTTGCAAATTTCATCTTGAAATAGTAAAACATAAATAAAACCAATTACAAACAATATAAATTACACACCTAGTGTAATTACATTTACTTACTTGGAATAAAAAAATTAAATAAAATTCATTAAATTAAGTTATTGGAAAAATGAAACTTTTTCAACAAAATACTGTTCATGTAGGCATAAAATTTTTTTATTGATCTTTTCTTTATTTCATAAATTTACTTTATTTTCAGTATTTTGACCAGACATACCCATATTACTTGAACGAAATGCTTCAGTAGGGTAATTCATTGTTAAAACGTTATCTACTTTGTGTAACTGATGATTGTTCGATTCATTTTATAAACTGACGTTATATCTTTTTAGAGTACTGTTACTATTTTATTTATTTCTTTATTGTTTATTATTATCTCACAAGTCGATTTAGACTAGTTCGCCACTCAAAACCTGGAAGCACAGGACAGCCTTTTCGTCCTCGTATGGCACCCACGATCCTGCACTTGGAACTCGAATCCAGGCTCTTCACTCTCACGCACGAACACTTAACTTTAACTTGACTCGTGATATCCACTTTCGAAACTTTACAATCACCACAAATACCCAAGATTTATATTATTTCTCTCTCGCTTTATTTGTTATTAGAAATACCAACTGAACATTTATTGAACCTTTTGTCAAAAAATTTTCAGCTTAAGAACTTTCAAAGTTAGGTCCTTTAAAGCGGTTGATCAAAGTAGAACTGAGAGATAAAGTAATGTTTTTCCTAAGTATGTATATTTGACTATGTTGACTGTCACTGATTCAACACTATGTCATTTAATGAAATAACTTTGTTTCTAACGTAGTGAACAAGAATACGTGTGCGGACAATCGAATGTATTTCAAAAGAAAATTACAGAATCTCTTATTAAATTCCGAGAACCATACAGTAAATACTTAATTTGCAAAATGTTAGTCAATTTTCTTAAACTTGACTGTTTCTTTTTGCAAATGTCAGTCAATCGTCTTAGACTTCATTGTTCTTTCGTTTCCATGCCACTAACTCCTTGTCATCGTTCTCATTTCTTTGATCTTCTTAACCTTCTGCTGCCAGGTATTTCACTTTTGATCGATGATACAAACTACTTGTATCAATTGACATCAGTAGCACACACCAAACTATTTTATTTTAAGTAGGCTAAAGTACACATATATAGATATATATAGATTTCTACACATGAAGCTTGTGAAATAACCAATTTTTTATACTGGAGACAGTTTTATGTTAATTAGATATTCATTAAAATTTAGCCATTCGAATGTTACAGAATGACCAGTTGATTAACTCATTGAGAACCTTACACGTTATAAAAGTCTAATAAATAATAATAAAGCTGTTCATTTCCACCAGTTTTTAAGAAAGAAGAAATAGGTTAAATGGTTTGTAGAAATAAATATTAATCGTTCATTATTTCAATAAACAGGTTTGTAATAAACTCTCATTTAAACTTTTTAGTTCATCTACATGATATCGCGTCTATAGGTAGCCATCTGTAAATTAGGACTGACATTTTTCTTAGAAAAACGTAATTAAGAGTGTAATGCGTATGAGAGTTGATTTTTATAATATCAATGGAATATCTGGTAATCAACAGTTTAAAAGAATATAATTTGACTGCACTCTGACTGTCGTCAGTTTGATTAATTTTTTAAAAAAATGTTGAAGAACTAATCTAAAATTCAAATAAAATAAGAATTGTCGATAAAATATTTTGCTGATATTAGTTAGAAGGGTGAGACACGAAAATCAGATGCGTACTGCTGAATAATCTAGATATAGGACTATACAGTCCTTCATTACGGTTGATTTCATAATTGTTTCATTTTTTACTTCTGTATAAAATTAAATAAAAGTTGTACATGCTGAAATAACTTTAAATTCATATGTGCACTATATGAGATTATGCCCTATATTAGCACATGTTGTGGTTACTATTTCATATGATTCTTGTTTAAATTGAACTGTTATTATTAGGCAGATCGATTCAGTGATTCATTTATGTTAAGAAGTATCCAAACTATTTGAAGTAAAAAAATATAAAGATGTTGTCATAATAAGTTATGGAGATTGTTGAATTCCATTTGGATTACGAACCGTTCTAAGTAAGGCAACCATAGAAAATCTGGAAGTATTGTATGATCGTCTCATCCTAACACGGGACAGTTCAGCTGTACACATTCATGACTCTACAATTAGAAATCTAACTTTGGACTGTCGATATCGCCAGTGAACACTTATCTAGTAGACAATGAAACGGATATTCAATGCTTCTATGGTTTAAATAATTTTCTAGCTCAGATCAACTCGAGATTTCGATGAGAAATAAAAACATATAGATCTATACATAAACCACCTGAGTAGATAACATTATTGCACACTACCTTTACAAACGAGATTTAGGGACTCTTACGGAAGGCTTAAAACGGTAGAGAGAGAGGTAAATCTGCATTCCATCAACAATCCACCGATGACTTTAGGAAGTGATCGTTCGTTTACTGAAATTTAAGAAACGAATCTTAAGATTTCAAAAAGTAACCTTTGATTTATTCTTGTTTGTCATTGGGCTGAAAACTGTTAAACATGACGAATTTGTGGGTTAGTGTTGTAGTTTACGAAAAACAGTAATCGCTCATTACCTAAACGGATAAACACTTACTGTTTTCTGATAAGAAATATAATTCTGTTGACACATTGATCATAGTGTGATTCAATTTTCATTCAGTATAGAGCTAAATTTAACGATTGCTTACTAATTGGACAAACAGAGTTTTGTTTATCACACAAACAGTATTCCAATGTAATAAGATTTATTGTACTGAATTGTTCGCTTTATTATCCCGGTAAATAATACTATTATAACATGATAGTTTTTGGTTGTTTATGAAATCTACGATAATTAGTGCTAAATAGCTCACTTCCTTATGTAGTGCGTGTTATTGATGCCTACAGACATTAGTAGTATGTAACAGCAGTGAGAAGAGGAGTGCCTGACAGCCGAAGGTTGAGAAGGTCGAATTGAAGAGAATATTAACGCAAACAGAAAGTAATTGTAATAAGAATAGGATTGAAGGAACAATGAACTCTGTAAGAGAAACTTGGTGGAAGAGATGCAAATGAAGTATTCAACGCATGATTTTCATATTTTACCAAGACACGATAGTTTTGGATTCAACAACAAATTAGTCTTCCGTACCTGGAAGTTTGCTCACTATAATACTACAAATAATAATAATAATAATAATAATAGACAAACCTGTGATTATCCACACCTATGTCAAAATTCTCGGTAGACACTTATGAAATGATTTTCTTTGATTCCAACGAAAATTTGTAAAAATCCATGTTTTGTGTTTTTAATTATTATTAGTAAATTTTTTTTTCAAAAAAAAGAAAGATAGTGTCTTTACATACAGGCTCACATACAATATTCGTTTGAGGGGGGGAGAAAGAGTTTATTAATCACATGCCTTATAATGTTATAAATCTCGTGATGTTTGACGTAGTCTTCATATTTCTCTTTTGTTTTGTTTTTTTTTTGTTAAATTTCAAAATGTTCAGAAAGATATACACGTAAGTTGTTGTTGTTGTTATGAATAAAAACATGAAAAATATTTTTTCTTTTCAAGTAGACATTTTGTGTTAGTTCACATGTAGGATATAAATAAATATACTTTAAGAAAAAGCAAAGTTTTCTAAGACTATAGATTTCTGTCAAACAATATATTACTAAAAACATACTATATTGTATTCATTTCACATTTTATATCTTTTCTTTCTTAAAAGAAACGAGCTGTTCATTAGAGTGAAAAACATTGGATAACAATTGATATGTAAATTTTAACACTATGATCCAAGTAAATCTAACTGCTATATTCCTAATAGAACAAACATTTGTTTTTTTCTTATTTTTGTTTTTTTTTATTTTGCTGCCTGGTGCTTATCAATTTTAATTAAAAATATTAAAAAAACAAAACAACCCTTATGTTCTATTAAAGTAGTGATGACTGATTTACTAGGTGTATTTTCGCAAGTTCTGTTCCTTTAATTTTTAAATTTTTGATTCGTATTAGCTTATCTTGTTAACGAATAAAATTATACTCACATCAATAAATTATGACAATCGATTTTTTTCGGTACCATCAATTAATCACATATAATAAAGGTTATATTGACAAATTTAATTTCTAATAATAAGTAAATTGATTAAATTGATTATTATTTTGTTCACTTTTTAAGAAGTTACGATAATTTACTATTCATATTTGATATCGTGAATGCACAATTTTAAGGAGTTCCATACTAGGACGAAACGGATGTCCACTGCTTATAGGTTTTCCATAGCGGTCTAGCCTCAATTGACCCAGTCATTCAACAATAAAATTACTAAAATCTCCACCAAACCCCTTCTGATAATATTTATATTTCATTGTTTATACATCATTCTCAGTTTAGTCATAAAAATTAATTCTTCTCTTCCGGTTTGAATAACAGTACCGATAACGAACACATTCAGTATACCTGACAAAATAACCCGGGCAATTTTTTTCTGTCTTTACAATCAAAATGATTTAAATTCATGATACAAAGTTTAAAGCTGTTTACTATAATATATAATTTCTGAATAGATAATTTCATTACAAAAAGATTGACGAAACAAAAATCTAATCAAGTAGGATACGAGCATTTTTCATCAGGAAATTTTGTGATATAATATTTCAAACGTGTAAAAATAAACTTTGAACACATAAAATTATTATTATCTCAAGTTCTCTATTTTGGTGTGTCTTTCGACCTAAGTAGTATGTAACACCAACCAGAAGTAAATACCTGGCAGGAAAATGCTAAGAAATTTGCGTCGAAGTAAACAGAACAAAAAGTAAAATGAATTATGAGTTGGAAAAATCAGATACAATCTGAAGGACAGTTGGTGAAAGATTTGCAAATGAAGAATTTAATGTATGATTCATATATTTTACCAAGAAATTCTGTAATTGTGTATCAGTCAATAGATTGGTCGTCTCTACCTGGGTTCCCGTTCGCTACACTCTGAAAGATTGTTTTCTAAAAATGATTATTTTTGTACACATTTTGCAAAATAGAGCGATAATCTCCTAAAAACATAGTTGAACATATGTTGAAAGGGTACATAGGTTAGCTCGGAATGTTGAATTTTCAACTTTTTCTAATTACCGCTTAAACTACTTGTGAGTAACATAATATAATATATATAGAATTTTAATGTTTCACTACATCAAATCCGACTAAAATTTTCAATATATGATGAAAACATCCGAATTTTTTCTATTAGCCGTCTATTGTGAACCGTTCGGTCTTTTAAAAATGTATTCAATTAAACAGACTTTACATATTTATAGATTGAAGTAATAATGTTTAGCTGAATACATCTGAACAAGCATATACATCAGTCGTAAAAATATTTTGGTGATAATGAACGTGAGGACACTAACCCTGTTTCCGTGAAAATACAAATGTAATTGACCGAAGTCACGGTTTCCTACTGACTGTTTTCACTAATTAAGGATCAAAGGTTTATTCATATTTTTGAATTGTAACATTTACTTACAATGTAATATTTACTGTTTTTTCGCAACGCGTTGAACGAGGGTAATCGAATGTATTTTAATTAGTTATTGACAGAATTTTCTACTATTCCCAAATTCTTGAAACCTTAAAACGCCTAACGATAACATGCACAAGTGCCTCAGTTTTGTCAAAAAACTAACTATGACTGAAGAGTGCCTAAGTGATGTTCATATGTTTCCTGTTACCAATCAATCATACCAAAACATGTAACCAGCAAGGATCGATTCTGAAAAACAAAAATATTATGAAAACAGCGATTAAGTTAGAATGTCAAGCTGAAATCTAAATACCAGTATATACAACTAATACGAGCTTATGGCACTCTCTGATCATAGTTTAATATCACCCCGGAAACCAACACCCCACTAATCCGCACATCGATGAACAATATTAATCAAAGTTTTTCAAGTAGATTTCAGTTTCTGATAGCTTATTACCGAATATTGTTTTGTTGCGTTATCAATATTTGAGTTGGACAATTCTGTAAGCCTCGCATTCTAATTTTTTCCTGTGTAATATTATGTGTAAAACCGTTTGAAAATAGATGTTTTCAGAAAATATGTCACATTTACCTCCATTCATTAAATGAGACGTCAGTTTAATGTTGTTTCTGTGGAACAATAGTTTCCCTAATAAAATACAGAAAGACTAATTGAAAATATACTGTGCATAAAATGATTCCCAGTAAACCGTGTTTATTATATTGCATTACATAATGTTAACTACTATCAGTTATCCGTTATAAATACTTCTAGAAAATCCATTCTTAGATTAATAGTAAACTGAAATAGACATCGTATCAGTACTGAACAAATTCAATGCAATTATACTGTGTAAAGCTTTAAAAAAGTCAAATAAATGGAATCGGTTAAAAAACCTTTTGTTGACATTTGTTCCAATGAACGTGAGTTATCCAACGATGTCTTTCATAAGCATTGAAAACGTTGTTTTTTATTTGTTTTTTAAATAAATTACTATCTTGCTTAATAATTACAACAACAATTTAAACTCGCTGTAGGAAATAATACTTTGCATTTTCGTGAGATATAATCTAACAAAAGAGATTACACCAGATAAAATGGATTTTTAGAAGTACCACACTTAGCTCAATGTCGTTATCTATTCATACTGTTTTCATGAAACGTGCAGCTAAATGAGCACAGTTAATAAATTTCTATCTAAACAGCAATGTAGTATATGCTACTTATGTTGAGAGATATAAGTAGCAACATCAATTAGAAATGAAATGCCCATCAAAAGAGGGTTGAGAATATTGAACTGAAATGAAACCGACAGAAAACAGAAAGAAATTGGGATAAAAAACGAACTAAAAGAATCATAAGAATGTAAAAGACGATTGGTGGAAGATTTCCAAATCAACTAGTTAATGTGTGGTTTTCATAATTTATGAAGATACTCTATAATTTTGTACTATAAAATGAAACTCTAGGACGCATATGCATCCAGATGACAAGTTCCAATGAAAATGAAACACACACCTTGGATTCTACTGCTATTCACTATTCATTTCTTCTTATAATATTCGTTCCGTCTAAGCATGTGTTTAAATCCGCACAATAGTAAGTTTCTTGGTAACAATCTAAACATAAAACAAGTAAAATTTTGTCATTTAAGTATACATCAGAAAATTCGTAAAACTAACGTTTGATAATGGAGTTTTGCTAAAGAAAAGATATAATTTAACACATATATTTTTGTTTAAAACGACTATTCTTTTTTTCTATTAAAAAAAGCAGTTCTAATATGTGCGTGCTATAAATTTCATCCTTTTAAAATTCAATATGGCGACAAAATTATGATGTTAACAAACAAACAAACAAGAAAATCATGTTAGAATATACTGGAAGAAATCCGATTATTTATCTTTATGCAATTTATATAAAAATGTGGTTTTCGAGTATTGTTTACCAAGAATATATACAATGTGAACGGTAACTTTGTTAACACATCTATGTATGTATGTACAAATTACAAGAACTTATTAAATGAAAATGTAACATACTTTTTAGAAGACACGAAATCCTATATGTTACCCATTTTTAATACAATAAAAAGTTTTTTTTTAAAAAAAAAACAGTCCGCAAATTATGGATACATTAAAACTTGCTAATGATTATCTGAGCATATATTACACAAATTGTTGTTATGTAGTGTTCGTTTTTTTTAAAAAAACAACATAACGTAGTGACATAAGAAAAGTTTTTTAAACTAAGTCATTTGAAAGTAGTAAGCTCAGATTCTAGTGACCGTTGATTGAAGTTTACTGTATGGTCACTTTTTGAAAGCACTGTTGTACCACATAATGATATTTAGTGTTAATTTTCTGGACATTATTATTATTGTTATTATAAGTACTTAATTTCACAAATATATAAAGCTATTGAACATATCAAACCCAGAGCAGAGCATAAATCACTTCATTATTTTATGTAATCAGTTATCTGATCAAAATAAATGACTTTTTTGATGAGACTACAATTTATGGACAGCCTTTGAGTGGCACTAGACTGACCTTGAGAGTGTCCAATAGGACCAAATGTGGGTTATTATTTTAACAAATCTTATGTAATAAAAGATTAGTTCATTAAAGCTTAAGGTATCACTTATGAATCCATTAAAAAGTGATCGCAATGAACGTTAACATACAACATTTTATAACATTTCAAAGATTCTAACGAATATTTTAGACAACTTGACTGCTTAAATTTGTGCACAGTTTAATTTTTTCCTAATACATTTCTAACTTCTTTCGAGTTGAAGTTTTAATTATACATCTAAGGGGAGTCAGAAATTATCGATCAACATACTACTTAATGAGGAAGTCTTCTACATTACGCAAGAAAAAACTTAGCCATAAAGCAAAAAATACTGATTAGTGATAATACTTTAGCCACAATAGCACTATTTATTATTGTAAGCTTCGTATTTATCTTTTTACCTCGAATAGTATTCATTACTGTCTCTTCGGTTTTGCCGAAGACTGATTAACGTCGGTGAAGATAGTACTGAATATTCAATTTCAAAGTAGTCTCACTCAAACGATAAAAAATTACAAAGTCGTACAAACTTTAAGCTGATTATGAAATTTGTTGTATATTCATGTGTATACAACTTATAAAAATATAATAACGTATATCTAGATAAACTTCAGCATGACTGCGTATATCATAATTGTTTAGATAGTGAGAAATAGTTTATCATAAATATATTTTACAAATCCTCAGCAGTGCTGAGGAGTCTCATACTAGGACAAAACGGCCGTCCAGTACTTTCGGGTTTTTCATGGTGGTCTAGCTTTCATTGACTCATGAATTCAACTGCTAAATTACTATAATGTCCACAAAACTCCTTTCTGATTAAAATCTTATTTTATCCACCTGATAACTAAACAATTCAATCTCTTCTAAATTTGTTAAAGCAGAAAACAAGTGAAAATAATCGATCGCAAGAATGTAGTTTGCTTAATTGTATTTTTTAAAATAAAAAGTTGTTCCCGCAACATCAAAACTAAATAAGCTTTAATTTAAACAAATTCTAACAATAAAGTGTCAATATACATTCAACTCATGTATCACAATGATTAAATAAATATGACAGGCATGTCGTTTAACGTCAATACTTATTACGTAAAATTATTAGTTCCGATGTTATATTTCTTTACATTTTATTCATGTTGTGTCTGATTAAATTATTACTGGGTTAGGAAAAATCTCAATTGCTGAATTCAATATTCATTAAAAAACCTTAGATATACCAGTATTTTTATTTTACAGGTGGATATATTGTATGCGAGATCATTGTTACTTCATACTACTTTAACAGGTACAACTATAGTAATCAAAAAACAGTAGTTCAAACTTAGTAGCATCAAGTTGTTTATGTTCTCGGAATAGATTGAATCTCATTTTAGAGTTAAAACAATACTGTTAACATAATGAAGCTGATCGTTATTATTTATCATTTTTGATAATAATCATCATGTGCTCACTAGTGACTGGCTTCAAGAGCTATTTCTTAGAGTTCTAGTGTGAAGCAGTGACCAGTGGATTTCAACCAAATCTGTTGTGAGATAGTAACTCACTGAAAACAATGGTGGATGTATCGCTCAATTTCGTAGATAAATTGAAGTTAGACATCAACATCGTTGGATGCCGACCGGCTCGGTGGTCAAGAGGTAAGGCGTTCGCGCGCAAAACCGATAGGTCTTGGGTTCGAATCTTGCGAGGAGGGATCGTGGATGCACACAATTGAGAAGCCCCACACTAGGACGAAACGGCCGTCCAGTATTTCCATGTTTCCTATGGTAGTCTAGCTTCAATTGACTCATAATATCAACGACTGGAATTTTATTTCATAACATTTTTGATTTTCAATTCTAAAATAGGTTTCTAATTGTTTACTGATTTTCGTTAATAAGGGTACAATCAGTGAATACATTTAAGATCCGAGAAGCTTTTGACTAAAATAAAACAAGGTAAGAAGTCTTGTCTATATGTATTCTTTTGTTATTGAATTGAAAAAATCCTGTTTATCGTTTTAGCAAGTTGGGTTATGGCTAGCAGTAATTTTCTGCATGAGTATTTTGTATTTTTCTGGAGCTAGAAATTTCAGTGCTCTAATCGATGAGTCCCAAATAGTACAAAACGTGTATACTGGATAAAACTTGTACTTTATTCCAATATGAATACAAATATCGACAATAAGAAAACTCAAAGCTTTATATATATATATATATATATATATATATATATATATATATGTATATATATATACCGATAATGAATAAAGTTTGTAAACATTACTTAGAAATCACTTCCGTTTAACTCGATGTTTGATGTTACTCATTGAAAGTATGAAAGTTTCACGATAACTTAATATTATATCACATATTCCTATATGAGTTGACATGTATAAACCGCACAAATTTTCTTTTTATTAAGTATTTTAGTTACCAAAATATTCACATATGTGAGCATAGTTTACTTAGTGGTGTAATATAGGATGAAAAATAGTATAAGCAGTAAGATATAGTTCAGTCAATATAACGTTTTGAATGAACCCACTAAATAAACAACTTACTGTTAACATTATTAAACATTAGTTTGAACCGAGTTTTTTATATCATTAGGAAGTCTTTTTAATTTTATATAAAAAGGTGTTTCGTTGTCAGAGTTAAATAAACTACAGTTGCATATTTTCTATACTGAGCTAATCAAAACAATATTTTTTTTTAGTATCTTGTTGAAATATGAAATATTTATCCAGTCATGCATAACTATGGATTATCTCTGTCAAATAAATAAATGTCGTCGTCCTTTTTTTCTCTCTCACTCTCACTCTCTCTCTTTAACTAAAATAGATACATTTAAATATTCTGTAAAACACTTCAATAGTAACTTTATGGAAATTGCAATAAGTCTACATTGAATGTTTATTTGATTGTCAAAGTAACAGGTGGATATCAGTTGTATAGTGTAAAAATTTTGTTATTCGATATAAATCATTGATTTCTTATTGAAATGACAATCTTATGTTAAGTAATATTGTTACAAGAAAAATGAAATGTCTCTCTGTTCTTTAAACAACAACACCAACGACGACGACAACAACAAGAACAACAAAATTATGATAAGTCTGATAAACATCGCTTTATTTTCATTTTTGACAAGCAATTCGTTTGTAGTTCATTTTTCTCGTTATAAAAAATATAACATATTGATAAGTAATATTATAGTCATTGGGGAAAATGTAAGACTTTAAGATTTCTAACTGATTGTTAGTTACTTTAGACTTGAAAAAAACATTGTCCTGTTATATAGTCACAATGAAATGTATCGCATAGGATGGTGTAAACGTTAGATATATGATGAGATTTTCACTTGAACAATTGGAAAAACAACATATATGTTTAAATGCACTAATGTAATGTTGGTGTTACATTCTTCATTTTTTATATTACTAAATTTTACCCTTTAATGATGTAACCTGATCAAAGATTATGGATTCGAGTTCCGAGTACGGGATCATGAGAAGTCCCATACTAGGACTAAATGATCATCAAGTACTTTTAGGTATTTAATGGTGGTTTAGATTAGTTTGACTTGTGAATTCAACTGTAAAGATACTACAATCTCCGGAAACCCTAATACTAATTCTTATTAAAGTATTATTTTATCTCTAATTCATGCTTCAATAAACGACGGACAACCAGCAATGTTCTTCACATCGTTCAGTATAATCAAATGTTTACAGAAAAGACACGTCGTTTTCTTCATCTGCTTTCAATTACATACATATCACGAATAAAATTCATGATTCCTTTAGTACAGCATGAATAATTAAATGATTCGCTGAGAAAATTGACTGAAATCGATCTGATTCATTTTTGTTACAACAGCTGAATAATCGATTCGCAAATAGCCTATTCAACTTTTGATTTAATTAGTATTATGGATTCAAACAATTTAATTTGAAAACGTTCAGGTATCGAAAGAGTCCATTTGAAGAAACATAATTTTATTCAAACTCATTGTAAACTAGATTATAAATACCTATGAACTATACTTTTAAATACTTTTCTACTTTCAATTATATATTTATGCGATCGCTTACAATTCAGTAAATAATTGATTGTTTGGTTAAATTCGATTGGTAATTCTTTTGTTATCATAACTGGATACTTTCAAGTTAGTTTGAAAAGAAATCAAAGAAGAATTGGTAATTCTAGTTCATTAAAACATGTACACGTATCGTCTAACTTTCCTAATTATGGGTTTATTACATTCATTAATTGTTTCGTTTTCCCACAAATTAAACATAAATAAAGGAAAAAAAGATGACAAATGTTTACTTATGATTTGTTCAAAGACAAATAAACATTCTATTATGGCGACATATTAGATTGAAGGTAAATATCTGAATATATTTATATCTACGTTATTTTAATCTAACATTTTTTCAGACAACTCTGAAAACAAGTGAAGAATATAACAAGAAAAATATAATGTTATTGGATGATAAAATCATATATACTTTAAGGATAGGTTACTACAGATAGAATATACTTAACATTATGTGATACTCGTAAAAGTTACTAAATATTTTGTTACCAAGTTAGTAATGAAACAAATGAATTCGATTTACAACAGTGGAGTATTGTTCTTCGTAAACGCTACTGAGCTGTTCAGATTCTTTAAACTATAGATACTTCAGCAGGAACTTTTTTAATGTTTTTCATTTATGGTAATCGGTAACCGAATGTGTATTTTTTAATATTTATATTAAAGCAATAGATAATATGATCTTCAGTCTTAATTTCGGCATTATTTCAGACAAAACATATTCAGCCGTATAACTGGTATTAAACCGAAAATCCGGTTGATTCTATATAATTAATTTTTTTTAGACTACACTGATTTTTTTTCCCATAAAATATTTTCATAACACTAATCATGAAATGCACACTACCAATAGAACAGCTACTTACAACATTATCGTCTATTCATTTAAGTGTAAGCTTCCTTTGTTCATATAAGCAGATATTTAAAATAAATTAAGAGTGTATTGAGTTAAAATTATTCATCATCGGAACGAAATTCGTATGCAACTCATTAATATTTATACAGATTTTCCAACTGATTTCTAATTTGGCCACTAATTTTCTTGCATTTATATTTTCTTGTAAATATCTAAACGAAATACAGAAGTATTATGAACAAAGATGTTTAGTTTCTAGCAGTGGAATCCAGGACGCGCGTTTCGTCTTATTTAGGACTCGTCAGCTGGATGTGCCTGCATCTCAGAGTTGATGTTCACTTGGGGATTCGAACCCATTTCCGCTCGCTTTAAATATCATAGCGTTTCTCATTTAGAGAGTGATCAGTTGCAGTCATAAATATCAATGAGAAGATTCAAGCAAAAAATATCAAACGAGTTTGAAGATACAGAAGTCTTTTGTACTTTAACAAATCATTCTCAATAAGTCAATAAAATTTGGTTATCTTCATGTTTATATTCTGTCAATAGACAGCGAATGAATTACACGCTAGATTAATATGATAACTCATGAAGTTTTTAATATTGAAAATCAGTCCAATGTAACAATTATATATTGTTTTAAATGTTTAATTGTTAGTGAGCATGCTATCTGCCTAATATGCTTGGTGAATAAAAAAGGTATACCTATGAAATCATTTAAATTGGAAACAGTGATACGTTTTAAAACCCTGCACTGATAATTACCATGTAGTCGCTACTGACTAGCTTCTTGAGGGAATTCTCGGAGCTCTAGAGATAGGTCGTGACCAGCTAATCCGTGTTGTGTAGAGATAGGTATCTACTTCAGTACGATAGAAGATAGTAGTGCAATCTCTTGGATTAGTTGAGATTAGACATTAACACCGTTGGATGCCGATTCAGTGGTCTAGAGGTTAGGCGAGACTGAAGGGCCGTAGTTCCGAACCCTCAAGCGCGATCGTGGATGCGCACTACCAAGGACTTTCACAATAATTTCCACAACCCTATATTGTTTAAAATAATCCTCTGATTCTCATTTTAAGAGATTATAAATAATCATCGGAACCCATGAATAACCAGTGAGATAATTTCTAACAATTTTTGACTTCTTAGCAAGGAACTTCCACAATTCATTACAAAGAAAAACCAGTGACCCTACTGGTTCAGTATAGATTATAATCTCTTCGTTTTATAACTTTGATCTATTCTTGACATAATGGAAACAACACCATAAGTTATCGATAAATCATTACCTTAGTTATGACTAAAACGATATTGCAATAAATGTTGAAGCTTTCATATCATTAGCAAAGTTTCAGTTTCTCATTTTAAAACAATTTTGATATGAAAGCTTATAAAATCCCTGAACGTTTACAGTCTACTCACATTTAATATTGCTCGAACCAATGGTTGAAATAAATAAATCCTTACAACATTTTAATTTACATGATTACATCCCGATATGATGTCTTGTTTGTACCGATATCCCTATAAGTGAAATGATACATATATGGTGATTTCTTGTGTTCAAATGCATTTAGTTGTGGAGACACTTTCAACAAAACTAAACTATAACTCTCTATTTGTATTCAAATTATTCCGACGATCAATTTACTCTACATATCAAGGTCTCAAGGAATATAATTGATTTGAGAGAAAACCTTTAGGGGGTTAATTCATTTATTTTTAGGATTACTTATAACGAACACGTATAAGACTGTCTATAGAACATGGAATATCAAGCGGCTTACAAAAAAGCATTTGATTAAACCTCCAGAAAATGTTACGTTTCATTATGTTTATTAGATTAACATTATATATAGCCCATTGTGAATCAAGGTGCTCTCAGCATTATGACTATAAATTTATTAATTTATACTTAGTTACTAACATTTACAAACCTATTTCAAAAGGTTTCATCACAACTTTGCTTTTTTTGTTTCTTTGTAAATTTTATTTTTCAATTTTTAATGTTTTATTTATTAAAACGTTTGCATAAAGTATGTTTTTTTACGTTTTACTTATAAAATACACAAAATATACTTCCTTTCATTGTTTAAATGATACTTCATTTTTCAAGCATAAATCTGCCATTATCACTGGTGAACAATTTCCGTTATTTCATAATATTGTATAAAGAAGAATATTGTTCAATTTCATTGTGGTTTTGTTTTGTTTTTTTCTGTTGAATTTTTTAAAATGCCTTTACTCTAAAATGTAGTTATTGATATGGTAAGCTTGATAATGTTACGTTATCGGGATCACCAGTGGAATTTTAAAATGAATTGTAATTTTAATAGTTGAGATCATGAGTCATTTGAAGTTAAATCATCATGGAAAACCTAGAAGCACTGGACGGCCGTTTCGTCCTAGTGTGGGACTTTACTACCGTGCGCATCCAAGATCCCTCCTCGAGAGATCCGAACCTAGGACCTATCGGTTTCGCGCGCGAACGCCTTACCTCTTGACCACCGAGCCGTATGGCATCTAACGATGTTGATGTCTAACTTCAATTTATCCACGAAATTGAGCGATACATCCACCATTGTTTTCAGTGAGTTACTATCTCACAACAGATTTGGTTGAAATCCACTGGTCACTGCTTCACACTAGAACTCCAGGAAATACTTATAACTCTTTATTTGTTGTTTCTTGTATAATGTTTTTAATAATAAAAAGTCTTCTGCCATACTATAGTTTATACCATTTATGTTGACAGATGTAAGTACTATGTAACACAAATCAGAATTCGAACGCCTTGTGGAAGAATGTTGAGAAAATCGAATGGAAGAGAACAGGAACATAGAGTAATTTTTAATAGCAATGAAGGAACGATAAATATTGAGACAATCGATGAAGGATTTGAAAATAAAGTATCCCATGTATGGTTTTTACATTTTACGAAAAAAACTTTATACTTTTGTTTTAATCAATAAATTGGCTGATCCCACTTAAGTTCTCGTCCACTACAATATCAGAATAGGGTTTGTCTACTAAATAAACATTCTTTTGTCACGTCAACAACCATGTTTCATAGACACTGATAGAAATTCCGCATTTATAATTATAAGAATGACAAACAGCTAAAAAATTAAATTCAGTCAAAAGTTATACCTAATCTTACAATTAAGCCGGACACTAAAACCAAATTTCCAGACATTCTAAGCGGAACCTATTCGATGAACTGATCTACGTAAACTTTTGTTAAAAATTGCTTCCGCTTCATAACATTTAACAAATAGATAATGTATGATCAACTAAATTTACCCTGTTCGTTAATTGATGTTTTTTCTTCAAGTTCGCAGTAAACAGATTCAGTTTTTATGAGTCTTACAGGACTCTGTCTTAATCATTTTTAGTACAATAAAGATTTCTAAATCTTACTTATTTATTTCTCTCCCATGTATACCATGTCATACAATTTATGTTTGTTTATGATATACACATAGGTAAAGGAAATATATTCTAGATTTCTATGCTTTAAACCTAATCATTTTTTTATAATAACAAGTGAATATTTCATTGTAAATTAACTTGTATACAATCTGAAACCTAATAAATAACATTTAAGAATTATGCGGAACACATTCCTAAGAAATTAAACTAAGCACAGCACTAAAGTGTTTTTATTCACTTTAAACCATGAATTCATTTATTTATTTAATCATATACGTGTAGAAACAATATTTTATTACAGGGTGTTCAACGAATAGATCTTTTGTAAGAACCAAAATGTTTATTGAGTTTTATTTGTTATTGGATTTTATGGTAGAAAAAAAGTAAAAAAGGAGAAGAATATACGGGTGACTAATTTTTATAATCATCAGGATTTATGAGAAGACATTAAGAAAAAAATAAACAAACAAACAAGCAAACAATAAACATCCGTGTTTTCAGAAATCCCAATATCGTTTCTCAACTATATCCAACTTTTATAAAATTAACAAAACTTGAATGGATAAAATGTTATATACATATATAGTGTTACTGAAAGTTATTGAATAAATAAATCAACTCATTTAGCGTATAATTGAAATTTATGAATCGTTGTTTCTGATTCAAAATTGTTACCCAAACAGAAGTGGAAAACTTATTTTAAAAAAAAATTAGTTGGTGTTTCTAAGTTTTTATTGTCGTCAAGTGAAACATAAAAAAAAGCAATTTTTTCTTTTGATCAATAGGTTTAATTGACTGCTGTTTTTGTGAGTTTTATAATCAACAACAGAAAAATTTAACCCTTAGAATAACTATGCTTCGTTTATAGAATATAATGATATGGTGATTTTGGTTTTTAATCAAATAAATAAAATAGTTTTATTCTCATATAAATAAGCAAAATAAGATGATACGTTTTTCACAAACTACAAATAGAATACTCTTAAACTATTAGCAACATTAATGTTTTCTTATATTAAAGTGATTGATGAAGTAAAACTGTCATGATTATCATATGATCTATGAATCAATGTCAAATTCGATTTGGATAGTTGAAAACTAGAGAGAATTATCTCTTTATTAAGTGTACTGATATATGGAGTGGTGAACATTTTCTACTGTGTTCAGACTGGAACAAATTATTATTATTATGGTTCTAATTATCTTAGATGGATGATTTATTGACGTGATTTAAGATAAACATAACTTAATAATAATAGTTCAACACTTAAAATATCAGATTATTTTTCTTGACCGAAATTCAATTATCATGTGCATTTAGCCATTAAAAAACAATAACTACTATACGATAGACAAACTAAAACTTTTTACTTACAAGTGTCAAAATTTTAAATAAAAGACAGATTTTATCCTTAAAAATAGTAATTATTGCATTTTGACATTTCGAAAGATTCCAAGGACGTGAGCATTGATCAAGTATTTGATGTTCTATTGATATATACTAGAATTAGAATAGTGATACTGATCAATTCAAGATACTAAATAGAACGTCTTGCACGGATAGGTTATATGGAAACATTATTAAACTATAAATGCAAATTCAATGACTTTTCAAATCTGTAATATTCTATAATTCATTCGTGTGTGTGTGCTGGAATAGTATGTTGCTATATATATATATATATATATATATATATATATATATATATATATATATATATATATTACGTAACTATATATTTTTGTACGTCAACATTACATGAACATTTTCCTTGTACAAGAAATGAATAGAGATAAAGTGGAAGAATTCAATGTCTGAAAACCTTCAAAATACATGATTGTATATATTTGAAAATTGTACAAATATTTTGGTCTTCTTTTTAAAAAAAAAACATTCACATCATGTAAAAACTGTATACAAAAGTAATCTGTACAATGTGATATTGAAAAGTTATTTGACTTAACTTAAACAACTAAAACCAATGTAGTCTTTCCAATAGTGGATATAAAAACGATTCATCCGACTAGCTGTTTGCATATATCTATATATAACTGCGTACATTTTCTACACATATATTATGAATTGGGTATAGATACGTATTATATTTTTGCTTTAAACTAGTTAAATAGAAAATATTTTACAGGACATCTTCATGTTGGTAAAGCGTAAAGATCATTGTTAAGATAGAAGATTTCTTTAGTTTGATGATAATTTTCTGTAGTTAAACAATCATTGAAATTCGGGAAGACATGTATAATTATTATCATCTGTTAGTGGAAATTTATACCATGAATTTGTGAGAATTATGCATGGCAGTTGATCATCTCCTTAAAATATTACGAAATGACCGTAATAACTCGAAGCTTCTAAGTTCAATATGAGCTTAAATAATGAATGAACACTTTGCATAGGTCAGAATCTAGGATGAAATATAAATTCATTGCCATAATGATTTTTGAAAGATTATCAAATATGACGAATTCATGAATTGAATTCATTTCTTGAAAACTACTCAATCCATTATTTAGTCAGATAGTTAAATCGCTTATGAAAGATCTTCCATCTTTTCAGTGATAACTGTTCTAAACTGAGTCAGTGACACTGATTGAGTTTATTTAAACGATATCTTACATTTATTAAAGAGTATTCGAGGAAACTTCTAAACATTTTCTTAAACATTAACAGTACACAGCCAGAGCTGCAAAGTTGATGAAATATAAAATGAAATAGCTGCAATTTATTTCATCTTAAAATGCTTTCAGAAACAGTCATTTACATGTCGGAATATATTTAAAAATGAAATATACAAAGACAGACTTGACCACTTTATAGCATGGAAAATGATTAGATATTAGATTTCTACATTTGTTTGAGGCTTGAATAAAATACATTCATCAATGTATGGTCGTGGAGTTTGTTCAGTTAGAATTGAGATTATGAATCGATTGATGTTAGACCACCACTGATCGATTCATGATCACAGTCAAAACTCAACAATCTTTACAACCCTATACTGATAATTATCATATGCTCACTAGTGACTAGCTTCAGGAGGTAATTCTCAGGATTTTAGTAAGAACCCGTGACCAGTAGAGTAATATCCGTATCGAGTGTTAGGTAGTTACCCACTGAAGACAATGGAAGGTGGTTGTGCAATATTGTGGATCGGTTGAAGTTAGACATCACCATCTTCAGATGCCGGTTTAGTGATCTTAACGTTGAGTATTAGTGCGCGAGTCCGATGGTCCTTGATTCGAATCTAACGCGCGGTATCATTGATGCACATTGCTGAGAAGTCCTTTACTAGGAAGAAACGGCCGTTCCGTGCTTCCAGATCTCCGATGGTACTCTAACATTCATCGATTCATGATCTCAAATAAAATGAACCTGCATATGATGAGTAATATAAGTAAGCACCAAAAACACCTGATATTGGTGACCGAAAATAATAAACGATAATTCTACCTAAAAATGGGTTATCTGAATTTATATTTCCCTTTTATTAAATATGATATTTTTTTGATTTGCACAATATAAGCCAGTACACTTGATGACATGATCAAATTGTTGTTTATGTACCAAAATACCTTACCTACCATAATAACCGTTTAAACGTGTTTCTTATTGATATATATGTATTAGATGCAGTAACACATCTCTCATATATTCATATATGTTTAAGCGTCTGATATAAATGATGCTGAATCAAAAGATACCCTTGACCATTACGGATAAAAAAACTGCTTCTATCTTCTTTTTTTGTTTTGTAAGAATAATAAATACTTTCTCGTCTTTTTTTCTTTTTAAACTACTTTCATTGTCACAATAACTTTACTTTGATAATAAACAGGTTTAGTTATTATTATTTGCATAGATCAACTCACTTTGACAAATATAATCTAGAAATAAAGCCATATAGTAAAAATTATTGGATGTTTACTATTTTGTATTCATCTTTATCAGATTTATGATGTCGGTATTAAGGTAGAAATGGCCAAACTATATTGTTTACTTCATGAATAATTTAATTATTACGATAATAGGATAAAATGGAAGAAGTGGAAGAAGTAAAAGAAGGAGAAGTAGAAGAAGAAGCAATTTTGTAATAGGATACTTACTATGAATACATATATCAATGCATATTGATACACTATTCATTTGCATATATATATATATATATATATATATTGATATATCAACTGTTTAGACTAATATATAAAAGTTAATTTTCATACATAACTTCCCCAATTTTATTAAATCCCAAATGAAACTTTTGTGACTAAAAATAGATTGTAGATATATTCACAATACTGTACAATGCTATTGGGAAAAAAGGAATAACACAAAGGTATACATAGTAATAATAATAATAAACTATACTAGATTCCATGTCAGAAAAGGTGTTTCACTACTGTTTACATTGAAATTTGATAATCAAAAAGAAGAAAGAAAAAAAGAAATAGGAAGTTCTAATAATATGTTACATTGAATAAATTCGTTTAGGCAGTAGGCCAGAGATAAGAACAATCACAATTGTTCCTCTTTTTTGTTGTAGTAAAAGTGTATTTTAAAAAAATAAATAAAACATATCAGGATTGTTTATTAAATTGAATCCGATAAATCTTTTAATAAGCGAACGATAAGAAATTCATTATGGCGGGTTAATGAAATGATAACAAGAGAATATTTTTTTGTTGTTAGTAGGTTGATTATATAATTCACTATTCACTTTTTATGATATACGGTCTTTACTTAAAGTAAACTAGATTTTGACATTCCATGTTATTTAGCATTGAATAGAGACATATTAGATTTATGTATTTTCTATCCAGGATACATAATTAGGAAGTTAAAGACGCTTGCCAGTTAGTCACAGATATATTACTTCAGTAAGAACAATGTTACTATTTACATTGTACTTAGTGATAAAGCATGATAGTTAAGGTTCAATATCCACAAGCGGATGAGCATAAAACATAATAATTTCAAATATAACACCACTAGGATTGTTTAACCGAGTATTATCCTTAAGAAGATTTCAATTTAATGCATTAAAAACTTATTGATCTCTAATTTTATATATTATTTTACTGCTACAGTTAATTCATAACCTTGCATGGATTTCATGGTTTTATGTAGAATGGTCAGTTGGTATTTTAAATCGTATATGCTTACTAGAATGACAACAACGCAAACTCATTTAAACGTTCCATGAACCAGTCAAAATAATAATGCTGACTTCAGTGAATTGAAAGATAAGCTATTCATCTTTGAATGGCTAAAAACATTACAATGAACAGGTGAAAGTATCCTTATAAAAATGGCACTTCAAGTACTGTACTTAAACTTATAGACTAGATTCATAAGGATGATTGGAGTGTATAAAATTGTTAAAGTAAACTTAAGATTAGGTATTTATGTTTTATCTTACAACATTGTGAAAAAGGGACAGGTTTGTCTGTCAAAACGGTTTTACTTTCAAAATTTATAGTATGCGAAACGTGATTTAAGGTATCTAGGTGTAATTTTTCTCAAAAATCATTAATAAAAGTCTAATTAACTTGGCCTTAATTAATATTGACTAAAATGTTTACTTTAAGTCCGTAAAATATAACTTGACTTACTTTGTGGGCTCACACACTGAATACCAATCATTGATAAACTGAAGAACATGATAGATTGAAAACATTGAGAAGATAATTGAGAGCTGCGTTTTGATGATTGCTTCATTGTTTTCAACAGGTTATAACCCGTAGCTTCTTCCGGATCAAACGGATGTTTGTATATGATTGGTAAGCTTTATGAGATTAATAAATAATTATCTTGTATTTACCAACACAATAAGATACATTTTGATATTGACGACGATGAAGATTGTAGATGATCATTAATATAAATCTGGAATCGATAAAATGCATAAATCACATTGTATTATCCACATGAGCTTTACATATGAACATTATTTATATTTTTTCACAATCATCCATAACTTGAAAACAAATAAATGACATTATTCCTTGAATTATTTTAAAATTTTATAGATTGAATCAATAATATACATGTTTCTGATATGATTGCATTCTAACTAATTAAACTTTTAACTTGCTGTTGACTAGACCTTAACATAAGTGAATTTACCGCTATTTTTCAGGATTTAAATTTCATTGGTCAGTTCATTTGTTAAGATTTAAAACTTTACAGTTTGATTGGACAATTTATAACTATTTAGACAAGATTAATTATTATTTGATTATTAATAATGACAAATAAACTAATAATTTACTTATTTGTAAAGAATATTTCTGTATATTTAAATGAATAACTTCAAGACTTCATGTCTTGATCTCATTAATTTTTGATTGACTTTCTATCAAAAATAATCATTTGAATGCATACGAAACCTTATCTTAAAGGATAGATTTGTAGTTTGTGTTAATATTATATGCAAATGTATTATTTATAATATGAAAGCCTTAATTAGTAATTCGTCAGCTAGACGTAAATTTATCATTACTATTATTATTATTACTACTATTACTACTACAACTGCTACCAAATACTTTATGTGTATTGTGAATCTTTTAGAAAGAATTTGTATAAATGGATATTATAATGGGTAGATGTATATATATATATATATATATATATATATATATATATATATATAGTGGACGAGAACGCAGGTGGAAAAAACCAATTTATTATTCAATGCAAAATTATCATATATTGAATACATTATTTGCACATCTTCCATAAGTTGTCTTTTATATACTTAATGCTCATTTTAATTATGTTGATATTTATAACTGCTCTCTGTCTCCCTTCCTATTTGTTTCAGTACAATCTTTTCAGTCTTCTGCTCGCAGGCATTCCACTTGCAATTTCTGGTACATACTACGTATATCTGTCAACATAAGTCGCATACACTATATACACTCCATATATTACTTTGTAAATAACTTGATGGTTTACATTTATTTGTGTGTTGGTTATGTAATATTGTGTGGATGCTTCATCAGGTGTTCATAGAATAACTAATTTCCTTTGTATCAATGAATATTTTATCCTATGAGATTATTCACATTCTTTTAAAACCATAACACTGATTATTTCTATAAAGTTATTTCGAAACCATGTTTTATTGTAACATTACTCAGAGTCTAACCTCTACTTAATTTTTTAAAGGTTTTAAGTAGTAGTCCGTACAGCGAGCAAACATTTTAATATATATTTTCTAGTTAGGAATGTTGGTTCCCCCATTAATGAGAAGGGTCGATGTGAGTGATTCTATGTAATAAGGTCAAAATGTATATAGTGTACAAGTTTTTAGCGTTTCTGGATATGAAAATTAATACACGGTCACTTTTAATTATGCTTGGTCATTGACATGAAAAACTGTTTAATTTCTTTAGTAAATCTTATACTTGATTATTTGATTCATCTGATATTAGGAGTTAATATAACACTTAGTATTTGATATGTTTCCTGAAACATACCATTTTCTTGATTTCGAAAAGATTTCATTCAGCCAAACGTGGCTTTATTATCTTGTCCCAACGTATTCTTTTTTAGAAAAAACAATATATTTTTATGTTCTTCAACTCTTACACATTTCATGTTTGATATTAATTTACCAAAGCGTCAACCTGATAAGAATCCTTAATGTCTGAACTCAACAACTTCTACATCATCCTGTATCTATTATTTGAATGACGACAACTACTGTATGTGTTTACTGTGTGATTTCTTCAAAAAATTCGTGAGGAAAGCCGAGAAACAAAGATTTTCAGGATGTTTTGCAACATATGAGTAATCTAATCACGAAAATGAAGTTTGAATGTGAAATTCCATAATAAGTTTTTATTTCGAAAACCGTATATGTTACATTACAGTCAGACAAAAACACTATACTTAATTCAAATACACAGATTTCGGTGAATGCGACATGTGAACACATGAAGAGCAAATCCACACATGTGTTCAGTTTAACTAAAAGTAACTTTGTTCGTATAAAATCTAACTTCAAACTGCTTTGTTTCACATATCTGTTAAGTAAACACATTAAGCCTGAATAATTTTGATTGACTTTTCAAACTACTTAAAATTATTTAAGTACATACAAATTTATACGGAATATTTTTACATTTTCATTATGGCTTGAATAAAGCAACGATTTCGATCTATTTGAAAACCAAAGAACAAGGAATTCTTCAAAACAGTATAAACCATATACTTGTGCATGAATATTAGTTTGCATAAACTCTGTAGTCAGTCATTTCACACTTTTTTATCCGATATTTCTTGTTTGGATTAAAACGGTAATTAACAATTGAAAATAAATACCGAGTTAAGTTATTCGTCATTGTAAATATTTTATGAAGAATCCATTTTCATTCGAAACAATGGTTTAGTGACATTCAAATTATCTCCCTCAACTTAATACATCATTTTGATTATGAGTCTTAATTTAGTTAGCTGTTGTATAAATCTATTCTGCAGTAACCTAATGAAGAATAAACTTCAGGCAATTGTTTCTTAACATAGAAGCTTCGCTTAGTTGTATATAAGAGGATACTAATTTATGCACATCTCCCCAATTCTTCTCTGTATTTTCAAATGAGATGATACGAAAACTGTTTTACTGATGCACTGTCCGATTTGTGAAAAAAACTGGATAAAACTTTGTAAAATCGATACATTTCATACTAATTTAGTACAATTAGCATTTAATCACGATTTATGATAGTCATAATTGCCTTCCAAATAATGACAAGACAATAAGTATGAAAAGACAATAAATTATCTCATATAGACAAATTTTATCAAAATTGTAAAGCCATATAACCATCATACATTCCATTTATTTTAAACTAATTATTCGAAAAAAAACCCATACTTTACTTTTTATTTCGTTGTTGACAATGTCAAAATATGAATCGAGAAACATAAATACAATGGTCTGTTCGAAAGATAAAATAACCCATGTAGGCTTGGCATAAGACTAGACGCCACAATCTCTGTGTCTGCTAAAAAACAATCTATCAAACAAGTAATCATCTGAAAAACTTCAATAACGATTCATGTCCAAATAACATCATTCACCGTAGTATTAAAGTTGTTAAAATAGCTTCTTGAAATTAGCTCATTTAGATTATTTTGTCGGTTTAACTAAAGAAAACATATTGAATTTTATATTTATGGCCTCAATAGTTTTTATATAATAATAATAATAGGTTTATTCATTACTGCAAGTTGTAGTACAGTACAGAATTCTTATCACAAATGCTGCAATATTACAACAAATATCTGTTTATTACATACACGTTACAATTCCTCAAAATACACTCATAAAATGTTTTCAATTGATGTAGTTCTCAATATGTTCAGCTTCTAGAACTATTCCTCTATCCACCATATCAAAGAGACCACAATTTTAATTTATATATCTTCCGTTTCATCAGTGGATAAATGAAACGAAAAATATACCATCAAGTGCAGTGTTTCTATTTGAATCTTCCAGTATCTAGTATCGTCACAAAATATGACCGTAATAATAAGAAAAGCACATAGGTACACGTAACGTAAATACTTATCTATGGTGACTTTAATAAAATCCGGAAGAAGTAGATTAGTTGGGATATTCAGACAGAAATATAAACATCGATGGGATATTTTGTAATGATATATATCTAACCTATCTACAGATTTAGCTTGTGTTAACTGTGTTACTTTTTGGTATTAGAGAATGTCATACGAATATATACGGCTTTGACATGGATAATATAACATTAGCATGATCTGACATGTTCCCATTGCACAAAATATTTTGGTGTTTTGCTCTTTATTCTATCTGGACTTGTAATTTTATTTATTTATTTATTCACTGCAGAAACGAAACGCACAAAATTCTAGTGTCAAAAATTCGATGTTTGACAGTTTGAGATATTTAATAGTTGAGTTCATGAGTCAATTAAAGCTAGATCACCATGGAAAACCTGGAAGCACTATACGGTCGTTTCATTCTAGTATGAGACTCCTCAACAGTACGCATCCGCAATCACGGTCGTGGGATTCGAACCCATTACTTATCAGTCTCTCTCGTGATCTCTTAACCTCTAGACTACTGAGCAGACATCCAACGGTAATAATGTCTAATTTTAACCAATCCATGAGATATTATAAATATATAACTGTATTATGATTATGCATAACTACAAAGTTTCAAACGATTTATTTTTTTCCATTATGTTCTTATTTAAAATTAGAGATTTCAATGAATTTACTTATAAAAATAGAAAAAGGAAGCACTAAAAAAAAGGGAAAATCACTTGAAAGATTAAAAATCATGATACAATAGAAAGAAGAGATTAAACTATGTACAAGTTGTATCACGCATAGAATTTTCCATTTTAAGCTAATACTAATTCAGTTTTCTCATATTGTTTATTTTGATTGAAAATGATTTATGGAAATCCTTATTTTATCTTAGAAGGATGTATAGCTAATAACGTTTTTGAGAGAATCCATACGTATTTAATATTTTAATCTAGTATCTACAGATAATTATGACAACTTGATTGCTTTCTTTCTTATCAGATGCTACATTCATTATTATTATTATTAATGACTCTATTCAACATTATATAATTGGTATAATATAAATAAATATAGAGTAATCACCAGTTAGATGTCGGCAGTTCAAGAATCAACATCTGAATAATGTTCATTCTTTCAATATATGTTCCCAGCCACTACGATGTCTTCGATTGTACTTTTTTGTAACTTGTACAGTTTAAGGTGAAAAACTTTTCATAAACGCGCCTGATTCGGTCTTGCGATTAATAGGCAATGGTGTGTTAAGATGAACAAATACAGATAACTTGTTGAAATATCTAAATGTCAGCGACAGGTAGCTCAGATATTCAAGCAAGTCGCCAGTATATTCTCATAGCACTTAAAATTAGTAGTAATAACTTTTAAAAAGTTTCTGCCTAATATTTTATCGTGTTAAAGTTAATGTAGTTATACTGATTTGTATAAGGATCTGGAGATAGTTGAATGTTTTATTAAGATCATGAACTGATCAGTGTTAGACTATCAATGCTTCCAGGTTTCCAATAGTGGTCTAACTTTGATAGGTTCACGATCTCAATTAAAATAGTTATCCTAAATTAAATATTGACTGTTGTCACAGTGTCATCTTAAGTTATACTTATTTCTCCTAATTGTAAGAGTAACTACAGTCTAAAATATTTACCAACTGTTAGTGTGTCAGTCTGAATATTACTGCTGTGAACCTTAAATTCTCATTATAAAATGTGTAATTCCAATATACAGTAAACGATAATCGGAATAATCATATCAAATAATGATTAAGAAGAATTTTAGTAAGCCAAGATGTGACACAATGAATCGGTGTGCTACAATATCTTCACAGTTTGAAAAGTGTAAGCATATCAATTTTGATAAATCATTGTAAATCATATATTTCAATTGCAATTAAAAACTTAATATTAGGTTTTCTTTCGCATCATGAAATCCAATAAGTGATATACATTTTATATCATTACATAACGTTCAGAATTCTATGATCAAAAACTCATTTATCAACTTTGAAACTTATTAAGAAGTTCTTTGCTTAATCGCTGGCTTATAGATGTTGTCCCTCGTAGAGTATAGGCCCTGACAACAAATACAATTTACGTAGATACCATCATAAGCATAAATTCACTTGGTGTTGTTTTACTTGGATCTTCCCATTGTTATTTAGGACTGAAATTGATCACTCTCATGTTGGCATATGTGCATACAGTGCGGATTGCCTCGATATAGCCTTAATTCACAAGCTTCTTAGGCAAAGATGGATAGTGGCTAGTACTGGAATCCAGGACGCGCGTTTCATCATATTTGGAACTTGTCAGCTGGATGTACCTGCATCCCAGAGTTGATGTTCACTCCCGGACTTGAACCTAGTATCGTTCACTTCAAACCTCATCGCGTTATCCACTTAGCTACTGAGTCCTGACAGCCACGTGCTTGTGCAGGTTTATCCAGCTGACAAGTCCAAAATAGGATGAAATGAGCGTCTTGGATTCCACTGCTAGCCACTATCCATCTTTGCTTAAAAATTCATTACAATCAGTTTGAAAACATGAATTTTGTCATCATATGTTTGACAAATAGGATTTTTGTATAACTTTATATTACGAAATCAAATCAAAATAATGTGTTAGACGTATGATGCAATGAATATGGTGTGCCTCAATGACAATTTTCAGGATGAACCATATGTTAGTTTGATAATAAGCTCATACATTTAGCAATTCTTCTTATACACAGCAATTTTGATAGAAACCATTTTTAGGTAGAATATGTTAAGGTTATCATAAATATGTAAATTACTTAGCATTCTAAACAACAATTCAGGCAACTAACCTGGAATATTTGTGAACAAAATAACATATGTGACTTATTCAAATGTTTATATTCTTAGCTGAATACATCTAGTTCTTGAATACTCAGTTCAACGATTAATTATTTAGTTTGATTGAGTTTTTCATTATAAACTGACTTTATCTCTAACTACGAGACTAATGAACCGTTGTTTTCCTTTGATAAAGAAGCCTTCATGCATCAAGCATGCTATCTTCACACACTAAAGTTGACATTGAGTAGTTTACATAACCGGCTTCAGCTGACTAAACGTCAATGTTTAATATTCGCTCTCATAGTCTATTAAATGTAGAAAACCAAACTTGCATTATCATTCTGATCTGATATTAACCTGAATATTAAAATAAGATCATTACAAAGTCAATTTATTCAAGACCATCTTTTATCCTACTTCCATTTATACCTTATTTCAACCAAATAAAAATTATCATTATTCCTTCGAAATGTTACAGCTTTTATTGATATCATATAACTTATAGATTGTTTTTAGGAGCAATTATGAGAATGTTATGTAAGCAGAAACAGTATTACAAATACTGTGAAACAAAACTGAATTGAAATACTAACATATAAATATTAGACATATATCCATTCTTTTTTTAAAAAAATAAACACACAGTAGACAGCTTCATCGGTAATTATATATTTTAATGGATAATGGTTTAATTACGAAGAGTTTCATGAAAACAGATATAAGCGAATATTATCCAGAAATGATGATGATAATAATGATATATGTTTGTATCAAATTTCACCTGGACAATTTACAAGTTACTTGTATATATATATAAGGAATGACGTGATTACCATATATAAATGTCAGGTTACATTTTGTTGTAAACATGTGTTTATTGAAATAAGGGAAAACGTCACGCAAGATTATATAGAAAAGAATAATTAAATTCTATATAAACAATGAATATCTAGACAATAGAAAGTCAAATCATATTAATAATTCATGTGTAATAAAAACATATTTTACAATGAGTGATAATCCACATTATGTAACATCATCAGTAATTTCCTTTTAGGTTAAATGAAATCAATCGATTAAATTTAAGTAAAAGAAAGTTCTATTTACCGAAGACTTTGTTTAAGTAATATATATTGCATATTACATAATCAACAGCTAGATTATTTGTGATTTATTTAGTCACTTAGTACAATTAATCTAAAAGATGATTTGTTGTTGTCGTCGTTGTTGTTGTTTAAATGGTGTAATGTTTCAACATTCCATGATGAAATCAAATGATATTTAACGTCGTTGCATTTTTAACAGTCTCATTATACATTATTTTGTGAAAATCAGTAAAAAGTAAATATGATTGAAAAACTAGAATTATTTAACTAAAATCATTTTTTAGCGTAATCAAAATTAGATTAATTCTTTTGAAATAATAATAAAAGAAAAAAAACTGGTTAAATTTTCGTCCCCTCCGTTTATGGATTCATCAATTTTAGTTATCGAAGTTCTTTTCAGTGATAGCTTTTTGTCACTTGTTAATATTAATCTATGACAATTCATTTGGTTTTGTAATCTGTGTGCATACACTTACAATTAAATATGTAAACACGTGATAATGTGATCCTGTTTTTGGTATTTATTAAAGAGTATTGCAATCAATATCTTAATATGGTATTACTTAATTGTATATTACGTAATATTTTGGGTACTATAGTCCAATTTAGATTTTAATGGCTTCATTTCAGATCGATTTTGAATGAACTGCAAGCCCATTAAAAATTAAAACCAAAACTCTGTGATTTGATTAGTTGTAGTTTGAGAAGACTACAGAATCCTTGTTGCATTGTTTAGTCACTATTTGATTTATTTTAATTCACAAATAAAGAAGAGTTTGACGTACTAGTTTTTGGGTAATTTTATGTTCTCTAAGACAGTTGATTTACTTATGAATCCGTCACGAACATTATAGTTAGTACCATCAATACATACATCAAAACATGTTCATTATTGAATAATGGAATTAAATTGAACAATATTTTAAGACAATTTTGATTTGAAAATATTTGTCACGATGGAACAGAAAAAAATTGGAACAATAAATAGTCGTTTCATTTCAGTTCACAATACCTAAATGTGAGCTCCACAAGCTATTCAAAGTAATGATAGATGAGTCATTTAGAAACTATTTTAACGAAAACAAATTATCGATAGTATACAATTCAATCAATCCAAATATCACAAAATAAAATTTATCAATTTTCATCTCTCTTCTTAGTTTCAACTGTTCCCCTGACTATGTATGTTGTGATTTGTTCATTTAGTTAAGCACATTGAAAAATATAAATTAAAATCAGACATGGCAAAAAACACTGAGGTAGAGGTCCTATGGATTAGCATATAGTACATGAAGTATATGTTACTCAAACACTATCATTTTACCAATTTACAAACTTTCCCATAATATTGTTGTTTTCCTGTACCATTAAAGGAAACTGATGTTTGAATTTAATTGCCATCAATACATACTTAAAATATGTTTTTAAAATTATGCTAGATAACCGGGATCAAAATTGTAACCACAGCGGTGCTGAATAAAGTACGGTACACAATCAAATATTACTTTAAAAAAACATGAAGAAAGTAGGCAAAATTAATTAAAACACCATGAACTGAACTGATTGAACAAAGATATGATAAAGGCTTTCATTTATTAAAGCCATACATATAGCAGAATATAATGAAATGCAAAATTGTTATGACAGTAACAATACTACCAAAAATGTAATCAGAGATCGGTGTATAGGAAACTAAGATGGAATCGGTAATGTAGTCATTTCCAATTTCAGGTTCTGCTCAGTAAGAAGATAAACCCAAGGCACACTAAAGATATAGTTGACAAAGAATTCAATAAAATCTGACGAATACTTATGAAAAATAGATTACCTCCTGCATTGTAAGGCAGTATACTAAAACAAAACGCTAGAATGAAGTAATCCTCATTGTACTTAAGATTTTTTTCATGAACATAGTATTTAACGTGAATACGACTAGAGATATATTTAAAAGCTGATTTTCTAACTCTTTAAGAATTACTTTTTGATCAGCAGAACTATGGATGGCACTCACTAGTATTCGTGGAGGATAAATTACTACTTGAGACCACCTCAATAATAGAGGATGTTCTATTGGCCACATAAAGCATGATCTTTCCAAGCGGACTGATAACCTTGTTCAGAAAACGTTCCAAAAGATGATTGTTAATTGATAAACAGTTCTATATGTGAACATTACATCGATTTCGGTCATCCGTTTGCATCAGTTTTCATTCCATATTTTTCAAAGCGTAACTACTACTGTGAGCAATGATGGATAGTGGCTAGCAGTGGAATCCAGGACGCGCGTTTCGTCCTAGATTCCACAGCCACTATCCATCATTGCTTACACTACAAGAAGCTTGTGAATTAAGGCAATATCGAGGCATACTCACGGTATGCACATATGCCAATAACAAACTGATCAATTACAGTCTTAAACCTCAGTGGGAAGATACAAGCCAAACAATACCAAGTAACTAATACTGGTTCGAAAGGAACCTGAATAAAATGTTTGTGCGTATCGGATATTTTGGCAATTCATCAATTTAAGCTTAACCTCTGTGTTCGTAAACAGTGTGTACAATTTTGTATTTGACCATGGTCCTAACAACCATTGCTTAAGTTGTTTTGACACATGTTCACCCTTTGTTTATCTACCTTCGTTCATCATGTGGACAATTCCTCATTTCTTGCCACTATGTATTATTTACATTTTATCACTCTTTAAAAACTATGAATAAATTTCGATACCATTGTTATTAACGTAACAATTTTCTATTTTTATCAAACACTTTGTGTAAAAATTACTATAAATAAGATCAGAGAACTCTAGTAAATGACATCATCAATATGAGCATTTACTTCACTGAATCGTATTTATTATGCTTGATGACGTAATGGATTTTTCTCGATGTCATAAGTTTAGACGTATTATGTTATGTTTTCCATTAAACGACATGCGTACATGCATCATAGTTTACCAGCTAAAATAATTATGTACGTTGATTAATGCAAACATAAAAATACATTCTAATTTGTTGTTATGTTTGTTCCGTATCAAATTAGGCCTTGACAAATGAAATAAATAAATGGAATTTACAGTTTTCATTATAGCGTTTCATAAACATTACAATGTATAGCTGAGAGCAGAAAAAAAATCCAAATTAGAAAACCACTGAAAACCAGTAAAGACCGAGCAGTTATTTCGTTTTAATATGGGACTCTTCAACAGTATTCATCCACTGAGGTTTGAAACTAGATGACAAACGCTATACAGTTCTTTCATTTCATTGTTGTTGAATTAATGTTGACTCGTGATTCGAATAATGTTAAACTGTTTCCACAAACCTCTATTCTTAAAATTATCATCTGCTCAATAGCAACAAATATTGGATGATAATTACCAGAGTTCTTATAACAAAATCGTGTCCAGTAAAATATATTCGTGTCCGGTGTGGGGTAGGTTACACAATTCACGAATCGAATGAAGTTAGACACATAAATGATTTGATGTTGGACTAATAATGTAAAGACAAGAGCTAACCGCATGACTCAAGGGTAATGTGTTCAATGTCTGATAGTGGATTCTGTGATGAAACTGTTATCATGTACTTCATTATTCTAGGTGGTCGGCTAGCATAAGTTTTGGTCAATTTTGGATACTAAGCAATAAGGCTTGAAAATTATGGTCTTATCATATAAAACTTGCGGTGTTTATCAATGCATGACATCACATATATTCTATTAGTAATGGTTCAATTTTGAAATCAATATTATCAAAACACGAAAATACCGTATTATTCATAACCCGCAGAAACAAGTTAGTGAATGGATGTTTTCTTACAGTATAATGTTATTTGGCAGTGTTCATCTGCAACCCCACCTTTGATCAAATTGAATGTCTTTACGTATAGTAATGGACGTTCGACTTCCAAACCATCAAATCGGCATTCATTGATATATGTATCAGTTCGCGATATCGAGCAACCATCGTTTCACGTTGCCAGTGTTTATCTGCCTCACACTCTACGTGATTAAACTCTACTAATTATAGCGTCTTATAGTCATTTGGTAAGATATTTACTATCGTCTTCTAGTTTATTATTTATCGGGATACTACATTTTATTAGTTGCGATCAAACAAACATGGTTCACACCTGAAATAGTTTTTACTGACATTTAATTTGACAAGGAGTAATACCACTTTTTTAAAACTTAAGTAACAACTTCAAGTGAAGACGTTATCAGCGGGTATTATACGTAACACCTCATAATCACTGATAATTAAGTTACTTTAGACCACCTTATCAGGATTCAGTCCTACAGATTCCAACATGACGTATCATTGAAATTGACTATGTCCTCATACGAAATTGTTGACTGACTTCACATATGATGTCTTACTATTATTTATACAAAGTTTAACGAGTAACTTTCTATGCTCTCATGATTTTTAATGTCCATTCATCTAATGATAATCTAGTATAAATATTCTATTTAATGTAGGGTGTTAGACGTCTTTTTCTCATATATATAATTACTACACAGAGTATGAGTATAGTATGAACTTGTATAATATTTTATTAACACAAAAATTACTTCTATGAATAGATATGCCTTTAATTATCATATTTAACTCGTTCTTATAATTATCTAAAATCAATTCCAACTATCTTTGCTTGATTTCATTTAACTTATCATTATATTATTGAATAACAGTAAATAATAATGAGAATAATATTGTATTGTTTGTACTATGATGATAATTGCAAGGTGACATTAATATCATTACATAAAAACAATATTAGACAGATATTGAAAAATAAATAGACAGGGTGGAGAATGAAGCATTAGAACAAAGCACAAATACACATACATGTATACTAGTATCTGTTGATGGCGATGATAATTTTGAAGAGCGAATAAGTAATTATAAGCAAAGATGGATAGTGGCTAACAGTGGAATCTAGAAAGTGCATTTCATTCTGTTTGACACTCATCAGTTGGGTGTACCTGTATCTCAGGGTTGATGTTCACATCACCCATCCATCTCTACATATTATGCATATGTCTTAAAACAATATGGAGGTAATACATTCAGAATGCATATCTGTCAATAAGATACTGATCAATTGCAGTCATAAACATTAATGGGAAAATTCAAACAACCAATACAAAAAAATGAATTAAAGAAATGTTTTTTTTTTGTATTTTTCTATTTTATTAAATTACTCAGCTTCCATTAACTATTATTCCGTGATAATTATAATTTTTTCCTAGAAATTATTATTACACATAGACTTATATACAAACTTTCCATTGACTCGGTCATCAATATTTTTATAACAACATGAGAATAATAATAATTATTATTTTTATTATAATAATTATTAAATTTATTCATTGCTTTATATTCTCTAGTCATGTCTCATGAGTTCTAGAAAAGATTAACAGTGACCGAAAGTGAGAGAGAGGGAAAGGGGAAGTGAGTGACGTAGGGACGGAAAGAGTAAGCCAATGTTGATTAGCATTTCAAGTCAAATATAAAACTTGAAAAAGTCGATAAAACTATTGGAGGATAATGAATTTTGCTGAAAATTTTCTAACGTGATTTATGCTTTAGGTTAAGTAGTGCTTCATGAAATTTTTTTCTTATATACATATGTATATGAACATATGTTTTAATGTTTGCATACATATTGATCAACCTATTTACTGGTTGGTGTTATTGTTGTTATTTTTCTCCATATCACAGGTAGAAGTAAGAATAAATCAGAATCTGTTTTTGCCTTACTGTTAATCTGTTTTAGGTCATAAAATCTATGAAGTAGATGTGATAGAACATACAAAAAAGTAAATCTGATTAAGGATTTATTGCTAATGATCACTTGAATTTTTATTGATGTGACATTTTTGCAAAGAAAAATAAAAAATAAAATAAAATTGAGATAAATGATTTATTTTGAAATGACCATTTTTGAAATACTGAAAGAACATTGGAAAAACACTTTAGAATGTCTTTTTGAGACAGTTTAATTTCAAAGTGTTTGAAAGATTGAGTCATTTAGGATGGTTGATGTTGGTTGACTTAGGATCCTAGAGGAAGCTTTTATGCGATTTGGTGTTTGTCGGCAAGGTTTTGTTATAATCTTGAATTAACTGGAATCATTCAATGGATTCGAACACTTGTCATTAAGTCTAGAGTTTTAAGACTACCATTGATTCATTCGGTCAGTAACTTAACTCACATAGGAATGAAATGTCTATGAGTAATTAATCACTGAGTAGTAAGCGAAGTGAGATTCGTTAACTCCTATGATGCTGATTTAACACAATTGATTATTGAATGATCTTAGGTAAAGACAGCTAATTAGTCACTGAGTCGATTAAAGTTAAAAATGTAAACGATTAGACATCGGCTCAGATGTTTTTAAACCCTTGTAGTCCTGATCCCCAACAAGAAAATACACACCTGACGAGTTTCATCTAAGGATACGACTTCTGTTCAGTGCATCTTCGTTTTCAATATCCGTTTTCTTGAGATCAATCCATGGTGTCAACTACAAATACTTTTATTTATGTTTTGTACATTGCATTAATTCATCATCAGCACTTTGAATAATTATTCATCTCACATAATCATTGTGAGACATAGATCAGTTGCGTTTAGATTCAAGTAATAATTGTACACGTTAACTGTCATATTATTTCCATATATTGGTTGTTTTAGTAGTAATCACTTAAATAATAAAAAGTAAAGTGATTACAGTGAATCAGTAATTTTCTCTATTTCAAGAACTATCGTAAAGTGGAATTAGAAATACATCTCACTAAGAACTTTCAGTTACCGTCAAATGGTTAGGAGAAATTCAAGTTTGCTTTCAGACGAGCAGAATGTCAGTGAAATTAATTAAAATTAAATGATTCGAATCAGAACTCAGATTTAGGAATTTTAGTAAAACGTTTGGATTACAGTTTTTAGATCCTAGTAGTTATGCTTTGTAATTACATTCCCACACAGCTATAGTCAGTTCTTTAATTAAAAACTTCAACAAAATGTGTTACTTTTGTAAGTTTGTTACTCACATTAGTGTGAATCATCTTTCGTAATTTGTTAACTAAAGATTAACCACTATCTTTATCATCCTAAGCGTGACATAAGTTCTCCTTCATTTGATTTTTCTTCATCAGGCCTAAAAATTTCAAGCATCTTTAAGTTAAAAAACATTAAGAGGTTCTACTTACTTATTAATGACCTCAGAATAAAATCCAAGCTATCTATCACCGTGCTTTTAGTTTTTCACGAGTACCTATTAGACGTTATCTCTTGTCTAATTGGCATCTCTATGAGTTATACATTTAACAAGGGTCTAAACAAATTCTATGTACTATGAAAAATTCTGTAACACTTTACCTATATAAGAAAACGTGCATGTTAAAGTATGTAATACCAACAAGTTTGAATATTTTCAATGGGACTTGTACATAATTCCTCTCATTATTTTGTAAATATATCTCAATGAACGTTTTGTGACTTCAAATTAAGAAGCAATGCCTAAACATCTATAACAGACAATCATCGGTTAACCCTTTTATTAACGAATCATATAGCTGTATTAGTAAAGAAAAATTATATATTCAAATCAATAACACTTTCAAATTATAAAATGAAAGAACTGTTACTCATAGAGTACGTGAAGGTAATTTTCTAGGGTACAAGTAATTAGCCTAAAAATGCCTATATAGATTTACGTAAATGAAGAAAAAAATATTTTAATCTGTTACAATGTTTTGCTATGGGCGAAAAGGGTAGTATTTTTTGTTGTTGTTGTTTGTTCTGTTTTTGGAATTAAATAATAAGAAAAGTGTTCAAGCTACAGATTTCGGAATTTGATGAAATTGAATTCGAATTCCGTGAAATTCGTTTTAAATGTTTTATCGTTTGACATATTTGATTACTCGGTAAAAAAATTATCAAAAGTATTTTATCCTGTATACTTGATTATGTTTCATCTGTTTCACTGAAGCATATAGTATATAATGTTTAAACGACTGAATTGTTAAGTATATGCTGTACAGAGGTTTTATCTAGTAGGTTAATGAATTAGATTTTAAGTTAGAATAATCCAAATTGAAAGTATTTGTCTTGAAAGTGAAACTCTACAACAGTTTGAAGGTTCTTTTTTGGAAATCATAATTTTGAATAGAGTAATTTGGAAACGTAGATTATCAGAACTGTGTTACATATCAGCGCAATATATTTCTAACAATCTGATCTCACATACACTTGCTTGTTAAGAACATTTATAAATAAAAAAATTAAAAGATCAACTAGACTAGAAATGGGGGTAAAAAAAGAAAGATAATAAAGAAAATAATATGACACATCAGATAATCAAATAATGCTACCAGGATAGGTTTAGAGTGAGAATAAACTATTTTAGGATACATAAATGGAGTATAAATTTTCATTTGATCAAGGCTTAAACAAACCTTAGTATACGCCCTTTAACACTTGTACAACACCTCACAAGCTGTGTTAGGATCAATCTTATGGCCTGTTTAAACCAAATGTTTGGCAATAGAGGATGATGGATGTTTATAATCTAATCTTATTAGGTCATCTGATTTAATCTGTTTTTGAAACCATTTAGGTATATACTCAGATACCCAAATTTAAATACATGATTACTCTTCCCTATGTATGTGCGGTCAAGAACACATTTAAGTTGGTTAACACTGTGGGATGTGATGCAATGGCTTTCATACCTTTTAGATTTTACTGAAGCATAGACCTTGTTTTGTTGATGGCTGATTTAAGCTTTTATTTCAATAAAGGGCTATTTGACTTACCTCTGAACGTAAGAGGATGTAGATATGTTTTTTTGATGCCAAAGATATAGTAGGTCACACTACACCATGAACATTCCACCGATTTATGAATCTTTGTAGATAATCATTTTCCATTAATGTATTGTTCAACAACCTTACTTCGTTAACAGTAGCGTCATTTACGCAACTTCGATCAATCCTGCTAAATAGGGCTTTTACCAAACCCCATTTTTATTCAACTGAGCAACAACTACAACTAAGACACCGGGCTGTCCAAGTTGGCTTCCTAAAAATGGATTGTTTAGATGAACCATCTTTTCTACTTATGAATACGTCTATGAAAGGAATCTAGTCATCCTTCTCCTCACATGGAAGGCCGATGCGGTTTTGAAGAGTGTCAAATTTATTGAATAAACAATTGATATGCTCTTTTCCTTCACAGATAACTAAGATGCCATCCACATATCTCTTAGAAGTGTATGATTTGAAGCTACGTTTGAAATTCATATTTAACGTTTCATGCATTATTCGTATCCAGATTGTAAACAAAGTTTTATGAAACATAGAAAAAAGAAATACATATTTTTTATGTGCATTAAGGCTAATGTTATGATCGTTTCATTGTCAATATATTAATCAAATTATAAAACACTGGCTAGGAGAATTCTAAATACGAATTTCAATTTTTAACGGTGAGAAGTTAACAATTAAGTTGAAATATCTATTTAATCTTTCCCAGTGTTTAATCAGTTTCTAATTGAAATCAAATGCTAATAATGTTGCTTGTCAAATTATTAGAAGTTAGTAACGTTTGTTATTGATTTCCGATGTCTCATAAAATATTAATTTATATGAGACCAATTATTTAATAACAGAGTTACTAAATCGGAAAATGATAAATGACCATTGTCGATTCATTTTAACTATTTACTGATATCTTCTCACATTTAGAGTGTTAAGTATTACCATTAAGATACTAAAAGTATGATTTGGGTGAAGAAATATTTATTCAAACTCATTATCATTATAGGCTTATGCATAGTTTTCAAGATTAAGTATAAAATTGGTTTAGAAAAACTAAATCATATAGGATCAATTTAACAGTAGATGTCAATGTTTTCCTTACAATATTCAAAACTATCTACTGTACTCCGTTGAACTAATCATACGACTTCAGAATTCGCCTCTTACACCAGAAGTGATATGAATATACTTAAATAAATGAAAGTTTACGCAACCTATTATTAAACTAAAGCCTTTTGCTTAGTTCCGCATACATTTTTTAAGATTTACCATGTCTGTTCAATTTTTAATTCGAATGTTACCCTGATTAATCTTTCTTAATAATCTGATTATCTAAACTCTTTTGTGACTAGTTTACTAATCGCTTATTTTTAAATTTATAAACAGAACTATGCGCTCCTGTTCAATAGTTTAGTTCCAAATTTTCTCAGTTTCTATCCTCGTTTTTATGTAAAAAGTTGATTATATAGTTCTATTCTATTGGAATGGTGTGGTGTATGCTACGTATTTCTTTCGACATGTGTAGCACGTAACATCAATCAGAGATGGAATGCATGACAGCAGAAAGCTAAAAAGATTGAATTGAAGAAAACAGAGAGAGAATTAGGATGGAATTGTGATTTGGAAGAATCATACAGAATGTGAAGGACAATTGATGGGTGATTTCAAATGAAGTATTTAATGTATGATTCTGATATTTTACGAAGAATTTCTGTGATTTTGTATGAAGTAATAAATTGGTTGTCCCCACCTGAGTGTTCATTCATTACAGTAGTAAGTTTAATAGTTCAATTCATGAGTCGATACTGGGACGAAACGGTCTTCCAGTAATTTCAGGTTATTAATGATGGTCTAGCTTAGATCAAATCATGAATTCAACTATTCAAATTTTGTTCTAGTTTAGCAACTATTAAATTACAAAAAAAATTTTTAAAACAATACTGTAGTTTACTGTTAAAACTGATCCAATACAACTAAATTAGTATAAATTTCATATCGAATTTAAAGACCTACATGGTGTAAATCTATTATAAAGAACCAACTGTAAAGAAACATTCCATTATTTTAATCCTATTTAGTCAGACGTGAATTATTTTCTAAAAACGTCATTGTAATACGTCAGCAGTCCATTAATCTTATAGTTTCAACTAAATACTTTGAAAAAAAAAAGAAATCAGCCAATCTCTACAGTTGACCGGTTTTTAAATTAGCTAAAAATTAAATGAACGAAACTTTGGACAATGTCAAAACAAACAAACATGAATAAATAGTTATCCATTTCATACACTTTATTATAAGTATCAAATATATATTAAACTAATCGCTATCGAAACGATATAAGGTAAACTTGTTTATTATACATACTTGTAAATAGAAACGGTTAATGAACTAAGTAATTAAAACTATACTTTCAATGCTATAATTGAACTAGGTCAGTAACAGCAATTAAATCTGAAAGGTGATTATAATGAAATGACATACTTATATAAATAGGTTGTTTTTTATTCATTTTAGTGACTTATACATAATTATTGTCTTACTATATTAAAGAATCAAATTAACAAGTGATAGAACATCAAGTATTTGGTTAAACAGTTCAAAGAATAGATCCCAGTAGTTTACAATTATACTGTTCGGTAACATTAAAACATCAATTGTTTAATAGTGATTTACTCATTTAGCTCCTAACTACTGAACATTAGATTAATGTTTGATTTGTTTAAAGTGTATAAAGAGTAAAAAATGTAATTATCTTGACTATATCTCATTGATATATGAATTTAAAAGGATTAATAGAAAGTGTTCATTTGTGAAATAGGTGTTAACATTGAAGTGTTATCAGTCAAACAATAATAATGTTGAATATTCTGACCTATTCTCTTAATTTTTAAAGGGTACTATATCGAATAAAACAAACTGTATTTGTACTTTTATTAGATACCGGCTATAATTTGTAAAGGAAAACATATTGACTAGATAATTATAATGAAACAATTACAGTAAAAAAACAACGGTTAATGTAAACAGTTTATTCTTTTATTCGAATTACTGGGTCTATAGTGTATGCTTACATTAACTGAAAATGAGAGGTTATTTGAAATCTAAGTCAGACCTTTTACCATTTCTCTAATATCAGTTTACTGATCTTAAAGCATTTATTGTTGATTTTACTGATGATTTCTTTGACTGACACCCTTAAATATTGTTTTATATACAGTATGATAGGACAAAACGTTTATAAAAAATAATTTGACTCTTCAAGGATTACAGCACAAACAGGATTTTCAAAGATCTTATACAAGTTTTGCCGTTAGAAGACATCTTGTTTTAAGGCACTTAAAGTTATACTTACAACAGTACTTTAATGAATTCCAGATATACACTTTCATACTGAAAACACCTACTTAACAATAATATTATTTTAATGTGTTACTAATAAGTTTTGACTAATGCTATCAATAAAAAGATGGTAATAATGAAATAATGAAACATTTCTCATTAGTACTGAAGTTTTGTCTAACTGTCTAGATGTAGCATTTGAACTATAAAGAGTTCTAAAGTAACAGAGAATTAAATCAATCGGTAACAAATAAACACACTATGAAATAGTTTGAGTCTGAATAAAAGAAAAAAGTGCAAGTACAGAACTAAACCTACAGTTGAAGTTCTGTCAATTGTGGTAATTTGAAGTGTTCTTCAAAAACCATATAGTGCTAAGAAATATTTCAGTTTCAAAAAAGATTTTATGGTCATTCATTGCTTAAAAATTTATTAATTCCAAACTTACAATTGATTAAATGTAGGAATGTTTGAAATAATAAACATTTCACCGGAAGTACATAATTCATTCCAAGAGATTTATGTCTATTTAGATCTTTTTTCATAAGAAAAAAATAAAGCATTTCATAGGAGTCAAGAAAATAAAAAAATTGACTTCTTAATCAATGGTATTTTATGTTACTAGGATATAATTTTTAAAAGAAATTTGAAAATTATCCAGCTTGTTACTAACAATTTACTGTTTCCAAATTATTTTATTTATTCAAAAATAATGACAATTTGAAGGGATAAGAAAAACTAATTGATCTGTTTTTTTTGTTGTTGTTTTTTATTTATTATATTTAGCGCTAATTCGAATCCCCCCCAATCATTCGAAAGTTTATGTAAGTTGCAGTAAATTAGTCATTAGTCTAATTTAGTCAGGTCTATATATATATATATATATATATATATATATATATATATATATGAAAAAAAAACAACCATATATAACGAAATAAAAACATCAACTTTACTGTAAAGTTTTGTAAAGAAACTTTGATATTGAATATCTAGGCAAGATTATCAAGAACTATCAACTGTAAATTTGTTTTCATTATTCACTTTCCAATGTAAAGTTGTTTGTTTTTTGTATGGTTGTTTGGTTTTGTGTTTTTTTTCTTTTCTAAAACATATATGTTTATGGATTAACATAAAGTTTTCTCATTACCTTTATTGAATAATAAAAAAATAATTATTGATAATACATGAAAAAGTTAATACTAATCTCATGGTGACTTATTCTTGAATATGAACATTGACCAATATACATATAACTTAGTAACTAATGCTAGTATTATCTAATAATTTCACAGATATATCCTTCACTTGACAAAATTTTAACTCCAATATACAAGTAACATTGCATTTTAAATTGATATAAGCTACATAAATGTGGCGTAATGGATTATTTGATTTTTAAAATAAATAACCGCAAAAAAAAAACAACTCTCCCAATCAATGTTCATAAAAACAAGAAGAAGAAGAAAATAGAACACACATAGAAGAGCAACAAAGACAAAAATTGGATAATTTAAACAAATTTTCAAGAACATCTTGAACATTAAAACTAGATGGATTAAAGTTTGAAAATTTAATCCATAGTCCGAATTAAAAATGACATTTATGTTTTGTTTTATTTCTATGATAACTTTCTTCCTCTTGTTTTTTTGTATTTTTCGTTTACATTTAGTTAGCTCTTTATGATTATCAGTTGAACTGGTGCTGTCAATTCTACCATTATTTCGTCGTTTCTTGTTGTTGTTGTTGTGTTTTTCTTTCATTTTGTTTTATATCACGAACTGTAAGAATGAATTTGTGTTTGCGTTCGCATATTATCCTTCCAAATGTTTCATTGAATAAAGTTAAAATGAGAGTTTGTTATTGTTACTGTTGTTACTCACTTTAAGAAGATATGTGTAAATAAATTATATATATATATATATATATTAGCCCTGTTAGTATAGTAATAAAAGTATATGTGAAATTAGTTTCGGAGTTTCTGGCAAACATTTTTATCCAGATCAAAACCTTTGAATAATGTGAGTCGCCTGAGAGATATCAAATTCTTTCGAAATGTGAATCATTGCTGAAAAATGTAATCTATCCTAAAGTATTCTTACTAATATTATCCCTAAAAACGGTCAGCTTGACACCGACAAATATACTTAGATAAATTCCGTAAAGCGTAGTTTGTGGATATTTCAGTTATTAATCAAGCTATTCGAAATTATCGTTCAATTAAAGTAGTTGCTGTTTGTTGGAAAATATTTGTCAATTAGTCCGTTTGTATTGGTTGCTTGAATCTTTTCACTGATGTTTACGACTGCAATTGGATTATTTTGTTAATTTTTCTTTCCATGTGGATCGCTTTGATACTCCCATTAAGTCAAAATCATTCTGACAGAGTTGGATGGTGACTAGCTGTGAAATCCAAGACGTGCGTTTCACCTCATCATTTTAATGTACCTGCATCTAAAAGTTAATGTTCATACCAGGATTCGAACCTGATATTTTTTGTTACAAACGTCAAAGTATCATCTACTTATCTACCTAGTCTACATAATCATTGATTGCAATTATTAAAATTTCACACTGAATAAGTTTAAAGATTAGTCATTTCTGAATTAGACACATATATTTTTTAACTTTTTAATACACTTATGGTTATTAGTATTATTCACATTACTTATAGTTTAGAGAGATGAAAGTCAAGTCGATGATACTCAGTATGGTTGACTGATATTATATTTATATATTGAATCTATTTATAAGAAGTAACATTGATAAACAAATCTCAAAAGCGGCAGATAAAAATTCATAACCCTATAGTTCAATTAATTTTAGAAGTTTGTTCAATGAAATTTATTCCGTTATGAAAACTGTGTGGCTGTTAATTTAAGGGTGACGTGAGTTAATTATATGAAACAATTTTTTTGGAAAGTTTACGAACTAACTAATATTTCGAATTTAATGTTCTCAAATAATTGAACGAAATCAGCCAAGCATTTCATTGAGAGATTTCAATGGCAATTAATTTCGGTCTTTATTTATAAGAATCAAAAAGTGACAATTCATTACTAATGTTTAAATCACTAGTTGTTTTGGTTGAAACATTCCTACATATAATGAATGAAGAAAAAAATCAATCTTAAAATCTCCGAATCGATTTAAGGTGATTTTCCTTTCAGTGTACTTACAATACATTTTTATCGATTTAATTTATTCAAACTTTATTCTGTTCATTGACTTTCAGTGTATTTTCTGTTGTGTTATTTCATTCAGCTTGTAGCTATTTGATTGTTCAATACATTTTCCTTCATATGATTATACATTCAGCGATCATTAGTCAGTTGATAAAATTTTGTAATTAATAACGTCTGTTTATTCAACGTATAATTGATTTAACTTGAATTTAAATCTGATCTTCCGAGGCCTTGCAAAAAAATGGTCTTCTCACTCTAGTCAACAAGCTGGTTTAAGGAAAGTAGAATCCGTATCAAAAATAGAGCAAAACAAACAGTTATCACAGTGCAGCTATGATAAACTCGCCTTAAAATTCATAGTATTAACCGATGTCGTAGCACAGAGTATAAATTCAAAAAAGGATTTAGAATCTTCGGATGAATCATTCTATCCAGAATGATGATTATATCCGAAATATATTATTGCAGTGAACAAGAACACAAGTAAGGACAATGGAATGCAGTTGAACACGTAATTACAGAATATCTCACTAAAATCTGAGAACCATGCAATGTATCTTTAATTTGCAAAATATCAATCCATTATCACAAACTTCACTGCTTCTTTTACAAATATCAGTCCATCGTCTCAGATTTTATTGTTTCTGCATTTTCATACCAATTGCTTTCCGTTCTTGTTCTTTCTTTTTCGATCTTCTACTTAAAAACATTATATTCTTGACTATCATTCTATACTACTTATGAATATATAAGTAGCGCAAACCACATTATTACTATCATCGATTTCTCAAACATAAAAAATGTACAAATATTTTGTACATAGAAACATCACCACATGGAATCACTAATTTAATTTTCTACAAATATCACCTAACACTTACTATTTACAACATGAGGTTTTCAAAACCTTTTCCCTTCAAAGTTAAAATGAACCTCACTGGTATGTAGTTGTGACAAATTTTTTAAATATTCGAATCAGGAAATAGAGTTCACCATTAGTTATTAACAGGTTTACTTTGATGAACTTAAAATATATTTTACATTTCCACTGGAAGATTTCGTTCTAAAAACAACACGTTTTTTTGAGGATCAGTTAATTGAACTACGATTTCATAGTTCAAGTGACATAAAAATTGTGTGCAACACAAATAAAAAGGAATATTGAAAATAAATCATTTAACCTTCAAGTATTTGTTTGTTGAGATGTAGCGTATGCTACGTATGTTGACAGATATAACTAATATGTAACATCAATCGGAAGTAAAATTCATTCCAGCAGAAGATTGAGAAGACTCAAATGAGCAAGATAGAAAGCGAAACAGAAAGTAATTATATTAGTAACAGAACTGGAAGAATTATGAAGTATGTAAAAGACAACTGAAGAAAGATGTCCAAATTATGTATTTAATGTATGACTTTCATATGTTACCAAAGAACTCTGTAATTATACATTAAACAATAAATTATTTTCCTCATCTGAGTCGTCGTTCACATCAAGGTAACTTTTGAAAAAAAGTATGCAGTATATACGTCATAGAACTATACTATGGATTAAGGTATTGTTTACTGAAAAAACTTATTTCGCCTCGTTTCATTTATGATTATGAAGTGTGTACTAAAAACATTTTGTAAATAAATACTTGAACTCTGAAAACAATTTCTAACTGTGTTCAGACTGACTGTAGATTACATAACTTTTTGAATTTTTCAAGTACTTTTCTAACTCTCATTGGATTGTTTGTTTTTTAAAGAAAAATATTTCAATTATGTTTTCCATCTGTTTTCGCCATGAATTAATATTACTTTAATACATAACCGAAAACGAATACCTATCATTTTTTTAAATTAAGCACTTATTACACTATAAAGAGAAAGATTTAATTCATAATTACATGTGGCAGTATAATTACGTTAACACTTCATTCTAGAGAGAATGGTCGTAATCGCATTAACGGATATTCAACTTAATGTTCTTATAAAAATAAATATTCATTTTTATATTTCACATTAATGACTAGCATTTATTATATTGTCTTTGTAAACGAAGAAGTCTTTTGCAGCATTTTTCTACTAATGTGTAACTCCTCATCAGTGCATTGCTGTAATCTGTCTACGAATTGAACTCAGAACTATTTAGTTCCAAGACGAGTAGTAAACCGTTATACTGATAAAATAACAATCAATCCAAACTTTAGGTAACTTTCCCAAACTCCATATGGTTGAACTCTCCTAATCATGTTTTCTTACTTGAACTCCAGAAATAATCTTTCAAAAGTACCAGGCTTTTTGCATACGATTATTATCAAAAGGCAGTACCTCAGTGTTAGTAATTAGTTGAGGTTAGACATGTAGACATTTGTATTTCTGATTATTGATCTGAAGTTTATTCGCTCATCACAAAATCTGAGGTTCTTGGGTTTGATCACCTTCTGGAAAGTGAATGTACAATGCTGACAGAGTCTCATGCTTAAATGAAAAAGCTGTCTAATGGTTTCTGATTTTCAGAGGTTATATATCTAAGGTTGTTCAATGATGCATACCATTAAGCCATACCATGAAGCTTCTACATAATTTATGTTTTTAAAGCATTACTTCTTTCAAAACAAATAATTGTGATTTTCCCTGTCAACTACGTCGTACGTCTATCAGCTTAGAATCGTTGATTATTAAGTAGCAAGCTTAGTGACATTTGGTAAAATTTCGGGGTTTTATTTATAAAAAATTAGATTATTTACAGACAAAAGTATTGTCAACTGAAATCTACTGTATAAAGTAAGTTGCACAGTTATCAATTAAGTGCGACAATTATCTGTACGATTGATTATTTATATTGTTTTGATTCCCGTAATTTATATCGTTTACATGATCTTTTAATGGTCGAAAAATAGAATGAATTAGTTATTTTCATATATTGGTCTGATATTAAAGAATGCTGCAATTGTAACAACTATTCACAAATTCATTTTTGTATTGTTGAAGCGTGCTGTATTGGGTTCGAGTTTCAGAACGAACATCAACTCTTGGATGCAGATACATCTAGGCGGCAAGTCCTATACACGACGAAACACGCATCTTAGACTCCATTGTTAGTCATCATTCATCCACTAAAAATTCTAAAAAAGTATAGTCATCTAAACAATTTATTTCATATATTTTATTCCAATATTCTCCATATTATGAACCAGTTATGCTTATTTTTCAGACAGATATGTTTGAATAATTTATATCAGTTCAACCTTAAATGATTCCTACATACCTAGTTTTAACTTCAGTTTCATTAAACAAAAGAAGAAACGCTTATTATAGTTGATTTTCTTTTGGAATAAATATATGTATTTTGTGATATAAGGTGATAGATGATTGATATATTCATTAGTTATTTATAATTATTATAGTTGCTCTAATCTGTCATAAGTGCTTGATATATGAAGACTAGTTAATTATTAAGTTCTAAAGTGACTCGTGTAATAGAATAAAATCAAAGATTTATTGCACAATAATGTACTTGTTTTGATCTGATGTTGTTGAATTTACTCAATTACCGTTAATTATAGAACCAGTTAGCTAATTAGGAAATATAAATCTCAGTGTACTTTGAAAGTGATTGCTTATAAAGAAATTAATACGATAGTACCTTTTAAATTACTTTATGGAAGAATAGAACCACAAGTCATTCATACGTTCGACTGTGTATTTCAATTCTGAAACAATGCAATTTTCATTTAACTCTACTTTTTATAAGATATAATGAGATAATTTTTCTCATTATCAGTAATAAACTTAAAAATAGTCATACTAAACCTCACTCTATTTTAATGTACAAAATCACCACATATTTAAAGGTTAAATATGTATTTATTCAGTAGCTATGTGGATAATGTGATGTTTAGATCATACAGTACCTGGTTCGAGTCCCGGAGCGAACATCGATTCCGGTATTCAAGTACATCTAAATAACGAGTCCACTGCTAACCACCAATTATCTTTGCTTATAATGCTTGTGATCTAACGTAATATTGAGCTAAGTCTTACAGAATGCATATATGTCAATAACACACTGAACAATTTCAGTTCTAAACACAAAAAGGGAGATTCAAAAACCAATATAAAATCAGATATATAAATATGTCTACCAAATGAATAACTATTAGTTTCATAAATATGTACTATGATCAAACTTTTATGACTATATTACACAAAGTGACGTAAATTTGACGTGTTCTCTGATAAACATAACAGTTCATCATTGAGTAATAGTGAATGTAATATATATATATATATATATATATATATATATATATATATATATATATATCAGAGGGGGTTTCGTGGAGATTGTAGTAATTTCAATAATTGAAATCATGAGTCAGTTGAAGATAGATCACCATGGAAGACCTCGTCCTATCGTAAGACTCCTCAACCTTGCGCATCCACTATTCCGCCTCGCAGGATTTGAACCAAGGACCTGTCAGTCTCGCGCACGTGTGCATAACCACTAGACCACTGGGCCAGCATCAAAGGGTGTCAATGTCTAACTTCAAATAATCTGCGAAATCGAGCCATACATCCTCCATTGCCATCGGTGAGTTACTATCTCGAGAGACAGATAGGTCCTTGGTTTGAACCCCGCGAGACGGAATCGTGGATGCGCACGGTTGGGGAGTCTTACAATGGGACGAAATGGCCGTCCGCTGCTTCGAGGTTTTCCATGGTAGTCCATCTTCAAATGAATCATGATCTCGAATACCGAAAAGCTATATAAATATTCCATAAATTTAATTTGATTACAAAACTATAGTCGACAAATAATATTTCTAATTCTCCTCACTTTCACATAATCAGTAAACAGATGGTATTTCAGTTCAGTGATTTTATCATAATGTTAACTTTTTGTTTGAAGATGCATTTTATTTGTTAAACTATTGACCTATTTGTATGTAACTGAATATTCATTGTTTAAAGATAATAATTAAACTTATCAATTTCAGTAAAGATAAAATAATGATTAGCTTTTATACAGCTCTATTTAGTGAGAGGAAAAAAACAAACTTTGTAAAGTTATTATCTATAGAGAAAGTATCTTGTATATTTTAAGTAATTTTAGAAATCCTCACAAAAGATAAGAAGGATAGTTGTTTTAAAAGTCAATATTTGAAATAACGTCTATGAATGATTTTTTTACTGAAAAACATGATAAATGAACCTGTTGATGTTTCATAATTGTAAACAAATAATCAATAAAAATTATTATCCACTTTTAACAAAGTGACAAGCCATTTGCACATTATTATTTTTTTAGTATAATATTAGTACTCGTCAGCTGAATGTTCAAGTCCTGGAGTGAACATCAACTCTGGAATAAGGGTACATCCAGCTAACGAGTTTACAATAGGACGAATAGGAAGAATAAACAAAACTACAATTTTGTACATCTATGAGAATGAATTCTTCAAAAGTTAGTCTCTTTACTAAACAAGCATTTCCTGTTCCATGAGACTGAAATCCAACATTTAATTGCTTATTTACTTAAAAGTATAACATTAATTACAACAGCATATAATACAATGTAATATACATTAGTAATTATTGATGTCAGGCTAATCAAGGGAAATGAAGAAAAAAAGGAAGATGAACAAAATATCAGAACAGTTTATTGGAAATTTTATTCAATTATACTTGAAATTACTTTAGATTTTAGCTAATTTAATAAACCTATTCCGATAGAGTAATGAATGCTATTCAAAACTAAAATATTCAATTACTGTAATGATCAACATACAATTTTGATTCTAATTTACTAAAAACAAAATAGAAATCAATTAAATTAAATGGGTTATATTATTGTCTAATATTTATTCAAGTCATATTTAGTGTGGTTCTCTTGTTGTTTTACATGGTACTCATAATATAGTTGGTTGTTTGTATATAACGCAAACGTTAACATGAACCTATTAAGGAAATTTAAGCCAAACTTTTTATCAATACAGACATTGTGAAAATCAGCATAATAAAACACAAAGAATCTGGGCTAATAATATAACTGGCAATCGGATAATAGTTACTTAAGGCAATTTGATGAGTTTATTTATTCCCAAAGTCACCGGCATCCCGAGCAATATCTCCTTTCTAATATAACCCAGGAGATACTCTTTGCTTGAGCGCCCAGATTTGAGAGTACCCTAAGTTTTAGAACATCTTTAATGGAATTAAACGAAATTTTATATATTTCGCAGAGCCGATTGAAGTAATTAATGTCATCGATTTACTTATCAGCTATTTGTATATCCTATATTAAGCTGTATCTTTGTTGTGCAAATAAGAGAATAATAGACAAGTATTTTACAAATGCACCTAAATAAAGTGTTTTGCCTCACTTTTAGAGCTAATAGCATGTCAAAAGGCACATTTATCTTGTTACTTAAAAAGAAAAATAAACATAAAAATGGATTTAAAAAGACAGAGACAAGTTTCAATGGGCGCGTTTAAATCCAATTTGATTATTAAGTGAAATGTATGAAGGGTTCTTCAGAGAAAGCTCCATAGTTGAATCATTTCAAAGACGGTCTCTCATATTTTAACTTTTCATTTCTCAGTCATTAAATTTAAATGTCTACTTTATTATGAAATCAATTGAATACAATCGTGTGCCTATATGTTCATCCGTTAGTATATTACTCATTGTATCAAATTTTTTACTGAACATTGATACATTGGATAATTATTCAAATAAATGATTTTAAATCTAGAAAATCCCTAACATTTTCATTGAATATATCTGCAATCGAACTAGATTATGCGTTCATAATTGACGTTTTTGTTACTTTTTGTCAGCTTACTTCTGATATATTTTTTTTTGTTTTCTCACTGTTTTTTTTCTCTCGTGTAATCCGTAAAAAATATAACTGATTTACATTCTACGTAGACATTCTTCTGTCAACACATATTAACACTTTATCATACACGAAAAAAGTCATTTCATATAGTTTTGTGTTTAAGTCTGCTAGGGTTTTTGTCATAAGTCAAATAAGTTATATTTACGTAATATGTTTAATCAATTTATCGATAATAAGTCATTTGAGAAACTTAAATTTCCTAGGTAAATGAGTTATAATGACTTTTACATGGATGTTGAAAAGCTTATTTTAGACTCGTTGCTTTTTCTGGGAGGGGGGTCATATAAAAAAATACATTATTGAGTTTTACTGTGAACTGTACAAATTATTAAATGAGTTGATATAGAAAGTGCAGTTTAAAAATGATTACTCACAATAACTAGTTAAAAGATGGTATTTTTGTTTATTTTACAATGATCGACACAAAATGGATGATTATAAAATATGATATACAATAGCCGAATAACAATTATGATTATCAAATCTATGTAGAGAAGTAAACTTATATGAAGTTGATGCTTTTTTATAAATTGATTATGTCATAATGTTCAAATTATAAACAAAGTAGAGAACCGTATAAGCCAATATTATACCTCGTGAAAATATACAATAAACTACTCATTCATACTCTTAATACTACACGAAATAACACGTACTTTGCTTCTCAAAGTCCAATATCATTATGTGTTTTCAACCTAATTAATCGTTGGAAGATGAAATAATGAATGACTTGCCTTTTCTTTTGATAACTATCATTGTTATAAACCAATACAACTTTTAAAAATTCTTATTTTTCTATCAGAAGGGGTTTTGTGGAGATAATAATCATCTGCTCACTAGTCACTGACTTGAAGAGGCATTTCCTGGAGTTCTAGTGTGAAGCCGTTACCAGTGCAGTTTGACCAGGTCTGTTGTAAGATATCAGCTCATTGAAGACAATGGTGTACGGTGGCACAATTTCATGGATTGGTTGAAGGTAGACATTAACACCGTTGGATGCCGGCTCAGTGGTCTAATGTTTAAGCGCTCGTGCGCAAGACTGGTAGGTCCTAGGCTGGAACCTCGTGGGGGGCGGGATTGTGGATGCGCACCGCTAAGGAGTCCCATACTAGCACGAAAAGGCCGTCCAGTGCTTCCAGGTTTTTCATGGTGGTCTTACTTTTCTCTCCATAAATGAATCAAATTTAAAATTCGATCTATGCAATTTTTTTCATGCCTTGTATTTTAACAACCATTTCAACTTTACTAAATAAATTAAAGATGTAACAAGTTCGTGCATGCTCCAATGAATCATTGTGAATTAAGGCTACTTTTCGATATTAACAAAAGTTAGAAAAGAGAACAAACTTGTTCCCTTTTTGAAAATATTTCTGTAATCTTTCTTTGCAAAATAGTGTACATTTCAGTTAGATAGCATATATAAAAGTTTTTCAATGACTTTTAACAGAGCTTTTTCTTTTCTTTTGAAATCTATTTCATTAACTTCTGTGTAAAATATTGTGGAACTGATTGATGTCATGCTTATTTTAATTGAAAAATCATAAATGTTTTTTTTGGATCCAAGAGTGTGCTGGTTTTTATTGTGTTACTCAATGAAGAATGAAACTTGGTTATACTTAATCTCTATGGCCGAACAAAAGTTCCATTCTTTGATCTCGATGTTAATATGGTAATAAAAACATTCTGCATTTAAAATTATTCACCAAGAATGTTTGAGAAAAAGATTTTATAAATGATCTTCACAATGAAGATTTCATGGTCTCACTATTAATTTTTGTGCTGAGACATTAACATACTTGTTACAATAATACTGTTATTATTTTTGTTCTAACAACTGTTCCATACATTATTTTGTCAACTGATCTATTATATTGTCGTTCCGAATTGGAAAAAAAGTCTGCTCGTAAAGTAGAAATATCTGTAGTGTAAAAACCATTCATTATCTTGTTATAATTTGCAATAAAGCTTCAAATAGGGACTACTATACATTCTGGTTACGATACGAATGTGTTTGTTCTAAAATAAAGGAGTCCTATGATGGACTTCATAGAAAAATAATTCAAAAACAACATTTAAACATTCCAAGACAATATAATAATAGGAGATAAATAAAATGAGAATCTTCGAATAGTTTCGAAATCTGCACAGTAGTCGAAAAGTGAAGTGAAACAACTATACTTATTTGGCAGTACTCAATGTTGAAACATAACAGATATATCAAACTGAAATAGATTAAAAACCAGTAAGAGAATCGCAAATACAACTGTGAGAATAAAAATTAGACAAGCATCATCTAGTTTACATTTCACAGACAAAACTAACGTATAGTAACTAAACCTTAGATCACCCGATCTCTCACTAACAGCTTTTCAGATTAAACTATGCTTTAAATGGTCATTGATAGCGTAGATTGTTATTGAATGGTAAAAGTCTATGAAATATATTATTATTATCTTAGATGTGAAAATTAATTTATTATATGATGTTAGATAAACATAAGACATCATTTTTACTACGAGCGTGCTCGATTTTGATATCGATTGACTGATTTATTGAAACTAGATTACTAGGTCTTAGTTATTATACTACATTCCAAGTAATAAGCCTGCCTTAAAAAAATTGACTACAGCCTCCTTTTCAATTTTCACATACTTAAATAGTAATTCACTCATTTCTAATAAGATTTTTTTAATGTAGCTAAATCGATGAACTCATTGGCAGTTATTTAACTCAGACACATTCACAATGATCTAACCATGTAAAAGTAAGTTCATCTGTTAAGCATAAATGAATGCTTAAGACGAAACTCATACAAAACATCTGATATAGTGATCTTTTTGCCCTGCAGTAATTCAGATTAATTAAATGATGAAACGATTGTGATTAGTAAGAATTGACTTGTGTTCGAATATCTTAAGAATGACATAAAATCACTACAAACGCGGTTAATATAGTTAGTTTCTATTTGCTGCTGGTAGTGTTATCTTATGTGCTTAAATGAAATATGTTTAGCTTAACACAAACTCCTCTTTATTCATAAAACCATTTGCTCTTAACAAACTATTCGGTTTTTTTGAAAGTTTACCAATAGAATCTAGAATGGGACTTAACTGTTTCGTAGACAGACAGTTAAACAATTTCACACTAGGTCTTATTCTCCTTCAATAAGTTCTTACCTCACTGAATAAATTTGTAATTAAAAGTATCCAGAAGTACTTAACAAACTGAATCATATATATATATATATATATATATATATATATATATATATATATATATATATATATTATAAGATAAAGATAAACAAAACCTGAATAGCGTTTAATTGTCTGGAAAATAAACCTTTGTGATACATTTATAATTCATGTTTATGTTAAATGTCAAAACAAGTGGTTAAGTAAAAGTTCTCTTTGTTATTCCAGTACATGCTTACATTTCAATAGATAATAATGGCAATAAAATTTCCTGTTTTTTTCTTAGTGCAGCATTACCAGTAAAGGTGATCCAGTATGTCTTATTAACATGACTTTTATTTATTTCTTTTAAGATATTCTCAGTTAATTTACAATTCACATAACCTATTTGTAAAATTAATGATAACTGTATTTCAACTTGATAGTTTATGTTCTAGTTTGGCGTTACACAAAAATTGGACGAAATGTATCTGTCATCATATGAATAAATATCAATAAAATAAGTTGCTGATTACTGTCAAATTATTGTCATATTTGAAGCTGAAATTATTTTGTCTACAGTTTAAACGTTTGCACACAAGATCGAGTGTCCTGAGCCCGAATCTCGCGTGCGGAATCGTGGATGTGCACTTCTAAGAAGTCCCATACCAGAACGAAAAGACCGTCTAGTACCTCTAGGTTTTTACTGATGGTCTAACATTGATCAGTTCATTACCTCAATTAAAAATTACGTGTTAGTTAAAATTAGGAAAGCTATATTGCAACAAGTCAGTACAACGTCTATAATAAATAAAACAACATACTTGTGCATATGCAATAATAAAAACTTCAAAAAACAGAAAATAATACACAATTATATTTACTTGTTGAGTAAAATTAGTTGTCTATAAAAAGGTGATAATTTGATAGATTATTCAGAAGAAACCATATACCTATAAGAGAACGATCTTGGGCCGAATAAATTGGTGGGGGGGGAATTACAAAACTCCCATGACTAGGTTGTCATGGTTCAAATCGATCAAAAAACAGCAGTTACTTCGAGATTAACAGTTATTGACCAATGGCTTTATTCATGAAACTTATATATACAGTTTACTTGTCAACTACATCCAACCATATAATATCAGTTTTTACTTCACTTGTAAGCAAGCAAACGACCATATTTTGAAATAAAAATGACTGTAAAGACTGTCAATGAAATAAATTTTAGATATTAAAAGATAAATAAAACAAATGAAATATACATGTCGTCGCCTGCTTTATGATAAACTTAATAAAAACTAAAAAAGGAAATTCAACTTAAAGGGATGCTTTATATATTAGAAGGAATCTATTGAATATCATTCTTTATAAATAAAACCTAATCACATCTATTCAATGAGTTAATGTTGTATATATTTTAAGCTGTTGTTTTTTTTTTGTTCCTTTTGTTTAAACAAAAAAATAGTGTTGATGTTAGCTCATTCAAATATTGTTACATTTTCTTCCTTAACATAGACCATTAAAAGCAAAGATATTTACATTCATAATAAAAACAAAATGCAATAATCTTTGATATATTTTAAATATTATGATTTTCTAAAATAATTTCAATGACACCATGTTCTGCTGTTTGTTTTTTTCTTTCTATATGATCAAAGGTTGATACTCCTCACCATATACAAATGTCAGCAACCAAAACTGTATTTCTTGAAAATCCACCCCTTTATTAGAGCTTTTCAAAAAAATTAAATATGATATGAGTAGAAATATAGGAGTGATTATGATGACGTTTTGACTGATTAAAAACTCATTGAAAGATACATAGTTTTAGTTTTGGTTCCACAATAGTGAATATTTTACTTACAAGTACTTACATATACTTAAGTACTTACAGCTGTTATATCGCATGAATCAAAGTGCATCGATCGAAGATCTCTGGACTACTCTCTTGGTTTCGCTTTCTCTGTATTTACCAACTTATACTGATAGTCTTAATTTCTCCCTTCAACTCTCGTCTCCATGTCTTGTCTGATCTTCTGTTTTCCAAATAAGAGCTTGCTCTACGATGTAATTTAATGATTTTTGATAATTATATCTTATCCACCCCATAAAATGGCAGCTGACTTGCTTCCTGTCTGAGTACATTATTGTTGGTGATATCTGGCCGATATGCTTGAAATATCGTGCGTTCATGGATGTTTAGAAATACATATGGTTTTTTGACGATCGTTGTGATAGCTCTCCAAGTTTCGGCTCCTAATGATTTGTTGACGTGTATGCAATGGAAATGCTTAGTCATATACAAGGTTCGAATCATCCAGTTTCATCTAAGTTCATCACCGTACTTGACACTCATTTTGAGATACAAAAGTCTTTACAATACAGTTGACAGCTAACAGAAATAGAAAAGCCGATAGCATGCAGCCTTATTAAATATACGTTTGTACTTTGAATGCGTCTATGTGCTGCCATTCATTCTTATTTACTTACGTACGCCTGATTTGGGCTACAGGACATTTACATTACAATCTCTGAAAATATAATATAGTATTGTAATATTTAAACCTTTATCCAATGTTTCGCTTAGTCTCATAGTATATAAACATCTGTAACAGAATCAATGCAATTGTAATCAAAATACGAGTGTAATGCAAACAGAATATCTTACTTGTTTCAAGCAAAATCTTTGTGAAATATCATTACAGAACTTGTATCTTCAGAAAGACGAAATTTTATACTTCAAACATTTCCAATGACTTTTAAAAATATGTCAATTAATTACTACGTTACTTTCTAAATTACTATGGGGACTTGTGAAAATTGCATTATTTTCATATTTGAATTCACGAAGGGTTGCTCAAGATCATAGATTGATTAAATTCAGACATTACACCGTTGAATGCCGGCTCAGTGGTCTAGAGCTTAAGCGTCTTGGCGCGAGACCGAAAGTCTTGGGCCCGAATCTTGAGTGCAGAATCGTGGATGCGCACTGCTGAGAAGTTCCATACTAGAATGAAACGGCCATCCATTGCTTCCAGGTTATCAATAGTAATCTAGCTTAGACTGACTAGTCAATTCAAATACTTTCTAATCCGATGTTAAGGTGTGACGAAAACCTCTTAATAATGACTAATCTAATCAGGTTTTATGTATATTATAAAATGATTTCCCTTCATACTGGATATGTGGACATATATTTCTATCTAATTTTATCTCCTATTGGTTTTATGAATTAGTCTAAACAAATTATTGAATTATTACTTCTATCAAAATAAACAACTCACTTATAATATTCATTCTATTTTTTGTTTAATTTTTATGGCGGAAAATAAGGAAAAATATTCAAAAGAATAACTAAACGTGTTTTGTTTATATTTAGAAAAAACTAGCTCTGTCAATGTATAACCAACGCTACATTATTCATCTGTTTAATGTTAAAAGAATTCCAGAACTGAATGACACGCTCTTTATATTTAGACGTAGAAGCAGTTAGTTTTTATAGCTAGTTTTTGAATGACTCAGTTTATTGCGAAATTTTAATTAAATAAAAGCTGACGTAGACTGAATTTATCCTATAGGAAAATGTCTCATTTACACCTCATACATACATTATATAGAAATGTTTTACATTAAGTTTTTCATATTTTGTTTGGTTAATAATTTTTGACATTTAATGTAACACAGACATTATAAGCAAAGATGGATAGTATCTGGCAGTGGAATCCAGGACGCCCGTTTCTCCCTATTTAGGACTCGTTAGCTGCATGTACCTGCATCTCACAGTTGATGTTCACTCTGGCACTCGAACCCAGTACCATTCGCTTCAAACGCCATCGCGTTATCCACTTAGTTACTAAATCTTGATAGCCACTTGCTAATACAATGGTGTAAAGTTTTATAATTTGAATATGATGCAAAAAAGAGATTGATTAATTGCAACCCTAAATATCAATGAGAAGATTCAAGCAAACAATACACACACAATTAATATACATTCGATAAAACTTTTGAGTTGATCTGTACTATAAACTACTTATATCCAATAGATTTAAATATAAATCAAATGTATATCAACATTAAGTTTATTTTATATAAGAAAGATTTAAAATGACATCGTAAATTATATTCCATGTAATGCAACTTAAGTTTTATGTAAGTCCAAAATTGAATTATTATTATTATTGTTATTGTCATTTTGTAAAATGTAAGGTAAATATCAGTTAAGTCTATAATGTGAAAATAATAGTTTAATTCAATATTTCAGTGAACTAATGATCATAAACTTATATAGACGAATATAATTCCACTAATAATATCAAGGCTATCAATCTATTAAAAGAGAATATTATAAATATTTATATTATATCCAAAGTGCATATTTATTTATCGAGACAAATAGGAACCAGATATCATTTTATCTTTATTTAAATTATCTCAATCTATAGTTTTATCCATAGGTATCTATATGTTTTATGATTGTTATTTTTTATCCGTGTGTTTATGTGTGTGTGTAAGTGACTGTAAAGTAATTAAAAGTGAATGTATATAAGTGAATTTCATTGATTTAAGAACGTTTTTTTATTTAGTAAAACAAAAAAAGGTTCAAAATTGGTGGTTTTAATGTTATAAGAAAGTTGACTACTTAATACTCTGTTTTTTTACAAAAATTTCATTCTATGAAGTTCCTACAAGATTACAGAAACAAACAACGTCAATAAATTCTCTCTGGTGAAATAATTAAAAATAGCAAGACATATTAGGTAAGCTTATAAATATTACAGGTTGATTTGTATTAAGTGTACGTTTTCAATATTATGGTCAATTATATTATACATAAATAAATATACATATATATGTGGATCATTAACTGACTTAAATGATAAATCAGTAATTCAAATAATTGAGATTATTAGTCAATTGAAGCTAGACCACCATTAAAAACCTGGAAACACTGGACAACTGTTTCGTCCTATTGTGGAACTCCTCAGTAGCGCGCATACACGATCCCGCCTCGCGAGATTCAAACCCAGTACCTACCAGTCTCGTCCGGGGACACAACCGCTAGACCACTGAACTGGCATCCAACGTGAACGCGTATTGCTGAGAAGTCCTACAGTAGGACGAAAAGCCTTTTCAGTGCTTCCAGGTTTTCCATGGTGGTCTAGCTTTAATTGACTCATGATATCAACTATTAAAATTACTATTATTTTCACAAAACCCCCTTCTGATATAAATCGGTAATTGGTACTAAATTGGAAAGCAATTTGGTCATATTGAATGACTCACTTATATCTCCGCAGACCTAGATTATAGAAATAAGCTCTGACAAACTGACTGACAGAAGCACTTCATAATGAATTATTTAAAATTAGATTTCACAAAATAATTGAGTAAATTATAGAAAATCTTTTTTGAACAAATAGTTTTCTGAACGAAAATGGGTAAATGTTTTTCCTTTTCAATTCTCTACATCTAAACTACTTACTATACATATCAGTATAAATATTGTAGTCACTCAGTAATAACTTACTCGGAATAACATTTATTATACTACTGGCTACTATTTAATAACCGGACATCCTGAAATTAGATACTTTAGTAGGTTTTGTCTACGTAATCGGAGGTTATGGATATATATGCAACGATTTAAGTTTCTGCGTTATTGATACTAAAAATTTTCATTTAATCAGACTATATCACCACTAGGGTGAAGATACATCCAATTAATTTGCCTAAAGTGCACGTTCTACGATTAAACAAATTTGGTTTTTCACTAGACTATATGAATACATTATATATATATATATATATATATATATATATATATATTATCAATGAACAATTTTTACTTATGGTAAAACAAAACTGGTGGAAAAACTGATTTATGGACGATTTTTGAACGAATCTAAAGGGACGATAAATTTAAGACAATCAGAAATCAGTCAGTATAGAATAAGAACGTATTATACAACACCAGAAAATTATAGTGGATACAATTGTTTAACATGATTTAACAACTAGTCAAAGTTAATAAGAGGCTGTACAGTTCTGATGTCGTAATGTATAAGGTACAGGATCTCATCAGTGTGACTTTATAATAGTCAACCTCTGAAGCTTTGATAAACTCGTGAAAACTATTTTATCCTTGACCACATTGTTTCTATATTATTGGTGTGTACTTCCTTGATGGGGTACAAAACATTCGCTTGTGAACGACGATATGGTGTACATAAAGAAGTCTAGATAGTCATCCATATGATCTCTAGTCATCCTTGTATATTGGGGTACCCGCCTGCATATACCGTTGTATAATTGGTATTATAGTTGTGGCTTGACGGTTTCTCAAGCTCGAGACTTTTTTCTCCAACATATATTACATCGAAACACATCATCACGATAGTCTGCACAACGTTCAGAATCCGTTTGATTACCGCGATTGAAAATAATGGAACTTCTAAATAGTCTCACTTGTTGTAGCTGCTTAACTAAAATGTCTTTAAAATCTTCTGTAAACCGATCGTACGTGAGCGATGGATACTGATATAGGTTCCGTGACCTTGAAATCCCTCACTTGCTTTTGGTTAATTCGTCCATAAATTATAGCCTCGCCGTGATACTACTTTGTCGCATAGTCTTGTAAATAATTGATCAATGAAAAATTAACCGAAGCAAAATTCATTTTTTCCTTATATATTGCATTATGTTTAAGCTGTTCTTTCATTTAGACATGAATGATTTGTAAAATAAAGTTGTGATCATTATTGCGATTTTACAACGGTTTGAAATCGGTTTAAATATATATGAATACGTCTACTTATTGTTATATTGTTCCAGCTGAGTTAACGAGTTTGACAGACTGACAACTACTGAGACGAAACAGATTAACTGAGGCTATGATCCTCAATGAATACATATCAAAACTGGGGTCAATGTTCGAGAAAGAAGTGTGTTCAAATGATGTTTGACACAGTATTGACGTGAGAAAATAAAGAGCAACATATGATTTCCTGTGAAATCACTCATTCGACCTACTTATCAAGTTTACTTATGGCCTCACAATATATAAAAATTAAATACCGGAGAGGACTTATATAGCAGTGAAACACTTATTTGCATATTTGCTTCCTACTAAAAATAAAATTACATTTTAATGAGTGTCCGTTTACGTCCGTAAAGTTATTCCAATAATATTGATACCGCGGTTGATTTAGAAAATACTCAATGTTGATTAAAGTAGACAATTCGTTTCAAATCTTTTTCTCATTTTCTTTAGTCACATACACATTCATTGGTAATCTGTTGATATACTGAGACAAGAATAAGCATACAATTTGTGTGTCCGATACTGATAGTAATAATAATAGCGACAACAATAATAACAACAAAAGAATATATATATATATATATATATATATATATATATATATATATGACTAAGAAATCAGATAAACTCCCACCCTTAAAGTCCTAAAGTCTTTCCTTATTGGTTATATCTGTTTCTCGATTTATTAGAAATGAATTAACGGTTATTGAATTATTCGATTCTGAATAAACAAATCCAACACGTAAGCTAAAACCAAAAAAATGTTGGAAAATTTATGTAAAATTAACCAAAAGACATTCAATTTATGTTGGTAATAGTCTGTATGAAGTTTATATATATAATACACATGCATATATACCAAATTGCGAAACGACATCATTTGTATTAAATGTCACAAATAAATGTTTATATTATTGGATATAGTTTAGATTATATTTCCATCTACATTTATATATACACACATATAAATCAAGACTATTCGGATTGTAATAATACTGAGATAATATTTGGGAATAAAATTAGTTCACGTAATTATATATTCAGATTAAATAAGTACATTTATTCAAGTCAGACTTGCTAAGTAATTGACAGATTCTGTGAATAACCTAAAAAAATCTATTTTTCTTAAGTAATTCGTTTATTATTGTCAGCTCAACACTATAACATATTTGGATCATACCTTATACTGACTACATCTTTTCCTAGGATAATGCTAAGATAAAAAATACTAGGTGATTTCAAATGTAGCACTATTGCATAATATCATTTTACAGTAATTATGTAATATCTATTTTTGCAGAAGCACTTACAATGTAATTTCGTCATTTTTCTTGTGTTTTTTGTATACGTTTATTTTTCATGTATCCCTTAATAAAGACAACTTTTATGAAAACTTTACCATCTTTGGCTGTACAAGTTAAAAAAAAGTACAAGCATAGACATGGAGATGGCTGGCAATGTACATTGAAAAAAATGAACATTATTCAGATGTCTAACTGCTAACATTTAACTGGTGATCGATCACTCAGTATTTATCGTCGGGACCGATCAAGAAATGAGAAAAAAAACTTCTTGAGCTACTTTTTCTGAGAATTCTATATTGTACCAAAAATATCATATTGAGTAAAGCCACTAATAATAATAATGATAATAATAATAACTATGCTTTGACAAAAACCAAGTTCATTGCTCCATATATTCCAAAGACAATTGAATATAAAATACTGTTTAACACCAGTTTTGTGTTTAACTCGAATTGTATGCTTCACATTATTAACATCCCTTTGACAAATGATCAGTCAAAATATTTCGTAGACCTCATCTCAAATAATGAGCTCGTATTTTTAAACTCTACCTACCTGTTTTGTATCAATCTGCTAATGCACGTTAGTTTGCATAGGAAGATGTACAAAAAGTGTATAAATTTCAAATAAACTATTGATTTGGCTCAAAAATAAAAAAGGTAAGAACACGACAGGTGGGAGATAAATTGATTTATTTTCATCAAACTCATTATGATTTCAGTGAAAAGAAATAAATTTCAAATGTTACAGCAGTTGATCGTTGGAAAGGGATTTCTACGTTCAATTTCTAATGATGGGATCATGAATGAACACTACGGAAAATTCCTATATTAGGATGAAACGGCTATCAAATACTTATGAGTTTTTAATGATTACCAAACATCGACAGGTTACTACTTTCAATAATACTCAAAAAAGGCGAACAAGACTGTTGATAACTACCCAAAGCTCTATACATCAGTAAATTTTAAAGATGAATTGTTAGATATTTTATGATGATTCACTGTAGGGAAAATCATAAATTCAGCGGGGTTTTCTTTTATTTATATCTAATCAAGAAAGTAATATCTAATTTCCTTTATGTACTTTAACTATAATCGTAATTAAACATTGTCAGCAATATCTATTATCTATTTTACTTTATTGAATCCAACTATTTCTATTAAAAGGCTACTAAAATGTTATAAATGAAAAATAAAAAAGCAAAACAAATCGTTTTATTTCTACACTACTCTACAAGCATAAATCAAAATTTAATGTATACCATTTAACCGATGATACATTATTTATTTTCTGAATAAATGTTGATAAATTTAAAACTGGATTTATTTTATTGGAAAAAATCGATTGGACACACGATAATATTTGTCATGGTAATTAGAAGAAAGAAACTCATTTCAAATATTGATCTAAATTGTTTGATTGATTAAAGCATGAAAGAAGTGAGTAATTTTCGAAATAATTAAAATTATTGCTACCGTTGGATGCCGGCTCAGTGGTCTAGTGGTTAAACGTACACACGAGATAAAAGGTCGCGAGTTTGAATCCTGCTTGTGTAATCGTAGTTGTTCACCAGTAAAGTATTCCATAATAGGATGAAGCGGCAATCCAGTGCTTTCAGGTTTTCAATAATGGTCTAACGTTGATCGATTTATGATCTCAATAAAAAATTTAAAAATCTATGAAAAATGCTTGTTTGATTCTTTTTTATATACCTTACGTAAAGAATAAAGGGGGTGATTTTGCCAAAATTTATATTTTTCTAGTGAATGCCTTTTATTTGATAATTACTGTACCCATTATAAAACTGCTTCAAAAGGCATAATAATATAGTTAAACTAGTTTGCATTAAGAACGAAAGGATCTACTCAATTATATAATGATATGTAATAAACGTTTATTTGAATTCCTTTCCTTATAAAGTTCAGCACAACTAACATTTATGATTAGCTTTGACGTTGTAGTAAACTCACTAATTTGAGAAACAAATCTGAGTTTGCATATTTTTCGCATACATTATAACTCGGTGCGACAAAATAGCTCATCCTGGTAGGTATCCATTGATAAAATGTTGAAAATACCAATACTGATAAACCTAAACACGTTTAAAGTTGTAGCAGAATAATTTCTTTTATATATCAACCTAGTTAATAGAAATACTAATTTTTTTTAAACGCCACGTAGATTTGGTATTCACATTTCAATAAGTCAAAAAACAAGTTATCAGTATGGTGATTTGTGGGGATTGTAGTAATTTTAGTTGTTGTTTTAACGAATCCAACTAACCTAGATTACAATTGATAATCTGGAAGTAATGAACGGCTGATTCGTTCTAGTATGAGACTGCTTAGCGGTGCGCATGTATGATCTTTGATCTAGCTAAGATTGATTCGTGAATTCAACTGCTAAAACAATTATTATTCATTCAGTAAATAACTTTTTACGAAAACATGAAATTTATATAATCATTACTTAGCACTAACTGGCCGTGAAAGTAAACAGTTGCAACGGAAATAATTTAATGTCCATTACTGCAGACCAAATGAAAATATTGTTGTAACAGTCACGCCAGTTCATTGATCTGTCATCCTTACACGTTTCCTCATAAAAATCACTCATTATTTATATATATGATTTTGATATTATTCATAATTAAAATTGTAAATGTTCCTAAGATATGACATGAGAACCATTCGAATCAACTGAAGTTTCAGCTGTGTAGAACAAGTGATTAATCAACCGCATCCCACTATTACAATTCTAGTAGGAATTTCATGTTTTTGTAATAGCTTATCATGACTAATTAGTGTCTTATGAATGAAATTCCAACTAGACATGATCATAATATAACACGACTGTTCTATTATCTACAATATCTTCATGAAAAACATCTAATACTCTAAAATAAAATTGTATAAATCATGTCATAGATATCATCCGATAGTACTAGTTAGTGATTATGGTAAAAACATTTAATCCCATAAATAAATGTTTTACGTATAAATATAACCAGTAATCAAGTCTTTTATAATCAATGTCACATCGCACTTTTTATCACTGAAAGATACCTGATAGTTTCTTACTTGTAATCTTAAACTAGTAACTATATGATGTAATTATACTGATAAATTTCTTATAAAAAACATAGTACGATATTTTAATAGTTGAGATCGTGAGTCAATGGACAACCTGGATGCACTGGACGGTCTTTTCATCCTATTGTAGTAATCCACTGTACAATATTTTGTTTACTATCAACTATGAAGTAACATTTTTACAACTTCCTGTCTTGTTTTTCCTATATTAAAACGCATAGTTTAATGATTAGATCATTTTTATACATAACAATGAGAACTAACACCCCTCCTTTCTTAGAATTTTTATTCCTTTCTATAGAATGTTGACTGTTAATTGATATAAATTATCTTTTTAAGTGATCTTATTGAATTCTCTAAATACTATTTATTATTATTTTTTTAAAATTACATTCAGCTTCTATGTAATTGTAAGTATACATGTGAATCTTCTAAATAATGTATTTGTAAGATTGTTTAAAGGAAAATTCAAAAACGTTTAGTAAATGAATCCATTACAGAAAAACTTTTTTTTCTGTTTTTAGTATAAGTGAATAGTTAAATTGTTTGTTATTTTATTTGAAGTACAAAAAAACACCTTAACAACTATCAGATATATAGTTTTTAATAGTCTTATTTAAAACTGTTGTTTAAGTGAAAAGAAATTAGTGAATTAACTACTTCAACTATATGTACTTGTATTTGAAAAATATAAATTATTTTAAAAGGATAGCTGATTCCATAAAATATGGTATTTCAAATGATATCATCAATAAACAGGTCTAGAAATGTTGAGCAGCAAATCAACTTCATTATGTACATTGTAACCAGTTGAGCATCTTCTCAAATAAACACTAAATAATTGGAAATATTTCAATTATTTAGTACAAATGTTGGATTTTCTTAAATTTCACAGCTTTTTTGACATAAGACAGGTAAGTAGAAACAAACTCTTTTGATAACTAGGAATATATTCAGAATACATATGATCTTTTTTTGTAATTATCTGCATTTTATACATCAATAAAAATTCAGGTAGTTCAAAGCAATATAATCAATAAAGTTCAAGTCCGGTTTGTTCAAAACTGTGTTTAAACTTTTAATTTAATCAATCATAGAGTTTCAAACCTAGAATAAGATAAAAACATTGCCAAAGTTGCTCAAATACATTTTGTTTGTAACTATTTTCTTCAATAAATCATGAATTTTGATCCCATAAACTGTTTATTTATAGAATGATTTCCGAAGTCAAAAATTACATCAATCCAAATAGATTGAAATCATGGATGTGTGAATAAATTCATTTGTAAAATATTAACTACCCAACATATTGATTACCGAAATTTTGATTTTTGTATTTATTAAAATTTTTGTTGTAAATAAAACTGAAAAATAGTAAATACTGTTCTATTTGATCATAAAACATGGTTAAATATAATATTTTCTTGTTATGGGATAGTTAACTTAATCAATCAGCTTGATCCAATACTCCCTGTTTTTCAAATCGATTACACACTTCCTACTTGAACTATTTAACAGGTTGGAATCAATGATGCCAGACATGTTACAGTGTTTATTTTTGTATGTGACTAAAATGTTTATACGCAATAAACTGATTTTAATTTAACTTAATTGTCAATGAATTTAAGTGATTTCAATCCATTAATAAATGGGAAGTTTATTACTTTCTTATTATTATTATTGTTTAGAATTCAAAATTTTGTGAACATTGATGGTTCTGAAAAATGTTTCATATAACTTCAGAAAGTACAAAATTTAACTTTAAGTTATATAATTATAAAAGAATTAAAAGTATTTTTACATCATAAACTTTGTTAGCACTCTGTAGAAAAGAATCTAAGATGATTAAACGGTTTTTTTAAACCTATACAATCACCCTCTCTAAATTTATAACTAGTTAAAATTTTCACTGGCAAAAGTAGATTTAAGAAATAAAATGATTAAATAGTGAATAAGGGCTTTTAGGCCATAGATGAACTGAAAAATGTCGACAAATCGTCTGTACAAACGATGATAATGATGATGATGATGATGATGATGAATATCACTAAAGTCAAATATGCTTCCTCAAACTATATAATGAGAAAAGAAAACTGATGAATTTATTGCTGATTAACCTTCTGATAATTTCAATTCTGACTGAGTATAACAAATATTAAGCTTATTTAGAATATTCTAAGTTTATGTTTTGTTCCTTTAATTCTGTTATGCTTTCCACGAAATGTTATTCAATTCTTGAATAAAACATTATTTTCAACATACTTGGCTTATATTGTTTGGTAAGTCAATAATGCTGTAAATATATACTAAATATATAAATAATAGAATGATTATATAATCTTTTACACTGTTTTGTAATTAGTAGATATTACGAAGGTAATGACAAAATGAATAATTATTATTGATATTGATTAGAACACACGAAATGTACTTTTATTTAAAGACTACGCACTTGCCTTATTTAATGAACGGTTTAATTAGGTAATATAATAACTGCAATAAAAAGCTATCAAGATTTATAATGTGATTAACTATATTTCTACAAATTTTCTGTTTGATCTTCAATAAACCTGTAATAAGTATTTAATAATAATAATAATGTAAACCATTTAAATGACTTTGGTACTTACCAACTGATCATGTAATTTCATCAGGTTACTGGTATTTTTAGTATCCTCAAAAACGTGTTAATTAGTTTGTATAGATTCTACGAATAGGACTGAATCACTTCATACATGTTCTTTAATAAATTTTGCGTGATTGCCAATAAAACAGCAATGTTTTAAAAAAATTCTTTCTTGCTTAATTATTCAAATTATTGAGTAAATATCGACCTTTATCGATATTATTCAGCAGTCCAATATATATTAATCGCTGAATTTCAGACATTCTTTCAATTACTATGGAGTACGCTTATGTATTCATGAAAGATGTCATAGAAAAGTACACAAGATTCAGTTAACGTTTTTGTTTTTTTTAAATAAATAATTTGTAGCTTAATGATTTCTATTTTCTATTATTACGAGTGAATTGTAATGTTTATCAATGAATTTGATTGGTTAAAAGAAATGATTTTAAAATGACCAATGAAAAGTGAGCATATCGTAATTGGAATCTAGCCAATACCGAGAAAAAAACAAAAGAACAGTGCATAAGCGGAAATAATTTTCTTAGTATACTAAAAGGTTGTGTTTAAACTGTGAATTTAATTGTTTTTCAACATGTCTACAGTAACCATTCTACCAACCGTAGTTCAAGTGTCACTAAGGAATTGAAAATAGTTTTTAAAACTCATGAATCTCCATGTGAACGAATTAGTTAATACTGTAACTAAATGGATTAGATAATCAAAATGTTAAACTCATTTGAAAATAATGTGGATGTTATTTAAAACAATAATAGGTCATATAGATGGTATGCTTATTTTCGTATGCATTCATGTAAGGATTATTTACAAGCATCAGTGTACAAACCTTCCTTACGGTTGAATATTACATTACAAATCCACAAATACACATATGCATTCAATTCCATTGAATTCATTATCTTAAGCTAGTAAACAGTCCGACATTTTTATCTAAATCAAATCAAACCAGGTTTTAAGAAGGACTTGTTTTTGAACAATAATCAAAAATGAAATGAACATGAAATAACAAACGTATAGTATATAACACGTTTGCATCATTGAGCTTTGAACCGTTGTTCTTTTTAAATCTAGGATAGCTTAACGCATTTAAGTAAAAACATTCAGTGTAGGTTATGTCGTTGTTTCTTTCAACTTGTTTAAATATTGTATTAAAACAACATGCTTCAGTTGAAATTAAAATAATTTATAACTAAAAATTTTCATTATAACAATAGATCAAGATTATGGAAATAGTATATAGTTTATTCGTTAAATTGATGATTTTCTCAAATAACACACCTTAAAAACTATTTAGTTAGGGACTGGTTAGCTAGATGAACTTGTATCTCAGTGTTCATGCTTGTATAGGGGTCCAAACACAGAACTCTCTGCTTTCGAAAACCAATCTTCCTTCTACGGGAAATCTAAGTTGAGAAAGTCACTGTTTTGTTCATTTAAGGGATTTGAATAATTTCATTGATGGTTTTCCGTACTGAAGTTTCAGTAGCCTTTGTACAGATGCATCCACCCGGTGAGTCAAACATAGAACTATACCAGCTTCCTGGATTTCACCACTAAGCAAAATTCATTTGTTCTGAAATATATATGAAAAAACAGGCTATATCAAGGCAATTTGCGCAGGATCAACATTTACCAACAACAAATGCTTATTAAAACTAATTCCTAAATATCAAAAATGGTATAATCCAAATCATAATAAGATCTTCATCATGTTTTATTCTGATTATATATCATTATTTGTAGGAATTACAACAAATATTAAACAAATAACGATAAATTTCGGGTCACCACCTACAGTTAAATAGAATTATACAGTTAATAATAAAAAGGTAAAACTATGAGTTCATGATAAGGTGACTGATATAATTATCATCACTAATTACGTAATACCAAATACCTCTAAACTCATATATGATGGGAAATAGATATAAAAAAAAATGAAGAAAATAAATAAATGGTTTAATGAATCGATAAAATAGGTGAATACATCTTATTTTCAAACTGGAAGGGACATGTATGTTATAAATTATTTTGAAAGCAAAAACAAGGGCTAGCGTCGAATAGATGGAACTTGGTTATCAGTGGGATCCATAAGGCACCCTTCGTCTCACATGAAACTTGTCTGCTTGATGTACCTGCATTTCAGGGGTGACTATTACCTCTGGACTTGAATTCACTATCATTTGCTTCAAACGCCACTATAGCTTTTTGTCACATATAGAAAATGAGACCATTTTATGCTTTAGTTTTTTTCTCCTACATGGCCAATAGCGACCAAGTGTAATAGTACAAAGTAGAGTTAACGTTTGGTACAACCGATATAACTCCTATCGTAAGATCAGCTGAATTAGTAAATACACGCAAATGATACCAAATCCTATATTTTGATCATTGAATAAGGAATCATCAAAATCTACCAGAAAATAATGGATATCAAATAAAAAAAATCACATTAAAAGTCATTCTTTAATCAGTCTACTCTGTAAGAAATCTACACTATGAATGCTTACTAATGATATTTTATGAGGTTTGCTTTATATTGTGCATATCAATCAATATTACCCATAGATAAAAGTCGAAACATGTGAATCATTGTAGTGTAACTAGATAGTTATGTGCTGTTTTATTACATTTGGAATTAGAGTGTCATTATACACGTTTGTTTTTTCTTAATAAAGATTCATCACAAAATAATACAAGCAGCTTTCTAGCATTACCATGTTTATATACGTAAGGTAGATAAGACTTATAAATTATAAACCAGGTAAAATATCGAAATTTAATTGAAAAATTCAATGATAATTAAATGATATTTATTAGATATTATTAATTACATTGTAAATAATATAGATAATTGGTTGTCATTTATGTTGTATATTTCAAACTATAGAATATGATCAAGTTAACTACTGATAATTTCACTATGGTAAAACAAGGAATGTCATTTAAGCTAATTGTAGATTATAGTTTATTAGATGAAATTTAACGGTTAACACGTGATGTCTAAATATGAACTGAGTAGACGACACAAATATAATATTAACTTCATTTTTTATTGGGAATAATTAGATTCATCGAATAAATTAATAATTACTATCAATGTTATAATTATTGTTGTGCGTTAATTTGTTGTCAGTTCATACTTGTTTCCTTTATTTTCTATAGTAAATGAACTCAATGTGATCATGTCTATAAAATGTTTTTTATGAGAATATTTATAGTAAAATATAGCTAAAGAAATGGACACGTTTTATTTATTTGATTCAAAACATTCAATTAGTGCTTACTCATAACCTTTTATAGAGTTAAGAGTAGAATCTGTAGGTCATATAGCGTTCAACATCAGGAAGCCATGTTCATTCATCGGACCAGTGGAGCTAATCCGTGTCGGCTAGAGACAGGTATCTACCTCAATACAGTGGAAGATGATCACGCAATTTCTTGGATTGGTTGAGGATAGGCATTAACATCGTTGGATGCCGGCTCAATAGTCTGAAGGTTAAGCGTTCGCATGCGAGACTGAAAGCTCTTGGTTGGAATCCCGTAGGCGAGATCGTGGATGAGCACTGCTGAGGAGTCCCACAATAGGGCGAAAAGGCCGTTCAATGCTTCCAGGTTTTCAATGGTGGTCTAACATCAATCGGTTCATGATCTCAATAAAAAAATCGGAATTTTTTTGATCGAATGCTTTGAAAAAAACTTCATATCATGACACTGGGAAATTTGTCTTAAACTCAGTTCCAAATAATTAATAGGGGATATTATGAATAACCTATTAATGGGTATATTTGTACAGCTTTATAATATCGTTCACTCTCTTGAGTTTTCTTAATCCATCAAAGTTTTATAAAGCTTGAAATTAATTCCATGTGAGATAATCTAAACGGAAATGAGATAAATATCGAGCCTTCCCTGATTTTTAATGTGTTTTTCAGTTGAATTAAGTCATTAAGGAACGTATCGTCTTTTTAATTATTTTATTTTTATTGGTACTAAGTTTTATAATCGAAACATATTCTTCTATTTACATTGTTAAAACATTCGTCAACTGACAATAACAGGGATACCAGTTCGAATAAATTATGATTAAGTGTGAATATTTGAACCACAGTAAACATATGAGGAGGAAAGGTGACTGAACTTAATAAGTTATTTAGTTTATTTAATTCTAAAATAAATCGTACCTAACAATACGATTGTATATTATAATCATCAGTGACAAAACTACATATTCATAGCAAACAGCAATTTATTTGAAATGACGAATATTCATTAAATAAATCAATTTTCCTAGTCGTAAACCTAATTTTCGGTCTTACAGATATCATCATGAAGACTAAATAATGTTAAATAGTGATTGAAATTTATGTGATCAAACTTGTTGATGAACATATAATTATCAGAAAGGAGATTTTGTGGATATTATAGTACTTTAATAGTTGATATCATGGAAAACTTGGAAGCACTGGACGGCCGTTTCGTCCCAGTACGAACTCCTCATCATTGCCCTCCTGCACTCCCCATCGCGAGATTCGAATCCAGGACCTGACGGGCTCGCGCGCAGACGTTTAACCTCTAGACCACTGAGCGGGAACCCAATGGTGTTGATGTCCAACTTCAACTAATCCAGTAATGTAACCTGGATTATAAAATATGTATCAAGGTTTAGTTTAGTAGACAGCTTTAAAACATAATTATTTAATAAAGATAGCTAACATAAAAATTATTCGATAAATTTGGAAATTGTTATGTGAAAACGTCTATCAGGATACTTCAAAATATAGCTTAATAAATCTCAAACAGTTCAGTTACACACTGACTAATTACGATATTGATATAAGAAATACAAACTACCCAGTCTAGCCACATATGAATATATTAAATATAAGTAAGAACTGGGAAGACTTTAATCATGATTTGAAATCAATGACTGAGTTATATTTACTCATTAGTTATCTCAATATGCAACCAATAAAGGTTGGATTTAAGGGTTAAGTGTAATAGGCTTAGAATTAGTTTTACGATAAGAATTTAGTGTTAGTGTTAGGGTAAAGGGTTTGTTCTGTTTATTATTTGGGTTAGGATTTCTGATGTTATTAATGCTAGATTCAGGAGTTAAGGTAACGAAAATTTGAATTAATAGTATAAGGGATAACAATCCCGATTGCGAGTGTTTTAGGTACTAAAATCTGGGTCTTGTGTGTTGAGCTTAGGGTTTAATGTTAGGAATCTTAGACAAATGAAATTCTTTTCATCTATACAATATTCTATGCTATAGAATAAATCTCATTAAACACTTTCAGATGTAATCAAGAGGATACATTTCTAATAATTAGCCTTTCCCACAGTGCCTTATTTTCTGGGCATATACTTTGCTAGTTCTCACTCATCTTTCAAATTTGCATAAAAATCAAAAGGCGTTATCTTAAAATTGATTGTTTTAAACAAACACGTCAATATAGTTAAGTTTTACCAAAGTGTGAATAGTAAGAAAGTGGTAAACTATTCCAACAATAATCACGAATCATAGTAATTTATTATTAAAACTAGTTTTAAGTAAATTCTATATTTTTTTATTTATGTTACCCATATCACGAATTAATTTGATTCGATAAAATATCGTTTCAATGAGTTGGTAATATCATTTAAATGTTGAACACATACATTTATACATTTATCAAACCAATCGGAACTATTTATGATAATATTGTTATTGATCTGTGGAGGATCTCGATCACACAAAATAATATCACAGTAATAATTTGTGTAATTTATAATATTCACAGAGTGTTAATTATTAAATGTAAATTTCTAATACAAAAATATTTATAATGTTTTACTACATTCTAATTAATTAACATTTTATAAAAGAATAAATCAATTAAGCTACTAATGCTAGTGTGGTTCATACTATTTATGTTGACAGACATAAGTAGTATATAGTAACAATCGGAAGTAGAATGCCTGTCAGTGAAAGACTGGGTTGATACAATTGAAGTGAAGTAAGAATAAAACTAAAAGCAATCAAAATAAAGACAGGAATGAAGAAAGGATGAAGTTTGGGTGAGACAACTGATGGAATATGAGCAAATTATGTATTCAGTGTATGGTTTTCATACTGTACAAAGACATTCTGCATTAAATAACAAACTTGCTTCCCTACTTGAATTCTCGTTCACTTCATTAGTAAACCATAGTTTATACAAAATTAATTCCGTTACAAACTAATTTGTTAAATCATTCATTTAAATTGTTAACCAATATGCAATAGCTCATGCTCCTAAAATAATAAAACGATATATGATTTTGAACAAATTCAGTATAATTATTTCATTGAATCTACATGGTATTCAACGCTTATAAATAATCAGTAGTATCATGCTTAACTGCTAATTACATTTTATAACAAAGTACATATATAGAAATTATAATGAAAAACATGACGTTTTGTTTCCTTAGAAATAATAATTAAAATTAATCCAGAGTATAATATACCTAAAATTAAGTTTTATGAAACGTACGGTGTGCAAACTAGTTGAAATATAAACGTGACTAACTTTAAATCAGATTTTGGCCAATCAGAAAATAACTTTTATAAACTGATAGTTTACAACAACAAAAATGGCGGCAATAAGACTCAACTCGGTAAATAAATTTTGATTGATTTTTTCAATTTGTTCTGTCTGCAAAAGATATGTATGGTTAGTCTTTCAGAAAATGTTTCCATCATACAAATTTCCATGAAACCAGATTGGAAACAACCACTTTTACGTTCGTATCCCTAAATAATGCTTGAAAGAGCTATTGTTAAGTCACAATTTAGCCATTAACACTTATTTGATCTCACCATTGCGCTTTATTCTAAAACACTAATAGATGGCAAATTTATAAAATACTTCATTTTGACTTAAAATGAATAGACAGCGAATGTTATGGTATGCTGCAATAAAATCGGATCCAAACTCAACATTTTACTGAAATATTGCCCAATGAAGGCTTATTGCATGAAAGAAACATGAAATCCTGAAAAGTGACCAAATTACATCCTAAATAAACTTTTAGTTCTGAGGTAACACTGTAGCGAATATTTTTAAAAACTAGTTGACGAGATCACACGGAAAAATCTTGATTGGTCTTGTCTTAACCAATTAATTAGAGGACTTTTTTAAAAATATATTCGCTCAACTCAACTCGTGATTATCAATCTATGTGTTCTGGTGTACCAAGCACGCTCCTTTCAAATGTTATTTCATTGTAATCCATTAATGATACATCAAACTTGTTTGATTTTGTTTCTTCAGTATCATCTTATTTATATTTATATTTTATTTTATAAAAATAGAAATGGTAACAACTAATTAACGATTTCATTGGCAAATATCTAAGCATATACACATCCATATATATGCTTCGTTTAATGTGACATGTTAATCATTTTATTCTTACAATAGAAAGTAAACATTGAATTAATCAATGTCAGTAAATATATGTTTTGTTTCATTATGCCTTTAATGCTGTTGTCTTACATAATAACCAACAAGCAAGTATCATTCAACCTCACGTCATATTATATATATATATATATATATATATATATATATACTCTCATTTATCATCAGTGTTATAAATATGCATCAACAGGATCAAACTGACAAAAAACACATTTCTCATTTTCCCAAGGCAAAATCTTATTTCCATTAGTGTAGAAAGATTTGCTCGTTTGAATCTTGTTTTGTGTGTGCGTGTGCGTGGACGTACAGTTCTTTTCTGTCCTTTGGAAATATCTCGTCTCTTTTCATAATATTTTATTTGAAAAAGAGCACACACGAAAAAAATATACATTTGGGAGAAGACAAAAAATATAAGTCAGTCATTTAGAAGAAAAATTACAATAATAAAAATTTGTCAAAAGTTGAGGCAAGTAAAACTAGGTTGGTGTATTGGATAACAATGGTCCATTCTAGTGTGATGAATAGCGTAATGTAAGACATAGTTTTAGATGAATGTTAAATGCTATGCTATAAGAAAAAAGTGAACTGATTTATTCCCGAATTTTATTTTTAGTTTTTCTCTTCTAAGAATCTTATACGAAATATTAATGGAGACACTAGTATTTAAAACAGCCACGTAATGGTTCATTTGTCCTAGTATTAAGTTAAGAATTGTAACAGTTTGCTTAGTCTATTTTTTTAGTTAGAATTTGTCCAACTAGCATTTATGAGATTATCAAATGCTAGAATATTGACTTTATTTGATTGCATAACTTAAAGTTCTTTTAAACCGAAATATAAATCACACCGAATCGATGAAAATGTTCCGAAAAAAATATTCTTTTACATTAGTTGTCTTTGATGAAAGTTTTATTTTTCACTATTCATGTGTTATATGGAACAATACGACTGTTTTTTAATATTTATTTATTCATTAAGAATAATTGTTTCAGAAAATGAAAGAATAAAGTTTTCTTTAAAGTAACACTAGTTACTATGATGCATGAAAATGTTACGTCATAGATGGGTTAATCATATTTAATATTGTAAAACTCATATAAAAATGAACTGATGAATTATATTAAATAACATATGATGATTCTATAAGAATTTAATTGAATAAGCACAAACTTTTCAGACAGTTCTTATACATGACTGAGTCACTAAGTTTAAAATATCCTTTTACTCAAAGTTCAATTTGTTCCATGATCTAAATCATCTTAATTTGAACAAACTAAATTCATAGAAGAAATACAACAAATAAGCATCAACTCCAGTTTTCCAGGTAAAATAACAATAGTTCCAACTGAAATGATTTGTATATAACCACTATTGGTCTCATAAATTATTAGCATTCATACATGATCCGCATGTGTTAAATGTATATAAAATCAGTCGAATACATGTGAATAAATCTTTTGACTATCTAGATTATTAGTCAGACAAAACATATCCTAGTCATCAATGAGTACATGTTAATTACCACAATAGGACGAAACGGCCGTCCAGTGCTTCCAGGTTTCCAATGGTGGTCTAACATCAATCGGTTCATGACCTCAATCAAAAACTTAGTAATCTCCACAACTCTTATACTGGAAACTAGTTATAATCAACTAATTTTAAACAATGAAGCAATAAAAATATAGCTTCTTCCATATAGCCTTAAAGAATGGTGACTAGCAGTGGAATTGACAACACTCGTTTCGTCCTACTTTGAACTCCACATCTGGGTGTACCTATATCTTTTGGTTTATAATTATTTTCAGGATCCAAAAAAGTTACTTTTGCACAAGTCAGTGGCTACCTGAACTCAGTAGCTATATGGAAAACACAATGGTGTTTGAAGCAAACAGTACTTAGTTGAAGTTTCAGAGTGAAGATCACTTCTACGATGTAGGCACATCCAGTTAGTGAGTCCTAAATAGAATGGAACTCACGTTGTGGATTCCATTGCTAGCTACCCCACATCTCTGCTTAAAGTGTGATATTAATGGCTATCAAGATATTTTATTTATAGTTAAAAAATTATACTCCTTCTGAATAATCAATTTAGATCTATTTCTCTACGAAATAGTCGAATAAATTTGTTTTTCTGTTCCTGTTAAGGTACAAAATGTGTAAATGAACTGTACATTATATCGAACGTTGATTTCGTTCTTGACAGTGTACCACTGGTCTATATATTTTATAGAAATGAGACAAAACTATTCTCAAAAAATAAAACTTTAACCAGACTCTTCTATTTGATAGTTACTTAGTGAAATATATAAAGCATATTGAATATTAATCTGCATATTGTACACATGGTTTCAAATCCATCAATTGTTAAGTGAATTCACTGCTACTGTCATTATATATATATATATATATATATATATATATATATATATATATATATATATATAGACTCTAATCTGTGATCAGATTAAAAAAAGGTCAATTCTGACAAATTTTTACAAAACACATTATCTAAAAGCAATTTCGTCTGGAATTTTAATTGATAGTAAGTGGTAAATTATACAATGATTCATGTTTATAGTATGATTTATGGTTTCAATGTGAGAGGTTAGATTATAACTAAACTTCGGTTTATCTTTGATGTTTTGCTGAAGACAAAAAACAACCCATTCATATGATCGGTGTCATCAACAATATAGTCATTTTGAGTTTGATACGATCCTTTAAAAGAATATAATGAAGTAGTATTTCAGAAGAAATCTGTAACATTCATAATATGAAGGTATTATAACAAGCTTAACTGATTATTCTATCATATATTTGAAGTTACTTTGGTCTCTTTGTGATAGACAAAATTTGTTTTTAAGTCCTAATCCGTAAAAATGTTTAAGCCTGTCAAACTTTTGAGAATGATTTGTAGATTTCATGAGACGTAATAAATATATGCTATAGTATGTACCAATTGTTTGGAGCCAGTGTTTTGACTTATGTAATTGAATTAATATAGTTTATATGATGGAAACGGTAAAGCTATCTGTTTTATTCTAGTCGACTTGAAGGAACTTTGTCGTACAATAGAAATATGAATTTTAAGATTCATGATGACAAATCTCTGATCTCCGAAGTTCCTTTGAAACTGCTATAACTTGTGTGTTATTTCGTTTTTTATCGACAGCATACGTCATTTCAAGCAACCGATATTTGCTTGCTCATTTTGCTAAGTAATAGCTGCATGGACAGCCTAATTATAGTTATGATCCAGCATTCTCAAAAGTTTTTTCGATCATAGAATGTTTTAACTTTGTCTGCTATGCTTTAAAGGTGTATTTTTAAATTTAGTCGAACTCTAAGATAAACTCATTAATACTAACCTTTCTTTAGTGATTAAATGTTTAAAATAGATTCATATTTGAATGAACAACGTGTATTTGAAAAATTTGAATTTAATTCAAAAGTTGCAAAACATTTTTCTAGTCAAAAATTTGAAGGTGTAAATTACATATACCAAGTTTGTTTAGCTGAATCAACCACAGGTTTTATATATTAAGTACTTATACATGTAAAATATGATTCACGTTAGGGCTAACCCCTTCTCACATATATTTTCCGTAAGAATAGCTTGACTATTTGTTCCGTTTTGACTTAATGAAGATATATCCTACGAGTATATGATCTTACGCTTGCTTTGATAGACATCGTATCCATATCATAGTTTAAAATTAAGTTTTACCCCTATGTAGTTACTAGGGACTTCATCTGTGATTTCTTAATTTTAATATAAAAACTGTTCTTGACCTATATAGAGTACATTTCATGGATCATTTTACAGAAATGTATTCAAGCATCAGACATTGAGAAATTACTATTAATCTTAAAGTCACTATGATGTAAACTAATTTCCTATCAAATTTGTCACATAAAACGTGTGATATTCAGACTAAACCAACTTTAAGAAATAAAAATACACTTATGGACAAAAAAATAAATAAGCAAAGATGGATAGTGGTTAGCAGTGGAACCCAGAACGCGCGTTTCGTTCTATTTGGGACTCGTCAGCTGGATGTACCTGTATCTCAGAGTTGATGTCCACTCTGGATTCCACTGCTAACTACTATCCATGTTTGCTTATAAGGTTTGTGAATTAAGGTAATATCGAGACAATACGCACAGTATGCACATATTTCAATAACAGAATGATCAATTGCAGTCTTAAATTTTATTGGAAAGATTCAAGCAAAACAACACCAAGTGAAAAAAATAAATAGAGTTTAGGACATGAGAATTGTCAAAGATGTCTTTATTATGGATTATATGAATAAATTATTAATTAAAGGTGATATATTCATAGGAAATGAAAATAGTTAGTAGTAGGTAGAGTTGGACAATAAAAATATTACATAACTTGAAAATTAAATAAAATGTTCATTATATAGTTTCTTTTCCTGAAAATCGATATATCTATGTACGGGCCATTTTTTATTCTTTATCATAATATTCTTAAGAAGATTGTTTTAGAACAGACAGGTAAATACTGACCATAAAACCATTTATGACAGTGTGTAAAACCATTATCAATATGATTGTCCAATGATATTTGAAAAGATGTTTTAGTTGTTACATACTGTAAAGGAAAATCTTTCTGAGTATATGAACTTATGAAGCCATTAGAAGCAATCAGTTGTTATGTTATGAGTATGTGATAACTCACTGTTTGAAAACAATGTTCATTATGGAGTAACATTTGGAAAGTGTAAAATCTATGTAGGTTTCGTTGATTAATAGATGTCTCAAGACATTGAATTTTTTTAGATATCAAATTTTCTAATAATTTAGGAATCATTTTATTTTTTCATGTAAAAGTAAACCACTTTTAAAAGTTTCACAAATTAAAAAAACAAACGTTCAAACCGTGTCTCCTGTGAGACAGTTATCGACCATAACCAATTCATGACGGTTGCTCAATACAGTGGGTTGATTGACATCAGATATTAATAACTTTGGATTTCGGATGTTAAGCACTTCTGAGTGAAATCAAAGTTTAGAGGTCCGATTTCTGGATGCGGGGTCGTGAATGTATATCACTCCAAGATGAAGGAGCCTCCCAGTGCTTCCAGACTTAAAAACATAGGTCTAGATAATACTATGAAAATTCTATGATCTCTAAAACACACTATACTAACAATATGAATTGGTTCACACTTGAATGTGTTGTCAAAAGTGAAAAAGAATCAACCGTTACTTTTATTTTTCATAGTAAAGCAAGATTTGTTGGTATGGATCTTTTATCTTGAAGAAAGCGTTTTTCACATCTAGTGCAAGTACGAAATTGTCTTACTGTGTAACGATATTATGTCTTATGTAGTCATTTGTTAATTAATGTCCAAAATTATATGTGTTGAAGCCTTTTAGAAGGTGAAATACTTCAACGATGGTAACGAAATCGCTCATCTTCACTCACTCTTAATGATAAGCAGTTGAAAGTGGTTGAAAATTCGGTGTATCCCTATGGTTGTGGAACTGCTTGTTCTGTCAATCTATTAATATTAAAAACCGAGATATTCATATTCGGTGTTATTGTCAGGTTTTCCTGACAAACATTCGTTGTGTTTATAAAGCGTCAGTAAGAAATGTACCGCTATATTATTCTGAAACGTCATTGCTCGAGATGATCATGTCGAACGATCACATAGATCATACGGCCGAATGAGCTAAAATATATCATTCTCAAAGTAGAAGTCGGTAGCTACTTTATTTTAGTTTTCTGTCATACTGTGAGATGGTTCGCAACCGATTTCATTGGCTAATATTCATTCACTGTTTTTCCACCTTTATACCTTGAGTTTTAAAAGTACTTTAATTTAACTCTTCATGGAATTAATTGATTTTTTTGTTGAATCATATTTTCTATGCCTAACGTCTTTTCCTACCACTAACACTTACCACTTCAACTAGTCTGGAATTTTTCTTGAGAATTTTTTCTCTGGGCTCAAGTAGTCTATCAACTTGAACCGATGAATATCTAAGGAAGTTTTTACGATGGTTATGAGAGATTAAAAAGTGGAACAAACCTTATTGATATTTTCATAAATGTATTTTAACTAAACTATATCACTTTAAGTTTTTGTAGAGAACTATTCACTCTCTTAAAGGGGTAGCCTTCCAATAATCAATGGAGGCAAACATTTTACTTACCACTTCCTACATTACAAAATAATTTTAGTTTATACCTAATGTGATACGTCATACAGGATGCGTCACATAACTATTTGTTTCAACTTTAATTACAGCAAAACAAATCTAGAGCAGGAACACACACGTTCTATTATAGAAAATAATGCATTTATCTTGTAATATAAATAAACGAGATTTAAACATCTATAACATATATAAATATATTGTTCCCACCCAGCTTCACCAATGAATGTGACCAAATGTTCTAATGATATATGAGTTTGAAGTAACATAACAGTTTGCCACCAGTGAGCAGATATAGATTCGAGTTTTCATGAAGCAATAAATTAACGGTATTTCTGTCTCCTATTAATTTCATACAGTTGCTGTCACGGTATATAGAATCAAAACATAGTGTACATAGATTTTTACATTAAACGTATAAACATTATACATAATGATAATTTGACTGAGTGCATATAGGAAAGAAAGAAAAACAGGCAAGTTTTTATCTCTTTGTATGTATGCATTTCTTTTTATCAAGCCTATTAGTTTCATATACCCATTCCGATAATAATAATAATAATACATTTGATTCATTCAGTTACTTGGTAACCAAAACTAAATTACAACTTGACTCTTTGTTCATTTATTTCATCTTTATTAATTTCATTAGCTTGATCAAAATCAGTTGTTAATTCGGAATATTCCCAAAAACAAGCAACAAAACATATTTCCAATTATTTTAACTACCAATACTTTAATTGTTATTTGATAGTATCCATTTATAAGATATTTACTATTTTATCTTGAAAAAAAATCAATTATTCAGATCCACTTACAAAAAGGGATTAATTAATGTTGAATCATTTACAGATTCAACATTATTATAATCATAAATTGAATGTAACAAGTATACGCCTTTAATAAAATGTTTTCTTTGCTTTTTGTTTTTTATCAACATAATTACAGATATAGATCAGTGAATTGTATTACAGTTTAAGTAAACAAGAAATAGTTTAGAAAACTATTCACTTGTTAACTTGATTCCAATGGATAAGTTTTTTGAATAATCAATAATATTCTACATTAATGTTTGGTATACACCATGTTATTTGATACTGAAGGTTTATTAAAATTATTGTAGAATTAATGGATTGTCACTAAGAGTAAAATATATATCGTACTATTGTGAAATACATAGCCAGATATTGACTTCAGTGTAACTGTCCACATTAAGACTTGAACATAGTGTTTAATTTGTTTAATACTAAAACGCTGTTCATTACGTTAGTAAGTCTAGGTAAACACCAGTTTTTTTTAAGGATTCAATTACAGCTAGTTGATGATTCTTAAACAAAGTGAAAAACGAAATTACTCATAACTTCCTACTTAAAATCTGGTTTGAGTCTCAAATTAAACATCACTAATGTATGAATACACTCAGCTGATGAATACCAAATAGATTGAACATTCCACTGTTAAGCACCATCCATATATTCTGTTAAAAAATTAATCATTATTATATTAAACATAGTTTTACAGTGAAAAATATACTACAATAATCTTTCTTAACGTTTGTTTCATGTTCACAGTAAGTACAACCTAGTTAATTATTAGATAATTATGATGCTTCTACAATCCTTATCTATTATTTTTATAAATCAGTTTTTGGCTTGTAAAATTCATTTTTTTTACCATAAATTTACACTTTGTAGTGCGATTGTACAAAACTAGAACTAAATATATGAGAAAAGTCTAGAAACAATAGAACTGATAGGGAATCCAAACTATGACTCATTTATTTAAAGATTATTAGAATATAAGAAAACCATATAGTTATCGTGGTGAAAAATCACTTCATTGGGGAGGACCAATATATTCTGTAATGCAAAATTATAGAATTCCTTTATAAAATGAAAAAATCACACATTAAATACTTCATTCACAAATCTGTCGATTGTCTTTTACATTCTTCATGATTATTCCGATTACGCGATTCCTTTATGTTTTCTTCGGTTAAATTTTCTCAAATTTCTTTTGACAGGCATTCCACTTCTGATTAGTGGTGAAGATTTGTAGTTCAGATGGATGATTTCGATGAACTTTTGTTCTCTGAACTGAATGGTTTGGCCGTGGAGCTTTCATCGTTCTTCTACACGACATCATCAGCACAAACTTTAAGTAGAAGTAAAGTGTTCGAATTTCTCTACATGTGGTTCACGGCTTGTCCTGTACACCTAAATGTTGTTTAGTTCTTGTTAATCTTAAACCTGTCATTGTGTACCCCACTGTTCGACTCACTTCTACGTGAAGTTTGTGTCATTCAGAAGAACGATGAAAGCTCCACGACTAGACCATCCAGCTCAGAAAACAAAACTCCATCAAAAATCTTCTGATTGGTCTTATATACTACTTATATCGGTCAGCATAAATAGCATACACCACATAATGACTGAGACAATTTTAATATAACATTTTCTTGATGTCTGTATGTAAATCAAACGAAAAACTTTAGAATAAAATAACCATTCATTTGATATGAATCACTTCAAATACTTATGATGTTTATTTTTCTACAGACTCAGGCACTACTCTATTGAGTACCCTTCTAAATGTTCAATCAGCAAAAGAACTTTATTTCAAGTAAGATTTAGCTGTTTAAGTATATTAATTGACAGTCAGTTTTGCGAATGAAAATCGTTGAATAAATACCAAAAAAGATATGAAAGGTAACTTTTAATAGCAAATCATTTTCAATTTTTAAAATATTTATGGACACATAAAGATCCTTACTAACTTACTGACTGTTATTTAGATAATAGAATAAAGGAGTGGTTGTTCTGAAGAAACATTGGTAGATGAAGGTCGCTTAATAATGAACTACCTTTTTATTTATTTAATTATTCATATTGTAAAGGACTAATTCATAATTATTATCATGGAATTTGTCTATTTTAGACATATGGTTCATCACAAAACGTTTACAAATAACATGTTAGTTTATCAATTTGATCCCTAAGGTCACACAAAACACAATAATGTTGATTTGTACTCCTACTTGTTAATCCATAATTTGATATGGCCACATCATCAAGCCAGAATGTGTAGAACTTATTTATCATGGACGTTTTAAGAAAGTGAAACCACGTGTTGTAGATTGACATTGTTCTGTTTTGTTTTTAAATAAACTTCGTTTTTTCTAATGTCGGAATTATATTTATCGCTTAACAGAATAAGATTGTTTGATGACTTCTTTAGGAGGCGGTTTATTGTTTACATAAGCAATTGATGAACTATCAGTGACTTGTATGCGTACTGAATTAATTTTTTTCAAGTGATGCCTCTTTAGTACACTCAGTTTAAGGGGTTGATGTTCTAGTCAACAAGTATGTCATTCATGCCAATTTCAGTTACAAATGTGACTTACATATTAAACTTCATTTCTGTAAGTTGATTGTCAAGTGATATGATTCATCACTAAAATAAAAATGATCCGGAACCATTATATAACTGTATGTAAAAACACTTTGTATATCAATATGTTATATATATAATAGTACAACTTTGACAGATGACATATGAGAAAATATATTTCCTCAGCTCAACTATCTTGATGACATAACATCAAAATGACTATTTGAAATTTACCGACCCCCTATAGTTTCCGCATTACGAATAAACAACAGTGTATGTCATAATTAACTAGTATTGGTATAAATACTGAATACATTCACTGGAATCTTTTATGTTGCCACATAAGTTTATGGCGATTGAATGGAAAAACTTTGATTAATTTTCTTCTCCAACACTTGGAATTACATTTCACACAAAACAACAAGAATTGGATGGAACTAGAAAAAAAGACCCAGGACAGAGTGGGTTGGAGAATGCTGGTCGGCGGCCTATGCTCCATTGGGAGTAACAGGCGTAAGTAATTAAGTAAGCATTACCTAAACTGAACTGATGCATGGTTTCAATCTATCAGTAACAATTAGTATTTATCAATAAAAAAACAATAGAATATTATTTGCAACAGTCTGTATATTTATTTTTACTAAAATAGTGAATCTAAGACGAAACTTTTGAGTGTAAATATCAGCATTAAACTGTGCGCATATTTACATGTAACTCCGCCTGGAGTCCCTTTCCGGGGGCTACTGCCGGTCCCAAGCCCGGATAAAGGAGGAGGGTTGGGCATGGGGTTAGCGACCCCATCCCGTAGAAAACTAACTCGCTAAAAAAACGCCAACCAGAAAAAATTATTCAAACCATTTAAACTCTGCCCTGGGAGTCAGGAGGTCTTCGTTTAGAAGAATCATGACTCCTCACGATGAAAGCCGAGTTTCTTCGGAAGTCACGAGGCCGATGCCCCTTCTGACAACCAGAGCAACCATTTATTTAGGTACATGGAATGCTCGCACAATGTGGGAGACTGGGAGAGTTTTCCAAGTTGCTGCAGAAATGAGGAGATACAATTTGGAGGTGCTTGGGATCAGTGAAGCACATTGGACGCAAGTTGGACAACAACGACTAGCTTCAGGGGAGCTGCTGTCATACCCCGGACATGAACAAGAAAATGCTCCACATACACAAGGAGTTGCATTGATGCTGTCCAAACAAGCACGAAATGCACTTATAGGATGGGAATCTCATGGACCAAAGATCATCAAAGCCTCCTTCAAAACAAAGAAAACGGGAATTACAATGAAGGTCATCCAATGCTACGCGCCTACCAATGACTACAATGAAGACGCTAAAGATCAATTCTACGATAGGCTGCAGTCAATCGTCGAGAAGTGCCCAACAAAGGACCTGACTATTCTGATGGGAGACCTAAATGCCAGGGTTGGAATTGACAACACCGGATATGAAGAGATCATCGGACGACACGGACTGGGAGAAAGGAACGAAAATGGTGAGAGATTTGCAAATCTATGTGCCTTCAAGAAACTGGTCATAGGCGGGACTATATTCCCACATAAACGCATACACAAAACCACATGGACTTCACCGGATCACTGCACACAGAACCAAATCGACCATATCTGCATCAACAAAAAGTTCAGGAGGACGATGGAGGACGTGAGAACAAAGAGCGGAGCTGATATAGCATCAGATCATCACTTGCTGGTCGCCAAGATGAAATTGAAACTCAAGAGGCACTGGACAACGGGGAGGACAATATCACAAAAATTTAATATGGCTCTTCTTCGGGATAATGACAAACTCAATGAATTCAAGATAACCCTCAGCAATAAGTTCCAATCCTTTCATGATCTACTCAATGGAGAAGGAACTACTATGGAGAGCAACTGGAAAGAGATAAAAGAGGCAATCACTTCAACATGTCATGAGGTTCTGGGCCAAAAGAAGCACCATCACAAGGATTGGATCACGGTCGATACACTGGATAAGATTCAAGAAAGGAGGAACAAGAAAGCAGCAATCAATACCAGTCGAACAAGAGCAGAAAAAGTCAAGGCACAGGCTGAATACACAGAAGTAAACAACGAGGTGAAGAGGAGCATCAGAACTGACAAACGTAAATATGTGGAAGATTTAGCAATGACGGCGGAAAAGGCTGCCAGAGAAGGAAACATGAGACAACTGTATGAAACAACAAAGAAACTCTCTGGAAATCACCGTAAACCAGAACGACCAGTGAAAAGCAAGGAAGTCAAGATAATCACCAATATTGAAGAACAACGAAACAGGTGGATAGAACACTTCAAAGAACTCTTGAATCGACCAGCCCCACTGAACCCACCCAACATCGAAGCAGCACTCACGGACCTCCCAATTGATGTTGGCGCACCGACAATTGAAGAAATCAGCATGGCTATCAGACAAATAAAGATTGGCAAAGCAGCACGACTAGACAGCATTCCAGCAGAGGCACTGAAAGCAGACGTAGCGGCAACTGCAAGGATACTCAAAACTCTCTTCAGAAAGATTTGGGATGAGGAACAGGTACCAAAAGACTGGAAAGAAGGACTTCTGGTCAAAATACCAAAGAAAGGCGATCTCAGCAACTGTGACAACTACAGGGGAATCACTCTTCTTTCAATACCAGGAAAAGTCTTCAACAGGGTGTTGTTAAACAGGATGAAGGACTCCTTAGACGCCCAACTTCGAGACCAACAGGCAGGATTCCGTAAGGATAGATCGTGCACAGACCAAATCGCAACTCTACGGATCATTGTGGAACAATCAATTGAATGGAATTCATCACTCTACATCAACTTCATCGACTACGAAAAAGCATTTGATAGCGTGGACAGAACAACCCTATGGAAGCTTCTTCGACACTACGGCGTACCTAAGAAGATAGTCAATATCATACAAAATTCCTATGATGGATTAAACTGCAAAATCGTTCATGGAGGACAGTTGACAAAGTCGTTCGAAGTAAAGACCGGTGTCATGCAAGGTTGCTTACTCTCACCCTTTCTCTTTCTCCTGGTGATCGACTGGATCATGAAGACATCAACATCTGAAGGGAAGCACGGGATACAGTGGATAGCTAGGATGCAATTGGATGATTTAGACTTCGCAGATGATCTGGCTCTTCTATCGCATACGCAACAACAAATGCAGGAGAAGACAACCAAAGTAGCTGCAGCCTCAGCAGCAATAGGTCTCAATATACACAAAGGGAAAAGCAAGATTCTTCGATACAACACAGCATATACCAATCCAATCATAACTGACGGAGAAGCTTTGGAAGATGTAAAAACCTTTACATACTTGGGCAGTATCATCGATGAACAGGGTGGATCTGATGCAGATGTGAAGGCACGGATTGGCAAAGCAAGAGCAGCATATTTACAACTGAAGAATATCTGGAACTCAAAACAATTAGCAACCAACACGAAAAGTCAGAATTTTCAATACAAATGTCAAGACAGTTCTACTGTATGGGGCGGAAACCTGGAAAACTACGAAATCCATCGTCCAAAAGATACAGGTGTTTATTAACAGTTGTCTACGCAAAATACTTCAGATCCGCTGGCCGGACACTATAAGCAACAACCTACTGTGGGAGAGAACAAATCAGATCCCAGTGTAGGAAGAAATCAGGAAGAAGCGCTGGAAGTGGATAGGACACACATTGAGGAAAGCACCCAACTGCGTCACAAGACGAGCCCTCATATGGAATCCTCAAGGTCGAAGGAGGAGAGGAAGACCAAAGAATACATTACGCCGAGAAATGGAGATAGATATGAGAAAAATGAACAAGAATTGGATGGAACTAGAAAAGAAGACCCAGGACAGAGTGGGTTGGAGAATGCTGGTCGGCGGCCTATGCTCCATTGGGAGTAACAGGCGTAAATTAATAAGTAATATTTACATGTCTAGTCCTAAATAGAATAGAAGCATATATCGGATTCCACTCCTTATAATTAAATATCTATATTGAGACAATTCATCCAGAATGTGAGTGTTATTAAAGACTGATAGTTCGAAGGCCGATCACCTGTAAATGTACATTAAGAAAAAAATTTCCACTCATTTTTACACCAAAAATGACCAAGTTATTTTATATTTACAAATGCGATTTATCACAGTTAACAGTGGGATGCAGGACGAAAGACACTTAAATAATAAAGTGAGATTTTTTCACCTCTTTATAATATACCTACTTGAAGAAATATTTTTTCTTGTTTCTGTTCTTTTGATATTGTTTCTTGATTAGATCACTTAAATCGATTCCATGCTCTCATTCATTCATTCATTCATTATTATTATTATTATTATTATTGAATTATTTGCTCAGAAATTTAAACTAAAGATTTCGATACCTAATCTTATTTATTTTCAGATTGTCTTTTTTTCTCTTCATACCTTTAAGGTCAACCTCTTTAGAAGATAAACTCAAAGCAAAAATGCACCAATAAATAGTGATGTCTACATACCTCTCTCTCTCTCTCTCTCGATATATATATATATATATATATATATATATATATATTCATAATTGTGACTTTTATCTCCTAAGTATTCCCCTGATTTATTACCTTGTTCATCTATCTATTTATATATTTATATTTTTTATCTTTTCAGAACTTTTGAACTGATAGTTTTGTATGTATGCTAAGTTATGTGTTGTTGTTTTTTTATATTCTCAATGAAGATATTATACTGTTAAATGAGTATACTGCAAGATCATTTCAACTAATGACAATCATACACACATACACGTACACATCAACAGATATTTAGTTCACTGATTGTACAAATAAATATTGTGTCCACATAAAGTTATGACAAAATGTTAATAATAATAATAAAGAATAATAAACATATATGAGAGACTTAAGTCAATTGTAAGATTCAACGTGTTCGTTTCAATATAATATATTTTCATTCAAGGAAAGGTGAATCGATCATGACTATTTAGCTCATTTTATTTTCTATTTATTCTATATTTATTCCTAATTTATTGTTTATTTTACTAAAAGAGAACAATAGCCCCTTGTGTTTTTATTACTTTTATTATTTTTGCTATTCGGAACAAATTGTTATCTGTTTAAATGTAGAATACTTTAAAAGAAAGATTACTGAATCATAAGTTTTTCATGGGTCATGGCAAATGTTATTAGTAGCCTTCTCAATTGTACGTCATGGTACTTCAAATATTTCGACTTTTATTCATTTACAAGTTACGAAAAAGAGATGTTCATTTAAATTGTGACATTCAACATTATATATTTAAGTTTGTTTCACCGGTCCAACTATTTTACGAAGTTAAATGCAATACAAAATGTCGTATTGGTTTAAAGTGGAAATTGTGACCTCTTCCTTGTAAACTTGATATGTATTTTAATGTTGAAGAAATTGTATCATCTTTACTTATCGAGTTTGATAGACAGCTGTCTCAGAAACTATTATGTCCCGATAAGCATAATGAATGGTAACTTTTGGGATCCATTTATGGACCAATAATATACGTAAATTCTAGCTAAAATCTCCATATTCATTTCCTTCTTATTATGAGCTTTATTTTGACCTATGAACTACTGTTCTACGATTTACCATTCTTGAATTATGCCCAGTCTATTAATCACAACCTCCCACATTCACAGCCACATTTGGCCAAATTTTGTACAAATGTTGTTTCCTATTTTATGGCACGATGTGGTCTGTCTGGTTGGTATATAAACCCAGTATGCTTGAAATAAATGATTCATATTGCAGAGGCTGAGATTGGTGTTGTGGACTTAGGTGGCTGGGCTAGGCAGGAACAAGACCAATAAGGACTCTAGACCGCTCGCACGGGTTTTATGCGTCATTGTACCGATTGATAATTCACTGCTCTATAATTGGCGGTATCATTGCGTTATATATTAAGAGGGCACACAGGCCATAAATTATAACAGAAACAATCGAGTAAAGTTAGATATGAATACATTTGCATGTCTGTTCAGTGGTCTGGAGGCTAAATATTTGGACGTGAGATGGAAGTGCCTGAATTCAGTTCCTGAATGCAAAATTTTAGATAAACACTACAGAACAGTAACATACCAGGATGAAACGTCCGTCCAATGCTTTCAGATTCTCAATAGTGTCCCAACTATAATCAATTCGCGATCTAACCTATGTCGATTGAACAACAATCTTCACATATCTCTTTATACAATAATGTGTATTTGTCGAATATTTTCAAAACTAATCTATATATATGTATTAAAAACAAATATGATTTCTTTATCTTTTCATTCACCTTAATTTAATAAAAACATAATCTCAATAATTGAGATCATGAGTTGATTGGAGCTAGACCACCATGGAAAACCTGGAAGCACTAAGTGGGCGTTTCGTCCTATTGTGGGACTCCTCAATAGTGCGCATCCACGATCCAGCCTCACGAGATTTGAACCTAGGACCTATCATTCTCACGCCAGACGCTTAACCAACTAGACCACTGATCGGGCATCCAATAGGACGAAACGGCCGTCCAGTGCTCCCAGGTTTTCCGTGGTGGTCTAGCTTCAATTGACTCATGATCTGAATTATTGAAATTACTACAATCTCCACAAAACCCCTTCTGATTCTAAAAAACATAATCGTCAATAATAACAGACAAATAAAATCATTTATACCCTCTCTCATAATGTTTCATGGAATCAATATTTTAATTATAGTAATATAATTAAATATTTTTTACAAAAGATCACATTTCACTTCGTTGCTTAATAAATAACAAGCTTATAAAATGACACGAGAAAATTATACAATCAGAATGTGATAATTTTTTCTTCAAACTATTCATTTCATTAGAAAGGTATTGAAATTTGACACTATTTTTCTATGATGACTTTGAGAAAAGTATCATTTTTTTTCTATAAATATCTACACTACCAGTAATATTGTAGTGAGTGAACACTCAGGTGGGGAAGACCAATTTATTCTTTATTACGAAATTAGAGCGTGTCTTCATAAAATCTGAAAATCATACATTAAGTGCTTCATTTGCACATCTTTCATCAATTGTCCTTCACATCATTTGTGATTCTTCCAATACTGTTTCTATTCCAATTTCTTTCTGTTTTGCTTTCAGTTCCCTTTAGTTCAATTCTCTAAAATCTCTTTTGATAGACATTCTATTACTGATATCCATCACCATAAGTAGCATATATCACGATATGATGTATACGTAGTTTAACGCATAAAATGCATATGATCATGAATATTTACAATTTAAATACGTTAAAACATAACTCTTATTAGGATAACAACAGTTCATTTGGCGAGACTATAATTTATGAACAAGCCAATCACATTAAATATTTTACAGGTCATGGATTTTGACCCAAAATTTATTCACTCATTTGGATAAATACCATTTTGGCATTATAGCTGATATCAGTTCGTGATGAAAACATGAAGTGCAATTCTTAACCCTAACTATAAATCTTAATCCTAATTCCTCACACTAACATACAACCCTCATTTAACCCTGGTAAATAGGTGGATATTCCAAGGTCATTTTAGCGTTGCTCAAAAAATGATCAAAAATTAGTCTTTCCGTTCACGTTTACTAGCAACACAATTACAAATCATTCGTATCCGGGATTAGATTTTGTTATTACTAATTACTTAATTTAGTAAGAATATTCCGCTTTACTTCAAATTTTGGTATTTTGCAGATCAAATTTTGTGGCTCCGTCATAAAATTATAGCGTAAACGATGGTTGTGAAGATTTTTAGAACCAGTTGAATCCTATCAATCTTGTCACCATACGGTCAATAGATTGACTAACGCAACATTCAGTGCTCCATGTTGAGAATATGTAAGGGTTTTGTAGATAGTCTGTTAGAAACCCTGATTGGTGTATGTTTCGTGTTATTGATCACTCATCTACACAATCTACCTGTAATCTCGGGCCATACGGGACTCAAATACCCTTTCTCAATAAACAAACAGTCACAAATATTCCACTCCTGTAGGACGTCAATTATGATCCGAACTTCTCAATAGTTGTCTCAGACTGTGACGTCGAATGACATGGGTTCAAAAACTACACAGAACACCGATTCCCCCAAGTTTACAAGTACACGATATGGATGGACTCAAACCTAACCCAATGCATTGTGTCCAGCCAAAAACATTCAAGCACGTAACACTATTAAATCCAAATCATTGTTTCATCTTATTAAATATATTTCAATGCATTTTTTCCTTGAACAATGAATTGTTTTGAATAATCACTAATACTTTGTATACATGTTCTTTGTTAAAGATCATATAAAGAACTGTTTCATACATCATAAAATGCATTTTATGTACGATTTTTTTGTAAAGGCCACCAAAATAGTATTTCATCTCCTGACCAGCTGCAACATGTACCGATGAGATGACGAGAAATCATTACCAGATTAATTTTGTTTATCATTATCATTCTTTTTTTGTTACCGTTTATACAGTGTAATCCACCATGCGATTACTGCTTGGATAAAATCAATCCTGACTGTAAATGAATATTTTAATAAGTTTTATCAATCTATTATTTGTAAACGTGTATAAAACATTTAAATAAATCTAATAGAGAAACAAACCAATGGGACTCGTATGAATTAGAAATTGGATTCAATAGAGTGATTGCTGTAAATCAGGTATGAAAAAGCGATCTTTTTTTCTCTAGTTTCATTCACCCATTCATATTTAACATTTTTAAATCCTGAAAATATATAAATGTTTTGTCAGTATAGCGTGATACGACTTATTTCCTATCATGAAATAGAAATTGTACCTTTGTCAAGTTATTATAATGATCCCTCATACTTTCTTGTATGCCTTAATATAAAACACTTAATACAAGAATATGTAGTTGGCATTCAGCGTTTATTATTGACTGAATGAACATGTGTATAACTATTGAAAAAAGGGCTGTAATGGATATCGGCTTTATCCTGGTAAGAAAACTTTCATCAGCAACCATTATCGACAATACACGAGAGTAAGTATAAAACCTTTAGATCTCATGACGAGTGCAAAACTATTAGGTTCATGAGTTGACACTCCTAACTTAAACAATCTTTGATATGATCCAAGTATCTTCCAAGGTAATCAGTAATGTCTGTCTTATTTTCAACGTAATTTATTTGAGGCTTTCTTACCAATTTCAGGATCTTAGGTTTATCTCCATATTTGACAATACAACACAAATTGAAACTGATGTTCATCATATAATCCATTTGTTTCCTATAAAGAATTTTCTATTGTTTTGCTCAAAGTACACCCGAAGTACCGAAATTACCTGATGATTAATTTAAAAATGTAGTTGTGATTGCATGAAGTGTAAATTAATTGGACTAATTTTAGAAAAAATTACAATTATCGAATATAAAAACATGTAATGAAATCACAGAAACATTTTCACCTTAGTTCACGATATTAAATCAACTGCGAAAACCTCGGTCTTATAGGAAGTCATTCGTAGCTGGAATAGTTCAGTAATCACATTTCCGACTAGTGAGCTGAGTGACAGAATTATTACATGGAATGTCAGCGTTCTGAAGATTGCGAGTACATCATGTTAATGGTCTCCATATAGCACGAAACCTAGATCAATCTGGGTTTCAAACAGACTATCTACAAAACCTTTACATATTCGTAACATGGTGCACTGAATGTCGCGTTAGTCAATCTATTGACCGTATGATGACAAGATTGATAGGATTCAACTGGTTCTAAAATTCTTTGCAAACATAGCATCATTGATCAGGCAATTGTAAATTACTTCTCATTTATCGACCTATATTAATATGTTTTATAACAAGGGAGACGTCTACTCAGTATTCTAAAGATTTTGGCCCATAAACTCAAATGATGACAATAAGAAAAGAAGTTTATCAAATCTACATACCTTTACAACATAGTCCCCATTATATATATATGGTGATGTGTAAGTAGGCTTTGTAGTTTATTTTATTTTATGCTTATGGATGACCTACGAAAAATATATTCTACCATCGTTTATGCTCTAAATAATGTTTATTTATTTTGAGCCAAGTAACTCTTGCACTAAAATGTGTCATTTTAGCCATATGAAATGATCAACTTTATTGATCTCTTACTATTTGTGCTGATATCTCTGTGATATTAGCTTTAGTTAAACAATCTGGTTAATATGAGTACTTGTTTACGTTCACTAACAGGATTCATATGGATTCAAGCGATAAGTAGAAAATAGATAAAATTGGTTCAAAACTTCCTATTTAACAATCTGTACTATAATAAGTCACGATCACTTTTCAGTTGTGTCTTTAGATAACTAAAGGGTGACAATATGAAATATGCAATATTGCATGTAGAAGAGTTTCTTAATTAATCTCATTATTTACTTCTCATAAACAGATCCTTTTAGTGAAAAGTACTTGGTTCAAGTTTTATTATGAAAAATAACACTGGGATCCTGATACATTCAACTGAGGAGTCTTAAAAAAAACGAAACATTTGTTCTGAATTTTACATATAGCTATTATCCATCTATTTGAAATTTATAGTCTAAATTCTATGTACTCCCTAATTCTTTTTGGGATTTTTTTGCCTTTTACGAATTACTATATATATATATATATATATATATATATATATATATATATATATATATATATATATATATATATATATATATATATATATATATATATATATATAGTAAGAGATCATCTAGAAACAAAATCCATACAGTTTTTGTCTCCATTTTGTCATTAAAAAAGTACAGTTGCATATTCATTAATTTTTAACATAAAAATAACCACACAGTAATTAGATAATAAACATGATAATGTATGATTTTATTAATGAATAAATACCAGGTGAAATTGTCATACATGAATTCATAGAAATGTTTCCAATGTGATTTGTTTCTATTTTTATTGTAGGTAATTAATTAAAAATACTAACAACATTTCTCCATTATACATAATCACTTATTATATGTAGTTATTCATTAAAACAATGTATAAATGAGTGATGATTTATTGCTATACATGTATTGTCTTATATAACAGTATATAGTTAAATAAATCATGAAATAAAGTTACATTTTTTTATGTCTAACTTTTATTAGTTTGTTAGTGTGAAATGATAAATAGATTGTTTTACAATAAAATTCAACTAGCATGAATTTTAGATAAAGGTTTGTTTTTACAATTGATCGATCACTGGGTGGTGATCGATGTCATGTATGTCAAGTCTTTCTTAGTGTAGATTGAATCCTATCAACCAAGTTGCAATGTTGCCGCAAGTCTAGGTGACTCGACGTTGCGTGAACTATGTTGAGATAAGATGGTGTTTGGAGGTAGTCAATAGGAAAGCCGGGGTCTGGGTTACCTGTCACTCGGCACTCAACAGCAAGGTGCATCTGTAATCTTGAGGAAACTGATGCTTCCTTATGGATTCGACCCCGTATCACCCAGGTTCACATTCAGAGACGTTACTACTAAGCTATCCGGGATGCGACTGACCTCCCGTAGGACTTGAATGTATTTACAGTTGATTGATCATTGGGTGGTGATCAATGTCATGTATGTCAGCGTGTATGCCAAAATAATGCAATCAACGCCGAGTCACCTAAACTGGTGGCAACATTGCAAATTGTTCGATAGGATTCGATCTACACTAATAAGGACCTGACATACATGATATTGATCACCACCCAGTGATCAATCGATTGTAAATACATCTAAGTCCTATAGGACGTCAGTCTCTGAATGTGAAGCTGGGTGATACAGGATCGAATCCATAAAAAAGCCTTAGTTCCCTTAAGATTACAGATGTATCTTGCAGACGAGTGCCAAGTAGCAGGAAACCTAAACCCAGGCTTTCCTTGTGACTACCAACAACCAAAAACTTAAAGCTTTGTTTTGCTGATTACCATTAAACATTAATTAATCCAGAATTAAAGTATATACATGAAAGGAAATTTTGTCCAGATTGCTGATTTTCCTCATTGAATTCTTGTCAATTGAATCTCAATCAATAATGTTGGATCAAAGTTTGTGAAATAATAGCAAATTAAAAGAATATTTGAATATGAATGCAATAACATCTAAGTGAATGATGATCAACGGTTGATATAACGTCAACAGAATTGATAAAATTTAATTCCTAAAAATCGAATGGTAAATAACTGAAATATTCATCTTTAAATAAATAATGAGTTTTATGAGAAATCCGAAAAGAAAATGGTTCATGTCATTTATATTATGAACAATCTCTGAAAGTTTCTCCATAATCTTAACCAAGATTCATGAAATTTAGTCACAATATGTTTATATTTATTTAAATATCATCGCACTATCCTATACTCTACTAGTTAGTCATCACCAACCAAATAGCCTTATGCATCAGTCGTCTCTAATAATTTTCGTTAACTGCATTAGACCATCTGAAGTTAATGTCTTGTAAATGTACATTTTATGCATAATACATATAGAATAACACAATGGTCTTCCGAATTATTAATAACTAATTAAGGTTCTTTTTTCTATTTTACAAATTATTGTATTCCTGTTAATCAAATATCAGCCAGAATTGTTTGATCAAAATTGTGTCATTACTACAATGAGCTACTAGTCTGTTCACTATCAGAAAATGAATTATTGATAGATGAATTGTACTAAAGATTTCGAAACATGATGTGGCAGAAAAATATCAACGGAATCCAGATGACGAACGTCGGTAGCTGACCGATGTGCACTGATATATATAATGTTAATTAAGAAAATGCTTGAACAGATTACCATCTATTTCAACAATAAAACAGTGAGAAAATTTGTCAGCTTAACAAGAAAAAATAATTTGTGTGCGTTCTATAACCCTTACGTTTCTTCTACCGTTCAAACAAACTTATTGATTTTGCCAAAAATTTTCCTTTGACATGAATAATTTTATCATTATAAGTTTCTTTATTCTCATGCTCTTTTAAAATGACAGGTAAAAGATCGATTAATCCATATATATATATATATATATATATATATATATATATATATATATATATATATATATATATATATATATATATAAACAAAGGTGTTTTTTCAGAAAGATCATATGTTTATAAATACTATTTTTCACGAAATGGCTGAGAATGAAAATATGAAGAGAATGTGCTTCGATTGCTTAGTTTTCATAACCTTGTTAAAATTAAAATATTAAAATAAACTTTGTTGTAGTAATGAACAAACAACTTGTGAGTAAATAATATTTTATCAGTATGGAAGTTATAAAGATTGTTGAACTTTGATTGAGATAATCATATCCGATTATTGTTAGACCACTGTTGAAAGTCTCGAAACAATGGATGTTTGTTTCTTTTCCTTGTATGGGACTTCTCAGTGGTGACTAACTCCGAGAGGTAACTTCTGTTATCTTCTATTAAGAAGATATGATTAGTGGATTTTAAATGTGTTTGGTCTGAGACAGTTGCTTACCGAAGACAATGGAAGATGGTTGCGCAATATGTTGGATTGGTTGAAGTTAGACATTACTATCGTTGGATGTCGGCTCACTGGTCTAGAGGTTAAGCGTTCGCTCGTGAGACAGAAAGTCGTGGGTTTAAATCCCGCGTGCCGGATCGCGGATATGCACTACTACGAATTCCGACACTAAAACGAAACGGCCATCCAGAGCTTCCAGGTTTCCAATGGTAGTCTGAAAATGATTGATTCATGATCTCAACAGGAATAAAATATTTTAATAAATACGCCATCTGGGATTGACATATTGAGCTTAGTGTTAGTGTTGATTTCAAACAGAATAACTGAATGTTCAGTACATGAAAACTATAACTAATGTCTTTTGCACGACCAGTGAAGACGTCGTAATTTAAAAGTAAATTAACTAGACTAGCCACTTAGTATTTTATCTATTAATTCATATGCTCTTGTAAAGCGAAGATTATCATCAAATGTTCTGAATATTCTCATTTTGGGACTGAGAACACTCACACTGTGGTGATAATATAATTCGCTGATGTACGTACTGCCTTCTTATATGTATATTAAAATCTGCAGTTCTTCTTTTTTCCAACATTACTGTTACTATCATTCACATATCTTATGAATCTTGTAAATTCAAGGAATTAAAAATGACACACCTCACCCTATCACTTTCTATTTCATTCATGGCACTCTATATGTTAGTTGATCTTCGACCAAACATTTGATCTTATTCACAGTTATACTAATGCTTCGGTCATTCTATATCAATGATACTTATGCTGACCATTATTTTCACGATTTTAAATGATCAACAACTTTATTCATGATAACATTACATATAAGAAATGTCAGCAGTAACTATTCTATTTATCAAAAATCTTTGATTCATCTGTTGTAATTTTAGACGGTGTTAGCCTCAAACATGACTGGTTCTTTTTTTTGAAGTATTAATTCCAGTGCATAACCGTAGAATTTGATGTAAAGTTATTATTACAAATATACTTCATTCATTTATCTGTGTTTTTAAAATTAAAACTAATTACTTAAAGTGAGATTATAATTTATGAACGACCTTTGAGAGACTTTAAAGTAACGTTCAGAATATCTACCTACTAACTAGGGCCAAATGAATGTTTTAAAACAGTGTAAAGGATAAGGATTGTGATTTACGGTTGATGGTCATGGATAGGGATTAGATTTAGGTTTTTATCCTGAACTGACATCAGCTAACATGTCAAGACGCTATTTAGTCAAATGGATAAAGAATTTAGCGCCTAAATCCAGGACCTGTTATCATATATTTGTTTGGTTCGTCTACAAATTATATTCTCTCCATTACTTAATATATATAAATAGATATCTTTGTGTTAAATTGCTTAGTTTTAATCTTATTTATGAATATGCTCTAAAATGTTAATTTAATTTTAATTATAGACGAATGATTTGAGTTTTTGTCGAACTCAGAAAAGAACATTCTAAATAAGCTACGTAAAATATTGTCACTTTTTCAAAAACTGTAAATATAAACAATCATATTTGGAATCCAAAGAAAGTATTTATTAAAAATAATTTATGTTCGTTTTCGAAATCTAATTGATACATTTTGCACGGGTCTCACTTGGTGATGAGATAAAAGTTAGGAAATGAAAACAACTGAGCATAAATTGATGGTTGTTTTACCTTAGCTCAATCTCCATAAAACAGCAAGCAGCCACTACCCACATCAGATTAAATTAAGAACCTCTGTATTTTCGAACTCGTTGGTGATTGTCTAAAACGTATAATAGCGCAATTGTCCGTTACTGATTGATTGTCAATTAATTATCTTTTTGGACTTAGTCAGATCAAGAAAAAAATAATCAAAGACTTATGCAAATCATCGTTAAACTATAGCAATATAAAAAGTGTTGGACGATTTGTTACACACTTGCGTATATACAATATGTCACATATATCAACTTATTGAGACCATTTACGACCAACTTTGTTTAAAAAAGTGAAACTATGGGAACCCCGAAAGTTGCACTTGAACTTAAAAGAACAACGGATGAATGGAGCACTTGACGTCTGTACGAAGTGTTTGCGATAATGCCCCAATTAGCAATTAAATTTCATCGTTTATTGAAAATTACCACCATATGCATTAGAGACCCATTATTGTTTTTGCTACTCTCAGATACCATGACAAATTATATCATGTTGTTATTGAAACATGGTTTTATTTGAACGAAATTGATCTGACGAAAATTCTGATTCGCAGATATCTTAAACGATGAAACCAAAGATCACTTGGTTGATAGTCGTGTTATACTAAGCTTTGATTTGTCTATTTCCAGTAATAGTGTTGTCATATGTGCATGTATAAATTGATTGTGTTACATTTAGTTGTCAAAATCTTATTAAATGATCCAGCATGAACACTTTATGATAGTTTTCAAAATATGAAGATAAACATTTTGTGATGTTTGTCAAAAGATAGATGAAGTTTAAATTGGGGAGAAGATTTGTAGATCAGGTGGGTGATTTCGGTGGAGTTTTGTCCTCTGAGCTGGATGGTTTGATTGTGAAGCTTTCATCGTTCTTCTGAATGATATCATCAACGCAAACTTCAGGTAGAAGTGTTTGAGTTTCACCCCTTGTGGTTCATAGCTTGTCCTGTACACCTCGATGTTAATTGAATCGTGTTGATCTTTGTTTTGGTAAATTAGTAAAGTAAGGAAGTAAACAGTGATAGGTTTAAGATCAACACGATTCAATTAACATCGAGGTGTACAGGACAAGCTATGAACCACAAGGGGTGAAACTCAAACACTTCTACCTGAAGTTTGCGTTGATGATGTCATTCAGAAGAACGATGAAAGCTTCACGACTAAACCATCCAGTTCAGAGAACAAAACTTCACCAAAATAAACGAAGTTCTTATGTAATGGTTTAGCATGAAATATTTTACTCAACTCGACGTTAGAGTTTGTTCAAAATTATGTATCAGTATTTATCAAAACATCAAAATAAACAATAATAATATTGATATTGATATTACAATAAGCTTTATTCAACATTAAATTTTTGGTACAATATTGAATTCTCAGCATAAAGTATTTCAACAAGTTTCCTTTTCTTATATCTTGATCGATCCTGACGATAAATATTGAGTGATGGCCAGTTAGATGTTAGGAGTTTGATAATCGACATCTGAATAATGTTCATTCGTTTCAATGCATATTGCAAGCCACCATGGTGTCGCTAGTTGTACCTTTTTGTAATCCGTGCAGCGAAAGGTTGTAAACTTTTCATAAACGCGCCTGAATAGGTTGTGAGCTCAATAGACATAATAGTGTGTTAAAACAAACAAGAAAACAGATAATTTGACGAAATATCTAGTTGGGAGGAACAGGTAGCTCAGATATTCAAGCAGGCCGCCGATATCCTTAAACAGTTGAAGCCTTTATACATTTAAAAAATAATCATACAATTTTACTAATATTTTCGGTTTTCATATAGATTTCGGCACTTCCGTCATTCATTAGAATTTCTCCGCTACTTCAATCTTCCTTCCTTTATTTTGTTTGAAGGTTAAAAGTTTTAAAATAATAATATCAGCATTTATGAAAGGATTACAGTATTTTCAATTTCTAATGTGCGGAATATTACAGAACATATTAGTTATTTTTTAACTGAAAACATAGTGTTCGGTCTTTTTACTATGATTAACAAATTCTATTTTGAATGATGAAACATGAAAAACAAATAGTTTTATCAAGTTAGAACACAATACAATTGTTCATATATATTTTTACATAAAAGAATATGAATTCACTTGGTATTGTTTTACTTGAATCTTCCCATTGATGTTTGGCACAGCAATTGATTAGTCTGTTTACTTATAATGCTTGTGAATGAAGGTAATATAGAGGCAATACTCACAATATGCATATATGCCAATAAGAGGCTGATCGATCGCAGTGCTAAACATCAATGGGAAGATTCAAGTAAACAATACCAAGTGATTTTGAACTTCACCCAATTGCACAAGCAAGTGGTTGTCAGGACTCAGTAGCTAAGTCGATAACGCAATTGCGTTTGAATCGAATGATACTGGGTTCGAGTCCAAGAGTGAACACGAATTCTGTGATGCAGGTACATTCAGCTTCTGAGTCCCAAAGAGGATGAGACGCGAATCGTGAATTCTACTGTTAGCCACTATCCATCTTTGTTTATAAAAGAAAATGATTTATTGCAGTTTATAAATCAAAAATTGCATTATAATATACAAAACGAATGCTCAGCTTCTTAGGAATAATAACAGGATAAAGTTCACAGTATCTGTTACATAACTTTATTAGTGTAACATTCGAAAGTATAAAGAATTTGGAAATGTGTACTTTTCCTAAAAACACTCACTTTTTAAAAAAAAGTTGTAGTTACTATGTGTTCATGTGAATAGTTTGATTATTTTTATTGATTATATTTTAAATTAAGAGACAAATTGAAGAAAAAAAGACATTTTCACTTAATATCCGCTTAAGGGTTGTCAATGGTTACATCTACATTTTAGGGTTTACCGCTAACACTTTCAGGATGTTAAAGGTAGTTTTTATAAACAAGAATTAATGTTTTTATTATAATTTTAAAAATACATATACTTCACATCTTTTTTCTAAGGTTTTTTTGGAACAAACTGTATGGACGAGGTGAGAAATGCGATTTATGGTAGTAGGACAGATTTTCTTTGATTAAGTATTTTGTGGTTTTATTCACTATTTTGATAACATTAATAATTTGACATTCATAATTACAGTTCCTACTGTAAGCTATCATCATAGAAATAATGAATTGGGTAATAAATAATAAATATAGCAAATCATCTGGTTTTAAATGTTCTGGATTTACGTGACTTATCGATCTTTTGGTGATTATCTCAACCGATTTAGTTAAGTAATTGTTTTTTTTAGCAAAGACAAAAACATAAGTTACATTATCTTTTCTGTAAAATCAACTAATTATTAAAGTTGGAATCGCAGCTCAGTGACTAGCAAATTAGTAGGCAGTAGGTTAAACACTCTGTAATAATCCTAAATCTCGAAGATTTGATTTTTGGTGGGATTTTGGATATATACTTCTTAAATGTCTTTTCTATAAACGAAACAGCTGCCTAATACTTTCTATGTCGTGGCGATTATCTATCCCAAATCGGTCAGTCATGTAGAAATGCAAAATCTAACTTTTTCAATGCACAAGAGGCAAAATGACAACCAGCCAAATAATGGTCATCATACATTTTTATCATCTAATCAAGCGTATATAAAACGTCTGGTTTTATTAAACATAAATAACATCATTTCGCAAGGCAAAAGTTTGATACTTCGCTCAGAAATAACATTCGTACAATCCGTTGTGTAATTGATTGAGAGCCTCAGTCATACCATATCTTGAAATGACAATAATGTCAGCGATTCAAAGTCAAAAATGAAATAAGCTATGTCAGTATAAGCTCTGAGATCCCTGGTTGAAATTTATTTTCAAAATATACATTAAATGAAAGATCGTTATTAATTCCTGTCATTTGTCTGATAGTGGTTCAGTTGGAGTTTCTGAGAAGCTGAAATAACAAATGTGGTTGTTGATCGTAACCGATCACCAAACTTATTGTACGTCTTTCTGCTTCAGAAAATATCAGTTATTGAAATTTAGATGAAATCTTTATAAAGCGATCCCACCAAAATATCCATTTACATTTCTGTTTACAAGTATTTCTAAGCAATTTAAAATGTCCGCTCTGGAAACCCAAACATGAAATACTTATCTTGATTGACAATTTGAGCAGTTAAATTTAAAAATGCTTCTTGACACTAAACAAATGAAGTTATGTACATATATATATATATATATATATGTTTAAGTATGTTTCATGTTCACTCAGTCAAACATATGAAACCAGGACTCATCAGCCGTGTAAATATACAATGTGTTATATAGTTGACTCATTCTAATGATAAACAAGGTCTCTTAAATATCAGCCCACTTTTTTTACCCCTTATACAATAACTTATAAGAAATAAGTTAAAATAAACAGTTTGTCTGACAAGAAACCAAACCAAAATATAAAGTTCTCAACAATTGTGTCAACATTTTTTAAATTGTAATTATCAAATAGATCAGAACGGTTATTCAGTTTACAGTTAACTTCATTGAAAAGCTCAAACATCCTAAATTTGGTAGCCTTCAAGTTTATGTATGTGGATTATTGGTGGAATTTCACTGGAAGACGAAACAGCTGTTCAGTAACTTTAATTTCAAATTTCTGTGTATCTGAAACCGATCTGTGATGTACTTCAGATATTTGCTTAACATAAATGCCATTTACTCATATTATCTTCCATTTACATTGAGCAATAACAAGACAGTACATACTTTTATTAACAATGAAATGTTTGCTGAAATTTATATGACAATATGTTGATTGCAACTGAAATCAAAATATCGTAAAAGTATTTATCGAGGTAAGCATATGTCAATATTCTCGTTATTTCGATGTACATATTTAATCATGAGCATAAAAACACGTTCACCAACAAATTTTGAATAAAATAGAAATCAAACAGGCGCCACTTTTGATTACTATTTGCCGACCATCAGAGGGGCCAAGGGTATGATTATACAATCATATCCTTCAATATTTTAATTTCATTTCAAGTGATCAATATCTACAATTTTATAATAAATAAGTAGACAGTCTAATAGTCAGTTATATGACCATTTGTACAACACCATATTGACACCACAAAAATTCAACGTTAATTGCTTACTAGGTCTTGTTTTCGTTGTTTTTCTCAAATAGTATTTTACGTTTATCACTGAAAGTGAAACGTTTACTGACTCATCATCAGCAGTAGTAAAATATTTTTTTGAATATCAACAAAATTACGATTAATAAATGAATGATGATGGATCCTGTTAACTTTATTTCCTTACTTTGAAACAAATCAAAGCTTTTTTGATATAGATCACGAATCAACCAACATTAAGATATCCCTAGGTGGCCATTTCATGCTAGTATGGGGCTCTTCAATAGTGAATATCTACGTTCCCGCAATCAGGATTCCAACTCAGGACACTCAGTCTTAAGCGCAAACGCTCAACTCGACAATCTCCACAACCCTATATTGCTAGTCAAAGTTGTTATTTAGTTTAATGATTTTCAAATCAAAATGATATACCCACTGTTTTTGTCTTTTCTACTTTCAACATGCATGTGAATATGTATGCTTGTATTGAATAATAGGCATTTGTTGAAAGATGTAAACGAATGCTCCACATCATTTTATTGTTTGAACAATAAAAGATATCCTATTTCATCATATATATATATATATATATATATATATATATATATGTTTATACAAACATGGATGATTAGACTTTTATGTGTATAGATTCTATCGGAAATAGTAGGAGTTGTAAATCGACAACTGGGATTTTCCTCCACCGTCCTATTGCATACATATATACGTAGTATATATAATCTAATCGTTATTAAGTCGCATAAACAACTTGTAAGCAGAAACAAATAAACCTAATGAGTAAACAATCAAAAACATCATATTGAATATATATATATATATATATATATTGTTTTATACACTAGAGATTATTTTCTTGTGTTTCAGCTTTGATTTTCATTACTGTTATTATTATTATTATTATTGTCACTATGATGTGTATTAAAGTAGTAATCTGAGCGAAAAAAATATTGTTTTTAATTATCATTCCGTTTTATTTGTTGCCTTTTTTCTCGATATAATTTTTAAATTTACTTGTTATTATATTAACACAAATAAAAAATGATGAGAGGGAGAGAGAAGAAAACAACAAACATAAGGTGGCAGTGTGATGTGCGGTAGATTAATTCATTCTTTTCGTTCGTTTTCTTGTGGATTTATTTATTGTTTTGAGACAAGGAAAATGAAAGAAATTTTCTATGCTCAAAATATCTCCCTCTGCTTAGATTTTTATGTGAAATGTATTCATTTGATTAGTAAGAGACTTGTTTATAGAAGCTAGAATTATTGTATAAAATTATTTAATTAACAGGAATGAAAGTTTGTGGAGATAGATTTATTCGAATAGAGTTGATATTAAGAATTCTAGGTAGATAAGTCTTGAAAATATTGGAATAATGGGAAGTTATTATATCCTCGAATCAGGTTTTTCATAACAGTTTATACACTTTCCCACACTTGCACGCTCGTAGCATAGAAAAAATCTTGCATACCTGAAACATTACTCAATAAAATCTCAATGAACAAGTCTTATCCTTTTGATAACACTTTCCTCTTCTTTTTTTGAATTTTTTTCTATGCAGAATTTCTACCACAACTGTATTTGGCAGTTCCAAAAAGTAAACACAATAAAGTATACTCATTTCAAAACTAAGTAATTTCAGTTTGTATAATCACTAGTTGTTTGATAAAATAGCCTGCAACATCTGTTGCTAAAGAGTGCAATGACAGATTAAATCATTCACATACACATAGAACTATCAATGTGTGATCTATGAACGAAACGAACACATTAATTCACTAGCTATTCTGAATTTGTTTTTGTTACCCCATCAATAACCTGTCATATTATTAATTTTTAATTGATTATGGTTTTTGAATTAAACAAAAAAATCCTATATGACGATTTGAAGAAATGCATTAGTTCCAAATGAACATAAATGATACTCTTTTCAGAATTCAACTCGTAAAATACCGCAGTTTCCATAAATCCTCATAATGATAACTTATATTTGTAGGTCAGGACAATAACTTTGTAGATGTTCTGTTTTCCAAGTAAAATCGTTCAATCATGAAACTTTCGTTGTTTTTCTAGACTACCCCATTAACGCATTTCGTTTCTTTTTTTAATCATGTGTTACTGATGCTGTCTACAGTATAATATGGTATAAAGTATACGAGTAAACTTTACTATTATAATTTTAGGCTCCAAAACTGGCCACTGATGATCAAAATCAGATTATTTACAAACTTTGGAAGTTATTATTCAGTAGGCAAACACTTACATAACTTTGCAATTTTTAAAATCATTAAATTATGTGCAACGATTATTGATCAGTGCAAAATCAGAACTGTTCTCGATACAACTAGTAGGTAACTCTAATGAATTTTCAATGAAACGCGTAAAAAATTTTAATTTTTTATTCACATTTACGTTAACAAACTATTAATAAGTTCTCCTAAATTAAATAGTTTTCAAACGGATTATATATAAAACTTCTAACTTATTCATTACGATAAATATTATTGAATATTCTTCATACAACCGAACCTTTATTATTTCATTGTTCTCATCAAATAATTGCTAAGCGAGTGAACAGTATTACAGTTATGCTTATTCTCAAAGCAAAATCGATAATATATATATATATATATATATATATATATATATTGGTATCTGTCATTTATTCTTAATGCATTCTACTATTCTATTATATTCAATGTTTCATGATAAGTAAATCTTCATAGTTTTCATTCGTTTCTCTGTTATCCAACAAATTCAAACTATTTTTCGCTATACATAATAATCAGTGTACATTTGTAAATTTTCATCTTATAGAAATACACTAAATCAATTTATTATTCACTAAATTCTCGTTTGTTGCATCTCAACAATTCAGTTTTGCTCATGTTTTTATACTTAACTCAAATGTTTTAATTTTATTTTTTAAAATTTTTTTTGATATTTTAAAAACGAAAACTAACGTTTATCTAGATATCTATGTGTATAAGAAAGATTTTTCGTTGTTTTTTATCCGGGAAAAAATTTATTCTTTTTGAAAAACATGTCACTGTTAATTATTATTGTTTATTCAAGCAAACTTCCGAGTTTGTTTAAACTAATATAAAACTTTATTGTTTAAATATATATATATATATATATATATATATATATATATGTCCAGAATATGAGAAAGATAGCTGAAATATAAAAGTTTGACATAATGACAAATCTAAGCTATTGATTATGTTTTTTAATATATATCTATAAAGTAGATATTTTACGGAGATTTCTCCCCTCTCTCTATTCATCTTAAACTATGATAGCATGAATAATGCTGTGTCCCGTCGCATACATTGAGAAGCTATAGATGTGAGGATATTGGGAGTAGAATGATTAATATCATGATTTGTTGTTAAAGCTAATACGATCGAATAACATCATGAACTGATTGAAGTGGGACATGTTAACCAATGGATCCCGAATCATTGATCTAGCATTTAGGTTCTTGGTGCATGACCTGAAGGCTCTGAGTTTGTGGATGTGCACTGCTGAGGAGTTGTAATTTATGACAAGACAGATGTAAAATTTCCACTAGTGTTCAGTGACTGTACAACAAGGTTTATTCTGTGACTTTAACTCTGAATAATGATAATTTCAGTCTGTAGCACCACTGTATCTCTGCTCAGTGTTGTAGAAACTAAGTGTTGACATATCAAACCGATGGTTTGAAGTTCAATTTTTAAATGGGGAGTCATGGATCCTCGCTACTGAAGAAAACTGAACATCCTTGCTTCCAGGTTTCTAGTGGTGGTTGAGCGAAAATCAGTTTATGATGTAAAAACCACTAAACATTTTGAAGACTTCACGAAACCCTGTAGTAATAAGTCACTAAATAACAGTTTTGAATTGTAGGCATTTTAGACATTTTGAAATAAGTATCATACCGTTTGAGTATATTAGTAGCTGACTGGGATCAGTTTTGGCGTTTTCAAGTGTTTGATACTAAATCAGTTTCTTGTGGTAAACATTAACCATCAGATCTAGGCATATCCATAACATAAAATTTAGATAAAACAAATGCCCGTCCTGGATTCCAGCAGTAGGTACAATTAAATATAATACTATACTTTATTGTGTACTGAAATAGACTAATTTGTTTTCCAGTATAAATCATGGAAACATAAATGAAAATATTCACTAATTTATCAGAAAGATCATATTGTGATGTGTCCTGCATATGTAGACATAAATAGTATATGATGTTAGTCAGGAACAATGTTTCTTGCAGCAGAGAGGCAAGAAGATCGAACAATAAAGAATGAAAACAGAATGCAATTTGTACGAAAATGCAAGAACAATGAAGTGTGCGTCCTTTCGAGACAATTGATGAACATTTTGCAAATTGAGCATTTACTATATGGTTGTTAGATTTTATTAACAAGTTCTGTAATTTGTTGTCAATTATATTCGATTGTTCCATGCCCATGTTCTTGTTCACTACAATATTAGTATAAATAATCAGGTTAATAAATAACTGCAACGTTTATTTAAATACATAATGAAAACAAAAACTACGTGGAATAATCCTGAATGTTTTCTCCTAATTTTTAATTTATAAACGTTTCAAAACATCTGTGTATCAAATTATCTGACTATTTTCAAATATTCCGCAAACTTTAAATATTAGTATAGAGTTGTGGAGATTATTAGGTTTCTGATTGAATGCCGGCTCAATGTTCTAGAGGTTAAACGTTCGCGCGCGAGGCTGAAGGCCCTGGGTTCGAATCCTGCAGGCGGGATCGTGGATGCGCACTGCTGAGGAGTCCCATAATAGAACAAAATGGCCGTCCGGTGCTTCCAGGTTTTCAATGGTGGTCTAACATCAATCGGCTTATGATCTCAATCAAAGACTTTAAATAATTGGTTTTCTGAGTCTATGCTGTTTGCTATATGACTAGTAAAATACATATACGTTCCAAATGAATTTAGGCTGACCATACTAAATTATTCATAAAACCAGATTTACCAAGTGACTTTATTTTCATTAATTTTAATGCAGTCTTATAATTAATTAGCAACCATTTCAACTTTACCATTCACTTAATATTTAATTCGTTCAATCTTTAATCAGCTTTTTAATAATCCGAATAAGTAATTCAAGAATAATTCACTCGATACTAAGCGTAAATGTGTGAGCTATGAAGGGGAATCTTATACTAAAACAGGATATCCCCTCAGTTCCTTCTGGTTACCGATAGTTCCGCAAATAATTTCAAAACATGACGCGTACCGCCCATATTATTGAATCGAATCGGAAAATATTTGTGACAGTATTTATCCTAAAACATCAACTTGAAACTAAGTAAATAACTTATCTTAGGTATTGATCTTGTCATCTTCGGAACTTTGAAAAAAAATGACATTGATATTTCTGGAAATCAATTTTTGACCATAGCTCATAAACCATATTTATCGTAACAAAGTAGGTTTTAATAAAACGATTGATTAGATATATTTGTTCATACTTTAATAATTGTATTGGTGAATTTGCAGGAAGTATTTAATGCATTGCATAGAAGAGATGGTTTGTAACTAGGTCAATTTATTGTTATTGTATGACAAAATCTTATCTATAGATCATACTTATAGTACACTGAAAGAAGTTAATTTTTAATGAGAAAAAACAATTCATTGAATACAAAAACATCGATGAATGATCTATTACTCAGATGGAATTACTTATTGATAGACAAAAAATGAACCAGTGTAGAGCCCTAAGTCATGAAATGAAATTATTAGCTAATTTGAAGTTACATTATTCAGTTGACAATTAAGTTGAAATAAATACTATTTAAATATATCCAATTATACGTTCAAAACTATGTGGAATATGTTGTTATCAGATGAAACCTCTTTGTTAATATAGCAAACAAGTAATTTCCAAATCTAACACATAGACAGAACATCATGAAAGATCAAAAAAGCAATAATTTTGTTTTTTTCTGAACACCACAATATACATCTATGATTACACGCTAAATATAAATCAAAATTTCCTGGTTCCCTACTGATCATGATATATTTGATTTATGATACATCAAGCTCTCAGATCAGTATCATTGGTAAGTTAACGTGATATATACGGCTCGGTAAGCATTATAGGTTACATACATTACTCGGTATAATTATTTATATATTATATATAAAACTCGAGTTAAAAATGATTTATCAAACTGATCCAATTGTAAATGTCTTTTGAAAGGAAAGTTAATTTTGATTTATTAGCTTATATAGTCAGACAGTCAGATGATGACAGTAGCTAAGCATAAGTAATATACAGTGTACAAGTTAAAAAGCACTTCAAATATATACCATGATAAAAACTTTTAAACTATGTATCTAATTTACCGTTTGTCGATAATCATTTCATAGTAACTATATATATATATATATATATATATATATATATATATATATATTTCATTATTTAAGATTTCATGGAATACTTTAATCAATACTCAAGTGGATTAAACGTTCTCGTGTCTAGTAAACTGAAAATCAATGTCCACTTGTTCAAATATGTAATTAAGTACTGGATTATACAAAAAATGGATAATTAATATAATACTAAATTCTAAATAAAATTTCCCATCTCAGTAAATTTAAGCTTGCTATGCAATTACCATGTTACATTTTCTTTCACAAATCCAGTAGTATCACCACATTTATTAGTAAAATTGATAACTTGAACCGGAATTTAAAAGTTTGTTCGGTTATCACTATTTTATTTCTCGTTCAGTAATCAATATTATTCAATAGTCAAGTTATTTTGGTTGAATGGGATCGTGGTTTCCATGAAACCATTACTTAAAGATTTGTTATTTAGTTTTATAAATGGTTAAATTTCTTCGTTGCACGTCTTAATGATTGATACCTCATCAGTTTCCTGTTGGCACATACATTTATATCCAGCTGAAGAGACTCAAATCGGACAACATATGCTTTTTGAATAACTGCCAATCACGATCCATTTTTACTAATAATCACTACTATTTGTATTTATGTCAATCCATCTAAGGAGGCCTGTTGCAATGTGTTCAAAATTTTGTTACGTGTTACATTTGAAGTTTGAAAATGGACATTTTACTCACTGGATATATTTAAATTAAAAAATCATGCTGAAGTATAAACTAAAATTAAACACATCACTTTCACTAGTTTTATACATGTGATCATACTATTCATACGAAAACGACACCAAAATATAACAAATTATTTTTTAGCTTTAGAAAATGAGTTTTAAGTTAATTACGGAATTAATAAGTAAAAACAATGTACTTTTTCAAGCGCAAATGACAGAAAATGTAAATTTTATTTGACACGTCTGGTATTTCTTTGCTTCTTTCTAGGTCCCCAGTATTTTTTTACATTTCAGACCCAAAACCCAAGGAAATGAATGGATCTGTATTTTAATTGTCATTTATCACTAACAGTATATATCGGTTCATTGATAACTTCGAACCTTCGGAAATTATTAGATGCATTCTGAATACAGTAACTTAATAAGTAATCATACAATTCATCAGTTTTATAAACATTTTTATGGAGGATAGGGTAAAATATTTTCAACTATTTCATTAGGTCTAAAGATCTTGTCGGGAAATTCTCAGGGTATCCTAATAACAATATTAGCTGATTTTGTGATATTTACAAATAGTACTCAATGTATTGATAAACTGCACTTACAGTTGTTAATCAATGTATCAGGCTAATATATTCTAAACTTATTAGTAAGCATAACTAAATATTCAACTAAACTAAGGCTAACCAATTGTTTTTTCTAAATATATTTTTCTTGTAAACACAAGCAAGTAGCCCAATAATTAATTTCCTTTGTCTAACCCAGATGGTTTCACTTATATTCTAGAATTATCTATTTATCAGGAAAATAAGCCACTTCCTACATGGATAATTGAAGTGAATCTCTAATATAGATTATTTTCAAGCAAAATAAACTAAGCTTAAGTTCTGTTTATAGTTTCTTAAATAGACTTTGTCTATGTGTATCTAAGATCACTGTCATCACTACAAATAACTATTACCTTTTGTGGCCATCTTAAATGAGTTCGATGGTGTTTTAATTTGCTGACAATATGGATTAAAATGAAAACAACAATCTAATGTAAAGTCTATGGTTCTTAAAATATTTTCATCGCTTAATAAAAATTCACATGGAGAATTGTAAAAACATCTCATTCATCTAAGTTATAGTGTATTATTATTTGTTCATCTCCTACTGAAAAAAACAAAGACTTTTGAACTAAATCTGGACTGATTAGTCTAGTGTTTATTTAAAGTGATGAATACTTGGTTTGAGTTATAAACATAATGAAATATGCCAGCAATCATTCAAATATATGTGCATTTGTTGATAATTAATTACTTCAACTCATTATCCAGTAAGAGTATTTCAAGTATATATGCCGTGATGAACAAGGCCATAGCTTTTAGAGCTTACTGAATCGGGTACTTCTCGATCGCTTTTATTAATAAATATTACAAGAAGTAATGTCATACTCAAATAATCTATTGTTTAGGAATTTTCTTTACATGTCTATGGATTTACAATAATTTTCTTTATATTTGATATGTGCTGTAGTTATATACTGTATCCCCTTAATTTGTCTTATTCTGTCTTAAAAAGACTATCTCTTTATTTAAAAAATATCCATAATTCACCCCTACTAAATCAAAAATAACCATCTAATCAAGAAATACTTGTATTGAATAAAACAAATCATAAAGTTCAGGACTGAATGGTCCTAAACATCAATGGGAAGACTCAAGTAAAATAATATCAAGTGAATTAAACTTCACCCCATTGCACAAGCAAGTGGTTATCAGGACTTAGTAGCTAAGTGGATAACGCGATGGCGTTTGAAGCCAACGGTACTGGGTTCGAGTCCCAGAGTGAACATCAACTCTGTGATGTAGATACATCCAGATGACAAGTCCTAAGTAGGAATTCCACTACTAGCCACTATCCATCTTTGCTTATAAATCCTAAAGTTCTGATAATCCGAATCGTAGAATCTTACCTCTTTTCAGGATAATTCTTCCTATTTATTTTGTTCAACAAATATACATTTAAGTCCTATAATTTGATTCAAGATCCACTAGGCGTTGCATAACGTTAAATAATAGTCAACAATAAATAACATAGAAATATACACATAAACTGAACTAAATTAATCATTGTTTAATTGATTATAACTGAATAAAAATACTGTGTAATTAATAAAATATTTCATTTTTAATCTGGATAATTAACCAAAAGAGAAATAAATTATTACCAACGTAATAATTAAACATTTTGAAACAATTTCATTAAAAGCAATTAGTTTAACTTGTGAAGGAAATCAAATTCGAAATCAAATAGTATTGGTCACTAGACAAATAATTTAAAAAGAAAAAAACCATCGATTAATTTTTTCTTTATTCTTTCTAAAACGGAAATTATTTACAAATCTGCAGTTAAATTCACAATCACACTTCCTTATTTAACGTATATTTGTGTATAAATAAAAAGCATGTGTTTGTGTGTATATCTATTGTTTGTTTGTTTGTTTAATTGTTTTTTTTACTTATCAATAATGATAAATTAATCCTTACTGTATGGTATAAATTTTCCCATAAGATTTATTCTTTTCTTTTCCTAAAAAAAACTAAATAGGATATTCTATAAATTTGATTAACAATAGTAAGTAGTTAAACGTATTGAAGAATATTATTTATTTTATTTCTATCTAACTACATTAAAAATGGATTAATGGGGTTATAAAATACTTTGATTTATTGACATCTATTGTATTTTATTGATTTCTAGTATAATTTTCATCTATTGGTCAGAGATAAGCTTAATAAATGAAGATTGAATATGGTATTAACCCGATAAATCAATTTAAAAATTTTATTTTGGTTTTACGTCATAATGAAATTTATTTCATGAATATATTACATTAAATTACTTTATACTGATAGGTTTGATTAGTTAATTGCTTATTCATTAAAAAATAAATAAATGTTGAAATTATTAGTAATTATTATTGGAAGACAGAATGTTATGGTATTCAATCAACTAAATTTATGCAAATTGTCAAAGTTTCTAATAGTTACCTATTGGAACAAATTGTATGTAACTATTAGTGAAATCTAGGATGCATATCTCATTCTATATGAAGTACTCATAACTGCCCAACAAATATGTTAAATCAAGTTGGGGAAATTTTATTTTATAAACTTTTTAGCACATCAGTTTTATTTCCATCTAGTATTTCCTATTTGAAAAAAATAAATGGATTCCATTTCTGTTTTTTCGATGTTCAGGATATCTCAAGAAATCATCAAAAGTCAACATAATCAGCTGTCTTATCGATGACAGTTCTTGTAGTCGTTACTGGCCTGACTGAATTATTTAATCTATTGGAAAAAGTTATTTTCTTCATCACGTTATCGTTGTTAATACATTTCAATATTTCATGGATATTATAAATGTGTTACTAAGATTTACTAAACATTGAATAATGAGTAGCTGTTGAATATGTTCACCAAAATCAGTCGCCACTTGAATACTTATTAAGCATCTTTAAAAGTCGTTAGTGTCTAACTTGTTTATATGTATTTCAGTATATATGCTAAACAGATTATGGTATCATAACCAACTGAAGTTAGAAATTGCTGAAGCGAATGAATCATCTATTTTCATGAGAGCTTCATTTTGAGAGAAAATTATAACAAAGACTTGTTTTTTCAGTACTGTAAGTTCGAGATATCTTATGAAGCTTAACTACATAACAATTGTACAATTTACACTTAGTGTGTATTTGTCTATTTTGAAAACTTGATTAACTTCAGGCAATCCATTTTTAATGTATTAAGTTAATAAAGTTTTTATGAGTACTTACCAATTAACCGCAAGTTGATAATGTGTCTTAAACATAAGTAATTAGATGATATGATATTGAAAGAGTAGTTATAATAATCTTGACGAAAAATGTCTCACAGAAAAACAGCATTTTAAATTATCCTCCCATCTACCATTTGTACAAAGTTTATACCATAGCAGAGTAATCAGAACATGAACTAATTTTATTATTGACTAGACGTATTTTCTGAATTTACTTACATGCTTCTCCTGTTAGTACAAATATCTGTGTGAACAAGTTTCCAAGGTGAGTGAATCTAAACATTTAACTAATTTTTACTAGACATGAGTCTTTTAAAAAAATGGCAGTTTTTCAAGTTACACTATGATATACAGTAAATAATCAAAAAGTTCTAGTAATCTTATAGTTTGCATCACCAACTGACTACTTAAAAAACCACTGAAAAACAGGAAATACTAAATGGCTGTTTAGTTTTAGCACTAGACTCCTCAACAGTACGCATCTACAACCTAGGATAGAATTCAGTATATTTCAGTCTTGAGACGAGTGTTCAACTTTTAGATCAGTGAGTCAACACCAAACGATCTATACTTCCAACCCAAAACACTCAATAATATTAAGTAATCATCTCCCAATACTATTGATGAGTAACTATCTACCACCTGACATGTTTGAACTTGGTTGGTCACATCTTTTCATAAGAAAATTTTTTGGCAATCATTATAGCCCAAACTACAAACACATTATGTCATCTCAATAAAATATATCAACTAGAAAGAATATAAATATTTTAACCACGGCTAATAGGTTAACTTCATCATGTTTAGATTTATTCTATTCTTTATATCACAGTCAAATATATAATCATAAAAGCACATACAATATAATCAGTTTCATTTGTCCACAAATTCGGAATAACCGATTAATCCGTTTAGATTGTAATGACCTCTTATAATGTTCTTTTTTTGTATATAATTAATCAATACAACTAGCAAAATTATCTAATCAAAATATTAAGTATTTGTCAAAGGTATACTCACTTTTCTTTTGGAAAAAAATAGGAAAGTAAATTAATTTGTGTTTTAATTTCATTCTATTTTACTGTTGACCTAGTTTCTTCACAATTATTAACAAGTATTTAATGTGATGTCTATTATAGCCTTATATCTCCCTTTCTTATTCTCTTCCGTTTTGTTTCGTTACTAGGCAGCTTATTTAATTATTCCGTGTTTTGTGTATAATGAACTTGTTTGCCCTGATTTCATTACTAGAATCAATCCTAATAATAGTAATTATTAATAATTATTAATTAACATGTCTTGTTAACATTCCTTTTCCATTATTTATACAATAACTTTAATTGTGAAACCACAGAAAATTTGTAACAATACTATTAATTACACCAGAAACATTGTCAAGATTTATGGACTCATTTTACGTAAAATGATGATTTCAGAATTGTATGCCATTATGATGGATTATTTTCATCACTAATGTTTAGTTCTGAAAAATTCAAGCTGAAATATTCTAACAGTTGGTATATTTTAGAGTTCAATTTTTTACTTGAAGATAAAAAGGCGGTTACTTTTGGAATTCAGAACTTAAATGACCTGCTTCAGACAAAATTTTTATCGTATTAGTAGTAAAACCTGTTGACAATAATTAAAAATAAATGTCTGTTGATCACAGTTAGTAAAATGACATTTATACATGTATTTCAGATATAATATAAGATATAATGGATATTACACAGAAGACAATTAGAGTGTTGAATATTTAATGGTCAGAATTCCTTACTGTTACCGACAATAAAGTATTTAGTAAAACTTATCTCATCAGAATTAGGGATTTCCGAACAGAAAGAAATTTCACCATTCCAAATGGTTCTGATTTTAGTATGAAATTATATTTACTTCTAATTAATATTTGTATTTAATTATACGAATGGTTCCTCAGTTGTTTTAGATGGATTATTTTATTGGGAAAGTTTGAGATATCTATCTATCAAATGATTCCATCTAATCACTGGTTTAATTACATCTGACTTATCTATACAAAGGACTTGTTGAGTACTTAAAATTATTGTGTTTTATCTAGAAACTACTTCCACCTATGCGATGTGTATCACTTACTTGATTTGCATCTATTTTCTGAATGCATAAAACAACTAAAGAGTATATGGAAATCAATATAGTTATGAATTTAGTAAATGCTTGCCATAACCCCTTATCGGTAACCCAATACTTTAATTACTTTCTGTTATACACGATACCGATTTAAAACGAAGATTAAAAATATTTGGTTTTTCTCGAAAATGTAAGTAGAAATACTTAAAATTGATGAGTTCTCTAAAGTTTGCCCTTCTTTTTGTCAAATAATCAATGAGGTCAAATGTGTTCTAGGATATTGAGAAAAATGCATTACAACCAGTCTTCACAATACCAGGTTATATATATATTTATGAATAAGACTAGGCAAGGAATCAAAGATAGAAGTGACCAGAGATGAAAAACATATAAATATGACGATGATTCTAACGCAAACTGAAATAATCCGTCAACGTGCCTCCTCAAAGAATACCGCTTTGTTAACGCAAATGAGCACTGTGTGTGCCGCTACACCGTCTATTTACTATTTTTTACCATTTCTCTGCGATAGGAGTAAACAGACATTTTACCCCTGAACTACATAGACAAGAAATATAGTCCATCTTAAGTAGCTGTTTGAAAATTGGAAGATACGTGACTGAAATGCGACTAAAACTGTAAACTGAGGATAACTCGCACAGAGCACATTTGTTTCAAACTTTATGATAATCATGACTGGGATGTAAGATTCCTTAACAATACATTTTCCACCATGACGTTCTTTCAATGTAAGTCCAATGAAGTGTTATTATATAAACCTTTGTTTTGAACAGGTAGATGACAGCAACAATTTTTATAGTAAATATGTACCAACAAAAACTTTTTAGTGAGTTACAATTATATATATATATATATATATATATATATTGAGTAGTTCTCCACACGTACAATATTAATCTCACGTTCTCAAGAAGTTCCTATGGCCTTAGTCACTTTTTGATCCAATTTCCTGAGTTGTAAATATTACGTGTTCCTAAATATACTAATGTATTAAAGCATGCCAGTATCTATTGGCATCTGCTAAAATGACCTACCCACGCACCTAATTCTGTGTAACCACACTACCCGTATTTATATTGCATGCTAAAACTAACAAACGCACAGATCACTTTAACCAACATCTGTTCAAATTGTTTACTTATACATATAAACATATAGAGAGATACTTATATACGTATATATATCGACTTGGTTTTGTCAGGTTGCTTCCTATCAAAAATTTTATATCTTTTTATGTAAACTTTTCTACGTGTGAATGTCTGATAAACGATGTATATTTATGTGACTACAGGCTGATATATACATATAGTATTATTGTATATATATCGTTTTATGTTTATGTGCTTAGTACCTGAGCATCTCTACTTAAACACAGATTTATTTTCATTTGTAAATAGCAATGTATAAAACTGTTGAAATAAAAAAGACAGAAAGAAGCGAAAATTAGAATTGAATCTTTTTCGCCTATAAGCGGATGATTAAATAGCTAGTTGGTTTTTATTTATTATTGATTGAATTTTTTGTTCACAGTTTTCTCTCGTTTAATTGCTCTTTTAATAAAGGAGTATGAAGAGAATTAAAATATTTCTTACGATAAGTATGGGGATTATATATATATATATATATATATATATATATATATATATATATATATATAAGCTGTCTGGGATTTAAATTAGTTTCATATTTTTCATTTGTAGAATTTTCTAAATTGCTTAGTAAATAATTTATACTACTTAAAAAGAATTCGCGTGAGTAGATGAGCATCATCTTATTTAATTGTTTTCTATTTCATTCTAGATTTTATTTATACAACTGTTACCTGTGAAATAATTTGTAGTTCATTCTAATTAATATAAACTGTAAAATATAAAATTTGACGGAGAAATAGATTACATAAATAAATAAATAAATATAAAAAAAGGAAAATATTCTGTTTATTTGTATTTATCAAATTTTATTACAGAAGTTTTACTCCTCATATCAGTTGTTCAGTCGTGATTCACATAGAGCCTGGAATACATGTATGTTAGCCCACGTTCCCGTAACATATTAACCCAACGAGATTAATCTAAATAATACAGTAACAATAATGTTCAAATAGATTGAACATTTAGATTATGGTAGAAAAAAAGAATAAAATGATATGTCCGAACGCATACTAGAGCTCATTATCTTGCATGTAAATGAATCATCTCCATTGTGATTGATTCTCAACTATATTATTTTATAGTCGTCAACCACCGGTCACAGTTGCGCAAAACTCAACCTGGTAATCTGCATAAATCTGTGTGGCCCATACGAACAGTCAATGAATTCATGTAGAGAATTAATGAACATCTGATTTCATGAATCATTCTCAGAGATGTAATTTGAACACTATTTGAGTGAAAATTGAATTCAGTTTATATCACTTATATATACTGTACTATACTATTTTACCACTGATGTGGTAGAAATACCTCTTTATAAACTCCTGAATAATTTAGATCAAGTGTATCATCCTAAATATAATTTGACTATCTCCTGCTGATACGATATTGATTTTCTTGTATTTCATTTCACCATTTTTATAACTTGACAGTTTACCTCACAAACTGACTTTATTTCAACAACCAATTAAAATCAAAAAGCATTATATAGATATTTCGTCTCAGTCCGAGACACCATGGTAAAACACAGCTGTAACCTCACCTAGGATTGAATTAGAACCTCCAAGTCTTCAGACAAATACTAGACTTTTAGACCACTGGGTCGACATGAAAACGTTTACTTAAATCAGTTCAGCCGATTCATAAGACATGTATGTGCAAACCTTCGAATACCGGCACGGCGGACCAGATGTCAAGCCTTGAAGACGTGGAGGTCCTGTTTCTGATACCAAGCGGGGCCGTTGATCTGCACTGCGGAGGAGTCTCATAATAAGGCTGAACACTAGTTTAGCACTCTATGGTTTTAAGGTCTGTTAGAATTATGCCTTTTTTACATGTAAACCATGAATTTCAACATTATCTGCAAACTCCTCATGACAACAATATTCTCGTATGATTAAAACATATTTATCTTAAAATATATTTTACTTCCCGATTCCCGTTTTTAAATAGCTATATGAACCTATCTTGTGCTTCTCGTAATTTACTGATCTGTGTTTCTTTAGATCAACTAAATAGGATTTGTGAAAGGAAAATGAATTATTTTCTTATGTTGATACAGTTCCATTGCAGTGAACGTGAGCTCAGGTACGGTGCACCTACTTTATGTTTAACTTAAAATTACACAGTCCCCTTGAAAATGTGAAAATCATACATTGGATACATCCTTTGCATATCTTCTTTGATTTGTCTTTTACACACTCTGCCATTCTTCTAATTCTGATGTTATTTCGATTCCTCTCCTTCCTCTTCTCATTTAAAACTTCTGCTCGTTAGTGTTCCACTTTCCATTACTGCTACATATTACTTACGTCTGTCCACATAAGTAGTACACAGCACACCACTTTCATGATATGCCAAATAATTAGGCGAAATAATCCAAAAGAAAATTGACATCCTACAATTATGATCACATCAACTTTTACGTTTTTTATTTTAATACGCTATAGACTGCCTGGTGAAATTATCGTATAAATCAATTGCTACTCTGAACAGTTTTCTGGTTAAGTAGTTAGCAACCTTTCATTAAAAGTGGAGTAAATATCATTCTTATGGGATAGAATTCTAGGCATTGCATAATAATAGAAGTTGAAATTGTTAGGTGTGAACACAGTAATCGAAGAACAGACGCATTTAATTTAATATGTTTAAAATGAACATTCTCTTACCCTATGAAACCTTTTATTTAAAAAGTTTCAAGAGATATGGATTATCTGTTCATTTTATTTGTGTGGGTTGGTAATGTCTGATTACTGATATCCAGGACCGTGTAACAGTTACTTTTGTTACCATATTTGCATAATGAGTAGAACGGCTCGATTTACTCATTTAGCCATTTACGACATATAGATTAAGATAAGCAGTACAGATCAATAATCTAGTTTAGTTCGATTTATGACTCCTCAGGTTGATATAGCTGCATATAAAAAATAATGTTCACATTAAAACTCAAGCTTAATATCTATCGCCTCAAACGCCACCAAAGTTTCCTCTGAGCTACTGAATCTAGATGGCCGTTGAGTTGTATAGTGGTTAAAATCTTACATTGAGCAGATTATAGAAACAATAATTTTTCCTGCCACAGAAATTCATTTAAAATAAATGAAAATTTGCTACAACCTTAGCAGTTGAATTCTTTAATTAAAAAGAAACTATTCTGATTACGTTTATAAAATAAATGAACAAAATACAGCATAGATTATCTTATCGCAACGCTACATTTGTATGTCACTTCAATTGACAATTATTCAAGACCGGGTTTAATTTTTTTTGATCACGAAAATTTGGACATTGGCTATGGGAAAGAGTGCCATTTTAAAAAGGAAAAAGTATTTATATTTAAAGAAATATCCAGTCTTAAAAAGAAAGTTAACTTAAGATCATCTTCTACAAGAGACAAAGTGAAGTGGTAAAATGACTCATTTATTTTATAAACATCGAATTGTTTTGTTTCTTTGTTTTTTTTCTTTTATCCACCTCTATTTATCTCACACGCAGATATTTATTTGCTGTATTTACTGTATTCTAACAATTCATTTTAGTAAAAGTCAAATATTTACATCAGCATGACAGTTAATCTAATCCTTCTAACCAACATTGATATTATTAATGTACATAGGGATAAAAATAAACAATAACAACCACACCTATTCAAATATTCTTAATTTTATGAATGTTGGTTCCGTTAATTTCAAATTGAAATTATTCCATTGAATTTTGTAGAAATACTTACTTGAAAAATAAAAGTTTGAAAATTTATCATTAATTTTAATTATTATTGTTGTTTAAATTTAAACAAATATTTTGTATTCATGGAGTTATAAAAAAGTTATTTAGTTATGAATTCAACATAGAATGAATGTAATTGAAAAATATACTACTAATAACTGAATGTAACTTAATTAGTAAGTTAATTTGTGGAGAAGGAACATTATTTGCTTTTATTAGTAGAGATGATGGTAGCTAACAGTGGAATTCAGTATTCACGTTTCGTTTTATTTGGGACTAAGAAGCTGGATATACCTGCATCTCAGAGTTGATGTTCATTCTGGCACTAGAACCCAGTACTGTTTGCTTCAAATACCATCGCGTTATCCATTTAACTGCTGAGTCCTGATAACCACTTGTTCATGCAATAAGGCGAAGTTTAAATTCACTTGGTACTGTTCTACTTGATTCTTTCCATCGATGTTTGGCACTGCAATTGATCAGTCTATTATTGGCATATGTCACTGAAGGCAGTACCATAGTCCTAAACATCAATTGGAAGATTCAAAGAAGCAACAAAAAAAGAATGATTTGCCTTTCTTGTATGAATACAATGTTTACATTGTCTCTTAAACAAATCAAAGTGTTTCAACTATTTATCTGATCACATAAATTCAAATATAACTGATTTACTATTGTTTAAATAATTTTATTAGCATGAACTATATATGCAACTTAATAACATATTTGTATTTTAACATAATACATTTAAATCTACTGGGATTGTAAACTGGATATATGAATTTGGTTGTTGATTAATTATGTGGTTATTACAAATTCACATTTGCAGTTCCGTTATCATCCTTGCATTAGGCAGCATAAGACGTTCAACTATGCAGGAATTAGTAACCAGTTGTGTCCGTGGGGATAAAAATGTAACCATACCAATAACCAAAGCATTGTTTCTTTCTAGTCACAGCGATATTCTTACCAATTAAAAGAGTACAAATGAATGATTTAAGTGACATATTACTAACACAACTATTAATATCACTACCACTGTTTATATCACTAGTTAGCCCAAGTTGTATAAAAGATAATTAAGTTTGGGCTTTTTTTTATATACTTAAATTTAAGGCACTTTTGTAAAAGTGTTATTTCAAGAGTATCATTTTAAACCTCTCAAGTGATTTGTATATATAAACACATAACAAGTATTATATGGAACATCCAAGTTTAACATAACGGTCAATGCCACAATATATATACTTAACCAAGTCTTCATATTTTCCACAATAAATAATAATATGTTTCAAATACAAAATCTTATACTGAAGTGGAATTTATTTCTATTACTCTTTGAAAGTCATTTTATTGTTCTTAAAATAAGAAAACTTAGAACAGTTCTTGTAAAATAAAGAGATTCAACTTCATTTTAACTATATTTTGCACTAATTATACAAACAAATAAACATCATAGGTAGAAAACAGTATAAATCAATTTTATTTAAAATAAATACAGAAAAAAAAGAAACCAAATATATAGCTACTTTCTTGAAGAATAGAGGAAGTTCAAAAAAGAAAATAAGACAAAGAAAACCCAATAACAACAACAACCATAATAGTAACAAAGTATTTAAACAATCCATTATTATATTTATATACCTTCACTCTTGATTTATTTGTTAGCGGAAATGTCATTTAAAAGTGAAAGTTTAATTTCCAATATGTTTTTCTGCATTAATTTGCAGTACTTCAGTACGATTTTAATTCATATTATTGTGACCATTATTATTACTGTAGTATTCAATTTTACCATTAATGTCACTGTTACATTTATTAATAGAAACATCCTGTATGAAGTATAATAGAAAAACTATTCCAAAAACAAAAAAAAGCAACAAAAAACCTGACAAACATACATACATACCTACATACATACAGAGTAATCGGCTTTTCCTGTAAATAACTTAACTCTCAAGATTATATTTAAGTATTGTGTTACATTACGTTTTGTTCAAAACTTCTTTTTTTCTAAGCAACAATTGAAAACTTGAAAAGTATAAATATTATCACTTAATAAAACAAAACGTTTTCTATCATGAATTTATGTATGTTGACTAATCTGTACATTGTAACATTTTGTAAATTTCTTTTAGAATAAATAAACTGTAAATTTGTTAATAATTAAATTGATTATGTATAATGAATGAAGACTTCTTGAAGATAGACAATTCATTGTTTATTGTACAATTATAATGTTTTCATATCAAAATCATAGATTAATTACTTGATTTATGTATGTTTCATCGGTTGTTATTCATAAACTTCATTGTTCCTTCATTTCTGTTGTTATTATAATTATTTAATGTCTACATTTATATTCTCTTCAATTCCACTACTGACTAGTGTTATATAGTACTAATGTCCGTCGACATCAGTATCATACTGTGATAATTAGGAGTATTTAAGTTATAGTATAAACTAGGAATCCTAGAAATAACTTAATTTAATCAAGAAGTATTAGATTAGCACGAATGAACGTATTGTATTTGGAATTCGAAATCAAGCAGTCGACAAATACAAATAGTTTATCAGTTCATATAAATACCACATTATTAACCAATTTCATGGAACTTTTTATTTATAAAACTCATTAGAATGGGTCAGCATCAACTGTAAAATGATAAAGGTTTATCTAATGATTTAACTTTATTCTGATTTACCCTTATATAGTGTAATTAAATGATTAACAATTGACGATGTTTACAAATAAGATTGAAAGAGTAACAGAATTGACTGTTTGAGTACGTCGAAAACTGTATAATATTATTGGGACAATTAATTGTTTTTTGATTGAGATCATGAACTGATTGATACTAGACCACCGTCGGAAACCTGGAAGTACTGGACGGCCGTTTCGTCCCAGTATGGGACTCCTCAGTCTCGCTCGCGAACACTGAACCTACTGGACCACTGACCCAGCATCAAATGATGTTAGTGTCTAACATCAACCATCATGTGTTGACAGTAGTATACTTCTTGTGTTTTGAGAAAATATTATCTTTTGGAGACTACAAATAATTTTTTTGGACTTTCAGGATAATATCAAAAGTTCTGAACGATTACTTCCAGAAGTTGTATTTTAACTTTCTATTTATCGCTTATAATACGTCTTATTATGATCATAAAATATGATCGATAACGGGACAAACACTTAAACAAAGCAATTTTCAAAATAATTGCACGAGATAATCATGTAAACTTAATCATACCTTTTAATCAACAAAAAATATTTCGTTTCTAGATGTTAGTCATAGTTACATTGATTTTAACTTTTTTTCCCGATAACTTATTCTGTCCACTTTTATTCAACTACAAAACTATTTAAATCTATGAATAGTTATTTTTATCCATTATGTTTGATTGACAGTGTGGGTTTGAGTTGTTATATTCTTTTTATATTCATACATTTTTCTTTTAAGATATAAAGTTGATTGATATAGCGTGAAACCGTAAAACTCTCTTTGTCTTAACAAGAATAAATCCATATTACAGTAAGAAAAAATTTACTTAAAATGAACAGAAAATCAATTATAGACAATATCATACATTTGTAACTTACGATGTTATTGTCTGCTCACAGTATAACTTTTGACAATTAGCCGAAGTATCTTAGAATTTGTAAATATTATAGTCTTAATTATACTTGTTTATTAGATGTTTTTATCGTTCTAATGGATTCATCTTCAACCCTATTCATTCATTAGATGCAAATTATTGAATTTGTAAATCCTTTATCGTATTATACGGGTAAAAATTCAGTTTCATATCATGGTTAGAACACCAAGTTCCTGATGGTTTGTGGAAGAAATAATAATTATCATTTGTTTCCCAAGTCATTCACATAAACAATGTATACTGATTATTTCTAAGTCAGTTTTTTCAGAATGATTTTGATTGTTAAATAAGTAGAATATTTAAATACTAAATAGATGGTTTAACCTAATTTGCCACTGATCAATAACATCAGTTGTATTCATTTAGCTTTTGTAGTCAAACCCACTCTATCTTAATTTAGTAGACTAATACAAACCGGATTCACAATTAATTCAAACATATCTATTCAGCTAACATATATATATTTCTGAGAGTTACCATACACAAGTGAAATATATTGCCTGATATTTTGTAGTTTACAATCACATGTTCCTCTGTTTCACTACCACTTATCTTAGGATTTTACATTCCAACCAATTCAAACTCAATCGAACGTAATTCATTGAAGTATAATAGACAGCAAAAGTATCATTCTCATCAGTCTACACTCTGTTTTTATTCATTATGATAGCGATGATTTATCCTAGTTCAAGTGAGTTTTCCCACCATAAAAAACAAATGAAAAATCAACTATGTATTCAAATCTGAAATCCATACAATGATATGTTCACAAATTATCAATTAATTCAACCATATATGTAAAACCTCTAAATAACTCTTAAAATATTTTAAACTTATTGATATACGTATATACCGTATGAAGTGTATTGTTGATTAACTAATAAAGGGGGAAATAAAACTTCATTACGTCCTACCCACTTCTTTCGAATTATTAATTTTTGTTTCCCCCCCCCATTTGTGATGGTTTTAGTTAATCGTTGTTCAACTGATTAACAAATTTATTCGACTTATTTAAAGAATATGACACCACTTGTCTAACAATCAACAGAAAACTTATCTAATAATTTTCGTTTCATTTTTAAGACCTGTGATTTATTTGCTGTCGACTTGTTTCACCACAACCTCATGCAGTGACAAAATTCAGATTTGTTTTCCAACTAGGAAACAAAACACCACAAACTGCCTGAAGAATGACGATAGCTAATGCATTATTTGCTATTCTTAATCAATAACTATTATCTTAGCATTACTATACCATTTATAGTAAAATATTTACCAATTGTTAAAAGCATCCATTTATTGTGTTAAACTGCATCTATCATTGAAAGCCCAAATTTGTTAACCACATACAACTTCTATACCGTTAATTAGGTTATTAGTACTCAAGTAAATATTTGTCGATGCTTGTAATAATTATCATTTTAAATGATATTGTGAATGATTCTCCAATTGGTAGGTATCATTACCAAGGTTTGTCTTGATAATTTCGAATAAATTGAGCATTGGGTAGATTGTTATAAACAAATTTATATATTTGTAATATCTCTAATGGTTAGTATGATGATAAATGCAGTGTAATAACTGAGTTAAACATAGAAGTATTATAAATCACTTTATATGTGTTGAATTCACTTGGTGTTGTTTGTTTGAATTTTCTCATTGTTATTTAGAACTGCAGTTGAGCAGTCTCTTGTTGGCATATATACATCCTATGCGGATTGCCTCGATATTACCTTTAGTCTCAAGCTTTATGAGCAAAGATGGATAGTGGCTAGCAGTGGAATCTAGGAAGCGCGTTTCGTCCTATTTGGGACTCACCCCATTGCACAAGCAGGTAACTATCAGGAATCAGTAGCTAAGTAAACAACACGATGGCGTTTGAAGTTAATGCACTGGGTTCGAGTCCCAGAGTAGACATCAACTCTGAGATGCAGGTACATCCAGCTTCTTAGTCCCGAATAGGATGGAATGCGCATTCTGGATTCTACTGCTTAGCTGCTATCCATCTTTGTTTATATATGTTAGTTTGTAGTTGTAGAAAAGGATAACTTATTAATTTCCGAGACTTAGTTTATATGAATAAAGTTGTAGATGTTAGCTAAGTTACTGACTTTAATGAAGTTTTATATAAAATCTGCGAATTATAACAAAATCCCCTATGATAATATACATTAAAAAGAACCACTAATATTTTCCATAAATATCAATCAACCTACTGTTAGAATTCTGAGGGCTAGTCACATCTTAGGAGTCCATGTGAAAATAGTTTGTTAATTTTCAAAACAGTATCAACTTTCCTATTAATTTCTCAATAAATAACATTTTATTAAACACTTAACTAACTAATAAATAATAATACACTTTACGAATGATTTGCTTCAATGTCATCATCAGTATCGGGGCAATTGCTTCGATCTCAACATTATTCTCTATTCTATTTGTTGTTATCACAACATTTTCAAAATATTTTTTTCTCTCAGTTATTAGTGTTCTTTTATCAGTTTAATAACAAAATAGAACGCGTACATTTTTTTTGCAAAACATGATTTAGATTATCCGGAAAAAAGCTAGTTAACAACTTTCTTTCCAACAAGTCATTTTTAAAATGACATTAAAGTCACAAGGGACTTGAAAAACAAAACAAAACACAACAAACAGACAAAAAACGATTTTTTCTTGCAAAAATTATACAAAAAATAACGTTAAACGAACAATTCTAAATAAACGAAAACAAATACTTACGATAACTTTCACCGTGACACCTGTTTTGTTTTGCATGTTATTTTGAAATTTCTTATAAATAGATTGTTTTGTTCAGTATACTAATAACCATAAGAATGTTCTCAATTAATGTAAATAAACGGTAAAATATTAAAATACCCCAGGTACGGTAACTGTTCTCGAATAATTCCACTAGATTTTATAATGACTTTTTCTTAGGTGACATTTTTTTCATTAAAAATATTTTAATTCAAGTAAACTTAATAAGAATGAATATCAAGTTGGAATTATGAATGACAAAGCCCAGCAATCTACTTAATATTCAGTGTTTCACACACCAGACAAATATACATTTATGTTTAAAATCAGAAGGGGTTTTGTGAATAATATAGTAATTTCAATGGTTGAGATCATGAGTCAGTTGAAGCTAGACCACCATGGAAAACCCGGAAGCAATGGACGGCCGTTCCGTCCTACTGCGGGACTTCTCAGCTGTGCACATCTACGACCTCGCCTCCCGCGAGATTCGATAGGTCCTGGGTTCGAATCTCGCGGGAGGCGAGGTCGTAGATGTGCACAGCTGAGAAGTCCCGCAGTAGGACGGAACGGCCGTCCATTGCTTCCGGGTTTTCCATGGTGGTCTAGCTTCAACTGACTCATGATTTCAACCATTGACATTTATGTTTATCATACTATGAAGTTATGTAATTTGCCATGAGGAGTTTTATGATGATTGAACAGAACACCCGTTTGTTGCAAAATGTGTAAAGAATACTAACCTCATAGTATTCAATCTGTCAATCATTTCAGTCATATTTTTTTTCTATCAAAACTACGTTGTTTGATTGCATTGTTTTTCTAAACAAAATCATTAGCACTTACATTAAGTAGAAGTTATATTTCAAAAATTATTCCACAACCGCTAAATCAGTTTGTTTACTAATAATTTCGCATATTACGGATCATTTTACCAGGCGCTCTTACCTTTACGTATCTTTGCATTATTATTATCCGCCTCCCGTGTAGCATTGAAGTCAGTTTGTAATCAACAGGGAAATTACAATAGATTCAGGTTAGTAATTTGTACGGAGAAGAACGATCAATCATGTTGTCGGAACTTGGCCGTAAAATGTAAACCAATATATAATTATACATAAGATAAAGACACCTGGTAACAGAACCAGTCGTAAACAGGGTTATCAAACCGATTGATAATGTCGTTGTGCAATAATATTACAATTTACTCCTACATGAATTAGGTTCTGATAGTGTCGTGCAAAAGAACCTTAAAATTTTGTAAATAAATGAATCAACTCGAATTAAACAAAACTACCACAAATATCTATGAATTCTAGAAATTTCATTCATCACTTCATATGATCAGCCTATTTTGAAATGAATTTGTGCAACTAAATCCAAACATTAGTATGTAGTTCTTTGAGGTTGAACGTGGCATTTATTTTAAGCTGTATATTAAACTTCTAACAAAAAATACATACCATTTTTATTACTTAGTACCTAATCAAACCTTTGTCTCATAAACTTAAAATATTTACTAATATCTTGGGACCCTTAAAGCCGAAGACTTATTAAGTGAAAGTTTGAATCTTTTTCTACCTAACCTTTTTTAACGGATGGTAAGGCGAATGCAATGTACATTTTCCTTTGTTCAATTAGTATAAATTCAGTTACCAATAACGAACAGTGCATTAGTGTGGTGGACGGAAACACTAACGAAGACAACCAAAAGTATTTATATATAAAATTACAGAATCTCGTTGTAAAATCTTTGAACCATACAGCAAAATGTCCATCAATTGTCTGAGACTTTATGGTTCCTTGAGTTCCATACCAATCACTCTCTGTTCTCATTCTCTTCACTTCAATCTTATGCTCCTAGACATTCCACTTTTGATTGGTCATACATACTACTTATATCTATTGACGTCAGTAGTACACAACACATTATAACCGATCTAAATGATTGCATATTGTCTTCATTGTTTTTTTAGATGAACACTATGAATAACACTTAGTGTACAGCCATATACATTCACTTTTAATTGATGAAAACGGAAAACAATTGAATACAATGAATTGTTTGTTGATTCCGTTGATAACATTGTTCTAGCTATATTTAAACAGATTTTAAAGCATTCTTTGGAATAATAGTCTTTACATTCAAATATACTTAAAACTACCGCTTTTTTACAACATTGAACTAGATCATTGATAAATAAGTCCTTATTAATTTACTGATATTTTATAATTGATAGCTTTATTGTGAGGGGAATAATGAATAATTCCTTTATTCTTTTATCTTTCCTATTTCAATCTTTTTCAGTTGTATTATCAAATATAATTTATAGCATTTCAATTAGAACCATTCTTTTAAAAAATCACAGAAAGAACAACTAATAATTATTATTATTATTGTTTGAAGTTTGTTCAAAATTAGAAGGTAACATTGAGTTGCTTATGATTTAAATGTTTCGTATTTCTTTTGCCTATTACCACTGTATTACAATAAGGTTTATTCAGTTAGTTGTATTATATTTCAAACTACTTTTTAAACTATTCATTTACGTTATAAACATGTTGATTTAAATATAAAATGAAACAAGTCAAATTAGGATTTATCAGATTTCCGTTTTACATTTTATTCAATAAAAAAAGGAAACGAAAGAAAAGAAAAAACCTCATGTAAATACACTTATACACATAAGTACTTAAGCATACAGTAAGCGTAACTTATTTCATCAAAGGTTAATACAAAAAGAACAAAAGTTAAATAATTTCTTTAAATAGTTCTGGCTAACTTATAAAATTAAAGACTACACTAAAGTGATGAACAACTAGAGAGAAAGGACAAAAAGAAGGAAGAAAGTAATCATAATGAAGTGAATCTAATCAGTAATATTTCTTAAACCTTGATTAGTTGTAGATACATTTGACAATAAGAAAAACGTATGAATATGATTTATTATTATTTTTTTCTTTCCAGGTGTAGTTTCATTTCTGTTTGAAACCTGTTTTTACTTACAGTATACAAACTGATCATTTTCAGTGACGACTTTATAAATGCCTTAGTAAATGATGATGACAATCTTTCAGTAAATTAGCATCTCTAATTTTACTCAAGTAGTAGTTAGTTGGTGGATACCTTGTTCTAGTTAATCTACTTTACTCATATTTTTTACTTTATTTCAATATTATCGGTGAACTTGAAAGGCTTTGGTAATCATAATAAGATAATGATGGCATCTTATTATGATTTTGACTAATCGACTGCCCAATCAAGCACTGACGTTGGTTAAATTAAAAATATTCTGTAATAGAGATCAGAAAATGAGTCTTTACAACTTACCACTAACTATTCAGACAGACATATTTATTGTTGATTCAGATCCCTTTCCACCGGTATGTGAAGTACCATAACTCCTACAAAACCCGTCATTATGATGGATTCTGTGACATTGTTTGCATTTAATAGTTTTGTAAGAGCATCTTTTACCATAATGCCAACCACAACTAAACTAAAAATCTGGTTTCGGCCTTTCTAACTGAACAACCGAATTGTGAAGTTTCGCGCACGCCAGTTCGAATTTGAACTTTTCCGTTGTCTGACTACACTATTAGGAATCATTCGCTTCCGAACGACCGCATACCAACCACAAGTAGACGGATTGGTAGAACGCTTTCACCGGCAACTAAAAGCTTCACCATTAGATGCAAACATTTCTTAGTGGGCTGACGCTCTTCCATTTGTCTTACTAGGTATTCGCAATGCAGCTAAAGCTGACATTCGATGCACTGTGGCTCAACTCGTTTATTGAACGACACTTCGACTTCCAGGAGAATTCGTGGACCCTTTATCTTCTTCAATGAACATAGATCTAACCTCCTACATGATCGGGCTTACAAACCCAATGCGTTCAGTTAAACCTGTTTCCACTCGACCGCAATCAACTGATTTTTTCGTTCAACCTAACTTGCGATATATTACACAAGTTTTCGTTCGTCCAGACTCACATCGACGACCTCTCGAATCAGCATATGAAGGACACTTCAAAGTTATTCAACGCGAACCCAAGTACTATGTAGTCGATAAGAACGGAACCAACGATAGCATCAGCATCGATCGCCTCAAAGCAGCGTATTTAGAAGGAAATCCTATTCACCTCGATTTTCCTTTGATACAATTGCATGACATGACTCCTACACTTATAATACCCCAACCGACAAGCAACACACGCGGATACTTCGGAAGCACCAGAAAATAAACTTAAAACAACGCGTTCTGGAAGAATAGTAAGATTTCCAGGACATTTGAACGATTATTGCACGGAAGATATTTTATATCATCTCGATTTTTCTTTGTGCTATATGTAATAAAAAACCAATTTTAATATGCTTATATATTTATTTTTATTACAAAAAAACAAAAGCGAAAAAACATTTTGCAACAATCCTTTTTTACGCTGTTACGTGTGAATGAGTTTATTTTCCATTTTTCGCCTGCTTTGTGTTTTTACGGGCGTACGAGTGTATTTCGACATGCACTTACTTTTTTTTTTCTTTTCCAGGACGGCTGGAAAAGACGATAAAAAGAACGATGAAGTTTGCGAGAAACGAAAATATTCATTGTACTTTTTCTTTTTTTAACATATTGTACTTCATTATTCCTTATAGCAAGGAAAGACGACCAGACGCTGCTAAACCTAGAAAGCTATCAGAAGAGTGTTTACCAACGACAAACTCTGGGTTTAAATTTCTGACTGGCCACGTCTTAGGGTCATCACTACCTCACTGGGGGGGAAGTGATCTGTAGCGGTAAATAAATCCCCAAAATAAATAGCTCTGTAAGTTTTCAACAATGGATGCTGACCACATTAGTTTTAATGGACTCACCTAGCTGAAAGCGTTCGGTCATGCATCCGCACCAGATCACGAGTGGGAACGCCGTGCCCAACATCCCCTGCAATCGCTAACCAGATTAGGTCAGATGATCCTCGATATATTGATAGACTATCAAATATATCTTCGAACCTCCTCGCTTCTGCCTTTTGATTTCACTTGGTGGTTACGATTCATATTAGGTGTTAATGGTCAAAGCGTTATCAAATACCGAATACCTGTGGCATCTTCATATGCTTCGACTGAATATTAGATATACCTATTACGCTTAAATCTTCCCTGCTTTCGTATAGTTTTCTGTCGTGTTCTATAATCACAACGTTTCGGTCCTCTACCATCGCATCTTGGATAATCTTATTCCCAAGGTGTTAGGATACAAGTACAGTTTTCAGAATCAGTTAGTGACTCTAATCCTCGAGCGAAATTCAAATATTCGAATCAATCTTAGGCTAAATGGCCGAGACTAAAACACTCATATGCTCTATTCATCTTATCAGAATAAGTAAGGGAATTATAATTAGGTTTTTTGAATACTTTTAGACAACTGTGATGAATGTTGAACAAATATGGCTGTTCTCCAAAAGTCCTCAGAGTGATGATAACTATGTCATCAAAATTATTCTTTTTATGTGGTTTAAACACAACGAAATTAGTATATTAAGCGTGTTCACTCGTTCTCAACTTCTTGAGAGGAGCACGAACTCTTGTATCGTTGTTCAAATTAGCTTATTCACAATCAAAGAGATCTAAATATGGTAACCACCATACTGAGTGAAATTCACCCTTAATTGATACGAAACATATTACCCACGCTGGAAAATACAAAACCAATATCATAATAATGAAGTAAAATAAACTCTATGCTGATTGAAATGTTATGTCGAGAGGAAAAAAGTCAGAATGCAATATTGTGAATCAAACCGACGTCATGAAATGAGTTTGAAAAAAAAAGTGAATATGCCCCGTTATCTTGATCTATCAAAAGCACTTTGATGTAAGAAAATATAACTAACTATTAAAGTATTTCACTCATCTTCCTAGTTTAATGACATGCTACATGAAAAAAGTTGACCTCACACTATGGTTAGATATCTGTGCAAATCATTTTTAAGTGTGCAGATAGAAGCAAGGAATAAACCCAAGTTACTTAGTGTATATACTTATTATCAGACATTTGGAACAAAGTAAACAGCTACGATTGTTCTTGTGGCGGCGAATAAATCCACAAAATATCTAGTTCTGTAAGTCTTCGACACTGAAGCTAACCTTATTAGTTTTACTGGACACAACCTGGCTGAACGCGCTTTGTCACGCATCTACACCAGATCAAGAGTGCGTACGCCGTGCTTGCAACAGTTAGACAGCTTAGATCGAATGCTTTCCTATATATATCGATGACTTTTCAAATATATTCTCGAACCACTTCATTCCTGACTTTTCAAATGACTGAGTTGGTATCCTTCGATTATACAGGTGTTAGGTGTAATGGCGTTGTGAAACTCCGAATATATATGTCATCTTTAACTTGGATAGTCACCTCGAGGTGTCTTAATGAATTTTGATCAAGCCACTATGTCATATTTAATGTACTGATGATTATAAGTAGATTTGGGATACTATCAACTGAACTGCTCATCAATCACAGGAAAACGAGAAATTATACAAGATGCGTGTTTACTGTTAACGAAACCACACAACAAAGACCGATTTCAGTAAATATGTTGCGGGTGAAAGTCCGTAGGGTAACGATAACATCGTCACTTCTAATTAATATTCTCCTGCAATTCTCTGTTTTAACTACGATGCGTGTGTACTAGACAGCAAGGTGAAACGCAAATAAGCAGAAGAAAATGAATTGGAAAACTTGAGGGATCCCATCTTCACTAAGAATGAGAGTTAATAGTTACAACACCACAACTTCACTGACACTTGGGATGGGTGTAACATCCATTTTGAAGGTTTTGTGCGCAGAAATTTCTCCATGTATATACTTGTAATTTATTCCTTCAGTTGTAGATCCCGTCAGTATTTTGAATACATTTCAGATCGTAATATTTGCATTTTATTGTAGTTTTTTGTTTCCCTTACTCCTTCGCTCAGTTTTCATGTTTCTTCCTGAACTGCATTTATGTTGTTTTAGTTGATACTTAGTCTTGCAGGCAGCCATATTGACTTGTTCCGCTTTTGATTGTGTTGCTTGCATTTACTGGAATTGTGCATTTTTGATTTCGTATTGAAGCACTTTTCCAGAATTGGAAACACTCTGTGTTATAATGCAGTCAAATATTATCTTTCGAACGAATCTCTATCCAGAAGAGATAATGTACATTTATATTTATAATGGAAACTCAATCACCTTGTTTGGGTTTCAACTGGGAAATAGCGCGTATCTAAACTACTTAGATAGTTATTCTTCAATCCAAATCTTAATTCGAATTCCAACCTTAACTAGGGTTTGGTGGCCAGCAGATCTAGATTCCAAAACTGAATTCCAGAAGTGAAAAATTGATCGTAGTTCCAGTTTCAAACAAGCATCAAGCAAAGCTCGTTTCAAGGTTAGTAATCAATCCACCGAAATATCTGGATCAGCGTTGACAGGTTTTGGATGATGGAATTAATATGATGAGTTAAGTGTTTTGTGACTACATTAAATTTCCCCTTTATGAGCATTAATTTTCTTTAGTTTCACTATACGTTTTTGAGACATTTTATTCTAATAGAGAAGATCACAAGACATTAGACCCAGAGAACCAAAATGTAGACGTTTTAGGGATAATTGAGGTCTGTTGATCACAGAATTGACTGAGCTTCTAATATCCTAAAACAAAGTTACAATCGTTCATATATTTAAAAAAGATCAACGTTATTGAAACAAAAACCGTCGAGCGATAGGTCCATCATAGGTTGCTTCCAACCCATTAGCTTCAAGCATGTATCGCTTATAGTCCAAAACGCATCAGTAAGGTTGGTCTTGTTCTATATTTTTATATCATGTCTTCGACATCCGAAGTTGAGGCCGTACGACAACTGTGTTAAATTGTCGTTGCCGCGAAGAAATCCTCATATCTGTTGTTAATGACATACATATAGAGCTAATATTCCATAAAGACTCCAAGAGTGTCTAAGTGATTACCAACGTTTAAGCTGGTCTCTAGATTAGAAAGGACTGAATATACAAAGATCAGAAGCATTATCCTCACTAAGTTCAAAGATTGTGAAAAATCCAGCAAATCACAAAAATGAAGCGTTCATCGACAAAACTAACATCTGCATACATTCAGGATAACTGGATAATCTACTGGAACCATGACGTTTAATTACATGCACCGACTAGCTAGAGCATTCGATATTATACTTCATGCAGACTCCACAATAATTCTCGAATACATGTCGAATGTGGAAGACTTAATAATAATAATGTCGAGGTCTCTTCTGATGGCATATTTCGTAAGACGATGGAACCAGAAGCCGAGAATGATGTGAGAAGATACGCCTGGATAAAAGGCTGACACGTCACAGTGCATAATCACTAAGCTGACTAGATGATGTGGAGTATGCTTCCAACACTGTGATGGAACGTGTGTTGTAGTGGATGTCTTATCCAACGCCTTCGAGTATTATTGTTTTTAAGGAAATTCAAAGTATCAGTATCAATGTAGATGATTGAAAATGTTATCTACTTTGCAGCCAAGTAATAACCAATATGTTCATCTTGTCTATTTGTTTACATAGACATGGCATCATGCTACTTTCATAGCACTTAAACATCTCTCGATTACTGTAATTATTATGCATCTTCATTTTATTGCAAAGTAGAACACAGATTATAAAGCTGTTCACTCACTGATACTCTCATGTACGTCATAAAAAAGTTGGTTTCACTTTTTCATCATACAAGATAGTACGTATTAGTAATTTCATGTCCTAGGTCGACTTCTCAACAAACGAGGCCGAGCGCATCTCTTTCCGATGACACAAGCCACGCTGAGCTTCGTGACCGAAAATGAGTACGATTCTATATATCAAGTCTTCATAGTCACTACTTATTTCCTTGGGTCATTCTACTGCTACATTTTAAGTTATGAATCAGCGGGTCTGGTCATAATACCGATGAAAACATATACTGACTTCGCATTTTATGATCATCATAAATTGTAATGCAACGATGAATACTATTCACCAATCGATTTATCGCTTTACTGCTTGATTATACTTATCATACATACAAAAACCCAATACCATGTAAATGAAAAACCACAACAAAAATTGTCAATTTGTGAGACGGGATATCTTTTCGTTATAATCAGGTTGTTCAGACTTCCTTATTCAACATACATCCGTCTCCGACCTTTTTTACTATTATGAGCAGCGGAGCTGCCAAAGGGCTGTCTAATTGGGAAGTCAGCCCCAGTTTCATCACTGTCTGAAAGTCTGTACTTACTGCAGCTAATCGGTCAGGCTCAAACTCCCGTAGATGTGTCTCATTGGTTGTCCTTACTGCATAATATAGATTGCGGTTGAGTCTCTAACTTTGTCTTTGCGGTTTGAAATTTCGAGGTATTATCAGACGAAAAAGGTAAAAATCATCATTTATTGAGGCATTTATGTTGACAATATGAACCTAGTACTTCGAAAAAATCCATCAAACCTGTAGCTATGAACGAGAACTATTGAGCTGGTTTCTTTCAATTACGACAAGCTAATTATATGTACTCGAAAAATCTGTATCCACTGTGGGGTATCGAACATCCGCTACTATAAACACCCAGCTTGGTCAAAATCTGATTTCCAGATCTAAAACAAGCAGTTGCTCCACGAACGTCATCTTTTGGCTTTGATGGCGGTACTCCGCAAAATCTCAGTAATTCTAGTTACGGAAATGAGGCTTACTCTGTCTCCTGTATATGCAAGGGAATCGTAACCTGAAGTCTTATCCAGTAAACACGAAAAGCGACTGAAAAATCGACAAGTACTGGCTGTTGCCACTACCGTCTGGCCCTACCATATCTGGACACCAAGAAAGTTTTAAAAAAGTTCGCTAGTTATTAAACATTTTTTGCATTGTTTCCTCATCGGCAGTAGTACCATCAAATAGATTTTGTAACATACGGTGGCTCTGAGCGCGTTTGTTCTTGCTCGAATAATGTATGACTCGGTGGTACATCCAAAATATTAGCTTTAAAATCTATCAGAATTTGCGTCGGGTTTACTTCAGCGTTCGCATGCCTTAGAGGGGAAAATATATGGTAAAATATATATTGAATAACTTTTGTAAACTCTTGCTATGCTACTTTTCACAGCATGGGACTATTGGCCTGGATAATTGTTCAGTGACGCTAACGGATTTATATTTCGCTTCGTGCCATCATAGCCAAACGAAAAGTGAGTTACACTGCTGACCGTTGTCTCCAAAAGCGCCTTTAAGTAAAATTTGTCCCTGTCTCCGGATTCCCTGGAAATTCCGTGAAGTTTTGGAGAAACGTTAAGCTGTACTTCGAAGTCATATGAAATTTTCTCCAAACGTCTTGGTGACGTCCGAGAGTGACTTAGGATTTTGAGGAAGAACCCCATGACCAGGAAACATTCTAGGCCCTTTTGTCGTATAAACCAAAAAGTCTCTGTTCCAAGTTCTCCGAAGTTGCCACAAAACTAATAAAATTTTGCCCCAAAAGTGAGAAATTCGGATTGTCTTCATTTTATCAATCAATATACAATTCTAATGTGAAAGCCATTTGTTAGCTTCTCTTCATTCATATATAGCTTCTTTGGTTCATATCACAAATAAATCTTTTGTTATATTACTATTAGCTTTATGTTTTCTCAGATCTTTTACTGGGTCCGTTGCACCTCTTTCAATAGCTGCGGTACTTCGTTGGCTAGGTCACGTAATCTTTTCATAATTGCGATGTCGACGCTACATGATTTTGTTCGGAACTTCAAAAAAGTTCCGCAAACAATGAGGGAAATGTTCGCTGCGAATCCTAAAAGATTTTCAGAATTCAGGTTACTTCCATATGTATTCTCATCGTTTCAATTCCAGTCAGACTTTGAGTCTTCCTGGCGGTACTATTCTCTTGGACTACTCAAAAAACCTAATTGACACTCAAAGTTTTGATCAACTTATCAAACTGGTCTATTCATATATTTTTCTTATTACCGTTTTAGGCTAAAGATAGCAATGTTGAAAAAATGCGCGATGACATGATGGAAGGAAGAAAAATTAATTTCACAGAAGATCGAGCCGTCCTTCATATAGCTTTGCGAAACCGATCAAACGTCCCGATTGTGGTCGATGGGAAAAATGTAACTGGCTCTTCTATATAACCATTTAACTAGGTTATGCCGGGAGTTAACGCAGTTCTTGAACACATGTCTAAGTTTTGCGATTCTGTTAGATCTGGTGAGTGGAAAGGCTACACAGGAAAGCAAATAACAGATGTCGTTAATATTGGCATTGGTGGTTCAGATCTTGTAAGTCTCACTTTTTTTAATTTCATTTTAACTGTAAATTTACTAGTCAAGCAAACGTTGGAAGGTTAGTACATGTTACAAAAATTATTTTAGGAAATCACTGATTAATTTCATACCGCCTTACCTTTAACACACTCGGAGTAATTATTGCTCTCTGTTTTAAGTTTCACAGAATCATCCAAGCGTCCTTATCAGAGGCATAGAAAGAAGTGCTTCATTTCCCCACCTTTTCTTGGGGCTTTGAATGAAAGTTGTTAGTGACTGTAATAAGTTAGCTTTATTTTCTCTTACCGTTAAGGGTTAGTCCACGCAGCTAGAATTCACTCATATGACCTCGATTGCTTGTTTTTTCTACCTGGTGATGAAGTGGTGAGAAATAGTAGTGTTATACTAATTATACAAATAGTGGAATGATTTGGGCTAAAAACGTATTGCTCACGATTACGCACAACCTAAGTCATTGAAATAGGTAGCGTCTCTTGGGGCTCGTCCTTTTTTATTGCCACTTTTTCCCGGTTGTGTAACTGTTCTACATGGCTCAAAATCGTTTGCAATGGCGCAGGTGCATCTACTCTTTGTGTTCTCTCAAATTCTAATCTAAATTCTTCATGTCCTTTATTTTCTTTCCAAATCTATTCCACTGGATTATACTTCTTAAATAACATCATCAAACCTTAATGTTCCCTATCACTACTTACACTTTTACTACCTCTACCACTACGGGATTTGAATCGATTACTGAATCTCTGTGCTAATGTAGTATGGCAACTCGAACTGATGTACATACGTACGAAGCTAAAATCATCCATTGGTGTAAAATCACTTAGGATTTTCTAAAGAATCAGGTACTATTGCATAGACCTAACTATCACTTTTCAGCACACATAAAGGATACCCCCGATATAGTTATAAAAGCTCCACTACCACATCAAATAAATAGAAAATGTCAACCGTTTGGCTTCCTCAAGGTTAAACCCCATACTACACTACACCTTTTAAGAGAGTTGTCAATTTTTTATAGCAGTCAAATACTTAGAATTCATCACCATACCAATTCTTGACTCAGATTTTTCTGTAACCTCAGCAATAAATTCGAAAATATCAACGTGTATACACCATCATCTCTATCATATTAGTTTAATTTTTTTCTCATAGACCAATGTATATACTGCCTCGTAGCTGTTTCTCTTATTTACGTCCTAGCAGTTTATTTATTTTAACACATGGATATTGGCACAAGGAGGTACCAAATACATATGAGCCACACAAATCTCACTTGATATGTGTGAGGGCTGTGATACTGCCTGGGTGCCCAAACCGAAGCAGGTGGTTTTCTTAGGAGGCCACACCTCTAGCCTTCGACCTGAACCACAAGGCAGTGGGGTGTCGTAAGGAGATGCAGTCCCATGGTAGCCGGTGACCAACGATTGGTTCATACGCCATTTGTTCCTTCAGGATACTGGAGCCCATGTTCACCATTGGTTTGGGATCTGGTTAAAGCGCCGGAAATTCGCTTTTCGTCCTCTCATTTTCGTAAACAACACCCCTGCCGCGAGAGACCACGCACCCCGGAATGTGCTTTGGGACCACGAGAAGGGATACTACCCCTAACTCAGGGTCTGAAAAGTCGGAAAAATGAAAATTTCGCAAATGCGATAAAAATGATCTTGGTGGTGCAGTTATAATATTCCGACATCAGACAATGGGTTTTAGGCGTTATTTAAGCCCTAACGCTTCAGGCTGGGCTATTTTGCTTACTACCCTATATATGTGTTGTTTGCAGTATAAGCTATATGGCTGTGTAGAGCTGAAGGTCTCATATGAGGCTGGGGGCTCGCCATTGCTATTGTGGATGGTTTAGCAATGCTTTGGGCCCCCAAATGCCCTGGTATGGCCGAGAGCGGGGAGGGTTCGCCCTCCCTCTCGAAATACTCTCACACGGCCACGCTTATACAGCCTCTGCCAGGGAAGTCCTACTCACTGCATTCTCGTGGCTTTACTGTTGTTTACGAAAATGAGAGGACGAAAAGCGAACGTCCGGCGCTATAACCGGATCCCAATTCTATGGTGCACATGGGCTCCAGTATCCTGAAGGAACAAATGGCGTATGAACCAATCGTTGGTCACCGGCTACCATGGGACTGCATCTCCTCACGATGCTCCACTGCCTTGTGGACTATACCTTTAGGTCAAAGGCTCGGGGTGTGGCCCCCTAAGAAAACCACCTGCTTCGGTTTGGGCACCCGGGCAGTATCTCAGCCCACACACTAAAACTATGATGAACTATCTGCTTATAGAAAATATTCGTTTCTCTCCGACTAACATTGGAATGACTGATATTATTATTATTATTTACTACGTCATTTATTCACTATCTCCTATTTCTACTTTTTGTATCCGTTTCGACTCAGACAGCAGCTCGCCTATTGTGAAAATTCAGCTTTATCTAAACGTTCTCGAGTCACTGCCTGGTTGAAAATTGTATGTTACTACCGAATATGAGTACTGAAGCAGTTTTCCTGAAACCACGTGCACCATTCAAACTGGCTGCCTTCAACGTTCGCACACTTATGCAGGTCGGACAACAGATAGGGCTGGCTATGTCTTTGGAAAGTCTTAATATTGATGTGTGTTGTCTATCCGAGACCCGTATTCAAGACTCTGGTGAAGTACTACAAGTTCGCTCTCCATCTGTCGCTTCAAAAACCTTGTTTTATGTGCGTTTATCCGGGGACCCTGTGGCATCTTCGTCTGGTCTTGTTGGCGTTGTTGTAGCACTAAGCGCTAGAGCTGAGGCAGCACTAATCGATTGGATCCCCATTAACAGCCGGTTATGTGCTGTTAGATTAGAAAGTACCATCAAAGTGAGAAGAAATCGGCGTGAGAAACGATATCTTTTCGTCATCACCGCCTATGCCCCGACAGATTGCAGCCCGGATGCAATCAAGGATGAATTCTACCACCAGTTAACTGTTCTTCTCCAGAAAGTGCGTTCGACAGATATTGTAGTACTACCTGGAGACTTGAATGCTCAGGTCGGGCGTCTAGGCACAGAAGAGAGTCGTTTAGGTGGCCGATGGGGACTTGTTGGTAGCAGGACAGATAACGGGGAACGTCTACTGCAACTATGCACAGACCACAACCTGTTTCTGGCTAGCACTAACTTTCGGCACAGTCATCGCCGATGTGCCACCTGGCGTCCCCCTTCTTCATCTCAAGCCTGGACTCAGATTGATCACATCGCGATCAGCTACCGCTGGCGCGATTGTGTACAAGACTGCCGCTCCTTTTGGAGTACCTATCTGGAATCTGATCATGCTCTGGTCTGCGCCAATCTTACCTTACTTTTCAGTGGACAACGAAGTGACCTCCACCAAAGGATTGATGTTAGCAAGCTGGCTACAACTTCTGTTGCTAGTAAGTAACGAATCTAGCTAGCTTCTAGGCTAGCTACCATTCCACCGAAAAGTATAGATGAGCATTGGTTGCAATTGCATGACGCCATGACAATGGCGGGCAAAGTCAGTTGTGGGTTCACGAAACGTCCGGCTTACAATTACTGGGTTTCTTCTGGTTCCTTACAACTCATGGAAGCCCGTCGGTCTACTCCGGGTGACCGTGAGTTTGACCACAGACGAAGGATGTTACGTAATGAAATCGGGCAAATCTTGCGTAAGGACCGAGAAGCCTAGTGGTCGGATCGTGCCAGTGAGTTGGAAGCAGCAGCTGCATCTGGTAATTACCGGAAGCTCTTCCAACTCATCCGAGCCACTGACAGCAAGAAGTCTGGTGTGAGCGAAACAATCTGCGAGGATGACGGAACGCCAATCACTAACATCCATCGACGTCTTGGACGATGGGCAGAATTCTTTGAAGGGCAGTTCAACTGGCCTGCTGCTCCGGCAACATCGGTCAGACTGTCCTGCCCTCCATGGCCGGTGACGACTGATCCACCAAATGAGGCGGAAGTCCGCAAGGAACTCCAACTCTTGAAACGTTACAAATCACCGGGCCCAGACGACTTACCTCCGGCTCTTTTTAAAGATGGTGGTGACTTTCTGACTAAGGGACTGACGACGTTGTTTACAAAGATCTGGGAACTAGAGAGTGTACCAACGTCATGGAATGAGTCGATAGTTGTCCCTATCTTTAAAAAGGGTTCACGTCGTTCCTGTAACAACTATCGGGGGATAAGTCTACTTTCGATTGCGTCCAAGCTATTGGCTTCCGTCATACTTCGTAGGTTGTTCAGAACCCGAGAAAGATTGACTCGCGAGGAGCAAGCTGCTTTTTCATTCCGGTCGAGGATGTATTGATCATATCTTCACCCTCCGCCATACTTATCAAAGGCCAACAATCGTAGTGTTTCTTGACATCAGGGCTGCCTTCGATTCGTTGGACAGAACTGTTCTCTGGGATTGTCTATTGAAGAAGGGTGTGCCTGAGAAGTTTATTAACATCCTAAAAGCCCTATACACAAACACCTCAGGCAGAGTGAGGGCATACAACCACCTCTCTCCATTGTTCCATTCGAGCAGTGGGGTTAGGCAGGGTTGCCCAATCTCACCATTCCTCTTCAACTTTGCCATCGATGACATTCTGGAAGCAGCTCTGGTGGATGTAAGTAATGGTGGTGTGGATCTGTTGCCTGGAGAAAGACTTCTCGACCTTGAGTATGCGGATGATATTGTCTTACTGTGCGAGAATGCCCAAGCCATGCAATCCGCACTTAATCAGGTGGCAATCAGTGTCCGTAGGTATGGTATGTGCTTTGCACCTTCGAAGTGCAAAGTTCTTCTACAAGATTGGCAGGATTCTAATCATGTACTCACTCTGGATGGTGAGCAGATTGAAGTAGTCGAGAAGTTCGTGTATCTGGGTAGCTGCATAAGTGCTGGTGGTGGTGTGAGTGATGAGATCAATGCACGTATAGTGAAAGCCAGAGCGGTTTATGCCAATCTGGGCCATCTTTGGCGCCTTCGTGATGTTAGTCTTGCTGTAAAAGGTCGGATCTACAACGCGACGGTGAGAGCAGTTTTGCTCTATGCTTGTGAAACCTGGCCTCTCCGAGTTGAGGATGTTAGACGACTCTTTGTGTTCGATCATCGCTGTCTCCGAAGGATTGCTGACATCCAGTGACAACACCATGTTAGTGATGCAGAGGTTCGGCATCGTGTGTTCTGGCACAGACGACAATCCAATTGGTGTCACCATCTTGAAACACCGACTTCGGTGGCTTGGACATGTTCTACGAATGTCGTCCCGGAGAATTCCACGTCGTGCATTATTTGCCAACGCTGGGACTGGTTGGAAAAAGCGGAGAGGCGGTCAGTATATGACATGGTGTCGTGGTATGAAAGAAAGCTGCAAAGGGCTGGCTTGTGTCGGTCCTTCACGACTCCCTGGCTGGGGTCCTAGAGATGGTGTAACACAGTGGCTAGAGACGTTATCAGATATGGCTCAGAATAGAAGCCAGTGGCGATCGTGCTGTAACCTTCTTTTACTTTCTTCATAAAAAGTGGTTGTATCTTCCTTAACTGAAAGATCTCTTCTGATTGTTCCTTTCCGTTTCCCCCACCATTGTTCTCTCTCTCCCTTTTTTTTATAATTCCCCACGTTGATTACTTTTTTTCTCTTTTCTCCTTCTCTTCAAATTATCATTGTTTTGTGTGGCGCATATATAAATAAATAAATAAAAAACTGCCACGAGAAGGCAGTGAGTAGGACTTCCTTGGGAGAGGCTATATACGCGTGACCATGTGAGAGCATTTCGAGAGGGAGAGCGGACTCTCCCCACTCTCGGCCGTACCAGGGCATTTGGGGGCCGTCTTAGCAGTAAAAGTAGCTAAAACTAATAAAAGCTAGATTTATCATTACGAAGCGTCAAGAGTCACTACGACTGACAGAAACAATTGGAAAACTGCCTTCAACAACCAAATGAATCACTGGGAACCAAATATTCACATAACACCATATCATCCAACATCAAACGATTTGATAGAAAGTTTACATTGGGTGCTTAAAACTCCTTCACTGCTGCACTGGTTATGTTAAAGATGAGATTGATAACTAAACAAGACATTGGATGTTGGGCAGCTAAGTTGGTTTATGTAACTAATTTAAGGTTACCTGGAAAGTTCTTTGCTTTGCATAAGTGTTCCACATGGTCTAGTTATTTGTAATACCCTAAATAACTTATGAGTGGACTGAAGAAATCACGTGTTGTGTGACAATGATGAACACGCGTTCAACAACTGACTGATCACGTACGTCTTTTCATGAAAATAGACAACACCCCATTCCCTTCGCAAATAGTGTACGATGGTCTACACGGAGTTGTAAGGAAAAGCAATTAACTCATTACCGTTAACAGGCAAGGTAAGACTAACACTATTGGCATTGATAAAGTAACACCTGCTTTCTTTGACGATCTGCATATTGACAGTAGAAACTATCTTCAAATTTCGCTTCCAGTGCTTACAACAAAACTGAACAAAATACCGAAATCTAAAAGACGCGTCCGTTAGCCAGAATGATATTGAGTCAGTTGTGTTCTTTTGATACATGGAAATCTTTTGAACAACATGTACATTTCACAACACCTCAACACATGACATTGTTATAAATCTTGTCAGTTGACCTACATGCTATATCGTTTTAAATGTATGACATTTCAACATACTACTTATTAATGCCGACAATATACTACTATACGTATGTGTTGTATAATATCACACCAAATCATTATCTAATTTACTTATTTTCACCATTCACAACTAGTTTATTCAATAATCAGCGAACAATTTTTTTCGATAACTTCATCATCAGGCTCCACAGTTAGAAGTCCATAATTATTGTGATATCTTACAAAGGTCAAAACAGTCAGTCAGTCAGCTGCAACGTAGGACCAGGCACGTATATGCATCGGTCCAAGTTGCCATACCGCATTAGCACAACGAGATGAACACCGGATTCATAGAAGTAGTTAATTCAGCGGTGGTAATATATAGAAGAAAGATTGCATATAAGGAGATAGTACAGGAAGATAGAATTAGTTCCTAGAAAGAAAGATATGAGGCGATTTTAATCTCTTAGTTTAAAGGAAGATAGAGAGCGTATACACCGACGCCATTGTGATCGATTCTGAGCCATGTCACCAAGAGTCTCCAACCATCGGTTTCGATAGTCACGCGGACCCCAACCAAGTAGTCTGCATCTACCAACATGGCTAAGACTAGAAGTTAGTGACTTCAAGCACTGATGCCACGTTTTGGTTTGGCCACCCCTAACTTTCTTCCAATTATCCCTAACACCGGTTACCATTGCGCGCCGTGGTAATCGGTGTTCAGGCATACGTAACACGTGGCCCAACCATCTCAGTCGATAAAGATTCACAACCTAATCAACTGATTTACCATCATTCCCGTATAGTAGAACAGAACGAACTGCCGCGCAGTATACTCGTCCCTTAATTGATAGACGGATATCTCGCCTTCGCCATAGATAACGTAAGTTTGCAAAGGCCAAGCGAGCTTTTCGAATCCGTGCTGAGATTTCGTCAGACACCAACCCATTAGAGCTGATCAGACTTCCAAGATAAGTGAAGTTGTCGACGCGTTCGATTACTTCACTCCCTATCCTTAGTTCAGGTGTTGACGCAGACCAGTCCTGAAGCAACAACTTGCATTTAGAGGGAGAGAAGAGCATCCCAAACATTCTGGCATTGTTTCTCACTGCTACCAAAAGACTCTGCATTTCATCAGCGTCTTCACCAAACAGGACTATGTCATCTGCGTATTCTAAGTCAATAAGTGGACCTCCTGGTGGGAGATCAATTCCTGAGAATTCAGTCGATGAGAGCGTTATTTCCATCAGTAGATCTATGATGAAGTTAAACAAAAATGGGGAAAGTGGACAGCCTTGGTGGACGCCACTTGAGGTTGCAAAAGCAGATGACAGTTCGCCATAAACTCTGACTCGACCAGTAGTGTTCGAGTAAAGAGCCTTCACAAGGTTTATGTACTACTGAGGTACGCCTTTCAATGACACACTGCCACAGAACCTCTCGGTCTACATAGTCAAATGCTGCTTTTAAGTCAAAGAAGACCACCATTGTCGGACGCCGATAATTATGCCTGTGTTCTAGAACCTGACAAATGGTGAATACGTGGTCGATGTAACCACGACCAGGTTTGAAGCCAACCTGATTGTCTCGTGTTTTCAGTTCACGAGGCGTCCGATAATTATTGAGGCTAGTATTTTAGATGCTATATTAGTTAAACTAATCCCTCTATGGTTGTCACAGGATGATTTTGATACTTTCTTAAATATTGGGACGATAAGTGATTGTGACCAGTTAGATGGGATAACGTCTGACTCCCAGATTTTAGCTAAAATATTAGTCAACCTAATCGCTAAAACTAGACCACCATCCTAAAAGACCTTTGGGGCCAATCCATCTGGACCAGCTGCTGTTCCTCGTTTCAGATTAGCTATAGCCTTTTGAACTTCAGCTAGGGGACCTACTTCAATGTTCCATTCATACTGTCTGGGAATGATGGGTAGTTGTATAGTAGCTGAAGGCCATCTAAACTGCTCCTTAAATTGTTCCGCCCATCGTTCTAAACGTCTGGACTGGGAGCAGATGAAAGTGTTGTTTTTTTCCGAAATAGTCTGACTTACACTTGACTTATTAATTCCAGTTTCTTTTATTAGTCTGTAGAGTTGTCTTGTGTTCCCTATAGTCTCCGCCTTTTCCATCTCTTTTGCTTTCGTTGCCCACCACTGCTCACGATCATTCCTTAGACTTTTGCTTAACCTAGATCTGATTTCTTTACGCTCTTCATCGTGTTCAGAGCCTGATGGGATGAGTTTGCGAGAATCCATCAGTTCAGTAGACCTTGAAGAAATCCATTGGTTCTTTGTAACCCTGTGGTTTGAATCACTAGTAGATGTCACTGCTGTTTCCACAGCTGCTTGTATAACATTCCAAGCAACATCGGGGTCAGCCTCGTTTTCAGAACTACCTAAGTGTGACCTCAGTTGTTCCTGGAACCTACTTTTGGTTTTCTCATTACTCAATTCGGTTCTAATGAGTCTTTTTTGTGTGGCTTTTTTGCGTCCAGTGAGGCGCAAGCAGATAGATGCGTGCTCGTATTAGGGCATGGTCGGAGTCCAAGCAGGTACTCCAGAATGAGTGACAATCTTCTATTGACCCTATCCAACGATGACTGATGGCAATATGGTCTATTCGAATCCATCGTTGATTTGGTGCACGGGGTCGCCATGTTACACGATGTCTCTCTTTATGCTTAAAATTTGTGTTTGCTAAAAATAAACGATTGTCTGAGCACAGTTGCAGCAGACGATCACCATTATCTGTTCTCTGTGCCGGAATACTAAAATACCCACCTAAATGTCTTTCTGTTTCGTTTAAGCTACCTACCTAGGCATTAAAGTCACTTGCTACGAGTACTATGTCTGAACGTTTAGCTTTCTGAAGAAGTTCAGACAGCTTTCCGTAAAATTCATCTTTCACTTCATCCGAACTGCAGTCAGTAGGAGCATAAGCAGAAACGACGAAAAGGCAACGACGTGTGTCCCTATCCTTTCGATTTCTTACGGAGCTATTTAGCCGAACAGCGCATAAACGACTATTAACGGGGATCCACTCTAATAGCGCTTGTTCCGCCCTCATGCTTAGTGCTATGCCTACACCTGCCAGTCCACGAGAACTAGCCGTGGGGGTCGCCAGATACACGGAGGGTGTATATCGTCAGCTCTCCGTTTTGCCGAGGTGAGGTCAAGTGAATGATCACGCTAGGATCCTGTATGCGTGTTTCGGAGACACATCATACATCAATGGTACGAGATTCTAAGGTTTTAGCCAAGGAAGCCTGCTGACCGATTTGGCATAGTGTGCGTACGTTGAAGGCTCCAATGTATAGTTTGGAGCGAGGTTTCAGTAGACCTGGGACAGTGTTATGCGCACAAAAATCGTTGGCCGTGGTGACACTTGAGGAGGAAGCCGAAAGAGGGAGTTTAGAGTTGAAAGTCGATCTAGGAGGAATAATGGGAATTGAAGAGGGAGGTTGATAATGAATACAGTGGTCTTGAGTGCTGTTAGAGGTATGAGGGCGGTTATCACTTCCCGGTTGCCCACACCGTGGAAGGGTTCTCCTGGAGATACCTGAAAAGGAAATTGGATTAGGGGTGATCTTAGTGACCTGAGAGCGTGACCGCAGTGCCCAAGGGACAACTGCTTGAGGTCGGTCACACACGACCTTTTTATGAGTAATTTTTGTGTTAGCTCCGTACTTGTTGAGACCTTACCGCCGGAGACGAATATCCGTGGAATAAGGCAAGGTGTGCAGTTTTAGGGTCGACTTTTTCTAACCCCACCCCTCCTTTTGGGAAGGCAGCATCGCTGTTATGCTGGTTGTCTGAAAGAAACACCTTACTGCTGTCACGCCTCTGTACATTCAGCAGTACGACTTCGCCTTCGGACCTTGGTTTTGTTGCTTTTAGTCTTACCGCTCTTCAACCGACCTGTTTGGCATGGTAAGACCTTGAGTAATGATTGTTCTAGCCAGTATAGCTCAGTTGCTTCATCACGATAGGCAAGCCCGACCACTACGTCAAGGTAGCAACAACAGTCAGGTCAGGTCAAAATAAGTCATGCATTGATGAATTCGGCAATGTTATATGTTAAAAAAGGGTGAACGTTTGCATCTATCATGATATAAATACTCCAAAACTGTGTTATTTGTAAATTAGTCGGTCATTTATTAAGGGTCAGAATGATTTGCAGTATAGGGTCAAGTCATGATCAATATAATATAACGAAATAAAAAATCGTGTGAGTAAAACGCTTAGTATAAGAATTTCGTTTTGTTACTCGAGGTAGTAATAATAATATTAAGATTGTGTGAATATAATTTGTAATAAGAGAGGTCTTATCAAGGTAACTACGAAAGTATCAACAAACAAGAACTGTTTGAATAACATCCACTTAGTTATTAAATTCACCAGGAAGAGAAGAACAACAATGGTATAGCTTTCTTCGATGTCCTACTTTTTAAAAGGATAGACGGTTCCTTGAAAAGTAATGTATTTGGAAATAATACATGAACAGGTCAGTATATCCATTTTCATAGCTTTAAGGCTCTTTAATACAAAATAAATATGGTTAAATGTCTCAACCGCGGAATCAAACCATTATTCTCTGTAGATAATGTAGATAACGAAGTAGATAATCTAAAGAACACATTACAGAATAACAACTATCCAGATAATTACGTTAAAATTTTTCCATTAAAGGTAATGAAAAAAGAGCAAACTGTGACACGGTCAGTAAAAACCTTTTTCTGAAAGTGAACTTTAAAGGGGACATAGCGGGTGACATTTTAGCACGTCAACTCAAAAGATCTGCTGATAGGATATTTCACGCTGCCAAGCGCCATTCTTTCTCACTTGGTGGATGGTAAGCATCATATTAAAATAGGTGAAGCTTTCTCTGTTTTATATCAAGTTCCAAACAATCTACCAAAAGGAGCTAGATAATGGCTACTCTACATAGCTGAAGCCATGTGGATCAACTCCAAAAAACCGAACTTATGTGTACAGAAGTATATCAAGCCTCTATGTTTACTTTGGTCCGCGACTAGATCACCGGATACCTAAATTGGATATTATAAACCTCTTATTCCTCTTCCCACTTCCTTTTGTGTCTACATCATTCGTAAACTTCAAAATCATTTGTCTCAATTCACACGAATTCCTTTTTATTGCAATTGCCTTGATAAGACCTCTCTTATTACAAATTATATTCACACAATCTTAATATTATTATTACTACCTCGAGTAACAAAACGAAATTCTTATACTAAGCGTTTTACTCACACGATTTTTTATTTCGTTATATTATATTGATCATGACTTGACCCTATACTGCAAATCATTCTGACCCTTAATAAATGACCGACTAATTTACAAATAACACAGTTTTGGAGTATTTATATCATGATAGATTCAAACGTTCACCCTTTTTTAACATATAACATTGCCGAATTCATCAATGCATGACTTGTTTTGACCTTTGTAAGATATCACAATAATTATGGACTTCTAACTGTGGAGCCTGATGATGAAGTTATCAAAAAAATTGTTCGCTTAAATATTTTCCAAACGTAGTCCCCACTCTGTAAAAGTGTAACTAAGAAGGTCAAGCGACACGTAACCATAGCCGGAAATTATTCCTCTTTATCCAGGTATCAGGAGTGTGTAGTATCATCCACTCATGCACATTTGAAGGACCTCGTAGCTTTCTCTATAAATATGAAATAGTTAGGTATTTTACTTTCTTCGGTTTTGTAAGTTAAATATGATTTATAAGAGTCAAGCAGTATGATATTTTAGTTTTGTTTAATTTGACTTTTCAGGGTCCAGTAATGGTTACAGAATGCTTGAAACCTTATGCATCACATATTCGAGTACACTTTGTTTCAAATATAGATGGAACACACATTGCGGAAACATTAAAGAAAGTAAATTCAGAGACAGTTCTGTTTATCATCGCCTCCAAGGTAGGTTTCCTCTGAGTATCTGATACTTCATACTCGTTTCATAATTTTGAAATATTATTATTAAACCTTTACTTGTTTTCCAACAACCTAGCCAAAAGTGGAAAATCCGTTGTTGAGGTTTCAAGCATTCATCGACTAAGGCGTTTAGAACGTGTGTGACGTATGCCGAACCAACACCTTCGATGCTCGATGTGGGCCAGTGTGGGAGTAGATTGGAAAAAATACAGCTAAGAGCGGTCAAACCGAATTGTATCAGTTCATGTAGTCATTAACAGTTAGTTTACCATGTTAGCAGGTGCAGACTACCTTATTGAAGTCTGTATAATAGCTGCATTCATTGGCTAGAGACGAGTAGCATGGTTCACCTTAAATCACAGTGACACGAACCCATGTAATGTAGGTCCTATTTTTTCATTCCTTGACCCGCATTCCCAGTATTCAGTTTTTTTTTTCAACATTATTGTTGCTACATCATTTCAATTCCTTAGTTAATGTGGTATTTCGAATTGGGCAACATATATTTATACCGGGGTTTACTTTAATGGCAGTCGACCGATTCTATTTCTCCATAAAATCCTTGATGGCTGGAACTCAAGTTTTGTTTCTTGTTTGTGTTCCGATCTGAATGTTATCTGAGATCGTCACACTCTTATTTTAATTTTATAGCTTATGTAACTGTTCTAACTAAACACATTTTTTTCTTTTAGACCTTCACTACTATTGAAACGATGACCAATGCTAACTCTGCCAAACAATGGTTCCTAGAACATGCGAAAAATGTAGGTAACGTCCGGTAATGTATTAGGATTCTCCGTTAAATTTCCTTTTCAAGTAACCAGTTTTCGCTGTTAGGTGATTCTTTATCTGATGTTGATTAAGTATAATACTTCATAGATTTGATGTAACATAATACTTAAAAGTGACATCATATAGTAATTTTAATAGTAATGTGAGTTGTTTATCTCTTACCTGCTTTTACAGGTTTCTCACGTGGCCAAGCACTTTGTTGCCTTATCAACTAATGCAACAGAAGTCTGCAAATTTGGCATAGCACCAGAAAACATGTTTGAGTTTTGGGATGTAAGTCTACCTCAAAGTACTATGAATATTATCCTGAAAGTTTCTTAAGTAACTTGCCTATTTCAGTATTTCTGTAATCTCGATAGTATCTTTAAACTGTCGATGTACATTTATAGTAGCCAGGTCTGTGTACTAAATTAGACTTTGGTTCCTTGTGAAACGCACGATTTCGCTTCTTTATTGTCTCCCAAAGTTGCACAGTCCAATCATTATTTCCAATATTTCTGATTGGAACCAATTCAGTTGACATACATCCATAAACTCTGAATGACTAACAGTATTTGAACAAAAAAACGGTTTATATCCTTCTTTTGAATTCCTTTCAACGATAAAAATTTCTTCAAAGCCTATCTGTCAGTGGAATCAAATGTTGCCTTTAGTTTGGAGATGGTGACTACAGTCGGGGCTCGGTATATATATGTGTCCAAAAACATATCTAAGGATAACTATTTGGTCACTAACTTCTCAATCAGATCTGAAACCGGCTTAGGTTTCTCAGATTAGTTGTTTCGTACTACCATTTAGTTGTCTTATAATTATGAATACGAGTAAATTAGTTACTGTCAGTTACCTCCAAAATAATTTATATGAACATTCGTCAATTTGAAAAATTCCTTCCTCGCAACTTTTATCCTTCCATATTCTATGAATGAACTGAAATTTCTGTTTACTTCCTTCAATTGTGTAGTGGGTTGGAGGTCGTTACTCATTATGGTCTGCTATAGGTTTATCTATAGCTCTTTACGTAGGTAAGTTGTTATGTATTTATAATTTATAATCCACTTGGTTATTAAATTAGTATTGTGTATCTTTTCGTACGAAGTTGTGATTTAATCGTCGAAACACTTTCGATGTAGAATTAAATGTTCTTATCAGTAGGATACATCAATTTACTCCCAAACAATACATTTCATTTACAATTTGCCATGAATTTGTATTCATAAAATTCGATGTTAAACTAAAATAGTCCTTACATAGACTAATGCCGTGGTACGGCCGAGAGTAGGGAGAGTCCGCTCTCCCTCTCGAAATGCTCTCACATGGTCACGCGTATATAGCCTCTCCCAAGGAAGTCCTACTCACTGCCTTCTCGTGGCAGGGGTGTTGTTTACGAAAATGAGAGGACGAAAAGCGAATTTCCGGCGCTTTAACCAGATCCCAAACCAATGGTGAACATGGGCTCCAGTATCCTGAAGGAACAAATGGCGTATGAACCAATCGTTGGTCACCGGCTACCATGGGACTGCATCTCCTTACGACACCCCACTGCCTTGTGGTTCAGGTCGAAGGCTAGGGGTGTGGCCTCCTAAGAAAACCACCTGCTTCGGTTTGGGCACCCAGGCAGTATCACAGCCCTCACACATATCAAGTGAGATTTGTGTGGCTCATATGTATTTGGTACCTCCTTGTGCCAATATCCATGTGTTAAAATAAATAAATAAGTTGTAGATTTTAAAATTTCTTGATAGGCGACCATACTTATCAACGTTTTCTCCATGATCATCCAAACTATACAAGTCTTGGTGACTGTTTAATTTTGTTGGAGACATTTATTTTATTAATCTCTGTCACTAAACTGAATATTCACCAGATAAATCGCCTTATTTTTGTCTCGTTTATTGATTAAGCACTAACAATCAACATGTATGCTTGTAACTTGCGCATATATAGTAGTATAGACTTTCTTTATCTACTAAGGTATGGAGAATTTCATTAAATTGTTGGAAGGAGCTCATGAAATGGATAAACATTTCAAAGAAACGCCATTACATAGAAACGTAAGTTATGTTATGAATTTCTTTATTAATACTGCTTTAAATTGTTATTCTTCCGAGTAGAAATTTATAGATTATGTGTGAACTGATAATCCTGAATAATAATGATAAATATGAGAGCAAAATTTGTAATGGAAGTCAGTTTAAAACTACTTAACTTACAATTTCTATGTTTATAAGTAACGCTTTTCTTATACAGTAATGTAATAATTATAGTCGTTATTATATTCTATAATAATCTAAAATACACTGAAAATCACCCCCAACAAGTGGCTTTTAAAGAAGCAAGACATTTTTGTTGAAATTCACTTGGCAAAAAACGACCATATCATTGATGCAACTATTATATTGGTGCAGGATTAAGAAGTCAAAACAGCATTGCACAAAACCAACCAAATAAACAGTATTTCAAAATTCAAATATATAGATGGCCATCTTTAAAATTAAATTTCTTATCATTCTTCTTTTACGCGAAATTCTCCCCAATTGTTTCATTGTTTCATTTTTATCAGCCGAAATCGGTATCAAAGCGTTATAAGAACATACATATTTTAGTATGTCACATAGTTCTTAATAGATTATCTTTGATAGATAATCTTACTTACGTTTGTTACCACTCGTGGAGGAGCATCGGTCGCCCACCAGCATTCTCCATCGAACTCTGTCTTGGACAATCCTTCCCAGATTCTATTCATTCTTTTGATGTCTGCTTCCAATTCCCGATGCAATGTGTTCCTTGGTCACGGTGTTAATATTGTTGGAACTCTGATTCAGGACGTTGGTTTAAATAATCTACCAGCTGGTCACAATTTTCGTTAGTGAAGAAATAATACTTTATTGAAAGTGATGAGTTGTTACATTCTGTTAAAACTCTCCTTTCACACTAGAGAATCCAGTGCATTAAGAAAGAATTCAGTTTCAGATTATACTTGAATATTTAATTTCTCCAAACTTTATTTTTCTAATATCGCTATTACGAAGAAACAAGGAACTCAAATCATGAATTTCGTGTTCAGGTATAAAAAAATGTATGTTAGAATTAAAATGAGCTAATGTATTTTAATGTTTATTTATTTATTTAAACATAAATATTGGTACAAGGAGGCACCAAATATATATGTGCCACACTTCATCATTCAATTTGTGTAAGGTCTAGAATACTGTTTGAACACCCAAACCAAAGCAGGTGGTTTTCTTAGGGGGCCACACCCCAGTAATGTGTTGTATGAGCATTCATTCAAATCCACTTGTCATCCTCTTACATTACTAACCTTCAATCTTTTAACCTATTTCAAACTTCACTAACTCCAAATTCAATATGAATATGAATAACAATGGTTATTGATATTGATACACTGTGTTAATATAGTTTAGAATATATAAAACATAGTTTCAGTTTAATTTAATTAAATAATTGCTAGTTAACCATTGTTCCATTTACAAACTACTAACTTTGTCATATTATACGAATTGTTAACATATATTTCACATATTTAATTTTAGTAAGCTTGTCAAATCAGCATAATATATCTCATATTTATTGTTATTTTATCCAATTATTCGTCAATGTTCATTAATGTGTGATTATATAAATGTATAGATTAAGTATTTTATTATCAAAAATTCGATAGGAATTCATTAAACTTATATTCACATAGATACAAATAAATAACAGATTACCTTTATTTTCGTTTCGAATATCTGTTCATCATTAGTAAATGTTTCAATAGTATGTAAAATACAATGCCAGATATTTTGTTGATGAGGTCATAATCTAAATCAATATAAGACGTTTAATGTATGATGACCAAACATCAATGAAGCTCGGTGACCAACGTAAGTTATGACACTAAAATGAGTGTCTATAATAACATTACTTGTAATTTAGTACAGCAGATATCACCTGCTAAAGTGACGATATTATGGATACTACTGGTAAGTGAATACATGAGTAGATAAAGATTAATTGGAATGACCATGAAGTGTTCCTTCGTATTAATTGATATAAGTGTAGAATTTCCAATGTAGAAGACATTGTGATGAGTCATGTGACACTAATCATGGAATTCAATCACATCATCGTACATGATACAATTCAACTGAAATTGATTGAGGAGTTAAAAGATAATTATTCAATATTGAATACTAATCCTTCACAGTGGTTGTGCATAAGATAGTTTGCCTCTACTTGAAGGGAAACCACCAAATTAATGGTTTTTGGAGTAAGATTTTGATAGTATTCTTTCCGTTATAATGTTAACTAAATACTAATTATGACAAGAATGTAAGTCTTTCGGTAGCACCAATATTTCCTAATTAGATTTTGTCAAGAAATAAATGATTAAACTTTAATCAACAGCTATTTGACATAACACTGGCTACCTGTCAACAATTTGACTGACAAACTACTAGCTTCATTTATATTTGTACGTTTTTAAATTTCCTTTATCCTTCCCTAGTTTGACCTTTGAAAATGTATATTTTTTGTCGGATAAGAATACATCGCATGATTTGAAGGTTAAAAATGATTCATAGGTTGCTATTATCCTCTTTGTCGTTTGTAAATTTTCAAAGTTAACGGGCCATTTAGATATATCCCAGCTTTCAGTTTTTATACTACCCCATCTCTTCATGTTCATTTTTACTTGATGTGGCTTCCTGATTAAAAGTTCACTTACCATATATAGTATCATTTTTTATATCGAACTATATAAGTAGTTTTACAAACTAATAAATATATCTTACTTTATAGCTTCCTGTCATCCTAGCTGTGTTAGGTGTAATGTATATCAATATTTATGGGGCAGAAACTCAAGCAATTCTACCATATGATCAATATATGTCACGCTTTGCTGCATATTTCCAACAAGGTGATATGGAATCAAATGGAAAGTTTGTTAGACGTGATGGCAAAGAAGTTGATTATTCCACTGGTCCCATAGTTTGGGGTGAACCAGGAACAAACGGTCAACATGCATTTTATCAACTTATTCATCAAGGCACACGCTTAATCCCATGTGATTTCTTGATACCAGTGCATACACACAATCCAGTTCAAGGTGGCTTACATCATGAGGTTAGTGCGGTATGGTGCTAATATTTACAGTTATATGAGTTCCTCCGAAATAATTTTTTCTGGAATTATGTTATATGTTGTGACCACCGATTAGAGGGCAGTGAATTATCGATTGGACCAAGGACGCGTAAAACACGTGCGAGCAGCCTAGAGCTCTGATTGGCCCTGCTTCCTGCCTAGCCCAGCCAGCTAAGTCCAGAACACTGATCCGAGCCTCTGCGATATAAACATGTATTTCAAACATACTCTGTTTATATACCAATCAAGCAGACCACAAGGTAGCATAAAATGGGAAATAACATTTGCACAAGATTTGACCAAAAGTGGTTGTGAATGAGGGAGGTAGTTATTAATAAACAGGGAATAATTCAAGAATGGAAAATCGTATAATAACAGTTCATAGATTAAAATAAAGCTTATGATAATAAAGACATGAATATGAATAGTATAGTTAATTAAAAATCATACGTATATTATTGGTCCACAAATGAATCCCAAAAATTACCACTCATTATTCTTATCAGGGCATAACAAATTTGTTTGAAATCAACAAACAGTAGTGTGGAAATGACTAGAAACTTCATTTCTGCAACTATAACATGTGAGTTAGTAATAAATACATGTCAGTAAATTTCTAGAGGCTCACGAAAATAACAAAGCACGTATATTTACCACAAAGCGGTTGCGTTTTATTTGCGTATACCTCATCAACCCTATTTTAGTAGTCCACATTCTGTATAATGATCAAACCGATTACAAGGGAGTTCAGGTCTTATGTTCAAATCTTTAGTAGTTTTAAATATTCGTTATCTTCCTCTTGTTATAACTAATCTTGTTCTTCAATGTTAGTGGCTGTCAACTGTACACGATGCAAATTGAGTGTCTTAGTATATAACAGTCTGTCACACAATAAACCCAGTATTGATAATTTCATAGCTACAGTGGGGAAAATATCTGGTTGTATTTATTTACTTGAACACATAAATATTGGTACTAGTGGGCACAAGATACAAATGCGTCACACAATAATAATGAGAATGGGAAAGAGATAAAGGATGTAAGGTGCGTGTAAAAAGAAAAAAAGAACAATAACGACGACAAATTATCTTATGGTAGTGAAATAGTAATAATAATGGGGGAACAGAAAAGTACACCCAGAAAGAATTCTTACAGTTAAAGTAGGTACGGTCAGTTTTTATCACAAAAGTAAAAGAAGGTTACAGTAGGATCGCCACTGGCTTCTATTCTGAGCCACTTCTGATAACGTCTCTAGCCACTGTGTTGCACCATCGTTAGGACCCCAACCAGGAAGTCATGAAAGACCAACAGAAGTCAGTCTTGTACAGCTTTCTTTCATACCACGACAACATGTCATACACTGAACACCGCTTTTTCCAACCAGTCCCAGCATCGGCAAATAATTCACGACGAGGAATTCTGTGGGACGACATTCATAGAACATGTCCAAGCCACCGAAGTTGATGTTTCAAAATAGTGACACCAATTGAATTATCGTCCCTGTGCCCTAACACACGATGCCGACTTATCCCTCGATAATTTTTGCATAGATGACGTGAACGTTTTTTAAAGATAGGGACGATTATCGAATCATTCCATGATGTTGGAACACGCTCTAACTGCCAAACATTTTTGGACAACTCAGACAGTTCCTTAACCAAAAAGTCACCATCATCTTTAAAATGAGCCGGAGGTAAGTCACCTGGACCCGTTGATTTGTAGCATTAGAGAGTGGGAGTTCCTTGCGAACTTCCGCCTCATTTGGTGGATCAGTCATCACGGGCCACGAAGGGCATGATAGTCTGTTCGATGTTGCTGGGGCAGCAGACCAGTTGGACTGCCTATCATCCAAGACGTCGTTTGATGTTAGGGATTGGTATCCCGTCATCTTCACAGATTGTTTCACTCACACCAAACTTCTTGCTGCCAGTGGCTCGAATGAGTTGGAAGAGCTTCCGGCAGTTACCAGATGCAGCTGCTGCTCCCAACTCATTGGCACGCTCTGACCACCGGTCTTCTCGGTCCTTACGCAAGCTTTGCCCAATTTCATTATGTAACAGTCGTCGTTTGTGGTCATCCGGAGTAGACTGACGGGCTTCAATGATTTGTGAGGAGCCAGAAGAATCCCAGTGCTTATAAGCGAGACGTTTCGCGAAGCCGCATGCGACTTTACTCACCGCTTTTATGGCATCGTGCAGTTGCAACCAACGCTCATCTATACTTTTCGACGGGATGTTAGCTAGCCCAGAAGCTAGCTCGGTTCGATACTTATTTGCAACCAATTTACTGACATCAATCCGTTTAGAACGATGAATTTGTTGGCCACTGAAATGTAAAGTAAGATTGGCGCGAAGAAGGGCATGATCAGAGTCTAGATGGGTAGTCCAAAAGGAACGGCAGTTTTGTACTCAACCACGCCAGCGGTAGCTGATCGCGATGTGATCCATCTGAGTCCAGACTTGAGATGCAGAGAGAGGCCGTCAGGTGGCACATCGGTGATGACTGTGCCAGTAGTTAGTGCTAACCAGAAATAGGTTGTGGTCTGCGCACAGTTGCAGTAGACGGTCCATGTTATTTGACCAGGGACCAACAAGTCCTCATAGGCCACCTCGCAGTCCACTCTGTGGGCGTGGGTTCGAATCCCATCCCCGTCGCCAAATTCGCTAGGTTTGGAGCTATCACAAATTCACTTAGAATGGGAAGTATACTCTGCAAACAATCAGAAAACGAGCGATTCAACAAAAACAATTTAAAACGTATATATACAAATATATATAATCGATATTGTCATATAGATTTTTAAACATTCATCAATAAGTTCGTCAGTCGACTGCTATTAAACATTTAGTCGATGAGTTCGTCAATTGACTACCGTTCAATTAGTTAAACATTTAATCGATAAGATAAAATTACGAAATGTGAGTTTTTGGGGGATCTATCGTCCCCAACACTTCTGTGCCTAGACGCCCGACCTGAGCATTCAAGTCTTCCGGCTAGTACTACAATATCTGTAGAACCGTTAGCTGGTGGTAAAACTCATTCTTGATCATATCTGGGCTGCAATGTGTCGGAGCATAGGCAGAAATGACGATAAGACATCGTTTCTCACAGTGATTTCTTCTTACTTTGATGGAATCCTAATCTAACAGGGTGGGAGACAGTAATCAATAAACTGAACATAACTAAAGTACAGTAAATGGTACAATAATAATTTGTATATCAAAGTGAAGCTTAGAATAAGAGGGATATAGATATACACAGTGCAGTTACTGAATAGTTATACAATAACAATATATATAAAATATTAGTCCATTAATAGTTCTCGGAATTTACTCGTGATTTAATGTTCACTAGAATATAGCAATAAGCAACGTAGAATCCAGAGCAAATATACTTTAGCCTAAGTTATCATACCACATCAGGACAACATAAAAAATATTAACATAATGAACAGCAAATGAGTCCAAATAATATAGTTGCATCGATAATGTACACGATTAATCACTGAAAAAAGACTAAGTATATGAATATTGGATATCATGGCCTAAACAAATATAAGTAATGATTAGGTGTGTATCATTTCACCCAACTCCTCCAACCACTGATCGCTGTTATCGCAAGAACCTCAATTGACTAGTCTGTATCAACCAACATGACTTAAATCAACAGTCATTGACTTCATGGACTGATGTTAATTCTTGATTTCCCATGTTTTTTGTACATCGAAGCAGATGTTTTGTCTTTCTGTGCGAAAAGTCCTTTAATTCAACTAAGTTCATAATGTATTCACTTTGTAAATGCTATTCAAAATTAATAAAAACTTCCGGTTCATTAATAACAATTAGTCCTAAAGAGTGATTTGAAAAATCGATACTTTTTCTATACTACATTATTATGATAACATTATTTTTATTACACGAAGCTCTCCAAATGTTTTGTTTTCGTGTTCTTTTGTAAAACTAAAGAGTGGGGAGTAGTCAATGCCCTCAAAAATTTGTACTTAGTTTTATAGAATTTCGCATGTTTTCACCAGCTAATTTTTTTATTTGTTTATTTATGTCCCGATGTCAGATAAAGAATATGAAGATTTCATGATTAAATCATCCAGCACATAGAACACAACATGCTTTAAAAATTCCTCTGGACTGCTTGTGGGGCTACTGCAAGAAAAAAGAAGTTTTCTCCATTTCCTGTCTAGAACGGTTGTCGTTAGAATTACGAGTCTTATCTGTCAAACTAATGTTGATCTCATCTAATTGCCAGTAGTTTTTTAAGGTATTGCACTTTAACAAAAATTATTAAGGACATTCATGTAAGCTATGCATATATACAACAAACATATATTTAGACTATAAGCTAAGCTCAAAAGATCTATACATAATAATTGTCTATCCTCAAACACTTTTGTTTGATTCCTCTTTGTAGTTATTGAAACGTTGCATTTCATATAATGTTTTAACTCTCTTTGTAATTGACGATAATTGTATTACATCAATTAATTCACCTATCAACATCCCTAAGTATTTTCTAAAAAATTCTTTATTCTATCTACTTATTTAGATTCTCCTATCTAATTTTTTGGCTCAAACTGAAGCTTTAATGACTGGTAAAACAAAAGAAGAAGTTCATAAGGAATTGTTTGCTGCTGGAGTTACTGGTGACTTATTAAATTCACTTGCATTGCATAAAAGTTTCAAAGGTAATCGTCCATCAAATTCCATTGTGTTCACCAAATTGACACCATATATTTTGGGTGCTTTGATTGCCATGTATGAACATAAGATATTTGTTCAAGGAATTATATGGAATATTAATTCCTTTGACCAATGGGGGTAAGTTATAACTTTATCTATGTATATTGTGTCGATTTATGTGATATGTTTATTTTTAATTACACTTAACTGGATAATAGTGTGGAACAATTTCGGACATTCAAGTACTGGGTCACAAGATTGAGTCCCACCTAGCCTGCTGAAAGTTGAGTACACGAATCTGTACTTGAGAAATGAGTAGCATCGTCAATAACTATTTGATATTCGTAAATCGACCCACTATAATTCAATAAAATATCGTCTTCATATTGTTTCTTGTTTGTAGCCATTGTAGATAACCATAAATAAAGTTGTATTGACTACCGTAAATCGACGTATGTATATGCTAATAATTATTCATAGCATAATTAAGCGAGTTATTCTATATAAAGCCAAAAAAATGAAAATAAATAGTGTGATGAATCGTGATTTCATCAACAAATTCAAGAGAAGAATGTTAATCATTAATTGATATGCAAAGTGTCCGAGTAATGGCTTCTGACTCCATTAAACTATTGACATAAGCTCCCAATTCAACTGCCTACTAGGGTCTGGCATTTTTCATTGAATAACGCGTTTATCTACAAAGAACTGAACTCAAGAATAAACTAGATTAGACGTCATTTAATAAATAAACGATTACAACATGATATCCATGGGTCATTAACTTTTCCATAAAATTAACGCGTAACTATAAGGCTTAATTCTTGCTTCGTCATATGACAGTCGCAAACAAAGATCGTGCATCGAAAAAAACTATCCCAGTACACACTGTAAAAATTGTATTTGAAATAATCGCAGCGATTATAATTTAAATAATTCCGACACTTCGTCCAGTAATTTTGTCTTAACCTCCTCAGCATAATAATCGAGATTTTCAACGAATATAAAGTTTAATGAGCAAATCTACACTAAAACCTTATCCGATCACATTCAGACACCAAACTGTTTTTAGTAGAGAAACATGAGTCCATAAGATGGGAGTAATGCGGAAATACGTATGTATGCTCACGCTTATGTTAAAATGTAGTGAATAAATCCATTCTCTGTCTATTACCAAAGTTATGTTTACCAGTTTTCTTTATTAAAAATAAAAAGCTATGTAAAATGAGAAAGGAGAAATGCATAACTGTGATGTTTAGACATTAGAATCAGTTGTTTTTAGGAATAAAGCTACTTGTATTATAAACAGAAAGGATAGAGTTAAGGTCCAAATTACTTTTTCATAAGCATTTGTTAAGGTAGGTTAGGTGAATTCCATCCATTTCTGTTCAGACTTTTCTAATTAGCTCACAACTATCAACAACTGTTAATACTTTCACTAGTGAACATTGTACATATTGTTATTACTTCAAATATGCCTGGTTGCTTCTAGATAATCACTTTACCTTACTTCTTTTTTACTTTAAGTTTATTTATTATACTTCTATAATCATATGTGTATGTAGACTTCTAATAAATTTCAAATATTACAATTAAAAACAATTTCCTTTCTCTTTTATGTATAATAAAAGTGTGGAGCTGGGAAAACTGTTGGCCAAGAAAATTCAACCAGAATTAACTACCAATGAACTGGTCACTAGTCATGACTCTTCAACAAATGGATTAATTGCATTTATTAAAAATCATCGAAAGTAAAATCATGTTTGCCAAACGGAAAAATAAAGAAAACCGGAAAATATTAATGAATTCAATCATGACAATTTTAATAAATGAATTTAATATTTATATTTGATTTAATCAATTTCTTGATAGTTAGTAGTCAGACAATATTAAAGTAGAAAATTTTAATATTATCAATAATAATTGCCGTTATTATTATTACAGAACTATTGTTTAAACTGTCAACCAATAATCTTCATCGCCTCTGTGTAGTTTTCTGTTTTCTTTAGTTAATAGTTATATATTTGTGATATAAAATGACCGCATGATTACTGAAATATTGATACTACTATTCTGATCTAGATAATTCTTAATACTTAATACCTAGTTACTTTGTCTTATCTGTCATCTTAGGGAGTAGTATAGTCTCTTGTACTGCTTATTTTTTGGGTTTTGTTTACTAGTTATACCATATACGTTTAATTGATTACGTGAGAGTGCATGAATAAATTTTACTCTCATTTAATTTGTATACCTCTCCCTTACTTGATATGAATTTTGATGATGAAATATAGAAACTTTTATGAATTATTGTGTTAATTTTCAAATTCAGATCATTCAGCAGATTAAAACTATCTTCACAGTTGAATTTACGAGTCGATCTAAGCTATACACCACTAGTCCTAGGTTCGAGTTCCGCACGCGGGATTGTGGGTGTACGCTACTGAAGAGTTACATACTAGGACGAAACTGCTGTCCAGTGCTTTCAGGTTCCCAATGATGATCTAGCTTAGATCGACTCGTGAATTCAACTATGAAATTATTGCGATCTCTGCAAATCCCCGTACTGAAAGCTATCGATTTAAATTGGCTGGAGGAAATGCGTATAAATAAAAGTTTCATGTGCATAGAAATTCACATACAAACTTTGCTTTATTAGACTGAAGAAAGTTTTAATCCCTACTTTCACTCAATGAATTATAGAATCTTACTCAGAAAAAAATCTCTGACTCGTTAAGTCAATGCCATGGACAATTTGTATCCCTTACGTTCTACAAATAGAAATATTGAACATGTAACAGCTATTTAAACCCTGTTTATGTACCTTATAAATATGTATTTGCGTATATTCTTCTGAGGTTTGAAATTAGTGGGACTGATGAAGTTCTTAATTGTTGTTTCAAGCATTATACATGTTCTCACTACAAGTATCCTAGATTAAAAGACTTTTGTGAGTAAACGATAAGCTACCGGTGTATTTACTTAATTTATGGTCTTTGACGGGTGTAATAAAATTTATTGACGTCTTAAAAAGTACCCCGATGAATCATAAAATCTATCGTCAGTATAGAGTTGTGGAGATCGCTGAGTTGGTCGAGCAGTATCGTGGGTTGGATGAAGTTAGACATTAACACTATTGGTTTATAGGCCAAGTGTTCGCGCGTGACTGAAGATCCTGCGCACGGGATCCTATGCTAGGACAAAACGGCCTTCCAGTGGTGGTCTAACATTGGTCAGTTCATGATCTCGAATAAAATCCATTAGACTACCCTTTATCGATCATTGCAAGCTATTGGTCGGTTCATACTTCATTATGATTTATAAAATCGAGCGAAGTCCACTGAGAGATCTAAGCTTACATCAGTGCAATCAATAATTCATTAATTTCACTATGTATATATATGTCCATGTTATTCATATTCATGACTCGCTCGCTCGCTCGTTCATTCACTCGCTCGATCGCTCGCTCGCTTGCCTGTTTGCCTTTCGGCACAACTAGTTCATGCTTGCTTAACGCATCTGTAATTTTGGATATCTGTGTGGTCCCTTAATAAACGTAATTAACGCTTCGCATTCGCCTTCTGATTAATATACCGTTGGAGCATTATTTGGTGACGGTTACCGAGACGTACTGTATACGGAGTTTAAGGAATATATCGAACACCGACCACCACACCAGTCAATATGCAAATTTCGCTATAACTTTTCGTATACAATCATTCGCACTTTGTCAGGATTCTGTTGTTTGAAATATAACGTTTTTTTGCATCAATTATTTGGTTAAACTGACTTATTTTGATTTTCAACATGTATATATGCTAAACCCTATGAATATTTCTATCCAAATAAAACATAAAGTTTTATGATGTTATGATAAAAGTGCATATCCGTTTTGTCTCATAACTATCAATACATTACGACTAATTTTTTATGTAACAATGTTTTTGAATAACATTCTGTTCTATCATTGTAATGTTTCATTCTCTATACTTTATATTATATTACATGAACGTATGCATTTGCATTCAGGGCATACATTAAATCAATATTTCCCCTAAAACAATGGCTAGTTATTGTTTCGCAGCTTCTCTCTGTTTTAGTATTATGATTTATGCTGATTATGACTGAATGATTATCTGTCTTTGTGTTGTGTGTAAATAAATTGAACCTATTCATTATGGAAGCGTTAGTTTTACATCATCAACTATTTATGTACAGAAATAATTAATCCGATTGCTTTCATTGTCGTAATCCAATTTTTCTTCAATTCCTTTATGTTTCATTTTCCTCCTTATCTTTAATGTACATAATTTTTTAATCGTCCATTGCTCTACATTATAACACTTTTGAGTAAAGCTCAAGTTTTAATTCCTTATTGACAGTAATTCCCAGTTGTACACCTAAAAATATCACACCATGTTGTCAGTATATAGTTTATATCTTCGACTTCTGCACTTATAATTTCTATCGATTTCAAGGAATCATTCAGTATATACAAGAACTTCCATTTAAATTTAAACGAACAGTTTCACAGTAGTTGGGTGCCAGTTTCATGTAAGACATTAAGGAGGAAGAATATTTTTGTAAAATCTCAACGATTGAATTTCAAGTAAATCCAACATTTCGTTCGGCAATTCGGTCCAAGCTTTTTCATCAGAATATAATCAAAATTATCGAATATAAACAGTTAACTGTATACTAAATAAGTGATCCTTCACTCAATATACCCTATTTAACTAAACTCAGATAATTCTGTTTAAGGTTACGAACAAACCTTCCACCACACTGGTTATTATATATATATATATATATATATATATATATATATATATATATATATATATATATATATATATATAAATTTGTAAAATCACAAAGAATTGTTCATTAAATTGTTTATTTTAATGCGCAATTAATTTTTAAAAATTCCTATATGCATAGAATTTGCCTGTAATTTTCGTGAGTAGTTTTATAGATATGTTTAGAAATAGAAAGATAAATATTCAGAACAATTCAATCAAACTGTGTGTTATAATAGACTAAAATGAGTTCTTTAGTGCATGTACTCCATAGTTCATCAAGTTATTTCCTCTTGATAAAGTCTAGTTCGTTACGATTATCATTGGCATTTCCCAGATGTAAATAGCTCCATCTTCGCTGACCGTGACAATGCTTTTTTGATCTGGTGATATATGTAATCTTGTTATTGGTGATGTATGTCCCAGCCCTACATGGGTTATTTCACCTTCATTATACTTCCAGACCTGAATTGTAGATTTATGTCAATGATTAATATATTTGTTTTTTAAAATATAATTTAACTGGTGGACTATATATGTCTTAAAGGTAAGGCCTCGTAAAGTAACTCGTATGTCTGACAGCTGTTTATCAAATCATACGTTATTTCTGCGATGCCTTTCTGTAATAGACGAACCCTTTATACTTTAGACAGGTTACCTTCGAAAAATATGAAGATTTACATTCTTGTCATCATTAGTATATAGCTAACATTATAACGGAAAGAATACTATCAAAATCTTACTCCAAAAACCATTAATTTGGTGGTTTCCCTTCAAGTAGAGGCAAACTATCTTATGCACAACCACTGTGAAGGATTAGTATTCAATATTGAATAATTATCTTTTAACTCCTCAATCAATTTCAGTTGAATTGTATCATGTACGATGATGTGATTGAATTCCATGATTAGTGTCACATGACTCATCACAATGTCTTCTACATTGGAAATTCTACACTTATATCAATTAATACGAAGGAACACTTCATGGTCATTCCAATTAATCTTTATCTACTCATGTATTCACTTACCAGTATTATCCATGATATCTTTACCATACTGAACAACAAATAATATTGTAAATATTCAGTAGTTAATTGGGTAATAATTAAAAATTACCTACCTAAATAATTCAAAGTTGTTGGTAAGAATGATAATCAACATAAAATGAAAACTAAAGCGTAGGCAACTACCATATTGGATGACCCAGTCTTGTGTGGTAAGCAAATTATTTTGATTTTCATAAAAGACAGTTTGGATTTATTGGTCAAAGAATTACATTCGCATCTTACAAACAGTCTGTTAAGAACAAACGCTGACTGGCATTTAAAAAATTTCCAGTCAAACATATTTACTTCAAATGTAGTTCTAATTGCTTACAAAAATCACGCTTATCAATACTTTTGTGTTATCTTATAGCAAGCTGCTCTGATAAGACATTGAGCCTATCAAAAAGTCAAACTTTTTATTAAATGTTTACCGATAAATTATCTGCATACAACTGTTGGTTTCGTTAAATCGATCACCGAACGAATAGATATATTCTGACAGCTTTCAGTTAAAATTTAATAACGCTGTTATGTTCACTCAATATTGTTTCTTTGAATCTTCTAGTTGATGCTTAGGACTGCAATGGATCAGTCTCTTATTGGCATATGTGCGTATTGCCTCGATATATCCTTAATTCACAAGCATTCTATGCAAAGATTCAGCTGACGAGTCCCAAATAGGACGAAACGCGCGCCCTGGATTCCACTACTAGCCACTATCCATCTTTGCATATAATGCTATTGTGTTTATATTGTCAAGGTGAGATGGTTTTCTAGTGTATAAATTTATCTAAGAGGTTTTTGGTTACATAATTATTCCTCTTACCTGTATGATTTCTACTTCATGTAGATTAATGTCTATGTAAACTGAGAAGCTAGCTGTATATATTATTATTGACTAACAAATAACTACTTTGTTTATTTAATTTTCTAAAGTATACTATCACTGTAGTAACATTTTTTTGTCATCTTGTTTTGCAAAATGATAAATATTTCTTACCTTGACAAGTTTATCATTTCCACCTGTAACGAATGTGTTACCATCATCTGTAATGTCCATGCCATTAATTGAGCCTGTTCGTGAACCATCTAATTGTCTTATTAATGAACCATCGTATACCTCCCAATAACCTATTTTTCTATCTGTACCAGATGTAATAATTTGACATTCTGTTGGATGATAACAAACACATCGGAATAATGTATTTGAAAAGATAATTTGTTTACGACGGAATGTTCTGGAAATTAATGAGTATTAAGAATAAGATAAATAGTGATACTTTAGAAAATATAATAATTTGTGCACTAGAAATCATTAGTATATATATTGAAGCAGTGATTGTGCAACTCCTGCAACAATCGCGAGATATCTGTAATTAACTGGAAACGGAAATTTGTACCCTTTGATAATGAGTCGGTAGTAGAGTTTTGAGTTTGATCCTTTATATATAGTTTTAAATGTACACTGTCAAGATGTCTGGAATTGAAATGTAACATATGTTCACTGATTTCTAATTTCCAACGGTTCATCAACTGAAGTCAGTCTGTGATATAAATATCAATTTGAATATTTTCTTCAAACTCTTTAATTTGTTGTAAATATCATTTTCTTTATTTATTTAATCAGTTTTATCATGTTTTGCAAAGGACAACTCATTAAAACATTAGTGGTAACGTTGCATTGTATTAACTCGAAGAATTTTAAAAGTGGACTGAATAATTTTACGGGTTTTTTTAATTTAAAAAAGATTCCATGCACTTCCTCGAAATAAGTCCCGTCTTAAATGAAACCTGGTTTCGGTTGTTGGTGACGTCCTTCGAACTATGAAATATGCTGGTTATTTTTATAAGTATTTATCCTTTATACCTTTGTTAAGTATACTTCTTATGTAAGTTAATCCCACATTAAACAAAATTTTATTTACATGAATAATAACGTCTGGAATAGAATTTAATGCTCAGAATGATGTAAGACAGGGTTTCATAGATGACTGTTAATTGTGCCTAACACTTCCTTAAACAAATGATTAGTGCTGTTTTTTGTTTCACATACCCATAACAAATAAACTAACATCGAATCATAATCCGGTACAACATTCTATGCTCTACTTATGTGATAGATTAAAAACTTATATAAATTGACCCAAACGTTAGTTGTCTTCAGTGAGTAACAGCTAACACAGTACATCCTATTGTAATTTCTCGCAAATCAGAAACAGTAAAAGAAAAGCTATTTTTCAATTTGACATTATTCATCTGAAAAATTAAAATAATAGTAGTAAAACTTACTCTAAACACCAAATAATACAAGTAGAATCTGCTGAAGCTGATACGCATGATTTATCATCTCTGCTTATTTGAATACACGAAACGGCATTTGTATGCTCATACATTGCAGCTACTAGTTTACTTGAGTAATTAGGGTTTTGTATACTATTCGATTTGTCTGTACGTTTGAGTTTGCTACGATGTAATTGGTTATTTGCAGGTTGAGCTTCTCTAATATCCCATACACGTACTTGACCCTCACCTCCACCACTAATTATCCGATCACATGTTGATGTGGTGCATAATGCAGTTACACCTTTCTTGTGAGCATTTTGGATAGTATACATTAACCTTCCGGTTTCGGGGTAAAATGCTCTTATTTTGCTGTCATCCCATCCTTCATTCAAAAAAGTCAGTTGTGAATAAAAGTCATTTAATACTTATTTTGAAACTATTTGTTCGGTAAACTTTTACCGGGACGAATATTAGGAAGTTGCAACTTTCTGAACTATTTTTCGAATTAGTAAGATTAGCAGATAACTTTATTGTTGCATTTTCATATTCTCCTTATTGTAGGCTTTTAGTGGGTCTGTGAATTGTCTCTGTATTTTACCATACCTTAGTTATTGCTAATTAATTATTTACTGATAGCTTATCCCTCTACCACTTGTGGTATTATTGTGTTTAAAATATGACTTCTTGTTCGTTGTACTATGTGGCCGGTCACTTGAAGTACATTGTTGTGAGTTGAGTCAGAATTGAACTGAGTACAACAAAGTACTGACCTGTTTCCTGTATGTTTCTCCTGATTGGCTCCTGGGATCAAAGGAGCTCGAGGATCAACAAGCTTTAAGGCCTAGATTGTGTTCATTAGTTAGGATGTCAATTGATGAACAGGTCAGTGATCTTACTGGCGTATAGGTGAACTAATCGAAAATCAGAATACTGACTTAACAACACAACACGTGCTAACGATCAGCGTTCTCAAGTCATAACATAAACTCTCAGTGAATAATATTTCCTGCAACATCAGAAACAGACAACCGTACATTGGCATATGATAAAAGTATCTGATTAAATATCTTTCCTCACATTGTTTACTTCCTATTATGTTGTGATAATCTATTATACAGTTTCCTGAACTTCTACAACTGAAATCAACTTTAGACAAAACATCAGTATCAATAGATATTTCCTAATATAATCTACTGTATTCAACTGATAATAGATATGACTTCATTTTATCATTCCAAAATGAATTTATTCAGGTTGAATTATTAATATATGTTATAATTTAAGGGCATTATTCTAAACTCTTTCAAATAAATATCAAATGACTCATATAAGTCATGTTCCCTTTGCAGTTTTACACACATTAGACTAATTATAAAATCTGCTATTTAATATAGAATAAATTTTTAATATTTATAGTTCAATTGACAGTATGAACATACACGATCTTTTCTCTCATTTGGTTTCGTATATGGTTTTATTTTACGTTTACCAGTTCGGTTAACATAGAGATTTACGTAACTTTCTCATAATTTTGCTACTAATAAGTAGCTAAATAATCAACTACGTTTTATTCTTTTCGTTTCATTATGATACTTTTTAAATCAAGAATAAATATCGTAAGATGTAGTGAATTCATTTCATTTTGTATGCTGTAAGTCTTCCATCTAAGTATTGATATACATTTTTGAAATTCATTCTTGTTTACTAAAAACAGAAAGACTGGATCGTTTTTCGGGTCTTAACAAGGCTATTTTATCACCTATGGCTTTTCTATGATCGTTCAGTTAAGAACATAAAGAAACTGCTAGTGTGATAGGATTTTGACTCACTAGGTCCACAAGCGTGATTTTAAACCAATCCTCTTTGTCTCTCTAGACAATCGATTATACACATCTTACACTAATATTCTAGGTCTATTTGGTTCAGTTTTCTATATGAGATATGAAGTTTGATAGCTAAGGTTAGGACTTCCAGTTCTAGTATGTTCAAACAAGTGTCAAATATTTGTACTACGGTCTTATGGATTTTATTGAAATTTCTTTCTCTTCACAGGTTCTTGAATTAAAGGTTTAGATAATTTCACCTGCGTCTCCGAGTGAGTGTATGATTCCAACATTATAACTTTTACGATTTTTTATCACAATAACACTCCCATTGTCCATTCCATTCAAATTTTCATTTCTAATTTGTGGTCATTATTACTAGTCTTATTATTTCACGGTTATTCAGTATGATGTTTGACCTCTTATTAATTTAACTTCAATTTTCTGATATCTATTATTATTATTAATATTATCAATACAGAGTCTAATATACATTGTTGGGTGTTTTTGCTATCACTGATCGACTTATGTTGAACATCCACTGAAAATTAAGAAATATCGAACAGATTTTTCTTCTTAGTACTTAACTCCTCAATAGTAACCACCCACAATTCAATTGGAACCTAGCTCCTGACCTTCGGTTTTGCACACGAGCGTTTAACCGATAGACAGCCGAACCAAAACCCAACAATACATATGTCTAACTTTAACCGATTCTCAGTTTTATCTCCATCATCCCATCTGTTCAATGGTTTACCGTCTCAAACTTGGTACGATTGCGCTCCACTGGTCATAAATTTCACTAGAATTTCAGATTTGCCTCCTAAAATAGGTCACTAGTGATCACATCATTAATACCATTTTCGTCCCATGAATTCTATGAACCACCAATTATCACAAATAAGCATACTATGAAAATGAAGATTCACTGTTGGTCGCTGTAATAAAATTAATTGAAGTGCATAGGTTTCATGAAACTTACTGTCAGTTTCACTAAAGCTATGTTAACGAACAATTTCCATTACCTGATATAATAGCTGCTCCATCACGTAATATGTCTATACAATAACACGTCATATTTGGTATATTGATACGTAACAGTTCATGTTGATTTATCTTATTAAAAACACGAATATCTTGGTAGGCACATGTTACAAACAAATCAGAGCATTTACTAACAAAATAGAAAAACATTTGGTCATTAATTAATACACGTTTAAAATAAATCATTAAAATACTATTACTAGTAAGTTTTTAAGTTTTCCCAATGCTGATACCAAATTCTGCATTTTATCAGTATCGATAAATGTGCATTCTGAGCGGATCACCTAGATGCAAGTTTTCAGTAAAATGGAATTGCAGTTTGCAATGAAATCCAGACTGTAAATTTCGTTCCACTTGAGACTCGTCAGCCAGATTTTTTGCCATAGCATTGTAAATGTTCGTATTAAGACTCGAACCCAGTACCTCTTGTTTCAAACACCATTGAGTTATCTACTGGTATACTGAGTTCAAACAGCCACTAACATATCCGAAGAGTATTATTTTTATGCCATAATTAGCAACTGTCCGAGTTTTTTCACTGTATAAAACTAAAGGTAGTGAGTCAGAGTCCTAATATCAACATCAACACTAGGATCCAGTATATTCAGCTGATGAATCGTAAATAAGACGAAGTACTCGTCATGTACTCCACAGTTACCCATTACCCAGCGCAACTAATTCATTAGAAGATTTAAATCAATTGTTTTTCTCACTATTTATTCGTCTACAATATAACTCTTACTTAGATCAGCCTTAAGTTATTTGGTTGAATTTATTATTTACTTGTTAACACAGTTATTTTACTTTCAGAACACGTTTATCGAACTTAATCTTAATACCAAACTTCATAATTTATGTTTTTTCTACAATATAGTCTTATCAATCACAATAATTGTAAAAGATAATAAACTCACATGTGATAACTAGAATATATTTAAATCTATGATCTTTTCAAATTGTATTCTTCACTTGGTAACTAAATCACGTTGACTTTCAACCATCGGTTTATAGGTACGTTCTTCAAAACTGGGTACATCAGTGAAGTCGTTGTGATATAGATCATAGCGTTCGCAACTATCTAAACGTATTCATTATTTGCCTCCCTCTAAATTTCGAGTTTAATCATAATTTCATGTCACTGATTCTTACATTTCAATCACTCTTTTTAAATAATATTGATTTTTTTCTACTGTCGTTCCCGTTATTTCCCGTCATATTTCTTATTCACTATCGATCATATTGATTTTTTATGTACTAATGAGATTTGGTAACTTCGCCTTCCTAGTCTCACGTTGTTCATGACTAACCGGGTGGTTATACAGGTCAATATGTAGGATGAGCTTATTCGCACTTTTTATAGTGGTCGCTTATCAACGTATTCTGAAATTAAGTCACTTTTTGCTCACTTTTATTTGATCACATCATAAAATATGAATTTTCAGAAAGAAATCCAGAAAATTATCTTGGAAGTTTTTTCAGCCCTAATTTGTCGGTATCTGACGAAATCTCCACACGGATTCGAAAAGCTCGCTTGGCCTTTGCAAACTTACGTTATCTATGGCGAAGGCGAGATATCCGTCTATCAATTAAGGGACGAGTATACTGCGCGGCAGTTCGTTCTGTTCTACTATACGGCTGCGAAACATGGCCTTTAAGTGTAGAAGATATTCGTAAGTTACTAGTATTTGACCACAGGTGCCTTAGAAATATTGCGGGTATGTGCTGGGATCACCGGGTAAGTAATAGTGAGGTTAGACGCAGGGTATTAGGGAATGATGGTAAATCAGTTGATTAGGTTGTGAATCTTTATCGACTGAGATGGTTGGGCCACGTGTTACGTATGCCTGAACACCGATTACCACGGCGCGCAATGGTAACCGGTGTTAGGGATAATTGGAAGAAAGTTAGGGGTGGCCAAACCAAAACGTGGCATCAGTGCTTGAAGTCACTAACTTCTAATCTTAGCCATGTTGGTAGATGCAGACTACTTGGTTGGGGTCCGCGTGACTATCGTAACCGATGGTTGGAGACTCTTGGTGACATGACTCAAAATCGATCACAATGGCGTTGGTGTATACATTCTTGGTCTTCCCATAAACTTTGAGGTTAGAATTATTTTATACCTTACTTTTTACGAACTAATTCTTCCTCCCTGTCTCATATTCTTATATGCAACTTTTATTCATATTACTGCCACTGAATTAACTACTTCTATGAGTGGGGTGTTCATCCTGTTGTGCTAATGAGTTGTAACAACTTGAACCGATCCATATATGTGTCTGGTCCTGCTTTGTAGATGACTGACTGAACTTATCATAGGGCGGTTCGAAACATAAAATGGATATAGTTGATGCCCATTTACTGAATCCATCTACCGTATTCCGATTCAATTTTATGTTTTAGTGTAACAATAAGTAACAGTTCTTTATTATGACTGCTAATTTCGAATATTTCTATGTAAATTTCCACCTTTCAATAACAATCAACACAAAATTCTAACTTAACAATATTGTTATTATTAAAAATATTGATATAATATTTTTACTTACTATGGGAATTTAATGTCGTTGACCGCAGCATTATGGCATGTTTTAACAAGTTCATGGCTGAAATCTGAATAATTAAACCGGTAAAGATGACATTTATCAGTTGTAACAAAGAACTGATGTCCTTCTCCACGAAGACTAATAGCTGTAACTTTTCCCAGAAGCTCTTTCATTTTACTGTAATAAAATATACAGATTTTGTAACCGAACATCTAAAACACTAACATGTTTGTTCAAAGTTCACACTGATAATCTTAAGTGAAAATGTTATGACATGACGAATATCACACGATTTGCAATACAGTACAGAAATCTGTTCTTCTTGAAAATATAGCAGAATAAAGACTAATTGTTTTCAAAACGTTCAGGTAAGCTTTTCAACCTTTAAAAAAAAACAACTTTATATCATTCTAAGGGTTAAAGACAACATAATCAGAAACTTTATTGATGATTCCTAATTATAGAATCCTTGAAGGCAGTGAAAAAAGCCTTTGTTATTTTTTATTCTCATTAACTATTAATTAATATGGTATCAAAATGTACTTAAATTTATGAAAATCAGAGTTTTAGCCAGTTTGTTCGAATTAAACAGAATTACGATTAACGGTCAAAATGGTATGGTTTCATTCTGGTACATGAAATTAACACTAGTTTATTATTACCTTAGTGATACAAAGTTGGTAACACGTGCAAATTTATATATATTACAGTGTGAGCAATCTTGTACGATACTTATGTTGACTGGCTACTGTTATTCTTGAACTATTTACTTAAAATGAAGACAAGTGCTCTCCAATATCTCTCTGTCGCAAATTCACTTTGATTTTCGATCTTTGATGGGAACTGGTTACTTTACTACTATTTGAAATTATTGTTTTTGTTGGGGACGGTAGACCCCCAAAAACTCATAGTTTGTAATTTTATCTTGTGGAGCTTGTATGCACATGTATACGTGGGCCTTTCTTACCGCCCACGCACATAGTTGATTGACGAAATTATCGATTAAATGTTTAAATATTTCAATGGCAGTCAATCGACGAACTATCGATTAAATGTTTCAAAGCTCCATGACAATATCGATGTATATATAATTGTATATATACGTTTTGAAATTGACTTGTAAAGGTTTGCTGGTTTTCTGGTGGTTGCAGAATATACTTCTCATTTCAAGCCGGGACTTCTTCCTCTAGTTAGCTGGGGCTGGGAAGCGTCAATAGATAGCTTACTGGTCGTTGGTCACTGAATCTCGTTCTCGTTCGCAAACTACGAGAACCCGTGATCTCCCTTTCTCTTTCAAAACCTAACAGTTTTATGCCTAAAAAGCGTTTTCTGACCACAACAGTTAGTTAATTTCATGTTCATGTATTTATAATATTCTTGTTTGGCCTTCCTGTTTATATTCAGAATTCAAGCTTTCCAATCTAATATCATGTATGTATTGAATCATTTATGCCTTGTAAAGTAACGTTTGAAAGTCAAGATAGTCGTATTGCGAGACTCAATACAAAAATGTGAATTGAAGCCCTATCAGGGTAAAAACTAACAGTTTATTCCCTTTACTCCAACTTCCTTTATCACAGGAAATGTCTGACAAATCAAATCAAATAGAAAGACTAATATACTTCTCTTTTTCCCACACAGTTCTGTAATTAAAAATAAATGAAATCTTAACCAATAATTACTTATTTTATGGAAAACTTTAACATGAAATGTCGTTAAATCAATGCAATAAAATAAAGTATACGACTGCCAAATAATAATTTGATTGGTCACTGAGTTGAAATCTCTTAAGTTTTAGTTAAACAAGTAAGGCCATTTTACCCTCACATTTGACTTACTTATGCAAGATTTGTTATATCCCAACGCAGAATAACTGAATAGCAACTGTTAATAATTACTTATGGACTAATATTATATATATTCTTATTGGATAATTATTAAGCAATTATATTATATATATTCTCATTACGTTTGTTATAAGCCTCCATTTGACCTAATGACTACTATTATACTATTTTCTATCCTTAAGTTATTCCCAAGTTACTAGTTATGCTCTTCCACAATCACAGCCACTTCCTGGCTTGATCTTGTATAGATTTTATTTTCTATTTTGCGGTATGATGTGATCTGATTTGTTTGTATATAAACCAGGCATGCCTGAAATATATAATTCATACAGTTGAAGCTGATACTGATGTTCTTTGGACTGAACAGGCAGGCTAGATTAGAAGGACCAATAAATATTCTAGGCTGCTTGTGCCGGCAAGCCAGTCATTGGTTTGGCACAGTGCTAAGATTGTATAAGTTGTGTTCCGATTGGAAATTATATCATGTGATAATTAACCGGGCAAAGGTCACAACAAGATTATATGTTCAACCGTAGAATATGTTAGGTAGATACAAATACTACAGACCAAACTACACGTAAACAGAAAGCTTGAAGTTGTGTATGTTGTGAAATGACAAACCCGAGTTTTCATCGACCTTTGACAAGAAGTTGCAAAATATGAATCATACACAAGCGATTCTTAAAGGTTTAGGACGTTATCAGAATACGGACCATGAATAAAGGCTAACATAAAGTAATTGGATACAGAAGCCAATCAAATATGAAACTGATTTTACTGAAAGAACACTGAAAAATGATACAGGATTTTGAGTCGATCAGGTTGTTGAGGTCAAACCCTATTCAGAATACTAATAATCTCGAGAAAAACAGCAAATGGAGTTCATGGAACAATGATAAGTCTGCTTACATATGTTGATCTGACAATCGATTGTATTAGCAAATTATTTTTTAACAGACTACAGACAGAACGCAAGCTTAAAATATTTATTTGCAATCCTAGAATTTGAAGGAATAAAAACATTTTGTTTCACGAATTTAACCGATTAAATTATCCTTAGTTGATTAGGTCAAGGTGTTTATTTTGAATTTAAGGGGGCTTTATTGTTGTTTCCGAATTGTAAACAGATTACAACTTAATGGCTTAGAACACGGGTCCCAAATATGAATAGTTTTACTCGATTGCATCATTCTGCAACAAACCCGTATTTCGTCTAGTAATGCAGAAAGTAATAAGTTAAAATTGCTAGTTGTAGAAGATTTAGAGTTAAAATTGTACAATAAATTTTGGTTATATTGATTGACATTTCACTTCTAAAAGTAAACTCAGTAGATTCACTCACTTCGTTTTGGTCAATGTTGGGAAGCAACGTTTTCCCTCTTTTCTAACGGTGTAACAAAGTTCTTGCACAACTCCATCCCCTGATCCAACAAGTAACATTGATTCTCCTAATATTTTAAGTGTGGTCACACCCATACTGAATCCATTTTTTTCAGGTGCAATAACTTGTAACAGATGATGCTTCATACTAATCGTCAAAACATCGCCAGTTGTAGTTCCTGCAAAAAATATTTCGTCATTATGGGAAACCTATAAGAAGATCAATGTTAAAACGTTACACGTACAGACAGACAGTGAATAGTTCGCTTAACTTGGCCCAAGTTACAATCTGCTGGCCTGATTTTACGATTTTCCAAATCTAAGCTCCACACTCGCACCGTGTTTCTTAAAAACGTTTACAAAATTCAGAGTGACATACTCTCCTGCTGTAATAAACGTGTTTTCAGAAATATTAGCGCAAGCTAGCGCCAATGTTACTCCAGCACTCTGTGGCTGCGCCGGACTTCCGCAAACAGCTTCTTTTTTTGGCACAGACCAAATAACAACGCTGCGAATGTGAGAAATAATAAAGAATTACCTTCCGTCATCCTGTCCCCCAAGACTTGCAAGAAAACTTGAATTTCGTGAAAAGCTTAGGGCCTGAACTTTCACTTTGTGAAGTACGAATTCAGCATATTTTTCCTTTTTTTCAAAACTCCACACAATAATTGTTGCCTTAAAATATATCTAGTTGAAAATAAAAACAGTTACTTTGTATCCCATGTATGTAACCTGACCAGAAGCTATAAATGATCCTGACTTGTCAATGTCCATGCAAACAACGACGTTCGTATGTCCTTGCAAAAAGAACTGCTCTCCTGTACTTATATTTTCAATAATGACGTTGCTTCCTAAAGAATATACAACATGTTGTCCATCAGGATGTACCAGGAAACCGTTCTGAATTTTTCCTTAACAACTGATAGTCATGGAAAAAAGAACAATCAAACCATTAAAGCCTATCACTCCTGTTAGTTTGAGCTTCTCAAATCCAACTTCTTCATCCATTGTTCATATAGTATGCAAAACGACAGTTTAGGTGAAATAGCAGTTGGTGTAAATTCCCCTATGAGATGCGTATAGATAAGGTCGACTGCCAACAAACTGTTCAACTAAAAATATCGACACAACTAGCTAACCAATTGGTAATTCGAGATCAACAGTCGTTTCTATCTCTCCGAGTTGCTAATGATACGTTTGATTGTTTTGAAAGATTACGAGATTTACTATGACAACTTAATACTCTTTGATGGATTAAAACGATTAATAAATATTGATTCAAAATAGTTGCTTGATGAATAACTCCAATGTATCCAATATTATTTGTCGAACTTCATTAAATTCTTCACTAACACTCCTGATAATTCTGGTACGGTCTCGAGTCACTGGTGACTTCAGTAAATAAGGTAGTAAATATACTAATCTGCCCAAAAAATTTAAAGCCTTGAATTAGTAGTAGCTGTCAACCTGCACTTCTGAATACATTTTATGAATGTGTGGGCTATTTAGTTCTTCAGTTGCTTATCAACCTGTCTAAGTTATTAGCCTATTTAAAGGCATAGAGATTTCCCGGTTATCAAGGGTTTGATAACGCTATCGTCCTTAACAACTTTGCAATAGAGCATCTCAAAAACAACCAAATCTGGGGTCAGGAATTGGCGATTTCGAATTAGTGTTTGGAAGATAGTTGATGGGTCGAGAAATATGTGAGATTACGTGACTAGTTGTTGTGTACCCAATAGTGATTTGATGCTTGACCGAGTGATCTCGGTTAGAATGTGTCAGGTAAACCTGACGGAGTCAGTATCAGTGTCGAGGGCTCACAGAACTATTTGTTTCGGGTATCTATCTACCGTTAGAAGCATAAAAGCAAGAAGCTATGGTAGTTAAAATACTATGTAACTGTAATTCGTAAATTTTCTTCCTCTTTAGGAGCGTATTCATCCAAAGACATGCAAAATCGATCACCATACTTCGTAAAAAAATAAGTACCTTTACTTTATATTCATCGACACCTCTATGTCGCTGAACGCCATTCACAGTTGTAGGAAATCATCAATACAAAGTATTAAATTTGAACAAATTGAAAGAATTTCTGATCGACTAGTGAACACTATGAGAGTGCATACAATGATTTAAACGGTTCAAAACGCCAAAATCGACAACAGTTACTTTCGACACTAGCGATTTATCAACACTATATAAGGCAATCTATAACGACTCTCCAACTTTTTCGATTTTTAGACTCAACAAACTCCATATATTGTCAGTACAACCAGTATAACTTTAGAAACGAACTCCTTTAATCGACTGACTGAAATAATTGTTCATTACAGGAGGTATTGTTTCTTATTTATCTGGTGGATGATTTCGCTATATATATATATATATATATATATCGGATGTTCAAATATTTCGAGATGTACAGCATATTAAGTTTAAATGATAGTCTGGCGACACATTCATTCGTGTGAATATCTCGAAAGTTGAAAACGACATTGACCCGCATATCTCAACGCCGGAAGCGCTTCACACAAATATGGTTGACAGAATTTCCATAACCTGACTCTTTTGGTCTCATGTTCAGTTCGAAATTTTTCGATCCAATTAATGAACTCATATTCTGCATTCGCCTTTTATCATACTACAGAGACAATTTCACTGTCCCTGTAACGGAAAGAGAACGATAAAAATCCCTCCACAGCCTTTTTTGTTGGACAGTATTTTTATTTATTTGTTTCTTCTCCCTGTCATATATTTTAACCTTTGTTCAGATCTCGTTTGAGCTTTTATTATGTGATTTTGATTTAAAAAATTATCTTTTTATTACCTAACTTTTAATTGCATGTTGCCGGACTATTGGCAGTAAGGTCGTGTTTGACTAAGCTCAAGGTCACGGCGTGATTCAGTGTGCCTGTTAACGTTTTGACTGTCTGCTTGGGAGGATTTCTGGAATCCATGCAGATAGATATTTGATCCCGTTTGTTGGGAATATATTTGTTGATTCTCATGTATCAAATCCTTTGGTATTGACTGTTTCCTTTATTGTTTAGCGGACTACTTTGAGTTAAAGAAACTTCTGACTGTATAGCACATGCTGTACCGTTTGAGGTATTTTGTGTTTTTGACATAATTTGTTCTATCACTTAAATTAGAACCGTATAAATTGAGCACAGAGTTTGTGTTTTGATATAATTTAATACGACTAACTCAAAAACGCTTGGCAAGCTATACAGAAGATATTAGTTTGACCTATTCGAATACGTTTTGGTTCGTCAGTCCTGCGTTCAAACCGAATACCGGTAGTTCAGTCGTTACAGTCCCAATTAAACTTTTGACATGAACTTGTTATTATTGTGACGACCGAAAATTAATATTTACTCTGAATGTATGACTAACGAACTGAAGTTTACCAAGTAGGCGTAGCGTAAAAGGCGTTTTGAATGACTCGTATCAAATAATATAAAAACACAAGAACTGCTCAATTTAAACGGTCCTAATTTATAAGAAAAACAAGTTATATCAAAGTACAAGATATCTCAAATGGTACAACTTATACTATAAACTCAGATGTTTCTCTGGCATACAATAAAGCGCAAAACACTAAAAAATGGTTGATGAATATGTGTTCCGCATCTGAAAATTAATAAGTGTATTTCTAAAAGCATTAAGTCACATAGCTATCTACACGGATTCGAGTAACCTGCTGGGGGTAGCAAGCTATTAGTTGAGTGTTTATCAATGAATAGCCGCTCCACTATTTGTACAAGGAAATCAGATACAAAAGGGAATGTACAGCTATAAGTGATAAATGTTCGGTTATACGTAAATGTTTGGATTACATAACAGATTGATAATCTGAAAGGAAATAAACACATCGTAAACATCTTGGGTACGGAAATTCATTTTTTTCATGAAACAAATATGTGTGCAAACCTGATATAAACCGGTTTCGTCGCTGACGTCGACCAAATATTTGATCATGAGTGTGTGTGACGAACGCCTTTTATAACCAAGTTCGCAACCACGGGTACACAGGGTATCGGCCGACCAAGAAAATAAGAACCTAAGATTAGGAAAATAAAAATGAAAATACCAACAGTCTCAGAAGCGAATGGGTTCCGTAAGGTCAGCAACACAAGCGCAGTCTTGGCGGTTAACTGATTGGTTTGTTGTTATAATATGCATGCTATAGTAAGACTGTATTTCATAAAGTCATCGAGAAACCGTGTTGGTTTGCAACCTACACGGGTGCATGTTATGTTCGTTATGAGTGTTGCCAATAATCGATCAATACAAGATATTGCATTCAGTTTATTGTTCAATCGCTTGACCTAGCACCGAGGAGGATGATTGTTCGAGTAGGTCTGGGCGCAGTGCTTTTCTTCATTAAGCTAATATTCATACAATTTTCGCTGATCTTTAGTTGTTCAGACATGAGAAAAATATAAAAGAACGAGTTAGAGCATCAAGGTGTTCTATCAAGCTGTAGTGGTATCGATTTTTAACCACATGATCTTCGAACCCGAGTGCATTATTACTGGAAAGATTAGGATTCGAAATTGACCACTTAGAGAAGGCTGGAAATGATGAACACGAAGGAAACTGTTTGCTATGGCATCACTTGACCTTGTAGGCGTTGTCTTTCTGTGTGGTTCAACCCCGTTTACGTTGAATTTATTATTCTATCCACAGCCATAAACGTGTTCTTCAGAAGTGTTAAACATCATAATTCTCATTGTCACAATAGGACAAGTTAGCGTAGATTATAATGGGAATTTTACTTATGATCTTATAGAATAATTAGTCATATCATGACATATCTACAGTCTTGTGATTGGGCCTATCATTATGGTAGCAAAGATAAATGTACCAATATCGGATTAGACCGCAGCCCTATGCACTCTACTGTCACCCACTAAGACTTGAAGGTGGCGTACAACTGTGATGGTGACCTATTAACTTGTTTTTCTCTTTGAAAAAGCCTTTGGATTTTTTAGCAGTTTGACAAACATAAGTGGTTAATCGCTTCGTCTTCAAATTATGTGTGGTTGTGATGCAACTGGGCTCAAAATTTAATAACCGACTCCACTGGCAACTGGAGGAAGAGGATAGACCATAAATCTCGGTAGCGAATTCCCTCAGATGTAATATAGTGTCTCGTGACGCAGTGCTCTACGTGAGCAAACCACAACTTGGGGTGGGTATGATCAAATTCTAGGGGTCAGACCTTCGTAGCCGTAATAGTGTCTATATCTACTGGTAACATATTGTACTTTAATACTTTATTTTCTCATCTGAAGGCTCTAACTACATTCCATCTCAATGACAAGAGCTGGTATGAGTTTAATGTACTAGTTTATCAAACCTCTGTCTGTCCCACTACGAAATGCTGAGTATTGTTTAGCATTCATATCCAAGTGCCTTTTTTGCTCCTCTGTTTCTTTTTTTAGCATCTCGCTCTAAAGGCACAGCTATGGAGCTTCTGACGCCTGGGACAAACTTAAGGTCATAGTTCACACAAATCACTATATAAATATACTTTATAACAACTATGAAGTGAAAAAGTTGCATTACATAAATACTTAGCGCGACCAGAATTTCAAAACAATTATACCGAGATTGTATCTGATGTGTAACGTGTACGCGATGCCACTTTGGAAAACATTTTAAAGGCTGTACTCAGTGTAGTACTAAAACATAGACCTAATCATCTGCTTGAATGCATTGTTATTCATTTTTATTGATCTTATCTATTCAACGACCCTACTGCTAGCTAACTTATGTTGCAAGTTATAGATCATGCTCTTGAAGATGGCGTGTACCTTCAGAAATATATTATATTAATATCTAAGTGTACAAGCTTGCGGTATGTATAAGCAGAAGTTTATGTTTATGACAAGGAAAAAACTAAGCAAAACAAAAAATTAATAATTGTGTCCAGAGAAGGGCTCACTGATTTCGCGCCGGTGGATACCCCTTGTTCTATCGACAAAATAAACCAGTCAGTTAGTAAACATGTATTTATTTAGATCGCAAAACAGAACAGTTGGGGCACAAAGTCGTCTTTTGATAACACAAAACGTCCAGCATACAATATGAAATAAAGGGAAATACAATGCCCGTACTAATTGAGAAAATAAACATCTACTTGTGCTATAATGTTTGAACATTGCTGAGATATTTGAGACCAGTCTAGCTTGGTACACATCCTCAACACAGTCACTCGCTCGATCAAGTTTACCTGACACATTCTAGCTGAGATCACTTGGTCAAGCATCAAATCACTTTTGAGTACACAACAACTAGTCACCTAATCTCACATATTTCTCGACCCATCAACTATCTTCCAAACACTAATTCGAAATCGCCAATTCCTTACCCCAGATTTGGTTGTTTTTGAGATGCTCTATTGCAAAGTTGTTAAAGACGATAGCGTTATCAACTCCTGAATACATGTGCCTTATTTCGACACAACGTTTCTAATTTTGGAAAACCTGGAAATGGCCAAAGAAATTACGGTAAAGATGTCTCGGATACTCATCGTTCGATGTCACCACTGTCGGAGGCCTTTCCATATACAAATATTCGAGGGAAATGAAAATAGTAATCGAAAACGAATGAGTGGGTAGACATATTAGTGTAATTGACGATATGTCCAAGTGATATTGAAGCTGATTAGCTGTTATACGAGGTGAGAACCATGTTGTACTCACATATGATTCGAATCAGGTGCTCGGTCGACCACTTTCACTTAGTAATATATTCAGAAGTACTATTAATTTCAGGATCGACACTAGAAACTTTCAAAGTTATTTATCCCTGAGATTTCTTAACCACTACAGGCACAAATGCAAGACGTCATAATGGTTGAAAAACCATTCAATTTTAGCCCACAATTTGGTTAACTCCTTTGGAGTCTGTTCATTTAAAAATATGTAAAATCCATTTAATGGAGAATCGTCATGTTTTCAGAATAACGTTTCTATTCTTCGCCTGTACTAGTGCTGAATTAGTCAGTGAATGTAATGAAAACTTCTCAAGTTAATCACTATCTGTATATCTTATTGTCTATCATCATCAATATAAGATGACCCATAGATGCAAAATTGGATTATCTTTTCTACTGAAGTCCTGTTTCTTCAATTTTCATGGAGCAGTACTTACATGTCTGTGTTATTTGGCACAAACATTGAAAAGAAAACTAATTAAAAAAGAGTAGAGATTGTGAATCCAACACACCGATAGGTCTTCTTATAATCAGGATCTTGTTTGACTGCACTATTAGCACCAACCCTTCTCAAGTGCTTTCTTTGGACTTTGAGGATGAGGCTGTTAAACTATTTGCGCAGGAAAGAGTTCAGGGACTACATAACCAGGTAAATTTTACTTTCATAGAGGATTTTCCTAAATCATAGTACCGTAAGTTTTATTGCAGATCATCGCACACACTTTTGCTTACGTTATTTCATAACAAATCCCTCTCTCTAGCACTTCTGGGGTCCTATAGCGAATTGGGGTTTGCCGTTAGCGGCTCTTGGGGATTTAAAGAATAATCCAGAAAAAATCAGTGGTAAGATGACTACAGGTATAGAAATTTTATTTGTATATTTCCGGAGCCCTTATGTTTTACTCTCTTGCTTTTATGAGGTTCGCATATCTTGTCCAACCTCGAAATATGCTTCTATTTGCTTGCCACTTTGCTAATGAAACTGCCCAATCTTGTCAGTTAGTTCGTTATTGCGACTACTGGTAAGTGTGATACCATAGTGACTGATCTTTGTAGGTATGTGAAAAGCGAAAAAGAACGCAATGAAATAAGAAGAAAGTACCAATCCTAGATCTCCCACCTAGCTCTTTCAATCTCAGGGATTTTATGGTAACCATCACCTGTATTTCAAACGTTGACTGTTTAATCGATTCGACACTTCGTTTTTATTTTGTCCGGGCTCAGTAGTTTGCATACAATGATAACTCGTATACATACAGTTGCATTGCGTTGATACACACGTTCTGTAATTGCTAAATTTCTTCGTAAAATACCCATCTACATTTATTATAGCCTTTATGTTTCACATTTTAAAATTAAATTATACGATTATCGATATTAAACCTTTTTTCCTGTGAAGTGGGATGTCTTCGTTTTATATATATCAGTTTCAATTCTTTTAAGTACAGAAAAGGGACTAAAAGCCAAGTTAGTAACCTACCTGATAGTTGACCAAAATCTGTCCCAAACTGTCATCTAGGCGCTTTCTAATTTCAACCAAATTCACAAGACTTACTGAATAGCATTAATGTCGGGTAGGAATAATCATCGACTTTTGCCATCTAGGTGGAACTAAGATGTTTAATGGATTGCGTGAAAAATATTAGCTTTTTTTCATATAGGTGGAAAGCACACTATCAATCGCGCAAGAACTTGGTGTGAACAGTTAGAAAGTTCATTCACTTTATCAGAATGGTATCATCTAACCATGCTACCGTTCCAGGTATATGTTAACATCGCACCCATTGTCTGCTGAAAAATTACAGTTGTATGCTTAATATCAAATGCAGGCGCCGATAGTGATAGAACTTTGTAAATTGTGATAGATAGAAGCTTTCTAGAATCATTGAATACTTTAACTAAAAGATAAGAATCAGAAATGATCATTTATTTAGGCAAGCGGATTCTCAGGAGCTGATAAAATAAAGCTAATATGTATTTAGTACAACTTTTAACCTGCCTGTAGCCATTCTAGAGTTACTGCCGGTCTTAAGCTCGGATAAAGGTGGAGGGTTGGACATGGGTCCAGCAACCTCATGCCGCCGTTAACAACTTTGCTAAAAAAAAAACTAGCTAGAGAAAATCATCTAAGCTCATCCCTGGGAGTTGAAGAATCTTGATTTAGGAGAATTGTAACGCCTCGTGGTGAAAGCTGAGGCCGATGCCTCTTTTAACAACCGGAGCAACAATTAACATAGGGGCGTGTAATGTCTGGAAAATGTGGGAGACTGGAAGGAGCAGTCAAGTAGCTGCGAAAATGAGATACCACTTTTCGGTTTTCCGCACAAGTGAAACCCATCGGTCCCAAGCTGGACTGATGAGATTAGCCTCGGAAAAGGTGCTGTCGTACTCTGGTCATGAAGTAAAAAATGTTTTGCACACACAAGCAATCGCACTGATGCTGTACAAAGAAGCACGAAAGGCACTTATAGGATTGGAATCACATGGATCCATGACCATCAAAACAGAGAGGATCATAATGAATCTTATCTAGTGCTATTTAACCACTAATGATAACAATGAAGACGATAGAGATCAGCTTTGCGGGAAGCTGCAGTCAGTCATAGAGAAGTACCTAGGGAAGGACCCGACTATCCTTATGGACTATTTAAACGCCAGAGTTGGAATAGACAACAACGGTTATGAAGATACCATTGGACGACAAGGGCTAGGAGAAAGGAACTAGAATGGCGAGCGATTCTCGCACGAACCAAGAGAGGAACTGACGTAGCTTCAGATCACCACCTGGTAGTTTACAAACGGAAGTTTAGCTAAAAAAGAACTGAAAAATTTGAGAAACAGCATCACAAAGGTCTAATACAGCCTTTCTTTGAGATACTGGCAAACTCAACGCATTCAAAATAGTTCTCGGCAACAGGTTCCAAAGTTTACAAGATCTGCCCAAAGAAGAAAAATTGCTATGTAGAACAACTGCTAAGGGTTCAAAAAAGCACTAACTTCAACGTACCAGGATTTTCTGGGCCGTGAGAAGCATCATCATAAGGAATGTGCCTTTACTGAAACCCTGGGCAGGATTCGAGAAAGGAAGACAACAATTGACAAACAAAGACAGTACCATGGCACAGACCGAATACATAAACATATAGGAAAGTGAAGAGCAGCGTTAGAAATACCGCAACACTACTGATCATTTGTGAGCAGTCAATTCAATAGAACTCGTCCCTATACATCAACTTCCTTAACTGTAAAGACGGTGTAGATAGGAGAAGCTTTTGGAGTCTTCGACATTATAGATTACCTGGGAAGGTCGACATCATACGGAATTTATACGACGGACTACACTGCAATGTCGTGTATGGGACACGATGACGTCTAAAGAGAAAAATACTGAGTTGAAGTCCGGGAGTGGACATCGACTAAAGAACTCAGGGAAATCCAGCTAACAAGTCCCGAAACGCGCTTCCTAGATTCCACTGCTGGCCACCATCCATCTCTGCCTAAAATGCTTCTAACTTATTGGGAATATCGAGGCGTTCCGCACGGAGGACACATGCCGAAAAATACAAATCAGTTGGAGTTTTAAATATCAATGAGAAAACCCAAACAACCAATGTATATGAATAAAAATAGTTAGTTGGATATTTCATTGTTTTTTGATAGTCATCTTTTAATTCACCTGTTTCTACTCAGTAATGATTTGAAAATGTATTTTGCTTCCCAACCATCGTTTTAATTTTACTTATCCCATTAGATAATAAGTTGTGCTATTCAAATACTGTCTATTCTTTTACTTACGTTCATTCGACCTTATTTACTATCAATTTATCAAAAGCACGTATTGATAGTTATTTATTCAAAAGAAAAAAAACTATTTATGTTACTTAACTTTTTTTACTGGCAGCTCATTGTTGATGTCCTTATTTATTTGATATTTCGTTGTTTGCATATACATTTTAGTTGACCTGGAAACAATCATTTCAAAATCTACTGTTTTATTCTTTTCTCATTTTTAATAAATTCTAACTCGATCATAATTGGTTTTTAGCTCAAAACATTGTTGTAGTGAAATATATACACATGCAAAGAATTTGTTCTATTTTCTTGTTTGTATTGGTTTCAGTGTTTAACGGTTGGTTTGTAAGTAAAAAAATAGCAAGTGTTTTAAATTGGATTTATTTTTGTAGATATCAGTGGCATTTCTTGGTTTCACAATGAAAATTTTATGGTCAGTTCATCCATTGCACTAAATCCATTAATGCGGAAAACGTTTAGTACTTTCTGGATGAAATATCTTATCAAATCAATATCCAAAAGGAACTTTACCCTTGGGTTTTATTTATTTATTTATTTATTTGAACACAAATATTAGTGCAAAGGAGCACCATATATATATATATATATATATATATATACATGCGCCACACAATAATAATGAGAATGTGAAGATATAAAGATTGTATGGTGCGTATAAGAAAAAAAGAAGAACAATGAACAGGAATTGGTGTATGGTAGTTAAATAACAACAATGGGAGGGCCAGTTCAAATCGCAAAAGTACAGCCTCAGAGAATGCTTCCACTAAAGGAGGTTACGTCTTTTTTATGAAAAAATTAATAGGTTACAGCAGGATCGCCACTGGCTTCTATTCTGAGCCACATCTGATAGCGTCTCTCGCCACTGTGTTACACCATCTCTAGGACCCCAACCAGGAAGTCGTGAAGGACCAACAAAAGCCAGTCTTGTACAGCTTTCTTTCATACACCGACCACCTCTCCGCTTTTTCCAACCAGTCCCAGCGTTGGCAAATAATGCACGACGAGAAATTCTGTGGGACGACATTCGTAGAACATGTCCAAGCCACCGAAGTCGGTGTTTCAAGATGGTGACACAAATTGCATTATCGTCTCTGTGTCCGAACACACGATGCCGAACCTCTGCATCACTAACATGGTTCTGCCACTGGATGTCAGCAATCCTTCAGAGACAACGATGATCGGACACAAAGAGTCGTCTAACATCCTCAACTCGGAGAGGCCAGGTTTCACAAGCATAGAGCAAAACTGCTCTCACCGTCGCGTTGTAGATCCGACCTTTTACAGCCAGACTGACATCACAAAGATGGCCCAGATTGGCATAAACCGCTCTGGCTTTCACTATACGTGCATTGATCTCATTACTCACGCCACCACCAGCACTTATGCAGCTACTCAGATACACGAACTCCTCGACTACTTCAATCTGCTCATCATCCAGGATGAGAAAATGGTTAGAATCCTGCCAGTCTTGTAGAAGTACTTTGCACTTCCAAGGTGCAAAGCACATGCCATACCTACGGACATTGATTGCCACCTGATTAAGTGCGGATTGCATAGCTTGGACATTCTCGCACAGTAAGACAATATCATCCGCATACTCAAGGTCGAGAAGTCTTTCTCCAGGCAACAGATCCACACCACCAATACTTACATCCATCAGAGCTGTTTCCAGAATGTCATCGATGGCAAAGTTGAAGAGGAATGGTGAGATTGGGCAACCCTGCCTAACCCCACTGCTTGAATGGAATAATGGAGAGAGGTGGTTGTATGCCCTCACTCTGCCTGAGGTGTTTGTATATAGGGCTTTTAGGATGTTAATAAACTTCTCAGACACACCCTTCTTCAATAGACAATCCCAGAGAACAGTTCTGTCCAACGAATCGAAGGCAGCCCTGATGTCAAGAAACACTACGATTGTTGGCCTTTGATAAGTATGGCGGAGGGTGAAGATATGATCAATACATCCTCGACCGGAATGAAAAAGCAGCTTGCTCCTCGCGAGTCAATCTTTCTCGGGTTTTGAACAACCTACGAAGTATGACGGAAGCCAATATCCTGGACACAATCTGAAGTAGACTAACCCCCCGATAATTTTTGCATAGATGACGTGAACGTTTTTTAAAGATAGGGACGATTATCGAATCATTCCATGATGTTGGAACACGCTCTAACTGCCAAACATTTTTGGACAACTCAGACAGTTCCTTAACCAAAAAGTCACCATCATCTTTAAAATGAGCCGGAGGTAAGTCACCTGGACCCGTTGATTTGTAGCATTAGAGAGTGGGAGTTCCTTGCGAACTTCCGCCTCATTTGGTGGATCAGTCATCACGGGCCACGAAGGGCATGATAGTCTGTTCGATGTTGCTGGGGCAGCAGACCAGTTGGACTGCCTATCATCCAAGACGTCGTTTGATGTTAGGGATTGGTATCCCGTCATCTTCACAGATTGTTTCACTCACACCAAACTTCTTGCTGCCAGTGGCTCGAATGAGTTGGAAGAGCTTCCGGCAGTTACCAGATGCAGCTGCTGCTCCCAACTCATTGGCACGCTCTGACCACCGGTCTTCTCGGTCCTTACGCAAGCTTTGCCCAATTTCATTATGTAACAGTCGTCGTTTGTGGTCATCCGGAGTAGACTGACGGGCTTCAATGATTTGTGAGGAGCCAGAAGAATCCCAGTGCTTATAAGCGAGACGTTTCGCGAAGCCGCATGCGACTTTACTCACCGCTTTTATGGCATCGTGCAGTTGCAACCAACGCTCATCTATACTTTTCGACGGGATGTTAGCTAGCCCAGAAGCTAGCTCGGTTCGATACTTATTTGCAACCAATTTACTGACATCAATCCGTTTAGAACGATGAATTTGTTGGCCACTGAAATGTAAAGTAAGATTGGCGCGAAGAAGGGCATGATCAGAGTCTAGATGGGTAGTCCAAAAGGAACGGCAGTTTTGTACTCAACCACGCCAGCGGTAGCTGATCGCGATGTGATCCATCTGAGTCCAGACTTGAGATGCAGAGAGAGGCCGTCAGGTGGCACATCGGTGATGACTGTGCCAGTAGTTAGTGCTAACCAGAAATAGGTTGTGGTCTGCGCACAGTTGCAGTAGACGGTCCATGTTATTTGACCAGGGACCAACAAGTCCCCATCGGCCACCTAAACGACTCTCTTCTGTGTCTAGACGCCCGACCTGAGAATTCAAGTCTCCGGCTAGTACTACAATATCTGTAGAACCGTTAGCTGGTGGTAAAACTCATTCTTGATCATATCTGGGCTGCAATGTGTCTTAGCATAGGCGGAAATGACGATAAGACATCGTTTCTCACAGTGATTTCTTCTTACTTTGATGGAATCCTAATCTAACAGCACATAACCGACTGTTAATGGGGATCCCATCAATTAGTACTGCCTCAGCTCTAGACAACAGGCGTCTGTATTAAAACTTTCTGAAGACTTAGCCAACCCTATCTGTTGTTCATTCTGCGTTTATTTATTATTATTTTAACACATAGGTATTGGTACAAGGAGGCACCAAATACATATGCGCCACAAATATCTCAATTGATTTGTGTGAGGGCTGTGATACTGCCCGGGTGCCCAAACCGAAGCAGGTGGTTTACTTAGGGGGCCACACCCCGAGTCTTTGACCTGAACGTCTGGTCCACAAGGCAGTGGAGCATCGTGAGGAGATGCAGTCCCATGGTAGCCGGTGACCAACGATTGGTTCATACGCCATTTGTTCCCGCAGGATACTGGAGCCCATGTGCACCATTGGTTTGGGGTCCGGTTAAAGCGCCGGACATTCGCTTTTCTTCCTCTCATTTTCGTAAACAACACCCCCGCCACGTGAAGGCAGTGAGTAGGACTTCCCTGGCAGAGGCTATATACGCGTGGCCATTTGAGAGCATTTCGAGAGGGAGAGCGGTCTCTCCCCACTCTCCGCCGTACCAGGGCATTTGGGGGCTCAGTCTGCGTTAGTGTGTGAACGTTGAAGGAGGCCAGCTTGAATTGTATACGTGGTTTTAGAAAGACTCAATATTTGCAGTCGGTGGTAGCATTCAACTTCCAACTAGTCAGTGACTTAAAATCGTTTAGATAGGACAGGGTTTCCACCATTGGCGCGCTGCTGTATAAGTTAAAAAATAAAATACGCAAAATGAGGATAAAGGGAAATACGTGACTTAGTATAAAAGAAATAAAAGCGAATGTTATCAAATGATTGTGAGTGGGATCTGTCTGGATGAAAAATGAAGCGAGAATAGTTTTTCCAGTAGTCATCATTTGGTTTGTGTGAGGGCTATGATACTGTCCGGGCGCCCAGACCGGAGCAGGTGGTTTTCTTAGAGGTCAACAACCGGAGCCGTTGACCTAAATGTTTAATCCACAAAGCAGTGGAGCGACGTCAGATGATGCAGTACCGTGGTAACCGGTGACCAGTAATTGGCTCACACGCCATTTGTTCTCTCAGGATACTGGAGCCCATGTGCACCATTGGTTTGGAATCAGGGTTTTTTAACTCCCCTAGGTGGATCCTCCGTATCCACCAAGCCAGTTAAAGCTCCGGACATTCGCTTTTCGTCCTCTCAACTTCGTAAACAACACCCGTGGTGCGAGAAGACAGTGAGTAGGACTTCCTTGCCAGTGGTCGTATGCACGTGGCCATGTGAGAGCATTTCGAGAGGGAGAGCCGCCTCTCCCCACTCTCGGCTGTACTAGGAAATTTGGGGGGGCTTACTCTTAAGTACGTACTACTTTGACTTATCTGTTGGTTTACAAATATAGACGGCGTAATTCAGATACATTTGGTCTTTGAGGTCCTACCACTGCTGAGTGGTCGGTTGGATAACTATAAAATCATGAGCTGTTAATATAATAACCCAGAGAGAATTCATACTGATAATTGTAATTGGATGTAACTGCAACATAATATTCCCCTCAGATAACTGGCATCGTTAGTAAAGATGCCTTCGTATAACAAGAGGAAATACTGAACATAGAAATAGAACTTCTCACCTTGTCCAGAGATCCCCGTTGCCAAGATGAAGGCTTGAAGAATACGGGGCTAACACATTCGAAACTACTTACAAAATGATCATGTGTGACGAGCCTCAAACAACTAACCCATGGATTTTGTGGTCAGTTGGTTAAAGTCACTACTAATCCACTTTCGGATCCCTCTAAAATAAGTTTATTTCCACGGTGTTGAAAACCAGGTTGTCATAGCCCTCGAACTTCTCTTGGTCATGACTGGCTGGTGGCAACAAATCTATGTAATTTGTCAACGTAGAGATCAAACTACAAAATACCAACTTATTCTCACTTCCTGATTATTGATGGACAGACAAAACAACTGGAACGTAAACTGGTGAATATGTATTACATAACTATCGAAAAACTCAGTTTCAGTAAGTACTGTTAGTTAAAAAGTAAATCGATAGCGAAAACAAGCACTGTTAATTTATTTATTTAGATACTTTCATTAACAAAAGTTATTTCTTATTTATGTAGCTTTATTAACATAATTTCAAGATTATATTTAGTGCAGTATTATTACATGCGAAACTGAGGTCAAGTATATACTAATTTAACAAATATTGATTTTTATCAGAAATGGGGGTTTGTGGAGATTGTAGTAATATAATGGTTGAATTCATGAGTGATTTAAGCTAGACTACCATGGAAAACCTGGAAGCACTGGACAGCGTTTCGTCCTAGTATGGCACTCCTCGGCAGTGCGCCCCCACAATCGCGCACGCTGAACTCGAACCCAGGTCCTTCGGTCTCGCGCACGAACGCCTAACCTCTAGACCACTGACCCGACATCTAACGTCATACAAATAGATATCATTCACCGAAGAGGTCTATTTAGATTGGTGTTATAGATTGTGCACAAGAGTATAGCAAAGCAATGAAACTCATGTAAAAAAGCAATGAACCATTTCACACAGCGATTGAGTGAAATTTTACTATAACTTAAGATTCGTAGTTGTCGATCAGGATTTTCATATTGTTAGTTATTCACAGCTTTAATTGTAGAAGTTCTATCTTTGTTGAAAACATAATTTTTAATAAAGTATTTACCATAGATCCAGCACCATACAATCTTGCTTTTCTGAGTATGATGCATAAAATGAAACTACTTCGAAACCATATAGATGTTTGTGATAATTGCTTGTAGATACTAGCCAAAAAACATATAATTCTCTAAAATTCTTTATTCCGTTTATTTTAGATGAGAAAGTCTTCGGTATTTCACCTTATGTTTTTATAATGTTTGTTGATTGAACTTATTTAGATGTTCAAATGACCAATCATCCATCAAATTTTATTTCAACTTATAACTATACAATATTATCTAACTAAACTATAATAAATATAGAGTATAATACACTTTCATTTTATTTAACTGTTATGAAATGATAAGGAAGTAAGTGTGTTCTTTTATCAATGGGAAAATAATCTATCACTTGATTTGAAAGAATTTTACCTTACGCAACTGATCTTAATATAGATATACTAGATATTCTGAGCAAGTTCAAAATGGATGTAAAGATACTTTTGATAGTAAATAGGATGGAGCAGAATTGTGTAATTTGATGAAAGACCCTCTATGATAATTGAATGAATCTAGAATAGAACTTACCAATCTATTTAAAGTGAATAAAAGGTAATTGATATATCCCGTCAGCGTCCTTTAAACATACTGAAGGTTCACCTTATCAGGAACCTGATAAAGATTACTAGCCGACTTGACTCGGATTATCTGTAGTATGGACTGAATATACATATTACTTATTAGTATGTATAATATATAGTATAGTATTGGTAAATATACTGTGACGAATCGGTTGAGGTTTTGAATTTTTAAACAATAAAACTGATTCTTTAGTTCATCGTGAGCCTTCAGTGTCTATCATTCATTTATTGTTCGCTCATTGGATTTTATTATCTGAAGATTTTTGTGTGAGAAATTTTCTTACACAGTTTAACCATATTGTACAGTATTAGTTTCTACCTCGTTTATTCGAACAAAATTGTTATTTAGCTCAAAAAATCGAGCAACGGACTTTCATAAGCCGAGTTCTTCTAAGCAAAGATATAAAACTATTTCATTAGTCTTCCTGAGGTAACAACCGATTATTCGCATCATTGTATTTTATTTTCTACCCTAGTGCAGTGCGTTTGTCGAGATTATGTCTTGTTTCTTTTCACTGATATTTAATGAAAACATGTCACGACTTCCCTACTATATAAAGTATATCGTCGTCTAGTTGGCAGTATAATAATTCACCGTCGAATTTAACTGGTCTCAATATTGGTATTCGCAGTTCTTAAAGTATGAACTCGTTGATCAGCTTTTCAGTGTCATGACAAAGAGTTTTGACTTGAAGGAAACTGTAAGTAGGGAATTTTCTCAGAAAATACGGTATACTAAGGCGCAGTTTCAAGGACCTTGAGCTTATGATATTAAGACAAGAATAACTCTCATAGAAAAAAATTTATCAAATTGTATATGTAAGCAGGATATGCCTTACTTAAAATCTTAAAGAAATCAACTAGTATACCACATAATTTTTCACACCATTATCAGCTTGGTTTTATCATAGGAAAGAAACTTATTAATATCTTTGTCATATGACACATTTATACTGATAGAATATTAAAGACTGGGGAGAATAGATGATAAAAGTCGAGTAAAGTATTTGCTGAAAAAACGAAAGATTTAAGTTATTTTTATGTCTTCAGTAAACTGACGCGGAGATGTATGTTTAATCAGAATAAAGTAGAGAAGATTATTCCTCTCCGTTACAAAAAATAAACACTAAGATATCACAGGAATGATAAACCATTGAAGTCGTTCTGGCAGTTATTTGGACGAAGATACTGTCTATCTCTATTATTTATAACAATTAATAGACCTAACTATAAACACATAAACCGTATACTGACTTGTCATTGGTTCGAAACAGCCTAACAGTCTTGTATGCCCACGAATTCATCGATTCTGCTTCTGTGAAGACCGTTGAGAATTATTTTCCGTCCAAGTCCAATCATTTTCATCCTCTATCTATTGGTTTATTTCTAATTCGTAGAAAACCAGGAAACGTGAAAAAAGTCTGTATCATTGATTTTTGGTACGAAATACATTACAGTTATCGATCACAGGTTTTCTAGCACAAAAACTTTAGAACATATCTCCTAATATACCCCTACCTAATCTTAGTAGCTAAAATCATACTATACAGTCTTCAGTGTTCACTCAATTCTATACATAGCGTTTACATTATGACGACTGAGTTGAATGACTAAAAAATAAGTTCTACTATTTGGGATTCGATGGTCTAAATTAATTCACAAAATGGTCTAAAGTTACGTTCCATACAGAACTAGGGAACAACAGTAGGCAAGTGGGTTTATCAGTAAACTTCTGAAAGTATTCAAACTAAGACAAAACAACTACATCTTATTGATATCAGTTCATAGTAAAGTATATCCTGTAACTAGTAATATTATTATTAACACAATCCAGAAATAGGTTTTGAAATCAATGTTTTATTTCATTCCATTCATCATTACAGCCTTATATTTGTGTTATTCAGAGTCACATGTTGAACATTATATTCATCTGAATACACTAACTTTTCATTCTGAATGTACTTGGTAAGCTTAATTTATTGTCAAGGTCTAAACTAATGGTTGGTTATTAAGATATTCAGGTCAATTTCCATGTTCATTACTCAGATAAAAGTAGTGTAAATACAAGGTATGTTATATGAGATAGTATTACCATGAATATTGATTTCCATTGACATATTAATCATGATCGAATAAGGAGATTAAAATATTTTTAGCTCATCTGAACTAGTAGTTTTGATCAGTAAGTGTAATTACTCTGATGTGCATTTATTTAATATGATTTAAATGAATTAATACTGACCAATTTTAACATTTCGGTGTTTCATGCTTTTTTTGTCTAAAAAGTGTGTTTTAGATTGATCTACTTTTTTGTTTGTTAAATAATTACTTGGCATTTTTGACAAAATACAGAAAACTTCAGTGTAAATCAATAACAATGAAAATTAAGGTTGGTGGATAATAGTTTCGTTCTTTTTGAAACTCCCGCTCCTCACTGTTTATACATTAGGATGGTTAACAAATGCGGGTTTATAGACTGAGCAAAAGGACCATTCTAGACCTTGTGTGAAAAATTGAATAACTTTAGTTTAAGTTTTTATGAGAAACTAATGAAGAGTTCCAAATGGATTCAGTACAATTCATATCATCATATTATTTAACAGTTGGTTTATGTATAGAATTTCGATAATGCGATGAGAAGATAATGGTTATCAAAATTATGTGATATATTTGCGCAATACATTTCGAACAATCTGATCACACATATACTTGTGAAGACATTTTTATATGAAAACTAAAAGGTCAACAAGACAGATTAAAGGTAAGGTGTAACAAAGAAAAATAAAGTACACAAAAACAATATGATAACCACTCTGAAGCCATTTAGATATGTTTCCCGCAGAAATAAATGAATTCCAATGGTCAAATAACATCATAGGATAGACAGATATCTTCCTCCATTCCCAAACATTTGATTGAGACTGGTCATAAGTCAGGATTTGTAGTATTGTACAAAAGCCTTCAAGGATGTATACTAAGTTTTATTGAAGCCTCGGCTATGCGGAAGCTGAAACCCCCTTTATATGTTCAAAAACAATTTGTTTTTACCCTTGACCTTGATCACATTGTTTTTGTGTACTTTATTTTTCTTTGTTACACCTTACCATGTTGACCTTTTAGTTTTCATATAAAAATGTCTTCACAAGTATATGTGTGATCAGATTGTTCGAAATGTATTGCGCAGATGTCGTATAATTCTGATAACCTGTGATAATTAGGAGTATTTGAATAATTGTACAAACTAAGAATCCCAGAAATAACGCAATTTAACCAAGAATTGTTAGATGAGCACGAATGAACGTATTGCATTTTGACTTCTAAATCAAGCAGTCAACAAGTACAAAGGAATCACTGGTTCATACAAACACCACATAACCTTCATCTTCTTACTGCATTATCGAAATTAATGTGTAATAAATTAATTAAATCCAAGGAGAAATTGTCATGTTTTTTGTGGTTTACCAGAAATTTACTGACCTGACATCATATTAAGACTAATACTAGATTTCATAGACAGCTTAACACATACATTATCCATATATTTGAGTTATATACTGAAAGCACTTGAGCATATCTGTAATCTAATACTCTTATAGTCTAGCTGATAAATGTCTGGACTTTATTAATGGTTCACTTGAGAATGATCATGCTCTGTCAAGCACTTGACCTTTGCGAATTAGTTTAATCAATACATCCTCTCGGTAATCCTTGGATTTGTATACAAACGAACAAACAAGCAAATAGAGTCAACAGAATCCTATATGTCCCATATTGAGGTCAACTTATTTATGTCCCACGTAGAACCTTGCATTTTCGCCAGTGCCATTAGACAACGAATTTGGTTCTGATATTTATGTGTTGCATTTTCCTTTACTGAAAGGACTTTTCTAAGATTCTTTTATAAACTGAAATATACATTCTCAGGTCACAGCAAGTTCAATTTCGTAAATAAAAGTGAACTCAATTAGCTGACATGTGTAAACTGCTAAGTTCGAAATCTGACAATCTACCGTAAAGCAACAGGAATAAATCAGTAGATTGGCTTGAATTTCGCAGATCTATTCAGGCTAAAAAATTTTCTGTTTATACATTATTTCAGAAAAGCCACCAAAATTACTACATTTGTAGAAGATAAATAAAAGAAACAGAAGCACTAAATAAACGTCTTGAATCCTAATAATATCCCTGTGAATGTTATGAAAAACATATTAATGCGAAATGATTCGTTGTTAAATAATGAATAGAATGAAATATCATTGGTTAGTTTTAACTTATTACTGCATTGAAACAGAAGAACTTCATAGACTTCCAAAATTACACTGAATTAAAGCAACAACTAACACTTCTAAATGATTTAGTTCGAATAAAGTCAAAAATCTCCTCTTCACAGAATAATATCTACAGATCAGGTTATAGTGACTGTGATACCTTCCGTATTGAAGAGTCTTCTCGTGTTAAGGAACATTTAAAAGGCTGAATAATCTACCACAAATCGAATTATCAATAACATTGCATGGTATTTCCAACAACCATAATAAAAATATCAAAATAATTTTGAAAAAATTTCTAATTATAGATAAAGATAAGTCAATAAAAATTTTCACAGATTACAAAACTACATCACGTCCAATAAAAAAGGAAGATCTATCAATCCAAACACCTCTGGTCATCTTTTCCAACCAATCACATTTAAACAGCTCAAATCTCATAATTTTAACATATACAAATTAGCTTTACACCTTCACACGACATATATCACATTTTTCATACCTACTCAGTTATACACGAATATACATGTATACATCTGATCAAGAATCACTTATCATTCGAACATTAGCATTACTGAACATGTTTTGGATACTTTAATCTAATTTAATTCGGTTATTTATCCTTAAGAGAGGAGATTTAATTAACGTAGGGAATTCTTATGAATTCGATTTTTTTCTCTCACGAGATAGTACAAATTTATTATCATAGTAATGATTATTGAGCTATCTGTTAGCAGTAAAGATTTAAAGGTTGGAAAACAATATTGTGAAAATTATGTTATAGTAAGTCCACTGACTATATAGTACCTATGAATAACATTGGTAAACCATTAGACATAAACAGAAAGAGTGACATGAAATTAAAACCTGGTATCATGTCTAAAGAGATATAACATTCACTGTGATATACATGAATTAAAATTTGACAATACTGCTGATGAATCCTTAGCGGCTTACTAAGCCATATTCTATAATTACATTTTATTGACAGTTGAAGTGCTTACTCCCTTTTTATTGATTCACATGATTAAAATTCGTTTGATAAAATTGAGCTGGTTATTTATTATCTCTTTAGCTATTCTTAAACTTGACTGTTCGTGGTTACGGAATCGATCCTCCGTTATACGATTTACCATTCTTGATTTATTCCCAGTCTAGCAGTTACAGCATCCCATACTCACAGCCACTTTTGGACTAAACTTGTATAACTACTATTTTGCATCTTGTGGTGTGATACGGTCTCGTCTGCTTGTATATAAACTACATATGTCTGAAATATACGATTCATATAGAGGAGGCTGAAATTTGTCATCTAGACTGAACGGTCTGGACTAAGCGTAAAGCTACTGTACAGCGAATCAATAAGGATTCAAAGTTGACACAAGGCTGCTCGAGCTGGTCAACGTATTATTGATTTAGTAGAAGGGAAATGTGATAAAAGTTGTTATTCTGACTGGCGATTTTGTCATATGATACTTGACGTGCCATAGAACATAACATCCTCTCGGAAATGAGCTGTGGCCGAAAATAGCTTTTATTCAGTTAACGTATGTACTATCTCGGCTTTATCAAACTGACATTTTGAATTTAGTTGATTTCAGACAAAGAGGACAAGTATACACATAAATTCTGAACAGCTATATCTCTGATGTGCTTATTTTTACAACATTTCAGTAAGTAAAATGCGGTTATTCCAAGTCTGATTACTCAGTAAGAAGTAAATATGAAATTTACATTTGTATTTCTGAAGAGCCTCCAGATTTCACAAAAAAACAACTGTTTCTTCACAATTTGAATATTAATTTTTGTTCAAGATAATAAGACTGCGAATACTTAACGATCATTCAGATCTCATGCCGCACATAATTTAATTAATTTTTGTGGGTTAAAAGTTTATATAGATGTTTATTACTTACCACTACTCCTCTGTAAATTCAGATATCATTATGTTTGAGCTTATCGGAAGTCGGCATACGTTTATTTTAGATCTATGCTCTAGTTTAATCGTCAAGTCATAAAAATCAACACTTAACTGTTGAAAACTAAAATGAGCAAAACCTGAGAATTCTGATTCATACGTCGATGGGATTTCATAAAATATTGAAATTCAACCTAGGACAAGTGTCCATAATCCTTGTAGTATCCGTAAGCTAATATCCCGAAATACTTTGAAAAAATAAGTGTTCGAGAATATTTGATGTATTATTCGCATATGATGGTGTGTATAGTTCAAAACGTATGGACTTAATAAAATTACTGTTTTACTACCAGTGAGTTGCAGCTATAACGTTCGTTGCATAGGTGGTCTGTCACGCAATCTAGATTATTCAGCTTTATCAGGATGGGAATTTTTCCTGACCTTTACTTCCTATATTTGAGTATGCCACTTTGTATTACTTATAAATATATCAGTAGTTTGTGAGCAACAAAAATTATCTATTTGGGTGTTGTGGGGATTGTCAAGTTTTTGATTGAGATAATGAACCGATTGATGTTAGACCACAATAGAACAAAATGGCCGTCCAGTGCTTCCAGGTTTTCAATGGTGGTCTAACATCAATCGGTTCATGATCTCAATCAAAAAAGTTATCTGCTTGCATCACTAATAAAGTTAATCGTCCATCATAACGGAAAATGAAATCAAAGTATCAGTAAAACTTTTTAACCTTTTCAAAGGTCTGTAATACAGATATTCATGCTGAATAATATCCACGATTAGGGTAAACTGAGTTTGTTGGCGTAAATATAATCTTTAATACCGAACGAAAAATACACATGCTTCTTCTGGATGACATAATTATATAATAAAATAGCAACTTGCAGATACAAATGAAAAATAGAAAAATGAGCTATGCATTTGTTATGTCGTTGAAGTTTAAGAGTGTTTTTTTTCGCATAGAATAGTGAATAGACTGAAAACTTTACAATAATAAAAATAAGAACTATATTATATAATGTAATCATTAAGACAATTAGTCTCTTTTATTCATAAAAGGTTTCACCGCCTTGTGACATTTATCGTTTAAATTATTTACATTTTACATCATCTCAGCTAACAGCACTGATATAGTATCACCTTTTTCTACTTTTTTCTCTACGTAATAAGGGATGTAACTATCGAATAAATGAAGATGTTAGTTAATAAATGTTTATTATCTTATAATTTATTTTTAAAAATTTCAGTTTGTAATGAGTTTCATTCCTAAAAATGGAAAGTGGACCTAAATTTCAACAATAAATAAACATAAAATATTCGTTATTTTATTAAGTGATTATAATTAACTCGTGCTTTGAATTATGGTCTAGATCTCTCAGAAACATAATCACAGGTTTTGAAAATAATAGAAATGTTTGTAAAACTAACTAATTTGGTACCCATTGAAATCCTTGTAAACATTCAGATTATCAAATAATGAACTGATAGGAGAATATGGTTTAAAATGTCATCTAACGAGAATTTTATTTAAGAAATTCTTCACATAATTCTTACTGACTTACTTGTAAGTTGATCACCATAAGTTAAACTTTACAGTAAGAATGTATAATAATTTCTTACTACTTCCTATGTAACGAATTATCTTCCAAATGTGAAAAACCTAATTTGGTTATGTTAAAGCATGCTGGATTACATTTGAAAAACAGTACCAGGCTATCTATAAGGTTATTAACATTTTCACCAGTAACTACTGTACCCAAGTAGCCTCTGTTATGTAATATCAAGTCCGTTTTGTTCGTGATCCTACTCCTTGTACTTGGAAATAGAAATCACTGTGTTTCCCACGAAGTTGAAGTGCGAAGACTAGCACAAATGAAGGTTTATTGACTATAAGAACACGTCTTCAAAACAAATCGTCCAATATCACGTCGTCATTAAACCAAACAAACGCATTTATGTACTGATATTACACACGAGTGATGATCAGTTAATAAAGATATACGAAGTCGACACAGAACAATCCAAAGGACATAATTATTACACACGTTATGGTGAATGAAATTCACGCTTATGTGGTACAAAACCATTGACTCGAAATAAAATTAGGTTGTGGAATATAAAACCGATATAGTACCGACTAAAATGTTACACTTAGAATAAAAAATATATCAAAATAATACGTTAGGAATCAAACTAATGTCGAAAAATGTTACACCAAGTTAAGGAAAACATGAACTCACCTTCTTATACCAATTTATCAGTAACACGTTGTTCTAAATAAAATGTCGGCACACTATTGAAAATAATATTTATCTTCTAAGTAAAAGATCTCGTTTTTCTACGTTCCATATCAATAACTATTAGATGAATTCAAATAATGAATTGGCAGAATAAACGAAACTATACACAAATTAAACGTGATCGGTCAAGACAAATCGTTGTCATACGTCAAGTAGGGTTCGGTTAAAATAATCATGATAATATAAACAGTCTTATTAAGAATAAGATTATAAGTAAAACAAAATAATTCACTAATGATAATAATCAATATTTTAGTGTCATTTTAATTTATAATATAGTACATAACAATAATGAATTATTACTTGATATTTCGAATTTACTGCCAATTTCAAATAAGAGTGCACAGATTCTTTTGAAAACAGCTTGAATGTTTGACAGATTTCTTAACGAATATCGAGAAAAACGAGAACAGTATTAAGAATTAATTGGGGTGAATCAAATAAAAAGTAAAGGAAATATCTGTTCACTACAATACTATCTGACTACAGGTACACTATTAAACCATAACTGCCAGTGTAAACCTAGTGTATGAATAATAACGGTTATCAGTTTGCTGAAATTTTAAGAATATTGTATGATTCCTGTTTGCACAATAAGAAAACTCAAAGAAAACCTATAGACTACTTTTATCGTACACATTTATATATTATGGAATAGAGATATAGTAAAATCTATAAATAAGGTAAGAAGAAGAAGCGCCAAAGATATTATCAGATATTATGTAACTAAATAGTTTATGGAATCAGTTTAAACGGTTGATATCAATCAGCAGGAGGCTTTGAACCTTAGATTTCAAGTAATAACTAACCTCCTATTTTGTTAAGTATTTCCCAAATTCAACAAGCAGGTTGAACATATTTGTCTATAAAAACATTCATAATTGTTAAGCAAAGAATATAAGTCGACAGATTGTTACTGAACGGTCATAAAGTATTAGAATGTCTAGCTTGACCTTTAAATTAATATCAATAGAATACAGCTTTTGACTTGTGATAGACAACTGAATAATTGATGTTCAGGATTCTCCATAGTATGTGTTAGAAATAAATAAACTCATCTGTCTAGATGTAGATCTATCTCCTGATTTCGAGGAAATCCCCAAAGTTCAATGACCATTGGCAGTTTTCCTCAAAGTTTGAGGAAAAATCCTAAAACCCGTGTTGCGCAGTTTTCCGAACAAACATTTAATAACCAGTCTACTTTTTAATCCTTTTACGACGAAATTTCAACTAATCATAATAATTTTTAATGTGATAATGAAGTTCAGTCGGCATTACAGTACTGACATTTAGGTCTTGTTTTAGTATGTCAAATAGACAAAGAAGTGCTGGTTTCACACCACTTTTCCAAAAAATCTTACGCCATACAGGCGAGTTGTTTGTACTGTCATAGACTTCGATTTCTGCTTCTGTCGAGCATGACTACAGCTAACTTTCTTTTAGACTAATAATGTAGAACGTAATAAAAGGGATGAGAGACGGGTCACACCCAACAGTATAACACTTGATGGGTTATCCTCGATAGGCCTTTTACAGAAGGCTGAGGAAGTTAAGAGCCGAGTTTGAGAATAAGTACCAGTTAAGAACCATTGATAATGAAAATTGCAGTTCGGTTGATATAGAAGAAGTAGGCAATGCCGCAGCTACAGAGCAGTGTAACAGTATTGTTCCAGAATCGACCATTACCTCCCATAGTTACGTTCATTGTGCATCCAGTGCAGCAAACGGTATAGTCTAGGTTTTTTATTAGCGAATTGCAGATGGTGCCACTACCGAAATGTCTCCACCTGTACATTTCTCAATGAAGCAACAGCTAGACAGAGTTGTACTTGAGATGATGAGGGAGGCGACATAACTGTAAGGAAAGCCAACGGAATTCTACACTTTTATCTGGTGTACATTCCTGAACTGCCTATGTCTGTCCGAAGAGTACTTAGTCATTTCCATAATGTGGACCCCAAGTTTCTGGACATAGGTGTGTACTACCATATTGAACTGAAATCAAATTTGCTGAGGGTTCCCAAAATTTGGCTATTCAAAATCAGTCTCAGTCAAGTGAAACTGCAACTCAACTACGATCGCCTGTCGTTGTTCAAAAGCTCTAACCAACAGTTGTGGCCTATCCCAGGTTGTCTAATAGCTCCGTTTCTCAGAAAAGCACTCATAGTTGGTACCTATGTCGGTGAAGTAAAACCATCTGATTTCAGCGAAATGTCCGCAGCCCTTGTAACTGAGTTACGAGAGTTGCTGACAGTAGGCCTTCATGTAGATAAGTGTCAACTACATTTGACAGTAAAGTTAGTAGATGTTATTTGTGACACTCTAGCCCGTAGTGAAGTCAGGTATGTCGTTGGACACAACAGTACAGCTGGTTGTGACAAATGTGAGGTTATAGGGCCACGACTGTGACGTCGAATGTCTTTCCCCAATGGTGAACACTATGTGAGAAGTGATGTCACTTTTCATAGTAGGTCCCAATAAATTCATCATCGAGGTAGATGTGCATTAGAAAATCTGCCACCAGATACGTTGAAGGTTTTTCTTTCATAACCGATGCACATGATATATTTATGCATCACCCAAAAACTAATTTTCTTGCAGAAGGACCTAGCCAGTAAGCGACTAAAGCGGATGGATCAGTCCACTTTCACATCCATCTGTATAGCCGTAGAATTTTGTAGACAACACACGGTATGTGACTTTCAAAGGAAATGTCATTCGCTGCACGAAGTTTCTGTTTAGAACATTTATTCTAAAATACTTATTTCCTGTATATCTTATTTTCAGCTGGCTTCGCAAGTGCTAACAGACCTAACTGTAAGTTTTTAATTGAGCAAATATTACTGTTAAACCATTGGTACGTAATCTACGTTTCACATGACATTATGGATTCATAGGTTGGATGATTGCTATGACATTGGGCACTTGTTTGTCTACTATTAGCAATTACGCTGTTTTGATACTGCGCTTGTAATTTTTGTTTTTTTAGAACACTGTGAATGAAAGTATAACATTAACCTGATGTACCCAACTGCAACGCAGTGGCAATCGTTAGCAATTCGAAGATGTAAATTATGAATGGACAATTTGTATATCTTTTAAACTCTAATAAACAATATCATTTATAACGCATCAGTCTTTTAACTACGGCAGTGCTTAGCTATAGCAACAGACCGGTTCTTGTTACCAACTATGGTTTAATTGCTTTGGAACTGCGTTCACATTGCGAAGTAAACTGCAAAAAATTGAATAATGATATGACGGAAAGAAAGGTCAAAATTACATTCCTTACTCATTATCATTTTTGTTCAACATTACATCGGTTTTAATTTGATGTGATGATTACTCAATGTAGTATTTGTTTTGTTTCCCCGTATAACATTTTATTCTGTATAACATACGATATTCTTGTATTTAATTGATATAAACTATGCTCAAAATGACATACAGCATGTGATTTGTTATGACCCTAAGTATTTTTCATGTATGTGATTTTATCCTAATTATTAATCAAAATAGATGTACAAACCAATATATAAATCAGTGTATTTCCGACTAAGGTCGTCGTTATGTTTTGGGGTTCATAAATGTTCAATTATACCAGTCTTTGTGTTCTTACTTTTCTGTACAATCGCTAATCTTGGGGTTTTTCCTAATACAGTATTGGGGATGACTTAAAATCTCACAGAATGTCCCCAAAATACGAAAAATGTTGGGATTTGATCACAGATCGTAGATGGATTTCCTCAGTTTTCGAAAATTCTGGGGAGATTTTGCGGTTTTCGCGTCATTTCCACAAAACATAAAATTTCTCCCCAAATAGGGAGATTGGGATGATTTATGTTTTCACTCACTTATCAAAACAGACATTGCAAAAGAAATAAATCAATGTATAACTCGAAGATCAATCATACGTCTCAAACCAGTCAATTAATAAATTACATGTAAATGACATACACATATTAAACTGTTGATCAACTGTCAGGTCAATTCATTCAGATATGTTTATTGGTCGGACATTTAAAATATGTAATATATCATTATCACCGTGAGCGCCGTTTAATTAGTGGATGTTAAATAAATCAACCTTCTTATAAAGTATTGTTTCTCTTGCCTGCATTCGTGTAGCAGTCTTGTTTCATCCCGATAAGAAGCAGATACCGGTTGTCTTGAAGTCACAGTAAACAGTTTACCAATAGTAGTTATCAGTCTTTTGTGCAACTCATTGTTAGGTGAAATCGGTCTTCTTCAAGCCACTGTATATGTTATAAGATTATTAAAAATTTCAAATGAAAACTTAGACTAACTCTCCTTTTATTACATTCTTATTGATGACAACTGTTATTTTTATGAGAAACTTTGACCACTAGCCAGAAAGTTAAAATAATTATGTAACATTGATATTAGTGGCGATTACATCAAATAGTTTTTTTCAATTAAACAGTATTTCATATTAAAGACCGACATATTAAATGCATTGTTAAGGTCATATGAACCCTCATAGTAGAATTTTTTTACAAACCAATTATATATCATGAACAATTAGCTGACTTACATTCACATACAAGTGGTCTGTCTGCTAACCCACAACTATATTAAATCTGTGATTATTTCCGTAAAATACGAATTCAATTTATTACACGTTCACTTATCAACTGGTAACGATGTCTTAGTTAAAAATTCTACAAGGACAAATTTAACCTGATGATCTCATACCGACTGACTCAAACTGATAACGCATTAACATCTGTGAATATTTTTGAAGAGTACGGTGTTTTTTACAAATAACTAAGTTCAGTAATGACTTAGTGGTTGGAGGTGGTCAATAGGAATCCCTGGTCATAGATTTCGTACTATATGGCACTCGTCAGCAGGGTGTGCCTGTAATCTTGAAGGAACCGAGGCTCCCTGATGGATCCGACCTCGTGTCGCCCAGCTTCTTAGTCAAAGACGTTACCACTGAGATATCCAGGCCGCGAATGACGTATATGTAGGACTCGACCGAGGTGCAATGTGGCCACCAGTCTAGGTAACTCGACATTTCGTGCATTACGTTGGTCGATAGGATTCGATCTGCACTAAGAAGGACCTGACATACATGACATTGACCACCACCCAGTGATCAATCGATTGTCAGTAATAACTGCTGGAAAGTTTCTACAATGAGTATAAACTAATGTAATATCCAATAGTTGAAAAATATCAACTTAATCAGCATAAAAGTATTAAAAAGATGTAGAATGTGAAATGTTGAACCATCTTTGAAAAAACAACAACATTTTGAAATGAGCATTAATGTTGGCATTGATTACAATAACATTAAAAACAAATATAAACAAATTATAGAGGCTGACTTTGTACATCAAATAATATTCACATATATTAAAGAGGAAGAATGTATTTGTAAAATCTCAGCGAAAGAATTTGAAGTAAATCCAGCGTTTCGCCTGGCAATCTGGTCCAAGTTTTTTCAAGGAAATATTTCACATATATTTCCTATCAAAACCAACTATTTTTCATTTTACAAATACTCGATTTCAATGATTAAGATCATGAGTCAACTGACTCATGATCTTAATCATTGAAATTACTACAATCTCCACAAAACCCCTTCTGAAAATACTCGATTATTAAAATGTAACGAAATGTTATTGATTTGTAAAGAGAAAATTGATTAACAGGTAAATACTTTTTTTAGGTTCCGTATAGTTGATGTTGATGAATAGTTTTTGTGATCAATGTAGTTTATAAACAACAATGTGATTAATTTCTATAAACTAACTGTACTATGAATAAAAGTTATGTACTCACTGCTGTCTAATTTTGAGAAGACTTCCTGAGTTTCTTATGAAAAGCCGTGATGTGTGTTAGGGATAGGACAAGTAGAATCGACAACATCATGAATTAACCGAAATTTGAAATACAAAGCATTAGATGGTAACCAGTTGATTTAAACGCTAATCGTTCAACGTGATATCTTAAGTTCCAGGATTCGTTACAAAGTAAGATTAAGGCTACCATATTTTTGAAAAACACCATATTAAAATAAAACAGCTGTGTGATTCCAATAGGTTTTCAATTGTTATATAACATGATTTAGTGTTGATGTAAATTAAATCTGACTGTAACAACAAAGTTTGTTTTATATTTGATGATAAATTATACCCGTAGTTTTTCATAGAGTTCTAGGTTATGAAATGTTATATATCAAGCTATGGAAAGTTAATCTGTATTTTACTATTTGACTAGTTATTTGTTTAACAAATAGTGTGTTTACAAATTTATTCAATTCATAACTATTATATTAATAAAATAAGCATAATGAGTACATGTAAAATTATTTAAAACAGAAGTAATGAAACTTTTTTTATCTTCAAGTGACGTTTTATTATTTTATCATTTACTGAAGTTAAATGAACTATATATTTCAACAAATAATTGTGAAAAAGGGTTTTTGTTCTTTGTAGTCTAGCTGTTTTCACCTATTATAGTTGGTCATAAGCAGCATAAAACCTGAAACACACGTACTTCGACTCAAGCTGTCATACCATATCAGCACAAAAGGGTGAAATGACTGCATCTACTCCAATGTAACTGATCCTTAAATATAATAACCTACTACCTGTTACGTCAATCTCAGAGACGCCAATCAAGCAGTCTGAATTTAATCCCAAGTTTCTGTGATCTCATGAACTAATATTATTTGTTGGTTTTGACGTCAATTAGATTTCTTCCCAACCACCTCAGTTGATTATGATTCACATCCTCATCAATAAACTTATCATCTATTCACAGTACCATCTACGTAACTGTGGTTGGTTCTAATTTCTGCATCAAACCGACACACAGCACTTAACAATATCATGTTGTCTAACCGATAGTACTATTGACCTAATTCTGAGAAACAACCAAGAATAATTCACCCAACTGTTTCTACTCCAGTTCTTATTTCAAATTTAAAAGCAAATCACTATTCTTTTCAGTTACATTCAGTCAGTGACAAATAAAGTTAATTTAACTTGTATCATACATTTTTTTTACCTATGCATTACATGACTGAATTTCACCTTAAACATTATTATATGTTATTATTTTTAATTAGTTAACCTTAAATTTATTGTAACTGTAAACACGTTTATCATCCAATATTCAATGCCATAATAACTTGACACAATTCTCTATCTTTTATTTCATCTTTAAAAATGACGAAAACTCAAGATAACTGAACAAATTTAAGTATTCTTCTTTTTGTTCTTTTCTATTTTCTCTTCTTCTCCAAAACAGATTAAGGTATTATTACTTTTAAAGTAAATGTGAAGTCAAAACGTTTTTGGTAGCACTTAGTCATTTTACTATTTAGGACTAATTTTTTTATTAGAAACCTTGAATAAAATAACATTAAATGACAATGAATGTATATTTCACATTTAAAATATAATAATAATGTACATTAAATAAAAACACATGGTACATTCAGTTAGGTATACATGAGTGATTTACATTGCTAACAACTCATTTCACTAGTTCTATTGATTTTGTGCACATAAAAATAAACTTCAGTGGAATAACGTGTTCAATGTTATGTTGTTGTTGTTGTTTTTTTCTAGTAAACGTGAACTTGGTCAATATCGTTTCAGTTTGTGTATGTTTGCATATAGGTATGTGAATAGGTATTTGTTTTTACCGTCCTAATAATGAAATGTTTTGAGTGTTATATGTACATTGATTGTTGTATATGTATAACCGATGTTAACATAAATATTAATATCAATCCAGACAACCAGTATCGAATATGTATATACAATATATTGTTGATCACTATATATTATACAACTGTCTTGTTAACATAAACAGCATTGAACTATTTACAACTGTATTATGTGCTTGAGTAATATGAACATCCTTATATTACACAATTTGTTTCTATTTTACTTGACATCTATTTTAGTTAAGACTTTCAAATCGCATACATAAAACTAGTTAAAGCTTTCTTTCAATGATTCTGTTTCCTTTCTTTTTTTATTTTTAATTAGATACTTATAATAAGTCATGTAATCCGATATAAATTATTATTTTCATTGTTATTATTTTTTATCCAACTAAATTATGATGAAGATATATGTGTGTGATTCACATGAATAAAAGTAACCAATAACAATGAATACCTAACTATCAGTTCACATTTATGCTTACTAATATTGTTTTGTTTTAATGAAGTGTTAAATTTAAGTTTCAATGAAGATATATATATATATATATACATAAAGAGTAAATGGTTATTAGTATACTCTTGTTGAGAACAATTTAATATGTACATTGTGATCATATAAAGAATTTAAACTTTTCCACTTTACTTTTTAACATTCAATCTCAACTATGACATAAAATCATATTTGGAAAGAAAAAATAATATGTTCAATCATTAATATTCCGGTACTTAAAGTATATGCTAGAAAGAAATGATGTACATTATGTTGAAATTCGTTCCAAAACAAAACGGCGGTTAATTTTTATATTTTCATTATATTGTGATTAAATAATAAGTTAATTAATATCAAATGTCTAATACATATATTACATATAAAAATGCAAATATGGATGAACTGAAAAAACGTATTCTCTTAGATATTATTTTAGATTCATCTATTGTACCGGTATGTTTTAGTGGACAATTAATTCATGGTTACGTTTATCTAGAGACTAAAGAAGCTTTAAGTATACAAAGTAAGTAACTGTTATAATTATTATTGCTATAAACATATTGTATATGATCAGAGTTAGGATTTATAGAGATTGTAGTAATTTGAATAGTTGAATTCATGAGTCAATCCAAGCTAGATCATCACTAAAAACCTGGAAGATATGAGACTCCTCGGACAATAGATAAAGGGTTATGTAAGATCATGAATTGATTGCAGTTAGACATAAACACTGTTGGATGCCAGCATAGTGGTTTAGAGGTTGAGCGTTCGTGCGCGAGGTCAAAGATCCTGAGTTCGAGTATCGATCGCGGGATCGTGGATACTCACGGTTGAGGAGTCCCATACTAGGACGAGGCGGCCATCGGGTGCCTCTAGGTTTTCAGTGGTCATTAAGCTTAGATCGACTCATGGATTGAGCTATTAAGATTGTATATTGTTCATTATCAGTAAAAATTTGCATTTCATCAATAACTTAATCAAATTATTAGTAGTATGTTGTTGAAGATATCTGTTAGAGAAATCTTTAATTTCTATTGCGTTCAATTTTAAAACGCATCGTTTGGATACAGTTGTATTCATGATTTTGTATCTTCAAATTAATGTCTATCTGTATGTATAATATCGATAATAATATCAATGTGCTTGTGGGCGGCCTATGCTCCTCCACGAGGAGTAACAGATGTAACTAAGTAAGTAGGGAGATATGAACTATGCTAAATGTACATTTGAGAATTTATACTTTTGTGCAATGAAATACTGCCTTCATAGATGTCTAGCATATTTCCATCAAAATTAGTATTTCTTTCTGAGTTGTTGTAAGAAAAACAGTATACCTATTTCTAGTTTATTATACATAGTCATCAGACAAAAAAAATACAGACAATACGGTTATTTACAGCCTTTAAAAAAAGTTTCCCACATCGTATTTAAATTGTGTTTAGTATATCGCTGATAACTAAAGAATTAAAGAATGTAAAATGATTAGTGCACTTTTAAAAATTTTCAGTTTGCGTAATGAGAAGATGGAGTTTATTTTAAAAAATTTGGTGTATTTATACAATATATTTCGAACAATCTGATCACTCATACTATTCAAGGCACTAATAACTAATAGAGGTCACTGTAGCAAAACGAAAAGAGATAAATTAAAATAAGACACAGAAAAAACCACGTAATATGGAAAGTATCAGAATTCATACCAGCCAAGGGCTTAAAATGTAATTACATGCATGTGTCCATAGACACACGTACATGTGGAACAGTAGTGGAATACTACAGTCAAAAATGATAGAACATGTACATAAATAGCCGCATGATCAGTTAGCATTAAATGCCCCGATAAATATACAGATAAGAAAATCATGCTTCATGAATGCGAAACACATAACTAAAACAAGTCATAAGTTTGATCTTAAATTAGCTTTTAATCCATTTATAGAAATGATCATAAAGGTTTTCTTAACTTTATAGAAGCCCCGTTTAGTGGTAAGATCAGACCCTCTTAACACAATCAAAAAAATAATTTGTTCTAAGCTCAAATCTGCACTAGCGATTATACATCTATTTTAAGAACCAAGATGAAGTGGCAATCTATACTTCCTATGTAATATTATCTTTCTCTCCTTTAATCCCAACTATCACTTATGGTTGTTTGAATTTGTAATTAATCATAGTGAAAATTCTCATTTTGAAATTTAGTGAAGCGAAGAATAAGGCGAGAAAATTTCCTTTCAATGAGTTTTTCATCATGGCCTCAGACTAATATAAATATATATAATTAAATCTGTATTTCGTGCTGAAAAATAAAAATATTTAGCTTTAAACAATATGCCATTGACGTTTATGCTTATTTAGACCCACAATTTTTATTGTGAAAAATTGAGAATCTGTACTTATTTATCATACTTCAGTTTTGCAAGTGGAACTACTTGGGAGAGGAGTTGTTGTCACACCATACAAGAAGATATTCTCTTCTAAACATTTTATAAAGGGTTGGACAAAAGAGAGAAAATCATTACAACAAAACTTTCCGTCATATCAAGGCGTAGGTTGTGTTATATCGGGTATAAATGGACCAGTAGATCCTGAAATATTACAAACACGTTTAAAATGTAAATCTATGAAAGGATTCAATAAACTTATACCGACATTTCAAACTGTTAACGAAGAAATTTATTGTTCTATGAATTCAACTTTAATTGGAGGAGGTATGTTAAATTGTGTTTGCGATTTTATGAAAATCAGAAATTTTTGGAAATAATAAAAATAAACCTCTTAGATCAATACAACAATTGATATATCTCGTGACTAAATCGAATATATCACTGTGAGGATTGCTTCTATATATACTTTATGTTTTAAGTTTTTTGGAATAAATTACTTGTCACTACTAGCAAAATGTAATTATGCTAAAAAAGACTGGAAAAAATTCAGTTAATAATATGAACAATCGGTTAACTCAAACCATTAATACTAATTATATTAAAATTACACTCATTCAATAAGTTAGTAACTCTATGAACTCAGTAGCTCATAACGCTTTAGGAATTTGAAGTGAAAGGTAATGCGTTACAATCCTACCAATAATACCAAGATCGGAATAGTGGTACTTCAAGATGACGAGTCCCGAGTATGTCGAAATAAGGGTTCTAGATTTCATTACTCGTTAGAATTCGTGTATTCCAAACTGTTAAATATACCTGAATCGGTCATACATTTTATCTCCCACTTTAGTAATCATCTTAATTTACACCATGATTTCAAAATGTTTATGTTTCAAATAAATAAATGTACAAAAAGTACCAGTATATTTAATAACTTTATAAAATTGAATAAAACCAAAAACAACAAATAAGACACAATAACATGAATTCGTTTTATTTTGTGGTTTCATATCAACTGTGTACAATTATATTCACATTAAAACGTCACATCAAGATATAATATTCAGTTTGTTTATCGACAACTTTAAAGGATTACGAATTGAGACCACCTTGTTCACTATCAAATAGTTGACGAACTATCGATCTCATGATAGAATATTGATCTCTTAGTTGTAACTTACTTGCGGTTAAGAACTATAAATCTTTTTTCTGTCCTCCCAATCTATGTGCTTCGGCACGTACATGTAGAATAGTAAACACAAAATTAATATTATTATATCTAGGTTTTAAGCAGTTGAAAAGAATCAATGAAATAAATGAATTATTCTGATACATTTGTTATTCTTGTCTTACTGAACTAATTTTCTTTAGCACAATTCAAGTTTAATCTATAAAACTGTTTAATGAAAATAAATTTTTAGTCGTGTAAATCTTGGAAGTCTTTTTATCTAAAATCAACAAGTAAGGATTGAACACATATGTAGCTGCTTTAAAATGCAGCATCTGATACAATGATTTATTTACTTTCCAAGAAAATATCAATTAAATACTAAGACAAGTATGCTCCAACACAAACGGCTAACATTCTAAATTGTTAATTTATTTTATAGTTTATAAGCAGAGATGGATAGTGGCTAGTGAATTCAGATAGCCACTGCTTTGTGCAATGACGTGAAGTTTAATTCATTTGTGTATTGTGTTGTTAGAATCTTCCCGTTGACGTTTAGGACTGTAATTGATCAGTCGCTTATTGGCATGTGTGTTGACAAGTCACAAATAGGACAAAACGCGCGTCCTGGATTCCACTCTTAAACACCATCCATCTCATCTTATAACACTTGTGACATACTGACAATATCGAGGCAATCCGCACAGAATTCAAACATGCCAATGAGAAAATGATCAATTACAATCCTAAACATAAATGGGATAATTCAAACGACCAATACAATAATGAATTATCTTATAGTTTGTAACATCATATTTGCCTATAATCAAAGAAATAAAATGTCATTGAAGTAGAATTTTGTTGATTACAAATAAGTTTCATCGACAGTATGCCACCTACCATATGCTGCAGTATGTCTAGGATAATCTTATAGAATGAACGTAAAGTTTTCTTTTAAAAACCTGTTTAAAATATCATGTTGTAATAAATCAAGTATGACAATTAGCATTATTTCGTAACAATAAAATAAGTATATCAAAATCTTTAATTTTAGCAAAATGTAACATCAATCTAATATTTTGCTAACTGTAGTGACTTACTTTCTTTGTGTACAGTTTAGTTTTCTTAGATTTGAGAACACTTATTACTGCTACTAAATTGGTTTGTAATGTGATTTATTTTCGAATCGAATATTGACGACAAATTCCTTTTGTATATAAACTAGCCAGTCAGTGATAAGCAATATAAAACCTGGCACATATGTACATAGGCCCAAGTTTCCACACCATTTCAGCACAGAAGGACAAAATCTTCAAAACAAGTACTAGATTGACAGAAGTAATAATTATATAATTGGCAGTAGAAAATATTAGATGTAGACAATATGATCGCAGAAGAAAGAATGAATTACTGGAATACAAAATGTGTACGATAATTGCAGAACTCAAAACCTAGGAGAAGATAAAGAGTGAACGCACCTGGGCCACTGTAACCTTTCCTGAACTATGTCGCACAACCTTTCTAATTAATGGTTATGGTAATCGTCAAGACCCAAAACAGATAGTTTGAATCTACCAGCGAAACTCAGCTCGACTGTTAATCAGGACTAATCCTATGCTTTCTTTCAACATACATCTACGCTAACCAGCATTACGCTTCTCGATTCACATTTGCTGAATATTCCAATGTATTTAGATAACTGATGATTTATACGATGAATCACAAAAACAAAACGATTTCTGTATATTCTAACACCTATCAGTTTTTACCATGCTCTTTTATGTATTAAAATTATATACATACTAATAACTAGATTTGATATAAAATCCTGAAGTTGTACCAAGAGCTTTTAATTTAGTAAAACTTATATGATTTATGGAATGAAATAATCATTTAAGGTGGGCATAAGCGGAACATTCCACTTTTACTCAATGATATAAGAATGTTATGTTTTATCCTCAAGATCTAAGGTTTCAGTGCTTTAGCTAATAAGGTCAAGCTTCCAAATAAATTTTATACTCATCTTCAGAAATTATATCGACATCAATAATATACTTCTCTATTCATCTATTTTCATAGGATAATCCTATTCTCATTTTAATCCCTTACTAATACCAGGATGAAATGGTTCAGATTAAGTTAAGCTTATTATTATCTAAATTATATCACATTTAATAATCATTTATTTATTTACATCTGAATCAAAGTATATTTTGTTTTATTCACTCTTATAAACAATGTTAAATTGAAATTGTGAAAAGAATTGATAAATAGCACTTATTTATTTAACGTCAGTTTGTGCACCATTTTTCTTTTTCTTTTTTTTCTTTTTTGTTTCTTGCGAGCACACAAACAAGCAACTAAACATAAAAAAATTTGATCAGTTTTTATATCTATTTTTTTCTATTTTTTTATTTTTGATATTACATACGGTTATTAGACTGAAACGGTAACTTGTCATCTATAACTTGATTAACGTAGAAAAATAAAACAAAATTTCGATAATAACAAAGAGATAAATGATGTTGATGATGATAATGACTCATTTATCTTGAAGTAAGAAAGGATATAAGTTAGATTAATCGATTTGTATACTGAAATAAAGAAGTTAAATAGTGAATGATTAACTTTGACTAACAGAATATTAAATAGAGATTATCACAATTTCATTTTATTTGTACAATTTGTTTTAATGATATACATATAGAATATTTTGACTTAAGGCTACATCGAGGCAATCCGCACAGGATGCACATATGCCAATAAGAGACTGATCGATTGCAGTCCTAAATAACAATGGGAAGATACAAGTAAAACAACACCAAGTGAATATAAAGAATATTATTTTGTGAAAACAAAGACTTCAGTTATGGAGTTATGTCTATACACTCCAGTTATTCAATAAATACGAAGAGCACAACTGTTGGGTATTTGGAGATTCACAGTTCTTTATTGTAAAATCTATTAACCAATATTGACTGGTTGAAATTTTGTTTAAATAAAAGTACCTTTTCAGTTAAAATTTAATGTAGGAATGTTTCTGAGAAAACATAAAAGGCATAACAACAAAAAACATTTCTTGGTAACTTGTTGATAAAAGATTATCCAATTACTTCAAAGTTGGTCAATCATCACTAATATGGAGCCTGATAAATGTGCGTTGGCCCCAGGTGCCATACCACATTAGTATGATGAAATATAAATGACAAGATGAATAGCTAGAGAGATCCAAATAATTTAGCAGCAATAATAATGAGAAAAACTAAACATTGGGAACATCATTGTTAAAGATGTAAATATAAAGTGTACCTAAAAGAATACTGTAATTCAAGATGAAAGAGTGAATGGATCTGGACCTTTTTGATTGATACAAGCCATGTCATGCAAATTCTTCAGCCACAGATTACGGTTAATTTTCTTATTTCAATCAGGTAATGTGTCATCATCATCCGGATCAGTAGTCTGTGACTTCATGAACTGATACTATTTCTTAATTATATAGTCTGCGAAATCCTTTAATTTTACTTCTACATCAACTAACGTAAATGCTTTTTAGAAAAAATCTGCTATTCTCCCCATTATCTTTTTTATATTTAAATGCCTCATAAAATATCTTGTAGGGAAACGCCCTCATAATAGAGAATTCATAAGTTTACATGAAGAATCTTATGTCTTTTATTTGTAGTGGTTCATTGATGATAGATTATTAGAATAAGGTACTAGTGGAAATGGAGGGAAGTTTTCCTAAAATATAGAAGTCATTTTGTATAGCTTACAATAACCTCATACAATATATCACTCTTTAATTTCCAGTACACAAAGAATTTATATCCAGCAACGTGATCACGCTCTTGTATTTTTATATTATTGTGAATAATTCATACAAAACTGTGCTCATAGCTAACATCCCATTTCTTTAAATAAAACCTTTAGAATAATTTTAAGTTCCTTTAAGATGGATTAGTACTTTCTCAACGACTATCTCTGCAAAAACTGTATTAACGAGATTCCTGAGTATTTAGTGAGCAAAGTCTCTCAGTAACATGTTTTCAGTTTGTAAAGTATTCATACCTCGTTTATGTAAATTTTCCCCGATATGTTACTCGTAATTGATCGAACTTTCCTTGAGAAGATAGTCTCATCAGGCCATCTGATTTCTTCATAAGTTGCTCATTTGTGAAAAGGTTTTATGAGGAATTTGTGGTCATATAAAGTTCTATAATATCCTATCATATATGTATATTTATAAATATATATATATATAAATATATAAATATATAAATATATAAATATATAAATATATAAATATATATATATATAAATATATATATATATATATATATATATATATATATATATATATATATATATATATATATATATATATATAGCTCAAGTGAGAAGCTATAACTAGTGCAGTTTAGCTACGTTTAGGGTAGGACAGATATTGACCCAAATCATACACTGACTGAAGCAATAATATCAGCTTTTCCCCGTAACTTTTGAAATCGTCTTCAAAACGTAGCATTCATAAAAGTTCCAAGACATTCAATTCCACGCAGCAATTCATGTAGTGAATAGGCTACCAAGAGATGTACAGGAAACCAAGTTTTTAATAGGCAGTAGTAAATGTTTGTAGAAACTTATTCAGTTAGATAAAATATCAAAAATTAACTGTATCTAATGTTGATCTTTTCTTAAAGTCTCAAAAGTATAAATGATCTGCTGATTATTATCAGAAGGGGGTTTTGTGGAGATTTTAGTAATTTCAATTGTTGATCACAACAATTGAAATTACTAACATTAACACCGTTGGATGCCGGCTCAGTGGTCTAATGGTTAAGCGCTCGCGCGCGATACTGATAGGTCCTGGGTTCAAATCTTGCGAAGCGGGATCGTGAATGTGCACTGCTGAGGAGTCCCACAATAGGACAAAACGGCCGTCCAGTGCTTTCCAGATTTTCTATGGTGGTCTAGCCTCAATTGACTCATGATCTCGACAATTGGGATCTGCTGATTATTTACTGATTGTATTTCCAAGGTAAAAACGATGAAAGTGGTTTGGTGTTACAGTTAGCTTTAAAAAACACTACTGAAATAGTGTATAAGTATACCTTCGTACACAAAAAAACAGTCTATACATTTAAAAATCATAGTTAATGGAGTGTTTAGTAATTTAATTTGACAGTATTTCCATACATTGAAATAAACAATTTTAGATTAGATGATTATTTTAACGTCTAACTGATGTTTATTATCAAATCATTCATCGTAAAATATTACCATTCATTACATTCTTTTCAGTAACTGTTGAGAGTATATAAACACCTTCCGTTTAGTTGATAGTTGTTTAGATAAAAAATTTCAGTTATCAAATACAGTAATATTTCATGGATCATTTAAAATAACATACATTCTTTGTAGTTAAAAAATTGAATTATTTCACTTCAGAAAGGAGCTTTTTTTCAAATCAACATGTGTATCAGTCTGGTTTCTTATTCATTATTTTCCTTATTGATTTAAGCTCCACAAAAACGTTGCAGCCAAATAAGATATGAATGTTCTCAAACAGATCCATTTTGTATACTCTGTGCATCACAGGTTGACATAAGCTGAAAAACTATCAAAACGCCGTTCGCAATAAAAATCAATTGAACGTTGTATTCACGACCCCAAAAAGGATTCAACACATGATTATCCTGTTTCTCTCGAATGTCAAGAACATAAAATCACCTAGTCAGACCATTGAATATTCTCTGGTTTTAGTTAGTTTTTCTTTTTAATTTAGGCATGTGATGTAAATGTATATTCATATTAAATCAGTATTTATGAACCACTTTCCTAAAATATAGATTTTATGTTACTTTCGCATCCGCCTCCTTCCGCTTCCGGAACACCGTGTATATGTCTATTTGAGGTCAGCTGATGAATTTGAGTATATTTAAGCAACCGTTTGTCGAAAATGACCTTTAGAAATGGTTATTATTGTTAAAAACAAAGAGTAAAAATTTCGAAAATGTTCAGAATATTTAATTTTCTCATGCTAGTAGTTACCACAGGTCTAGATTCAATATTCACACAAAAAATATTGCGTTTTACATTGTATTTTTGGGGATATTCAGTTAATGTAAATCAAATTAAGTTATTCATACAACAGATACATAATTTGAACAAATAACCGCTTAACAATGCCGTAGGTGCTTCTAAGGATTGTTAAAATAAGTTTGACTAATTCACTATGTGATCATTATTTGGTATATTCCTGGATTATTCAGACTGTGTAGGTTTATTTAACTGTGTTTACCAATTATGTAGTCAGGATAAACCATAATGGTTCACATGTATCGTAATAAAACGATGGGAATTTAGTCAATCAATAGGGAAACTCCACTTAAGCAAAGTTAGTACCGAACTGTTAGGCAGTAACATAGTCTTTAGCATTTGATAAATACTAATAACTAGACACTAATTACTGAGTGATCAATGATCACGAATACTGTGTAATACAGATTCAGGAAGTTTATCCATTCATGTGACTTACAGAGTATAACAGCAGAACTGCTTATTTTCTCACTTTAGATTATTCGAATCTGCCGTCTTCTAAGGGTTTTTTATTTCAATTGATGGATGTAGAAAAACAGAAGACATTTCTGTCATTGATTTATGTTCATCATTGAAGAGAACCTATGACATTGAAAATGATAATGCATTCTTAAATTTCAACATTTGAATATATGAGTTGATCTAAAGTAGACCACTACTGAGAACCTGGAAGTATTAAAAGGCCGTTTCGTCCTAGTATGGGACTCCTCAACAGTGTATATCCATGATCCCGCACGCGAGACAGAAGGCCCTGGTTTCGAGCCACACATGCGGGATCGTAGATGCACACTATTTGGGATTCCGATACTAGAAAAAACGGCCGTCCAATGAGCCCAGGTTTTCAGTGTTGGTCTAGCCTAGATTGACACGTAAATTCGATTGTCAAAATAATACAATCCCAATAAATCCTCATACTTTCTTAAATTGTCATACCGTTATTTATTCTCTTTTAACTGTAATAGATATTACCATCGAGTTTTTGAGTTAGTGAATAAGTTATATACAAATAAAAACGGTCGCTTCCCTAGTATTAACCAAAATCTCAAATAAAATAAGTTTTTCTCTTTGTATCCTTGAATTTATTGCAGGTATCCCTGGAAGTTGTGAACTTATTTTAGCTGGTAAACGATACTTTCAATTTGAATTTGAATTACCTGCAGCTTGTCCATGCTCATTTGTTGGTTCAAGAGGTAGTGTTGAATACAGGCTAAGAGTTTATCTATTACTATCGAATGGGGAACAATTATGCGCGGATAAAGGATTAAAGGTTTTACGTAAATCGATCATTAACAAAATGATGGTATGATACTGAATTATTGAAACATTTTCCTTTTAACTATTTGAATGAAAGTAATTTGCATTAATTGGGTATTTTTCCATTCAGTGTTTCGCTATATAAAAGACTTGTACTTGGACAAATTCTTTCTTAAGTAACTGTTGTTTGTTCATATACTTGATCAATAAAATTTATTGTGTCAGCAACTCTTACATAACAAATCAATAATCAATATTTGAATTGTTTAAGTGTTCAGTTTTGAATGAGCTATTCGATATCAAAGTAAATGCTCAAAATATATCTTCATGATTTAAATTATGCATGAATTTCAACTAGACCATTAACAAACACTAAGAAGCACCGGATAACTATTTATTCCTAGCATGAAACTTATGAGCAGTCCACATACATGACAAACATAACTTGCCCATTACCTGTATTATTATTACATTTCTAAATATGCACTGATAAATCTCAATAATAAAATACAATTCCTAAGTAATATTTATTCCATATTAAAATCATATGAATGATCATTGACTAGGAAATAATGAAGAGATTTGTGTACTTTTTATGAGCTATCCTGATTGGGACTTGACAGGATAACTCAAAATTAATTTAAGATCTTCAAGGTTGATCATCAATGTTGATTAACGATATCATTAATGATATTAATAATAGATTCATTTAGTACTGTTAATTATGTTGTAGTAGAGAATCCTTAGTACTGTTTGTACATGAATACAAGAAATGTTCTTTTTAATGTACATTCAATCTACAATTATTTATAGCATATTTTAAAAATATTCCTAGCAACCAATATCCTCAACCAGTATCTGATTATTAAAAGTTTCTGTTATTCTATTTAGTTTAGTTAACATTCATAACTATTCAGTTCAAACACATGTAAGGCAGTAAGGTTAACTGAAATGTTTGTACAGTGGAAAAATAGGTGGTTCTGACATTTTAATGGACATTTGTGTTAGGAAAATAGTAGAGTTCAATCATGGCAGTCTAAGCATGTTCATCAATAGATTAAGAGTCTTTTTTATCATCACATGAATCTTTTCTAATTCTAGAGATGTTCATTATTGATATGAACATTGTAAAATAACCACATCAATCAATTACACAATTTTTATCAATATGGGGATTTGTGGAGATTGCAGTACTTTCACAATTGGATTCAGGCGTACGGGATCATGTATGCGCACTGTTCAGGATCCCCATACTAGGATGAAACGGCTGTACAATGCTTCCTGGTTTTTAATGATGGTCTAGCTTAGATCGACTTGTGGATTCAACCCTGTAAACAACTGTTGTAAACTAGTGTTTTAAATCTCACGAAGGATGTAGGTAATATTTATTTCTAATTAAAAGTTATAGTTTTAATCAAATAGAAAAATCATAAACATTCTAAGCCACGAACATTCATAGTACTTTTTTTGAAATAAAAAAACTTCAGAAAAGTACAAAATCAGTAAACCTGAATTATACTATTGATATGATGGGAGGAAAAATCAATATTCGATTGATTTACTTAATATGAGTTTTATTCATCATTACATTCTTTTGATTCAATGTAATGATTACGCAATGTAATATTTCTTTTCTTTTCTCGTATGATATTTATTCTGTATAATATACAATATTCTTGTATTCCATTGACTATGAACTATACTCAGAATATGATTTGTTATAACTGTGAGTATTTTTCATGTATGTGATTTTCTTCTAATTATTAATCAAAACGGGTGTACAATCAATATATAAACGAGTATATTTTCTACTAAAGGGACTTCGCTCTTTTCTCTGGTTGCTGCAGAATACACTTCTTATTTCAAGCTTGGACTTCTCCCTCTTGATAGCGGGGCTGGGGCGCAGCAATAGCTAGCTTACTGGACCTTGGTCACCGAATCCTCGAATCTCGTTCTCGTACGCAGACTACTTGAACCCGTGATAGCTCTCTCTCTTTTCAAACCCTAACAACTATCAAGCCAGATATAAATACGTAAATCATTACAAGGTCACGGTGGATATATCAAGATAACATGTCATCTACCGATCACAAAATAGATGTTATCACTGGTGAATTGTTACCTGTTAATTGTATGATGAATAATTTCAACCATAAAAATATTTTTATATATTCAGAGACCACAGTGGTATATTTTAATAACAAATTATCATTAGGGTTGAAACCAAGATTTATAATAAGATTTGCAGTTATGTTTTACGATTTCAGGTTATGAATTATGGTTGATATTAGGCTTTTGGATTAGTATATCAGTACTCTAACTCTACATCCGATTCTCGATTCTTGACCATAAACCACAATCATAGTTCGAATATTATGAATTATTTATTAATATCAGAAGGGTTTTTGTGGATACTTGAAATCATGAGTCAATTGAGGCTAGACCACCATAGAAAATCTGGAAAGCACTGGACGGCCGTTTTGTCCTATTGTGGGACTCCTCAGCAGTGCACATTCACGATCCCGCTTCGCAAGATTTGAACCCAGGACCTATCAGTATCGCGCGCGAGCGCTTAACCATTAGACCACTGAGCCAGCATCCAACAGTATTAATGTCTAACTTCAAGTAATCCACGAAACTGAGCGACACATCCACCATTGTCTTCAGTGAGTTGCTATCTCACAACAGACCCGGTTGAACTCCACTGGTCACTGCTTCTCATTACAACTCCAGAAAATACCTCTTGGAGACCGTCACTATTGAGCATATGTTAATTAATATCAGAAGGTATTTTGTGGCTATTATAGTAATTTTTATTAGTTGAGATCGTGAGTCAATTATTCGTTCACATTGTCCTTTGTAATTGGTCAAAATCGGTCAAGAATTCTTCGCAAACTTCATCGTATAGTTCAGCTTTATTCACAGAATTTAATCAATTTACTGTCATAAAAGAATAGTTTTTTTAAATCTTGTTTTTTGTCTACAATTTACAGGTGATTCCAAGTACATTAGCTTGTCCTCCAATTACCAGAAATTATGTGAGCAGTTTTGATCAATTCATATCATCTGGCAGCAACACAGTGAAATTTAAAAACTTATCAAGAACATGTTTACGATTATCAAATTTATGTAAAAATGAAATGGAAAATATTCTAGATGAATATGATAACAGTGATGGAAAATTAATTGAGAAAAATTCAGTGTTAGATTCCACTTTTACAAACGATTATATACCAGATCATTTATCATCATTAGGTCAAAGTGCTTACTCTAACACTGATCTAGATGATACGACAAAATTAACTAAATATTCATTGAGTTCTTGTTTAAATGATTCACATCAAAGTAATCCATATTTAAATTCTATGCAATCAACAGAAGATGAGAATCAATATCTAAATAATGAAAATGATCGAAATAATAATAGCATGCAATCAATATGTAAACCTCATTTTAATCGTGCTATGAAAATGAAAACGGCACTCTATAATTCATTAAGTAAAACAACATTAACTGTACAACGATGCAGTGATAATCCATATCCATTACCTTCTACATGGATTTCTCAATCCTACGGTTCATCCTATGCAATATATCCACGTACATGTCTTGGTGCTCAAACAGGATATCCAATTTCTTGCAGATTAACTGTCAGTCAACGTCAACTTAATCCAGGCAGTCGATTGACAGCATGTTTAAGTTTACTAGTGGAAGATCCGTTCGCGCTTCTGATAGCTCCATCGCTCAATGGTATGTCGAGTGATTTGAATTGGTGTGCAAAATTTAATACAAATATTAATTCATGTAAAAAAGACTTATGGAGTCCATTGGCAAGAGCATTTGTTTCGTATTATTTAGAAGATTGTATACGGCAAAAGTTTAGTAACGAGAGTCAACAACTTAGTGGTATATGGTGGTCAGGATATGTTAAACAACGACACAGAATATTTTTAGTACTACGCCAGGTATGTAACATTTATATATGAGACCTGCATCTTGTTTGTTTTTATACTATTGGCACTTATAAATAATATCAACTCTGAATCATCAAGCTCAGGAAAATTTAGTTCACTTTCAACTAAATGCTGCAGTAAATAATTTGTTTGAATTTATTTTCTTTTTATTAAGTAAAATATTGAATAAATTACGTAATCAGTAATTATTTCGGTTTCAGTTTGCAAATAATATTTTTGCTAAAGAAAAATATAGATAAATCAGCTTCTTATTGATGATTGTTTTAAATCCATTGTCCAATGTTCTGATAAAAAATTTATTGATTAATGAACATAGTGAACCCATATTTAGGTAGAATAACGGTACAATTCACTTTACAAGTTATAAGATACATGACCTTTACAAATAAGATACGCTAAAATTCGTTTCAATCATACTCAGTAGTATTTATTAGAAAGATATTTACATCTCTGATAGCAGTATTGAAATATTACATAACTGAACAAGTACAGTACAAATGCTGTCATTGAGACGGTGCGTTTACAAACCATGCATTGGTTTAGTAAATTACTCATTTTTTTCCAGATGTATATATATTGTTAAAAAATATTAAAGAAGAATGTCTAGTACTAAATCTTAGAAAATACACTGTCTATTTGATAGTCGATCATTCAGAAATCTGATATGTTAAGTGAATTCTATTCGATAATGTCTTATCATTACATAGTAATTAAGTCTGTAACATGTTACATTGAAAGCAGATACTTCATTACATTGGAATGATATAAGCCAGATGACTTCATTATTTCAAGAAATAATCACTTGTTTTACTCTGCCAGTATAGTTCATTATGTAATGGTCTTCAATAATAAGATTTCACCCAGTGTTTGCAAAATGCTAACTTTATTGATCGGAACCATCTAATATATATAGAGATTATTTATGAAAGTAATCATAAAGTCTAGTTTTCCTTAATACTATATTTTGAAAATAAGGTTGTTATTTTGATCTTCCGCTGTTTTCTTTTATTCTCTCTTTGTTTCAATCTTCTACTGGTAAGCATTCTACTTTCAAGTCCTGCTACATACTACATGTATTTGTCCGCATATCACACTGGGAATCCAGTAATTCATACTCTTAATTTCATTTGATTCTTAGACTAGCACGATGATCATCTAATGTCACTGGTTAAATCTGATTCATTTCCAATGAAAATAGATTTTATCTGCCACAACTTCATACTTTACGAATCCATAGAGAATTTAGTACTCAATTAACCTTTAATAATAACGAAATAGGATGTTTTGCATAAACATCTGATTCATTAAACTAATTTCAGCTTAAAAATGATCGAACACACATTTCTTCAAGAAATATCATAGAATAAGCACAAACCTAGTCAATTCAAGTCATACAAAATGGTTGAAAACAAATTCTTTTTCTGAAGTACAAATCGAGTAAGCTGGAAATCATGTTAGGAACATTAATTTTTGCAAAGTATGTGCAGTATTAATATAAATCATAGTGACCGACAATACTTCAATTTCAACTAAAGATTACTGCTGAATTTGTGATTTGTGAATCCACTCAACAAATTTCTTACAGGTTTGCAATGCAGTTCAGACAATTTCAAATTATATAAATATATTAAAGAGGAAAAATGTATTTGTAAAATCTCAGCGAATGAATTTGAAATAAATCCAAATTCAAATTCATTCGCTGAGATTTTACAAATACATTTTTCCTCTTTAATGTCTCACATTAACTTGGTGCCGAAATATTGTGAAACTATCCGTTTATATGTAAATATAGTTCCTTTTTTCCCCAGGTAATAACTTATCGAGACTGGACTCACCGTGTTATTGCTCAAGAGGAGAGAGATGTTTACAGTGGCGAAATGAGAAAGCGTCCTACGTCTGAAAAACATTTATTACGAGTTGCATTAGAGCATACATTTCACTTGCCTTCGTTACCACCAACGGGTTTAGAAGGTTGTTCATGTATAGACATTGCATACAGTCTAGGACTGGTTAGTTTCAAACTGAAAAAATTAAAACACCCATTGAAGTTCACTAAATGGGTTTTAGAGAATGATATTGCTTCGGTTAAACCAGATAAATTTATGGAATTTGTTTATATGCATGAAACAGGTAGCAGTAGCAATGGTACATATGAATTAATGTCGAAGAAACCTCAAATTATTACATTTCAACAGTGCAAACGAGGTAAAGAAAAGGAGTTTAAACGGTTTGCTCGTATTCATCACGATCTTTTACTACCCATTCCGATTATTATTGGAACAAATGATCAACAAATAGAGGCTTACAATCAAATGGAATCACAACAAGCTGAGTGTAAGTTGCAGCTTTCAACTAATCGTCTTGTTTTAATTTCACTTTAGTTCATTATATACTATATTACATGTATTGTAAATGTATCACCACAGGTTGACAATACAAACTATGTTCCGCCATACTGCTTATAATCTTTTACACATAACAAAGAACAACATAGGAGAATTCACTCGTTAGCTCTCTTAATAATCTTATCATATTAACCCAAAGAGTTCTCTGGTAATATTAGACGTTATTTTGATCTTTATATCTAGCATATAAATCTTGTACAGTTCACCACACAGTCTGAAAATAATTTAAAGATCATAAGATTTACCCTTGAATAACGTTTATCCATATAGTCATTTGTCATCGAATTTCAGTGAATTAAAGAAAAATATCTAACCATTATTTGTGAAAATTATATTGGAAATAATTTCAGCAATTAAAGAAGTTCAGACAAGTTAGCTGGGTAAAACGTTGGAATTATTTAAATTTCAACCACTGAGATTATTTCAAATATAATTTTCGTATATAATGACTTCTCTATACTCGGCGTCCAAATTCTGTCAAACTATTCTTTCTAATCTTGACGGATATTCGTATAAAATCTTTAACCGTTTTTAGTTCTTTTTAATCAAATATATTCCTTCTAAAATTTATCCTTAACCAAATGAAATGATAGAATTTACCTTATTTGAAATGACATATATTTTCTTTGTAAAATAATATAGATTACTACACTTATGTTTACACCTACATAAAAGAAAGCCCTTAAATATGAAGTGTAATATGATATATTTTTTATAAGTTTGAATATTTAAACTTGTACATTTATTTCCATATTTGACATTGGTAATACTTGACTGTCATGTAAAACATGGTCAGGATTTGTGAGAATTAAGTAGTTAGTTTGAAATATAATATTATAGATACTTGTTATTCGATGAAAATTGACATTCATTTATGCAATATCATTTGGAAAGTTGTATCCTTAAAAAAACCTTATATATTTGGTTAACTAGAGCTCCCTGATTCTATTTGTTCAACATAACTAATTGATATGAATAGCATTTAGATATCTTGGTTATCTCTCATCGTCTTTTATGAACAATATCTGCTCATAAGTTAAAAAGAGAAAAGAATTGATTGGCAATGGAAACTTTTCTGATTGAGATCATGAATTGATCATTGTTAGACCATCATTGAAAACCTGTAAGCATTGAACGATCGTTTCATCCTAGTATGGAACTTCCAAGCAGTGCGTAATCACGGTCCCGCGCTCAGGGTTCCAGTCTAAGACCTTTGGAAGATTTTCTGCTAAACTAAGCACTGAGTATATCACGACCGGAATTTTGTAACGATGTAGACGCTATATCACATTTCACAAAAATCTCTAAAGAGAAGCTTCTTCTTGTAGATACTGAACTACATTCATAATATATAGCCTTCGGAAAACCAGATCTAGATTAGCACAAAACTGTAATCATTGATGTCACAGAACTACTAAACAAACCAATAGTTGTAATTTCTTTCCGTCTTGACTGTTTTGTGACCTTAATTTCTCGCTCGTTTTTTATATGTGATTAATAATCCTAGTGATTTGATATATTCTCGACTATTAACTTGAATGTGTTGGATATTATACCTCAATATATAATCTAGATAGTGTGATTCAAAGATCAGGGTGCTAGGTTTATGTTAATATGTGTTATATTTGATGAAAAGAAATTTTACATATACTAAGTCATATGCAGTTATAGTATAGAACAAAATAGACTTTCACAACATTTGAAATCCTGTGTTAATTTGCTGTGAAACTACCTACACCATTGAAGATATCATGAAAAGTTTTGGATTGAATAACTTTTCCTAGAACTTTCTGAAATGCTTATAAAAAGATCAAACAAAACGAATAAATCTACTCTCGTCGAGTCGTTGTGTTACGCAATAATCATATAATGTCACTTTGATTATGAAATAATATTGAATAACTGGGAGAAAGAGGATCTTAACAATAAAAGTAATTATCTGGAAAATCAAATAGTTGTCACATTGCATAATATATAAAAAGAGCTAATAAAATATTTTGATATAGGTCAGTAATATAATAGTTATGTAAAAATCAAGAGATGAATATTGAAAATATGGAAAAATACAGCAATAGAAGAAATTGAAATATTGTTGAAATACTTTTGAAGAAAATAGTTTAATTAAAGTCCAGCTAACTCCAATACCGATGGCCATGGTGGTGTGAGCGATTGTAGAAACTCCTTTTAGATCCAAAAGTTAATTTGCGAACATAGATTCCGATAGCTTCAGGAATATGCGACAGACGAACTCGTAAACGATGTGGTAAAGTTGATGGAACGTGGTGGATAACCTCAAAATCTTTATTCAAGTCAACTTGGCGACTTGTGTTTGCCAAGTAAGCGAGAATAGAACTCTTAGTCACATTTATCTGTCCTTTGCTCAACTGAGATGGATGGTGTTCTGCTATATGATAATGGACTCGCCGAATGGTACACACTTTATAGCTGGCTCCAATGGAGCAGGTGAATTGGTAAACGTATATGGATATGACGAATTCAAGCACTGTCTTGATTAATGGTTTTTATTGTCGAGTTGGCTACAGAAAACCATATTCAGTTTATCTGCAGTTGATTTTTTCTGCACCGCCTTTCGTAACCACAGAGTTACAGTTTATTCGGTAGCATCATTTAGGAATTGTAATGCTAGTTGAAAAGAGACTTCTTCGCTCTTTTTACTAAATATCATAATGGGTATTTTCATTATTACGCTCATATTTGTGTACAGTGACAAAAAATGTATAGCAACTATCTTACAACCAATTTCAATTGTGGTTAATTTTGGTCAAGTCCTTTTATTAACTTACTGAACAGATAATGTTATTAGAACAGTAACAATTCACATATTTCTTTGTACTGTACGGTCACTAGATCAAATGACAGACTCTAGCTAAAATGTGGATCCCTTAAATATCACTCCATGATTCACTCTCCTCACCAGATATATATGTACTCAAATCCTATTGTTAGCTTTTCTTTTGCCTTGCTGTGCCCTTATGAGATTTAACTATAAACTTGCCTGTATTTGTTTACATATACGTATTCGCCTCTGCTTCAAATACGTTTGATGTGCTTATAGCTTTGTGATCTGCGCTACCCGCTAATAAACTGTAGTTGCCGCTTCTCATTGCCTTCTGATTTCAAACACCGTTGAAATTTATGTTATAACGGTTATCGAGGTGACCCATTAACGAAGCAAAGCCATTACAAACTCAATATCGCACATTTCAGTGAACACTGAGTTTTATTTATTATTCAGTGTTTGTCATATAAAAACTTGATAAACCACTTTACATTTTATTTAAAGGTCCGTTAATGAGTTCAGTATTTTTTATGCAATGGCCAAACAGTTTTCAAATTGGAAGTTTACCACCGATATATCAGTGCTCAACAGATTATTCGGAAACTTATCAAGATGGTAGTATTCACACTGGTTATGTAAGTCAGTTATCAAATACAATCCAGGCGCAATCACGAAATGAAACTATTAAACTGAGAAAAAGCAATACTATAAGTTTCTCCGATGAGAAACAAATCATCTACGATGAAGATGATGACAGCGTTGAAAATTCTTCAGTCCTCAATAAAGCGCACACTTCTTGTACAATTTATAGACCTACAGAAAAGTATAACACAAAAGATAGTAGTTCAAGAATAAATCTTTATCCAAGGATAATTTAGAATGGAGAAAGTTAATTAGTTCATAAGTCTACTTGAAATCATCCAAACAGATACAATCTGTACAAACAGATAGGATAAGAAAAGTCCTCCAAAAAATCATTTATTCCTTTAATTTATATGTGCAATATATGCTCTAAATTAATATTTAAACCTCATTGATGATTTTCAGTTAAACAAAATCTCATGTCATTATATTATTACTTTTATTTAAAAAAAACTGTCACCTTATACATGTTTACATTCCCTCAAAAAGACTTCATTTTCTGTTAAAAAATTAGTTACTATGTATTTCCAAACTTTTTTAGATTATTTTGAGTATTCTTTACGAAATCTGACTCATTTTGATCTCCAAGATCATTTTATTAGATGTCAACAAATAAGAATGTAGATCAGATATCTAATGGCAAATGTTACTTCAGATAAACAAACTCAAATTAGTTGGTTTTTGATTTGTAAATTTGGTTTACGTATGCTTTACTATGTATCTTCTGTTCCACTTAATCCATATTTAAACTTTATTTAACTTCAGGCTGATAAATTTAAATATTTTTATCTTATGTCGATCTATTGAATAAACATTAACGTTAAAAGATCTAACCAAATTTGTGAGCAGATAATCTTCTTTTATTGCTTTGGATAAATTCATCAAATCTAAATATTCTATTTTAGGTTCATTTCAAACATAATATTTTTAAAAAGTATCAACAAGCTGTTCATTGAATCAATTTGACAATATGGGCTGTTTAATTCTGTTGTTTGAAGTAATAACAAATATTTAAATATGTGACAAACGCCAGTTACGAATTAACGAATTAACATTTATTACCTGAATAATATTAGGTCATTAGAAATAATAACCTCTTATCAAACATTATTCGAAACACTAAAATCAAATTATGAGTCAGCTTGTTAACATATCGAAGGTTGAGTTAAAACTGTACAGACAAGTATTCACTAAATGCAATTTCTGTGTAGTTGTTTACATTCAAAACTGCTTCCTTAATTTAATATAAGTATATTTTTTGATTGAGGTCATGAACCGATCGATGTTAGATCACCATTGAAAACCTGGAAGCACTGGAAGGCCGTTTTGTTCTATTGCGAGACTCCTCAGCAGTGCGCATCCACGATCCCGCTCGCCAGATTCGAACCCAGGGCCTTCAGTCTCACGCGCTAACGTTTAACCTACTGGTCGTGCAACTTCATGGATTGGTTGAGGTTAGACATTAACACTGTTAGATGCCGGCTCAATGATCTAGTTTAAGCGTCCGCGCAAGAGACCTAATATCATGAGTTCGAGTCCCACGGGCAGGATCGTGGATGCGCATTGCTGAGGAGTCCCACAATTGGACGAAACGGCCGCCCAGTGTTTCCAGGTTTTCAATGGTTGTCTAACATCAATCGGTTCATGATCTCAATCAAAAACTTAACAATCTCCACAACCCCTAAACTGATAAGTATATTTAATTTGTAGTCATTCTTCTTGGGTTGCCATTATATGTAAACAATTAGTTTTGTATAGTTTTTGTTTATCAAACAATGTATAACAAGTTCTCTGAAATATTTTTTTGAAAAAAGTAGTCTGGTAATTGAGATTCAAATCCGTTTTTACTGAAGTAAACATTCAGCAATTAGTTACTATTGGTAGCAATCGAACTATACTGATTTTGACAAACGATGGTGAATATTTTACAATTATTACACAACAACTAGTATTCAGATAATTACTATGTACTTTTGTATTGAATTCAAAGGTTCAAATACTTTGAAAACTTCAGGTTTGGTCTTTTTGTTTATTGCTACTTCGATAACTTTGCCATTTCTTATGTACAGTTGGTATTACAATAAGCTTCTGTAAATTTATATAGAATTTTGAAGGTTTTAATTCGTAAGTGTTCATTTACTACATGCAAAAAAATGAAGAGGCATATAAGATTTCAGTTACTCGTTTAACTGAACTCGTTCCGGATTCCTAAGAAGTCATTTCTCAGCTAGTACTTACCGTGTTGTAGTGTAGTAAAACTTGTATAAATCTAGAAATAAATCTTTGGCGAAATTAGGTGAATCAAACCTTTTATCTGCGGTGAAATAATGTTCAATGAATGTGCTTAAACTGTTGGAGCTAAGAAGCTAAAAACATCAACTCTAACAATCAAGAAAGTCTTAACAATTTACACAGAGCACGATTCTATCTAGATGCGCTCTTTATCTATTTTTGATGTGTTTACGTTAGTCATAGACAACTCTAACTATGTAACTGACCGAACCTCGCAGCTACTTGGTTGTATAGGAAAGACGTTTATAAACATCAGTACAAGAAGGCAGAAAACAAATATGCGTCACATAAATCATTCGGTTTATGTGAGGGGTGGGGTACTGTTCGGGTGCCTAAACCGTAGCAGGTGGTTTTCTAAGGGGGCTACACCCGGAGCCTTCCACCTAAAGGTCTAGTTCACAATGCAGTGGAGCAACGTAAGCAGATGCACTCCCATTGTAGCCAGTGACCAACAATAGGTTCGTATTCCATTTTTCCTTCAGGATAATGGAGCCCATGTGAACCATTGGTTTGGATTCAAGGTTTGCCAACTCCCCTAGGTGAACTCTCCGTGTCCACCAACCCGGTTAAATCTCTGGACATTCGCTTTCCGTTCTCTCAATTGTGTAAACAACACCCGTGGTGCGAGAAGGCAGTGAGTAGAACTTCCCTGGCTGTGGAAGGATTAGACATCTCGTGATCGTTCAAATTATAAATCAACTTTTTAGGAAGTTCTATACATGCTGGAGCAGGCTAGATGAAAACGATACATGACAATTGGTTTTAAATCATCATTTGAAGCAGTAGACAGTTTTTTAAAGACGAAGTCTTCCTCAGGAGGTGTTTTTCCTGTTACATTTCGAGAACACCTACGATTTGTTATGACTTGCAATTTCCGATCCATATCTCATGCTTTACTATCAATCGAACCGGTGACCTGTTTCACCGATTTGTACACTGGCCAATGAGCGATAACCAAGACCTCAACGCCTATTGGTCCTCAAGGCCCTTTCTAACCTAGTAGTCAATCAGAAAATGATGGTAATTGACAGACAAGTCCTTTAATATCCCTAATCCCATTATGACTAAAAACTATTTCGAGAATATACTGTAAACGTTTAGTCAAGTAGAACTTCAATTACAATTTTAATATAAATGATATAGGTCGAAGCTGAGAGAACATACTTAGCGATAATTAGGGGATTGTAAAACGTTTAATAACATTGAAATGTACATTGAAAGCTCACAAGAATGAGAACTTAGAAATGCGACAATAAAATCGTCTGCTAATAATACAACAAATGATATTATTAATAATCCGAAGGATATCACCCAATGTTTCAACTTTCCCAATATTCGTCCCGCGATAACATTACCTCTCTTCGCACATCCATAGTAGATTTAAACATAACATATCATTTAAGAGATTCTTCCAAGTTATAAAATACTCTCATTTGTCATCAATTTAGTGGCTGTTACTGACAAGGACTTTTGGACATCCACTTATTTCCATTGTTAAGAACTGAATAAAGTGGAAATTCGTAATTCTGGAATTAAAACTTAAGGTGGTCGTTCTGTATTTTAAGTGCTTTAGACCACTTACAGGGTCGTAGACTAGTATGCTCGGTTAAATTACATCGTTGTTCAAGTCAATCAGCATACCGAAAATATATTTTGGATCTACCAGAAAAAAGGTTCTTTTTAAGTCTACCAAAAAGTGCCTTCTAGAAATACATTTGCTTATTGTACGAAACGCTAGAAAATCTTACGAAACGTTCTTGTCATTATTAATGTAACTGATAATAATGCAACTAATTATAATCAGTAATAGCGTGGGACAAATGCAGTTCAACAATCAAAATTGAAGGTGTTAATATGATGTTTACAATCTGTTACACAAATCATGTTTGAAATTCCCTACCTTCTGTTTCGACAAATATTACGTTGACCTCATTTCACGCACACACGTATATTTTTTTAGACTCTTAATAGTTATACGCCGCACATATCGGCTGTCCATGAAACATGATAACCAAATTATCCGTTCATGTATAAAGTACTCCTTTTTGTAGCTATCGTTCGTAATATCATACGTCCGCTTGTATTCATCTGTTTCTATTCGATTTAAGTCGGACTGTTCTAGTAATTTTTAGTTATCAAGTCAATTCGACCACCATCTTATTTGCGTCACGATGGAGTTTGTGATGGAACAGTTAGATAAACATCCAAATCTTGAAACGTTTTAGGATTAAATGGAAAGGTTTTAAATCTGGAGTATGATCAGGAAAAATGTTAAGAATGAAGAAACCGCGGTCCATTCATTTAAATTCATCAAAAAGGATGCCAATAGCATGCCACAGAATTTGAAATTTCTGGATAAATCTGTTTCACCTCCCTACGAAACTGTCAAAGAACTGCTAATAAATCATGTAAAGTATATAAACTTTGAATGCTGTAAAAGTGCACAATCTCATACAATGATTTATCAGAATAATCTGAAGCTTAGACAGATTATGATCAAATTAAAGAAACAAGCTGTCAAAAGAAATTTCGGTGATCAACTTCATGACCGCATGAGTGGCCGATTAATTGTAGGAACTAAAATATCGAATCTGGAAAGATATCTTATACGGATGCCGAATGGTTCCTTCCAAGATGCCAAACCTTCATGTGTAATTATGAGGCACGTCAAGAAAATATTTTCTAGGACATAAAGAATTCCAACATATAACTTAGTTGTCTTAATCTGACTCGTACTTAAGGCTGAACGGATAGGCGTTTATTAACGAAAATCCTGTTATCGTGAAAACATGGGAAACAATTCATCAAAAATTTGCAAAGCAGTAAGCAGGGACTAGCACAGATTCAGTGAGTGTTTGTCATGCGGACAATCTCATTCAAGTGGTTCATGTGTATTTATTCATGACATATGCTCCGAGTATTATTATTATTATTATTCACAAGCATCTCATTGGTACATAAGTGTTGTGAAGAAACCATTTCGGGTTTCTGCAAAAATGCAATAATACACAAGTTTCAATAATGTTAGCATTATATTTACCATATTCGAAGAAGAAGAAGAAAAGATAATAATGATAATAGAATAATAATAATAAATCAAATTCTGTGTAATTGAGAATAATATTGAATTGAGTTTAAAGAAGGACCGGGAGAAAATAAGGGAATAGAAATAAAGGAGACGTGAAATACGCAAATAGTTTAATAAGCGTGTTCATGAACACAGAACAAGAATAAACGATTATGTGTGTATCGTTAAATTAGTAACAAGAATAAAATAAAAAATAATTAAGAGAAAATAACTTAATGATGCAGTAAGATATGACGCTAGAATAAATGTTTGTGCAGTCATAGTTTGGAGTGATGCTATGAAAGTCTCAATTAAGTGAAAAGGATAACCAAATATCACATTGTATGAGTCATATATGCATAGTGAAGATAAAACGAGTCTGAGAGGTTAATTTAAGTGTAGCGCAAGTTATTATCTTAATTACAAACTTCGAAAACTTAAGAGCAATATTTATTTAGATGAAAAAAAGAGACAAAAGAAATGAACATATACTGAAAGGGTTCAACCATGATAATAACAACAATAATTGTGTAATAAATATCGACCTCTAAAGTAAACCAACATTTTGAAAAAAAGAAGAACAATTCCATTATGTAATAGTATACAGAGTAAAACTTGATATTAGTATAAACTTTTGTGCAATAATAATTTAGAATGATGCTATGAAAGTCACAATTACTTCCAAAGGAGCCCTTAGGCTCGTTTAAAACTCCCGATGCTCTCTTCGACCATGTTCATTTGGATTTGGTAGGACCTTTACCAAATTCGAATGGATATTCTTATCTTTTAACATGCGTAGACCGTTTTACTCGATGGCCAGAAGCAGTACCCATCAAAGATATTACTGCTGAAACAGTGGCCCGCGCCTTCGTCGAGAGGTGGGTAGCAAACTTCGGCTGCCCAACAACCATTACTACAGATCGTTGACGTCAGTTTGAATCTGAACTGTTCCGTTGTCTGACCATGAAACTAGGAATCACTCGCTTTCGAACGACGGCCTACCACCCACAAACAAACGGGTTAGTAGAACGTTTTCACCGACAAATAAAAGCGTCACTATCAGCCTCAAACATTTCTCAGTGGACTGACGCTCTTCCACTCGTCTTACTAGGCATACGCAATGCAGTGAAATCTGACATTGGATACACTGCATCTCAACTCGTTTATGGTACGACCCTTCGACTTCCAGGAGAGTTCTTGAATCCTTCATCCTCTTCGATGAACATGGATATAACCTCCTACGCGAACAGGCTTACAAACGCAATGCGTTCAGTTAAACCTGTTTCCACTCGACCACAATCAACTGATGTTTTCGTTCAACCTGACTTACTACATAGTACACACGTTTTCGTGCGTCTAGACTCGCATCGACGACCTCTCGAATCAACATATGAAGGACCTTTCAAAGTTCTTCAACGCGAATCCAAGTACTATATAATCGATAAGAACGGAACCAACGAATGCATCAGTATCGATCGCCTCAAAGCAGCGTATTTAGAAGGAAGTCCTATTCACGTTGATTTTCCTTCAATACAATCGCACGACACAACTCCTGCCCTTATAATACCTCAATCAACAGCAGACACACACGTTGATACTTCGACAGTATCCGAAAATAAACTCAAAACAACGCGTTCTGGAAGAAGAGTAAGATTTTCAGAACACTTGAACGATTACTGCACGTAAGACACAAGTTAACATTTTATATCCTCTCGATTTTCCCTGGTACTATATATCATTTTAAAACAAAAACCCGAATTTAATATGCTTATATATTTTTATTATTTTTTTTATTTCAAAAAAGAAAAAAACAATAAAATAACGATATGATAAAAATCCTTTTTTACGCTATTACGTGAGCATGAGTTTGTTTTCCTTTTTCTTCGCCCGTTTGTGTTTTCACGCGCGTACGAGTGTATTCCGACATGCACTTACATATTTTTCTTTTCTTTACCAGGACGACTGGAAAAGACGATGAAAAGAACGATGAAGTTGCGAGAAACTAAAATCTGCATTGTGCCTTTTTTTTACTATATTGTACATCATGGTCCATTATAGTAAGGAAAGACGACCAGACGCTGCTAAACCTAGCAAGCTATCAGAAGAGTGTTTACCAACGAAAAACTCGTTGGGTTTAAACTTCTGGCTGGCCACGTCTTAGGGTCATCACTACCCCACTAGGTGGGGAGTGATCTGTAGCGGTAAATAATTCCCCAAAATCAAATAGCTCTGTAAGTTTTCGACATTGGATGCTGACTACATTAGTTTTAATGGAGTCATCTAGATGAAGGCGCTCGGTCAAGCATCCGCACCAGATCACGTGTGGGAACGCAGTGCTCAACATCTGCCGCAATCGCTAGCCAGATTAGTGCAAACGATCCTCGATATATTGATAGCTTACCAAATATATCTTCGGTCTCCTCACTTCTGTCTTTTGATTTTACTTGGTGGGTGCGCTTCGTATTAGAAGATGTTACTGGTTAAAGCATTGTCAAACTCCGAATACCTGTGGCATCTTCAGGATAATCAAATATTAATTTCAATGTGCTATGTATATATGTGTGCGGTGAAGGTAAGACGAATCTGAGAAGTTAATTTATTCCAGTATACTTACTTACTTACTTACTTACTTATGCCTGTTACTCCTAATGGAGCATAGGCTACCGACCAGCATTCTTCAACCCACTCTGTCCTGGGCCTTCTTTTCTAGTTCCATCCAGTTCTTGTTCATTTTTCTGATATCTATCTCCATTTCTCGGCGTAATATGTTCTTTGGTCTTCCTCTCCTCCTTCGGCCTTCAGGATTACATGTGAGGGCTTGCCTTGTGACGCAAGCGGGTGCTTTCCTCAATGTGTGTCCTATAACATAAGATAATTTGTTATTATATACTTTGGATGTTTAGGAATATAATATGTTTAGAAGGAATAGAAGAGATGACAACAATATCTTATGTGTCGAGGGACCATTAATCATATTAATAACAGTAATAATCATAAATACGAACATAAGCAGACTTCATATACTAAGATGAATGGAAACAAAATAAGGTAGACGTGAAAAGTTTCAAAGGTTACACTTTGCTTTTCTGTGAGTTAGATGGATGACGGGCCTTGTTTATATAAACCATTATTAAATATATTGCTATTCAATAGGTGACACAATCCGGAAAGAAAATCATCAAGGAGATATCTGAACCGGGTTGTAATTTCACTGCAACGGAGGTTCATTGGCAGTCTGTTCCACATGGTTGGGTAGCAAAAAACGAAAAAATCGTGGCGCAAGTTTTTGTAGGTTCTTGGAATCGCCAGAATACTTTCCTTATTGAGTAGATTGTAGGAAGATATCATGGAGTACGAAGGGGTGGATACCGAAAAGTATTCAAATGACATACCTGAATTAGGTTGGTAAAACTAATGACAATCATTATAGTTCAGATTTTATTAAAATGAGTGCTTTACTCATCGTTTATCCTAATCCACGATTTCGAAAGTTAGTTTCCATATTCAGGGGAGATTATGTGGTTCACTCCATTTCTTTATTATTGACAGGGGCAGCATAAAGTCCATTATTTCATACAAGAACATAAAGGCTTTAGATTCTAAAATTGTAGTTCGACCCGACGGGGTCTCATTATTGTGGATTACTGGAAACAAACTACTTAGATGAGAATGCTGTGAATCACTAGTTAGAAATGATAGGTCATCATACATGACTTGTGAGTCTTTAGTTGATGAAACAGAGCCGTTAATACTGCGTTTAGAACATTTGAGAAGACTTATAGTAGGGTTGTTTTTATTAGTTTCTAAAGAACATTCTGATGCTTCACTTGGAGATGGACAGCTGCGGTAAATAGAGGTAAATAAATCCCCAAAATCAATACGCCGTAAGTCTTCGATATATTTTACTGAACTCACCCAGCTGAAGGCACTTGGTCAAGCAAAGTGATGCTGTTATTCGGATTTGCTCCCTAAGTGTACATCGCGTACCCATTACTGATGTGCTATCTGTTGGTATTGGTGTAGTTTTGGAGCAGGATGGCAGAACAGCAAGTCTGAAAACCAACCTTCAAAAACGAGTTCATGGTCAGTATCGTCTGAAGGCTGACAGAGAATTCAAGCAGGTTGTTTTGATCCACTTCTCGACAACTTCTATTGTGGTAGGTGCTACTTATATTGATATAAGTAGTACATGATGCGAATCAGGAATGCAATGTCTGGCAACAGAAGATGGGAGAAGATCAAGAAATGCAAGAACAATGAAGTTCGAGCCAATTATTGAACATTTTGCAAATTAAGTATTATAGTAAAGTTTTTCTATTTTACTAAGTAACTCAGTAATTTTGTGCCTAATTTAATTCGGTTGTCCTCACCTGTATTCTCCTTCACTACACTATGTACATGCTGTCACCGATATTTGCCTAAGCGGCCTGAGGTTTTTTCACAACTTCCTCTAATTCTGATATCATGATCCAGACATTAAGTAAAGTGTTCAGTCGGAATGTGGCCCTCATAGCTTAGTGGCTGATAACGGCTCTCACCCAGCTTGTTGAATGATATTAGGCGTAAATTTTTGTCCACTGCTCATAGACACTCTTGTTCCAATGGTCATACAGAAAATTCCGTTAGGATATTAAGAACTGGTATTAATTCCATTTCTGCATCAACATTTCCGCGGAAATATAGGGATAGTGAACACTCTACAACAAACCAGACTACAAAATGATTAAAGAGATGGATTAACCGTTAGAATATTAGATGTTTAGTGTCCATAGGAGTTGCGTATTATCGTGGAGATGATCTTCGATCGTCCACAGGGGTTGTGATGAATTGTGCTTGAAAATTTATGGTTTAAGTTGTCGATGCCAGTGAGCCAAGTATGAAGTGCCAGTCGCTATGTCAAGCCCACATATTTTATTCTAGCTTCCGGACAGGCCAATTTATTGATTCTTCGTGAGTCACACTTGTGCCTAGTTAATTATTCGCTTATCAAACTTGACCTTTTTATGTAAGTGTATGCGTGTATTTCCTATATTACTCATCACATGATTGTAACGTATGTTTGCTTAACTATAAGTGTTGAGTTAATTTAAGTTGGTCCATGTGGCTCATCTCGTTTGTTTTTATTTGCTCTCTACGCTCACTCACATTCACTTCTCTCTGTGCTCGCCTTCTACGTTGATTGTGGACTTTTACTAATTATGGACAATATACTATCCCTACAACTGGTGTTCTGGTTTTTGAATTCATAATATTACTCGGAGATTTGGCCTACGTAAATACTCAGTCAACGGGAAACTATATATTTGAATCAGATATAGAGGAATTAACCTCTACAAGTAAGAACAACCGACATGTTAATCAAATATAATTTCAGGAGTCACTTGGGTCTGTTCCAATTTTTTTATTATGACACTAATGAAAACGTTTTAGATCATCAAAGTCTTTATCTAATGGTCAGCAAGAGAGACACATAATGGGCTCAAAAAGATGTAAAGTGGACAACAAAAATCTGGATTTCCACTACAGTTGTATTTGTTGTGTTATTTGTATTAACTGACAATTTCTATAATCCTATTCGCACGTCTATTACGAATTCGAAATATCATACGTCCACTCGTATTCATCCGGTTATACAAAATCTAAGTTGGTAATTCTTGGTCACCAGAACAATTCGACTAGTACTAATTATCGTACTTCATACAATGGATCGATTTTGACACAAATTTTCCTCTTTGATTTAATAGCAGTGTGTGGTGTTATGTAGACAGGCCATTAATTCAACATATTTAAATGAGTCAGTGAGTCACAATGGATTTTGTAGAGTGAGACCCAATCCTAAAATTGTAGTTTTGTCATGATGTGACTGCCGAATCTAAAAGACCTCAAGTGTAAGTTACATCATAGTCTACACTTACTTGTCCTACGTAGGAACAACACATTTAAACTGGGAAGAGCATGATATTTTTAGCACAGAAAGCTAGATATAACATTGAGTGACATGCATTTTCGGTCAATCTCCCCAACAATCATCATATTTCACCTTCTCTGAGAGTTACATGTTAAATGGCAATATTCTCAGTAATCATATATTCAGCTTCAGATATTATATGGTTAAGAACAAGTACTACTACAAGTCTAACAACCTCTTAAGTTGCCTCTAACAAGGGAAAATAGTTTGTCCTCTGAACAGACTCAATATATGTTATAAACTTATGACGCATTTGTAAAAATTGAATGATGTATTCGCGCTCGCTTCCTCTTCTCATATAGGCATTATTTAACAAACCACATTTATAGTTCAGTTGTTGGACTAATTAAACTATAGAGTATCATCATTAAAGGGTGTTATATCCCTCATAGTTATAAACAACTACAATGAAACTATCATAGCAACTCCAAACAAGATGGATGTTAACCTCTTGTAACGCATCCAAAGAATAGCAAGGTACTCAACTCAATTTGAAGCCCTTAACAAACAACCAATGCGATTTAAAAATACCAAGAATCCATAGTTGTGACAGATCATATATCTCATCAGAATTGAATAATGAAACTCGTCAAAAAGATGTCACACCTGAAGTATCGTTCTTTCCAGATATGATGCGATAGAACTCGTAGGAAATTCCGTGCAATCTTGAGAATAACTTGGAAGCAAACAAATTAACTGTATGTCAGAGATGCAAATATTGAACTTTCTGAGTCTACCCGGAATGGATGCTGTACTGTGGAATCGTTTGGAGAAATGTTAAAACGTTTATTGTAAAAGAAAAAGCGAGGCGGTGAATTAGCTGTTGCATGGTATACACCAACATCCAGTCATGAATCTAGTTGACAGCAAGTACAAAAACGATGATTGAGATGAATAAAATTCAAAAATCACATTTGGAAATCAATTTCTATGGATTGGAATTCTGAGATAGTAGCGCCTACTTTGCATTGTGCGTTGCCCTTAGATTTTTTCCGAGTTATGCGACTAAGTTTTCTTGTGTAGTTTCGGTCGTCACTCACATTTTGAAAACACAAGATCAATAGACAATTCCGTTCTTCAAATTGGGGTTAAACCTTAAGAGGACTTTCAAATTCACTGGGGACAATATTTCCAGTTTACTTGATGTATACAAATTTAGGTACCTATGTAGTGAAAGGGGTTAGTCAAAAGTGATGACGTATAAGAACATTTTGCGTAGTTGCTTTTTAAAAGCTAAATTAACCACTAGTATGATGGGACTAGTCAAACAGTATGATGTTACCCTATCTCATAATTTTGTGGAAAATTTTATCCGTTTTTGGGGGAAATGGTACAAAAAGTCCAAAGTTTCTTCGGGTATGGAGATTTCCCTGAACCGTAAGAAAGACCACCCAACCTTTGGCAAACCGTGAAATAGGGAGATTGGGTACTTAGTAATAATGCAAGATATATCCGTTATTCCATATTGATTTTGCAGTTGAATTAGCGTTAAATAATAGCTTTTACCATGGTTCCGATAAGGTCAAACTGCGTCCAAACCTTAATTATGCATATATGTCTTATTGCAAACTACTCAGTACTTCAGTTCATTTTTGTAGTATGTCAATATTTCTGAAGTCATTGTTAATTAGCTAGTAAAACCATTCTTTAATTAGTGTAACGTGCCTATTTACGTAACAGTTACGTTTTCACAGTTCACTTCGCTATGCTTCAATGTTTATGCTTTCATAAGTACCTAGTAAATTATGTTGCACACTGTTCGTAGGATTTCTCACCTTCAGAAGATTTGTCTTCCTTGGCTTTCTGGTTTTATATGTCACCGTGGTAAGTCAAAAGTAACAGTGTTAGGGGCTTCGCCTTCCCGAATTCCCTGGTACGTTCGAGGGTTAGGAGAGTTAGCTATCTTCGAAATGCTCACAAAGTTACACCTATACAGCCACTGCCAGGGAAGTTCTCGCACCACGGGTGTTGTTTACACAATTGAGAGAACGGAAAGCGAATGTCCAGCGATCTAACCTGGTTGGTGGACACGGAGATCGCTTCGTTGAAAATGGAGTGCAAAAATATAACTAAATAATCGGTTTTGTGCATGTCGTCCATAATGTTAAAATGACAAATCAAATAACCTATTTTATTTATGGTGTTAAATACTTCGGTCGATAAACATTTATCAGTTTCTTTCTTTAGGGAAACAAAATTCACATTTGTCAACGAGTGCTGATACATTGACGTTAAATAAGAAAAGTAGGATCTTACTTATTAGATAGATAAGCGAGTTGAAACACGTCATTACTTCACGTTTAGTTTCTCCTCTATTGAATTACTTGTTTATTTCAGTATCTTTGCACTACTGTTTTCACCCTTCCGTCAAGTGCGACAAGTCTAATTTTTAGCTACGTCGACCTTTACAGTTTCCTAGACAAATCATGTAAGCACTCGACTTACACAGCGTGGTAGCTCTCAAGACATATACTTTGTGAGATATCCTTCTCAAAAATGCTAACTACGTGACCCCGAACTTAGTCAGCAACCTGACGGTCGAGACCGGTTGGAATCGCTGACACGCGCATGTGGAATTGTTTTGACTTGAACACGCTTCTAATTGTTTAATATGTTGTGTGTTTGAATAGAATGGGTTTTGCATGCCTCTTTTGTAAGCATATCGGTTATTGATCTCGGTCTATAGAGCATATTATAATCATAAGTTATCAGCTGTTGACAAGTGTATAAATATATACGTTTCCAGTTTTTTTTTAACTGAACAGTCAAATTTGCAATACCTACTAAACTGGTTGGAGATTAAATCTGAATTTGTTTTATAGCAGAAGACTTTTATTTCAGGAAGACGTTTCATAAGTGACTTCTATTTAGTGACATATTTCAGTGAATTAATACAAAATGTTTTGAAGGAGTTATTGTACAATTGTTTTATCTTCTACATAATTTATTACTCATCCGATTGTTTTCATCGTCAATGTTTACTACACTGACTGCTGTTAAAAACTAAAGCTTTAGAAAAAATATGCTTGTCCTCAACAGTTTTTGTCGGTTAATCATCACCCAGTCGATATCACTTCAACCCAGTAGGTTGCTCGATTCAACCTTGTAATGTTTTATCAGGGATTAGGAAATTATTTATTCAAGTCCAAGAAACTCCCAATCCTAACAGCTTAAAATATTTCCCTGGTAAACCTGTACTAGGTTCTGGTACTAGAGATTTTCCATCTTGCACACAATCCACGTCTTCCCCATTGGCTAGGTGCGAGTTATTTTAAATTATTGAAAACTTTAGACAGTTGTTTCGAATCGAAGGAGTTGAACGAGTCTTCTTTGGTCCTGATTTCATCACGATTACTAAGGTCGGTTTATGATTTTTCCAATCTGACAAGTGGTAGAATGACGACTTTGAATGGGCTGTGATAAAACCTGATGTATATGCAACTATAATGGATTTCTACAGTTCTGGACAACCTGTTGTCAGTGAAGAAAAAGCACAAGACTTGAGTAAGATACTGCGATATACAGTAATTTGACTGTCATTTTTGTTGATATTTAAATTTTAAAATATTTCAAACGTCAAGTATTACCTTTTAGTTTGTCGTACTTTCAATGTTCTAACATGTGTTAAGTATCAGGAATTCGTAGTTCCATGTGGCTCTTACTCGTCAGTATGCACTCAACTGGTTTACCGTTAACGACATCACTTATTTTAACAATCCTCAATGTTCATTAATAATTACTTCTAATATCATCCGATGGTTGCTTCTGTGTGTTTGTCCAAAAATGAAATAAAAAGCGTTTTCAAATCACATTTCAGTACTGATGTCAAGCAGTCCTGAAATGCTTTTCTTGTAACTTACAGAAAATCTTAAAATAACTAAATACTTAATTATTTTTTTCATAGTCTTCATGTAATTGAAGTATTTCATTCTCATAATTTTCGTCAACGTGAGGACCTCATGATAGAGGAACCGTCCTTAAAACGTCAAAGATAAACATATCCACATACGTAGGTGTTTAAAAACGTTGACATGGAATTGTAGTAACTGACGTGTGAACACTGTTTCCTGTCGTTAGATTAGATTACAATGTTTATTTAACCCTTTCGTGGCTATCTAGTTTCGAATGAAAAAGCTTTTGGTGTTCCTTTTCTTTATAATCAGCCAATTACGCAAAGCATTTCCTAAGGACAGTCGAATTATTTTCTCACTACCAAAAAATATGGATAGAATTAATTCCTTATTCGAAATCCTGCTTTGTGATAACGGTTTAGGTAAGAAATCCGACGAAAATCTGATCTTGCTGCTTTACTTCTTTACATTGATGAGCTCCATGCAGCTACTAAATGTTCTTGAAACCTGAAATTTTGGAAGCGGTGTTACGCAAACTTATTCTTCTATACCTGACATCTCAATTTTACATCAGCTCTTTTTCTGTTAATTGGAGAAAAGCTTTTAGTCAGTCGTCCATATACTCTTAATCGTGGCATAACTTTTAGGAGGTTAATTACTATTTATATACTATGTATTCTGAAGAATTTTTCAAGGATATGAGTTCAGTAGTTGAAATCCTCAAAAAAAATCAACCAGTTAGTATTACAAAAACTTCCTATTTGAATTTTTTACACTAATCAGTTTCGTTGCTATTAAATAATTGGTAATCTATAGGATCTATTATCATATCATTTCCAGCAAAGGTTAATATGTGTAAACTTTCAACTATTCTCTTTGTCCATACTTCCGAATGCTAAAATGGTAGTTTCCGAAAACTTATAAACTATAATGTCCTTGACGTTGACAAATGTTACTTATCTTTCAGCCTTGAGAAACTATGTGTTACTAATATCTTGGTACTTATGACTGGAGGACGGTTATTTTAAATAGTTTCTGTAAAAAACTCGAATTTCAGTTCTCTATAACTTTACTCGTGTTTTGTAGTTGTGTAGAAATTTAACTTTCCAATTTCAGATAAAACCTGTGATGAAGAAGATGAAACGGTATTAATGATAAAAGAACTACTGGATACCCGAATAAGACCCACTGTTCAAGAAGACGGCGGTGATATTATTTTTAAGGTAATCTCATATTTTAGATATTCATGTAGTGTATTATTCTTTGTCTTTGTTTAGACAAATAATAGCTTGGCGTTTGTTTGCATATATGACATTAATAATATTCCATTTAGTGTGATTTGTAAATGCATTACTGTCACCGTATTTCAAATTATTTCGTTTTTTTTATTAACTGTGAGGAAAGCATAAGAAGTCGGCCCACTTATTTAGACTGGAAACAAATTTTTAATGATATACTCATAACACTGAACATAATTCTATACAGCACTAAGTTCGTTATACCACTTAGTGACTTCATAGGTTGAAAATGCTTTCTTAGTCTGCTCTACCAGTAAATTTGTTGCGACTTTTAGGTCGGCTAGTAATCACGTAATTTATTCGCCAATCGAAATACGACTTATTCACTCTTGTACTGTACTAAACCAATGACGTTCGACCGATCTGATCAGCCTAGCGTCCTTGTTGGTCCTTTGCTCCCCTAGCCTGTCCAGTTGAGTCCAGAACATCAATAACAGCTTCCACCATGCGAATAATTTATTTCAGACATACTTGGTTTATATACCAGCCAAACAGAACACATCATACCATAAATTGGGAAATAACCTCTATACAAGATCAAGCCAAAGAATGGCTGTGAACGTGGGAGAACAGCAAATCGCACAGTAATAATCTATAGGTCAAAATGAAGCTTATAATAAGAGGAATATATATACAATAGGAACTTATATAATGTTAATCCATTAACAGATCTCAGAAGTTACCCGTAATTTAATCTTCATTAGAATATAACGAAATCCACTTACTGACTAAGACTACACAGGTGACATGGTTCTGTATGGTATGACACCTAAGATAATACGTTTTCTGAGCATCTTGATTAATAACCTAAGGATACTCGAGTTGTATTTTCCCGGAGTTGAGTATGGTGCTGCAATTATACCACTTATGCTGGCTAAAATAATAGCTAAAATCTGGTATCTGAACGCGATCACTCCTAAATGATCTTGACCCCTGGTCATTCCAAACCACAAAAAATATTAAATTCCTCTTGTGATAACCACAGAGGGATGAATGTGACTGAAATATTAGCTTTTATAATCATTCGACGTCTGAATGGAGCAAGGAACACTGCAAATTTAAAAAAAACAGGCTTAGACTTGATTGTTGATGTGTTGTGCAAATCTTAAGCCTTCATTACGTTTTACAACGCAGAAACATATATTGACCACAGACTTAAATCATGTTCTCTCACTTAAAGTTGGGACTCGAGCTCGGGGGTCTGTAGGTTTATTTGTAATTCTTGCCACTATGAGGTGTATCAAACAAATATATAAATTATCAGAGGGCTCCTCATTCCGTTTGAAATAGTCACATTAGGAGATCCACTTACCCAAACGACGTGGTTCAGTTTGGTGAAAACCCTACCAAATTACAGTCTTATAAACACTTTGAGTAACAATACAAGTAAGTTTAGAGTTCATTTCTCCCCTTATAAATGCGAAATACGGCTTCATGGCTGGTCCGGATCAGCTCCTAAACTGACCATAGACAACAAAGTAGTTGAACGCGTTGATAACTTCATTTTTCCTGATGGTAGACGTCTTCGTATTTATCTGTTTTTTCTATAAAATTCCTAAACTGTATCATCTGTTTTTCAGGATTTTAAAGATGGTATAGTGCGATTAAAACTACAAGGATCTTGCTCAAGTTGTCCTAGTTCCGTAGTTACTTTGAAAAATGGTGTACAGAATATGCTTCAGTTCTATATACCAGACGTATTAGGCGTCGAACAAGTTGAAGATGAATTAGATGTGGTATCTAAAGAACAGTTTGACAAATTAGAGCAGAACATACATAATAAAGAGAAAAGTGAATGAACAAGTCAATGCGTAGACCAAACGATGGGATATTATTTATTGTACATCGTCTGATGAGAGTCACTTGTTAATATGAAATAATGTACATACTCGAATTCGCTATAGTTTAATTAATAAAATATCAGTAATATATCATGACAGACTTTGTTTTCATTTGTGTTGTTTCTTCATATCAACAGATATGAAAGAGAAATAACCATGTTGTAAAGTAAAAGAACAAAAAGCTGGGTAAGTGGAAGTCAGTCAGGACATGCCAGCTTTGTACGGTAGGATTATGTTATGTCTGCATACATTTATCAAATTATTGAGTAAACGTTGTTTTTTTTCCTGTCTCACTCCCAGTTTAGTTGACACCGAGATCATGAACCTAATTAATTTGTGTAACTATTAAAAACAAAGAGGCACTGGACAGGTATTTTGTTCTACTATATGACTCCTCAGCAATGTGCATCCACGACCACGCCAGAGATTCAAGCAAGAACTCTCGCAACTTGCCTTTAGATCACTGAACTAGCTTACAATGGTTTTCATATATAACTTCAACCATTCTGTATAAACATCGTTCATCATCACTGGATAACTGCTTCACATTCGATTCACTTAGAATATACTGGTTGTTAATACCTTGGTGTGGTGGTTGGGCTTGCCTATCGTGATGAACCAATCGAGGTATACTGGCTGGAACAAACGTTCCTCAAAGTCCTACCATATCAGACAGGTCGGTTGAAGAACGGTAAAACTAAAAGCAGCGAAACCAAGGTCCGAAGGCGAAGTCGTACTGCTGACTGTACAGAGGTGTGACAGCAGTAAGGTGTTTCCTTCAGAAAACCAGCTAAACAGCGATGCTGCCTTCCCACAAGGAGGGGTGGGGTTAGAAAAGGTCGACCCTAAAAATGCACACCTTGCCTTATTCCACGGATATTCGTCTCCGGCGGTAAGGTCTCAACAAGTACGGAGCTAACACAAAAATTACTCATAAAAAGGTCGTGTGTGACCGACCTCAAGCAGCTATCCCTTGGGCACTGCGGTCACGCTCCCATGTCACTAAGACCAGCTCTAATCCAATTAACTTTTCAGGTACCTCCAGGAGAACCCTTCCACGGTGTGGGCAACTGGGAAGTGATAACCGCCCTCATACCTCTAACAGCACTCAAGACCACTGTATTCATAATCAACCTCTCTCTTCAATTCCCATTATTCCTCCTACATCGACTTTCAACTCTAAACTTCCTCTTCAACTGTCACCATAGCCAACGGTTCTAGTGCGCAAAACACTGTCCAAAGTCTACTGAAACTTCGCTGAAAACTACACATTGGAGCCTTCAACGTACGCACCCTATGTCAACTCGGTCAGCAGGCCTCTTTGGCTGAGACTCTAGAATCTCGTACCATTGATGTGTGCTGTCTCCGAAACATGCATACAGGATCCTAGTGTGGTCATTCACCTGACCGCACCTCGGCAAAACGGAGAGCCGACGAGATACACACTCCGTGTATCTGGCGACCCGATGGCTAGTTCTCGTAGACTGGCAGGTGTGGGCATAGCACTAAGCATGAGGGCGGAACAGGAGCTATTAGAGTGGATCCTCGTTAACAGTCGTCTATGCGCTGTTCGGATAAAAGGCTCAGTAAAAACCCGGAAAGATAGGGACACACGTCGTTGCCTTTTCGTCGTTTCTGCCAACGCTCCCACTGACTGCAGTACGGATGAAGTGAAAGATGACTTTTACAGAAAGCTTTCTGAACTTCTTCAGAAAACTAAACGCTCAGACAAAGTACTCGTAGCAAGTGACTTTAATGCCCAGGTAGGTAGCTTAAACGAAACAGAAAGACATTTAGGTGGGTATTCTAATATCCCAGTTCAGCGAGATGTTAATGGTGATCGTCTGCTGCAACTGTACTCAGACAACCGCTTATTTTTAGCAAACACTAATTTTAAGCACATCGTCTAACTTGGCGACCCTCTGCACCAAACGAATGATGGACTCCAATAGACCAAATTGCCATCAGTCATCGTTGGAGAGGGTCGATAGAAGATTGTCGCTCGTTCTGGAATACCTGCTTGGACTCCAACTATGCCCTAATACGAGCACGCATCTGCTGGACGCAGGAAAGCCACATTAAGAAGACCTATCAGAATTGAATTGAGTGATGAGAAAACCGAATGTAGATTCCAGGAACAACTGGGGTCACAGATAAGTAGTTCTGAAAATGAGGCTGGCCCAAATGTTGCCTGGAAAGATATAAAAAACAGCAGTGAAATCTGTTAGTGATTTAAACCTAAGGGTCATAAAATACCGATTGATTTGTTCCAAATCTTTTACACTGACAGGTTACCGCAGACTCATCAGGCTCTGAACACAATGATGAACGAAAGCAAATCAGATCTAGGTTAACCAAAAGTCTAAGGAATGATCGTGAGCAGTGGTGGGTAACGAAAGCAAAAGAGATGGAAAAGGCGACGGCTATAGATAACACCAGACAGCTCTTCGGACTCATAAAAGAAACTGGAATTAAACAGTCAAGTGTAAGTGAGACTATCTCGGAAAAATACGACACCCTAATCTGCTCCCAGTCCAGACGTTTAGAACGATGATCGTAACACTTTAAGAAGCACTTCAGCTGGCCTTCAGCTACTCTACAACTACCAACCATTCCCAGACAGCCTGAATGAAACATTGAAGTAAGCCCTCCGACTCTGATTGAAGTTCAAAAAAAACTATAGGTAGTCTGAAACGAGAAAGGGTAGCTAGTCCAGATGGATTGGCTCCAGAGGTCCTTAAGTATGATGGTCCAGTTTTAGCGATTAGATTGACTAATATTTTAGCTAACTCTGGGAACTGAATGTAATTCCATCTGACTGGTCGCAGTCACTGATTGTCCCAATATATAAGAAGCGGTCCAAATCATCCTGTGATAACCATAGAGAGATTAGTTTGACCAATACAGCATCTAAAATACTAGCCTCAATAATTGTCGGACGTTTAACAAAGACTCGTGAACTGCAAACACGAGACAATCAGGTTGGCTTCAAACCTGGTCGTGGCTACATCGACCACGTATTCACCATTCGTCAGGTTTTAGATCACAGACATGCTTATCGGTGTCCGACAATGGTGGTCTTCCTTGACTTAAAAGCAGCATTTGACTCTGTAGACCGAGAGGTTCTGTGGCAGTGTCTGTCATTGAAAGGCGTACCTCAGAAGTACATAAACCATGTGAAGGCTCTTTACTCGAACACTACTAGTCGGGTGAGAGCTTACGGCGAACTTTCATCTGCTTTTGCAACCTCAAGTGGTGTCTGGCAAGGCTGTCCACTTTCTCTATTTTCGTTTAACTTCATCATAGACATACTGATGGAAATAACGCTCTCATCGACTGGATTTCCGGGCATTGATCTCCTACCAGGAGGTTCACTTATCGACTTAGAATACGCAGATGATATAGTCCTGTTAGGTGAAGACACTGATAAAACCCAGTGTCTGTTGGTAGCACTGAGCAACAATGCCAGGATGTTTGGGATGCGCTTCTCCCCCTCTAAATGCAAGCTGTTGCTTCAGGACTGGTCTGCGTCAACACCTGAACTAAGGATCAGGAGTGAAGTAGTCGAACGCGTTGACAACTTCACTTATCTTGGAAGTCTGATCAGCCCTAATGGGTCAGTGTCTGACGAAATCTCTACACAGATTCGGAAAGCTCGTCTGACTTTTACCAACTTACGTCACCTATGGCGAAGGCGAGATATCCATCTATCAATTAAGGGATGAGTATACTGCTTGGCAGTTCGTTCTGTTCTACTTTACGGCTGCGAAACATCGCCATTAAGAGTAGAAGATACTCGTAACTTACTAGTATTTGACCACAGATGCCCTAGAAATGTTGCTCGCATCCGCTGGGATCATCGGGTAAGTAATAGTAAGGTTAGACGCAGGGTATTAGGGAATGATGGTAAATCAGTTGATGAGGTTGTGAATCTTTATCGACTGAGATGGTTAGGCCACGTGTTACGTATCCCTGAACACCGATTACCACGACGCGCAATGCTGACTAGTGTTCAGAATGGTTGGAAGAAAGTTAGGGGCGGCCAAACCGAAACGTGGCATCAGTGCTTGAAGTCACTAACTTCTAGTCTTAGCCATGTTGGTAGATGCAGACTACTTGGTTGGGGTCTGTGTGACTATCGTAACCAGTGGTTGGAGACTCTTGGTGACACGACTCAAAATCGATCACAATAGTGTAGGTGTGTACACTCTTTGTCTCCCCTTAAACTATGATTACTTTATGCATTCAACGAACTGATTCTTTCTTCCTGTATCATATCCTTATATGCAATCTTTCTTTTATATATTAACACCTTTGAATTAACTACTTCTATGAATCCGGTGTTTATCTTGTTGTGATAATGCGGTATGGAAACTTGACTTGCTTACTTACTTACGCCGGTTACTCCCAATGTAGCACAGGCCGCAGACCAGCTTTTTTCAACCAACTCTTTCCTCGGCCTTCCTTTCCAGTTCTTTCCAATTTTTTGTTTATTTTTCTCATGTCTGTCTCCATTTCTCGGCGTAATGCGTTATTTGGTCTTCCTCTTCGCCTTTGGCCTTGAGGGTTCCAAGTGATTGGTTACCTTGTGGCTCAGTTGTGTACTTTCTTCAATGTATAGCCTATCCACTTCCAACGCTTCCTGATTTATTCCTCCGCTGGGATCTCGTTTGTTCTCTTCTTTAGTAGTTTGTTGCTGATAGTGTCTGGCCAACGGATACGAAGTAGTTTGCGTAGACAACTGTTAATAAACACTTGTATCTTGTGGATGATGGCTTTCGTAGTTCTCCATGTTTCCGCCCCATACAGTAGAACTGTCTTGACATTTGTATTGAAAATTCCGACCTTGGTGTTGGTTGACAGTTGTTTTGAGTTCCAGATAATCTTCAGCTGTATATATGCTGCTCTTGCTTTGCTTATCTGCGCTTTCATATCTGAATCAGATCCACCGTGTTCATCAATGATGCTGCCCAGACACGTAAACGTTTTTACATCTTCCAAATCTTCTCCATCAAGTGTGATTTGATCGGTGCATGTTGTGTTGTATCGGAGAATGTTGCTTTTCCCTTGTGTATGTTGAGACCTACTGCTGCCAAACTGGTCGCCTTCTCCTGCATTTGTTGATGCGTTTGCGATAAATCAGGTCATCTGCGAAGTCTAGATCGTCCAACTGCATCCTAAATGTCCACTGTATCTTGTGCTTACCTTCAGATGTTGATATCTTCATGACCCAGTCGATCACCAGGAGAAAGAGGAAGAGTGAGAGTAAGCAACCTTGCCTGACAGCGGTCTTCACCTCACACGAACCTGTCAACTGTACTCGATGTACGATTTTTCAGTTTAACCCATCATAGGAATTCCGTATGATCTTGACTATCTTCTCAGGCATGCCGTAGTGTCGAAGAAGCCTCCATAGTGTCGTTCTATTCACGCTATCAAATGCTTTCTCGAATTCAATGAAGTTGATATAGAGTGAGGAATTCTATTCGATTGACTGTTCCACAATGATACACAGTGTTGCGATTTGGTCTATACACAATCGATTCCTGCGGAATACAGCCTGTTGGTCTCGAAGTTGGTCGTCTACGGAGTCCTTCATTCTGTTTAACAATACCTTATTGAAGACTTTTCCTAGTACTGAGAGAAGAGTGATGCCCCTGTAGTTATCACACTTGCTGAGATCACCTTTCTTTGGTATCTTGATGAGGTGTCCTTCTTTCCAATCTGTTGGTACATGTTCTTCATTCCAAATCTTGACGAAGAGAATGTGGAGTATCCTTGCAGTTACTGCTACATCTGCTTTTAGTGCCTCTTCTGGAATGACGTCTGGTCCTGCTTCTTTGCCACTCTTGATTTGTCTGATAGCCATGCTGATTTCTTCAATTGTCGGTGCGCCAACATTAATTGGGAGGTCGGTGAGTGCTGCTTCGATGTTGGGTGGGTTCAGTGGGGCTGGTCGATTCAAGAGTTCTTTGAAGTGTTCTATCCACCTGTTTTCTTGTTCTTCAATCTTGGTGATTACCTTGCCTTCCTTGCTTTTCAATGGTCGTTCTGGTTTACGGTGATTTCCAGAGAGTTTCTTTGTTGTGTCATGTTTCCTTCTCTTGCAGCCTTTTCCACCTTCATTGCTAAATCTTCCACATATTTACGTTTGTCAGTTCTGATGCTCCTCTTCACTTGCTTGTTTACTTCTGTGTGTTCAGCTAGTGCCTTGGCTTTTCTGCTCTTGTTCGGCTGGTATTGATTGCTGCCTTCTTGTTCCTCCTTTCTTGAATCTAATCCAGTGTATCAACAGTGATCCAATCCTTGTGGTGGTGCTTCTTGTGGCCCAGGACCTCATGACATGTTGAAGTGATTGCCTATTTTAACCCTTTCCAGTTGTTTACCATAGTAGTTCCCTCTTCAATGAGTAAATCATGAAAAGCCTGGAACCTATTGCTGAGGGCTATCTTGAATTTGTTGAGTTTGTGAGTATCTCGAAGAAAAGCCGTATTAAACTTTTTGATGTTGTCCGCCCCGTTGTTCTGTGCTTCTTGAGTTTCAGTTTCATCTTGGCGACCAGTAAGTGATGATCTGACGCCATATCAGCTCCTCTTTTGGTCCTCACATTCTCCATCGTCCTCCTGAACATTTTGTTGATGCAGATATGGTCTATTTGCTTCTGCGTGGTGTGATCCAGTGAAGTTCATGTGCTTTTGTGTATGCATTTGTGTGTGAATATAGTGCCGTCTATGACAAGTTTATTGAAGGCACATAGGCTTGCAAATCTCTCACCATTTTCATTCCTTCCTCCCAGTCCATGTTATCCTATGAAATATTCACGTCCGGTATTGTCCATTCCAACCTGTGTATTTAGGTCTCCCATCAGAATGATCAAGTCCTTTGTTGGGCACTTCTCGACGACTGACTGTAGCCTATCGTGGAAATGATCTTTGAAGTTTTCATTGTAGTCGTTGGTAGGCGCATAGCATTGGACGACGTTCATTGTAATGCCTCTTTCTTTGTTTTGAAGGAGGCTTTGATGATCCTTGGTCCATGAGATTCCCATCCTATAAGTGCATTTTGTGCTTGTTTGGACGGCATCAATTAAACTCCTTGTGTATGTGGGGCATTTTCTTCTTCATGTCCGGAGTATAACAGCAGCTCCCCTGAGGCTAGTCGTTGTTGTCCAACTTGCGTCCAATGTGCTTCACTGATCCCAAGCACCTCTAGGTTGTATCTTCTCATTTCTGCAGCAACTTGAAAAACTCTCTCAGTCTCCCACATTGTGCGAGCATTCCATGTATTTAAATAAATGGTTGCTCAGGTTGTCGGAAGGGGCATCGGCCTCGTGACTTCCGAAGAAACTCGGCTTTCATCGTGAGGCGTCATAATTCTTCTAAACGAAGATCTCCTGACTCCCAGGGTGGAGTTTAAATGGTCTGAATAATTTTTTATGGTTAGCGTATTTTTAGCGAGTTAATTTTCTACGGGATGGGGTCGCTAACCCCATGCCCAACCCTCCTCCTTTATCCGGGCTTGAGACCGGCAGTAGCCTCAAAAGGGCTCCAGGAGGAGTTATGGCAACTTTAACTGATGCATATATGTGCCTGGTCCTACATTGTAGCTGACTGACTGATTGATACTGGTTACGGCTTTCCACTAGAACTACGAAAATTTCCTTTCACTAGTAAGCACATGATAGTTACCAGTATAAGGCGTTTTCGGGGGTCGCGGACCGACCATTTACTTGTCACTGACTGAGGATGGCGTGATATTGGAAATCTATCTAAGTAGGGATTAGGGCATGGTAAAATTTAACTTAACAGTTCAGTGGTATTGTTCTCACCACTGGGCTTGTAAGGTTTTATTGTGAGCTCATGTGCCGGCCTACCATCACCCATATTCTGCATCCTAATGGTCAGATGATTTAGACTGGCACTTTGTCTTAACTTGACTAATATACATTTTCCCCACCCCCCTCTTCTTGGAGTGAACATAGTGCATTGAGGGAGACCATAGCTAAGTGTAAGAAACATAATTCTCACACACCATAATCTCCTCGCGTGATTTCTCTCATATTTGGTATTCCACTTCTAGTCTTAACACTACACATTCACTTTTCTGACAACAGTCAAACGACGTACCGAAGGTATTCGTGACTAGATATTTGTAATATACTCATCTATTTCATGTCTCGCACCGACCTCACCGAGATGGTTCAGCTGAATATACAAATAGAATGATTAATTAATACGTGATTGGTAAACACATGCATTCACCAAATTAGTAGCAATATTACTAATCTGTTATATTAAAACGATTCTTGAACGGTAAGGAGAGGCAATCATATTTGTAAAAGTCTCAGGTTTTCAACTGATTTTTCCTCCTTGATGTCTGTAAATAACTCGGGGTCTAATCGCTATGAAACTATCCGTTCATAGATTCCTGAACACATGTTTTCATTTTAATTATTATGAATCTCCTCAACGCAACTTGATAGAGCGAAGCTATCATTTTACTCAAATATGATTGTGAGATCTTCAGAGAGAATAAAACTGTAATCATAATATTGAAATTCGGTAACCATCACCTCTTGAGCACTTCTGTACTGAATTAAAAATCACTCATCATATGAATATCCCTTCTGAAAATAATTTGACACAGCATCCTCAGACGATAACTTATCAATATGTGTTTCTATCCGAACATATTTTTTCGACTATTAGCCCCCAGTTAGTTTAATGTCAGTCTTAAATCTCATTCGCTGTAAGATAATGTTACGAAACCTAAACATCGGTGAGATTAGGGCAAATTTATCTAAAAACTGATTAACTAATGGCGTCCAATATTCTACTAGGATTTTAGTGCTCAAGCTGTTACAACTGGTTAACATTGTGTGAATCAAGTGCGTATTTCACTAGGAATTCATTCGCATCCATAGTTCGATTTAACCTTCATTTAACTAGTACGCCACAAAATGGATCATCGAATATAGTGTTATAGAAATGAATTTGAATTTGGTGTCTTCGTGGAAGATTTAAACAACATGAAGTGTACTGGATAAATGTGTTCAGTGAATTGTGATTAACAACATAGGAACACTTCTAATTTATAAGAATTCTTAATGTCTTCCATCCTTTTAGAACAAAATTTTCCGGTAGTGATTTATCATTTATAGAAAATCTACTTCCTTCTTCCGGAGAGAACTACAGTTTTCTCATGATACTAAATCCGTTAAATAACATTCTTATGATGCACACATGAACACATTGCAGGAAAATAAACTAATTTCTTATGAGACACTTATTCTTCAATTGTTTCTTGTGAAATATTCCTGTTACGGATCTTCTATAGAGGTTTATATGTTTAACTCGACATTCACCTTTTGTTGAGTTATTATTAATGAATGATTGATTGCTGAACGTCATATTTTAGTTAACTCAGTCTGTTACAACTGATCTCACGAATTTAATCGAAATAAGACTTAAGATAAATAAACCGATTTTCTTCAAAAACATTTGCTGATGACATTCATGAAATATTTTTGTTTACTTCATTCATGAAATTTTATGATTTATCAAAATAAAATTGTATGAAAAACCTGAAGTTTTATCAAATGTATTCATTTAATTAAGTTTAATACTACGTAAATAATGTTCCATCTTCATAACATCCATGATTTGTAAATATGAAAACCAATCACTTCTCAATAGATAATATACATGAATACGAACACAACGAGCTGAACCGAAGCCAAAATAACACCGAGTAACCATGAGCTGGAATGTGGCCGAACACTCGCGTTGTAAGAGTTGGAAAAGTTTTGATAATACATGATCACGCTGATAATGCAGCATATACCTGAACAAACAACAGAATAATCCAACAATTTATCGTTAAGTAGTTAACTAGTTTGAAATCCTCACTAATCAGTACTAACTATAACAGGTGAGCTATCTTTCTTGAGTTATACTTTCCAGAAAATGCCTAAATGATCATGAGCGATAGTACCAGATAAAGGGAGAAACTCTTGGTATTTCAAAAGACTAGTGGATTCATCGTTATCTTTTGTAAAGCGTTTGTTATAAGTCTTCATAATACATTATTTATATTCTAATTTTCTTGTACTCGACAAATAATGTGAATATTATCAAACTTGGAAGTGACATTGAGTTCGTCGATAATCTGAAGAATTTGGTTGATTTGTCTGCTATTCTAGGCTGGATGTCACTGAGTATTACGGTTTCGCTTGAAATTATGCAGCCGTGTATAAAAATGATATAATGGTGATGAAGTGGGTTATTTGTTATCTGAAGGGGTGTAATTTCGTCATATGAAGAAGCAATGCCTGTGATAAAGATTCACTTGATTCTGATGGCGTAGTAGCCGATTATTATAAATGCTTAGTATAAATAACGACAACTGCATAGGTATGGTCATTAAAATATATAATACTAAAGAATGATAGATTCAACTGTGGAAATTCCAGAATTTCGTTTAACAATATGGTCTGTTTCTAGATTTCAAATAACAAATAATTTTAACTCATATATATTGGTTGTTTGGATGTCGCCATCGATATTTAGGACTGCAGTTGATCAGTCTTTCGGCGTACGTTCATTCTATGTGCATTGACTTGACATTACCAGTAAATTACAAGCAGTTTAAGAAGAGATGGGTGGCGGCTAGCAGTGTAATTCAGAACTCAGCAGCTCAATGGCTAACGTGATCGCTATTGAACTGGAATGCACATGGTTCGAGTTTCGGAATGAACATGAATTCGGCTGCTGGAACATCCAGCTGACGAAACGCGAATAGTATAAAACGTGCATCCTGGATTTCACTGCTAGTCACCATCCATTTCTGATGAAAATGAACGCATTTGTTTGATCAGTTGGTGGGAACGTTGAGTCTTCATTTACTTTTCTGTTCGTCGCAGAACTAGCAACCGATCAACTAGCCTGTATAATCATGCTGTAAAAATTTTCAGTTACTACAAATGTACAATTGTATTATTCTAAACGAACCAGTCAGAAACATTTAGTCCTCATTATAACTTCGCCAATGTCACTAAAATACAACACTCAAATGTTTTTCTGTCGAATGAGTAGAGTCGGTCACTAGAAAAACAAAGTAAATGCAATAATTAAAACCTATCATCAATCCACGAACAACACAATTGTCTCAACATGTTATCGCTACAATGGTATCGTAGACTGTTATAACAATACCTGTAAAAATTACTTACATCCTAATACAATCGCGACGAAAAATCCAATGCTCAAGATTTTTCGAGGTTCTACGAAAATAGTCACTGCATATAGCACGAGCCCCACAATGAAAGCGATGAGAGCGAGGAAGTAGAATGCTTGGAATGCTTTCAAGGAATTTGATTTATGTTCGGCTTTTAACAGTAAACGAAAAAAATGAGCATTTCCATGTGTACTAGGAAAATGTGGTAACAATACACTGACGAGAAATTAGAAGAAACGGTTTACTCATTAATTAATTCAATAAAAAAACAAACTGAACATCAACATGAATAAATAGTACGTATATTGTGGAATTAAGCAATAAAAGATGACTACTGTATTTCAAACTAACATATATTCGAATAAATCCAACAGAACAAAGGAAATTCGGGGAAAAAGAGTTTTCTCAAATAAATCATTCATTTATGCCATACAATCGCATAGATTGTGATTTTAAAAACATATGTGTGCACAGAAGGATAGAAAGCGGTTACATTGTGAAGTGTTCTGAGATCTCAAGTATTCATTGAGCGTTGCACACCGATTTAGATATCAGAGAAGAATAAGAGGACGAAAATAGTTTGTTGGTTAGAAAAATGCAACCATTTTTGGATACTAACGATACAGAACACTAAAAAATGTAAATTCTTTCTATTCTTCTATACACTCATAGGTTTACCGAAACCTTCATAAATACGATCGTACAAATTAAGTAACCAACTTCGTTGGAAAGAAAATGTTCTTTGGTAAATTATCATCAGTCTATTCATTAACCTGATGAGTGACTTTAGCAATTTAAATACGGTGGAATTTAACCTTGAAAACAGTTCGCTTTAATAATTTTCAAAGTGTACATTATTGATACACTGTGCACTGTACGCATACATCGATTGATCACTAAGTAATAACAAATAGGATGACTGACTATTAATTATTGACGGTTTCTAAAGCAATCCGCTCATTAGTTTGCTCTTCTAAATTCCATTGAATCAGTACTTCCATACCAGAAATTCACATAAATACTACCAATCACATATTATTAGCATTATCTAGTTTACTGTTCAATCATCGCTGTTTAGTAAGGTGAATAGTCTTTTCACTATTCACAAAATAATGAGAAATTATTAAACTGAAGTCAATATGTGCGTATATAATCAGTATGTTTGCTGCCAATTACAAAATATGGTGTCACATATGGATTCTGTTAGATAACATAACATAAATGATGTCAATCGTGAAATTATTTTAGAAATTCGTGCACGGTCTTGCTTTTATTCAGTGAATGACACGTATCCATCAGGAATTCTACTGGACAAATGGAAGTGTGTGAATGTTCTGAACAAAGCAAAAATGTATCATTAAGTAAACCTCTTCACTATGTTAAGTAAATCTCGTATGAAACGGTACGCTGACAATCCGAGAACAATTGATATTTTAATTTCAGCTGGAGTTGAATGCGGTCAACATGAAATAGGTGAATCGATACTGTATCAGTCATCAATCATGATGTAATTTTCATAATCCTGAGTACCGGATTACATATCACCACAACTCATCATATCGTTATCTGTGCCGAAAACACCAACCTCATTGACCTTCTAGTTGCTGCGTACTAGCTGTTTCGGGTCACGTTTATACACACTGAAATTAGAGTAGAGAATTTCGTTTCCTTGATATTCTACTATAAGGTAAACAGACGGTTCCATCTAAACATGTTTGTCACCAGATTGAGATGTACATTCTCCAGGTACATCATAGGCCTGACACTGCTAGTTTTCCACACTCAGTAATCAGTTGTTAAATCGATACTTCCAGTTTTCCATACTCATTGACCACTTCCATATACAATATTTCCTCCACGCACTCTTCTTAAACAACATGTGGATAAAAACTCTACATTAAATTGTTTTCATCTCATGGGTTATTCAACATTTAGACAGTGACAAAATCCGATTGTGAAACAAAGGTTTTCAAAAACGTTAATATATAACTAATTTCTACTGTTCAAAACAACGTCACGTCAGTTTAAATCTTATGAATACGACTGTACACAGTCAATAAATGATAAAATCAATATGAAAAATTATCTACTGAACCAGAATTCGTTCTTATTCAGTGATAGGGTGGAGTTGTTTGGTTATCGCTCAGTAATTTGTTTGAATTTGACATAGTAACAGAAAATAAGAAGAAAATAATGGAAAATATTACTATCTTCAACACCTTGAACAAATCACAAATATTGGAGAGTGAATATGAGGTAATTTGAATTTTGTGCAACATACAAGTAAACACAGTATTGCACAAATAACTTAATGCAACATGTCAGTAGTCTAGGCATCAAAATTTCGTAACAAGGTTTCAACATCATGGGATCTATCCTTGTGAGGTCTTGGGTAAGTACAGCTGAACAGCTTCATACACCAACAAAACATCCATCCAGGGCGTTTTCATCCTCACTGATTGTCTATTTGAGACTGAGATGTGGTGTAATCTATGAGAGATTTTATTTCATGTGCTCAAATGTAAGAATTACAATTAACATCATCTTACACTAGACTATATATTTATCCTTTGAATAAATGCAGTTGCATACCGCGGTGACGTCATTTCTGTGCGAAAATAGACATAAATTCAATAATATCTGACGCACACACACACACACGTACATGCACAAAGTGATTATTCAGTTTTGGCATGCAGTTGGAATGATCAAGAAATGTGAATCTTCATCCATATTGTGCGATTCACAATTACACAAACATAAAACTCACAAGTAATGAGTCCTATTCACATGCAATTTAATGGGTGAATAACAAAAACAACCACTGACAATGACTAAGTAACTACTATTCAGTGTGTCATAATATTAAATATGATCACTGACGTCATTAATCAGAAGTGGTAAGTTAGCATTGTTATTGATAATTCTGACACGTATTCACGTGCATCGGTTGTTTTTGTCCCATTGATTAGATTATTAATCTCAAAACTCAACAGAGACATTTCCATTACCAATAAATGTGCAATTCTCATCAGCATGACAAACGATTTTGCAGAGAAGAATGGTGAAATTCTGAACGAAACATTTGAAGAAATCAATCTAATTTGTAGTCGATTTCCGACTCAGAATGTATGAAGAATTATTGGATAATTCAACACACAGTTTATTATCAATAGTTCCAACCACATCATTATTGGTTGATTGCCTTAGTGTGCATTACATACAACGTCGTCATACTGATGTACTGTTACTCTGGAAACTGTTTATCTCACCGAATTACACATCGTCTAAAGCTGTGGCACTTCAATAATCAGTGTGAGCACATGGTCGATATTTTACTGTTGGTTCTCATAAGCAATAATGAAATACACGACTCGAAGCACTCTGATCCACATCGCTCAAAGCGCACACGCCATCCACACAACGTTCACACTTTATCACTATCGATAATTACAAGTGGCATTAAGTAGACTGTGATATCTTAATTGTGATATATGACAGTATTTTCCAGACACATTACTCACTTACCAGAGCAACCCTGATTCTCCTCAATTTTATTCATGTACGACGTCAGTTGTAACTACTTGATTGAAACACGTGTTTCTCGTGGTGTAACACATCACATAATTACGAGTATTTGAACACGTGACAATCAGTTTGAAGAAACGTCGTGAATACCATAAGATCACCATGAATCATGAGGTAAATACTGCGTCTCCGAATCACTGATTATCGGAATGTAGAGTGACTTCTATCTACTTGTCGACACAACGTCAAAAACTGGAAAGGTCACAAATTATTCATTGACATTAAACACTTATTATCACATAGACAGAATTTCCATAGGCGATTCTAGTACAGACACGTCCTATACGCATTGACTCGATATAAACATTCTCGACCCATGTTCTGTAGAATGGATGAATGTGATAATAGCAACATACTGATCAACAGAGTCAGTGAATCTCTAGACTCAGTTACTCAACAGATAACGTGTTGACGTTTGAAGTGACAGGTACTGGATTTGAATCATAGTGTAAAAATCAAAACATTAGAGTTCTGAATCGTCCAGCTGACCACAATTCACTTATTCTACTGTAGTCACAGATTGTTTGAAGTGATTTACTAGTACTGGTTTAGTTGATCAGAGAACACATATTTCATCAGTAGTTGGGATAATAGAAAATGTATCTATCGGTTAATAAACTTCACTTTAATGTTTGTGTTCTATTAACCAAGGTGTTATCAATAACTGACATATGTGATGTTAATACATACCGTTGAATGATATGAATGACTTGATTTTACTCATATTGATCATCATGTTTCGTTATCTGATTCATAAATTTGTGAAATTGTCGTCAAATCTTGTGTTATCTTAATGGAATTGTTAAATTTATCACAAAACATCAAAGTAAATTATAAGCAAATATCACTTAAAAAATAATAATAACTTAACACAATAATTTATGATTCAATCTAACTTATTTTCATTAGTCTCACGTTTACTATTATGGTTATTTTAAGGTGTCTTACTACATAAGTCACCATATTAATGAATTGCTTTTCTAGAAAATACTTATTTTATAGAATTTACACATTGTCTTCAATTCCGACACATCAAAAATCAAAATCAAACAAATGAGAATTTATTTTGATCTTAATATTTTGTAAATCTGTTTATTGTAATGATGTTGGTTTTACATAGGAATTCTATTAATGACTAATTTACCTTATCATTAATTTCAGCAATTAATATTTTACTAGCGGAAAATTATTGTTTCTATGATTCATTATGATGTGATTGTGTTATTAAATGGTGATAATTAACGCTCAATACTGTTAGAACTTACAAATATCTAAAGTATTGTGAAGAGATTGAAACTTCATTCATGATGAAAATATATTGTGAACTTTGAACCTAATATCGTTTGAAACTAACTCCTGTTTACTATAAGCTAGTAAACTTGTTGTATAATAGGAAATGTGTTAATGTAGTGACAAACATGATTTTACACAGAAATAATAATAAACCTGACAATTTATTGATAAGTTACTATGCACAATATTATAGATTTTCAGTTTTAAATTTGATCTATCGAAACCGTGATTAAACTAACACATTTTTGTTTAGCCGTAAAACACTATAAGATGATCGTTTTTATTTTACTAATTAAAAATATTGAGAATAAAATGATTTCATATGATATTTATGTTTCCTTATTACTGATATTCGTTCCATCTCAACACCACAACGTTTATTAAAACAAATATGACATTAAAATAGGATTCTATTATTTCAGTCTATACTATAAAATATTTTAATAAATCACTGATCATGTAACCGCCTAAATTATTGCATTGATGTTTATGCATAGCAATAAACGTTTTAATTTTAAATTGGATTTCAAGTTTTAAAATACATCTTATCATTTAATGGTAAAAGTAAGCTTCTAAATTAGTTCAATTCATAACAACTGGAATATATTCTGGTTAACATGGTTCAAGCACTTTGATGGTAGCCGCTTTCTGCAGTATGTTGTTCGAATATATATTAATTACTATTAAAGCAATTACCTTTAACTTGTATCGCACTAATTAAACAATCAGTACACTGCTTTAGTTACACTAGTGATTTGAATAATTAATCAGTTAGTGAGATTCTAAATTATATAATCCTAACATACAAAAAAATAGTGTTACAGAAACTCAATGTGATGCAAATGAAATAAATTATTTATCGGCATAACAGCCACTGAGACACAGTAAAGAGTTCTTTGGTTCTTTATGAGGTTTATAGTTAACCTTTACTGAAGCTCTTACTCAGAGAATTATCTCGATATTTCTTATTTATTCAACTTTACATAAAATAATACATTATGTTTTACAGGAGACTGAAAGTCCTGGGTTCGATTCCCAAGTGAGGAGCTGTGGACAAGCACTGCCGATATGTTACAGATTAGGACGGAACTGTAGTTTAGTGCTCTCAAGTTTTCATTAGAGATTTGGTTTGTGGATCTAACTGTAGAAATTTTAAAACCTAACCTAGTTTTTTTTAAAATACTTTAAATGAAAACAATACAACTACTAGTATGTCACACTTTTCTGAGTACAATTTAATTTATTGAAATTAAAAACACTTCATAATAATATATTACTCACCTGTAAGGGTTTTATCTTCAGCAATTGCTACCACTGTAAAGCATATCATTATTGCTAAACTAATAAGAATAAAAATTTTTGTGTTTCGGCTTTCTCCCATGACTGTTTCTGGCTTTCCGATTTCTTTGTTTTAAATAAATGACAACTGACTTTTTAGCTTAATGTTCTCAAGCTCTATGAATTGAATTATTAGATATAAATGTATACATCTATAAACTTCGTTACCTTTTTTACTAAATAGTTTTATGCAGTAATTAAGTTCTATATTTTATTATAATCAAATGATGTCACAGTACTTATATAGGGTTTTTATTATGTTTTAATTTTTTTTGATATACACTTATGTGTTTTGTGAATTTGTTTGTGCGTATGTATACTAATGAATAAAATAAACATACAATTTGGTTGTTGTACTAGTATCAGAGTCATTGTTGTTAGTTATGTGAATGAACACTTTTAACCACAACTACACCTTTTACTGTACAGTTTGTTTTTTTCTTTTTTAGAAATTTATTTTGGAATTTCATTAATGAAGTAAAATAATGATAAAAGTATAATAAGACACATTACACGTGTAACAATTTCTTCGTTTAGTTATTATTGAATAAATTTACTATAGATACTTCAATTTCGCTTAGTTTCTATGCTAAATCTTATTTTAAGGTTAAATTTTTAAAATAAAATACACTTTGTAAATGGCATTTTGTTGATCATACCATAATGGTTCACAAAATCTCAGACTGTATAATTTTTAATTGAAATACTTTCTTATTTTTACAAATTTATTACGAAATTTGACTAGTGAAGTAAGAATTTTTGAGCGTACTTCTAATTCTAACATTATTAATAGTAAACAGTTAGAAAGTGTTATAAACTGATCAAGATATAATGAGTATTCATGAAATACTATAAATGTTTGATAACATAATGATTACATTATTCAAAGTGTCTTGTTTTTTACTGAAGTTAACCAATTTGTGAGTGATCAGTATAGGGTTATGGAGGTTGTTGAGTTTTGATTGAAATTATGAATGGATCCATGTTAGACAACCATTGAAAATTCGGAGGCAGTGAACGACCGTCTCGTCCTAGTATGGGACTCGTGAACAGTGCGCATCTACGACCATGCGCACAGGATTCGAACCCACACTAGAAGGAAAAGGTCATCCACTGCTTCTAGGTTTTCAACGATGGTCTAATATTGATCTATTCATGATCTTAATTTGTGAATTATCAATAACTCATTCATTAATAGTTGGAAAATGTTCAGGAAATTAAAATTGATAGAATCAGATTTCCTTTAGGCTAAGTGAAAAGAAGTTGTCGTTTTCATATGGAGGAATTTCAAGAATAATGATTAAAATATACATTATTCAACAACTTAACGAAAACTCCATGAGTAAAGTATTATGGTTTATCTTTCAAAATTGCTTCATAACGAATAGGTAATAAATGAGAACGGTGTCCAATCATATGAAATATTTTTCTGAGCTTTTCTTTTTACGTACACTTTGGTGTAGCCAACTGTTAACGTAACTTTAGTGTCGTAAAATATATCTATAAACTGAACTAAATTGTTTCAATATTCTCTACTCACGATCGCGAAATATTGTTAAAATCGTGATTAATGAATATCATATTTATAAAAAAAGTACCCAAGTGTGTGAAAGTGGTCAGTGTTATCAGATGAACGATGTCCGTAAAAGCATTAATCATAAGCTTTAAGCGAAAGGCAGATAACTAATATACAACTCTCGAAGCCATTTAATTTACATTTTTTTAATGCATTTATACAACAGGCTTGATGCAGCTTTATTAATTCCATATAATCAATAAAGAATAATGGTGAAAGTATGGTACCCTAATATACGAATCAGATTTATGATATCGCTTCTTGGAATTTTACGCAAAAAACAAATACGAAGATTGATAACTCGCATCTAATTAGAATCTAAGTAAGAATTGCCTATATTTAGTTCTTGAGATGCATAAAATTGATAAACAGATCTGAGATACGACCACACAATGAATGCCACACGATATGTAAGCTGAAAATCCTGAGTGCTCCTGAAGTAGATAGTATCTGGAAAGCCAATTAATAGTTAAACGTATTTCATATGAGCCAATGCATAGTCGAGTGTAATTGTATGCATAAAAAGTATTCTTTACGCTAACCTAAACTCCATAACTCTCCTAACCTTAGACCTCTTAACCCTAATCATAACTCTTAACCATGAAATAACTGTTAATTCTTAATTTTCGCCGAAATCGGTGATAGATTATAATTTCATTATTTTTTTAATAAATCATTTAATAACTAAATACGGTATTTTGATTAGCAGATAAATGGTCTGAAGTAGTCAACATATTATACTTTTACCGAAATATTCTTCATTAATTACTAAGTAACTATTCAATCGTCACTTGTCAAAACCAAATGCGAAAGATACGAAATGTGTTCAAGAGAAAAAAAAAATGAAATTTTCATTATTTTTATAGTTCCAACTAAAGACTACTTACCAAAGAGCTCAGATGATGTTTCCAAGTAAAAATAGTGTCATGAACTAAAAGAATATAATATTAATCTCAATTGAAGACAATGTGTAAATTCTATAAAATAAGTATTTTCTAGAAAAGCAATTCATTAATATGGTGACTTATGTAGTAAGACACCTTAAAATAACCATAATAGTAAACGTGAGACTAATGAAAATAAGTTAGATTGAATCATAAATTATTGTGTTAAGTTATTATTATTTTTTAAGTGATATTTGCTTATAATTTACTTTGATGTTTTGTGATAAATTTAACAATTCCATTAAGATAACACAAGATTTGACGACAATTTCACAAATTTATGAATCAGATAACGAAACATGATGATCAATATGAGTAAAATCAAGTCATTCATATCATTCAACGGTATGTATTAACATCACATATGTCAGTTATTGATAACACCTTGGTTAATAGAACACAAACATTAAAGTGAAGTTTATTAACCGATAGATACATTTTCTATTATCCCAACTACTGATGAAATATGTGTTCTCTGATCAACTAAACCAGTACTAGTAAATCACTTCAAACAATCTGTGACTACAGTAGAATAAGTGAATTGTGGTCAGCTGGACGATTCAGAACTCTAATGTTTTGATTTTTACACTATGATTCAAATCCAGTACCTGTCACTTCAAACGTCAACACGTTATCTGTTGAGTAACTGAGTCTAGAGATTCACTGACTCTGTTGATCAGTATGTTGCTATTATCACATTCATCCATTCTACAGAACATGGGTCGAGAATGTTTATATCGAGTCAATGCGTATAGGACGTGTCTGTACTAGAATCGCCTATGGAAATTCTGTCTATGTGATAATAAGTGTTTAATGTCAATGAATAATTTGTGACCTTTCCAGTTTTTGACGTTGTGTCGACAAGTAGATAGAAGTCACTCTACATTCCGATAATCAGTGATTCGGAGACGCAGTATTTACCTCATGATTCATGGTGATCTTATGGTATTCACGACGTTTCTTCAAACTGATTGTCACGTGTTCAAATACTCGTAATTATGTGATGTGTTACACCACGAGAAACACGTGTTTCAATCAAGTAGTTACAACTGACGTCGTACATGAATAAAATTGAGGAGAATCAGGGTTGCTCTGGTAAGTGAGTAATGTGTCTGGAAAATACTGTCATATATCACAATTAAGATATCACAGTCTACTTAATGCCACTTGTAATTATCGATAGTGATAAAGTGTGAACGTTGTGTGGATGGCGTGTGCGCTTTGAGCGATGTGGATCAGAGTGCTTCGAGTCGTGTATTTCATTATTGCTTATGAGAACCAACAGTAAAATATCGACCATGTGCTCACACTGATTATTGAAGTGCCACAGCTTTAGACGATGTGTAATTCGGTGAGATAAACAGTTTCCAGAGTAACAGTACATCAGTATGACGACGTTGTATGTAATGCACACTAAGGCAATCAACCAATAATGATGTGGTTGGAACTATTGATAATAAACTGTGTGTTGAATTATCCAATAATTCTTCATACATTCTGAGTCGGAAATCGACTACAAATTAGATTGATTTCTTCAAATGTTTCGTTCAGAATTTCACCATTCTTCTCTGCAAAATCGTTTGTCATGCTGATGAGAATTGCACATTTATTGGTAATGGAAATGTCTCTGTTGAGTTTTGAGATTAATAATCTAATCAATGGGACAAAAACAACCGATGCACGTGAATACGTGTCAGAATTATCAATAACAATGCTAACTTACCACTTCTGATTAATGACGTCAGTGATCATATTTAATATTATGACACACTGAATAGTAGTTACTTAGTCATTGTCAGTGGTTGTTTTTATTATTCACCCATTAAATTGCATGTGAATAGGACTCATTACTTGTGAGTTTTATGTTTGTGTAATTGTGAATCGCACAATATGGATGAAGATTCACATTTCTTGATCATTCCAACTGCATGCCAAAACTGAATAATCACTTTGTGCATGTACGTGTGTGTGTGTGTGTGCGTCAGATATTATTGAATTTATGTCTATTTTCGCACAGAAATGACGTCACCGCGGTATGCAACTGCATTTATTCAAAGGATAAATATATAGTCTAGTGTAAGATGATGTTAATTGTAATTCTTACATTTGAGCACATGAAATAAAATCTCTCATAGATTACACCACATCTCAGTCTCAAATAGACAATCAGTGAGGATGAAAACGCCCTGGATGGATGTTTTGTTGGTGTATGAAGCTGTTCAGCTGTACTTACCCAAGACCTCACAAGGATCGATCCCATGATGTTGAAACCTTGTTACGAAATTTTGATGCCTAGACTACTGACATGTTGCATTAAGTTATTTGTGCAATACTGTGTTTACTTGTATGTTGCACAAAATTCAAATTACCTCATATTCACTCTCCAATATTTGTGATTTGTTCAAGGTGTTGAAGATAGTAATATTTTCCATTATTTTCTTCTTATTTTCTGTTACTATGTCAAATTCAAACAAATTACTGAGCGATAACCAAACAACTCCACCCTATCACTGAATAAGAACGAATTCTGGTTCAGTAGATAATTTTTCATATTGATTTTATCATTTATTGACTGTGTACAGTCGTATTCATAAGATTTAAACTGACGTGACGTTGTTTTGAACAGTAGAAATTAGTTATATATTAACGTTTTTGAAAACCTTTGTTTCACAATCGGATTTTGTCACTGTCTAAATGTTGAATAACCCATGAGATGAAAACAATTTAATGTAGAGTTTTTATCCACATGTTGTTTAAGAAGAGTGCGTGGAGGAAATATTGTATATGGAAGTGGTCAATGAGTATGGAAAACTGGAAGTATCGATTTAACAACTGATTACTGAGTGTGGAAAACTAGCAGTGTCAGGCCTATGATGTACCTGGAGAATGTACATCTCAATCTGGTGACAAACATGTTTAGATGGAACCGTCTGTTTACCTTATAGTAGAATATCAAGGAAACGAAATTCTCTACTCTAATTTCAGTGTGTATAAACGTGACCCGAAACAGCTAGTACGCAGCAACTAGAAGGTCAATGAGGTTGGTGTTTTCGGCACAGATAACGATATGATGAGTTGTGGTGATATGTAATCCGGTACTCAGGATTATGAAAATTACATCATGATTGATGACTGATACAGTATCGATTCACCTATTTCATGTTGACCGCATTCAACTCCAGCTGAAATTAAAATATCAATTGTTCTCGGATTGTCAGCGTACCGTTTCATACGAGATTTACTTAACATAGTGAAGAGGTTTACTTAATGATACATTTTTGCTTTGTTCAGAACATTCACACACTTCCATTTGTCCAGTAGAATTCCTGATGGATACGTGTCATTCACTGAATAAAAGCAAGACCGTGCACGAATTTCTAAAATAATTTCACGATTGACATCATTTATGTTATGTTATCTAACAGAATCCATATGTGACACCATATTTTGTAATTGGCAGCAAACATACTGATTATATACGCACATATTGACTTCAGTTTAATAATTTCTCATTATTTTGTGAATAGTGAAAAGACTATTCACCTTACTAAACAGCGATGATTGAACAGTAAACTAGATAATGCTAATAATATGTGATTGGTAGTATTTATGTGAATTTCTGGTATGGAAGTACTGATTCAATGGAATTTAGAAGAGCAAACTAATGAGCGGATTGCTTTAGAAACCGTCAATAATTAATAGTCAGTCATCCTATTTGTTATTACTTAGTGATCAATCGATGTATGCGTACAGTGCACAGTGTATCAATAATGTACACTTTGAAAATTATTAAAGCGAACTGTTTTCAAGGTCAAATTCCACCGTATTTAAATTGCTAAAGTCACTCATCAGGTTAATGAATAGACTGATGATAATTTACCAAAGAACATTTTCTTTCCAACGAAGTTGGTTACTTAATTTGTACGATCGTATTTATGAAGGTTTCGGTAAACCTATGAGTGTATAGAAGAATAGAAAGAATTTACATTTTTTAGTGTTCTGTATCGTTAGTATCCAAAAATGGTTGCATTTTTCTAACCAACAAACTATTTTCGTCCTCTTATTCTTCTCTGATATCTAAATCGGTGTGCAACGCTCAATGAATACTTGAGATCTCAGAACACTTCACAATGTAACCGCTTTCTATCCTTCTGTGCACACATATGTTTTTAAAATCACAATCTATGCGATTGTATGGCATAAATGAATGATTTATTTGAGAAAACTCTTTTTCCCCGAATTTCCTTTGTTCTGTTGGATTTATTCGAATATATGTTAGTTTGAAATACAGTAGTCATCTTTTATTGCTTAATTCCACAATATACGTACTATTTATTCATGTTGATGTTCAGTTTGTTTTTTTATTGAATTAATTAATGAGTAAACCGTTTCTTCTAATTTCTCGTCAGTGTATTGTTACCACATTTTCCTAGTACACATGGAAATGCTCATTTTTTTCGTTTACTGTTAAAAGCCGAACATAAATCAAATTCCTTGAAAGCATTCCAAGCATTCTACTTCCTCGCTCTCATCGCTTTCATTGTGGGGCTCGTGCTATATGCAGTGACTATTTTCGTAGAACCTCGAAAAATCTTGAGCATTGGATTTTTCGTCGCGATTGTATTAGGATGTAAGTAATTTTTACAGGTATTGTTATAACAGTCTACGATACCATTGTAGCGATAACATGTTGAGACAATTGTGTTGTTCGTGGATTGATGATAGGTTTTAATTATTGCATTTACTTTGTTTTTCTAGTGACCGACTCTACTCATTCGACAGAAAAGCATTTGAGTGTTGTATTTTATTGACATTGACGAATTCTATATTCTCATGTGGATGTGCATAAGTTTCTGAACTTATCTTGAATTTTTATTCATAGAAATAGGGGCCTGAAATGTTGATTCATCATGTTAAGTACTTTAACCTGTTAATCTACTTCCTAATATAGTTATAAAACAAAGAAATATGACAAACCATTTCTCTTTATTAATTTGAAGACGTTTAAATAATAAAGTTATTTTAAGAACTCTGAATTTAAACTTGTTTCCTTTGCTTTCCATTGAACAACGTAACTAAATTATAATCTTTTAAAGATAACTATAGAAACAGCTAATATTAGTTTATCCATACAAATTATCCTCATATGCCTTGTGGGACAATAATAAATGAACACTGGGTTACGTGAAAGCCACAGCTCAAGCTTATGTAAGTATTTTCCTAATACTGCATTTGTATATATGCGACATTAACATTGATAAAGTCATATATTTGAATTATATGGGTCATTTAAATGAACAGTCGTTGATTTATTATGTTTTGCATAACATATATAATTGATTCATCAGTAATTTTGGGTAAAATCAGTAATATTAAAATCTATGGATAGTTTTATAATGCTTATTGAAATATGATAGTATCGGCTTTGATCACTGGACAAATAACATTGGTTACTACTCAGTGATTAGTCAGTTTACGAATCTCGGTCGTACCTAAATCATAGAGTCTCAAACTATGATACAGAGTGATGTGAGTTGGAATTGTACTGGAATAAGTAATCGTTTCATGATTCAAGATACATTCTTTTGACAAGCGTCATTATATCAAAGTCCATTAAATGGAGGCTCGTTTTTCCCTATTGGACTAAATCGAACAATCTAATGTTTGGCATCATTTGCATAATCTAGTTGTAAATTAGTTATAGATCTATATTGCATTCCGTAATTTACCACTTTTTCAAACATAATCTAAACATTTTAAAATACCAGAGTTCTTTTTAATAGAATATGAAAAACTACAGGATTATCATATATTCCAACTGTCAATAATACTTTTATTAAATAGGAAATTAAAATTAAGATTTCCCTTATAATGAAAATGAAATTGCTTCACTCTTACTTTGAACTAATGCAAACGTTTTAGGATAATATATTAGTACTTTTAAATGTTACGTAACTGACAACAGTGACAGATGTTATTCAAAATGAATAATAAGATAATTATTTCATCAATATTATTTTTCGAAAATGCGATAACATAAATAATTACTATTAAGTAAAGATAGGTGTTGGCTAGCAGTGGAATCCAGGATTTGCATTTCGTCCTATTTGGTACTCATCAACTAGATGTACCTAAATCTCCGAATTGATGTTCATTCCTGGGCTCGAACCCAGCAACGTTTGTTTCAAACGTCATCATGTCCAGGGTTCCACTGCTAGCCACTATCCATCCTTGCATATAATGCTTGTGAATTAAGACAGTATCGAGGCAATACGCATAGGATACATACATGCTAATAAGAGACTGATTAATTGCAGTCCTAAACATCAATAAGAAGTATCAAACAAACAATATCCAATGAGTTTACTGATTATTATTGTTATTGGTACGAATTTTTTAGAAGTAAAAATAGTAAATTTCTAATACAATTAATTATCCATTAAAGCTCTATAAGAAAAACTCATTTAAGTCATATATACGGCATTTAATTTTCTAATAGCCACAAACGAAATGAAGTCGAATGCAAGTTTTAACAATTCAGTGAATGTGTTACGAAAGTTTGAACTCATAATGGTTACATAATTATACTACTCAAATATACTGCTAACAGTGTCTTTAGTTTAGGTTAGACGTTTACTTTGAATAACATGGTAACAATAATGAATGTTAGGGTTTCGTGGAGTAAAATGCTAAGTTACCAAAAGTTCGAATGAATTATATGCTGTGAAATGTCAACTGACTACTAACAAAGTCTATTAAGTAGGCTATTTACATTAATATAAAGCTGGACAAGGAACTGCGCTACAGATTAACTGTAAAACGTTCTTTTATTAAATTAGAGAAATTTGACCAAAATGCAATGATATGTAATCTGAACATGAAAAGTTGGTTCTTGAAGAAAAATCACGGTAAAATCTTTTAAAAATCAATCAGTAACTAGCAGCTAATAATGGATTCAATCAAACGAAAATGTATTGTCCAACTGAATTCCATAAGATTTCTCTTGAAGTTTGCTGAAAATGACGTCTTAAAACGTTTACGTTTATTGAATTCATCACTACTTTCAACATAGCCATACGCTTAGCATTGTGATTAAAAAGCTTCCTGATACTATTAACAGCAGTATTCTACATAACAAATTCGCCATTCTAAATATTATTTTACATATGTTCAAATTTTCGCGCGATTTCGTGGATTAGTTAAGGTTAGACATCAACACCGTTAGATGCCGACTCAATAATCTAGATTCTAAACGTCCGCATGAGAGACAGAATGCCTTGAGTTTGAGTCCCACGAGCAGGATCGTGGATGCGCATTACTGAGGAGTCCCACAATAGGACGAAACGGCCGTCCAGTGTTTCCAGGTTTTCAATGGTGGTCTAAACACTAATCGGTTAATGGTTTCAATAAAAAAGTTCAAATTTTCCCTTAAATAAAATATTTTATTTCTTGTATTGTGATATAGGCAGATAATTCTAATTACTGAGCCTGGTATACACTAATAAGCCGTTCTTGTCACTTATTTTCTCCGCGCTCCCATAAATAACTCATATTTCAGATAATAGATACTTCTGTTAAGTTTGTGAATGATATTTCAATGTATATCCCTGTAACTTTTTCTCTTACATGGTTATAAAATGCTTGATTGTCAAACTGATACCTTTGGCCTTGATAATATAAATAATTCATCCTATGAATTAGTAACGGCTTTTTAATACGAAATATACCGTGTTATCCCTTATAGTGAATTATTTTTAATTGTAATTTCTATTCGTTTCATCATGTTATCATAAAATAAAAAGATTTCCTTAGTTGCTCAGTTAAGGTAGATCAGCGAGTTTCTCATTGAGAAATTACCAAGTGCAAATTTGTAGAACGTTTTTCTCCAAGCATCTGGAGTAAATTTATCTTGATGGCATTAGGTGGAGTAAAACAAACACGTGCTTTTTGGATAGGAAACATTTGTTGGCATCTAAATTAAACTATCTCACTTCTACTTTTGTTAATCAACATAGATTTTTATCATTCAAAAGCTGATGATCGTCGGAAGCAAACCTTCTTGCCATTATTCATGTCATTTGTTTACGGCACATAGTGAATTAAATTTATTTCTGTGTTGTAGGAAGTTTGACCTCCTAGTTTAGGTCATTAATTTGAACTGGTCTCTGTTATTTGAGTAATAATGTGATTTATTATATTTGTTCGACACTCCATTCAATCAGTTACAGTATCGGTTATATACAGTTTTCAAAAGGACTTATTAATGTTTAACCAAGTTAGAGAGATAAAAATACCAAGACGGCCGATCTTATTGTCACACTATTCATTTAAAATCTCCAATATATCCGGAAATACTGTTCAATATTCTGCATTGAATGATCGTTAAGATTTGAGATTGATCTAAGAAGAATAGGTAATGTTCTACTTCATCAAAGTAATCCATAATGTAACAGCAAGCTGTTTGAATATAGTGAGAAATATGAACATTTAGAGAGTAAACATAATAGTTTTTAAGCTAGTATTTCAAACGAGGGATCAGTACTATAAAGTTAGTGATAATAGACTACTAATTTTCTATATCGTGCTCAGAAGTGTTATTTAGTACGAGGATTTAGAAAAGATAATTTATAATAGACACTTTAATTTCTAATTAATTTGTACCATGAACTTAATAATTCCTATGTAAATAAACTCATTGTTCATTTTTCCCTTTCCTTATTTTGAGTATTAGCTATATTAGCTGTGTAAATAAATACTATTGTAAAAAATACGCGGAGGAAGAAATAACACCAATACTAGTATGGTCTGTTGTTTACGCTATGATGCTTGTTGTGATAATATTTGAAAAAATGGACACATAAATACATCTTTATGTCTTATAAATTAGACAGTACTTTCCAAATATCGACCATTTGTCTTTCAGTACATTAACTTTAGAATTCATCCCTTTCGTCCAGTCAAAGGCTGATGTTTGAAAATGTTACAAATCGTACATGTTGGGGTTCAGAATAGTGATGATAGAATAAGAACAGATGTAACAGATTAATTGTTAATCTATTCGATACTTTAACGAAGCATTTGCCTTTCACTAAGTCAGTACTTGCTGATATGATTTTTGGTTTCACCCTAGAGTTTTTAGGAAAACGACTTGGTTTAACGAATATTTTGAAGCATGTCATTTGTCAAAAATTGATATTCGTGTTTCATTACACTGTATCTCCTACCTTATTACTTTTGTCAGGTCATAAAAGTATTTTAGATCAATTTCAAGATGAAATAACGCTCGTTAATATCAATTGGTTCTCTATATTTTCATGATATATGTTAGATGTAACACACTATGACAAGTCAATTATCGAAGCAAAATACTGAGGTCCCTTACTCAAACATAATTACGTGGTTTGAGATTTGACATTACCTCAAATAGAAACATTGAATCTCAGTCATCTCATAAATTAATCAATAAAAAATGATTTTTAACTTTAATTGTGATATTAATCAATGATAGTCAACCATGAAGTTCTGATTTTGACCGACATTGACAAAAATAGTAATAAGATAAACATGGGTTTTAACAAAGGCATACATTTTGACGCATGAATAGTCAGTTCTTATAATTTGCATCATGGACACATCCTAGTCAGACAACCATCGAAAATTAGCTAGGACTAGACGGCCATTTCGTTCTAATATGGAGATTGTCATCATACTCATGAGCATACCTAAGATCGAACCTTCAGGTCTCGACGAGAGCGCTTAACCTATTGACCACTGAGCCTCTATCCATTGGTTTACCTGATTGTGCAGTATCGCGAATTGGTTTAAGTTAATCATATACACCGCAGGATGCTGGCAAGACGGTCTGCAGGTTAAGTACTTGCTGAGAGTCCAGAAGTTCCCAAGTTCTATCCAAGGCAAGGGCGTCGATATGCCCTAACGAGGAGTTCCGTAATAAGGCAAAACAGCTAGCTAGTCCTTATCAACTTTCAATAGTTATCTTACTAGGTTCAGTTGATGATGTCAGCTTTGAAAGTCAATAATCTTCACAAGTGCTCTATAGTAATTAAAAATTATTTTTGTTGATTAAATCATTTATATTTTTGAATATATGGTAGTTTAGTGTAGAAAATAAAATCTTTTTGTTTTTTTTTCTGTAAAATTAATCATCAATTTTAATAATTGTAATTAATCTAATTGTCGTTCAAGACAAGGAACAACTGCAATTAAAAATGTTAGGAAAGTAATTGCACTTCCAGCTAATAAACATGTTGATGGATGAGGTATTTTTCTGGTTCCATAAAATTGTGAATTAATATTAGCCAATGTTGCTGCAGTCATTGCTAAAATAACTGAAATAAATAAGAACAATGAATGAATAAACAAATTAGTACTGACAGATATACATTTTTAGTGTAAGGTTTTAAGGAGATTATAGAATTTGTATAGATTTTATAACACACGACTCAATGGTCTAGAAGTGAGCGTTCTTAAGAGAAACTAAGGGTCTTAGATTTGATTCCTTGATGTGGATTGTGGAGAAACACTTCTGAAGAGCCCTGTGATCGGATGAAATGTCCACATAGTGCCTCCAGGTTTTTAATAGTAATCTAAGATCAGTTCATAATCTGAGATCTAGAAATTATGCATTTCACCAAAGATATCTTTTGTTTTGCAAATTCTACATGAATCTGATACATTTATATCAGATGAAATAAAAACCCGTCTATACAGACATAGAGTTGGGCATCAGACTGAATCTATATCGTGTTCAAATGTTTGATTTTCTCAATCACAACTTACTTCAATATACTGTGTTATGCTACCAAAAGCAAGTGAAAAAAATTTTGATTAAAAGATATAAGTAACAAAGATACAAATTCAATAGTTTCCAATCGTTTAAGTGATCGCTTTATTGTCACTTACGATATATTGGTTTTCAATTGCTGATGTATCAATAAATAATCAATGAGCTGTCACATAAAATCAGGAAAATCATAGATAATTTAACATAAGAAATAGACTGAAATAGAATTTTTCTAATATTTCATTTTATGCTGTTCGTATCACTAAGTAATTAAGATTATATCTGGAACTTTTATTGCTAAATATTATTGGTTAGAGAGTGGATAACTAACAAGAGTCAGTCGTTTGACGCCGAACCCTAGTTTAAGATGATAAGATGCACACAATATAGATGGATTTCGTCGTTCGCAATAAATTCTTTGGATAGCGTAATGCTCCTCTAATTCACATTACGTAAGCATTGTTATATGTAATAAAATACTTTAGTAGTATCAAAATATGGTAACTTGTTGAGTTACTTTCGAATAAAATTTTCTAATCGCATAAATCAAATTCATACTTTTTCTGTTAGGTTTGATAAAATATATTTCTTATGTAAGTGAGCTGAGATGTGAACCTGAACAAAGTATAAGATTTTATTAGCTAGAAAACCGTGATGAAAGTTAGCGAGATAGTCGCTCACGCGATTAATATGATTACCTCTGTACCAACCCAAATTATTTATCGTTTTTTATAGCAAGATAAAGACTTACACTATTTAAATTATTATTACATTTGTATTTACGGTGACAAAATTCATAGTATCGGTATATTCATTGGAATTAATTGTACTGTTATTCCATGAACGAAATTACCACTGGCAGATACTGACTATCTGTGTATAATCTCTGAGAATCGGTAAAATGAAAGTACTTTAGATATAAATTAAACAGTCTGTGATTTTGTGAGCTACGATGGTGTGATCAGAAAAATGTAATTTACAAAGTGTTTTACTTTAGGAATTTAACATTAAAATGAAGATCTAGCGCAGAAACAAAGTAAAATAGTAACAAAGAATACAACCAATAAATCGATGTAACCTCAGTAAATTTGTTGATTAATTACTGAACAAAGAAACTGCTACACGTAAACTTTGTCCTGTTATATCTTCAACATCTGACTTGTTTTAATGCCGATTAATATACAATCAGAATTATAATGTCAAATTTCATTTTGTTCAAATTGAGATCAATAAATAAACTTTTACATTTCAATCACCTTTATATCACAAGTTGAGATGCTTTCTTAATTCATAAGACTATGTAAATGTCTTGGTTCAACAATTCGTATTCATGATGTTAGATGGATGGACAAATTCAAATCATAGTGATCAGGAATCATAATAATAATTTATATTTAGAAATTTACAACAGACTACGAACCAGTTTACGAACGTTACTAGATTGATAGAAATTGTTGGATAATACTTAGTTTACATCATCTGGATAAATACAAATTTCGGGTAATTTCTTCTAGGATATATTTAGATTAACAAATTTTGGAAAATGAATCTGATGGAGTATATAAAAGGCCGACTGAAATAGTGTTGTAGTATAACATTTGATGTTTACTTACAGTTCAAAATAAAAGTGGCTACCAGGACTCAGTAGCTAAGTGGATAACGCGATGGTGTTTGAAACAAACGGTACTGAGTTCGAATCCCAGAGTGAACATCAACTCTGAGATACAGGTACATCTAGCTGACGAGTCCCAAATAAGATGAAATGCGAGTCCTGGATTCCACTGCTAACCACTATCCATCCTTGCATATAATTCTTGTGAATTAAAACAGTATCGAGGCAATACGCACAGTATGCACATATGTCAATAACAGACTGGTCAATTGCAGTCCTAAATATCAATGAGAAGATTCAAGTGAATTAAAATACAGGATCGACTAAAATAAAATTGTCTTTAGTTTCTAAGTGATTCATTGGATACTTTTTGTATGAAAAAAGGTATACACTCTCCATATATTGTACTTGAAAGCTTCTTAGCAATAAAACCATCTATATGCTTATTCACATCAATTTACTGTATCCGTTCACCTATTTAGGTCGTGGGCAAGTTGAGAGATACTCTCGAATACAATCAAGTATGACAACGCAAAATTTAGGTTAATTATGATGTCTAATTGTGGTACAATTTCATATTTGAATATCTAGTAACTTCTTACATTTAAACTAAACTCGAGAGAATAATACCAATACAAAAAATTCCAGATTGTAGGCTTCAAATATTACTACACTTGTGTGAGGCTGAAATACCATAGTTACTAATTGAGGTAAGGTTAACATTTTTTTGAGCCAGTAAAATATCACAGAAATTGACCATCATTCCACATTGAAATATTGAGCTAATTAGTGAATTCTAATCAAAATAATTGAATAACAGTGTATTTTACTACAGAACATAAAAATCAATATTCAATTATCAAAACTGTACTAATTTAGATTATTTTCATTATCTTTCATTAAAAGTCATTTAAGGACAATTTAATTAATTTAAAATACATAGAAAATATGATTAATTAACGATACACTTACAACTTAGAATTATGAGACCAAATAAACATTTTGTACATAATTTTTGATATTTATTAATTATGAAAAATTGTATCACATCAATTATCATTGCAATTAGAATTGTTCCAATTGCAAGTATATTGAATATTTGTTGGGCTAAATCTTTAGCTGATTGATTTTTTGCTGAATATTTGAGGGAAAGAAAAAGAAAAAAAAACGAATAAAATGGTCATGCTTTTTTTCTTTTGAAAAAAAGAAAAATAGAGGATTTTAAAAATACAATTAAAGGTTTTGTTTTTATTTTTTATTATTTATGAAAATGATGAAAATAGTTGTGTGTTGTAGTGTTATACAAAAGCCTTCAAGGACGTATACTAAGGTTTATTGAAGCCTTGGCTATACGGAAACTGAAACCCCCTTTATGTGTTGAAAAACAATTTGTCCTTACACTTAACCTACCCTGGTAATACTGATTCATTATCCAGAGTGGTAATCACGTTTATTTTTGTGTACTTTAATACTTTTTCCTTTGTTATGACTTAACCTTAACCTGTCTAGTTGACCTTTTAATTTCATATATAAATGCTCTTAACAAGTATATGTGTGATCAGATAGTTCGAAATGTATTGAGATAATATATCACATAATTCTGATAAACTTCGTCTTCTCAATGCATTATCGAAATTAAATATTTCTGTTGTTTATTTTATGGATCGACTTTTTGATCTCCTTATGAATGTCACCAACAAGAAGCCACTAGTCTGGCACGCAAGAGTGATAGGTCCTAGGTTCGAATCTCGTGAGGCGGGGTCGTGGATGCGCACTGGTGAGGAGTCCCACGATAGGATGAAACGGCTGTCCAGCGCTTTTAGGTTTTTCATGGTGATCTAGCTTAAATTGGCTCATGATCTGAACTACTAAAATTACTGTTAAAAACAGTTAATAAAATTTAGATCAGTGGCTATTTAGACTCAAGAGTTCAGTGGATCTTGGGAGTTTGAAATGAAGGTAGTTAAATTCGAGTCACGGTGTGAATATCAATACTGGAATGCAAGTAAACCTGACTGATGAGTCCCGAATAGAACGAAATGTGCATTTGGGATTCCAATTTCCATATATGATAATACAGAACACTCTATGGAGAATTTTTAGAAACTGGACATAAGACTAACACTTCTTCATACACCACAACCTATTGTTTAATCCAATTATCAGAGTTTCACTCTGATAACTTGGTAATTCAAAGTTATCCAACGGTCGGATGTTCAGGTTGTTTGGACAACTGTAAGTTATAATAATGTGTAGATATTTGAAGCAAAATATGCTTTATTTATCACTTACCGACTATCGATTGACAAACAATTTGTCTTGGTTGCTAACATTAATATATAGATTTCTATATTCTTCTCGTCTTTCTTAATATAAGTTTTTAAGGATCAATTATACTAATCATCAATGTGCATATGCCACGACTTAATTAAATCAGATGAAATAGAGTTAAATGGCTGGAATTATTTTCAACTATTCCATATGTACATATATCGCAGTTTGACACTCAGAGTGAATGACACAATCATAGTAACAGATGTTAAAACGAAATCTTTATTGATTATTACTCTCTATTATGTTGTATTCATCCATGGAATAAATGGAAAAGTGACCTAATATCTTCGATAAGATAACCTGAGTGAACATAAAAAGATTACAGGTAAGCCCAAATAATAAGTTTATTTCATTTTCCCGATATTACATTCCCACATTAAAATAACGTTGTTCTGTTAGTCAAAGCATTAATCTGTTTGGTACTGCAAATCAGTATGGCACTCATATCTACTGAATGTTTAACAAGTTGTACAAAGAAGAGCTTCAGTTTGTTTTGATAAAAACAAATAAAATACAGCTTATCCAAACATTTACATGTTCTGAATGTTAGATATTACTCAACTTATGATATGTACATACACTGAATTCTGGAATTATTTTACAGTTTAACTTTTCAGTTTAGTATTGTGATGTGAGGTACTTATATCTACATAAGTATTATATGATGATGATCAGGAATATAATGTATTTCAGTAGAAGATTGAGAAGGAAACGATGAGAAAGGAAAGTAATTGGTATGAAAATCCACGAAAAGTGAAATCTGAGACGATTGATTGATATATTTGCAAATTAACTACATACTGTATGGTCCTCGGATTTTAGTGAGATACTCTGTAATTTCGTGTTCAATTACATTCTATTGTTCTCACTCGTGTTCTCATTCGCTACAGCATAAGCTCTCATTTGGACATTTAGAAAATAAATCAAAAGCGAGATAAGAAATTATTTTCTTTTCGTTTCAATTAGTTTTACATCATGACATTACACTAATATATAAGTATTTCAATAGTTGAAATCATGAATCAATTGAAGCTAGACCACCATGGAAAACCTGGAAGCACTGGACGGCCGTTTCGTCCTAGTATGGGACTCCTCAGCAGTGCGCATCCACGATCCCGCCCCCCGCGGGATTCGAACCCAGGACCTATCAGTCTCGCGCCAGGTGCTTAACCAAGAATAGTAAAATTGTCGCTAATTAAATGGTAGTAGGCTAGATAACAATACCATAAAATCAAAAGCGTTTGTTAAAATAACTGTGAATGATTGACTAAGAAATTAGAAGCTACATTAAAATAAAATAAACTTTTGTTAATCAAAATTACACCTGTAACAGTCTATTTTAATGTAAATATGGTTTAAAAACAAGAAAATACGAACCGAACTTTCATAGTGTTATTTAAATAAATCAATTTTTACATAAGTTTTGGCCCTACTGACAGAGTACTCTAAATGAATTTATTGTTTTAGTTGTAATCCACCCTACTATGATAATTTGCCCGAAAATTGGAAAAGATCGTTATGTAAAAAGAATTCATCGATATTTAAAATGTAGGATCTAATGACTATTAAGTAGTGACCAGTGTCACGTTTGTCTAGTCCTTTAAGCTGATCCAATTCAATCTATCAAGTTATAACCTAACCAACAGTTTAAATGAATCAACATCGTGAGAGTTATATTGCGATGTTAGCTGGTTAGATGTAGTCGGTAGGAAATCCTGGACATAGGTTACGTACTATCCCGCAATTTTAAGGAAAGTTTAACTGAAATTTTCTAGAAATTGAGAATTACTGTGGGATTCTAACGTACATTATCCGGTTTCACTGTCTGAGACGTTACCACTGACCTATTTAGGTTGCTACTGGATTCCTATAGAAATGGGATATTTACAATTGACCGATCGCTAAGCAGTGACCAATGTCATACCAGAGGTGTAAATATCAAAAGATTTGTAGATTCACGCACAAGTAATGTCGTATATCAAATGGTTGTATAACCAATGCGTAACGTGATCATTCATTGAAATCACATGATAAAAAATACCATACATAATTTACAATGCTAATTACATAAGTATTGGATAGTTTAAATGTTCTGTTGATTTATGTAGTCATGTAGACCAGAATGGTTTTGGTATTAATTAATGCAAAAAAATACAACCTGATACACCGAAATGATTAAGTTAAAACCATACTCGCAAAAGAAAGATATTGTATTCTTTTTTTTATGAGAAGCAGTTTTTGTGAAAAAAACAAGTTTCAGTTCATAAATTAAACGTAGCAAGATAAACCGAGAAAACCAGAAAACTTTAAAACGTTGTTTTATCTTAGTGTTGAAGTCGAGAGTAAAAAGCATGTACTACGTTAACGGGAATCAAACCCAATGTTCTATTAATGGTCTACAAATGAACATTAATATTTGTTATTGTTGAAAGTATATATGTAACAGCCTAAGTGTGACGAAAATCTTGAAAATTATGTAAGACATTTTTGCATAAATCTACTGCATTATCAGATAGAAATCTGACAATTTCTAGACTATTTTTGTTTCCGGTGAAAAAAAGTATTTCACTCAGAAAACCTTATATTAGAGATTGTATTGAATGATTAAAAATGTAATTAGTTTCTTTCTTGCAGTGGTCACCGATCAATGTTACGGCATTAAAATGTCCTCCCCAAACCTATTGCCGATCTGTGACGAAAACCATATTCAAAAAAATAAGTTCTTTTCATAAAGAAGTACATAATTATGATTACCATAATACAATAATAACAAGTTTATGTAAGATTCTTTCAAGTGATCTGTTAGAGTGATCAGTTGTAATTATCATATAAGTCTACTCGTTATACTGCAGCATTTTAACCATCAGTTTGGCATTAATGCTGACAAAATGATAAAGTTGAGTGTTTTAAAAATATCTCTCGACATTGATCGGTTTGTAAGAAACTTAAATTATATAAATTAACCAATAAGTCAATTGCATTATCTCAAGTTTACCATAAAATCTTATTGAGAATAACTTAACTCAGGCTATTCGTCATAGATTTTCAAAGTGAATTTATTAGTTTTTCAGTACCTTTCAGTCAAGCGTCAAAAAATAAAGTTTTTCTGGAGGGCGGATAAATTATAACCTCAAACTTAAACTACCTACTTTGGTCACTGCCTATATCACAGTCATCTAAGTGATAGTGATCTCATAATGGTAACTTAAGGACATCTTGAATATTTCTACTTGTCAATCAAACAATACATGTATTTAACTTGCGTATACCATCTAATAACTAATAGAAATACTACTTTATCATATAATAATTCTGATGTGAAAACTGCGAAGGAGTCTATATGCATAAATATTACTCTGTTGATTGATCGCTTTTAATTATACAGACAGTGACAGCAATTATCTTGTATTTACATAATATCTCATTGACAACTTAAAAACAATACAACATAAGGAGTTTGGTCAAAATTACATGAATTCATATGAGCTGGTTGAGATTCTTACTAAATGCCAACGAAATATCACATAACAGTTTCAGCAAAGTAGAATGCATCCCGGTGCTGTTTGGTAAGTGGAGTTTTCACAGTATATTTACTGCTTTTTCACTGTTGGCAGATGTTCACCAACGTGGTCTTAAACCTAGTGGGTTCATTAGGTGAAGTAAGTACCAAATCTTGTTTGTGTAAATAGATTTTCAAACTGCACATCTGTATCTAGTTGATTTATTTTATTTCCATAGTCGCAAAATCTAGGGACGAGCGACAAAGCCTCTACTTACACTATGTCTAAGTTAACACTAGAAAAGTTATGAACGTACCGCTCAGTGTCCATAGGAACAGCACCGGCATGTTGCACATATGCTTAGGAAAGACAACTCTCTAGTTCTAATGAACAAAGCCGATTACATTAACAAAATTAACTCGATTTTAAATGATCCAACTAAATTTCAAAAACTCAACGACGTGAAGGAGATAAATATGAAGGCAGAAAAATTGCTGACTAATTCACTTAAGGAATTTAAAAAAAAAGGTATACTTACTCCAAACATACATGACTCACTTAAACTCACGGGGTCGAACACACCGCGACTATATGGTTTGCCCAAAAATCACAAGACAGGTCTTCCTCTTCGCCCCATTTTAGATATTGATAATCCGCCCTATCATAAAACTGCAAAGTGGCTAGTTCGAATCCTAGACTCCTTACACAAACTAGTCGTCAACAGAAGCGTGAAAGATGTCTTCTTCTAAAGTGGAACATATGAGCTTATATGGGAAACGTATGATGTCTTTAGATGTTGCTTCCCTGTTCACCAATGTACCTTTAACAGAGACTATTGACTTTGTGTGCCAACAACAACATGAAAAACAAATCAATATTCGAATTCCTAAGGTTAGTTTCAAAGAATTACTTTTGAAATGTACAATGAATGTCCATTTTGTCTTTAATAACACATATTATAGACAAATTTATAGTATAGCGGTGGGTTCACCTCTAGGTCCTATCCTTGTGGATTTTTTTTGCGAAACTAGAAAATGGACCTCTCAAAGTGGTTATCAGTAAGCTTGACTTCTACTTTTGTTACGTTGATGACACTTTCACTATTGCCGATCAGAACATTAGAAAAGAAGAACTATTAAAACTATTTAACAACAAACATCCAGCAATTAAATTTACATGTGAAGAGGAAATAGAAAATAAACTACTTTTCCTTGACGTTTTGTTAAATAGAAAAGAAAATGGTTCTATGAGCAGAAATGTGTATAGAAAAGTTTTTCATCAAGCCAATACACACATTTCTTCAGCTTTGTATTTCTTCATTATAAGAGAAACTTAGTTAAATATCTGGCTGTTAAAGCTATTAAGATATGCTCAGTCGACACAATTGATAAGGAACCAGAGCTCATTCATAATATGCTGATTGAAATGGGATATTCACAGGGATTCCTGAAGAAACACTTTAGTGTTCGATCTCGCCTCTTACACATAGCAGAAGCTGTAGGAATTCAAGCCAACAATCCAAGTCTTTGTGTTCATAAGATATTTGTAACACCCTTATCTTTCCCTTGGCCTTAATAAATGAATTTTTCCGTTATTCTCTTCGTTTATTGTTTTTTTTCTTCACTCCCTACCACCATTTTATTTTATTTTCTCTCAAATATACGTTTCACGGTTCAATTATCTGAACACTTCTTATTACATCATCTTATAATTTCTTATAAATGTTATCACACTGTCTATATTTTTTCTAACCACTGACCTATTTCCGATTATGTAACATTGATTTAAGCCTTTATTATTTTTATCAAAACTAGTACACCTGTCATCCTACTATCAATTTGTACTTTTCACTTATTATGTAATCGTTTTCATTGTTATCGTTGACTCATAAACGACCTTGATTGGTTTAAATAATTTCGTATATGCATATAAATATTACTGTATATTAGAGTAAAGCCTGATGAGGATCTAATCGAAAACATTGTTCGCTTATATATGTTGTTCTGAATGTCGTTTTACTTACTGACATTCGACCAATTAGAGGAAGGCGATGTTTAAAAGATAAAGAAGAGAACTTAAGAAGTTTAACTTATGAATAAGCTTTATCTAAATATCTTCCTAGTAAAACAAGCACTAAATATGAATTGTAAAATATCTTTACTTTAGCGTTTGTTGTGACTAAGCGTTTAGACCGTTCTGCGCTTAAATTGTTCAGTTATTAAGATTAGTGTTAAATAAAAATGTCAAACTAAGTTTGCGGAAATTAGCTTAACTTTTTTATTGAAATCGTGAACCGATTGATGTTAGATCACCATTGAAAACCTGGAAGCACTGGATGGCCGTTTCATCCTATTGTGGGACTCCTCAGCCATACTTGCATTCGTAGTAAAATAATACGCATGTTACTACATAATCTAACTAAACCATATAAGGAACTAAAGAAGCCTCATTGTTTAATGGAACAGGTGAAAATATTTGTACTAAGATGGATTGGAACTAATAATCATCAATTGTTTGAGACTTTAAATTTTATCCCTCATTATTCATTTGTTAAACGACAATTAACTCATTGTCATACTGTTTCGGTTGAATACTTCGTGCCAAAATATTAATTTTAGTTTTATGATGTGTATTCCCTTATGTCGTCACAAAAAAGGTAAATTTTAAAACTGATTCACTAATAACCACTTATTCAATGGTATTATAGTCACTACGTTCTCTAAAAATTTAAATGGAATATTCAGTTTATAAAACTCTATGGTTTATTCATATATACACATAAAAATACACAGCACCAGTGTGGCCTACATACACAAACTTTTAACTGGTTTCAAAAGTTTTTTTAATAATGTAGCTAAACATTATGCCAAGCACTGTATAGCACGTGTTACTTATCTGAATGGTTCATACGTAGGACCGCAAACATGCCGTCCATACTAGATGCATAAAATAGTCTGAGATTACTGAGATCGAACAAACATAACTTAGCTAATATAATACACTCTAGCTCACAAATAAATGGATTAATACTATTTCATATGACTCTCCTCTTTGATATATTTTCTTTTTTCGGATCAGAAAAAGTGGGGGAAAACTCCTACACATAAGCCTCATGCTAATTAGTCCTTGCTAGAAAGATTTACCTGTAATCTTATGGGAAATGATCCTCCTAGCGGGAATCGAACCCCAATCAATTTTTTTCACCCTGTATCGAATCATGTAGACTAGTGACCAGAATGGAACGTGATCAATACAATTTGAACATCACTTAGGATTAGAAAAACATGACATTTGTCTTTACTCAAAGATCAATCAATTAATATATAAATATAATATGCCTTATCCTGGCAAATCAACTTACTTAAATTCATGCCAAATTAATAAAAAAAACAGGCTATATGTAAGTAGGAAGACACAATTCTACTTTTAAAATTAGAATTTGACTAATTAATTGATTAAATGAAATACACTTACCAAATAAATTATCATCCATGATAAGAGATGTGGCTAGAAAGTATAAAGATAGAAATAATGCTACTAATAAAATGTAATACGGTAATCTAACAAAGTGTTCTCCATGTTTATGTTGTCCGTAATGATTGCGATGTTGATGGCGAGTATCAGAAAGATGCTCTGATTGTAATGATGACGATTTACTCTGCATTTTCATTATATAGATATGTATAAAACTCAAAAATTAATTCGTTTGGAGGTATTCATTCACACCATAGTATTAAAAATTCAATAATATAGTTATTCATCGATTTAACATTACAAGTTATCCAATCACAATTATCAATATAGAATGTATGTGTATAAGCATGTGTATTGCCCTATTTGTAAATGAGAAACGAAACATAAAGGTGACCAATATAACTTAATCATTTTAGTGAATTATATCACAGACACTATAACAATAATCAAACTTTATATATGAAACAAATATGATAATTATGAATAAAATGTGTTTGGCCTGGAAAACATATTAGACACTTTTACATCTCTTTTCTTAAAAGAAACACATTCATTTCTTTTAATGGTTGTGAAAATCAACTTTAAATTGACTTTTTAAATCGTTAAGCTAAATATCCAGTCTATTTTCAATGATAAACAAAAGTTAAACTGTGATTTCATCGTCTATATAAGTTAAATATTCTATTGAAAAAATAAGAGAACAAAAGCATCATATCACTCATTTGTCAATAAAAATTACTTAACGATCGAGAATCTGAAGAAAGATGGCAAACCGAAATCAAATTTATAAAAAACAATCAACCACTTGATGAGCATAGGAAGGGTGAAGAAGAAATTTAAAGTGTGGAGGTGATAATAACGAGTAATTAAAATTAAGGAGATGGAAAATAATAAAAAGATGTATTAACAATCAAATTGCCGTTTTCGAAAATCACGTTTTAGAGAAATTCCGTTTTGAAAAGGTGAATTGCTCATGTCTCTGATGTGCAAAAGTTATCAAGTTGCTCTCTTCCTAAACTAGATTATTCGACTGGATAAATGATTCTATCAAATTGAGCAAGGGAAGCCGAGTAACCAGAGTCCATAAGTAGTTCTAATATTGAACTGCTGATTGCTTACAATTATCTTTCGAAAGCCATGCAGGATTATGTTCGGAGGTGCGTTTGATAAGCACTCGCTTTATGTGGGAAATTTTACCTACTCCACATGAGCAAATGAACTAATCAATACACTTTGAAGAAACAGTGGTTTATTTTTAACATAATGCGAATAATGGAGAGACGATGCAAAGCTTGATCTCTGCAAACTTGATGACGCCTCAAAAGTCAGAATACTTCTAAGAAAACTTGAGACTATGGAACATGAACGCTATAGTAACTTCATTCTCCCGAAGAGTCCGCGAGACTTTAGTTTTGATGAAACAGTTAAAACTCTGTCTCAAATCTTTGGAGAACAATCATCTCTATTCAATGTCCGTTACCAATGCTTGAAGATAACGAAAGAACCGGGAGATGATTGGGTGAAACATGCAGGAATTGTGAACCAAGAATGTGAGAGGTTCAAATTGCCTTCCGTGACTGAAGACCAGTTTAAATGTCTAGTATTTGTCTGTATCCTGCATTCACCCGGAGATGCTGACATCCGAACAAGAATCCTAAACAAGCTCGAACATTGTCCTAACATGACCCTACAAGAAGTAGCTACCGAATGTCAAAGGTTAGTGAATTCGAAGCATGATACCTCGATGGTAGAGAACAGTAACTGGTTCCCTTATGTCAATGCACTTGAGAGGAAAGTCTCACAAGGTTCCAGCACGCAGAATTATCGTGATGACAGCGACAAATCATCACCCCCATGCTTGTTATGTGGCGGTTGGCACTTCAAAAAGTTTTGTCCGTTTAAAAATCATCGTTGTACTATGTGTTCCAGAAAAGAGCACAAAGAAAGTCATTGCAAAACCCGAAAACGCCGTCAACAGTAAATGTATTCTAAAAGGTTCAACCCGGAAACAGCTAAAGTAACGGTAGCTCTTCACCAAGCCGGCTCCCATACCCGCAGAAAGTATGTTTCTCTCAAGATTAATAGGTATGATGCCCGTTTACAATTAAACACAGCCTTCAGATATAACGCTTACACGAAGGAGAACGTGGGAGATAATTGGGAGACCGCGGATATATTCAACTCATCAACCAGCCCATAGTGAGTCTGGGGGAATTCTAAACATTGCTGGTGAAATTCATTGTGAAGTCACAGTCAAAGAGTTTACAGAAAAGGGTGTAATATTTCTAACAGACCGTCCATCGCTCGACTTATTGAGGCTTGATTAGATAGAAAGGTTGAATTTAAAAGACCGCCCCATAAACTCGATCTGCAACAACTTCAGTACGTCGAAAGTTGAGGACACATCTAAAAGAGCACTACTGAAACGGGAAGGAGATGGGACAAGTCAGCCTAACCCTATTGTCCCAGATGGAAAATCCTCTGCTAAAGCGATGTTCGGGAGAAGCATCCGAACTATATTCGACGTCATGTTACCACCTAAACCAGTGGATGGACGCAGACAAAATCAGAATATCCGTAGTTTTAACGTCGTCAAATCATACATTGGGGAAAATTGTTGGGAATCGGGAGTCATTGAAAAGAGAATGAGGAATGTTTTGTACAAAGTGCGTGGGACTTTCAAAATGTGGATTGGACACACTAATCAAATACACAGAAATGAAATTCAGAACTCAATTCTAATTTCAATGAAAATTTAATTGATTGATGAGAAGTATTGAACTTATCCTGTATGACATTGAGGTGGGTGTTTTCATCATAAATAATAAAACGTATTCCATATCTCTTTTATAATTGCAGCCGTCAGTGATTGGTTGAAGTACTGTACTATTAAGACTGGTGATGAAACGGTCTTCTAAGAAGGGCCGAGTGGTTAACCTATGTCTACGCTGTCAGTTTGTCTGTAAAACTCAATATTGAATCTAAACTGAACTTTGAAGGTAAGAGCATTTCTCTTAGTGTTTTAAAAAGCCAATACCAAGTCTTTTTTCAACATAATCACAAACGAAATAAATGATCTCTGTTAAAGGAACATCTGTGAAAGTGAAGCAACATCTAATTATATCATTTTCATCCTGATAATATTGATATCAACAATTGAATGGACAATGTGATATGAGTCTAGTGCACTATTTTTTAATGCTGGACTTGAATCGCATTTAAAAATCTACAACTAGGTGTCAAACAGTTGATGAAACACCAAAGACCAACAAACGCCGCCTTTGGAAGTAGGTGGGATCTGTGTCAGATATCGGAGAGCCTATAAACTATCAAAATTGGACTGCTTGTTTTCAAATAAGTAAAATTTCCATATCTGCTCCTCCATATATAGCAGCGATTACTGTGCAGTTTATTAGCTATCTACAAAACTGTAGGGCCAGTGAAATGTCGATGAGCTCTAGCCATATCATCTGGCAGTTGATTCAGTGAACATCGAACAGATCGTCATCCCTGTCAAGGTCAAAGAACAACTATGCTCATCAGTTAATCGTACCCAATGAACTGGTCCATGTGGGGGTGGTCGAACTCTCGCTTATACTTATCCTAACCAATATATTTCCGTAATAACGTCCTTTAGGTTGTGCGGTCCTCAAAACGTACATAATATTTTGATACGTCGAAGGGGTAATCCACGTTAGGTTCTGACTCTACTAATTCCATGTTTCAAGCAAACCCGAATGGCTGAAGCCTTTGTATTGTGAGTTAGAATTTCATTTAGTATATCACACTGCTATCAAGTTAACTAATGGTTTACGTTACAAGATCCTGGTCAGATGGCACATGGTTTGGAGAAGATAAGGATATACAGCAGATAAGAGAATATGAAAGAAGAGTTTAGTGTTGCGAAATTTCATTCAAGTCCACAGTGTTGTCATTCCCATTCTCTTCAAACGAGACGATAATCTCGTAAACCAAGTACAAAGACGACTGATCAGTCTAAAACATAAATTTTACGAGGACAAACTCCAACACCTGAGATTACTTTCATTGAGCTACAGAAGAACAAGAGGCGATCTGATAATGGCACTCACATGTAAATCACCATCTCCCTCTTGTACCAGCATTGTCTGATGCATGTTTGATAAATTAACATGCATATCATCACCTCATATCAGTAACTGATATCCATGTCCCTTATTATCATTATTTCCTGTATTATTTTTCAATTCCGTCTTCCTACACATTACAAATTAAGTGAATTATTTACTTATTTTTGAGACAATTTTCTTCTCTCAACACTCAAATTATCATTTTGTTAATTTACATTGCAGCCAACTAGCCTCCTGCCAGGAAATGTGATAACGGCTGGTATCCAGAATCCCCACTTTCCTAAGATAAATGCACTCACTCAACTACAAGATGTACAGACCCGCAAACAACTGTCACACTGACTAGAATTAGTGCAGTCGAGTAGTTAGACTACCACCCATAGCACGTAACAGAATACCCAGAATCGTACCGAAACAACAGGAAGTAAGTGTAAAGAAATAGATCAGTTGGTACAAGCTCATGACGAAGATACTGAGTATATTTGCAGATAGCAAACCACTTAGAGAGAGAGGCTTAGGTGATGTCCCTGGTCTTGAACATAAAAGTCATGGGATAATGCATCTTACAATAAGACATATTTATCTCAAACATATTTAGTGTTGCTCGTGTATACCGAGACAGAAGCTTGACAAGATAAGCCTAGCGGTAAAAAGTAACTCATGTAAGGTTTCTAAGTAGTACGATAGCGTCAAATTCCACCCAATAGTTGAATAAGTCAAGTTAATGATCGCAGCATTTGGTAAACGGCCTGGACATGAAACCCAACATGGTAATCGTTATCTACTAACATTAAACGCGAAAAATCATCTCCATGCCTCACAACCACACAGCAACGTAAACCTGAACAGTACACCTTCTGTATTGTTACTCTGCAAGGATAAATTGATGGATGAATCTGCAGGGTCAGCGAAATTTCACTGAGCCCTAGCCAAATCATCCGGCAGTTAAGTCTTTGGATATCAAGCAAATCATCGATCCTTGTCAAGGTCAAGTATTACCAACGCGCATCTGTTAATCGTACACCATGGACTGACCCATGCGTAGTGGTCTTACTTTCGCTTGTATCTACTTTAACTAATATATTTCTGTAATAATGTCCTGTGTGTTATACAGTCTTAAAAGCATCTATGGCACCTTGATACGTCAATGGGGTAGTCCACGTAAGGTGCTGACCATGAGGTGTGACTTCGACGTTAGCTGGTTCGTCACACCATTTCCGTCTAACTCGAGTAGGCCTCTGATCACTTGACATAGATCATCTACGTTGGCGATCTACAAATCTTGTCATCTAAAATCATAACTTCGATCAGTTAGAACAACGGATCGTGACTATGTAGTATCTCAGCTATCATCCATTGTAAACATGAATCAAGGACATATGTCTTTGCATGATTCCAAGCATGAACGACGAGATTACTAGTCCGAGATTCATTAACTTTGTGGATTGAGTGATACATATTAGTGAACATCTTCATCAGTTCTTCATTCTCTGTGGGACTTTGCATGCTGTGCACTGCACGGAAAACCAAATCCATTATTCAGTTCCCTGTTCAACAATCGCTATATTGAAATGAATATGACTGTTATAGTAATGCACACTTAAGTCTAAGAATGAAATCTTTGGCATAGGCATACAAAATATGGCTACACAGCAACATATAGTCATTGAAATACTCACAAGCACATCGTGCACACAGTATCAATCACACATATTATTCCGTTGTCGTAGCAGAGGATGTTTTCTCCAGCTACCACTTCGTGTTTTATTCTCCTAACCCATTTGTGACAACAGCTACAATTCCAGCTGAGAAAACTGTAGGCCCGTTCAAAAGAATTTGAAACTGATAACACTTGTAACCAAATTTCGTACCTCAAGATTTGAGGAACGTTGAAGACGCTTGCGTTGCATGAACTCAAACCTAGGTCAGCGTCCGTCCTACTAAAATCTTCGCAGAACACAACGTCTTCGCATCGTTGTCGCCTGTTCGCGTCGTGGTGGTGTGCGCTTGCCTGAGACCGTCAGATACGACTAGCTGGAACAGTGTAAAACTTCAAAATAAAGTTGTTGTGATTTGTTACCTAGACAACTTTGTTGATCTGATGAGTCGAGTAGATATACATAACTCCTGAAAACGAGTTGTAAAATGCTGTTTGCTTTCAGTGACTACAGTAAATCATAGATATATTCCGAATTTCGGAATACTTCTACTTCTGTGTTTAAAGTGACGCACTGTAAAATAGCTTTTATACGTCTAGTGTCCAAGATCAATTAATGAGAGCGTACTATTGATAACCTCGATACAACTGTGACGGTATTTCGGTGACACAACGATAGTTTGATGTAAGTCTTTTTATGAGTTAATTGCAGTAACCAGGGTCATATCTAGCATACACACAAATATACGTAAGAATTATTTGGTAAATTGCTGGTTTAAGAATCTGGGATTTAGTCATTTCTACCACAGACATGTAAGTCTAACACAATTACTAGTCCGTAGGTTACTTAAATATATGAGTGTTGTTGACAAAATATCATTCTATGTTGACAATAGCACAGTACTACATCACTACACTCCACATTTTTCAGAATGATGAACTCTGATGTGTTCCAGAAACTGCACAAAGTAACATGAACATATAACCGTATATATATTTATTGGATATTGGATAACTGTACAGCGGTAAACACACCAGGCGCGCTGCGGTAAGATATGTTTTGTGCTATTCAAGATTTGGTCACTGATACAACTGAGAGTAGAATGTTCTTCTCTCTAGTTATCTTTCGTGATATAAATAAGCTCTTTGATTGCTCTTCTGCGACAAAAACATCACTTGGCTTTGTGTTCAGGTGGCATTTCTCGATAACTTCTCAGCGATCGTCGGGATCTCATCACTATTATGCATCAGCTGATAGGCATGCTTGTCCAACCTGTGATTGTTCAACTGATTCTGTCAATGACGTTGAACAGGCTGTCGTATATATATATATATATATATATATATATATATACAACTCAGTTTCAGTTTGGAAAGGACAGGAGGCTTGATGGCCTGTCTTAGTCCTCGTGGATGTTCTCAGAGCTATCAAGGACAGGTGTAAATTCTTGATCTTCACAGCAAGCAATCAAGGGGGTTTTGTCATCTGATAGCCTGTGGTTGCGGGGTATTCATATAACTTCAACTATTATACATAATTAGCTGTCTTAATGGGAACACCGACTTCGATTTTGAAGTATCCATTAGGTCATTATGAATACACTCTGCACATTAATTACGCCACAGCTCGAGCGGAATTTCGCTTTATGGTTCATCGCATAGCAGTGGTTTGTCCAGCTATTTCTTTCGTAACATTATGCGAAGTTAGATCTCAAATTCGAGAACCTTTTCCTGTCTAAAAGTAATGTGTGGTGAAATAAAATTTGAACTCGCTAAGAAGTGGATTATTGCAGTGATATGCTTATTATTCGATCAAACTCGTCTAAGGATAATTTGCTGCACATATTTTCTTAGATTTTCACCCATTCGATTCTACCGTATATTCTCTTTTGTTGCAGATACGACTGTATGTATCAGTTTAAAGAATTCAAAAATAAGTCAAAGTCCATTATCCAGGCCATAGATTTTTTTGTTGGGCTTTTGCTTTACTTTCTAATGTTTCGAAATTCTTACTGATTTTGCTACTTTGTCTTCAAGCTAGCTGACAACGGAAAAGCATTAGGTTTACTAATGCAGCATAACTGCTCCTGGTTTTCTTGATGTCGAACAACTATTTAATGAGTTTTCACGATGATACCATACACTTTGCATTCTGGGATAATTTAATTCAACAACTTTACTGCCTTATATGTGGAGTTTTTGGTGTGACGACTGTTTTACTAGAAATTTTATTATAATCGTATTATCAATCAAAGTCCTATAATTCCCTGATAAGAATATCTATTTAGACTCACACGACTTGAGGTCATCATGTTCTTTTTTGTCTTTTGATTTTTTTAGTATCTTATTTGACGAGACAAAAGCAACTTGTCCTACAAATTTTCAGGATAGAATTAGACAACCGAGAGATCATATAATGAAAAGTGCGATGTTCCTTGGCAAACTGAGACCATTCCTCAAATCACGCTTTGTAATCCTACGAGAATTTAGCGACAGTTCTGAAAAAGTTCCCTTTTATAGCACGAAACCAAGGTTGTTTTTATTTTGCGTTTATTTTTATATATAATATTTTAATAAGAAACGAACAAGTAAGAGATTTCAGAGTGCAGTTTTCTGTTTGTTCAAAACAGTAGTTTTATCCAGGAAGGTTATACCACCGATTGTAAGTAACCAATATTGAACGAATTCGGTAGCTTAACAGCCATATCCTAGCAATAGCTCTCTGTGTTGTCCTACACTGGATTTTGAAGTCATCAGTAACTGATAGAACTGAACATATTCTTCAACCACCTGTGTCCACCTTCACAACCGTAACTATTTAAATACTTAAACTAGATGAACCACTTTACTATAATTCGACGTCTTAGCAGATTTCCAGTCTGAGATTTAAATTTGCAATTCATACTTTATTTATATATTGCAGACTTGCCCTTCGTTTCTTAACCACGAACCTGCCCTTTTCAGGTTTATGTACAGGGATTACATTGAGCGAGATTTTGAAGGAGAAAAGAAAGGCCAGTTACTAATGACTTTTTTCTGGGCTTGGATTACTTATTTCCTCATTAACCATTCTGAAGAATTAACTGTAAGTGTGGTATATTTTTAACCCTTTTTTCCAGGGCCATGCAGCACTCCCTGACCCTAAGACGTTTACTGACGATGAACTAGGAGTTTTATAAAAGTTTAGATATGTAACATGCATAAGCATTAGTGAAATATAGTATACACTTGATATTATGAGAACCAATTTCGTCAATTATTACTTATTTGACGCGTATGATTTGGAGTTCTACCGAAATCTTAGATAATACTACTCACGACTCATTAATGATAGTTCATTTGTGAAAAACGTATGACGTCACACTTTTAGTGTTTAGTTGGTAGCTCGTGTGCACATATTCTTATAAGTATCGGAATTATCAAATCACTATTTACCACCATGAAGTTACTGAACTTTAGAAGTGTATCTTTATGTAGACTAAATACCTATATCCAAGCCCAAAAGTAGACAAAATGAGACAAAAAGCTTATCAGTATTTATTGATTGTGAGTCGTGTAGTGATTTGGAACTGTTTTATCTTCTGAAGTTGTGGGATTTTAAATTGGACCAGACTTTTGTGGCCCGAGATCTGACTACAGTTAGATCGGACAAATGGTTGTTATTGAATGATTGCTGTCATGTCGGCTATCCTCGTATACAATTATCGACTTAATTCATGTTATTGAATAACGAAATTAAATAAGCCAAATACGAGAACGAATTTCGAATAAATATATTTCATACAATCGTTGATCCAGACAAACGAGCTGAGAAACGAAATGACACGCGGTGAAGACAAGTGAGCCAACTCGATTTAATCAATATTTATAGCCAGATAAAAATAAGCTACAGATATGTAATGAGTAGGATAAGATGTGCACATGCATACACCCATTTAAAAACAGAATAAATAAACCAAGTGATAAGGTCAAAATGTGGTTTAAGAAGATTGAATAGACTGGCTTGTTCAGAAGCACATGACGTTACACTACCCCCACAAGACTAGTCACAATGTCAAGTAGAGCTAACAATCATAGTAGTGCTTACAAGTTCAGTGGTTCCTGGTTCACAGAGCCGTTAACTCAGCTCAATAGGTTATTATATGGACTTAACCAAAATCGTCCTTTTAATTGCACTTGGTTCTAGTTGTCTAAATTCGTATTTCTGTGAAATAATCTACACATCAAAATAAACCCCTCCTTATAACTGGTTTTGATAGTTGATGACTCCTACGTCTGTTTGTATAATTATCATGTTATAACTTTTTAATCTAGTTGTGTTCGTGGCATATCCTAAGTTGAAGCGGGGTATACCTGCTCTCAGTGTTAGCAGTCACGAACAGTTTTCTTGCTGCAAATGACAAGTAACTAATCGCTTGTTTTTATGAGACCAGTTCTTCACACGTCACACTTCCTCTATTTCGAGAAAGGTACTGTATATTTATCACCTCGTCTAATTCTCTTTAGTCTTAAGTTAAAAAAGTGATAAAACCGTATATTTTCAAGGAGCTCTAATAAGTGGTTAAGGACTAGCCTGGTAGCTACGGTAACATGGCATTCACATGTAATGAGACTGCTTATGTAGTATTAATGTCGACCTTGAGGGGAAGTTGTTCACATGGGGTTACTGGTATCGACTTTATGGATGATATGACACGGCTAGCCAAATCTTGGCTTGTAAAGGTTCATTTAGCTGCGATGCTTCCAAAGATAATGTCGCAGCTTCGAATTTAGATTGTACAATTTGAGACATTGCTATACAGGTTAGGAATTCTGGAAGCTTAGACTTGACGATTGAGTTGATCTTCCTAATACTACCCGTTTTCACTGTTAACATTAAAATGACTGGTAGCCAACTACATATTGCATACTTTTGTGTACATATAATTGATTACTTTGAGTTACTGATCGTATGAACTTCGTCCTATCATTACAGCTGTCATCGTTATTGTACTGATTTTTTCAAACACAACTAAAATCTAATTGCCAATATTCCTATGCGTCAGTGTAAACAGTAAATTTTAAATGCTGTCTTAGGTCAGTCGTTAAGTAAGCTATTAGAATTGGCAATATGAATCGTAAACATATGTCGTTTTATTTGTGAGTAGCATTAGTATACATAGTATTATAATTAGTACGAGAAGTATACTTAATCGGTTTATTATTGTAAGTATCTTCAATTATTTTGGTAAGTAGTATCACAAAACACTAACATTAGTCATGTTTGTAGCAGAAGTGGAATTAGCAAGCAGTGACTGTGCCATGAGTAGTGTGTGTAATATATGCGCATTAGTAGTACAATAACTATAGATTATTCCGTTATTAACTAGTATGAAGGTAGCACTAAACATTGTAATATAGCTAGCACGAGAAATGTAAAATAAAGGGATATAAAATCGGCTGACTATCGTAAGTACCTTCAATAGTGTGTGTAAAAAGTGTCACTAAACAAGTAACATTATTTGTGTTCGTAGCAGAAGTAGAATTAGCAGTGCAAGTAATATGTGCATCATTGTTAGTTCAAGAAGTATAGGTTGTTTCATTATTGATTAGTATATAAAGTATAAGTAGCAACTGCATTGTAAATTGTATGTGGTACAATAATACAGGTATTTTGTGTAGCACTAACATCATGTGTATCATGAGTTGCATAAGGAGTATAAGTATCACATGTACTATGAGTTTTTTCAATAATATAGGTAAGTACCATTATTATCATTAATACTTTTGTAGCATACGTAACACTATTACTATAGGATGATTTAGCTGCTTGAGTAAATTTAAGTTTCTCAAGCATAAATAGCGTTAACAGCACAAGTCGCACCAGTGACATCCGCAATTCAAGTAGTGCACATATCACTACAATCTACGTGGTATTGGTAGTGTCAGTAACACAGGTAGCACGAGTAGGAAAACAACGATCGAGGGCAGCATTAATAGAATTGGCAGTATTATTTAAATAAGTAGTATAAGTCCTATGGGTAGTACTAGCTGTAAAAGTATTATTAATAGCATTCATGGTGTTAGTAATATAAGCATATGGAGTAGCAGTAGTAATACAAGTGGCAAACAGAGACGTTGCTAACTCAGACGAATCGGATCAGATTAAATTCATATTCGAGTCCGTAACATCACCATATATCCCATGATCAACAAATAGACTATCCACATTGCCCCCCCCCATGGATCAATAAGGATACCCAAATTCTGTTGAAGCGTGGGAAATACTACAGAGACTTATTCTTATCAACAGGACACGAATCATTTGAGTGTGAATACAGAAAAATCCGGAATATATGTAAAAACCCCATAGCGAGATGCAGCACTACCTACGACCGTTGGCAAATGATAGCCGTACTTGCCTGGAACGATTGTTTTAATACACTGAACGAAAAACAAAGCGTAGTGACGGTATTTCACCATTATTGTTACAAGCGAATTCAAATATACTAGCTAAGCTGAAACATTGTCAAACTAATTCAACGAAGTCTACTCTGCGGTTATTGATAACAATACTTGCCATAATCACATCACTGATATGCCAGTTATAGGACCTGTATATGTGACTGAGGGAACTATTCCTCAATTGATCATTAGCCTCAAACCTAGGAAAAAAACAGGACCTTGACGGGTTACATACACGAGTGGTCATCTCTCACTGAAATTATTTCAACGCCACTCTCAATACACTCTTCAAAATGGTTCTTTCCCACACTCAACTTCCTAGGGACTGAAAAGACGTTGTAGTTAGTTCTACAAATAAAGATGTTCAGAGACAAATCGCGTTTAACTACTGACCTGTCGATCCCACCAGAATAATAGTTAGGAAACATGAAAAAATAATTTGAGTTAAGTCACACAGAATCACACAATCTGACAACTCCCGAGCAACACGGATTTCGAAACAAGCATTCATGTCCGACGAATTTGATTATTGTAAGAAAGGATTAGATAGCAGCCCTAGATAACGGTAGATTTGAAAATGTGATATTCATACACATGTCGACTATCCTCGTTTATTTCATCAACTTGGATCGCGTTAGCGAGTAACCGAATTAAATAAGTTAAATACGAGATTGGAGTTTGAACACATATATTTCACACAATCGTCGATCAGAACAGACAATCAGAGAAACGCAGCGAAGAAGACAGAGCGAAGCCAAACGAATCGGAGAAGGTAAGTGAGCCAACTCAATTTAATCAAGCGTTACTCAATATCTATGGTCAAACAAAAAACAAGTTACAGATATATGATGAATGGGATAAGCAATCAACACATATGCGATCACATAAAGTCAGAATAAATAAGCCAATAAGTGATAAGGTCAAAATGTGGATTCAGAAGAATGAACAGACTGGTATGTCCAGAAACCAGAACAACCAAAGTGTGAACGATAATCAATGGGTCATGTTATGTGTGTTCACAAATTGGAATGGAAGGTCAAAGATTATGTTTTGTGAACGACAGTTTTACAGGTAATAATGGTAATGGCACAAATTGTAAAAATTGATGAGAAATGCAAGTAGTAACAAAACTAATTACAAAAAATTCTACTTCAGCTATCCCCAAATAGCCCTCCCAGAGTGTCAGGAGGAAACACTGGTATGCAAAATAAATGAAGGAGAAGAACCTATGTACTTAAAAACAAAATCAAATAGCTCATTAGTTTGAAAAAAACGTCTGCTTTCTAAAGTAACGCTGAAGAGGTATGTGGTTAAGTTTAACAACAAGTAGTAGAGTACAGTGTTACTTGAGTGTACTATAAGAAAATGTCATACTTATGTGATGTGAACCGGAAAACAAGAAGCCCTGACAAACTACGAAGGCTATTTTTCGGGACGTTATTTTATTTTATTCAAAGCTTGTAAAACACTGACATTTACTTTCGTCCTTAATCTATTCTACAGAACATAAGCTTTCGTTCGATGTATCATTCACTGCCATACCTTTTTCTGTTCCGAAGCCATTGTAATTTAAACATATTATTTTGCACCCTGTTTTCTACTCTAATTTCCAGCTTTGGACATAATTGTATTTTTCCTAATTATTGCACGTTGCGGTCGGGTTATTCACTTATTTATTCATGTACCTTTTTACACTAAAATCTGAATTCAGTGAATTCAGTTGAAATCAGGAATAGATCGTGTAGTGTTCCAGTTGTCTTGTCTTCTCTCATTCGTGTGCTTGCCCACCAATCAGGTGACAGAATAGTTTTCTTCTCTCTACCCCATCTCGAACTCACGCATACTAGTCTCAAGGTTAAGTCGATCAGTCTATCGCATCAAGGTCGAAATCTAGATTAGACAAGTATCCTCGGCACCAAAAGTGGGTAGACAAACCAAGGTCATAACATTATGTAAAAAGGAATACATAAGTATCGCAAAGACGCGGACAAATATTAAAATGATAGTATATGATTATGAGTAAATTAACAAGCGTGCATAAAAATAAACTCGAGGAAGCTCTAAGAAACTCAGAAAGAGCCGAAGATATTCCATCCAATCATCTTTTAGAAGAATATTCCAGAACATCTACGTGCAGCTTCCCAAATCTTTAGCGAACAGTCATCTTTGTTCAACATTTGTTACCAATGTTTTAAGTTAGCAAAAGTTGGAGACGATGACTGGATGTAGCTCGACACTCCTTCCGACATTACACTTATTAGCCGAAGAACCTGGAAGTCTATTGGAAAACCCCAGGAGCTCCCGACAACCCAGTTAGCACATAGTGCATCTGGAGGGAAATCAAATATTGTTCGAGAGGTATGTTGTACAGTTCCAAAAGGAAATGCAAAGACGAATGCGACATTATACCTCACAAATAGTCCAGGACTAGATTTGCTGGGTTTAGACCTAATAGAAACACTAAAGCTAGCAAACCATTACATTAATTGTATATGCAGTTGCGTGAGAACCAACAAACCAGCAAAGAATAATCTCAGGAACGTTGTTTAAAAAAACATAGTCAAGTGTTCACGGATGAACTGGGGGATGCAAAATGTGGAAGCATTACTAATTCTTACTCTGGGAGACACCCCAGTTTTTAGACCCAAACGTCCGGTAAATTATGCAGCGCTACCTATTTTTGAACAAGAATTAGAGAGCCCGTAAAACAGAATCATAGAACCTGTGAATTTTTCTTATTAGACAGCACCAATAGTGATTGTTAAGAAGCCTAATGGAAGTATCCAGCTACGTGCAGATTATTCCACTGGATTAAACGAAGCACTTGAAGCCCTGTACCATTACCAGAAAACTTATCAGAAGCTAATCTACAGATTCCGGAAGCCGAAGAGTGCAAGCATTACCTGACAATAAACACACACAAAGGTCTGTTCCGATATAACAGACTTCCGTTTGGAGTAAAGACCACCCCTTCAATCTTCCAACAAGTTATGGACATTATGCTAAAAGATATCCTTGGTACCGCGACCTATCTCGATGTTATACTAATCATGGGTACAGACTACTTATGGTTCTCAGACGCATAGCAGATTATTGTTTCGGATTACGTGCTGAAAAATGTGATTTCTACATGGAGCAAGTTCGCTATTTGGAATTCATAATCGACAAAAACGGAAGAAAACCTGATCCATAAAACGTCAAGGCTCCAACAACAGATGTATCAACTCTACGTCCCTTCTTGGGAACGGTTAGTCATTATGGTTTTTTAATTCCAAATCCACCTCGCCTCCGTGCCCCCTAAATTGGTTACTGAAAAAGGATATCAAATGTGTCTGGTCAACAGAATGTCGAGAAGCATTCCTAAAACTAAAACAGCTCCTATCATCAGAACTTCTGCTTACACATTATGATCCAGATCTTCCAATTTTGGTCGCAGCACATGCGTCAAATTACGGAATCGGAGCAGTGATTTCACATACCTACCCTGAAGGATCTGAGAAAGCAACTGTCCACGCTGCACAATCGCTGACTACGACAGAAAGGGACTACAGTCAGATAGAGAAAGAAGCCCTCTCCATCATATTCGCTGTAAAAATGTTTTACAAGATGCTATTTGGCAGACAGTTTACCTTACTAACAGACCATAAACCGCTACTGACAGTTTATGGATCCAAGAAGGCTATCCCTACATATACAGAAAAGTCTAAAGTGACGGGCCACTACAATGCTGGGCTATGATTTCAAGATAAAGTATCAACCGACAACGAATTTTGAACAGGCAGATGCCATCTCAAGATTGATTGGTTCCCATAAAAAACAAGAAGAGGTGCTCGTAGCTGTTACAGATGTTGAGGCTGAGGTTCAGTGTTGGCAGACGCAGTTTCCGGACTGTCGGTCACATTTGAAGAGATTAAACGAGCTAGTGAGCAGGATAATGCGTTGGAGATTGTTTGTTACTGTATACTCAACAAGCGGCCTTTATCTAGACTACATGGTGAGCTCTTATAATATTTCCGTCGACAAGATTCCTTAACAATTGTCGATTCAAGATTTATGTTTGGCCACAGTATCGTTATCCCCATAGATCTTCGACACCAAGTCCTCAAGCAGTTCCATAGCGGGCATTCGGGGATAATTATAATGGAGTCAGTTAGTCAGTCAGCTGCAACGTAGGACCAGGCATACATATGCATCGGTCCAAGTTGCCATACCGCATTAGCACAACAAGATGAACACCGGATTTGTAGGAGTGGTTAAGTCAATGGTGGTAATGTATAAAAGAAGGATTGCATATAAGGAAAGAATTAGTTCGTAGAAAGAAAGATTTGAAGTGATTTTAATCTCTTAGTTTAAGGGAAGACAGAGAGTGTATACACCGACGCCATTGTGATCGATTCTGAGCCATGTCACTAAGAGTCTCCAACCATTGGTTACGATAGTCACGCGGACCCCAACCAAGTAGTCTGCATCTACCAACATGGCTCAGACCAGAAGCTAGTGACTTCGAGCACTGATGCCACGTTTTGGTTTGGTCGCCCCTAACTTTCTTCCAATTATCCCTAACACCAGTGAGCATTGCGCGTCGTGCTAATCGGTGTTCAGGCATACGCAGCACGTGGCCCAACCAGCTCAGTCGATGAAGATTCACAACCTCATCAACTGATTTACCATCATTCCCTAATACCCTTCGTGTAACCTCACTATTACTTACCTGGTGATCCCAACAGATGCGAGCAATATTTCTAAGGCACCTGAGGTCAAATACTAGTAACTTACGAGTATCTTCTACTCTTAAAGGTCATGTTTCGCAGCCGTATAGTAGAAGGGAACGAACTGCCGCTCAGCATACTCGTCTCTTAATCGATAGACAGATATCTCGCCTTCGCCATAGGTGACGTAAGTTGGCAAAAGCCGAACGAGCTTTTCGAATCCGTGCTGAGATTTCGTCAGACACCAACCCATTAGGGCTGATCAGGCTTCCAAGATAAGCGAAGTTGTCAACGCGTTCGACTACTTCACTCCCTATCCTTAGTTCAGGTGTTGACGCAGATCAGTCTTGAAGCAACAACTTGCATTTAGAGGGAAAGAAGCGCATCCCAAACATTCTGGCATTGTTGCTCAGTGCTACCAAAAGACTCTGCATTTTATTAGCGTCTTCACCAAGCAGGACCATGTCATATGCGTATTCTAAGTCGATAAGTGGACCTCCAGGTAGGAGATCAATCCCCGAGAATTCAGTCGATGAGAGCGTTATTTCCATCACTAGATCTATGATGAAGTTAAACAGAAATGGAGAAAGTGGACAGCCTTGACTGACACCACTTGAGGTTGCAAAAGCAGATGACAGTTCGCCGTAAGCTCTCACTTGACTAGAGTAAAGAGCCTTCACGAGGTTTATGTACTTCTGAGGTACGCCTTCCAACGACAGACACTGCCATAGAATCTCGCGGTCTACGGAGTCAAATGCTGCTTTTAAGTCAAGGAAGACCACCATTGTCGGACGCCGATAAGTATGCCTGTGTTCTAGAACCTGACGAATGGTGAATATACGGTCTATGCATCCACGATCAGGTCTGAAGCCAGCTTGATTCTCTCGTGTTTGCAGTTCACGAGTCTTAGTTAGGCGTCCGATAATTATCGAGACTGGTATTTTAGATGCTATATTAGTTAAACTAATTCCTCTATGGTTATCACAGGATGATTTTGACCCTTTCTTATATATTGGGACAGTCTGTGATTGCGACTAGTCAGATGGGAATACGTCCAACTCCCAGATTTTAGCTAAAATATTAGTCAACCTAATCGCTAAAATCGGACCACCACCCTTAAATACCTCTGGAACCAATCCATCTGGACCAGCTGCCCTTCCTCTTTTCAGATTAACTATAACCTTTTGAACTTCAGCTAGAGTTGGGGAACCTGCTCCAATGCCCCATTCACACTGTCTCGGAATGGTGGGTAGTTGTAGAGTAGTTGAAGGCCAGCTGAACTGCTTCTATAAGTTTTCCGCCCATCGTTCTAAACGTCTGGACTGGGTGCAGATGAGAGTGTCGTCTTTTTCCGATATAGTCTCTCTCACACTTGACTTATTAATAGTTGATTATGAATACAGTGGTCTTGAGTGCTGTTAGAGGTATGAGGGTGGTTATCACTTCCCGGTTGCCCACACCGTGGAAGGGTTCTGCTGGAAGTGCCTGAAAAGGAAATTGGATTAGGGGTGGTCTTAGTGGCATCAGTGCTTGAAGTCACTAACTTCTGGTCTGAGCCATGTTGATAGATGCAGACTACTTGGTTGGGGTCCGCGAGACTATCGTAACCAATGGTTGGAGACTTAGTGACATGGCTCAGAATCGATCACAATGGCGTCGATGCATACACTCTCTGTCTTCCCTTAAACTAAGAGATTAAAATTGCTTCATATCTTTCTTCCTGTACTACAACGATCAGGGGCAGCATTAATAGAATTGGCAGTATTATTTAAATAAGTAGTATAAGTCCTATGGGTAGTACTAGCTGTAAAAGTATTATTAATAGCATTCATGGTGTTAGTAATATAAGCATATGGAGTAGCAGTAGTAATACAAGTGGCAAACAGAGACGTTGCTAACTCAGACGAATCGGATCAGATTAAATTCATATTCGAGTCCGTAACATCACCATATATCCCATGATCAACAAATAGACTATCCACATTGCCCCCCCCCCATGGATCAATAAGGATACCCAAATTCTGTTGAAGCGTGGGAAATACTACAGAGACTTATTCTTATCAACAGGACACGAATCATTTGAGTGTGAATACAGAAAAATCCGGAATATATGTAAAAACCCCATACCGAGATGCAGCACTACCTACGACCGTTGGCAAATGATAGCCGTACTTGCCTGGAACGATTGTTTTAATACACTGAACGAAAAACAAAGCGTAGTGACGGTATTTCACCATTATTGTTACAAGCGAATTCAAATATACTAGCTAAGCTGAGACATTGTCAAACTAATTCAACGAAGTCTACTCTGCGGTTATTGATAACAATACTTGCCATAATCACATCACTGATATGCCAGTTATAGGACCTGTATATGTGACTGAGGGAACTATTCCTCAATTGATCATTAGCCTCAAACCTAGGAAAAAAACAGGACCTTGACGGGTTACATACACGAGTGGTCATCTCTCACTGAAATTATTTCAACGCCACTCTCAATACACTCTTCAAAATGGTTCTTTCCCACACTCAACTTCCTAGGGACTGAAAAGACGTTGTAGTTAGTTCTACAAATAAAGATGTTCAGAGACAAATCGCGTTTAACTACTGACCTGTCGATCCCACCAGAATAATAGTTAGGAAACATGAAAAAATAATTTGAGTTAAGTCACACAGAATCACACAATCTGACAACTCCCGAGCAACACGGATTTCGAAACAAGCATTCATGTCCGACGAATTTGATTATTGTAAGAAAGGATTAGATAGCAGCCCTAGATAACGGTAGATTTGAAAATGTGATATTCATACACATGTCGACTATCCTCGTTTATTTCATCAACTTGGATCGCGTTAGCGAGTAACCGAATTAAATAAGTTAAATACGAGATTGGAGTTTGAATACATATATTTCACACAATCGTCGATCAGAACAGACAATCAGAGAAACGCAGCGAAGAAGACAGAGCGAAGCCAAACGAATCGGAGAAGGTAAGTGAGCCAACTCAATTTAATCAAGCGTTACTCAATATCTATGGTCAAACAAAAAACAAGTTACAGATATATGATGAATGGGATAAGCAATCAACACATATGCGATCACATAAAGTCAGAATAAATAAGCCAATAAGTGATAAGGTCAAAATGTGGATTCAGAAGAATGAACAGACTGGTATGTCCAGAAACCAGAACAACCAAAGTGTGAACGATAATCAATGGGTCATGTTATGTGTGTTCACAAATTGGAATGGAAGGTCAAAGATTATGTTTTGTGAACGACAGTTTTACAGGTAATAATGGTAATGGCACAAATTGTAAAAATTGATGAGAAATGCAAGTAGTAACAAAACTAATTACAAAAAATTCTACTTCAGCTATCCCCAAATAGCCCTCCCAGAGTGTCAGGAGGAAACACTGGTATGCAAAATAAATGAAGGAGAAGAACCTATGTACTTAAAAACAAAATCAAATAGCTCATTAGTTTGAAAAAAACGTCTGCTTTCTAAAGTAACGCTGAAGAGGTATGTGGTTAAGTTTAACAACAAGTAGTAGAGTACAGTGTTACTTGAGTGTACTATAAGAAAATGTCATACTTATGTGATGTGAACCGGAAAACAAGAAGCCCTGACAAACTACGAAGGCTATTTTTCGGGACGTTATTTTATTTTATTCAAAGCTTGTAAAACACTGACATTTACTTTCGTCCTTAATCTATTCTACAGAACATAAGCTTTCGTTCGATGTATCATTCACTGCCATACCTTTTTCTGTTCCGAAGCCATTGTAATTTAAACATATTATTTTGCACCCTGTTTTCTACTCTAATTTCCAGCTTTGGACATAATTGTATTTTTCCTAATTATTGCACGTTGCGGTCGGGTTATTCACTTATTTATTCATGTACCTTTTTACACTAAAATCTGAATTCAGTGAATTCAGTTGAAATCAGGAATAGATCGAGTAGTGTTCCAGTTGTCTTGTCTTCTCTCATTCGTGTGCTTGCCCACCAATCAGGTGACAGAATAGTTTTCTTCTCTCTACCCCATCTCGAACTCACGCATACTAGTCTCAAGGTTAAGCCGATCAGTCTATCGCATCAAGGTCGAAATCTAGATTAGACAAGTATCCTCGGCACCAAAAGTGGGTAGACAAACCAAGGTCATAACATTATGTAAAAAGGAATACATAAGTATCGCAAAGACGCGGACAAATATTAAAATGATAGTATATGATTATGAGTAAATTAACAAGCGTGCATAAAAATAAACTCGAGGAAGCTCTAAGAAACTCAGAAAGAGCCGAAGATATTCCATCCAATCATCTTTTAGAAGAATATTCCAGAACATCTACGTGCAGCTTCCCAAATCTTTAGCGAACAGTCATCTTTGTTCAACATTTGTTACCAATGTTTTAAGTTAGCAAAAGTTGGAGACGATGACTGGATGTAGCTCGACACTCCTTCCGACATTACACTTATTAGCCGAAGAACCTGGAAGTCTATTGGAAAACCCCAGGAGCTCCCGACAACCCAGTTAGCACATAGTGCATCTGGAGGGAAATCAAATATTGTTCGAGAGGTATGTTGTACAGTTCCAAAAGGAAATGCAAAGACGAATGCGACATTATACCTCACAAATAGTCCAGGACTAGATTTGCTGGGTTTAGACCTAATAGAAACACTAAAGCTAGCAAACCATTACATTAATTGTATATGCAGTTGCGTGAGAACCAACAAACCAGCAAAGAATAATCTCAGGAACGTTGTTTTAAAAAACATAGTCAAGTGTTCACGGATGAACTGGGGGATGCAAAATGTGGAAGCATTACTAATTCTTACTCTGGGAGACACCCCAGTTTTTAGACCCAAACGTCCGGTAAATTATGCAGCGCTACCTATTTTTGAACAAGAATTAGAGAGCCCGTAAAACAGAATCATAGAACCTGTGAATTTTTCTTATTAGACAGCACCAATAGTGATTGTTAAGAAGCCTAATGGAAGTATCCAGCTACGTGCAGATTATTCCACTGGATTAAACGAAGCACTTGAAGCCCTGTACCATTACCAGAAAACTTATCAGAAGCTAATCTACAGATTCCGGAAGCCGAAGAGTGCAAGCATTACCTGACAATAAACACACACAAAGGTCTGTTCCGATATAACAGACTTCCGTTTGGAGTAAAGACCACCCCTTCAATCTTCCAACAAGTTATGGACATTATGCTAAAAGATATCCTTGGTACCGCGACCTATCTCGATGATATACTAATCATGGGTACAGACTACTTATGGTTCTCAGACGCATAGCAGATTATTGTTTCGGATTACGTGCTGAAAAATGTGATTTCTACATGGAGCAAGTTCGCTATTTGGAATTCATAATCGACAAAAACGGAAGAAAACCTGATCCATAAAACGTCAAGGCTCCAACAACAGATGTATCAACTCTACGTCCCTTCTTGGGAACGGTTAGTCATTATGGTTTTTTAATTCCAAATCCACCTCGCCTCCGTGCCCCCTAAATTGGTTACTGAAAAAGGATATCAAATGTGTCTGGTCAACAGAATGTCGAGAAGCATTCCTAAAACTAAAACAGCTCCTATCATCAGAACTTCTGCTTACACATTATGATCCAGATCTTCCAATTTTGGTCGCAGCACATGCGTCAAATTACGGAATCGGAGCAGTGATTTCACATACCTACCCTGAAGGATCTGAGAAAGCAACTGTCCACGCTGCACAATCGCTGACTACGACAGAAAGGGACTACAGTCAGATAGAGAAAGAAGCCCTCTCCATCATATTCGCTGTAAAAATGTTTTACAAGATGCTATTTGGCAGACAGTTTACCTTACTAACAGACCATAAACCGCTACTGACAGTTTATGGATCCAAGAAGGCTATCCCTACATATACAGAAAAGTCTAAAGTGACGGGCCACTACAATGCTGGGCTATGATTTCAAGATAAAGTATCAACCGACAACGAATTTTGAACAGGCAGATGCCATCTCAAGATTGATTGGTTCCCATAAAAAACAAGAAGAGGTGCTCGTAGCTGTTACAGATGTTGAGGCTGAGGTTCAGTGTTGGCAGACGCAGTTTCCGGACTGTCGGTCACATTTGAAGAGATTAAACGAGCTAGTGAGCAGGATAATGCGTTGGAGATTGTTTGTTACTGTATACTCAACAAGCGGCCTTTATCTAGACTACATGGTGAGCTCTTATAATATTTCCGTCGACAAGATTCCTTAACAATTGTCGATTCAAGATTTATGTTTGGCCACAGTATCGTTATCCCCATAGATCTTCGACACCAAGTCCTCAAGCAGTTCCATAGCGGGCATTCGGGGATAATTATAATGGAGTCAGTTAGTCAGTCAGCTGCAACGTAGGACCAGGCATACATATGCATCGGTCCAAGTTGCCATACCGCATTAGCACAACAAGATGAACACCGGATTTGTAGGAGTGGTTAAGTCAATGGTGGTAATGTATAAAAGAAGGATTGCATATAAGGAAAGAATTAGTTCGTAGAAAGAAAGATTTGAAGTGATTTTAATCTCTTAGTTTAAGGGAAGACAGAGAGTGTATACACCGACGCCATTGTGATCGATTCTGAGCCATGTCACTAAGAGTCTCCAACCATTGGTTACGATAGTCACGCGGACCCCAACCAAGTAGTCTGCATCTACCAACATGGCTCAGACCAGAAGCTAGTGACTTCGAGCACTGATGCCACGTTTTGGTTTGGTCGCCCCTAACTTTCTTCCAATTATCCCTAACACCAGTGAGCATTGCGCGTCGTGCTAATCGGTGTTCAGGCATACGCAGCACGTGGCCCAACCAGCTCAGTCGATGAAGATTCACAACCTCATCAACTGATTTACCATCATTCCCTAATACCCTTCGTGTAACCTCACTATTACTTACCTGGTGATCCCAACAGATGCGAGCAATATTTCTAAGGCACCTGAGGTCAAATACTAGTAACTTACGAGTATCTTCTACTCTTAAAGGTCATGTTTCGCAGCCGTATAGTAGAAGGGAACGAACTGCCGCTCAGCATACTCGTCTCTTAATCGATAGACAGATATCTCGCCTTCGCCATAGGTGACGTAAGTTGGCAAAAGCCGAACGAGCTTTTCGAATCCGTGCTGAGATTTCGTCAGACACCAACCCATTAGGGCTGATCAGGCTTCCAAGATAAGCGAAGTTGTCAACGCGTTCGACTACTTCACTCCCTATCCTTAGTTCAGGTGTTGACGCAGATCAGTCTTGAAGCAACAACTTGCATTTAGAGGGAAAGAAGCGCATCCCAAACATTCTGGCATTGTTGCTCAGTGCTACCAAAAGACTCTGCATTTTATTAGCGTCTTCACCAAGCAGGACCATGTCATATGCGTATTCTAAGTCGATAAGTGGACCTCCAGGTAGGAGATCAATCCCCGAGAATTCAGTCGATGAGAGCGTTATTTCCATCACTAGATCTATGATGAAGTTAAACAGAAATGGAGAAAGTGGACAGCCTTGACTGACACCACTTGAGGTTGCAAAAGCAGATGACAGTTCGCCGTAAGCTCTCACTTGACTAGAGTAAAGAGCCTTCACGAGGTTTATGTACTTCTGAGGTACGCCTTCCAACGACAGACACTGCCATAGAATCTCGCGGTCTACGGAGTCAAATGCTGCTTTTAAGTCAAGGAAGACCACCATTGTCGGACGCCGATAAGTATGCCTGTGTTCTAGAACCTGACGAATGGTGAATATACGGTCTATGCATCCACGATCAGGTCTGAAGCCAGCTTGATTCTCTCGTGTTTGCAGTTCACGAGTCTTAGTTAGGCGTCCGATAATTATCGAGACTGGTATTTTAGATGCTATATTAGTTAAACTAATTCCTCTATGGTTATCACAGGATGATTTTGACCCTTTCTTATATATTGGGACAGTCTGTGATTGCGACTAGTCAGATGGGAATACGTCCAACTCCCAGATTTTAGCTAAAATATTAGTCAACCTAATCGCTAAAATCGGACCACCACCCTTAAATACCTCTGGAACCAATCCATCTGGACCAGCTGCCCTTCCTCTTTTCAGATTAACTATAACCTTTTGAACTTCAGCTAGAGTTGGGGAACCTGCTCCAATGCCCCATTCACACTGTCTCGGAATGGTGGGTAGTTGTAGAGTAGTTGAAGGCCAGCTGAACTGCTTCTATAAGTTTTCCGCCCATCGTTCTAAACGTCTGGACTGGGTGCAGATGAGAGTGTCGTCTTTTTCCGATATAGTCTCTCTCACACTTGACTTATTAATAGTTGATTATGAATACAGTGGTCTTGAGTGCTGTTAGAGGTATGAGGGTGGTTATCACTTCCCGGTTGCCCACACCGTGGAAGGGTTCTGCTGGAAGTGCCTGAAAAGGAAATTGGATTAGGGGTGGTCTTAGTGGCATCAGTGCTTGAAGTCACTAACTTCTGGTATGAGCCATGTTGATAGATGCAGACTACTTGGTTGGGGTCCGCGAGACTATCGTAACCAATGGTTGGAGACTTAGTGACATGGCTCAGAATCGATCACAATGGCGTCGATGCATACACTCTCTGTCTTCCCTTAAACTAAGAGATTAAAATTGCTTCATATCTTTCTTCCTGTACTACAACGATCAGGGGCAGCATTATTTAAATAAGTAGTATAAGTCCTATGGGTAGTACTAGCTGTAAAAGTATTATTAATAGCATTCATGGTGTTAGTAATATAAGCATATGGAGTAGCAGTAGTAATACAAGTGGCAAACAGAGACGTTGCTAACTCAGACGAATCGGATCAGATTAAATTCATATTCGAGTCCGTAACATCACCATATATCCCATGATCAACAAATAGACTATCCACATTGCCCCCCCCCATGGATCAATAAGGATACCCAAATTCTGTTGAAGCGTGGGAAATACTACAGAGACTTATTCTTATCAACAGGACACGAATCATTTGAGTGTGAATACAGAAAAATCCGGAATATATGTAAAAACCCCATAGCGAGATGCAGCACTACCTACGACCGTTGGCAAATGATAGCCGTACTTGCCTGGAACGATTGTTTTAATACACTGAACGAAAAACAAAGCGTAGTGACGGTATTTCACCATTATTGTTACAAGCGAATTCAAATATACTAGCTAAGCTGAGACATTGTCAAACTAATTCAACGAAGTCTACTCTGCGGTTATTGATAACAATACTTGCCATAATCACATCACTGATATGCCAGTTATAGGACCTGTATATGTGACTGAGGGAACTATTCCTCAATTGATCATTAGCCTCAAACCTAGGAAAAAAACAGGACCTTAACGGGTTACATACACGAGTGGTCATCTCTCACTGAAATTATTTCAACGCCACTCTCAATACACTCTTCAAAATGGTTCTTTCCCACACTCAACTTCCTAGGGACTGAAAAGACGTTGTAGTTAGTTCTACAAATAAAGATGTTCAGAGACAAATCGCGTTTAACTACTGACCTGTCGATCCCACCAGAATAATAGTTAGGAAACATGAAAAAATAATTTGAGTTAAGTCACACAGAATCACACAATCTGACAACTCCCGAGCAACACGGATTTCGAAACAAGCATTCATGTCCGACGAATTTGATTATTGTAAGAAAGGATTAGATAGCAGCCCTAGATAACGGTAGATTTGAAAATGTGATATTCATACACATGTCGACTATCCTCGTTTATTTCATCAACTTGGATCGCGTTAGCGAGTAACCGAATTAAATAAGTTAAATACGAGATTGGAGTTTGAATACATATATTTCACACAATCGTCGATCAGAACAGACAATCAGAGAAACGCAGCGAAGAAGACAGAGCGAAGCCAAACGAATCGGAGAAGGTAAGTGAGCCAACTCAATTTAATCAAGCGTTACTCAATATCTATGGTCAAACAAAAAACAAGTTACAGATATATGATGAATGGGATAAGCAATCAACACATATGCGATCACATAAAGTCAGAATAAATAAGCCAATAAGTGATAAGGTCAAAATGTGGATTCAGAAGAATGAACAGACTGGTATGTCCAGAAACCAGAACAACCAAAGTGTGAACGATAATCAATGGGTCATGTTATGTGTGTTCACAAATTGGAATGGAAGGTCAAAGATTATGTTTTGTGAACGACAGTTTTACAGGTAATAATGGTAATGGCACAAATTGTAAATGATGAGAAATGCAAGTAGTAACAAAACTAATTACAAAAAATTCTACTTCAGCTATCCCCAAATAGCCCTCCCAGAGTGTCAGGAGGAAACACTGGTATGCAAAATAAATGAAGGAGAAGAACCTATGTACTTAAAAACAAAATCAAATAGCTCATTAGTTTGAAAAAAACGTCTGCTTTCTAAAGTAACGCTGAAGAGGTATGTGGTTAAGTTTAACAACAAGTAGTAGAGTACAGTGTTACTTGAGTGTACTATAAGAAAATGTCATACTTATGTGATGTGAACCGGAAAACAAGAAGCCCTGACAAACTACGAAGGCTATTTTTCGGGACGTTATTTTATTTTATTCAAAGCTTGTAAAACACTGACATTTACTTTCGTCCTTAATCTATTCTACAGAACATAAGCTTTCGTTCGATGTATCATTCACTGCCATACCTTTTTCTGTTCCGAAGCTATTGTAATTTAAACATATTATTTTGCACCCTATTTTCTACTCTAATTTCCAGCTTTGGACATAATTGTATTTTTCCTAATTATTGTACGTTGCGGTCGGGTTATTCACTTATTTATTCATGTACCTTTTTACACTAAAATCTGAATTCAGTGAATTCAGTTGAAATCAGGAATAGATCGAGTAGTGTTCCAGTTGTCTTGTCTTCTCTCATTCGTGTGCTTGCCCACCAATCAGGTGACAGAATAGTTTTCTTCTCTCTACCCCATCTCGAACTCACGCATACTAGTCTCAAGGTTAAGTCGATCAGTCTATCGCATCAAGGTCGAAATCTAGATTAGACAAGTATCCTCGGCACCAAAAGTGGGTAGACAAACCAAGGTCATAACATTATGTAAAAAGGAATACATAAGTATCGCAAAGACGCGGACAAATATTAAAATGATAGTATATGATTATGAGTAAATTAACAAGCGTGCATAAAAATAAACTCGAGGAAGCTCTAAGAAACTCAGAAAGAGCCGAAGATATTCCATCCAATCATCTTTTAGAAGAATATTCCAGAACATCTACGTGCAGCTTCCCAAATCTTTAGCGAACAGTCATCTTTGTTCAACATTTGTTACCAATGTTTTAAGTTAGCAAAAGTTGGAGACGATGACTGGATGTAGCTTGACACTCCTTCCGACATTACACTTATTAGCCGAAGAACCTGGAAGTCTATTGGAAAACCCCAGGAGCTCCCGACAACCCAGTTAGCACATAGTGCATCTGGAGGGAAATCAAATATTGTTCGAGAGGTATGTTGTACAGTTCCAAAAGGAAATGCAAAGACGAATGCGACATTATACCTCACAAATAGTCCAGGACTAGATTTGCTGGGTTTAGACCTAATAGAAACACTAAAGCTAGCAAACCATTACATTAATTGTATATGCAGTTGCGTGAGAACCAACAAACCAGCAAAGAATAATCTCAGGAACGTTGTTTTAAAAAACATAGTCAAGTGTTCACGGATGAACTGGGGGATGCAAAATGTGGAAGCATTACTAATTCTTACTCTGGGAGACACCCCAGTTTTTAGACCCAAACGTCCGGTAAATTATGCAGCGCTACCTATTTTTGAACAAGAATTAGAGAGCCCGTAAAACAGAATCATAGAACCTGTGAATTTTTCTTATTAGACAGCACCAATAGTGATTGTTAAGAAGCCTAATGGAAGTATCCAGCTACGTGCAGATTATTCCACTGGATTAAACGAAGCACTTGAAGCCCTGTACCATTACCAGAAAACTTATCAGAAGCTAATCTACAGATTCCGGAAGCCGAAGAGTGCAAGCATTACCTGACAATAAACACACACAAAGGTCTGTTCCGATATAACAGACTTCCGTTTGGAGTAAAGACCACCCCTTCAATCTTCCAACAAGTTATGGACATTATGCTAAAAGATATCCTTGGTACCGCGACCTATCTCGATGATATACTAATCATGGGTACAGACTACTTATGGTTCTCAGACGCATAGCAGATTATTGTTTCGGATTACGTGCTGAAAAATGTGATTTCTACATGGAGCAAGTTCGCTATTTGGAATTCATAATCGACAAAAACGGAAGAAAACCTGATCCATAAAACGTCAAGGCTCCAACAACAGATGTATCAACTCTACGTCCCTTCTTGGGAACGGTTAGTCATTATGGTTTTTTAATTCCAAATCCACCTCGCCTCCGTGCCCCCTAAATTGGTTACTGAAAAAGGATATCAAATGTGTCTGGTCAACAGAATGTCGAGAAGCATTCCTAAAACTAAAACAGCTCCTATCATCAGAACTTCTGCTTACACATTATGATCCAGATCTTCCAATTTTGGTCGCAGCACATGCGTCAAATTACGGAATCGGAGCAGTGATTTCACATACCTACCCTGAAGGATCTGAGAAAGCAACTGTCCACGCTGCACAATCGCTGACTACGACAGAAAGGGACTACAGTCAGATAGAGAAAGAAGCCCTCTCCATCATATTCGCTGTAAAAATGTTTTACAAGATGCTATTTGGCAGACAGTTTACCTTACTAACAGACCATAAACCGCTACTGACAGTTTATGGATCCAAGAAGGCTATCCCTACATATACAGAAAAGTCTAAAGTGACGGGCCACTACAATGCTGGGCTATGATTTCAAGATAAAGTATCAACCGACAACGAATTTTGAACAGGCAGATGCCATCTCAAGATTGATTGGTTCCCATAAAAAACAAGAAGAGGTGCTCGTAGCTGTTACAGATGTTGAGGCTGAGGTTCAGTGTTGGCAGACGCAGTTTCCGGACTGTCGGTCACATTTGAAGAGATTAAACGAGCTAGTGAGCAGGATAATGCGTTGGAGATTGTTTGTTACTGTATACTCAACAAGCGGCCTTTATCTAGACTACATGGTGAGCTCTTATAATATTTCCGTCGACAAGATTCCTTAACAATTGTCGATTCAAGATTTATGTTTGGCCACAGTATCGTTATCCCCATAGATCTTCGACACCAAGTCCTCAAGCAGTTCCATAGCGGGCATTCGGGGATAATTATAATGGAGTCAGTTAGTCAGTCAGCTGCAACGTAGGACCAGGCATACATATGCATCGGTCCAAGTTGCCATACCGCATTAGCACAACAAGATGAACACCGGATTTGTAGGAGTGGTTAAGTCAATGGTGGTAATGTATAAAAGAAGGATTGCATATAAGGAAAGAATTAGTTCGTAGAAAGAAAGATTTGAAGTGATTTTAATCTCTTAGTTTAAGGGAAGACAGAGAGTGTATACACCGACGCCATTGTGATCGATTCTGAGCCATGTCACTAAGAGTCTCCAACCATTGGTTACGATAGTCACGCGGACCCCAACCAAGTAGTCTGCATCTACCAACATGGCTCAGACCAGAAGCTAGTGACTTCGAGCACTGATGCCACGTTTTGGTTTGGTCGCCCCTAACTTTCTTCCAATTATCCCTAACACCAGTGAGCATTGCGCGTCGTGCTAATCGGTGTTCAGGCATACGCAGCACGTGGCCCAACCAGCTCAGTCGATGAAGATTCACAACCTCATCAACTGATTTACCATCATTCCCTAATACCCTTCGTGTAACCTCACTATTACTTACCTGGTGATCCCAACAGATGCGAGCAATATTTCTAAGGCACCTGAGGTCAAATACTAGTAACTTACGAGTATCTTCTACTCTTAAAGGTCATGTTTCGCAGCCGTATAGTAGAAGGGAACGAACTGCCGCTCAGCATACTCGTCTCTTAATCGATAGACAGATATCTCGCCTTCGCCATAGGTGACGTAAGTTGGCAAAAGCCGAACGAGCTTTTCGAATCCGTGCTGAGATTTCGTCAGACACCAACCCATTAGGGCTGATCAGGCTTCCAAGATAAGCGAAGTTGTCAACGCGTTCGACTACTTCACTCCCTATCCTTAGTTCAGGTGTTGACGCAGATCAGTCTTGAAGCAACAACTTGCATTTAGAGGGAAAGAAGCGCATCCCAAACATTCTGGCATTGTTGCTCAGTGCTACCAAAAGACTCTGCATTTTATTAGCGTCTTCACCAAGCAGGACCATGTCATATGCGTATTCTAAGTCGATAAGTGGACCTCCAGGTAGGAGATCAATCCCCGAGAATTCAGTCGATGAGAGCGTTATTTCCATCACTAGATCTATGATGAAGTTAAACAGAAATGGAGAAAGTGGACAGCCTTGACTGACACCACTTGAGGTTGCAAAAGCAGATGACAGTTCGCCGTAAGCTCTCACTTGACTAGAGTAAAGAGCCTTCACGAGGTTTATGTACTTCTGAGGTACGCCTTCCAACGACAGACACTGCCATAGAATCTCGCGGTCTACGGAGTCAAATGCTGCTTTTAAGTCAAGGAAGACCACCATTGTCGGACGCCGATAAGTATGCCTGTGTTCTAGAACCTGACGAATGGTGAATATACGGTCTATGCATCCACGATCAGGTCTGAAGCCAGCTTGATTCTCTCGTGTTTGCAGTTCACGAGTCCTAGTTAGGCGTCCGATAATTATCGAGACTGGTATTTTAGATGCTATATTAGTTAAACTAATTCCTCTATGGTTATCACAGGATGATTTTGACCCTTTCTTATATATTGGGACAGTCTGTGATTGCGACTAGTCAGATGGGAATACGTCCAACTCCCAGATTTTAGCTAAAATATTAGTCAACCTAATCGCTAAAATCGGACCACCACCCTTAAATACCTCTGGAACCAATCCATCTGGACCAGCTGCCCTTCCTCTTTTCAGATTAACTATAACCTTTTGAACTTCAGCTAGAGTTGGGGAACCTGCTCCAATGCCCCATTCACACTGTCTCGGAATGGTGGGTAGTTGTAGAGTAGTTGAAGGCCAGCTGAACTGCTTCTATAAGTTTTCCGCCCATCGTTCTAAACGTCTGGACTGGGTGCAGATGAGAGTGTCGTCTTTTTCCGATATAATCTCTCTCACACTTGACTTATTAATAGTTGATTATGAATACAGTGGTCTTGAGTGCTGTTAGAGGTATGAGGGTGGTTATCACTTCCCGGTTGCCCACACCGTGGAAGGGTTCTGCTGGAAGTGCCTGAAAAGGAAATTGGATTAGGGGTGGTCTTAGTGGCATCAGTGCTTGAAGTCACTAACTTCTGGTATGAGCCATGTTGATAGATGCAGACTACTTGGTTGGGGTCCGCGAGACTATCGTAACCAATGGTTGGAGACTTAGTGACATGGCTCAGAATCGATCACAACGGCGTCGATGCATACACTCTCTGTCTTCCCTTAAACTAAGAGATTAAAATCACTTCAAATCTTTCTTTCTACGAACTAATTCTTTCCTTATATGCAATCCTTCTTTTATACATTACCACCATTGACTTAACCACTCCTACAAATCCGGTGTTCATCTTGTTGTGCTAATGCGGTATGGCAACTTGGACCGATGCATATGTATGCCTGGTCCTACGTTGCAGCTGACTGACTTATTAATTCCAGTTTCTTTTATTAGTCTGTGGAGTTGTCTTGTGTTCCCTATAGCCGCCGCCTTTCCCAACTCTTTTGCCCACCACTGCTCACGATCATTCCTTAGACTTTTGGTTAACCTAGATCTGATTTGTTTCCGCTCTTCATCGTGTTCAGATCCTGATGGGATGAGTTTACGCGAATCCATCAGTGCTATAGACCTTGAAGAAATCCATCGGTTTTTTGTAACCCTTTGGTTTAAATCACTAATAGATGTCACTGCTGTTTCCACAGCTGATTATATATATTTCCAAGCAACATCTGGGTCAGCCTCATTTTCAGAACCACCTAAGTGTGACCTCAGTTGTTCTTGGAACCTACTTTTGGTCTTCTCGTTACTCAGTTCAGTTCTAATGGATCTTTTTAGTGTGGCTTTTTTGCCTCCAGAGAGGCGCAAGCAGATGCGTGCCCGTATTAGGGCATGGTCGGGGTCCAAACAGGTACTCCAGAATGAGAGACAATCTTCTATCGACCCTCTCCAACGATGACTGATGGCAATATGGTCTATTTGAGTCCAACGTTGATTTGGTGCAGGAGGTCGCCATGTTAGACGGTGTCTCTCCTTATGCTTAAAATTCGTGTTCGCTCAAAATAAACGGTTGTCTGAGCATAGTTGCAGCAGACGATCATCATTATCTGTTCGCGGTGCCGGAATACTAAAATACCCACCTAAATGCTTTTCTGTTTGGTTTAAACTACCTATCTGGGCATTAAAGTCACCTCCTACGAGTACTATGTCTGGACGTCTAGCTTTCTGATGAAGTTCAGAGAGCTTTCTGTAAAATTCATCTTCCACTTCATCCGAGCTGCCGAGGTGAGGTCAAGTGAATGACCACACTAGGATCCTGTATGCGTGTTTCGGAGACACAGCATACATCAATGGTACGAGATTCTAGGGTTTTAGCCAAGGAAGCCCGCTGACCGATTTGACATAGGGTGTGTACGTTGAAGGCTCCAATGTGTAGTTTGGAGCGAGGTTTTAGTAGACCTGGGACAGTGTTTTGCGCACTAGAATCGTTGGCTATGGTGACACTTGAGGAGGAAACCGAAAGAGGAAGTTTAGAGTTGAAAGTCGATGTAGGAGGAATAATAGGAATTGAAGAGGGAGGTTGATTACGAATGCGGTGATCTTGAGTGCTGTTAGAGGTATGACGGCGGTTATCATTTCCCGGTTGTTCACACCATGGAAAGGCTCTTCTGGAGGTACCTGAAAAGGAAATTAGATTAAAAGTGGTCTTAATGACCGGAGAGCGTGACCGCAGTGCCCAAGGGACAACTGCTTGAGGTCGGTCACACACGACCTTTTTATAAGTAATTTTTGTGCCCGAGAATTCAGTCGATGAGAGCCTTATTTCCATCAGTAGATTTATGATGAAGTTAAACAAAAATGGAGGAAGTGGACAGCCTTGACGGACACCACTTGAGGTTGCAAAAGCAGATGACAGTTCGCCATAATCTTTGACTCGACTAGTAGTGTTCGAGTCACTAGCTCGAAGCTACGCATATTGCCCGTCAATGGACCATGACATAGAACAAAAGTACCGCAGCTGTTGGTCCTGTCCAGAGGTTGCAAAGAATACGCGCTGGTCTCGCCGGTTCAATACAAGGCAGGAATTACTTGTCGATGCTTCCACAAATGACCGGAAGTATACATGTTGAAAACGACGTCAGAGAACACAATAAGAAAATTGTCAGGATTGTTTGCTTGTTTTCGGGTTCCAGAGATCTGAGTAACTGATAAGGACTTTAGTTTATGTCATCTTTTCAACGGTTTTGCGGTGAAAATGGCATATCGCATCTACAGTCTCTTCTGTACCATCCTCAGTCACATGGCCAAGCAGACAGATTCGTGGACACGAAAAAAATAGGTCTGGTCAAATGGGGAGGAGAGGGTATTCCAGAACAAGTGATTAGTAAATTCTTACAGTTATCCTCAAGCCGACAGTGCCACAAGGAAAACCACTAGCTGAGTGTACATTCGGGAGGAAAATTTGGACAATCTTTTGTAGTATGTTGCCGACCAGCAAGACAAATAAACCCACGAACGAGTATCGGTCACTCGCAGCTTCCGGGTGGACGAAAGGGTATCTGTCAAGTCGTATCAAGGTAATAGGAAGTGGGGACCAGGGGTTATAGAACGTCGGATTGGAAATGTACTGTAATTAGTACAGAGAGCGGCACAACCTTCAACAGTGATGGACCGCAAGAGGAATGCGGTAACCAAGTTTCAAGTGGACCTGAGGAAAAAGTCTTACACAAGAGGTGTGAAAACGACCCACGAGTGAACTCTAGGAAGCTCAAATAGAGCCAAAGATATCCCATCCAACCATCTTTTGGAAGAATATCCCAGAGTATCTACGTGTAGCTTCCGTATGAGACAAATGGTAAGAACCCCCCTGTATGCAGATTGGATGACTATAATGATGATTTCGTTTTACTAAAAACTATGAATACCTGAAAGTTTTGTACCATAGTTGACATTGTTTGGAATAGCATTCCTTTCACTTGTCTGTTTTCTCATTTGTGACTTGGAGGGTTTTAGCGTTCGGGTGCTTTAATGTACACCGTCTATTAAGCATCTTAGCTCCAGATATAAAAAAGTATAGTTGAGTGTGAACAGGTTCTAATAAGCTGCAGTAAAGTAAATCGCGTCGATTAGCGATTAATGGTTTGGTACCTACATGGCACTGAGTTTCTATGGGATAAGCATAACTCAACCGTAAAATGATAACTGGATTGATGGGTGAAATTCGTTGCTGTACTGCAACCGATGATGACCATAAAATGCGAAGTCAGTGTACGTTGTCGTTCGCGCTGTAACCAGATACACCGAGTGATCGTTAAATATGCATTAGTAGGATAACCAGAGGAACAGAATAGTGACTGCAGAGAGATGAGATACATGGAGTTGTATTCATTTTTGTTCGTGAAGCTTTGAGAGGTTTGTGTGGTTTGAGAAGGATGCATTCGACATCGCTTGTCATTTGTTTTCTTTCCAAAACTATTCCACTGGATTATACTCCTTAAATAACATCATCAAACCCTAATGTTCCCTATCACTACTTATACTTTCACTACCTTTACTACTACGGGATTTGAATCGATAACTGAATCTCTGTGCTAATGTGGTATGGCAACTCGAACTGATGTACATACGTACGAAGTCCCACGTTGTTACTGACTGATCTCGCTTTTTACGAACCGTACTAAGGCATGACAAAATACCAATACATTTGATTAACGATGACGGACGAATGAGACTGACTTAAATGTGACGAAAAAGAGTGTATCCTCAGAAGAAAAGCTTTAAACTTTATGTTTTGGTATACAGTGAGACGGGAATAGAAATTTAATCGCAGTAATCAAGTAATGTTTATGGGTAATGAATGCTATAGAACACAGTTATACATATGAACGAATAGACAAGGTGAACATAGTTGTTACTAATCGGTTAGTAGTGTTAGTCATCTACAGACATACTAAGAGACAATATTTCAAAGGAAAATCTATGGTATAATAACATTTAAAAAATCTCAATCATGTGAACGAGTGTAATAACAGAACAAAAACAACACGAGAAAAATGGAACTCACTTAGAGCAGTAAATTTTGACCTCGTGAATAATACAAAGATAGTCCAGTGAATTGTAAATGTCACAACGTGAATGGGATACTCATAAAATTATAATTTAATGAGTGTGTGATATAAATGCGTAAATGTCACAATATAATATCAAGACGAGCAGCAATAATACTTAGACGTTTTGAGATAATATGACACCAATGTGATGATGAGAGTGTAACAATGTTTATAATCATAACGGAATGATTCAGCGGATGGATCGGTGAGATGAATTGACACGGGGATAAAGTACCATTAAGATAATACGAATTGAGCATGTCCATGTTCCTGCTTCGCTGAACGCGAGAGGTTAGATATTGAGTCCCTCGAGGTGCTCGTCGACAAAGACAGCTGATTAGTTCGGACAACGGCTTACCACTTTTGTATGATGACTTCATCGATTGAGCAAGCTCCGCTGAGTTCGTTCGTCAAATGTAGAGTGCAGAAAGTTTTTCGGAGACCTAGTTTGCTGAGTAAAATTCTTGGCGAACTCATAAATTTTAACGGCCCTGTATCCAACTACATTTGGATTGTATGCTGATTGTCATCGAAATACACATGTCGGCTATCCTCGTTTATTTCATCAACTTGGCTGCTTATCACTACTGTGTTTCTGTTGATGGTCATAGTAAGTCCACTTATTTATTTCTATTGACACTACAGATAAATTTTATTTGTTTTGTACTGTTATATTCCACATTTCATATTCTCTTCATTTCTTTCTAGTTTCTTGTTGAGCACTTTCATTGTGTCCTCCATGTTTCAGGCTGGACGCTATCCGTCTAATAACATCACTTGATAATTATCGTGGCAAGAAAAATAAATGTGTACTGAGACGTATAATTTATTGTTATCATGCGTAGGACAACAAATAATTAGTTTAAACCAATTGTTCGTATGATATTTTTTTGCAGAATTCGCTAAAATATTATAGGTTCAGAGTTAGGATTATCGTATTTGCAAACGACCTGTGCATAAATCAATATGATAAGTATATTTGTAATGTCAATTAAGTTGTTTTCGTTTTAATTATTTTGTAATTGTTATGGTAGATTGTGATTGTAAATGTTTCTTATGTATGAATTGAAACTCTATGTCTTAATTTGCCTATCTTGAAGATTCATAATGATTACTTTGTGTATTTTTATCATTTATTTTGCTAGTACATTTCCTGTCATGGTCTCCTTCTCTCCGGTTGAAATATCGATTACATATTTGATGCCGTTTCTTGACTGGCCATACATCAAGTGGTCCCATTGAGAAAAATTCACCAATCTGTAAATTAATGTATAATTGAAAATTTAAAAAAATCGTTACATGTCATTTTCCAAGAAATCTGATTATTGGAAGTTAAACTTTTTACAAGTTTATCCAGTGTGAACTCTGGTTATATGGCCCTAATTCATAAGTGCTCAGAAATCATTTATACAACCAGACGATTTGTCCTAAAAGGAGAGCGAATTGATAACTTTTGAAATGCAGAGGAGTTAGCAAACTATCTTTTCAAACATGAATTCTATGTATATAAGCGACATATGTGTATATGTCAGCATAAAGTTGTGCAAATTGTTGAATTTTACTGAGATCGGGAGCCAGTCAATCTTAGACCACCAATGAAAACCATGAAGCACTGGACGGCTGTTTCGTCCTAGTGTGGGAATTCAGCAGTGCGTATACAAGACCCCTCACGCAGTAATTGAAGTGCCATCTTTGATCTCGCGTGTGAAGGCTTAACATCTGAACCAATTAAGCCGGTATCCTACTGTGCTAATTAATGTCTAGGCTCAATCAATTTACGATATTGGGCAACTATCTTCGATTGTCTTCGAGGTGTAAATGACTCACCTGACACTGTTAAACTCCAGTGGTCACGGCTTCTCACTAGCACTACAGTAATTTCGTGTCGAATCCAGTAACTATTGAGGAAATGATAAATTAGACATCCACACTAGATGCCAGCTCAGTTGGTCTATAAGTTAAGAGTTCGCTCGCGAGACCGTAGGTGGTAGGTTCGATTCTTCAAGGGAGAGCCGTGGATAGTGTAGCCTAAATATGAGGCATATGTTAATATATTCATTTCTGAGTCATAAAGATTATTTCATACTACATATGTCTTCGTTTCTATTCGAATTTTTATCAAACTATATTCTCGTGTTTGTTAACATTTGTGTTTTGCGCTGTTGGTTTTGAGGTTTGTGGTTGACTAGTTTCTCTAGATATATAAATATTGTGTAGCGTTATATAATTAATGCTATCTTAAATAAAAGATAGGTACAGTGAAGTTGTACTCTAGAAATATGATTCTCATCTCAAATTGACAAGTGAAATGACAATCGAAATTTTGAGTATAATACTGTTAGTGAAAGCCATTTATTTGTGTCAACACACTCATACTACTGAAATGATTCAGTAGCTCGTTTACATCTCAAAGCAAAATTGTGGTACTTTACATAGTTTACAAGAAATTGATTTATTTTGAATTCAGATCATGTGCCATTTATGTATTTATCTATATAAGTGTATTACATATGGTTCAAATCTGAAATCAAATAATATTACTAGGGATGGTTTGAAATGTCTCATTAGTGTGAAGATAAATACTTGAATGAAGGTACATTTAACTGACGACTCCCAAATATGTTGAAACGCACATCCTGGATTCTAATATAATTCGCTATCAAACATATTTTTATGTTCGACATCTTTTTGTTGTTATTTATACCCTTTATGTATTGACATATCTACTCTTGCCATAGTTGATATAAGGTGTACAATCTGTAGTTGATGCCCATTTTTTTCCAAGAAAAATGTTTCATTTATGACTGACTAAAAAAATTGCATTATGTATTTGCCTAAATTAAATGTGATTGGATGTTAAAAAGTGTTTTCTTTGAACATACTACAGAATATATCGATTCTATTTTCACTATCAATTTTATATATTTGTTAATCTATAAAAAGAAGGAAAAGACCGAAGATACAGTATAAACCAAAATGACTTACCTTCATTCTAAAACCATTTTTAACTAAAACAATGAAAAATACCAATGGAATCATGCTAATTGATATTCCACTCATGGTCCAACCTAAATAAATTGACCATTTTGGATAAACATAAAATTGTGAAGTTCCGTGTAGGGTGATATTCACTCCTTCTGAATAATTAGTTGATAATTCTGGATGTTTTGCTCCATAATTATATTGTAGTGGTGAAGGATCTATCAGTGAACTGATTATCATAACCTTCATTGATCAGGAAAATTCGAAGAGAAAAAAATTAAGTGATTAATCCATATACTGACTAAACGGAATTTAGTAATCTGTTAAATAGTATGATCATTCCTTACGAATTACAAAACAATCACATGACTAAAATAAATAATACTTACTCGGTTGTTCATTACCATTAGTCAAACTATGTTGTTGAGTTGTAGCCTGAATATCTCATTGGTATTATTGTGGTGCGTGCTACTTATATTGATATAAGTAGTATATGATGCGAGTCAGGAATGCAATGTCTGGCGACAGAAGATGGGGAAGATCACGAAAGGAAGAATGGGAGTAGAAAGCAATTAGTATGGAAACGCAAGAACAATGAAGTCCGAGACAATTATTGAACATTTTGCAAATTAGGTATTATAGTATGCTTTTTCTATTTTACCAAGTAACTCTGTAATTTTGTGCCAAATATAATTCAATTGTCTTCACCTGTGTTCTCCTTCACTACATTTGGTGTCGCTGCCTCCACAAGGATGGACATTTCTATGGCCGAATGATTTTGAGGACGGAGACGTGCTGATCTTCCTGTAGGAGTTTGAAGCCGTGGCGGAGCTAGTGGGAGTGACGCTGCTGAAAGGCCGGGCGAAGGCTGTATATGATAGCTTGGACGGTGCTGGCGGAAACACGACTTGAGAGACAGTCATGGAGCGGTTAGTGGCAAAGTTCGGCAGCCCAGTAGACAGAGAGGAAGCGCTGAAGAATTTCCGGTTGGCGAGGTTGTCAGTCGATGTTGACCCACTGGTGTTGGCTGTGGAGCTCATTAGATTGTTACGCCGTGTGCTGCCGAATCTGAATGCGCAGTCGGAGGCACAGTTGTTGGCGGTATCCTTAATAGGCAAAGAGCAATGTAAGAGACTCAAGCCATGTACACTAGCTGTCCACACTATAGGAGGGCACATGATAGAGGTTTTGGGGTTATCTAACAGTATCGTAAAAGTGGGTGAGGCTGAGATAAATTTTTCGTTCGTGGTAACCAAAAGCTAATCGAGACCGATATTAAGAGCAGAATGCTTAAGAGAAGTAAATGCGACAGTTGACTTAAGAAGCGGTAAGGTGGTCACAAAGTATAGTTCATTGCCAATACACGAAAGTAACGAAGTGGCTGAAATAAGAAGGCAACGGACGTCTCGACGAGAAAAACAAGCATTAACGAGTTATGCACAAAGTATGTGAAACTGTTCACTGGAGATGGGGAACCGTATGGTTTTTGTGACAAAGTAAAGCATGAAATCCCGATAAAGAACGACCGAGTAAATATATTTACAACACGTCCAATCCCGGCGCATTTAGAGGCCGAGGTCAATTGACAGGTGTATGAGATTTTGAAAGAAGTTATAATTGAGGAAGCGGACAGCCCGTATAGCTCCCCAGTACTCTTGGTAAAGAAACCCAAAGGAAAGCATAAAGAACAGAATAATATAACAGACCTGAAACCTTGTGCAATGCCAACAGTGGCGGAAACATTAGATCCACTACAGAATGCCACAGTGTTTACTGTGTTGGATTTGCAGTCAGGATATTGACAACTGCCTATAAAAGACAGAGATCGAAGCAAGCCAGCATTTACTGTACGGGGTAAACAGTATCAATTTAAACGAATGCCGTTCGGGTTGGCGGGTGCACCGTCTACGTTCAGAAGAATAATGACGCTACTGCTCAATAATCTAAATATTGTTGAGGTATACGGCGACGATTTAGTTGTGTACAGCCTGACAGAAACAGATCACGCCAAGCATATGGAAGCAGTCTTAAACCGATTTGACGAACTTAGACTCCAAATTAATAAGTACAAGTCGCAGATAGCGAAAAATAGCGTCACGTTTTTAGGACATAATGTGGGAAATGGAGAAATAAAACCATTAGGGAGAAAACTCTTACTATAAAAAATATTGCAGTACCCAATTCGAAAAGGAAGTTGAGACAATTTCTTGGAAGAGCGGAGTTCTACAGTCGGTTTGTCAAGAATTTCAGTATCGGCCATGTTCCAGAAAAGGAAAACGTAATGGCGGATTACTTGTCAAGACCAGACATAGAAGCCGACCTTCCACTGACAGCATACGCGGTGAATAGTTTAGAGGGAGACCCAGTAGAACTCGTCCGGCAACAGAAAGCCGACCCTAACCTTCGAGAGGCAATCAGAGTGATAAAAGAGGGAGCAGACGTATGAAAACGGACAATGGACAAGGAGATATTAATGCTGCTTCGGCAAAAGGAAAGGCTGAGAGTGAACGCATATGGAGCCTTGAGCTGGTAGGACGATGAGAAAAATTGGGTGTCTGTGATCCCGAAAGACTGGTAGCGTAAGATAATACACGACTGTCACCAGGTAGCACATACAGGCATCGTAAGAACGACAAATTTACTACGACAAATTGCATACTTGCCGAGCATGAGAGACGATGTGGCTCGATACGTGTTAACTTGCCAGCAGTGTCAACTAATGAAAAGTGATCGATATACACAACCGCCATTACAGTCAATCCCAGGAACCGCAGTCGGTGGTCTGTGGTCGGTGGATGTAGTGGGACAGTTTCCACAGACGGCGAGTGGTAACTAGAACCTTCTAGCGATGACGAAACATGCTACACGTTGAGTAGATGCCGCACCCATTGCAGACCAGCGCGCAAAAACAGTGACCGAAGTGGTAATCCGGCATATTGTAGCGTGTCACGGAATACCGAAGATAATGGTAACTGACCAGGGTCCCTGTTTTGAAGAAGACAGGTTTAAAGCCCGTCTAAAGCAGTTTGGCATCCAGAGGATACAAACTACACAGTATCACCCTCAGACAAACGAGCCTACAGAGAGAAGCAACTGGACGTTAAAGGAATGGTTAGCATCTAAAGGAGGAAATTGGGAGAAAGAGTTACCATTGATCTTCCTGGCTCACCGTTCTTCTATACAAAAACAACCAGGAAGTCACCTTTCTTGCTCATGTATGGCAGACAGCCACGACTTCCAATGCATAATAAGACCTGTTCAAACCGACAGAAGTGGATGACAAAAAGGTTAAAAAAGAGAGGAGGGAAGCAATAAGGAAAGTGGAAAAGAAACAAATATCAGACATAAAGAAGGTGAAACAACAGAGGAGAACGTGGGAACCTTTTGCAGTGGGAGACCTTGTAAAGTGTAGAAAACGGAAAAGTAACATAACAGGGGATCAGGGTCGGGAAAGCTGATGTCAAAGTGAGAAGGACCATACGTTATCACGGAAAGACGTGGCCTAGTGTGCACGATCCGGAGAGAAGACAAGCAGAAACGCGTAAATGCCAGTCAACCGCAGAGATGGTTTCAAGATCATCATGAGTGCGAGTAGACAGCGGCACGGCGATCAGAAAGACTACGACGACCTCTTATTAAAAGGGGGGACGAGTGTGGTGCGTGCTACTTATATTGATATAAGTAGTATATGATGCGAGTCAGGAATGCAATGTCTGGCGACAGAAGATGGGGAAGATCACGAAAGGAAGAATGGGAGTAGAAAGCAATTAGTATGGAAACGCAAGAACAATGAAGTCCGAGACAATTATTGAACATTTTGCAAATTAGGTATTATAGTATGCTTTTTCTATTTTACCAAGTAACTCTGTAATTTTGTGCCAAATATAATTCAATTGTCTCCACCTGTGTTCACCTTCGCTACAATATCTTTATGAAGCTAGGTGACGTGGGTTCGATTTGACCTGGGAATATCAATTCCTTAAAGCTTGCAAGTGCAAATTATCATGAAACATGTATCCAGAGTTTCCTTGAGACTACCTGTTAACACCCAACAAAGTGTAGTTCAGTATATGGAACTACTGATTTTATTTTGTACACCTAAAAGGAACATAACTCAGTGCTTAATAGAATGTTAGTTTTGTTACACGTATATGTAAGATTAACACTAAGTTCCAAATAGTCCAAGGTATTAACGATCGAATTGATACCCTAAAGTGAATTTGTTAGCAACAAATGAATGGATGTCGCGAAATAATATCTTGTTCAGAGTCTGAAACACATATATAAACTGACTGGATCTGAGCCGCTTTATTCACGTTTTACATATGCCTCATAATATTCATGTGAATCATAGGCAAAGATGGATAGTGGCTAGCAGTTGGACTCGTTAGCTGGATGTACTTGCATCTCATAGTTGATGTTCATTCCGGGACTCGGACGCAGTACCAATCGCTTTAAACTCCATCGCGCTATTCACTTAATTACTGAGTTCTGATAACCACCTGCTTGTAGAATGGTGTGAATTTAAAATCACTTGGTGTTTGCTTGAATCTTCCCATTGAGGTTTAAGACCGAAATTGGATATTCTATCCATCTTTGTTTATAAAGCTTGTGAATTAAGGCAATACGCACAGTATGCACATATGCCAATAACTGACTAATCAATTACAGACTTAAACCTCAATGAAAGATTCAAGCAAACAATACCAAGTGAATCGTTTTCAGTTTCCCGGTTTGATCAGCGTTTTGTTCGACTTTTCAAGGGATTTTGACTACCAATAAGCTGTAATTGCACAATATGTGTAGTGGCACGTATCCAAAGACGTCAGTCGTTTTGTATGCTCAATCTTATTGACCGACCTTTTATACATAATACTACGCTTCTCTATTGATCCTGTTTTTATTTCAGTGACAAAATATTTGCGGTTCTTTTTTGTATGTCAATGGTTCACAAGCATGAAGTAAAGTAGAGTGAATTATTTTAAGTTTTCGAATGGCATAGATGTGCAACAAGTGTCGTCAGTTTGCTACCAAATTTTTACGGTAAAATGGATTATTTATATATAAAAGCAAGGCAGCAGTGTAAAAGTTAACGTGCAGCCTAATTAAAGGTACGACAAAGTTCTTGGTTTTAGAGTAGCTCGAATATTTTTCCCTCCCCACGCATGTAATGAAATTTTTACTGTATTCTTGGAGTAATTACGTCTTGTCCTACCATGTTTTCAAAAAAGGTCCCTATGACTTAATGAAATTACGGTTTAGGTTAATGATTTTATGTATTTCATTGCGTTATTGTCGAGAAAGTATCACTCATCTTTTTTCCAACATTGATTAGATAGTCTGTCTCGAGTCCATGATTAGTATTATTCTCTTTGGTTTAATTCGATATCCATGTAAATTTTTCGCATTTTTGCTGTCTTTTGTTTTTTTTCTGAAAGAACATCTACTTTAATTTCAAATAAGTGAAAGCAACTATACAGATCTCCAATCAAGTTACAATTTTTATGCATGATAAACTTATGCAACGTTCTTTACATTCTGTTGAGTAGGACTAAAGTTACCTAGCTTTTTGTTACACGTTAGTTTTTCCTCGTAGGTATGTTTCGTATTTATCTTTTCTTATTGATGTTTGGTATTATCTGATTGGTTGTTGTCATTTGTTCTTTGCTAATTTTGTCCTCCCAAGATCATCGAGCATTACTACATAAACGGCGGTTTCCTTTTAATTTCGAATTTTGTTCGGAATAGAAAAGTTATTCCAAAAGTTTCGTATAAGACTATAAGTTCCTAACTGTCAATTAATGCGTCCTTTGCTGTCCCCGTAAGCTTACTTACTTACGCCTGTTACTCCTCGTGAAAGAGCATAGGCCGTTCACCAGCATTCTCCATCCAACCCTGTCCTGGGAAACCCTTTCCAATTGTTATTCATGCTTTTCACATCTTCTTCTATTTCCCGACGTAATGCGTTCTTTGGCCTTCCTCTTTTCCGCTTCCATTCAGGATTCCAAGTTAGCGCTCGCCTCGTAATGCAATTTGATAATTTCTTCAATGTATGTCCTATCCATTTCTATCGTCTTCTCCTCGTTTCTTCTTCAGCTGGAAGCTGGCTTGTTTTCTCCCACAGTAGGCTGTTGCTGATGATATCCGGCCAATTGATGTTGAGTATCTTGCGTAGACAACTATTTATAAATACTGGCACCTTGTTGATGATGGTTGTAGTAGTTCTCCAAGTTTCAGCTCCGTACAGTATAACTGCCTTGACGTTTGTATTGAGGATTCTGACTTTGATATTAGTTGAAAGTTGTTTTGAGTTCCATATGTACTTCGATTGTAGGAATGCGGCCCTTGCTTTGCCAATCCTCGCGTTTACGTCTGTATCTGATTCTCCTTGTTCATCGATGATGCTTCCCAGGTATGTGAAGGATTTTACATCTCCCAGAGTTTCGCCATCAAGTGTGCTTGGATTGCAGTTCTCCGTGTTGCATTTGAGGACCTTGGTTTTCCCCTTGTGTATGTTGAGGTCTACTGATGCAGAGACTGCTGTTACACTGGCTGTCTATATCTGCATTTGTTCGTCTGTATGCGATAGGAGGGCTAGGTCATCTGCGAAGTCCAAATCGTCTAATTGGTTCTGAGCTGTCCATTGTATACCGCGTTTTCCCTCAGATGTCAAGGTCTTCACAATCCAGTCGACCACCAGAAGAAAAAGGAAGGGAGAGAGTAGACAGCCTTGTCTGACTCCGGTCCTTACTTGGAATGCATCTGTCAGCTGTCCTCCATGCACGGCTTTGCACTGTAGTCTGTCGTGTGGGTTCCGAATAATGTCGACAATCTTCTCAGGAACTCCATAGTGTCTTAGAAGTTCCCATAATGTTCTCCTATCTACACTGTCAAACGCCTTTCATAATCAATGGAGTTGATGTAGTGACGAGTTCCACTCAGGTGACTGTTCAACGATGATCCGTAGTGTCCCGATTTGGTCTGTGCACGATCGATCCTTATGGAATCCAGCCTGTTGATCTCGAAGTTAGGCGTCTACTGCGCCTTTCATCCGGTTCGGCAACACTCTGTTAAACTTTCCCTGGTACTGACAGTAGTGTGATGCCTCTGTAGTTTTCACGTTTGCTCAGATCTCCTCCCTTTGGAATCTTGATAAAGTGTTCTTTTTCCAGTCAATCGACACTTGTTCCTCCTTCCAATCTTCTTGAATAGAAGGTGAAGCATGTTTGTAGTTACTTCGATGTCTGACTTCAGTGCTTTGGCTGGTATAATGTCGGGTCCTGTTGCTCTTGATTTGTCTGATGGCCATCCTGATTTCTTCCGTCGTTGGTGGATTGACATGTATGGGATGGTCTGTGTGTGCTGCTTCGACGTCCGTTGGATTCATTGGAGCCGGCCTATTCAGGAGTTCCTCGACATACTCTACCCATCTGTTCCGCTGTTCTTGAATTTCAGTGATTGGCCTGCCTTCTTTGTCCTTGACCCGTCTCTCTGGTTTACTATATTTCCCTGATAGTTTCTTCGTTGTATCATAAAGCTGTTTCATATTTCCTTCTCTCGCAGCATTTTCCGCCGTCGTTGCTACTTCTTCCACGTATTTCTGTTTGTCGGCTTTAATGCTCTTCCTCACTTGCTTATATGCTTCTACGTACTCAGCTTGTGCTTGGACATTCTCTGCTCGTGTCCGGCTGTTGTTAGTTGCTATCTTCTTGTTCTTCCTTTCTTTGATCTCGTCCAGTGTTTCTATGGTGATCCATTCCTTGTGGTGATGCATAACATTGGATAATATTCATTATGATCCATTCCTTCTTTGCTTTGAATAATGCTTTGATGATTCTGGATCCGTGAGATTCTCACCCTACAAGTGCATTTCGTGCTATTCTTGACAGCATTAGAGGAACTCATTGATTGTGTGCGGCATTTTTCTCTTTGTGGCCGGAGTATAGCAGCATCTCTTCTGTATTTAGCCTTCGTTGTCCAGCTTGTGTCCAATGGGTTTCGCTGATTCTCAGTACTGCCAATTTGTATCTCCTCTTACTGTTGCTATTTGACTGGTCTTCTCGGTCTCCCACATTGTTCGAACGTTCCATGTACCTATAAAAATTGTTGCTCTGGTTGTTAGAAGGGGCATCAGCCTCGTGACTTCCTAAGGAACTCGGCTTTCACCATGAGGCATCATAGTTCTTCTAAATGAAGACCTAACTCCCAGGGCAGAGTTTAGATGGTTCGAATTATTTTTTCTGGTTAGCGTATTTTTTAGAAAGTTAGTTTTCTACGGGATGGGGTCGTTAACCCCATGCACAACCCTCGTCGTTTACCCGGGCTTGGGACTGGCAGTAACTCTGTGAGATCTACAGTCGGAGTTTAGGAACATTAGTGGGGTGGATTCTCATGCATATAGCATACAATTTTCTTTGAACCTAGCACACAACAATAGCATCATGCACTGTCCCATCGCCCTTGGCAGATCAGGCAACACGAACTTTACGAGAACACCATCAGAGCATACGACAGGCTAGGTACCCCATAGAACACCGCACCAAAACAGAGAGCAATCGTTTTGTGGTTAGCAACTAATGCAGGCCTGTAGCAAGCTTCACTCCCATGATATAGCATATTTTTGCAAACGCTCCCCAAATCAATTTTCATTTTGTAATATTTGATAGGAGAATTTAACTGCTAAAATGAAAATGACCAGAGAAAATATGCTTACAGTTAAGGTGATGGGTGTTAACAGTTTCCAGCACAGTCGCCAATATATATTAGGTGTGGGAAGATCCATTGATATAATATCTTGACAAAGTTCGTTCATACCTACAACGATAATACTTAATATTATTTCTTGGTTGTATTCCATTATGACGAAGTTATATTGAATGTCGATTTGAAAAAAAGTTCGAAAAACGGGGCTCTTCTACACATGTCTTGCAGTAAAAATTTGATGTATGTGTCAGAAAGGGTAGTTTTTCATTTTCTGTCTTTTTTAGTTAACTAAACTAAAAAAATACTAACAACCTCGATCATTATCCTTACTTAATTACATACTTTTGTTCCATTTGTTGATTTTACTATACTTTACATCAGAAACTGACTTTAAGTAGAAAATCGTTGCAGACCAAAAATCGTTGGACGTTTGTTTTGTCCCAGCCTCGGGCTCCCCGACAGTAAACACATGACTACATACGAGATCGGGTGTGACTGCCTTTTAGACTATTGTTCTGGAGTTCCGTAATAAGCAGTTTTAATTTAACCAAAACACTATTTTAGGTGATACCTGTCTCACTCTTGACTTGGTCTATCTACATCGTCCACTGTTTCCCGTTAGGACTTCAAAGAATCACCTTAAAATTAATCACTAGTGAATACATGGTTATGACTAGCATGAGAGGTAACATTCCATAAAGGCCACCGTACACCTGAAACTTAACTTGTTGGTAATAGCATGTTGATATATACATATGACTTTCAGAATGGGTTTTTGCGGATATTATAGTAATTTCAATAGTTGAGATCGTGAGTCAATCGAAGCACGACCACCATGGAAGACCTGTAAGCACTAGGCGGCCGTTTCGTTTTATTGTGGGCCTCCTCAGCAGAATGTATCCGCGATCCCGCCTCACAAGATTCGAACCCACAACAGTGCGCAATGGTCGTCCAAAGCTTCCAGGTTTTCCATTGTGGTCTTACTTCAATTGGCTCATGATCTCAACATAAGTTTTAGTTACTAAACCGACTGAGTTCAAACTGTATTAATGACGAATGTCTCAGTGCTAACTCTTACACGACAGATAAGTTTAGCAATCTGTTATTTAATTTCTCTACTTGAGGTTTGTGCTGCTAATGTTCAGAAGAAGAATGGAAGCATAATTAAATTATCCAGCCCAGAGAATGAAGCTCATCTAAACTAAGGATCTTTATGTCCCTATACACTCTGATTTAAAAACTAAAGTCCCATACTAGGACGAAACGGCCGTCCAGTGCTTCCAGGTTTTCCATGGTGGTCTAGCTTCAATTGATTCACGATTTCAACTATTGAAACTAAAGTTTGTCAGAATGGAGACTGATAAAAATACGATCAATTGTTCTATTTCTTCAGTAATTCGGTTTATGACTAACTGTTCGACTTCACCTGTTCAAGTCATAGTTAAACTTGCTTATGTAACCGAACACATTCATTTCGGCTTTTCGTCACAATGTATCACAAGTGTGCCAGTTATTGTCGCGTCTCGTCTTCTAACTAGATTTCACTCGGATTATAATCAATTATCACGGATACGGAATTACATATCAATACTGATGAGGAGTCTCATGGTGGGAGGAAACGGACATCTAGTGCTTCTAGGTTTTCAGTGCTGCCTGGTTAACTTCAGTCTGTTGTTGAAACTATGAAAATAACTAAATGGACTGTTTTCATAATCGTTAAACACTGATGATCTAGAGACAAATTAAATTAATTACTCTTTACAGTTTATTCATTAGTTAATAAGATCAGAGTAAACTGGTATACTATACAATAGAAAAAATTTAAATTCAAGCAAAACTTATATAAACATATAGTTTATGACTTACCATAAAACCAAGCTATGGCAATCACCTGAAATAAGCTTCCAATGAGTAATGCAGTACCAGCCATATATCGATCCATAAGGTTAAATACATACATCCCCCCCTTAAGATTGACAAGAAAGCTCGATCAGGCTTTGATGCGATGTCTAAAGGTTTGGCTTGTTAGTCAGATCTTAAAGAATGATTGGCCTACAAGATAATTTCATCTAATTGCCTATGACATTTCATCATGTTTATTTTGTGTTCATATATTAACATGCTATCTTATTGAACGAAAAACCATTCATACGACCAATGGTCTTGTCTGTAATTTTAAATCATTCGGGGTCCAAGTTAATTATATGGTCTCGTGTGTATCCATCACTCAGTCACATTATATCATAGTGTTCCCTTGTCAATCAGCATTCTATTTATTGACTATGACAATTGAAAGTTCACACCATTCAGAAAACGCGATCCATAACAGGCTTAACAACAGGCTACCCATCATTGATTTGTCACTGAGTAGTAGTGACCGGTGTCACGTTCGCTTAGTTCATTCTAGTGCTGATCGAAGTATATCGAACAAGTCGAATCGCAATCATTAATCTAAGTGACTGGACATAATATCCACTATTGAAATGTTAGGTGGTACAGGATGAACTAAAGAGTAACAGTCCCTACAACAGTACAGGTACACCTTAGAATTTTATAATATAGTATATAGTATAGTACGAATTGTTAGGTTAAATTGCTATGGCTAATACCGCTGTCAACAGTACCTGAAATCCACTTATCGCAGACAATTACATATAGAGATAAATGTAGGAATCCAGGAGACATGATGTCATCTGATAAGCCAGGTCGGGAGATGATGCTTTTGTCAGCTTGCCTACCTTCACTTTCGTCCTCAGCTAATCTTTTACTGGTATTATTTTGGATGTAGATGATAGCCTGATTTTACTGATATACATTCAATCAATTTGGCTGATGGTCGGATTTTCACCTTTATTACGTAACATATTTCGGAAATTGGTTCCCCGACTAGTTATTCAGTTCTATCGTTTCGCTGATTTTCAACCAGCGGCCATGACACAAAATCAGAATATAGTTTCTTTGGTTAAATAAAGACTTTTGATTACTTCGGTACTTATCAAACCTCGAGCAACCTGGTTTATAAAACTGAAATTGTTTTATTGAACAGGGTTTTTCCGTCAATGGTATGACTGGAAATTTTCCTTTATGGTTATTAGAATTTAGGTTAATGATGTCACAGCCTTATGATGTCTTTAAAAAAGATTAGTGTTTTAGTCAGGCAACATAATCCGGTAATACAGCTAATATATAACCCTAAATAATTCATACTACCTTAACGAAAACTAGGTGAGGTAAGATCGTGCGTCAGAAAAGTGATGCTCATTCCAAATTGACATTCGTTAATTGACCACTTACATTTTAAGAATAATAGTATTGGTGGAAGCTATTAGCTTTGTGAACACATTCATGCCTCTGAAATGATTCAGTAGCTCAAATTCACTTGGTGTTGTCTTACTTTGCTCTTTCCATTGTTATTTAGGACTGCAATTAATCAGTCTCATGTTGGCACATGTGCATCCAGTGCGGATTGCCTCGATATGACCTTAAGTCACAAGCTTTTTAAGCCAACATGAGACTGATCAATTGCAGTCCTAAATAACAATGGGAAGATAAAAGTAAGACAACACCAAGTGAATTTAAACTTCACCCCATTGCACAAGCAGTTGGTTATCAGGGCTCAGTAGCTAAGTGGATAACGCGCTGGTGTTTGAAGCGAATGGTACTGGGCTTGAGTCCTGGAGTGACCACCAACCCTGAGATGCAAGTACATCCAGCCGACGAGTCCCCAATAGGGAGAAACGCGCATCCTGGATTCCACTGAGAGCCAATATCCAACTTTGCATGAAAAGACTCAGTAGCTCGTTTAAAATTTAGAGTAGAATTGTAGTACTACTATAAACGTGTTACTTAATCCCATAGTTTACAAGAAATTGATTTATAGTCAGATCATCTTGAACTGATATCGTGATACATTAATTATGTTTTCAGCTATGTAAATGAGTTTGTACTATATTTTAAGGATCAAAAACTAAAACCAAATAGTTGTGATGATTTGGTCAGTACTGAAGCTTTTGAATTTGCTGAATACGTTGATCAACGATTATTGACTAGAATACGTACACTGGTTACATTAATGAAGGCAAATGAACAGGCTGAACCAATTACAGCCAATGTAATGAAAGGTCGTAAATGTCTGTAACGTGAAAATCTCTTCGGTACAATGTCAGTTAAAGCGGTGACAACGGATTCTAATCCACCCATCTGAAATGATAATTGATACAAAAGGTGACATCTATTAACATTGTTTCGGCGTTATATAATAAAATGATTTAATGAAAATTAACTATTTTATATACATAGTACAATGTAAGCTTCATACGACCACTAAAAATAACATAAAATTGATGCAAAGAGAGGTAGGAAAGAGGGTGAAAATGTCATTAAAATTACGGAAAAATCAAACAACACAGTTCAAGAAAAAGCTGTGACTTAAATGTGGAGGTACTGGGGGTCAAGCACAATTCAACTGCTTCAGTTACCCCAAAAGCCGTGATCAGGCTGACAGCGTAAGCACCACCAGTACTTGTAAACTAAGGAAATAGCTGAAGTTGTTGCATGAGCGAGTAGGGAAGAATTTCGATTATTCTCATTGATCTGGATATGCACGGTTTCGAATTGGTTGATGCAGTTCCACTGATGTTTATTCTCTTATTATTGTTATGGATTGGGAGAGTCCTATATATTACTAAACTAAATAGCACTTAGTAAGAGAATTAATTGCAACGACCATGTACAGTGTATTTGGCTGCTTTTTAAAATTACACTTAATTTAATGATGATCTGTACCATCTTGGTGGTGATCTAAAGCTTGAGCTTTCGCACGAGACCGGAAGTCCTGGTTTCGGTCTTCATGTCCGGGATAGTGGATGCGCTTTTCTGAGGTCAGTTGATTAATTACATTTACTGGTAGCAATCATCAACTTTTAATATTTAATTACATGCAAATATGTAACGATAAATAGATGTGTTTCTGCCTTTAAAGAGTTGTAAATCACAAGTCATTTGAGTTAAATAGTTTAGTTGCCAAATATATGAATAAATGTATAACTCATTTTGTTTAAAAATTTATTCGTTAACTTAACTTTTAACATTATTTTCATTTATGAATCAATCAATTCATTGTTAAAACACGCCTGGTTTTTAACTATTGGATTACAGACTTAAACCTTACTAGCATCTACCGTGGCCTGTGACAATGAGTTAAGAAAAACAGAACTTATGTAGAATAGGTTGAATAAAATCTTGATATATATATATATATATATATATATATATATATATGGTACAAAAATAGTGTTTCATAAAATTTCACAACTCACTCCACTGTCTAACCCGAGCATTATAAGTAACATAAAGAATATTGTTGCCCATAATGGTGCGAAAGGTAAAGTTCCAATAGCTAATGGATAAACTTGAAATACCAATCCTGGACCTTTTTTATTTGATGATTGCACAACAGTAGATAAATAATTAAAAAATAATAAACATTTGTAGAAAATCAATATTATCTGGGCTCGTTGTGCCAGTTACTTTTGTTGCGTGTACTAAGGAATTTTACTATTTCTCTCAAGTTTTACGATTAATCTGACGCGTTTGTCTTCGCTCAGTAGTTTTATATTACCTAACATTATTTAGAATTAACTATTGTTATTATTATGTTATTCCATTTAGTCTGGAAAATGGTATTTTATTTTCGGAGTTAAAGTTTTGCTTGACTCAATCCCTTTGCAATTTATAGCTAGATGTACGTATTTGTGTTATTTCAAGGGACATTTCTATTGTTACAGACTTGAAAACCTATTTGTTTTAGTTTATAAAATGCAGTTATTTATCTATCAATTCAGATGATTTTTAGTTGTATTATAAATAACATATTGATTGAGGTTGGAAAATATGAATCGTATAATGTTTATTGTTTCACGTATATAAAAAGCGCTACAATACCAGATATTACTACAAGGATTGGGGACTGAACCATTAACTCACTGTTCACATACGTATGAGAATTTGACCGAAATCATCATAGCTCACTTCAAAAAAATCGTTTGATTAGTTGAATGGTAGATTTTTTAAATGCCAACAATATACCGGAGTAGATTTGCGTTTATCCGACTACATAATCATAAGGTAGTAATGTCACTCAAACTTACGTAGAATAATTTGAAAAAAACTAATGTCGATTATACACTTTTATATACCCTAACAATTAACAGTAAGATATGGATTTATTAGGAAGGATCAGACTTATCCTTATGATTAGGATGAAATGTACTGGGTTTGAGTCCTGGAGTGAATATAAGTAAACATTTATTGGTGTATAACTATTCACTTTCGCAAATATACATATTGCATTAAACTGGATTCAATAACATGCGATCATTTTAACCTCACAAGTTTAATGTATAGAAAATTATATAATATACTTCCAATGAGGTCAAAATGCTTAAGAAATTATGCACGAAAAATTACATGTTTGTCATCGAAAGTGTCCGATAGACTTGTATTCAATCTACCATCTTCGTCCACTGAATTTGTTGCATTCATTTGTCACTTTCTGTAAAGCTGCAGATAATAAAATGGACAGTAAATAATTATCAAATATCTGTTGTGCATCGTACTATATTAAAATTTTAAACTAGTTAATCATGAAAGATTTTGGGCTTGCTGTCAACTACCTCCAGCTGCCTAAAAGCTCAACATACAGCACAATGTCGAATCAGAGTAGCGGGCAGATTGCAACTTGATCGACAGTATCTGACGTGTGGGCGAAAAAATAGATTGGTTGTTTGCTTAGTTGGACTAGCGAATAGTCTGACAGGTATTAGATGAGTTATATATTTTCCCACCCTCATCATTACTGGTTTCCGGTGGAAATATACTTACGTTCTAGTCAGGCTGATAATGTGTGCTTGATATGAGTTGTTGAAGTCCTGTAAAATAGACACTGGAAGAGTATCTAGTGTAGATAGTCGTCTAAGGTAAACTAACGTCCAAGTTGGGGTAGACAGGAAAACTGAGTATTATAAAAATATTTAATCACTGATCACTAATCAGGGATCGATCAATTGTATAAAGTTACAATTACTGTACAAATTACCAGATTGATACATCAAATTCTACTGTAAAATAGATGTTAATGTAACTGAGTTACCAGGGTTATGTTCATTTAGTAAACGAAAAAAGACTACGGTTTTATAGTGATGCTATATTATAGATCAATAAAATATAGTAATGGATCAATCGTAACTCCAGCAAGAGTCTCCTTAAAAACTGTAACGATGATACACGAAAGTTAGACAATCGATTGAAACTTCCTTCATATTATGTCACCAGCTTGAACACAACACCCGAAATCTAATAGCTTTTTAATTGAAGTATGTATGTGAAACTGTCGGACTGTATTAGAAAAGAATTACGCAGATATATGACAGAGAACTGGTCAGATTACAACACAAAAATTAGTATATTAGACTAAATAAACAGAGAACAGAGACATTTTAATAAATATTTCGTTATTATAAATAAACTGTTTCGAAATTTACAAAACAAACATACAGAAGAAGAGATCAAATAAGTAGAAATGTAAAGAACAAAAAACAGAAAATTATACAGATATGAAAATGATCATCACAGTTTCAAAAGAATTAGGTAAACAAAAGACTGAAACGAGACAATTCCATCAGTGTAGTATAACAAAAAATATCGTGGAATATATTTTACTGATGCACATATTTAAGTATAAGTGTTGCGAATAAATTCTTTTAAATAGATCTGTTATTCCCGCAATTAATTGGAAATAAAACAAGTGTAGTTAATTTGCTAAATCTTTATATATTTCACATCCATTATCATTATTCCTGTATCTCTCATTTAGGAATAGGATTAATATGACCACTAGAAATAGATATCTCATTGTGATCTGAGTCATAGTTAAGATCCTTTGGTGTAATAAACCGTAAATGACCATCAGGTGTACGATGTAGATCAGTTAGTCTTTGGATAACCTCAGAAAGCAAGGGATTATTGCCATACTTCACAATTAACTGATTGCATCTACAGAAAAAAGTAATTGAAGAGAGATTATGAAAAAGATGAATGTAGATTTTTAAAGAATAGGCGATTTCAGTAGGTGTCATCTAAGATACATACGAACCATATGAGATATGCTTTTAAGCTATGCAAATTGATCACTTTCGTTACCTACCCTATTTAGCTCCTTTTATATCATGAAATAAAACGAAAACTGAGTATTCAATTTGTACGAGGATTACTGGAAACCATGTACCATACGATCACATTCCTCATTTTCAAAAAACAACAGTTTTTATCTATTCCTTTTCAGTACAGTTGATGAATTTAATTTGAGTGATCGATTGTTTTTATCGTTGCGTCGATTGATAACTCTTTGAAATTTAGGTATTTTGCACTTGATGTGTGCCCCAGAATTTCTTAAGATTTTACAGTTTTGATACTCACAGACTTTTATTGTTTTGTAACTTGAACTCGATATTGATTTATACTCTTAAATCGGATACTTCCCATTAGAGCTTCTATTGACAAGGATCATGATAAAACAATCTCTAATGTAACTACATACTGTAAAAATATTTTTTCATAAAATTCAAGAAAGATACTTGACTTCTAAATTCATTTCCTAACTTGAACACAAACCAAAAAGCAGTCACTACGATGTTTAAGTTCTATACATGTGAACAAGATAAACAGCTCCTACGACACTAAATTCAGTACCCACTAAATGCAACTTTTCATAAGGGAACTACATTTGGTAAACTGGTACAAAATTTTAACTGTAAAAATGTCATATGGGTGAGTTTATTACGGTCAGGACGATTCCAGGTAGATCTTGGGTTGCTGAAAGGTCAAATATACTGTGTCTTGGTCTCAACCCCACATGGAAGGTAGGCTATGTACGTATGGGTGAGATATTTGAAATGAATTCTCCTATTACCCAAGGTCACCGTTCACATATCATGTTTGGGTCAGTGTGATAACATGTATATGTATAAGTTTTGCCCATCATTATTCACTTTCAACATACAGCTTCCTATCCATTCTTATTGTTTTTACTTTGTATGGCTGGTCGGGCAAGCGTTAGGAAGCTTGCAACGTGACTAAACTAGACTGAAGACCATGAAAATATACCAACGACGAGTATAATCAACTGAATTTTGCAGTACAAACAAAATACTTAATGGTATTCTCATCGAAAGCATTCAAAGCTATTTTGCAGAGTTTTGGGCATTGGTGATTCAAATAACGAGAAAGTGGACGCAGCTCTTCTTAGTCCAATGCAACCCATGTCAATCGTTCAACTTCAGTAAACTGTTAGCTCAATTAACACTCAACAGGGTTGCTGAATCTCATTAGAGCCCACAAGTAGCATCCTATAGAGTTTACGACAAAACTTAAGAAACTGTTAACCACGATGATAGAATCTGTGAACACCCAAAAACTGTATCTAGTTTTGGAATTCCCGTTCGACTCAGTTAACTAGAGAACTCGGTACATTACCTAATGTATACTATATGAGCATCATGAATTGATGGAACTATAGAACGTTGGAGCTGCTGAATTTATGTTCTTTTAGAAAAGTCAACGGAAATCTATGCTATCTGTGACTATAAACAAAAATTCTGAAGACTTTTTCAAATCCTCATCAATAAAACTGATTCATCATTTCAATGATTGAGTGATAAATAAAATGGTTTATTTGGATCATACCCAAAACTGATTTCCCATCCTATTGTAAAATGTGCCAAATAACGTTACTAATTCTGTTATAAAAGGGGAAACTGATACTCTATACACTTATAGTAAAACTTGGCACGAACGCAATAGACCAAGCATCTATTCTAAAGAAATGATGAGGCGAAAAATTCATTTTGGTTTTTAATCAAATATTTCATTTTGTTGAATGACGAAATAGTTGAGTCTAAATATCATGATGTAGCTCAATCACCTATTTAAATGGGAAATCAAATAACTAAGTTGTTAAAATTTTATGACAGTATGAAAGTTGTTTTACACTGTGATTTTGTTAGATGGGTAGATATTTTGATGATTACTTAACAAAAATATTGAGTGAAACCATCTTGGTCTTTTATGCCTTCTTATGACTCCTGTTGTATAGTTGCCTTCCCTTTTGAACATACACACCAGGTTCAAGGTCTATCGATGATAGGTTTTGGTAACATATTAACCATTGGTTAGAGACCTTTCGTTGTGGTACTTATGGAATACAACAGAATTTAGATGTGATACATCGACTAAGGGGGGATGGCTGTACAAACATACATACCTTTCTTCCAACTTAGCTAACTTCAATACGGTTTGTTCCAATGCACCCAACTCTAACATATGTTTAACACAATATAGTTTTAATGATGAATCTGTTGTATGTTGTGAGAGAATATTCATCACTTGATTGTCATCAGGATAATCGTTAATGGCACGAACAATAGGATAACTGAATTTTCCTTCAGTTAAATCTTCTGCGAACGTTTTATTTTTATGATACTAGAAATGGGTAGATAAAAAATAATAATGTTGACCATGATAAAAATTTAAGCAATAAATAGGGGTAAGATGCGTTGTAACTAATTCATAAAGTATTGAAACAAATAGATTAATAGTATAGTAGGTAGTTTGAGGAAGTAGATATGAAATCCCGTACCTAGTTTGCGTGCTATTTAGCACTCGTCAACACCGAACGATCAATTAGTTGTAGAGACATATTGGTCCTACAGAGTCAGTCATGACTGAAATAGCTGTGTTAACGTCTTCAACTGTGAAGCTGGGTGATAGGGATTCAAATACCAAAGGAAGCATCAGTATTCTCCGAATTTCGGGTACGCCAACTAGTTCGTAACAACCTAAGTCAGAAGTTTCCTGTAGACTAATTCAAACCGCTTAACAGCTCAACATACCGCACTCGATGTCGAGTCACTTAAACTGATGAACATAGTACAATTTGACCGACATAATTCGGTCGGTACAATATCAGTAAACAAACATCACATTGGTCACTAGCTACATGATCAGGCAGCTGTAAATCAAAAGTACTGACACCCATCCTTTAATAAAATGGTAGTTGCGTAAACTATGAAATGTATTACGCCGATCAAATAACTTTAAAAAAACTTGCTCAGTATGAGACTCGAAAGTTTGACAATTAAATTTTTTTGTTCAGATGTCAACTGAGATATACAACAAAATTAACATGATTAAAAAACCAAGTTTTATTTTTGCCATCACATTAACCAGTATGGTCGATTAGAGGTGAATCTAGAGACATTAACTGCTTGCCTAAACGAAATCCCGATTGGATTTAAACTTGCAACATAACAGCTAGAAGTTATCTCTAAACGACTGGTTCACCACGACAAGTTATTTAGAATTTCTCACACTTTAATGGTCCTGTCAGTCTTTCATAGGTGACATCTTTTAAATTGTAAAAAAAGCTTTCACAAGCTATTTTTAGCCTGAAGACTGATGGATATTCCAATAAAATTATTTCCTTGATCCCTATACTCTGTTAAGCAATGGATTTATTGGGTTCAGTCTTTTAGTTTACGTTGAAATTTGATGATACCAGTTGATGAACTGTTTTGCACTGGATATTTATTTTGTCATCATTTTGAGACTACATACAAAGTACACACGCTCCATAATCCCACGCCTAATGAGAATTACTGTCGAAAATCCCTACAAGATCACTCCAATTTAAAGAGTGTAAATTATAAGTCACCTTACAATTAATTGAATCATTTTGTAATAAAACTCATTGAGACCATATATCTAAAACGATATTCTTATTTCCATCTCGAGGATTTAAAACAATGAAAATGCAACGTACAATGTAACACGCTAGAGTGGAAGTCTAGTTGGAATATAGATTATATTCTTTCAACAAGTACTAAGTAGTATACGAACGAGTTGTTACAGTCCATTACAACAACCTCCATGGTGTTCGGCCATAAGTAAAAGTTTTATTGACACATCAATATTAAGAACAAGGACGATGCGAAACCACAACACTAACATCTTGTGAGTAGTGCAAAACCTGCACCATGCAACTCAAAATACGAAAATATTCTAAAATATATATTACTTAACAAAAGGCAAGCTTACACAACTTACACTTAAATCAACTAAGTTTGCATAATCGTCACGAATTTGGTAAAACAGACCAATCGCATCCAAAAGAGGTTTATAATCTCTATGATAAATAGACAAGTCAGAAGATTACAGACCGCAAGATTTTAAAAAAGGAACTACCTTTAAGCATAAGATTTGAATAGCCATTATGTTTATATATATATATATATATATATATATATATATATATATATATATATATATAAATTTTTTAGAAGACAAATTATATACAATAATCAAGTGTCCTTGCACGCTTTCATAAAATATTTACAATCTACCTTATAAATCTAATTTTAATTACTGATAAATTCAGGAAGTAACCGCAGTGCATAGCATATTTGTTTCTTCACCTTTCTGTAACAGAGTTCATATATTCAATATATTAGGTGACTAAAACAGATATTATATGAGAATGATTGGTTGTAAACATTTACAGATGAATATGAATGAAAGGTAATCACCTTTAGAAATTTTTATGCATATTTTTTGAATGTTAACTAGTGAATATAAAACGAGAATTTCGTTGTATTGAATACTTTGTGCCAACAAGATGCAAATGGATGGTCAGAGGCTATGTGTACATATACAAACATTGTAATTTCGTAAAGTAAACATTCCCTTCTATCTAGTTGTTTGCTTTACAGTAGTAGCACAGAATGGGCCTGAGTACTTCAAACAATATTGGTCAAATTTATACGGTCTTCTTTGGTTACGGAGAGAAAATAAGTTTCCATTGATGTTTATGCTCACAAATATTTACAAGTGTAGTTAGATGAACAACATATATAACTAATTTTATTTCATTTTGACATTAATTTAAATTAACGGAAGAAAAACTAACAAATATGCTAATTATAAGAGCTTAATTTTAATTCTCAAAATCAATACTCCCAAAAGAATAGCGTACTAGTGTTATGATTTTACTTTTTAACATCGCGCAAACATAATACTTCACATTACTAGTTCGGAATCAGAACATGAATTGGAATTAGATGAAAATAAATTCCAGAAAATCCGGATAACAAAAGATGATGGCGTAAAACTGTGAGCATTTGTATAAACTTCATACAAGAATCTTCTACTGTCTTCTCAACTGGGAGGATTACAATATCTACATAAAAGTCTCTAATTGAAATATCAAAATATAAGATATAGATATCACTCTAGTGTTCAAACCTGTAACAGAATTACCAAATATGGAAAGCATAAAATAGCTTTAACATGAAATTTGTTGAAATGTACTCAAATGACAATTAACATACATTATTATTATTAACATTATTATATATCACACAATGGTATCTTAAAACATCTCAAAGCAAATCAGTGGGAATATCTATTTTCTTAATGGACAGCCAGAAATTAATGTGGTATATAACGTTTAAAATATTTAATTGGGTGAAAAACGGAGTTATCTTAACGTACGTTTGATTTTCAGAGAACAATTGCATTAGACGAACACCTAGACTGAATAGACCACCAGTTTCTGGAAACAAAGTTGAGGTTAAACATATATTATTTAAAAAGATGAAAAAAATAATAATAAAGCGCTCATGTACACCAATACACAACACAAAGAGAATACTTGGTTGTGAACACCTCAATAGAAAGATTTGAAAATAGAAAACAACAATATACAATACATCCTCAACATCCTGACTCCTAGTATTCACCAAGAAAGAAAACTATCTCAGAAAAAGCTAAGTTACAGAAATAGTTGTTTAAAACTTAATATATAACTTAATAGGTGAAAGATATGTAATGTACCAACATTTTCGAGTATTATAACAACCGAGCTGCTTTAATTAGCAAAAATATGAGAAAAGGACAATAAGCGAACACTTCAAATATACTAATATCACATCGATAGCTGCACAAATCATAAAATTAAGTGGAACATAATTATGTGTAATTACTTTAGAATACAGAGTTAATGATTTACATATAAATAGCAAACCAATGTATAACCGATAAGAACACAACAATCAATCAGTCAGTCAGCCAGGTACAACGCAGGACCAGGCAAATATATGCATCAGTCCAAGTTGCCACACCTCATTAGCACAGCAAGGCGAACATTGGATTCATAGAAGCAGTTAACTCAAAGATGTAAAAATAAAGGAAATATTTTATGTAAGGATATAATACAGGAAGAAAGAATTAGTTCGTAGAAGGCATAAAGTAATCATAGTTTAAGGGAAGACAAAGAGTGTACACACCTACACCATTGTGATCGATTCTGAGTCGTGTCACCAAGAGTCTCCAACCATTGGTTACGATAGTCACGCAGACCCCAACCAAGTAGTCTGCATCTACCAACATGGCTAAGACTAGAAGTTAGTGACTTCAAGCACTGATGCCACGTTTCGGTTTGGCCGCCCCTAACTTTCTTCCAACCATTCTGAACACTAGTCAGCATTGTGCGTCGTGGTAATCGGTGTTCAGGGATACGTAACACGTGGCCCAACCATCTCAGTCGATAAAGATTCACAACCTAATCAACTGATTTACCATCATTCCCTAATACCCTGCGTCTAACCTTACTATTACTTACCCGATGATCCCAGCGGATGCGAGCAACATTTCTAGGGCATCTGTGGTCAAATACTAGTAAGTTACGAGTATCTTCTACTCTTAATGGCGATGTTTCGCAGCCGTAAAGTAGAACAGAACGAACTGCCAAGCAGTATACTCATCCCTTAATTGATAGATGGATATCTCGCCTTCGCCATAGGTGACGTAAGTTGGTAAAAGTCAAACGAGCTTTCCGAATCTGTGTAGAGATTTCGTCAGACACTGACCCATTAGGGCTGATCAGACTTCCAAGATAAGTGAAGTTGTCAACGCGTTCGACTACTTCACTCCTGATCCTTAGTTCAGGTGTTGACGCAGACCAGTCCTGAAGCAACAGCTTGCATTTAGAGGGGGAGAAGCGCATCCCAAACATCCTGGCATTGTTGCTCAGTGCTACCAACAGACACTGGATTTTATCAGTGTCTTCACCAAACAGGACTATATCATCTGCGTATTCTAAGTCGATAAGTGAACCTCCTGGTAGGAGATCAATGCCCGGAAATCCAGTCGATGAGAGCGTTATTTCCATCAGTATGTCTATGATGAAGTTAAACGAAAATAGAGAAAGTGGACAGCCTTGCCAGACACCACTTGAGGTTGCAAAAGCAGATGAAAGTTCGCCGTAAGCTCTCACCCGACTAGTAGTGTTCGAGTAAAGAGCCTTCACATGGTTTATGTACTTCTGAGGTACGCCTTTCAATGACAGACACTGCCACAGAACCTCTCGGTCTACAGAGTCAAATGCTGCTTTTAAGTCAAGGAAGACCACCATTGTCGGACACCGATAAGCATGTCTGTGATCTAAAACCTGACGAATGGTGAATACGTGGTCGATGTAGCCACGACCAGGTTTGAAGCCAACCTGATTGTCTCGTGTTTGCAGTTCACGAGTCTTTGTTAAACGTCCGACAATTATTGAGGCTAGTATTTTAGATGCTGTATTGGTCAAACTAATCTCTCTATGGTTATCACAGGATGATTTGGACCGCTTCTTATATATTGGGACAATCAGTGACTGCGACCAGTCAGATGGAATTACATTCAGTTCCCAGAGTTAGCTAAAATATTAGTCAATCTAATCGCTAAAACTGGACCATCATACTTAAGGACCTCTGGAGCCAATCCATCTGGACTAGCTACCCTTTCTCGTTTCAGACTACCTATAGTTTTTTTTGAACTTCAATCAGAGTCGGAGGGCTTACTTCAATGTTTCATTCAGGCTGTCTGGGAATGGTGGGTAGTTGTAGAGTAGCTGAAGGCCAGCTGAAGTGCTTCTTAAAGTGTTACGATCATCGTTCTAAACGTCTGGACTGGGAGCAGATTAGAGTGTCGTATTTTTTGATAAGTATGGCGGTGTTCTAACACTTGGCGGAGGGTGAAGATATGATCAATACATCCTCGACCAGAACGAAACCCAGCCTGCTCTTCGCGAGTCAATCCTTCTCGGGTTCTGAACAATCTACGAAGTATGACGGAAGCCAATATCTTGGACACAATCGGAAGTAGACTTATCCCCCGATAGTTGTTACAGGAACGACGTGAACCCTTTTTAAAGATAGGGACAACTATCGACTCATTCCATGACGTTAGTACACACTCTAGTTCCCAGACTTTTGAAAACAACGTTGTCAGTCCCTTAGTCAGAAAGTCACCACCATCTTTAAAAAGAGTCGGAGGTAAGTCATCAGGGCCTGGTGATTTGTAGCGTTTCAAGAGTTGGAGTTCCTTGCGGACTTCCGCCTCATTTGGTGGATCAGTCGTCACCGGCCATGGAGGGCAGGACAGTCTGACCGATGTTGCCGGAGCAGCAGGCCAGTTGAACTGCCCTTCGAAAAATTCTGCCCATCGTCCAAGACGTCGATGGGTGTTAGTGATTGGCGTTCCGTCATCCTCGCAGATTGTTTCGCTCATACCAGACTTCTTGCTGTCAGTGACTCGGATGAGTTGGAAGAGCTTCCGGTAATTACCAGAAATAGCTGCTGCTTCCAGCTCATGAGCACGCTCCGACCACCAGGCTTCTCGGTCTTTCATTTAGGCTGTCTGGGAATGGTTAGTTTTAAGGTAGTGTTAATCATTAAAATATGGATATTCTACTTCGCATTGAGGTATTTCGTAACCATATTCTGGTGAATTCAAACATAATACGTAGTAAAATGCAAAGACAAATTACTCCAAACACTAGCACAGCTACGATAAATTCAAAGTAAAAATACTAGTCTTTATAGAGCTGATACAAATGGACGAAAATAATCACACAAAATTAATAACTTAAGAATATATAGCACTACAATGAGTGGCAGTGAATGCTAGAAGTACTTGGATATATTTAATTTCACACTAATATTTCATTATAATTGTATTCATTGTGGCAATATTTACTGCCTGTTCATTTAATAAAATACTGAAAATATCTTATATATGTATTTCAAGTGAAAAATATGTAAGCAACAGAAATGACTATAAATTACTTCATAATTCAGCAAACTTACTACATAATACCATAGCCTCGTATTCTAATTCTGATGGACACTTAAAAGAGGAACGCCAAAATATATCCATACTTTGTCCACGATGCAATACAAGCATTTGCTCTAAAAGTTCAAATGAAACGATTTCACTTTGATTCAACAAACCAGAATTGATAACACTGGATTTCGATAGCAAGACAAAAAAGTATACAGGGAGCTGTTATTGTGGTGAAGTATAACCGTCCCAATGATAAGACCGATGAATTTACATCACGAGTCAGTTGGCATATATGACATAAAAGTCAAATAATAACTTAGATATATATGTTTATACTTACCCCGACCGTCGTTGCTACCTTGACGTGGTGCTCAGGCTTGTCTATCGTGATGAACCGATCGAGGTATACTGGCTGGAACAATCATTACTCAAAGTCCTACCATGCCAGACAGGTCAGTTGAAGAGCGGTAAGACTAAAAGCAACGAACCCAAGATCTGAAGGCGAAGTACTGCTGACTGCACAGGGGTGTGAAGGCAGTAAGGTGTTTCCTTCAGACAACTAGCATAACAGCAATGCTGCCTTCCCACAAGGAGGAGTAGGGTTAGAAATGGTCGACCCTAAAAATGCACACCTCGCCTTATCCCACGGATATCCGTCTCCAGCGGTAAGGTCTCAACAAGTACGGAGCTAACACAAAAATTACTCATAAAAAGGTCGTGTGTGACCGACCTTAAGCAGCTGTCCCTTGGGCACTGCCGTCACGCTCTCAGGTCACTATGACCACCTCTAATCCAATTAACTTTTCAGGTACCTCCAGGAGAACCCTTCCACGGTGTGGGGGACCGGGAAGTGATAACCGCCCTCATACCTCTAACAGCACTCAAGACCACTGTATTCATTATCAACTTCCTCTTTTGGCTTCCTCCTCAACTGTCACCATAGTCCCGACCGTAGCTGCTACCTTGACGTGGTGGTCGGGCTTGCCTATCGTCATGACCCAACCGAGCTATATTGGCTGGAACACATGTTCCTGAAGGTTCTGCCATGCCAGGCAGGTCGATTGGAGAACGGTAAGACTAAAAGCAGCAACTCGAGGTCTGAGGACGAAGTCGTACTGCTGACTGTACAGAGGTGTGACAGCAGTAAAGTGTTTCCTTCAGACAATCAGCATCTGCAGCGATGCTGCCTTCTCACAAGGAAGGAAGGGGTTAGAAAATGTTGACCCTAAAAATGTCACACCTCAAGTCACGGATTTCCGTCTCCGACGGTAAGGCCCTTGGAAAAACGTAGCTAACACTTTAAAAACCTCCCACAAAATGGCCGTGCGCGACCGACCTCAAACAGTTGTCCCTTGGGTACTGCGGTCACGCTTCCAGGTCGTTAAGACCAACCATAATCCGATTTCCTTTTCAGGTTTCTCAAGAAATACCCTTCCACGGTGTGGGCAGCCGGGAAGTGACATCAGTCCTCATCAGTCCTCATACTCGTAACAGGCCCCCAAATGCCCTGGTACGGCCGAGAGTGGGGAGAGTCCGCTCTCCCTCTCGAAATGCTCTCACATGGCCATGCGTACATAGCCCCTGCCAGGGAAGTCCTACTCACTGCCTTCTCGTGGCTAGGGTGTTGTTTACAAAAATGAGAGGACGAAAAGCGAATGTCTGGCGCTTTAACCGGACCCCAAACCAATGGTGCACATGGGCTCCAGTATCCTGCGGGAACAAATGGCGTATGAACCAATCGTTGGTCACCGGCTACCATGGGACTGCATCTCCTCACGATGCTCCACTGCCTTGTGGATCAGATCTTCAGGTCAAAGGCTCGGGGTGTGGCCCCCTAAGAAAACCACCTGCTTCGGTTTGGGCACCCGAGCAGTATCACAGCCCTCACACATATCAAATGAGATCTGTGTGGCGCATATGTATTTGGTGCCTTCTTGTACCGATATTTATGTGTTAAAATAAATAAATAAATAAATAAATAAATCAATGGTGCACATGGGTTCCAGTATCCTGTGGAAACAAATGGCGTATGAACCAATTTCTTGGTCACCGGCTTCCATGGGACTGCATCTCCTCACGATGCTCCACTGCCTTGTGGGTTAGACCTACAGGTCGAAGGCTCCAGGTGTGGCCACCTAAGAAAACCACCTGCTTCGGTCTGGGCACCCGGGCAGTATCACAGCTCACACACAAATATAATGAAAATGATAATGTTCTCTGAAAACTCGATTCACGCAGCGATTTACCATCAGACAATTCACATTATTATTATTATTATTATTATTATTATTATTATTTACCACTTCATTTATTCACTCTCTCTTATTCCTACTTTATGCATCCGTTTCGACTTAGACAGCAGCTTGCCTATGGTGGACATTCAGCTTTATCTAAACGTTCTCGAGTCACTGCCTGGTTGAAAATTGTATGTTACCATCAAATAAGAGTACTGAAGCAGTCTTTCTGAAACCACGCGCACCATTCAAACTGGCTGCCTTCAACGTTCGCACACTAATGCAAGTCGGACAACAGATAGGGCTGGCTATGTCTTTGGAAAGTCTTAATATTGACGTTTGTTGTCTATCCGAGACCCGTATTCAAGACTATGCTGAAGTACTACAAGTTCGCTCTCCATCTGTCACTTCAAAAAGCTTGTTTTATGTGCGTTTATCCGGGGACCCTGTGGCATCTTCGTCTGGTCTTGTTGGCGTTGTTGTAGCACTAAGTGCTAGAGCTGAGGCAGCACTAATCGATTGGATCCCCATTAACAGCCGGTTATGTGCTGTTAGATTAGAAAGTACCATCAAAGTGAGAGGAAATCGGCGTGAGAAACGATGTCTTTTCGTCATCACCGCCTATGCCCCGACAGATTGCAGCCCGGATGCAATCAAGGATGAATTCTACCACCAGTTAACTGTTCTTCTCCAGAAAGTGCGTTTGACAGATATTGTGGTACTAGCCGGAGACTTGAATGCTCAGGTCAGGCGTCTAGGCACAGAAGAGTCGTTTAGGTGGCCGATGGGGACTTGTTGGTCGCAGGACAGATAACGGGGACCGCATACTGCAACTGTGCACAGACCACAACCTGTTTATGGCTAGCACTAACTTTTGGCACAGTCATCGCCGATGTGCCACCTGGCGTCCCCCCTCGGCATCTCAAGCCTGGACTCAGATTGATCACATCGCGATCGGCTACCGCTGGTGTGATTGTGTACAAGACTGCCGCTCCTTTTGGGGTCCTGGCCTGCGCCAATCTTACCTTACTTTTCAGTGGCCAAAGAAGTGACCGCCACCAAAAGATTGATGTTAGCAAGTTCGTTGCAACTTCTGTTGCTAGTAAGTACCGAACCGAGCTAGCTTCTAGGCTAGCTACCATTCCACCGAAAAGTATAGATGAGCATTGGTTGCAACTTCATGACGCCATGACAATGGCGGGCAAAGTCAGTTGTGGGTTCACGAAACGTCCGGCTTACAATTACTGGGTTTCTTCTGGTTCCTTACAACTCATGGAAGCCCGTCGGTCTACTCCGGGTGACCGTGAGTTTGACCACAAACGAAGGATATTACGTACTGAAATTGGACAAAGCTTGCGTAAGGAACGAGAAGCCTGGTGGTCGGAGCGTGCTAATGAGCTGGAAGCAGCAGCTACATCTGGTAATTATCGGAAGCTCTTCCAACTCATCCGAGTCACTGACAGCAAGAAGTCTGGTATGAGCGAAACAATCTGCGAGGATGACGGAACGCCAATCACTAACACCCATCGACGTCTTGGACGATGGGCAGAATTTTTCGAAGGGCAGTTCAACTGGCCTGCTGCTCCGGCAACATCGGTCAGACTGTCCTGCCCTCCATGGCCGGTGACGACTGATCCACCAAATGAGGCGGAAGTCCGCAAGGAACTCCAACTCTTGAAACGCTACAAATCACCAGGCCCTGATGACTTACCTCCGACTCTTTTTAAAGATGGTGGTGACTTTCTGACTAAGGGACTGACAACGTTGTTTTCAAAAGTCTGGGAACTAGAGTGTGTACTAACGTCATGGAATGAGTCGATAGTTGTCCCTATCTTTAAAAAGGGTTCACGTCGTTCCTGTAACAACTATCGGGGGATAAGTCTACTTCCGATTGTGTCCAAGATATTGGCTTCCGTCATACTTCGTAGATTGTTCAGAACCCGAGAAGGATTGACTCGCGAAGAGCAGGCTGGGTTTCGTTCTGGTCGAGGATGTATTGATCATATCTTCACCCTCCGCCAAGTGTTAGAACACCGCCATACTTATCAAAGGCCAACAATCGTAGTGTTTCTTGATATCAGGGCTGCTTTCGATTCGTTGGACAGAACTGTTCTCTGGGATTGTCTATTGAAGAAGGGTGTGCCTGAGAAGTTTATTAACATCCTAAAAGCCCTATCTACAAACACCTCAGGCAGAGTGAGGGCATACAACCACCTCTCTCCATTGTTCCATTCGAACAGTGGGGATAGGCAGGGTTGCCCAATCTCACCATTCCTCTTCAAATTTGCCATCGATGACATTCTGGAAACAGCTCTGATGGATGTAAGTAATGGCGGTGTGGATCTGTTGCCTGGAGAAAGACTTCTCAACCTTGAGTATGCGGATGATATTGTCTTACTGTGCGAGAATGCTCAAGCTATGCAATCCGCACTTAATCAGTTGGCAATCAGTGTCCGTAGGTATGGTATGTGCTTTGCACCCTCGAAGTGCAAAGTTCTTCTACAAGATTGGCAGGATTCTAATCCTGTACTCACTCTGGATGGTGAGCAGATAGAAGTAGTCGAGAAGTTCGTGTATCTGGGTAGCTGTATAAGTGCTGGTGGTGGTGTGAGTGATGAGATCAATTCACGTATAGTGAAAGCCAGAGCGGTTTATGCCAATCTGGGACATCTTTGGCGCCTTCGTGATGTTAGTCTGGCTGTAAAAGGTCGGATCTACAACGCGACGGTGAGAGCAGTTTTGCTTTATGCTTATGAAACCTGGCCTCTCCGAGTTGAGGATGTTAGACGACTCTCTGTGTCCGATCATTGTTGTCTCCGAAGGATTGCTGACATCCAGTGGCAACACCATGTTAGTGATGCAGAGGTTCGGCATCGTGTGTTCTGGCACAGAGACGACAATCCAATTGGTGTCACCATCTTGAAACACCGACTTCGGTGGCTTGGACATGTTCTACGAATGTCGTCCCGGAGAATTCCACGTCGTGCATTATTTGCCAACGCTGGGACTGGTTGGAAAAAGCGGAGAGGTGGTCAGTATATGACATGGTGTCGTGGTATGAAAGAAAGCTGCAAAGGGCTGGCTTGTGTCGGTCCTTCACGACTCCCTGGCTGGGGTCCGAGAGATGGTGTAACACAGTGGCTAGAGACGTTATCAGGTATGGCTCAGAATAGAAGCCAGTGGCGATCCTGCTGTAACCTTCTTTTAATTTCTTTGTAAAGAGTGGTTGCTTCTTCCTTAACTGTGAGATTCCTCTGATTGTACCTTTTCGTTTCCCTCATTTTTTTATAATTCCCTACGTTCCTTACATTTTTTTTCCTTCTCTTTAAATTCTCATTGTTTTGTGTGGCGCATATATATTTGGTGCCCCCTTGTACCAATATTTATGTGTTCAAATAAATAAATAAGGTGACTCGACACTGCGTGCACTATTGTGAGATTAAATGGTGGTTGAAGTTAGTCGACAGGAAACCCTGGACCCGCGTTTCATGCTACTTGGCACTCATCAGGCTCTGAACACGATGATGAACGAAAGCAAATCAGATCTAGGTTAACCAAAAGTCTAAGGAATGATCGTGAGCAGTGGTGGGTAACGAAAGCAAAAGAGATGGAAAAGGCGACGGCTATAGATAACACCAGACAGCTCTTCGGACTCATAAAAGAAACTGGAATTAAACAGTCAAGTGTAAGTGAGACTATCTCGGAAAAATACGACACTCTAATCTGCTCCCAGTCCAGACGTTTAGAACGATGATCGTAACACTTTAAGAAGCACTTCAGCTGGCCTTCAGCTACTCTACAACTACCCACCATTCCCAGACAGCCTGAATGAAACATTGAAGTAAGCCCTCCGACTCTGATTGAAGTTCAAAAAAAACTATAGGTAGTCTGAAACGAGAAAGGGTAGCTAGTCCAGATGGATTGGCTCCAGAGGTCCTTAAGTATGATGGTCCAGTTTTAGCGATTAGATTGACTAATATTTTAGCTAACTCTGGGAACTGAATGTAATTCCATCTGACTGGTCGCAGTCACTGATTGTCCCAATATATAAGAAGCGGTCCAAATCATCCTGTGATAACCATAGAGAGATTAGTTTGACCAATACAGCATCTAAAATACTAGCCTCAATAATTGTCGGACGTTTAACAAAGACTCGTGAACTGCAAACACGAGACAATCAGGTTGGCTTCAAACCTGGTCGTGGCTACATCGACCACGTATTCACCATTCGTCAGGTTTTAGATCACAGACATGCTTATCGGTGTCCGACAATGGTGGTCTTCCTTGACTTAAAAGCAGCATTTGACTCTGTAGACCGAGAGGTTCTGTGGCAGTGTCTGTCATTGAAAGGCGTACCTCAGAAGTACATAAACCATGTGAAGGCTCTTTACTCGAACACTACTAGTCGGGTGAGAGCTTACGGCGAACTTTCATCTGCTTTTGCAACCTCAAGTGGTGTCTGGCAAGGCTGTCCACTTTCTCTATTTTCGTTTAACTTCATCATAGACATACTGATGGAAATAACGCTCTCATCGACTGGATTTCCGGGCATTGATCTCCTACCAGGAGGTTCACTTATCGACTTAGAATACGCAGATGATATAGTCCTGTTTGGTGAAGACACTGATAAAATCCAGTGTCTGTTGGTAGCACTGAGCAACAATGCCAGGATGTTTGGGATGCGCTTCTCCCCCTCTAAATGCAAGCTGTTGCTTCAGGACTGGTCTGCGTCAACACCTGAACTAAGGATCAGGAGTGAAGTAGTCGAACGCGTTGACAACTTCACTTATCTTGGAAGTCTGATCAGCCCTAATGGGTCAGTGTCTGACGAAATCTCTACACAGATTCGGAAAGCTCGTTTGACTTTTACCAACTTACGTCACCTATGGCGAAGGCGAGATATCCATCTATCAATTAAGGGATGAGTATACTGCTTGGCAGTTCGTTCTGTTCTACTTTACGGCTGCGAAACATCGCCATTAAGAGTAGAAGATACTCGTAACTTACTAGTATTTGACCACAGATGCCCTAGAAATGTTGCTCGCATCCGCTGGGATCATCGGGTAAGTAATAGTAAGGTTAGACGCAGGGTATTAGGGAATGATGGTAAATCAGTTGATTAGGTTGTGAATCTTTATCGACTGAGATGGTTGGGCCACGTGTTACGTATCCCTGAACACCGATTACCACGACGCGCAATGCTGACTAGTGTTCAGAATGGTTGGAAGAAAGTTAGGGGCGGCCAAACCGAAACGTGGCATCAGTGCTTGAAGTCACTAACTTCTAGTCTTAGCCATGTTGGTAGATGCAGACTACTTGGTTGGGGTCTGCGTGACTATCGTAATCAATGGTTGGAGACTCTTGGTGACACGACTCAGAATCGATCACAATAGTGTAGGTGCATACACTCTGTCCTCCCTTAAACTAAGAGATTAAAATCGCTTCATGTCTTTCTTTCTACGAACTAATTCTTTCTTCCTGTACTATCTCCATATACGCAATCTTTCTTCTATATACTACTACCTTTGATGTGACTACTTCTATGAATCCGGTGTTTATCTTGTTGTGCTAATGCGGTATGGCAACTTGGACTGATGCATATATGTGCCTGGTCCTGCGTTGTACCTGACTGACTGATATATATAATTAAAATCTCTGTCCTCGAGAAGTTATTTTAGAATAATTAGTTTGGATTATACCAAAAAACCGTTCAAAATTATTCTAGCATATCAGTCGACAGTGTACCGAATAACTCAAGTCACCACTTTAAATAACTTCATATCGCACCAACGATCAATAAACCAAACCTTCTTTTATAGTTTACAAACGAGACTGTTAGTTCAATGCAGAAATATTTGGCTCAGAAATACTTTTGAAATGAATACGAGAAATAACAGCTTCGAGTGAATGAAAAGTGTTCAGATACCAGGCTCAGCTTATGAAAGTACTGAAGTGTACGTTTTCGATAAATTAATGTTAACCAGAGATATTACGTAGAACAACGAAGTTGTCGAAGAGAAAAATCTAACTGGTATAAGTGGTGAAACCCAGGACATACCACTTAAGTTGCAAGTTATCCAATACAGTGAAAGTTTCAAAAATTAAAAGAATCAAATAAGATAAGAGATTCACAATAGAATTGAAAAATAACACGAATCTTATAGTTTACACTGCTGAATGATCTTAATCATTGACAAACAGAAAGCACTGGACAGCGGTTTTGTTTTGGTGTTAGACTTACTAACAGCGTAGATTCACTGCATTGAAAAGATAGAACCCAGGACAATCAATCCTCACGAGGAGTACTTAGACGTCAGACAACTGGCCCGACACACCCAGTGATTTACGTGACCTAACTATAATGGATTTGCGATACTGAGAGATCATCATTCATGGTCAGTGGTGATTATTTACTAATTTATTTTAACACAGATATTGGTACAAGGAGGCACCAAATACATATGCGCCACACAAATTACTTAATTTGTGTGAGGGCTGTGATACTGCCCGGGTGCCCAAACCGAAGCGCGTGGTTTTCTTAGGGGGCCACACCTGGAGCCTTCGAACTAAAGGTCTGACCCACAAGACAGTGGAGCAACATAAGGAGATGCAGTCCCATAGTAGCCGGTGACCAACGATTGGTTCATACACCATTTGTTCCCTCAGGATACTGGAGCCCATGTGCACCATTGGTTTGGAATCAGGATTTTCCAACTCCCCTATGTGGACTCTCCATGTCCACCAACCCGGTTAAAGCACCGGACATTCGCTTTCCGTCTTCTCAATTTTGTAAACACCCCCACCACGAGAAGGCAGTGAGTAGGACTTCCCTGGCAGAGGCTATATACGCGTGGCCATGTGAGAGCATTTCAAGAGGGAGAGCGGACTCTCCCCACTCTTGGCGGCACCAGGGCATGTGGAGGCACCAGTGGTGATGTTTGTCTTAAACGCGATATAGTTAAACTCCAAAAATTACTTTTCAATAAAACTCCTGGAATTACCACCTGCACTTAGTCACTAATGAGCACATGATTATTATTACTATAAGGGTTTATAGACTGCTAAATTTCGTCATTTTATTTTACGGAGACCTGAAGGTCTTTGCCGTCTAAGACAATTCCGAGATTAAAGTCATGAAATTCAGAGATTTACACAAACGCCTGTAGAAATAATAACATCAACTGACGTTCCGTAGTTAAAGTTTAGTCATTATCAACATCTAATCAATATACAATCACACCAACCAAACATTTCTTAGAAAACATAACTATCAATCACCTGTAAATATTTTTACCGATTCAGGACGTTCTAGTAGAGATAATTTTTCTAGAGCAAGAAAATAAGCATAGTTTGCGGAATTGATAGACTGTGCGACTCCAAAAATACAATGAGCAGCTGGTTTACCACGCCGGAAGTGGGAACCATCTTCAATGTCATCAATACTAAAAATTAATTTGAATCAAAAACGAATTTTTATCATTATAAAGACCAAAACAATCAAAACAAACCGACTTCCCCATCATATATATATATACCTCGAGATCCATACTAAGTTTGAATGGTTGATAAATCAAAAGAAAACTCAAAACAACGAGACGTCCTCTTTCTAATCTACTAAGATATACTTATTAGGCTGAAATTCACAAATTACTTTTTAAAGATATAGAAATTATCAATCTTTCCACCGAAAAATCACAATGGATTCTAGGCAGCTCCTAACTTTACACAACCTTTATGAGCAAATCTACATATGAACAAGATTTCAAGTATGACCGAGATGAATTTGGAAAATACTTATACGACATTTTATCGGAGTCGAAGATGAAATATACAAATATTGATTACATGAACAAATTCCTTTTTACGAAGTATGGGTTAATGTACTTAATTTTGAACTAAGAGACTTGTATGAGGGCTAGTGATAAAACCCAGTTGTCTAAGTGTAACGATATTTGACTCAGTAGTTAACAAGCAACTGAACCACTGAATTATCACCACACAAAATTAAGGAAAATATAAGTTAATACTGTTAACTACAAATTGTCTTATCAGCTTTTTCAAAACACGATCAAACTTTGTACAGATGTACTATACAAACATCCAACTTAAATAGCGCATTCTTATGAGCTATTTAATGGCAACAGTGGATGATTGGTCAAAATATCAACCATAGGACTACCCACAGCAGAAGCCTGACTACTGTATTTTTCCATGTATATATATGACGGAACTGTAAACATTCCTATGGCAACTAATTTGAGGCTATTCAAAGAAATTGCCCAAATAGCATATAAGCTTACAATTACCATAACTAGAAACGACCAGAAAAAAGATGGAGGAATGCAAACTCAGATCATAGTGAGATGAAGGAATCGTTACAGTAATGCTATGTAAGTTGGATGGAAACTCACTGATATTTAGTTCGAAAAGGAATAGAAGTAATCAAAGACGATGACACAACTTGGATGAGTCATATCAGTGTGAACAACACAAAGTGTAGGATTTGCTTTCTACAGTATGTAATCGATACGAAAAAACCTATAGCATGAGTGACATCAGTGGGTCTCATGTATGAAACTAGCATTACCCACTTCGGCATAGAGTGGGGTAAGTAACACGAATCCACAAAGCTATATTTCATAAATGAGATTTGATTAAAGTAGTTCACTGGAATATGACAGAATTTTCAGAAAACCAATAGAAACTAACCAAAACCGACTCGTCACATATAAATAATCAGTAACAATCAGGATCTTAGTATATTACTCAAGAACTTTGTATAAACACAATAGTTAGGTGAGTTTCGCCTAAAATGTGCTAATAAACATGTAGACAAAGTTTTGGAATAAGGCGTTTTTAATTCAGGAGCACCATCTTTACACACGTACCGATGGGTCGGCGATGGCTCTCAACCATAAACTGATTTCAGACTCACCCCACAATTGACTCATTCTAAACATTCGAGCGGGGCTTCCAGGCAAAAAAGCCAAACTAAGGTTGAGCACCTGAATCTGAATTTGGTTTCTGAGTTTTATTTAGTAATATATTGGTGTTTGAAATCAGAAATCGTTAAAGCTAATTCAGGCGACCGCCTCATCCTACATGTAGCTTAGAAATTACTGGCACGAGAAACCCGTAGCCATGTACAAAATGTGATTGATAGTGTTCAATCACAGTAGCACGTGTGCATACTGTTTTCATTTCTAGATTTAAGGTCTCATTATCCAAGCTTTTTATTCGTCCTAACTATTCTTATTTGTTCTATCCTAGGAGTCTTACTTGGTGGAAACATAGAATTGTACCTCATCATAATATTGTACGTGCAAAAAAACATAACGATCAATAGGGTACACGTCTTTCATTCCACACAAAACTTGATTTCGACAGTAAAGTGACATAGTTTTGGTGCAATTTTCGGGACCCTTCAGACTTCCATTACTTCATTATCTTGAAAACTGGGGAGTGTAGTGATGTACAGTGTTATTATCAACATCGAATGATATATTGTATACAACACCCATATATTTAAGTAACCTACGGACTAGTAAGTGCGTTAGACTTACAAGTCTGTGATAGAAACGACTAAATCCCAGATTCGTAAATCACCAATTTGCTAAAGAATACTTACATATATCTATGTGTATGCTAGATATGACTCTGGTAACTGCAATTAACTCATGAAAAGACTTACACCAAACTAGCGTTGTGTAGCATTTGGACTACACTCGATATGATACTCAAAACACTTTCAGGAACTTTTAGCCAGTAATTAAAAGCTGCCACCAATGTACTGCGAATTCCTTTCCCATTTGTACTACACATGTAACTATATGGTTCCATAGCCACCTGCAGTACATGAAGAAAACACTGGAACTTACTTTTTCAGCAGTCTTGTCAAATTCAAGGCCACTTTTTTTTGCATCCATTGCTGATTATTTTTGTCTCGCTCGGTGGGCACAAGTTAAAGGCAACGCTCGGTTGTTGGAATCTGCAGAGCACTTGAAGGTCAAATGTCATAAAACGATTGGCGCGTCACCTTGACAATTCGTAGGGTTTTGCAGAAGTGGTCAAGGCAAGACGGTTTTAGATTTGGTTTGGGTTCAGCCACACTGCCTGATACCGTCCATCCTTCAAGTAACAATCGTGGTGCCATTGTAATGATGCATGATGTAGGACGAATCTTCAATTTTGCTAATACGATTTACCAGTTGAGATGACTTCAAGACCTGCAAGAAAGAGGTATGGAAGGTAATACGACTTCTGTGGTAAATAACTCTTTGTAAAATATACCTACAGTGAGTATGTCATATCGGCATGTAGAACTAGTGAATTTGACCCAACTCTATTAATTTTTCGTCAGATTCTATGAACGGCGCGTTTAAAAAAAGGCAGTGATTTAGTATTTGTTGTGATTATCTTTGCTTTTATGCTTTTGTTGCATCAAAAAGCATTCTTGGACTACTTTAACTCGAAGTATTGAGGTTGAGGTTTGAAATTTTGCTAAATTTGTCTTGTAGTACCTTCTTTCTAATTGACTTCTACACTTGAGTACATATTGTAATCATACTATGTTTTAAACCTTCTTAACCTGACTACAATGGTTGGTAGTACTTATAAATATGGACAGCCAAATTGTTTATTTCCCGTGCAGGAAGAAGTGCAATGTGGTGAGTGCATAAAGTGGTTCCATAAGTTGTGTATACGTTTATGTCCCACCACATACAAAAGATGCTGGATGCCTAACTCGTATTGGCCTTGTATGTTATGTTGTACGAATAAGATGTTACTGATCCAGGAGACTATAAGCCTATCAGCTCTGGCCCGTTAGAAGAAAGATGGTGTTTGCGCTGGTAACACGAGTATTGACAGTGAAATGTTTCAGTGTAGTACGTGATGTTACGGGACGCGTCGAACAGCCGACTGTTACTGACGAAAAAGTGAAATCTCGGTTAAAACTAATCACAAACGAAGTGCCACTTGATATTGACATAGGTAGTCATGCACCTTCAGTTGAAGACCCGGACAATAGGTTCATTGTTCCGAATTGTCCTATGTGGCTGTCTGAGTGATGAAAAATGGACGGCGGTACGGAGAACAAGAAGTGAAAGGAAAAAAGCCATAAATGATACACACTTGATTAGCAAACCGTTGGGGAACTCCCACTATGAGTCTGATAGTTAGAGAGAACTCCACCCTGGTGTGGCTAAGAAGAACTTTATCTCATCGAATATAATTGTGCTTTGCTAGAGTCAAATAATCCTGATCCCAAAATTGGAGAAACTTGGAGAATATATCCGTAGCATCTTATCAGATAACTCTAAAGGAGTTCAGATCAAAAATTGATAAGAATAGGTAAGAAGAACGACGACAGTTCTGAACTCCGATCACATAGACTCCTTAAGATAATCCTAGGGTAGGAGAAGCAACGTGATCTTCTGTTAAGTATTGCTTGTATTCACGATAATACCGACATCCGAGTAAGACATGATATATCTCTTGAAAATAGAATAAAAAGGAGGACGGCACTAGCTGAACTAAAAACCCGTCGACAAAACGATGAGGAAAAATCTCCGATTGATAGGTTTTCGAGTAGTCAGGTCTTGAAAGCGGATGCTACCAAGGCTTGTGTTGATAAGCCTATCTCACTTGGAGATTTATATGCCGATGCTCGTAGTCTAAGAAACAAATTCCATAAACTAGAAGCATTAGTGGACAACTTAAGGCCATTCATACTGGCTATGACGGAAAGTTGATTAGTCCATGACTCCTAAATCACCCCAGAATAATCCGGATATCACGACCTAATAAGTGATAGACATAGATGTAGGAAAGGAGGTGGCGTCCTTTTATACATATCCAGTAATACAAATATCCACTTCTTTTCTTGCGAGTCCCATGAAAGGGAAACTTGTGAAGTCATCAGCTTTGAGATCACTATCGGATGTTGTACATCTATACTCGGTTTTGTAGCGGTAAATAAGTCCCCAAAATAAATAGTTCTGTAAGTTTTCGACATTGGATGCTGACCGCATCACTTTAAATGGACTCACCTAGCTGAAAGCACTCGGTCATGCATCCGCACCAGATCACGTGTGGGAACGCCGTGCTCAACAACCCCTGTAATCGCTAACCAGATTAAACCACACGATCCTCGATATATTGATAGCCTATCAGTTATATCTTCGAACCTCTTCTCTTCTGTCTTTTGATTTCACTTGGTGGGTACGATTCATATTAGGTGTTACTGGTTAAGGCGTTGTCAAACTCCGAATATCTGTGGTATCATTATTGGTGAGCCTAACGTGATCTGGTAAACCAAATTGCAAACCGTGAATCTGTTCCTTTTGGAGTTTTATGTATCACTGCCTTATTTTTATTTTTATATATCGTGATATTTTTCCCCATGTTTTTAGATATATTTCTCACTCGTTCATTCTCGTACTTGATATTTCACAATGACGGAACAGACACCCAAGATACTTAAGTCAAAGACTATGTCCCCACCTTCGTTACAACTAATGCCCTTCTAGTCAGACTTTCGTGCCTATTGATAACCCTCGTGTTATTAATAGAAGAAACCAGACTCGTAGGATAGTAAGTCTTTATTTTTATCTTCACGCAGTCACAGTGGAGCATGAGATTCCTTGTTCAGACAAACAAAACCTCTCAACATTCAATATAAGGTAACTAGAAATATAAGGAAGTGAATGAATATTCGAACTATGCTGTTTTGACATATGCTTAGTTGCTTGAGATCAACTCTTAACCAATCAACCTAAGCTGTTACATTAGCTTCCCCCTAGAATCGACTTCCGTAGGAACGTCGGTTTTATAACCTATCTATCAAAAGAATTTTAATTTTGTTTCCGCAGCCCAAGGGAGAATTATCAACTCGCTCACTGTGACTTCAAATCAATGACGACTAACTCCGTCGGTAATCGACGATAGTCCATGGATGTCTCTTCATTTACCGGCTTGTCATCTTATTTTATAGCATGCAATTTCTACTACGACTATCGCTGACGGTTTGCTAGGTGCTCGCAAGAGAAAGAGTGTGAGAAAATGGAACAAGAATGTTTGAGGAAGTGCCGCCAGCGGGCTACCCAACACCATGTTGGTGAGGCACGATTCTTCCATGCTCTATCCGGCTATCAGGTGTTTACTCACCTGCCTCTTGAGTCGCCTCCAAGTAAAAAGTAAAGCGGAGTCTATTTCAAAGGTAATGATGAAAATCTATAAAACCTGAAGAACTGCTCCACTGTCTGCATAAAATAATAAGGTACAAAATGGAAATACATGAATATAATTTATAATTGTTCGGTTCCACGTAAGTGTTTTGCCTCCACAAAGGATTGGTTGTCTGGGTTGCTTTTTGAATTCAGCGTTACTGCCAGGGTTAGTTGTGTGGGTTCATAGTACATGCTCACAGGGAATTTGTTCAAAGTTTCACTCCAGCTTTTTCATTGTTTACTATTATTGGTAAAATCTAAGAAATTGTTTAGTTCAGCAGGCGCAGCTTGTTCACATCACTCACCTTAGTTGAAGATTCTTTGTTCTCTGATGTGACTTACCCCTTTTTATGATTTCGACTACTATCACTCAGCAATTGTTTAGAAATACCTAGCTTATGCATTCAGTATTTTTTAAAAAATTACCACACACTCATATATCAAAAGTAAAAGATCTGGAGAGTTGTGGATAGTATAACATAGCAAACTACTTTTTTTGAATGTTTTTGTTAGTCAAATAAAATAGGTGGAACGGTATGAGGAATAAAAAATTTGTTTAAAAATAAACGCAGGATCTTATTAGATACATGGTTGGATTTTATTCTACAGCCAAAACTGTCACTATTCTTGACTGACTAATTGGATTTGCCCACCTAACCGTTTTAGTCACTTGTAAAGATTTACCGTTTTTACATGTCAATTCCGTAATTGTTTTGTCAGGTAAGCGGTCTAACAACAAGTATGGTGGCTCGTGATTGAGATAAGCTGGTCTTAACCTATCAATACTTACGTAGTCCGTGTTTCCATGTCTTTCTATCATCGCTTACTATCGCTTACAGAACAGATATCGAAACAGACCTCCAAGTCACAACGACTAGTAGGTTACATAATTCGAAACCTTCATAACAATGAATCACGAATTTTAATGTACAAAGTTTGTGTTCGACCTCTTCTAGAATATTGCACGTTTATTCTTAGCAGTGCGCGCATAAAGGATAAATTAAGGCTGGAATCAGTACAGAGACGATTTACACTTCGTATTCTTGGAGCTGATTGTACCTTAACTTATAATTCTAGATGTAAAAAACTAGAGCTAGACCCTTTATGGAAGAGGAGACTCAAACTAAATCTTATTTTTTTCTTCAAACTACTTAATAAATTATCCTTTACATCCAATCATGTAATTCAATATGCAGAGACTCCTCATTATGAAACCCGTAATTCCTTGGCACTTGTGAAACTAACTTGTTCTAAATCATCTCTTTATATGAATTACTTTGCCTGTAAATTTTCTAGACTCTGGAATAACCTACCAGAACATATCCGTACGATTAAATCACTCCCATTATTTGTACGTTGCATCGATGCATATTGCTCCTCCGAAAATGCATTGAATGCTCTAGCACCCGCAAGTGTATCTCACTCCACAAGTGTTATTATAGGAACTTTAAATGTTTAGGCATTTTTATTAGTGCATTCTCTGGATAAAACCACCTACTCGCTGTCACTTTATGTTAATACCGTCCCCAGCTAGTTTAACTAATTTGAATATCATCAGCAGTATATCACTGTGTCACATGACATACGCATTTTGATAGATCTGTTTGGCATATTTCGGTAATTACTGCTTTGTTGTTCCGTGCTCTCTGTTTTCGTTTTAATTTCTCTAGTTGTAGATATTTATCATTAAATCGATCTGGCACACGAAATGACCTTAATTACATCGTTTATAAATCAACAGACAGTCCAGTTAAGAAATATTACATGTTCCCGGCTGATACATTGGATCGCTGTAATACCCAAACAATTACTGAGCTAGTAAACTTAAAACTCATAACACATTGTTTGTTCTGTACATATAATGATATTTATATCAAATTGATCATGCCTGTAAACTGGCGTGAATTCTGTAATTATAATTTTTTCAGAATATAAATTATTATTATTATCTTTTCCTTAGACTACTTTGAAAGGACCATTAAATGGAGGGCTAAGAGGTGCTTTTATTTTGTCACAACTTATCCAGATATGCATGCAATTGCTTAGATCTTTAGGTACATATATGGCTCGCGATCGTTCACGAATATTAATTGGCTCAACTTTGGACATATGGTCCCGTAGTTGATTTTCGGCCCTGGTATGGCCGAGAGCGCGGAGGGTTCGCCCTCCCTCTCGAAATACTCTCACATGGCCACGCGTATACAGCCTCTGCCAGGGAAGTCCTACTCACTACCTTCTCGTGGCAGGGTGTTGTTTACGAAAATGAGAGGACGAAAAGCGAACGTCCGGCGCTATAACCGGATCCCAAATCAATGGTGCACATGGGGTCCAGTATCCTGTGGAAACAAATGGCGTGTGAACCAACTTATGGTCACCGGCTTCCATGGGACTGCATCTCCTCACGATGCTCCACTGCCTTGTGGGTTAGACCTACAGGTCGAAGGCTCCAGGTGTGGCCACCTAAGAAAACCACCTGCTTCGGTCTGGGCACCCGGGCAGTATCACAGCTCACACACAAATATAATGAAAATGATAATGTTCTCTGAAAACTCGATTCACGCAGCGATTTACCATCAGACAATTCACATTATTATTATTATTATTATTATTATTATTATTACTATTATTATTATTTACCACTTCATTTATTCACTCTCTCTTATTCCTACTTTATGCATCCGTTTCGACTTAGACAGCAGCTTGCCTATGGTGGACATTCAGCTTTATCTAAACGTTCTCGAGTCACTGCCTGGTTGAAAATTGTATGTTACCATCAAATAAGAGTACTGAAGCAGTCTTTCTGAAACCACGCGCACCATTCAAACTGGCTGCCTTCAACGTTCGCACACTAATGCAAGTCGGACAACAGATAGGGCTGGCTATGTCTTTGGAAAGTCTTAATATTGACGTTTGTTGTCTATCCGAGACCCGTATTCAAGACTATGCTGAAGTACTACAAGTTCGCTCTCCATCTGTCACTTCAAAAAGCTTGTTTTATGTGCGTTTATCCGGGGACCCTGTGGCATCTTCGTCTGGTCTTGTTGGCGTTGTTGTAGCACTAAGTGCTAGAGCTGAGGCAGCACTAATCGATTGGATCCCCATTAACAGCCGGTTATGTGCTGTTAGATTAGAAAGTACCATCAAAGTGAGAGGAAATCGGCGTGAGAAACGATGTCTTTTCGTCATCACCGCCTATGCCCCGACAGATTGCAGCCCGGATGCAATCAAGGATGAATTCTACCACCAGTTAACTGTTCTTCTCCAGAAAGTGCGTTTGACAGATATTGTGGTACTAGCCGGAGACTTGAATGCTCAGGTCAGGCGTCTAGGCACAGAAGAGTCGTTTAGGTGGCCGATGGGGACTTGTTGGTCGCAGGACAGATAACGGGGACCGCATACTGCAACTGTGCACAGACCACAACCTGTTTATGGCTAGCACTAACTTTTGGCACAGTCATCGCCGATGTGCCACCTGGCGTCCCCCCTCGGCATCTCAAGCCTGGACTCAGATTGATCACATCGCGATCGGCTACCGCTGGTGTGATTGTGTACAAGACTGCCGCTCCTTTTGGGGTCCTGGCCTGCGCCAATCTTACCTTACTTTTCAGTGGCCAAAGAAGTGACCGCCACCAAAAGATTGATGTTAGCAAGTTCGTTGCAACTTCTGTTGCTAGTAAGTACCGAACCGAGCTAGCTTCTAGGCTAGCTACCATTCCACCGAAAAGTATAGATGAGCATTGGTTGCAACTTCATGACGCCATGACAATGGCGGGCAAAGTCAGTTGTGGGTTCACGAAACGTCCGGCTTACAATTACTGGGTTTCTTCTGGTTCCTTACAACTCATGGAAGCCCGTCGGTCTACTCCGGGTGACCGTGAGTTTGACCACAAACGAAGGATATTACGTACTGAAATTGGACAAAGCTTGCGTAAGGAACGAGAAGCCTGGTGGTCGGAGCGTGCTAATGAGCTGGAAGCAGCAGCTACATCTGGTAATTATCGGAAGCTCTTCCAACTCATCCGAGTCACTGACAGCAAGAAGTCTGGTATGAGCGAAACAATCTGCGAGGATGACGGAACGCCAATCACTAACACCCATCGACGTCTTGGACGATGGGCAGAATTTTTCGAAGGGCAGTTCAACTGGCCTGCTGCTCCGGCAACATCGGTCAGACTGTCCTGCCCTCCATGGCCGGTGACGACTGATCCACCAAATGAGGCGGAAGTCCGCAAGGAACTCCAACTCTTGAAACGCTACAAATCACCAGGCCCTGATGACTTACCTCCGACTCTTTTTAAAGATGGTGGTGACTTTCTGACTAAGGGACTGACAACGTTGTTTTCAAAAGTCTGGGAACTAGAGTGTGTACTAACGTCATGGAATGAGTCGATAGTTGTCCCTATCTTTAAAAAGGGTTCACGTCGTTCCTGTAACAACTATCGGGGGATAAGTCTACTTCCGATTGTGTCCAAGATATTGGCTTCCGTCATACTTCGTAGATTGTTCAGAACCCGAGAAGGATTGACTCGCGAAGAGCAGGCTGGGTTTCGTTCTGGTCGAGGATGTATTGATCATATCTTCACCCTCCGCCAAGTGTTAGAACACCGCCATACTTATCAAAGGCCAACAATCGTAGTGTTTCTTGATATCAGGGCTGCTTTCGATTCGTTGGACAGAACTGTTCTCTGGGATTGTCTATTGAAGAAGGGTGTGCCTGAGAAGTTTATTAACATCCTAAAAGCCCTATCTACAAACACCTCAGGCAGAGTGAGGGCATACAACCACCTCTCTCCATTGTTCCATTCGAACAGTGGGGTTAGGCAGGGTTGCCCAATCTCACCATTCCTCTTCAAATTTGCCATCGATGACATTCTGGAAACAGCTCTGATGGATGTAAGTAATGGCGGTGTGGATCTGTTGCCTGGAGAAAGACTTCTCAACCTTGAGTATGCGGATGATATTGTCTTACTGTGCGAGAATGCTCAAGCTATGCAATCCGCACTTAATCAGTTGGCAATCAGTGTCCGTAGGTATGGTATGTGCTTTGCACCCTCGAAGTGCAAAGTTCTTCTACAAGATTGGCAGGATTCTAATCCTGTACTCACTCTGGATGGTGAGCAGATAGAAGTAGTCGAGAAGTTCGTGTATCTGGGTAGCTGTATAAGTGCTGGTGGTGGTGTGAGTGATGAGATCAATTCACGTATAGTGAAAGCCAGAGCGGTTTATGCCAATCTGGGACATCTTTGGCGCCTTCGTGATGTTAGTCTGGCTGTAAAAGGTCGGATCTACAACGCGACGGTGAGAGCAGTTTTGCTTTATGCTTATGAAACCTGGCCTCTCCGAGTTGAGGATGTTAGACGACTCTCTGTGTCCGATCATTGTTGTCTCCGAAGGATTGCTGACATCCAGTGGCAACACCATGTTAGTGATGCAGAGGTTCGGCATCGTGTGTTCTGGCACAGAGACGACAATCCAATTGGTGTCACCATCTTGAAACACCGACTTCGGTGGCTTGGACATGTTCTACGAATGTCGTCCCGGAGAATTCCACGTCGTGCATTATTTGCCAACGCTGGGACTGGTTGGAAAAAGCGGAGAGGCGGTCAGTATATGACATGGTGTCGTGGTATGAAGGAAAGCTGCAAAGGGCTGGCTTGTGTCGGTCCTTCACGACTCCCTGGCTGGGGTCCGAGAGATGGTGTAACACAGTGGCTAGAGACGTTATCAGGTATGGCTCAGAATAGAAGCCAGTGGCGATCCTGCTGTAACCTCTTCCTTTCTTCATAAAAAGTGGTTGCATCTTCCTTAACTGAAGGATTTCTTCTGATTGTACCTTTCCTTTTCCCCCACCATTGTTCTCTCTCTCCCTTTTTTTTATAATTCTCTACGTTCATTACTTTTTTTTCTCTTTTCTCCTTCTCTTCAAATTATCATTGTTTTGTGTGGCGCATATATATTTGGTGCCCCCTTGTACCAATATTTATGTGTTCAAATAAATAAACAAATAAATAAATACGTAATATTCTAAATTAAGTTTTTGACTGTTAGTATTAGGGTTAATAAATTCACCTGTTCCGAAAACCAGTTCCACTGCTGAACACTGCGTCAGTTTTGAAAGATGTTCGTATCCCCAACATATCTAACGGTAGGAATTCTGTCCACTGATTGGGGTTTCAGTGAGATATAAGAGCGGTCTTTAGCCGACGGTGAAAACGTTCTACCATCCCATTAGCCTGAGTATGATATGCAGTACAGAGTATCCTATTGGAGCCTGGAAGTTTAGCCAAGTTATTGAATAGTTCGGATTCAAATTGCACTCCTCCATCCGTTATTGTTATGAGCGTACCAAAAATGGTTACCTAGTTCTGCATGAAAACCTTGGCTACTGTTTCCGCTGTGATGTCCGCTATCGGGATGGCTATAGGGCATCTTGTAAATCGATCTATGCATGTAAACAGATAATTAAAACCGTTCTAACTTGGTAAAGGGCCTACCAAGTCGATATGCACATAGGCAAAACGTGCATCTGGTTGCGAGAAAACACCTATGGGTGAATTTGTGTGACGAATAACCTTTGATTGTTGGCATGCCGAACACTCTCTGAACCATTTGTGTACATCCTTCTGTAAATTCGGCCATATATATCTGGCGTTGATTAGTTTAATTGAAGCTTTTGCGGCAGGATGAGACAATGCATGGAAGTTATTATATATCAACTTTCTCATACTTTTGGGAACGAAAGGTCGCGGCGATGCCTTGGTCGTGTCACAGTAAATTAGAATACAGTCGATATGCGACTGTAACTGTTTCAATTTAAGACTTCAATTATTTGTTTTGAGTAGGTATTGTAATTCTGGATCCTGTTCTTGTTCGTGTTTCAGCGTCTCGAAGTCTACTGTAGACTGCTGTAGCACGTTCATTTCTAATCTAGATAAAGCGTCTGAAGCCTGGTTGTCCCGACATTTGACACGTCGGATATCACTTGTAAACTGTGATATATAGCCAAGGTGTCGAACTTCTCGAGGTGAGTATTTATCGGTTCTGCTTTGATAGGTGTAATCCCTTCTAGGTTTATTGTGTGCCCAAGAAATTCTAGGGTTCGAACACCGAAAACGCACTTACTTCGATGTATGTTCATTCCATTTTCATCCAGTCTTTTTAACACTGCTCGTACATGCTGTTCGTGGGATTGCGAATCGGGGCTGGCAAATAATAAATCGTCTATATACCCCTGTGCAAATGGCATATCTCGAAGTAAGTCATCCATGAATCTTTGAAATGTTTGTGCCGCATTTCTCAGGCTGAATGGCATGCGTACAAACTCGAATAGACCAAAAGGTGTAGTAATAGCTGTCTTGGGGATATCTTCATCAGCCACCGGAATATTGTGATATGCTCTAAGTCAATTTTAGTAAATATGTTCATACCATGTAAACCGTTTGTGAAATCTTGGATATGCTGTACTGGGTACCTATCTGGTACGGTTTGACGGTTGAGGGCTCTGTAATCCCCACACGGTCGCCAATCGCCTGCATTTTTCTAAGGGACCATATGCAAAGGGGATGCCCAGTGGCTGTCAGAGGGACTGATAATACCCAGTCGTAGCATATAGTCAAATTCAGCTCTAGCGATTTTGAACTTATCTTGTGCTAGTCTCCTGGGTCTTGCAAACACAGGTGCACCTTCGGTTTTGATAGTATGAATTACTTTTAGTTTGTCTTTGGAAGGCTATGGGTTTGGTCTAGTTAAGTTTGGAAATTCCGCCAGTTGTTACTGGAAGAGTATGAATCAAGTTAAGGGATGTGATGTGACTTTCTTTGCCTTTTGTGTAATTCGAAGTTTCTTTCAGTGTTAAGCGTCATTTCTTAGTGTCAACGAGAAACTCGTATCTCTCTAGAAAGTCCATCCCCATTATTGCTAGATCTAAATAGGCTACAGTGAAAACCCAGGGGAATTGCCTTTTGAACCCCAAATCTAGTGTTAAAGTTTTCTGCCGAAACGTCGTAATTTCAGTTTTATTAACAGCTTGAAGTGTAACTGTGGATGTTTTTCGCCCCAGCTCAGTTTTATTTTGAGGGATGACACTAAGAGCAGAGCTAGTACCTACCAAGAAGTTCAAGCCAGAGTTTCTGTCTCTGACATAAAACAAGCAACAGTTTATGCACCCCTCCTCAGTCGTCGCGACCTGGGGAGGGGTTACTCGTTTCCTGCATTCCTGGGATTTCGCTTGGGCCAGGGGTATGGTTGCATGCACTTGGTTGAGTTGGCACCAAACTTCCAGTGATACCAACAGAACTTCCCAGATTGTCTGGACATTTGTAAGCTGTTTTGTGACCTGAGTCTTGGTCGTTGTGGTGACCTGCTCCTGTTTCTATGAACCAGTTGCATTCTGGTGACAGCCTCAGTGAGACTTTTACCACTCGCAATGAGTCCTTCTATGACTGGGTCTTTTACTGATTCTTTTTTTCGTGTGTGATTATCGTGTGTGATAAAGTTGGAGGACCCATTTCCATTATCCTATCGGCTATACGCGCTAAATGAGATAGGGAGGTTTCAGGGTCTTGTGCATCCAAACAGTGTTGGACGTAACATGGGAGAGCTTTTATCCATCCTTTCTTTAGGACTGCTTCACCCACTGTGTTGCCACCCACTAAGAGTTGGAGGTGACGTAAAACCTGTGACGGAGACCTATAACCTAATGTTTCTCCTTGGAAGTCTTTGGATTCTTTGACTGCTTGATAACGATAAACGGTCCACGATCTCTCATCTTAAAATGGCGTATGGTTGTGGTGATGGTGGGCTGAAAATCAAGTCACGGACTTCTTTGGCGACTGAAGGAGGAAGGATAGAACACAAGTCTCTATAACGAATTCCCTCAGATTCGATATTGTGTGTCGTAAAATAATGCTCTAGTTGAGCAAACCACAACTCAGGATCACTACGATCAAATTCTGGAAGTCGGGATTTCGTAGTCATAACAGTGTCTATCTCCATTGGTGAGTTTGCATTGAGTCAGACGTAAGGCATACGAACAATATAGTAATAAACTTAAAACAAAAAATGGTTACTTCAGCACGAATTCAGTTCAGTTCAGTTCAGCTGCAACGTAGGACCAGGCACGTATATGCATCGGTCCAAGTTGCCATACCGCATTAGCACAACAAGATGAACACCGGATTCATAGTAGTTAATTCAGTGGTGGTAATATATAGAAGAAAGATTGTGTATAAGGAGATAGTACTGGAAGAAAGAATTAGTTCCTAGACAGATATGAAGCAATTTTAATCTCTTAATTTAAGGAAGACAGAGAGTGTATACACCGACGCCATTGTGATCGATTCTGAGCCATGTCACCAAGAGTCTCCAACCATTGGTTACGATAGTCACGCGGACCCCAACCAGGCAGTCTGAATCTCCCAACATGGCTCAGACCAGAAGTTAGTGACTTCAAGCACTGATGCCACGTTTCGGTTTGGCCGCCCCTAACTTTCTTCCAACCATTCTGAACACTAGTCAGCATTGCGCGTCGTGGTAATCGGTGTTCAGGCATACGCAACACGTGGCCCAACCATCTCAGTCGATGAAGATTCATAACCTCATCAACTGATTTACCATCATTCCCTAATACCCTGCGTCTAACCTCACTATTACTTACCCGGTGATCCCAGCAGATACCCGCAATATTTCTAAGGCACCTGTGGTCAAATACTAGTAACTTACGAATATCTTCCACTCTTAAAGGCCATGTTTCGCAGCCGTATAGAAGGACGGAACGAACTGCCGCGCAGTATACTCGTCCCTTAATTGATAGACGGATATCTCGCCTTCGCCATAGATGACGTAAGTAGGCAAAGGCCAAGCGAGCTTTTCGAATCCGTGCTGAGATTTCGTCAGACACCAACCCATTAGGGCTGATCAGACTTCCAAGATAAGTGAAGTTGTCAACGCGTACGACAACTTCACCCCCTATCCTTAGTTCAGGTGTTGATGCAGACCAGTCCTGAAGCAACAACTTGCATTTAGAGGGAGAAAAGCGCATCCCAAACATTTTAGCATTGTTGCTCAGTGCTACCAAAAGACTCTGCATTTCATCAGCGTCTTCACCAAACAGGACTATGTCATCTGCGTATTCTAAGTCAATAAGTGGACCTCCTGGTAGGAGATCAATACCCGAGAAGTCAGTCGATGAGAGCGTTATTTCCATCAGGATGTCTATGATGAAGTTAAACGAAAATAGAGAAAGTGGACAGCCTTGACGGACGCCACTTGAGGTTGCGAAAGCAGATGACAGTTCGCCATAGGCTCTGACCCGACTAGTAGTGTTCGAGTAAAGAGCTTTCACAAGGTTTATGTACTTCTGAGGTACGCCTTTCAATGACAAACACTGCCACAGAACCTCTCGGTCTACATAGTCAAATGCTGCTTTTAAGTCAAGGAATACCACCATTGTCGGACGCCGATAAGTATGCCTGTGTTCTAGAACCTGACGTATGGTGAATATGTGGTCGATGCAGCCACGACCAGGTCTGAAGCCAGCCTGATTTTCACGTGTTTGCAGTTCACGAGTCTTAGTTAGGCGTCCGAAAATTATCGAAGCTAGTATTTTAGATACTATATTAGTCAAACTAATCCCTCTGTGGTTGTCACAGGATGATTTTGACCCTTTCTTAAATATTGGGACGATAAGTGATTGTGACCAGTTAGATGGAATAACGTCTAACTCCCAGATTTTAGCTAAAATATTAGTCAACCTAATCGCTAAGACTAGACCACCATCCTTAAAGACCTCTGGGGCCAATCCATCTGGACCAGCTGCCCTTCCTCGTTTCAGATTAGCTATAGCCTTTTGAACTTCAGCTAGAGTTGGGGGACCTACTTCAATGTTCCATTCACACTGTCTGGGAATAGAGGGTAGTTGTAGAGTAGCTGAAGGCCAGCTAAACTGCTCCTTAAAGTGTTCCGCCCATCGTTCTAAGCGTCTGGACTGGGAGCAGATGAGAGTGTCGTCTTTTTCCGAAATGATCTGACTTACACTTGATTTATTAATTCCAGTTTCTTTTATTAGTCTGTAGAGTTGTCTTGTGTTCCCTATACCCGCCGCCTTTTCCATCTCTTTTGCTTTCGTTGCCCACCACTGCTCACGATCATTCCTTAGACTTTTGCTTAATCTAGATTTGATTTCTTTACGCTCTTCATCGTATTCAAAACCTGATGGGATGAGTTTGCGAGAATCTATCAGTGCAATAGACCTTGACGAAATCCATTGGTTCTTTGTAACCATTTGGTTTAAATCACTGGTAGATGTCACTGCTGTTTCCACAGCTGCTTGTATAACTTTCCAAGCAACATCTGGGTCAGTCTCGTTTTCAGAACTACCTAAGTGTGACCTCAGTTGTTCCTGGAACCTACTTTTGGTTTTCTCATTACTCAATTCGGTTCTAATGAGTCTTTTTTGTGTGGCTCTTTTGCGTCCAGTGAGGCGCAAGCAGATGCGTGCTCGTACTAGGGCATGATCAGAGTCCAAGCAGGTACCCCAGAATGAGCGACAATCTTCTATTGACCCTCTCCAACGATGACTGATGGCAATATGGTCTATTTGAGTCCATCGTTGGTTTGGTGCAGGGGGTCGCCATGTTAGACGATGTCTCTCCTTATGCTTAAAATTTGTGTTTGCTAAAAATAAACGATTGTCTGAGCACAGTTGCAGCAGACGATCACCATTATCTGTTCGCTGTGCCGGAATACTAAAATACCCACCTAAATGTCTTTCTGTTTCGTTTAAGCTACCTACCTGGGCATTAAAGTCGCCTGCTACGAGTACTATGTCTGAACGTTTAGCTTTCTGAAGAAGTTCAGACAGCTTTCTGTAAAATTCATCTTTCACTTCATCCGAACTGCAGTCAGTGGGAGCGTAGGCAGAAACGACGAAAAGGCAACGACGTGTATCCCTATCCTTTCGAGTTCTTACGGAGCCGTTTAGCCGAACAGCGCATAGACGACTATTAACGGGGATCCACTCTAATAGCGCTTGTTCCGCCCTCATGCTTAGTGCTATGCCTACACCTGCAAGTCCACGAGAACTAGCCATCGGGTCGCCAGATACACGGAGGGTATATCTCGTCGGCACTCCGTTTTGCCGAGGTGAGGTCAAGTGAATGACCACGCTAGGATCCTGTATGCGTGTTTCGGAGACACAGCATACATCAATCGTACGAGATTCTAAGATTTTAGCCAAAGAAGCCTGCTGACCGATTTGGCATAGTGTGCGTACGTTGAAGGTTCCAATGTGTAGTTTGGAGCGAGGTTTCAGTAGACCTGGGACAGCGTTTCGCGCACTAGAATCGTTGGCTGTGGTGACACTTGAGGAGGAAGCTAAAAGAGGAAGTTTAGTGTATAAAGTCGATGTAGGAGGAATAATAGGAATTGAAGAGGGAGGTTGACTATGAATACAGTGGTCTTGAGTGCTGTTAGAGGTATGAGGGCGGTTATCACTTCCCGGTTGCCCACACCGTGGAAGGGTTCTGCTGGAGGTACCTGAAAAGGAAATTGGATTAGAGGTGGTCATAGTGACCTGAGAGCGTGACCGCAGTGCCCAAGGGACAGCTGCTTGAGGTCGGTCACACACGACCTTTTTATGAGTGATTTTTGTGTTAGCTCCGTACTTGTTGAGTCCTTACCGCCGGAGACGGATATCCGTGGGATAAGGCGAGGTGTGCATTTTTAGGGTCGACCTTTTCTAACCCCACCCCTCCTTGTGGGAAGGCAGCATCGCTGTCATGCTGGTTGTCTGAAGGAAACACCTTACTGCTGTCACACCTCTGTACAGTCAGCAGTACGACTTCGCCTTCGGACCTTGGTTTTGTTGCTTTTAGTCTTACCGCTCTTCAACCGACCTGTCTGGCATGGTAGGACCTTGAGGAACGGTTGTTCCAGCCAGTATAGCTCAGTTGCTTCATCACGATAGGCAAGCCCGACCACCACGTCAAGGTAGCAACAACGGTCAGCACGAATACCTTAAGACAATAAAGAAACTATGTATAAATATATATACCAAATTCAGTTTACGGAAAATCAGTAGGTCTACTTTTACGACTAAGTAAAACCAAAAAAATCAAATTTAAAAATCAAAAATGAAATCAAATTTGTGTTTCACAGGGCTTACCAGTTTCGTGCCTATTGGTAACCCTTTTGTTATTAATAGAAGAAACCAGACTAGTAAGGAATAGGTCTTTATATTGGTCTTCGCGCAGTCACAGTGGATCATGGAGTTCCTTATTCAGACCGTAAGCGGTCACACACCCCGCGAAGAAGCACTTCACGTAGACGAACTGTCTCTAGACCACAAGAAACGGATAATCTCGATTGGTGCTGGTATCATAACCAGTATGGAAATTTCGCCAGAAATCGCTGAAAACCCTGCAATTTTCTCAACTCAAAATCGACAGACACGAAAAACAATTCGGGAAACTGCAAAGCCGGCACGCGTTAACGGCAACCGTAGCCGGCAAACATAGCCGTCTGTTATACGTCACTGATGTGACAACGAGAGTTCGCTACCTCGTCGATACTGGCGCAGAAGTTAGCGTTCTCCCAGCGAATTCCAACGACCGGCTTCACGAATCGGTTTTAAATCTACAGGCGCCAAACGGAAAGCCTTTCGCTACGTATGGCAAAAGGTACGTTTATCTTAACGTGGGTTTACGCAAACCCATTCACTGGATCTTTGTTGTTGCGGATGTTTCTATGCCAATCATTGGTATGGACCTTCTACGACATCACAACCTAATTATCGATACGCGCAAACGGAGGCTAGCAGATGGAAATACTAATTTATCCGTTTGCCTGACTTCTCTTTCTGGTTGCAGGTTATCTCCAGTCACTATTAAGCACACTATAGACCCCTTCTACCAACCACTACTCGATAAGTATCCTGGCATTTACCAATCGCAACCGAAATTGCCGTGTGTAACCAGCAACGTTACACATCACATCACAACTACAGGACCACCTGTATTCTCTAAAGCACGCCGACTGGCTCCCTAGAAGTTAAGATTGGCGAAAAACGAATTCGACCATATGATAGACTTAGGAATCATACGACCGTCAAATAGCCCATGAGCATATCCGTTGCACATTGTCCCTGAAAAGGACAGCAACGATTGGCGTTCAACTGGTGATTATCGGCGATTGAATGCAAAAACCATTCCCGATCGTTACCCGTTGTCCCACATTCACGATTTGACAGCTACCTTGAAAGATACGACTGTCTTTTTGAAAATCGACTTGGTAAAGGCGTATAGCCAAACCCTTAAGGCTACTGACGATATTCCGAAAACAGTTATCATAACTCCTGTTCGGACTCTACGAATTTTCACGAATGCCTTTCAGTCCAAGAAACGTTGCACAAACCTTCCAAAGGTTCATAGACGACGTTTTTCAAGGTCTCAACTTCGTACACGCGTATGTTAATGACTGCCTAATAGCATGTCCGGACAGAAAATCGCATCTCCAGCATCTGGACCTTGTTTTCGACCGACTAAAAAACATAGCACTACTGTAAACATTCAGAAATGCCAAATCGGAACCGACTCCTTGGACTTCCTAGGACACACTATCGGTGCGCAAGGCATCTGACCCCTTAGAACAAAAGTGGCGGCCATTCTCGATTACCCAGAACCGACCACCATCAAGCAATTGCGCTCGTTTAACGGTCTGGTAAGTTTTTATAGACGGTTCATTCCCAAATGCGCCTTAATCATGAAACCTCTTACCGATCAACGTCGTGAGAATGCGAAATCTATCAATCTGGATGACACCGCGCGAAGAGCATTCTTCACAGTTAAGGAACTTGTCGCTCAAGCAACGATGCTTGCTCATCAGGACACTGAAGCACCCATTAGTATCACAGTAGACACATCCGACTCAACAATCGGAGGAGTCTTACAACAGTGGGTTAACCACTCCTGGTAACCTTTGGCATTTTTCTCTAGACGGTTGATAGACACTGAATCGAGGTACAGCATATTCGGTAGGGAACTCCTAGTTATGTATTGTGCTGTACGGCATTTTCAACACTATATCGAAGGCCGTGAATTCACCCTTTTCACTGACCATAAACCGCTTACCTTCTCTTAAGCCCTTCATCGGAGAAGTACTCACCTCGTAAGTCCCGACAACTGGACTACATTTCGCAGTTTGCTTCAGATATTCAACACATTTCTGGAGCAAACAATGTAGTCGAAGATGCCTTGTCTCGAATAACTTCCTTGAACATTTTCCAAGGAATCGACCTTCTAAAACTAGCCCTGCTTCAAAAAGAAGACACTGACCTTCAGCACGATTTATCGTCAACAACACTTAAACTGCGCATTAAACAGATGGAAACAGGTAAGAAAACCTTGCTGTATGACACATCTACAGATAGAGATCGCCCAATCGTGCTGAAACATTATCTACGCAACGTCTTCAACATATTGCACAAACCTTCTCATCCGGATGTTTGTGCAACCACCAAGCTTATAGCAGAACGGTTTTGCTGGCCTAGTATGAATAAAAACGTGAGGGAGTGGGTTATTAGTCATAACAAATATCCCTTAGGCTCGTTTAAAACTCCTGATGCTTGCTTCGACCATGTTCATTTGGATTTGGTAGGACCTTTACCAGACTCAAATGCATACTCTTGTCTCTTAACCTGCGTAGACCGTTTCACTCGATGGCCAGAAGCAGAGCCTATCAAGGACATCACTGCCGAAACAATGGCCCGCGCCTTCATCGAACGATGGGTAGCAAACTTCGGCTACCCAACAATAATCGCTAAAGACCATGGACGTCAGTTTGAATCTGAACTTTTCCGTTGTCTGACCACACTTTTAGGAATCACTCGCTTCCAAACGACTGCCTACCACTCACAAGCAATCGGGTTAGTAGAACGCTTTCACCGACAACCCAAAGCTTCACTATCAGCCGCAAACATTCCTCGGTGGACTGACGCTCTTCCACTCGTCTTACTAGGCATTCACAATGCAGTGAAAGCTGACATTGAATACACTGAGTCTAAACTTGTTTGTGGAACGACACTTCGACTTCCGGGAAAATTCTTGGATCCTTCATCTTCTTCAATGAACATAGATCTAACCTCCTACATGATCGGGCTTACAAACCCAATGCGTTCAGTTAAACCTGTTTCCACTCGACCGCAATGAACTGATTTTTTCGTTCAACCTAACTTGCGATATAATACACACGTTTTCGTTCGTCCAGACTCACATCGACGACCTCTCGAACCATCATACGAAGGACACTTCAAAGTTATTCAACGCGAACCCACGTACTGTTTAGTCGATAAGAATAGAACCAACGATAGCATCAACATGGATCGCCTCAAAGCAGTGTATTTAGGAGGAAATCCTGTTCACCTCGATTTTCCTTTGATACAATTGCATGACACGACTCCTACACTTATAATACCTCAACCGACAAGCAACACACACGGGGATACCTCGGCAGAATCAGAAAATAAACTTAAAACAACGCGTTCTGGAAGAAGAGTAGGATTTCCAGGACATTTGAATGATTATTGCATGGAAGATATTGGTTGGGGTTTTATATCATCTCGATTTTTCTTTGTGCTGTATGTTATAAAAAACCAATTTTTATATGCATATATATATATATTTGTTTAAAAAACAAAACAATGCAAAAAACCATTTTGTAAAAATTCATTTTTTACGCCATTACCTGTGCATGAGTTTATTTTCTATTTTTCGCCTACTTTGTGTTTTTACGCGCGTACGAGTGTATTTTGACAGGCACTTACATATTTTTTCTTTAACAGGACGGCTGGAAAAGACGATAAAAAGAACGATGAAGTTTTTGAGGAACGGAAAGTTTCATTGTACATTTTCTTTTTTTACTACTTCATGGTCCCTTATAGTAGGAAAAGACGACCAGACGCTGCTAAACCTAGCAAGCTATCAGAAGAGTGTTTACCAACGACAAACTCGTTGGGTTTAAACTTCTGGCTGGCCAAGTCTTAGAGTCATCACTACTCCACTAGGGGGGAGTGATCTGTAGCGGTAAATAAATCGCCAAAATAAATAGTTCTGTAAGTTTTCGACATTGGATACTGACCGCATCACTTTAAATGGACTCACCTAGCTGAAAGCACTCGGTCATGCATCCGCACCAGATCACGTGTGGGAACGCCGTGCTCAACAACCCCTGTAATCGCTAACCAGATTAAACCACACGATCCTCGATATATTGATAGCCTATCAGTTATATCTTCGAACCTCTTCTCTTCTGTCTTTTGATTTCACTTGGTGGGTACGATTCATATTAGGTGTTACTGGTTAAGGCGTTGTCAACCTCCGAATACCTGTGGCATTTTCAGTGTTATCCATCACAGCATAATCTGTTTAACGAACGACTTTATTTTTGAGCACATGCAGCTATGGAGTGTAAATAGTGGATGCTTGACATCAAAAGACTTTAATGCATCTGGTATTATTTGAACTGAGATGGCCACGGTAGGATCTATAAACGTTTTTGATAGTTAGTTTCTGATAACGGTAACGACGCATGCATCAGCACAGCGTGTATCGAAACCCACACGTTTCGGTGCAAACCAAGATTCTTTTTTGTTGGACTTGGTAATCACTTATGCACCTGAGGATATCGCCGAATTCAATATTCTTCTAAGGTTAAAGAATAGTGATCACGCTGTTTTGTCACTCCTGTTTAGAGCTAGTGACATTATATACGCTCAGATTAAGCCTCGCCCAAATCTATGAAGAACTAACATATCAATCATTCAGGAGTGCGCTGCTAGGACAGATTGGTCAGTAGATCCTAGCTCATCAGTTGGAGAAGCATGATCTATATTTAAAGGCAAGTTTAATTCAGTTATGTTCTCGTTCATACCATACCTGGTATCACGTAGACCGAAAAACTGTCTACCATGGATAACTGAACAAGTCAAGAAACTTCTTAGACGTAGGAGAAAGCATTGAAATATGTCCACCTCTACTGACTGAGAACAATACAGATCCAGTTATTGTAAGACTAGGAATGCTTGTAAAGAGTTACCAAGTAAGACTAGATATTCGTATGAAAAATAATTGGTCAAGGATTGTAAAAATAGTCCGAAACTGTTATTCTCATATATAAAACGGCGAAATCAGAGGATTGATGGAATTCCATTACTTTTGGTGCAAGAAAATCCGTTAATATTAGCAAGAGATGATGCCGAAAAAGCTGGAGCTTTATCACAATATTTCAGTAAAGTCTTTCCTATCAGCAATGAGGAACGACCAACGATTAATTGTGATCGTGGCGGCTTGCTAATGGACCCTGTAGTTATAGAGAAAGGTACTGTCTTAAGACTAATTCAGTATCTCAAACCTAATAAGTCTAACAGTCCTGGTGATATCTATCCCAGGATTATGAAAGCTCTAACGGATGTTATTGCTGAACCTATAGCCATACTGTCTGATATGTCTCTGTGGCAGTCCAGATTGCTAAGAGATTGGAAATACGCAACGACTAATCCGGTGTATAGGGCGGGGAGTAAAGACACAGTAAATATCGACTCGTTAGTCTAACCAAGGCAGTTGTAAGACTAATCGGAAGATTATTCGGATAGCTGTTATAAACTATGTGGAAGGGCATAATCTTCTATCCAGGGAACAACATGGTTTTCGGAAAGGCCTATCATGTTTGACAAATCCGCTTAATGCGAGAGAAGATTGGGCTGCGGCAAAAGATGAGAATATTCCGTAGATGTGGTTTTCATAGATTTAAGTCAAGCCTTTGACAAGGTCTCCCACTCGGGGCTTTAATCAAAACCGGAAGAATTTGGAATCCGTTATAAGGTCACAGACTAGACAGGTGACTTTCTTCGTGACAAGAGACAGCGGGTAAGGGTAAATGAAGTTCTCTCATCGTGGGAACCTGCAAAAAGTGGAGTTTCTCAAGACACACTCCTTGGTCCTCTTCTATTTTTACTTCATATGGATCAATTACCAACTGTAGCACAGTCATCCGTTCTGCCTTTCGCCGATGACATAAAGAGTTGGAGACCCATACACAGTGTGTCAGGCAGAATATTATTACAGGATGATCTCAACTCATTTGTGGCATGGATGGACGGATGGTCACTAGAAGTGAATACTAACAAGGGCGTGGTGATACAATTAAATAACTATGATGATTACTATCATTACACAACATGTGGATTTGTGTTACCCAAAGTAAGAAACTATAAAGAATTAGGAGTCATTATAAGCAATGATCTCAAAAGTACTAGTAACTGTAAGGCTGCAACTGAAAAAGGCTACAGAGTATTATGGTCTGTTCGTAGGTCTTTTCAATATATGGATGACGAAATTTTTAGATTATTATACCTGACTTTCGTGCGACCACATTCGGAATATGGGATTCAATCGGCGGGTACTTGTTTAAAGTATGAAACGGATATGCTGGAACAAGTCCAACGACGTGGGACTAATATGGTCAAAGGTCTATCTGGCTTATCTTATGAAGACAGACTGAGACGCCTTAACTTAATTCCGTTATCTTACGGTAGAATGCGGGGCGATCTAATATTGGCACACCATATACTAAACGACGACCTTGGCATTAATATTTCCTATCTTTTCCTTCCGCCTAGGACTGATCATTTGAGAGAACATGAGAAGAAAGTTCAAAAACCGAAATCAAATCGTTCAAGTCTGGTGCTTCGTTCCTCACACCGAGCAGTAAATTCCTGGAATTCCCTACCAGAACACGTAATATCAGCACCTTCTGTCGATATACTGAAAACGAGATTGGACCTCCACAGTGTTTTAAACTGCAAGGACTAATATAGGTCGATAGACCTCCTATCATTATTGTATATACGGACATAAACTCAGTGCATCAGGATTAGCTGCTTGTCTTAAGGATATGGATGGTGGTAGTAACAATCATTCTTTTGAAGACCATACACCTTCTAACTCACGACCACAACATAATCAAAGGTAATGTTGATCATCCACATATGCTTCATCTAATACAAATTTATGCTTTGGGTCTATATATTACGACCGCCAATCTGAAATCTGGGTTTGTGCAGTGAGCCCTGAGCTAGGGTCTCCCAGGTTGAAATCGTGAACAACCATCTTTAGACGCAAGGATACATTTCTGTCGATCCTCCCAACCGACAGCTGATGTCAAGTAAACGGTAATACCGAGGACCGTTTTTACTGGGTAGTACTCCAACGCGTAATCTTCGATATCTGGTTTCTTGGGAGTTCCACCTGAAGCTTACCAAGGACTATGTCTCCGAAATACGGTCACAGTTGTATCCAGGTTGTCAATAGTAAGCTCTAATTAATTGATCTTAGACACTAGACATATAAAAGTTATTTTACAGTGCGTCACTTTAAACACAGAAGTAGAAGTATTCCGAGAAATTCGGAATATATCTGTAGTGGCATTGGGCCCTAACACGAGACAATATGGAAAATAGATATTCAACATTTAGCACTGGGAAATACCTAACAATGGAGAAGGCGGGGATAATGAATTGAATAAATTAGAATTGTTCGTATGGCATGGCTCGGCAATGCAGGCGTGGTCCCTGCTAAATGTTACGTTATATCTTTTATTCATATTAAATATATTGTTCCATCTCTAGCCTAAGATCGTTCTATATCATGTATGGGTAATCGTTACGACGCAGTGAGTTGGTGTAGATGATGATGTGACTCCCACGTAAGATCTTATGGATTAGACAGTTACATCATAACAAATTTACAATTTTAGGATTATGTCTAGTATTAGAGCATATCTATGACTTACTCTAGTCACTGAAAGCAAACAGCATTTTACAACTCGTTTTCAGGAGTTATGTATATCTACTCGACTCATCAGATCAACAAAGTTGTCTAGGTAACAAATCACAACAACTTTATTTTGAAGTTTTACACTGTTCCAGCTAGTCGTATCTGACGGTCTCAGGCAAGCGCACACCACCACGACGCGAACAGGCGACAACGATGCGAAGACGTTGTGTTCTGCGAAGATTTTAGTAGGACGGACGCTGACCTAGGTTTGAGTTCATGCAACGCAAGCGTCTTCAACGTTCCTCAAATCTTGAGGTACGAAATTTGGTTACAAGTGTTATCAGTTTCAAATTCTTTTGAACGGGCCTACAGTTTTCTCAGCTGGAATTGTAGCTGTTGTCACAAATGGGTTAGGAGAATCAAACACGAAGTGGTAGCTGGAGAAAACATCCTCTGCTACGACAACGGAATAATATGTGTGATTGATACTGTGTGCACGATGTGCTTGTGAGTATTTCAATGACTATATGTTGCTGTGTAGCCATATTTTGTATGCCTATGCCAAAGATTTCATTCTTAGACTTAAGTGTGCATCACTATAACAGTCATATTCATTTCAATATAGCGATTGTTGAACAGGGAACTGAATAATGGATTTGGTTTTCCGTGCAGTGCACAGCATGCAAAGTCCCACAGAGAATGAAGAACTGATGAAGATGTTCACTAATATGTATCACTCAATCCACAAAGTTAATGAATCTCGGACTGGTAATCTCATCGTTCATGCTTGGAATCATGCAAAGACATATGTCCTTGATTCATGTTTACAATGGATGATAGCTGAGATACTACATAGTCACGATCCGTTGTTCTAACTGATCGAAGTTATGATTTTAGATGACAAGATTTGTAGATCGCCAACGTAGATGATCTATGTCAAGTGATCAGAGGCCTACTCGAGTTAGACGGGAATGGTGTGACGAACCAGCTAACGTCGAAGTCACACCTCATGGTCAGCACCTTACGTGGACTACCCCATTGACGTATCAAGGTGCCATAGATGCTTTGAAGACTGTATAACACACAGGACATTATTACAGAAATATATTAGTTAAAGTAGATACAAGCGAAAGTAAGACCACTACGCATGGGTCAGTCCATGGTGTACGATTAACTGATGCGCGTTGGTAATACTTGACCTTGACAAGGATCGATGATTTGCTTGATATCCAAAGACTTAACTGCCGGATGATTTGGCTAGGGCTCAGTGAAATTTCGCTGACCCTGCAGATTCATCCATCAATTTATCCTTGCAGAGTAACAATACAGAAGGTGTACTGTTCAGGTTTACGTTGCTGTGTGGTTGTGAGGCATGGAGATGATTTTTCGCGTTTAATGTTAGTAGATAACGATTACCATGTTGGGTTTCATGTCCAGGTCGTTTACCAAATGCTGCGATCATTAACTTGACTTATTCAACTATTGGGTGGAATTTGACGCTATCGTACTACTTAGAAACCTTACATAAGTTACTTTTTACCGCTAGGCTTATCTTGTCAAGCTTCTGTCTCGGTATACACGAGCAACACTAAATATGTTTGAGATAAATATGTCTTATTGTAAGATGCATTATCCCATGACTTTTATGTTCAAGACCAGGGACATCACCTAAGCCTCTCTCTCTAAGTGGTTTGCTATCTGCAAATATACTCAGTATCTTCGTCATGAGCTTGTACCAACTGATCTATTTCTTTACACTTACTTCCTGTTGTTTCGGTACGATTCTGGGTATTCTGTTACGTGCTATGGGTGGTAGTCTAACTACTCGACTGCACTAATTCTAGTCAGTGTGACAGTTGTTTGCGGGTCTGTACATCTTGTAGTTGAGTGAGTGCATTTATCTTAGGAAAGTGGGGATTCTGGATACCAGCCGTTATCACATTTCCTGGCAGGAGGCTAGTTGGCTGCAATGTAAATTAACAAAATGATAATTTGAGTGTTGAGAGAAGAAAATTGTCTCAAAAATAAGTAAATAATTCACTTAATTTGTAATGTGTAGGAAGACGGAATTGAAAAATAATACAGGAAATAATGATAATAAGGGACATGGATATCAGTTACTGATATGAGGTGATGATATGCATGTTAATTTATCAAACATGCATCAGACAATGCTGGTACAAGAGGGAGATGGTGATTTACATGTGAGTGCCATTATCAGATCGCCTCTTGTTCTTCTGTAGCTCAATGAAAGTAATCTCAGGTGTTGGAGTTTGTCCTCGTAAAATTTATGTTTTAGACTGATCAGTCGTCTTTGTACTTGGTTTACGAGATTATCGTCTCGTTTGAACAGAATGGGAATGACAACACTGTGGACTTGAATGAAATTTCGCAACACTAAACTCTTCTTTCATATTCTCTTATCTGCTGTATATCCTTATCTTCTCCAAACCATGTGCCATCTGACCAGGATCTTGTAACGTAAACCATTAGTTAACTTGATAGCAGTGTGATATACTAAATGAAATTCTAACTCACAATACAAAGGCTTCAGCCATTCGGGTTTGCTTGAAACATGGAATTAGTAGGGTCAGTATGTTACAACAAGGTGTGCAACATGGAGCTTAGGTTGAAGCACAATTCATGCGTACCACAAACATTAAAAAGCCTGACATCGCGAAAGTAGTTAGGGTGACATCACTAACCGGCAGACGAGATGATGAAAGAGATAGCTCCAATCTACCCATGTTTGTAGGGAAGGACATTTTATTAAATTACGGTGTGGCGAGATGCAACTAGTCAATGGTATTGACTCTAATTTATTATGTCAAATACACTTTTGACTCGTTTCTTTAACCTTGAATTGGTTTCACTTCCTACCGAGGAGTCCTATTGCAAGCAAACCTGGGCAGTTACACTAACGCGAAGTCACTCATTACTCCACAAAGCTATAACAATAGAAATGAACGAAAATAGCTTTGACAAAACAAGAGAGAGGGAGTCATTTATGTATTCAAGTGCTGTTTTCTCTACTAGATTTCAAAAGTACACGTAATCCTAAACTTTCTACTTCTTTTTGAATTACATCCGTCTGTACGGTACATTGTCCTACAAACGCCATACTCAGACTTGTTTTCTTGAGCTTATTAAGATGCTCTTGCTAAAAATTTGACTTGATAAAAGAGAATAAATCTAAGTATTCATGCCCTAATTATTCCATCATAGATGACTGAACTCCGACTGTCGTGAGCATTGTCTGCTTTGCTTCTTTTCCTTTTTTGCTCTCGGTTTTTGCACCCTCGTGATATGCCACCGAAAACACATATGAAACATGTGACTTCGATTGAGGAGCACAATAGAAGCTCGCTCTGTTATCCACTTTTCTAGGAACAGATTTCCACATAAAATAGGCATCATCATATCCCGATGAGGACCAGGAAAGTCATGTATGACAACTTGCCTCTCAGCTACATTCACTGTTGCAATAGGTTTTAGTAACAACATCTTTTGTTCCGAGAGGCACTGCTAGCATAACGACACGCATCCATATCTACTACACATTTTAAAAGTTAATGTATTTGTTCTAAGCGAGTGTGTGGCAAGTGCGGCTCTTTGTGACACATTAAACATTCATGCTATGCAATCCGACGTCACTTCATTAACTTCAGTAAGGAACGCATGGCTTTGTAGATCACCAACGTAGATGATCTATGTCAAAATGATTGGGGCCTAATAAAGTTAGACGGGAATGGTGTGACCAACCGCTAACTTCGAACTCACACCTCAAGGTCAGAACCTAACGTGGATTACCCCTTCAACGTATCAAAATACCATGGCAATTTTGAATGTTGGCCAGACTTTGATAGATAGCAGTGTAACAAATGCTACAGACTGCTAGGAAAGAGCATCACTCCAGCTAAATCTTCCTGATAATTGTGAATGAGCTTCTAGACAAATCAGCTCATTAAATCTCTCATACACTGACGATGCCAAATAACGAAAACGAATCTCTTGAGCTAAAAATTGGCTTCACAATAATAAGAAAATAAGCCGTGGGCAGTAGATCAAAATCTAGTATCTCGAGATGCCATATCGTAAACATTCAACCTCATCGGACACAATTAACGCTCTACACATGTATTACTCTTGGCTAACCAGATTAAAACACCCTGTTTGGGCCTCATCGCTTTACCGCACGAGGTAATCCACAACGAATCGCACATTAGAGCCAATAATCAGATAAGATTACACCTCTCTTCACTAAGGGTTATCTCTGCCTGGAATGCTCTCCTTCAGTAGGTAACCTTAAGAATAGTTTTGACAGACACACACTCTCACCTTACGGTTCTTTGCTTGGAACAGCTCTGGCAGACGTATGCTCTTTGCCTTCCCATTGCCATCACTATTATTACCATTGTTACTAATCTTACTGCCATGACTATCGCTGTCATTACTGTCACTACAACTACCATCAGCCCATCCAGCTGATCCATGTTGTTTGCATAAACTTCATAATTTACTAATTCTTATAACCTCTCATGTTGCATCAAACCAGTTTTCTGCCTGTTGATGTGAAAGTTGCTGGTTTTAGCAACTCCAGTGTTCTAAAAACATTGACCCGTAACTAACTGTTAAACACATTAGTGTTAGCACATCCAAGTGGCTAGACATCCTACACTGAGCAATACCAAAGACCTGGGACCACACTGTAATATCAGAAAGTGAGTGGAAATGAATCGATTTGCCTACATAATTTCATCACAAACAGACGCGATAAAAACACAAAAAAACAGACAGGCTCGAAATAGAGATATTTAAAACCCATCAGATAGAGAAGCCGTGCAGAATGGACTGAATAATCTGAAGACCGATTACATACGAAAATCCAAATCCATTCCTAACCTCTTTTTTCTGGTTGCTAGTTTGATCTTAAATAATTCATGTGTATTGCGAATATTGAACAGACACATCTCAACTGAGCCTAAATTGAAATCACTGCTTCCTATACGATTGTGTGAGTTACTCGTTTAGGCTCGAAGCCATTTTGAGGTCTGAAGGTAAATGGTTTCTGGTACTTTAATTTGGTTTTGGTTTATATTTGCTTACTTCCATTTTTTGCAGCTGACTTTACTTTCGCACCCAATATCACCTTTAGTTGCCGGTAGAACACTGATTGCTTTACTACAGAATGGATGAAAATACTCCTCTAGTATCTGCCGGTAACTGTCCTTTGAAACAAAACTTTTAAAAAATAGATACCCATGTTGGACGCTCCGTTATCAAACCAGTCATTGAGCGAGCAGTTGCCAATGATGGAGATTCTCAAGCCACAGTGAACTGCCAAGTGTGCAGGCAAGTTATTACTTTCATCCCTCGTGAAAAGCAAATGGTGGTTCGATGTCCACACTGTTCTGAGGCGACGGTACTTACTTCCTCATCTAATGTATTTTCTAGCCTATCAAAGGTCCACCGACTGGGAAACAGTATGTTAGATGCCCATGCAATTGCTTACTTGTCTGCAATGAATCCACAAGCAAAGTTGGTTGTCCTCGCCCGGAATGTCAGAAAGTTATTGTTATTCGTGAAGTAAGTAGGTTACACTTCTTCCCTGGTTACTTTTCTTGAATTGCATATCTAATCGAGCTAAATTTGCTTATCGTTGGTGTCAGCGTAAACTCCATTGCAGTAGAAGTGTTTTATGTTGAGCGTTCTGACACTGTTGTAATAACGGCTAACAACGATAACGTTGTACCGTAGTACTAGTTAACTGCGGGTAAATGTTTGGTAAGATTTAGATCAATCCTCAAATAGATAATTGTGTGTACGTCGGGTAACGTCACTTTACATGGTATCTTTACGATCCGACTGCTCTGGCGAGACTCATCTGCACCTTTATATTTCTGAAAGTAGGGTCCTAGATGTAGTTATCAACAACGTAGTAATAGCATAAGTTGCCACACAATCAAAGCAACTAAAATACAGCAAAGTATTTGAAATATAAACAGTACTGGTGAAGATAAAAACTATGCGTAGGGAATATGGTGCTTAAAAAATTAATGTTACCTTCCAATTTTCGTTCTCATTTCTCCCCTTCGAACATCAGATTTTCATTCCTGTTAATGTTTTCACTATTTTCTCACACAATTATCTTCGTGGTATTGTGTTTTATGCCAATAGTTGTCTGAATGTTGTAAGGAGCTGCATGATGCTTTGCAAAACCGGACAGTCGCTTCAAATGGAACAAACCCATTTATTTTGTGGTTTTTTCAAGGCTTAGGGTTGAGCTTAGACATTCTCAACGTAGGGCTTAAAACATTGGTTAATTGGCTTATGTAACCACAACACGTTATTAAACTGAATGAAAAATATTAAGATTTCCCAGAGCGGTAGAGTTAGTAACAATATCAATAGGAGTAGAAAACATTAATATGGACAATGTAATTTGACAAGAAAAAATGAGTTTGTTATATAAAGAGACACTGAAGATTGTTTGAAGTTCAGCATCTAGCAGAAGATTGAAAGTGAGTGCATCTGCCTAACGTCATCAAAATATCACTGACTCGTAACTACTATGCTTCTATTGGTCGTTCACATGGCTATTTCGTGGGTCGAAACATCCTAAATATCCATCATGGTCATCAGCAAGCACCACAATATTTGTCAAACAACTATTGTTAGGACGAAACGTTGGAGTTATTTAAATTTCAATCGCTGAGATTATTTCAAATATAATTTTCATATATAATATTGTTAAGATAGTTTGTCAATTACTACTGAAAGCAATAACCCTTTGGGGCGTAAGAAGTAACCATGACAATCTCTAATATCAGCTATTTCCTTGCTGTGATTGGGCCACCTAATATAGCAACATGTAAAATACCTAGCTAATATTTACTTGTTTATCGATACTTCAACTTTGGTGTTTAGTTGTTCTCAAACCTCAAGAGGGTGGGAAAAATTGAAGCATGCTTTTTCAATGAATAGATGGAAAGTGGACTCGAAATATGTGACGGGGATCTATAAGGTGTTATAGATGTCACCTGCGTAATTGTCTAGAGCCTTAAGAAAGCCTACTTGATGTCCGAACTGCACCTGGTCACAGAGATTTAAGGGGGTGATTTTATGTGGTGCGCATATGTGTCATGCTTGTTCGAGTGTAGCATCTGGTAGCAGCAGGCTAGCGATAAATTTTTTGACTAAAATTAATTTAAGAAACACAAGTCATACAGGGACTTGGTGTGACAGTTTGTTTTTTAAGGAAGCAATCTATAATCTTGGTCGTCTTTAAAATAATTCTGGCTTTTGTTAAGACTTAATTAGTGGTTGTTTCGGTAGTTTGATTTCTAAATAGTAGCTACTTACTGGGACGTTCGGATTTCATAGTCATTTTACTTGGGTAACGTGCTCTAACTACCTGAACAGGATTAAGCGCATTTTATTATGTTATTTCACAAGACTTGTGTGTTGAGAGATCAAATATCCGTGTTAAATCAATGAAAACATCAAAATGTTTGTTCTAGTTTCATACAGGCGCATCATCTTGACCAGCACTATCACCAAACGTGAGTGAAAATGGCTCCTAACTAGGCAGATGACTACTTAATGGCTAACATCTCATCTTAAACCAGCGTATGGGTAGATTCTACATAAAGCTTTTCTATAGAATCGAATAATGAGTTGACCAGCTATTTACTTGCAATAAGAATTGTTAAAACCTTTCTAACTCATGCTGAAAGTGTCAAACAAACCAAATAAAAAACTTTATAAACAATGGCTAACGTAAAGAGGCGATTTTGACCCTGTTGCAGCTCGTTATCATATATAGTCTTCTGTGAATACAGTGATAAACACAATACCATCAAGTCAAGGTTGGGAGGAAACCATTCAGTTTTTTTTATTACTCATTCTAACTACTTGGTGTATGGTTGATCCCGAGTAATCATAACGTAGGTTTTCGTTTATTTTTCATATATCATTACTACATACTAGTTAATATTGTTTTTGTCCATTTTATTTCACTAAAGTACTTTTAAAGGACAATCTTATAGTTTTCGCTGTCTTCTGCTATATTGTTGTTTAGAATTAAAAAATAAAAGACCTAGAAGTAGTGGGTTTCAATCAAAGATCAACTGTCATCAGGTTTCAAAACTAAGGCATAACTACTGACACCCAACTGTGTTGACATTGTTTGTCAGGGAAGACTGCATTCTTGAAAATGGTCGAATCAAAACTTTGGGCTAACAGTTAACTTAAATAATCATACTAGTATCCATGAAAGCTGCTTGATTTCCAAATTTTCACCGAATCGTAGATATACTTACAAGTTATTCTCTCAGACGTTGACTCAGTGATTGATCTCCCGCTTGGAGATTCGTTTGTCAACTTCACCCGACCGTAGCTGCTACCTCGACGTGGTGGTTGGGCTTGCCTATCGTGATGACCCTACCGAGCCACATTGGCTGAAACATGTTCCTGTAGGTTCTAACATGCTAGGCAGGTAGATTAGAAAACGGTAAGACTAAAAGCAGCAACTCAAGGTCTGAGGTCAGTCAGTCAGCTGCAACATAGGACCAGGCACATATATGCATCGGTCCAAGTTGCCATACCGCATTAGCACAACAAGATAAACACCGGATTCATAGAAGTAGTCACATCAAAGGTAGTAGTATATAGAAGAAAGATTGCGTATATGGAGATAGTACAGGAAGAAAGAATTAGTTGGTAGGAAGAGAGAGATAAAGCAATTTTAATCTCACAGTTTAAGAGAAGACAGAGAGTGTATACACCTACACCATTGTGATCGATTCTGAGCCATGTCACCAAGAGTCTCCAACTACTGGTTACGATAGTCACGCAGACCCCAACCAAGTAGTCTGCATCTACCAACATGGCTAAGACTAGAAGTTAGTGACTTCAAGCACTGATGCCACGTTTCGGTTTGGCCGCCCCTAACTTTCTTCCAACTATTCTGAACACTAGTCAGCATTGCGCGTCGTGGTAATCGGTGTTCAGGGATACGTAACACGTGGCCCAACCATCTCAGTCGATAAAGATTCACAACCTAATCAACTGATTTACCATCATTCCCTAATACCCTGCGTCTAGCCTTACTATTACTTACCCGATGATCCCAGCGGATGCGAGCAACATTTCTAGGGCATCTGTGGTCAAATACTAGTAAGTTACGAGTATCTTCTACTCTTAATGGCGATGTTTCGCAGCCGTAAAGTAGAACAGAACGAACTGCCAAGCAGTATACTCATCCCTTAATTGATAGATGGATATCTCGCCTTCGCCATAGGTGACGTAAGTTGGTAAAAGTCAAACGAGCTTTCCGAATCTGTGTAGAGATTTCGTCAGACACTGACCCATTAGGGCTGATCAGACTTCCAAGATAAGTGAAGTTGTCAACGCGTTCGACTACTTCACTCCTGATCCTTAGTTCAGGTGTTGACGCAGACCAGTCCTGAAGCAACAGCTTGCATTTAGAGGGGGAGAAGCGCATCCCAAACATCCTGGCATTGTTGCTCAGTGCTACCAACAGACACTGGATTTTATCAGTGTCTTCACCAAACAGGACTATATCATCTGCGTATTCTAAGTCGATAAGTGAACCTCCTGGTAGGAGATCAATGCCCGGAAATCCAGTCGATGAGAGCGTTATTTCCATCAGTATGTCTATGATGAAGTTAAACGAAAATAGAGAAAGTGGACAGCCTTGCCAGACACCACTTGAGGTTGCAAAAGCAGATGAAAGTTCGCCGTAAGCTCTCACCCGACTAGTAGTGTTCGAGTAAAGAGCCTTCACATGGTTTATGTACTTCTGAGGTACGCCTTTCAATGACAGACACTGCCACAGAACCTCTCGGTCTACAGAGTCAAATGCTGCTTTTAAGTCAAGGAAGACCACCACTGTCGGACGCCGATAAGTATGCCTGTGTTCTAGAACCTGACGAATGGTGAATATGTGGTCGATGCAGCCACGACCAGGTCTGAAGCCAACCTGATTGTCTCGTGTTTGCAGTTCACGAGTCTTTGTTAAACGTCCGACAATTATTGAGGCTAGTATTTTAGATGCTGTATTGGTCAAACTAATCTCTCTATGGTTGTCACAGGATGATTTGGACCGCTTCTTATATATTGGGATAATCAGTGACTGCGACCAGTCAGATGGAATTACATTCAGTTCCCAGAGTTAGCTAAAATATTAGTCAATCTAATCGCTAAAACTGGACCATCATACTTAAGGACCTCTGGAGCCAATCCATCTGGACTAGCTACCCTTTCTCGTTTCAGACTACCTATAGTTTTTTTTGAACTTCAATCAGAGTCGGAGGGCTTACTTCAATGTTTCATTCAGGCTGTCTGGGAATGGTGGGTAGTTGTAGAGTAGCTGAAGGCCAGCTGAAGTGCTTCTTAAAGTGTTACGATCATCGTTCTAAACGTCTGGACTGGGAGCAGATTAGAGTGTCGTATTTTTCCGAGATAGTCTCACTTACACTTGACTGTTTAATTCCAGTTTCTTTTATGAGTCCGAAGAGCTGTCTGGTGTTATCTATAGCCGTCGCCTTTTCCATCTCTTTTGCTTTCGTTACCCACCACTGCTCACGATCATTCCTTAGACTTTTGGTTAACCTAGATCTGATTTGCTTTCGTTCATCATCGTGTTCAGAGCCTGATGAGTGCCAAGTAGCATGAAACGCGGGTCCAGGGTTTCCTGTCGACTAACTTCAACCACCATTTAATCTCACAATAGTGCACGCAGTGTCGAGTCACCTTATTTATTTATTTGAACACATAAATATTGGTACAAGGGGGCACCAAATATATATGCGCCACACAAAACAATGAGAATTTAAAGAATTTAAAGCACATACCATACCTACGGACACTGATTGCCAACTGATTAAGTGCGGATTGCATAGCTTGGGCATTCTCGCACAGTAAGACAATATCATCCTCATACTCAAGGTCGAGAAGTCTTTCTCCAGGCAACAGATCCACACCACCATTACTTACATCCATCAGAGCTGTTTCCAGAATGTCATCGATGGCAAATTTGAAGAGGAATGGTGAGATTGGGCAACCCTGCCTAACCCCACTGTTCGAATGGAACAATGGAGAGAGGTGGTTGTATGCCCTCACTCTGCCTGAGGTGTTTGTAGATAGGGCTTTTAGGATGTTAATAAACTTCTCAGACACACCCTTCTTCAATAGACAATCCCAGAGAACAGTTCTGTCCAACGAATCGAAAGCAGCCCTGATATCAAGAAACACTACGATTGTTGGCCTTTGATAAGTATGGCGGTGTTCTAACACTTGGCGGAGGGTGAAGATATGATCAATACATCCTCGACCAGAACGAAACCCAGCCTGCTCTTCGCGAGTCAATCCTTCTCGGGTTCTGAACAATCTACGAAGTATGACGGAAGCCAATATCTTGGACACAATCGGAAGTAGACTTATCCCCCGATAGTTGTTACAGGAACGACGTGAACCCTTTTTAAAGATAGGGACAACTATCGACTCATTCCATGACGTTAGTACACACTCTAGTTCCCAGACTTTTGAAAACAACGTTGTCAGTCCCTTAGTCAGAAAGTCACCACCATCTTTAAAAAGAGTCGGAGGTAAGTCATCAGGGCCTGGTGATTTGTAGCGTTTCAAGAGTTGGAGTTCCTTGCGGACTTCCGCCTCATTTGGTGGATCAGTCGTCACCGGCCATGGAGGGCAGGACAGTCTGACCGATGTTGCCGGAGCAGCAGGCCAGTTGAACTGCCCTTCAAAGAATTCTGCACATGGGCTCCAGTATTCTGCGGGAACAAACGGCGTATGAACCAACTTTTGGTCACCGGCTTCCATGGGACTGCATCTCCTCACGATGCTCCACTGCCTTGTGGACTAGAGCCTTAGGTCAGAGGCTCGGGGTGTGGCCCCCTAAGAAAACCACCTGCTTCGGTTTGGGCACCCGGGCAGTATCTCAGCCCACGCACTAAAACCATGATGAACTATTTGCTTATGGAAATGGGATGAGTTTACGAGAATCTATCAGTGTAATAGACCGTGAAGAAATCCATTGGTACTTAGTAACCCTTTGGTTTGAGTCACTAATAGATATCACTGCTGTTTCCACAGGTCATTTTATTTCTTTCCAAGCAACATCTGGGTCAGCCTCGTTTTCAGAACTACCTAAGTGTGACCTCAGTTGTTCCTGGAACCTACTTTTGGTTTTCTCATTACTCAATTCGATTCTAATGAGTCTTTTTTGTGTGGCTTTTTTGCGTCCAGTGAGGCGCAAGCAGATGCGTGCTCGTATTAGGGCATGGTCGGAGTCCAAGCAGGTACTCCAGAATGAGCGACAATTTTCTATCGACCCTCTCCAACAATGACTGATGGCAATATGGTCTATTTGAGTCCATCATTGGTTTGGGGCAGGGGGTCGCCATGTTAGATGATGTCTCTCCTTATGCTTAAAATTTGTGTTTGCTAAAAATAAACGATTGTCTGAGCACAGTTGCAGCAGACGATCACCATTATCTGTTCGCTGTGCCGGAATACTAAAATACCCACCTAAATGTCTTTCTGTTTCGTTTAAACTACCTACCTGGGCATTAAAGTCACCTCCTACGAGTACTATGTCTGAACGTTTAGCATTCTGAAGAAGTTCAGAGAGTTTTCTGTAAAATTCATCTTTCACTTCATCCGAACTGCAGTCAGTGGGAGCGTAAGCAGAAACGACGAAAAGGCAACGACGTGTGTTCCTATCCTTCCGAGTTTTTACTGAGCCGTTTATCCGAACAGCGCATAGACGACTATTAACGGGGATCCACTCTGATAGCGCTTGTTCCGCCCTCATGCTTAGTGCTATGCCTACACCTGCCAGTCCACGAGAACTAGCCATCGGGTCGCCAGATACACGGAGGGTGTATCTCGTCGGCACTCCGTTTTGCCGAGGTGAGGTCAAGTGAATGACCACACTAGAATCCTGTACGCGTGTTTCGGAGACACAGCATACATCAATTGTACAAGATTCTAAGATTTTAGCCAAGGAAGCCTGCTGACCGATTTGGCATAGTGTGCGTACGTTGAAGGCTCCAATGTGTAGTTTTGAGCGAGGTTTCAGTAGACCTGGGACAGCGTTTCGCGCACTAGAATCGTTGGTTATGGTGATACTTGAGGAGGAAACCAAAGGAGGACGTTTAGAGTTAAAAGTCAATGTAGGAGGAATAATAGGAATTGAAGAGGGAGGTTGATAATGAATACAGTGGTCTTGAGTGCTGTTAGAGGTATGAGGGCGGTTATCACTTCTCGGTTGCCCACACCGTGGAAGGGTTCTTCTGGAGGTGCCTGAAAAGGAAATTGGATTAGAGGTGGTCTTAGTGACCTGAGAGCGTGACCGCAGTGCCCAAGGGACAGCTGCTTGAGGTCGGTCACACACGACCTTTTTATGAGTAATTTTTGTGTTAGCTCCGTACTTGTTGAGACCTTACCGCTGGAGACGTATATCCGTGGGATAAGGCGAGGTGTGCATTTTTAGGGTCGACCATTTCTAACCCTACTCCTCCTTGTGGGAAGGCAGCATTGCTGTTATGCTAGTTGTCTGAAGGAAACACCTTACTGCCTTCACACCCCTGTGCAGTCAGCAGTACTTCGACTTCAGATATTGGGTTCGTTGCTTTTAGTCTTACCGCTCTTCAACTGACCTGTCTGGCATGGTAGGACTTTGAGTAGTGATTGTTCCAGCCAGTATACCTCGATCGGTTCATCACGACAGGCAAGCCTGAGCACCACGTCAAGGTAGCAACAACGGTCTGAGGGCGAAGTCGTACTGCTGACTGTACAGAGGTGTGACAGCAGTAAATTGTTTCCCTCGGACAACCAGCATCTGCAGCGATGCTGCCTTCTCACAAGGAAGGAAGGGGTTAGAAAATGTTGACCCTAAAAATGTCACACCTCAAGTCACGGATTTCCGTCTCCGACGGTAAGACCCTTGGATAAACGTAGCTAACACTTTAAAAACCTCCCACAAAAAGGCCGTGCGCGACCTGTTATGTTTTGATGTCCGGCTTACGATCACGTGACTTGTACGCCAATCAGAATACGGCTTATACGAATATTCGCACTGTGACAAGACCAATGACGTTCAACCGGTCTGAGCAGTCTAGCGTCCTATTGGGTCCTACGTCCTTCTAACCCGTCCTCTTGAGTCCAGAACACAATACCAGCTTCTGAATCAACCAAATCGAACCAAATCATTTATTTCAGACATACTCGGTTTATATATCAATCAGGCAGACCACAACGTACCATAAAATAGAAACTAACATGTGTACACAAATAGGCCAAAAAGTGGCTGTGAATGTGGGAGACAGTAATTAATAAACTGAGCATAATTTAGGGACAGTAAATCGTATAATGATAAATTATAGGTCAAAGTGAAGCTTATGATAAGGGGAATATAAATATACATAATCTAACTATTAAATAATTACACCGTAAGATTATATAGATAATATTAGTCAATTAATGTCTCAGAAGTCACTCGTGATTTAATCTTCGCTCGGATATAACACGACCTACCTCAAGCAGTTGTCCCTTGGGCTCTGCGGTCACGCTTCCAGGTCGTTAAGACCAACATTAATCCGATTTCCTTTTCAAGTTTCTCAAGAAATACCCTTCCACGGTGTGGGCAGCCGGGAAGTGACATCAGCCCTCATACTCGTAACAGCACACGAGACCAAGTTGGTCACATTCAAATCCTTCCTACACCTCCTGACAAATCTCTTATCTCTACGACTAACCCTTCTCACGTCCGTTTATCACCTCGCACCGCTATTGCAAACGATTCGAGCACGCAGAACGTTATTCCTGGTCTCCTGAAACCACGCTCTAAGCTACACGTGGGAGCCTTTAATGTCCGAACACTGTGCCAAATAGGACAACAGGCCTCCTTAGCTAGGACTTTAGAATCTCGCGCCATCCATGTGTGCTGCGTCTCCGAAACGCACATACAGGATCAGAGTAGCGTCATTCATTTGACCTCACCATGTCAAAATAAAGAACCAACTGGATTCACGCTTCATGTATCTGGAAGTCTTGGTGCTGCTTCCCATGGCCTCGCCGGCGTAGGTATAGCATTGAGTCCTAGGGCGGAACTAGCTCTCTTAGATTGGATCCCAGTAGACAGTCGTTTGTGCGCTGTCCGACGAAACGGAACAGTAAGGACTCGGAAAGATAGGGACACTCGTCGTTGTCTCTGCCTACTTTCCAACTTACTGCAGCTCAGAAAGCTTTCTGACTTTCTCCTAAAAGCTAGGCGCTCTGATGTATTAATAGCGGTTGGCGACTTTAATGCTCAAGTAGGAAAGCTAAACGAAAGGGAAAGACACCTGGGTAGATCTTATAGCGTCGTGGCTCAAAGAACAGATAATGGCGACCGTCTGTTGCAGTTATGCTCAGATAACCACCTTTTTCTTGCAATTACTATCTTCAAACATAAGGAAAAACATCTTTTGACATGGCGACCCCCTAAATGGTTCCAATGTTGGACCCAAATAGATCACATCACTATCAGCCACCGATGGACGGGCTCGATAGGAGAATGTCGCTCATTCTGGAGCACATGCTTAAATTCAGACCATGCTCTAGTGCGAGTGTGTGTTTGTCTGCGTCTTACTGGACGTAGGAAAGACGCTGCAAGGAAACCTCTTAGGGCCCTACATAATGATAGTCAAGCTAAGGGTATATTTCAGTAACAACTAGCAAAACATTTAGGCAGTCATGTAAGTGATGCCCAACCTGAGGCAGCGTGGAGTGACAAGTAGACTGAGCCATGTTGGTAGGTGTAGACTACCTGATTGGGATCCGCACGATGATAGCAACCGATGGTTAGAGACCTTGAATAACATGACTCAAAGTGGTTTGCAATGGCGCAGGTGCATCTATTATTTGTGTTCTCCCAAATTCTAATCTCCTGAATTCTTCATGTCCCCTATTTTTCCTCTTTCCAAATTTATTTCATTGGATTACACTTTTTGAATAACATCTTCAAACCCTGATCTTTCCGATTACTGCTTATACTTTTACTGCCTCTACCACTGTGGTATTTGAATCGAAAATTGTATCTCTGTGCTAATGTAGCATGGCAACTCGGACTGATGTACATACGTACGAAGTTCCACGTTGTTACTGACTGACTGACTTGTTAACTTCAAGTGTACAGATAACGTAGTTCTGTTTGATGGGAAGTTGACCTTTTAAAAGTTGTGCTTTGAGTAAACTCTCTTCACCTTTTAAACCTCATTTCAGACCTATACACGGCGTGGGAGCTGAGTTCAATAAATTGTTGTGCTGTATTCCACGCCACATTTTTACGTTTCTGATTCTTGACATTAAATGTAGCTGTATTTATTACTCGTTTGTAAAGCTAGGTTCAGTTATTCAGCTTATTTCACTTCATTTAGAATGATTAATTCGTTAGTTGACAGCGGCATGCTTAAGCATGATCGAAATCAATGTGTATGCACATTCAATTTATCTTCAGTTAATTACACTCTAGTTTGTTTGGTTTCAAAAGTAATTATGTCAGGTAGCATATTAAGACTGACAATTATTGCTTTCAGAAATGACGTGTAATCTGCGTAAACCTATAGAAAACTATTCGTGTTTCACTTAGGTTGGTAGTTGTACTATGCCCAATATATGTCATCGAGGATAGGAAATACTGTTCAGAATTCAACATTATACTTATAGGGCTTCTGTCGTGCAAAATATAAAATACAACTAACGACAGATGACCTGAAAATCTATAGATATTGACCATCATATTCTCACCCTTTTTTTAAATAGATTAGAATCACAGAGTAGTCAGTGATAAGGTTAAATGGTTATTTTTATTTAGCTATAAGTTTGTGTTTTTGTATTAAATTAAATAGTTAAAACATACACTGCTTTGATCCAGTTATTGTGAATTTTGAATCAGTTTACCACACTGTAAATTCAGCACAGTATTTTCTCACCTCTTACCTCATGCGAAAAGTTTAATTCATCATATTTTGTTTCATAAGGATGTAAAAATATAATGTATTATAGATAGGGTAATTGAAATATAGTAATTGGTCAAGACCAGATCAATTTAATTATACTTTTCAGTCTAAATATGTTATTGTATGTACACATGGTTATAGTTGTATAGTTCTACTAGACACAAGTGTTATCCAAACAGTCAGTAGTGACAAACACTTTACTTGCATGTTGATTAACTATGAATCATTTTTAGAATTAGTGTTAACCACAAGTACTAAGTATGTGTGGTAATGCATATTATCTTAGTTTTTCGTTTGGAGATAAAATGTATTGACGTTAGTTTGTAAGTAATGGACTGGATGTATACATGTAAAAGTTTGCGCACTCAACTTCGAAGCACTGTTTTCTGTGGAGGCTACTATCTAATTACTCGGGCTGAAATAGATAAGACGATACTCCAAACCGTGACTCATTTAAAACCCAAGTTCTTTACTTAACCGCCGCTTATTTTATGTATGTGTACAAGCAAACGAATACTAATGAGGTATTTTCCTAATAAGCTGTTACAGGTTGCTGCGCTTACACTGACTAGTTTTGTTTCATACAGTCATCATAATTTCTAGTATATGTAGCCATTCTTTATTTTTGTTGGTGTCGATTATTCGTATGATTATACATTTATTTTTCACCTTGTTTTTGGTTTTATAATAGGAGGATAGTGTGGGCTTTATGGGTGGTAGCAATAGGTTTTTACAGGGTCCAGCTACACATGGAACATTTGGTACTCCTCAAAGTCTACGCCTGTCGTGCGGTAATTGTAATTCACCATTTTCCATACCATCACCCGAATCTCATTCGTTTGGACGTGTGAACTTGTTTACTGCACTTCTATCTGGCAGGAACGCTTCCAATGCCGCAGGACTTATAACAGCAAGATGTCCACATTGTCATAAAGTTACATCTGTTGGTCCAGCCTTTGCTCGTGCACACTGGATAGGTTATGGTGTACTTGCTATCGTTGCTATTATTATAGCTATTAGTGTAACTGCAGGGACAGCAGAAGCTGCCATAGGAAACAATGCTTTGTACTTCCTTTGGTCAAGTAAGTCTATAATCTTGGTTATTTGGTATTCATCTTTTCATAACATGCATGTCATTAACATAACAGTTCAGATCACTGATCAGAATTAAGGTGGGTCTTTCTTCTGAAGATTTTTATTATGGTGAATATTCAGTGATTATTATTATTATTATTATTTTATTGTTTGTTTGAACACAAATGTTGGTACAAGAAGGCACTAAATATATATGCGCCACATAAAATAATGAGAATTTGAAGAGAAGAGAAAAAAAGAAAGGAGGGTAAGGGGCGTTAAAAAAATAACAGTAACGAACAGATTAGTGTAAGGTAGTGTAATAGTAATAATAATGGAGGAAACGAAAAGGTACAATCAGAGGAATCTCACAGTTAAGGAAGAAGCAACCACTCTTTACAAAGAAATTAAAAGAAGGTTACAGCAGGATCGCCACTGGCTTCTATTCTGAGCCATACCTGATAACGTCTCTAGCCACTGTGTTACACCATCTCTCGGACCCCAGCCAGGGAGTCGTGAAGGACCGACACAAGCCAGCCCTTTGCAGCTTTCCTTCATACCACGACACCATGTCATATACTGACCGCCTCTCCGCTTTTTCCAACCAGTCCCAGCGTTGGCAAATAATGCACGACGTGGAATTCTCCGGGACGACATTCGTAGAACATGTCCAAGCCACCGAAGTCGGTGTTTCAAGATGGTGACACCAATTGGATTGTCGTCTCTGTGCCAGAACACACGATGCCGAACCTCTGCATCACTAACATGGTGTTGCCACTGGATGTCAGCAATCCTTCGGAGACAACAATGATCGGACACAGAGAGTCGTCTAACATCCTCAACTCGGAGAGGCCAGGTTTCATAAGCATAAAGCAAAACTGCTCTCACCGTCGCGTTGTAGATCCGACCTTTTACAGCCAGACTAACATCACGAAGGCGCCAAAGATGTCCCAGATTGGCATAAACCGCTCTGGCTTTCACTATACGTGAATTGATCTCATCACTCACACCACCACCAGCACTTATACAGCTACCCAGATACACGAACTTCTCGACTACTTCTATCTGCTCACCATCCAGAGTGAGTACAGGATTAGAATCCTGCCAATCTTGTAGAAGAACTTTGCACTTCGAGGGTGCAAAGCACATACCATACCTACGGACACTGATTGCCAACTGATTAAGTGCGGATTGCATAGCTTGAGCATTCTCGCACAGTAAGACAATATCATCCTCATACTCAAGGTCGAGAAGTCTTTCTCCAGGCAACAGATCCACACCACCATTACTTACATCCGTCAGAGCTGTTTCCAGAATGTCATCGATGACAAAGTTGAAGAGGAATGGTGAGATTGGGCAACCCTGCCTATCCCCACTGTTCGAATGGAACAATGGAGAGAGGTGGTTGTATGCCCTCACTCTGCCTGAGGTGTTTGTAGATAGGGCTTTTAGGATGTTAATAAACTTCTCAGACACACCCTTCTTCAATAGACAATCCCAGGCTTGAGATGCCGAAGGGGGACGCCAGGTGGCACATCGGCGATGACTGTACCAAAAGTTAGTGCTAGCCATAAACAGGTTGTGGTCTGTGCACAGTTGCAGTATGCGGTCCCCGTTATCTGTCCTGCAACCAGCAAGTCCCCATCGGCCACCTAAACGACTCTTCTGTGCCTAGACGCCCGACCTGAGCATTCAAGTCTCCGGCTAGTACTACAATATCTGTCGAACGCACTTTCTGGAGAAGAACAGTTAACTGGTGGTAGAATTCATCCTTGATTGCATCCGGGCTGCAATCTGTCGGGGCATAGGCGGTGATGACGAAAAGACATCGTTTCTCACGCCGATTTCTTCTCACTTTGATGGTACTTTCTAATCTAACAGCACATAACCGACTGTTAATGGGGATCCAATCGATTAGTGCTGCCTCAGCTCTAGCGCCTGACACGTAGTGATCTTGTTGTGGTTTTCTACCAGCCCGTTAGTTATAAACAATGTAGAACCTTGCACATATGTGCATTAGTCCAAGTTGTTACAGCACATCAGCATAGCGAGGTGAATACCAAGTGATAGTAAGATCCCCCAAATGCCATGATACGACAGAGGGTGAGGAGAGTCAGCTTTCCCCCTCGAAATGCTCTTACTTGGCCATGTGCATAGAACCACTGTCAAGGAAATTCTACTCACTGCCTTCTCGCGACGAGGGTGTTGTTGACGAAATTGAGGGGACGAAAAGCCAATGTCAAGCAAATAAACCGAGTTGATAGGTACGGAGGGTCCACCTAGAGGAGTTGGAAAACATTCATTCCAAACCAATGGTGTATATGAGCTCCAGGATCCTGAGGAAATAAATAGCGTATGAACCAATTACTGGTCACCGGCTACCATGTGACTGCATCTTCTTATGTCGCTCCACTGCCTTATGGATCAGACCTTTAGTTCGAAGGCTCCGGGCGTGGCCCCCTAAGAAAACCACGTGCTTCTGTTTGGGCACCCGGGAAGTAATCCAACCCTCACAGAAATCAAATGATAAAATGGGCGCATATGCATTGGGTGCCTTTAAATAAAGTAATAGCAAGAATTCTTTGGGAATGTGGCGTGAAAATTGTGAATTCGTAGAATAAAATGTTGGATATGGGTTACTAAGTAGAGATTTACCTTTCCGATGTATTTCTAATGATCAGTTGGATATACATATCGGAACAGAAAAAAAGCTATCTTCGTTATGTGACGCTCAAAAAGACACATCTACCTTTATCAACCGACTGGCTTTTATTCGAAATGTATTGCTCAGCATATTTCGTTATTTTATATTACTGATCGTATGATTCTTTATCTTCTATTCTAAATTCTGCTCGTTTCTTCATAAATTTATTGGCGATTGCAAGATATACCCTACTCGTATAAAATAGATTTCTTCCACAGGAATTTCCTTTTGCATTAGGATGTTAAGACATAAATTTTCTCGGTGAAATGCTAACGGATCACATAATTAGAAAAGAATTCAGTTGAGTTCCGCGTCTGTCAAAAGTATTTTGTTCGAACTGAGCGTTTTAAGCTGGTAAGAGTGTAGTTTTCCTACCGAAAGCTTTTCACCATTTACACAGGTTGTCAACAACAACTAATCATTTATTCTCATATTTTATTGGGTTATTTCCCTCTAATTACAATAATAACTTTGACAACTCCATCGCTTATTTCTATTTGAACAGTTCTTTATCTGGTCGCTTTAGTTCTTTTGTCGCGTGCAGTAGTTTTCATGATCATGCCAGTCAGTTCAGTCGAAGTACCTACTTTACAAATCTAGTTAAATATTTATCATGGGAATCATAAAAATCGTCAAATCTCAGAACAATCCTTACTTCTAATTGTCATGTTTTTTATTATCACATTGCTAATTTTTGATGGGTTATCAATTTCGATAAGGTAATTGCTGATCCCTCAAAAATGGAACTGATCACCATGATCATATTGATTTATATTTACATTGGACTGATCATTGTGTAATTAATGATTTCAAAATTGTATCATCGATAAACATGCATATTGTTATCATCTCATTTGTGTTCTAAAAAAACATGTGAATTATATACACTCACGTGTGTTGTAGTCATCATAATTTTCATTTGAAGTGAGGGTAATGTAATCTTCTATTTCCATTATTCGAATACGATTATCCATCTTATACAGGAATACGCTGTGAATTACACGCATGTAAATGTTTGTTTCTACACTGAAATTAATGCACAACCAACCGATTGTGGATCATGCTTTACACATTGTCGATTACTCATGTGTATAACAATCGTATCATGTTGTAGCCTCTTAATGTGTATTCTACACAGCCCCGGTCTTCGTTAAATAATCATTTATTTTCTCCTATTTAATAATTATATTTATTAAATTCAGCTGTTTGTTATATGTACGATTTTATTTGCTACTCTATTTATTTTACAATCGATGACTATATTTTGTGATCTAATTTTTGTTTAATTACTAACCGTATACTATATGGCTGTTACACTATAGCCTTAAAAAATCAGTCATGAGTGAAAATTAGCTTGGTTATAGGATTTATCTTCACGATCCTTGGTCGTGAATGTATTTATCTTGAGTAATTCATTATTGTTGTCATTACTGATATTTAAAAATTTGGAATTTCCACGAAATGTAACCAGACTGTGTCCAGGATTTGATCACTCATCAATTTCGGTATCATTGATCCACAAAGATGAGTCTCGTATACACCGAAATATTAGTGGTTATGCAAACGAATATTATTGGTCAAATGAGACTGTTCGTTTGTTTAACGGTGTTGCATTTTCAACTTTTAGGTTTCGTATTGCAATACTGATATATTCTTATTGTTCTGAGAAGCTGGGTAGTTTTTAAACTGTATAAATGGAACTCAAAACTATATAAATGAACCTATACTTGTTCGTGTTGGATGAGCCTATGGTTGAAAAAACTACGACCCTCGGTAGTATCATCTGAAAATATGCGTAATAACAACTGGGGAAACTTGGAACGTTATATCAAAATTCTTCATAACAGCGTTTGAGTTCAAACTCAATCTGTTGTCTCATCAGCTTGAGAAATAAACACACTCATTTCTCGACATAAGGGACAGAAATGTTATTGTCTAAACATAGTAATAAATTCAGTCACCAGATTTTAACTTACAAGAATGAATTCTCATGATGCTTCCAATACTTCGAAACCGCACACATTTTTTGATATTAAGGAAACTTATCATGGTATTTAGTTACAGTCAATATACACGGTAGTTGGTAGAACAATTTAAAGTTGGTATTGATTGGATTTTACTCATCGTTGACGGAGAGTAATTTCAGTGAAACCATGAACCTATCTAGTTTAGACTTCAAAACTTATAAGGACTGGACGGTTGTTTTGTCCTAGTAAGGAACTCAACAGTGCTCATCTGCAACTCCCCCAACAGGGATTGAGCATACAACTTTCAGTTTTGCACGCAAATGCTTGACCCCCAGACCACTCAGTCATCATGCAACAGTGCTAAGTGCCTCTAAGTTTTCAATGAGATTCAGCAGTTTCCAGAAAATATCACATGTCAATATTCTTTTTTGGATCGACTAGCATATAAACAATTGTTTTCATGTTTGGCTTCTAAGTCTATATAATAACTAAAACAAATTTAGAATCAGTATTCAGTGAATGTTCTAGTCAAAAGCACTGTATTGTATTCATTTGTTTATTAACATTTCCGTCATTTCGAAATACGTGAGGAACTCACAAGCGCTTCATGTTTATTCTATAAGCTTAAGGTGAACTTACCCATCAGTTTACGATGTACTCTGAAGTTGATTACATTTTGTGGTAAACTAGTAGCAAACCTCTGGATCTAGTATAGATTTATATTTTCAAACAGCATTTAGTAAAACTCGCTTCAGACGAATTTGAAATACTTGACCTTTCAGTTAAAACGTAAGTATTGGTGATAAAAATACAGCTAATTACGGCACTCAAACAATTACTACGAAGTTTCAGAGGACAATCTATCCTTAATCGAGTAACATACCGGAAAAAATCAGTTTCGTTTTTTATCTCAATAAAATATTTGCATATGCATGATTTAGAACGAAATAGGTATATATCAAATGTTATTTTTTGGACAATAGACAATCGATTAAGGACAATCCCATTATATGAACTGTGAATGGATTTACTTCATTGAACATTCTACTAACCATTTACTTTTTGTTTACCTGGATTGAAATTTCAAAAACACATGACTTATAGTTAATTATATTGGACCATTTGGTATTGTAAATAATTTTAAGAATAAATATCACACAGTAATGTATCAATTTAGCACTACATTTATTTATACTTGTTCCCGCAACATACTGCAAAAGGGTCCAATAATATACGATAACTACTAACTCACTATTTTTACGGACCCAGATGACAGTTCTTTTTTAATGAGAACGCTAATAAAACAATTCTATGGATACTTTAGATAAAGACGCCAGAATACATGAGGTGGACATCTATCCATACCAATGCTGGATTTTGTTTCACAAGTATGTGTCAACCCCAATCTTGACTGGAAGAAATGAAATTTTGAGAGGTGGCTTAGTGGTTAAAACGCTTAGCTTTCAAGCAATAGGTCCGAGTCCCATCTTCTTTAGTTCTGTCTGTATACCCTGGTATAAAAAGCAGCTCTTACAAAACAGTTGAATACATTAATCTATACTTTGTCAATGAACATTTGAAGTAATTGACAGCTGACCATTTAACTGTAATAAGATGATGCCTGACGGAACTTCAGCACGATTTTACAAACGCCACTTGATTTCTAAGACCTTGCGCCATCTATAGTACAAACAAGATATTCATCCTCTTACCTAAAAACTAGTACAATACTCGGAAATTCACTTTCTTTTACTTCGTAAAATATGGCTTTCCAAAGTCAAAACTATTCACAGGTTACTAGTATTTGGTCATCTGTTTTAGAAGTATGGCTGGCATACAACTGAGTACGCAATATTGAGGGTAGACGTAGAGTACTAGGTAGTGGCGGTAGATCGGTTGAATATGCTATGAATTTACATCGGTTAAAGTAGCTATGACTTATGTTATGAACATTGAACTGCCAATTTTAAAATAATGCCGACTGGGCATCAACCCATTAAGTTACTGACTACAGGTTTGAGATGTTAAATATTTTTATATTTGTGGCCGACTGTTGGAGAATTTAGGTGACATACATCCAAATCGGTCCTATTCATTGAAATCCACATACTCATAATTTTCTTCTTGATTCAGAGTTCCAAAATTATTTCACAAGATCACTTATTTTTCAAACATCATATTCTTTATGTTTAATTATTTTCACTATGATTGATACCATAATAATTCAAACTTTGCTAATGTTAATCACGCTAATTTATTCTCGCTGTGCTGGTGTTGTATCTTGATTCAAGAGACCTTTATGCCTAGTCACACAGTGGTTGTCACAGACTGATTGCACAATACCTGGTTAATTAAATTTAAATTAAGATTAGAATATACATTCATAATTGAGATATTATTTATACTTATTTTTAAGTAGGAAATTATTATTTGTTAACTATTGAGTTAATAGCAATCTAATGGGTGATACAGGTGTTCAAAACGTAATATAATTACTGCTTAATGAATAAGTGAACTTAAAGGATGCATGCAACAAATCAACTATTCAAGAACAAAAGGCTTTCAAATAATAAATTGGCACTCACTGGATGGATGTGATGGCATTAATGGGAAGATTAAAATATATATGTTGTGAGACACATAGTGATAAATCTTCACCTAAAATTTACGTTTCAAGAACTTCCGCCAGATTCTCACTGGACTGATAATCATTAGACCAACCCATATGAGCGATGCGCTGAGCCGTGACGCAGCAGTTTCTTTGAGCCGTTCCATCAGGTTTAGGTGATTGATAATAAGAAAGAAATCCAGTGACTAGTAGACGTTCACCAAGTTTAACATCTCTAAGAGCGCTGACCAATTTAGGACTGAAAACATGGACTCTATTCGATGTACTGCACCATACCATTTTAAATTTCGAATCATATTCATCCGTATCAGAGGTCCCAGTTAAATATTTATTTTCAGCATTTATAAATCTGGGTGATTGGGTTTTCAAAAATATAAGAGTCCAGTTGCGATCTGGAGCTTTTTGCATTGGGAATGTCTTGAAGAAAAAGAGAATACAAATCATCAAATATTAAAAGGATATAGGATTAAATAAGATGAATTTATTTTGGAAAACGAAAAGGTAAGTAAAATGGTATCTACTGAATTCTACAACATATCACTTTCGAGCTATCAGCAAGAAATACTTTAACGAACAGAGTAAAATAAACTCATAGTCCCTTTCAGAGTAATATACAAAAATAAATTTTCTTTCTCTGAGCTAGATAGCTTGATTTCTGAGTTTTTATTGTTATTCTGAACATCTCTAATGTTTACTCTATGTAGAAGCGAGTGTTTTAATTATTCCACAGTTTATTCTGATGACCCTGTTTGCAATCAGTTGTTTTTGTAGGCTAGTATAGCAGCAACCTCTGAATCATTAAGCCTCAAAATACATAAGGTAAAAAACCGAGATCCTCAAATACAACACGGAGAACATCAACCTAGTCACACTTGATGGAGAAGCACTGGAACAGGTGGAGACGTTCGTGTTCCTGTGCAGTATCACTGGTAAACAAGGGGGATCTGATGCAGAAGTAAATCCGAGGATTAGCAAAACAAGAACAGAGTCTCTACAGTTGAAGAACATATGTAACTCGAAACAATCATCAGCCAACATCAAATTCAGAATCTTCAATACGAACGTCAAGATAGTTCTACTGTATGGAGCTGAAACTTGGAGAAATACTACAACCATCATCAGAAAAGTACAAGTATTTGTAAACAATTGTCTACGCAAGATACTCAATGTTTGTTGGCCGAATGCCATCAACAACAGCCTACTGTGAGAGAGAGCAAACCAGCATCCAGCTAAAGAGTAAATTAGGTAAACACACTGGAGGTGGATAGGTAATACACAGTGAAAATCAAACTGCATCACGAGGCAAGAGCTAACTTGGAATCCTAAAGGGAAACGAAAAAGCCGAAGACTAGAGGACACATTGAGCTGAGAACTGGAAGCAGACATCCGAAGGATGAATATCAACTGGAAATGACAGGAAAGCATTTCCCAGGACAGAGTTCGATAGAGAATGCTGGTCAGTGGCCTATGCTCCACATAGAGTAACAGGGGTGAGCAGTAAGTGTGAAACCGAAAATAATAATAAATTTAAGAAAAATACAACCAAAAAAGATCCTTTCAGTCAAAGAAGTTTCTTTCACTTATATGGAGAATTTGAAAAATGTTATAACAGGATATTCACATGGTTCCATTCTCAATTATATTTGGTAATGACTCAAACCACTGTGTTGCATTATTTTTTAAACTCCAACCAGCGAGTCGTGGTGAAGTGTCAAGAGATAGGAGTCCTGCAGAGTTTCTTTTCATACAAAAACACTAACCACCTCCCCGCTTTTTAACAGCTGGCTACAGTGTCAGCAAATAATGCACCGTATGGAATTCGCTGGGACATTTGTAGTACATATCCAAGCTATAGAAATAGGCGTTCTAAGATTATGACTTCAATTCAATTATCGTCATTGTCCCCGTACGTCTGTATTGTCACCATGATTTTGCCGCCGAATCCTGCTAGGTTTGAAGCTGTCACGAGTTCGCTTAATCTGCGAACGAGAACAAGACTCAGTGACCAAAGACCAGTAAGCTAGCTATTGATGCGTCCCAGCCTCGCTATCTAGACGGAGAAGTCCAAGCTTAGAATGGGAAGTATATTCTGCAAACAACCAGTTAACGAGCGATTCAACAAAAACAACTTAAAACATATATATACAAATATATATAATCGATATTGTCATATAGATTTTTAAACATTCATCAACAAGTTCGTCAGTCGACTGCTATTCAAATAATTAAACATTTAATCAATAAGTCCGTCAATTGACTGCTATTCAAATATTTACACATTTAATCGATAAGATAAAATTACAAAATGTGAGTTTTCGTCCCCAACAAATCTCTCTGAAACGACGATGATCGATAACGCATTCGCTTAACGTCCTCACTCCAGAGAGGTCAGACTTTACACACATGGAGCGAAAGTGCTCTTAACGACTCGTTGTAGATCCGACCTTTAACAGCCAGACCAACATCAAGAAGACGCCAAAGATGGCCGAGATCGGTACAAGCCGCTTTGGCTTACTTTATACGTGAAGTAGTCTCATTACTTACGTCATCACCAAGATTTACATAGCTACCCAGATACATGAACTTCTTCACTACTTCTAACTGCTTACTATTGAATGAGTGCAGACACAAGGTTTTTACAGTCTTGTAAAATTACTTTGCACTTAAAAAGTGCACATGCCACACTTGTAAACGCTGACTGCCAACTGATTAAGTGCGGATTGTATGGTTTGAGTATCATTGCACAGTAAGACGGTATCATCTGTATATTGAAGGTTGAGAAGTCTACCGAGGTAACAAATCAACACCACTACTATCCACATTCATCACAGATGTCTCCAGAATGTTACCGATGACAAAGTCAGGACGAAAACCGGCTTGTTCTTCACAAATCTATTTTTCACGGATTTCAATCAATCTCCAAAACATGATGAAAGCCAATATTTTGATGCAACCAATGATTTTTGCTTAGGTGAAGTAACCTTTTTAAAGACAGGGACGATTACAGACTCACCCCAGGATGTTGAAACACTAATCCCAAAAAAAAATTATTTTTATAGACAGAAAGGCAGAACGTACGTAGTCTGGGCGTGGAAATTTATGACGCTATATCCCAGGATACACAAGTGGTTTTTAATTTGAATGACACTCGCGACTTAAATTTTTCCACGAAATAATAGATCTTTTGAAATTTGAATTGGAGTCTATAATTACAAACTTCAGTCCTAAGTGAGCATCGAGTATGCCAGAGATATACAGATGAAAGGTTTGCCTAACATAGAACTATTAAAAAGGCGATGTTAATCACAATTCATTTGACCATATATATATATATATATATATATATATATATATATATATATATATATATATATATAAATTAAATCAGCGTAAACAGATGCATGACTGACAGAAAGTGATATCCAAGTGTTTAATAAATGATAAAAGTAACAACTAGTGGATGAGACAGTGGAATATTGTAAGGATAAATAGAGCTAATTATTAGTAAGTTCATTTATCATAACATACAGTATCTCCTCAATAGAAGTGGCAACTTACTTTTATCCCGATGACAGTCCCAAGTAACGTAACTGAATTCACGGAGAAATTTAGGGATTTTAGTTTGTTGTAATTAGTTTCAGATTCCTGGTCACCAGCTACTGATGATTCGGATAATCCAGTGACTGGGACTACTGAGTATCGATTGTTAACACAATAATGCAGCCAACTTGTCCGTAATAGATTAATCGAATACATTTGTCTGGAGAAAGTCATTCTAAGGGTTTGGAACCTGTAACGGACATAAACGTTATGGAAAATTACTATCCAAAGATGGATTAGCGTTGTCATTAACGACCTGGAAGAGTGACCGCACAGACCAAGGGACAACTGCTTGAGGCCAGTCACGCACAGCCTTTATGTGGGACGTTTTTAACATGATAGCTCCGTTCATTAAAATGCCTCGCCGTCGGAGATGAAAACGCTCAAAGTGTGACAGTTTTAGGGTCGACCTTTTCCAATCTCTTCCTTTCTTGTGATAAAGCAGCATTGCTGCAGGTGCTGGTTGTCCGAGGGAAACACCTTACTGCTGTCACACTCCTCTACAGTCAGCAGTACGACTTCACCCTCAGACCTTAAGTTGCTGCTTTCAGTCTTAACGTTCTCCAGTCGACCTGCCTGGTATGGTCGAACCTACAGGAACATATGTTGCTGCAAATATAGCTCGCTTGGGTCGTCACCATAGGCGAGCCCGACTGCCACATCAAGGTAGCAGCTACGGGAGACCAGACCAAAACATGGCACAAATCCATAAAGTCATTGACAAGTAGACTGAGCTATGTTGGTAGGTGTAGACTACCTGATTGGGATCCGCAAGATGATAGCAACCGATGGTTAGAGACCTTGAATAACATGACTCAAAGTGGTTTGCAATGGCGCAGGTGCATCTATTATTTGTGTTCTCCCAAATTCTAATCTCCTGAATTCTTCATGTCCCCTATTTTTTCCTCTTTCCAAATTTATTTCATTGGATTACACTTTTTGAATAACATCTTCAAACCCTGATCTTTCCGATTACTGCTTATACTTTTACTGCCTCTACCACTATGGTATTTGAATCGAAAATTGTATCTCTGTGCTAATGTAGCATGGCAACTCGGACTGATGTACATACGTACGAAGAACTACGTTTTTGCTGACTGACCTATCCGGAGATGTCACTGTACAGATAGGCTGCGATGTTTGTGATACTTTTGTAATCATTCGTCCAGTTTGAAGTGACACTTAAAAGTACGAGTTTATATTCATAAATGTTGCCCAACTAATACAGATTATTTACGGAAAATCAGGTTAAGAATTTACTTAACAGATTTTGAACATGTAATGGTTATGATCAGTTGGGAAAAAGCAAATTTCTCATACAGTTGTACGAGGGTATCTGCAAAAATTCTTCAAAACAAAATCAGCACAGCTAACACGGATTTTGGGGTTTTTATTACGAAGCTTTCTTCCCATTAAGCCAGTGAAGTGTTTCGGTAAATGTTGATAAACAAATATCTTGAAAGGTAAGTGGCGATCAGTAATCTCCGAATCACAACTGTTAACTCAGGTTTTTACTCAAGCACATAAGTTTGATGATTTACTAGCTAGATTAACCTAATTTACTCAGAAAAATCCTGCTTTATCCAAAAGAGAAAGCTCGAATAAAATCCAATTCTATTATTTAGAAATTAAGTACGGGTAATAATTTTTACTACAAAGATAACAAGAACCCTAAAAGTGATCAACAAGAAGTTTCAGTTTGGAAAGGACAGGAGGCTTGATAGCCTGTGTTAGTCTTGACAATGATGGTCTATCAGTTGATCCAACTCTTTTTTGAAAAAGTCGACGGATGGAGCCTCAACCACGTGCTGAGGTAATGAATTCCACTCGTTGATGATTCAATAGGAAAGTCGGTAGTCAGCTGACAAGTAGTTTGATCTGGGCTTGTGAACTTTTTTGAGTGTATATATTGGAACACAGAATCTATTGTATTTTTACCTTGATAAGACAAAAACGATTCACCCCATGAGAATCAATCGGTATGCACCATCCGTACACAGTTACTGAATATGATTACCTAATCACCGCAGGCAACCACACGGATATATACAAGTGTTGTGGCTAAGTCTATTCGCCGTTGGAGTAAATCCCTCGATGAGATACGTATATACATATATATATATATATATACTCTTATCTCAATTAGCAGCTAACCGAAATTGCCCAATCAAACGTACCGATCTAACCAATCAATTAGTCAGTAATCTCAAATCAAAGTTCGTCTCTATCTTACCATGTTGCCTAATGTTGCAAGACTAAAAGTCAAACTTACCGCCGTAGTGCGTGCTGCAACAGTGAGTTGTACAACACGGGTTATAGCGCGAAAACTCGATATCACGTAACCTTGCCCCAACCTGTGTAATCAACCATGGAACACTAAACTAATAATAATGATCATGTAAGGTCATTGAAACGGCACTGAGCCCTAGCAAAGTCATCCGTCTTTGTAAGTAGGACAGTTCATTGATTCCTGTCAAGGTCAATAACAACTAATTGCACGCCATGAGCTGCCCACGCGATGGTGATCACACTTTGTACCTTACACCTACTCTTAATGATATATTTTCGTAATAACGTCGTTTATGTTGTTCGGTGATCAATGCAGTCATAGTACCTTGATACGACGAAAGGCTAATCCAAGTTAGGTGCTAACAGTGTAACTTCAAAATTAGCTATTTGGTAACACCATTCCCATATAATTCGAGTAGGCCTCCGACCCTTCGACACATCGCCATCATTGGCAATATACAATCAAAGTACTGAGCACATCGCTCACACACTAAAGCCGTTGCGCGAGACTAAATATCGAGGTTTGGATTCGCGCATGCGAGATTGAGAGTGCGCACTGCCGAGGAGTTCCATACTAGGTCTAAACAGCAGCCCAGCTCTCCCAGATTTTCAATGGTGGTGCAACATGTATCTGTTCATGGTTCAACAATCTGCAAAACTTTATACTGATAATAAATGTTTTCTCTCAGCTGACTAGCTTCGAGAGGTAACTTTCGGATTTCTGTTTTGAAGCCGTCATCAGCGAAGTTCAGCGTTCTCAAATGTGGGACAGTTATCACCGAAGACAAGAGCAGATGGTGGCTCAATATCGTGGGTCATTCGATATATCCCACCCCACCACTATAATTTTCATCGCTAGTGGCCTTATTTGATATCATATATTTTTAAAATGTGGAACTGTCAAAACAAATGTTTCGACGAGTTTGTTTTACAAAGTAAAAGAAGAAAAATGACAGATGAATACAAATATACATCAATTAAATGAATAAGCAACCTGGAATTAGATGAACTGTACCTTTTCAGAAACATTCGAATCCGTACGAACTTTTTAGTCAGAAACATTTTTATCGATGCAAGTCACCTCTTACATCCTATTTGTCATAATATATTTGCTAGATGAGGCATCGTAGAGCTCCCATACTTTTGCTAATGTGTATTCATTCCAATGTATTGACATCTCATGCTACCGGAAGATATCCAAAGAAATAGATGAGAATGAATGGATGGCTAGTATCTGATAAGATAACACCAGCCAGGATTTTGCGAAATCTTAGATGCCTATCCACAATCATAGCAATAATGACTTTAAAAAATTCACCACATAACCTGCTAACTTTAGTTAGGACTCTCTGCAACATTGCAAAGACTTCCATCAAAATCCCGGGGAAGAATAATGAATAGCAATAAAGAATAGGTGGCAGTATGCGAAAATTGGCAAGTTGTAGGAGTAAATGTCGAGTAATCTCAAAAGCATGCGGCCTGTACATTTAGCAAATTAGTCGGGAAACGTTTTTAAAAATGATAAGAAATATGGGGATCAAGAACGTTCGGAGGAAAATATACACTGAAATAAATGACTTATGATACCGTGTCTATTAAGAACTCTCTAAAAGTACAAGCTTTACAAAATTCCAACAGGATTTTTAAGTGGTATTTACACTTTACGTAAAAATTAACAGTCTGACATTTAGAAGGATTGAGTGTATTAACACCAACAACAAACCATTATTCAGTGGGTAACAAAAACCCACTTATTTCACAGGGATATGAAGAGACAGAAGTCGGTGTACTTACAGTTAAATCGTCCACAAACTGAACAAAATATTTTCTGTAGACGGCAGAACATGCAGAAAAAATCAGAAAATAAAGGAAAAAACGACTGCTTGTGGCATACCACTTAGTGAAGGCATCGAACACTTTCCTCCAAACACAGTGTACTGTTCTCTCCCAGAGAGGTAGGAACACAATCAGTTGGTTATCCAGCTGTCGATGTTGACGATGGTTCACTTGTTTGGTAGAAGTTGTATTTCAATTGTCATAGGCACAAGTACATTCTCAGAAAGCTCATTGAATTTACTTCTCACTTTTTTCGAAGATGACCATTATATTATGATGCAGGACAAGAGCAGCATGTAGGATGCCTCTTTGGAGTTCGAAGAAAACTGATATGGATCAATATGCCCTTTTAGTGCAGGTTCAAGCACGGTTAGCAATAGTTTTGCCACTGTTTTGAGAAAATATGAAGTTGTTGCTATGGGTCTACGTTTTACATTCTTATCGCCAGATACTTTCTTCGGCATCGGGTTTATCTTGAACTTCCCTCACATTTTCATCACAAGATTAGTCGAGGATTTGTTAAAGATGCTTGTCAGTAATTAACGCGAAACGTTCGTACATTTCTTAAAATGGAGGTTTGGGATTTCGTTAGATCCTAAACATTGGACGATCTAAGTGAGTGGTGACATTTTCGTATATCAGTTTCAGTGAAAATCGGAACATGAATACTCTTTAGATCTGCGGATATATGAAGTATGACATCATATGATTTGTTTAAACGACCTGTTTAAGTCACAGACATTCATATGACCACAAAATCTGATGCGCTTTTCATGTGTAAGACCTTAACAGCAAATTCAGTGAATTCATTAACGAAAACATGTAGTGCAGATAATTTTCCATCTGGAGTTTAATAGGTTTTGTCAACGTAAAACAAATTGTATTTGCTGCTGCAACCAGTTGTGGTGTTTGAATGAACTAATGACTCCTTTGTACTTGTTGAATGTTTGATTTCAAATTCTAAATACAGTACATTCGGTAGTGCTTGTGTAGTACTTCTTGATTCAATTGCGTTATCCCTGGGATTCTTAGTTCATACCATAATTCAAATACTTTTAATTATCATATTGGCGTCGCGATGGGGCCTGCGATGGAAAAGTTAGATATTCATTCAACTTCTGAAGCTTTTGAGGATTATTTGGAAAGGTTTGAAATTTGGAGCATGACCAAGAAGGATGTTAAAGGTGATAAAATTGTGACACATTTCCTGACATTCATCGGAAAAGAAGCATACAGCTTATTGAAAACTTTGGCATATCCAGAAAAACCTATCTCACTTCCTTATGCAACTATTAAGGAGTTATTATTAAATCATGTAAAGTGCACTAGTTTTGAGTGCCGTGAAAGGACAAAATTTCATAAGATGACTTGTCGAAATGACCAAAAGCTTAAGGAATTCATTCTCGAATTGCAGAAACAAGCTGCCAAATGTAATTTTGGTGATCAACTTCATGTGCAACTGAGAGATCGATTAATTGCAGGAATTAACTTGCCGGGTTTGGAAAGAGAGCTGTTAAGAATGCCAAACTGTTCCTTTCAAGATACTAGAACTGCGTGTCTTAACTACGAGGCAGTGGATGAACTTGATATTCAGTCGATGAATATTTCTAATACTTTGCTTAGTCATCATGATGAAATACAATCTCAGGGTCAATCAAAATTGCGTTCGTTTAACAGTGGTTCCTATTCTCGTGTAAATATGAAAGATATCCCAACAAGGAATTACAAAGGAAATCACAAAGGTGAGACCAAGTTTGGCAAATGTTTATCATGTGGAAAAATTCATTCTCATAATTCATGTGCATTTCGTAATGCTAAATGCTTTAGATGTGGTAAGATAGGACACAGGCAGTATAGAGTCCATTATTTCATTCAAGAACTTGAAATCTTTAGATCCTAACGTTGTGGTACGACCCAATGAAATATCAATATTGGGGATTACTGGACACAGACTGCCTATACGTGGATGTTGTGAATTGCTAATACGAGATGATAATTCTTCATACATACCTTGTGAATTTTTAGTTAGCGAAACAGGACTGTCAATACTGGGCTTAAGGAATTTAAAAAGGCTTAAAGTGGAGCTGTCTTTCCTAGTTTATAAAGAAAATAATGATGCTTTACTTAAAGATTTGATATCTTCGTGTGCTAAGTGCAGTGGAGGTATGAAGATTCAGCCTATAAAACTTCAAGTACAGGGTGAACCAGTCTTTCTTAAAAGACGAATAATTCCTTATGGTCTTCGAGATGCGGTACATAAAACATTAAACGATTTGTGTGCGAAAGGCATAATTGAACCGACCCAGTCCTCAGCATGGGGTACTCCTATTGTTACGACACTGAAGTCGGATGGCAAAACCCCTAGAATATGTGGTGACTATAGATTAACACTGAATTCCCGTTTGTTGAAGCAAACGTGCACGACGGTAGAGGCTGAAGATATTCTAAATCGACTTCATGGTTCTAAAGTGTTCTCGAAAGTTGACCTAAAAAATGCTTATCTCCAAATCCCTTTAGATCAATCTTCATCTCTTTTGACGACAATTAATACTCCTTTTGGTCTGTTCAAATACAATTTCCTTCCATTTGGTCTAAGTTGTTCTCCAGCCATATTTCAGGAAGTTATGAATAATGTAGTTAGTGATCTTGAGGGCGTTGAAGTTTATCAAGATTATCTCATTGTCCATGGTTCTGATAAGGTAGTTCATAACCAGAGACTTATTGCTTTATTGCGTCGTTTAATTGAGAAGAATATTACAGTGAATCCAAATAAGTATTCATTTTGTGTATCTAATTTCGAATGTCTTGGATACCTAGTTGATGGTAATGGTTTTAGACCAGATATGAAACGACTAGCTCCACTGACAAATGCACCGTCTCCAAAAAATCCTACGGAACTACGTTCACTAGTGGGTGCTCTTGAATACTATTCCCGTTTTATTCCTAATTTTTCTTGTCGTGCAAATTGTTTATTTAATATTTTGACATCCAATTCATTTAAATGGGGTGAGGAACAAGAGTCATGCTTACGTAGTCTACTAAAATTTCTTCAAAGTGATGCTGTCCTTCGAACTTACTCCCCTATTGTACAGTCTGTACTTATCACTGATGCATCACCTGTGGGTATTGGCGCACTTTTGGAACAGGAGGGTAGACCAGTTATTTGTGTTTCACGCAAACTTACTGTTACTGAACAAGGTTATTCACAGACTCAGCGAGAAGCATTAGCTGTGTTTTGGGCTGTTAAAAGACTTCATAAATATTTATTCGGAAAGAAATTCACTATTGTTACTGATCATGAGGCTTTAAAGTTTATTTATCATCCTGAAAAATCCTTAGCACGTTCCTCAGCTGCCATGGTTCAACGATGGAGTATTGCTTTGAGTGCCTATGACTATACGGTTCAGCACAGGAGTGCCAAACAAATTCAACATGTTGACTACATTTGTCGACAGTCATTACAAGATAAACCTGTAAATACTTCAGACTGCTTGTTAGTGCAACCTTTACCAATGAAACGTCCAGATCTCATTAGAGAAACTCGTAAATACTTTGGATGTATAATTAATGCTATACGGAAAGGTTGGAATGCTAATCTCAAACGCAGATTTCCTATCTATTTTTCAAAGCGGGATAAGCTATCTACTACTCCTGATGGTATTTTGTGTTTAAATGATCGTGTTGTTATTCCTCCTTCATTGTGTAAATCTGTCCTTGAAGATCTTCATAGTGGACATTTAGGTGTTGAGAAAATGAAGTCCTTGGCGAATCTCACGTGTTGGTGGCCAGAGATAAATGCAGATATTTGTTGTACAGCAAACAATTGTGAAATGTGTTATAAGCTGAAAAATCAGCATTCGAGGTGGACTCCATGGCCATTATCGTCTGAGGTCTGGCAGAGAATTCATGCAGAATATTGTGGTTTGTTCCTTGGCAAATGCTATGCGCTTGTAGTCACTGCTTCTTTTTCAAAGTGGCCTGAAGTTTTTTTCGCAACTTCATCAAATTCTGACTTTCTACTGCAATATAGAAATGCCAGACATTCGGTGACGAAAGAGACTCCATCAAAACTATTAAAAGGAGGAATTCTTCGGTCGAATATGAGATGTTTGGAGTCTGCAGAAGTTACGTATTATCGTGGCAATGATCTTCGACCATCCACAGGGATTGTTCTGAAGAATGTCGGGAAATCTATGGTGCGACTTCTAGATATCAATGACTTAAGTACACACAATCGACATGTTGATCAAATACAATTCCAGGAACCAGGTGAGTCTGTTCCGATTTCAGTTGTTAATTCTAATACTAATGAGTGCATTCTAGATAATACAGAGTCTTTATCGAATACATTGTCGGACAGACACAGTATGACTTTGAGAAGAAAACGTACAATTGATTACAGACACTTAGACTCTAATTTAAGCTGTGGCGGATGTGATGTTTGAATGAACTAATGACTCCTCTGTACTTGTTGAATGTCTGATTTCGAATTCTAATTACAGTACATTCGTTAGTGCTTGTGTAGTACTTCTTGATTCAATTGCATTATCCCTGGGATTCTTAGTTCATACTATAATTCAATTACTTTTAATTATCATAGCCACTTAAGCCAGAAATGAAGGTTGTTCGGATGAATAAATATATCTAAAGGGAAGATCTAAAAGCCCCATTCTATAGAATGAAAATGACAAGTATTATTACGAGATTTGTAGCATTGTGTCATAGTAGGCGTCGAGTCGCGGTTGACCATAATCACCACTACAGAAAGACTACGTGCCAGTAATCGTTGGTTGTGTAGTTGTGATTCGGAGTCGGCTGTCGTGGCTCCTGCGGGTAATTTCAGGCGCGTGTGGTGAGTGCTCGGTTTAGCGTCACTCAGGGGATGACGTGTTAATAATATCCTCAAGCGTCATAAAGTTCACAAACAACGGAAGAGTGTGTTTTTTGGTTCACTTAAACAAACAAACACAGTAAAACAATCACTGGAACAATTGGTTATAATAATTGTTTCCATTGTGCCAATCGCGTTCTCTTCATAAACGTGGGTCACTACAGTGTATGGAAACACTATCTGATCCAGATGACTAACTAAACGCCTTCAGCTAAAGACGAATCTCGATATAGTGATAAAGACAGCACCAAGATCAAAGAATATAAAATTTGTTTGTTCAACAGCTGAGGTCATCGTTGCATCGCTAACAGTTTAGTTTGAACGCGTAGCATTTTAGGTTTAGATTGTTGTTTATTTACAATAAACCTTTGAAATTCCCAAGGACTCTGGTAATTCTGATTCTATTTTTGTGTAGCTCACCGTGATATACCAGCAGCTTTTGATGTAAGCAAATGAATATCAAAGCACAATCCATAGCTTATATCTAGGATGCCATTAAAGCACAACTTTAACTGTAAATTATTTGAAATATATATATCAAAGACATCAACGAACTGTTCCAACCTCTTATTCCTGGCTTTGCCTTTCTCATGCCAGATCTGGACACTGGTTCATGTCAATAATGTAAACGTTGTAAATATTTGATTTATAGAAATATGAAGACTTAATTAAAATAACCAAGTTTGATTTCCAGCCTATATGAGTTCTGCATACGAAATTTTATTAGTAAGTATCGTTGTCTTGAATTAGATTTCACACTATACACTTGCAATCCACATTAGAACTCACTAACATCTACTTTATCACGGTAAATGCACGGAAATATTGTCTGATTCAATAGTGAGTACACTGATTTAGATTACCAGGCACATTTCAACAAAAGGGATTTTCAATGGCAAAACGCATGAATATCTTAATGAACTCAATATAACAGCTTAATCGATTAGCGTTTCTTTGAAAAGTGTGTCCATATGAACTAAACAAACCACTTTACCGTAAAATTAACGCCGGTTAACAAGTTTAGACGATATGGTCGATAAACCGAAGATCTATAAATCGGTACTCATCTACATTTCAGGAAAGACATATCACTGTGGGGATGATGACCGAACTGGCATTCACAACGCATTTGATTTAACGTGACAACTATTTCACTGTATGAATGTCAGCTCGTTTTTTTCTAATTGCTTTTTAAACTAATGGATTTTTAGAATACGTCCAGCTATCTTTGGCACGAAATGACACTTCATCTTATGGTTTCGAAATTTCTGTGTATTAAAGATTATCTGTTATTGTACGTGATTACTCTGTTCTGGACTTTTGAGAGGAATCTTCTCTGTGTTGACAATTGTGCTGATGATCATTAGTGAAGCGTATGGTGATTAGAAGGGTTTGGCTTTTGGTTGATATTTAAAAGCGATTGACAAGTATTACACTGTTATATAAAAACGAATCGTTTCAATAGTATGGTTCATTTTCAGAGATATAAGTCAACAACTCTAAAATAAACACTACATGTCAATTGTGTGAGAATGAATGGGCTCGCATTACGCAACTTATTACAGGATCTATTCTCAAAAATTTTATTGCACTGGTGCCTAAGTAAAGAAATGTTTTCGATTAAATATTCACGCCATTCAACCCTTCTCTTCCCCAAGTATACGGAATCACGAAACTGCATATAAATCCCGACAGAGTTAAATGGCCCGAGATGTGAATCCATTTCGATCGTATGAATGACTGTTTTTGAAATATAAATGTCGTCATTCATCGTGTATAACCGTTGACTTAAATCGCGCTAATGAACAACGGAACTAAATAAGTCAAATACGAGAGTGGGTTTTTGAATAAACATATCTCGCACAATCGTTGATCGGGAAGCGAAACAAAACAAAATGACGTGCAATGGAGAAGACGAGATAGCCAACTTAATTTAGCCAAGTGTGAATCAACATTTATGGTCGAAAAGGAATAAACTACAGAGATGTGATGAGTAAGTTGATTAATTAGCACACATGCGATCATATAAAAATACAGTCAAGATTAATAAGCGAGTAAGTGACAGGGTAAAAAGGTGGCTTGATAGAAGTCAATAGATTGATCTGTTCAGAGGCCAGACTAACCGATGTGATCTTGACCTAATACCATCCCCTACAAGAGTATCCACACTGCCGGTTGTACAATAATTCGCGAGGCTGAACTATACCACACTGATATCCAACTCACTGTTCGAACGTTTTTGCCGTCTTATCAGCCCGTAATATTATACTTGAATGATGTATATTCTAGAATAGGGAGACCTCATCAAAACTTAATTTATTCGAATCATCAGCTAAAATAAGACCGACATGAAAATGAAAGGAAATATGAGGTTACTGACTAGAATAAGTGGTGGTGAAGAAAATGATTTCTAGCCACTCATGTCTTTAGGACAGAAACCATTCGACACGTTGAAAACTCTATTGGTAAATAGTGATGATAATCGCAACTGCAACCATATGGATGGCATAAAAAAGTTGCAAGTTGACATGAACATTCTCAACCCGCTTAAGTATCTCATCAAATCCAACCTCACAGAGACTCCGGATCAAATGAATGACATTATTAATTTCCTAGATCGTGTTGCATCAGAGGTATTTGAAAGAATAAGACGATATAACAGTAATAATAATAATAATAATAATTTATATTCTGAAAAAATTATAATTACAGAATTCACGCCAGTTTACAGGCATGATCAATTTGATATAAATATCATTATATGTACAGAACAAACAATGTGTTATGAGTTTTAAGTTTACTAGCTCATTAATTGTTTGGGTATTACAGCAATCCAATGTATCAGCCGGGAACATGTAATATTTCTTAACTGGACTGTCTGTTGATTTATAAACGATGTAATTAAGGTCATTTCGTGTGCCAGATCGATTTAATGATAAATATCTACAACTAGAGAAATTAAAACGAAAACAGAGAGCACGGAACAACAAAGCAGTAATTACCGAAATATGCCAAACAGATCTATCAAAATGCGTATGTCATGTGACACAGTGATATACTGCTGATGATATTCAAATTAGTTAAACTAGCTGGGGACGGTATTAACATAAAGTGACAGCGAGTAGGTGGTTTTATCCAGAGAATGCACTAATAAAAATGCCTAAACATTTAAAGTTCCTATAATAACACTTGTGGAGTGAGATACACTTGCGGGTGCTAGAGCATTCAATGCATTTTCGGAGGAGCAATATGCATCGATGCAACGTACAAATAATGGGAGTGATTTAATCGTACGGATATGTTCTGGTAGGTTATTCCAGAGTCTAGAAAATTTACAGGCAAAGTAATTCATATAAAGAGATGATTTAGAATAAGTTAGTTTCACAAGTGCCAAGGAATTACGGGTTTCATAATGAGGAGTCTCTGCATATTGAATTACATGATTGGATGTAAAGGATAATTTATTAAGTAGTTTGAAGAAAAAAATAAGATTTAGTTTGAGTCTCCTCTTCCATAAAGGGTCTAGCTCTAGTTTTTTACATCTAGAATTATAAGTTAAGGAACAATCAGCTCCAAGAATACGAAGTGTAAATCGTCTCTGTACTGATTCCAGCCTTAATTTATCCTTTATGCGCGCACTGCTAAGAATAAACGTGCAATTGTGTTTGATATACCGGACACATAAACCCTTAAAAATAGCAAATCCAGTCTGCTTAGAGCTAGCAATATGATACACGTACCATGTGTATGCACAAGATTAAAAAGAAGTCATCCTGGTATGCACTTACCGATCTTTTTCAAATTCAACTCATCTATCGACGCCAGTGAATTTTTAACTTTCTACAATTCATTGAGACAGAACCAGATTTTCAGGTATATTGGGATTCTTCCTGATAGAACACCGTGCCCGCAAAAAGCAAGAAGAGATAGCTACAGACCACCAGCGTCAAACTGCCAAACGCATCATAATACTAATGGTCGTAAAATGAAGTCCGATTCTAAGAGGAAGTCTAACTTTACAAATATGCAGCGACCGAAAATCTCTCCTGAATCTCCTAAAGTTCAAAACTCAGAAAAAATTAATCCCGATGTATGTGGTGTCCATCCTCTTAAGAATGTTGACTTAGATTCAACCTGAAGTAGTTGTACTGGTGACGAATGAGATAACACAGACAAATCCCTGTTAGTGCAACACCCAGTTACAGTAACTGTGCAACGATAACGGGACAACTAATCATAACATTCATATAAATGAGCACACACTTAACGTCGATATATCCGAACCTTGCAAACCATCACAAGTATTTTTAACAGTACACGATTCTCCCCAAATTATCAAGGAGCCAAAATTAACCACAAGCCTTGAAAATAAACGTCTGGAACATTTTACCCATACGTCAGGTATAAACAGTAATCTGAATTGTTAATGGCCACTCGGTCGCACACATAGACCTGATAGCCGTTATCAGGTGCTATAACCAATAGCAATAAGAAGACCTTTTTGCAATTCCTCCAGTTCTTCCGTCGACAACAGTAAACATACTTCAAATGATGACAAAGTTATTGAATTTATTTCTCCTGGCAACACAACTCTTACCTTAGTCAATCCTACGAGTATTCATGGAACTACCAATTGGGATTTATACTCTAACCTGCTTCATTATGACAACTCTCAGTTTCGTATTCTTTCTCTGTTCAATAACATTACTCATCTTAAAACCCTTTTATTCCTTGTAAACGCAACCACTGTACTTTTACGGAAAAGTGGTGCAATCCATCTATATCCGGTCACTCATTGAATGTAGATAACTACGTTTTCTTTAGAATCGATAGATGTTATGGATTAGGAGGCCGTACAATTATACATGCCCGTTCAGACATTCAGGCGTGCAAGTTTGAGGATAAATCTCCACTCGGACTGAAACTCTTATTCAATGTTCACTATGGGAAACTTATTGTATCACAGATAATATTGACATCGCACTTTCCAATATATACCACAACCTGATATATTGCCTTGAATGCACTGCTCCAATTATTGGCCATTTGGCTTATAATGCTAATAGGGGTCAGAATACTTTTTAAATTTTTAAAAGAAGGCTGAGGAAATTAAAACACAGTTACTATGAGCATAATTACGTGCATGCACTTCAGAGTATACTTAACTTAATTGACAGAAATGCTTCATCTATACACAAGGATTTTATGAATATAGAAAAGAAAGCCCTAGGTAGTAAAAGCCCAGGATTATCGATACTTCGGCTTATTAAATCCTGTATGACTAAATTCTTCATAGTTAACGGGAGCATTGTTGACAACCCTGATATTATTTCGAACAATTCAGGAAGCCCTTCTCGCAATGCTACAAAACTGGAACCGAAAGCTCTATCGATACATTTCCAATTCTGACATCCAGACATATATAAAAAATTGGTTTTATACAACTCAACATCAAGCAGGCCATAGCTGCCCTGAAAATGTCTTATGATGGTGGACCTGATAGGATCCCTTCATCATTTCTGAGATGCGGCAGTAGAGAATTCCCACTATTTTGTTTGAAACTTTCAACCTATCTATGGAATATAGGACATATCCATCTGTATGCAAAACATCTCTTATCACCCCTAGATTCAAAGCAGGATCACGTGGTGATATTGTTAACTATAAGCCAAATAATTTGACATCCGTGCTATCAAGAACCATGGAAAAAGTCATCCACAAACAGCTACTAACATTTTTACTTTCGGCTAGCCCATCTCAACAGGGGTTTATGACTAAACGCTCATGCTTCGCATCGCACCTGGAAATTTTTGATCAGATTACCCAGAGAAGAGATGTTGGTCAGTCAGTGATAATTCTTTGTTTCGATTTTAGTAAGGCTTTCGACATTGTTTCACACAAACTTCTTCTTTTAAAACTCCCTTCAGTTGACATGCAGAATCCCATTTTATCTTGGCTCAAATCTTTTTTAGAAGAGCGAAGCCAAATCGTTCGCTTTGGGTCTTGCTACTCTAAACCTGTGGATGTAACCAGTGAAGTTATACAAGGAAGTGTGATCGGTTCATTACTCTTTCTCCTTTTTATCAATGACGTGTGTTCCCTCTTTCAGTATGGTAAACCTTTCCTTTCTGCCGATGACCTAAAAGTGGTATACTCATTTTCTTCTCCCATCAGAGAAAGCTATATTTCAGCGGTAATCCAAGAAGAAATAAACAAGTTATACGATTGGACAGTTTTGTGGAATTTGCCACTTAATGTTGACAAAAGTGGATTTATTCACACTGGCCGCTGCCTTAACCTAAATCTGGCTATACACAAACATACACTCAAACCTACCAACACTGTTCGTGACTTGGGCTTAAGATATAGCAACAGTCTGAATTTTTCTGAGCACATTGCAACACAAGTATCCAAAGCTAGAAAGCTCATAGGATTCATAATGATAAACTTCAATAATATCAAATCGAGATTATTATTATTATACCGAAAATGTATCTTACCCATTCTTGAATATGGTATTTTAGTTCACAGTAATTGCAGGCATAATGACCTGATTAAAATTGAAGGTGTTCAAAGAAGTTTCGCAAAAGCTGTTTTGGGGTATTCCGACAACAAAGACTATAATCAAAAATGTCAACAACTCAAATTAGAACCTCTCTGGATCAGACGTATCAAACTAAACCTTGTATTTATCTACCGGCTTATTAACGGTATTTCCTACTCGTCGGTATCCAACCCTTCATACTGTATGATATCATCCCACGATCTACACAATAACGACAATATTCTAACGATTCCTAAAACCCACATAAACTTACACCAGAATTTTTTAGTTATTCGCTACTCAATCATGGGGAACAGACTGTCAGTAAACCTCTGTTGCAGTGAAACTGCAACCCGGTTCAGAAATCTCCTTGATGATTTTCTTTCCGGATTGTGTCACCTATTGAATATCAATATATTTAATAATGGTTTATACAGACAAGGTCCGTCATCCATCTAACTGACTGGAGAGCAAAATGTAACCTTTGAAACTTTTCACGTCTATTTTATTTAATTTCTATTCATCTTAATATATGAAGTCTGCTTATGTTAGTATTTATAACTATTACTGTTATTAATATCATTATTGGTCAACTGACACATTAGATATTATTTTAATCTCTTATCCTTCTAAACATATATTATTCCTAAACATCCAAAGTCTATAACTAAAAACAAATTATCTCACGGTACACTTAAATAAATTAACTACTCGGATTCATTTTATCATCACATATATATAACACATAGAAATTTATATTTGATTATCATCTTGAAGTAATTGTGAATTTCATAGCATCGTTATTAATTATTATTACACAAATGTTTACACTAATATCCGGTCTCACTCTGTATACTATTACATAAATCTACATGTATATAACCGATTGCAGTAAAAGATTTCTTATCTTATTTTATTTATTTGTTTATTTTTTAAATTCCTGAATTACTTCAGAGGTATGTAATCACTACACAATGATTATTATCATAGTTGAACCCTTTCACTAGATGTTCATTTCTTTTCTCTCTCTTTTTTCCTTCTAAATAAGTATTATTCTTTAGATTACGAAGTTCGTAACAAAGACAATAACTTGTGTTACATGTAAATTTACTTCTAAAACTCATTTTATCGTCACTGACTGACCTTTCCGGAGATGTCACTGTACAGATAGGCTGCGATGTTTGTGATACTTTTGTAATCATTCGTCCAGTTTGAAGTGACACTTAAAAGTACGAGTTTATATTCATAAATGTTGCCCAACTAATACAGATTATTTACGGAAAATCAGGTTAAGAATTTACTTAACAGATTTTGAACATGTAATGGTTATGATCAGTTGGGAAAAAGCAAATTTCTCATACAGTTGTACGAGGGTATCTGCAAAAATTCTTCAAAACAAAATCAGCACAGCTAACACGGATTTTGGGGTTTTTATTACGAAGCTTTCTTCCCATTAAGCCAGTGAAGTGTTTCGGTAAATGTTGATAAACAAATATCTTGAAAGGTAAGTGGCGATCAGTAATCTCCGAATCACAACTGTTAACTCAGGTTTTTACTCAAGCACATAAGTTTGATGATTTACTAGCTAGATTAACCTAATTTACTCAGAAAAATCCTGCTTTATCCAAAAGAGAAAGCTCGAATAAAATCCAATTCTATTATTTAGAAATTAAGTACGGGTAATAATTTTTACTACAAAGATAACAAGAACCCTAAAAGTGATCAACAAGAAGTTTCAGTTTGGAAAGGACAGGAGGCTTGATAGCCTGTGTTAGTCTTGACAATGATGGTCTATCAGTTGATCCAACTCTTTTTTGAAAAAGTCGACGGATGGAGCCTCAACCACGTGCTGAGGTAATGAATTCCACTCGTTGATGATTCAATAGGAAAGTCGGTAGTCAGCTGACAAGTAGTTTGATCTGGGCTTGTGAACTTTTTTGAGTGTATATATTGGAACACAGAATCTATTGTATTTTTACCTTGATAAGACAAAAACGATTCACCCCATGAGAAACAACGGTCCATCATTATAGTGAAATTTTCTGTTGAGTGGCTGGATTGCCGAGCATCAGAGTTTTTGATCACTCTGGATATTGCCTTCTCTTGTTCATTACTCCGAATTAGTGATTTTACATAAACATTGAGCTGTAGCTGACCATGGTTTAGCAAATAGTTTAGTTAATAACCTTATATTATCACGTCACACATATGTTCAGTCAGTCTTGAACTATTAAAGGGCATGATGAGTCGCTCATGAAACCACTTTATAGCTGTAGTACCTTGTTTTCTGGTCGAACCCTAGATGTAATGTTTATCATAGAACTTGGATTATCTTATATTTCTAGGTGTTAAAAAACACCAATTCGACTATATCACACTTGTTCGTTCGGTTTCATTTGATATTGAGGATTTGAATTGACTATTATTGTTTGCTGAGATTCCTGGTCTTGTTTTATTTACTCTCTCACATAGGAAATGTGTCATGTGTTGCATTCTAAGTTGTCATCTAAGATATCAGTGGGTAGTTAAGTTTCAGCTGAAATCATAGTCGTCAAACTTAACTGAAAGTACATGTTTTGGATTTTTATTGATTCAATCCTTTTTTGACGTTGCAATGTAGGAAATTATGTGTGTTTGAAAAAGAGAACTTTGGGCTTAAACTGATCTGTTCCGCGATCGGAATAAAAAACTGTGTAAACACTAGTCTTGTTTCTTGTATGGGTAAAACGATGGATATCGACCGGTACGAACTTTCTACAGCATCACATACATTGAAGGTTACAAAATGATCATTCTTTAAAGTGGGTTGGGAAGTTCAGGAACTTCACTTCCCTCGTTTTCTGCCAGTGCAGAGTGCCTCATAAGCGGCGTTCCAGCCTCAGTGTCCTGTATCATGGCATGCTGACCGAAGTCAGCCGAAAGTAACATGTATTCCATTGGGTATTTTGAAGTTGTCTTCACGATCCAAGACGGGTTCAACAATATCTGATGTGACTAGAAAGGTCACTCCTAGGTTTCGAGTCCTCTTTTCCATTCAGAGACCCAAAAATACGTAAAATGCGTAATTTTCAGGTTTTTTTTTAGCTTCATGAAGTCACGCATAAGATAGAAAAATGACTGACTGAGAGATCAGAATGTTTTTTTGGATAGGTTTTTGTCGACCATTCAAGGTCATCTGTTAGTACTTTTCTAAAAAAGCTTCAACATATGCTTCAGTTCTCCTTCAATAGCTTTTATCGTCCTTTTGGAATTAGGACTGTCTTCGTTTATATCCGTTAAAGGCTGTTACATACGTGGATACTTCTTGATTCGGTTATATCTCAATTCAATGGTCTTGAAGCCCTATGATAAAAATGAAGTCGATAATGAACGTTTATTATCAGTTGCATCCTGTATAATTAGAGGTAAGTCTATAAGAGGAGTTTAAAAGTGGAAACAACATGTTTATAACGGATATTGTGAGTGATTTTACCTGTCTAATGCGTACTATTGGATTATTTTCGTATAGTAAGTAGGTTAATCTACTTATGTGATTTCGTCGTTAAACTACTATATTTATTTATGTTTATTTAACCATAATTCATACCAATACTTGTCAGAACGATAATCCATTTTTAAGTAAATCTTTTTGGTAAATTCATTCATGGACGTGATACGATCACCAATAATGTCAAGCAAATATCTTATGATCAATGGTTTAGTACATTTTTCAATCGCTTGTAGGTCTCAGACTAAACATCAGTAAATATCAACAATTGGTGTACGGTCCCTAAGGGGATACTCATGTATCTTGTCGAGTCTTAACTCGTTTTCATACATCGTTTTTCTAGCAGATAGAGTGTATAAAGAAGTTTAGATTTGTACTTATTCCTTTATGGAATTATTCTTTTTCAGTATTTCAGTGCGAAGACATTTTAGAACATTGATCAATGTAACTAGCCAACAATTTTGAAAGTTGTCTATTAATTTTAATGTGGTTATGGGCTCACTTAAACTTTAACTAGATACGAAAGTACCTAAGAAACTATGTGATCCCGGGATCAGTCAGTCAACTACAACATAAGACCAGGTATATATATGCATCGGTCCAATTTGCCACACTTCATTAGCACAACAAGATGAACACCAAATTCATAGTAGTTACTTCAATGGTAGTAATATATAAAAGAAAGATTGCGTATAAGGATATTAAACAGGAAGGAAGAATTAGTTCGTATAAAGAAAGGTATAAAGTAATTTTAACCTCACGGTATACAGCAAGACAGGGAGTGTGTACACCGACGCCATTGTGACCGGTTCTGAGCCATGTCACCCCGAGTCTCTAACCATTGGTTACGATAGTCACGCGGACCCCAACCAAGTAGTCTGCATCTATCAACATGGTCCAAAATAGCTTGCAATCTTTAGTTAAGTACAAAATGATTTCACCGTCCGTGAAGATATGTGGGTGCTGTATAATTCGAACTTAATAGCTTGATATATTTTGAAGTTGTTTTATATTGGTAGGCCATTACCATATTTGTATTCAGCCATATAATTACGTAGAACATAATTGTATGTTTTTCTGTAAGTTCACGCTGCACCAGCTGCGTAAGTGTGATAAATTATTTCAGTTTGAATTGTTGTGACAAGATTTTTAACAATGCTCAACGTTAATGTGTAGAACCGGTGACACAAAGAGCACATTTCATGATTACAAAAGTTGAGATGCAGTTTTTATGATGAAGTGTTGAGAGTGGTAATTGTAAATTAGGTAACCGCACGCTTGTCCGTATTAGAACAAAGTATTAATGTATGGTCGATTAATAAGATTTTCTTCGATGTATTTCAAAAATGTTCAATACATAGTTTCTCATTTCCAATTCTTAAAGAGTACAAAATTCTCTGTCCGTATATCGAAAGCGTTTTGTCTCTGGTTGTTAAGCATACCTTGAAGTTAAAGGCCGAATTTCTCCTGCCGCGTTATTCACAAACTATTATTCTCTTGACGGGGACGTAATCATTATTACCTTCCAGTGTCAGCTGTGTTGGTCGATACTTCTAATATTTAAATTATTACATGATTTTCCTTCCCTATTTTGTGCCAAAGACTGACATGTCATTTTGTATAGTCCAGTTCTAGCTACATTATTACTTCAAGCATAATTTGTGAAAAAATAAATATGCAAAATTTATTTAGGTGAGTAAAATGTACAGACAAATAACTTTAAAGCTAACTATAAATGAAGAGTACGTGGTTTCTAATCGTAAAACATTGTCGTACAGAGAATTTACTATCAATATTATGACAATAAATAACACCGTTTGGGATGGATTTGAAGTGTCAAAAATGCCATGAATAACCTTCCATTTTGACAGGTCTTTGAATACGTAATGTTTAGATTAAATTTGTTATTGTTTAACAGTCGTAGTTGACAAAGTCTACGATTTCTTTCAGACGTTTTATAAAATCTTTTAAATTAGGTAAACCCCACTTTAAGGTTCTGAACCCGAGCTTTTATCTGCCGCTCTCGTACAGTGGTTGTTCAGACAACCACAGTGTTCTTATGTTGCGATTATTTCAGAATATTGATTGAAAGTCAAAATTAGTGTTATGTGTGTTAACTAAGTTAACACTAATCATCCGCTAAGCAAAAAACATTCTTATTCTCTAATTTTATTGATTTGTGCATTTTATTCTGTTTTTATTTTATTTAACTCACTCACAAGATACTTGGATGCAGACCACAATCTGTGTTGGCTAAAAATACGGCCTGGTTACACTGGTCAAATTAGGTTTATCGGGGTTTAAACCTGTGAAAGTCGATCGGCTTAACCATTAAGTACATATTTATCTAATCAGTCAGTCAGTCAGCTGCAACATAGGACCAGGCACATATATGCATCGGTCCAAGTTGCCATACTGCATTAGCACAACAAGATGAACACCCCACTCATAGAAGTAGTCACATCAAAGGTAGTAGTATATAGAAGAAAGATTGCGTATATGGAGATAGTACAGGAAGAAAGAATTAGTTGGTAGGAAGAGAGAGATAAAGCAATTTTAATCTCACAGTTTAAGAGAAGACAGAGAGTGTATACACCTACACCATTGTGATCGATTCTGAGCCATGTCACCAAGAGTCTCCAACTACTGGTTACGATAGTCACGCAGACCCCAACCAAGTAGTCTGCATCTACCAACATGGCTAAGACTAGAAGTTAGTGACTTCAAGCACTGATGCCACGTTTCGGTTTGGCCGCCCCTAACTTTCTTCCAACCATTCTGAACACTAGTCAGCATTGCGCGTCGTGGTAATCGGTGTTCAGGGATACGTAACACGTGGCCCAACCATCTCAGTCGATAAAGATTCACAACCTAATCAACTGATTTACCATCATTCCCTAATACCCTGCGTCTAACCTTACTATTACTTACCCGATGATCCCAGCGGATGCGAGCAACATTTCTAGGGCACCTGTGGTCAAATACTAGTAAGTTACGAGTATCTTCTACTCTTAATGGCGATGTTTCGCAGCCGTAAAGTAGAACAGAACGAACTGCCAAGCAGTATACTCATCCCTTAATTGATAGATGGATATCTCGCCTTCGCCATAGGTGACGTAAGTTGGTAAAAGTCAAACGAGCTTTCCGAATCTGTGTAGAGATTTCGTCAGACACTGACCCATTAGGGCTGATCAGACTTCCAAGATAAGTGAAGTTGTCAACGCGTTCGACTACTTCACTCCTGATCCTTAGTTCAGGTGTTGACGCAGACCAGTCCTGAAGCAACAGCTTGCATTTAGAGGGAAAACAGGACGAAGACTCTGTGACAAAATGACAGATAAGCTAGCTAATCCGACATGTCCAAGCCCAGCTAACTGGATAGAGAAGTCTAAGTTCGAAGAGGGAAATATATTCCACAAGCAGTCAGAAGCACGAAGAACCACGACAAGTCTAGTCGAAAATACACTCATTCATGTATTGATTCATACACCCATTTTTGATTAATAATTAGAATAAAATCACATATATGAAAAACACTTAGTTATAACAAATCGTATGCTAAGTATAGTTCATGTTAACTTAATACAAGAATATCGTATATTATACAGAATAAAATGTCATAGGGGAAAATGAAACAAATACTTTACTGAGTAATCATCATATTGGATTAAAGCTGAAGTAATGTTGAACAAAAATCATAATGAGTAGATCAATTTAATTTTGACTTTTCATCCCGTCATATCACCGTGAAACAAATTCCTAGTAGTCCGGATTTTCCGGTTTGTCAGTGTTCCTTACCAAACAGTTAATTATGTATAAGTTTCGTTTAGACGTGCTCGCCTGTCGAGTGCTCAAAATGTCGGTCTTATTTTTGTAGTGTCAACAGATGGGGTCTATTTGTTATATTTAGATGAGCTATCTCAAGATGATAGTTGTTTTCCGGATAACTATTTTCCGGATCATTCTTAATCACAAGAAGGTCGTGCAGTTGATACTAAAGTTTTTTTCAGCTAGATTCTATTTTATCGTGCTCCAAGAACTGGCGATTCCATCCACTGAATACTGTATTTTTAAGACGTTCAACTCACTGTTATAGATTAGGGATTCATTTGATTGAATATTATGGCAGATTTAATTTGTCCTATTGTAATAGGTGCACATATCAAAATTAATTTCGTTCGTGTTTTAGAATATGTCACACTGTTAACAAGTAGGTAAGATGGAAAACTTGAGAAAAGTCAGTAATTTAAAATACTACAGACGAGAGCATTAGGCTAGCCATCAGACTTGTCGTGGGAATGATTGGGACCGGTTATTATTTATTTACTTATTTGAACACGTAAATATTAGTACAAAGGCGCACCTAATACATATGCGCCACACGAATCTCAATTGATTTGTATGTGAGCTGTAATAATACCCAGGTGCCCAAACCGAAGCAGGTGGTTTTCTTAGGGGTCACACTCCGAGCCTTCAACCTGAAGGTCTGATCCACAAGGCAATGAAGCAACGAAAGAAGATGCAGTCCGATGGTAGCCGATGACCAGTAATTGGTTCATACTCTATTTATTTCCTCAGGATCCTGGAGCTCATATACACCATTGGTTTGGAATGAATGTTTTCCAACTCCTCTAGGTGGACCCTCCGTACCTATCAACTCGGTTTATTTGCTTGACATTGGCTTTTCGTCCCCTCAATTTCGTCAACAACACCCTCGTCGCGAGAAGGCAGTGAGTAGGATTTCCTTGACAGTGGTTCTATGCACATGGCCAAGTAAGAGCATTTCGAGGGGGAAAGCTGACTCTCCTCGCCCTCGGCTGTACCAAGGCACTTGGGAAATTGCTATGAATACGAAAGTAATTAGCGAAAGCATCGAATTAATGGCCTAGTAAACGCCACTGCGAATGCATAAGAAACTTTAAGTAAAGTACTTTTATTTAAAGAACACAATAAAACTAATGTGATTAAGTGCGAAAAAACAATACAACTCAGTGCACTTAAAATACTTTTGTATGCGATTATATCCAGTAAGGGATAAACTTTTATCGTTTGGTATTTGTTCAATATTTAAATTTAAAGATGACGGTAACGAGCACACATGTATTCTCACAGAAGTATACTTTTTCACTAATATATGTTTTTAAGTACCATTCAACTCATAGAAATATGTGTTCGGTTTAAAAAATATAGCTTACTTTCGATTGTTTTTAAGTAATATTTGCTTCATAAACGGTTAGGTTTAGACGAGTAATCTTTGCGTTTATCTAGTGCATAGAAATGTTTAGAACATGAAACTGTTATTAATGGACTTTTGCTTCAAGTTATGGCAGGTAATCATGCAATCATCAAATTTTAAATTTGATTAACATTGTGAATGGTGATTATTTAATTATGGCAATAAAATCATTGCATTTCGTTTCAAAATTTTGTTTGTGTTAAACTTTTAACACAATAATGAAATGCTATTATTAATAATATACACAATCTTATATATCTTTGTGCGTAAATAAAGTTTCTAAACGTCGAGGATAGAAAACTCAAACTGATATATATATATATATATATATATAACATTTCTCTTACTGAAGCAAAATGACTCAAGAGTTTGTAATGCTTTGAATTCTGAACGTGTTTTCTTACTTTTATATGTCATTCGATTTTCAGCTGTCTTATCTCTTTATTTTTCCTTCTACCTACTTCTTAAAATGGCGTCGACATTTTTGATGAGTCAATGACCAGAGTTCTATTTTTCTTTGCTTTTGTAATATGTGTTGATATTTTAGAGTGATTGGCAGACAATCTGAGCTGTATGATAGGTAGTGAGTTGCTTACTTTGAATAGGAAATATATCGGATATCTCTGTTACTACATTTCTGATGACAGGGAAACTTATGAAGGCAGCAAACCACAAATAAGATTACCAGAACAAACTGATCCAAGAGTCGTGGAGTAGTTTAAAGCTCATATCAGCATGAAATAGAATTTGATGAAGTTTTGGAGAAAGACAATAAACGCTTCGCAACTAAATCATCTTAGTGAACTTGATAATGCTACAATCTTGCAAATTTCATGCGCGACTTAGGTTGACAAGCGATATTCAAGCCTTTTGTGTCCTTGCCAAAGTCTTGACGATGATCAGGTTACCCCTAGTTATTGAATTTAACACTTAGACAAAGTTTAGGTTCACAGCAAACTAAACCTTTTTATTTTATTAAAAGTATGTTAAAGAAACAAGATTTCCTCAAATAATTCTACTCATAGGATGTTAAATCTGTGATGTCTTTTTAGCTTCTTTGCCTACCATTTTAATCAGCCGTAAAGGAAATACGAGCAACCAAAAGTTTTTGTTTCTTAACAGATTGATGTTCTTTTTAAAGTCGTCCAGGTAAAGGTTCTGACATTGTTATGATGAATAGAAAGACCTATATTTAAAGGTATCCTATATTGTCTCTGATACCAGCAAAAGTTTTTGTATCGCTTTAAGATGTCACATCATCAGTTAGAATTAATAATCTAATGTTTAGTTCACATCATCTTTAAAAATTTATTTTCTGTTATGTTTCTGTTTCTTTTAGATCGTCTTTATTTCCTATCTTGCAAAACTCCACCAAGAAGTAATTCTTCCATTCATTTCTTTTCCATTGATGAAGAATTATGCTATGAAAAGTATGTTGTAGTTTAAGTTAATCATATTACTATTATCACTACCATTATTATTATTTTTACTATTCATTTTTATCAGTTTTTATGCAGATTTCGGTCCACTGAGTCTTGGTCAACTATACAAATACTGTAATAAACTAAACAAAAAGCTCAAGGTAACAATTATTGAGAAGCTTTCGTTATTCATATGTCTTTTTTTATATTAGTCTGGTAGTTTAAACGAAAAGAAAATTGCACACTTTACATCACATGATTCACGTAAACGGGCGAATGCTGCATTTCTCATTGGAAGTTATCAGGTACACATTGAAATTCGAAAAAAGATATATATATATATATATTTGTACATAATTTACTAGATCATATATTTGGGACGTACACCAGAAGAAGCGTATAAACATTTAACTTTAAATGATAATCGACCATTTCTTCCTTTTCGGTAAGTTTATAAAAGAGATGAACTTTGCACAGTATGATGGGTACTACGGATATTTTATATATATACGGTTGATATTTAGGATTAGAGTTAGAACGGTGGAATGTATTGTAGCCATGTAGATTAATGCTTCTAAAAATAGTTTTTGAATCCAGTCGTGAAATGTGCATTTATATTTGTTTTTTTTACATAGCTGAGAAGTTTACCAACATCAAATGACAAACTAAATTACAGAAGTTTTACAAGTTATTTGTATTTAACAGATGGGTCAGTTCAGTAAATTTAGCGTAAATTCGTGTGCTGTTACTGCCCCGACGTGTGATGTTTTATGGTGTAGGAGTAGGTTGGAAGAAACGTAGGGGCGAACAGACCAAAACATGGCACAAATCCATAAAGTCATTGACAAGTAGACTGAGCCATGTTGGTAGGTGTAGACTACCTGATTGGGATCCGCAAGATGATAGCAACCGATGGTTAGAGACCTTGAATAACATGACTCAAAGTGGTTTGCAATGGCGCAGGTGCATCTATTATTTGTGTTCTCCCAAATTCTAATCTCCTGAATTCTTCATGTCCCCTATTTTTCCTCTTTCCAAATTTATTTCATTGGATTATACTTTTTGAATAACATCTTCAAACCCTGATCTTTCCGATTACTGCTTATACTTTTACTGCCTCTACCACTATGGTATTTGAATCGAAAATTGTATCTCTGTGCTAATGTAGCATGGCAACTCGGACTGATGTACGTACGTACGAAGTTCTACGTTGTCTGATAAAAAATGCTTATTTTCTTACTACTAAATCAGTTGAATGTAGAGAGATGATTAGATTGATATCTAGTTAGAAATTAAGCGTGACATTTTATTCAGTCGAATGTTGAATATTTAGTTCATAAACCGATGACTTAAGATCAGTAACCGAGTATATTTTATCTTCATACATTAATTAATTAATTGCATTCAAATGATCACCGATTAAACACTTGAGTACTGAATACTGAATTTTCAGGGTAATTTTAATAAATAATGACAAATGCTAAGAATCGAGAAAAAAACGATAATAAACTGGAAGTTTTTTCTGAATTGAGATTAATCTTTTCTAAAAAACTAGTTTTTTTATAGACATATTTCTTTAAATTAGATGTCATTTAGACTTTTGAAACATGGTATGCAGCTAATGTGTTAAATGTTTCTCCTTGAAAATTTTACAATATATTTCACTTACAAATACATAAATAGAACGTATGATATTAATAAGAATTTTTTTGTTGTTGAAAAAAACTATTATATATGTCATTTATCAAATATAAAGTTGTAGACTGTTATAAAGAAAGATGATCAGTCAGAAAAAATTACCACAACCGGGTATACTAATATTGAAGAATAAAAAATATTGACTTAATTTCACTTCAAACTAGTTTTATCGTCATATGAACAGCTAAAAATATAAGTGCATTTGTTAAAAAAGTACAAAATTACCTAGTGATTATTATTGTACTAGCATCGCACACATCCGTATATATATATATATATATATATATATATATATATATATATATAGACTCGGTATTGCACAGAGTTGGGAAATCGGTTGGTTAGGTTGTATATCTTTATCGATTGAGGTGGTTAAAACATGCATTGCGTATGCCTAACCACCCCTACCTCAACATGAGGTGTTTATTGGTGTACCAGCAAATTGAAGGAAAGCCCACAGCGACCAAACAAGTATTTTTCATTAGTCTTTGGAGTCATATTGGTAGTACAAAATATGTGGTTGAGGTCCACGTGGTAATCATTACGAGTAGTGGTTGAAGACTTTGGGTAGCATGGACTGAAATCGTTTACAATTGTCCAGGTACATCTCTTTATCTTTCTTTAGGTCTTTAGTTCCATTATTTTTTCACACTCACCTTTCAATTCTGTCTCTCCATTTTCTGTCGTTACGCTGATACTGTGTGGCAACTTATGTTGACGAATATTTGCTCCAGCCTTTGCAGTGATTATGACTGACTGACTGATTTCACCTTCCTGGTTCAAAATAATATGTGGAACCATTGCTATAATATTTGACTTTCTGTGATTGTGTAATGCAGATACACTGTTCCTCAATTTCCATCACAAAAATAAATGGAATAGTTAATATTTTGTTTTTTTCTCGTGTCAGTTAAAAATGATTCTGGGTTGCCTATAGAATAGACAGTGACCTCTTTTAAACATTAAAATATATTTTTTAAACCATTTTTGAAAGAAAAGTATGATGATTTATTGACTGAACCAACTTTTAACAATAACGAAAGAGAACCATTGTATCATTGACGAGCAAAGAAGACAATTCAGCGAATAAAATTTTCTTTTCGATGATTTCACTTACTTAAGCTGCACAATATAGCTAGTTTTATTTGCTATTCCGTAGTAATATAGAATGGTGCTAAATGTTTAAAATACTTGAAGTGGTATATTGTCAAGAATCGAGAATCATATATTAAAAGGAAGTTATGTAATAATCGGATAGTAAAAAAGTTATAAAGTGACAATAATTGTCTACTTGGTAGCTATTAAGGACAGAGTTGTACTTACTAACTTACGCCCATTAACCCTCGTGAAGATGCACAGGCTGCATACCAGCATTCTCTATCGAACTCTGTCCTGGGAAATGCTTTCCTGTCATTTCCAGTTGATATTCATCCTTCGGATGTCTGCTTCCAGTTCTCAGCTCAATGTGTCCTCTAGTCTTCGGCTTTTTCGTTTCCCTTTAGGATTCCAAGTTAGCTCTTGCCTCGTGATGCAGTTTGATTTTCACTGTGTATTACCTATCCACCTCCAGTGTGTTTACCTAATTTACTCTTTAGCTGGATGCTGGTTTGCTCTCTCTCACAGTAGGCTGTTGTTGATGGCATTCGGCCAACAAACATTGAGTATCTTGCGTAGACAATTGTTTACAAATACTTGTACTTTTCTGATGATGGTTGTAGTATTTCTCCAAGTTTCAGCTCCATACAGTAGAACTATCTTGACGTTCGTATTGAAGATTCTGAATTTGATGTTGGCTGATGATTGTTTCGAGTTACATATGTTCTTCAACTGTAGAGACTCTGTTCTTGTTTTGCTAATCCTCGGATTTACTTCTGCATCAGATCCCCCTTGTTTACCAGTGATACTGCACAGGAACACGAACGTCTCCACCTGTTCCAGTGCTTCTCCATCAAGTGTGACTAGGTTGATGTTCTCCGTGTTGTATTTGAGGATCTCGGTTTTTTACCTTATGTATTTTGAGGCTTAATGATTCAGAGGTTGCTGCTATACTAGTTGTCTACATCTGCATTTGTTGGTGTGTATGGGATAGAAGAGCTAGGTCATCTGCAAAGAACAAATCATGTAGCTGCATCCAAGCTTTCCATCATATTCCGTGCTTTCCTTGAGATGTAGAGGTCTTCATAATCCAATCGACCACCAGGTGAAAGGAAAAGGGAGAGAGTGAGCAGCCTTGTCTAACACCGATCTTCACTTGGAATGCGTCTGTCAGCTGTCCTTGATGCACGATTTTGCAATGCAGTCCGTCGTATGATTTTGATGATTTTCTCAGGTACACCATAGTTTTGGAGAAGGTTCCCGTATCCACACTGTCAAATACTTTCTCAAAGTCAACGAAGTTGATGTATAGTGACGAATTCCATTCAATTGATTGTTCAACGATGATTCGTAGTGTCGCGATTCGGTCTGTACACAACCGATCCTTACGGAACCCGATCTGTTGATCTCGAAGTCGGGCGTCTACTGAACCGTTCATCTGGCTCAGCAACGCTGTTAAGAACTTTTCCTAGTGCCGATAGTATTGCATCTGATTTCAGTGCTCCAGCTGGTTTAGTCAGGTCCTGCTGCTTTCCCATTCTTCATTTGTCTGATAGCCATCCTGATTCCTTAATAAACGGAATACACCCATTATGACATTAAATAAGAAAGATTAGTTCGGCGAAGTGTTCTCTTTTCGGCGAATTCATTTTCAAAGCTGTACAATCGCAAATATATATATACTTATTTTTACAGGATGATAATAGTACGGATAATAAACTTGTTACAAATAGTGACAGTGAGGTTAAATAAACAAAGGTATTAAAAATTTTTTATAACAAGGAAAGTTTAATCGTTTGATTCCTAGTGGCTTAAGTATTCATCAAAATATAGATAGGGAAATTATCATTGGGAAAGGATGGCTCAGCATGATAAAATAAAATGTTGAAATTGAGATGAAATGTAATCGGAATGATCATGGAAATAAAAACAAACCAATTGTTTATTTATTTAACCTCACTGTCACCATGTATAACAAGTTTATTATCAGTACTATTATCATCCTGTAAAAATAAGTATATATATTTGCGATTGTACAGCTTTGAAAATGAATTGGCCAAAAAGAGAACTCTTCGCTGAACTAATCTTTCTTATTTAATCCTGATTTCTCCCATCGTTGGTGGAGTGACATCCATAGGAAGGTCTGTGTGTACTGCTTCAATGTCCAGTGGGTTCAGTGAGACTGGTCTATTCAAGAGTTCTTCAAAGTTCTCTACGCAATTGTCCGGCTGTTCTTAAATTTCAATGATTGGCTTGCCTTCTTTGTCGTTGACTAATCTCTCTGGTTTACAATATTTCTCTATGAGCCTCTTCATTGTTTCATGTAAACATTTCATATTTCCTTCTCTTGCAGCTTTTCCCACTGTCATTGCTAGATCTTCGACGTATCTCTGCTTGTCAGCTCTAATACTCCATTTGCTTGTTTGCTTCTGTATATTCAGCTTGTGCCTTGACTCCCTCTGTTCGTATTTGGCTGTTGTTAATTGCTGTATTCTCGTTCTTCCCTTCTTGAGTCTTGACGAGGGTTTCGATAGAGACCCATTCTTCGTGATGATGTTCCTTGGAGCCCAGAACGTCCTGACACGTTGAAGTTAGTGCTACTTTAATCCATTACTAATTGTCGTCGACAGTAGTTTCTCCTGAATAGATCTTGTAAGGCTTCGATCCTGTTGCTGATTGCTATCTTGAATTCGTTAATTAAAAGTTGTAATAATTGCCAATTAATAATTGTGAAATAATTGGAAAAGAGTAAAAATAATAAAGTAAAAAATGGTGGATTATGAAAATGGAGGTCAAGACCATGGGAGATTGGGTGACTGAACATACTGTTTTTATTTGCAAAGTTTAGGCTTAAACTGGTAGATAATATAACAACTGCTATATCTGCTAAACAAATCACTGTAAGGTCATCTGATATAGATAAAAGAAATTTTCTGAGTGTAGTTTGTTAACAATGGAGTAAATTAGTTTGCTGAACTGCAGAACGTCTTAAAACCGTTGGAATTTAAAAGTACTGTAATGTTATACTATTCGCTGTAGCTTAGATCAGTGAAAATACTTGTGTGTATATAAATAAAACAACATAACTCAATTACCTTGTGGATATTATTGTTGTGGTATTAAAAAATATGTAACTAACGAGGACTATTGTGATGAACATCGCAGTAAGAACTATATATTTTACAAATTGAAACCCATTCACTGAAAGTTGGTTATCTGTCTATACTACTCATCCTTCCAATCAACAGATGCTTTATTTCACTAGAGTAATATGTAAGTCTATGATTTTGCAAGTAATATACTCCTTTCTCACTAATGGTTTGTCTTTTTCAAATTATAGTAATAAATCAAATGAACCCGAGTATCAACTTGTATATAACTTGGATTTTGATGCATAGTGTTTGCACCCTTTAGCCGTTCTTTTTCTTGAAATGAATATTATGACCCAGTACAATTTTCGGCTAAATCGAGCTTTTTGTTAACTATCTTTTAATAAATGCCTTAAACGTGACTAGTCTGTACTAAGAGTTTATAGTGTATTTGAATGCCCTATTCACTTATACCATGAAGATATTGCAATGGTTTACTAACAAATATTGATGAGACTTTCGAAAATGTTGTGTTTCAAGAGATTACTAGTTCACCTAATCTGAGAACAAAACGAAGACTCTGTGACACAATGACAGATAAGCTAGCTAATCCGACACGTCCAAGCCCAGCTAACTGGATAGAGAAGTCTAAGTTCGAAGAGGGAAATATATTCCACAAGCAGTCAGAAGCACGAAGAACCACGACAAGTCTAGTCGAAAATACACTCATTCATGTATTGATTCATACACCCATTTTTGATTAATAATTAGAATAAAATCACATATATGAAAAACACTTAGTTATAGCAAATCGTATGCTGAGTATAGTTCATGTTAACTAAATACAAGAATATCGTATATTATACAGAATAAAATGTCATAGGGGAAAATGAAACAAATACTTTACTGAGTAATCATCATATTGAATTAAAGCTGAAGTAATGTTGAACAAAAATCATAATGAGTAGATCAATTTTCATCCCGTCATATCAGAAACATTGATTTTAAAAGTCTTAAAGCGGTTTAATTCCAGCAGCTTTCGTCTCAAGTATAATTAAGCTTTTATTGAAACTGAATGATAAAAGTATACAATTGACCAGCGAGTTCTTTTATTTTTTATGAATAATGTTCTTCAAAACAAATGAAATATGTTTTAGCTATGTTGAATGTTGCCAGGTAGTAGAAAGTATACTCTGGACATAGATTTATTGTTATTTCATAGTTGTTAAGAAGATGAATCTGCAATTTTGAGATAGTTAATAATTTCTATAAGATTCTAACCATCATCACTCTGTGTCAACATTATCTTCTTATTTAAATTGTAACCTGTAATATTCTTTTTCTTATTAATATTACTAGTACATAATCTCCCAATCGGATTTACTTTCATAATAGTTATTTTTTTTACTTGGGACATTTTTTGATGACCCACTGAAAAAATTGATTTTATGCCATAAACAATAAATTGTAATAATGATTACTTGAATAATGTAACTTAGTACAGCAGTCAAATTGATGTCTTTACCTCCACTAGCAACTGATTGTGATCACTTCTATCATAATAGTCGATGAAATTTTCTCCGTAATATAAGCATAATTTCATGTTTGTATTCATATTTTCATGTAATTTCACATCACATGTTCTTAATTTTACAAACTCATATCACGGATTTTACATGGTAAATATGCATTTTTTAAAGATCATTGATTATATGTGTGGTGAAAATCTGTAATTGTCATTACTCTTAATTTTTTTGACAATATCAGTTTTATTGGTATCAGATTCCCCAGCAAGAAGATAGTTTGTTAATTGATTTTTATTTGAACACGTACCATTTATAGATTTATTGTGCTGTTTCAGCCATTCATCCATATACATGTTTTCTGTTAATTCATTTCAACTTAAATATCTTGTAGTTGAATAGTCCAAATTTGTACTTTTTCCTAAATAACAACAATAATTAATCTAATTTGTCATATTTTACAACAATTCATTTTTTTCTTAATTTACTGGAAAATTGTATAATTTTAACTTTAGAATTTCAACTAATACTATTTTATTGTTAATGATATTATTTGAAGTACATAAGTTTAGATATCAGCTCAATTTAAATGGATTATTTCATAGATTAGCAAGCAATAAATGAATTAAATTTGATGAAAAGAATTTTGTTTAGTAATCAATTATACCGCGTCAATTGAAGTTATCATATTTCCAGTTTCTGTTTTAAAATTCAAAATTCGGTGGATCAATGATTCATCAACATTTACCTTATATTAATTATCAAGCTTTTTATGTACTAAAGTTCATCATATATTGATTTTGAAAGAATAATAATACAAGGAAAATGATTACGTATGTTACTGAAAAGAACACTACAAAGGTCTCGAATTATTCGGATAATATAATGATTTGATTGTAAACTAGTTTAGAAAATAATTAGTCTAGTGGAATCTTATTGACTGATTGCATATATGTATGAATTGGTTTGATGTGTATCAGTAGATCGATTACTATTAATTACTTCAAATGGTATTTTGAGATTAGTTTTTTTAATACTACTGAAATCATTCGCTTCATACAGAACAACAAAATATGAAGCACGTATATGTGTATCAGAGAGGCGCGTCTTTTTTTTAAAAAAACTAGATTTCTCAATAATCAAAAAAATCTTTTAAACAAGTTTAGAGAAATATATTATTTTTTAGTTAAAATGGTTCATTTAAGTGAAATATATAGTATCTGTTTTATGATTTACAATTGATTAGAAATTTTACAGGTCTTCTGTTTATCATAGGGTTATTTAGTTTGATGTAGATTTATTTTTTCTCTAGCCAGATCAAAATAGTCCAAGCATCGAATAACCATTTGGCATATTTAGCGAATAGATTATCAGAAGTATACTGAGACAAATTTGGCTTACACAATATAAACACTAAGGCGGTATGAATGTGTCTACAAGAAATTTAACATACAACTTGAGAAAGATATCTTTTGAATGGATGAAAAATAAAGTTTGGTTTCGAAATTTTTAACGGGAACCATTAACAAAAAATTGTGTGTTAAAACGTTAAACCACATTGAATCCTAAGCCACACTGGCAAACAGCTTGACTACTCATGAATACTTTTGTGTAAAATCGTTATTTAAAAAAGTTAAAGATACATTACAGTATATAACTTTTCTAATGTAATAAGAACTAATTTCTAAATTTCTTTCAAAAATAATGAACATTTATGAAATGTTAGAAACTACCTACTGTCAAGTTTCAAATTGTCTTATAGAACTAGAAAGAAAATAAAATTTTATTTCATATAAGAAATTTCTCAGCTGTTACAATTAGATCATCGAAATTATTTGAATTCAGGATAATTTACAAACCTGTAAAATTCTCTTTATTAAATATTATACAGTCTCTTGGACACAATAAGAGAAGAAGGTTTATATGAACTTTGAATTAATCTGCTACAATTAATCGAAAGATTATGCTCAACAAATTAACTACTGTTTTCAATTTTACGAACATCACTTCATTTTTACATATTATAAATGAACATATTCAAATTTGGGGATACGAATTTTCAATGGAAAATGTCAAAGCTTTTGATTGAAGGTGTTCCGGTCAAATGAGTAACTTTTATTCACCAGTTAACAATACACATAATCTACAACTATAAGGTCAGAGTTCAAGTCTACAAAACCAATTAATTAATAATATTTGTACATGTTATATTAAAAGATCTATTGATGACCAGTAGTTAGATTAAAAATTATTCGTAACTATTAATAATTACGTACTAATGCTTTTATTTGTTTGCAATATCATTTACTTGTCAAAAATATAGAAGTGGATTATATTACTGCAGTTTTTGATAATCTGATTTATGTTATGGACTATTCCTAAAGACAATTGATTTGAATAAATTAACAATTCAATTAAGTATATCGGTGTACAAAATGATGGAGTTTGTTAATCACTACTATTCTATGAAATTAAATGATGAGATGAAGAGTGATTTTCCATCACTTTCGTTCTTGAGTTGGTTTTCTGTATATTTAATTAAATTTGTGACAATCCGGACAATAACTACTAATTTTATTGCCTTTTTGTTTTACAATCTTTCTACCTGTTAATTGATCGTATAATTTCCAAATATTTCCGAATCTTTTTCAGAGATGCCTCTTTTGGTGCATCTACCTATCACTTAACATTGTTGGATTGTTTATTTGCTGTCAATAAGGTGAGTGAAAATTATGTATCATCGAAATCGCAAACTAATCTAAGTTAGACAGCCATTGTGAAGTTGAAGGCACTGGACGACCGTTTATTCCTAGTATAAGGTTCTTCAGCAGTGTTCGTCTACGACCCTGCAACCAGGACATGTGGTCTCACTCACGAACGCCTAAACTCTAGATCCCTGAACTGGGATCAAGTAGTGTGGATGTCAAACTTCAATCAATCGATAATATTCTGTGCAGTCTGTTTTAGTTTTAGGTCGTTACAAGAAGTTAGCAGGAAATCCTCAATCTTGACTTCGTGTTAGTTGATATACTTCAGCAGGGCGTACCTGGATTCATAAGTAAACTAATGCACTTTGTAAGATACGATTTTAAGAACCAGTTTCACAGTATGAAATATTGTCACTGAGCTTTGTGAACAGTGACGAGTACAAACTAGCACAGAATCAATGTTTAGGATTTCTTGTCTACTACTCCTAACCAAAAATGTTTTTATTAATCCAAAAAGACTCAAGCGTTTGTAATGCTTTGAATTCTGAACGTGTTTTCTTACTTTTATATGTCATTCGATTTTCAGCTGTCTTATCTCTTTATTTTTCCTTCTACCTACTTCTTAAAATGGCGTCGACATTTTTGATGAGTCAATGACCAGAGTTCTATTTTTCTTTGCTTTTGTAATATGTGTTGATATTTTAGAGTGATTGGCAGACAATCTGAGCTGTATGATAGGTAGTGAGTTGCTTACTTTGAATAGGAAATATATCGGATACCTCAGTTATCTTTTGAAATATATTGAGGGTTTCGGTTTTTTTAGTATTTTTGTTGATAATATATTTCGCAGCTCTTCAAACAAGTAATATAGTTTTCATACCTAGTTAATACATACATACATACAAAGGTTTATGTTCAAAGCAGTACGAAAATAAATCAATGTGTTATTGACTATCATATTTTCTGGTCAAAATTCCTACACTTTGGGTAGGTAGTCAGTTCACATTCGATATTTCTTAGTCCATTTATCACACCTTCCTTTACTAAGGAGAAACAGTTACCCAATGCTCTCTGGTTTTCGATTGTTATCTACCCAAGACAACTTCTGGATGTAAATTGTAACATGCCACTTTGCTTTTTAAATGTTGATGCTTTTATAACTGTTCAGTTATCATTGAGCATTTATATGAAAGGTAAAATACGATCGTTGATGATACTATTGATTAATTGTTGAAACTGTTATTTTCTGTAATTTTGACTGATTGGCAAATATGACACAAAATATGTCTAAAGTAAATTGGAAATGTATTAATAGTAGTAATAATTTAAATGTAACGTTTTCACAAATTGTTTTTTCTGTTACGAATAAAAGTAATTGCATTTTTGGCTGTTTTCATTAAATCAAACTGCATTTCAGTGTGAATATGTGTGTGTATTTTAAGGATAACTCTATACTCAATACAGAAGTTAAAAATTGAAAAGGAGCAAATGTGCTTTGTAGTAACATATAGTGATGTAGCGGTACATCACTATATGTTACTACAAAGCACATTTACTCCTTTTCAATTTTTAACTTCTGTATTGAGTATAGAGTTATCCAGAAGGCCTTATATCTCCTATTAGAGTGTTGGTTACTAACATTGAGGTGTTGTCATGCAACATACATTCGGTCTTTTCGTTGCGTCGCCCCAATCGTTTGCAAATAGAATTTGACGTAGACCAACCGGAAATCCCGATACCCTAATTCTTCTAATGAAAGCTTCACAGTTCTGTAACGTTTTCTTCGTGATTTTGGATTCTTCGATAGTTTTCATTAACATATGTCTTCATACAAGATTAAATTGACGGTTTTCAGGTCTCATAAGGAATTTTGAAAAACGATAAATCGGTTACTGTTTGAAATGTTTATCCATCGGTTGTTGTTTGAAACATTGAAAGAAGAGGGATAAAACGTGTCAATCAGAAGTGAGACACTTTCTTACACACTTTCACTGATTTATTTATTTATTTGAACACATAAATATTGGTACAAGAGGGCACCAAATAGATACGCGCTATACAAGTCATTTGATTTGTATGTGAGCTGTGATAATGCCCGGGTGCCCAAACCGTAGCTACTTAGGATAACTCACATATGTGCTAAGCTCTACATTGACTATGATTGATTGACTGATCTTTCATTTTTCTACGAACAGTAGTTGGTGACTGAAATTATCACAAAAAAGTTTTATCTTTTAATAAAATGTGATGGTAAGAGTGGAATAATTATACTTAATATCTAATCGTCAGAATATTATCATTTTAATAGTTGTTTCGAATGTATTTCGTATTCCGTGAATTAGAAATCAATAGTTTGGGATGTTATTCTCAATAAAAATTTTCTTCTCTTTAAAAGTGGAAAACATTCGTTTCATCTACCATTTATCCGGTTACTATTAATGTACACTTAATTAAACTTGATACTTTATTTTTTTTGTTTTAACTTTTCACAAATCGTTTACTACAAATTTCTTTGTTATATCTCCCTCAATCCTTGTATGTTTTTTGTTAATATGAACTATTGCATATATATAGTAGTTTTTTTGAGGCTAGACATTCTTACTACGTTTCGTTACCCTTGAATAATCTTCCTGTTTATTTGAAAAGGTTTTGTTTTTCTTTTGAAAATTAACATGTTAAAATCGAATACTGAACATTGGAAATAGTGATTTTCATTTGTATTCCCTCTATAGACTATTAACAGTTTGATAAATTCAATGATTGACTGAATTTTGTTGTATTATATCATAAGATGTACCATTTCATGTGTTTGTGTATTAAAAAGATGTGTGTAGAGAACACTTATATATCAAACTATTTGAATGGCTCTTACAATTGAATATGATCATACTTTGATTAACTGTTGAGAGCTATAAATTTTTACAAGATTTACGGGTATGCAACATGTAGTTATTCATCCGAAAATCAATATCAGTATATCTATTTATTGATTACATTTACTATTTTCTTCATATTGTAATGACATGTCTTAACTCATTTTATCTGCATAATTGGTATATTTAGTTAGTAATTGTCGGTTAATTAATTGATTGGTTGATTTTCAACTTATTAGTGCTCCAGAATTGCTTCAACCACATGGTATTAGTGTAGTGGTTGGCATCTAATCAAAAGGTACTTTGTGTACTAGATCACGCAGATTAGCGTGATCAAGGTCTGGATAGAGAACTAAAGAAAAGGTTATTCGACGACTTGACAAGCACACACAATGCACTTACATTTAATCAGCAAAGCAATCGACAAAAATTAGCGATAACACAAACCTCAGATTAAGACAATCTGGAAATCGAGACGAGAAAGTATAGTTTAACCCAAGTGACTAATAGTAGTTGATGTGAACAGAGAAATAAGAAGCCTTGACAAATTACAGAAGCTATTTTTCGGGACGTTATTTCATTTAATTCAGAGCATGTAAAACAGTAACATTTATTTTTGTCCCTAGTCTATTCTACAGATCATAAGCTTTCGTTTGATGTATGATTCACTGCTATAGCCTTTTTTTATTCCAAAGCTATTGTTATTTAAACGTAATATTTTGTGCCCTATTTTCTACGCTAATCTCCAGTTTTGGACATAATTGTATTTTTCCTAATTGTTGTGCCTTGTGGTCGGGTTAGTCATCTATTCATTCATGTATCTTTTTACACTTATCTGAAATTGGGAACCAGATCGGAATTGGGAATAAACCGAGTGGTGCTCCAGTCGACTTGACTTCTCTCACTCGCGTACTTGTCAGTCAATTAGGTAATAGAATAGTTTTCGTCTCTCTAACCCAAGCAGGTGTTCTCAAGTTTGAGCAGTCAGCCTATCGCGTCAAGGTCTTGATCTACATTAGACAAGTTATCCTCTGTACAAAAGTGGGTAGACAGATCAAGGACGTAACAGTAGTGTAGTGAACGATAATTAGGTGGCGAAAACCAATCTTATTATTCCATGAAAAATTACACAGTGCCTTTGTAAAATATGAAAAGCATACATTAAATACATTATTCGCACATCTACCTTCAGTTTTCCTTTACCTACTTCATGATACTTTCAATCTCCTTGTTATTACTGTTTCTCCCTTTTTACATTCCTGTTCTCTTCTCTTCAATCTTTTCAATGTTTTGCAGTGGGCATTCCTTTTCTGATTGGTGTTATACACTACTCATATCTGTCAGCGTAAGTAGTGTACACCACATTAGTAGTAGTATAATTCGTGTCTTTGTTTTGTGCATAAATCTGCTGAGGAGTCCCACAATAGGACGAAACGACCGTCCAGTGCTTCCAGGTTCTCCATGGTGGTTTAGCTTCGATTGACTCATGATCTCAACTATTAAAATTACTACAATCTCCACAAAACCCCTTTTGATACATAAATCTGTCTTGATTTTGTATGAAGATTTTAAAACCGGTGGTTGATGTTTGTGTGACTTTTTTGGCAATCGTACGCATAGACTGATTACCAATCCGTACATTTTTGCATAAAATACTTCATCTTTGATTTATGGCTGATGAATACTAATATGCATTGAATTGCACTTTATATGTAAGAGTTTATATTTATCCCTTATTTATGTTAAGGACTGCGAATAATCAGTCTCAATCAACACATGTGCATCCTAAGCGGATTATTATTATTACCGTTTGTCAAGATTTTTTATTCAATTTGTTTGTGGCTACTAAAAACTTATCAGTCGTTAACATCAACAATGGAAAAGCATAAACTCTGACAAATAAAATTCTTATCGATAGCGCAAGCATATAAGTATTTTGAAGTGAATGGTACTGGGTTTGAGTCTCAGTGTGGTCATTAAAACTGGGATAGAGGCACTTTCGGCTGATGACTTCCAAATAAGACGAAAAAGATACCATGGATTCCACTTTTAGTTACTGCTTAACTTGAAGAAATACTTTGAATTATTTTCATTACCGTACGTTGTTATATGTAATCATTATTTATTTAATACCTATTAACAAAATGGTAGGAAATATTCATCACAGTGGCACATTCATTTTCCTATAATCTTCCAAGTTTAGGCTTTAATTCCAAATGCTTTTAGGTTTACGAAGATGATTATTACTCATTGGTCTCTCACATTTTGGAAGGACACTTCTTGAGGTATGTAAAAAAGACTCTATCAGTAGAGGCCTTGGCGACTTAGGAAGATTATGACCAAGCACAATGGAAAACTACTTGAAGCTGGTCTTGCACACCAATATTATGGTTAGTTTCCGATCTTGTCATTTTTAAGTAGGAATTCGATGGGGAAGCTGATGTGTGCTACTCTCAAATTCTAACCTTCTCTAATACCTTTCTTCTGTCATAAAAATGCAACATTGCTGTACATACCGATTGCCTAAGAGAAACACCTTGCGGCTGTCACACCCCTATATAGTCACCGGTACAAGCTCTCACCCAGACCTTCAGTTTCTATTCTTAGTCCTAGCACTCTACAACCGATCTGTTTGGAGTAGTACGACACCATAAAATAAGTATTCCAGCCAATATAGTTTGGTCGGGTCATTATAACATTTATACCCAATCACTACATCAAGGTAACAGCTACAGTCAGGTTAAGCTTTAATTTATCTCGTAATTTTTATTCCTCGATTCCATTTCATTTTTCTTTTCATACTATATTTTGTCTAATTTTCTAGACCACTACTATCACTTATTTGATAATCTATCTTGTTAGTTTTTTCTCTCAATAATCTGATGTAGTGTGGCGGCTAGTTTTGCCGGTGTATATTTTATTCAGGTTGTATATATATTACAGGTTCAGTTTTTTTAATGTTTAGTGTAGGTAGTGGTTTTTTTCGTATAAAAAACTTAAAATTTGTCAGTTATTATCCATTCCTTTCATAATTTAAATCTAAACCATTCACATGTGTTCATGCACTAACAAGTACTTTTGACTGATCTATGGATTTGTACCTAACCCATTATAAGCAATAAAAACGATTATTCCGTTTGATATTGTGGACATGATTGATGTCTTCATGGTATTATGACAACACATTTAGCAGATAACTGAACATATTGAAAAATAGATTTCTTTTCCATTCAGTAAGAGGAGACTCTTATAACGGTTGGTTTTCCATGTTTACAAATATGGGACGTTAACTTACCTTAAACGATTGCCTACAGTAGATTCTCCCCAGCGTCTATTCTACAGGACTTCAACACAACTCAGATCAAGAACACGTGATTAGCCTGACCACAACCTAAATATATTTTCGTACCAAAACCCGACACAATCCAACAACAATGAACAATCAATAATAATTATTATATGGATAGGGGAATATATAACTCATCTGACACCTATCAGACTATCTACATGTCTGAATGAGTAGACAACCAATCATTATCATTCTTGCCCACAAACCAGTGATACGACTTAGCTTCTAGGTGATCTGTTAGGATGCGCTGTCTAAGATTGCTAGTGATAGACAACCTTCCTATGTACAAATCCCAACAGGCTACTGAGTGAGAAGACTGAGCTCAGAGGAGGCGATTTGTTGGGCTAGATCGATTCACACACTTTAGTACTCATATATATCCCGATCAAAATAAATCAAGTACATTTACTCTCTGTCTTCCCCTTGATTATAAACTTTAAAATTGTTCTCTTCCTTTTTTCATGTAGCGAATTCATTATTTTGTCTCATTCAGTCCATGCCTAATTATTTCTGTTACCACTAATACTCTTACTACTTCTACTATTCTGAGATTTGTCATGATAATTTTAAGTCACTACGCTGCTGTAATGTGGCCACTTGAATCGATGCACATATATATACATTGTGCAAGACATTTAACTGACTGACTGAATCATAAATTCACTTGGTATTGTTTGGCTTGTATTTTCTCATTAAGGTTTAACACTGCAATTGATCAGTCTGTTATTGGCATATGTGCATACTGTGCGTATGCCTCGATATTGCCTGAATTCACAAGCTATTTGTAAGCAATGATGGATAGTGGCTAGCAGTGGAATCCAGTTTGACGCGCGTTTCGTCCTATTTGGGACTCGTCAGTTGGATGTACCTGCATCTGAGAGAGTTGATGTTCACTGTGTGACTCGAACCCAGTACCATTCGCTTGAAACGCCATCGCGTGATCCACTCAGTTACTGAGTCTTGATAGCCACTTGCTTGTGCAATGGGGTGAATTTAAATTCACTTGGTATTGTTTGGCTTGTATCTTCTCATTGAGGTTTAAGACTGACAAATAATACCAAGTAAATTTAAATTCACCCCATTGCACAAGCAAGTGGCTATCAAGACTCAGTAACTGAGTGAATAACGCGATGGCGTTTGAAGCGGACGGTACTGAGTTCGAGTCCCAGAGTGAACATCAACTCAGATGCAGGTACATCCAGCTGACGAGTCCCAAATAGGACGAGACGCGCGTCCTGGATTCCACTGCTAGCCACTATCCATCATTGCTTACAAAATGACTGAATCATAGTTATGTATACATTTTTGCATTAAATCGTAAATCCTAAACCACATTTATTGTCTTAAAATCACATTTTAAAATTAAATTACTCGACAATAAAATCAAATGATTCGAATTAGAGTTTTTCAAATCGAATGACTGAACAATTGAATAAGTCTATTTTTATTTTAATATGAGTTCGTTATTGCATTCAAGATGATTACTACTTATTTCATTTGCAAAGAGAGAAGGAGTTTTTTCTTTTAACAATGATCATATGAATTTCAATAATTTTTATTTGTCATATCACAGTTGTCCATGGTTGTGCCGAATTTATTTATTGTTATCTGTAATTTTTTGCTTCCATTTTACTGATCTCCATAAGAGCAAGCTAAATCTAATGTGGTATTGTATGAATAAAACATATAACCACGTCTTAACTCTAATCACGCATTGGTTCATATGACTCATTGTACGTGATAACAGTCGTGTAATAAGCTTACGTTTAATATGGATAAAATAATTGGTGTACATCAAAGTGTCGATCATCCATTTACTAGCTAACTTTATTCAAAGTTCCTAGTAGACTTGTTAGCGAGATATACATCGGGTTAAAGCCATGTTCTGTATAGGGTTGTGTCTGGGCCCTCTCATTGGCTATTTCTTAACCAATCAGGGCTGGCGGATATTTGTAAAAATTATACATCTATCCTAACATTTTTATTTTGTTCCCAACTCCCGTCCACCCTTGTTATTTGGAACATGGTTACATTCATGTTCAATCATGTTCTGATTTGGGGACTTGTCGATTGAAATAGTGTACAAGATTACTAAGCAATAAGAGTAGCTGGGTCGTAATAAGAGAATTCATAACAAGATTCTTAAAACTTTTATGAGTTCACCGAGAGTTTTATCATCAATATCAAATATCTTTCTGAAGTTATTAGTTATTTAATGTATTTTTAATATAGATATACCAAATAGAGAGTATTACTAAATGAACCGCAAAGTACTTTGGTTTAAAGTTATTTTGAACGTCTTTGTTTACCAGACTGTAAAATAAGACCTTTTTTTCGAAACTCAAATACATTTAAGTCAGACTATTATTAACAATCATGATCAGATAAAATAGTTTCATAGAATATACAGCACTATAAATCATTTTAAATGTATTTCGGAATACTTTAGTAACCTCAGCTGGTAATTGTTTGAGTGTGAAACTTCAAATGGTTAAAAATTATCACTGAAAATTCTGAATAACTTGAGTTATTACAAGCGGTGTTTTTGAAGTTAATCAGCAAATAGTGCTTTGTTAGCTAATGCTATATGATGTTATGCCTAATGCTGTTACCAGATTTATTGTCTAATCTGTTAAACAGAATCGATCTGTTTATTGCTTTATTTGCTTTTAAATTGTATTATTCCATGGTTTACATCAAGAACTGACCTTTTTTATGAATGTGAACCATCGTATGCTTACTCATTGGTTTAAAGGTTGGGCGCTTGCCTTGTGACCTGGAAGTCTTGGTAACCATCCTTGTTGGGGTCATAGATGAATAGTGCTGATTAGTCTCATAGTAGGACCAAAAGGTTCAGTGCTTCTTGGTTTTCGATGGTTATCTAACCAAGATCAACCCGTAATATAAACCATGAAATTTAAAAATCTTTACAGACCTCATTGTATATGTATTAGTATTATTTTCCAGAGAGAATTATTAACGCTAAAGATAGTTTCATGTTTTTAATGTCCGGTATACATGATTTTATACTTAATAGTCACATACAAATCGCTATGCCACGAGTTCGCTTCATATAAATAATTGCATTTACTATACCGATAGTTATTTCCTTAAATTATGTATATTGTTGTTTGGCCAGCAAATCCAAATTACAATTAAAATGCATTGATCATAAAGGGGTAATTAATCTGATGGTTTTTTAGTTCTTTTGGTGTTGATCAATAACTTAACTAGCAAGTTAGTAAACACCTCTTTCGTGGTTGGGAAAGAGTATGATTAAAACAATACATGATTCCGTTCTATCACACTCAGCCGACAGCGGTCAGGGAGTACATAGAAACGATTCATTCAGAGTAATTTATCATATTTCTGCTTTTTTAAAAGGGTTCGATCTCGTCTCCTACATATGGAATTCTTAAGTTATCTCTTTTTTGGACAAGAAGGGGTTAAAAACGATTTTACTTCTTAATTTCCATAACATCTGTTCGTTTACTTTTATTCACCTCTTTTTCGTTTATACTCTTCATAATTTAATCATATGAACACTTCTTATTATGTAACTTGAATTATTTTTAACAAATGTTATTTTAATGTCTATTTTTCCAAGTTTCTGATTTACTTCCCATTATCAGACACTGACTCAAGCCTTTATTATTCTTATCACAACTAGCACATCTGCATTATCACACTATCAATTTGTACTTTTCCATTAAGTTGTGTAATTTATGTTGCTGTCACTACTGACTTATAAACTGCCTTGATTGTTGGCGTTCGAAACCGAGGGTTTTGGGTTTGATTCCTGCTGAAAAGTTCCATAATAGGATAAAACGGCCGTTCAATGTTTTCAATGGTAGTATAACGTACATCAGTCTAGGATTTTAATGAAATTCAATCTACTTCACAACTCTATACTTATAATATTGTAAGCTTACATGTATGTGTGAATGCTTATTCCTGAAGAGTCCCACATTAAAACAAAGCCACTGCCCAATGCTTCCTGTTTTTCAGTGGTTGTCTTGTTATAGTCAGTCCGTGATGTAAACTACGAAACAGGACTTTCGTTGCCACGTCTGTATGTATGCTTAAACGTACTAAATTATTTTCATACGCAGTGAGGTTATGATTTTTATTATCTGAAATTTCTTGTTTTGGAATGCGAGGCCAGTGATTAACTCAACTACTTCATTAATTCTATTATTAACCAATCAGTCAAAGCTTTATAACAGTTTCTGACTTACTGTACACATTCCTACATAGTGAACGTTATTAATTTTGAAGGTTATACGAGTGTATATTAACAGGTAAATGTCCATCTTCCTTAATAAATGTCATCTAAATGTTAATTATTATTCTGTCTCTTACACCATCAAAATTTCTTTTTCTAACCATCATTTGAACATATATATGCCATTCAATTTTATTTCTCAAGGCACTTTATTATCGTGTATTTTTGTGATAATATACGTATGTGAGATTGACAATATATATATATATATATATATATATATATATATATATATATATATATATATAGAGAGAGAGAGAGAGAGAGAGAGAACAGATATGCTTATTGTTAAACTAGTTCGCTTCCAAATGCCGTAGTCTGGTGTTGAGTACTGAACGAGCTTTATCGACCAAGCCGAATGTTAGCTACTATAACTAGTCCCAGAAACTCAAGATCACAATCCACCGTGTTTAGTATTCAAAGGATGGAAGTGTGAGGACGGTCCACGGGTGAACTCAAGAAAGCTCTAAGCTGCTTAAAAATCTCCAGACATTCCATCCAATCATATTATGGAGGAACATTCCAGAATCTCGACGTGTAGCTTCCCTGTTGGACAAATGCTAAAAACCGCTGTATGCGGATTGGATGACTGTAATGATGATTTCATTTTTACTAAAAACTATAAATACCTGGTAGTTTTGTACCATATTTGACATTGTTTGGGATAACATTCCTTCTCACTCATTTTCTGTCTTCTAACTTGCGACTTGGAGAGCTCAATAGATAACGTGTTAGCCCTAAGAGTTGCTCTATGGGGCTAAATTTACCCACAACATTTCTAATTTTCAGTAAGGATATATTATTAATAGCTTTCGGTCATATTTCTTTCCATTTAATGAATGAATGTTGTATATTGAAGGGTGACTTGCATCAAAAACTTCATTTAAAACATCTGGAATTATATATAACTATCTTCTATGATAGTGTTCGTGTATTATGGTGCAACCCTTACATTCTGCATTACAAAACAGTGAAAATACAGTGAAAGGGAAGTCTCGAAATGAAATTTTTGGTGGAAACTGGTGTTTGACATAAACTATTTATTTCATTAAATAAATAGAAAAGTGTCCGTTAGGGCTAGATATAACAGACTTGTTGAATATTGGAAAGGTTACGGACAGCCTCAGCCTGGACAGATTTAACTGACAAGAATTGTTAACCGTTCATTATGATTATGTCATTCCAACAACAAAAAATCAGTATTTAACAATAATACATAAAATTTGTCGTGTTTTTTGGAAACTGATTTCTTGTGATTTTTTATTTTAGGCTTTACTTAATAAATTTCTCGACTTTGATACATTTGATTTACAAGAATATGAACATTTTGAGGTAAGTTGAATATTTGTCTTTCCGTTTTATCACGTCTATAAATCTTTCGTTTTTTTAAAAATAATTTTACAGAAAGTAGAAAATGGTGATCTCTCTTGGATAATACCAAATAAATTCCTTGCGTTTTGTGGACCACATTCACAAACGAAGATAGAAAATGGTATGTTGATTTTAGACTTTAAAACTCTAGGGTTTAAGTGAATAGTTGAATTTTCATAAGGTACATAATAGACTTATCTTAGAAAACCACTGAAAACTAGGAAGCACTAGAAAGTTATTTCGTATGGAACCCCTTAGCAGTCACTATTCATCATATACCGACTCAGAGGTCTAAATGTTAAGCGCTCGTCATGATACCGATGGTTTTAAGTTTGACACTCAATAAAGTAGTGGTTACCCACTTCCAAAGGGTTCAGTGTCTTCTAGCCTTCACTGATTTGTCTGAGATCAATCTTTAATAAGTACTGTATAAAGATTTGTTTTTTCTTATTACATTGTAAGTGATTGAATATTATTATGAAACACTTAATTGAAATAAGTATTTGTAGTCTGTGGGCCAAGAAAGATTGTCTCCCATGTAGCTACCATATTTATTTAGAAATAAATCATTATCTTCTGCCAGCATGTTATTAATTTATAGGCTACATTCATTATGTGCTAACCAGTATTATTACTAATACCATTTAAAAAAGAATATCAGTCTAATTTGTTTATGCTGAAGCTTCAATTTCGAAATAATGGATCCAGATAGGCGTCATTATGAGATTTCATGGAAGGTAACATGATAAAGGTAGTTCTCTTTACTATTTCCAAGCTTATAGATTTATTCGGAGTGAATGTTTTGATAAACGTACATGTCAGATAAAATCATCAGTACTATGACAGTGCAAAGATTTAGAAGTTTACGTATGACAACATGTATGTAACTAATTGATTTTTTGAAAAGTATCATGTGTAAACTTGCAGGCTTTATTTAAAATTTATGCAGTGTTTTCTTCTTAGACCACTTTACCACCACCAGTGGTTAGTTAACTAGAAATCGATTATATTGTGGCATTGTAGTGAATGATATTTATGCTAACAGCGATAAGTAGTCCGTAGCAGCAATCTGAAGTGGACAGCAAAAGTTTGAATTGAAGAGAACAGGAAGAGAAACAGAGAGAAAGTAATAACAGCAGAGTTGAAAGAATCATAAAGTATGTAAAGAACAACTGAAGGAAGATGTGCAAATAAAGTATTTAATATATGCTTTTCCTATTTTATGAAGACACTATAATTTGGCATTAGATAATAAATTGGTTTCTCCCACCTGAGTTTTCGTTCACATCAGTATTACTATGCTTATGGTTTTAAATTAAGAGAATACCAAAACAAATGTATTTACTTGTTATTATGTATGGGATTTATTAAGCGGTTGTGTCAGAATTATGTAAACGTTGTTCAGATATTAAAATTAGTCTGATGTTGCCTAAATGAAAACATAATTCAACAAGGATTGTGAAAAATATTAATTTATTTGTTGTTAAGATTTTATTTAAATCTTAATCATGTTATTATCCGCTCGAAATACACTTTTTCATTTAAACCTACTATTGAATGCATTTTCGGAAATTCATTTACTTCATTACGTAAATGTGCTTCGAAGATTAAACTAATTATATTTATTTACGTTTTATTTTCTGTTGATTTACACTACATTTGACGGAATGAACCCACTTATATTGTTTCACCAATAGTTTCAACCCATTTAAGTTAACAGAAATTGTACAGCAGCTTCTATCACGTAGTCTTACGTTAAGGCTAGCTCATCTGATATCTCATAAGTTTTTCCTTTCCAAACCTGGTAGCTAGGCTATTCGACGTTGTTAGTACACTTGGAGAACAAATAAAATCTTACAATGCGGGTGATAAAACTGTAACATGGACAAGAGGTGACCGAGATGCCCCAAGTACCAGTTCCAAGCGGTCGATTGATTAGTTAGCGTTGGACCACCGTTGACCTCGACCAAGTATGAAAAATAACTCAACGTTGAGTGATTAGTTTTTCTAGGCTGAAATACTTTGAGAATTATTGACTAATTTGTGTAGACTCCAGTAATACTTCAATGTTCTTACAATCTCTTCATTAATTAACATTCGCTTACTAGTTTAATCTATTTGTTTGTTTCATTTTATTTCACTTATATAGGTTATCCTCTACATTCACCAGAAGCTTACTTCCCATATTTCCGTAAACGAAATGTAACCACTATAATTAGGTTGAATAAAAAAGTTTACGATGCTAAACGTTTCACCAATGCTGGCTTCGCTCATTATGATTTATTTTTTACTGATGGAAGTTGTCCATCTGATCATATAATGAATCGATTCTTAGAAATATGCGAAAATGTTTCGGGAGCAATTGCTGTACATTGCAAAGGTTAGTTTTTGCCTTATCGAAATCTATTGGTTTTTTAAAGCTTGACTATGCAAAACATTGTAGCATTAGGTCTGTACTGAATTACTTATATATATACCAACTTAGTCATTAGTTTGCCTATACTGCAAGAATTGATCTTAATCAGATGTACAGTATTTGAATGTTTAATCCTTAAATTATGTAAGTTAGGTTAAATGTTAGACCAATTTATTAAGATTTTTTGCTTCTATATTATTTATACTTCTACATACATTATAGTGAACGCTGTTACTCAACAAATTACTGTATTTATGTATTAAAAAAACAATGTACAGTGTAAAAGCAAACGAAACTAATATTGTACCTAATGTAGTGCCCTTAATATAGTTTGGTTCATTCCGGGATGCAGGTACATCCAGCTGACGAGTCTGAAATGAGATGAAACCCATATTTTAGATTTCACTGCTAGCCACCATTCATCTGTTCAATAAATCCTTTAATTTAATTTTTGTACATATTGTTTTATTTGAAAATAATTTATATTATCATACAAGTTTATTTTGCCGAGAAGATGAGGTGACAATTAATTACAGTTGAATTTATCCCACGCTTTTTAATGTCAATTGGTCAATCGATTTTCTTATCAAGCTGATTGTTATTTTATGGAATGTATCTTGTCAAATAATGATTTGGCATTTTACTTTTTTCTGTTGACATGATCATATACAAATACTCGATAAAAATAATGAATTTATTTCAATCATGTAAAATGTTTATAAATAGTAAATTATCAAAACTCTGTTACAGAGATTCAATTCCTAAATATAATTCCATCTAAGAAATCAAGAAAAATATCATGATTTCATTCAGTTAATTTTCGTATTTACTGAATGTGAACTTCATTAACTTCAATTTCCGATTTAACTTTATTGTTTTGTCAGACTGGGGACTTGTGTAGGTTGTAGTAATTTTAATGGTTGAGATCATGAATCAATCTAAGCTAGACCACCATTGAAAACCTGTAAGAACTGGACGGCCGTTTCGTCTTAGTATGCGATGCCTCGACAGTGCCCGTCCACTATACCGCACGCGGGACTTGAATCCAGAACCGTTGGTCTTGTACGCGAATGCTTAACATCTAGACCACTGAGCCGGCATCCCAAAGGTGTTACTGTTTATTAGTTAATCCCTTATGATTTTGCGTTTGAGATAATATTTGATCAGTGTGATAATCAAAATTCACTGAATTTTTATCGTTTAATAACTGATTGTTCCCGAATGTTATTTGGAATCCTCTTGTGGTCATTGTTAAATAAATTTTCCTTCTACATTTGTGTTTTCAAGTAAATGGGTTATATGAACAGTCTGTTGTATTATTGGTCAAAGTGTCATCAAACTAGTCGCTGTTACTGTAAATATATCGGACTCATGTTTAATTATAATAAAATTGTAATTATTCTCTTATGAGATGGTGGAGAAGATTTGTAGCTCAGATGGATGATTTTGATGGAGTTTTGTTCTCTGAGCTGGATGGTTTGATCGTAGAGCTTCTACTTGAAGCGTGTGCTGATGATGTTCAGAAGAACAATGAAAGCTACATGACCAAACTATCCAGCTCAAAGGACAAAAACTCCACTCAAATTACTCACTTGCACCTGCAGATATATCAATAACACAGATTAAAGAAACATAATTCATTATATACAATGATGTTTAATACATTAAATTGTATTTAAAGATATTATTGTCTACATAATAAGGTGCATTGAAAGTAATTTCCAAATCAATATCGGAAAGTTTTTCCCGCTTAAATTTTTTTTCAACGATCATTCGAATAATTGATAATTTCTTATTTCATGGACAACCTCAGCCTCAGTATTAACTGACAAGAACGTCAATAGACAATAAATCTGTGTTAGTATTTAACTTTTCAGTTTCTTATAGGTTATTTGATTTGTTTCAGTTTGTTTACTTAATCAGTAAGTCATAAGTAACGTAAAGTCTTGCATAGATGTGCATTTCAACATTTCGATTCTTTTATCTTTTATTTTAAATCCTAAAAAAACTCAGCTGGTTTGGGTCGTACTGGTACATTGATTGGATGTTATTTAATGAAACATTATAAACTTACTTCACGTGAAGTGATAGGGTGGATTCGCATCTGTCGTCCTGGTTCAATTATTGGACCACAACAACATTGGTTAGATTTAAAACAACCAATTTGTTGGCAATTCGGTGAAATTTACAGGGAAAATCAACGTCAATTAACAACAACACATCTGGTAGAATCATCCATGAGTAGTGATGAAGATTTCAACGTAACAGAAACAGTAAAATTACAAAATGCTGTAAAGAAAAATGATTTATTAACGTATAAATCTTCAGAAAATGGATTATTAGTTAAAAATGGTAGAATCTGTAAATCTGTTACTCCAATATCATTGGTTAGGTAAGCATTTTTTAATACACTATAATTTATTTATGCTTATTTAATTTATAATGTTTTGAATTATCCCGTTGTTGTTATTTTGACCTAAATGTGATTAATCTTGACATATGTGCATTCTGTTGTGATTGCCTGTATATAAACACTATGACGCAGGTTTACGTAGAATAAATAGAATATGTCTAGTAGTATAATTTAGGACGCGCGTTTCGTCCTACTTGGGACTCATCGGCTGGATGTATTTCCATCTTAAGGTTAACGTTTACTCTGGTGGAAATGAGTGGCTAAACGGATAACGTGATGGCGTTTATAGAGAAGGATTGTGAATTGAGTCCTGGATTCACCATAAACTTTAGGATGTGAGTAAATCCGGCTGGTGAGTCTCAAAAAGGGCAAATCACACATTGTGAATTCCACTGCTAGCGATATTCTGTCTACTTTATATAAGTTCACTTAGTATTTAAACAGAAAAGATTGATTTTGATGGTGTTAGGTTATCTGATGCTCACAGTTTGATTGAGAAGCTTTCATTATCGTTCTGGAAAACGCATGAATCAGGGGCTGATAAAGTCCAGAAAAAAATGGTAGTTCAACAACTACGATATCTAGCTCAGAGAACGCAACACCACCTGAAGTAACCATCCAAGTTGCAAACCACATCAAAGAACGAAATTAATGTATGTATCGATACTTCATTGATCAAAGTTGAATTAATTCACTGCATTCTATGCAGTATGGGGTTGTGGAGTGAGGTTAAAAAGGCTAAAAGTAATCTAAAGTGAGGGATAGTATCAGGACATCATAGACTAACTCCTGCGTTTTTAAGGGTAGTGGTCGAATTTTAGCAGTTAGATAAACTGAAATTTAGCCAGAATGTGGGGACTGGACGTAATCCCATCTGACTGGTCTCTATCGCTGACCGTCCTAGTCTATGAGAAGGGATAAAAACCCTTTTGTGACAATCACAGAGGAATCAGTTTAACTAATATAGTATCTGAAATATTAGCCTTAATGATACGTCGAACTAGAGTGTGTGAAGAGCAAACCCGAGAAAACCTGGCTGGTTTCAGACTGAACGTAAACGTATAGACCAATTATTCACCTTTCGGAAAGTTATGGAACGCAGATACATTTTTTGACGTCCGACTATAGTTTTGTTCCCTAACACTAAGACAGCCTTTGACTCTGTTGACTGTGATGTTCTATGACAGTGTCTGTCATTGAAGGACGTATCAAAGTAGTAAATTAACCTTGTACATGTCCTTCACTCGAACACTACTGGTCGAGTCAGAGCTTATGATGAACTGTCATCGGAATTGATTACTTCAGGGCTGTCTGCTTTCCTCGTTTTGATTTACCTTTGTCATATACATGTTTTAGAGATAATACTTTTATCATCTGACTTTTCAGGTATCGATCTTTCACCAAGAGATTCATTTATTGACTTGCATATGCAGATGATATAGTTCTGTTTGGTGAAGGCGTCGACAAAATGTAGAGTTTCTTGACCACTTTAAGCAACAATTCAAGCATGTTCAGGGTACACTTCTTCCCCATTTCAAATGTGAAATTTTACTTCAGGAATGGCTTATATCATCACCCGAATCGATGATAGGAAGTGAGGTAGTTGAAGACACCGACCAATTCACTTATCTTGAAGGTCTCATCAGTCCTGATGGTCTGGCGTCTAATGAAATCTCATCACGGATTCAAGACGCTCAGATGGCGTTTACCAACTTGCATCACTTGTGGCATAGGCAAGATATTTGCCTTCTCACTAAAGGAGGAGGTTGCTGTGCAGCAGTTCGTTCCGTTCTACTTTATGAATGTGAAGTATAGCCATTAGGGATAGAGAATATTCACAAATTACTAGTATAAAATCACATTTGTTCGTGTTTTGGAGGCACAGAGTAAGCGATACCTGGGTTAGGCACAGAGTACTGGGTAATGATGCAAAATCGTTTGATGGGGTAGTAAATTTCTGTCAACTGAGGTGGTTAGGACATGTGCTACGTGTACCCAGTCACTACTTACCTCGACGAGCGATGTTGTCTGGTTCAGGAGTGGGCTAGAAGAATCTCAGGGGCGCTCTAACCAAAACATCACATCACTCCATGAGTTCACTGTCAACTGAACTGAGCCATGTTAACAGGTGTAGAATAGTTGATTGAGGGCTGCTTGATTATCGTAACCAGTGGTTAGAGACTTTGTAATACAAGTGCATTCATTCTTTGTCTTCCTTCAAATTCTAAGCTTCGAAATGCCTCATAATCTTTTTTAATTCACTAATTTATATTTTCTTCTCGAATCGTATCTTCCATGAGTAATCTTTTTTATTATTACTGAAACTGTTACTACCTATGTTATTCCGGGATTTGGTCTGATAATTTCATCTCACTGTGCTGATGGGGTATGGGAGATTGAATCAATGTACATACTTACCAGGTTCTACGTTGCGACTGACTAACTGATTGATTAAATATGCATTTGGTTGACTGAGTAACTAGAATCGATGTATGAATAACACAGACTGTACTGATACAAACTGCATACTGGAGATGAAGGTTAGAACACAATATAGTAGAATATCAGAGATGCAACTGAATTAATAAAGATTCAAAATGACAGATAATAAATGATCTGGAACATATCATATGAATAAGAACTGCATTTATTTGAATCAATTACGAACTGATCGACACAGAAGGGTGAAGGTAAGAGAATAAAATACAGTTAATTACCGTCCACAGTCAATAAGATTAGCTACTTATGCGTCAACTTGAGCCGATATTCATTCGTATCAGATTCTTACATTGTTTATGACTGGATAGTTGATGATTTAGTTCACATATCTTTATCTAGTTGTTATTTCAACAAACTGTCAAGTATTTAATATTTTTCAATAGCTGAGATCATGAGTCAATTGAAGCTAGAACACCATGAAAAACCTGGAAACACTATATGGCCGTTTCGTCCTATTGTAGGGCTCCTCAGCAGTGCGCATCCACGACCCTGCCTCGCGGGATTCGAGCCAAGGACCTGTCAGTCTCGCGCGTGAGTGCGTAGCCACTAGACCATTGAGCCGGCATCCAATGGTGTTAATGCATAGCTTCAACTAATCCACGAAATCGAGCGACACATCCATACACAATTATCTGACTAGAAATAAATTAATTCTACTGATGTGAATCAAATCGGTCAACTTTGCAGCAAATGCTGTGTTAAATGATTGAAGGGAAATTCAGAGTATTTAACTATGTAACACATCAGGAAGTCTCAGCTTTCTGAGAAGGCTTGCACCAAACAACAGTGACTTCATAAGCGGAAACCATGGGTTGTTTTGAGGGCTTCTGGGATCTTTTCAAACAATCTTATGCTGGGGAAGACGAACCCACTGAAATAAGTAATGGCACGAGTAAAACACACCGGAGCAATAAAACTGATGACAATAAGTAACCAACCAGTAGGGTTATTTGATGAGAACTAAGACCTATAAGTGTTATTACACACTTCTTTACCGTAAAAAAGTATTAGACATAGTCGCACTAACTAATAATAAGCAGTGAAATTTTGACGAGAATCTTAAAATAACCACTAAGCATTAAAATTATACTGAAATTTAGTGAAACGATTATAGGAATGAAAGAGTGTGTTACAAACATCATGTTTTACTGACTCCAATATCCTTCCGGGATTGTCAATTCTTATTAACTGAGTTAGTTAGGATGTTTGTCAGGTCTGCCCGAACATCGACTGCCTCTACAGAGTATATTGGTTGGTGTGGAAGTAGGTTAAAAAAAGCTATGGATGGGCAAACTGAAATGCGGCGTCCATTCATGAAGTTATTCACTGTTTGTCTGAGTCGTATTGATAGATGCAGACTACTTGGTCTGAGTGCACGTGATAAGTGCTATCAGTAGTCGTTGGAGATGTCGAATGACATGTCCTAGAACCAGTCACAATGGTGTAGATTCATTACTTCTTCATCATACTCTGGATGTTGAGATCCATTACTCTCCCATACATACTTTTTCGTCCCATCTTCTTGAAAAATATTTTCAATGTTTAGTCTTTCTCATTATCATTGGTATTACAATTATTTCGATTCCCTTGTTATTCATCTTTTTGCGCTAATATAGTTACGAAACTTAAGATAACGAATATTTTTGCGAAGGTGTTCTTTGATTATGACTGATATTCATGCCCAGTTAATCAAGTCTTTTCTTACGTACATCACAATAATCTTGTTATAATCCTAGATTGCTTGAATTCTAATTGAACGTTGATATGTATAGCTCAAACCGTATTCATTTAATCTTGAATTTCTATGTGAAAGCAGGTGAATGTTATTTTTCTTCATGATTTTTTTTATTAATTCTTTAATTAACATCAGTGTATAATGGAATGTTACATTTAAATCTAATTGTATGTATTTTCCTATACGAATGTATGAAACTATATTTTTGTAAGTTTGATTTTCGTATACATACTTTTCATGTTTAACATTTTTTCAAAATTTTCTCCTAATTCTTTCGTTAATTTATATCATGATGGTTCAGTTAAAAAAAAACGTATTAAACAATGAATTCATTCTATAATAAACATCACCCATTCAATTACTCCGTTTCATGGTTCTCACTAACTGAAGTTTATTAACTATTTAAACCAACTTATTGGAAATTATTAAATAATTTTTGTTAGATTTGTTAAATTTTTTGTAAGTTATATTTGCTAAAACGAAAATTATATTGTCATGAATTCAAACTTTCATAACTCGTTAGTTGGTCACTGAGTTGTGGTCAATCTAATGTTGATCTAATCCTTTGTACTGATTGAGTCCTGTCGTTTGAATTGCATTATGATCACTAGACTAAGTGACTTGAAATCATACGCACTATATTTTGATTTTATTTAGAATGAGTCGGCAGTAATGATGTTTCTTAGAAAGAGGTACTTCAAATCATAAGGGAGTTGGTGCTCCCTGTGAGATTCAAACACGGGTCACCTAGCTTCACAGTATGAGATGTTACCACTGAGTTATTCTGATTCGGAGTTGTCTCTTATAGTATTTCAATTCCACAAGAATACTTTGCTTGTGAGTAACAACTAACACGAAACCTAGATCCAGGGTTACCTACTGAGTGCCTCAAACTACCTGACATCAATTATATAAGCCATTACCAACACATCTACAGTATACTGCTAAAAGAACATAATATTAATGCCTCAAATGATAGATGCTGATTATATATAATAAAAATTAGGTATGAAATTACTCATTATTATTTTTAATTAGTTCGAGATACTCTAATTCATTTATCAAATACGATTATTCAACACAAAACTGAATTCTTTTCTATAAAATGTTTGTTTTTGCTTTGTCCCATTTTTCTTCTTCTCCCATCATATAGGTCCAATAACAATTCAAATGATCTTGGCATTAAAAATGATTGCACTATTCCACCTATTTTATCTTCCGAAATTGTGTTTTCAAACAGTCGTGTTCAAAATCAGCATAAAAGATGTTTGATTAATAACAATAATAGAAATAATAATAATAATATGGATATGAATATGAATAAAAACATCAAATCGAATATCGGCAATGCAAGAAAAACAACAACCACTACTACTAATAACAATAACAAAAATAACAATAGTATCCGTTCTCTTGGAATTAGTACTGATAATACTGGCAGTAGTAATGATAGTTATAATGACAATAGTGGTATTAGTGATAGTAATAGTAACAGTCTTAGTATTAGTAATAGTAGTAGTATTGGTAATAACAGTAGAAGTAGTAGTAGTGCATCTATCACTGAGACTCTCACTAATTCTCCACGATGTTACAATATAACTGTTAAAAATATTAATTTATCACAATTATCTAATGATCAATCAAAAAATGCATCGAAGTTAAAAAACAATAAATCTTTATCAAAAACCAATTCAGACATTTCATCTAAATGTTTTGATCGTGAAGTGATTATTAATCCAAGTTTAATTAATATACAAAAATCAAAGAAATTATGTAAGTTTTATTAACTTTCTTTTCTATTGTTCTGCACAGTTCCAATCGTATTTTAACACGTAAACAAACACTTTTGTTTTACTGTTTTCATCTATTTCGAATTTTATCATTATGAAAAATATTGTTTTGTATAGTATTCGATTTTGATAAGGATACATAAACTGCTTAAGTTCGAGCTAAGCTGGTTATATGAATAAGTAGAATAAGAGTGGGAAGGAAGCCCTAGTTGAATAGTCTAATTGACTTATATGTAAACTCATTTATACATACATATAAGCTTCTGTACCTTAGAAAATTATGCCACTGATTCCTTGGAAACTCAAACCATTTACTACTTAGTATGGTACAATTATCATTCGGTTGATTTCTCATTCGGCCAATGAAGCACATTTGCGTCAAAGAATATATGTTTAACTTCATGTGGAATGATATGGGTATATATTTATGGCAAGCACAATTATATAATTAATTAATTCACCAAACACTTGTATGAATCATATTTCAAGTCTGAAGGCTAATGATGCTACCGAGCCGCCTATAAAGACGTAGGTGGAGAGGGGTTGGAACTTGGCACTTAATGACTGAAAGTCTCACGTTTTAACCACAAAGCCATCTCTTCATTGTATGTGGACAATAATGATGGTCAAGTTGTGAATTACATCAAAGGAGATGTGGACCTATTAATCGAGATATTCAAGAGATGTGATCATAATCTGTAGTTGAAGACCCGGTGTCAATTATCGCAAAATCTATCGTTGAGGAGTAGATGTATGTTTTATCCTACACTTTTATTTATATCTTTCTAATTTAATTTCCTTTGATGATTTCTATATTTTCTGTAGCATTTTGGTATGTTGTGTCGAGGAGTATAATACCTGAGTCTTAGGTTGTTTAGGAGCGAATGATTAGACCTTAATATCGTCTTTAAGTTAAAGATTAAAAGCAGAATTCATTGCGTACGTCTACGTCGGTCATATCCATATATTGTACTTGTTCATTATCAGAATCGCAAATATTTCAAGTATGATTTCAATTTGATCCACCGGCCAAATAAATGATTAAAGTATTGCACAATACAAGGAAACAACAAAGTGAGGGGAAATTACTTAGCAGATTTAGCCTATTCTGTATTTGTTCGTTGGTGGTTGCCATAGAAAAATCTGAATTTTTGCTTTTTTCTGGTTGACATTCGTCAGCAGAGTGTATCTGAAATCCTTAGGGAGCTGACAATCTCTAGGGTATCTAAATTTGCGTCACCCATCTTCGTAGGTAGAGATAATACCACTGAGCTGTTCATGTCGTGACTGACCTCCTATCGGACTAAAATATTTACAAGGTTGAGACGACATTTCAACCTGATCGACAGGATTCGATCACTACCAAGGGACTAGATAAATACTAGTTAGCTTACTACTCAGTGATCAACCAGTTGTAAATGTTCAAGTCACATAGAATGTCAGTTGCGGCTCAAACTGTTCAGTGTTAATGTCGCAGACTATGGAGCTAGGTGACTCAAGTCTCAATACCACAGAGAACACTAATTCTCTCAATGTTTCAGGTACACTCTGCTAACAAGTGCTAACTATCGTCTAGACTAAACTTTAAAGCAACACAGAGGCTGATTATACCTCAGTCACTGACACTAACTTCGAATCATGTTTATATGACTTAGAAACATTAACTTCTTGTATCTATGGTCCCCATATATATGTATATCGGATCATTATACATTTAGAACATAAAGTCAATAATTGTACGAATCAATAACCATGTCGAGATAATTCGAACAGACTGCATTTATACCAGTTAAAATTGATCAAAGTTCAGTTAAGAATATCAATAAAGAAATGGTTCAAATTTCTAATGATGATATCATGTTATTTAATTGCTATTTAAAATTTATGACATTGATTTCGAAATTCTATTGTTCACAATGTCCCTTCGATTGTTCATGTCTTTGAGTGATAGTCCTGAATTATCTACCAGGACTTGTATCAAAATTTTATTTTGTTTTTGCTATTCATACTGTCGAAATTGAACGTTTTACGAGTCTAGTTTTGTTTACCTCATGGGACTTAATTTTTCATGCTTTCTTTTTATTTCACTAATTCAGTATTAGACGATTCACCTGACTCATCTTAAGACGTTGATCAGGGAGTTTAACATACATGCAGGTCATCGGGTTTGTATGAAACCCAAAGGCGAAGTGGTCGTAAAGCGTTGGCTTGTCTCCGAAGTTATATTTCATTCTGTCGTCTTACTCGCGTTTCATTTAAGCTGCAGACAGAAAATCTCCTACACGTCCCATGACATGGACACGTGACCTTAGTTTGAGACAGAGTATAATCATCCATTTGGCCTGAAAGATGATAAACTAAGCGAGCAAAGATTGAAGCCAGGTGAAACTTCTGGATTTTCGTAGCGATTCTGACGAACGAGTGGATCTTAGAAGATAAGTATTGAAGTTAGATTTATGTAACTACTTAGTACCCGGTTCTCTCAGTATAACTGACATTTTGAGGAGTAAGGAGATTTACCAACATTCTATTTTTTCTGGATTCTGCATTATTTTGATCACTCACATTATGTACAATGAAATAATTGTAATAAATCTGATCTCAATTCCCTATTGTGTAATCAGCACAAATACCTAAAGTTGTATAGTTCACAGTTGAATTCGTCACTAAATATCTTTCTTATTATGCCACATTAAATCCTACTCAAATACAAAGCAGAATATTATTTAATAAAACTTAGATAGTTTATAGCCACATTTAGTTCACATTTTTCTTTTCTGTTAAAACTGAATGACTGATAAACAATCTAATATTGTAACTGATTAGTTCTGTTACTATGAACGATATCTCAATGAGTTATCTAACATTTTATCAATACTTTGGTTGATACTTAGTCGTGGAACTAGAATTAATAAACAATAACAAAATTGTTCAAACCATTAAGTTTCACTCAAAAGTTTGTCAATTTCTGATACCTTTAAACAATATTTAATTTTTTTCAAATACCAGCTAAATTAAATTCGAAATCACGTATTAGTCAAGGTGATCAGTTGAATAGAATAAAAGCAATGAGACGTCCAATGCAACAGCGTTTATCAGATTTCCAAAAACGCAGCAATATAAAATTAACAAACAGTAATAGTAATTTGAATCGTATCTTCAATCGTGCGGCAAGTAATCCAACTGATATACATGATTTGTATCGTGGTTCTGTTTCATGTACATCATCCATGACAAATATTCAAGATCAATTACCTGGATCTACTCTAACCTATTCATCTAGTCCTGACAACTTTAATAATATTAATTCACTATACTCAAAAACTAAGAATAGAAAAAGTGGAAATGTGTCTCTTATATATTCTGGTAATAATGATTTAAGAACGCAACCTGATACCTACACAAAGTGTACTCCATCTACTATTGCATCTCTAACTGTTCCACCACGTTTTTCTCGATATTCAACTCGTCAGTCGTCAAATCGTAACAACAGTGGTTCAATCACAGTTAAAGTACGGTGAGTGATTGCATTTAACTTGGTATTTTGCTAAGAAAATTTGGATTTTAGTGATTTACTGATAAATGTTTGGTTTAACAGAATTGCTCCAATAGATCGTTATTGTTATTTTTAATTGAATAGTTTAAATTACCGAGCTTTTATTGTCTTATTATGAGTAACATAATTGACTAGTTTAAGTCATCATGTAAACTAAACGTGTGTCGCTTGTGGAAAAATTGAAGAAGCTTACTTATAATTGAAATAACATGTGACTGTACATTGTTCAAAATAACAATGATAGCTCTACAATCAAATTAATTAGTTTGGAGTATTATATCCGAACGAAGAATAAATGAATGGTAACTGTTAGGGATTATCTATGGACTGTTGTTACATATATTCCTATCGTATAACTGTAAAGTAGCTAGATTGTGTATATATTCGTATTCCCCGCCCGTCGTTGCTACCTTGATGTGGTGCTCAGGCTTGCCTGTCGTAATGAACCGATCGAGGTATACTGGCTGGAACAATCATTACTCAAAGTCCTACCATGCCAGACAGTTCAGTTGAAGAGCGGTAAGACTAAAAGCAACGAACCCAAGATCTGAAGGCGAAGTACTGCTGACTGCACAGGGGTGTGAAGGCAGTAAGGTGTTTCCTTCAGACAACTAGCATAACAGCAATGCTGCCTTCCCACAAGGAGGAGTAGGGTTAGAAATGGTCGACCCTAAAAATGCACACCTCGCCTTATCCCACGGATATCGGTCTCCAGCGGTAAGGTCTCAACAAGTACGGAGCTAACACAAAAATTACTCATAAAAAGGTCGTGTGTGACCGACCTCAAGCAGTCGTCCCTTGGGCACTGCGGTCACGCTCTCAGGTCACTAAGACCACCTCTAATCCAATTTCCTTTTCAGGCACCTCCAGAAGAACCCTTCCACGGTGTGGGCAACCGAGAAGTGATAACCGCCCTCATACCTCTAACAGCACTCAAGACCACTGTATTCATTATCAACCTCCCTCTTCAATTCCTATTGTTCCTCCTACATTGACTTTTAACTCTAAACGTCCTCCTTTGGTTTCCTCCTCAAGTATCACCATAACCAACGATTCTAGTGCGCGAAACGCTGTCCCAGGTCTACTGAAACCTCGCTCAAAACTACACATTGGAGCCTTCAACGTACGCACACTATGCCAAATCGGTCAGCAGGCTTCCTTGGCTAAAATCTTAGAATCTTGTACAATTGATGTATGCTGTGTCTCCGAAACACGCGTACAGGATTCTAGTGTGGTCATTCACTTGACCTCACCTCGGCAAAACGGAGTGCCGACGAGATACACCCTCCGTGTATCTGGCGACCCGATGGCTAGTTCTCGTGGACTGGCAGGTGTAGGCATAGCACTAAGCATGAGGGCGGAACAAGCGCTATCAGAGTGGATCCCCGTTAACAGAGGTCTATGTGCTGCTCGGCTAAACTGCTCCGTAAGAACTCGGAAGGATAGGGACACACGTTTTTGCCTTTTCGTCGTTTCTGCCTACGCTCCCAGTGACTGCAGTTCGGATGAAGTGAAAGATGACTTTTACAGAAAGCTTTCTGAACTTCTTTAGAAAGTGAAACTCTCAGACATAGTACTCGTAGTAGGTGACTTTAATGCTCAAATAGGTAGGTGGGTATTTTAGTATCCCAGTTCAGCGAACAGATAATGGTGATCGTCTGCTGCAACTGTGCTCAGACAATCGTTTATTTTTAGCAAACACAAATTTTAAGCATAAGGAGAGACACCGTCTGACATGGAGACTCCCTGCACCAAATCAACGATGGACTCAAATAGACCATATTGCCATCAGTCATCGTTGGAGAGGGTCAATAGAAGATTGTCGCTCATTCTGGAGTACCTGCTTGGACTCCGACCATGCCCTAATACGAGCACGCATCTGCTTGCGCCTCACTGGACGCAAAAAAGCCACACTAAAAAGACCCATTAGAACTGAACTGAGTAACGGGGAAACCAAAAGTAGGTTTCAGGAACAACTGGGGTCACACTTAGGTAGTTCTGAAAATGAGGCTGACCCAGTTGTCGCTTGGAAAGATATACAATGATATTATATGAAATCTTCCTTTTATATATTATCACCACTGAATTAACGACTTCTGTGAATTCGTTGTTCATCTTGTTTGCTAATGTGGTGTGGCATCTTGGTCCGATGAGTATATGTGCCTGGTTGTACTTTGTAGCTGACGGACTGGTTGACTGGTGTGATGCAGGTCAAGGTCATATAAGTCAATGTTATTATTGACGATCTTGTAACGTGACGATTGGCAGTGGCAAAAGACATAATGTAGAGATCACAATTTAAATCAATGTATCAGTTTTAGTTACTAACCTCCTGTACTAAATCAGAGCACTCACAGTTAAACAATAATATTCATTAGTCAGTTTATTTTTGTGCTATTCATAATATATTCTTTTGTCGACATTTCATTTTCATTGAAAATAACATTCAAGATACTTGCTAAATAATTATAGTTTTTTAAATAGACACATGGGATTAATTTCATTCATTGATTATGATATAGGTATAGAAACATCCAACTAAACTTTAAACCCTACATGAAATTATGGATAACCATAATATACATAAAGCGTATATACTTTTTTATTTTAAAAATGAGTTAGTATTCATATCCTATTCTCATTTATACCACTAACAAACTATTATAACACAAAATATTCCAAGTCCACTTTGGTTAAATATGTCCTTAATTTCAACAATTTATTACACATGTAACAATATTGGTGAAAACATGTGACAGATTATTCATAATGCGATTTAGTTTCCTTGTACTGTGTTGTTCTATTTAAAAGAAATTTTTATTAAATGGCAAACATTTCCATCATTATACACTTATAAAACAACAAGTGTAAGAAAGCAGCTGTTGTGGGGATCAAAATTTTCTGTCAATAATTAGTAATGTAGGAAATTCTTTTACCCTAAATTATGGTTTTCACTGCTCCATAGTCAGAATAAACCTTATTGAATAATCTATTCACTGACGGCCTGCTTGAATATTTGGGCTACCTGTTCCTGCTATCTAGATATTTCAATAAGTGATCTGTTTTTATTTGTTTTAACTCCTCTTTATGTCCATTAATTACATAACCCATTTAGGCGCGTTTATGAAAGGTTTGCGACCCTTCACTGTACAAGTTACAAAAAAGTACAATCAGAGACATCGTGGTGGCTGGGAACATACATTGAAAGAGTGAACAATATTCGGATGTCGATTCCTGAACTGCTAATATCTAACTTGGGATCGCTCAATATTTATTTTCAGGGTGGATCAAGAAATGAAGAAAGGAAACTTGTTGAAATATTTTTTCTGAGAATTCCATATTATTATTTATTTGTTTTAACACATACATATTGGCACAAAGGGGCAACGAATACATATGCGCCACACAAGTCACTTGATTTGTGTGTGAGCTGTGGTAATGCCCGGATGCCCAGACCGAAGCAGATGGTTTTCTTAGGTAGCCACTCCCCGAGCCTTCGACCTAAAGGTCTAATACAAAAGACAGTGGAGCAACGTCAGGAGATGCAGTCCCATGGTAGCTGGTGACCAATAATTGGTTCATACTCCATTTGTTCCCTTAGGATCATGGAGCCTATGTGAACCATTGGTTTGGAATCAGGGTTTTCCAACTCCCCTAGGTGGACCCTCTGTGTTCACCAATCCGGTTAAAGCATAGGACATTTGCTTTTCGTCCTCTCAACTTCGTGAACAACACCCTCGTTGCGAGAATTCAGTGAGTAGGATTTCCTTGGCAGTGGTTGTATGCATATGGCCATGTGAGAGCATTTCGAAAGGGAGAGCTGACTCTTCCTACCCTCGGCCATACTAGGGCATTTGAGAGCATTCTATATTGTGCAAAAATATAATATTGAACAAAGCCATTAATAATAATATATCTGTTTGCCACAAACCATTTAATCACCTTTTTCGCTTAAAATTGTGTATAAAATGTAGTATTTATCTCCAATATCAATTCTTCTCACTCTTAGACCAAACTCTGTCTTCTGGTGTTATGTGGTTTAATGGGATATGTAGTTCTCGAGAGTAGTAACTATATCTGTTTTCGATTCCTATTGCAACAGTGTCAATCCATTTTGTTTACCGCAATAAATTCCACTCGTTTATATAAACATATTATTTAATTAAAGATCGTAATTTCCTTCAATTTACTTGGTCAAACTCAAGGTTTCCAGGATTCGTCTTTTATAACTTATACTTTTATTGTCTGTAAAGTGTATGATTAAGTGAATATATTATCTGAGTGGTATTTTTACGTCGATCTTTAATGTAAATTGGAGTTTTTTTCTTGATCCCATAGACGCAAGTGAGTTACGTTGATCTGTAGACAGAAATTATTTGCTTAACTTCACGGAGAAAAGTTATTTTAATGTCAGTATTTTAAATTGTGAAGTAGAATGTTATCTGGCTCAATTATAAATACAGAAAACTCCAAAAGCTTTCCATTACATCACTATTTACGTCAACAATAATAAAAAGCTCACAATTTATATTTCCCAAATTAACAGATATCCTTTGTCTTGAAAAGCCTCTGGCTTGCGTGGTTATTGTTGTTTTGAAGTACCATGGTTAAGTTCATTTTTTGATATTAGTGAGAATCATCTGGGTAACCATTATTTTGTTTGCCGTTGGCGTACTTGATTTTATTGCCTGGAAGTATTAGCTTTTCAGAACATGGAAGATCATTTGGGATCCACAAGCTAATCTTGAGCTACGGTTGGATAACCAACGTGACATAGTCTGAAACTACCCTCAGATTACATTTTTTCCCCATTTTTGACTAACAAATGTTTTCGATGCTCAACACAACCAGTAAAATTTTTTAAAAAATTGATCTTTTCATTAATTTTATAGGATTATCAGATAAACATGTGGAAATCAAATCGACAAAAGCTTCATATTATTCAATTTATGGATTTTTAATATTCTTTTATAATTATAGTCTTGAGAAAATTATATTTATCAAGGCAGAATGCTATGTATGACAGTATTTGGGCATCAAGTTGATGTGAGACATTAAGGAGAAAGAATTTATTTGTATAATCTCTGCGAATGAATTTAAAGTAAATCTAACGTTTCGCCTGCTAAGATGTTACTTCTAAGAAATAGAGAAATCTGTTAATTCAGTGTTTAAAAAACTAACTGTCATGTTTTTCATCCATTCACAACAAACACTATGGGTTTACTATATCCGATTGTTTCGATATACATTTATCGAATCATACACCTCTTCAAAGTTAAGCCTTCGACAACTATTCATAAAAAGTCGTTTTCCAAGTATTTTCTTTCTGAGACACATATTTAGTTCTATGTCATCACAACTTATACATAAAACGTTTGATTTATTCTGGCCGAAACTCATCAAAATTAAGTGAATAAAGTGTTTTAGATGATACCCATGGAAGAGGACATAAATTGGTAAAATCGAAAGTGATTTCCCTAGATAACATCAAACGTTATGGATTTAATGATAGGTTGCTCTATAATTTTTGTTTGTAACAATATTTTTAGACCGCTTTAATTGTCTACTTACTTGTCAGTTAGAAATAATTCTTCATATAGAGCACATTGTTAACTAGACAAGAACTTCGGCTTTTGAGATGTTTGAAGTTGTAAGTAGTGATTCTTTAACAGTCATACCGTTCAGTTATATTACATCAGTCCATCTTGTTGATATCATTTCTCAGTCTTATATTGATGACTAAATTTTTTACGTATTCATTTAACCAAAGTAAATAAATAGTGGCAAAATTCTCTTATCGATTCACACGCAATTCACGTCATTATTATTAGCGGTTCAAATTATTATTTTAATCAATCTCAGCATCTGTTCGTCCTGTCTGGATTGCCTCCATCAGGCCATTTTGTCATAAGCTTTTAGAGAATAGATGGTTTGTTGCTAGCACTGAAATTCAGTACGCTGGTTTTGTTCTATTTGAGACTTGTATTCTAGGTGTACCTAGATTCAAATTTCGATGACCACATTGAGACTTCAATTCAGTATCTTTCACTTCAAACTCCTAACATCTGCTGAGCTACATCAATATTGACATACAAGTTTATCCAGTTGAAAAGTTTAAAATGGAATAAAATATGTATCTCAGATTGCACTGCTAGCTGTTATTCATCTATTTTATAAAAATTTGTATATTTTACGTTTTTCTGACTACAGTCTTCAAAGTCGTTTAACCTAATGACTATATTATGTACACCTTACTTAATAACTACACTTATTCAAACGTAATAAATAAATGTCAGTCTATCGTTTTATTCTAATTATCAATGATACATTATAAGTTTTTATACTCAGAATTTCATAGACTTCAGTTTGTTATTTGTTTGTCTTTGTACTTGATAGCAATAGAATTGGAGTGAAACGTACTAAACCGACTATTGATGATAATAATATTAATAATAATCTAACTATTACTGAAAATAACGTTGATAAAGACAAGTTGATTGGTAACTCAGTTTCATTATTAGCTAACCGATCAGTTCCATCACCATCAATGAAAACAACAACTACAATTATCACAAGCGATACTTCAGTACCAATGACAATGGATCATACATTAGAACCAATAAAACATACATCAGCAACAATACGAAAATCTCTTAATTTAGGGAATATAGTCCCATTTGCTACTTCTGTTGATATCAAACACAATAGCTGTAATAATGCAAAATGTAATCATAGTCATCACAATACCAATTTGACTAATATTCCTGTATATGACAATGTTGTACAAAGTGAGTTAGATCCATTAAACAATACGAAATATTCTCCAATGTCTACCAATAATCGATATAGCTTTAGTGATGTTTCCAATCCAGTTACACTGAATTATACAGATAATTTTAATGTCAATAATAATAATAAGAGTCCTGGTTCAATAAAAACCCCGACATATAATCTTAGAAAAAGTGTTCGCCAAGAACAGCAGCAACAACAAAGACATCACTTATGCAAACAAAAATCTTCCACCACTAGTGATTATTTCACTGAAACGAATCATATTCATTCAACTGTTGATACTTCTTCCAATCGTCATTCTACAAAATGTCCAGGAACAAAAACAATCCGATTACCTATGTAAGTAGTCTTTGTGTGTTTGTGATTGGTTGACTAGTCCCATATGTATGTTGTTGCATAATTTTGTAATCTATGTATATTTCACCCATCAAGTTTACACTCTCTTGCAAACCAGCTTCGCCTGAAATAGAGTTCATGCATGAAATTGTAAACTCAAGTCAATTTTTGAATCCTCAACTATCCTTTTTTCTTTTTGAAGAACGCGTAATCTAATTGTTGATTGAATAATATAACTTCTAGTTACAAAGTAATCTACAGTAATCTTCTTTCGTTGTCGTAAAGCATATATACAAATGATTATTACTATAACATTGATTGCAACTGTAAAAGTTGTTTGAGAATGATACTAAACAGGTGTAATTTTATTAAATAAACTGGTTCGCTACCACTTTGGCCTAAATATGTATATTCTCATTACATCCTAGTAGTAATAACTTTTCGATAATTTGTAGTCATAATCACGTTATATTATTACCATATTTCTTTTTCATTAGGACGACATTGTACTCTCAAGATCCTTTATTCATCCGAAATAATCAATCAGCAACAGCCACAACAGTCAAATCATCATCACCAACAGTTACGTATTCAATTAATAAAACTTCCAGAGAACCATATTTTACTAGATCTGTTCGTGCTCGGGCACTACATAATTCTATGACAGATTTATCTGATCTGTTAATTGGATCACAGTTATCTGATTATTCAAATAATAGTAGTAGTGGCAGTAGCAGTATGACTTATGATTCTTTACCATCAACTAGTCAAAATTCCAATACATCAGTTAATCTTTACACCAGTCCATCACCATCATCATTTTTTAGTGAACTGTCAGCGTCAAATAACACTCAAACTCCTTTGTCATTTGCTTCACTTCCAATAAGATTTCATTTTCGTCATCCGAATGTAACAAAGAATAATGATCAAAATCATATTAATGTAAGTTTTGTTTTTCGTTAAAAGTTTATCTTGTTTTCCATATAATAACAGTTTTACCAACAGTATTAGGTTCTACTAGCACATTGAAATGTTCAGATTTTAATTATTAGAAAAGTCATGCATAAGAATTTACTCTCTGCCTATTTGTCTTTCTGTCCTTTGTATTTCTAAACATATTCATATGTATTTTCAACGAAGAAAATTTTCTTTTTGGCGATATCATTAAATTAAGTTGTACAATTTTATGTACGTTTAACTTGTCATGTATAATAATCTACTATAAAACTGATTTGGCTATAAATTGTTCGGAAATATCAATTATCTAAAGTAAACCTGACATCAGAACCAATGTGAACAAATAAAACTCGTAAATTGAAGACCAGAGTTCTAACCCCAGAACGATCCAGGTTGTTTCTTTCTGAATTTATATTCCCGAACAGACACATAGAAGGGGTTAGTATTCGCAAACAACTATCCTGTAGTAAAATCTCCACTGGAAACTTCGCTATTAGTGAAAATTAAGTTAGCAAATGAAGACAGTATCCTATATCCAGTTTCAAGGCGGTAAATACAATTTTAGGGATTACCAGTTATGTTGAGCTTCATTACATGTGTGACATTAAAGGTATCTACTAAAAAAACGACCTCAAAAAATAGTTAGGGCATCTCACCATTCCACAAGTGACATGCGGCGGAAGTCATTCAGTATTTTAGAAGAAATAATGGTTAACCTTTAACATTAGATTTATTTCAACAGTTTTGTATATACTTTTGCTTTTGACATTCTATTCAGCATCAGTTTGCGAAACTAGGCAAAAGCACAGACTAATTCAATTTGAAAGCCATATAAAAACTGTAACAATCAATGACCACCATTAAAACTTTATTTGGAAGGGATGATAAAGGTTTAATAATGGGTGAATTATGTGTGAATATCAAAAAAACTATTGTGTTACGAATGTTATTCCGAAAAGAGGTTATATAATGATCTTTATGCTGATGAGAAACATATTGAGATAAAAATGGTTTGTAGACGAGAGATGATTGTCCAATTGGTAGTTAGGGAAAACCAAATTATTTAGTATCGTAATAGTGACAGATGATTAATCATAGAAAAAAATAAAAAGGGAATGATAGTGACACATTGCTGAATATGGGAGAAAGGGTTAAGACTAGAGTATAAATTTTTAACCTCTATTCCTTTTGCATTAGTTTGTCTAATTGTATGAATCATTTCAAAGTCAGATTTTAGTGGATCGACATGATTAGAGTGTAAGATGTTCCTGAATGAAACTACTGACTGAACTGCACAATTATTTGTAAAACTAATCAAGGTAATGCTCAAAGATATTTTCAGAAAGAGCCCACGTCTTGTTGCAAATACATTTATCTTCCAACGGATAGTTCAGCGAAACAATTTAAAATCATGAACTAAATCTGTTTAATTCAGATTGTCATTATTTTCAACTCAGACGAATCTTCAATTATAGATATACTTGGTTTACTTGTTCTTAATTAGGTCTGTCCATTCGGATAGTTTACTTACTAATTGTAGATGAGTTTCAGAGTGGAACGAATACAAATGCATCGACATCCATTCGAAAAAAACAATAAATGTTTTCCAAATCTTATCGTGTACCTTTTAAATGTTCAAACAATTTCATCTATACATTATTTTTGTTTAACACAACTTACTTCAATTTTAATACGAAATTAGTTGAGGTCGTAAACCTTTTACTATAAAGTAAACGGTATACAATCATCACTATTATTACTTGCTTAACCAATCTTAATACGAATTTTAACACTGACAATTATAGAAAAACACTACTGGTTGGTATCGTTTCACGTGGAATTGTATCACTCCTACATTTGCTCCGGTATAATGTTTTGTACCATAGTTTATTTATCTAATAATTTCATCAAATACCTTTGTAGAACTCGTCAAATTTCATGTAGAGCCCCTAATAATAATGGTTGATTGTTAAGTTTACTTCTATTTTAAAACTTATTTAACAAAATAACCAAATACCCTTCTTAGATTTCTAATAATAATGACTTCTGTGTAATCAGATACAATGTTTACATTTGATTTTTGTAGTAACCTATTAGATTTTCTGTCTGCTCCATTTCATGTACCAAAAATAACCTTGATACATCGCAACTTCAATCTGATCGTATTTTAATAATTTCTGTATGTGAAAAAGAAACTTTTTCCTACTATTTTTTTGTTTGGTTTCTGGTGAATGTATTAGTTCGTTTTGGAGATCAATTTTTATAGAAACTAAAATGAGAGAAAATAAACTGTCGAAAACCAGAGACTAGTAGACAATTATTTCTTTCCTAATTTTGTACAAATCAGCAGTGTGCACCTGCGTCTACAGATGATCAAACACGTTTCGTTGTGTAATGCCTTTAGATTAGTGTCAATGTACCTTAATTAATATAAATAAATACGTATTTTTCCACTGTGTAAAATCAATAATCAAAAGACATAAATATTACTGTTTCTCTTGGTTATTCTGATTATATACATAATACAGCGTTTGTACTAGATGTAGGTTGTGTTTTTCACAAACTGATCTCAATTGACGCACCGTTGGAAACATGGAGCACTAGAGAGCTATTTCTTCCTCAGCAGTGTGGACTCATGACCCTGTCAAGAATGTTGTCCAAAGATAACCGAATTTTTAAGAGTTAACTTCGCTGAAATTAATATGTGATAAATGCTACTCACAAATTAGACAAATATACACAAAAAATCTTTTTAAGAGCCACATTTTGTTCAATACATACTAGGATAAGCGGATAATAATGCAATTTCCTTGGGATTTAGGTCTACATTAACTCAAACTGTTATGTTGTTCTCTAACTTCATTGTAATCCTCAAAGTAGAAATTACTTTTTTACAACAAGCCTGCCAGTGCTAATCTTACAGTGTCATAGATGCCTATCAATCGGAATTGAAATCTTTTTTTTCGGTACACAATATGACATTATTATTATATTACTGTATTCTATTTATTTCAAACCATTTGTTTGTTTTTTCTCACACAATATAAAGTCATCTCATTCTTAATTTAATTGATTTTGTCAGAAGAAGAAGAATTTTACCTTCCAATATTGTTTTCATGTTTAGCTTTGCTATGTCCATACTCATAGAAGATTAATGATTACTTATTCATCTCTCTTTAAATTCACATGACATTAAAATTATCGTTACTTTTGATCAGAATAACAACAACAAAATAACATTTCTCTTACTCAATGTCATATTCACATGATTCCTCACTAGTGATTATAACCTCATCAACTTTCTGGCTTCATATGACGTATTTTGTAATAGATTTAAGATTTAATGTGGATGAGGTTCATTATTTCCAATCTAAACACACTGATTAATGTAATTAAAACCTTTATAATTATTCTCTAACATAATACCAATTGTAATAAATTATGAATGAATTTTCAATACTTTTAAAAGGTGAAGACAAAGTTCCTGAAAATAATTCCCGCTTATAAATATGCTCTTTATTTTATACAATTAGTGTATTCATGAATTATTTTTCTTTAGGAATTCTGATTTTGAATGTTTGATTAAAATAGAACATCAAGTAATCATACCATATGTTTATAGCATAGGATACACATGGTAAAATATGTCGTTTTTGTATTAAAGTTATTTGAAATTTTGTAGCTTACATAACGGACTGATCTTAGACGACTATTGAAAATTAAGAAGCACTGAACAGCTACTTGTTCATTGTATGGGATTAGATGCCTAATTTTGTGGAGTTCCCATACTAAGGTGAAACATATATCCAGTTCGTTAACGATATCACTAAACCATTATTGAATAGACGATTGTTAGTTGGTATTATTTATACATGGTTTACGTAAAATTGGATTAATTTGTAATACTCTACGACTTCTTTCATGTTTATAATTTTCTATTTAGAGTTTTTCGTCGCAGTTGTTTTTATTAGCCACAGTTGTATATAATAATCTCATTTGAAAAAAATGGGACTATAAGAGTGATATTAAGTTTCGTGATAAACTAGAATATTTCTTCCTGTATAGACCATCAGAGCAATAACTTTCAAACACTAGATCTTAGTTTCGCGATCTGCCTTTCATCTAATTTTCTTTAGATATTCAGGGTGGTGTCACTTAACCTCATACCTAATGTATATCTGAAAGCCAAGTTTATAACTGTGTACTTGTTAAGTTTAATATATAACATTATAAGAAACCCCACATATGATGTTTAGTCATGTGCATATATTGATAGAATCTTCGTTCTTTTGAGTTCATGACACTATTTAAATAAACATGTTACAGTTGCAAAACACATCGCCAAAAAATCTGTCCACCTGTACTATAAGTCTTGTCGATTGTAACACAACTCGTTTATCAAGTGCATTATACATATGTACTTGGTTGCAAGTATCAACTATATTTTCAATATTAAGAAATACATGTATACTACTACTAATCAACTAATTTAAAGTTATCATGAAGGGTGGAGCCCAAACATGACACAACCTAGTTAGTGATTTATCTTCTTAAAGCATTTTAACTGCCACCTACGTCATAAATATCATTTAGATTAATTCAATGTAATTATTCTTGTTGTTATAATGATATTTTGTTTATTTGCCTATTACTTTTCAATTCTATGCGCATAACTCTTGACATGACACGTTTAAAGTGTATTATTATTATTATCATCATCATCACTTTCAATCGCTTGAAGTTGAATTCGTAGAAAAGATATTCAACAAACAAATGTATATTCCATCATTTATGATGTGATGTTTTTTCACCAATGATAATTTTCATTATATTTTTACATCTACCTACCCATGTGATTGTAATTAAACAAATTTATTGTATAATACGTTACCAATTTTATTTAATGTTGACATATCATTATTTGCCTTTTTTCTCCTTGCAACTAATTATATTTTTTCTAGATCATAAAATGTAAACGTATTCGTGTGAGTTAGAATGAGAAGCACACATGTGTATATTGTATGTGTGTGTTTTCGTATATTTATAGTTATCCATACGTTTATCCTAGTGTGTACACATTAAATACAGGATCAGAATAATGAAATAAAAATGACCAGTTAGTATCATAAAGTATGTAAAGATATCATACTGTTTTGATCATATAATTTAATAGTATTTTGGTTACCATATATACACCCTTTGTTGATCGTTTATGTATCCATGTCTGTATATACTCGGCTGCATAGATTGCATGATCCTCGTACACACACGATTATTCATCTATATATTCATTGTTGTCTTCTTTATTATCATTGTCATCATATTGACTTTGTTGATCAGTTACGTAATCCACAATCTAAATATCAAGTGTAGTAGTTTTCAGATTTTAATGTTGTGTAAACTGCACTTTTTTTATTGTTGTTACACAATTCCTATCAAACGTTTTACCAATGTCAATTTTTTATTCTAGAGCTTATTTATCATACCTATAAATACTTCGAATTGATATACTTCCTGCACCCATGGTGATGTAATATAATTGAGGAATTTTTTGAATTACTACTTGAAATACTGGATATATATATATATATATATATATATATATATATATATATATATATGGTGATTATAATATGAGAAATCATACTAGCCAACTGCTTGCAACATCTCAATTGTTTTAAGCCACAATCATATGTTTAACATGTGTTAATGGTTTGTCGTAAATTCATTCTAAATACTCAGAACATAATTTTATAATGACATTTTCCATTAATTCAATCGTATGTACCAATAATTTCCACAATAATGACAATCATTCAATTAGAACGTAATTTTAAGTGGGATGAATGCTTTAAACTATTCATTCCTTTAAAATGTTTCTACGAAACTTTACCATAGAGTAATACGTCTCGTTTTTTATTTGAAATTGAGTAACCACAATGGTTTTCACGTTGTCAGTATTATGTCTTATCTTTGTAGTTGTAAATCTCATCTGAGATACTGCTATATGAAAAAAAATTCTGTTTATACTTTATATCAAACAAATCCTACACTAAAGTAGTTTATTACGTACAAAATAGACAAAACCAATAATTTTTGAAAGGAATATGACATGAGTGAAAGGAAATAAGATATTATTAACAGAATTTATATTTATATTTGCACTTATCCTCTCAATACAGTCAAATATATTTAAATTGAGATCTTGACTAAGAATATAATCGATGTCCTCTAACAGCGCGTTCCATTTACGATTTTTCACTTACGCTTTAACACTAAGATAACTTTATAGCACCTACATGTGATATGCCCAACTCGCTCAATCTATCAGTCTATCTCTAAATTGTATGTAATAATTTATTCGATAATCACATTCTGAGATGTCTATCATTTCTATTCAAGTTCGTCTAAAAGAAATATTTCATTATTTTACTAGAATAAGTATTTAATATCGTTTGATTAATTAACTGATTATTTTTTTTCTCCCCATTCTTACCTCTAAATCCGAAAATCATTAAAATTTTAATTCATATAAAGTATGGACATTCATCTTATGCATTTTATTAATAAGATTACAATACTAATAATATATACAGGGATAAACTGGAATAAACAAAATGGATCTGAACTATGGAAAGAAAATAATAGAAAACAAAATCAACTCACTTGAATGTGTAGAAAGTAGACAAATGCCTGCGTTTCAACAGTCTTTCGAATTTTCCTGCTGACTTTATTTTTTAAAATTGCTTAGCTATAACTTGTTTCCTGACATTTCATTTAATTATACAGCTTCATCTAAACGAATGTATTAGTTTTCGTTCTTGATTCCTCGTTGTTAAAATATAAATATGAGATGTTTTCACCCCGCTTTTCAGATAATTCTTATCATACATTAAAGTTGTTCTTGTTGATATCATTACATTACAATTAAGTCTTTCATCTTACCAGAAACGTACATCTTTATATATTCTTATTTTTGGGTAAATGTGTGTAAATTTTATTGCAGGCATTTGTTTGTTGCATTAATCTTATTATCTGATTTAATTTCCTGTTAATTCTAAGAATTCTCATTCATATTCCTAAATTCCAAGTGTGGTGGGTTGCAGTTCAAATACGATGCACCAAATTATTGCTTATTTTTAATATGCTTTCAAGCTACTGATATTCAGTAGGCATGATGTATTATGGTAAACCATTAAATTGCACTTTTATCTACATAATCTACTGCAAACCTATTAACTCTCATTCATCTACGTATATATACCTTACATTGTATAAAATAAATGGTGAATTATGTGTTATGGTACGACAATTCTAATATCCTTTCTAAGTTGATTTACAAATGATGCATTATTAATACACAGCATTATTCTTTGTGAATTCTACTCTTGTTATCTATTAATTTAAGTATAAAAGCCTACATATATTCATATATATTGACATCTATGAAGTTGGCTTTGTTGTCTATGTCTGTTCTTTTGAGTATTTGTGTTTAATATACATACATACTTCTCAATATCAAATACAGACTTATCTCTTCTGTTAATTCACCATAATTTGTCACAGAAATAACTGAATAAAGAGATATCAGAGAGAGATAATTGTGTATTAAGTAGTTACATAAGTGACAAGCTGAAACCCGTATACACGAACGAAAAAGATAACTGTTTGCTGGTTGATAACTTCTCAGCGCTTCCAAACTTCAACTGGTTTCTCGACTAATTTCAATAGTAAAAAGATTGACATGTTAGTTAAGTTTTAACATTCTACGTTGTTATTAATAATAGGACTGATCAAAATGTCTAATTTTGTACGAGATATTATCAATATGCAATGTGAATATTATGATCGTTGAAATTATTAACAACATTGCAAAGTAGGTATACATACCAAGGTTGGACTTAATAGTTTCAAAGAAATTGAGTATTGTGTAGATTTAATAATAAACATATTTGTGTCATATTACAATGAGTAGAAAAATCGTATTTCTGACGTTTCATGGCGTAATGTAAGCCACTTCTTCAGAGTAAATAAACGACCGACATCAAATTAACACAAGTTTACATAGCACAAAGAAAACAATGCAAAATATTTTTAGTACAATAAAAATTATAATAGGTCTGAATATGTCAATGCGAAATTATTCTTGATCAAAGGATCTCCAGTATCCACGATCGTTGAAAATCTATTTATGTCCCACATTGTGACGATCATTTTTGCCAGCACCATCAAGATCACTCATCTGGCTCAGATATGTAGATGACACATTTATCATCATTAAGAAGACTCTTCTTAGTAATTTCTCAAAACACATCAAATTCATTGCCGAAAAGCAAGATGAACATAGTGAACCATCGTTCTTAAACTGTTTGGTTAAAAGGAATTTTAATGAAAGCTATATACCGAAAACCGACATATCCAAATCGGTATGTTGATTTTAACGCTGCACGTGCATTTAGTGCCGAAATTTCCCTAGCCCTACATCTCTTCAGAAGAGCAACCAAAAACATAACCTCAGAAGACAAGCTGAAAGAAAAAGAGAATACAGTATACATCCTAAGTTCTAACAATTTTCCTAAAAATATTACTATAAACATATTAAAAGAAAACTGTTCTTCGGTAAATAAAAACCTAATAAAATTTCTTGTATTAGTACCTTACCACCAAGGTACAACAGAAGAATTGCAGCTAATATTAAAAGCTTAGGAAATTAAAGCTTCCTATAAGACAACTAACACTAAGAAACGCTTTAGTTGGAAAGATAGGATTCCGTTCACTTCCACTCAAAATTGTATCTAAAGATTAGGCTGTGTTGATTGTGATGCGTTCATTGTTGGAGAATCTCCCCGTGTGATCTGGACTCGTACCAAGGAACATTTAAGTTACACAAAAAACCTAATAATTCTCAAGAATTGGAAAATTCACAAACCAGCAATAGCAGTACGTGCTGTTTTCAATATTCACCAAATTGATGTTAAAAATATCAAAATAATTCAGAAAGGGCTTTCTAACTACAAAGAGAGGCGAGTAGCTAAAGCGTTTCAAATAATGCTAAGTCCCTCTACCCTAAATAGAAATGAAGGCCTGGATGATTCATCCAATGTGAATTGTTTTTCCAGACAACCACATCCGACTATATACACACACAATCTCAACCCACCACTTCATATCACAAATGCGTACATTTCTCATTCTGACACACAAATTAGCACAGTTACAGGCCGTGCGAATTCGCCATGATCAAGAATAATTTCGCATTGACATATTCAGACCTATTATAATTTTGATTGTACTAAAAATATTTTGCATTGTTTTCTTTGTGCTATGTAAACTTGTGTTAATTTGATGTCGGTCGTTTATTTACTCTGAAGAAGTGGCTTACATTACGCCATGAAACGTCAGAAATACGGTTTTTCTACCAATAGTAATGTAACAAAGTTATATTTATTATTAGTCCGATCGTCTCAAAACGTTAAGGTCCAGATACCATACTTCCATTCACTTAAAGATTTAATTTAATTGAAGTATTTTAATGCGTCAAAAATGTAGCGACTATTCAATTCCAGAGACTGGACTTAATCCTAGCTAAAAACAGCCGCAACCACTCAAGGATTTCTAAATATTATCATTATTACGAGGCAAAATCAAACACACATAGACTGATTTCGAGAAACTGAACGCCACCGCATTGTACGATAGTTTGATCTATAAACGTTTAGATGAAGACGATTTGTAGGCATTTAACTGGCCAAAGCAAAATTTCTATCAAATCCATCGCAATCGTACCCGATTTTCATCAGACTCAGAATGTCAAGCCAAAACTATATACTAGTAGCAAGTGAACATAACTAATTCGCAGAATCGCTGTCCGCTATAACCCGTCTTCCTAAAAGCTATTAGTCACCCACGAAAGTAGGTTATATAACGCTTTCTTTAATAAGATAATCATGTGCTTGAAGTATGCGATTCTATTCAAAGACGTCTCTAAATGTCTCAATAGTATAGAATATTGCAGCACATACACGAAAGTATCAAAAGGTCACCCATCGCTCCTTCACACTGCTGATCATCTAATCTATAGCAGCGTAATTGTTTTATTTTTTAGTTCGATGCCGTGAATGTAGGACTACGTGACAACTCTACTCCCTCAGTTTCATACTGATCCAACAACAACGTGTTCCAGTCATCGTAGGAATCTTTGACATAACGATACGTTTCCAGTCAAACAATATTTTCAAATAGACAAATGTAAGCACACGGAGGGTGAACGCCAAGGTTCATGTGGCTATGTATTGGGATAACTTATAAGTTGATATAGAACACAAATTCCAAACTACACATATCTTCCCTTACAACTAAAACAATACATACGTCGACTGAGATCAAAGAAATATTTTTTGGTACATTGGGGTAAACCAACCTTATTTACTTCAAAGTATACCCCTCATTTATGACAACACATTTAAATCATTTCTCCGGGCACTCACGAAAGTCATTAAGAGTCAGACTTTCTGGCTGCTTCGCCGTTTCACATCTAATCATCCTATTCATGATTATTTTACAGTGAACGAAACCAAAATACAGGGATTCAAGTCTATCGAGTACGGAGGGTGACCTAGTTATTTTATTGGATTAGGGACCTGAAATTTTTGAACAATCACTAGCTAAACGTATGACAAAAAGTCACACTAGGTAAATGTTATAAATGTTTGTGAAACATAATTTACTAGTCGTCATAAAAAAGAAAACAATTTATTATATAAATATCCAATCCATCGTATGATGATAAGTATTATTATAAACTTATACACTACAATATATTGATTGTGATTGAGTCTTCAGATACTCTGAAATACATAACTGAATGAAGAAAATAAACAACAATGTAAACACGGGAAAGTAATTGTGACAAACAAAAAGAATGAACAAAAGAAGGGAAAATAAATTACTAAATGATATAAATCGGTTGCAAAACTAGAAATGCAAAAAAATAATACAAATAAGAAATATGTACATTTATATACAAAAAAATATGTCCCAGTACTGAAGAATAACGGACTGTTTTTTCAGACATCTAAAAAAATTTTGAAAGAAAAAAACGGAATATATATGACACTGATGAGTTAAGATTACAACAAAATTATATAAATGTGAAATAATATCAAGCTATTATTCACTGTCTTCATAGGACTTTTTGGTATCACAACCTAATCATGAATATAAACTGGGGTGCTCTTGTTAATTATTTTCTGAATATATATAATAGAATTGAGGAATTAAAAGGAAAATATAACACTACCATAAGTCAGCAGCTGATGTACTAGACACATATTCATAACTCAGTAATTCATCAACAGATGCTCTTTCTAAATGATTTCGAACTAAACTTCGTTCTAATGCCTACAACGAATTAGAAAATAAACGGTAAAAGAATATTATGGGTATAATAAAAATTTAAAAAAATGAGTTGTACCTGTTTAAATGTAATATTCATCATGAATCGCAGTCAGCGGAATAGCCAGTGAAATAGAAAACCATAAGATAAAAGGTATAACGTGCTTGCCGAGCAGCTTGCAAGCTATTAGTTCGATAATGTGTGAACGCGCATTATTTAGAATTAGAACGAAACGCTGGCCCAATGCTCTCCGTGATTGATTTTGATAGGGATTTTAGACAATAGTTACACCAGTTTTATTATTCATAGCATAAATCTCTAATCAAATCTAACCGTCAACACTGACGTAACATGCAATAAACAATCTAATCAAAAAACAATACTAATCAGTGATTATTATTTGATTTTACAATTTCCTTCCCTCACAGTTTACTGATGAATTAAAATTTAGCTCCGATTATTATTCGTTATTGAAATCCATATAGTCATGTTGAATAGTTCGCCTTTTGCTATGTTCACATAGAACGTTGACTGACACATCGAACAAAAAATACATAAGCTGAATATATATATATATATATATATATATAATTATAATTACTATTGTTATTATTATTTAAACAAATATTGGCACAAGAGTGCACCAAATATATATGCGCCACATAAAACAATGAGAATTTGAAGAGAAGAGAAAAATAAGAAGAGGCTGAGGAGCGTAAAAGAGGAACAATAACGACCAGATTAGTGTAAGGTAGTGTAATAATAATAATAGTAATAATATTAATAATATCAACAATAATAATAATGGAGGAAACGAAAAGGTACAGTCAGCAGAATTCTTTCAGTCAAGGAATATACAACCACATTTTATGAAGAATGTAAAAGAAGTTACAGCAGGATCGCCATTGGCTTCTATTCTGAGCCACACGAACTTCTCGACTACTTCAATCTGCTCACCATCCAGAGTGAGTACAGGATTAGAATCCTGCCAGTCTTGTAGAAGTACTTTGCACTTCGAAGGTGAAAGCACATACCATACCTACGGACACTGATTACCAACTGATTAAGTGCGGATTGCATAGCTTGGGCATTCTCGCACAGTAAGACAATATCATCCGCATACTCAAGGTCGAGAAGTCTTTCTCCAGGCAACAGATCCACACCACCAATACTTACATCCATCAGAGCTGTTTCCAGAATGTCATCGATGGCAAAGTTGAAGAGGAATGGTGAGATTGGGCAACCCTGCCTAACCCCACTGCTTGAATGGAATAGTGGAGAAAGGTGGTTGTATGCCCTCACTCTGCCTGAGGTGTTTGTATATAGGGCTTTTAGGATGTTAATAAACTTCTCAGGCACACCCTTCTTCAATAGACAATCCCAGAGAACAGTTCTGTCCAACGAATCGAAGGCGGCCCTGATATCAAGAAACACTACGATTGTTGGCCTTTGATAAGTATGGCGGTGTTCTAACACTTGGCGGAGGGTGAGAGAGTGAGGAGTCATCTATCCATCTCGAAATGCTCTCACATGGCCACGTGCATACAGCCACTGACAGGGAAGTTCTACTCACTGACTTCTCGTAGCATAACTGCATCTCCTTATGTTGTTCCACTGCCTTGTGGATAAGACCTTTAGGTCAAAGGCTCAGGGTGTGGCCCCCTAAGAAAATCACCTGCTACGGTTTGGGCACCCGGGCAGTATCACAACCCTCAAGCGAATCGAATGATTAGTGGCACATATCTGTTTGGTGCCTCCTTGTACTAATGTTTATATATATATATATATATATATATATATATATATATATATATATATATATATATATATATATATATAAATTTGACCTCGGAAACATAATGCACCAACAAGTAGTTACACTGAAACTTGGTAAATAAAATCCCAACAGTACTGAGAACTAGGACAAGTATGATATTGTCCACTGATCAATGATTAGTCAAAGTAACTAGAAATACGCTTGGACAGGCGAAACAATTATAAACAAATATTGACTCTAACCTAAAAAATGTCTCTGGTAATTCTATTATAGTAATCCAAGAAAAGTGGGTACTACAAGCATTAAAATGAACAAGTTGCATTACAATTAATGATAAGATAAAAATAAACAGTTCGAAAACATAGACGTCTTTTTTCCAGTCGTAGTGTGGTGCGCGCTACTTATATTGATATAAGTAGTTTATGACGCAAGTTAAAAACGTAACGTCTGGCAGCAGAAGATGGGGGAAGATGAAGAAAGGAAGAGCGGGAACACAATGGAATTCGTATGAAAACGCATGAACAATGAAATGTCAGACAATCGATTGATGTTTGCAACAGGAACAGTCCAGTTTGATATGATAGATTGATATTTTGCAAATTAACGATTTACTATATGGTTGTTAGATTTTACTAACTAGCTCTGTAATTTGTTATCGAATACATCCGATTGCCCCCATCGGTGTTCTTGTTCACTACAGTAGTAGTAATCAAACCATTACTAAAAGAATTATTATCTAACGACTTTAGATAATGATTATTTAAACAGGGATTTATTTATATTCGAAAGAGTGTTATACACAGAATAGACCAAAGACACTTTCTGTTAATTATACTGTTTTTTTTTCAACCAGATAATGATAACAAAACGAAATACAATAATTGTAACATTTGCTTACTTTATAAATAGATTTATTCTTGATAGCTGGTAAAGATATTTTTACACTGGGACTTATAATAGCTGATAGACGAGAGTGAAGTTTATCTTGATTAAACGGTAACTGACCGTAGACCATCATATAAAGGATTACACCTAATGACCAAATATCCGATTTACGTCCAACCTTTCATAGTAACAAAACAAACAAACTTCTGTTAAATATTTAAAAACACGAGAAATTATTTTTATTCATAATATGAAACTGTCCACAAAGACCCAGCTAAATTTATCCTTTGTCTTACATTCAGATCTCCAGTTTCTGAATTCCTCTACAAATTTTTGTTTTACTAATTTATGTATAATTCACTTTCAGTATGGGTGTTCGTGGAGATTGATGTGTTTTTACAGTTGGATCGATTTAAGCTATACTATCATCGAAAACCTGGAAGTATTTGACTGTCATTTAGTCCTAGTATTGGACTCCTCAGTAGTGACCATCCACGATCCCGCACGCAGGACCCGAAGTTCTAGTGAGAAGCCATGTCTAGTGGAGTTTAGTTAGTGCTTAGTGTGGGACAGTTATACAATATCACAGAACGGATTAAGGGATGAAATATAGCAAATAAAATGAAAGGTAAAACTTGAAATGAGATCGTGTGTGGAAATTATGCTCTTACATTCAACAATTACACGCTAAATGAACGGAAAACACTTGAAATAGCACACGTATTGAGCATTGAACGGGTGTGCTTTAAATTTACGGACACAATGTAGTGGCTTGGCTTCGTTAATCAATCACCTTGATAACCGTTATTATAAAAATACCCAATAGTGTTTGAAATCCGCATTCCGTCAATTGAAGAACATATGGAACTCAAAACAACTGTCAACCAATATCCAAGTCAAAATTTTCAATACGAACGTCAAGACAGTTCTACTGTACGGAGCTGAAACGTGGAGAACTACCACAACCATTATCAAAAAGGTACAAGTATTTATAAACAGTTGTCTACGCAAGATACTCAATGTTTGTTGGTCGGATACCATCAGCAACGGCCTACTGTGAGAGAACAAACCAACTTCCGGTTGAAAAGGATATTAGGAAAAGACGTTGGAAGTGAATAGGACACACGTTGAGGAAATCATCAAACTGCACAACAATACATGCGCTAACTTGGAATCCTGAAGGGAAACGAAAAAAAGAAAGGCCAAATAACACACAACGTCAGGAACTGGAAACAGACACGAAGATGATCAATAGCAACTGGAAAGGATTAACCGGAATAGAATTAGATGGAGAATCCTGGCGAGCGGATTATGCACCTCCATGAGGGGTAACAGGCGTAAGTAAGTACGCTGTCCTGCGGATTGAGTTTTACGAGCTTAGGTGAACATAAGGACAGGGTAATTATTGAAAATATTTCGATCTTATGTAATTTACTGGTACCATTCGTTTACACTAATACAATATGAAATATAATATGTCCCACGTTTCAGAAATACTAGAATCTTTTGGTTTATAATTCAGTTTCATAATGTTCTAACCAACGAAAAATTTGTTTTTACAGTGATAATACGACTAAAAAATGAGTTGAGGGGTGATGGACTGGTAATTAAAACACTTGGCGTTCAATAAGTAGGAGATCACTAGGTTCTATAACTAACCCTACATCATCTACTTGAGTCTGGACAAACGGGTAGTATCACTAGCTCACATAACTGTGAATAATAAGGATCAGAATCATTTAAAGTAGCGCAGAGCCATTCACGTTTGGTAATAATCTCAGATCATGAGATCAAAATTTATCTCACATGTTTTATTCCACAAATTTATTCTTTCTTCACAAACCACATTATATGTTTATTCTTTTTGTATTAACCCTTGAAAAACTACTACACTGGTACTTATTTTGAGCATTTGACTTTACTGTGTTGATGTGATGGTAATATGGAGCAATGCATATATAGATGCTTATAACTAACCGAGTAGCACAATAATGTGGCTAAGAGCCATGTATATTTGTACTCTTCGCTGATCGACAACTCAGCAGTAAAATTTCCAATATTCTATATTTACTTGACAGGTTTTATCATAAAATAAAAATTGTGAAAAAGAGAACACAAATGCAGAATGCAATCTATATCAAAAAAGCAAACTCTGATGATAGAAATAACTCTATGAAAATAAGCACCATGAAATAAATGCATTATTTGGAAACAACAAAAAACAACCTTAAAACGATTTTCCTGGTCAACTTCAGGACCCAAGAAAAACGACTGATTAAGGCCAGATGAGGATGAAGGAGTAGTAGCAGCAGCAGCCTCTTCCAACTGTTCTGGACTCATAAAAGATAATGTTCCCAACTTTAGCCAATGATTTACAGTTGTTGAATCATCTGGTAACAGACGACTAATCCCCAGATCAATAAGCTTTAACTGTCCATAGACTAGAACAAAGTTCTGTGGTTTTAAATCTAAGTGAACAATACCTAGAATGAGTAGCGAAAAAAATAATCAAGATAAAAAACACTTAACAGAAGTAATCATTATTTTGAATTTACACAAAATTATCCAGTTTCAAAAACTAAATAGAAATGAAACTAAGCAATGAATTGTTCATCCCAAAGAACTTATTACTATTGACTTTGTGTAACAGTGAATCAAAGGATATCACAACATAAAACTACTAATTTCCAAAGTTGGATAAATATTACTCTTAAAATAAAATTGTACATTTAGGTATTCACACGTATGGAAAATTACAGATTTTAGAAGTGAATCTATGAAATTATTGGTTGTAAACGGAGAGTAAGAGAAAAGTCTTAAACTTGGTTAGCTACTACTTAGTGAATTGGCTTGTATTTCTATAAACATATAACAAACGGTTGCTTTTTATTTCATTTTCAGCTACCTTTCAATTCGGTTTCATTTATTATATCTTTAGACACTAGTGAACTAAAGTCAATCAACTATAAATTTGTTCGGACTAGACTTTTCTCGATATTTTGTTTAGATCTAGTTAGATATTGTTATGCATATCCGCGATAATTCTAATCCGGTACATTTTCTCGTCATTACACATTCTGCCGAAAAAACTATATTGCAATAAGATATTAACAACAAAAATAAACTTACGACGATCATGAAGTGCTTTCACACACCGTAACATTTGATCCCAATAGAACACAATCCCAGATGAAATAATACCTGATGATGAACGAGACGATTTTTGTGCACCACCAGACCAAAAGCTAAGAATGACACTTTTCAAATCACAATCTCCTTTCTCCATAACAAGTATGAGATTTTCTGATGTACAGTGACTAAGCATTTTTGAAAAAGAAATTGTAAGCATTTTAAATATCAAGACAATAAATGTATGATCAGCTCATGTTAAAAAGATGAGAAAACATGGAGAATCTAACTTGAAAGTTCGCATAGGTTTGAGCATATTCTCTCTTTTCCAATAGTATGTAGTGAAGGGGAGTTAGAAAACAAAATGTAACAAAGACTGAATCCCTTAAATACAGTCCAAAACGAGCAAATTAATTTTAAAAGGGAACAAATAGCTCTTACGATTAATGCTCGGAAATTAATAGTAAGGTGAGGCACCACTATTTAGTTCCTAGAGCTTAAGATGGATCAAATATTTGAATTTCTCAAGCCAATGAGTAGTAAACTAAAATAAATAAATTCATTCACCAGGTACTTGGGTTTAAGGTGTACTCTAATTGTGAAGGCTAATGATATATCCCAGCTGCCCAAAACGGAGTGAAAATTTTGTAGGGCATGGCTACGAGATAGTTCATTAGGTTTCGTTTATCAATCACCGTTATTAAATAAATCCCAACGCTGTATGAGTTCAGAAGGCAATACGAAGTGGCAGCTACAAATAATATTATTGAATAGCACAGACAACAAAGTTACAAACACACTGAGACAACTGGAGCAGCGAGGCGAATGAGCGCGAGCAGGTGAATGCAGATGCGGATTCAGAGTCAAATCGAATCGACGCAAAACGAATCAAGCACACATATATATGGGAAAGAGAATGATTCATTGATCGATATTTAAGCTAGGGAGAGATATGTGCGTAGGCTGTCGCATGTGATCAAGCATACACGTTTACACAGACATGATGGTGATCACAATAATACGAAGAAATGGACAAATATAGACTGTTCGAATAACACTATCTATTAAATACGTTAATTAAAGGTCTTGACAAAGTTAACCGTAAACAAAATTAATTGTAGGAGCATAAGACTTAATAGCTAAAAGTTGAACGCCTTGACCAATAAATAAGTAAACCACAGGCCCAATAAAAGAAACGCCATAATATATATATATATATATATATATATATATATATATATATATGCCCCCAAATGCCCCGGTACGGCCGAGAGTGAGGAGAGTCCGCTCACCCTCTCCAAATGCTCTCACATGGCCACGCGTATATAGCCTCTGCCAGGGAAGTCCTACTCACTGCCTTCTCGTGGCAGGGTGTTGTTTACGAAAATGAGAGGACGAAAAGCGAATGTCCGGCGCTATAACCGGATCCAAAACCAATGGTGTACATGGGCTCCAGTATCCTGAAGGAACAAATGGTGTATGAACCAATCGTTGGTCACCGGCTTCCATGGGACTGCATCTCCCTACGATGCTCCACTGCCTTGTGGGTCAGACGTTCAGGTCGAAGGTTCGGGGTGTGACCCCCTAAGGAAACCACCTACTTCGGTTTGGGCATCCGGCCAGTATCACAGCCCCCACACAATTCAATTGAGATTCGTGTGGCGCATATGTATTTGGTGCCTCCTTGTACCAATAACTATGTGTTAAAATAAATTATATATATATATATATATATATATATATATATATATATATATATATATTCACAGAAGATGCACTTTACAAATAAGAATTTAATAAATTCGACTTTTTGATTGAAATATCTTGTTTTACTTTTAAGACATAAGAAAGTGATTTATAACTTACTAATCATATAGTCGGATAACTCTTTCAGAATTTATCAAACTTTTAAGCATCTCAATCTCATTTATATATGACTTAACTGTTTCTTGTGTAAGATTTTTCAAATCAACTTTTTTCACTGCCCATGGATGTAAATCGGAGTCCATAGCCCAATACACCTAGGAGTGAATGAAACAGAGATGATAATTATTCTTTGACAAATTTATAATAGTGAAGAATTCTGTTTTTCTTACATCCTTGCTTATATTGTAGTAAACGAAGACTTGGTTGGAGATAACCAATTTATTGTTTAGTACAAGATTACACTATCTTCGTGAAATATAAAAACAATACATTATATACATCATTTGCAAATCTTCCATCAGTTGTCTCTTACAAACTTTATAGTTCCCCCATTTCTGTTGTTGTTTTGATTGCTTTGAGTTTTATTCCCTATTCTCTTCATTTCAATCATATGCTTGCAGGCATCCCACTTCCAACTGGTGCTGTATACTACTTATATCTGCCAACAAAAGTAGTATACACCACAATATGATATTGATTAAGAACTAATAATATATAATATTTAGTAACAGAAATGGAGTAATATTTCAATGTGTGCCTCCCTTGATTAACTTCAGTGTATAGTTAGTTGATGCTGAAAAATATAGATTCTTACTAATTCCTGACATATTCTATCTTGACTACTCTCGTTGATGATAAGGAGGAAATAAAAAGTAGGATACGAATAGTATAAAGGAAATGTATATTTTATGTCTCCGTTCATGCAAACACACTATGATCATGAATAGATGAACGTGGCGTGATCTTTGACAAGTTGGACTTCAATGTCACTTAAATAGAATATAAGTCTTCTCACCTGGTTTATATACAAGCTTTAATCTAGAGGAAGTGTTAGATCTATCAGCAAACCATGACAGAATAGATATCAATCATGAACTCCGTGATTGAGCTATTTGAAAGAAAAGTACATATAAATAAGATAGATAAATGTTGGATCAACTACTTACCACTGATGAACCTCCCCGTCCCAATTCATTAATTAATTGATACTTTTTACCATTAACCATAATAAATTGTTCACTTTGATCGACCAGCTCAGTTTGCACACCGACAGAAATCAATTCCTTATCCTGAATAATAAATTGAGGTGATTAAAAGACAAAAGCGTTGAGTCGCTACCAGGTGTTTAAGTGGAAAAAACATTACATAAATAACGTAACTACAATGGATCTATCTACTTAAACGTATCGCAGAAACGCAGAAAACAGTTCTCAAAAAGCTGCGGTTACACAACTTCTAAGTATATCGCCTAAATATTTGGTCAAATGAAATTTTTGTACTCTATAAAACGAACTGAAGACCAGAGAGTATTGGACAGTAACATTAATGTATAGCGATGACCTTAAGAAGGATCGAGCCTATGACGGCAAGTTTCTTGCATGATTACTGAGCAACAGTACTTAGACTAAATCACTTAATATATTCACAGAGATCAGTCTCAATAAAAATTATGAAGCGACGACAGTTTTTGTTAAGGCTGATAAGTGACTGTATGGACACAATAGTTCAGTGCATAATTAATTGCTGTTTGAAACGAAAGGCAATGTGTTCAAATTTCAGTGTGAACACCGATACTGAAATACAGATACACCCAGCTAACGAGTCTCAAGTATAACGAAAGGTGTGTCATGAATTCCACTGTTGACCACTACTCAACTTTACTGAGGTGTTGAGACTAAATGTCAATATCGAGGCTATCCGCTCAACGTGAACATAAGCCAAAAAGACTAACGGATTTCAGCCCGCAACATAAACAAATTACAAACCCGTACAAATATAATGATACAGATTCCCTAGATTTCTTTGTAATCTAAAAACTTCTAAAATATAGTTTGTGATACATCTAATACGAATAAGTATGCGGAAAGTAATTGTCAATCATGTAACAAAGAGAAGTGAAGCTTACTATCATAGCATATGATATACGAAAAACTATGTATCTTAGAAAAATAGGTAAGTAAAAAGCAATAAAAAATCATTGAAAAACTACGAGGACACCAATGCTTTTCAGACTTTCAAGCTGTATAAAACTATAACATTATGAATTTAGAAAATACGTAATTTTAAATGTCTGATTAAGTGTTTAATTAAGGTGCTTGAAAGAGGTAAAATGTTAAGTTTACATATTTCCAATCTGCTAAGATAAATAATATTTTTCTAAATTGACATACAGCCAATCAGTCAGTCATAAGCAACGTAGAACTTGGCATATAGACATATCCGTTCAAGCTGCCACATCATATAAACATAACGAGATGAGATCATCAAGGCAAGTACCAAAAACCTACAAGTAGTAACAGAGTCAGTGGTAGTAAAAAACAGTAGGCAAGGACGAAGTGGTCCATGGAGGATAAGCTCATAGAATAAGAAATATAAAATAATCTTAAAACTTTATATCTGAGGGAATATTAAGAAGGAATGCCTCAGAGACATTGCAAGTGATTCTGAGTAAAGCCACTGTAACCTGTGTTATATTTCTCTCTCTTACGGTTATAACCCAGCTATTCATATTGCTTAGTATTCCCGGACACCAATTCGCTCGACAAGTCCCCAAATCAGAACACGGTTGAACAGGAAAGAGATTGTATTCCAAATAACAAGGTTAGATGGAAGAAAGAAGCACAATAGGAAAAACGTTAGTATATTTATAGTATTTACATGAGAAGATTCCAGAGTATTCTCCAGGCATCGGCTAGCTCTGATTGGATAAGAATTAGCCAATCAGCCAGCGCCAACGCAAGCGTGCAATGAGTATGATTTAATCCAATCTATGTCCCGCTAACAACCTGTTAGCTGCCGCCTACTAACACATCTCAGTTCAATAGTCAATGATTTCATGGATTGATGCCATATTTTGGTTTGGTTACCCCCTAGCTTTCTTCCAACTTGCGCCTACATCAAGAAAAATAGCGAATCACAAAACGTATATAACAATTAAGACTATACACGGTTAAACATGCTATTAGTTTATACATCCTACACACATTTTCCGTATTATACTAAGCATAAAATAAGAAGAAAACATACCGAATTAAACGGAAATACCTTTTCGCAACTTCCATTCAATTTAATCGAACCAACAATGGTGGATAGTTCAGGCTGTTGTAATGATTCCATATGTGGATTACTTGTGACTGAAACAGATAGTATGGAGAGAGAGAGAGAGAAGGAAAGAGAAAAGATTAGGTTATGAATAAAAGAAAATAAACAGTGACATTCAAGGTATAAAGGACTATATTAAGAGCAGAAATTATATTTGAAACAGTAACCAAAATTAAGTGTAGCTAAGATGGATCAACCAATGATATATATGTAACGGAAGATTAGTGCTATTAGTTTAAAATAAGAAAAATAACCATACGAGTGAATTCGTCAACAGAAAAATTCAACAAAATAACACATACAGTGGAGGATAATGTTAGAAACCTCGGTGCATACATATCATCGAGAACATATGGCACAACCATAACTGTAAAATCTAATTTCTTCATGAACAAATAAAAAGTGGATGTATTCGGAACATTGGTAATAAATCTTAATTCCAGGTTTCTGTCGTCATTGATCTCTTTATCAATTTTAAAAGTTGAGTATTACAGAGTAGACGATGTTTGTGTTATGATTTATGACTCTGTTAATTAATCAGAATATCGACTTCTATGAATTTGTCCGTGTTAAACCAACGTCACGCCAACAAGCACTAGCGAACTTGAGTCAACTTGGAATCTTTATTGGTCCTCGATATTAGTAGCTTATCGCCTAGACATGCCCGTTGAGTTCAATATCCACCTTCCCCGCCGTATGAATTGTATGTTTCAGACATACGTGGTTTATATACAGGCAGAACAGACCGCATCATGCCATAAAATGAAAAATATAAATTTTATAAAATCAAGCAAAAGGTGACCGTGAGTATAGAACACTTTGACTAATAGGTTGGGAATAAATCACAAACACTAAATCGTATAATAGTAGCCAATGAGTCAAATGAAGGCTTGTGACAAAAGAAGCATGAACACATATATGATCCATTGACTTAACAACTATCCAATAAGAATATATATAACAGTTCCTAAGCAATTCCTAGCAGTTACCATTCGCCCGGACATAACAGTTTGTCACACAAACTACATTATCGATTGCTAATTTAATTGATTACTTGATGGGGTTTTAAGGGGATTGCTTTAATTTGTTAATCATTTGCTACAAGACCTGACGGTCTTAGGTCCCATCTTTGGGGGAATTGTGGGTGTACACTGTCCAGGTGTATCATACTAGGATGAGATGGTTATGAAATGCTCCTTAGTTTTCAATGGTACATCAACTGTATTATATAACGAATAAAATACACCAATTGATTAGTGCCATCTTGATTTATTTTCATTAAGGTCTTGAAAAACCTGCTTTCACTGAAATTTGTACAGCAGACTAGGGCACGTAAGAAATGAAACACTTGTATCACGTTATTTTAATCGATATGAGAAAAATCAATTCGACGATGGATTTATAGAAGTGAGCTCAGACTAAGGCACCTGTGGACATCCATAGCACACCTCAGCTGCCACCGAATTTATTAATAATTACTAGGAAAACCAAATGAAAACTTTTAAAAGTGGACGAAAACGCCAAATATATTTTAGATTACAGTTACGATAACTACACAAAATTTGCTAATCTGATTTCACAAGCAAGAAATTGATCAGCTACTTTTTAGTAGTGAAACATGAACCTATTGTCGTTATATTTGCTTAGTTTAGTATAAAAAAGCATGATGAAAATATATATTCAAGTGTCGAAACTTTCTTTGTCAGTCTGGCAGGTTGGTTAATGAAATAGTGTCTTCACCGATTTTGATTTTTGGAGGACCAAGTATGTCCAACTTCAAAAGGTGATGTTTGCTGAAGTAGGATTGGGTTGGCAGAAAGCTAAGGGCGACGAAACCAAAACGTGACATCAGATCATGAAGCTACGGACTGCTGGACAGAACACCTGACTGGGGGTGGCGTACTTATTGTAACTCATGGTTTACAAAATAACTCTTGACTTCGCCCTGAATCCCATCTAGTAAAGCCAGGTACAATCTGTAATTTGGCTTACACATTGTCATATTTTCTCTCGTGCGATTTCGAAGATTTTAAGGATCAAATATAAACAATTTTTAATGGGTTTATAATAAGGTCCAAGTTACTGTATACAGCTCTCTCAATTTCGTGCCAAAAATTTAAGAAGCACTATCATAACTCTGATTTCTTTATTGAGGAACATCAGTATAGTATAATATTACTTCTCGTCCTTTTTTTCCACGAATTTTTTTATTCCCAATTCATATAGTCCATGCCTAGTGATTTCTAATACCTTTCATGCTGTTACCACTCTGACTATTCTAGTAATTGGGTTGAAAACGTTATACTGATGTGGTAACTTGAACAGACGAGTGTGCCAGGTCCTAAGTTATATACGAGTGGCTGACCGACATAAGAATGTAACGCCAAAACGAGAAGCTGAGTAACCTCAACTAAGCTGTGTAAAATACAAAACACTGGCTGGATCGTCAAATCCTAAATTGTGAAGTTTGTTTGATTTACAGAATGTGATTTATGGGCCCGACCTGAAACCTGATGACCAAAAAAGTAAAGGAGTACAAGAATAAAAGAATAATTTACCTGAATTAACTGACAATTCTTCTGGAAGCCCTGGGGATTTGAGGAACCGGGAAAAATTATATGAATCCTGAAAAATTAAGGGAAACATTTTTCACACGTTTTCTGAAAAATAAGCCCCAGATGTTTGTTACTCATCATGAACATACAAGTTCGCCTTGCTTTAGTGTCAGACCCTGAATATGAAACAGAACATTAAAAAATTCTATAAAAACTGACGACAAGTTGATATCTGGTTTCACGGGGTTTCGTTAAACCACAGATTTATCATTCACACACGCAAAGACATGGTAAAACAAAACATTAGTCAAAATAGACATGATTTTGGGAGAATCTAACGAAATAACTTCGATGTCGAAAATTGATAGGTTGTTTTTAAACTTACTAATTTCTTATACGAATATTCGTCGATATTAGAACAAACAGTTTGATAAAAATAGGCTGATATCACCCTGAAGAAGTTCAGACAAGTTTGCTGGATGAAACGTTGGGATTACTTAAAATTCAATCAGAGATTATTTCAAATATAATTTTCACGTATAATGTCTTTACTAATTTCTATCTATTAGTATTAGATATATTTCAGAGTAAAATATAGTGGGAATCAATTATTGCTTCCTTAATTGGAATATAGGGGAAATAAGGTTTGGGACCTTCTTTAATGAACCTTATATGATTATTAATCGCCATGGCGCAGCTAGTGGTAACCCAACTTTCTTACATAGTTATTACTAATGAACGTGTCAGTTTAATTGATTCATTAGATATACATACAAGAACATTGTTATTCAAGTTATCATTCAATTCATTTAATTATTGAAAATCGACATTGAAAATAAAAACCATTAAAAAAATAAAATCTATATTTATTTGGTCAAGTACATCTTATAACCTACCTTGACTGGGCCAATTATTTGTACTGATTCAACTGGATTACAATGACTAGGAAAGTTTGGTGAATTTCCATTCGGTTCAAAATTGATATCTATCACAGACTGAGAACGTTCTCCTGTGTGACTAGAATAAATTTACGAAGCAAAGTATTTCAATGATCAAAACATTTCTACAGGCTTAAAAGAAATCTATAAAACTAAAAAAATCCATTAGATGCTGCTCCACTGATATTCTTAAAATGAAATATGAATTATCCTGTATTTAAGTATCCATTCGGAAAAACATCGAATGTGCACATGTACGAACCAATCAGTCTAAAGTCTAACCACCGACTCAGAATTTGTGGACTTGATTAATTTTCTGACTCGATATAATTGAGATATAAACTAGCAACTCTGGTAAAATGACCTTATACACGTTTTCAACTGAAAGGAATCACGAACTGCAAATATATAATAGGAAGTTGTATTCGGCTGACAGGAACTTTGCAACAACTATAGTGATTTCTAATATATAGGGTTAAATCAACCAGTCAGTTATAATCAACGTAGAACCAGGCATACTATATTATTATGGCTGGATGAATACTAAGAGAAATCAAAATGATGTGGTAGAAATGGTAATGAGAAAAATTGAACATTGGGGATATCCTTTGAAAAGAAAATGGAAAGGTAAATATGGGAAAATACTGGAATTGCAAATGAGGAGGAAGATAGGAAGTGAATGCACTGTGCCGCAGTTAATCATGCTGAAACATGTTACCCAAAAACATAAGGCTTAAACAATACTGAAGAGACCGAAAACAATGATTGGTGCAGAATGATATGAATTCACTTCATTTTGTTAGATTATCATCAGCTGCATACAACCTATATTATTATAGATATTGACATACTTATAAATACAAGGGTGATTAGAGATGAATATGTTTATTAAAGTGAAGCGAAAATTCCAATAGAGTTTATAAGGTCATAAAAAATCTTTTAAGATAAATAAGTAAAGTGTGAAGGGGAAGGTATCAGAACACCAAACTAGTAATTAGGATCCATAACGTTAACAAACACTAGACGATTGTGTAATAAGGTAACCGTAAACATATTAATTGTAATAAAGATTAAAACAAGTCAGTTCGAATGAAAATTACGAATTAAAGAAAAATGACAATGATGTATTCAAAACTTGAAAGAGTTGAAATAATGAATAATGCAATAAAAAAGATGTAATGTTACCAGGGCAAAGAAAGACTTATTACTGTTCCTTTTTGGACACAGATCTGGTTTATGACGTCAAGTTCTTTTAAAAGGCAGGTATCACAAAAAATATAATTCTGATCACTTATACGTGATTTTACAAATTACTACAGCTTAGTAACTAAGTGAATAAACTAGTATACGACTTTAAACTAGAGGTATTACCTGAAAAACTAAATGAAAATAGGTGAGGATGAGTTCAAACACAGATCATTAGTTCATAGAAAATGTTAAAACAGATAAGCCACTGTTGTACACACCACAAAGTATCAAGACGAGATTCTATGACTTCAACGTTTTTAGAAAAATAGACAGCAACTATACTAAAGTAGATAAATACTTTGATGTGGTACAACTTATGTTGACAGAAATCGAATAAGTTGGTTAGTACTAGATTATTCCCTAGTTTTATTATTTATTATTTGTTTGAACACATAAATATTGGTACAGGGGGGCACCAAATATATATGCGCCACCCAAAACAATGATAATTTGAAGAGAAGGAGAAAAGAGAAAAAAAAGAAGAAAAAAAAGTAATAGACGTGGGGAATTATAAAAAAAAAGGAAGAGAGAGAGAACAATGGTGGGGGAAACGGAAAGGTACAATCAGAAGAGATCTTTCAGTTAAGGAAGATACAACTACTTTTTATGAAGAAAGTAAAAGAAGGTTACAGCACGATCGCCACTGGCTTCTATTCTGAGCCATATCTGATAACGTCTCTAGCCACTGCGTTACACCGTCTCTCGGACCCCAACCAGGGAGTCGTGAAGGACCAACAGAAGCCAGCCCTTTGCAGCTTTCTTTCATACCACGACACCATGTCATATACTGACCACCTCTCCGCTTTTTCCAACCAGTCCCAGAGTCGGCAAATAATGCACGACGTGGAATTCTCTGGGACGACATTCGTAAAACATGTCCAAGCCACCGAAGTCGGTGTTTCAAGATGGTGACACCAATTTCATTATCGTCTCTGTGACCGAACACTCTATGCCGAACCTCTGCATTACTGACATGGTGTTGCCACTGGATGCCAGCAATCCTTCGGAGACAACGATGATCGAACACAGAGAGTCGTCTAACATCCTCAACTCGGAGAGGCCAGGTTTCACAAGCATAGAGCAAAACTGCTCTCACCGTCGCGTTGTAGATCCGACCTTTTACAGCCAGACTAACATCACGAAGGCGCCAAAGATGTCCCAGATTGGAATAAGCCGCTCTGGCTTTCACTATACGTGCATTGATCTCATCACTCACACCACCACCAGCACTTATGCAGCTACCTAGATACACGAACTTCTCGACTACTTCAATCTGCTCACCATCCAGAGTGAGTACAGGATTAGAATCCTGCCAGTCTTGTAGAAGTACTTTGCACTTCGAAGGTGAAAGCACATACCATACCTACGGACACTGATTACCAACTGATTAAGTGCGGATTGCATAGCTTGGGCATTCTCGCACAGTAAGACAATATCATCCGCATACTCAAGGTCGAGAAGTCTTTCTCCAGGCAACAGATCCACACCACCATTACTTACATCCATCAGAGCTGTTTCCAGAATGTCATCGATGGCAAAGTTGAAGAGGAATGGTGAGATTGGGCAACCCTGCCTAACCCCACTGCTCGAATGGAATAGTGGAGAAAGGTGGTTGTATGCCCTCACTCTGCCTGAGGTGTTTGTGTATAAAGCTTTTAGGATGTTAATAAACTTCTCAGGCACACCCTTCTTCAATAGACAATCCCAGAGAACAGTTCTGTCCAACGAATCGAAGGCGGCCCTGATATCAAGAAACACTACGATTGTTGGCCTTTGAGAAGTATGGCGGTGTTCTAACACTTGGCGGAGGGTGAAGATATGATCAATACATCCTCGACCAGAACGAAACCCAGCCTGCTCCTCGCGAGTCAATCCTTCTCGGGTTCTGAACAACCTACGAAGTATGACGGAAGCCAATAGCTTGGACACAATCGGAAGTAGACTTATCCCCCGATAGTTGTTACAGGAACAACGTGAACCCTTATTAAAGATAGGGACAACTATCGACTCATTCCATGACGTTGGTACACTCTCTAGTTCCCAGATCTTTGTAAACAACGTCGTCAGTCCCTTAGTCAGAAAGTCACCACCATCTTTAAAAAGAGCCGGAGGTAAGTCATCTGGGCCCGGTGATTTGTAACGTTTCAAGAGTTGGAGTTCCTTGCGGACTTCCGCCTCATTTGGTGGATCAGTCGTCACCGGCCATGGAGGGCAGGACAGTCTGACCGATGTTGCCGGAGCAGCAGGCCAGTTGAACTGCCCTTCGAAAAATTATGCCCATCGTCCAAGACGTCGATGGATGTTAGTGATTGGCGTTCCGTCATCCTCGAAGATTGTTTCGCTCACACCAAACTTCTTGCTGCCAGTGGCTCGGATGAGTTGGAAGAGCTTCCGGTAATTACCAGATGTAGCTGCTGCTTCCAACTCACTGGCACGCTCCGACCACCAGGCTTCTCGGTCCTTACGCAAGCTTTGCCCGATTTCATTACGTAACATCCTTCGTCTGTGGTCAAACTCACGGTCACCCGGAGCAGACCGACGGGCTTCAATCAGTTGTAAGGAACCAGAAGAAACCCAGTGCTTGTAAGCGGGACGTTTCGCAGACCCACAACAGACTTGACCCGCCATTTTCATGGCGTCGTGCAATTGCAACCAATGCTCATCTATACTTTTCGGTGAAATGCTAGCTAGCCTAGAAGCTAGCTCGGTTCGGTACTTACTAGCAACAGAAGTTGCAGCCAGCTTGCTAACATCAATCCTTTGGTGGCGGTCACTTCGTTGTCCACTGAAAAGTAAGGTAAGATTGGCGCAGACCAGAGCATGATCAGATTCCAGATAGGTACTCCAAAAGGAGCGGCAGTCTTGTAAACAACCACGCCAGCGGTAGCTGATCGCGATGTGATCAATCTGAGTCCAGGCTTGAGATGCAGAAGGGGGACGCCAGGTGGCACATCGGCGATGACTGTGCCGAAAGTTAGTGCTAGCCAGAAACAGGTTGTGGTCTGTGCACATTTGCAGTATACGGTCCCCGTTATCTGTCCTGCGACCAACAAGTCCCCATCGGCCACCTAAACGACTCTCTTCTGTGCCTAGACGCCCGACCTGAGCATTCAAGTCTCCAGCTAGTACTACAATATCTGTCGAACGCACTTTCTGGAGAAGAACAGTTAGCTGATGGTAGAACTCGTCCTTGATTGCATCCGGGCTGCAATCTGTCGGGGCATAGGCGATGACGAAAAGACATCGTTTCTCACGCCGATTTCTTCTCACTTTGATGGAACTTTCTAATCTAACAGCACATAACCGACTGTTAATGGGGATCCAGTCAACTAGTGCTGCCTCAGCTCTTGCGCTTAGTGCGACACCAACGCCAGCAAGACCAGACGAAGATGCCACAGGGTCCCCGGATAAACGCACATAAAACAAGCTTTTTGAAGTGACAGATGGAGAGCGAACTTGTAGTACTTCACCAGAGTCTTGAATACGGGTCTCGGATAGACAACACACATCAATATTAAGACTTTCCAAAGACATAGCCAGCCCTATCTGTTGTCCGACCTGCATAAGTGTGCGAACGTTGAAGGCAGCCAGTTTGAATGGTGTACGTGGTTTCAGAAAAACTGCTTCAGTACTCATATTCGGTAGTAACATACAATTTTCAACCAGGAAGTGACTCGAGAACGTTTAGATAAAGCTGAATTTTCACCATAGGCGAGCTGCTGTCTGAGTCGAAGCGGATACAAAAAGTAGAAATAGGAGATAGTGAATAAATGACGTAGTAAATAATAATAATAATAACAATAATAATAATAGTAATAATAATAATAATAATAATAATAATAATAATAATACCAGTCATTTCAATGTTAGTTGGAGAGAAACGAATACTTTCTATAAGCATATAGTTCATCATAGTTTTAGTGAGTGGGCTGGGATACTGCCCGGGTGCCCAGACCGAAGCAGGTGGTTTTCTTAGGGGGCCACACCCCGAGCCTTTGACCTAAAGGTCTAGTCCACAAGGCAGTGGAGCATCGTGAGGAGATGCAGTCCCATGGAAGCCGGTGACCAACGATTGGTTCATACGCCATTTGTTCCCGCAGGATACTGGAGCCCATGTGCACCATAGAATTGGGATCCGGTTATAGCGCCGGACGTTCGCTTTTCGTCCTCTCATTTTCGTAAACAACACCCCCGCCACGAGAAGGCAGTGAGTAGGACTTCCCTGGCAGAGGCTGTATACGCGTGGCCGTGTGAGAGTATTTCGAGAGGGAGGGCGAACCCTCCCCGCTCTCGGCCATACCAGGGCATTTGGGGGCTATTCCCTAGTATATACAAGTCACAAATAAAGTGATTAAGTGCGAGGCCCTTTATTAACATATCGACTATGATTATTTTTGTGGCGAAGCTCAGGCCACATTTACGACCGAGACATTGAGACTACTTAACCTCCGATGCTGAGATCTTTACGAATATAATTTACCCAATGTCTTAAGCCTGATAAAAATCTACGACTTCCCCGCTTAATATTTCAGAAACAACTTGCTATGTATTAATGTGGCTAGAATTTGATTTCTTCTTAAAAACCTCTTTTACGAATTATCTGATCAAAAAATACAGGAAACTAATTTGCACAGAAGGATTGATATTACGATAGTATTCACTAGAAGGATGAGCTTGGTACCACACATGTGTCATAATATGGAATGTTCAACTTTATCGTAGATGTGCTTTTAGAGATGACACTTTCCTCATCTAAATTTCCAAGGGTTGAACTTCTACCGGGAGATTCACTTGTTGACTTACAATATGCCGATGACATAGTTCTATTTGGCGAAGACGCTGACAAAATACAGTCTTCTGACCACTCTAAGCAACAATGCAAGCATGTTCGGCATGCAATTCCCTCCCTCGAAATGCAATATGTTACTTCAGGATTGGGTGGCATCGTCACCCGAACCGATGATAGGGAGTAAAGTAGTTGAGCGTGTCGACCGCTTCACTTATCTTGGGAGTCTCATCAGCCCTTGTGGTCTGGTGTGTAACAAAATCTCGACACGGATACAGAAGGCTCGACTAGCTTTCGCCAACTTGCGTCACTTATGGCGTAGGCGAGATGCCTGTCTACCAACCGAAGGACGAGTTCACTGTGCAGCAGTTCGTTCCGTCCTACTTTATTGCAGTGAAATATGGCCGGTAAGAGTAGAGGATATTTGTAGGTCACTGGTATTCGATCATAGGTGTCTTCGAAACATTGCTCGCATATCCTGGGACCACCGAGTAAGTAATACAGTTGTTAGGAAACAGGTACTAGGTAAGGATGGCAAATCAATTGAAGTAGTGAAACTTCATCAGTTGAGATGGCTGGGACACGTGTTATGTATACCCGACCACCGACTGCCACGACGTGCGATGTTTTATGGTGTAGGAGTAGGTTGGAAGAAACTTAGGGGCGAACAGACCAAAACATGGCACAAATCCATGAAGTCATTGACAAGTAGACTGAGTCATGTTGGTAGGTGTAAACTATCTGGTTGGGATCCGCGAGACGATAGCAACCGATGGTTAGAGACCTTGAATAACATGGCTCAAAATCGTTTGCAATGGCGCAGGTGCATCCACTTTTTGTGTTCTCCGAGATTCTAATCCCCTGAATTCTTCATGTCCCCTATTTTTTCTCTTTCCAAATTTATTTCACTTGGTTGTACTCCTTGAATAAATTCTTCAAAGCCTAATGTTTCCGATTACTACTTATACTCTTACTACCTGTACCATTACGGGATTTGAATCTCTGTGTTAGCTAATGTGGTATGGAAACTCGGACTGATGTACGTACGTACGAAGTTCTACGTTGTTAATGACTGATATGGAATGTTTAGAATTCCTAAACTGGTTAACATAGACTTACTCATTTGGACAAGTAAAATCCAGAACTGAAGAAACTCCACTTGAACTTGCCTGAGAACAATTTATATCTAGTTGAAAAAATCAATTATTATCTAACATAAAAATCTCACCTTGAAAATCAAAGTCTGGTTTGTAATAAAATGGTCCTAATAACGATTTGAAATCATCGTCCGTATCCAGCATACTTTCGGCTTTACACAACAATTCCACCCCACATGTGTCTACACACTTTTTCGTAGAGTTTAAAAGACTTTTAGCTCTACTTTTATCTCCTGGAAATTTCAATGAGCTAATAATAATAAGATGCTTACCTTGTTTAGAATAATAATAAGCGACAGCCGCAATCAACTGTGGATTTCGACGTCCATTTATAGAACATAAGCTTAGAAGTACAGGACCACAGTCCGAATTCCTAAGTTTAAATTATAACCAGAATAAATAACTTACTCATATGATGCTAAAACTGCTCTTCTGATAAAAATGGTAAGATATATATCATCTGACCAATTCACCTCTAATGACTAGCATAAAAACGTATACATATTGTTGATATATTAACTTACATCTATAGCACTTTCATATAAATTTAAAAGTATGTTAGTCGCTGTTGACTCTCGATCCAATGATCTAACTTTTCTTTCCATATGATTAAGAAAACTAAGCCAATCATTACAAGATTTTATATTTTTAGGGTCTTTAAAAGAAGGAAATGAAAATCAGCAACTTACAAGCCTTGACAATTGCTATCTGCAAATCCCGCGATACATTTGGAAGTAGCATCATACGCTAATTGATTTGTTACTGTAGTGAACGGAGTGAAAAAAGTGTTTATTTTTAATTTAGACCTGTAATAAGAAATTTAACGTGTGATCCCAAAGGAAAAAAATATATTATAAAAGTTTCTTTATCGATCGAGTACTTGAGCAGTCATTCAAGAAGTGTGACTAGGTTGGAGTAGTCAAACTAAATTAGAAGAGTAAGAAATCGAAAGGACTAATATCATAAAAAAATATAATACTAGTGTATATGATATACCAGGTGAACTTGGACAAAGTTGCCTGCACCTTATGACATAGCTCAAAAAATAGTCAACGATACGACAGACTGATGGCACTTCGGTTTGGTCATCTATAACAGTCTTCCAATATAATTCTGCGTCGCCAGTACATTGGAGTATATAATGGCTAAGCATGCGCAACAAATGCGCAAAGACCTAAATATGAGTTGCTTACAACACATTGAGAGGATAGTATTAAAGGCGTATTAATGTTACATTATTTAACAATGGTTTTACATTGCATTCGAAAAAAGTTACCGTATGGAATAAGACAAACAACTTTTGTGAATGAAGAGCGTTATCTCTTTTGTGTCAAGTCTGAGACGATAATGGAAACGTTAAGTTTAGCAAAATTAAACTATGATAATCAAATTGATAACTCAGTAGAACATAAAGTCTAAAATATCATAAGAAAATAGTACGAGAGATTCCAAATGAGATCACAAAGGGGAAAATAAATTGGCGGTGACGTTGTAAGTGATAGAATGGAGCTACGACATCACAGAGAGCATGGGCACTACTCGGACAGCAAGACCAAGATCAGAAACATAACGCACATGGTGGGACGAAAGCATATGTACGGACTTGAGCGATTCTACAAGCAGAATGCCAAATGATCGTTGGATTCGAAACGGATAGATGTTAAGGTTAGGAGTGAGGGAATAAAACTACGTTTAGTGTTTTAATCACGAACTGACATTACATCTAATAAAAGAATACTTTGTAGCCATATTAGTTTCTTTTTTGAGTAGATCTTGTAAGGCTGGGAACATGTTGTTGAGAGCTAGCTTGAATTCGTTGTTTGTCCATATCTCGAAAGAAGGCCGTATTAAACCTTTGTAACAGTGTTTCTCCGATTGTCCAGTGCTTCTTTAGCTTTAATTTCATCTTGGCCACAACCAAGTGGTGATCTGAAGCTATGTCCTCTCCTCTCTTGGTTCTCACGTCCTCCATTGACCTTCCGGATATTTTTAGTGATAAAATATGATCTATTTGGTTCTCCGTAGTGTAATACAGTGAGATCCATATAGCTTTGTGTATGCGTTTGTGGAGGAATATAGTGCTACCTATAAAAATTTTCTTGAAAGCACACAGATTTGCAAATCTCTCGCCATCCTCGTTCTTTCCTCCCAGCCCATGTCGTCCCGTGATATCTTCATACTTTGTGTTGTCTATTCATACTTTGGAGGTTAGATCTCCCATCAGGATGGTCAGACCCTTTCCTGGGCATTTCTCTACGATCGACTGCAGCCTCTCATAAAACTGGTTTTTATCGTCTTCATTGCTATTATTGTTAGTGGTATAACGGATAGTTTACATTATCTTTTTTCCTCGTATATGTACGTTACAATAATACGTTAATAAACACATACCAAAACCAGGATTCGCGAGTCAAAATACAGGACCAGATTAAAACTAGGGAATACCTTATTCAATACAATGACAAGCGGTCATACACAGTGAGTTCCGAGTGGAAATCCATGATAAAAGGAAAATCACATATTTAAAGGCTGTATGTTGTGGCTGTTTGTCTATGTTCAACGACCAACCCTAACTATACTTTCACTACCGCAGATCGGTTAGGTGCATCGGATTGGGTAACATCCACTGTGATCCCCTCTGTTTTGACGGGTTTCGATGACCCTGGATTCATGAGATTCCTAACCTATACGTGTTCGTGCTTCTTTCGACAGCATCGGTACAACTTCTCATGTGTGAGAAGCATTTTCTTCTTCATGACCAGAGTACAACAGCATTTCCCGAATATATCCTTTTCTGTCCGGCTTGGGTCCAATGGGTTTCACTTAATCCGAGCATCGCCAATTTGTATCTCCTCATATCCGTAACTATTCGATTAGTCCGCCCGATCTCCCACGATGTCCGGACATTCCACGTGCCTACATTAAATATCGCTCTATTTGTCAGAAGGGGCATAAGCCTCGTGACTTCCGAAGAATTTCGGCCTTCACCATGAGGTGTCGTAATTTTTTTAGTGAAAACCCTTAAACCCCTATGGTCGAGTTTAAATGGTTTAAACTGTAATTTTCCGCCCGTAAACATAGGTTTAATACTAGATATAAGCCCGGGCAAAAAAGGGTTGGGCATAGGATTAGCAACCCAGGCAGTAGAAAGCAACCTCGATAAAAAGCGTTTGAGTACCGCTTAGAAAACCTATATTTAAAGACCTTAAGAAAAGCAGATAATTGATATAGGCGAAAATTTCAGTGGAAAACAAGGGACCATCGCTTAAAAGTTCCGAAAGTAGGCGAACTAACATGAATCGGAAAACATGTATGAAAAAAACGAATTTAAGGACCAATAAATAATATTTGAGGATTTAGGAAAACCTTTGACATTGGGGGTGAAAGTAAATGAGATTGATTCATATACGGGCTAGTCATTCTAAACGAGTCATTAACCTGTCAGAGAATTTGGAAAACTATATACGACCCAAATTAGATTGATTCAGGTTAGGCCTAGTTATCCATAACTTTTCCAACCGGACTTTAATCCTAAGACATAATGTCCGACCTCGGTAGTACCTATTTGGGAAGTCGATCATAAGAGAACCAAACGATGAAAACATCAACGACCGATTATTTTCAATCTACAAGTAGTCCTCACCAAAAGTAATAGTGGAGTAATGTGCTAATAACCAATATATTCGCTATATTCCGGAGCAAAATATAGTATAATAAGGTGAGTAACGACTCTGAGATGCCCAATATAAGGGTTTGTTTAGTTGAGATCTGAAGATTAATGAATTGGTTAACTTCGTCGACAATCTCACACCCGTTAATAAGGTTGTAAATATATACTAACCTTCAAAATAATAACTTACAACACACAAGTAAAGAACGCTAACCATCAAGTTTTGGAGCTATGCTTTTACAAGGGATTTTATCATAATCGTAGAATAACAATATCCTAAGTAATAACATTCAAAAAAAAAATCTAAATGTGATATCATTTTCAGATGTGGAGTAATGTGCTAATAACCAATAATCGCTATATTCCGGAGCAAAATATAGTATAATAAGGTGAGTAACGACTCTGAGATGCCCAATATAAGGGTTTGTTTAGTTGAGATCTGAAGATTAATGAATTGGTTAACTTCGTCGACAATCTCACACCCGTTAATAAGGTTGTAAATATATACTAACCTTCAAAATAATAACTTACAACACACAAGTAAAGAACGCTAACCATCAAGTTTTGGAGCTATGCTTTTACAAGGGATTTTATCATAATCGTAGAATAACAATATCCTAAGTAATAACATTCAAAAAAAAAATCTAAATGTGATATCATTTTCAGATGTTTGGAGCCCACCAAGGCGATTGTCAATAACAAACATTATTGATGAAAAACTGATTCTTGTCTGCTTAAATGACAGTTTCGCAGATGTTTTAACACGAAAGTGTGTGGAATTACAGCGATTTATAGTATTATAAGTTATTATAAGTTAAAAACTTCTATCAGTATCGGTAGTTTTCGAGAAGACTGTTGTAATAATGTGTGCGTATTAACCTACATTTCCTGACAAATACAAACCTACCGTCTCAATTCGTAATAAATTTCCTGCCCCATACGACGAGAATATTTTGAATAGAAGCCAAAGGCCAACGGGATTTTCGAGTGTTCTGTTGTATTCCCCCAAAAATCGCCACGGGAGTTTCCACAAAATCGACTAATTTTTCCTCGGAGTTCAAATGGTTTTCGATGGAATAGAAGTTTTCGCTTAACGGGCTTCCGTATCTAGTAGCTAAAAGAGCATCCTTAAGACAGGTGGAAAACGATGTCCATATCTAAGTAAACGAACGGGAATATGAACACGTTGGAGTGGAAATAGATGGTCTTATCCACTAAACTATATTTATTTCATGAAGTTACTCGAAATAACTCCAAACATCCGGAGCTGCATGTGGAGCAGTGCAGCAACCACAACAAATTTAACGAATGTAAAGTGACACCAGCATTTCATGACACAACATAAAAGAATCAAATGAAAAGTTGGATTTATTGTAATGAAAAAGAACACAATAATTATCAGCCAAAAACAAAGACTAGGTACCCTGAAATCCACAACTAGCGCTGAAACTTAGGTCGCGGAAGTCGTGATACGTTTAAACAATGGTTCTATCTGTTGTGAAAGGGACAGAAAAAGCCTTCATTAAGCGAGACTTGTTTCTAGTAGCGACGGGTCAATGATGCTTTTCGGTAGGCATCTCGGTGCATAATACGAGCTGAAGTATTGTAGATGGACCGTGGATTATGGTTTACATCCTATCCATGTGTTATGTTGAACATCCATCAGAAATAAGCGTCTCGTGTTTTAAAAGGTCACTCTCCTCAAAATATATTTATGGAACACAATACAAGTCGTCTTCATCTTCAGGGTTAACTGCACTGGGGATGCAGCCATAGTAAATCCAACTCTTAGTTTTTGACGAAGATAGCTTGGCGTTATCATCAAAGAACTGATTTTGGCACTTCAACACTCAAGGAAAAACACAGTTTATAAGTCACTTTTCTCACCTTTTTGAACGGAAGATAATCTGTAGTGACCTACTTTTGTCAACAGAACGCGATTGGTTCAATGAAAACAATTATTATTATAACCAATTGTACCAGTGACTGTTTTACTGAGCTCATTTGTTTAACTATGCTAATGACAGCCACTACACTTACTCTCCCGTTGACTTTGAACTTCTACGAATTCGGTTACGCTCAGTAACCACACTTGTACTCCTTTGACACGATCTCGGTATTCTTTCGATACCACGAGATCGCCAACAAATACATCTCGACTATAGCCATCATCTGTCTTCTGATATTGGCCTACGGGGATCTTATTGGTTAATTGGCACGTAGTCTTGTAGCGGTGTTCATAGTCAATCGCGATTCGACTTCACGCTACAAATCCTTGAGAACAAGTACGCAGACCGAAAACAAAATGAGAGATGTGTCTATGGACAAATTATGTACAAATAGACATCGTCTCGGTTTTTTCTCGCAAACTTATGGAGATGAGTGCGGTTCCGAAATTTGTCAGCAGGAATCCTTCCCATTTGAACTCACTTTCAAAAGTATCTCCAATACGGAACCTGGAAACCATGTACTTACCATGTCCTGCGGGGAAAAACGCATCAGCAGCATGTCTGTGAAATTAACTATTAACTCCTATTGACATTTTACACGAGTGGATTACGTTCAAAATACAATAACTTCATTATATGTGAAAGTCATGTTTGAAATAATCTCAGCGATTGAAATTTAAATAATTTCAACTTTTCGTCCAACTAATTTGTCTGGACTTCTTAAGGTTAATAATCAAACTTCTGATTATTACCCTATTCTCGGCTACCGATTTCTGTCAAGCTATTTGTTCTAATCTTGATAAATATTCGTATATACAGTAACTTTGTTTACACTGAATTTTTTTTTACATTTAATTGGTGTATGATCGAGCAAATAATGAGCAGTGGATTTGTCAATGAAGCGAATAATCAAAATGAAAGAAACAGTGCACAGAATGTCACATCCTTAAGCGTTGACCAAATTGTCGTGACAAAATATGCTAACTACACAACCAAAACATAACTTTAAAAACACATTAATTCGTGATTCCAACAGAAAATTTACTATAGTAAAGGCCTCAATAGTAGCTGCTTGTAGACTAAAAGCTCCCTTTTTTGTTTTATTCTTAGCTTTTGTTAAGCATTGGAATTACGGATAGCTGTTCTTTACCCTTCCAGCATATCGAAGTCAACTTTGAAACACGAAGATGCAGCCTAAATACAAATGTCGTGTTTGTATCTCTCTACGGCTACATGGACACGATCATGATTCTATCGAGGAAGTCTGCACACGACCCACACACTTCGAAGGAAACTGGTCAATTGCAGTTCCGAACAACCAGTATATGTTATTTGAAAATTATTGATCATGTTTTTCATTAAAAAAGCTCAGTGAATCTTGCTTTTGGTTCTTCATGAACCATATGTAATTTGTATTGCTTTTTCCTAAGACCTCTGGTGTTTTTGCACACCGTTGTCCAAGCACGAAAAGAATAAAGCATGGTTCTTGTTCACTAGTGCGTCGCTTTAATGGCAGATTCGATGTATGTAATACAATCCAATAAAAAATTTTCAGTTTCACTTGTGATCGACATTGCAAACTTTAATTTAACAACTATGCATACTGGATCTGATTTCTCTTCATATTTCAACCATGTTTATGTCATTAATTTTATCCATACTAACTAATTCAAGAAATAATTCGTACACCGAAATTTAATCAACTGTTCCAAAGAACACTCGAGGTATCTGATTAGCTATTGAGTCATGAAACTCACTCAACTACTAAACTATTACCAGCCTTCAGTCGGTCAGATGAAGTAAGTTTTCTACACATTGCGAAGATTGGAACGTTTAAACTTAACGCTGGTTAATGGTTAATACGTTTCTGTGGAAAGCGTTCATCGGTAGATTTTTACGTTACGATCAACTCAGCAACCTACCAAACCCATATTTACAATAAAAATACTCGGAAAGTTTTATCTGGGTCTATCAATTATATATCAAATTCCTTATCATATAGGTACCGTATAATTATTTGCTTCTATTGATAAAATTCCGTCTAGCTGAAGAGCCAGAATGTGAAAGTCGCCTCCGTTAATTAGCCCATTGTGCCTTTCAGGTCAGGCTAGTTATTACTGAACTTGAACTTAAACAACCAATGTCTATACAGCCGTCTGCGACAGGATGAACATAGTTATTTATATTGGGGATACCGACACAATGTTTCGTCTTTCATGACAGTCGTGTGAAATATGAAGTAAACCTAAAGAGTATATGTGTAGAGTTATGGTCTACTATGATATTAGTACTGCTCAAATAATAGACCTAATCCTAAAATTGTAGATTTATCATGATATAACTACCTAATTTATAAGATCTTACGTGGAAGTTACATCATTGTTTATACCAACTCATTGCATTGTAACAATTACCCATACACGATGGAGAACAAGCTTAGGCTAGAGATAGGACAATATATTAAATATTAATACAAGATATAAGATAACATTCGGCAGGGACCACGCCTGCATGGCTGAGCCATGCCATCCGATCAACTCCAATTGATTCGATTCACTATCCCCGCCTTCTTCTGTGTTTCTCTGCGTTAAATATTGAATGTCTATTTTCCATATTGTCTCGTGGTAATGCCCAATGCCACTACTCTACTCTCCCACCAGAATCAACGTGACGCTGGTTCGATACCAAAATGAGCGGGATCGTAGAGCGCTGGTGGCTACCATTAATAATAGAGATCCTCGGGGTATTAATAAACTGAAAGATAAATCAAAAAGAAGGCGGCAGCATCTGGTCGGGAAATACATGAAATAATTTCAAAATGTCTGCTACTTCCAAATGTATCGCGGGATTTGCAGATAGCAATTGTCAAGGCTTGTAAGTTGCTGATTTTCATTTCCTTCTTTTAAAGACCCTAAAAATATAAAATCTTGTAATGATTGGCTTAGTTTTCTTAATCATATGGAAAGAAAAGTTAGATCATTGGATCGAGAGTCAACAGCGACTAACATACTTTTAAATTTATATGAAAGTGCTATAGATGTAAGTTAATATATCAACAATATGTATACGTTTTTATGCTAGTCATTAGAGGTGAATTGGTCAGATGATATATATCTTACCATTTTTATCAGAAGAGCAGTTTTAGCATCATATGAGTAAGTTATTTATTCTGGTTATAATTTAAACTTAGGAATTCGGACTGTGGTCCTGTACTTCTAAGCTTATGTTCTATAAATGGACGTCGAAATCCACAGTTGATTGCGGCTGTCGCTTATTATTATTCTAAACAAGGTAAGCATCTTATTATTATTAGCTCATTGAAATTTCCAGGAGATAAAAGTAGAGCTAAAAGTCTTTTAAACTCTACGAAAAAGTGTGTAGACACATGTGGGGTGGAATTGTTGTGTAAAGCCGAAAGTATGCTGGATACGGACGATGATTTCAAATCGTTATTAGGACCATTTTATTACAAACCAGACTTTGATTTTCAAGGTGAGATTTTTATGTTAGATAATAATTGATTTTTTCAACTAGATATAAATTGTTCTCAGGCAAGTTCAAGTGGAGTTTCTTCAGTTCTGGATTTTACTTGTCCAAATGAGTAAGTCTATGTTAACCAGTTTAGGAATTCTAAACATTCCATATCAGTCATTAACAACGTAGAACTTCGTACGTACGTACATCAGTCCGAGTTTCCATACCACATTAGCTAACACAGAGATTCAAATCCCGTAATGGTACAGGTAGTAAGAGTATAAGTAGTAATCGGAAACATTAGGCTTTGAAGAATTTATTCAAGGAGTACAACCAAGTGAAATAAATTTGGAAAGAGAAAAAATAGGGGACATGAAGAATTCAGGGGATTAGAATCTCGGAGAACACAAAAAGTGGATGCACCTGCGCCATTGCAAACGATTTTGAGCCATGTTATTCAAGGTCTCTAACCATCGGTTGCTATCGTCTCGCGGATCCCAACCAGATAGTTTACACCTACCAACATGACTCAGTCTACTTGTCAATGACTTCATGGATTTGTGCCATGTTTTGGTCTGTTCGCCCCTAAGTTTCTTCCAACCTACTCCTACACCATAAAGCATCGCACGTCGTGGCAGTCGGTGGTCGGGTATACATAACACGTGTCCCAGCCATCTCAACTGATGAAGTTTCACTACTTCAATTGATTTGCCATCCTTACCTAGTACCTGTTTCCTAACAACTGTATTACTTACTCGGTGGTCCCAGGATATGCGAGCAATGTTTCGAAGACACCTATGATCGAATACCAGTGACCTACAAATATCCTCTACTCTTACCGGCCATATTTCACTGCAATAAAGTAGGACGGAACGAACTGCTGCACAGTGAACTCGTCCTTCGGTTGGTAGACAGGCATCTCGCCTACGCCATAAGTGACGCAAGTTGGCGAAAGCTAGTCGAGCCTTCTGTATCCGTGTCGAGATTTTGTTACACACCAGACCACAAGGGCTGATGAGACTCCCAAGATAAGTGAAGCGGTCGACACGCTCAACTACTTTACTCCCTATCATCGGTTCGGGTGACGATGCCACCCAATCCTGAAGTAACATATTGCATTTCGAGGGAGAGAATTGCATGCCGAACATGCTTGCATTGTTGCTTAGAGTGGTCAGAAGACTGTATTTTGTCAGCGTCTTCGCCAAATAGAACTATGTCATCGGCATATTGTAAGTCAACAAGTGAATCTCCCGGTAGAAGTTCAACCCTTGGAAATTTAGATGAGGAAAGTGTCATCTCTAAAAGCACATCTACGATAAAGTTGAACATTCCATATTATGACACATGTGTGGTACCAAGCTCATCCTTCTAGTGAATACTATCGTAATATCAATCCTTCTGTGCAAATTAGTTTCCTGTATTTTTTGATCAGATAATTCGTAAAAGAGGTTTTTAAGAAGAAATCAAATTCTAGCCACATTAATACATAGCAAGTTGTTTCTGAAATATTAAGCGGGGAAGTCGTAGATTTTTATCAGGCTTAAGACATTGGGTAAATTATATTCGTAAAGATCTCAGCATCGGAGGTTAAGTAGTCTCAATGTCTCGGTCGTAAATGTGGCCTGAGCTTCGCCACAAAAATAATCATAGTCGATATGTTAATAAAGGGCCTCGCACTTAATCACTTTATTTGTGACTTGTATATACTAGGGAATAGCCCCCAAATGCCCTGGTATGGCCGAGAGCGGGGAGGGTTCGCCCTCCCTCTCGAAATACTCTCACACGGCCACGCGTATACAGCCTCTGCCAGGGAAGTCCTACTCACTGCCTTCTCGTGGCGGGGGTGTTGTTTACAAAAATGAGAGGACGAAAAGCGAACGTCCGGCGCTATAACCGGATCCCAATTCTATGGTGCACATGGGCTCCAGTATCCTGCGGGAACAAATGGCGTATGAACCAATCGTTGGTCACCGGCTTCCATGGGACTGCATCTCCTCACGATGCTCCACTGCCTTGTGGACTAGACCTTTAGGTCAAAGGCTCGGGGTGTGGCCCCCTAAAAAAAACCACCTGCTTCGGTCTGGGCACCCGGGCAGTATCCCAGCCCACTCACTAAAACTATGATGAACTATATGCTTATAGAAAGTATTCGTTTCTCTCCAACTAACATTGAAATGACTGGTATTATTATTATTATTATTATTACTATTATTATTATTGTTATTATTATTATTATTTACTACGTCATTTATTCACTATCTCCTATTTCTACTTTTTGTATCCGCTTCGACTCAGACAGCAGCTCGCCTATGGTGAAAATTCAGCTTTATCTAAACGTTCTCGAGTCACTTCCTGGTTGAAAATTGTATGTTACTACCGAATATGAGTACTGAAGCAGTTTTTCTGAAACCACGTACACCATTCAAACTGGCTGCCTTCAACGTTCGCACACTTATGCAGGTCGGACAACAGATAGGGCTGGCTATGTCTTTGGAAAGTCTTAATATTGATGTGTGTTGTCTATCCGAGACCCGTATTCAAGACTCTGGTGAAGTACTACAAGTTCGCTCTCCATCTGTCACTTCAAAAAGCTTGTTTTATGTGCGTTTATCCGGGGACCCTGTGGCATCTTCGTCTGGTCTTGCTGGCGTTGGTGTCGCACTAAGCGCAAGAGCTGAGGCAGCACTAGTTGACTGGATCCCCATTAACAGTCGGTTATGTGCTGTTAGATTAGAAAGTTCCATCAAAGTGAGAAGAAATCGGCGTGAGAAACGATGTCTTTTCGTCATCGCCTATGCCCCGACAGATTGCAGCCCGGATGCAATCAAGGACGAGTTCTACCATCAGCTAACTGTTCTTCTCCAGAAAGTGCGTTCGACAGATATTGTAGTACTAGCTGGAGACTTGAATGCTCAGGTCGGGCGTCTAGGCACAGAAGAGAGTCGTTTAGGTGGCCGATGGGGACTTGTTGGTCGCAGGACAGATAACGGGGACCGTATACTGCAAATGTGCACAGACCACAACCTGTTTCTGGCTAGCACTAACTTTCGGCACAGTCATCGCCGATGTGCCACCTGGCGTCCCCCTTCTGCATCTCAAGCCTGGACTCAGATTGATCACATCGCGATCAGCTACCGCTGGCGTGGTTGTTTACAAGACTGCCGCTCCTTTTGGAGTACCTATCTGGAATCTGATCATGCTCTGGTCTGCGCCAATCTTACCTTACTTTTCAGTGGACAACGAAGTGACCGCCACCAAAGGATTGATGTTAGCAAGCTGGCTGCAACTTCTGTTGCTAGTAAGTGCCGAACCGAGCTAGCTTCTAGGCTAGCTACCATTCCACCGAAAAGTATAGATGAGCATTGGTTGCAATTGCATGACGCCATGACAATGGCGGGTACAGTCTGTTGTGGGTTCGCGAAACGTCCCGCTTACAAGCACTGGGTTTCTTCTGGTTCCTTACAACTCATGGAAGCCCGTCGGTCTACTCCGGGTGACCGTGAGTTTGACCACAAACGAAGGATATTACGTACTGAAATTGGACAAAGCTTGCGTAAGGACCGAAAAGCCTGGTGGTCAGAGCGTGCTAATGAGCTGGAAGCAGCAGCTACATCTGGTAATTGCCGAAAGCTTTTCCAACTCATCCGAGCCACTGGCAGCAAGAAGTTTGGTGTGAGCGAAACAATCTTCGAGGATGACGGAACGCCAATCACTAACATCCATCGACGTCTTGGACGATGGGCATAATTTTTCGAAGGGCAGTTCAACTGGCCTGCTGCTCCGGCAACATCGGTCAGACTGTCCTGCCCTCCATGGCCGGTGACGACTGATCCACCAAATGAGGCGGAAGTCCGCAAGGAACTCCAACTCTTGAAACGTTACAAATCACCGGGCCCAGATGACTTACCTCCGGCTCTTTTTAAAGATGGTGGTGACTTTCTGACTAAGGGACTGACGACGTTGTTTACAAAGATCTGGGAACTAGAGAGTGTACCAACGTCATGGAATGAGTCGATAGTTGTCCCTATCTTTAATAAGGGTTCACGTTGTTCCTGTAACAACTATCGGGGGATAAGTCTACTTCCGATTGCGTCCAAGCTATTGGCTTCCGTCATACTTCGTAGGTTGTTCAGAACCCGAGAAGGATTGACTCGCGAGGAGCAGGCTGGGTTTCGTTCTGGTCGAGGATGTATTGATCATATCTTCACCCTCCGCCAAGTGTTAGAACACCGCCATACTTATCAAAGGCCAACAATCGTAGTGTTTCTTGATATCAGGGCCGCCTTCGATTCGTTGGACAGAACTGTTCTCTGGGATTGTCTATTGAAGAAGGGTGTGCCTGAGAAGTTTATTAACATCCTAAAAGCTTTATACACAAACACCTCAGGCAGAGTGAGGGCATACAACCACCTTTCTCCACCCAGTAAAAACATAAATTAAGAATGAAGGAGATCAACGTTATATTTAGAGTACAGTCGATGTGTTGGGAAAGCGTTTGAACTATGCTGGTTATTTGTTGCGAGAGGTGCGTAGCACAGCGTGCTCATTCGTGATCTTGTGGGGTAGAGTGACCGAGCACATTCAGCTAGGGTGTGTCCAGTAAAACTTATTACTTCATCTTTAATGCTGAAAACTAACAGAACTACTAATTTCGAGGATCTATTTACTACCAAAAGCTGCTCAAATCTTCAAATCTTCATTTTGTATGTATCAGACTCTCTATGATTGAGCATAAGTCAATCAATCTGTGATATAGATTATCTTCCTACGCTCACCACTCAGACTCATGTTTCCAATTTTATACTGGAGTAGCTATTCTACTAAGACAACCTATAACATGCTAACTCGGACTTTTACACATGGATTGTGTGGCTGGCATCGGATGAAAAAAAAAAGAAAGAAAAAATCAGACAACAAAAGATATAGTTATTAATATTTTCAACACTTCACCCTTTATATGCACACTCCCTTCTAATAAACAACTTTCCCTGTACCAACCTTAACTTCCCTTCCTTCATATGAGCTTAATCCAACTTGTTAAACATCACAATTCATTGTTCTTTATTACTACATTCTCTTGAATGGAGCCTCTGAATTTATTTCCCTCTAACAAGAGATAATATGAATTTAATCTAATTTATTATATTTTTGTCTGTTCTACGTAATGTTATGCAACGTTTGGAGTCCATATCCAAGTGCCTTGTTGCTCTGCTGTTTCTCTTTTTTATTTTCTTCAGAATCTTGCTCCGAGGGCACAGCTATGAAACTTCTAACGTCTGGAACAAACTTGACGTAAGCGTCAACTCAAGGCCATGGTTTATAACAAGCGCTCTACGAGACTACTTTATAACAACTATAAACTTAATAAGTTAGGAAGCATGCTATGCTCAAACAAATGTTATAATTTATAGATCATGCCTGTAAAAATGGCGTGTACCTGCTCATGCAGAAATATATTATTATTATTATTATTATTAATGTATTGGTGGGCGTGCGTTAGTTCTTGCAGCTTGATTTCTAGTTAAGGTTCATATTCTTGAAAATGTTCATCAACGTTGATTATACCAATTGTTCGGGTAAGGCATTTCAATCACTGACTAATCGATAACAAAAAGGAACCTTTGAGCTTATGAGCTTATGAGATCGTGGTTTTTGAACCTTCTTGCTATGGACCCGGAGATGAATTGTTCTGGAAGGAGCAGAATGCAAGACGCACTGACATCCATGACATTATGAAAGATATGGAATGCCAATGACATGTATCTTCACGCTATAAGATATTATGAGGGGACAAGGTCATTGCAAAAGGAATTTGGAGAGACCCTTCATTGAACTTATTCCCACACGCTGAACACGCTTGATTGTGCCAGTATCCTCAGTAAGACATGGATCGGCAGCTTGGACACAGTTGTATTTAAGTCGCGACTTATTGTCACCCATAAGTCTTTGCATTTCTGCACGCAATGAAGCGATGCACCGTTGATGGTATACTGGCAAATATTTCCGTGTCCAATGTGCATTAGCACAATCTTTATAGAATTATCTTCTAAGCCATAACTGTGAGGCAATCCAACTAATTCGTCTAGGTCAACTTGGAGATCAAAATTATCAACCTCACTACCTGTTATTCTCCAGATTTTGACATCATCCAACAATAGTGTCAATGACTTAGGTGAGCAAAGAAGATGGAAGACCTAAAATGATGTGTTGGGTATACCACTTTTGGTCATGTTTAACCTCTCTCTGTCATCGGCCACAGAGGAAGTTTCCTATTTATTCAGGTATAGCACCTGTTATCCTGAAACTCGAAAGCCTCTGTATAGACCTTAAGTGAGAAACCTTATAAAATACTGTGCTAAAATCTGTGAGTGCCATAACAACAGAAAAACTTATCTTGGACTGCAGTACAATCCTCTTTCTCAGTTAATTAGTTGACCGGTCATGAATGCTTAATGCGAGACCCCTGCTGCTCGGTAGTTTACAAACTGAGTGATTCTGTGTGAGGTCGTAGTTCAGCCCAAATCATTTTCTAAAGTAACCTAATTCCTATGCTGGTTAGACTGTAAGGTCGGTAGGTAGACACGATCGGCGTTCTGGACTTTAACTAGCTAGGAAGAAAGCAGGACTAATAAGGAAATTAGACTGCTCGCACGTGTTTTATGCTTCACTGGTCTGATTGATAATTCGCTGCTCTCTGGTTGGTGGTATCGTTGCGTTATACAATAAACAGGGCACACAGGTTCAAAAGTTATAACAAAGTGTTCCCATTACACAGATCGTGTTCTCTTCATAAAAGTAGATCACTACAGGACTAAGGAGTAAACTAGGAATAATAATATTGCACATCAAAGAGCGAACAAGCAGGTACGCTGTCCGGTGCATGTCTCATACATTACCATATGTCGGTGACTGCCTTGTATATCCCTCACTACCACTACTGTTTGCTCTATTATTCCCTCGATTCCGTCTTCCTACATATTACAAATCAAGTAAGATATTTATTATTGAGGCAATCGTCTTATTATTACATCCGAATCATCATTTTATTATTTTCACATTGCAACCAACCAATCAATCTGCCGACTGGTTATGTGGTAGCTGATGACATCCAGAAACCCTATAAACCTAAGGCAAATGCACTTACTCAATTGCAAGATATAAAAATTCACAAATGGATACTACAAAAATTAGAATGATTCTAGTCAATAGGCCAGACTACTACCAACTGAACAATATCGAATACCTGTAACCGTTCCGAAACAACAAGAAGTGAATGAAAAAAGTCTATAAGTTTATACACGCTCGTGACAAATATATTAGATATTGAAAAGATGGTGGATATGAACTCATTATTGTCACGTTTATTTGATTGTTTAGCGGTTAGCGGGTCTATGAATGGCAGTTACGGGTAACTCGATACAGTTGTATCCCGAATTGTCCTTCATTTACGCGTGTAGTCTAAATGTCGCTCGTTAAGGTGAGCTATGTTCCATTCATGTAATGCTATTTGTTGGCCAGTCAATGGATTTTCGGTGAGACTATAATTTATGGTCGATCTTTGAGCGACGTTAAAGTGGCCTTGAGAATGTCCACGAACTTGCTAGAGCTAAATGAGTTATAAACCTGTGTGAAGAATAAGGGTTATGATTTACAGTTTATGGTTAGGGTTAAAAATTATATTTAAAGTTTTCATTTCGAAATGACATCAGCTAAAATTTTGAAACGCCCTTTAACCAAATGGTTGAACTTTTTGGTTTTTCCCTAATATTTCCAGTTTCTCGAAAAATTTCCAAATTTTGGAGCAATCTATGACTGTTTTTCGGCTAAGCCCCAGATTTTTTTCGCGTTTCGAAGAAATGCACCACAATGTCGGTTTTTCACAAATATTTCCAAACCTCCCTATTTTGGAGAAGCCTCTATGGGAACTTTTAAGGAAATAGCACAAAAACCGCAAAATAAGGAGGTTGGGTTTTCTGAGAGTATGAGGAGACCTGTTTATGCTTTTCATAAAAACTATGAGATTTAATCATATGGATTTAACGAGAGATACCTATAATTTACTGTGCAATTATTCTTTTTCTTTAGTTAAGTTCGTACGTCTTAGTTCAAACTTAGGTCCTTCTCTGTTTAACTTTGCCAAAGGCTTCAGAGGTCTTATAGGCTGTTCGTAAGTCATTTAAGTACTAAGACGAAGAAGTGTCTGTGGTATTATGCCTGACTTTTTCGAGGTCTCATTCTGTAGCCTATCTTATGAAGTCTGCGACGCTCCAACCTATTCCCATTGTCTTACCACAGGTTAAGAGGTGATATAATCGCTTATCGTACACTGAGCGATGATCTTGGTAATAATGTCTTATCGCTTCCTTCTATCTAGGACCGATCACTTAAGAGGAAATTCTAAGCACCAGTAACACTGGCTGCAGCCAGGTACTACAATATATACGGATGTTTGGAGAGCGTACAGACCCCTACATAGGCTTGGTTTTGTGCATCGTTTCGTTATCCACAAGTAGCATTATGTGTACTCAACAATCGAAGTGCACATAAACAATATTGAAACTATGTAGTCAAGGCTGAAAGAGTTTTTGAGACATTATCGTGGCTCCAGAGGCCAACCATTCTGTAGCCGTATGGATGATTTCCTCTACTGAATGCATTACGATTTCAGAACCTCTGAACCTCTTTCTAAACTTGACAAGTTTTTGAACCTATTGTTACTTTTGGAAACTGAAGACATTTATATGTAGCGTGCATACCAGCGTCCGTAGTACTATATAGTTACATGGTTTAAAATTAGACAGAATAAATATGAAATACACGCGTTTTTCCTGTATTGTCTAGTTCAGTAACCTATATTTGAGGTAAACATTCAAAAACTGACATGTTTTTAGAGAAGTCCTATTTAATTTCTAGGACTTTCCAATCTCCCAATCCCGATGGATCTCTAGTAAACAATTTCGGAGAAATGCGACAAAAAACCATGAAATTTTCTCTATTTTCAGGAGATAGCGTTGTTATACATATGGCTTTTCATACACTCATTGAACTTATCATATAGTGTCAATATTGGTAACCAATGATAAAATTCTTTATTTCAAGTTAAAAAGCATCGCATATGTGAGTTTGGGGAAGGTGTTTATACCCCCGTTAGCTATACACTTAATTGCTACAGGACCACACTCTACATATAATGTCAAAAATGTAAACCGAAACAACCAAACATAAACTAAATTTTTTATCTTTTAGGTCAAAAGTTCACAAATGATTTCGATCTTATACAATTTTCGAAATAATAATTTCGCGTGTACGTTACACTCACGGTCATATTGTTTAGATATTCAAGGTAGATATTTATACTTTGGATGTAATATCCCTGAAAAATGTGCATTTTTTCATACCATTCCGTTTCGGAACGATGACTTATAAAAAAACCTTACGAAGTCCAAATACTAGAGATCAGATTATTTAAACCTGGATACTTGTTTTGAATATTTGGTGCTTAGCGCTTTTTGATGCTTTCAAGAAGCAACCGAATTTCTCCGTTACTAAGTACTAGAAGGATTATTTCCAATCCGCTTATCTGTCATTACTGGTTAGGAATGAGCGCCACAAACTATTCCACCTGTTTCTGTGAAAGATATGTCTATTTAAGTATCTTTCGTCTCAAAACCCATCATGACCTCATCTGCTAAGTTCCATAAAACTTTTACGCATGAAACATGTTTCTTAGCAATAATGTTCCACTTATCCCATTCCTGTCAGCTTACTGAGTGAAAATTTGAACTATAGGGAGACTAACGAAAGCAAAAAACCAACAGAGAAAAACATATTATTAAAACGTTTTGTTCTTCAGTCTCTTTCAATGAAATTGGGTGTTACTGGCTTAGAGGAAAAGCAAAAAATTTAAGGATATTATGGAATCTATAGTTGGAGCGGTCTGTGGGCCAAATATCATGTGTGATACATTCGGGTATCGTTGTTGACTCACACAAAACTGACTCAAGACCTAGCATACGAATAAACAGTTGGTTTCTAAGTTGTAAGGTTGCTAAAATATGCTGCAAAAATCATTAATGTAGCAACTGAGGCGTGGCCACTATGTTTGTTACACAGTGGCATATTGAAACAACCTGTCGAAGCCTCAATAACACTTAAAAGACATGGTTTTACTGGGTTTTGTATATCATAAATCTTAGGCATTCACTAGAAATGTAAAATTTAGCACAAACTACAAATGAAAAGTTCTACTTGCCGTTAGATTTTATGACTCGATTTACCGGTCACTGTTGCCTCATGTGGATCACGCGTTTTTATGAAGTTTTCGCAGAGTTCATTTCACCTTAAGGTTGGCATCAGAAGTCCGTGGGGCACCATCTAGACTGTATTACTTTTTGCAATCCCACACTTTCCTGTTTGTGGGAATACATTACTGGACACTATTTATATCTAAAACTAACTAAATACAATCACATCTTGTCACAGTCAGCTAAAGAGCTGTCTAGTTTTTACAGACGTTTCGTGTCCTTACTTGAAAGTGGTTTCAACGAAATCTCGAGATAAATATTCGAACGGGTGTAAAGTTTGACGAATGTATGTAGGGTTGGTTTCTAATAGATTTTATTTCGAAATAAGTAATTGGGTAAACCATATCAGTCAGTCAGTCAGTAACAACGTGGAACTTCGTACGTACGTACATCAGTTCGAGTTGCCATGCTACATTAGCACAGAGATACAATTTTCGTTTCAAATACCATAGTGGTAGAGGTACTGAAAGTATAAGTAGAGATAGGGGACATTAAGGTTTGATGATGTTATTAAAGGAGTATAGTCCAGTGGAATAAATTGGGAAAGAAAATAAAGGACATGAAGAATTCAGAAGATTAGAGTTTGAGAGAATACAAAAAGTGGATGCACCTGCGCCATTGCAAACGATTTTGAGCCATGTCATTCAAGGTCTCTAACCATCGGTTGCTATCATCTCGCGGTCCCCAACCAGGTAGTCTACACCTACCAACATGGCTCAGTCCACTTGTCAGTGACTTCATGGATTTGTGCCATGTTTTGGTCTGTTCGCCCCTAAGTTTCTTCCAACCTACTCCTACACCATAAAACATCGCACGTCGTGGCAGTCGGTGGTCGGGCATACATAACACGTGTCCCAGCCATCTCAACTGATGAAGTTTCACTACTTCAATTGATTTGCCATCCTTATCTAGTACCCGTTTCATAACAACTGAGTTACTTACTCGGTGGTCCCAGGATATACGAGCAATATTTCGAAGTTACTATGGTCAAATACTAGTAACCTACGAATATCCTCTACTCTTACTGGCCATGTTTCACTGCCATAAAGTAGGACGGAACGAACTGCTGCGCAGTAAACACGTCCTTTGGTTGATAGACGGAAATCTCGCCTACGCCACAAACGATGCAAGTTGGCAAAAGCTAGTCGAGCCTTCTGTATCCGTGCTGAGATTTCGTCACACACCAAACCACAAGGGCTGATGAGACTTCCAAGATAAGTGAAGCGGTCGACACGCTCAACTACTTCACTCCCTATAACTAGTTCGGGTGTCGACGCAACCCAATCCTGAAGCAACATTTTGCATTTCGAGGGAGAGAATTGCATGCCGAACATGCTTGCATTGTTGCTTAGAGTGGTCAGCAGACTGCATTTTATCAGCGTCTTCACTAAATAGAACTATGTCATCGGCATATTGTAAGTCAACAAGTGAATCTCCCGGTAGAAGTTCAACTCCTGGAAATTTAGATGAGGAAAGTGTCATCTCTAAAATGACGTCAACGACAAAGTTAAACAAGAATGGAGTGGACAGCCCTGACGAACACCACTTGAGGTAATCAATTCTGATGACAGTTCACCATATGCTCTCACTCGACCAGTTGTGTTCAAGTAGAAAGCCTTTATAAGGTTGATGTACTTCTTTGGTACTGCTTTCAGTGACAAACACTGCCATAGAACCTCACGATCAACAGAGTTAAATGCCGCCTTGAGGTTGAGAAATACTACGAGTGTGGGGCGTCTGAATGTGTGTCTATGTTCTAGAACCTGACGTAATGTGAATATTTGATCAATACAACCACTTCCAGGTCGAAAACCAGACTGGTTTTCTCTAGTCTGCTCTTCACGAGCTTTGGTTAGACGTCGAAGTATTATTGAAGCTAATATTTTAGACACTATATTAGTCAAACTAATTCCTCTGTGATTGTCACAGGAGGACTTTTGTCCTTTCTTATAAACTGGCACAATCAGTGATTGAGACCAGTCAGATGGGATTACGTCCAGTTCCCAGATTCTACCTAAGACCTCAGTCAATCTCGCTGCTAATACTGGACCGCCATCCTTAAAAATCCCAGGGGTAAACCTGTCAGGGCCTGCTGCTTTCCCTCGCTTCAGATTTCCGATAGCTTTTTCAACTTCCCAAAGAGTCAGAGGACTTACATTAATTTGCCATTCAGGTAGATTGGAGATCGTGGGAAACCGAAGTGTGGCTGAAGGCCAGATGAACTGATCCCTAAAGCATTCTGCCCATCGATCCAATCTCCTGGATTGAGAATGAATAATATGTCCATCTTTTTCGGAGATAGTTTCGCTAACAGTTGGGTTCCTAATACCGGTTTCCTTAACAAGTCTGCCTTTTCCGTCTCTCTTGCTTTCGCTACCCACCACTGTTCACGATCATTGCGTAGGCTTCTAGTCAGCTTACGCTTAAGCTGACTCCGCTCTTCGTTATGTTCAGAGCCAGATGGAATGAGTTTTCGAGCATCTATCAGTGCGGTAGATGCTGCTGAGACCCAGTGTTTCTCCCTAACCTTATGGTTTACCGTACTTGCAGACATCACCGCTGTTTCTACAGCTTTTCGGATGTCATTCCACGCTGCCACGGGGTGGGCATCACTTACATGGCTGTCTAACTGTTTTTCTAGTTGTTACTGAAATATATCCTTAGCTTGACTATCATTAAGTAGGGCCCCAAGGGGTTTCCTTGCAGCGGCTTTCCTACGTCCAGTAAGACGCAGACAAACACGTTCGCACTAGAGCATGGTCTCAGTCTAAGCATGTGCTCCAGAGTGAGCGACAGTCTTCTATCGAGCCCCTCCATCGGTGGCTGATAGTGATGTGATCTATTTGGGTCCAACATTGGAACCATTTAGGGGGTCGCCATGTTAAAAGATGTTTTTCCTTATGCTTAAAGTTAGTGTTTGCAAGAAACAGGCGGTTATCTAAGCATAGCTGCAACAGACGGTCGCCGTTATCTGTTCTTTGAGCCGCGACACCATAAGATCCACCCAGGTGTCTTTCCCTTTCGCTTAGTTTACCTACTTGAGCATTAAAGTCACCATCCACTATTACTACATCTGAACGCCTAGCTTTTCGAAGAGTCAGAGAGCTTTCTGTAAAACTCATCTTTTACATCATCTGAGCTGCAGTCAGTGGGAGAGTAGGCAGAGACAACGACGAGTGTCCCTATCTTTTCGAGTCCTTACTGTTCCGTTTAGTCGGACAGCGCACAAACGACTGTCTACTGGGATCCAGTCTAAGCGAGCTAGTTCTGCCCTAGGACTCAATGCTATACCTACGCCAGCGAGACCACGGGAAGCAGCATCAGGGCTTCTAGATACACGAAGCGTAAATCGAGTTGGTTCGTTACTTTGACATGGTGTGGTCAAATGAATGACACTACTAGAATCCTGTGTGCGCGTTTCGAAAACGCAGCACATATCGATGGAGCGAGATTCTAAAGTCTTAGCTAAGGAAGCCTGTTGTCCTATTTGGCACAGTGTTCGGACGTTGAAAGCTCCTAGGTGTAGTTTACAGCGTGGTTTCAGGAGACCAGGAATAACATTCCGCGTACTCGAATCGTTCGCACTAGCGGGGCGAGGTGATAAAGGGACGTAAGAAGGGTTAGTCGTGGAGGTAAGAGAGTTATTAGGAGGTATAGGAAGGATTTGAATGTGACCAACTTGGTCTCGTGTGCTGTTACGGGTATGAGGGCTGATATCACTTCCCGGTTGCCCACACTGTGGAAGGGTATTTCTTGAGGAACCTGAAAAGGAAATCGGATTAGTGTTGGTCTTAGCGACCTGAGTGCGTGACCGCAGAGTCCAAGGGACAACTGTTTGAGGCCGGTCGCGCACGGCCTTTTTGTGGGAGGTTTTTAATGTGTTGGCTCCGTTCTTCAAACAGCCTTACCGCCGGAGACGGAAATCCGTGGGGTAAGGTGAGGTGTGACATTTTTAGGGTCAACCTTTTCTAACCCCTTCCTTCCTTGTGAGAAGGCAGCATCGCTGCAGATGCTGGTTGTCCGAGGGAAACACCTTACTGCTGTCACACCTCTGTACAGTCAGCAGTACGACTTCGCCCTCAGACCTCGAGTTACTGCCTTTAGTCTTACCGTTCTCCAGTCGACCTGCCTGGCATGGTAGAACCTGCAGGAACATGTGTTCCAGCCAATATAGCTCGGTCGGGTCATCAGGATAGGCAAGCCCGAACACTACGTCAAGGTAGCAGCTACGGTCGGGGTAAACCGTATTGAGAATGGCATATTTATATCTTAGCAAAAAATAGTATTATATTCTTTGAAAGGTTGGGAAATCGATCGGTTGTCGAACTGATATTCACCGTTTTCTGTGGATTTTTTATTTATATTATTTACCAGGTCTTTGGTAAGTTCAAAAGACGGTGATTATTGGGTAAACTGTCTCATTTAAATGAGTTACCAAACTGATATATTTTTACGCTTTTATTAAAAAAAATTTGTGTTTACATACTTTAAAAGCTCATGGTTTGTGGCGATAACAAATATTTGGCTTTAACAGATCACCATTTGTAGTTTTGTAATTTAACGTGATCTACAGCTTTGTTAATTTATTTTCAAATGTGTTTAATAAAACTTCAGACGTACCCTATCTAAAATGCAGTTATTCTTACTCATGTTTACATATCAGGTTGGAATTATTGGAGGTTCTGGATTCAACGATCCAGATTTATTACAAGAAGCAAAAGTGCGAACAGTAACTACTCCATTCGGAAATCCATCAAGTGTTCTTACTGAAGGTTTTGTTGAAGGTGTCCCGTGTGTTGTGCTTCCCAGGTAATCATCTTTCACAAAAGTGATTTGTTTGTGACACATTTATTTATTTGACTAGAATAAGCGATTGTAATGAATTCATCCCAGATCTGTCCTAAACGTACTCTAGTAGCTGTCATTGAACCAGGGAATAAGGATGAGAAGACTATAAATGTACATGCGTTAATTGTATTAGAACTAGAATAAAACATTTAGCCATGTACAAATCAATTACGATCGCGTACAAACACCAAAATAACTTATTGTCATAATCGATTATCCACTCTTCAAAGCTATCTAGGCTATTTTTCAAAGTGATCAGATGTTGGCCTTATCTAGTCATAGGACATCTTTAGCCGATTTATACATACCTACATTTCCTACTATCCTTCATTCGTGTAATATTATTGTTGCCAGTTTTACGCTTGCCTGAGTCTTAAATCAAAGTAATAACCGGATACCTAAGTGACCAACTTTAAGTCGGAAAAACTAATGTTAGAAATCATGTAAATATTTATCTATAATGTTTACTTATCACTAAAAATGCTCGGCATTATTAATAGTCAAGAAATATGCCACACAAAACAAAGTCGCAGCATTTTAATGTGGAAATGTGGGGTGAAGAATGAAAAATAGAAATAACAAAGGGTGCTGTGTAATCTACACTGCTATCGAAGTACACCTTACAGTTTATAGAAAACATAAAATTAATTACTGACCACCTCTTTTCCCAATCAGTCCTAGTGGCAGCTAGATAGTCGTTTTTATGAAAATTGTCGAGTCATCATGTGTAGAGTTTCATCAAAGTCATCAAGAGTGGTGTTTTGAAATATTACCTGTTAAGTAATAACTTTGACTTTGGAACAACATATACGAGCGAACAATATTGTTTCCGATTACATTCTCGTCAAGCATTATTCTAATATACAGTAATATTTATATACATATACCAAATTATTAAACCAATCAAGACAGTTAGTTGATGTGTCAGTGATAACAGTCGAACAGATTACATAAATAAACATCATCATTGAAAAGCACAAATTAATAATGCGATGACAGGCGTACTAGTAAATAAAAAGTTTTGAATTCATTTTGTTTGTTTGAATCTTCCTATTTATGTTTAGGTCTGCACTTGATCAGTCTCTTATTGGCATATGTACATCATTTGCGGATTGCCTCGATATTGCCTTAGTTCACAAGCGTTATAAGCAAAGATGGATGATGGCTAGCAGTGGAATCCAGGACGCATGTTTCGTCCTATTTGGGACTTGTTAACTGGGTTATTATTTTCTATGCTCTCTGTTCGTTTATTTGTCTCTACCCCGTCCTACCTATTTTTTTTATAAACGCTTCATTGTCCAATCATCTTATTACGTAATCCTTTATTTATTATTTATTTTAACACATAGTTATTGGTACAAGGAGGCACCAAATACATATGCGCCACACGAATCTCAATTGAATTGTGTGGGGGCTGTGATACTGGCCGGATGCCCAAACCGAAGTAGGTGGTTTCCTTAGGGGGTCACACCCCGAACCTTCGACCTGAACGTCTGACCCACAAGGCAGTGGAGCATCGTAGGGAGATGCAGTCCCATGGAAGCCGGTGACCAACGATTGGTTCATACACCATTTGTTCCTTCAGGATACTGGAGCCCATGTGCGCCATTGGTTTTGGATCCGGTTATAGCGCCGGACATTCGCTTTTCGTCCTCTCATTTTCGTAAACAACACCCTGCCACGAGAAGGCAGTGAGTAGGACTTCCCTGGCAGAGGCTATATACGCGTGGCCATGTGAGAGCATTTGGAGAGGGTGAGCGGACTCTCCCCACTCTCGGCCATACCAGGGCATTTGGGGGCACGTAATCCTTTAACTTCTATGATTATGTTAATTCAGTGCGTATATATATTTATTATTTATTTGAACACATAAATATTGGGTACCAAATATATATGCGCCACACAAAACAATGAGAATTTAAGAAGGGAAAAAAAGTAAGGAACGTAGGGGATTATAAAATAAAAAAAAGAACAATAATCGGGGGAGACGAAAAGGTACGCTCAGAAGAAATCTTACATTTAAGGAGGATACAGCCACTTTTTATGAAGAAAGTAAAAGAAGGTTACAGCAGGATCGCCATTGGCTTCTATTCTGAGCCATATGTGATAACGTCTCTAGCCACTGTGTTACATCGTCTCTCGGACCCCTGCCAGGGAATCGTGAAGGACCAACAGAAGCCAGCCCTTTGCAGCTTCGTTCATACCACGATACCATGTCATATACTGACCACCTCTCCGCTTTTTCCAACCAGTCCCAGAGTCGGCAAATAATGCACGACGTGGAATTCTTTGGGACGACATTCGTAGGACACATCCAAGCCACCGAAGCCGGTGTTTCAAGATGGTGACACTAATTGGATTGTCATCTCTGTGCCCGAACACACGATGCCGAACCTCTGCATTACTGACATGGTGTTGCCACTGGATGCCAGCAATCCTTCGGAGACAACGATGATGGGACACAGAGAGTCGTCTAACATCCTCAACTCGGAGAGGCCAGGTTTCACAAGCATAGAGCAGAACTGCTCTCACCGACGCATTGTAGATCCGACCTTTTACAGCCAGACTAACATCACAAAGGCGCCAAAGATGGCCCAGATTGTCATAAACCGCTCTGGCTTTCACTATACGTGCATTGATCTCATCACTCACACTACCACCAGCACTTATGCAGCTACCTAGATACACGAACTTCTCGACTACTTCAATCTGCTCACCTTCCAGAGTGAGTACAGGATTAGAATCCTGCCAGTCTTGTAGAAGTACTTTGCAATTCGAAGGTGCAAAGATAGGGACAACTATCGACTCATTCCATGACGTTGGTACACTCCCTAGTTCCGAGACCTTTGCAAACAACGTTGTCAGTCCCTTAGTCAGAAAGTCACCACCATCTTTAAAAAGAGCCGGAGGTAAGTCATCAGTGCCTGGTGATTTGTAACGTTTCAAGAGTTGGAGTTCCTTGCGGACTTCCGCTCCATTTGGTGGATCAGTCGTCACCGGCCATGGAGGGCAGGACAGTCTGACCCATGTTGCTGGAGCAGCAGGCCAGTTGAACTGCCCTTCGAAAAATTATGCCCATCGTCCAAGACGTCGATGGATGTTAGTGATTGGCGTTCCGTCATCCTTGCAGATCGTTTCGCTCACACCAGACTTCTTGCTGCCAGTGGCTCGGATGAGTTGGAAAAGCTTTCGGCAATTACCAGATGTAGCTGCTGCTTCCAGCTCATTAGCACGCTCCGACCACCAGGCTTCTCGTTCCTTACGCAAGCTTTGTCCAATTTCAGTACGTAATATCCTTCGTTTGTGGTCAAACTCACGGTCACCCGGAGTAGACCGACGGGCTTCCATGAGTTGTAAGGAACCAGAAGAAACCCAGTGCTTGTAAGCGGGACGTTTCGCGAACCCACAACAGACTGTACCCGCCATTGTCATGGCGTCATGCAATTGCAACCAATGCTCATCTATACTTTTCGGTGGAATGGTAGCTAGCTTAGAAGCTTGCTAGATTCGTTACTTACTAGCAACAGAAGTTGCAGCCAGCTTGCTAACATCAATCCTTTGGTGGCGGTCACTTCGTTGTCCACTGAAAAGTAAGGTAAGATTGGCGCAGACCAGAGCATGATCAGATTCCAGATATGTACTCCAAAAGGAGCGGCAGTCTTGTAAACAACCACGCCAGCGGTAGTTGATCGCGATGTGATCAATCTGAGTCTAGGCTTGAGATGCAGAAGGGGGACGCCAGGTGGCACATCGGCGATGACTGTGCCAAAAGTTAGTGCTAGCCAGAAACAGGTTGTGGTCTGTGCACATTTTCAGTATACGGTCCCCGTTATCTGTCCTGCGACCAACAAGTCCCCATCGGCCACCTAAACGACTCTCTTCTGTGCCTAGACGCCCGACCTGAGCATTCAAGTCTCCGGCTAGTACTACAATATCTTCAGCAGAGTCTTGAATACGGGTCTCGGATAGACAACAAACGTCGATATTAAGACTTTCCGAAGACATAGCCAGCCCTATCTGTTGTCCGACCTGCATAAGTGTGTGAACGTTGAAGGCAGCCAGTTTGAATGGTGCACGTGGTTTCAGAAAGACTGCTTCAGTACTCTTATTCGATGATAACATACAATTTTCAACCAGGCAGTGACTCGAGAACGTTTAGATAGAGCCGAATGTCCACAATAGGCGAGCTGCTGTATAAGTCGAAAAATAAGGATAGATAGAGTGGAAATAAAAGAGAGTGAATAAATGACGTGGTAAATAATAATAATAATGTTAATTGTTTGACGATAAATCGCAGCGTGAACAGAGTTTTCAGAGAAGATAATCATTTTCATTATATTTGTGTGTGGGCTGTGATACTGCCCGGGTGCCCAGACCGAAGCAGGTGGTTTTCTTAGGGGCCACACCCCGAGCCTTCGACCTAAAGGTCTAGTCCACAAGGCAGTGGAGCATCGTGAGGAGATGCAGTCCCATGGAAGCCGGTGACCAAGAAATCGGTTCATACGCCATTTGTTCCTTCAGGATACTGGAGCCCATGTACACCATTGGTTTTGGATCCGGTTATAGCGCCGGACATTCGCTTTTCGTCCTCTCATTTTCGTGAACAACACCCTCGCCACGAGAAGGCAGTGAGTAGGACTTCCCTGGCAGAGGCTATATACGCGTGTCCATGTGAGAGTATTTCGAGAGGAAGGGCGAACCCACCCCACTCTCGGCCATACCAGGGCATTTGGGGGCGCGTATTTCTCATTATGAAGCATCGATTCTTTGTTATTCCTATCACAACTAGTACACCTGTCATCACACTATCAATTCGTATTTTTCACTTATGTCTCTTTATGTAGTCTATTCGACTGTTATCACTGTCACATCAACTAACTGCCTTGATTAGTTTCAAAATTTATTATATGAATATAAATATTACTGTATATTAGATTAATGCCTGATGTTGATGTAATCGAAAACAATATTGTTCGCTTATACATATTGTTTTAATTCACAATATGGGAATTTATCAGATCTTGATTTTGTCCAAAAAGAAGTCACCGAACCTTTACACTAATTATACGATATTTTTGTCTAATGTGAACAATCCTGTGAGTACAACAGCGGTCAGTGCAAGCAGTATTCGGTAAACCTGTAGTATATTGTTGAACGACCTTGAGGTGCTAATCGTTTCAGTCATTTAAGGGATGTTGAAGATTAATGAATGACTTGTCATGCGACGAATTGGATCAGGATATGCTTTTAGGATTTATGCATTGTAGTTTACGTCAGTTTGTGATGAAAACATCAACCCTAACACTCAATTGTGGTTCATAACACAAATCCCTAATCCTATTTTGATAACTTTTTCCACAATTTACCCCGTTTTTTATTGGTTCGGTTGTATACTGTAAGTTAGTCCATTCTTCTATCATGTTCAGCTCGAAAATACCAGGTTTAACAAAGGTTAATTAGAACTACTCACAATACAACGTTTTGCTGCAACGCTGATCGCTTAATAGCACCAAAGGTGGCTTAATTTACTATAAGTAATTTTACCTGTTGCTATATGAAACTGATTTTTCTTCATATCGTTTCTCACATATGTGACAATTATTCACAGAAGCTCTTGTCTGTCTTGTAGAAGCACTTTACCCGAATAAAAATCGCATCCGAACATTAGTTAAGCATTAGTTGTGTAACTTAAGTGGTAAATATTTTCGTTTCAATTAGAAAAAATAATATAATTCTTTTTGAATCTGTAAAACTGTTAGGTCCAAGTGCTTTCACTATTTTGATTGTTTAACGAAATGTTATAAATTGATATTCGTGCACATTTAGTTGTAAATGACTTAACTTCACTGACTGACTATAAAGGTTTAAATTTTTCAGGAAGATTGGTGTTAGTAAGGTTAACCATGTGAATACTTAATGACATTGATTAGTGTCCAACTAGGGAGCTGCTAACATTTGTACTGAATTCAGTATGTAAAAAGTATGCTGACCTAACCAGTTATTGGATCTACCTTTTAACGAACTGTCCGTATACCTGACCATCGAGCGTCAACTGAATATTGTCAGTCCGACATAATTCATGGTCTTGCAGCAAGTGAATCTATTTCCAATATTTGCTAGATACTCACCACTCAAATTGATTTTTGAATAAGTCCTTTTTATGGCATACTATTTTCGATTTATTAAAAACGAAATATCCACAATCCCATACCAAAAAGTTTTGGAAAGCTACCCAAATAGTCTAATTTCGAGAAATGTTTGTACAGAAAATTACATCAGCATCTTCAAACGCTGGATGTATAAGTCATTGCGGCCATTCCTTTATAATTACAAAGGTATTTTGAAGCTTAATGAAACAATTATCTATACTGGATCCTTGGAACTGTACACAAACCTTTGAAAATATTTTCACCTAAACTTACATGTTATTGAAATGAATGTTAGTTCATAGTGTATAAGTACTTCTGAGCGTGATGAAGGCTAAGGACTACTCTGTTCGATAACACTAACATGGATTGTGAATGACTTGATCACTTTTGTCTTGCAGGCATGGGAAGGAACATTTACTTCCGCCAAGCGAAATCAATTATCGGGCCAACATTTGGGCGTTAAAAGAACTTGGGTGTACTCATATATTGGCCACTAACGCTTGTGGTAGTCTTCAGAAAGACAAAAAACCTGGTGATTTTGTTATTCCTAACCAGTTTTACGATAATACTCGGAATCGAGAGCTTACGTTTTATGGAAGTGGCCCTGGTTCACTGAAAGGAGTCTTACATATACCGATGGCAGACCCATTTTGTGAAGAAACACGTCAGGTGAGTTCTTGGATAATTAACTAGAAAGATTCGTTTCATGTTTTTAGTGAAGGGTTAACGTAATTCACTCGGAGATGTTAGTTGTTTGGTCAAGACAGTTTTTAATATTTTGGCACTAAGCTTCTCAACTGTACAACCTTGTATGGTTTGTCTTCAGTGGTGCTTTTTGAATGTTTATGTTATAAGATCCTGTCACGTGCTGACGGTTCTTCTGCTTGGATTGGAAATGTTAAAAAACCTTCAAATGTTTTTTTACAGTTGTTAAATCTATCGAAGCGTCTAATCACACGACTGAGATTCGCGCGATATCAAATTTCACAAAACAGCGATTTGTCTAATAAGCGGTTCTCTTTTGAGTATTATACATAAATTAGTTACAAACCTCAACTTGTGAGGTATCTGTGGTGCTTAGCTCGTCTGTGAGTCTGAAATAAAAAGGGCTTCCTGCAATAACAACATAAGGAATAATTACGACATACGATAGTGAAAACGACAGCTGATAGCTGTGTCTGATGACAGTTAATCAACAACCAAAAACAGAACCAAGAGCAAACAATATGGAAACTGTTGAGTTTAAAAAAGGATTAAACAACTATGCAAATTTGCGAATAACTGCTACAAGAATTGAAAGAAAGTGATTATAATGATAAATACGATAGATGTTGTAAGTATATGTAAATATTATGAAATGTTAAACGTTAAACTTGCGCGTTGAAATTGCCAAAAACACAACTGTTTACTGAATATTAATAAGTAGCATGAATAGGCAGTACGAGAATAAGAGCAGTTAATAAAAACTAAACAACAGTATACAATAATGAATTCTATTTACCCTTAACAAACAACAGCAATGTTAGTCACAGGATATTCTCATATTTCTGGGTAATATACAGGTTTCCTGGAGTGGTAGAGAAGATTTGTAGCTCAGGTGGATGATTTTGATCTAGTTTTGTTCTCTGAGCTGGATGGTTTTATCGTGGGAATCTCATCGTTATTCTGAACGAAATCATCAGCACAAACTTCAGGTAAATTTCTAACAAACCATCCAACCCAGAGAGCGTAAATCCATAAAGTTTCCTGTAGAATTTTTTCTACTAGTGACTGGAGATTTTAAGAAATTGCACCTCACTTAACTTTCCAGGGGTTACTGTTCTACTACTTATCGACCTAAAATAGGCAGGTGACATAGTCTTATTTGGTAAAGACGCTGACACAATTCAAAATCTATTGGTTGCCTTGGGCAACATCATAAGCATGTTCGTGATGTGTTTCTATCCTTCGAAATTTCAAGTGTTGCTTCAGAACTAGTTTGCGTCAATGCTTAATACAATAGTAAGGAGTGTAGTAGAGTACATTGACTACTCCACTCACCTTGGAAATTTCATCAGCCTTTGTGGTTTAGTGTTTGAGGAAATCTCAGCACGGATTCAAAAATCTCAGTTGACCTTTGCCAGAGTGAGTCACTTGTGGTATAGATGAGATTTCCGTTTGTTAATCACAGCGCGTGTGTACTGTACAACAGTTTCCTCTGTATATTAAGGCTGTAAATATTGATCAAATACATGCATAGACAACTAGTTTCTGATCATAGTTATTTTCATAACATTACTCACATATCATAGAAAGACTGAATGAGTTCTGAAGTTAAACATAGCGTACTACATCAACGTACAATGTGGAACAAAGCTATGGGCGGCCAACCCAAGACGTGTCATTAATCCGTAAAATCATTGACTTTTGGCCTGAGGTATGGGGTAAGTCCACTCTATCCGTTAGAGTTCGCTCATCAACCCGTTCACAATGTTGCAGAGGCGTTTATTCTATCTTTCTCTTAATCTTCAGTTTCGATATTCCTCCAAACATACCCTTGCAATCTGTCTAATTGAAACATATTTTCATAGTTTGGCTGTACTTCGTTTTATCTCGTAGGTAATAATTCTAAGCATACATAATAATTGCTCAGTCAGTATCTAGTCTCCATTATGCAGTTGATTAAATCATGGGGCTGTAAATGGAAGTAGTGAAGATTTTGTTTGAATATACTTGGTAGTTCAACACCAACTTCTTTGTATACTTTATTTTTTCAGGTTTTAATCAAAGCAGCTAAATGTCTATCACTGACTATTCGTGATAAAACGTGTAGTTCAGATGCAATTAGCAATCATCCGTGTGTACATACTGAAGGTTCTGTAATTACTATTAATGGTCCACGTTTTTCAACTCGTTGCGAATCATTGTTATTTCAAAAATGGGGTTTCGATTTGATTAATATGACATTAGTTCCTGAAGTTTCATTGGCTCGTGAAGCTGGTTTAAGTTATGCTTCTATAGCAATTGTTACAGATTTTGATTGTTGGAAAGCAGATAAGGAACATGTGAGAAAGTTATGCTTACTGGCTACTTTTGTATAGTATTTTATAGATACACACATAAGGATGTCCAATTATTTTGTTATATTCTCAGTATAGGGTTATGGATTTAAATAAAATTGTGATTGTATTCGTCTTTAAATTTGAGGATATTCATACATTCTTAAACATTGTATTTCTAGGAAGTACTAAACTAAGGTATAATCTTTATTAGTTGTTATTTAGTATACCGGGCTACTTTAATTTATACTAGTTCATAATCGATAGAAAAAAATCTAGGAATTTCTGTGACTTAGTAATTAGAGCACTCAGTTTTTTCAACCAGTTGATTTCGGATTCGAACCCAACTTTACTTACTTCTATCTGGTCAGTTAGGTTGTATTACTATTCCTTCCACAGAATAGTGTGACTCAAACCCGAGTATGTAATTCTTTACTTAGTATATGAGGCACACTATAATTCTTATTGTTGATTAACCAACCAAACACCAATCTCTTCACTAAATAGATGGATAACCAATCAATAGTGGAGTCGAATTTCTGACAGAAATTGGATGACATGATTAGCTGGCTTCTTTTTGATTGGAATCATTGTCATTCATTTTTCCTGTTTGATTGATGGATAATAATTTAAGCATAGAATTGGACTACAACTGTGGGACTAGTAACTGAATCTTTTATAACAACGCCTTTTATTCATTTTATGTTACTGATCGTCTGAATAATCAAATGGTGTTTTATGACAGACATATTGTCATATTGCATTGCACTAATGAAACTTTAAACAGCTAAAAATTGAATAATTGTTAAAGGTAGTTGACTAACTAGGAACTGATTTCTAGTCTATTTCATTAAATGGAATAAAATTATTACTTCTGGTAAAAAATGTTTCCCCAAGGGTAACATTGGATATAGTCTGTTATGCAATGGATCACTAAGCAGAAATAGGAAAGAAAAGTATCCGGCACTCAAATAATTCACATTCACTGATGTATGACCTAAATTTTTGACGAGCATAAAACCTCTATAACCATCTAAAGGTTATTCTTACTGAATATGAGACATAAATCATTTCTCGGTTTACACGAATATTATTAACTTTCCATTGAATGCTCAGTTTATTTGAAACCATCAAGTCCACCCTTGGCATTGATACCAACAAACTCATTTTTGATGTATTATTTCATTTTTACCAGGTCTGTGTTGATATGGTTTTGGAACAGTTTAATAAAAGTGTTGGTCAAGTTAGAAAAATCTTATTAGAAGCTGTGAGATTGATTGGTGCTCGTGACTGGACAAAAACTATTGAAGCAAATAAGGTACTTTGGTTTTCTCCCACAGACTTGTCTTTCTTGTGTCACTTGATTAGATATTAGTGACGCTTCATTTTATATCAAAATGTTAAAAAACTTATCTAATTTTGTTTGTCTAAAAATTTTGAACAGTATGTTTTGAACTACTCAATATTACCATATAAGATTACATTCAGTATCATCCGCCAGACGAACTCAATACACTAATAGACTTCGAACACTTGGTGCCTGTTAAATTGAGATGTTTATACAAAGGTTATAAATAACCGTAAAATGTATTTGCATCAATGAAAATTATGTCATGTAATTAAAATCCCTTGAGTGTGAATATATTACTAACTAAAACCATTGTTAATGTTTGATACTCAAACTTTGTCAACACACAGTTATATAAATTCGAAAGTGTAAAATCGGAGAGGGGTTCAATCATTAGTGAGCTTTATGATTTTTTTAATTGAATCTTTTTATCTAAAAGTTCTACACTTTAATTCTCGTTTTACAGGCGCTAGTGTTGAGCTCACGTCAAGACTTACTTCATCAAGAAAGTGAAGGCAAATAAATATGAGGTTAATTGGGATTTATTGTTTGTGTATTTAGTTACATGAATAAACAAAATTCAGTCTACTCTTTTTCAAATAAAGAATTCAAAGGACGTTCTTTTCATTTTTCTCCCTTTTGTTTCGAATTAATTTATTCAGCCAATAACAATTCTAAAATTTTTCATGACAAGTACTTTAAAATTTTGGTCATTTGTTCTGTGACCTAATGATAATATTTGCTTAAAGAATAAAATGAGTAAACATTTTTATTGCTTTAGAATCTCGGATAGTGCGAATATTTATAAATGGATTCAGTCAATTAGTTCGTCAGTCATTCATTCATAAACAACGTAGAATCTGGAGCGTTTGTTCCTCTATCCAAGATATCCCATATTCAAGGTTTACGATTCAGAGATACATACATAGTGTAATACCTTAAGGAAATCTGTAACAGAATAAAAATTCAGACGACTTTAAATCATAATACCAGGATTACTGAGAAAACAAAAATGTAGTGTATAAAAATTAAAGAAATATGATAATAAGTGGATGTATCGGTTACATTATGATCGATGTTGAACCCTATCACATAGTTTCCAGGCTTTCGTAATGATTATTTTTTTGTAATTCCCAAATAAAAAGCACGCATTTCCCTGCATATCTCGCATCAATAAGTGTTAATTTCTAGCGTATTCTGACCTAATCACGTTTTTCGCGTTAATCAGCGTCACGCTTCAAAATAGGTTGGGGTTGAAAAATCGTTGCAAGTCTTCTACCTTATATAATAAATATTTGGAATTTCACTGACAGATTTGTTAACTTTATCCAGCATTCCACATATAGAATAATTGTTTGTCGGTCTTTCGTCAAAAAATACTCAAAGGATGTTTAGAAAAACATTCTTACTTTACGTAAGTGCTACCCTATTACCTATCGTCCAATAGTATTAGATGTCTGAAGTGTTATATTTGATTATCATCTTTTTACTATGGATACGAAATACTGATAATTTGCGGATTAGTTATTTTTTCACAACGAATAGCTTGTATGGGTTTATATTCAAGTTAAATGTGGTCAATACGACTGAAAACGTACTCCTGTGTATGCTGTTTCTGGTGACATTTCCCAACTCAAAACTTTTAAGAACTTGAAATAGCGGAATTTTTTTCATTTTGCGGTTTGTAATTTCAGTCCCCAGATTCAGAAAACGTAAGCAAAGATTATTCCTAAATCAATATTTAAAGAACACCTATGGCAAACGGGAATCATTTATAGATAAGAAGGTAAAATGAAAGTCCACATAGACTTATTGTACTTGGTCCCCAGGAAAATGTAGGTGCGCAACAGTGAATTGTGGCTTAACAATAGGTGGTTATCGGACAGATTTTCATAAAACTCTGCAACACATTCGTTAATGTGATCCTCTAGGACAAAAAACGGAGTTAGTAATATCTAAACCAGTTAGTTTCCCAAACGGTTAAATTGTCACTTTAGTTTCCTCTATTTGTCGTGTATCGTAAGCTTCATTTAGGTATCTTTTAACCGCACATTATGTTCTACAGTTTTCCTCGTCTAAGCTTTTGTTATGTGACTAGGGTTAAAGAATTACATTTTGTTAATTTTTCTGTTGCATGTTGCCGGACTGTTGACAGGAAGGTCATGTTTGACTAAACCAAAGATCATGGTATGGTTCGGTATTTGACTGTTGACCTTCGACTATCAGCTTGGAAAGATTGCTGGAATCTCTGCAAATAGATATCTGAAGTCATCTTGTTGGAAATACTCTTATTGATTTTCAGGTATCGAATTCTTTTTTGTTATTTATCAGTTTTGTTGTTTAGCACGCTAGTTTGCGTTACAACCCCAAACCAACTAGTTGGCTTCTATGGGTGAAGAACTGAAATATAAAAGGGATATTCTAAATCGAGAGCAACCCTAAAAAACAACCCACTATCAGGAACCTAACTGACGTAACAGAGACCGATATTAAAATGGTCCTTGAACATTAGAGCTAGATACGAAAACCGTAATCCGCAAGACACACAGAAAGAAAACCATTGAAAGTACTGAAGAATGAACCAGGATGACTGTCATATGGTGCTTGAAATGATGTGTAGTTGTTCAGACGAAGGTTATGTGTACGATAGGTAACAATACAGATGGGTTTTTTTTTACCCAACTTTAGGTTGCTTGCAGTTACGGTGACCAGAGAATCCGGACTTCAACTTGCGTTTCTTATCCTGATGGTCATAGACTTCAGAAGTACTTAACTGAAGTCTACAGAATAAAGGTATGACACTCAAACATACACTTCATTGTCAGTTGACAACGACCAACAACCCATGAAATGGGGAACCAACAGAAGTCTTATTTGATGAGCTCGACATGGAGGTAAAAACCTCGTATCTGTTGGTTCCCACAGAAATGACCAGTTTACTGTTAGCTGCAGTCTACTCGCAACCATCAAAACAGTTGATGCCTGAGAGAAAATTATTGCACCGAGAGTAACGTGACGGGTCTTAGGTGAAAGATGGGAGAAATAAGTAACACTTGTTTTTAGTTCGAAATGAAGATCACAGTTCTATATGAACCTTGTCTTTCTCCCGACCTCGCGGACGGTGTGATAAGGCATGAAATGTATCATATGTCATCGGGGAAGTAAAAGAGGAGGTAAACTAGTAATGTACGCAAAAAGTACATCGAAGTGTATAAACCACAAAATAATAGACTGATCAGGTCACCGGAGTTCCTCAAGTGTCATGTCAATTACTTAGGATCTTGACGTGACCACAAATTACAAAGAATAATATAGGTCGATTTACTTCCTGCCCTGGAAGTAGGTGACTAGAGGAATGTACCGCCCTACTACGGTTATCAACATTGTAACAAAAAATGCTGGTTGATATCATTTTTACCATACCTGAGTAGGGTCTTGTAAAAATAGCATTAATCCCCAAAACGATTCTGACTATACCTCTTGCTTAGTACTAATAATTAGACGTGGTGTGGAGGTGCTAAAAAAGGTATTTTAATACCAAATTGGAAGTTACAATACAGACCGATACACATAACGCACTTACATTTAATGACGGCAGTAATCGACAACAATCAGCAATAACTCAAACCTCGGGTAAAGACAGTCTTTGGGTTGAAAATAGAAACAGATAGTTCAACTACCTACACTACAGATCGATTGATTTCTTTGCACTCGCTTCTCGTTGTTTCAGTAAGGTTCCACATAAATTGTTGTATCCAATAGGTACTGGTCTATCCAATCCACTACACCAATTCTAGTCAGTTTGAAAATTATTTGCGGAATTTTATATCTTGTTGTTTGAGTGGGTGCGTTTTTCCCAGGGCGGTACGGATTTTGGTAGTAATAGCTATCACATTAGCAGGTAGGACGTTGGTCGGTCGTGAAAACAATGAAGTGATGATTCGATTCCTGAGAGGAGGTGATTATTTCAAGAACAGATAAATAACTTAGTTGGTAGTGTGTAAGAAGACGGGATTGAAGGATAAAGAGGGGAAACGGAGGTGATAATGACGCCCTCCCTGAATATCTATACTGCCTGTTTCTGCCAATTAAATATTTCAATTGGTTATCTGTTTTCTTTTTTGTTTTAACACCTCATTATATCTATTAACTGCCCAACCTATAAATGCGCGTTTACGGAAAGCTTACGACCTTTCGCTGCACAAGTTACAAAAAAGTACAATAAGAGACATCGTGGTGGTTGGCAATGTGCAATGACGAGAATGAACGTTAGTCGTTTGTTGATTACCGAGCTGCTGAATTTTAACTGTCAATCACTAATTAACAAAGTGGACTATAGTCCTACTATAGTAGGAATTGAAGATAGTCCACTTTGACTTATAAGTCAAAACGCGTATCGTAATTGTGGTATGTGATATTTAGGAGTATTTGAGTTATAGTACAAACTGAGAATCCCAGAAATAACGCAGATGAATCAAGAAGTATTAGATAGCCACGAAAGAATGTACTACCACAGGACAAACATTGACCAAACTTGTGCCCATTTTCGTGAACTGCATTGCAACTCTTCAATTAATTATCTGCACAACCTTGAATATGCACTGGGTTGGGATGACTTAATGTAGTGTTTTTTAAATCCCCATGAATGATTTTATTTATTTAAACACATAGGTATTGGTACAAGGAGGCACCAAATACATATGCGCCACACGAATCTCAATTGATTTGTGTGAGGGCTGTGGTACTGCCCGGGTGCCCAAACCGAAGTAGGTGGTTTTCTTTGGGAGCCACACCCCGAGCCTTCGACTTCAACGTCTGACCCACAAGACAGTGGAGCATCGTAAGGAGATGCAGTCCCATGGTAGCCGGTGACCAACGATTGGTTCATACACCATTTGTTCCTTCAGGATACTGGAGCCCATGTGCGCCATTGGTTTTGGATCCGGTTATAGCGCCGGACATTCGCTTTTCGTCCTCTCATTTTCGTAAACAACACCCTGCCACGAGAAGGCAGTGAGTAGGACTTCCCTGGCAGAGGCTATATACGCGTGGCCATGTGAGAGCATTTGGAGAGGGTGAGCGGACTCTCCCCACTCTCGGCCATACCAGGGCATTTGGGGGCCGTGAATCATTTTATGATATCTTTTTTCAAAGCATTCCAAAATTGTGTACTCCAGATTTCAAACCTTTTCCAGGCTCCCAACTTTGGAGGACATTTCACGTATTTTGGGGAAGCCGCTATAGTAAACTTTGGGGAAATGGGAGAAAAACCCCGAAATTTCTCCGGAACTGGGTAAATTCCCCCTGACTTTTGGGAAGTCCCCCAAACGTTGGTGTTTATCCCAAAAATTTCCCCTAAGTTTAGCTTTGTTTCCCCACACTTTGGGGTACTTCCACAGAACTGTTTAAACGCAAAACTCATAGCGAAATCTGCGGACATCACGGAAAAACCTAGGAAGAATACATAAGTACATTTCTTACTGGGATGTTACTTTATTTTTCGTCAATTACGTGTTGCCAAAGAAACTTAACGTTAATCGATTTATCGCTTTCATTAAATGACTGATTTTTGACATATTTAAATGTTTATTATAGTTAATAAAATTACACATTATTCAAATATACGACGTTTGTCGTTGCTCTGTTAGTGTAACAGGTTACGCAGAAGTTGAACTGTCATTCGGTAGGTTCTAAAAAAATGAAAAAAGACTTCAGTTTACCATCACATGTGAAGATATGTGAAACGTCGATGACGTACAAACAGTATGACAATGCTGTCAATAATGCGGTCATTTAACTTACAGTTACGTCAGATGAAACCTGTGAAGCCAGCTGAAAACAAGAGGAATATGACAAAAGTTTTATCACTGTAAATATTGATCACAAAGTAATAATAAAAGTGCTGTATGTATTATTGCTTTAACTCACATTTTCTTTGGATCACCATCCACGTTTAACATTATCCCTTGCGTTATGCATGAAAGCTTGTCTTGCTGTATCCATGACGTGTATTAAATCCTTTTCCAGACAGGTCGTACTCCGGAAATGGGAACACAGAACACCTATCAATATGTTAATGCAATAGTGTGGACTTCGAACGGTTGAGTAAAATTTGTACTTACTAATACCAAATTTACTTTATGTTCCGTGCAAAGTGTAAGGGTTCGCCAGTTCCGGCGAAAGCACGTAACTTAGACAAGCTTTCGCTGATTTCCGAGGATCGTCACACAGGAACCCGTAAAATCTTCCCACCTAAAATTTGTTCAAATACCTGTAACAACTTACGAAGTAATCCCGGAACTGTACGATATCTAAAGCAGCTTCAAAGAACGCAAGTCCTCATGCGTTCTTAATGGGAATGCGATAGCTGCAGTGTCTACGAGCTCCGTATACCTGTCAGTTACACCCATGGATAAGCGTTCGTTGTAAGTGATAAATTTACCGATCTTTCGAGAAAAATCACCTACCGCCTTCAGCAGCATTCTGAACATTTTATGGATATCGTCTCCCAACCTTTTGTTATCCGGAAAACAGTAAATGCAACTTACCATTTATCAACTGTCGTGGATGTACTTGGAATGGGCGGTGATGAAACATCTGTTTTTGATGAACTACTTCATTAGTATAGATTAAATAGGTGCATACTTGACTGTTGGCGTAAATCCTCCGGTCAAAATGTTGACAACTGGAAATTCGACCGGAGCAAATCCAGCTTCAAGCTCAGCAACCTCCAGTACATCAGGGGTGCATAGATAGTCACAAAGTTTACGTTTCTCAGATTTAACACTAAAGTGATTTAGTAAGCTGAACAAATTACCTCTTTGGCTTTTCTGCTTCACACGGCAGAGTTTCATCATCTGTTGTACCTTTGATATAGTAACCGAGTACTGAGGTTAAGCACATCTTTATTCCCTGGACTACATGGTAATAAGTCTCCGTTCCGAGAATTTCGGGCTCCACATTGTATCATCTACGTAGAACACTTCGAACAGATGTCGGTAGTTCAAAAATGAGCATTCGAAAGAGGTTCAGAATTTCGTCAGCCTTCTTCACGATTATATCACCACCTTTCATCATGCCTATGACAATTCGGTCGACCTCTTCTTTCATTGAAAGATGACTGGGTGTAGACACTCCTGAAATCTTACACCTATACATAGTTAATTAAGGAAGATACACTACCATCGGCTGTACTGCCAGCACACTGGACATAACTACATGAAGCAGTGGCTGTTTCTGAGACAATACTGTTACACTGCTCTGTGGCAACCGTCTTACCTACTTCTGTGACGACAACTGAATTGTTTTCATCTTCGTCACCGCTGATTAACTGATAATTTCTCATGAATTCATCTCTCAACTTCCGCAACCTTCTGTTATAATATTATCTGGGACAGCCCAGCAACCTCAAGTCTCTGGCGGCTTGAGCCCTTTTAGTAATCTTACCAAGCTGTAAACTATTTTCCTGAAAGAGACATTTTACCTAAGTGAGACTGGAGAACTGCAGTAATCGAAGTTTCGGATGACTCTAAGAACTCAAGTGCATGGCGCTCGAATTTTGAAGAACTGGTTTGGAGACGACAATTAATTGTCTTAAAGATGCCGTGTATTCGGAGTTTGACAACGCTTTAACCAGTCACACCTCTTAATATGGAGCGCACCCACCAAGTAAAATCAAAAGACAGAAGCGAGAAGGTCGGAGATATATTTGACAAGCTATCAATATATCGAGGATCGTTTGCACTAATCTGGTTAGCGATTGCAGGGGTTGTTGAGCACGGCGTTCCCACACGTGATCTGGTGCGGATGCTTGACCGAGCGCCTTCAGCTAGATGAGTCCACTAAAACTGTGGTCAGCATCCAATGTCGAAAACTTACAGAGCTATTTAATTTTCGGGAATTATTTACCGCTACAGATCACTCCCCCACTAGTGGGTTAGTGATGACCCTAAGACGTGGCCAGCCAGAAGTTTAAACCCAACGAGTTTTTCGTTGGTAAACACACTTATGATAGCTTGCAAGGCTTAGCAACGTCTGGCCGTTTTTCCTTACTTTGAAAGACCATGATGTACAATATAGTAAAAAAGGTACAATGAAGATTTTCGTTTCTCGCAAACTTCTGCGTTCTTTTTATCGCCTTTCCAACCGTCTTGGAAAAGAAAAAAAATGTGTAAGTGCATGTCGGAATACACTCGTACGCGCGTGAAAACACAAAACGGGCGAAAAAACGGAAAATAAACTCATGTTTACGTAATAGCGTAAAAAAAGGATTTTTATAATATCGTCTTTTGTTTTTTTCTTTTTTGAAATAAAAAATAATAAAAATATATAAGCACACTAAATTCGGTTTTTTTTTAAAGAAAAGAAATTATATATAGTACAAGGGAAACTCGAGATGATATAAAATGTAAACTTGTATCTGCAGTAATCGTTCAAATGTTCTGGAAATCTTAATCTTCTTCCAGAACGCGTTGTTTTCAATTTATTTCGGATACCGTCGAAGTATCAACGTGTTTATCGGCTGCCGATTGAGGTATTACAAGAGCAGGAGTTGTGTCGTGCGGTTGTATTGAGGGAAAATCGACGTGAATAGGATTTCCTTCTAATTACGCTGCTTTGAGGCGATCGATGCTGATGATTCCGTTGGTTCCTTTCTTATCGATTATATAGTACTTAGATTCGCGTTGAAGAACTTTGAAAGGTCCTTCATATGTTGATTCGAGAGGTCGTCGATGCGAGTTTCGACGTACGAAGACGTGTGTACTATGTCGTAAGTCAGGTTGAACGAAAACATCAGTTAATTGTGGTCGAGTGGAAACAGGTTTAACTGAACGCATTGCGTTTGTAAGCCTGTTCGCGTAGGAGGTTAGATCCATGTCCATCGAAGAGGATGAAGGATCCACGAACTCTCCTGGAAGTCGAAGTGTCGTACCATAAACGAGTTGAAACGCAGTGTATCCAATGTAAGCTTTCACTGCACTGCGTATGCCTAGTAATACGAGTGGAAGAGCGTCAGTCCACCGAAAAATGTTTGCGGCTGATAGTGAACCTTTGGGTCGTCGGTGAAAACGTTCTACTAACCCGTTTGCTTGTGGGTTGTAGGCCGTCGTTCGGAAGCGAGTGATTCCTAGTTTCGCGGTCAGACAAAGGAACAGTTCAGATTCAAACTGACGTCCACGATCTGTAGTGATGGTTGTTGGGCACCCAAAATTTGCTACCCATCGTTCGACGAAGGCGCGGGCCACTGTTTCAGCAGTAATGTCTTTGATGGTACTGCTTCTGGCCATGGAGTAAAACGGTCTAGCATGTTAAAAGATAAGAATGTCCATTTGAATCTGGTAAAGGTCCTACCAAATCCAAATGAACATGGTCAAAGCGAGCATCAGGAGTTTTAAACGAGCCTACGGGACATTTGTTATGCCTAATAACCTTAGATTTCTGGCAGCTTACACAGGAGCGTGCCCACTTCCTCACGTCTTTATTCATACTAGGCCACCAAAACCGTTCTGCTATAAGCTTGATGGTTGCACGAACACCTGGATGAGCAATCATTGTTGCTTGAGCGATATGTTCCCTAACCGCGGAGAATGCTTTTCGTGCAGAGTCATCCAGATTGATAGATTTCTCATCTTCACGAAGTTGGTCGGTAAATGGTTCCATAAGTAACGCTCATTTTAGTATGAATCGTCTATGAAAACTTACCAGACCGTTAAACGTACGCAATTGTTTGATGGTGGTCGATTCTGGGTAATCCAGAATGGCCGCCACTTTTGTTCTAAGGGGTCGAATGCCTTGCGCATCTATAGTGTGTCCTAAGAAGTCTGAGGAGTCGGTTCCGATTTGGCATTTCTGAATGTTTACAGTAACGCCATGCTTTTGTTGTCGGTCGAAAACAAGGTCCAGATGATGGAGATGTGATTCTCTCTCCGGACGTGCTATTAGGCAGTCATCAACATACGCGTGTACGAAATTGAGACCTCGAAAAACGTCGTCTGTGAACCTTTGAAAAGTCTGTGCCGCGTTTCTTAGACTGAAAGGCATTCCCGAAAATTCATGGAGTTCGAAGGGCGTTATAATAGCAGCTTTTGGAATGTCTTCAATGGCCATAGGAATTTGGTTATACGCTTTAGCCAAGTCGATTTTAAAAAAGACAGTCGTACCTTTCAAGGTAGCTGTCAAATCGTGAATGTGGGACAACGGGTAACGATCGGGAATGGTTTTTGGATTCAATCGCCGATAATCAACAGTTGGACGCCAATCGTTGCTGTCCTTTTCAGGGACCATGTGCAACGGATATGCTCATAGGCTATTTGACGGTCGTATGATTCCTAAGTCTATCATATGGTCGAATTCGTTTTTCGCCAATCTTAACTTCTCGGGGGCCAGTCGGCGTGCTTTAGAGAATACAGGTGGTCCTGTAGTCGTGATGTGATGTGTAACGTTGCTGGTTACACACGGCAATTTCGGTTGCGATTGGTAAATGCCAGGATACTTATCGAGTAGTGGTTGGTAGAAGGGGTCTATAGTGTGCTTAATAGTGACTGGAGATAACCTGCAACCAGAAAGAGAAGTCAGGCAAACGGATAAATTAGTATTTCCATCTGCTAGCCTCCGTTTGCGCGTATCGATAATTAGGTTGTGATGTCGTAGAAGGTCCATACCAATGATTGGCATAGAAACATCCGCAACAACAAAGATCCAGTGAATGGGTTTGCGTAAACCCACGTTAAGATAAACGTACCTTTTGCCATACGTAGCGAAAGGCTTTCCGTTTGGCGCCTGTAGATTTAAAACCGATTCGTGAAGCCGGTCGTTGGAATTCGCTGGGAGAACGCTAACTTCTGCGCCAGTATCGACGAGGTAGCGAACTCTCGTTGTCACATCAGTGACGTATAACAGACGGCTATGTTTGCCGGCTACGGTTGCCGTTAACGCGTGCCGGCTTTGCAGTTTCCCGAATTGTTTTTCGTGTCTGTCGATTTTGAGTTGAGAAAATTGCAGGGTTTTCAGCGATTTCTGGCGAAATTTCCATACTGGTTATGATACCAGCACCAATCGAGATTATCCGTTTCTTGTGGTCTAGAGACAGATCGTCTACGTGAAGTGCTTCTTCGCGGGGTGTGTGACCGCTTACGGTCTGAATAAGGAACTCCATGATCCACTGTGACTGCGCGAAGACCAATATAAAGACCTATTCCTTACTAGTCTGGTTTCTTCTATTAATAACAAAAGGGTTACCAATAGGCACGAAACTGGTAAGCCCTGTGAAACACAAATTTGATTTCATTTTTGATTTGCCGGCTACGGTTGCCGTTAACGCCTGCCGGCTTTGAAGTTTCCCGAAACATTCTTCGCGTCGACCGATTTTGCGTTAGGAAAATTGTAGGGCTTTCTGCAATTTCTGGCGAAATTTCCATACTGGTTATGATACCGGCACCAGTCCGGCTTATCCGTCTCTCGAGGTCTAGATGCCGACCGCCTACGTGAAGTGCTTCTTCGTGGGGTAAGTGACCGTTTACGGTCGTTACGGTGTTTGAGATAACGCGTAAGTGTATGACATAATTCTGTTATGTCATTCTGGGTCGTTTGAGGCTTTTTTTGACTGAAAACTCTCGGCATTAGAAGATCTAGTGATTTCAAGGATGCGGTCGGCAGATGCAGCCAGCTCGTCTACGGCGTTGTTTTGGAACGAGACCAGTACAGCTTGCACCTGTTGAGGAAGTTTTGATAAGAAAAGCTGTTTGAATAGGCCATTATCGAAGGTTCTTTGGCCAATGACTTCTCGCATTCTTTGCAACATGTCTGTGGCAGAACCGTGTTGCAGGTCGATGTTGTTAAGGAGTTGGTCTAACCTTTGCCGATCGGTTAGATCTCCGCGTTTGAGGATGGTCTGTTTTAACGTTTGGTATGGGTCAGAAACATCACTAGTAAACATATTAGGTGTTAAGTACCTGTTGAATTCGCGCGGTAGCGCCTTGACTACTGCGAGGAATTGTGCACGTGTATCGTTTATACCGTGCTCGTGGAAGTTGGCTTCTACGTAGCGAAACCAAGCTTCGATGTTGTCTGTCCAGAAGGGCATAAGTTGGAAGGAAGGTGGGGACACAATCTTTAACTTAAATACTTTAGGTGTCTGTTCAGTCATAGTAATATATCAAGTACGAAAATCAACGAGTGGGAAATATATATATACCCAAAAACACGGGAAAAATATCACAATGTATAAAAAAAGATTAAAATGAGACAATGATATATAAAATCACAAAAAGGAACAGACTCACAGTTTGCAATTTGGTGTACCAAATCACGTCGGGCTCACCAATGAAGATGCCACAGGTATTCGGAGTTTGACAACGCTTTAACCAGTCACACCTCTTAATATGGAGCGCACCCACCAAGTAAAATCAAAAGACAGAAGCGAGAAGGTCGGAGATATATTTGACAAGCTATCAATATATCGAGGATCGTTTGAACTAATCTGGCTAGCGATTGAGGTAGATGTTGAGCACGGCGTTCCCACACGTGATCTGGTGCGGATGCTTGACCGAGCGCCTTCAGCTAGATGAGTTCACTAAAACTGTGGTCAGCATCCAATGTCGAAAACCTACAGAGCTATTTAATTTTCGGGAATTATTTACCACCACAGTCTCATGTCTGTTTAACATATTAAAACAAGACCCGAAAAACGATAGACTATTCCTGACCAAAAGTCATTATTGTATCAAAATTAACAAATTTTCATTGTAATTTAATGTTTTAACATTTAATAATCGAATGCATCTGAAATGTCACTGTGGAATGATATGCTACGCATGATTTTGTGATTTTCCCTCGAAATTTCCCCAAAGTTGGGAGCTTTTGTTCCAAATAATCCTCAAAAGCTTCAGAAGTTGAATGAATATCTAACTGTTCCATTGCAACGTCAATATGATGATCAGGAATATTTGAATTTTAGTACGAACTAAGAATCCTAGAAATAATGCAATTGAATCAATAAGTACTAGACAAACACTTACGAGTGTACTGTAACTGAAATTCGAAATCTAGCACTCAACAAGTGCAAAGGAATCATTAGTTTATTCAAACGCAGCAGATTTACCTTGTAATTCTTCAAAACCGGTGCACTATACATGATTTAATAATAGCTCTTTAGGAGTTGCATAATTATGCAACTTCCTTAAGGAAGTGATATAGGCCATCCTGGATATACGACAGATTTGAATAAGCTGTATAATTCTTTTCCGATGGATGTCAGGAAATGTGCCACATCTTTATCACCCTCAACATCTTTCTTAGTCATGCTCATGTAGTGTGGCGTCGAGTCGCATTTAACTATGATCACCACTACAAGAAGACTTGTAGTGGTTAACTGCCAGTTAACAAAAAAGATTCCACGTGAGTCAAATATCAGAAAGCAGTTGATGGCTGTAGTCGAGATGTATTTGTTGGCGATCTCGTGGTATCGGAAGAATACTGAAATCGTGCCAGGTTACAAGTGGGGTTACTGAGCGTAATCGAACTCGTGCACGGTCACGCTCAACGGAAGAAAGTTTGTCTTTAATACAGTTAAACAAACATGTAGAATAAAACAATTCCTGGTACAATGGATTATAATAGTAATTGTTTCCATTACACCGATCGCGTTCTCTTGATTTAAGTAGGTCACTACACTGCAGATTTCCAGCCTTTCCAAATAATTTTCCCCATCCTCCCAAGTTTGAGAAAAAAAGCCCGAAACCTGTGTTGCGCAGTTTTCCAAACTAATATTTCATCTTCAAGCTATTTTTAATCTTTGAATATGAAATTACGACTAATAAATATAAATATTAATGATATCATCAATTTTGGTCAGACTTTTTGTACATACAGGAGCAGAAATCAGCATATTACCACATGAACGTTCACGACGACGTCTCACCGTGGTTAACAAACAGTCACTCATCAAAACCTACGGAGAGAAATCTCTAATTTTGGACCTCGAACTCCAAAGGCGATTCACGTGGGTTTTTACAGTTGCTCAAGTCAAACAACTTATTCTCGGAGCCGCCTTATTCAGCGCCTATGACCTGTTAATAGCCGTGAATATAAAAAATTTGGTCGACAAGAACACGCTTCCACAAGTGAACGCTACAATCGCTACCAATTGCGAAATTCACGGTGTTTGAATAAGAAAACCAATGAAAAAAGTTTTCACAGACGTCTTGTCGAAGTACGAATGCATCACAAGAGTTGAATACCAAAACGAATGCAACTTACACTATGCTTAATGCCAAATAACTACTAATAATCCATTAATATGCGCTAAGTCGAGACTACCAACACACAACTTGAAGAAATAATTCCAACGCAATGCAACTAGGCATGATTCGGCAGTCTAGTGGCCTATAGGCTTCGCCTTTACTCATGGTTTCGAAGAAAGTTCAGAACTGGTGCCCATGAGACTACCGACGACTTTAGACAGATACCGAATTCTTCATCTGCACGACTTTTCCCTGGATTTACATGGAAAGCAAATTTTCTCGAAACTTGACGTTATGAGAGCATATCATCAAATTCCGATGGCACCAGATGATATCGAAAAAAGCAGACATAATCACACCTTTTGGTTTGCTTGAATTCTTAATAATGTCATTCGAACTAGAAAATACTGCACATACATATCGACGATTCATGGACGAGGTTATAAGAGGTTTAGACTTCGTATTCGTTTGTATTGACGTTGTTTCGACAGCTAGCTAATCCACAGAATAACATGTATAACATTTACACATCCTCTTTGATCGTCTCAAAAAGTATAACGTTGTAAAAAACTTTTAAAAGTGCATATTCGACGTCCCAGCTCAGTTTCTGGGACATCACATCGACTCCCAGGGAATTAAATCACTACAAAAAAGTGGAGGCTATCATCAACCACCCTGCACCGAAGCTAGATAATAAAAAAAACGAGGTCAAATAAAGGCGACCTCTTTACTCTACCTCCTGATGCGAAAACGGCTTTTGATAAAGTAAAATCCACGATATCAAACGCCACCATGTTACAACACCTGAGCTCTGACTCTACGATTCACCTAATTCTCTGTACCGTTGCATCTCAAATAGCTGAAGGGGTAGTATTGCAACAGCGAGTAAACGACATGATTACAGCAATAGCGTTCTTCTCTATACGAATATCGCCAACTCAAGACCGCTATAGTACATTCAGTCTCGAGCTACTATTTATTTAGCTGTAAAGCATTTCAAATTTTTATTACAAGGACGCGAATCTACTATAATGACTGACCATAAAACTTTATGTTATTTTGCAAACACGTCACACAACCAACACTTACCAAGCGAAGAACGACAATTGGATTACATTTTACAATTCACAACAGACATCCAGTTCATTAAACGATATTCCAACATCGTAGCAGATGCTGGTACATAAACACTATATTAGCCTCCAAAATATAGCTTAACTACAAGTAGACGATACAGGCCTGAAAACGTTCAAAGAAAAATCTGATTTGATTCTCAAGCCTGTACCTATCCCTTTCTAAGATTCGTCCATTATTTTCGATGTTTCAACCGACAACAACCGCCCTTTTATATTAAGAGCTTGTTCACGACCGATATCTCAATAGCTACACGAACTTTCACATCCTGGAATCCCAGCCACAACAAAACTCATCAGAGAACGTTTTGTCTGGCCTAAAATCAACTCGGATGTAAAAAGGTGGACACGAAGCTGTAAGCACTGTCAGCGCAGCAAAGTCCAAAGATATACAATCAGTCCCCTTGGGAAGCTCCCACTACCCGACAAACGCTTTCAACATATCCATTTATATATAGTTGGTCACCCTTCATCATCAAACGCCTCCACACATATTCTTACCGCGTTGGACATGTTTATCAAACGGGCGACATCACACCCTATAAAAGATACGTCTGCAGAAATAGTCTCATCCGTATTCCTTGACCGTTGGGTATCAAATTACGGAGTACCTACAGTTGTTCTACGGGCCGTGGTCTTCAGTTTCAATCCGTCCTACGTCAAGAATTTACCAGATTTTTGAACGTGAATAACAGCTTATCATCCAGCGGCTAATGGTCTGGTCAAAATGTTTCACCGCCGATTGAAAAGCTCACTGATGGCACAAGTCGATACATCGAATTTGGGCGACGCCCTACCATTTGTAGTGCCGTGAATTCGTACAAATTTAAAGGAATATATCAATTGCACACTCGCTGAACTAGTTTACGGTACAACTATGACATTGCCAGATCAACTAGTAGACCCAGACGCTACAATATCAACTGATCCAACTTGTTTTGTGAGTCGTCTACTGCAAACGAAGCAGAATATCGAAGCAATACTTTTGTGCGTACAGTTTAATAAACGCCTGAAAAAGTGTGAATTCTTCTTTGTTTGAGTCGACACCGTTAAAAAGCCATTGAAACAACCGCATGCAGGACCCTACTAAGTAATCAAACGGAAAAACAAACACTTCATCAACAGACTTGGAAAGAAACAAACAATCTCTGTTGATAGAATTAAACCAGCTTTCTACGTAGACCATCAAAACAAAGAGAATATCACTACAGATAAACAACCTCTCTCATTAATCATCACGAGATCAGAAGAGGACAAAAAATCAAGAGTTATGCCTACAGGTTTAACAATCCCAGGCAGAACTGTAAAGAAGCCTAAGCGTTACGTTCATTTTGTAGAGTAACAAATCAAAACAAACAATTATTGATATATTTTACACTGCTAAATTCATTCAAGTTCCCGATAAAAACTACTGTTTTTTCACACAACGTTTATATAATTATTTAATTTTTCAGTAATTACTCGTTTTGTCGCATATTTAAAAATTTTTGTCACAATAATAAACTAACGAATTCTACATTTATTTATTAATTGTACATAAAAATAAACAATCCAATTTTTATTTTATGAGTTTATCACGCTGTTAACTGCTCGTAAATACATTATTACACACACGTCTCTTGTTCTCTATCGCCTGTGGTTATGATAACAGAACTCTGAAATATGTATTATCTACATCAATAGGTTGCAGACATATTTCCATTATGTTCTACGTCTGGCTACATTACTGTAATAACAACAACCTGATTGGAACTATTAATTATCAATAATTGTGGATTATGGTATCAAATGCAAGTGGAACACGCCAAATCCTGCCGATTTAAGTAACGTTTCATAAATTTTCTTTGTGTTTATAAACTGTAATTAATATATTTAAACATTAACTTTTGACTGTATTCACTTTATTGTCATTTTTGAGTTAATATAACATTTGGTCCACTAAAAGATAACGGTGAAGAAGGCTAACGAAATTCCGAATGTTTTCGGGTGTACATTTCAGAACCCCCCCACATCCATCGGAAGTGTATTAAGTCGTTCCCATAGTGTGGAACCAACACTCCTGGAAACAGGAGTATACTACCACATGGGACAGAAAACAGGTTTGCAGAGTATTTCAGAAAATTGGCTACGGCAAATCGGTTTCAACGAAGTGCACATTTAACTGAACTACGACGGCCTGTCGTTATTCCAAAGCCCTAACCAACAGTTGTGGCTAATACTAGGTCGCCTAGCAGCTCCATTAGTAAGTGAAGCATTCATAATTAGGATCTGTGGTGGTGAAGTAAAACCATCTGATTCCAACGAAATGTCCGCAGCACTTGTGACTCAGTTACAAGAATTGCTGACATTAGGGCTTTATGTAGATGAATGTCAGGTACGTTTGACAGTTAAATTAGCTGCCGTTATTTGTGACACTCCAGCTCGTAGCTACTTCAGGTATGTTATTGGACACAACGGTACCACTGGCTGCGACAAATGTCAGGATTTAGGGATACGATTAGATGGTCGAATGACTTTCCTCAATAGTGAACACGACTTAAGAAGTGATGTCATTTTTCGTAGTATGTCCCAATCCATCCATCATCGTCATAGAAGTTCGTTCGAAAATCTGCCTCTGGATATCTTAAAATCTTTCCCATCAGAACCAATGCATATAAGATACCTAAGTATCATGATAAACGGATTCCCCCATGGAAGGATCTAGCTGTTAAGCGACTTAATCGGATCGACAATTCTATTTTCTCATCCATCAGTGTAGCACTGGACTTATGTAGAAATCATACTACATGAGACTTTCAAAGGAAATGTCCTTCATTAAATGAAGTTTCAGTATGGAAAGCAACTGTCTGTCGGCTGTTTTTTATTATACATAGGTCCTGTAGGTCCTTATGATGGGCTACCATTACTGATGTACAGAAACTTTCAGTGCCTGTCTTTGTCAGAATATTTATCATCACACGCACAGTTACACACCACATTCGTAAACAGTGTTCGCGTCCGAATAGACACTTCAATTATCTCATTTTCGTTAAAAACACATCAGGAGTTGCATTCTTTTGGAGTTACTTTGGATGAGCTGAAGTTCTTTGATCAGTACGTAAGTCTTTACACGTGTTTCAAAATATTTTAGATGGCCAGATTTTACGAGATTATATGTGATACTCCTCGTAAATCAGCCAAAGCATGTTTATGTTACTTTCTGTCACTGGAACTAGCTGACACTTATATTTTCAAATGGTTCAAAGTTAGAGCAGACGATAATGGACTTACCTTTAACACTTCAAAGTGTAAAGTAGTCCGTCCGAGACATGTTGCAGACTACAGTTACAACATAAGAAACTCCTCTCTGGAAGTATCCCGAGCCGAAAACGATTTAGAAGTCCTGTTATCGTACGATTTGAAGTCTTACGCAATTTGACAAAAATGCCTTTTCGGGCAAGCCTTGCACTGGTAACATTGAAGTGTATTTTTGGACAGTTTTACGAAGAACTTTCCACATAATCTCCAACAGTTTGATTCGTCCCCATTCAGAGTACGGAAACATAGTATTTCCTCCTACACTCCAAAAGGATAAGGACACTCTGGAGCGAATCCAACGGCGAGCCACGAAATCAGTTCGAGGACTCAAATTCAAACCTTATGAAGAGCGCCTCCAACCACGTAACGTTTACCCCTTAGAGTATAGGCATTTTGGAGGTTACCTTCTGGACATCTCCTTAACACCTGCTTAAGCTTAGCCCCAATGCAAACCTAAGGGGTAACACCCAGAAATTGGAGACACGACATAGCAAAACGGACTGTAGACACAACTTCTGCTCCTTAAAAGTTGTCAAGTGCTGGAATTCGCTGCCGACTGGACTAGTCCCAGGAGTCATTTAAGAGGAAACTTGACCTATTCTTAAGGACTAAAGATAACATCTTTTTATGATATACCAGTTTCGTTTTCCTCTTTTATCGTTAATAAATCCAGGTTCCTGCCTGGAGGTATCGGTGATCCTCTGCTATTAGACACGGAAGACCGTTAAGCAAAAGCTTCTTCTATTCCGTCCATAATCATTTGAACCGTTTGAACGTTTTACTGTAAATAAGCAACCCATACGATTACGTGTCACCGGATTTAGAGACAACATGCTATTTTTAGAATTTAATACGATCTTCAAGGAAGCGGGTATAACGGCATGTTGCCAATGGACATTAGCTCACAAACAAGTACAATGTTTGCACTAAAAAAAGACGGCTGCTATTAAACGCAACTCGATTTCGTAAATGTGGCTGTCAGCTTAGCAAGCAATCAGAATGAAGCGGGAATTATTATGTCCGCCGTCTTTGTAAGCAATGGCGGTCGGCTTCCCACGTTCTTTGTCTTTTCAGCTATTACGTTTGTGTAGCTACCTAATTTAATGTTTCAATATGCTAAAATGCTGCAGTTCGTGTAATGTTCTAAATATTGGCGTAAAATTTATTTCGATTCAGCATTGCTTTCTGGGTTTTTATTTCTTCAGGCAAGCTCGCTGGTCTTATGTTATAAAATGATAATCTGTTTTGTTTTGACAATTGTTTTTTAGATATCCAAAGCCAAAGTTAGCTTTTTCTAGGTAAAATAAGTGTTGCAGCCGCCCGTGACTAACTGTCCGCAGTTCGTTCCCAACTGTCCTTTATGATGTTACGGGGAAAATGAAAGAAAACGGTCTACCGTTTTTAAGTTTCTTCAGTATTATGGACAACTTTATCCCATCAACGCGTCAAACTAATACTGAGTGCCCAGCAGTGAGGGATATCACTAATGTTTTCGGAAAGGCACAGACTTCGGATAACCATAGACAAAGTCAGAGATGCTACCAATCTATTACAGAGGGTTTTTTAATAAAAATATACCATAAAGCAGTATTAGAGGGGTTGTACTCATTACGTCGTGCGTAAAAGCAAGCTTAACATTGAAATGCCGGAAATCTACTACCAGTGTGTAGTGTATGTTTGCTGTTTTGGCCAATAAAGGAAGCCGGAGGCTCATGATTAGAGAGTAAAAGGGTAATTAACTGTTATAAAGCTCACGTTTTTATAGATCAAACTACACGACCCGCAAATTTGTGTTTCTTTTACGGTATGATGTCAACTGGTACCTAATATGTTCACCCTTGCGATGAAAAATATTTGCGAAGTTCCACCTTCATATCCGAATTATTTATAGACAACTGTCTTCCAGTTTGAGTGCTTCGTACGCCCTGGGGAAATCGCTTTCTACAACGTTCGTATTTTTAGTACAACTTTCTCACGCAGTAAGTCCAAAGCAGACATTAGTCTTTCTAAATTACCCTGTTAAACCAATATCCGTATTCTCTATTTCAGTTAATCGATGAGGACATGTCGTACCATGTGCATCTGCTGTATACTGCCATCTTACTCCAATCCTACCTGTTATATTTTACTTTCGAAAATTAAATTGTTGTATGCAGCAAATACAGACTTATTTGCTTTGATGGAGATAGGGGGTTCATGTGATGCTTAGCAGGACTGAAGTAATATTTTCACTAAAAAGCTAAACGATTGCGTAGACCAATGCACGGTACCATACAGGGTGTTTTTGAGTTACTAGTGTTCCATTAGTGTGGGTAGGGGCCTTGCTTGCTTGTCATTTGAATAAGAATCTATGGAATTAGACGCAGGGGCAGTTAGAACGTGTGACGCGCGTCCATCCACCAACTGCCGTGACAACTCATGGTGGCTAGAATAAGTTGTGAGAGTGCCCCAGTCTGTAGGTTTCTCAAGAAAATGACGAATGTATGTACTGTACCACTTAATTTTACTACATATGAGCCAGGTGCTCAGAGGCTCTCGCTTCACAAGATTCTTACAACGATTAACTAGATAAAACAAAATAACATTAGATTTAAAGATTTATTCAAGAACTTTCAATTGTAACCGAATATCAGGCAAAGATTTACACCAGATTCCCTTTTAAAGTTCCATTGGTAATGTTAAGCCGCAGTCTTTGTTGTTTTTCATTTCAAACGAAAGGGTCTCCCGTAAACAGTTTCATAGGACTATAGTTCTAACGGCGAAACAGTTTGTAAGATCTGTGAAGGCTTGCTCCTGTCACATTCTAAATAAAAAATAGTAATGGCTTTAGTCAAAAATGTTGAAAAGGTAAATAAACAAATTATGTGTTTCTAAGAAAGAAATTTATGTAGTTGTGACTTACCTCGAGTTCATGAATATTAGGTCACGCAAGCTACTACAACTTGTGCAAAGCATAGCATGGGCTTAGTGCCGTATCGCACACATTTTATTATTTTGCTCCCATTTAAGTATTCCCAGGCATCTGCGTCCGGTTTTACAGGAAGATATACAAGTAGATTTCGCGTCTGATAAACTAAAAGTCCCAGTTGTCAAAGAGATTTTTAACATTTATACACAGGCAGCAACACTTAATTAACTCAGATAACTCCTCTTCTAGGACTGCATACTGCTGTTTTGCAGGCAACTAAAAGCTCAGATACTTAGCCATCCTGCTACCTATGTTATTGCTGGGTAAATTGTTTAGTGACATTGATCTTGGAATATGGTCAGTGCTAGATGTATAGTCTACAAATAAACACCAAACATACTTATTGCTATCTTATAATGTATGACAGCAACAGCATCAAAGGCACTTTTTTACTATTTTTAATCAGACTGATTTGAATCAGTATACTCATTAAAAACAGGCAGCTCTACTTGCTAAACTGATCTGTTTCGTTACAGGCTTCAAGCACTATACTTAAGTATAGTGGTATATACCATAATTCTTTTTACTAAACTGAATTATACAACAACCAAGAATACTAAACTAAGCAAGTGTCATAATTATTGTATCATTTGCACAAACATGTCGTTCAAAGTAGTTAAATGGACATAATTCTGCCGATAAAACCAAAATACGAAATATAGGTCAGTAGAACTTACCTAACAGAAGACAAAGGATATATATATATATATATTGCTTTCAGACTGAAAATAACAGTCATTTGTTCATAAAAACATAGTTTACAGCACAACAAACCTTTTTTTCAATAACATTATGCACTGACGGTCTATCTGGAAACAATCAAATATGTGATTAAACTCACTATGATTTGGGATATCATCCCAGCGTGCAATGAACGTACAGTGTAACGCAGTCAGACGTGGCGAATAAAAATGACAACCAGAGCAAAATTCACAGTATAATCTAGTTATTTAATAAAAAATACATTATGAAATGACAAATTCTATGATTACATGAACGCAGAGATGACCGTTATTACACTGGGCGATACATTAGACTTACATGGAAACGTTGCGGATAAATCCACCCAAAAAGACACACTTGAATGATTTTAAACGTCATTTTTTGGCTTTCATACGTTAACAGACTACTTATTTGTGGGAACACTAACATTTCATGCAAGCTACCACATACGACAGATACGTGATGCCGGACTTGAACAAAGCCACTCAAGGTCGTGGAGGCAGGTTTGATCCCATGGTTTTCAGCGTAGCCCTGGAAGGATATGGTAATTTTAGGGTGAAGATAGCACTTAGTTTAATCAGCTGTAAAAAACTTGTTTTAAAACGTATTCGCCACAAAAGCGACAGTCCGGGAGTCGATGATGCTGAGGTTTGCTTATTAAAGCTTGCTGATAAAATATCAAATGGAACAGTAATAAAAATAAATGATACAGGTTATTCTAACACTTGACCTTTCAGTTTTAAACAGGTACTGTCGTGTCTGTTTCCCCGGGAACTCTGATTGGAGGCAGTTTTAGTTTCGAGTGTTTTAATAGTCGGGGTATCGGTTATTACTTGGAATTTCTACTCATGGTTGCACCGTTTTGTAAAACTCCTATTGAAGCAACTCTAGTCGGGGTTTCGAATGCTCCCCATGATCCGTCTGTAGACATGATCGCACAGACGTGGCTACCCATCTACCGCATCTCTGTTGGTTTAAGTGCTGGCGCCTCCACGAAAATCGATGTTCGGAAACGTGGTATATACCCTGGTGGCGGGGGTGAGGTATTGTTCTCTTCCAGGCCTTGTAGTGGAGTTGTTCCAATTGACAAGATTGATTTTGGAAAAGTTTATAGGTAGGTAAGAGATTTCATTAAGTGTTCTCATTAGTGATCCCGTAATTCATCGGGTATTTGAATAATTTCCATCTCTTGTCTGTTACTTCCTCATATCTCCTAAATTGACTACAACCGAACCATTTTTGCGTTTAACCAACCACTTATTTATTGTGCGCGAATTATTCACAGAGTTGTTCGAATGATCGTATCTTGAAGGTACATAACCTATGTTCATGTCATACATATTAACTTTAGTTAATAATGTTGATATGGAATAGAAACTTGACTTAACATATATTTGTGTCTGGTTGAATGTTAATTTTGACTTTGTTAACTGTTGAGTACTCTCATTTTTTTGTAATATTTGCTCAATATTTTCTCAGTTCTCAGTACTAAATCATCAAGTCAGACCACGTATTCGAATCCCATCGATATTTTAACAAACCAGTCTTATGAGTATTTTCTATTGTACCCATGAGATTGTCACTACTCGCTCAGTGCATGCATTAACACGTTCATGCTTTCATTTTAACACTAGCTAACCAGGCACTTAGTTACTGATCTACTAAGAAGACTTTTAAAGGTTTATTTTATTTTTATACTGGCTTTTAAAGACAAGGAATTTTAATTTGTTTTGGTTAAATAATATCCTTTAGAGCTGATGCCTAGTGGTTTTGTACTTTTACCTACTTGTTTCCAAAAGAATGTTGAATTTTCTTTGACTCAGTGGTTTTGACTCGAGATAGCCCAACTGAATGACTTGAGACGTTATTGAAAGTGACTCAAAACAAAGGTTAGTGGTGATCGTAATGTAGCTTTCTGGGATACTTCATAATAGTTATATAAGCTGACCGTAACTGTTAGGAATCGTTTTTGTGTGTATTTCTAACGGAACTAGGTTTTCTGTAAAATATAATTTCTGTTTATTTCTTCATTGACTACACCACCTTTCCTTCCATCATTACACAAGCCGTTGCCTTATCTGTATGAAAGTACAGTATTTTACTAGGATTTCTTTGCATGTCTTGTAAAAGAGGATACATTGTAAAACCAATATGAAACGTCCATGTTTAAATGTAAATTTCACAAGCTGACTGTCTGCTGGCTTAAATTCGATTAATTTCCCATGATAAATTAAATTTTTTAAATACTTTTAAATTAACTGAATCAAAACGACTAATTTTTCAGAGTTCGTGGTATTGCATGGAGCTGTCGTGTTAGCTCTTCATACGGACAATCCTTAGTGTCTGGTGCAAAATCGGTTCTCAATCAATTTCTAAGTGATGTATACTTTACAATTGATCATCGAAAGGTTAGTTAATGATTAAGAATTATCAAGTACTATATCTTTTTTAATGTTAAAATTTAATCTATTTTTGTTAGTTTCGTTCCACATATAGATCACATCGTGTTTTGCTCTCTGAGTTTTGTTACCACATGAGTATTAGTGCTTGTTAGCTGTTTCATGGTTTTTGAACTGAAGTTTTTCAACGTTCTTTTGTTGGCGCGTTTCGATGACAGTTTTCTATTTGTTGGACCTCTACTGTTTAAAGCCTGACCGTTTCTGCTACCTTGACGTGGTGGCTGTAACAATCATTACTCAGTCCTACCATGCTAGACAGGTGGGTTGAAGAGCGGTAAGATTAAAAGTTGCAAACCCAAGGTCCGATGTCAAAGTCGTACTGCCAACTGTACAGGGGTGTGACGGCAGTAAATTGTTTCCTTCAAAAAACCAGCATAACAGCGATGCCACCTTCTCACAAGGAGGGGTGGGGTTAGAAAAGGTCAGCCCTAAAAATACACACCTCGTCTTATCCCACGGATATCCGTCTTCGGCGGCAAAGTCCCAACAAATACGGAGCTAACACGTAAATTACTCACAAAGGGTCGTGTGTAACTGGCCTCAAGCAGTCGTCCCTTAGGCACTGCGATCACGCCCTCAGGTCACTAAGACCACGTCTAACACAAGTTCATTTTCAGGTGTTTCTGGAAGAACCCTTTCACGATGTGGGCAACTGAAAGATAATGACCGCCCTCATACCTTTATTAACACTCAAGATCACTGTATTCATAATCGATCTTCCTCCTCAATTCCTATTATTCCTCCTACCTCCTTGACTTTCAACTCTAAACTTCCTCCTCAAGTGTCACCACGGTGGATACGGAGGATCATGTATGTGTGTTTCGGAGATACCGCATACATTAATGGCACGAGATTCCAGGGTTTATGTCAAGGAGACCTGCTGGATGATTTGACATGGGGTGCGTACGTTCAAGGCTCCAATGTGTAGTTTGGAGCGGGGTGTCAGTATACCTGGGAGTGTTTTGCGCAATAGAATAGTTGGCCATGGTGAATTTATTTGTTTATTTAACACATAAACATGAGTACAAGGATGTACCAAATAGATATGCGCCACAAAAATCATTCGATTAGTGTGAGAGCTGAGATACTGTCCGGGTGCTTAAACCGAAGCAGGTGGTTTTCTTAGGGGGCCACACTCGGAGCATTCGACCTAAAGATCTGATCCATAGGGCAGTGGAGCAACGTCAAGAGACGCAGTCCCATGATATCCGGTAACCAACAATATGTTCATACGCTATTTTTTCCTCAGGATCCTGGAGCCGATGTACACCGTTGGTTTGGAATCAGGATTTTCCAAATCCCCTAGATGGACACGGAACGTGGACAACACTACACAGTTTTTCATTCACCATTTCTAGTTGAGTAAGGTTGGAATCGGTTAAATGACTAATTAAAACTAAGAGGTATTTTTGTCTATACTGGTATTTTTAAACATGCCTGCTCTTGATATTTACATAGCTAGGCTCAAGTACTTCAGCTTATAGTCGTTTTGCAGTGTAGATTTTAACTGATTTTTACTTTGTATTGACGTATGAGCATACAGCTCAAGATTTTGTTAAGATTTAGTGTTAGTTAACTTTTAACACTTTGTGATACTTTTACCAATTTCTTCAGGGTCAATATGCAGGCAAAAGCCCTGGATTTGGTCTTACTCTATGGGCGGAACGTAAAGACGGTGGTGTTTATTCTGCAGAAGCAATGTCGGAACCTGAAGGGAGTGATAATGTTCTTATGGATGCCGAAACGATGGGAAAATTAGCAGCAAACCGACTATTAGATCAGGTATTCATTTAGTGTAACCCTGTTTTCAATGTTACTCATCTCAGTAGGTTGAAATAACATTTTTGTTTTATCATTCATGAAGTCGAGAAACTCACTGTTTGAACTTAAAAAGTTTCATGTATCTAACCAGTAGACTTATGCATTTGGAATAGTTACTACCATCTGTAAGCATTCTATTTCCAAGGTGGATTGGCTTCCATAAAAATTTTGAGATCTATGTATCCTATAACGTAACCCTTTTAAGTAATAAAAAATTATCGCTTGAATGAATGCCTAGTCTGTTTATTATCTGGTTTTTGTCATTAAGTAATATCACGGCCAAAATCTCCAGTCTAATAGTATGCATTCGTATTTTCTTAAAGGGTGTTCCTACCAACTACTTACAGGTTATACTACGGTTGGCCCCCAAATGCCCTAGTATGGCCGAGAGTGGGGGGAGTCCGCTCCCCCTCTCGAAATGCTCTCATATGGCCACGCGTATACAGCCCCTGCCAGGGAAGTCCTACTCACTGCCTTCTCGTGGCGGGGGTGTTGTTCACGAAAATGAGAGGACGAAAAGCGAACGTCCGGCGCTATAACCGGATCTCAAATCAATGGTGTACATGGGCTCCAGTATCCTGAAGGAACAAATGGCGTATGAACCGATTTCTTGGTCACCGGCTTCCATGGGACTGCATCTCCTCACGATGCTCCACTGCCTTGTGGACTAGACCTTTAGGTCGAAGGCTCGGGGTGTGGCCCCTAAGAAAACCACCTGCTTCGGTCTGGGCACCCGGGCAGTATCACAGCCCACACACAAATATAATGAAAATGATTATCTTCTCTGAAAACTCTGTTCACGCTGCGATTTATCGTCAAACAATTAACATTATTATTATTATTTACCACGTCATTTATTCACTCTCTTTTATTTCCACTCTATCTATCCTTATTTTTCGACTTATACAGCAGCTCGCCTATTGTGGACATTCGGCTCTATCTAAACGTTCTCGAGTCACTGCCTGGTTGAAAATTGTATGTTATCATCGAATAAGAGTACTGAAGCAGTCTTTCTGAAACCACGTGCACCATTCAAACTGGCTGCCTTCAACGTTCACACACTTATGCAGGTCGGACAACAGATAGGGCTGGCTATGTCTTCGGAAAGTCTTAATATCGACGTTTGTTGTCTATCCGAGACCCGTATTCAAGACTCTGCTGAAGTACTACAAATTCGCTCTCCATATGTCGCTTCAAAAAGCTTGTTTTATGTGCGTTTATCCGGGGACCCTGTGGCATCTTCGTCTGGTCTTGCTGGCGTTGGTGTCGCACTAAGCGCTAGAGCTGAGGCAGCACTAATTGACTGGATCCCCATTAACGGTCGGCAATGTGCTGTTAGATTAGAAAGTTCCATCAAAGTGAGAAGAAATAGGCGTGAGAAACGATGTCTTTTCGTCATCTCCGCCTATGCCCCGACAGATTGCAGCCCGGATGCAATCAAGTATGAATCCTACCACCAGTTAACTGTTCTCCAGAAAGTGCGTTCGACAGATATTGTAGTACTAGCCGGAGACTTGAATGCTCAGGTCGGGCGTCTAGGCACAGAAGAGAGTCGTTTAGGTGGCCGGTGAGGACTCGTTGGTCGCAGGTCAGATAACGAGGAACGTCTACTGCAACTGTTCACAGACCACAACCTGTTTCTGGCTAGCACTAACTTTTGGCACAGTCATCGCCGATGTGCCACCTGGCGTCCCCCTTCTGCATCTCAAGCCTAGACTCAGATTGATCACATCGCGATCAGCTACCGCTGGCGTGGTTGTTTACAAGACTGCCGCTCCTTTTGGAGTACATATCTGGAATCTGATCATGCTCTGGTCTGCGCCAATCTTACCTTACTTTTCAGTGGACAACGAAGTGACCGCCACCAAAGGATTGATGTTAGCAAGCTGGCTGCAACTTCTGTTGCTAGTAAGTAACGAATCTAGCTAGCTTCTAGGCTAGCTACCATTCCACCGAAAAGTATAGATGAGCATTGGTTGCAATTGCATGACGCCATGACAATGGCGGGTACAGTCTGTTGTGGGTTCGCGAAACGTCCCGCTTACAAGCACTGGGTTTCTTCTGGTTCCTTACAACTCATGGAAGCCCGTCGGTCTACTCCGGGTGACCATGAGTTTGACCACAAACGAAGGATATTACGTACTGAAATTGGACAAAGCTTGCGTAAGGACCGAAAAGCCTGGTGGTCAGAGCGTGCTAATGAGCTGGAAGCAGCAGCTACATCTGGTAATTGCCGAAAGCTTTTCCAACTCATCCGAGCCACTGGCAGCAAGAAGTCTGGTGTGAGCGAAACGATCTGCGAGGATGACGGAACGCCAATCACTAACATCCATCGACGTCTTGGACGATGGGCATAATTTTTCGAAGGGCAGTTCAACTGGCCTGCTGCTCCAGCAACATGGGTCAGACTGTCCTGCCCTCCATGGCCGGTGACGACTGATCCACCAAATGGAGCGGAAGTCCGCAAGGAACTCCAACTCTTGAAACGTTACAAATCACCAGGCACTGATGACTTACCTCCGGCTCTTTTTAAAGATAGTGGTGACTTTCTGACTAAGGGACTGACAACGTTGTTTGCAAAGGTCTCGGAACTAGGGAGTGTACCAACGTCATGGAATGAGTCGATAGTTGTCCCTATCTTTAAAAAGGGTTCACGTCGTTCCTGTAACAGCTATCGGGGGATAAGTCTACTTCCGATTGCGTCCAAGCTATTGGCTTCCGTCATACTTCGTAGGTTGTTCAAAACCTGAGAAAGATTGACTCGCGAGGAGCAAGCTGCTTTTTCGTTCCGGTCGAAGATGTATTGATCATATCTTCACCCTCCGCCATACTTATCAAAGGCCAACAATCGTAGTGTTTCTTGACATCAGGGCTGCCTTCGATTCGTTGGACAGAACTGTTTTCTGGGATTGTCTATTGAAGAAGGGTGTGTCTGAGAAGTTTATTAACATCCTAAAAGCCCTATATACAAACACCTCAGGCAGAGTGAGGGCATACAACCACTTTTCTCCATTATTCCATTCAAGCAGTGGGGTTAGACAGGGTTGCTCAATCTCACCATTCCTCTTCAACTTTGCCATCGATGACATTCTGGAAACAGCTCTGATGGATGTAAGTAATGGCGGTGTGGATCTGTTGTCTGGAGAAAGACTTCTCGACCTTGAGTATGCGGATGATATTGTCTTACTGTGCGATAATGCCCAAGCCATGCAATCCGCACTTAATCAGTTGGCAATCAGTGTCCGTAGGTATGGTATGTGCTTTGCACCCTCGAAGTGCAAAGTACTTCTACAAGACTGGCAGGATTCTAATCATGTACTCACTCTGGATGGTGAGCAGATAGAAGTAGTCGAGAAGTTCGTGTATCTAGGTAGCTGCATGAGTACTGGTGATGGTGTGAGTGATGAGATCAATGCACGTATAGTGAAAGCCAGAGCGGCTTATTCCAATCTGGGACATCTTTGGCGCCTTCGTGATGTTAGTCTGGCTGTAAAAGGTCGGATCTACAACGCGACGGTGAGAGCAGTTTTGCTCTATGCTTGTGAAACCTGGCCTCTCCGAGTTGAGGATGTTAGACGACTCTCTGTGTTCCATCATCGTTGTCTTCGAAGGATTTGTTGCCCTCTTGTACCAATATTTATGTGTTCAAATAAATAAATAAATAATAATAATTCTACGGTTGATTATAATAAAACTTAACGTACTTGACCACAAAATTTTTTGCTATCTAAGCATCAAAGAGCACTAGGAATCTACTATGAATCAATGAATTAAATGACAGTTTGGTAAAATGTCATAAATGTTTGTGTTATTCAACCTTAAATTGTTGTAATGTTATTAGATGTGGCCCCCTAAGAAAACCACCTGCTTCGGTTTGGGCACCCGGGCAGTATCACAGCCCTCACACAAATCAATTTTGATTTGTGTGGCGCATATGTATTTGGTGCCTCCCTGTACCTATACTTATGTGTTAAAATAAATAAATAAATAAATAACGAAAATGTCTAACTAAATCTAGTTTGATCAATTATTCATCAGGTTGGATATTTGAAATCCAACTGATCGGAATTCTTGGGTTAAAATTTTGGTATATTGTAAATTCAAAATACAATATTACGAAGTATGAGAAGAATCAAGGACTCCATAGCATAAATTTAATTGAATGTCATTGAATATGTGAACTAACTCTTCAATAGCTCATTTTGAAGAATCTGAAACAAACTTTATAGGTTAAGTCATCTTTCTCAAGATTTATGATAGTTTTTTTTTACATAAACCTTGTTTATAATTCTCTGCGGAATGTTTGCGATCCTTTAACCTATTTTATTGATCATTACGAATTTCCGAGAATGTACTCTACTTCATTCCCGTTGAGTCACTATCGGTTTTACATAATTATTTGCCCATATTGTTTATTCTGAATTATATGAAAATAGGCATAGGCGTATTTAGGTCGGATTTCTTCCTTCCAGCCCAGTAGTTCCATGTAGTTAACGTTTTACCAGTGAAGTCAGTCATAATCAACACGGAGCGTGGGTTGACCTAGGTTGCCATACTATATTAGTATGATGAGATTAAGTTAACAAGATAAATAGGAAAGGAGTCGAAATAACGTTGTACCAACTACAGCGTTGTGTATATAGTTTGAATAGACTCTGAATAGGTTTGTCTGGAAGAATACTGGGACTCAAGATTTAGAGGAGTAAATACATTTACACCATGGTGATTAACAAACAGAATGAACGCAGCTTTTAAAAGAACAGGAAACAATAAAAATTTAATCAGGTGTGGTTTGTTGCTAACATTTTAAGTACATATACGTTGCAATCGACTTTGTTTTATGAATTGTGTACTTAATTGGTTCATCAATCACCTTCATCTTACCTGACTCATTGGTTGCTAACATAAATGAACTCAATATTTCCCGATATTATCATTTCCGCTTTTTGGGCTTGTACACCTATCCAGTTGGATTCCTAGTCACAGTTTGTATAATATAAATTCTTATGTATCCACTTATCAACGTCTGTACAGAATGACTGTAGCGATTTAATAAAGTTCATTTATTATTATTCCAAACAATTCATCGAATCAGTCATTTAATACAAACTGTTCTGTAAACTATCTTTTACAATTGTGTTTGATTTTGGGACTTCTCAATTCAAGTATAAGTACTGTCTTCTTGTAACCCATTTAGCTACAATGAATCCACCTTATTTGAAGTGACTGGTTTTATTTTTTTTAGATATCTGCTCCATATAAGAAAACAACTAGTTTCTTCATAATATATGGTCTGAGTGAGTATTCTTCCAAAATGCAAGTGGTCCTTCATTCAATGTAAAATAAAGCATACCTCCATTTTCAAACAAAATACTATGCAATTGAATTCGTAGTTAGGGATAGTTAATTATCAATTCCTCTCAGTATCCTTAAAATTAGTCTAACAGTCAGGATGTACATGAACGAATACTACCCTTTCGTAATTAAAAGTAACATTGATGGAACTAAGAATCTTTCTTATTTAATGACATACATCTCAGCTCGCAGTTCAGTAGCATTCTTTGTCAGTAGATTTGTTCCTTATTAATTTTCATCCCTAAGACCAATCCAGTGGACTCTTTTTTGTCCTTATTAACTGAAATATTGAAAGATGATCTAAATAGAGCACTATCAGGTCACTTCGTGTTTAAATTAATGCATTTATTAGGTGCTTGAATACAAGTTACACTCTAACTGTGAAGGATAATAATACTACCTGGTTACCCAAACCGCAGTCGGTGGAGCAGTGTGACCTAGTGGCTGAGAGGCGAATACCTTAACTTTGAAGTCGCTCTCTGGGAAATCTAAGTTATCAGTTAAAGTCAGGAATTTACTATTACTTTGAATGGTTTAAACTCAATACAAAATAGAATAAATCGTTTAAGATGTAATTTTTGAGGTACTATTGGAAATTATATATTACTTCCCCATTTAATCGAATAATACATGTCTACACATTCCATATAAGTGTCAGATAATTTTCATTTACTTACCAAAGATTATAGTGTATATACCGTGTTGTTATTTTTTGAATGTGCAAGATATACAGAGGGGGCTTCATTGATTCGGGAACCCAATCGTTGGCATTCGTTTTAATGGCTTGTGAAAGTGGACGTAACGCTAGCCGTCTGGCTGTCGGAAACCTGTCCGAATATTCTGTTTGTACATTAAGGCTTATTCAAAAATTCCTTGGAGTAAGTCATTAAACTAAAACTCTGTTGTAGTAGTAAATTGTTGCATATTACAGGTTCACGTTTATCGTGACATGAACTTGAAAGAATCACATTAGTTCAACTTCGGTACCGTTAACATTTGCTAACGCTTTGACATGTAAAGTCTGTTCTTATACTGCACGACTGTTGAATATGGTCGTCAAGAATAGACGAAAAACTAATATTAGGAGTTTCACAGTTTACCTCATGGACTGGTCTTAGTTAAGTAACTACCAAGAGTTCTAGCGAGAAGTCATGACCAGTGAAGCTAATATGTGTCGGACGTGAGGCAGTTATCCACCTAAGTTAATGGAAAATGGTCACACAATATCGTGGATTGGTTGAAGTTAATCATAACACCGTTGGATGCTCGCCTAGTGGTCTGGAGGTTAATCATTCGCGCACGAAACCGAAGGTCCTGGGTTCGAATCTTGCGTGCTAAGTCGTGGATACGTATTGCCGAGGAGTCCCATACTAGATCGAGACGGCCGTCCAGTGCTTCCAGGTTTCAAATGGTCGTCTAAGATTAGTCGATCCATGATCTCAATTAATACTCAAGAACTCTACATTGATAACTACTAAGAACCGGGAAGCATTGGATAACCGTTCCATCCTGAAATGGGACTATTAAGCAGTGAGTATACACAACCATACTGGGAATCGAATCCATAGCTTTCATGTCTCGTGGTGACCACTTCAGCATTAGAACTACCGAGTTTGCGTGGTATAATAACAACTCCAATCAGTTTTCAAAATGGAGCCATCATCCAAGTCTACCTGTTAGAACTGTTGGAAATCTCCACAATCCTTATACACTGATAGTATTCATTTTCTCACTAGTGACTAGTTTTGGAATATGACTCCCAGAGTTTTGGTGAAAAGTCATGGTCAATTGAGTTCAGCCATGTTGATTGTCAGACAGTTACCCACCGGTGATAGTATGAGATGATTGTGCAATATTATGAATTCGTTAAAGTTGGAAGGATAAACAACTGGATGTCGACTCTTTCGTCAAGATTAGACACTCGCTGTCATAACTGGACATCCTGGTTTTGATCTTCAAATGTAGGTCATGAATGTAGACTAACGAATGGTTTCATACTAGGGTAAAATAACTGTCCAATGCTCCCTAGTTCTCAGTGTCTGTCTCAATGAAATCAGTCCATGGTGCGGACTATGAAGTCCATTAATTTTCGCAACACCCTATAGCAGTGTGGTGAGATATCCGTCATTTGCAACTTTCGGGAAATATTTAGATTGAACGAAACTTGATTTGAAAGTAATTCTACCAAGACGACATATTTATGAAACCGCGTCAACCTAAACAGGTAGGAATTATGTTACGTATTTTCTGTCATGCTTCATTTTGAAAAATATAATGTTTTCAAAAATCATTAGTTTGTTTAATCGATTCCATAAAACTTGTTGCTTGGGGTTCGTCAGTTAATATCGAAAAATATCACATTTGATAAACGGAAATTACAGGAGTACATTTTTTCACGTTGGTTTAAAATAACTTACTGAATCATGACAGCTTACTTCTACATTTTGATGTCTGTCTTTTGACATGTTGGAACAATATATTCTTCGTATTACATCGTTAAGATTTCTAGCCTACATCTATATTTTTCTGTTGTTTATTTCTTAGACTCATTAGTAAAGTGATTGTTTGTACTCTTCCTTTCAAATAAATGATAAGTCTAATCTTTATATTGGTAGTTTACATACGAAAGCAGCACACGTTTTGATGTTCTTCTCCATTCAAACTTTGTTTTCCCTCTTTAATTACAGTTTCTTATTTACTGCGTATTGTGTCGCTTTTTAGAAGCTTCTTATATCTTTCTGATGGTAGAAGTCGTAGAGAATATGGACTTATGTGAAAATGATATTCTTTGAACTAGTCAAAATGGTGAAAGTTATCAAACTGGGCTCTAATTCATAAATAAATGGATGAAAAACTGTTGAATATTTGAGATAAAATAATTGGTCACTCAGTCAGAATTCATATTGATATTTTTTCTTTGTTTTAGGTAACATTTAATTTTCAGTACCGAAGCCAAGATAATCCTATCAAATTATCTAAAGAGAATATGGAAGATAACGAAAACGAAACTGATATAGATTCTTATCCAAAAATGCTGATTGCTACTTGTTTCGGTGCTGGTGTACAAAATATTAATAAATCTATTAGATAGTATTTGACATTCGTCTTTTTATCATGTTATGTAAGATAAATTTCGAGATGACTCTTCTGGTAATATTCAAATTTTAGGAACGATCATTTACCCCAATTATTACGCTAAATATTGTTTCAGGGATTTTTATATGACTAGTGAATTATTATGATTAGTTAAGGCATTTGTTGAAATATTATTACGATATTCCTAACACTAAGTGGCTACTGTGCTCTCCAAAGCAATGTACTCGCACTATTTGAATTATGACTTACATTATGATTAAGCCTTAAGCAACCTGTTTATTGTTATGTTAATGCAACTATTGACGTAATTAAAATCAATGTATTTATAGACGCTTTTTGAGTATATGTGAACATACTCATCGATAAAAATAGATTTCGGTTCTAATCCCGTATATCACAGTGACTCTTTATGCTAAACGATACTTGAATGGTCCCAGTGATTGTGATAATCACCTAATATAGTAAATAGAAACCTCACGAAGTATAAGAGAAAGAAAGATTTTGTGTAAAATTTCGAGTGATTAGCTGACAGAATACATTTTGAAAGTTTTGTTACAAATCATTAGGATTTCTGAGGATAATGTTATTTATTTCAGATCAGTTGAGTAGTTTAAGGTATTCATATAAGCTAAAGCTGAACTTAGTGTTTTGAAGCAGATACAGTGTATGCTGAGCTCTATCGTTTCTCATATTTTAATAAGAGACCTTTGGTCAAATGGTTAACACAAAGATTGGATTTTTACATACTGTGATAAGTAATAACAGAAATGAATGAGTCATAGTAAAATGTGGCCAAAATTTCCTACCTCTATTCTATAAGAAAACCAGTTTTTTGTTATAATTGTACACTATGTATAGTGCATATCTATCTAGGATCGTCAAAATATTATTTTACAAAAGACCGGTGAATTCTTTAAATGCTTTCTGGAAGTATTAATTTGGTAGTACACTCATTTTTTAGGTTCTTTAACTGTAAGCATATAATCATTGTCATGTCACTACAATAATATACAGGTTGGCAAAGTAAGTCATGCTATTGTTTATTTCTAACAAAACTGATAGTTGTAGAGTATTTCTGCATTTCACTTATTTATATCTTTTCATCATCACCGACTATTTATTGTGCATTAAATTTCTTTCATGCACAAACTATGGTGGTTGTATCATTTTCATTTTGATGCTACCAACAATACATTTTCGTACTAATTTTTTTTCATAAGTGATAAGACAATTTCGTTACTTCATATTTAAATGGTTAACCCAAATGCGATTTAATTTAAACATTTTCATAAGTTTATTTATGGACATTTTTGTCGTTCCACATTGTGTTTCCGAACACGAACATTTATTATATTTTTAATTTACATCAGGTTTATTGTAAATATTTCGTTTCATATATATCCAAACATTAACACTAAATGTTCTTGTTTATTGAACTTACTATTGGATAATTAATAACCTCATTTCATTTTTAAATCATATGTCGTTATCAACAAAATTTCTCACATGTTGCGAGTTAGTGTAACATAATGCCTGTAACAATCTGATATATCAGCTAAAACCATAGTTATACTCATACATTAGCAGTTATAATTGAAATACGTTTTGGGAAAAAGCGTTTAACAGCTTAAGATTATTAAGTAAACTTTCAACTGTCTAACAGGATATAATGAACTTATGAGTAACGAGAGTCTGCTGAAATATTTGGGAAGAATATGACTTATTAGGGGGTTATACTTGGTCGTTTAACATAATTATTTATGGTTCTGGTATTTTAGAAAAACTAAACAGCAGTCCACTTCCGCTGCATTGGTTTTATATCATAATGCTTAAACATCTCTGTATTAAACATATCAGGATATAGTATGGTAGTGGGGACATTTTTGTAGCAACACTTGAATAAAATCTTAAGAAGACTGAATTTTTATTGTGATTAATTGAAAAAAAAACATTTATGAATTAAAACTACCATCCGTTGAAAATTTTGAACAGAAGAAATTATTTGTAAATACACATTAAGATCTGGACATTTCTAACAAGCTGGGTTATCAACATATATTGCAAGTATCATGAACGTTCCCTGCAAAAATATGAATTATGATATTTTTATTTCCCATAGTAATTTAATACGTACATTTTTCCACTCAATGTTCCATGATCGATTCCCTAAATTATGTACTTAATCTTCGAGTTGATAGAATCTTACCGATCAAATGTAACTCCTGCTTTTCAGTGATTATCTAACTAAAGTTAGTAATGTGGAAGGGGATTGTATATTGTCTTAGAAAATCAATCCGAATTCTTTAGGGTAATGTTTCATTATAGTCATTTAATTCGTATTACATTCTCACCCGCCGTTTATCTAGTGAGTTCATAGTCGGACCAAATTTATCACTTTCCGTGACCTGAAATATTTGTTGAAACTAAAATAAATTTATTTCAAATCACTAACAAATAAATGGGTTAACGAAAAATTAACTAAGTTAGTGAAAAAAACACAAGTTAGCGTAATGAATGTTTTCCATTAACATAAGGCGAAGAACAAGCTGTTGTCGTTCAACAAGCAGTATTAACAAAATGTTCACCTGTCGGTTTTTAACTAACTAATTTAAAGAGAGAGAGAAATAATTGAGTTTCAGGAGGAAAGTCTAATTTGTCTATTTGTGTGTAATTGGAACGAGGAACTATTTTATGGGTTGACTGACAAAAATTATCGAAATAAATTCACCTTAATCTAGTGAAAGTCTGGTGATAATTTTTTTGAACCACATTTGTAACAGATCGGCACGTTTCGCAGCTACAGCTAGAACTTTTTCATGATTTATACTAACATCATTTTCTGCGTCCAAAATGCTATTATTTGCGATTAGAGAGACAGCAAGAACTTTGATTCCACAATGACATGCAATTATTACTTCTGGTACAGTACTCATGCCTATAAAATAATAGTTAAAATGATAAGTTATGAGTTGTGTCATGATAAATTCATTATAATATGTTTTAAATCGTAAATATGATATACAGTCAGTATGATTTCAACATATATGTAACAAAATAAAATTTAGGTCGGTAAAAATGTGACATGCATGGGTACTGGCCTTTAAGCTCACACTACTTATATGAGTCCCAGCAATACTGTCTGACTATTCAAACTGAAATAGATGTTTGAATTGAATTTTTTCAAAACTTGTATCAGTACAGTTCAAGTATTAGCACAATTAAATAATTGGTCCTACTTTTTTAGTTGATAATCCTTTTCTCAGCCATGCTGGCGTACAAAACATTGTTACGGCTACTTATTATAACTGGGCAGATAGTGAAAAGATTTGACTCAAGGTAGGAGGGAAACTAAAGATAAAAATTTTGCTATTCACCAATACTAAATCCACAAATGATGCAACAATTATGTCTAAATTATACCGGCTTACATATCCTTAACTTCTTTGGTCGATGGTCATATTTGAATGCAGTGAACTGGTCAGTAGTTGACATCAATTAACCACTAACTTAATTCATGTATGAGGTTAGCAAAATCAGTAGGTCAAAACGGTTTAGCTAACAAATTTAATAGTCGCTGAGCTGCATGTTTTCGCATTCTCGAAATATATGTTCGAATAGGTTCGTTTATTCACCAGAGGGAATATGTAAGGGAAATTTTATGTGCATAATGTACAGATAGTAATTCAGTTAATAAGTGAATGGAAGTAATACTTTTGTTACTATTATTAGGTTAGTGGAAATCGATTGCCATATTTATGTTGAGAGAAGCGAGCAAAAGTTATTTGACATTAAAATACAAATACCTTCATTTACCACAGCATTAAGCAATCGACTGTTAAACTAGAAACTACTGTATATGCAGTAAAAACAATTAAATTGGAGCTCTAATAATACAACAACGTGATTGGGTAAAGTGTCATGGCTTCATGCGTTGTGCTGTAAACCATACCTATTAGTAGGAAGCGAAAACTACGACTCGGAAGTTCAAACCGTAAGATAAAACAAATCGGGCTGTCGATATGTAATTCGACCACACAACAGTTTATCAACCAATGAGCTTCGGCTCAGCAAGTTATTTGCATTTAAATATGAAAGGCATGTTTGACTCCCAAATAAATTGTACCTATAATTTAACGTAGGATAAATGTTTGGTGAACTGACAAGTGATAGGTAGGTATTTATAAATCTGCTGTCGAAATATATAAAGTCTGTCCAATTGATAGCGAAATACCCATTTCACATTATTTTGTCCAACTTATGGTGAATAAGAGTTTACTTTACGCCTTGAAGTGTAACTTAATGAAATTACCAACAACATCACAGTTCAACTTGAGTAGCATATTGGACTCATCAGGAGTCTCATATGTAGGACCACCATTAAAAGCGTAAACACCCTCGTGAACCAAATCCTGCAAATCGTTTTCCTGTGCTATCTTTAAAGCCAATTGTCGCAAAAGACGATCGTAAGCGTTCGATAGGTCAGGAAATCGAGGTCCGAATCTGTAAAAGTAGAAGATTAAATTAGAACCTACTCATCTTGATTGGGTCCAACCAACACATTATTTAACCCAAATCCAGGGAAATTTATATGACCCTTTATTAAAACAAAATCGCCACTTTTAAGTTCTCTGTTAATCCCACCAGCTAAGTTGGTAATCATAAGAACTTTAACTCCCAAGAGCTTCATGGTTCGAATAGGAAGTGCAATCTGTTAGATATAAATTTATTACCGTATTACTCACTTCTTCGTTTGAATATCCTTCATACATATGAAATCTTCCTTGCATTGCAACTATTTTGCGACCACCAAGCCTTCCAAGCACTAAGTTTCCGACATGCCCAGCAACTGATATTGGTGTATGAAAAAGTTGAAAAACCTTACCGGTTGTTTTTGGGAAGTTTGGTATATTTATGTAAGGGATTGTCTTACATTCTTCTATTTCTTCAATTAATTTACCGAGGCCACTACCACATATAATTCCAATATCTGGTAATACGTTTGACACTGTTTTAATATAATCTGCTGCCACAGATGCATTTTTATAGTTGGCGGCTACTGGAGTAGTCCTAGTGTTATACAAATATATTGATGTGTTACAGAACTTACATGACACAAGGACCTGAATACCATCGAAGAAAGAAATATACATAAAAATATTTGCGAGTCAAATGTTTAATCTTAAATATTGAACATGAAAATATTATGCTGAATGTGTTTGTAAGTAAAAAAATTAATTTTGATCGAAAATTACTAATTTCAGATAAAGCATACTAAAAAATGAAATGATCAGTTTTTCTTGGAAAAAGCCTTTAAATCAATATCTACTTTATGAAGATTGCAGGTGTGTGATTTTACACTTTAAAGTGTGTGCAATAAAAACGATGAATTTAAATACTAGTTAGAACCAACCACTTCTAGAGGGCCAAAAACGAAAAAAAATATGCAAAATGATTCGTTTACCATTGACTTTTAAATTGTTATAAAGAAGAAAATGCAAATATTCACTGGGAAGATTGAGTTTTTCTTTGTAGATGCTGAAATCTACACACTAACCAAATAAATAGCATAAGGGCATGAAAGCGATTACTCCAATACTTTTTTAATTAATGTATCTCAAAGAAGATTACAAAATCAAGCGCGCCGTTATGGCAAGTAACCTTCATGTTCGTGATGTTTACACCGTATTCTAGACACTTGGATTTATCGAATCGCAACTCAGGAACGATACAAAACATTGAGTCTCAAGATTTAATCGTACTTTTGTTTCATAATAAGTGTTATCATGGACAAAATTGATGAAATTTAAAGTTTCCGACACTAATGGATGAATCCTCTTAAGCAAGGAGACTTTTCGAAAGTGAAGAATTCCAAAATATGACAAGCAGATTAAACATACCACCTAAAAACTAATTACGTATCAGATCAACGATTAAAAGCACCTTTGAAATAGTGATAAAATCTCGAGATTTTGACAGGCAAAGATATTTCAAACGAATTTGAAAATTCTAGCTTATATATAATCTCATATGGTTTTCCATGATACATTCAATCATTGCAGACCATATGTAGCAAGCAATTTCAAATTCTTTTGACCTTAATTTCATTCATTATTTCATATTTCGGTAATCATGGTGAGTTCTAATGAACACACGACATCCACAGTGTCTATAAATGTGACATAATTAAAAAAAACTTGCCTAATTCCACCAGTGTTGATGTTTCTCATAAAGGAGAAAAAGTTGAGCGAATGGAAAACAGAAAAGAATGCTAGATGGTTGTGACTTTATGCGCTATAAATTTTATCTAATAGGAGAATGGAACTATATCGAAAGCCTTAAAAATCACAAATAAACGACTGCATAAAACATCCGGAGATGAAAGTAAGCATTCGAAACTTACCAGGATTTAAAGTGCGCAATTTAATGAACAATACATTAGACTATCTGTCACACAGACTTAAAATTTTAATAAGGTTCATCTAAATCTGCATATACTATATGTACATCGGTTTTGTATGACACTAGACACTGTAGCTGATATTAGTGTTCCTTGGCACTTTTATCACTTTTTTAAATACATAATACACATAAAAGTGAAAAATAATTTCAAAAAAGAAAAGGATTGAATGATACACACCGAAATTACGTATCGTAATATCAGCTGATGTTTTTCAAAATGAATTCATGACCTTTACAAGGAAATATATTTGTAGCGAGCTCGCTTAAACCTGAGATGTCGCGAGACAGACAGACTAAATTAACGATCTTATTTGAAATTTTAAGTGTGTAGTAAAAAAATATTCTAGATTAAAGGGAAGTACCATTTTTGTATAGGGTTTGTGAATTTGTTGTTGATTTCTTCGGGCTACCTGTTTGAATTTTATATGCAATTCCAGGTATTTGATTTCGTTAATTATGGAAGGTTCAGCTACTTGGCCGAACTGATGCTGTTGCCTTTGATGGTTACTTTTGATAAATATTTTTCGAGTATTATTGATTGCTTATGTCCTAGGGCAGTGGATTACCGGAGAAGTTAGTTTTTTTGAGGCATCAAAGTTTTAAAATAGAAATAGTGAAGGAGTGAAGAGAAGATGACTGTCAGAAAGAATGAAATAAGATTTTACGCACATATCGTGAACAGACAAATATCTGCGTGATTTTAAATAGAGAATAGACCATATTAGCACCAATGCATTTTATTTCCTTTGGTTCTCATCGTGTGCTTATTGCCAACAATTTAACTTGCACACAACGATGAAAACGTTGAGATGTCGATAAGCATCGTAATTAGGGACTTGTGGCTTATTATAATGTAATGAGACTGAAGAAGTCTGGTGTGAAATAAATTCTGAATCATTAGTCATTGTAATAGCTGATCGAAGGGCCAAAAATTTAACTACGTAAATTTTGTCACGTGACTAAGTAGATGAACACAGTTTAGTTGTAACTAGGTATCAGACAAATCGTAGTCAGTTATTAAAAATGAAGTTAACAATAGGAACAGAAATAAATAGGAACTAAAATGAGCGAACCTTGAACGGATGATTAAGCAAGCTAGTGATAACATCACAGTCATGAAGATAGATTTAACACCATCCTCTTCAGGATATATGAGTTTAGTTTTAGGCTTTAGATATTTAAGGCTTAGTCAAATTTCGGAAGAATAGGGTGATATTTTTAGCGACTAATGATCAAGAAAGTTTCCATAATTTTAATTTGATGTTCTGTATCTCCGTGATGTCTGAGATGGTACTGCTGAAGTGCTTTAATCTCACTGACCTGATGTTTTGGTGTTTGCACTTGAAAACGAACATAGGCACATCTCCATGCTGTAACAGATACATGTAAATTTATAATATGGAAGTAATGCTTGTTAATATCTGATTGACTGATAGAGAATTACTGAAGCAGACTATCCTCAATATAAAGAAATTTGACTTAACGAGGTCATTAGCCTTTAATGAGTGACTTGTCGTGTGTCATTTCATGAACTGTGGTGTCAGAGCGCGAACAGGATATTTTGTTTTGGCTAACCAGAAATGCTTAGTATGTTGTATACCGTTGTCAGTTCATTATGCATTATATCAAAGCTTAACGAAAACTATCAAATATTGCGGAGTGTGCCTTTGTCAGGTTAATCACTTGATCCTATGATGTACTTTAAAGCGAATAGCTATGTGTGTCTAAAAAAATCATATGTTTTGTAAGAATCGAACGTAATAAAGTTTTGGAATTCTTGATCTTGGAGCAGTTAGGTCTTAAATATTATCAGTAGCCAACATTGTCTAGTAAAAGGAAGGCTTCCTCGATTCAGGATAAATATAAGGCTTGTTATTATGATGATTAGAATTATTTGAATTATAATACAGACTAAGAATCGCAGAAACAAAGCAATTTAAACAAGAAATAATAAATGAGCTCGAACAAAAGTACTGTATTCGGAATTTGAAATCAAGCAGTTATCAATTACAAAGGAATCATTAGTTCATACAAGCATCACATCCGCCACAGCTTAAACGAGGGTCCAAATTTCTGCAATCAGTTCTACTTCTTGCACTTAGGTTCATCGTGTCTGTCAGACTTTATTGGGTGTAGACTCTGTATGATCTAGAATGTACGCATAATTATTAGGATTAACAACTGCAATTGGAACGGATTCACCTGGGTCCGGGAATTGTATAAACTATCCTCCCCACGAAATAATTTTGGATCTTCATATATCCCATTTATGAGTGAGGTGGTTTCATTTGAAACATGTTCCTCACATTCACTAGAGTACTCATTAAAAGTGACACCACGATAGGGATAAACAACAGTTGATATGAAATTATCCGAAATGTAATCAAAACCGAGCTCACTTAGTACTCGTGCTTCTCATTGAAAAAGATTCCCACAAGAATCAAATGTATTATAAGGATAAATAATGTACGATATGACATCGTGATTTGATTCTTCTGGAACATATTCCTCAAATTTATTAGGAATGTCATCAGAGAGTAATAGATCATAAGAAAAATCAGCTTCTACTAATACTGCATCAGATTTTCGATCACGATTTGATTCATTCAACATATTTTCTTCAGATTTATACATTTATACATTGATTGCAAATCTATTTTGAATATTAACTAGGATAAAATCGCACATATTAAAAATACTTAGAGTTATAACAAATCATATACTACATATCATGTTGAGCATGGTTCAAGTTAATTTTATACAAGAATATGTGATCCTGAACACACAGCACACTGAAATAAATTTTATACCGAATAAAATGTCACACTGGGTAACAAAACAAATACTAAACTGAGTAGTTATTACATTGAACTAAAACGGAGGTAACGTTGAACCAAAATCATAAATACAAAAAATGTAACTGCTTTTAAATCTCATCATATCAATCTGTTTTAATATTGAAATTCATTAATTCTTGAGCGGCTTCGGATTTATCTAGATGTGAAGCCATGTCATCAAGATATTACTCTTTGGATTGAGATCATCAGCCGACTGATGTTAGACCACCTTTGAAGCACTGAACGGCCGTTTCGTCTTATTTTGGGACGTGGATCTGCACTGTTGAGGAGTCGCGAAATAGAACGAAAAGGCCGTCTACTGCTTCTAAATTTCCAACATTGGTCTAACATCAATCGGTTCGTGATCTCAATCAATAAATTAATAGTTTCCACAACCCCTATACTGAAGATATTACCTATTGTCATAAATCTTAGTCAAACTGACAACTATAGTTCGTGCTCTTTTCCTGATAAATTGTTCTTAATACAATGCACAAGTGGGGTTGTGGGAATTTTGATTCGAATAAGTTTAGGCGCGTATTAATACACTTTTAAGTTGGAGATATATATTGAAAACTCGTGAACACAGTATAAATTATCATGAAACATAGAAAATATGTTTAAAAACTTAAACATGGGAAAGGCTGACAGAATTTATATAATCATATAACGAGGTAAAAAATATATTTAGTCAACGTAGTATTCGTTTTCTGTAATTACCGAATTACATTGATAGTTCCTTCAGTTTAAATCAAATGCAAAAATAACAGATTAACTGACAACGTGTACGATAATCAATTCTTTCAACCAACTATTTTGGAGTGGCTAAAGCAGTCATTTGGGAGAATAATTTAATTTCTCATGTTTTAACCGAGAGGTCGAAAGAATTGAGCTATAAAACTGCGACAATTGCTACAGTACCACTACTAAGTCCTTACATTTAATTTCGATTTAATTCAAAATTACTACTTGCAGTATCATTATATGGTGTTCCTGAAGAATTATTGAAAATCTTTGTTTGATATTGCTCCAGAATGTTTTTTTGCCAAAAATTATATTCATTCGACACAAATTGTTCCTGATAAAATGGCCAAATAAGGGTGTTTCCTCATTTCACATGTTCACTCATGGTCAACAACTACAATAAACATATTATCGATCATTTATTCATTTTACTAATAAGTTGGGAGAAAGTGAGTACAATTGTGACTATACTGTAAATATGACTAAAAAACTATGTACTAAAAGTTTGTGTTTTGTGTTCACAGTCAAAAAGAAATGATCATAAAACAAGATGATCTATTGTATTTTGACCGTTTCCACATTATAAATATTTGTATTGTATGAAGAAAACTGTACTATCCATGAGTCACATCAATTTTTAAAAATAAACAAAATGATTCAAACAGGTGATGAGCCTATGAGGTTTTGTTGGTCATAGAAATCCAGTTCACACGTAACCTATCTTTTTATAAAATTCACATAGCATTGACTAATAGATCGTATTAATTTAAGATATCCATTTTGAATGATAACAGAATTAAGAAGCAGTTGTTGTATGTGCATGAATTTATGATAATTAGTAGTATTCGAATTATTATACGAACTGGGAGTCCCCGAAATAGTGTGATTCAATGTAAGTAGAACTAGATGAACACAAATGAAAGTATTATATGTAGAATTGGTAATAAGCGGTTCGTTAAATAAAAAAGGATCATTAGTTCATACAGATACCACATCCACCACAACTTAAATGAGAATCCAAATTTCTGCGATCAATTGTACATCTCCTTAGGTTCACCGTGTGTCTGTCAGACTGTGTATTTGATGTAGACTCTGTATGATGTAGAATATACTCATTCGTATTAGAATTATCAACTGAAATTGGGACAAACAAATAAAGTTTCGTTCATGTTATTATAACGAATTAATTGAAATTTAGGAATAAACTTTCAAAACATCGATTATCTTTATATTTTATCTACACGGTCACATCAAATATGTTCATCAATTCAACATGCCAATTATCAACAATTCACGCGTGAAAAATATCGTATCAATTATTTAAGGTCATCAATATGTTTTGATGAGTCATTTCACCGACCTCGTAACAATTTTATTGTTCATACATAATGTGAGCTACAGTGACTCACATGACACAGTAGCGATTTCAATTTTATCGTATGTTAATTATAAATATGTGTCTGTGAATAAATAAGAATAATAATAACAACAACTTTCGTTTCATTGAATGATAAACACAAAATTTGTTTATTATCTTTTTCCCAATGTGTTATTATTATTCTTCTAGTGATGCAGTAGTAAAATTCAATAGAAAATTGTTTTCTTTCTTCCTATTTTAACTGTGTATAAAATAGGCAGTAAACTTATTTCCAAGTGTTTGTTTATGCTTTACCCAATCAGTTTTATTAATAACCTTAGCTGGTCTAATTGAGTAAGAGTCTATTAATTCGGTCAAGCATAACCAGGAAAACACTACTGCTTTCTTCGTAAGTTTTTGCATCGAATAAGATATATATATTTCAATAGTTGAGATCATGAGTCAATTGAAGCTAGACCACCATGGAAAACATGGAAGCAGTGAATGGCCGTTTCGTCCTATCGTGGGACTCCTAAGCAGTGCTCATCCACAATCCCGCTTGCGGGATCCGAACCCAGGACCTATCAGTTTAGGGCTCGAGCTCTTAACCAGGTTGTGAGATAGTAACTCACTGATGACAATGGTGGATGTGTCGCTCAACTTCGTGGATTCGTTAAAGTCAGACATTAACACTGTTGGATGCCGGCTCAGTGGTCTAGTGTGAAGCGGCCTTCCAGTGCTCCCTGGTTCTTCATTGTGGTCTAGTTTCAAATGACTCATGATCTCAATTATTGAAATCACTATATATATATATATATATATATATATATATATATATATATATATATATATATATATATATATATATATATATATATATATATATTGAAATTCATAAAACATTATAAGAATACACTATTATAATTTTTATATTCATACTTCAGTGGAAATTATTGATCTTTATTATCTTCCTGATGATTGTTCTTAACGCTGAGGTTACGTATCACCGTTAGAAAATAAAAGTATTTTATTTCATCCAACACTTTAGGTTATTTTTTCTACTCATGTAATTAGTGATTATTACATATTAAAGTGCTATTTCAACATTATTAAATCACACTAATCTGTTATAGACTTTCTTTTTAAATGGTCTTATTAAGAGGCGTATAGGTTCACTGACTTTGACAACTGCCCTTAGAACTCATCAACCATGCCTCGATTGAATTTATGGGTGCTACATATCAGAAAACGAAATAATCACGTCATAAAACCAGTTCTTTTCAAGGTAATTTCAATACTTATCTGTTAGTCTAGGACAGATGAGAAGTGAATGATAGTTGTTTATTGAATACACAAATGAGTGGATAAAGAAACAACTGTTGTAGTACCTAATATATAAGTTGATTTAGGATGATAATTTATTGCCAAGATCTCCTGTCAGTTTTTTCATTCAAGTGTACAACATATTCCAATATTTGTTAAGATGCAAAATGTGAAGAAGTTTCATAAGTTTTTGATGGAGTTTTGTTCTCTGAGCTGGATGGTTTGGTTGTAAAGCTTTCATCGTTCTTCTGAACTCCATCAAAATCATCCACCTGAGCTACAAATCTTCCCCACCATCTGAATATTTCGTAGGTCTATCTACAGATTGACTCTCTAAACAATACTATATGTAACACATGAGAATAACTTTTAAATTCTAATAACCCCATTTTTATGCTGAAATTGAGTAGTTATCCTTTTCAAATTCAGGCTATTTGTGATACGATACTAAATTTATTTAACATCAGCAGATAGTAGGTGATATGACTAATCGCTTGCAAGCTTATAGACTTCATACTCGAATTAAAACACGAAGAACTTAATAAAGATTTCTTGTATGGTCATTGATGACTCCTATAAATTATAAAAACATTAATTATCTATCATAAGTAGGAGTTTAAAGGTTTAAGATTCTTATTTTAATGTCTCAACTAGTGAACCTCATCTATCAACTTGTATACAAACTCTTCTCATAAATATCATATTCTGCTAACATATAACAATCTTTTTTATTGTCATTTCTAATCACATGCTTTCATCTTAATTTAATCGGCTTTTATCTAAGTCCTTTGACAATTATATTAATTATGTATATTTTCTCGAAAGGTTATTATTCATTATGTTGAACTGAAAAACGTTGTATTTTATTTATTTTTTTGCGTAATGCACTGATACTTAATGACAGTTGATTGATTTTCTTTTGTTCAAAACGTACATTAAAATAGAAATATTATTATAGATTTGTTGTGAAAAGAGCAATAAATCATGTCATTTAGTAAAGGATCAAGTCCTGGACTTGAATCCAACGTTTGGGATCGTGGATACGCACTGCTGACGTATCCCATACTAGGATGAAACAGCCATCCAGTACTTCTAGATTTTCAATGGTGGTCTAATATTTTAGGTAAATTGATTTCTGATTGTTAGTGATGCTAATTATACATAATTGAGAGTGCAAATTTATGTAAGGCTCAAAGTTAATCTAAAATACCAACTGAAGCAAAACATTTACTTTTACATAACATTTTGTGTATAATAGGCTATGTCATTTGAAAGCAAAGATTTTTCTAATGATCTCAAAATACAAAAAATCTATTGGTTTGTACATGCTTGTGATTGATTTGAAATCGGTTTTTTTGTACAATACGAAAGCTTTTAGAAAACTTTTATTGTTCTGTGACAATCACAGGTCAATTTTAAAAAGAGATCAAGTATTTTGATCTACTTATTGTATTTCTGATGAACTGTCAATCTCATAATCGTAAAATGCATACTGTCTGCGTAATAATTGAATAGTATTTTCTTCCACTAGTTTTAATAAACACGTTATATCGTTAATGTTTAAACCAGTTACAAATGTATTGAATACGAATTATACCACTGTAGACTTCTTAACGTAAAACTCTTGTCATTGAAATTACCATATATACAGAAAAAACAGTAAATTCCAAGTTCAATTTACCTAACAACTAAACAAAAATGAGATGAATTTATTTTGTTTTTTTTTCTGAAACAGAAAATTGGTAATACACATTTATTTATGATCATACCATCATGTGAAAAATCATCGTATAGTCAGCTTATAAATGTTTAATATAAACAAAACTGACTGAATAAATTTTAATCCAAATAATAAGAACATACATAATCTTATAACCTTAACTATACATCAATAATTGGAAATGATAACAAAAAAAAAACGTGATAAAGTATCAATCAACTAAACCGTTTAAAAGTATTGAGACAATGAAAAATGGATTTGGCTTCATGTACTAACTTCTGGTTAATTGATCATGTTTCAAGTATTCTGTATATAGAACAACAAATGCCAACATAAAAATATATAGCTAATAAAAGGTTTTAAAAAAACTAAAAGAAGCAAACGAGGATTATTACAAAATAACTCAAGAAAGCATCGATAAGAAGTAAATATAGACTATCTGGTTCAGTATAAACAGTGAATTGAATAAAAACACGTTATAAACTGTTGTGAATGTCATGTTTATCAAAGAAGATAAGTCACTAATAATAGTGTTATATTTTTTTACCTCTCGTTTATTGTTTCGGTTATGGTCTGAGGTCATACTCTTTAACTAATGATAAAAGTCAATTGGCATGATTAAACTTAAAGTCGAGGTAACTCAAACTTACGTTAGTCCGGCGATTTTGTGCTCTTTCATCTATCATGAGTCTCGAGTCCACGTTAATTCAAGCTAATATCACTATATTTCAGGATCAAAGTATATTTATCTTACACATCAGTATACACCCCAAATAAGTAATCATTCTTTATGTATATTCATGCTACAAGTAACCGAAAACGTGGCAAAGCGGACAAAATTAATTAATAATAATAATTAAGGAATAATATGAATTTTAACAATGGTTAATAAATCTAATGGAAGCTCACCATATATGGAATAATGAAACATAATACTTCAGTTATCTAACAGTTATATAATAAAAGTATAAACAATAGCAATTTATAAGGCAGTCAGTTTTCGTTCCGTTACAACACAAATTTAATTACGAAATATTTACACTAGAGATTAAGAAGATAATTCCATATTTCTATACAATTATTATGATGAATATACTAGGCTAGATTGTCTTATTTTTGAAAAATAATAATGTCATTAAGTCTATAATCGTACTCACAGTCTTAAATTATTATGGACTGTTAGATGGTCATATCATTTAGATTTAAGATTTTTTTATTTGTAATTACAAAAGAAGTTGGTCGGTCTCATAAAATGCAAATCACAATCATTATTATTAGGTCTAGTAACATAGTCTGAGATTCCGTACATACATTCGGAACAGAATAAATATGACGTGAGCACAAACATATAAAACTCAGCCTGTAGCTCAACTGTCATCATAAGGAATGTATCTCTATCGAATCTCTGGTCAATATTCAAGAAAGGAAGAACAACAAGACAGCACTTAACAACAGCCGAACAAGAACAGAGAAAGTTAAGGCACAAACTGCATACACAGAAGCAAACAGGCAAGTGAAGAGGAACATTAGAGCCGACAAGCAGAAATATATGGAAGAGATAGCAACGACAGCGGAATAAGATGAAAGAGAAGAAAATATCAGACAACTATTTGACATAATGAAGAAACTGGCAGGGGAATATAGTAAACTGGAGACACTAGTCAATGACAAACAAAGCAAACCAATCCCGGAGATTTATCAACACGGAAACAGATGAGTAGAACACTTTGAAGAACTCTTCAATAGATCAGCCCCACTGAAGCAACCAGACGTCAAAGCAACACACACAGACATTCCTATGGATGTCACTCCAACAAAGATCGAAGCACATTGGATGGCCATCAAAAAAATGAAGAGTGAGGAAGCGGCAGGACCTGACAATATATCACCTGATGCACTGAAGTCAGACATAGAAGCATCTACAAACATGCTCGACATTCTATTCAACAAGATTTGTGAGGAGGAACGAGTGCCACTGACATACTTGAAAGAAGCACATCTCTAGGCAGGTGTCAGAACTAAGGAGGCATCATGCCGCTAGTAGTTACAGGACACGTTTTTGATAGATTGTCGCTGAGCCGGATGAAAGACTCAGTAGACGCCCAAATTCTAGATTAACATATCGGATTCCGTAAGGATAGCTCGTGTACAGACTGAAGCACAACACTACGGATAATCATTGAACAATCAATTGAATGGAAGTTTTCACGGTACATCAACTCCATTGACTATGAGGAAGCACTCGACAGGGTGGATAGCAGAACCCCATGGAACCCTCTCCGACAATTCGGTGTACCTGAGAAAACCGTCAACATCATACGAAATTCATAAGATGGACCACATTGCAAAGTAGCGCATGAAGGGCAGCCGACAGACTTATTCCGAGTGGAGATCAGTGTTAGACAAGGCTGATCACTCTCCCTCATTCCCTTTCTTCTGATGGCTGACTGGGTTACGAAGACCTCGACATCTGACGGGAAGTACGGAATACGATGTACAGCTCAGAATCAATTAGAAGATTTCGACTTCGCAGATGGCCTGGCCATTCTATCCCATACACATGAACAAGTGCAGATGATGACAACTAGTTAAACAGCAGCCTATACATCAGTGGGCCTCAACATACACCAAGGAAATAGCAAGACCTCCAAATATAACATGACAAACACCAAACCGATCACACTTGACGGAGAAGCTCTGGAAGATGCGGAATCTTTCACGTTCCTGGGCAGCATGATTGATAACTAAGTGGGATCTGATGCAGACGTAAAGAAAAGGATTGGTAAAGCAATTGCCTCATTTCCACATTTGAAGAACACATGGAATTCAAAACAACTGTCAGTCAACATCAAAGTAAGAATCTTCAATACGAATGCCAAGACAGTTCGACTGTGCAGAGCTGAAACTTGGAGAACTAATACAACTATCACCAAAAATGTACGAGTATCTCTAAACAATTGTTTACATAAGTTACTCAATGTCCGTTGACTGGAAACCATCAGCATCAGCCTACTGTTGGAGAGAACAAACCAGCTTCCAATTGAAAATGATGTTGGAAGTGGATAGGATATGCATTGTGAAATTCATAAACTGCATCACCAAGCGAGCACTAACTTGGAATCTTGAAGGGGAGAGGAAGAGAGGACGATCAAAGGACACACTGTACCTATAATTGGATGCAGACATCAGAAGAATGAACAGCATCTGGAAACAACTTGAAAGGACTGCGAAGAACAGTGTTGGATGGAGTGCTGAAGAGCAACCTATGCTCCTTCACGAGGTGTAACATGCGTACGTAAGTCACACACCTTAGCTTGTTATGTGGTTAGATCTATTATATAATAACTAAATCATTCACCGTTTACTGATGCACAAGTTATTGAGGTCTGTGCATATTCTGCCATACTAATAATTATATTTAAGTTTCTCTAGTTGTTTTAATAATGGTTGACAGCGTTTTCACTAGTCTAGTGAAATTACACAATTATTTTTCGAGAAGACATAAGATTCCTACCTAAATACAGCCTATTTGATTGTGAAAGGTACCCTGGTGACTCATAATTCACGACATGACACATATACTGCGTTTGGGCAAGAAAAAACTGCCAATAACTTTTGAAGTGCACTAATGTAGTTTTGTTAAAAGCAAAAACCTAAACCAAACCACCGTTTATATAACAAGGTATTTTGAAACTTACTGATGAGTCCCGAGTTATGTGACTTATGGCTGGTTCTATTCATCCATGAGCTAACCCTACATGTTGGAGTTGATTTATCCTCTAAGTACAATGGTTAGTGATGAAGTGTAATGAAAGTTTCACAACTTAATCATCTAGCTTAGGAAAAGCGACAATTTCAACATCCTCATCCTAAGCCATAAATATTCTCGATCATCTCATTAACCCTGCAAATAACTACCATATGACGAATAAAGTGAAAACACATCGATTTTATTTCCATGACAAGTCGTATTAATAGTGACCAAAGTCATAATAGTTGTATTAGTAACGATGCATAGTGGCTAAACAGGAAAACAGAATGAACACTTAGAAACACTTAATCGATTGATATTAAATTTGATTATTTATACATTTGTCAGTTTTCTTCACATATCCATGTTGCGCGTGTTGTACCTAATGTAGAACCATAATTACATCCTTGTACACCATTATTCACATTGGAAATTTATCATATTCTACCAAGTGGTCTAATTTAATAAGTTGAAAAAGTAAACACTATCCTTTACATATAATATTAGACTCATTTGAACAGAGACTGTGTAACAGTAAAGTGATTATATCGCAACTGATTTCACTTCATGTTATTAGGTTAATCAGATAATGCCAGGTTTTCTCATTCTTTGATCAATGAATAAAATTGTAATCGGTTACAACAAGACAGTACTGGAATGAAAATAGTTATGAACACCAAATCGTATCACGAATGATAAATTAAGAGTCCGTTCCAACAGAGTTTGAAGATATTAAATCGAAATTGAGTCCGTATATTCTTCTCTGAGCTTTAATTGATTTTCCTTGCAAAATCTTGAGTTGGTCGTTTTCTTACATGAAATAGTTTGACTTAAAATTCGAATGATGAGCAACTTTTTACGGCTGACCGAATAGTCGTTTGTCACTTTTGATAATAACTTTTTATTTAAGACTTATCCAAACATTTTCACATGAAATACTAAATCAAGCTTTTATTTGTAAAATACTATTATTTAGTATTTAAAATTTAAGTACTAAATGATCTGGATTATCCGAGTAATTAATGGTAGTTCATGAGTACATAACTCAATATTTTGCAAATGCTTAGTACTACTTGACTTGTCTAATAATCTTGTTCGCGATGGTAAACCCAGTAACCATCTCTAAGACATTAACGTCATTGGAATTATATATATATATATATATATATATATATATATATATATATATATATATATATATATATATATATCGTTCATTAATGATAACTTTTAGTATTATTCAGTAAAATATAAGCTAGCTATTTCGTAAATATTCATGTCAACCTCTAATACACGAAAGTTTTCGATTTTGTTTGATAAAATCACATCATTTTAAAGGCCACCATGTGATTTAAACTCGTGAATCAATTAACCTTTGACCTATTTTTCTTAGGTATTCACGTAAATGCTGTAGTGTATAGTGAAATATCGGTGCAGTATTATACTTCACTTTCAAATAAAATTTTTTTCCTTTTTAATGAAAAAGTTAATTGACATTAATGAGAAAAAGTTTTTTAAAAAAAGATATAGAACCCAATTACATAAGAGCAGAGAAAGTATCTGCTCAACTAGTATCCCAAAATAGTCAGTATTAAACTTAGCGGCATAATTGGTTAACCATTATATAAGTAAGTGTTTAACATTGGAAATTGTTAGATTAGTTACGACGCTTAAGTGAGTCGAAGTAATTTTCAAATTATGAAAAACCACTACACTTCTGAAAAAACGTACGTGAAATCATGATTTGAAAAACAACTCATCAATTGAATAATTTGGTGATATAATTTTTGATGGTACAAAGATATTCGAAATTAACCTGAACAGTAATGCACTATTTTATGAGACATATCTTATGATTGAATAGAGAAGCATCTTATTGAAATAAGATAGTCCTAAACACTGATATGTTTCTCGTAGGTATCATTACCAAGGTTTGATTTGATAATTTCGAATAAATTGAGCATTGGGTTGAGTGTTATAAATAAATAATATATTTGTAATATCCCAATGAGTAGAAAATTAGATTTTCTGACGTTCCGTGACTTAGTGTAAGTCACTTCTTCAGAGAATAAATAACCAAATTTATTTATTTACTGATATGTTTCTCGCAATCCATTGCAGAATCGTTTAAGTATTTCTGTAGCGCAAATGGAATAACTCATCTTCGTTCTCCGCCCTATCATCCGCAATCGAACGGACAGGCAGAACGCTTTGTGGACACCTTTAAACGAGCACTACTGAAAGGGGGAGGCAAAGGGACAACTGGACAGGTAATCACAAAATTTTTGACAACCTACAGAACCACTCCGAACCCAAATGTTCCAGACGGTAAGTCTCCTGCCGAAGCCATGTTTGGAAGGCATATTCGAACCGTTTTCAACTCCATGTTGCCATCGAAATTAGTGTACGGGCACAATCAAAATCCAAATATGCGGAACTTTAATGTCGGCGACGAAGTTTTCATTAAATCCTACACCGGAATGAACCGATGGGAGCCGGGAAAAATTGTACAAAAATTGGGAAAAGTTCTGTACAGAGTCCGAGGAACTTTTGGAACATGTATACGACATACGAATCAAATGCATAAGGACAAAAGAACGATGCAGACTCGAAATAACCGGCCAAATTTCCCGTTAGAGTTAATCTTGGACGTACCAACGATACATATGCCCAAGGACACTGAAGGGAAGCCTCGGATAAGAAAGACGACAAGAATAATGAGACGCCACCGCAACCCAGTTGTCAAGCTACAAATAGATCCTAGAAAGAAATCTTATTCGGGGTAGGTGTTGGGATGGCCATCGAGAAGCCACCCACGTACATAGTCGATTGACTAAGTTATCGACTAACTTATCGATCAGATGTTAAGTATTTGAATAGCAGTCAATTGACTAACTTATTGATGAATGTTTAAGAATTTTTAAATGACAATATTGATTATATATATAATTTTGTAGAAATACGCATGTTTGATTGTCAATAAGTGCTCACAACGTCTTTCGTCTTCTTACTTGCGAGCGGTTGGAGGTTATAACGTTCGAGTGTCATCCGTTATAGAGTCTTTTCGTGCGTATTCGAGTAGAGAACTTAACAGAAGTGACTGTCAAGTGGTTTCAGCAGGATTTGTCTTCACACGAGAGTCATTATTCATTATTTTATGATCACTCATTTGACCAAGCAATTTAGTTTTTCTACCGTATACTTTCTATTCTTCTGTTCCCCGAAGAAATGGCTTACAACGAGTCACGAATAGTCACAAAATCTATTTTTTCTACTCATTGAGATATTACAAATATGTTATTTTTACTTCTTTCATTCTATTTGTTTGTAAACTCATTCACTGTCAAATATATGTCTGACTAAACTGTTCGAAAAATTTTACATAACTACAGCACTGATTTTAGATCAGCACCTTCTACCCATTGAATGATTTAAAAGACTGACAACTCGAGTAATATACACCATTCAGTGTGCTGTCTGTCGCAATTATCCAGAAAATTCGATTTGGCCAATCAACTACTTCCTAATTGCATGGATGATGAAAGAAATTTCTCGCATATTAACTAACTTAAAAGGATAGATGGCCCTAATTATTTATGAAATGCACAGTGTTATACAACATTCTTCATTGACAAAACGAGGCACTTCCAATTCATCGTAGAAACATAACCATTATAGTCTATCACTATTATTCACAATAGTTTAGATAAGGAGTGTAATGTATAGTATTTCTCACGAATAATCTACTTTCGTGGATTGTATGCGTCACAAATTGATCTCACTTGAATTGCTAGTGGAAACAAATGAAGCATTGAACGAACGTTTCGTCTATGATGGTGTTTATCAACATTGAACTCTTACGACTCATAGTAGGGTCGAACATAAGTTCTTCAGCAATTTGCATCAAACCCCTGACCATTAGAACTACTGGGAGAGTGTTTAACGATACTATTCATTTTCACTCAATTCGCAACATGATGTGATGATCATTTCATGTCATCGGTAACAGCAGTTTCACCGTCACTATGCCTGGATTGACAGCTATGAGGATTTCCAAAAGTATTTTGAAATGTTTAGTAAATAGACTGGTTCTTTTATTTTAGTTGAAAGTGTTTTTAAGAGATGTGTTCAAGATGTGGTTTACATAAAACATTTCCCAAACGATCCACATGTCCTGCGTTGAATGTCTTACGGGGTCAAATGGATCCACTCTCTGGAAGTCCCACAATAAATCGAAATAGATTTTCAGTACTTATCAGCTTTCAATGATGCCCTCATTGTGATCAATCGGTGACAAATAGAACCCACTAATTACATCAATCTCAACAGAAACCCCTTCATTCAGACTGGTTTTGACAATCGATTATGTTTTTAGTTATTTCCAAATCATCGACATGTTGTTTTGTTTGCATCACATGGTTTTACACAAAACGAATAAAATATTTCGTTGAGAAATGCAAACGGAAGTTCAAATGTTTTCAAAACTCTCATTCATACGAATGATTTAAAATCACAGCCTGTAATAATGCAAAACACAAGTTCCATTATTTTGTTTCGTTCAATCATAAAAATAATCTCTTATCATACATAAAATTTAACAGCTACATCCAAGTTCAATGTAATGTGGTCCCATTTCTAGGTTTGCATTTAAGCCAGTAGACAGTATATGATAGCACACTCATATTATAGTTTAGTAATGCTATTCTGTCTTCAGTGCGTAACTGTAAATTTCATTATTGCATGAGTTTGTTGGAGCGATAATTATCTATAACTACTGCTAGTGAGAGACTATTGAAGGTCATCACTTAATAAAGTGTTTATAGCGACTCTGATTTTCCTTTGGGCTTTAACACCTAATGCTTTCTCCTCATGGGATTGTACATAACACAAAGTTGAGTACTTTAATTTTAATTGTATTGGTCTCAATACAGCAATGATCAACTCAAACTACTAGTTGTATTTCATCGTCGACGAAATGTTAACAATCAAAACAAGAAAATCTAAACAGGATTTACTACTGTTATAGGATTACGTAATTTATTCAGACTTTTGACAGATAACGAGTCTAATCAGATCAGTTATTCCATCACTTATAAATTTACTGTTTATACTTGTTCAACTGTGGCTCTAATCATTTTTCATGCTCATGCGCATGATAATATTTATTTGTATATCCACTCTCTGTATTTCTTATTCGTTGAGTCAGTGCACTACCAAACAACGATTCTTCATATATTCGCTACATCTTTCATCCCTTGTCTGTCGTTCAATTTCAACATGTTTAAAATGTCCGTATCGCAAATAAAATTCGTATTCAACTTTTGATATCCACAATGTGTCAACGAATTAAACCGCACAAATATTTCAACGGCATCACTACCGCATCACCACGATGGAGTCAACAATTCGGTTCTAACATATGAAATTTACTAAAGACAGACAAAACAAAGTCGTTGTTTAGACAGAGTACTTTATAAGCTAAAATATCCATTCCAGTGAGGGTACAAGGATGGAAACACTCTTCACAAAGTATAATTCACTGCACAAAACAGTAAGCGTAACGTCCATTTCAATCTTTGGGCAGTTTTTCAATTATCTTCTCAAACCATGATTGCATCAATTCAGCACGCTGAGCACCCGTGGCCAAGACTTCTTCATGGTTCGCCTTCACACTGCTTTCAACATCCAGAACACTTATATTTGTAACTAGTGAAACAGCAAACACTTGAATTCCACAGTGCCGAGCAATTACAACTTCCGGTATCGTACTCATACCTGTAATAAATGAGAAGATAAGCATTAACACATAGACATAAGGTTCTCTAGATAAATCGACGAAAATGAGAGAGTTTGGCTGGTTTTCCTCGAATTAAGAGAATGTGTCCCACCTAAAACACGGATCAAAGATGTGAGGTAATTACTGAGCGACGTTTTTCACATGATTATTTAATTACTTGCCGAATATTCGAACACTGATTAATTAAACACCTACAACATGTCCGGGTTGGATCCAGAGTAATTACATGTAAAATTGGCCAACTGTCAACCAAGAACATGCTCTCAAATATCACACGAGCATCTACCGTATATTTTATAAACAATACAGAAATCTGGAGTGAAGACACGCCGCTTGCGTCTTATTCTCACAAAACTGGGTGAGGAGCATGTTACTTCAAAGCATTCAACAGATTCAATCTGATAACACAAAGCATTCCCATTACCTGATCGATTAATGGGACAGTAATTGACTGCAGACAGGTGCTGTCTAGATGCAAGTGCTTAGTAAATACTGGACTGTTCCAGAACATCGAAATATGCAAGGTTCCGGTTTCAATCACCTTCGGAGGTTTCACCGAAAGTTATTGGATTAGCATTTTTGCGCGTTTGAACTGATGTTCGTTGAGAAAATTTGAGTAAGTATTTTACTCATGTAAGGTACTTTGATTTAGACTAAATATCTGCCTAATGTAAACGAAATACCAATCGTTCATTGTTCTGATATTTTTTGGTTTCCATGTCATACATGTTTCATTTCTAATGAGTTTCTGAGGTTTAATATCTTGAACAAAGTAAACCAAAGTTAATGGTCACAATCAGACCGATACAGTTCTGAGGCTGCCTCAAACACAATGTTAGATATGTCTCTTAAGAATGCATAGAGCTGAAACATTTCCATATGACCTGTTATCCGTTGATCACACAGAAGATGCCTAACTAGTTAAAGCTAGCGTACGAAAGGTATGCTGTCACTTGAAGAAATCATCTGTAACATTCTGTTTCAAAAGCATGCAGTTTGAATGTCATTTAAATTCAGTAAATAAATTGTTGTCTAATTACCGACTACATCACAACCCATGTTAAGAAGCATCGTGTTTTCAGCAGGTGTTTCGTAACAGGGTCCACCATTCATCACGTAGACACCTTGATGAACCAAATTCCCAAAGCCGTTTTCTACAGCTACTTGTATAGCTAGTTTTCGTAGGTCACTGTTATAAGCATCCGAAAGTGCTGGGAATCGAGGACCAAATCTACAGAAGTGAAATTAAACACAATGTAACATACTCCTCCTGATTCGGTCCGACAAGAACATTATTTAATCCTAGTCCGGGAAGATAAATATGGTCTTTCAAGATCACGAAGTCACCAATTTTGAGACTTCTGTTGAGACCACCAGCAGCATTACTAACCATAAGAATTTTGACTCCCAATAGCTTCATCACGCGTATAGGAAGAGCGATCTATGGCAACGAGATAATTAATCATCACAAATGTATTACCGTGTCATTGGTGTATCCCTCGTACATGTGAAACCGTCCTTGCATTACGACTACTGTTCGGCCGCTCAGAGTTCCAAATATCAGGTTTCCGGAGTGTCCAACAACTACAAATTTTAATTGAATGTATGCAATCACTTACCAGACGTTTGAGGGAAGTTGGGTATCTTTGTGTATGGAATTGTGATTTTATCTTTTACCCCATCAGCCAACTTCCCCAGACCACTTCCACAAATGATCCCGATTTCTGGTACAATATTTATTAATTTTTGTATATGATCTGTCACTTTCTTGACATTTTCAATGTTAGCAATCACTGACTCAGGCCTACGATTAAAATAATATGTATCTGTTGTGTTAACTTACATTTTCAAGCTGCAAATTTTGTATGGTGCTGACAACAAGAGGAGAAAATTGGATGAAACATGGAATCCATATTGTCAAATATGAATTATTTTCCAGTAGTTTAAAGCTAAATAATTGTTTGCTTGATCTATTTGATTGCTTAATTTTGCCGAAAACCCTTAATTTATGTTAACTTGAGAAAAATAATTAATTTCACCGAAAACTTATCTTTTCTTCATAACTGTCGATTTCATGACAATTTCATTCCCTGATAAACGTTTTTCGGAAAAAACGATGAAAGTTAAGAGAATTTTAGTCTCGTTCGTCATTTTACACTCATGTGTCAACTGATTATCGATATTTGTAATAGATTTATTGTTAATGTTCATGTAGCACTTTCAGAAGCTTAAGTTATATCACCTGGTTAGACAGCAATATAATCATGATAACCGGCCTAATCTTAGCTTTCATTGTTTCGCATACTTTGAATTGTAGTACTTGACACACGTCAAAGATAATCAGTATGTTTCATTGCCATACTGAAATGATGTATGAGACATTTAAAGACTCCAGAAGCGCAAATCAATATTTTGTTTATTGAATAAGTAGTCTTCAGAGATGCATGCATAGTGTCCATGTTCATAAAATGTGCAAGTTAAAAAGCCTGCGACAGTTGCAGAAACTGCCTCTAATTGTTCGAAGGATCGCTGAATGAGAAAGCTTGGAGTAATCGAGCTTCAGTGGATTCAATATGATAAATCATGACCGTTGTATTTCATGTAAAATAATATTTTCGTCATGATTACTACGGCCATGAAGACTGAAAGTTTATTTATCTGAACCACTTAAATGCACGTAATTAAAACGTACAGGCTGTCACTTCCTGACTACAAAGAAAACAACTGTTTTCAGAAATCTGTCAGCTTATAACGCAGCAAAGAAAACAAAAAACCAACAAAAGAAAACCCACACAAACTTAATCATAATTAGATATGCCATGAACCTATGCGCAGTAAATACAATGAATAAAAGGGAATCAAGAAGAGTGAAAATAATAGGATAATGGCATATTGAATGCTTAGATAAAGATGACACGTTCATAAGCACAACGAAATGTCTTTGGTTTGTCCCACATCATTCGTAGTTTCAACGAATATTATGACGATCGGCGGGACAACATTTTTATGACCTGACGAATTCAGAATATATGGCTTGAAAGTTTGTAAACTATTGGATATGTAGGTTGATCGAATGTTTAAAATCTGCAGTCTTCCGATTCGGGACGTACAAAGTGCATGAAATATTAGAACAAAGCGCAAAACGACAAAAATAACCCAGAAAACCGTTCTTTAGAACTAAGTTGACAGTGTTAAATCTCAAAACTTTCTATCACTACTAAATATATCTCTGAAAAACCAAAGTAGAATTCGAATAAGTGTTCCGAGTTTGCTGATGTTAAAAAGCGAAAATGGCATAATGATGAATACATGAAGACAAAAGAGCCATGCAATTTGGAAAACCCAGCAGGACTCACTGGTTTAACGTGTTGACGCGAAAGCCGGTTCGCAATTCAAAATAATATATACGGTAAACTTTGACCTTCCAATATCCAATATTTCTGTGACGAGACTGTATAAAAAATATTTGTCATTAGCTTGTATACTTACTTGCGAATGTTACACCTCGTGAAGGAGCATAGGTTGCTCTTCAGCACTCCACCCAACACTGTCCTTCGCAGTCCTTTCAAGTTGTTTCCAGATGCTGTTCATTCTTCTGATGTCTGCATCCAATTATAGGTACAGTGTGTCCTTTGATCGTCCTCTCTTCCTCTCCCCTTCAAGATTCCAAGTTAGTGCTCGCTTGGTGATGCAGTTTATGAATTTCACAATGCATATCCTATCCACTTCCAACATCATTTTCAATTGGAAGCTGGTTTGTTCTCTCCAACAGTAGGCTGATGCTGATGGTTTCCAGTCAACGGACATTGAGTAACTTATGTAAACAATTGTTTAGAGATACTCGTACATTTTTGGTGATAGTTGTATTAGTTCTCCAAGTTTCAGCTCTGCACAGTCGAACTGTCTTGGCATTCGTATTGAAGATTCTTACTTTGATGTTGACTGACAGTTGTTTTGAATTCCATGTGTTCTTCAAATGTGGAAATGAGGCAATTGCTTTACCAATCCTTTTCTTTACGTCTGCATCAGATCCCACTTAGTTATCAATCATGCTGCCCAGGAACGTGAAAGATTCCGCATCTTCCAGAGCTTCTCCGTCAAGTGTGATCGGTTTGGTGTTTGTCATGTTATATTTGGAGGTCTTGCTATTTCCTTGGTGTATGTTGAGGCCCACTGATGTATAGGCTGCTGTTTAACTAGTTGTCATCATCTGCACTTGTTCATGTGTATGGGATAGAATGGCCAGGCCATCTGCGAAGTCGAAATCTTCTAATTGATTCTGAGCTGTACATCGTATTCCGTACTTCCCGTCAGATGTCGAGGTCTTCGTAACCCAGTCAGCCATCAGAAGAAAGGGAATGAGGGAGAGTGATCAGCCTTGTCTAACACTGATCTCCACTCGGAATAAGTCTGTCGGCTGCCCTTCATGCGCTACTTTGCAATGTGGTCCATCTTATGAATTTCGTATGATGTTGACGGTTTTCTCAGGTACACCGAATTGTCGGAGAGGGTTCCATGGGGTTCTGCTATCCACCCTGTCGAGTGCTTCCTCATAGTCAATGGAGTTGATGTACCGTGAAAACTTCCATTCAATTGATTGTTCAACGATTATGCGTAGTGTCGTGTTAAACTTGAGGGCTAGAGTCTGTTTTCATTAGATTCATTCTCCAGCACCATCACCCACTTAGTTACGCGTTCATGTACTCGTTCAGAGAGCTTTATGCGTCTTGAGGTGCACGGTTGATGAGACAATTCGGACTTCTAGGTGAGGACGTGCCTGCGTTTCTACCAGTATCAGATGCAACTATGAGGTGATTGAGCCTTGTCTTCACATGATGTGGATAGTTGCGGTAACTTTGGCAGTACCCCTGTGTTGGTCTAGCTGGTGTCTGCCTTCTCTGTCGTTGCACGCCGATAAATCCCCCAAAAACTCACATTTGAAATTCAATCGATTGACGTATCGATTAAATGTTTAAAAATTTGAATAGCAGTCATTTGACGTACTTATTGATGAAAGTTTAAAAATTTTTATGACAATATCGATTATATATATATATATATATGTTTTAAATTGTTTTGGTTGGAATCGCTCGTTCTGGTTGTTGTAGAATATACTTCGTTTTTTAAGCCTGAACTTCTCCCTCTAGATAGCTGGGGCTGGGACGCGTTATTAGCTAGCTTACTGGTCCTTGGTCATCGAATCTCGTTCTCGTTCGCAAATTTAAGTGAACTCGTTGAGCTTTCAACCTAACACCTCCGGAATATACACTTACGAGAAGAATTTCGTAAGTGTGTACGTCTTTTGTTTATAATAATGCAGTGTCGATGGCATGAAATTTAGCAGGTTAAGTCTTAATACACTGTCTACCATTGATTACCTCTATTGTTGAGAAGTCATTTGGAAGTTCGAATGAATCCTCCTCGCCACGTATTCGTGTCGTCCGTGAGGATTAGTGCTGCTGAGTGAACTTAATGTTCACTTTCATTAATAAATAATCAGAGAGAGGAATGAACATAAGATGGGCCTCTTGATCCACCTTGATGCAGAACATTCTGCTTTGAAATTGATTTCGGAGCCTAATTGAAAATTAATCAGTGAAATCCGTCATCGCATCTTCGATTTAGGCATACGCGTGTTGCGATGCCAATCTCGTAGGCAAAGTCGAATAAGAGTGCCTGAACTAGAAACTTCGGGTTTCAGCATTTTGTTCATATGTCCCATGCTATGAAAAGATTGTACGCGTTAAACCTGCTTTTCCTGAAATCGCGTTGCGCATCATAAAGGGCACTGCTTTTGTTTAAGCACCTTCTCATTTCTTAATCGCTCGTTTTTTCTAGCACTTTGGACAGTATTTTGGGTAATATTACTGGTCTTTTATTAAAAATGGTTTCTTTTATCTCCTTTCAGAAGATGTGGTAAGTTGTAGGTTGATAACCCTCTTTTGAGGTTGTTTTGATTGAAGTACTATGTAAATATTTAACGTGCCAGTATTCTGATGAATGTGTTACATTGCTCTGAAACATTGTGATGATATCAAATTATGAAACCTTTTCCAGTCGAAACGACTTCAGCTCATCCAGGATTAACTTTCAAGCGAGGTGGACGTTTCCTAAACTTTCACCTGGTTTCAGTATAGTAGTATGTATGATATTTGTAATCTCCCAGTTTTGTTGGGTGTCGAGATGGACACCGAATATTTTTGCCATTTATAAGACGATAAGATTTCTCGTCGTCGCTCCCAAGGTATTTTACAAGTTCATCAGCTTCTCTTGTGCATTAGCGGAAGAAAAAATTTAAGTTATCTTTGTATGGAAAGTTCTCCTGTCTATTAGTTCTTTAGAATTGCATCCGTTTCTCAGGATCAAATAAGAAGTGTTATTCAAAACCTTTAGAATTCTTCCACATATACTGGGTCCTCCATTTTGCTTATAATGCACAGTATGTGCTTAGCTTGTCACGTACATTTCCAGCTTAGTGATAGCTGTTTGAATAATATCCCTCGCCATCTTTCTATTTTCACCCGCTGATTGCTCTCATCACTCTAGTCAGCATTGAGTGTGTTGAGTATAGGTCAACAACGTAGATGATCTATGTCGAAGGGATTGGAGGCCTGCTCGAGTTGGACGTGAGCGGTGTGACGAACCAGCTAGCGTTGAAGTCACACCTCCTGGTCAGCACTATACGTGGAATACCCCATTGACGGATCAAGGTACTATAGGTGCTTTTCCTCCAAAAGTCTGAAATTGCAACACATGTAACTGTTCTGGCAAGCACCCTTGCATCGTTCTAGTAACTTTGTCACAAGTCCTGTGTTCACGAATAATCACGTGTGTATGTCTTAAGGTCGGTGCAACTCAGAGTGTTCTAACCTTGGTATGAATTTGGTTTTAATATTATTGCGGTTACTGTCGGATCGGAAGGATAACTTTTGCGTCCTACGGATGAATTAAACACCCTAATTCAGCAGTAGAAACTATGTTTTCAGTTATTGGTTAGAGGTCAGCCAGATAATGTCGGATCGGAATTTAGACTCCAAAGAATGTAAAGAGGATGTTTATTGAGTTAGCTGGTTAGTGTTACGTTACGACTTCAAGGTTTTACTGACTTTCAATGGCTGATCGCAACATGAAAGCTATAAAGCCGAAATGAGTAATAAGGAACAAAATTCAATAATCAAAAGTAACAAATGATGTAATTGTGCGAACTAATAACAGATAAACAGGACTAACGATAAGCAAAGTAGGTGAAAATACGGTTTTATCGGCACTACCAGAAATGGTGATTGTTTTATCCATGAATATTTGTCAATTTCTCAAGGAGCACACACACTAGTCGAAAGCCCACCAACCCTAGGCAAGTACGCAGTTTCCTAGCCTTTTAATCGAAATTGTCTTCCAAAAGGGCAGTGGCCACATTTGTTGGGAAGCATTTCTTAATATGTGTGAATTGTAGTGAGAAGTCTGAACCTAGCTGAGTGTTTGACAAGTGGCATGCAACTTTTCAGGCATTACCTCGTGAGCATTAGTAAGGATCAGATGGATATTTTGTTGGACGGAATTAAAGCACCTAGCCTATTACGTATCGATATCAGTTCACTTCGTAGTTTCCTTTCACCAAGAAACAGAAGATTTAGTGTCGACGTTTGTCCTTATATGTTTTCTAATCCTTTCTTATTACCTAAGTCGCCGCCAGTCCCTCTTTCTGTTGTAGAAGATTTGTATCCCTTACGAGGAAAGGTAGTGTTACAAGTTTGTGAATTTCGAAGTAAGGCGGTGCCACGTTTTAGACAACGCAAGCAAGTTATCTTCAGACTATGGAAAAATTTATGTGTTCTCTGTCTATAACCCTTGGGGTCTAAGCTCTCTGGATTCGGCAGAAAAGAAACTTCCATGAAGAGGGACTTACACAAGTTAAAATTATGGTAGTTATATTTTTCTTACTTGATTAGTATGTAGATGCTCTTATAGGGGTTAGAAAAGTCTCTCTCCTTTTACTAATATCCAGATTTTGGTGCGATTGGTGCAAATGATGGCTGGTTGAAAAATATCTATTCAGTCATTGATGAAAATTAAGGGATATTAATATGATTTTCTAGATGTTATGGACCTTCAATTTACGCACAACTTATTTATGGTGATGCAAAACCATGACTTTTGCTAGCTATAAAAGGCAGTTTGAGGTCAATTTATAACCTTACACTACAATAAGGGTTTCAATGTCTACTATTTGTTTTATGCAGGCATTGTATCTCATATTTTTCTGTATTGGCTGAAGAATTACTTATATTCGAATACGACGAACCCATGAAGCACTCTACATTAATGCTGCAATTGGTTCAACTAGACAATAAAACTGTCTTCATTGACTTGTAGTGACCTACTTTTGTCAACAGAACACGAATGGTTCAATGATTATTATTATAACCAATTGTACCAGTGATTGTTTTACTGTGCTCTTTTGTTTAACTGTGCTAATGACAGCCATATTACTCTCCCGTTGACTTTAAACTTTAAACTCGGTTACGCTTAGTAACCACGCTTGTACTCCTTTGGCACGATCTCGGTATTCTTTCGACACCACGAGATCGCAAATTCATCTCGACTACAGCCATCATCTGCCTTCTGATACTGACCTATACGGATCTTATTGATTAGCTGTCACGTAGTCTTCTTGTAGTGGTGTTCATAGTCAATCGCGACTGGACTCCACGCTACAGACTCCAAACCTCAAAAGGTAACATATGAGCTCTATAGCGATAAAGTCTGATAGACTTTAAGCTCCACTATATTGATAAGCAAGGACATTCGACAGTCTAGCACGATGAATTTCCTGAACAGTGAATATCACTATTGATGAAAATATCGTTTCAGATAGGTAGCTGAAGACAAATGCATTCTATGCTACTCTATTTAACTGATTAGTTCACTGACATGCAAGTGCAGAGGAGGACGTCTTTGCAAAGATTATTTTGTTCTTAAAATCAAGATGAAATATATAAATGTCTCATAGTGATATCTGTTATGTAACTTACCGCTACTTGAAAATAAGTCATCTTAGACTGAAACCCTTCAAAATGAATGCTAAAATCAAGAACAAATTAATTAAATTTATTCCTAAAATTATGTTTGGTTTAAAATTTTGATAACAGTCGATTTATCAAACTTGGTTTGAGTTCTTGAGTGATAGCCAAAGATATTCCCCAGAGAATGCAAATACTTATGTGAAATATTTATTCTCGAACTGCACGTTACGTCCAGTTAATTTCGTGTGCTTGGAGGAATACCGAAAAATAAAGACTTGTTCCAAGAGAATGCATCTATAGCCCAGCCCTTAAGAAGACAAACCGCTTGTTAAGAAGAACTAACGAAGACATATTATTAATGTACAACACTGAGTAGCTTAAATCACTCTAGAAACGTATCTGAAGCCCATCATCGCAGTTAAGGAGGTACGAATCAAATGGCTGCCTTCAGATTAATCATGTAGAAATCTTTACGTCGACAGCTTGTTACTTTGTTTCATGCCTAGGAGCTGTACACGCCCCTTGAAAACCGTATTTCAGAAACCGACTTAATGAACCACAGAGTGCAAAATCGTGTGCATTTAAACTGTGGCATACCAAATATATCAACTTCAAAATAATGATTAACTTATCACGAAAAACGGTAGAGACAACTGACAGTATACCAAAATATAAGCTATTCACAAATAAAAATAAGTTACTCTACTTAAATCGTCAGAATGAGGTGTGCTTGATGTTTTTTTCGGTCTCGTAATCCACAATTATAATAAGTCAGTGATTCTGTGTATGACTGATATAATTCAAGATATGTATCCACAGTAATCACGCAGTAAGGATGTAAATGTGATTTATATATGAGAGTTTTGTCACCATGACTGCTGATAAGCGAAAAAGAGCAGTATGTTTGTGTAACAGTGCATTTACGAGCGATAATCGATATGTCATATTAGGAGAGTACAAAACGAAAAGCCAATATTTTTAAACAGCAACTTTGAAGTCATTACAAAATATGTGACATTATAAAAAACGCGAGTAATGATAAAAGTTGGTCACGAAATAAGTCCGTGTTGACCATCTCTATAATAGATAAATCAGGTTGGATAAAAAGAGTTAACTAAATGCGTGGCGTTCACACGATGAATCTTGTTTACGCTTATATCCGTATTGAAATATATAAATGAGGAGTGAGCAGATTCTCTACGAAGCTGGATGGTCATCATTATTTTTCGGAAATAACGTACTCATTATTAGGTACCGTGAAGAGGGTATTTGGGCTTATATCTAATACTGTACCAAAAAGAAGCTCTTCGGACACAACCGCATACTGCTTACAATTTATTCATCAAGATTTGTGGGATTTTGGAGGACGCTTAGCTGATGTCATCGAGCAATTACTATGCCCGATTTTCCTCAACAACATGGAGACAAAATAAAGAAGATTGGTGTTATTATATCCACCGAACAGAACGTAATGTAAGTTGCCAGTGAAGCCAATAGTAAAGGTAAAAAAGTGACCGGAAGAGGTAAAAATAGTACGTATCATCGCAAAATTCATAATAAATTGAAAACGAAAGCAGAACAGTAATTGTTGGCTCCTGATAAAAGGATAATAGCATTTTATACGAAACAATGATTTTTAGGATGTTGAAATATAAAATGCGAATTATAGTTGACCTGGAAATTCAGCTAAAGACGAATCTCGATATAGTGATAAAGACAGCATCAACATCAAAGAATATAAAATTTGTTTGTTCAACAGCTGAGGTCATCGTTGCATCGCTAACAGTTTAGTTTGAATGCGTAGCATTTTAGGTTTAGATTGTTGTTTATTTACAATAGACCTTTGAAATTCCCAAGGACTCTGGTAATTCTGATTCTATTTTTGTGTAGCTCACCGTGATATACCAGCAGCTTTTGATGCAAACAAATGAATATCAAAGCACAATCCATAGCTTATATCTAGGATGCCATTAAAGCACAACTTTAACTGTAAATTATTTGAAATATATAGATCAAAGACATCAACGAGCTGTTTGCACAGTGAGTTGCTCATCCCAATCAAACCTTTGGCGCACAGATAAATGAATCGCAGGAGGACACAAAACTAACTGTTTATCGGAAAGAAATGTTGTTCCTGGAAGATAGTAAATGACCGAACAGTCCAACCAAATCAATTGTATATAGCCATACACGGCAAATCATGAGATTAACTGTTGAGACATGGGATTGCTTGAAACACCAGTAAGTAAAATACCACAAAGTAGCAAAAATGTGGTTAGATAACTAAAATTAATAGTAGAAGATTAATAGTAACTAATCATTATGAAAACATGAGTATGCTAAATACGAATGAAAATACTGAGGGGAACAATAATAACTGTAGAGTGAAACAAAGGATTATTTACATATTACATGCGGATATGAAGGAACTTTACACACAGACCAGTACAAAGGAACTAGCATATGGAATATATCACTATTTTAGAGGTGACAACATTGATAACTATTGATTTCAGACATTACGAAGAAAGATTCATATATGCTAGTTGGCAGAAGCATCTATGGGATTAAGGTAGTTTCTCATAAATATCAAGATAAACGCTTTATAAATGTATGTTGACTGAAACAGGATGGTTGCATCTATGCATTGTTGGTAGGGCGAATAATGCCCCCATCTACGTTAGACTTTTCTGCTTACCATTGCTTATTTTATCTTTTTAACAATCATGCGAAGTTGGTCCGTAAATGGTTTAATGAGATATAAAGAGTTTGATATAAACCACCCCTAATAAATTAACAGTCGACAAAAAATTTGAAGTTCATTGATGGCTGTCGGTTTAGGCATACTGGAATTACAGCCAATTCTCCTAACATTGAAATGGATTGAGATTTAGAGTTACTCCTGAGGAAATTTAATGAGTTTGTTCTAATTCTGAAATCTTAGAATGTTCGCAGTAGTAAAGTTTCTGAATTTTTTGATGTTAGTGTGATAATTAGGAGTATTTGAATTATTGTACGAACTAGGAATCCCAGGAATTACGCAGTTGAATCAAGAAGTATGAGATGAGCACGAACAAATGTACTGTATCTGGAATCAGAAATCAAGCAGTCATCAAGTACAAAGAAATCATTAGTTCATACAAACACCACAGTTAGTTATATAATCTAGATATGAGCTTTCTGTTCAAAGCATTTAACCAAACAGACTTTAAATTATGCATGCAGGAGGCTGATAATTTCTAGAATATTTTCAGTGAGGCCTTGACAGTTTTGTGCAACGTTCAAATACTCCGAGTAGGTTGCGCAAAACGTAACTAGACTAAGTGAGGTGAGATAATCACTTTTGTAACTTCTTCCTAGCTCCATAGGGCTCTGAATATTTTTGAAAATAAGATCATAATTTTCAGATTAGATTTCAGGTAGTTACTGTAGGTTAACGGATAACGACCTCAAATGTTTCTCTGTGTTCTGTTTTTTTAATCAAACGGTCACTTTAAAAATTATATACAACAGGGAACGTGTGTAGATAATTTGATGGAATAAACTATTCTTAAAATCAGTATGTGACAACTCTTACACTTTCAATATTAGCTTTTCAGAAATAAATATTCTCATGTTATTCTTAAATGCTTTGTATAATTGCTGGTTGCATATCGTAACTTTATTAATAGTTAAACGAGTTCAGGATATTTTCTGGATAACTGTTAAAAATAGGTATCAATTGTGCTTTTTATTCAAACTCGACAAATTGTAACCGAAAACGTCTAAGCAGCAGATGAAGTAGGGTAAGGCTTTCATCTATCAACTTTGTGTGCTCATAATCCATGCACACTAATAGGTTAAGTTGGAAGAATGGCATTACTTTGTAAGACTTCTAGCAGGATTCGCACGGAAAACTCCTAATGAGTTGGATGTCAAGATTTAAATTAGACATTTAGCACGACAGGAGAAACTGGGAATAAAAGGAGAATAATATTAGCAAGCATCTACTTGCCATCGCAGTTCTGTAAGGTTTCACGGAAATTGTGTATACTTAAGTGGAGCTACTTGCTTCATATCTAATCTAAAGTTGTCACTATCAGATAAGTATTCAAGACATTCACAAATAGATGAACAAGATGAACAATTAATCGAATTTACAGCAATATTCTTTGCAAATGAACGACATAAGTGATAGGTCTCCGATGAACAGCTATTTTATTAGGATCATGAATAATAATATCACCTTGACAAATTTCAACACCTGTTGATCACCAACTACACTATTCATTACTCCTTGAAATATGGCTACAAAAAACGTAAATCAAACTGAACGTTGTCGCATTTGGATAGACCGAAAATAGTGTTTACCTAAAGGAATCTGAAAATACGCATTTTTTAAACCAAGTTTCGAGGATATTTTAAAATCATGAAATCATTTAAGAACATTTTCAGCTTACAAGGAAGTGCATGATTACTTCGACAAACGAGAGTTCAGTGTTGACCTGTAATCATTACATGTTCAAGGGATTTTACCATCAGACTTAAAAGGCGCACCAATAAAGGTACTCCACTCTGGAGACTGAATCAATTCGAACATTCTTTTCTTTCACAAGTCATTCACTGACCTGCGCACTGCTTCTCGAATATTATAAAGTTTTACTCGTCTTCCAGGAAAGAATGGATGACCTTTCACCTGGAAATCTGTATGCATAATTCTCATCTCCTGGCACTCTTAACACATGGATTTGTTAACTATTTAGGAAAAGCAATAAAGTTATTAAAGATACTCAGTAAAAGCAGTTCAACTTCATGAACTTCCAAATGTCTAAAACCCAGTATTGACGGTTTCGTTTTAACTACTGAAAACTCACAAGAGATGAATGAATAACTGTTATCTCAAACTTGCCAAAGACAACATTTCCGTATACAAAATTTGTGTTTGGTGATCTTACACATCGCTGGATCATATTTCAATATTAAAACCTGAAGGTTTTGGAATTTTCAATAAAACGACGGACTGTTTAATGTCTGTTTAATTAATAATCTCGTAGAATAAACCAATAGAGGCGTATAGTTGCTCCTAAATATGCAAAGGATCTTCTAAAATCTCAGATAAAATAACATATTATTACGAAAGGGACGAAAAGTACTTAAATGTACACTGATACATAAGGAAAGAACATATCATCACGGTACATGGATCTGTAAAGTAAAAAATTTTCTTTGGAAGTTTGGAATAGATAAAAGAATGAGCAACCAACTTCAAACAACTACACATGTACTTTAAAATAACTCTGACTAAGATAAATATGTACTGTTTTAACAACTGAAGAAGCTCAACCCAAATCGGAATGAAATTAAGTAACATATTTCAGATTTAACATGAACCGAATCAAATCAAGAAACCAGATTCTATCAAATATAACTCTTAAATAATTTCAAATTAAGATAATTTTTTATTTTGCAAACTGCTACGCTGAAACAAAGTGATGGGTACTTCAGAAAAAAAGATCTACGGAATAAATTTTCTTTCATTAATAAGAATGTAAATAGACATAAAGCTTAGTAGTTGGAAATCATGGAAAGAATAGCAATACATGAATGAAATACAGGATAACTAAAACCTTCGAAAACACTATGTGAATTTAAAATAAACTAGCTAAATACCATTAATCTCAATAAGTCTAGAACTTTGACAAGGTACATGTAAGAACTTTAATTTGAAATACCCTATATGAAAATGTATTGTATTGTTATGACAGATTTAAACATAAAAAAATTTCATCTTACAGTGATTGTATTAGTTTTGTTTCTTTTTTTACTACACACTGTTACAAAGCGAAATGTATTTGATGCATCTCAGGACATGAAGTCAAGCTCTAACTTCTGATTACACTTCGAATATTTTGAATATGGATAATTAGCCGATATAAATTCATATTGTGCTGTGTGCTATTTATGTAGACATAAGTAGTATATGATGTTATTCGTGAACAGAATATCTGGCAGCAGAGAGACAAGAGGATCAAACAATAAAGAATGAAAACAGAATGCAATTTGTACGAAATGCAAGAACAATGAAGTCTGAGTCATTTTGAGACAATTGATGGACATTTTACAAATTGAGCATTTACTATATGGTTGTTAGATTTTCCTAACAAGTCTTGTAATTTCGTATCAAGAGTTTTCGATCGTTGCCATCTTATGTCCTGTTCACTACAATATGATTAGGAAAGGTTTGACAAAAACTTAAAACTTCAGTCTTAATATATTTTCATATACGTATTTCACTTACTTGCAAATAATCTAATATATTTTTACTGAGTATACTTATTACCGTATTAGAAATTATTGTATAGACATATGAATGATCTCATTATGAAATATCTACTTAGAGGTCAATTTCATATTGTTACCCAAGTACAGTTTATTCTTTACATGCATTATAATGAAAATTGTAAGAAATTAAAGTTTTATTTATTTGGCAACAGTAGCAGAATATCTGTTGAAAAGGAACAGAAGAATGTTATAAAAATTCCAATAGTTTATATGAATATGAGGTGATGGTATTTTTATTAACGACAGACTTTGTTTTACTTGTATTCTTACAGATTATAACAGTCGAACAGTTGATGTTTTTAAGTAAAACGTCCATAACGATACGAAATCTGTTTATGGTTACTTGTATTTGTTTGCTGTATAATATCAGTGTATTACATTAAGGAAGTTTGACTGTTTATTTCACAGTTGATTACGGTCAACATATAACGGAAGTATTAGTGAAGCTTGTTAGATTAAATCAATGCAAGAACTTCCATGTGCACAAGAAATAAAATGCAGGCAGAAGTGAAACTGACTACCAGTTATTTTTGGTTTCAAATAGTTAAACCATCAGTCCTGAACTGAATCAATTTTCATGTTAACTGTTCACCTTAGATACTGTGTTGAATAATAGATGTATGATCATTAATTATTGACCTCAATATGTATTTTTAAAATCACAGTTAGTAATCGCGACCGATAATATTCTACAGTTTTAACAATGATAAAATTGTCACTGAAGACTATGGATATTTAGAGTAATATATTACGAATTAAATAAAGCTAGAATTGTCGACAACTGGATTCCGACAGAAGGATCTAAAGAAAACGTTCTTTAGTACTCAACTAATTGCCAGAATAAACTACATCACTGAGCATTGCCTTCTCATGTCAAGATCCTCAATTTTAAAAGTTGTGGCAAATCTGTTAACCATTTAGAGACACGGATAACTGTAGATTTGTATAATTTCTATTTATATACTTCTGAAGAACAAGCGATTATGGTATGACTTCAGTTTGTGACCACGTGCATTCTAAAATGACGAAGCTATATTCAGTTTACCAAGTTATTAAAGCCATTGCATATGTTCACTTACTTTTAGTGACATAAAAGTTTCAGTTGTTGTTACAATTCAGTGGCTAAAAGTATTTATGATTATCTTTTAAAATTATGAATTTTTGTATTTCCGTTCGAGAGAATGATAGGACAAGTACTTTAGTACAGGGTATATCATGGTGAAATCTAGTCTGCTTCAAATCAGTGATATGACGTATGTGATATATTTAGACAAAGAAATTCCTTAGAGAAATGGGCATCCGTCAACAAAACTCACAGTACAGCCGTAAAGTACCATTACTAATCTAAGGTTAAACTGGACTACTGTTCACAAAGCAAGTTATTTACGAACTTACTAACTAAGCGCAAGTTGTATGGGCTATTGGTGGTCAGATGCATCCATCAACTAACTCTGTTAATTGATCGACGAAGCCAAGTACAATGACTTGTAATCATTTAGCAGACAAGAGATCTACATTTCCTTTAAAATAAACCTTATCTATGGCGACGAAAAGCAAAATAATCGTGAGAGGCCGATAGACAAAATTACACTACAAGCACCTGAGAACATTCAATCTTCAGATTTTAGATTCGATTTCTTAGAATGTTTCTAATTTATCCAGATATACAGGTTATACAGTTGTAATATTGAATGTGCAGGCATAATCATGTGTACTTGTGTATCTATCCTGCTACAACTAAGCGGCGTAATATTTTTATGGCGCAAATGTTGATACTATATGCTATGTACAATATTAGTAATATTTAAAAGGATATTGTGTGATATGTTAGTGATTGTAGTGCAATCGACGGGTGTTCATATGTCATCAGGTTAATCAGGATTAATAGACCTTGAAGTAAACTCATTTAGGTGATGACCTTTTCAATCACCACTCATAAAACAAAGTGAGAAGCTTATTGATTCAAAGCATTCAATAAATCTAATCTGATAACACAAAAATTTTACGTCATCTGATAAATGAATAGAGCAGTAATTAACTTCAAACAGACATTGTCTGGATGAAAATGGTTATTAAATACCGGACTGTTCCAGAACATCAAAATATCTTGCTGGTGATACACAAGAAGTAGTTCGCAATCAACTTCAGAGGTTTCATCGAAAGTCATTGGATTAGCAGTTTCCCGCGTTTGAACTGATGTTCGTTGAGAAAATTCGAGTAAGTACTTTGACTTAAAATTCGATTGATGAATTACTTATTTTGATTGAGTGAATGTTTTTTTGTCACATGGGATAATAAATTTTCTAGTATAACACATCCGAACACTTTTATACTGGAATGGAGCCCAAGTATTTATGTGTCGATGCTTGTTATTGGTATTCAACACCCAATTGCAGAACGATGTCTATTTCTCAAATCAGTATTTCCCTGCTGCATTTTAAACTACACTTGTAGTACACACGTACATCAGTCCATGTTTTTCAAGTATTCATTTCTAGCAACTGTCTTACGGATTCTACCAGTGACGACATCAACAAAATGAATTTTGAAACTTACAGAGGTAAACATACATGCCAATTTTACCCAATTTATAGTTCTTATTCCTTAGCAATATATGTACCTAAGTTGGAAACAGTTAACAAATCGTTGCCCAGTTATTTGATAAACATTGGTCTCCCCAAATAATAAATGAAATCATTTTATTTTGCTTGATATGATTACTTGGCTATATTTGTCACCATGAGACTAGATCCTTTCCATATCAATTAAATTTCGGTCACTGTTCAATTGATGTTTCTCTGGAAATTGCGGTTTCTGGTAATCTCTTAGTAAAGTATCGGTTTTTGAATTCAGTGCTGATCAATTCAATCCGAGTGATATTAGATGGAATGTTCAGTTGACGTTAATTATAAATTATAAAGGTTTTTAATGTTACAGACTATCAAAAAGCGAAAGAAGTGTACGGTTGATATTTTCAAGACAACTTCTACTTGTTACACAATTTAAAACATAAATATCTCAGTCCATTATTTTTACATTATTAAGAATCAAAATTAAAGCAATCATAGAGAGATAAAAATGCAAAAGTTTGAATTTGAAATTCAAAATATGATATCACAACATGGAATAATAAAGAATCAAAACACATTGTGTTGAAACATTCGAAAAATACAGAAAATGAAATAATGATTTAATACATCAACCACAAATCAAGTGTTCTTTTATGTATCTTTAATGTACTCTTGACTTATTCAAAATTCTGTGCGATATTATTCATGGTTCTGTTCATAGATTTTTACTAAAATCATTTATCTAATATACTGGATTATCTATTGAATCAGGATTAATAAATGAGTTATCAGAATTAAATGGAAGACCATTAAATTTCTTAGTTTTAATTAAGTCACTTTCTCATTGTGATGTAAATGATTATTTAATTAAAATACTTTGATATCCAACCTCTAATCTTTTGAAGCATTATTCGTGTCCAGAATCCTATGTTTTATTCACTAAATGAATTAGGATTAAATAAGATTTAAGCTCAAAAATTCGGTAATTTACTATTATTTATTAATCTAGAAATTGGAACTATATAGTTTCCATTTCGATATAGAACTGTATCTATACATAAGCCAAATGAATCTGTAGTTGAAACTATTACTGTGGTGTGTGCTACTTATGTAGACATAAGTAGTATATGATGTTATTCGTGAACAGAATATCTGGCAGCAGAGAGACAAGAGGATCAAACAATAAAGAATGAAAACAGAATGCAATTTGTACGAAATGCAAGAACAATGAAGTCTGAGTCATTTTGAGACAATTGATGGACATTTTACAAATTGAGCATTTACTATATGGTTGTTGGATTTTACTATCAAGTACTGTATTTTACTGTCAAATACATTTGATTGTCCCCAGTATTGTTCTTGTTCACAACATTACCACTAAGAAATGTAAATGTGCTTTAACGTATCTTATAATAAGCTCTAACTAATAAGAGAAGATTATAACTCACAGAGGTGATCAGTTGGTTTTCATATCTCTTAAGGGAACAGTCATTAGTTAGAAGGATAAATAGTTCAAACTTATTATAAACTGTTGAATGTTATACGATGTTCTTTATAAAAAAACAAAATGTGAAATGATCGTAACTACCATTTGAATCACAAAGATTATCGTAAATAACTATTTTTCAATAGTTAAAATCATGAGTCAATTGAAGTTAGCCCACCACGGAAAACCTAGAATCACTGGACGACCGTTTCGTCCTAGTATGGAACTCCTCAGCAGTACTTATCCACGATCCTATCCGCGAGATTTGAACCCAGGATCTAACAGTCTTGCACGCGAGCGCTTAACCATTAAAATTAGTAAAATATCCACAAAACCCCTCCTAATAATTTTTTTTTAATTATCTAAAACATGAATGCAACACACATTGTTTTCTAAATTAATTTCACTGATTTTCTTTTTCAAAAAGAAGAAAAAACTTTTTTTAAATTTCCAGATCATAAAATGTTATTTTGCTGTTCAAATTATTAACGGAAGTTCAAACTTCGGTATGAATTATTCAAAATATGTCTGAAGTTAATGCCAGTTCACAATTTGTGTTACTACAAAGAAATTATTATTAATTAATATTTTTTTGTTTGTTTGTTATTTGATCAGATTTATTCTTATTTTCTAAAATATATTTTATCGCTAACAGTCACGAAATTAAAATATTTAATTAAAAAGTTATTTAATTTCTGCACATTCCTTTATGATATATAACTTTACTACAATAATTAATATGAAATAAAATTTAAATTCCATACTCAGTATAATCAGATCTTGTTTCTCCGGTTAGATTTTTCTTGATGATAAGCGTAAGAAGTAGAGTTATCTCAATTACGAAATCGGATTAGTATTCTTTAACCCAACCTGAAGCGCCTCAAAGGGGCTACTGCCGATGCCAAGCCCGGATAAAGGAGGAGGGTTGGGCATGAACTGAACGACCTCGTTCATTAAAAAACGAAATCGCTAAAAAAATGATTCAAATCAATTAAACTCTGCCCTGAGACTTAGAAGGTCTTCATTAAGAAGAGTTATGACGCCTCATGGTGAAAGTCGAGTTCCTTTGGAAGTCACGGGGCTGATGCCTCTTCTGACAACCAGAGCAAACATTAATTTAGGTTAATGGAATGGTCGTAAAATGTGGAAGGCCGGGAGAGTCATTCAAATTCCTGCAGAAATGAAAAGATACAACCTGGAGATTCTATGAGCCTACCAACCACTGCAATGAAAACGTTAAAGATCAGTTCTACGATAGACTACAGTCAATCGTCGAGAAGTGCCCAACAAAGAACTCGATCATTCTGGTGAGAGATTTAAATGCCAAGGTTGGAATGGACAACACCGGAAGTGAATATTTCATAGGACGACATGGACTGGGAGGAAGGAACGATAATGGTGAGAGATTTGCAAACCTATGTGCCTTCAATAGGCGGCACTATATTCCCACACAAACGCATACACAAAACCACATGGACTTCACCGGATCACACCACACAGAACAAAATCGACCATATCTGCATCAACAAAAAGTTCAGGAGGACGATTGAGGATGTGAGAACCAAAAGAGGAGCTGATATGGCATCAGATCATCACTTGCTGGTCACCAAGATGAAACTGAAACTCAAAAAGCACAGAACAACGGGGCGGACAACATCAAAAATTTTAATACGGCTTTTCTTCGAGATACTCACAAACTCAACAAATCCAAGATAGCCCTCAGCAATAGGTTCCAGGCTTTTCATGATCTACTCATTGAAGAGGGAACTACTATGGTGAACAACTGGAAAGGGATAAAATAGGCAATCACTTCAACATGTCATGAGGTCCTGGACCACAAGAAGCACAACCATAAGAAATGGATCACCGTTGATACACTGGATTAGACTCAAGAAAGGAGGAACAAGTAGGCAGCAATCAATATCAGCCGAACAAGAGCAGAGAAAGCCAAGGCACAAGCTGAATACACAGAGGTAAACAAGCAAGTGAAGAGAAGCATCAGAACTGACAAACGTAAATATGTGGAAGATTTAGCAATGACGGTGGAAAAGGCTGCAAGAGAAGGAAACATGAGACAATCGAATGAAACAACAAAGAAGCTCGCTGGAAGTTATCGTAAACCAGGACGACCAGTGAAAAAGCAAGGAAGGCAAAGTAATCACCAACCTTGAAGAACAGTGAGACAGGTGGGTAGAACACTTCAAAGAACTCTTGAATTGACCAGCTCCACTGAACCCACCCAACATCGAAGCAGCTCCCAAGGACCTCCTAATCGATGTTGGCCCACCAACAATTGAAGAGATCAGCATGGTCATCAGAAAAATCAAGAGTGGCAAAGAAGCAGGACCAGAAGTCATTCCAGAAGAGGCACTGAAAGCAAACGTAGCGGCAACTGCAAGGATACTCCACATTCTCTTCGTCAAGATTTGGGATGAACAAGTACCAACAGACTGGAAAGAAGGACACCTCATCAAGATACCAAAGAAAGGTGATCTCAGCAAGTGTGATAACTACAGGGGCATCAATTTTCTCTCAGTACTAGGAACAGTCTTCAATAAGGTATTGATAAACAGAATGAAGGACTCCGTAGATGCCCAACTTTGAGACCAACAGGCTGTATTCCGCAGGAATCGATTGTGTATAGACCAAATTGCAACACTGTGTATCATTGTAGAACAGTCAATCGAATAGAATTCGTCACTCTATATCAACTTCATTGACTTCGAGAAAGCATTTGATAGCGTGAAAGGAACGACACTATGGAGGCTTCTTCGATACTACGGCATGCCTGAGAAGATAGTCAAGATTATACGGAATTATTATGATGGACCAAACTACAAGATCGTGTATGGAGAACAGCTCACAGACTCATTCGAAGTATAGACCGGTGTCAGGCAAGGTTGCTTAATATCGCCCTATCTCTTTCTCCTGGTGATCGACTGGATCATGAAGACGTCAACATCTGGGGGGAAGCATGAGATACAGTGGACAGCTACGATGAAGCTGGACGCTCTAGATATCTCAGATGATCTGGCTGGAGAAGACGACCAGTGTAGCAGCATGCTCAGCAGCAGTAGGTCTTAACATTCACAAAGGGAAAGCAACATTCTCCGATACAACACAACATGCAACAATCGAATCACACTTGACGGAGAAGATTTGGAAGACAGACATGAGAAGAATGAACAACAATTGGATAGAAGCAAAAATGAAGGTTCAGGAAGGGGTGGGTTGGAGAATGCTGGTCGACGGCTTGTGCTCTATTGTGAGTAACAGGAGTAAGTAAGTAATTAACATTTTTTACAGTTTCCAATAAGTGAATTTGGATTTGGTTGTTGTCTAGAAAAGATATTCCTAATTTCAGCCGTTATCAAAATGCTGCAAACCGATGTTACAAACAAGGTAAAACTACACTCAATATGCATACATTAACTTTATTTAAGTAAATAACAAAGATTGTATGTCTCCAAAATCAAAACGTCCCTCAAAACACATTTTGCCATGATGAGATTTATTGGGAATGTGTTGTACCATATGTCAGATATTGGATGGATTATATTCGAAGATTGTCAGAGACAACAGTACAAACATACGAATGCTTTGTCGTAATAATAAGTAAGTGGTCATCAGATAATAATTTTTAATGGTAGTTCCAAGAGTTCTAATAAGAAGACATGATCAGTGGAGTTCAGTTGCGTCAATTGTGAGGCAGTTTCTCACTAATTATATTAGTTGTAGGTTAGTTATGTAAACTAGCAGCTGTCAGTACATCGGCCTGCAATTTGAAAACTCCACGCAATACATGAGTGTTTTATGTTTAATCACCGGTAGGGTCGAGGATATATGCTTATGATAGAATAATACCAGTATGAAGCAGTTGTTAATTGCTTCCTTGTTTTTAAGTTTAACATAGCTCAGAATGATTCATGACATTAACTAGAAAGTTCAACAATCACCAATAGCCACTGTGCAGACAGCTAACCATAGTACATTATCCTAACAAGAATCTTGCTAACCTAGCTATAGCATCATAACTAACAAAATTTATATAATTTAGTCAAGGAACTCAGTTCGAAACGTTACTTTGATCAGTTTTTTTTGGCTTCGTAGTAAGCAGAACAGTTAAACTTCCTCTTCATTATTATAGTTACACGTCACTTGTTGAACGTAGTAAGTAATTGTTTTTCATACTATTCGCCATAACGTAAAACAATAACATCACATATTCGAATGCCGGCCTGTCAAAACCTAAATATAATTGACCACTTGTAAGTACATCAACAAATCTGGGAGTGAAAAACTTAGTACTTCTTTAACTATTAATTTCAATCCATAGAAGAAACAGCAATCACCATGGCGCCTTGCTTTGTGCGCCAAGCGCTATCATTTAAATGGCTCTCTGTCCTATTTTCGGGCGAGCGTCGTCTATAGTGAGATTGCTGCCTCGATGTTCAACTTCAGTGAGTCCCTCTGTTGCCGGTGGAATAAAAGACAGAATGCTCAAGTTTATTACCAACAACCATAATATTTTCGATACAGTTTCTGGAGATTTGAATGTTCCTGTGGAAAGTAAGCTGTCGTGGTTACAAGAGGATCTTATCATGGAGATTTCAGAAGTAGAACCGGACACCGGTCGTGGAGAAATCAAGCCCAGTACAAAAGAAAATCCTAATCTCCTTAGTAGTTCTAATATCAGAGCTATTCAGCAATGTCACTGTAGTCCTCACGATCATCATCTAAAATGTTTGGTTTTGTATCGTAATCTTCCTGCACGTTGCTTTTGCGGTCACTGGTTCCTTCTCGTTGATGAACAGCGCTATGAGGAGGAGCGAGAGACAAAGTGGAATAAAATTAAAGATGAACCAGCAAATGCTGATTTGCTTAAACGTTTTGATATCTTGGAGAAAGAATTAAACATCCTTTTAGCAGATGGAAAATCTATGACACCAAAGTCTCCGGGTGCGGATGAAATGATGGACAACATGGCTCTAAAATGGAAGGAAATGAAAGAAGCGTATGCTGACATACGCAAAAATATGCTGCTTGACTAAAACAAATAGGTGTTCTGTATTTCCAAGTGGTGTTGGTCTAAAAGTTGTCAAACTGCTTTCGAAAAGATCAAGAAACTGCTACTCTCGGATCTGTCGTTGACCCACTATGACCCATCCCTACCTATTGTAGTGGCATCAGATGCTTCAAACTACGGCATTGGAGCAAGCATTTCGCATATCATGCCTGATGGATCAGAGAAAGCAATCTCGCATGCAGCAAGGTCTTTAACTACAACAGAACGTAACTACAGTCAGATCGAAAAGGAAGCATTGTCAATTATTTTTGCGGTAAGATGATATTTGGACGCCGGTTCACGCTTTCAACGGACCAAAAAAACGCTGCTAGCCATATTTGGGTCAAAGAAAGGAATCCCGGTCTATACTGCAAGCAGACTGCAGCGATGGGGAACAATATTATTGGGTTACGACTTCAAAATTAAATACCAACCTACAACTGCTTTCGGACAAGCTGATGCTTTGTCTAGGCTCATTGGTTTCCAAGCGAATCACGAAGAAGATACTTTGATGGCAGCGATTGAGACAGAGACAGAAGTACATCGAGTTTTGGAAGACTCAGGAGATGGTTTACCGGTTACATTCGAAGCTATTAAAGAAGCTACAAGAAATGACAAAATACTACAAGAAGTTAAAGGTTATCTCCTCTCAAAGTGGCCGAATCGTCGTTTACAAGGAGAACTGCAACAATATTTCCGCCGGCGCGATCCACTCATGATTGTGGATTCATGCATTATGTTTGGTGACCGGATTACTATCCCAGAATTATTGCGACATAAAATCCTCAAGCAATTTCCCAGTGGTCACCCTGGGATAAACAAGATGAAGTCACTGGCGCGCAGTTACGCCTACTGGCCTTCGATGGATAAAGATATCGAAAACAAATGCCGAAATTGCTCTTTTTCTTTACAAGCTGCAAAAAACCCTTCGAAATGTGAACCTCAACCATAGCAAAAACCTACTGGACCTTGGGAGAGAATTCATGCAGATTTTACTGGTCCAATCCATGTAAAAATTTTTCTAATTATCGTAGATGCATTTACTAAGTCGCCATAAGTATATACCATGCCAAATTGTACAACGTCAGAAACAATCCACAAGTCGTCTAACTTATTTAGCTGCTTTGGAGTTCCAGAGATCGTCGTAACTGATAATGGCTAGCAATTCATTGCAGAATCGTTTAAGTATTTCTGTAGAGCAAATGGAATAACTCATCTTCGTTCTCCGCCCTATCATCCGCAATCGAACGGACAGGCAGAACGCTTTGTGGACACCTTTAAACGAGCACTACTGAAAGGGGGAGGCAAAGGGACAACTGGACAGGTAATCACAAAATTTTTGACAACCTACAGAACCACTCCGAACCCAAATGTTCCAGACGGTAAGTCTCCTGCCGAAGCCATGTTTGGAAGGCATATTCGAACCGTTTTCAACTCCATGTTGCCATCGAAATTAGTGTACGGGCACAATCAAAATCCAAATATGCGGAACTTTAATGTCGGCGACGAAGTTTTCATTAAATCCTACACCGGAATGAACCGATGGGAGCCGGGAAAAATTGTACAAAAATTGGGAAAAGTTCTGTACAGAGTCCGAGGAACTTTTGGAACATGTATACGACATACGAATCAAATGCATAAGGACAAAAGAACGATGCAGACTCGAAATAACCGGCCAAATTTCCCGTTAGAGTTAATCTTGGACGTACCAACGATACATATGCCCAAGGACACTGAAGGGAAGCCTCGGATAAGAAAGACGACAAGAATAATGAGACGCCACCGCAACCCAGTTGTCAAGCTACAAATAGATCCTAGAAAGAAATCTTATTCGGGGTAGGTGTTGGGATGGCCATCGAGAAGCCACCCACGTACATAGTCGATTGACTAAGTTATCGACTAACTTATCGATCAGATGTTAAGTATTTGAATAGCAGTCAATTGACTAACTTATTGATGAATGTTTAAGAATTTTTAAATGACAATATTGATTATATATATAATTTTGTAGAAATACGCATGTTTGATTGTCAATAAGTGCTCACAACGTCTTTCGTCTTCTTACTTGCGAGCGGTTGGAGGTTATAACGTTCGAGTGTCATCCGTTATAGAGTCTTTTCGTGCGTATTCGAGTAGAGAACTTAACAGAAGTGACTGTCAAGTGGTTTCAGCAGGATTTGTCTTCACACGAGAGTCATTATTCATTATTTTATGATCACTCATTTGACCAAGCAATTTAGTTTTTCTACCGTATACTTTCTATTCTTCTGTTCCCCGAAGAAATGGCTTACAACGAGTCACGAATAGTCACAAAATCTATTTTTTCTACTCATTGAGATATTACAAATATGTTATTTTTACTTCTTTCATTCTATTTGTTTGTAAACTCATTCACTGTCAAATATATGTCTGACTAAACTGTTCGAAAAATTTTACATAACTACAGCACTGATTTTAGATCAGCACCTTCTACCCATTGAATGATTTAAAAGACTGACAACTCGAGTAATATACACCATTCAGTGTGCTGTCTGTCGCAATTATCCAGAAAATTCGATTTGGCCAATCAACTACTTCCTAATTGCATGGATGATGAAAGAAATTTCTCGCATATTAACTAACTTAAAAGGATAGATGGCCCTAATTATTTATGAAATGCACAGTGTTATACAACATTCTTCATTGACAAAACGAGGCACTTCCAATTCATCGTAGAAACATAACCATTATAGTCTATCACTATTATTCACAATAGTTTAGATAAGGAGTGTAATGTATAGTATTTCTCACGAATAATCTACTTTCGTGGATTGTATGCGTCACAAATTGATCTCACTTGAATTGCTAGTGGAAACAAATGAAGCATTGAACGAACGTTTCGTCTATGATGGTGTTTATCAACATTGAACTCTTACGACTCATAGTAGGGTCGAACATAAGTTCTTCAGCAATTTGCATCAAACCCCTGACCATTAGAACTACTGGGAGAGTGTTTAACGATACTATTCATTTTCACTCAATTCGCAACATGATGTGATGATCATTTCATGTCATCGGTAACAGCAGTTTCACCGTCACTATGCCTGGATTGACAGCTATGAGGATTTCCAAAAGTATTTTGAAATGTTTAGTAAATAGACTGGTTCTTTTATTTTAGTTGAAAGTGTTTTTAAGAGATGTGTTCAAGATGTGGTTTACATAAAACATTTCCCAAACGATCCACATGTCCTGCGTTGAATGTCTTACGGGGTCAAATGGATCCACTCTCTGGAAGTCCCACAATAAATCGAAATAGATTTTCAGTACTTATCAGCTTTCAATGATGCCCTCATTGTGATCAATCGGTGACAAATAGAACCCACTAATTACATCAATCTCAACAGAAACCCCTTCATTCAGACTGGTTTTGACAATCGATTATGTTTTTAGTTATTTCCAAATCATCGACATGTTGTTTTGTTTGCATCACATGGTTTTACACAAAACGAATAAAATATTTCGTTGAGAAATGCAAACGGAAGTTCAAATGTTTTCAAAACTCTCATTCATACGAATGATTTAAAATCACAGCCTGTAATAATGCAAAACACAAGTTCCATTATTTTGTTTCGTTCAATCATAAAAATAATCTCTTATCATACATAAAATTTAACAGCTACATCCAAGTTCAATGTAATGTGGTCCCATTTCTAGGTTTGCATTTAAGCCAGTAGACAGTATATGATAGCACACTCATATTATAGTTTAGTAATGCTATTCTGTCTTCAGTGCGTAACTGTAAATTTCATTATTGCATGAGTTTGTTGGAGCGATAATTATCTATAACTACTGCTAGTGAGAGACTATTGAAGGTCATCACTTAATAAAGTGTTTATAGCGACTCTGATTTTCCTTTGGGCTTTAACACCTAATGCTTTCTCCTCATGGGATTGTACATAACACAAAGTTGAGTACTTTAATTTTAATTGTATTGGTCTCAATACAGCAATGATCAACTCAAACTACTAGTTGTATTTCATCGTCGACGAAATGTTAACAATCAAAACAAGAAAATCTAAACAGGATTTACTACTGTTATAGGATTACGTAATTTATTCAGACTTTTGACAGATAACGAGTCTAATCAGATCAGTTATTCCATCACTTATAAATTTACTGTTTATACTTGTTCAACTGTGGCTCTAATCATTTTTCATGCTCATGCGCATGATAATATTTATTTGTATATCCACTCTCTGTATTTCTTATTCGTTGAGTCAGTGCACTACCAAACAACGATTCTTCATATATTCGCTACATCTTTCATCCCTTGTCTGTCGTTCAATTTCAACATGTTTAAAATGTCCGTATCGCAAATAAAATTCGTATTCAACTTTTGATATCCACAATGTGTCAACGAATTAAACCGCACAAATATTTCAACGGCATCACTACCGCATCACCACGATGGAGTCAACAATTCGGTTCTAACATATGAAATTTACTAAAGACAGACAAAACAAAGTCGTTGTTTAGACAGAGTACTTTATAAGCTAAAATATCCATTCCAGTGAGGGTACAAGGATGGAAACACTCTTCACAAAGTATAATTCACTGCACAAAACAGTAAGCGTAACGTCCATTTCAATCTTTGGGCAGTTTTTTCAATTATCTTCTCAAACCATGATTGCATCAATTCAGCACGCTGAGCACCCGTGGCCAAGACTTCTTCATGGTTCGCCTTCACACTGCTTTCAACATCCAGAACACTTATATTTGTAACTAGTGAAACAGCAAACACTTGAATTCCACAGTGCCGAGCAATTACAACTTCCGGTATCGTACTCATACCTGTAATAAATGAGAAGATAAGCATTAACACATAGACATAAGGTTCTCTAGATAAATCGACGAAAATGAGAGAGTTTGGCTGGTTTTCCTCGAATTAAGAGAATGTGTCCCACCTAAAACACGGATCAAAGATGTGAGGTAATTACTGAGCGACGTTTTTCACATGATTATTTAATTACTTGCCGAATATTCGAACACTGATTAATTAAACACCTACAACATGTCCGGGTTGGATCCAGAGTAATTACATGTAAAATTGGCCAACTGTCAACCAAGAACATGCTCTCAAATATCACACGAGCATCTACCGTATATTTTATAAACAATACAGAAATCTGGAGTGAAGACACGCCGCTTGCGTCTTATTCTCACAAAACTGGGTGAGGAGCATGTTACTTCAAAGCATTCAACAGATTCAATCTGATAACACAAAGCATTCCCATTACCTGATCGATTAATGGGACAGTAATTGACTGCAGACAGGTGCTGTCTAGATGCAAGTGCTTAGTAAATACTGGACTGTTCCAGAACATCGAAATATGCAAGGTTCCGGTTTCAATCACCTTCGGAGGTTTCACCGAAAGTTATTGGATTAGCATTTTTGCGCGTTTGAACTGATGTTCGTTGAGAAAATTTGAGTAAGTATTTTACTCATGTAAGGTACTTTGATTTAGACTAAATATCTGCCTAATGTAAACGAAATACCAATCGTTCATTGTTCTGATATTTTTTGGTTTCCATGTCATACATGTTTCATTTCTAATGAGTTTCTGAGGTTTAATATCTTGAACAAAATAAACCAAAGTTAATGGTCACAATCAGACTGATACAGTTCTGAGGCTGCCTCAAACACAATGTTAGATATGTCTCTTAAGAATGCATAGAGCTGAAACATTTCCATATGACCTGTTATCCGTTGATCACACAGAAGATGCCTAACTAGTTAAAGCTAGCGTACGAAAGGTATGCTGTCACTTGAAGAAATCATCTGTAACATTCTGTTTCAAAAGCATGCAGTTTGAATGTCATTTAAATTCAGTAAATAAATTGTTGTCTAATTACCGACTACATCACAACCCATGTTAAGAAGCATCGTGTTTTCAGCAGGTGTTTCGTAACAGGGTCCACCATTCATCACGTAGACACCTTGATGAACCAAATTCCCAAAGCCGTTTTCTACAGCTACTTGTATAGCTAGTTTTCGTAGGTCACTGTTATAAGCATCCGAAAGTGCTGGGAATCGAGGACCAAATCTACAGAAGTGAAATTAAACACAATGTAACATACTCCTCCTGATTCGGTCCGACAAGAACATTATTTAATCCTAGTCCGGGAAGATAAATATGGTCTTTCAAGATCACGAAGTCACCAATTTTGAGACTTCTGTTGAGACCACCAGCAGCATTACTAACCATAAGAATTTTGACTCCCAATAGCTTCATCACGCGTATAGGAAGAGCGATCTATGGCAACGAGATAATTAATCATCACAAATGTATTACCGTGTCATTGGTGTATCCCTCGTACATGTGAAACCGTCCTTGCATTACGACTACTGTTCGGCCGCTCAGAGTTCCAAATATCAGGTTTCCGGAGTGTCCAACAACTACAAATTTTAATTGAATGTATGCAATCACTTACCAGACGTTTGAGGAAAGTTGGGTATCTTTGTGTATGGAATTGTGATTTTACCTTTCACCCCATCAGCCAACTTCCCCAGACCACTTCCACAAATGATTCCGATTTCTGGTTTAAAACGTACTGATTTAAGTAAATGGTCTGCAACTTTCTTAATATTATGCATGCTAGCGTCCACTGGCTTAGGCCTAAATTTACTTGTAATTCATATTAATTCAGCAAACTTACATTTTCAACAGGAGATTTCTATATAACGCTGAAAATGAAGTGAATGTGAGAGTTAATCTAGTTTTGTTGAATAACTACTCTGTATATTTTGGTTTTGAATGAATAAATAGTGTACTATTGATAAGAGTTATTTTTTTAAATTTTATGGATAGCCTTATATCTCAGACCGTTCGCTTTTACGTATCTAAAAAGTTTCTACATAAACCTTTATTTGTTAATCTGTATTTTATTTTCGAATATTTTAAAGCATACATTTTCATGATGTTCTTGTGTTTCACTTACCAACGCAAGCTTGTAAAATAGCTATTAGAAAAATGACTGTAAAAACTTCTCCTTTTGCTCTTACGAACCATAATACCCCATTATCTTGTATTTTATCACCTTAAGAATCACGAATTTGTAATTCTCAAGCTTTTTTTGGACATCCAGACTTTCAATCAACTCGGCAGCATGAGTCACTCTGATGCAGTCAAATAAAAAAAATTTTTCAAAAGCAATATAGTGAAATTACTGGTAACTATTGCAACACGAAAACTAATTTCCGATTCAAATTTTTATATACAATGAATTTCACCTTGAAAAGGTTCCAGTTTGTTTTAGTGCTAAACCTTCAATCTTTCCAATATCCATAATATCATTTTCTTTAGCTTGTGCAAGTCATTTGATTACTTTACACCCGCTTCGTGTTGTCTTGGTACGGTTACATGTTTTTAATATGTCCCTTTGGTGGTAGGCTAGTCACTTCATTTAATTAGTTGTAGTCGGTGTATTAATTATTTGTCGATTCGTATATCTCGTAGTTTTAGTGAGTACGTTCGACTTGATACAGCACTATATAGCACTATTCCTATGGTCATGTGTAAACAATGGATTTATGATTTTTTTAAGTTTTTCACTTAATCAAATCAACTTCATGTCTTTAGATTCCTTTCAAGTTGTGCATTTCTATGTATTCATACGAAATTTACTGTAAAATTCCGGCCTCTATTCTGAGACTGTATTCTCGATGCGTAATTACTCAGAGTTTCTCAGTCTTTAAATATCACAGCGAACTGGACAATGACAACAACAAGTTGTTTTAAGGTAGTACAATTATGTCCTACTTCGGTATTGGTACTTCTATAATAATGGAACTGATCCCAAATGAACAGATTCGTCACGATATGACTACCCAATCTAAAGGATCTTACGTTGAAATCGCATCATTGTCTACTTCGGCTCGGCGTATAGTAACCATCAGCAGTTTAATGTTTAGCGTTACTCAAGTACACACTTACGCTGGAGATAGAACAATATGTTCAATATGAATAAGAAAGATCACACCTGTAAGGCTGAGCCACACTATCCTACAAAATGAAATGCATGTTCCTGCGTTCTCCATAGTCGGCCTTCTCTCCGTATTTAATATCTCTTTTCCAAGTTATCACATGTTCACCTTTGAAGACATTGTGAATAGAACTAATACCACAAAGAGGTGTTAGTGAGTTTTTAAAGTTGTTACCTGCTGATATTTAGTGAAATTTTTGAACCAGTGTCTGATTTTGTTTGTCCATTTTGTTAGGTGACTCGGGATACTTTAAGCTGATTTCGGCACATGTTTCGTAAATAATTTAACATTTTTGATGCTTGAAAATATGAGCATGTTGCATGAAACATTTCATACTGCGGTATTGGTGGTATATGACTGCTGTTTGATAATTTCATATATCGCCGCTTAATCCGGCTATCGCTATTTGAGAACGTTTTATGAAGATTTTCAAATTCGCAATGGAACCATTCTATATATTTGAAGTAGTTCTTAAGGCATTGAAAATCACTTTTTTGATAAAATTTATTAAACACTTCCTAGCTGGTATGAAACTCAGAAGACAATATTAAGAATGGATTGCAATTTACTATTGTACAGCGCAGATAACAAATGTGCAAGTTTATGGAGCAGATTGTAGTGACCTACTTTTGTCAACAGAACGCGATTAGTTCAATGAAAACAATTATTACTATAACCAATTGTACCAGTGACTGTTTCACTGTGCTCGTTTGTTTAACTGTGCTAATGACAGCCATTATACTTACTTACTCGCCCGTTGACTTTGAACTTGTACGAATTCAGTTACGCTCAGTAACCACGCTTGTACTCCTTTGGCACGATCTCGGTATTCTTTCGATACCACGAGATCGCCAACAAATACATCTCGACTACAGCCATCATCTGTCTTCTGATGTTGACCTACGGGGATCTTATTGGTTAATTGGCACGTAGTCTTGTAGCGGTGTTCATAGTCAAGCTCAACTCGACACCACGCTACAAGATCATCAAACAGAACAAGCGGATGAGTAAAAAAGCGATTGAATTGATAAAAATACTAAGCACATATTTAGAGATGCGGCAAGTATTCGGAGTTTGACGACACATTAACCAGTATTACCTATCATAAACGAAATATGTCAACCACGTGAAATCGGAATTCTCAAGCGAAGAGGGCTTGAAGATATATTTGACACAATACCGATATATCGAGAAGTGACTAATCTAAGCTGGCTAGTGGTTGTAGGAGAATTGAAGCTCAAAGACCCACTCGAGATCTGATGCAAATGCGTGACTGAGCACATTTAGATAGATGAATACAGTCAAACTAATGCATTCAGTATCAAATGTAGAAAACTTACAGAGCTATTGATCTTGGAGATTTATTTAACGCTATACAATTAGTGTAAATTGAATCATTCGTCGAGTGATTTAAGCGGCTAACATTCGATCTAGTATGAGGGATATGTCTGTATGCTGAACTATGTTACAAACCATATATTCCCATGCAGGACTGACGGATATATTGTAGCTGTTCCATTAACACTTTGTGAAATTCGTTTACTGGGGAAGTTAACAACTGAAATCCGAACCAAGACCAAAACAATGTGAAAACTGTTGCGTTTAAACAAATGGACGAAACTGTGGACAAACGCTAAAGTGATTAAGGTGCAGTGATTATGATGATAAACACAATGATAAGTACAATAAACGTCATAAATATATGTGAACAATTCTAAATATTTCAACATAGATGTAAAAATTGTTGGGAATACAACTGCTTACAGAACGTAAATAAGTAGTACAAAACAATATACAAACGAGTGGAAAGCAAAAGAGTAGGAACAATTTAAGACAAACTTAACGGCTAGAAGGGGTTTTGTGGAAATTCTAGTAATTCCAATGGTTGAGATCATGAGTCAATTGGGGCCAGACCACCGTGGGAAACCTGGAAGCACTGGACGGCCTTTTCGCCTCAACGTGTGGCTCCTCAGAAGTGCGCGTCCACTACCTCGCCTCGCGGGGTCCGAACCCACAGCTTATCAGTCTCGCGCCAGGCTCTTAACCAATTAGACCACTGAGCTGGCATCCAACGTTGTCAATGTCTAACCTCAACTTATCCACGAAACTTAACAATTACTTAACTAACATACGGTTGCAAGATGTAGTGGGGAGCACTTATGAAATTGTGGAAGTGAAAATTACCTGGTGCCTGAATCGCTTGTGACGTGAGATTGCATGTTCAAAACAGAGTAATCGTATCTTCATCAGCTAGTGAGAAAATTTCATCATATGATTGTGTAATTCTGTTCATATAATTGATGGGCTCTCGAAAGTCAAACTGTTGAAATACTATGGGTTAATCATTTCGACAGTTTGTAAGTTCGTCGAGTAACAATCAACTTAAGACCATTTTAAAACTGATTTGCGATCCCCACAATACGCGTGATAGCTTTCATACCCAGATTGATGAAAGTGATATCAGCGTGATGATACACGTTATGGGAAAAATTTTCTAAAGATATGTCATTACGACAATATACCATCAAGTATAATTTCAAGACCTTTACGAATGAAGCAAATAAAGTAAGGAATTCTACGTTTAAAATGTTTCTGCACAGTATACGCGCGGAAATATGTCTTATCGGTTAGTAAAAATAAAGTGATTCGACCATACTTCAAAGTATATTTGGGTCGGATTTTCTTGCACATCAGCTTACTCTCTTCACTATTTAATATAGTAGTTCGGTGAACTTTGGTTAATCCTTGCAGTTTGATTTCTAACGAAGGTTTAGTTTCTCTTTTGAGGTGTTCGCTAATAGGGCTGATACCACTTGTTCTACCCGGGTATCTGTTTAATCCTAGTGAAGACTACACTACGGGTAACTTTTATGAACTATAAAAAAACTAATATTATATGTATTCTAATCGTATAACTATACCTTAACTAGATTGTGCATATCTATATTCGTTTTATCATATGATCGCTATGGACTCGGAGATGATTAGTTCTTGAAGGAGCAAAAGTGTAAGACATACAATCATCCAAGACATTATTAAACATACGGGATAACAATAACATGTCACCTGGCGTTTGAAGATACGATAAGGTGGCAAAGTTCAGGCGTTTTAAGTGCTCATCGTAAAGGGAATTTTTAAAGACTCTTCGCCAATGTTCAATGTGCATTAACATAATCTTTATAGAATTAAATTCTAAGTCACAATTTTAAAGCGATCCAACTTATTCGTTTAGATCACGTTGAAAATCAAAATGATCAAACTCGCCATTTATTATTCTCCAGATATTGACATCATCTACTGATAATAATGTCAACGACTAAGTCGCGGTAATTCACTGACAAAGGGAAGATGACAGAGTACATAAAATGATGCCTTGGGGTACATTACTTTTGATTTTTAGCCTATTGATAGGAAGATGAATCGGAAGTATTTCCCGAACCTCAGCAGCTTTCGATTTTCCTGTCGATTTAAATAGGGCAAATTAATAGCATACATGTTGACAATGCAATGAACGATAGTGTTATGGACTACAAGTTTTCCTAACGAAAAGAGTAGCTGTGCTTTCCTAACCAATCACCTTTGTAACCGTTATTATATAAACCTCAACGGTGCTTGAAATGAGAAGTCAAAGATAAGCAGCGACTGCAGGTTTATTAGCAGATAGCTCAGACCACAAAACGGAGAGGTGAAATAGTGCGCACTTTTTAAGCAGTGTTAAGAACAACATTGATGCGACTGCGTAAAGTTGTCTATGCATAGAATGGAGAGTTGGCTGGACCCCTTACGTAGTTTTAACGTGCATGTAAGCTCTTGGCGCTTACAAATACAAGACTGAGCTTTAATAAGAAAATAAGGAGTGGATTACCATGCAGTCTCTAGAATACTAATCCAAAAGTCAGCTGAATATCTCACAGACCTTAAACTGCCACTAAAAGTCAAAGGTTTTTCACACCTTTAGGCTCTCAGTTTAGTTGGTATATGAAGTTAGCACCAAAGATCTCTGAAACCTCTAAACTACTGAGATCCAAACCATTTGGCCCTTTTAGAGCACAGATCCCTTAGCTTGTGAGCTTTTTCTCGGTCACGATTCGGTAGAGATATTTGGGGTCACCTTTATTTTGGCTGCTAGCTTGGCCTGAAGACATACCCTATTACTACAGACTCTGGCGTCGCATCTGTTTCTCAATGTCAAGTAAAAGCTAACCTTCGAATCCCTCATGAAGACTTTCATCTTGTCACCCACCGTTTGGCCAGTTATAAGCGTTCTGTGACTCGTCTAACACAGCGTTATCACTTTCCTAGTGCATGCTTACGCTGTGGCACGTAGTGTTGGGTAGCATACTGAATATCTGTAGTATTATAGTTTACGATTATATTGGTAACTACCTAATGTATAAGATCTTACGTTGACGTTAAATCACTATCTACCCTGACACATTCGTATTGTAACAATCATCAATATATGATGAAAAACACATTTAGGCTAGAGATAGAGCAATATATTTAATAGAGATAAAAAGCTTTTGCAATAGTAGGATCACAGTGATAGAGAACCGTGCGGCTATAAGAAATTACATTGAGATGCTGTCCGTGATTTTAACGAGCGATGAGCATGTGGAAAAATTCTCATTTTTGTGTTATATCCCATCAGTAGTCTATATCACTAGCACTTTGTGATGCTCCTTCCCTCTATTTTGTTCTTTGCTTGTTTATCTTATTAGAAGTGGAGACGTGAGTGTGATCCTGATTACTTGGTGCTGAATATATTTTTGGTTTTGGTGTTGAATTGTCCATGCCGTACATACTACTGTGGGGTTCTTTGACCGGTTTCGTCTTGGGCTTTTTTATAATGCTGTTTCTAAGAACGGGGATTGTCGACTTATTATTAACCTCTGATATAAGATCTCTAGTTCTGCTAGTCGCCCTTTTGGTGAACTAGATGAACATGCAGTACGTATTCTTTTGAGCGTCCTAATATTTGAATATGCTAGTGGAAAGGTGAATCTTCCCTGTTAGTAGTGACGGATCAATAATGTCATGCCAAGCTCAAAGAGAACGCCAACCATTTGGTAGTAAGCTGTCTTTTTTGTAAAAAATGAATACATTTCTTCACACCCTTTATATTTTTAAATGTCCGATTTCTTCAGATTATTAATATCGTGTTATTTAATAGTGGCTGTCCGTTGAGTATGAATGACCGGATAAGTCCACACAGCACAGACGCCATTCTTTCAGAAGCGAAGTTTGCTCATGTTGTCTTAGTATATAAGAGCATTACATCAACCGTCCTCACTATTTACCTCATTCTATACCGGGTTATATTCCCTAACGCTTCGTTCTTCTATTGGTTAAAGATCCCTTTATTGCTGACTATACAAATTAAGTCACATAATGAAATCATAAGAATGCTCAAATTTCACATATTCATGCCACCAAAATACAAGTATGGATTCATTAAGTTAAACGCAAAACAGTGCCTATATAACTGAAATGTTACAGTGAAGTAAGTTGGGAGTGCCTTTGAATAATCAAAGAAGTTCACACTTTATTCTGTGTTTATAGAAACTTGTGAAACCAGTGGATATGACTATTATTGTTAGGGCTTCCCTTACCACAAAATTATATCAACTATGGCTCATCTGTGCAGTTTCTTCCCGTCGTGTGCCACCTGAAAAGCTTCAGTTATAATATTTTGGAATAATGGATTGGTATGGATGTAGCACATTTCTAGTACTTGATCAACCTTGTGCTCAGTTATACGGATGACCAGGATCAGCATATTTCTCAGCACAGGATGCTTGTCGAATAACTGTCATAATAATGCCAAATATAACAGCTCTCTTCTTCCACCTATGTAGGGACGTCGTTTGCGTTCCTCCTATTAAATATAATTGTCACTAAGACCACACTGCAGAACTTAGCGAACTAATCAAAAACATTTGTGACAATAAGGACACATTGAAAAGCTTTGTCCCAACCGGGTCACGAATGACAGAATACGATCTCTTCTGTGAGTGTGTAACTTTGATTTGTCGCCGATATTCATTTGCTAATTCAACTAACAACAATATAGGACAAGTCATTCTCATCAATGTTAATCTGGAACTACAGTTTGTATAAGCAAACTTATTTCGCCTGATCAATAGCACTAATCCACTTGGGATAAATATGATTAATGTGACTCCTTAGCTCACACTATGTTATACTGAATTCGTATCAATAATGATTTTCTAACCCAGGCATCTGTAACTAAATGGTCAATCTACTCTGTCCCAAAATACAGGAGAAGAACAGATAGCAACAGAATACAAGAGTACAGACCAGTACCGTATGAGCCCAGATATGGATAGCTCAAAAAGTAAACTCCATTATGGATTTGCGTAGATTCTCATAATCGTTCATAATGTCAATAATTGGGGATGATCAGTTTGTAGGAAAACGCAAACAAACGACTGTAACACGTAGCATGATTATAGTGAGCAAAAATGGTCAGTAATTCCACAGTTTGATATAATTTCATACATATCTGATAGCCTTCGTAAGTTCAAAACAATTAATGATGTCATTAAAGAATACTTGGTTCTCACAGCACAACCACAAATCACCATTTCGCCTTTAAGTTCATGTGAATGTCTTGATATAAGAATTCAAATTTTGTATTGTAATATAAATAACCATTCAATTAAAAAGTTGAACTTCTACCTTAATTAATGAATATTTTATTTCTTTAATTCTGTTGTATCGTTTCCCATTGATGGATATTTAACTCACCCTGAAAATGTAAGGCTTCTATCTGTTTCCATTGTTTTCGGTGTTCATACGTAATGCCATGTCCATGCTACTTACTCCTGCTATTGCAAGAATTTAACTGTGCACAGTAGATTCTAAAAGTTGACATGAATCAACTAAGATGTTCAATGAACACAACTAGAAGTCATTTATTCAAAAACGCAGGTTTCATTACAAGTAGTCAAATTACTTAGTTTTCCACAAATAAAACAGTTGGAGATTATATCAATAGTGTTGGCGACATAAATAGACGGATAAAATATTTCGAAATGTAAAATAGGTACTATAAAGATCAAATTACAAAACACGTTACGTTCGCCACTACATAAATGGTATAGATAACTAAAAGTAAACTTAATATGTCAAAACAAAAGTAAAGAAACACAGTCTAGATGCTTAATTATAACGAACAGTATTTGAAAAATTTTCTAACGGATATCGAAAATTAACCTTACTTCTGGGTAATCTTACATGTATTTAGTAATATGTAGCAATGTGTAATATTAGGCATGTATGCCTGAAAATAATGTAAAAATATGATAACAAAGCATTTACGAGGTATGTAAAAAGTGAACAGGTGCTTCCAAAGAACGCTACAATTCACCAATTAATACACACTAAACTCAAGTGGTCATAATAAATAAAACAAATTACCTTTCACTTCACATTCAACATAAAAGGATAGGTCAAGCAAACAAACAAACAGTGTTATGAAATATGTAACAATGGTAAAGATAATGTGACAGAAATTAATTGCTACATCTTAAACAAAATTTGTATAAGGATTCAAAATGTGCGATAAAACAGACAAAATAGAGAGTACTTAAAACCTATTCAAAAGGTTATGATGTTACATTTACACGGTACAAATCTATTAAAGTATACTTTTCAAAACACTACAATGACAGAAGCTTATTAGAAAATATTAGAAAATAGAAAATCGATCCACTGAAGTCGCACATACAGTAACAACCTACTGTAAAAATATAATGGTTAAAGGATTAACGAAAAAGATTTATTTACGAAAATTCAATAGGTAACGCTAATATACATAGAGTTCTGCTGTCACCACAAACCTTATTACTAATTAAGATGGAAATTACCTTGTAAATATTTGCATCAATTATATTATGAAATTTCAAATAACAATTAAGATTTAATGAACAGATACCACACAAATGATTATCAAAAAAATGAAATTTATTCAAGATAAATCTTAACAATTCATTAGGAGAATTAACAAGAATCATCGACTTTAGACTAATCATTAAATTTCACGATTGCAAAGATTCTTACGTTGATCTTTATTAAACAAACTATAAAAACAAGATATTGTTTTCAAATGATCTTTATAGTTAAAATTAGTCAACATAGACAATAATATACAGCAAAACGAAACCAAATCAGTTACAAAAATATAGTGTATCACATAAACGAATCAGGCACGAAGTTCATATTAACATTTTTTAAAAAGGCAAGAGTTTTCAATTTATGCGGATCATCGAAATTGAAGCAATTCACCAGATGATGTGTAGGAATGTCTTACTAAGAAAAAGTAACATACACAAAAAAATGCATGAGCGTTTCTTTGTTCTAACTATTCCACAAAATCTAAGTAACCAAACCAATATAAACATGTAATATACACAAACTATTGAAAATATCTAAGATACGTAGGTTATTACCTCACTTTCAGTTTGTTCATTTGTACACATTTGATATGTAAATATGATGTAAGAATAAAAGTAACAATTCAAAATCACTATTGTCTGTATTCTAAAGAAAATTAAATATTGATATTTCAAGAAAATTATGACTTAAAAGAGAATTTCTGATGATCCATACAACATGTATCCAACCCAACCCACAATACTAACGAAAGCAGTCATTATAAAGATCACAGACCATTGGTTTGTAGTTTCTAATATATAACCAACCATATAGACACCTGCAAATCCTGGAAATGTACCAACGGTAGCCATAATTCCTGTCATGAATAAAAAATCAACAGAAATAATACAATGTAAAATTATACAATCAAGAAGTATGAACACAAATTTTTTATCCGAAAGGGAATTACGGATGAAAATATAGACCATTTAGTTTCGAATTGCCGGTCCAAAAATCCCGCCGCAGAACCCGAAGGATTAGGGCTTGGTCTCTCAAGTGATGGGGGGTTCACAGAAGTGAGTTAAACAGTTTGACGAAACATCTAAGTATAGGACACTCAGTATTCAGTGGGACTCCATATGATGTTATTTCTCAAGACAAACACTATCCCCATAAACATTAACAACCACTAGCGACTAGTTTCGAAATGAGTTAATAAAGTTCCAGGGAAAAGTCGTGCTTCTGTAGTTCAAACATAAGGAAGTGAAATAGCCATTATCAGTTGAATTGGATGATCATCATATTACACCATGAGTTCATTGAAACAAAGTGTGGACCGACCGATAACGCACTCGATTCTTGATGAGATCGTAGGTGTGTACTGACGAGACTCACAATAGAAAAAAACAGCAATCAAAAACTTCTCGGTTTTTATTAGTACAGTAACTAGTGTATAACCATCACAAAAAGTATCTATTAATTATAGTCTAATTAAACCAGCTGCAAACAGATCATGAATCGATTGAAAAACAGAAATGCATGAATATTTGAATATTGAAGAGTAATTTCTACATGTTTTTTGCAAGACAGTAACCGAAAACAAAACCTACCGTACAACTGACCACCATGATTGGGAGCCATGTCTTGAGGATTTAACAGTACACCACTGCAATGAAAGCCTAAACAGGCTAATGCAAAAGCCATACAAATTAGTGACCCATAATAATTATCGAGAGATGATAAGATGATAAGAAATAAAGATGAACCCAAAAGAACAACTGTCTGTATAACATAAAAATAAAGTTAGTAAACATATAATTATAGGATCAAGGAAAAAATTAAAGACAACGAAACCAAATGTTAAAAAGAAATACTCAATTATACAATGGTTTTCTGCATGGTCTACCTACGCTGCCTCACATAAGCTTATGGTTTCGAGCATTTAACACCATTAGAATTTATAAATTATGCAATACAGAACTTAACACCTATATCTTAAAAATATTTCAACTACCGGCTACTTTTACTATACACACATGGTTGAACTTCAATGGTGACGGTTTTTCATCAGAGCCCCGAGAATTACCTCTCGTCATCAGTGAGCCATGATTATTGTTAGTATATAGATGGTTTGTAGACGTTTTTAAGTTTCATAACACACATCACCAATTAACCTTAGTTAGACAAGCACTGAAAACCAGGAAACCTTGGACAATATATTTCATAACAGTATGGGATTCCTCGGCAATGTGAGACCAGGACCTCGTCGAAGATTGAACCTGGGACGTTTTATGCTCAATCTAAGTCCTTAACTCTTAAACTACTGATCCAAGATCAATAGTTTAAAATATTTTATACTTTTGAGGTTATTCGGTCTAGATTTACTGCATCTTTGGAGCTAAAGGAAAAACACCATTGAAACTTTATCTGTTAGGATTCTCTTGAACAATTTTGTTAATCATTGTTAGCACAGTCAGGCTAATTTGAAATTAAAGTTGTTTAATTCTATATTACTACCCAATAACTATTACCGAGTTCACATAGCAAAATCTGAACAACCATTTTAGCGTGATAGTTATCGCTATTGATGTATGTATTACACTATATATCCAAATCATTATTATTTGAACATCCCAAACAGTAAAGTATAATATTCTGCTTATTATTATTATTCTGTGAATATATAATTACAAGTGAAAATGTTTCGTTTTCTTAAACCATAAACTGATTTCCTTTGAAAAACCAGTTGAGAAGCGAACCAGGTAGCTGTTTACTTCATGTTTTAGAGTAGCACACACTCATGAACTTATATCGATTCAACATCACACCAAATAAATCTGAAAATAAGCAACATAATTGTGAAATATTATTGTGTGATTTAAAAGGTCCGAATTCTCAACTTTAGTAAATTGGTAATGTACCATAGGTGAGCTATAGTCTCAGTCCCAGTAAACTGATTCCATAGGTTACAGTTTCTCATTGACACAGTATGAAAATTTATTTATACAAGTAGGTCATTATCAAACAGAATGACTTAGTGATATTCTTGTGATAAATTATGTTTGTAGTAAATACGTGCTCTTTCTCTCTAGTTTCCAATTAGGTTTTCGTGTTTTCTGATAAGCGCAAGTGTAGCCAATCGTTTAGCATCTACAAAAATCAATATATTATACATCAGAAACATTACGGTAATATGTGTACGAACTCACGGTAATTATTTTCCTCACTACTGTTACAGATACACCTAAAAAAATTAAACTAAGTGTAGATAAATAGATAAGGTTTGTAATACAATAATCCTTGATATATAACTAAATGGATATCTGAAAAGTTTACATACGAATGAATCATAGTAAATTTGATACTTATTTGTTAATTTTACGATTCGGACTGTACTATTTGAACCCTACACAAAACATCGATTATGCAGTGGTCCGCATCAACGCGTAAACCGATTATGTAGAGCGAAGTAGTTGAAAAACCGATTACACCACTTATCTTGGAAGTTTTACTAGTCCTGAAAAGTCAGATTGTTTCATTTGTGGAGTAGGGGTTATGTCAGTTTGTCAACAAAAAAGCTGTGCTGAAGTTCGCTTTTCATAACTAAATGACTGTGAAACAAGATCTACGAAAGTAGAATACATGCTTAGACTGAGGAATTCGATCCTGAAAGTCTTTGAAGTATTGCTTAAGTTTCGTGGAACGACGGACTAAACAATCTTATAATTAGGTACAGGTGGCGAACCGGTTAACGAGGTAGTAAATCTTTATCGATTGAAAGAGAACATGAGTTAAGTATGATTAATCACCACCGATATTAACAGACAATGTTTACTCGTTTAGGAGTAGGGTGTAAGAGAAATAGGGACTTAGTCTAAACCATGTTTGTAGATGCAGCCTCCCTGGTTGTGGTCCGTGTGATACATGGTTTTGATTTATTTGACATTCATCACAGTAATTTTACCTCGTCATGTTATTGTGACATGGCAACTTCAATCAATGCGCACTTGTGTTGATTTTTACTGCGTTTTTATAATCATAAAAAAGCATGCTTATTTTAGTGTGACATATATCTAAGTTTTTATTTGTTGATATCTTTTCAGAGAGAGACTTACAAAGAATCTGTTTGTTTTCTTTAATTATTACACATATGAATCATAGAACCTGTCTTTGTTAATAAATAAAATGAGACTAATTTCATGATTCCAATTTCATAAAAATTTATACAATACAGAAAAGTGTGAAGGACTACAATATAAAGAAAACTGATGATTTATGTGAGCAAGAACAGTGAACATTATTTGTAATTAAGTATGGAAACTAATAAACTAATTTTAAATTTAAGTGAAAATAAGAAAGACCCTATCTTTATGAGGATATGACCACCGAAATAAGAAAACGAAAACGAACCCCCTTTGGGCTTAAACATGGCTCATAGTTACAGAAAGTATATCTAGTGGAAATGAGAAGTAAATCAAGATGCTTTTGAACTAATGAACGACATATGAAGCGACTTTGGGTACTGGCAACTACCGTTGATCGATAATCGTCAACAAATTGATCAAGAGAATTCTATGACAAAAATATAGTACAATTACCAGTTTTCATCCAGTGATCAGCTAAGGCACCGGCTAATAAAACAGATGGGAATATAATTAGCCATGGAACCATATTGAAAACCCAACTCTGAAAGATGAACAATTCAATTAGAGACAAGGATTAATTTGTAAAAGAAAACAATAATAAAAACAATGATAAACTTCTATAAAACAAAACAATAAGTAAAATGGTTTCATTATCAATATAGGGTTGTGAAAATTGTTGAATTTCATTGAAATCATGGACCGGCCAATGTTCAACCATCATTAAGTCCCATACTAGGGACAAAATTGATTTCCGGTGCCTTCAGGTCCTTAATGGTAAGTTTGATATTGATCGGTTCATGATTCGAATGAAAATAATTTAATGTCGATGGCTTCAAATTTTAAACAAACGTACAATATTCTCATCAATGTAAAAAATTTACGAATGTGATTTGGTGTGAAACTTGTAGGAAGGGTAATTTTTAGTTACGAAAATAAAACAGCGAAATAATACCAATAATCGTAAATTATAACCAACTTTATAATTTCGACTAGTAAATCTATTAGTTATAATTTTCAAATGTTCACTGTGGCATGATTATGGTAACGATCTTCTTTCTGTTAATTTTTATTCCCATAATGAATTGAAAACACATGGTTGTAGAAAGTAATCAGTGTTCTTGTTTACCAAGTAAACTAAACTTTTTTTTTACATGTTTTATTAGAAATTACATATTTGATCACTTTTTTTATTGACATTAAAATAATGTGCGTTTTTGTGTGGAGTCAGAGCAGCAAACAACGAAATGAATGCTCATTTCATATTCAGCGCTGCATAATCTTTATTGTTATTGCTTAACAAAGGGAAATTAATAAGAAACTAAGAGAAATTGATATGAACAGCTAATCAGTCGATGGCATTAAGAAGTGATCTAAAGGACAAGTGCATTTTATTGGCTAGGAAATCAATCAATCTCCATGCTTTTTTCAACTCTAGTCAAAAATTTATGTTCGACATTGATCACTGTGTATTTAGTTGTGAAACACTATATTGACAATTAGTCAAAAAATAAACAATGCAAATGTCAACATTTGTGAACAGTCTAGAAAATAAATTACAGTACATACACAAACAACAACTAATGTCAAGTGAAAAATATTTTAAACTGAAATCTCACTTACTCTTGCATCGGGATAATTGTCGTGGAAATAAGAAGGACACCAGTTGAGGATAATATAAAATGTATTATTATGAACAAAATTAGCCAAAAGCATAACCCTATAAACAAATAGGGAAAGAGAACAACAATAATGTGATAAAAATAAGTGTTATGAATTAGGACAATTTGAAAAGGATATATAACCATGTGTTCAAAGTTTCAGAGTGGAATATCTGGACAACCTCGTTGTGATTTTTGGCCAGTTAATTTAACACGTGATTTACCCTCCAATCATAACACGATTTATACAATCTTAACACCGTGCCATAACAGTGACGTATAACCGGTAAGAGCAGCCTAGCGTCCTTATTGGTTCTTTTTCTGCCTAGCCCTGTGTGTTGAGTCCAGAACGCCAATATCAGCTTCTACTAAGTGAATCATTTATTTCAGACATGTTTGGTTTTCATACGATCAAACCGAATCAAATCATACCATAAAATAATAAATAATTGTACAAGATCAAACCCAAAAATGGCTGTGATTGTGAGAAAGTGTAATTAGTATACAGGGTATAGTAAATCGTATAATAATAATCTGTAGGTCAAAATAAAGCATATAATAAGAAGAACATAAATATACATAAGATATTAGTCCATTAATAGCTCTCAGAAGTTATCCATAATTTAATCTTCACTAGGACATAACGAACTGGTTCCTGCCATCTACATATTTTAACAAGTTATCTGTTTTTATTTGTTTTAACACATCATCATGACTATTAAGCGCATAACCCAGTCAGGAGCGTTTATGAAAAGTTTACGATCTTTCACTGTACAAGTTACAAAAAAGTACAATCAGAGACATCCTGGTGGCTGGCAATATACATTGAGAAGAATGAATATTATTCAGATATCTATGCCTGAACTGCTAACATCTAACTTGGGATCACTCAATATTTATCGTCAGGATCGAACAAGAAATAGGAGAAGGAAACTTGTTGAAATATTTTTTGCTAAGAATTCTATATTGTACCAAAAATATAATATTGAATAAAGCCATTAATAATAATAATATAATAATAATATAAGACGATTGCATGCTAAGTTGAGTCGAAAATCAATAAAAAGGGCAATAAACAAACGCTATTCAAAAAATAATTAGCTTAGAAAATGTCATCAGTAGATGAAGATTATTACAACAATGATTAACACAATACATTCTAAACAACCTGTTAAGAAAATTTATGTATGTAGAATAAAAGGTTAACTAGATAAATCAGACGGTCTAAGAAAATAATGTTTAAAAAAACAATATGAAGCTCAACAAGCTGAATAATAAAACAATATTACTAAGGTAGGTTTATGGTAAAGACAAAATCATTTCACGAATACACATGCAAGGGGTGCCTGAATTTTCATATTACTAAAGCTTTAGTAAACCTTAGTATATGAACATTTTTCTACAAAATCACAAAAGCCAAGTTAAGATCAACCTTATGAACTGCTTCAAACGTGCGTTAAGCTATAGAAGAGGGTGGATTATTGTCATCTGTTCTTATTGAATCATTTGATTTTATTTGTTTCTGTAGTTATTTTAATACATGTTCAGAATTATTATTATTGTTATTACTATTATTATCATAGATCCTCGTAAGCTGCTTAGAACCTCATCTCTACTGAACTATAACATAAGATCGATTAACAAACACTGGTGATTATAAAGAAGAATTCGCACAACGTATAATCAATACTCCAACAAATTTACTTGTAATAAACATTTATCTAGTTCATATAAAAATCCGTGAATAAGATTTACAACAGTGGCTATCTACTGTTCCTTTTTATATTTGCAAAATTTTTGGAAACAAATCTTTTTTACGATAACATTTGTTGCCAACTGATAACAAATATTTGATCAGTTAATTTTAATGCAATCTTTACTAAGTTCAAAAAAGAACATGACACAAGGAAGAAAACATATCGACTATGGTGATGAATGTGAGTGAATTTAATAATATTTAAGTATGCAATAAATTGTAAGCACATATATAAGAGCTCTGGAGTAGATTAACTATTAAAATACGTGATTAATCAGTTCAACAAATTAAGAAAACAGAAAAATGTATCGTATAATTGAAAAAAAAGTAATCCGCAAAAATGAGCAGATCATCAATATGTTCTTTGTATTATCGATGATATAAACAGATAAAAAAATCGTAGAAAACTGAAATTAAATTCATCAAAACAATATGTGATTAAATACAAATTCAGTTAGTAAGGTGACTTGTTACTGTCTATAAGAAATAATACAACCAGTCGTTCTATTATGAGTTGACAATTAGTATGAAATGATTTACATTTACAAAAAACATGTTTGCTGTCATGAGTTTGTGAAAACATTTATATTTTATTAGAACAAATAAAGAATATTAGATTAACTACAATTTTGTTCTATTAATTCTTAAGTATTTTACAATTAATGCGTGTAGAACGTCATTGAATACACTTTCAAATTGTAGTGAGTGTGAAACAATGTTTAACCTCTAAATGACTGACTGAAAATTTGATACACAGAATTATATAGAAATAATCAGTAATTACTAGAATATAGTTCGTGTATCTGCTTTATAACCTTAGTCATCGGCTTTCATTTAATGAATAACCTATTGTTAAATCTTCTACTTTAAATTTATTGTAATTCGAACATGAGCCTTAGATAATGTTTTTGGTATTCTAATTGATCTATTTTAGCATAAATTATATATTCTCATTTACTCAGCGTCGTGGTTAAACTATTCATATATTTAGACATGAACATTTCTGAATACGGTGGATTCTGCTCTCGTCATCTTTTCTTCTCTTACCAAGCAAAGTTCCCTAAGCAAGTCATTAATCGACGAGCAAGACAGTTTTTCCGCTCACAAAGACAGTTGACCACAAGTGGAATTGATCCATTCGCATTCTTAAGTTTATATCAATTAACCTAGGGCACCAACATCATTAACCAGTTCTGAAACAACTCTCTCTTTGCATATCTAACTAGAGGGGCAGTAGACAGACCAAAGACCCAACAGTATTTTACTGTTAAGGCCTATCAAATTAAAATCGGTTTGAAGTTGATACAAACAGACTTAATTGGATCACCAACAGATGAGTATTGTAACCTTCTGTGTAATTTTGATTTTTAATCATGCCCATGTATCTCTTGCAGCTCCCACCACTATTCGATGTATATAAGAGTTTTATTCTTATATTTTATGAATGACAACAATCGGTTCAGGAAGCCAGTCACTAACTATTTCACTGTGATGTGTTGGTTAGTGTGAACTATCCTCCCAGAGCACAAATGATTATGGTAACCAATGATTGAAGATGACAAGAGACGTGGATGAGGTTCAGCAGTAATGGTGCAAAAGTATACATTATTTGCCTTATAAGTGCAAAGTACTTTTATAAGACTGGTAGGACCTTATGCTTGCACTAACCCTGGGAGTGAGCAGTTAGAAACAGTCCAGAAATTCATGTCAATCTGCGCCACTTTTAGTGCTTTTGTGATGTTACTGTGGCATTACAAGGTCGGATCTACAGCACGTTGGTGAGAGCAGATTCTCTTTACGCCTGTAAAACATGACCTCTCCGTGTTGAGGATGTTAAGCGATTCTATTTGATCATTGTTGTCTACGAATACTGCCGACATACAGTGACATCATTTTAGTAATGCAGAGGTTCGCCAACATGTGTTCAGGTACGGTAACAATAACTCATTAGGTATCACTATCTTCAAACAATGACTTTGGATATGTACTAAGAATATGATACCAGCGAATTCCAAATCGTATATAATTTGACGACGCTGGAACTGTTTGAAAGAGCGGAGATGGTAAGTGTATGACATGTCTTGGTATGGAAGAAAGCTGTACACGACTGGCTTCTGTTGAACCTACACAACTCTCTGGTTGAGGGTTCTGGAGTCGTTTGTGATTTATGAGAAATTTCTTAGAATAGAAGCCACATGGTCTTCCTGAAAATTTTATCATATTCACCTTCTTTTCTCTATATCCTCACAATCTCATTATATATATATATATATATATATATATATATATATATATATATTGGTGCCCTTTTGTACCATTGATTATATTTAAATAGATGATATGTGAAATTCTCTTAAACATCGGAGTTCTAAAATAATCCTGCACTCTTTGCTCCGTGAACTCATCCTTTCCCATAGAATCATATTGTCTGTCCTTAATGTTTTCTACCAACAGTAATACTGTTACTATGTTTGCTCATGTGACATTAATACTAATAATTCCATCTTATTGGTTTACTATGGTGTGGCAACTTAAACCGACTGGTATATGTGCTAGATTTTATGTTTCTAGTGATTGGATGAATGACTGTGTGGAAAACGATGAGCTGATCCATGTACTTCGGAAATCCGTAAAGTAATAAAACCCAAGTGGTACATGTGTCGTCAGTATGTTTAAACAGATATTAAGCAAAAGTTTTACGGAAAAAGGTCCAAAAAATATACCTATGTAAAGTGAATCATTTCAATTATTTATACGTACATACGCACCTACGCTATTGTGAACTATTTTGAGACATGTCACATTATGAAAACCACCCAAACCTCAATCAGGTAATCTGCACTTACGTAAATGGCTCAGCACAGCAGTTAGTGGCACCATGAACAGATGCTACATTTTCGTTCACCCTCTACTATCGATCTTCGAATGTAGTCCTAAACCAACCATTATCGCGCATCGAGGTAGGCGGATGAGGATATGTAATACATGTCCTAACCATCTCAGACGATAAATATTCACTATCACATCAATCGATTTGTCATTGTTACGCAGTACCTTGCGTCTAACTTGATAATTACAAACTCGATAGCCGCAAGATACACGAGGAGTGGTTAGAATATACGTATGACCGAATAGTAGTGACCAACGAATATGCTGCTCTAAGGTCTAGAAATAAAACCATTCTCTATTTTATAAGTTCCCACTTTGTTGTAGATTATCGTAGACAGACTTCAGATTAATAAAGTAGTTAAACATATGTTACGGTCAAGATAAATTTACCAAAATAAATGATTATATTTAGATGGATGGAATCCAACCATATGAAATGAAATGACGGGCATCGATGATAAAAGATGAAAATCGTAATATATCGTAAAGTGATTATGTACTAACCATGAGATATGAAAGTTACGAGTTCGCTACCAATACGGTCAAAAAAGGGCAATTATAAGAAATTCCATGGTAAAATGAAATAGCAGTAGAATACTACGTATATTTAAATAATTACAAAGCCAATGTCAATCTATTAAAAAGACAATTACCCTAATGACAATTTGATGTTTTCGCTTTTTACAAGTTTTGTTTAGAACTATACAGCAAAATAACCTCAAACTAAGTAAAACTTTTGAATTCATGTGATTTTCATAAACAATTTTTTCGGTCAGTCAGTCGTAAGTGTGGATACAGTCAGAAGTTCACTAACAATCGTACCATTAAGAAGTATACAAAATTATTCTCGATGACAAAGTCAATAAAAACCTGTCAAATTGATTACATTGAAAATAGACTTAGACATTTAAAACTCATTTCCTAACACTTAAAGCACTGTGTAATTTCGTAAGATACATGAATTTGGCCCAGACAAGGAATTAACTTCATTTCAATAAATTCCATATTACTCTATTAAAAACAATAGAGATCGATAAGGGCAATAAATTTAGCCTTCATCCCAAACAAGTGAACGTAAATTTCAAGTTCACCGTCCCAATAGAAGGCAAATACATTAGAAGCTATTAAATGTTTAACAAAACATTTTGAAATTGTATCGTATAATAAAGTAATAGTATGGCAAGCTTATGATATAAAAAAATGAAGTAATTCATACTTGAATATAATCAAAATAATTTGACCCTTGAATCGATAAATTCAATGTTACATTTCCTGAAAATTGATTTTATCACATGGCTTATGAGTACCGCGTTGCAGCGTCGGTTACTATTTTAAGTTCACATAAATTATTCTAGCTTCCGGACAGGCCAATTTATCCATTCTTTTTGAGCCACGTCTTGACCTTGTTAATTAATCACTTATCAACCCTGACTGTTATTATATACGCGTATGTGTGTTTGTATCATATCTTACTTATCACATGTGTGCAACTTATTTCTGTTCGGCAATAAATATCGATTAACACTTGATTAAATCAAGTTGGCTCACACGCCTTCTCCATCACGCATTTTGCTTCGCTCTCCTTTCTTCGCTTCGATTTTTTGCTCGTTTGTCTGTAACAACGATTATATGAAATATACGTATTCGAAATTCATTTTCGTATTTGACTTATTTAATTCTGTTATTCACTGACGTGATTTAGGTCGATAATTATATACGAGGATAGCCGATATGTTCATTTCATTTGCATTTACACGATCCAATTGGAGTCAGACATCGGGCCACTAAAGTGGTGAGTCCGTCAATAACACCATCCGATCTAATTGACGTCAAAAAGAAGGGCCCCACTAAAGCGTGATTTGTAGCATAGTGGTGTGTGCTACTTGTGTCGACAGATATAAGTCGTATGTGTCAGCAATCACAAGTGAAATGCCTGGCGGCAGAAGGTTAAGAAGATCGAAGGAAAGAGAACGAGAATAGAGAGTGACTGAAAACGAAGAATCAAACTTGAGACGACTAAGTGACATTATGCGAACGCAGTATTAAATATATGATTCTCAGATTTTACTAAAACATTCTTTAATTTTGTATTCACATACATTTGGTTGTCCACGACTGTGTTATCATTTACTACAACATTTGGAGTTAAGATTGTTCATGACAAATAATATGCTTTAAAACACAGTCGATAATGAATGTGATTATATGAATCAAAACTATGAGAATCCTACACTTAGTTGTGAAATAGGTTTACTTATAGATGCTCAGAATGACATAATATTGATAATACTTAGTAAGACGTAAATTCACAAAAAAGATTAAAAATCAATTCATTTATCAAATATAGATCCATGTACTACAATTCGAACCCGTTTTAGTGCTACTACCCGTTTGTTTAAGCATATATATATATATATTGTATTGTATTGTTGCTACGGTTCGCCTTCCTAAAAAATGAATTAATTGTACAAAGTTCATTGAAAATAATATAATTAAACAAACTGTACATTATAAGCAAAGATATATGGTGGCTAGCAATGGAACGTCCTATTTCGGACTCATCAGCTGGATATAACCTGTATTCCAGAGTTAGTGTTCACTCCGGGACTAGAATCCAGTATTGTTCGTTTCAAACGCCATCGCGTAATCTACTTAGCTATTAAGTCCAGAAGATTCAAACAAACAATATGAAAATGAATTAAAATCTGTGTATTAGTTTATTAAAACATAAATTTCTAAAATGTAGTTTTAAATCCACCAAATAGTTTAAACTTTCAACTCTAGAGCCTCAAAATAAAATATATTTTGGAGTCAACACCAAAAACATTTAATATTTAACAAATCAGTGCCGTGAACTATTTATCTCAAATAAAAAGTGAGTTTTCACAAATTCCAATGACAATTAAATATATTTCTAAGAACAGATAAAGTTTATTGTGCAAAAAAAGATTTGTTCAGTATTACAAGATCAGCGATAATTTCTCACTACTACAGAATTATACTGAAAATCCCCTTTAAATAACTACACATAACCAAATGGACAATGTATAAAACATTACCTTGAACAAGATATAATAGCTTACCAAAATGGTTTGTGTCTGAAAAGAAGAGACCAGTTTAAATGTCGTAAAGGCACACTGGATACGGAATCATTATCGATACTTTTTGAATCTATGTACACATATGTTGATTCTGACGGCTACAAAAGAAACAAAGTAGACAATATCACAAGACCGACATGAATATAACTTAAAAAGATGAATATATTTACAGTATCAATAATATAACGTATAAATACACTTTTTAAGTAATTTCTTTAAAGACGTGGTAAATTGATTTTCAGTAAGTAATGAAGTGATTGAATATATATATATATATATATATATATATATATATATACACGCTACACTTAGTCATTCGATTTGTGTGAGGGCTGGAATACTGCCCGTGCAGCCAAAGTGAAGCAGGTGGTTTTCTTAGAGGGCCAGTCCTCGAGCTATTGATTTAGAGGTCTAATCCACAAGGCAGTGAAGGAACGTTAGTAGATGCAGTCTCATGGTAGTCGGTGACCAACTAAGCCCGAGTAAACTGTTTTTACCATGAAACGTAATTAGCCTGATCATTGATACACATTGGTTAGCATTAGTTTACGTTGTCTACAACCACTATTTCTCGTTATTTACCATTTCCATCAGTATGATTCTTCCTTAAGGAAGTAAATAACAGCAAGTATGCACCTTCATAGGATATCTGTACTATCGTTTACATATTCCTTTTATAATTTTATCATCGCATTAAATGAGAAAAATGGATTTGTAAAAATTAACTTAAGGTAACATTGAGTAAATTTACAATAAATTATTTTACCAAACTAACCATCAGTTTTTCTTCCACATCTAATATTTTAATACAATTTTCTGACTTCGTTTCCCGACTTATTGTTACATTCTTGTTAATCAAATATGAATTTGTTAATATTCTAGGTAATATTAAATGCAATCTACGTAGTCTCTTAGTTTCACGGGTAACGACTAAATAGACAATGAAAGACCATGCAAAAAATGATATTCCGATCCAGAAAAACGGTGTACGCCAGCCATCATTTTCAGCTAAGTAAGAACCCAGTGAACCACATAAGATTGTTCTGATATGATAACGAAAGACAAGAAAGTAATATTAAAATATTTTCGAAAAAAAATGTCAGCCGATAAACCGATAACAAAAATAAAATACCATTGATTAAAACCATGAAAAAAAGAACATAAAATTGATCTGTCTAATGTTATGTAAGCTATCTGGGCCACCTGTTTCTGCCATCTAATTATTTCAACAAGTTATCTGTTTTTCACTTTGTTTTAACGTCTCATTATTTCTATTAATCGTATGTCGATTCCCGAGCTGCTAAATTCTAACAGCCGATCACTAATTAACAAGGTGGACTATCTTCAGTTCCTACTAAGTCAAAATAAGCATCGTAATTGTGGTGTCATCACAATTCAAGAATCTTGGTTAAATAATTTACAGGAAGATTGCTTAGTATCACTACGTGATTTTAAAATCTATCGTCAGGATCGATCAAACAATAAAAAGAGGTGTAGCGGTAGTGTAGCTACGTTCGTAAACGGAAACTGGTGTTGAACTACTTTTGCGTGTTTCAAGACTTCAAATGACTTTATCGACTGTCTAACTCTAAGATGCCACCCAAAACATCTGAATAAATACAAATATGTTTATGTTACCAAGATCTATGTGACTCCAGACTGCACATCATCTGCGCTATCTGTTTTCGCTGATGAATTCACTGAGTTCGCTGTTACTGCCTTTAGTGACTCACTTTCAGTTGTATGTGGGGATTTCAATTCATGTGACTGTAGCTTCCTTACATCACTAGGTCACCAAAATGTAGTAGATTTTCCTACTCGTTCGGATGCTCATTTAGACTTCGTTTTTATTAATGATGTGGGTATATATATGACTCGTAGACGTGCTCCGTTGTCTAGCTCGGATCACTGTATAATTCGTGTTCTACCTAAAGTATGTGGAAAGCATGGAAAGAGCACAATCTTACATCAAACCAAGAAGGTCGAATAAAGGAATCACTCAGAAGAAAATATTCGAAATCCGAAAAAACATGTTTCGTACGACTAACTGGGAATTATTTACAAATGACTCACTGGAAAACACTACTGATGTCATCACATGTTGCCTTAAATTCTGTTTTGATTTTTGTTGTCTCAATGAAACCATTTTTGTAAGTTTTTATAAACTTAAATCTTCACAATTAAAACGACTACGGAGTGTGAAAGAATGTACAAGGAGAATAATTCTATTGAAGTTCGTAAGCTGAATGGTCTGATAAACCTAGAGATTAGACGTCTCAACGCTATGTTTACTCAAAAACTCTTGTCTTGTAAATACTCTCCAAGTGTGTGCAAACTCTTTAAAGAACTTACAGGTGGTAGGCACATTAGAATCGAAAACCAGCTGAATGTTTGTGGATTAAATAAGTTTTTTGTACGTCAGTCATCTGATGTAATAATCCCTATATCCACAGGTTTAAAGAATAGTTGTGTTCCTTGTTTCACTGAAACTTTTGTCCGAAGATGTCTCTACAGTCACTGAGTTCATCCCAATGTTAAGGACCTGATGGTATCCCAAACCACAAACTTCTGATAAGTGTTATCTTCTCAGATCTCAACTATTCCCTTCATTCATATCTTTCTCCTTGTATATCTGGTAGAACGAGATGTCAATTCATTAAAATCCATGCGCTCAAGCAAAGGTATAAAAGTTCTGCAATACCTTACCTAGCAAATATACTCTGTGACGAATAGGTTGGTAGAGTTTACCTAGTCAATAACCTGTATTCTTAAACATGTCTCTAGTTTGAAAAGTTGTACAGATTTAGGTGTTTTTCCACCTTTTTCTTTTCTTTTTTGTTTTTGTAAAAGAGACTTGCTAAAATACCTCGTGCTGAGAATTCTATATTGTACTAAAATATAGTATTGAATAAAGCCATTAATAATAATAATAATAATAAAGACGAGATGAGAATAACAAGATAAATCGCAAACATGATAGGAACTGTAGTAGCCATGATAGACAAGACAATCAAACCTTGGGAATATGGTTTGAAAAGACGGGGTGGGATAGTGGAATTCATGATTAGGAGGATGATAAAGAGTGAACGCATTTTTGTTATTGTGATCACTTCTGAGCCATGTCATACAAAGTCTCTAACAAATGTTTATGGCTATTTCACGAACGTCAAACAGATAGTCTATATCTACAACCATGGCTCAAACCGACAGTCAATGCATTTCGTGAGTAATGGGATGTTTTAGGTTGATTTCCTGTAGCCTTCTTCCAATCTACTACTACATATACTTTATTATTCTTTCATTATAACCCTTACAAAGTGAACATTGAGTATAAATAATTGTAAAATTTGAAAAATTTACAGAAATATATCCAATAAGCACATTTTTCCTAACACCTACCGACTGCTCATTATTTGTATTAAGAAAATAGACAAGAATCACATTAATAGCAAGTTCATCGCAAACGAGATACATTTTCGAAGAAATTATCATGAATTAATATTAGTTGAGCAAAGATTAACGTAACCAGAGTGCATCGGATGACCATCTCCTTCTAAATTAAGCAATTTAGGCAATGACCTTTCACTACTTAAATTATTTTGGTAGATAAGCCCAACTGTAAGTAGCTGAGGATCGGAGACATATATATTTGACAGCACATTGAAATAATCACTTCATTATATTTAAAAGATTTCATACAAGTTTACATTTATTATCAACAATAAATGATTATTAACAGCTAGTTCTCAACGAAACAGTCTGGCAAAATTACCTGCATCTTATGTAAATAAGTATCTTATGAGCAATTTTGTATCATTATTACGACCAACATAACTATTATGAATGGCTTTATTCAATCTAATATACATAGTACAACAGAGAATTCTCAGAATAGACTATTTTAATAAGTTTCTTCTAACAAAAAAAATCGATAACTAGATACATTCATTTATGAAATAATTAAATAAATTATCTGGAATTAAATCAGACATTTTTTAATAAGATTAGAACCTGTACAACATTTAATTAACAACATATTTAAGAATACAAGTTATTGACTAGGTCAGCCCTAACAATTTATTCGTCACATAGTATATTTACTAGATTAGGTATCCTGGAACATTTATATCTTTGCTTGCGTGCATGGATTCTAATGTATTGATGTCTCGTTCTATCAGAATACATTCAAGGAGAAATATGTGGATGAAAGAAACGTGGAGAAAGATTAAAATAATCCCAATAATTAAGGAAGTATTTAGAGATAAGAATAGAAAATCTAATCCCACAGGAGTAACTTCACTACTAAAAATAATGGAAAAATTATTGGTACTTACACCTCAACCCGCACTAGAGGAGCATATTGATCCACACCAATTTGCTTACTTATTTCATACATAAATTTATCCAGTTATTGATTTATTTTGGTGAAAGAAACTTATGAAGATAGTCTATTCTGCGACTTCTATGTTGTACTATGCATATTAGATTGAATAAATTATTAATAACAATAATAATAATAATAATCATACAGTATATTCCTGCTTTACTTCACCATATAGATTTTGTTAAAAAGATTAATAGGTTACATAACGATTCATCATTTCATCGAATTAAACTCTACTTCAGTTGAGTAGACTACTGTCAGTACCAGAAAGAAATTTCAACAGTGTTGCTGAACCGGATGAAAGATTCATTAGACATCCAACGTCGAGATCAACAGGTCGGATTCCGTAAGCATCGGTCGTGCACAGACCAAATAGTGACGCTATCGATCGCCGAACAATCAGTTGAGTGAAACTCGTCACTATACATCAACGTCATTAACTATGAGGAGTTTGACAGTGGGGATAAGAGGACCTTATGGAACCTTCTTCGAAAGTATGGTGTGCCTGAGACGATCGTCAACATCCAGCGAAATGCATACGACGGACTACAGTGCAAAGAGGTGCATAGATGACAGCCAATAAATGCATTCCAAGTAAGGACTGGAGTTAATCAAAGCTGTTTACTCTCCCCCTTTCTCTTTCTTCTGGTGGTTGACTGGATTATGAGGACCTCAATATCTGACAGGAAGCACGGAATAAAATGCATAGGTTGGATGCAATTAAACATTTTGGACTTCTCAGATGACCTAGACCTATCTCATACATAACAACAAATGCAGGTCAAGACAAACAGTTTAGCGGCAGCCTCTGTAGCACTAGGCCTCAACGCACATAAAGGAAAAAGCAAGATCTTCAAATACAACGCGGAGAACACCAACCCGATCGCACTTGATGGAGAAACTCTGGGAGATGTGGAGTCTTTCTCGTAACTGGGAAGCATCGTCGATGTACAAGAAGGATCTGATGCAGACGTAAATGCAAGGATTGGCAAAACAAAGACAGCATTCCTACAATTGAAGAACATATAGGACGCAAAAAAACTAAATACATATCCAAATGAGAATCTTCAATACGAACGTCAAGACAGTTCTACTGTACGGAGCTGAAACTTGGAGAACTACAACCATGATCAAAAAGATACAAGTATTTATAAACAGTTATCTACACAAGATACTGAATATCTGTTGGCGAGAAGCCAACAGCAACCGTCTGCTATGGGAGAGAACAAACCAACTTCCATCTGATGAGGAAATTAAGAAAACACTTTGGAAGTGGATAGGACATATATTACAGAAATCACTAAATTGCATCACGATTCAAGTGCTTACCTAGTATCCTAAAAGGATACGGAAATGAGGAAGGCAGTAGAACACACTACGTTGGGAATTGGAAGCAGACATGAAAAGGATGAATAGGAACTGGAAAGGATTGTCTAGGACAGTTGGATGGAAAATGCTAGTGGGCGGCCTATGCTCCTTCATGGGGGGAGGGGTAACAGGCGTAATAAAGTAAACACAGTTGAGTGAATTTATGTTATGTTCCAGAAGTCTATAGTTCATAGTGATTTGAAATAAAACACGTTTTTAAACGATTTTAAAGGCTATTACACTACAAATTGCGAAACTGAGATTCATAAGTGTTAATGAATACATACCCCAAATGTGTACCAGCAGTTATTACAGCAAAAGTGATATTTCGATTGGAAACTTGAACACGATTGGCCATTAAACTTGCTAAACTCGGATAGTAAAATCCTGAAAGTTTGGTAACCAGATAAACATAAAGATAGTTCGTTAATTTTGTAGAATTGTTATCAAATGGCGTGTAAGAATAAGAAAAAAAGCAACTTAAATGATGCCAAACATCTGTTTCGACATACAAGATATAATTAAGTATCCTAACTGATAAATATCATGCTATTTAACTTTCATAATTGTTATCATTTTATCACATTCACATTAAAGCTTGCCTTATTTTTACAAGACCCACTTCAAATTTATGAGTGCCTACATTCCGTGAAATCACTACTAAAGGTGATGGTAAATAAAACCTAGATGGTAACCGTTTTTCAATAGTTTTGAAAACCAAAGTAAGCACATTACCTTCACTGATTAAACTGTCTTAGATTACATTTTACTTAATAGCAGTAGTATAAAGAGATAAATCAGAGTAGATCCTTTTTACTGCTTACTAACATATACTTTGACTAATTAATTTTATTTTGATGGATATCTTTAACCGATAATATTGTCCTTCATCAACTTTATTGAGGACCAAGTGGTTAACAAAGAATATATATGAAAGCTGCGACGGAATGAGTCAAACATTCTCCGATTCGGCCTATCGTAACAATATATCAAAACGAAAGGTCATGTAAGAAGAAAAGAACGTATACAAGTTGCTAAGTTAAAACATCGTTCAAATCTCTTTCCGTTGATTCAAGAAAAGTAAATAAATGACATAACAGTCGACATTAACGAAACAGAACAATTTATCTGTTACGTCCTTGATCCGTCTACCCACTACTATGCAGAAGATAACTTGTCTAAATCTAGATTAAGACATTGACGCGATAGGCTGACTGATTTAACCTTGAAGCTAGCATGCATGAGTTCGAAGTGAGACTAACTGCTTACGGTAGAGACTAAAACTATCCTGTCACCTGATTGGCTGACAAGCATGCGAGAGAGAGAAGACAAGTCAACTCGAACAATTCCGATCTGGTTCCCGATTCAGATTAGTGTAAAAAATACATGAACAAATAGATGAGTGACCAGACCACAACGCAGAAACAATTAGGAAAAATACAATTACTTTCCAAAACTGGAGATCAAGGTAGCAAATAGAGTACATAAGATTACATTTAAATTATAATAGCTTTGGAACCGAAAAGGTTATGGCAGTGAATGATACATCAAAGGAAAGCTTATGGTCTGCAGAATAAACTAGGAACAAAAATAAGTATTAGTGCTAAATGAAATAACGTCCCCAAAAATAGCTTCCGCAGTTTGTCAAAGCTTCTTATTTCTTTCTTTACACCACAACCGAATTATATAATACATCCAATAAGAAAATCAAACTATACATAGTTGGTCACACGAAAAAATTAATTGTCCCACTATATAAGACACAGGAAGTTAGCGATTACCATAGCAATATGGGTGGAGTACAATTATTCAAATATAACCATAGTAGCATGTCATTAATGTACGATTATAACATAACATAAAATTTGAATAATGTCACTAAGGGAAAAGTAACCATGGCCCCAGAACTGGGACAATTCCTACTTTGAAACAGTCAGCTCTTTGAAATCAATAAAAGCAGAGTTGACTTGACTGAGAAAGTATAACTATTAAGCGATTTCTTTACCCATAGACTAAATTCGATTCAAATCACAAAATATTACGATTATGTATAGGTATTTCTAGTGCAGTATATTTTATTCGATATTACCACATGAAATCTTCATTTTACAATGTATCAAGATAAAACTTGGTAGACAACAATTACATGACTTTATCACGCACTTTAGAAATGCAGGGTAAACAAGTTATAAAAAAGCAGTCAGTCATATTCAGGACTGATACGTTGGTGCCCTAAGCTACACTATTCCAACTCAAACTTCAATACGGTGGTGAATGGTGAAAGAGACCACTTTGATTCTCGATTAACTACAGTAAGAACTCCAGTTGACTTATGCAAGTTTACTGATCAAGACCCATTAGAATTCAAAAAACATTTACGATAATCTGTTATATGCCAATTACAATGATTTCCAACAATGAAATAACACCCATCCAGTAGTTGTGTTACGCAATAATTATATAATACCACCTTAATTATGAAATAATATTAAGTCATTGGAAGAAAGAGGATTGTAACAATCAAGGTAATTATTCGGAAAATCAAACAGTTATCATATTGCATGATATACAAAAAGAACTAACAAAATATTTCAATAAAAGTTCAATAATATAGTAGTTAAGTAAGAATCAAGAGATGAATGTTGGTAATATGTAAAAAATACAAAAGTATAAGAAATTAGAACATTGTTCAAATATTTTTGAAGAAAAAGGTTTAAGTAGAGTTCAGCTAAACATTAAACCGATGGCCAAGGTAGCGTGAGTGGATGTAAACACTTCCATCGGATCCAAGTCATGTTTGTGAACACGGATTCCAACGGCTTCAGCAATACGCAACAGACGAACTCGTAAATCATGTGCTAAACTTGATGTACTATGGTAGATAACCTTAAAAGCTTTATTCAGTCTAACTTGATGACTTGTGTCCACCAAGTAAGTGAGAATAGAACACTTAATCATTTTTATCTGTCCTTTGCTCAACCAAGACGGATGGTGTTCTGTTATACGATGACGGACTTGGCGAATTGTAAGCTCTATATAACTCTATAAAACTGGTGAACACACATGGATGTAGAGAATTCAGGGAACCTGACTAGATTAAATGTTTTCTGGACCACCTTTCTTAGTCCTTGAGTTACAATTTCTTCGGTAGCATCATTTAAAAATTGTAATCTTAAGAACAGTACTTTCTTCAGGATGGTAGATACATTTGGTCTTTTTTCATCTCATTCATGTTTGTTGATAAATTTCATTGGATATCCATTCTTACTAAGCAGGTTACGAGTATTATTCACTTCATCAGAGCGAATTCCTCTAGCACGATGAGTTACGATCTTTACCAAGCTTCTCTTATATCTGATTGGTACAGTACTATAGAAATGAGTGTATTGTCCAAATTCGAACTTTATATGTATCCTATTCTCAGTGTTCCATCTACTTTTCTTGTCAGTTAGACATTTACAAACGAACAAGAAGAGAAGATAGAATACTAAAAAAGGAGACATAAAATTTATGCAGTTGGACAATATACTCGAAGACTTTATGCACTGTTAAGATATTTTATTCTGACCGTCCCAGCTTTGTCCCAACCTAATTTTACCCGAGATAATATCACGCGTACATATATGGGGTAATTAGACATACGTTACATCCGAAAAGGATATGATAATAATAAATAGTGATGGAAATAGGGCCCCCAAATGCCCTGGCATGACCGAGAGTGGGGAGGGTTCGCCCTCCCTCTCGAAATACTCTCACACGGCCACGCGTATACAGCCTCTGCCAGGGAAGTCCTACTCACTGCATTCTCGTGGCTTTACTGTTGTTTACGAAAATGAGAGGACGAAAAGCGAATGTCTGGCGCTATAGCCGGATCCCAAATCAATGGTGCACATGGGCTCCAGTATCCTGAGGGGACAAATGGCGTGTGAACCAATTTTTGGTCACCGGCTACCATGGGACTGCATCTCCTTACGATGCTCCACTGCCTTGTGGACTAGACCTTTAGGTCAAAGGCTTGGGGCGTGGCCCTTCTAAGAAAACCACCTGCTTCGGTTTGGGCACCCGGGCAGTATCACAGCTCTCACACTAAAACATGATGAACTATTTACTTATGGAAAATATTCTTTTCGCTCCGACTTATAATGAAATGACACGCACTATTATTATTATTATTATTATTATTATTATTATTATTATTATTTTACCACGTCATTTATTCACTCTCTCTTATTCCTACTTTATGTATCCGTTTCGACTTAGACAGCAGCTTGCCTATGGTGGACATTCAGCTCTATCTAAACTTTCTCGAGTCATTGCCTGGTTGAAAATTGTATGTTACCACCGAATAAGAGTACTGAAGCAGTCTTTCTGAAACCACGTACACCATTCAAACTGTATGTCTTCAACGTTCGCACATTTATGCAAGTCGGACAATAGATAGGGCTGGCTATGTCTTTGGAAAGTCTTAATATTGATGTGTGTTGTCTATCCGAGACCCGTATTCAAGACTCTGGTGAAGTACTACAAGTTCGCTCTCCATCTGTCGCTTCAAAAAGCTTGTTTTATGTGCGTTTATCCGGGGACCCCGTGGCATCTTCGTCTGGTCTTGCTGGCGTTGGTGTCGCACTAAGCGCTAAAGCTGAGGCAGCACTAATTGACTGGATCCCCATTAACGGTCGGTTATGTGCTGTTAGATTAGAAAGTTCCATCAAAGTGAGAAGAAATAGGCGTGAGAAACGATGTCTTTTCGTCATCTCCGCCTATGCCCCGACAGATTGCAGCCCGGATGCAATCAAGGATGAGCATTGGTTGCAATTGCATGACGCCATGAAAATGGCGGGTACAGTTTGTTGTGGGTTCGCGAAACGTCCCGCTTACAAGCACTGGGTTTCTTCTGGTTCCTTACAACTCATGGAAGCCCGTCGGTCTACTCCGGGTGACCGTGAGTTTGACCACAGACGAAGGATGTTACGTAATGAAATCGGGCAAAGCTTGCGTAAGGACCGTGAAGCCTGGTGGTCGGAGCGTGCTAATGAGCTGGAAGCAGCAGCTGCATCTGGTAATTACCGGAAGCTCCTCCAACTCATCCGAGCCACTGGCAGCAAGAAGTCTGGTGTGAGCGAAACAATCTGCGAGGATGAAGGAACGCCAATCACTAACATTCATCGACGTCTTGGACGACGGACAGAATTTTTCGAAGGGCAGTTCAACTGGCCTGTTGCTCCGGCAACATCGGTCAGACTGTCCTGCCCTCCATGGCCGGTGACGACTGCTCCACCAAATGAGGCGGAAGTCCGCAAGGAACTCCAACTCTTAAAACGTTACAAATCACCAGGCCCAGATGACTTACCTCCGACTCTTTTTAAAGATGGTGGTGACTTTCTGACTAAGGGACTGACGACGTTGTTTACAAAGGTCTGGGAACTAGAGTGTGAACCAACGTCATGGAATGAGTCGATAGTTGTCCCTATCTTTAAAAAGGGTTCACGTCGTTCCTGTAACAACTATCGGGGGATAAGTCTACTTCCAAATGCGTCCAAGCTATTGGCTTCCGTCATACTTCGTAGGTTTTTCAGAACCCGAGAAAGATTGACTCGCGAGGAGCAAGCTGCTTTTTCGTTCCGGTCGAGGATGTATTGATCATATCTTCACCCTCCGCCAAGTGTTAGAACACCGTCATGCTTATCAAAGGCCAACAATCGTAGTGTTTCTTGATATCAGGGCTGCCTTCGATTCGTTGGACAGAACTGTTCTCTGGGATTGTCTATTGAAGAAGGGTGTGTCTGAGAAGTTTATTAACATCCTAAAAGCCCTATATACAAACACCTCAGGCAGAGTAAGGGCATACAACCACCTTTCTCCAATATTCCATTCAGGCAGTGGAGTTAGGCAGGGTTGCCCAATCTCACCATTCCTCTTCAACTTTGCCATCGATGACATTCTGGAAACAGCTTTAATAGATGTAAGTAGTGGCGGTGTGGATCTGTTGCCTGGAGAAAGACTTCTCGACCTTGAGTATGCGGATGATATTGTGCGAGAATGCTGAAGCCATGCAATCCGCACTTAATCAGTTGGCAATCAATGTCCGTAGGTATGGTATGTGCTTTGCACCTTCGAAGTGCAAAGTACTTCTACAAGACTGGCAGGATTCTAATCCTGTACTCACTCTGGATGGTGAGCAGATTGAAGTAGTCGAGAAGTTCGTGTATCTAGGTAGCTGCATAAGTGCTGGTGGTGGCGTGAGTGATGAGATCAATGCACGTATAGTGAAAGCCAGAGCGGCTTATGCAAATCTGGGCCACCTTTGGCGCCTTCGTGATGTTAGTCTGGCTGTAAAAGGTCGGATCTACAACGCGACGGTGAGAGCAGTTCTGCTCTATGCTTGTGAAACCTGGCCTCTCCGAGTTGCGGATGTTAGACGACTCTCTGTGTCCGAAGGATTGCTGGCATCCAGTGGCAACACCATGTCAGTAATGCAGAGGTTCGGCATCGTGTGTTCTGACACAGAGACGATAATGAAATTGGTGTCACCATCTTGAAACACCGGCTTCGGTGGCTTGGATATGTTCTACGAATGTCGTCCCAGAAAATTCCTCGTCGTGAATTATTTGCCGACTCTGGGACTGGTTGGAAAAAGCGGAGAGGTGGTCAGTATATGACATGGTGTCGTGGTATGAAAGAAAGCTGCGAAGGGTTAGCTTCTGTTGGTCCTTCACGACTCCCCGGTTGGGGTCCGAGAGACGATGTAACACAGTGGTTAGAGACGTTATCAGATATGGCTCAGAATAGAAGCCAGTGGCGATCTTGCTGTAACCTTCTTTTACTTTCTTCATAAAAAGTGGTTGTATCTTCCTTAACTGAAGGATTTCTTCTGATTGTACCTTTCCGTTTTCCCCATCATTGTTCTCTCTCTTTTTTTTTAATTCCCCACGTTCATTACTTTCTTTTTCTCCTTCTCTTCAAATTATCATTGTTTTGTGTGGCGCATATATATTTGGTGCCCCCTTGTACCAATATTTATGTGTTCAAATAAATAAATAAAAAAAGATGGAAATAGGATAACAGTATATGGAGCATTCAGACAAAACGTAGTGAATTGTACCGGGTGGAAAGATTATTAGGCTGTATTACTTAAAATTTTAAACTATTATTTACTCATATCAATCGCATTTCTATGAACTAAACCAGTTATGCATAACACTATTTTGTTTAACAGACACTGAGCCGATAAACTGACTTCTGAAATAATTCTGTTCGAACTATTAGAGGTTCATCCAAATCAGACACTAATTTGACTAAAAATGAGTAAACAGGGATAGAAAAACGATGGCATAGCTGCACGGTGACGCAAGCTATTACACAATACATCATTATAAGATGGGAAAATCAAGAAGCGAAGAACCAAAGATAAATATTTAGTAAGTAGTAATAAAGTAGGGCGAAAAGGTAAAGTAGATGGGTAAGTATAATGTATGGAAAATATAAAACAATAAGATCTTCTAGTTGTAAGTTATATTTGCATGATTGAGTTTTTTCTAGAACCTTCAGTCAGAAGGCTGAAATCGTGCTAAATGATATGAATTATCGACTAAAGACCTAAGGGTTTGGTTGTATGTATTTATTTGATCACCCTGGTACTTTTTACATAGTATTCCCTACAGCACAAGACGTTGAAGTTGGTAATGACTAGACCCACACAATATGAACATTTCCCAAAACCCATTAATGTGGAATCGGATACAAAAAATATCCACAGATCACATCCAACAGGTGACAATAGTGTAAATGATCTGTTCTGCTTGGTAAATAGGAAAATATCAATATTATATTAGTACATAATTTATGGAATATCTGCATAACGGTATGACAAATTTATTGGAAATGCATCATTTAAATATGAATCATTATATACAACAGGCAATGTATATTGAAAGTAAGCAAATGAACGTCTAACATTAAAAAGGTATAAGCTCTAAAAAAGCAGAACAATCGGATAGAATACTGTGTAAGATGGGCTAACTTAAACATTTGTGTTCTAAAACTTCTACTCCAAAACAAGCAATACCAGGGACGCACGGTAAAACAAGAGATACATTAAGCTTACCTTGAAATATCCCTAGTAAAAAGCGAGTAATTATGAAAAGCCCATATATATCATTTGAGCCCAGGTCGATGCTTGGGAGCCATATAAAGCAAACGGTTAGTATAGACCAACCAAGAGAACTGATTGCAATTACAATTTCTCCACCAAACACATCACTTAGATAACCCCCCAGGTACTGTGTAAAAGCGTAGCCCCAAAAGAAGATGCCCATCATGAAACCCTGTAGAAAAAGTGGTATCACATAAAAGAAGTTGCTTTAGATCATTATCTGGTAACCCTCTTGTAAGACACTAAGGCATTAAATTCATAATAGTGAGAATATTTTATAAACACTGATGTATTTGTCTTAATTATGAATTACATTTTCTTTATTTATTAAACATTTTTAGTAAAATATCTGAAACATATCAAATACAGTAAAATGAAAACTACTCAACTAAGACAGAAATTTCTACAGACATGAGTCGCTGATTGAGATCAGAATTAATGAGCATTTCTTCCCCTTAGATTATTGAAGTTTGCATACACAAATAATCTAGAATCAGAGTTGTCCAACTCCGATGAATGCAACTTACACATTCACAGACCCATGTTAAGTGTCAGAGGGCCGTCTTCGTCAATTTTTATGACAACCGCGCCGCATGAATGAAGAGGAGCAATTTTCTTACAGAGTTCGCAAGAGCTTTACCATTAAAGAGTATCTTGAAAGATAGACCAGACCCCTATCATATTATGACGTATTACCGCTTTAAAGGGTTTAGCATAACCTATCAATCAAGCAATAAGTGTGTTTCCCGTTTTTAGCCATACGCACTTTGTGAAGGCGAATGTAGCTAATCAACTGACCAAGCCCTGAGATAAACTACGACCGAAAATCAAAAATGGATGATTCACATTCAAGTACTTTAACCAATAAAGCGATGGTCCAGTAAAGAGAATAAGTTTGCCGGTTTCCAGCATTAAATTGGAGAAGCTTGTCAGCTGAAAGCAATACCCCATACGGTACATTTGGCAGAAGTAAGGAATTCACTATTCGGTTGAACCATCATATTTGCAGATCAATTTTTCTACATTTTAGATGATAAAACTACAAGTAATCCAAATGTTTAAAAGTAACTATCTCACCAAGTTTTTTTTGGGTTATCCAAACTAAATAAAACCACTTCAAAACAACCGAAACGTCTTTTTTTATTTGTAAAAAGGTTAAACGGTCAAATCCACCAGCAATTCATCAATTTGATTGCAAGATAATTGAAACCTTACAAACATATATAAAGAACTGCTGGTTTCATTGAAACTTCCTTCAGACTTACCATTTCCTTACGATTCCAATTCAATTCCGAGGCAATAGCAACGGAAGCAATCGGCATTACTGCCCTAGAAGCATAGAGGCCAACTGCACCAATAAAAAGAAGGCACATCCATTTATGTCTTTCGGCTCTGGTAAGAGAAAGAAAGTAGGATAGTTAATAGGAAACATTTTGGAGTTTTTCTGAATACAAAATATTCAGGTTCCCACAAACTAAGAACTATATTTAGCAATGATCAAACAGTAGAAATAGTTTAACATTTGGGTTGACTTTATAGTGACTTAAATAAAATAATAATAATGACTATTACCATACCTAATGAAGGTGAAATTTTAAAAGTAGATCGAAAAATTATCAATATGTTCAGAACTAATTAAAGGTGATAAAGACCATTATTTCTTCAAAGAAAAAAAAACGACAACACTGTTCAGACACAGCCAGGTGATAGTCAGTCATAATTAATATAGAGCACGACAAAAATGTGTAATGGGCCAAATTGTCCATACAATACAAAGCAAACGTGAAATTTTTTAATGACATGAACGGATATTAGAAAGCATTCTTCTTCTAACTGTGTTGTTTACTTTTCTATAGGATTTTATATTATTAGCCAAATACATTAAAACCGACTGAAAACAGATTTGAGTCGATGTAACGTAAAGAATAGTACCTTTCACTTCTTGAAGATATTTAAAACTAGTCCCGATGCATTGATTTCATGACAAAAATATGACTGCTGGAGGATACATCCGAAGTACAAGTATTATCTTCGTAGTGACTAATTTTAGAAAAAATTTATTTAATTACGCTACCATTCAGAGAATATGGGTGCAAGAAATTTAGTGCACCACAAGTATGGGTGACTGGGTCAAAAAATATATATAATATCCTTCATAATATTGCTGTTATAAAACTTTTCAACGACTTGTCTGAAATGTTTGTGAAATAAAAACTTCTAGAAAAAAAGTGACTGTTTCATGTAACAATGAAGTTTTTCTCTATACAATGTAAATTTGGTTAACATATGCTGTCAGTTTAAAATTGATGTATGTTGTGACACTTAAAGTACCAATTTTTTAGTCAAATTAAACATATATCCTGCAAATCTGATTATAAACCAGTGTCGTAGTAGATGTGTGACTGTGATGTTACAAAACATTTATGTGATTCACCAAACTTAAGTATTCAGTTCTTAATCCAATGACTCGATAACAGGCAACTATATGACACAGAAAATTAGTCGAGGTACTTTTGGTGTCGAAAGTCAACTGAAATTCCTTACATTTTTATAAGATTAATGTGTATTCTTATGAGGATGGTGGCACTAAATTGGATCTTGGTATTCGATTGGATAAAACTAATTTGCTCTTAGTGCAATAGTTTACATTGGGAATTGATCTTCATTAGATAACCACTGAAGACCAGAAAGCACTGAACATCTGTTTTGATCTAGTATGGAATCTTCAGCGGTGTCTGTTCACCACTTTACCAAGTAAAGAACCCAGGACGCACGCATTTTGTAGTGAACTTTTAACATTTAAACAACTGAGCTGGCGTGGAATTATTTGCTACTTTAAATCCAACCAATTTGTGATATTGAGCAACCAACTTTTAGTGACATTGGCGACCCATAAATGTCCTGGTACGGCCGAGGTCGAGGAGTGTTAGCTCTCAATCTCGAATTGTCTCACATGACCGCAGGTAAACAGCCACTACCAGGGAATTCCTAGTCACTGACTTCTCATGACAAGGGTGTTGCTTACGAAATTGAGATGGCGAAAAGCGAATGTTCGGCGCTTTAACGGGTTGATAGACCCTATGTGTCCGCCTAGGGGAGTTGGAAAACCCTGATTCCATACCAATGGTGCACATAAGCTCCACAACCCTGAAGGAACAAATGGCATGTGAACCCTATTGTTGGTCACCGATTACCATGGGACTGCATCTCCTGACGTTGCTCTATTGCCTTGTGGATCAGACCTGTAAGTCGAAGGCTCTGGGTGTGCCACCCTAAGAAAACCACCTGTTTTGGTCTGGGCATCCGGACAGTATCACAGCCTACACACAAATCAAGTGACATGTGTGGCTAATATTTATTCGATGTCCCTTTGAACTAATATTTATGTGTTCAAATAATAAATAAAATAAAATAAATAAATAATAAACCCCCACATGAGCATGCGAACTGATGGATGATATCAACCACACAGAGCAGACTTTAGCAGGGAGCATTTCTGAACATTATCCTGCCTAGCTACAGTCAGTAAAAGCTGAACTAGTTCATTCTGACCAACTAGATCTACTAGAGACCTCCTTCAAAATCATTCATTCAGGAAGAACCAGTTTAAAAAGAAAACAGACAGAAAAATAATGTACAACAGAGGCTGTAGCTGTTTATCAATCCAAACCTAAGCTCAGTGTACAAAATCATTATGTCCAACCCCTCAATCTACAACGGTTTTAACCTTTCTTTTTATATTACGAAATCTACCATTTTTTCTGATCTTTTTCAAAGAATTTAACAACTATTAATTAGTGATTATTGCAACTTCTAAATATTTTGTTTATACTACTTATCTGGTGGATAATTACTTCTATCTAAAACTTATCATCGTTTACTGGATTATTATGCAACGTTTCTCAATACCTGATTTTTGCAAACAAATTGTAATAAAACACCATCCTAATTTTCCCCCGTTGAGTAATTTTCATTTTTTTTTAAAAAAACTTGATTTTCTAGAGTAGGCTTGCAGACACGATACAACATTAAAGATTAAATAAGTGGCATTATAATAAGCTGGGCCCAAGAAAGTTCACAGGTGATGAAAGATATGTGAATTGCTTATAAACATGTAGTTAGTATGAAAAATCACCTTCAAGTACACAATAGTCTATGCCATTGTATATACGAAAGTAACTAGAAATCAAGAGTAAATTTTAAGGCCAGAAAAAAAAGAACCCGCACTGCCAACTTACCGGCTCCACATGATGGCCGTCTGATTCTGAAAAATACACTACAAATATCGACAAATATTTACGAGAAGATTGTAGAACGAATTAAGTCGATTCAGTCTTCACTAATCAGGATAGTAGGTCGGTAGACCTGTGTTAACCCTTGCAGCTTGTATTTTAGTGAAGGTTCAGCTCCTCCTTGAAAACGTTCGCTGATGGTGCTTATACCACTTGTTCGAGTAAGGCGTCCCAGTCATTGACTACTCGATGACAAAAACGGAACCCCACTCTGAGTTTCTGAGATCGCGGTTTTTGGACCTTCTTGCTATGGCCTTGGAGATGATTAGCTCTGGAAGGAGAAAAAGGATAAGACTTACAAACATCCAAGACATTAAAAAAGATATGGAATACCAATAACATGTCACATCGTGTTTGAAGATACGATAAGGCGACAAAGTTTAGGCGTGTTAAGTGCTCATCGTAAAAGGAATCTGGAAAGATCCTTCGCTAACGTTTTTTCCACACGCCGAGCACGCTCGATCGTGTCAGTTTCCTCAATAAGACATGGATTGGCTACTTGGACACAGTACACAAAATGTGGTCTTACATATGTAGCATATAAAATCCGACATATCTCCTCGTCAAAGCATTTGAATGCTCGGTGAGGTGACCATAACACTCGAAAGAAGGACACCTCATCAAGATACAAAAGAAAGTTGATCTCAGCAAGTGTGAGAACTACAGAGGCATCACTCTTATCTTAATACGAGGAAAAGTCTTCAATAGGGTATTGTTTGTTATGCCCCGATTAGATTATTGATTTATTTATATATTTGAACACATAAATATTGGTACAAGGGGGCACCAAATATATATGCGCCACACAAAACAATGATAATTTGAAGAGAAGGAGAAAAAGAAAGTAATGAACGTGGGGAATTAAAAAAAAAGAGAGAGAACAATGATGGGGAAAACGGGAAGGTACAATCAGAAGAAATCCTTCAGTTAAGGAAGATACAACCACTTTTTATGAAGAAAGTAAAAGAAGGTTACAGCAAGATCGCCACTGGCTTCTATTCTGAGCCATATCTGATAACGTCTCTAACCACTGTGTTACATCGTCTCTCGGACCCCAACCGGGGAGTCATGAAGGACCAACAGAAGCTAGCCCTTTGCAGCTTTCTTTCATACCACGACACCATGTCATATACTGACCACCTCTCCGCTTTTTCCAACCAGTCCCAGAGTCGGCAAATAATTCACGACGAGGAATTTTCTGGGACGACATTCGTAGAACATATCCAAGCCACCGAAGCCGGTGTTTCAAGATGGTGACACCAATTTCATTATCGTCTCTGTGTCAGAACACACGATGCCGAACCTCTGCATTACTGACATGGTGTTGCCACTGGATGCCAGCAATCCTTCGGACACAGAGAGTCGTCTAACATCCGCAACTCGGAGAGGCCAGGTTTCACAAGCATAGAGCAGAACTGCTCTCACCGTCGCGTTGTAGATCCGACCTTTTACAGCCAGACTAACATCACGAAGGCGCCAAAGGTGGCCCAGATTTGCATAAGCCGCTCTGGCTTTCACTATACGTGCATTGATCTCATCACTCACGCCACCACCAGCACTTATGCAGCTACCTAGATACACGAACTTCTCGACTACTTCAATCTGCTCACCATCCAGAGTGAGTACAGGATTAGAATCCTGCCAGTCTTGTAGAAGTACTTTGCACTTCGAAGGTGCAAAGCACATACCATACCTACGGACATTGATTGCCAACTGATTAAGTGCGGATTGCATGGCTTCAGCATTCTCGCACAATATCATCCGCATACTCAAGGTCGAGAAGTCTTTCTCCAGGCAACAGATCCACACCGCCACTACTTACATCTATTAAAGCTGTTTCCAGAATGTCATCGATGGCAAAGTTGAAGAGGAATGGTGAGATTGGGCAACCCTGCCTAACTCCACTGCCTGAATGGAATATTGGAGAAAGGTGGTTGTATGCCCTTACTCTGCCTGAGGTGTTTGTATATAGGGCTTTTAGGATGTTAATAAACTTCTCAGACACACCCTTCTTCAATAGACAATCCCAGAGAACAGTTCTGTCCAACGAATCGAAGGCAGCCCTGATATCAAGAAACACTACGATTGTTGGCCTTTGATAAGCATGACGGTGTTCTAACACTTGGCGGAGGGTAAAGATATGATCAATACATCCTCGACCGGAACGAAAAAGCAGCTTGCTCCTCGCGAGTCAATCTTTCTCGGGTTCTGAAAAACCTACGAAGTATGACGGAAGCCAATAGCTTGGACGCATTTGGAAGTAGACTTATCCCCCGATAGTTGTTACAGGAACGACGTGAACCCTTTTTAAAGATAGGGACAACTATCGACTCATTCCATGACGTTGGTTCACACTCTAGTTCCCAGACCTTTGTAAACAACGTCGTCAGTCCCTTAGTCAGAAAGTCACCACCATCTTTAAAAAGAGTCGGAGGTAAGTCATCTGGGCCTGGTGATTTGTAACGTTTTAAGAGTTGGAGTTCCTTGCGGACTTCCGCCTCATTTGGTGGAGCAGTCGTCACCGGCCATGGAGGGCAGGACAGTCTGACCGATGTTGCCGGAGCAACAGGCCAGTTGAACTGCCCTTCGAAAAATTCTGTCCGTCGTCCAAGACGTCGATGAATGTTAGTGATTGGCGTTCCTTCATCCTCGCAGATTGTTTCGCTCACACCAGACTTCTTGCTGCCAGTGGCTCGGATGAGTTGGAGGAGCTTCCGGTAATTACCAGATGCAGCTGCTGCTTCCAGCTCATTAGCACGCTCCGACCACCAGGCTTCACGGTCCTTACGCAAGCTTTGCCCGATTTCATTACGTAACATCCTTCGTCTGTGGTCAAACTCACGGTCACCCGGAGTAGACCGACGGGCTTCCATGAGTTGTAAGGAACCAGAAGAAACCCAGTGCTTGTAAGCGGGACGTTTCGCGAACCCACAACAAACTGTACCCGCCATTTTCATGGCGTCATGCAATTGCAACCAATGCTCATCCTTGATTGCATCCGGGCTGCAATCTGTCGGGGCATAGGCGGAGATGACGAAAAGACATCGTTTCTCACGCCTATTTCTTCTCACTTTGATGGAACTTTCTAATCTAACAGCACATAACCGACCGTTAATGGGGATCCAGTCAATTAGTGCTGCCTCAGCTTTAGCGCTTAGTGCGACACCAACGCCAGCAAGACCAGACGAAGATGCCACGGGGTCCCCGGATAAACGCACATAAAACAAGCTTTTTGAAGCGACAGATGGAGAGCGAACTTGTAGTACTTCACCAGAGTCTTGAATACGGGTCTCGGATAGACAACACACATCAATATTAAGACTTTCCAAAGACATAGCCAGCCCTATCTATTGTCCGACTTGCATAAATGTGCGAACGTTGAAGACATACAGTTTGAATGGTGTACGTGGTTTCAGAAAGACTGCTTCAGTACTCTTATTCGGTGGTAACATACAATTTTCAACCAGGCAATGACTCGAGAAAGTTTAGATAGAGCTGAATGTCCACCATAGGCAAGCTGCTGTCTAAGTCGAAACGGATACATAAAGTAGGAATAAGAGAGAGTGAATAAATGACGTGGTAAAATAATAATAATAATAATAATAATAATAATAATAATAATAATAATAATAGTGCGTGTCATTTCATTATAAGTCGGAGCGAAAAGAATATTTTCCATAAGTAAATAGTTCATCATGTTTTAGTGTGAGAGCTGTGATACTGCCCGGGTGCCCAAACCGAAGCAGGTGGTTTTCTTAGAAGGGCCACGCCCCAAGCCTTTGACCTAAAGGTCTAGTCCACAAGGCAGTGGAGCATCGTAAGGAGATGCAGTCCCATGGTAGCCGGTGACCAAAAATTGGTTCACACGCCATTTGTCCCCTCAGGATACTGGAGCCCATGTGCACCATTGATTTGGGATCCGGCTATAGCGCCAGACATTCGCTTTTCGTCCTCTCATTTTCGTAAACAACAGTAAAGCCACGAGAATGCAGTGAGTAGGACTTCCCTGGCAGAGGCTGTATACGCGTGGCCGTGTGAGAGTATTTCGAGAGGGAGGGCGAACCCTCCCCACTCTCGGTCATGCCAGGGCATTTGGGGGCCCTATTTCCATCACTATTTATTATTATCATATCCTTTTCGGATGTAACGTATGTCTAATTACCCCATATATGTACGCGTGATATTATCTCGGGTAAAATTAGGTTGGGACAAAGCTGGGACGGTCAGAATAAAATATCTTAACAGTGCATAAAGTCTTCGAGTATATTGTCCAACTGCATAAATTTTATGTCTCCTTTTTTAGTATTCTATCTTCTCTTCTTGTTCGTTTGTAAATGTCTAACTGACAAGAAAAGTAGATGGAACACTGAGAATAGGATACATATAAAGTTCGAATTTGGACAATACACTCATTTCTATAGTACTGTACCAATCAGATATAAGAGAAGCTTGGTAAAGATCGTAACTCATCGTGCTAGAGGAATTCGCTCTGATGAAGTGAATAATACTCGTAACCTGCTTAGTAAGAATGGATATCCAATGAAATTTATCAACAAACATGAATGAGATGAAAAAAGACCAAATGTATCTACCATCCTGAAGAAAGTACTGTTCTTAAGATTACAATTTTTAAATGATGCTACCGAAGAAATTGTAACTCAAGGACTAAGAAAGGTGGTCCAGAAAACATTTAATCTAGTCAGGTTCCCTGAATTCTCTACATCCATGTGTGTTCACCAGTTTTATAGAGTTATATAGAGCTTACAATTCGCCAAGTCCGTCATCGTATAACAGAACACCATCCGTCTTGGTTGAGCAAAGGACAGATAAAAATGATTAAGTGTTCTATTCTCACTTACTTGGTGGACACAAGTCATCAAGTTAGACTGAATAAAGCTTTTAAGGTTATCTACCATAGTACATCAAGTTTAGCACATGATTTACGAGTTCGTCTGTTGCGTATTGCTGAAGCCGTTGGAATCCGTGTTCACAAACATGACTTGGATCCGATGGAAGTGTTTACATCCACTCACGCTACCTTGGCCATCGGTTTAATGTTTAGCTGAACTCTACTTAAACCTTTTTCTTCAAAAATATTTGAACAATGTTCTAATTTCTTATACTTTTGTATTTTTTACATAAGCTTTATTTTAGCGTATGAACTGTTATACGATTTTCCATTCTTGAATTATTCCGTTTATTAATCACCACCTCCCTCTTTCACAGCCACTTTTGGCCAGATATTGTACAAATGTTATTTTCTATTTTATGGTACGTTGTGGTCTGTTTGTTTGGTATATAAACCGAGTATGTTTGAAATAAATGATTCATATCGAAGAGGCCCCCAAATGCCCTAGTACGGCCGAGAGTGGGGAGAGTCCGCTCTCCCTCTCGAAATACTCTCACACGGCCACGCGTATACAGCCTCTGCCAGGGAAGTCCTACTCACTGCATTCTCGTGGCTTTACTGTTGTTTACGAAAATGAGAGGACGAAAAGCGAATGTCTGGCGCTATAGCCGGATCCCAAATCAATGGTGCACATGGGCTCCAGTATCCTGAGGGGACAAATGGCGTGTGAACCAATTTTTGGTCACCGGCTACCATGGGACTGCATCTCCTTACGATGCTCCACTGCCTTGTGGACTAGACCTTTAGGTCAAAGGCTTGGGGCGTGGCCCTTCTAAGAAAACCACCTGCTTCGGTTTGGGCACCCGAGCAGTATCACAGCCCTCACACAAATCAATTGAGATTCGTGTGGCGCATATGTATTTGGTGCCTCCTTGTACCAATACCTATGTGTTAAAATAAATAACAAATAAAAACCTTTACATATCTGGGCAGCATCATTGATGAATATGGTGCATCTGATGCAGATGTGAAGGCGCAGATCGGCAAAACAAGAGCAGCACATCTACAACTGAAGAACATCTGGATCTCAAAACAACTGCCAACCAACACCAAGGTCGGAATTTTCAATACAAATGTCAAGACAGTTCTACTGTATGGGGCGGAATCATGGAGAATTACAAAAGCCATCATCCACAAGATACAAGTGTTTATTAACAGCTGTCTACGCAAAATACTTCGGACCCGTTGGCCAGACACTATTAGCAACAACCTACTGTGGGAGAAAACAAACTAGATCCCAGCGGAGGAAGAAATCAAGAAGAGCTGGAAGTGGATTGGACACGCACAAGCACAAGGCAAGTCCCCACTTGGAATTCTCAAGATCAAAGGAAGGAAGGAAGACCAAAGAACACATTACGCTGAGAAATAGAGACAGACATGAGAAGAATGAACAACAATTGGATAGAAGCAAAAATGAAGGCCCAGGATGGGGTGGGTTGGAGAATGCTGGTCGGTGGCCTATGCTCCACTAAGAGTAACAGGTGTAAGTGAGTAGTGTACAAAAGCAATCGTTTGTGGCAGGTGTGACTATCATATGCTAATCATCTTTCGAAAGCGGTGCGGCATCTGGTTATGGTCTTTTAACATATATTCCGGATTTTCCAGTTTTTATACTTAAATGATTCGTGGCCTGACGATAAATACAATCCCAGAATTACTTCCTACGCCTTAGCGATTTTCAGGTTTCCTTACAGGCTAGCAATTTCTAATATATAACACAATGCCTGCCCCTTTACGGTCTATAAATTTATCACTTCTAATACAGATGTATCCTGCAGTAATTGGAGAACATTCCAGATCTAGCATGAGCCACATTCCTTTGACAACAATTATATTGTGACTTAATTCATCTAGCATCAAAATTACCTCGGACGGTTTATCTCTAAGACTATAAGAGTTTATGTAGCACGCATTTAAGACATTTTTAAAGTCGTTCGCTCTACTCATGAAGACCCCGTGAGCATTTTTTTTCAAGACTCGACTACCGGAAAACCCTTAATCTTAAGGTTTGTTACGTCTTTTAACTTCCATGTTTTTTAACTAATTAAGGGCACTCTATTACTTGATTCGATTCATAAGTAACCAATCTCGTTGGATACGTATATTCGGATCAAGAGTTTTGAATGTTATGTAGTATAACATCCCCTTACTCGTAACTGTCGAGTGTTACCTTCAAGTCCCTTCTTGATTGAATCTCGCCTCCAACCCACCTCCCGAGTCTTATTACTTTCAGTCAGTCATTTACAACGTAGGACCAGGCACAGATGTGCATCGGTCCAAGTTACCACACCTCGTTAGCGCAACAAGATGAACACCAAATTCATAGAATCAATCAACTCAATGGTGTAATATATAAAGGCAAGATTGCATATAAGGAGATAGTACAGGGAAAAAGTTAGTTCGTAGAAAGGTAAGAAATAATTTTGGTCTCATAGTTTAAGGGAAGACAGAAAGTGTATACACCTAGACCACTGTGATCGATTCTGAGCCATGTCACTCAGAGTCTTCAACCATTGGTTACGATAGTCGCGCGGACCCCAACCAAGTAGTCTGCATCTACCAACATGGCTAAGACTAGGAGTTTATTTATTATTTATTTTAACACATAGATATTGGTACAAGGATGCACCAAATACATATGCGCCACATATCTCATTTGATTTGTGTGAGGGCTGCGATACTGCCCGGATGCCCAGACCGAAGCAGGTGATTTTCTTAGGGGACAACACCCCGAGCCTTCGACCTGAACGTCTGACCCACAAGGCAGTGGAGCATCGTAAGGAGATGCAGTCCCATGGTAGCCGGTGACCAACGATTGGTTCATACGCCATTTGTTCCTTCAGGATACTGGAGCCCATGTGCACCATTGGTTTGAGATCCGGTTAAAGCGCCGGACATTCGCTTATCGTCCTCTCATTTTTGTAAACAACACCCCCGCCAAGAGAAGGCAGTGAGTAGGACTTTCCTGGCAGAGGCTATATACGCGTGACCATGTGAGAGCATTTCGAGAGGGAGAGTGGACTTTCCCCACTCTCGGCCATACCAGGGCATTTGGGGGCACTTCAAGCACTGATGCCACGTTTTGATTTTAGCGCCCCTATCTTTCTTCCAATTATCCTTAACACCGGTTAGCATTGCGCGTCGTGGTTATCGGTGTTCAGGCATACGCAGCACATGGCCCAACCATCTCAGTCTATGAAGATTCATAACCTCACCAACTGATTTACCATCATTCCCTAATACCCTGTGTCTAACCTCACTATTTCTTACCCGATGATCCCAGCAGATGCGAGCAATATTACTAAGACATCTGTGATCAAATATTAGTAGCTTACGAGTATCTTCTACTCTTAATGGCCACGTTTCGCAGCCGTAAAGTAGAACAGAACGAACTGTCGCGCAGTATACTCGTCACATAATTGATAGGCGGATATCTCGTCTGCGCCATATGTGACGTAAGTTGGCAAAAGCCAAACGAACTTTTCGAATCCGTGATGAGATTTGAAAAGCTCAAGTCTTATTACTTTAGTATTATGTACTGCTAAATCTTCTTTTGACAGAACATTATTGATATCAGACGCTAGTAAATTAAGAACGTGTGCATGCTTTTCAGTAAAGTCATCTTTTTACTCCTCTACATTCTAAATTAAATTGGGAACGGATTTTATTTTTTTGAAAGTAGTGTTTACGGCTTTCCATCGTGTTGCCGTTTCCTGCCTGCCAACTCTTGTGGTTTTCTTTATATGTTTATGGATACGAGCTGTTTGACGCGGGCAAGTTACTTCAAATAATATTCGGTGAGATTGAGTTTTTTCCAGTCACACAAGAGTTAAGGTTTACTTGTGGATATGGTGGAATATTCTGTGATTCACGATGAGATTTTGACAAAAACTGATCAACGAAACAGGCGTATTACGTGGATGTTTTCTCATTCATTTCCCAAAAGTCAGGACAGCTACGTTGGGACTACCTAACACGATGGCAGATTCATCTGGGTCTTCAGGCACTTCTGTGAAAAAAATGATCAACAATATCTAGTGGTATTTCACCTTTTATTCGTTTGTAAAAGATTTTCCTAATATACATGCTTCGCAGTCAGGTGTTCAGTTCATCCCGTAACAGCACTTATCACACAGAGACAATTTTTGCTGTCAGTACTCATGTTACTAATCAACGTATCATCAAATTTATTGCTGGCCAATGCCAAAAGAATAATTCCTTTTTGGATCTGTAGTGTCTGAGTCGAACAGTAAAATATCACGAGTCAGTGGAAGTTAGCTTTTGTGCATATTTTGTATGCAGCGGGATCGAAACTGATACAGATCTTGCAGGACCATTTTTTTCCGCTCACGACATTGCATCCCCTATCCAAAGAATAAGAGCTATTTGAATGCCAATATTTATGAGTTGAGCAGACTATTTTTAAAAGATTCAAAGAAAAAAAGTAGACAAAACACAAATAATAAACAGCATTATAACAATAATCTTGAAAACGTACCATAAAACAGACTTAAACATAATTCCAAAGCTCAGCCGAATTAACTGTCTAATTAGACAATGTGCTATTGACGCAATAAAAAGCAGAGCAAAATCATCTCTTGACACCTACAAAGCCACTTATTCAAAAGGCACGCGTGAGTTGGACAATCGATGGAGGGATTAACACAATCCTCAATCTCATATAGATTGATCTCCACCAAAGAATTACATGGGCTCGGACTTAAGACAGTTTCACGTTACTAATAAGTGGCATTACAAAGTGTCAGTTTATTAAGCCACCTCATTATTTTAAAAAAACAGGAACACAATACTGAAATTTAGATAACTAGATGAACACATGAAAAATATCAATAAATATTACAAGCACTACAAAGATGGGCCTTGTTGAAAGCCACGCCAAGGTCAGTCGACAACCTTGATAATCAATACCTAATCATTTATAATGATATTCAATTTCATTGTGACTCACACAAAAATTGATCTGATAGCATAACTTTAGTGTCTAGTAACTTGAAGGCCGCAGAATGTGTGTGCACAAACGTCCAAACATCTTTTAACTCCTATAATTGCGTCAGTCCTGCCTTCAAATGGTTCAAATGGTTTTGTACGGAATAGAAGCTTTCGCTTAACAGGCTTTCGTGTCTAATAGAAGGGGATCGCCAATGCCTCCAGGCAAGAACCTAGGCATATTAACGATAAAAGAGAAAAAACAATGAATTGGTAAATCATAGTAAGATACTATCCTTAGTCCTTTAGAATAGATCAAGTCGCCTCTTAAAGGACTCCTGAGAAGTTGCTCGGGCTAGCTCAGCTGGCAGCGAATTCCAGCATTTGACAACTCTTAAGGAGTAGAAGTTGTGTCTGCAGTCCGTTCTACTGCATTGTATCTCTAATTTCTGGGTGTTTTTCCTTAGGTTAGTGTTGGGACTAAGCTTAAGTAGGTGTTTAAGAGGGTGTCCAGATGTGTTAAGGATACTGTAAGCCATTAGAAGGTCACCTCTAAGACGCCTATACTCTAATGGGTAAAGGTCGAGTGATTGAAGGCGCTCATCGTAAGGTTTAAATTTGAGTCCCCGAACTGATTTCGTGGCTCGCCGTTGGATACACTCCAGAGTGTTCGTATCCTTTTAAAGTGTAGGAGGGATCACTATGTTTCCGTACTCTAAGTGGGGACGAATGAAACTATTGAAGATTATGTGGAAATTTCTCCCGTCAAACTGACCAAAAATGCGCTTCAATATTACCAGTGCAAGGTTTGCTTGAAAGGCATTTCTGTCACAGTTGGCGTAAGACTTTTAGTCGTAGGGCACCAGAACTCCTGAATCTTTTTCGACTAGGGATACTACTAGAGAGGAGTTTCCTAAGTTGTAACTGTAATCTGCGACGTGTCTCAGATGGACTACTTTACATTTTGAAGTGTTAAAGGTAAGTCAGTTATCGTCTGCCCAACTTTGAAGTCGAGTCACATCCGCCTGAAGTGCCTGTATGTCCTCTTGGTTGCGTATCTCTTTAACTGGTACTGAACCCTGTCTTCTCCTATAGAGGATGTTCAGAAGTGGTAAGGATACTGTAAGCCATTAGAAATTCACCTCTAAGACGCCTATACTCTGATGGGTAAAGGTTACGTGGTTGGAGGCGCTCTTCAAAAGGTTTAAATTTGAGTCCCCGAACTGATTTTGGAGTGAGGGAGGAAATACTATGTTTTCGTGCCCTGAATGGGTACGAGTCAAACTGTTGTAGATTATGTAGAAGTTTCTTCCGACAAACTGGCCAAAAACACGCTTCATCGTTACCAGTTCGAGATTTGCTCGAAAAGCATTTTTATCACAGTTAGCGCAAGACTTTAAATAGTAGGACACAACCAATCCTAAATATTTTTGGACTCGGTAAACTACAAGAAAGGAGTTTCCCAAGTTGTAGCTGTTGTCTGGCACATGTCGCAGATGGACTACTTTAAACTTTGAAGTGTTATCGTCTGCCAACTTTGAAGTCGAGTCAGATCCTACTGAAGTCCCTGCATATCGTCTTGATTGCGTATCGTTCTACAAAGTTTCATGTCGTCGGTAAAAAGTAATAAGTCTGACGATACCTGTTGAGGAAGATCATTTCTATTGTAGCCCGTTATCGAGTCGCGGTTGACTATGATCACCACTAAAAGAAAAGCACGTACCGGAAAATCAGAAGGCGAATGAAGCTTGAAACCAGATTTATTCGTTGGCGATCTCGTGGTATCGAAAGTATACCGAGATCGTGCCAAAGGAGATACAAGCGGATTCGCTGAGCAAACGTAGGCGCGTACAAGGTCACAATCAACAGAAGGAAGAATGTCTTTGGTATAGATAAACAAACAAGTACAGTAAAACAATCACTGGTACAATTGGTTATAATAGTAATTGTTTCCATTACACCAATCGCGTTCTGTTGCTAAAAATAGGTCACTACAGGAACCAACCGCTAGAAAGGGTTTACACTCTATATACGTAGAGGTTTCATTCGTGCGACTGATCGGCGAACGTGCAATTGTAGGACGAAAATAATGGCAGAACAGGAAGCAGTCGTTGATCGTCGAGTTAACACCGAAGGTCTTTTACCTAGAACGGTACCAGGAGAAGCGTGCTGTATTTGTTGCTCGAGTTAACGTACCACACCAAAGTTGTTTGCATCCAAGAGCTGAAGACTTCGTTTGTAGGGGTGCGGACCAGAAAACGCAGCAGACGTAGGACGAACCACGTTGAGCCAAGGAACCAGAAACGACCGCAACGACCAAGTGCGAAACCAAACATATGCCAGGTAGATTCGAAACCAGAATATCGACTGACTGCATGTACGAAAATAATGATATAAACAACAAGTTTAGAAGTTGAACAAGACAAATACATCCAAAAACACAGTGAAATTAATAATATTTAATATAAAGTTTTATTCAGCCAAATGTCTTCAGTTCTCCCGTAACAGTGTAGCATGCGTGTAGTATATGAATAGTCCTACACCGTATCCGTTGTCGATTGTGCGGTTAGTCGCGAAAACGTACGGGTAAGCGTACTCGGCGACCGGAACGTGAGACAGTAGTCTCGTTCGTACAGCGTGGGCCTGTAATCTCATCTGAAGTCAAGAGCGGCGTGGTTTGCTGGTCTGGAAGCGAGACGGTGCAGATGACGCGTGCCGTTGACCGGGACGTGAGAACGAGGCCTCTGATGTACCTAGCGTGGGATCTGAAGTAGATGTAAGGATCCCGCTAATAGGTTTGATAGGCCTAGCATTATGTCTCAAGTTATCGAGTAGGGCACTTTCATTGACGTGTGCTGGTTTGAGACGATCAGTGCTGACGATCTCGACGCGGCCATGTCCATCAGCCTTGAAGGTCTTTTCGTGACGAGAAATCACGTGTAAAGGTCCTTCGTTAGGCCGTTGCAGTGGCTTGCGTACCGAATCTACTCGTGTGAAAACATGTGAACAGGCAGATAGCTCTCGGGGGAGAGCAACCTGTTGATGTTGTATTCGAGTTGACACCGGAGACAGCGTTCGCATTAATTCAGACAGTCGATCAATGTAGTCTGATTTACCGAAATCATTACTGCTCCATGGTGTGAAGAATTCCCCAGGCAGACGCAATGTCGTGCCGTATACAAGTTCAGCGGCGGAACATTGAATATCTGCCTTCAAACTCGTTCTGATAGCGAAGAGTACGAGCGGTAAGATTTCTTACCAATTGTCGATTTCGTGTGCTCAAAGAGCACTTTTAAGTTGGCGATGAAACCGTTCAACTGAACCATTTGATGCCGCGTGGCAGGCGGTAGTGCGTATGCGTTCCGTATCAAGCAGCCAGGTCAATGAGGAGAATAATTTGAACTCGAATTGTTGTCGTCGGTCAGTCGTGACAATTGAGAGACAACCGTACAGTGCTATCCATCGTTATACGAAGCGGTGAGCAACTGTCTCCGCCGTAATAGACATGATGGAGATAGCTACGGGCCATCTTGTAAAACGATCGATGCACGTGAGTATGTGATCATACCCGTGCGATATTGGCAATGGTCCCAAAATGTCTATATGAATGTGATCAAAGCGAGCTTCAGGCATAGCAAGCGTGCCGATGGGGACAGCTACGTGCCTGTGCACTTTTGATCGTTGACACTGTAAGAATTACCTTACCCACATACGAACATCTATATTCATGGACGGCCAGTCGTATCGTGCAGCCATGAGACGTAATGTAGCTGCGATACCTGGATGAGACAGTCCATGTGTGGCATTGAAGTCGAGACGGCGATAATCAGAGGGTACGATGGGGTCTAAGTCTGACGATACCTGTTGAGGAAGATCATTTCTATTGTAGCCCGTTATCGAGTCGCGGTTGACTATGATCACCACTAAAAGAAAAGCACGTACCGGAAAATCAGAAGGCGAATGAAGCTTGAAACCAGATTTATTCGTTGGCGATCTCGTGGTATCGAAAGTATACCGAGATCGTGCCAAAGGAGATACAAGCGGATTCGCTGAGCAAACGTAGGCGCGTACAAGGTCACAATCAACAGAAGGAAGAATGTCTTTGGTATAGATAAACAAACAAGTACAGTAAAACAATCACTGGTACAATTGGTTATAATAGTAATTGTTTCCATTACACCAATCGCGTTCTGTTGCTAAAAATAGGTCACTACAGGAACCAACCGCTAGAAAGGGTTTACACTCTATATACGTAGAGGTTTCATTCGTGCGACTGATCGGCGAACGTGCAATTGTAGGACGAAAATAATGGCAGAACAGGAAGCAGTCGTTGATCGTCGAGTTAACACCGAAGGTCTTTTACCTAGAACGGTACCAGGAGAAGCGTGCTGTATTTGTTGCTCGAGTTAACGTACCACACCAAAGTTGTTTGCATCCAAGAGCTGAAGACTTCGTTTGTAGGGGTGCGGACCAGAAAACGCAGCAGACGTAGGACGAACCACGTTGAGCCAAGGAACCAGAAACGACCGCAACGACCAAGTGCGAAACCAAACATATGCCAGGTAGATTCGAAACCAGAATATCGACTGACTGCATGTACGAAAATAATGATATAAACAACAAGTTTAGAAGTTGAACAAGACAAATACATCCAAAAACACAGTGAAATTAATAATATTTAATATAAAGTTTTATTCAGCCAAATGTCTTCAGTTCTCCCGTAACAGTGTAGCATGCGTGTAGTATATGAATAGTCCTACACCGTATCCGTTGTCGATTGTGCGGTTAGTCGCGAAAACGTACGGGTAAGCGTACTCGGCGACCGGAACGTGAGACAGTAGTCTCGTTCGTACAGCGTGGGCCTGTAATCTCATCTGAAGTCAAGAGCGGCGTGGTTTGCTGGTCTGGAAGCGAGACGGTGCAGATGACGCGTGCCGTTGACCGGGACGTGAGAACGAGGCCTCTGATGTACCTAGCGTGGGATCTGAAGTAGATGTAAGGATCCCGCTAATAGGTTTGATAGGCCTAGCATTATGTCTCAAGTTATCGAGTAGGGCACTTTCATTGACGTGTGCTGGTTTGAGACGATCAGTGCTGACGATCTCGACGCGGCCATGTCCATCAGCCTTGAAGGTCTTTTCGTGACGAGAAATCACGTGTAAAGGTCCTTCGTTAGGCCGTTGCAGTGGCTTGCGTACCGAATCTACTCGTGTGAAAACATGTGAACAGGCAGATAGCTCTCGGGGGAGAGCAACCTGTTGATGTTGTATTCGAGTTGACACCGGAGACAGCGTTCGCATTAATTCAGACAGTCGATCAATGTAGTCTGATTTACCGAAATCATTACTGCTCCATGGTGTGAAGAATTCCCCAGGCAGACGCAATGTCGTGCCGTATACAAGTTCAGCGGCGGAACATTGAATATCTGCCTTCAAACTCGTTCTGATAGCGAAGAGTACGAGCGGTAAGATTTCTTACCAATTGTCGATTTCGTGTGCTCAAAGAGCACTTTTAAGTTGGCGATGAAACCGTTCAACTGAACCATTTGATGCCGCGTGGCAGGCGGTAGTGCGTATGCGTTCCGTATCAAGCAGCCAGGTCAATGAGGAGAATAATTTGAACTCGAATTGTTGTCGTCGGTCAGTCGTGACAATTGAGAGACAACCGTACAGTGCTATCCATCGTTATACGAAGCGGTGAGCAACTGTCTCCGCCGTAATAGACATGATGGAGATAGCTACGGGCCATCTTGTAAAACGATCGATGCACGTGAGTATGTGATCATACCCGTGCGATATTGGCAATGGTCCCAAAATGTCTATATGAATGTGATCAAAGCGAGCTTCAGGCATAGCAAGCGTGCCGATGGGGACAGCTACGTGCCTGTGCACTTTTGATCGTTGACACTGTAAGAATTACCTTACCCACATACGAACATCTATATTCATGGACGGCCAGTCGTATCGTGCAGCCATGAGACGTAATGTAGCTGCGATACCTGGATGAGACAGTCCATGTGTGGCATTGAAGTCGAGACGGCGATAATCAGAGGGTACGATGGGGTCTAAGTCTGACGATACCTGTTGAGGAAGATCATTTCTATTGTAGCCCGTTATCGAGTCGCGGTTGACTATGATCACCACTAAAAGAAAAGCACGTACCGGAAAATCAGAAGGCGAATGAAGCTTGAAACCAGATTTATTCGTTGGCGATCTCGTGGTATCGAAAGTATACCGAGATCGTGCCAAAGGAGATACAAGCGGATTCGCTGAGCAAACGTAGGCGCGTACAAGGTCACAATCAACAGAAGGAAGAATGTCTTTGGTATAGATAAACAAACAAGTACAGTAAAACAATCACTGGTACAATTGGTTATAATAGTAATTGTTTCCATTACACCAATCGCGTTCTGTTGCTAAAAATAGGTCACTACAGGAACCAACCGCTAGAAAGGGTTTACACTCTATATACGTAGAGGTTTCATTCGTGCGACTGATCGGCGAACGTGCAATTGTAGGACGAAAATAATGGCAGAACAGGAAGCAGTCGTTGATCGTCGAGTTAACACCGAAGGTCTTTTACCTAGAACGGTACCAGGAGAAGCGTGCTGTATTTGTTGCTCGAGTTAACGTACCACACCAAAGTTGTTTGCATCCAAGAGCTGAAGACTTCGTTTGTAGGGGTGCGGACCAGAAAACGCAGCAGACGTAGGACGAACCACGTTGAGCCAAGGAACCAGAAACGACCGCAACGACCAAGTGCGAAACCAAACATATGCCAGGTAGATTCGAAACCAGAATATCGACTGACTGCATGTACGAAAATAATGATATAAACAACAAGTTTAGAAGTTGAACAAGACAAATACATCCAAAAACACAGTGAAATTAATAATATTTAATATAAAGTTTTATTCAGCCAAATGTCTTCAGTTCTCCCGTAACAGTGTAGCATGCGTGTAGTATATGAATAGTCCTACACCGTATCCGTTGTCGATTGTGCGGTTAGTCGCGAAAACGTACGGGTAAGCGTACTCGGCGACCGGAACGTGAGACAGTAGTCTCGTTCGTACAGCGTGGGCCTGTAATCTCATCTGAAGTCAAGAGCGGCGTGGTTTGCTGGTCTGGAAGCGAGACGGTGCAGATGACGCGTGCCGTTGACCGGGACGTGAGAACGAGGCCTCTGATGTACCTAGCGTGGGATCTGAAGTAGATGTAAGGATCCCGCTAATAGGTTTGATAGGCCTAGCATTATGTCTCAAGTTATCGAGTAGGGCACTTTCATTGACGTGTGCTGGTTTGAGACGATCAGTGCTGACGATCTCGACGCGGCCATGTCCATCAGCCTTGAAGGTCTTTTCGTGACGAGAAATCACGTGTAAAGGTCCTTCGTTAGGCCGTTGCAGTGGCTTGCGTACCGAATCTACTCGTGTGAAAACATGTGAACAGGCAGATAGCTCTCGGGGGAGAGCAACCTGTTGATGTTGTATTCGAGTTGACACCGGAGACAGCGTTCGCATTAATTCAGACAGTCGATCAATGTAGTCTGATTTACCGAAATCATTACTGCTCCATGGTGTGAAGAATTCCCCAGGCAGACGCAATGTCGTGCCGTATACAAGTTCAGCGGCGGAACATTGAATATCTGCCTTCAAACTCGTTCTGATAGCGAAGAGTACGAGCGGTAAGATTTCTTACCAATTGTCGATTTCGTGTGCTCAAAGAGCACTTTTAAGTTGGCGATGAAACCGTTCAACTGAACCATTTGATGCCGCGTGGCAGGCGGTAGTGCGTATGCGTTCCGTATCAAGCAGCCAGGTCAATGAGGAGAATAATTTGAACTCGAATTGTTGTCGTCGGTCAGTCGTGACAATTGAGAGACAACCGTACAGTGCTATCCATCGTTATACGAAGCGGTGAGCAACTGTCTCCGCCGTAATAGACATGATGGAGATAGCTACGGGCCATCTTGTAAAACGATCGATGCACGTGAGTATGTGATCATACCCGTGCGATATTGGCAATGGTCCCAAAATGTCTATATGAATGTGATCAAAGCGAGCTTCAGGCATAGCAAGCGTGCCGATGGGGACAGCTACGTGCCTGTGCACTTTTGATCGTTGACACTGTAAGAATTACCTTACCCACATACGAACATCTATATTCATGGACGGCCAGTCGTATCGTGCAGCCATGAGACGTAATGTAGCTGCGATACCTGGATGAGACAGTCCATGTGTGGCATTGAAGTCGAGACGGCGATAATCAGAGGGTACGATGGGGTCTAAGTCTGACGATACCTGTTGAGGAAGATCATTTCTATTGTAGCCCGTTATCGAGTCGCGGTTGACTATGATCACCACTAAAAGAAAAGCACGTACCGGAAAATCAGAAGGCGAATGAAGCTTGAAACCAGATTTATTCGTTGGCGATCTCGTGGTATCGAAAGTATACCGAGATCGTGCCAAAGGAGATACAAGCGGATTCGCTGAGCAAACGTAGGCGCGTACAAGGTCACAATCAACAGAAGGAAGAATGTCTTTGGTATAGATAAACAAACAAGTACAGTAAAACAATCACTGGTACAATTGGTTATAATAGTAATTGTTTCCATTACACCAATCGCGTTCTGTTGCTAAAAATAGGTCACTACAGGAACCAACCGCTAGAAAGGGTTTACACTCTATATACGTAGAGGTTTCATTCGTGCGACTGATCGGCGAACGTGCAATTGTAGGACGAAAATAATGGCAGAACAGGAAGCAGTCGTTGATCGTCGAGTTAACACCGAAGGTCTTTTACCTAGAACGGTACCAGGAGAAGCGTGCTGTATTTGTTGCTCGAGTTAACGTACCACACCAAAGTTGTTTGCATCCAAGAGCTGAAGACTTCGTTTGTAGGGGTGCGGACCAGAAAACGCAGCAGACGTAGGACGAACCACGTTGAGCCAAGGAACCAGAAACGACCGCAACGACCAAGTGCGAAACCAAACATATGCCAGGTAGATTCGAAACCAGAATATCGACTGACTGCATGTACGAAAATAATGATATAAACAACAAGTTTAGAAGTTGAACAAGACAAATACATCCAAAAACACAGTGAAATTAATAATATTTAATATAAAGTTTTATTCAGCCAAATGTCTTCAGTTCTCCCGTAACAGTGTAGCATGCGTGTAGTATATGAATAGTCCTACACCGTATCCGTTGTCGATTGTGCGGTTAGTCGCGAAAACGTACGGGTAAGCGTACTCGGCGACCGGAACGTGAGACAGTAGTCTCGTTCGTACAGCGTGGGCCTGTAATCTCATCTGAAGTCAAGAGCGGCGTGGTTTGCTGGTCTGGAAGCGAGACGGTGCAGATGACGCGTGCCGTTGACCGGGACGTGAGAACGAGGCCTCTGATGTACCTAGCGTGGGATCTGAAGTAGATGTAAGGATCCCGCTAATAGGTTTGATAGGCCTAGCATTATGTCTCAAGTTATCGAGTAGGGCACTTTCATTGACGTGTGCTGGTTTGAGACGATCAGTGCTGACGATCTCGACGCGGCCATGTCCATCAGCCTTGAAGGTCTTTTCGTGACGAGAAATCACGTGTAAAGGTCCTTCGTTAGGCCGTTGCAGTGGCTTGCGTACCGAATCTACTCGTGTGAAAACATGTGAACAGGCAGATAGCTCTCGGGGGAGAGCAACCTGTTGATGTTGTATTCGAGTTGACACCGGAGACAGCGTTCGCATTAATTCAGACAGTCGATCAATGTAGTCTGATTTACCGAAATCATTACTGCTCCATGGTGTGAAGAATTCCCCAGGCAGACGCAATGTCGTGCCGTATACAAGTTCAGCGGCGGAACATTGAATATCTGCCTTCAAACTCGTTCTGATAGCGAAGAGTACGAGCGGTAAGATTTCTTACCAATTGTCGATTTCGTGTGCTCAAAGAGCACTTTTAAGTTGGCGATGAAACCGTTCAACTGAACCATTTGATGCCGCGTGGCAGGCGGTAGTGCGTATGCGTTCCGTATCAAGCAGCCAGGTCAATGAGGAGAATAATTTGAACTCGAATTGTTGTCGTCGGTCAGTCGTGACAATTGAGAGACAACCGTACAGTGCTATCCATCGTTATACGAAGCGGTGAGCAACTGTCTCCGCCGTAATAGACATGATGGAGATAGCTACGGGCCATCTTGTAAAACGATCGATGCACGTGAGTATGTGATCATACCCGTGCGATATTGGCAATGGTCCCAAAATGTCTATATGAATGTGATCAAAGCGAGCTTCAGGCATAGCAAGCGTGCCGATGGGGACAGCTACGTGCCTGTGCACTTTTGATCGTTGACACTGTAAGAATTACCTTACCCACATACGAACATCTATATTCATGGACGGCCAGTCGTATCGTGCAGCCATGAGACGTAATGTAGCTGCGATACCTGGATGAGACAGTCCATGTGTGGCATTGAAGTCGAGACGGCGGTAATCAGAGTGTACGATGGGTCTAGCAAGACCGGTAGAAATATCACATAGGATGGTACCTGAGCTAGTAGCTAGCGGTACTTCCTGACACTGAAGGGATGTAGATTATGGTGCTTCTGTGCAGAACGGATCGTTTGCTTAGGCGACGGCCATAGAAGGGAAGTTCCAGCACCGGTAAATTAACTGCATTCGCTTGGATACGTGAAGAGCATCAAAAAAATTGTTCGACTCGCCTTCAATGTGACGAAGGTCCGTCGTGAACTGAGAAATATAGTCCAAATGTCTGCATTCTCGTGGTGAATAACGGTCAGACTTGGAATGCAGGGCTTACGTTAACGTCTTGTGGTCGGTGAATGAAATGGCGTCCTTCTATTGCGTACCAGAAATGTTTGATGGCGCAGTAGGCTGCAAGTAGCTCGCGACCAAAAGCGCTATATCTCGTCTCCGTGGGAGTAAGGCGTAATGAGAAAAATTCGAGAGGTTGCCAACTATCGTAAATATTCTGTCTCATAACGGCTCCTATAGCTAAATCCGATGCATCAGCCGCTATACTAAGCGTGGCAGATGGGTCAGGATGAGCGAGTAGTGTAACTTGAGCCAGAGCAGTTTTTATCTCTGAAAATGCAGCACGTGCGGCATCGTTCAGTTCTAATTTGCATGGATTACCACGAAGTAAATCGGTCAATGGTCGTAATCGTTCTGCCGCGTGTGGGATGATACGTCGATAGAAGCTAACCGAACTGAGAAAAGCGGTTTTCTCAATATCTTCAAGAGTGACTGGGATTTGGTGATATGCTCGTACCAGATCGATCTTAGAAAAGATAGTCGTTCCTTTGAGCGATGCTGTGATGTCGTATACGTGTGGGATGGGGTAGCTATCAAAGCGTGTAACCACGTTTAGTGCTCGGTGGACGCCGCACGGTCTCCAAATAACCCCATCCTTTTTGCGCATCATGTGAAGAGGTGAGGACAAGGGTCTGCGAGAAGGACGAATAATACCAGTAGATAGTAAACAGTCAAACTCACGTTTATCGAAGGCTAGTTTGTCCGGTGCCAGTCGGCGTGGTCTTGCCGTGACTGGGGGTCCATGGTTGACTGTGTGGTGTACTACACGATTGGTCACCAGTGAAAGCTCCTCAAGTGGTTTAGTTAATTTGGAGGACTTCTCGAATAAAGAGTGTAATTTATCGCCACGCGAATAAAAGGTGCCTAGTATTCGGAACGCGTTTATATGGGCTTTGCAGCCCATGAAGTTGCTGTTCGACGAAGCATCGATTAGCTGCAGATACAGGTTGAAAATGGATAACATGTACGTCAGAGTCTATTATATTAATACTATTCTTATCGTTATCCGTCATTTCAAGTTGTTGCCAGAATATTAGATATTGAAAAATATCAATATGAAAATGTGCAACATGCGTGGATAGATAAGTAATAGACTCACCGCGATTGGCTTCTTTGGAAGATTTAGCCTCGATTGAAAAGTGTTCGTATTTTTGGGTTCACCAATTTTAGCGTGGCGTCGAGTCGCGTTTGACTATGATCACCACTAAAAGAAAAGCACGTACCGGAAAATCAGAAGGCGAATGAAGCTTGAAACCAGATTTATTCGTTGGCGATCTCGTGGTATCGAAAGTATACCGAGATCGTGCCAAAGGAGATACAAGCGGATTCGCTGAGCAAACGTAGGCGCGTACAAGGTCACAATCAACAGAAGGAAGAATGTCTTTGGTATAGATAAACAAACAAGTACAGTAAAACAATCACTGGTACAATTGGTTATAATAGTAATTGTTTCCATTACACCAATCGCGTTCTGTTGTTAAAAATAGGTCACTACAATATAATCCAGGAAGAGAAGAGGTCCTAGTTCTGAACCTTGGGGGACCCCACTAGGACATGCCATAGCCTCTTGAATGATGTGGTAATTTTCGTAGATGCATTCAGTCTTACTGTTCTTATTTATTAAGCTTTGGTTCCATCAAACAATAATAGCAGTTATTAAAACTTTCGAAATTCTGAGTCGATCGTTGTCTGATGAGGTCACTTCTGGTTCCCCCACGTTTGTGTGAAAAAAATATTTTATGACACACGTTCGAAATTCCACTAGCTAAACTAATCTATTATCAAATGTGATTTTTTCAAAATGTCTACTTGTTTCAACCATCAATTGATATTATCCTGTAAGCTGTCCATTTTGTTCGAACACGTGAACATTTATTGACAGAGGAACATAACAAACTCCTAATGACACAGAGCACAAAGTTGAGCTTGTAGAATGATAAGGTGATGATAGTTCAACATCTCACCTGTGACGTTCTAAGTAAACAAGAGAAGCATATACAGTTAACGCAAAAACATTGCACCTGGGATAAATTGGGACGTAACACTAAATATGTTCATCATAACTGGAAGTACTCGAATTATTGTACTAACTAGTATATCCTTGAACAGTACAATTTAAGCCTGTCAGAAACGAAAGAGCACAAACGAACGTATTGTATTCGGAATCCCTTATAAGAAGTTAGTCATGTGTAAAGGAATAATCAGTTCGTACAAATACCAAAGCATCATTCAAATGAGAAGATTGGTGTATCCTAAACTTAAAACAACGAACATCAGGCAGCTGTAACATTCAGAACAGTCCTATGGTATGCCTGTACTACAAACGTTTTCCTAGAACTATGAACTAAAAAACGACAAGGTAACACCGAACGATTTGCCAATATAATTCTATACCGTTAAGGATGGCTAACACCACGTAAAATGAGCTTAGAAAGAACCCGTTAGGTACTGATTTTAAAAAGTAGTACTGAGAGCATTCGAGAGATACATAATTTATGCTAACTTAGTACTTAAAATGAGACTAACAGTTTCAGCAAAATCATTCGAAATAATCGCATGTCTTACGGCTTAAAGCACTATCGTCCGTAGGAGAACACTCACTCTAAATGATCGGAAATTAATTATCTCGAATGTCACTAGCTATCAAGCTACAGAAAACGTTTTCAATGAACTGCGTCTTCACCAAATAGTGGAATATTTGTCGTTACACCTTTTCGACTATAAACACATGTGATTCTCATGTATTTATTAACTTTACTGATCCATCTTGGAAAGCATTTATTTATTCTGTAATTTAGATAAAAAAGCAAATACTTTTGTCAGATTAGATATTTCTAATGCACATCAAAATTAAGGCATTACATGGTGATTGCGAATAGTATGCATTTAATGAAGTATTGAGTAAAAACAGAATTCCTTCCAAAACAAAATTATCTTCAACATGTTATACCTGTAGGGAGCCTCATAGTTAGATGCGGAGAACAATCTGGACATGAGTCAAGAATCTATACATCATAAGACTTTCGCGAAATGTACGAGACAATTCAGTCCATTAGTACAACAGACCAATAGGTCTTCCATTGTAAATGATCCATATTAATATCTATATCTAACAGTCTCGTAGTATTGAGACATACCATTTGAAAGTCATACTATCGGGATGGTTTAAAATAATGACCTGAAGCAAAAATAGCGATTGTGCTGAAATTTCATGAGCTAACCAGGTAATCATCTATTAGGGTTGATGCATGAATACTGAGACCTGATGTGTTGTGATTGAGTGTACCTACTTTTTGAAAAATGTCGCAACAGTAATATCTGACTCAATGACGCGCTGTCAACAACTTAAGGACCCGGAATAAACACAGAACATATTTACATTGATTGATACAAAGTGCTGAGATTTGGAACTATATGTAGTTACATGAGTGAAATAGACCCGATTTCCCCTATGATATTTAGAAATTGTGTTAGTCTCGAAAGTGCAACCAATGTTAAGTTTAATGCAACAATTGAATACATAGATAATTAGTTTTATTCTAAAAATCAATGTTACTACAATATTCAATGTAACTGTTTTTAATCAATCCATAGACTAAGTAATTATTATTCAAAGTGTATGCGTGTAACAATGAAGTAAAATGTTATGCAAACTTTGTTTCATAAATAATAAATTATATAACTCATAATAAAAATTTGAAATTTAAGGAACTAGAGACTAATAATATTATTATTGTAAGTAACTGTTGTTTAAGTACATAAGTGTATTTGGTTGTGTACAACAGAATCTTTTCTATTTTATTATCATATTAAGCAAACATTTTAAGTATATTTCATACTTCAACAAATACAAGTACACATATGACAAATCATTTATGTAACCTCAATGATTTACATTAATCAATGTACAATACTGTAAATACAATTTCTATATTCAACAGAATTTCTACTCATCGACACAACAAATTCTTCATGTTTTTCTCTCTTTAGCTCTCCTTTCTATAGTTTCTTTTTTTATAATTCATATTAACAAAAGAGAACGAATAAATTGATGCAAGTCTCGTACGTAAAAATCATGTATTTATATGCAAGAAAAAGGAGTTGAACAGTTAACCCAACCTAAATTAAAAATGAATATGGAGTGATAAAATCGGTGAATGAGAAGACAACACGTTTGTTACTGTTATTTTCTAGGTTTTCACAGATGTGAATAAATGTAATAATCGATCCTCATTATTTTTCTTAATGTCGATTTGATGAATCTAGCTTACTTAAACGAAGTGCCAGTTCGAGATCAGCTTCTTCTTGTTTCCGAGCTTCTTCCTCGATTTGTGCAAGACGTTGACTTTCAATGATAGCCCATGAAAGTCGTGCTTCATCAGATAACGGAACATCAGTGCTACCACTAGCAGATTTCATATTCTTTATTTTATTTATTAATGATGGTGAAGATGATGATGGGGAATTTTGTGGATCCTTTTTTATACTTTTACCAGAAGGTTTTGATTTTAGAGTGAATGTTGATTTCTGATTAATTGAATTACTACCGCTAACACCAGCAACGCCACTAACTGAATGTTTACGATATCTTGATGGAATAGTAGTCATTGTTGATGATAATGATGATGAATTATTAAAGTCTGTAAAATCTCCATCAAAGTTAGCAGGATGAACAGAAGTAGAAAAATTAGAATTATCATCCACAGACTGTAAAAATAAAATAAAAAAATATATAAGTATCAATAGTACTCAATATCAGCATGCGAATTGTGGAAGTTGTCCAATTTTAGTGGTATCGAGAACCAATCTAAGTTCGAAAACCACTGAAAGACTTAAAGCACTGTACACCCATTTAGTCGTATTATACTACAAAACAGTGCGCATCAATAAGGCTGAGGATCGAAAACAGAACATTCGGTATTAAACGCAAAGACTAAACTCCTGGGCCACTCTGAGTCACGACCCACTGTGAACAAGTTTAAATGAAGTCAATTCATGATATTACGTAGCCGGAAATAGAATCAACTAAAAACATTTGTGAAACATAATGAATCAATTAGAGGTAGACCATTGTCTACCGAAAGTTCAGGACACGATTCCCAGGTGAAATGTCGAGGATGAGTACAGACAAGGAGTTCCATAATAATCGGACAAAAAGGCCTCCAATTTTTTCACGTTTCCAGAAGCCCATTAACATGAATCTGCTCCTGACATCACTAGAATATATATATATATATATATATATATATATATATATATATATATCGGGACAAATAATGGATGGAAATATTAGAATTATTCTTAGAATAATTATTGTGTGCCATTTCATTGTGAAGTTATTAAATTCCTGTCACAAGCTTTCATTCTGTCTACCAACCATTATCATATGTTCTACCTTTCTTAAATTATCTTCAAATAATTAGGAACTATCATTGAGGTTGTTCGAATTATGTAGATATTATGATTTCTTAATTGTAATATTTTGTACTGATTTAACTGATGTAGAAAATCCGAAGAATAGGGAAGACATAGTAAATACAAAAGTTTCGCCTTATTCTGATGACATTAAACTAATCTTATTGTATTAACTCTTAATTCATTACAGTTCTGAATTTTAATTCAGGTTGACTGACACCTAACTGATGTTAATTACTAAAAGAGATTTATGTCGATCTGCACAAATATTTATTTTTTCGCTTTTTAATCATATAAAGGAAGTTATATGTACCAAACTTTTGTGTCAGTCAGTAAAATCGAACATTGAACCTGACAAATACATGCGTCGGCTCAAGTTGCCACATTAGCACAGAGAGAAGAAAATATCAAGGCAATTCCAAGATTAGTAAAAGCGGTGGTAGTATTAGCAGTAATGGCAGAAAAGATCAGATGTAAAACAAAGTAGTACAAAGAGATTCAATGATTCGAGAGCTAAGTGAAGATGAAGAGTGAATGCACCTGAACTACTGTAAACGATTATGAGCCACATTATTTGTTATGTTTGGTCGTCGCTGATTGCCGTGCGCGAAAAATGCTAATCACTTATACTTGGAACGAGGGATCTCTGCGATTCCCACGACTAGAAGTAAGAACACAAAGACTGGTATAAGTGAAGATTTATTAGCCCCAAAACACTATGACGACGATAATGATGATCAAAATGGTAGAAAATATATTCATTCATATATTGATAGTACACCCATTTTGATTAATAATTAGGATGAAATCACACATATGAAAAATACTCAGAGTTATAACAAATCACATACTGAGCATAGTTCAGATCAATGGAATACAATAATATCGTATATGATACAGGATAAAATATCATACGAGAAAAGAAAACAAATACTATATTGAGTAATCATTACATTGAATCAAAACGGATGTAATGATGAACAAAACTCATATTGAGTAAACCAATCGAAAATTGACGTTTCTTCCCATCATATCATTATTCTACTTCTCTAACCACTGGTTACGAAAATCACGTGGGCCTCAACCAGGTATTCTATACATGTTAACACGAATCAGTCCAATTCTCAGTGACTTCATGGAGTGATGCGATGTTTTGGTTTAACTGTTCCTCGGATTCTTTCAGCTCACTCTTACACCAAACAACATCACCCGTCCAGGTAGGCAGTAGCTGGGTATATGTAACACATGTCCCAACCACCTCAGTTGATGCGCATTTGTTACCCCAACAACCAAATCAACATTTTCAATTTGTACTCTATGTCTAACCCTGGCATTGTTTATTTTATGGTCTCAAAACACGAATAGTGCTTCGAAGACAAATATGATCAAATATTAGCAATTTATAAATATCTATCCTTAATGACCATGTTTCACACCCATAAAAATAAACATATGATTGGTACGCAGTAGACCCGATCTTTGGTTGACAGGTGGACATCTCGTCTACAGTGCATCAAAAGGAGAATTTCGGATTCTATCAAATATTGACTATAATAGCAAACATTATACCATAGATTTAATTCTGTCGAGCAATGGAAGATATACTCGTATTCTTTTACCTGTTAATTTTTTTGAAGCCTTCATTTCAAGAAGACAACACGGAAACTAATTTGTAATAAGAGAATTCGGGAATTTCGAGTTTGTTTCGGAAGAATATCATAAGTGAGACAGATATCAAAAATCATAAGCAGTAAGTTTTCTGGATATATAAATCTCTAACACTACTGTTAGCATAACCGATTAACATCAACTAGATAGGTGTTACTAACTAGAGCACACGAAGCATCTGAAAAAACTGCTATAGATAAGCAAGTAGTGGACTGAACAATCAGAAATAGGAGACAAACTTTATGATGAAATAATATCAAAAAGCTCCTTATACATTAGAGCATTACTCCTTGAGGTAAACCAAGTAAAAAATTATTTAAAAAGAACAAAACAACACAAAGAGAACCTTGTATGTTAACGTCACAATATTTTCAATAACAAGAAGACAACACCTACTTTGAAAGCTCGAATAGATTTACCAGGAGTTGGTTGAGTTTTTGGTCGAGGTGGTGGAGACTTCTTTACAGAATTCATATGATTCTTTGTTTCTTTGTTATTAGCCGTACCTGTATTCATCATGAATGAGGTACTTGAAGGTGTAAATGGATCACTACCAAACGGATCAGTCATGTTCGATAGCTCACCATTGGAAGGTCCAAATACCTGTTTGTTATTTGTGAATTTGAAAAGTAATTACCACTAACAATTTATCTGATAAGTTTTATACGAATATGGCTTATTATATCCATGTAATGTTTAATTTTATGTATGATAATCTATTTATATTGCGTACAGTATTTCTTTATATAAAGCATTTCAAATAAATCGAATTCGTATTTCACACTAATAATAATTATTATTAATGTTAACGGAGACAATTTTTATTTGTGAAGTAGTTGCCTTTTTCCGTTGTAGATATTCATGATTAACTGTGGTCAGCTTGTGTTAGCATATGAGCTCCAATGAGTAGACTCTTCGACACTGATTGTATTTAATACAAATTATAAGCAGATTAACTGCACATAATGCCCAATTTGTAACGGTTAACCTAATTAAACTCGAGGATTAAAAATGAAGAAACAATGTCTCCAGGATCAAAATTAATAGGTATTTATGCTACAATTTGTGAAGATGGATCAAGGTTTGATTAATGAAATGCCTGAAAAACTATGATAATCTTATTTCTATGAAATTATTAAAATATCAAGTGGAAAATCAATAAAAATTATTAGTATCAAAAAAACATTTACAATGTGTTATTTAGAGTTTAACGTACAGCATCGAAATCTGCTCCAATCAATGAATTTTCTGGAAGAACAGTAGGACACACGCTGTCCGGTTTAAAAGGATCAAATGCTGAGGCTATAAATAGAAACATGGGAAGAAAGTGCTAACCCATTATTAAATGATAATTATCTTTAGAAAAGACACTTGAATGCATGTATATTCAAAGTGATTTGGATTCGAAGATGAAAACCATCTTCAAACTGAACTACTCGTTACAATTTATTGAACAACTAAACAAAGACAAATTTTCTTTTGAAAACTTTATAAAATACGATATTTAGAGAATTATTAAAATGAGATGAAACAATTCAATATCTATAAACTGACATCATATAACATAAATAAATCTCAAACAATTTGAAAATCATAGAATTCATATCGAAAGGTACCTATATTGCAAGAATTCGGTAGTTAAACTTTAATAGGAAAGAAACAGTTTATTACATTCCCCAAATGATCCCTATAAACAAAGAGTTCGGTTTATTATTTTTTTATATTATTAACAGTATCATTACAATTTTAATTACTATTAGTTTAATATAAATCAGTGAGTATTTACATGTGATAAAAGAACTCCAAAAGAAGTCAAACTACCCGAAAATTTAGTCATAAAGTGCACACTTCTGAAAAAATAACATTTGCTATAAGAAAATCAAATATATTTCACCTTAACATTAGACCATACATGGTATGCACTCTGTAGTATTAAATGTATAACATAGCAAACATAAAGTATATAGAAATGCTTCAGTCTGATTTATTGAAAATACTGAACTAGGTATAATTAATGAGTCATTCATATATAATGTAGAAACTGGCACATATCTCCATCAGTTGAAGTTGCTACACTGCATAAGTGGTAATAGTATTATTGATGGTAGAAAAATTATGACCGCAAAATGGGTATGATTGAAAAAAGGATTTATGAAGTAGGTTAAAAAACTTGTAAAAATCACAAAGAAACTTAGAATCCGAGGGAGGACAAAGATTAAATGCACCTGTACCATTGCTAACGATTCTGAGACATTTCATTTAGTCTCTAATCATTGACTACACCGCCCCGTCCAACAAGCAATAACTTCACGGACAGATATGATGTTTTGGTTTGACCGTTCCTAGCTTTCCTCAGAACTATATCTACACCAGCCATTACCATGCATCAATGTATATGATGATAATATGCTTTAATTAACTGCTACTGGTACAGTAAGTATACAAAATTTAAAACGATGATGAGAAGTTTGTCAGATGAAACTTATTAAAAAGTAACCTAGTGTACAAATAACTATAAAGAAACATTCTATCAAAAACTTTGGGGAAAGTTACCAATAGAATCTTAGTTCAAATGCAACCATAAAAATAGATATATTATTTCTTACATCCCAGGTCCAACCTTGGCATTGATACCTACATAATAATAATAGCGGATATTAACTTACCAATAGTATTTGGAGACTTTTTATCCTTAGCCATCTAGATATAGAAAAAAAAAGAATAGGGAGACAAAGTAAATATCTATGTGTTAAAAAAATAAATAAAACACTTATCATTTGACAGATTCCTGATTGACCTAACGCATCACCTTTATCTTCATTATGTCTGCACTATAGATCAATTTTTGTCATATTAAAATTCTTCTTGATTCATCTGCTGAGGTTTATCGAGCTATCGAACTCCAAAAAAAAATAGACGATTTATCATGACTTTTTTCACACAATTATGAATTAATCATACCAACATGTTTGGTTTTTTTCACATACATTCACTAAGTCATAATGTAACATACTTATTGACCATCCATAAACACAATCCGTACATATTTCCTAAAAAGGACGTACGGTATTATAGTCTCATAAACTTATTCCTCACGTACTATTGTACCATCAATGAAATAGTACATTTTTCTATCTGCTAATTTAGTATTCTTCGTATATCTTTCAGGTTAATTTATCTTTGAACACAGTCAATTTTTTGAACTAAATTCTTATATACTGAAGACAACCAGTTTTGGGGATGTTTTGATACAAGCCAAGGGAATCTAATGTTTTGATGTACACATAAAGTCGTAAACTTGATTACTTTTAATGAGGGTGTGTGAGCATAAATGTTAGTCACTTTCTTTATTCACCATATCTCTTTAGATTTCTTTTTCTGTCTGATTATAAATGTTGAATTGCGTTTAATAAAATTTAGTTATATTTGCCAATAAAGTTCACATGCATTTCTTTCGTCTCTTATCGTTTATCGAATGTTAAAAATTTACGTTCACCAATTACTTTCGTATTTAAATTTTATATCAGCATTGTTATTAATGATACTTGTCAACAGTGTACATAAGCAGTCGAATGGGACATATAATTTATTAACATCAACACTATTATACCTCGTTTTTATCATAGAGTAATTCGAAGAGACAATAAAAAATAACCATAGTAAAAATACAATAATTTCAATTTCAAGCATTAAATCCAAAGAAATTCCAATCTGTCTCCCAGAAATGAATAATTGTAACGGAATTTGATAATCTAAAGATGTTTGGTGTGCTTAGTGTTTAATCAAAGGCTAATATATTTAAATTGACAACAACAAAAAAATCGTTTTACACTACTGTAAAAATCAGGCAAAAGCAGCATTTAAAGACAAGTTTTAACTAATACAAGTGACAACATATGGATGGATCGACAATGCGGAAAAGGTATTGATGGTTGTCATGTAAACATTTAATGCTAAACTAATTTGCCTTGAACACATACTGAAGATAATACAAAAATGAGTTTGTTGACAAAACTTACATAACGATTGGGTTTAGTTGCTATCCTTTAACTTCTAGTTGTACGGTATGTGTTTGAAGAGGTATGGTGTTGCCTTTAGACCTCGGTGGGTCAGAAGAAAGGACATGCTTATCTATCTTAATGCTACTTTTTTCTGTTCGTTAGCCATAAGAGATGGTTTGTATAGGTCGTTGGAGGCAGTTCCCTTACTTTTTTGCTTCCCGATTATGGGATATTTTTTGATACGTTAATTGCACTGAGAATATAGACAAATTTAAGTGCGCTTAGGTGTTTAATGACTTGCGTGTGACGGGTGTATGCGCGGGTAAAATGAATATAGTTTCCGATTACCTTATAAGCTGATTGAGAAACGTGTTCAATCGGTTTTTGTCTATCCTCTTTACTGATTAACTAGAAGGGTGAAACTAATGTTGTGTCGAATACTAGTTTGGCTGTCGTACAACTTGTCTCCTTCAAGGAAAGCTAGTGGTAGGGGATCACTCCATTTTGTCGTATCAGACTGTGAAATTAGCGAGCTATTTAACTGGCGGTGTAATATTCCCACTGAACTATTCTATACACGGTAGACCATGGTAGTAAATTAATGGACTCCTAGGGGAAGGGAGACCTCATGAAACAATATCGATTGGAACTGGGATTCACAATCCGTAGCGATAGTGTAATTAACACCGAAGTTGAAAATCTATTCATCCAAGAACACAGAAGCAACGGCTTTGGAAAAGGTATAATTATAAGGACATACAATCCCACATCTGGTGAGGCATTCGATGTCTATAAACATATATGTGGGAGATTTGGATAGTTGTTATGTATTTGCTGAAGACGTTTAAAACTTATCCGGTTAGATAGTTGTGTGTCAGTAAATCTTACTTTGCTGGTAGTACAAGAAACTTCAAACACCTGATCTCAACATTTACTATTGCCCAAACGGAACGATCTGTTACAAAATTCACCGAGGCCCGAATGCAAACGTGTGATGGGGAATGGAGATGCTGCACATTTTCTCCGTTACTATGACACAAATAAGCGGTACCGGGTGGAACGCAAAGACAGAATCCCAAAATGGAGTAGGAATGGTCCTAAGGATTAAATCAGACTATTCAATACAGACTCAAATTTGGATCATCTAGCTGGAGCTTAGCCATGTTGCATTAATTGATGCTACTTTATTGAATAACTATGTCGGCTCCGCTTATAGATAATGCATCTGTAATTACGTTCGATAGATTTGATATCAGTGGTGAATTGATATGTTAAATCTAGTCATCTGATTACGCGATTTGAGTACTTATCAGATGAGGTAATAAACGAATACCACATATGTTTGAGGTCTGTTAGAATCGTGATCTTGCGACAAGTGGCCAAAATAAATGGACGATAGATCATGAATAAACACGTGAAAATGTGTTGCTGTTTTCGCGTCCCGAAAAGTAGTCTTCACTTAATGGGAGAAATTGAAATCCTCTTTATTCCTTCTGAGTAGGTTGGTTAGATGTCGTAGTAAGACTCTATATTTAAGTATAGAGTGCCGATAGAAACCCAACATACCCACAAAATGCCATAACTTCTTACTAGAATCTTGTTAGGAGTAGCTTAACATAGCGGCAACCTTCTCACGTAAAGATTAGATTTCGTATGAGTCAATGTGGTGTCCTAGAGAATCTAAGACAGGAACACAAAAAAATTTACTTAATGGAGTTGATGACTATCACATAAATTTGGAAACATCCAAATAAAGTCAGGAAGTACTTGAAATATTTGTTCGATAAGTAACTGGTGATTAAAATACCGTCAATTTAAAAAAAAGAACCAATTCCTTTGGTGGCCTTATTCGCAAATCTGTGAAAGTTTCGAGTCGCATTCTAAAGTCCAAACGGAAACCTCAGCAATTCAAGCAAATCAAAAGGTGCTATGATTAGTTTTTTTTTCAATATCCACCAATCTCATCGGAATTTAGTAGCAGGTTCATAATAAGTCAATTTTTGATCATCTCAGTTTATGTGAAAGGAATAGAATCCTTCAGTAATCAATACAGGGATTATTTCGACTAATATGCTATCTAAAATATTAGTATCAATAATTATCCGATGTTTATCTAAAACTCATAGAGAGAAAACCCGGAATAATCAGTTTGGTTTCAGACCAGATCGTGGACGAATTGGATTCGCTTCAAACTCTTTTGAAGTAGATATTTTTAAATCATACTATTAGACGTATAACTGAAAAATGTAACTAAAAATCTAAATTTCACTAATCAGCTATAAAACTTGTTTTTTTTGTTCTAATATCTGAAAATATTTTTGAAAACCAAAAAAAGCTATTATGATCAGCGTATATCACATGAAAAGTAACAATCCAACAAACAAAAATCACAAAAAGGAAGTTATAGAAATAATTCTTTCTATATAAAAAAGTGTAGGCATTTATATGATATAAACAACTAGAATGAACATTCAGGAAAACAAAGATACAGTGTGTATGCACACGGGCACACACACACAGATGATGTAATACATAGGATTCGGCAATGTAGAACAAAACATTAACACAAGACAAAAGAAATATTCTATAAACTAATAGAAAATTTCAGTTGTGTTACTATGATAAGATTCAATCTAGCAAAAACTTGTGTAGATATTTACACCTATATTATTATTTATTTATTTATTTTAACACATAAGTATAGGTACAGGGAGGCACCAAATACATATGCGCCACACACCTATTAGATATTTATAATCAAAAATTCATAGACATAAATTGAAAACAAAAGGTGACGATGATGTATCAGCATCATATCGCACGATTTACTTCATTTCATTAACAAATATAACCGGTAGAGAACAGAATGCTTAATCAAACGATAATTTTTCTCTGTAGAAAAATAATATCTTTGTTTGTGGACAAATTTATTTACAATAAAACTAAACAGCATAAAACGTTGACTAAGTCTAGAACAATGTTATTAGTCGGTAATATTACCTAATATGCTTTTACAATAAGTTGATCACTGAGTAGTGACCAATGTCATATGTGTCAAGTCTTTCTTAATTCAAATCGAATTCTATTGAACAAATTGCAATATAGCCACAAGCCTAAGTGAGTAGTAATCAACAGGAAACTCTTGACCTAAATTTCATACTATTTGATACGTGTCAGCAAGATATACTTTCAATCTACCCCGTGATCCATCAGCTGTAAATACATCTCATTCTTACAGGAGGTCAGTAGCTGTCCAGAGAGTTCAGTTGTAACATCTCTGACTTTGAAGCTGAGTGACATAGGATCGAATTAGTCAGCGAGTTTCAGTCCCTTCAAGATGACAGGTACACACTGCTGACGAGTGCCGAGTAGCACAAAACCTAGGTCCAGGGTTTCCTGTCAACTACCTCCAAACACCACCTTACCACTCTACTATTCATCATTCATATATCTACATTTTTTAATTCTGAATAGTAAGTGTAAGTGCATTGAAGTAGTTGTTCCAGATAATCTTTCAAGATAAATATATCGAAGTTGTTATATTTTAATACAGTCACACAAAAACAAATTGTTACTGTGAGTGTAACATTTGTAAAGAGAGAAGCGATATTCAATGATATCACTTTTTGATTTGTATTAATCAATGGACAAAGATGAATGAAACCAGTATCTTGTATCTATTGACATGACTTCTGACTGACTATATCTTCAGTTAGCCAATTAACATTCAAATAGTGAGGAAAGTTGATAAGACCGAGTATGAGAAGCAGAAAGACATTCTTATTGTGAACTTTTAGGAGCCTGTATGGTCTTTGGATAATGAAACCAGATGATTTAAGACGTCCTTAAAGATCATTATTGATAATAAACTTCCTCAGGATTTTCAATAACATCTATGCAGTCTTCTCGGTTACATCCTTCAAAGAGGATTTTTAAGTAAGTTCAACTTCATCTGGTATTATGGAAAATAATTTGATAATATAGTCACAAAAACCATTCTTATTTGGACAATTCAGCAATTAATCATAGTTTCTCAGATCAAATAATTTAAATTTTGTCTATTCGTTTATGAATGTCAATGTAATTTGCAAAAAAGCGATATCATCGAATGTCGCGTCTCTCTTTACAAATGTCCTACTTACAGAAACAATGTTTTCGACGTAATTACATTGAGGACAACTTCGATATTTGTATCCCGAAATATAAAATTTCGTATATGTGGAAGATGTCGAAAATTGCCAAACGAAGTACTGACCGAGATCTGAGATGATGATTTTCAATATTTGGGTTCATAAAATTAACTTTACTTTTTAAAAAACGAATCAAAGTTATAAAACAAAACAAGTAAGATTTGCATAAAATTATTGTATATGGCTTTTTAAATAAACACTAAATTTTAGTTGAACAGGTGGGTAGCTATCTAGATTCAGTAGATAAATAGATAATGTGTTAGGCGTTTGAAGCTAAAAGAGCTGGGTCCGAGTCCGGAAGTAAAAAATAACTCTTGGATCCAGGGACATCCAGCTAAAATGCACCAAATATGACGAAAGGACCATTTTAGATTCCACTGTTAGCCACATCCCATGTATTATAGGAAAACTTGTGACAATGGCTGCATAGAGGTAATTCGCATAGGATGCACATATGTTAACTTAAACTGATCAAAATCCAGTCAAAAATATCAACAAAGGTATCATCCATAAACCATTACAAATTGTATTATTGTGTGTGTGTGTATTACACGGCTTTATTTGAGAAAAGGATCCAAGGATATAACTACGTTGTGAACCTGAACGACAGAATCCCGACTAGTAGTAATGAATAGACAGTGATGAATCCATAAAACTTTGATCTATCCATATAGCCGATAGTGCTAGCCCGAATAAACAAGTGACAACATCGTTAACTGCGACAAAGCCGAACAAAGTTTAGGTTTATGAGACGATATAAGTTTATTTAAGGTTACTGATATCTTTAGTGAAAAGAGCACACACACTAGAGGCCCGTATATTCAGTTTTTATCAACCTATCTTAAATTATCTTAAGACTAATTCCATGCAACCTAATACGGTGTTAACTGACCAATTTAACATAGAATGAAACAAATAATAGATTTTGTGCAGTACTTAAAACTAGCAGGAAATATACCGGCAAGCCTGCAATCATCATACATTCAATAAAAGTAAAAAACTTACGAGTACAACATTTAAAAATACATTTTACACTCAAAAATTAAAACTTCTGAAATAATATAACTGAAGTCGAACATTGAACTGAAAACCTAAGGTTAACATATACAACACGGGGATTAAAAATGCTACAAATAATCAAAGATGTTTCCACTATTAAGAATTTTGAGGTTATGAAAAAGAAAAAAGCGATTGTTCCGTTTTGTTTGATTTCCATAATATTTTATCCCAAAAGATATCCATTCGTTAAACTACTTTATGTGAAAAAAAACTGATAATGTTAAATTAAACATATACAGTATATACTGTACAGCGATGATAATTCATAAAATAAATGTGTACAAATATAAACACATGTATTCGTTAACATCTTTAATATGTAAACGGATAATTAAAGTTTGTATGGGAAACATAAAAGCACTGTTACAAAGAAAAAAAAGTTGATAAAATTACACCAACTACTAATAATGACCGAAATAGTATTTGAAAAACAATTTTCACTTACTAAATATGATAAGCCAAATGGATCTATACCAAATGGATCGGAATCCTTGAATGGATCATTTGTACTCGACAAAGCAAATGGATCTTCAACAGATTCTATTATCATATAAAATAGATGAAATAAAAAGAATAAGAACTATATACCCAAAAGGAATAAATTTTGCTAGATATTAAAGAATATTTATAAATTCATTTTTATATTGATTGTTTAAATCTTCCAATTGATGTTTAAGACTGAAATTGATCAGTCTCTCGTTGGCATATAAGCATACTGTGCGGATTGCCTCGATATTGCCTTCAGTAGCAAGCATTGCGAGCAAAGATGGATAGTAGCTAGCAGTGGAGGTCGAGAAGCGCATTTTGTCCTATTTGGGACTCGTCGGTTGAATTTATCTCCATCCCAGAGTTGGTATTCACTTCGGCAATCGAACCCAGTACCGTTCGCTTCAAACGCAATCGTGTTATCCACTTAACTACTGTTTATAAAGTAAACAGCAACAAAGCACAGAACATCACAAAATCAACGATACACCCAATTCGAAGTTAAATTTCTATCTCTTAACATTTATCTTTTTTTTAATTTTTCATAAAATTTTCTATTACTTAGATCATGTGGAAAATTTGGGACTTAAAAGGAGGATTTTGATAATGTTGCGTTTCCCGCAAATCAGTGTATTACCAATTATGCTTCTTTCTTCTTCTTTTGAAACAACACTAACAATAGCAATAATTTTTTTCCGAACGAATCAGAAATTTTCTATAAGTGGTAGACAATTTGGTTTGCAAAAGAAAAATGCATTCGAAATAAATGTGGAGGCAGTTATAAAACAGTTATTATTAATATCTAGTCACATTCGATTGTAATCTCGAGTGATAATAGAGGTATGAGGGTGATTGAGTAGATTTAAACGAATTATCTCTGTACTTCTAGAGCTTTACCGTTGGAGACGGAAATTTGTGGGATAAAGTGAGATGTGATACATTTGTCGCCAATTTTCTCCAACCCCATACATTTGTTGTGGGAAGTTGATGACAAGTGAAGACAAGTATAAGTTAATAAATGACTTTTTCAGTTCACAAATGATGTCACTGTTAATAAATAATTTGAATAGGTTTAGCATTCAATAAGCAATAAATGAAAATAATTTTTTTCGAGATAAAATTCAAACCGCTGGATCGTTTTAAGTAAGCAAAACCTCAGAGTTATTATAAACACAAAATCAACGAAATTGTGATCAGATGTCACACATTTTCAAGATTATTATTTTTGTCATCTATCTACAGATTACTGCCGACGAGTAGATCACGTCCAATAGAATCTCATTTTCTAATTAAGATTGATTAAAATTCCTATTACATCTAATGGAAGTGAATCAGTAAGAGACTGTATACAAAAATAGCGCGATTGTAATAGACTAATACAGCAGAGTAGTTCACCATGTGATAACTCATGAAAACAAAACACTGATATAACCGATAAAAACTTTGCACTACAAAGAAAAAAAGTAATAACAATCCCCAAATACAGATTGATGTAATTGGCTTTGAGGTCTAGTGATACTACCCGGTTTCCAAAACCCGTGTGGATCGACCAGTGCTCGGATCTGCAACTTAGCGATCAACATTTGAACGTCTTATTCACTAAGGCAGTCTTGCTAGTATTATAACGAAATAACATATTAAATTAAATAGTTCATTAATGAAACAAGTAAATTCCCAGGTTGTTTAACAGAGAATACGACCAATTCCAGAATGCAACTAACATGCATAAATGAACACATACTCACACCTGTACGTATAACGAGTCATCATATATCTTAATAATTTAGCTGATAAGAGATAATGGTAAAACATTAGTAAATTAACATAAATTGTGGTTTGTTTACATTGGAATTTCTAATTGACTCAATCGGTTGGATAGAAAAAATTATCACATAAGTCATGGCCGCTCTGACATTCATAGACAATAGTTACACACATATATAGAAGTAGTACAAATGCATAAATGATATATATATATATATATATATATATATATATATATATATATCAAACCTTGGCTTCCAATTAGCTTTTATATCACCACCAATCTGAAAATAAGTAACAATAAAATCAATGGAACAAATATGTACTGGGAGACATAACAAGCATCCAAAATTTAGTCAAAATCTATGTTTTAGTTCTAAAGATGAGCAAACGTCAGTGTTGAACAAATTGTAGTTAATGAATTCACTTTTTAAACTTTTGAATTAGACACAGTGAATAATTTACAGCTACTTGTCCAGTGTTACGTACAAAATTGTACAATTAGGTAAACAGTGATTATATGTAACTGTACGTGAAAACTTATGAAAGGAGCAGAAATAAAAATCTTCCTTGAAGTATGTCACCGAATAAAACACATCGTCCACAATGTGTTCTATTCATCCACTATTCACATTCATTAGCTATGTCTGCATACAATAGAACCCGGTTTAATGCATTATTATCATCTGTACCTGGAATTTAAGAAAATAAAAACACTATCGGTCACTCTTTTAGTGATCGATTAGTATATATAACTCACCTTTATGAAACTCATTGGCTTTAGAAGATTTGAAAGGATCATTACTATCAAAAGGATCGTAAGGAAATGGAAATCCAAGTGAAGAATTTAGAAGACATCTTTCATTCGTCTTCCAATCACCACCCGATACAGGATTCATTGACATTAATGGAAGTGGTACAGAGTGAGCACCAGTTTGGCTTCGTGCCGTATCAAATGCTGAGAAAGTTGACATACCAGTAGTAAAAGAAGACGCATTATTATCATTTGGCCAATTTACACCATCAAGACCTGTATCGAAACTTCTTAAACTATCTTTTGCACTTTCATCAGAAAGCTAAAAAGAATGAAAGCCCAAATATAATTTTCATATAGCTAGCCAGTCAGTGTAGGACATGACACTAATATATATCAACCTAGGCTGTCATTATCACATTATAATGATGAGATAAAGTTAAAAAGGCGGATAGCATAGTAGTCATAGCAATAACAATATTATCAATAGTACGATAGAATAAACATAAGCAATATGGTTCAAAAAGGAGTAAATATGACAAATAAATGTACCAGACAAGTTTAAAACCAAAATTCAAAAGGAAGATAAAGAATAAACGGAAATATACTGATCGATTTCGAACAATGTCACTCACTACCAAAGATCTCCAAACATTAATCACGATCATTGAGTTGGTTCAAATCCGACAGTCTGGATTTACTCAATGAGATTCAGATTAATAATCGATAAACAATCAATTTAAATACAGGTAGAGGATTTTTGTTGCAAAAACCACAAGAGTTTGTGCAAAATATAAATATACGTTTTGAATCCCATTAGTTTAAAGGACCGATATGTTAGAAATGATTTAATAATAAACAGATCCAAAATAATTTAAATAACGAAATGACTTTAAGAGAGCGAATTCAATTCAGTATAATTACAAATTATTGCTGATGATGGATAGTCGTACTAATGCCTAGAAAGTATACTCAACAAGATAATCCTGAGTACCTTGGATTCATGACTAAAAGAACCACACAAAAATAAAGTATTTTGAAGCAGTAGTGTAAATATTCAATAAAATGTTAACGGTGAACAGATAAGTAAAGACGATGTGAGCAATGAGAACGGGTAAACAATCGTTCAATTAGGCGAAAACACAGATATATAGACGAAGAATTTTTTTCAATAAATTCTTACCATGTTTTAGAACTATATATCTAAATAATCTAAAACGTGTCGAGTTATAAGGTGAAATAAATCGTTTAAAAATCATAGCATGTAAACCTAGTCACATTTTGGATTAATAATTTGGATATATAACTGTAAAACCTGAACAGAATTTATTAGAAAGAATATTCTTCGTTTATACATTTGTGCTTTAATATGATGGGACTTTTTCAACAATTAGGCAAACTTAGATTAATTAAAAGCGTAGAATATTAATTTATGCTAGAATGTTGAACTTATTAAACGAAAACATAAAATGATAAAAATCATTAATTAATTAGTCAACTAACCAGCGATTTAACCCTTGCTTCATCTGGTTCTTTGATATTTTCATCACCATTTAATAAGCCATTATATTGTTCAAGCACTTCTAACAATTGACCACGAGTAGATTCTAATGTTTCAAGTTTAATGTTAGCCTAAGAATTAGAAAACAAAAACTATCGCTAACAATAGGTCAGTAAAATTTAAACGAAAAAATCAAGCAAGTGTACTGATAAACAAGTTTCATGTAAGACTGACATCTAGTAGCAACATCATGCTGGTAATCATGAGGTCTAGTAATGTGTGCTTAACAGGTTTAATCGTATTAAGACGCCAGTTTTTGTGACTTGAACAAACCACTGACTTCTACTTGCTAACACTCACAGAATTAATAAAAGCAGAGAGATGGTTAGTTTGCAACAAATGTATAGAACTAGTGTCGATCAAACACAATAGACAATCTATACTGTTTTTTTCATTACCTAACTGAAATACAAAAAAAGTCAGATGTAACAGTGTGACTTACTTGATCTACACGAGACTGGGCTAAACGGTTTTCCTTTTCAATTTGTTCTAAACGGCGTTGATTTTCAATTATTTTATCTTGTAACATCGCTTCTTCTCGTATTAATTCATTCAACTCATTACGTAAACAAGCTATTTCTTCTTTTTGACTCTAAAATAATAATCGATGATTAAAAATAATACTGAATAATATACTAGGATACAGGATATTCAAATATCAAGACGCATTCGACCATCACCAGTGGAAACACTATGTCAGTTGTGCCGAATTCCGATTATATGTGTTCTTACATAGTGCATATCACAACTAAGTACATGTTGCTACCTTAAAACATTTGGTTTATGTAACAGAAGTTGATCAATATGACTACAAATCATTTTCCCTAGTAAAAATTTATACGAGTGTACATAAGTTATCAAATGTCTCCGCTTTCTTTAGATGTTATTGATGCTAACTGCTCATAGAGAATTGATGAAATATCATTTATGAACAACAACTTTCCGAATGTTTCCTGATCTTCCGGCTCACCTATAAGCTTTTCAATCAACTATATTCACGGACATCCACAACAAAAGATATTTACCGACTATAAGAATAAGCAGAAAATTTTCAGTTTTTTGATTTCTTTACAATACCTTTTATGTAGACTATATATATACTCCAATAACCGATTGGTCACACAAAATACTGCTAATACATCCCACTTTCAACTTGCTCGTCAGAATTTATAAACGAGTTGAAAGGTTAGAAAAATAATTAACGAAACTGAAGGGTGATAAGACAACATAAAATGTTTTAAAACATCACAAATTAAAAAACATACTTTCGTTGAGGCTTGTTGACAGTTGATTTTAATACGCATTTCTTCAACTTTTTGACGCTCATTCACGACATGACTTTTGATTTCATTAAGCACATTTTCTAATGTATCTTTTTCACGACTATAATCGCCTAGTCGACGTTCGGCTTCTACACGTTGATTAGCTAGATTACGGATTGTATGATTAAGGGTATCAATTGTACGCTGTTTTGCAGTGGCTTCTGATGCTCGACGTTGAGAATCTTTGGCCATAGAAACATAATCAGATTCTACTGCAGATTTTTCACTGAAAATTTTTATTAAAAAATTAAAACGAAACGTCAATAAAGGGTTTATTAACCATGATTTCTCAGTGCACATAAACCTCAGACATACATACCTTTAATAACCTTTAAGAAAAAGAAACAGTATACCAGTGGTCAAAAAAGTAACATAGCTCCACACATCTTTATTATCCAAGCTTCATACTATACATCAGGTGACGAAGCTAACGATAATTCATGATAAGACAACTTAATTATGGGGACAACAACTTTCCTTTAACACAGTTCACATACTGTATCACTTCACTGACAATCGAAAAGCTTTTCGAATTTCAGTAATGTTTCAGGGCAAATACTTAGTTTTCGTGTATATGACAAGCGCGAAGTTTTTTCGAGTATTTCAAATGAGTATAAAACAATTTACTTACCTGTTATTTTTTATTTTACTAAATACAAAATTCCGCTACTCCGCCCAGTAACCACCAAACAACAAACCCTTTAGTCAAACTACAACTAAAAACGCTCTTTTTTATTTGCAAAATATTCACCTTATTTTCAAGCGTTTTATATTCACATGTTTTGAATTTGTGTGCATATATTATTTGCCCGGATCTGTCAACCCTAACTTCTGTCAATAAACTGATAGTCTGTTGCAATAGTCCGTGTTAGGAGAGAAAGAAGAAGTGGAGTATAAAGGTATTCTAATTCGAGCTACATTTTACCGCCGTCTACTTCATTACACATCAGGTTTGTTAAAACTAAGGAATTTTACTTTAAATGAAATCCCTTGACCAATAGGTCTACAGATAGAATCCCCATAACATAGATGATGATAACTACTTAGTAGCTTATACAAATAACGACCAAATTATTAAAAATATTCACTAAAACCCACCAGGGTAATTCTAGTTGGTGCACTCGGTTTGATGGTCAACACAAACTAAATACTTTATCAATAACAAATACAAAACGATTATTGAACAAGAAAAACCTATGCTACAAAGAGTGAAGGCAATAATAATAACATACCGGCTTAATGCTTCTATTTCTACAATTAGTTTGTTAGATTCTTCATAAATAGACGGATCTGGAGGAATAGGGCGCAAACTTGGTGGAAGTAAAGCGGGTGGAAGTACATTAGGAAGGGTACGATTAGATGAGCCCGCAGATAACTGTTCCGTTGCCAAATGCATGGCCACTGTAAACTGTTCACTGTAAATACAAATAAAATTATTATAATACAAAATACAACTCAAATTCTACTTTAAAATAAAATGGACAAAATGACTAAAAATTTACAATTAATGGTGCGATAGTGTTCGATATTTACAACCATGGATCCTAAAGCCTGGTAAGATAATGAAAACATAGTTATTACGCCTAAGAAGCTACAGTTCATATAGTAAAAATAAAGATATAATATACATGCAGTAATATACAGCTAAAAACAATTTGACGGATACATGTATTAATTAATGTACATTACGTGGTACAAGTTTATGTTTTCGGGTTTGAACCCGTGTTTTTATGAGGATTAGTGATACAATCCAGTCGCCTGAACAGAGTTACAACCTAGTAATTGGGAATCGATTGTTTTCGACCATTAAATAAGAGTTCTTGTGTATGCACATATATGTATATAAGAGTATATTTTAAAAATCATCTAATACTGGATTTAAAAAGGACACTGTCAAAGAATTAACAGAGAAATATTCAGACATTTAGATATGTAGCGAAGTATAATTATAGAAACTAATCATAGGAGTCAAGTGAAATACAGCATCATAAAGAACTGTAATAGCAACCGGAAAATCGATTGTACAAAGTGGTTATCATAAATAAGAATCTGTGGAAATTATCATATTTATTTATCAGTGAAGACAAATAAAGTATCGCAGACAATGTAGAAATGTTAATTGAAGTGAAAGGCATTTACCTGTTTAGCAAACCAGTATTCTGTATATCAACCAGCTCCCATATATGAGCGAGAATATCTTGAGGTAAACCGGATCGCATCAGAATATCTCTCACTTCAGGGCCTGAAACTAACCCATCAGCATCCATATCTAAGGCAGCAAAAACTCTCAAATTTTTTGCATGTTCGTCTGCTGAAATAGCCCATTCTGGGAAATTATACGACTGAAGATAAGGTTGATGACCAGACAGAGCCCAAACAGTGGGAGTTGTATGAGTTGACTGTGTAGTTAATGTTTCACCGGTTGGAAAAGCCTAATTGATTCAAATGTTTGCAGTAAAAAACAGTAATATTATCTAAATTAGATTGTATATTTTTTCTGAAGGTCAACCATATGTTCATTTGCTAGTAATGTAAAAAAATATTTTATAATTATTGATTTCAGCCCGAGCTTTAGGAATTACTTATGAGAGTAATAACACACCTAACGACTAGGTACGTTTTGAAACAGTTAGTCATACCAAAACGAGTAGAAATTCAGGTATAATTACGTTACAATGAGAATAAAGATTCGCTGAATAAATGAATCGGTGGGGGAGCAAATGTGTACTTGATGAAGTTATCACAATTAAAACTACTATTATAATGCATAGAACCATTAATAATAATAATAATAATAATAATAATAATAATAATAATAATAATAATAATAAAACACTAGAATACCTACGGAGAGCCAAGTTATTTCGAACTTTTGAATGATTTTGATACGATGCCCGGGCCTAAAACTGATGTCCTATTTGATTGAAGAATGAGATCTACGAGCTAATTCCTTTTCATCACCTTTGATATTTTATTATGTTTTTTCTGTTTTTATATTCTGTAAAAAAGCGTTTTATTTTATTACATAAAAAATCTCGTCTGACCAGTGGTGTTGTCTTTGATTAAAAATAGCTCGAGGGCCTAAACCAATAATCAGTTCTTATAAGCAGCTATAACGCGGTACACTTAGTGTCACTGATTGCCATCTATCGATTAGCATTTTAACTAGAAGCCGATAATTTCGTACCACTGATCATTTAAAACCTCTCCCATGCAGGTGCAGACTGATGACCAATGACTTTACAGATTTATATTCATGTTTCCCTTTATAGACAGGTTTATTTTTGCTTTAACAGAAAATAAATATTGCACATATACGAAATACACTGAGTATAGCCCCGAATTCCCTGGTACGACCGAGGGTGGGGAGTCAGCTCTCCCTCTCGGTATGCTCTCACACATCCACGCGTATACGGCCACTACCAGGCAATTCCTAGAGACTGACTTCTAGCGGCAGTCTTGTTTACTAAATTGAGAGGTAGAAAAGTGAATGTTCGGCGCCTTAAGTCAGTCAGTAACAACGTGGAACTTCGTACGTACGTACATCAGTTCGAGTTGCCATACCACATTAGCACAGAGATTCAGTTATCGATTCAAATCCCATAGTGGTAGAGGTAGTGAAAGTATAAGTAGAGATAGGGGACATTAAGGTTTGATGATGTTATTAAAGGAGTATAGTCCAGTGGAATAAATTGGGAAAAAAAATAAAGGACATCAAGAATTCAGAAGATTAGAGTTTGAGAGAACACAAAGAGTGGATGCACCTGCGCCATTGCAAACGATTTTGAGCCATGTCATTCAAGGTCTCTAACCATCGGTTGCTATCGTCTCGCGGTCCATAACCAGGTAGTCTACATCTACCAACATGGCTCAGTCCACTTGTCAGTGACTTCATGGATTTGTGACATGTTTTGGTCTGGCCGCCCCTAGATTTCTTACAACCTATTCCTACACCATAAAACATCGCACGTCGTGGCAGTCGGTGGTCTGGCATGCGCAACACATGTCCCAGCCATCTCAACTGATGAAGTTTCACTACTTCATCAATTGAATTGCCATCCTTACCTAGTACCCGTTTTCTAACAACTGAGTTGCTTACTCGGTGGTCCCAGGATATACGAGCAATGTTTCGAAGACACCTATGATCAAATACTAGTAACCTACGAATATCCTCTACTCTTAGTGGCCATGTTTCACTGCCATAAAGTAGGACGAAACGAACTGCTGCGCAGTAAACTCGTCCTTTGGTTACTAGACGGATATCTCGCCTACGCCACAAATGACGCAAGTTGGAAAAACCTAGTCGAGCCTTCTGTATCCGTGCTGAGATTTCATCACACACCAGACCACAAGGGCTGATGTGACGACTTCCAAGAAAAATGAAGCGGTCGACACGCTCAACTACTTCACTCCCTATCACTAGTTCGGGTGTCGACGCAACCCAATCCTGAGGCAACATTTTGCATTTCGAGGGAGAAAATCGCATGCCGAACATGCTTGCATTGTTGCTTAGAATGGTCAGCAGACTCTGCATTCTGTCAGCGTCTTCACTAAATAGAAATATATCATCGGCATATTCTAAGTCAACAAGTGGATCTCCCGGTAGAAGCTCAACTCCTTGAAATTTAGATGAGGAAAGTGTCATCTCCAAAAGGACGTCAACGACAAAGTTAAACAAGAATGGAGTGGACAGCCCTGACGAACACCACTTGAGGTAATCAATTCTGATGACAGTTCACCATAAGCTCTCACTCGACCAGTTGTGTTCGAGTAGAGAGCCTTTATAAGGTTGATGTATTTCTTTGGTACTCCTTTCAGTGACAGACACTGCCATAGAACCTCACGATCAACTAAGTCAAATGCCGCCTTAAGGTCGAGAAATACTACTATTGTGGGGCGTCTGAATGTGTGTCTATGTTCTAGGACCTGACGTAGTATGAATATTTGATCTATACAACCACGTCCAGGTCGAAATCCAGCCCGGTTTTCTCTAGTCTGCTCTACACGAGCTTTGGTTAGACGTCGAAGTATTATTGAATCTAATATTTTAGACACTATATTAGTCAAACTAATTCCTCTGTGAATGTCACAGGAGGACTTTTGTCCTTTCTTATAGACTGGCACAATCAGTGATTGAGACCAGTCAGATGGGATTACGTCCAGTTCCCAGATTCTACCTAAGACCTCAGTCAATCTCACTGCTAATACTTGACCGCCATCCTTAAAAATCTCAGGGGTAAACCTGTCAGGGCCTGCTGCTCTCCCACGCTTCAGATTTCCTATAGCTTTTTCAACTTCGTAGAGAGTCGGAGGACTTACATTAACTTGCCATTCAGGTAGACTGGAGATCGTGGGAAACCGAAGTGTGGCTGAAGGCCAGTTGAACTGATCCCTAAAGTGTTCTGCCCATTGATCCAATCTCCTGGATTGAGAATGAATAATATGTCCATCTTTTTCTGAGATAGTTTCGTTAACAGTTGGGTTCCTAATACCGGTTTCCTTAACAAGTCTGAACAGTTGTCTGCTGTTACCTATTGCCGCTGCCTTTTCCATCTCTCTTGCTTTCGCTACCCACCACTGTTCACGATCTTTGCGTAGGCTTCTAGTCAGCTTACGCTTAAGCTGACACCGCTGTTCTTCATGTTCAGAGCCAGATGGAATGAGTTTACGAGCATCTATCAGTGCGGTAGATGCTGCTGAGATCCAGTGTTTCTCCCTAACCTCATGGTTTACCGTACTTGCAGACATCACTGATGTTTCTACAGCTTTTCGGATGTCATTCCACGCTGCCTCGGGGTGGGTGTCACTTACATGGCTGTCTAACTGTTTTTCTAGATGTTCCTGAAGTATACTCTTAGCTTGACTATCATTAAGTAGGACCCTAGGGGGTTTCTTTGCACCATCTTTCCTACGTCCAGTAAGACGTAGACAAACACACGCCCGCACCAGAGCATGATCTGAGTCTAAGCATGTGCTCCAGAATGAGCGACAGTCTTCCATCGAGCCTCTCCATCGGTGGCTGATAGCGATGTGATCTATTTGGGTCCAACGTTGGGACGAATTAGGGGGCCTCCATGTTAAAAGATGTTTTTCCTTATGCTTAAAGTTAGCGTTTGCAAGAATCAGGCGGTTATCTGAGTATAGCTGCAACAGACGGTCGCCGTTATCTGTTCTTTGAGCTGCGACACTATAAGATCCACCCAGGTGTCTTTCCCTTTCGCTTAGTTTACCTACTTGAGCATTAAAGTCACCAGCCACTATTACTACATCTGAACGCCTAGCTTTTCGGAGAAGAACGGAGAGCTTTCTGTAAAACTCATCTTTTACATCCTCTGAGCTGCAGTCAGTGGGAGAGTAGGCAGAAACGATGAAGAGGCAACGGTGAGTGTCTTTATCTTTCCGAATCCTTACTGTTCCGTTTAGTCGGACAGCGCAAAAACGACTGTCTACTGGGATCCAGTCTAAGAGAGCTAGTTCTGCCCTAGGACTCAATGCTATACCTACGCCAGCGAGGCCACGGGAAGTAGCATCAGGGCTTCTACATACACGAAGCGTAAATCGAGTTGGTTCGTTACTTTGACATGGCGCGGTCAAATGAATGACACTACTAGGATCCTGTGTGCGCGTTTCGGAGACGCAGCACACATCGATGGAGCAAGATTCTAAAGTCTTAGCTAAGGAAGCCTGTTGTCCTATTTGGCACAGTGTTCGGACGTTGAAAGCTCCTACGTGTAGTTTGGAGCGTGGTTTCGGGAGACCAGGAATAACATTCCGCGTACTCGAATCGTTCGCACTAGCGTGGCGAAGTGATAAAGGGACGTAAGAAAGATTAGTCGTGGAGATAAGAGAGTTATTAGGAGGTGTAGGAAGGATTTGAATGTAAACAACTCGGTCTCGTGTGCTGTTACGGGTATGAGGGCTGATATCACTTCCCGGTTGCCCACAACGTGGAAGGGTATTTCTTGAGGAACCTGAAAAGGAAATCGGATTAGTGTTGGTCTTAGCGACCTGAGTGCGTGACCGCAGAGCCCAAGGGACAACTGCTTGAGGTCGGTCGCGCACGGCCTTTTTGTGGGAGGTTTTTAATGTGTTGGCTCCGTTCTTCAAATAGCCTTACCGCCGGAGACGGAAATCCGTGGGGTAAGGTGAGGTGTGACATTTTTAGGGTCAACCTTTTCTAACCCCTTCCTTCCTTGTGAGAAGGCAGCATCGCTGCAGATGCTGGTTGTCCGAGGGAAACACCTTACTGCTGTCACACCTCTGTACAGTCAGCAGTACGACTTCGCCCTCAGACCTTGAGTTGCTGCTTTTAGCCTTACCGTTCTCCAATCGACCTGCCTGGCATGGTAGAACCTGCAGGAACATGTGTTCCAGCCAATATAGCTCGGTTGGGTCATCACGATAGGCAAGCCCGACCACCACGTCAAGGTAGCAGCTACGGTCGGGTCGGCGCCTTAACCAGGTTGGTGGATAAGGAGGGTTCACTTAAAGGGGTTGGAAAACCCTGATTCCATATAGGCTGAAGGATCTTAAAGGAACAAATGGTGTATGAACCGATCGTTGGTCACTGACTACCATGGGAGTGCATCTATTTACGTTGCTCCATTGCCTTGTGGATCATACCTGTAAGTCGAAGGCTCTGGGTGTGGCTCCCTAAGAAAACCACCTGCTTCGATCTGAGCACCCGAGCAGTATCATAACCCATACACAAATCAAGTGACTTGTGTGGCGCATATGTGTTCGGTGCCCCTTTGTACCAATATCTATGTGTTCAAATGATTAAATAAAATAAACACTAAGTATACAATCTCAGTAACTGATCGACACAACTTAATTAATAACAAACATCCAACTTTAGGAATCTAATTGCAGACTAGCGGTTCCTTTAAGCAATTGGGTTTCAAACGATTGCAATTGTTCCCAACTTCTAAAATTAAAAGACTATTTAATAGACCACTGGTCAAAATAAAGACCAGTACTTAGTTCCAACAATTATTTTGTGAATAAGGAGATAAATAGTTACATATCCACTCTGGTACTTTACGATGATTAGTTTATTGTTTATCGAGAAGTAACTGATAGTCTTAACTCTGTTTATTCTTCAAATGTCAAGTAAAAATACGGAGAAATCGATTTCTCAGCATTAGATAAACTGAATGTCAGATGTGAGCTAAATTTTCTTCGATCATCCTAATCTAACCACGATATAGACTCAAGGAAACAGTTCTCGTTGACAGGTTAGAAGTAAGACTCGAGGCGCCCAAACACTGTGTTCGACATAAACACTATTAACAACAGTTTGGAAAAAATAAACCACCGTGAATGAAATTAGATTGTCCGATTGTCCGATAAACTAAACAACTCATATATCAAATAAACTAATCACTCAATTTCATTCAGATTTCGAACTTGTCACTAGAACCTTTTTCTAACAGCCACTAACATAAAAATGACGAATTTCTTTGAGTTTAAGCAGTTTGACGTCATCACTGTTAGCATGACAGCGTCCTGACTATTACAGGTACTGACCAGACTCAAATCGAAATACACTGACTGATCCATTCTGAACCAATTAGTACTAGTGGTTGAATCGCGATGGTATATTCTTACGTGAATTATATAATATAGTCTAAAGTTTCTAATACTGTATGTTTGCTGTTCATGTTTATTGGAATTTGCATCGTATCTTCTCACATGGTGTTGATTTGGAAGGAGTTAAGGAAACCATCGTGGTCAGGAAACACTAGACAGTAAAAGAATACAACAGCTAAATCAGACAATAGTCTAGGCAATTTGTAGAAATGTGAACTGCATTTACTGCACTATTTTACGTACGGAATTATTAAAGCGACGTTTTAAAGTACTACAAGATCAGTTTGCCTTATGCTAGTAAAATCAGAGACATTTAAATGAGTAAAATCCAAAAAGGATCAACTAATATTTATGATGAAACCATTAAGCTGGATCAATAATAAAGACTGAAATATTTTTTTACTCACGGATACAAGCGCCGATAAATATCCAGTACTCTGCCTTGGATTTAAATCTGATGTAGACTGCACAGGGACTAGTGCCAAATTAAAATCAGCATCACTAGTAATAGGCGGTAAACACAACATGGAATTATTAATAGACGTAGAGTTTGAAAAATAATGTTCTTTGTCAGGAGGAACTAAATTCTTTGGCAATTTGTCCGGTAATATTTTACCTTCCAGTGATCGATGGACCAAATGCATAGCCTACAATCAAAATCCTTCTAAATATTTATAGAATTAAAAAAAGCTGTATTATCCTAAACACAAATGAACAGAAATAATAGTGTATAAAAACTTAGGATGTATGGAGTAAGGTTTCTGTGTCCTGACAACCTGATAGAAATTTGAACTCGTTTCGATACTCAGTGTGTAGTGAACAAGAATACGAGTGACACAATCGAATGTATTTGAGCACAAAATTACAGAGCATCTCAAGAAAATCTGAGAACCATATAATAAATCGTTAATCTGCAAAATATCAATCCAACACCTCAAACTTGACCGTTCGTGTCGTAAACATCAATCCATTGTCTCAGATTTGATTGTTCATCCGTTTTCATACCAATTGCATTCCGTTCCCGTTCTTTCCTCATCGATCTGCTGAAATACATTCTATGCCAGACCACCGTTATATACTACTTATATAAATAAAAGTAACCCACACAAGTGTATTTTGACATGAATATTTCAAGCTTATGGAGAACTGTTACCAAAATTGATTATTTCAAATGGCGTTCCCCAGAGTTGTCCGATTTCCTCATCTTTAACTCTGTCAAACAGAGACTTCTAGAAATAACACTTTCATCTTCCACAAGGAGATTCACTTGTTGACTTAGAATATGTAGATGATATACTGCTATTCAGTGAAGGCCGCGTTAAGCAACAATGCAAGTATGTTTGGAATGCGATTCTCTCACTCCAAATGAAAAATATTGCTTCGGAATCGGCCTGTGTCGGCGCCTGAATCAATGATAGGGAGTGAAGTAGTTGGACGTACCGACCACTTCACTTATCTTAGAAGCCTCATTAGTCCTGGTGCTCTGGTATCTAAAGAAATTTCAACACAGACTCAGAAAGTTCGATCGGCATTTGTCAACTTGCTTCACTTGTGGCGTAGGAGAGATATCCATCTACCAACAAAAGACGAGTTTACTGTGCACCAGTTCGCCCCGTTTCATTTTATGGATGTGAAGCATGCCCATTAAGGATAGAGAATATTCGCAAATTACTAGTATTCAACCATATTTGTCTTCGAAGCACTGTTCGTGTTTTGAGATCATAAAATAAACAATGCCAGGGTTAGACATAGAGTACAAATTGAAAATGTTGATTTGGTTGGTGGGGTAACGAATGCGCATCAACTGAGGTGGTTGGGACATGTGTTACATATACCCAGCTACTGCCTACCTGGACGGGTGATGTTGTTTGATGTAAGAGTGAGCTGAAAGAATCCGAGGAACAGTCAAACCAAAACATCGCATCACTCCATGAAGTCACTGAGAATTGGACTGATTCGTGTTAACATGTATAGAATACCTGGTTGAGGCCCACGTGATTTTCGTAACCAGTGGTTAGAGACTTAGAATGATATGGCTCAAAATCATTTGTAATGATACAGGTGCATAAATTCTTAGTCTTCCCCCAGATTCTAAGCTTCAGAATGCCTTATAATCTTTTTCAATTCACTAATTTATATTTTCTCGAACCGTATCTTCTATGCATAATCTTTTCTATTACCATTGATACTGTTACTACCTACGTTATTCCGGGATTTGGCCTGATAATTTCATCTCGCTGTGCTGATGGGATATAGGAACTTGAACCAATGTATATACTTTCTAGGTTCTACGTTGCGACTGATTGACTTATGTGACTAAAACTAAATAACTGGAATTGAGGTATGAACAACACAGACTGTATTGATACACAATATAGTAGAATATCAGAGAGACAACTGAATTAATAAAGATTTAAACTGACAAATAATAAATGATCTGGAACATATCATATGAATAAGAACTGCATTTATTTGAGTCAATTACAAACTGATTGACACAGAAGGGTGAAGGTAAGAGAATGAAATACAGTTAATTACCGTCCACAGACAATAAGATTAGCTACTTATGCGTCAACTTAAGCCGATATTCATTTATATCAGGTTCTTACATTGTTTATGACTGGATGGTTAATGATTAGGTTCACATACTTTTATCTAGATGTTATTTAAACAACCTGACAAGTATTTAATACACAATTGTCTGACTAAAAAAATTAATTCTACTGATGCGAATTAAATCGGTCAACTTTGCAGCAAATGCTGTGTTAAATGATTGGAGGAAAATTAAGAGTATATAACTATGTAACACATATCAGGAAGTCTCAGCTTTCTGAGAAGGCTTGCACCAAACAAGTGACTTCATAAGCGGAAACCATATGTTGCTTTAAGGGCTCCCGGGATCCTTTCAAACAATCCTATGCTGGGGAAGACGAACCCACTGAAATAAGTAATGGCACGAGTAAAACACACCGGGGCGATAAAACTGATGACAATAAGTAACCAACCAGTAGGGTTATTTGATGAGAACTAAGACCTATAAGTGTTATTACACACTTCTCTACCGTAAAAAAATATTAGACATAGTGGCACTAACTAATAATAATCAGTGGAATTTTGACGAGAATCATAAAATAACCACTCAGCATTAAAATTATACTGAAATTTAGTAAAACGATTATAGGCAGATATCACTTTGAACTTACAATAATGAACTCGCTCTGATCTAGACTACCATCATTATCAATATCTGAAAGGTCCCATATTTTTCCAAGAGTTTCAACTGGTAACTGAAACTTTAAAAATACCTGGGAAAAAACGAACGGTCAAATCAGGAACTATATATGGCATATTGATGACAAAAAGTTTAGTCACGGGTCTCAATAAGTTTATTCTTTTGTGTATTCGACGGTGTATAAATGAAACAGCATAAAAACATATCAACTGGTCTCAGTTAATCACTATCGTTATTTCATTGATTGTAGCCAGTTGTAGTTCAGAAACATCTGTTTAATTTAGAATAGCCAAATAATTAAGTAACTTTAGTTTAGAATGGATTTTTAATATCATAAAACTTTAAACGTTAAAAGTTTATGGCACTAGGATAAGAAATATGCACACTATCCACACACACTCTACTTTTACGAAAGTTTAGTATTCCTTTTTAGGTAATGAACCTATGGAGACTGAATTAACTAGTTTAACTATACTACCTAATCGTTGATGGACTAATGCCCATTTGAAAGGAAATTACTGAAACTAAAGAAGTTCGATGTCTTGTGGAAGTATTAGATACAATAACAGCGATTCTTGCAACTGCGAAAGAAGTTTTAAATCTTTGAGTACAGACCGACTTGAGCAAACCATTGTATTTTCAAGATGATGCGTAAATGTTTTAAGTGGATATCACTGATAATTGATACTTGATTATAAATGAAATGTGGAACAAACTAGCAGTTCCACAAGAAGTACTAATTCATGTACCAGACTATGATTTAAATCCGTTACGCAACAGCTGGGGATGATAGCTAGTGACTGAAACTAAATTATATGAATGGTGTTCAAACTCCTGTCTTCGACATCGTGAGTGAGTCCACAGGTGCCGGAGTATTTGCCACTTTAATTTAAAAATGAATTCACGCAGATAAATGCAAAGAAATAGAGTCAGTATCGTTCAGAGAAAAAAGGATTACGTCCAAAAATAACAGAATAGCTATTCTTAAAGCACTGTAGATGTTCCAACCAATTCAATAGATGGTAGTTTCTCACCGTTTGAATATTTGAATACAATTACAGCTTCCTTAGAACTGTAATCAATATAATAAACAACAATTTCACTAGGCTAAGAAATTTCGCTCGATAGAACTACATTCTTCTAAACTAATGGTAGTCAGCAAACAAAATTCCACAAACCTCTCTAATTTTTTCCCCAGATAATTTCCCATAGGTTGGTTGAAGTTGATCGAAAATCGTTCTATACCTATACGCATCAGGAACAGAGATCTCATAAGCCATCTGTGAAGTCTAAGAATATCACCTGAATTAAACAAAAAATAACGTTTAGCATTAGTTTAAATAATACGAAAACAATATGAGATAATTATTTTTCCTTAAAGCCACAGCACATATACGAGGCGAAATTATAATTTATGGACGATCTAATCAGGTATAAGATAACAGGTCTCAAATTTTGGCATGAAATTTATTCATCGAATTGGCAAGATAGAGTTTTGGCATTATAGTTTATGTCGTTTAGTGATAAAACCCCAAATATTATTCCTAACCTTGAACGTCAACTGTAAAGAAGAATTAGAAGTCCTCACACAGGTTCATAACCTTCATTTGGCCCTAGTTATTAGGTGGAGACACTCAAGGTCACATGAGCATCGCTCAAAAGTCGTCTCTAAACCATAGTTTCGCCAAAACGGATAGAGCTAATAAATATAAGTAACTAATGGTCAGATTTTCTGCTCTTTTGTGTTAAAAGTTGTATTGCTGCAAACCAAAAATCCTTTAAAAACGGTTACGGATTTTACCTGAAACTTGCAAGTGATCCAACCAAAACAGTAATATTCTGTGGCTCCGAACTAACAAAGTAGACTGAACGCTTTCATACAAATAGTTTTAATGAAAACGTAAAGTCATTGGAGTCACACACGGTTAAAAGGACTTGTTAAACAGGAGAAAATATATATAACTGGTGTTCTAATTTCTACATTCAGTGGTTGATGTACCAAATAACGTTAAATCATGTCAGCCAACAATGTGCAACGCATTCCCAACTAACTTCATTTCGTCTTAAACTTTTGTCATTCCAAAGAATTAAAGAATGCGATTCCAACTAATTGAAACGCTGTTAGAATTGTTGTTCCCGATTTTTCAGTTGAAGACTAAAAAAGGATTCGACAACTAATATCAATAATAGCCTAAAAACAATCATTAGTAAGCAGGATATTGATTAGAAATCACTCATTAACAACATGGAAAATCCTACATTAGGAATAAAAGTGGTTTAAAATGCAAATTAGTATGGACGACCCTGGTATTTAATTAGCTACCACCATAAGTGCGCACCAGAGTGAGTCATGTAAGCTGAACATAAACACTCACGCTACATGAATATTGAGGTTTCCATTAGGATACTAAGAAAACACATGCATGGGCTGAAAATTATACCAAACAGAAAAAAAGTAGCAGCAGTTAAACGTTTTGAGCATTTTCAGTTACACCTCCTGTAGCCGATATTTTCAACCTTATCTCCGATGAGTGTATATAGCCTATAAAACCTGTTATAGATTTCGACCTCAAAAAGATGAAAAATGAAATCTATTATAATTTCTCGGAAGCTTATAAATAAGTTGTCACCGAAACTTGGAGGTGACTGTTGCCTTAGAATAATACAAAAATTATGACAGTTGGGCCTAAGGAGCATGAGTAAAGATGCTTATACCTCGCTAATCACTACCAAGAATCTTAATAAAGAAAACTAGACAGCGCACAAAACCTTGAGCAATTTGAACGGTCGTGCCTACACTCATACGAAGATTATTTATATTAAGTTTGAAATTCGCTACAGCAGCAGGATACAAGCTAGACAAGTTATATCCACCAACTAGTCACAGAATCTCATCAGGACTATCATCTGAAGAAAGGTCACAACCACACCGCACAAAGTCATAACGACCGGTAGTACCTGTCAATATACAACAGCCATGAATTAAGTTAAGACAATCAAAATGACTAAATATAAGCTTTTCAAACGTCGTTTCACATTTTAGGCACTTTCCTATGATACATAGACATGACACTATTATTAACATTTGATCGACCTAGTCATTCAAATATGTAACTAGTATTATAAATGACATTTACTGAACAAATTCATTACCAGAAAAAATGAGTCCGTTATAAAAACGTTATCAGAGAGTTCGATCTTTACCTGATTCGAAAGTGAGGTTCATATTTAAAGAACACTGATCGTGAACGTATTGACACATTTTTCTTACTCTTTCATAATAAAAGTATGTGCAAATTATTAAGGAGTTGTCCTGAAGGTGTCAATCTTACAGAAAACTGATACAAATTTCTCAATGCCACTGACTTAAAAAAGTTAGCTAATGAGATTCATTTTTGTTTTCACCACAATAATACTCCCTTACAACTATTTTTCCATGATGTCTCAAGAGGAAGGTGGGTAAACATATGATAGCCTGATGGAGCATGAAGAAACCTTACCTCATCAGAAAAATGTTGTGTAACTCCTCTGCATAACTTTCCTAGATATTTTTCTTTAATTTAATCACTTTCCATTCACTTACTAGCTCTGACCCCATACATAGGGAAGGCATGGCATATTCTGCACTATTAGTTATGAGAAGGTAAACGCCATCAAGTTGAACTAAAAAACTAGCAAAGTATATGGCATCCACAGACTAGTTCCGAACATCGATCAAGTGTTTTCGTCTCTGATCGTAAAAATTAGGCCAAACGATGAACGGAAAGTTTTGGTTCATCACAGGGGTACTGCGGACGATCTGACGTAAATTTATTTATTAAATTGGCTCAAGCAATATTCTCACGGGAGATGAGTCTTCAGAAAGGCTGATGTAACAGCATAAGTTAAGTAGTTGAGAGTTAGCTGATGACCAGTTAGCGGTATTGAAATATTAAAGATTAAATATTTTGTTACTACCTTATTTCACGCAAGCATTACATTTCCTATTATCTCGTATTGAATGTTGGAAGGTGTTTGTTAAAGTTCCACGATTGGAATGAAAATCTATTGAAACCGCTGGTCAGACCTTTCTGATATAATAAGACAAAGGTAACTAACGGCACCAAAGTTCTACACCTCAAATTTTATCAAGATGGAAGGTAGATCTACGGCTTAACTTAATTTTTAGCGTGCCACAGTTCTACGCGTGCAAGTTATGCCAATAACTAACCAATCGAATCGTTGTTTAGGCGCCCACTATGTATTTCTGGTCTTACGTTTTTGTAGGCTATTCCTGTTTCATGTGTCCTGCCAATTGGAAGACATTATCATTCTATTATATTTGTTTGACTCATAATTTTTATTCATTTCGATAAGGAACGCAGTACATGCCAGTATGTTTGTGTGTTTCACCTAACGACTGTAATTCCATTAATTATTGCACAAATCTAATTGTGTTTACGTCTAGGAACAGATAAAGTTAAAGCCAAGTTGTCCTTGTTCTGACTATAGCTTTCAAACAGATTCTGAGTTCGCCAGTATCGCTTTTGCGGTTCTAGTATTATGTCTGTAGGACAAGTTAAATATTACACTTTTTCCATGTGATAAAAGCAAGAAACAATCACTTCGATCAATCTACAAGATTCAAAGTACCTTTACGTCAAGAAGCTTCCATCCTTTTGACATCTATGCCACCGAACAAAGTAAATGACCTCAAAATCCTGGTTGCTTACATAAACTGGATAACGAATTAGAGAATCTTGACTCTTGATTGAGATCTCAGTCATTTCAGCTGCATTAAGAATGCATGTAAATACGTCTTTGTCAGTCGCCTAAGTCTTCCGCACTTCAAATCGATATAATCAAAATGTAGTCTAGATCTCAACATCAAACATATCACCTAACACTGAGGATTCGGATGCATAATGAATAACATTTTTTTTCCATAGTGATGAAGACATTCCAATAATCTTCCCATTAGTTTTGCAACTGCACTGGTTGGCCTAACGGGTCGATAGTTACTAACTATGTCTATACTCTCCGCCTTATACACCGGATTAGTTATTGCGTCCTACCAGTCCCTCAGCAGTCTGGACTGCCACATAAACGTACCAGACAGGATGGCTATATGTTCAGCAATTATATAAGATAGAGCTTTCACTATCCTAGGATGAATATCATCAGGACCACTAGACTTATTAGCGTTGAGATGCTGAAAGTCTTAAGATAGTATCCTTCTCAATGACTACAGGGACTTCACAAGTTCCCCGATCATGAAACTCTCAAGAAAAGAAGTGGATATTTGTATTACTGGATATGTATAAAAGGACGCCACCTCCTTTCCTACATCTATGTCCATCACTTAAAGATCATGGTGTCCGGATTATTCTGGGGTAATTTAGGAGTCATGGACTAACCGACTTTCCGTCACAGACAGTATGAATGGCCTTAATTTGTCCACTACTGCTTCTAGTTCACAGAATTTGTTTCTTAAACTACGGGCATCGGCATATAAATCTCCAAGTGAGATAGGCTTATCAACACAAGCCTTGGTAGCATTCGCTTTCAGGACCTGACTAATCAAAATCCATCAATCGGAGACTTTCCTCATCGTTTTGTCGACGGGTTTTTAGTTCAGCTAGTGCCGTCCTCCTTTTTATTATATTTTCAAGAGATATATCATGTCTTACTCGGATGTCGGTATTGTCGTGAATACAAGCACTACTTAACAGAAGATCACGTTGCTTCTCCTACCCTAGGATTATCTTAAGGAGTCCATGTGGTTAGAGTTCAGAACTGTCGTCGTTCCTCTTACCTGTTCTTATCAATTTTTGATCTGAACTCCTTTAGAGTTATCTGATAAGATGCTACGGATATATTCTCCAAGTTTCTCCAAATCATGCGCGTGTCTAATTTGGGGATCAGGATCATTTGACAACAGCAAAGTACGAATAAATTCGATGAGATAAAGTTCTTCTTAGCCACACCAAGGTGGAATGCCATACTTCTACTAGGCTTTGGTAGTGTGTGTTAAGAATTATAATGGGGGTTCCCCAATGGTTCGCCAACAAAAAGAGAACATCTGATAGGCTTTTTACTTTCACTTCTTTTTCTCGGTTCTTCAATCCATTTTTCATCACTCAGGACAGCATAACCTAGAATATTCGGAACAGTGAATGTTTTATCAGGATCTTCAATTTTCACTGAAGACGCATGCCCACTAGTGACAATATTTGAGGAAGTGCATCAAGCAGGATACCCAACATCATGTTGATGAGGTGCCGTTTTCCCGTGTTCTGTCCGACTGTCAGGCGTTTACTTACCTGCCTCTTGAGTCGCGAACGACGTATAAAAATGTCTATTTTAAGACTTAAATTTGTAGACGTTTTGCTATCCAGTGTCTATGTACTGTGGTCGGACAACTTGTGGAATTGTTCCTAACCATAAAATCCTGAAAGTTGAATATGAGGTAACTGGGAAAATGCATGTTCAACAATTAGCACAAAGAAAAGGTCAACGATGGAGAGAGCGAGAAGAATTAATTAATTCAGTCGGATGGAATGGCTCGGCCTCGCAGACGTGATCGTTTTGTATATCTTGTCTTTACTCACATTAAATGATTCATTCTGTTTTTAGCGTAAATGTGTTCTTTACAAACGCCAAACGTTATCTCGCGGATTTTTACGATACGACAAGTCAAAATAGACAAAGGTGTGACCTATATGTGAGACCTTGTAGATTGGGCAGTCACAACATGACATATTGGAAATTTTAGGATTACGTACATTATTATAATAGTACCACAATACTATAAACTCATTGTCATCATATCTAGCTATATCTGAGCTATTAGAAAAGACGGTGTATTTCAGTTGTTTTCAAAGTCACTCAGTCTTGGGAGAACTGAGCGGAATTAGTGTTTTTAACGACACTCCGTATTTTCTTCTAAGCACGTATCAAAAGATCTGACATCTGTTACCTCTCTATGACAGTGAAATACCGATACGGCTTAAGTAATTGGGACCTATTGCAACGTTCAGAAAGTCTAGAGAGTAATAAGGTTTAGTGCTGATTGTTATGATCTGTAGTCTGACTGTTATGAATAAGTCAAACGGCCTTAGTGTTGGGGTTTGGCTATATGTTTTACTTTAGGTACAATAATGTACATTGGAAATAATAATGTTTAGTAGTATTTCACCGACAGAGCACTACCCTCACAAGCTCATGAAAAGCGACCTGATAGACATTGTTAGCCATGACTTTAATATGGCTTCACATTGCAGTTCAGCAGCAGCTTGATTCTCCGGAGTATGAAGTTCGCTTGTTAGAATTTTCAAACTCTTTAAAGAAGACAAATACTTGACTTAATATTTTATCTATGCTAGATTACTCAAGAATGTTGACATTTATCAGTGTGTTTAGCTTGTGAGCACAAGATTAACGAGGGGATTTTCAAAATTAAATTTTTTCTCCTCGTAGTAGAACGCGAGATGGGATTACATGGGGTCCCATATCTCAAACAGTTAATTGTAAGTTAATGTGTCATATCTTTTTGGTCCCTCTGGACAGCTTGTCGTCAAACTTTTTACGATATGGGTCACAAATTGTGAAAGAATAGATACAGGCCTATGTAATTATAGTCTCACTGAAATCGTTCAAACTGAAGGGAAATTCACCTTCGAATAACTATCAAGTTCAGCAGGATTTTTGCAACTGAGTAGCTAGATTGTGTACATTGAACTATGTCAAAGTCATGGAAAGGCATTCTTACTTGGATAAACTGGCGTAAAGCATATATTTGTTTTTTTTTGACTCACATGGAGATATTAGGCATTGACTGCAAGACGGCGCTGGTTAAGGGCTTTCGTGACCTTGGATTATTCACTGCCTGTGAAGATATCGGAGATAACATTCCCCGCTTCATTCTGATTGGTCGCTAAGTTGACTGCCGAAATTACGAACCGGAGTTGAATTTGTTTCCAGTCGTGGATGCACTAGCGTTGTTAAATGGGTTCTCTCCTCGAAGCAATAGATGACCATGTCGTCGTTTTCATGTCACTCCCCGCTATTGTTCTGTTTTTGGTTGCCGTTGGATTCGTTTGGTATGCACGTCTTAATAATCGTTGGATTAATTATGCGACCGTAGGGGATATTTTCGATCATCCTCACGTCCTAGACAAAGTACCCGGTCTTCGACGAGAATTGGAAGTGTGAGCAATTCCGATTATGATTGCCCGATATGTATGGAATTCCCTTCACTCATGATTGAGACGAACTGTGGTCATCGATTTTGTGGTAAGGCTTCGGTTCAAACCTTAGTTTCTTTACAATTCATTTTTGTATATGACTTCTCGTCTTGATTCTCACCCGTTGTTTTTGGACGATGTTTTAAACGTAACAGATTTCCCTTGAGAAACTCTAGCCATTTACTTAGATCGGAATAGGGTCATAAATTAGTGTGAAGAATTAGTGTGTGATTCGTTCACGGACTGACGTCAGTCATATTGCTTCAATGCTATAGCACACAGTTAAGTATACTTAACTGTGTGGACGAATACGTTCTTGTCGAAAACCCAAAATATACTAATTCAAATATAATTGTTCATTTCGTAGATTATAGTCACTGAGAAACTATCAGCTCGACGTTTTTTACAGAGTCGCTTTTGTAATCCGAGTTTCCTGTAGCAGCTAATAGGTTCACTACCATCAAGAGTTAGTAAGTAAACTGACCTGTCGACCATTTGTTGTCAACCTATTGTCTACAGAAGCTTAGTTTACAGACAAGACAACTTCATATCGACAAACTATTTCTATACCATGGACAACTGTGTAGAGTGCTCGTTCATGGGGTTAGGCCTACCAAAGTCATAGTGGTAACTAAGATCATCTGTCCACCCATACTTTAAACCTAAGTATAGTCGTCAAGATGTTTTTACTCAAATATACACATCTTGCGGTTTGTCTTGTCAAGTCCCAGTTTAAAAACGGCGGAAATTGCCACTTTTCGATATGACGTGCTTGATCTTTTCATTCCGTTCGTACAACCATATAACTATACCACATTGTTAAAGCATTTGTAGTCCAAAAATACATTTTGTGTAAGTTAAGCTATAATTCTTTATCACTACTTTTTATACTGGGGAAGTGAATGGTAAGATAAGGTCTCTCAAATATACCAAACCATTTATTTATTATTTATCTAAACACAAACATTGGTACAAGGAGGCACCAGAAATATACGCGTCTCGGCGATACTATAATTTATGGACGACCTTTGAGCGAATCTTAAGTGTCCTTTAGGAATATCATAAAACAGTTGATATAGAGTAAAATTATATATAAAAGCAAGGAGTTAAAGTGGATACACTTCTTTTATATGGTTCAAAAACTCATCAAGGTTAGAAAGCGGTTCAGAGGTTCTAAAATCTCAATGCATACGGTAGAGAAAATCATCCATATGGCTGCATAATAGCCAGCCTCTGGAGCCATGATAAGATCTCAAAAACTTTCAACCTCGACCACATAGCTTCAATATTGTTTGTTTGCACTCCGGCTATTGGGTCCATAAGTTACCACTTGTAGATAACGACACGATTCACATAACAAAGTCTATGTAAGCATCTGTACTCTCTCAAATCATCCGTATATACTGGCTGCAGCCAGTGTTACTGGTGCTTTTATTATTCAATTCTTAACAATTATCATAATTTGCCTTAGTTTCAATCTGGATCGAGCAGAAAAATCCTATTCTAGCAGACTTCTTCCTCCAACAAATATTACATCGAAAGACAACATCACGGTAGTCTGCACAAGGTCCACAAATCATTTGATTATCACAATCACAAATAAAGCAGTTTCTTAGTTGTCCCATTTGCTGTAACCGCCCAATTATCACGTTTTCTCTAAAATCCTCTACGAACCCATCGCACGTTAGCATTAGGCACTGAAATTGGCGCTATGATATTGAAATCCTTTAAACACTTCTGATTGGCTCGTCCATAAATTATATTCTCGCCATCAAACCATAAATATTGCTCATTAAACGCAGGTTTCATGATACATAACTCTGGTTAATAGATATATTTAGTGTTCTAGGACAACAAGAGCCAGCAGTAATGAATAGTTTCACTGGAGAATTATAAACTGTTGACATTTAGTTCCAGTGTAATTACCATGATATTCCACAACAAACCACAGTACAACTTCCTGATCTCCTTGTTCTCAGGTGGATCACTGAGTAACGCCTCAGTCTTGTCTATTACCTTCGGTAAAGCACATCTGATCAGATTAATGTATAAATGGAGTTTGGTCTTCATCTTTCAACAATGGTGAGTAACGAAAATATATGTTTCTCTTGTTAGGTTAGAATCAACTAAATTTTGGTTAGTATCTCACCCTATGATTGGAAACAAACACAAAGTTCGACTCTCAGCTGTCTGGATTATAGCGTTGCACTTAACCCCCCGATTGGACAAGCTGCGTCTACTGAGAAGACACTCAAGTTTGAACACCTATTCAAACCCACAAAGTAGTGTGTTTCATGTATTATACTTTGATAAACTTTTTCGGGTAGTATCAATTATAGTCATATCAAAGTAAACATTTTAACCCGGTTATAACGAACACTCGTGGTGTATATTTCCATATGATAGCTAACAAGTTTGAAATAATTGTAAGTCCAGAGATATGGAAGGAAATATATAGATAGTATAACGTAGCTCAATAGTTAGTTTTTCCATCTAATTAATCCATTGTATTGGAATAAAAATTTCATTATGCTTGGCATTTGGAATAACCTGTTTTGTCATCAATTTATGTCGTTTTTACCGATATATATGATTTATAATTTTTAGCTGAGTGTTTTATTCTTCATTGGAAACGGACAATATATTCACGTGTTATATCCTGTCCTATGTGTCGTGGACAAGTAAGTACAATAATTTTAAATCTCGTTTTCAACTTTTAGTGCTCTTTAGGTAAATTTGTGATTACAATTTATGGTCGACTAATAAAGTCTTATTTGTTATTCTTAGTCGAAACTTATATCTTCATTGTTCATTGGTCTTTTTGATGAACAATGAATGCTCATTCCTTCACTTTAATTTATGCTTGAAATAATTAATATATTGCGGAGAGAATCATTTTTAGGAAAGCCTGTTTTTAGATAACATGTTTACGTTATAAAGATTAATGTTGTATTATTAACATGTTTAAGTGTTGCTTTTAACTATTCACTATTCTGCAGTGTGATTCACATGTATTAAGTGTGCTAACATTGTAATCAGTGATGTTATATGTTGAGAAGCTGAATATAAGCTCATTGGACTTTTCCTCCTGTCTTACATTGTTGCGAAGTTCTAGTTTCATGATTATCCCATCCAATTTCCAACTATTATTTCATATAGTCCAACTCTGTTCTCTTTATGAAGGTTTCTACACTGATGCAGTAAAATTAATGTTTACATAATTCGTGGGGCACATAACTGAAGATTTTATGAATTCAATAAACTGTCAAGTTCATACAATATTGTTTAAACACAGCTATACTTGTCTCGAGTTCATTTTTATCTAGGCTAACCGAATTTGTTTATCTATCACAGATAGAATAACTAACCGCTTGCTTGTGTATGTTAACTATGTTACTTTCCGAAATTCACTAAATGTTCAGTTTTGTGGGGATATTAGTGACTTGACTAATTTCGAAAACTAATCATAAACAGATCTACAAATTTTCTATCGGAAATATAAATCCAAAAAGAGCTTTTTGTCTGTGATAGTACACTAAATAAGGTTATAGCGTTTTGACTAGAATGAAGTTATTCATTTTCAGAAAGCTCTGGTTCACTGGGATCTTTATACAGCCTATCCACTCAGTTTGCCAACAGTGAAGTTAAACATAGGCGTTTCATCCCTTCAAAATTCTCCATCTGTTAATTTTCGTCTTGTTGACTAATAATAGGCTGTTAGAATTTCCCTATCTGTTAGAATCGACAGTAAACAAGAGTAGTCATGTTTATCTTTATAGGTCAGATCTGTATATCTTTATACTTCAGGGTGGATTGCTTGGATAGTTATAATTTCTCTTATGAGGTGTGACAACTAGGACTGATGCATATATGTTCCTGGTTTTACGTCGTAACTGACTGACTGACTACGAAGCAAATTTCATCAAGTTACAAAAGAAAAATCTGATCAAATGTGAGAAGTACAGAAGAACCACACGATTATCAGTACCAGAAAAAGTTTTCAACAGTGTTGCTGAACCGGATGAAAGATTCATTAGACATCCAACGTCGAGATCAACAGGTCGGATTCCGTAAGCATCGGTCGTGCACAGACCAAATAGTGACGCTATCGATCGCCGAACAATCAGTTGAGTGAAACTCGTCACTATACATCAACGTCATTAACTATGAGGAGTTTGACAGTGGGGATAGGAGGACCTTATGGAACCTTCTTCGAAAGTATGGTGTGCCTGAGACGATCGTCAACATCCAGCGAAATGCATACAACGGACTACAGTGCAAAGAGGTGCATAGATGACAGCCAATAAATGCATTCCAAGTAAGGACTGGAGTTAATCAAAGCTGTTTACTCTCCCCCTTTCTCTTTCTTCTGGTGGTTGACTGGATTATGAGGACCTCAATATCTGACAGGAAGCACGGAATAAAATGCATAGGTTGGATGCAATTAAACATTTTGGACTTCTCAGATGACCTAGACCTATCTCATACATAACAACAAATGCAGGTCAAGACAAACAGTTTAGCGGCAGCCTCTGTAGCACTAGGCCTCAACGCACATAAAGGAAAAAGCAAGATCTTCAAATACAACGCGGAGAACACCAACCCGATCGCACTTGATGGAGAAACTCTGGGAGATGTGGAGTCTTTCTCGTAACTGGGAAGCATCGTCGATGTACAAGAAGGATCTGATGCAGACGTAAATGCAAGGATTGGCAAAACAAAGACAGCATTCCTACAATTGAAGAACATATAGGACGCAAAAAAACTAAATACATATCCAAATGAGAATCTTCAATACGAACGTCAAGACAGTTCTACTGTACGGAGCTGAAACTTGGAGAACTACAACCATGATCAAAAAGATACAAGTATTTATAAACAGTTATCTACACAAGATACTGAATATCTGTTGGCGAGAAGCCAACAGCAACCGTCTGCTATGGGAGAGAACAAACCAACTTCCATCTGATGAGGAAATTAAGAAAACACTTTGGAAGTGGATAGGACATATATTACAGAAATCACTAAATTGCATCACGATTCAAGCGCTTACCTAGTATCCTAAAAGGATACGGAAATGAGGAAGGCAGTAGAACACACTACGTTGGGAATTGGAAGCAGACATGAAAAGGATGAATAGGAACTGGAAAGGATTGTCTAGGACAGTTGGATGGAAAATGCTAGTGGGCGGCCTATGCTCCTTCATGGGGGGAGGGGTAAGAGACATAATTAAGGCGAGTAAAATAAAATGTCTGAAGAACACTGAGCAATAAGATTAACGGTCGGTGGTCCCCTCCCTTCTTGATTTCTGAAGAGCATTTCTAAATGTACCAACAATGTGTTCTACTTGACCATTGGATTGATGGTGAAGTGGAGGTGTTTGGACATGAATAAATTCATTCTGCCGACGAAATTCTGAGAAAATTGAAGACGTAAACTGTGTTCGGTTGTCGCTAACTATTAACTTCGGAACCCCGAAACGACTGAATAGTCGATGTAGTTTTCTAACTGTTCAGCCTGCAGTTCTATGTTCCCTGAGAACAATTTCTGCCCACTTGCTATATGTGTCAACAACGAGAAAGTAAATTTGTCCATGACGTGGATCAGCGAAGTTCATATGCATACACTGCCACGGTTACTGGTATTGAACGTGATTGCAGCTGTTTTCGGTTGTGCTCTCGTTGGTAGTCTCCGTTTTTTATATGAACGGGATAGCTGCTCCAGTTGTATGTCTACGTAGGTCAGTAAACATACTTCATGCTGCCACTTTCATGCGACTTATTCCAGGATATCCCGCATAGGATTATTCAAACACTGCTAGATGTAGTTTTTTGGATTATTACAGATTTGGCTAATAAAAGGCAGTAATCGATAATCGGAAGAAATTGTCTGCTCTGGTAAACTACTAAGATTTAAGGAGCTGATTTTCGAGGTTCACCTCTCTGTATGGGGATTTTTAATTTTTCATAGGGATGGGTCTCGAAGAGTTCCTTCCCATAATTCATCTTATGGCACTGGAGTGTTCCGAATAGCATCTGCTCCCACACACCTTGTCTCTGAATCTACAGCTATGAAAGCAACGATCTTGTCTTGCAGTCTAGTGTGTTGAACTCTAATCAATCGAGGGGCAACGTCAGCTTGACTGTATTTGTTGACTGATATATGATATTAAAGTCATAGCTCATAAGCATTGTCGCTCAATATTGTAATCTGTTGGCTGTATAGACAGGGATTTCTTTCTTAGAACCAAAAATTGCAATCAAACATTTATGGTTTGTCTGTATAGTAGACGTAGGTCCATAGAGCATTTTATGGAATCTCTTAACGGTGAAAATGCGTGCAAGAGCTTCTTTCTCATCTGGCTGTAGTTCCGCTCGACTGGGGTGAGTGATCTAGTAGTATGAGCAGTTGTTTCTAATTTGTTCGGAAACACGTGAGATATCATTGCTTCAACTTAATGGCATCAGATCCAACAACAACTCCCAAGCTGGGGTCAAAGTATTTTAAAAGAAGCTTGGAGTTAGGCATTGACTTGACCTTGTTGAAAGATGCTTTACATTCTACTGGCCACTGCCCAGGTTTTTCTTGTTAGTAATTTATTCAGAAGGCCTCTCACTCAATGCATTTTAGGCAGAAATGTGCTGCAATGACTAATATATCCCAAGAAGGATCTTAATGAATGGCTTCTATTTTGACAAGGTCTGGTCGGCGACCGTTCTTATCTAAGATGGAACCAAGGTATTCGATCGAATGCATGGAAAAGATACACTCCTCTTCACGTATTTGGAAATCATGTCCCATCACTCGGTTAAGAACATAATGTAGCCTATCAGAAAGCTCACTCAATTGAAACTATAACAATGATATCACCTAGATAGGCTGCTGCTCCAGGTATACCTGTCTACATTATATTTATTATTGGCTGAGAGATGACACGTATGGTCGTGATGCAGTATGGTAGGCGAATGTATTGAAATAACCTTTGATGAGTGTTGATAGTTAGAATCTCTCTGTAATCGTCGTCTACTTTCACTTGCAGATAGTCAACGAAAGTCTATTTTCTTAAAACCTTTTTCACCACTTGGGTTAGCAAACGGGCCCTCAGGAACTTGTAACCAGTAATAATATACATCCAGTGCAATGTTTAAACCGGTTATGTCAGCATATATGATGTAGTTTCACTGACCTTCCTAATCACTACGATCGGTTCTGTCCATTCATAGTGTTGGACTAATTAGGTTACAACAGATTTTTGCAAATGTTCAAGTTCCTGGTCGACTAGTTCAAGGGCGGCATGCGATTCAGAACACTTCAAAGGTAAAAATAGGTTTAGCATCTGGTTTCATTAGCAAGTTAGCTTACATCCTGGTGCAGTGACCAATGGTATTCTTAAAAACAGCAGCAAATTTTCTCCTTAGTTTTCCTAGCAACCTTTTACCTGTCGTTTTTGCAAATATCATGGTTTTAAACGATGAATACGACACATTGCAGACACTGTCAATGGGTATTTCCATCATTCCAAGTTTTTGTAACATATCTAGACCAAGAAGATCAAGTTTTGGCCGTTTTGTTAGGTAGCATATTCTTTTACAGTTAGTTCCATATAGGGGAAGTTCACACTGTAGTTCGCCAATCAGTTTTAGCACTTCGCCTAATGCGCTTTTAGCAGTCTTCTATGGCTTTATTGGCGGTTTCCAAAGCAGGTTATAAATTTTTCTAGACACTAAGGAGACATCGGACGTGTCAACGTGAAGACATGTTGAAATGCCGTTAATAAGGATAGTAACATACTTCCTCCTAATGTCGTAGTCTGTTTGGAAAGCTGTCATCACAGAAAGTGATTTAGATTCGGCTAATTTCACCACGTGTTCTTGGACAGGAACGTACGATTCAGTGGACAATAGCCTTCTTTATGTCCATGTCTATTGCACACCTGGCATTTATACTTCTTAAATATGCAGAATCGTAAATAGTCCTAATCACCACAAAACCAACCCGCAGTCTTGGGTTGTTTACAAGTTGTTCTCAGCGTCTGAGCTTTTAACCTTGTAATAGTATTAACATTGCTGCAGATTAAGTTCAGATTTACTTGTCTAATTAACTCGTTGTCGTACCTGATGATTTTGGCTGTTTACAATTATCTATCAGTACCCTGAGTGTAACGTTTAGATCTTGATTCAGTCGAGTTAAAAGTCTAGTCCTAAAATCAACATCTTATGGTGACTGAAAAGCTATGGTGAATACTAGGCATTTAAATTGGTCCTCCATCAATGAGCGTAATTTGAGCCGTTCACACTCTCTATTGGCCCCCAAATGCCCTGGTACGGCCGAGAGGGGGCAGAGTCCGCTCTCCCTCTCGAAATACTCTCACATGGCCATGCGTATATAGCCTCTGCCAGGGAAGTCCTACTCACTGCCTTCTCGCACCACGGGTGTTGTTTACGAAAATGAGAGGACGAAAAGCGAATGTCCGGCGCTTTAACCGGATCCCAAACCAATGGTGCACATGGGCTCCAGTATCCTGAAGGAACAAATGGCGTATGAACCAATCGTTGGCCACCGGCTACCATGGGACTGCATCTCCTTACGATGCTCCACTGCCTTGTGGATCAGACGTTCAGGTCGAAGGCTCGGGGTGTTGTCCCCTAAGAAAACCACCTGCTTCGGTCTGGGCATTCGGGCTGTATCACAGCGCTCACACAAATCAATTGAGATGTGTGGCGCATATGTATTTGGTGCATCCTTGTACCAATACCTATGTGTTAAAATAAATAAATAAATAATACACTCTCTATTGACGACGTCTGCTAGAGCACCACATTTGCGCATCAAGTTGTGCTTGCTGTTGTAGATTTTGACTGAGCTAGTCTGATATCTGCATCTTGGATGTGTTATTTTTCTCGTCACCACTTATAATCTCTTTTATTACGACCCATACACTCTTATTGCTCAGTATTCTTCTGACACAACTTCGATTTTTGTTGGTACATTTAGAAATGCTCTTTAGAAATCAAGAAGGGAGGGGACCACCGACCGTTAATCTTATTGCTCAGTATTCTCCAAAGACTTTACTTCATTGGCAAGTCCCTAAATCAGAACACGTTTGAACAGGGACGTAGTTATATTCCAAATAATCAAGGTTGATTGACCGAATGACCTGGGTTCGAATCCCCTCAGCCAAAAACACCCCCATTGCCCCCAAATGCACTGGTACGACCGATGGTTGGGGGAGTCAGCTCTCACATATCCGTGCCTTTACAGCCACTACCAGCCAATTTCTAGTCACTGCCTTATCGCGGCGGGGGTGTTGTTTAACAGATTGAGAGAACGAAAAGCGAAAGTCCGGCTCCTTAACCGGGTTGGTGGATATGGAGGATCCACCTAGGGTAGTTGTCAAACCCTGATTCCAAACCAACGGTGTACATGGGCTGCAGGATCCCGAAGGAACAAATGTTATGTGAACCGAACACTGGTCACCGACTACCATGGGACTGTATCTCCTTACGTTGCTCCATTCCCTTGTGGGTCAGACCTGTAAGTCAAAGGCTCTGGTTGTAGCCCCCCAAAAGACCCACCTGTTTCGGTTTGGACACCTGTGCAGTATCCCAGCCCTCACACAAATCAAGTGATTTCTGTGGCGCATATGAATTCGGTGCGCCTTTGTACTAATATTTGTGTTCAAATAAATAAATAAAATAAATACACGAGACTTTAGAGTTTTCCCCAACTATCCGCTAGAGTTGATTGGTTATAAATGGTCAATGAGCGTGCCTTAATGCAATCCTACACGGAAAATACTTAATCTAATATATATCCCGTTAACTGTAGTTTTGTGATCTTATCTTCACTACTTAATGCTTTCTAATGCTATAACTTATCGGCACTCATATGACGACAGATGTCCAATAAATTAATAACCTACTAGTGCGGCTTAGATAAAGTCAGTAGGTCTTGTGTGATTTCAATAAATGGTTTGTTCTTCTGCTTATCAGTTATTATAGTATTTTAACACAGTCACAAATTGAGGATAGTTTAGTTTTGCGGAAAATTGATTATGTATTTATTGTGTAACGCAGTGTGTGTCAGCTGTGGTTTTCTTTCTGGCGGTTGCCCTGTCAACTTTTTTTCTCTATTCATATATATGTTTTACAGGCAAGTTACAACAAGCATTGTCAAGTAATTAAGTAAAATTCGATAAATTTCTGCCTAAATCTATGCTTTAAAGATCAAAGTTTTCAAACTTGAATTGCACGTAAAACACAGGTCGTTTTAGGTTTATTTGGATAAAAATAATGAACAAGAATGGTTTTTTATTCAAAAATGTAAGATAAACAAACGATTAAAACTATTTATACAGAATAAGCGGTTTTCTATGAGGTATTGTTTCAATTTTGTTTTTTAATATCTTATGTTGTATTTCAAAATAACTTATGATTGCATTCAATAGTTGTGTATTTACAATTTCTATGACCAAAGAGCATAAACAATTCGTTTCTCAATTATTTAATCATTATTTAGTGGCTTATATCATGTATGTTAAGTCCTACTTAGTGGTAATCAGTCGCAACCGGGATAGATCAGTGATAAAGTCTCTGTAAAGCTAGTTGATGCGGGATCGCATCCACCATTGAGCATCAGTTCTTTCATGGTTACAGGTGCGCCTAGGTGACGAGTGCTTAATAGCACGAAATCTGGGTGCAACCGGTGACGACTGATCCACCAAATGAGGCGGAAGTCCGCAAGGAACTCCAACTCTTGAAACGTTACAAATCACCGGGCCCAGACGACTTACCTCCGGCTCTTTTTAAAAATGGTGGTGACTTTTTGACTAAGGGACTGACGACGTTGTTTACAAAGATCTGGGAACTAGAGAGTGTACCAACGTCATGGAATGAGTCGATAGTTGTCCCTATCTTTAAAAAGGGTTCACGTCGTTCCTGTAACAACTATCGGGGGATAAGTCTACTTCCAAATGCGTCCAAGCTATTGGCTTCCGTCATACTTCGTAGGTTTTTCAGAACCCGAGAAAGATTGACTCGCGAGGAGCAAGCTGCTTTTTCGTTCCGGTCGAGGATGTATTGATCATATCTTCACCCTCCGCCAAGTGTTAGAACACCGTCATGCTTATCAAAGGCCAACAATCGTAGTGTTTCTTGATATCAGGGCTGCCTTCGATTCGTTGGACAGAACTGTTCTCTGGGATTGTCTATTGAAGAAGGGTGTGTCTGAGAAGTTTATTAACATCCTAAAAGCCCTATATACAAACACCTCAGGCAGAGTAAGGGCATACAACCACCTTTCTCCAATATTCCATCCAGGCAGTGGAGTTAGGCAGGGTTGCCCAATCTCACCATTCCTCTTCAACTTTGCCATCGATGACATTCTGGAAACAGCTTTAATAGATGTAAGTAGTGGCGGTGTGGATCTGTTGCCTGGAGAAAGACTTCTCGACCTTGAGTATGCGGATGATATTGTGCGAGAATGCTGAAGCCATGCAATCCGCACTTAATCAGTTGGCAATCAATGTCCGTAGGTATGGTATGTGCTTTGCACCTTCGAAGTGCAAAGTACTTCTACAAGACTGGCAGGATTCTAATCCTGTACTCACTCTGGATGGTGAGCAGATAGAAGTAGTCGAGAAGTTCGTGTATCTAGGTAGCTGCATAAGTGCTGGTGGTGGTGTGAGTGATGAGATCAATGCACGTATAGTGAAAGCCAGAGCGGCTTATGCAAATCTGGGCCACCTTTGGCGCCTTCGTGATGTTAGTCTGGCTGTAAAAGGTCGGATCTACAACGCGTCGGTGAGAGCGGTTCTGCTCTATGCTTGTGAAACCTGGCATCTCCGAGTTGAGGATGTTAGACGACTCTCTGTGTTCGATCATCGTTGTCTCCGAAGGATTGCTGGCATCCAGTGGCAACACCATGTCAGTAATGCAGAGGTTCGGCATCGTGTGTTCTGACACAGAGACGATAATGAAATTGGTGTCACCATCTTGAAACACCGGCTTCGGTGGCTTGGACATGTTCTACGAATGTCGTCCCAGAGAATTCCACGTCGTGCATTATTTGCCGACTCTGGGACTGGTTGGAAAAAGCGGAGAGGTGGTCAGTATATGACATGGTGTCGTGGTATGAAAGAAAGCTGCAAATGGCTAGCTTCTGTTGGTCCTTCACGACTCCCTGGTTGGAGTCCGAGAGACGGTGTAACGCAGTGGCTAGAGACGTTATCAGATATGGCTCAGAATAGAAGCCAGTGGCGATCGTGCTGTAACCTCTTACTTTCTTCATAAAAAGTGGTTGTATCTTCCTTAACTGAAGGATTTCTTCTGATTGTACCTTTCCGTTTCCCCCACCATTGTTCTCTCTCTCTCCCTTTCTTTTTATAATTCCCCACGTTCATTACTTTTTTTTCTCTTTTCTCCTTCTCTTCAAATTATCATTGTTTTGTGTGGCGCATATATATTTGGTGCCCCCCTTGTACCAATATTTATGTGTTCAAATAATAATAATAATAATGATAATAATAATAATAATAATAATAATAATCTGGGTGCAAAGTTTCATATTGACTATCTTTAACCAGTATTGCTTTAAGCCTAAGGTTTTTATTAGTTCTGAGAGAAATATAGATAGATTCAGTATGTGGAGGGTAGTCATTCAACACATGCAGCAGTAATATTTATACGGAAATTGAATTAGTTTTGCCTTAACTCTTCAAGAATCTATACCTGTTATCCTTCTATAGGTGTTTGCGTATCTATTTGTCTGTTACCATACATGCTTTTCAGTTTACCCGTTTCACCCTCCGTGTATAATCGCTTCAACAGTTTAACTAAGAACCTGGACAGTTCTGATGTTGTTGTTTCTTGACTGAGCATTGAAAAAGTCTAATGAGTAGATTATGAGCTAACAACAACCGTATTGACTGTTGAATCTTCCATATAATTGTTATGCTTATTGATTTAGTTAGTTCTTGTCAACTTTTTTTTTACTTAAAAACTTGACTAACCATCTTTGCCAGAGAAGTTTCAAATTGATGAAAGTCCTTATTACAACGAAAATATCGGTTTACATTAAATCATAAATAGATTTTGATTTGATTTTCTTTAAACATGAAATAATTGCAAAACTATCTTCAAATTTAGGCTATTTGTAATTTCACTGATATCCTTTGCTTTTATTCACAATTTTCATAACTGCAAAAGCATTTGCATTTTAAATGTTCGCATCACCTTAATTAACCTTTTTTTCTTGCTTTTAAAATAGTAGAAGCTTATGGAGTCGAATATACTTGTTGTAATTTAGGATTGTTGGATAAATTCAAAATTGCTTCCACCATACATAGTTTATGTGTACGTTAAATGCATAAATACCCATCACTTACCAGGATGGATAGATTACGTGTCCGTAAATTTATGGCGTATCTGAATTTCAGTGTTCACCATATGTGCAGTGTATGGCACTTTTCCGTTCATTTATTGAATCCTGCATCTAAGCTCATAATTTTCGCTGAAGATTTCACTTCATGCTCCGGCTTTAACTTGATTTGCTTTTACCGTCCGTGAAGGTAGAATACGATGTACTGTCCTGTTCATAGAAGACATAAGTAGATAACTTTAGATAAATAAAGTGAAGTCTCCAGTGAAAATAACACTTACATACAGAATTGACTCCCTAAATGAAAGGAAACATACTCAAAAATGTCTGTCACACTTTTATTGAAGATAGAAAAACGACAGTTATCCCAACAATAACATGAACGTTCATGTAAGCTCTGTTCTCAGAAGTTTAGCTTATTCTAAAAATTATAAAATTGTAAATCATGGGATTTCATCAATGAATCTTACTCCTTAATGTTGAAGATATGAAATACCCGTGTACTATAATTATGAGGAAATCAACTTTAATATTTATAAATTGCTTTAAAGTGAACTTCACCCATTGGTTTTTATTCAGTAGGTAGTTCGTTATCATATTTTTAATGTATTTTCATTGTATTGATATATATATATATATATATATATATATATATATATATATATATATATATATATATATATATATAGTCTGGCATCTCAAGGGCAGATGATATACTGCTATTCAATGAAGGCCGCGTTAAGCAACAATGCAAGTATGTTTGGAATGCGATTCTCTCACTCCAAATGAAAAATATTGCTTCGGAATCGGCCTGTGTCGGCGCCTGAATCAATGATAGGGAGTGAAGTAGTTGGACGTACCGACCACTTCACTTATCTTAGAAGCCTCATTAGTCCTGGTGCTCTGGTATCTAAAGAAATTTCAACACAGACTCAGAAAGTTCGATCGGCATTTGTCAACTTGCTTCACTTGTGGCGTAGGAGAGATATCCATCTACCAACAAAAGACGAGTTTACTGTGCACCAGTTCGCCCCGTTTCATTTTATGGATGTGAAGCATGCCCATTAAGGATAGAGAATATTCGCAAATTACTAGTATTCAACCATATTTGTCTTCGAAGCACTGTTCGTGTTTTGAGATCATAAAATAAACAATGCCAGGGTTAGACATAGAGTACAAATTGAAAATGTTGATTTGGTTGGTGGGGTAACGAATGCGCATCAACTGAGGTGGTTGGGACATGTGTTACATATACCCAGCTACTGCCTACCTGGACGGGTGATGTTGTTTGGTGTAAGAGTGAGCTGAAAGAATCCGAGGAACAGTCAAACCAAAACATCGCATCACTCCATGAAGTCACTGAGAATTGGACTGATTCGTGTTAACATGTATAGAATACCTGGTTGAGGCCCACGTGATTTTCGTAACCAGTGGTTAGAGACTTAGAATGATATGGCTCAAAATCATTTGTAATGATACAGGTGCATAAATTCTTAGTCTTCCCCCAGATTCTAAGCTTCAGAATGCCTTATAATCTTTTTCAATTCACTAATTTATATTTTCTCGAACCGTATCTTCTATGCATAATCTTTTCTATTACCATTGATACTGTTACTACCTACGTTATTCCGGGATTTGGCCTGATAATTTCATCTCGCTGTGCTGATGGGATATAGGAACTTGAACCAATGTATATACTTTCTAGGTTCTACGTTGCGACTGATTGACTTATGTGACTAAAACTAAATAACTGGAATTGAGGTATGAACAACACAGACTGTATTGATACACAATATAGTAGAATATCAGAGAGACAACTGAATTAATAAAGATTTAAACTGACAAATAATAAATGATCTGGAACATATCATATGAATAAGAACTGCATTTATTTGAGTCAATTACAAACTGATTGACACAGAAGGGTGAAGGTAAGAGAATGAAATACAGTTAATTACCGTCCACAGACAATAAGATTAGCTACTTATGCGTCAACTTAAGCCGATATTCATTTATATCAGGTTCTTACATTGTTTATGACTGGATGGTTAATGATTAGGTTCACATACTTTTATCTAGATGTTATTTAAACAACCTGACAAGTATTTAATACACAATTGTCTGACTAAAAAAATTAATTCTACTGATGCGAATTAAATCGGTCAACTTTGCAGCAAATGCTGTGTTAAATGATTGGAGGAAAATTAAGAGTATATAACTATGTAACACATATCAGGAAGTCTCAGCTTTCTGAGAAGGCTTGCACCAAACAAGTGACTTCATAAGCGGAAACCATATGTTGCTTTAAGGGCTCCCGGGATCCTTTCAAACAATCCTATGCTGGGGAAGACGAACCCACTGAAATAAGTAATGGCACGAGTAAAACACACCGGGGCGATAAAACTGATGACAATAAGTAACCAACCAGTAGGGTTATTTGATGAGAACTAAGACCTATAAGTGTTATTACACACTTCTCTACCGTAAAAAAATATTAGACATAGTGGCACTAACTAATAATAATCAGTGGAATTTTGACGAGAATCATAAAATAACCACTCAGCATTAAAATTATACTGAAATTTAGTAAAACGATTATAGGCAGATATCACTTTGAACTTACAATAATGAACTCGCTCTGATCTAGACTACCATCATTATCAATATCTGAAAGGTCCCATATTTTTCCAAGAGTTTCAACTGGTAACTGAAACTTTAAAAATACCTGGGAAAAAACGAACGGTCAAATCAGGAACTATATATGGCATATTGATGACAAAAAGTTTAGTCACGGGTCTCAATAAGTTTATTCTTTTGTGTATTCGACGGTGTATAAATGAAACAGCATAAAAACATATCAACTGGTCTCAGTTAATCACTATCGTTATTTCATTGATTGTAGCCAGTTGTAGTTCAGAAACATCTGTTTAATTTAGAATAGCCAAATAATTAAGTAACTTTAGTTTAGAATGGATTTTTAATATCATAAAACTTTAAACGTTAAAAGTTTATGGCACTAGGATAAGAAATATGCACACTATCCACACACACTCTACTTTTACGAAAGTTTAGTATTCCTTTTTAGGTAATGAACCTATGGAGACTGAATTAACTAGTTTAACTATACTACCTAATCGTTGATGGACTAATGCCCATTTGAAAGGAAATTACTGAAACTAAAGAAGTTCGATGTCTTGTGGAAGTATTAGATACAATAACAGCGATTCTTGCAACTGCGAAAGAAGTTTTAAATCTTTGAGTACAGACCGACTTGAGCAAACCATTGTATTTTCAAGATGATGCGTAAATGTTTTAAGTGGATATCACTGATAATTGATACTTGATTATAAATGAAATGTGGAACAAACTAGCAGTTCCACAAGAAGTACTAATTCATGTACCAGACTATGATTTAAATCCGTTACGCAACAGCTGGGGATGATAGCTAGTGACTGAAACTAAATTATATGAATGGTGTTCAAACTCCTGTCTTCGACATCGTGAGTGAGTCCACAGGTGCCGGAGTATTTGCCACTTTAATTTAAAAATGAATTCACGCAGATAAATGCAAAGAAATAGAGTCAGTATCGTTCAGAGAAAAAAGGATTACGTCCAAAAATAACAGAATAGCTATTCTTAAAGCACTGTAGATGTTCCAACCAATTCAATAGATGGTAGTTTCTCACCGTTTGAATATTTGAATACAATTACATCTTCCTTAGAACTGTAATCAATGTAATAAACAACAATTTCACTAGGCTAAGAAATTTCGCTCGATAGAACTACATTCTTCTAAACTAATGGTAGTCGGCAAACAAAATTCCACAGCCCACACACAAACATAATGAAATGTTGATATTTATGGGAGATACTTTCTTACTTTCTTGCCACTTAACGTGTAAATTTATAAAATTTTTTGGTTAGGATGTGACACAACCATTCGCATTCTTTTTGGGTCTTCTGTAAAACTTAAGTCTTGACTTTTCGATGGTTATGAGTTTGGCTGCGTAAAATGTCTGATATCTCATTTAAGTCTTTGATCCAACATTAGATTATCAGAGCTGTATCCGAAAAATTGTATGATATAGACCCGTTTATTGAGTGCCTAAAGCATAATGCATCCCGTCGTACTACTGCCTTTCTATAGGCTTATAAACTTCAATGAACAACTATTGTTCACCAATGTTTCAATTAAGAGCTTTAGTTTTACTGCGGTGTGACCACCATTTAATAAGCCCTTCATTAAACCACGTCCGTCCCGGACTGTACAGTGACTGTGTAAACTAAGATATTGTCCTATCCACGTTGGCTTTCTTTACATAAAGTGTTTGATGGAACCATTATTCTTCCACTAATTAGTATGTTTAGAAAGAGGATCTGGTTATTCATCTCTTCACATGTAAGACAAACGTGCTTTCGAAGTGTGTTGAGTTCCTTTAAACAACTGGTTTACATCTTCGCATCTCATCCACGTGCCGCTTACATAAACACATCTTTTGAATTTAGTCTTCAACTAGATCTTTTACATATGCCTTAAACATATTAGCCAGGAATGTTCATAAAAGAACTACGCATAAATGCGCCATCAATCTGTCAACCGAACTCCTATTCCGAAGGTGATTTAAAATTATCAGGACATAATAGTAATAATAATAAATCTTTCCACAGGAAATACGAGTGGAAGCTTATTTAATAAAATATAGTCACACAAAATAACAATATTCTTCCCTAGAGATACATTTGTAAATGATGCGTTTCCATCAAGAGAGCCCATTGTCTTAGCTTGCATGCTAATATCCACTTATTAATTAATTTGTATGAGCCTTTCAAAGAATACTTGAAAAATTGATCGCAAATAAGGTTGAATACTTTTCTCAACTATTCTGCCAGGTTACTCACGTATGACTAACAAGTGGATAGAATTGGACGTAAGAAAGTACTGGGCTTATAAAATTTTGGTAGTCCATATAAATGAAGATACATCAAATCCATAGGTTTCGAAATTAAATTTCTCTTTATTAAAACCGTTCTTGTTAAGTAATGTCATTGAATTCGAGTTGACTTTTCTTGACTGACAATTCATACATTTGTATTGTAGGGATAGAGCCCTTTGAAGTCTTCTAACTAGACGACATTTTTATTGGGAAGTGTTCTGCTAATTTCCTATGATTTCTATAAATATAGTTATTTTATTTTAAGTTTGGAAGTTTTCCCGAATGGAATTTCATTTGTATTACATTTATGCTAGTATTTGAAAGTTACTTCACAGCACCGTATTTACGATACTTCCTCTTGCGTTGGATATGGACAAAAAACATAGGATTCTTCTACGCTCATTGAGTGAAAATATAAATAAACATTGGTTTTACTAATTTCGTAGACATATAATGATACCTCGGTTGAATTAATCAATATCAACACTTTGGAATTCAAAAGTAAACTGGTTTAGTACTAGACCAAATTTGTTGGAAGTTAGCAACCTGATAAAATCAGATAAATATAGGCGGTCACGGCACAATGTTAGATCGTTTTTAACAGAGCAAGCATGCATAAATGTTGTTTCTGTTAAACAATATGATTGAAACCATATTATCTAAGTCTGTAGGTATTTTAGATTGTACGTTTCAGGAATCGTGAAATTTCACGACGTCATTTTAAAGTTGTAGAAATCAATGGTTAAAGATTGTAAATGATGTACCTCTAAAAGTTGATTAAAAACTCAAAATTTTTTAAATAGTTCTAATCTAATATGAGATATAGTTATGAGAACGGGTCATATCTTGACGGAATAAATTTCAGACGGTAGAACCACTACCCAGTTGGTTATGTGTGTGTTTATTAGGTAATCAAAACTGTTAACTGTGTGGAAAATATTCACTCATAATAGTTTAACAAGGAGTTATTTATTGAGTGATAAATGGAAATTCAAGAGTAAAAGTGAAGACTACGAGGTGAATAGTGATTTTTTTCTTTCAATGTCTACTCATTTTTATCAAAAGAAACCTATATATATATATATATATATATATATATATATATATATATATATATATATATATCAGTAGCGTCTAGAAGGTGAAGAGTTACGTGTCACATTTCTGATTCGATGATTGCCTATCCTACTACTGTGTTTAGTAAGGTTCCAGAACTTTCCAAAAGCCAAAGGCAACCTGAAATACAATATATGCCATCGACTTTCTGTACGTATACTGACCTTGGAGTAAGGTGTTTTTTCTACATTTCGTGACTTTTCTCTCATGTTCAAGTTGCAATATAGGTTAGATTATTATATGTTACTAGAGGTTATTAGGAAACCGATTTAAGCGTTCAGTCAGAAGGTTTATCACAAACCGCTGTAGTGATTGAAGGATTTTCACAGTAGTTTTTCATACAATGCTGCTAATGCACTAAATAGTTATGAATAGTGGTTGTTGAGTTGGTCACATTTTGACTAGTTCACTGATGGAACCTTTCAAATAATCAATCAACCAACATTTATGATTCATAGTTTATAACTTATTTAGTTACGGATGCTTTATCTTAAAGAAATGTTTTATGTGGTGTTCAGGTTTCAACGTTGACTAAATTATTCACCACAGAAGAGTCGCAACGTGAGAACACTAGACGATCGAAAATTGAAGCAGATTTACGATTATTTAATCGTTGGCATTCAGGCGAACCGATTTCAGTAAGTGTTTAAAGAAAGTAAATACAAAGTATGTTTTCATTATTATGATAATTATTTCAATTCAGAATACTTTTAATAAACTTGAAATGCACCGTAAATTTCTTACAATGCATTTCATTCTAGCAGTGAGGTTAAGCAGGGTTATCCAACACTAACATTCCTCTGCAACTTCGCCATCGATGACACTGGGAACAGCTCTCATTAAATTAGGTATTGGTAGTGTGGATCTGTTAACAGAAGAAAGACTTCCCGTTCTTGCGGTTGATATTATCTTTAATGTGCGCAATAATACTCAAGCCTATTTCGGCACTCACAACTGGAAGTGAGCCGTTAGAAGTAGTTGGATAGTTCGTGTATCCGGGTAGTTGTATGAATGTTAGTGTTGGAGTAACTGATGAGACCATTCTAAGTATAGCAAAAACAAAACTGACTTATACCGATCTGGGTCATCTTTGGTGCCGTAGGGATGCTTATCTGGTTGTGAAAGGCCTTATCAACAACGCGTCTATGAGATCAATTTTTTTGTATGTATGTATTTCTTCCCCGAATTGAAGAAAGTAGGCAGCTCTCTGTGTTCGACTGTCATTGTCTTTGAGGAATTGCTGGTATCCAACTACAACTCCATATCAGTAATGACGCCAACCGACATGCGTCCGAGCTTAGTGACGACAATTCAATTACGTCATCATTTCGAAACACTGTCTTTGTTGCTTGGACACGTTTCATGTCATCCCAGCGCCCTACATATTGTGTGTTTAATACAGACGCTGGAAAAGCAGAGAATTGACCAATTTATATTATGGCATTGTGATATGAAAGTAAGGACTTTCATCTGTCGGTGCATCTTGACTCTCTGGTTTAGGGTCCAAGTGATGGTGGAAGTGAATGGCTCGAGACGTTATTAGATATGACCCTAAACAGAAATCATTGGCAATCTTGCTGCGATTTACTCTAACATTTTTCATAAACCGAGAACTCCTTAAACGGAAATAATTTAAATTATATCGTATTTGTTATTTACAGAACTATCTCTGCGACTATACACTAAACTTGTTATAGTGCATTTTTTTTATTCTCTTCAAATGTACTTCCTGTTCGTCACAATGTAATCCATACCTTTGTCTGGCGTATTCTATTCAATTTACAAATAATTACAACCTACTTTGTGTGATTACTAGTAGATATTGATTGAAGCTACCTATTCCCATTTACAGACTATGTGATAAAATGTCATATCGTTCAGAGTTAACACTCCAAATATATCATTTAATGTTAATTGGTTGCAAGTAGTCAACAGAAAACATTGAAACTTATGAGTAGGATACAGGTAAATTGATCATGGCTTGCAAAATGTCAACCCGAACATGAAATATTTAGATCAATTTATCGCAATCACCACCAGTTATAACTAATTTGTTTCCAATATATATGCCTGTACAACAGCATTGTTTTTCAGCAAAACTTTAATAATGTATCTTAAAACCATTTACTAGTTAGAGTATAATTATTAGATAGATTGAGGAGTTTGCGACAAGCAATAACTTCAAATTAAATAAATTTTTATATATTTAATAAACTTGCCGGAAAAAATACGGTTCAGTCTGTCTGAGCAGATAAAAACAATCTAAGAAAGACGGTAGATAGAATATCATAGTTGAAAGATTATTTTGTTTGTGACTTCTTAATATGATTGAACATATGAATTGGCATGTATGTATCCAACCATTTAGGCTGTTACCAATAATGTAATATCAGTGATAGTTTGACAATGTGATTTTATTGTATTTAGTGTTAACAAGATATTTTACAGATTTCGCAATATTTTAAAATAAAACTTCCTTTTGTGCTCCTTCATATTCTTTTGTTTTGAATAACTGCTTTAATGTCCAAACAAGAAAAAGCAAGGTACACTGGAAGTGTGTTTTTCTATAATGCATTATAGAGATAGCTCTACCGAGACTTTCCCACTTTGTTCACAGCAGGCAATTACCATCATTATGGGAGTGGGTTTGTGGAGACTAGTGAATTAAATAGTTAACATCGCTTACCAGTCTTAGTGTGACAACTAGGAAACGACGGACAGCTGTCTTGGCTTGAGACTCTAATAGTGCATACTCACGGTTCCATCAGGATTAAATCAAGAACCTTCATCTCTTAGCAAGTGCTTAGCCTTTTACCTACCGAACGAATATCTAATTATCAAGTAATCTTTATGACAATAAATTCGTTTACAGAGTAGTTGCTTAAGTGGTTGTTTTTTATTACGTTCCCCTCTAAAATTATCAAATAATACTCGACTATTTTGCTGTTTTCTTTTTCAGATAATTGATCGTATCAAAGACATTCCATTATTTGTTTATGGATTTATACAATTATTACTTAGTGGTGAAGGCACATTCGCTTTGATGCAAATCCGTTTAACTTTGTTGGGTTTATGCGTTTTGTTTTATTTGATTACACCTTTCGATTTTATTCCGGATGTAGTTGCCGGTTTCATAGGAATTTTAGATGATATCATAGTTTTATGTATATTTATTATTCATGTCATCTCTGTGTATCAGACAATTTCTTCAAGACGAGAACTGAATAGCCGATAAAAATCTATGTAAATCTTTTTCTCCTATGTACACTACATCACGTCTGATTCTGTGTCCTCTACATTTTATGACTGACCATGACTACGAATGTTTGTGCGAGCTAAAGAATAATATGTACATATATTTTATTCACTTTAAACAAATATTCTCCATTGTTTTTTTATCGATCATCGGTTGAGTTCAGGAAATAATTATAAGGTTTAGAGGGTGTGTATTTACTCAGACAATCACTTTGTTCGAACTTGTGAACATTGTCACTTCATTTTAATAATAAGGAAAATCAATTTGGCTTGGTTGACCGAAAGTTAATGTATATGTACCAGAAACAAACTATAGGAACCGTGCCATCCAATCGAACCCAACAGAATTATAACAGGATCTTTTCCAGAAAAAAACTATGTGAACAAACGATTTTACTTGACGTGTTTGAATTCACAGTAGATATTTTAAAAAATACAATTAATATAGTTCGAATTATGAACAGAAATAGATGATGACTAGCAGTGGATTCCAGGACGCGTCTCGTCCTATTTCTGACTCGTCAGCTAGATGTACCTGCATCCCGGACTTCATGTTCTCTGCAGGACTCAAACACGGTACTTTTCACCTCAAACGCCATTGCATTATCCACTTATTCATTTGCTTGTGCAATGGAGATGCAGGTATATCCAGCTTACGAGTCCCAAATAAGACGGAACACGCGACCGGAATTCCAATGCTAGCCACCATCCATCTCTACTTATAATGCTTGTAACGTAAGTCAATATCCAGGCAGTCCGAACTGGATGAACATATGACAATAAGAGACTGATAAATTACAATTCTAAACAATAATGGAGAGATCCAAACAACCAATACAAAAATAAGTTTAGTTTTAGTGTTTCATGTATGGATTTCATGATCAAGAATCTTTTAACTAAAACCAAGAGTGAAGAAAGAATAATTAGATGTTGCGTATTCAGTATATATAAATCAGCTTGTGTAGACTACAGAAAGAGCATAACAAGAATTGCATTGATTGTACAGGTCTTTTTTACTTACCTTAGTTTAGACAATAAATATATTCTAACCTTATGATTGTGAAAAAAAAGGAAATGAACATGGAAACGTAAATATGTAATTTTATTGAAACAAATAAAATATGAAAAATTTGCATGAAATAATCTCTACAGATAATATGGATAATGTTTTTAGTTCCTAGATCTTCCTCGAGTACGTCTCCTAGAGGAACGACGAATACTCCTTTGTGCAGTAATTTGTTGGGTTTGTCTTTGTGTTGCTGACCTTGTTTGGCGAGTATTTAGTCTAGTGCTAGGTCTTTGAGAATTCCTAGCTGTGGATCCATTATTAATAGATTCAGTAGTTAATTCTTCATCGGGATTCAAATGTCTCTGTTGATTGCGTGTTAATGGAGGTATATATGATTGTGTATCGAAAAGAAATTCGTCATCAGATGGCGGATAAAAGTCTGAATCAATATCTTCATAGTATTCATCAAAATATATGCCATCAATAAAGGAATAGTAATGATCAAATGGAAAAATGGAACTTTCATCTGATTCATAATCAGTAATAAAATCTTCATCTTCTGAATCGCTAGAACCAATAAAGCGGGATAATACTGATGACTTGTGGCGTTCAAAAATTCCTTTTACCTAAGGATTAGGAAAAGAGAAACTTCGGGAATCTAAATTCACAAAAGGTTGCTCATATAAATATAGACTACAAAACGTTCAGTAACTTCTAGCACACTATTTATCCAACAGAACGAATATTTTGATAGTTTTCTTATAGTTACTATAGCCTATTTGTGATGCATGGATAAAATTCTGAAGTCGACTATTATTTTGAAATAAATTCAATAGTAATCCAAATTTCAAGTCTGATTGTAGTAGATTTAGTTTAAGCAAACTAAACATTGTTAATTCGCATGTATATGTCGTAATTCTACAGAAATACACTTCACAAATAGTTATTTTTCTACTTATATTTCGAATGATTTACATAGATGTTAAACATTGTTGCAAGCAAGATCCACTAAATGACTGATTAAATGCTTGATAAATAGCATGAAAAAATTCACTGACAAAAGCAAGATTGCACTACCAATATCTTGTGTTATGAAAAACAAATCTGCTGAATAACACTACGATAAAGTGCCAATTAACAACTTGTTTTAAAAAAAACACTTGCAAATATGCGTCATTCCAATGGATATAGAACAATAGGTTGATAAAGTTAGACAGAAAACTGACTGGTATAGAACATTAGAATGGTCATTAATGTTACACTGGTTATTTAGTCAATAGAGAAGGTAATCACAACTTATCTTAAACACGTTAGACAGCGTTTGGTGCTGCATAAATAATAACGTCTTCAATACATAACCTAGTTTTAAAAGTATGACAAACAAAATTACCATACTTTAAATCGGAACAATCCTAGGTGAGTGGTAGCATAGTGATTAGAACTTATGGCTTTCAGCCAGTAAGTCGCATACTCGAATTGCACTCCTTGTATTTTAGCTAGACTAGTGTTGCATCATGAGTCGCCACAACACCGATCTGTATTTAGTTCACTAGATAAGTCGGTCGAGTAAAGTAGAACCTGACACATCGATTAAAACTGTCGGACAGTATTAATGCAGTGAGAAGAATTTATCACAAGGAATGTCAGAGTAGCAAAAAAAGGAGGACAGAAACAATATGATTCAAAAAGGGAAAGTGAATTCGCAGAACAAAAAGTACAAGTACTTTAAGACAAAAAATGAATGCATTCCTAGGTAAAGTGACCTTCTTGTCAAAGACTTTCTTTAAATATGCAATATCTACAACACTTTTCCTTACTAACATCAACTCTAAATTTTTACGTTTAAAAATTACCAATAATGACCACAACAACTAAGTTACCCGATATTTTAAACCAGCTTTAGCTAATTTACGTAGTTCATGAAATGTCTCGTCGTCAGCTTCTACGATTGGCAGAGAAGAATTTAAATATTTGCTTTCTTGTTTTTTCTGAGACTTTTTTTTGGAATGTGTAATTTTATTCCGATTATGTACCCAACAACTTATATCACCCGTTGTACCACACGTAACTATTTGCTGTTCATATGGATGCCAATTTATATCTCGTATTGTATGCCCATCACACGAATAGTGTTTAACCTATAAAACAAATAAACAACAATATAGTATAAAGTGTACTGTCGTATTATAATAATGTGATAGAGTTGAACATTCGTGAAAAATCCTTGTCTAAATTTTGTCTCATTTTTTATTATAGATTTTGAATTGAATTACTCACTTTTTAATGCATATTTCTCTGTTCAGCAAATATACGAGCTGATGTTTTGAAGCATTTATTTGAAAAAAGTTCAGTTTGTTCTCTTTCATACACTAATTAATTATGATAAACTTGTCTTATATCTGTTATGATTGTTCAAGACACCTGTAGAATTCTTCAGATGTTAAGCTCTTCGACGGCCTTAACATTAACCTACACTTAGCGTATTTATTGGACATAATGAAAGGCAATTTTAAAAATGTGCCAGTAGTACGTTTTCCAAAAATTATATACAGTGCATGACTATTACGTACTATTAAAGAAAAGCTGGTAACCTCAAATGTTGTGAAGTTAATATTGCTTGATCACGTGACACACATGCATTCAATTATCCGACCATTCTATTGAAAACCAGACCGGATCAAGAATTTACAATAAGAAAAGTATAAAAGATAAAGATGTACATCAAAACATAACATATGGTACATCACAAATATCTATCTGCACTTATTGGCTGGACACAAATAACTTGAAATGGACCTATTAAACTAATTTAAATGAGCTGAATACGTTCAGTCAAGTACATTATTTTTCACCTACGTTTGTAACTATCGTATATCATTGTTGTGATTTTGTTAAAACAGATCATATTTGTAAACTATAAAAAGAACGAAGGAATCAGTTTCAGTAAATTTTTTTAGAAAATAACTGGGGATGTGTATGTGCGAGAATGTTAATGATTGGTTGTTTGCTTAGTCAGACTATCCTTATTATTATCATTGATTGTTGTCGGTTTTTTTGGTGTGGAAATATATTTACCTTCTAGTCAGGCTAATCACGTGTTATAGTTGTGTTGAAGTGCTGTAGAATAGACACTGAGAGGGAATCTAGCGTAGATATTCGTCTAAAGGCAAATGAACATCCCATTCGTAAAGATGAGGAAACTCCGAGCGTTATAACAGGTATCAAAGATACAAATGTATTAAGACTTCAAGAAACAACCAAGTCACAAAAAGTGTTGTCTACATTGGAAAAAAAATAATTGTAAGGAACTTTGACAAATTATCAGATAAAGAGGGGAGAGAATGACTTACAACTTTTCCAGAATACAAATCCCATATATACCAATTACCATAAGCACTTCCAGAGTAAGCAAATCTTTGTTCAGTATTAAATGCAGGCGAAAAACGTGCTCGAATTAACGTGTTGCGAACTTTATGTCCAGAAAGTGTAAGCACAGAGTTATCACCTCGAATAGGTTTAGAAGAATTTTGTTTAGAAGGTATCGGATCTAGGTATAATATAACATCATAAACATTGGAATGTAGAAGTGTTACAAATATCATATTGGATGGAAAACTTTTTCAAGCAGTAAAATTTGATTTAAAGAAGGTTACAAAATATTGTCGTTAGTTATTTATTAGCTATTTATAAAATAAAATTTTCAAAACAATATTCTGTAAAGTTTATTCTGTACACATACATACTGGTACAATTAGGTATTAAAATGAACGTGTACCACTGATATAACAGATTCATAAGGCAGTGGAGTAACGTAGGGAGATGCAGTCCCATGATTGGTTCATACGCCATTTGATTTTGGGGATCCAGCAGCCCATATACACCGTTGGTTTGGAATCAGGGTTTGCCAACTACCCTAGGTGGATCCTCCATATCCACCGACTCGGTTAAGGAGCCGGACTTTCGCTTTTCGTTCTCTCAATCTGTTAAACAACACCCCCGCCACGATAAGGCAGTGATTAGGAATCTCCTGGTAGTGGCTGTAAACGCGTGGGTTTGTGAGACCTGACTCTCCCCACTCTCGGCCGTACCAGGGGATTTGGAGGTCCTGTTTCGATTAATCCAGACACATATATGTGCTAATGCAGGATTAATCAGTTATTTTTATTAATCATTCATAATTGGTATTACTATGAAAGGTAAACCCGAGTGTTTTTGTTTTAATTCGATTTTTCGCGTGATCTTTGCCCTTCTCTTACTAGTCGCCACTATTCTGAATCCGCTAATCTTCTGTACACTTGAAGTTCGTGCTTTCGTTACTATATTTACTGAGTTGGACCATTTCAAGTTACTTTGTTTGAATATCGAGTTTTGTTTTGTGTTAGAGTTTAATTGTCGTTATCCAGTCTGCAATGAAACCTTTCGTATTAGAATGGCTCATCGTTCCTTAATTCGCGAGTACCTTAGGCTGGTCGGCAGCCCTAAAAGATATAGCTGCTGTACATAAAATTAATCGTTATTATAAAGATTTAACAATATGTTCTCATGAGCTTTAAGCATAACTGCTGACCGTTTGGCAATAAAGCTTACCTTACTCATTTCTCTATGAATAGTCAGGTTGGTAGTGACAAGAATTATGCATTAACAACTGAACCAGATGACAGAAAAGGAAACAAATCAATAGGCTTCTACATGAATGACAAGTATAAATGTGTAGGTTTTTTATGGTTTTAACCAACCAGCTAGTAAAAATATAGTTTTGGGAAATGTTTTGCAATAAACTGCAAAATTTAACTTACATCCACGTGGAATCGGATGAATTCGATAGTCCCAAGTAGAACGAGGCGTCATTCGCTAAAGGCAAAAAAACAACACAAAGAAACATTATTATAATAATGTTATTAAAGTCAATTTTGATTGTAAACAGCAATGGATGCAAATTACAGGAATGAATAGCATTTTTTGTTAGTAAAAGATAGTAGATGTATAGATAGATTGCATATATTATTAACACATCCTGATAAACAGTAACATGATAGTTCATCAAAAGTTCATTATTGTATCACTGAAACAGAATTTAAATGATATTTAGTCGATACTGATCACACTGTTGATATTGCTCCGATAAGTATGATATCATTGATATTAGAGTACTTCAGATTCTTAAAATTGAATAATAATTGAGTTGTTGATGATGTTTGAAATGGAAGTTAACTCAATAGATGATCAATTTCTGCTTTAACCCATTTACAGGGAATTTTATCATATATGGCGTTGTTGTCATTTATGAAAATATTACATAAAAACTAAGTAATATTAATAATAGAGCTGTAACCAAGATAGTATTCCGATCTAATCACTGGAAGTACTTTATTAAGAGTTGAAAGATAATGAAGACTTAAGTAGATAACAAGCTGAGATTATCCGTAACACCTTCACCATTCAATATGTGTATTGCATTCAACCTTATCGGCTATTTGTTTGTTCACTTACTGGGTTGGTCCTGGATATGGTAGTGAAATAATAAATATTTAATTTCAGGCGTCTGGAGTTGTCCTCAAGTGTTCACAATGAAGATATTAGTGTAGTTCAGCCCAATAAGAATAAAAACACGTATATAATAAAATTTAGGGTTCAAAATGAAATGACTCTAAGAAGTAGCACATATCCAACAAATGAACGTACGAATCTGAGAGATACAACACATTTACTGAAAGGTTAGGAATAAATTCAGTCTAATCAAAGAAATCTCGCGGAATACAAGGTAGATTACATAGAATAAAATAATCTGCAACTCAGGTCAGCCTGGAAATTAGGTCATAAAATTTTAACTAAATTCAAAATGTTAAACACTATCAAGAATGATGAAATATCACACCACATTAAACGAAACATATATAGTGCATTCTGTACAATAAGATATTGACATGGAAACCATCATTTTGTAGACTGATATAATGAGAGGGAGGGGGTGGTGTGGAAATAAGTATTAAGCCTGATAGTTAGGGATTAATTTAGTTGGTGAATAAATAAACCATAGTTCCTACATCCTTCAGCTGTTTATTTATGATTACTTCATGATTTGTACTACGAGAACAAGAAGTACTTGAGATTTTTAATTTAACAAACAACTTATAACGTACATAAACAGACTTATTTTTAAAAAGTTCAGAGCAATAAAATCAATACCGTTATTGGCAGTATCATAAAAAATAGTAGATGCTGCTTACAGTTTCTTTTCCCGATTCCCGACACTTCCTTGTATCCCATAGTTTAACTGTTTGGTCCTTACTGTTTGACAAAAAGTACACATCATCACCCTAGAACAGATAAAATGTTTGAAGTATACTGTCATCAAATGGGATACGTATTACAAAGAGTGATAATTCATTGGTGGAGAAAACCACTTAACCGGCTCGTTCAACTGTCTTATCGTTATAATTTATATGGAATGAATTGGCCAACTTTTTTTGTTAACAGTTAATATCACGCCATTTGGCAAGACTTTATGTTCCTTTCTTATACATTCTAATTAGTTTAACTGAAGGGCCGAGTTATCTACAAAAGGCTATGTAAGACATCAACTTTTCACACTTTACTACGGTCAGTTGTAGACAGTCAACTTGCATTAACCAATGATCTGTTGATTCAGAAGAAGATTGGTTATGTCAGAGACAACTCTCGATGGATGACTAGAACAACTTTTTCGTTACTTTGAACGTTTACGTACCATGCACAACTGCTTAATGTTCAGAGAATATGTGGTTGCACCCAAATACTTTCGTATTCAAGCATTACGGCAATTTCACAGCGATCAGTAGAGATATTATTCTCATGAAATCTAATGCACGAGGTTTCGCCTTTTGGCCGTCTATGGAAACTGTCCCGCATATCGCATTGAAAGTGCAGTTGCGAATAACTAGGTTATATCCTAAACATATAATTTGTTCACTGTGGTTTGAACACTGTAATTGATAATCAGACGTCTCAATATTTAAGAAATGGAGTGTTGACTTTACTTTTTCATGGTAACACAGTACTTTTAAACATAACTCGGTTATTAGTTAATAATCCAAGTATGCACTATGTAATGCAGTAGATGTCCGCCTAATTAATCTTCTTTAGCAATTCAAATAAATCTAATCAAGACATGATATTTCTATTCAGATTGTACGGTCATTGAGAGAAAAGAATAGAAGATTGTATGTGTTCTTTGTTCAAGGTATTCGGTGTTGAGCGAGTATTTCCTCCAGTTTTATAAAAACATTGATGATCTCTGTAAAACGAGTAAATGAACTTACTATACAGACAACTAAGTTAATGGTGAGTAATCACATTATCATCATGGAAACGAAATGAGACATTAATCAATTCCCATCCATCATAGGCAAAAGAGCTATTCCAGTCAGCATTTAAAATTAAAATCACAATTTCATTAATTATGAAGTATAATGAGACTTTCTGTAGGTTTGTACTAAAAATGTAAACTTATCAACTCATAATCAAACCTCGATAATTTTGATGTTTGACTACATTTCCTTTAAAAGGCTTGGACCAGATTGGCAGGGGAAACGTTGGATTTACATTCTTCCTATTTAATGTCTCACATCAAATCGGCGTACAAATACTATGGAAATATTCGATCAAATTTAGACGAAAGTTCTTATAAATATCAACTCATACTTCTTTTTTTTTAAAAGCTATACATTTCCTACGGGTTCGATATGATAATAAAACATAACTGTGAAAATAATCAAATACATAAAAACAATAAAATTAATACCTTTGAATCTAAATATGTGATACCGTCCACATGTCCAGAAAATAAACTTTGACACCCTTTGTTCAATGCACGAATATCAAAAAGCTAGGAAAGGGACCAAAACACGATAATCGATAGGTACAAACGCTAAACAATAAGCATCATAACGTGCACTGTTGAGGAGAAGCAAGTGCGTACACGTTGAGACCCGAACGATGGTGAACTATGTTTGTGAAGGTTGAAGCCAGAAGAAACTCTGGTGGAGAACCGTAGTGATTCTGACGTGCGAATCGATCGTATAACGTGAGTATAGGGGCGAAAGACTAATCGAACTATCTAGTAGCAGGTTCCCTTCAAAGTTCCCCTTAGGATAACTGGTATTCTGAGAAATAAACAGTTTTGTCCGATAAAGAGGATTATTAGAGGCACTGGAGAGAAATCATCCCAAAATTATTCTTAAACTTTAAATGGGTGAGAAGCTTAACTTGTTCAACTGGAGTTCTGCATTGAACGTGGATGCCACGTGGGTCATTTTTGACAAGCAGAATTGGCGCTGTGGGATGAACCAAATGTTCGGTTAAGGTGCCCATGATGTACCATAAAGGGTGTTGGATGGTCCCGACAGCGGGACGCTGGCCATGGAAGTTGGAAGCCGCTAAGGAGTGTGTAATAGTAAATACTCAAGTGAGAACCTTGAAGGCCGAGTTGACCATGGGTCAAGCGGTCCTAAGTAATCCGAAAAGTTGGGACAGAGACGGAGTGCCTGACACTGTCCGTCCGCGGGCTTTGTTCAGTAATATGTAAAGTACTGTTGCATTGCAGCCCCCCTGTAGCGAAAAGGTGTCGGAGCTTTGGTTCGGAGTGCGCTCAGCGCTATAACGCAACCGACCTAGGAGACGTCGGCGAGAGTCCTGGGAACAGTACTCTTTTCTTTGCGAAGTTATTTAAATTAAACATATAAACCGCTAGATTCTATTTCAGTAATCTGCATAGAGGATAGGCCTTCATGAGTGAAACCGAAGATTACTGAGTTCAACATTTAGTGGCAAGGTTGCAGATGCCCACTGCTGAAGAGTTCCATGCTAGAAAAGAAAAGCTGTCTAGTGCATTCTGATTACCAATGGATATCTACCTTGGGTCACTTCTGATATCAATGAAGCAAGAGATTGAATCCTAAAAGCTATAGCAAAACATTCAATTAAAACAATCTGATAATACAATGATAATAATAACAATACTGACAGTAATAGTAATATCGATCAGTTTATTCAAATAGGTTGAAAACAGACTATTTCAAGGTCGTTTGAAAGGCGTTGAACGTCGTCATCATAAAATCCATGATAGAAGCAAACCACATGACATTGACGATTTTTTCAGCCAACCAGAAAAATATTTGGCTATGCGCGATGTACAGCAAAAAATAACTAAGCAGGCTTAACATGCATAACGAAACTTTGTACGCGAATTCTTGCTATGTCTACATACTTTACTTATATTGAACCTTTTTACCTTCTAATCATAACCAGTCCTTACGAACGTTGTAGCATAACACCATTAAAAACGTTAACAGAAGGTTAATTCAAAGTTTACTTAGTTGTTTAGATGTCCTATAGCCTTAGAACTCAAAATCTACAGTTTGATTGGTACGTCATTACAATATACTTTAGCCAAATATGGTAGAATGGTGGAAAACTATTTAGACGCACCCTTCTAATCGAAAAGTTTCAATGTCAGCGCTAATGATTATTGAAGTAAACGTTACTTAGTGTGTAAACTGAAAACATCTTGATATTTCACATGTGCGAACCGTTTGGGCTCATGTGCTTAATAAATTAAAAACGTTACGCTTGCAATAGCCTCATACAGGTTAAAGTATTTCTTTAAAAACAGTTATGTTACATATACGTAGCTACATGCGTTACAACTAAAAAAATAGACTAATCGTTAGTGAGCGTGATCGGAGGTATTGGGTTCGAAACCCAGGTGCGGAATCATGGATAAGCACTGTTGAGGAGTCCCATAATAGGGCGAAACGGCCGTCCAGTGTTCCAGGTTGCTAATGGCGGTCTAATATTGATCGGTTGACGATTTCAATGAAAGTAAAAATGAATCACCTGTTAGTTATGTCCATAACTAACCAATTAAATCTTATACTACCTATTATGCAAACAAGAGAAATCAGTGGAAGAATGATTGCAGCTTACACGAAATAGAAAAATAACTGGCACTAACTTTTCTTAGATATCTGACAAACGTTTACGAAACTAAGTTACATCGTTTAATACCACGAAACAACAGTCAAGAGGATTTAGTAAAAATACTGTTAGTGAGACATAGATTGGATTTAAGCATGCTCAATGCACGATTGCTTTGGCGCACGCTGATTGGCTGATTTTTATCCAATCAGCGCTAGTCTATACATGGAGAAGCTTCTAGATTCTTCTTATGTAAAAAGCTATAAATATACTAACGGTTTTCCTATTTCGCTTCTTGCTTCTTGCTTCACCTAACCTTGTTATTTGGAATATAATCTTCCTGCTCAATCGTGTTCTGATTTGGGGCCTTGTCGAGTGAATCTGTGACCGTGAATACTAAGCGATAGGAATAGCTGGGTTATAACCGTAAGAGCGAAAATATAACAGTGGCGACGAGGAAAAAGGAAAATAAATTCAATATGTCCATATCAGACGACCAGCTTAACCGAATACTACAACAACAGCAACAACAATTAGATGCACAAATGCGGTTGTTAGAGACTCTGACTCAACAGCTTAGCTTCCACTGCTCGAGTTCACATGCCATTTCAAGTACGTCTTGTGATGCAGTTGCTAGCAGCATACCAGAATTCATCTATGATCCCGAAAGCGGAAATACTTTTCTCACGTGGTTCAAACGTTGGGAAGATACATTTAGAATAGAATTCTGTAACCAAGACGACGCGTGGAAGACTCGACTGTTGGTACGTAAGTTAGGAATTAATGAACATGCACGCTATGCTGACCATATATTGTTTAAGTTACCTCGAGAGCTCAGTTTCGAGGAGACGATAATTCAATTGTCAGAGATATTCGGTGAATCCTCCTCATTGTTTAGTATTCGACATCAGTGTCTAAATTTGGTGAAACGCGAAGCCGATGAATATGGTGTTTTAGCAGACATCGTCAACAGAGAATGTGAACGGTTCAAGTTACGCTCGTTGACAGAAGACCAATTTAAATGCCTAATATTCATCAAAGCTCTTCAGTCACCACAAGATGCTGAGATCAGGACTAGACTTTTGGCTCGACTAGATCAAGACCCAAACGCCACACTCAGAACGTTAACAGATGAGTGTAAGCGGCTACAAAGCATCAGACACGACAACAAGTTGATTGAACAGGTAAATCCTAATTTAACCTGCAGTAGTGTCAATGCTATTACTAGGTTAAAAGTTAAGAAGCCGATAACAACTCGTAATAAACCAACGACTGCATGCTGGTTATGTGGTGATTGGCATTATGTACGATTCTGTCCATTTAAAAAGCATATATGTCAGGTGTGCAGCAAACGTGGACATAAAGAAGGTCATTGTCCACCGAATCGTACGTCTCATCCCAAAAAGAAGCATAAACGTTCTCGACATGTGAAATCAGCCGAGTTTAAATCTCTTTCTCTGGTAGCTGCCTTTCAAACAAACTATGACATTCGGAGAAAGTATGTTACCATCCAGATAAACGGCATATCAGCTCGTCTTCAAATTGACACGGCATCAGATATCACCTTAGTATCTAGAGAAACGTATAACTTGCTGGGTAAACCGCCAATGAAGCCATCTAAGAAAACGGCCAAAAACGCATCAGGTGGTGTGCTAAAACTGGTTGGTGAATTACAGTGTGAATTTTCCTTCAATGGAACTAACTGTACAGGAATATGTTACCTAACAGAACGGCCAAACCTTGATCTTCTTGGTCTAGATATGTTAGATAAACTTGGAATAATGGATGTACCGATTAACAGTGTCTGCAACGTATTGTGTTCATCATTAGACACCCCAGTACTTGCAAAGAAGACATGTGAAAGGTTACTAGAAAAACTGAAAAGAAAGTTTGCCTCTGTTTTTCAGAATAGCCTTGGCCACTGTACCAAGATGAAAGCTCATTTACCACTGAAACCAGATGCCAAACCTATTTTTCGTCCTAGACGTCCTGTACCATATGCTGCTCTTGAGTTAGTCGATCAGGAACTTAATCGCTTGCAACAGGCTGGTGTAATTCAACCAGTCAACTACTCTGCATGGGCCGCACCGATCGTAGTGATTAAGAAGGCGAATGGAACTATACGCATATGTGCCGATTTCTCGACCGGTTTAAATGCTGCATTAGATGTGTATCAATATCCATTACCAGTTCCTGAAGACCTGTTTGCCAAACTTAATGGTGGGACATGTTTCGCGAAAATAGACTTTTCCGATGCCTATCTACAAGTAGAAGTAGATGAAGACAGTAGAGAGCTTTTGACCATTAACACTCATCGAGGGTTATTTCAATACACCCGTCTACCATTTGGCATCAAGACTGCACCTGCCATCTTTCAGCAAATAATGGATACGATGCTAACAGGTATACCTGGTACAGCAGCTTATCTAGATGATATCATAGTTATGGGTTCAACTGACAATGAACTTTCTGATCGACTACATCAAGTCCTTAACCGAGTGTTGGAATATGGTTTCCAACTACGTGAGGAAAAGTGTACTTTCTTTATGCATTCCATCAAATACCTTGGTTTTATCTTAGATAAGAACGGTCGCCGACCAGACCCTGCCAACATCGAAGCCATTCAGAAGATGCCTGCACCAACTGATGTCTCTTCATTAAGATCCTTCTTGGGGTTAATCAGTCACTATAGCACATTCTTGCCTGAAATGCATCGAGTGAGAGGTCCGCTGAATGAATTACTATCAAAAGATAAACCTTGGCAGTGGTCAGCAGAATGTCAAGCATCTTTCGACAGAGTCAAATCAATGCTCAGCTCAAAGATTCTTTTGACACACTTCGATCCCAGCTTGGAAATTGTTGTTGCATCTGATGCATCTAGTCATGGAGTTGGAGCAGTAATATCTCACGTGTTTCCGGACAAATCAGAAAAGACAATTGCCCATGCTGCTAGATCACTTACCCCAGCCGAGCGGAACTACAGTCAAATTGAAAAGGAAGCTCTTGCGATCATTTTCGCTGTCAAAAGATTTCATAAAATGCTCTATGGTCGTACATTTACTCTACTGACAGATCACAAACCTTTGATTGCAATCTTTGGTTCTAAGAAAGGAATCCCTGTCTATACGGCTAATAGACTACAGCGCTGGGCAACAATGCTCCTGAGTTATGATTTCAATATCAAGTATCAGTCGACAAATACTATCGGTCAAGCCGACGCTCTCTCTCGATTAATTGGAGTTCAGCATCCTGGACCAGAGGATATAATCATTGCCTCCATAGCAGTAGACCCAGAAATACGAAGTATAGTGGCAGATGCCATTCGAAACACTCCAGTGTCGTCAGATGAAGTCAGAGAAGAAACTCTTCGAGACCCGATTCTACAAGAAGTTAGAAAGTTCCACCTGGAAGGATGGCCCACGAAGATCAGTTCCACAGAGCTTCAACAGTTTTACCAGCGTAGACTCTCTCTCTCAATCATCGACGACTGCCTGCTGTTTGCAGAACGTGTCATAATCCCAAAGAAGCTACAACCAGCAGTGCTTGAACAGTTGCACGCAGGACATCCTGGAATAAATCGCATGAAAGCATTAGCACGAAGTTATGTATACTGGCCGCATTTAGACACTCAACTGGAGCAGCTATCCCGTTCATGTACCAAATGTGCATTAGCAACGAAAGCACCGCGGAAAGCAGAGCTGCAATCATGGCCAATACCACAGTCACCGTGGCAGCGTCTACACTTGGACTTTGCTGGTCCACTTCATGGACAAACTTACCTTTTGGTAGTTGATGCATATAGCAAGTGGCCAGAAATCTTTCTCATGGAACACCCGACTGCAAGCTGCACAGTCAGTAAGCTACGTCAACTATTCAGTCGTTTCGGAGTCCCGGAATTGATAGTTAGTGACAACGGAACACAGTTTACGTCCGTAATTTTCTCACAATTTTGTCGGCAGAACGGAATCCATCACGTCCGAACACCTCCATTCCATCCCCAATCAAATGGTCAAGTGGAACGCTTTGTGAGTACATTTAAAAATGCTCTAAAAAAATCTAAAGGGGAGGGGACCACCGAAGAGATCTTAGAGAGGTTCCTGCTTATTTATCGCTCGACACCGAACCCTCAGACGATTAAGGGGGTCTCTCCAGCAGAAGCTCTACTTGGCAGAAAAATACGAACACATTTCGATGTCATCCGTCCTACGCCAGCTCTTGAGCCTCAACGAAACCTATCTATGGAGAATCAGTTCAATCGACATCATGGGGCACAAAAACGATTGTTCACGGTGGGACAAAAAGTACTTGCTATGGACTATCGTGAGAAACATCCTACATGGACAGCTGGTCGGATCTTGAAAAAGAAGGGGAGTGTGGTTTATGAGGTGTCAGTTGGCTCAGAAGTTTGGGTACGTCATGCTAACCAATTGAAAGCAACTTCGATAGCCAGCAACGAGATTCAATATCGATTACCTCTTGATGTTCTGCTAGACACCTTTGAAATCAAAACGCCTGGAACAGACAGGTCAGTTTCTGTGCAAGCAAAGAGTGATACTTCTTTATTGCCTAGACGATGGACAAATCGAAAGCACAGGCCAGTCACTCGGTTGCAGTTGGACCCTAGCACCAGATCCTACGAATCTGCTCAAAGGGGAGGTGTTAGTGGGACATAGATTGGATTTAAGCATGCTCAATGCACGATTGCTTTGGCGCACGCTGATTGGCTGATTTTTATCCAATCAGCGCTAGTCTATACATGGAGAAGCTTCTAGATTCTTCTTATGTAAAAAGCTATAAATATACTAACGGTTTTCCTATTTCGCTTCTTGCTTCTTGCTTCACCTAACCTTGTTATTTGGAATATAATCTTCCTGCTCAATCGTGTTCTGATTTGGGGCCTTGTCGAGTGAATCTGTGACCGTGAATACTAAGCGATAGGAATAGCTGGGTTATAACCGTAAGAGCGAAAATATAACAAATACTCACAACAAAGATTAATGTGCAGCGAGTGTACCACGAACGTCCACCTAGATTTTACATCAAAACACTGTCAAGTGAGTTAAATTATTTTATTCATAGCTAAACTAAATAGAATTACTGTCTGATTTCATATTTAGTTTTAGCCTATGACTTTGTACAGATCCGTGTACTCACTTGACTTCGGGATAGAAATCACATGAAAGTTTGAGATACTAATCTATGATCAGGAGTACGGGATCAGAACAAGACTAAATGTTTGACCATCGTGAAAAAAGGCAGAAATATAGCCATAAGTAAATCCGCTACTATTTGTGTGACAAGTGAAACATTACAAAATTAAGATATTTTCAATCACTAATAATTAATTTTGGTCAAATATATTAACTCGGTTTACATAAAAAGTTTCTGAACTGGACAGAGACCAATGTAAGTTTTGTAGATAGATGGAAATGGGACAAAAACACCTAAATAATAGCTTACTCTAACATTTGTATCATCACTACCCGCAAGGATAAGATTACTTGATCGATCCAGTGTAGTAACAGCATTTACATCAGCTTTTGATCGTGGATTTACAGCCTTGATTAAAATGAAAAAAACTGAATCTATAGGATCAAAATATAATTAGCTGTGTTAAAATATTTGTTATTACTCAAAGCTGGCTCAGAAGTTTTACACCTACTTATAGAACAAAAAAATTGTTAATAAAGAGGACTTAGACAAAAAATGTGAGAACATCAATTTAGAAACCATATGTAACTTTATGTGCGAAGCCACAATCAACAAATATATGAGTTAAGATGACTATACAACCGCCTATACTCTAACAAGTGTAGATCAAAATATGTTAAGCAATAATAAAATTCAATTCCCAAAAAACTAATCCATATTTACACACATAACCCAAATCATAAATTCACTTTATCTATCAACTTAGTAAACAAGACATCACGAATTTAGTGATATACTGATCTGCTTATTATAACAATGCAACTAATATACTGTAAAGTTCTATGCATATAGATATGAGCATATGGTAGAATCACTTACATATTTACATGGATGGGAAACAAGTAAGAAGTTTTCATTAATGAGAAACATAGTTCATTGTCAATTTAAAGAATCTGTTCAGTTTAATATACTGAACTTCTTAACGAGTGATAATTAGTTTCAACTTTTAATTCTGTTTATTTTAAAGCTTACAGTTAGTAGAAAAACTTACTAGTCTTTTATGCATGAACCTGGTTCGTATAATTTTATATTGTTGAATAACAAAAAGCAATTTGTATTATACATCTTTGCTACACATGTCCAAATAATCTAAATTTTCTCAATGATGACTCAAAACTCGTTTGGGTATAAGGTCCATTCTGTCTGTTGGAATTATTTCGAGGAGTTATGCACTTAATTAAAAAGCTCTATTAAATACCTTCACGCAGTGAAAAATCTTTTTAACATAATGACGTAACAACAGTTTAAAATCCACTTCTAGAGTGAGGCAATAGATACGAAATTTTCACTTAGGACAGTTAGTAAACTCAGCATCTGAAACAGAAGAAATGAGCTTTAGGTTAACATTAACAAATAGTTGCTGCTCTGTATGAACGCGAAGGAAAACCACTCCTGTCTCAAAATCCACACATGTAATGCGTTGTGACAGGTCGATGTATGACTAGGTCAACAAAATTAGAATTCACTGGAGAGATGTCAATATAGTATATCAACAAGTTGTCACTTAATTGACGGATTTTATCATTGGACAGACAGATGATCATGAGTTGTAAGCGAAAAACTAGTTGCATGATTTGTAATAAATTCACTCCCAGTCTGCTAACTGGGTCAAATGTAATTTGCATCATTCATACCTCGGCCTTAATTGGTGGATGAAACAGGTATGTTGTCACTGGGGTGCTAAAACTACGACATAAACAACAATGATCTCAAAATAATCACGTGAAATTTCCATCACTTGACAACACCATTACTACGTCTCGCGTTAGCCAAAACCAATTGTTCACAGACTACTCAACTACACTAGAACGAAAAAGCTAACGCAAAAACCTATAGCGAGACAGAGTTTGGATGAAACCATGTTCAGTGCAGGATCGTGTTGGAGCATGCTGTTTGACCATCTCTCAGCCAATCAGCACGAGGGGATATTTAGAGATGATTAGATTTTCTTGTAAAACTATGGATATACTCACGTTTTTCTAATTGTGAAATCTTACTCCCATTTAATTACGTTCCTGTTCGATCGTGTTCTGATTTGGGGAGTAGTCGAGTGAAGTAAGGTGTCCGAAGAATACCGAGCAATAAGAGTAGCTGGTTTGTAATAACACAAACTATGGTTATTTCAAAAAGATGTGGACGTGACATACAAATATGGAAACAAAAAAATAATTGTAAATAATTTGTAGTAAACATAGATGGAAGTAATGCTTAAATATGTCGATTGATACTACGGTTGTGCTCACCACTCAGTGCATTAACTTCTAAACCACTGCTGACTAAATCTATTATCACAGTAATTGGTGACACAAATTCACCATCCAACTAGATACTTTATACTGTTTGTCAAGCCATTTTGCGAACTGACCCCGAGATAACCTCAAAAAAGAATGTTCAAGTCTACATTACTCGGTCCAATCATCACAATAGGTGAACCACACAGCATATAGGAAGGTAAGATGACATTTCGCGGAAGCTAAAGAGAGGAAATCATATTACAATAACATCGGAAAGTCCGAATATTAGACGAGTGTTCAAATAAGAATACAGAGCCAATAAATTTAGTTATTTCCAGAAGTTTGTCTTATTAATTATTTAAGACAAAAAATCTCTGACATGATAGCAACAAACCTTAATGTAAGACTATTTCAGATAATAGGTGGTTGAACCGCCAATAACCTATTCTAAAATACGTGATGAAATATATTTTGGTCCAAAACAACATATTTTATTTAGGGATCACTAACGTTAGTCTACTTTTTCAATTCGGTGCGCCATATTAACAACCGGATACATTACCCACCCACTATCAAGTTATTCATCAAGTTTCAGTTGCAGAAAATAGGGGTTCATTATGAGAGTTAAGTAAAATATGATGCGAAATATGTATAAGCCTGATCTTTTATAGGTAGACTAACATTATGACGATTCCTTAAGTTATTCAAATTAGCATGCTTTACTGCAGTATTTGCTGTTTGGAAACATTAAATCATCCCATATTGAGAGCTTATTGACCAAGGAAGTCAGAAACAACGTGGAACTTCGTACGTACGTACATCAGTTCGAGTTGCCATACCACATTAGCACAGAGATTCAGTTATCGATTCAAATCCCATAGTGGTAGAGGTAGTGAAAGTATAAGTAGAGATAGGGGACATTAAGGTTTGATGATGTTATTAAAGGAGTATAGTTCAGTGGAATAAATTGGGAAAAAAAATAAAGGACATGAAGAATTCAGAAGATTAGAGTTTGAGAGAACACAAAGAGTGGATGCACCTGCGCCATTGCAAACGATTTTGAGCCATGTCATTCAAGGTCTCTAACCATCGGTTGCTATCGTCTCGCGGTCCATAACCAGGTAGTCTACATCTACCAACATGGCTCAGTCCACTTGTCAGTGACTTCATGGATTTGTGACATGTTTTGGTCTGGCCGCCCCTAGATTTCTTACAACCTATTCCTACACCATAAAACATCGCACGTCGTGGCAGTCGGTGGTCTGGCATGCGCAACACATGTCCCAGCCATCTCAACTGATGAAGTTTCACTACTTCATCAATTGAATTGCCATCCTTACCTAGTACCCGTTTTCTAACAACTGAGTTGCTTACTCGGTGGTCCCAGGATATACGAGCAATGTTTCGAAGACACCTATGATCAAATACTAGTAACCTACGAATATCCTCTACTCTTAGTGGCCATGTTTCACTGCCATAAAGTAGGACGAAACGAACTGCTGCGCAGTAAACTCGTCCTTTGGTTACTAGACGGATATCTCGCCTACGCCACAAATGACGCAAGTTGGAAAAACCTAGTCGAGCCTTCTGTATCCGTGCTGAGATTTCATCACACACCAGACCACAAGGGCTGATGTGACGACTTCCAAGAAAAATGAAGCGGTCGACACGCTCAACTACTTCACTCCCTATCACTAGTTCGGGTGTCGACGCAACCCAATCCTGAGGCAACATTTTGCATTTCGAGGGAGAAAATCGCATGCCGAACATGCTTGCATTGTTGCTTAGAGTGGTCAGCAGACTGCATTTTGTCAGCGTCTTCACTAAATAGAAATATATCATCGGCATATTCTAAGTCAACAAGTGGATCTCCCGGCAGAAGTTCAACGCCTGGAAATTTAGATGAGGAAAATGTCGTCTCTAAAAGTACGTCAACGACAAAGTTAAACAAGAATGGAGTGGACAGCCCTGACGAGCACCACTGGAGGTTATCAGTTCTGATGACAGTTCGCCATAAGCTCTCACTCGACCAGTTGTGTTCGAGTAGAGAGCCTTTATAAGGTTGATGTACTTCTTTGGTACTCCCTTCAGTGACAAACACTGCCATAGAACCTCACGATCAACAGAGTCAAATGCCGCCTTAAGGTCGAGAAATACTACGATTGTGGGGCGTCTGAATGTGTGTCTATGTTCTAGGACCTGACGTAGTATGAATATTTGATCTATACAACCCCGTCCAGGTCGAAAACCAGCCTGGTTTTCTCTAGTCTGCTCTTCACGAGCTTTGGTTAGACGTCGAAGTATTATTGAGGCTAATATTTTAGACACTATATTAGTCAAACTAATTCCTCTGTGATTGTCACAGGAGGACTTTTGTCCTTTCTTATAGACTGGCACAATCAGTGATTGAGACCAGTCAGATGGGATTACGTCCAGTTCCCAGATTCTACCTAAGACCTCAGTCAATCTCGCTGCTAATACTTGACCGCCATCCTTAAAAATCTCAGGGGTAAACCTGTCAGGGCCTGCTGCTCTCCCACGCTTCAGATTTCCTATAGCTTTTTCAACTTCGTAAAGAGTCGGAGGACTTACATTAACTTGCCATTCAGGTAGACTGGAGATCGTGGGAAACCGAAGTGTGGCTGAAGGCCAGTTGAACTGATCCCTAAAGTGTTCTGCCCACCGATCCAATCTCCTGGATTGAGAATGAATAATATGTCCATCTTTTTCTGAGATAGTTTCGTTAACAGTTGGGTTCCTAATACCGGTTTCCTTAACAAGTCTGAACAGTTGCCTGCTGTTACCTATTGCCGCTGCCATTTTCATCTCTCTTGCTTTCGCTACCCACCACTGTTCACGATCTTTGCGTAGGCTTCTAGTCAGCTTACGCTTAAGCTGACTCCGCTCTTCGTCATGTTCAGAGCCAGATGGAATGAGTTTTCGAGCATCTATCAGTGCGGTAGATGCTGCTGAGATCCAGTGTTTCTCCCTAACCTCATGGTTTACCGTACTTGCAGACATCACTGATGTTTCTACAGCTTTTCGGATGTCATTCCACGCTGCCTCGGGGTGGGTGTCACTTACAAGGCTGTCTAACTGTTTTTCTAGATGTTCCTGAAGTATACTCTTAGCTTGACTATCATTAAGTAGGACCCTAGGGGGTTTCTTTGCACCATCTTTCCTACGTCCAGTAAGACGTAGACAAACACACGCCCGCACCAGAGCATGATCTGAGTCTAAGCATGTGCTCCAGAATGAGCGACAGTCTTCCATCGAGCTTCTCCATCGGTGGCTGATAGCGATGTGATCTATTTGGGTCCAACGTTGGGACGAATTAGGGGGCCTCCATGTTAAAAGATGTTTTTCCTTATGCTTAAAGTTAGCGTTTGCAAGAATCAGGCGGTTATCTGAGTATAGCTGCAACAGACGGTCGCCGTTATCTGTTCTTTGAGCTGCGACACTATAAGATCCACCCAGGTGTCTTTCCCTTTCGCTTAGTTTACCTACTTGAGCATTAAAGTCACCAGCCACTATTACTACATCTGAACGCCTAGCTTTTCGGAGAAGAACGGAGAGCTTTCTGTAAAACTCATCTTTTACATCATCTGAGCTGCAGTCAGTGGGAGAGTAGGCAGAGACAACGACGAGTGTCCCTATCTTTTCGAGTCCTTACTGTTCCGTTTAGTCGGACAGCGCAAAAACGACTGTCTACTGGGATCCAGTTTAAGAGAGCTAGTTCCTCTTTAGGACTCAATGCTAGATGGAGCGAGATTCTAAAGTCCTAGCTAAGGAAGCCTGTTGTCCTATTTGACACAGTGTTCGAACGTTGAAAACTCCTACCTGTAGTTTAGAGCGTGTTTTCAGGAGACCAGGAATAACGTTCCGCGTACTCGAATCGTTCACACTAGTGGGGTGTGGTGATAAAGGGACGGGAGAAGGGTTAGTCGTGAAGATAAGAGAGTTATTAGGAGGTGTAGGAAGGATTTGAATGTGACCAACTTGGTCTCACGTGCTGTTACGGGAAAGGGTTCTATTTATTTTACTTTGTAAATGAAGTATGCTGTCAGTAGAATGTTGACCCCAAAATCAAAGTAATCTAAAGAAATTTGAATTGAAATGTGATACACAAAAGCAAATGAACAAACAACTGAGCATTATCAGCAAAGGGTGATGGTGACTAGCAGTGGAATCCAGGACGCGTGGTCTAGGTTTTGGGTATTTATGCACGAGACCGAAGGTCGTGGGTTCGAATCCCCTCTGCCAACAACACTCCTATTGCCCCCAAATGACCTGGTACGACCGAGGGTGGGTAGAGTCTGCTCTACCTCTCGAAATGCTCTCACACATCCATGCGTTTACAGTCACTACCAGGCAATTCCTAATCACTTCCTTATCGCGGCTGGGGTGTTGTCTAAAAAATTGGTGAATACGGAGGATCCACATAGAGGAGTTGGAAAACCCTGATTCCAAACCAATGGTGTACATGGGCTGCAATACCTTGAAGAAACAAATGGCATATGAACCAATTATTGATCACCGCTACCATGGGAGTGCATCTCCTTACGTTGTGCAATGGAAATGCAGTCACATCCAGCCAATGAGACAAAACGCACCTCCTGAATTCCACTGTTAGCCACCATCCATGTTTGTTTATAATGCTTGTGACTTAACGCAATACAAAGAGGATGCATATATACCAATAAGAGACTGATCGATTGCAGTTCTAAACGTCGATGGGAACATCCAAATAAACAATACAAAAAGAAACAAATAGCCGAGTAGTTTGGAAGTGAGAATCTTCAACTTTAAATCTGATATTATTTTTATCTTTTCTGTTTTAGATTTAAATGTAAAGCTTAGAAGCAAACAGAGAACTGATGTTAGTCTTTCACAATGATGCAAAAGAATTTTTTTCAATTTTTCCACTAAAATGATCGCAGCAAATAAATTGAAAGTAACTTTGCAAGCTGGCTACAAAATAGTACAAATAAATAGGATGAAATTATACAGAATAGAATGGCCTAATTAGTTTTTAACAAAATGAAATTTGAAGGTGTAATAATAATAATTACTATTATTATTCGATAGACAAAGCGTACAAGTCATTACAAAGAAATCAACTGCACTCATCATTTTATCAATATTCTGGGGAGAATTTTTATTTCGGAATCAACATGATTGATTAACTCATACTTACGAATGATTCATATTTGTTTGTCTGTAGATCCGTCACATAAATCATACCTTTGTTATGTCTGATGAGAAAAAAAGAGACAAAATAGATAAAAACGTTTGTACTGGAAAGTGTGACAAATGTAAACTAATCAATACCTATAAGGAGAAGATAGTCATCTGCATTGAAAATAATGGAATAGTTAATTTTTGGCAGATAAAGGAGGATAAAATCACGTTGCAACATGATACGATGCCCAAGAGCTAGTTCCAACAATCAGATTTCCATTGATTAGAGAGTGCGTAACATATGAAGTAATTTTCTCAATCGCTTATGATATTTTATATATTTTTTGTGTTAGTATTTTCTACATAAGCGCGTTAACTTATTATATGATAAACCTATTCTTCTGGCTAATGGTCTTGTTTTGAAATCAATTCATTCGGAGGTTTAATTCAATTATTCGTTTTTCTGAGTAGCTATTATTTACCTACATCACGTACTTGGATTTTTCTACAGACTAGGATTCTACAGATTGATTTTGACAAACGAAAATTCTCTCATGAAATCACTAAATGTCTCATCCATAACCCAATAAGACAGAGAAACGGAACTTTTAATGATATCATAAAGGTTTAATTTAAACAGCATTCACTTCAAAGTAGAAACAACTTGAAAACCTCAACATTGAAATTGTATGAATGTATCAGATGGATAGGATTTGAATGGCTGTTACAAAATTAAATTTCGAAGTTGATGGACGGACAAAAGAGATAATTGTTACTATTATAATTTGTTGGTTGCGAGTAAAACAACGGGTACTGCCATCTACAGCTTTTGACAAATAGGAACTTATTTTCAGCGAGTCCTAACTGTTGGTACTCCGCGTACAACTACGTAATAGTGTGTCCAGCTATTTTTGTAATCCATATGTAAAAGCTAATTATGCTTGTGTATTTTTGTTTTAGCACTTAAAAAGATTGTCACAAACCAATGTGGAAAAAAAACTTTTTAGACATCTGTCAGTTAGCTGGTCAAAGTGAGTAAAAGTGTAATGAGTTGCTGTTTTTGGAAAACACCGAAAGGCATTTTAGGCTGTCTCAGTTATCAGCTGACTGAGATTTCAACGAAACTATAAATGAATTGTAAAACTTGCCACTACCCTGACTTCTAGTGAAAAATATCGAACCTCACGTGATAACAAGGAAATAATCTTGACTAATTCTAATGTTCCGGTGTATCGAGAAAAGTGATCGCAGTTTACATCAGCACAGTAAGGCGAAGACAAGTGAATGAAATATAAAGTGTTACCAATGGAAATACACAAAGACGATTCTGTATGCTTAACGGCAACGTTTTACAGTAGTATTACAGGGCAAAATGCAATAATGTGTACAGACTCAGCAAGTAACGGACATGATAATATTTCGCTTATGTCTGAAGATCTTAGGGATCCTGATTGCAGTAGCGCAGTTGCATACGTTTTCCACCTTTGAAATTATGGGCTTTTATATAGTTTCATACTTTTTGTTTTGTTTAATTCATTCTATGTAATCAATACTTATTGTTTGATTTTTCTTGTATCACTGATGCAACTAATATTGCCAAGAATTTGATATGTATCCTGTTAATTTCATTTGGATCCTGTTGTGATTTGTACGAAAGCTTAGAAAGACGAACATTTATATCAGAACAAAAGTTGCTCATACGTGAAAACGTCTATGTGAAAGTCAAATGGGAATTTATTATGCCCAAGTTTTAAATGTGATAACAGATACACGATATACGAAGTCAAAAGCACAGACAACTATGAGTAAAACTTAGTGATGGGAATACATTCACGAAAACTACACTAGTAAAACAGTGCAAATTCCCATAATTTAGACATTCATATCACCGTAATCTTCAGAGATTTTCATCTACCTCAAAAACTTCATATATTACTTACGGTTAACTAAGTCATAAACTTAAGTATACGGTTTTTATATTAAGTGAGCTTAAATAATTGTGAAAAGCATTTATAACTAAATTACTTTTTGCACTGTACTTATCAAGTTAGTATGCATGTAGATCTATAGCACACAAAACGAGATATATTCACTTGATTTCATAACATTTGTCAATCGTATTTGATAACAGTTCGTTAGAGAGATTAATTGTATGAGGTGTTGTTTATGAAAATATCAGGACGAAAAGCGAATGTCCGGCGCTTTAACCGGATCCCAAACCAATGGCGCACATGGGCTCCAGTATCCTGAAGGAACAAATGGCGTATGAACCAATCGTTGGTCACCGGCTGTCATGGGACTGCATCTCCTCACGATGCTCCACTGCCTTGTGGATCAGACGTTCAGGTCGAAGGCTCGGGGTGTTGTCCCCTAAGAAAACCATCTGCTTCGGTCTGGGCATTCGGGCTGTATCACAGCCCTCACACAAATCAAATGAGATTTGTGTGGCGCATTTGTATTTGGTACCTCCTTGTACCAATATCTATGTGTTAAAATAAATAATAGAATAAATGTATGAGGTCTGATTATAATACTTACAGAACGGAATGATTTATGATTATTCCAAAAAACTGTTTATAGACAAACTTATACACATATTCATAAGTCAATTAAAGTGACAAAAATGTTGATAAGCGAAGCATTGTAAAAGAAATCCAACAGTTCAAACAACGTAAATAATAAAATAAAACACCAATACAGATAGAGCGAAACACCTTACCCACTAATCACTTGATTACTACTCCCGCCAAGAAAATCAACACTAAAAGTTTTTGTTATATTTCTTTCACCAGGTTGAAGTTCGGCATGCTTGAGATTTAGTTCCTCATCACGTACATCGGTTAGACTGGTGAAATACACTGAAATAAACGTGAATGTTAAAACGAGGGTAAAACATTGGTGAAATGAAACAAACATGACCTAGTAAAATCTCTGTATTTTAAAGTAGACGTTTTCATTTTGAAGCCTATAGTTTACTTTCGATAACATTATTAATCGTTACCAATATCAACTGATTTTTACTGATAGTATTTACTCAGGTGAACTCGGAACCAGACGTAATGGATGGACAAAGCTAAATACAAAGAACGATTCGAAAGGAAAAAAATGGGACGATACTATAACTTCAGATACGGAAATTAAGAATTAGTACGAATGTGAAATTGTGATTGATTTAAGCTCATATCAGATGGACCCAGCTACACCTGAAAATGACCACCACAATATTAACAGGTAGTAGGTGCCTCCAGACATAACTCAAACCTATAGCCAATGACACGAACTGACGATATGTCTTAGTATGATGATATTTTTAACCAGCTATGTCGTTCGAGACTGAACGTCGGGATAGTTGGTGACTTGGATGGGTGACACATCTCAGTTGAAATATCTCCATCTCGTAAAACATTCATGCAGGTTGATTAATCAAAGATGATGCAATTCCACAAAAACGGATGATCCTATCAATCTTCAGAAATGATCACTATGGATCAGTTAGTCTGTGTAAATCTCAGCAGTGATTTTGTGGAAGTCAAATTTTATCTGATAGCTCCACGATAAAAACGGGATTTAACAGAGTTTGTACGATTCCCATTTTGATTTACACACTCAGCCGACTAGTTGAGGGGGGATGACACAGAATCCTATGGGAACGTTTTTATCAAAACTACACAAGCCAGGGACAAACAATCTTAAAAATCAAGAATGGTTCTGCGAAAATCGGGAAACTACATTCTGACAAAATGGACATAGTAACTAAAATATACATTGAAAACAAAACATTGCCTTTGAAATCTCAATACAAATAAATATGGTTACTTACGAGTAGGAGACAAACTGCAGAAAACAAGGGTATCCCCCAAATTGCTAGAAAATTTTGTAAGTAATGACAATGCACACACCTTAAAGAGAGTGACACAATACTCCAGGTGTATTCAGGAACATTAATCTCATTCATGTAACGAAAATAATGTCCAGAAGAATCAAATACTCGAATAAACCCATCTGTACAAAAATTACAATTAGTAATCACATATTCACCTTGCGAAGCAGTGAAGAACAGATCACCAGAAGAATTATATATACCGCAGTAGACATCGTTATAACATTCTAGTGACCACAAAACCTCATTTGGAATAGTTTGACTTTGGAAATATGACTTGAAAGCACTAGAGAAGCTGTTTCCTTTCAAAGAGATCTAAAAAGGATAGAGCATCTGAATAATAATTACATTGTTGACTTCATTTATGATGTTTAACCTTCTGGTATCCAAAAAGTCACAACAACCTTTGTAATTTAGTTGCATCTTCAAAATAACACAATTCAAAGCCAAATTTATCTCAATTCCGTGCAGTATAAACGAAAATTCGTCAGGACGATATGAAGAGATGGTCAGATGTTAAACTTCTAAAAGCTAAATGAGAGGCCAATAACATGTGCAAACCCGAAAAAAAGATCCGATGGATAGAGTAAAGGACAGTGAGTAAGCAAATCCAAATAAAATAATTGCGGCGTTCAGTTTTGGGTACGTTTCCGTCTAACCTGAAAGTACCTTGTATGCTAAGACAGTGAGAGTCTGGAAGGGAAAAGAACAAAAGGAAATGTCAGCCGACCTCTCAGCAATTAGATAGAATACACTGCCAATATCTTTGTTACAGGCACGTGTAAACGAAATGGCGGACTTTAAGGTGGAGGCATGCGCACGTTTTAAGCAGTGTTAGGAACAACACTGGGGTGTACAAGCGCTTTGTGGTTACAAGCCTGAAATCAAGCTTCAAGGAGACAATAAGGAGTGGATTTACATGGAGAATGTAAGTGGTTTATGTCAAATAAGGTAATGTTTATGACATGGATTTTCGACAGGCTACGTTCCAACCCATTGTCTACTGTTCACTCTATTGGTGTAAGGTCCTTTTGAAGCTCAAGTGAAACTGTTTTGCCTTGCATGGACCTCCAGATCTTTGAGTCGTTTGTGTATATCAGTGTTGTCGAGCTAATTTTATCGTCAATGAAGATCAAGAACAGTAGACCTAAAGATTTTGCCTGTGAAACTCACGATATCGAGGCCGTCCAACCAGTGTGCACTCTATTTACCTTAATTCGAAACTCCCCGTTCTTTAGGAAGTTTAGGAGTCAAGATAGCAGCGGGCCGGTGGAAGCCATCTTTTCAACCTTAACCATGGGAAGTACGTGCGTCACTATATCAAAATCTTTAACAAAGTCGAGGAATATTAGATAAATCGGTATCTTTTGGTCTCAACAGATCGTCCAGCCTCACCATGCTATGAAGAGATTGAACTTACAGGACCTGCCTTTCCTGAACCCGTATCGGGCTTCATGTAGCATGTTGTTATTGTCTATGTACTCTCATTTGTTCATTTAAAAGTCCTTCTGTTACTTTCGACAGTATTGAGACTAATGCGACTAGTCTGTAACTGGTTGGGTCTTTTCTATCGCCTCAATGAAGATTACAGAGAGTGGCCTGCTTACATTCCCTTGGCAGTTGGTGTAAATCTAGTGAGTGCCTGAACACGTTACACACTAGTGTCCTGATAGCTTTCGCACACTGTTTCATGATTATAGGTCGGTTCTTGTCATATCCCGATTTTCCTGGGCTCAGGGATTTTAGTCTCCGAAATACTAATCCACGAGTTAGCTGGATATTTCCAAGACCCTAAACTGTCACTACAATTCCGAGATACTTCGCGCTTTTAGGCTCCTAGTTTAGTTGGTCTATGAAGATGGTGCTATAGATCTCTGACATCTCTAAGCTATTGAAGTCTTAGCCATTTGACCCTTTAAGAGTACAGATCCCTTGGTTTGTGGGCTTTTTCCTGGTCATGAATCAGTAGAGATATTTGGGGTCAGCTCGCATTTTGGCTGCTAGCTTGGTCTGAAAACATATCTTATTACTGCAGATTCTGGCGTCGTATCCGTTTCTCAATGCTAAGTAAAAGCTAAGATTAGAATCCTTCACGAAGACTTTCAACTTGTCCCTGGCTCACCGTTTGGCTAGACGCAAGAGTTCTGTGACTCGTCTAACACAGGGTCTTCGCTTTCCGAGTGTATGCTTACGCTGGGGTATATTGTGTTGGATAGCATACTGAATTATATCCCTCACTGTCTGTCAGCAGTCAACCACTGTTGACAACCATTCTCATCACCTGATGCTCCTCTACAGCAGCATGGGTGAACTGAATTTTAATCAGATTGTTGTTTAAACTGTGTTAGTCAGTTCGGTGAGGACTGAAGTTTGTAGAGTTTCGCCTGTATATCATGTCCAATTAACGAGACAGTGTTCTCTGTGACATAAACTGTGGGTTGTTAATTAATGTCAGCCGGCACCGAATTGTGTTCCATTTGATCTTTCTGCTGTTGCTCTGCCGATTTAGGTTGGCTTTAGCAACATTTGACGTGACTAGAGAGATCGTTCCTCGAGTTCTACCAGGTCTGAAGAGCCTCAGTTAAGTCCACTCGGTTTCTGAAGTTCACAGCCTCCAGAGGAGACCTAATGATCGTGAGGTATAAAGGACGAAGTAGCCTGGACACGCTAATGATGTGAAGACCTATGTTATTTGATACCCGACACCACTGTTGCATATCGTGTTTGTGAGCCTTAACACAACTAACAACTATTAGTGCAGGCACTCCGCGAACCACCAAGCTGGTTGGTTCTCATGTATTTGCCGATCTACATGCATCTCTTACGGTCCATGGCTTGTCGTGTCGCTTAACAGATGGTTTCTGGGGTGTCAGTGGAATTCCTTCTGTAACATGTGTTGGATCTAAAGTTACCCTCAGTGGAGAGGGCTTACATTTGCTACGTCTTGGACCTTACACAGGTGGTATTGCTTGGCTGAATACATTTTCCTTGTACTATACAGTATATGCCCCATCGCACTTTATCAGAGGCTACTCTACATTCTAATACGCTACTCTCCAAAACTGGAACATTAAATAAAAAGACTGAGTTGAGTAATCCATGATGCTCATATTGACTTGAGGTTTTTTTTCTGGTGTTGTCTTGAGCTTTTTTTATAATCCTATTGCTATGAACGGGGATTGTTGATTCGTTAATAACCTCTGAATTAAGACCTCTAGCAATGCTAGTCACAGTTGTGGTTATGGTATGGCTACTGGTGGCAACGCAATGACTGTGCATGCTATTCATTATATTAAAATCTAAAATGTGAGACAATTTGAGGAAGTACTCGAGATAAAAACCTCGGGGGAAAATAATAGAGATGGGTGAATATACACGCTATAAGAGAATAGGACTTGAAAGGTAATTAAAACCGCAACTTTACCTTTGACAGTCCTAGAAACTTCGCATGGATTCAGTAACTAATCCACAAACCCCGTGTTTGAAAGATAATGGGTGTGTATATTACAACTGAAGCAACTTAGAATAGAGAAGTTGATCGGAACAGACAGATATACCGCAGTGGTCCAATCTTAATATGATTATGGCCAGATTTGTTCTTATGGTTGTTTGACAGCAAGGTGAAGACGGACTACGTATCCTTGGAAGTGTTTAAATATTCAAATGATTGCGGAAAGGTAAATGCTTTCGGTTATCAGTGAAAGATCGACGAGATCATGTCAGCACCATAGAATAAAAGCAATCGAAAATGATGAGAAATAACAGAAACATGAGATCAGGACAATCTGATTAAGAAGAGCGCTTCAAATTTTATCTTGAGAACTACTACAGTTTAACGATCAATTTCAGCATCTATCAAAAATGGTTAGAGTGCAAGAAAATGCGGTGTCTTTTGGTCGTAGATAAGTTTTACTGATTTTGAGAACCATATTGGCTTTAAAGGTATAACCGAAATATGTTGATTGTGAGTACTGTGAAATGTCATTCTAATACTTAACCATTGGGTAGATAAGATGTAGGTGCCACCCACAGTGCTCTGATATAGATCCCTATTCTCTTTCATAATACTTATCTTTATAATTATTTCTGTATGAAAGTAACTCAGTTTGTTTATCAAATGACAAAATAAGCTTGCAACTCAATATGCCGTAAGAAAGTAACCACAGTTTGTGTTGTTATAGTAAGCTAATTTTACGTGAGACATTAAAAAGGAAGAATATGTTTGTAAAATCTCAGCGAAAAAATTTGAAGTAAATCCAACATTTTGCCTGGCTATTCGTTTCAAGCTTTTTCAAGAAAATAACTTTACATGAACAATAATGTAACGTGAATTTAAACTTTTACTGTCGATCCTATTGAGTATGCGTCGTATCTGGTTCCTTGCTCAACAAGTAAGTTTCTTATCCGGATTATACTAAATACAGTGTCTCATAAATCTTAACGGAGTCATGGTTTTATATTGTATTATGGTGGTTAGCCCAGCAATTACTGGATTGCTAAGTATTATGGAGATAGATAGACGGCCGTTCAATACGAACCTGAGAAATACTTAAGTCTATCCAATAAGCCAATGCATCACCTTCCTCATTTTCTTATAATGTGTACGATATATTTGCTAAAAACGAGTTTGTATTACAGAAGACTTTCTTGCCCATGCATCATTTATATCTTGGCTGGCATATCTTAATCACCTGTAGAGACTCTGTTATAATGCATGCGTGAACTTATCCTGTACCCTCACATCTGTTTCCTCCAAGCGTCTACACGGTAAACTTGAGCGTGTATGTGTACGAATCTATTTTTCTTTACAGGATGATCAGTAACCTACATGTAGGTCAGAATTCTCAACTACTTGCTAGCTTGAATAAAATGATTAAAGCTTACGAGCGCGCTTTAAGAACGGAAAGTTTAGTCCTAACGTGATTTACATTTCTCAAACTTTTTCTGTGTTCTTACGCAACAAAATTACCATTTCTGATCTAAAGAATCTATTCTAAGCTATACGTTTGGTAGGTCATTTTATTTTTTGAGTTTCACACAACTTGATAGTTAACTGTTGTTTTGCCTCAGCTTACTACAAGGTTTTTCAGTTTTTCACGTCAAGGTTAGTTTCAGTTTATTCTAACCTTTTGTTTCACCCGTTTTTATCCATTTTTACCCGTTCTTAGTGTACTGCTTCTTACGGTCTCAGGCTTTTGCTACGATCTATAAAACAATTTACGTCCCTATAGTCATGAGAAATTCATACAAACGGCCCGGAGGAGGGATCTCGTCATCTCTACTATCGGTGGAACATGTAATAACACTGGTGATGGCATGCTGCAAGTTAGCACCATCATAGCATCTACGATGATAAACTCCCTCAGCAGACTTGGGTTTTCCAGCAAATGATCCATGAGTGCAACGGTGGTTCCCAAAATCTCAGTTGATGATTGAACCCCAATTAACAAAGTTAAATAGGACCAGGCGTCACTGTCTATTTGTTTAGCAATAGTAGAAAAAACAGGAATCGGGGGGTGCGGCAGCCTTATACTTACGATCCTGCCTGGAGGTACATGAAGTTCACAACTAAGAGTTGATCAATCTTGATGAATCCGTATGATGTTCAGTAAGATTATCTACCACCTCGGTGTGTCTGTTGGAATCGTCTACCACTGCTGACATCGAGTACGACAATCGCATGCTTTAACAATTAACCCGCTCCACTCGTATCGTATTTGTAGTGGCATTGAGCCCTAACCACAAAACCCTCAAAGCTGAATACGAAAGAAATGGGAAAATAGATATTCAAAATTTTACACGGCGAAAAACTCATCGATGGGGAAGGTGGGAACAATGGGTTGAATTAATTCGAATTGATTGGATGGCATGGCTCGGCCTTGCAGGCGTGGTTTTACTTATGTAACATTATTTTTATCCATATTAAATATATTGTTCTATCTCAAGACTAAATGTGCTTTTCATCATTATTTGGTGATTATTACAACGTGATTAATCAGCGTAGACACTGGTGTGAATTTCAAATGAGATCTTATAGATTAAGCAGTTACATCACTGGGATTTCTTACTGCACACGATCTTATGTGCTACAATGCAGGCTGTTCCTCAAATGGTTCCCAAAATCTACAAGCAACTTACAGTCATTAAGACCCGCACTCTTCGTTTGTTAAACCGCAAAAAGCACTGTTGGGCGGAATACAAACGAAATTATAGCGACGGCACGACAGACAATACAAACATATAAGGGACATATGCACAAAGGCAATAAAAGAAGGCAGGCTTCAGTATCGATAAATTTTTATTCAATCCGAAGAGCTAATTGCGTTATGCAGCCTCTCTTAGACGAGTCAGAGCTGGAGTTTCCCAACTGCTAAGTCCTTATGGCCCGATCAATAACGACGGTGATGCCTCTAACATCCTGGCTTAATAGTACCCTCGGAGATTTCAAATGGCCCACATTAACTATATTGATGAAAGCATCATCTGCCACTGCACAGGACTTTCCGAAGTGAACCTGTGAGCTGACTTGTTGTGCCGGAAACTTCAGCACCTAAAAAAGACATCTCCTGGTCCGGCTATGGTTCATTTTACCATACTGAGGGAAGCAGTTTCAATCCTGGCAACACCCCTTAGCGTGCTGTTCTCACACTCGCTAAGCCGAGGCACATTACCGGAAATTCAGAAGCTGGCTCAAATCGCACCAATTTTCAAAGAAGGTCAACGAAACGGACTTTCAAGCTACCGACCGGTGGCCCTTCTCTCTATACCTTCAAAAATTATAGAGTCCCTGACATGCGAGGGTATACACGACTATTTATTATCCTTAAACTTCTTTTCACCCCAACAGCATGCTTTTAGGAAGGGTCATTCTTTTATAACCGACCTGCTGACTACGGTGAACAGATAGGTAACCATCCTTAATTGCAAAGGGAAGGTTGATGTCACTTACCATGACTTCTCAAAAGCGTTTGATAGGGTCAACCACATATGTGTGTGTGCGGGATGTCATTGGTCAGCAGACTGTCGAAAAGGTCCACTTCAGACAATTTTTCTTATGCAAGAACTCCCCATTAAGTGAAGGCGGTTTCCGTAGAAACAACTGTATCTGTTGTTCAAGTTCTAGTGATCATCAAAACCCTCAGCAATGAGGGTTTTTCCATCAAAAAGGTCTCAAACGACTCAGAATGATATTAAATACCTCTGTAATACTACTACACGTTATATTAATGCTCATCATAACTGTAGATACCCTCGAACTCCCCATAAAGTCCATTAAAAGAAAGATCAGTTACTAGGTCACCACAAGCTCATAACACTGAGTGAGTTTGGTACCACAATAAGTGTGATAAATCTTCTGGAAACCGTTGGAAACCTCGCAGTTTCCTCAAACCTCCGTTATGACAAAACCTTCAGGAAACCTCCTCATCAGCAATAGGTAATGTTGATCGTAGCCGGTGGATATATCCATCTGTTATACATCACTGATGTGATGACGTAAGTTGGTCACCTCCTCGACACGGTGGCAGAAGCAAGCGTTCATCCCGCGAATACTAATTACCGTCTACAATATCCGGTCTTGCTTCATGAGTAAATCACCTGCATAACCGTTATTTTATAAATCTCACAGCTTTTGAAACAGAGGGCACAAAGAAGAGGTAACTACATTTTATTGGAGGATGGCACGTATCAAAAAGCTGTAAGCATATTGAGCGATTTTGAATCCGAGGCGAATATATAAGGGCAAATACGAAGGCAAATTTATGATCAAATCGAATAAGGTGCAGATGGTCAAGGCAAAGACTAACAATAGGATTCGAGTACATATATACGTGGGGAAGAGGATTATTCACCGAGTGGTGTTTAACATATTACCACTTTATCTAGAGAGAGATGTGCGTAGGTTGTTATGTGGTCAAAATTACATACTTATACAGATATGGTAGTGACCATAATAGTACAAAGAAATGAGCGAGCTGTTACGCTTAGAATAACATTGTCCGTTAAGCAAGTTAATAAGGGGACTTAACCGAGATTAACCATAACCGAACTCGGTTGGACGACAGTTGCTTCAATGACACCAACGGTTGACGTCCAAACATTGATTATTGGCGACTTACTACACAAACCACTTCTGAATTTTCTATCACACCCCCAGGTTGAACGACTCTATATGAAAATGCCATGTACGTCAAAATTTTATAAGTTTCTTCTTCTTGGAATTTGGTTTATTCACTTGATAATGAGCTTGTTTTCCTATATAGGCTAGATAATGAATTAGACATCTCTTAACCTGGTGGTTGGAATCTGGTAAAATTGATTAGGTTCACTTGAAATGTCATGTGCACTGGTACGATGGTAATGAATGCAATATGGTAAATAATTGTGCAATATAAATTTATAGTAGTATTTTATACCTACAAATGCAGTAATAACGAATTAAGTACGAACAATTTATTTGATGACGTTGTGTTCATTTAGAAAAATATATGACTTAGTGAAATAAATGACATTGTCATCTCAATAAATGAACTATGAAATGAAATAGAAAACACAGAAAGCTAGAAAGAAGTAGACAATATAAAAAATCATGTAACCGCACGATTGAAGTGTAGCGTGGTGTCGAGTTGAGCTTGACTATGAACACCGCTACAAAACTACGTGCCAATTAACCAATAAGATCCCCGTAGGCCGATATCAGAAGACAGATGATGGCTGTAGTCGAGATGTATTTGTTGGCGATCTCGTGGTATCGAAAGAATACCGAGATCGTGCCAAAGGAGTACAAGCGTGGTTACTGAGCATAACTGAATTCGTACAATTTCAAAGTCAACGGGAGAGTAAGTGTAATGGCTGTCATTAACATAGTTAAACAAACGAGCACAGTGAAACAGTCACTGGTACAATTGGTTCTAGTAATAATTGTTTTCATTGAACTAATCGCGTTCTGTAGACAAAAGTAGGTCACTACAGAAGTATCGAGAAGTTGCTTGATATCACTACACTACAGTGAAAGGAGTTATATGCTTCAAGTACTATTTGTATTTAAATAGACTACTAAGTGACATATTTTCTAGAAGTTATGCATATATTCAGGTATGTCAGAAACAAGTTCAATTATATGCTGTTGATAAAACGAAACAGCAAGTTTTTTAAAAAAAGTACGTTTATTCTGGTGCGAAATAGTTAAACTGCATGGAACTCATTCTACAAAAGCCGCCTATAAAATGTTAAATCATCTGCATATGGAAATAATAATCGCTCATCATATGATATTATGGTGTTTATATGAACTAGTGATTCTTTTGTACTTGATGACTGTCTAATTTCGAATTCCAAATACAATACGTTCGTTCGTGCTCACTGAGTTCTATTTCTAGTTCGTGTAAAAATTCGAATACTTCTAAATATCACAGATATTTAACAGCAATAAAACTGTTATTCAATCAATCTACTGGATTTCATTTGTTCCCGATCTCCCGATTTTGGGGGAAATTTGAGGGAAAGCTCAATAGAAACTTTTGGGGAAATGGCACCACAACCCCCAGATTTCCCCAGAATCTTATTACACTTTGGGGAAATCGGTCGGTATTTATTGATAAAACTCAAAAATTTTCACAATATTGGGGAAATTACTCGTTTTTCCCCAATATTTTACGTAAACTCTGGATGCTTCCGCTATCTTTCCCCAGAATCTTATTACACTTTGGGGAAATCCGTCTATATTTATTGATGAAACTGGGAAATTTTCCGCAATTTCGGTGAAATAATCCAAAATGTCTCGTTTTAATGCAATACTTCTCCACAGTTTTTTGATAGATATCACGAAAAGAATACCTAAAATTTCCTGCTCAGATATTCTATTTTTCCTATCAATTACTCACATTAAACGCAGCGCCAAATAAACTTAACTTTAGTTAGTAATGAGAATCGATCTTTCGTTGTAATTAAAAGACTGGGAGTGGTGATTTGTTCGTGGTATTGTCTTCCGTGTCTTGAAGAATTTCGTAGAAAGCCGGTTTTATTCGATCTATGGAAATTGTCTCGTTCCTTCCATTTTTATTGATGATGAAATGTTTGTTTGTTCGTTTAATTACTTTGTAAGGTTTCAATGGCTTTCTCACTGCGTCGACTCGAACAAAAACGAATTTGCAGGTCTCTAGATGTTTATCAAGTTGTATGCGGTTGTTATGTTCGCGCGGAGGTATCGCTTTAATGCGTTGAATCGTTTGTAATAGTCGGCTTGCGAAACCATTTGGATCATTTGACATTATTGATTCTTGATCGACCAACTGACCCGGTAATGTTAATGTAGTGCCGTAAACTAGTTCAGCTGAAGTGCATCCTAAATCCTCCTTGATGGTTGAACGAATTCCCAGGAGTACAAGTGGTAGTGCGTCACTCCATTTTGTTGTATCAGTTTGTGCCATCAGTGCGCTTTTCATTTGGCAGTGAAATCTTTCGACCAGACCATTAGCCACTGAATGATAAGCTGTCGTTTTAATGTGGTTCACACCCAGAAGTCTTGTGAATTCCTGAAATAAGATAGACTGGAACTGGGGACCACGATCTGTAGTGACGATAGATGGTACTCGATAGTTTGATAACCATCGGTCAAGGAATGTAGCGGCTACTGTCTCTGCAGAAGTGTCGGCGATGGGACACGCTATAGCCCATCTTGTGAATCTGTCCACCGATGTGAGTATATGCGTGAATGATTTTGATGGCGGCAAGGGACCGACTATATCTAGATGGATGTGTTGGAAACGTTTCTCCGGCAAAGGGAACTTCCCAACAGGACTGACTGTGTGTTTTTGAATTTTGCTGCGTTGACATTGTAGGCAGCTTCGAGTCCATCGTTTTATATCTGAGTTAATCTTTGGCCACACGAAACGTTCAGTAATCAATTTAGTTGTGGCTCGGATTCCTGGGTGTGAAGGACCGTGTAAGTGTCGGAATATTTCTCGTCGGCAAGCGTGTGGGACGAAAGGGAGATTGTTGCCTATTGAGGTGTCGTACAGGATGAAAGTATCTGAGAAAGGCATGGGTATAAGTTTAAGATTCAAGCTAGACTTCTCTTTGCAGGATTTCAATTCTGCATCGTCTACTTGGAGTTTAGCTAAAGTTTCGAGACTGATGTCGTTGTGTACTATCGTGTTAATGTCCTTTGTAGATAGAGCGCCAGCGACAATGTTGGAAGAGCCTTTGATAAACTGGATGTCTGTAGTAAATTGAGAAATATAATCAAGTTGTCTGGCTTCCCGTGGAGAATGCTTATCATACGAAGTGCTAAAGGAGTAGCAAAGGGGTTTGTGATCAGTCATAATAGTGAAATCACGACCCTGTAGCAGGAAGTTGAAATGTTTTACAGCCAAATACATAGCCAGAAGTTCGCGTCCAAAGGTGCTACAACGTTCTTGGGTTGGCGATAATCGTTTGGAAAAGAACGCTATAGGAGTAATGTTGTTGTTCACGCGCTGCTGTAATACTGCTCCTCCTGCTTTCTGGGAGGCGTCGGTGCAGAGGATGAGATGCGTTGTGGGGTAGGTGTTTAAATGCTGTAGCATAGTAACTTTGGATATCGTTGATTTCGCTTGTTCAAAAGCCTCTCTGGCCTCAGGCGTTAAGGTGAAGGTATTCTCTTTTTTGTTCTGAGTTAAGGTTTTATCAATTTTCAGTAAATCTGTCAAAGGTTGCAAGATGGCCGCGCAACTAGGGAGAAAACGTCGGTAAAAATTGCACATTCCTTGGAAACGGCGTAATGTCTTTATCGACTTGGGCTCAGGGAAATTGACTATAGCTTCGACTTTTTCCTCAAGAGGTCTAATTCCTTGGGAATCAATGTGATGTCTCAGAAATTCTATAGTTGAGGCTCTGAATATACACTTCGAAGGATTGATAACTGCATCATGCTTTTTAAAGCGTTCGAAGAGAGTCTGTAAGTGTTGAACTGGCAATTAAAACGTCATCCATATAGACAAATACAAAATCTAATCCTCCAGTGACTTCGTCCATGAACCTCTGGAACGTTGGGGCGGCGTTTTTTAGCCCGAATGGCGTCCTCAAAAATTCAAACAGACCAAAAGTTATGATTATAGCTGTTTTTTAATGTCTTCGGGCGCCATTGGGATTTGATGATAGGCTTTTACTGAGTCAAGTTTTGAAAAAATTTGTTTTCCATGTAGATTTAAAGAGAAGTCGTGTATATGCGGTATGGGGTACCTATCTGGGATAGTTTGATTATTTAATCGTCGGTAGTCTCCACATGGTCGCCAATCTTGGTCCTTCTTTGGAACCATGTGCAGCGGCGAAGCCCAAGGACCGTTCGATTGTCTGATTATCCCGAGTTGCATCATATGTTCAAATTCTCTTTTAGCTATCTGCAACTTGTGTGGTGGAAGTCTCCTTGCCTTGGCACAAATGGGTGGACCCGTAGTGATGATATGGTGTTGTACGTGGAGTGCCGTGGATTCCGTTTAGTAATTTACTTTTGTGATACATTCGTATTCCCTCAGAATGTTGGTGAAAAGTTTGTTTTCAGGTTTTACTATATGAACACCGTAAATCTCGTAATCAGTAGCAAGCGTACCATTCACTTGTAAATGTGTGCATTGGTCAACCAACCTCTTGTTATTCATATCTACTAATAATTTGTAGGCACTTAAGAAGTCAGCTCCGAGAATGGGTTTCTGCAAGTGATGATTCGCTTTGATGAATCGTAAATTACCTCAGGCTCAGTCGTATTGTCTGCCATGCCCTACTCGGTAAACTTTGGAAGTAAACTTCTTCGGCATGGCGCTGTACAGCTTGTTTAGCCGTAGCAAATCCGCAATGTGTTCAACGCCTAATTTTCCGCATGTACGATTCAAAAGGAAAGGCAGAAAATAACTCTAGATTGCCATGTTCTATCACGTCGTCAACAATGCGATTTAAACTACGCATATTATAGACTAAGTGTTCACTACCGTAACAGCATTCGTAACTCAAGAAGTTGTTCAGATTGACGCGAACACTGTTTACGAATGTGGTGTGTAACTGCGCGTGAAATAATAAATATGCTGACAAAGACAGGCACTGAAAGTTTCTTTACATTGGTAATGGTGACCTATCATAAAGAACTACAGGACATAAGTATAATAAAAAACAGCCGACAGTCAGTTGCTTTCCATACTGAAACTTCATTTAATGAACGACATTCTCTTTTGAAAGTCTCATATAGTGTGATTTCTACATAAGTCCAGTGCTACACTGATGGATGCAGAAATAAACTGATCAATCTGATTAAGTTGCTTAACAGCTAGATCCTTCCATGGGGGAATCCGCTTATCATGATACCTAGGTATGTTATATGCATTGGTTCTGATGGGAAAGATTTTAAGATATCCAGAGGCAGATTTTCGAACGAACTTCTATGACGATGATGGATGGATTGGGACCTACTACGAAAATTGACATCACTTCTCAAGTCGTGTTCACCATTGCGGAAAGTCATCTGACCATATAGTCGTATCCATAAAACCTGACATTTGTCGCAGCCAGCGGTGCCGTTGTGTCCAATAACATACCTGAAGTAGCTACGAGCTGGAGTGTCAAAATAACAGTTACTAATTTAACTGTCAAATGTACCTGACACTCATTTACATAAAGCCCTAATGTCAGCAATTCTTGTAACTGAGTTACAAGTGCTGCGGACATTTCGTTGAAATTAGATGGTTTAACTTCACCACCACAGATCCTAATTATGAATGCTTCACTAACTAATGGGGCTACTACTGTTGGTTAGGGCTTTGGAATAACGACAGGCCTTCTGTAAAAGGTTGATTTGGGACAGCCCATAAACTTTAAATCTCTAGCGACTTTAGTCCGTCTCTTAGCCATTTTAACAAACTCTAAATTATTAGTCTCAAAGAAACAATTAGCTGTAGTCAGACTGAACGAAAGCATTGGTCGAAATTGTGGAGAAAACCAATAAACCACTTGCATGGCGTGAGAATTTGGAAAAAGTGGTTTAAAGCCGACGACTCATTGTCTCGTGTCTGTTTGTCATACTAAAACAAAACCTCAACATCGGTACAGTATTTGTGACCGAAATTCATGATATTATTAAAATTAATTTTTATTCATTATAATTTCATCTTCAAAGATATAGGAATACACTGATTATGAAATGCCTGCCTGGGAAACTGCGCAACACATATTTAGGGGTTTCCCCTAAAAATTTCCCCAAACTTGGGAGATTGGGTTTAAATGTGTGACGAATCAGTCTTTTAATTACAACGAAAGATCGATTCTCATTACTAACTAAAGTTAAGTTTATTTGGCGCTGCGTTTAATGTGAGTAATTGATAGGAAAAATAGAATATCTGAGCAGGAAATTTTAGGTATTCTTTTCGTGATATCTATCAAAAAACTGTGGAGAAGTATTGCATTAAAACGAGACATTTTGGATTATTTCACCGAAATTGCGGAAAATTTCCCAGTTTCATCAATAAATATAGACGGATTTCCCCAAAGTGTAATAAGATTCTGGGGAAAGATAGCGGAAGCATCCAGAGTTTACGTAAAATATTGGGGAAAAACGAGTAATTTCCCCAATATTGTGAAAATTTTTGAGTTTTATCAATAAATACCGACCGATTTCCCCAAAGTGTAATAAGATTCTGGGGAAATCTGGGGGTTGTGGTGCCATTTCCCCAAAAGTTTCTATTGAGCTTTCCCTCAAATTTCCCCCAAAATCGGGAGATCGGGAACAAATGAAATCCAGTAGATTGATTGAATAACAGTTTTATTGCTGTTAAATATCTGTGATATTTAGAAGTATTCGAATTTTTACACGAACTAGAAATAGAACTCAGTGAGCACGAACGAACGTATTGTATTTGGAATTCGAAATTAGACAGTCATCAAGTACAAAAGAATCACTAGTTCATATAAACACCATAATATCATATGATGAGCGATTATTATTTCCATATGCAGATGATTTAATATTTCATAGAAAGTTTAGTGGAGTTTAACGATTTGGCTTTTTAGCCTTGTTGTTTAGGTTTCAAATTGTGTTCACATTATTATTACTTTTATTCTTATCCTTGTCTCCTCTTACTCCATTACCAGTCTAGTTGACCTTTTGTTTTTATGCATAAATGTTCTTCAAATTTTGAAATATTCCCATATTGTAAATTTAGAACAACATATATAAGCGAACAGTATTGTTTTAGATTAGATCATCATCAGGCTTTACTCTAATATACAGTAATATTTATATGCATAAAGGAAATTATTAAACCAATCAAGGTCGTTTATTAGTCAACGATAACAATGAAAACGATTACATAATAAGTGAAAAGTACAAATTGATAGTATGATGACAGGTGTACTAGTTTTGATAAGAATAATAAAGGCTTAAATCAATGTTACATAATCGGAAATAGGTCAATGATTAGAAAAATATGGATAGTGAGGTAAGATGTATAAAAATTATAAGATGATGTAATAAGAAGTGTTCAGATAATTGAACCGTAAAACGTATATTTGAGAGAAAATAAAATAAAGTGGTAGGAGGGGGTGAAGAAAAATAATAAACGAAGAGAATGTTTGATAAAATAACAAATAAATTCATTTAATAAGGCCAAGGGAGAGATAAAGGTGTTACAAATTTCTTCTGAACACAAAGACTCGGATTGTTGGCTTGAATTCTTATAGCTTCTGCTATGTGTAAGAGACGAGTTTGTACAGCATAAAGGAAACTAGTAGGAATACGATAAATAACTTTAAATGACTTGTTTATGTCCACTAGATGACCGCTGTCGATCACTTGTGATAGAACTGAGCTGCATATTGTCTTGACGTTACCTTTTCCTGACCACGAAAGGAGGTGTTCACTAACTCCTTGGTTCCGTTGCCTGGTTGTGCGCCCAGTATAGCTTTCTCCACAGGCGAAGCTGAACTCGTAGATACACATAGAAGTGGCATAACCAGGTAACTTATCTTTTAGTTGTGAAATCACCATTGATCGGGTCGAATACGATAGACAGAGGTTGGGAATATTAAACGTTCTCTTTACTGCTCTAGTCAGTCTATCACCTAATACATCACTAGCTACATAGCCATTGAATTGCAGCTTCAAGAAAAGAGGTTTCTTTTAGCCATTTATTATGTAATCGTTTTCATTGTTATCATTAACTCATAAACTACCTTGATTGGTTTAATAATTTCGTATATGCATATAAATGTTAATGTATATTAGAGTTAAGCCTGATGAGGATCGAATCGAAAACATTGTTGTTCGCTTATATATAAATGTTCTTAACAAGTATATGTGTGATAAGATTTTTCGGAATCTATTGCGCTAATATATCACATAGTTCTGATAATCTTCGTCTTCTTATTACATGATCGAAACTTATCAAAGGGACTAATTGCTTTAAAGAGATAGTTTAGCAGCCTCTGAAATACAAAGGACTTTGAAGTTTAGAATTAAACAAAATAGGTTCACACAATTGATCGTTCTTATCCAAACAATATGTGCACTTCGACGTTAGATGCATAATCCACAGCATCTGTAGTTCAAGTATGCTCAGTTATCTCTAGAAGTGTAGGTTGAACTGAAATGTATGGTGGACCACGGTTAATAAACCGTCAAGGAGGTGTTGAATAAAGCAGAAGTCTAGGATAAAAAGGTACGATATACTTGCACGCAACAATGTATCACAGCTTGTTGTTATAACGTAATGTAACTCAATCAAAACACGACTACTAGAAATGAAGGATTTGGAATTTCTAAACCAGGCCGTTTGATCGTAATGTGTAACTGTCTTAAGTAGAAGTAAGCTAATGATTTTGATATGATATGCAGTACATAATTTGAAGTACGACATTAACACCGTTGGATGCCGGCTCGTCAGTCAGGGGATTGGATGTTCGAGCGCGAGGCCGGGGCTCTTGCTTTCGAGTCCCGCGTGCGGAATCGTGGGTGCGCTCTGTTGAGTAGTCGCATACAAGGGCGGAACGGCCGTCCAGTGAGCCCACATTTTCATTGGTGGTTTAGTTTAGATCGTCTCGTGATTTCAATTGTGAAATATTTTTCTTTCTATAGTTGAGATCATGAGTCAATTGAAGCTAAACCACCATGCAAAACCTGGAAGCACTGGACGGCCGTTTCGTTCTATTGTGGGACTCCTCAACAGTGCGCATCCACGACCCCATCTCGCGGGATTCGAACCCAGGACCGATCAATCTCTCTAGTATACTACGATAATACGCTAACATGATAAGAAGATTAGTCACGTTGTATCAGACCTAACATTCACGGCCCAGAATAGGAAACTAGGTTACAACCAGATAATGTTTTATTCAATGCAATTACAAGCAGTCACACTTCGTGAGTCCGGAATGGAAATCGATGAGGGGAAAGAGAATCCCATGTTTAGTAATCAGTAGCCGAAGTACCTGTTTGTCCACACTGAGCGACCAATCATATTTTAATTTTATCATTACACATCAGATTTTATGATTAAACTACACAATTCGAATCTTATGATATTCACCACACGTGTTTTGGCATGATGGTACTTAACATAATTTAGTCCAGTTTAAATACTATGGGATTTTCACCCACGTCACTAATTCACAATGAGGGCAGGAAACAGATTGTGACAAATAGTGTCGTCAGTGTCAACTCTTCCAGTGTGTGTCTATTCCGTGTTACTAGCAGAACAGCCAGCGTGCAAATTCTAATCGATCTTAATGCAAATGTATGTTGTCATGTCAGCTTTAAATAAATAACGCAACTGCATTACTTCATTAATATCCTAAGTTTTCAACATTATTGTTAATATATACGTAACTAAATAATTACTCTTGGGTTCCGTTTGTCGAATAACATTTATGAGAACTTTTGAGCTTGTAACCTACGTAAATTTTTTCCAATAATATGTACTGTTGGCGAACAGGTGACTTTACAGACTTATAAACTATGTCTAAAAGGAAGACTTAAATGGAGATATTTATTTTCAACACAATAATTTTCAATCATTATATTTATGGATATATGGCAAGCTTATGGAAGTTATTTGATACTTCTATCATATTCTGATCAAATATCCAAGAGAGTAGTGGACACGTTCTATTAGAATGAAAATACTAAAGTTATGTCAATCATTCATATGGTATCGAAGTGAGTTTGACTTCTTGAAGGTTTTAGTTTAATATGTACCCCAGTGCTTACTATTCAGATTCCTGATATATCAGTTGAGAGGAAAGCTTGATTAATCAATGAATGGAGTGGGGAAGCACTGGCTTAATTAAATATAAGAAACTATCTAATGCATAGAATTAAATTCACTTTTAATTAAAGTGAGAAGAACGAGATTTGCAGAATAACATGAGTTCATTATATTTCAAGGCTTCTCATCAGCTTCAAACGGCCTACATTTACTTCAGTGATACTAATTATTATTTTAAGTTTTATAACATCCCATTGACATTGACCCACGACTGATACGCCCTGGGTTCGAATCCCATGAGATGGGGTCGTGGATGCGCACTGCTGAGGAGTCCCACAATAGAACAAAACGGCCGTCCAACGCTTCTAGGTTTTCATGATGGTCTAGCTTCAATTGACTCATGATCTCAACTATTGAAATTATTACAATCTCCACAAAACCCCTTCTGATACTTTAATTTTATGTTGAATATGTGTCTTGATTATCGCTAATTTGTTGACAATTTGTTTTTATTCGTCTTCTCTTTATCATTGTAAAACACCAATATCAGTAAGCTATATTGACAATCATTTACAACTTTACCCCCTTCTCCTTTCTTATGATTTAATCTGAACTATGGCGTTCAATGTGCTGTTTCCTCTTGTTTCTTACATAGTTTCGAACTAAATTAATTATGGCATGTAATAAATCTTTTTTTATAATAATATCACTGATGAAAAGTTAAGCCTTTTGTAACTGATGAGAAACCTTGAAATATAATGAATTCATGTTATTTTGTAAACCTTGTATTTCTCGCCTTATTCAAATTTATCAAGCGATCAGAATGTATGAAGTCCCACTTCTTATCCAATTATTGACTGATTTTAATCGTGTGATGATGCACTGTTGTTCTGGGTTATCTATGGTTCTTAATCATAAGTCAGTTAATTGAGTGGAGTTTATCACATGATTTATTGAGTCTACTACCCAGTCTAGCATGCTGGTGTTCAATCTAAATGGTTTAATTATTGAGTGCTCTAGTATTGTCTAGGATTGCGTAGTTAAACTATTTCCGAATTGCGCTTAAGAGAACGATACAAAGTGATGAAACGAAATACTACTACAATATCTTATGTTTCAGGGTTGGGCCACCACTTTTATGTATATATGAACTCCGTCAGGTCAATAGTCTTACTGCTTATAATTTAAATTTTTTATCCGCACCTAACCCCATATTAAAGAACAGTTAAAAAACGGCTTAATCGGTTATTATTTTTTTCAAGATGGATGTGAGAGCCAATAATTTGTATAGTGACTGCCTTTTTAATAAGAATGAGTTACAGTTATCACTCTACTACTAATTTATCAGTGCTATATACATGGGAAAAATAGGCGTGCACCTAAACACATTGAGTACACACTTCAATAACCGATAATAGTTTATTTATATCCATGATTGTATGATTGATATAAAAAAGCCAGTGATTTGTCTGAAGAATGGTTCTATTAATAAGGAATACGTATATATTGGTTACAAACCTCAACTCGTAGGGTACCTGCGGAAATTAATGCATCTGTATGTTTGGAAAGAGGAAGATTTCCCGTAATCATAACTTAACGAGTTATTACAACATATAACAGCGTAAAGGACAGTAGATAGCTATCTAATACCAGCAAAAGTTTTTTGAAACCAAAATGGGAACTAAGAGCCCACAAGTATGGAAAGTGTTGCGTTTAAACGAAGATTCAAGGAATATAAAAACTGGGAATAACTTTTAAAAGAATTTAGAGTAGGTAATTATAATAAATTTCACTGGTTGAAATCATGAATCCATTGAAGCTAGATCACCATGGAAAACCTGGAAGCACTGGACGGCCGTTTCGTCCTAGTATGGGACCCAGTGCTTCCAGGTTTTCCATGGTGGTCTAGCTTCAATGGGTTCATGATTTCAACCAGTGAAATTTATAAAATATCCACACAATACCTTCTAATTATAATAAATACAATAAATATTATGAGTTCATGTAAATGCCCCCAAATGCCCTGGTACGGCCGAGAGTGGGGAGAGTCCGCTCTCCCTCTCGAAATGCTCTCACATGGCCATGCGTATACAGCCTCTGCCAGGGAAGTCCTACTCACTGCCTTCTCGTGGCGGGGGTGTTGTTTACGAAAATGAGAGGACGAAAAGCGAATGTCTGGCGCTTTAACCGGACCCCAAACCAATGGTGCACATGGGCTCCAGTATCCTGCGGGAACAAATGGCGTATGAACCAATCGTTGGTCACCGGCTACCATGGGACTGCATCTCCTTACGATGCTCCACTGCCTTGTGGGTCAGACGTTCAGGTCAAAGGCTCGGGGTGTGGTCCCCTAAGAAAACCACCTGCTTCGGTTTGGGCACCCGAGCAGTATCACAGCCCTCACACAAATCAATTGAGATTTGTGTGGCGCATATGTATTTGGTGCCTCCCTGTACCTATACTTATGTGTTAAAATAAATAAAATAATCATGTAAATATTCTAGGATATTACACACCATATTAATAGAAATTATTAAGAATAAAACTGTTTACTAAATATCAGCAAGTAGTATAAAGTAGAACACAAAAGGCAAATTGAGTGATGAGAGAATATGGTCAGAAAATGCAAACCAACTTAATATGGTCATACCCTCGAAATTCAACTTTGAGATTAAAGGAGAAAAACGACAGTCATGTAAACGCTGTTCATCTACCTGAATTGGCATATAGAATAAAAATTCCTCGCTGAACGAAGCTCACACTTGTTATCTTAGCCAAAATTCATAATAGATTTGGACAAAAAATATTTAGATCAATGTCATCTTTTTTCCCTTCATATCAAATGATATATAAATAGAAGTATCAGTAGAAGGGTAATTGGTTTATCGTAACAAAAAATATCACTTGTTACGAAAGAATCTATATATATGGTCAAATATGACTCAAAGTACTTAATAAGAATAAGTAGTAGTGATCTGAAGGAATGTTTACTCAATTAAGATGTAATTTAGAAAGTAGCAATTGTTCTTGTACACGTGGAACAGTAAAGGGAACATAAACAAAGTCACGTGGTATTAAAATCATTTCTTAAAGAAAAAATATAGTTTTACATCAACAGATAATGTAACGTGTTTCAAAATATTTGTGAGGTTGCTACAATATGTTTTTTGTACATTGAGTTGTCTGTTTATTGACTCTGCGTTACTATTCTTAATCTTCAAATCACAAAATTCATCAAACGCATTATTATTTTCGACACTTACTAGATGTAACCCAGTGGTAGGATATTGTTCTTTAAATACATTTATTTCGCATAAGGATATACGAAGAAACTAGTGAACATCCTAGTAGTCATTTTACTTTCAAGCCCTAATCCAAAAAAACAACTTTTCGTTGAATCATTTGTCTCCATAACATTTGACATTCTTCGGGGCCTTATTTCATACCACTTTGTTGTCTGCTTGAATAAAAATGATCAGATATCTCCTTTAACTGGCCTCCAGTGAACAAATCAACTTCACTTTGCTAAGGTTCTGAATAATTAAACCACTGTTAATGATTTGAGTGAAACGATTAACCGCTAACTAATAACACACATTTTATTTTATTCAGGTAAGATCACAGGGTTTTACAACAAACATTACAAGTTTATAAAGTGTCCATTTAAAACTGATAATGATCTTTTATCTTACCTGGTAATCGACAGAAAACTATGCATGTCTGATATTGACTACCACTCATTCAACAGACAGCAAATAAAAACCAAAGATATCTCTCCGGAGATTTAAACCCTCATTGTTTGCCGACGCTGGGACTGGTTGGAAAAAGCGGAGAGGCGGTCAGTGTATGACATGGTGTCGTGGTATGGAAGAAAGTTGAAAAGGGCTGACTTGTGTTGGTCCTTCACGACTCCCTGGATGGGGTCCTAGAGATGGTGCAACACAGTGGCAAGAAACGCTATCAGATATGGCTCAGAATAGAAGCCAGTGGCGATCCTGCTGTAACCTTCTTTTACTTTCTTCATAAAAAGTGGTTGCTTCTTCCTAAACTGAACGATTTCTTCTGATTGCACTTTTTCGTTTCCCCCATTATTATTATTACACCTTATACTAATCTGTTCGTTATCGTTTTTTTTCTTTTAGGCTTCTTTTTTGTTTTTCTCTTTTCTTCTAATTCTCATTGTTTTGTGTGGCGCATATATATTTGATACCCTCTTGTACCAATATTTATGTGCTCAAATAAATAAATAAACATCACCTTGAGGTCATTACTATACTCATGGTACACTAAAAATTCTAGTGGGAATTTAATTGAGTTTAAGTTAATTTATCGCTTTATATCTGTCGGAGTTATTCCATTTCTGTGACCTTCGATTTGTCGATTTCCCCTCGATGTGCTTATATAAGGTATGGACCAGAAAATACTCGCTAAGGGTCCTACGTTGATAATAACTGATTGGGTAATTTAAAACCCATGTATTTAATAAATTCAAAAGGAGTTTGAATTTAAATGTCTAATTAATTTGTGTTTGGTATTGAAACATCGAATCCAGCAACACAGTGAGTACACAAAGACTGGTAACAGAGACGGACTGATGAGGTTATGGACACTTAAGAAAGAGACAATAAGCTTTCACGAGGCTTGAGGAAAATCCTACTGATTATCAATAATGAGAATATAACCTTAATTTCAAGGCATAATGTAACCAACTCCAGTCTACTATACACCAATTGGAACATCAAGTTACTGAAAATAGTGGCCATATCTTAAAAGATAAATGTTGAGAAATTAAAAACGGTGACGGATAACAACTAAAAGATGGCATTTACGTAAACCAGCCAACAGATATTAGCAATGAAAGATCGACAAGGAACTATTTTTATTCATCAACCTTGTTTCGCGTTTATGATTTAGATATATATGATTGCCGTAGTAAAAATTAACACTTTGAGCCGTTTATTTTAGGAGTTTCACAGGGTATATAACTTCATGATTGATTCGTGTTGGAAAATACCATATGTATTAGGATAACGACGAAAGTTTAGAGGAGATCCATACTGATATACGACTCAAACCAACGAACTTTTGGGCACTACCTGAGATAAGATACACACAAACGACAAATACAATCTATGCTAAACCAACTTTGAGATTTTACTATATATTTAGTAAAATCCTATGCCAAATAACTAAGGCTTCAATTATCAATCGGGATCTTCCCATTTATAATGAGCAAGCATTCATAAGCACACTGACACGAAGTTATACCAGTTATCGCTTCAAATTAAGTCTCGTACAACCTACCATGAGGTAGGCAGTCGATATAAAAAAATCTTAACTTTAGCAAAAGTATAACCGAATGACTGCAAACAAAAATGTGTCTAATATATTTAATCTGATATCAACCATGGAGTGATTGGATTGTTTTCATCACGGAATACTGAAACTTCATATTTAACCAGTAAGCAGTTCATTGAGTTACGAGCGATGATTTCGTTACCATCGGATTTTGAATGAATTGGACATAGTAAGTGTTCTACATATCCTAACTGTAGTTCGGAATTTATTATAGTGAGTTTATAATTATAGTTGAATTCATAGACTACCATGAGTGAATGCTGCGAAACTCATTATTCCTCGTAAACTAGACAGAAATCGGCAAGACTTTAACAATCCGATGAGAATTTTTAAATTTGGAGCGTCTACACCTGAATTTCCATAAACATTTAGCGTTTTAAAACTTTATTATTAGCTGGATTTCAATAAAGATTATGATCTTTACTTACTTAAACGAGTTATATAGTTAGTTTAAGCCACGTTGGGACAAATGAAAATCCCTTATATATTTATTTTGTAAAAGTTAATGATAGGAAATTTGTAAGAAACCTAGTGAGATTACTTTATAAAGTTCGAGTTTGCAAAGCAACGGCTAAAAATACAGTGCTACACTGGTTAAACTACTGTTCATCAAAATTACGGTATCTCTTATAAAAAAAAATCACATTGTCAAAGTTGCTAAATTAATACTCAGGCAATTTCAAATATCCGGAAGTAACATATCAATTCACTCGGGAGATAAAATCATCATATCAGAACTTGTGAACACACAAAAAGTAAAATGTTTCTAGATTTTACTTAGAGATTTCCAATGCATCAACTTATTTTAACAAGGTATCAGATTCTAACAACTTAGCAAAGTTTTACTTGATGAAGATAATTACTCTTTTAATAACCACACTGACGTTTACCGCATGAATAGACGATGAATTGTACCGATCTACTACTACACCAGGAGTTCAGGATGACGGCAAAGCTAAGTGTAAAATCCATAAGATAATTAACCGAATGGATCGAAAGTTAAAACCGTTAACTGTGTAGCAATAATGAATTGAGTCTCATATCATGAGATCGGTATCGCACGACAGTCACCATTCTCTGGTCTTAATTAACCTTTTATAGATGTTTTCTGTATTGAGTTTAGTAATACTGTTACCACTCCTTTGCTTCTACCTTATTATCCTTCTTCCTAAGCTGGTTTGAGTCAGTCAGTCAGCTACAACGTAGGACCAGCCATGTGTGTGCATCGGTACAAGTTGCCACACCTTATTATATTTTATTTGAACACATAAATATTGGTACAAAAGGGCACCAAATATATAAACGCCACACAGAATTTTATTTGTGTGTAGGCTGCGATACAGCCCGGGTGCCCAAACCGAAGCAGGTGGTTTCCTTAGGGGGCCACACCCCGAGCCTTTGGCCTAAAGGTCTGACCCACGAGGCAGTGGAGCATCGTAAGGAGACGCAGTCCCATGGTAGCCGGTGACCAACGATTGGTTCATACGCCATTTGTTCCTTCAGGATACTGGAGCCCATGCGCACAATTGATTTGGGATCCGGTTAAAGCGCCGGACATTCGCTTTTCGTCCTCTCAGTTTCGTAAACAACACCCTTGCCACGAGAAGACAGCGAGTAGGACTTCCCTGGCAGAGGCTGTATGCGCGTGGCCGTGTGAGAGCATTTCGAGAGGGAGGGCGGGCCCTAGTTATTTTCCCTGAGGTAAAAATGACTATAGTCCGAGCTAAACAAAATGTAGATGGATGATAAGAGTAAAGTTCACTAAGGTTTGCAAATATCATGCACCAGTATTTTATTATACAAAAATGCATTTGCTTGTAATTTCAGCTAAAAGTTACAAAATAATCAAAAAAAAAAAAGGAAAAAATGGATGGAAATAAGAAAAAGTAAATTGCGTGATAAAAGGAATGAAATCTATCATAAAAGTTGAGTCAAAGTAGTATTCATTTGTTTGTCTCACTTCTTGGAATCGCAGGTAAGATGATATTTCCAAACACAGATTCTTGAAAGACATAGAAACCGGGATATTTGTCGGGGTCCATCTGTGAAATTTACAACAAATGATGTTGAATTACCTGCACAGGCCTGACACTATTCAAAAAATAGCTAAATAAAATGCATTAGGAAAGAATTCCAAACGTACCTCCCACTTCCACTAGATTTGCGTTCATCTACTGCATCAACCAGCTTTCTGTTTCGTTTGCCTGATGGATGAAAAAGTATCAGCAGTTATATGGAAACTAACGACATTGTAACAATAATGAGTATTTAAACGCATGTTGTGGTGTAGCATTCTGAATGCATTTATCATGTCTTTCAAAAACTTGTTTGAAAGCGCAGGGAAGTAACCAATTTGTGTGAGTAGCTATCACTTGGATAAATTGTATAACTGCATATCATCTACCGACCTGCGCTAAGTTAGCTCTTATTGGTCTACAAACTTTTATAATTATCTTATCTAAAACATTGGTCAAACTAGAATAAAAAGTCGGGTTTTACATAAATGTGAGTCAGATTGTATTGTTACATTAGTGTTAGATCTTGCGATAGTTTGGTTGGGCCTACAGCGACTGCTGGTCTGCGGCCTATGCTCCTTTGGGAGTAACAAGCCTAAGTAGGTAAGAGATAATCTTAATACGAACTTAATCGTGGACTTGAAAAGAGTTGCTGACACAAAACTCCTCAACAATAATCCACAGCCGCAAGGAAACACAAAAATAAAGTGATAGCGTACGGAAACTTGTTATTCGAGCAGGCGAAGACTAAGAAACATGAAAAACTAGCAAGCTATAGGCGAGAAGCAGTCAGATAACAGCAAGGGTCATTGTCCGAGCTAGAGAAATCTCGAGGTTGAATTCTAGTAAAGGGACTAACACTTAATAGCAAAAATCAAATAACCCAAGAAATTCTTGGCAATTAGTTAACAACGAAATTAGAAAACAAGAGGGCGTGACAATCAGTGGAACGGAAAGCAAGTCGTTAGCACGTAAGTCTTCGAACTCATGTAAAACGGTACTTTCGTCCTTATAAGTCTGATACACGTTAATTATTTTGATTTTTGGTCACCATGTTATCTTGCTTTAGAGGGATCTACAGCATAGAATAGTAAACCAGCAGTCCTGTGAACTCTCAGTTTGCGATCTTTGATTAAAATATGGTAATCACGGCGACTAATTCATAGACGACCTTTGAGGCAACTCTCCAACTTGCCACGGTCAAGAAGGGTTTATGAACTATCACGCGGAGCAAGGATTAGGATTTAGATTAACGAACTAAACTAAGAGGTTTTCATTAAGGATTGATGTCAGGTGTAATGCCAAAATGCTGTTTAACTATGTGAATTATGAGCTGAATTCCAAGTTTTGCCATCCTCAATTTGATTGGTTCGTTTATAGAAAAGTCTCACGCTAATCACTAAAATCGATGCCCTCGTTTTGAATATACTGGGTCACATACTGTTTGCTATTCCAGGTGATGTACAACTTACCGTCACTTGTCTCCATAAGCCAATTGAAGTTAATTTACGCGCTTCCAAAATGGTTCAAGTGGTTGCGGACAGAATGGAAGAAGCTTTCGCTGTGTTGTGTCTTCAGTTTCTGTATTAACCCTTAGATTTGTGTTGAAGTTAAACTTAAGTAGGTCTTTAAGGGAATGTCCAGAAGTGTTAGGGATACTGCATGGAATTAGAAGGTCACCTCTAAGACGCCTGTACCCTGATGGGTGAAGGTTAAGTGATTAAAGGCACTCTTCATAGGGCTTTAATTTGAGTTCCCGAACTGATTTCGTGGCTTGCCGTTGGATGCGTTCCAGTGTCTTCATCCTTCCGGAGTGAAGGAGGAAATACTGTTTCCGTACTCTAAATGGAGACGAATGAAATTGTTGAGGATCATATGGAAATTTTTCCCATCAGTCTGGCCAATAATGCGCTTCAATGTTACCAGTGCAAGGTTTGTTCGAAAGTCATTTTTGTCGGAACTCAGTACTTGAAATAGTAGGGTACCAGCACTTTTAAATCTTTTTCAAATTGGGACACTTCTAGTGAGGAGTTTTCTGAGTTGTTACTGTAGTCTGCAACATGTTCCGGATGGACTTATTTACACTTCGAGGTATTGAAGGTACGTCCGTTGTCATTTGCCCATCCCATGTCTTTGTAGCGACCTCGCATAAACCAATTGTTTTCTTTGCACTCGCTTCTCATTATTTCGATATAGTTTAATGTATTTCATCACGTCCAAAATGAAGTAATTCAGTCATTCGACTTCACTTATTCTAGTTATTTTGATAGTCTTTTGTGGATTTGTATGTTTTGCGATTCGAATGGATGTGTTTGTCTGAAGACTGTAGGGTTTTCCGTATATTAGCAGTTATCACATCGCTAGACATGTTGGTCAGTTTCAGTGTGAAAATTGGTTGGGAATAGCTTAGGATTCAGAAATTTCAAGAGAAGACAGTTGTCCGAGGAAGTAAATAATTAAATTAGTCGGTTAATAAGGAGGGCAGCATGAACAGACTGAAGTATGGTAATGAAAACGGATGGCAATGATATTAGATGAAGTAGGAATAAGCTGGTGACATGTTATGGTGATTATGGTAAATAAGTTAGGAGACATTCATGAGGTACTGTTAGCTATTCTGTTTACGATAATCTTTAGGTGAGTACGTGTTAGCTGCGTCTCCTCATTAAGCTCTCTACTAGGTAGGGCTAAACTATTTTGTCTGGGGGGTTTATCTCGATTAGGAGCAACTCTTAATTTGAAAAAGTAATATCGCACGTGGATTTTCCTCTTTGATGTACAGTCTATCCCAGAGTTGTTGGGAAGTAGCATGACTGTGATGTTCTGCCAGAATGTTAGTGTTGGTGTGACTCAAAGTTCTTAGTATGTTGTGCTACGTTATCACATCACTCATATTCTCCTATAGCTCAGCGAGAATGGTCTTAAGCGTCGGAGTCCATCTTTGTACTATTATTTTCCTGGGTCTATCATCATCCAGTTGACTATCTCTGTACTTCATCTATGAGGTTTATGTCTCTTTCGTAAACTAATGTGAGCAACGTTGTAAATTTCTATGTCTGGTTGTGCGTATGTTTTAGTGTGCTAGAAATAATGCCGTTAGAATTCCGTCAAGCTACATTCGTATAAAGTGAGGAGTTGCATCTGCTTTGGCTCTCTCAGTATCTGTGGTGGATAGTTCCATAAAACTCCCTGTGAAAGCAACTGAACGAGAAAGTTACAACGCAGATTTTTAGTTTTATATCCTTTAGGGCTTACTGGCAGCAGAAGATGGGTGATTTTATTGAGATGTTCTGTAATATGTTGTTTAATACATTCGAATGTACCCACTGGTGTTCTTGTTCACTAAATTACTACATACAACATAACATTCTGACAGGTCAGTTTTCAGACCAATGCCCGTCATTCACTTCCATACGTTTGTAACAACTAGGGTTGATTTGTCAAGAGTTTGCCGCAGACGTCTAAGCAATTTTAAAAGTTTATAGCCCAAGTACTCGTAACTCCCATATTTCGTACTGGCATTACACTTCCTACTTCCTTATTTTGAATGTTGAGAGACTTTGTGCGTTTGAAAAGGGTGAACTCGTGCATCAGTAATTCTGTTCCACGATGTGAATAAGGACCTATTCACCACTAGTCTGATTTCTTCTGCCGACAGAACGGAGGGTATCCGCAGATAACCTGAAAGCTTAAGTTGGTCATTCTCGTTCATTATAGACCTCCATATCATGATTTACTCAGTGTACGTGAGGGTCGGTAAGCTAATTTTATCTAGGAGTGTGTCAACAAAAATCAGGAAGAGAAATTGGGCTGAAATGGTCCACCACGAAAATTTGAGACTTCACAATTCGTGTGAACTCTTTTTACTTTGATAAGTAACATTCAGTCAACTACGTGGTTTGGAGGCTAGGATAAATGTGGGTTAGTGAAATTTTCATTGGTAACCCCCGCTACAAGGAATACGCGGGGTAATTTGCCATATAATTTGTTCATCCCAGGAATATTACATGGCACGAGATTCCATTGTTTCAGCAGGTTAATTATCTGTTTCACGCAAGGATATCATAAAGACAAGAAATATCTTTTTCGGAATCCGTGTTGAACTCTATGAAGAAAGTTGTTTTTGTCCGAATGTTACCTCAGTCATCAAACTGTAGTGGCATTTGTTCTAATTACTGAGATTTGCACTCAACATTTAGGACTGTAGAGAAGATCAAATACGGTTGACACGAGTTGACATGGATCGGCCGTGGAGGTGTGGAGTTTTATTCCTCTTTGTACTAGGTATATGATTTTTTGCCAAGCCCAAATGTGCTTTTCTTGTATGCCAAACACTAATGCTGATTGTCGTGGTATAACGGGTTGGTATAGACAAAGATGTGACTAGCACGTTAGATCATATAGATTAGATGGTCATACCATGACCAGGTGTGGGGATGCATCTATAATTCCGTTGATAACTATAAGTGAAATAATGCAGACCATGACCATCACTGAAGAAACTATCCCTTCCACAATGTCCAACATTATTGAAAATACCACAAGTGATCCTTAACAAGTTGGATTTTTCCTGACTTCTTCGAAGACTGGCGTGATATCAACTGACTTCCATTTTTTTAAAGTTGCCTGAATTTTAGTGAGTTTCTAAATAAGTCACGTGCCAGCCACATGTTGTCATTACTCTTCTATGGGAAACACATGGAAGATGACGGGAGGCGTCAAAGACCCACATATATTCCCTAATCTTTTTAAGCACAGACACAGTAACTATCTTTAATTATGCAAATAAAAAATACCATTTTGACAGCCTTTTACGAAGTTCTACAGTTATATTCATATAAGTTTCCAACGGGATAACCAGGTTAAGGGAGAGTACTGTTATTAAAATTATTGCATTTGAATTTAAGAAGGTAGGGCTATATTAAAGTGTTTAAACCTCAAGAATGTTTGATCCACTCAGAGAATTGGAATTTACTTTTGATTTCAAGTAAGAGTACGTTTGTGAAACGGTCTCTTAGTGATTACTAGACATCGCTCTAAGTGGTGACCAAGACGATTTCTCATATCTTTGTCTTTGATGAAACATCTGGTCATTGAAGTCAAGGTGAGCAAGAAAGACTTTTTATACAGTTTCTTCTCAGCTCACCAGATTTACATAGGTTAGGCATAATTACCAGTGGGGCTTTGGGCTTATTTAAAGACCTAGTCAAGTCGTTCTTTATGTCACTGTCTGAGTCTGTAATTAAAAACGAATTCCAAAATAATAGTTCCTTAAGTCGTCTACTATTAAGATCACTTCGTTAGTTCTACTAGACACACCCAATCAGAGGCTATTAGTCACATATCCGCACGAGATCATGATTATTTACATCGGACCTTGCATACATTGTAACTACTTTCCAGCTTAAATCGAAAGTTTCTTAAAAATATCTTTGAACTCATTCATTCCTAACTTACTTGAATTAGCCAGTTTCTTTCGACTGTAAGGAAGTTACGGAAAAAAGAGTTATGAAATCCTAAATTCTGTGATATATTTAAATCTTTTCAGTTATACAGTAATGATGTTGCATTTTTTTTATTAATGTGGTCTTGTTTTGTTAAGTAGGAGAGTTCCTGGTGTCCTATTTAGCCACGTAGTGCTACAGCATTATCATTTAAAATCGACAGATAGTCTGTAAAATAGGCATTTAGTATACTACCAGGGTCTAGATATTTAAAAAGCTATGCAATTATTGTACTCTAAAACTCAAACTGACTGAATAGTCGTATGATTAGGCGACAGGAGACCTATTAAGTGTAGATATTATAGAGCAGCAGAGTTTATTCTGAACTTTCTACTTGGCTTCTGATGTCAAGTAAAGTACTATAAGATCCAATTCCTTGGCTGGTTTTTCTTTCTTAAAAAAAGATCTACCGGTTGATTTCGAATCTTAGGGGCTTTTGTATGAGAATGATTATAAGATTTGAGGGGTTAAAATGAAAATGTCATTACTCTGTAAAGAAACCGCAGCATAACTAGCGATGGATATCGGTTAAAAGCAGTATATGAAGAACATCGATGGTGAATTGTAATGTCAAAATGCCCTCGAACATTCATAGGTGTTATTAGAGTAACAATTTTCACTAAAAAAAAATTATGTAGTGCTGTTTTTATATGGTATAAAACATGAACGTTGACTGTCTGCAAATAACAAGACCCTCAAAAAATTGAATAACAACCCACCAAGCAACAAACGGCATTCGACTTCTGACTTAGAAAACCACATCCTAATACGCATACACATTACAATAATGCTGCCAAAATCTGGTGCTTTAAAAGAAGCGAAAAAAGCTATATTGTAGGTACACAAATGATAGCTATTTTTCACTCTGGAGATTATAAAAACGACCTGTTTACAAACCCATTTGTTAGCAGTTTGTTTAAACGTATCACATTGCTAGGTTATATCGCGTTAATTATATGAGTATATTTGAATGATATATGATTATCTGCAACTAATATGTTTTCGTGGTTTTTTATCATCAATAATAAATTCATGTAATTTCCACATTTACAGTCTTAATTACAGCAAGTGGAATACATGGTTATTTTTGATGATAAATTTAGATGGATATTCTCGTGTTGTACAATCTTGTACCTCTTGATACGTAGCTTGAAGTCCTTTGAACTCAATGATGAAAACATTCCTCTGCATTTCACATCGGAGAGCCCGTACTTAATTGTTCCGGAAGGGGAGCAGGTTTTACTTCCTTGCAAAACAAACGTTTTTTCTGAAGCATTAATATCTTGGTACAAAGATGACATTAGAATAGCTGAAAATCTCACTTTTTCCTTTCGTCTCCGGTCAGCTAATCGTGAAGATGCTGGATATTATCACTGCGTGGTAAAAACTACCTATGGAGGGATTCGTAGCCGGAAAGTCAAGTTAGAGATCGGTTGTAAGTTAATTTCGTTGTTTATATCCACGTGTTTACAGAATTAAAGTTTTTGTAATAAATGTCAGGTAATCGTTTGAAGAGTTGTGTCATGAGTGTATGTGTTAATATATATGTCTGCATATGGTGATTGCTAACAGCAATTTGTTATATATAGCAACATTCAATTTCTGAGTATTTTGTTAGTGATTTAGTCAGAGTTGAAAGTGAATATTAACTTTAAAAATATACTCAAAAGACTTGTTTTGTGTAGAATTTTAAATGTTCTCATGAAAATATATGATGATTCAGAGATTCAACGGATGTGTGTACAGGTAAACATTTCATTCCGTAAATAATCTTACTTCCTTCGATTTATGAACAACTTGAAAATTTTGGACTACTGTGTTAAATTTTGAGCAGTCTTTGATCTACAGTCAGCGTGTTTCTGTGTATGGACTTTAAATAGATGGTCCCTGAAATGTTGTACTTTTGAAATTAAACCTCTGTCCCATTTCTCCGAGATGTAAATTTTGTGAAACATAAAGTGATTATTTTTCATTTGATATATTACAAAGGGGAAGATTAGAATACGTTAAACAGTTTTGTACAACATTTATCATCATAGCTCTGATCAGGGTCAATGTACTTACATTCGACCTCCAGTGCACTGGCGTCTAGTTCAAGGGTACTTTGTGCACCAAGAAAGAATATAGAGTTTTAAATTAGAGTTATAACGCTGATAGAATTTCCTTCGCTCACAGCAAAGATATACTTAATTAGTTTAACGTCTTAAGTAAGAACAAAATTCGGTGGTATTTAAATGACTGTCAATCATATTCAAGTTGTCGTTGATGTTTTCTTCCGACCTTTACTTTATGAATAACCTGAATATTTTATTTATAAGAAACAGAAACTATACTCAAAGTAGCCATGTAGACACGTTATCTTGAATAAAAAGTACCAGTTTTTCGTGAATAGCCATATTTTAGGTTATAAAGTAGGTCTAGTTTTAGAAGTATGTACTTGTATATCGCCTTCAATAACGAAATCTCATAAAGAAACCTAATTCTAGGTTTAAGATTAACTCCAGTTTCACAATATATGTTTATAAAAAAGTGATTTCTCATGAATAACTAACTGGAAACGTTGACTGAAGAAATATCTTTTATTACTATACCCAGGAATATAGGGTGAAGTTATGTGTCGTTAGTTTCAGTTGTACATGTATCTGCGGAATACGTTAATAAGATTTCTGGACAGATTATGCTGGTTGTCGAAGATCATATGTAATTCTAATTATAGCTTACAACAGTAGCCAAAGTAAACTCTTGCTTTGTCACTGTGCTGAAACTTCCCAACATTTTATTCAATTTTATTGATATCTTTTTATTACCATCACTTCGAATCTTTTGTTCACATGACGATTTTTGTTGTTGAATTCTATTTATGTGAAGTAAAACAACTTGCGTTCTTGGTTTCTTTACCGATGTCTTTTAAAGGAAACAACAGTTGATCATGTCGATTCTTTAGTCAACCCTTCTGGTTAGTATTATCAGTTGATTTCGGCCACCCTGACGTTATGTTTCGGTTTTAATCAAAGATAATAATAGCCACACCAGTGGTTTATTACCATCTCGCATGTACGAAATTACTGCTTTTATGAAATTGTTCTTCGTTTATGTTTTTTTGGGACTGAAACTAAATGACTTAGGGAAATAATAAGATGCATCACAAACTAGATTTTAACATAGATATTCTGTATCAGGGATGAAATAAAAATCTTGCTTATTGATAGCAGAAGAAATCAAACACTTGGCACTATTAGCTTTAGGTTTTAACTCATTATATTTTGTTACCCAATGTTTCCGGTGTTTAGTTTCATGTTATCCCAGTAAAGTAGTTCGTTTTGCTCAAAAGATAAAAAATAACACCGATTTATTTGAAGAAAAAGGTTAAACGTCAGCGGTAGTATGATTTTCAATATTCCAAATGTAAAGAGCTGAGTAATTATCATGTTAATATTTGAAATGTGACTAATTATCTAGAATAATCCTGTTTTCAGATAACTTTTAGTGTTAGGTGATGACATTCAAAGTATTTCTTATGAAAACCTATAAACGGACCATAAATGCCTCTTTTCTAATTTAGATCGGTAAATTGAGAGCTTACAATGATTGTTTCAACCTTCTATGGAATGATTAGTGAAATGAATATTGTAAAGTGAACACACGTATCTTTTTATCCGAGTAAAAACATGCGCGATTCTGTAATACTTTTAAAGAAAACCATTATCGTTATCGACTTAAAAAAGCAGCAATCGAATTCCTAATAAAAGGTTTGTTATATATTATCGAATTTGCACTTCTTATTATCAAACCATAAACAGACTTGATGTAGAAAGGGTAAAACGAAACTGAAAATGTCTTCAAACATTTAAAAAGGCAATTAAAATAAACACCCAAATGGTGGCAGCAGATATATCATCAAAACCCTGTCAAGTTTCATCTTTGATGGGAGAAATTTATTATTTATTGGTGGAAAAGCTCTAACGCTAACATTTTGAGAGTTATTTTTAATGGTACTGTATTCAAAAATGATCGAAGCTTAATTATTAGACTATCTGCATCAAATAATCAAGGATCATTAAAAAATGACTTCTTACATAGTCGTCTGAAGGTCACTCACTGACGTTCTTAATTTCTACCTACTAACTGATAGTAAATCCTAATCTCGATGAATAATGTCCGAATTTTTAAATGATTTTTAAATTGAGACATGAGAAGGTTGTTACTTATGGGTTAAAAGTAGTATAGTTGTTTTATTAGGAACTCAATTCCGCTTCCATTTTGGTAATAAATTACTACGAGTTTTTAATTTTTGTCTCAACAGATCTTGATCCACCATCTAAAATCAAAGCGCGTTCATTTATTGAAGTAACTCTAGATCAAGCTGTTGTAATCTGGCCTGGTTCACTACATCAAGATAAACGGAAGCAACCATTTCAACTGGAAAGACGAAGTGGATTATGGAAATCAGTATTCAACTCAACAAATGAAACAAACAAAGCTTTATCTCTTTCATATTATTTACAAGCAGTACCCTTTCCACAAGCTATATGGACTATAAACAATGCACCAATACCTAGTACATTGAATATTTTTGTTAGTCAGTTGGAACAAGCTATAGTATTGCTTAATATTGATAAAGGAATGGATTCAAAAGTGATTAGAGCACGATTGATCAATGGCTACGGTAGAGTAAATAGTGAAGTATTCAGTCAGACACATATAATCCAAGTTAAAGGTAACTAACAATAATTTTGACCTATAAATATTAATGTTAAATAATATATGTATCTGCAAAATATATAATGAAATTACTGTTTAATTCGCAACACTCATAAGCTTTAATGAAGATATTATTCCCGAAATTTCGAAATTTCTTAATGTGTCAGCGTATGAAAATTTGAGGTAGAAAATAGCGATTGAAATATTCTTGCCCACTTTGGGACATAACTTTCTTAAGGCATACTAACAATACTGCTCTATCAATTTAGTTAGTTTGTAAATATTTTGTTTGTTAGTAAACTTGAAGTCATCTTGAGCTTCTGAACTTTCACAATCAATGGGACAGATTATATAAATAGTTTATGACATTTTTAAAATTAGCGGTAAAGTGCCAGGAAGAATTTCAAAATTAAGAAAAATATGCTTATTGAGTGCTAAACTACAATGTGGCATTTTACCGTGTTTCAGATTTATTTGCAAGAAGCTGACTTATTTCATCACAATGGTTAGTTTTAGCAGTGTGTATAAAATCACGAAATGATATTCTTATTTTCCAGAATATCTAACTCATGCAAGATGTTATTTCTTCTTTTGTATATTTTGGAAATAATCGTTGAAGAGAAACTGATGTGCTTAGCTTAAAATTTTCATTTTACAGAACAGTGATGGTTCATATATAATAAAAAGAGGATAATATATGAACTTATTGTGGGAATACTTTAGGGCTTAACATCTATATTCTATCAAAAATGTTTAAGAGTCCCACTATGACATTGAAAGGTTTATATAATGAGATGGAAATGAAGCTACTTAAATTTTTCAGTTGATTATCTTTTAGGGAGATTTCCTTCAGAAGTGGTTAGATGATTCTTAATTCATTATTTCATTACGGTTTGTCGTGAGACAGATGGAAAATTTTTCGCTATATATTATGAAAAACACCTAATATATATAAACTTTAGTAATTCCAAGATTGTTAATTGTCATTTCGTTCATTTAACTAAGTGGTTCTATACAATTTTGTTTAACAGATCCACCTGGAAATATAGCTACAAATTCTTTAGATCTTGTCTTACCTCCAAAAGATGTGTCACTTACTTTAAAAGATGACCAACCAGGAACAGCCGTTTTTGAATGTGTATTTAATGCAAGGTAAGTGAAAAATATAGTTTTATTAGAATATATTGGTGTTTAGAAAACAGGAAATCAAAAAACCTCAGATAATAAGGTTTGTCACTGCTTTAAAAAAGGATGTTGAAACCATTGGAAGCACATACTTTTAAAAATTCCTCTGTATAATACATCAAACAAGTTGTTATTTTTGTCAGACGAATAAGTATTAATGATAGGGGAGGAAATACTTAACAAATAATTATCAACGAACAGTAATTATCTATCAAATGACCATTTCACAAATGTATTTTTATCATATACATTAGAATTCCTAAATTTACTATCGTCATAAACAAGAATACTGATTTCTTCGATTTTAAATAATATTAGAAGATTAGAAGAAGTGAATAGTGATGTATCTTTTGAGTGTTCAACTATCAAATATTTGAATGTAGAGGGTTTAAATTTTATTGATATAAATATAAGTACTCGTTCAGTGGACGTTATTGGGATTGATCAATTGGGTTGCATAATAATAATATAGACGATCAGACTGATACTTTTAGTTATTAAAACAGTGCAAATACTTTTGCAGATTGTGACTATATTTTGACAAGATTTGTCAAAATAAATGTCATTAGTTTGTAACTTTCTACTCAGCCTTTTTATGTGCAATGAAAAAGTTAATAGACTAGTTGGGACGAGCTTAGTCCGGACGGTGTACATTTACTATGAAAATGATGGCTAAACGAGGATAAAAGCCTCGGTCGAATTCGAAAAAGTAGACTGCGAGATGTAAAAGTGGTGTTCACTTGTATATCTCCTGCTTAATATCTCACTCATTTGTCTGGAAATATCCCGTCGTCTATGATTCATTACACTCGTTTATGCACGTTGGTAACTGTGTAATAGTTAATTTCTTGTTTAATATTGAGTAATGATTAAATTCAACTAGTCAGGTTGTAATGTGGTTACTGGTTTTAAGTAATTGGATCTCAGGGTGCATTTTACGTAGTCTCAGATGGCTGAAATTAAGTAACTGAAGGTCAAACATTTAAGTTTTAATAACTACTGAGTTTACGCGTTAGAAGGTAGTTGCAGTCCTAAGTGGAACTGATTGTCCACATGCGATTGCAACCGGAAACATCTTATATCATCTTATATCAAAGATATTATCTTCAAGCTAATCACGTTGTGAGTAATTTATTTAGATCAATTCATCAAATTTATCTTTTCGACGACTTTATTTTAGTAGAAGAACCTCAAAATATTTACCATCAGCGCTATTTGTAAAAGGTCGTTTCTTCATTAGAATTTGATGAAATCATGTGACTAACTTTTTAATTATTCTTCAGAGGCTTAAATCTAATTTTTTCATAGTGAACAGGTGATGATAACTGTTAATAAAATGTTTACTTTATATACAAGTCACTCTTCACGTTGTAACAACTCACAGAAGAAAAAAATGTACATAAGAGTTATAAAGTGTCTATTATTGAACACCGATTCAATTTTATTCTCTGATAAAAGAGTTTAACAATTACGAAGAATTGTATATCAGAAAGATTACATAGTAAGTAGTCTGAAAATCTTATTTTATAAGTGAATTGTTCAACATTTGAAGAATCTCATAGTAACGTATAAACATTATAAATGGGAAGAATAAAAAAATACTTAAAAAACAAACTTTCCTAGATTCATCCATTTTACTGTTTTTTTTGTTTTGTTTTGTAAAACACTAAACCATTAAACTGCATCATTTTAACAAGATAAACCATTGAATATAGAAACAAATACGAGATTCCTGTGTATGTAAATTTTAGTTAACTAGTTAGAAACTACTTTCATATATGAGTATTTTTATCAAAAGAGTTCATATTAAGAATCATCTATAGATAAATGTAAATACACAAAAAAACACAGTAAAGATGTTTCAAAGTTATCGGTGAAATTAAAATATTTAAAAAAATACTGAAGAGTCCCACACAAGGAAGAAACGACCGTCTAGTGCTCTCAGGTTTTCCATGGCGGTCTAGCTTTAATCAACTCATGAATTCAATTATTAAATGTAAGTTTTTCTTCTAAAGTTTAAAACAAATTTGTGAAGTTTGTTAAAAACGGTTTATTAGATTTTAAGTAATTGACTTATCCCCATTGGTTATGATTACTAACAATAATGTTTTAGAAATTACAGGACATTTATTATTTATGATGATATTGGTTTGTAAGAAAAGTACCTAGTTGTTCAGTTAAATCGTTTAATTTTAAAAAAATATCTGATTAGGTATTTAATGAATAAAAGGTACAATAGGAAAGCGTAGTGACAATTTAAGTTATGAAAACCAACTAAAATTTAAGTGTATTACTGGTCAATAAAAAAATATTCCATTTTTTCTTATGTAAATAATTCCAAAGATGTAGGTACATTCATGTTTAATTCTCTGATAATTAATATGATGTTTCTAGCTAAACATTACTGTCTATGTGTTCAACGTATCGGTTACCTTAGTAACAAAGTAAAACCGTTGTTCCCGTTCATGCTGAATAACTATATAGCACAAAGAAATATGAATACTCATACTGTACTGAAGAGTATCTGTTATTCTTCTAGTATAAATAATTTATAAGTTGTCTAATCCAATCGATATGTCCAGATAAAAGAATACAGTATAGACAATGAGAGTAACACTGACAATTATGTTAATATTACCGTAGCTATTTTCATTTTTAGTATTACATTAAAAAAAATGGTTTCCCGGTGAATGGAATAATATAAATTTATTAACTATATGATAGATTAGTTTTACATTACTTGATTATAACCTAGTTAAGATTTTGTAAGTTTTACATTATTTTGCTTTTATTTACATCAAAATTGCTAATGGTAAGATGATACAATTAAAGATAAATGTAGTAATATTGGACCCAGAAAAAACCATAAGGAAACACAAAAAGAAAAATACTGGAGGTATTCTAAAAATCTCGTGTTTAAATCTAAGAAAAAAACCCATCAATGTGTTTTTACATTCAAACAAGAGTAGATAGTAAGTGTCTACTAACTAATGTATAATAAATGAAATAAAGAGAAAAAGAACGGTTTGATCAATAAAGAATTTAAGTTGGCCTTATAAACTGTTTACAGAATTTTATTCATCCATTTTGAAATAATTTAAGTAAACGTTGTATTGACTCCTTGTAAAACGAAGAAAAAGAAAACAATCATTTTACTTATCCTATCTAAAGTAATCAAAAGAAAAAAAACATGGCCAGTTTCTAAGGTGAATTGAAAGTAAAAACTTTAGAATTGGAAATGTGGTTTAAAAAAATATGGTTACTTATTATAATATGTCGGTTTCAATTTTACAATTAAATAAGAGCTTTGTATGTCTACATGAAAAATCGGAACTCTTACATAATTTATTGAATAAATGGCTTGATTAATAAATTAATGCTTGTTACTGATGATATATGTATACATGGTAGATAACTACAGTATGTTAAGTAATCTAAAACATTGAAGAATTTTAAATTATGTTCTACAGACTGAAATATGCTATTGAATTATAATTTACTGAAGGTTTGAAGTTAGCCAGTTGCTCTTCAGTTAATAATTCCTGTGTTTTACTGTTATTTTAATACTAAACAAGCAATTTCTCATATATCGGTACATTGTTTGGGTAATTACATTTTCTATATCATATTGAGATGGTAGATGAATGAGGAATAGACTTGTCTGTGTGTGGTAGAGGTCTATGAAATTGTGGTTTTTCACGTCGTTAACACTTTTTTATACCATTACTCTTTTACTTAGACTGTCTAAGACTGTTTAATTCATAAATAATAAAATGCTGTATGAATGGGCGGTAAATTTAATCCAAATATATTTCATCTAAGTAGAATAGGTATATTCAGTTTGAAAATTCAAAATTAAGCTTCACATTAGTCTCATGTTAACTGGGTTCTCTTCATTAGCGGAGAGCAGAAGTAATAGATATCCATAAATTTAAATATCTCAAACATTAAGTGATATTAAAAATTTTTAGATAATAACTAGATAGATACTTTATTTCTAGACACCCGTTTTTTCCCCAGAATCTATAGTGAAAATTCATTGAATTAATTTATTATCCTTTCCTGTTGTAAATTTGATTGACAATAACAGTTGGTGGTAAACAGACTGATAGAATATTTAACAAAGGATATAACTAAAAAAGAAATAAAAACTACCTAGAAAAATCAAAATAATTCAGTAGTCTGTAATTTTTGCTTTGTATTTTTTAAAGAGTAGATCTATGAGTTTGTCTAGATGAATAAATGATCGGACTATATAACATGTGTTAACATATAAACAATAATTATTGTTTCAATATGATTAAGAATAGAACTCAAAGAATATGCATTTTTATGTTTCGATTAGTATCATTTTATGGTTAACATTAAGGTACCTTTAGAGACAATGTCATCAAGATATATATCTTATTCACCCGTTAAAATAATGCATGAAAATTATCATGCGTTAAAACTGGGATGAAATCAACATTTTAAAAGTGTTTATTAGTTGCATATCATAAGTTTACTGAGAAGTCATGACTTTCATGACCAGTTTAATAATATATTCATGTGGTGAGACTATAATTAATAGACAAACCGATCAGATTTAGGATTACAGGTCTTGAATTTTAGCGTGAAGTTCATTCATTCATTTGGCTAAATAGCATTTGTCAATTCATGATATAAATCATTGATCTAATTCCTAACCCTAACTATCATCTGTAAATTATAATTCGAATTATTCACACTAGTTAACTTCATTTGACTTTAGTAATTAGGTGGACATTCTCAAGGTCACATTAGTGTCGTTTGAAAATCATTCATAAATTGAGGTCTCATCATAAGGTTTTCTAGTACTTATAAGTTCAATCTGATTGTTGATTATAGTACTTCAAAGCATAATAAATATTAACTCTCTAATTTAAAACATTTGATAAATATACTGTCTAACATTAAAATGTCTCTAAGATTATCAAACTAATTGATAATGGATTCAATTATGTTTAATCAAAATTTTCCTGATATCAATTACTTTCAAATGTATAACAATGATGATATAAATGAATTATTCTTTTAGTAGATTTTCTCTAATAAAATTGATTTTTACATATTTCTGAATAATGATAATTGATTCAATTACATTTTAATATAAAATGAATTCAATTTCAACTCGTTTCTATGTCAAATTAAATTTTTTTCTTTGCACATTAATTCAATTAAAAATATAAACATTTATTTTGTTATTGTTTTTCTGTCAGAAAAATATAATGGGTCAGTGTCATAATAGAAATTATTCTTCTGGTATATAATTAAAAAAAATAAATAAACTTTCTTTAAAAATGAAATAAGAACTATATATATATATATATATATATATATATATATATATATATATATATATATATATATATATAATATCTAGAATTTGAATTTTTGTTATACTGTGTATAACTTGAGCACTCGAACTCTTGAACTCTTCACGTTGCAAGTAAGAAGATAGAAGATGAATGGATAGAAATCTTTTTTTTAATTATTCAAAGACGGTACAAAACACTCGGGTATTTATAGTTTTCTTTTAGTAAAAACGAAATCACCATTAGAGTTATTCTATCTGCATGCAGTGGTTTTTATCATTTGTCCAATTAGGAAGCTACATGTCAAGATACTGGAATGTTATTTCAAACGTTGACTGAATGGAATATCTTCGACTGTTTTAGAGGTTTTTGAACTTCCTTGAGTTGACCGAGAGCCTTTACCACAATATATTTATGTGTATGCTGATAATCCTTTTTAAATTAGTTGCTATTAAATTCAACTTAATTAGTTTGCAAAATAATATTAATCTCTAAAATAGATAGCGGTTTTTTTTAAATGGGAGAAAATGGACTTGTTATTTATATAATTATGTAACAAATACACTTAGCCTTGATATATTTTACACTTCAAAAAATTCCAAGATATTTCCTAATTAATAATAGTATGACTTAGCAAGTACTGATAAGAAAATTACAAAATCAAGAGGATTAATCATATTTATTATCATAAGGGGTTTTGTGGAGATTTTGGTAATTTTATAGTTGAATTCATGAGTCAATCGAAGCTAGACAATGGTGGACGGTGGCTTAATTTCGTGGATTGGTTGAAGTTAGACATTAACACGTTGGATGCCGGCTAGGTGGTGTAGAGGTTAAGCGTTCGACCGCTAGACTGGTAGGTGCTGGGTCCGAATCTCGAGAGGCGGGATAGTGGATGCCCTCTGCTGAGGACTCCTATCAAGTGCTTCCAGATTTTTCATTGTGGTCTATGTTTAGCTGACTCACGAATTCAACTATAAAATCATATTCAGCCTAAAAACTAGTGGTGCATATTTATGAATTTTCTGAATTCGGTCTTCGTTATGTTCTACAAAGTGATTGTTTTAATTCTATCACTTTTACAATCATTGCGATATCATTAGCTAAATTTAAAACCATTGCAGTGCTAGGTTATGCACAATTACTATCGGATCGTGATGTATACAGTTTTATACTGCATAAAATAATGTTTTAAATTGAGTCATTTAAGGGAATTAATTTCAAAAGAAGATAATTTTCACCAAAGACTAGCAATTAATTGGAGAACAATCTGAAACAAAGGACCACTGAACAACTATAGTTACTTATGGTTAAATTGAATATTCATAGTCTAAGCTTTCTCTGTTGCAGCTCTCTTTGATTTTGGAAACTAAGCGGTTCTTTCGCTCCATGTTATTAACGTTCACCATAAAGTAAATACATATATTTTATCAAATTACTGTTCACAGCAGTGTGTAGAGTGTATAGTGTACATACTGAAAGTTTGTTCTTAATTAAAAGCAATGTCGACCGTCGATTAAGTTTAGAAATATTCACGCTGGTTGTTAAATAAGGGGTTAGAAGACTAACTAATTACGACGAGGTCTGAAGATCCATCGTGAATTCGCAGATGTACTCTATTAAGCAATCATCTGCTAAGGTGAAACACTTGTTCAATGTTTTCTGAATTCAGATTGTTATTTGGCTAAAGTCATTTGTAAACTACAAACTGGAAATTGTCTGTTTAAATGAATTCGATAACATTTCTAGAATAGTAACTGAATATAAAATGGATTGATAAAATTTCTGTTGTTCCATTTTATTTTTTAAATACGATACATTAAAAGGTGATATCACAGAGAAAAAAGAACAAATCAAGGTTTTCCTCCCAAATAACATTTATTTATAATCTCATTTGTAGATATTTTCACACGAATATCATAGCGATTTGCAAACATCCGCTTCTAAATTAGAAAACATATAATGGCAAAATTAATTTTGGCACACACACACACACACACTCTCTCTCTCAATATATATATATATATATATATATATATATATATATATATATATATAATGAGAGGTTTTTCTTTCTATTGAATTCATCATTAAAACATTGCCAGAAAATAATTGTAATTGATTACAACAAGAATTAATTATTAGATAATAACTTAGTTAAATGTTAATTACGTGTAAATGAAACTGATAGTTGTGCACTGTCAAAAAAACAAACAAGCAAGCAAACAAATAAACGAATTAACAGTAACGATAACTATATAAAATTACAGTGAAATAATTAATTAAGCTAATAATATAGTGAACTATTGTGTACATTAATAATGTATCAAGTAAAGTTAGTCTCTGACGTACAACAATGCTTTTTTAATTTAAATGATTTTAATAGTAAAAGAGAAAATATTTAATCAGTAGATAATTTTATAGTTATTTATTAGTTGAATTCATGAGTTGATTAAAGCTAGACCAACATGAAAAACCTGGCGAAAGTTCCTAGTTAAAAGAAAACAGAAATACATGAACCTGTTAGATTTGATAATTACTATTTAAAAAAAACCGTCGAATAAAAGGTGTTTCATCAGTGATAAGATAAGAAGGCTTTTCATTTGAAGATTAACGAAAAGAAAGTGTTCAAAATTAATGCCTTATGTTGAATAGTTGATTGCTACAGACAGGTACTGAAATTCAACAAAAATCTCACAAAGGTTCCCAGATTATTATTTCTCTTAAAAATTTTGGATTCACTATAAATTTAGTTGAAGTAAATTGGACATAACAATAAAAGTTGAAGAGGTCTTACGGGTTGATGCCTTTTTTCAAGATAAACAAATACTTTAGATAGCAGATCAGTAAAACTACTCGTTACAGTTTATGCGAATTTTACTTAATTGTTATACCTGCTGTTATTTTCATCGTGTCATTGAAAAGGTAACATCAGTATAAGACTGTGAAAATTGTTGAGTTTTAATTGAAATCATGATGCGATCAATGCTGGACCAACATGGAAAACCTGGAAGCACTGGACGGCCGTTTCGTCCTAGTTTGCGAATCCTCAGAAGTATGCATCCACGATCCTTGGACACAGGATCTTTAATGCTGCGCAAAGGCCTATGCTCTAGATCACTGGGCCGGGATCCAGCGACGTTTATGTCTAAATTCAACCAATTCTTGATATTGTGCGACCAACTTTCACTTATTTTGCAATTAATTACGAAGAAATGATATTTCTTTATTAATCAGTGTGTGACCTGAAATGTTGTTGAGTCATTAAGGATAGCTAACGCTTATCTGTCTTTAAGGGGTTTAACCCATGTAGAATTCACTTTGAGCAGCTACTTGTTTCCTACCCCAATATAAAATCTAGGCAAAAATAGGTGACTGCAATTGTGAATGGCTATAAGATAAACATCAGTGGATATCAAGAAAAATACATTTGGCTTGATTTTAATCTTCTATTCATTCAGTAGTTGCCTTATGGTTATTTTACATTTTGCAAAATGTTGTTAGTAATATTCGTTCTTGTGTCTTGAAGAAAACAGTAAGTATGCAAAATGTTTACTTTCAGGTCATATTAAACCCAGTATCTTTGATTGCCTGAAATTTAAGGCAGAAATGTTCATTTATTCTCATGTACTATTTGATTATTAGTAAATAAATACAGTTTTAATAATGTGAAAGTTCATAAAAAATTGTATCATATTCATCCTTAAGATTATGTAAAATAAATTAATGCCTTCAATAGTTCTAATTCATTCACATACATTTGAATTCAGATCCAATATTGTACATGATAATTTTTCTTTGAGAATAATCTTTTGTAATTCTACTATGATATTTTGTCATTTTTTCTTTATCTCAATTGTAGACCCGCTCATGCACTAAGAGTTCAATGGTTTAAAAGTACTTTGAGTGGTAAACATGAGCTTATCAATCCATCAAATGTTATTTCATCATCAACAAAAATGTTAACCAATTATAATTCAAACAATAATAATCAAATTATTTACAAATTTGATACGTCAGGTCTCAATAGAACACTAATTATTAGCAATATATTACCGAGTGTAATACCTTCTGATTATTTTCAACAAATCCATCAAAAAGGTATTTATTCTGAAGAATATACATGTCATGCTTATTTAAATGATTACAATAGTAATAATGTATTTGATATGAATAAGTTCATGGTAGATGAGTCTCAATTCACTTCATCAGTCTTATCCTCCTCTTCATCTTCTTCTTCTACAAATTCTGCAATTAATTTATACCAACGTATTAGTCCTATATCAACTACAGCTAGATTAAAATTATATCTACCGCCAAAAATTAAATTCCCACCAAATTTGATTGTGAATAGTGTAACAAGTCAATCGGAAATTACACCAAAATATAATAAATTAGTGATAATTGAAACAAGCGCCAGTATGACTATCCAGTTACCTTGTGAACTAGACAATTTTGGTATACCGAAAGCGGAAATTAAATGGTTAAGAAATGGTGATTCAATTGATACACATAAATACGAGTAGTAAGTTTCAAGTTTTTATATTCTTATTATAATGATTATAATGATTGTTTCACGTTCAATGTTCAACGCAATATATATATATATATATATATATATATATATATATCCATAAGAGTCCTTTATGTTTAAAGTAATGTCAAAATTTGACCTTTCTGCTATAGAAATGAATGATACGGTCTTGGTGAATATTTGTAATGATATGTTGAAATTGAAAATTGTTCATTCTATCCATCATTAGGCAGATCATACAAAATATATCGATTTATTGTTAATTGTCTTTTTGATTGATTGTTTGTATGAACCAAGTTCATTTATCAAAATAAACAAATATTTGTTTATTATCGATATATGATACACGATATTTCAAGCAATAATCATTGCAAATATTTCACATTGAACAGCATGGGGAACGTTTTTACTTATCATCAGGTTACGCACAAATTTCTTTTAGCAATGTTAGTTGAAATTTCGGGATGTAAATAGATACTTCTGTCAATATCCTTTTTAGATAACAACCACAATAGCACAAATAAGGCGGGTGTTTACGGGTAGTGATAAAAACGTCGAAAGTTGTCTTATTTTCTAGCTTTTAAAGAATTAGATTCTTAACATAACCTTCGGTACATTAAATAGATGAAAAAAGTATGATATGATTTTTCTTATAAACGCTTCATGTTTTTGTCATGGGGATCTCGAAAGGAGAATCACTGGGAGAAGAGGACAGTTATTTTTCCTTTGTATGGGACTTCTCACCAGTCCATAACTCTTTCACAAGGGTTGACCTCAGGTTGTTCGGTCTTGCGTGTAAACGTATAGTCTCCAAGCCAATCAGCCAAAACTACTCAGTATACGAGTTCAACTCCAGTCAGTTCATGAGGTCGTGCAACCGTTTACCCAATCCCATACTAAAAGGTAATAGTTTCTATAAGTTATTTTTTTCTATGGACATACTATTAGGAATAGGTGATTAAATAAAAATGTAAGATGCTCAAAGTTATTCTATGGTGAACCAATTCACGTACTGTTAATTTTTATTTATTTAGCGGTGTCATCAAATTCTAATATTGTTCTAATTGTAAGATTTAATTTGACTCATTGATTGCAGCTATAATCCTTGACATTCATAAATTATTAATAATTAATCCGCCATTCATTTTTGCGCCTTCTTATATTAACAGTGGGGTTCATTAATTATTATACATGATCATCATGAATTTTATATATATAATAACGTATGTTTAAAACTGAATAATAATGGTGTTTGGTTGGATTACTGGTACCCTGTTATGGAAACGGAGAAAATTCACATGGGTAGTAGAGGATTATCATACATAGTTGAATCCGTGGAATCATCATTTTCAGCATATGCAATTCACATATATACCTCGGTGAACCACTGGACTATTATTAACATTATGCTTGCCTGTTCCTTGTTGTTAATCGAACCCTATGAATTCAGTTCCACTGTGGCCTCTAATTTAACTGAACCGACAATGAGTGCTCTATGTTTGTATATTAAATTGTTAGATGCAACTATCAAAATGATCTAGACCTATCTGGCACCTGTTTGCAAGATGTCTGAAAACTCAATGAACGTAATGCTACACTTGGGCGTCGAACCACATTTGACCCCAAGTCTAGGGATCTCCACCAATCAGCAATAATTAATTCATAAGAACAACAACAATGACAGATTATTAGTACGTCGTATGTGAATGTTAGATATACGTATCTTTATTACAGCATTTTGCAAAGCAATGAATAATAATAATGATTTATCAAACATATTTGGTTAGATAAAGATGAATGCATCAACTGGGTTTTTGTGAATCGAATATGTTTATATTTCATCTCTGATAGGCTCTGTATACTTTATGTTAAATTCATTTTGACTGGTTATATATGCTTTTTGGGTAACTAGGGAAGTGAAATTTCAACAATATTATGCATGAGCATAATCTCCACACCTTCAGCGTATACGATACGCGTTTTGCATAATACATAGATGTAGATATGTCATTTATTAAGATTTACTTATAATTTCTGAAATAGTTTTTCACAAAACGCCTACATTTCTAAAGACAGTTTTAGAAAATTCATTATTTACCGTCTTTTAAAAAGAACTAATGTAGAAAATAAAGACTTTCTTTGATTCATACTTTATATTTCCCAAAATATTGATTATAATGTTGTTGTGTACTTTTCGTGCTCCTGTTACATTCGTTTTTAAAACTTGCCCTATGCTTGGATGATTTTCTTTTCAAATATTATAATATCAACTAATTCACTCCTCATCATCATGGTAATTTGAAATCACACTATAATGATTTGAGGCATCCTAAATCTACCAAGTCCATATATTTTTTTACCAGATCCAACTGTGATTTTGATCAATAAAACACAAAAATTCACACTTTTATTTCAATTTTCACCAAACCATTTGAATTTTACGTTGATAACTAGTAAAATTTCCAAGCTTTCCATATATATTGTTTACTGTCAAAATGTCAATTTTTATTTACCTCATATGTATAATATATATATATATATATATATATATATATATATATATATATATATATATAATAAACTCATTCTCCCACTAGTGAAAAGATTGTATTTTGATTAGTGCAAGTATAAATTGCGTGGAATAATGAATGTCAATTTTACTATAAATCAATTCATAAAAAGTTAATCGAATCATTAGAGTTTATGGATGAGAACATCAAAAATCCAATGAAATCTGTTTCATTTTTTACAGTTCCATAATGTATATGTTGTATTTAAGTAAGAAAAATTCCCGGATGACTTTCTATTATTAAACTCTATAGAAAATATGGACGTATAAATGTTTGAGATGTGTTTCATATTAAATGTCTAAAGATAAAATCGTTTAGAGATAGATATTGCAAATTCTTTATTCTCATCAATTACACTAATAAATTGAAAAAAATTATTTTCAATCGATTGAAGCTATACACGTATACCATTGAATGTCGACTCAGTGAACTGAAGATTAAGCGTTCTCCAAGACATTCAAATATCTTGTGTTTGATCTTGGATGTGGTCATCAACGAACGTTTCTGAAGAGTTTTATGCTAGGACTAAGTAGCTTTGTAGTGTTTTTAGATTATCAGCTGTTATCTAACTGAGATTAGTCTATGATGTAAATTATGGAAAGAAAACTGTACAGTTAATTCACTTTGGTTTCAACTCATTCAGTAGTGTATACACAAAATTTCATAAAACAGCGAGCAAAGTATTTTATAAATTTAATCGGTACGCGACCTCGTGTTAGAACTACCAGCTGTTCGTCTTATAGTGGATTTTGCAAAACGTAGCGGTTGTGCTTTTTTAGCAGTCGCCAATGTTGTATTACCATAGTAACTCATCAGTTGACAATCAGACGGTTAGGTGTTAAAGTGTTGATTATCTATCATTCTCATTAAGTTTAGAAATGAATCGGAGAAATATTAAAAAAACAAGAATAATTGGAAACGGTCATCTGCATACTTAATAGAGTCGAAAATTCAATTTACTGCTAAATTGTTGCACTAAAGTTTAAATTGACCACAGTTCAAGTAGATTCGATAATTTTATTTATTTATATGAGCATAATCGTATGACATTGAGGTGCCTCAAATTAGAGTGAAACAATTGTCAAATAGTTTATTTTCAAAGTTGAATTCACGAGTCAATCTAAGCTAGACCACCACTGGAAACCTGGAAGCACTGGACTAGTATGGGACTCAATAGTGGTCTAGCTTAGACTGACTCATGAATTCAACTTTGGAAATATTACAATCTCCACAAATCGCCATTCAGATAATGATAATAATCATGTGCTCACTAGCAACTAGCTTTAAGATGGATTTCCTGGAGTTCTAGTGAGAAGCCGTGACCAATGGAGTCCAATCTATGTCAGATGTAAGATAATGGATGAAGGGTTGAGCAAGATCATGGATCGTTCAAAATTAGACACTAACACCTTTGTATGCCGGCTCAATGGTCTAGATGTCAAGCCAGACTAAAGGTCGTGGGTCCGAGTCCCGCGTAGAGAGATCGTGGATGTGCATTGCTGAGTAGTCCCATACTAGGACGAAACGACCGTGAACTGCCTTCAGGTTCTCTGTAGTGGTTTAGTTTAAATTGACTCATGAATAGAAGTTTAAAAATGCTACAATCTTCACGAATCCCGAAAATTGAAAATATTTTATTGTTTAAATCACTACTCAAGCTTATTTTAGTCTAGCATGAAAATAATATTAAAACTATCTCAAATAATTGCAACTCAAGCAATAAAATATTTGTGGTGATTGATAAATACTTCTAAATATTTACAGATAGGGGCTAGGTAATAATGTATCCATTGAATAAATGTTATTTAATATTAACTGCTTTGAATTCTCTTTAAAAAATATATATTCATAATTTGACTTTATTTATACAAAAGCTATCGGCTCCGGCTATATATTCAATCTAATACAAGGAAATCCAATTTCTACTTAAATCTTGCATTTATGATATGAAATGACAGATTTGATTGATATCAAGAACATTATTTGGGATTATTATTATGCGATCGGGTGTTTGTTTACTACGTTTGTGTATGTGTGTGTATGAATAGGTGCGCTCGCTTATCAATCATCCAAGATTATATGTGTATATATATATGTACTTAGATTCACTTTTTAATCCACTCAGCTTTCATTCCTTTGTCTTGTTTAATTGACTCAAGTTATTTACTACAACTGATTAATAATTTAACAGCCATTGAATTAGTTATCAAGATTGTAGTTTATGTTATTGAAAAATTTGTTACTGACTTAAGAATGAGTGAGTTATTATTTACTTCACTTCTGATTCAGTATGGATTAGAAAGTAAATCATTAGTCAACTAATGTAATTCCTAATTCGTGACTAGTTTATGTACCCAATATTGAGGTATACAGTTTGGATGAAAACTAATAGTATTATCCTGTTGCTCTAAAAGAAGAATGCAGAATGGATTTATCGCTTAAAAACTGAGAGCTTCATACTCTAAACTTAACCTCTCACTCACCTTACATAATGATATAGTGATATCTGAAATGTTGATGATTTGTAGTACAGTTGGTTAATTTTGATGACGTTCCATTCTCTGAGTTGAATGGTTTATTTGTGCAGCTTCTATTGTCCTCCTGAGAAGAAACATTAGCACAAGTATCCGAAGTTTGTCCTGATGATGTCATATACTCATTTATGTTGATAGCTCATCTGTTTGATCATTAACCCAAATCATTTTGTTAAAGCTGGAGAAACTGTTGTAGATAAAAGTAGATGAAGTAGATTTTTCATCTTTAATTAAAAAGATGACATTTAATTGATTAAATTATTGATTTATAACTTTATTATAAAACTCCCAATGAAGTAGAAAGTATACAATTAGATGATGTCATTAAATGACAAATTTTGGTTGGTTTTTTTTGGAAAAGTTTCCATGATAACGATCTTTAAAGCATTTCTGAATAACTTTTAATCAGATTGTTTTATTCACTATAAAGTAAACAGAGGATCAAATTTTCTAATTTAAGAGTGATTACAGATAGTAAAAATAGGGCATAATTATGTTAGTGGCTTGTAGAAATCTTCAGAAAGTATTGAACTTTAATTTCCTAATAGTTATCACCCTTCAGTAAGAGGCAGATTCAATCTTCTTAAAATATTCCACTTTTTTTCATCAATGTACTAAACATCAAAACATCCTATGTTTGATCTCTAATCACTTAAATTTGTGGTCATATTGCAAAACGACCAACAGAGTTTTGATCAATATTAATAGCTTGACAGGTATGTGTAGAACTCCTTTATACATCGTAAATTATCCTTCTAGAATTCCATTTAAATATCAGCCAACTGATTATGTAGTTCGTTGTTTAAAATAAAACCGTTAGTAGCTTTGGCTTCCATTTTACTAAATGGAACCTGTCTGAAGGAAGAAAATAGTGGAATTAAAAACAAATTAGACGTTCTTATATTGGTAAATTCTGAATATTCAGATCAATATGTTACGAGGAAAATTTCAACAGGTTTAGTAAATAAATAGATTTTCACATGATTATGGATTACTACAAATGTTGATGGATCCTTTCCAACTATCATATCCGATGTATAAAATTGATCGAGAACAAGCAAAACTAACTGGTTCAAAGCTACTTGTTTTAAGAAAGGTGACTGTAATAAAGTGTTTGCTTCAGAAACATCCAGCTATGCTAAAGGCAAGTGTGCTATTGCCAGGGAAAATTTACGTCTTTTAAATACTGACGTACAATAATTTAAATTTATTCTGAATATACTATATAAATGGTTATTGGTAGTCATCACTAGTCTACTTATTATGACTAAACACTTGAATTAGTACTACCGTCCTTTTTAAGTTTGATAACTGTATTATATATGTCTAATTCAAAAGATGATGATCATCGCTGATAAAGTACGTTACAACTGTAATTAAAGTTAGTAAATACGTATAATTTAATAGAAAACGTAAATGTACAGTTTCAGTTAATAATGTCCTTAGAAAAATCTGTCCATTGGACAAAATATTTTTTCTGTATCAGTAAGTAAATGAGTTCTATTTATTATCTAAATAATAGACATATTTTTACTGAGAAATGTGAATTCAAGACGATATAAATTGGATAGCTGTCATCCACTAGGAGTGTAAGCTGTTTTTAAATGATTAAACATCAAAGTAAAGAATGTAATGTTCATTCCTTGAAACAAAGATTCAAAGCAAACGGATTTATTGAAGTCAAGTAATTATTTACTAGATCTTTCTCTCACCTAATAGTGATACAGGGATCGTATGGATTCTTGAATCAAGTATTTCAGAATATTACGTTACATTTAGTTACCTAAGGCATATTATGGAATCAAGGGATAATAACATACATAATCTAGTGTAAATTGATTCAAACTGATTCAAACATTAATATTGAAAATAATTTAATACTATTCCAACATATATCTACATGATTTAATAATTGCTAATAGGTATTAAAAATAACAGATTATGATAAATAAAGTGAAGTAACAGAAAAGTACCCCCATTTCGGTATTACTTATTGAACACATAACATAATAGCTCTGTACTCAATAACGTTTTCTGAACAGTAGGTAATTACCAACATAACTGGGATTAATGTACCGCTATAATTTAGGCATTTTTTGACCTGCAAGTTGATTTAAAAAAAAAGCTATCAATGGTACAAAGAATAGTAGTTAGAATTTCGAAGTGTTTTGTATTTAGTGTCAACACTGCAATGTATATAGTCTTGTATTTGAATGTGAATTTGTAGCGGATAACATATATATATATATATTCTTGGTAGAAAGTATCATAATTCTGACAGGTATTGGTGGAGATTAAATCACTAAAACAGTATTTAACTGACTTCAATTTGATCCTGCTCTCATTCTATTTGCAACAATATGCAAATTTTTCCTATAATATATAGAAAAGTGTAACATGAAACCATAGAATTCGTGAGCAGCTATTTGGGTGCATTATGTTGATTATCTTCTCATCATACGCTTTCAAGAAGTGTTGAAAGATTTCAGAATTTCCTTTGTCTTTCCTGGGTTATTTTCTGACTCTGGGTAGTAAGGGTCTGATCAGTAATTTGGTTCTTTTTTTCATTCACTGATAAATAATTTTGTCTTCAAATAAAAGCGTTCTGATGTTTGAGTCAATCTTTAACTTCAATGAACGTGCGTACTATGTCTTGAAAAAGGTGCTGATTACTGATGGTGGTACTGTTGTTTGTTATATCCATGAACTATCTGATTTCTGCTACATGTTCAAGAAAAAAAAGACTGGAATGACTCGATGCAATAATTGAAGCAAGGCTGTTAAATGAAGTTATGGTTATGCATAAACCACTTATTAAAATAACATTTAAAATAATCCTGAAAAATATATCATTTTAAATATCCGGTAGATCAACAAATTGAGTGTATAGGTCTAGCTGTTAGTCAATAATTCCTTGTGTGTGAAAATGATCTAACTAACAAAAATGGTTAAATTACTAAGTTATGTATTTTGCCCCTTCATAATTGTATATTCAGATTTGAATGTAAATGGTATTTATAAGGACGACATCACTAAATAATGCGAAATAAGAGAATTTTCCAAAATGATGTTACATTCGTCTATATGATAGTATAGTGAACGAACACTCGGGTGGGGAAAGACCGACTTATTGTTTAAAACAAAGCTACAGAATGTCCTAGTAAAATACGAGAACCTGACATTAAATACTTCATTTGCACATCTCCCGTCAACTGTCGTTATTAAAGTTACTCTCTGTTTACATCCCAACTCTCTTCAATTCTATCTTCTCTACCTTCTGCTGCCCGGCATTTCACTTCTGATTGTTGTGACATACTACTTATGTCGACGGACACAAGTAACATACATCACAATAGTATAATGTTTTCAATTATATGACAATGGAATTTCGTGCTGTTTCCTTTTTCATTCATTAATGTTATAGCATATAGTTCAAGAAATATTTCTGGATAATTAACTGTCTCTCTTTTTTGTATTTACTATTTTCGAAAAAAAATTTATTTAGTTACCAGATCCATACCAATCATACTTTAATCATTAAAAATTTGAAGTTAACCGATGCTGGTATTTTTCAATGTTACGCATACAATGATGTTGGTGAAGATTTCCTAAATATCTGGTTAAAAGTAACGTGTAAGTTACCATATTTTTCTTATCTTGTTTACTGTTCAAGAATCTTTTTATGTCTACAGTTTTGTATGAATTACTTTTGTCTTGTAACGGAAATAAGTTCAGTTACTAGTCGTAAATCTGAATTAGTTCATTGGAAATCCTTAGATGTTTTTGCTTTCGATTATTTATAAAGGAAGTATTTCTGTGTATCTTACCTATATTGTACTGATTATGTCATTAAGTCATTTCACTATTCTGTTAAAATACGAAAATTATAATGAGTTCTCTGTTTTGATATATGTATATTACTTTTTCATGAAATACTGAAACTGAAAATAAAGGATGTTTATTTTACAACATCTAAGTTACACAAATCCTATCTCTATCAAAATGATTTCCATTCGTTGGGCATATAAATAGCCCATATACTGCTGTTTTGTAAACAATAAAGTTGGAATTGCTCATGACACTGGCTACCGATCTAATCTCTGTTTCACATGAATAGGTTTTGCCTGAATTCTATTCACAAATGATTTTCACAAATTTTAAATAATCAATAATCATTTGAATAGGGAGTTGACTATCATACTGCTGAAGATGTCGTTCATGATTAATCATTTCAGCAACCACCAACATTTTGAGAAATTCACTATCTAACGATAGTTATACCATTATAAACAAACACATACTATGAACGGATAATTAAGAGACAATGTTCTGGTAAACAAAGATTGCACAATTTTCCCTATATGATTTAGGTTTTATTTAATATGATAATGTAATATTTATTGATGTTTATCGTTCGATATGGTGAATTAAGTAGCAGAAAAATATTTAAAATGAGTTGGGCGCTAAAGCAGAATTTCCCAGACAACTCATCTGTTTAGCATATTACTGATCAGAAATATATTTCTTTTGAATATATCTGATTTTTAACCTTTCAATACATTATTGCTAGTATTTTTAAACATTTGCTTCTGAATTAAATATATAAATCTTAAGATGTTATCTGCCTTTTTCCCCTAAATCCAGTAACGTTTCACTAGGCTTAAGTTACTTTCAACGAAAGATTTGAATTTGGCCGGTGTATATTTTATTTACACTCTTGTTATATTCGGAATCTGATGATTACGCTAACTTTATTCAATAAGTGTTACAAATTTTTTAGCATGGTTTATTTTTATTTTTTCATACGTCAAATTAATTATCAATGTCGTAGATGTCATTTCGTTGATTATAGGCGAGTCTCACATGTGTGATCATGAATACACACTGTTGAAACGGTTGTCCATTGTGGTAATCTAATTTAGATCGACTCATGAATGGAACTATCCACGTTATAAACTTATAATAACTAATTAATTATTGCTTATTTTAAAATAAAATAGTATGACCAGACTATTACACAAATAACTATGTTGAATTATCGTTTCTTTCAAAATGTTTTATTGTCTACTATAGTGATAGTTATGATACATGAAGAAAAAAAATGTGTTTTAATTACATTTCAGCTTTTATTTGTTACATATTATCTTGTTAAGAATCATTCATACTTTTTCTAAAATTTTCTACATTTTATGTCCAACTGTGATAGCTTGTTAATAAAGATTGAATTTAGCTGTGTCAATTAAAAAGAATCATTACAATAACTTTTAACAGTATCTTTATATATATATATATATATATATATATTACGTAGAATAGAAGAATATAGTGATCGTGACTAGGCTAATAGTTCACTGTTTCATTATTTCATCTCGATATTTCACTTATCTATTCAAATCAGTTTCAATAATCAGTAAGTAATAATTGATTATGGTTAATTAATTTTTTATAATTATCTGATCAACTTTTATGGTATTTCAAAGTGAAGATAAATTTAAATCATAACTAGTCAGGAATGAAATAGACAAGGAAGAAGAATCTACTTAGATTCTTGCTTAATATGAGATAACTCAAAGGACTTAATCTGTCTTGCTATCATTAATAAAATTAATCTACATTTAATGGAATCCCTATCATTCAAGTCATCTGTTAATATTGTAAGGCTTTCAAAAAAGACTAAATGATAGTTTGATTAAGTGATAGATAAATATCGTAGCTTGTAATGTCATAGAAAATGTCTCTTCTCATATTGACACTTTCTTAGAGGCATAACAATAAGCTGATTTAATAAAACAAAAATGAGAATTTATTTCGATAACGAAGAACAGTGTAGGTTGAAGAAAAAGAGCAGTGAGATACTTAAGAGATGAAGTAAAATTTCTGTTCTACCGAGAGAGAGACTGAGATTCTTATCAAAGAGAATATAGAATTTGTGTTACAATTCAAGGGAATTCATTTTATAAGTTAATACTTACTTTTTATGATTTACTTCAATAAACGGAAACTTTATGAGATGATATCATGCTGAATCTTATTAAGTCATTATCCACATAGTCACAATTTTTTTCTTAGTTAATTCCGATTAACCTAAAATTATTCTCCAAGATAGATGATGTTTTCAGAAGTTAAATAAGCAACCAAGACATCTTTAAATGCCAGTGTCCATAATCCTATTTATTGGATTAAGCTCACTAAGTAAAAGCTTTACTTTAGTTAGATATTATTGAGTTAGTTGTTCTTCAACTCTACAGAAATTTGACCTAATATATTCGAATTAAAAGTGTACTTCACCCAAATTACTGCTTGTGTAATCTCTTTACGATTACAACAAACTAAAACGTTGTACTTACAGTAATGTAATTTTTCAATATCAGTAAAATATATGTTTAAAATTCCTAGTAAAGCGGAACGGGATATATTCAGATTAACTGCTTTCAATGCCTTTATTATGTTGTGCAATGACATAATATATGCTTATGATAAATACTTGTTCAACTAAACTATCAAGCATATGTATACTTCTAAATATTTTTTTCAAATATTTTACGGTTAATAGTGTTTTAGTCATAAGTTTTCAATAGTTATTTCTCATACATGAACTTTCTAATAGTTTGGTGACATTAATAGCTATCTACAAAGCAGTAATCATCAGTTGTAATTTTCCAAGTTAGAATTTTCACATTAAAGTATACAACTAATAAACGTTTCATAAGTTATCCTGCGAAAGAGTGTCTATTCAAATACATTCACACTGACCATTTGTCGAACATTTCTCATCTAACAATGTCATTGATCTTCATTCATATAATAAAAAAACACAATTGTTCTTTTTAGCGTTCGCTCCAAGATTATGCAACTCAGAAGTTATCGTGGAGAATATTACTGTATTGAAGGAATCAACAACAGTTCTGACTTGTCCTATTCATGGAGCACCAACACCTGAATTTAAATGGTATAAAGGTAAGTGGATGAATATATTATTGTCTTGATTGCGCCATGTTTTAAAATGTAACACTAACCAGTTTTATTTTTCGTTATCAATAATTTGACTAGAGACTGTGGAATTTTTTAGTTTTATGATAGGGACCTTTTGTTCTACTGAATACCCACAAAATATCTTCAATAAATTCATAAAATTGAATGATCCGTGAATAGCTATTCATAGGATTTCGTCAAAATCGGATTAGCTTCAATATAGATTCTATAAGTTTAAGTGAAAAATAAAAGAATTTAGGATCAATTATGAATTGTTTGTGTGTTTTGTTTCAGCAAAAAAAGTCTATTCGGTTAAGTCTCTAGTTTCTTTTTTTCGTTACAAAAATTTTTCTTTTTCGGATTAATGTGTCATTTCAAAATAACAGTGTTTCACAGTTAGAGATGTGATCAGCAAAACAAACTTCACTAATATAATGTTTTATCACAGCTTACATGATTTTTGTTATGACTACAGAAAAAGTAATTGATTAGTTTGACAAAAAAGAATAATCCAAATCTTGATGGATAACAAAATTGAACTATTTCAATGGTGTATGCTGCTTGATTTTATGTAATAACTATTATATGATCTCTCTTTTCTTTTTCCAGAAACCAGTGAAAATGAATGGACACCAATTTATCAATTACATCAAAAGTATAAAAATTCTAATTATTCTTCAACTATCAAGAGAAAGCAATATTTAACCAAAGAGGATGATATGAATGTAATGTTAGCTGACGACAAATTAAAATCTATACAACGAGTGTCTAATTCATGTGTACCGATCGGTTTAAATGAATTGGAGATTTATCATGTTGATTATAAATCAACTGGTTTGTATAAATGTGAAGCGGTGAATTATTTAGGAAATCAATCAGCTTTTATTTATGTCAGTGTTTATTGTAAGTTAGTGGTATTTTTTGATCAATCCAAATGAAATATCCAATAAAAATAATGTCTTTTTAGCTTCAGTGACATCCTACCACTGAAATGATCATTTGAATCTCTAAGTACCCTTAAAATGGGTTACTGTCACAATGAATAAATAAATGTATAACTGTTTGATTTAGACAATCATTCTAACTGAGATGAGTCTATGACGTAAACTATGGAAATTAGGCAGTCTCCAAAATCTCTCATGTTAATAACCAACAAGTCCTGAAAAGTTATCTTGCATATTGGCATAAGGTACGCGCGAGAACAAAGGTCCCAGGTTTTTTTTAATTATATCTCTTGTTGAAGCTGTGTTATCGTATTTGTAGAGATCTATATAAATCTATAAGTTGACTTTCTTCTATGGGAAGGCTACATTGGTTGCACAAAGTGAACTCTTTGTGAAGTATTCCAGAATGTGAAATAATAAAATGATCAATCCAGAGAAATCTTATAAATTCCGGTCGATTTTGTTCCATCAGAACTATCTTCCATAAAAAACGAGTGGGAGCAAGAATGAAAAGCCAATGAACTCCAGAGCCATTGGCCATTCACCAACTTAAGCCTTAGTTCCTCTTGGAAAATTAGCGCATGCAACCTCTCAATCTTCTATCACACCTTTGCTTTTTTGGTCTGTTATTTAGTCCATAATTAGTCGTCACTATTCCGTTGTAATTTAATTAATTATGACTGAGTTGGTACCATCACTCCCGCATTACTGTTTCTTGCACATAGCTGTTAAGTTAATGACTATGATTTATGTTTCTGATTTGCAAATTATTTTAATTTCACCATTCTTTCTACAATCTTTGGGCCTATATGCAATTTTCTTATCATACATAAAATCTCTGAATACTGTAAGATATACTCTTTCTATTCTCCGGTCGACTAACATATTTTCCAGATCATAATAAGTAAGCTTTAGTTAATGATATCATCAAAAAGCAAGTTTACTCGTCTGAAATGTCTTTAATTCCTCTTGAATAACACAGTGGGTTTTCCTCTATCTTTAAAGTTTGAATTCTTTAACTTCGTCAGTAAAATGTAAAACATTTTATCATAGAAATTACTTTTTTTATCAATCACAGCTCGTACCATACCTGTTCACTATTTACCAAGTTCAATAACAGCTTTTGCTAATCAAAGCTTATCAATAATGTGTTCATTTTACATTGATCAAAATACACTTTCTGAAATTAATTGGTTTCATGGAAGAAAAGAATCTACTATTTCAGTTGAAAAATATAAGAAACGTAATAATACCATCATGATTCATGAAACTACCAAAGAAAATACGAAAGTAATTACAAATTACAATCTTGTCAAGTCTGTACCAATAGATCCAGTTATTACTTATTTCTCACGTGATATTCCACAAAAACACAAACCGCCGATAGGATTAAAAGAGTATGGATCGATTTTACACGTTAATAGTGTTGATGTATTACATCAAGGATTCTATGTTTGTGAAATCCTATCACCTGGTGGTAATTACACTCTTAAAACTGAATTAAAAGTAAGAGATTTTTGAAGAAAATAATATTTATACTCATCTTGTTGTAAAGAACTGTTATTTAAAGTTGATTATTCGTGATTTTAGCCCGATTATTCTCAATTATGATAATATCACTAGAATTAATTAAGAAAAAAGCTAAAATGGACAAAAAATTTGTGAACGTTGTCAAGTAAACTAATAGCTGGTGTTTTGAAGTTGTAAACTTGATTGGATAATACAATTTTGTAGTGAAATTTTCATTGAAGTATTTGAACGAATTGGTTGTGATATTTATGTTAAGTTTTAAATTACATATGAGAATATTAACATTGTGAATAATATATGACGAACATGGGTGAATTTCAACAATGGAAACAATATATCGTTTGTCGAGAATGACATATGTATAACCGATGGTGATTAACATGTTATCTTAATGAGCTGTAGTTCGTTATACTGGAAATAAGTGATACCAGTTTATATGATGAAAAATTATAGGCAAAACTTGATAATAGGTTTAAAAGACATGATTCGATATGAAAAATAACAATACTGTGATAGATAAGGTGAAGTCGTCATATACTTCTGATTACCCCCAAATTAACTGTCTACTCAAACGTAAAAAAATTTTTCAGGGACTCAAACTCAAATACTTAGTTTTTACAATAAGATCAATGAAGTTTAGTTCAATCTATTAGCCTATATCTTTCAAAACACAATCTATTTAAAATGTGTTTGAACAGTCCTTCCATTCTAGAGTTATGCATCTATCTTGAATCTTTGATTACTTTGTATAAATGATTATGGATATCCAGTGAAGCAAATAGCTGATGTTGCCTAACTCTGTAATATCTGTATTTTAATATAAGTTGAAAATAAATTTTCTAGTCAGTCATTTCATTATTTATGTTTTAGTGTTCAACAAAAGTCAGATTATTAATTCCGGTTTATATTTCTACTAATTGTGTTAAGGTTGTTTCGCTCCCGACAACGCCGATTGATCTGTCTGTTACCAATGGATTTGAAACTAGTAACTATAATAATAATAACAATGATATTCATGACATCGGAGTTCAACTGTCATGGAGACAGCCACAAGCAAAACATCAGCTGAAAATAACTCACTATGCAATTTTTATTCATAGATTACCCAGTCAACATCGTTTGAGAAAACAAAGTAAATTAAAATTTCATTTTGTAATAATAATAATGGTTTTAATAATAATCATTCTTTATGATCAGTGTAACGTAGCCACTGACATATAACTGATTATACCAAATAAATGAATTAGAATTTTTAATACTTTCGTGTTCACTTAAAATCTGCTTAAACCTATCATCTATATAGCTTTTGAATTTTAGGTATTTGATATGAAGTTAAGACTCTAAACGAATCAATGTAAACAATTTATAAATTTTAAAATGCACAGTTAAGAAATAGATTTGACTTAAAGAAATACATACTTGAGCATAATATTCCTGCTAATCATTTGTTAAGGAATTTTAACTAAACATTTAAGAGAATCAATTACTCTACAATCAACTTGGTGTCAAATGGAGATAGTTATCCTCTTCAGGCGTTGGATGAAGTGTTGCGGGAGATCATGGATAGATTGAAGTTAGACATTAACACCTTTGGATACCGGTTCAGTGGTCTAGATATCAAGCGTTCTCACACGAGAGCGAAAGTTCCCGGTTTAAATTGAGCGTGCGGGATCGTGGATGCGCATTGTTATGTGGTCCCACAGTAGGACGAAACGGCCATCCAGTACTTTCAGGTTATCAATTGTTGTCTAGCTTAGATGGACCCGTGAATTTAACAATTAAAACGAAAATGTCAATTTCAGATATTAATGAGCTGAAATAATATGAGCAGAATATTTTGTCTTGATAACACACTGGCACTAAACTTGTTGTTAAGGATTACCAGTAAAATTTCTGTTCTACCGAGAGAGAGACTGAGATTCTTATCAAAGAGAATATAGAATTTGTGTTACAATTCAAGGGAATTCATTTTATAAGTTAATACTTACTTTTTATGATTTACTTCAATAAACGGAAACTTTATGAGATGATATCATGCTGAATCTTGTTAAGTCATTATCCACATAGTCACAATTTTTTTCTTAGTTAATTCCGATTAACCTAAAATTATTTTCCAAGATAGATGATGTTTTCAGAAGTTAAATAAGCAACCAAGACATCTTTAAATGTCCACAAAAGCGTAGAAAATTTGAATAAACCATTTAAATTAAGTATAATTGAAATCTTAGTTTATGTAGGTGACGTTAGTTAGTTACTTTAAAGTAAACAAAAGTTAACAATCTATAAGGTGTATAACAAATGTTCATCTAAAGGGATGATTTACTACAAGCCATAACAATTGAACACTACTCTTATTGAGACCGGAATTCAAAGAAACCAAACACAGAGAAATCGTGACATACTGATCAATAAATATTTGAAGAATGACATTTAATATAATAAATTTGCTCTTTTTTAAAATAGGGACCAATTTTCACCAGTATGTTTCTACTTTAACATTACGATTAATATTACAACCATTATATTTCCGATATTGAACCTTTATAACTGGATTAATGACGAGATCATTTGAAGATATGGGATACTAAAGTGACGTAAAGCTAGCTATTAAACATATCAAACACATTTCACTAAATCTTTTTTGTGTTTTAATAGTTAGTGCCTAACATACAACACAGATCACATTCTCATAAGACTGTTTCATTTTGTTGTCTAGACGAAACTTTTATTAACTCGTTCTTTATGAAAGCCTTCTACTTCACAAAACAATCCTGTCACAATTGTGTTCAAATTTCTTTTTATCTTCAATTATTTATTTGCTTATGTAACCTGTGATAAGAACTAAATGACTCGACGATTGGTCATTGTTTATTCAGAATTACGAGAATTTAGTTTATATACATTATTTGTATGCAAAATGAATCTGTCTATATGAACATTTAAAAATACTTTTCAAATCACCTATAGATTATAATTATGATATCTCTGATGATCATATCATTCAATTCATTTGATTTCTGTTGAAGACAGATTGTCAATTTACGGTAAACGGTTTTAGATTGGAATTTGTTCAAGGAGTATGTCCATAATCTGTTGTATTCAATCATTATTTTCTAGTAATACACATGAAATCAAGACCGATTTCTGTATTGTTTGACTAATGACAGAGTCAGTAAAGAACTGAGAATGTAATAAGGAATATGTAGGCATCAAACTTGAATTTTCAAGCGTTAAATATTTGATAAAATCAATTTCGGTCAAGATATACAACCGCGTATTTCAGAATTAAATTTTCTCTAAACGGCTCCTATATTTAAAAAAAACACAATTTATTTAAATTGATGTAGTCGGAACTTCAAAAATACTCTTTACTTTTCAGTTTAATCTAAATCTACACCCCATATCAAATATTGTTGAAGTAATATTTTTATATTTTTATAAAAAAGAAACGGAAAAAAGTGATCATAATTACTGTAGACACGCATTGGGTTAGAATAATCACACTTATCCATATGGGAATTATGTCTTACAACTTTCGTGCTAGCTGAAATATGATTTTGTGTTAAATGGGCATGCTAAGAATAGGGTTTCTAGTGATCCATGTCTGGACTGCCATGTATGTATCAACGCTTAAACAGAAATTTAGTATATTTTGTCACATTACTTAGTAGAATGCATGTATGTATATACATATATACAGAGAAAGATATATAGAAATATGCTCAAAATCAGAAATAGTAGTAAGATGTCGAATAACTTATATAAAATTGAAAGAGGTGTTTAAATTTAATGATGCATTTTGTAATTCCGTTACACTTCCTGTATCAAATAAGACAACGTGACTGGTGAAGTGAGTTTTTAAAAATAATAAGTAATTATTAAGTAATAGGAAGTTAAGATTTTAAAATATACCAGACTATATATTTGTTTTGTTGAACTTGCCCTTTTGGGGACACTAACGAATTGAGAATAGAATGAAATCGAAGTTTTCAAATCTCTTTACAAAAAACAAAATATAATTTATTTATACAAGCGGGATTCAGTTATTCACATTTTCAGCTAATACGAAATTGTGAAATACCCGAGCAATGGTTCAGTATTTTAAATAAAAATTAGTTTAAATGAGAAATAGATGATCTAACAGATTATGACTCGCCTATAACCTATCGAGATATAATGTAGCGTATGTTACTTTTGCTGACAGATATAAGTAGTATGCAACTGCAATTAGAAGTGCAATGCCCGGCAGCAGAAGACGGAGTTATAAAAAGAGAAAGGAAATCGGAGAGCAATCAAAATAACAACAGAATTAGAGGAACAATGTACCAGGTAAAGGACAACTCAAAGAAGATGTGCAAAGGATTTATTTATTGTGTGATTTTCATATTTTACTAGACCACTGTGTAATTTTACATTAAGCAATGGTTTTTCCTACTGAAGTCTTCATTCACTTCAATACTACTTAAAGCCAGCCACTCCATAAATAAGTTAACTTGAATAGTGTTCAAAAATTACTATTAAAAATTAGAGTATTCAAGGGGATTCACTACACGTCAAAAGAAAAATATACCAAATACACCTGTGCTATCTACCGGAAAAATACTGATTGATGTACTCATTATTAATCAAATTGTGTGATTATTCCCTAAAAGTAATTTATATATGATAATCGTTAAACAATAACCTTGATCACAACCGACTAGAAAATCGCTGAAAAATTCCCATTATATTATATTTGACGCGTTTAACGAAATCATTCTTATTCGTACATGATTTTGCTATGATTGTAAAATTTTCATGGTTTAACTTATGAATCGATCTTAGCTAGATCACCAGTTGAAACTAGGGAGCACCAAACAGTCATTTTATCATAAGATGGGACTGCTGGGCAGTGCGTATCTACAATCATATCGACAGGGACCAGACCCAAAACCATTGATTGCACGGGCAGATAACAAAACTCTTGACTACCTAGCCGGGACTCAACAGTGTAATTATTTAACTTCCTCTGACTCACGATATTGTGTGACCATCTCCCATTGCCTTGTGGTTGTTTTTGTTTAATACGTGGCCATGGCTTCTCTCTAGAACCCTGAGAATTACGCCTGAGCTTTTTACTCATCAGAACTTTTCATTATTATTTTCGAATTTGTCTAATTTACAGATTGTGAAATAATCATGGATGAAGAATGGGAACTATTCAGTGTCATAAATTTAAATGAAACTATTAAAAATCCAACAAATGATCGTTATGCATATACAATATATAATATATCAATAATCTTTCAGACTGGTTCATATTGTATCAGTCTATCTTCAGTAAATTTTCTTGGATGGAGTAAAAAATCTAATTCTGTTTTTTATTCAGTGTCACATATATCTAATAGTAAGTGATTATGAAATTGTGGATTAATTTTCTTTTTTAACTGACTGTTGGATGTATATATAGGAGTTAGATTAGTACTTTCATTTGCAGGTTTCCAAAGTATATTTTATTTGATAATAAACTCTTTTCAGATAGAAAACAAATGGACTTTCATGAATAAAAAGCATTAAGCAAATGCTATGACCATGTTAGAGTTCAGATTTCAGATCCGGTGATATATATATATATATATATATATATATATATATATATATATATATGATTCGCCTTCACCTTTGGTTTGTGTTTGGATGAGCGAAATTTCATTAGAACAATTTTTGTAATATTGTTTCAGGCCAGCATACTCAGTTTTATTTTGTTAGTGGACAGCAGTGTGGTCTTGGACGTATTTTGTTTACACTATTAAGAACTTGTTAGGTGAATACAACTGGATACCGTAGTCAGTGTTTACATTAAGCTGCCATCTCGTTCAACGAATTATCATACACTACGCTATTTACTAACGACATCCACAAACATGCGGAAAAGTGACATTTATATTTTTAAAACACTTAATAACTTAACAATTGCAAAAATGATTTTTACGGCTTTTCACTTTGTACCGAAATTGTGTTAGCTCATAAACAGAAACAAGTATTCAGTGAGCTTCCGAAAGTTTAATGTTTTTTGATGCAATCAATACATGATCTAAGTTAAAAGTAGGCATTTTCATATGTGTAAATAATGAGAAGTCTTCCCAAAAACGAAATAAGATTCACATAGAAGAATAAATGCATGAAATCAGTGATAGAACATGATATCTATTAAACTAAATGTTTAACTAAAATAAAGAATGACTAACATACATCATAATCCTGATTAGGGATGAGAAATTTGACCTGTTTTGAGTTGTTTCGTTGGCTTTGATGTTCAGTAGTACAAATTTTATTGAAAAGAATTTTGTATACTTTACAAGTACCTATATGCACTTGCTACTTTCAAATTACTATAAATGGATCCCATCAGTACAGCATGCGCCATGTCAATATACCATACAGGGAATAAGTAGATTTAAGAAAACATTCATTTGTAGACTATAACAAGCAGTAAACTAACCTCTGATCAATGACTAATTCAATTTGAATTCAGAGAGTTAACAAAGTTTGTATTTCATATTTTCTATGTACTTAATTATAGATACTTACCTATATTTCCTAATCAATCGAAGAGGTATTCTTAAACTAAGACATGTATCAAACTTAGTAGACGTTGTTAACCGTTTCTTTTCAATTTTTAGATACCATTCCATGATCGTTTTCAACTAAGAATATATTTTTTTCGAATAAACAAGACTAAATAAAACTATCTTTTAGACGGTTCCATTAAACGTATGATCACTTCTACTGTTTTAGGAAGCGCACAACAATAATAACAAAGTTCATTTCCAGCTTTTTGGTTTCTTAATTGTCCTCAAAATATTGATTATAAATTTATTTTCTTAATAGATTTACTAATATCTTATTTATACTTCTTACTTTTAAGCAGAATTAAGTGAAGTTATTATGAAACTGTATTTAATCAACGTTACAAGCACATCTATTCATGTTATTTGGGTAGCAGCATTGCAAACCAATAAATTATCATTATCCTTAGTTAAAGAATATCAGGTTAGTTTTTTTAGCTATTAATAATGTGTCCTTTTGTTTCACTAATTGTTTAACACTAAAAGACAAACAAAGAAATTCAAAATAAATGATGAAATATCAGGAAGCACTGAATGTCTGTTTCGTTTTAGTATGCGACTCCTCGGCAGTGCGCATCGACGATCCTGATTGAAGTTAGACATTAACACTTTGAATACCGGCTAGAGGTCAAGCGGTTGCACGCGAGAGAGCAGTTCGTGGGTTTGAATCTAGCATGTATGATCGTGAACACCTACTGCCGAGGAGTCTCATACTAGGACGAAACGGCTATCCAGTACTTCCAAGTTTTCAGTGATGATCTAGCTTAGATAGACTCATGACTTCAACTATGAAAATACCACAATTTCCATGCTAATGAAATATCTGTCAGTGTTATTGGGATTATTTTGTTGTACATCCTACAAATAAATGATTTGATGGCTTTTATTGTTTAGAACACACAACTGTTATTAACTTAGGATCTAAAAAAATTGAGTCAATTATTATTCTTTCAGTTTCCAGTTTTCTTATATTGGACTGTAGACACTACTTATGTGGTCCATATCAGTAGAATTGTTAGATTAGTTTCAACTTACAAGTGTTTCATTATAAAATGTTTAATGTTTCTTTTTATTCTTATTTACACAATACAATTACATAAATAACACTTGATTTATATTACAAATATGTGTATTGCATATATCAACAACGATGTAAAACTTTAAACCGTATAACAAGTAAGCCTATTCGCTACCATGTAACCCTATAGATTTAGTAATTACAAAGAAAATTACTCTAAGTGTTCAATAAAGTTCTTATTGTACAAACTAGCGAGTGACATTTGTTTTACTTCCCCATCTCTGATTTCATTGAAGATTAGAACAAGTCCTTCAAAAACTGTGGGAAAACTACTACTGATTTATGCGGAAATTATTGTAATCATTGATGAGTAAATGTTTCCATAGACAATTTCGTACATTAACAAATCCTTTAAGGGTTGCCGCAAGTTCATATAAATGAAACAAATATGAATTTTATTGAGAACATTAACCGATCAGTGTTAGAACACTGTTAAGAACCTGAAAGCACTTGGTGACCGTTTGGTCCTAGTATGGGATTTCTTACCGGTGAACATCCATGATTCTACGCACAGAACTCGAACCCAGAACATTCGGTCTCATGAACGAACGCTTGACCTCTAAAGTACTGCGACGGCATTCATTGGTGTTAATATCTAACTTCAGTCAATCCACTATATTGCGTAGCCATCTTCCATTCCCATTGGTAGGTAACTGCCTCTCTTTTTAAAACTCAATAATCTCCCTAATCATATACAGACGAATTTTATTTCATTTATGTGAGGGTACAACCTTACTGAAAACTAAGTATAATCCGTATTAAACCAGATGTTTATAGAGCAAGCTTTATAACCAACTACTTATTTCAAACAGCTAAAATATTACTAAGAATATATTTTGATACATAGCCATTCAGGAGTGGTAATGTAACCAAAATTGTATGCCAAATCAAGCAGTTATTAATGGTTGTGCAGGTGGTAATGTGGGACATTAAAACCGTTCATATATTTCATGTAGACGTACATTATCGACATACCTGCACTACAGTAATATGATATAAAGTCTTCCGATTTATAACACCGCGGTTACTTGTTTCAAAAAAGTAAATGTATTTCTCTACTAACTGATATTTCCACGCTTTAAAATAACTTAAAATACTATTTAACTAGACATTGTAAACTTTAGTTACCATCTAAATATACAGTTACGTGTGGAATCTATCATTGACTACAAAATGTTTTCATTATAAATCATTTTTATGACTGACTTCAAAGAAGGTTGTTCAGTGAATTTTCTAATAGGTTTAGCGTAAATACGATTTAAAAAAGTATTTATACGTCATCAGCTATGATACTATTGTTCAAGGAATATAATAAGTGTTTTCAATCCTAAAATCAGATTTTGAGATTGTGGAGAAGAGTTGTAGCTCGAGTGGATGATTTGAACGGAGCTTTGTTCTTTGAGCTGGATGGTTTGGTCGTGGAGCTTTCATAGTTCTTCAGAACGATATCATCAGCACAAACTTGAGGTTATTTTCTCTATTGAAGCTCATTCATCAGAGTACAAACTTGTGTACATCTGGCTTGTTTATTTAAAATTGTTTTTACATATTTACTCTAAGGTCAATAAAACAACAATATGAGATGACAATCTGAATACCGTGTTAATAACTATTTACATTTTTATTTAGTTATCTAACACAAGTTGGTTTATTATTCCCTACATAGACAGTGACATTATTTATTTGAATGTTTTATTTTAGACAGTACAAAGATGATAGAATGTTAGTTTATGTCTTAAGTAGAATCTATATCAAGATGTTGAATATACAAGAGGTATAATAGATGTGTTTCTTGCCACATTTTTGTATTAAGGCGTCATACAAAGATTTCTTTTACAAAACCTATTTTTAACAGGTGATTATTGAATCTCATACAAGGCGTATCATTCATTCTTGTGATCCTGATTAGCTTAGTGAAATGATATAGGCTTCCTTGTTTAAACTGAAAATTTTAAAAATCAGTTAAAGTCCGAGAATTTCTTGAAATTATTTTAAAAAGTTAAGCAGCATTCTTAATTCTTAGATGGCAAATATCAGCTAGTTCTATTCACCTTGATACATATTGTTGTTTTCTCTCTATCCATCATTCAAATATCCTTTTGTGATTATTTAAATTCTCTCTACTTATTTGTCTATATTTCCTATACAAATTACTAGTATCTTATAAATATTCATGTCGTTTTATTTCAAAGTGATAGTTACTTTTTGTTATTAGCTATTTTGGGTATTTTAATTAATCATTCTCGAATTGAAATAATGAAGTTTACATGATACAAATAGATTTTTAGCAGTATGGAGATTTGTGAAGATTGTAGTATTTTCAAAGTTGAAGTCATGTGTTGATCTAAGCTAGACCGTTATTGAAAACCTGAAAACACCGAATGGGCATTTCGTCCTATTATGAGACCGCTCAGCAGTGCTCATCCGCGATCCCGCACTCAGGACTCAGAAAAATATTTTTGTTCGCACACTGGTTAATAAAAGAAATACTATTTCTTCACATTTAACTGCAATCTAACATAAATGGAAGGTGTTCGCTCAAGATTATGGAACGATTGAAGTTAAACATTCACACCATTGAACTCCGGCTAAGTGGGCTAGGGGTGAAGCGTCCGCACGCGAGTCCGAAAGTCATGTGTTTGACTCTGGTGTAAGGAATCACGGATGTGCACTGGTAAAAAGTCCCATGCTAGGAAAAAACGGCCATCTAGTGCTCTCAGGCTTCCCATGGTAGTCTAGCTTAGATCGACTCATGATTTCAGCTGTCAAGATAATAATTTTGTCGAAAAACTGATAAACATTTCAGTAGTAGTGTATTGTTTGTTGAAGATGAATATTCTTATAAATGATTAGTTGAAATAGTGACTATACTGTTTTTTTATGGTGTTTTCAAGATGCTAATTCTAGTTATGTTATTTTATTTTATAGTTATATTATTGGATTGAGAATAGTGATTTTGTGGAAGTGAAAAAATGTTCTAATATAAACAGTTTCATACAACAAAATGAGTTGACCAATTTAAAACCATCGACAAGATATCATTTAAAAGTAAGTTATTTGTATTATTTAAGTGTTATCACGTGTTATATTTGTCATTGGTCAGTGGTAAACATTAGTTAGTGGTCAATCAGTTGTGCTGGAAGTCAGTGGTGAACCATCTTGTTTAGCAGTAACTTCTCAGGGTTTGAAACTGAATGACCTTAGTTTGAATCACGAAGGGGATATCAGTTACTTTCAGATTATCAAAACTTATTAGTGAGACCTAACCAGAATAAACCTTATGTCAATCAAGATGTCCTCGAGATTATTTCTGATTGTTTAGTAGTACTTATCTGAAGCACTAAGTAAATGAACTATTATTTATGAGATAGGTCTTGCTATCCACTAGTAAGATATTAAAAAAGAAACTGAGAATATCATGACAAAGAACATAACAAAAGAGAAATAATATAACTCAGATTTAATGAGTTGTATAAAATGTCAATAATATAATAGTTTACCGAATGCTTATAAGATGATTAAAAAATATTGAGGTGTTCGAAACTCGTTTATATTAATTTCGGAGTTACTAGCTTTAAATATTTTTTGGTATTCATCACTGACAACGAACTTTCCATATTGAAGGTTATATAATTAATTAAAGATAATTCAACATATTAGAATGCCTGTATTTGGAATGAAAGCAATAAAATACAACTAGTTGATGCATTCATCAAATACTATCGATCTTTCAAGTTTGTGATGGATAACAATTTTCTAAAAGTTCTAGCGTTTCTAACAAGATTCTGAGGGCATCATTTTACCATAGCAATAATAAATTATTTGAATTTGTTACAAAAATTAGTTGCTGAATCTGTCAATTCTAAGTTATGGATAAAGCAGTTTAGTAGACTGGAAAAATCGAAAAAAGTGTCAGGACATTCAGACAAAGATGATTGATTTTAAGGTAATCAGTCACATTGTTATTATTAGGAAAAAGACGTTTGGAAGTTATAATTTTATTTGCGACTTTACGCATGTGCATCAACTTGTATAAACACATTGGTTCTATAGATTTTGAAGTACTTTTATACAGTTTTCGCCCTTCGGAAACGGTAGTGAAATGGTATTGTGAAATTGAAGTACATTTCTTTAGATAATCAGAGGGTAGGACATAAATTCTTTTCATCCGTAAGACTGATATTTACTACTAATATTTTTTAATTGATATTCCAGTAGTTTCAAATGAGTTCCATTATTTGTTTCATGTCTTTGACTTTTTTCTGAAAATACTTCATTGTGTACAACATAATTTTTTTGCTTTTCTGAAAAAGATTTCAGCATGTAATGATTACGAATGTGGAACATTTTCTGAAGTTCTTCAAGTTCAAACTCTTCCATATGAATTAGTTAAAACACCGTCACTCATATCTGTTACTGTACATCAAGCAAATAAAGTGGAAATATCATTTTTCAGTGACTATATTGATATTGATGATTATTACACTGAACAAATGAAAGGTTATATAGTAAGTTTGTTTCAAAGCAAACATGCTTATTTGAACTTTTGATTTTATATATTTGACATTGTTAATGTAGTTTTAGTAATTGAGAACTTAGGTACGATAAACCAATTTATTATTATATGCAAAATTATACAGTGTCTATATAAAATATGAAAATCATACATTAAATGAATTATTTGTGCGTCTTCGTTCAGTTGTCTATTACATGCTTAATGCAAAGTGTAGTCATTACAATTTACTTTCTGTTTCGCTTTCTTTTCTCTTTAATTTAATGTTCTGATAACATTTTTATTTCCGATTGTTGCTACACATTACTTAAATATATCTGCATATGTAGTGTACTGAAATGGTTTATACTGACTTGATGTATATGCTTTGATTAAATATATGTTGGTAAAATGTAATTCGATTATCAGACTGACAATATATGAACCCATTCGTAGAAAAAATATCAACTTTATAAACTCATTTTACTAACTACACCACTGTATTTCAATTTGGCTGGAAATCATCTCGGTTCATAATTAGATGTAGAAGATTAAAAAAAATTAACGGACTATTGAATATTGAAAGATGTATTAAGTATAAATCCTGAAAATGTTAAATCCCGTACTAAAAGTTCTTTTCCGAATATTTGTTATTATTTATATTTTAGAAAGTGTATAGGTTGTTAAGTAAGCCAAGTTGTGATAAGTGGTCAAGGCCTTACATAGTCAAGCTCCACTGGTTAAAGTCTATAAATCTTCAGGTATTCCCACTAAAATTTCACCACTTTTGAGTACATCCTAAAGGCTCGATCTAGTGAAGTCGTGGAAATGATCTGCTTAGTAGTTCCATAAATTAAATAAATAACTGTACAGTACTTCCCAGTTTCCCACGTCCCGATCTGCAAAGTAAACTACACATTGTTCAATTTCTAAAGACATGGTATACTAGCCTTTTACCTTAATAACTATCAGTTTCAGCGCAGTTAAAATGTACTTTTTGAGTAGTGAATTTTGTGTATGTTAAGCACGTGTTGTTCTGCATTTTTCAAAACCATAATGATCAATAATGAACAAAAATGAGTAATAAAATTAAAAACTTAGTGATACACTTTTGTTGATGTCCCGTTTTCTAGGCCAGATAGTTCTGTTTTTAGTAGATCTTGGTTATCTGAGTAAAAAATATAATCAAAGCTTCAAAACAAGCTAATAATGTAGAAAAATTCAACATTACCAAAATACATTTTAGCTGGTTATTCTCTCACTTTTGTGTGTTTGTGTATTCCTTAATTTTCTTTTTATTTTCTCTGTTCATCTTTAGGTTAAATTATCTTGCATTGATCCACCTGGTTGTTCCGACTTGCAAGTGTATTTACCCTTAGAATGTGTCACGGACGCTGAAACGTTTGCTGATGAACACTTTAATGTTAATCACGAAAATATAATTGGCAATCAGCGTTGTAATAAATTAAACCCCTTCGAAAACTCCACGTTTTTGTTCAGTGCAACTGTGAATAGAAGTAACCATCAGATTTCAATTACTTTGAATTCACTCAGTCCATATACCTTATACGAATTGTTCATTGCTTATGTATATATAAATCGAGTTGGTCCGTTCAGTAAACCAGCCGAGGTGTTTCGTACAATTGAAGATGGCAAGTTATAAATTGTTATCAAGTACTTTACTATTGAACTATTTTATTCATAAACTTCCTTCTTTACTGTCATTAGGTCATACGTTCTATGTTCATGATCGTGGATGCACACTGTTGAGAAGTACCATACTAGAACGAAACTGCCTTCTAATACTTTTAGGTTTTCAATTGTGATCTATCATTGATCAGTTCATGATTTTAAGTGCAAGTCGAATGAAGTGATAAAATAGTTATCATAGAAAGAATCTACGAATCTTTACGCATAATATAAAAAAATAATGTTCAAACATCTACAATTACTTTTAGAATGAAATAAAGCAATGGGCATTATTCTATTCAATTTCTGTAAACATTCATATCAATAACTAGGAGTTATTTATCGTTCTAAAGTTTACTATAGTTCTGTAAATGGTATTGATAGCTAAAGAATAGTTTCAATCTTATTTACATAATTTGCATATATAGCTTACAAAGTTTTCTATTTCTTCACTGAAATACTCAACAACATTGTTCTCCTTAATGAATTGATATATTGTACATGATAATTGACATGATCTTTCTTTATACCGAATTCTGTTTAAATCAATGATGCAATCATTGATATATACTTATTATTCAATTGTTTTTTCTTATGAATATTAAACATCAAGTGTACCAGAAACCTCTTTAATTTAAAATAAATTACATCTTGAGTTTACAAAAAAAGAAGCATTCAATTTCATTTCATTTCAAGTGGTGTTTTTATTTTCTCAATAAAACCTCTATAAAATTTAATCCTCTTAAATGTACTGCTATACAATAAGCTTGAATGGTATCTTATGTGGATTTACATAACTTTTGAAACTATAATTAGTGCTCAATCACGTGTTTCTACTTTGGATAAATGTATACATCAGAGGGGAGAGGCAGTGGTAATCCCTCCATTTAAGTATACTGTTTACTAACAATCGATAAATCTTTAACGGAATGAAATTTAAGGAATATCATATTGAACAGTCTGTGGTATCCATAGCTCTATTTGTACACAAAAGAAGAACATAGTCTTTCCGAGTTAAGTCATGTGACAAAGTGTTTATGGTTTAACAAAAGATCATTGACAAACCAAATTATAACTGACCAACGTAAAAATCCAAGAGTGTTGAAAATCCTATTTTGAACCCCATGTTCAATCGGCATTTCAGTATTTTTAACCAGAAAATTAGGTCATTGTATACTATGATATTTCTGATATAGGAATTAGTTACTAAAAAATATTTTTGAATTAAACAGTCTACTTTCTTCGGTATTTCCTTAAACAAGTTCCTTACTATGCGTAGCTGAAGTTACCTTTGTGTGGACTATTCTGCAAAACAGATTTTAGTTCAATAAAGAACAACAATTTTAAAAATTCCTTAGACCCTTTATGATCAAAAATTACTTTCGAAATGTTCAAATTGTAGTTCCTTCTCGAATTATCAATTTAATGGTTAATACTGACGGTAGAGATGGTCTTATTGTTGAATGGGATGAACCAGAAAAACCAAATGGAAAAATATTACAATATATACTACATTATACTGAGGTAAGTTATAAAACGTTTTATTTGATAAATAATTTGACAAGAAAATAAGTTCAAACTGAAAACCTTTCAAAAACATGAAATTATTATAATAATTTACTCATTTTCATTATTTCACATGACGGTATTTATCTGATTGTTTAGTATTACTCATTTCCAATAATAACATAATAGCGACATTTGGAAGACTGATCTCTGTACAAAGCGTTATTATTTTGACCAGAATTGTTCTTCACATTCCTTACTGAACAGATAATATAAACATCTTAGTCCTTCGAAAAGTTATTTGCGGAAGCGATAGCTCACTGACATCTCATACTATGAATGCCGGTGGCGCTTGCGTACTCTTAACGAGTCCTTAGTAGACTGAAGGATTACTTCTGAATACTACCAACCACCTGACATTGAAACATAGTTTTAAACTTCACTACAGTGTCTAGTCTCTTAAAGTCAAAGTAGGACATAGTAGAAATGTTTATCAATCCATATTACATCATCGTTGAATGAAAGACGATTAGCGACATGAAAAGCATTTGAAAACGGATGCTACCAAGTGAAATGGTAAAAATAAGCATGAAGAGTACTGAAAATTATCCGCACACATTTTATTCCCTTCAAGGCCTCAAGTTATTTCTGCATCACACTCATCAATTGAAACCGTTGATTATCAATAAATGGTAAATAATCTGTAAGATTTATCACGTTTTCCAAGTTTTTCATCATTCTCATGCAACTACTTTCCACATACCTCAAAAAGTATATGAAGTTTAGTGGATGTATTACTAATGTACCAAAATTCCGCTTTACGCCAACTTACATCCTAAAAACGATTCAGTCGTTTGAAAAATGTGGTAGATACCTACACCAAATGGGCCATGATTAACAGAGATTCAATAACATGCGGCCTAGTTCAAGATGCTTTAGCATTGAATACTCTCTAGCTATCGTACCTAGAATCTTAAAGTCCTCATGTTAAATATATTTATAATTTATACCATTCAATTAAAGCTCAGTACTTTATATTTTGAAATTAAATTAATTAGCATTTAGCATATAAATTTCACCAGCGATATTTGCAGTTATGCAAACAAGAGCCTAAAAGGACGAAATTCTGCATTTAACCCGATTAGAATTATATATTTTGGTACTGAACACGTTAAACCAGCTTATTAGATCCTACTGAATTGTCTTTTTATAATTACTGGTCAGGTTTTATTAAAAAGGCGAATGGTATTACATTAGCAAGAGAATTTACATGAAGGATGAATTGTGTAATTGACCAAGAAAACATGGTAGGGATTATTAACTAATTCAAAATTCTGTTGAGTGCCAAAACTAAATATTTATAGGAATAATTTCATCAGCATCATGTATATCCCAAGAGAATTACCTTGGTTTTGCTATATATCCACAAGTTTTTAGTAAAGTTAAATATTTACTAACAGTGGAACCCAAGACGCTGATTTTATCGTGTTCGGGGTTTGTCAGCTAGATCTTTTTGTATTCACGTTAAATCTCATATCTGAGCTCGAATCCAATACTTCCATCTCGTATGGCAAATTCGTCATTTACTGAATTATTGAGTCACTAGATTGTACAACAGATTGTTTTAAGTCAAAATATCAGTGGATCATGCATTGGACGTTTGGAGGGAAGAGCATCGATTTCAAGTTCCAGTGTGAACATGAACACAGTAGCAGATAAATAGTATTAAATACGACTAAATGGTCACTTAAGATTTTCTTTTAGGCGGAAATCCAACTTTAATGTAATCTATTAGTCTTAATTCTTGACTTCGCTCAATTTGTAATACAATTTAGTCTTATCTCTTCTGATTTTCATTACTTGATAGTTTCTGCTAATCGGCTGAACACTAAAGTGAGAGCTACTGTATAAACTCAATAAATTTAAAGCATAAAATATACACGAAAAAGTTCGTAGTTTGAAATATATTTTTTAAACTTCATCTCAATCAAATAAGACATCCATTTATGTCACGAGTGAAAATGTTAAGTAATTCCATAGTTGAATACATGAGTCGATTAAAGCTAAACCACCATTGGAAACCTGGAAGCACTGGACGGTTGTTTCGTTCTAGTATGGCACTTCTCAGCAACACGCATCCACGATCCCGCTCTCAGCAGAAGCTGTGACCAGTGGACTTCAATTGTGTCTTTTGTAAGGCAGTTACCTACTGAAGACAATGGTGGACGGTGGCGCGATTTCGTGAATTGATTGAAGTTAAATATTAACACCATTGAATACCGAATCAGTAGTCTAGAGGTTAAGTGTTTGAGCTTGAAACCAAAAGTCCTGGGTTCGATTCACGAGCGTGGGATCGTGGATTGGCATTGCTGAAGAGAAACATCCGTCTGTTGCTTCCAGATTTTCAATGGTGGTCTAGCTTTGATCGACTCATGAATTCAACTACGAAATTACTACAATCTTCACAAAACCCCTTTCTGATAAAAATGTTAAATGATACAAAAAAGTAAACTGATTAAATAAATTATTATTATTTCTTTTATTAAATAACGTATAAATTAATTTACATATTTAAATATTTAAAACAGAATAATTAATTCATACATGAGTAATATTAAAACAAACCTACTAATAAATAAATAAGATACACGTGCTGGAACCTAGTAAACATGAAATATTCAATTGTCTATGATACATACTACTAGATAAATAAACTATATTGCAAAGGTTTGACCAACGTTCGAATAATTTATGATTGGTTTCCAAATTTCTTTTGTGTTTTTTTAAAACAAAATCTATTACACATTTGTATTCAATAAAATGCATTATAAATATATTCATAAAAAAGATTAGTAAGCAATAAAAGTAATATAAGAAGTTAATAGATCTGTGGTAACTGTAAGAGAATATGTAAATCACTTCGATGGTAGGTTAGTCTTCAAATTGTCAACTATTATAAGTAAAGATGAATGATTGCTAGCAGTGGAATCCAGGACGTCACCATCCATCTTTGTTGATGATTCTTGTGACTTTAGTTAGTAGTAGATGCAATCCACACAGAATGCACATATGCCAATAAGATACTGATTAATTGCAGTCCTAAACATTAGTGGAAAGATTCAAACAACCAATATAAAAATGAATTAACAATGTGTTAAGCATTTGAAATCAAATACATTTTAACTGAACAAAAGTCATGTATTACTGCCGTACTACGTAATTCTTTATGGTCTTTTATAAATATGAGTGACAGAGAAATGTATGGAGTTAATAATACAAATAATTTTTCCCCTAATTCATGTTTGAACAAAGCTACTGTTATATCCCGACAAGAATTATGAATGGTAACTTTTGAGAAATATTTGTTGATCAATAGGACACATATATTATATTGTATAATTACTAAGTAGCTATACTATACATATTCATGTCCCTCTTATTTTAAGCTTTATTTCGATCCAGAGACTATCATTATATGATTTACTGTTCTTGAGTTATACCCAGTCTATTAATTACAGTCTCCCATATTCACAGCCACTTTTGGCTAGATCTTGTGCAAATGTTGTTTTCTATTTTATGGTACGATGTGATCTGTTTGGTTTGTATGTAAACTCAGTATGTTTGAAATACATGGTTCATGTCGCAGAGGCTGAGATTGGTGTTCTGGACTTAACAGGTAGGGATAGGTGGAAAGAAGGACCGATAAAGTCTCTAGACCGCTCGTACGGGTTTTATGCATCATTGGTCTGATCGATATATTACTAGGTTATATATTAATAGGGCACAAGGCCACAAGTCATAACAATGACCAATATTTGTTGATAATGATAAATACTAAAATATTCCATACTCTTCAGTTACCTGATAGCTAATACAAAACGTAGGTTATGATTGTGATGAATGAAACCTTACAAGAGTTATTTTAGTAGTTTTGAGAACATTATGATGGGTTTCATGCTGAAATAATGTCCATTAAACACTCAATAGAACAATAATAACCGATTCAAAGACGAATTAATTGATTTCTACAAATAAGTTGTGACCTTAACTAGATTAGTTAGATATCATTGACATTTAATGGGTAAAAAATGAACTGGATTGGAATGATATTTTATTAATGTTTACGTTAATGATTGAAGAACAGTGAATTCTTTTCGACGTCATATGATATGAGATTTGATTTCTGGAAATATCATTGATATGCTTTGTTGATAAATCCCATAACAGGATAATAATGACTTTAGTACTCAAATATTCTTATTGTTCCATAGTCGATATTAATAAATGCTTCTACTTCATAATTTCATTTTACAGCATTCTGTATCTTATTAATGAACACATATAAGGTACATTTGTGTTTTTCTTTTGATCAATATAAATGAAACAAACAAAGCATCCTAAACTTCACCAAAATATACTTATGGTTTATTTGTGACTTTTATCACATTTAATTGTTACCTTTCTTCTTCCTTTTAGATTAAACCTATTGATTCATTAATTGACATTCACCGTCAATATGATCATGTAGAAACTGAATATAATACAACACTGACTTTTATGAATCATAGAATTAACCAAAACAGTAGTTATGACAATTATATTAATTATTGGAATGAACAATTAATTCATCAATATCCAATAATAGACCATTTGCAATCAGCTTATACAAAAGATCCTAATTTTATCCATTCTACACAAACTAGAACTTATGAAAATAGAAAGTATGCTGGCTATTATAGTATAAATAGAACAACTAATCGTGTACATATTAAATCATTAATTCATAAACATATTTATCAAATAAGAATGTTTGCATTGAATACAGCTGGATTAAGTCCAGTTAGTTTACAATTAGGTATTACATCAATATTACCAAAATTGAAATACAAACATCAGTATACCGATGAAAATTTTATACAATGGATTAATTTAATACATTCAAATAAACATCAAGAGAAAATATTTAAATGGTTAAATAATACTCGTATACAGTTTGTCAGTGAACCAGTTATTTTAAAGATAAATGTAAGAATTATTATTATTATTTTCATTTCTGAAAAAAATGTTGTTTACTGTAAAACAACATAGTGGGTTTCTTTTTTTATAATAAGGATATATTTTAGATATGATCTCGTTAGTAATTGTACCATTGATTGAAATTAGCTGATACACTTACTGTAAATATGTAATAGACATTTGGTGAAACTTGTTATTCTACAACATTAACGTAGTGAAATTATATTACTTAATACTGATGTAATTATGTGAAAGATCTTTTTCTATGAAATTACCTAATGCTAAGGAATATCGATGAAATAATGATAAAATAATATATTTAATAAAATCTCATCTGTTCAAAGATCTCTTTTTCAACATGGGTGAGTTGTACAAGTTACTGTTTATTACTAGAAGTTCTTCGACGTTTTCTGAAATTAAGTCACAAACCAGATAATGAGCACTTTATTAGATTCGGAATCTCAACCCTGACTTTTTCGTCAGTATGATTTTTAATGGATACCCTTAAAAGCAGCTATCCAGTGTTTCTTCGTTTTCTTTGACTGTTAAATCACATTCGGTCTTTGATACCAACTATCTTCAAACCACAAAAAACTATCACTTTATTTTATTTATATGAATTTAATATTTTTTAGTTTTATAAGATTCAGTTTCTTTAGAGTGATTTCTTTTTCTGTTGTCATACTTATAAACTCTATCCAACTTTATGATTTTCTTTTCAGTCAATATATTTGATCTAAGCCTGTTCTTATTCCACTTTCCCTCCGATGTTATCTCGTTCATTAATCATGATTATATGTTCATTTGGTCACATAAAAACTATTGTACTGTGGTATATATATATATATATATTAATCGTTTGATTACACTTTTTTGCACCACTCTGCTTATAACCGATCTTTGATACATATAGGGAGATATGTCAAAAATTTATTTGCCTTTCAAAACAAACAAAATCATGATTTATTATTTTACAATTTTACTGTTTACATTTTAGAAAATAACACAGTGAAGAAAGAAAAAATACAAATAATTGTTCTTTTTTTTATACCTGAGATACATTTGTTTTGTTTTGTTCAGAAGAAATAAGCAAGGCGCAAAACAAACTTCAATGATGATGAAATACACAAAATACACTGACATTATTTTGGGATTTCCTTTTATGTTATTTTTTCCATCAATTTATGATCATATAATAATTACTAAAAGTTAGAGTTATCCTGATGTTAACATTTACAACTGGATTTTGATAAATCCTTGTGGACATATAAGAATCCTGTATGGGTTCTTTCAATATAATTAATTTGTTACACGCTATACATAGAATAGATGGATGTTGAATTTGGGATTCAAAGTCATTACTCTTCGTTCCAATAGTCTATGAGTTATACATTTGATCTTTTGAGTTCAGTTAGCTATCAACTAGTTTATTTAGTATTATTTAATCTTTCTTTTCAATGTTGATTGAACACTTCTCCCATGCTGTAAAATAATAAATATACTATATAAACCTAGCAGTTTCTTCACTGATTGTCTCCTTAAATGATCAGCAAGACTTAGTCAAGACACATTTCATCAAAAAAATCTAAGTCTTACTTTGTATAACACTGATTAAAGAACTTTAGGAAAACATTTCAACAATTCTTTGTCTCTATATTTATGGAACATTAAGATGAGTTTGATTTCCATATTCGAATCAAAACCCTTTTTTATTGACTTTTTTGTAATGGAGATTCTGTCTAGCATAGAGACCATACAGGCTTACTTTTCTTTAGTTTATTCATTCACATATCATTGACCATGTACGAATAACTGTCTTTTATGTAGTATCTTACTTACTTACTTACTTACGCCCGTTACTCCCAATGGAGCATAGGCCGCCGACCAGCATTCTCCAACCCACTCTGTCCTGGGCCTTCTTTTCAAGTTCCATCCAATTCTTGTTCATTTTTCTCATATCTATCTCCATTTCTCGGCGTAATGTATTCTTTGGTCTTCCTCTCCTCCTTCGACCTTGAGGGTTCCATATGAGGGCTTGTCTTGTGACGCAGTTGGGTGCTTTCCTCAATGTGTGTCCTATCCACTTCCAGCGCTTCTTCCTGATTTCTTCCTCCACTGGGATCTGATTTGTTCTCTCCCACAGTAGGTTGTTGCTAATAGTGTCCGGCCAACGGATCCGAAGTATTTTGCGTAGACAACTGTTAATAAACACCTGTATCTTTAGGACGATGGATTTCGTAGTTCTCCAGGTTTCCGCGCCATACAGTAGAACTGTCTTGACATTTGTATTGAAAATTCTGACTTTGGTGTTGGTTGACAATTGTTTTGAGTTCCAGATATTCTTCAGTTGTAGATATGCTGCTCTTGCTTTGCCGATCCGTGCCTTCACATCTGCATCAGATCCACCGTGTTCATCGATGATACTGCCCAAATATGTGAAGGTTTTTACATCTTCCAAAGCTTCTCCGTCAATTGTGGTTGGATTGGTACATGCTGTGTTGTATCGAAGAATCTTGCTTTTCCCTTTGTGTATATTGAGACCTATTGCTGCTGAGGCTGCAGCTACACTGGTTGTCTTCTCCTGCATTTGTTGTTGCGTTTGCGATAGAAGAGCCAGATCATCTGCGAAGTCTAGATCATCCAATTGCATCCTAGATGCCCACTGTATCCCGTGCTTCCCTTCAGATATTGACGTCTTCATGATCCAGTCGATCACCAGGAGAAAGAGAAAGGGTGAGAGTAAGCAACCTTACCTGACACCGGTCTTTACTTCGAACGACTTTGTCAACTGTCCTCCATGAACGATCTTGCAGTTTAATCCATCATAGGAATTCTGTATGATATTGACTATCTTCTGAGGCACACCGTAGTGTCGAAGAAGCTTCCATAGGGTTGTTCTGTCCACGCTATCAAATGCTTTTTCGTAGTCGATGAAGTTGATATAGAGTGATGAATTCCATTCAATTGATTGTTCCACAATGATCCGTAGAGTTGCGATTTGGTCTGTGCACGATCTATCCTTACGGAATCCTGCCTGTTGGTCTCGAAGTTGGGCGTCTACGGAGTCCTTCATCCTGTTTAACAATACCCTGTTGAAGACTTTTCCAGGTATTGAAAGAAGAGTGATTCCCCTGTAGTTGTCACAGTTGCTGAGATCGCCTTTCTTTGGTATTTTGACTAGAAGTCCTTCTTTCCAGTCTTTTGGTACCTGTTCCTCATCCCAGATCTTTTTGAAGAGAGTTTGGAGTATCCTTGCAGTTGCCGCTACGTCTGCTTTCAGTGCCTCTGCTGGAATGCTGTCTAGTCCTGCTGCTTTGCCACTCTTGATTTGTCTGATAGCCATGCTGATCTCTTCAATTGTCGGTGCGCCAACATCAATTGGGAGGTCCGTGAGTGCTGCTTCGATGTTGGGTGGGTTCAGTGGGGCTGGTCGATTCAAGAGTTGTTTGAAGTGTTCTACCCATCTGTTTCGTTGTTCTTCAATGTTGGTGATTATCTTGCCTTCCTTGCTTTTCACTGGTCGTTCTGGTTTACGGTGATTTCAGAGAGTTTCTTTGTTGTTTCATACAGTTGTCTCATGTTTCCTTCTCTGGCAGCCTTTTCCGCCGTAATTGCCAAATCTTCCACATATTTACGTTTGTCGGTTCTGATGCTCCTTTCCACTTGCTTGTTTACTTCTGTGTATTCAGCTTGTGCCTTGACTTTTTCTGCTCTTGTTCGACTGGTATTGATTGCTACTTTCTTGTTCCTCCTTTCTTGAATCTTATCCAGTGTATCGACCGTGATCCAATCCTTGTGATGGTGCTTCTTTTGGCCCAGAACCTCATGACATGTTGAAGTGATTGCCTCTTTTATCTCTTTCCAGTTGCTCTCCATAGTAGTTCCTTCTCCATTGAGTAGATCATGAAAGGCTTGGAACTTATTGCTGAGGGTTATCTTGAATTTATTGAGTTTGTCATTATCCCGAAGAAGAGCCGTATTAAATTTTTGTGATATTGTCCTCCCCGTTGTCCAGTGCCTCTTGAGTTTCAATTTCATCTTGGCGACCAGCAAGTGATGATCTGATGCTATATCAGCTCCTCTCTTTGTTCTCACGTCCTCCATCGTCCTCCTGAACTTTTTGTTGATGCAGATATGGTCGATTTGGTTCTGTGTGCTGTGATCCGGTGAAGTCCATGTGGTTTTGTGTATGCGTTTATGTGGGAATATAGTGCCGCCTATGACCAGTTTCTTGAAGGCACATAGATTTGCAAATCTCTCACCATTTTCGTTCCTTTCTCCCAGTCCGTGTCGTCCGATGATCTCTTCATATCCGGTGTTGTCAATTCCAACCCTGGCATTTAGGTCTCCCATCAGAATAGTCAGGTCCTTTGTTGGGCACTTCTCGACGATTGACTGCAGCCTATCGTAGAATTGATCTTTAGCGTCTTCATTGTAGTCATTGGTAGGCGCGTAGCATTGGATGACGTTCATTGTAATCCCTGTTTTCTTTGTTTTGAAGGAGGCTTTGATGATCCTTGGTCCATGAGATTCCCATTTTGTGCTTGTTTGGACAGCATCAATGCAACTCCTTGTGTATGTGGGGCATTTTCTTGTTCATGTCCGGAGTATAACAGCAGCTCCCCTGAAGCTAGTCGTTGTTGTCCAACTTGCGTCCAATGTGTTTCACTGATCCCAAGCACCTCTAAATTGTATCTCCTCATTTCTGCAGCAATTTGGAAAACTCTCCCAGTCTCCCACATTGTGCGAGCATTTCATGTACCTAAATAAATGGTTGCTCTGGTTGTCAGAAGGGGCATCGGCCTCGTGACTTCCGAAGAAACTCGGCTTTCATCATGAGGCGTCATAATTCTTCTAAACGAAGACCTCCTGACTCCCAGGGCAGAGTTTAAATGGTTTGAATAATTTTTTCTGGTTAGCGTTTTTTTTAGCGAGTTAGTTTTCTACGGGATGGGGTCGCTAACCCCATGCCCAACCCTCCTCCTTTATCCGGGCTTGGGACCGGCAGTAGCCCCCGGAAAGGGACTCCAGGCGGAGTTTTATGTAGTATCTAGGCCACATTATATTTATGTACAACGTACTGTGTTAATCTGTATTTGTAATAAACGCATCTCATGATGGAAATTAGTAACTGATCAGTATTCTTCAACTTGGAAAAACATATACTGAAATTGGTACTATGATTAAATTCAATATAAAAAAGAACACTTTAAGTTGTAACTTTTTGTTTTAATACTGGTTTTTGTTTAAAACTTTCTTATTAAGGAGTTGTAATCACTTAAAACATTATCTGTTTTTTAAGCTGCAGGTTACCTTTACTATAAATCTTCACAAGATTTTCAGGAACTTTTAACCACAGAAGACAAATTTTGAAATAACTATTTCTCTAAAAAAAATTCAAGAATCCTCATCTTTCCCATCAACATTTTTTTAACGGACTCTATTTCAGGCTCATAATGCAGAATTTTCAATTGAATTCAAACTAAAATTAGATGAAAATATTTCTCATTCAATCCATTCCAATCAATCTACTCCGGTTGTAGGCGATATTTCACGACCAATAAAATTAATTGAAAAGTGTAAATGGCCAATAAAAATACAAAAAATTCCTTTGAATGGTTATCAAGATCTAAATGGAAATGATCATATAAACTCTTGGAATTGGGTAACTACTTTTTAATTAATTGAAACTCGATGTTTTATGATAGTTTAATTATTCATCGTACCAGATGTTGATTATATTTGAAGAAATCTTTTATGTAGTTAAGATATATGCTTATGACTAAAATATAATCTTCCCATTGATGTTTAGGACTACAATTATTCAGTTTTTTATTAGCATATCTGCATACTGTGAGTATTGCCTCTATATTGCTTTAATTCACAAGCATTATAAAGAAAGATGGATACGCACAGTATGCACATATATCAATAAGTTACTGGTCGATTGCCGTCCTAACCAGCAATCGGAAGATTCAAGTAAACAAGAACAAGTGAATTCAAACTTCACGCATTGCACAAGCAAGTGGCTATCAAGACTCATTAGTTTAATCAATAACGCCATGATGTTTGAAGCGAACGGTACTGGGGTCGAGTCTCAGAGTGAAATCAACTGTGGGATACTGGTACATTCAGCTGACGAGTCTCAAATAGGGCGAAACGTGTATTTTGGATTCCACTGCTAGCTACTATACATCATTGTTTATATAAACAGTTTATTATTAAATATTGCTTTATATTATTTACAAATATAAGTGTTTTGTATAATCACAAATTTTGATGTTAAAATAAAACATTAAGTATCACAGAAAAAGGATTAAATATCGAACATTCTATAGTTTACTCAAGAGAACATATTTCGAAAACTTCATTCTTTCTGGGAGAGTATAACAAATTACTAATATTAGTAAAATCTCCTGAAACAACTTGCCGATTTAACTCAAAGTGTTACGTCGTTGTCTTTCTCCTTCTGTAGGTATTTATCCTTAATAAACTTTGATTTTAAAACAAATTCAGTGGTCTAATGGTTAGGCGCTAGCGCGCGAGACTGAAAGGTCCTGGGTTCTAATCACGCGGAGGGCGGGATCGTGGATGCACACTGCTGAGGAGTACTATACTAGGACGAAAAGGCCATCCAGTTCTTCCGGGTTTTCTATAGTTGTCTAGCTTCAATCGACTCATGATTTCAACCATTGAAATTTCTAAAAATCTCGACAAAACCCCTTCTGATAAAATTCAATATAGTTTGAAAAAATTATTCAAGCTATCTGAAAATATCGAATGTCTAAATGTGATCAAAACATTTAAATCTAATATCTCTTATTTATAACAAATTTTAAATACATAAGATTTTCATTTTGACTGATACTACGGTGTAATTTACTATGTGAGAGGGAGCATGGAAACTCAATATTATACTTCTAAACATTATCCTACAAGGTTTACCAAACGAGAAATAATAAAAATGTCTAATTTTTGAAACTCAGATACAACCTAACATGAAACAGCACCCTTTTAAAATTATTAATCGAATCCCAAAATTCTAACATTTACATTCATTCTGTTTTCTCCCTCTCTCTCTCTCTCTATATATATATATATATATCCGTTTAATAGGTGAAAGCAATAGATTTCTTGGTGTTATCTGGAAATTTGATATCATCCTTAAAATAGAAACAGTTTTTCTGAACCAAATAATCCAGCTTTACATAAATTATCAATTTAGTTTTACGGTTAGAAATGTAATCAATCAATAATGACTTTAGCTAAATTCTATTCAAGCGGTTTCCTTACATATAAAGTTAGTGAGACAAAGAGACAAATATATTGGTCAGTGATTATATCAGAAAGAATGATAATAGCGATATTAAAATGATAAAAGATAAAAACGGTTAAAAAATATTAGCAAAATGTTTTATAACAATCACAAGTATTTGTGGTTTGATTCTATCTTGAATGATAATTCACTGAAAAGAAACAATTTTAGAAGTGAAATAAGTTTTCAGCTTACCATTTGTTATTAACTATACACCATTGTCACTAGGTATTGTATCAAATCAAAAGAAGTAATCTATTGTTTATTAGTTGCTTTTTCCGTTTGGTTATTCAAAATATAGTTGTTTAAAATCTTGTTTTATATACACAACTTAGTTCAATGTCATAGTTGTTGACAGGTCAAATTTAATAATACTAAGGGTAGTTCAAGATTTAAATCCTCTATTTACTATATTATTTAAATAGATACTTTGATTTTGACAACGCTTATAAGGACTTATTGTTATCATAACAGTATGCTAGAATTATAGACTTAAATCAAATGGACACTATTTTCAAATGAACAGTTTTTGAGAGCTGAAGTTGATGAAAAGTAATGGAAAACAGTCCTTTGCGTTATATATATAAAGGATATTTGACTGTTTATACGTGAACGTCCATATAAACTATTTTAGCCACTAAGCAATAATATTTTGAAATATTGGTAATAGTCAGTTGATATTGATTATAGATAATAAATATTAGCTATTTCTAAATAAGCGCCTAAATGATATACACTTTTTTATTTTGAGTTGTTTCTAATATTGTTTTAAACATTTAGACTTCCTGCTTAATCTTTCATAAATGTATACAAAAGCATTAATATATACAATTCTGATGATCATAAATGCTTCGGAAATTCATACACAATATTTTTTTCTGTAAGGTTTACACGTCAGTTAGCATTTATATTTACTTTGTTTGTTGGATATGATGAAATTTCAAAAAAAATCATCAAAAGTAGTTCATTATATTCAATTATAACTGAATAATGAAAAGATTCAATGAATCAGCGATTTAGTTTGAAATTTTCAACTTTTCAAAAACTATATGATAGTCCGATTATCACTCCTGTTGCCCCGCGTCAAGAAGCATAGGCCGACCACCACCCTTCTCCATTCATCTCTGTTCTGGACAATCTTTTCCATTGGTTATTCATTCTTTTGATGCCTGCTTCTAATTCCCAACTCAGTGTGTTCTTTGATCTTCCTCTTTTCTATTTCCCTTCAGGATTTCAAGTTAAGGATTGCCTCGTGATGCAGTCTGGTGATTTATTTAATGAATGTTCTATCGGCCATCAGCGTCTTTTCTTTACTTCTTCTTCTTCAGCTGGAAGCTGGTTTGTTCTCTCCCACAGTAGGCTACAGCTGATGGTATCCGGCTAATGGACATTGAGTATCTCACGTATAAATACTTTGTTTATAAATACTTATACCTTCTTGATGATCATTGTAGTATTTCTCTTAGTTTTATCTCCGTACAGTGGAACTGTCTTGACGTTCGTATTGAAGATTCTCACATTGATGTTGACTGACAGTTTTCTTGAGTTCCGTATGTTCTTCAATTGTAGGAATGCTTCCCTGTTTCTCAAATTTGTTAACAATTAAGAAGAGTTTAAAGTACCAAAGCCATAATGTATTCAGTATTTTGTTGTAAATTATCGATACACTTTAAAACGTAACAAATTCTGAACACTGAAGAAATCGTATGAAGAGTATCTATTTCAAAGTATACCAGAATCAAACAATGATCTATAAAATTATTAATGCAAAATATTACTTTTCACGCCAACAGTATACATATTCAACGTTATTTTTCTACAAAGTTAATTTTTAACATCATCATTATACCTTGCGCAAAGTAATTATTCATAATGATGAACAGTTTTAATTTTCAGAAGAGGCTTTTATGGATATTGTAATAAAATTAATAATTGAGATCATGAATCAATTGAAACTAGACGACCATGGAAAACCTGGAAGCACTGAATGGCCGTTTCGTCCCATTATGGGACTCCTCAGTAGTACTCATCCACAATCCCTCCTCACAGGATTCGCGCAAGCCTGAGGAGTCCCACAATAGGACGAAACGGTCGTTCAGTACTTCTAGGTTTTCCATGGTGGTCTAGCTTCAATTGACTCACAATCTCAACTACAAAAGTTTTAATTCTGATAACTTATTTGTTGATATAAGTCGTTTCTTTAATTATCTGTCAATATGTCAAAGTTGACGATTTCATTCCAAAAACAATATGTAAAATTATATTCTTGAAAGATTTACTATACCTATTCTATGCATTAATTAATATGTCGCTAATTGGTGCCAGTTTACAATCATGTCAATTAAATATCATCAAAAAAAATTAGAAACGTTTTTCAATGTTTTCATTCTTGTATACAAGTTAACATACTGAATCAATAATTATTTTTTTGTTTCTTTTTATTTCTATATTAATCAAATTGTATAACGAAACACTTTTAGAAAATAATCACGGCATATAAATATACTACTAGTCCATCATTGAAATTATCTTTAATAGAATCGACTAAATTCAATGTTAATGAAGGAGTACAATTGACGTTATCATTTAAATTATTTAATTTATCCAGTTATAATTATTATCGAATTCAAGTTTGGCAACCGATCGGTTTACTTTTCGGTAATTACAAACAAATAGCTAACAAAATTTTATATCATTCAAATTCATCTAAATGGTTTAAAATTGAATGTGAACCTCCATCAGTGTCGCCATCATTAGTTTCCACTCATATGCTGAATTTAGATCAAATGAAAATTATATGGCAGGTAATGTTTGGAATAATTTATGAACTGAAATTTCTATAAAACTTTAATTCTACACTAAAAAAAATAAACATATCAACATCCCTATGTTTATTTGTTATTCATCATATGTTTAAATATTATCTTCCTTTCTATAATATATCATTCAAATGAATTAGTTTTTTAAATACTACTGATTTCAATCCATATAAATTGTTATTCAAACATACCGACACAGCATAAATTGGTTTTCAAATATATGTAATTACTAGAACCTATAAATTTTTATTATTATCAGAATAGGGATTTGTGGAGATTGTAGTAATTTTTATGGTTGAATTCATGAGTTGATTAATGCTAGACCACCATTGAAAACTTGGAAGCACGGGACGACCGGTTTATTTTAGTATGAGGCTTGTCAGCAATGAGACTCAAACCTTGTGTCTTGTACATGGACAGTTTACCCCTAGATCACTGACGTAGCATCTAATGCTGTTAAAGTCTAATTTCAACCAATTCCTGCTCTTGCACAACCCTTCATTTAATGTTTGAAGTGGATAACTCTCTCTAATCCACATGAATTCGACTTCACAGGGTACGGTTTCCCAATAGAATTTCAGAAAATTCATTTTGAAGCTAGTCATTATTGAGCGTAGATCGTCTCATGAACTCAACTATTAAAATTTATATCAATTCACTGGAATTTATACGTAGATAAATGGTTCACCAATAAATTCAAATATATATTTCCCTTTTATTTTATTTTTGAACTCAGTTAATAAAATACAGATAGAAGGAATATAAACGTTGATAAGTTTTTAAGTATTCACAATACAATTGGTTTTATTTAGATATGGGATGCTTAAAGATTACAATTCAGTTAGATGTCTTTTTCTAACCCAATTTTTTATATTTAATAATTATACTGATAACAGACAGAGGATAGTCTTATGAAAGTCAATAACAGAAAATAGACCATTAATTATTTTTGTACTTGTCACTAATCTGATCTAACTATTGATGTATGAACTTAGATAGTGGGGCGGTTATTTCATTATTTAGTATTATTTTCTAGTTATTATTTGTTTGATTTACTTGGAACACTTAGTTTCTGAATAGTTTACCGAACATTATTCAGATGTAGATTATGCCCACCGATACATAAATTAAAAAAAATATTTTGGCAAAGTGTTCTCTTTTTGGCAAATAATTGTGCAATTAAAATTGTTTATATCACACAAAATGATTTACATACAAGTAACTAAAAAAATGTTCTTAACTTTCAATAGGACAAATAATTAAAAGATGTTCATCATATGAATTATTATTTGTTGAACCATTTGTTTGAAACTTCAAAATAGGTTAAACAATTGTAAGCAGAGATGGATGGTGATTAGAAATGGAATCCGAGACATGCGTTTCGTCCTATTCGGGACTCGTTAGAAAATGTACTTGCATACCAAAGTTGATGTTTAATCAAGTACTCAAACCCAGTAACGTTTCCTTTGATCGTCATAGAGTTATCTATCTCTGTTTCGGGAAGTTTGTGACTTAAGGTAATATTAAGATCATTTCCATAGGATGCATATATGCTGATAAGACGCGGGTCAATTACAGTCCTAAACATGAAACAACCAGTTCAAAAATAAATTAATCTAAATAATTGTTATTATCAGTCAAAAGTAATAATTAAAGATATAGCGATGAAAAATTAAATCGTAGTTATGTTCGGAGTAAATTAATAGTTAGTTGTTCTAAGAGAACAAAGTATTCTTCTGTGTAAATCATAATCTGCTTTAAGTAGTAAATTATTTACTTAGTAGAAATTCAGTCTTTAGTTTACAACTTCACTAACGGTATTACTATAAGTAATGTAAAAAAATACACTTATCATTTATTTACTTGAAGTATCAGTTAACATTATCACCATAGGAATTGTGGAGATTTTAGTATTTTTACAGTAGAAATCACGAGTTGATCTGAGTAAGATCACCGCTGAAAGCTTGGGTTCAAGTCCCGCTTGCGGTATCTTGGGTGTGCACTGCTGAAAAGCCTCGTACTAGGACGGAACCATCGTCCAGCACTTACACGATTTCAATAGTGGTATAGCTTAGACCGATTCGGATTTCAATCGTAAAAGTATTCTGATTTCTCGATTTGTGCTCAAAAATTACGGTTCATTAAAAAATCATTTACAACCTAAAAACTAGGCTAAATGTAACAAAGACAATGTTTTCTCCGAGCAACTCTGTTTTTAACATGGTTTTTGGTTCTAACAGATTGAAGATACTAAAATTGCCTCCCTTTTTATCTCAAACGTGTTGATATGTTGATTTTTCTCAACTATTACTTATGAACTGGGCTTACACGCATCGTATGCAGAGATACGTGGAACGGTAAGGGAACGGAACAACTTTACGCCTAAGGATGTCAGTGAACAAAGTGGCATATGTAAGGGATTTTATCAATGTACGTCAAAGCTATAAAATAGAATTTTCATTTTCTCGATCGCTCAAGTCTAGATAAAAGAGATACATTATATTGCTGAATTCGCCCTACGATAGTCACTAGACTATGAAAATGGAATTTATAATAGATGGAAATGCGTTCTTTGTGCTTTATTCCATAACTTTCCCTTACAATGTGTTAATTTTGTCGGATTATTAAAAGCTGTAAGCTTTTTCACTACAGATGCTTTTATCTAAACAATTTTTAAGTTTTAAACTTTTGTTTTCTTAAACTTTCTTGATTTATAAAATTCAGCCCCTTTCTTCGGAGGTGTGGAATGGAATACCTGGTGGGTATTTAATTACAATTCAGGAAGCTGAAACTGAACATACACATAGTTTAATAACAACTTATCCTAATCACGATCACATGTATAATGCAAATGAAACAGTCAAAATTCAAATTATTCAAAGCAAGTGTGGTTTAGATTATTTACAAATATTTATTAATGATAGCACGGCCTTCTCATATATCACTGAAGATTTGAAATTTGATAGTGATTACATAGTGAGTATTCGTGCTGCAAGTGTAGAAATCGGAAATTCTGACAAATGGTTATTGGGTCCACAAACTGTTATTCAGCATTTGTCAGTTTACAAACAAGCAAAAAATAATGAAGATATAAGATTTCTAACTTCAATGAGAACGTCAAAATTTATTCCATACAATCTTAAAGTTTCACGTGAATTAGATTGGGTAGTTGTGAGTTGGAAAGAGAATATCAAAGTGGAGTGCGGACAATTACCAGAAGGTTACCAAGTAAGCTAATGTTTTGTGTGGAAACATAAAGTTTTTCTCATCAGCATCTTACACACAAGTGTAATTCTATTTTCATATTACTTAGATCATTTATGAATCATCTTTTTATGAACCAATGTGCCTCTAATGTTATTTCATTCATAGATCGATTCCATTCATTTTCAAACATCGAAACCAGAAAGTTCAATGAATTTTACCAGAAATATCGATGTAACCTAATTGTTCACAATCATACTCTGATGAAGGTGTCAAAATCAGTGATTTTAGATAAATACGTGAAGAAAATCTAAACAGCTTACAAACATTAAAGTCCATGATTAGACTTACATTTGTATATATCTGTTTGTAAAGATTAATATAGATGAAACGTGATATGCATATATGATTACTCATTGGTAAGATTTTTCAGTAAAATGTAGCAAGTATAAAGCTACGAAGAAATATAATGTTCACAAATTTATGGAATCATGGAACTTTCAAAGAGTTTACAAGATTTGTCATCAGTATATCAACAGAATGGCTAACAACTGTTTCTGGATTGAACAAACATGTTTAAGTCTGTCTGTGATACAGTCAAAAGGATTAGAACATTTTTTGTTTTTCGGTAAAATGGAAACCTCGATAGCTCTTGAAAACTGACAGCAACTCAACTTTAAAATCTACTTTCTAGTCGTTCAATGTTACTCATGAAAGTGAAAAGTAGATTTCTTTTCATTGTGACATCATTTAACACTTATATTTGGATTCTTTGATCTTCAAAATTACTTTGTAAAAAAGCTTATGTCAACGTAAATAGACAATTTGTAAAAGATTTATGTAACGTCCAGTTTTTTATGTCATCATCTTGTAAATAGTCAAATGGACCCTTATTAAGTTAAATAACATAGGATCATTGTTTAGTTAAAGCTTAGTAACTTAAAATTTAGTTAGAATAAGCTTTTATTGAAAGAAAACTTTGACTGCACTTATAGCATTCTAGAAATATGTCATACATCAAGTGCCGGTCATTCAAAACACAATATGATATTTTCTTTAAAAAGTCATGCTACTTTAGGTACAAAGAGCGCTTTTTTAAATATCAAATCGAAATGTTACCGTGAAATCGAAGCTTTATTTAGCTCATTTTATCAGGTTATTTCGTGACACAACTAATTAGTGAAGTTAATTTAAACGGATGAAAAAATTAAAGTGTATACTTCCATCTCATGGTAAGAAAGTTTTATTAGTGTAAATATTAAATGAACTAAATAAATTATTATATTTCAAATGGTTCTTTTGTCTTGCTTAAGTGACATAAGTTATAATATTTTTTTAGTCAATAAAAATGATTAAAGATGTCAAGATTAATTTAGATTACGAAGATCCTGGTGTGAATACAGAATGTGGGACAGTGATTGCGCACTTCTGAGAATTCTTATACTAAGAAACAACGATCATCTAGGTCTTCCAGGTTTCTAACCATGGTTTTGCTTAGTTGTACTTGTGAATTCAATTACTGAAATTAATTGATTTTTTTCGAAAATATATTAAACAATAAAATAACTTTGTAAAACTGCATTATAATTTTATGACGAAGTGAAAATTGTAAATGAACTTAAGCCTCACTCATTGTTAGAAAACTAGAGATTATATCCATTACACAAATTCGAAGTAGGTGAACTCAACACTGAACATGTTCAGTTGTTGAAAATTGAAGAAAGTAACAACTGGTGTAAAATAAATTCAACAGAGTGTTTGATAGTCGTGGTAAAATGAACATATCACGAAGTTACGCAACAAAAATATAAGTATCTTCCAGTTACTGTCAATCATCACCATGATGCCTAATACATCAGCGTATCGTCTGTTATATAAATAAGATTTATATATGTACCAACAAGTTACACATCAGTAGCAAACCACTATAGGATATGTGGTGCGATAAGCTATCTATGCAATCGTGTAAACTTTATATCAGTGCACAACGATTTCGAAAGTTAATAGTTTGTTACAATAACAAAGATTCTATTTATGCAAAGCATGAAAACTCCACAAAAACACTTGAACTTCTAATCATTAATATTCCTCAAATTTTTTGTCAGATTTAAATTAAATTAGAAACGTTTAACTTGTGAACAGGAATATTTTGACAGTAGATTGTAAGTTAGATACATTAGTTGATAATGATGATCTTTACATATAATCCTAATTGTTTACTAAGATTTCAATTAATAATATATGTAATAATGATTCGCAACATAAAAGTATGTATGTCTGTACGTATACTTTGTGCCTCTAATAATCTAACCAGTTTATAAGTTAAAACGGTATGAGAACATAGTAATGCCTACAGTCAACTAGTTTCCTTAAACTAATTTTATTAAGAAACTGACATTTAAATACTGTACAATTACTTCAGTTAACATCTATCCATGTTTAAATAAATAAGCAAACAAGATCTAATTGTTACATTTCACATATCCAATGAAACTACATCATAAGCAGAAAAGTCTTGTATCAAAATATTTCAAAAGATAATTGTTTATCCTCTCAAAAATATTAGTTAAATATGTTCATTTCTAGCTAATAACCGATATGATAAAATTCACTGTTATGTTTTTCATACACATTCTTATATTACTGATGAGGTTGGTAACAAAACGTGATTGGAATCTATTAGGATTTCAATAAAATGTTACTTCCTAATTAAACATAAATGAGTAAATATATTCTGTTGTTTGATTGAAAACTTGAAAAAGAAAATATTATTGATTACGTATCTATTCATCTATTAGCTAATCTTCAATAAAGTATGGTTTAATGAAAATACAAATGAAACAATACATAATAATAATAATGATGATGATGATTATGTCAACTATTTGAAATTTATTCCATTCAATCATACAAATTTAAATCGTAATAAAATTTTACAATCTAGTGATTCATTTTATGAAAATATCTTGAAACTTCCATTGAAAATATTTTTTAATTCAAATGAAGCGTGTTCTTTTAATGGATATTTGAGATTTCGATTATATATGATTGGTCAGTCAATCAATAAAGATACTGAACAGGCTACAGTTTATGTGAACCTTGAAGCAGAGAAACTAAGTAAGTTATATTTTGTTGCTTATTTCAATCAAAATACACATAATTAGTAATGATTAATTGATTTTCTGTATAAGAATTGTACTTATGTTTTATTACGTAGTCTATTTTTTATGAGTATTATTAGTATTTAACTACATTACATTTGTTAGTATAGAAGTTTGTGGAGATTAGTGTATACTGTTAATATTATCAACCAAATATGTTGAAAACGAGGAATTACTGAACAGCTTTTGTATTCTAGTATAGAACTCCCCAGTGTTGTGCATCTACGACCCTACTGAGGCTTTAGGTTAAATCGGGTGGTAGATATGTATAAATTCATTCAACTCTCCATCTTTATAGCGGTTTAATGATAACAACTTATTTCACGAGCTATTTGATTTAGTACTCGATTGGTTCAAAGTACTCAAAAAAAGTATGATGTGTGAATATTGAGTTGTAAATTTAAGTCTTCGAACATCACGCATTAAATAAGGTGAACTTAGAGAACATTTTAAATAAATTTTTATAACGATAATTGCACAGTTAACATTTTTGCATATTTGCTTGATGAACACCCTACTCTTAAGTATATAAGATACTTTAAAAATAGATCCTTTCGAGAGTTACTGCCGAAATGATTAGAATTTAGTATACTTTTTGCCTTAATCTGACTTCAAAAATTTAACATCATAATTGGGAACCTGATTAGTTAAACGGTACACTTTATTCGAAAAAATTCACTTGTATTGAATATGTCGACCAGTTTGACAAGTTCAATAACAATTTATATGATCATATGTAACTTAATTATAATAATGCCTTACATCAAAATTCTATAGATTTGTTTTGCAACACTTCAGTATATGTTACATGAATGTATCGGGAGCACAGTATATGTTATTCCTGATTTTTATGATTAAATCTTGATGATTCCTATTTCACAGCATAATTGACATAACTTAAAAGACATAACTTAATAATTGAATTTATGAGTCAAGTGAAGTTAGACCACCATGGAATAACTCAGAGCACTAGACGACCATTTTATCCTAATATGGGACTCCTCCATGGTGGCCTAGATTCAATTGACTCATGAATTCAATTAATAAATTACCACAATCTCAACAAGAACCCTCTTAGATATAACTTATTTATTATTCATTTCTGTTTATGTAGACAATTTCAGATAAACAGTTTGATTAATTAACCAGTTATGTTTGTAATTATAATTTATTACAAATGAACGTCAGAACAATTGGATTATCGTAATAGAAAATGAACTAGTAAAAAGTATACTTAATTGGTAAAGCTTTAAATCAACAATCAATTCAATCAAAGTAAACATATACACATTGTCGGTTATTAGCTGATTGAAGTAAATTATTTAAAATATCAGTATAGGGGTTATGGAGATCATTAATTTTTTGATTGAGATCATGAACCGATTGATGTTAGACCACCGTTGGAAACCTAGAAACACTGGACGGCCATTTCGTCTTGTTGTGGAACTACACAGCAGTGCGCATCCACGATCTCGCCCCCTGCGAGATTCGAACCCAGGATCTATCAGTCTCTCGCGCGAGCGCTTAACTTACTGGACCACCAAGCCGGCCGTTCAGTGCTTTCAGGTTTCCAACAGTAGTCTAACATCAATCAGTTCATGATCTCAATCAAAAATTACTTAAGATATGCTCATTTGGCAGACTTACGCTTATTAAAGTTTGTTTGTTTTTTCTAACGATTTTCAGTGTAATATATTCAATTTTTTAAAATATTTGTTATTATTTATTTATTATGTTATTTCTTATCTTTTAGGACACCGTTTATTACTGCGTAAAATAATCCCATTGTCAAAACAGAAAAAAGCACGTGTATTGATTACTTGGATACCAAACATTATTAATGATAAACCATTGTTTCCTCATACAGATACATTCACTTTACAATGGACAAGAATTGATCCGATATCATATGAAAATTTGAGTTTACCATTCACACGATTAATCAGTTGGCCAGATGCAAATAATCGTATCTTGATGAGATCAGTTGAAAAAGCATCGATGAGACAAAAATATTCAGAATATTTGATTACTATTGATGAGCTGTTAATGGAAGCAACATATTTATTTCAAATAATCGAAACAAACTTCAGTCAACCGATAAATATTTCCGTAAACGATGAAAAAATGTGTTCAAGTAAAACAGAGTTATTGGTGAGTAAATTAAGAATTTTGATTTAATTCATGATCAGCTAAGCTTAATTTTATAACGTGTAAGACAGAAAAACTATTCATAAAAATGGATGGTGGTCGTGTTATATTGGTAATTGACCATAGTTTAAACAATTATTCATAGGATACTACCTTGTCGCCTGAAGGCATTGAATATGACCAACGATGGGATTGTAAGTTACTACTACTTATATACTAGGACAAAACGACAGTTCAGTGTTCCGGGGTTTCAGAGGTTGTTTAAATAAAATAAGCTATCAAGGCAAATTAAAGATTGAAACATTTTTACGGATCTCTAACGCCAAAAATTGTTTAATGAGATCAATAATTTGACGGATGATAAATTCTTGTTATTGGTTTTAAGGACTATAATCGACCAATCTTCATTGGAATATATTCATTTTGAGTGGATTGCATTGATACCGCTATAGTATTATAAGTTTTCTGGCAAAGTTGAATAATATCAAGAAGTGTGGCCCAGGATGCACGTTCGCCCTATTTGCGACTAGTCAGATGACTGTACTTGAATCTGTGTTGATGTTTATATTTAAAGCCTTTCAAATAACGAATAATTCATTCTCATTGCACAAGATAATTGTTATTTGGAGTTAGTAGCTTAAAGAGTAATGTTTTAGGCACTTGAGGAGAAAAGTATTGGGTTCGCGTCCTATTTTAAATAATAATACCAGATTCCAGCTACACCTAGCCGATAGATCTTAACTGGATTATAAACTACGTCCAGTATTGCTCAACGAGACACTATCCAAGTTCATTACAAAAGAGATTACATGTTATAGATTTCAGTCTTAGTCTGCTTCCCTTGTTGAAATAATTTTTTGTAGTCGTCGTAACTAACTTAAACACAGCTGATTTATTGTAAACACATCCTGTATGTGCATAAGTTACTTATAAAAGCCTAAAAAATTACAGTCAGACGTTTATCATCATTTATAAGATTGAGGTCAGCTAAAGATGAATATAGCTTACTCTTCAATGTACTTGTATCCCTTTATATCCTTCTAGTGTGTTAGCTTTTAATTCTGGTTAAAAAAGATCTCAATAACCAATTTTGTTTGATACTTTGTTAGTTCATTATTTTGGTCTCATTAAAACTTGCTACGTTAAATTGGGTAGAATATTTATAAAACATGTATATCATTTATCAAAAGCGTATGTAATTAATTAACACTATTTATGTTTTTCATGAACTTATAGGAATTAGACGTTTAAAATGGGTACTGATAAGACTATTAGGATACAACATATGATTCCCCCAATGTTAACCACCGGAAATAGTTTGGCTGAACGTATCTAGTTTTAAAAAGAGCAAGAACAAAGATTGGCGCAGAATAATATGAATTCGTTTTATTTCGTTAGGTTCTCATCAGCTGCTTACAACCTAAAATATTTGAAATTCAACGTTATTACAGATATTGGCATACTTATACATAAGAGGGTGATGAAAGATGAATATATGTATCATGATGTAGCAAATATTCCGTTAGAGTTAATAAGGTCATAAAATTTTGTTTCAAATAAATAAAGTTTGGGAGGGAAGGTTCCTGAACATTGAAATAGTGATTAGAACTTGCGGAATTAAAAACACATTAGATTATTATGTAATGAAGTAACTGAAAATAGATTAATGGTAATAAAGAGAAATATGAATTGAAAGTGGTCAGTCATGAGTGATGTAATTATAAAATTAAGAGTTGGAATGACGTAATAAATAAATGAAAGGGGGAGGGGTAATGTTACCAGGACAAAGAAAGATTTATTACCGTTTCTTTTTGTATACAAAGATCTGGTTTTAGACGTTTGATTGCTATCGCTCCGGCAGATTTCAAAAGGTTTGAGTTTGATTGTTTGTTAATCACTTTGACGGATTTCAGTGTATCGACTTCGTGTCCTGTGTCAAGGAGATGTCTTGCGATAGCGCTGATGAATGATTTTAGTCCGTTTGATCTCAAACCTTTCGGAATATGTTAGTCCGGTTTCTTCGAATTGGCTTACAATAGGATTATCTTATTAATAAATTAACTGATCATGTCAGCACACATCATAAACTAATGCCCTCTTCAATCTCTTAACAATCGTTACCTTACCTATTTTTCAAAAATTCCTTATATCATATTTCTTATCTAAAATTTCAATCTATTGATTAGATCTCGTCACCATAAGTTATCATTTTATTCTTACATATAACCTTTTAACTTAATCGATGACCCATTTCATTCTTACATAAGTGAAATTCAATCTATTCAATTTATAACTCCGACTACTCTGATAATGACTTTGACAAGTAGTCCCCAATATTCTGTTGCATTAAGCACAAATTATAATTCACTCATTTATTCCTTGTTTTAAATTAGATGAATAATCAGAAGGGTATACTTATGTTTCATCTGCAAAAATAATTTATTGGTATAATTTTTCATATCACAAATTGTTTTCCCTGTAAATGTTTGTTGATTAATTTACCAAGTAAACCTGCCCGAGTAATATTATAAGGATATGTTTATAATTACCTAATTTGCTTTAGAATATTCTAATCAAAAACTGGGAAGTAAAATTACCTGATTGTAGGACTCTACATTGATCATGAACAATCATGTTAACATAAAGATTTTTAAATTTATGTACTTAAGAATTAGGATTTCTTAAGGATTTCATATTCTTGTGAAAACAGTAAATTATCTTTAGTCAGAAGTTGTGCAATATACGTTGAAGAAAGATTATCAGGATTTGAATCGGTTGGCGTAGACTAAATTGTTGTCCCAATCGTTGGAAGGCATGAATTTTTAAGAGTAAAATGTTATGCTTAAAAAGAGCTTCTGTGCAGATGTAAAATGTAGAATAAACAAGATGAAATAAACTAAATTCATCTTCCAATATTCGTCATTTTGGGTCTAAAAACGTTTAATTAAGGAATAATTTACAATAAATATTGAGTGATAGCATAAATATTTGTATTTGAATACACTTTGCTCAAATTTATGATAATTTTGTCATAATATAACAATAACTAAGCAATCCTTAAATTTTTACTCTAGGTTTATGTAACAACCGTTGAAAGTTTTCAAACAGGACCACGACAACGTCCAGTAACGCCCAAAATACAAATATCACAGAGTAGTATCACACAAGAACAGAATAAATATACCATTTGTCCTATCGCCACAACTCATTTATCTTGGCCTAATTATTTACGTCAGTTACAATCAAATCAAACAACTGAATATAGTTCCGGATTTCTGTATACATCTCCAGTCACAAATTATACCTTACATTATGCAGAAATAATGAATAACAGTTTCAGTGAAGATATTTATAGTAAGAATCCACATAATTATGGTTCTGTTAACTGGAAGACGTATCAACCAGCACCACAGATTGATGAAGTGAATGATTTCTTAGTAGATGGGTAAGTTGATATCTTTTTCTGTAGGATTTATCGATGAAAAAAGATATCATTCTATTGCTTTGTTCATGTGGAAATATTCCATTGAAAATCTGTCTCAAAAACTCAGTTCAAATTTTAGAATTAAACTATTATATGTAGGCGTAAATTGGTTCTATTCGATTTTGCTTCTGTTTCCCAACTGTAAATTTTCTTTACCATATGTTTGATTGCAGTAAAGAATTCTCAGAACAAAATCTGCAGTGGTACAAAATGGTTCTAGTTTATTAAAATTTAACCGTTTTATATTTAAAAACAGATGATCAAAACGGTTTCAAACAATAATTAGCAGCTCTTTACGTTCAACTGTACATTTTCACAATCAGCCTAGCTCCCATAACAACTTTATTTATAGTCTCCTATATTTCATGAATGAATCACATAGCAATCGCCTTTTGTTTCCCCATGTAGGATGATACTACACGAATCATTTATTAGTAGATTTGGTAAAACCATTTAATGCTTATTTTACAATTTGTATGATAAAAATTTTTTAGAGCTGACATCTTGTTGGCATATCGTTGGACGCTATAAAATTTTTTTACAAATGCAGCACTAAAAATTAAAAACATGAAGTTCATCGAAGGGATCTCTTTCCAACGAATTTATCATCAAGCTGTACAATCGTATATGTATGAAAATTTTTTGTTTTTGTAAAAGTACTAATTCCGTGAGGAAATGTGAACACAATTAACCAATATGACGTAATAGAAAGATTATAATACTAGATTACGTAATACGAATAATAACAATAGATTTAGTGAATATAATAAGATGATTAAAATGTTTTTTGTTACAATAATTAAAGGTTATTAAAGGTCATAGAGGTGTAAAAATAAATAAGATGATATGATGAACATTTACGAATAAAATAATGAGAATATAAGACATAAGTAAAGGGGGAATGCAGTATTAATAATAATAATAATAATAATAATAATAATAATAATAGGATAATCAAAATACTTAAGGCCAAGGTAACGATAAGGATAAGACGTACTTCTTTTGTATGCATAGTTATGGTTTAAGCTCCTGGATGGTAAGAGCTTCGGCTATTTTTAAGGGTTAGATACAAAGAAATCTGGGTAGATTTGAACGAATCATATAAACAACCTTAAAATCAAACTGTGGATCCGCAGAATGGTTACAATCGATTGGGTGTTCAAGTATAGAACTCCTAACTGTTTTCCTTTCACCCTTATAGAACCAAGCTGGGATATGTTCCCAAATCCGAGTTGAAAGCGATCGCTGTCTAAGGCCAATGTACCTTGCTCCACAAGAGCAGGTAAACTGGTAGATGCACATAGAGGCAACCAGACGCGGAAGCTTATCTTTTATGGATACAGAAAAGAAATTCCTACTAGTGAAGGTTATTCGCAGTTTAGCCGCACTAAATGTTCTTTTGATCGTTGTTGTTAGACGAATTTTGATTACGTCTGATGTTCGATCATCTTTAAATTCCAGACTTATATAAAGGTTTTTCTTCGGGACGGAACAATTATGTTTCTTGTCACAACTACTTCTATTCATATTCTTTTCTATGAAACGTTCTGGGTGACCATTTTCCGTCGAGGTTTTCTTGAGAAATGCGAGTTCTTCGTTAATGCATTACGTACTACATATCCGATGTATTCGATAACATAAAGAATGGTTGAGGTTTCTCTTTCTACTTAACGGAACCCAGCTATAGAAGTTTGTTAGCTGGCCATTCCATGTTTGTTTTCTAAACACGGATCTTTTTAAAGAACCATCACTTTAACTGATATTTACTCCTATAATATTATGAATACTATGAATATTAAAATATATGTAATACACTGAATAATCTTATAAAATATAATTCACAGAATCAACTCATTTCCTCACATATTTATCAGGATATGTTAATATTGGTTAACATTTGATAATGCTATACAATCATCTATGGTATAATTTTATTATTTTCCACAAATATGGAGAATCGAATTTATATTCACCTGATTCAGAACAGTTAAATGTTTATAATTGTCCGTATTCTTTTAAACTATCCTTTATTATACAAGTTATAATATGGAATGCAATAGAGTAAAGATTATTAACTCGATGAAAAAAAGTGTAACTTTCTACTTTTAAATCTAACTGGCTTATTAGGTTCTTTTACAACATCGATTCATTCATTTAAATGCTTTAAATTGTATCTAAGCGCTTCCATCTTAATTTCCGTTGTTAATTATTGTTTATTCCACAGAAAAAGTAAATTAGATGGCATGGTATAAAGTACGGTATCACAGCATGGTACCAAATTTAAAGTGAACTAATTGTCTTTTACACAAATATGGAAAAATGAAATTTTAAAAATTTAAGTAATGATAAGAGATCGAAATAAAACTTAGTTACATAAACCGGTATATTATTTTATCAGTTTAGACTATGGGCTTACCTTGGATAGATATCCAATGAAAATCAGGATTCCATGGATAGTTGTTTTATTTTCTCAATAAAGGATTCCTTAGAACTTCGGTCGCGTTCGCAATTGTTTATCTTTAAAACACTGAGCAAGCGACCAAAAGTGTACATGTCTTTATTTTCAAAATTGTGTGTTCATATTTCATCGAATGCGGTAAACAATTATTGCGCATGTGACATGGTTGAATTACGCCGCTTGTAGCTTCTTACTAGAATTCTCGGATGTACATTTCGAGCTCAGTCATTGGTGGGTGCATGACTAAATATGATAAATTTTGAGCTAGGTAAGATAATTCAATTTTCACAGATTAAATCATTCGATGATGTGAGTTGAATACCTAGTTGAAATTCCTAAACACAACATAATTTATTTGTAATATTCTAAAGCTATTCTATATTTACACGCTCTTTTGCAAGCAATATTTTTCCTTGCATCTTAATAAAAACAATACGTCTTTAATTATCGTCAATAATTATTAATAACATTGTTATAACAGGACGAAGTGACTTGAAATATCAACATATAATTTCATTTAAATCATGAAACGGTCTAAGTAAGGCAGCCTAAAAACATTGGAAGGCCGTCACGCCTTAGTATGAGACTCTCAAGAGGCACTCGTCCTCGACTCCAGAAACTTGACCGAGGACCTTCAGTCTGGCGTGTGAACGCCCGACCTCAAGATCAATGAGTCGGCATCCAATAATGTTATTGTTTAACTCCAATTAATAACTTGTCATGATAGATGACAAAAGGCTGCACCAATATTTGTATATTGTCATGTTTTGTTTTTTCTTATTTCTGTAAATAGTACAAAATGCAGATTCGGCTGTACATTGATGGTAAAAAAGTACTTGATAAAGTGTAAGCTAATAATTATGGCAATCTCTCTAACTCTAAAATAAAGTGTTGCTTTGGTATACAACGACTTACGACATATTCTAAATTTCACAGTATCAAAGTTTCAATCAATAATGATACCCTTATTTGGTGAAAAAAATACAGTCAAGTCCTACATCGAAAAAATCAGTGTAGAATTAAGCGACTAAGGTAACACAAAATCATTTAAAGCCTTTTTCAAAATATAGTTGATTTCTATTGAAAAACATAATCTAGGTGATTGTTCCCACATCCACTGGATACAGTAAAACCACTTTTGGAATTAGCATTAAATAAAGAATGAAAAATTGATGAGCGGTTGGTAAATTTAATATGGCTCATTGGTTTCTTTAAACTACGTTCAAGAATATACTTAATCATCCCTTATACACACGTTTAGTCTAAGTAATTGTCTGTTAAAAATTATGCTGAAGTTCTACCTCTAAAACTGCACAAACGAATATAAAATGCTGCCTTTGGCAGAAAATATACCGACTTAATTTTAAAGAACCGTTGCATGATGATTTAATTTTATAAAAAAGTATCATTTATCTTCCAACACTAAAAAACTATTTTCAGCGTCTGTTTACTCAGTTATTTTTTTGTCTATACGTACATACAGCTGAGTAAATAGTGAGGGCCGAGTAAATAGATCTTACCAAGAAATTCAATTCCTAAGGAGGACATATACATTTGACACTATGAAAGGTGAATTACCCAATATTTATCACTAAAACAATAATGCTTTCAGTGACTAAAATTACAAGGTGACACATTACCTTAATATTTCGAATTTGATGATGTTAGATTAGATTCACTTCCAGTTAATACGTATGTATGTAAATAATAACAATCTATCGATACAATGTATATTTATTCTTTCCCTAGAATAAAAATATAATGTGTTTTCTTTATCCTTATAGGTAAAAATAGTACAAATATTTATGATAAAACTTTTTATTTTAACAACACTTCACATGTAGTAGTATGTAATGGTGAAAATTAATGTTTTTTAAATTTACCTTGTTTTTCCTATAGTGTATTTAAGTTTAACATTATTATTATTATTATTATTATTATTATTATTATTACTATTATTATTATTGACTGATGATTACATTTGTAATTGTCATTAAAATCATTTGCTTCATCAGCTCATTATTTTAGCCTGGAGAGATTTTGAAATATCTAACTGATTACCACTTATCATCAATAGATCTATATATGTTATTTTCTTTTTCATTTGAAAATATTTATCCCCTCGCCCCAATTAGGATGTTACAATTGAATGAATTTGAAAGTATTTTATGTAATTTATGGTACAATTTATTTAAAGTATGTTTCTGATTACTGATTATGCTGACACGAATTACATATATGCGACGAAATCTGAATAACAGAAAGTCACTTTTATTTAGATTACTATTTAATTAATTTCTTATTAGTTATGAAAAAAACTTTGAAGTTGCTATCGGATACTGAAAATATCTGGAACTCATTTCTTCAAACAGAAAGTGGAAAGTGGTACCGTATCATTGACTATATTATCATTGTATTTATAGGACTTCTATGTTTTGCATCTGCTAACCCTCCACTATGTTTGAAGAAACATTTTAGATATCTCTTAAATGAATGTCCATTTTAGGTTTTTGTTACTATATTTTATCACATATTAGATATCTGATTTCATATATATATATATATATATATATATATATATATATATATATATATATATATATATATATATATATATATATATATATATATATATATGACATACATCAGAAAACCTCGAAGATAATAACCAATTAGATTAAAATGATCAATTTAGGTGTTGTGGAGATTGTCAAGTTTTTGATTGAGTTCATGAACCGATTGATGTTAGACCACGATTGAAAACCTGGAAGTCCCACAATAGGACGAAACGGCTGTCCAGTGCTTCCAGGTTTTCAATCGTGGTCTAACATCAATCGGTTCATGATCTCATTCAAAAATAGACTGAAATGAATGAATAACTTAGGAGTTAGATATTTTACCTTTCACGTATTTTCAGTGTTTAAATGTATTTATTTCATAAACATGGGACTTTGTAACTACACTGTAAAACATGAAGCCGATAAGTGTGATGTTCATTTAAGTTAAACTAAAAATTTTGATAGATATCTGTGATATTCAATCGATTGACTAATAGTCTTTACTTTTGTGCAATTAAAACTAACAGTCTTAGTGTTGCGCTCAGTTTCTGTGACAAAAATAACTATATATAAAATGAAACATGGAGGTCACTAATACAGAACTATTTATTCTAGTATAATTTATGACTAATACGTTAAAACAGTAGTTCATAAATGACACTCTCATGGGTAAAACTGCAAACTCCGCCTGCAGATTTTTTAGAGTTACTACCAGTCTCACGTCCACACAAATTAGGAGGGTTGTGCATGAGGTCGGCAGCCTCATTCCGTAGAAAATAATCTTGCTAGTGAAAGAAAAGCAAACCAGCTTACACAAATCAAACCATTTAAACTCTGTACTCCTAGTTGAAGGATCTTCATTCAGAAGAATCATGAAGTCTCATGATGAAAGCCGAGATTCTTCGGAATTCACGAGGTTGATGCTCCTTCTAACAACTAGAGCAAACATTTTACAGAAACATGGAACGTTTAGACAACATTGGAGACCGAAAGGACCAGTCAAATAGCGTCGGAAATGAAGACATACAATTTGACGCTAAAGTCGGGATGGACAACATATCATGAGGCGACACGGACTGTCTGGGAGAAAGGGACGAAATTGGTGAGAGATTTGCAAATCTTTGGTTCAATACAACGTTCCTGATGAATTAGATTGTTTGTTTCTGTCTTAAATATCTTAATTTTTATCGACAATAAATCCAATTTTCTGTATTTGCTTTTAGGCTCCTACCTTATAAAATGTACATTTTTCGTCTAGCTGCTCAAACTGATACTGGAGTTAGTCCTTTCAGTCTACCAACTGGTATTTTGGTAACAAGTCCACAAAGACCTTGCTATTATTCAATTAAATTAGAGTTTGAACTGAGATCTCATCTGCCCTCTGAAATATCACAACGTTCTGGTCATACCGCAAGAGATATTTTAACAAGTGGTTATTGTGAATATTTATTGTTAAAGTGGAAAGTGAGTTTTATTGTTTTCCACATTCTGGCTTTTTATATTTATTCTTTTTTTTCAAAAATGAAGATGCTCCTATAAAATGATGAAATTATAGTGAATTGTGTTCTATATATTTCTAACACCAGAACGTGATTCGACTGAATTTATTATTACTATAGCAAATGAAATTGAGTGATCAGGTCGAAAATATCAAATATGGTTTAGTGTAATATCAAATATATTGCTTAAAGTAAGTCAAGTTTTAAATATCAAAGAGGCTAAGAAGTCGAATAATTTCGTCACTCATTTGTTAACCTACAGTCTGCCGAATATTGCTTTTGATAATTTCTTACTATTTATATTATTGTAAGCAAACATGGTTGTCGAAATTCATAACCTACTTCAGTCAAATATCCACTTATAATCAATAAAAATCTGTTTATCCTGGTAGGGGATTCCACAAATCCATCAGTGAAAAAAATGGAAACTTCAGATATCGGGATGAGAGGTTAATATTTGGACCACAGAAGTGGTATTCAGCGATTAATATGTTTAAATGGATCAGTTTGTGTCATTGTTCGATAACTGGAATACAACCTCAAACCGGAACTCTGTGATTTATTTCTCCGAATGTCATCAGTAAAAACATGGTAATAACACTTAAAGAGATTTCTTGGAGGTCGTTAAATGTTATTGGGTTTACGAATATATCTAAGTTAAATAATCAATAAAAGACAGGAAACACTGGGCAGATGATTCTTCCTAGTACCATATAATGTCGAAATCGCTATTCAGTGCTTCTTGATTTTTATTGGTTGTTCAGCTTTGATCAGTTCATGGTCTCGATAGCAGTTAACAATATCGACATACAACTTACACTGACAAACATGTTTAATAATTCATCGAGTTTATATAAACAATGTAAACGAGTTTTTATGAATGTACAGCAGTGAGAAACTCTCCATTATTCATTAACTCTGTAGTACATAATTTTTTAACAAGTTCTGCAGATTTCGCTAAACATTAGCTCTACCACAATCAATAATATGTATTTTATAGATGTCAATATATAAAGGATCCAATTGTTATCTTATACTTACACTTATGTGATATCTAGATAATGATAAAACTACCAATTTTCGGAACACTATAATCTTCTTATAAGTAATTATTGCCACATATGTACTGCTCCATACTACTTTGTGATGACAATATTGTTTGGATGTATAAAAAGATTAATGCATAAAAGAACATTTTCTTTTTTCTGAATATGATTGTGAATGGTATCAAAATTTTCATGTATTTCTATTACACGCTAATAATAATGGTACAAACCAATTTTCTTGCCTTCTGTTACAATTACAATTGATCATAAATTTAAAAAGCAATCCACACGTCAATGTAGTTAGTGCAAAATGTATAATGTTTACATGGAGAATACCTTGTCTACTTATATACAAAATCATAAAACGTACTATTAATTACAACAGAAAATTATATAAACTGAAGTGATCAGTGAAAAGTCTGGAAAAAGTCTAACCTAATCCTTCCAATGAACAAGATAACATTGTTAAGAATAAAATAAATTAATTGAATTAAGAGAGTGAGAATTACTGAAATTCATAATTAATAAAATTTAAGCTAGACCATCATTGAAAGTCTGGAAACACTAGACGGCCGTTTCATCCTAGTATGAGACTTTTCGGCAGTGCGCATCCACGATCTCGCACACGGGACTCCATCTCAGTAACTCCGGTCTCGTGCGCAAACGCTTAATCTCTAAACCATTGATTCGGCATCCAACGGTGTTAATGTTCGAATTCATTCGATCAATGATTTTGTGCAACCCTTCGTGAATTCAACTATGAAAATACTATAGTCTCTACAATTCCCCAATCTGATAATAATAATCATGTGCTCATTAGTGCCTAGCTTCAAGATGAATTTCTTGGAGTTCTAGTGCGAAGCCGTGACCAAAGGAGTCGAATCCATGTCGGATGAATACTGTTATCCACTTCAGACAATAGATGAAGGGTTGCACAAAATCATGGACCGACTAAAGTTAGACACTAACATCGTTGCATACCGACTCAGTAGTCTAGAACTGAAGCGTCCGCTCGCGAAACAGGTCTTTGATTCGAGCTCCGTGTGGGGGATCATGAATGAGCACTATTAAAGAGTCCTATATTCGGACGAAACGGCCTTTCACTGATTCCAGGTTTTCAATGTTGATCTAGCCTAGATTGACTCGTGAATTCAGCTTTGAAAATACTTTAATCTCAAAAAATCTTCATTCTGATTTAATTTTATCAAAGTTTGTTTAAATTATTATTATCTTTTTGAATGTATAGGCATTGAATTATCGTCAATGGAATAGTCAACCTGGTTGGTATCATATCACATATAGATTATGGTTATCAAATGATAAAAATGCAAATACTCAATTATTTAATTTATTTATAAAACATGATGAAAATAAAATTAAAAATTCATATTTTCATATAGAATTGAAAGATTTATTACCAAATCAATATTATATATTTTCTATTGAAGCTATAAATGATTATAGTACAAATAATGTATTCTCTTCAATGATACAATTATCATCATTTATATTTATTAATAGTGGAATTGGATGTAATCAAATACAATTACAATATAATCAAATGAAACAAATCACTGAATCATTAGTTATGTATAAGAAGAATAAGATCAATTATCCTGTACTATTAAGTAAACTTATATTAAGTCCAACTGATTTTTTTTGTATATCTGATCCTATTCAAGTTTTAATTAAATGTACATGGGATTATAAAGAATTTCAAGGTATTTTAGGATTTATTGTAAGTCAAGTTACGGTGTTTTCTTTTTTTTCCTAAATTTTTTAAACTATTGATTGGATGATTTATTCAGTATACAGTAAACCAAAGAACCATATACCTACTTATATTCGATAATTTTGATATTTGATCATGTTTCCTTGAAAAAGCTTGGACCAGATTGCTAGGCGAAAAGTTGGATTTACTTCAAGTTCATTCGCTGAGATTTTCCAAATACATTCTTCCTCTTTAAACTATTTCTTATGTTTAAAAATCCCCATAGAATATTTAAAAATGTAGAACATTTGAGCGAACAATCATTTTCAATAACTTCACCATCATCAGGCTCTACAGTTATAAGTCCATAATGATTGTGTTATTATACAAAGGTCAAAATAAGACATGTATTACGAAATTTGAAAGTGTTACATGTTAAATAAGGGTGAGTGTTCGCATCTGTTATGATATAAATACTTCACAATTGTCTTATTTTCAGAAGGGGTTTTGTAGAGATTTTAGCAATATCAATAGTTGAGATCATGAGTTAATTGAAGCTAGAGACCACTATGAAAAACCTGGAAGCACTGAACGGCCGTTTCGTTCTTCTTATGATAATCATCTACTCATTTGTGACTGACTTCAAGAGGCATTTCCTGAATTTCTAGTGAGAAGACAATGATGGACAGTGGCGCAGTTTTTTGGATTGGTTGAAGTTAGACATTAACACCGTTGGATGCCGGGTAAGTGGTCTAATGGTTAAGCGCTAGCGCGCGAGACTGATAGGTCATGGGTTCAAATCTCGTAGGGGGCGGGATCGTCGATGCGCACTGCTGAGGAGTACCATACTAGGACGAAACGGCTGTCCAGTGCTTCGAGGTCTTCCATGGTTGCCTAGCTTCAATAGACTCATGATTTCAACTATTGAAATTGTGTTATTTGTAAATTAGCAAATCATTTAATAAAGGTCAGAATTATTTGGAGTAGAGTACCAAGTCACAATCAGTACAATAGTAATATAGCAAAAATGAAAATGTAAAAAATAATTGTGTGAATAAAATGCATAGTACGAGAATTTCATCTTGTTAATTAAAGTAATAATGGTAATAGCAATCGTTATAAGAATATTCTTGTGTGAATATAATATGTAATAAAGAGGGTGTTATCAAGGTAATTACGATTAACGAATTGGGAATGATGGATGTGAAGATTAAGGTAGAGATAATCAGAAAATAATAATAATAATAATAAGGAAAGAAAGGAACGGGGTAAGAGGTTTATAATATTCGATCTAAGTATCCGGTTATCCAGTCGTAGGCCAAGGTAAACATGGAGGCTGGATATTAATATTTCTGTATACATAAGTTTGGTTTTCTGGAGTTGATTTAGATGGCTTTAGCTATGTAGAGTAACTGTAAAATACAATTATGGATTTATAAATTAGAGCCTGATGATGATGAAGTTGTTGAAAACAATTGTTCGCTCATATATTCATCAGTTTTGAATATTTCTTGTCATAAAAATTTTTATCGTGAAAATATGAAGTAGATGACTAGAAAACTTTTTACTGTTTCTTCTGAAATTTTGAAGTTTGATCTGATTTGTTTACTTTTTTTAAACAAAAAAGCCTTGAACATTATTAGATATTAGAAATATTCTTGATGGAATTAGAAGCTAGATCATTAATTGATTTAGTGATGAGAATATAATTTACGGACGAGTCAATCAGAAGCGTTTGAGTGATTTCAAAGTCACGAATCCAATTTCGGTACCTGATGCTCACGTATGATCGGTTCATAGCGGATTTTAGAGAAGACATTATAATTGAGCGGCTACAACAAATGGGACTACTAGGAAGTTCCTTTATTTGTGATTTTGGTTATCAAATAGCTTGTGGATCTTGTGCAGACTACCATGATGATGTTATCTTTTGATGTAATATGTGTTGGAGGAAGAAGTCCGCTAGAAAAAGAACGATTTCGCTCGACCCAGATTGAGACCAAGGCAGATTATGATAACTGCTGCGAACTGGATAATAAAAGCATTAGTAAAACTGGCTGTAGCCGGGTACTACAGTGTATACGGATGATTGGAGAGAGTAAAGATGTCTACGTAGGCTTGGTTATATGCATCGTGTCGTTATCCACAAGCGGCATTTTATAAACCCAACAATCGAAGTGCACACAAACAATATTGAAGCTATGTGATCGAGGCTGAAAGAGTTTTTGCAACAATATCATGGCTCCAGAAGCCAACTGTTATGGAGCCATATGGATGAGTTCCTGTACCATATATATTACGATTTTAGAACCTCTGAACCTCTTACTAACCTTGACAAGATTTTGAACTATATAAAAGAAATGTTTACAGTCTGGTTTTGCATAATATATTTTTACTCCATACTACCTTTCTTCTGATTGACTAATATCTCTCAAGGTCATTCAAGATTCGTGCAAAGGTCGTCCACCAATTACAATCTCCCTGATTAAGTCTGTTTATTTTTAAATGATAATTAGTCTTCGTCTGTAAGTGAGAAGTTAACGTATTCCCTAATTTGTAAAAGTCAATATTTTATATAGGGTCATCAAAATATGGATTTGTCATTTATTTAAACGAAAACTACTACACCACATGGTACTTGAACACAACTGAAAATTATAGTTAATAACAATTCACCGACCTCCAGCTTCTGAACCAGAAAGTTGTAGTCTGCTATACAACTGCTTTTTGTTAACAATTCGACACGTTGAAGATCTCACTAAACCACTAGGGTTCAAATCTGTGAACATCAAGCCTACTGAATAGTAGAATACGTTTTGATTTACTGCTAGGCTATTCGTAGCTTCATTCGGTTTTTTTATATAAATGAATCAGTGACAAATACAGTTTCGGAAATTACTTAAATAATTAATACAATGTGTTTAGTTGTCATTACATATACATGCTTTAAACAAGGTTAAACAAAATGAGATTTATACGTAAAATATGTCTGTTAGTGTATCCAAATAGCTGAATTGCTAAGTGCTAACTAACATTATATTTGTATACCCTCTTATCTATCTACTCGCTCATCTGAGTCATTCTTCACCCCATGTAATATGTTATAATTTTGGGTGTTCGGAAAAACTGGTCATTAATTACTAGTCAGCAAAAAGTGCTAATAATCTTTGAAGAAGCGTTAATTTAGTAGGCTACGAAGTTATGGAAACATAATAGTAGCTTACATGTAGTAAAACATATATTCATACACTGATGATTTTTCTGTTTCATTGAAATATATTTGCATTATAGTTAGAACTACATGAATACGGTGACATTAATTATAACATCTCCTATGATTCCATTAAAATTCATTCCATCTTCATTAAACCGCATGTACACGGTATTTTATTATATTCTGCATCAAGTATAACTCAATCAAATGTTATCCTATCAGGTCAAATAATTATTAAACCATATTTTTATTATAAAATGTCAATTCATGTTATAACAACGGGTGGACATGGACCAAAAGCATATTTCCCACAATCCAATTATAAAGGGACACAAAGTATTACAAATGTAAAATTACATCATTCAACAGAAAATGATTGTTTATCTGGTGAACTGTTGTGTACATCACAATCACCACCGAACCCTCCATTTTCATTAGCGTCCCAATGGTTATCAAGAGATTTAATTAAACTTGAATGGTCACAACCTGAACAATTGAATGGAAAACTTGTAAATTATCGCGTCTCATGGAGTGAAATTACTTTTCCATTCAAAGATAATCAATTTATTGACAAAAGTAAGTAATTGAATATAAAGTAATTTTTACTAAACATAACACTTTCAGTTTCTTTTAAAGTATTGTATCGATTATGCAATTATTTGTGAAACAAAATTTGAAGGGGCTGTAAACAATTTACCTCCCTTTGTTTTCATAACGATCGTCATTTTTACTATTAATTTCATTAAAGATGCTCGTGACAAATTTATTAATTACCGATGAACCTGCTGGAATAAATCCAACTGATGTACAATTTATACGTTTTTTCTCTTTTGTAACAGTACGTACTGATTCATCTGAGCTCGTTAAAAATCTATGTTTCACCATTTTTTACAGATTTAGTGCGGTACCTATCAACATTACAATAATAATTTGTTCTTGAAGCTATTAATCAAATTCTATCTGAGGATTCAAGATATGTTCACTTATTTTGGGATATGCCTGTCATCTATGTATTCGTTATATTGTTTTTTTTGTGTTTGTGGAGATGATTTTGAAATCGAACCTAATTTATTTTCAATGAACAACGTGAACGGCCTTTAAGAAACAATCGTATTTGTAACTTATTCAGCAGATCTATTTGATATCTCACCTTGATGACTTATCCACTAGTTAATAATTACCTTGTCTAAAAATCTACATCACATCGGATAAATAAATTTTAAGTTACACGGAAGTTGGTAAAAAACCGCTTTTCACAAATTTGTGTTTATCGGTTCTTATTTTTGATATTATAAACATATAAATGTTTCTCATTTAGCAATGTTTTTTTTCACGTTTTTCTCGACTCAAGTTAGGCAATCTTTAAAAACCAGTGGTCATGAAACAGCTGATTCATACTGGTATGGGGCTTCTCAGTAATGTATATCCAACACAGCCATCAGGAAAGAAACTTAGGGCCTTCAGTCTAGCACACGGTTGTTTAACTTTTAGACCACCGAGCCAAGATCTAAGAGTCTAGTAGTCAGAATTCAGTCAATGGTATTCTGCATAGATCCCTCTCCATAAACTCCGTGTTCTTATGATTTATATATGATTATGACATCTGATGGTGAAAGTCAAGATTCTTTGGAATTCACGAGACTGATGCCCCTTCTAACAACCAGAGCAAAAAATTTTACAGAAACATGGAACGTTTAGAAACCGTGGAAGATCGGAAGGATTAGTCAAATAATTTCTGAGATGCAGAGGTACAACTTGACAGTGCTCGGAATCAGCGAAACGCATTGGACACAAGCTAAACACCAAAGGCTAGATATGGGGGAGATGCTTCTGTACTCCAGCCACAAAGAGAAAAATTCTTCACACACTCAGCAAAATGTTTTAATGCTGTCCAAAGAAGTATGTAAATCACTGATAGGATGGGAATCTTAAGGATCCAGGATCATCAAAGCATCTTTCAAAACAGAGAGAGAGGAAATCACAGTGAATGTTATCCGATGTTATGTATCCATCAATGATAGCAATGACGACGATAGAGATCAGTTCACTCCACTAGCGATTGAAGAAATCAGGATGGCCATCATACAAATCAAGAGTGGAAGGCTGCTACACCTGATAACGTACCAGCTGAAACTCACATGTGAGGACCGGTGTCAGACAAGGCTGTTCACTCTCACCCTATCTATTTCTTGTGGTGGTTGACTGGATCATGAAGACCTCTAGATCTGAGGAGAAGCACAGAATACAATAGACAGTTTGGATGCAACCAGACGGTTTGGACTTCGTGCATGACCTAGCTCTTCTATTCCATACAGACCAACGAATGCAGATGAAGACGACTAGTGTAGCAGCAGCCTCTGAAATTGTAAGACTCAACGTACACAAGGGGAAAACCAAGATCCTGAGATACAACATAGAGAACACCCACACAATCACACTTGATGGATGAGCTATGGACGATATGGAATCTTCCACGTACCTGGTCAGTATTATCAATGAACAGGGAGAATCTGATGCAGACTTCAATTCGAGGTTTGTGAAAGCAAGGGCAGCATTCCTACTGTTGACGAACATATGAAACTCTAAACAATTGTCAGTCAATCTCAAAGTCAGAATCTTCAATGCGAACGTCGAGATAGTCCTACAGCACGGAAACGAAACTTCGAGAACTACCACAACCATCATCGTGAAGCTGCAAGTATTTATAAACAGTTGTCTATGCAAGATACTCACTGACCGTTGAATGGAAAGCATCCGTAACAGCCTATTGTGAGAGAAAACATACGAACTTCCAACTGAATTGGAAATTAGGAAAAGACATTGGGTTATAATAGACATAAATAAATCTAAATCATAAATGTTTATTATGAATCTTTGAGTGTGTGTTACAGAGGTTTGGTAATTATTTCCATGAATAGTTTACTTAACTCATTAGTTTAGGCAATGAGAATGCTTATTATGATATTGTGTAAAAGCAATTTTCACTTCAGAATGTGAGTTGATAAAACAAATGTATATCAATGCAAAAATGCCTAAATGACAGGCCTTAAGAAAGTATCATTTGGGTTATTTAATATGATACATTAGATGGAAAACTGAAATTTCCAGTAGGCTTTACATACTTTTATCCTAAAAACGCATACGTACTTGAAATCATGAAAGGTTTATTCCCAATAAACTTCCACTTTACAATAAGTAATTAGAAGTTAAATCTAATTTAGGGGTTACCTATATATTATAGTTTCATTCATTCAGTAGTGACTAACCATTTGTTTAGTTTTCGCCTGTAGTGTAAATGGAAAGAACACATACAAAAATAAAGAACAATTAACTCTCTCTTAAATATAGTTTGTAGATTAGTTTTTGAGACATCAATTTCAATTCGTATCCAATGATGATTACGCAATTATGTTTAATGTTAGTCGTATTTTCGTATCTTAACAAAAAGGTCAATAATTAACGAGTTAGTTTAACGAATCTATTATTTTACTTTACTTAAAGACTCAACGAATAGCAAAGAACTTGAGCAACAATTTACAGTGATACTAAAATCATTTGAAACAACATATACCATAGATCAGTTACATGAAAATACTTCATACATATTTAAAGTATATGCTCGGACACAATCAAAACAAAATGATGGTTGGAGTACACCAACTTGTATTTATGCGTCAACAAGTTATTGTTGGTTTAATTCACCTCAAATAACCAGAATTATATCCCAACATAAATGTGATTTTAAAACTTTACTCAAAACAGTAAGTACTAAGTTTATTTATGATACAATTAATATATTGATGGTGTCTTTATGAAATCGTCACTATAATCATTAGATTTAAGACGATTGTGAGTTATCCATCATGATTATAGATAAATAAAAGTGTATGTTCATAAATAATTTCTTGATTATCTTACATCAATAACATGCATATTGCTATTAGCCTTCAAACAGAGCACAGCAATCTCAAGTAGTACATAAAATATCTATTTAAAGGCAAATAATAAAAATGTAATTTATCTAGTAAATAAATAACTTGTTCAACGTCAACAATGTTCAGTCAAATGTACCTAATCAGATGATCGTATGTTGGAACTTGAATTTTCATTAGATTACTTCAACCATGTAGAAAGCAAGATAATCAAAGATTAAAGCGATTAAAATATGATAGAGCAATGTCACAAGCTGGTTAAGTTTATGGATGTAAACCAATGGTCGTCAAGTCATGGTCTGAAGATCATGAGCCTTCTTCGAGATCTGAATGTATTGGCTTTGATTCTAGATGAATCCTGTGTGAGCATTTCTGAAGTATCCCGTACTATCACGGAACAAATGTCCAGCGGTTCTTGATTTACTCCTTGTGTTACTCTTTGATACAAACTAATATTTATCCATAGAGTTGAATAAGTGAATTCCCCACTCTATCTAGCAATGAATAACTTTCATTATATATATATATATATATATATATATATATATATATATATATATAAGATGTTAAAGTAGTCTTTGATGTTTACGAAGCGATTAGTTGTTAAACGCTGACTATTCAGAGTCAAGAACAAAAGTGTAAATTACAGCTATAATATTGAACTATGTATTTAAACAAGATCTATAATTATGCAGTATAAATGGCTTTTTGCACTTCAACATTCGGTCCATTTTACATTGATTCTTATTTAAAAATGCCTGTTAAGAAAACGATTAATTGCTGTAACATAGGACATTTTCAATAGTACCAAACAGAGAACCTTAAAATACACCTTTACATAATCTTCGTCGCATTGGTAATAACCTGACTTTCTAGTGCTTCATTAATTTGTTTCCTAAATCGAAAGCTATTCATTACTCATAAGATTTTGAAAGTTTACGTAATAAATATTCCATGTACAAGACTAACATATCCTACTGTTAATGTCCGTAACCTTCGTTTTATTTTTAAATTTCTACACTTTGTCATGTAGCATAAAGACACTTTTGGATCTAGATATCAGATAGGCTCATGATGATTATAAGAGAAAGGTGAACACTTCTTGAATTCCTAATCTAACATACCACGGTGCGTTAACAGCCCGCGAGTTTTCCTCCTTAAGATAGTGTTATGTACGCTTTAAACATTAGATGGATCAGTGTAAAATTTAATGAAAAGTATTTTATTACAACAAAACGAGACACTATTTGATTATGCTTTTAAAAAATATTTTATGTATGTACAGAGTCATTGAACTATCTAATTTTGCAAGGACTGAATCGAAAACATTCTTTATCCTTGAAAAGAATATTTTGCATGAAAAATACTTCATAATGAGTCATAATTTACTGTTTTACATTTCATTTTAGATTGACCCAAGCATGGTAAAGTTTTGTTCATTCAATTCACCAATATTACGTCGTCCAGTAGTGTTTATCAGTAGTATAAATAAAAATGCGACGAATCAAAAATTTGAAAATTTGACTAGGAATTCATTACAGTTTCATTACAATGAAACAAATAAAAATTATGCATCAACTGTCATTACAATTCTATGGAGTGAAGCCATGTCTGGGATCAATTCGATTACTCATATATTAATTGAATTACGTTATTCATGTAGGTTATTTAGTACTATGAGAATATGTTTTCTCATGTATGAAAAATAGCATTTCAGTGCACATTTTAAGAATGATAATATTGATAATAAAATGCTCACACAAACATTTGATAAATTTTCACAGCTTGAGTGCATAGTTTGATTAACAGAAGTTATTAGTAACTCAGCATAAATTAGATAAGAAAATTTGTTTCCAGTATCATGTACTCAGTCATGACTCAGTCAATAGTCTAGAGGTTAGGCGTTCAAGCTGACAACCGAAGGCCACGAGTTTAAATCACATGCAAGAGATCGTAGATGCGCACTACTGATAAGTCCCGTACGAAGATGAAACGGCCGTCCAGTGCTTCTAGGTTCTCAATGGTGGTTTGAGATTGATCGATTCGTCTTCGCAATCAATCGTTTTAATAACTGAACATCTGGAAAATAGGTACTTTAGTAATGTTAGTAAAGCAGAAGATTATTACTTGATTTTTACAGTCGAATTCCCAAAACTATCTAAGCTAAACCACCACTGAAAACTTTGGTGAACTGAATAGTTGTTTATTTTTAATATGTGGATTCGCAGAAGTGCTCATCCACGATTCCGCACACATGTAGCTTTGATAATTCCGGATGTCTAACCATTATTTATTCGCTCCATCAAGTTAATAGACTAAGAATGAATTAAAAGGTAAATATAGTACTGCATATCTATAGAAACTGTTTGGTGTAAGCAGTAAGATGAGTGATAAATTGTAGCAATAAAAAAATGTTCATATTTAATGTCTAATGAATGTATAAGTTACGTTTTTTCGGACTATTTGATATAAGTATGCACCAGTTTGAGTGCTATCGAACGTGAGTGAACTAAAGATTTAGACTAATATAAAGCGACTTAATGTGTTATCTATCGCATTGCATCCAGCTTCGTGAACCTGTGATTTGAAGCAACAAAATCTGAAGCTGGCATTTTCATTGGAACCAGCAATATTCAATGTTATCTCTTTCAAAATTTTGTCTTCGTTTATGATTGATGGGTTTAAGATTCATGTGATGAAGAGTAAATACTTTATAACATAACTTTTCCAATCAAAGTTATTCACAAGCAACACACTTTAAATAGTACATTCAGTTATGTTCAACTTATGTGAATCCATATAATACGAGAGATCCTATCTCTATTTCTTCTTCTTCTTCTTCAGTAGATTCTGTTTATGTATGCAAGTACGGCTGAAATAAAATCACGTTTTAAATGTATTTAATAATAGATTCGCCCTTCATAATCGTAGACTTAAATATTTGTTATAATAATTTTCTAGTTTACCAGATAGTGAAATACTTTTAACTGGTATAATAATAATGTTTTATTCTGCAGGGAACTTAAACAAATGGTATTCTTTCACTATGATAAATAGTTCAATGAGATTGTACACTTTTGATTTTGAAGATTTAACAAAACTCTCGGTCAATTTAAATAAGGATTTAAAACATTCATTTAATGCAGCGAAAAGAAAAATGAAATCACAAACAACAATTAATGAAATCAATCATGAAGCGACAATACGAATGATTACAGCTGCATTTACTGATGCTAATGTACCGTTAGATTCTACAACACATGTAGCTATTCAATTTCGCGTATCTCCAGTTAATCAATTTCAAATAGGTCTACCTAGTCAAGAATCAGACTGGAGTGTTATAAAGTGTAAGTAAAGTATATTTGACTGTTATATTGTTCTGATAAATTAAAGAGAATATATATTTCAACAGTATATTCAACAGTAGAAAATGGATATAGCTGCCAGTGTGTGGACGATAGACAACTTCTGTTTGTTTAAACCATTAAAAATACTTCTGGAACAACTGGTAAAGATAATTGGTTTTGGAAACTAATCATCTCGAAATAATGACCATTAGGTGCAAGGAACAACTTATTGGGTCGGTCATGCACAATTGTTTTGTGAATATTTAATTTTATAGCTTTAGCACTTTGCTTTTTAACTCATACCACCAGGATTGGAGATTTATCTGCCTCAGAATACTATTGAAAGTAATTAAATAAGACTGAAATCTTTGTGATTATTACTGGTGACAAATTAACCTTTATTAAAATCAACATATTTTATGCTGACTGGTTTATATATGACTGTGTGCGATATGGAATAAAAGGATCTCATGGTATAAATATTTAAAATTCGTAGGTCAGTCATAAAATATGATGAATAAAACTGAAGATGGGGAAGTTAATTCTGAAACTAACATTTAGCGCAGTTCTGAAGTGGTGATGATAAGTCATATGTTCAAAGAAAGATATAAGGTGCATTTTGTTCTTGATCTGGATGGTTTTATACCTTGAATCATTTATGAGAAAACGTTTCAGACTGACTGCCAAAAAGTAACTAAGTAGACTTTAAAGTATCCGTCAGAGATATCAATATATTTAAAACCCTGTCACTAACAAACATAATCAAATAAAACCTGGATAAATAAGTAGGTGGTTCTACAAGTTCTCAGTAAACCCTGAGCTAGGTATCAAAGACGTGATATAGATACTCATGTAGTCTGGTGTTATAACTTACGAAATCCTAGCTAAATATTGCTTGGTACTTAAAATAACAGTTTTCCTAACTTGTCTGAAGTTTCCGATGACTTTGGTTATCTTTTCTTTGAGCTTAAAATATGTCACTATTTGGACTTATATCTGTAATAACTAAACATTAACTACAGTTACAATTTGGCTATTAAGACATTTCCTACTTTAATTATTTGAGATTTTTAAATACATAATTTCATTCTAGATCTCAAGTCAAATAAACAACAGTGCATTTTGAGGAAAACTCTGATTGTGGCTCTTCTAGAGTTATTGCCGATCTAAACCCCATCCCGTGGAAAACAATCTTGCTAAAAAACGCTAACCTGGTTACACAAATTAAACCGTTTAAACTCTATCTTCTGAGTTGAAGGATCTTTATTCAGAAGAATTATGGCAACTCATTGTGAAATCCGAGATTCTTTGGAAGTCACAAAACTGATGCCCCTTCTAAAACTGCAACAAAACTTTTATAGGTACATGGAACGTCAAGACGATGTGGGAGATCAGAAGGACTAGTCAAAATGCTACAATCAGCGTAACACGTTGGACACAAGCTAGACATCGAAGGCTAAATTGAGAAGAGTTGATGCTGTACTCTAGTCATGAAGAAAAAATGCTCTGCGTACGTAGGGAGTTGCACAGATACTATCCAAAATAGCACGAAAAGCAATCATAGGGTGGGAATCTCATGGGTCTGGGATCATATAGTAAACCAGAAAGACCGGTCAAGGACAAATAAGCCAAGAAAATCAGTGATATCGAAGAAGAGAGGAACAGTAGAATAGACAAGCTCCAATGAACCACCCGGATATTGAAGCAGCACACCAAGACATATATACAGATGTCGCTCCACCAACGATCAAAGAATTCAGGATGGTCACCAAACAAATGAAGAGTGGAAAGGTAGCATGACCTGATAACATACCAGCTGAAGCACTGACGTCAGATATGGGAGTGACTGCAAACATACTCGACATTTTATTCAGGAATATTTTGGAGAAAGAACAGGTGTCAGTGACAAACTCGAAAGAGGGACATCTCATCAAGATACCAAGGTGGGATGATCTGAGCAAATGCAAGAACTACCGATGAATCACACTAATATCAGTACAGGAAAAGGTTTTCAACAGAGTGTTGCTGAATGGGATGAAAGATTCACTAGACGCTCAACTTCGATACCAACAGACCGTAAGAATCGGTCATGCATAGACCAAATCGCAACACTACGGATCTTTGTTGCGAATCCAATTGAATGGAACTTGTCACTATACATCAACATCCTTGACGATGAGAACGCATTCGAGAGTGTGGATAGGAGAACATTATAGAACTATGTGTGTAAGCAAGGGCAGCATTCCTACTGTTGACGAACATATGAAACTCTAAACAATTGTCAGTCAATCTCAAAGTCAGAATCTTCAATGCGAACGTCGAGATAGTCCTACAGCACGGAAACGAAACTTCGAGAACTACCACAACCATCATCATGAAGCTGCAAGTATTTATAAACAGTTGTCTACGCAGGATACTCACTGACCGTTGAATGGAAAGCATCCGTAACAGCCTATTGTGAGAGAAAACATACGAACTTCCAACTGAATTGGAAATTAGGGAAAGACGTTGGAAGTGGGTGGGGCATACGTTACTGAAATTATCAAAGTGCATCACGAAGCAAGCGCTAACTTGAAATTGTAAAGTGAAACGGAAAACGGTAGGTCAAATGACACACTGCGCCGGGAGTCGGAAGCAGACAACAAAAGAATGAATGACAACTGGAAAGAACTGTAAATGATTTTTCAAGACAGCGTTTGATGGAGAATGGTTGTTGTCAGCCTATGCTCCTTCATGGTAGGTAACATGTGTCTGTAAGTCAGTACATATTTAGGAAGGAACCGTTTCATCTTCATAAGTGCAGTGTTACATGAAATAATTCTAGAACGTTTTTGTTCTATTGATAAGCGTCTTAGTATTGACTGATAACCTTGCACACGTTTGGATTCACTGGTTTCTTCTTGAACTGTAGATTACTCAACGATTTGGTTAATAAGAAGAGGCATTTTTTTACCTGCATATCAGAATTGACCAAATCACGGCAGTGAACAAATCTTCTAATATTTTTTATAATAGTGTTAAATACATTATCAAATTACTCACTGACCTTTCGTACTAATCACGATAAGTTCTCACATAAAGTGTCGTGATTTTCTTACTGTGATCATAGTTTTATCTTACTGATTTTTCTTTTTAAAACACTTTAATATTTACTTATTTATTTTATTTAGTGAAAACAACTGTAACACCATTTTATCATCATTGGTGGTTTATAATCCTGTTAGGATTATGTGCTACCACAATCATCTTTATTTTATTGATTACTTTGAAATGGAATATACACAGAAGGCAACAATTAAATAAATCAACATTTGTTACTGAAAAATATGATTCCAAAGTATCCTCATCTAATGCTTTTATGAATGATTGTTGTTTAACATTTAAAGTATATCATTCAAACTATTTGACAAAAACGATGAACAATAATATCCAACCAAATGGTGAGATATGTGAATATCCAAATATGATTAATTCAAACTTTCATAACACAAGATCACCTGAAACAGTTGAATTAACATCAGGAATACACTATACTGAGAATTCTAATAATGCATTACATAATAATCGAAATCCTTTTAATCTTGTCCTAAATAATCATAATTGGGATGTTCTATACAATAAAAGTCCAGAAATTCTTATTGCTCAAACAGACAGTTCACTTGGTAGTAAAGCCCCAAGTAATAGAACAGTTAGTACAAGTGAAGTAGAAAGATTTGATGATTTTACTCAAAATTACAATAACTGTGTAACAAGTCAAGGATTAATAAACAACTCAAATCAGTCACTATGTAAGTTTACCTGATTAGTTTATTTATATATTATTTTGGAGTAGTAGTACACAATATATTTCATTCCAGATTTATTTGACTCATATGGTGATCAAACACCAACCAGCCTAAAAATATTGATTTAGTTTAACGTTATCATACACTGCTATTCGATTATTAAAAATTATGGAATAAAATACCAAAAATTATTACAAATCATATTCCCATAGTATTCAACAGAGAAGTTCCATTCAAAATGTCTTGTATACAAGTTGTAATAAATTTTTGAAAAGAGGATAAAAAAATATCGGTTGTTATTATACGCCTCTGAAGAAATTGGCTACACCATAACGAGGTTTGTTGTGTAGTAGTTGGAAAAGCTGATATTTGACGACACTATAAGCAGAGATAGATGGTGATTAGTAGTAGAATCTAGAGCGCGTGCTTCATACCATTTGAGACTCGTCGACTACATTCACTCTGCTTGTGATCCCTGTGACTTAAGGCAATACGAACAAGATGCACATATGCCAATAAGTGATTGATCAATTGCAGTCCCGAACATCAATAGGAAGTTTCAAACAATGCATATAAATGAATGTGACGGTAATTTTAAAATTGTTTTAATGATTTCATCAAAATGAATAATTGTTATACATCAGAGAAGATTATCAATTATATATTTAAAATATAACTTTTAAAATATCTATTTGGCCTGGGGTGAATATTGGAATACTATTAGATGTAGTGCCTAAATTGTCTATTAAATAACTATGGGCTTTTAGTTTTGTCTGTAACACCCATAAAGTCATTTATTTCACAAGTGAAGAATAATTGTAAATTTTTTATATGTAAATACGTAAGCTTAATCAATCGACAAACAAACTAAACGAGATGGACGGACGATGACGAAATAGAGTACATAAAACATACAAAAACCATGATCGATAGTAATTATCACTGAATAGTGTCAAATTAATCGGACGATTTATACTACTGACAACCGTGAATTAAGAATGAAAAATTGTTTAAAATAAATAAAATTTGGCAGGTTGGATAGAGAATGTCAAATAAAGTTTAAAGATCAAACAGATCAAATGATAAATATGTGTTAAATATATTTTTAAAATGGAGGTGTCGAATAATGGCAGTGACCAGTAAAATTCTTTATTCCATAGATTAGTATATAAAACAATCATGGCATGAAGATTTAGACGATGGGGAATGAAGTACGTTTACTGTATCTCACAGTTCTTTGTTGTTGGTGCTTTACAAAAGTTGATTTGGGAAGCTAATTGCAAACAATTTACTTTCTGGTTTGATGTGTTTCCCTATTTTTAGATCCTGAAATCAACATTCCAATTAATCCACCCTACAATTTTTCATTACCATACTCATTTCAAAATAATCAATTGAATAATGACTTGAGTCACCCTATAAACAATGAAATATTAATAAACCAGAATTTGCCTAGTCCATGTAATTCAAACAAACTATACATTGATCAATTATCAACACCTTATCTTTACTCATCTTTACAAAATGAGTCTACAATACTAAATCAGAATAATTTATGCCAATTAGATATCAATAGGACATTAAAATTCAATGAGTCAATAACACCATTTAACCAAACTATTAATTCTTTACCATCTGTTCAATATCAATGGAATACAAATTACCAAAATGGACAAACGCACCTTGATCAAAAATCTTATGATGTGGAATTTTCAATGACTCAAAATCATTCTGTCTATCAAAAATTTATAAATTCCATCAATAATACACCATCAAGTATTGGTAACGCTTCGTTCAACGTGATGGCTACCACCCCAAATAATCACAATTTTTATCAAATGAATACAAATGGAGATAATTATATCATGTCAAAATCGCATATAGAGACGTATGAACCAGAAAATTCAAATTATATGAAGTATAATAGTTTACAGAAAAAATCTTTAAATAGAAATTCAATGACTACTGATTATAATAGGTTTAATACAGTTAAAACAAACATGGAATTGAATTCATTGTCAATGGAGGTAAAATAATAAAGTTTGATTTGAAAATTTATTTGGTCACTATTTATTTTTATGGGGATTCGCGGAGATTATAGTATTTCGCAGTTTAAACCACCAGTCGATCTAGGCTAGACCACTACCGAAAACCTGGAAGCACTGGACGGTTGTTTCGTCCTGATATGGTATTTCTCAGAAGTGCGCACCTATGCTCCTGCATACGAAACTCAAACCCACAATCTTCGGTCTTGCGCGCGAACATTTAACCTTCAGACCACTAAGTCGGCATCCAATGATGTTATTGTCTAGCTCTGGTCAATTTTCTATTTACAAAGCGTTTTTATTAGAAAACCTTTTTAATAAATTTGTCGAAAGTAAATGTGTATGCAGTTCTAAAGTTACAACATATAGCTGTTATGAACTCTGCACTGAACGGTTTAATTGTGAGGCTTTTATTGTTTTTCTAAACGGAATTAATAGTACGTAGTTCATAAACAGCTTATCCTGTTGAGAAAGGAATTTATTCGGTTGTTATTTATTCCTGAGTGGTCTTTATCTGTATGTTTGTTTCTCTCTTGATTTGAATTCTGACCTCTCAGTTACCAAACTTTTTTAATTTCCATATAGATTTGGCTGATTTCGGAGCGTTTATTAATCGGTACTTGATTGGAGTACCAGGTTTTTTGAAAATTTTCTGGTTTTCTTTATGTTTCCCCTTTGTAAGATTTAATTGAATCCTGAGCTACACACATTCTCCACCGTTTCGTAATAATGTATTAGTTTTACTTCAGGTCAAAGTTTTTAATTAAATATGTTGTAAGTAGACTTTGATGAATAAATAGTACTTCTAACGTACAAAAAATTTCTTAATTGCGTTTTTCCGATTTCTATTACCCTACTAACTTTCCCTGTTAGTTAACTGATTGTTTTCGCTTTTAGTTTGCTGTTTTCGTTATACATTTTCAGGTACTAGGTGTTGATATATAAACAGATTCATAGTCATTAATAGAATGTTGATATCTATGTGGAATTATTGGTAAATTCATTTTGTTTTCCAGACTAACTCCATTTTCTCATTACACTGAAAATTTACTAAAGGACTAAATTGTAAATGCACAGTAAAATGTAAAATATTGAAAAAATAACCAAACGTATCTATAAAAAACCATTTTGAGCACCTCATATGTCATTATATGTTGTCAAAATTGTATTTATCTATTAAATCCACTGACACCTATATATTCAACCATTCATTTTAAAATTTTTTGTTCTTCTACCTCAAAATTTTTAAAGCAAGAGATTCGATTTTTAGACAAGTAATTTATGAGCACAGAAAATTTGTGGGTATTGTAGTATTCTCACAGTTGAAATCACAAAGTGGTCATAATTAAACCTCCACTGAAAACTTGGACGTATTGAACTATTGATTCGTCCTAGTATGAGATGCCTTAGATGTCCTCATCCACGACCGCATACACGGCAATCGAACTCAAGACCTTTAGTCTCAGTGAAGATAATACAATCTTTACAAATTCCCTACTACAATGTGGTCACTAGTGACTGATTTCAAGATGTAACTCCTGGGGTTTTAATGAGAAAATTTTATCAATGGAGTTCAGTCCACGACACAGTAATCCACAACGGGCGATATATGAAAACTTGTGCAAGATCTTGGATTGATTGAAATTAGGCATTAGCACTATTAGATACTGGTCCATTAGTTTAGAAGTTAAATGTTCTCAGTCAAGACCATGGCTCCTCAGTTTTGATATACAGTCGTAGGTGCGCATGGCTAAGGAGTTCCGTATTAGAAGGAAACAGACATCCCATGCCTCTAGGTTTTCAATGGTGGTCTAGAAAAGGTTAGTTCGTGATTTTAATTGTGAAAATTGTTTTGTGTTTACGATTATATACAGTATAAATATTATCATTCGTTATGGATTGTAAAAGTACTATTATTTTTTTCGTATTTCTTACTTGTTTAGTACTCACCTCTTAATAATAATGATAATCAATCATCAGTACGTCACGATGGACAGCATCTTATACAAGATTTCGATTTCAATTTATTACCTGATTTTTTGACTCTGAATGGGCAACTAAATCAAACATCAATAAGTAACACAACAGTTAATCAAATATCAAATATTTATCCAACAGGATCTCATAATAATGACATTATAAATGATAATTCTCAGTTTACAAATACAAAACATTCATTAAAACAAGAGAATATTCATCAATCTCCATCACCTTACAAAAATTCCGATTTATTGTTTAATAACTACAATTCTACAATGACGATTGTTAAGAACAACGACCAAGACACTTTGTCGAATTGGGATGAAAATCTAGAATTTCATATTACAACAGACTTAGAATTATTAACATCTACAGAAGTTTAATAATCGTTTTACAGTGTTCTGAAGTGTTTTTGTTTCCGTGAATCAGGTTTTAATTGATCTTTCATCAATTCACTATGTTGCCTATTTTCTTTTCTGATAAATTCTATCAGTAGAGAGATAAAGTAATACTAAGATATGTTGTCTAATAGCAGATAATAAGCATTTTGTTTATATTGTAACCATATTGTATTAAAAGTGCAAATTGTTTCTGATAGCTCTTATTTTGTTCATTGAAAGTGTACAGTTATACACACATAATTATACCTGAATATAAGTTATTTTCTTTAAGTTATTAAGCGTTCTTTTAAGTTTATTCTCTTTCTTTCTCTTAGAAACTATGATACATTAGAACATTATGAACAATGAAATTTTTGAAATCTACTTTTCTCCTTCCATTAATGAATTCCCATAAATTATTTGGTATTTGTAAATATAATAACCGCATTTCCCACTCTGTTCCCTTTTTTTATTGATGCACACATGTTTATTAACTTTTCAGAAAAAAAAACGTTATTTTGTTTTGGATTTCAGTTATTCGTTTTATCGTTTTATGCTTCTTAATCGTAAATACTGTGTTTGCTTGATAAGTTTTATCACATAATATCTACATATATATACTTTGATTACAAGATAACTTTAAACACATTTTGTCTTTTTCACTTAACCTTCTTTAACTAGGATGTACTATTGCCCCTGTAGGTAAATACTGCAGTTTACTCTGGTGAATCATATGAAGAGAATTAGGTTTATCAAGATTTTAAACTAATTTTGTTGTCGATTACCATCATTTTTTATAGGAACTACTGTTTACATCTAGTTTGTGTTATAACTTGTGGCCTTGTGCCCTATTAATATATGAAGTAGTGATACCGACAACCATAGGACAGTGATTTATCAACCGGACTAATGACGCATAAAAGCGTACGAGCAGTCCAGAGTCCTTATCGATCTTTACTTCAGAAAAACAATCTCAGCCTCTAAGATATGAATCATGTATTTCAAACATATTGGATATATATACATACCAAACAGATCACATCGTACCATAAAATAGAAAATAACATTTGTACAAGTTCTAACCAAAAGTGCTTGTGAATGTGGGAGACTGTAATTAATAGACTGGGCGTCACCCAAGAACGGTAATAATAGTCTCTGGGTCAAAATAAAGCTAATAATAAGAGGAATATAAATATGAATAATTCACTTGATATTGTTTTACTTGAATCTTCCCATTGATGTTTAGGACTGCAATTGATCAGTCTCTTATTGGCATATGTGTATACTGTGCGTATTGCCTCGATATTGTCTTAATTTACAAGCATTATGAGCAAAGATGGGTAGTGGCTAGCAGTGGAATCCAGGACGCGCGTTTCGTCCTATTTGGGACTGGTCAGCTGGATGTACCTGCATCTCAGAGTTGATGTTCACTGTGGGACTCGAACCCAGTGAACATCAACTCTGAGATGCAGGTACATCCAGCTGACCAGTCCCAAATAGGACGAAACGCGCGTCAAACTGCATTCCACTGCTAGCCACTATCCATCTTTGCTTATAATATCTATGAATAGTTTAGTTATTTAACAATTATATGATAAAAATATATGTATAGTATTATTCCAGAAATAGATTCCAACAGTTACCACTCATTATTCTCATTGGAATATGACAGTTTATTAAACTCAAAGTGAATTATAAATAAATATAGTTAACTGTAGAATAAAATTGATACCAATGTACTTAAATCAAGCCACTGAAGTTAATTAGAAGTCAGCATCTAAAAACCATCCTTATTCATCTATGAAACATCTAACCTAATACAGCTAGTTAAATAGAGGAGATCATGATGAGAGACTAGTTGTTATTGCTAAAACATATTATTAATGACTTAATTCAATATTATATTTTGGTACAATATAGAATTCTCAGCACAAGGTATTTCAACAAGTTTCTCTTACAAAAACAAAAAACAACAAAAAAGAAAAGAAAAAGATGAAAAAATATCTGAATCTGTACAACTTTTCAAACTAGAGACATGTTTAAGGATACATGTTATTGACTAGATAAACTCTACCAACCTATTCGTCACAGAGTATATTTGCTGGGTAAGATATTGTAGAATTTTTATACAGTTGCTCGAGCTCATGGATTTTAATGTATTGACGTCTCGTTCTACCAGATACACAAGGAGAAAGATATGAATGAAGGAAATAGTTATGATCTGAGAAGATAACACTTATCCGAAGTTTGTGGGGCTTTAGATATTTACCCACGACCATATTAATAATGACCTGAAAAGATTCACCACACACCCTGTTAACTGCCTTCAGCACTCTCGTCAATACCGTGGAGAATAATAGGTAATATGCAGGAATCGACAAATTGTAAGAGTAAATGATGAGTAATCTTAAAAGCATGTAGCCTCTTTATGTGGTAGGTCAGACGGAAAACTTTTTTCGACAACAGTAAAACATGAAAAGTTATTGCTATAGGTCTAAATTTTACATTCGTATCACCAGATACTTTCTTAGGTACAGGGATTAGTTGAGAAGGATCTGTTAAAAATACTAGTGAATGCACAACATAGAACATCGGCATGTTTTTTATAAGAGGTTTGGGATACCAACAGTTCCTAAACATTGGGATGAATTCAGTGACTGGAGACATCTTTGGATATCAGTTTCAGTGAAACTAAGAGCACAACTATTCTATAAACCTGTGGATATAGGGATTATGGCATCAGATGACTGACGTGCAAAAGATTTGTTTAAGTCACAAACATACTTCAATTATTCAAATTATTTTTAGTATGGTTATTCATAATCGGAAATGTTTGATTGTAATGACCTCTATATAACTAAATAAATACCTTGTTATGAAGTTGCCAATTCAATGAGACTACTTCACCTGAATAGTAAACGTTTGAGCACCATATTGAATCTAGGATTCTTTGCTTCCGAAATATTATTTCTTCTTGAATAAATTTATGTTACTGTTCAAATGTTTACTACCACATATTTTGTAATGAGTTTCGATAAGACTCACAGATAAGGTAATCATTTTGAAGTTTGTGATAATTCGTAAATACTTTATTTAGTGGAAGAGTATTAATATCACTGTGAGCACAAAAAGTATTAAAAAAATTTAAAAAACAAATATTTACAAACAATCTTAGTCTACTGAGTACAAATCATACCAGAAGAGGGTTTTGTGGCTGTTATAGTAATTTAATAATTAAATTCATGAGTCAGTTGAAGCTAGACCATCATAAAAAATCTGGGAGCACTGAAAAGCCGTTTCTTACCAATATGGAACTCTCCAAATAGTACTTCATTTATTCAAAAAACGTCAGAGTGTTTTGGTTACAATGAATTCACAGAATAGTAAACAATATAAAGTTAATTACTGATAATCAAATGCGCTCATTCAATTACATTAAAAATTAATTATCACCTTATACAATTAACAAATGTATGTTTAATATTATGCTTGTAAAATAAATGCTAACTTGGGCCTGAAAAAAATATCATCTTATATAATCAGCATAATATTACATATATATGCATGGTTGGCTGTATTAAATTAGGTTAAATGAATATATTATTTTATTAAATTGCTTCTCAATACATTTGCTCTCCTTATTTATTCATTTTCTCTAGATCAATAACAAAAAAGAAAAAAAACGAGAGTTCATCACCAAGTACTAAAAGGGTTAACTAAAAATTATTTGCAATAAAATGTATAAGAAACTAACAAGACAATTTGAAATTGTTATTATGTAATGATTGACAAGTACAAAAAGCAAACTAAATATTTTCACATAAAAAATCGCTTCTTTAAATGAATGAAATCCTGAATTGTTATTATTATCATTATAATTATTGACAATACATTTCAGTGTAGGCTTTATCATTCAGGAAATGATGAAAAACGGAAGACATCACTTTTAGCCCTTAGCAAGATCTTGTTAATAGTATATATATAAACAGTTACATTTGAATCCATAGTTGAATAAAAATGTGCCGATGCTATTATACCAATGCTAGTATGAATGATTTGTTTTTTATCATATTCTTCATAATTGATTACGCTGCTATTTCAGTTTACTTAAATACTCTTGTCAAATCTAACCAATTTGATAACATTCAAATCTACCTATGTTCATTATTTAACCTAGTTATCATTATCTTACAGTCGAATTCAAAAGTCCTTTATTTTTGGACTAAAACAGTTGAAAAAAAGTAACGTAAATGTTATGTTCCAAGTGAGAAATACTAGATTATAACTATAATATGATTTTGATTAGATAAAGACACAATATTACTTTTATTTTTTTAATAAAAAAGGTGCATCACTCACCTATATTATATAAACATTTAAATATAGGGGTTATAGTTTGTTTTGTTTCACCACTAACGTTATTTTATTTCTATTTAGGTTTCAATCTGACAACAGTAACTGATTATTAATTATTACGTTAACATTGAATATTCCGAAATGTAGTTCATTTCACTGTTTGCTATAATATCTGACGTTGTTTATACAACTATCTAATAGCGTTTACTTTATAAACAAAACAGAAAAAAATACTGCTGTGAAGTGAACACTTGAACAGATTCGTTTAAAATAGATCATAGTTGTTATTATTTCACTACTTATTATATGATCATTGTTTACCTTAATGTTAATTGTGTAATGGTTTAAGTCGAATTTAACTATCAGAGTATGAGACTCCTCAGCAGTGTGCATCCACGGTCCCGCCTCCCTCGAGATTCGAATCCAGGACGTATCAGTCTCGCGCCAGGCCCTTAAACAACTAGACCATTGAGCCGGCATCCAGTGGTGTTAATGTCTAACTTCCAGGTTTTTCATTGTGGTCTAGTTTCAATTGAATCACGATCTAAACCATTGAAATTACTATAATATCCACAAAACACCTGTTAATAATCATCTGCTCACTAGTGACTCACTTCAAGAGATACTCCTGGAGTTTTAGTGAGAAGCCGTGACCAGTGGAGTTCAACCAGGTCTGTTGTGAGATATCAACTCACTGAAGACAATGGTGGACAGTGGCGCAGTTTTTTGGATTGGTTGAAGTTAGACATTAACACCGTTGGATGCCGGGTAAGTGGTCTAATGGTTAAGCGCTAGCGCGCGAGACTGATAGGTCATAGGTTCAAATCTCGTAGGGGGCGGGATCGTGGATGCGCACTGCCGAGGAGTACCATACTAGGACGAAACGGCTGTCCGGTACCTCGAGGTTTTTCATGGTTGTCTAGCTTCAATAGACTCATGATTTCAACCAGTGAAATTTCTAAAATCTCCACAAAACCCCTTCTTTTAACTATCATAGTTAATACTGAACTTTGAATGGCTAGAAGACATAATCAAATCCACTAAAATTTAGATAGACAACTTGAATAAATAAATGAAACCAAGAATATAACAAAATTCTGATGTAGCTCAAGCACATCAGTTAGTTCTCAAAAGTTAATTAACTAAAATAATATATAATGAGGTAACCCGATTTTTATAAAATAGATGGTATTGGTTGCTCAAAGTATGAACTTGCCAAATGTATATTTGAGCACCATTACGAAAGTGGAATGCAAAGTATTCTTGAACACATTGTAAATTGTAGCTACATCGAGACAATGGAAATATCTTACAACACTAAATAAAAATAACTTGCTCAATAAAGATCTGTGTTATCAATTCATTCAGTTTCTACAGATTATATATTTACATTTAATAATTTTTTTTAACTTTGAAGTCTTTTTCCCCGGTGCTAAACGGAAATCCTTAGAATATGTTAAAATGTTTATTTAGCAATTGGTTTAGCCTTTTAGGGTGAATGGTGAAATTACTATTAAATAGTTGTAGGCATTAGTCCTTGTTTTTATATATTTCGAAAAGACATTGTAGCTAAAATGAAACTATTATCATTTTTATCATCAATTTATCTAACTTCAAACATCACTGAATGTGTTTAAATTCACTGTGAAAGAATAAAACTTGATTATTGGCGACTTTTTAGCATTTTTTACGCCTGTCGCCTTCAATAGAGCATAGGCCGCCAACCAGCATTCTCCAAACCACTCTGTCCTGAGTGAGGGCTTATATTGTGACGCAGTTGGATGCTTTCCTTAATGTGTCCTATCCACTTCCAGCGCTACTTCCTGATATCTTTCTCTGCTGGGGTCTGGTTTGAAATTTTTGGCCTAAAATGAAAAACAGAAAAGCTTCTGTTTTGTTCATTGTGACATTAATAATACAATATAGGCGAAGAAATTTTAGTTCCTCACACATAGTTCTACACTGATATATAGTTTTTTTGAATTTGGTGCAAAATTGTCAAACACATGGTGACTAATTAAAATAAGGTGACATTTCACAATTATTTATTTAAATATTAGGTAGTAAGATTATTGAACACCTTAAGTGGAATTAAAATGCTAGCGAAATGGTAAAGTTTGGATAGTTTATAAAAATAAAATTTTCAAAAAATGTAATAATCTCTAAATAGAAGGCTACTGTAAGTTGAGAGCGTGTAAAAACTTCCTCGGTAGAATAAGGTAAGATTTACTAATAAATAGTTCTATGACTTCGGCTCTATGTAAAAACCGGATTACGTAACCATAGGGTAAGCTTATCAGGATTCTACAGATAACTTCAAAGCTTACGGTTTGTAAACTTGATGACTAGTATTAACCAGGTGAGCTAAGACAGAGACACTTATTGTTTTCTTTTCTCCTCAGGCCAACTATGAGAGTGGTATAATATTTTTAATGCTTTTGAAACATTCGTTTAAATCCTCTTTTTCGTGTTGGTGAGCATTTCGTCTTATAATGAAAATGCTAAAACAAATCTAATTTTTGGTCTAAAAGATATATCCCCTATTTTATATCTAACGTTTTTGATGTAGACCAATGTATGCAACCTGGTTTATTCTTTTATACGTTATTAGTATTTCAATAGTTTATCCGCCATACAAATCTTTCCAGTCATTGCACTATGTATAAACCATGAACTTGTTATTTTTAAACACTAAAGCTGGATTGTTTGCTCCTACCATTCAAATGCTAATCATATGTCTGTGTTATTCAGGTCGTGCATTTATGTTATCTATTGTTTTCAGAAATCAACGAATTTTCTGTTAGACACAAGTACAATCTTAGAAAATTTTATTTTACAGACTTATTTTCTTCACTAGTGACACCGATATTTCCCAGCACATAAACATTTATCTTAAGAAATGTTATTGAAATCAACTGATGTAAAGTCACATTGCACGATTCATGGACAAATCAGACAAATGTTTAAGAGGATTAATGATGGAATTACTAACATTTAAATTTACAAAAGAAGCAGTATGAACTTAAGTAATAAGCTTTCTAAGCAAATGTGGATAGTGGCTAGCAGTGGAATCTGGGACGCGCTTTTCGTCCTATTTGGGACTCGTCAGTTGAATTTACCTGCATCCCAGAGTTGATGTTCACTTCGGGACTCGAGCCCAGTACCGTTCGCTTGAAATGCACGTTTTGGATTCCACTGTTAGCCATTACCCACCTTTGCTTAAAAAGCTTGCGACTTAAGGCCGTATCAAGAAAATCCGCACAGGATGCACATATGCCAACATGAGACTGATCAGTTGCAGTCTCAAATAACAATGGGAAGATACAATTAAAAAATCATCAATTGAATTTGAAGCAGTATGAAAGTTATTGTTTTATCACAATTGACACAATCTGATTCTAGGTTGTAACTATGCATCTTGTAATATTAATAAGATTCATCAAAAACAATAACTAATAGACAACAAATTACAAGCTAACAAATGATACAATTATTCAATAACTAATTGAAACTATCTGTAAATGACCTACGAATGATGGCCATCTACATAACTTTTACAAAAAAGCTTCTACCGACTACAGTCATTTACAGAACTAGACGAAAATATTATCCGAGCATACATTTAGATTATTCGAAACACTAAAGCCCTGTTACAAGAATGATTAACGAAGGTAAGTTATTTACTCATCTTTCACAAAAGACGGCAATAAATCCTTAAAATTAACGGACATCATAGAACAAATCAACCTCCATAATCATTTTTGTTTGATCAACAAAATTGGATTGAATCCTTGTTATAAATAATGTACTAAATAAATCAAAGAATCTTTATTTGTTTGATATACGGTCAAACAATCGACAGACTTTTGAACAGTCAACAAGAAAATCAATAAACAGATTTATAATTACCTATTCAACTAAAAAAACAATGAATTTTAATCTACGTACAAGTGTTAATAGTTCATCTAACGTTGAGTAGAATTGAATAATCTCTCAGCATGAATATCTGGTATCCTCTAGTTAAATAAATAAAAGTATTTTTTGTTCATTCTCTAAGTTGATTTTGATAATATCAAAGTCGATAATTAAAATTTTCCAATTAAATTATCTAACTCAAACGAAGAAAGAAGTTTTGATGGAGTTTTGTTCTCTGAGCTGGATGGTTTGGTCGTGGAGCTTTCATCATTCTTCTGAACGACATCATTAGCACAAACTTCAAATAGAAGACAGAAGAAAAACTCAACAAGTAAATACATCCAAGAATTCATTAAGGAAATGATGTGTATTCAAGCATCGTTTCTTGTTTTAAAAAGTTTCATTGTGACAATGAATGTCAGATAACACTGGAAACATCACTAGGATTATGATAAATTATACAAAAATAATCCAAATGAATCTAATGTAAGAATTATGTTGATGTAAAGTTTTAAGCTTTATTTATCAACATGTTTCTACTCCACACTAATCACTTGTAATGTATCAAGTTGTATCTAATCTCTTTTTTTTTAAAAAAAGCAACACTTGATTAACAATCTATGTACAAAATCACTAAACTACTACTTACGGCTATAAAAATATGAGACATAGTTTAATACATATTTCTATGTGTTTAAAGAAGCTCTGAATACTGTATGAAGAATATGAGTACAATTAAATAAGATGACGGAAATAATATTATCGATCAAACAAGCTGATCAAAAAAAGAAGATACAAACAATGTATTCACATTGTTTAAATACGTTAAGAAAAACTTGAGAAATTTAAAACAATAAAAATGTTCTAAACTATAAAAAGAGATAAGAAACTGTTAGGAAGATTATTAAAAGCTAAAGCAACATTAATATTTTTACATGATAATTTGTATAGTAAACATCTAAAACTAATTTAGTACTCGCTATGTTCAGATCCATTTTCTATTCAATAATATATATATATATATATATATATATATATATATTGTCTAAGTACTTCCATATTCTAATAATTTAACTCCCCTCTAACAAAACATTACACCATACTTAATCTTCACCTGAGTTCTTAGTAATTCGATTACCTATAAAGTTTGGACTTTTCCGTATAGCGCGTGAGTATACTGAGCTGGTAACAACCACAAATAATAAATTAAAACATTTTTAATTACCAGAATATAATGTGAAATTCTCAAATTTGAAAATTAGACAGTTTCTGAATGTTACGGAAATCTCTGCTTAATTAATACTGTCTACAGTTCCCTATTCATGATAGTATTTTACGAGAACTACCAAGTTTATAATATTTGAAAAGGTTTGTATTGACCGGCTATTATTATTCAAATAGGAATAAATACATGTCCTATATCTCACCGATTGTTAATCAGCATTCGAAATCTCACCAAAAATTCTTCTATTGTTTCAATAATTGGTAAATGTTTGTTTGTTTGTTTAGATCGATGATCCTTAGTCTTAATTTTCGTTGTTACAGTTAGATTGTCAACATTTTTCATAGACAAAATATGTACTTGTTTCACGATAATTAATTGATATTCACATGAACATTAAAAAAAATTAAAATTTGCTTTGTTACCATATTTGTTTAAAAAAAAATTAATTTTTGATAAATTATCCGGTTAAAACAACATGATGTTTTTTGTTTCATTAAAAATTTATCACAACAATCAAAGATTCCACAATCGACATATATTAATCACCTTAGCAATATAAAGAGTGAGTATCTTTCGTTAGATGCAGATAATTAAAATAATATGGATACAGTTTTAGCAGTGATGTTATGTAAATGTACGTGTTATAAATATTGATTGTATCATGTTATTTTGAAGAACGGGATAAAAGGGTATTTAAATTTACTATCACATCAATCGCGACATGGTTCTCTATCGACTAAATTTAATTGTTGAACAAATGAATACACTGGTCGGAATATCGAATTAAATAAACTAGTATTCACAGGAAAACTTGATTGGTAGAACTTAATCATCACTAAAACACAAGATCAATATGATATTGATCATCATTCAGTGATCAATGAATTATACTTTAGATATTTTCATTGGATTATTCAAATGGAGAATGGTTTCTGTTAATTTATTAAATGTTATTAAAAATACTTGTCATATTTACACTGCAACTATGTTTTTATACACTGTTGAATCCAGTAATTATTATCATCATCAATGTTATTGTTATTCAATTAGGAAGATTCACGCATTTAAATGATGTGTGATATATACCTAGCATAAGATAAATAAATAATAAATAAAAGAAAAAAAATAATGTTGTCGGCAAAGATGGATGATGGCTAGTGGTGCAATCCAGGACGCACGTTTCATTCTATTGGGGACTCATTAGCCGGATGTAACTGAATCTCAGAGTTGATGTTCATTCTGTGATTCTAACCAAGTACCGCTTGCTTCAAATGATATCACGTTATCTACTTAACTACTGAGTCCTAATAGTCACTTGCTTGTGCGATATTGATAGTATGTACATATGTCGATAAGACACTGATCAATTGCAGTACTAAACATCAATGGAAAGACTCAAACAACCAATACAAAAAAGAATTAAAAATAACATTATCGAAAAGTAACTAAATGAACATAAAATAAAATCTAGCAAATATATTCATAAAATGCTGATTTATATTAGAATAAGAAATATATCCAAAAAAGTACTTATTATTTGTCAAAGTATAATACTGAAAATCGGTTAATTGTAGAAAGTTCAAGTTTCTCAGTTCTATAAATTACATATACTTTAAGTATGTCACTAAACAATGATTGATAAATTATTTTGACTTATCGACTCCATTATAAGCAAAGATGGATAGTGGCCAGCAGTGGAATCCAGGACGCGCGTTTCGTCCTATTTGGGACTCGTCAGCTGCATGTACCTGCATCTCAGAGTTGATGATCACTCCGGGACTCGAACCCAGCACCGTCCGCTTCAAACGCCATCGCGTTATCCACTTAGCTACTGAGTCCTCATAGCCACTTGCTTGTGCAATGGGGTGAAGTTTAATTCACTTGATATTGTTTTATTTGAATCTTCCCATTGATGTTTAGGACTGCAATTGATCAGTCTCTTATTGGCATATGTGCATACTGTGCGTATGCCTCGATATCAACTCTGAGATGCAGGTACATCCAGCTGACGAGTCCCAAATAGGACGAAACGCGCGTCCTGGATTCCACTGCTGGCCACTATTCATCTTTGCTTATAATGCTTGTAAATTAAGGCAATATCGAGGCATACGCACAGTATGCACATATGCCAATAAGAGACTGATCAATTGCAGTCCTAAACATCAATGGGAAGATTCAAATAAAACAATATCAAGTGAATTATCGACTCCATGTTTTTTAATCCCATTATCAGAAAGGATAATAAACTCTTGAACGAATGTCGTTTCCATATGTGGACGATGGTTCAATATCGTCAATTGGTTGAAGTTGGACATCAACACCGTTAGATGCTTGCTCAGTATTCTGGAAGTTAGTCGTTCGCACGCGAGACCGATTGATCCTGGGTTCGAATCTCGCGAGGCGGGATCGTGAATGCGCACTACTAAGGAGTCCCATAGAATGACGAAACAGCCGTCCAGTGCTTCCAGGTTTTCTATGATGGTCTAGCTTCAACTGAATCGTGAACTCGACCATTATATATATATATATATATATATATATATATATATATATATATGTTAGACGCCATATGTGTGTATCATATGATTAATGGTTATCAATGAAGTTTTCGAAATTTCATTAAATCTACAAAGCAGTTTGATTTAATAAACGAATTTTTTGTTAAAGTTAGGTATTTTGACTAAACCTACAGAAGTAAAACTAATAAAACGTTTTTAAAATAACTTTGAATTAACGATTTTGCATTCATCTTCTAAATATTGGGAATTAGATTCATTCGGTTTTGTTAACTTGAATCTTCCCATCAGCGTTTGGGACTGCAATTGATCAGTATCTTATCGGCATATGTGCATGCTATCAGTATTGCACAAGCAAGTGACTATTAAGACTCAATAGTTATGTGGATGACGTGATAGCATTTAAGGCGAACGGTGCTGAGTCCGAGTCCTATAGGGAACATCAACTCTGAGATGCAGTTACATCCAGCTGACGAGTCCCCAATAGGACAAAACTTACCTCCTCGATTGCATCACTAGCCATCATCCATCTTCTTTCTCATTTCTAGAATACACTAATTATTTATTGTGTATGTAATAAGCGATCATTAGATTATAAAAATCACTTAAATAAATGGATTGATCATTCTTTTTCTGGAAATTTTTTTTTCACTAATTGTAAATTTATTTCTTAGCACAAAAATCAATCGAATGGAATAAATGTCCACAGTTGTTTTTTTCTTTTCTTTTCTTTTTTTGATTATCTTAAGTGAACTAAGAAATTTACCCGTTGAACTTCATTGATAAAAGAATATCCTTTTCTATAGTATTCATTTCATTAACTTATTCTATTCACTTCACGTAATTATTTTTCTATCATTTTGATCCAAATAAGAAGGATAATAATCATTAAAAAACAAAAACGAATTCATCATAATAAACAATTTTTTTGTTTCCAGTAGATGTAACATTCCGTTCATCAACTTCCAGTTCAAGTAGTTCTTTTGTTTTCTCTTTTATACTTTATTTATAATATTTATGAATAAGAAGAAAATAATCCTGTTTTATTCATGTCTCTTTTATTCTTCTACAATAAGAAAATGTTGTTTAATAGTAGTACAATATGATTCTTTCTTTGATGCAATTCTTATGGATAATCGAAAAAGATACTGTATAAAATTGAAATATTATTTCGATCGTGAAAGGAAGTTTGATTATGTTTTATTTTTTTATTGTGTTCGATTAATTCACAATAGTTTGATTTCTTTTTAAAATTCTTATTTTAAATATTCAAAGTTTTTAAGTTAAACATTAACACCATCGGTTTAGTGGTCTAGAAGTTAAACGTTTGCACACGAGATCGTTAGGACCTGGATTAGAATCCCGTCCCATACACTAGAACGAAACAGTTGTCCAGTGCTCTCGGGTTCTACATGGTGGTCTAGTTGCAATTGACTCATGAATTTAACTGTTATAGTTACTACAATGTCCACGAATCCCCATTTTGTTAATTTAAAAAATTACAAATTTAATAATGAATCAGTTTGGTGTTTTTCAGATTGGCATATTTAAATCTAAGCGATGTTTCATTTGTTATACTGAAAAATTTTGATGGATTTTTAAGCCGGAAAAGGTTTTTTTTTTCTAAAACAGAATCACCTATAGTTTCATTTGTTTCACAACCTGCCTGTACAGTTTATGTGAAATTTTCTTAATTCATTCCATAACAGTTAGAATTTTATGGTAAGATAAACATTTCAGTTTCTTAATTCATTCGTTTATTTTATTAAGTTTAGTAATTTGGAAACTTACAGATGTTCAGAGATAACATTTAGAATTACCTTCAATAGAACTTCAAATTACTAGTGTAGGTTAATGTAGACCACTCAGTTTTTCATATAGTGGTTGCTGTGTAGCAGAGATGATTTATGGACGATCCAATTAGATCTAGAATAACATGTTATTAGCTTGTATAAATAGTGTTTTGGCATTGAAGCTGATAACATTTCGTGATTAAAACCATAAATCTAATTGAGAACTCTAACCATCAACTGTTAATCATAATCCCTATTCTTTACACTACTTCATAACCCTCATTTGGACCTAGTAAGTAGGTGGACATTCTCAAGGTCACTTTAGCGTCGACCAAAAGTCATCCATAAACTAAAGTCTTACCGAATAGTTAATTTAAATGAAATCTAGTACACAAACATCGTAACAACGCTTCTTTCTATCTTCTAAGTAGTCTTGATTTATTATAAAATTTTCTAGTCAATTTTGCTGAACTAAATATAGAGCAAAACCTCTAAGGATGAACAAATAATTTCAACATTTTACACATCAAAGTACATCCAACAGTTTGAATTTTTCTTTGTCTTTTGAAATCGTGAAGCTTGGACAAATTGTGTAGTTCTTGTTTAAATTAGAATTACTATTACTAAAATCTTACTATATATAAAAAGATATTTCATTAGCTACTGAGCAATCAGATTTTGTCTATATTATTCAAGCAAAGTATTGTAACAATAAAAATTTCAGTGATGAATGAAGTAACAGACCATTACAACTACAAACTAATAACATTGAAAATGATTCAATCGGCATTTTCATGTTCAACATTTATTACATTTTGTTTTAATTATATGATGTCCTTCATATACACTTTTTCACTTCATTGTCTACTTGCTTAACTTATTGGTGGTCATTATATAATAAAAATAATATTTATTACTCGTATATTATTATTATCATTGTATTACTGTTCTACATAACAGACTAATATGTCTCACGATATTTAATGGTTTTTTTTAAAAAAAGGGAACCAATTCGAAACCGTTGTTTCATAATCCTTTTTTTCTTGTTTCAGTACCTTGAATTGAATATAAATAAACATTTACATATGATGATTGTTTGTTTAATGCTTTTTTCGTTATTTTATGTTGCTTTTTATGAGAAATTCTATAGTCATCTACGTATATAAATGATTTTGGATTGTGGATGTGCACTTCTGAGAAGTCTTATACTAGAACAAAACGGCCGTTCAGTGATTTCAGGTTTTCCATGGTGGTCTAGCTTCCAGTGACTCATGATTTTAACTATTGGATTTTGTATAAATAAGATGAGAATAAAAAGAGTTCAGAATACTTATATATTCGAAAAGAAATATTATTATCACAGATAAATGTGGAAATAAACATGTTTTTTTTCTGTACAATAATTCTTAAATAACAATATAATGAAACCTAACTCTACTGGCAACTGAATAAGTAACAATATACAGAGTTTATAGAGATTGTCCAATGAAATCGAGATCACTAGTTAGTGTCAGGTGTGAGTCAGGTACCCACTAAACACAGTTCAGTATTTAAAACTGATTTAACTTAGCTATATGAAACACGGGATACCGGTTCAGCTTGATAAGTTTTATGGGTTCATCGTGAAACCTGAACGTTTTAGGTTCCATGTTCTTCAGGGTTATGGATTTTTGCTCCTGAGCAGTCCCATACTAAGATGAGATGATGCTCTGAATTCTCCCTAGTTTTTCAAAATTTGTCGAGCTAAGATCGTGATTTTATTTCAATTACTTATTAATTATTGAAATTACCTGACATCTTATTTATTTCCAATAGGTAAGTATTAATCTCTTGTAACAACTGTATTAATGTCATAGTACAAATGGAATTAACATGCTGAAAAGGATGAATAATTTAAATTTTAAAAAATCATATTTTGTAATCTACCATGTTCTACGTTTGAAATCATAAAGAAACTTTACCAAAAAATACATTAAGTGATAACGAAGAAAGTAATTTTTTTAGCAGTGTGTTTATACCCATAGAGCGTTTGTCTAAGCTGTTACAATAAGTTTCATTTACATCAAATAAACTGGCACATGAACTACTCAATGAGAACTAGTAAGAAGCATTCAGTTATTCTATTGCTTTTGAATCCAAACTCAGTAACTGAAACCAAATATAAACTGTTTTATGATACAGATATGAAATGGAAAGCAACTTTCATGTTGTTATTATAAAATAATCGTCACTACCAAAATGTTATTTTTTTATAAAATTAAGATAATGTTTAGAGTAAGAATGAATTAAATTTGGCTAAAATTTCTGTAAAATATTTTCTTCTTTTAAGTCCAAAAGAATTGCTTAAAGTAAAGAAGCACATAGTAATTACTAAATTTTACGGATTTTTGAGGTCCCTTTACTCAATATTAGTAGCTAGGTAACAAAATGAATTTCAGAACTAGTTATCCTTAAACATCCCTTCCCATTAAGCATCTAAAACTTCAACCAAATAACTATTCAAAATCACTGATGTATGTTCGCACAAAAAATCGCCACATTTTCTGACGTAATAATATAAGTATGGCCGTAATTATGATCAGTTTCCCACAAATTACTGTACTTTTTATTTTAATTTTAACTTCCGGATTCTTGTTTCTTCAAAATTTTTATCTTGTCAACTTATAAGATGAATTCCATTGAATAAACGATTAGTTTTGAAAAAAGACAATATACTGTGAAGTTAGATTGTATGCAAATATAGAGATTAGTTTTAGACACATGAAATTCTATTAAAATCTTTAGAAGACGACTTTTTTAAGTGAGAAACCCTGATAAGTCTTGTTACGCAGTACTTATAAACACGTGAATGGAATCACGCTTCATGACCTGACTTCACATATACTTAAAAGCTCATCTATCTACAGTATAATCTTTACTCAAAACTGTTTATCAATTTTAATGAATTGGGTTTAAGGAAAGTTGGCTGAGGGATGTATGTTAAGCACAATATTTTTCAATCCGTCAATTCAAACCTAATCTCAGTATTGAGAAGTGACATGTATAGTCGTATATTTTATCATGATTCTAACTCTCATTCTAATTTTACGAGTTTTTTCACTATCGGTTTATCTTTTCTTTATATTCTTCAAGTGGATAATAATGTTTCACATCACTGATTTACATATTATTTTCGTTTCACCAACTTTTTATTACATTTTGACTAATATATTTTTTTATGTTCAATAGTTAAAATACATGATTAACTGAGATGGTGGAAAAGATTTGTAGCTCAGGTGGATGATTTAGATGAAGTTTTGTTATCTGAGCTGAATAGTTTAGTCATGGGGCTTTCATTGTTCTACTGAACAATATCATTAGCACAAACTTTAGGCAGACGTCTGCCAAACTATATAGCTCAGGAAACAAAACTATACCTAAATATTTACTTTGTTATTGAAGCAATAGCTTTGTATTCTATTATAGAAAAACTTGTGTAAAGTAGCTTCAATGAATTGTCCTTCTGCTTCCTTAACTGACATTTGAACTCTCAATAAAGTATTATTTGACAATATTATAGAAGCCCTACATAATTTAACAGTTGATTACCTAAGATATAAGCATCAGGCTATTTAGATTTAAACAAAAGACTGAAGTGGTTGTTGTTAATAAATACGTATAGCTCTCAATAAGATGTACACAGTTAATTTAAATCCCTATCAAGGCTATTGGAATTTTTTCCACAAACATTTCACAAGTATTATCTTTTAAACGTTTGTTAGAAAGATCAAAAAGAAATTGAGCAGACTGTTTTGTGTATTTAAGGATTAATAAGTTGTTGAATAGTAATACAACTATTGTAACTTTTAGATATTCAGTAACATTTTAATATATCCATCAAATTAATTCCCAATTTCTTTATTCGAAATAGATCAGACACAAATATGTTCCATATGTTAAAAATCAATCTCATTAATGTTAGTGTCACTATTAATGGGAAAATAGTGAATCGAAATCAGTTCTTATAAGCACAGATGGATGGTGGCTAGCAGTGGAATTCAGTTACATCTAGGTACATCCATTTGACGAGTTCCAGATAGGATGAAACGCGCTTCAGTGAATTCCACTACTAGCTACCATCCATCACGGCTTATGTGGTGTGGGTTACTTATATCCACATAAGTAATATATAATGGTGGCCAGATTTAGAATATATTTCAGTAGAAGATCGAGAAGGAAAGAACGGGAACGAACCCAATTGGTATGAAAATGCAGGAACAATGAAATCTAAGACGATAGATCGATATTTGCCAAAGGAACATTGAAGTTTGATATGATGGATTGATATTTTGCAAATTAACTATTTATTATACGATTCCCAGACTTTAATGAGATGCTCTGCGATTTTGTGCTCAAATACATTCGATTATTCTCACTCGTGTTTTATTCACTACACATATAGTGCTTACGATTTAAGGCTATATTGATGCCATCCTAAAAGGATGCACATATTACCAATATACAATCCTAAACATCACTAGAAAAAAAATCAAACCAACCAATAGAAAAATGTATTGAAAAATCAGTTTTATTTGTATTTTATTATTTCTTTCTTTTGAATATTCTTTATGTGCATAAATAACAAATCATTCTCTTTCGGTTAACTAGATAACCAGAATATGATTATTGTTTACATCATTATTATGAATATTGTTCATAGTTATTAATATTTGTCCATAAATAATATTGAGTAAATTATTTATATTAAATTACTAGAAATAACCGGTTAACTATGTGTATCTGATTATGTTTATAAATAACAATTACATGAATCAAATAATAATAATAATAATGATAAGTATACAGTTATAGAATAAGTAATTTCAAGTGATAGATGCTGTATAGTCTATGAAAGTGTATATTCAGTTAGAAGGAATTATATTGGAAGCTATTCAATACAACTGATATAAATTCATATGAATTATTTATGTTGTCTGATTTCATAGACAATAATAAAATAAGCATTTTATTTATTTTTATTTTTTTATTTTTATTTTATTTTTTTATTTTTTGGAATGACATAGTTTTTCTCTATTACAATAAAATAATATAAATTTAAACAAATAGAATTCTAGTACTTATAAAGTCTGCTACATAACTTTCGTAACTATTAGATGAATACTTAATATAGTCGCTATAAAGTTAAGTACCAGAATACAGATTGTTGATATGGGGGAAATATTATCAAATCAATGTTGCATGATTCTGTTTGAAGTATAATTTAGAGTAAAACACTGTTCACCAGATTTGTTTTTATAAGCCTATTATCTTCTCATATGTATCTATGGTCGTTTGCGTTGAATGATTGTATAATAGAGAATGATCCGCTTCAATAATTGATATCGGATAATAAGTTATTTTAAATCTGAAGAAAAATGAATTGTTGTTAAATTTAAGTTCTAGAGTTTTTAAGAATATTGAACTGTAAACTCACAATGTTCTCAACTGAATACCATAAGATCTTGAGGTTAGTAAAATACGATTGAAACTTTTTTCACAAACGTCTTACGTTGAAACCATAATTCATATCAGAAGGGATTTTGTGGATATCCAATGGTTGAGATTGAGTCAATTTAACCTAGACCGATAGGTCCTGGATTCGAATCTCGCGAGGCGGGATGGTGGATGCACACTTCTGAGGAGTCCAATAATAGGACGAAACGGCCTTCCAGTACTTCCAGGTTTTCCACGGTGGTGTAGCTTCAATTAACCCATGATCTCAACCTTTGAAATTACTATAATATCTACAAAAACCCTTCCGATATGAATTAACATATGCTCACTAGTGACTGGCTTCAAGAGTTATAGTGATAAACAGTGATTAATGGAGTTCAACCAGGTCTATTATGAGATAGTAACTCACTGAAGACAATGGTGGATGTGTCGTTCAATTTCGTGGATTGTTTTAAGTTACACAATAACACCGTCAAATGCCGGCTCAGTGGTTTAATGGATAAGCACTCACGCGCGAGACTGATAGGTGCTGGGTTCGAATATCGTGAGGTGGGATCGTGGACGCACACTTCTGAAGAGTCCCATAGAAGGGCCAAACGGCCGTCCAGTACTCCCAGGTTTTCCTTGGTGATCTAGTTTCAATTAACCCATGATCTCAACCATTGAAACCATAATTGTTTGGAAACAAAAATAAAATAAATAACTTTGTCTGATTTTACAGATTTAAAAGTTGAAACATTTTCTTCAATTAACAGTAATTATTTATGATTATCTTTGACAGGCATGTATTTGCAAAAACGAATGTGAAATATGTAGAAATTGAACGGTTCATCTCTGATTACTTTGTTGGATTTATGTAGTAACAAAAGGTTAAGATGAATGTTCATACATTACTATTGTTAACATTCTCAACTGGTCACAATGAATGGAGATTTGTAGGTGCTTTAATATTAGAATATAACATTTTGATATACTTCTGTCATCTTAAATAGATAAGTATAATTTATTATTAAGAATTAATATCGAAGATTTCGAATGATCTTACTTTATTGTTGCACTATTCAATAATTCAGTAATTTATTGCAAACGCGAGATAGAAGAATGTGCCGCTCTTCTTGTTTGTTTGTTTTCTTTCTTGTTCAACAGCACTTCTTGAAATAGTTAACTAATCATTAAACAACTGTTTGAATTTATTGATATGACCTAGACTAACAAAACATAACGTTAAGTTTTAAATAGTCCTCCTTGAATATGTAAATCATTGATTTATTCAAAATTCAAAACATTTTTGAACTAATTTCAAAGTTGTAAAATTACTTGTTTTCATTTATTATACAAATTGATTAACTATTGAATCGTTTGAAAAGTTTGAATTATATCTGAGTGACGGAAAGTTAAGAAATGTGTGGTTTTTTCCCTCCTTTTTCAAATTACAAACACATAATGTGGCATTATATTGTAGTGGCATTGCTTCGTTAATCAATCACAGTGACAATTGTTATTATATAATTCCTAAACGGTGTTTAAAATCAAAAGGCAATAAGGAGCGTCGACTATAGTTTGTTAGCGGATCACACAGATAACAAAGCTACAAGCACATCGAGAGAATTCGAAGCAGACAGGCAAGCATATACAGATGCGAATTTATAGTCAAATCGCATAAGGGCAAAGCAAGGCAAGGCAAAGGTTCATAATAGGATTCGAGTATATATACATAAGGAAGAGAATGATTTATCGAGAGATATTTAGGCTACCAACATTTTAACTAGAGTCTGTCAAGCGATCAAGCTTACACGTTTATACAGACAAGATAGTGGTCATAATAATACAAAGAAATAGATAAGTTGTTATAGTTCGAGTAACATTTTCTATTAGATAATTCAATAAAAGGGCTTAACCAAATCTAACCATTATCGAAATTGATTGTAGCAGATTTGTTATAACATAAATGATAGTGAAAGAAATTTTGTAACTGAAATTACCATAGTTACCAAATTACGCAATAAATCATATATATAAGCTTGAATTAGAATTCTGTAATTGAAATCCACTATTTCTTAGAACGGTTTTAATGTCTCATAATATTGAATTTACATCGAAATGGGCAATGATATGCATACGTATTTTTAAAAAATATGTAGCATAATTGATATACAGCAAGTTAACTGAATATGTCAACTACTGATTTATTCAAATTAAGTTTTCTATTTCCTTACTTTTTTTTAGTATTTTAGTATTGAATGTTTTTAGTTGATTACAATTAATTGGTCTTGAGTTACTTCTTTAAGAAACTATCTAAATCTTTTTGAATTGATCGAAAGTGGTTCATGTTTAGTTCCAGTGAAAATATTCACTAACCACATAATAAAGTATGATCTAAACTGAGGTAGTTCTGCGTTTTTACCAACTTTAAAGTTGACCAGCTGTGAAGAAATCAGTCATCGTGTTTCATTTTCATTTGGGTAAACTTGAAACCACTTGAAAGTATTAAACAGTTGTGATTGAATATAAGTATTACAAGTTTATAAGATAACCTTTGACTCTAAATGATGAAAATCAGAAGCAATACTCTCTTTGTTATAAAAGTTTTATTATTTCGTAATTAGTCTTTGAAAGCTTTTTATTCTTTCAATTATAACAAAATATTAACTTTATATCCGATAGATGTGAGGTCACTATTGAAGAACTATAAGTGATGGACGGTTACTTTATTTTAGTATGGCACTCCTCAGCAGTGCACATCAATGATTCCGCAAGCCAATACATCTTGGTTTTCAGTGCTGATCTAACATTGATCGGTTCATGATTTCAATGAGATTCAACAAAACCCACATCCCTGTACTGTTTTCTGAATGTGATGTTAAGTATTTCACATTCCACTACTCAAATTCTCAAAACACTATTTATTCAACCACTTACAATGCTACAACTAAACTCAGTATTTTTTAATTTACCTTAGTAATGTAACTTGGTAAGGGCCAAAATTAGGTATGTGTTAATAATGATACACGGACATTTCTAGATTGGAAAGATTGTGAGTGTCTGAAAGACTCATTTTACTTCTGTTGAATTCATATCAAATTTATGTTGATTTATAGCCTAACAACTGAGGAATGATTTTAAAACTATGGTGTATAATATGTTTCAGATGATTGTTGTAACTGAATCCGTTACACATTCTTGGCGGAGATTTAGAACGACTGAAAGAATTTGGTTGGTTTATTGGAAATGTATATTTTTATGACTGATGGCTGTTTTAATATATCTTTGATGTTTTAAAATGAGTTTTATTTAGTTATGAGATAATTTCACGTACTAGAATGACAATGATCCAACAGGCACGAACTTTCATTCTTTAGTTGGTTTATTTTCTGTCTCATATCTGAATTCCACATTCATATGAAGCTAACACTACGAAGATACTTCTGACATGTTTGTCATATGTTTGTTTTATATATTTTTGTTACCGATGTGCTTCTCAATATTCTGGAACATATGGAACTTGATAATATCCACATTACTAAACACCCCAATTATTTATGGAAGTCAGTTACAAAGCTGTAATGAAAATTCCAGTTAATTACAATAACTAGAACTTTTACCTCATAATTTCTTCTTTATAACTGACGAAACGTAGGGAAACTAATCAATTGAATATTGACGATAAGCCTTGTAAATAATAATAAACGTATTCCAAGAGTAATAATTGTACTTAAAACCTTTCGTAGTCAAACGTAATTGTCTCTGTGATCTTTATTCACAAATATTTGTATTATTATTACTATAACTATCGGTTAAACATCATTATAAATCTCCCCAATACATGATTCATTTACTTCGCATTCATCCCACCTTATTATGTCTTACTATTTTTTCACACAATGTAGTTTTCCACAACTCTACGGATCATTGTGGAACAATCAATTGAATGGAATTCATCACTCTACATCAACTTCATTGAATACGAGAAAGCATTTGATAGCGTGGACAGGACAACACTATAGAGGCTTCCTCGACACTACGGCGTACCTGAGAAGATAGTCAGTATCATACGAAATTCCTATGATGAATTAAACTGCAAAATCGTTCATGGAGGACAGTTAACAAAGTCGTTCAAAGTAAAGACCGGTGTCAGGTAAGGTTGCTTACTCTCACCCTTTCTCTTTCTCCTGGTGATCGACTGGATCATGAAGACGTCAACATCTGAAGGGAAGCACGGGATACAGTGGACATCTAGGATGCAATTGGATGATTTAGACTTCGGAGATGATCTGGCTCTTCTATCGCAAACGCAACAACAAATGCAGGAGAAGACAACCAGTGTAGCTGCAGCCTCAGCAGCAATAGGTCTCAATATACACAAAGGGAAAAGCAAGATTCTTCGATACAACACAGCATGTACCAATCCAATCACAATTGACGGAGAAGCTTTGGAAGATGTAAAAACCTTTACATATTTGGGCAGTATCATCGATGAACACGGTGGATCTGATGCAGATGTGAGCAGCACATTTACAACTGAAGAACATCTGGAACTCAAAGTAATTGTCAACCAACACCAAAGTCAGAATTTTTAATACAAATGTTAAGACAGTTCTACTGTATGGGGCGGAAACCTGGAAAACTACGAAATCCATCATCCAAAAGATACAGGTGTTTATTAACAGTTGTCTACGCAAAATACTTCAGATCCGTTGGCCAGACACTATTAGCAACAACCTACTGTGGGAGAGAACAAATCAGATCCCAGTGGAGAAGAAATCAGGAAGAAGCACTGGTAGTGGATAGGACACACATTGACAAAAACACCGAACTGCATCAAAAGACAAGCCCTCACATGGAATCCTCAAGGTCGAAGGAGGATAGGAAGGCCAAAGAACACATTACATCGGGAAATGGAGATAGACATGAGGAAAATGAACAAGAATTGGATGAACTAGAAAAGAAGGTCCTGGTTAGAGTGGGTTGGGGAGTGCTGGTCGGCGGCCTATTCTCCATTTGGGAGTAACAGGCGTATGTAAGTAAGTATGTTTTCTACTAAACATTTGGTCGAATTGTAATTGCTCTATTATTTCTCTCACCCTATCTGACCCATATTTATTCTGATCATGGGTCACTTAACATTTTCATTTATTATATAAGCTGATTCAATTTAACACATCAACAGTCAGTCAGTCATATCAACATTAAATATTTTATTCTATTTTGTTTGACAATTCTAAATTCGCATGCTTTAACTTTAAACGATGAGCTTTGACCTTAACCTGGACATTTTTCGCATTATTAATTTGGATATATAATTGTAGAACCGGAAGAGAATTTATCGAAAAGAATATTTTTTCGATTTGATAGTTGTTTTACTTGGATCTTCCAATTGTTATTTAAGACCGCAATTGATCAGTCTCTTATTCACATATGTGCATCCTGTGCGGACTGCCTCGATATAGCCTTAAGTCACAAGCCTTTTAAGCAAAAATGGATAGTGGCTAGCAGTGGAAACCAGGACGTGCGTTTCTTCCTATTTGGGACTCGTCAGTTGGATGTACCGGCATCGCAGAGTTGATGTTCACTCCGGGACTCCAACCCATTACTGTTTGCTTCAAGCTCCATCGCGTTATCCACTTAGCTACTGAGTCCTGATAGCCAAATAGGACAGGGATTCCACTGCTATCCACTATCCATCTTTGCTTAAAAAGAATACTCTTCGTTCAAATATAAGTTCTTTAATAATAACACCACTCATTGAAGGAAACACCAACCCTTTTTGTGATTTGGGTTGTTTAATAAAGACTGAGAATAACCTATTTTCTCTATCTTTACCTAATGGTCTTTCTTTTGATCAGTAATACCTGTTTTAGTTATGATCATTATCGTCTCTATCGTTATAACGTATATCTAATCTTTCACCTTATCTGTTTACTTTAATCTGTAGTGAATACGTTTATCAATGAACATTTTTAAAATACAATTATTTACTAATACTGTCATTTCTCATTTGTATCCCCTACATTTCTTCATTCAAAATGATGTGTTTATACTTGCACAAGTAATCCGTTTGCTATTTAGGCATAGTGTAAGAACAAAAAATAACATTTCCATTTGACAAATTTGACAGTTTTATGTTCATCATTTCTTATGTAGACACTAATCTAACCAAAGTTTAGCTGAATTTGTAAAGTTAATACCCAAAATAACATCTTCAGAACAAATACAGTATTAAATATTACATAATAGATATGTTCATTTGTATCGATTATGTATATACATGTTTCTACATAATTGTAGGTTGGGGAATTTATGTAGGTCATTCAAATGACATAAGTCAATAAACAATTTTTTCACGCTGTTATTTCTAGATAGTGAAACGTTTAAAGCTTTAAAGACATTCTCATAAAACTCAATGTTTCCATATAAAATCAATGTGATAACAGAAGGGATTTTGCTATATATGTTAATGGGTACATTCCTAAACTACTGTATAATGTCGTATTTTACTAACATGTACTTCAGTATAAATGAAAATGTGTGCACCTTCTGATTTGATGAAAACCCTACCAGATAATTTCGTCACAGACAGTTCAAATATAAATAACTACCATAGAAATGATTACGTAAGTAAGCGTTTGATTAACGGATGAAATTATCTTTATGAGACATATTAAGCCTATAGGGAGATGAATAAATAACTGTGACACTATCGGTCTGATGCTAATTAGATATATTTAATTAAATACTCCGGTTTCCGAACTTATCAACGTTCAGCAACCATCATATGAAGTCACTAGATATATTTCATATTCATAATTTGTTCGTTTATTTTAATCACAATTTATTTATTGGTCTGTAGTATCCATTTTACATACTTACGGAGCACATGATCTATGAACTAGTTTAGTTAATTAATTCCTATTGGCAAATACTTAAAATGCACGATTTGGTCACACCACAGTGTTAACTATTTAAAAGTTAGATGTTGATCGCGTCATTAAGTGATGTACTCGTCAACTTCTTTTCACTGTTACCGTTGAGCTTTTTAAACAAGAAATTCTTGAAATAACTTTAAAACGTTCAATAAATGAAATTATTTCAAAGACCTTTTAGATAAACAACATCAGTAAGTATTCACTGATTATTAAGAATGTTTGGTGAGACTAAAAATTATGGACGACCTTTGAGTAACTTTGCGAATGTCCACCTACTTACTAGGGTTAAAGGTGAGTTATAAGCCTGTGTGGATAATAAAGATTATGATTAACAGTTGATGGTTATGGTTCTCAATTAGATTTATGGTTTTAATCACGAACTGTCATCAGCTTTAATGCCAAAACGCTATTTAGATAAGTGGATGAATGAATTTGTGCCAAAATCCAAGACCTGTTATCCTAAATCTAATTGATTCGTCCATAAATTAGAGTCTCACCGAATATTTTTTTCAAACATTTGTTATGTACTATTTAACATTCACTAGAATGAGTATTTTGAATTTACGAAACCTTTTTCAGAAAAAAATATTTAGTTCACATAACTGTTAACGTTGATATTTATAAATGAAATACGTATTTTAGTGAATATTTCACTTAATCTATGATGTCACTGAACAATGCTGCCTGATACCACTTTGCGTATTCATGGTGGTCGTGATGTAATCGACATTAAGTAGTTCTTTTATACTGCTGTCGAAAATTTACCGTACTATTTTTCTTCTTAAAACTTTCGGTATACAATTTGATTAATGACATCAAACGACAAGCCAGGATATGAAATATTGTTAATCTACTCTATAGACAATCGGAAAATAGCCAGAATATGTGTTGTCATTAGATATATTTGAACACTGTACTCATTTATTTAAACAGATTTATATTCTCTCGAGTGATTCAAATTGACCAAATAAAATTATAAACGTCAAGTTTGCTTTAAGCAAGAGTGTATTAGTAAAGATTTATTGAGGAGAAGAAAATAGAATAAGACTGATTATCGCCTGATATGAATCTTGTTAATAATTAGGCTTTAGACATTATTGTGTAACACTTGCATCTGTTGCCAACATAATATGGGAAATTAGTTCCCATTCAAAATGTTCACTTATGAGTAACTGTTAAACATACTTTATGCTAAATCCAGTTGTTAGATAATAAAAGTGACTGATGAATTTGCAATACAAGTAGAGTGAGGTTGATTATGACTTACGAGTCTCGACGTTGCAAATGATATGTTCATTAAATTATGATAATAAACACTGGTAATTGAAGTTGTAAAATGCGAATAATCGGACATTTTCTCGGTGTATGATCTGCAGGGTAGGTTACTATGCCACTCTATTCATTCTTCTTGAGTCACATTTTAAACTTGTTAATTATTGGCTTGTCAATTTTGCCCGTTTTTTATGTAAGCTTATGTGTGTGCATTTCTATAAATATCCATTTACTCTTAGTTAAATCGAGTTGGCTCACTCGCCTTCTTCGTTGGGCGTCAATTCATTTTGCTTCGCTTTCCGATCAACGATCTTACGAAATATACTAATTCAAAAATCCATTCTCATGTTTGACTTATGGAATTCCGTCATTCACCAACGCTATTTTAGATAATGATTATATACGAGGATTGCCAACATGTATATTTCGATGGCAATCATCATACGATATAACTGGAGCCAGATATAGGGTCACGAAAGATCTAAGTTACATACACTACAATACTTAAACTCGGTGTTACATATGAAAGTGAAAGAAAAAATAAAGTATCTTCCAAACAGGAATGAGAGGCCTTATGTTGATTATTCTTGTTTGCCGAAATGATATCACTCAAGTTTACAGGTGACTATTTCCCAACCAAACACATGAAAAACGGAATAAGTGACTAATCATTCGATTTTTGCTATTGTAAATTTAGTAATATACTTCTGTACTAATTTAGCATAAATGTTGACCATGTTTGGGATGAACGATTTATGATTTGGTAAATACAATGTAAAATTTTATTAATTTAACTATAGTCAATCACTATACTTTTTAATGTCATTGAAAATATCGTTTAATAGATTTCTAGATAAAAATAAAATCCAAAGTGGAAAGGCCACTACATACACAAATGGTTGTTCAGTGAAAATAATAACCGTTTCATTCTGGAGTGCAACTATTTATTAATGGCTAATCATGAAACCTCTTTCAAGCGCATTCAGATTATATATATATAATTAAGAAAATAACTTGTGTGACACTTAAATGAACTTCTCAGACTCGTTTTATCTTCACTATGCATATATGACTCATACATATTGATATTTGGTTATCCTTTTCACTTAATTGAGACTTTCATAGCATCACTCTAAACTATGACTGCACAAACATTTATTCTAGCGTCATATCTTGCTGCATCATTAAGTTATTTTCCCTTAATTATTTTCTATTTTATTTTTGTTACTAATTTAACGATACACATATAGTCGTTTATTCTTGTTCTGTGTTCATGAACAAGCTTATTAAACTATTTGCATATTTCACGTCTCCTTTATTTCTATTCCCTTATTTTCTCCCGGTCCTTCTTTAAACCCAATTCAATATTATTCTCAATTACACAGAACCTGATTTATTATTATTATTATTATTCTATTATTATTATTCTCTTTTTCAAATATGGTAAATATAATGCTAACATTATTGAAACTTGTGTATTATTACATTTTTGAAGAAACTCGAAATAGTTCCTCCACAACACTTATGTACCCATAAGACGTTTGTGAATTATAATAATAATAATAATAATAATAATAATATACACTAGCAATTCCATAGTTCCATGAAACTTCATATTGTGTTTTCTAGATTACCTTAAATATTTTATTATAAATACTTCATTCCATTAAAATTGTGATATTCAAAGTACATAGATTCATTACATCATTTTACATAATTTTTCAAATGATTACTATTTAATATTAGTTTCTACTTCCAAAATACCACACAAGAGCATAGAAAAGATTAAAAACAAAAAAAAACAAAATTAATGAAACATTTTCAACAACAAAAAAATAAATAAATAACAAAATAATAAAAAAGCACACTTTTAATAAATGAACATTTAGGAAAGAAATAAATCATTGAATGTAATCCACTTTGTTTCTTTTTCTTTTTTCTTTTTATTTCTTTTTTGTTACCACCTCAATGAAACGTAAAACAGAAAGATACCGTTTTACTTTACCATTTTAAGCAAAAAGAATATATATATATAATTCATATGAAAAGAAATGCAATTTAATACTTTGAATATAGTTGAATATAATGAACAGTTGATATTGATACTTTCTTACATAATAATCAACAATTTGATTTAGGTATATGAGTTAAATGTTAGAACTATTATTTGTAAAAGGTGTATTTTATTCTGTACCATTAGTAGTGCATCAATTTATCTATGCCTTACAACTAAATAATAATGTTTCTAATGAAATGTCGTATTAATAATAATCATGAAAGTATTGTATCACAATGTTGATTGCAATTCTCTTTCTTTTTTTCTTTTTTTTATTTGACTTATTCAAACACAAACTATTTACAATAGATAATCGAAAAAAGTCACAATATAAATTATACTGGGTACTGAATATTAAGTGAAATTACTAGGATGGTAGGGAATGTCTTTTAGTAGAATGTAGTGTTATCAAAAAAAGAAAACAAAAACAAAAAGTGATTTACATTCTATAGGAAATTTCAAGTAGTCATTATATCATTACATCATCAATATATGACTTTTTCCTGAATATACAGCAATATCTAGATAAAATATTCAGGTTGACAAAACCTCAGTCTCGATTGTAACTTAAGTTTACGTAGTCTAAAAATATCGACTAGTTAGCTACTCAAACATTAAGCCAACCGTAATGTTAACAGTTGTGTAAGCACAACATTTATTCACTTGTTTATTCACAATATAATTTATGATGTATATTAGTCCAAATTCTGTTGGCAGTTTTCTTTTAAGTGTTGAGCGTTTTATAGTATTATCATGTTAATATCTGTTGAATAACTACTATTGTCAAACATTCAAATGCATCCGTAAACTTTGTTGAAGTAAATTTTTAAATAATATATGAGAATAGATTTTATGTACTCGAATCGGAATCCAATCAAAATGGTTTACTAAAGACCGAAGATTTTTCAAGATTGCAGATTTCTAGGATACCAACAAAATATACGATAGTTTGATGATTTTAAAGACAATGACACGTAACACGATAGGTTAAATAAGTCAGGTATGAACCAAGTCCTCAATACTGATTTTAGGTAATAATTCACATAGATTAAAAACTAACATAAAATTTTAAAAAATTTAAAAACGAATGACGTCATACTAATCTCTATTTTTTTAATAGAAAAAGTTGGACCTCGTCGGAGATCTAAAAGCGAGAAGAGAAATATATCTGTTCAATTTTCCTGGAGTTTTTAAAAAAAATTGTTGAATGCTTTCTATGTATGAGAAACACCTAACATTCAATAAGTGAACATTATGTTCATTGATAATATATAATTGTTTGAAGCTAGAGACTTTAAATTTTTTTAGTTGAATTGATCTTCAGTCAGTGACTTTAACCGGATGCATTCGCATTCGCGGTTGACGATGCTCACATGCATGAGAAAATCAGCGTCCTCGTTCACAGTCAGCTTCAAACATCGATAGAGCACGTTGAACAGTGAGAAATTGTCTCCGAACTGTTGGCTGAATGACTAGGCGGTGTCCGAGAATGAGCGCTCATATGGGTTTAGAGACAGAATTAAGTCACAATACTTATCTAGTTCACTAGGACCCAGTTTCCGAAGCAGCTTGTGGACTTTCCGAGTGTTATCCTGACTAGCGAAATCAAATTTGAACAGGTCTTCATAACGCCGAAATTACACATCAAATGTGACATTAGATTCAGGATCGTAATAAAACTCAGAGATATTATTCGCGATACCATCAACTGATGATACAGTAGTTGTAGGATTAGAGTTACTTTGTCAAAAGTTAGACGTAAGTTTTATATCTGCTAACATCTGTATAATTTTCAGTTGCTGCTCGAGCAATAATTCCACTTTCGAAGGATCCATGTTTGCACCAACCTCATCACCAAGTCCTTAATACTGATTTTAGATAATGATTCAGATAAACTAACATACTAATCTCTGATTTTTAATAGAAAAAATTGAACTCCGTCGAAGATCTTAAACCGAGAAGACAAATATATCTGTTCATTTTTTCTGGATTTTCTTTTTAAAAAAAATTGTCGAACACTTTCTATGTGTGAGAAATACCGAACATTCAATGAGCGAACATTATGTTCATTGATAATAATTAATTGTTTGAAGCTAGCGACTTTAAAAGTTTTTATTTTTTCAGTTACTTAAAATTTTCTCTCAATACCGTAAACACTTTCATTATAACCTTTATCTAAATTGCTTTTCATTTGTCTTTACTTTGTATTATATTTTTCAAATGGAATTCTCTAAAAATTAATTTCCATGAAAGATTGTCAGCTTAATTTTATTTAATATTCTCTACTTATTAAATTTCATATCATATAAACATATACATATACATATATCTCCCATAGGATACATGTATCACTTCTTATGAAAAAGGTTATACCTAATTTCATATTTATTATCTAAATCCATATGCAAAATGAACAAATGCATATATATATATATATATATATATATATATATATATATATATATGTCACTTTGACACATTTGACAATCTTATATTGAAAACACTTATTCTGCCTATACTTTATGGTTATTGTATATGAATAAATTATAATAGAGGGTTCAACTAAAATAATTAACATATTGTTTTGATGTATGAGAATTTCAAGGATGCGCCTAAAAGGTATTCTTAGCAATATTGTCAAAACGATATGACATTAATCATTGTTTCGTAATATATAACCGTTCATTTTTTTCTTTGTAATGTAATAAAGACACTTTTAAAGAATTCAGTAGTTGACAGAAGAACAAATGCATGTCCTAAATGAATAATTAGAATAATTAGAATAATTTAGAAATTAAAAGGTGATTCCATTAACTTAATAGAAATTCAAACTTCATAGTGATCACCATCGGGTGTGCTAATCAAATAATCTGAAATAAAAATCTCATTTATAGGAATGACTGTTTATGATATTAATGGAGTAAGATGATAAGAAAATATGAGAGTTTAACTTCACTTAGTTATCTATTAAGCTACTGAACTACACATCATTTAAATGAATAATTCGTGCTGTAATATTACCTCAATATCACTAAGAAAGGCCTATAAATTCAACATCTAAATGAATAAGGTTCTAATTTTCATTTGGAAATTACAAGTTTAGTCTTACATCAGTCGACTGACTCATAGTATACTATTGTTGAATGTGTTACAAACGTTATCTTGATACTGATTATTAATTTTGTTCGTTGTTATTTTTTCATTCACATAGCATTATAGTGTTTATTGACTTAATATGAAATTCATAAAACTGTGAATCTTAGTTCAATGAATGATTAGTTTCATTATGTAATTAGACTACTCAAACAAAAGATGAGATACAAATGGGTAATAAAATGTTTGTAAAGTGGGAATTTAGGGAATATGGTAGAAAAAAAACAAATTTAACATTCCCTTGGTGTCTACAAAAAAATCAGTTATTGCAGGCGCGTCTGGTTAATATATATGTAGCTTTAATCTTGACTACACTAATGGCCATTCAAAAGTGTTTTTCATTAGTATCACTAATATGAATTTACGTCAGTCCAGATCATCGCACGAAAGTTAACATGTACTCAGATGTACATTTAACTACCCGATTTTAAGACAAAAATGTTTAATGTAATGTGATGTTTTTGGAGTTAAACAGCCGAACTACTATTAAAAAATTTGTTCAAATGTACGATATTACGTATTAACAATACATGTATGTTTCATTGTAAATTACTAACAGTTCATATGAATACCAACATAAGTGTTTGTCATGAAATACCTAGTACACAATCATTCTAGTACCATAATTTGTGAAGTAGTTGAGAGAATCTGTGATATTAAATACAATATTTCAACCAACAGAAGTTAAATTCGCATAAATCGTTCTGAAATGTTTAAAGTTATATATTCCTTGTGTAAATTCATTACTGAACAAGCCTTTTTATAGAATCATACAGTTTCTGACTTCTGAAGGAGTTGAGTTTGTGAATTGATGGTGAATAGTTCTATTAACTACTTTGTAATTTTCGAAGCTTGACCAACTGACGTAAAGTCTTACTCAAAACATCTCTTAACATCATTGAGCACTTACATCAAATTACTTATCATTTATAGAAGAGTAATAGCTTCATACACATTTCAATCCAACGTTTATATGACTCACTTATTTGTCTGATATTTAAATCACAAAAGTTTTGAAAATCTAAAGAAGACATTACTCTATAGATAAATCTCATAAAAACTGTCCAAAAATTAGTGTACTTTTATCAGTAATTAAAGTATTATAAATGCTTTTTCAATGTGTATAGTTTTGTAAGTTGCTTTTTTAAGCAATCATTAATTATCAGAATGGGGTTTGTGGACATTGCAGTAATTTTGGTACTTGAATTCATAAGTCTAGAGGTTACTCATTCGCGCGCGAAACTTAAGATCCTGGGTCCGTATACTGCTTGCAGAATCGTGGATACGCACTAATAAGGAGTCACATACTAAGACGAAGCGGCCATCCAATGCTGCCAGTTTTCCAATGGTGGTCTAGCTTACAATCTGATAATCATCGTCACGTGCTCACCAGTGACTCGCTCCAAGATGATTTCCTGGACTTCTAGTGAGAAGCCGTGACTAATGGAGTCTAATCCGTGTAGGGTAGAGAGAGCTATCGACTTTAGACAATAGATAAATGATTGCACAGCCATTCATGGATCGATGGAAGTTAGACATTAACACTGTTCTAGAAATTAAGCGTTTACGAGTGAGACCGAAGGTCCTGGCTTCGTATTCCGTGTGTGGAGTGAAGTGTTATTAACTTCCTTTTTGTTTGTAATTTGTAAGTACTGGTGCTAAATAAATGTTTAGATAAAACCCTGATATAGCTAGTAAAAAGTGTTTAACTAATAATAGCGTTAACATAATGATAACTATTTTTATAGTATTAATATTTTTATTCAATTTTCGAATGATAAACGCATGTTAATAAGTTGATATTCATTTGGTTCTTTTTTACTTCAGCTATATCGGCACCGTATTTTCATGGTACAAATAAATGTTTCTTAATATATACACCTTGTCTGTAAGAAATATCATAACTTGTAAACACATGTTCTATTATTGCTAAACATAAGCCTCTTATATTAACTTTATTTAGTTAACATCACTCAACGAAGAAGCTTACCACATTTATTCTCAATGAAAATTATTAAACTTATGTCACAGAAAGGGTTCAATGTCAACCTACATAAAACAGTTCAATCAAATCAATTTATCGATATTATAAACTTTGTGTAATATACATAATTATATATGTGAATTATTTCAACTTTAACTTGAAGGTTATATAAAGAGCATTCACACCAATATAGCGTTTTACGAATGAAACTTTACATTAATTCAAAAGTGTGTGTTATGATAGACATAGTTTGTTGTTACATATCAAATGTGTTACATTATATTGACATGATGAAATATAAAGAATAGCTAAACAAAAATTGCTTGAAAGTAAACGTCAAAAGATTTCTATATACTACCATTACAATATCATAGTAAGTTCTGTTTCATAAAATCTTTAATTCAAATGTCATAAATTGTATGTGGTTTCATTTATTTACTTGTGTTAAATGCTTGAACTGCTACTATATAAGAAACTGTTGCACACTATTAAAATGTATCTGAAATTTCTGAAAATGGGGTATCATTTCGATTACTTCGAAGCATACCATCAATAAAGCTTAACTATCACGACAACACTAAGAACTCTCGCTTTAAAACATAGTTCATTCATCCTTCAATGTGATCAGTTAGTTACTACTTAACAATGATATTGTTTAACTTAGTAAATAACTAATTTTCAACAAAACTGAGAAAACATATTGAATGAGCTAGACATTAGTGGGTATATGTATATTATTATCTAGTAACGTTTGTGGCATTTTCTAGTTTTTAATAATAGTTATCTTTAAGTTATACACGACGCATTAAATATATATATATATATGACAATGGTCGACGTGTCGCCTTATTACAATATAATTGAAGTGGAGTCAGACATGTCATGAATTCACTTCATTCTTACGCAATCAAATTATGATAACCATATTATCTTATGCACACAGCTGAGTTGATTAGATAATAAGCTGATAGAATCAGTGAAATTTACATAATTGTCAATTAAACTATCTCAGTTTATTCCCTTTATGCTGGTAGATAACAGAGCGAAGCAAAACGAATACTATAAGGTATTTCTAAAATTCAGTTGGTTGGATAACGAAAGAAACATTTTCAGCACATATCACATGATATTCACAGTGCTGTATAATTTTGCATAATACATAGTCATCTAATGTTTTGTAGTTACTATTCAAAGGAAATATTTGTATATTTTGTTATTCTAAGTATCTTCTGTTACATTTGTTTCAGTCATTTATTCTAATATTATACAAGTTTACTATCTGAAAACAATGTTTTCTGCATCAGTGGAATAATTTCTATCTTAAGGCTGACAGAATATGATAGATTAAAGACTTATTAGGTTCTAATCTGTTTGCAATCTTTAGGTCAAGTTATCAATAACCTTGTTTTCCCTTCTTATATTCAATTCGTTAAGAATGTGACTTCATTAAACGTATAAATTAAACAACTGTTTTAGTATGTTACGTTTCTTTAGTGCATAAAACGTTTCAGTTATCATAACTTCATTATTCGTAATAAACTGAAATAATGATCTACATTTGCTGAATGATGAACATGCCACTACGTCATCAGTATGGTTATCAACAGCAGTATCGATTTTACTAAAAATATTCAGTGTACAATCTGTCCGATTCACTTTGAAAGTTACATAACATCAATCTACACTTACTTACTTACGCCTGTTACTCCTGCGCCCCTGTGCAAGGGTGGAACGCAAAATCGTGAAGCGTTCCATATTTCTAAATTACGCCTGTAGCTCTTCTAGAGTTACTACCGGTCCCAAGTCCGGGTAAAGTAGGAGGGTTGTAATGGAGTCAGCGACCCCATCCCGTAGAAAACTAACTCGCTAAAACCAGAATCAATCTATGTCATATCATTATTACATTAGTAAAAATGTATACTAATTTCACAGGTCTATGTATTTCTGATGCCCATATAAAATGGGTTGACAGACATATATTCTTATTTGTAACCTACATTCATATAATTATGAAACGACGGTCTCACGCATAACAGCAGTAGCGACAAACCTTTACTGACATCTAGGAGATTATGCCAGGTTTATCGTCTCTACAGGATATTTTTTAGAAAATCAGTTTTCCATTCAGACGTATATCTCAATATAGTACGAGGCATCAGTATAAATACTTAAAAAGCATGTACTGTAGAACTATAATAGTAAATAACTGATGCACAATAACGGAAAGTATTCTATGTAATAAACACCTAGTCAACATTCAAAGTTAAGAGTTTGTCGTTTTATTGCAATTAAGATATATTGAAGATAATGATCATGCTCTTAAACCACTTAAACGAGATCATATCGTTATATGCAATAGTCATTTAGTAAGTACACATTTTAATTGACCAACAAATGTATAATGTAATTCAGATATATATTTATCTGTCATAGTGTTACTTTATTAGGCATATGCATTTGTAGAAAATCTGTTACTGATCGTCAACATTTGTTAAACTTTTATTTTCGAAAAAAAGCAAAAAAAAACTAATCTCATAGACAGTGAAAAACATTGTAACTGTCGATTATTGTCAAACTATCGTAAATATGTCTTTATTCAAACAACAGTCAATAAAATAATGGATAACATATTTTTCAAAAGAAAAAAAGTTATCTATTTGTGTTACATAATGGTTGATTGACAGTAACAAATGGTTTTATGTAAAAATGTGTATTTCTTTTTTGTTTTTTTTTAAGCTGTCCATATAGTTACTTTGGAATACATATTTTGAAATATTGAATAGATCAGATTAAACAAAAAAAAAAAAAGAAAAACAATGCAAGAAATATGTGTTTAACGTATGAATAACATCTTTGAAGTATGTTACTGAATATCTGTACGTTACAAAATATATATATATATATATATATATATATATATATATATAATCATGTGAAAACTGTTCAAACGATTTAATCTATTCAATTTCAGTTAGATAAATAGTTTCAAATCCACTTATCATGAATACAAATTATGTTTAATTACCAATGCAGAATAATGAGAGTTATCGCGAATATTTGTAATGATAATGAAGTGGCGTTTTTTTAAAAAAATATTTTAATCAATAATCATTCGTAAGCTTATAAGTTTATTCACTTTCAAAAGATCCAGTTAGTTTGTTGTTAATTCCAGGTGAAATATACAAATCATTTAATATTAATTCTTGAACTGTTGTTACGTTTTGGATGTTGTTTGATATTTTAGTAGTTATATTGATGAACTTCAACTAAATAGTGTTTAACAAAGTAAATTATTCAATTAAGCAACTGATTAATACCACTATCCGCATCGGATGTGAGGCAGTTACTCACTGAAGACAATGAAAGATGGTCATCAATATAGTAGATTAATTAGAGTTAGACATTAATACCGTTGAATACCGGCTCAGTGGTCAAGAGTTCAAGCGTTCATACCCAAGACCGAAGGTTCTTGGTTCGAATTGTGCGTGCGGGATCGTGGATCGGAACTGTTGAGGATTCTTATACTAGGACGAAACGACCGCCCAGTAGTTCTGGATTTACAATGGTGGTCTAACATTGATCGTTTCATGATCTTGATTGAAACTCAACAATCTCAGCAACCCTTTACTGATAATATTTATTTAACAAATTGAATATATAAGGATTAACTAGAAATAATGAGTAAAAACAAAATATTGGCAATTACTCTATAGTTAAGCACTATAATGGAGTCTTTCATTACATCCGTGCACATGTAGCGCTTAGTTCTTTAACTTGTTATTTCTAGCAATGATGATGTAATACCTCTTCTAATTCGTCTTCAACCAAATTAGTTTTGCCTGTATGTCTATTGGTGTTTGATGGAGTGGTTTTTTTAACAATATATGTAAGATATGAATGAGTTTACACGTAATCATCTAAAAGCTAAGTGAAGTGTAAAATTGTTCAGTTATGAATGCATTCAACCAGGAATAACAGTGCATGTAAATATGTTAAATTCTCCTAAAAACGATGTTTTCTATTAATATATAAATTATTCAGTCTTAATCTCCAAAGTGTTTGAGTCTTTCATCTTGAATTAGCTTGACACATAGTACGTTCCCGAAGTAAAAGCAATCATGTATGTTATCCCAATCAAAGTATAAAGGCAACTTATGAATTTGATCCAGTTGTGACTCAATCCACATTCAAACTGAACCCTAACACATCATTTCATTGGCATTTTTATTATGTAAGTGACACATAATTGGACATTGTGTCTTCTCATGATCACTAGTTGCTGAGATCTCTCAAAATATAACTTAAAATATGTTTGAGACTAACAAATTTCCTAATTAAATAAAGAAGACTATGATGTTGACTGTAACGTGTCATATCAACTTCCTCTATCTACATTAAAACGAGTTATTTAACTTTGCACCCATAAAATATATATAAACAGGGCAAATGAAATCACATTTTAGAGTCATTCAAAGTATGTATCTATGTTAGACTAACAAAAATCATATGATTAAATAAATAATTTATAAACAAACATATGTTGATTATAATGTTCGTTAGTCATTTCTAAAAAGTTAATTTAGATATATGGCAAGGAACAATATCTGAATGAATTGCGAATACTTTTCTGCCCTTATAAATTATGTCGGTATCCAGTCGTATATTGGTTAGCTGTCATTATCGGTTGGAGATATTCGTAATATAATTGTTTAATTCTTAATAACACTCATTACTCACACAGTGACAATTTCTATACGGTTTTTATTTGTCTGTTTTAGTACATCCAAAATCACATAAGTGTGAAACGTAGTTTGAAAAGTTATACAACAAGCCATGCTTTAAATCTGATTGCATCAAAATCTAGCAAATAAGCGATTTATTTGGAAGAAGTTTGTCATCTCTTTAGTGACGTTTAAGATACTCTTGAAATTCAGACACATCAAGAGTGATACTGTTTTACCAGTGATAAAGAATTTTCCTATTATATTCCGAATTGATTGGAGTTTGAATTTTTACAATCGGTGAAAACTCAGCAGTTGTAATGGATAATCATTTGCTGTGAGAACTAAAACTTCTGAGTTATATTCCTAAAGTACCATCGCGTCTGCACTGCTAAAAAAATCTATACTTGGACAAAATAGCTGTTAATTGTCTTCAGGTTTTCAATGATATACCGAGGCTAAGCTGTGACGTAGAAAACCTACAAATTTATCATTTGATAAATGATTTCTGCTGAACTATGTGTATAGGAAAACCATTGCCAATAGGTAAAGTTGTCAAACGTGAAGTGATACAAAAATGTAACCTACTAGATATTAAATAATACACTGATAGTCAAATATGAATGTAGATACAAATAACGGCATTTATTCAGATTATCAGCATACATTATTAAGAAATATCAAGGTGAGTAATTTAGAGGGAATGTTCAAAAAATGTGGGCTACAATTCAATTAAATAAATTAAAAACTTAATTATTTCTTTAATGCCTATGAAAGAAGTAGCGAATTTTCGTACAAACGTTTTAGGAATCTATTAGTTCATTTTTGTATTGTATGTTTGAATCTTCCCACTGATGTTTAGGGTTGCGTTTGATCAGTATCTTCCTGACTTATATGCGCCCTGTGAGAATTGCCTTTATATCGCTTTGAGTTCCGGGTTCAATGTTAACTCTGAAATGTAGGCACATCCAGCTGACGAGTCACAAACAGAAAGTAACGCGTGTCCTAAATTTTACTTCTAGTTAACATCCATCTTTATTTGACGAATCCTCTTCAAATATGTAATTTCAAATTCAGTTATCTTGAAAATATGATGAAATACTATATAAACCATTAATTACTGATTCTATTTATTAGCAGTGGTCATATACGGCAATCGGAACATTTTTAAATTTTCTTTATACTCTATATATGTAAACTACAATTATCTTGATTATCTAACGTATCTTGAGGAATTCATAGGTATACAAGTAATATACGTCAGAAAAATGCCTAAAAGTGTCCTGAATAACTAATAATAAATAGTAAGACCTTTGCACTTCGCTTATTAACATTCACTGTCATCAAGCTTTTTCAACCTGACACATAAATACAGAAAGAATATGACAAAAAATTATTGGTCATGAAAAGATAATTATTATGAATTAAACACACATGCTAAATAATTCGTTGTATTCATACACCGACTTTTAAACCTACTTTTAATGACATATTCACATGTTCTCAAAATGATTATCAGCAACTGAATTAGTGGTCTGAATTAGTGGTCTAAAGATTAAGTGTTCGTGCGCGAGACTGAAAATCCTAGTTTACATTCCGGTATCGTGGATGGGGATTGTTAAGTAGTCCCATACTAGGACGAAACTACCGTCCATTACTTCTTGGATTTTCATGGTGGTTTAACATAGATCGACTCATGAATTCACCTGTTAAAACACTACAATCTTCACAAATCTCCATACTGATTTTGAATAATTCTTTAAGCATTTCATTTTATGTTTGAGTCTTCGTTTCTACTAAACTTTTATAATCAGTAATAATTAGTTAATGTATAAAAAAAATGAAATTACGAAACTGAATATTCCAACTTGTATAAAATGCAATGTAGGCTAGTAGTAAATACCTATCAATGAACGTACAGATGTGTAGTTATATATACGCGTGTATGCAAATAGATATATAGATAAATGTTATTCATTCAGGTTGGTATTTTGTTGCAATCTGTTTGTAAGTAGTTATTTTTTAATTAAATGTTATAATTTTGTAGCACCGATTACATTCATTGAATCAATGAAAATATCTGGTAATTTTATTGATGATCTTTATATTGCATGTAAGCATCAGCTGTTACCATGTCAATAAATATGATTTAGTTAGATTTAGGATGAGGCATCTCACGAAAGATAATAAAACCATTAGAATGCATTTAAAAGATACCCACAGAATAGAATGGCTTCTCATATAATAGATTAAGCAGATAAAATTTATTACGGTTAAGCAGTATGAACATTTCCACCGAACTTCTGTGTTTGCAGAAAATTTCATATGTCAAAATCTTCACTCTTTATTGCTAAGAAACTTGTATTCCATGTAAATTCTAGAGTTACGTATTTTTATTGGTAAAACTAAATCTGTATATTTATGGGAACCAAGAAACCAACTAGTAACGGACAATTAATTTCTGTAGAGAATCTTAATTTAATATCATTTAAACTGTTTAAATGTTGTAAGCGTCTACGTTAAGTGGTGTGTACCAATTATATCTGTATAGTCTATCCGTAAAACAACTCAATAGTTTACACGATTTTTACTTCCTACAAACTAAAACAACTTGTAGCTTCAAATCACCATAGATACAAATCATCTGCCTAAAGTCTATCACTTTGACGCATAAATGATATGAACTCATATATCTAGTAACCTATATTCTACATAAATACACTGCATCATAATTCCGAATATATATGAGTTATACTGAGGTGAATGCTACTTATGTCTACAGATATAAGTAGTTTGTAACGCCAGTCAGAAGTGAAATACTGCGAGCAGAAGGTCTAGATAATTAAAATGAAAAGAAGTGAGAAAAAAAGTGAAAACAATCAAGATAATGAGATGAATGAAAGATTAATGAAGCTTGTAACAGACGATTCAAAGAAGATGTGCAAATGATATATTTGGTGTATGATTTTCACATTTTACTAAACAACTGTATGATGGTGCATTAAGAAAATAAATTGTCCTTCCCCACTTGAATGTTTGTTCACAACAATACTCTCTAACATTATAAGACAGAATTGTTTATTTTTATTAAATTCACGTTCATAGTCGAATAAAGTGAACATTAAAACAAAAAAATTGGTAAACAATTTAATGCAACTTAACATCAATTATACTCGTATAGAGAGACAGAAATTCTTATGAAATAAACAATTTCCAATGTAAACAAACTTTATATTTACAACAACAACTACAAAATATGAACTGAGATGTTTAAAAAATTTTAATTTCGATGAAATCTTTGTGTATTTTAATTTAAATTAGACAACAAATTCTTTTGTTTCATTGATATGTTTTTTGTTTAGGGTTTGGATTGGATTGGAGTCATAATTCAACATACATGAGACTAATTCTATTCACAAAATTACAATTTTGTTAATTTAATGTTGAATAATTGTTATTCAATATTTACTCCTAAAATAATCGCAGACGAGGATAGGCCACACACTAGTATACTGTGTCCTGAGCAATTCTTTTCAATTGCCTCCAGTTACTATTCATTTTTATGATATATGCTTCTAAAACGTTTGGCAGTGTGTTCTTTAGCCTGCCTCTCTTTCTTTTGCCTTTAAGATTCCAAGTTAGCACTTGCTTCGTGATGCAGTTTGATGGGTTCCGTAATTTGTGTCCTATCCACTTCTAATGTCTTTTCATAATTTCCTATTCACCTGGAAGCTGATTTGTTTGCTTTCATAGTAATCTGATGATATCAGGCCAACGGACACTAAGAATCTTATCTAGGTGATTGTTTATAATACTTGTACTTTTTGATTATGGTTGTAGTTATTCTCCACGTTTCAGCTCCATAAAGTACAACTGTCTCGACGATTGCATTGAAAATTCTTTGAAATCGGCTGATAGTTCTCTTGAGCTCCATATGTTCTTCTACTGTAGGAATACAGCCCTTATTTTGTAAATCCTTTACATCTGTATTGGATCATTCTTGTTCATTGCTACTCATGTGCGTGAAAAATTCAACCTGTTCTAGATCTTCTCCATCAGGTGTGACTGAGTTGATGTTCTTTGTGTTGTACTTAACGATCTTGCTTTTTCCCTTGTACAAGTTTAATCATCGAAAAACTGATTTATTTTACTGACTGTTTATACAAATTATATTCAGTTGAATGAATTAAATGTCGAAACAAAAAAAAAACAACTCAAAAATCCTTATTAGTCACCAAGTGAATTCATCTCAAATTTATGAGGATATAGATGTGTTCAATTAAATCTCTAATTAGCATAAACAATAACTTCATTTATTCATTAGTATAGTATACTTTCCTCGTATTTCTTCGCTATTATAGTTAAATACTAATCCACTACCTTCTCATAAATTAGTCTTTATCAGTCATAATGATACAGATATCTTTCTATAGTAAATAAATTATTATTATTATTTAACATGGATTTGCGTGATTAATTTTCTTTTTTTTTCATCATGAAAATTATGTCATGTTCACATTAAATCTAACGTTTGATATAATTTCTATTTGAGCGCAATAATAAACAAAACTAATACACTATTTTTTTTTCATTTTTTCTTTCCTTCGTTTTTTTCTTTCTTTCTTTCTATCCCTCTCTTCCTTTTTATTATTTTGTTCATTGAAATAAATTTTTTTTTCATGGAAAATTTTGTTGTTTTTTTGTTTTTTTATATTTAAAGTTTATATTGCCAATAAAAAATGAGAAAATAAAATAAAATACATTTGGGCATTCTTGATTTAAATTTGTGAATAAAATTGAAAATTGTATAATTTCATATCCATTTGTAAACAATAACTTTAGTTTTGTGATTCGAAAGTCTTTAATAATAAATATTAAATACAGCTTATATGTAAGAGAATAGACCACTTTAATGATTACATGTCATTATTGTTAGCTGTTTAACAATTGAACAAAAGTGTATAGTGAAGTATGTTCTATTTTCAAACATTTCTTGGCAGTTTATTTTTGACTTAAGTCTTACAATAGAAGTACATAACTGTGTTATAAAGACAACTAATAGCAATCACAATTGATTGATCGTTGAGTGGTGATCAGTGTCATGTGTGTCAAGTCCTTATTAGTGCAGATCGAATGCTGTCTAACAAGTTACAATGTGGCCACCAGTCTAAGTGACTCGACATTGCGTGCACTATGTTGAGATTAGATGGTGATTGGAGGTAGTCAGCAGGAAACCCTGGACCCGGGTTTCGTGCTACTTGGCACTCGTCAGCAAGATGTACCAGTGATCAATCAATTGTGACTATATCTCCGTCCTACAAGAGGTTGGTCGCGACCCAGATAGCTCAGTGGTCACGTCTCTGACTGTGAAACTGGGTGGCACGGGATCGAGTCCGTCAGGGAGCACCAGTTCACTAAAGATTACGGGTACACCTCGCTGACGAGTGCCAAGTAGCACGAAACCCGGGTACAGGGTTTCCTGTTGACTACCTCCAACCACCATCTAATCACAAGTGACAGCAATCTTGTCTTCTAGTTTTAATTCATTTTAGGGTTTTCAGTCAATAATTTTGGTTGTGTAAGCAAACATTGCTTGGTTACACATATCGGATTAATTCGAACAATGTAACTTATACCTGTATAATAGTGACGAAGATAATGCATAGCTGAGCAATAAAAATCTCAAAGCAACCAATGAATGTTTAAATTAGGTTTAGGAAATGAATTCATTTAACACTCTCATTATATGTGAAACATTAGGCGATACGTATTCCTCTCTAATATGATATATTAAATTCGGAATTAATTATAAATATTTTCATGATGTTTTTTAGCATAGAAATGAACTTCGGTTTTCAAACTTAAATTAAGCCAAAAATAGAACTTTAGTAGTTCAATCGCATTTTGGTCATAGTGAAAAGTTTGTTACGTGATTGAGAAAATCAATTCAACTAGGACGTCTAAATTATTTATTTTCAGCTTAAAAGCCAAACATAATCGTTATAACGTGATTTGTAAAAAAACGTTACCAAAATTTTGAACATACTGAGGCAAATAACCAGTAACCACTATACCATCAAAATGCATACATCTTAATAAGATATCTTAATGAAGTGGTTTTTAGATATTAGTCAAACTCATGATTCTACCTTATCGAGTGACTTTAAATGGTATTTCAGAATAAAAAGGAACTTGGTATTGAAGGATTCACCCTATGAGGCAGTGGAACCAGAATTGGTGAAATATTTTAATATTCAGCTGCTGAATAATTTACATTCTGCATTTGAATACCAGACAAGGTAAGTAATACTCTGAGTCAATCATATATAAGGCAAATGTAATGTAATAGATGCCATAACATTGGTTGAGATTTGGTTTAACTATTTGAGAAAAGAGAAATGTAATACTTTGGAAAGCTTGCTTAATTTTATTAAAGAAAAAGACATATATTCATGAATAAGTTAGATGCATATTCGGTTAGCCGACGAAAGCTTTCTACTCAATCTTATTTTTTAGTACAATTAGATAGTTGGGCTAGAGCATAAAAAATTTGCTTATCAATATCAAAATCAGATAACTGCAAAACAAAACAGTAGTGCTCAGAGACACATCAAGACAGCACTGCGATAAAGTGATCAATTTAACATTCTTTACATGATCAAGTTAAATTACAGTCAAATAAATGTGTTCAAATGAAGCTTAGATCAAGAATTCATAGACTGCAAAAGTGTCAGCAATTCATTATTACAAAACAGAACTCCGTATGCAAAACTGATATGTGCAAGCTGTCATTATGCCATGCTTCTAATACATACATCTCAGTATTCGATAAATTAATTGTTAACAACTTTTTCTGGTGTCTTTTGGGGTTTTTTAATCATTTACTAATATCACCTTCAAATCATTTTGATTTACTCTTCAGTACTGTCATATCTCTATCACATACTTAGTCTCGTCTCATCATTTTTCATTGACTTCTCCTTCACTATACAATCTTTTCTTTCTATATTTAAAATCTTTCGAACCATTTACGGAGTAATAATCTTTCCTTCTTTTCTCAAAAGGGTATTTGTTATATTACTTCAAGTATAAGTGTATAGCATAAGTAAATAACATCATTGACATATAAACCTTATTCAATGTGACGATGCGTTATTCTCTAACTTGATATTCTTATATGTATACGTATGCCAGTTCAATGACTAACAATGATTTAAATTTAATAATTTGTTATTATTTCTACATCTAAGTTACTGTAATCTATAATGAAATTAAATCTCAATTGACAAGCTCTCTGTTGGTAAAATAGTGAAATATCCGAAAAGAAAATATGATTTTTATTTACATTAAAACTATTCTGTTGTTGAGAAATTTTTGTAATTTAATTTAACTTAATATGATATACTTCCTTCTATTAATATTTTCATTGATTGTTGACCACCATAACTGAAATAAGTGCGAAATCATGTATGCCCTACCAGGTTGAATATTAAACTATGTTTAGCATATATGTATTAAATGATATGTCAAATGTTTATTAACACCTGATAATTATTTAAAAGCAAATATGATTTAAGTTTCCTATACATTTTACTAATGTTTATAGGAAATTATTTGTTGAGCGAAAGTGTTGAAAGCATTTGTTGCTTTTTTTTTATTTGACTTCACAGAGTAAATAAATACTGAAGATCAGTAAACACTGTATAACTGCTCTTTATTATAAGGATGGAACGTCTAGACTGATGGTATCTTTTGAAATCTGAAAAACACTCAATTTTCATGTCACTTAACTGATAGTACACAAATATGGTCATGTTTGTACAGAAAGACTCTTCTGAACAGTAGAATGAACATATATTGTAACTATTAATCAATAATCCCCTCACGTATTAATTGAGTGAATTCGATAGTTTTCTGTCCAGGAGTTTTATGTTATGTTGGGAGTTAATGATATCCATTACATACAATTCGTTGTTAGGTAATTTTCACTTCCTAAACATTACAAAACCGGATAAGCGTAATGACAGTAAAAGGATCCAACAAAAGCACTAATTGCTTCGTCCAATTAATATCTTTAGTCAAATATGACGGTCTATTTGAGGGGTATATTCTTATAACTTCGAAGGTTGTTTGATCACTGTAAACTTTATTTAACATAACACTGTTGATCCCGATGTTCACCATAAGTTTGTCTTATTTTAACAACAGCCGATTGTTACTGATTATAACTTTACGTAATTGGCCTTGTCTGAGGTTTTCTAAGAATAATTGTAACTGCACTACTTCCCAATTTTAATTATTTCCAAATAACATCATAAGTCTGAATATATATTCCATTATAAACAGAGGGGAAGGCCAATAAGTTTATTGTTTGTATATCTTCAAAGTTTGTGTATACTTTCTACTGAAAAACTGCAACTGGTAATAATAGATTTGTAATATCCCGCTGAATAAACGTATTATGTCATATTTTCAAGAAGTGAAAGAGCCATTTATATTGATGATTTCACACTAGACTACCACATTTGTTAACGTGTTTCAAATAATCTTGTAATGTTTCTCGAATGCTCTTGGAAAATTATTTGTAAAAATATTATTATTACTAATGGTTTTATTCAATACTATATTTTAAATACAATGTAGAATTCGCAGTACGAAGTATTTCAACAAGTTTCCTCTTCTTATTTCTTGATCGATCTTGATGATGAATATTGAGTGATTGCCTGTTACCAGCTCAGGAACCGAAATTTGAATAATGTGCATTCTTTTCATTCAACATAGTCAGCCACCAATTTGTCTCTGATTACACGTTTTTGTAACTTGTGTAGAGAAAGTTTGCAAACTTTTTATAAACGCACACGAATAGGCTATGCAATTAATAGACATAATGATGTGTTAACACAAACAAAAACCGGTAACTTGTTGCAATATCTAGATTTCAAAATCAAATAGCCTAGATATTCAAGCAAGCTGCTTCCAAAAATCAATCATATTGTCAATTGATTTTCCTATAAAATGTTTTACTGAAATCATCCGACGGGCAATGGTGATCGAAGACGCCAGGTTAAAATTTTATTGAAATGATGACCCATCCATGATGTAAGACAACTTTTATGAAGAATCCATAGAAATAACAAAATCGAACTGTCTTTATGACAATTGTTTGGTTTAAACATGACCAACCTAAAGTGGAAATCCTTTCAGTTTTTCTGAGAAGTCACAACAAGTAAAGTTCAACCTAGCTGTGTAATAAGTAACATCAATTGAAAATAAATAATCGTACAACCAATTGACACTAAAAATGTAAACCACTCAATACTGGACCAGTGATTTGAAAAAGTGTTCATCGCACAGCTTGAGAGTATTAAGTGAAAATCACAGAGTAGTTTATTAGTATGATAAAACACCAGATCAGTTCTCTTCAGATTTCATCCAGAAAGTTTCTATTTGGTTGAATAATCATTCAATTTCAGTTGTATGCAATTCCATACATTCTCTGTGTGGAAAAATTTTATAGAATACCAAGCCCCCGGTATTAGGCTTTTTCATGATGTCCTAATCAATTACCACAGTCTAAACAATAATCAAATCATTGAAGAATAAATAGAAACAGAATAAAGTAAGATCGTAGTATACAATTAAGGTTAAATTATTCTGAAAAACATATAATAATGGTAATAAAATTTATATAAACTCCTTTGGAGATCTAACTGAATTTAAACTCTTTTATATATTTTTTGAGAAATCATTTATTAATGCTACGAAATTCATTCTAAATTCACTTAGAACATTTTGACATATAGCATTAATCACGTAAATAAATACGACTTCTATAGTCTGTGTTAATACTTTTTGTACATGTCATAATCCCTTATATAAGGTTCACAATACTGCCTAAATTTTTACTTGGAAACTAAGTTAATATTTCTGAAAACTACGCAAAATCTATTGTCCTTACTTCATAATTATCCATCTTACCAAGAAAACTTCTTCTAGAAAATAAAAAAGATTTTTAATTCAACTCACATTAATTGTTTAGTCATGATACTGCTTATAATGAATGGCTTGTGAAGATTGTAGTGATTTTCATAGTTCAGTTCACGAGGCATTAACAGATATAAGTTAAACACTAACACATTTGGATGTCGACTCAATGGTCTGGAGATTAAGTGTTTGCGCACTAAAGCTCCTGGGTTAGAGGCACGCGTGCAGGATCACGAATGCTCACTACTGAGGGGTCCTATACTTAGACGACATGGCTTTCCAGTGCTTCTAGCTTTTCAACAGTGGTCTAGCTTAGATGTTCTCGCAAACTCAACTGTGAAAATAAAATATTTGTCTTCAAAACTCAAAGCAATTCATTATATTACTGGTAATTTATGAGATACACATATATAAACTCTAAGAAATAACTTATTAATTGACAGAGTATATATATATATATATATATATATATATATATATATGTCACTTCATAATTACTAATGAATAATAAATACAGATAACAATTAATATTAAGTACATTATTGAATATACTTCTTTCTGTTTCGCCCTTATTTTTTAGATTATAATAAAAATTATTTATTTAAAACTTGCTTTATCCAGGTGAACGGCTTTATTGATTTCCCTAAGGATCAACTTGAATCATTATTATTATTATAAATAGGAAACAACTAGTAAGAATTAATCAATTGAGAAACCTTTTTTCAATTACTTTCCAATATTTTTGTTTGTTTGTTTGTGCTTGAAGAAAAAACAGCACTAAAAGTAATTAAGTCCAGCTGAGTAGTTTTATTTTTCCTTTTCATTAAGATGTATCTTTACAATGGAACAATTGTTTGTTTTATTAAATTAATAGAGTATTACAAAGTTTGTTTGTTATATTGAAACTGTCATAAACAATAGCAATAATAATAACAGTAAAGAGAATAACTGAAAATAATTACATACCTTTTTTTACAACTAAATTGATTTCGTTGTATCATAAACATTTTGTAACATAATAAAAATTCATATGATAATTATATTGAATTATCGCAAATGGTAAGATTAATCGCGTTATTTTTGAACTGTTAAAAGACATCTAAAAAATTATTATTCATTATTTTCAAACTTAATGGTATTATTAACAGTTGTATTCACCACTTGTTTTAAGCTAGATCACTGTGGAAAGATAGGAGTACTGGAAGGCCGTTTCGTCTTAGAATATGCGACTCGTCAACAGTGCCCAGTGCATGATTCCAACCCAGGAGCTTTGTTCTTGAGAGCCAGCACTTGATCTCTAGACCACTGAGACGGTATCCAAATGTGTTAGTGTCTAACTTCAATAAATCCATGATCTTTTGTAGCTCCTAATTATTTGAGTTAATTGAATTTAACTTGTACAATGTTGATAGTAATATTTGATTTCAAAATATAGTCTTAATTATAACCCAAAAGAACTGAATTTCTGAATTTGTTCAAAAATACAAACCCGTACTTTAGTGTTCTTTTTCTGGGAGATCAATATATACTTCAAACCTCTTGATGCTTCAAAGCAACTTGTTTTTAAACTGTGTTGCTTGTTGTCATATTAGTAATCACATGAAAAATATCAATTTATTGACAGAAGCGTCTCAGTATATTTCAGCAAGTAAATCTATGCATTTTACTTACATCACTATGACTCACTTCAACAGTAATTGTTTGGTAATGAATTACTGTTTGGAACAGTCAAGTAGAGAAATATTTGTCTATGATGTTTACCGTAAGCTTGAACGCTTATCAGAGAAAACATCAAGTAATTAATTGTTATCATCACTCACCGTTGTAACAACAGATTATGGTAAATAAAGCAAGAACAAATATTGATGCAGAATAGTATGAATTCATAATATTTCGAGGTTTCTCATCAGCTGCTTACAACCAAATATGTGATAAAAAATTTACATTAAGATAGTGTAAAACAATTGGCATAAATGAATGTGCATAACTGGAATATATATATATATATATATAGTTATTATTCCAGTTATGCACATTCATTTATGCCAATTGTTTTACACTATCTTAATGTAAATTTTTTATCACATATTTGGTTGTAAGCAGCTGATGAGAAACCTCGAAATATTATGAATTCATACTATTCTGCATCAATATTTGTTCTTGCTTTATTTAAATTCATAAAGGGAACTAACTGCATGAGATTATGGTAAATTTATATTATTTCATCACTGTTCATTATATTTTCATTTATATCTGGAAAGGAAGAAAGTAGTGGTATATGAATCATTAGTTCGGAACCATTTCTACCTATCATAACTTGTGATCTGTCTATGTTGTACCGTAGTATAAAAAGTACTTGAATCATATCTTATTGTCCACTGTTAAACAGCTGAAAGTCAGCAAAATATTCAAACTATCCTTATACAACAAATCTCTATTTGATCAGGAGGTAATTGGTTTTTTTTCATTCACCTTGTTTCTCAATCACTTGAAGCAATTAAAATATCTATTATCTTTATATGGACATATAAGTTCTCTTGATCAAAACGGTAAGCAGTATATAAAAGTAACCAAGTAAGCAGAAGGCATAAACCTTTGTTCTTATCTACAAAATGTTCACTACGTTGTCTGGATTAAATTTAAATAATCTACTTAGTAAAGTTAATGGATAAAACAACGATTTAGGTATTCAATAAAAATATATTTACATAAATGATTAAAGAAACTCAAAGAAAGGCAAACTTGTTTGCTTCTATACTTAATAAGTTTTCCCTTGTTGGTTATCAATCAACTAAAATAGTTTGTGATTTTTGAATATTTTTCTATTGAAATGTTATTTATTAACGTGACTACAATATAAACTGTAAAATAATAATTACTTAGACTTCTTATTATTCATGTAATAAGATTCACGTCTTTACAATCAAATTCTTTGTTGGTGGTTTGAATGCTGAGTCTTAATATTACAATGACGAAATTTGTCAACCTCAAAAATTACATGAACCAACTGAATTCCTAACTATATGTATTATAAAGTTGATTTTTATGAAGATGGCACTTTATTAAACAACATATAAAACAAACACTAAGTTAAAGTATTCCTATCATGTTTTTATGTGTTCAGTCGTATTGCTTATAAACCTGGAATATTGAGAATTATTTGAAAAAGTGTGACCGAACAAAGTGATTCATAAAACTTTCTGTAATCTTATTATCATCAAGATCAGTACACTTTTATTGATTATCAGTGAACACTTACCGGTTAGTTGAAGACAAGTGCTGTCTAACACAGATTATAGAATCTATACCGATGAACATGCTTATGTTTGACGATGACATTTCAATGTGTAAACTGACCCTAGAAATAATTAGGATTTAACAGAAATCCCTTGTTATTTTCATTTTTAAAATACATAGAAGATTATCAAATCGAAAAGAAATTACTATTATGGAAAATGTGATCAATCTGAATATTAAGATGGTATATGCAAACAAACAAATACAACATTTGGAATAACTTTTCACGTGAAAAATCTAAATCAGTACGAAATATTCATGTAATTCAAATGGTAAAATAAATATATCTCCAAAATACTGAGAACAACAGCTATCAAAACTGAGGATAGTTCGGAGAAATTGTTGGGATATTGATTTTTATATTTCCGTGCTCATGCAGCTCAGCTATTATGTCGATTTTCTGTTCACTTTATTCCTTATCAGTATTTGTGGTGATTACATATATCGATTAAACATTACATATTAATACAAGTGAATGAAATGAATGGAATTGAAAAACTGTTCATATTGTGTACCAAAATAATGCGTTTACCTGTCATTTGTCATCAATCAATTACATTTCTAAAATTACTTAGAATCCGAAACTAGTTTCCGTGAATTTAACGACTGAACTTCATTCTAGTGTAATTTTGAGTTGTGAATCAGTTTTGAATAGATCATGTACCTTAAGAGGTAAAAACATAACTTTGCATAATAAATAAATGTTTAGTTGGCAATGAGCTATATCATGAAGTTTATCATACAGTATACTACACTGTATACCATACGACAACCACGACCGTATTCGTTGAACGATTCAAATCACTAGCAATCACGAAACATGCCCGCCATATAGGATTTCTGTTATGAACATTTGTATAAACTATGGTATCATAAAATATTTCTTTATATTAAACAAATAGATATTTCAATAGTTTAGATCATAAGTTAATTGAAGCTAGAGCACCATGGAAAACCTGGAAGCACCGGACAGCTATTTCGATGTAATGTGGGACTCAGCATTGATCGTCCGAAATCCCGCCTCGAGAGATTCGGACCCAGGGTCTTTCGGCCTTGCATGAGAACGCTTAACCTTAAAGACTTATTAGGTTTATGCGGGTCATAAAAATATTTCCTAGTGTTGAAAAATGATTGGCACTTTACAAATGGATATGCATATTTCATCCTGTTTATGGGACAATCTACAGTGAATTACTGATGTGTTAAATATAATGTGACTGAAAGATTTTAGGTTTAACATTAATATATAAACTAAAGATGACTTCATCAACACAAAACAACTGTAACAATGCATCCAATATTAAACAACTAACTTCCGTTTTTAAATTATTCAACCAAGAAATAACTGTAATCACGATAAATGAATGTATCATATATACTTCTGGTAGTTTATAGCGTGTAAAACCTGAAAAATAAGTTTTAAAAAATCTTTTCACTCAACTCATCAATCTAAAACACGTTTTCCCACTTACGTTCATACAGTTCTATTCATTACTGATACTAATATATTTATTTATAAAATATATTCAATACATTATGTTAGCAAGTGTTAGAGAAATGTTCAGAAACAGATATTTGATCTGATATTAAGGAAACAATCTAAGTCAAGTATTATCAACTCAGCACTTCTATAATTCATGGTCAATGAAGAGATTAACTTTTGATCGATTTTCAATACAATATCAGTGGGTTTTTTTTCCTTACGTTGATCATTAATGTATCTTGCTTTTTGTAAAGGAAAACTTTGTTATCAGTTTTGTTCACAGAAATTCATACTCTATTTAAAGCATTAATTTTGTTCTACCCAAAATGACTTTACATTTAAACTATTCACGTTTATTGAATTTTAATTTGTAGTTGAAAAAGTTAAATTCTTGATAGTGGACTATACTTTTAAATCATGGTTCATAATACTCAAACAAATGCATAACAAAATCGAAGTTTACACTTTATTAAAGATTAAAATTATCGGAGCATCGGTTCCAACAACAAAGATCTTTACTTTAAATTATTTGTGTATGTATTGAAAACTCCGTCTGGAGTCCCTCCGGGGTTATTGCAGGTCCCAAGCCCGGATAAAGGAAAAGGGTTGGGCATGAGGTTAGCGATCCCATCCCGTAGAAAAATAACTCGCTAAAATAAACGCTAACCAGAAAAAATTATTCAAATCATTTAAACTCTGCCCTGGGAGTCAGAAAGTCTTCGTTTAGAAGAGTTGTAACGCCTTCACAAGTCACGAGGCCGATGCTCCTTCTGACAACCAGAGCAAACACTAATTTAGGTATATGGAATGCTCGCACAATGTGGGAGACTGAGAGAGTCTTCCAAATTGCTGCAGAAATGAAGAGATACAACCTGGAGGTGCTTGGGATCAGTGAAACACATTGGACACAGGTTGGACAACAACGACTAGCTTCAATGGAGCTTCTGTTATACTCCGGCCACGAAGAAGAAAACGCTCCACATACACAAGGAGTTGCATTGATGCTGTCCAAACAAGCACAAAATGCCATTATAGGATGGGAATCTCATGGACCAAGGATCATCAAAGTCTCCTTCAAAACAAAGAAAACGGGGATTACAATGAACGCCTACCAACCACTACAATGAAGACGCTAAAGATCAATTCTATGATAGACTACAGTCAATCGTCCAGAACTGCCCAACGAAGGACTTAACAAAAAGTTCAGGAGGACGATGGAGGACGTGAGAACCAAAACAGGAGCTGATATAGCATCAGATCATCACTTACTGGTCGGTAATATGAAATTGAAACTCAAGAAGCACTGGAAAACGGGGAGGGAGGATAATGACAAACTCCGCAAATTCAAGATAACCCTCAGTAATAAGTTCCAGGCCTTTCATGATCTACTCAATGGAGAAGGAACTACTATGGAGAGCAACTGCAAAGAGATAAAAGAGGCAATCACTTCAACATGTCATCAGGTTCTGGGTCAAAGGAAGCACCATCACAAGGATCGGATCACGGTCGATACACTGGATAAGATTCAAGAAAGGAGGAACAAGAAAGCAGCAATCAATACCAGTCGAACAAGAGCAGAAAAAGCCAAGGCACAAGCTGAATACACAGAAGTAAACAAGCAAGTGAAGAGGAGCATCAGAACTGACAAACGTAAATATATGGAAGATTTAGCAATGACGGCGGAAAATACTGCAAGAGAAGGAAACATGAGACAACTGTATGAAAACAAAGAAACTCTCTGGAAATCACCGTAAACCAGAATGACCAGTGAAAAGCAAGGAAGGTAAGATAATCACCAACACTGAAAAACAACGAAACAGGTGGGTAGAACACTTCAAAGAACTCTTGGATCGACCAGCCCCACTGAACCCACCCAACATCGAAGCAGCACTCACGGACCTCCCAATCGATGTTGGCCCACCAACAATTGAAGAAATCAGCATGACTATCAGACAAATCAAGTGTGGCAAAGCAGCAGGACCAAACAAAATTCCAGCAGAGGCGCTGAAGGCAGACGTAGCAGTAACTACATGGATACTCCAAACTCACTTCAGAAAGATCTGGGATGAGAAACAGGTACCAAAAGACTGGAAATAAGGACTTCTGGTCAAAATACCAAAGAAAGGTGATCTCAGCAAATGTGATAACAACAGGGGAATCACTCTTCCCTCAATACCAGGAAAAGCCTTCAACAGGTTATTGCTGAACAGGATGAAGGACTCCGTAGACGCACAACTTGGTGACCATCAGGTAGGATTCCGTAAAGATAGATCGTGCACAGACCAAATCGCAACTCTACGGATCATTGTGGAACAATCAATTGAATGGAATTCATCACTCTACATCAACTTCATTGAATACGAGAAAGCATTTGATAGCGTGGACAGAACAAACCTATGGAAGCTTCTTCGACACTACGGTGTGCCTCAGAAGATAGTCAATATCATACGGAATTCTTACGATGGATTAAACTGCAAAATCGTTCATGCAGGACAGTTGACAAAGTCGTTCGAAGTAAAGACCGGTGTCAGGTAAGGTTGCTTACTCTCACCCTTTCTCTTTCTCCTGGTGATCGACTGGATCATGAAGACGTCAACATCTGAAGGGAAGCACGGGATACAGTGGGCATCTAGGATGCAATTGGATGATCTAGACTTCGCAGATGATCTGGCTCTTCTATCGCAAACGCAACAACAAATGCAGGAGAAGACAACCAGTGTAGCTGCAGCCTCAGCAGCAATAGGTCTCAATATACACAAAGGGAAAAGCAAGATTCTTCGATACAACACAGCATGTACCAATCCAACCACAATTGACGGAGAAGCTTTGGAAGATGTAAAAACCTTTACATATTTGGGCAGTATCATCGATGAACACGGTGGATCTGATGCAGATGTGAAGGCACGGATCGGCAAAGCAAGAGCAGCATATTTACAACTGTAGAATATCTGGAACTCAAAACAATTGTCAACCAACATCAAAGTCAGAATTTTCAATACAAATATCAAGATAGTTCTACTGTATGGGGCGGAAACCTGGAAAACTACGAAATCCATCATCCAAAAGATACAGGTGTTTATTAACAGTTGTCTACGCAAAATACTTCAGATCCGTTGGCCGGACACTATTAGCAACAACCTACTGTGGGAGAGAACAAATCAGATCCCAGTGGAGAAGAAATCAGGAAGAAGCACTGGAAGTGGATAGGACACACATTGACAAAAACACCGAACTGCATCAAAAGACAAGCCCTCACATGGAATCCTCAAAGTCGAAGGAGGATAGGAAGGCCAAAGAACACATTACATCGGGAAATGGAGATAGACACGAGGAAAATGAACAAGAATTGGATGAACTAGAAAAGAAGGTCCTGGTTAGAGTGGGTTGGGGAGTGCTGGTCGGCGGCCTATTCTCCATTTGGGAGTAACAGGCGTAAGTATGTAAGTAAGTAATCACATACGTACAGTTGATCACACCATAAATGAAGTATTTAAACTTTCATGAAACACCGTAAGTATTATAAATCACTTATGATATTAGGGGGACTCATTAACAATATCACTGAACTGAAATCAGAAACATTTAATCAGTGAATTAAAATCAAAAGCATTACCATCGGAAACAGAGTTCACTGGTGTATTTACTTAAACGCAGACATTCAAATCTTTGGTAAAATATCATTTTAATATTCTTTGGTTTTGCATGAAAATTGACGTCAAAAATAAAAAGCCATTTAACTATTCACAAATTTTCCACAAAACAAAATCAACGTGACTAATAAATTGAACTGATCAGTAATTCTGAAACGGACATTTGATGTTATATTTTAAGAAACTAATTGAACATAATGTTCTATTTCAATAATATTCTGAACAGTTTACAGGTTAAGCTTTTAAATTTGAGAATAAGTATCGTATTTCACTTTAGGTATACCTTCAAAACCTATTTTTAACTAAAAGGAATAAAGCATTGAAATAATGCTGTCAATGAGTTATAAAACTGAATAGAAAATTTTTAGTTTTAATCGTATAAAAAAATATTTTTTGAATTTCTCATTTATATCAGCGGTATTCTGAAATACAGTAGAAAATCTATTGTAAATTATTTCGCTTGACAATGGTCTTAGTGAACCGCTAATGGGAATTTCAATGTTAGAATCCGAAAACAGATAATATCTCACCAGTCAACAAAATGATTTCCGGTTGGCTAGTTTTTTTTTAATTATAAATTTACAGTGATCGGTTTATAAGAAGAATGATTAAATTACTGTTACATTTAAGATTTCAAAAGAGAATATCCTATGGAGATTGTGTTTATTATCATAAGAACATTTTACATTTAATTCATAGTTCAGAATAAAAACATTTACAGTCGAATCACAGTTGTTGTAATCCAATGTCATCATAATGAGTGCGTTAGGACAGCATTTCAGAAAGGCACTGACTGAAGACATGATAGTGAAATAGATGTCTAATGGGTTTATAACAGGACGAAATGTTAGATTCATCATTAGCATGAAAATAATGGAGCACTAACGTTGATAACTCTATGTGATTAATAATTACCATAAAGGTTAAGCACTAAATTCAATGTAATGGTTTCAGTATACTGTATTACTGTCTGATAATAAACACGGTGTAGTTAAAAGATTTTGATTAAAAGATTAATTTATTTGTTTCAAGACGTTACATTAAACATCACTGTGGGATTCGTGGAGATAGTTGTTGACCAGCTTCAGGATGGGTTTCCTGGAGTGCTAGGGAGAAGCTGTCACCAGTGGAGTCTACCCCGTGCCGGGTGTGAGACAGTTATTCACCTCAGTCAATTGATGAAGCGTCGCGTAAAATCATGGATCGATTGAAGTTAAACATTAACACCTTTCGATGTTCGCGTGCAAGACCAAAGGTCATGAGTTCGAGTCCGATGTGAGGAACCATTAATGGGCACTGCTGTGAAGTATCCTACCAGGATGAAGTGATCATCCAGTACTTCCAGGTTTTCAATGATAGTCTGACTTAGATCGACTCGTGAACTCAGCTTTGAAAATGCTACATTCTTCATAACTCCTTCATACTTAGTGTGTAAATGTTGCTCATTTTACAATTTACCGTCGTGTACTTTTATAATCTAACGTGATTCCATTGTGAATTCATGCAATCTAGTGTTGTGAGACTCAGTTACTCAGATAAGTCTACATAAATATTTGATTTCTTTAAATGATATCAAAAAACTGTCATTAGATTGGAATAAAATCCAAGAACAGCTTTTTATTTTATCTGGATCCATACTCATCTAACTGACGAGCCACAATATAAGAAACTTATATCTTAATTCCCATAAATAGGGAGGATGTATATAAACCAAGTCTTTTGTCAAAAGCTGAATATATTGCGGCACTGCACTTAATATACACATATATTAAAAGAAATTGGTTAATTGCAGTCGGGTATTTCAACAACACGAAAATACAAATTGTCACTATCATTATTACATCATGTTCAAACCAATTTATTTCTAACATTTCACCAAATATATTACAAGTCATTAGAAATGACTACATTCATGTTGAAATAACAATCGGCATTTGTTTGCTACATTAAAACAGTTCGTCTTTTGATATCAACAACATGCAATAAACTTTTTTTCAAACTAAAATAGTATATCAGTTGAAATGTTTGTTTATTCAATTACAGTGTTATTCGGATATAGAAGAAAAGTAGATTTTATTGCTTTTTGAATGAGTGTATCTGTTAAGATTAGCACTTTCGATAATTACGATTACGCGTATTATAGTTAGCAAACATTAAAAAAAGGAACATCATAATTTCATGCACGTTTAGTCTTTTAAAAGACAGTTGTTATTATTTAAAACGATGCTGATCATTCTATTGACATCAATGTTAAACACATGTGGAAAAAAATGTTTCAGTTTTTCTATGCTTTCTTATTTTTCGCTGTGAATTGAAACAAATTAAAGTGATTCAAATTTCATGTAGACACTTAATTGAAATATTAATTAATCTGAATAAGTCATTTGTTTCAATTAAATCGCAGGTTTATTACTCATATCGTGGTGTATACTACCTATATCAGTAGTGAGCAAGAACACCAATAGTGACAATCGAATGTATTTGACACTAAATTACAGAGTATGTCAATAAAATCTGAGTACCATATAGTAAATCATTGATTTGCAAAATATCAATTCATCATATCCAACTTGACGCTTCCTGTTGCAAACATCAATCCATTATCCCAGATTTCATTGTTCATACGTTTTCGTACCAATTGCATTCCGTTCTCGTTCTTTCCTAATCGATCTTCTACTGAAATACATTCTATGCCTGACCACCAGTATATACTACTTGTGTGGATATACGTAACCCACACCACAATATCTACAGACATAAGTAGTATGGAACAACAATCAGAAGTTAAATGCATGACAGCGGAAAGCTAAGAAGATCAGAAACGAAAAGTGAAAAAAATGAACTGTAAATTAGAAGAGTCATTCTAACTGTAAAGAACAATTGGTGGGATACTTGCAAATGAAGTGTTTTATATATGGTTCTCATGTTTTATAAAGATATTCTGTAATTCTGTAAATTGGTTATCCCCATTTGAGTTCTCGTTCATTACAATATAATATAAATTTTGGATTGATGCACGCAATAAACGATATTTTTCAATGTTATATTCTGTGAACTGCAATGGTTTTAAACTAATGAATTGATCAGCTTAGATAATACAACGCCAGAAAAATATTTTTCTTGAGCCACAAATCTTCTCTACTGTCTTAAGATAAATACCGATTAAACAATAACACGATATATGTTTAGTGTGATCCATTAAAACATTTACATTTCTGAGTTAAATTAAAAAATATAGTTACACAAGTACACTAATGCAGATTAATTTACTGTATTAAATAAATATAAAAAAAACAATCTTGATACTCAACTAAATCGAAAAAAACCCTGATAATTCGAAACATTATATCTCTAACACAATATAACACAAATTTTAGATCATTTCATACATGGAGAATTACCATTTTGTATAACTAAGATGAATATGGATGATAAATTGAGATGAATAACTATGTGAAACCTTTTCTAGAATCACATTAAAACAATATATTTCATCAACAATTGAGCATACATGAATACATTTTCTCTTGATGGACAGCAGAAAATGTCTAATCTATATTTAGATAAACAACATCCAACTAAATCGTTCACGGAATACCTGTTCAATCCAACGACATAAGCTTAAGAGATCTGATTTCTTTGAAAGTGATTCCCACCATCAAATCAAAGTGCTAAAATAAACATAAAAAACTTATGACACTATATACATAGTTCATTCTAAAATTAGACTTAGCCGTGTTTACTCATGAATCAGTGAAATAAAAAAATTTCGAATTTTATCATTCACATGTAAACACTGAATCACATATTGGGTATACGCATATCAACTTTGTTATGTTATAAACACTTTATGTTATAACTATCATTATCAAATTCTGTCGTTATTTATTTCATATGTTCACATTCACAAGTAACGTATCAATTCATCCTTTGAGCTCGATAAAAATTTTATCCTGGCTTCTATACATTACAAACAGGATAACCATGTCACATGTATTACTAGCAATCAAAAGGTTTGCTTAATAAGAAACACAAGGTTCCTTATTTGTTGAAAATTAATACAAATAACATTATACACTAACGCATATGATGGAACAATAGCCATTATAATCAGACTTCTTCTATCTCTCGAAATTCCTTAGTATACAATTGAACTGATCAATTTTGTTGAACATAAGCCTTAAGACTGTTTTAATTCACAAATGGATTATATTTTCAAAAAAAGACGTGTTAACAAACATATATATTGCTGATTGTAATAACAACCTTTTTAGCCTAAATTATGACGTATATTTATGTATATAACTTGACTCCGAGTCCTAGTCTCAGTTTGAATAATAAAGTTTTTTTAAAAAAAAAGATCTACAAAGCTTTTGAGCTATGACGGAAATTTATCTTACGTTTCACTGATGACTATCATCTGGAATATTCTCAAATTAAGAATTATAACTAGGATACATGTCATGTCATAACGAATAAACGTCAACCAATTATTATTATTTCACAAAATAATTTTAATTTATGATAAATGAATTAAACAAATAATAAATTAATTTTCATTTTGATTATTTTATTGGTGAATTATCCTCAAAGAAAGATGAAAATTAAAAAAACCCATTTTTTTGTGAAATCTAGAAAAATACAATTCTTTCAATTAATCTATTTTCGAAGAAAAATATTTCAATATAATTTCAGTAGTTGAGATCATGTGTCAATTAAAGCTAGATCATCGTGGAAATGAAGTGTGCACTGCTGAGAAGTTCCACAATAGAACAAAACGGCCGTCTAGTGCTTTCAGGTTTTCCATGATGGTCAAGCTTCAATTGACTAATGATTTCAACTATTGAAATCACTATAATCTCCACAAACCCTTTCTGATTTCAATATGAATCAATTATCAGTTTTTTTATAAAAAAACCTACGTTGAATTATAGAAATGGATACTATTTTTGTCTTAAGTAAATTTGTTATAGTTTACTTTTTTTGTTATATACACTAATTTGTACATGAAGCGACTATGGACATGTTATAGTGTGTTGCCGTGATTTACCATGTAATTCTAGCAGACTCTGGTATAATGTAAGCTACGAATTAATGACAAATAGATTGCAGGATAAACATAAGAAAAAAGACATGTGAAGCGTTTTTGTTGATAAAAAAAGTTATATTTAAGTGAACAGTTTAACAAGGATAACGTTGCCCAGCAGTGGAATTCAGAAAGTACGTTTTGTTTGATTCGGGACTCATCAGCTAGATGAACTTGCAACTCAGAGTTAATGTTCATTTCGGGACTTGAACTTAGTACCGTTTACTTCAAACGCTATCACGTTGACAACTTAGCCATTGAATCCGGAAATATCCAGCTGACAAGTCACGAATAGGACAATGCGCGCGTCCTGGATTTTACTGCTAGATACCATTATCTTTGCTCATAATGCTTGTGACTGAAGGTTATATCGAATCAGGATGTAAAAATGCCAGTATGAAGGTGATCAATTGCAGTTCTAAACACCAATGGGCAGATTTAAGTAACCAATATAAAAATGAGTTGAACACTTTAGCATTCACTTTGTTGCTTTCTTTTTGAAGTATTTGCCAACTTGAATTGTAGCATTCAGTTAACTGTACGACATTATTCATTAGGAAATAATCATTACAAAGTGAGTAAAAATTATCAAGCCTTTCATTTTATAGAAATTTGATGCAGTACAACCTGAAATCTTATGATCTGAGTTCAGGACATAATAAATACTTGAAATTTAACTAATATCCATTGAAAACTTGACCAACAAAACAAAGGATTTATAGTTTAAGCGATGTTACTTCAATAAGATATGAGATCCAATTTGTTGATTTCTCCCAGGTTTCTCAATAAACAAACATTTTTGATGAGCAAACAAAATTCTAGAAAAAAACACAAATGAAATCGTGTAAGAAAAGATTACATATTTACGTGTTTTATGTTATTATTAAGGAAATAATAGTCGTACATTTTCATACCTACTAACAATTAACTGATGGTAAGAATTTTGATGCAATCATAAATAAATGATTATACTACTTAATATGCATAAGTTTAGAACGACTATAAATGTAATATCATTTATGAACAAATATCTAAATATACACCTGAACAAACGCTTATGATCAAAACATGATGTATCTTTTCTGGAAATTGATTTGTTTACCACAAAATGTTAACTGTATCCCATTTTTTGGCAATTATGTTAAGAATCTTTAAATTAAAATAACATATTACATCTTTTTCTTAACACAATGACTTACAGTTGTTTCTTCAATCTAGATCGGTTTATATTGCATGATTCTGTATCAATAATCTTATCTAGTAAAATGCATAACAAACATAACATTTTGATCTTAAAACCCTAGTCTTTATCCGGCACAACGTGTATTCGACTCAAAATTGTTTTCAGCATAATTTTCATTGTTGAAATAAAATGGTTGTTTTACAGTCGTAGTCTAAACTCTTTAAATAAAGTAATGAATCATTATAGCTTATTTGAAAAGTTCTTATCACTTAGATTTTACCAGACTGATTTTCTCACATCTTTTATATAATTAGAGATCAATCGCCCTACAAATACCTTCATTATTAAATAACTAAAAAGAAATGTTCTAAAAATAAGCTTTTACAAGTTTGTCACATTTGATTTACTAACGTTAATTTGTCTACAAATTTTTTTTAATGAAACTAGCAAATTAAAATCATTCATGTCAATTTACTAGTTAACGACCAATTGCAGTCCTATATAACAATAGGGAAGATTCAAACAACCTATATATGCATATATAAGTATGAATTAACTATACGTCAGTTAATTAATTCTTTATAGTTTAGTAGGTAAGATGGCAAAGATAACATTCACAATGCCGATATAATTCATCTGAAACATTTTATAATTATTTTCAAACGGTCTTTAGGAATATACTCTTTGGTTAGAATGATTGAGCACTATTTTTCATAGAAATACTGCCAGTCTGTTCAATTTTAAAATACTGATCTCTTTCAAAAATCTTTATGAAAGTGTTTTTCGCTTAATATCATGTTATATTATCGTCTTAAATCATGTTGATCAACAAAACTAGTCAATAAATGAAGTATGTTTACGTTCATAGGTCGTCATTTGGAACAATAAGAGTGAACAAACAGATAGATTTATGAACTTAAGGGGGATTACTTTTTAAATTATTATTTGACTAACATTTTCAGTAATTTCAATTTCTTCTCTATTTTGTTGGATTCCTGAAAGGACTGACCCACTTAGATAATGAATTTTTGGAATGGTTACAAGAATTTATTAATGATTACTAACAATATAGTTACCATTTTTGAGGTAGTTGTAAGTAAATGTGGGTAGTAGCTAGCAGTGGAATCCAGGGAGCTCATTTCGTCCTATTTGGGACTCGTCAGCTGGATGTGCCTGCATTTCAGAGAGCATACAAGTAAAACAACAGCAAGTGTAAATTGAAGTGGTTGAAAAGATACCTTAGACCTAGTCTCGTTCTGTTCGGCACTCGTCAGTAAACGTGAACAAACCAATGATCCGTAGTAGGTCTGAGCATTTGTCACCCAATTTCACAACATGAAACGTTATAAATGAGCCATTCGTATGATGAATGATCCAATGTAGTGATGAAATATTTACAATTAATTGATCACAGAGACGATCAGTATCATGCTTATTCAAGCCTTTTTAGAACTGATCAAGTTTTATTGATCATGTTACAATATGATCACTAGTCAACTATCTGCAACCACCTAACATGAGAGCATAGTACATACAATCTTGACTCAATCATATTAATGGCAACGTTTCAGGCTAATCAATAAGATTCTCTCAGCGCCGAAACAAAATTTAGAGTTTCATTTCATGCATCTGATTTTTATCAATCAAATAGTGAGAAGTGTGAAAATTATATTTCACTGAAATTTTAGTAATCTATATTTCCATCTTCTCTTTCCACCCATTTTCACAATAATGTATATAATGCCTTGTGTTCATTAATAACATGTTAATGTCGTGCTAAAGTATGATGCGCAGTTCTATCTAACAAAATAACCTGTTTTAGTAAAATTACGTAAGATAGCGAGCACATTTTAAAAATTGAGTTGAAAAAACTAACAGTGTTTATGATCAATATGTTTCTATTTTGGAAAGTTAGAGACATTATAGATGTTTATATTTTCTGATTTAAAAGCTGTATAAGAAAGGCCATATCGCGTCTTTTAATAACATCATAAATACATAGTTCAAAAAAATATCTAATAGATCACTTCTTTTTAAAAATAAACGGTGATCATATCGAGAAAGTTAACGTAGGATTCATGAATAAACCACAAAACTAAAGAAATCTATGGCTCTCATAGTATTCCAACTTCTCTCACTCTCTCTGTGGTTTAGAAAGAACTAAAGACTTTATAGCTAAATATATGTTGTCAGGACCCAGCGTGCAATGACTCAACTTTAAAAGATAATTTATACTAATGTTTAACAGAATGCTTATTCTGGATTTACAGCTTGAGTGTTTAGTTTTGTTTGAATGGTAGCCTATGGTAAATAAAAGTGATTTCCATGCAATTTTATTGTTAGAAATTTAAGTGCTTCATTAAAAAATCATATAAATGTTGATAATAATTTTGTAAACAACATTAACATGAAGTTGTAAATTGAATTAAAGCGGATAAAGAAGTACATAGTTTTATGAAAACATTTTTTATGGATTTTATTACTTAGGCTACAGTCATTGTGGTCAGTTTGTATATAGATTCACACATTAGTTTTGACAGAATTTATTATCGAAGAAAAACACCAATGAATAATATAATGGTTACAATATCACAACATTTCTCTATGCTGAGATGATGTTGGCTAGCAGTGAAAGTTAGGATGCACGTCTCTTCTTATTGGGGGGCACGTCAGCTGAATGCGGCAGCATCACATAGTTAATGTGCACCTTAGGGCTCGAACCCAGTACCGTCCTCTTCAAACACCATCACAATATGTACATGGTTACTGAATCCCGGAGTGAACATCAACTCTGCGATGCAAGTACATCTAGCTGACGAGTCATAAATACGACAAAATGAGCGTCCTGGATTCCAATGCCAGCATTATCCATCTTTGTTTAAAATGCTTGTGATTTGAGGCTATATCGAGGCAATCCATACAAGATGCGCATGAGACCGATCGATTGTAGTCTTAAATAACAGTGGGAAGATACATGTAAAAAACCAACTGTATTTTCGTAAACATTTTGAAAAGTAAGAAAGGAATATTTTTGTATTAGATACTGAGTTCCGTTTGTTTAAACAATAGGTAATGAGATAAAAGAAACGTCATTTCTTTTCTTCAGATGAATTCAAGAGTATGTACACAGTATATTTCTCAAGTATGAAACAAATGTAAAATATTAAGTGAATAAAATTGATGAGTGAAAATTATTACATTAAGTCAGAAAATGTTGACACTGTGATTTAGATCAACATCGATTAGTTGACGTGAAAATCACAGATCACTGAAGTGTCAGTTCCTTTCATGATGCCTCTAGATGACGGAAGTTCAAATACAATAATAATAAGCAATTTCCACCTCGATAAGTATAAATTAAAACAACATATACAATCAGAGATTTCTGCTAATTGTTTCCAAATATCTAGGATCAAAACTCAAACAACAAATACATCAATTTATTACTTTTGTTTAATGTAAGCCGGAACATTCTATTTACTTGAGACTAACTTTCAACAGTAGAATCGCTATGTAAGGAGAAATTATATTGATTTCTATTTCTTTAAACAAAAGTATTGAAAATATTTTGCATGATATAACCAAAGTCAATAAACATACTATATTTCCAAATGCAATATATATTTTATTCTTATAATAACTATGGTACAAAAACTAAGCAATCAAGCCTTTATATTAATTTTCACTGTTTATCTAAATGATGAGTTGTGGTAGTAAAGTTCAAATCTGTTGAAATAAATATTTCTTCATATTTATAACCACTAAAGCCTCATCATTCCATTTATGAAAACACTGATTTTTTTAAACACAATATGAACCAACAAAATTATGGTGAACAGAACACGAATGTAAACAATCGAATGTGTTTGACACTAAATTACAGAGTATGTCAATAAAATCTGAGTACCATATAGTAAATCATTGATTTGCAAAATATCAATTCATCATATCCAACTTGACGCTTCCTGTTGCAAACATCAATCCATTATCCCAGATTTCATTGTTCATACGTTTTCGTACCAATTGCATTCCGTTCTCGTTCTTTCCTAATCGATCTTCTACTGAAATACATTCTATGCCTGACCACCAGTATATACTACTTGTGTGGATATACGTAACCCACACCACAAAATGTTTTGGCTTACTCACATATTTTTAATACACTCAGGTCTAAATGGCAAAATATTTCAGATGATATGATATTCAATTCTGTATACAAAGTATAAAAATATTATACATTTTGAATTATAAACCATTGAATTTTCACTGAGATCATCAAAAGAAATACAAATTCCATAGTTAAATTTCCATAGAACAATAAACGCGTATTGTTAAAGGTTAAATAGAAGAAAAGTTATCTTTAGTGCCAAAAAATCACTTCCTAAATATCACTTTTGGTTTTCACTATTAATTAAATAAATCAATTTAAAATAACGGATCATTTAAATTTAACACAAGCAAACCTGAGAATTCGGATAAAAAACAATAACAGTTAAAATATAATTAATGAAAAGAGCAATTCAACTCAGTGATGTAAACTATAAAAACAATTAATAACAGATGAGCACAGATAAAAAATTCAGTTACGTGGATTAGTTCAAGTTAGACATTAACACAATTGGATGCCGGCTCATTGATTTAAAATTTAAGCGTTCGCGGGCGAGACAAATAGGTCTTGGGTTCGAATTTCATAAGGCGAGATCGTGGGTGCACACTGCTGAGAATTCTCACAACAGGACGAAACGCCATCTAGTGCTTTTAGGTTTTCCATGGTGGTCTAGCTTTAATTAACTCATGATCTCAACTATTTAAATTACTATAATATCCACAAAAAAATCCTCCTGATACTAATTCATTTAATGTTCATTCTAACACGTTACTGATGACTACAAACAAGATCAAACTTTTATTTAAGTTCAGTTGTTATATGAATCTAGATCGTATACTAATAATTACAAAGAAAGAATTTGAGTGTATTTTATCACAAGCATAAAGATGAATATCAAGATAAAATATTTATTGTATTTTACAGCTTAAAAGGAAGCAAATACCCGGATATTCTAAAAAATGAAGTAAAAATGATAGTCAATAATCAAATTGGATGACGTGATATGTTACTTTGAAGTTACCACTAAATAATAGTCAACTGAATTTGATCTGTTATAAAAAGTCATATTTAATTTAAATGACCGGTAATTTAATTGATTATTAAACTGCAAATTAGTTTTTACATTTATTAAGTATACTTTTGTCAATAACCGTCATTTGTCATTGTCAAATATTTTGATTACTACTTATCAACCATCCGAAAATGTTTCATTTTCAATATTTTACTGAAATCATTTACAGTAGTATTATATGATATATTTGCTTGTACCTTATAAATGAAACAGAATTTTATAGTTTAGTCGTTAGTTATTCTTTTCTTCATTGAAAATTGCATTCACATTTCTTCAGGTTTTAAAGTAGCTGAGATAGTATTATTGTGAACGAAGACTTGATGGTTCAAACCAATTAACTGCTTAATTCAAATTACAAAATTTCTTCATAAAATATGGGAACCATACATAAAATTTTTTATTTTCACGTCTACTAATTGTCTTTTACAAAATTCATTGCTTCCTCATTTCTAATGTTATCTTGAATGCTTTCGGTTTTCTTCGTTCTTCCCTCTATTTGGGTTTTCTCAATCTCTTGCTCACAGACACTCCCTTCCGATTGGTGCTACATACTACTTATACCTGTCAACATAATTAGCATACACCACAGTATTATTTTTATTTAAAAGAACAAAACCTGAACAATAGATAATTATTATTCAGTATCTTCAAAAGTACGGATAAAGTTTTTCACTGATATTTGTAACGATAACTGAGAGTGGCACCGTACATTCTGTGGTTAATATTTAAAAAATATGAACATACATTATAAGGGTTGAAATATCTTATAAAACATTTTTTGCCTACAGACATTTTCAGTCAAAGTACATCAATAGAAGAGCTTAACTTGAGGTAATCTGTTTATTTTAAGTTACCATCTCTTTGGTAGTCTTGAAAAAAACCACTACTTAAATTTGTTTTCCCGACTGACATGAATTGAAACAATTTGTTTGTTTTGTTTCTTAAGCAAAAACAATGTATATACAGTGGTTCTTTGTTTTATAAGCATACATAATAAGCGATTCCAGCATAATAATTAGCAAGACCAGACATAATAATTGGCGACGCAGTCATAACAATACATAATAATATACATTATCAACTATTAATTAAAAGCTGCTCATCTTCGTAGAAATTAATAAATGAAAACTCCAAATTAGACTGTAAATGATACTTTTCTTTAATTTCCAATATTATGAATTGCAATGTAATGTTAGTAACAATAAAACCAACTTTTTCATATATCAATATTATACAAAAAAAAATTTAAAACTTTTTGTATAGTTTGTAGGCTGTAAAGCGTAAAATTTGGCGGAGATTAACGTACAAAAAGGTTTTACTCTCCGACAAAAGTATAAAGGTAAAAATAAAATGAATATTTCGGACTCTGTTTCAACTGTTTTGCCATATGTTCTGTTCTTATTAATACATCAAAGAAAGTTTATACTTTCTTTGAACATTATTCTATATCGGTTTGAGTACGTACAGCAATGATTATTTATCAGATATAAATTGAAGTTTACTTGTTCAACAATAAAGTCAATTTTAAAAATTAACGCTTCCTTTTTAATAAATGATGGCATTGTAATAAATAAAACGGATATTGTTAAACTGATTAATATAAAAAGTAATTACATGTCAGAATGAATTCAATATTGATTACATAGTAAAACAATTGTTTACCATTATTTTCAGTTCCCATATATTCACCTAAATGATGCTATTAATCTATAAATGGTAATAGTCATCAATTATATCATAATGATAACTTAATATCCAATAAATTGGTTAACATTTATAGTATACAACAGTTTCATGATTTTCTGCTTACATAAAGTGTATATATAATTATTTCAAGCTATCTTATACACTGATAACTGATTAATATACTCAGAAAAAATAATACTGTATTCATTACTATAATCGTAACGAATTCTGAAGTAAACTTCAGATTAGTGATGAGATTGATGTGGGTAAATGAGATGTTATCTGTATGAAATAAACAAATGTTCACATTGATCTAGATTCTATAACGAAATCTCAGCACGGATACAAAAGGCTCGACTAGCTTTTGCCAACTTGCGTCATTTGTGGCGTAGGCGAGATATCCGTCTATCAACCAAAGGACGTGTTTACTGCGCAGCAGTTCGTTCCGTCCTACTTTATGGCAGTGAAACATGGCCAGTAAGAGTAGAGGATATTCGTAGGTTACTAGTATTTGACCATAGGTGTCTTCGAAACATCGCTCGTATATCCTGGGACCACCGTGTAAGTAATGCAGTTGTTATGAAACGGGTACTAGGTAAGGATGGCAAATCAATTGATGAAGTAGTGAAACTTAAACAGTTGAGATGGCTGGGACATGTGCTGCGCATGCCCGACCACCGACTGTCCCGACGTGCTATGTTTTATGGTGTAGGAGTAGGTTGGAAGAAAGCTAGGGGCGGCCAGACCAAAACATGGCACAAATCCATGAAGTCACTGACAAGTGGACTGAGTCATGTTGGTAGGTGTATACTACCTGGTTGGGGACAGCGAGATGATAGCAACTGATGGTTAGAGATCTTGAATGACATAGCTCAAAATCGTTTGCAATGGCTCAGGTGCATCCACTCTTTGTGTTCTCTCAAACTCTTATCTTCTGAATTCTTCATGTCCTTTATTTTCTTTCCCAATTTATTCCACTGCACTATACTCCTTTAATAACATCATCAAACCTTAATGTTCCCTATCTCTACTTATACTTTCAGTACCTCTACCACTATGGGATTTGAATCGATAACTGAATCGCTGTGCTACTGTGGTATGTCAACTCGAACTGATGTACGTACGTACGAAGTTCCACGTTGTTACTGACTGAGTGACTATAACTAAACCACGACCCCCTTAATTGATAAGATAAAGCAAAGAAATGTTTTTTTAATTCGTGTTTTGTTTGCTCAGCAGTTGAATAAAAAAGTTTTTATTGGGATTCTAGAGTACACTATTAACGGACACTTCGAAACAATAAAATTATTAAATATTCTGTGCCAGGTTTTTCTAAACTGGTTGAATGCATTTCTGTTACCCATTTCCAAAATTATCTATCTATACAATAGGAAAGTGAAGTAAATTTGTTTATGTTCCAATGAAAATAACTTTTAAAAATAGCAATATTACTTTTACACATCTACTGACGTACACTCATTAATCAGCTTGCATTGCAAACATGTAGCCTAACCGCTTAATTCCTTGTTTTGGTGTATTTACAAATAACTGTGCTCTACCTTTGTGACAGTGGAAGGCTGATTATTCAACCATTTAATATGCAGAAATAGTAGAACTTTCATAGCTTGAATCACGAACTAATTGAATTCAGACAATAACATCGTTGAATGTCGGCACAGTGGTCCAGAATTTAGGCATTCACTTGCAAGTCCAGTGGTCCTAGATTCGACTTCCAGAGATGGGGTCATGGAGGATAACTAATGGGTAGTCTAATACTGGGACGAAACGGCTGCCCAGTACCTTCAGAATTTCAGTGAGAGTTTAGCTGAGGTCAATCAGTGACTGATTTTTCGTAAATATATGTAATAATTACAATTATTATTTTTAATGACATATTCGATATCATTTTGCTATGAATTATTAAGAATAATCATTTTAACTCTACTGGCTTCCATATCGCAAGTATTGATGTACAAACACTAAGAAAATTTGTTACCATTAACTTATAGCAACTCACATTCAATTGAGTTTGCTCTCACCTAATTCGGTTAAGCCCTTTTATTAACTTATTAAACGGACAAAGTCACCTGCACTATAATAACTTATTGTATCCTTATTACAGTTGCGAATGTATGTAACTTTATTATTGTTATCCTTGTATGAATATGTATGCTCGGCAAGCCTTACTGCCTACACATTTATTCACGCTACTAGCTTTACTATTAACCGCTTAATTGACTCGATGATTCATTAATTTCACTATGTATATATATATCCATGTTATTCATATTCATGACTCGCTCGCTCGTTCATTCACTCGCTCGATCGCTCGCTCTTGCCCTTGCTCTCGCTCGCTCGATCGCTTGCCTGTTTGCCTTTCGGCACAACTATTTAATGCTTGCTTAACGCATCTGTAATTTTGGATATCTGTGTGTGGTCTCTTAATAAACGTAATTAACGCTTCGTATTCGCCTTCTGATTAATATACCGTTGGAGCATTATTTGGTGACGGTTACCGAGACGAACTGTATACGGAGTTTAAGGAATATATCGAACACCGACCACCACAAACTGTTTAGAATTAACCATCAGCCTTCGAACTTAAATAAATTGATTTTGCTGTAGAGTGTGGTGGTCGGTGTTCGATATATTCCTTAAACTCCGTATACAGTTCGTCTCGGTAACCGTCACCAAATAATGCTCCAACGGTATATTAATCAGAAGGCGAATACGAAGCGTTAATTACGTTTATTAAGAGACCACACACAGATATCCAAAATTACAGATGCGTTAAGCAAGCATTAAATAGTTGTGCCGAAAGGCAAACAGGCAAGCGATCGAGCGAGCGAGAGCAAGGGCAAGAGCGAGCGATCGAGCGAGTGAATGAACGAGCGAGCGAGTCATGAATATGAATAACATGGATATATATATACATAGTGAAATTAATGAATCATCGAGTCAATTAAGCGGTTAATAGTAAAGCTAGTAGCGTGAATAAATGCGTAGGCAGTAAGGCTTGCCGAGCATACGTATTCATACAAGGATAACAATAATAAAGTTACATACATTCGCAACAGTAATAAGGATACAATAAGTTATTATAGTGCAGGTGACTTTGTCCGTTTAATAAGTTAATAAAAGGGCTTAACCGAATTAGGTGAGAGCAAACTCAATTGAACGTGAGTTGCTATAATAGCTCCTCCCAGCAAACAAAGATACAAAAGTGTCTGTGTTTGCGAAAAAAAATGTCAAATTTAACAAGATGGGAAATATCGAAATTTACGAAATCAAGATATATGATAGGACTATCGTATAAGTTATTAAAAATATGTGTAAGTTTGAGTTGGTATATGTCGTGAGGCCAAATAAGATCATAACGGAAGATCGGAAGAATACATAAAATATGTCGAATATAATAATAGATGAGCTAAAATTTTCGATTTGTACATAGAAAATGAAGATTAAATTTACATTCGAAGAGGTGAAAGAAATTATCAATTCAAAATCGTAGCTATGTATCGTTGCGGCCATCTCACTCTTCGGCCATATCTCGTCGTTACTGGATTTTCTTCGTTTGTGTTGGTCGATGTCGTTGATGATTGGGACTTGCGTTTCGGTGGTTCGACGGTTTTCGAAGTATCTGTATATACTGTCTGATCGTCGGTTTCGATGAAAGCTGGTTTGACTCTGTCGATGCTAATTACATCCGTTTTTCCAGCTTTTTCTATCGTAATCGTTTTATCGTTTCTTTTAATCACCTTGAATGGACCATCGTAGGCCGGTTGTAAGGGACGCTGCACATTATCCCTTCTGATAAACACATGGGTACTATCGGTCAGTCGTTTTGGCATGTATACACGATGTTGCTGTTGCCTCGGAAGCGTTATCCTCAGATCACCCATATGTTGCTTTAGACGTTGTACATAGTTGGCTATGTCATTTGGAACACTTTTACCTGAGGTGAAAATTTCTCCTGGTAGACGTAAAGTAGTTCCATAAACCAATTCTGCTGGGCAGCATCCTATATCTTGCTTAATTGTTGATCTTAAACTCAACATGACCAATGGAAGCTTGCTGGCCCAATCATTATTGTTAATGACAGCTGTGAGTGAGGCTTTAAGTTGCCGATGTAATCTCTCTACCATACCATTTGACATCGGATGGTAGGATGTTGTGCGAATTCGCTTGATTCCGAGGAGCTCTGTGAGTTGTTGGAAGAGGCGGCTCTCGAATTGAACTCCTCTATCGGTTGTAATCTTAGTAGGCACGCCGTAATGTGAAATCCAATGCTCTACTAGGGTTTTCGCTACAGTTTCTGCTGCAATGTCTTTTATAGGCACTGCTACAGGCCATCGAGTGAATCGATCAATACAAGTGAAAATGTAATTACAGCCATTTGAGATTGGCAGCGGTCCCACGATATCGACATGTATGTGTTCGAATCTGCTGTCGGGGTGGCGAAATTGACCTCCTGCGGAACTGGTGTGGCGATTTATCTTAACTTTCTGGCATTTTATACACGCTTGCGTCCAGTTACGAATATCCCGGTTCATACTTGGCCATACGAAACGCTCGCTGATTAGTTTAATGGTGGCCTTTATTCCGGGATGCGAAATATTATGCATAGTTTCGAAAATGTTTCGTCTTAATGGCTTTGGAATAAATGGTCGTGGTTGACCCGTAGAGATATCACACATGATATTTACTTTTTTTATTGGAGTTTCTTCGAGTACGTGCGAGCAAGAATCAATCTTCGACGACGTAATCCAACTCCGAGAATCCAACGCACTGTATTTCAATTCGAGCTAGCATTTGGATTATAATCATTACTGTGGATTTATTATGTCACCATTTTAATTATACGTACATTATCACGTCGGGCTCACCAATTCTGTGGTGGTCGGTGTTCGATATATTCCTTAAACTCCGTATACAGTTCGTCTCGGTAACCGTCACCAAATAATGCTCCAACGGTATATTAATCAGAAGGCGAATACGAAGCGTTAATTACGTTTATTAAGAGACCACACACAGATATCCAAAATTACAGATGCGTTAAGCAAGCATTAAATAGTTGTGCCGAAAGGCAAACAGGCAAGCGATCGAGCGAGCGAGAGCAAGGGCAAGAGCGAGCGATCGAGCGAGTGAATGAACGAGCGAGCGAGTCATGAATATGAATAACATGGATATATATATACATAGTGAAATTAATGAATCATCGAGTCAATTAAGCGGTTAATAGTAAAGCTAGTAGCGTGAATAAATGTGTAGGCAGTAAGGCTTGCCGAGCATACATATTCATACAAGGATAACAATAATAAAGTTACATACATTCGCAACTGTAATAAGGATACAATAAGTTATTATAGTGCAGGTGACTTTGTCCGTTTAATAAGTTAATAAAAGGGCTTAACCGAATTAGGTGAGAGCAAACTCAATTGAACGTGAGTTGCTATAAGAGACTTCTATGATTTTGCTTCGCTAAAAGTTATCAGGAAACCCAATAATAGATTTCAGTTTTATTATTTTAGTCATCTACGATTAAAGTAAAATTATTGTCATTCACAAACTACTAAGCGTTTATTCATTGAACAAATTTTTCTAAAATACTATACACATGTTCCATAAGCATAGAATCTAAGTTCACTATTTTCTGTCATTTGTAACGGTCTTAAATTTTAACATAGTATACATAATGTCGACTCAGTTAAACTGGTCTCCATGTTACAATTTTATTGATAGAGTTCAGTTAACACTAAAGAACTACACAGACATGACATTGGTCACAACTCACTGATCAGTTATTTGCCAATATTTCACTTGCATATCTGATCAGTATTGGGTGTGAAGTTAATGCTGTTACCCATCGCAGACAATGGAAGATGGTCAGATTGATTGGTTGAAGTTTAACATCATTATCGTTGGATGTCGGGTCGGTGGTTTAAAGGTTGAGTGTTTGCGCGCGAAACTGGAGGATCTCGGTTCGAACCCTGCGTGAGAGATTTCGGTTGCGGACTGCTGAGGTATCCCATTTCAGAACGAAACAGGCGTCCAGTGCTCCTAGTTTTTCAGCGATAATCTAGCATTGATCGGTTCATGATTTAAATGAAATTTAACAAACTCCACAACCCCGAAATAAATATATATATAGTTATGCCATAAATAAATTTAAATAAATTATTGAAAATATTTTTATACAAAATTTAAATCTGTTAGTATTCCTCTCAAATGTCAATAATAGTAATAAATTAAATTAACGAAAATAGTCAATAACAACATCTTTAATTATTACTCCGATGATGACTACTGGCAACAACATTGATAGAGTTTTCATTTAACCATATAAATCAAACGGATAATATCATCAAATTCTAGAAACATAACATCACAGAATGACAACTATGATGTTGATGTAATACAAAATAACAGTCTAATTGCATGATCACTTAACAGTGCTTTACATATTTTCATTAACAAATCAATAAAGACATTACGAACTCTTACACTTGTATGCATATTGAAATACATTTACTGAGTATGTTACACATTTATACAACTATGATTTATCAAGGAAATCATTGACTATATATTAATTAATTACCATCAAAACCTTTGTCTTTCATAAATATAATAGGAACCAAGAATAGAAATAACCGAAATATAAATAAAAAACTTTGTTAAAAAAATATCAACAACAAATACTGGTGAAAGAAAATAATGAAGTGTGAAAACTGAAAGAAAATTCTTTTTTTTTCTTGCGTAAATACAAAGTAGAATGTCATCAAATTTCTGGAATTTATTTCATTAGCAAATAATTAACGGGAATAAATAATCTGGTTTTTATTTACTTTCATCAAATTACATAAATGGATTTTCTAAAATCAAAATGGTTCAGACGAATAATATTAATTCACTAGTAGCCTATAAATCAAATAACATCGGATTGTTCTCATGTTATATGCATGTAAATATTCGTCTGTTATTCACACTCAATATTATAAGTGATTATTCCGCCATATATATACGAACTATATATAGTATGGAAGTCATCGGGGATACTCATCTTTAAAGCTGACGATAGAAAATAAAGAAATTTATAGTTTTGATTAGCAACACTTTATTCATTTATTTAACTTAAATCAGTTGCGCAATATGCTCTTCCATTGTTTAGTAATTTTCAATGGTTATCTAGATGACGTCAGTCCAAGATGAAAATCACTGATGAATCATATGAACTGACTTTCATAAATGTTATTTCTGTTACTACTTGAAACTAAATTTAAGAAAATAATTTTCAGTTGGATTTGTCTTAACTGTAGTAAAAACCTGTTCGTTCCATATTGCATCTTGACTGTAATTGTTTGCATGTGGATTTCAAAAACAAATATGCCCCAAACTTCTACCATTTTACTGAGTACCATTTCATTTGTATTTGATTTCTGTTTTCCCATCTTTATTAAAGCATTATTACTTTTCGAAATACCAGGGTGTTTCTTTCTCAACTTGAAATTTATATCTGGATTTAAAATGTTGTGAATTCATTAACAGTATTATTTCAATAACATTAGTGTGATTCAATATGCACATTTAAAATGTACAATAAACCTTACATTTTTTTATATTCATTATTGAAAATATATGTAGACCGTTAAATGAGTAAACATGTTCATCATATATTTTTTATATTGATAAACATGCAATGATTACATATGAAGTCAGTCATTCAAATTATTTTATAAATACTTGTAAAGAGTAACTTATTATTGAAATTTGAACTCTTCATTTTAAAAAAGTGGAACATAAATCTCGCCGTACGAAATATTTCTACTTGATGCCCTTGCTGTCTGATATAACAACAAAGTTTATCATGGTAGTATCCATTCATAAAAAAGTCGAAGTCAAAGAGTGGAGTTTTTAATAATTATTAAAAATATAGATCAATAGATTGGAGTGCATAGAACAAATGACAGACTGCGGTTAAAAGAAATAGCTACGAAATGGGATATTTCGAAATGACTTTACAAGCATACAAATGAAGATCATCATAAATGAGTCTATTAACTGAATAAAGGGGGTAATATAATAATAGCAACATCTGAATGGTTTCGGTAAGTAAATGATGGTGGAATATTTTCCAGAACAGTTGGTTACGACTAATATATGACTTCATGACTAAACAAAGTAGCGGGGCTATAATTTGTGGACGGACCAATTAGAAACGAGCGAGCGATTTCAGGGTTACAGCAGCTATTTCAATACTCAACACTTATGTATGATCGGTTTATTGCGGATTTCGAAGAGGAAGTTATTGTTGAGCGGCAGTGTTCAAATGACTGCTGGATATTGTGCAGACTGTCGTGGCGATGTTATATTTGGCTGTAATGCAAGTTCGAGGAAAACGTCTGCTAGAACGGGAAACGTTTTTGTCCGATACAAACTGACAATAAGACAAATTATGATAAGTGTTGTAAACTGGATAGTAAAAGCACCTGAAACAGTTGTTGCAACCTTTGCAGATGTCAATAAAGCCTCGGCAGTTCAGTGGTATAATTAATGTCGAGATATATGTTCAATGAAAATTACAAGCTTGCAGTATGGAAGAGTTCAGGAAGTCAGTATCAGCCATACAAGCAGCGGACTCATTTACCGTTCACTAGATAATTTATGCGATAAAGTCATGCCAGTATCTATAAATAATGATATTAGAGTTTTGTCAAAAAAGGTGATCTGTTGTTCAATTATTTAAACTGACTTAAAATGTCTCAATCATCTCTTAAAATTTACTGTCTTTTTTGTTCAACCTGATACTATAGAATCACAAATGTTTTGTTGGGTGATGTACTATTATTGGTGAATTGTCATAATCACTTATAATAGCAGGAATTGAGAACATGGTTTCAAAGCACTGCTCTCTGTGTAAGGTAGAATTTTACTTGAGATATGTGTTTTAAGACTTAGCTCCAAGTTTTGCTTGACAAAAGTAACACAACTCTGTTCTTGCTTCGTCTACAGAAAAACGTTTGACCTGGATGCTGTAAAGCAGGTCTTTGTATAGTATTAACGTTTATTTCATATTTTATTTGAAGTCCTTCAAATATATTAGGCTAAACAGATAAATCTGTTCGCTATTGGCACTACTACACATTTTTATCCAGGATACTATGAATCGAATTCATATTTCACACAGATTAAGTAGTTCGGATGTGAACGCTATGGCACATGAAGCAAATGATATTGTGTTCGAGTCGTAATGTGACAATTAAAACTAGAATCGCGGTACATCCATGCACAAATCTATGTAATAAAACTGTTCTCTGATTCAAGGTTGCATTGAGTCTTTTAAACCAGAGTTTGATCTAAACTGTTTACTAGACAAACATGACATTGATCAGTGCTCAATGATCAATCTTCAACATTTAGGAATACAGTTTATAACAGCATTCAAAATATCATGACCATAAGTAGAAATGTTAGTCTATTTGAAAACTATGAACACAGTAAAACACAATATGAACAAAATTGATTTCTTTTACATTGTTAAATGTGCAAAATGTTTACTTGAACATATTTAGGTTTTACAATCAGATAACTGAGTGTATTCTTCTTTGAAACCGTCTATTTCAACTCTGAAGAATCTCACTTTTATGGTATTTGATAGCATAATGACAGGTTGGAGTTGGATTTCTCCTAGATATTCATTTTGTTAGCTGACATAAAATGGTCAAGTATAAACATAGTTTGAAATGGACTGGTGTTGTAGGTGCTAAACATTTTCACATAGAATATTATTTTCTATTATTCAAGAGGAATTGTTAATAAATCTTTTCTCATTGAACCCAAATTTTGTCTTATATATTTTACGGCTTTAGTTATTAACAAATTCAGCATTCTTTTTGAATGACACTTCTTGATAAGTAGAAGAAACGATGCGTAAAATTTATTGTTAAAACAACTGAGATTTACACCTGATGATATTTTTGTCTCCTATATGTAACGTCTATATTCAAAGCTATGATTGTCATTGTCTCAAAAAAGCAATGAAAACTCAATTAAATCATTAAACCTATAAAACATGAAAAAAATCATTTGTTATATTTTTCATCTGGTTCTTTCCATCATCCGTTTCATATGCTTCTTTCTTTATGTTAGTGTGTCCTAAAGCATTTTTTTCTAATACATATAAAAAAGATATGCTCCAGTTAGACAACAGCCGATTAACCATTCTCATTATGTATAAACATAAATATTCATCTTTAATTTTCGTGTCTACAAATATTGACAATAATCAAATACGTGGGTTGTCGTTCCGTTGTGGTTTATGCAAATTATGAATCATCATAATTATTGTGATCAAGCTTTTCCCCTATTAAGACAACAAAAAAATTAACTACAAACTTTATTTTCATTTAATTTTTAAAATTTTTTTAATTTTTTAAAAAAAATATTTGTGAACTTTAAACAGGATAGACAAAAGTTAAACATCCCCATTTTTTTAACGCACACAGACATAAATGTACACAGAAGCATCTGTAATACGAATTATATACATAATAATGTACCAGACTGTATTTGTTGTAAACTGAACAATTTGTCTTTAGATCATGTACAATGAATCATTCGACAATGTAAATTATCGCATTAAACTCTTCATTAAAATAGTTTCAATGAAATAAATAACTGAACAAATATTTTCAGCTGTAAACTACATGATATAAATCACTAAGACATTTATCCAACACATGGTTATAGTGATTATATTACAATCCGTAAAAAAAGTAATAAATTACTTATTTTTACGTCAATTAAAGAGGGAAATCACACAAGATGGGTAGATTTTTAAAATTTCATGTTAATTGTTATCATACAGGAGGATTTCTTTTAAACTGAAATTATGGTAAAATCATCCCAGTGGTTATCATCTAAACAAATATTTACGAAATCTTTTCAAAATCTTCAGTAGGTTATTAAATAACAAATATTTTAACTATTCCGCATTCATGGATTAGTTACTTAAACCTTTTATCCATTTTCGAGTATAGGCTGCTGGATGTCAACTTATTGTTTACAGTAGATACGTACACATGTTTATGAACATCAGCATTTAAACCTAGATACATCCAGCTAACAAGTCTGAAACAGAACCAAACAAGCATTCTGGTTTTCATTGTAAATCATCATTCATCTATTTTAAAAAAATTGTGACAAACTGTTTGGATCGAGACAATTCGGTAATGATGCACACATGTCAGTATGGGTTGGTGGAAATAGAGTACTGGATTGTAATATTTATTACTATGCAAGTTCACATAGGTCATTTCTCGTTTCCGGACAGACTAATTTATTCATTCTTCTTGAGTCACATTTTGACCTTGTCAATCGTTTGCTTGTGAACCTTGAGTGCTTTTGTTTGAGTGTATGTGTCTGTATCGCTTACCCTATTCATCACATGTCTTTAGCTTATTTTCATCTGGCTATGAATATTAAGTCAAGTTTTATCAATTTGATTCACCACACTTGCCTTCTTCGCTTCACTTCAATATCTTATTTCGATTCTAAATGTCTGTTCAAATAAACGAGTTCATGAAACAAATTCGGATCAAGATAGGAGTTTTATATTCATGGCATATTCATTCCTTCTTTAAAATCAGAGTCAAATCAACTGGGCACTAAACGATAATTCAAACTCTTGCCACTTATAGAAACAATAACAAGTAACAATATTTATGTCAAATTTATTTTCTTGCAAGTTAAAAAACCCATTTTAGTTTATTGCGTGTTTATACGTCATTAAAATTAGATAATTAAATGATGTGAAAAAATCTCAAAATCGTTAAGACAACAGATATCTCGAAGAATTCATTCATACAGTAATTAACAATTAATTCACCTTTATTCACCAATTTTTGCTACAATGTTTTCCATTATTTGAAATACTGGTGTAAGTTTGTAATAAAAAACTAACTTTAAATTATGTTAAGTCTTACTAAGACAGTCAAATTTATTAGGCTTGTGATGATCTTTCAAGTGTTCTAGTAATTAGCAATAAAAATGGGTAATTATTGTTTAAAATAGAGAATGTACTGAGGTATTATGCTTGTCGTGAAATATGAAGATCTTGGAATTGCTGAGTTGATGCGTTGTCTATGGCTACGGATCTAAATCCAGAATAAAACAAATGTCCAATGCAACTTGTCTTGAAATAATTCACCAATCATAGGTTTCATTTTTTATTAATATGATTTCAACCGATTTTCCTGACTTAAAAAATGTTTTTGCTTCAATGTAAAACCATTTGAATTTCAGACCATTCATGCATATCTAGTTATGTTTTCAAATAAATGCTTATGAAAATCTAAAAGACAGGACCACACAATTATTTGATCATCAAAAATATTATTTCTTCTAAAAAATGTTAATTGATAAGAATTATTTAAATCCATTAAAACGGAGATCTGTCTTTAGTGATCCTTTATCTCAGATATCATTGTTGAATCAATTTAAATTTAATTAAGCATTAGACTACACGAATGTGTGAACTCTTAGTCACCGATGTCAATTATTTAAACGGAAAATGTGTTATGTTAGCCTGTGAAATATAGGTGCCAAAAAGATATCAAATCAAACATTTTTTAATAAAAACTATTTTTAATTAATGCTAATCTAATTGAAATAATATTTTGGATAGATAATGTTAGGCAATGCTTCCTATAAGACTTATCTGTTTCAGTTTTAAAATGATCAATAAACTCCTTTATATTCACTGAATTAAAAAAACTTATTTTGATTTTTGTGCTCAGACTAGATCTTGTTATAACAAACATTGTTTAACGTAATTTCTTGAAATGTATTTTTGGAATTTGTGGTCGCTGTTTTAAAACAAAGAAATTAGAAGATATGTACATTCTTAAAACAGGCATCAAACGTCTTATGTTTATCATCGATTACCATTGTAGTGTAGGATACAAGAGTGATTTTTTTCTACAACTTACGAATATGTTGTAAAACTGTACATTCTTTATAAATATTTTGACAACGTACACTTATGTTCGAAAAAGTTCAATGTCGAGAAACATGAAATCATTTTATTTAGACGGATGTAATTGTAAAAAAATATGTTATATATATATATATATATATATATATATATTAAATAATAACAATTTCAAACACAATAAAAGAATATTCGACGAGATTTCACCATACTCAATGTAAATGATCTACATAAAGTTGACCATACAGAGACAATAAATTTATGCATGTATTAAGATCAGACTACTGAATGATCTATGTTCATATAATTTTGCAAGACAATACTACATTGCATTCAACAAATATGTATTTTACTAAAACTCTCCAAGCGTATACGCCCGTAAATTCTTCAGCAGCTAGCACCTTTTTAAATGTGTACATCATGCGTTATTCCTAATTATATGTAGCCCCTACCATCAAATCTTCTAAGGAAGGTATAAAATACAACAATACAACAAATAACAAGCTATTTTTGGGAAATTGACTTACATAACTTTAGAAAGCATTCATTGAAAAGTTGTTTTGTTATGCTGTCCATAATTTTAGTTGTGTTTCCTCATTCATATGACCGATTAATGTCAAGACATTTGATAATAAATAATCGTAGTAACTGAGTTTTATGGGACAAAATGTTGTAGTTGTGAATTTGTCGAAACTTGCGGATTGTTCAGGAAAAGAATGACAACACTTTGTTCAATGGTCATCCAATGGAAGAGACCCAGGAACTTCAAGGAAAATCGGATTATATACCAAAAATGTGATTGAATAATTGACCATTGGTTACTAAATTTAGCATTCAGAAGTTTTAAGAATGTACAGGTTACCCTGTCACCTGTAGATAACCTCATTTTACTTATCTAAACCAATTTTTGATCCCAAGCTTCCCTTCATATTTCCCATCTTCTGCCTTTTGACCAAGAATCAACTTAAGAGAATTCTGGAAAGTTAGTAAGTGGTTTAAAAGTCGTTATCAAGCGTTTGAGTACCGATCGTAAACAAACTTTCTTACTAATATCTCCTATGAGACTTACAAACCATGGCATGTTGACGTTTTACATTTTAGCTGTATATATTGAACTATAAAAGGTACATGTGATCACACTCATCTGAGTTTCTGTTTCTCTGATCAAATTTGTACAAAAGTGAGTCATTACTCAGAGGAAAAACATTGCTTTGATATTAGAAGAGCGGTAGACAATACAAAATTCTTTATCACATACAGCAATTTTCACTAAAACTTTGATTTACAGAATGTTTCAAAAATGAAATGTCAAATTACACGAAATTATAACCAAAACTAAGTGACTCAGTATACATCAAGTTCCATTTAAGCTACTAGTAAACAGATGGCTAAGATTAAGTGGTATTTTTCAGTTTTAATACACTGATAGTAACTTACGATATAATCAGTCTGTTTCAATTTAGTGTCTAGGTGGTAACTTATCTCGTTATCCGTTACACAACTAGGAGTATGTCCCTTTTGAGATTTTAAAACTAAAATAAGGACGCACAGTTTCTAATTTTAAAGTGTTTGTTAAGTAGTAGCGGTACATTATCAAAACGTGCTTATATTACCAGCTAATCCGTCTTTATTCTAAATCTAAGTATCATCGTCACAACTAACACATGAATGGTTTTTAGGCTTCTGTGAGAACTGGATAACCAGTTAATGTTTAAGTAAAGGGAAAATTTAATTTCAATTATTTGGTTCATATATAATTTGTCAGCTTGTAGGAGAGTAAATAATTGATTAAAAGTTTGTTGCTTAACATAAAATTAGCAATTCATCAGACAATGATTTACGACCTACTAAAAAAGTAGAAATAACAAATTCTTTAAAATAGATCATTTAAAAACATTCTCATCAACAACCGATGCTAGTAAAAGAACTTTTAAAGACAAACCTTACGTTTAAGTCCGGGAACTCTCAATAGTATGCACTGAAAACGTCCCTGTCTTCAAGAGACTACTACACCACTTCAGATAATCAGTCAGTGTTTTATAAAAAAATTGTTTTTTAATTCATAGAAATTATTATTTAACAGTGAAGATCATATATCTATATTGAGTAGTTCAAAACAAAGGTTAAATAACTTTCCATTGCATCATAATTTTCAATAGTCTTCCAGATGATTTCAATCTATTTTGCTAATTATCACCAGATTACGACTATCTCCAACAGTTATCTGGCTAAATGAATCAACTTGACCTTAACTCATAATGAAACAAAATGAATTAGTTTGATTTTGTTACAAAACCTTTGGAAAATTCACATATATATCGATGATATACTGAAGTAAATGTGTAAGATACTTTTTCGTCACTTTAAGTTTGCTTTTCACTTAATTTACTGTTAAAGTTCATTCCTATCGACTATCCATTACCAGCAACCTGTGAAGAATTTTCATATAACTATGCTGTAAACACTTTTTTTAATGTCATCTGTTAAAAGTTTAATTAAAATTTTTGCGAAGACAAAAATTATATGAAAAGATGACAAATAGATAAAGTATTTCATTCCCTGTTAGAAAAACATTAACATACCTAGTACAAAGCTTTCAGATCACAAGCAGTTAATGATATATTGTTTAACCAAAGTATCTAAAATCTATAGCTTCCCTTTATTCACTTACCTTTAGTGTTCATTTCGACGCTTGTTTGGATAATTGTTTTCTTTTAATTATCCTGTTAAGTTATTAATGAAGCAACAATTACAAATGAAGTGCTAGTTTTGAGGTGTGTTTTACTGTAGGAGTGCACATTTTATCATATACAGTGTACCAAATTTTTCAGTCCTATATACCTCTGTGGGAAATTTTTAAAGTTGATCATAACGACTGGTGATATTATTATCTCTTACAAAACATACAAACTATTATGTACCCATAACAAGTGTTCATAATGCATAAGGTCAGTGTACACGACGTTAAATTTTAACGAGATTACATATATTGTATAATTTATCACGGCTGAATTACTTTTTTTTAGTTTCTCCAAATGATTTCAATCATCTGACTCTAATGCAAATCTGATCGTTCCTGTTCACATTTTAAAGTTTTTCTGAAAATCAGCTATAAAATACTTAATTCACTATTCTATTCTTGTTTCATTCAAGATTAACTAGTTTTTTATTTAATAACTGAACTGTTCGATGATTTGGTGATCGAATAATTTTATTCATTACATTATCATGTCTATAATGTTTAGTCATCCAAGCATAATACCAAGTGAGAATAATCCATAATTAAATGGTTCTTCAGGCATTAAACGATTTGTTTGTTATTGTCTTTTTCGTCAGTCAGATCACTGTTTTTTAAGGCTACAGTAGTTTGTATAATTTTGATTTCATTATTTCTTACTTTGTTTTCATATGGTTGGTTTGCAATTAATTTCTATCAGACTAATGGAAAACGAAATTAATTTTATTTGATATTCTTTTGAGGTTCAATTTTCGGCACTAGCTTTAAAGTATTTGTATGCAAACTAATCGTTCAAATCTAAAATTATGTCATTTCGAGTAAAGACACACTCCATCCTTATTCTAGTTGTTGATTTTGCACCTGAAAACCAACCAAGATGAATCAGAAATTATCATTAACACTATCGTAATCTATGGTGAAAAGTGAGTTTCGTTATCTGTCGTTTTTGCTGGGTTACATAAAATATGTAAAGTTTTCTACGACAAAACACCACGCCATAATACTACAGACATATCAAGTGTAGGTCAGTCAGTCACGACGGAAGAAAAATCACATGGCATAAATCATGCCTCTAATAAATTCTATGATAGACATTATTCCAAGGCATCAACATAACCGCAATTAATGACTGCGATAGGCTTAGATAACTTGAAAATGTCAAATTTATCCTTAGTTATCACTTTTACCGAGAATGGTGAATCGCAACAAAATGAAAAAATTTCCACAAAACATTTCACAGTAAATTTTAAATAAAATCAATGAGTAATTTGTCTCACTACTCATTAGGCATTAACAGTTGGTAAAAAAAGTGAAATCTAATATGGTGATCGACTGGTTTTATTTCAAAATTGTGTAAATAATTCTTTTTAATTTTTGCAAAATGATTAATTGTATTGGTTTTAAAATGTATAATTTAATAATACAGATATAATTTGAAATGGGATTAAATCAACTTCTATCGCAAATTAAATTTCAGACATCATTGAACAAACCATGAATAGTAATATTCCGTAGTAGCAATAAACATTTTTTTAAACATCAAATTATATCAAGCGGACGGTTCAAACATAAATAAAAAAACTAAATCAAATTACTATGTAATTTTATTCTTGTTCTTAATGTATTAGTCTAAAGTTTAATTGTGATCATTTAATGACTTTCTGTCTACACACTTGAATAATTTAATTATGAAGCTTTCGTTTTTGTTTTATAGTGAGATGAAATTAGTCTATGGACTAGGGCAATCCAGGATGTTATTTATACTCCCAATCTTGTTTTAGGCCTATTCATAGACGTGTATGGTACTGAACCCAGAGTTTTCATGCTTACTATTAAGGTGACAATTGGTACAGATCAACTGATGGACACGTAAATGTTTTACAAAACTATCGAACTGTGTAATACGTTATTATTTATGTGTCATACAGATATAAATGTCATTATTATCATATCTATTACTCTTATTTCTAAGTTTTGACTCAAAAAATGCATATCTAATCTTACAAAACTAACACAGTGTATGCTTATCAGAACTGTAATTATTTTTTTGTGGTTCGAACCCAAAAACACTTCATTAATTGGTATTATTTTATAATAAAATGAATTTTCAATTATTTATAATAAAAATTATAAAAGCTTTGTTCAGTAACATAAATTTTTTTATTTTAAGGAATTCTGAACATCAGTTCAGCAATATTGCTATACGTTTTTCCCCAAAATATCCTCTTATTGTAACCAATAAAAAACTAGGCTTTATAAATGTTTATTTCAATAGTCAGTATCTATCACTTATCTTCGATGAAGAACATATTCTGTAATTTTAGGTGTCATGACCAATCTTTCCTATGCATCAAGAATTAGATGCATGAATTCTGATTTATTCGTCTTTTGTCTTTTTAGAGGATGGACAAGAAGCGAATTATGCCAACAAGTGCCACATTTTAGTCTGAGACTTACTGTTTTTAGCGCTATGATACATTGTAAATGTTTAATTTTGGTGTACACAAATTTTGGTTAATAGTTATTCGATTCAAACAAATCCAAAACAGGAAGGTCTATCACGAAAATTGATAGCTCTAACGTCACGATAGTTAATACTAATTTTAACAAAAAAAAACATTGAATCTGCTTATTTATCAAACAATCATTAGTAAACTACCTTAATTCATTAGGATACATTAATTTAAATGTTCAGATTTCTTTTATCTGCTTCTGTCGCAAACTTGGTTAAATAAAGTTTGTAAAAGTTGATAAATTTTAATTAACACTACAAAATCTTCAATAAAGTCGATTTTACTTACTTAAGTGATGGGTAAATTAAAGTTAACCACTAGATTGGAAAATTCTAACTTTATTGTCCTCGAAAGTTATCAGCTCATGTGAAAGTATTTCTATAACATGAATTAAACACCTTGATTATTGTTTAATATGAAGAATATTTAATTAAAATCACATACTATTCCACTATGAGACAAAATGAAAAGTTCTAAACTCTCTAATTGTTTCCAGTAGAAATGTCTGGAAATCCAAGTCAAGATCTAGAATATTCCATTTATGAATACTAGTATCTTCCATGATCCCTGAAATGGCAAGCCAACTATGGTGCATTGATGAGTTTTATCAAAAGAGATGAATATGGTCATAAAAAAATCTATGTTTGGTATGGACATGACGTGCATGATCGAATGACTTTTCGCCTTATCTTCACAAACGTTCCCATACGTATATACACTGAAGATTTCTTGATTTCAATTCCTTATGTCTTGTTTAGAAAAACTTTTACATAGTAAATTTCAGTATTTTGCTGGTCTTCTATTAACAACACATCTATGAATTCAAAAAGGCAGATATAGAGTAATTATTCGAAAGGATCATGTTTCTTCCGAATTATGTAAATTTTCGAACATCTTATTGAGATATTAATTTGATAAAAACCGTCACAGGGAATATATATATATATATATATATATATATATATATATGACGATACACGAAATAATTTATAATAAAGAGCTAATATTCACTATTATTATCCATCGTTTATATTTCTACGTATGTCAGTGAAATTAGTATGTCCATTTGATAAAGCTTGTAATGAAAATACTCTAGTTAAAAATGTTATATTGACCGCACAGAAGTTGCCTATTTCAAACGCATATCCGAATACTATAAAACATAGTTATAAAAAGATGAATGCAAATTAGTCTTTATCTCGTCTGATGAACATTTATATAGTTTTGTCTCTACCAAATTCTCCATCTAGTTATTTGTAAAGTAAAGCAGACTGGAATTAAGGGTAGCAAGTGCATAGTGGAAGCTTTGCTGATTCATTTATTCAAGTTTGATGTCCATATTTGAAAGCGGTATATCCATTCCCTTAATTTACAATGTTCTTAATAGTCTTATTTGTTGGGTTGTATATTTTGGCACTTGTTCGTTCATATTCTTCTTCTTCCGTATGGCTGTCAAAGTGATGAATCTCTCATATCCCCCTTCTATATTATTTCACTCATAACTATTTGTCTATTACACAACCCTAAATTTGGTTAACTTTTCATACCTCAATTGATGATGCAAGTTTTTAACTTTGTTTTTATTATATATGTATAATTTATATAAAACAAAATATATTCAATTCGTAGAATTATTATTGTTATGTAAACTGGTGAGTGCTTTAGTGATTGAATTCTCGAGTCAATCTAAATTAGACCACTACTGAAAACCTGGAAGCACTAGACGGTCATTTCGTCCTAGTATAGGATTCCATAGCAGTGCCCATCCACGATCCTAAGCGTGGGACTTGAACCCAAAACCTTCAGTCTTGCGCGCAAGCGCTTAAGTCCTAGACCACTGAGCCGGCATCCAACAGCGTTAATGTCTAACTTTAATCGATCAGCGACTTTGCGCGACCCTTCATCCATTGACTGAAGTACTTTCAGGTCTTCAATGGTGGTTTAGCCTAGATCGACTCATAAATCCAACTATTAAAATTACTACAATCTACATAAATCCCCATTCTGGTGTTTCTTGACAAGTTATTTTGTAAATGCATCATTTATCAAAGCTATGTACTCATATTTATATTTAGAACTAAAGTCACGAATATGTAACTGGCATCTATTTTTCACAATCTTAAATAATATACAAAATAGTTATTAAAGGCATATAGTATCAGTCAATTCCAAAGTTAGTCATAAACAATCTGACGTCTAATATAAAGATCTGCATCAGTTTTCAGTTTATCAGTCTTCTCTGTAGCGCATATATTTCTTTTTTAATTCATTTTCATTATTATTCATAAATGCCTGATAAAAAATTAAGATAAATTATCTTGATTTTTTCCTTAAAAAAACACTACTATTTCGAATAAATAATAAAAAGTTTAAAATGATTAGTTCTTTTGATTACAATTTGCTAGTATATTGAACAGACGAAGTTTTAATAGAATGATACTTCTGATCAGAAAAATTGATTATACAGGTTTAAATGATTCCTTATGTTGATGGAATTTATGCAACATAGGAAATCTCCCATTATTTCAATCTATTATCTGAAATCTGTTCGTAATTAATAGTTTTGAAGGTAAAATAAATGTAAGCAACTATTTTTGTAAATAAAAGTTTTAATTTCTAAATATTTTACAAGGTAAATTATACTCCAACCCGCATGAAATAAATACGTAGTTTGTATTGATATGTTTGTTCTGCGCAAAACAGTCAAAAGTTATCAGTCTTGGTAATTTGTTTTACGGCATACAAGTTCTGATCGTTTTTACTCTATTTTTGTAAGTTGTTTATTTGAATTTCTCAAGGTTTCTCAAGTGAAGCTGCATTATTAAACACCTACTCAATGTTTCTAATAGTTAAGCGTTTGTTAGTAAACCTGAAAGTCATGAGTTTAATCCATGGTGATTTTGTGGATAAACATTACCGAGAAGTTCCATACCAGAACTAAATGGCAGTTCAGTACTCCTTATATTTCAGTGATATCCCGAATGAGATTAATCTATAACTAAGAACACTTACAAATCAAAACATTTCTACAATGACCAATTGGGTTAAAAAGTATCGTAAGTTCGAGTAATTAAACTGATTCTAATTAATATTACCATTACATGAAATGAGCATAACTAAGAATTTATCAACCCAAAGATAGACTGAAAACCGTTTCCTACAAATTACATTAAATCATCTAGTGTAGATAATGATAAAAATTTATATGACATATTAAAATAACCATTTTAATTGTTTCATATTGGTGTCTTCACGAAGTAATTTATCCAAGGTGATCTGAGTTTTAGTCAGCTAACTCAGTATAATGTTATCACCCTAGTCACTGAGAATCAACTTGACTCACTATAAAGCAGAAAGGTTTAGTGGAAGGTTGTTCATTATTTATTTGTTTATTTTAATAATAATTCGATGAGTTAACACGTAATTTCATTAATCAAACCTGCTAACTACATAGCATTAAATCAATTAAAACACCTTAAAAAATATAACTAACCTAACTTTGTTAAGATTAATTTTAAATTAATCTGTATTATTCTCATATAAATAAAAGTTACTGTAAATATTTGAATTCATAGTCACATGGCTACATACTAGCTACACCAAAATTAGGGACTATAATGTCCGGTTACATGGAGTTTAAACATCTATATAATTATTTTCTTAAAGTTATTGTTAAATAAAATCTGACTACATAGTGCCAAGCATCAATTACACAGTACACCCATTAGTTATTGAATTAAGCTTAGTAATACTTTGCTTTATAGTACCGATGCTATGAAACCATTGTGGAATAATTTTCAATACTAAATCGTACATGGAAATGCATCGGAAACGTTTTTAATTTTATATGGCTACTTGTTATGTCACTACCTACAAATCTACTGAGTTCATGAGATACTCAATCGTATCTTAACTAGTTTGTGTGAAAATATCTTCCTGTTCCTGGATCTGCTTATTTTACTGAATGTATGAATTAGAAAGATGATTACTATCTTCTAAGTATTGAAAGAACTTTATGTACGAATTCAGTTTTCAATGTTGATTCTCGAAATTCACTGATGTCAGATCAATGGAAAATTTAACTTGAACTCTTCTGCAAAGTGTTCTCACAGTCCCTATTTTGTGACATCTTCGACATTCTTACGCCATCTATTCAGATCTAAATGGTCCACGTTTACAACCTTAGTCGATTCATCATCAAATGTCATAATTGTTCATTGTCCTCAGATATGACTGCATCACAGTCAATAAAATTGAAAACAGTCAGTCATAGCTTTTAACGAGTTCAAGAACATATGAATTATTCATTTAATAAATACCATAGTCTATCTACTTATGTTGAGCAAACGTCTCTTTTAAGAGTCAAAAATTAAAAACTAATTATTATGTCGCCGGTATTGCAAAGCGATTAAACAGTATTAACAGTATAATAAAAAGGATGATAGATTTTATTTTTAATTTCGTATATTATGATTACTATGGATTCATTTAGAAATTTCTAAATATAGCCATCCAGTTCAGAATAGATTCCATATAACAGTTTACTACTCATTTGGTTTTAAGTAATATGTTACGCGAAACGGGCATGAAACTAATTTCCCTAGAGTTACCTGACCTACGGTAGACATTATGTAAGCGCAGTGTGCTATATAACTCATAATTCGATCTCTTCAGATAAAAAAAACAATTTAGAGAATAAATTTACTGATGCTTTAAATCCAAACCTTAAGGTTCGTAATTACACTTATTCATCCCCCAAATTAAACTGCGCTACACAGGACATGTATCAAGCTAGCTTATATTGTATCAGATTAATTGTAGGTTATAAGTTATTCACAAGGTAGATTGTGGGCAAAAGATCTGTGCCCAAAACTCAGTTTACAAAATTTAAAAGCTACTCTTCTTCCTGTTTTTATAACCGATACCAAGAACAATATTCGGCAAACGAAAACATTAGTATGAAAAAAAATAACATTCCAACCAGCTACGGTAAGATTCCAAGTTATAAATGCCGGCTAACACTATAAACGTTTTACAGGATTGCTGATATCAAAAAGTATATTTTATCACTTACTTACACCTGTTATCCATCTTGAGGCATTGATAGCTAGTCAAAGATCTCAACTCAACTCTTTCCGGTGCTTTTCTTCCCTGTTTTTATCAAGCGCTGTTCATTCTTTTGATGCATGCCTCCAATTTAAGACCAGGTTCGTTCTCTGATAATCTGCCTTTGTTCCTTTTTTCTTGATGATTCTGGGTTGCTTTGTTATGAACTTTTAATAACAGTAAAAGTTTGATTTCCGGTTATGTGAAAACTGACTTTATTTAAAAAATTTCACGAAATAAATTACTCATTTAATAAAAAACCATAATCAACCGTTATAAATTATGTAGCTAATACTAGAAGGTGCACACAAAAGTGCTAAGAACTACGACGAAACATTAAACTGGGCACAACACAGATATGATGAAAATGGCACAGGAATTCGATTACTTACATGAATAGTTGAAATACTAATTTGTATGCAGAATAATTTAAATGACTATTTTTTTATTTGATAATCAATTTTCGACTCATTGAAACTGAGTAAACAATCTGGAATTTTAACATTATTGGCTGCATAATAATATCCCAGGTTGTTTGATTGAACTTTCAAAGATAAATACATTAGAACGTAAACTCATTATTTATTAAACATTGATATTAACGTGGGAGAAGAAAAAAGGTTATGGGTATAATATCATATTTGTCCTGTATCGTTTTGGTGAATTATTTTAATTATCTACTGAAATTCATCTAGTATATTAATACATTGGTAAAAAGTGTCTAAACTCATATTTAACCTAATAAGCCAGCACTTCTTTATGTTAAAACAAATAACTTGTTATTTATCAGAACGATTTTTGTGAATATTATAGTAATTTCAATTATTGAGATCATGAGTCAATTGAAGTTAGACCACCATGGAAAACCTGGAAGTACTGGACTGCCAATAAGACGAAACAGCAGTCCAGTGATTCCAGGTTTTCCATGACAGTCTAGCTTCAATTGACTCATGATCTCAACCATTGATATTTTAATTATGCAAGATTTGTTTAAGAATAGACTTGAGATTTTATTAAATTTTAACTTGTCAATAAAGTTACAATTAACATTTTAGAGAAGTGAGTAAAATAGCAAACGTTACTGAATTTCAGTTTGCAAAACTTCTGTAAACCTTTAGATAACTTTTTACACTGAATTACTAGTTAGCACAAGGAAAAATGTAACTAATACTGTAGAAGTTTTTATAATGTACCCTTATCCAAATTATTTTTGTTTGAACATGTACAACAAACAGACGTGTTATTTTTAATAAAATTGATCATTTTGCGTTTCTTCATATATGAGTGGTTAGTAATGTTTTATAAACATGTATTTTCTGTATTTTTGAGCTTTCCTGGTTGAGAACCCGCTGATTTCACTAAATTTGTAATGCTAAATAAATCTTATTTAACAGAACAACTGCGGGTTAAACTGGAGTTAAATACGGTCAGCATCCGTCTATTCATTTTCATGGTTATTCTGTTAAGCTGAAAACATGAAGAACAACATTTGTAGATTAAACCACTGACCGATCTTAATAAAAACAGTCGTAAGAATTCGGAAGCACAGGACAGCTATTGCGTCTTATTATGAGACTACTCAGAGGTGCTCATCCACGGCCTCGCCAGGAAGGTTTGGACTCGGAACCCTCAACCTCGCTCACTAACGTTTAAATATCAGACCACCGAGCCTAAGTACATGCCCAACTTCAATCAATCCGCGTTATTGTGCGAACATCTTTAACTGTCCTCGGTACGTACCTTACTTACATCCAATACGGCCGCACTCCACCGGTCAAGGTTCAATCAAACGTCAAAACTCTTCTCTTAATAAGCATATGATCATTATTAGTATCAGGCTTTATTGAAGATATATAAATAATCAGAGTCAATACAATATTTTCAAAAACATTTCATATCATACATCTATTCGGACCAGTCTAAGTATTATCTATGAAACTAATCCGATGTAATATGAACTCGAGATCGAAATCAGTAAGTCAGATTTATTTAATACTATATCAAGGTCATCATTTTCTATGAGACTTAAGAACTGACATCATTGTAATAGTTAAATGACTGTTTGTTGCTAGGTAGACAAATTTCATGATTGATTTGCAATTACTTTTTTAAAAAGGAACTGACAGTTTTTAAAACATTTTCTGACTTACTGACAAGTCATGAAAGCTAAAACAAAGTAACATTTTGATGCTGTCTACTTTTTAATGATTCAATAACTAATATAAGCAGTTTCGTACATTTTATGTGTATTTATTTATGCGTATACTTGTGCATTCATTTCTCTATAGAATTGAAAGTATTAGTAGCTTATATTAAAAGCCATGTAGTTGGGATATAATTTGCAAGAGAGTTATAACACAAACTGAACTTAATGAAATAAATTATGTGAAAAAAGCAGAGGTTTCATTTTTAGCAAGGGACATTTCAGTAGCATTTTTCATCAATAAATGAGATCTATTTTTTCCAAATCTGTAAAACAATTAGGCTTTGAAAAGTTACTTACTTCAAGACTAAAGTAACTTTCAAAAAGATATGTATTATTGCATTTTATACTTAAAAACCTTAGACATTTAATTTACTCTTTTATTAATAAACTTTTTCTAAGTGACTTCATTTCTTTTGTTTCATATGTGAGAATATTCCACTTATGTAGACAAGTAATTTAATGGTTATTGAGTTAGTTTCATTATTAAACAAATGGTTGCACATTCGTAAATAAATACAAAAACTGTCTGTCTTTTGTTTGTTCGTTGCCTGTAGTTATCAGTAAATCAGCAAGAATCATGTTTTAAGAAAATATGAGTCACTGAAAATATCCTGTTTGGAAGATGGACTTAATTACACCCCCATATTATATTGTTCTCCATATTTATACTTATATATATGGGAATAAAATAGATTGAACTGTTTACTATAAACACAATGAAGATGATTATTATTATTATTGAACTCTGAAGAATAAACACAAACATTGAAAGGGAGAGAAACAACTTTTAAAAAGGAACACAAAAAAGAAAAGAAAATGCATAAGTGAGTCAGCCTTTCCTTTAACTTATTTATTTTTACAATATTCAATATATGAATCATTTGAGAAATAAAATACAATCATATTTATATAATGCAGACGTCCTGACTACTTTTTGAATTAGAATTTGTGTATAAACATTTGGGAATGTGTGTCATTAAACCTCAGCTTAGTGATTCAGTAGTTAGTTACCAAAAGGTACTGTATTTGATTACTTTCAGAGTCGCACAAGTAAAGTCTACTAGTTTCATACCCGGACAGTATAGTGCTTTTTAGTTTTCAGTAATATCCCAACTGAAGTCAGTTTGTGAAGGATGATAACTAGAAAATAGGTCTTTACAAGTATACGAAAATAATTCTCACTAAACAAAGTGTCTATTAAGTAAACTAGGAAGTTCTGGGCAGTTTCTAGGACAACAAAGCACTGAACACCAGCAATCTAATACAGAGTCAGACCCAGAAGCTTGATAAACAGAGGGCCTTCAATAACGTTTAGTAGTATGTTTGGCTCTGATATTTCAAATAACAGTAGCTACTATTTTAATCTGAATATGATGCTGTTGTGTGCTCGAAGTCACTTAACGGATTATAAAACAACATGTTACGAATTACATTTCACATAATAATGACGTAGCCCAGTTCATAAGTCTTCGAACTACATCTCTTGACCAAAGCAACAAAATATGAACTAGCGCAAACAGATCAAATTATTTTGGCTGAATTCTTCCTATTGTACTTATGAATTACTTGACAAAATAGTCAAGTAACTTTAGAAGTCCCCTTGACTCACCAAAGTCTTTATGTGCAATGCTCGTAGTTCTAGCCCAATTATATCAGACAGTTGCTGTATGAATGTTAAAGATTTTTCTAGTTCCAATTCGATCTGAGTTAGCAATCACTTTTCAGAAAATTTAAGTTACGTGGTGAAGATGATCTGTAAAAATTGGATCCTAACCATTCTACTCAAACAAAAGTTCAAATTACTTTACATGAGTTACTTGAATTTCTATATTATGCGAAATATTTAAGATGATTGCAAATATTCTAAATATATTTCAAACTAAGTAATCATGATAACATTTATTTACATTATTACTTAAAAGCAGGACATGTCACGTTAATGTATGAACAACAATCCTTCTTGAGAGAAACGTACATTTCGATTTCAAATGCATCCTCTAACTAATGAATTATTTTTAAAATAAATTTCTTTTATATTAAATTAACTAATGTGACATTTTTATAGTTAAGATCACTTTTGCTGTATACAGTAGACAGTATATACAATGCTGCCAGTGACAGTTTGACATCTAAATTATTGATATCGTTCTTCATAACATTCATTATTTAATATGATTTAAAAATGTCACTAATGTGAATCGAACATAACCAATTCTGATCACAGACCTGCATCCATCAATCATTTAGCCATAGACAATTTAAGGCTTAGTGCATATATTCATCATGATTTACATCAAAATAAAAATAGAAAGGTAACCAGATTAAAACCAGAGTCAAAGTAATATTACCAATGATAGAAAGGAAGTAAACGTGAAGAATACTGTTCGAAAGAATGGAAAGTATCTACAAGAAAAACAATAAATAATAGTAATAAATCTTTAAGTGTGGAGGGCAAACAGTGAGTGCTTGTGTCATGCTACACAGGGTCTCCAAACAGGATGGCAGCATATTGTGACTCAGATCGAATCAAAAGTCAACAAAAATCACTAGATCGGTGCTACGTATTATGAAGTAACGTTATTATGTAGTGTATTATGAAGTAGCCTTATCGCCACTTACTTTATCTCAATGAGAATTGATTATCAATGGTGGAAGTTTTTAGATACCCTTCACTCACTTTAACAACTTTTCAATTAAGGTTAATGAACAATTCGAAGGATTTGCCTTTTTTCGTGGTTACCTATGTGTAGTCTAATCACTAAACACTGCACCATATGTGAATAAAGCTTTATAGACATTTTTGAGTGAACTTTAACAAGCTACTTGTATCATAAACTATGTTTCACATTCTGACAGTAAAACAAAAAATTGTGTCTAAATTATACTACTAAACATCTTACCTACACTCAAATTAAGGTGATTTTCTTTGTTCCTCTCACCTTTATAATAGTGATACCTTTTTAACTATCCATTATTGTAAAGAGTAATTAATATTAACAATAAAGAGATAATATCATTTACAAGACAAACAGTGTAACATTCATTATTAGTGTTCTTTCCGACTTAGAGTGGAATGTAAAAATGTGGTGAACTAGAAGTCAAGTGAAGAAAACCAATTTATTATCTTTTGCAACATTAGTTCTTTCGTAAAATGTGAAAAACCGTATATTAAAATCTTCATTTGCGAATCTCCCACCAATTGTCTCAAACTTTATCGCTCCTTCATTGCTATTACAATTACTCTCTATTGAAATTCTCGTTCTCTTCAATTCAATCTTCTCAACCTTCTGCTACCAGGCATTCCACTTCTGATTAGTATTACCTACTACTTATGTCTGTTGACATAAGTAGCACACACAACAGGAATAGTTTATTTGTTATGATTATCAATATATAATTCTGGATGTTGAAAATACCTTCAAACTTAGAAAACAAGAAAAACAGAACTGTAATCTGTATTTTGAAAGATAACTGAACTAGCAAAATCATCTAGAAATAAATTTCTGCTATATACGGCTTTCATTAGGAAAATCTTCAAATTTTATTCATTTATCTGTTCTATTGGAAAAGATGGAATAACAGTGATTTCCAAGATTTTTCATAATTTATCTGATAATCTTAAATTTGTAAAGTGTATTTAATGTACAATGTCAAAATGTCAGAAATACGTTGTTTTTTTTAAAAATTAACTTCCAAAAATAACACACCTGAAAAGACAGTTTAGTGAAAAAGTTGATTACTCTACTTACAAGATATATATAGCCAGTGAAAATGCATTTCAAAGTAATTAATTTTTCTTCACACGTTTTGTAATTTTATGAAAGTAAGAAATACTTATTCTGGTGTCTGACTTGAAATTTTCAACAATTAGGAATATAAATACAAGCTGTAAGTACGAATTGAAATTTCTTGTTTTTTTATTTTTTTTATTTTCAAAAACTTAACCGATTAGCCTGTATTTGTGTATCAAATACAGATATAAATCTAGTCAATATGCTGATGGAGCCCATCATAACTTAAGAAAATTTACAGTGCATCCATTTTACCGCTTTTCTAACACCTTTCGTGCCAATAAATTTTTTTCACATTCACTTTGTTCAAAACATTCATGTAAATCGTCAGAATTTAGGATGTTCAATAATCTTGTCACCATCTCATATCGTTATTTCAACTCTAAATTATTTGTACATTTATAAAAATATTAAGAATCATAATTTCAGTTTTTTTAAATGACCACTAATATGAAATTAAAAAGCAACTACATTAGTTTGTCGTTGATTTTTATTATGATTCTTTAAAGATACTATCAGACACAGAATGGTAAACAATATGAGACTCATCCTAAATGTTCATCTATTTCTACACTCACGTTTGTAAAAGAAAAAAAGTGAGGAAAATACAATCAATGACAATTATTCTATAACAATTCAGTAGATTTGCATGTTAAAACAAGAGAAAACATGAATAAAGTAAGATGTAAAAGTTGTAGAATACTACTAGAAGGCTAAAAATGAAGACAACCGAGTTAATGCTACTGATCTTGAGTTACACCACCCAATCTCTCTGACTACACATTACAGTTGTGCTTCATTGCCTAATAGGAAGACTGTGTTTCCCTACAAAACCATAACAAGAGGTTAGTAATTTCATGAACTACTGATGTTGTGACTTGGTTCAGTCAACATAGGCCCTTTCACAATCTTCAAGAAGTGTAGTTCGTAGAAAAGATCAAGGAAACCATGTTTAAGTAAATCAAACGACACAAAAGCAAATTTCGAGAAGAGTTATCAGTTGTAAATGCATTACAATCCCGTAGGAAGTCAGCCACGACCCGGATAGCTCATTGGTAATTTCTCTGACTGTAAAGCTACGTGACACGAGGTTGAATTTGTCGAAGAAAATAAGCTCCTTCAGGATTGCAGTTACACCTTACTGACGAGTGCCAAATAGCGAAACTTATGTTCGTGGTTTCTTGTCAACCATCTCCAGCCACCACCTACCTTACATGATAACGCCTCTTCTTCTCCTCAAAGAACTTTCAGTGTGATACTTTGTTTCATTTTTAGGTTGTTTTACTGACGTTTCGTACATCTCTCAAAAATCCTAACCAGAGAGTGGTTAGCACAAACACCAAATGATCTTAAATTTGTTTCTATTTTTATACATCTATTCAGATATAACGGAACTTTATGCCGAGACTAATACTGTGTTTTACACAGCTGATTCTTTTTAACAATTTAAATATGCCAAGAAAGGTATTCATATTTATAAAGCCATCGTAAAAGAAAAGTTGGTTCCCCACTTACATAACAAATCTTTGCATAAAAAATTTAAAAGTAATCGAAAAGCGAAATTCAAAAGTCACAGTATATTAGCATTATTTTGAAAGGTTCACCATTATCTATGATTTACAGACAATAAGCATTAAACCAGCAATTGACAATCATATTTTCATTTGATCGACAGTTGTAATATCATAGATAAATATTATTTATTTAAACATTAAGTGATAACGATCAATATACATATTAACTTACAAGTTGGGACGTTTTTTTACATTTTTTCCGTGTTTACTTGTTTATCTGTTTAATCTCTTTTCACTTCCTTACTACCGTCGCGTCTTCTTTTTCCCTTTCATTTTTAATGTTTTTCTCGTTTTACCTTATAAATGTTTTTGTCACAAAAAAGATTACCATTCAACCTTTTCTACTTGTATATTTACGGTATGCTAAGTATTCAGGAGGGAGACGGAGAAACATAAAGTATGTATTTGTGTATAATTAACAAATCCCTATCATTACAGACCACAAAATCAGTTATTCATCAACTTTCCAATAAGTATCATGTTACAAAATGAGAAAGAATTATTTTATTGGAAATATGAGCCGACTTAAGCAAAATAACCGTTGGATACCAGGAAACACTGGGGAATCTCTAAAAATCTCTATACTGAAGGTTATCATGTTCTTAATTGTGATTAATTTCCACAGGTGGTTCCAGGAATTCTGATGGAAAGTTGTGACTAGTGGTGTTCAACTGTGTTAGATGTAAGAGTTACCCACCAAAAACAGTGGAATATCACACAAGTTGAATCCTCACACTATTGGGTGACGGTGAGGTGATCTTTAGGTTAAGTGTTTACTGAGAAACCTGAAGATCGTAATTTTAACCAACGGTGGGGTCGCGGAGGTCCACTGCTCAGAAATTCTATGCTAGAACAAAGTATTATTTCAATCTCCTCTGGTTTTAATAGTTTATCCAACATGGTTTGGTTCCTGATCTCACTAGTATTCAACAAACTCCACAAATCCCAACCTTGAAAAAATTATTTGTCTGTCTTTGAACACCTCTATCAGTCATAAAATGGGATGCGACAATGATGAGAATAAAATCCATACATAAAGTGATGTATTTAATTAGAACAATCGTCCTATTTTTGTAGGATGAATAAAATTTTAGTCTGCCATCAAGTTTTTATCTTCTTCCTTATATCTGCGAGTTTTAGCGTTTCTCAATTTATTCCAGAAACTGATTTCACAAAAATAAAAACTGAACGTTTATGATCACGTAACGGTCGTTTCGCCCAAGTATGAAAATCTTCAACGGCATGAATCCATTATCTTACCAAGGTCCAAAACATTCAAGCCCTATATCCAGCTCGCTACTTTGAGACAACTTAGAAAGAATTCAATATTTCACACCTTCAGTTTCAATCAATCGGCGATATTTCTGAAGTATGATCTCGTTCTGCTAATCTTATTTCCGTAAATCTACTGCAGTACAACGTATAAGTGTTGGGTATCAGCTCATTTTCCCAGGAGTTCAGCGCTTTCCACTCCTGAAGAGCCCCACACTAAGACGAAACAGATGTCAAGTGTTTGCTGGTCTTCAGGGGTTGTTTGACTATTGTTGAACCGTAATGTAAACTCTAAAATATTGTTTTAGGCGAATTGTTCTCAGACTATCGTGACATTGGAGTATATGAGAAAATTATTCCCAAAAAGTCTTCACAAAACTACAACAGAAAAATTTCAGTTTTCGTATCATCATAGTTATACCGATGATTTAGAGAAAAATCAGGTTTTCAGTGAATCAAAACAACAGAATAGATTTGAACGCTTTTTCTCACCAATAATAATCACAGTTAGGTATAAGTTAAATGATCAGTTCATAAACGCCTGAATACCTACTGAAAAAATTGATAAATATGCGACTTGCTTCAACAAATCGTGCTTTGAGTTTCAGTGTTACCTAAGTGATATTAACTAGAAAACAAAATCTAAATATCTTTTGTTTAATAATTAATTACCTGGTAATATTGAATAGTTTGTTTTCCGATCCTTAATATTAACAAAATTCGATCAGCTTATGAAACTGGCTCTAATTTGGTGATTAGTCACCGTATGTTAGTTGAACAATATGTCACACAAGACCAGAATGACGTAGTTGTAAAGCCTTTGTACCTAAGTGACAAAGTTTTGAATCCTAGGAAGAATATGTTTCTTTAAGCATTCCAAAAAGTTTTAAATGTCATTCAGTGTCTGTAGAATCGTGACCGAATCGACGTATATAATATCTTTCAGTTATACCCAATTTGTTATATAAACATAGAATCTACGTTAGAAATATTTGGTCTGATTTGAATATTTTCATTCAATATTTTTAAATAACTATAGTATTTTGTTGCAGTAATCTGAAATCACCGTTTATGTTTATCAAGTTAACCACAATACGAAAAAAATGAATTCACTATGTTCTTATGAAGTAAATTATTGGAAAATTAAATCTATATTCATTTATTTCAAACCTACTAACCAACATTTTCATTTGGTAATTCAGATTTCAATTGTATTAGTAATTATTCCCGTGCAGCTCACTAATATTAATATACGCTTAATCTAATAATTAGCACTTAAATCAAAAAGATAAAATAAAATCTCGAAATAAAGATCCTTTTAAATCTTGGAAGCAATTACTTGGAATTATGTCAAAAAATAATTCCATTATGAAATTATTTTATTTAAACTACTATAAAATTAAATAGTTTTTTTATTATTAGGAGTTTACAACTGATCTGTCTTGATCAAGTAAACTTTCTGGAGTTGGACTTTAAATCTACTCAGCTGTGTAAATAAAGCTACTTCCCGATAATATTCCAGGAAAGTGGTTTCACATCAAGTACCAAAGAGAGTAGGAATTCTTACTCACTGATTGTCAGCTTAGTGACATTGTAATAGTAATATTAATAACCATATATATATTTACATGCTTGGATAATTATAAACCTTTTATGTACACCTTTCTGTGAGATTATAGATCAGGACCACATAACTTACTTAAACTTAATTGTTAGTTAGCTGACATGAATAAGCGAACTATTCGGAATGATCTTGAACATGTTAATTTGATAATACTTCATTTCCTCTTATTTAAAAATAAGCTTTGAAATGTATATTTTGAAAAAAAGTTTTTTACCAGTGAATGTATTTGTGCATGAGTATTCATAGATATCCAATCTGAATCAAAGATCACAGTTTTACATATATATTATTGACTTATTGATTATTTCAAATTAAAAATTGAGTCGATATATATATATATATATATATATATATATATATATATATATATATATATATATCAACATTGAAATATCTTATATTTCGTTAGAATAGTTTTAAAGAATACAAAGAAACTTTATTTTTTTTTAAATGCTTTTGAAAGATATTATTTTATTTTATGGAATGTTTATTATACTAATTTTTCGAGAAGGAAATACTTTGAATTACTTATCACAGGAATGTCTTAGTAAATCAGAATGGGGACCATGGCGTTGTCCTGGTATAGGAACAAAATGTACTGCTAATATTGCAACACGTTATAAGTGCATCGGTGGAAATTGTACAAATGATAGTCTATGTGCCAAACTTGAAAATCATACTGTAAGTAGTAAATGTTGGTATTATATATATATATCAATGTAACAGTCAGTACATCACTTAACGAACTAATAATAACGGTGTACTTACTAGTGATTATGATCAAAAATTACTGTTTGATTCAATGATTTATGAACTTGGTCAGTCAAGGATTAACACTATGAAAATGAATGGAGATCGTACTTTATGAAAAATCGACTCAAATCAAATATACAAATCATTGGATTCAGACTCAGTGACCCAATTATAGTGTACTGAGTGACAAATCTCAAATAAAATAAAATAAACATTGTAGACTATGTGATTCCAACTCAATAATATCACGGTCAAAAACCAGAAAATTCCCTGTAAGAATTGACTTCTTTCTCTGGAGGCGTCATGGATGAGCACTGCTGAGGAATGCCATAATGGGACAATAAAGTTATTCATTTCATCATGTCATTCAGAGATTGTCTAGCTCTAATCAGTCCGTTATTTTAAGTGCACATATACAATAACCGTTGATAACTATTTGTAAATGAAAGTTATTCTGTATATTCGTAACAGAATTATTGGGCAGATTTATCCACTTACTTACTTATTTACGCCCATTACCCCCAAGGTACCTCCCACGTACGTGAAACTTTCCACCTCTTCCAAAGTTTCTCCACCAATTGTGATTGGGTTAGTGTTCTCCGTGTTGTGTTCAAGAATCTTACTTTTCCCTTTGTGCACGTTGAGGCCTATTGATGCACAGGCTGCTGATACACTAGTTGTATTCATCTGCATTTGTTCGTGTGTGCGAGATAGAAGGACCACGACATCAACGAAGACAAAATCTTTGAATTGATTTCGAGCTGTCCATTGTATTCCGTACTTCCTGCAAGATGTCGAGGTCTTCATAATCCGGTCAATCACCAGGAGAAAGAGAAAGGCGGAGAGTCTGTCAGCTGTCCTCCATGCACCACGTTGCACTGTAGTCCGTCGTATGAATTCCGGATGATGTTGACGATCGTCTCAGGTACACCATAATATCAAAGAAGGTTCCATAAGGTCCTCCTGTCTACACTGTCAAACGTCTTCTTATAGTCAATGAAGTTGGAATACAGTGACGAGTTCCACTCAACTGATTGTTTGACGATGATCCGTAGTGTCGCGATTTGGTCTGTGCACGATCGATCCTTACGGAATCCGGTCTGTTGATCTCGAAGTTGGGTGTCTACTGAATCCTTCATCCGGTCCACCATCACTCCGTTGAATGCCATTCCCGGTACTGACAGTAGTGTGATGTGTCTGTAGTTCACACATTTGCTCAGATCTCCTTTCTTTGGTAACTTGATGAAGGTGTCCTACATTCCAGTGTGTCTTTGGCACTTGTCCTTCCTCCCAAATCTTCCCGAATAAAACATGGAGCATGTTTGCAGTTACTTCCATATCAGACTTCAGAGCTTCGGCTGGTTTATTGTCAGGTCGTACTGATTTCCCACTCTTCATTTGTCTAATGGCCATCTTGGTTTCTTCGATCGTTGATGGAGTGACATCTATAGGCATGTCTGCGTGCTGCTTCGATGTCCATTGAGTTCAGTGGAGCTGGCCTGTCCAAGGTTTACTTAAAATGTCTTACCCATCTACTCACCTGTTCTTGAATCTCGGTGACTTTCTTGACTTGTTTGTGTTTGACAGATCTCTCTGGTTTACTATATTACCCTATCAGTTTCTTCGTTGTGTCATTTAGTTATTTCATATTTCCTTCTCTTGCAGCTTTCTCCACTGTCGTTGCTAGGTCTCCCACATATTTCTGCTTATCTGTTCTAATGCTCCACTTCACTTGCTTGTTTGCTTCTGTGTATTCAGTCTGTACCTTAGCTTTTTCAGTTCTTGTTCGTCTGTTGTTAATTACTGTCTTCGTGTTCTTCCTTTGTTGAATCTTGTCCAGTCGTTCGACATGTCGAAGTTAGTGCTTCTTTGATCTCTTTCCGATGGTCCTCCATCGTAGTTTCTTCTTCATTCAGTAGATCCTGCAACGTTTGGAACCTGTTGTTGCGAGTTGTCTTGAACTGGTTGAATTTGTTAGTATCTCGAAGGAAGGCTGTATTGAACCTTTGTACTGCTGCTTCCCCAGCAGTTCAGTGTTTCTTTACGTTGTTTCATCTTGGCCACAACCAGGTGTTGATCTGAAGCAAAGTCAGCTCCTCTCCTGATTCTCACGTCTTCCGTTGTCCTTCTGAATTTTTTATTGATACAAATGTGATCTATTTGAATCTCAGTGGTGTGATCCAGTGAGACTCATGTAGCTTTGTGTGTGCGTTCTTGTGTGGGAATATTGTGCCGCCTATAACCAATTTGTTGAATGCACATGGATTTGTAAGTCTCTCTCCATTTTCGTTCCTCTCTCCCAGTCCATGTCGTCCCATGATATCTTCATAACCGTTGTTGTCCATCGCAACTTTGGTGTTTAGGTCAACCATCAGAATTGTCAGGTCCTTTCCCGTGCACTTCACTATGATCGATTGCAGCCTCTGGTAAAACTAATCTTTATCATCGTCATTGCTATCGTTGATGAGTGCATAACATTGGATAAAATTCATCATGATTCCCTCCTTTGTTTTGAATGATGCTTTGATGATCCTGGATCCTTCAGATTCTCCTCCTGTAAACGCTTTACGTGCTTCTTTGGACAGCATTAGAGCAACTCCCTGTGTGTGTGGAGCATTTTGCTCTTCGTGAACGGAGTACATCAGCATCTCTCCTGTACCTAATCTTTTCTGTTCAGCTTGGGTCCAATGGGTTTCGAGTACTGATTCCGAGAACCAACAAGTTTTACCTCCTCATTTCCACAGCTATTTGAATGGTCCTAACGGTCTCCCACATTGTCTAGACGTTTCATGTACCGATATATGTTGTTACTGTGATTGTTAGAAGGGGCATCGGCCTCGTGGATTTCGGCTTTCATCATTAGGCGTTATAATCTTTCCTTTAACTCCCATGACAGAGTTTAAATAGTTTAATTCATTTATTCTGGTAAGCGTCTTTTAGCAAGGTTGTTTTCTACGGGACGATGTTGTCGACCCTACGATCAACCGTCCTCTTTTGTGTGGGCTTGGGACTGGCAGTAGGTCTAAGAGAGCTACAGGTGGAGTTTAAGATTTATCCAAGACGTTCTCTAATAGAGGATATTTAGGGAATTAATACACACGATACATCTAACCGAATCCTGTTGTTAGCATTTCATTCACTTAATTCAGATTCAGAGAGATAAGGATATTTTATCAGACAATTTTAGATAAATTACTGCTTAGTAACTTTATGGTAAGTATCAAAAGAAGTGTTTACAATATTCACTATTTATATATAAGAGGTCGTTTTGTTATTCACAATCAATACGGAGTCTAGCATAAATGTAAGTTGGCTCATGTTGACATACCACATCAGTACAGAGATATGAAATTAACATATGGAGTAGCAAAGGAATCGCAATAGTTATATTACTAATGTTAGTGAGAAAACTTTGACATTGAAGAAGATGGTTCATAATGATGGAATGTAAAAGTTTGTGTGAAGTACTCAAGCAATAAGTTGTCACTTGATTGAAACCAAATAATTAACACTAATAATGCGAACTGATAATCAACAGATATGAATGCAACTCAACCGGTTCTGGTACTCAAGATCCCTAGGTCCCACGGTGTGATTTTAAGCTTTAGACTGCTGAACTGGAAACCAGTGGTGTACATGTTCAACTACAATCAATTCGCGCTATTGCAAAACCACCCTTCATTGTCTTCGATGGGCAAGTACCTCACATCCAATATGGAGGAAGTGCACCAATCATGGTTTTTCACTATGCTTTCAAGAAGTTCTCCTCAGAATTAGTCGCTAGTGAGGACATGATTACTAGTAGTATATGGGGTTTTTTGAAGACTATTTGGTGTAAAGACTACAAGCAGACTGGCTAAACAACTATGGATGTATTCAGTAGTTAAATTCTAAATTCGTATCATGATGTAGTATTTGTATCAACCATTAAATGCTTCATATGTATTTGGTTGTTTCTACCATATCCAAAAACATAAAATACAGTGTGTCTTTACAGCCTTCTCCTATTTTTATGTCCATGTTGATTTATAACTACTGGAGTACATTTTGTACGTATTCAGAATCTCCTGTTTCACAAAGTAAAGTAAATCTTAGTAATTATTCTATAAGATTACTCGAAAAAGTTGTAAAACAAATATTCGATTATCCGTAAATATGGTTTTTCTTAATTTTTGTAAAACTTAAGTGATTTTCATTAAAAATTGTAAGAATTACCAGTGTAATTTCACTCACTGATAAATTGTTTCAGTAATACCCTTAATATAGTTGCTTTTACACCTACCAATGTATTGACAGTACATTTTTTCGTATCATTATTATTAATCCAGCAATCAGATTCCTGCGTAAAAGTTCTTAAACGTGGTGAATGTGAACCTTGGTGGACCAATTGGTCATCGTGGTCTAAATGTACAACTTGTGGATTCACTGAAAAACGTCGTTTCCGCTTTTGTACAGGAGCTTTAAATTATAATAGTTACAAATTTAAGGTAAAAGATTCAATTTCAAAATCTTGTGCATCTGTCAAAAGAATACATGAAGGAGTTGAAAAAGTCTCTTGTCCTGTGAGTCGCCTATGTTCAGCTATTAATGGTGGTTGGGGTCAATGGAGTGAATTCACTGAATGTTCTGTTACATGTGGCATAGGAAAACGTGTTCGACGTCGTCACTGTGATCATCCCAAACCACAAGGTGGATTATACTGCCAAGGAGCTGACCACCAAGAGGTAATTAATCATTTTTCTCAATTATATCACTTTCATTCCAAATGAACTAACTGTTGTCAATTTTGTAAGTGATATAGTACATTACGATCAGAAGAGGCTATTGTCTACAAAATGTAATGTAGTTACCACAATTAAATACACTGACAAAATTTAATATTCTAAAATTCTGTTATAGTATTTTGCAAATCAGTATCATGTTAATTTTAACAACATTGATCAACATGTAGAATTCATTCACTATCCTACACAGAATCCAACTCAGGACAAGTTTAGCTCATGTGAGGGGTCTGTTAGTATTAGGCCAATGGTCAAAATCCAATGGTTTACTCTTTTAACGTCACCCATTTCACACCAGCAGGGCGCTTGGTACCTGTGTGATTGCGTCACAGGAGCGAACTGTATTCTTCATATTATAACGTTAAAGCCTATATGGTATCTGGTTCTCCTGTGAAGCGGGATTCAGCTGTACTGCTCGGGTTGAGCTGTACTGTTTGGGTTGTCACGTGAAAGTCTGGATGGCGTTCGTTTCTCCTGGAAACCAATGTAAAATTACCCTGGCCCACAAACGTAACTAACTGTGAATTTTGCTCCATAGAGTAAAAGTTATCAAATGTCATTGGTGAAGTTTTTTTTTTCGAAAAATCAGTTATATAAGGAACAAAATGAATAGGATTTACTTCCATAAAATCTCAAATAGAATATTGGTTAATTCAACTAACTCTATACTTTTTAACCACATAGACTGTTATCCGATTCTATCTTTAATGGTTTTCTATGTATATCTAATATTGCATTCAAGCTCTTTGCGAGTAAACTAAACCATCCACGTAGAAGAAGCGTAAGTAGATGAATAATGTTAAACGTTCAGTGCATCCAACTTAATGTAATTAAAATAGTGTTAATTGAATCAACTAATAATTGCTAGAAAAACTAAACAACTTAGAACAATTAGTTTTTTCGATAAATTCGGATAACATAATATGAAGATGATTCCCAAAGATCTGAAAATCTGAGTCCTCTTAAATAAATAATTTAGATATTTTCTGAACACACAATATATATCCATAACAATCTAGTCTCCATATTATAAATCACTTCAAGTTGACAGATTATGAAGTACTGCATATATATTTCGACCTTATTCAGCTGTGAGCTTTCTTTTTGTCCTTTTAAAGTGTAACGTCAACATTTCATACTACTTATTTCCATGATAACATTACTAAAGTTATCTGTGAACTAATGCAGATGGATGCAACTGACTCACCTAGTTCGAAGGACGTAGTGCTACTTAAACTAACTAAACATAACATTACTCCTGATATCTATACTGTGTTAACATGATTTTTATTATAGTGATAACAATCCATCATGTTACAATATTACTTGTTTTTACTAAGATATCTTACTGATATGAAACCCTCAAACCTTTACTTTTAATATCTATAGGTGTATCGTAGTGATTGAAAAATTTCAAAGCGATCATAAAATTTATTTACGTACAATACTGATACATTCAATAAAAGTTCCCGTATATATACATTACTGAGTGCCTTGAATAAAGCACATTAGTTTACAACTGTAAAAAAAAGATAAGAAAATTATTTAAGTTTTACTATGCTTTCCATGCATTAAATAGAGTTCTTTTGGATTTTTTTCATCAGAAATTTTCGTTTTAGTATAGAAATTCTTATAAACAGGTATTCTGTGAAGGTTATTTACCGTGCCCACGAGCAGGACAGTGGTGCTCTTGGTCACCATTCATTCAACACTGCACACGTAATTGTGGACCACGTGGGATGGGATTACGATTGCGCCAGTGTGCTTGCCCGAAACCGTCGCAAGATGGTGCTGACTGTGAAATACCACCAGAAACAGCAGAAATGGCAGTTAATCTATCAGATAATAACAGTACTGACGCTCCAACGGGATCTGCACTTGAAGCAATACTTAAAGGTGAAGGATTATGGGAGCCATGCAACCGTCATCATTGTTCATATTTAAAAACATTAAACACTGAAGAAGATTTATTATTATTAGAGGATTTAAATCTTCAAAGAGCAGAAGATACCTGGATATCATCAGGTGGTCTACCACAGAGAATTCATGGTCCGTTAAAGCTTTTCTGTCCATCATCACGTAATTCTCGTAAGAAAATCTTCGATAAATCTGAACGCTTTCCAAAGTCCAAGTCTTACTGGACTCGTTCAATTCCCACTTCTTCAAAAGAACCATATTATATTCCGGGAGTACCAATAGTAAATTCAAATCTATTTATCGTTGAAAATGATCACTTGACTATTCATAGTTTAGACCCATCGACTATGGGAATTTATCGATTCGGTTACGAATATGAACCTGGCTATTTCGAAACAATTTGCTTTTTTCCTGTTTATATTCATCAATGGCAACAAGTATGTGATTACAATGAGTCTAATTTGAAGCTCGAAAGTAACTGAACTCAAAGTAATATATTTTTATCAGTACGGGGGACTTGTGGAGATAGTAGTATTTTCATGGTTGAAATCAGGAGTCGATCTAATCTAAACCACCACTAAAAAACTATGGGCATCGGACGGCCTTTACATCCTAGTATTAGACTCTTCAGCAATGCACACCATTATCCTATACGCAAGACTCAGACCCAGGGCGTTTGGTCCCAGACGCAATCACTGAGTCGGCCTCCAACGGTGTCGAAGTCTAACTTGAATCAATCTTGGATGCGCACTGCTGAAAAGTCCCATACTAGAAAGAAGCGGCCGTTCAGTACTTTAAGATTTTCAATGGTGGTCTAGCTTAGATCGACTTATAATATATTTTCATTCAAACAATTAATAAGTGAATCGTATTTTTTAAAGTAACAATGAATTTCGAGCTTAGATTTGATTAACAATAACATGTTGATAAAAAAATAACGCAGTTTCATGAGATAAAGTAACCTAACAACAACTTGACTCATAATAAAGATGAAATATATGTTGAATCATTAAAAAAAAAACTTTCAAACTGTTCAGTTTATTAGGAAATATTTCAGGCAACTCGTCTATTTTATTATAATTACCCTGTGTAATTGACTAAATACGGGGTTAATTAACACTAATCGAATATCGTTTGAAATAAATTATTAGCACAGCGAAATGACCAAAGTATTGATAATCATTATGTTCAATATATTTTTGTCAGCTCTGGAATATAGGACTCACGTTTCGTATTATTGAAAGAGGTTTTCGTATTTTTTTTAAACTAAATATACTACTTTATTTGAAAATAAATAGAACAACACTTTTTGTAAAATTATGTGTTTAGGTATTATCTCATGGAGTAACATTTGACTTAGTTTGTAATTCATTGGGATTATGGCCTATTATAAGTAAATCTACCACAACAAAATGGTTCGTTTATTGGAACGTGACTTTATTGGAAAAACAAAAGCAGAATGATATAAAAAAGCATAAATTGTGGTGGTATACAGAACTGAAAAATTCTCATATCAGTAAACATGAAGTAAATAATTCATTTGACAATCAAACTGATAATCCATCAATTTTTGGAACACAATTCACATTATGGGATGCAGAATATAGGAGACTGCATGATACTGTGAAAACAATGACAGGATATTATGAATGTCATATATCTAATCAACTTAATTCTACATATAATCGAACATTTATCACGCAATCAATTCATCTTATAATAAAATCACCTCCAAATATATGGACTTTAGTAAGTGATAAAAGTTTATTTTCATGATAAGAGATTTTTATACACTTGAAGTGTATTTGTTTTATTAACGTCTTTACCAAGAAATATCACCATACTGACGTCTAAGCAAACAGTTCCACCTTATCCTTACAGCTTCAAAATAAGAATGTCAACCAATCTCTTACTGAACCATAGTAGTTACTAGATTATTCGGTCTTAAACTTGTTGTTAATCGAAAAGACTAGTATTTTTCTGTAATTGATATCTAATCAGTATTTATGCATCCATTTAAAGTTCATCTGTTGACAGGAACTTATTTATTTAGGTCGTTGGTTGTGAAGTTTGATTTGACTCTGAGGTAGTTTTTGTCTCATATTGACTTAACATTCTGGCGTTCATTGGGATTATACATTCTTCCATAGAAGTTAACTGAATAGAGTTCGTCTTCCATGATGAATATGAAAAAAGATCATTTAATGAGTTATCATTCCAAAGGACGCTTTTAGTAATGATATACTGCTTGGTATAGACATTTACTGAATGGTTCAAGCGTTTCCTGGATAAGGGCTAATGTTTACCAGAGATGAATTCAAGATATTTTTGACTGCAGAGTAAGTCAACGCTTCTCCATGAATAGCTAACAACCATATTATTCGATACACTTAGGCACCTCTGAAATTATCCCTCTTAGTTTACTTTCTGAACTTCGCGTTATTATAAAATCGTCTAGATATGTCGAGGCTTCAGCACTCCTAGATATCATAGAGTTCTTAGTCTGTTAATGACGAGGTACAGGTTGCCACAAACTGATTTAATGTCGTTCCCTATAGGCTATGTTTGTCAGATTCCATCAAATTAATCGACTACGGAGATGTCAATTTCTAATCTAACAGATTAAATATCCACAGTTAGGTAGCTTCGGATGTTTATGGCTAAAAGCTATCTCATAAGGAATAAATAATTTAAATCTAAATATGTTGATAAAAAAATAACTCGACATAATTAATAATGAGAATCATTATGGACACAAAGTAACCGAAAACAATGATGTGGATTATCCTAGATATAGTTTTTACCATTATATGATATACAATTAAAACTTTTAAACAGATAGATGATTCAATTCCCTCAAAATCTCAAGATTGAATAAAATGTTCATCAGACAAGGAAAACATAAAATTGAGGCGTAGAAACCTACACTAACAAGCATCTTTATACTTCCAGCTTTTGATAACATAAACAAGATTACTAAATAATCACAAAAATTACATGCATATGACTCTTCTTACAAATATGAACCAAGGTAAAAATAAAAAAGATAATAGATGAATTTATTGAATTTCCTTAAGTTACGTTTTTAACAGAACAGCGAGACTATAATTTATGGACGAACCAACCAGATTTAGGATAAAAGGGTTCTGGCGCGAAATTCATTCATCCATTTGTTTAAATAGCGTTTTGGAATTTTAGCTGATGTCAGTTCATGATGAAAACCCTAAATCTAATTTCTAACCCTAACCATCAACTGATAATTATTATCTTATTTCCTCACACTGGTTTACAACCCTCATTTAGCCCTAGTAAGTAGGTGAACATTCTCAAGGTCACATTGCCGTAACTTAAAGGTTGTCAATAAATTATAGTCTCACCGAAACATTCATCATAAAACACTAAAGAGTGAGATAAAGACATTATTTGTAAATTTTTATTTAAAGGTATGAAAATAAAAATACAATAAAAAGTGTACAAATCGAAAAGTAATTACGTAAATATCAAAGGGCATTATGTAATATTTGAAACTTAAATCCTATCAGTGAGCGAATAAACCTACCTACCTACGTTACCGTTACAAATCTGTAATTACTCTGGATCTTTTAAAAAAAAGCGGCTTATTTATTAAGTACAGGATTATACAAATCAGCTTCAAAATGTTTTTGAGTGAAAGCTAGTTATATCGACTAGTTCGAATTGAAGTAAGGCGAAGTCAGGAAATTGCGACCTACTGACTGAAAGTCGAGTACTTTAGCCACTACTTAACCACTCTTCTATCCGACACCTGATGTTGACTCAGTGGCATTAATTTATGACTATATTACTATAGTATCAATATTATTAATAATAATCCAAAATTACAGAGTTAATGTTGTAAAATGTAACAAATTAACTGGTAAACAACAATGTTTTTTCATTCCTAATGGAAATACATTGAATCATCAATTCACATGCAACTGATCCTTATATTCCATAGTGATCAAACACTTCATCAAATCCTTCTTAATCATTTCATCAGTAAGATTAATATCATTATTATACTTTAGAAAAGATTTTAAAACTCAAATGACATTATACAATGTAGAGAGAAAAAACACATTTAAATACTGTTTATTATTAGTTTTCTAATATTTGTTTTCTGTAAGGTGAAAGACTGGTGTTTACAGCATCAAATAAATTTAATAATATTATTTTTGATAAGTATAATAACAAGTCTTTCATATGCAACTTATATATGGATAATAGCCAAAAAATTATCAAAACTAGAAATTCAAATGAATGAAACAAGAAAGCATAGACAAAGTACCAATTTCGATGACATTCACGTTATCAACTAGTTTCGGCTATTTGGTAACAAACATGCTTTAATGCAATCGATATGAATTCAATTTGACTGAGTTTGTATGAAAGTAACACTTCAAGAGAAATTATACTGCATAGATAATGTAACAACTGGAGTGCTAAATAAACTATTATCATGAAAGACAATATTAAAATGTACAAATTCGTTAATACATTATTTGTTTACATAGAAAATGAAATTTTCTTTACAAAAATAAACTTGAAAATAAAAATTATTCCGTTATGTAACCTTTGTTCTTATTTTACTCGTTACTTACTGAGTTGGACGATAAAATTATTAACATTTTAAATTTCTATTAATATAGTACCCATAAATACTTTGTTGAATGTTTCACTATAAATTTTCATTTTGATTTAATTAAGATTATGCATTATTCTCAAGAAGACAGGCCATTTCAACTAATCAAAACAAACATGAAATAACTTATTTTAAACTATTATGTATTATGGAAATATTTAGCTGAAGTGATGGGTGTTTTTAATTGTTTTACGCCCTTGAAAATAGTTTTTATTGACAAGCCTTAATTGTCGTTTTGGACATCATCGATTTTATATTGCTATATCAGATAACAATGTTATTTATTAATGGAAATAAATGATGCTATTAAAACACGAAAATTCATTTATTAAGAATAAAGTTTCAACGACAATTACGTAAGTGAAACAATGAATTTCATTACTAGTACATGTGAACCATGAGAATGGAATAACGATATAAAACAGAAAAAGTTATTCTAACAAAGAACCATTGAGTGAGAAAATGAATCTCTAAAAGGAAATAAAAAGCTCCGTTCAACTGGTAACATGAGCTCGAAACACTACTCGCACCTTCATGAAGTAAGTAGACCATTGATTTCGATTCCTAACAGTTCACATCCCACAAGTCAACTCTATTATTTAGCAGTAATTATCATACCATCAAAGTACGTTCTGAAACTTCTGAAGAAAACTGAATACCGACTTTGATTCATTATTAAGTAAACAACACTGAGTGACAATAACTTGTACTGATTTAGTGTGGATCCGTTCAATCATGCACAATATATTCAATACGCTTATCTATTCAAGAAAGCTTAAATTTAACAATATTATCACATAGTCAAGATCTAATTATCACTAGTGAAGACATATCAGAGCATGAGTAGTGAACATAAGCCCTTTGATTCATAGTTTCATAGAAGTAAACTGTTTCCTGTTCGGGTCTACTGATTGGTTACTCTGTTGGGGAATCGAGGACCAATAAGTGTTAAAGTCTTGGGTGTTGTTCATTAGTCGGTGTGTCAGTTCGTGAACTAGGTCACCTTCCCTACTGGTCACATAGGTAAACTAATCGATAATCGGAATCCTAATTGGACAACATAACACGTGATATCCACTGGAATTTCAAATCACAATAGATAAGGCAACTAAGAAACAATAATCTGATCAGACGGAATAAAATTAGTTTGAAACGATTACGAAGTCTATTATATGAAAGCTTGAGGTAGTTGCTACGATTCTAAAAGTGATGAACATACAATCATTTTATCATACGATCAGCTTTAACTGTTTCATTCGCCTTCGTATAGTTTATGATCAACTTTTATCTTCTACCATGTTTCGAACGTGTTTTAAAAAATGTACAGAAAATATGTAAATTATCATCGTAAAACTAAGCTGCCCTTGTTACTTACTGAAATATCTACTATTTTCATAATATTCTGTTAGGATGATGGGGGGATATTGCAATGAAGACACCTTAGAAAAACTATCCCCGATACACGGACCCATGAACAAAGGGATGTATAGAACATACTATTTCAAGAAATTTATTTCTTATCAATAGACGTCTTAAGAATTGAATAACCAGCTAACTATGTATTTCTAAATTCAAACATATAAAAAGTGTTTATGAACCGACAAAATTAATGTTCTATTCCAGAACACTTATTGCCACAATCGAACAACTAGACAGAACGAGTATACTAAACTCACACAAAAATATGTGGAATTAAGTTAATAAATTTCACAAAATCGATATAAACGGGATGCCTTGAAAACCGACAACAGAAATATGATTCACGAGTAGAAAGTGACAAAACATACAAAACGTTACAGAAACAAACCACGTTAGATCACATAGTCAACAATTTTATTATATATATATATATATATATATATATATATATATATATATATATATATATATATATATATATATATATATATATATATATATATATATATATATAGGCTGAGACATCAGAATTTACAAACGAGACACACTATTGAAGGTAGTCGATTACGCCCGTAGTCAAAATCTAAGCCTTTGAGTGATTGTCTGAGTCAAATATATGCAGACTCATGGATTTGAGCGCACGTAATTCGAATTGCTAACCAAAGCTTTCTAGACATTTAATAGTTTTCTCACTCTTATTGGAAGTTGGTTAAACTTATAAGTAATGTGTGTATCGGTATCAGAATCGAACATGATGGGCTGTAACAAAACAATATGATTTCTCACTATCTTAAATTTACATTTGACAACTACATTAGAAACGGAATAAGAACATAAATAGTATTATTATTAGATTATATACAACAAAACTCTTTACAATATTTCAATGTACAATAATTAGATTACAAAAATCTTTAAATATTTGCTCCAATTGAATCATTTGGTGAAATAAGACTAGATTTATGAAGAAGCTTTTGATTAGTAGTAGTACTAATACTAAGAATACTACTACTAGGCGATTTACTTAACTGATTGACATTGCTAACATTTGGAGTCCAATAAAGACATGTAGAATCAATACAACGATCAGTAGCAGGAGGTTTAATTGTACTCAAAAGAGCGTCTACATCAGGCTAAAAAAATTATAAACAAAATAACCATAAGATAAAATATAAGACTAATTGTAACAAATTATTAACAGCATAAATGAAGTTCAATTAATGATCAGCAAATATAAATTTGGAATCTATGAATTCGTATAACAGTTTAATGATTAAAACAATCAACTTTTAGCTGTTAAATCTCAGGTGAAAACTCCGCTCAAACTACTTCCGTGTAGGCATTCGAGTAGTGTCATTAGTTTTTTTAATACTTAAGTGGCTGGTGGGTGAGTTAATTAACTCACTTTCTTACCATTTATGAGAACCACTAGAAATTATGTCATACCACAAGCAAAATTGTTTTATTCTAGTCAGTGACTCCATGGCAATTTTTTAAGTACGAACCCAAATAGAATAGAACCTACAATCTTTAGTTCTGTTAGAGAGTATGTAACTATTCCCACACTAAATTGGAAATCCAGAAATAGTATAGGTATAAGTACAATTCTGTTTTTATCCCAAGAAATAAATGAAAGACACTAACTACCACCGAGTCTAGATTAGCTGGTTGAGGTCTGTGTGATTATCGTAACCAGTGGTTCGACAATCCGAATGATATGGTTAAAAATCGTTCGCAATGACGTAGGCGAACTCACTTTTTTCCTTCTCTTAGATCCCAAGTTTTAAATTGCTTGTAATTTTCGTTAATCTTACTAATTAATATCCTCTCAAACGGTATCCTCGATACTTAATCCTCTTCGTTACTATCAATACTGTTAACGCTTTTAATACCCTGGGATTTGCACTGACAATTTTATCTCTCTTTACTAATAAGGTATGGCAAGTTAAACCGATGTACACATGCGCCAGATTCTATGTTGTGTTTGACTGGCTAGCTGACTATGAAGAGGGAGGTTGACTATGAATACAGTGGTCTTGAGTGCTGTTAGAGGTATGAGGGCGGCTATCACTTCCCGGTTGCCCACACCGTGGAAGGGTTCTGCTGGAGGTACCTGAAAAGGAAATTGGATTAAAGTTGGTCATAGTGACCTGAGAGCGTGACCGCAGTGCCCAAGGGATAGCTGCTTGAAGTCGGTCACACACGACCTTTTTATGAGTGATTTTTGTGTTAGCTCCGTACTTGTTGAGTCCTTACCACCGGAGACGGATATCCGTGGGATAAGGCGAGGTGTGCATTTTTAGGGTCGACCTTTTCTAACCCCACCCCTCCTTGTGGGAAGGCAGCATCGCTGTTATGCTGGTTGTCTGAAGGAAACACCTTACTGCTGTCACACCTCTGTACAGTCAGCAGTACGACTTCGCCTTCGGACCTTGGTTTTGTTGCTTTTAGTCTTACCGCTCTTCAACCGACCTGTCTGGCACGGCAAGACCTTGATGAACGGTTGTTCCAGCCAGTATAGCTCAGTTGCTTCATCACGATAGGCAAGCCCGACCACCACGTCAAGGTAGCAACAACGGTCAGGGCTAGCTGACTGCTACTATTACTAACTTTTCATCATTGAAAAACACAATATGCCAAAAACAAAAACAGTGAAAAATTCACTTACTTTATTATTGATTATGTAATATTGTGTCCGATAGCAAACAAGCATCTTCATATCTAATAAAGTGCTTACAATATCAGGAACTGCTATCCCTAATTCTTGACTCATAGCTGGAAAAAAGGTGGGTTCATCGTCATAATAATAATAACAATAGTTATAATAATAATAATTTATCTGAATGAAAACTCTTCAACAAAAACAAATTATAGGTTAGTTGAAGGGATTTCGTGGAAAACGGTGTAGCTTATAGGTTTTATTCACCACAAACTAATCTCATAGATCCGAAGTTCCTAAGGTTCGATCCCTAGAAGGGTTGTTGGTATGCAGTGCCCTACTAAGGTGAAAAAGTTGTTTGATGAACCCTGGTTTCAAATGTTACCCCAGCTGAGATCAATCTGTAATTAATACAACTTACAAAGTATAATTTATTTTAAATTAAAAATGTATTATTTATATAATATTTTCACTTAGCCGATTTATTTACACTATAAGGTGTGTTATAATCTTTCAGTGGGGAATTGCCAATGATCAATACGTGTAACAATAAGTCTACTTCGATTGTCAGTTAATAAAAACAATGAAATAATATTAATGTGTTGTATTTCTTGGTCTAAAAGATAAAAGACTAATGTACAATCCCATTTCTGCTACATTTCCACGAACCTGGTCTGTTCTACTTATATTCCTAGCATGTAGGTTTGCTTGCTCATGGTTTTTTAAGTATATCTTCATTTATCCAATTATACTGCATCCTAAATCAATCACTTTTTTAGAAGAATGAACACTTGTTTCCACTTGAAGTTACCGCATATATCTCTATGTTAATTGATAGTCAGATTAATGCAACTGTAGATCTCTTTAAAAATGAATTTCAGGACATTATATAAGGTTAGCCTAGCTTTGTTAAAATCGAAGATAAGTAAACACAAACCAATGCATAACTTCGCACAAAACTACCGCAGTCTGAATTTCAACTAGAACTTTTAATAACCCAACGAAATAAACCATCAAATCATGGGAAACTGAAATATCAATAATCATAATGATAATGAACAGGTCCTCACATTTATAATCACGTTTCATTGTTGAAAATAAAAGGATAAAAGGTTACATATATAATTAATTTGCATACTCTTCATCAAACAATTACAAAATTTTGGTGACATGATGACGCAGCTACCCTGTCGACTGGACTGGGATCCCAAACTAACTCTGAGTGGTATTGCAAATAAATATCGAAGGCTAATTAATCTTCAGCGCGATACTACTGTGGTTCAGTGTGGAGATTACGACCACTCCGAAGTTCACATAGTCCAGCAACCATCCAACACCGCCGAACCCGAGCCTGTTATACCTAGCTCATTTTACCAAAGCTCAGTTCATTAAACGAAGACAAATCCTCTGGCTCCCTCCTGGCACTGTGTTGTGTGACATTCGGTAAGAACCTGTCCGTTCAAGCAACATCGTTGCAGGAAATATAAATCCAAAGATGGATTCTGTCAAAGTTGGAGATCAAACCAACCATCACATCAGTCCATAAACATTAGAAAGTCTGCTTCCAAACCCCGCACTAGAATCCTATCAGAGCACAACTTCAGGTGAAAGAAAATTTATTATCTTTAATACTAATAGGCATTTATTTAGATCCCAAATAGATAAAACTTCAGACATTACCATTATCTCCCGTAAATTTGGGATCAAAATGAGCAGTCCGGGCATTCAGCTAACAACATAAAAGCCTCGTACAGCATGTGGTAGTTATCTGTGTTTGTTCGGACAACTAGATCGTGACGTATATTCCCGAAAATCGGTGTTCACCAGGGTATGTAACGTAACGCCAGTTACTATAAATCTACTTAGTTTAAAATGGTTCGACCAGTTTCAGCTAGCTAAAGTCCCATTAAGTACCGTATGACATCTGGTGAGATAACCTCCGGAACCGGAAGCACATACAACGAAGTTATGAACGCAGTTCTCACATATCTCCCACTCGATGCTCCGCTATGAAGGCAACCCTTCGGTTGAAGCCAAGGGCTTAACTTATCTTTCGTCCGAAGAGACCAATGCCATATGTATCATTATCAAAAGTTGATGAACTCAATCTCCTAAAATTAAAAGGAGTTAATACTCCTGATTCTTATTCTACTTGGACAGCACCAATTGTGGTTATGAAAAAGAAAAATGGTACAACGCGCTTATGCGCAGATTTCTCCACAAGCCTTAATGCAGCCTTCGAACAACATCATTATGCACTGCCAATTCCCGCAGATTTATTTACTATGCTAAACAATGGGATATTATTCGCGAAGTTGGACCTTGCTGATGCTAATTTACAAGTCGAGGCAGCTGAGGAATCGAGAGAACTACTGACTATTAATATCCATTGCGGTTTGGTTCTGTATAACCGTCTACCATTTGGATTCAAGATAGCCACACCTATCTTCCAGCAACTAACGAATACCATCCTATCGGGTATCACCTGTGTCACAAATTACCTTGATTATACCTTAGTTGTTGCCACTTCATGAGAAGAGCAACAAGAAGGCAAGACGGTCGTTTTACAACGCATAAGTGATAATAGCTTTCGGCTATATCCAGAAAAGTGTCAATCTTTCTTAAATTTCGTAAAGTATTTCGGATTCATCTTTGACGCCACATGTTGCCAACCAGATCCCCGAAATATGCGAGCTGTAAAATTAACGCCTGCTACCATCAATGTGTCTGTCCTACGATCCTTCTTGGAATTAATTATCTATGGCTCAGCTTTCGTAACGTCGATGCATGACATCCGGTCCACACTGAATCGTCCGCTGAATAAGAACACCAACTGGAATCGGACAAAAGAATATGAAGTAGCTTTCCGCAAAATCAAGACGATTATTACTGACACACTATGATCTGTTCATGCCAATTATCGTGGCTGCGAATGCTTTAGAATTTGGACTGTGCTTTCATCTCACATCAATCGCCGAGCTATTATACACTCATCCCACACATTTACTCCAGAGGAGATGAACTAAAGTCAAATAGAGATAGAGGCACTTGCTGTGAGTTGTTTCCACAAGTTCTTATGCGATCAGGGCATAAAACTCTTCTCAAAATTTTCGGCTCAAAATCTGGTATCCCAGACCATTTTGCATGTCGTCTCCAACGTTAGGCTTTGATTCCATTAGGTTATAATTTCTAAATCCAATACCGGAGCACCCAAAACTTTGGTCAGGCGGATACCTTGTGATGGATAATCAGTAAACACACTAAGGCAAAAGAATAGACGATTATCGCCTTCCTTTCAACAAAAGACCACTACGCAGTATGTTACCTGACAAGCGCCACTGATGCTTGATCAATGTCAGCATCAGAGATTCAAACCATTTGCAAAAACAACTCGATCATTAAGAAAGTGATAAACTACACAACTAGCGGTTAGTCATAACCATTTTTGAGGGTGGCATGAAACACCTTTACCATCGTCAAGATTTGTTGTGCGTCGTAAACGAATGCCTGGTGTTTGGAGAGAAACTAGTCGTGCCGAAACCCCCCTACGACCGAAAGTGTTGAAAGTTTCGTATTGGCCATCCGGAAGTAAAACGAATGAAGTCCATAGCCCGTAGTTTTGCTAATTGGCCACTAATGGACCAGTACATCACAAAATTGGTAGTCATATACGAACAGTGCTAAAAGGCGGTTAAATTCGACATTAAACTGCCGCCAACTGCACAGCCACAACCCGAGCAGCCCCGATTCAGAATAAATCTTGACTTCGCCGGTTCAATCGACGGAACTACTTACTTAGTTGTAGTTGATGGATTTTCGAAGTGACCGGAAATCACGCCACCGACAATTAAGATGAAACAGCTCTTGACGAAAATCTCCTCCCGGAACGGATTGCCAGATAATGGTTCACAGTTCACTTGTAGTCAGTTTCAAGAATTCTGCTAATGACTGACCATCGAAAGTTTCCGCTCTCCCCCTTATCATCCGCAGCCAAACGTCCAAGGAGAAAGGTTTGTAGAAAGGTTTAAGAGAGCCTTACTCAAGTCAAAAAGGAAAGGGACGCCAATCGAGTTACTAGAGAACTTCTTATTTGTTTATCGAACGACACCAAACGATACAATACCAGAACAGAAGTTCCCAGTAGAGATCCTCATGGGAAGAAGATTGAGGACAATCCACCTGATGTCATCGAGAACCACACAGATAGAATCCTAGGAGATGTCGACGTACAGGGTTGGGTGTCCGGTGTTTACTTGGGACTACAGACAAAACCACGATACCTGGACAGAAGCACATGTGGTCGGAAGGTGAGCCCAAGTCAAGTATGAAGTGGAGATGTGAAGAGATAGGTAAACTAGGGACCGGAACCAACTAAAAAAATAGTTAGCCTAAGATCGCCCATCGACAGAAATCTCTGCTCGGAATTCTGATGGATACCTTCAATCTACCACTGGTCTCAATGAAAGAAGTCCAAAAAATCAACCTACGTTTTAGAAGGTGGTTACTTCAATAATGGCGACAATCAGTCAATGCGCAGGTGAACCCCATGAATATACGCCATAAAAAAGGTTTTGGAGATGCTAGACCCTCAGAAATAGCTTGATAGACATCCTATTTTAGTAAATTAATTGTGGAGATTTGAATCTAACGTTTTCGCGCCAAAAGCTCCCATTATTACTTTAATTTGTGTTACCCACCTGGAAGGACCTTAAATTTTATTGGTTCGTCTTTTTTAGTACTCTATTTAGTGACGCTCTTCAAGGACATCTTTATATTGTATATATCATATAAGATTTGGGTGCTTGTTATTCGTTCTTCTGGGCTGGCTGTAGAATTATATATTCTCCGTGCTGACTCTGATCTTCTTCATCAAGCTAACAGGGCTGGGATGCAGAAGAATAACTTAGCTTCGCCCTATTATTGCGTACCTGATTTACGTTCCGTTCATCGGTACCATTGTAATATAATAATATCTCGGTTTGTACTATCTCATTTCTGATATTTTAGACTAAAATTTGATCAGTCTTTGTTGGCATATGTGCATTTTATGTTGACTGGTCCTATATAGCCACACGTTTATAAAAAATAAATGGAACGTAGTCAGCAGGAGAGTTCAGGATGCGCGTTTTGGTATAATTGGGACTCGTCAGTTAGATGTGGCTGCATCCTAAAGTTGATGCTCACTCACAGGCTGATCAAATTTTAGTCAATATATCATCAGCGGGATCATTCAAATAATTACAAATTAAGTTAAAATTCATACCCCTGCACAAATGATAGCAAAAGGTACTTGGTTCGAGTCCCACAGTGAACAGCAACCCTGGGATACAGGTACATCTGGCTAACGAGACCCAAACAGGACCAGCCTAGAGTCCTGGATTACACTACATGCCACATTTCATGTATTATGCACAAAGTTATTTTATAGAATGTTTAGAGGTTGAAAGTAGTAGACAGGAAACTCTGGATCTTAGTTTAGTGTTAAGACTGATACAAAACTTTGCATAGTCCTGAATATAACCCGTTTTTTTAAGCATTGCACATCTTTTTTACGCCATCAGGTTAGTTATGAGTCCACATATTAGGAAGTACTTGTAAGCACTACTCGTTTGATTTTCTAATATTCTAATTCAAAATTAGGATGATACTTAACAGTTTACGTCGGCCACCAGATATAATGGGTTTGTTGTTAGTGATGTAAACAAGAACATAACAAGTATAGTACTATCACACTTCATAAGATTATCTAACCGTTAGTCCTACAATTTTTAAAGACTAGATCCAACCCATACGTAGAACGACAGATGAGATTTTCAAACAAAAAGACCAACTTTTCAATTAGTTAAACAGTAACATATTAATCGACTACTTTATTCAAAATATATTTAAAAACCTTATTTTTAATGCAGTACCAAAACTGTCAACGTAATTTCCGTTTTAAAATTACATTAATCGACAGAATGACTTCTGAAGTCATCTTAAATACATTTGATCGTTGCTTTGATCTCGAAATGAAACGTTGAAAATTTAATAAAATATTGACTTTTTGAAAAAAATCGTAAATTATAGTCACTTACTTCGAATATTAATTGACTTAGCTGTGAATGACGATAAGTATTTTAGAATTTCAAAACGCCAATATCTTCTGTAAATAATGATGCCCAAATCTGATAATGGACGTTCTGGTGTACCAATACGTTGTTCTAGTCGACTTAAAATATAACCTTTGAAATAAGAAATAATTATTTCTTAGAAAAAAAGTTAATTGTACTTTTTAACTAGATGAAAATCAAAGACAAATGCTTCAACATAAATTTTATCATTACTACTCGATTCCTAACTAAAAAATTAACATAAACTATTGCAAGATTATTCTTTAGAAGATAGTTGTTACAGAATACCCGACTGGAGCCACTACCTTACCATGGTGATCAGATTAACTTATCTTGATGAGCCGATGGAGCTATATTGGTTAGGGCACTTATCCCTTTTAAATCCTACTATGCCACACAAGTCAGTTAGAAAATGGTGAGACTAAAAGCAGCACCTCAAAGTCTGAAGGAGACGTTATACTGAGGACCCTGAAGGTGCATGACGACAATGAAGGGTTCCCTTCACACAACCAGCATCTTCAGCGATGCTGAATGGAATAATGAGACTTTCATCGCCGGCTGTAATGTATTATCTATAAAATAAGGAGCCAGTTATGACCGACCTTGAAATCGGCGGTTACGCCTCCAGTTGTTCAAGACCAATAGAAGTTTGACTAGAATATAACGAAATTTACATCTCAAGAGAATATAATCAAAATATAAAGCCTTTATTAATGTTATAAAGTAGTTCAATTAACATTTTCCATAAATATTTGATATACACATACTCATCTCGATAAGCATACGACCAAAACCACGACATTGATAAGGTGGTAAAATGAGAATACATGAAAGATTATTGTACACGGTATTGACAGAGTTGTCACACTGATCATCAGCTTTTTGCTAAATAAAAAATAAAATAAAATTTATGATGATAGTAACTAATCACAATCCAAGCACAAAGACGAAAAATTACCAGGAAGCTTCAAAACAACAACGGATAAGTAATTTAGAAAAATGTTTTAATACTGGTATTTAATTAAATGGTAGTAAATTTGTCTGAAAGTCTTAAATTTAATATTGAATAAACCTTAATTACTGTCTTCTGAAACAATTCCCTTAAGTGAATCAGCATCCGTTGGTTAGGCCGAAATTCCTACATTTTTTAAAATTTAACTAAAGATGAACGATATGACTCAAAAATATTAGACAATGCAAATATAGGTGTCATTAAGTCAGTCAGTCAGCTGCAACGTAGGACCAGGCACGTATATGCATCGGTCCAAGTTGCCATACCGCATTAGCACAACAAGATGAACACCGGATTCATAGAAGTAGTTAATTCAGTGGTGGTAATATATAGAAGAAAGATTATGTATAAAGAGATAGTACAGGAAGAAAGACTTAGTTGGTAGAAAGAAAGATTTGAAGTAATTTCAATCTCTTAGTTTAAAGAAAGACAAAGAGTGTATACACCGACGCCATTGTGATCGATTCTGAGCCATGTCACCAAGAGTCTCCAACCATTGGTTACGAAAGTCACGCGGACCCCAACCAGGTAGTCTGCATCTACCAACATGGCTAAGACTAGAAGTTAGTGACTTCAAGCACTAATGCCACGTTTTGGTTTGACCGCCCCTAACTTTCTTCCAACCATCCCTAATACCGGTTAGCATTGCGCGCCGTGGTAATCGGTGTTCAGGCATACGCAGCACGTGGCCTAACCATCTCAGTCGATGAAGATTCATAACCTCATCAACTGACTAAACATCATTCCCTAATACCCTGCATCTAACCTCACTATTACTTACCCGGTGATCCCAGCAGATGCCAGCAATATTTCTAAGGCACCTGTGGTCAAATACTAGTAACTTACGAGTATTTTCTATTCTTAAAGGCCATGTTTCGCAGCCGTAAAGTAAAACAGAAAGAACTGCCACACAGTATACTCGTCCCTTAATTGATAGACGGATATCTCTCCTTCGCCATAGATGACGTAAGTTGGTAAAAATCAAACGAGCTTTTCGAATCCGTGCTGAGATTTCGTCAGACACCAACTCATAAGGGCTGATCAGACTTCCAAGAGAAGTGAAGTTGTCGACGTGTTCGACTACTTCACCCCCTATCCTTAGTTCAGGTGTTGACGCAGACCAGTCCTGAAGCAACAACTTGCATTTGGAGGGAGAGAAGCGCATCCCAAACATTCTGGCATTGTTGCTCAATGCTACCAAAAGACTCTGCATTTTATCAGTGTCTTCACCAAACAGGACTATGTCATCTGCGTATTCTAATTCGATAAGTGAACCTCCTGGTAGGAGATCAATGCCCGGAAATCCAGTCGATGAGAGCGTTATTTCCATCAGTAGATCTATGATGAAGTTAAACGAAAACAGAGAAGGTGGACAGCCTTGACGGACGCCACTTGAGGTTGCGAAAGCAGATGACAGTTCGCCATAAGCTCTCACTCGACTAGTAGTGTTCGAGTAAAGAGCCTTCACAAGGTTTATGTATTTCTGAGGTACGCCTTTCAATGACAGACACTGCCACAGAACCTCTCGGTCAACAGAGTCAAACGCTGCTTTTAAGTCAAGAAAGACCACCATTTTCGGACGTCGATAAGTATGTCTGTGTTCTAGAACCTGACGAATGGTGAATATGTGATCGATGCAGCCACGACCAGGTCTGAAGCCAGCCTGATTTTCACGTGTTTGTAGTTCACGAGTCTTAATTAGGCGTCCGAAAATTATCGAGGCTAGTATTTTAGATACTATATTCGTCAAACTAATCCCTCTATGGTTGTCACAGAATGATTTTGACCCTTTCTTAAATATTGGGACGATAAGTGATTGTGACCAGTTAGATGGGATAACGTCTAACTCCCAGATTTTAGCTAAAATATTAGTCAACCTAATCGCTAAAACTAGACCACCATCCTTAAAGACCTCTGGAGCCAATCCATCTGGACCTGCTGCCCTTCCTCGTTTCAGATTAACTATAGCCTTTTGAACTTCAGCTAGAGTTGGGGGACCTACTTCAATGTTCCATTCATACTGTCTTGGAATGGTGGGTAGTTGTAGAGTAGCTGAAGGCCAGCTAAACTGCTCCTTATAGTGTTCCGCCCATCGTTCTAAGCGTCTGGATTGGGAGTAGATGAGTGTCGTTTTTTCCGAAATAGTCTGACTTACACTTGATTTATTAATTCCAGTTTCTTTTATTAGTCTGCAGAATTGTCTTGTGTTCCCTATAGCCGCCGCCTTTTCCATCTCTTTTGCTTTCGTTGCCCACCACTGCTCACGATCATTCGTTAGACTTCTGCTTAACCTAGATCTGATTTCTTTACGCTCTTCATCGTGTTCAGAGCCTGATGGGATGAGTTTGCGAGAATCTATCAGTGCAATAGACCTTGAAGAAATCCATTGGTTCTTTGTAACCCTGTGGTTTAAATCACTAATAGATGTCACTGCTGTTTCCACAGCTGCTTGTATATCTTCCCAAGCAACATCTGGGTCAGCCTCGTTTTCAGAACTACCTAAATGTGACCTCCGCTGTTCCTGGAACCTACTTTTGGTTTTCTCATTACTCAATTCGGTTCTAATGAGTCTTTTTTGTGTGGCTCTTTTGCGTCCAGTGAGGCGCAAGCAGATACGTGCTCGTATAAGGGCATGGTCGGAGTCCAAGCAGATACTCCAGAATGAGCGACAATCTTCTATTGACCCTCTCCAACGATGACTGATGGCAATATGGTCCATTTGAGTCCATCGTTGGTTTGGTGCAGGGGGTCGCCATGTTACACGATGTCTCTCCTTATGCTTAAAGTTTGTGTTTGCTAAAAATAAACGATTGTCTGAGCAAAGTTGCAGCAGACGATCACCATTATCTGTTCTCTGTGCCGGAATACTAAAATACCCACCTAAATGTCTTCCTGTTTCGTTTAAGCTACCTACCTGGACATTAAAGTCGCCTGCTACGAGTACTAGGTCTGAACGTTTAGCTTTCTGAAGAAGTTCAGACAGCTTTCTGTAAAATTCATCTTTCACTTCATCCGAACTGCAGTCAGTGGGAGTGTAGGCAGAAACGACGAAAAGGCAACGACGTGTGTCCCTATCCTTTCGAGTTCTTACGGAGCCGTTTAGCCGAACAGCGCATAGACGACTATTAACGGGTATCCACTCTAATAGCGCTTGTTCCGCCCTCATGCTTAGTGCTATGCCTACACCTGCCAGTCCACGAGAACTAGCCATCGGGTCGCCAGATATACGGAGGGTGTATCTCGTCGGCACTCCGTTTTGCCGAGGTGAGGTTAAGTGAATGACCACACTAGGATCCTGTATGCGTGTTTCGGAGACACAGCATACATCAATTGTACGAGATTCTAACGTTTTAGCCAAGGAAGCCTGCTGACCGATTTGGCATAGTATGCGTACGTTGAAGGCTCCAATGTGTAGTTTGGAGCGAGGTTTCAGTAGACCTGGGACAGTGTTTTGCGCACTAGAATCGTTGGCTGTGGTGACACTTGAGGAGGAAGCCGAAAGAGGGAGTTTAGATTTGAAAGTCGATGTAAGAGAAATAATAGGAATTGAAGAGGTAGATTGATTATGAATACAGTGGTCTTGAGTGCTGTTAGAGGTATGAGGGCGGTTATCACTTCCCGGATGCCCACACCGTGGAAGGGTTCTGCTGGAGGTACCTAAAAAGGAAATTGGATTAAAGTTGGTCATAGTGACCTGAGAGCGTGACCGCAGTGCCCAAGGGATAGCTGCTTGAAGTCGGTCACACACGACCTTTTTATGAGTAATTTTTGTGTTAGCTCCGTATTGTTGAGACCTTACCACCGGAGACGGATATCCGTGGGATAAGGCGAGGTGTGAATTTTTAGGGTCGACCTTTTCTAACCCCTCCCCTCCTTGTGGGAAGGCAGCATCGCTGTTATGCTGGTTGTCTGAAGGAAACACCTTACTGCTGTCACACCTCTGTACAGTCAGCAGTACGACTTCGCCTTCGGACCTTGGTTTTGTTGCTTTTAGTCTTACCGCTCTTCAACCGACCTGTCTGGCACGGCAAGACCTTGATGAACGGTTGTTCCAGCCAGTATAGCTCAGTTGCTTCATTACGATAGGCAAGCCACCACGTCAAGGTAGCAACAACGGTCAGGGGTGTCATTAAGTGAGCCGAAGAAGTCAATACATTACATTCAATAAGAATACATCAGATTAAGTTTTAAACATCAATATGACGAGTTCTATGGGAAACCTACAGAGAAGACTACTGGTAAATCTTCCGACTGAACAACTGAATCAGTTTCCTAAACTCTTTTAATAACCAAAGGCTAGCCACCACTCATCTTTGCTTATGATGCTTGTGATTTAAGGCAATATTGAGGTAATCCGAACAGGATGCATTTATGCCAATAAGAGATTGATCAATCTCAGTCCTAAACACCAATGGGAAAATCCAGGCAACCAATACAAAAATGAATTAAACTTCACCCCATTGCACAAGCTAGTGGCTATCTGAATTTAGTAGCTAAGTGGATAACGTGATGGAGTTTGAAGCGAATGGTATTGGGTTTGAGTCCCAAAGTAGACATAAACTATGGAATGCAAGTACATCCATCTGACGAAACGCGCAATCCAGATTCCACTGCTAGCCAGCATTCATCTCTGCTTACATGCCTACGTACAGTTGGACATAGTGCCCTGAAACTACCATCCAGAGTGAATGAATCATAAGAACAACCAGAAATTTCCTAGAAATACCAAACTGAGTCAGAACTATATATATATAGACTTCTCTACACGAAATAAGAGTTGAAAATGTTGACCAGAATGACAAAGAATGTTACAAAAATTGAATGATCTAGTTCAGAGAAGGTTAGCACCATTAAAAACTTATAAAGCTATAAATAAAATAAGAGTATATTTTACTTACTTTTGAGAAATAACCAATAATATGTGAACCATCTTGATCTGTTTCAGTTAATACGTAGAATAAAAATGCAGGAACTTGATCCAATTCATGAACTGTTTTTTGTTTCAGAAATAATTTAGCTAATAAACATAAATTTCGACAATATTCCTGTAAAAAAATATTAACAAAATATTTATTAATGTAAAGACTTATCGCTAATCAATCTTTTTTAAAACGTACTAACCACCAAGACGTATTAATAGATAAACAGGCAGATAGAATGACAAGTTAATTTAAGATATACATTATATAATAATATTTTTTATGGCATAATCGAAACAATGATATAATCAAGCTATTTATATGAATAAAAAGAATACCGCTTGTTGTTAACTAACAATGTTTACCATTCAACCAACTCTTAATTATTTCCCAGCTAAACATCAACACACGATACTAATTACCAATATAATAGACCAATAAAACTAACTACAATGTGAAAATTATGTAAAATATTCTTTAAGTAAACAAAGTTACAAATATTTTATTTGAGAAAAATTTGGAATTGGCCTACCACGTGACGATATTATCAAGCTGAACGATTTTATAGCTAATACCTTAAGAACAAGCTTTCTGTGGTGAATCATTGACATTTATATGTGTTATTTATTTAATACATTTAAAATTACGATATATAAACAGATCAATGAACAACAACTGTATTTTTATTTTATTTTTTTTGTATGATTTATTGGTAACTAAGTAGTAGTGACCAATATCTGGTTTTTTTCTATTCCCTAAGTCTTGACCAAATTCTATCGATCAAGTGGCAATGTCGCCAACAGTTTAAGTCGACCAATATCATGTGTACTACGTTCATATGCTAAGTGTTTGGAGGTAGTGATGTAGTTTGAACAGTATTTAAGGATTAGATAGAAATGACATTGGTCACTACACAAATACGCAATCAACTATAAATATCTCATTGCTACAGGATTTCAGTCATAGCCCGAATAGATCCGTAGTAATGTCTCAATCTGTGAAGCCAGGTTCGAATCCAATGAAGAGTATGTTCCTCCCAAAACTGCAAGTAAGCCTTGCTGACGAATACCCCCTAGGACAAAACTTATGTCTAGGGTTTTCTACGGACCACCACCAACTAACACTTAATACTCTTTTTTATGAGTAACAAACTTCTCAATCAATGACCTATCTGTCTACCATCAGATTAAGGAAAAACCTTTTTTGTTCCATTATAGATGTTAATCAGCGTTTCTTAACAAAAACATCACGATGTGTGAAAAAAAGAACATAAATACATGACTCTTCGACTTTGAAAATAACGAATTTATAGGCTGAAAAAAACTAATTTCCAGGTATTAATCTGATTTCAGGATTTTTATCATTTGTATTCTCATCCTTTTTACACAACAAAAAGTTTACACTAGTCAAAAAAACAACAGGAACTATATTGAGGGAATTTACAAAAGTCACAATTCAGTAACTAAAGATGTTTCAATGAGAAAGTTCCCATATTTTACACTATACACAACTACTAAATTTACATACATAATCAATTACGCTGGGTATATTAAAAAGATCTTCAAATAACGATGGAGATACTATTAAAAGATTTTACTTTCCTACAAACAATCTATAAAAATGGATCACAAAGATTATGATAAATTAACAGGAAATCTAGTACTTTTGTATTTCTAATATATACATAATTATCAATAAAACCCATGATAATTTAAACAAGAAAAAGTCTTTTTAAGTAGACTTACCTGATGCTTTTGCCCATCGATTTCAAAAAATGATAAATTCTCTTTACGATATATTTCATTACCTGGAGGAAACGTTCGACCACAATTAATCTGTAATGATTATCATGATACATGAATAACACTTTACCAACAAAATAAAAACAATTATTCAAATATGAAATCACTTAAAAACAACAAACAGTAGGGATATATGGGAAAAGGGATACAAGAGTGATATATGTAGTAAATAATTTTACTAGTCAGTAGTAAGTCAGTCAATCATAAACAACATATGACTATATATATGCGCAGCGATCCAAGTTGCAAAATCATACCATATTATTATGGTAAAGTAGAAGTATTGATATAAATCCAAGATTACTAGAAGTAGTAACGGTATCAGTAGTCGTAGAACAGATTAAATATAGACAAGATGAATTAAGAATGAATTTGTGGGATAGGATTACTAAAGTGGTTTTTGTAAAGATCTTTTACTATTTGAATGTAATTTTCATTACATGATCTATTAAAAAACGGATTATCATTGTAAACAGCTGTTTTAAATGTAATTCGCGACTTCTTAGTATGCACACTCGTAACCTCATATCGAAGACATTGTTAATACATCAATCCATATCAATGAGAAAAAAATAAGGCCATATAAATTAATATTTTAGAATATTAATAATCTTTAATATGTTTGAAACATGACTTACATATATGATGAAAAGAGGTAATTGGTTTGACATAAATAAATTTTTTCATGAATTTAAGACTGAAACATTTGAATGTTCGAGCATTCTGTTAAATAATACATTACTCTATTCAATAAACAACAGAACAGATCTCATAAAAACTACGAGGTATAAAGTATGGCAGTATAATACTTATCTGCTGATGGTAATATGCTTGTTTCATCTCCGTCTCCATAGTTTAAGATATTGACGATGCACACATCAGACTCTTTAGTCACTTCTTCATTTTAGTCCGCTACAATCGTATGGACAAACGATACTCCAAAATTTATTTAATTGTCCACCAGCTAGACAGTTAACTTTCTGATGAGAAAACATAAAAGATTGTACAAGTTCGAAGCTCGGGTTGACAGTTATCACGCTGAAGCATTTCGTCGACGTGAAAAAGCTATTTCCTTCAATGCGCTATCTCAGTAAAAGCCCTTCAACATCTCATGAATTGCTGAGAGTTCCCCTCAAGTTTCATCCAAAACTTTAGTACGTCAGTTTATAAAATTACTGAACAGAGTATGAATAAAATGCTAGTCTTATTCAACTGACCTTCAATAATTTTTATTCGATGATAAAGGTAGTTACAAACTTTTTTACAATCGAAATACGGAACTAATTCACTTATGGATACGAGATTTTGTGGGTCATCAGAATACAATATTGAATGTAGTGCGTCAATGTTCGACGGCTAAAAAACCGCAACAACAATTTTATTGAAATGATCGAGTTCAATCACTATTGGTATTGGGTGGCTAACGAGCTAAATCAGAAAACGACTGAAGTCAGGAAAGTGTACCGTTGGATATCAACTCAGTGATATAATGGTTGGACACTAAGCGTTTGATCTAAATATCCTAGGTTCAATCGCTGGTGGAGTCAGTCAGTCAGTCAGTAACAACGTGGAACTTCGTACGTACGTACATCAGTTCGAGTTGCCATACCACAGTGGTAGAGGTACTGAAAGTATAAGTAGAGATAGGGGACATTAAGGTTTGATGATGTTATTCAAGGAGTATAGTCCAGTGGAATAAATTGGAAAGAAAATAAAGGACATGAAGAATTCAGAAGATTAGAGTTTGAGAGAACACAAAGAGTGGATGCACCTGAGCCATTGCAAACGATTTTGAGCCATGTCATTCAAGGTCTCTAACCATCGGTTGCTATCGTCTCACGGTCCCCAACCAGGTAGTATACACCTACCAACATGACTCAGTCCACTTGTCAGTGACTTCATGGATTTGTGCCATGTTTTGGTCTGGCCGCCCCTAGCTTTCTTCCAACCTACTCCTACACCATAAAACATAGCACGTCGGGACAGTCGGTGGTCGGGCATGCGCAGCACATGTCCCAGCGATCTTAACTGATTAAGTTTCATTACTTCACCAATTGATTTGCCATCCTTACCTAGTACCCGTTTCATAACAACTGCATTACTTATTCGGTGGTCGGGCATGCGCAGCACATGTCCCAGCGATCTTAACTGATTAAGTTTCATTACTTCACCAATTGATTTGCCATCCTTACCTAGTACCCGTTTCATAACAACTGCATTACTTACTCGGTGGTCCCAGGATATACGAGCGATGTTTCGAAGACACCTATGGTCAAATACTAGTAACCTACGAATATCCTCTACTCTTACTGGCCATGTTTCACTGCCATAAAGTAGGACGGAACGAACTGCTGCGCAGTAAACACGTCCTTTGGTTGATAGACGGATATCTCGCCTACGCCACAAATGACGCAAGTTGGCAAAAGCTAGTCGAGCTTTTGTATCCGTGCTGAGATTTCGTCACACACCAAACCACAAGGGCTGATGAGACTTCCAAGATAAGTGAAGCGGTCGACACGCTCAACTACTTCACTCCCTATCACTAGTTCGGGTGTCGACGCAACCCAATCCTGAAGCAACATTTTGCATTTCGAGGGAGAAAATCGCATGCCCAACATGCTTGCATTGTTGCTTAGAGTGCTAAGCAGACTCTGCATTCTGTCAGCGTCTTCACTAAATAGAACTATGTCATCCGCATATTTTTCAAGTCAACAAGTGAATCTCCCGGTAGAAGTTCAACCCTTGGAAATTTAGATGAGGAAAGTGTCATCTCTAAAAGGACGTCAACGACAAAGTTAAACAAGAATGGAGAGAGTGGACAGCCCTGACGAACACCACTTGAGGTAATCAATTCTGATGACAGTTCACCATAAGCTCTCACTCGACCAGTTGTGTTCGAGTAGAGCCTTTATTATTTATTTATTTATTTTAACACATAGGTATTGGTACAAGGAGGCACCGAATACATATGCGCCACAAGAATCTCAATTGATTTGTGTGAGGGCTGTGATACTGCCCGGGTGCCCAAACCGAAGCAGGTGGTTTTCTTAGGGGGCCACAACCCGAGCCTTCGACCTGAACGTCTGATCCACAAGGCAGTGGAGCATCGTGAGGAGATGCAGTCCCATGACAGCCGGTGACCAACGATTGGTTCATACGCCATTTGTTTCTTCAGGATACTGGAGCCCATGTGCACCATTGGTTTGGGATCCGGTTAAAGCGCCGGACATTCGCTTTTCGTCCTCTCATTTTCGTAAACAACACCCCCGCCGTGAAAAGGCAGTGAGTAGGACTTCCCTGGCAGGGGCTATGTACGCGTGGCCGTGTGAGAGCCTTTATAAGGTTGATGTACTTCTTTGGTACTCCCTTCAGTGACAAACACTGCCATAGAACCTCACGATCAACAGAGTCAAATGCCGCCTTAAGGTCGAGAAATACTACCATTGTGGGACGTCTGAATGTGTGTCTATGTTCTAGGATCTGACGTAATATGAATATTTGATCAATGCAACCACGTCCAGGTCGAAAACCAGCCTGGTTTTCTCTAGTCTGCTCTACACGAGATTTGGTTAGACGTCGAAGTATTATTGAAGCTAATATTTTAGACACTATATTAGTCAAACTAATTCCTCTGTGATTGTCACAAGAAGACTTTTGTCCTTTCTTATAGACTGGTACAATCAGTGATTGAGACCAGTCAGATGGAATTACGTCCAGTTCCCAGATTCTACCTAAGACCTCAGTCAATCTCGCTGCTAATACTGGACCGCCATCCTTAAAAATCCCAGGGGTAAACCTGTCAGGGCCTGCTGCTCTCCCACGCTTCAGATCTCCTATAGCTTTTTCAACTTCGTAAAGAGTCGGAGGACTTACATCAACTTGCCATTCAGGTCGACTGGAGATCGTGGGAAACCGAAGTGTGGCTGAAGGCCAGTTGAACTGATCCCTAAAGTATTCTGCCCATCGGTCCAATCTCCTGGATTGAGAATGAATAATATGTCCATCTTTCTCTGCGATCGTTTCGCTAACAGTTGGGTTCCTAATACCAGTTTCCTTAACAAGTCTGAACAGTTGCCTGCTGTTACCTATTGCCGCTGCCTTTTCCATCTCTCTTGCTTTCGCTACCCACCACTGTTCACGATCTTTGCGTAGGCTTCTAGTCAGCTTACGCTTAAGCTGACTCCGCTCTTCGTTATGTTCAGAGCCAGATGGAATGAGTTTTCGAGCATCTATCAGTGCGGTAGATGCTGCTGAGATCCAGTGTTTCTCCCTAACCTCATGGTTTACCGTACTTGCAGACATCACTGACGTTTCTACAGCTTTTCGGATGTCATTCCACGCTGCCTCGGGGTGGGCGTCACTTACATGGTGGAGTCACGCGCGTGTACTGTTAATAAGTCCCATGCTAGAATAAAACAGCCTCCTAGAGCTTTATAATTTAGTGATACCTCAACTGAGGTCAACTTTCGAACAATATCACCTACAATTTACACATGTACTGTTGAAAAGTAGGCCTGGAAAGCAAAAACAAAGTAGGATGTCAAAAGAAGAACCAATCAATTAGTGCTAGAAAGGAACAGTGTAGCTAGTATAACCCAATACAGTAAAAACGTAGGAATCCTACATCTAGAAATAATAAAATCAAAATTTAGATGTAATATTAACACAACAGCGATTCATCTCAATTTGTTTTTTTAAAAACTTTTAGAAATAACATTAAAAGTAATTTGAATACAATCTTAAACCATTTAAGACAACCATTAGACACCAAATATTACTACATCCACAGCCTACAGAATATCAGTAGAAAACTATGAATTACATTTACTGATTATCAATCCTGAAAAGTAGAACACATTAAAAAGTTTACAGAAATTCATGGTTCTATATTTAGATTTAAACCAATATCATGCATCGATGTAGTAATACGTTAACACCGAACATTTCAACTTAAAACTACATCATAACATAGTTTTCCCCACTATAATCAGTAGAATCAGTAATCCGTAAAAACCAAGGATTACTTCGATTACTGTACGGCAAGTATTACGCAAACAAAATCATTGGTGATATGAAGGGGATTATGAAAATGTGATAACTCATAGACAAATGAGCAAGAGTAATATAAATACACTTACTTTATGACGATTATATGCAACCTTATGGCGCATTCCGCATAGACAGAATTCACAAATATATATAGTAGGTAGACAACTCAAATCGGCAGGATAATTACTTTGATACCACGGTTGTAAATCCCATGTTCCAAAAATAACAGAACGTATGCGCTGTTCTGTAGCGAACTCGATATTTTCGGAAAATGCTTAATCTTATTTTGATGTGAAATTACAAACTACCATTATTGGGTACATTTCCTGAATTCGAAGCCACTCGTGCACATAGAAGCAAATGTTCTCGGGCATCCGTCTCCTTGAATGCAGAAATCAAAGAGACAATAAACCCATCATTAACTAATTTTAAAATATTTCTTAATAGACCAGAGAGACTTCAAACGAAAACAAATAACGTAGGTCAGATAATGCCATTTTCAATGAAGCCGTCATATAATACAATGAAATAACTAACAAAAGCGGAAATTTAATAAAGCTAACATTAAGAATAGTGATTTGCATTCATGATTGATCTTTGACAATATTTCATGTAGACTTTAATTAAAATGTCTTGATGTTTTTCGGTACTAAACAAACAAGCGTACGCTTTTAATACCAATCGACGCATTCCTGAGTTGATTTTGAGTCTTGAAGTTACCTAGGTCTTCCAATTTTAAGGTATTTCAAACCATCAAGTAGGTAGTAAACTACCGTATATGTCACGTGTAAACATCTGCTTATCAAAGGAGTAAAAAGTCGCCAAAGATGTTTAACGTGTAGGATTAAAGATTATTATCCACTAATCTATTTCACGTTTTACCATTTTATGCGGTATAACCAAATCACAAATAGGAGTCGAAGTTTGGATACAAACCATTAGGACGAGACTTTTCACTCACAACAAGCTCATAAAATACTTTAAAATCAGTACACACGGTGTAAACGATGTTGTAACTAAGTAAACTCTTAAAATCATCAAGTAGAAAATGAAACTGTTTTTCAGGCTCAGCATTACAAAATAAGGGACAAGAATGTCCAACACATAAAACTTGGAGCTTTGAAAATAATTTATGAAAAAATATTAAAAAGGAGACAAAACTGATGGAACACTTCGAAACATTTGTTAAGTTGGGAATAAACAAATAAAACAAAATGAATCGAATAAATCTTATATATGCTTACATATGTTGAAACCAATCTTTGTTGAGCACGACGAAACTGGTACAACTCTACTTGGCTAGCTAAATCATCGAGCATAGGTTCCCTTTGCGTAGTCTTAAACTGATGTGAACGGTCAACCCTGTGTTTAACTTTAGAAGGTGATGGTGAATTTTGAGATATCCGTCTAATGGATTCTGGAACAACAAGACCCTCTTCCCGAGCACGCATCTCCGCCCACTTCACAAAGCTCATATTGTGATACAAAGGGCATCCAGATAAGGTCACGTGTGCAGTATCTCGGCCATTAATGTGGCCAATCCCAGAACATCCAATTAAAGGACAATTAAGAGGGACATTTGAACTGTTCACCGATAGGGCCTGATTGAATTCTATAGAAAACGAAATTGAAAGTACAGGTAGCTACTTTTCTGTTTTTGCTTCACAGACCATGAGACAAAACGATGCTTTGATTTAGGTAGTTTGGAACGTGAGAATGGTAAAGGTCTTTCCATTTGAGAAAATTGATCACTTTATATTGACCTGGAATGGAAATTTAAATAAACACTGCAGTCAAAAATAAACGCATCTCAAGGAAAAAACAATAAGAGCAAGTCAGATTAGAAGATAAAGTGCAAAGAAGCTTTAAGAAGTTAGATGTTACTAACCTGCAAATCCAAAACAATCACGTTCAAGATTTTTCTAAACATGATTAATAATATACGAGAAATAATGGGATGATGTACTATAAATATTAAAATATCGTCACAAAAACTCCACAAATAGCTTCGAAAGCGATGGCTGGAACGTAAAAACACAGCTTCTAACCACTAAGTCACAGGTTCGAAACTCTTCATACCTACTCCGGTTTGGCCAGCCGGGTTGTAACTGACCTTAAATTCCGATACACAATCCCACATTTGGTAAAAAATCTACACCTCTCACTAAAAAGAAGTGACGTAACAATGTGAAATGTTTTGTGTTAGTTAATAAAATGGCACTGTTTGCTGAATATGCCCCAACCGATAGAAAACTTAACCAAATTTTTGCGCATGTACCATACCCCAATTAAATCCTACAAAATGACTAAAGTTTCTCAAGAACGCTGGTATTGATCAAAAGTTGTTCATCAATTATATTCTCCTCAGTTATCAAAGTCAAGGAATTAATATACAGATACGACCTGTGTAGACAGCTGCAATAAACAATAATTTAAAGGATGAGAACACTTTGACTAACAGTACTTGTATTACACAAAGCAGGAGTCTTTCGCGTCTCCCTACATATCTCACGAAATCAGTTACACGCAAAAGCGTATATTAGTCACATATCAGCGTCATTTTGTCAATTCCATAAAAAGACGCTAACAAACAATCCAGAGGAAAAACTGGGTCAATTTGAAACCCAAGCGGGAATATAAAATATCTTCCAAAAACTGATACTAGAAAAGTTGAGATATCGGGATTATGCAAGACATACCATTATCCAAGAATGAATCTTTATAATATACGCAAAAACTGATATTACTCCCTTTAAATTATGACCAAAAAAAATTACCACCAAAAAATCGAGCGAAAACAAAAAAGCATGAGTGAGCGCCACTTTATTTTTTTTGACTTTTTCAGCAAATATTTCACTATCGTTTTTACATTAAGTTCAACTGCAGAGACAAAGTATAAATGCCTACCAAAGTTATCGTTTGCTATATCTGACCGCGATATTTTTGAGAAACCAACAAAACGAATATTTAGAAATTATCATATGATGCAAGCCAAACAGAAAAATTGACTGTAACACACTACCTAAATATTGCGCACCTTTATTTACGATATTCGATTTGACCTTGTATAAACAAATCAATTTCTTTGCACTCGCTTCTCGTTTTTTCAGCACAGTTCTAGATATTTAATAATGTTTAATAGACAGTGGTCTCTTCATTCCACTACACAAATTCTAGTCAATTTGGCAGTGATTTGCGGATTTCTATATCTTGTAGTCTGAGAGGTTGGATGTCAAACTTATAAAAATCAAAATGATCGACAAATAACGTGTAAAAACCTGGAAAAAGATTCGATGGATAGAACAAAAGACGCGGTTCATAGGCGAATCCAGATTAAATAAGTGTAACGATCAGTATATGGGCATGCTTCCGTCTAGCCTGAAAGTGTCATGTATGCTAAGGCAGTGAAAGAGTCTGGAACGTAAAAAAACAAAAGGACATGTCAACCGACGTCTCAGCAAGCAGATAGAACACACTGTAAATATTCAGTCTGTTTGTTTCGAGAATGCATAAACCGATTGATTTCGTTGTACTCACTTCTTATTTTTTCGGTACGTTTCCAGATATTTGGTTATGTCTAATGGGGAATCATTATATCCGCCATCTTTGTAAGCAATGGCAGTTGGCTTCGTTCTGTGCTTCTTTCAGCTATTTCTTTTGTGTAGCTATGTAATTTAATGTTTAGGTGAGCTAAAATGCCTCAGCGTAATGTCTTATATGTTGGTGTGAAAATTCTTTCGAATCAGCGATTTTTTCTGGGTTTTTGCTGCTTCTACTCAAGTCGATGTATTTCTTCAAGCAATCTGGCTAGTCTTGTTACAAAATGTTGGTACGTTTTGTTTTGAGTTCTTTTTTTCAGATATCGGGAGCCAAGGTTAGTCTTGTTAGCTTAAATAAATGTTGCGACTGAATGGAACTCGAAATGTCGGCATAATCGTTTCTCATTGGGAACGATCTTTTCAAACGATCATAAATTGGCAATTACAATGGAAATGCAAAACGATTGATGCTCAAGCTTCCGCTATAATGCTGTACAGTAATACGCTTTTCCTTTGAAATAAAACTATTTAAATACATACCGCTTTTCTCGTGGATTGTAGTTTCACTGTGGTTTGTTGTGGAAATAAAGGCGAATAAAGAGGAACTTTGAGGTTGTCCCAATGGTGTTTTAAAAGTTGGATCAAAAACAGGCAATTCTGTGTGCATTTAGGCGAAAAGTAGGCAATTCCGCCTATATTTATGCGAAAAGTAGACAATTTAGGCGGAAAGCAGACAATTTGGCGTATAATTAGGCGAAAAGTAGACAATTCGGCGGATATTTAGGCGAAAAACAGACAATTTAGCGACAAGGCGACAAAAAGGGAGAAATCTGCATTATTTCCCCCGGACAGACGAAAAAGGCGACATTTTTGCGCGTACTCTCTTTATTGGTTGGTTGGGAACTGTCAGGCAAGCTCGTTTTTTTTGTGTCAGAAAATCTTAATCCGTTGTATTTCGAGCATTGTTTTTTTTAGATATGGAGAACGGAAGTTAGTTTTCTTTAGCTAAAATAATTGTCGCTGCCGCATGTGACCGTAACTGGCTAAATATTCGTTCCTAACTGTTATTTATTGTTATGAGGCAGAATGGAAGATTTGTTATTTTCTTCAGTATTATGGATCACGCTACTCCATCAACCAGTCAAACTAATACTGAGTGTCCAGTGGCTGTGGATACCAGCGATGTCTTCGAAATGATTATGAGACCCAGGCACCTGTCAAGCTAGGATCAAGTCAGAGAAGCTATCGATCTGTTGCAAAAGGTTTGTTACTGACAATAATCCATCTAAAATTTAATAGATGTCTGGAGTTTCGTTTCTTTCATCGAGTGGTGAATTATTGGAATTCTCTACCGGAACACGTAATATCAGCAGCTTCTGTTGATATATTCAAGACGAGATTGGACCTCCATAGTATTACAAACTGCAAGGATTAATACAGGTCGATAGACCTCCTATTCTTATTACTGAAGACTGAAGACTTGGACTCATTATGTTGTACGTGAAAGCAGGCTAAATAAAGAAAAGCTGGAAATTCGCTATGAGTGTGTAGTGTATGTATGTTCTTTTGGCCATAAAAAGAAGCCGGTGGGCTATGGTCAGAGAGTAAAAGGGTAAGTGATTATTATTGTTTTCAATTTTCATACATCGAAGTTTGGTGGTTGCAAGGCCATGTTTCGTTTACGGTCATATCGAACAGACTTTATCGCACTCTACGCAGTAAAATCTACACACAGTACACTTTTCGGACAGACGACGGTGCAGGACAAACTAAGGCAATTGATAGATCAAGTTGATGAATTAATACGCATGAGGCGTCTGGCTACAATTTCCGAACATGGTAAGTCCACTGGTTCTTTGGAAACCAAAATCTAAGTATTTATGAATGCATCTATTAAGCTAATACTCCTTTTCTCTATTTCAGATAATCAATGAACACAAATCTCGTCATGTGCGTCTGCTGCGTTGCCAGTTTTTGTTAATACCTTATTAAATAAAAGTTTTGTATTCACTAAATACAGAGTTTCTTGTTATATTTGGTATAAGGGGGTGAAAACACTCAATGAGCCTGCAGTTGTGTTTTGACGAATGCGTACCCTCACGATACTAGTGACCCGTCAGTGTAGCTAAGGTATGATTGGAAATCCGACGGCATCCCAATAAACAACTGTGGCTTAAACGCGTACTCATCAACGTACTACTGCAACACATCATGGCGGCTGAAATAGGTTATAAGAAGGCCCGGACATAGGGGTTTCCCGTTGCTTGCTTATCATATGGTATTTCAATCAGAAACTAAGATTACAGGCAGGGACTGTTGGGATGTGTAATTGTGTCAACTGCTTAACTTGAAATTACTACATATCAACTAGGTGCTGAGAGGCTCGCGTTTCACCAGTTTCTTACAACGATTAACTAGATAAAACGAAATGGCATCTAGTCTATAGATTTATTCGTGAACTTTAATTAACAATAGAATATGAAAAAATATTTACACCAGGTTCCAAATTGCATTGGTGAAGTGAAGCTGCAGCAGTTGTTTCTTTTCAAACGACAAGGTATAAGAAGTGACTCCAAAACACTGGAAGTGGTTGTGAGACTAAAGTGGACGTCCGATATGCTTTTAATAATCTACTGTTACTTGGGCCATTCATAAAGTTTCATAGGGTCATAGTTATAGAGCTGAATGACTTTGTAAGATCTGTGACGGCTCATTCCTGTTACATTCTAAATAAAAGATAGTAATGGATTTAGTCAAGAATGTTGCAAAGGTAAATGAACAAATTGTATGTTTCTAAGGAAAGAATTTATGCAGCTGTGATTTACTTCGACTTAATAAATATCAGATCACGCCAGCTAATAAAACTTGTGCAAAGTACAGCATTATTATTTTGCTCCCACTTAAGCATTCTCATGCATCTGCGTCCGGTTTTACAGGAAGATATACAAGTTGATTTACTATCTGGTAAACTAAAACATCCAGTTGTCAAGAAGACTCTTAACACTTGTCCACAGCCAGCAGCATTTAATTAAAACAGAGCACTCCTCATCTAAGACTGTATACTGCTGCTTTGCAGGCAAATAAAAGCTCAGACACTTAGCTATCCTGCTACCAATGTTATTGTTGGGGAAATCGTTTAATGACAGTGGTCTTGAAACATGGACAGTGTTAGACGTACTGTCTAGAAATAAACAACAAACGTACTTAAAGCTATCAAATAATGTATGACAGCAACGGTACTAAAGGCTTTTTTTCCTATTTTTAATCAGACTGATTTGAATCAGTATACACATTAGAAACAGGCAGCTCTACTTACTAAAGTGATCTGTTTCATTACAGGCTTCAAGCAATATACTTAAGTATACCATAATTCTTTCGACTAAACTGAATTATACGACAACCAAGAATACTAAACTAAGCAAGTGTCATAATTATTGTTTCATTTGCACAGACATGTTGCTCAAAGTAGTTAAATGGACATAATTCAGCCGATAAAACCAAAACACGAAATATAGGCCAGTCGAACTTACCTAACAGAAGACAAAGGATATATATATATATATGTATATATTGCTTTCAGACTGAAGACAACAGTCAGTTGTTCATAAAAACAGTTTACAGTACAACAAACCTTCCTTCAGTAACATTATGCACTGACGGTCTATCTGGAAACAATCAACTATGAGATTAAACTCGCCATGACTTGGGATATCACTCCAGTGTGCAATGAATGTACAGTGTAACGCAGTCAGACGTGGCGAATAAAAATTATAACCAGAGCAAAATTAACAACATAATCTAGTTGATTAATTAGAAATACATTATGAAATGACGAAATCTGTGATTACTTGAACTCACAGATGACTCTGGGCGATACATTAAGTTTACTTGGTTGCGTTGCGGATAAATTCACCCCTAATGAGTGGTAGTCTGACCACTTAACTGCACTGGTTCTGGTCAGTTTAGTAGTTATTTGAGATTTATATATCTCGTAGCTGAGTGAGTACGTTTGTCTTAGAGTAGTAAGATTTCTGGATACCATGTAGGAAGTTGGTTGATCGCAGTGTAAAAAAAACGAAGTAAAAATTAGGGTCCTGTGAGTTGAATAGTATCGCGAAGTCCTTGAAAATTCATTAATCAGGTGCTGCTATAATAGTTTTTTCATATTTGCATCGCAGACTGGCGATTATTACTACTTAACTATATAAACAGAGCAGAGAAATCGTTTATTTTTATATGAAATGACATTATCTAAGCATATATTGTCATAAAAATTGTATTGTCGTCAAGGCTACCAAAACTGCGCTACAACTAACGATACCATGATAACATTTATCGTTTTTCCTTTCTCTATTACAGTTTTGGCTGATTTCCACTGTTTTGTTCGACTTTTATGGCAGACATAGGCTAATAGTGAAAATATTAGCTGTCCTTAGTGTTGTCAATACTATGTATATGCTGTAGATTGTTATAACACATACCAATATGTTAATATCACTTTCTACAGTTAGATATATAAGCTACCAAATCATTATATTGCAGGAAATAAATCATAATCATGCGAGAGAGGTACAATTATGTGGAGATTTTACCAGAGAGCAAGCTAAGATTGCTTTATAAAGCTAATTAGCTTATAGGTAGTATATTACCTCTTGAACAGAGTTCCAATGTTCAGGCTGCAGGTATTCTTGCAAAGATAGCCAATAGCAGAAATAAGTACGATTGGGTAATCAAGATATCTTGATCTCAGGTGACCAGATTGTGTGAGATCGTATATAATGATCTTCGAAAATCACCGAAAGCCTGGCTAGCTTATATGCTGATGCCGTAAATGACAATTAATTATACCTTGCGTGAGACTAAAATAAAAAAGGCACCAATAATTGCAGATTATACAAGACGATTCAAAGTAAGTTCACATAGCAGTCTTTATATATATATGAAGCAAATAAGCGTGATGTACCAAATGCACTCTCGATTTGTAATTGAATACCGGTTTCTCTTTTTATATTAGTTTTGGGTAAACATTTATATTGTAATAGTTATTTCCTGTCTATCTTATTTCCAGCTGGCTTCGCAAGTGTTCACCGACCTAATTGGAACAATTCTTAAGATCTGGAAGTTATTCAATAATGGATCATTTTCGTTGGATTTCAACTTTAATAAACGTTCTCGCTTATAACACATCAGTGTTTTAATTACGGCAGTGCTTACCTATCGTGACAAGTCAAAATTCGACCTAGTAGTATAGTAAATCATGTTCAAAGTTGCAGTGTTTGGTAAACAGTGCGTATAACTAATCGCGTGTGCGCTAAACTGGTAATTATTACACAAGAACGCGAAATAACATCCCTTTTTCACAGCGACATAAGACTTCACAGTACACTCTCCCTACCGTAACGCTATAAAAATGAGTTAATGCCCATATAAATAAATTTATGTAAAACTAAAAAGATTACAATATTAGAACTTCTTGTCATCAAGAAGCATAGCTATGGTCAGTGTTAACAATGGATTCTGACGATGTAGCTTCATCATTAGCACCGATTGAACTCATCACTTGTGCGCATATGTCTTCAGATGCTTCGAAGCATGAACGGATGAGTTTACTTGCCAAGGGTTCACTAAGAGCATGGATTGAGTGGTAGTTGTTAGTGAACTTCTCTAGCAGATCATCACTCCCGGTAGAGATTGACATGTTGTCCATCGCACGAAGAACCAAGTCCATTATATATTTCCTTGTCCACCGGCTGCTATGTCGAAATAAGTCTACAATGCTTATAGAGACAAAGGAACACACACTTACCTCCAATTATTAGATCTTTAGAATGTGCATACAGAATATGACCACAGGGCAGCATGTAGTCATTGAAACGCTCACAAGCACATGGTGCACGTGAAGTACCAACAACATACATCATACCCTTGTCGTAGCACCGGATGTATTCCCCTGCTATAAATTCGTGTCTCATTGACCTAACACGTTTATAATTTACAGCTACAATTTTAGCTGCAAAAGATGTGAACTCATTTAAAAGAGTTCGAAATGACATAGGAACCTGGAACTAATGAAACATTTAACTATATTTCTTACCTCAACAATTGGAAAACGTTGAAGATCCTTCACAGCGTCATATGGACGCAAACGAAGGTCAGTATCTGTTTTGCTCTAAATTTTCCAGAGCGTCAATAGCAGAGAATCACCTCTTCTAAGACATTCTTTTAGATGTTTATGAGCACTTTCGACACGGTTGTTCGTGTGGTTACCCAGGCTTAATACATGTCGCCGGTAACAACGGGCCCACATTGACTTCCGGGCAATCCAGTAATCTTTGATGTAATCATACGCCCGTGGGAAATGGATCCTCAGATGTTCGTACTTTTGAGTAAAATTAATATAATGCGTTACGAAAAACGAAGCTCGTGTATCAGACCGTCTAGTCTTTACAAGAAGTTCCAAGCATTTGCGTACATCAGGATTTCGGAACTACAGAAAATAATTTGAACAGCTAACACTTACCTTCCTGAAAAATGCTCTTAAGACATGGAATGAACAAAGTACTATGTCGGCATGACTGTGCGTAGACTACACTGCTGAAATTTTGGTTGCTGCCGAATCCATAACAAAAGTGTGTGTATCATAAGTACAGCACATTATATCTTTGAAGCATTCCAATAGTTTTACATCTCGTGGTTCTTGCTTGCAAAAAGCATACATAACAGTGTGCCCTTGCCCAAGACTATCAGTCACCACTAGCTGGAACAGTGGAAAACTGTAAGATAAATAAATTGCGATTCGTTACTTACCCAACTTTGTTGGTCTGATAAGTCGAGTCGATACATATTACCTCTGGGAACGCGTGGTAAACAGCTACTTGCTCCCTACGACTGAAGCAAATCATAGATATGTTCCCATGTTCACTTAGTACTTTAACTTCAGTGCTTGCTTGAACACGTTGTAAAATGTTATTGATATTTTTAATGTCTAAGCTCAATTAATTACAATGTGATTTCAACAACCTGGGTACCACTGTGAACACATTTTAGATTTGGGTCATCATTGTTCTTTTTACATACTGACATAACGTACCTAGTATACGTATACTACAAAAATAATCATTAACCACAGAAGTCATCTTACCTTATGTACTTATTTCAAACAGGTCTCAAAATTGTCCCAACTTGTAAATCTCCGAGATAACATAATATCATTGAAGATTCGTCCTATATCATGCATCATTACTATGACATCATCTTCGTTACTTGAAGGATGGACGTTATCAGACATGGTGTGGCTGAACTCAATTCAAATCTAAAAATGTCTTGATTTGACCGCCTCTAAAAAACTTCACGAGTTGTCGATGTGACGCACCAATCATCTTGAGACAGTTTGACCTTCAAGTGCTCGCAACCCCCATAAGTGGACGATACCCCTGAAGCGTTGCCTCTATTTACTTTAATTCGAAACTTCCTGTTCTTTAGGAAGTCTCGATCCCAAGATAGAGTAGGGCCTGTCTGACCCATCTTTGAAACCTTCGCTATGAGTACTTGAGGCGCTCTATAAAAAACTTCAGCAAATTCGAGGAATATTAGGTAAATCTGTATATTTTGGTCCCAACAGGACGTCCATGATATGAAATTAGACTCACAAGATCTGCCTTTCCTGAATTCGTATTGAATTTTCTAATGGGATGTTGTTCTTAGCTATGTATTCTCTCATTTTCTCATCCAACTGTTCTGGGAGTAATGCGACTGGTTTGTATCAGACTGGATCTTTTCTATCTCCTCCTTTGAAGATTGGGCTGTTTACATTTTCTTGGCAGTTGGTGTAAATCTAGTGAGTGCCTGAACACGTCACACACTAGTATCCTGATGGCCTCCGGGCAGTTTCAGGATTATAGGTCGGTTGCTGTCACATCCTGACTTTACTGAGCGCATGAAGCTAGATGAATATCTCCAGCACGCTAAACTAACACTGAAATTTAGACGCAGGAGAAATTGATTGAGATGGCATGGCTTAGCCACTACAACCTCTTCCCTTTTGTATCCCAGCTCATAATGTTCTTCGTATTGCTGGTAGTCGCGATAGGACGAGCCAGATTGACTTCCAACCACGAAGGCAGGTATGTGTCGAACGTCTTAGTGACATCATCATATCGGTTCGATTTTGATATTGGGAATATCAAACATGATATCTGGTCGACCCACATACGCAACAGTCCAATGACTTCATTTACTCAAACCTGTTTAGGCGGTCGTTATCTACATGGTACAGATAATTTAAAATGACAGTATCCCGCTAACCACCATTACACAAGGCACCCGGCGTCTGTAGGACTAGTGGTACTGTGCAGAGACCTGTCTATTCTGGAAAACTATCAAACCAAGATACGACCTAAACCGTACGCAACATGAAAGTCTCGTTAGCGGATAAATCTAACTCACAACTGGTTTAGAAACAACCCTATCAAATTTGACCGTTCAGTATCACCAGAATTCACAATGATAAAATAAGACTCAAAACTAAGAACGTATAACTACATACGCACACATAAGTTAAACGAGATAATATATGTTGAATAAAGTGATATTTGAATACAACAAACAATGTACAACAAAACATTATTAAGGGAGGATAAATAAATAATGTATATCTTTTTTTTCTAAAAAAAATAGACAAATACAAACACAATTTATTTAACACGTTTCCGTTGTCTGTCTGTTTGAGGCTGTTTATTTTCGTCACAAACTCGTAGAGGTACATGCCGAGACACAGTTGAAACACCGTCTACAAATTTTGTTTTGAATAGTACATTAGCATTGTTGAACATTCCATCCTTCAGTGATACTACAATGAACTAAATCCAAAGGAAGCATAAAAATAACGAATCGACTAAACTAAGTACTGTGAAGTTTCTAAATACGAGTTATATAAAACAAAGGTAACTTATTTACTTAACTACACAAATCATTGCTATTACAATACGCGTGTAGTGTCTGTCATTATGTTAAGCCCAAATACCTTATTATTCTAACTTTCGGACAGCCCATTCTATTCATTCTATTTGAGTCACATTCTGACCTTGTTAATTATTCGCTTATCAATATCTTGACCATCTTTATATGAGCGCGTAGGTGTATGTACACTTCTTATTCCATTACTCATCACATGTCTGTAATTTATTTTTGCGAGCTTATAAATATTGATTAACGCTTAGTTAACAGGGTGTTGGCTTACCAGCCATCTCCACCGCGCGCCAATTTAGCTTCGCTTTCTCATCTTCGCATCGTTCCTCCGTTCGTTTTGTCTAATCAACAATTATACAAAATATATGCATTCAAAACTCCATCCTCGTTATTTGACTTATTTAATTCCGTTATTAACTAACGCGATTTAAGTCAATGATTATATACGAGGATGGGTGATAGCATGCATTCATACGATCAAATTGGAGTCAGATATCGGGCCACTAAACGCGCAAAATAATACTAATAATACCGTAATGAACACATAAAAACAACAATCATTATATTTTGTATCGCGAGATCCTACACATCCTTCATTTAAAACGCTGTGTGGTAAGGCCGATCTACTTGAAATTAACAGACTGCAAATTAGAACCTTCCTCCAGACTACATAGATTGGAACAGAGACACGTCAACTGTTAAACACAATGTGTAATAGTGACATTTATTTAAAGTTACGTGAAGACCATAATAGATTTACACATTGCCAGTCGGCAAAGGGAAAATATTGCACATAATAATGCATATAAGCTAAATGATCATACTTTTCTAATTTATTATGTGAATATTAAAGAATAAACGACTTGCAATTTTCACTGTTAGGAAGAATGGCCTATCAGTCAAATCCATTTGTACATCGATAATCTTTTCTTCCTTATTCGAATATTTCTGTGTATTACATAATGCTACTTATTTAAACAGTAAACAATTTCAAGATCAATCAATTCGAAAATACAATGAAAAAAACGGCTGGGTCATTCTATAGGTATCATTACCAAGATTTGATTTGATAATTTCGAATAAATTGAGCATCGGGTTGATTGTTATAAATAAATAATCTAATTTTCTACTCATTGGGATATTACAAATATATTATTTATTCATGGGCCATTCTATATTACTGCTTAGCGCTTGCATGGACCTGTGTCATTCTGTTTACTTATCATTCTGAATGCAACTTTTTAATAATTTTGATGGTCACTAACAATTTTTTCTGGCGCATTCGTCGAAGCGTAGCAGCTTCCAATTTTTTAGATCTTAATGTCTGTTTCAGATGTTGACAGCTTGCGAATTTGGACACAGCTATGTACTTATGTTGAGATTATTGTATGTTTATAAATAATAATTACAAAACCCTTAAAAAGCATCTCTCTTTATGGTTGAACATATCGACGCCTCATGAATATAGGTATGTTGATATTTAGTATATATTTTTGCACCCTTCTTCATAAAACTACTCCATTTGGATTTTGAATTTAACAAGTCAGTTCGTCATTGGATTAGGAGTTTAGGTATAATCCACAATGTAATCATGTAATAATTTACAGAAACAATTGTTGTAAACGGAAAAAAGAGAATTTTCAATATACCTACCTGCGAATGCTTAAAATGATTTTTAATCAACTGACCAATATTTTGTGTATGAGATAAATCGAGCGCTGCATCCACTTCATCTAATATATACAAAGGTGCAGGTTTGAAGAGTAATAAAGCCAGAATAAGTGAAAGGGCAGCTAGTGACCTACGAACAAGATAAAATAATAAAACACACAAACAAACTGTTACGAATGCAAAGAATAGAAATAAAAGATTATATATGTATATATGTAGGAATTAAATTCATAAAAAATGAATAAAAGGACAGGTGGCACCTGTACATCCTGCAGAAACATTATTTTCCAAAAGTGAAAAAACACCATTTATTTACGGACACTAATTGATAACTTAAAAAAGGTAGAAATCCATATCTTCATTAATAATATGTTTTCATCCAGGTTAGTTGATCCCCGTTGAATTTCGAGTAATTTATTTACGGTCAGTGTGAGGAGTATTTAAATATATCTATCGATAGATAACTAAGAGAATTCATATACCTGTATCATAGCTAAAGAAATTCGAATACGTATCTAAAAAATAAATTAAACAAAACAAACACAACTGAATATTCACAGACGATTTTATACATTTTGCGAAGAAATGAAGCAACGAAGAACGACAAAAACTATTTGTTTGAAACAATACCTTGTTTAATCCAAAGTTTGAGAAATACTAACATTTATTTTTGTGCCTGCCTTATCTTATAAATAATCAGCTTTCGTTTATAATGTATAAATTACTGTCGTATTCTTTCCTATCTGTAATTCAAACATGACCCATTCATTCCTTTTAAATATAATTTTATTCTCATCATTTTTTGTGAGTTGTGGTTCTGCTAATCATCTGTTTATTCATGTGTCTCTTTTTAAGTTGGTCGGATAATAAATTAGATATACAGTTCAAGCTAAGTCGTCTTCTCTCTTCTCTTGAAAATCTATCTGGTCAGTGATAGGGTAGGTTCATCTCTCTACCCTTAAGACTGTTTACTCACAAATCGGACTCATAGACTGCAGGTCACAAAGTTGTACTAGGCAACCTATCACGTCATGGTGGGAAACTAGATCAAGACAACCCTCTCTCCCCTTGGATATTAGGAGTAGACTAGTGAGGCACACTTGAGAATTGAAAGTCGGTGAAAATATAATTTATAAGATGGGATAAAAAGGCGAAATCAACTTTTTTATAACTCGATATGCTTCTTGTTCAAAATTATTTTTGTTTTCCTATGCATTGTAACATTTATTTCTCCATGTCTACTCACTGTGGACTTTTGTTCAGTATGTGTTTTCGCAGTAACTCTGTGTATTTTCATTATAAACTACGAGAGCTTAAAATAACACTGGTAGACGGCGACATCAAACAAAAACTTTACCACACATTGGACTTCAAAAAAAGACAAATGATGGTAACAGTAGATTGATCGATAAAAGCATTACGGAATTCTGATGGAATTTAGAAACTGTGAGGAAAAATTAGAATACCTGACACTTCACGACTTGAAGTTTGTGCTGATGATGTCGTTCAGAAAAACAAGGAAGACCTCAATGAAAGCTCAGATTACGAAACTCCACTAAAACCATTGACCTGGGCTACAAATCTCCTCACCAACAACTTATATCATTGAAATCGGTAAAGTAAAATTTCTACGAAATATATTATTTTAAGATATTTTTTGGGGATTTAACAAAAGACATACACATAATTTAATGGTAAATAGCTGGAAAATCAAATATGAGGTAATATTTCCCAAAATATCAATGTGACTAAAAATAAATTCATACCTTTGGCCACCACTTAATTCTCCAAGTGATTCTTTCCAAACATTACCAAACGCAACTTTAATTTCTAATCCATCAAGAACACTCATACCTTCCGGAGGAAATAAACGTGCTTTGCTTCCTGGTAACAGAGTTCCGAAAATATTACAGAATTCCTAAATCGTGAGAAATAACAGATAGAAATGACAAACAGTGAAGTGCAAACGTAAACAAGTGACTCGAAGAAACTCAAAAGAGCATATTTGCGAAATTTACTAACGAATTTATTAAGACATTGAACTATTCTACTCCGTACAGCCAGATTGTGGATTGTAATCCAGAAAAATTCAATCGTATTTGAAGTGAGATAAACACAAATATATTCGAATCTCGACCCAGGGCGTAAAATGCAGTGCGAAGTAAGGTGAGACTATAACTCATGGACGACCTTCGAGCGACACCAGAGTGACCTTGAGAAAAGTCACCTGCTTACTAGGGTCAAAAGAGGGTTATAAATTAGTGTGAAGAATTAGGATTAGGATTTAGAGTTGGAAGTTAAGGTTAGGAATGGAGGTAAAAGTTTTCGTCACGGACTGACATCAGCTATAATGATATTTAATTACATGGGTAAATGGATTTCGCGCCAAAATCCAGGACTTACTACCATTAACTTCATCTGTTCGTTCATAAATTATGATCTCACCGATAGTAACCCTCAAGTTGAGGAATACGATTGCAATAGAGTCCCCTAAACATACTTGTGTACCAAAACCTGATAGAAGGCAAATATACAAGTCCTACATTTACGTCTGTATCAACAACCTTACTTGTTTTCTCTTACCGAGATTCATCTAAGAATCGAACAATACGCAACTATCTCCAGAGGATTTCTGTCCTTCCTTAAAATTTCAAGTTATCAACAGTCAAGATCAGTCCGATGGATTTTGCGTATAACTTTCTTACTATAATTACTAGCTCAGTTCACTTCTCTGACTAACCGTGATTACAATGCTTAAATAATCATGGAGCTAATGCATCAAAGGTATGTCATTTCAAATTAGCCAGAAGCTAATTACAACAAACATCTAACAATTCTTCTATATTGATAATACAAGTAACTTCATAAGTTAAACAATTTACCAGCGTTTAATAGCATGATAAGTGTAAAATAAACCACTGTTTTAATATACCTAAATATAGTAATTGTGGGATTTGTGTAGTATTATTTATGCATAGCCGGTTTCTATCATATAATTTCGTCCTTCCATTTCATTGGTTGGTCATAAATTAACTGATACTTCTATTCATTTGTCTATCAATGCTGACAGCCGATTGTTGTCGAAGTCTTTATCAGTTTGGATGTGAGTCACTTTTAATCTAAGCTAAATATTACTTGATATATGACCAGTTAATTATTTATACATATTTGTATGTCAATATTTCAAGAAGTTAGAACAGTCTTTTTACTTTTATCAAGTTTATGTGGATTATTCCGATCAATCTAAAAATAGTGCGACAATTATTATAAAAGTTTCTACATATGACTTAGTTTACAACAAACTATCAGGTTAAAATAATATTATTCAAATATACTATACATTTATCAAATATAATTTAGTATGCACATTATATTCACAAAATTCAGTCATTCAATCAGCCATAATCAACGTAGAACCTGGTGCATATGTACATCGGTTTAGGTTGTCACACCCCTTCAGCACAATGAAATGAAACTTTCAGGGTAGATCACTGAGTGGTAGAGATGGTAACATTATAAAAAAAGATTAAAACTCGCAGATACAATTCGAGAATAAAATATAAACTAGTGAAATAAGGATTTTTAAAAATTGCGAGGTGATTAGAATATTAAAATCCATGAGACGGGAAAGAGTGAATGAGCCAGGGGTTATTGAAAATAATATTGAACCATGTTATTCAAAGTCTAACCACTGGTTATCACAATCACATGAATCACACTCATATAGTTTCTACCTGCCTACGTGGCTCAGGTTAACAATCCGTATCTTCATGAACTGATACCATTTGTTTATTTGGCCATCCCTACCTTTCTTCTAACTAACTCCGACATCAGCGTTTATCGAGAGCCGAGATAGGCGGTTGTTGGATACACATAATACAAGTCTTATCCATACCAGTCGATAAATATTCAGTATCTCATCATTTAGTTCGCCATCGTTACCTAGTACTGTGCGTCTAACTTCAGAATTGCTAACTCGATTACCCCAACATATACGAGTAATCCACTGAAGATATCTACGATCAAAGGCTATGTTGCACAGCCATAAAGTAGGACGGAGTGAACTCATCTTCTAATCGGAAGATAGACACCTCAACTATGCCACAAGTGGCGTATGTTGGCACAGCCAACAAAGCCTTCGAGATTCATGCCGGAATTCCGTCAAAAACCAACCCATCAAGGCTGATAAGACTCCCAAGATAAGTGAAATGGTCAACACACGTCTAGCATTAGTTCAAGTGAAGATGCAGAGTGGTTTCGAAGAAAAACTTTGTACTTAGGGGAAAAACCTATAAAATTGAATCGCGATAGCATAACATGAAAATTACACTGACCTCATTGACTTTATTATGTGCACTTATTAAGACTTCTTCTTTTCGTTTATCTAAATCATCAATAACTGTTTGAATTTTACGTTTATCAGCTAAAACAATTTCTTGACGTCTAATCAATTCGGAATATTGTTTTTCAGCATTACCAAGCATATTCATTGCACGCATATTTACAGTTCGACTAAGACGATCACGACGCTCTTTCAGTGAATGAATTCGTCGACGTGTTTCAATGGGATCACGTGAAGTAAAACAATATGCGCCATTTTCAACACCAAAATGTTGTTTTTCCTCATGAATCCATGGATTTGCTTCTAAGAGTCGTTCCATCTATTAAAACAAAATAATATTCATTACACAAATTACTTCTTAAAATTAACGTTTGTAATAAAGTGATCCTACAGTGTAACTACGTAAATACTGATATGATATTAGTTATGTCACAGTTCACATGTCAACAACTAAATTGTCCAAATAATGAACAATTTTAGTAATAATTAATATTTTGTAATATTTAATTTTTTCGGATCGGTCAGTCATTATAAACGTAGAGCCTGGCCTGCGTTGGAACAAGTTGCTAATACCATGTCAACGCAACGACATGAAAATAACAATGAACAGCAAAACAGATCGAAATAATGTATTGTTAATAATCACGATAAAAGGCTAATATTGAGAATATAATTCGAAAAGACAATGGAAAGGTATAATATCAAGGAAAACTGGACTTCCAAATCAAAAGCGAAGATAAAGTAAGATTGTATCTGTGATATTGTGGATGATTCTGAGCGATGTCACCCAGTCTTCAACCATTGATGGTGGTTATTGAGTAGACCTACCTAACCAGTTAGAATGAATATACCAAGATGACTTAGATCAGTAGTCAGTGAGAAATACATGAACAGATGTTAATTTTCCAAGTAATATGACTTTGTCAAGCATACGTATCATAGGACGTTGATGGCTTTTCATAAAACTGTTTTTCGAGTAATATCTCCCAAATAAACTTCCTTAAATAATTACAGATATTTTACTTAAAAAAAAATATTTCTGAACATAGATATAATTAAATTTACACACTTGTTAGGAGGAAGATGAGAAAAGCAAGTGTTATATCCTAGTGAAGATTGAGGAGGATATTCGTAGGTTACTAGTATTCGATCATAGGTGTCTTCGAAACATTGCTCATATATATCCTGGGACCACCGAGTAAGTAATGCAATTGTTAGGAAACGGGTACTAGGTAAGGATGGCAAATCAATTGGTGAAGTAGTGAAACTTAATCAGTTGAGGTGGCTGGGACATGTGTTGCACATGCCTGACAACCGACTGCCCCGACAAGAGATGTTTTATGATGTAGGAGTAGGTTGGAAGAAAACTAGGGGCGGCCAGACCAAAACATGGCACAAATCCATGAAGTCACTGACAAGTGGACTGAGCCATGTTGGTAGGTGTATACTACCTGGTTGGGAACCGCGAGATGATAGCAACCGATGGTTAGAGACCTTGAATGACATGGCTCAAAATCGTTTGCAATGGCGCAGGTGCATCCATTCTTTGTGTTCTCCCGAACTCGAATCTTTTGTATTCTTCATGTCCTTTATTTTCTTTCCAAATCTATTCCACTGGATTATACTCCTTGAATAACATCATCAAACCCTAGTGTTCCTTATTACCACTTATACTTTCACTACCTCCACCACTACGGGATTTGAATCGATAACTGCATCTCTGTGCTAATGTGGTATGGCAACTCGAACTGATGTACGTACGTACGAAGTTCCACGTTGTTACTGACTGACTGACTGAAGATTAAATTATGAGTAACTTCCGAGAACTATTAATGGACAAATACTATATATATTGTTATAGTATAACTATTCAGTAACTAGATTATGTATATCTATATTCCCCTTATTATAAGCTTCATTTTGACCTATAGATCATTATTATAAGATTTACTGTTCTAACGTTATGTACAGTTCATTGATTATAGTCTCCAACGTTCACAGCCACATTTTTGCTTCATACTGAATAAATGGTGAGATGTGGTCTGTTTGGCTGGTATATAAACCAAGTATGTTTGAAATAAATGATTCACATAGTGGAAGCTGTTATTGGTGTTCTGGACTCAACGGGACGGGCTAGGCGAGCAAATGACCAACATGACGCTAGACTGCTCATACCGGTCGAACGTCATTGGTTTGGCACAGTACTAAGATTTGATAAGTCGTATTTTGATTGGAGAATAAATTACGCGATAAAAAACGGGTTTAAAGCCACAACAGCAAGCATAAGAGAATTCATGTTAAAATGTTCAGAGAATTACTAATTTTTTAATAATAATAGTCTTAATCATAAGTTTTATTAGTAACGGGTAATGGCGAGTGCTATTTGCTAATTCCAAATTTTTGCTTGATCTCTGGCAAGGTTTGATTGACTACATCTACTTTTCAGTTTGTTAATGTCCTACATGATTCAGGAATATGTTTCATTTTACAATATATACAGAGTTGTGTTATTTCAGGCCATTCTGTTAGAATATAGAATTTTCCCTAGACATTATTTTCATATTTATATTCGTGGTAAACTGTTGAAGTGGTGTATATTAGCTGCTGTTATTGAGTCCGAAACAGAACCGTTCATATTAGTTAGAATAGCTTAATCGTTGTGCATAATTTCCAAGTATACCGCAGATCAACCACAAAAACGATCCCAATATTATAATCGCTTTATAAAGCCATAACATTGTGGCATTTTTTTCAATTTGAGGATATTATTATCATTTAAAAATTTAAACATTGGTACAAAAGGGCACCGAATACATATGTGCCACACAAGTCACGTGATTTGTGCCTGGGTCGGGATACTGGTCCGGGTGCTCAAACCGAAGCAGATGGCTTTTTTAGGGAACCGCACCCGGAGCCTTTGACCTAGATGTCTAAACCACAATGCAGTGGAGCAACGTTAAGAGATGCAGTCCCATAGTAGCCGATGACCAGCAATAGGGCCCATACGCCATTTGATCCTTCAGGATCCTGAAGCCCATGTGCACCATTGGTTTGGAATCACGGTTTTCCAATTTCCATAGATGGATCTTCCATATCAACCGACCCGGTTAAAGTGCCGGATATTCGCTTTTCATTCTCTCAATTTCGTAAACAAGACCTTCGCCGTGAGAAGGCAGTGGATAGGACTTCCCTGACAGAGGCTATATACGCGTGGCCATGTGGGAGCATTTGGAGAGGGAGAGTGGACTCTCCCCACCCTCGTCCGTACCAGAGAATTCGGGGGCAATCTGGTCAACTCATTTGTGTATTTCTTAGGAGGAATTATTTGTTGGTGGTATATAATTAATAATGTATAACTTCTCTTTCCATTATTCACAATGTTTAGATGTATGATGGATAATTAAAAAAATGAGTTAGTATACAGTGAGAATGAAATCAATTTTCGATGTTACTTACATTACAATAACATTTAAACCTAGCAAAATTCACTAATCTTTAATAATTTGAAAAGAATGTTCTTCTTTCGGTAGTACCTTAATATAATTAATGAAAAGAGTTTGAATCAAATTTTCATTTTTAAAATATCAGAAATTATAAAAATCTACTTTGAATTAATTTGAATTGATATTAGAATTCGCTGATAACGACATTCATCTATATCACAATTTACTGATATATAAAATATGATAAAATTGTACAATTCAGTTGTGGCGCATATATATTTGGTGCCTCCCTGTACCAATATTTATGTGTTCAAATAAAATAAAATAAATAGTACAATTCAGTATTGAAAATAGACAAATTATCAGTTGAGAACCGATCACTTGAAGATTTTTAGTACATTTAACAGCATAATCATAGAATAAATGATTAAATGACAATAAATTTATGATCGAATGTTAGTTATTCCGTAAAATAAAAAGATGTATACAAACTCCCATCATGATCACTAAAGCATATAACGAATATGATAGGAAACAAAAACGTATAGTTTATAGCGGATGATTCGAAGATACGTGTTTCATTCTACTTCGGACTCGGTAACCGAATTTACACATGCATCTTGGTGTTGATCTTCACACTGGTCACAACTACAACTTGTAAACTGATGTAGTATTGAAGCGATTCGCTTAGGATGGACATATACGGACAGAAGCTAATCAAATTCCGTCTTAAATATTAATAATAGGAAAACTCAACCCTTTACATGATGCATATATAAAAAATAAGCTCTAAACATGCTTCACTAAAACAAACAATCAATACAACAACTATCGCGTAAAAAAATTACATAGTCTCTAAAACCATTCCAAATACTAAATAAATGAGCTTTGTTGGTATTTAATGATACCCTAACTAAGAGCAGTTAGTAACGTCAACCAGAAAATCCAAAATTCTCCCATACATTCATTAATTCCCTTTGTTCTAGTGAGAAGTTGTAACCAATAGGATTTTAGCCCCACAAATGCCCTGGTATGGCCGAGAGTGGGGAGAGTCAGCTCTCCCTCTCAAAATGCTCTCACATGGACACGCGTATATAGCCTCTGTCAGGGAAGTCCTACTCACTGCCTTTTCACGGCGGGGGTGTTGTTTACGAAAATGAGAGGACGAAAAGCGGATTTCCGGCGCTTTAACCGGATCCCAAACCAATGGTGCACATGGGCTCCAGTATCCTGCAGGAACAAACGGCGTATGAACCAATCGTTGGTCACCGGCTACCATGGGACTGCATCTCCTCACGATGCTCCACTGCCTTGTGGGTCAGACGTTCAGGTCGAAGGCTCGGGTTGTGGCCCCCTAAGAAAACCACCTGCTTCGGTTTGGGCACCCGGGCAGTATCGCAGCCCTCACACATATCAAATGAGATCTATGTGGCGCATATATATTTGGTGCCTCCTTGTACCAACATCTATGTGTTAAAATAAAATAAATAAAAGGCAGCTATCTGGAAAAAAACGAGGGATGATAGTTGCACGATATTACAAACGGATGGCAGTCAAACATGCAAACCACCGAATGACAGCTTAGTTCTTCGGAGTTTGCGCGTAAAATCTAAGGTCTTGGGTTCGATGCATGGTAGTCGAGTGGCACATACGAACTGCCTGATGAGTCTCATGATGAGGTGAAACACATATCAAGCCCTTCCTGACTTTTAATGGTTATTTAAATGACATTGATTCGTGGTGGTAACTATGAAATAAACAATTAAAGTGAAATTAAACATATTCAAGCAGCTACAGAAAGCATTGATAAAAAATTGTAAAAACTCATTTAAAAAATAAAAAGATACTTGTATTGCGTATCACAGAAGAATTAAAATACAAGATGAAAATTAATTACCTTACTATCGGCTTCTTCACTTTCCTTAGTTTGCATTTCAATTTGATGAGAAAGTTTATCCATCTGACTGTTTGTTTGATTCAACGATTGAACTAATTGACCAGCTTCTTTCTCTGCAGATGTCAATGCACGAACAGTTTCATCAATTAATCCTCGTTGTTTATTAACAGCTTCACGTGCTTTAATTAAAGCTTCTTTAGCTAATCGTGATGCATCAATACAACGTTCTTCTTCTGCTTGTGCATCTTCTACAGCTTGAATTGCTTCTTCAAGAGACAGCTTAATAATAAGTATACACAAAAGAAATAAGTATTTAAAGTATATTAATAACATGCTTTATGTTAAAATCGGTTATCACTTTTAAGCAATTCAATATTGTGAGTTGTTTCCTTACTTTTAAAGATCATTATAGTGAAATCTGATATTTTACAGCTGACAAAAATGACAATAAATGTTGGTAAATCATGAATGTTTTGTATAAAGCTACAAAAATCTCTCTTTAAAGCTATCTCAATGTTATGTTAAACATCTTAAAGTTTAAACACATATAAGCAAGTGATTTGATCAAAACTAATAGACATAAGTAGTATGCCCATAAAGCGGTGTAAACTTGTGAACACGTTATGAATGGTATGCTTCTTACAATTATTTATTAAGTATAGTACAACATAATGCACTCAACTCTAAGCCACATTGTTTGTAAGAGGGTTAGTGATGATACTACCTGATTGTATATGCTAAAATAAGCGGAAAATATTTCTAATATATAACCTATTAGTTGACAACTGAGTAGTTTAGCTACCAACCACTGTGTTGTGGTGTCTTAGTGGTTAGAGCGTTCGACCTTAAGAGATTAAGTCTCATGTTCGAGCCCCTCCCCGGTTACTTCGCTTTGGGCAACAAGGTTGTATCATTAACTCTGACTCTAACTCATATCCAACTGCCTGAAGAATTATATATATATATATATATATATATATATATATATATATATATATATATATATATATGTATATATATATATATAATCTGAGAAGGAATATAAGTTAAAATAGACAACATTATCAAACCTTACTTGAAAGTAAACCAAAATAACACGATCTCAATGATACCATAGAAATAACCATTACTACTACTGGTTCATAATGGTGAATGGTATTACAACTGCATTTTAACCGATGAATTCACTTTCGAAACCTTGTAAACTATAACAACGCTTCAGACATTGGACTTAAGAGTTTGAAAATCAGGTCAATAAATGATTGGACAACACAACTACTGTTAAGAAAATCGACTACACTCGAATTGTTACTAAACATAGATGAATAAATAGTTTTTCATCTTATCGAGATATTAAAATAAAAACATGCTAGAAAGATCGTGTTAACATAAACTGTTTACTTTAATAAAGAGTAGAACAATTACAAAATAATAACATAATATGTTATGGCAGGTAATTTACAATGAAGCAATTATACATTATAATAAGTACCACAATCTTGGTTACATGATTCCAACCATAACTTGGCATGATTTTTTTCACAATCACAGTCGACCCTAAAGATGTGAGAGTCAAGACAGAAGGGATGTATTGTAACATTTAGGATTTACTCCGCTGATACAAATTTTGTATATTGAAGATCTTTTTAAGTAAAGATAGATAGTGGCTAGCAGTGAAATCCAGGACACGCGTTTCGTCCTATTTGGGAAGAGTAAAACAACACCAAGTGAATTTAAACTTCACCCAATCGCACAAGCAGGTGGCTATCAGGACTCAGTAGCTACGTGGATAACGTAATGGCGTTTGAAGCGTACGGTACTGGGTCCGAGTTCCGGAGTGAACACCAACTCTGAGATGCAGGTACATCCAGCTGACGAGTCCCAAATAGGACGAAACGCACGTCCTGGATTCCACTGCTAGCCACTACCCATCTTGGCTTAGAAAGCTTGTGACTTAAGGCTATATCGAGGCAATCCACACAGGATGCACATATGCCAACATGAGACTGATCAATTGTAGTCTTAAATAACAATGGGAAGATACAAGTAAAACAACACCAAATGAATTGAAGATCTGTAGAAGGAATATTTTGTATCACAACGAAATCCAAAAACGTGTAAGAGATATTCAAGAATACAAAAATACGTCTTTGTATTAATAAAGTACGACACACAAAGATACTATTAGTATCATGTCAGTCAGTCAGTTAGAGTGGGACCAGGCACATATATGCAATGTTCCAAGCTGCCACACATCATTAGCACAACAAAATGAACACCGAATTCATAGATTCCATATAAGGACATGATACATGGAGAAAGAATTGGTTCGTAGAAAGAAAGGTATACAGTAAATTTAATCTCACGGTTTAAGGGAAGACAAAGAGTGTATACACCTAAGCCATTGTGGTCGATTCTGAGCCATGTCGCCTAGAGTCTCCAACCACTGAGAACGATAGTCGTGCGGACCCCAATCAAGTAGTTTGAATCTATCAACATGGCTCAGACTAAAAGTTGGTGACCTTATGGACAGATGGCACGTTTTAGTTTGGTCGCCCCAAACTTTTTTCCAACTTTCTCCAATACTAGTAACCATTGCATGCCGTGCTAGTCGGTGGTTGGACATGTGTAATATGTGGCGCAAACATTTGAGTCTATGAAGACTCACAACCTCATCAACTGATTTACCATCATTCCCTAATACCCTGCGTCTAACCTCACTATTACTTACCCGGTGAACACAGTAGATACCAGCAATATTTCTAAGACATCTGTGATCAAATACTAGTAACTTACGAGTATCCTCTACTCTTGATGGCGAAACTTCGCAGCCTTAAAGTAGAACAGAACGAACTGCCACACAGTATACTCGTCCCTTATTTGGCAAAAGCCAAACGAGCTTTTCGAATCCGTGCTGAGATTTCGTCAGACACCAACCCATTAGGGCTGATCAGACTTCCAAGATAAGTGAAGTTGTCGACGCGTTCGACTACTTCACCCCCTATCCTTAGTTCAGGTGTTGACGCAGACCAGTCCTGAAGCAACAACTTGCATTTGGAGGGAGAGAAGCGCATCCCAAACATTCTGGCATTGTTACTCAGTGCTATCAAAAGACTGCATTTTATCAGTGTCTTCACCAAACAAGACTGTGTCATCTGAGTATTCTAAGTCAATAAGTGGACCTTCTGGTAGGAAATCTGTTATATTTTCGCTCTTACGGTTATAACCCAGCTATTCCTATCGCTTAGTATTCACGGTCACAGATTCACTCGACAAGGCCCCAAATCAGAACACGATTGAGCAGGAAGGAGATTATATTCCAAATAACAAGGTTAGGTGGAAGCAAGAAGCAAGAAGCAAAATAGGAAAACCGTTAGTATATTTAGTATATTTAAAGCTTCTCCATGTATAGGCTAGCGCTGATTGGATAAGAATCAGCCAATCAGCGTGCGCCAATGCAATCGTGCATTGAGCATGCTTAAATTCAATCTATGTCCCACTAACACCTCCCCTTTGAGCAGATTCGTAGGATCTGGTGCTAGGGTCCAACTGCAACCGAGTGACTGGCCTGTGCTTTCGATTTGTCCATCGTCTAGGCAATAAAGAAGTGTCGCTCTTCGCTTGCACAGAAACTGACCTGTCTGTTCCAGGCGTTTTGATTTCAAAGGTGTCTAGCAGAACATCAAGAGGTAATCGATATTGAATCTCGTTGCTGGCTATCGAAGTTGCTTTCAATTGTTTAGCATGACGTACCCAAACTTCTGAGCCAACTGACACCTCATAAACCACACTCCCCTTCTTTTTCGAGATCCGACCAGCTGTCCATGTAGGATGTTTCTCACGATAGTCCATAGCAAGTACTTTTTGTCCCACTGTGAACAATCGTTTTTGTGCCCCATGATGTTGATTGAACTGATTCTCCATAGATAGGTTTCGTTGAGGCTCAAGAGCTGGCGTAGGACGGATGACATCGAAATGTGTTCGTATTTTTCTGCCAAGTAGAGCTTCTGCTGGAGAGCCCCCTTAATCGTCTGAGGGTTCGGTGTAGAGCGATAAATAAGCAGGAACCTCTCTAAGATCTCTTCGGTGGTCCCCTCCCCTTTAGATTTTTTTAGAGCATTTTTAAATGTACTCACAAAGCGTTCCACTTGACCATTTGATTGGGGATGGAATGGAGGTGTTCGGACGTGATGGATTCCGTTCTGCCGACAAAATTGTGGGAAAATTACGGACGTAAACTGTGTTCCGTTGTCACTAACTATCAATTCCGGGACTCCGAAACGACTGAATAGTTGACGTAGCTTACTGACTGTGCAGCTTGCAGTCGGGTGTTTCATGAGAAAGATTTCTGGCCACTTGCTATATGCATCAACTACCAAAAGGTAAGTTTGTCCATGAAGTGGACCAGCAAAGTCCAAGTGTATACGCTGCCACGGTGACTGTGGTATTGACCATGATTGCAGCTCTGCTTTTCGCGGTGCTTTCGTTGCTAATGCACATTTGGTACATGAACGGGATAGCTGCTCCAGTTGAGTGTCTAAATGCGGCCAGTATACATAACTTCGTGCTAATGCTTTCATGCGATTTATTCCAGGATGTCCTGCGTGCAACTGTTCAAGCACTGCTGGTTGTAGCTTCTTTGGGATTATGACACGTTCGGCAAACAGCAGGCAGTCGTCGATGATTGAGAGAGAGAGTCTACGCTGGTAAAACTGTTGAAGCTCTGTGGAACTGATCTTCGCGGGCCATCCTTCCAGGTGGAACTTTCTAACTTCTTGTAGAATCGGGTCTCGAAGAGTTTCTTCTCTGACTTCATCTGACGACACTGGAGTGTTTCGAATGGCATCTGCCACTATACTTCGTATTTCTGGGTCTACTGCTATGGAGGCAATGGTTATATCCTCTGGTCCAGGATACTGAACTCCAATTAATCGAGAGAGAGCGTCGGCTTGACCGATAGTATTTGTCGACTGATACTTGATATTGAAATCATAACTCAGGAGCATTGTTGCCCAGCGCTGTAGTCTATTAGCCGTATAGACAGAGATTCCTTTCTTAGAACCAAAGATTGCAATCAAAGGTTTGTGATCTGTCAGTAGAGTAAATGTACGACCATCGAGCATTTTATGAAATCTTTTGACAGCGAAAATGATCGCAAGAGCTTCCTTTTCAATTTGACTGTAGTTCTGCTCGGCTGGGGTAAGTGATCTAGCAGCATGGGCAATTGTCTTTTCTGATTTGTCCGAAAACACGTGAGATATCACTGCTCCAACTCCATGACTAGATGCATCAGATGCAACAACAATTTCCAAGCTGGGATCGAAGTGTGTCAAAAGAATCTTTGAGCTGAGCATTGATTTGACTCTGTCGAAAGATGCTTGGCATTCTGCTGACCACTGCCAAGGTTTATCTTTTGATAGTAATTCATTCAGGGGACCTCTCACTCGATGCATTTCAGGCAAGAATGTGCTATAATGACTGATTAACCCCAAGAAGGATCTTAATGAAGAGACATCAGTTGGTGCAGGCATCTTCTGAATGGCTTCGATGTTGGCAGGGTCTGGTCGGCGACCGTTCTTATCTAAGATAAAACCAAGGTATTTGATGGAATGCATAAAGAAAGTACACTTTTCCTCACGTAGTTGGAAACCATATTCCAACACTCGGTTAAGGACTTGATGTAGTCGATCAGAAAGTTCATTGTCAGTTGAACCCATAACTATGATATCATCTAGATAAGCTGCTGTACCGGGTATACCTGTTAGCATCGTATCCATTATTTGCTGAAAGATGGCAGGTGCAGTCTTGATGCCAAATGGTAGACGGGTGTATTGAAATAACCCTCGATGAGTGTTAATGGTCAAAAGCTCTCTACTGTCTTCATCTACTTCTACTTGCAGATAGGCATCGGAAAAGTCTATTTTCGCGAAACATGTCCCACCATTAAGTTTGGCAAACAGGTCTTCAGGAACTGGTAACGGATATTGATACACATCTAATGCAGCATTTAAACCGGTCGAGAAATCGGCACATATGCGTATAGTTCCATTCGCCTTCTTAATCACTACGATCGGTGCGGCCCATGCAGAGTAGTTGACTGGTTGGATTACACCAGCCTGTTGCAGGCGATTAAGTTCCTGATCGACTAACTCAAGAGCAGCATATGGTACAGGACGTCTAGGACGAAAAATAGGTTTGGCATCTGGTTTCAGTGGTAAATGAGCTTTCATCTTGGTACAGTGGCCAAGGCTATTCGGAAAAACAGAGGCAAACTTTCTTTTCAGTTTTTCTAGTAACCTTTCACCTGTCTTCTTTGCAAGTACTGGGGTGTCTAATGATGAACACAATACGTTGCAGACACTGTTTATCGGTACATCCATTATTCCAAGTTTATCTAACATATCTAGACCAAGAAGATCAAGGTTTGGCCGTTCTGTTAGGTAACATATTCCTGTACAGTTAGTTCCATTGAAGGAAAATTCACACTGTAATTCACCAATCAGTTTTAGCACACCACCTGATGCGTTTTTGGCCGTTTTCTTAGATGGCTTCATTGGCGGTTTACCCAGCAAGTTATACGTTTCTCTAGATACTAAGGTGATATCTGATGCCGTGTCAATTTGAAGACGAGCTGATATGCCGTTTATCTGGATGGTAACATACTTTCTCCGAATGTCATAGTTTGTTTGAAAGGCAGCTACCAAAGAAAGAGATTTAAACTCGGCTGATTTCACATGTCGAGAACGTTTATGCTTCTTTTTGGGATGAGACGTACGATTCGGTGGACAATGACCTTCTTTATGTCCACGTTTGCTGCACACCTGACATATATGCTTTTTAAATGGACAGAATCGTACATAATGCCAATCACCACATAACCAGCATGCAGTCGTTGGTTTATTACGAGTTGTTATCGGCTTCTTAACTTTTAACCTAGTAATAGCATTGACACTACTGCAGGTTAAATTAGGATTTACCTGTTCAATCAACTTGTTGTCGTATCTGATGCTTTGTAGCCGCTTACACTCATCTGTCAACGTTTTGAGTGTGACGTTTGGGTCTTGATCCAGTCGAGCCAAAAGTCTAGTCCTGATCTCAGCATCTTGTGGTGACTGAAGAGCTTTGATGAATATTAGGTATTTAAATTGGTCTTCTGTCAACGAGCGTAACTTGAACCGTTCACATTCTCTGTTGACGATGTCTGCTAAAACACCATATTCATCGCCTTCGCGTTTCACCAAATTTAGACACGTGTCGAATACTAAACAATGAGGAGGATTCACCGAATATCTCTGACAATTGAATTATCGTCTCCTCGAAACTGAGCTCTCGAGGTAACTTTGGCAATATATGGTCAGCATAGCGTGCATGTTCATTAATTCCCAACTTACGTACCAACAATAGAGTCTTCCACGCGTCGTCTTGGTTACAGAATTCTATTCTAAATGTATCTTCCCAACGTTTGAACCACGTGAGAAAAGTATTTCCGCTTTCGGGATCATAGATGAATTCTGGTATGCTGCTAGCAACTGCATCACAAGACGTACTTGAAATGGCATGTGAACTCGAGCAGTGGAAGCTAAGCTGTTGAGTCAGAGTCTCTAACAACCGCATTTGTGCATCTAATTGTTGTTGCTGTTGTTGTAGTATTCGGTTAAGCTGGTCATCTGATATGGACATATTGAATTTATTTTCCTTTTTCCCCGTCGCCACTGTTATATTTTCGCTCTTACGGTTATAACCCAGCTATTCCTATCGCTTAGTATTCACGGTCACAGATTCACTCGACAAGGCCCCAAATCAGAACACGATTGAGCAGGAAGGAGATTATATTCCAAATAACAAGGTTAGGTGGAAGCAAGAAGCAAGAAGCAAAATAGGAAAACCGTTAGTATATTTATAGCTTTTTACATAAGAAGAATCTAGGAGCTTCTCCATGTATAGGCTAGCGCTGATTGGATAAGAATCAGCCAATCAGCGTGCGCCAATGCAATCGTGCATTGAGCATGCTTAAATCCAATCTATGTCCCACTAACAAAATCAATGCCCGAAGATTCAAATGATGAGAACGTTATTTCCACTAGTAGGTCTATAGTGAAACTAAACAAAATTGAAAAGTGTTCATCCTTGTCAGATATCACTTGAGGTTGCAAACCCAGATGACAATTCGCCATGAGCTCTGACTTGACTGGTAGTGTTCGAGTTAAGAGCCCTCACATAGTTTATGAAATTCTGAGGTACACCTTTCAATGACAGACACTGCCACATAACGCCTCGGTTAACAAAGTTAAATATAATGATTAGTTCATTTTGTATTATTTATTTGAATCTTTTCATAGATTTAAGGATTGCAATTGACTAGTCTCTTACTGGCATATGTGCATCCTGTATGGATTGCCTCGATATTACCTTAAGTCACAAGCATTATAACCAAGGATGGATGATGCCTAGCAGTGGAAATTAAGACGCGCGTTCAGTCGTATTTAGGACTCGTCAGGTGGATGTACCTGCACCCTACAGTCGATGTCTACTTCGGGAATTAAACCCAGTACCGTTCGCTTCAAACGCCATCGCGATATCCATCAATACGAAAATGAATTAAACTTCATCCCATTGAACAAGCTAGTGGTTATCTGAACTTAGTAGGTAAGTGGGTAACGCGATAGCGTTTGAATCGACAGTAATCGATTTGAGCCCCGAAGTAGACATCAATTCTATGGTGCAGGTACATCCAGCTGACGAGTCCCAAATACGACGGAACGCGCGTCTCAAATTCCGCTGCTAGCCACCATCCATCTTTACTTATAATGACTAGTATTATGTTTATTGGCATGATGCAGATTCCCAAATATAGATTTGTGCACTTGGCTTTGAATCAAACCCTACGTGGTGGCTATGGAAATACTCAGGTCACCAAATTGAAATAGATGGAATAGAACACGAATCTACGATATAGTGGTTGAATGTCTACAAGATATATCATAACGTCGCTTACATAAGTCAAGAAAACCTGATGTATGTGATTATTTAATCGAGAAAAAAGTTACCTTCAAAGTATTCAGTTCTTTTGCAAGTTCTTCAGCTTCTAAGCGTAAAGTTTCTTTTAGAGAATTTTTCTCCCTTAAAGCACAAACCGTGGATTCCAGTTGAACTTTAGCTTCTGAAAGTGCCTTTTCAGCTTCCTGTCGTTCTTTTTTACGTTCAGCTACGGCATTTTCTGCTTTCTCATGAGCTAACTTAGCTCTTAAAGACGCTTTAGTAAGACGCTGTTCAGCGTTTTTTCAAGGAATCTTCGACTTGTTCTACACAAAAAGAATGGATTTATGTAAGTCAAAAAGTGCACATCTATTAAATTAATTCTTCTAGAAATAAACGCTGCCTAATGGACTTCAACAATAGAATGGAGAAAATTCATAAAAACGAACATGATTCCAGTGATGGTGTCTTTCAAAACAAAGAAGGAGGGAATCACGATAAATCCCATCCAGTATTATACACCCACCAATGATAGCAACAACGACAATAAGGATAAGTTCTATGAGAGGCTGCAATCAATCATAGCGGAGTGCCCAAGAAAGGATCTCACCATCGTGATGGGAGACCTAAACGCCACAGTCGTAATGAACAACACAGGATATGAAGATATCATGAGATGACGTGAACTAGGAGAAAGGAACGAGAATGGTGAGAGATTTGCAAATCTATGGGCAGCACAATATTCCCACACAAACGCATACACAATGCTACGTGGGTCTCACCGGATCACACCACGGAGAACCGAATAGATCATATTTGTATCAATAAAGAATTCAGAAAGACAATGGAACACGTGAGAATCAGGAGAGGAGCTGACTTTGCTTCAGATCACCACCTGGTTGTCGTCAGGATGAAACTGAAGCCAAATAAACACTGGACTGCTGGGGAAGCAGCAGTACAAAGGTTCAATACAGCCTTCCTTCGAGATACTAACAAATTCAACCAATTCAAGATAACTCTCAACAACATGTTCCAAGCGTTACAGGATCTACTGAAAGGATAAACTAGCATGGGGGACAACTGGAAAGGTATTAAAGAAGCACTGACTTCAAAGTGTCAGGAGGTGCTGGGCCGCAACAAGCCTCGTCATAAGGAATGGATCTATATCGAAACCCTGGATTTAAAGAAACTCTTGAACAGGCCAGCTCCACTGAACTCAATGGACATCGAAGCAGCACACAGACATGCCTATAGATGTCACTCCATCAACGATCGAAGAAACCAAGATGGCCATTAGACAAATGAAGAGTGGGAAAGCAGTACGACCTGACAATAAACCAGCCGAAGCTCTGAAGTCTGATATGGAAGTAACTGCAAACATGCTCCATGTTTTATTCGGGAAGATTTGGGAGGAAGGACAAGTGCCAAAGACACACTGGAATGTAGGACACCTTCATCAAGTTACCAAAGAAAGGAGATCTGAGCAAATGTGTGAACTACAGACACATCACACTACTGTCAGTACCGGGAATGGCATTCAACGGAGTGATGGTGGACCGGATGAAGGATTCAGTAGACACCCAACTTCGAGATCAACAGACCGGATTCCGTAAGGATCGATCGTGCACAGACCAAATCGCGACACTACGGATCATCGTCGAACAATCAGTTGAGTGGAACTCGTCACTGTATTCCAACTTCATTGACTATAAGAAGACGTTTGACAGTGTAGACAGGAGGACCTTATGGAACCTTCTTTGATATTATGGTGTACCTGAGACGATCGTCAACATCATCCGGAATTCATACGACGGACTACAGTGCAACGTGGTGCATGGAGGACAGCTGACAGACTCTCCGCCTTTCTCTTTCTTCTGGTGATTGACCAGATTATGAAGACCTCGACTGTACGGAGCTGAAACGCGGAGAACTACTATAACCATCATCAAAAGTTACAGGTACTTATAAACAGTTTTCTACGAAAGATACTCAACATCGATAGGCCGGATTCGATCAGCAACAGCCTACTGTAGGATAGAACAAATCAACTTCTAGTTGGGAAGGAAAGACGTTGAAGTTGGATAGGACACATATTGAGGAAATCATCAAACTGCATCACGAGGCAAGCGCTAACTTGGAATTTTGAAAGTAAACGGAAATGTGGGAGGTCAAAAAACACGGTGCGTCGGGAATCGGAAATAGACATTAAAAGGATGAGTAGTGACTGGAAAGAACTGGAAAGTATTGAGCAGGACAGAGTTGGATGGGAAATGCTGGTGAGCGGCCTATGCTCCTCCATGGGGGTAACCGGCCTATGTATGAACATCGAAGTAACCATCCAACTATCTAGTAACTGAACTTTCTGTAAGATATGACATTGAATAACCCCATACTAAAACGAGAAAAACTACGTATAGTGCACAGTATAAAATAATATAAATTGAAGAAAAACAGATGTGGTATTACATAATGAAACAACCAACATGCTCTTATATCTCATATCCTAATTTATAAACGAAATAAAAAATTTCCTTGAAGAAAACATGTATCAGATGTCAGTAGTATTTAGATTACCACTGAAACGATGAAAACTCACTTAATTCCTCTTTGGTAGCTGCCAAGTCTGCACGTAATCGATGTTTATCTGTTTGTCTTATTTGAGTCTCTAAAAGTCCTAATCGATGGCGAGCATTATCCAACGCTTCTCGAAGATGACTAATATTTTGGGATCGTAATTGAGCTGCTCTGACATTTGCTTCGCCTTGAGCAACATTTTCTTCAGCTTTTTGAGAGGCGACCTCAAGATCACGCCACTTAAATATACGAGATAATAAACTATCCGAAGCAGTTCCCCGACTTCCACCGGACAATGTGCCCTAAAATATGACAAGAAAGAGTATTAGCAAAAAGTATTTTTAAATAATTCAGCTGATGAATATGTAATAAATAAATTCTTCAGATGAATATACTGAATTTAACGTACAGGATTGTAAAGAGCTGATAATGATGAGTAAACTTCAGTGAAAACCTACATCATCCCCTTAAACATATAATAAAATATGTAGCATATCACAAATAAAATCGGTATACCAAAAGGTGAAAATAATCAATTTTCGTTTCTACAAAACGCTACAATATGTCACCTACAGCCTATCACACTTACTTCCTTATCAACCATATCGGCTGTAAGGCAGTTATCCACCCAAAGCATTGAAAGCTGGTTGAATAATATCGCCAACTGAATGAAAGTAGAAGTATAAACCATTGAGTGACGGCTCAGTAGTCTACAGCTTAAGTACTCATCGCAAAACCTGAAAGTTCAGGTTTCAATCCCCGGTGAATTCGTGGATGCACGCTGCTGAAATGTTCTACATTAGAATGGAATAGTTCTTCATAGCTTCCTAGTTCTCAGTAATTGCCCAAGTAAGGTCAGTTTCCGATGTCGATTGTAAAATAACATGAAATAAAACCTCCGCATCTTGGAAAATATAGTTAATTCATTGACAACAATTTAATAGACAGAAACACATCTAACGCAACAGATTTGATGGTCAAGTCAACAGTTTGAAATCTACAAACCAAAAACTAATAGAGGCTCCTACAGGATAGATCAAACGTGTTAAGAACGATGAATTTGTTATCATTACTATCTTCTGCATAATACTAATTTTTCACGTACAGATTAATACATTTGATTTCAAGACATACCTTAAGCAGGGGAGCTAATGATCCTATCAGTCCACTCAAACGAAACTAGATAGAGTGGAGTTCGAATAGACAACTTATTGGCCAGAAGTCAAACACCCTAACTATTATCCCACCCCTTCACACTATGAACAAGTTCACATGTAAAGAAGTAATGATTAAAATTACTTTTTTCTAAAAGAAAAACAAAGATGATTACCTGAGGATCAAATACATCACCTTCTAATGTTACTGTTTTCTTTTCGATACCAGGGTGAAATGCAATACGTTTAGCTATTTCCATATCTGGACAAATTAATACACTACCAAATACATATTCCATAACTGGTTTAAGCATATTATCATATTCAATTAATGAAAGAGCAGTGACAACATTTGATGCACCAACTAATGACTGGGCATTTTTAATAACACCATCTGATATGGGATTTCCACGTATTTTAGTTAACGGAAGCATAGTGACACGTCGACGAATTTGACCACGTTCTAATAAAATTTTACCAGTGACTTCTGTGTCTACAACAATGTTCTGTAACTAAAATCAGAGAATATTAAATAAAGTAATTAAAAGGACATAAATTTAACATGATAATCACAGTAGAAAACAGAAAATGTCTAACAGAAGTCAGTAACTATATATAAGTTTTTCTATTAGTTTATGTAAGAAACATATCTAAACTTCAGTACTTAATAAGATTATAAGCTTGTTTTATTAATATATATTGTGTCGATATGTGATTTAACAGTAGACAAAGAAATAGAAAAAGATATTATATTTCCTAATAACAAGAAAGATTGATTAAATCAAGTTATTCCGACATTTATCATATTATCATCTATATATTTGTAGATAAAAACAAATGGTCTCTGTAATCAGGGACATTGATGGAAAGTAGTGTTATTATTATTTGTACACATAGCTATTGGTACAAGAGGGCACTAAATATATATGCGCCACACAAAACAGTGAGAATTTAAAGAGAAGGGGAAAAAAGAAAGAAGGGTATGGAGCGTTAAAAAAGAACAATAACGAACAGATTATTGTAAGTTAGTGTAATAGTAATAATAATGGGGGGAACGAAACGGTACAATCAGAAGAAATCTTTCAGTTAAGGAAGAAGCAATCACTTTTTACGAAGAAAGTAAAAGAAGGTTACAACAGGATCGCCACTGGCTTCTATTCTGAGCCATATCTGATAACGTCTCTAGCCACTATGTTACACCATCTCTCGGACCCCAGCCGGGGAGTCGTGAAGGACCAACAGAAGCTAGCCCTTTGCAGCTTTCTTTCATACCACGACACCATGTCATATACTGACCACCTCTCCGCTTTTTCCAACCAGTCCCAGAGTCGGCAAATAATGTACGACATGGAATTATCTGGGACAATATTCGTAGAACATGTCCAAGCGATCGAAGTCGATGTCTCAGGATGATAACACCAATTGTATTATCGTCTCTGCGCCCAAATACACGATGCCGAACCTCTGCATTACTAACATGGTGTTGCCACTGGATGTCAGCAATCCTTCGGAGACAGCGATGATCGAACACAGAGAGTCGTCTAACGACCTCAGCTCGGAGAGGCCAGGTTTCACAATCATAGAGCAGAACCGCTCTCACCGACGCGTTGTAGATCCGACCTTTTACAGCCAGACTGACATCACGAAGGCGCCAAAGATGACCCAGATTGGCATAAACCGCTCTGGCTTTCACTATACGTGCATTGATCTCATCACTCACGCCACCACCAGCACTTATGCAGCTACCTAGATACACGAACTTCTCGACTACTTCTATCTGCTCACCATCCAGAGTGAGTACATGATTAGAATCCTGCCAGTCTTGTAGAAGTACTTTGCACTTCGAAGGTGCGAGGCACATACCATACCTACGGACATTGATTGCCAACTGATTAAGTGCGGAGTGCATGGCTTGGGCATTCTCGCACAGTAAGACAATATCATCCCCATACTCAAGGTCGAGAAGTCTTTCTCCAGGTAACAGATCCACACCGCCACTACTTACATCTATTAAAGCTGTTTCCAGAATGTCATCGATGGCATAGTTGAAGAGGAATGGTGAGATTGGGCAACCCTGCCTAACTCCACTGCCTGAATGGAATAATGGAGAGAGGTGGTTGTATGCCCTCACTCTGCCTGCGGTGTTTGTATATAGGGCTTTTAGGATGTTAATAAACGTCTCAGGCACACCCTTCTTCACTAGACAATCCCAGAGAACAGTCCTATCCAACGAATCGAAGGCGGCCCTAATGTCAAGAAACACTGAGATTGTTGGCCTTTGGTAAGTATGACGGTGTTCTAACATTTGGCGGAGGGTGAAGATATGATCAATACATCCTCGACCAGAACGAAACCCAGCCTGCTCCTCGCGAGTCAATCTTTCTCGGGTTTTGAACAACCTACGAAGTATGACGGAAGCCAATAGCTTGGACGCAATCGGAAGTAGACTTATCCCCCGATAGTTGTTACAGGAACGACGTGAACCCTTTTTAAAGATAAGGACAACTATCGACTCATTCCATGACGTTGGTACACTCTCTAGTTCCCAGACCTTTGTAAACAACGTCGTCAGTCCCTTAGTCAGAAAGTCACCACTATCTTTAAAAAGAGCCGGAGGTAAGTCATCTGGGCCCGGTGATTTGTAACGTTTCAAGAGTTGGAGTTCCTTGCGGACTTCCGCCTCACTTGGTGGATCAGTCGTCACCGGCCATGGAGGGCAGGACAGTCTGACCGATGTTGCCGGAGCAGCAGGCCAGTTGAACTGCCCTTCGAAAAATTCTGCCCATCGTCCAAGACGTCGATAGATGTTAGTGATTGGCGTTCCGTCATCCTCGCAGATTGTTTTGCTCACATCATACATTTTGCTGCCCGTGGCTCGGATGGGTTGGAAGAGCTTCCGGTAATTACCAGATGCATCTGCTGCTTCCAGCTCATTAGCACGCTCCGACCTCCAGGCTTCACGGTCCTCACGCAAGCTTTGCCCGATTTCATTACGTAACATCCTTCGTCTGTGGTCAAACTCACGGTCATCCGGAGTAGACCGACGGGCTTCAATGAGTTGTAAGAAACCAGAAGAAACCCAGTGCTTGTAAGCGGGACGTTTCGCGAACCCACAACAGTCTTGCGATTGCAACCAATGCTCATCTATACTTTTCGGTGGAATGGTAGCTAGCCTAGAAACTAGCTCGGTTCGGTACTTACTAGCAACAGAAGTTGCAACCAGCTTGCTAACATCAATCCTTTGGTGGCGGTCACTTCGTTGTCCACTGAAAAGTAAGGTAAGATTGGCGCGGACCAGAGCATGATCAGATTCCAGATAGGTACTCCAAAAGGAGCGGCAGTCTTGTACACAACCACGCCAGCGGTAGCTGATCGCGATGTGATCAATCTGAGTCCAGGCTTGAGATGCAGAAGCGGGACGCCAAGTGGCACATCGGCGATGACTGTGCCGAAAGTTAGTGCTAGCCAGAAACAGGTTGTGGTCTGTGCACAGTTGCAGTAGACGTTCCCCGTTATCTGACCTGCGACCAACAAGTCCCCATCGGCCACCTAAACGACTCTCTTCTGTGCCTGGACGCATGACCTGAGCATTCAAGTCTCTGGCTAGTACTACAATATCTGTCGAACGCACTTTCTGGAGAAGAACAGTTAACTGGTGGTAGAACTCATCCTTGATTGCATCCGGGCTGCAATCTGTCGGGGCAAAGGTGGAGATGACGAAAAGACATCGTTTCTCACGCCGATTTCTTCTCACGTTGATGGTACTTTCTAATCTAACAGCACATAACCGACTATTAATGGGGATCCAATCGATTAGTGCTGCCTCAGCTCTTGCGCTTAGTAATAATGTGAATTGTTTGATAGTAAATCGCGGTGAGAATAGAGTTTTCAGAGAATATCATCATTTTCATTATATTTGTGCATGGGCTGCGATACTGCCCGGGTGCCCAAACCGAAGCAGGTGGTTTTCTTAGGGGGCCACAACCCGAGCCTTCGACCTGAAGATCTAACCCACAAGGCAGTGGAGCATCGTGAGGAGATGCAGTCCCATGGTAGCCGGTGACCAACGATTGGTTCATACGCCGTTTGTTCCTGCAGGATACTGGAGCCCATGTGCACCATTGGTTTGGGATCCGGTTAAAGCGCCGGAAATCCGCTTTTCGTCCTCTCATTTTCGTAAACAACACCCCCGCCGTGAAAAGGCAGTGAGTAGGACTTCCCTGACAGAGGCTATATACGCGTGTCCATGTGAGAGCATTTTGAGAGGGAGAGCTGACTCTCCCCACTCTCGGCCATACCAGGGCATTTGGGGGCTGGAAAGTGGTCCGACATCAAGTGAAATCATGATTGTCATTTACATTCACTTCCTTTATGTAGCCAATGAATTCAAAGGTTATCTGTGAGGAATACAGGAAATACACTTCCTTATGGGCTCCATGAGGTCTGCTAGCCAAACGTCTGACGAGATAACGGGATCCAGACATATTAAGGATAGATATGAGACGCAATCCAAGTTTACGTACTTTGAACAAACGATATAACCGTAAGTTCGTAGACCCTGTTAATATAATACGCTTGTAAATGTCTTTGTTAGTCACATAATTCTTTTTCATTCTATTAGGAACTTTAGTTGTTTTCTGACCATTTCATTCTTATTCTGTTCGTTGATATCTTTAGAAGACTTCGTGCTATTTGAAAGCACACTAATTATCTTTTTGACGTAAATTGTGCAGTCCATCGGAAATACCCTTGTACTTTTGTTCGAACGTGTTATTGAGAGGTCTTGATTGTTTCTGAGTAGTTTGAGTTTTTTATGGTATTTTGTTAGAAGGTTTCTAAATGTTAACTTAGTGTTTAAATATTGATTGTAGCTTTCAAGGGTAGATTGAAAGTAATGAACTTCTTGGTGGGATACTACGTTAAGAATGTTATTCTATTTGATAAGGTTGTCAAATTAAAAATGTGTGTGAATTGTGTGACTTATGTCGCAGAATTTTATTTCCGTATATAGAACCTCAAGCAGCCCCCAAATGCCCTGGTATGGCTGGGAGTGGGGAGAGTCAGCTCTCCCTCTCAAATTGCTCTCACATGGACACGCGTATATAGCCTCTGTCAGGGAAGTCCTACTCACTGCCTTTTCACGGCGGGGGTGTTGTTTACGAAAATGAGAGGACGAAAAGCGGATTTCCGGCGCTTTAACCGGATCCCAAACCAATGGTGCACATGGGCTCCAGTATCCTGCAGGAACAAACGGCGTATGAACCAATCGTTGGTCACCGGCTACCATGGGACTGCATCTCCTCACGATGCTCCACTGCCTTGTGGGTTAGATCTTCAGGTCGAAGGCTCGGGTTGTGGCCCCCTAAGAAAACCACCTGTTTCGGTTTGGGCACCCGGGCAGTATCACAGCCCTCACACATGTCAAATGAGATTCGTGTGGCGCATATGTATTTGGTACCTCCTTGTACCAATACTTGTGTGTTAAAATAAATAAATAAATAACCTCCAGCAACAGAATTGATGAGAACATCGGAAAATGATTGAATAAGAATCTCCCATGATTATTTGAGGATTTATGTTGTTTCTGTAGCTGTCAAACTCTCATCGAGATTCGAAGTTAAGGTTCGTGTACGTTTATCAGTAACCGTAACAACATATCTTAGACCGTTATGGCTACCTTGATGTAGTGGTCGGGCTTGCCTATCTTGATGAACGAATCGGGGTATACTGGGCGAAACAATTGTTCCTCAAGGTCCTACTATGCAAGGCAGGTCAGTCAGTCAGTCAGCTGCAACGTAGGACCAGGCACGTATATGCATCGGTCCAAGTTGCCATACCGCATTAGCACAACAAGATGAACACCGGATTCATAGAAGTAGTTAATTCAGTGGTGGTAATATATAGAAGAAAGATTATGTATAAAGAGATAGTACAGGAAGAAAGACTTAGTTGGTAGAAAGAAAGATTTGAAGTAATTTCAATCTCTTAGTTTAAAGAAAGACAAAGAGTGTATACACCGACGCCATTGTAATCGATTCTGAGCCATGTCACCAAGAGTCTCCAACCATTGGTTACGAAAGTCACGCGGACCCCAACCAGGTAGTCTGCATCTACCAACATGGCTAAGACTAGAAGTTAGTGACTTCAAGCACTAATGCCACGTTTTGGTTTGACCGCCCCTAACTTTCTTCCAACCATCCCTAATACCGGTTAGCATTGCGCGCCGTGGTAATCGGTGTTCAGGCATACGCAGCACGTGGCCTAACCATCTCAGTCGATGAAGGTTCATAACCTCGTCAACTGATTTACCATCATTCCCTAATACCCTGCGTCTAACCTCACTATTACTTACCCGGTGATCCCAGCAGATACCCGCAATATTTCTAAGGCATCTGTGGTCAAATACTAGTAACTTACGAATATCTTCTATTCTTAAAGGCCAAGTTTCGCAGCCGTATAGTAGAACGGAACGAACTGACGCGCAGTATACTCGTCCCTTAATTGATAGACGGATATCTCTCCTTCGCCATAGATGACGTAAGTTGGTAAAAATCAAACGAGCTTTTCGAATCCGTGCTGAGATTTCGTCAGACACCAACTCATAAGGGCTGATCAGACTTCCAAGAGAAGTGAAGTTGTCGACGCGTTCGACTACTTCACCCCCTATCCTTAGTTCAGGTGTTGACGCAGACCAGTCCTGAAGCAACAACTTGCATTTGGAGGGAGAGAAGCGCATCCCAAACATTCTGGCATTGTTGCTCAATGCTACCAAAAGACTCTGCATTTCATCAGCGTCTTCACCAAACAGGACTATGTCGTCTGCGTATTCTAATTCAATAAGTGGACCTCCTGGTAGGAGATCAATACCTGAGAATTCAGTCGATGAGAGCGTTATTTCCATCAGTATATCTATGGTGAAGTTAAACAAAATTGGAGAAAGTGGACAGCCTTGACGGACGCCACTTGAGGTTGCGAAAGCAGATGACAGTTCGCCATAAGCTCTCACTCGACTAGTAGTGTTCGAGTAAAGAGCCTTCACAAGGTTTATGTATTTCTGAGGTACGCCTTTCAATGACAGACACTGCCACAGAACCTCTCGGTCAACAGAGTCAAACGCTGCTTTTAAGTCAAGAAAGACCACCATTTTCGGACGTCGATAAGTATGTCTGTGTTCTAGAACCTGACGAATGGTGAATATGTGATCGATGCAGCCACGACCAGGTCTGAAGCCAGCCTGATTTTCACGTGTTTGTAGTTCACGAGTCTTAATTAGGCGTCCGAAAATTATCGAGGCTAGTATTTTAGATACTATATTCGTCAAACTAATCCTTATCCCATGGATATCCGTCTCCGGCGGTAAGGTCTCAACAAGTACGGAGCTAACACAAAAATTACTCATAAAAAGGTCGTGTGTGACCGACCTCAAGCAGCTGTCCCTTGGGCACTGCGGTCACGCTCTCAGGTCACTATGACCACCTCTAATCCAATTTCCTTTTCAGGTACCTCCAGCAGAACCCTTCCACGGTGTGGGCAACCGGGAAGTGATAACCGCCCTCATACCTCTAACAGCACTCAAGACCACTGTATTCATAATCAACAAGGCAGGTCAGTTGAAGAGTGGTAGAACTAAAAGCAGCAAACTCAAGATCCGAAGGCAAAGCCAAACTGCCGACTGTACAAAGGTGTGACGGTAGTAGGGATATGAGTATTGTTTGGCCGGACAGAATCTTTAACAACCTATAAAGTTAATATCAATTATTTTATCCTCATTTATCTCCTCTTCATCTTTAAATTTTTTACCATTGTTAGTATTATGATTCTTATCCGATTGCTCCAATTTCCATTGAATCACCGTAACTGATCTGACATGTGGTTATCAGAATTTATAAAAAACGGTACTAGTTATTACTGTTATTTTTAAATCAAACTGTGCTACATATAACTGGAATGATAGAAATGATAAGCCGAACGTTAGGCATAGTTCAAAGGTAAAATTAATCCCCTTAAGACTAATAAATAAATACCAACAAACAGTGACATTATTATACTCATGCAATTAACACAAACCAATAACACGTTCTAATTTCACCACTCAAAACTATAAATATAAAACATCTGATGTAAGTTATTCAGAGGTGAACATGAATTAACATAATAGAGATCACCTTATTTCCAGCTACCACTTCTAGAGCAACCGCATATTTTAAATCTTTGACACGAAACAATTTCGCAACAGGTCCAAGAACACGACATCTATCGAAATTTGGCTCTGGATCAGTATAATCAAACACAAGTTGAGGGAATTGAGATGATAACGTTGAAGCTTGATGACGTAACTCCCTTGCTTCCTTAACTAAGCCAAGCTGTTGCTCTGTAAATAAAAAAATATACACAATCAGGTAGAGATATTGGGAACATTCTACCAGGATAAGCGGTGGTCTAGTGGTTAAGACGATCGACTTTCAGCCACTAATTCGTGGATTCAAACCCCACTCCACCTATTTTGGTTTCAGTAATCAGATAATATCAGTACTTGCCACATCCAAAGTGTGGCGCAAAGCCAAGTACATTAATCTTTACCTGGCAAATAAAGTAAGTAACTAATTGGATGATAAGCAGCACGAAATGAAAACTAAAGCTAACATATGTTGTTTTTGAATGATATTCATTTTTTATTCCAATAAAATACCTCAAAACATATTCAAAAGTCACAAGAAAATTCTCTCAAATATCCAATAGTGTTTAAAATCAGTTGACTGTTTTTAAGATGGATTAGTCGATAACAGACTAACATACTATCGTCAGCACTGCTCTTCTATATTAACAAACTAATCTTTATATCCGATTGTATAATACAAAAAAAAATACTAGCAAAAATGTTAATGAAATTCGGATTAATCGCTGCTTAAAAAGGCGTGTTCAGTTTGTGCTTTCTACAGATGTACCTACCGACTTAACTCTAATGACTAAAACAAGAAAACTGGATTCATCGATAAAACAACCGATACTTTATGGATCTCAGATCTGTTACGAGGTGACATAATTCTGATTAATCCTATACATAAAATACACTGCCCCACTTGATAGTTATAGGTAATTGGTCACAAAAGTTCGTACAATAATTAGAAGTAACTGTCGACAACTAATAGAAAATCAGAACTTACAGAACATGCCTAAATTTCGTCTGTTAACGCCTAGATTTTAATAACTGCGAAACGTACAGTTAGAGAGTCTCTGTATGCTCAATTAAAGATAAATATGGTCGATGTATGTCCGAGCCACGGGCAGTAAAAAGTATGATGTGAGTGAAACAATCTGCGAGGATGACGGAACGCCAATCACTAACATCTATCGACGTCTTGGACGATGGGCAGAATTTTTCGAAGGGCAGTTCAACTGGCCTGCTGCTCCGGCAACATCGGTCAGACTGTCCTGCCCTCCATGGCCGGTGACGACTGATCCACCAAGTGAGGCGGAAGTCCGCAAGGAACTCCAACTCTTGAAACGTTACAAATCACCGGGCCCAGATGACTTACCTCCGGCTCTTTTTAAAGATAGTGGTGACTTTCTGACTAAGGGACTGACGACGTTGTTTACAAAGGTCTGGGAACTAGAGAGTGTACCAACGTCATGGAATGAGTCGATAGTTGTCCTTATCTTTAAAAAGGGTTCACGTCGTTCCTGTAACAACTATCGGGGGATAAGTCTACTTCCGATTGCGTCCAAGCTATTGGCTTCCGTCATACTTCGTAGGTTGTTCAAAACCCGAGAAAGATTGACTCGCGAGGAGCAGGCTGGGTTTCGTTCTGGTCGAGGATGTATTGATCATATCTTCACCCTCCGCCAAATGTTAGAACACCGTCATACTTACCAAAGGCCAACAATCTCAGTGTTTCTTGACATTAGGGCCGCCTTCGATTCGTTGGATAGGACTGTTCTCTGGGATTGTCTAGTGAAGAAGGGTGTGCCTGAGACGTTTATTAACATCCTAAAAGCCCTATATACAAACACCGCAGGCAGAGTGAGGGCATACAACCACCTCTCTCCATTATTCCATTCAGGCAGTGGAGTTAGGCAGGGTTGCCCAATCTCACCATTCCTCTTCAACTATGCCATCGATGACATTCTGGAAACAGCTTTAATAGATGTAAGTAGTGGCGGTGTGGATCTGTTACCTGGAGAAAGACTTCTCGACCTTGAGTATGGGGATGATATTGTCTTACTGTGCGAGAATGCCCAAGCCATGCACTCCGCACTTAATCAGTTGGCAATCAATGTCCGTAGGTATGGTATGTGCCTCGCACCTTCGAAGTGCAAAGTACTTCTACAAGACTGGCAGGATTCTAATCATGTACTCACTCTGGATGGTGAGCAGATAGAAGTAGTCGAGAAGTTCGTGTATCTAGGTAGCTGCATAAGTGCTGGTGGTGGCGTGAGTGATGAGATCAATGCACGTATAGTGAAAGCCAGAGCGGTTTATGCCAATCTGGGTCATCTTTGGCGCCTTCGTGATGTCAGTCTGGCTGTAAAAGGTCGGATCTACAACGCGTCGGTGAGAGCGGTTCTGCTCTATGATTGTGAAACCTGGCCTCTCCGAGCTGAGGTCGTTAGACGACTCTCTGTGTTCGATCATCGCTGTCTCCGAAGGATTGCTGACATCCAGTGGCAACACCATGTTAGTAATGCAGAGGTTCGGCATCGTGTATTTGGGCGCAGAGACGATAATACAATTGGTGTTATCATCCTGAGACATCGACTTCGATCGCTTGGACATGTTCTACGAATATTGTCCCAGATAATTCCATGTCGTACATTATTTGCCGACTCTGGGACTGGTTGGAAAAAGCGGAGAGGTGGTCAGTATATGACATGGTGTCGTGGTATGAAAGAAAGCTGCAAAGGGCTAGCTTCTGTTGGTCCTTCACGACTCCCCGGCTGGGGTCCGAGAGATGGTGTAACATAGTGGCTAGAGACGTTATCAGATATGGCTCAGAATAGAAGCCAGTGGCGATCCTGTTGTAACCTTCTTTTACTTTCTTCGTAAAAAGTGATTGCTTCTTCCTTAACTGAAAGATTTCTTCTGATTGTACCGTTTCGTTCCCCCCATTATTATTACTATTACACTAACTTACAATAATCTGTTCGTTATTGTTCTTTTTTAACGCTCCATACCCTTCTTTCTTTTTTCCCCTTCTCTTTAAATTCTCACTGTTTTGTGTGGCGCATATATATTTAGTGCCCTCTTGTACCAATATTTATGTGTTCAAATAAATAAATAAATGGAGAAATAAGGCGGTTAGTGTACAAAGCATGACAATCATACTTATCCTAACTTTCTGAGAGTATCACTTACAATCTAATTTAAAGATAACAGTACAAACAATGCCCTAGTATGGCCGAGGGTGGGGAGAGTCCACTCTCCCTCTCCAAATGCTCTCACATGGACACACGTATGTAACCACTGTCAGGGAAGTCCTATCCACTGCCTTCTCACGGCGAAGGTCTTGTTTACGAAATTGAGAGAATGAAAAGCGAATATCCGGCACTTTAACCGGGTCGGTTGATATGGAAGATCCATCTATGGAAATTGGAAAACCGTGATTCCAAACCAATGGTGCACATGGGCTTCAGGATCCTGAAGGATCAAATGGCGTATGGGCCCTATTGCTGGTCATCGGCTACTATGGGACTGCATCTCTTAACGTTGCTCCACTGCATTGTGGTTTAGACATCTAGGTCAAAGGCTCCGGGTGCGGTTCCCTAAAAAAGCCATCTGCTTCGGTTTGAGCACCCGGACCAGTATCCCGACCCAGGCACAAATCACGTGACTTGTGTGGCACATATGTATTCGGTGCCCCTTTGTACCAATGTTTGTGTGTTGAAATAAATAAATAATGAAATTACAACATAGCCAGCCAGATGATATGCACAAAACCTTTCGAGAAATAAAAATTTTGACGCGGTAAACTGCATTCCCATTATACTAGTTTATCACACAATCCAAACAACAAAAGTCGGTATAAATCACTTTCAAAAAAGGAATTCAATACACATGAGTTTCATTGAGTAATGCTTCATCACTTACCACTTAACACAGATTCGCTTCCAGCAGCTCTATCATCCGCCTCAGCTCGTGTCAATTTTTTAGTTAATTCGTCAATATGTGCATTAAGTTCCTTTTGTTTTATTTCCTCTTTAGACTCTCCGTCTATTGACCCATGTCCGAAAGTTTTAATGACAATGGCTTCTTGTTTAGCAAGCTCATTTTGTAGATGTTTCTGACGCATTTTCAGTTGGGAAAGTTCAGTTTGTGCGGAGCACTTTTCACCATCTGCAACTCTAACCTGTTCAGCAAGGCTAGCAGCAACACCATTTTCTCCACTGGAAAGACCAGATTTTACTGCCTTTACACGTAATAAATAAAAATGTATAAGTCTTAAAAAATGTATGCTAACTAATTAATTAATCTATCCAATTTACAGACTAAGTATACGACAAACCATAAGTTAGGTCCCAAAGCTTGATAAATGTATAAAAAAAGGCAGAACTGGCCAGAAACGGGGTCAACTAGTAGTTTGCTTGAAATTTTTGGTCATTTAATTTCCAACTTTGCAAATATTACAGGGAATGTCTATGCTGTTTTAATTATTTGTCAAAATAGAATAAACTTGGTTTAAACTGTAACTTTCGGGGTCGTTTTACGGATTATTGTTAAACATATTTTTATTATATAATTGTTAAACAACTGGATTATTGTATCTCTACATTTTTTGTATTATAATTTTTCACTAGACACAACTTTCGTCATATCTTACTGATCCTTAACTACTCCTAATTAGTTTTTAACCCTTTGTTCCGTTTACTGCCACTTATGGCTTGTGTAGGAAATATTTCTTATCTGTGAGATGTGGTCACCGGCTACCATGGGACTGCATCTCCTCACGATGCTCCACTGCCTTGTGGATCAGATCTTCAGGTCAAAGGCTCGGGGTGTGGCCCCCTAAGAAAACCACCTGTTTCGGTTTGGGCACCCGGGCAGTATCACAGCCCTCACACATATCAAATGAGATCTGTGTGGCGCATATGTATTTGGTGCCTTCTTGTACCGATATTTATGTGTTAAAATAAATAAATAAAATAAATGTGAGATGTGGTGGTTTGATAATTCATGTATATTGGCTCATATGTTTGAATATGATGAACTAAACTGAGTTACAACAAAGATGTCCCTGCTAACTTCGTTTTCTGATTAGACATTGAGTTGGCAAGAGTTAAAGGGTAAACAAGTGCTAGCTTTTTGGTCGTTAGTTACTGATCATTATCACTGGTCAGTTAGAAGACCAGTCATCCACAGGTGATACAGACAGACACAACGACTATCTGCTCTTATTATAAACAATCCGATTAAATGAGGAAAATAAAGGGAAAAAGTCTTGAAGATATAACAGTTTTAGCTGGCTACATATTTATATTAACTATCTAATGCACTGAAGTGCTTTTACAAAATGTATACAACCTATCGTAAAGATAATTACTGTTGAATTCAAGTGAAGATATTACGGTGGTTGCCATAATTTTCTTCTCGTAAGCCCATTAGATAAACGAAAGATGAGTGAGTTTGGGTTCATGTATCGAATATACTATGTTGTGGGAAAAGATGTCGAAAAGGGCAAAGCAGATTTACGGCAGATGATGGTTCAAAGAAATTTCGAGCATTATCAAGTTAAATGATCATTATATTGGAATTTATTGCAATATAATGAATTGATACTGCGAATTACTAACGGTAGCCAACAAATAAAGCAACTGTTATTACCATCAGTAAACTGACAAAAACCCAGCTTACGAAGACACTTATTGAGTTCAAAATTTATATCAACAGTCGTTGTTTATATAACCGATTCACTACTCTATTCTAGTTATGGACACGATAGCTTAATCATCACAAGTGGTCACTCGCTAATATGGAACAACTGATTCAAATAATTTCAATGTAATATCTGAAGTAAATGCTTACCTGTAAACGCTTTTGAGCCGCTTCAAATTTAACTTTCGCTTCTTCTGACTGTGCTAGAACGGACTTGTACTCAATACCAGCAGCAGCTTCCGCTGCTTTCTGTTTAGAAGACAACTGCTCATCAAGCTCAATACACTGTGACTCCATGGACTTAACACGCTGTTTGGCGGCCCGAAGAGATTCAGATGCTCTTTGAGAAGCTCCCTTAGCAACTGCTTCTGTTTTTTGGCATGCAGACATTGTAGATTCTAATTCTTCAAGTGCTGTCCCTTGATGCTTTAGATAAGCGCTTTAAGAAGAAAACCGTACAGCCTACCTCATCTCTTTGTTTGCAAAGTTCAGCAATACGACTTTCTATAATTTCCTTTGACTTTCGAAGCTAAAAGACAAACGGGATAAATAAAATCACTACGGTGAAATTACTTCTTCCATATTCCTTTTTTGCTCATTCAAAGAACGTTCAAGTGCAATTAAATCTCCTCTTGTTCGTTTTTTAGCTTCCTAAAAGCCAGGTATATATTAGCCGATAACCTTGATAGTCCACTAACCTCTAAACAAGTATAGTCATGAGCGACAATAAACTTCTCCAGATGATTAATTTCACGTACAACTTTCTGATACTCTAAATAACTGCTCCGTTCTTCACGTAATTTTTTGATAGTAGGGTTAATATCTTCAGTAAGAATCTAAAAAAACGACATAGTAATAAGTAAAAAATCTCACTCTATCTATTTCTCTTAATTTGCTATCTTTCTTTTCAATAGTTCTAAGTGCTGCTTCCTTTTTGTTTTCATATAGCTTGGTGCTTGCTGCTTCTTCTAATAATGATAGGATCTAAAGTATATATTTAAATACACTATAACACTTATTTGACTTACCTCAGGTGGTTTCATATTTAATATTTTCGTAATCCTACCTTGCATAATTAGAAAGTGAGGATTATTAACATTAAGTTGAACTGAGTGAAATAAATCATGAACCCTTGTGGTGGTTGCGTTTGTTCCGTTAATCAGATATTTATTTCTGCCTCCAACGACAATCTGCTTTGTGATTGTAAGCTCATCAAACTGCTCATAACCATATGGGGATTGTGACTTATCCATATTGTCAAATACTGCGCTTACGGTAGCCTTGTTTATTCCTGCTTGACCACATTTGTAAACCAATTCATGTAGGTTTGCTGCCCTCACCTATAGTCGACTTGTCAAGAAAGCCAATCAACTTACATGCGAAAGATTTGTTATTCCAAGTAAGAAGCATATAGCATCTAATATATTTGACTTTCCGGAGCCATTTAGACCAGTAATCGCATTGAACTGTGGATCAAATCCACCAATTTCCGTTCTCTGACAATAGGATTTGAAACCATCAATGACCAACGACTTTATATACATTATGAAACGCCAAACACCTGGACATCCAGATAGTACGCAATCTAAGTACATGACAAACAAATAAATGCTTAGGACAAGGAATCTGCAACATAGAGATAGGCACAAATTTATGTTTATAAACTTTACACCAATACAAGAAAAAACAACAACATGGAAATTATAGTGGTAGTATTTGAAACTTAAAATTTAATATTGACTTCTAAGTCGAGTTTCGACATGATGATAGCATTTGTTACCAACAGTCACCAGACTTATTCTATCCGTCTGATTACCACAAGAACTAAGAGTGCTATATATTTTCCTGAACTTGATACGTGGAGTGACTGTTTATTATAAGACCACTGTATCTAATTACAAGGCTACGGACCTTTAGCCACTCAGAAAATGAAATTTAAACCAACGACAAGGTTCAATGAAATAACCTTGAATTGAATGGTTCAAATGGTTGTGGACGGAATAGAAGAAGCTTTCTCTTTACAGGCCTCCGTGTCTAGTAGCAGGGGATCACCAATACCTCCAGGCAAGAACCTAGGTGTATTAACGATAAAAGAGAAAAAACAATGAATTGGTAAATCATAGTAAGATACTATCCTTAGTCCTTTAGAATAGATCAAGTCGCCTCTTAAAGGACTCCTGAGAAGTTGCTCGGACTAACTCAGCTGACAACGAATTCCAGCATTTGACAACTCTTAAGGAGTAGTTGTGCCTGCAGTCCGTTCTACTATGTTGTATCTCTAATTTCTGGGTGTTACCCCTTAGGTTAGTGTTGGGACTAAGCTTAAGTAGGTGTTTAAGAGGATGTCCAAGTGTGTTAAGGATACTATAAGCCATTAGAAGGTCACCTCTAAGACGCCTATACTCTAATGGGTAAAGGTCGAGTGATTGGAGGCGCTCATCGTAAGGTTTAAATTTGAGTCCCCGAACTGATTTCGTGGCTCGCCGTTGGGTACGCTCCAGATTGTCCTTATCCTTTTGGAGTGTAGGAGGGAATACTATGTTTCCGTACTCTAAATGGAGATGAATGAAACTATTGAAGATTATGTGGAAAGTTCTCCCGTCAAACTGACCAAAAATGCTCTTTAATGTTACCAGTGCCAGGTTGGCTTGAAAGGCATTTCTGTCACAGTTGGCGTAAGACTTTAAGTCGTAGGGCACCAGAACTCCTAAATCTTTTTCGACTCGTGATACTACTAGAGAGGAGTTCCCTAAGTTGTAACTGTAATCTGCGACGTGTCGCAGATGGACTACTTTACATTTTGAAGTGTTAAAGGTAAGTCTGTTATCGTCTGCCCAACTTTGAAGTCGAGTCAGATACTCCTGAAGTGCCTGTATGTCCTCTTGGTTGCGTATCTCTCTCCAAAGTTTCACGTCATCGGCAAAAAGTAATATGTCTGACGTGACCTGTTGAGGAAGATCATTTATATAAATCAGGAAGAGGAAATGTCCTAGTACTGTGCGCTGAGGGACCCCACTAGGACATTCCATAGCCTTTGAGAAATTAAAGTTTACCCTGACCTTAAAATGTTGATTTGTCAGATATGAACTGAGCCAGTCAATTAAAGGAGGTTTGATACCCAATTTTTTGAGCTTGCTAATAAGACAGATGTGCTTAACCCTATCAAAAGCTTTAGAGAAATCAAGGTAAATGATGTCCACCTTCCCCCTGCGATCAACGATGCTTGTCAATCTGTCCATCGCGGTCAGCAGGTTCGTCATACAGGAGTAACCCTTCCTGAAACCATGCTGTCGGGGTGAGAAGAAATTTAAGGACAGCAGACAGTCGTGTATACCATCGTATACCAGGGACTCCATGATCTTTGAAGGTATAGAGAGAAGAGCCCACCGGTCGATAACTTGAAGGTTCGCTGCGTCGACCTCCTTTGAAGATTGGTGCGATATGAGACAGCTTCCAAATATCCGGTAGTTTGCCTCAACTTAGCGGTGTTGCCAGGATTGAAGCTGCTTCCCTCAGTATAGCAGAGTGGACCATGTCCGGACCAGGAGAAGTGTCTGTTCTTAGGTGTTGTAGTTTACGAAACACCAAGTCAGCGCTCAGTTTCACTACGGAAAGTCCTGTGCAACTGCAGATAGAGCCGTCATCCGTATAGTTGATGTGGGACGGTTGAAATGTCCGGGAGTATTGCTCAGCCAGGAGGTTAGCGGCGTCACCGCCATTATCGGTCGGGCCGTTAGGACCTAGTAGTTGAGAAACTCCAGTTTTGGCTTGACGAAGAAAGGCTGCGCAACGGAATAAGCTTTTCGGATTGGAAATAAATTTATCCATAAGCTTTAACTGGTAATGGAGCCTGTCTTCTCTTATAGCCTTCCTACATATATTCCTTATATGTTTGAATTGCCTGTACTCGCCATTGTTGTTGGTTCGTTTGTATTCTGCCCAACAGTGCCTTTTACGGCTTAGCAAACTAAGAGTGCGGTTTTTGATGATTGTAGGTTTCATGTGGCTTTTGGGGACCGTTTGAGGAACTGACTGCTTTGTAGCACATAAGAGCGTGTGTAATAGGAAGTTCCAATGAGCATCCACATCAAGTTGAGAGTGAACATCCCAAAGCACCTGTCGTAGATAGTCCTGTAAAGATGACGCATTCAACCGTTTGAAATTCCAGCGCCTGTTGTTGTTGGGATATCTTAGCTCAGTTTTGCTGACGAAACTGAAGGCTATAACGGCGTGATCGCTTTTCCCCAGGGGAGCCAGGATTGAGAGGTTGTCGACTAGAAATCCTTCATTTGTAAAAACACAGTCTAAGCGCGACGGTGTCTGACTGTTCCTCCAACGAGTAGCCAACTTCACATTTTCGTGTAGTCCCAAATTCTCAATGAGGTTGAAGAACCGAGCTTCGATTGAATTTTCACCTCCAGTATACGTATGTTCCGCGAAGTTGACTCTAGGGAGATTGAAGTCCCCTAGAATCAGGATATGAGTGAAACCGAGATGCGTAGAGCGGGATAGTCCTTCCAGCATGCGACTGTCGTACTCGATGTTGGCAGTGGGCTTCCTATATATGTCTCCGACTAGGCACCTCGAAGTAGTGGACAATCTCACAGAAGACCATATAGATTCCTCAAGATTGTCAAACTCATGGTTGTGAACTTGGTGTACCTCCAAGCCAGATCTTATGTATAGGGCTACTCCACCCCCAATTCCTGTTTTTCTGTCGTTGCAAAACAGAGACATCCCAGGTATTGCTAGCTCCTGGACCGAGTAATGAGGAGATATCCAATGTTCAGATATTTCTATCAGAAGAACCTTATTAGCGTTGCTAAGTTCACTTAGTTCATCCATTTTATTTGGTAGACTCACGGCGTTCATGTATAAGCAGTTAATGCTTTCAATTTGAAACGCGTGAGCTTCTTCCTGTTTGTCTGTGAGAGCCTTACGTGGGTGGACAGGTAACTCACCTATACAAGTTTTGTCGAATTGGTAGGCTTTGTCCTTTACATGTTTTTTTATCTTGAAGACAGTCCACAAGTGGAATAGTCAGCTCCAGCTTGCCTTTGTGCTTGATCCTGGCGTCGTATGATCTGTCCGTGTGCATGTGGATCCCAGTTGGGAACCGACGTCTGTTGACACGAAATGCTTCCAGAGCTGCAGCCGCCATATGGGAGGATGGAAAAGTTATCCTCATTAGTCGGGGTCTAGGATCCCCGTCCTTCTTGGCTAGTCTCATCACATGCTGAGTCAGTATGTTTTTAAGCCTCAAGGACTGTTTGATGAATTTCCATTCCCGAATATCAGAGTTTGCTTGAGCAGGGTCCATGTTTTCCGGTACACCTTGCACGATGATATTTCTTCCGCGGAAAAATATCTCTCGAGAATCTTTAGGGACGTTCCGGATGAGATTGAGCTCAGAGTACGGTATGTCGGGCAGTATTCTGACGTTCCCATCGGATTTCAGTAGATGACTAGCTAGCAGGACGTCCTCTACTTCGGTAGCATTCCTGAGTGTTACACGAAGTAGTCTCGGGTGATTTTTATGTTTAGATTCCTTTCCTCGAGTGAGCCGTGTGACAGTCAAAGGCTCTATTCTAGGAAGTTCGAGCTTTTTGTTCAGTTCACCCCAGAGCATCCTGTCGTTTTTGTCCTGCAAACTGAGAGGAAGGTCAGGATTGTCTATGAGGCTCATGATTATGAGAGAGTCGTCACTGACCATTGTTGTTTTCCCAGATTTTCCGGTGAGCTCAGGTTTAGTACGTTGTTGTTTGGAGGTCAAAGCAGGTTTTTGAGTCGTAGGCTTTTCGATAACCGGGCGGACGTTTTTGGGGGTAGACTGAGCCATCGAAGCACCAGTTGATTTCCGTACAACACTTGGGATGTCAACCTTAGACGGTGGCACCTGGTCCTTACTAGCTCTGTTGGAGCGGGTACAGTCACCTACAGGGTTTTTAGGAGCCACTGTTGCGTTTAAGGACCATGAACTGGAAGATTCAAGTTTAGTGAGGGAGTCAATTACCGTCGACGTAATGATGGTGCTGAGTTTCAGCATTTCATCATTAGTGCTAATGCGTGTTCCATCGATGGTAGACTTATTGACATCCCTATTTTTATTTTCGTTGCGCACCCTTGTTTGTCTACCTACTTTATGGCTATCTGTTTCCAAGTTTACTGACAATTTGTTCCGCGGACCTGTCAGCAGAACAATGATGTTGCTCAGCAGTACTACAGCGTCCGTGTTGCACGTAACACACATCCACTTACGGTCCGATTTGCTGAGTCACTTGTAAGCAGTTGCTGTAAGATCTGTGCACATTTCGTGGAACCAACCTTTGCAGTTGTCGCACTGCATGCCAGATGTAACAGCGAACCGGCATCCAGGTCGTTTGCATGAATTTTCCATGGCTGTATTGACGTAAACTGTGTTAGAGATAGTATCAAAGCTTAAGACCGTTAAAAATACACAAAAAACCACACTAAAACGGGAAAAATGTATAAAAACGGATGAGATAAAATGAACTAGCCTTTACGTGAAAAACTGAAAAAAAAACCCGAATAGTTAGCTGGGGCGAAACCACAGTTAACTATTAAATTGAGTGAAACTCAAAAAAAAGTAATCTACCGAACTTATAGCTCAGAATAGATTGTTTAGATCAGCAATGATACTTTTGTTGCGTAATAACACAGCAAAAGTTTGAGAAATGCAAACCACGTTAGGACTAAACTTCCAGTTTAAAATTGCGCGAATGGAAAAATCTTTCGCTTAACGAGCTTCGTGTCTATTAGCAGTGGATCACTGATACCTTCAGGCAAGAACCTAGGTATATTAACGATAAAAGAGCAAAACGAAACAGGCAACTCATAACAAGATGTTATCCTTAGTCCTTAACAACAGGTCAAGTTTCCTCTTAAAGGACCCAGGGAAGTCGCTTGGACTAATTCCATCGGCAGTGAATTCCAGCACTTGACAACTCTTAAGGAGCAGAAGTTGTGTCTACAGTCCGTTCTACTATGTCGTGTCTCCAATTTCTGGAGCTAAACTTAACTAGGTGTTTAATGAGATGTCCAGAAGTGTTAAGGGTACCGCAAGCCATTAGAAGGTCACCTCTAAGATGCCTAGTGATTGGCTTGAATTTGAGCCCCCGAATCGATTTCGTGGCTCGCCGTTGGAGACGCTCCACGCTGTCTTTATCCTTTTGGAGTGAGGGAGGAAATACTATGTTTCCGTACTCTAAATGGAGACGAATGAAACCTTTAGAGATTATGTGGAAATTTCTTTCGTCAAACTTGTCAAAAATGCGCTTCAATGTTGCAAGGTTTGCTCGAAAGGCATTTTTGTCACAATTAACGTAACACTTCAAATCATAGAGTGCTAGAATTTCTAAATCATTTTCAACTTTTGATACTTCTAGAGAGGAGTTTTCTAAGTCGAAACTGTAGTTTGCAATATGCCTCATATAGACTACTTTGCACTTCGAAGTATTGTCGCCTGCCCAATTTTGAAGTCGAGTCAGATCCTCCTTAAGTGCCAGTATACCCTTTTGGTTGTGTATCTCTCTCCGGAGTTTCACATCATCAGCAAAAAGTAATATGTCGGATGACACCTGTTGTGAAGGATTGTTTATATAAATCAAGAAAAGAAGGGGTCCTAGTGCTGAACCCTGGGGGACCCCACCAGGACATTCCATAGCCTGAGAGAAAGTTAAGTTAACCCTGACCTTAAAGTATTAATTTTTTATATATGGGCCGGTCAATTAGAGTTGATTTAATGCGCAATCGTTTGAACTTATTGATAAGACATATATGGTTGACCATACCAAAAGTCAAGGTAAATGACGTCAACTTTCCCTTTGCGATCAAGGATCGTTGTCCATCTTTCTACCGCAGTCAGCAAGTCGGTTATACAAGAATGACTTCCTGAAACCATAATGTTCGAATAAGAAGAAGTTTAACGGCAATAAATAGTCGTGTTTACTGTCGCATATCAGGGACTCCATAATTTTTGGTGTCAGCAAGTCGTTAAACATAATAATGATTTGCTTTTTTCACCAGACAGGAACAAACAAAAAAATTCAGAATCTCATCACTAAGTTTTCACAAGAAACGCTTAATAAAACTGACGTCAAAATTTAACTTGAAAACCATTATGCCCGAACGGATCAAATAGTAACTTCGACAAAAATGACGTCGAAGGATGTGTCGTCCTTATTGATTAACATTAATCTACTTGAAGCTTTAGACTTTATTTTGAGTGAACTAACAGATAGATGCATAGGAACCTTCATTCAAGTAATCACAATAAACAGTTAATTCTTTGGTGTACGATGAATGCCCACTTCCGAGTCCATAATGAATACTATAGACAGATGGTTGGTGCAGCCATGGATTCACCATCGGGGCCTCTATTGACAGACAATTTTTTTGCAAAACTAGAAAGTGGACCATTTGAGGACACAATCAGTCATCTAGCAGCTTACTGTCGCTATATAGATGATGCTTTGATAAAATTTAAAAAGAATATGAAAAAGATAATCTACCCAATATATCTAATAACATTAATCCATCGATCACCTCTACATTAGATGATGAATAGGATAATAACATATCGTTTTTAGATGCCCAACAAACTAGAAGAGTAGAAGGAACATTAAAAATAGGGATACATAAAAACCCTACATTTGAACAATATACTCAGTTCAATAGTGTTATACCAGTTATGACTTCTTTGAGGATTTAAAAGCTACTCATTATACTCTATCAAATTATTCACATGGTTTACTCGCTTGTGTTTATCACATTGCTGAAGCCGTCGGAGCCTAAATTTACAAACCAAGTCTTTGCATCTAAAAATGGTTTGTACAACCACTCATGCTATCTTGACCATCAGTATGGAAGTGAATTTGCAGCTGAACTTAGATGAAAGCCTTTCCTCTAAAAATATTCTAATTATTGGCCAATTTCTTCAACTCTTGTATTTTACATATTCTAAACATTTGTCCCTTGATTTTTACACGACCACAATAATATCGACCTTTCATCAAAATATTTTGTTGGTTCCTTGTTTTACATATTACGCGACATAGCAACTGTTTGATTTTTCGAGTATTCACTTTGATTATTATGATTCTTTTTCTTTCAATTACTCAATATTATTTTATAAATATTTCGTAACGTAACTACCCAATGAGCATCATTTCATTAGTGTATAACATACATATATATTAGTGCAAATACATGATAAAAACTATCTGAACAGAAACTTCTTCGCTTGATCTGTTCTATTTTAACTAAATCTCAAAATGGGAATTTTTATTTCTTAGACTGTAATCAGTTACCAAAGGAAGAGAAAGACTCAGTTCTCGCTTTAGTCTTTAAATAGAAATTTAAAAAAACCTGAGCTGCCACAAGCCCCTAGTGCTATATTTTGGGACCCCCATAGTTATTAGAAAGTTTGGTGAACGACCAAATAAAGGGGGCTACAAACGTCTACAAACTGTTGTTTAAAGGAGTGTTTGGATAAGACAGAGCCCGCTCATGAAGTGTGAGGCATGACCAAGAAATATGTAAAGGGTGATAACATTGTGGCACATTTCCTGTCATTCATCGGAAAAGAACCATGTAGCCCATTCAAAAGCTTTGGCACATCCATAAAAGCCTACCTCACTTCCTTATGCAACTCTTAAGGAGCTATTATCATGTAAAGTACACCAATTTTGAATGTCATGAAAGAGCGAAATTTCATAAGATGATTCGTCAGAATGACCAAGAGGTTGGAGAATTCATCCTTGAATTACAGAAATAAACTGCCAAATGTAATTTTGGTAACCTACTCCATGTGCAACGGAGAGATCTGTTGACTGCAGGAATAAACATACCGGGTCTGGAAAAAGAGCTGTTAAGAATGTAGTATTGTTCATTTCATGATGTTAGAACCGCTCGTATTAATTACGATATTCAGTCGATTAAAATTTCTAATACTTTGCTTAGTCGTCATGATAAAACACAATCTCAGGGTCAATCGAATCTGCGTTTGTTTAATAATGATTTTTATTCTCGTGTAAATATGAAAGGTGTTTCAACAAGGAATTACGAAGCGAATCACAAAGGTGAGACCAGGTTTAGCAAATGTTTATCATGTGGAAAACTTCATTCTCGTAATTCATGTGCATTTCGTAATGCTAAATGTTTTAGATGTGGTAAGATAGGACACATTCAAACAGTATGCAAAGCTACTGTTCATTTTGCCTCAAGTAGTAATAAATCTTGTAATTTAGATCCCAATAATTCAGCTGTTCCTAATGATCATTTATCTTTGTCTACTGTTTTGAAAGGTAATGCTCATATTCAAAAGCGATTATATACATCTCATGGTTCATGTCATGACTTTATTGTGGACACAGGCAGTATAGAACTTCAAATCTTTAGATCATAACGTTGTGGTACGACCCACTGAGGTATCAATATTGGGGATTACTGGACACAGACTGCCTATACGAGGATGTTGTGAGTTGCTAATAAGAAGTGATAATTCTTCATACATACCTTGTGAATTTTTAGTTAGCGAAACAGGACTGTCAATACTGGGCTTAAGGAATTTGAAAAGGCTTAAAGTGGAGCTGTCTTTCCTAGTTTATAAAGAAAATAATGGTGCTTTACTTAAAGATTTGATAGCCACGTGTGCTAAGTGCAGTGGAGGTATGAAAATTCAGCCTATAAAACTTCAAGTACAGGGTGATCCAGTCTTTCTTAAAAGACGAATAATTCCTTATGGTCTTCGAGATGCAGTACATAAAACATTAAACGGTTTGTGTGCAAAAGGCATGATTGAACCGGTTCAGTCTTCAGCATGGGGTACTCCTATTGTTACGCCACTGAAATCGGACGGCAAGACTCCTAGAATATGTGGTGACTATAGATTAACATTGAACTCCCATTTGTTGAAGCAAACATGCACGACGGTAGAGGCTGAAGATATTCTAAATCGACTTCATGGTTCTAAAGTTTTATCGAAATTTGACCTAAAAGATGCTTATCTTCAAATCCCTTTAGATCAATCTTCGTCTATTTTGACGACAATTAACACTTTTTGTTCTGTTTAAATACAATTTCCTTCCGTCTGGTCTAAGTTGTTCTCCAACCCTATTTCAGGAAGTTATGAATAAAGTAGTCAGTGATCCTGAAGGTGTTGAAGTTTATCACGATGATCTCATTGGTCATGGATCTGATGATGTAGTTCATGACCAGAGACTTACTTATTTATTGCGTCGTTTAATTGAGAAGAATATTACAGTGAATTCAAATAAGTGTTCATTTAGTGTATCTAATTTCGAATGTCTTGGATACCTAGTTGATGGTAATGGTTTTAGACCAGATATGAAACGACTAGCTCTACTGACAAATGCACTGTTTCCAAGAAATCTTACAGAACTACGTTCATTAGTGGATGCTTTTCAATATTATTCCCGTTTTATTTCTAATCTTTCTTGCCGTGCCAATTGTTCATTTAATATTTTGACATCTAATTCATCCAAATGGGGTGAGAAACAAGAGTCATGCTCACGAAGTCTACTAAAGTTTCTTCAAACTGGTGCTGTTCTTCGAACTCACTCCCCTAGTATACATTCTATGCTTATTACTGATGCATCACCTGTAAGTATTGACACAGGTTGGGAGCAGGAAGGTAGACCAGTTATTTGTGTTTCACGCAAAGTTACTGAACAAAATCACTCATAAACTCAGCGAGAAGCATCAGCTGTATTTTAGGCTGTTAAAAGAATTCATAAATATTTATTCGGAAGGAAATTCTCTATTGTTACTGATCATGAAGCTTTAAAGTTTATTTATCATTCTGAAAAATCTTTAGCACGTTCCTCAGCTGCTATGATTCAACGATCGAGTAATGCTTTGAGAGCTTACAATTATATGGTTCAGCACAAGAGTGCCAAATAAATTCAACGCGTTGACCACATTTCTCGACAGTCATTACAAGATATACCTGTTAATACCTCAGACTGTTTGTCAGTGCAACCTTTACCAGTGAGACGTTCAGATCTCAATACAGAAACTTGTAGATATTTTGCATGCATAATTAATGCTATACGGAAAGGTTGGAATGCTAATTTGAAACGTAGATTTCATATCTACTTTTCAAAGCAGGATGAGCTAGCCACTACTCCTGATGGTATTTCGCGTTTATTCCTCCTCCATTGTGTAAATCTGTCCTTGAAGATCTTCATAGTGGACATTTAGGTGTTGAGAAAATGAAGTCATTGGATGGCTCACATGTTGGTGGCCAGAGATAAATGCAGATATATGTCGTACAACAAACAATTGTGAAGAATGTTATAAGTTAAAAAATCAGCTTTCGAAGTGAACTCCATGGCCAGTATCGTCTGAGGCTTGGAAGATAATTAATGAAGACTATTGTGGTCCGTTTCTTGGCAAATACTATGCACTTGTAGTCACTGATTCTTTTTCAAAGTGGCCTGAAGTTTTTCTCACAACTTCACCAAATTCTGACTTCACAATTCAAGCATTAAGAAAAGCGTTTAGTCGAGAAGGGGTTCCAACGGTGTTAGTGTCCGATAATGGCTCTCATTTTGCTGCGGATGTAGTTACTACCTGATTGAATAGTATAGGGTGCAAACATTTGTTTACTGCTCCTAGACATCCTTGTTGTAATGGTTAGGCAGACAATTTTGTCTGTACATTGAAAACTGCTCTTGATTCTATTGAACTGGAGAGGGGAGTAGATACCTTCCTACTGCATTATAGAAACGGTAGACATTCTGTGACTAAAGAGACTCCATCAAATCTATCAGAAGTAAGAATTCTTTGTTCGAATATGAGGTATTTGGAGTCTGAAGAAGTTACGTATTATCGTGGAAATGATCTTTGACCAGCCAAGGGGATTGTGCTGAAGAATTTCGGAAAGTCTATGGTGCAAATTCTAGATATTAATGACTTAAGTACACACACACGGCATGTTGATCAAATACAATTCTAGGAACCATGTTAGTCTGTTCCCATTTCGGTTGTTAATTCTAATGCTAATGAGTACATTCTAGACAATACAAAGTCTTTATCCAATACACTGTCGGACAGATGGAAGATGGACCTAAAAAGAAGACGTATAATCGATTACAGACACTAAGACTCCAATTTCAGCTGTGGCGGATATGGTGTTTGTATGAAATAAGGGTTTGTTTATACTTGTTGAATGCTTGATTTGGAATTCCAAGTACAGTACATCCGTTCATGCTTATCTAGTACTTCCTGATCTGATAGTTATTTCTGGGATTCTCAGTTTGTACTATAATTCAAGTACTCTTAATTATCATACACCACAATTACGATACACATTTTGGCTTAGCGAGAACTGAAAGTAGTACACTTTGTTAACTAGTGACCGACAGGTGGGATTCAGCAGCTCCACAATCGATTAATGTTCTTTCTCGTCAATGCACATTACCAACCACCACGATGTCTCTTATTGTACTTTTTTGTAACTTGTGCAGCGAAAAGTTGCAAGCTTTCCGTAAACGCGCATTTATAGGTTGGGCACTTAATAAACATAATGAGGTGTTAAAACAAAATAGAAAACAGATAACTGATTGAAATATTTAGATGGCAGAAGCAGGTAGTTTAGATATTCAAGGAGGGCGTCATTATCACCTCCGTTTCCCCTCTTTATCCTTTAATCCCGTCTTCTTACACACTACCAATTAAGTTATTTATATGTTCTTGAAACAATCACCTCCACTCAGGACTCGAATCATCACTTCATTATTTTCACGACCAACCAACGTCCTACCTGCTAATGTGATAGCTATTACTACCTAAAATCTGTACCGCCCTGGGAAAAACGCACCCACTCAAACTACAAGATATAAAATTCCTCAAATAATTGCCAAATCGACTTGAATTGGCTTAATGGATTGGATAGATCAATACCTATTGGATACAACCAAATACCTGGAACCGTACTGAAACAACGAGAAACGAGTGTAAGGAAATCAATCGATCTGTAGTGTAGCTAGTTGAACTATCTGGTTCTGTTTACAACCCAAAGACTATCTTTACCTTAGGCTTGAGTTATTGCTGATTGTTGTCGGTTACTTCCATTATTAAATGTAAGTGCGTTGTGTGTATTTACCAGGTTGTTGACTTTCCATTATGTTCAGTATTCTCTTTTACAGCCCTCCTAACGCAATCTACTCTGCAGGTTTTCTTGATACAAAGTACCTTCTGACTAGACGTGACCCGCCACACATATTAGCTCATGACTTAGATATTGGATATTGGAATCTCAAGGACGTCGTATTTTGTTTGGAGATGATTCCCGAGGCTATGGCGCTTTGGGCTGCTTCTTTGCATTTAACATGGAATTTTTATACGATGAGACCCCTTTACGCACGTAGGTGAACATTTATTGTTGGTTTCCCATTGCGTTGAATCAGTTATTCAGTTGCATGCATGTAACAACCGTTATTCCAATGTTTCGAGGGCTCGCGATTTACATAAGCAAGTAATTAAAAGTTCAGCAGCAAGCTGCTCGTATACTTTCTCTTCAACAATCCTCTGGGATCTTTGGCGCAATGTTTCACGATTGGTTCCCGACTAAACTTTGCTGCTTCAGTTTTGACTGACCTTAAATTTAAATTCAGACTCAGACTTGTGTAGTAAGGATAGAAGGCATACGGCCCACGTTATTTCTTCTCTAGTATGCTTTTATAAGTGTCCAGTCTTCTCTTGAATGAGTCAGTTGAAGGTGCGGACACAACTGTTTTGGCTAACAGGTTCCAACAATTGATGACTCTGTGAAAACATGTATACCACTGGTATACTCCTCGTTCTTGGCTTTTCCACTCGTCTGCTGTGTCCTCTGAGTTGTCCTAATCTGGTAGGAAAAAAAAGAAGACGTATTAGGTCCAAACTCATCCCTTAGTATTCTGTACATGAAAATCAGATCACCTCTTAGTCTGTGGTAGAACAGAGTAAAGAGGTTTACCTTTTCAAGCTACTCTTTGTATGGTAAACCCTGGGGTTCTGAAATCGCATGAATAGCTGACCTCTGAACGTTTTACAGGATATCCGAGTCATCTTTTGAACGGGTTTGCAGCCTGAAGGTAGTTTTCATGTTTAGTTCTCACTAAGGTTGTGTATACTGTGGTGAACATTGTAGTATCTAACTTGATGAATGTCCGTCTTAAGGCTCATAGTGTTCCATACCCCTTAGCTGCTACCTTGCGGCAGTGGGCCGTGGCCTTAAGATCATGGCTCACTGTCACTCCAAGATACTTGGGAGACTACGGGTACAGACAATTCCCCTATTCTGTACCTATTCACCTTTATATCCCAAAAGTGCATGTAGACACTTGACTGCGTTCATAGGTATCAGCCATTTTTTAGACCAGTTAGTCAAAGAATCTTGGTCTGCTTAAAGTGCGCACGCGTCTAGGTCTCCTGTTTTTTCTCGCCGAATTTTTACATCAGTGTATAGTAGCATTGGGGACTTTACTTGGGAGTTCGTTTTCATACAGCATAAAAAGTAATGGACGTAGGACAAAGTCTTGTAGAACTCCACAAAGTACTGGTTTTTAGGCGGAACACTCGGAAATTATCCATACTTTCTCTCTACGAGAAATCGTTAAGCCGCTTTAGGAGAGGTCCGGCAATGCCTAGATTTTCAGCTTCAAGAGTAGTGTTATTTTTTGCACTTTATCAAATGCTTTGCTGAAGTTTATGTAGATAACATCCACTAATTTTGCATTGTCTAGATCCTCTATCCAGTTCTCTCTTGCTATAAAGAGATTTGATGCGCAAGATAAACGTTTCCTGAAACCATATTGTTCGCTGTTTAACATGTTGCTGGTTTCTACGAATGTCATGATCGTTCTTCCCAGTATTTTAACTACGACAGGTCTTTAGTTTAATGGGAGTTGTTTTGATCCTGTTTTGTGTATTGGAGTGTCAATTGCATCCTTCTAGTTCGTAGGTAACTCACCACAGTCAAGTGACATATTGAATATTGTAGTCAATGGGACAGCAATACATTGTGCAATTTGTCTCAAGATTTTAGTGTAGTTCATCCAGTTCTATTGACTTGTTCGTATCTTATGTACTAAGAGCCTTAAGTACATCATTTCGACCGAAGTCCAAAGTGAGCAGACGATTTTTTCACTTTGTATTTAGGTCTGGTTATTCGTCTAGTAGACTTCTGAGTGAAAACTGTCCTGAAATGGCTTGTCATAGCCTCTGCTTTTTCCTGATCATCCTCTATCATTTGATACTCAATCCCTTCCGTAATTACGTTTGGAATCCGATGCTGCGTCCTTGTTCTGTAATTTATGTACGAGAATAGTCTTTTAGGCCGCTTGATTACAGATTCGGCCAACTGCTTTTTATATTTTCACTGAGCTTCCCATATTGTACTTACACACTTATTTCGTACCAATCTGTAGCGTTTAGAGATATCTAAATTTTACTTATCAATATGATGGTCAATAATATGATTGTCATGAGCTCATTTTTATTCTGATGTTTTGTGCACTCCAGCCTGTTGACTGAAATCCAGTAATTTATTTATTTATTTTATTTATTTTAACACAAGTATAGGTACAGGGAGGCACCAAATACATATGCGCCACACGAATCGCAATTGATTTGTGTGAGGGCTGTGATACTGCCCGGGTGCCCAAACCGAAGCAGGTGGTTTTCTTAGGGGGCCACAACCCGAGCCTTCGACCTGAACGTCTGACCCACAAGGCAGTGGAGCATCGTGAGGAGATGCAGTCCCATGGTAGCCGGTGACCAACGATTGGTTCATACGCCATTTGTTCCTGCAGGATACTGGAGCCCATGTGCACCATTGGTTTGGGATCCGGTTAAAGCGCCGGACATTCGCTTTTCGTCCTCTCATTTTTGTAAACAACACCCCCGCCTCGAGAAGGCAGTGAGTAGGACTTCCCGGGCAGAGGCTATATACGCATGGCCATGTGAGAGCATTTCGAGAGGGAGAGCGGTCTCTCCCCACTTTTGGCCGTACCAGGGCATTTGGGGGCGAAATCCAGTAAGCATACGTATAAATGTGTTTAAAGACCTCGTTGACGTTCATCTGGCTTGCAACAAGTGCCAATTCGAAAAGACTGACTCAGACTTTTGTTTCCCGTCTTTACTCCAGGTAGCCACACATTCGGGACATTATGTCAACAATCTTCAACATTAAATCGGTTACAACGAACTGCAGTGTTGGCTATTTCGACCAGAAACCGCGATTCTACCTAAACCATGTGTAAACATGCCCCAGTAAATGTAGACCATTTAATAGGCGAAACTAGTCATTGCATAGCAAATGTTAATAGCTTGTAGTCTGAGTTACTTCTATTCATTACATTTATGTTGTACATCTTTAAATTCCGGTATTTCCGAGGATATCTGGTTACCACTGTTTTCATGTTTTACACTTATTCAACGTCATGATAACTTAGTCCTAAGGCTCACTTATGTTTAGATATTGTAAAGAACGTTATATTGTTGCAAAAGTATCCGGAACTAACAACTGTTGCTGCTGCTTTTTTAGAAAAGAGGAACTTCTCAGGGTCTTAGTGAGACTTTAACGTTTTATTGTCTACATCTGTTTCCTAGGAATATTGTGGTCTTATGTGACGTATTTCTCAGGGCCTTCATTATGCCAGGTTTTTACATTTAAATTAATGGGAGAGTTTGTTCAGTGAAATTCTTATCAACGAATTAGTTCTATATATACAATCAATCCATGAGACAGTAATAAAGTATTTGTTGTGGGGTTCGTTTCAATGATGCCAGTCATGTATCTTTTGAGTATTGTGGTAACATGTCTATTTATTATTACTACCATTACGATTTTTTTTAACTCATTATATGTTCATAATTTTGGTACACCATGGTCACCGACTGTTTTTATTTATTTATTTGAACACAAATATTGGTGCAAAGGGGCACCAAATACATATGCGCCATACAATAATAATGAGAATGTGAAAAATGTAAAGTGCGTATAAGAAAAAAGAGAACAACAACGAGCAGAAATTGGTGTACGAGAGTGAAATAACAATAATGGGAGAGGCAGTTCAGTTAGCAAAACTACAACCAGAAAGAATCCCAGTTGGAAATGTTACGTTCACTTTTTATGAAGAAAGTAGAAGAAATTTACAGCAGGATCGCCACTGGCTTTTATTCTAGCAACTGCATTAAGAAGGAATTGATGAATAAAATAATCCAAAGTGAAATCACAGAATATATACAAAGATTATGCAGTTTTTGCTATATCTGTTTAGCTAGGTAAAATAAATGGACGAAAAGACTACTAATTATAATTTTGAATAATATTTGGCGATATTTCCGGGGTCTCATCCAAAAAATCACCATACAACGACGATTACTTATCCATTAAAATTACTTGTGTTACGGTTTCACCACAGGAACTGATCACCTTAAATGTCTTCCAAATGGTCCAAGCTCCAGCAAACAATGATTATCATGTTATTCACTAGGATATGCACCTATTGTACAAAGCCCGAAATACTTATGACTATGAACTGACTATGATTCCACTAGTTTGTGCATTACCACTCATTAAGATTATGGCATTCATATGTTTCGAGCTTTATCATCACCTATCACACCTCCCGTCGATGTTCCACAATGTCTTCAAAGGATACCAAAAGGAGATTTGAGAAAGTAGATAACGCTGCCTAGTTGGATCCTAGGTTCAAATTAATCAAGACAGACATCACAGGATTAAAAGTTTTTTAGAAGTTAAGCAACTGTGTTAGCGTGAAATGATATTAAAACAAGAATGGATCGTCAAAAAATTGATAATCAGGAAAAGTCGCCATAGAACTACCTCTGTTCCATTATCTGATTTACTGTAACACCATCAAATATACAATATACGATGTTAATCACGAGATATTTAGATGTACACGGAATAGACAATATTTGATAGTCTTCAGGTGGATTTTTATCGACAGGCTAATTTTTTGGAACAATTTTGTTATAGAAGCCCATCCAATTGATTTTTGTCTCCTTCATGAAAACTCTTAGAAATGTAGTAAAGGTTTTCTTAAGTTTTTTGATGTTAAAATTCGGTTTAAAAACTTAGATTTATATAAAAAAATTCGTCATTTATCCTAGATCTTTACCGAACAGTTCTTTTGGGAGGTGGTGCTTACATAATTTCTCGCGAAGTATTAAAAGCGTTCCACAAAAGGAAAGTGACTCATCTCAAGGCTATCGATATTTATAAATCTCAATTTCCAGATAGAGTTCCTGTAAAATGTAAGTTTATTTTCTGCCCACACTCATTATTGTACATTTCTATATCATAAACTTTTTATATTGCCTAATTTTGAAGGTTTTTTATTATGTATTTAAACTGCTGCTATCTTCAAGCCAGTAACACATGGGTTAGATATTTCTATGCTTTTAATCTGATTGTTTCATTTATTTCCAGTTGGTATGTATAGGTTACGTTTTCAGAGAATTTATAGATATTCACGCATACAGTAGTAGTTATAACTTAGCGTTCATTAGCAAACGAGCATTACTAAATTCTAACAGATCAAATTTTATAAGTGTCCTACAGGATGTATTGTTTAACCATTCGGGAAAATTAGTTTTAAGCATTCATCTGACGTGTCGTGTCCCAATGTCTTAAACTGATTATACCTAAATTAAACGCTATAAGAAATAGAATTTAGGAAGCGCTTTTTTTGTTCGTTTTTATTTTAACATAGTCAAAAACGAGTAATTTATTCTAAATTTGACCATGAAAACATTTTTAGCCCTCACTAGCTTGTAATAGTAGGCAAATTTTTATCTTTTGCTTGTTGGGGATGTTAATTGTATATTACAGTAGTCTTTTAGCCATGTACATTGCAGTTTGGAAATACGGTCGTTAAAATCCAATCCCTTGAGTTTTCGAAAGTACTAATTTATCGATTGAATGTTGGCAATACTAAACTAATAAACGTTCACAGGAAGACTTTTCAGTCATAAATAATGAATTAGTTTTCTAATGCATTCGATGAGGCATTTATGTTGCTTTGTTTATTATTGGTAATTTAAAATGGTGTAGAATATCAGGATTTTTATAATGGATGTGAACTTACTATTAGTTTGTAATGTCATTATTTAAGCGTCATTTAAAAGAACCCGAATTTCCTTAGACAGATTTAGGATTAATCGTTTTTAAATTATTCGGTCAAATGCTGATTCAGCTGTGAATCTTCATTCTTTGTTTTGGAAAAATTTAATACACTGTTTTTGCAGATTTTTTTATTGGAATTAAGTGTTGTCGACTTGCCTTTGTAAAGGGTTTTAACGTTGCTCAATCGAAAGCAAAATTTTGTAGTTTGTGTTTTTGGTTTTTAATTAAACGTCAAGATAACGTGAAATTATACATTTTTGTAGAGCAACCACAATAGAACGAAACGGCCGTCCAGTGCTTCTAGGTTTTCCATGGTGGTCTAGCTTCAATTGACTCATGATCTCAACCATTGAAATTACTATAATATCCACAAAAATCCTTCTGATATAGTAAGCCTTGTGTTATGTACTCTGGTAACAATTTCGCTAAAGAAGATGAACTTTTTAGAGCTACATTTAGTATTTTATTTCATTCGTGACATAATCATAGTGAACGCATTTGATCAGGCTTGTAAACTTCCATCCTATTAGGGTGTGAGGTACTATATATCCTTATAAAGGCTCAAGGGTATACATTTCATTCATGAACAATTATCTATCGCTACGTATTCGAGATTCCATAATCCTGTTACTGAGATTTCGCACTAATCCGTATCTATAGCTGTTATAATTCTCTCTTACGCTTATAACCCAGCAATTCCTATTGCTTAGTATTCTCGGACACCAATTCACTCGACAAGTCCCCAAACCAGAACACGGTTAAACAGGAAAGAGATTATATTCCAAATAACAAAGTTAGATGGAAGTAAGAGCACAAAAGGAAAAACGTTAGTATATTTATAGTTTTTACATGAGAAGATTTCTAGAGTGTTATCTAAGTATCGACTAGCGCTGATTGGATAGGAATTAGCCAATCAGCATGCACCAAAGCAATCGTGCATTGAACATGCTTTAATCCAGTCTTTGTCCCGCTAACAATAGCTTATAGAGCAAAAGCCATAAAATATTAATTATCTACTCCACGTTTCTTTGTGAAGAATGTACACACCTTCCATGTTCCTCCGTAAATTTGATATTACAATGGACTTCATTTAAAGTTTCGAGTATCTTATTTACGTGTATCACGTCGTTGCACAAAAAAGCACATCTTACACAGAGTACAATTTCATTGATAGCCAGCTGTTATTTATGAAGAATGACGTAACTTTTTTATTTAAACTTGTACAATTAATTTTACTGAGTAACTAGTTTTATTATACCATACAAAACTTGTGAGCTAAATAAGCTTTGATAATTATGAGCTTTTTTATATCATTGACCGCCTTATTTGTACATCTTTGTTTTTACGTATCCCTTACTTCTTTGGTTTTACGATTCCAATACATGTTTGCAATATGACACGTATATTCATTCATACGTCGAAACTGAAAATAGTGTGATAATATACACACAATTTAACTTCTATGTTCAAAATATCCACAAATACGAAAATTAAACTTCATCCCATTGAACAAGCTAGTGGTTATCTGAACATAGTAGGTAAGTGGGTAACGCGATAGCGTTTGAATCGACAGTAATCGATTTGAGCCCCGAAGTAGACATCAACTCTATGGTGCAGGTACATCCAGCAGACGAGTCCCCCAAATGCCCTGGTACAGCCGAGAGTGGGGAGAGTCAGCTCTCCCTCTCAAAATGCTCTCACATGGACACGCGTATATAGCCTCTGTCAGGGAAGTCCTACTCACTGCCTTTTCACGGCGGGGGTGTTGTTTACGAAAATGAGAGGACGAAAAGCGGATTTCCGGCGCTTTAACCGGATCCCAAACCAATGGTGCACATGGGCTCCAGTATCCTGCAGGAACAAACGGCGTATGAACCAATCGTTGGTCACCGGCTACCATGGGACTGCATCTCCTCACGATGCTCCACTGCCTTGTGGGTCAGATCTTCAGGTCGAAGGCTCGGGTTGTGGCCCCCTAAGAAAACCACCTGTTTCGATTTGGGCACCCGGGCAGTATCACAGCCCTCACACATGTCAAATGAGATTCGTGTGGCGCGTATGTATTTGGTACCTCCTTGTACCAATACTTATGTGTTAAAATAAATAATAAATTAATACGACGGAACGCGCGTCTCAAATTCCGCTGCTAGCCACCATCCATCTTTACTTATAATGACTAGTATTATGTTTATTGGCATGATGCAGATTCCCAAATATAGATTTGTGCACTTGGCTTTGAATCAAACCCTACGTGGTGGCTATGGAAATACTCAGGTCACCAAATTGAAATAGATGGAATAGAACACGAATCTACGATATAGTGGTTGAATGTCTACAAGATATATCATAACGTCGCTTACATAAGTCAAGAAAACCTGATGTATGTGATTATTTAATCGAGAAAAAAGTTACCTTCAAAGTATTCAGTTCTTTTGCAAGTTCTTCAGCTTCTAAGCGTAAAGTTTCTTTTAGAGAATTTTTCTCCCTTAAAGCACAAACCGTGGATTCCAGTTGAACTTTAGCTTCTGAAAGTGCCTTTTCAGCTTCCTGTCGTTCTTTTTTACGTTCAGCTACGGCATTTTCTGCTTTCTCATGAGCTAACTTAGCTCTTAAAGACGCTTTAGTAAGACGCTGTTCAGCGTTTTTCAAGGAATCTTCGACTTGTTCTACACAAAAAGAATGGATTTATGTAAGTCAAAAAGTGCACATCTATTAAATTAATTCTTCTAGAAATAAACGCTGCCTAATGGACTTCAACAATAGAATGGAGAAAATTCATAAAAACGAACATGATTCCAGTGATGGTGTCTTTCAAAACAAAGAAGGAGGGAATCACGATAAATCCCATCCAGTATTATACACCCACCAATGATAGCAACAACGACAATAAGGATAAGTTCTATGAGAGGCTGCAATCAATCATAGCGGAGTGCCCAAGAAAGGATCTCACCATCGTGATGGGAGACCTAAACGCCACAGTCGTAATGAACAACACAGGATATGAAGATATCATGAGATGACGTGAACTAGGAGAAAGGAACGAGAATGGTGAGAGATTTGCAAATCTATGGGCAGCACAATATTCCCACACAAACGCATACACAATGCTACGTGGGTCTCACCGGATCACACCACGGAGAACCGAATAGATCATATTTGTATCAATAAAGAATTCAGAAAGACAATGGAACACGTGAGAATCAGGAGAGGAGCTGACTTTGCTTCAGATCACCACCTGGTTGTCGTCAGGATGAAACTGAAGCCAAATAAACACTGGACTGCTGGGGAAGCAGCAGTACAAAGGTTCAATACAGCCTTCCTTCGAGATACTAACAAATTCAACCAATTCAAGATAACTCTCAACAACATGTTCCAAGCGTTACAGGATCTACTGAAAGGATAAACTAGCATGGGGGACAACTGGAAAGGTATTAAAGAAGCACTGACTTCAAAGTGTCAGGAGGTGCTGGGCCGCAACAAGCCTCGTCATAAGGAATGGATCTATATCGAAACCCTGGATTTAAAGAAACTCTTGAACAGGCCAGCTCCACTGAACTCAATGGACATCGAAGCAGCACACAGACATGCCTATAGATGTCACTCCATCAACGATCGAAGAAACCAAGATGGCCATTAGACAAATGAAGAGTGGGAAAGCAGTACGACCTGACAATAAACCAGCCGAAGCTCTGAAGTCTGATATGGAAGTAACTGCAAACATGCTCCATGTTTTATTCGGGAAGATTTGGGAGGAAGGACAAGTGCCACAGACACACTGGAATGTAGGACACCTTCATCAAGTTACCAAAGAAAGGAGATCTGAGCAAATGTGTGAACTACAGACACATCACACTACTGTCAGTACCGGGAATGGCATTCAACGGAGTGATGCTGGACCGGATGAAGGATTCAGTAGACACCCAACTTCGAGATCAACAGACCGGATTCCGTAAGGATCGATCGTGCACAGACCAAATCGCGACACTACGGATCATCGTCGAACAATCAGTTGAGTGGAACTCGTCACTGTATTCCAACTTCATTGACTATAAGAAGACGTTTGACAGTGTAGACAGGAGGACCTTATGGAACCTTCTTTGATATTATGGTGTACCTGAGACGATCGTCAACATCATCCGGAATTCATACGACGGACTACAGTGCAACGTGGTGCATAGAGGACAGCTGACAGACGCATCCCAAGTGAGGACCGGAGTCATACAAGACTGCTTACTCTCCGCCTTTCTCTTTCTTCTGGTGATTGACCGGATTATGAAGACCTCGACATCTTGCAGGAAGTACGGAATACAATGGACAGCTCGAAATCAATTCAAAGATTTTGTCTTCGTAGATGTCGTGGTCCTTCTATCCCGCACACACGAACAAATGTAGATGAATACAACTAGTGTATCAGCAGCCTGTGCATCAATAGGCCTCAACGTACACAAAGGGAAAAGTAAGATTCTTGAACACAACACGGAGAACACTAACCCAATCACAATTGGTGGAGAAACTTTGGAAGAGGTGGAAAGTTTCCCGTATCTGGGTAGCATCATTGATGAACAAGGAAAGTTGGATGCAGACATATAGGCAATGATTGGCAAAGCAAAGGCCGTATTCCTACAGTTGAAGAACACATGGAACTCAAAACAACTGTCAATCAACATCAAAGTGAGAATCTTTAATACAAACATCAAGACAGTTCTATTGTAGAGAACTACTCCAACCATCATCAAAAGGTACAAGTATTTATAAACACTTTTCTACGCAAGATACTGAATGTCCGTTGGCCGGATGCCATCAGCGACAGCCTACTGTGAGAGAACAAACCAGCTCTCAGCTGAAGGGGATATTCGTAGATTACTGGTGTCCGATCCTACGTGTCTGCGAAGCATCGCTCGTGTATTTTCGGAACACTGATTTTGCATAGGGTATTAGGCAAAGATGTGAAATCGACTATAGTAGATCTCTATCAACTGAGGTAGTCGGGACATGTGTTACGTATGCCCAACCACCGCCTACTTCAACGGGTGACGTGTTCTGCTACTGGAAGAAAGCTAAAGGCGTCCAAACCAAGACATGGCATCAGCCCATAAAGTCAGTGGCAATTGGTAATAAGCACAAACTGCCCTGTTGGGACCCGCATGATCATTGTAACCAGTGGTTAGAGACTTTAAATGACAGTTCAAAATCGTTTGCAATGGAGCAGGCACATCCACTCTGTGTTCCTCCGAATGCTTCGTTTCTGAATTCCTCATAATTTTTTGTATTGTTTAATTTTTTTCGAGTCCTGTCTTCGATGTTATTACCTCTACTATTCTGGGATTTGGCCTTACAACATGACTTCATCTCCCTCTGCTAATGGGGTGTAGTTACTTGAACCGATGTACATCCGTACAGGTTCTACGTTGTGACTGACCGATTTCGGAAGGCCGAATACATTAAGACACATTTCTGAGTTGTCTTAGGAGTTCGATAATTTTACGGACAATTTAGAAGCACCGTCATCCTTCAGTGGTGGAATTATTTATTAGCGACAGAGGGCCTTAAGTCATTCAATAAAGAGAACATCGAAATCGTACCCAAGTATGACTGTCTAATTCAGTATTAAATGATGTATTTTTTTTATTTAATTTCTTTAAGTGATCTCACCTGAAGTCAGTTTTCAGCTGACTACAGATATATAATCTTTATCTAACAAGTTACACAGTCAATTATATAACTAATATGTATATTCAATTATTTGTATTTTTCTTTGCATATAGCTTATCAAACATTCGGTGAAATAATCAAACCATGGAAACCACTACGCTGATTGTTTTTTCGACAGTCATAAAATCTTTTAATATCTCATGTACTTAGTTTGAAATTGTGAATAGATTCATTGTTCAAAATATTCTACACTCAGTTCATTTTCCTTTGTCGTTGTTTCGATGGGATAAAGACGTGACTTTGATGACTTCATTTTCTGGAACGTCCTACGGTGAACCTGGTTTGGGTTTTAATAAACCTCGACTGGGCATGCGGTATTCCCTGGCAATACAGAGCACGCATCGATAAATTTGGCCATCTGGCTGGTAATTTTTTGAGCTAGCAAGAAGTTTTCTATTTATCCAAAACCATAGTGCCTCGTCTCTAGCTCCAGATGCAACCATATCTAAATAAGATGCACTTACGGTACCTGATTTAGTTAAGTAGGGATATTAATATACAATTTTCAGAAATCGGTATTAGATGAGTTTATATATATATATATACGTGGAATATCACACTAGATAGATCCTAAAATTCCTAACTCGGTTGTACGCGCTGTATAAACCTATTTACGAATAATACTTAGGTGAGCAGTACAACAGATATGATGAATTATATATGAACGACTACACTGAAATATGATGAAGTTTATTACGATAGCACACAAACTGCAAACAAATATCATAAAGCAGATGAAGAGAGTTAACAGTTAGTGGAAACAATCTTGCCACACACAAACTGAAATGTGCAGTTATTAAAATTCGAAAAGTGCGCAACAGAACTACTTTGCATCTGTAAATAATCTCCTTTTCACTTAACACACCTGAGAACACTGAATACAATAGGACGTAGGATTATGCTTACTGATCAAGTACCGTACCTATACATCAGGTGTCGCAGCTGAATCACTTATTTCCCAGAAAGGAAAACTGATACACCGGAGAAAACAGACACAAAAGTTCAAAATCGAAAATGAGTCAAAAATGCTGATGAGTGCAAATAAATAGCGAACATGTCATGTGTGACATTGATCACCACACAGTGATCAATCAATTGTGAAAACCTACCAACCCTAATTGATAACAAAACCATACATTTCAGCATCCCCAAAGCGGATGGAGTATTTACTTAAAAACAACAAAAAATCCAAGCAGCAATAATCATATACACGATAAAAAAAATCAAACTCAAAAACTAGCGAACCAACAATAGTTACTCAACTCAGACAAACATATACCCCTTATTATAAACTTCGTTCTGACCTACAGATTATTATTGTACGATTTACTGTTCATAGGTTATACTCAGTTTATTAATTACGGTCTCCCAAGTTCACAGCAACCTTTTGGCTTATTTATGTATGAATGTAATTTTCTATTTTATGGTGCTTTGAGGTCTGTTTCGTCGATATATAAACCCAGTATCTCTGAAATAAATGATTCGCATAGTGCAGGCACTTAATGGCATTCTCGACGGGTTAGGCAAGCAAAGGAACAATAGGATGTTTATTTACTAATTTATTTGTACACAAATATTGGTACAGGGGGGCACCAAATATATATGCGCCACACAAAATAATGCGAATTTAAGGAGAAAGAAAGAAAAAAGTAAGGAACGTGGGGAATGATAAAAAAAGAGAACAATAATGGGGGTAACGAAACGGTACAATCAGAAGAAATCTTTCAGTTAAGGAAGAAGCAATCACTTTTTACGAAGAAAGTAAAAGAAGGTTACAACAGGATCGCCACTGGCTTCTATTCTGAGCCATATCTGATAACGTCTCTAGCCACTATGTTACACCATCTCTCGGACCCCAGCCGGGGAGTCGTGAAGGACCAACAGAAGCTAGCCCGTTGCAGCCTTCCTTCATACCACGACACCATGTCATACACTGACCACCTCTCCGCTTTTTCCAACCAGTCCCAGAGTCGGCAAATAATGCACGACATGGAATTATCTGGGACAATATTCGTAGAACATGTCCAAGCGATCGAAGTCGATGTCTCAGGATGATAACACCAATTGTATTATCGTCTCTGCGCCCAAATACACGATGCCGAACCTCTGCATTACTAACATGGTGTTGCCACTGGATGTCAGCAATCCTTCGGAGACAGCGATGATCGAACACAGAGAGTCGTCTAACGACCTCAGCTCGGAGAGGCCAGGTTTCACAATCATAGAGCAGAACCGCTCTCACCGACGCGTTGTAGATCCGACCTTTTACAGCCAGACTGACATCACGAAGGCGCCAAAGATGACCCAGATTGGCATAAACCGCTCTGGCTTTCACTATACGTGCATTGATCTCATCACTCACGCCACCACCAGCACTTATGCAGCTACCTAGATACACGAACTTCTCGACTACTTCTATCTGCTCACCATCCAGAGTGAGTACATGATTAGAATCCTGCCAGTCTTGTAGAAGTACTTTGCACTTCGAAGGTGCGAGGCACATACCATACCTACGGACATTGATTGCCAACTGATTAAGTGCGGAGTGCATGGCTTGGGCATTCTCGCACAGTAAGACAATATCATCCCCATACTCAAGGTCGAGAAGTCTTTCTCCAGGTAACAGATCCCCACCGCCACTACTTACATCTATTAAAGCTGTTTCCAGAATGTCATCGATGGCATAGTTGAAGAGGAATGGTGAGATTGGGCAACCCTGCCTAACTCCACTGCCTGAATGGAATAATGGAGAGAGGTGGTTGTATGCCCTCACTCTGCCTGCGGTGTTTGTATATAGGGCTTTTAGGATGTTAATAAACGTCTCAGGCACACCCTTCTTCACTAGACAATCCCAGAGAACAGTCCTATCCAACGAATCGAAGGCGGCCCTAATGTCAAGAAACACTGAGATTGTTGGCCTTTGGTAAGTATGACGGTGTTCTAACATTTGGCGGAGGGTGAAGATATGATCAATACATCCTCGACCAGAACGAAACCCAGCCTGCTCCTCGCGAGTCAATCTTTCTCGGGTTTTGAACAACCTACGAAGTATGACGGAAGCCAATAGCTTGGACGCAATCGGAAGTAGACTTATCCCCCGATAGTTGTTACAGGAACGACGTGAACCCTTTTTAAAGATAAGGACAACTATCGACTCATTCCATGACGTTGGTACACTCTCTAGTTCCCAGACCTTTGTAAACAACGTCGTCAGTCCCTTAGTCAGAAAGTCACCACTATCTTTAAAAAGAGCCGGAGGTAAGTCATCTGGGCCCGGTGATTTGTAACGTTTCAAGAGTTGGAGTTCCTTGCGGACTTCCGCCTCACTTGGTGGATCAGTCGTCACCGGCCATGGAGGGCAGGACAGTCTGACCGATGTTGCCGGAGCAGCAGGCCAGTTGAACTGCCCTTCGAAAAATTCTGCCCATCGTCCAAGATGTCGATAGATGTTAGTGATTGGCGTTCCGTCATCCTCGCAGATTGTTTCGCTCACATCATACATTTTGCTGCCAGTGGCTCGGATGGGTTGGAAGAGCTTCGGGTAATTACCAGATGCAGCTGCTGCTTCCAGCTCATTAGCACGCTCCGACCTCCAGGCTTCACGGTCCTTACGCAAACTTTGCCCGATTTCATTACGTAACATCCTTCGTCTGTGGTCAAACTCACGGTCATCCGGAGTAGATCGACGGTCTTAAATGAGTTGTAAGAAACCAGAAGAAACCCAGTGCTTGTGAGCGGGATATTTCGCGAACCCACAACAGTCTTGCGATTGCGAACAAAGCTTAACTATACCTCACAGACCCATCGACAAATAATCAATGTTCACTCAAAAACCGTCGAATGATAAACAACTGTCTGATTACTCACAGTCTCCGTCCTTGCCAAACACAGACAAGTCGTGCAACATCTGTCACTCATTGTACGGTGACCACTTGACCTCTTACTCGCATCACGAATACAGGCTCAGAGAACACCGAATTATTCTCCTTCACAATCCATTCCAACAGTCAAATAAACAATCCACTCATATCAAGTCTATCCACCACCTACTCATCCATCACAACACTCTCTCAATTACAAACACAACTAATCCTCTCTTACCTCTCATCAACACACTCACCACATTTGCACAAATAACACACGTTACAACAACAACAACAACAACAACAACAACAACAAACTATTATACAGAACCATCAACAACTTGTACATTGACCACAATACTGCGAAACTGCCGCCACAACCACCACCACCACTACCAACAACAACGACAACAATTTAAGTGATATATCCGTTCTGTACACCTGACACAGGCATCAGAGTCTGTGCAGGGAAGAGGACGGAAACAACAATGTAGCAAGCTGACACTCTGTATCCTCGTACTCAACTCAGGCACCTGTAGTGTCACACCTGCATCAATCAACACAAATACCAAAACATAACCAATCCAACTACTCAATTATCACAAATACACAAAGTCATCATCATCATCAACACACAAACACACACACACACTCATTCACTCTCACTCTCACTCTCACTCAAAACACCGATTCAGTCATACATCCATCTAAACGAAACGTCGTCATACCTATCTCTAACTAAACACATCATCCTCTCTGAATCACATTACACTCGACTGATCAGTCAATCAGTCAGTCAGTCAGTCAGTCAGTTAGCCTCATTCAATTCAATACAACATCTGGCACTTATGTCCTTCACTCCAAACTCCAAATCGTCATCACCACAGCTGCTTCAAATTAACAACACCAATAACAAAACAGTCACATTCCACTGACAACCCAACACACTCCACACACATCTCAAACAATCATCTACTTCCAAACAACCAGCCTCTCCTATCTAAACACACAATCACTCGTCTCCTGTTACACAAATACAAATTCCTATTCAAACCACACAAAGACAACTTCACAAACAATGTCTGATGTACACCGGAACTATCCTCTACCGAGTTCCAGAATGCAACATCATAGATTCATGTAGGTGTCCCGTCCCCCAACGCATACCTTGCAAATCGGTACAGTGGTCTTTGGACACCAAAAACAAAACACCAACACAAACTGAAATACCATCATCAATACCATTCAATAAACCATACAATATTACACCAATCACTTCAACGTCCGACTACACTCACACACCAGTCAAATATACACTCCAATCCAATCATCACATACAAGCATCATCACCGAAACAACTCCACCGACCCACACACATATCACAAACACACGATGATGTAGCATCAAAACACACACCTCGTATAATGTCTATTCCACAAATAAACACGTCAACAATCGAAGCCAAAACCATCAGCATAAACACACTACATTGTCATTACAGAGTATTCAGTGAAGACAGTCGAGATATTACAAAAACACTACACCGATTCACCTCCCCACAATGCTTAAAACACCAATCATCACAATCATTCCGATCACATTGACTATAACTGGTAGAACTTGCAAGCATCATGTAGAAGAGCTGATCGAACTCCAAACACACAACCCACAAACGCACAAAAGAAAGAAACAGACACAGTGACTTGCCACGATCACAGCGTCTGCCCATCCATCCACAATCTCAGTACGAACGATCAACACCAACACTCATCAGAAAACCACCCACACTACACCATCATTTGCCAAACACAACAAATGTTTCTTTTTACACACACACAACTACACTTTCACACTAACCTCACAGTCCCATCGACAAATAATCAATGTTCACTCAAAAACCGTCGAATGATAAACAACTGTCTGATTACTCACAGTCTCCGTCCTTGCCAAACACAGACAAGTCGTGCAACATCTGTCACTCATTGTACGGTGACCACTTGACCTCTTACTCGCATCACGAATACAGGCTCAGAGAACACCGAATTATTCTCCTTCACAATCCATTCCAACAGTCAAATAAACAATCCACTCATATCAAGTCTATCCACCACCTACTCATCCATCACAACACTCTCTCAATTACAAACACAACTAATCCTCTCTTACCTCTCATCAACACACTCACCACATTTGCACAAATAACACACGTTACAACAACAACAACAACAACAACAACAACAACAAACTATTATACAGAACCATCAACAACTTGTACATTGACCACAATACTGCGAAACTGCCGCCACAACCACCACCACCACTACCAACAACAACGACAACAATTTAAGTGATATATCCGTTCTGTACACCTGACACAGGCATCAGAGTCTGTGCAGGGAAGAGGACGGAAACAACAATGTAGCAAGCTGACACTCTGTATCCTCGTACTCAACTCAGGCACCTGTAGTGTCACACCTGCATCAATCAACACAAATACCAAAACATAACCAATCCAACTACTCAATTATCACAAATACACAAAGTCATCATCATCATCATCAACACACACACACACACACTCATTCACTCTCACTCTCACTCTCACTCAAAACACCGATTCAGTCATACATCCATCTAAACGAAACGTCGTCATACCTATCTCTAACTAAACACATCATCCTCTCTGAATCACATTACACTCGACTGATCAGTCAATCAGTCAGTCAGTCAGTCAGTCAGTTAGCCTCATTCAATTCAATACAACATCTGGCACTTATGTCCTTCACTCCAAACTCCAAATCGTCATCACCACAGCTGCTTCAAATTAACAACACCAATAACAAAACAGTCACATTCCACTGACAACCCAACACACTCCACACACATCTCAAACAATCATCTACTTCCAAACAACCAGCCTCTCCTATCTAAACACACAATCACTCGTCTCCTGTTACACAAATACAAATTCCTATTCAAACCACACAAAGACAACTTCACAAACAATGTCTGATGTACACCGGAACTATCCTCTACCGAGTTCCAGAATGCAACATCATAGATTCATGTAGGTGTCCCGTCCCCCAACGCATACCTTGCAAATCGGTACAGTGGTCTTTGGACACCAAAAACAAAACACCAACACAAACTGAAATACCATCATCAATACCATTCAATAAACCATACAATATTACACCAATCACTTCAACGTCCGACTACACTCACACACCAGTCAAATATACACTCCAATCCAATCATCACATACAAGCATCATCACCGAAACAACTCCACCGACCCACACACATATCACAAACACACGATGATGTAGCATCAAAACACACACCTCGTATAATGTCTATTCCACAAATAAACACGTCAACAATCGAAGCCAAAACCATCAGCATAAACACACTACATTGTCATTACAGAGTATTCAGTGAAGACAGTCGAGATATTACAAAAACACTACACCGATTCACCTCCCCACAATGCTTAAAACACCAATCATCACAATCATTCCGATCACATTGACTATAACTGGTAGAACTTGCAAGCATCATGTAGAAGAGCTGATCGAACTCCAAACACACAACCCACAAACGCACAAAAGAAAGAAACAGACACAGTGACTTGCCACGATCACAGCGTCTGCCCATCCATCCACAATCTCAGTACGAACGATCAACACCAACACTCATCAGAAAACCACCCACACTACACCATCATTTGCCAAACACAACAAATGTTTCTTTTTACACACACACAACTACACTTTCACACTAACCTCACAGTCCCATCGACAAATAATCAATGTTCACTCAAAAACCGTCGAATGATAAACAACTGTCTGATTACTCACAGTCTCCGTCCTTGCCAAACACAGACAAGTCGTGCAACATCTGTCACTCATTGTACGGTGACCACTTGACCTCTTACTCGCATCACGAATACAGGCTCAGAGAACACCGAATTATTCTCCTTCACAATCCATTCCAACAGTCAAATAAACAATCCACTCATATCAAGTCTATCCACCACCTACTCATCCATCACAACACTCTCTCAATTACAAACACAACTAATCCTCTCTTACCTCTCATCAACACACTCACCACATTTGCACAAATAACACACGTTACAACAACAACAACAACAACAACAACAACAACAACAAACTATTATACAGAACCATCAACAACTTGTACATTGACCACAATACTGCGAAACTGCCGCCACAACCACCACCACCACTACCAACAACAACGACAACAATTTAAGTGATATATCCGTTCTGTACACCTGACACAGGCATCAGAGTCTGTGCAGGGAAGAGGACGGAAACAACAATGTAGCAAGCTGACACTCTGTATCCTCGTACTCAACTCAGGCACCTGTAGTGTCACACCTGCATCAATCAACACAAATACCAAAACATAACCAATCCAACTACTCAATTATCACAAATACACAAAGTCATCATCATCATCATCAACACACACACACACACACACTCATTCACTCTCACTCTCACTCTCACTCAAAACACCGATTCAGTCATACATCCATCTAAACGAAACGTCGTCATACCTATCTCTAACTAAACACATCATCCTCTCTGAATCACATTACACTCGACTGATCAGTCAATCAGTCAGTCAGTCAGTCAGTTAGCCTCATTCAATTCAATACAACATCTGGCACTTATGTCCTTCACTCCAAACTCCAAATCGTCATCACCACAGCTGCTTCAAATTAACAACACCAATAACAAAACAGTCACATTCCACTGACAACCCAACACACTCCACACACATCTCAAACAATCATCTACTTCCAAACAACCAGCCTCTCCTATCTAAACACACAATCACTCGTCTCCTGTTACACAAATACAAATTCCTATTCAAACCACACAAAGACAACTTCACAAACAATGTCTGATGTACACCGGAACTATCCTCTACCGAGTTCCAGAATGCAACATCATAGATTCATGTAGGTGTCCCGTCCCCCAACGCATACCTTGCAAATCGGTACAGTGGTCTTTGGACACCAAAAACAAAACACCAACACAAACTGAAATACCATCATCAATACCATTCAATAAACCATACAATATTACACCAATCACTTCAACGTCCGACTACACTCACACACCAGTCAAATATACACTCCAATCCAATCATCACATACAAGCATCATCACCGAAACAACTCCACCGACCCACACACATATCACAAACACACGATGATGTAGCATCAAAACACACACCTCGTATAATGTCTATTCCACAAATAAACACGTCAACAATCGAAGCCAAAACCATCAGCATAAACACACTACATTGTCATTACAGAGTATTCAGTGAAGACAGTCGAGATATTACAAAAACACTACACCGATTCACCTCCCCACAATGCTTAAAACACCAATCATCACAATCATTCCGATCACATTGACTATAACTGGTAGAACTTGCAAGCATCATGTAGAAGAGCTGATCGAACTCCAAACACACAACCCACAAACGCACAAAAGAAAGAAACAGACACAGTGACTTGCCACGATCACAGCGTCTGCCCATCCATCCACAATCTCAGTACGAACGATCAACACCAACACTCATCAGAAAACCACCCACACTACACCATCATTTGCCAAACACAACAAATGTTTCTTTTTACACACACACAACTACACTTTCACACTAACCTCACAGTCCCATCGACAAATAATCAATGTTCACTCAAAAACCGTCGAATGATAAACAACTGTCTGATTACTCACAGTCTCCGTCCTTGCCAAACACAGACAAGTCGTGCAACATCTGTCACTCATTGTACGGTGACCACTTGACCTCTTACTCGCATCACGAATACAGGCTCAGAGAACACCGAATTATTCTCCTTCACAATCCATTCCAACAGTCAAATAAACAATCCACTCATATCAAGTCTATCCACCACCTACTCATCCATCACAACACTCTCTCAATTACAAACACAACTAATCCTCTCTTACCTCTCATCAACACACTCACCACATTTGCACAAATAACACACGTTACAACAACAACAACAACAACAACAACAACAACAAACTATTATACAGAACCATCAACAACTTGTACATTGACCACAATACTGCGAAACTGCCGCCACAACCACCACCACCACTACCAACAACAACGACAACAATTTAAGTGATATATCCGTTCTGTACACCTGACACAGGCATCAGAGTCTGTGCAGGGAAGAGGACGGAAACAACAATGTAGCAAGCTGACACTCTGTATCCTCGTACTCAACTCAGGCACCTGTAGTGTCACACCTGCATCAATCAACACAAATACCAAAACATAACCAATCCAACTACTCAATTATCACAAATACACAAAGTCATCATCATCATCATCAACACACACACACACACACACTCATTCACTCTCACTCTCACTCTCACTCAAAACACCGATTCAGTCATACATCCATCTAAACGAAACGTCGTCATACCTATCTCTAACTAAACACATCATCCTCTCTGAATCACATTACACTCGACTGATCAGTCAATCAGTCAGTCAGTCAGTCAGTCAGTCAGTTAGCCTCATTCAATTCAATACAACATCTGGCACTTATGTCCTTCACTCCAAACTCCAAATCGTCATCACCACAGCTGCTTCAAATTAACAACACCAATAACAAAACAGTCACATTCCACTGACAACCCAACACACTCCACACACATCTCAAACAATCATCTACTTCCAAACAACCAGCCTCTCCTATCTAAACACACAATCACTCGTCTCCTGTTACACAAATACAAATTCCTATTCAAACCACACAAAGACAACTTCACAAACAATGTCTGATGTACACCGGAACTATCCTCTACCGAGTTCCAGAATGCAACATCATAGATTCATGTAGGTGTCCCGTCCCCCAACGCATACCTTGCAAATCGGTACAGTGGTCTTTGGACACCAAAAACAAAACACCAACACAAACTGAAATACCATCATCAATACCATTCAATAAACCATACAATATTACACCAATCACTTCAACGTCCGACTACACTCACACACCAGTCAAATATACACTCCAATCCAATCATCACATACAAGCATCATCACCGAAACAACTCCACCGACCCACACACATATCACAAACACACGATGATGTAGCATCAAAACACACACCTCGTATAATGTCTATTCCACAAATAAACACGTCAACAATCGAAGCCAAAACCATCAGCATAAACACACTACATTGTCATTACAGAGTATTCAGTGAAGACAGTCGAGATATTACAAAAACACTACACCGATTCACCTCCCCACAATGCTTAAAACACCAATCATCACAATCATTCCGATCACATTGACTATAACTGGTAGAACTTGCAAGCATCATGTAGAAGAGCTGATCGAACTCCAAACACACAACCCACAAACGCACAAAAGAAAGAAACAGACACAGTGACTTGCCACGATCACAGCGTCTGCCCATCCATCCACAATCTCAGTACGAACGATCAACACCAACACTCATCAGAAAACCACCCACACTACACCATCATTTGCCAAACACAACAAATGTTTCTTTTTACACACACACAACTACACTTTCACACTAACCTCACAGTCCCATCGACAAATAATCAATGTTCACTCAAAAACCGTCGAATGATAAACAACTGTCTGATTACTCACAGTCTCCGTCCTTGCCAAACACAGACAAGTCGTGCAACATCTGTCACTCATTGTACGGTGACCACTTGACCTCTTACTCGCATCACGAATACAGGCTCAGAGAACACCGAATTATTCTCCTTCACAATCCATTCCAACAGTCAAATAAACAATCCACTCATATCAAGTCTATCCACCACCTACTCATCCATCACAACACTCTCTCAATTACAAACACAACTAATCCTCTCTTACCTCTCATCAACACACTCACCACATTTGCACAAATAACACACGTTACAACAACAACAACAACAACAACAACAACAACAAACTATTATACAGAACCATCAACAACTTGTACATTGACCACAATACTGCGAAACTGCCGCCACAACCACCACCACCACTACCAACAACAACGACAACAATTTAAGTGATATATCCGTTCTGTACACCTGACACAGGCATCAGAGTCTGTGCAGGGAAGAGGACGGAAACAACAATGTAGCAAGCTGACACTCTGTATCCTCGTACTCAACTCAGGCACCTGTAGTGTCACACCTGCATCAATCAACACAAATACCAAAACATAACCAATCCAACTACTCAATTATCACAAATACACAAAGTCATCATCATCATCATCAACACACACACACACACACTCATTCACTCTCACTCTCACTCTCACTCAAAACACCGATTCAGTCATACATCCATCTAAACGAAACGTCGTCATACCTATCTCTAACTAAACACATCATCCTCTCTGAATCACATTACACTCGACTGATCAGTCAATCAGTCAGTCAGTCAGTCAGTTAGCCTCATTCAATTCAATACAACATCTGGCACTTATGTCCTTCACTCCAAACTCCAAATCGTCATCACCACAGCTGCTTCAAATTAACAACACCAATAACAAAACAGTCACATTCCACTGACAACCCAACACACTCCACACACATCTCAAACAATCATCTACTTCCAAACAACCAGCCTCTCCTATCTAAACACACAATCACTCGTCTCCTGTTACACAAATACAAATTCCTATTCAAACCACACAAAGACAACTTCACAAACAATGTCTGATGTACACCGGAACTATCCTCTACCGAGTTCCAGAATGCAACATCATAGATTCATGTAGGTGTCCCGTCCCCCAACGCATACCTTGCAAATCGGTACAGTGGTCTTTGGACACCAAAAACAAAACACCAACACAAACTGAAATACCATCATCAATACCATTCAATAAACCATACAATATTACACCAATCACTTCAACGTCCGACTACACTCACACACCAGTCAAATATACACTCCAATCCAATCATCACATACAAGCATCATCACCGAAACAACTCCACCGACCCACACACATATCACAAACACACGATGATGTAGCATCAAAACACACACCTCGTATAATGTCTATTCCACAAATAAACACGTCAACAATCGAAGCCAAAACCATCAGCATAAACACACTACATTGTCATTACAGAGTATTCAGTGAAGACAGTCGAGATATTACAAAAACACTACACCGATTCACCTCCCCACAATGCTTAAAACACCAATCATCACAATCATTCCGATCACATTGACTATAACTGGTAGAACTTGCAAGCATCATGTAGAAGAGCTGATCGAACTCCAAACACACAACCCACAAACGCACAAAAGAAAGAAACAGACACAGTGACTTGCCACGATCACAGCGTCTGCCCATCCATCCACAATCTCAGTACGAACGATCAACACCAACACTCATCAGAAAACCACCCACACTTCATCTTCATTTGCTAAAGAAAACATGTGTTTGTGTTTCCAGAAACAGATAAGAGGGACATGATTTTCTTTGTGTTGAGAAATTATTGTTCTGATATATACACACCTTGATATTTTTTTCCATTGAAGTTTGATCTGAAAATTTCTTGGGTTTTAAGAAAAATTTTTCCTGTAACTTGCTTTTCTTTAAAGGAACATCTAAATAACAATTTAACACGCAGCACATTGAAGCAATCAGTTTCCTTTAGAAAGAGTATGATGTCCAGAATTTTTAAGACATTAAGGATGAATACCTACCATCAATGTTATTGAGTCTTTGTAAATTGAATTATTCATATCAATAGTGCTCTAATGTTATTGTTTAACATAATTTTTTCACACTTCTGATCATGAGAACCATAAAAGCTTATTTATAAATGTGTATCATGACGTGAAACTAGCTGGTTTGTAGACATGAATATTTACTAACAAACTACCATTTAAAAATAGTCTTCAGAGTTTCAAAAAGTCAATGGAGGACACATTATTAGATCATAATCACGATTTATCAATTAAAAAAGCTAGACTCAGAAGATACTATGAAATTTATTTACATTAAAACATGGGCACACTTAAAGATGTGTTATGTTTAGTTATTTCAAGAATTTAGAATGCGAAACGAGTACGTATATCCTCCAGACGTTTAGCGATATCACTAGGAGTTTTATCCATTTCTTCAGCGATTGATCTTTGTTTACTGCCTTCTAGAGAGTTGAAAATTTCACAGAGATCACCATCAATCACATTCTGAAAATTAGTGTGAAAATTAAAATAGTTATATTTCCTAAATGGGAGTTATATCAACATTAGTGATAAATAAATGTTTACAAATAGTGAAAATAAATCTAGAGTTATTTTCCAAATGAATAATTGAAGCTTTTTTTATTCAAGATAGACTATGTTTACACATAGTGTATGCTAAAAATTATTAGTTCATATATAAGGTACATTTAAATACTGTGTTTGTGCATACTGATGAATGTTTATTTTAAGAAGTACTATTTAGTTTCACGTTTATTATCAAATCTATAAAAATGAACTTAAGTTTGTATGGTAGGATAAACCAAAATGTATAATCATTTTATCCTAATCAAGTTCGATTTCAAAATATTTATTCAGTGATTTCAGTAAAAGCACTTTTAATTAACAAAATAAAACATATCACCAAATGCATTCGCAAAGAATAAAAGTAGACACACAGATTTGTTATAGTTTAAGATATTTAACATACTCTAACTGGATAATGTTGTGAACGATAATGTACGTGTTCCCGACCAACTAATGATAATCCTTCAGCTCTCATATGTAGCTCCAAATGTTGGAAGAAATCATAAGCATCTCGAGAAGCAAATGGAACCAACATTCCGATGCTACCAGATATTGTTGAATAAACAATACCCTCAGAACCTCCAGGGATCAAAGTGGCCTTCTGTAAACAAGTAACAACCTCACCAACGTAAAAATGACATAGCACCTAGAATTGATAAAAATAAATTAAAATACTATTCGGACATACGTCACACTTTTGGCTTGCTCCGCCAAGGAAACCTCTATCCCAAAGCGCGCGATTACCACTAGGATCATCTTCAATATCATCGATAACATTAGGTGGTAAACGCAGAATAGTGACATTTCCAAACTTATCTGAAACTGCTACTGTTGAAGCATCCAGTACTGCTAAATGTATAATCCAACGGGGATTAGTATCATCTGCAAATATAACTAATTGGCTATCGGAGCGTGGTCTATAACGGACCCAATGAACACTTTCTTGAACATCTGTCACAATTATCCGACTGCCTACAGAATAAATACCATTGATTAGGGTAGGAATATGCTAAAAAGACAACCAAAAGGAAGAATACCATTATTTAATTTACAAATATCAGGTTTAAATAAATGAATGAACAGCGTAATACAACTCATATAATGATTCACCATTGATTGAGAAACCCAAACATACATTGATCACAACAATATTTATTGGAATAAAGTAATTTCCTTATGAATGATACCACATAATGCAATATTTGATATAGGTGCTGAAAATTATGAAATGCTTAATTACCCAAACATAAAATAAACAAAAGTAAGTCGAATAGAACTAGCTGACATCATACTACCACTTATGACTTCTTAAAAGAAGGATATTTTTGAAGAAACCAATTCTAGTTGTGCCACGGATGCAAGAGAAGAGGCGATAATTCAGACGACAACTGTGAAACATATACTTGCTTCTAGCCCCCACCCCAGTTACTCTAAAAGAATATTGTTACGAAGATTTATTAGACGAGACGAAAGAAGATTGGTTTCGTATTCCAGCTAATTCATTGACCATTAACTACAGAACTCTCTAAGCTGATAAATTGTCGCTGAATACAAAATCATAGTGAGAAATCAACATAAGGGAAATGCATTGAGAACAGAATGACTGATTGCAACTGGAATTTAATGAACAGAAATGACTAAAATCAGTTGAGTTGACCGAGTGAAAATTACCTTAATTTCACATATCGATTTAAGATTGTTTTCTTTTCTTGTATGTTGTATTTTTGGATATAGGATCCTTAACAATTTGTAGATTAGTCATAAGCAAAGTATAATCTGACATGTGTATCAACTTTAGTTATTACACTACGACGAGATGAATGCCAAAGTAATAGTAATAGTAGCAGTATAAGTATAATAGGAGTGATAAAATAAATAAGCATACAGAAATATAACTTTTCGAGAACAGTGAATTCGCAAAATAAAATGTATAAAATGATCCTTGAACTTGGTATCTAAAACCAAACAATTAGGAATGCATTTTTGCCGCTGATACATATTTTGAGTCATGCCACCCATTTTTAGTCATTGCTTATGTTGGTAACCATATGCAGAATAGTCCCTTAACAGTCAAACTCAAATTTTAACAACTTTTTAACGAAAAGTTTCAATTAAACTAGTACCTACCTACATACAGAAGCAATATTATCAAGCCATATACAAAAAGTTTAAAACTTAAGTTGAAGTCATTGTATTTCAAATAATTTTATAATCTAAAAATATAAAAATTTTGTAACTCAACGACCTTGATACAAGATATAGAAATGTACCTTGTTTTCACATTTTTTCAACAGCTTTTTTTTCCCCAGATCATATATTCGTAAACGATTTCCGACACCCACAAGAAGACGACCTTGAAAAGCACATAGAGCTGCCGGAAAATCATCAACTGGTGTTTCGTGAAGGAATTCAAGACGTTCACCATTGTTCCAAATTCGATATGTTTTTAAACAACCACCAGAACATGAACGTGGATTGAGGATAAGATCTTTGACAAGAGCCACAACAAGGAATTGTTCAGCTGGACTATTTTGTTATTAGATAAGGCAAATAAAATAAATATGTATTGATAATTTATGGAATAAATGTTTAACTATTTGTGAGCAGTGAACTAACAACAGTGTAGCATGTTAAACCATATGCAAACCACCAAGATAATTCAAAGAGATAAGATAAGAACTACATGGACTATCCACGAAAAGCAACAAAAACAAGTAGTCATAAACCTTACTGATTATTAAATTTGACAAAAGTTAAGGCATGAGCAGCTTCATTTTGTGGGAATCGTATTATCTGACATGTGCTTCCATCCAATGGTTTAAAACATCGCAGTAAACTTGCCCACATACCCGGCCCAGCCTTTGGAGCGCCAAATATTGCCTCAGGAAGATTTTCCGAAAGAAAAGCAGCAGCGGACTCTTTCGCTAGAACCATATCCTCAGAAGTTCCACCAAGAGCAGAGGCTATCATTTTCTTCGAAAAACAAAGGAAGATAAGTGACTTGAAAAGAATATCTTTAACATTTCTAAAAATCTTTCCATTAAGACACTGTAATTAATTTATATTGTAGATAGCAGGGTAGAAAAATAAATCAGCGGTAAAAATGTCAAAGGAGACAAAATCTTAAATATGTGAACAGAATTTCTTGTTCCTTGGGGGAAAATGGTACAAGATTAACATATTAATGTGTCGATTAAATTCCGTTTAATAAAAACAATTGACAACACGTGTGTTCGGGATTCAATTAGGCTAAAATAGAATCTACCAAATTAAATGCAACACTAAATACTTATGTGATTTCTTCAATGTTGCGCTGGAAGCCACATAGCTACGGAAAAAGACCGCTTTAAACTATCTTAAGTCGCTAAGATATATAGATTACGTAAAAAAAACTACAAAATTACACCGTTTAACTGTGAATAAAACAGCACTAGAATCACAGAAGTGTTCCCCGCTAGAGTTACGAAACTAATTGCTAGTTTAATGAGCCAGATTCGAAGCCATGCATTTACTAAGACAAGTATAATTTATGTCTTATGAGAAATTATTTACTACAATCCGACTATTGCGTAGATGAATCACTTAAAACACAAGTACAATTTATCTAAGTTTAAGAAGTGATATCCAAATGATTTCAGTTCAACTACTATTCAAAAATATGATACACCCCATGACTTGATTACCTGTGTAGTACAGCCAAACTAGAGACAACTCTCAATGGAAAAAAAGATAATTACCTCAGCCATTTGACGTTTATGAGTATTTTTAACATCATCTGTATAACTATTGTGATCCGTTTCAATTATGTAAGTAATATTTGAATCTGGATGAAAAACAAATTTACGAGGTGTATACTGGAGTGGATAACTAATTTGATTAAATACTGCGCCAAGTTTTTCAAGTGCCATAATCCTAAATATAAACGTAAATTGTACAATAACAAATGTAACAAGTGGAATCATAGGTAAATCCTAGTAAAAAGTCATGAAATTTAACCCACAATCTAGTAAATCAGTGAAATATACAATCTTAAAAGTTGTCCTACTACATAAATCGAATTAAAATAGTCATTAGATCTAAACATAATATCGCACGTGTGAAGGAATTTGAGATTAAAAAGAATATAAGTAAAACTCATAATTTTAACTGTAGAATTTGGCCAATGAATTGATAAGATACACTCATAAAAAAGGAAGATTACCAGAATGAACTAAGGTGGAAAAATATATGTCATTTGTTCGACGTAAACCTATATAAGATTACTATACCCTACTAAGCATAAAATACAATCATTTTAAGAAACAGATCGACAGTGAGTTGATAAGTTTGCAATTGACAATAGTTTACATGGTGTCGTTTTTTTTTTATATAATACATATCATAATCACTTAAATCAATTCTGAATAGTTATAGATGGACTGTTATTCTGTTGTGGTTTGTCAACACAGAAACGAAGATATATTAATTACAGCTTTGCACACGAAAAGCTGCTACCGTATGATATGTTTATTTCACAGTTAATCAACTTTCTATCAAGAAATATATAATAAATGCATAAAAGTTACGTCACAAAACAGTGACTATTTTTAAGAATATTCTTAAAAAAACGAAGGTTGATACCAGTATAAACTTGTATAAATTACGTATCAGATTACTTTTTGCTATGTTCGAGATGTTAAGATATTACCTAGGACCGTTGAACGGAATGAAAGTCAGCAACACAAGAACAGAACAAGCTAAGTTATTTCACTGCGGAAGAAGATCAGATTCAGCCAGTAGAAAATATAACCCAACAAGCGGACCGGAAGAACGAATGAACAACAAATACACAACACATCCGTATATATACAACATAAAAATGTCCTTGAAAACGTTACAAAATAGAGTACTAAAAGAGAAAACGAACTAACAACATTTAAGGTCCTTTCAGGTGCAGTAAAAATTGGGCTCTTTTGGAGCGAGAATGAGAAATTCAAACTTCCAAGACTATTACAAAAATGAGACTTTTGTCAAAAGATCTTTGGGGATCTAGCATCCTCAGCTGATATCTTAAAAGGAGCCCCCGATGATCTTTAGTGGCTTTAGCTGTCAATGCCCAAAAGCGAGTGCTACAGTTTGCCCCCAAATGCCCTGGTATGGCCGAAAGCGGGGAGGGTTCGCCCTCCCTCTCGAAATACTCTCACACGGACACGCGTATAAAGCCTCTGCCAGGGAAGTCCTACTCACTGCCTTCTCGTGGTGGGGGTGTTGTTTACGAAAATGAGAGGACGAAAAGCGAACGTCCGGCGCTATAACCGGATCCCAATTCTATGGTGCACATGGGCTCCAGTATCCTGAAGGAACAAATGGCGTATGAACCAACTTTTGGTCACCCGCTTCCATGAGACTGCATCTCCTCACGATGCTCCACTGCCTTGTGGGTCAGACGTTCAGGTCAAAGGCTCGGGATGTGGCCCCCCAAGAAGACCACCTGCTTCGGTCTGAGCACCCGGGCAGTATCTCAGCCCACAAACAAAAACATGATGAACTATCTACTTATGGAAAATATTCTTCTCGCTCCGACTAACGTTCGCACACTTATGCAGGTCGGACAACAGATAGGGCTGTCTATGTCCTTGGAAAGTCTTAATATTGATGTGTGTTGTCTATCCGAGACCCGTATTCAAGACTCTGGTGAAGTACTACAAGTTCGCTCTCCATCTGTCACTTCAAAAAGCTTCTTTTATGTGCGTTTATCCGGGGAACCTGTGGCATCATCGTCTGGTCTTGCTGGCGTTGGTGTCGCACTAAGCGCAAGAGCTAAGGCAGCACTAGTCGACTGGATCCCCATTAACAGTCGGTTATGTGTTGTTAGATTAGAAAGTTCCATCAAAGTGAGAAGAAATCGGCGTAAGAAACGATGTCTTTTCGTCATCTCCACCTTTGCCCCGACAGATTGCAGCCCGGATGCAATCAAGGATGAGTTCTACCACCAGATAACTGTTCTTCTCCAGAAAGTGCGTTCGACAGATATTGTAGTACTAGCTGAAGACTTGAATGCTCAGGTCGGGCGTCTAGGCACAGAAGAGAGTCGTTTAGGTGGCCGGTGGGGACTCGTTGGTCGCAGGACAGATAACGGGGAACGTCTACTGCAACTGTGCACAGACCACAACCTGTTTCTGGCTAGCACTAACTTTCGGCACAGTCATCGCCGATGTGCCACCTGGCGTCCCGCTTCTGCATCTCAAGCCTGGACTCAGATTGATCACATCGCGATCAGCTACCGCTGGCGCGGTTGTGTACAAGACTGCCGCTCCTTTTGGAGTACCTATCTGGAATCTGATCACGCTCTGGTCTGCGCCAATCTTACCTTACTTTTCAGTGGACAACGAAGTGACCGCCACCAAAGGATTGATGTTAGCAAGCTGGCTGCAACTTCTGTTGCCAGTATGTACCGAAACGAGCTAGCTTCTAGGCTAGCTACCATTCCACCGAAAAGTATAGATAAGCATTGGTTGCAATTGCATGACGCCATGAAAATGGCGGATCAAGTCTGTTGTGGGTTTGCGAAACGTCCCGCTTACAAGCACTGGGTTTCTTCTGGTTTCTTACAACTCATTGAAGCCCGTCGGTCTACTCCGGGTGACCGTGAGTTTGACCACAGACGAAGGATGTTACGTAATGAAATCGGGCAAAGCTTGCGTGAGGACCGTGAAGCCTGGTGGTCGGAGCGTGCTAATGAGCTGGAAGCAGCAGCTGCATCTGGTAATTACCGGAAGCTCTTCCAACCCATCCGAGCCACTGGCAGCAAGAAGTCTGGTGTGAGCGAAACAATCTGCGAGGATGACGGAACGCCAATCACTAACATCCATCGACGTCTTGGACGATGGGCAGAATTTTTCGAAGGGCAGTTCAACTAGCCTGCTGCTCCGGCAACATCGGTCAGACTGTTCTGCCCTCCATGGCCGGTGACGACTGATCCACCAAATGAGGCGGAAGTCCGCAAGGAACTCCAACTCTTGAAACGTTACAAATCACCGGGCCCAGACGACTTACCTCCGACTCTTTTTAAAGATGGTGGTGACTTTCTGACTAAGGGACTGGTGACGTTGTTTACAAAGATCTTGGAACTAGAGAGCGTACCAACGTCATGGAATGAGTCGATAGTTGTCCCTATTTTTAAAAAGGGTTCACGTAGTTCCTGTAACAACTATCGGGGGATAAGTCTACTTCCTATTGCGTCCAAGCTATTGGCTTCCGTCATACTTCGTAGGTTGTTCAAAACCCGAGAAAGATTGACTCGCGAGGAGCAGGCTGGGTTTCGTTCTGGTCGAGGATGTATTGATCATATCTTCACCCTCCGCCAAATGTTAGAACACCGTCATACTTACCAAAGGCCAACAATCTCAGTGTTTCTTGACATTAGGGCCGCCTTCGATTCGTTGGATAGGACTGTTCTCTGGGATTGTCTAGTGAAGAAGGGTGTGCCTGAGACGTTTATTAACATCCTAAAAGCCCTATATACAAACACCGCAGGCAGAGTGAGGGCATACAACCACCTCTCTCCATTATTCCATTCAAGCAGTGGAGTTAGGCAGGGTTGCCCAATCTCACCATTCCTCTTCAACTATGCCATCGATGACATTCTGGAAACAGCTTTAATAGATGTAAGTAGTGGCGGTGGGGATCTGTTGCCTGGAGAAAGACTTCTCGACCTTGAGTATGGGGATGATATTGTCTTGCTGTGCGAGAATGTTCAAGCCATGCACTCCGCACTTAATCAGTTGGCAATCAATGTCCGTAGGTATGGTATGTGCCTCGCACCTTCGAAGTGCAAAGTACTTCTACAAGACTGGCAGGATTCTAATCCTGTACTCACTCTGGATGGTGAGCAGATAGAAGTAGTCGAGAAGTTCGTGTATCTAGGTAGCTGCATAAGTGCTGGTGGTGGCGTGAGTGATGAGATCAATGCACGTATAGTGAAAGCCAGAGCGGTTTATGCCAATCTGGGTCATCTTTGGCGCCTTCGTGATGTTAGTCTGGCTGTAAAAGGTCGGATCTACAACGCGTCGGTGAGAGCGGTTCTGCTCTATGCTTGTGAAACCTGGCCTCTCCGAGCTGATGTCGTTAGACGACTCTCTGTGTTCGATCATCGCTGTCTCCGGAAGATTGCTGACATCCAGTGGCAACTCCATGTTAGTAATGCAGAAGTTTGGCATCGAGTGTTCGGACACAGAGATGATAATACAATTGGTGTCACCATCTTGAAACACCGATTTCGGTGGCTTGGAGATGTTCTACGAATGTCGTCCCAGAGAATTCCTCGTCGTGCATTATTTGCCGACTCTGGGACTGGTTGGAAATGGCGGAGAGGTGGTCAGTATATGACATGGTGTCGTGGTATGAAAGAAAGCTGCAAAGGGCCAGCTTCTGTTGGTCCTTCACGACTCCCTGGTTGGGGTCCGAGAGACGGTGCAACACAGTGGGTAGAGACGTTATTAAATATGGCTCAGAATAGAAGCCAGTGGCGATCCTGTTGTAACCTTATTTTACTTTCTTCATAAAAAGTGGTTGTATCTTCCTTAAATGTAAGATTTCTTCTGGTTGTACTTTTCCGTTTCCCCCACCATTTTTCTCTCTCTCTCCCTTTTTTTATAATTCCCCACGTTCATTACTTTTTTTTCTCTTTTCTCCTTCTCTTCAAATTATCATTGTTTTGTGTGGCGCATATATATTTGGTGCCCCCCTGTACCAATATTTATGTGTTCAAATAAATAAATAAATAATATGTAAGTTTCTTTCTTAGACATGAAGAAAATTAAACTGGTAACTGCCAAGTTAACCAGAGTTTTCATCACTTACCCGTTTATAATAAAGACGGTCACCACAATTTATGAAACAGCTATGTGATTATAAAATTACAAAAAAGTCTACATTTATTCTGCTAAAATGATCTTCCATGATCAAATATTTTTACTTACAATAAGTAAAATACTACAAGTACCTACCGTAAAGAATTATTGCAAATCGCTACAATACCTTCAGGACATTGTTCGGAAGAAAAACCAGATGCATATTCTAGTGCTTCATAAGAAAGTGGTATGAGATGAAATCGATTTTGATATGCATAACTAAGCCAAGAGCGGCTAGAAACAGATAGAACTGCCTCTCCTCCTTGCATCATTATGCGAAATAACTTTACAGGACGAGTACCTAGGTACCGTGTACGTGTGTCGGATAGTTCACCAGTGACTGGATCCAGGATAACCCGCAATAACACACCATTGATCAGACCAATGTTCATGTAAAGAATGCCACCTGAAGATGTCGCTTCTGACTCCCCATCATCCGTAGAAGGAGATGGCTCATTCGTTCCCATTTCAACTATGCAAAGCGATTCCGGAGTAGATGGTATTCCTTGCATTGTGAGGGGAGTGAGACAATCCTAAGATTTTTAAGAGTAGACGACACATTAAGAAATTATTAAAACAGTAGAGATCTTGAAGGTTACTAAGAGTATATGATTCTAGATGAGTGGATAGTCAAGACACAGAAAGTGATTCGAAAGATGTTTTTGAAACCACTTACATAATTCTATACTTTAATTATTACAGTTTCAGATATCTCTGATTATAATTTAACTTGAAGTTAGGATAGATTTCATTTTCAATTTGAAATAACCTGGAATAATGGTGAAACGGTTCATATCATTACTTTTAACAAACCAAACGACTAAGGAAAATAAACATACGTACAAGACAAAAATAGTGATAAAACAGTAAAGAACTAGGAAACAAAAAGCAGTTAGGACGAGTAGTGAAAATCAAAGGAGTAAAATGACCACTACTTATAGTAAGCTAGAGAATAGACATTTAAACTAATAGAAATGATTTAGACAAGCTATCAAGCCGACCTTAACAAAACCCTCTGATAACTAACAACATACATTGTGAGTTTATATCAATATTTAGTATGAATAATTCGAGCTTACATTCAACCGGTTTTAACTCCATAGAGCGCGCAGCATAAAGCTCAATAAATAGATCAGGGAGAGGTTTACAACATTATCGAAATTTACCCAAAATATAATACTACTTCACCCTCCAACTCAGCCATACCATAATGAAGATTACTTAATTAATTTCCGGACATAAATAGAGTTAATTGTAAATCTCTCATACTAGTTTAAGTACGACGATCAACAACCGAAGCACAGTTGTAAAACGCGCTTTGCTTCAAGCAGCTAGGAATTATCGCTACCTCACTCAATACATGTGACCGAAAGCCAAGTATGTGAACCGGTATATCGTTATTGAGTACAAATATTTTTCATGAATTACATGTCACACTAAGTTTAGGCGGATGGTAACATTGTTTCCGGATGCATCTCAAAAACAACACAAATCCATAGCAACAAAAGTGTTAGCAAATTATTCAGAAAGAAAAAGAATAATGGAAACTTACTGATGGATCCAGTGATAAAATACGGACAGTATTGTCAGCCAAGCCCACGGCGAGAAACCGAGAACGCAGTTCATTTGCAGGAATTCGTCCAAGAGCCATACAAATGACATCTGCTGGCATTTCTTTCCTTTCTGTATATTCGTTTAGTTGTCCGGTCATATCCATTTCAAAATAAACTAGCTCGCCACCAGTAAGGGCTATAACCACTTGTCGACGATTAACAGCACATTTGGTAATGGTTTTCTTTCCAGGTGCACGCCAAACGTTTACTCTTTTGTCAGAGCGAATATGACGAATACCATCAGGATAAACTTGAACAAGTGCATCATCGCCCAACTGTGAACAGGTAAGTGTAGGAGTTGTACCCAGAAATCCTGAATCAGTGACTTCTTCAACCGTTTCCCCAATGGACAACACTAATGTTGCGTTGACGAATGATACAATAATGTACGCGTCATATTCCTCTAGAAATAAAGAATACAAAGTTTGTTACTTTAATGAAGCTTTTCTAATAAGTGGCTTTCATGAATGACATAAAGATACATTTTTCTGACAAATGCAAGGTTTGGAGTAATTATTATTGAGACAAAAAATATTTTTCGTTAGATACGGCTGGACTATATATGTTGCATCTAACATATTGTTTGGCTAGATGTTAATCTGATTCGAATCGTCTATATTTTATGTGGACTAATGAGATAAACTGACTTGCGAACTCTACATCAGCCCTCATACCCGTAACAGCACTCGAAACTAAGTTGGTCACAATGAAATCCTACACCTCCTAGTAACTCTCTTATCTCCACGACTGAACCTTCTCGCGTTCCTTTATCACATCGCGCCGCTAATGCAAACGATTTGAGTACGCGGAACATTATTCCCGATCTCCTAAAACCACGCTCTAAACTACATGTAGGAGTTTTAACGTCCGAACACTGACAAATAAGACAAGTTTCCTTAGATAGGACTTTAGAATCTTGCGCCATCAACGTGTGCTGCGTCTCCGAAAAGCGCATACAGGATCTGAGTAGCGTCATTCATTTGACTTCACCATATCAAAACAAATTTTTTATTTTATTTAGTTGAACACATAAATATTGGTACAAGAGGGCACCAAATATATATGCACCGCACAATCAATGAGAATGAGAAGAGAAAAAAGAAGGTACGGAGCGTAAAAGAAAAGAAAATAAAGAACAACAACGAACAGATTAGTGTAAGGTAGTGTAATAATAATAATAATAATAATAATAATAATAATAATAATAATAATAATAATGGGGGAAACGGAAAAGTACAACCAGAAGAAATCTTACATTTAAGGAAGATACAACCACTTTTTATGAAGAAAGTAAAATAAGGTTACAACAGGATCGCCACTGGCTTCTATTCTGAGCCATATTTAATAACGTCTCTACCCACTGTGTTGCACCGTCTCTCGGACCCCAACCAGGGAGTCGTGAAGGACCAACAGAAGCTGGCCCTTTGCAGCTTTCTTTCATACCACGACACCATGTCATATACTGACCACCTCTCCGCCATTTCCAACCAGTCCCAGAGTCGGCAAATAATGCACGACGAGGAATTCTCTGGGACGACATTCGTAGAACATCTCCAAGCCACCGAAATCGGTGTTTCAAGATGGTGACACCAATTGTATTATCATCTCTGTGTCCGAACACTCGATGCCAAACTTCTGCATTACTAACATGGAGTTGCCACTGGATGTCAGCAATCTTCCGGAGACAGCGATGATCGAACACAGAGAGTCGTCTAACGACATCAGCTCGGAGAGGCCAGGTTTCACAAGCATAGAGCAGAACCGCTCTCACCGACGCGTTGTAGATCCGACCTTTTACAGCCAGACTAACATCACGAAGGCGCCAAAGATGACCCAGATTGGCATAAACCGCTCTGGCTTTCACTATACGTGCATTGATCTCATCACTCACGCCACCACCAGCACTTATGCAGCTACCTAGATACACGAACTTCTCGACTACTTCTATCTGCTCACCACCCAGAGTGAGTACAGGATTAGAATCCTGCCAGTCTTGTAGAAGTACTTTGCACTTCGAAGGTGCGAGGCACATACCATACCTACGGACATTGATTGCCAACTGATTAAGTGCGGAGTGCATGGCTTGAACATTCTCGCACAGCAAGACAATATCATCCCCATACTCAAGGTCGAGAAGTCTTTCTCCAGGCAACAGATCCCCACCGCCACTACTTACATCTATTAAAGCTGTTTCCAGAATGTCATCGATGGCATAGTTGAAGAGGAATGGTGAGATTGGGCAACCCTGCCTAACTCCACTGCTTGAATGGAATAGTGGAGAGAGGTGGTTGTATGCCCTCACTCTGCCTGCGGTGTTTGTATATAGGGCTTTTAGGATGTTAATAAACGTCTCAGGCACACCCTTCTTCACTAGACAATCCCAGAGAACAGTCCTATCCAACGAATCGAAGGCGGCCCTAATGTCAAGAAACACTGAGATTGTTGGCCTTTGGTAAGTATGACGGTGTTCTAACATTTGGCGGAGGGTGAAGATATGATCAATACATCCTCGACCAGAACGAAACCCAGCCTGCTCCTCGCGAGTCAATCTTTCTCGGGTTTTGAACAACCTACGAAGTATGACGGAAGCCAATAGCTTGGACGCAATAGGAAGTAGACTTATCCCCCGATAGTTGTTACAGGAACTACGTGAACCCTTTTTAAAAATAGGGACAACTATCAAAACAAAGAACAATGTCGATTCACGCTTCGTGTATCTGGAAGCCCTGATGCTGCTTCCTGTGGCCTTGCTGGTCTAGGTATAGCATTGAGTCCTAGGGCATAACTAGCTCTCCTAGACTGGATCCCAGTAGACAGTTGTTTGTGCGCTGTCCGACTAAACAGAACAGTAAGGACTCGGAAAGATAGGGACACTCGTCGTTGCCTCTTCGTCGTCTCTGCCTACTCTCCCACTGACTACAGCTCAGCTGGTGTAAAAGATGACTATTACTGTTAGTGGGACATAGATTGGATTTAAGCATGCTCAATGCACGATTGCTTTGGCGCACGCTGATTGGCTGATTTTTATCCAATCAGCGCTAGTCTATACATGGAGAAGCTTCTAGAATTCTTCTTATGTAAAAAGCTATAAATATACTAACGGTTTTCCTATTTCGCTTCTTGCTTCTTGCTTCACCTAACCTTGTTATTTGGAATATAATCTTCCTGCTCAATCGTGTTCTGATTTGGGGCCTTGTCGAGTGAATCTGTGACCGTGAATACTAAGCGATAGGAATAGCTGGGTTATAACCGTAAGAGCGAAAATATAACAGTGGCGACGAGGAAAAAGGAAAATAAATTCAATATGTCCATATCAGACGACCAGCTTAACCGAATACTACAACAACAGCAACAACAATTAGATGCACAAATGCGGTTGTTAGAGACTCTGACTCAACAGCTTAGCTTCCACTGCTCGAGTTCACATGCCATTTCAAGTACGTCTTGTGATGCAGTTGCTAGCAGCATACCAGAATTCATCTATGATCCCGAAAGCGGAAATACTTTTCTCACGTGGTTCAAACGTTGGGAAGATACATTTAGAATAGAATTCTGTAACCAAGACGACGCGTGGAAGACTCGACTGTTGGTACGTAAGTTAGGAATTAATGAACATGCACGCTATGCTGACCATATATTGCCTAAGTTACCTCGAGAGCTCAGTTTCGAGGAGACGATAATTCAATTGTCAGAGATATTCGGTGAATCCTCCTCATTGTTTAGTATTCGACATCAGTGTCTAAATTTGGTGAAACGCGAAGCCGATGAATATGGTGTTTTAGCAGACATCGTCAACAGAGAATGTGAACGGTTCAAGTTACGCTCGTTGACAGAAGACCAATTTAAATGCCTAATATTCATCAAAGCTCTTCAGTCACCACAAGATGCTGAGATCAGGACTAGACTTTTGGCTCGACTAGATCAAGACCCAAACGTCACACTCAGAACGTTAACAGATGAGTGTAAGCGGCTACAAAGCATCAGACACGACAACAAGTTGATTGAACAGGTAAATCCTAATTTAACCTGCAGTAGTGTCAATGCTATTACTAGGTTAAAAGTTAAGAAGCCGATAACAACTCGTAATAAACCAACGACTGCATGCTGGTTATGTGGTGATTGGCATTATGTACGATTCTGTCCATTTAAAAAGCATATATGTCAGGTGTGCAGCAAACGTGGACATAAAGAAGGTCATTGTCCACCGAATCGTACGTCTCATCCCAAAAAGAAGCATAAACGTTCTCGACATGTGAAATCAGCCGAGTTTAAATCTCTTTCTCTGGTAGCTGCCTTTCAAACAAACTATGACATTCGGAGAAAGTATGTTACCATCCAGATAAACGGCATATCAGCTCGTCTTCAAATTGACACGGCATCAGATATCACCTTAGTATCTAGAGAAACGTATAACTTGCTGGGTAAACCGCCAATGAAGCCATCTAAGAAAACGGCCAAAAACGCATCAGGTGGTGTGCTAAAACTGGTTGGTGAATTACAGTGTGAATTTTCCTTCAATGGAACTAACTGTACAGGAATATGTTACCTAACAGAACGGCCAAACCTTGATCTTCTTGGTCTAGATATGTTAGATAAACTTGGAATAATGGATGTACCGATTAACAGTGTCTGCAACGTATTGTGTTCATCATTAGACACCCCAGTACTTGCAAAGAAGACATGTGAAAGGTTACTAGAAAAACTGAAAAGAAAGTTTGCCTCTGTTTTTCAGAATAGCCTTGGCCACTGTACCAAGATGAAAGCTCATTTACCACTGAAACCAGATGCCAAACCTATTTTTCGTCCTAGACGTCCTGTACCATATGCTGCTCTTGAGTTAGTCGATCAGGAACTTAATCGCTTGCAACAGGCTGGTGTAATTCAACCAGTCAACTACTCTGCATGGGCCGCACCGATCGTAGTGATTAAGAAGGCGAATGGAACTATACGCATATGTGCCGATTTCTCGACCGGTTTAAATGCTGCATTAGATGTGTATCAATATCCATTACCAGTTCCTGAAGACCTGTTTGCCAAACTTAATGGTGGGACATGTTTCGCGAAAATAGACTTTTCCGATGCCTATCTACAAGTAGAAGTAGATGAAGACAGTAGAGAGCTTTTGACCATTAACACTCATCGAGGGTTATTTCAATACACCCGTCTACCATTTGGCATCAAGACTGCACCTGCCATCTTTCAGCAAATAATGGATACGATGCTAACAGGTATACCTGGTACAGCAGCTTATCTAGATGATATCATAGTTATGGGTTCAACTGACAATGAACTTTCTGATCGACTACATCAAGTCCTTAACCGAGTGTTGGAATATGGTTTCCAACTACGTGAGGAAAAGTGTACTTTCTTTATGCATTCCATCAAATACCTTGGTTTTATCTTAGATAAGAACGGTCGCCGACCAGACCCTGCCAACATCGAAGCCATTCAGAAGATGCCTGCACCAACTGATGTCTCTTCATTAAGATCCTTCTTGGGGTTAATCAGTCACTATAGCACATTCTTGCCTGAAATGCATCGAGTGAGAGGTCCGCTGAATGAATTACTATCAAAAGATAAACCTTGGCAGTGGTCAGCAGAATGTCAAGCATCTTTCGACAGAGTCAAATCAATGCTCAGCTCAAAGATTCTTTTGACACACTTCGATCCCAGCTTGGAAATTGTTGTTGCATCTGATGCATCTAGTCATGGAGTTGGAGCAGTAATATCTCACGTGTTTCCGGACAAATCAGAAAAGACAATTGCCCATGCTGCTAGATCACTTACCCCAGCCGAGCGGAACTACAGTCAAATTGAAAAGGAAGCTCTTGCGATCATTTTCGCTGTCAAAAGATTTCATAAAATGCTCTATGGTCGTACATTTACTCTACTGACAGATCACAAACCTTTGATTGCAATCTTTGGTTCTAAGAAAGGAATCCCTGTCTATACGGCTAATAGACTACAGCGCTGGGCAACAATGCTCCTGAGTTATGATTTCAATATCAAGTATCAGTCGACAAATACTATCGGTCAAGCCGACGCTCTCTCTCGATTAATTGGAGTTCAGCATCCTGGACCAGAGGATATAATCATTGCCTCCATAGCAGTAGACCCAGAAATACGAAGTATAGTGGCAGATGCCATTCGAAACACTCCAGTGTCGTCAGATGAAGTCAGAGAAGAAACTCTTCGAGACCCGATTCTACAAGAAGTTAGAAAGTTCCACCTGGAAGGATGGCCCACGAAGATCAGTTCCACAGAGCTTCAACAGTTTTACCAGCGTAGACTCTCTCTCTCAATCATCGACGACTGCCTGCTGTTTGCAGAACGTGTCATAATCCCAAAGAAGCTACAACCAGCAGTGCTTGAACAGTTGCACGCAGGACATCCTGGAATAAATCGCATGAAAGCATTAGCACGAAGTTATGTATACTGGCCGCATTTAGACACTCAACTGGAGCAGCTATCCCGTTCATGTACCAAATGTGCATTAGCAACGAAAGCACCGCGGAAAGCAGAGCTGCAATCATGGCCAATACCACAGTCACCGTGGCAGCGTATACACTTGGACTTTGCTGGTCCACTTCATGGACAAACTTACCTTTTGGTAGTTGATGCATATAGCAAGTGGCCAGAAATCTTTCTCATGGAACACCCGACTGCAAGCTGCACAGTCAGTAAGCTACGTCAACTATTCAGTCGTTTCGGAGTCCCGGAATTGATAGTTAGTGACAACGGAACACAGTTTACGTCCGTAATTTTCTCACAATTTTGTCGGCAGAACGGAATCCATCACGTCCGAACACCTCCATTCCATCCCCAATCAAATGGTCAAGTGGAACGCTTTGTGAGTACATTTAAAAATGCTCTAAAAAAATCTAAAGGGGAGGGGACCACCGAAGAGATCTTAGAGAGGTTCCTGCTTATTTATCGCTCGACACCGAACCCTCAGACGATTAAGGGGGTCTCTCCAGCAGAAGCTCTACTTGGCAGAAAAATACGAACACATTTCGATGTCATCCGTCCTACGCCAGCTCTTGAGCCTCAACGAAACCTATCTATGGAGAATCAGTTCAATCGACATCATGGGGCACAAAAACGATTGTTCACGGTGGGACAAAAAGTACTTGCTATGGACTATCGTGAGAAACATCCTACATGGACAGCTGGTCGGATCTTGAAAAAGAAGGGGAGTGTGGTTTATGAGGTGTCAGTTGGCTCAGAAGTTTGGGTACGTCATGCTAACCAATTGAAAGCAACTTCGATAGCCAGCAACGAGATTCAATATCGATTACCTCTTGATGTTCTGCTAGACACCTTTGAAATCAAAACGCCTGGAACAGACAGGTCAGTTTCTGTGCAAGCAAAGAGTGATACTTCTTTATTGCCTAGACGATGGACAAATCGAAAGCACAGGCCAGTCACTCGGTTGCAGTTGGACCCTAGCACCAGATCCTACGAATCTGCTCAAAGGGGAGGTGTTAGTGGGACATAGATTGGATTTAAGCATGCTCAATGCACGATTGCTTTGGCGCACGCTGATTGGCTGATTTTTATCCAATCAGCGCTAGTCTATACATGGAGAAGCTTCTAGATTCTTCTTATGTAAAAAGCTATAAATATACTAACGGTTTTCCTATTTCGCTTCTTGCTTCTTGCTTCACCTAACCTTGTTATTTGGAATATAATCTTCCTGCTCAATCGTGTTCTGATTTGGGGCCTTGTCGAGTGAATCTGTGACCGTGAATACTAAGCGATAGGAATAGCTGGGTTATAACCGTAAGAGCGAAAATATAACAATTACAGAAAGCTTCACGACCTTCCGCGAAAAGCTAGGCGCTCAGATAACCGCCTATTTCTAGCAAATACTAACTTTAAGCACATGAAAGAGCAGTGAGCTTAAGCGCAGGCTGAAAGGAGACTAGGTAATGCTCACAAACGGTGATGGGTAGCGAAACCAAGAGAGATGGAAAAGGCAGTGGCAATAGGTAACAGCAAACAACTGGGTGAGACTTTTGAGAGACGTTAAGGTGACCTTGAGGATGTCCACCTAGTTACTAGGGCTAAATGAGGGTTATAAATCAGTTTGAAGAATAAAGATTATAATTTACAGTTGATAGTTAGGTTTAGAAATCAGGTTTATGCTTTTCATTACGAACTGACATCAGCTAAAATGTCAAAACGCTATTTAGACAAATAGGCGAATGAGTTTCGCGTCAAAATCCAAGACCTGTTATCTTAAATCTGATTGGTTCGTCCATAAATTATAGTATCGCCGGACATATTATTCACTCTCGATCCAGGAGATCGGATCAATGGGCAGAACACTTTAGGAATAAGTTTAACTGGCTTCCAGACACACTGCGGTTTCGCACGATCTTCAGTCGACCTGAATGGCAAGTTGATGTAAGTCCTCCAACTTTTTACGAAATCGAAAAAGCTATAGGAAATCTGAAGCGAAGGAAAGCAGCCGGCCCTGACAGGTTTACTCTTGAGATTTTTAAGGATGGTGGTCCAGTATTAGCAGTGAGACTAACTGAGATCTTAGGTAGAATCTGGGAACTGGACGTAATCCCATCTGATTTGTCTCAATCACTGATTGTGCCAGTCTCTAAAAAAGGACAAAAGTCTTCTTGTGACAATCACAGAGGAATTAGTTTGACTAATATAGTGTCTAAAATATTAGCCTCAATAATACTTCGACGCCTAACCAAATCTCGTGAAGAGAAGACTAGAGAAAACCAGGCTGGTTTTCGACCTGGACGTGGCTGTATAGACAAGATATTCACACCACGTCAGATTCCAAAACATAGACACACATTCAGATGCCCCACACTCGTAGTATCTCTCAACCTTAAGGCGGCATTTGACTCTGTTGATCGTGAGGCTCTATGGCAGTGTTTGTCACTGAAAGGAGTACCAAATAAGTACATTAACCTTATACAGGCTATCTACTCGAACACAACTGGCCGAGTGAGTTATGGCGAACTGTCATCAGAATTGATTATCTCCAGTAGTGTTCGTCAGGACTGTCCACTCTCTCCATTCTTGCTTAACTTTGTCGTTGACGTACTTTGAGAGATGACACTTTCCTCATCTAAATTTCCGAGAGTTGAACTTCTACCGGGAGATTTACTTGTTGACTTAGAATATGCCGATGACATAGTTCTATTTGGTGAAGACTCTGACAAAATGTCGAGTCTGCTGACCACCATAAGCAACAATGCAAGCATGTTTGGGATGCGGTTCTCTCCCTCGGAATGCAAAATGTTACTTCAGGATTGGGTTGCATCGACACCTAGACTAATCATAGGGAGTGAAGTAGTTGAGCGTGTCGACCGCTTCACTTATCTTGGGAGTTTCATCAGCCCGTGGTCTGGTGTGTGACGAAATCTCAGCGCGGATACAGAAGGCTCAACTAGTTTTTGAAAACTTGCGTCATTTATGGCGTAGGCGAAATATCCGTCTACCAATCAAAGGACGGGTTTACTGAGCAGCAGTTCGTTCCGTCCTACTTTATGGCTGTGAAACATGGCCGGTAAGAATAGAGAATATTCGTAGGTTACTAGTATTCGATCACAGGTGTCTTCGAAGCATTTCTCGCATATCCTGGGACCACCGAGTAAGTAAGTACTAGGTAAGGATAGAAAATCAACTAATGAAGTAGTGAAACTTTATCAGTTGGGATGGCTGGGACATGTGTTACGTACGACCAACCATCAACTGCACCGACAAGAGATGTTTTAAGGTGCAGGAGCATAGGTTTGAAGAAAGCTAGGGCAGCCGGATGAAAACATGGCACAAATTTATGAAGTCGCTGACAGGTGAACTGAGCCATGTTGGTAGGTGTAGACTATCTGGTTGGAATCCGTGAGACGATAGCAACCGATGGTCAAAGACCTCCACCTAGCGGAGTTGGAAAACCCTGATTCCAGGATCCTGAAAGAACAAATGGCGTATGAACCAATCGTTGGTCATCGACTACCATAGGACCGCATCTCCTTACGTTGTCCCGCTACCTTATGGATCAGACCTTTAGGTCACAGGCCCAGGTGTGGCCCACTGAGAAAACCACCTGCTTCGATTTGGGCACCCGGGCAGTATTCCAGCCCTCATACAAACCGAATGATTTATGTGGCGCGTATCTATTTAGTGCCTCCTTGTACCAATGTTTATGTTTAAATAAATAAATACAATATAAAAGCAGATAAAGTAATTCAGCAACGCTGCAGAAACATCAATAGTAACAAGCGCTAATTCTTAGTGTTAACTGCTTGATAAGATTAACAGATTACATTGGGTCAAAAACTACTCGCACAACAAAGTTTTCGACCTAAAACAGAATGTTTTGGTACAGCTTTCAATTCCTGAAAAATGTTGAAAATAATCCACTAAAAAATTGGAGCTGTTAAAATAAATCTAATACAAACGAAACAACCTGTTGTCTGTATTATATCTGAGAATCAGAATACTAACGCGGAGTTTGGGGAATAAACATCCTTTATGGTACGCTGACAAACCGTATATACAGTTTAGTCATATGGAAAAGCTCAAGAGACCTTTTACTTACCTTCCGAATTCCGCTTAACTGTCCACACTGCATTTGGATTACCTGGAAGGTCTGATTTTGCCATTTCAGACACTTCTAAACCATGTCTTAAAAGCCTAAATGTTGATCCTGGACCTCGCCCACACAAAGCAGCCAACTGAGGAGTATCTTCGTTGGCAAAGTCAGCAATCTAAAACGTTATGAAAGCGTATAAAGTACTCACGTGACAGCTCATAACAGGAGATAAACTTTCCAAGACGTCAACTTCAATGAGATTTTTAAGTGGTCTAGGGGCGAAGTAAAACGTATCTCCCTCTTCTAAAGGCATTGCTGAAGAGAATTCAGGCTCGTCATCATCATCACCAAGATGAGCTATTTGATATAGACAACTATCAAGTTTGTCAAGGATTAAGTCAACTTACTGATTGCCGAACTCTGACGCAACGAACAGAAAACCTGTCTTTAAAACACACATAGCAGAAGCCACTGGAACAGTATCGAAATATTTGAGCTTAATCTCCGTCACCATATCATCATCGACTTCGAGATTTATTTTAAAAATATCTCCTTGTTCTGTTTGAGCTAAAAAGAAAAATAAGTTCTGCCATGTTTAAGGTATAAACATCTGACAAACCTTTGTTTTATGCGAGGCGCTGCATACAAATAAAATACCTCTATCAGGATCATCCAGATCATTTCGTCGCTGAGGTATTGGACAACGTATATCAGGTTGGTCACCAAAATTTTTGTATGTTATGTAGTTCTCTGAGCAGATCAATATGCCAGAAGGACCTTCATTGCCACCAGGGACAGCAATCAGGAAATTTGCATGCTCCTCCAACGGTTCAGAATATTTGCGGACAACATGGTTAAGGCCTAGATCCAGTTCATAATAAGTCAGAAGTTGATTGGCCCCGCGAGCCGCTTCACCAGTGGAGTCCTGGTCAGCATCTTCATAATCCATCTCGATGCAAGCAAACAATGGATTGTCGAATCCCACATCTACACCTACCATATGGTAGACTAAAGTATTTGACTTGTGTGCTTCCAATGGAGAAGATATGGTAAGTCTCGCTTGTGAGTCTCTATTCATGATGTACACAAGTTTTTGCTTCTCAACAGCACCAATCATGAAGGCGCGCCCCTTAGGATTTACAGCCAGATATTGCCCAGGTACTATCCTTCTACAGCCACTTTTCCCAAATGTCTCCTGCTGAACTTTTTCGAAAACATTTTTGGAGGGAATGTACTCCAATACAACAACTCGTCCAGAATCAGAACCCACAATCAAATAGTCTGAGAATAATGCGTCAGTCGAAGTGAGAGCAAACCTTTATTACTGCCTGTTAGACGAAACGGCATAAAAGATCTAACTATCCCAAAGGCTTCACATGTTAGTAACGTGTAGACCTTTCCTGTATTTGGATCAGGTCTAAGAAGCTCGATTATTTTTCCTCTAGCTACTGCTATTTCCTGTTGCTTTGTTCCCGAGAAATTCCCATGAACTGCATGGGTAATTCCTGTTGCACGTTGCAACGTGATGTTGTACAGATACATTTTCGAGGGATTCAAAAGACCCGCCTGGAGAGAAGTTTCAAAAATTAGGATGAAATCAATTTTGATTTGATTGATCTGAGGGTAAGTTTTTTGCTAATCTTAGAGATGGGTGTCTCCAAGCCGTTAAAAATGCATCTATAGAAGGGTCTTTCGCTTCAAGTTAAACTAAAGAACTCCATTCGTTGATAGTTAGTTAGCATGTAACCAGCTTTAAGCTAGTGAAATATTTTGTTTAATACTTGTATACTTTTTATGCTTGAGAGATTAATAAAAATTTTACGTCGCGGCCAAAACCACCAGACAGCCTTGAAGCTATGTCTTCAAGAGCCTGCATGGCCAGTGAAATAATACTAAACCCTAGCCAAACCATTCGGCAGTTGGGTCACTGAATATCGGACAGATCATCGATCCCTGTCAACGTCAAGGACAACCAATGCGCATCATCTACGTTGATGATCTACAAGTCCTTCTACGTAATAATGGGAGACATTTCGTTCAAGTAATCTAACTTTATTCGCCTCTATACTGCGAATTAGTTTCGGGGAAAGTCTTCCGTATCCAGTGTAACCAAATCTCCAGGATCCCTGTGGCTGTATTCTGTGAACTATTTAAAGTACGTCAGAATACGTCTAAATTGAATGTCTGTAATAGTAGGTCACTGAATACCTTTCCACCGTACTCTGAATATTTTAGTACCATCCTTACAAAACAAAGTCGAAAATACCAGAAAATTTAAAGTGTGTATATCCTCTAAGCTGAATACGAGTCCTCATAAGTGAATTCTTGAGGTGCACAGCAGTCAGAATGTATCGTCTTTCTTTTTTCACATGCCTAAGTCATTTAATCTGAGCTGTGGGCAGAATAATTGCTCCGAAATCCTGTTTCACGTTTCACCTTGCTTATTACACTGAGAATTTCTGTATAATTGTGCATGATGGTACATATGTGTCGATTTACATAACGCATGAAAACTGGATCGATTTGTAACTCTCTGGTTCGGTAGATTGTTGGACTCTTAAGCTCTTTTTATCTTGTCTGCTTTTGTTCATTTCAATAAAAGCATGTCTGAAATATGAGTACCTGAAACATCAACCGTGTTCTACTTTTAAATTCTACGTTGTATTACCTTGATTAGTCGACAGGAGATATGAGAAGTCAAGTGAAAGCTATATTTCATTAGCGTCACTATCTTTTCACCATACTGGGGCTAAAAAAGAAAGAAAAAATTCAAAGATTGTTCGTCTTTATTTTTTATCCTCGCACGAACTAAAAACAATAAGGGTGAAGCAAACATTCTTCCGAAACACAAGCCATTAGTCAAAATTACCCTAACCACTTTCTTTAGAGAGGTTATAATTTATGAACGGACCAATTGGAGTTAAGATAGATGTTCTTGGATTTTGACGTGAAATCTATCCATCCATATGCCTAAATAACATTTCAATATCATGGCTGATGTCAGTTCGTAGTGAAAACCGAAACTTTAACTCCTGAACGTAACGTCCAACTCTGAATCCTAGTTTTGATTCACCACACTAATCTATAACTATCATTTACACTTTGTAAGTATGTTGGCTGTCTCAAGGTCAAGAACGGTGGCGCTTCAAACCCTATCAATGTAGTGCAGCAATACTACTATAACAGTTATAACGCATACTTATACTAACAAAAATTATTTATTAAGCAATTGAACTTAGCAGGCACACAAAATGACTGCCGAAGGCCAGTGAAGGATGGGGAATACTTTGATGAATGAACATGGGTTTCACGTCGAAAGAGATAAAAGCTAACAGCCATAAAAAATTCTCTGGGGATAAATTCAACGCTATCCTAGATGATATTACACCATAAATGTCACCGAAGTTAACCTGTAGTGGCATTGGACTCTAAACTCACAACCTTTGAAACCTGGCATATAATTACTGAGAAGATTTATATTCAACAATTTACATGAAGAGAAGGTCAGCAACGGAGGAGGCGGGAAGGATTAGTTTAATTCATCGGATGATATGGCTCAGCCTTGTAGGCGTGTCATCCTTGTGTAACTTATCTCCTTCATTCACATTACATATATTGCTTTATCTCCGGCATAAATGTGTTCCCCATCAAATATTGGTGATGATAACGATAGGAAAAGGCAGTGTAAACAATGATGGGACTTTCACATAAGATCTTATAGATACAGTGGTCACCTTATGACAAATCTACAATTTTAGGCTCAGTTCTATTATTGGAGTACTACTAATAACGAAGTAGACCATCATTCTACGAACCCGCTGAAATCGCTGATCACATTTGGCCGTATAGAAGTTCTGTTGATTTCTCACTTGTACCGTGATCAAGATTCGGTATGAGAACATTGGGGAAACAGAATAATTAAAATTATTTGTTCTTTTTATTATTCATTTATACTTAGCCTTCTCTATAACCTTGAAGTTGCTAAAGGCAACTTTGATTCTGTTACTTGATTTTGTTTATGAAATATCATTTTTTAATAATTGTAGATTGTTAGTTGATCGTTTATGTTTGGCTATTTGTATAGTTTCAGTCTATATAGACGTTATATGGTCAGTATTCTACACAATGTATTTGTCATCAACCTAATCCACCGTGATTTCAGGTCGATAACATTTTCAAGATAATATAACACTGTGAAATATGGTTCAGTTCGGTATTAGTGCCTTCATCTTTGCTACTATAATAATGGATCGAATCCCAAAATTGTAGATTTGTCATTATGTGACTACCTAATCTATAAGATCTTACGTGGAAGTTACTCCACTGTATTTATTGACTTATCGTGTCGTGAAAATTAGCAATAGGATGGTTAACAATTCTGATCAACACATTTGCGCTGGCGAAAGAATAATATATTTGATGTGAATAGATATAACTTACACAGGACGACCGCTCCTGCAAAGCTGTGCCGTGCCATACCGAACAATTATTCCCGCATCTACCGTCACTGACCTCTCCATGTTAAATGTTGAACGCAAATTTTCCCAGTCATCTGATGTTCAGCTTTGAGGATAGTGTGGCTAGAATCAATACATCTACAATACAACATATTAAATGGTAAATAAATAAGAAGTGATGGATTACTTTGCATTTTCGTCGTTTATTTGTGGGAGAATTGGTTCCACCGAGTTTCTTTCTTGCCTGACAAGTTCAATCACTGAGTGTTCCATGTTTCCATGTCCAATGTCGTGAGCCAGAAATTTTCTTCAAGTGATGTTGAAATTGTCGTTTAGGTTGCATATGTTCCCTTGTTTCGTCATAATCATTTTGATAGGTATCCACAGGACTATAGATCGTAAGGTGCGTTATTTTTTGTTTTGTACTACTCCTAGAGAACCTCGATCAATTCCTCACGGCCCATGAAGTTGACAGTTATCAGACGATGCAGGCCGAAGGTAGCTAGATATGTGGTCCATAAAAACCAACCTTTTTTAATTTGCCTACTGGTTGGTGGCGCGGTAGCCACTGCTACCGTTATATGTCATGTCCACAGGCCTGAGCATACCGATCCTGATACCCTACGGATCATGAATCTATCAGGCTCTTCTGTATTTTCTGTTTATCTGGACACGAGTCTTCTCACTGATGCCGAATTACGAGAACAAACCATAATGTTCGAGAACCAACATATCAAGTGTTTTGTTGATGATTTTAGTGTTATAATCACTACCAGAGGGCTTACTTATGCTATTTGATTCATAGATCTAGTCTAATATTGTTGACCTACTAAGATACGAACGCCTAGTGCAGATGATATTAAGTCTATGTCACATAATTGTTCACCCCGACCTACCATATGGTAGAGGTTAGAATGTCTTGCCCTATAAGAATCTTTAAAATGTAAATCAAATCTTACAACAGGATAATACATTTAATATACAGACAAAAAAGTTATACAGATAAAGCACACCTGAATGGCTGAACGTTTACCTCTATTAGCCTTCACTATTTTTGGTCTATCATTCAGTGTCGAGAGGTAAACTTCTACACTGGTGTGCATTCATCTAGAAAGACTATCTAGTTGTTGTTCAGTGTTCTTCTGTTGTTAATTCACTTTCAATTAGAGGTATTGTATTTTGACCCCGAAACAAACGGAACAGGTTAGTTGAGATAATACCGATTATAAACATGATCAAGTATTTATCCCTCTTATGTTTGTCGAAAACTTCCTTTCATTCCGACAAACTGTTTTTCAACACCGTGGCATAAAAATGTATCTAGGAACCTTTCTTTCTATCTAGATTTCCATCCAGTTCACAGCGTATTGGTCAAAAATTGGTCAAAGATGTCCTTGAAATTCACCTGTCGCTCCCTCTAGCTCACCGTGGCTGGCGTGTAACGGGTGAGACACTTGGTCAGTCAATAGGTAAATTCAATGGTTTGGCCCATTATATATTTACTTAGGCTGTGGACAGTTTTCAGGGCCTGGCTTTTACCGCCATATGTCTGACGTTTCTGATAGCTCAGGCGGCCACCTTTTAGACAGGCGTGAACTACGGTTAGATGTCACACATGAAACGTTTGCTGTCGTTATCTAGATGACAGGACTAGCCTTACATTTTGGAAACGTAAACTCGGACCACAGACACGAGTGTATTAACATGAATCTGTGACACTATATGTGTACATGTGTATTATGATGGTAGCGAACACATCCATCACAGAGGCTGCATACTAATGAGCAGTAACTACTAACTAGTGATATGCATACAATGAAATCGTCACCATTTTGTCTCACTTCTTCACTACATGGTTTTTTCGGAGATCTGTATAAATACGAGTACTTCTTCGCAATTGATTGATCACTGGGTGGTCATCAATGTCATACGCGTCTAGTCCTTATTAGTGCAGATCGAATGCTATCGACCGTGTTGCAATGTGACTCGACACTGCGGGCACTATTGCGAGATTGGATGCTGGTTGGAGGTAGTCGACAGGAAACCTTGGACCCGGGTTTCGTGCTACTTGGCACTCGCTAGCAAGGTGTACCTGTACTCTTAATGGAACTGGTGCTCCCTAACGGATTCGATTCCGTGTCACCCAGCTTCACAGTCAGAGACGTTACCACTGAGCAGTGTCGAGTCACTTAGACTGGTGGCCACATTGCAACATGGTTGATAGCATTCGATCTGAACTAATAAGGACTAGGCGCGTATGACATTGATGACCACCCAGTGATCAATCAATTGCGGTTACATCTTAGTCCTATAGAAGGTCGATCGCGGTACGGACAGCTCAGTGGTAACACCACTGATTGTGAAGCTGGGTGACACGGAATCGAATCCGTTAGGGAGCACCAGTTCCATTAAGAGTACAGGAACACCTTGCTGGCGAGTGCCAAGTAGCACGAAACCCGGGTCCAAGGTTTCCTGTTGACTACCTTCAACCACCATCTAGTCTCACAAGTACTTCTTTCTCTTTTTTAGTGACTTTTTGAGCCAGAGAATAAAAGGCTGAACCGAGATCATTTGAAATATAATTACGGAGGCATTCACATCAAATATTCGGGTTGTCGTGTAGAGGTCAATGCTCTGTGTATTGCTTCAGGATAAGATAGTGTTAACACAACATTTCGGACTCTGAGAAATTTGGGACATGAATACCTGCTAGACATTCAAACCCAAGCTAACCACTATCAAGAACCACTAAATTCCGTAACGGAGTAGGAATTTATTGATAATATCACAACTCTAACAAATACTGTTCTCTACCACAAATGTAGAAATAAATCTACCGCAAACCTTCAATATTCAGACTTCTCAAAGTTCAAGAACAAGTGTCAGCCACAAAGCAATTGATATGTGGTAGTGAGAACAAAATGTGTTTGGTTACTGAGAGTAAATAAACAGGCTCCAAGCCTACATATTGTTAAATATGTGGTTTCGTTTCCCCTTAATGATTTCTACTCCGAACTCACTGGGGAGCAAATGCTTGTAATTGTATTGAACAAAGTATTATTTAGTATATTTTCTGGTCCTCTATTCTGGATAATGAATCCTGGACCTTACATAGCGTGACTAGTCTCACCGTATTAACGTATTATCGTAATGAACTGGAGAAAAAATAAAATATTTTAGAACTACTGTTACATTGCTAATGATCAAGTTCAGAAATACGATCAAACCAAGATTTGGCTTGAGTAAGACAAATCTATTTCAACCAGTTCGAAGGAATACAATGTTCATGATAATAGTGTTATTGATTGAATACTTAAACACCAGCGCGTAACACATGAGTTACGGCTTTTGAGAAGGATTTGAGACTGCGTCCTAAACCCTGTTGCACAGCTACGGTGGTTTATCATTGATGTTGCCGAGTATGAACTAGTGGATGCAACAATGCCACATATAATATTCGATAAAGGTTCACAGGCGTAAAAGAAGCAAACAGATTAACAAGTGCTAGAGCCAAAAAGACGCGTCAACATGCAATTTAACTTTTATAAATCCCAATTAGAGAGTTAATAAGGCTTCAGAAACTGTTCCACGTCTGTGCTTACAAATAGTTGAGTGAATAGGTGTTGCGGCCATAGCATCTTAATGGATAGCCAGACGACAAGATCCGAGACAAAATGGTTGTGTTCGTTTAATGATAGGATTCTTCATATAGACGACTTCCACTTAGTCAAATTTGTTTCACTGTCCTTATGTGTCAGAAAGAATGTACCAAACTGCGTACATTGCAGTGTTTTCTGAAAAGCTACCTGAATCATTCGAATCTCGCAAGTGAATTGACGTGCCTTATAAAACTTACTGCTACTTGAGAATAAATCATTATCATGAAACTCTATACGCTTTTCAGTATCTAAGAGAAAGCGTGTAACCACCTAGGTTGAGTAGTCGAGAGTTGACCGCAAACATTTAATTAAATGTCAGAAATCTAAAGCTCACGTACTCATATCCATATTTTCTATAGCGATTATAATTCATGGAGTTTTATACTTAATGTTGAAAGGATTGTGTTTGAAATGGTAACCTTGAGCGCCTTTCCACATTTCAGGATTTAAAAATAAGGACCTGTTTACTGCTAGTCTTGTTTATTCAATCGGTAGAACGAAGGGTACTCGTCGGCACAAAAGGGGTGTATTGATCTACTTGGTTGTGTTTATGCATCTGTCTGAAAATATGCTGCCTCTTATTACTATGCTGAGAGCACACAAACCTACCAGTGTTTCGCAATTGCCGTTTCTACCTCCAAATCCTTGTTATCGCATGAAGCATCTGTACCAAAAGTTGTCAATTCCAACTACGGAGTTTCGGTCTTTCGCCGGATCGGTTGTATGTTCTCTTTGACGTGTCTCTAAAATAGACTACAGCCTCCCATAAACCTGGAAATTTTCTTCCTCGCTGCAATTATTGGCAGGTGTGTAAGAGTGAAGGACATTTATTCCTCATTTGTTCGCAAAGCTGCTTTGACGATCTTAGAGCCGTGGGCTTCCCATGTTACAAGTGCTTCTCGCGTTTCTTTGGACGATATCAATGCAGCAGTTTGTGTGTGAGTGGTGTTTGTTTCTTCATAACCACAATACAGTAAGAACTTTTCGCATTTCGCATGAAATCAAACTCTCTTGATACAACCGAATTCTTCGTAATTAACGGCAGCATTACAGACAACCCTGCTACTATAAAAATTGAAACCTAAGGCAATGTGCTTCTAATGTTGACATTTAATTGTTTATCCACAAATGGATGACAAATCTACCGATATCAAGCGGAGCATAAATGCCCTGGAAAAGTTTTATGACGATGGACCTGATGGGATGCCTTTATCATTCGTGCAATAGGATAATAGAGAATTTCATTATACCGCTTAAAACTAATCAGCCTATCCATCTGTACAGAAAACATGGCTTATCACCTTAGATTCGAAACAGGATCACGTAGCGATATTGCCAACCGTATGTCTGTTAACTTGTCATCCGTGACATAGCGAATTGAAGATGCCACAGGTATTCGGAGTTTGACAACGCTTTAACCAGTAACACCTTCTAATATGAAGCGTACCCACCAAGTGAAATCAAAAGACAGAAGCGAGGAGATCGAAGATATATTTGATAAGCTATCAATAAATCGAGGATCGTCTGAACTAATCTGGCTAGCGATTGCGGCAGATGTTGAGCACGGCGTTTTCACACGTGATCTGGTGCGGATGTTTGACCGAGCGCCTTCAGCTAGATGAGTCCATTAAAACTAATGTGGTCAGCATCCAATGCCGAAAACTTACAGAGCTATTTATTTCGGAGGTTTATTTACCGCTACAGAATCATGAAAAAAATCCACAAGCAGCTATTATCATTCTTAATTTCGGCAAGTATGATTAGCCCATCTTAACATGGGTTTATGTCTAAGTGTTCATAATCCACATAGTACTTGGAAGGTTTTGATCCAATTACCCAGTGTAGAGATGTTGACCAATCAGTGATAATTCTGTACTTCGGCAGTGTTTCAAATAACCTTCTTCTTCTAAACCTTTCTTCATTTGTGTATGGAATCCTCTTTTATCCTGATCCATAGACTTTTTGTCAGAACTAAGTCAAACCTTTCATTTCGGATCATGCTACTGTAGAGTGAAGTCGTGTCGCTATTGACTATGAACACCACTACAAGAACACTACGTACCAGTAAACCATTAAGATACCGTAGGTCAATATCAGAAGACAGATGATGGCTGTAGTCGAGATGTATTTGTTGGCGATCTCGTGGTATCGAAATACCTAGATCGTGCCAAAGGAGTACAAGCGTGGTTACTGAGCGTAACAGAATTCGTACAAGTTCAAAGTCAACGGGAGAGTAAGTAAGTATAATGGCTGTCATTAGCACAGTTAAACAAACGAGCACAGTAAAACAGTCACTGGTACAATTGGTTATAATAATAGTTTTCATTGAACCAATCGCGTTCTGTTGACAAAAGTAGGTCACTACAGGAGCCCCCCGCTAGAAAGGGTTTACACTTTCGATAGGTAGCGGTTTGATTCGTGGGACTGATTGGCAAAAGTGCGGTTGTAGGACGAAAGAATTAGTGAAACAGGAAGCGATCGTTGATCCTCGAGTTGCCAACGAAGGTCTTTTGCGCAGAACGGTACCAGGAGAGTTGTGCTGTATTTGTTGGTCGAGTTAGCATACCACACCAGAGTGGTTTGTATCCAGGATCTGAAGATTGCGTTCGTAGGGATGCGAGCCAGAAAACGCTGCAGACATAAGACGAAACCACGTTGAGCCAAGAAACCAGAAGCGACCATAACGGCCAAGCGTATGCCAGGCGAATTCGAAACCAGATTATCGACTGAGTGCGTTGACAAGAACGTGGGTGGCCAAACCATCTTACGCCAAAGTTGACTGAAGTCGACGTTATCAAATGGGCGATGGTCGGAGGCGTGGGCTCAGGATACAGAAAAATCAAAAAAAGAAAAGTGTAGCATGCGTGTAGTATAGGAATAGTCCTACACCGTATCCGTTGTCGACTGTGCGGTTAGTCGCAAAAGCGTACGGGTTATCGTACTCGGCGACCGAAACGTGAGACGGTGGTCTCCTTCGTACTTCGTGAGCCTGCAATGTCATCCGAGGTCAAGGGCGACGTGGTCTGCTGATCTGGACGTGAGACGAAAGTCTCGTCCGTAGATGGTGCAGATGACGCGTGCTGTTGACCGGGACGTGAGAGCGTGGTCTCTGATGTATCTGGCGTGGGATCCGAGGTAGTGTAGAGATCCCGCTAGAAGGTTTGGTGGGTCTAGCATTGGGTCTCAAGTTATCGGGTAGAGCACTGTCATCGAAGTGTGCTGGTTTGAGACGATCAATGCTGACGATCTCGACGCGGCCATGTCGATCAACCTTGAATGTCTCATCGTGAAGAGAGATCACATGAAAAGGTCCTCCGTAAGGCTGTTGCAGAGGCTTGCGTACCGAATCTACTCGTATGAAAACATGTGAACAGGTAGATAACTCTCGAGGGAGATCGACCTTCGGATGTTTTGTTCGATTTGACACCGGAGACAGTGTTCGCATAAATGCAGACAGTCGATGGACGTAGTCTGATTTACCGAAACCGTCACTGCACCGTGGTGTGAAGAATTCCCCAGGCAGACTCAATGTCGTGCCGTATACAAGTTCAGCGGCGGAACACTCAAGGGGAATGGAAATATTGGACTGTCCTGAAAGTAGAATAACTCATGTAGTCTCGATACAGTGCGAAACACTAATAATGCATCTAGTTGACCAGTTTAAAGGTGCCACGAGTATTCGGAGTCTGACAACACCTTTTATATTTGAAACGAGCCAACCCAGAGAAATCAAAAGTCAAAAGCAAAGAGCTTCGAAGACATATTTGCTAGAATATCGACGTATCGAGAAGTTGACTATCGGTTGTGGGAGATGTGAAGCACGTCGTTCCTACTCGTGATCTGGTGTGGATGAGTGACCGAACGCCTTCAACTAGGTGAGTCCATTAAAACTATCGCGGTCAGTATAAAAAGTCGAAGATTTTTTATTTATTTACTTTAACACATAGATATTGGTACAAGGAGGCATCAAATACATATGCGCTACACAGATCTCATTGGATATGTGTGAGGGCTGTGATACTGCCCGGGTGCCCAAACCGAAGCAGGTGGTTTTCTTTGGCAGCCACACCCCGAGCTTTCGACCCGAAAGTCTGATCCGCAGGGCAGTGGAGCATCGTGAGGAGATGCAGTCCCATGGTAGCCGGTGACCAATAATTGGTTCATACGTCATTTGTTCCTTCAGGATACTGGAGCCCATGTGCACCGTTGATTTGGGATCCGGTTAAAGCGCCTGACATTCGCTTTTCGTCCTCTCATTTTCGTAATCAACACCCCTTCCACGAGAAGGCAGTGAGTAGGACTTCCTTGGCAGAGGCTATATACGCGTGACCATGTGAGAGCATTTCGAGAGGAAGAGCGGACTCTCCCCACTCTCGGCCGTACCAGGGCATTTGGGGGCAAAATGTCGAAGACTTACAGAGCCACTGATTTTGGGGATTCCTTTACCTCCACAAGTTTAAAAGGAAACAATGAGCCCTCAAATATAGGACAGTTCTGGCTAACTAGTGGAGGAGTATCTCAGAGGAATCTATAAGAATCCCACTGAAGAGAAATTGGAGTTAAAGACGGTAATGTATTTTACTCAACGTAAAAAGTGTATTGACAATAAGCGTTTTATCCGAACAAAGAATAAATGAATGAGAGCTGCTAAGAGTTATTATGGACTACTATCGCATATATTCTTATTTCATAATTATTAATTGATTAGATCACATATATTTATATATATTCAGATTCCGCCTATCAACAGCTTTCATTTGATTTATTGGTTAATGCAATACGATTGACCATTCTTGATTTATTCTTAATTTTTCAGTCTCAGTATTCCACACTCACAGACAATTTCGGCTTGATTTTGTATAATTACTGTTTTTCATTTCATGGCTTGATGCAGCCCGATCTGCTCGTTTATAAACCAAGTATGTCTGAAGATTCACAAAGTGAAGGGTGATATTTGTGATCTGAACTGAACAGGCTGGGCTAGGCGAGAAGTATCTAGACAGAGGACCAATAAGGGCTCAGAGTTGACTCTATGCTGCTAGTGCTGTTTGACACGGGAAAAAGTCATGGAAGTAGGTATTCTGATTGGTGATATTTGACGGGGCATAGGACATAACAATAAGATACTGGGAAAGTTATATGGTTATTCTTTAAACTAAATGATTGACCACAAATTCAAATGAAATAAGTCGGCAATCACAATTGTTATCCTATATTAATGTTTATTTCTGCATCAATTTATTGTAGTGGACCAAAATATATTAATTCCAAAAATTACGACAAATTTACTACAAAAAACTTAGTTTGTTAATATATGAAATACAAATTATACACAAAGAAAAATATACTGGACGTTACTTAACTTGTTAAGAGCAGGCGTGTTCTTGTTTCATTTGGTCATGTAATCCACAATTATAAGTAGTTAGTAATTCCAACTATGATTGCTATAATCCGAGATTTATATACAAATTAATCACGTAATAAAGTCATGTAATGTTATCTGTAAACATAGCAAATATATCAAAGTTCTGTTCTCGTACAGCTGATAATTGATAACAAGAAGCATATGTACGCAGCAGTGCATTTGCCAGAGATAATCAATGTGACATGCATGAAGGGTTCAAAACAGAAACGGAAGGTCAAAGGTCATGTGTTTTTTTTCAAACAACAATTTTACACTATGATCAGAATTGGGTTTGGTGGAGATCCAACTATTGAAACAAATTTACAGTCAATAATAGTAGTTGTCCAAATTATGCAAGAATTAATGTAAAAATGTAAATAATAACAAAAATTAATTACAAAATAAGTCTATGTTAACTGTCCCTACATTATCTTTGATTAAATGTTCACTATGAATATTGATTGTAGTGTACTTTGTTCTCGTAATTTCATTTAACGTACATCTCAGATTAAAATCAGTGAGACTTTATGCTTATAAGTGCTTACTGGTGTAAAACTCAGTTTCAGTGCTGTTTGTTGATTCATAAATTTTTTTAATGAGTTACAACTTAGTGTAGTTACAAATTTCATACTAGTTATTTCAGTATTTACAAACGCTTACAAATAGATTATACTCGCAATCTGTAATTCATAGTTTATATTAAAAAGCAATAAGGAAGTTATCTTAAAATTGGCTATACATATTTTTATGAATAATTGCTGAAAAGAAAACATTCTTTATACATGAAAAATACTGGCTTGTTTCTTTATTATGTGTAAATGAGCGCGTGGGTTGATATTTTACGGATGAACTAGACTTGGATAACCTTTACAAGTGGTCTGATAAAAATATTAATCAAAAAACACCAAAATAACTTGGTTAACGTGACACTAAAATTTAACCATATTATAATAAAGAAGTAAATTCATTCTTACACGTCCACTGTATGTATTTCTATTTGAATTTTGTATGTAGTAGTAATGGTTTAGTAAAAGTAGTTAGTAAATATGAAAATTGTTTATTTAAATATATATCCCATCATTAATTGACAGTTGGTTAACAACCACTAGAAGGAAGAAGGAAATGAACCAATGTTTCCATCTAACTTTAACCTACTCAACACTGTTCATATTCAGCTATAAAAAATTTGAAATTAAACACAATCAGGTCTATCTGACAGCATAGACACTGAAAATTTCACCAACTATAAATACTGAATACATATACGATTGTCGAATTATGCGCCACGATAAAGACATATCTGGGCATATTATCTGAAAAGCTTCGGAAACCCGACCCTACTGTGAGCATACAGAAGCACATAATTAGTAATGACTCGACGGAATTTAAAGGGCAGACCATACTCAAGGTATTTTGCCACTAGAAAACAAAGTAACAGCTGTTACGGTACGATTACAAATGCTGTTAGTAACAATTTTCGTGTCAGTGTTAGAACATCCTATATTACCTACAGATAAGATCAACAATAAACATAAAGTAATGTAATCAAAATTTCAGATAATGATTATCAGAACTTGGGAATGTTAATGTTCAGAGTTTTAATACAACTGTCAAACCGTTCACTTTAATTTATTTCTCAATATCTGATAATGATTCTTAAGGTGTCGTTCGTAAGAAACCGGCTAAATTGTCAAGTTCAGCTGTAGTCACTCTTACATGTAGTCTGTAAAGATATTGTTACTAGAGGATTTCTAAGTAAAGCATACACAAGTTTGATAACACCAATCCACTCACTCGTCAACCTGAGAAACATAATAAAAATAATAAGCGTGAGTTAATGGGCTAATAACTATACAGAGCACAGCTACATGCAATAGTGGATCCATTCAACAATAACCAATAACGCTTAGTCATAAATCCGAGTTAATCTGGTAATCAAAACTGTTCACATAAGAAGTAAGTTGCAAAATGTTACATCGCCAGTGAAAGACAGCCACACTAGACGACTTGATCTACAAATGAAATCGTATAAAACGCTGGTCGCTAATATCTTTCACCCATTAACATACTGAATTATCGTAGTTAGATGCATAATTCACATTCAAAAAATGATGAAAAATTGACGGGATAAGTTAGAAAATTAAGTATTGGTTAATTTAATATAGGCATAATGAATCGTATGGGTGAATCCTTCTATACACTTTTTGCCATATTTTTGCTACCCTAAAAGAATTAGTTCAATTTATAACTCCCAGACGAATAAATTGATTCTCCATAATGATTACTTAAATAAATGTGAAATTCACACTTACTGTCTAGCAACACTTATTCTAACAACGAGAACATCTCTTAGTGTTAAGTTACAGTTATTCATCAAGAAGTGAATTTTTGGTTATTAATACTTTTCACTAATTGTGGTCTTCAATTTAACTGGTGTTATAAAGTATGGTAGTTCCGAAAAAGCGAAATATGCCATTTTGACAGGAGAGTAGCCGATGTGTATGTGGCTTAATTTTGTGAGATAAAATATAAGCATAATTACTTCGGATTTTAATTACTTCCCTGAAGCCAATGAAGCAGTTCACTAACGAGGAATTTTTTGAATTTTTCTTTTTAAAGATTATTTATATCAAGTGATGTATAGCTTACGGAAGTTTTAAGGATGTAAAAGTATGTTTGATTTATCACTTTATCCGTTACCCTTGGACCAAACAAAAAAATATTTTTTTCTAACCGTTTAATTAAAACCCTACTTTAGGATCAATAAATAGTGCTTTTCATATTATCCTAGTCTATTTTGAATATCAAAACTGAGGGTCTGTTCGTGAGTATTGGAATGTCTATGACATTAACCCATTCTTTTGTCGTTTAACGGAAAAATAAACAGGAAGCATCTATTCTTTTAAATAAATAAATAATATATTTGTAATATCCCAATGAGTAGAAAATTCGATTTTCTGACGTTTCGTGACTTAGTGTAAGTCACTTCTTCAGAGAATAAATAACCAAATTAAAATTAATCCGTTGTACTATTTAAACTTGGATTAATTTTAATTTGGTTATTTATTCTCTGAAGAAGTGACTTACACTAAGTCACGAAACGTCAGAAAATCGAATTTTCTACTCATTGGGATATTACAAATATATTATTTATTTATTTATAACAATCAATTCAATGCTCAATTTGTTCGAAATCATCAAATCAAACGTTGGTAATGATACCTACATCCATTCTTTATTGGTTTCACGAACATCAACTTTTGTAATGATGGGCCTCATGTGTGCAATTTACAGGAATAAAACCGAACAGAATGTCTCCAGTATGTATCGCAATATGTTTAGGAAATTAAAACTTTTATGTCTGTTTAGCTACTATTAACAATCTTACAGAATGGATAGTTTTAAGACATACACAGTACATATTGTCGGGTACAGAAGCTAAATACAGACTCAGAGTATTATAGATAGTAAATTCGAGAGCTCTTTCTTCACATAATGTGGGCAGAGAAATGTAGCTGGCCATTTTTCAGACGCTGCAGGTAGCAAAGTTACCTACATGTGTAACAAGGAAGGAATAACATATTAATGAACTAATATTGCTTAAATTTTTGAACCCACATAGTGATTGAGTAGAAGAATTTACCAAGCAATAGTGAAGGTGCGCTAAGTCTACTTCTAAACATGATTAGTAGTTCATTTATAAAGTCTATGTTTGAAGTGAAATTCAATGTATGCTTAATTGATGTGGTAAACATTAGCTTATGCATATTTTGCACACAAACCTTGTCAACTGTTCTTGACAAACTCGAAATTGTTATATTTATGTAAACTTGTTTCAGCTTTCTCATGTTTAATGTTACTAATCTAACGAAAATATATCCTTACTAAACTCCATAATTAATTTTAGCTATACGGAAATACATTAGACTTCAGGAATTACTGAAAAGAAAAATGTTATTATGTCCAATTTAGTTATCATTTAATGAATAAAATTATGCGTGATTATGTATCTTCCATACAATTAGGAATGCATAGACGAGACTTAACAAAATAAACAATAACTGAATAGTTTCGTTGAAGTGACTTTGTTGTCTGTCAGTTCTAATTAACCAGAAGTGATTAGACTTTATTCACAAAGGTCATGTAATTAAGCATCAATGAATTTTTAAAATATTCCATGATAATTAAAGCAAAACTAACAATGGAATTTTGTCAGTTATCCACATAGTAATAATTCATGATTAAAATACTTGTTTCGTAATTTGTTTGTATTTAACTGAATTCCGATGAAATATAATATATGTCTGAGACGTATTAAAGTTGTGGGCGTTGTCTACTTGAGTTATAAACGTATAATGAAAGTGATCTTTAGTTTTCATCTGACTTTAAAGATGTCGGCGCTCTATATTACCTGTCAATGTTTAGCTAGCACAATATCCAAGCGATATATTAAGATTATATGAAAAGATATATTTCACATAACGAACAAAATTTAAGACAATCAGGAAGTATGTATATATTGAATCAGCAGATTAACAAACAAAATATTGTTTAAGAGTTGAATTGTATGTTTTTGAGCATACAAAATCAGGCTATTAAAATACGGACAAGCCAAAAAACAAGTAGTTGATACAGATTATGAAATATTATTAATATAACTACATGGTGCTTTTGTTATATACTGTAAACACTCAGCACCATCTTACCTATTAAACATCTGAATATATTTATCATATTTTCCCCAACTTGATTTATATATTTTTGCTTAGCAAGATAAACTCATTTCATTGCGCAATTGGAAAATCTACTTCTTTTCCTTATCTTAAATGAACAGGTCGTTAAAATCGAATAACGCTATTCCTTTTTCGATAAGATTTAAGATGCTGTTATAATGTATTAAATGCTTGATAGTTTAATTTACTGAAAAGAAGAATCTGTTGTCATTTTAATGTTTAAAATATAAATGTTTTATTATTTAGCTAAAATCCGGAGATTTATTATATTCAATTATTCAGATACGGGAAAGATGCTGATATACTCCGGTCACGAAAACGAAAATGCTTCACACACGCAGGAAGTCCCTCCGATGCTGTCCAAAGAAGCACATAAAACAATTATAGGATGGGAATCTCAAGGGTCCAGTATCATTAAAGCATCCTTCAAAACAAAGAAGAAGGGAATCACGGTTATTGTTATCCAATGATATACACCCAACAATGATAGCAATGACCATGATAAAGATAAGATTTACCAGAGGCTGCAAAGTGCCCAAGACAGGATCTCACTATCGTGATGGGAGAACTAAACGCTATAATCAGGATGGACAACACCGGATACGAAGATATCATGGGATGACATGAACTAGGAGAAAGGAACGAGAATGGCGAGAGATTTGCAAATCCATGTGCATTCAATAAATTGGTTATAGGCGGCACAATATTTCCACACAAGAACGCACACACAAAGCTACATGAGTCTCACCGGATCACACCACCGAGATTCAAATAGACCACATTTGTATCAATAAAAAATTCAGAAGGACAACGGAAGACGTGAGAATCACGAGAGGAGCTGACTTCACTTCAGATCACCACCTGGTTGTGGCCAATTCAGAACTGAAGCTAAAGAAGAACTGGATAACTGGACAAATAGCACTACGAAGGTTCAATACAGCCTTCCTTCGAGATACTAACAAATTTAACCAGTCCAAGACAACTCTCAACAACAAGTTTCAAACGTTGCAGGATCTACTGAATGAAGAAGAAACTACGATGGAGGACCATCGGAAAGAGATCAAAGAAGCACTAACTTCGACGTGTCGAACGACTGGACAAGATTCAACAAAGGAAGAACAAGAATACAGTAATTAACAACAGACGAGCAAGAACTGAAAAAGCCAAGGTACAGACTGAATACACAGAAGCAAACAAGCAAGTGAAGTGGAGCATTAAAACTGATAAGCAGAAATATGTGGGAGACCTAGCAACGACAGTGGAGAAAGCTGCAAGAGAAGGAAATATGAAATAACTAAATGACACAACGAAGAAACTGATAGGGTAATATAGTAAACCAGAGAGATCTGTCAAACACTAAGAAGACAAGAAAGTCACTGAGATTCAAAAACTATGGAACAGATACGTAATACACTTTGAGGAACACTTGAATAGATTAGCTTCTACTCACTGTGGGGGTGTTGTTTACGAAATTGAGAGTACGAAAATCGAATGTCCGGCGATTTATCTGGGTTGGTGGATGTGGAGGACCCACATAAGGGAGTTGGAAAACCCTGGTTCCAAACCAATGGTGCACATGGGCTCCAGGGTTCTGAAGGAACAAATGGCGTATAAATCAATCGTTAGTCACCGACTACCATAGGACCGCATCTCCTTACGTTGTTCCACTGCCCTGTGGATCAGACCTTTAGGTCACAGGCTCCGGGTGTAGCCCACTAAGAAAACCACCTGCTTCGATTTGGGCACTCGGTCAGTATTCCAGCCCTCATACAAACAGAGTGATTTATGTGGCGCATATCTGTTTAGTGCCTCCTTGTACCAATATTTATGTTCAACTAAATAAATAAATGAAGAAGCTCCACTAAACTCATCGGATATCGAGGCAGCACCTATAGACCTTCCTATAGATGTCACTCCACCAATGATGGAAGGAATCAGGAAGGCTATCAGACAAATCAAGAGTGTTTGTTTCAATAATTCCCATCAAATTCTATAATTATATATGCAAATTAATAAGTCATAAAACTGGCCAGTCTAAGTCAGAGTACATCATTTAATATTGTAACATGTGAATCGAGAATTGTTCGTCATATAAAATTAAATGAAATCGTTAATATTGAGACGATTTATATAAAGTATTATCTTGAACCAGTTTATAAGTGAAATGAAATTGTGAGATAAATGATCAGAATAAATATGATCGACATGGAGTGAGAGAGAGAATTATGTAGTTACGAATGAAAAATTACGTAATATGTAGAGTAATACGAATTAGGGAAGAATTAACAGACAGAAGTGGATGTTGAATAAGTTTCTCAAAAAGGTTAGCAAGTTTATTAATAATGATAAATGTATGATGTGTGGACAAGTTTAAGATATAAAAATGAACGGCCCGAAGTTGGCCAGGGTTAAAGGAGCGGCTGAACCTATTTCTTTTGGATGCAAAGCTCTGGCTCCTTGATCAGAATAGCAATTGCTTCAGCCGTCTGAAAAATTCTCAGTCTGACGGAACTAGATAGACTAATGTTAACACGATATATTTTTGTGAAAGATTGCTCCAATGTTACGTCTGAATTAAATGAGCTAAAATGGAGCTGTTAACAGTTTTAGCTACACTTTTGTTTAACCACTATGAGAGGTGCTCACGAACGCGAATACACAAATTCCTAGAACATCTACCAATATAAGTTGCTTAATAAGAGCATTCGAATTGATAGATACATAAAGAAGTGGCTAGTCTAGGCAATTTATCTTCCAACCTCGGAGGGATCATTGGACGCATGGGAAACATGAATTGTAGTTTACATGCATTAAAAATTCATTGGATTTATTTGCGTAACTTCAGTCCCTAGGTTTATTGCATCTGAATTATAAGTGTATATACAGAGGCTTTTTGTTCACGTTTAGGCATTCCTCATGCTTTCTTTTATTGGTTATATTTCTATTTATAAATTTCTCCGGATATCCATTTTCTTTAGAGTTCAATTTAATGTATATCATTTTTAGAATCAGATTTCACGCACGAAGTTTAGGTTTCAATAAGGGAAGTCCGAGTTCTGCTTTCAAGTTAAATTATACATTTAAAAAAATGAAATCACTATGGTATCCATTTTGTTGTGGCGTCAGCCTTAGCACATCTAATTCTTTTTTGTACCATCCTACGAGTATAATAGTCGGATTCTGTGACTCAGACATTTGACTAGATCGATATAAAGCCATGGAAGTGAATATACAACTCCGCCTGGGGTCCCTCTGGGGCTATTGCAGGTCCCAAGCCTGGATAAAGAAGGAGAGTTGGGCATAGGGTGAGCGACTCCATCCCGTAGAAAACTAACTCGCTAAAAAATTTCTAACCAGAAAAAAATAATTCAAACTCTTCCCTAGGAGTTAGAAGGTCTTCATTTAGAAGAGTTATGATGCCTCATGATAAAAGCCGAGTTCCTTCACAAGTCACGAGGCCGATGCCTCTTCTGACAACCAGAGCGAACACTAATTTAGGTATATGGAATTCTCGTACAGTGTGGGAGACTGGGAGAGTCTTCCAAATTGCTGCAGAAATGAAGAGATACAATCTGGAGGTGCTTGGGATCAGTGAAACACATTGGACACAGGTTGGACAACAACGACTAGCTTCAAGGGAGCTTTTGTTATACTCCAGCCACGAAGAAGAAAATGCTTCACATACACAAGGAGTTGCACTGATGCTATCCAAACAGGCATAAAATGCATCTATAGGATGGGAATCTCATGAACCAAGGATCATCAAAGCCTCCTATAAGGCAAAGAAAGGGGGCATTACAATGAACGTCACCCAATGCTATGCGCCTACCAACCACTACAATGAAGACGTTGAAGATCGATTCTATGATAGGCTACAGTCAATCGTTCAGAACTGCCCAACAAAGACCTGAGCATTCTGCTGGGAGACCTAAATGCACAGGTTGGAATGGACAACACCGGATATGAATATTTCATGGGACGACATGGACTGGGAGGAAGGGACAAAAATGGTGAGAGATTTGCAAACCAATATGCTTTCAATAAACTTGTCATAGGCGGCACTATATTGCCACATGAACACATACACAAAGCCACATGGATTTCACCGGATCACAGTACATAGAACAAAATTGACCATATTTACATCGATAAAAAGTTCAGGAGGACAATGAAGGATATGAGAACCAAAAATAGGAGCTGATATAGCCTCAGATCATCACTTGCTGGTCGTCAAGATGAAATTGAAACTCAAGAAGCACTAGACAACGGGGCGGACAACATCACAAAAGCTCAATTCGCCTTTCTTCGGGATACTGGCCAACTTAAATTCATGATAGCCCTTGTTAATAGGTTCCAGGCCTTTCACTATTTATTCAATGAAGAGGGAACTTCAATGAAGAGCAACTGGAAAGGTATAAAGGAGGCAATCACTGCAACATGTCATGAGGTTCTGGGCCACAAGAAACATCATCACAAGGAAAGGACCACTATTGATACACTGGATATGATTTAAGAAAAGAGGAGAAATAGGGCAGCAATCAATACCAGCCGAACAAGAGTAGAGAAAGCCAAGACACAAGCTGAATACACAGAAGTAAACAAGCAAGAGAAGAGGAGCATGCCTGAGAAGATGGTCAATATCATACGGAATTCCTATGATGGATTAAAATGCTAAATCGTGCATGGAAGACAGCTCACAGACTCGTTCGAAGTAAAGACCGGTGTCAGGTAAGTTTGCTTACTCTCACTCTTTCTCCTGTTGATAGACTAGATCATGAAGACTTCAATATCTGGAAGGAAGCATGGAATACAGTGGACAACTAGGTGCAATTGTACGATCTAGACATCTCAGATGATCTGGCTCTTCTATCGTACACGCAAAAACAAATGCAGGAGAAGACGACCAGTGTGGCAGCAGCCTCAGCAGCAGTAGGTCTCAACATACACAAAGGGAAGAGCAAGATTCTCCGGTACAACACAGCATGCAACAACCCAATCACAACTGACGGAGAAGATTTAAAAACCTTTACATATTTGGGCAGCATCATCGATGAACACGGTGGATCTGATGCAGATGTGAAGGCGCAGATTGGCAAAGCAAGAGCAGCACATCTACAACTGAAGAAAATCTGGAACTCAAAACAATTGGCAACCGACACCGAAGTCAGAATTTTTAATACAAATGTCAAGACAGTTCTACTGTATGGGGTGGAAACCTGGAGAACTACGAAAGCTATCATTCACAAGATATAAGTGTTTATTAACAGTTGTCTACGCAAAATACTTCGGATCCTTTGGCCAGACACTATTAGCAACAGCCCACTGTGGGAGAGAACAAACCAGATCCCAGTGGAGGAAGAAGTGCTGGAAGTGGATAGGACACACATTGAGGAAAGTACCCAACTGCGTCACAAAGCAAGCCCTCACATGGAGTCCTCAAGGCCAAAAGAGGACAGGAAGACGAAAGAACAAATTGCACCGAGAAATTGACATAGACATGAGAAGAATGAACAACAATTGTATAGAACTATAAAGGAAGGCCCAAGACAGAGTGGGTTGGAGAATGATGGTCGGTGGCCTATGCTCCATTAGGATTAATAGGCGTAAGTAAGTAAGTGAATATACAATTCAGTCCAAGTATTTTTTACTCAGCACATTCCTATTGCATAGATCATACGACCAATTAGAGAGACGGACGTCATTGAACGGTATCTCGTTCTTCACATTTCAGAACAATCGATGGACGTGTTTCACACCCCGTAACATAAAATTAATCTATTTAAATGTCTGAGTGATGAAATCCAACGTCTGTATTATCAGGATAGTATAGAAGAATTAGACATGCTAAGGGTACCATAATAACTTTATGAAGAAATACATAACTGAACCATGGACCTCCCCAATTGAAAACTCTAACTAAATGTTGATTTCAAAATATTAAGTTAATCGTTTACTTTATTATTATTACTGAAATATGATCTTAAATGCCCCAGAAATTAATTACTTCTTCCATATAATAAGTCTAGGAAGTTGTTCATAGACTATATTAGGGAGATTTACCTGGAGAAACAGTGGAATAACTTGATTTAAGTTATTTTGAGCTGTCATGTGTCCATCTTCAGATTTTAGTCCACGACATCAGACAGTATCAGTTATGAACAATCTCCAGAATGCATTGCAAACTCGATTTCGTATTTATATGATTGATAATGTAAACACCTGTCAGATTGAGAAAGTGATTATTGAGATGTCTCTAAGCATTCCTCAAAAAAACAAACAAATTAACTTTAATTACATGACTGTTAACTGTATGTGTATCAAACTGTCGATAGAGTAGCCAGATTTAATATCATGAAAAGAACAAATCATAAACATTCTAGATACCGATGTGATCATTTGAATAAATCCAACAAAGTTAAAAATATAACTGTCATTTGTTGAACTTGTAGTTTAGTGAATATCAAAGTTTAAGACTTTTTATGAACAGAGTTGATCAGATCTAGCACATCTAATCAATTCGTTAATTTTTACTGCAGTTCGCAATGGTAGACCCCGTATAACGTTGATAGTCAACTCAAAACAAATTTCATTCCTTTATTATTTATATGAAAATTACTGTCTGCAATTGCAGAGGTAAGCTTTCAAACTAGTAGTGAAAAAAGGACATGGATAAGTCGTAAAAATCCGAGAACACATATTTTCGATATATTCTTCGAGTATGGTTGAATTATAAACTGATTAGTCAGTCCCTCCAGTTGGTAATTACTGATCCGTGTAGGAAGGTGTATGATTTTCAATTGAGGCACACAAATTAATCTTAATTAGTGTTTGGATACTTCAGATGATAGGGATTAAAATCAATCTCAATAAAGCGGGTACATTCTCTTATCACCATCTTTCTTTAAGTTATAAACATCATATTTACAGTTTCCCACTACAACTAACGTCATATTTTTCAATTATTTGACTTTCTTCCTTTATTACAGATTTTTTCACGTACTACACCACGTATATATCACTGTTTTGATAAACATAGCGTATAGAAACATTTTGAACTGATTAAGAACGAATGTGCCAGATTCTACGTTACTCATGACTGTGTGCCTGATTGAATTCACTTCTAACTGTATACACTGACCCGGATTTAAAAAAAAGAAAATGCTTGCTCATTTTATTGTTTTAAGTTTTATTTTCAAATACAAATTTCATCGGATTCTAACAAAACAACCAATTAAAAGTAGAAAACACTTGTCATGGACAATATTCAATTTTATAATTACTGTCAATTAAATAAGAACATTCTTTGAATTCTTTATTTGTAAAATAGTCAATTAAAATTCATTTGTTCATGTTCACAGACAATAAATTCCAATTGTCCTCATATTTATTTGCCTTTACTCTCTTGATGAAGCAAGTCTTGACGCGAGCTCGACACTAGCGCCTGTTAAACGAGAATCAAAGTGTAAAGCTTTTAAATAAAAAGATTCAATTAGAAAACAAATTATACGATTCATTAATTGAAAGGTGCTAATGAATGCTGGAAATGACTTCAGTGTCACATAGTTCCTTAGAGCATTCAATACATATACGTGGTCTTTTCGATTATTCCATTTTCAGTATGTTAAGCTGTTCAACTTGGTAAGTTGAAACTTATTCTTTAAGTCATACGAAGCCAACTTAATCTTCAATTCTGTTTTGAAAATTTATTGATGCAATTAGTAATATTACTACTATGGGCCACATCATTTACATCAGACCTAGTGATACAATCCAGTTGGTCAAACTAAACTAGAAGCAGTGACGTCGAGATTTGAGATCCATTGGTTGAAAGATGATCACCTTAACTAATGACCCAATGCAACACACTCAAACTTCCAAATAATTGGTTTTACTAGACTTAATAAACAGTGTGGTCCGAAACCGGGTACATGAACATGTACTTGGTCAATGAATTAAATAAGCCAATCTTGAGATAATGACGGAGTGTTTTGTTTGTAGACATTGGTAGACATTGTTTTAAAGAGAATACTCTCTGAACCTTGATAACAAGACTGCTGCAACAAATTATTAGTTCTTAAACGATTCCATGGTGAAACGAATACGAATAACTTCTACTTCAAATAAGCGTAATCTCATGACAGTATCACATACGTAAAACATAATATCTGTTTATCGACCCCCAATAACAGATAATTATTACGAGTTTAAATAACATAAAAAAGACAATTCTGTGAGAGAAAATCAAAATACCTTATTTGCTTCAATAGTTTCTGTCCAGTCTTGGGCGCCAATCAATGCCACAGCTTCTAATAAAATTTCTCTAACGTGAACAATACTTTTACGAAACTGTTCCAAAACCATATCAACACAGACCTGGTGAAAATGAAATAATACATCAAAAATGAGTTTGTTGGTATCAATGCCAAGGGTGGACTTGATAGTTTCAAATAAACTGAGCATTCAATGAAAAGTTAATAATATTCGTGTAAACCGAGAAATGATTTATGTCTCATATTCAGTAAGAATAACCTTTAGATGGTTATAGAGGTTTTATGCTCGTCAAAAATTTAGGTCATACATCAGTGAATGTGAATTATTTGAGTGCCGGATACTTTTCTTTCCTAGTTCTGCTTAATTATTCATTGCATAACAGACTGTGTTCAATGTTACCCTTGGGAAAACATTTTTTACCGGAAGTAATAATTTTATTCTATTCAATGGAATAAACTAGAAATCAGTTCCTAGTTAGTCAACTACCTTTAACAATTATTCAGTTTTTAGCTGTTTAAAGTTTCATTAGTGCAATGCACTATGAAAATATGTCTGTCATAAAACATCATTTGATTATTCAGACGATCAGTAACATAAAATGAATAAAAGGCGTTGTTATAACAGATTCAGTTAGTAGTCCCACAGTCATAGTCTAATTCTATGCTCAAATTATTATCCATCAATCAAACAGGAAACATGAATCACAATGATTCCAGTCAAAAAGAAACCAGCTAATCATGTCATACAATTTCTATCAGAAATTAAACTACACTACCGATTGGTTATCCATCTATCTAGTGAGAAGATTGGTATTTGGTTGATTAGTCAACAATAAGGATTATAATGTGTCTCATATATTAGGTAAACCGTTAAACACTCGGATTTGAGCCACACTATTCTGTGGAAGGAATAGTAATACTACCTAACTGACCAGACAGAAGTAAGTACAGTTGGATTCGAACCTGAGATCTACTGGTTGAAAGGACTGAGTGCTTTAATTACTAGGTCACAGAAATTCCTAGATTTTCTACTATCGATTATGAAACAAGTATAAATTAACGTAGCCCGGCATATTAACCAACAATTAATAAACATTATACTTTAGTTTAGGTCTTCCTAGAAATACAATGTTTAACAATGAATGAAAATCCTCAAATTTAAAGACGAATACAATCACAACTTCACTGAAATCCACAACCCCATACTGGAAGTATAACAAAATAATTGGACATCCTTATGTGTGTATCTATAAAATACTATACAAAAGTAGCCAGTAAGTATAACTTTCTCACATGTTCCTCATCTGCTTTCCAACAATCAAAATCTGTAACAATTGCTATAGAAGCATAACTTAAACCAGCTTCACGAGCCAATGAAACTTCAGGAACTAATGTCATGTTAACTATATCCAATCCCATTGCTTTATGAACAAATGATTCGCAACGAGTTGAAAAACGTGGACCATTAATAGTTACTGCAGAACCTTCAGTATGTACACATGGATGAATACAGGCGGATTTATCCATAGTTTTTTTGTCATAAACATTTATTGATTTATTTCTGGCCGCTTGGATTAACATCTGAAAATGTAGGGGACATATGAACAAGTCACTATTAAACTATAAAAAAAAAGAGAATTCAAGCAAAAACGTTTTCAGTGTTTAACTTTTCCTTTACATTTTCATGATCATTCATCACTGATTAAGTACGTCATGTAGACTAACTGTTTACCGATGCATCAGTATATTGTAGAAGCTTTAGAACATTATTTATGAAGCAAAACAATACACAATCTTCTAACTCATTTGATAATTAACAACTGCAAGAAACTAGAATATATCTAGCATAGTTAATGCGCCTTGTTAACAAAACATTTTGTACATTAATTTACTTTAAGCGTTAACATTTAATCGACGATGTCAACTATGGAATTAAACAAACTCAAAAACCTCACTATATAGTAATAATAATTATTTACCCACCACTGACTAATTTCAAGAGATAAATCATGACGTTGTAGTGAGGAGTTGTGACTATTGAAGTTCAACTACTCCAAGTGTACAACAGTTACCTACTAATAAAACTAGGTGGTTGGTCAATATAGTTTGAAGATTGAATTCAAACATGTAAACTATTGGATGTTGGATCAGTGGTCTAAATGTCATGTGCTCACTATAACAACTGGAAGTCCTGGGTTAGACCCATGATGGGGTCGTGGATAAGAGCTGCTGACTCATAACATATTAGGACGAAACATCTGTCTAGTGCTTCTCAGCCTTCAATGTTCAACCAAGATCAGTTCTTGATGTTAACTATGAAATAAAAAGCTATTTAAACAAGCTTCATAATGAAATGTAAGTTAAAAATTGAATTGAAAGGATTCAAGAATATGCAAAATCACTATATTAATACAGTTGGAAAGGAAAACTGTCTACGAAATTTTATTCTCGTACTCGAACAAACATATTTCATTTGACCATTGTGTAACATTCAGAAATTTCACTCAGTAATACTATAGTTAACCAGTTTGAGTTTAGTAAGATCAAGGAATGAAAGTAAAATCCCTGCTAAATAAATAATAAGGTTAACTAACAAATGAAATAATTAATCACCTTGTAAATCTTGAAAATGTAATGAGATGGAGAAGTAATTCATCTCTGAAGTTAGAAACAAAGCAAGATGCCCAGAAATATCTTCGGAGTTAGACAATATAACAAGAATAGTTCATCAAATCAAACTCTCAAAAACGTTTTAGAAGCAGTTCACGTTTTTTAATTTGAACAGATGAGCTTTAAACCATGGGTAAGAAAACAACACAAAACGTAAATACTCAAAAGTACTTATACAAAAAAAGGTGAAAATTTGTAAAATTCAATGTCAAAGTATACGTAAATGTCATAACAATTATACACCAAACACCATTAAGTAAATAGAGTTAAGTAAAAAAGCTTTACATACTTCCCTAATTATTAAGTCAAGCGATAGAAAACTTGCTTAATATCTAACCTGACGTGTTTTTTCACAAAATGGTTCTGCCATAGGCATATGTAAGACGCCTTTCAATGAATCAGGTTTACTTCCATAAAACGTATTTTCACGACCCCAAGTTTTATCCAAAAACTGATTAAGAACAACGAAATCTCCAGGTACCAAGTCCTCCTGTAGACTACCACAAGCGTTAGTAGCTAATATATGAGTACACCCGAGATCTCTCAACGCCCAAACGTTCGCGCGATAGTTGACTTCACTGGGAGGAATTAAGTGTCCTTTACCATGTCTGCAAAATAAAATATGAACAAGCCACTCATAACGCAGACCAATGTCTCCAAACTGCAAAACTCTTAGTCTTCCTTACGCAAAATAGCACACAAATTCTAAGCACTACAAGTCATTTGAATGACAAATAAATTTCAGCCGAAATCTTTTCATAGATAATGACCAATTTTACCCAAAAAGTAAACCTTTTTGACTATTTACAGATGGTCACAATAAATTATAAAATAGGTCCTGAAAGAAAGTAACTGGACTGCTTCTGTCTTGAAGCAGAGCTTTTTTAAACATCTCTCCTATACAGACTCCTAAATTACCATCCCGTAACCGCAAGATGGGACAAAATGAGCAGGAAATCATTTAACTAGTCAATCGGGATGCATTTTCTATAAACGTAAAAAATACCGGATTCAGCACAACAGTTACGAGCTTTCTGATGGTAAGTTAAATCACGAAAATCTTTGTTTCGAGTGCCTTCTGAACATCAATATTTTCAGAAAATTCAAACCTTTGTAGTCTGCAGAGTTAAGACCTTTGCAATAAAATATGCATGAATTTCAGTCATTAGAAAAATAAGATATTACATGCGTTGTGCCCTAACGGTTTTACAGATTTATGTACATTCATAATGCCATCATTTTGCTATGATGAAAACATAAACCGCTTAATTCGCACTACATTAATCCTTAATACATGGTTATATGTGATCTACTTTCACTTAACACTATCGATATGCAAAACAACACAAGACTAGCACGATCACATATGTGAATTGCTGTAAATAATCAAGACGTTTCATATGATCCCAGAGCCATAATCACTTTTATGTAGAGTCAACCAAATTGGTTTAAAGCTATTTGAGTTCCTTATGATGCCAACAAGAAACTAACCACGTTGTCGAGTAGTGGATACTAAACGTTGTTTCGCCCTATTTACGTTAAACCTGGCAGTTTCGAGCTAACGATGTCTGAATAAGTTTTATAGTGACCATTGTCATTCGTAAACGATTGTTCGCGTTCGACAGAAGTACCATATATATCATTCAGAAGTTCAGTAACTTGTTTGTAAATAGCATCAAAACCGTCAGTTAATATGTGATGGGCTTTTTAAACACGGCCTTCTATGACTTTAATACGTCTTTGGACATGATAACTCAACAGCTTTCATGTTAAGCGCTGTTCAGCTGCCATTAGAACCAACCGGAAAAATCAAGTAATCAGTAGTTTCTTCTATGCCCTCCAAAAATGGTACGATTTCGATAGCAGTCTTAACTTTTAAACCATAATATTTTTACATTTGTTAGTACATTATTCCCACAACCTTCCGCTTTCTCAGAATGTTGTTATTCCATTTTTCGGGAGTCTTTATTGACTTCCCATTGTAACTTCAGTGTGGTAGATAGATAAGTAACGTACATTGCCTTCTCGTTTCTAATCCCTAGTTCATTCGTAGCTCCTAGAGTAACTTTTGGGCAGATCTGGGAAATTACTATCATACAATAGGTTCAATACAATTACTTATTCCAGCCAAATCAATTATTTCGTAACAAATAGGCCATTTTTACTAACAGTGGTTACCTGGGAAGCACAACACATGCAACATCTCCAACAAAACCTTCGATAAGAGCATCGGACGGCTTTCCAAATGGAGTAGTCACTTGTCGCACTCCTACTTTTTTGAATAAATTTGGGTCGTCGAATCCAGAACCCCCAATAATTCCAACCTAATATGCAAAAAAGTACGATTAATTACATTTTATGTAGACTCGAAGTGCTTAAAACTCGAATCAATACATTTAATTAAGACTGAACAACTGTGAGCCTTACATCTACGACTTAATGGATGGAAGTTGGATTGTCCAGCTCATATGTCACCGCTTAAAATCCACAACTTTTTCTGATATACTATACATTACATAGTGGGATTAGAGATCCCCAAAACTTTACATTCCGTAAAAGCGACACTAATCTCAATTCTCGAGTTTGTCCTGAACCACGATGACGTTATGTCACAATTGCTAGTTTTGTGTTAGCTTTTATTTAGTAAGCCAATACATTCGGATAAGTAAAGTGGACAATTAATAAAGTCGTGTTTCCGTATAAATGAACGAGGTAGAAACAATCAGTCGTTAAATGCATACACCTTCATATATATAGATATATATATACAAGCATCTAAGAGTGCAATTTTTTTTTACTGGTATGGGGCTTTAGGAGGTAGAGATTAAGCTGTGCGATTTGCTGTGTCGTAAAGTTTCGTTTCGTTCTGATAGTACCAAGTGTTGATTATCAATGGTTAGGGACTCGGTACAAGGAGCAAGTACATAAGCTTAGATAGTTTGATTTCCGATTTTCGGGTCTTTAAAAGAAGCATTTCCTAATCAATGATTTCAAACGGGATATGATCGGAAATCATACACTTGAATATATATCAAAATATTTGCTGCTGGTGACTATTGACGGGAGCATAGACAATTAAAAAAAACAACTAAGTCGTCATAAGTGAAATATGGGTAGGTAGTTATTTTAGAAATATACAGTCAGACAGAGTTAGTCTACGTCTATCGCGCAAGCTGTAGAAGAAGTGACTTAACTATATAACTCTTAGTGCGTCCTTTTTTTCGAAATTAGTCTGATTTCCACTTACTTTTCAGAAAACGTTTTAGGCTGAATACGTGTCTGGTGGGAATATATACACTCGCATCTTAACAAAAGTTTTGTTGTCTTAAGATAGCTAAAATGTGACAAATACGTAGCTCGGGAAAGCGCATAGTGACCTCTTATTCGAGTTAATACCTGGATTTCACATTTTTGACAAGAATAGTGCATTCACGTGGTAAAAATTTAGTGCTAACAAAAAATAACCGACCAAGGGTCACTTTCAGATCTAAATGACATTCATATAAACGACGGGTATTCGCCAAAACTAACAACATTACTTTTGGCTTAAATTGTAAGCACCACATATTACACTAGATCAAGTGCAAAGAGACCATGTATCAAATAACGTAGTATCCAAAACATGTAACTTACCTTAACTTTAGACATTTCGACTGAACTCGGATAGGTAAGATAATTGACGACACAATTACAGCTCGGTATTTATAACCAATGATGTTGTGGGTGGATGGGGTCAGTCTTGTCTCCATTGGCCGATCCAAATAGTGAAGTTGTTGGTAGGGTTTAGCGTCATTGAGTCAAGGTTGGATATGTTAACGCGCAGTCTAATTTCCAATATCCAGTGTATTTGTCCCGATCTTGTACACACCGATTGATTTCTCTACGCTCGCATATTGTTGTTTCAGCACAGATCCATGTATGTAGTGGTGTTTCATCGGTGAACCACTGCTACTAGACATGATGCTCATCAAACGAAAGCCCCTTGCATTCCATCCCAAACCATTTGAAGTGATAATTCGAAGCTTAAGAGATGATTGCGTCAAAACTAAATAAATAATTTATCCGATCGGTGATGTATAGGGGAGACGGAGTTGAAAGAAGCCTATATTTTGTGACCTGGATATATTTCTGGTAATTGATACGACTGCTTACAAAAGAGTCTCATGCTTCCCTCGCGGTACTGCACTTGGTGTATGCTTCCTACACTGCGGATAAACATACCAGAACCTCGGATGAGGGTGACTTTATAGTGCTGTTTGGTCTCAAAAACAAGACCCCTGACGTTTAACATACGATAGTTGAGGAGACTTACATTCAACCTTTAACACCATGGGGATCAGAAGTGGTGAACCCGGGGACATGTGATAGGTTTGTTATCAATACTGTTGTGACAATAGATCTAATCCTAAACTTGTAGATTAGTCATGATATGAAACTGTAAACTACAATATCTTACGTGCAGGTCACGTCATTGTCTATTCTGACTCGTCGTATCGTTAAATCAGCAATATAATATTTGGCGTTTCTAAAGAACACATTTAAACTGAAAATAGAACGATATGTTTATTATGAATTAAAAAGATGTGTTGCACAAGAACGACTATGTCTACAAGGCTGAGTCATGTCACTTTTGAGTCGATTGATTGTTCACGCGTTCCCAGTTACCTCATGTTCAGCTATGAGGATTGTAAGCTTAGGACCTATACCACTACATGATCATCACTACGTAACTTCTTTCAACTCACACTATACGTATTATTACCTTCCTAGTCCAAATATATTCTTCAGTAGTCTTTAGCCTCAAACAGCTACTTTCACAATCGAAATAGTCTTTATAGACACCAATCTAACATTGTTGAAACCGACTAAAGAAGCATAACCCGTTATGGATTCTCGTACTAAACTCAACTCTATCGATTGATTTTCACCTCCTGTCCAACGAATCGAAGGCGGATCTAATGCCAAAAATACACTTCGAATATTGACTTGCAATAACCATGACGGTGTTCTGACATTTGGTAGAGGGCTAGGAAATAATCAATATGTCGTTCATCAGAACGGAAACTAACACACAAACGTCTCTCCCCTACGCATAGACGTCAGACCCACATTCAAGTTCCCGGCTAGTGCTACAATACCGATCGGACGCACGTTCTGTAGAAAAACAGTCAACTGGTGATAAAACTCATCCTTGATCGTATTTGGGGGTCAATCTATAGGGGTGTAGGCGAAGATGACGAGAAGACATTGTTTTTCACACCTGATTCTTAGCACTCTGATGGACCCTTCTGATCTAACAGCACATAACCGACCATGGATAAGTATCCAATCGATCAGTGCTGCCTCAGTTCTAGTGAGACACCGAAGCCGACGATACCAAATGAAGATGGCACAGGGTCGCCGAATAAGCACACGTGAAACAGGCTTTCTGAAGTGACAGATGGAGAGTGAATTCTAGTACTGTAGAATTATGGTCTACTTCGAAACTCGCACTGCTCTAATAATACACGTAATCCTGAAATTGTAGATTTTTTATGATGTAACTGCCTAATCTACAAGAACTTACGTGGATGTCACATAATTATCTACCTTGACACATTCGTACTATAACAATCATCAATATATGGTGAAGAACACATTTAGGCTGGAGATAGAACAATATATTTAATATAGATAAGCCTTTTATATAGGTGGGACCATGCCCGCAATACCAAGCCATGCAAACCCATCAATTAGAACTAATTGGATTGAGTCTTCCCACGGTTGCCATCGTTGGGTTTTTCTCCACGTTAAATGATGAACGTCTATTTTCCTAGTTTTCTCGTGTTCAGCTTTGATGATTGTGTGGTTAAAGCCTGATGCCACTACAATACTACACTTGAGACTTGAATATGCGTATCGGATAGATAACAGACACCAGTGTTGAGATTTTCTAAATACATAGCCAACCCCATATTTTGTCGGATCTTCCTGTACGTAAAATATAACGAATAACCTGAAATTTGAAAATAAACCAGCGTGTTTTATTGTCCCAGTAGATGACCTACTATTTTTACGGTACTTCCCGACATGTATCTATTTATGCATAGACCAGCTCTTTTATTTAGTTGGAGACCCAGTTTTGACGTTTGATTTGAGTGATCCACGTTGTACACATAACAAGGTTACCCATCACTGTTTCGGAATCCAACTTAGCGTTTTTGCAGTAAATTATTCACAAGTCCTGATTTTGCAAGAAAATGGATGTGTGTATGTTGCGTTTGAAGCAACTAGGAGGGGAGTGATTGACCGAGACAGCTACAAATATCGCACAGTGATTCAAACTTGGTATGACTGTGAATGTCAGATTTTCTATTATGGTTTTGTTGTAGCAGAAAATTCACATCTGACTCAAAGAGTGCAAAAACGATGTATTGTCATGTCAGATATTTAGACACCCACTCTTTCATACGTAGTTTCGACTATTGTATTATCTCCATTTGATACTTACATCTTTGTTACAGTTTCATTTCGAAAATAAATTCAGGATCATTTTATGTATCTTCTTGATTTGCTCAATGTATAACGTGATAGCTACTCGTGACTTGCAGGCACACATCAACATACACGCCCCATAGCATACGAGTTATATCCGGATTAGTTTCATATATGTTGAAAAATCAACCTTTCATGGTAAAGTAGTCAGCCTAAATGTTGTGGTTTTGTATTGTGTTTTATAGTGCCGTACAGCGTTCACGCTATTGAAGATGCCACAGGTATTCAGAGTTTAAAAACGCTTTAACCAGTAACACCTTCTAATACGAAGCGCACCCACCAGGTAAAATCAAAAGACAGAAGTGAGGAGATCGAAGATATATTTGATAAGCTATCAATAAATCGAGGATCGTTTGCACTAATCTGGCTAGCGATTGCGGCAGATGTTGAGCACGGCGTTCCCACACGTGATCTGGTCCGGATGCTTGACCGAGCGCCTTCAGCTAGATGAGTCCACTAAAGCTGTGGTCAGCATCCAATGTCTAAAACTTACAGAGCTATTTATTTTGAAGATTTATTTACCGCTTCGCTATCCTTATGTGTACATATACGTCTCTCCGTAGCCGTCGTCAGTTATTTGATTCCCGAACTTGAGCTACTACTCATGAGTTATATGGGTAATGCATTTGACTGTATGTTACACAAGACCATTTTATTGTTGGTGCTTTGTGACTTAAAAAATTCACTTTTAGGCAAAGATTGATGTGATTGTCGACCATGTGAAGAACCGTTCGATCTGAGAGACGGCCTAACAATAGAAATGTCAGGAGAGGTAAACTGATTGGCCAACCAATCAGGTCACTTAGAGGAGTAGTCAGTTGGTAGTTCTTCAGGCTTCAGCTAAATTAAAATCAAATCGAATTTTGAGCTACAGAAAGCTAGATTCTAACTGCATAACGCGAAATACCATTATGACGTTCTTCAAGGTCTAGGTTTCAGGAGCCACAATGCTGAATATTGAACCAAGCATGGTGGAAGCAGAAGTGCAATGTCGGGATGATCAGTGATTCACGTTCAACACTCGGGTAAATTAATCGCATCCAAAATTCTGTGAGTGGGGTTATATTCTTGACAAAAGTTCATGGTAGGCTGAATACTTCAAATTTATTTCTCATGTGTCTTCTCTGCAAATCAGTACCACATGTTTATTGAGATTTCGCTTCATTTTAGAAAGATGCAGAGTAAGGATTGAGAAACGAATGGAGTGCGGAGATAATCAGATCTTTTTTACAAATAATGAGAGTATGGTCCATACATCTCTTATATGAAAGAAATCTCCCAACCTAGATAACTCAGTACTTTGACCAATAATCAGACTCATGTTACGGCCATTTGCCATAGCCGAAAGGCATTGAGATTCCCTACACGAGGTTGCGAATTCTAAGAAATCTTTAACCCACTTCACTCGACTAAAAATTTAGTGGAGGGCTTCTCACTTTTGATGGAAACCCTCCAAGTAGGGAATCTTATTCCTTAAAACTTGGGAATGAGGATTCCGAATCACAACTATGTCGCAGCATATTAGGCAAGGCTTCACAAAACCTCTGAGAGTTATACTCTTCTTTTCTTCTTGCCTTGTGACAGTTGATCAACCCAAGCAGTAGGAGGAAATTTACAGACCAAATCAACATTTGAATGGAAAAATTCACTTTCCAGAGAGGGATTGGAACACATGGTCAGAGAACCGAGTACTCTATACAGAAAAACTTTTAGACAAAACATCGTCCCAATTATCCGGAGCTATCTTCAAAGCGGACGTAGATACACCAACTACAGTAGGATAAGTCTTCCTCTGATTACATTCAAACCACTAGCTTACCACGTAGTTCGTTGATCATTTAAAACTGTCACTCGACCTTGTTTGATCTGTTTGTGGGTTTGTCGATCACATATTCAAGCAGTCAAATATTCAAAAACACCATTACAGCTACAGGTCAGCATCCATTATGTCTTTCGTTGTCAAAATCCCATTCGTAATGTTAAACACGACTGTCATCTGGAACTGTCTCTTGATGAAGAGTGCTCTCGAGAAAATTATTACCATCTTAATGGCTTTGTATGCAAACATCTCAAGTAGCTAGAGAGCATGTGTTCAACACCTTATCTCTCATGACAACCACTAATTGCTCTCATGAACATATCAATTCAAAAACCACAGTAAAGTGCGCCCTATTAAAAGAGAATAACTCCCAATGAAACGACGCTTTAAAGAGCAGGAAAGTGTAGTGACCTACTTTTGTCAACAGAACGCGATTGGTTCAATGAAAACAATTATTATTACAACCATTTGTACCAGTGATGGTTTTAGTGTGCTCGTTTGATTAACTATGCCAATGACAGCCATTACACTTACTCTCCCGTTGACTTTGAACTTGTACGAATTCGGTTACGCTTAGTAACCACATCTGTACTCCTTTGGCACGATCTCGGTATTCTTTCGATACCACGAGATCGCCAGCAAATACATCTCGTCTACAGCCATTATCTGCCCTCTGATGTTGGCCTACGGGATCTCAATGGTTTACTGGTACGTAGTGTTCTTGTAGTGGTGTTCATAGTCAATAGCGGCTCGACGCCAAGCTACAAAAGTATCATTGCTGAATCCGTATAAAGATGTTCAGGTTGTTCCAGCCAACCGACAAAACCAATCTGGCCAATCATCCTTAATTACGTGTGATGTGGGAAATCTCTCTAAAGAACCGATGAAAAGAGCTGCCAATGCTCACATCAAACCAAAGTTGACTGCAACACAGTGGAAGATGAAAGATTAGAGAATTTTCAACGGCGACCAATTTGAACGTTTGAAGTCATCAGATTTCTCACTCCACAATTTTTAATGCTTCCTAAGTTGTGAAAGACCTTCCTCGTAGTCCCATAAAGGATATGAATAGTATCCTATACAAAGCAATACCCAAATGGGTGGTGGATGTTCTGCAACCGATTAGAAACCGGGTCTGAGAGTTTAGGGTCCTATACTTCGACTTCCTGAACTTGGTAAACAGCGTCAGTATATCATGAAAGAATATGTCACTGGGTGTCACTTCTCTACTCACAAATATCTGGCTCACAGAAACCATTACATTGATCTTGTCAAAGTCGATCTAAGTCTACCAAAACATTTTACAAGAGAACTACTTCTACCATGCACGTTCGATGTGCGATTAAAAATTATTGTTGATTTCTAAAAGTAAATAAATGATGTCATGATAAGATCTTTATCGATTAGACTGTTTCATATCCAAACACGAGAACACTATTCACCAAGCAGCAGTCGAATATCCTATTTCTATCAGGGATATATAAGTGATGCTATTGTCACCTGTGACCGAGAGAGCGACTTTAATAAAGTACGAGTCCGATAATTGTCACCACTCGAACTAGTTCTAAATAAAGCGTATATGAACGAAGAGATCTACTTTCTTGATGTGGGTCGGAGTCTACAAAGCCTGATGTACAAAAAGTCAACCCGAACTGGGCAGTGTACGAGCTTCCAGATTTGCGTGCCTCAGAGTGGGAATAGAAACTTATTTCGTTCCCTATCATCAAGAGACAAACGAATACTCACTAAGGACATACTTGACGACGAGTAAAATCAGTGGTTTCACACCCGGGTTCATCAGTAGTAACCTAAAACCAAAAGGTCAAGTTGAGAGTACTATCAAAGTTTCAAAGAACGTCTAATTCTAGAATATCAAATTCGAGGGAGATGGGCTGTTGAAGTATTGAAGAACAGACTATGGGACGGTGACGAAGCTGGGCTATGGGTTCTCGTTCACATGTTACCTGTTGTCGAGGATTCTGGATGTTGCTATTTATTAGCTATTAACAGCATTTGTTTCCGTCACACGTCAACTTCTGTAATGTTGTTTCTTGTAAAACAGCTTTCATTTCAGTTTATTAGTAGTTTGACGTAGTTGTTGCTCACAAACTTGGTGAATGTTTAATCAGCCTAATGTAGTTATTTTCAACAATGCAAACCGAAGGAAGTAAGATTACCATTTATCAAGTCAATAGCAGACCATATACGATCCGACTGTAGTCAGATTTTAAACAATGATGAGCTCTAAAACGTATTTCATTTGATTCACCTCTGTATACAGAGGTGTGACGAATAGGTGGTGACGAACAGTGGTGTTGGCAGTTGTTTACAAAATGTAGTTTGAGGAAACTATACTTTCATCGGAAGCATTCTACATGGCGTAATTTGGTTTGTTTGTTGATGTTTTAATAGTGCCAGGTCATTTAACAAATACGCGTAGTCTCTTTAGAATTCCATTTCTATCTGCCACATTTAGAGCCACATTTCATATCTTGATTTCTTCCTATCCAAAATTTCACTTTTTTGTCATCCGTATTCAAAACTATTTGCTAGTGATTATTAGATCATTTTCATCTCACTATTTACTGAGTGTAAATTCCAATAGTTTGTAGCGTGGTGTCGAGTTGAGCTTGACTATGAACACCGCTATCAGACTACGTGCCAATTAACCAATAAGATCCCCGTAGGTCAATATCAGAAGACAGATGATGGCTGTAGTCGAGATGTATTTGTTGGCGATCTCGTGGTATCGAAAGAATACCGAGATCGTGCCAAAGGAGTACAGGTGTGGTTACTAAGCGTAACAGAATTCGTACAAGTTCAAAGTCAACGCGAGAGTAAGTAAGTATAATGGCTGTCATTAGCACAGTTAAATAAACGAGCACAGTGAAACAATCACTGGTACAATTGGTTATAATAATAATTGTTTTCATCGAACCAATCGCGTTCTGTTGACAAAGGTAGGTCACTACAAGTTCAAATAATAAAGCTCACGTCTTCTACAGACTTAGAAATAACCATAGGAACTATCCTGAAGTCTGAATTTTTTGTTTGTAAAGGAACCTGCGCATGAAAGACTCCGGCAGCAGTTTTGTTTTTGAGACTTCCGACTGAACGTACATTATTCTTATCATGAATTTTGGGATCCGTGTCTTTACTCTATTCAGAGAATATTATTACTCAAAATAATTCGTTTTTAAGAATGTGATCAAAAGAAATTGAGGTATAAAATGGTAAATTAAAAGTCAAAATAAAACAAAACTAAATGCTCTCTAAATTAATGCACAAATCCGCTGAAAATATTTTAACTACTAGATATTGATCTGGCCTGTATACTTCCATTGAAGGACAACATCTATACAAATTCAAACAGAATTACATTTAATTACACTAGTTGTTCCATATTTAAGTCTGTCTAGACACATTTAGCTGAAATAATTTAAACAACAAGAAAGCTGTATCTCATCCCATAGAATATCCATTGAATTTAAGTTGATTCACCATCACTTTCATGTTCGCCATTACGACGAAAAAAATAGAGGTGCTTAAAACGATCACGCAATACACACAATTCTAAAGACATGAACATTTCGATAAAAAGAGGAGAGATGACGCTAAAAAAGCATAAGGCTACATTATTTGAACAGACATAATACACTCCAAAACTATTTCAAAAAACGAGTAATAGGCTAAAATGTCAAGAATTTAAATTGCAAAGTGCATGTTAAATGCACAAAGTTGATAAAATCCTAAAACCCAGTCTTGTTGTCGGAATAAATGTGGTGGTTAACTTAATTTTGATAGATGTGGAATTATGATTGTTTAATAAAATGGTAAACATGATCGGAGGCACCAAAAAGGTGTTATAATTACAATTGCATGTGGATTTTAAGATGACAGATCGCATGTTTTGAGCATGGAAGGTACACTAAACAATCTGTAGCGTGGCGTCGAGTTGAGCTGAACTATGAACACCGCTACCAGACTACTTGCCAATAGACCAATAAAATTCCGATAGGCCAAAATATCAGAAGGCAAATGATTGTAGTAGTCGTATATATTTGTTGGCGATCTCGTGGTATCGAAAGAATACCGAGATCGTGCCAAAGGAGTACAGTTGCGATCGGCAAGATAAGATACGTGCGTAGTCCAAAAACCGCGTAAAAGCAACGGAATACAATGGAAGCCCAAAATGGCTGTTATTAGCACAGTTAAACAAACGAGCACAGTAAAACAGTCACTGGTACAATTGGTTATAATAATAATTGTTTTCATCGAACCAATCGCGTTCTGTTGACAAAAGTATGTCACTACAGGAGCCCCCCGCTAGAAAGGGTTTACACTTTCGATAGTTAGCGGTTTGATTCGTGGGACTGATCGGCAGAATTGCGGTTGTAGGACGGAGGAAATTGGCGGAACAGGAAGTGATCATTGATCCTCGAGTTTCCAACGAAAGTCTTTTGCGCAGAACGGTACCAGGAGAAGTGTGCTGTATTTGTTGGTCGAGTTAGCATACCACACCAGAGTGGTTTGTATCCAGAATCTGATGATTGCGTTCGTAGGGATGTGAACCAGAAAACGCTGCAGACGTAGGACGAAACCACGTTGAGCCAGGAAACCGGACGCGACCATAACTACCAAGCATATGCCAGGCGAATTCGAGACCAGATAATCGACTGAGTGCGTTGACTAGAGCGTGGGTGGCCAAACCAGCTTTCGCCAAAGTTGACTGAAGTCGACGTTATCAAATGGACGATGGTCGGAGGCGTGGGCTCAGGATACAAAAAAAAATCAAAAAAAAGAAAAGTGTAGCATGCGTGTAGTATAGGAATAATCCTACACCGTATCCGTTATTGACTGTGCGTTTAGTCGCGAAAGCGTACGGGTAATCGTACTCGGCGACCGGAACGTGAGACGGTAGTCTCGTTCGTACTTCGTGAGCCTGTGATCTCATCCGAGGTCAAGGGCGGCGTGGTCTGCCGATCTGGACGTGAGACGGAAGTCTCGTCCGTAGATGGTGCAGATGACGCGTGCTGTTGACCGGGACGTGAGAACGAGGTCTCTGATGTATCTAGCGTGGGATCCGAGGTAGACGTAGAGATCCCGCTAGAAGGTTTGGTAGGTCTAGCATTGAGTCTCAAGTTATTGGGTAGGGCACTGTCATCGACGTGTGCTGGTTTGAGACGATCAATGCTGACGATCTCGACGCGGCCGTGTCGATCAACCTTGAAGGTCTTTTCGTGACGAGAGATCACGTGAAAAGGGTCTTCGTAAGGCTGTTGTAGAGGTTTGCGTACCGAATCTACTCGTATGAAAACATGTGAACAGGTAGATAACTCTCGAGGGAGAGCGACCTGTCGATGTTGTATTCGAGTTGACACCGGAGACAGCGTTCGCATAAATGCAGACAGTCGATGGACGTAGTCTGATTTACCGAAATCATTACTGCTCCGTGGTGTGAAGAATTCCCCAGGCAGACGCAATGTCGTGCCGTATACAAGTTCAGCGGCGGAACATTGGATATCTGCCTTCAAACTCGTTCTGATGCCTAAGAGAACGAGCGGTAAGGTTTCGTACCAATTGTCGTTTTCGTGTGCTCGGAGAGCACTTTTAAGTTGGCGGTGAAACCTTTCGACTAAACCATTCGATGCTGGATGGTAGGCGGTAGTGCGTATGCGTTCCGTACCAAGCAGCCGGGTCAGTGAGGAGAATAATGCGGACTCAAATTGTTGTCCTCGGTCAGTCGTGACAGTCGAGGGACAACCGTACAATGCTATCCATCGTTCTACGAAGCGGTGAGCAACTGTCTCCGCCGTGATAGACGTGATGGGAATAGCTTCGGGCCATCTTGTAAAACGGTCAATGCACGTGAGTATGTGATCATACCCATGCGATGGTGGCAATGGTCCTACAATGTCTATATGAACGTGATCAAAGCGAGCATCAGGCGTAGCGAACGTGCCAATGGGGGCAGCTACGTGCCTGTGCACTTTTGATCGTTGACACTGTAAGCATTGTTTTACCCACATACGAACATCTTTATTCATGGACGGCCAGACGTATCGTGCAGCGATGAGGCGTAATGTGGCTGCGATACCTGGATGAGACAATCCATGGAGGGCATCGAAGACGAGACGGCGATAGGTAGAGGGTACGATGGGTCGAGGTAGACCGGTAGAAATATCACATAGGATAGTACCTGAGCTAGTAGCTAGGGGTACTTCCTGACACTGAAGGGACGAAGATTGTGGTGCTTTTGTACAGACAGGATCGTTTGCTTGCGCGGCGGCCATAGCAGGAAGATCGAGCACCGGTAAGGTAACTGCATTCGTCTGGATACGTGATAGAGCATCGGCAACGTAGTTCGACTCGCCTTTAATATGACGAAGGTCTGTCGTGAACTGTGAGATATAGTCCAAATGTCTGCACTCTCGTGGTGAGTAGCGGTCAGACTTGGTATGCAGAGCATACGTTAAGGGCTTATGGTCGGTGAATAAGATGAATTGACGTCCTTCTACTGCGTGCCGGAAATGTTTGATGGCGCAGTAGGCTGCAAGCAGCTCGCGACCAAAAGCGCTATATCTCGTCTCCGTGGGAGTAAGGCGTCGTGAGAAAAATTCAAGCGGTTGCCAACTACCGGAGATATTCTGTTGCATAACGGCTCCTATGGCAAAATCCGATGCATCAACCGCTATACTAAGCGTGGCTGATGGGTCAGGATGAGCGAGAAGTGTAACTTCAGCGAGAGCCGTTTTGATCTCTGAGAATGCAGTACGTGCGGTATCGTTCAATTCTAGTTTGCGTGGATTACCGCGTAGTAAATCGGTTAATGGTCGTAACCGTTCTGCCGCGTGAGGGATGAAACGTCGGTAGAAGTTAACCAAACCGAGAAAAGCCTTCAGTTCCTTGATTGAGGACGGCACGTTGTACTCCTTGATTGCTCGAACTTTGTCCTCGCAAGGCAGAATACCCTCTTGTTTGATGATGTGACCCAGAAATATTATTTCTGATTTACCCAATTCACATTTTTCTGGGTTGACTACTATTCCATTATCCGAAAGACGTTGGAATAATAGCGTAAGGTGTTGATAATGTTCATCTACGTTTGATGATGCGATCAGCAGGTCATCAATATAGACGTGAACAAAATCCAAGTCTCGTACTATGCTATCGATAAACCTTTGGAAAGTTTGAGCAGCATTCCGTAATCCAAATGGCATTCGTAGGAACTCAAACAGACCGAAAGGAGTCGTGATAGCAGTTTTTTCGATGTCTTCAAGAGCGACTGGGATCTGGTGATATGCTCGTACCAGATCGATTTTAGAAAAGATAGTCGTGCCCTTGAGCGATGCCGTGATGTCGTGTATGTGGGGGATGGGGTAGCTATCAAAGCGCGTAACTACGTTTAATGCTCGGTAGTCGCCGCATGGTCTCCAACTAACCCCATCCTTTTTGCGCACCATGTGTAAAGGAGAGGCCCAAGGACTGTGAGAAGGACGAATAATACCAGAAGATAGTAAATTGTCAAACTCACGTTTAGCGAAAGCTAATTTGTCCGGTGCCAGTCGGCGTGGTCTTGCCGTGACTGGTGGTCCGCGGGTGACTATGTGGTGTACCACACGATTGGTCACCGATGAAATCTCCTCGAGTGGTTTAGTTAATCTGGGGAATTTCTTGAATAAGGCGTGGAATTTATCGTCACGCGAATAAAAAGTTCCGAGGATTCGGTACGCGTTTGTGTGAGCTTTAAAGCCCATGAATTTGCTGTTCGACGAAGTATCGATTAGCTGCAGCCTACGTGAATCGACTAGCAATTCATAGTGCTGTAGGAAATCAATACCTAGTATGGCTGTGGGAACATCAGCAATGATGAACGTCCACAGATACCGTCGTCGGTTGCCCAGGTTGACCGCGAGTTGTCGTGTACCGTAGGTAGGAATGGCTGAGCCATTTGCAGCGCGTAGTCGAAGCATTGTAGCTTGTGACTTGATGATACCTCGTGGTACGACAGAAACTTGGGCACCTGTATCAACTAGGTACCTAGCGTTTGTGCGATAATCGTGCACGTAAAATAAACGGCCAACCTGGGGGGCAGGGCCGGCGAGTACGGCCGCTTTTACTCGCCGGCTTTAGAGTTTCCCGCCTTGTATGAGCACGGGGCTCGACAACGGCGGGCACCAGATCCGAAGGATCGATGAAACCAGCACCAACCTGCACTCGCTTCCGAAGCCGCCTTTTGGCGTGGCTTGGAAGATGCCCTCGTTGGGCGAGTGTTGACGGCTTTTCGAGAGCGTGAGCGGACTCGAGGGACGTAGGGTTGGGGTACGTTACAACGGTCTCGAAAACTAAGACGTGTATGAATACACCCTTCCCTGTCACCTTGAGCCGAGGAGTGGCTGCCGTCGATATCGACTTTCGGACGCGACGTTGAGGCAACTATGTAGTTGTCTCGGTTGCCAGTCCTAGCTAGAATTTTGTCTGCTGTGAGGGCTACCTGTTTCAGTGGTGCGTCCTCGAGCAGGGCCGTAACTGTAGGTTGGATAAATGCTGGTAGAGATTCGAGCCACAGTTCTTTAACGATTTCAGAATCGGCTGCCGTGGGTCCTGCAAGAGATTGCAGGCGCGTGAGGTGGTGGCTCGGTTTAGCATCACCCAGGGGGTGACGTGCTAATAACGTCCTCAATCGTTCCTCCCTCGATGGAAGGAAATGTCTGAGGACCGCCTCCTTGAGACGATCGTAAACATTGGGCACATTGGAATTGAGGACAACCTCACGGACAGCTACTAAATGGTCTCCCGGTAAACATTCGAGAGCGTAAGTGTACTTCTGCCGTTGGCTTGTAATATGACGGGTCTCAAATTGAGACTCTATAGCAGCAAACCAAACTTCGGGATCGTGAGGAATAAAAGATACAGGTCGAAAGTGTATAACCTGTACGTCAGAGTCTATTACGTCAATATTATTCTTATCGTTATCCGTCATGTCAAATATATATTAAAAATTAATATGGAAATATATGACAGACGTGGATAGATAAGCGATAGACTCACCAAAATTGACTTCTTTGGAAGGTTTGGTTGCGATTGCCAAGTGCTCGTAGATGTAGGTTCACCAGTTGCAGAAGATTTGACTGAAGTTGAGGCGTGTTCCAAAATTTGGGTCACCAAATGTAGCGTGGCGTCGAGTTGAGCTGAACTATGAACACCGCTACCAGACTACTTGCCAATAGACCAATAAAATTCCGATAGGCCAAAATATCAGAAGGCAAATGATTGTAGTAGTCGTATATATTTGTTGGCGATCTCGTGGTATCGAAAGAATACCGAGATCGTGCCAAAGGAGTACAGTTGCGATCGGCAAGATAAGATACGTGCGTAGTCCAAAAACCGCGTAAAAGCAACGGAATACAATGGAAGCCCAAAATGGCTGTTATTAGCACAGTTAAACAAACGAGCACAGTAAAACAGTCACTGGTACAATTGGTTATAATAATAATTGTTTTCATCGAACCAATCGCGTTCTGTTGACAAAAGTATGTCACTACAAATCTAAACACTTAAGAGTTTAATGTCGCTTTGAAAATCACTTTTGTGTTTACAGTGAAAATTAATCTGTAAAAAAGTCTAATTTATCCAGCTACATATAACTGGTGCCCGAGCTGAAGAAATGGACAACAATATTGATTATGAGATAATAAATACTTGAAAAGTTAGCAGAACTTATGCTCATGTACCAGAGATATATGCTGCAAAGTAACGCTCTGTTTTCATTTACGAAAAAACATTTGTGATATTCCATATACAATATGTTTATTACATTTTCAGCTATTTGACTGATCCAGTTGAAATCAATAATATGAACGATTTTATCGTGTATGATGCATCTTCACAGATCTTAAACTCCTCAACACACATGATGAACTGTCCCTCAAATAGTGAATAATAAAGAGACACTGGCAAAGATTAAACAACTGTGTTTAGAGAAATAGGTGACTTTCACAGTATAAAGTAAGAAAATGACGAAGTAGGTGTTCACCTTTGAAACAGATGTATAGTTTAAATGTTCATTGTTCAAAATGTTGATTGTATTCTAGATAAGTTATAGTCTACAAATTTTTAGCTTGGTCAAATGACATTCATAATTATTTTGTTTAAGTATTTAACATGTGTTGGCTTCAATTTAGTTAATGTAAGTCAATAATCATTTTCATTTGTAAACACAAACATGTATCTTAATAAAACTATTAATATAAAGAAATTCGTTGAATGTTTCTTATTTTGGATGTATAGTAAAGTTTTTTTCAAATCATCAGAAGTCTGTATTACTAGATGTGGAAATATGAATGTGTAAATATTGTCAAATTAACATTCAATCAATGTATTTACATTCATGCCTATTCATTTAGAATTGATAAAACAAAACAAAAGCACCATTCCTGTATAACATTAACTTAGTTTTATTTTAAAAATTGTAATATTATTAAAGAATAATAGATACTAATTAAATTTCACTACATTATTTCTCTTCATCATTGTTTGATTAATGAACCATTTTTATTTAAGTCTCATATATGGTGTGATAATTAGAAAAATATTTAATTGTTTAGAGACAAAAGAATGTTCCAATAATAATAACAATAATGGCACTACTGATAAACAAGCAAGAAATTTAAAAGAAATCTGCTGACCGATAAAATATATATATATATATTACTGAAAAATTATCAAAGCACTTATTCACATCTACATAGAATGATAATTTGTTACGTTGGTCTAATAACAGTCTTACTGACTACATTGGTACAAGGTAATTCCTTTCTATAATGTGCGAGATTTATCGTCATCATCATCTTGATCATTTTGATTATTATCAGGCAAGAATAGAGGTTAGTATATACTGCTGTTGTGGAAATGAAATTCAGAGATAAAATGTATCGTGTTGTTTATCGACAATAAGCATGTTGGTTAGATAATCAAAGTAATTCACAATCTAAAATGGACAGATTGAGTGTCATAGCCAAGCATAGATTTAAAGAATATTTGGTTTCAACCAAGTGCATAAAGTTTTCTTGAACGCAAGTTGTTCTTTTGAAAATGTAAATTAAACTAATTCATTTTCCTATTACGCAAGTCTCACCTATGACTTTCATCTAGTATTAATTAATAAAAGTATTAATCGTTTGTTTGAATTCCTTTTCACATAATGCAGAATTGCAATAATAATCCTTATTTTCACCCAATGTATTTTCCTATCCGATATATTGTTATCAAGTTTAACACACTAACTTACAGTATTTATGTTGATGTGTTTTCCTCTTTCATATATTCATCGCTGGAAATTTGTAATGTTAAGCGGTGACTGATTCAGATATAAAAAGAACATATCGATATGATTGCGCTATATATAAAGCGGAGATTAAACAACATCCGGACAACGAGTACAGATACGAATTAGAGTTGGAGGGTTCGAAGACCTCGAAGGCAGTGGAAAATTCAAACACAGTGCAATTGTGTGAAATACCAATGTGTAAAAACATAGTTCTAAAATTCGAGATCTATGAGAAGAAAAAGGATGACAAAGATTTCAAAATTATCTTCTCAAAGAAATATGAAAAATCCTTAGGTAAGTATTCCAACAAATAATGTATATTTCAAGCGTTATTTGCTAACCTAGTAAGTAGTTGCCATGTATCTAAATACACTGCTCTAAGACAACATCGCTGTCGTCAGAAATCAAAGCGTGATAATAATAAATATAATTTTACATTTCAGAAGCACCTGAATTAAGCGAAATGAAAGTACGTTTCGATGATGCCAAAACTGCTATCATTACCTGGAAACTTCAAAATTACGAAAACTGCAAGGATAAAGAATTGGTATTCTCCCTATTTGGCGATAAAACGGTTATGCAGATGGCTAAAGGGACAGAAATCAGGATTCCATTTTTAACACCAGGCAGCACCTACACCGTATACGCTTTCCCAAATCAAGTGGACATTGAGACCACTGTACACACATCCATTGCGTTTAATATCAAAGTTCGTAAGTTGCCGAAATACCATTGCTTCAACATGTATTCACCATTTCGCGTATACGTCACGTTCACTAAGTACATGAGTTATGACAGTATGTTTGACGATTTAACTGGGCAGAATCATAAAGTTATAGTAGACAAAAGTTATACATCAATTCTATGAGTGAAAGACATTTCACGTAAACTGAACGAGGACGAGGTAATTGGACATCACCACTAGTCTCTGCAGTTATCAACACATTGGTGCATATCAAACTATTCGTCAATCATGTATTCACCTGAAATCACTCAACTACTACACATAATAACTGTCATTCACTCAGAATGTGTTCTGTTCAGTTATCGACACACGTTCAATCAGAATTAATCATAAATACTCATTCTTACTATTACCTATGTCACGTATTCGTTTGTTGTTTCCTTTTCTCCTCCACAGCTTAAATATATGCCTCAATGGTGATGATGATGATGATGATGATGATGATGGTGATGTGGATCTGATCGTTTGGACAATAGACAGCTTATGATTATCAAAACTTTCAACGTTGTTTAATTAATTCTTGTGTATGTGCAAAACATGTTGTCATTCTCTTATTATTTTATTCATTTACAATTATTTGTTTACTTTCAACTAAACTATCCCAATAAACTACTAATCTGACAGTAAATGATTTTTGAAAGATATTACACGGATGCGCTCACTTACTCTATCTGATGTAGGTGTTTTGATGGTTGTTGGGGACAAAGAAGTTTGTAGTCATTTTAGCAGTTGACAATAAATGTCATTACACCTTGGAACTCGACCGAGTTGGGGTACAACACAGGTGACCAATATTTTCATGTAGTGCACACGTATCCTACTTACCGCTTACTGTGTTTCGTGTACTTTGAAACAATATGGAGAACATTTACAATATCGACTCATGACACACATTTTACTTTATATCTCATCGGAACTCATATGAAAATGAGCTGAACAGTAAATAATTATTATAATAATGAGCTAAAATTATGCGGATAACTGACAAGATTCCATTGTTAGTTTTGCTTTAATTATCATGGAATATTTTAAAAATTCATTGATGCTTAATTACATGACCTTTGTGAATAAAGTCTAATCACTTCTGGCTGCAACCAATCCTTTATTCTTTTATCTAATTTTAATTAGAACTGACAGACAACAAAGTCATTTCAACGAAAGTATTCAGTTATTGTCTGTTTTATTTATTCTCTTCTATGTATTCAAAATTTTATTGAAAATACATAAAGGCCCATAATTTTATCCATTAAAAGCTAACGAAATTAAACTGATTAGTATTTCTCTCTTCACTGATTACTCGAGTCTAAAGTAGATTTATGTGTAGTAAATGTAAGAAATGTTTTAATGGAAATTTTTTGTCTATTAAATTAGTGACTTTATATATGAGGAAGCTGAAACAAGCACGTTGAGGTCTATTGTGTTCAATTTGTAATTTTTTCGACATCTTCTTAGCATGTTTTCATGCCTTATAATGTAAAGTAACGTTATGTACATGATTAATCTTTCACATAATTTTAAATACTAACAAGTTGTTACTAGACCTATGACTGACAATGTTTAGAACTAGAGTGTGCACACAATGAACGTTACTTGGTTATCTGTAATAGAGGAATCACAGTGCGAGTTTCAATATCTCAGTATGCACTAATCTCCTCAATGTTTAGATATTATTTCTGTTTTAACTTGTAGCCTGTGAACCCTGTTATTGTATAGCGGGATAATACCACCAATTAGGGAACAGTAATTTATCTATCAGACCAATGACGCATAAAACTCGTGTCCGTAATGTTGTATGTAAGTAACTGCGTATACAAAACGTGATTTAGCAATTACGAATGAACCCATGGTTGAAGACAGAAAAATCTGTAAACGTGTATAAAAGTAGTCTGTTGAAAATGTATGAACAAGGGGCTTAGTTACTTGCAAATCATTTATCACCACATCTACTACATCCTAAATCTAAATCAGGATCTCTGTATTTCACTTGGTGTCGCTTCCAAACATTCATTGAATCAATGTCTGGATCGGTATTAAAAGCCACTTCTAAATTGTCTAAAATGAAATCTTTAGTTTCATAATTAACAATTGAAGTAGAAATATACTTACTCTCCTCTCTTCATATACATGATTTCCTGACATTCATTGGCAAACAACCCAGTTGGTGGTCAAGAATCATTTCCGCTCGGGTAGGTAATGTCTATAAATTGCAATGACATTATATCCGGACGAATAGTTCTTCCTTTTGATAAGTTGATTAAATCCCCGACATTTCTGTATTAGTGAGGAAATGTATTTACTCTCCTTTCCAACTCTTTGTATTTTGTAGAAGAAAACAAATTTATAACGGCTTTTACAATCTTAACGTAATTTTCTCCAAAACCATTAGAATAGGGAAGCAGTGGAGAATGGTTCGTACTTCAATCACAGAGCAATTGAGTTTTTGAATAATCTTTGGAAAATGTTTCCACTTTCATTTGCAGTTGTGCTTCCGAAAAAATATAGATGAACTATTGTCGGTCAAGAGAGACTCATAAGTTATAAATGAAAAATGAAGATTTTTGTTCTTCAGCATTCAAAACTATGGTTTATATCAGGTAAAACGCGATCTAAAGTATTCAGTGGGTTCGACAACTCTATTCAAAACTAACAATCGTAAGTATTGAACCCAAATATATTTTACAGCAACGAAATCATAGAACTACAAACTAATTCAATAGGTGCGCGCAACCCTTTTTGGTTGCGAAATTTGTGATACGTTGTTGTGGTTAAGGAAAGCATTAACGAAAGTGTCAACAGTCAATCAGTCAGTAATAACGTAGAACTTCGTACGTACGTACGTCAGTTCGATAGTCCATACCACATTAGCACAGAAATGCAGTTGTCGAATAAAATCCCGTAGTCGATCTTTTCTAACCCCTTCCTTACTTGTGAGATGGCAGCATCGCTGAAGATGCTGGTTGTCGGAGTAAACACCTACTGCTGTCACTCCCCTCAACAGTACGACTTCGCCCTCAGACCTTGAGTCGCTGCTTTTAGTCTTACCGTTCTCAAATCGACCTGCCTGGCATGGTAGAACCTACAGGAACATATGTTCCGACCAATATAGCTCGGTTGGGTCATCACGATAGGTAAACCCGACCACCACGTCAAGGTGGCAGTTACGGTCGGGAAAGTGTCAACATTAATAATCACATCTGGATAAGGAACTTTATCATAACATGCAGTAAAATGAATATCACTACAACAAACAGACTTAATATACCCAGTCAACCACTCACATCAAGAAGACGATAGAAATTTCCTTGATGACTTGGTGAATCTTCGTGAGAATCAATAATTTATTAATTAAATAAAAAGTCTTATGGCTATGATTCTACGTTTGATCGAATCGATTTTAAAAGTTACTTGGTATATTCATGGACCAAAATTTAAGTTCATTAGAAGATTTGTAATTTATGTTAATAGCTTTAACCGCTTTAAATTAACATTTTGGTGCTTGCAACTACTTATATTCTTGGTTGAATATATTAAAGCCTGCTGTCAAGCTAAGAAACAGTTAAGTAAAAAGCTGCTCACGGATTTGTAATTTACTGGCTGCTCTCGATGTCAATAAATGAAATGAGTACTCTATTAGTCATCGTTTGTATGCAATGTTGCTTTTTTTATAGTAAAAGTTGTTAGTTTTCACATGGCTTACAAAATAATAGTGTAATGACATTGCTTAGTCAGGAAAAGCCAGGCTTTTCTTAGTGAGCTGTAGCCATTATTCTTAATGAATGTAATCAAACAAGTTACAACTTTATCTTCTTCGATATTTCTTACAACCATTCACCAAATTTCAAAACAATCCAAAATACATCACCACTTATATTAATATCCAACTTTTAATTACTTGATCGTATCAAGACTCTAAGAAAGTAATTGATATAATTAAATATAGTTAACAAATTAGGAATTCCCCGCTCTGTTCAAAACAAACTTTTATAGTAACGAATAGTCTATCAATTCAACCGTGTAATCACTTGAATGTATTCTGTTGAAGTATGTGTAAAACATGCTATTATTCACTAAGTATTTCTCATTTATTAAGAACATGAGAACATCTAAGTAATACTACTATAAGATAAACAAAATATTATATTATTGGAAGATACTGTTTTCCTTGACACTTACCTTGTTTCTGAATATTTTAAGGCCAAGGACGGTTTGATATCGATGGAAATTTAGATTTCTTAGTGAAAATATCGTAGAAGCATTAATTTAGTCAGTACCTGTTAATAAATAACTCTACCTGTAGCTGATCTAGAAATACTGTGGATCCCGACCCCCCACATAAATGAGGAGGGTTCGACATGGAGTCGGCAACCTCATCGCATAGAAGAAAATCTTGCTAAAAATTGCGAGCCAGAATGAACAAATTAAACCATTTAAACTTTGCCGTGGCAGTTAGAAGGTCTTGATTCAGAAGAGTTATGACGCCACATGATGAAAGCCGAGTTCCTTCGAAAGTCACCAGGCTGATGCCCTTTCAGACAACCAGAGTAACAATCAATATAGGTATATGGAACGTCCGGACAATATGACAGGTTGGGAGGGCCAGTCAAATAGCAACGGAAATAAGGGGAAACAAATTGGCAGTACTCGGAATCAGAACTCAAAATCCATTGACTCAAGCTGGACAGCAAAGGCTAGATACGTGAGAGATGCTAATGTACTTCAGTCACGAAACGAAAAATGCTCCACACACTCAGAAAGTTGCTCTGATGCTATCCAACGAAGCACGAAAAACACTTATAGGAAAAGAAATTCACGGATCCGGGATCATCAAAGCATCGAATTCACGTGGTGTCGTTTTACTTGTATCTTCCCATTGTTATTTAGGACTTCAATTGATCAGTCTCTTGTTGGCATATGTGCATCCTGTGTGGATTGCCTTGATGTAGCCTCAAATCACAAGCTTTTTAAGCAAAGATGGATAGTGGCTAACAGTGGAATTCAGGACGCGCGTTTCGTTTTATTCGGAACTTGTCGGCTAGATGTACCTTCATCTCAGAGTTGATGTTCACTCCGGAACTCGGACCCAGTACCGTACGCTTCAAACGCCATTACGTTATCCACCTGGCATTCACAAAGCATCGTTCAAAACAAAGAAGAAGAGAAGCACGATGGATGTTATCCAGTGTTATGCACCCACCAACGATAGCAATGACCATGATAAAGATCAGTTCTACGAGAGGTTGCGATCGATCATAGCAAGCTGTCCAGGAAATGACCTGACCATCGTGATGGGAGACCTAGACGCCATAGTCAGGATGGACAACACCGGATACGAAGATATCATGGGATGACATGAACTAGGAGAAAGGAACGAGAATGGCGAGAGATTTGCAAATCCATGTGCATTCAATAAATTGGTTATAGGCGGCACAATATTTCCACACAAGAACGCATACACAAAGCTACATGAGTCTCACTGGATCACATCACTGAGTTTCAAATAGACCACATTTGTATCAATAAAAAATTCAGAAGGACAACGGAAGACGTGAGAATCACGAGAGGAGCTGACTTCACTTCAGATCACCACCTGGTTGTGGCCAATTTAAAACTGAAGCTAAAGAAGAACTGGATAACTGGACAAACAGCACTACAAAGGTTCAATACAGCCTTCCTTCGAGATACTAACAAATTCAACCAGTCCAAGACAACTCGCAACAACAGGTTCCAAACGTTGCAGGATCTACTGAATGAAGAAGAAACTACGATGGAGGACTATCGGAAAGAGATCAACGAAGCACTAACTTTGACGTGTCGAACGACTGGACAAAATTCAACAAAGGAAGAACACGAAGACAGCAACTGACAACAGACGAACAAGAGTAGAGAAATTCAAGACACAAGCCGAATACACAGAAGCAAACGAGCAAGTGAAGAAGAGCATTAAGGCCGACAAAGACATATGACAAAGACATCGGAAAAAGCTGCAAGAGAAGGAAATATGAGACAGCTATATGACACGACGAAGAAACTGACAAAGAAATATGGTAAACCAGAGAGAGCTGTCAAGGACGGGGAAGGCAAAACAATCACTGAGATTCAAGAACAACGGAATAGATGGGTGGAACACTGTTATATATTGAGGGGCCGCCGAGTAGAGGGGCAGTGAGGGCAGAGAATTATCGATCGGACCAAAGAAGCGTAAACACGTGAGACCAGCCTGTAGTTCTGATTGGCCCTGCTTCCCTGTCTAGCCCAGCCAGTTGAGTCCAGAACGCAAGTCTCAGCCTCTGTGATATGAATCATTATATTTCAAACATACTCTGTTTATATACCAAACAAACAGACTACATCGTACCATAAAATAGAAAGTAACATTTGTACAAGATTTGACCTCCAGGAAATGACACAAATAAATATTGACCAACAGGAAAATGACACGTTGGATGAATATTGACCAATGGGGATATGACACCATTTCTCATTCAGGAATAGCATTAGATAATTTCTGGGGTATTTTCTGAATACCCCAACAAACACTTTGAGGAACACTTGAATAGACCAGCTCCATTAAATCCACCAGACAGCGTAGCAGCACACACAGACCTTCCTGTAGATGTCACTCCACCTATGACGGGAAAGATCAGGTTGGCCATCGGACAAACCAAGAGTGGAAAGGCAGCACAACCTGTCATATTAGTAGCTGAAAGCATGCTCCATGTTCTATTCAGGAAGATTTGAGAAGGAGGACAAGTGCCACTGACAAACTGGAATGTAGGACACCTCATCAAGTTACCAAAGAAAGGAGATCTGAGCAAATGTGAGAACTACAGACACATCACACTACTGTCAGTACCGGGAATGGCATTCAACAGAGTGATGTTGAACCGGATGAAGGATTCAGTAGACATCCAACTTCGAGATCAACAGACCAGATTCCATAAGGATCGGTTGTGCACAGACCAAATCGCGACACTACGGATCATCATCGAACAATCAGTTGAGTGGAACTCGTCACTATATATCAATTTCATTGACTATGAGAAGGTGTTCGACAGTGTAGATAGGAGGACCTTATGGAACCTTCTTCGACATTATGGTGTACCTGAGACGATCGTCAACATCATCCGGAATTCATACGATGGAGTACAGTGCAACGTGGTGCATGGAGGACAGCTGACAGATGCATTCCAAGTGCGGACCGGAGTCATACAAGGCTGCTTACTCTCCACCTATCTCTTTTTTCTGGTGATTGACTGGGTTATGAATACTTCGACATCTTGCAGGAAGCACGGGATACAATGGACAGCTCGGAATCAATTAGAAGATTTCGACTTCAACTAAGGCCAAATCACACTACGTCCGGAATTGGAAGCATACATGAAAGGGATGAATAGCATCTGGAAAATACCAGAAATGTTTGTCCAGGACTGATTTGGATGGAGAATTCCGGTTGATGATCTATACTCCTCTAGAGTGGTAACAAACGTAAGTAAATACCTGTTATTAAATGGACAACTTATCTTAGTGAATGTAATCATTAATCAGTTTAATTAAAATATAGATTCACCGCACTTTCTGGGTCAACCACTCTGATTGTAAAGTAAACTATATTCATACTTTTTATGTGGCATGATAATTTCATAAAAGTAAATTGTTATTAGAATCATTATCGTATTCACGAGAAGAAGAACAAAGTAATGTGGAGTGATGTTGTCTGGTCCAATATCACTTGATTAAATAAAATCACACCATTAGAATAATATATATAAATATGTGTAAACGTAGTGTGATCTATATTAAGTTGACTTGAAATTATAACGATCACCTACATAGAATTACAATGTTACTTGGGCTTATTGGCTTGATAACCGTCTTACGGATTACTTTGACAGAAGGTAACTCATTTTTGATGTTTAATGTTGACAATTACAATATGAGACAAATAGTCTACATATAAATATCTTGATTAAAGTGACAAATTAGATCATTTTTAAGTAGTATTACATTGTGACGATTATAGAATTTAATATGAATATATCTTGTTTTTCCGGTAGTAACTATTTCGTAGTGGCTTCCTGAGGAAAAATGTAAAGTTAGTGTCACGTTGTATTGCAAATTTTCACTTAGTTTAAAAGTAATCAAGCCAACCGATTTTCGGAACTGTTCACGCCCCAAAATGAACATGTGGCCTATTATAGTTCCTTTAACAGTTGTTTAAGTAGACTGACTAAAAGAAATCTGACGTTCAATTGACATGTGCAGTACAATACACCATTACAATAATCGTCGTTTTTATGTCTACTTTACTATGTGCTGTAACAGAATATTTTGAAATAATTTATTCCACGTAAATCATTTCTAGTTCTTTTTCTTCGTTTTCTATATTTTCTCATCGGGATTTTGAAACATTAAGCGGACGTGAGTACATCTCACATCACAAGAACATATGCATTTGATTGTGCTACATTTGAAGTCGATAATGAAGAAAGTCCCGATTCTGATTATAAATATGAATTGGAAATACCCAGTAATACGGAGTTAAAAGCAGTATCTGCTTCAAACAAAGTGACTTTGTGTGGCATACCGTTGTGCATACCACAAGTTTTAAAATTTACTATATCTAAGAAGCTAAAGACTGAGACCGATTTCAGAAGAATATTCACCGAAGAATTCGAAAAGACTCTAGGTAAGTCTCATTACTGACTGTTCATATGAGAACATGTTTGTCACTATTTTGAGTACTTTAATTTACTTTCAGCAATCACTGAAAATATTAAATGATAAACCGTTTCCATTGTTTAATTTTTTTTTGGGTTCCGGATTTCAGATGCACCTAGGATTTCAGATATCGTTTCTGAATCCAGTGATTCACTATTTGTAACATTGCGTTGGAAGCTTCAAGATCGAGAGAACTGCAAAGACAAAATACTAGTATTTAACTTATATGGAGATACCACAATTATGCAACTGGCTAAGGGAGAAGAAATGAAGATTCCTGGTTTAAGACCTGGGCAAACATACACTGTATATGCTTTCCCAAGTCATGTGGACAGTGAAACTCAAGTTTACATGAGCGCTCCGCATAGTTTCACAGTTAGTAAGTCCCAATTGGCGCTATCAATATTGATCAAATAACAGACTGTTTCGTGTTTTACACACATGGACAGAATTAGTTTTGTATGTTTTTGAAATGTAGTAAATTTTTAATCTCCATTTTTTCATTTTATACTAAAGGTAACTGGAATGGAAAGTAATGATGAGTTTAAAGATCTAACCTCAGTCAACGTTCATTACAAAATGTTTACGGCTCGAAATGAAAATAAAAATTTAATAGTAATATCAACAAAGAAATCATAATAGCTGCCGAAACTTTTATAAGATTACAATTTATAGTTTATACTTGTAAATAAGTATCAACAAAATTTCATCAATTAAATCTGCGAAAAACATATATTCGCTTACTTTTAGATAGCTAGTAGAAGCACGGTTTGTGTATGAGCCAGTGCAAGGTTATTTCTCGTCATGGACTATTGAAAACCTCACGCTACTTTGGGCTTCAGCGATCAGTGCCAACATCAATGAAGATCGTCGCTTCGCTGAAAATTGTGATATAATAATTTGGAACACATAGTCATAGTAATGAGTTTAAATCTTGAGTAAGAGCAAGGAAGTATAAATCTAAGAAAACACTTATAGCATTGACAAATGAAATGTAAATATGTTTTCGCATACGAAATAATATCGAATCATACATATATCAAGCCCATACAGTAACATCGACAGAATGTTTCAAAAAAGTAGCCATTGCAACGGTTTACTGTATAATTTGCAACGAAAACCAATCAATAAAGTGGTTTTTAAGTTGTAGAAAATAAAGACTCTTCAAGCTGAAAAGCTTATATTATCTAATTTTATTTTAGTTATAGACGTTAGTTACTTTGACAGGTTTCTACAAAAGTTAATGATTTTAAAGTACATTCACACAGTACTTAAATCTCTATAAATAAATGATATGAATATGACCAAAACACAGCACAGAATAAGACTGTTTTAATATTATGGAGCATCCCATGTAAAATGAACGAAAACGACGTAATTGGATATCATCACAAGTCTCTACAGTTATTAACACATTGGTGCACATTAAAATATTCGTCAAGCACGTATACACCCGAAATACAATTGCTTCAACATGTATTCACCATTTCGCGTATACGTCACGTTCACTAAGTACATGAGTTATGACAGTATGTTTGACGATTTAACTGGGCAGAATCATAAAGTTATAGTAGACAAAAGTTATACATCAATTCTATGAGTGAAAGACATTTCACGTAAACTGAACGAGGACGAGGTAATTGGACATCACCACTAGTCTCTGCAGTTATCAACACATTGGTGCATATCAAACTATTCGTCAATCATGTATTCACCTGAAATCACTCAACTACTACACATAATAACTGTCATTCACTCAGAATGTGTTCTGTTCAGTTATCGACACACGTTCAATCAGAATTAATCATAAATACTCATTCTTACTATTACCTATGTCACGTATTCGTTTGTTGTTTCCTTTTCTCCTCCACAGCTTAAATATATGCCTCAATGGTGATGATGATGATGATGATGATGATGGTGATGTGGATCTGATCGTTTGGACAATAGACAGCTTATGATTATCAAAACTTTCAACGTTGTTTAATTAATTCTTGTGTATGTGCAAAACATGTTGTCATTCTCTTATTATTTTATTCATTTACAATTATTTGTTTACTTTCAACTAAACTATCCCAATAAACTACTAATCTGACAGTAAATGATTTTTGAAAGATATTACACGGATGCGCTCACTTACTCTATCTGATGTAGGTGTTTTGATGGTTGTTGGGGACAAAGAAGTTTGTAGTCATTTTAGCAGTTGACAATAAATGTCATTACACCTTGGAACTCGACCGAGTTGGGGTACAACACAGGTGACCAATATTTTCATGTAGTGCACACGTATCCTACTTACCGCTTACTGTGTTTCGTGTACTTTGAAACAATATGGAGAACATTTACAATATCGACTCATGACACACATTTTACTTTATATCTCATCGGAACTCATATGAAAATGAGCTGAACAGTAAATAATTATTATAATAATGAGCTAAAATTATGCGGATAACTGACAAGATTCCATTGTTAGTTTTGCTTTAATTATCATGGAATATTTTAAAAATTCATTGATGCTTAATTACATGACCTTTGTGAATAAAGTCTAATCACTTCTGGCTGCAACCAATCCTTTATTCTTTTATCTAATTTTAATTAGAACTGACAGACAACAAAGTCATTTCAACGAAAGTATTCAGTTATTGTCTGTTTTATTTATTCTCTTCTATGTATTCAAAATTTTATTGAAAATACATAAAGGCCCATAATTTTATCCATTAAAAGCTAACGAAATTAAACTGATTAGTATTTCTCTCTTCACTGATTACTCGAGTCTAAAGTAGATTTATGTGTAGTAAATGTAAGAAATGTTTTAATGGAAATTTTTTGTCTATTAAATTAGTGACTTTATATATGAGGAAGCTGAAACAAGCACGTTGAGGTCTATTGTGTTCAATTTGTAATTTTTTCGACATCTTCTTAGCATGTTTTCATGCCTTATAATGTAAAGTAACGTTATGTACATGATTAATCTTTCACATAATTTTAAATACTAACAAGTTGTTACTAGACCTATGACTGACAATGTTTAGAACTAGAGTGTGCACACAATGAACGTTACTTGGTTATCTGTAATAGAGGAATCACAGTGCGAGTTTCAATATCTCAGTATGCACTAATCTCCTCAATGTTTAGATATTATTTCTGTTTTAACTTGTAGCCTGTGAACCCTGTTATTGTATAGCGGGATAATACCGCCAATTAGGGAACAGTAATTTATCTATCAGACCAATGACGCATAAAACTCGTTCGAACAGTCTAGAATACTTATCGGTCCTGCTTCCCGTCTAGCCCAGCGTGTTAAGTCCAGAACACCAATCTCAGCATCTGCTATATGAATCATTTATTTCAAGCATACTGGTTTTATATACCAACCAGATAGACCACATAGTACCATAAAATAGGAAACAACATTTTTTCAAGAATTAGCCAAATTGCGCTGTGAGTGGGGGAGGTAGTAAATAATAAACAGGGCATAATTCGAGAATGGTAAATCGTATAATAATAGGTGATGATGCGAGCACTTAACCACTAGACCACTGAGCCGTCGCGAAACCAGTAGGTCCTGGGTTCGAACCTCGCAGGGGGCGAGGTCGTGGATGCGCGCTGCTGAGGAGTCCCATAATAGGACGAAACGGCCATCTAGTGCTTCCAGGTTTTCCATGGTGATCTAGCTTCAACTGACTCATGATCTTAATCTTTGAAAATAGTAGATTTGTCATCATTTCGACATTTTAAATATTGCCGATTTCAATTTGTCCAACGTTTCAAAAAAATAATATATCTAGACTTAAACTGAAATCGGGAAAAATTAGACGTCTACATTTGAACCACTGGTCTGTGAACCGAAATGAACAATAATGTATAAGAATTCTGGTGACTGTAGTCTTTTCAAATATCCTAGAAAGATTCTAAATTCATTATCAGTTGTTTTGACTGGCCAATTAGGTTTACAAATGACATACAACGTTTTTTAAATTGATTAGTGGACAAATAATTTAAGAGATTTTTAGATTTCTATAATAACTTGTGATAAATATTAAGATTTAAACTAACAGGTCACTAAGAAGTGGCCAATCTTATATTCATGTGTTCTTTTGAGACACAACAGTTTTATCTATTACGTTTCAATGTAATTAATAGCATAGGTGACTCCCTATTCTGTACACAATATTTTGATGTTAAATGGTTGGAGATGTACAGGAAACCTTGAACCTTAGATAGTATGCGTTAGCATTATTTACTTCAAAATCACTGATAAAACCTTGTTGCTGAGTTCCAGCTGGTAAGAAACTTAGGTTCAGGGATTCTTGCCTACTGACTAGCACCATTTATCATCAAAACAGTCTGTCGTCGAAATTTACTGATTGTTACCCGAACAACTTCTATGATATCTGTTAATCAAACAAAAAGAATATCCAAACACTAAATCGTGAGATGAGTATTTAACAGCCGCAGTATTTAGACCTCGTTTGCTCTACAGATGAATAAATAATAAAAAACTACATCATGAATTGCAAAACAAAAGGTTGTGCCAACGAATAATATCATTAATAAATAAGAACCAATCAGATGTTATCTTCAATTATAACCGACTTGTTTAAAAACAGACAAAACAGAGTACATTGAAGATCAAGTGAGAAATTAAAGAACAAATGCTAATGTGATTTAAGCAATCATATGAAATTTCTAGGTAACCAAGTAGATCGGTTGGCTGAAGTAAAAAATTTCATATCCAGGATGTTTCAATATGTCGGACTACTTTTTCAGCATTAAGCAGTATGAAATAATATACAAAAAGACAGCAAAATCCAACCTCAGGCTTCCACATAACTCTTCTGGGTAGTAGGGGCAACCTTGTCAGATAATCTGTGCGGTCGGTGATCGGACTAACCCCCTAATCTGCTGTGAACCAGAATAACTGGGTTCCACTCTCGCGGCTCTCTAAAAATATCTTAGGGGCTGCTCAATGTGTACGCTTAAATGTAAGAATTGTATGAGTTTCGGTTTGTGAGGTCTATGTATGCGAGTATATGCAATGAGTATGCGCGTGGGCTAGCAAAAGGGACTCAAGATGATTAATGCCTTCCCTATGTTCAATAAAATCATTGACCTAATCCTTCAGGTCGAAGGTATAATAAAAAGAGTTGGTAGCAAGTATTAGGGAGATGTGACCATTAATGTTCCCTAAAACAGTGCTTATGCCTATTTTTATGTTATGAAGTGTAGGGGAGAAAGCCCTTGTACCAGAGTTATGCATGTAATGCATGAGTGACAATCGGTTGTCAAAAACATATTTCTAAGGGAGTGGTGGCCATCTTCACTCTCAAGTAGTTGAATATACCTATGTGTATGCTATGGGATAGATGAATGAAAACTTGTATGTTACCGATGTGAATGTAATATATATCTGCTCACAGGGTAAATATACCTATGTGAATGCCAAGGTATGCATGGGTGGAAAATTATATGTTACTGGTATGCATGTAGACTATACATCCGTGCTTCAAGACATCAGCTAACGACTTCCCACAAAATAGCATCCACTCGATAAATTTGTAAGCCTTGAGAAACGAAAACCATTTCCAGAAAAGCCAACCTTAACACGAATGGAGCATCTCATAAAAAGGCAGAAAACAGCAGAACCGTGGAGATATGTTAATTGGGTTGTCAATAATAGATAGTATTAAGTCTCTTACATATATAGTGATTTTCAAAAAGAACAGCTTTAGTAGGATATATGTAAGTGCCATAAATTTATTCTTCAATGATAGGCGCTTTTTAACATTTTTCTAGAATTAAACAACAGATTGGAAGTTTGCTCAGGAATTGAGTTTATTTAAAAATGAGAGAATTTTATTTCTAAGCAGGTAAGTTAAATTCTGTAAATTTACTTATCTAAGCACAATAAATCCAATCATAAGATAATTACATTTACAAAATCTTTGACAGTATTCTGTGATAAACTAGAAATTGTATGTAAACCTTGTTTCAAGAGTTTATCATCAACAATAACCAGTTGAATAAATGCTTAAATTATAAAGTAATTCGACAATACATTTGTGCATCTAAGTCACAAAATACTGTGCAGTAAACTATCGAACAGTGATTCTCCTTATTCGGTTTGACGAAATGACGTATTAAAAATAGACTAGAAAAAGCTCAACTTGTTCAAATGACTGGAAACATATTAAGAATTTAAACAGTTATAAACGTCCATACTATAACGAGTAACTGAGTTGAAATAAATTTGAAAAGAATTCTCGATGTATCGATCATACAGGCAATTTATAATGATATTGTCTGATCAGTACCTATGTATATCGATAACAACTGCATCACTTGTTACAATATTGATCTCTATTAATCACTTATCACTCGACTTCAAATAATTCACCTTGAGGTCAGTCATTAGTGATAAACCGGAGGTTATCATAATGAGAGATTTACGAAAAAGTTCCCATTCGTAAACTATTTATAATATTGGGAAATATCTAAACTTGGAAATATAATTGATTTTATGGTAACTTATTCGTTTAAAACTGAGATAATTGCTCTAGGACCTGAAACCCATGGGTTCGAATCACTGGTGTAATTTTTAGAAGTCACATAATTGAACAAGCACACTGTTTTATGATCTTTTATGTTCAGTAACCACTTGACAAAAATTAATTTTTTGGTGTGAAATATTCCCGAATTGAATAATATTCATACAATTATTATCTTATATGTCATTAAGTGATGATTGAAGGTTGAACCAACAATTAAATCATCGAATGAAAGTTGTTGTATCACGAAGTTTAATCTAAAGTAGATGAATAAAATTTAAACCAGTGCATTTATTAAGCATCAAGATACTACTTAACGTTTAGAAGTAAACAAAGAATTACTAAAATTTACCACAAGAAATAATCATTCCATACACTTTCAAAATAAAGACAATTACATTAACTTTACCTGTTAACATGTGTAATAAAATGAATAATCAATTGAAATAATTCTTTATCATGATCAACTTCTCCGGTCATTACATATCATTTTTTTAACAATAAGTTTTATATAATATTATATTAGGAGTAGATTATTTACAATAATATTGACTGAATTCAGCCCAATTCATTATCCAACTTTTGGTTTTGTCACATTTTTTAAATATCGAATGGCAAACAATTATCATGAAGAACGTCTCTACAATTATTGATCCCAAATTGCAATGAAACTCATTATTATCAGTATAAGGATTTGTGGAGATCGTAGTATTTTAACAGTTGAATTCACGAGTCAATCTAAGTTAGACGACCATTGAAAACCTGCAAGAACTAGACAGCTGTTTTGTTCTTGTTTGGGACTCCTCACTAGTGCGCGTCCACGATCTTTCACGCAGAACTCAAACCCAAGACCTTCGGTCTCGTGTGCGAGATCGTGAATAATCACCGATGAAGAGTGTCATACTAGGACGAAAAGGCCGTCCAGTTTTCCAGGTTTCTATCGGTCGTTTAACTTACATCAACTCATGAAGTCAACTGTAAGAAAACTCATTATTATTCAAAAATGATGAAAAAATTAAATCAAAACGTTACCATATAAAACAATCGTTATAACTCAGTTTCTAATTTTCTAATTTTTAACTTGCATTTTAAACTTTGTACTATGGATATTACGATAAATAATAATCCCCGTCAAACAATTTACATTTCTAACTTGTAAGTGTATTCGTGGTTAGTTTCGTTATTAAGAGTCATTTTTATCTTTCTCTAAAACATTACCAGATCATTGCAAATTTATATTTACTGCTTTAATCAAATTATACTTTTAAATGACAAAAAATATTCATAGTTAATACGCACACTTAACTGATAACAGTATTTTATACTGTCAACATGAACACATATAAACATATTATATGGTACCTACATATCATATAAATTGGATATGTCTTATGCTACAATTATTTATACTTAGATTTCCTTATAACGTTGTAACTGGTTCAGAAAAAGAAGGAAACCTTCTGTATCTGTGGAACGTCTGATGTAACATAAACCTTCCAACATTTATTGAAGTAAACATCTCGGCACAACTATAGAACAAAAGAACGAGTTAGTGCGTAAATGAATATTTTTTCGTTGTAATCATATAATTTAAACATACGCTTAAAGTCATTTTAATTATTTGTTGAAATTTTCATAAAATCTACAACTTAAAACAAGGTAAAAAAGGTAATTGGACAATTTGCAATGCATTTTATTTACCTGACTAACAGCTGATTTATGACATTCAAAGCTTGAAAAAAATAAGCAATTGGTTGAATTTTAAAAATTATTTTTTATTTAAACAAATTAATAGTTATAACAATAACAACAATAGTATTACAGATAGCATGAAATAAAATTGAAATGTTCTGGCATTTTTTCAATTTTTACAGTTCTAGGTAAAAAATTTAAGTGGTTAAACATTGTTTACTGGTAAATCTGGTTTCCGTTTGGTATCCGCAAAATCCATATACGAAATGTTGAGTATTCTAAAAATACAACAAGATAAAGTAAAGGAATTGGAATGGAACGGATGATAGTCATACAAGAAAATTTCCACGTTAGTAATCCATTAATTAACTACTTACTCCTGTTACTCCTCGTGGAAGAGCATAGGCAACATACCAGCATTTTTCACCAACCCCATTCCTGGACAATACTTTCGATTTCTTTCCAGTCGCTATTATTCCTTTCCATGTCTGCTTCAAATTCCGGACGTAGTGTGATTTGGCCTTAGTTGAAGTCGAAATCTTCTAATTGATTCCGAGCTGTCCATTGTATCCCGTGCTTCCTGCAAGATGTCGAAGTATTCATAACCCAGTCAATCACCAGAAAAAAGAGATAGGTGGAGAGTAAGCAGCCTTGTATGACTCCGGTCCGCACTTGGAATGCATCTGTCAGCTGTCCTCCATGCACCACGTTGCACTGTACTCCATCGTATGAATTCCGGATGATGTTGACGATCGTCTCAGGTACACCATAATGTCGAAGAAGGTTCCATAAGGTCCTCCTATCTACACTGTCGAACACCTTCTCATAGTCAATGAAATTGATATATAGTGACGAGTTCCACTCAACTGATTGTTCGATGATGATCCGTAGTGTCGCGATTTGGTCTGTGCACAACCGATCCTTATGGAATCTGGTCTGTTGATCTCGAAGTTGGATGTCTACTGAATCCTTCATCCGGTTCAACATCACTCTGTTGAATGCCATTCCCGGTACTGACAGTAGTGTGATGTGTCTGTAGTTCTCACATTTGCTCAGATCTCCTTTCTTTGGTAACTTGATGAGGTGTCCTACATTCCAGTTTGTCAGTGGCACTTGTCCTCCTTCTCAAATCTTCCTGAATAGAACATGGAGCATGCTTTCAGCTACTAATATGACAGGTTGTGCTGCCTTTCCACTCTTGGTTTGTCCGATGGCCAACCTGATCTTTCCCGTCATAGGTGGAGTGACATCTACAGGAAGGTCTGTGTGTGCTGCTACGCTGTCTGGTGGATTTAATGGAGCTGGTCTATTCAAGTGTTCCTCAAAGTGTTTGTTGGGGTATTCAGAAAATACCCCAGAAATTATCTAATGCTATTCCTGAATGAGAAATGGTGTCATATCCCCATTGGTCAATATTCATCCAACGTGTCATTTTCCTGTTGGTCAATATTTATTTGTGTCATTTCCTGGAGGTCAAATCTTGTACAAATGTTACTTTCTATTTTATGGTACGATGTAGTCTGTTTGTTTGGTATATAAACAGAGTATGTTTGAAATATAATGATTCATATCACAGAGGCTGAGACTTGCGTTCTGGACTCAACTGGCTGGGCTAGACAGGGAAGCAGGGCCAATCAGAACTACAGGCTGGTCTCACGTGTTTACGCTTCTTTGGTCCGATCGATAATTCTCTGCCCTCACTGCCCCTCTACTCGGCGGCCCCTCAATATATAACAGTGTTCCACCCATCTATTCCGTTGTTCTTGAATCTCAGTGATTGTTTTGCCTTCCCCGTCCTTGACAGCTCTCTCTGGTTTACCATATTTCTTTGTCAGTTTCTTCGTCGTGTCATATAGCTGTCTCATATTTCCTTCTCTTGCAGCTTTTTCCGATGTCTTTGTCATATGTCTTTGTCGGCCTTAATGCTCTTCTTCACTTGCTCGTTTGCTTCTGTGTATTCGGCTTGTGTCTTGAATTTCTCTACTCTTGTTCGTCTGTTGTCAGTTGCTGTCTTCGTGTTCTTCCTTTGTTGAATTTTGTCCAGTCGTTCGACACGTCAAAGTTAGTGCTTCGTTGATCTCTTTCCGATAGTCCTCCATCGTAGTTTCTTCTTCATTCAGTAGATCCTGCAACGTTTGGAACCTGTTGTTGCGAGTTGTCTTGGACTGGTTGAATTTGTTAGTATCTCGAAGGAAGGCTGTATTGAACCTTTGTAGTGCTGTTTGTCCAGTTATCCAGTTCTTCTTTAGCTTCAGTTTTAAATTGGCCACAACCAGGTGGTGATCTGAAGTGAAGTCAGCTCCTCTCGTGATTCTCACGTCTTCCGTTGTCCTTCTGAATTTTTTATTGATACAAATGTGGTCTATTTGAAACTCAGTGATGTGATCCAGTGAGACTCATGTAGCTTTGTGTATGCGTTCTTGTGTGGAAATATTGTGCCGCCTATAACCAATTTATTGAATGCACATGGATTTGCAAATCTCTCGCCATTCTCGTTCCTTTCTCCTAGTTCATGTCATCCCATGATATCTTCGTATCCGGTGTTGTCCATCCTGACTATGGCGTCTAGGTCTCCCATCACGATGGTCAGGTCATTTCCTGGACAGCTTGCTATGATCGATCGCAACCTCTCGTAGAACTGATCTTTATCATGGTCATTGCTATCGTTGGTGGGTGCATAACACTGGATAACATCCATCGTGCTTCTCTTCTTCTTTGTTTTGAACGATGCTTTGTGAATGCCAGGTGGATAACGTAATGGCGTTTGAAGCGTACGGTACTGGGTCCGAGTTCCGGAGTGAACATCAACTCTGAGATGAAGGTACATCTAGCCGACGAGTTCCGAATAAAACGAAACGCGCGTCCTGAATTCCACTGTTAGCCACTATCCATCTTTGCTTAAAAAGCTTGTGATTTGAGGCTACATCAAGGCAATCCACACAGGATGCACATATGCCAACAAGAGACTGATCAATTGAAGTCCTAAATAACAATGGGAAGATACAAGTAAAACGACACCACGTGAATTTGATGCTTTGATGATCCCGGATCCGTGAATTTCTTTTCCTATAAGTGTTTTTCGTGCTTCGTTGGATAGCATCAGAGCAACTTCCTGAGTGTGTGGAGCATTTTTCGTTTCGTGACTGAAGTACATTAGCATCTCTCACGTATCTAGCCTTTGCTGTCCAGCTTGAGTCAATGGATTTTGAGTTCTGATTCCGAGTACTGCCAATTTGTTTCCCCTTATTTCCGTTGCTATTTGACTGGCCCTCCCAACCTGTCATATTGTCCGGACGTTCCATATACCTATATTGATTGTTGCTCTGGTTGTTAGAATGGACATCGATCTCGTAACCTCCGAAGAGTATTGAATATAAAAGTTCTATATTTCTTGATGGTTAGGAGTAATCTTTTTTTTTTTAATATAAAACTATCATCATATATTGGACACCTGTTTCGTACTTAATTTAATAACCTTTAACAATGCCAAGTTCCAAGTACTGTAAGTTGTCGATTGTAAAATCGATGAAGTGTAATTGTAGTGATAAACTAAAAATGATATTGAACAATTATCGAGTTATCTTGTGAAATCTGGAAGTCTGTGGTTGTTGCCTATTGCGGTCCAATTTAGAGAATAGATGTGATTGATCTTTGTCATTGGACCTTATTAGCTTTCATTTTAATCAAAAGTAAAATTCCGTTTTTTACACAATCAACTATGTTCTAGTGAACGAAACAATACTCAGTTTCCCTTAGTTTACATGATTTTCCTGTAGATATCAGATAGCAGTGGAAAATATCATTGAGTTAACTTTATATATCCAATATCTTAGTGACTTATCAAACGAGCTATCAGTTTTTGACTATGAAGAAAATAAGTATCATTTAGACAATGATATTCATGAATCTTTCGCATATTTATCAAGATTATCATTGGCCCAGTTATTTTTCGTTCATGAATATTCGAGGTTTAATTTTCTCAATAAAGCCAGCACATAAACGAAATCATGTGAAAAGATACCACGGTAAGTAATTGCTTTGCTTTTATGCAGTTATCATTTATGGGCCTAATTTATGACTCACTACGTACCACATTTACGGTGGATCTGATGCAGATGTGAATGCATGGATCGGCAAAGCAAGAGCAGCATATTTACAACTGAAGAATATCTGGAACTCAAAACAATTGGCAATCAACATCAAGCTCAGAACTTTCAATACAAATGTCAAGACAGTTCTACTGTATGGGGCGGAAACCTGGAAAACTACGAAAACCATTATCCAGAAGATACAGGTGTTTATTAACAGCTGTCTACGAAAAATACTTCGGATCCGTTGGCCAGACACTATTAGCAACAACCTACTGTGGGAGAGAACAAATCAGATCCCATTGGAGGAAGAAATCAGAAAGAAGCGCTGGAAGTGGATATGACACACATTGAGGAAAGCACCGAACTGCGTGATAAAGCAAGCCCTCACATGGAATCCTCAAGGTCGAAGGAGGAGAGGAAGACCAAAGAACACATTACGCCGAGAAATGGAGATAGATATGAGAAAAATGAACAAGAATTGGATGGAACTAGAAAAGAAGGCCCAGGACAGAGTGGGTTGGAGAATGCTGGTTCGCGGCCTATGCTCCATTAGGAGTAACAGGCGTAAGCAAGTAAGTACGTACCACATTTGTTGAACTATACCATGTATATTCTGTTAGAATATCGGATCAAATATCATTGGGGCAATTTTCATGGTTATCATTAATATTGTCATTGATATTGCAGATATAAAACCAATAATGCTGAATATTCAACAACGAATTAACAAAAAACAAATTGAGGATTAACCTTATCTCACTTACATTAAAGCATATGTTTCTCTTTTTATGTAAACCATTGTATTATTTATGAACATTGACATCGGAAAAATTAGACACCGAATGTGTTATACTATTCTAAAATTGTGGCATTTCAAAAAGGCAGTTTATTTTATCTACCTACCTATCTATTAATCTGATTACCTGTCATGTGTCATGTGTTATTATTTCCTATAATAATCAAGATTCAAAGTGAAACAGTATTGGTTGTGATAATTGATATACAATAGTTATTTGTTATTGATTTGAGACTGAAGGTAGTTACGTAACTGGTCAGCCTCTTTACATGTTTAGTTTATTCAACGATTTAATGAATCCAATCAATTCTAATTTTATTGTGGAAATTTAGTCATACGATATGAATCAATGATTATTGATTGCCAGTTAATTCATGCGTTTTTTTATAAAAAACTATATGCTAAATAACTTATAGAAATTGACCAGTGTAATCAATAATTACAATTGAATTCGTCAAATATTCTTGGATAAATTCACTTGTATGATCAATTATCTCAAATTATTTAATGTATCCTATCGTATATCAAATATTTTGATACACAAAACTGGCATGATATTACGTGTCAAATCGCACGATTTACCGACGTTGTATGATAAGTTAAATGTAAACATGAATATTTAAAAATTAAGTCGTTGAGGTTTACGAGGAAATATAACAATTATATTAGATTCATTCTGCGAATCTAATTATTCACAATGATTAACTAAGATTCACTGATGAAAAAATCTTGAGTAACTAGTTTATATTTACTTGAGATTGAAAGTTCTGTTTTAGAATGCTAGATGAATCTTAAAATGCTCTACTTGATCTAGTTTATGAGAATGGTGATATCCGCTAGCGGTGTATCGTGGTAATTCTAAGGAGGTCGATAACCTCAGTGATATCCAAGCCCGAATCCCTGTGTCAGGGTTAAAGAAGCATCCACTGAGTTATTTTTTTTGAAAGAATACAATCAACATTATTCAGTTAGTCAGTCAGTAACAACGTGGAACTTCGTACGCACGTACGTACATTAGTTTGAGTTGCCATAACACATTAGCAATGAGATTCAGTTATCGATTCATATCCCGTAGTGGTAGAGGTAGTGAAAGTATAAATAGTAATATGGAATATTAGGGTTTGGTGATGTTATTTAAAGAGTAAAATCCAGTGGAATAAATTTGGAAAGAAAGTAAAGGACCGACCGTAGCTGCTACCTTGACGTGGTGGTCGGGCTTGTCTATCGTGATGACCCAACCTAGCCATATTGGTTGGAAGATATGTTCCTGTGGATTATACCATGCCAGGCAGGTCGATTCGAGACTTACTTACTTACTTACGCCTATTACTCCTCGTGAAGGAACATAGGCCAATCACCAGCATTCTCCATCCAACCCTGTCCTGGGCAATCCTTTCCAGCTCTTTCCAATTCTTATTCATCCCTATCATATCCGCTTCTATTTCCCGACGTAATGTGTTCTTCGGCCTTCCTCTTTTCCGCTTCTCTTCGGGATTTCAAGTTAGCGCTTGCCTCGTAATGCAGTTTGATGATTTCCTCAATGTATTTCCTATCCATTTCCATCGTCTTTTCCTAATTTCCTCTTCAGCTGGAAGCTGGTTGGTTCTCTTCTACAAAAGGCTGTTGCTGATGATATCCGGCCAATCGATGTTGACTATCTTGCGTAGACAGCTTTTGATAAATACTTGTACCTTCTTGATGGTGGTTATTGTAGTTCTCCAAGTTTCAGCTGCATACAGTAGGACTGTCTTGACGTTCGCATTGAAGATTGTGACTTTGGTATTGGTTGACAGTTGTTTTGAGTTCCATATGTTCTTCAACTGTAGGAATGCCGTCCTTGTCTTGCCAATCCTCGCCTTTACGTCTACATAGGATCCTCCTTGTTTATCGACGATGCTTCCCAGGTACGTGAAGGATTCCACACCTTCCAGAGTTTCGCCATCAAATGCGATTGGATTGCTGTTCTCCATGTTGTATTTGAGGACCTTGGTTTTCCCATTGTATATGTTGAGGCCTACTGATGCAGAGACTGCTGCTACGCCGACTGTCTTTATCTGCGTTTGTTCGTGCGTATGCGATAGGAGGGCTAGGTCATCTGCGAAGTCCAAATCGTCTAATTGGTTCTGAGCTGTCCATTGTGTGCCGTGTTTTCTCTCAGATGTAGAGGTTTTCATAATCCAGTCGAGTACTAGAAGAAAGAGGAAGGGAGAGAGTAGACAGCCTTGTCTGACTCTGGTCCTTACTTGGAATGCATCTGTCAGCTGTCCTCCATGCACCACGTTGCACTGTACTCCATCGTATGAATTCCGGATAATATTGACAATCTTCTCAGGAACTCCGTAGTGTCGAAGAATTTTCCATAACGTTCTCCTATCTACACTGTCAAATGCCTTTTCATAATCAATGAAGTTGATGTACAGTGACGAGTTCCACTCAATTGATTGTTCGACGATGATCCGTAGTGCCGCGACTGATCCTTACGCAATCCAGTTTGTTGATATCGAAGTCGAGCATCTACTGCGACTTTCATCCGGTTCAGCAACACTCTGTTAAAGACAGAGTGTTAAAGACAGTAGTATAATAACTCTGTATTTTTCACACTTGCTCAGATCTCCTTTCTTTGATATCTTGATGAAGTATTCTTCTTTCCAGTCCATCGGCACTTGCTCCTCGTCACAAATCTTGGATAGAAGACGAAGCATGCTTGTGGTTACTTCGATGACTGACTTCAATGCTTCAGCTGGTATATTATCGGGTCCGGCTGCTTTCCCGCTCTTGATTTGTCTGATGGCCATTCTGATTTCTTCGGTCGTTGGTGGATTGACATCTATGGGAAGATCTGTGTGAGCTGCCTCGATGTCCGGTGGATTCATTGGAGCCGGCCTATTCAGGAGTTCCTCGAAGTGCTCTGCCAATCTGTTGCGCTGCTGCTGGATTTCAGTGATTGGCCTGCCTTCTTTGTCTTTGACCGGTCTCTCTGGTTTATTATATTTCCCTGCTAGTTTCTTCGTTGTATCGTAATGCTGTTTCATATTTCCTTCTCCTGCAGCTTTTTCCGCCGTCGTTTCTAGTTCTTCCACGTATTTCTGCTTGTCGGCTCTAATGCTCTTCTTCACTTGCTTGTTTGCTTCTATGTACTCTGCTTGTGCTTGGACTTTCTCTGCTCTTGTTCGACTGTTGTTAATTGCTGTCTTCTTGTTCTTTCTTTCTTTGATCCTGTCCAGTGTTTCTGTAGAGATCCATTCCTTGTGATGATGCTTCTTGGGGCCCAGAACCTCTTGACACGTTGAAGTTATTGCTTCTTTGATACCTTTTCAGTTATCCTCCATAGTAGTTTCCTCTTCCTTCAGTAGGTCCTACAACGTTTGGAACTTGTTGTTGAGAGCTATCCTGAATTCATTGAGTTTGTCAGTATCTCGAAGGAAGGCTGTATTGAACCTTTGTGGTGCTGTTTGTCCAGTTGTCCAGTTCTTCTTTAGCTTCAGTTTTAAATTGGCCACAACCAGGTGGTTATCTGAAGATATGTCAGCTCCTCTCCTGGTTCTCACATCTTCCATTGTCCTTCGGAACTTCTTATTGATGCAAATATGATCTATCTGGTTCTCTGTGGTGTGGTGTGGTCCGGTGAGATCCATGTAGCCTTGTGTATACGTTTGTGTGGAAATATTGTGCCGCTTATGACGAATTTGTTGAATGCACACAGATCTGCAAATTTTTCTTCGTTTTCGTTTCTTTCTCCCAGTTCATGTAGTCCCATGATATCTTCATATCCGGTGTTGTCTATTCCGACTTTGACGTTAGATCTCCCATCAGAATGGTGAGGTCCTTTCTTGGGCACTTCTCTATGATTGATTGCAGTCTCGCATAGAATTGATCTTTAATGTCGTCGTTGCTATCATTGGTAGGTGCATAACATTGGATAATGTTCATTGTGATCCCCTCCTTCTTTGTTTTGAATAATGCTTTGATGATTCTGGATCCGTGAGATTTCCATCCTACAAGTGCATTTCGTGATATTCTGGACATCATTAGAGCAACTCCCTGAGTGTGTGGAGCATTTTCCTGTTCGTGACCGGAGTATAGAAGCATCTCTCCCGTATTTAGTCTTCCCGGTCTCCCACATTATCCGGACGTTCCATGTACCTATAAAAATTGTTGCTCTGGTTGCTAGAAGGGGCATCAGTCTCGTGGCTTCCGAAGAAACTCGGATTTCACCCTGAGGCGTCATATTTTTTCTAAATGAAGATTTGCTAACTCCCAGGGCAGAGTTTAGATGGTTTGAGTTTTTTTTTCTGGTAAGTCTTTTTTTAGCGAGTTATTTTTCTACGGGATGGGGTCGCCAACCCCATGCCAAACCCGCCTCCTTTACCGGGGCTTGGGATCGGCAGTAACTCTGGAAGAGCTATAGGCGGAGTTTCGATTCGAGAGCGGTAAGACTAAAACCAGCAACTCAAGGTCTGAGGGCGAAGTCGTACTGCTGACTGTACAGAGGTGTGAAAGCAGTAAGGTGTTTCCCTCCGACAACCAGCATCTGCAGCGATGCTGCCTTCTCACAAGGAAGGAAGGGGTTGAAAAGGTTGACCCTAAAAATGTCACGCCTCACTTCACGTCACGGATTTCCGTCTCCGGCGGTAAAGTCTTTTGAAGAACGGAGTTAGCACGTTAAAAACTCCCCACAAATAGGCCGTGCGAGATCGGCCTCAAGCAGTTATCCTTTGGGCTCTGCGGTCACGCTCTCAGGTCGTTAAGACCAACACTAATCTGACTTCCTTTTCAGGTTCCTAACGACGATAAATAAAATATATGTTAAACAACTTACTATGAACTACATATCTAGGCGACCGCTTTGTTGAATCAATAAATCTTATGACATAAAAGGTTAACTCACACTACATCTCACACCAACTTCTGTTGAAAATTCTTACGTTTCTGAGGATGTTTAAAAGTCTTAGTTTGAATCCAAAAATAATTAATATAGTGTTCCAATTTACTTTGTTTATAATGGAACAGATTGAGCTGGCTGGATAATTTACACAGAATAAACTGATGTATATTTTTCTCCAAATAATACCTTCTCTCCTAATTAATATATATATCATCTGCTGAACTTTTTGACCACCGAAATTAACCTCGTCAACTATTTCTCAAACATTTATGGGTATCTTTCAATAGTGAATTATTTTTATAATATATTGTCATTTTATTAGTGCGGATACGTTCAAAGGATATAAAACCATGTTTCAAATTGAGGTTGCATCGAATGAACCGCAAATAATGACTGTTTATGTGGCCGCTTGAGTATTATATATATAGCAGCAATTGGTAGAACATTAGTTTTTCGTAATTGTTTTGCAGAGAGAGAGATGGAGAGAGTGACGATAACTGAATTTGATTACTAGAAAGGCGTTTTATAGTATATAGCATAAAAATAATCGGTAGAAGTCATCAAGTTTGTTGATTGTGAACTTGTTGAACTATATCAGCAAACACATCTGAAAAATTATGTCAATTGTTGAATTATTTATTTAAAGATAAGTATGTTTATGGTGTTCATAAATATTATTTGGATGACTGTAAGATTTCTAAGTCACTTTATCATTAATAAATGGTACAAAGGATCAATAGTGAAATGATAAGGCAAATGAAAATACTAAGTCACTGATTTATCCAGTGCCATGGAAGCAAGTACATTGAATTCCGAAGATAATTACTAATATGTTGACCAAACAACTTAGTTTTTAATAGGTACAAATATAAATATGTAAATTGTTTAGATTGTCTTTAAATTTATTCTGGATGAATAAGAGAATCGAACATTCTCAGTTACCACATTTCAACTGCCTAACATATTAGTCTTATAAATAAACAAAATTTGCGAAAGAAACTATGATTACCTAAATCACTGATATATCATTCTAAGTTTCGAAAAAGACTTAGACCAGTTAATAACTTCAGTGAAATTCAACAATCTGTACAAACCCTTACTACTAACTAATCAGATTATCAATTTTTTCTCTAGGCAACTATTATCCTCTGATAGTCAAAGCGAAAAAATTTAGAATCATCTTCTAAACCTATTTCGTACTTAAAGTTGATACCGCTGGTGGTTGTGTTCAAAGAAGGAATTGTATTTTCGTATAAATAGTAAGGACTAACGAATTCACTAGACGTTTTCTTAATTGCCAGGTCCTCACATTATTATACCCCTTTCATATCATCACTTAATTCTTTAAAATTGTGCAAACTTTCACATTGCTGAATTAACTGACCTTGTATTTTCAAACTAATGTTTTTTTCATTCACTTGGTGTTGCTTGCTTGTATCTTCCTCTTGTTGTTTAGAACTGCAGTTGATCAGAATCATGTTGGCATGTGCACATCCTGTGCGTATTACCTCGATATCGCCTTAAGTTTGAAGCTTTATAAACACAATCGAGTAGCTATCAGGTCCCAGTAGCTAAATGGATAATGCGTTGGCATTTGAAACGAACGGTACTAAGTTCAAGTACTAGAGTGAACATCAACTCTGAGATGCAGGCACATCCAGCTGCCGAGTTCCAAATAGAGCGATACGCGCGTCTTGGATTCCACTGCAAGCCGCTATTCATATTTGCTTATATTTGGTATTATTCTTATCACCACCCATAATTATACCGGCAAAATAATTGTTTCATTAAAGTAGGAACAGCTAGTGTACAGAATAGTACTTACTTACTTACTTACTTACGCCTGTTACTCCTAATGGAGCATAGGCCGCGAACCAGCATTCTCCAACCCACTCTGTCCTGGGCCTTCTTTTCTAGTTCCATCCAATTCTTGTTCATTTTTCTCATATCTATCTCCATTTCTCGGCGTAATGTGTTCTTTGGTCTTCCTCTCCTCCTTCGACCTTGAGGATTCCATGTGAGGACTTTCTTTGTCACGCAGTTCGGTGCTTTCCTCAATGTGTGCTCATTGCTAATAGGAGTAGGTAGAGTTCGAAATACGTCTCATTAGTCTGGATAGATTTGTATTATAGCTGATGTTAGTTGATGGAGAAAACCCAATAGAATTGTAACCCTAAGTCCCAACACTAGCCCAACTTCTAAAACGTAAATTTAATCTTTTTCTTATACGGTTAACAGGACTTAGATTTGATAGGAATTGTTTGTCATAAGGACAGAAATAGTTTACGGGTCAGAATTATGAAAGGTAATATATTTACCATGCAACTATAAATACGAATATACAGCTTTAGTAAATGGTTTCGTCGAAAAGAATATTGTTGCTGAATTCTCTTTATTTTTATTCAATGACAAAATGGGTTATTTTAATTGTTTAATGACGATCATATTCATTTTAAACTATTCTTATTAGATATGGCTTCAGTTTTTACTCTTGTATCCACCTATACAAAAAATAGTCGAATTGTGAGCAAAAACAACGATCACGAAGGAAATTAAAAAACAAGCCAAACCAATGATCACTTTCATTGGTCATTTAGTTGAATCACATTGTATGTACAAATATATTATTCCCGTCACCGACAATCTACCCAGTACTCAATTTTTTTCGAAAACAGTTATTAATTTTGAAGTGGCTGGTATAGTGTTAACATAAGCCAAAACATTAAATAAAATGTCGAAATTAATGATCAGAATTATTATATGTAGTTAAACTGAATTCACTACATTTCATTCGAATGAGTCAATAAGTTCATCAAAGACTGATCAATAAAACTGTTATTTTCATCATTTTGTATTTAGATCTGTGTGTATTGACCGACAAATAATTATTACTAATATATATATATATATATATATATATATATATATATATATATATATATATATATATATATATTACTTACGCCTGTTACTCCTAATGGAGCATAGGCCGCGAACCAGCATTCTCCAACCCACTCTGTCCTGGGCCTTCTTTTCTAGTTCCATCCAATTCTTGTTCATTTTTCTCATATCTATCTCCATTTCTCGGCGTAATGTGTTCTTTGGTCTTCCTCTCCTCCTTCGACCTTGAGGATTCCATGTGAGGGCTTGCTTTATCACGCAGTTCGGTGCTTTCCTCAATGTGTGTCATATCCACTTCCAGCGCTTCTTTCTGATTTCTTCCTCCAATGGGATCTGATTTGTTCTCTCCCACAGTAGGTTGTTGCTAATAGTGTCTGGCCAACGGATCCGAAGTATTTTTCGTAGACAGCTGTTAATAAACACCTGTATCTTCTGGATAATGGTTTTCGTAGTTTTCCAGGTTTCCGCCCCATACAGTAGAACTGTCTTGACATTTGTATTGAAAGTTCTGAGCTTGATGTTGGTTGCCAATTGTTTTGAGTTCCAGATGTTCTTCAGTTATAGATGTGCCACTTTTGCTTTGCCGATCTGCGCCTTCACATCTGCATTAGATCCACCGTGTTCATCAATGATGCTGCCCAAATATGTAAAGGTTTTTACATTTTCCAAATCTTCTCCGTCAAGTGTGATTCGATTGTTGCATGCCGTGTTGTACCGGATAATCTTGCTTTTCTATTTGTGTATATTGAGACCTATTGCTGCTGAGGCTGCAGCTACACTGGTTGTCTTCTCCTGCATTTGTTGTTGCGTATGCGATAGAAGAGCCAGATCATCTGCGAAGTCTAGATCAACCAATTGTATCCTAGCTGTCCACTGTATCCCGTGCTTTCCTTCAGATGTTGACGTCTTCATGATCCAGTCGATCACCAGGAGAAAGAGAAAGGGTGAGAGTAAGCAACCTTGCCTGACACCGGTCTTTACTTCGAACGACTTTGTCAACTGTCCTCCATGCACGATTTTGCAGTTTAATCCATCATAGGAATTCCCTATGATATTGACTATCTTCTGAGGCACGCCGTAGTGTCGAAGAAGCTTCCATAGGGTTATTCTGTCCACGCTATCAAATGCTTTCTCGTAGTCAATGAAGTTGATATAGAGTGATGAATTCTATTCAATTGATTGTTCCACAATGATCCGTAGAGTTGCGGTTTGGTCTGTACACGATCGATCCTTATAGAATCCAGCCTGTTGGTGTAAAAGTTGGGCGTCTACGGAGTCCTTCATTCAATTTAACGATACCCTGTTGAAGACATTTCCTGGTATTGAGAGAAAAGTGTTGCTTCTGTAGTTCTCACGCTTGATGTGATCGTCTTTCTTTGGTATCTTGATCAGATGTACTTTTTTCCAGTCTGTTGGTACCTGTTCCTCATCCCAACTATTGATGAAGATGATGTGGATTATCTTTGCAGTTACGGCTACATCTGCTTTCAGTGTCTCTAATGGAAAGTTGTCTGGTCCTGCTGCTTTGCCACTCTTGATTTGTCTGATAGTCATGCTGATCTCTTCAATTGTTGGTGGGCCAACATCGATTGTGAGGTCCGTGGATGCTACTTCGATGTTGGGTCGGTTCAGTGAGGCTGGTCGATTCAAGAGTTCTTTGAAGTGTTCTACCCACCTACTTACTAAGATTAAATGAAGTTTATAAGCCTGTGTGAAGAAGAAGGATCACTTGATGGTTGGGGTTAGGAATCAGATTTGAGATTTTCACCACGAACTGACATCAGCTAAAATCCCTAAACGCTATTTAGCCAAATGGATGGGTGAATTTCGCGGTAAAATCCCAGATCTGTTATCTTAAATCTGATTAGTCCGTCCATAAATTATAGTCTTCCCAAATAATGTATTAAAACGAAATCTTCTTTAATTAAGATAATATTAGCGGACACAGTAACAAGTCTAACATACATATCTTAAAGAGATTTCTATGGCCTTTTTCTTTAAAAGGACTACCTGCTCAACATGTATTAATGTCTACAATCAGTAGTGGAATCTAGGTATCAGTCTACAGTCATGATGAGAAGCTAATTGGGAAGAAAAAATATCAATACCTAAACTGTATTTTTGATTTCTCAGTCGAGAAAAAACTGTTCAGTGTAACGTAGACTTAACCAACCGAAATTCTTTCACGATGAACGTAACATATTAAATTGCACACAATCTCCAAAAATTAAAATAAACTACATGACAACGCTTACTCTTATTGGGTATTGGTCGAAGTTTTAACAGGACACAAACCAATCACTCGGAAATTCTCTACGTCAAACAACACATAGATTCGAAAATGTATAAAGACTAGACTAATTGACCGAAACAGAAGTGAAACATAATTCTAAAACAAATTTAAATCATACTATCACCAAATTTTAAACAATAAAAGTGTCGTACTTTTGTTGTTTATATTAAGAATACGGTTTCCATAGATTTCCTTAAACAATATTTTTGTCTCTAAAATGATTTATTAGAAGTGATTAATTGAAAAATTGGATTATTCTAAAATGAATAAGTGTATTTCTATCAAATGAATGGAAAACATTGTATTTACCATGAACAACTGGATTAGTTAATATTAGTTTTATACGTGTAAAAAGACTTATTTAAAGGTTGTATTCATCAAAGACCGGTGTCAAGTGAGATACTATTGAAAATCAGGAAACGTTGAACACTTATTTGATCTTAGAATAGGATTTTTCAGTTGTGTATCTTCAAAATCCCACCAGAGATCAAATCCAGGACGTTTTGCAATTTTCTAAATGGATCAAATGTATAGTTTGGTGTTTATATCTTTGAATAACTGCATTTCATGAATGTTTATGTAAATGAATCACTTTAATCGCTTGTTTATTTACTGTTCTTGTAATTATTATTACTGTCCTTCAATGAAATTTGAGAGTAATGTCAGCACACATGCACATACATACCTACATACAAAAATATACCTTATTCACTTAACCAACATATTTGTTTCAATGGCTTGTTTTGTTAATATAACCTTTTTTTATTTTTATGGCTTTATTCAATATTATATTTTGGTACAATATAGAATTCTCAGCACAAAATATTTCAACAAGTTTCTTCTACAAAAAAAAACAGAAACAAAGACAAAAATAGGTCAATAAAAAAATCTCAAAAACTGTACAACTTTCCAAATGAGATACATGTTAAGAATGCAGGTTATTGACTAGGTTAACTCTAACAACTTGTTCGTCACAGAGTATATTTGCTAGGTGAGGCATTATAGAACTTTTATAGTTTTACTTGCGTGCTTGGATATTAATGTAATTTCGTCTCGTTCTACCAGAAGATATACAAGGAGAAAAATATGAGTGAAGGGGATGGTTAGTATCTGATAAAATAACACCTTCCAGGAGTTTTCATGACTTTAGATGTCTATCCGCAACCATATTAATTATGATCTCGAAAGATTCACCACACACCTTGCTAACTGCCTTCAGCACTCTCCGCACTACAGCAAAGTCTTTTCTCAAAAGCCCGGGAAAGAATAGTAGAGAACAGTAAGGAATAATAGGTAATATGCAAGAATCGACAAATTGTAAGAGTAAATGACGAGTGATCCCAAGAGCATGCAATCTTATAGCAACTCACATTCAATTGAGTTTGCTCTCACCTAATTCTGTTACGCCCTTTTATTAACTTTATTAAACGGACAAAGTCACCTGCACTATAATAACTTATTGTATCCTTATTACTGTTGCGAATGTATGTACCTTTATTATTGTTATCCTTGTATGAATACGTAAGCTCGGCAAGCCTTACTGCCTACGCATTTATTCACGCTACTAGCTTTACTATTAACCGCTTAATTGACTCGATGATTCATTAATTTCACTATGTATATATATGTCCATGTTATTCATATTCATGACTCGCTCTTGCCCTTGTTTTCTCTCGCTCGCTCGCTTGCCTGTTTGCCTTTCGGCACAACTATTTAATGCTTGCTTAACGCATCTGTAATTTTGGATATCTGTGTGTGGTCTCTTAATAAACGTAATTAACGCTTCGTATTCGCCTTCTGATTAATATACCGTTAGAGCATTATTTGGTGACGTTACCGAGACGAACTGTATACGGAGTTTAAGGAATATATCGAACACCGACCACCACAATCTCTTTATGTCAGACGGAAAACCTTCTTCGATAACAATAAAACGTTCGTTTTCTGTAGACAGTTAAAAATATACATTTTATCCCGATGTTTCGCAGTACTTTTGATTTTATCTTATTTTAATGTTTATGTTAATCGAGGCTATGAAAATGGTTTTTGATAAAAGTGAAGTAGAGCCTAGTCAAACGTCTTATTCAACGCAATCTGAAGAAAGTTAGCAGTAAAAGAATTTAGAGAATAACAATTAATTACAGTTGGGTAACAGATGGCGATCTAAAAAGATAGATAACGGTTAATTATAGTGGAGAACAGTAATACACAATTACAATTTCGTGAATATAAATCAATGCAGTTTTGTTCTTTAGTTGCTATATATGGAACTCTAAACAACTGTCAACAAACATCAAAGTGAGAACCTTCAATACGAACGTCAAGACAGTTCTACTGTACGGAGATGAAACTTGGAGAACTACCACATTCATCATCAAAAACGTACGAGTATTTATAAACAGTTGTCTACGCAAGATAATGAATGTCCGTCAGCTGGATACCATCAGCGACAGCCTAGTGTGGGAGAGAACAAACCATCTTCCAAATGAAGAGAGAATTAGCAAAAGACGTTGGAGGTGAGTAACACACAAATTATGAAAATCATCATACTGCATCACGATGCAAGCGCTAACTTGGAATCGTGAAGGGAAACGAAAAAAGTGAAAGTTCAAAGAACACACTATGTTGGGAATTGGAAACAGACACAAAAAAGATGAATAGTGACTTGAAAGAATTGGGAAGAATTCTCCAGGACAATGTTGGATGGGGAATGCTTGTGCGTGGCCGATGCTCCTCAACGGGAGGTAGCATGCATAAATAAATCGGTAAGTGCGTATGTAAGTAAGTGACTACTCATCCATTTACTTACTATGAAATTCAACTACTTTCCATTTCATATCGAATTACTATGAGAGATTCACAGTGAGCGTCGTTTCAAAGAATTATTAAACGATTATCTATTTTTATCTTCTGTTCATCTTGTGTTTCTTAATAGTATTATGAATCACATCTCATAATCCATCACCAGTTAATAAAGAAAACCCATTGCAATTATTATAAAGAAAGATTTCTCACAATTCTATAGTAATTTCCATCGTTATTTAACATTAGTTAGTGAAATATGCGATAAGAGGATTAATCTGAATAACTAGAATATACGTCTGTGGCACAAATTATGGTATTTAATTCAATAATATTATGGAGAATGTTTCATTGTGAATAGGTGTTTCTCCATGTATCGAAAATAGCTGGGAAATTATTAAAAACCAAACAGAGCTAGGTAACCAGCTGTCTTATTCTAGATCTGAACACCTTGGAAGTTCGCACCCATGACATCTTTCGGAATTATATCTTTCACAGGTAGTGTATTCAGTCTATTGAGTTAGAACATATAGTCTTATAACTCAAATTCAGTCATTATGTCATATAGTATGACGGTTTATTAGAGCGAATTGTGTTAATTATGTCGATACTTATATTGGGTAGTGGACGCACTACCTTAATTCTTAATTCATTGGTATGTTAATGAGAATATTATAGGCAAAGTTATTTAAATGCAATGTGATCTTTAATAAAACACATTTTATTATGAGTTACTATAGCATGAAATTAATTTTTTTTTTAGTTTGAACGGTCATCTGTGGTCAGTTTTATTTTAGTCATCGTTCATCTTTTACTCTTAAGACGAATTAATTTGTTCATATACGCTAATAGATTATCCATAGAGTAAAGAATAATTATTGAAATTTGATAAATTGTACTTATTCATATTTGAAAAGTGATATGTATGTTGTTGTGTGGTGTTCATTGAAACAATAACATTTTCTATAATCGAATATAAATTAATAAGTTAAACATATGTATAAATGGATGTCAGTAAATAATCCGAAAATAGTCTTACTAAAAGAAGGTTTACCAATATTCTCGTCTGTGTCTGTGTGTTTATTTCACTTAGGCCAATAAGAAACACTGAACAGTGATCATTTCATCAGATATGAAACCAAATAACTAACTCATTCATGTGCATTTTTAAGTGGAAGGTGTAGTTATTGCCAAACTACCTACAAGTTAAGTGGTTCATTTCTAAAAAAAATTTGTTTAATAGAACTACATAAAACGAATCTCACTGATTATTACAGCGTAACTTAACATATCACATGAATAAAAGGCTCAAGTTAACTGAGATATCTTCATCTTTAAAAGATTTAACACTACAAGCACTCGAAAGAAAATCACTCATGTTCTATAACTTTAGGAATAGTCTTTACTATAAACAAGACTAAAATCAACTAATAGTAAGGTGTTGATTTACATATCAGGCATAAATATAAGTCTTTGAAATAATAATAAAATTTAATTAATTTCCTCTTTACTTATTTCTACTCATTAGTACAGTAATGAAACAATAGCTATTGCCTACGTATAACGTTCAATGTATATCTTTGATGTAACTTCATGAATTTAAAATCACAACGATGAATCTTCACTTCCAAAGCTAACATGTAGAATACAAATAACAAATAACTGGTGCAACAAATGTCAACATCATACTTAACAATAAGATTATGTTAATCAATGTAAGTGAAACGAAGAGACTTTAGCAAATAAATGGACAGAGTTCAATGGAGAATACTGGTGAGTGGCCCTATGCTCCCGCACGGGGGTTAACAGGCGTAAGTTTTATTCATTTCAGATAAGGAGGTGGGCAAGACTTTAAAATCAACGCGTCAGTCATTGAAAGCTAATCATCTGAAATTCTTAGTGAAACAATGGAACTAACCAAAGATGACATTATCAATAATAGAAATTTATATGAGAAAATAAAAAAAAGCACCAGCCAAATTAGTATAGTCCTTCAGTATCACAATTCTTGAAGACACTTTCCAAACGGGTGAGGTAGAATAGTATTATTTCTAACTTAACCACGCCTATAACACAAAAGTTTATAAATAATTTGTCCCATATATGCGTTGTAAACTAAAGTGTGAATAACCTGGAACGTTAAAACTTATTTTATTGCCAGTAAACATAATCTAAACAGAAAATATTTCTCACTACTATGATCAAACTTATGCTAAAAAATATGTCTTAAATAGGAGTTTAAAGCATAAGAGATAGATATTCGGCCAATCGTATTGTTTAGTAAACTCAGAACTTAAAACCTTTTACCCATTTACTCCATTATGTTGTATCTTGTTTTGTGTAGTTCCATACATAATTATATCTGACGTTTTAATAGACTAGAGTACATATAAAAACTTTTCTTTTACTTTGTATAGCAAATTTTTAATAGTATAATAACCCAAATTAGCTTGTATTCCACCAGTTTCGATCTGTCGTGTTTGGAAAAAAAAAACTAAATTCGTATAGATATTGATGTGAAACAACAGCCGATATTAGAAATTATCCAGCAAAAGTACTATACTACAAGTCAAACGACTTTACTCAATACTGAAATATTTTAGAATGTCACCTTCTATCTATCACACGATCTGCCTTCTGTAAAATATTTTTGGAAATTTTTAATGATGAACAATAAACAATGGGAGCTGATATTATCAATTTCTAACTTATGATTACTAAGGCCGATAACTGAAGCGAATGAGCTACAAACAAAACGAAACATGTGTTCTTAGTTTAAATACAAGCCACAGCTTATGTGTTCTAACAGCTTGTGCCAAAATGACTGCATCGAAGTGATCTCATTATATACAATGATTACATAGGTTGGTCGAAATTTAGCCCACACTGATGAAGATCTCAATTATAAGTATTTAACATTATACTCACTCATTCACTTGTTGAACTACATCTTCTCACTGATTGTGTAAATCTCTTCTGATAAATCAATAATTTGGTTTATCAAGTACAAACAGACATGTTTCTCGCTTACGCTTAATTCTTTTATTTGGCACCTACGTTTTTTCAGATCGTTTTTTACAACAGTATCACATTATTGAACTATGGAGTAATTTGATTAAAAAAATGAATTACCTGTTTTGTTTACTCTTCAAATTCTATTTCTTTTGACCAAATGTCTCAAGAGCAATAAACTGCTACTCAAGAAGATTTCTCCCTGTTGATCAAAGCTATTATCAAGAACGGGAGACTGTCAACACCTTGAAAATTTAATCGTTCATTGTTGTACATTTTAGTATTTTAAAATTTAGCTTCAATAAACATTATTCGTATAAATCACTGTTTATATTTCATACAAGAAAGTGTCCATTCAACTGCATTTCTTTCTGAACCAATTAGTCTTTTTTTAAAAATAGAATATTCGTAAAGTCAGTTGTCTTTATTACCAATTTTTGAAGTGGTGTAATGGATAGCTTATCACCACAGTTCAATAATACCAATGATACCAATTAGTGACAAATATCACCAGATTAAACAGATATCAACGATATGTTTAGGAACTAATGACGTTATGGCTGAATAAATGAAATATTACGTGAAGTCAGTCAAATTGTTTTTATAACACATTGAAAGTCAAGATTAATGTTTATCGATAGAATACAAAATACACATTATTATAAGATCTGAGTAAAAATGTGACTAAAGCAAGAACAACGGAAGTAACAGAATAATATGAATTCATTTTAATTCGTGGTTTTCGTTGTAAGTATCTGAGGTGAAACCACGAAATAATTGAATTCATATTATTCTGTTACATTTGCTGTTCATGCCTTAGTCAAATTCAGTGGAAAAAATTTTCAAAATAAAACGTTATCCAAGATGATCAGTTCATAAAGTAATTCAATTTTCGGTCAAAAATAAATCAACGAAAGGTTTTAAATGAAATACCCAAGTAAATATGAAGTAAAAAATGACTAAAGTCAGCTAATAGTGTATTCATGTATACACATTGATCATTACTATCTGATTACTTTGACGTGTGTTCCGAATGGCGTTTAACGTGAAAAGATGAGCTCAGTTTGATTAATTATTACTCATACTGAGCATTTTACAACTTACTTAAGTTTGATAACATATAATTGGTAATGTACCCAGTGAAAGTAAGATATTGTTGACCAGTGGGGAAGGACAAATAGACACTCAGTTTGTGTAACACTATTGGTGCGACCATATTTAATATTGTGATTTCCTTTTTATTACTCACTTCTTTTTATTTCATTATGACTCTATGTGAAATACAAGTACTCGTGTTAAATAAGCTATTGTCTGGTCTTTTGTCTAATCTCAGTTGTTGGTCATAAAAATCGGGTAGTTGAATAAAACGTGATTCAAGCTGTAGCTAGTATGTTAAACTGTAACATTAGTAGATGTGATCATATGATACTCAGAATATACTGCGAACATATTCAAATATTTTATAAACCAAATAACGATAACCTGTTTCGTACAAACCTAATTAACCTAATTCAAATGAACATTATTTTCCATATAAAAAAGATGTATAATACAAATCTTAATTTCAAATTTGAAATTAACAATCTAATTAAAGATTTCTTCAGGAATTATATATGACTCCAGTTAATTTGAGATATCAGGTACTGTAAATGGATGAAACATGTGTGCAAAATCTGTCTTGTTTAAATTTAAATGAGTTTTAGTCAGAGAAGAAACTGACGGAACATTAAATTTCACAACAGTTTACATCAAATAATATGTTAACGTTGCTTATCATTATCATTATTACTTTTGATACTATTAGAAGACTTATTTTACTCTTCAAAATCAATGATAATTATTATTTATCCACTGAAACAATACCATTTTAATTTAAGAAAAAAAACAACTGAACAATTAAAAGATAATACTAACAATAACAAAAATAATCATTATAACAATAGTGGTCGGTTTAAATGTATAGTTCATTGTGTTTATTTATTTGTATCCTAGTTTCAGTGAATTGATAGTAAGAATAAATAAGTCTCTGAATATGTATTTAAGGACAAATATTGTATACAGCTTTGTTAAGTCGTAGTAGTAGTAGTAATAGTAATATTAATAGTAATAGTAACAGTAGGGTAAATAATACACGCTGTGAACACATTGTGGAGGCTTGAAAAAAATTATGTATATTAAAAGATTAATTAATAAACAAGTCACAACATAGTGAGAAGACTAAATCTCTAACAGAAAAGATTGTGAATAACATGTACACAATGAATTAATGTCCAATGGTAAAATTTATTGATAATTTCAGATTGTAAATTTAACTCACGTAATGAATAAGTATTTGATGTGAATTTAATGTTTTCCGTCATAAATTGCTATCACTGAAAAATGAAGTTTTAAGTGGATGTCAATTTAACCTGTAGGACGTCTTATTTATGTCAAATGTCAAAAGTCCCCACTTCTGATACTTCCAGCAATGTAATCCTGTCTGTTGTGGTGGGAGTGTTTGATTTATAATTCACAGTTAGTATACAACTTTTTATATACTCAAATCACTTCCCAATGCAGTGTGTCTTGCGTCTGTTCACACATTAAAAATTGTAACCGTCTGCACAGATGGAGAAAGACAAATGTAAATCTTTATGTAGATTAAAGGTTAACCTAACTTAGAGTTATATCTGAAAACTCTGAAGCATATTCATCAGTTTTTCACCATTGTACCAATGACATTGATATTCATATTTCTGATTCATTGTATATGCGTTGCATTTAATGTTAAAGGTAAATATTGACAGCAATCACAGTTTTCACAGATAGAACTAACTAATGTATTAGAGTTTAACAACTATTACTGATCAAATTTTGTCAGCAATGTTACACTACATTCACATTACCAAGTTACTGAATTCAAATCTTGTTGTGAATATCAACATTGAAATGCAGGTAAATCCAAATGATGAGTCTGGAATGGGATGAAAGGAGTGTTCTGGACTCTAAATTTATTAGTTCTTACAACTAGAATAATCACTTACAAAACAGTAACTTCATATGAATATCGCATTTATTATAAATGTCAAAATAATTTGGAAGTTATCTCTAAGGCAACAGCGTTAGAACAGACCACTTCCGTAATTACAGATTTCATCTCTGAGATTAATACTTTGCATTTTAATTGCTTTTTATCTTCAGTAATCCCTGCTATAAGCTTCACAGTTACATTTTATGGGTGCTCGTAAGAGTCCTCGTCCACACAATTCGAGTAATAAATGTGATTTCTAAAAAGTTCTTATTTAAATCTGTGCATCTATATTCTAATTTGGTGATTTACTTAGTTTTTATAATTTTAAATTTTCTTTCATAACGCAACAACATCAACCAGAGAAAAAGATAAATCCAATGGAAAGAATAAAAAAATTCCATAATGTTTAGTCGAAATATCTCAACGGTGAACGATCTTATTTGTTTATGAAGTCGATTCAATGATAAAAATCTAATCCAAAGTATCATCAGCTTATAAATGTTTATTAATAAATTTTTGTGCAGACATAATAAATGCAAATCGACTGAATAGAAATTAATCCATCTTCACTAAAATAACATTATAACACAGACCAATCAAGCGAATAGCAAGTAAAATCTCCCTATGAGAGGTGATGAAGGACCATTATTAAAAATAGTCGAAGTATCAGAAGTAGTTGTAGCAGTGGCAGCAGTAATAGTAGTGTGGCGAACGAGACATAGAATTATAGAGTTACTTGGTAAAATAGAAAAACCATACTCTAATACTTCATTTGCAAAATATCCAAAAGTTGTCTCAGACTTCACTGTTTCTGCATTTTCATACCAATTACTATCTATTTTCGTTCTTTCCTCTTCGATCATCTAAGTCTTCTGCTACCAGGCATTCTATTCCTGATTGACGTTATATACTACTTATGTCGACATAAGTAGCACAGACCACAGTACTATTAGTAGTAGTAGTTTTAGTAGTGTGAATAGTAGTATTAACGATAGCAATGATAACAATACATGGTAGTTAAAAGAATATCCATATGTATGCAAATTTTATGGAAAATCCTGGCATTCATGTTTACAACTGATTTCCGATTTGATCCGAACTAAACCGTTATTTAAATTGAAGATTTCTATTGTCAAAGAAACATTAAAACATACAAAAGCTCATCATAATTTGTGTTAGGTTACATAGTTTATGAATAATTAAAGCTTGATGATGATACACATGGTTGAAGACAACTTTTAATTATATGCAAAATATACAGATACTTTTAACTTTTAATGAATATAATTACTCATTTAGTTTAGTATTGATTCAGGGATTTTGAAATGAAACGCTTTTGATTGGGATGGTATGTTTACGATATTCTCTCTCTCTCTGTATGTTTCTCATTTGAAGAAACGATATTTTTGACTTCGATTTAAACAATTAAGTAACACTGGCCCAATGTTTTTCATCATAGACATGATTTTAAAATCAACAATATTTCCTCTGAGGATTTGTAATTAGACAAATCGTCAGGCTTTTAATTTATGGTAAAAAAAATCAGCGTAAATTATTTATTCTCTGAAGAAGTGGCTTACACTAAGTCACGAAACGTCGGAAAATCTCATTTTGCTACACATTGAGATAGTGAAATATATTATTTATTTATAACAATCTACCCACTGCTCAATGTATTCGAAATTATCAATCCATACTTCGGTAATGATAATTAGAAAGTCAGCATAGGTGAAGAACAAAGAAATGAAAAGAAAAAAGCTCCTGTAACTACTGTAAAACATGGAAATTGACTCTATAAGAAAATCGCATCAACAAAAATTTTTAAAAATTAACGAGAAGGCAATGAACAAATAACGAAAGAGGGAGGTTTACAGAAATGCATATAATAAGTTAAAAATTAGTATAATTTTCAATAAACGTTAGTCCGAATTGATTATTGTTATTGTAATATGACACAGCCTAGTGTGGGAGAGAACAAACCATCTTCCAAATGAAGAGAGAATTAGCAAAAGACGTTGGAGGTGAGTAACACACAAATTATGAAAATCATCATACTGCATCACGATGCAAGCGCTAACTTGGAATCGTGAAGGGAAACGAAAAAAGTGAAAGTTCAAAGAACACACTATGTTGGGAATTGGAAACAGACACAAAAAAGATGAATAGTGACTTGAAAGAATTGGGAAGAATTCTCCAGGACAATGTTGGATGGGGAATGCTTGTGCGTGGCCGATGCTCCTCAACGGGAGGTAGCATGCATAAATAAATCGGTAAGTGCGTATGTAAGTAAGTGACTACTCATCCATTTACTTACTATGAAATTCAACTACTTTCCATTTCATATCGAATTACTATGAGAGATTCACAGTGAGCGTCGTTTCAAAGAATTATTAAACGATTATCTATTTTTATCTTCTGTTCATCTTGTGTTTCTTAATAGTATTATGAATCACATCTCATAATCCATCACCAGTTAATAAAGAAAACCCATTGCAATTATTATAAAGAAAGATTTCTCACAATTCTATAGTAATTTCCATCGTTATTTAACATTAGTTAGTGAAATATGCGATAAGAGGATTAATCTGAATAACTAGAATATACGTCTGTGGCACAAATTATGGTATTTAATTCAATAATATTATGGAGAATGTTTCATTGTGAATAGGTGTTTCTCCATGTATCGAAAATAGCTGGGAAATTATTAAAAACCAAACAGAGCTAGGTAACCAGCTGTCTTATTCTAGATCTGAACACCTTGGAAGTTCGCACCCATGACATCTCATTGCCTCACTATGCTTTCATGACAAAATTTTAAATACAGTAAACAAAAACACATACGTTATGTTATTACTGCAGAAGCTTTGTGAAGATTGTTGATTTTATTTTATTAATTTCACTGATCATTTTTATCTAAATAACTATTAAAAGGCAGGAAGCACCAAACGGCGTTTTCTTCCCGGTATAGGATTCCTCATTAGTGTGTACTCACTACTCCACCACTGATCGAAACCAGAACCTTCCAGTCTGGAAGTTCAGAGCTGCTGGATTTTCGAATATTGTTTAATTAAGATCAGTCCATGTTGTTACCTATAAGATATGAGCTATATATTGTTGATATTTTTTCATAATGTATCACCGCCAAAAAGTCCATAGAAATAAATCGAAATGATAATCATGTGTTTTCAAAAATTTGTTTTAGAAACATGATACTGGATTTTGGTCATAATACAAAGAAATAAATTAGTGAAAATTATGAAAGTAATAAATATTAATCATTCAGTAACATATCATTGTTTTTTGAGAACACAGAAAAAAGACAAAATCTGTAAGAAGAAAAAATAACAAAATCAATATAAAACTAAATCAGTTATGTTGTCATCAGTGATACCAATAAATGTGAACATAGATATACCATCTGATACCAAACTTTAGCGGTAATTTTTGACCTTATGATAATGTTTAACTGCATCAGTCGATATGTACTATGAAAGAGAAAGTAGTACCAACGTAATACAGAAAACCTGTGAAAGGTTTCTACTTGAACACTTCTGCTTAAGTTCAAGCTAATGGTTAGCTATCATCAGAATTAATAACAGAAAGTGACGTTCGTCAAGGTTACTGCTCTCCCCATTAATATTTTACTTTGTCACTGCAATTTTTTAAGAGATATTACATTTAACGTTTGATTTTCCTGGGACTGATCGCATACCAACGGTTCTGAGTTCTCTACGTCTGATTGTCTTAGATAATCCTTGTCTTTACACTCAAAATGATAATATTATCACCTGAGAATACCAATGATTTGTGAGCATAAAGACAAATGATCTTTCGCGATACTATTTTTGTACCATTTCTTTTAGTTACTGTCTACTTATCTGTTTCAGAAGATGATTGATTTCAGTGATCACTACTTACTATTACAGATCTGATAAGTTCATTATTAAGCTACTTATAAGTTAACAAATAATATTATTGTTAAACTATACGAGTGAGTGCATTTATGAGTATTTATGATCCAGAAATAATGAAAAATTATAGTACTGTTAGTTTGAATAAATTCTGCATTTTAAACAAGGTGAACAGAAAACTATGGTTAAGAAACGGTGTTAAATCACAATATAAATGATGGAATATAAAAATGATCACTATTTAATTCGTTAACGCTTTTGTCCTAGATTAATCTCAATAAAGGAACTCACTGGAATGTAGGGATTACTGGATCCCTATTTCTCCTTATAGTGATACTCCTCAGATCTGTGCACAAATTTCTTCTATGTGGATCGATCTAAAAACCATCAGGTCTCATCGCGAATGCTTGATAAATAACTGCATCAAGTTGATGACTAATTACAAGCAGTTCTGGCCTTAAACAACCCTTAAATATAGTTTGGTGATTGTCTAATCCCATTATTCATGAATGTCTAAACACCAATAGTCACAATCTAACTAGACGCTACTCATTCACGAATTGATCATTATACTTAAGATGAAATGAGCAATTCTTCAAAGTCCGTTATCAGAACGAAAACACAATCCACTACTCTCTGGTTTAACACAGTACATCCAACTGAGATCAGTTAATATTGAATACCTTCTATAAATTAAAAATGATCTCGAAAAAGCCATTGATTGAAAATAATCGATTCATAAATTAATTAAAATCATTTCACGTAGTTTCACGACATAAAATTTAACGCATATGATTAAGTAGCTTGTGTAGTTTTGTATCTAACCGAAAATTTACATGAACACGCATATATATATATATATATATATATATATATATATATATATATATATATATATATATAACAATTGGTTGTCAGGTCAAAAACTGGCCTTAAATTTAAAATTTGCATAAATAATCATATTCAGCTTACAAATTTTGATACTAAAGTTTACGTATTAGCTAAATATTAGTTCTATTAATAAACTCAGTACAAAAAAATGTTACACATCGAATCAAATCAAACGGATGACCAATACATTGAAAGTCATTAGAAGTGCTCACATTTGTACTAATAATTTCAAAAAGCTTAATCAATAACTAATAATCTTGTAGTAAGTGAGACAGTTGTTGGGTAAACGCTTGGTTTACAATTAAATACTTTGTTAACAAGTTATTCCAACTAAAACAAAACGTTTCGTTTTCATTCTCAATGTCTTGAAGGCACATATTTTTAACGATGTTTGAAGCTTGTTACAAATGAATCACTATGTTATGATTTGTTATGATGATATATCACCAGTTGATTGTTGTGTTCATATATTAAGAAGGAACACTCAGGTGAAGGCAACCAATTTATTGTTTAATACAAAATTATAAAATATCTTGGTGAAATATGATAACCATACATTAAGCACTTCATTTGTAATTATTTATTCAATTATCCTAATATTCATCGTTACTTCATTCCTATTGTTATTACAATTACTATATGTTTGCATTCCTGTTCTCTTTAATTTGATCTTCGCATCTTTCTACTGCCAGGCGTTGCATTTCTGATTGTTGTTACATATTATTTATGTCTACAGACATAAGTCGCATACACCACAGTAATAGTCTGTGAATTCGTTCATAAGTCACTCACTTATATTTTGATTGTACTGGAATTAACATTGATGAAAATAATTTGTGAATGATTACAATTTTATTTTATTTCCAAAATATTGAAATAACTTTCAGGTATACGACATCCTTTTGAATAATTGTGTTGACTTTCTTGATTATCAAACAATAACTTGAATTTCTTCCAAATAAACATTATAATAATCATACTTGATATGGGACTAGCAGTAAAAAGCTAGTTTGAAACTTGTCGGCTGAACGTACTTGCATCTCAGCACTCATGCTGACATCAAGATCCGAATTCAGTACCTTCCTTTTAAAACGCCTGATCAATATAGCATTGACTTTTCAATGTGTCTAGGATAAATATATGACACAAGAGACTGATCAATTTTGGTCCTAAGTATAGATGACAGGCTATTTCAAACCCGTTATTAATAATGTTAACTACTTTTCTTAAGTAATCAAAATGGATGATATGTTTTTATAATTTATTTCTTTCATGGTTGTCAATCAGTGTTAAATTTAAACATTAATACATCTGTAAAATTCATTTGGTGATCTGTAGTGTTATATCTTACTAGCAACTTCTAAGACCTATTAACGGACTAATATTATCTATATATTCTTATGGTATAAATATTCAGTAATTAGGTTATACTTATCTGTATTCCCGTTATTATAAGCTTTATTTTGACGTACAGATTATTATCTTACGATTCACCGTTCTTGAATTATACTCAATTTATTAATTACTGTCGCCCACGTTCAGAGAGACATTTTAGCTTTATTGTGGTGGTCTAACTTTATTTGACTCATGATCTCAACTACTAAAATATCACATTATATTTCAAATTCCGTTCAGTGTATTAGCATATTACTAGTTACGTCATAATTTCCATTCAATTATTATCAAATATTATTTGTTGAAAGATGATTTAACATGAGAAATCAATACCATTTTCCAAGTTTATCAGTCTGTTAGTCTACCAATCTATCTACTGTCTGTTTCCTATACACTTAACATTTACTGACAATTATTAATTTGAGTTTTTTTATGAGAGCGTGAAATATGGAAAAAGAGCTAATCAAAAATGGTATTATTCTTTAAAATTATAACTTTTCTTTTACTTGTTTAGTGGAAAGTATTCATAAAAATAATCAAATTGAAATTTCGACGATTAGAATACTAAAAGAAATCAATGTACTAGACTCTCTCGCTTTAACTAACATTTCAATATAAGGACTGGTGTTGAGACAGAAATGTTAACTTCGAAAGAACGATCACGTTCATAAGGGATGAATATTCTAGAAAAGAAGGGTTATGTGAAAAGAAAGTCAAGACACATTTACTTGTAGAGATATATTTGATAATAATGAAAAATGTCGGTAATCTTCAACTGTTAAAAAATTATTCCAAATTTTCTCACATTCTGTCTAAGTCTATAAGCAAATTATTAAATAGTTATTGGCTACACATAATACACATAAACGGGACTGCACACGTCTATAAAACGATGTATTGTAATACATGAGTTTCAAAGGTTATTATTATTATCATTATTGCTGAAACTGATAAGTGAATGCTAAAATTTTTCTTTTGCAGTGTTTAATATATTTTTTAGCTGAAATGTAAGACGTTTTATGATCTAAATATATGGCAGAAGTTTAGAGAAAAGACTCATGTGCTTAATTTTACGTTTGAATGTCCGACATCTCATTGAAATCTTACTCAAGTTTATATGAACTAGAATTCGGACATTCTCCTCTTAATACAACTGAATTGTCTAGCAGCATAGAATTTGACCTGACACTTTTTCGTTTATCCAATCGGATCAACCTGATCACTATTTTATGTCGTAAATCAATACATATTACATGATCAAAAATTGACACCTACTAGACTAAATAATCAAGAGAAATCTATGTAAATGACTCATACTGCATAGGTAACAAAACAAGAATAGATAACATGAGTGACAAATGGACTCTATTTAGATTTCAGTGGTTCGTAGGATATCAGTAATATTTTATTGTCATGGTAATGATCTAGAGCCAGAGCAATCGTCTCAGTTAGCCGGTTGATGAGTCATAATCAATAAAAAGCTGAAAGAAAATACGGGTTGTCCCAAGCCGATGTACCAGGATAACACAACAATAATGAGGAAGATTAATCATTAAGAAAAAGATTGGTATTCACAAAAAGAAAAGACATATATGAGGTAATACTATAACCCAAAATCCTATGAACGTCCTTGTTTTCATCGTGATTGTTCAAGGGTAAATGACGTCACTGGATTGGAAAGTGATTAAAGGCTCATTCTAAGGGTCCCTATACAAGACGTATCCAAATAATTGTTGGTAAAAAAACTTATTTTCAAGTTTTAGTATTCTGATTTTATGACGATATTTCATTTTTCCAGCAGCTAGTTAATGTTTAGTTAGGTTATGCTTCACGAATAATCCACGGCAGAATGACTAAACAATAGTTTCTTTTGTAACATCACCTTCAATCAGATAAAATGAATCTAAATGATTAGTCACAAAACTTGATAGCTAATCCACAGGTAGATTAATAAAATGCAAATAAGCCAAATTTTATTTGTTGAAATAAAAATTTCAGTACAAAGGAAAGTCAGATATGGTTAGAATAACAAAAAAATAACATTTCATAACTATTCTATTAGATTTTATAAATTCTAATTTTACGAAACTCCGCCTGTAGCTCTTATAGATTTACTGCCGATCCAAAACCCGGGTAAAGTAGAAGGGTTGAGTATGAAGTAAGCGACCTCATTCCGTAGAAAACTAACTCGCCAAAAAAACGCCAACCAGAAAAGATAATCCAAACCATTAAAACTTTGCCGTGGCAGTTAGAAGGTCTTGATTCAGAAGAGTTATGTCACCACATGATGAAAGCCAAGTTCCTTCGAAGTCACGAGGCTGATACCCTTTCAGACAACCAGAGCAACACTCAAGATATTGGATATATAAAGTTAACTCAATGATATTTTCCACTGCTATCTGATATCTACAGGAAAATCATGTAAACTAAGGGAAACTGAGTATTGTTTCGTTCACTAGAACATAGTTGATTGTGTAAAAAACGGAATTTTACTTTTGATTAAAATGAAAGCTAATAAGGTCCAATGACAAAGATCAATCACATCTATTCTCTAAATTGGACCGCAATAGGCAACAACCACAGACTTCCAGATTTCACAAGATAACTCGATAATTGTTCAATATCATTTTTAGTTTATCACTACAATTACACTTCATCGATTTTACAATCGACAACTTACAGTACTTGGAACTTGGCATTGTTAAAGGTTATTAAATTAAGTACGAAACAGGTGTCCAATATATGATGATAGTTTTATATTAAAAAAAAAAAGATTACTCCTAACCATCAAGAAATATAGAACTTTTATATTCAATACTCTTCGGAGGTTACGAGATCGATGTCCATTCTAACAACCAGAGCAACAATCAATATAGGTATATGGAACGTCCGGACAATATGACAGGTTGGGAGGGCCAGTCAAATAGCAACGGAAATAAGGGGAAACAAATTGGCAGTACTCGGAATCAGAACTCAAAATCCATTGACTCAAGCTGGACAGCAAAGGCTAGATACGTGAGAGATGCTAATGTACTTCAGTCACGAAACGAAAAATGCTCCACACACTCAGGAAGTTGCTCTGATGCTATCCAACGAAGCACGAAAAACACTTATAGGAAAAGAAATTCACGGATCCGGGATCATCAAAGCATCGAATTCACGTGGTGTCGTTTTACTTGTATCTTCCCATTGTTATTTAGGACTTCAATTGATCAGTCTCTTGTTGGCATATGTGCATCCTGTGTGGATTGCCTTGATGTAGCCTCAAATCACAAGCTTTTTAAGCAAAGATGGATAGTGGCTAACAGTGGAATTCAGGACGCGCGTTTCGTTTTATTCGGAACTTGTCGGCTAGATGTACCTTCATCTCAGAGTTGATGTTCACTCCGGAACTCGGACCCAGTACCGTACGCTTCAAACGCCATTACGTTATCCACCTGGCATTCACAAAGCATCGTTCAAAACAAAGAAGAAGAGAAGCACGATGGATGTTATCCAGTGTTATGCACCCACCAACGATAGCAATGACCATGATAAAGATCAGTTCTACGAGAGGTTGCGATCGATCATAGCAAGCTGTCCAGGAAATGACCTGACCATCGTGATGGGAGACCTAGACGCCATAGTCAGGATGGACAACACCGGATACGAAGATATCATGGGATGACATGAACTAGGAGAAAGGAACGAGAATGGCGAGAGATTTGCAAATCCATGTGCATTCAATAAATTGGTTATAGGCGGCACAATATTTCCACACAAGAACGCATACACAAAGCTACATGAGTCTCACTGGATCACATCACTGAGTTTCAAATAGACCACATTTGTATCAATAAAAAATTCAGAAGGACAACGGAAGACGTGAGAATCACGAGAGGAGCTGACTTCACTTCAGATCACCACCTGGTTGTGGCCAATTTAAAACTGAAGCTAAAGAAGAACTGGATAACTGGACAAACAGCACTACAAAGGTTCAATACAGCCTTCCTTCGAGATACTAACAAATTCAACCAGTCCAAGACAACTCGCAACAACAGGTTCCAAACGTTGCAGGATCTACTGAATGAAGAAGAAACTACGATGGAGGACTATCGGAAAGAGATCAACGAAGCACTAACTTTGACGTGTCGAACGACTGGACAAAATTCAACAAAGGAAGAACACGAAGACAGCAACTGACAACAGACGAACAAGAGTAGAGAAATTCAAGACACAAGCCGAATACACAGAAGCAAACGAGCAAGTGAAGAAGAGCATTAAGGCCGACAAAGACATATGACAAAGACATCGGAAAAAGCTGCAAGAGAAGGAAATATGAGACAGCTATATGACACGACGAAGAAACTGACAAAGAAATATGGTAAACCAGAGAGAGCTGTCAAGGACGGGGAAGGCAAAACAATCACTGAGATTCAAGAACAACGGAATAGATGGGTGGAACACTGTTATATATTGAGGGGCCGCCGAGTAGAGGGGCAGTGAGGGCAGAGAATTATCGATCGGACCAAAGAAGCGTAAACACGTGAGACCAGCCTGTAGTTCTGATTGGCCCTGCTTCCCTGTCTAGCCCAGCCAGTTGAGTCCAGAACGCAAGTCTCAGCCTCTGTGATATGAATCATTATATTTCAAACATACTCTGTTTATATACCAAACAAACAGACTACATCGTACCATAAAATAGAAAGTAACATTTGTACAAGATTTGACCTCCAGGAAATGACACAAATAAATATTGACCAACAGGAAAATGACACGTTGGATGAATATTGACCAATGGGGATATGACACCATTTCTCATTCAGGAATAGCATTAGATAATTTCTGGGGTATTTTCTGAATACCCCAACAAACACTTTGAGGAACACTTGAATAGACCAGCTCCATTAAATCCACCAGACAGCGTAGCAGCACACACAGACCTTCCTGTAGATGTCACTCCACCTATGACGGGAAAGATCAGGTTGGCCATCGGACAAACCAAGAGTGGAAAGGCAGCACAACCTGTCATATTAGTAGCTGAAAGCATGCTCCATGTTCTATTCAGGAAGATTTGAGAAGGAGGACAAGTGCCACTGACAAACTGGAATGTAGGACACCTCATCAAGTTACCAAAGAAAGGAGATCTGAGCAAATGTGAGAACTACAGACACATCACACTACTGTCAGTACCGGGAATGGCATTCAACAGAGTGATGTTGAACCGGATGAAGGATTCAGTAGACATCCAACTTCGAGATCAACAGACCAGATTCCATAAGGATCGGTTGTGCACAGACCAAATCGCGACACTACGGATCATCATCGAACAATCAGTTGAGTGGAACTCGTCACTATATATCAATTTCATTGACTATGAGAAGGTGTTCGACAGTGTAGATAGGAGGACCTTATGGAACCTTCTTCGACATTATGGTGTACCTGAGACGATCGTCAACATCATCCGGAATTCATACGATGGAGTACAGTGCAACGTGGTGCATGGAGGACAGCTGACAGATGCATTCCAAGTGCGGACCGGAGTCATACAAGGCTGCTTACTCTCCACCTATCTCTTTTTTCTGGTGATTGACTGGGTTATGAATACTTCGACATCTTGCAGGAAGCACGGGATACAATGGACAGCTCGGACTCAATTAGAAGATTTGGTTTTCGTAGATGACATGGCCCTTCTATCCCACACATGCGAACAAATGCAGATAAAGACAACTAGTGTAACAGCAGCACCCGCATCAGTAGGCCTCAACATACAGAAAGGAAAAATCAAGTTCCTCAAATGCAAACCGGAGTACACAGTCCTAATCATATTCGGTGGATAAACTATGGAAGAGGTGGAAATTTCTCCGTCCTGAGACGCATCATCGATGAACACGCAGGATCTGATGCGAACGTCAATGCGAGTTTTGGCAAACAAAGGGCAGAATTCCTTCAGTTGAAGAATATATGGAACTCAAAACAACTGTCAACTAACATCATGGTGAGAAACTTCAATACGAAGGTCAAGACAGTTCTGCTGTCCGGAGCTGAAACTTGGATAACTACCACAACCGTCATCGAAAGTTACAATTGTTTATAAACAGTTGTCTACGCAAAATACTGAATGTCCGTTGGCCGGATACCATCAGAACAAACCGGCCTCCAGGTGAAGAGGAAATTACGAAACGAGGATGGAAATAGATAGGACATACTATACGGAAATCACTAAACTGCATCACAAGACAAGTGCTAACTTGGAAACCTAAAGGGAAGCAGATAAGAGGAACGCCAAAGTGCACATTACGTCGGGAAATTAAGGCAGGTATGAAAAGGATGAGTAACAAGCGGAAAGAGCTGGAAAAGATTACCCAGGACAGGGTTGGATGGAGAATGCTGGTCGACGGCCTATTCTCCTCCACGAGGAGTAACAGGAGTAAGCAAATAAGTAAGTTTACGAGATTCAATAGCAGTAATGTGAATATGACACTTGTATCCTTCCAATAAATGTTAACAATGTCAAGATCTAGTTAGACTTACGGATACTTTATTTTAAACTGATTCTATTAGTATAAAAGTAATAACTTTTTATACAATACGTTGTATCACTACAAAGTTAAGTGGTATTTTGAACTGATAGATACATCTGTTATCATGCTGAGAGCTGAGAGAGAGAGTAGGGCTTAAAGATATTGTTCAGAATGAAAATTAAGGCTCCGTAGGTACACCATATTAGCTTAGGGAATATATCATTAAAAGCATCCACCTGAGGTGTAGATCTCTATCATTCTGTCTGTCTGGTTGCATGTTTGGCTACCCATAATAATAAAATCTAACTATGCACTCACGTTCCAATCTCGAAGAGATTACACATGGCCATTGTTTGACCTTATCTAGATTCTTTTTTGAAGAATAAGTAAACAATCAATGATAAAATACACATTTCAAACAAATTCAACGTAGGTGTGGTACAAATCATTTGAATTTCAAAATAAACTTTGCTAAATAAAAATGAAATATTTTCAAATCATAGAAACAGAAATGTAAGCTGAAGCAAAAGAACTTTTATGATTGTCAATATTTTGAATTTTTTAAACAATCAATCTTATTAATTGACGAAAAAAACGAATTAAGTTAATCAGTAAAAAGATAGCATTGTCTTGGTAACGTGAATTGTTTATTTTGAAATGAAGATCCGAAACAAAACAGTAACTTTTTGTACTGATTGCTATTGACCAATGAATATTTTGCTAAATGGATATATATTTGCTACAGAGATAATTATATTTATTCGTAATATTTTAAGTTTATAAATATAATCCACTGCTTAGCTGTGTGGGTGTTTTTAAATGAGATATAAAGTCTGAATTAGATTATTCAAGTTAATTGATTTCTATACATTCGTTGATTATTTACAAAAATAACCAGGATCCCGAATAATGTCACAATTCTGCCGGACAAACCATAATGTTGGAGTGAACGAACGTTTAGGTGGAGACAACCAATTTATTGCTTAATACAAAATTACAAAATATCTTGATAAAATATGAAAACCATACAATTATTACTTCATTTGTACATCATTCATCAACTGTCTCAATATTTGTCGTTTCTTCATTCTTATTGTTATTACAATTACTATATGTTTGCATTCCTGTTCTCTTTAATTTGATCTTCGCATCTTTCTACTGCCCGGCGTTGCATTTCTGATTGTTGTTACATATTATTTATGTCTACAGACACAAGTAGCATGCATTACAATGTGACCATTATTTTAAGAGTTGGACAGGGTAGTATTAACTTTAAGCGCTTCAAGTGAGTACACTAAATATCTTGGATACAGGTTATAGAATAGAGTTTGACATGAAGGGTATATAGTTAATCTGTCTACAAAAATAATCTCCCTCTTGTTTCATGTATATCTTCATTGGTCGATAACTCTCTTAAACCAATTGACGTTGATAACGTAATATCAGAAGCGCGAATACACTACTTAATGAAATAATTTATTTTAACTACGCCACTAATAGATTAACTTTGAAATGGATGAATAATTACAACAATTAGAAGTGTGTATAAAATTTCGACCATTACTGAGAAATATAAACAAAAGCTTGGAATTCTAAGCACATGATCCTGGATGCACGTAACGAAATTACTACAATGTGATACTCATAAATAAAGTGTAATATGTTATTCATAAGGAAACTGATGCTCCATGTAAGTTTTAAAAACTCCTCTATGATAACTACACATAGGCATTTCATCACTGAACTCTTGTATTCTTCAAACACATATAACATGGAATTGTTTACGCATTGATTATTTACCTGTAGTACCCAATCTCAGATCTATTAATACATAGATAGGATCGACCAAATACTAGCCAACCACCTAATATTGAATTGAGTTTTCTAATGCAAAAATTATGATATAGGTCATCTATGATCGGAAACTAAAACAAATTCGATATTGATTACCACAATGTATATTCATCAATTTTTTATCTTACATTTTAATATAACATCAATTTCTCTTGAATAGTTTAATTGTTTCATAGTATCTTTGATATTTTACTGTGTTAACTACGACATTTTCTATGTTGTTAATTTCTTACTTTCTTTACGTTATTCTAATATGAAATTTTGACAACTTGGTCCGATAGACACGTGAACCAAATTCTATTTTATTTATGACAGACTGAATTACTGTGATTAGGCGTGAACATTATTTCAATATCTACTTAATTATCGATTTAAATGTGTATGAATGAATTCAAATAAATTATTGTTGTTATTCCAGTCGTTAATTTTAACTTGACCCAAACATGTTAATCCAATGATGTACACTATATTAAAAATTGTCTATATCAATAGATGACAATTATTCAATGCACTGAAATTGTTTAATTAAATTAAATAACTTAATAAACCGACAACTTTTATTCATTACTATAATTAGAATGTTTTGTAATAAAAATGAAATAAATATTTTATGAAAAAAACTTACGATAAACTATTGAAATATAATAAATATTGATTACAATAAAAATGATAAAACTTATTATAAAACGTTTAACTTTCAACTATACTTTGACTTTCATAATGTAAGAATAATAAATAATATTAGTTAATTTGATCATCGTATTGATTATTTATTAAATAAGTCTATGTCCGATAGTTATTAAAACTATTGAATTTTTCTTAATTAATACAAGGTTGAACATTTGGTTGAGTCATTTCGAGAGATCAGTGTACGATATAGTTAGATATTGATCATCACAAATTCTTAAACAACTACAGAATCATTAGAAATTAAAACATTTGTTTAGTTTAATTGTTGAACTCAAGAACAGTAGGACTATACAACTCTGTCTAAATACTATATTAGTAATTTCTTTGAATATAAAAGTAATTGAAACAGTTTCACATTCCCACGAGTAAGATTAAACATAATCTATTAATAAGTGTCATTTAGTAAGTAATCCAGGTCCAAACTTTTCAATGGTTATGTTAAGAATATGGGTTGAGGAAGAATTCAATAAATGTCCTAACTTTTCAAGTCTTCTCAAATGAAATATATCGTATACGAAATTTAGCTAAAAATTAGAGTGTTGAGCAAATTAAATCATTTTTACTTTTAAAAACGATTGTGATGTACAAAAAGATTCAGTTAATTACTCTTTCATAGGAATACTAGTAATTATATATCTAAATAAATAAATATCCGCGACTCGTCTTTATCATGTTTCACGATCAATATTACATTATTTATCGATCGGCTTTAATTGATTATTTGAATTAAACTTCACTTCATTTTCTAGATGTATCTTTTTTGAAAAGAGAAACAATTAAAATTCATTGCATTAATTAGTATGCTACCTATACGAAAGTACTTTAAACTTGCAGAGAGTATATATGATTTATTGAAGGATGCCGAATATGTACATACCTGAATATTTACGTTAAACTATTGAATATATAGCACCACTTCGACAATGCTCCAAATCGATTGTAATTATGTTTATAGGTTTTTTTCATCACACACCGATCTCCTGTGAAGCACAGTTGAAAATAAGGAGGCATAGTACAGCTGTTTTGTCCCGAAATGAGACTTCTCAGGAGCCAGCTCACAAGTTACTTAGTTCAAGGTTTTCCGAAAATTCTAATGAGCCATGAATGATGGAATTCAGAGATGTTCAGAACGAAATCATCAACATCAACTACAGCACATAATCGTCGAGTCGTATTACAGATCGGTTAAAATTGAAATTGTTACATTCGATACCGACTAATTACTAAACAATCAACATGACACTAGAACATTCTGGCTCCAATCCTTGGTGGGATGGTGAGTAAGCACTTGTGGCCGGTCCCATAATGTGAGGATGGCTCATGGGTGAACTTGAGGACGCTCCAAGAAGCTCACAAAGAGCCGAAGATACCCCATCCAATCATCTTTCGGAAGAATATTCCAGAACCCCTACATGTAGATTCCCATTTGTACAAATGCTAATAAATCCCTGTATGCGGATTAGAGGACTATAAAATTGATTTCGTTTTACTGAAAACTACAAGTACCTGATAGTTTTGTACCATATTTAACACTGTTTTGGGCATCGTTCGTTTCATTTGTCTTCTCATTTGCGATTGGAGGGTTCCAGAGTTCGAGTGTTCATTTTATACGCGGTATGTTAAGAGTTTTAGCTCAAGATAGAACAACTGGCGACAAAGTTAACTTAATAAGATGTCGTTTACCGTTGACCGATTTGAAGCCTTGCTGGAGCGTCAAGAAAAACGTTACGAACAGCTTCAGATTCGTATTCTAGAAACGTTAATCCAGCAAATGAACCTTAATTAAAAGGGTCTTACGGATGATCAGTTCAAATCTCATGTGGACCATATCATCTATTCTATCCATGAATTTCATTTTGATGGCTTGGCTGGTGCAACATTTGAATCTTGGTTCAAGAAATAAGAAGATTTACTCAAGGTCGACCGAGAAAAATTTTGTGGTGTCGCAAAGGTCAGAGTACTGCTACGCAAACTTGGCACAGCTGAACATGAACGCTACACTAACTTCATTCTCCCCAAGAATCTCAGAGAACTTTCATTTGATACAACGATTACTCAATGTAGTACTTGTTTAGTCTCCCCGTATAACAATTTATTCTGTATAACATACGATATTCATGTATAAGTTAACATGAACTATATTCAGCATATGATTTGTTATAACTAAGTATTTTTCATATATGAGATTTTATTCTAATTATTAATCAAAAATGGGTGTATGAATCAATATATAAATGAGTGTATTTTCGACTAGGGTTGTCGTCGTCGTGTTTTGGGGGTTAATAAATCTTCACTTATACCAGTCTTTGTGTTCAATATTACAAATCAATCATGTCAACCATGATTAGGAAAAACGTAGATGAATATATAAAATGGTGGTTTATATAAATAATGTTGTTGACGAACCTAATAACAAGGTTAACGATGAAAGAAAAATAGTCCTAAATTTCAAACCACACTATTTCGAAAGTATTGTGTTTTCTCTAATGGATGGCTTGATGATGAAGCATTTGCTGTCGCTTTAGTCAACATCATGAGTAAATAGATCTAAAAGAAATGAGACATTAGAATTCCTCTTAAACTAAATAATGTCTTGTTATATTCACATGGAATTTATTTGTCTGTTTTCTGCAGTTGTTCTCGCAGTTTTCTCTCGGTTGTCCTTCCCTTTTGGTCTGATCTAAGCTATATGAATGTTAGAGAAATGTTACAACACGAGTTCTGACATTCATTTTGGGAACCTTTGAAATGTATGTGCTAAAGAAGTTATATGAGTCAATCCAGTCACCACTGCCATCCATTGTGTATACCACATTTCGTTCTGCGTTCTACCTCTCTTAGTTTAGTTTTGCTTCGATTTCTTTTACTTGTGTTGAAATAAACCTGCTTCCTTTTAATAATTTTATTGCAAGTGTTTATCATTGAGTTGAATTAAATTCTTCATGGTTTTCTATTATAAAGAAACAGTGGTGAGTTGGTGTTGTGCCTTTCCATTTTCCAAATGCCATAAATAGTTAATTCATCATTTTAAAAGTTACCTGTTGATTCTTTCATAATATCATGTCATATTACTTATGTGGTTATCGCCGGTCCCACCACTAAACCTCACTGACGAAGGTTGGGAGATATCTTCATTCACTTTCTACTCTTGCCACTTTTGTTTTCTGTTCGTTTCATTTCTTCAGAGTTATTAGTGCCTTTCACAAGCCTTTTAAGAACCAATATTTGGGTTATTAGTATGTCATAATTACAACCCGAACTTTATGAACCACCTAGTGTTATATCCTAACGAGAAATAAATCAGCGGTAACTGCTAGGATCTATTTATGGACTATTATTACGTATATTCTTATTGGAAAGCTATTAAGTGACTAGATTCGGATTCCTTTTATCTTAAGCTTCCATTTGACCCATTGACCACTCTTATGCGATTCACTATTCTTAAGTTAGTCCCAATTTATTAGTTACAGTCTCTCACACTCACAACCACTTTTAGCTTGATCTTGTATAATTGTTATTTTCTATTTTATGATACGGTCAGGGCTAGGCGGGAAGAACCGATGAGGACTCAGAGCCGACTATAAGCTGCTCGTTCTGGTTAGCGCGTCATTAGTTTGGCACAGTGTTAAGGATATATAAGTCTCTGTTCTATTGGCGATCTTATCATGTGATGATTGACAAATCAAAAGACATAACACCCAACTCCATCGTTTTTTGCGATTCAGCAATAAATAGTTAGTGGAGACTACTGAAGAAAATTACATTATTCCCTGAGATGGCAAGTTGAAAACTATGTTAAAAATAATCCTTAAACTTGTCTTATGTAACCACTGAACGAAGACATTATGTTTACATGGCAACATATGATAAACCGTCACTCGGAATTCGCCATACACCTTTATGTAGTCCCAACTGAGATTATTTACTATATAATATTTCCTCTTCTCGAAATCTTCTTTCGCAGTATTGATATAACTAATCTATAAATAATCAACTAGAGGAATAATTAGTGATCCTCCTCCATATTTATTGCGTTTTTACAATCTGTCTTCTCTGTATCATCGAACTTGATCAATACATTTCTGTAAAGTAAATAAATTGCTCCTACGTTATAAACAAGCAATGTAGTGGATGGCCTGAAATATTCTTCTCTCTCAGGTATACTATGATAATACGATTATAAGACTAGTTCACGTTATATCAGATCCAAGATTAACGACCCCAGTATAGACTAAATAATACTCTATCCAACAAAGTCATAAGCCGTCATACTCAGTGATCGCGAAGCAGAAATCAATGAAAGGAAATCACATTTTTAATAGTCAGTAAGCTAACTGTCTGCTTTTCGCGCTCAATAACCAATCACATTTTACTCTAATTACCACATATCAGCCACTGAAGAGTGATGGGAAAAATGAACCTATATTAATTTTATATTGATTACAGTTCTACATTTGCTACAATTTATAAATGTAGAAACTTGAATTTAAAGTGAAAGGCCTAAAATTATGCGATACTGGGGGCTGATTAGAATTTACATAAACCAATTATAGGATATATAAATGTAAACTGAACACATTTTATAAATTCATTGGATTTATTTGTTTTGTTTTTCATAGATAAAGTTGTAATCATTGATAGGTATTCTACCTCTGAGTACATACGTAAATCACCTGGTACAGTTGTAATACGTCCTTCCAATGTGTAAGTTTCATTTCACATATTCTAAGTGTAGGGATAGTTGTACGCTGTAGAAGAGCTGTGAGCAGCTTTCCTGTGTATCTTGGTTTTGTACCTTATTACAATCTGTAATAAAACTTTTATTCCAATTAATCGTATACTTTAACCACTGGCTCAAGGTTAATTTAGAGTCGCTCAAATGTCGTCCATAAATTATAGCCTCACCACTATTTATTTAACTTCTGCTACAAGGTGATTAGCGGCAAACAGTAATTAACTCTTGATCTAACTTTTGTACTATTTAGTACTCACCTGCAAGACATCATTTACTGTACTAAGGGGAGGTGTTACCACTTAACACTTCTGGCATAGAATGACCTTCTGTTGCACTGAGAAGTTTGCAGTAACTAACTATCAAGTAGTTACCATTGAAGTGTTCATTTATTTCTTAATATTGATTGTGTTTGGACATTGAAAGCTCCTACGTGTAGTTTAGGTTTTATGAGAAAAGGAACAACGTTCTGCGTACTCGAATCGTTTAAGTCCGCCTGGATTCCCTCCGCGGGCTACTGCCGGTCCCAAGCCCGGGTAAAGAAGGAGAGTTGGGCATAGAGTGAGCGACTCCATCCCGTAGAAAACTAACTCGCTAAAAAATTGCTAACCGGAAAAAAATAATTCAAACCATTCAAACTCTTCCCTAGGAGTTAGAAGGTCTTCATTTAGAAGAGTTATGATGCCTCATGATAAAAGCCGAGTTCCTTCACAAGTCACGAGGCCGATGCCTCTTCTGACAACCAGAGCAAACACTAATTTAGGTATATGGAATTCTCGTACAATGTGGGAGACTGGGAGAGTTTTCCAAATTGCTGCAGAAATGATAAGATACAATTTAGAGGTGCTTGGGATCAGTGAAACACATTGGACACAGGTTGGACAACAACGACTAGCTTCAAGGGAGCTTCTGTTATACTCCAGCCACGAAGAAGAAAATGCTTCACATACACAAGGAGTTGCACTGATGCTATCCAAACAGGCATAAAATGCATCTATAGGATGGGAATCTCATGGACCAAGGATCATCAAAGCCTCCTATAAGGCAAAGAAAGGGGGCATTACAATGAACGTCATCCAATGCTATGCGCCTACCAACCACTACAATGAAGACGCTAAAGGTCAATTCTACGATAGGCTGCAGTCAGTCGTCGAGAAGTGCCCAACAAAAGACCTGACTATTCTGATGGGAGACCTAAATGCCAAGGTTGGAATTGACAACACCGGATATGAAGAGATCATGGGACGACATGTACTGAGAAGAAGGAACGAAAATGGTGAGAGATTTGCAAATCTATGTGCCTTCAATAAACTGGTCATAGGCGGGATTATATTCCCACATAAACGCATACACAAAACCACATGGACTTCACCGGATCACACTACGCAAAACCTAATCGACCATATCTGCATCAACAAAAAGTTCAGGAGGACGATGGAGGACGTGAGAACCGAGAGGGAAGCTGATATAGCATCAGATCATCACTTGCTGGTCGCCAAGATGAAATTGAAACTCAAGAAGCACCGGACAACGGGGAGGACAATATCACAAAAATTTAATACGGCTCTTCTTCGCGATAATGACAAACTCAACAAATTCAAGATAACCCTCAGCAATAAGTTCCAGGCCTTCCATGATCTACTCAATGGAGAAGAAACTACTATGGAGAGCAACTGGAAAGAGATAAAAAAGGTAATCACTTCAACATGTCATGAGGTTCTGGGCCAAAAGAGCGCCATCACAAGGATCGGATCACGATCGATACATTAGATAAGATTCAAGAAAGGAGGAACAAGAAGACAGCAATCAATACCAGTCGAACAAGAGCAGCAAAAGCCAAGGCACAGGCTGAATACACAGAAGTAAACAAGCAAGTGAAGAGGAGCATCAGAACTGACAAACGTAGATATGTGGAAGATTTAGCAGTGACGGCGGAAAAGGCTGCCAGAAAAGGAAACATGAGACAACTGTATGAAACAACAAAGAAACTCTCTGGAAATCACCGTAAACCAGAACGACCAGTGAAAAACAAGGAAGACAAGATAATCACCAACATTGAAGATCAACGAAACAGGTGGGTAGAACACTTCAAAGAACTCTTGAATCGACCAGCCTCACTGAACCGACCCAACATCGAAGTAGCATCCACGGACCTCACAATCGATGTTGGCCCACCAACAATTGAAGAGATCAGCATGACTATCAGACAAATCAAGAGTGGCAAAGCAGCAGGACCAGACAACTTTCCATTAGAGACACTGAAAGCAGATGTAGCCGTAACTGCAAAGATAATCCACATCATCTTCATCAATAGTTGGGATGAGGAACAGGTACCAACAGACTGGAAAAAAGTACATCTGATCAAGATACCAAAGAAAGACGATCACATCAAGCGTGAGAACTACAGAAGCAACACTTTTCTCTCAATACCAGGAAATGTCTTCAACAGGGTATCGTTAAATTGAATGAAGGACTCCGTAGACGCCCAACTTTTACACCAACAGGCTGGATTCTATAAGGATCGATCGTGTACAGACCAAACCGCAACTCTACGGATCATTGTGGAACAATCAATTGAATAGAATTCATCACTCTATATCAACTTCATTGACTACGAGAAAGCATTTGATAGCGTGGACAGAATAACCCTATGGAAGCTTCTTCGACACTACGGCGTGCCTCAGAAGATAGTCAATATCATAGGGAATTCCTATGATGGATTAAACTGCAAAATCGTGCATGGAGGACAGTTGACAAAGTCGTTCGAAGTAAAGACCGGTGTCAGGCAAGGTTGCTTACTCTCACCCTTTCTCTTTCTCCTGGTGATCGACTGGATCATGAAGACGTCAACATCTGAAGGAAAGCACGGGATACAGTGGACAGCTAGGATACAATTGGTTGATCTAGACTTTGCAGATGATCTGGCTCTTCTATCGCATACGCAACAACAAATGCAGGAGAAGACAACCAGTGTAGCTGCAGCCTCAGCAGCAATAGGTCTCAATATACACAAATAGAAAAGCAAGATTATCCGGTACAACACGGCATGCAACAATCGAATCACACTTGACGGAGAAGATTTGGAAAATGTAAAAACCTTTACATATTTGGGCAGCATCATTGATGAACACGGTGGATCTAATGCAGATGTGAAGGCGCAGATCGGCAAAGCAAAAGTGGCACATCTATAACTGAAGAACATCTGGAACTCAAAACAATTGGCAACCAACATCAAGCTCAGAACTTTCAATACAAATGTCAAGACAGTTCTACTGTATGGGGCGGAAACCTGGAAAACTACGAAAACCATTATCCAGAAGATACAGGTGTTTATTAACAGCTGTCTACGAAAAATACTTCGGATCCGTTGGCCAGACACTATTAGCAACAACCTACTGTGGGAGAGAACAAATCAGATCCCATTGGAGGAAGAAATCAGAAAGAAGCGCTGGAAGTGGATATGACACACATTGAGGAAAGCACCGAACTGCGTGATAAAGCAAGCCCTCACATGGAATCCTCAAGGTCGAAGGAGGAGAGGAAGACCAAAGAACACATTACGCCGAGAAATGGAGATAGATATGAGAAAAATGAACAAGAATTGGATGGAACTAGAAAAGAAGGCCCAGGACAGAGTGGGTTGGAGAATGCTGGTTCGCGGCCTATGCTCCATTAGGAGTAACAGGCGTAAGTAATATATATATATATATATATATATATATATATATATATATATTAGTAATAATTATTTGTCGGTCAATACACACAGATCTAAATACAAAATGATGAAAATAACAGTTTTATTGATCAGTCTTTGATGAACTTATTGACTCATTCGAATGAAATGTAGTGAATTCAGTTTAACTACATATAATAATTCTGATCATTAATTTCGACATTTTATTTAATGTTTTGGCTTATGTTAACACTATACCAGCCACTTCAAAATTAATAACTGTTTTCGAAAAAAATTGAGTACTGGGTAGATTGTCGGTGACGGGAATAATATATTTGTACATACAATGTGATTCAACTAAATGACCAATGAAAGTGATCATTGGTTTGGCTTGTTTTTTAATTTCCTTCGTGATCGTTGTTTTTGCTCACAATTCGACTATTTTTTGTATAGGTGGATACAAGAGTAAAAACTGAAGCCATATCTAATAAGAATAGTTTAAAATGAATATGATCGTCATTAAACAATTAAAATAACCCATTTTGTCATTGAATAAAAATAAAGAGAATTCAGCAACAATATTCTTTTCGACGAAACCATTTACTAAAGCTGTATATTCGTATTTATAGTTGCATGGTAAATATATTACCTTTCATAATTCTGACCCGTAAACTATTTCTGTCCTTATGACAAACAATTCCTATCAAATCTAAGTCCTGTTAACCGTATAAGAAAAAGATTAAATTTACGTTTTAGAAGTTGGGCTAGTGTTGGGACTTAGGGTTACAATTCTATTGGGTTTTCTCCATCAACTAACATCAGCTATAATACAAATCTATCCAGACTAATGAGACGTATTTCGAACTCTACCTACTCCTATTAGCAATGAGCACTATAAGAATAAAACAATACATTCAAGCAATCGATAGTTTCACAAAAATATTCGCTTACAGTCCACCAAAAATACCTGCGTTTAAGGATCACAGAACATATGATGATGGTTATAAAGTAACAGAAAAACACAGTGAAAACAACTGGTCACAACACGAATTAATAACCAAGATATTTCACAGTGAAACACATTGGACACAGGTTGGACAACAACGACTAGCTTCAAGGGAGCTTCTGTTATACTCCAGCCACGAAGAAGAAAATGCTTCACATACACAAGGAGTTGCACTGATGCTATCCAAACAGGCATAAAATGCATCTATAGGATGGGAATCTCATGGACCAAGGATCATCAAAGCCTCCTATAAGGCAAAGAAAGGGGGCATTACAATGAACGTCATCCAATGCTATGCGCCTACCAACCACTACAATGAAGACGCTAAAGGTCAATTCTACGATAGGCTGCAGTCAATCGTCGAGAAGTGCCCAACAAAAGACCTGACTATTCTGATGGGAGACCTAAATGCCAAGGTTGGAATTGACAACACCGGATATGAAGAGATCATGGGACGACATGTACTGAGAAGAAGGAACGAAAATGGTGAGAGATTTGCAAATCTATGTGCCTTCAATAAACTGGTCATAGGCGGGATTATATTCCCACATAAACGCATACACAAAACCACATGGACTTCACCGGATCACACTACGCAAAACCTAATCGACCATATCTGCATCAACAAAAAGTTCAGGAGGACGATGGAGGACGTGAGAACCGAGAGGGAAGCTGATATAGCATCAGATCATCACTTGCTGGTCGCCAAGATGAAATTGAAACTCAAGAAGCACCGGACAACGGGGAGGACAATATCACAAAAATTTAATACGGCTCTTCTTCGCGATAATGACAAACTCAACAAATTCAAGATAACCCTCAGCAATAAGTTCCAGGCCTTCCATGATCTACTCAATGGAGAAGAAACTACTATGGAGAGCAACTGGAAAGAGATAAAAAAAGGTAATCACTTCAACATGTCATGAGGTTCTGGGCCAAAAGAGCGCCATCACAAGGATCGGATCACGATCGATACATTAGATAAGATTCAAGAAAGGAGGAACAAGAAGACAGCAATCAATACCAGTCGAACAAGAGCAGCAAAAGCCAAGGCACAGGCTGAATACACAGAAGTAAACAAGCAAGTGAAGAGGAGCATCAGAACTGACAAACGTAGATATGTGGAAGATTTAGCAGTGACGGCGGAAAAGGCTGCAGAGAAGGAAACATGAGACAACTGTATGAAACAACAAAGAAACTCTCTGGAAATCACCGTAAACCAGAACGACCAGTGAAAAACAAGGAAGACAAGATAATCACCAACATTGAAGATCAACGAAACAGGTGGGTAGAACACTTCAAAGAACTCTTGAATCGACCAGCCTCACTGAACCGACCCAACATCGAAGTAGCATCCACGGACCTCCCAATCGATGTTGGCCCACCAACAATTGAAGAGATCAGCATGACTATCAGACAAATCAAGAGTGGCAAAGCAGCAGGACCAGACAACTTTCCATTAGAGACACTGAAAGCAGATGTAGCCGTAACTGCAAAGATAATCCACATCATCTTCATCAATAGTTGGGATGAGGAACAGGTACCAACAGACTGGAAAAAAGTACATCTGATCAAGATACCAAAGAAAGACGATCACATCAAGCGTGAGAACTACAGAAGCAACACTTTTCTCTCAATACCAGGAAATGTCTTCAACAGGGTATCGTTAAATTGAATGAAGGACTCCGTAGACGCCCAACTTTTACACCAACAGGCTGGATTCTATAAGGATCGATCGTGTACAGACCAAACCGCAACTCTACGGATCATTGTGGAACAATCAATTGAATAGAATTCATCACTCTATATCAACTTCATTGACTACGAGAAAGCATTTGATAGCGTGGACAGAATAACCCTATGGAAGCTTCTTCGACACTACGGCGTGCCTCAGAAGATAGTCAATATCATAGGGAATTCCTATGATGGATTAAACTGCAAAATCGTGCATGGAGGACAGTTGACAAAGTCGTTCGAAGTAAAGACCGGTGTCAGGCAAGGTTGCTTACTCTCACCCTTTCTCTTTCTCCTGGTGATCGACTGGATCATGAAGACGTCAACATCTGAAGGAAAGCACGGGATACAGTGGACAGCTAGGATACAATTGGTTGATCTAGACTTTGCAGATGATCTGGCTCTTCTATCGCATACGCAACAACAAATGCAGGAGAAGACAACCAGTGTAGCTGCAGCCTCAGCAGCAATAGGTCTCAATATACACAAATAGAAAAGCAAGATTATCCGGTACAACACGGCATGCAACAATCGAATCACACTTGACGGAGAAGATTTGGAAATGTAAAAACCTTTACATATTTGGGCAGCATCATTGATGAACACGGTGGATCTAATGCAGATGTGAAGGCGCAGATCGGCAAAGCAAAAGTGGCACATCTATAACTGAAGAACATCTGGAACTCAAAACAATTGGCAACCAACATCAAGCTCAGAACTTTCAATACAAATGTCAAGACAGTTCTACTGTATGGGGCGGAAACCTGGAAAACTACGAAAACCATTATCCAGAAGATACAGGTGTTTATTAACAGCTGTCTACGAAAAATACTTCGGATCCGTTGGCCAGACACTATTAGCAACAACCTACTGTGGGAGAGAACAAATCAGATCCCATTGGAGGAAGAAATCAGAAAGAAGCGCTGGAAGTGGATATGACACACATTGAGGAAAGCACCGAACTGCGTGATAAAGCAAGCCCTCACATAGAATCCTCGAGGTCTAAGGAGGAGAGGAAGACCAAAGAACACATTATTCCGAGAAATGCAGACAGATATGAGAAAAATGAACAAGAATTGGATAGAACTAGAAGAGAAGGTCCAGGACAGAGTGGATTGGAGAATACTAGTCGGTAGCCTATGCTCCATTGGGAGTAACATGCGTAAGTAATATATATATATATATATATATATATATATATATATATATATATATATATTAGTAATAATTATTTGTCGGTCAATACACACAGATCTAAATACAAAATGATGAAAATAACAGTTTTATTGATCAGTCTTTGATGAACTTATTGACTCATTCGAATGAAATGTAGTGAATTCAGTTTAACTACATATAATAATTCTGATCATTAATTTCGACATTTTATTTAATGTTTTGGCTTATGTTAACACTATACCAGCCACTTCAAAATTAATAACTGTTTTCGAAAAAAATTGAGTACTGGGTAGATTGTCGGTGACGGGAATAATATATTTGTACATACAATGTGATTCAACTAAATGACCAATGAAAGTGATCATTGGTTTGGCTTGTTTTTTAATTTCCTTCGTGATCGTTGTTTTTGCTCACAATTCGACTATTTTTTGTATAGGTGGATACAAGAGTAAAAACTGAAGCCATATCTAATAAGAATAGTTTAAAATGAATATGATCGTCATTAAACAATTAAAATAACCCATTTTGTCATTGAATAAAAATAAAGAGAATTCAGCAACAATATTCTTTTCGACGAAACCATTTACTAAAGCTGTATATTCGTATTTATAGTTGCATGGTAAATATATTACCTTTCATAATTCTGACCCGTAAACTATTTCTGTCCTTATGACAAACAATTCCTATCAAATCTAAGTCCTGTTAACCGTATAAGAAAAAGATTAAATTTACGTTTTAGAAGTTGGGCTAGTGTTGGGACTTAGGGTTACAATTCTATTGGGTTTTCTCCATCAACTAACATCAGCTATAATACAAATCTATCCAGACTAATGAGACGTATTTCGAACTCTACCTACTCCTATTAGCAATGAGCACTATAAGAATAAAACAATACATTCAAGCAATCGATAGTTTCACAAAAATATTCGCTTACAGTCCACCAAAAATACCTGCGTTTAAGGATCACAGAACATATGATGATGGTTATAAAGTAACAGAAAAACACAGTGAAAACAACTGGTCACAACACGAATTAATAACCAAGATATTTCTTTACAAGTTGATGAGTCATACATCAATCGGCTGACTAACTGTGACTTAAGAATACGAAATCTCAATAGTTATTGGCTTATGAAGTAACGTGTAGGTCAAACTACATAAAAATTCTGCTTTTGTCACATTTTCAAATCACAAAAGTGTCTATTTAGTTGTTTAACTTACAGCGGATGTAACCAGGTCATGAGAATTCACCTCCTGACCCCATTTAAATAGTTTATGCTTCATGCCATCACTATTCTGTATTACGGACCGATCTAAGTTAGAGTTACGAATTATTTGGATGCCAACTCAGGGATTTAAAGTCAGTTCGTCACGTAGATTACGGAAATCTTTCTACATCCAACTATATAACAATTGGCCGGATGTGAGACGAAATGTCTCGATTTCAATATGTTTTGTTGTGCAATCAATATTGACAGTTACACTAATGGAAAGGTGAAGGCAACTTTCAATATGAATTGATGATGCCTGTTGAAAAATGATCTGCAGACTAAAAATATCACTCACGAACACAGAGCCTCACTGAAAGAATACTATTTAATAGAAATTCAGTGATTCAAAGTTCCAAATTCGTCCAATTAGTTGTATAGCTCATCTTTATTCTGTCATGCATTAAATGATATCAGTCTCAATCTCAACATACCACCTATGGCAGTTTCTTACTAAAAAATCAGGAATTCACATAATGATTATTATTAAAGAAATTAATATATAGAAATTATACAATTCATATTCACTTTTCGCCGGAAACTGGCATCAACTGGTGAACTAGTGAAAGTTCCAATTGGATTTCAAGTGTAATTATAAATTATCCATATTTCAGTTCATCTTTGTACACACCCCATTTATCACATGTCTTAGTATATCGTTTTATGGCTAACAGTGGAATCCAAGACGTACGTTCTGTTCTATTTGGGAGTAGTCGGTTAGATTTATCAGTATCCTAGTATTGTTACTTACACTGTTAGTCAGTCAGTCAGTCAGTAACAACTTAGAACTTCGTACGTACATACATCAGTTCGAGTTGCCATACCACATTAGCACAGAAATGCACTTGTCGATTCAAATCCCGTAGTGGTAGAGGTAGTGAAAGTATAAGTAGTGATAGGGAAAATTAGGGTTTGATGATGTTATTTAAAGAGTAAAATCCAGTGGAATAGATTTGGAAAGAAAGTAAAGGACATGAAGAATTCAGAAGATTAGAGTTTGAGAGAACACAGAGTGGATGCACCTGCGCCATTGCAAACGATTTTGAGCCATATCATTCAAGGTCTCTAACCATCGGTTGCTATCATCTCGCGGTCCCCAACCAGGTAGTCTACACCTACCAACATGTCTCAGTCCACCTATCAGTGACTTCATGGATTTGTGCCATGTTTTGGTCTGGCCGCCCTAGCTTTCTTCCAACCTATACATCTACACCTTAAAACATCTCTTGCCGGTGCAGTTGGTGGTTGGTCATGCGTAACACATGTCTCAGCCATCTCAACTGATGAAGTTTCACTACTTCATCAAATGATTTGCTATCCTTACCTAGTACCCGTTTCCTAACAACTGCATTACTTACTCGGTGGTCCCAGGATATACGAGCAATGTTTCGAAGACACCTATGATCAAATACTAATAACCTACGAATATCCTCTACTCTTACTGGCCATGTTTCACTGCCATAAAGTAGGACGGAACGAACTGCTGCTCAGTAAACCCGTTTTTTAGTTGGTAGACGGATATTTCGCCTACGCCATAAATGACGCAAGTCGGCAAAAGCTAGTCGAGCCTTTTGTATCCGTGCTGAGTTTTCGTCACACACCAGACCACAAGGGCTGATGAGACATCCCAGATAAGTGAAGCGGTCGACACGCTCAACTACTTCACTCCCTATCACTAGTTCGGGTGTAGGTGCAACCCAATCCTGAAGCAACATTTTGCATTTCGAGGAAGAAAATCGCATCCCGAACATGCCTGCATTGTTGCCTAAAGTGGTCAGCAGACTCTGCATTTTGTCAGCGTCTTCACCAAATAGAACTATGTCATCGGCATACTCTAAGTCAACTAGTGAATCTTTCGGTAGAAGTTCAACCCCCGGAAATTTAGATGAGGAAAATGTCGTCTCTAAAAGTACGTCAACGACAAAGTTAAACAAGAATGGAGAGAGTGGACAGCCCTGACGAACACCACTTGATGTAATCAGTTCTGATGACAGTTCGCCATAAGCTCTCACTCGACCAGTTGTGTTCGAGTAGAGAGCCTGTATAAGTTTAATGTACTTCTTTGGTACTCCCTTCAGAGACAAACACTGCCATAGAACCTCACGATCAACGGAGTCAAATGCCGCCTTGAGGTCGAGAAATACTACGAGTGTGGGGCATCTGAATGTGTGTCTATGTTTTAGAATCTGACGTAGTGTGGATATTTGATCTATACAACCACGTCCAGGTCGAAAACCAGCCTGGTTTTCTCTAGTCTGCTCTTCACGAGCTTTGGTTAGACGTCGAAGTATTATTGAAGCTAATATTTTAGACACTATATTAGTCAAACTAATTCCTCTGTGATTGTCACAGGAGGACTTTTGTCCTTTCTTAGAGACTGGCACAATCAGTGATTGAGACAAATCAGATGGGATTACGTCCAGTTCCCAGATTCTAACTAAGACCTCAGTCAATCTCGCTGCTAATACTGAACCATCATCCTTAAAAATCTCAAGCGTAAACCTGTCAGGGCATGCTGCTCTTCCACGCCTCAGATTTCCTATAGCTTTTTCAACTTCGTAAAGAGTCGGAGGACTTACATCAACTTGCCATTCAGGTCGACTGGAGATCGTGGGAAACCGAATTGTGGCTGAAGGCCAGTTAAACTGATCCCTAAAGTATTCTGCCCATCGATCCAATCTCCTGGATTGAGAATGAATAATATGTTCATGTTTCTCTGAGATTGTTTCGCTAACATTTGAGTTCCTAATACCGGTTTCCTTAACAAGTCTGAACAGTTGTCTGCTGATACCTATTGCCGCTGCCTTTTCCATCTCTCTTGCTTTCGCTACCCACCACTGTTCACGTTCAATGCGTAGACTTCTTATCAGCCTGAGCTTAAGCTAACTCCGCTCTTCGTTATGTTCAGAGCCATATGGAATCAGTTTTCGAGCATCTATCAGTGCGTTAGATGCTGCTGAGATCCAGTGTTTCTCTCTAACCTTATGGTTTATCGTATTTGCAGACATCACTGCTGTTTCTACAGCTTTTCGGATGTCATTCCACTCTGCCTCGGGGTGGGCATCACTTACATTGCTGCCTAACTGTTTTTCTAGTTGTTCCTGAAATATACTCTTAGCTTGACTATCATTAAGTAGGACCTTAAGGGGTTTCCTTGCACCATCTTTCCTACGTCCAGTAAGACGTAGACAAATACGCGCTCGCACTATAGCATGATCTGAGTCTAAGCATGTACTCCAGAATGAGCGACAGTCTCCTATCGAGCCCCTCCATCGGTGGCTGATAGCGATGTGATCTATTTGGGTCCAGCGTTGGGACAAATTAGGGAGTCGCCATGTTAAAAGATGTTTTTCCTTATGCTTGAAGTTAGTGTTTGCAAGAAACAGGCGGTTATCTGAGCATAACTGCAACAGACGGTCGCCATTATCTGTTCTTTGAGCCGTGACACCATAAGATCCACCCAGGTGTCTTTCCCTTTCGCTTAGTTCACCTACATGAGCATTAAAATCACCAGCCACTATTACCACATCAGAACGCCTAGCTTTTCGGAGAAGGTTAGAAGGCTTTCTGTAAAACTCATCTTTTACATAATATGAGCTGCAGTTAGTGGGAACGTAGGCAGAGACGACGAAGAGGCAACGACAAGTGTCCCTATCTTTCCGAGTTCTTACTGTTCCGTTTAGTCGGACAGCGCACAAACGACTGTCTAATGGAATCCAGTCAAGGAGAGCTAGTTATGCCCTAGGACCCAATGCTATACCTACGCCAGAGAGGCCATGGGAAGCAGCATCAGGGATTCCAGATACACAAAGCGTAAATCGAGTTGGTTCGTTACTTTGACATGGTGCGGTCAAATGAATGACACTACTCGGATCCTGTGTGCGCGTTTCTGAGACACAGCACATATCGATGGAGCGAGATTCTAAAGTCTTAGCTAACGAAGCCTGTTGTCCTATTTGTCACAGTGTTAGGACGTTAAAAGCTTTTACGTGTAGTTTAGAGCGTGGTTTCAAGAAACAGTGAATAAAGTTCCGCGTACTCGGATCGTTCGCACTAGTGGTGAGAAGTGATAAAAGGAACATGAGAAGGGTTAGTCGTGGTGATAGGAGAGTTATTAGGAGGTGTAGGAAGAATTCGAATGTGAACAACTCGGTCTCGTGTGCTGTTACGGGTATGAGGGTTGATGTCACTTCCCGGCTGCCCACACTGTGGAAGGGTATTTCGTGAGGAACCTGAAAAGGAAGTCGGATTAGTGTTGATCTTAACGACCTGAGAGCGTGACCGCAGAGCCCAAAGGATAACTGCTTGAGGCCGATCTCGCACGGCCTATTTGTGGGGAGTTTTTAACGTGCTAACTCCGTTCTTCAAAAGACTTTACCGCCGGAGACGGAAATCCGTGACGTGAAGTGAGGCGTGACATTTTTAGGGTCAACCTTTCCAACCCCTTCCTTCCTTGTGAGAAGGCAGCATCGCTGCAGATGCTGGTTGTCGGAGGGAAACACCTTACTGCTTTCACACCTCTGTACAGTCAGCAGTACGACTTCGCCCTCAGACCTTGAGTTGCTGGTTTTAGTTTTACCGTTCTCGAGTCGACCTGCCTGGCATGGTAGAACCTACAGGAACATATGTTCCGACCAATATAGCTCGGTTGGGTCATCACGGTAGGCAAGCTCGACCACCACGTCAAGGTAGCAGCTACGGTCGGGCTTACACTGAGACTCGAACCTAGTGTCTACTATTTCGTATACCGAAATGTGATTCACTAACAGTCTAAACGTGAACATCAACTCCGAAATCCAGATATATGTAGCTATTGAGTGCAGAATAGGATGAAATATGTCTTAAATTCTACTGCTAACTACCTTCCCAATACATTAAATAATTTCTCCATGTACAGGAACGGTTATTTCTAACTGCTTCAAACCTGAGTGTTCTTTATTATTATCTACGCTCCACTTTAACTACTGGTCATCATTTCTCATTTGTATGTGAATGCCTATATGTACGTGTCTGTTTCGTCTCCATTAATTTAGAATGGAACAATTTATGTCAAAGATAATGCGATAACACGTTTCGTTTAAATAACTAATTTATGCTCATACACACAAATATTAGAAAACTATTATTTCTAATTTCTTCAATGGCTACATTGATACAAACTAATTAGATATGAAATATTTTTAATAGAATTAGATTTTCTGTACAATTAAGTTAACACAATGAATAAATGTTCACGGGAACATTTTTCCATATAATGATTTATGTATTAATGCCGATATGGATATTTAGCGTGAATAGGTAAACTTTTGAACAATAATTGTTGTGTATTTTCATTAGGCTTTTTTTAACGGAAGTAAAATAGGCGTGTTCGAATTTATTTTTTTTAATAGATTGTCATAATTCAAGTGTGATTTAAATCCGGGTGCCAGGTTCTCTGATTAAATTGCACGTATTAAATCACCATGTGTAATGGAATAGTTTAAGTCAAGAGTAAACTATTTGTTATCTGGGAAATAAAATTAGAATATTCTGAGTAAAAATTGTTTGAATTCTTTTTTTTTCCTGAATGACCCATTTTCTTAATTAATAAGTTTTTAAATGACTTAACAACACACCCTTGTGATAATATTAGCATAAATTTAAAACTCCCTTAGAGCTCATATCCTAAACATTTGACCTTATGATAGACATCACCAAATTAAAATCATAAAATGATTTTTCTAGTTTAAGAATTATGATATAATGCTATCATTAAAACCGTAAACCATCATCACATTTATATTCTCACATTTGTTAGCACTTTATTAAGTGAAGTTTTGACGTTAATTGAAATTCCCGTTCTCGATATGAGTTACATGATGTATGTGACATTAATGTGAAGAGAGCATACAAAACTTAGGAAAAACCCTGTAGAATTCCATGAAATGTTGAGAGGATTTTTCTAGGATAAAAAATTGAAGAAGACAACTTTTTTCATTTCGCAAAAACATTTCAGTGGGGGTGGTGAAAAATACACACTCAGTGGATAGCCAGATTAATAGGTGACACTCTATGTTAATGTAAATATCGAACATGTGAATCCACTTGTGCTGAGCATCTGTATACAGCTGCCCATTTCTAGTTAGATGCTGATAAATCGAAATAAGGAAAATTATCTGTGTGCACAGTCCAAGCAAACCACGAGTTAGCTAAACGACCTGACTTCTGAGGAATTTCAACGATACATATCAGATGAGTGTATATTCATAAAAAGGAGAGAACTACAAAGCACTTATAATCCACTGAAATCGTGGTTCAATATAAGATAGATCACCATTAGAAACCTGGAAGCACTGGGTGGACACAGCATCATAATATAGGACTTCTCAGCTGTGTACATCAACGATCCCACATATTGGACTTGAAACCAGCACCTCCGGTCTCGCGTGTGAACGCTTAGCCTCTGACCTCCGACTAGTAATTCAGCTACAAGTCCGCAGAACAGCGCTCCCCTGCGACACCAAGTGTAGTAAACGAGAACACAAGTAGGGACAATCGAATATATTTAAACCCAAAAATACAGAACATCTTAGTAAGATCTGGGAATCATACAGTGAATACTTCATTTGCAAAGTGTCAATCAATCGTCTCAAACTTCATTGTTCCTACATTTCCACACCAATCATTCTCTGTTCTCGTTCTTTTTTCCTCGATCTTCTTAATATTCTGCCGCCAGGCATTTAACATTCGATGATTATATACTACTTATATCTGTCGACATCAGTAGCACATACAAGTTTACATATTGAGAGTATTTTAACACATTTCATGCGTTATTAATATTCTAAAATAGTGATACTTTTTCATTATTGATGAGAATGTGTCAAGCATTTCTTGAATAGTCGATAACAGACACATAAAAATGGTTTAAGTAGTAATGAACAAATTAATACTGTTGAAAATTTTGTCAAGGCCATTAGTAAACAATAAAATTAGTTATATTCTTACCAAATTTTCAGAGTTTAAGTTTATCAAGAGTCTGAAATCTGATTTATGCATAAACAAATCTGCTCAAATCGCTATTTAATTGTAGGGATTCTAATAGCTGACCATTTATGTGATCTTTAAAATTATTATTATGATCAGAAAAAAATAACTGAAATTCCAATATTAATTGATTCAAATTAGCCATGTATATACTAGTAACACAAAATGCTAGATAGAATCATAAATCAACTTGTTAATCGACTTCTAGTTTACCTTACATCAGAACTTCTAAATACACTTTGAAAACCAATGTGAATAAGTGATTCACAATTTCAACATGTTCTCAACTGAATTCATTCTGGTAGTTGTATAATCGATGTTTTACAAGAGAGGATACATCGTACTGTTTATTTTCTAATTGTTGTTTTTACAGATAAGTGTGAAAATAGAGTGGAATTTATCATCCCTATGTTGTTGTATCGGTGGAAATTTGTTCATACGCAAAGAAAGTTAGAGAATATTCAGAAGATTCATGCAAACTTAATCAGCAATGGGCAAGGAGCTTGAAACAGATTCTATCAATCATCCCTTTATACAAACAATAATCAGTTTCAAAGATATATATATATATATATATATATATATATATATATATATACGGTTATCAAGATAACTGAAGCAATAATTGATACGGACACAGAAACTATATAATTATTGGTAACAACCAATCTCACCTTGGGTCATCCGGAACAGTTACCTTTCACTTCATAAACGTTACCTTGACAGGAGTCGTACTTACTAGTGATGGCAGTTGCAAATAGTTCTGAGTTCCAGTATGAATCTCATCAAGTCGAAAATGAATTATGAGCATCATTAATGACACATTAGATCAAAAGTTGTGTTATGTAGTGAACTTAGGAACGTAAGTCATATTTCAGGTCAGAGGTCTGTGGTTTTAATGCTCATTCAGTAACGTGAAGTTACAGCAATTTTTCTCCAGATTAAGCACACAGGCTATTTCTAGGCAGTATTTAAAATATAAATTTGGACAATCATATGATTACAATAATTCGTTCTGTAGAGAATTGCTAAAAGTCAGATTAGCACATTGAGATCAATCAAACAGACAGAAAATTTGTAATGACTGAACTAACAGTCTTTCATACTTAATAACTTAATATTAAGATACGATTGTATGAAAATATTTGACACAAAATGACAAATAATAATCATACCACTAAAACTATTGATCACATTTGCAACCTAAAATAATTGGAAGACCTAAACAAAAATAACATTAATATCTAATTCCAAAACCTCTATAAATATCTCAGACCTACAGGAGGCCAGTCGAAACAGAAGTAGTCAATTACTCAACAATATATATATATATATATATATATATATATATATATATATATATGGCAATGAGACTGATCAATTGCAGTCCTAAACATTAATGGAAAGATTCAAACAAACAATACAAAATGATTTTTTTCTTCAATCTTATTTTTCTCACTCAGTAGCCGCATGAAGGATTCACATACAGGAAGTTTGGGTAGTAGTAAAACACTCGAACACCGAGTGTCATAAAAATTTCATTTGAGAAAAATGTCTGTCCATTAATTAAACAAAACTATTGACAAATAGACAACGGTAAAGCAGTTTTACAGCATTTTGAAAAAAGAAATATAAGAAATGGAGGAACCTGCTTCTACCATATCACTATGAATTGAAAGATGATGTAATTATGTTGAGTTGTTGTATTATGAATGCTGATCTAAGTATTATCAAGTTTCATTTGTTCGACCACAGCCTTTACTGATATTTGATGAAAATACTGTTGAAAAAAACGCATTTTTTTCTAGAAGCTTTTTAGCAACAAAACATGGACTGTTGTAATTATTTACTAGAATACTCAATACATGAGCATTTTATTGCAATCTTTAAGATGAGATGGGATCCCCAATGTATACAGGTCACCTGATGCTCCATTTTTAATAATAGGCTAATCAGAAGCAACTTATGTAGAACTTTTCAGTAGTAACATGTATCCGTTTATAATATAGTGATTTTGTTTATACTGAAATTATAACCGTGCATTTAATCAATGAACAAGTACACAGGCAACTTAATTTACAGATTATCGTTAAATCGACACATCGTGTGTGCATATGATTAGAAGCAATAAACGAATAACTTTTATAACTGAAAGTACAATAATTCACATAATTTCACTAAAATATTAATCAACCAGTAGACAATCACGTCTGAAATAGTTTCATTAATGTAAACATTAAAAAAACTAAGGTTGTAATATGTCTTGTCATTTGAATGCTACTTGTTATGTATGGTCGTCGCTGATTGTTATATCCGAATTGCTTGTCACTTATACTTGCAAAGCGAGGAACCACAACAGTTCCCACGACACGAAAGTAAGAACACAAAGACTGGTATAAGTGAAGATTTATTAACCCCCAAAACACGACGACGACAACCCTAGTCGAAAATACACTCATTTATATATTCATTCATACACCCATTTTTGATTAATAATTAGAATAAAATCTCATATATGAAAAATACTTAGTTATAACAAATCATATGCTGAATATAGTTCATGTTAACTTATACATGAATATCGTATGTTATACAGAATAAATTGTTATACGGGGAGACTAAACAAGTACTACATTGAGTAATCGTTGTATCAAATGAAAGTTCTCTGAGATTCTTGGGGAGAATGAAGTTAGTGTAGCGTTCATGTTCAGCTGTGCCAAGTTTGCGTAGCAGTACTCTGACCTTTGCGACACCACAAAATTTTTCTCGGTCGACCTTGAGTAAATCTTCTTATTTCTTGAACCAAGATTCAAATGTTACACTTAATGCAAGAATATCGTATGTTATTACCGAATAAATTATCATACGGAAAATCAAAACCGGATATTACACTGAATAATCGTCATTTAGCCGTAGTATGTAGGTGGATATTCTCTAGGTCTCTTTAGCGTCGCTCAAAGATCGTCCATAAATTATAGTCTCACCCATTCATCTTAAAGAATTAACAATTCCACTTACTCTAAAGTGACTTACATTATGTCACGAAACATCAGAAATACAATTTTCTACTGATTAGGATATAACAAAGAATATATTTATTATAAACTCTCTACCTAATGCTTAATTTACTTGAAATTATCAGGATTAGAAAATCAGTTTAAGAACAACTGAAAAAAAACCAGCAATAAGTATCCATGTTGTCATCATTCAGTATATATATGCTGTTAAACATGGCAGATCTCTTATGATATTCATAGCGATGTTGAGTCGAATTCTCGATGGATTTCACCATTCATTTCAATTAGTATCTGATAAGAACAACTATCCTTATCGAATAGCATATATCAATCAAACTAGAACAATGGGATTGAAAGCTACACAAGCAGGTAAAGACATATAAGATGTTCAAGATTTGAAGGACTCATAAGGAATGTAAACCTTTGTCAAACGATATTCACAAGTTTTTTTCCTTTCCTAGAACTAAGCACAATGCTAGCCACTCACTAGATTCAGTGCACACGATAGGTGACCTGAAGGCATAGGTTACCAAGCATCCACTATGTGTGTTTGCTGATTGCTAACATTTCAAGAATATAATAGAAACGAAGTCAGTCAGACCGCCCATAGAAAAGCACTTCAATTTTTCCCTATAATATCAATTTTAATAACTGCTTTTAATCAAATCGAAGGATGAAGTTATAAATCGATGATGTGTACTTCCAGTTGAGGTAAAAAGTTACATTGATTGTTTTAACCATTTATTCGGATGCCAAATCACAGAACGATATTTCTCCGCAAAGCTCGCACCAAAGACCGATTATATCAGACCGTTCTTTTAAAAAATATCCTAGTGTAAAATACGACAATAAACGGGAGATGCATATGTCTATTACGAAAAGTTACAAAGTATTTACACAACATATATACACAGCCGTTAACCGTCCATTCGCGCCTTCCGGTGTGTTCTGAAACCTGAACTGTCTTCTCGACTGACCTCTAAGTAATCTAGGAATGTCGTGCTTTTGATGCACTGAAAGCATTTACTCTGTCCGACAATTGTTGCAACTTCGACACCACGTTCCGAAAACACTACTTATGAACAACCTTGTGAGTAGCGTCCACTAAACTAGCAGCTGACTTAAAAACAGACATATTCCGAATTCAGATTCTACTCACAATTGTTACGTGATAAAATACTGAGTAGCCACAGAAAACTACTGTGCCAATCATTAATTACAAGGGGTGTACAGATTCATGATAAACAAATCCAATGCGTTAATTTTTAGTTGTCCAACTAATATTCGCTCAACCTTTAAATTATGTCATTAAATTATTCTCGACATGAAAACTTTAAACAGATTGTGTGATCAGTCGGAATAAGAAGACGAGTTCACGTTTCCCGTCATTCGGTGTAACATATTATTCTCTATGTAACATTTTACTCAGTATGATCCATACGTTTCATAGCAATTTCGTTCAGTATGACAAATGTGATCTTACACTCAGCATCACAGACTATTCTGTGCGAATTTCGTATGTCCTACAGTAATTGTGAGTGTCTTTTCATTTAAATTATACTTATTAACTAATTATCAAGTGTGTGCAACAAGAGTATATAATTAAGTACATTTGATTAAATGATGTTTTTTGGACGACTAGTTTGAAAGATGTGGTTTTAGAAAGTCAACAACTTGTTAATTAGTACCAGTCTTTATGTATTCATTTTGCGTAGTGTGAATTGCAGTGATTCCCGTTTCTTAGTATACGTAATAGGACCGTGGATACAACAAAGCTGACACGTACATAATAAAATTAACGCATAACTTAACAGCTTGTAAATTACGTGCTTCAATTCGTTTAGAAGAATTTATACACGATAAGGAGGATAGGCCAAAGTACTGGTCAACAAGTGCAATATAAAAAGATAGTTATTTTCATCACTATTGTCACTAATAAATCTTTATTTCTTTCATTATAAATAAACTATAGACAATGACAGATATGAGTTAAACGGAGCTGTGTGAATAGAGAAAATGAAGAGAAGAGAATGGGATAAGATTAACTAAACGTTTAATAATAATAATTACTATCATTATTATAAATGAAATGACCAATTGAGATATATGATAGACAAAAGTTAAATAGTCTTGCTCCTTTCACATAGCCTACAGGTATATAAAATGCGGACAAGCGTACAGACACACGCATAAAACATCAGTGAATGAACAACAGTAAAACTGTGCAAAAAAACTAAAGAGGTTTATGTACTGGGGACCGTGGATATGACACATGAAAACAAGAAATCTTCACCTGTTTATAAAGAAGCATTATGGCACTCATCCGCGTGTACCGGGAAAGAAAGGATATATGAGGAAGACAGTAGTAGGTTGTTTCAGTATTAGTGAAGGGGAGGATACACGAAGTATAGCTTACGAAATTATAGGATTACTTGGTATACAAGCAAATAAACAGAAGCAATAACAAGGAGAAAACGAATCATAGAATTAATCATGAAACTATATAAATAAATTGTACAATTTTATGACTGATTAGTTGATTGATTGGTATTACATAATCAACATTAGATTTTGTTTCATTTTGATTTACTACTACTGTTTTGAAATTATGCTTCTTGTGACACTGTTAGTCAACGCCACTAAATGAACTAAATCAAAAGCTCTCTAAATGGAAATACAGTACCACAGAGTATTTAGTGGAGTTGACTAACAGTGTCACAAAAAGCATAATTTCAAAACAGTAGTAGTAAATCAAAATGAAGCAAAATCTAATGTTGATTATGTAATACCAATCAATCAACTAATCAGTCATAAAATTGTACAATTTATAATCAGAATTAACAACTAGAATAGCGATGAAAAAAACTTGAAGAGGTATTTTATTATTGTCATCATAACTAAATAATAAGAAATAAATTGAATCAATACACACGGAGGTGTGCACAGTCTTCAACTCTCAATGTACATGTTAAATAGGGAACTGAGATAAAAATTGTGCAAATGAGTTTTTCTTACTAATTTTCGCTTTTTTTTTAATAAAAAAATGAAACAAAATTTTGTTTATGTATATATGTAGTGATAGACGGGGAGGGGTTGAGAAAGAGAGAGTACAGAGCGAAAACTACTTCGTGGAATCAGTGTTTGTTATTTAATCACTTGAAAAGCTTAGAACAATACACAGTAAGATGGATCAATTTAGTTAGGTAGAAGCATGGAAGCATTAGAATTAAAAAGTTTCACCAACTTGTATATTTCACAAATACATGTGTGATTTTTCTAGTCGCAATAAAATTCAATGAGTTGATGTATCGACTGTGAAAAGAAAGACAAAGGAGATGGTAAATGAAAAAATATATATGAATTTATGAATAAACTATTAATCAGTGAATGGAACAGAAAAATTATTGAATATTCAGCGACAACTCAGTTTCTGGATGAAGTGAATTAGATAAAGGGAAATTGAATGCACCCATTTTGTCATTATTACTGACTGATGTATTTTATGAAACATGAATAAGTGACTCAGTAGATGTACACTTATGAAAGAGTGACTCGTATATGTAATGGCAAACACTGAAATCGTGTACATTAATAAAACGACCTAATAATGTCATATAGATATGGATGTTACAATTCCAATTAACATATTTAAATATGTGAATTTAAACTGTGTTTACCATTCCACGTAAGTAGTCAAGCATTAATCTTTTTCTACGACCTTTTACAATCACTTTAACGTGTGGTTTTACTTGCCCGTACTTCTTTTTGTATTGTTACTGGGTCCATGAAACGAACCGTTCAATGGTACTAATGAGTTCACTAAAGCTCCTTTATCGCGTCGTTCGCCTACAGATCTTCATCTAAAAGAACTTTGGACGTACTGCGGTATAGTTCAGAACACTGAGTCACTATGGGCATAACATCTAGTCAGTTCAGATGTCTTTAAAATAATTTGGTTTCATTCTTATTCTCTAAATAGAATGGTGAATCAATCTAGGACTTATAAAAAAGCTGATAACAGCAACTAATAAATCCACAATGTAAAGTTTTAATTTGTCGTATAACATTGCTGAATGTTTGATGATTACTGTAGTCTCAGATGGAACAAGCAACTTTATTGTGTTCCATTCGGATAAACTAGTCAAAATACCAATCAAGTTGAGTGTTTGTAATCAGTCGTGACAGTTGATGAATATAAAATTGGATAGTTTTTGCGACTCCTTAAAATTAAGTATACAATGTCTACTCTAGTTATTCATTAAAATGTAAACTAAAGAAATAATCATATCGAAGTTCATAACATATATTGTTTAGATCTGAATAAACAAAGTTGACATCTTTAATTTTCCGTCATCATACCGATGAGGACAATTCAGCAACAGTTCGAGATTCTGAGTTGTAAAAAAAGACAGAAAGTCACTTACCACTTTATCCATTATCAGGTAGGGAAAAAACCTTATCTCTACAGCCGTGTTTCATTCAGATAGTAGAGTGGGTGCGTTCATTGAGTTGATAACTGTGCATGTAGTATGTATCCGATTGCCCGCTTCATTCAAATCACAGATGAAAGTTAAGCTGACACTCCGTCTATCAAACTGAAAAATACCGTGGGAGATATGGCTATTTTTCTTTAAATGGATTTGTGTACTGACTTTCTAGCAAAACATCTGTGACGGATACGGGGAAAAAGCGAATGTTAAGACTAATGTTGATGACAAGGAGCTGGAATCAGTGACCCATAAAATGAAGGATGAGTATGTAGATAAACAAAACAATAGAGGTTTGTTAAGAAAAACTACGTCAACATTTCAAAGACATAAATTAGTTGTGAATGAACAGAGATACTAAGCTTGTAAAAAACAGGAGCGACTCAATCTACTGTCACTTACGAGGAACAGAAGACAATGAATCGGGTTTGGAAACTTCATGATCAGAACCTTCCGACCACAAGTAAACAGGATTACCAGATTTCTGCATAACACTATGCATTAGAAATGAAAATAATATGCAATATGTTTCATTTAGAATGGTAAAATTAATAGGTGGCATATACGATACACTAAACACTTTATCAAAACTTATTTTTATTTGAATCAGAAACTGGTACCTATTAGGATTATTCTGTGTTACCAGTGGTCGATTATTGAAAACAGCTACTGAGAACTCAATATTATACTTAAACATATAATCTTGAATAAAGTCAGTATTATTATAACAACGAAATTACTGAATCGATGTGAGATATCATGGATAATCACCATTATGAATTACTTCTCGTTATGCTCTGTCAACTATGCATTAGTTAACACTAGCAAGTTAGTGTATATACCAAGACAATTGGCAGCCCATATCATATTAATCAATCTATTTTTGCAAACCAAACATTAATTAGAACATCAAGAAAACGATGCTCATGATTCACACTATACTGTATTATTCTAACTTTAATCCTCATGTGATTAGATAAAATACAAGACCATGGATGCACCATGAAGGATAATTCACAATACGCACAAAAATAAGGACATTTACAGTACAAATCTTAAGAAAATGTTTATTATTAATAAATAGTAAGTTGTGAATGGTAGAAGAGATATAGTAACAAGAAATGAGTCAAATGGAAACTTTCAATTACTGCACTACTGAAACCTATCAAGAATCAGTTATTAAAGTGAATACATATAAAAAGTATATAAACTGATTTACAGAAGAATAGCTTCCGAAGTTATCCATTTACGTTTATTCACCCATTTATAAGTTACCAGTTAACAAACACGAAGTGAAAAAGAAGTAGACTTTGGTGTTATGCAGAAAAGTGAGGATGTCTCCTTACTCCTGTGCTCAAAGAGCCATCAAGGTGTGTGCTACTCGTACGGATGCATATAAGGAGTACGTTAGTAGGATTTTTACTGACTGAAGAGGAACATGAGGAAAAACAGAAAAAAAACAGAAGTAGTTCGAGTAGAAACAGGAATGGAAGAACGACTGAGTTTCTAAGAGGCAGTTCAAGGAAGATGGGCAAATGGTTTATTCAATGTATTGTTTGTATATTTTACAAATGCAATTTGATTTTGCTAGAAACAATAAATTTGTTTCCTCAAATCAAGTCTTTCTTCACTACACTGACACAGAGAAATGGAATTTTGATCGAGATCATGAGCTGATTGATGTTAGACCACCATTGAAAACCTGGAAACACTGGACAGCTGTTTCATCCCATTGTGGTACTCCTCAGCAGTGCGCATCCACAATCCCGCTTGCGGGATTCAAATACAAATCCTTCGGTCTTGCGCGCGAACGCTTTACCTCTAGACCACTTAGGCCGGTATCCAACGGTGTTTATGTCTAATCTTAATCAATCCACGAAATTACGCGACCATTTTTCAATGTACTGAGGTAGACACCTGCCTACCGGACACGGATTAGCTCCACTGGTCACGGCTTCTCACTAGAACTCCGAGAATTCCTTCATGAAGCTAGTCACTAGTGAGCTTTTAGGTTTTCAATGGTGTAACATCAATCGGTTCATGATCTCAATCAAAAACCTAGTAATCTCCACAACCCCATACTGAGAAATGGAATTGTTGAAGATAATTTTATTCTAAATAATTGGTTTTTACAATTTATCCTTATGACAGAATTCAGGCTAAATGCACAATTGTGTGCTGATACAAATTATCACGTCACTCGGTCTAAAAAAGTGAAGTCTTATGAATACTATGTGAAGTAATCTACCTTAAGGACAGGACAGGACGAGAACTTCATGAATACTGCTTTGAGTGTTATAATAACAATAAGAGGTACGCTTCGCTAGTCAAGATAATGTTCTACTGATAGCGTAAGGGGTGTGATGCGGTTGAGTGATAACTGTGTAAGAAATAGACTATACTAACTTAGTTCTTCATTGAGTGTATAAAGTGAACGATGATCTAAAAAAGGTGAAAAATCCTAGTTTTCTCACGACAGCCATCCTCTATTTTTACCCCGACAAAAGACGCTAATACCTTATTATTTTGTGTTTTTTTCAACCTATATTTTGGGACGTTGTAAATGTATTATACACATGATGTTTATTTAAATCAATCTGAATTAGTTCCAACTCACTAGTCTTTCTTGCACGATCAGTTTTTAGAATAGCCGGAACTAGGAAAGACACGTTTTAGAATTAAAGATTTGCTGTTATCTTTCGACGTGACTAAAGAATATAAACAGAATTCGCAGTATCTAGTAATACCAAGGAACTACATTCTGAATATATATTGAATATGTATTATTCCCAAACCATTATAGTGGAGGAGGAGGAGGAGGAGGTAAGAGATGAGTCACATTTTTGAAGACACAATAAACAACCTTGAAATAATAAATCCCAGTGAGGATAACCGGTACATTCAGCTGATTTTTAAGCTCAAGATTTTGCTGCTGGACCCCATCAAAAATATCCCCTAGAAAAGCTTTAATTGTTGGAAGTTTGAAAAAGATGTGTAACTAAAAATTCATTTGGATATGCATAAAAGATAGTGATTAGTTACTTATCCAGACAATAGTTTCAGAAAGAAAGGAATAAACCGTAAATGAAACGGGTAAACGTCAGTGCAGAACCTGATACAGAAGCGTACACATACATTTTCAAAGAGCATATAAGAGGGAATCGACAGAACATGAGTGGATCAGACAAAAATACACTGAGACTGAAAGCCTCTGCTTGGTAACTAAGTTACATTTTAATAAAATAGATCAGAACACAGGGGAGAATAAATCTCAAATGAAATTTTATTCTTGTAACTGACTGGATAATGGTAATTGGGGTGCTCTGGCAGCAATTAACTAAGATAGATAGTGAGCTATGCACATAAAGGATATAAAAGGACCCTTACCACTAAAATTTATTAGGAATAAAATAGTGACATTAAGTAACTGGCATCACTCAAAAAACAGCCAAACAACTTTCATCTTACTTTGATCCATTAAGGTGAGGTAGATCATGTTGATAATGCCTAGATGTGTCCCGCACAGAATGCATAACTGAAGATAAAATAGAAAGTGTATAAAAAATCTAAATGGTAGTCTTGACTACTATCGATAGCAAAATATTTAAATAATTTAGTGACCAGTAATAAGGAAACAAGCAATTTTTATCGATAGAAATGTATAAGGAATGTTTAATGCAGGATGCAAGATGATAGCAACCGATGGTTAGGGACCTTGAATGATATGGCTCAAAATCGTTTGCAATGGCGCAGGTGCATCCACTCTTTGTGTTCTCCCAAATTCTGATCTTCTGAACTATTCGTTTCCCTTTCGTTCTCTTTCCAAATTTATTTTACTGGATTAAACTCCTTGAATAACACCTTCAAGCCCTAATCCTTCCGAATACTATTTATACTTTTACTACTTCTACAACTACGGGATTTGAATCGACAAGTGCATTTCTGTGCTAATGTGGTATGGCAACTCGAACTGATGTACGTACGTACGAAGTTCCAAGTTGTTACTGACTGACTGACGAATGCAGTTGTTTGGTTTGAACAAACCTTAAATTAACTCCATACATGAATATGCTAAGGACAGATTGTTCACCACAATTATCTTTATTCTACTATTTATATTATATGTTAACAAGATGTACATTGATTTACCGGGAATAAGATTTGTTTCTGGTGAGAGGATTTTCATTATCTCTACTAAAGGGCAGTATTACTTGTAGAACTCGCCTGTACATATTCATGGTTAACAAATGATCCTTAGAAGACATAAGTTAACATAATAAAATTGAAAATTCAAGTCATTATTGTAGAAGTTTGGTGTATAATAGAGTACAAATTTAAACTGTACGGATTAAAAACAGACTTTTTCAGGGGGCGGTTAATTCATAAATACAACCTAAATTCTATGACGGAAACAAAAGATGGGAAACAAAATGCTGGCATGACAGAGATGAAGAACAGAAATATTACAAAATCAAACCATTTTGTCCTGCAATATACATATTTAAATGACCAATATTTAATCACTCATAGTCGCACTAATTCGTAATAATACCTGTCCATCACTGGACAACGTATTTGAACTTCGGACCGAGTATATGAATGAATTTTTGCGTAATCATGGATACATGTTACTAATAAGTAGAAACAAGGCTGAAAATGGTGTGGAAAGCTTTTTTATTGACAATTTATTGACAGATAATCCGCTATAAATATAATGCGCTGTGGACTACTAAGAAACACATTACTTAAAATGTGTTCTCATAATTCACTGAAGTCATAGAAACACGATGTTACAGAGCTTTACAAATCGATTGATCATTGAGTAGGGACCAATGTCATGTATGTCAAACCCTTCTTAGAGCTAGTCGAATTCTATCGATCGCACCGTGTTTACTAATCCCCAAATGCCCTGGTGTGATCGAGGTTGTGGAGAGTCCACTCTCCCTGTCCAAATGTTCTCACATGGCCACGCGTATACAGCCAGTCAGGGAAGTCCTACTCACTGCTTTCTCATAGCGGGGGCGTTGTTTAAAAGATGGAGAAGACGAAAAGCGAATGTTTGGTGCTTTACCTGGGTTAGTAGATACGGGGAACCATCTGAAGGAGTCGGAGAAACCTGACGGAACAAATGACGTATGAGCGTATTGCTGGTCACCGGATACGATGGGGACTGTATCTCCTTGTGAATAAGACCTCTAGGTCAAGAGCACGGCGCCCGGACAGTATTCTAGCCCTCACAAAAACCAAGTGATTTGTGTGGCGCATATGTAAATTTTGCCCTCTTGTACCAATGTTTATGCGTTTAAATAAGTAAATAACTATTCAAAGTGACACAACAACGTTTGCATTATGTTGAGAGGTAAGATAGTGCTTGGTGGCAGTCGACAGTAAACCCTGCATGACTTGGGTTTCGTTCTATTTGGTACTCGTCAGCATAGTGCACCTGCAATCTTGAGGAAATTGATGCTCTCTGGAAGTTTCGATCCCATGTCACTCAGCTTCATAGTCAGACGTTACCACTGAGCTATTCAGGCCACAAGGATCTCCTGTAGTGCTGAGATTTATTTACAGTTGATTGATCATTAAGTAATGAAAAATGTAGTTACTCGATACAGTATCGAATTCACCAGAGAACAACAATTCCCTTTAGGTTACAAGTACACTGTGCTGATGAGTGTTAAATGGGAAAAACCTAAGTCAATCTGGGTGTCCTGTCGACTACGTCCAAGAACGACTTTAAGTATTACAGAGTATAGTCCTTATTATTAAGTAACAACTAATTCATAAACCATATTCAATAAACTTTAGATAATGAAAATGGAATCTATAAAATACAGATATAAAACACAATAATATGTATTTACTTGAAGAACTATTGTTTATATTTACAGAATCACCAGAGTCCTGAATAAGTGTACTATTAACTGAGTAGAAACTAGACACAGTAGAATCACTATGCTCATGATGTTGAGGCCAATTATCATTTGTACTTTGATCATTTTGTATTTGAGAAGAATTACGTCTGACAATTGAAAATAATATAAAATTAATTTAAAGTAATAAAATCTATAATGAATTAAAATATAATAGCAACAGTAAGCAGAGTATAACAGCAACCAGAAAAATTTCATTGGTAGAAATTAAAATTAAAGTTGAGGAGATGAACAAATATTGTGAATTATTTCAATCACGTTGATCATAGGCAATATAGAACTTGGACAAATATGTCTACCAGTTTTAGTTACTCATAAGAGATTCACATGTTTGAATAATCATTGAAGAATGTAAGGGTGAGAGTGAAGACAGCATATTGTTACTTCATGGTTGACCATCAAAAAAGGAGACTTACTATGCATGGATAATTTGATTCAAGCATTAAGATGCATTCAGTTAACGCTTACTACAATAGCCAACATATTTTGCTTAGTGAAGTAAATATCTGCTTTCCTTACGGCTTTTCATTGAATGTATGTGCTTTTAAAACCCAATTAATTCATTCGTTTGCTGGTATTTTCTCACATTTCCATTTCTATTCGAATTCGCTTTGTGTGGTTGTGGTCTTGTGATCTGTGCTGTTCAATGATAAACTAGAGTCAACACTTCGTATTGTCGTCTAAAATTTATAACGGTTGTCAGGACGAGTGATACGCGGTGCATCAAGATATTCTACTACACAGTAAATCATGAATGTCCATTTTATAAGTGACGTAATTTGGTAGCATGCTTTATGAAAAGTAAACCGGCTTCAGTGAACAATGAATCGAACAAGATATCGTCAGGCATAGTACAATGATGTTATGATTTGCAGGGAACCGGTAAGAACACGCAAGATAAAAATACAAGGAGGTAGCACCACAAATTAAACTCATCTTAAAAGATTAGAGAAACAGATAGTGTAGTGTTATACAAGCCCACACAGCTTATTTTATCTTCCGAACAGGCCAATTTGTTAATTCTTCTCGAGTCACATTTTAACCTTGTTAGTTATTCGCTTATCAACCTTGATTGTATTTATGTAAGCGTATGTGTGTGAATTTCCTATCTTACTCATCACATGTCTGTAACTTATTTTTAACTGACTATAGATACCGATTCACGCTTGGTTAAATCGTGTTGGTTCACACGCCTTCTCCACCGCGAGCCATTTCGCTATATTTTCTCCGATCGGTTGTCTGTTCAGATCAACGATTGTATGAATATATACGTATTTAAACTCTATTCTCATTCACTCACTAACGCGATTTAAGTCGATAATAATATACGAGGATTGATGATATCATAATTCGATAATATTCAATCATACGATATAACTGGAGTCAGATTTAGGGTCACGAAAATAGATACTAGACTATTTACGTGAACTGAATGGTACGAACAATCTAAATTCGCATATTTATACATATCAAACTGTTTTATAAAAAATTGAAAACACTAACTCTACATTACTAAGTTGTTATTTCGACAATCACTCTTGATCATGTTTATTCAGTTAATATATCGGTGGTATTATTTTATTGTACTCTTAAATCACCCTTATTGATGTACACCTTTTTGAGTAATCCTTTATTAGAGTAAACATAAGGCTTTCTGATGATATATATATATGAAAAGGTAAAATATGAAACCAGAATTCATATTGCAAATATACGATCCTTTTTTCAGAAGAAAAATGGTAATTCACCTTAATCCAGCAACAGCATCTTTAGCATGTGCAGACAAGCGACCTGCGCCTAGCATAGATTGTAATAACGCAGATTTGAATTGTGGTGTTCTATGACTAGCACTTGAACTATTCCTTATCATTGTCAAATCTGAATTGCTTGTCGTTTGTGTTGTTGTTTCTGCGTCATTCACATTATTTAATGGTGTATTGTTATTATTATTCGCCTTTCCATTGATGGTAGTCGTAATAGTAGTACTGGAGACGAGATCTTCAAAAGTGTTATTTACATTATTTTTTAAATCGTTTTCAGTAATTGTGTGTGAAAAAAATGACTGGTTGACAGATTCGTCATTAAGTGAAGACTGTAATCAAATAACACAAAAAGTGTATAACTATTAGTTTTATTCCTTCAAATTTACTGAGGATATTCTCTATAAAAAAATATCAATGAAGATTTAAGTATTAGAATTCAGCTGAATTATTATTATTTATTATTATTAATGGCTTTATTCAATATAATATTTCTGGTATAACCTAGAATTCCCCGAACAAAGTATTTCAACAAATTTCGTTTTCTCATTTCTTGATGGATTCTGGTGATATATGTTGAGTGATCGTCAGTTAGATGTTAGCAGTTCAGGAATCGACACCTGAATAATGTTCATTTTCTCAATGCATGATGCCAGCCACGCGGTGTCTCTGATTGTACATTTTGTGACTTGTACAGAGAAAGGTCGTAAACTTTTCATAAAGGCTCCTGAATAGGTTATGCGATTAATAGACATAATGACGTGTTAAAACGAACAGAATACAGATAACTTTATAAAACATCTAGATGGAAGGTACAGGTAACCCAGATATTTAAGCAGACCTCTATTTAGCATTGTTAGTTTAAATACTAACTAATAAGTGGCTTCCAAATCAGTGATCTATTTACGTGAAAAAAGAAAAACACTACCAATCGTCTAAAATATTCATGTTGGTTGGCAAGCATCAGCGGAGAATAAATATCGCATTGTAAGTGTACAAGAATGGGTCGCAAAAACAGAAACGTTTAAATTTGATAACAATTAGCAACCAAACTGATGTTTTTGTAGAAGCGCAAAACTCTGTAGGTGCAGTATCGTTAAAACTCACGTTTCTCTAGCCAAGAAACTAAAATCGTGAGCCACCGTAACAGTCATATAAATCTATTTGAAATATAAACTTACCGAAGATTCATTCACCCTCCCACCGTCAACAGTAAAAATGACTCTGCCATTAGAAGTTTCATAAATCTCTGACGGATTGATCCCCACCTTAGATGCTTCAACACCTATAGTCGGCTCTTGGTTAACGATTTTATCAGGTGAAGCACAAGTAGTATCAGGTACTAAAGATGACTGTGTGATATCCGTTGATTGAAGATTGGTTGTAGATCCAGATTCACTAGTTGCCTCAGATGTTAACTTTACTGGTCTTTTGACACGAGACATAATACTGTCCAACTTTTTCTTGCGTAAAACTCTTTCTTCTTCACTACGTTGCAATTTTGCAAGGCGCTCTGCTTCTTCCGCTTGAATCTAAAATAATTATAGTACAAAAGAATGAGAATACTATTACACATTAAAGTAGCACCCATCGAAATCCCATTTCATGCTTTGACATTGAAAACTGATCCAAGAATTTTAGAAAGCCATAATTAAACAAGTACTTAAAAGATTATTTATGTCATATTAAAGTACATTCTTAGTGTACAAAATAAAAAGCGATATGGTAAAAACCAATAGAATTAAAAGCTATTTTACTATGTTACAAAAACCAATATTTCGCTATATTACATTAAGTTTACACTGGATAAAGTTAAATAATTACATCTTTAAAATACAATACAGGTTATTTGTAAATCGATCAAGATATTTACACGAGAACCGGAAGCTCTTACCTGTATAAATGTATACAACCTGATTTTTAGTTTACTTCACTCATTAGAGATTAAATGCCACACTAAAAATTCTGGAACTTGTGCTTAATAATTAAATGCAAGCTGGGACTACTTAACTCTGTGATTCAAGATGAAAATCTTGATTGAAATTAATGTTAAGAGTAAATAGATAATAGTTTTGATATTCATAGAACATGAAATACTCTTATTTATCTTCATAGACAAAAGATAGAATAAAAAGAAATAATAATTACCCTAGCAGCTTCTTCCGCTTCTTTTGCACGTTGAGCTTCTTCAGCCTCATGAAGAGCTTGCTCCTCTCTTAAACGAGCTTCTTCAGCCAAACGAGCGTCCTGTTCTTCTTTTAAACGAGCTTCTTCAGCTTCAGAAGCTAAACGAGCTTGCTCTTGTTGGATTCGTCGATTACGATTCTCCTCTTCCAATCGTCTAAAAATATATATAATTTCTAAATCACATTAAACAAATAAATTAAGAAATAATTGTCAAAAAATGCTTAAAGGTGAATCGTGCTGTATGAACGAGTTGGCTTTTTGTTCAGTGGGTAATTAATGTATAGATATAAAACCATTTATTAGGTAAAAACTCTCAGTAGCATACATGTATATTGTTTAAACCAATTTTAGTGAATGTAGTCTTTCTCGACAATTACCATTTAAGTCTATTCTATTGTATTGTATAGGATGTAAGAGGAACTGAGGTCTCATGAATTTTGAATACTATATGCTCAACTAGTGGATTACTAGTTCAAACACGAGTAATCTAAAATCATAAAAAGATATAGGGATTACTGTCGATAAATGGTTAATTGATGTTACATAATTTTGTATACGAAAATGTTTGAATTTCCAGTTGAATTATTTATTTTAATAAATTCCTAAATTAACATAAAAACTAGGTATAAGAACACACACACTCACTCGTCTCCTTGTGTCCTTGCTTTCTCCACGCTTGTGGATTTTTACTAAACATTAACAATAAACTATCTCTACAACTGGCGTTCGGGCTTATGAATAATCTCGAGTAAATTCATAATACTACTAGGAAATTTAGCCTGTGTAAATACTCAGTTGACGGGATACTATTTATTGGAATCAGATATCAAAGAAATTGGCCTCAACAAAGTTGGTGACCCGCAATTAGAGTACGTGTTTTTCTACGAAGTCTGCTGTATATTCTCCAATCATTACATAAAGAATTTCGTATTGGAATTACTATAACAATTAATAGCAAATTATTGACAATCATAATGAATCCACCCATAACATTGTTCCTTTGGAACAATTGCTGAATGTTCGCATATTTAAGCCCAAAGTGAGTTTTTTTCGGCGAGTCTCTCATATACATTTCTTGTTGCTAATTCCTCATTTTGTATATTCCAATCCACAGCTTATTATTATTGCTATTGTTCAAGCACAACCCGATTTAGCATTTCTTAGTACCATAGAACGTACGGTAAACAAGCTAAAAGTATATATATCAAATGTGCTAACCTTTTTTCTTCTTCCATTCGCTCTTTTGCTAAGCGACGTTGCTCAAAAAGTTTTGCGCGATAAATTGCTGCTTCGTTTTCAGATAAAATGGCACCTTCACCTGAACCATGTGTCTCAGCCTTAATTGGACCTATTTGTGCAATAATGGACGAAGTTTCATTCTTTATAGTATTAACTTGAGATGAAGGAGATGGAGTAGAGTCGCTGCAAGGCACTTTTGTAATAGAGATATCTTCAGCGACTTGAGCAACACTTTCTGACTCAGATGAAGACTGAGGTAAAGGAGGAAGACTGGAAATGGCTGTTTCTGGCTCCTTCAAAATGAATGGAATATCAACCATGTAATCATAGAAAAACATTTAACGAAAAAATAAAAGGTATAGCCGATTTTCTTAAGATATTTAGACAGATTTAATTAAATAAAGTATTTAGCATACGCTTCACGAATGAGATGAATACTTTGAGTTAAATTGTAGATAACTGAGACAATTTGATATTAAAACAATAAATAACTTGAGAAAGTGAGTAGTAATCCACGTTCAATAAAGCTATCGACAAACGCTATTACAACATCGTAATATTACTGAACAAATAAAACACTTTGCGGGTTCACACTGAAAATGAAAACCTCAGCATTCATGTAACGTTTTAGGTTTGGCTGAATGCCTCTCTACAAAAGTGTATAATCATGGATGGATGGATTTTTGACGATATCAAAACGACATAACATAAGCATTCAGAAGGAAAATATTAGTACATAATATTGGAATTAATAGCTTATGACGACAGTTTACTGCTTCCAAATAAGAGTGGTGGTCTATGTAAGTGGTTTAGAGTATATTTTTGTACATCTTTCAGGAAGCATTAAGTCTCCGACGTTTGACTAACGGTTAGCACTTGACTAATCTCCAAGCATAAGGGATTATAATATTGACGAAAGGATACAGGCGGACAGTAATAGTATTTACAACAAAATAAAGTAAGACTCAACTTCAGAAATGAAAATAAATGCGGGAGTGTACTACCAGTCATACTTCCTTCAGACAATGTGTACTAAAAGTGTGCAAGTCCCGTCCGTCCTGTGTACGAAATATAATAATACTCTAACACAGAGAATAGTAACAAGAACTACGTAGCGATTCATGTTACAAATGATCATACAACAGCTATATATAGAAGAGCAACACAGCTTGATATATTAAGTGTAAAAACAAATTTTAAAAGTGTTCAAGCAAATCAAATACTAACCTGAATTCTGGTTGGATAAGAGGGCGGTGAGAGGGGTTTTGAGGGGAGCACTGGTTTCTTCTGATGGCGCAGAAGTAGCGCATCACCAGAAACGGATTTAGACATCAGAGGTGGCATGACAGAGTTACCATTACGTTTGGATTCTCGAATAGATTCTGCAAAGGTAGTTAAAAATAGACAGGGAAACGATGTAAATCATTTGTAAAAATATTTGTTTGTTTAGTTATTAGTAGTGTGGTGTGTGTTAAAGACGTCAACAAATATAAATAGTATGTATCATCAATCGAAAGTGAAATGTCTGGCGGTAGAAGGTTAAGAAAATCAAAGAAAGGAGAACAAGAACATACAGTGATTGGTGTGGAAATAGAGGAACAGCAAAGTATGAGACAACTGATTGATATTTTGCAAATGAAGAATTTACTGTATGGTTCTCAGATTTTACTATGAGATTCTGTAATTTTGTGTTCAAATACATTTGGTTGTACTCACTGATGTTCTCGTTTACTACAGCAGCAGCTTGCCTATCTATAAGTAATCCTATAATACGTCGTCAGTCAGTTGGTTAGTCATTAACGTCGAGCCTAGCATAGATGTGCGTTGACCACGTCTCCATACCGCACTAGTACGAGATGAAATTGACATAATTAATAGCAAAGTAAATGGGAATAAATACAGGTTGTCTTAATTTGCCACATCCATGTGTATTAACCGAATCAACTGCTCCTGTGGAGTCATTTATATAGGGCGTACAATTCGGCAAGTCAGTGAGAACGATTTTCAGCCACGTCAACCAACGTCTTCGAAAATGATCGCTCCTATCGTGTAAACCTCAATCAGGTAGTCTGCGTCTACCAGCATGGATCAGACAAACAATCAATGATTTCATGGACTTATATTTACGTGTTCCTTGTAGTGACTGTTAGTTAATAACATAGCCAGGGAGGTAATAAAAATACCACTTCGAATAAGCGTCGGTAACTTAAATGTAGTCAGTATTGGTATTTACATAGAAAATAGTTTCAACATACATGAGAGATAATCAGAAACCTCAGCTAGCTCAGTTTAAATTTAACAAGTTATTATTAAAATGAGGGAAAGCGATGAAAAATAACTATAAGTACTTACAAAGTCTTAGATAGACGACCACTGAATACCTGAAAGCACTGGACGGCAGTCTCGTTCCAGTATGAGACTTCTCAGAAGTGTGGATTTAGGTTAGTAGTTCGCAGGCGAGACCGAAAGTCTTGGGTTTATTACTCAGCTGCAAGGTCATGGATGCTCACTTCCAAGTTTCACACTGGAACGAACCAGCTGTTTAGTGCTCCCAGGTTTCCAATAAGTTGCCTAACTAAGGTCAATTCATGATTCCCTATACTAAAACTAAATACTTGTTAGGTTGGTGGTGATGTTTATGTATTCTACGTACACCAGCCAGTAAATTGAAAAGGAAAGGATACATACCATACAAGCGAATACGACCAAGTTTGTATACAGGTGCATTCACACACACACATGTCTCTCTTCTAAGGGAATTTTTTTAAAAATTGAGCTTTGTTTTGTATATATAGTCTCTTGTCCATAGAAAGTAATCATTATCCTTTTAATCTTTCTCGTCTTGTTGAGGACTGAGTTTAAATTATCTGAGAATGTTGATCATGTTTGATATTACACTGAATAGATCGATTTGTCGGAAAAATTGTAAATAATTCAAGTGCTGTTTCGTGAGTTTTTTTTCGTATCAACTATTTATTCTTTCACGTAGTTTTACGTATTTGCTATGTACTATGTACACATGTTCTCTGCAATCCAGAAGTATTTTAATGAAGATAAAAAGTCCACTAACTCATTTAAATCGATTATTATATGGTTATGTGATTAAGTAACGTGGTTCATTATAATGCTTCTATAAAAATATTTTATTTACGTAAAAAATCATGTGTAAAAATTGCATTCACATGGTAGAAAGTAACGAGCGAAAAAATATATGAGATTTTATAACTTACTAATCATGTTTTATTTACTGAACTTCATACAATACATGAGAAGCATGATACAATGGAATCATAGTTTAACTTATCATGACAACTACTGATCTGAAAAAGTTGGTGAACTGTAAATCTCTTATCAAGAAAGCCAAATTAGTGATGCGTAGTGTGAAATTAAGTGAATAGACAAACATTTTGAAAAGTAAATAAATCGACATTTTGTAATTCCGTAATCAATTGTTACTCTGAGAAAAAAACCTAAACTGTGACACTGACACTCATAGCTTTTTATATACCATGAGAACTAAAAAGACAGTGCGATAACGTTGAAATAGAAAAGCATTGCTTCGAGGTTACTTTAAGTTCGGAATCGGAATAAAGTTGACAAAGTCGCATCGGTTTGGGTTACGTATTAAACTCACGAAGCAATATGAACATTTTACACTTTTCTAGACAACATATAGTGCCAAAGTATTCGTATTTTAGTATGTTACATTGAGTTCCAACTACAAACTTCCAGTGGATTTAAAACAACAATCAAAATGGATGTAGTCTAAATAAAAAGCTGTCTTAGAATAAAAAAAACATATTCGTAAGCCTCAGGTTCATACAACAAGCAAACTCACCGGGTCTTTTTGCCACATGCACAGTACTAGCAGACGAATGAACAGGTCTTGCTTTATTTGTCGTAACGTTTCCAGAAGTAGTGACAGAACGAGACATTGTTAAACGTTCGAAAACAGAAATAGTTGGTTGTCTAGATCGTCTCTCAATAGAGTTGGAACGTGTAGAACTAGCGGAATCTGAAGGTGGGACCATATTTTCCAACTTAGCTATAACAGATGAGATTAGGTATTGATATTCATAGAATTTCCTTGATTTAGAAAAATCACAAGTAGTAAAATCACAGTTGATTATCTTAAATAATCGGCTTATTCTTTGAAGGAAAAGATGAAGCAATATGCTAAATAAGATTTCGATTAATGAATTAATACAAAATTTAAGCAACAATTACACGAGAACATCAAAATCAGCTATTTTCTCCTAAGTGACTAAGTTAAATGTTATTTAGCACTAAAATATTCATCAATTAACTGAATACTGTACTCTGAAGAATGTCAGCTATCGTGTCACTACAGTATTCGTAAATTATATTAAACTGAGTGAAAACTAAATGGCATAAACTCGAATTGAAAAGTAAATTGTGTTCAAACTAAGTCCCTTTTATTTATCATAAAAATGTTCAGAAAAAAAAATCACAACACAAACCGTTTAGGATGTACGCTTAACTAAATGAAGCCGTTAAGAAGAATATAAAACATCAATAGAATATTGAAAAAAAACATCTAAGACGTTTGGTGTAAAATTCGCTATTGAATAAGTCAGATGTAACAAAAATGTGTCACCGACCTGAAAAATTTAAGTGAATTTTCAATTCATTATTTTGAATAACACTGTATGAGTTGTTACTTTACAACAACAACAACAACAACAACAACAACAACAACAACAACAACAACAACAACAACAACAACAACAACAACAACAACAATAATAATAATAATAATAATAATAATAATAATAATAACAATGATATCGAACTCTTCACATAAATGATCATTGAGAATAATTTAAAAATACAACTGAACACTTGCTCGAATTTGAAAAAGTTAAGGAAGTAGATCACTTTTCCATAAATCATTACAAAATATCATGATTACAGAATTTCATACCGTTAAGGTAAACTTTGTGATTTAATTACAATTCAGTAACAATTTCATGAATATGAAGATTACTGAAAACAGATTCTACTAGAAAATCTAGAGATAAACGAACTCCGGAGATAATCGTCACTCTGATCTATTTTTACGACAAGGAGGTTTTCATATTTTGAATTACGTACTGATTTTAGATAGACTACCACGGGAAACCTGGGAGCAATAAACACCCGTTTTGTCCTAGGATAGGACTCATCAACAGTGGGGATCAACAATTCCACCGCAGGGAATCAAACAAAAGACCGTAGGTCTCACACGCGAACGCCTAACCTCTAGACCACTGAGCCGTCACACAATGGTGTAATGTCTAACTTCAAATAATCCATGATAGTGCACGACAACTGTGGTGGATGACTATCTATCTATAGTTAATTAATGAATGAAAATGAGTTAGTGTAACAGATTCCACGAGAAATTACTCTGACAAATTTAAAGTAGAGCTAGTAAACAAGTCAAAAACGAGAATGAGAAAAACTGTAAAGGTTGTTTAATGTTCCGTGGGTACTAATTGTGACACATAAAGTTCGAAATAGAGAATAACCTAAGTAGTTAAAACTACAAAGAGTACTCATTTAATATGAACCATAAGAGATACTAAGATAGTAAATAGTTCGGATAACAGCTAACATTAGAATCTAGAATGAGAATGCTGTCCTATTTAAGACTCATTAGTTAAATGTACCAACCTTTTTTCCTGATATGCCCAAAGAGAATAAATTCCACTGACAACCATCTTCAAAATATCCACTTTTTAATCGAGGGAATATCTAGAGATGATGGTGAAGATCTGTGACTCAAGTGAGTGGTTTTGGAGGAGTTTCAATATCTGAGCTGGATGATTTAAGTATGAAGTTTTCATTGTCTTGCTGGGTATCATCAAATAGGGATGAGATTTGAGAACGCAACTACACTAGTGTTTGGAAATCTGTTAAGAGAGCTCGTAATCCGCAAAAAAAGTCGATTATAAACACTACGGAACTTAAAACATTTACAGATATTCAAAGCTATCAGTATGTTTTGAACAAAGACATGTTTGAGTATAAGCGTATTTTTTCCAAGAATGATGTCAGAGGTGAGTTTTTGGTCAACAATTATGAAGGAAAATGAGAAAAATGAGTATAGTGATAACACCGCACACATAAAAGCGATATTTTACCTGTATGTCCTTTCGTTTTCGATATATTTGCATGTGCAGCAATATTTTTTGGCACTTTGGGATGATGATTAAGACGCCCAATTTTATCACATTCGTTGGATGAATTAGATCGACTTGAAATTACTAAAATTAAAAGTGGGAGACCATTTAGGAGTTTAAAAAAACATGTATAATGACAAAAATCGGCATGCAATTTAAACACCTACGATGATCTAATCAATAGATTACTTTCACGATGAATGGACAAAGTCACTAGATTGATTTGATGAAATAAACTGAGGCGATGAAAACAACGAGTACACCGAATAAAACATATATGGAAATGCATTATACACTAATTACAATATACACAAATGTTGTTTCAACTCTGTAATCCTGATTCTAAATAAAATATGAGTTGGGTACTGTTAGACCCCGATTACGACGTGAGGTAATCATGTAAAAATGATCGAACATTGAGCTGATTTACTTGACAACTGACGAATAAGTTATTGATAAAGTTGAAGGACTATGAACTACGAAATTCCGTGTGAGTGATTCGTCGTTTTCAATAAGTGATCAGCCACACCAAATACTACAAAGAATACAAAACCACTGTCTCTGTTCACCGCTAAAGTATCAACATGGCTAACTCAATGCCATATATTTACAACAAATTAGTAAGCTACCAACTAAACTTATCAAAAGACGTGAATAGATCTAAACCAAAAAGATAAAAATAAATCACTTAGGAAGCAAATAACAACAACAAGAAGATACAAACAGATTTCTTTTTCATGAATAAACAGGAAGACAGATTACTACATTACTGATTTATATAACACCTTCAACTAATCACAGGATATGATATGACACAGACACCGAAAATAATTATGAAAAGCAATGTATTAAAGTTTAATTAATGAGTTTTAAGCGAATTCAATGAAAGCTAGAAAAATAACCGCATTTACTTGCACTCATATACATGTGAACACATCAGAAAGCAAACAAAATTGATAAAATGACTTTACTAACGAGATGCTAGAAGAAATATGCACAAACTTAATGGTATACATGTGAAGCTAAGGTACATTTAACTTAAACTTATTGTCTTTCGATTCAATGGTTGCTACAGATTTATGATAGTTCATTTATAACATATCTATAACTTGAAGTCTACTCATCACACTGGCAATCCTATTTTATGATGGAGCAGCAATTAGTTTACTTTATGGGCATTACAATAACTAAACTGTCAACTTGCAAACAACACTAAAACATTGAAAGTAAACTATTATCCAGGTTCATTATTATTAAACACAACAGTCTCAGTATAAAGGACTTAACGTATGCATAAAAATAACTGGGTGATCAATACGACACATAAATTTAGGAAGCCAACAACCATGATTAGTCTTTAAAACTTACACCGAATAACTTTTAATTCGGACATTTTTTAAATAAAGGATAATAAATCTATAATAAGACGAGAGTATCCAAATAGCATGATAGCTTTTGCAACAAATAATATTGAAATACTACAAGATCCTGGTTAGTTTTGTAAACACACGGATGCATGCTTAAAAAACTCCAGAACAGAAAGTTAGGATGCGAATTAAGATGAATCGTGAGTGCACTGAACAAGCGACAAAAAGTTAATCACCAGTTTACTGAGAATGCTGAGTATTATATGGTGACAAGATGATAAATTACCTTTCCTACCAAAATAATAAAATTACATTTTAGACTACATTAGTGTAAATATCTATGTTTAAAGAGTAGCATGCAAGTATAATTAGCTTGAGAAAACCCGAATAAAAGTATGAGAAGCTTCACCGCATGAATGAATGAAAGCTGAACATATATAAAAGCATATATGAGAGATATAAGAATCGGCATGCATGAAATATGATACTTCGTTTCAGAGAAAACAACGTTTTCGTATGCGGGGATAGCAGGCACGATAGGGATGCAGACAAACCTTCACTGGTTTGATTACTCTCGACATTGTGCCCATCAGGAACTGTGGTAGTGTTTGGGGATTTCAAGTCTTTAGTGCTGATAGGTTGACCAGTTTTGAAAACAGTGTCTCTGTTAGTAAGAGAATTTTGTTGACGTCGAGCATGAGTAACCCGAGTGAATGAAGACTTAGTATGACGCAAAACAGAGGCATGAGCTGAAACAGCTCGCCTAGACTGTGTTACACCTCGATTACAGGGCCTCGATTTATACACAGAGATTTGAGGCCGAGGTCCATGTGATGGATCTATAAAGCACGAATAATAAGGTGCTGCAGCTGCTGTAAAGAAGCACCCACTATGTCGACCGGTAAGGTAGCTAGCTAATCGCGCTTCAAAAGCCTGTTTCAAACGTAAAGCTGCTGCACTTGGTTGCGTACATATAGAGCGCGGAGCGCTGCTTCCAAAGGCGACCACACACGAAGTTGTCATAAGAGTGTTTGGATTTCGCGAGGTCCCCAAAGAAGGAGAAGCACTTGCAGTACGTCCAGAATGATCATGTTCTGCAAACTGGCGGCGAAACGTATTGTTTCCTGAACGGTTAGCCGACCGTTCTCGAAGTCGTTCTATCCGTGCCTGAAAAAAGATTTTTAAAAAAATTAGCTTGTGGCAATAAGAAAAACTATGAGAGAATTCGCATAAACTTTAAAAGACATAGAAAATCCTTCGAAATTTATACGAAGGAATGGAGAAACTAAACATAAAACTCGTATGTCGGGTGAGAACACAAAAGATACTCTAAATCTATCTGAAATCCTTCTCAAACCGAAGCGAAGTAATAATATCTACTTAATAATTACGCTTTAATTAAATAACTTTTGCGTGACTTAAATAATGTGATTAAATTAAATCTATCTTTTGTCATAAACACAAAAATAGGTGGATGATATGACGGGATGAAAAGTCAAAATTAGATTGATTTACTCATTATGGTTTTTGTTCAACATTACTTTCGCTTTGAATTATTGTAATGATTACTCAATGTAGTATTTGTTTTGTTTCTCCGTAAAACATTTTATTCTGTATAACATACGATACTCTTGCATTAAGTTAACGTGAACTATACTCAGCATACGATTTGTTATAACTAAGTTACTTTGATCGATAAAATATAATCGGAAGTAGCTTACTTTAGAAGCCCCGACCGTAGCTGCTACCTTGACGTGGTGGTCGAGCATGCCTACCGTGATGACCCAACCGAGCTATATTGGTTGGAACATATGTTCCTGTAGGTTCTACCATGCCAAGCAGGTCTATTCGAGAACGGTAAAACTAAAACCAGCAACTCAAGGTCTGAGGGCGAAGTCGTACTGCTGACTGTACAGAGGTGTGAAAGCAGTAAGGTGTTTCCCTCCGACAACCAGCATCTGCAGCGATGCTGCCTTCTCACAAGGAAGGAAGGGGTTGGAAAGGTTGACCCTAAAAATGTCACGCCTCACTTCACGTCACGGATTTCCGTCTCCGGCGGTAAAGTCTTTTGAAGAACGGAGTTAGCACGTTAAAAACTCCCCACAAATAGGCCGTGCGAGATCGGCCTCAAGCAGTTATCCTTTGGGCTCTGCGGTCACGCTCTCAGGTCGTTAAGATCAACACTAATCCGACTTCCTTTTCAGGTTCCTCACGAAATACCCTTCCACAGTGTGGGCAGCCGGGAAGTGACATCAACCCTCATACCCGTAACAGCACACGAGACCGAGTTGTTCACATTCGAATTCTTCCTACACCTCCTAATAACTCTCCTATCACCACGACTAACCCTTCTCATGTTCCTTTTATCACCTCGCACCGCTAGTGCAAACGATTCTTGGTCTCCTCAAACCACGCTATAAACTACATGTAGGAGCTTTAAACGTCCTAACACTGTGACAAATAGGACAACAGTCTTCCTTAGTTAGGACTAAAATCTCGCGCCTTCGATGTGTGCTGCGTCTCAGAAACGCGCACACAGGATCCGAGAAGTGTCATTCATTTGACCTCATCATACAAAAACGAAGAACCACCTCTATTCACGCTTCGTGCATCTGGAAGACTTGAAGCTTCTTCTCGTGGCCTCGCTGGTGTAGGTAAAACTTCGTTAGACTGGAGAATACTCTAGAAATCTCATGTAAAAACTATAAATATACGGTCATTTTTCCTATTGTGCTTCTTACTTTCATCTAACCTTGTTATTTGGAATATAATCTCTTTCCTGTTCAACCGTGTTCTGATTTGGGGACTTGTCGAGTGAATTGGTGTCCGAGAATACTAAGCAATAGGAATTGCTGAGTTATAACCGTGAGAGAATTATAACACTGAGCAAAGCTCGTGAAGAGCAAACTAGAGAAAACCAGGCTGGTATTCGACCTGGACGTGGTTGTATAGACCAGATATTCACACTACGTCAGGTTCTAGAACATAGACACACATTCAGACGCTCCACAATGGTAGTATTTCTCAACCTTAAGGCGGCATTTGATTCTGTTGATCGTGAGGTTCTGTGGCAATGTTTGTCACTGAGAGGAGTACTACATAAGTACATTGACGTTATACAGGCTATCTACTTGAACACAACTGGTCGAGTGAGAGCTTATGGCGAACTGTCATTAGAATCGATTATCTCATTTATTTATTATTTATTTTAACACATAGGTATTGGTACAAGGAGGCACCAAATACATATGCGCCACACGAATCTCAATTGATTTGTGTGAGGGCTGTGACACTGCCCGGGTGCCCAGACCGAAGCAGGTGGTTTTCTTAGGGGGCCACACCCCGAGCCTTTGACCTGAACGTCTGATCCACAAGGCAGTGGAGCATCGTGAGGAGATGCAGTCCCATGGTAGCCGGTGACCAACGATTGGTTCATACGCCATTTGTTCCTTCAGGATACTGGAGCCCATGTGCACCATTGGTTTGGGGTCCGGTTAAAGCGCCGGACATTCGCTTTTCGTCCTCTCATTTTCGTAAACAACACCCCCGCCACGTGAAGGCAGTGAGTAGGACTTCCCTGGCAGGGGCTATGTACGCGTGGCCATATGAGAGCATTTCGAGAGGGAGAGCGGACTCTCCCCACTCTCGGCCGTACCAGGGCATTCGGGGGCCGATTACCTCAAGAGGTGTTCGCCAACTTGCGTCATTTATGCCGTAGGCGAAATATCCGTCTACCAACTAAAAAACGGGTTTACTGAGCAGCAGTTCGTTCCGTCCTACTTTATGGCAGTGAAACATGGCCAGTAAGAGTAGAGGATATTCGTAGGTTATTAGTATTTGATCATAGGTGTCTTCGAAACATTGCTCGTATATCCTGGGACCACCGAGTAAGTAATGCAGTTGTTAGGAAACGGGTACTAGGTAAGGATAGCAAGTCATTTGATGAAGTAGTGAAACTTCATCAGTTGAGATGGCTGAGACATGTGTTACGCATGACCAACCACCAACTGCACCGGCAAGAGATGTTTTAAGGTGTAGATGTATAGGTTGGAAGAAAGCTAGGGCGGCCAGACCAAAACATGGCACAAATCCATGAAGTCACTGATAGGTGGACTGAGACATGTTGGTAGGTGTAGACTACCTGGTTGGGATCCACGAGACCATAGCAACCGATGGTTAGAGACCTTGAATGATATGGCTCAAAATCGTTTGCAATGGCGCAGGTGCATCCACTCTTTGTGTTCTCCCAAATTCTGATCTTCTGAACTATTCGTTTCCCTTCCGTTCTCTTTCCAAATTTATTTTACTGGATTAAACTCCTTGAATAACACCTTCAAGCCCTAATCCTTCCGAATACTATTTATACTTTTACTACTTCTACAACTACGGGATTTGAATCGACAAGTGCATTTCTGTGCTAATGTGGTATGGCAACTCGAACTGATGTACGTACGTACGAAGTTCCAAGTTGTTACTGACTGACTGACATTAAAAGCTTATTCAAAGCGTTAATTCCAATCGAAATCTCGACACGCAGTTTCCACAGCATTTTTAAACCATGAATGAATGTTATTGTAAAATCAAAAATAGTCTAGTGACAGGACTAACTGAATAATCTAACACTAATGTAAGTAACACAGAAAACGAAAAATATCAAGAAAGCCCTTTTGCACATACTTTCGTTCGCGCACTTCAATAGTATCGCTAGACCTCAAACACTAGGTCGAACACATTACCCTGTGTTTAGTTAAATTAGATCATGCGGAAAAACAAACTTAAATGTCACCTTCATTACAACAAGGATACGATTTTAAGAAACAATATGTGAAAAATTAACATACAAATTTACACTAGAGGAAAACTAAATACTAAGACGGACGGAATATCTATCGATAGATGAAATGCAATGAGATGATGTGGTTGTGTAATGGCTGCTGATGGAACAGGATCATTGACTCGAAATCCTGAGTGATTTGATATCAAAAACGATCACTAGCCAGGTGATTTCTGGTAAAATGACATACTTATATACACACTATTAGTAATAAAATAAGCATGACCAGACATCATTGGGAAGTGCAAAAAGTTAATTTTTTAGATTAGTCGCTTTCTGACTACAATCTAACTCTTATGTCTAATTCTTACATACTATATTGATTTCATAAGTGTTAACTACAACAGATATTTGGACATAAAGCCCACCACCCAAATACCTTATTAGATGATAAACTACTGAGACAAATTCTTAAGAAGTTAATAATTAGGAAAAGCCTACCTGATTAGATAATTCCAAGGCTGCACGTCGTTCTAGTGCACTAAGTCGGCGCATTTGTTCCTTTTGTCGCATTTCTTCAATTCTGCGCTTTCTTTCCTCTTGTTGGCGCATACGTGCCATTTCGGCTTGTTGTTGGGCTTCTACGTAGGCTGCGTAACGTTGCTGCTGTTTCAGTTGCTCAGCGGCTCTAACGCGCTTGAGTCGTTCTTCTATTGACAGTGAAGCACTTGAACTTTGATTTGAAGGGGCGTGATAATGTTGGGAGCTATCAGCGCTATTTGGTCTAGTGAGCTCTGTTTTGGTAAAATGAAGCGGTAAAAAAGGTAATCATACTATACAGTACTAGCTATGCACAATGCAGTACTCAATATACACCTGTATCGGTTCTAAGGTGTTACACTTCAAATCTGCAACAGAAAACTGAGAATAACGGAGCTAAGCTGTGGCACTTTACAGGAGCACGCAAACGGATATGAGACAGTATGTTTGAAATCGAAGGATAAATTAAGTTGAAGTAATAAAACTGATAGTAAACCAGTATGGAACTCAAGTGGATAAACTACGTCCCTTCTTCGGAACTATTTTCAATATTGGTGTCCGTAACTTAATGGTGTCCATTCTAGTCTTGCTCCAAAGCGGTCTTTGACAGGATTTCTAAAGCTTTAACTCCCTTCATGGGTAAACATTTGTCTTTGATTTGCGAGGCAATACGGTATTCTGGAACTGTGCTATTGAAAAATTCAGATGAAATCTTGAGAGCTCTTTACAATATCAATTCATGTAGAACAAGATCATACACTAGCTGTTCTGAACCATAGGCTGAACTAAATGCAAAAGCAAACCTTTTTTTAGGTAAATTATATATGGCAATTTCAGATAAGCTCTGAAGGAAGTGTGTCATAGAGACGAGTACCCGTTATCCCGGAAAAAGCTTTCCAACTTTGAGTAGACAGTAATACGACAAACTGCTGAAATCCCCGTCACTCTGCAGGTAAAGTTTGTGCATGAACGATGAATTCTGGGCCACTGAAATAGAATTCGCTTATATACGAGTGGTAGAGGTCCAATTTATTAGTATAAATCATCGTTACTGTACTAATCTGAGGTGCACAACTCGGCAGTGACAGTAGTACTGCCCTATGGCCCACAACTCTAATTAGAGGACGTTTGAAGCCTTTCTGTATACAAGTTTTATGATAATATGACTGTGAGAAAGATGGACTGTCAGTCTGACATGGTGGGGTGCGACGAACGATCGTAGTTCCGCACCGAAAACTGTCGAATTATGAATCTCCACAAAGTCGTAGAAACCCTATAAATACATTAGAAACGACCGAGTCGAAGTCGGTAGCAGTTCTGTCGTAGTTTGTTTTCCACGAACAGTGGAACGCATTTGAGAGCAGTAAAATAAATATTAGTTGAGGATCCATACTTAAAACCTACCTTACGCTTTTAAATTTACTTTGATAGCAGATACGCAGAGACATGTCTACAATCCATTCTTTGAGATTAGATTAGCTGTGGCTCAGATAAGATGGCCAGCCATCTTCGGTCGTGTTCACAAACATCTGATTGATGGTCTCAAGTGTATGGTGAATCTAGACCGAAAACTAATGATCACTCCGACTAATAGGCTTCAGAGTATGTAAACACGTTAGTATTTAGCCCCATTTGAATATGAGTCGTGTCCAAACTTTGAGTGACAGAATCACTATTTGAACGAAGTACACACTTAGAATAAGAGATGATTTAATGGTTGTTATTATCAAGAAGCTGATTGAAGAAAAAACTAGGTCGCATAAAGGGAGGAACCCATTCACAATTCTACCTGAGGGTGGTTCTTGTCTTTGTACTGCTTTTAGTATACTGACCAGTGAGAATACAATATGAATCATAGAAATATTGCTAGGTAGGAACAAACCTGGATCTTGAGTTGCGCTTCCAGATCCCGTACTATGAGACCCATTAGGCACTTGCTCATCAAATGATTGGCTATATATCCCATTAAGCTCCATGGCTCCCTATAGAAATATTTTGAAAAACAATGAGCATTCTTATATACCTATAGCGAGATCGCAACAGGAAATTGTAGTATATTCAGGAACACTCACAAACTACTTGTACCCATTCATTCGCGAAACTATTTTTCAAGCACCGCCAATAAGCTTAGGAATAAATATGGGAACATTCACTAGGATTAAGCAAAAACATTTTTAGTTCCTCTCGAAATTAAATTATTTTCGTTTCTGCAAAAAAAGTTTTAGATCAGTCAAGGTTTTATGTTAAGCACTAGATCGGTTTCAAGTTTGCGGAAGTGGTCCCTAAGGCTTGTAGCGGTAAATGATTAGCAAAAATTGATAATTTAGTGATTCTTTGACATTATTTCTGACTTAGTTTTACTAGACGCAAATAGCTGAAGGAGCTCGATAACACACCACACCAGATTACGAGTGGGTATGCTGTGCTACGTATCCCTTAATAAACAACCTAGACCCAACGATTCTAAAAATGTCAATAGCCTTCCAAATACATCTTCGAACTCATTGATCTTTAACTCCTGGTTAAACTGGGTTGGTGTAGTTTGATTACGAAGATATTACGTGTGAAGTTGTCAAAATTCGAATACTTGTTGTGTCTTTAGTAATGGGCCCTACGTGATCTGGCACGCCAAGCAATATACTGTGAGTTCCTTCCTTGCTGTAACGCAGCATATCATTTTTAAATTTTTAAAATTATTATTCTTGTATTTTTGGATGTCTTTTCTTCCACTTGTATATTATATCTCCTGCTACGTAGACGTTGACTTCCATGGGTAGGGTGTAACAAACTCACATGATCACTTGCAGTAGTGAAGGAACCACCGCTCGACTTTGTTTATTACGCCACTCCTAGTATGTTTACTAGTGATGTTTATGAACCTTACAACACTTCAAAGGTTATCTTTGAACTTTGGGAATTAACCGACCGACAAATGTTGAATGAACTCTTCTACAACGTTGAGTCCCTACACAGCTCAGCAACAAAAATAACGCTACGAATGAGAGAGGTCATTTGTCCACAAATCTTTGCCTAGAGCCTTTTCAGACAGCTCTTCTTATCCAAGATTCCCTAACAGGTGCAGGCGGTTCTTATCCCAATCTAAAATACCGACGTAAACGAACTGACTACATCTGCCAACCCGATTCGGGAGACTATCAGAACCCCCAGAACTGTGGTTTATGTTATATATATATATATATATAATGTTGGAGAATTTTAAATTGCAGACTTTTTTTACCGTATAGCGGTAAATAATTCCCCAAAATCAAATAGCTCTGTAAGTTTTCGACATTGGATGCTGACCACAGTTTCAGTGAACTCATCTAGCTGAAGGCGCTCGGTCAAGCATCCGCACCAGATCACGTGTGGGAACGCCGTGCTCAACATCTGCCTCAATCGCTAGCCAGATTAGTGCAAACGATCCTCGATATATTGATAGCTTATCAAATATATCTTCGATCCCCTCATTTCTGTCTTTTGATTTTACTTGGAGGGTGCGCTTCGTATTAGAAGGTGTTACTGGTTAAAGCGTTGTCAAACTCCGAATACCTGTGGCATCTTCATTGGTGAGCCCGACGTGATCTGGTACACCATATTCTAAACTGTGAGTCTGTTCCTTTTTGTGATTTTATATATCATTGTCTTATTTTAATTTCTTTTTTTACATTGTGATATTTTTTTTCCGTGTTTTTGGGTTCATATATATATTTGCCACTCGTTCACTTTTCGTACTTGGTATATTATTATGACTGAACAGACCCCTAAAGTATTTAAGTTAAAGACTGTGTCCCCAACCTCTTTCCAATTTATGCCTTTCTGGCCAGACAACATCGAAGCCTGGTTTTGTTATGCAGAAGCCGACTTCTACGAGCACGGTATGAACGATGCGTGTGCACAATTCCTCGCAGTAGTCAAGGCACTACCGCGCGAATTCAACAGGTACGTAACACCTAGTATGTTTACTAGTGATGTTTCTGATCCATACCAAACACTGAAACAGGCCATCCTTAAACGCGGAGATCTATCGATCGACAAAGGTTAGACCAACTCCTTAACAACATCGACCTGCAACACGGTTCTGCCACAGACATGTTGCAAAGAATGCGAGAAGTCATTGGCCAAAGAACCTTCGATGACGGCCTATTCAAGCAACTTTTCTTATCCAAACGTCCTCAACAGGTGCAAGCTGTTTTGGTCTCGTTCCAAAACAACGCCGTAGACGAACTAGCGGCATCTGCCGATCGCATACTCGAGATCACTAGGTCTCCTAACGCCGAGGTTTTTTCAGTCAAAGAAAAGCCTCGAACGACCCAGAATGACATAACACAGTTATGTCATACACTTACGCGCTATCTCAAACTCGGTAACGACCGTAAACGATCACCTACTCCGCGGAGAAGCACATCACGTAGGCGATCTGTATCTAAAACTCGAGAGACGGATAATCCTGATTGGTGCTGGTACCATAACCAGTACGGAAAGTCTGCCAGAAATTGCAGAAAACCCTGCAATTTCCCCAATGCGAAATCCGTCGACGCGAAGAACGTTTCGGGAAACTTCCAAGCCGGCACGCGTTAACGGCGACCGTAGCCGGCGAACATAGCCGTCTTTTATATGTCACTGATGTGATAACGAGAGTTCGCTACCTCGTAGATACTGGCGCAGAGGTTAGCTTTCTCCCAGCGACTTCCGACGACAGGCTACACGAGCCTGTTTTAAATCTACAGGTGGCAGACGGGAAGCCTATCGCTACTTATGGCCAAAGGTATGTTTATCTTAACGTGGGTTTACGCAAACCCATTCACTGGATTTTTGTTGTTGCAGATGTTTCTATGCCAATCATAGGTAGAGACCTTCTACAACACCACAACTTAATTATCGATACGCGCAAACGGAGGCTAGTAGACGGAAACACTAATTTATCTGTTTTCCTGACTTCTTTTTCTGGTTGCAGGTTATCCCCAGTCACTATTAAGCACACTATAGACCCCTTCTACCAACCACTACTCGATAAATATTCTGGCATTTACCAATCGCAACCGAAATTGCCGTGTGTAACCAGCAATGTTACACATCACATCACGACTACAGGACCACCTGTCTTCTCGAAAGCACGCCGACTGGCCCCCGAAAAGTTAAGGTTGGCGAAAAACGAATTCGACCATATGATAAACTTAGGAATCATACGACCGTCAAATAGCCCATGGGCATCTCCGTTGCACATGGTCCCTAAAAAGGACAGCAACGATTGGCGTCTAACTGGTGACTATCGGAGATTGAATGCAAAAACCATTCCCGATCGTTACCCGTTGCCCCACATTCACGATTTGACAGCTACCTTGAAAGGTGCAACTGTCTTTTCAAAAATTGACTTGGTAAAAGCTTATAACCAAATTCCTATAGCCACTGAAGACATTCCAAAAACCGCTATTATAACGCCCTTCGGACTCTATGAATTTTTGCGAATGCCTTTCAGTCTGAGAAACGCGGAACAGACTTTCCAAAGGTTCATAGATGACGTTTTTCGAGGTCTCAACTTCGTACATGCATACGTTGATGACTGTCTAATAGCAAGTCCGGACAGAGAATCACATCTCCAGCATCTGGACATTGTTTTCGACCGACTACAAAAACATGGCATTACCGTAAACATTCAGAAATGCCAAATCGGAACCGAATCCTTAGACTTCTTAGGACACACTATAGATGCGCATGGCATTCGAGCCCTTAGAACGAAAGTGGCGGCCATTCTGAATTACCCAGAACCGACCACCATCAAGCAATTGCGCACGTTTAACGGTCTGGTAATTTTTTATAGACGATTCATACCGAAATGCGCGTTACTTGTGAAACCCCTTACCGACCAACTTCGTGGATATGCGAAATCCATCAATCGGGATGACACCGCGCGAAAAGCATTCTCCACGGTTAAGGAACTGATCGCTCAAGCGACCATGCTTTTTCATCAGGGCCCTGAAGCGCCAAGTAGTATCGCAGTAGACGCATCCGACTCGGCAGTCAGAGGAGTCTTACAACAATGGGTTAACCGTTCCTGGATACGTTTGGAATTTTTCTCTAGATGGTTGCTAGACACCGAATCTAGGTACAGCACATTCGGTAGGGAACTCCTAGCTATGTATTGTGCTGTCCGGCATTTTCAACACTATATCGAAGGCCGTGAATTTATCATTTTTACCGACCATAAACCACTTGCCTTCTCCTTAAGCTCTTCTTCGGACAAGTACTCACCACGTGAGTCTCGACAACTGGACTACATTTCGCAGTTTACTTCAGATATTCGACACATTTCTGGAGCAAACAATGTAGTTGCAGACGCCTTGTCTCGTATAAATTCCTTGAACAGTTCCCAAGAAATCGACCTTTTAAAACTCGCCCAACTTCAAAAAGAAGACAGTGATCTTCAGCACGAGTTGGCCTCAACAACACTTAAACTGCACATTAAAACAGATGGGAACAGGTAAGGAAACCTTACTTTGTGACACATCTACAGGTAGGGATCGCCCAATCGTGCCGAAACAATATCGACGCAACGTCTTCGATACGTTGCACAGACTTTCTCATCCGGGTGTTCGTGCAACCATCAAGCTTATAGCAGAACGGTTTTGCTGGCCTGGTATGAATAAAGATGTGAGGTAGTGGGCACGCTCCTGTGTAAGCTGCCAGAAATCTAAGGTTATTAGGCATAACAAATGTCCCTTAGGCTCGTTTAAAACTCCCGATGCTCGCTTCGATCATGTTCATTTGGATTTGGTAGGACGTTTACCAGATTCAAATGGATATTTTTATTTTTTAACATGCGTAGACCGTTTTACTCGATGGCCAGAAGCAGTACCCATCAGAGATATTACTGCTGAAACAGTGGCCCGCGCCTTCGTCGAGAGGTGGGTAGCAAACTTCGGCTGCCCAACAACCATTACTACAGATCGTGGACGTCAGTTTGAATCTGAACTGTTCCGTTGTCTGACCATGAAACTAGGAATCACTCGCTTTCGAACGACGGCCTACCACCCACAAGCAAACGGGTTAGTAGAACGTTTTCACCGACAACTAAAAGCGTCACTATCAGCCTCAAACATTTCTCAGTGGACTGACGCTCTTCCACTCGTCTTACTAGGCATACGCAATGCAGTGAAATCTGACATTGGATACACTGCATCTCAATTCGTTTATGGTACGACCCTTCGACTTCCAGGAGAGTTCGTAGACCCTTCATCCTCTTCGATGGACATGGATCTAACCTCCTACGCGAACAGGCTTACAAACGCAATGCGTTCAGTTAAACCTGTTTCCACTCGACCACAATCAACTGATGTTTTCGTTCAACCTGACTTACTACATAGTACACACGTTTTCGTGCGTCGAGACTCGCATCGACGACCTCTCGAATCAACATATGAAAGACCTTTCAAAGTTCTTCAACGCGAATCTAAGTACTATCAGTATCGATCGCCTCAAAGCAGCGTATATAGAAGGAAATCCTATTCACGTTGATTTTCCTTCAATACAATCGCACGACACAACTCCTGCGCTTATAATGTCTCAGTCGACAGCAGACACACACGTTGATACTGCGACAGTATCGGAAAATATACTCAAAACAACGCGTTCTGGAAGAAGAGTAAGATTTCCAGAACACTTGAACGATTACTGCACGTGAGACACAAGTTAACATTTTATATCCCCTCGATTTTCCCTGGTACTATATATAATTTTTTTTAAAAAAAAACCTGAATTTAATATGCTTATATATTATTTTTTTTATTTCAAAAAAGAAAAAAACAAAAAATAACGATATTATAAAAATTTTATTTTACGCTACTACGTGAGCATGAGTTTGTTTTCCTTTTTCTTCGCCCGTTTTTTGTTCTCACGCGCGTACGAGTGTTTTCCAACATGCACTTACATATTTTTCTTTTCTTTTCCAGGACGACTGGAAAAAACGATGAAAAGAACGATGAAGTTGCGAAAAACGAAAATCTGCATTGTACCTTTTTTTACTATATTGTACATCATGGTCCATTATAGTAAGGAAAGACGACCAGACGCTGCTAAACCTAGCAAGCTATCAGAAGAGTGTTTACCAACGAAAATCTCGTTGGGTTTAAACTTCTGGCTGGCCACGTCTTAGGGTCATCACTACCCCACTAAGGGGGGAGTGATCTGTAGCGGTAAATAATTCCCCAAAATCAAATAGCTCTGTAAGTTTTCGACATTGGATGCTGACCACAGTTTTGGTGGACTCATCTAGCTGAAGGCGCTCGGTCAAGCATCCGCACCAGATCACGTGTGGGAACGCCGTGCTCAACATCTGCCTCAATCGCTAGCCAGATTAGTGCAAACGATCCTCGATATATTGATAGCTTATCAAATATATCTTCGATCTCCTCATTTCTGTCTTTTGATTTTACTTGGAGGGTGCGCTTCGTATTAGAAGGTGTTACTGGTTAAAGCGTTGTCAAACTCCGAATACCTGTGGCATCTTCAACCGAATTGGGATCTAAACTTTGGGTCTTCCAAAATGAGGGAGGTGTTATATCCTAGCGAAGATTGAATTACGAGTAACTTCTGAGAACCATTAGTGGACTAATATTACCAATATATTCTAACTGTATAACTATTCAGTAACTAGATTATATTATAAGCTTTATTCTGACCTACAGACCATTATTGTACAATTTACTGTTCTTAAGTTATACTCAGTTTATTGATTACTGTCTCCCACGTTCATAGCCACTTCCAGCTTTATTGTGTGTAAATGTTATTTCCTATTTTATGGCGTGATGCGGTCTGTTTGGCTGGTATGTAAACCAAGTATGTCTGAAGTAAATGGTTCGCCTAGCGGGAACTGTTATTGGTGTTTTGGACTCAACTGGACGGGCTGGGCGGACAATGGACCAATAAGGACTCAAGGCTACCAGACCGCTCGAACGTCATTGGTTTGGTACTGTACAAGAGTGGGCAAGTCGTATTTCGATTGGCGAATAAATTACGTGATAACAGTTTACACTATAAGGAAAAGTCTCCTTATACCACGAGAGACAGGCAATCCTGATTAATGTCGGTACCGTGTGATAATTCTTCTAGAAATTTCGGTTTCTCAATCTTAAAGCTGTCTAACGTGGATAATCTTTCGAAAAACTTCCCCGCCGAGACGCGTTTACTGCAACTGTAGACTATGGAAACAGTTGTCTCTTATACACCACCGATTTGATGATGAAAGTTCTGTATCTCGTTTACAATGACACAGGATACTAATGACCGTTTGCAAGAACCGGTGTTCAACCTACGGGCGACAAATGGAAAACTGTTCACCACATTTGATAAGAGATATATTTATGTTAACGTGGGTTTACACATACCCATTCACCGAATTTTCGTTGTTGGCGTGAACTTGCTACAACACCATAATCTACTCATCGACTCAAGCAAACGGTTACTGGACGGAATTACCAATTTGTCTGTATGTGGCACTTCATTTTCTGGTAACAGGTTATATAGCAACTCACGATCAATTGAGTTTGTCCTCATCTAATTCGTTTAAGCCCTTTGGTTAAATTATTATCATCACAACCGATAGAGGAGCTCAATTCGAAAGTAGAATCTTTCGACAGCTTACAGAACTCCTCGGTAATAAACGAATTCGAACGACATCTTACCATCCAATGACAAACGGAATGGTCGAACGCCTACATAGGCAATTAAAAGCATCTCTTACATCCGTCATTGTTAACAATGATTGGGCCAATAAGCTTCCTCTAGTAATGTTAGGTTTACGAGCAACAATTAAACAAGATATGGGATGTTGTCCAGCCGAGTTGGTATACGGAACTACTCTACGGTTACCCGGAGAATTTTTCACTTCGAATAAATGTGTTCCGACTGATGTAGCCAACTACGTACAACGCTTGAAAAAGCACATGACCGATTTAAAAACAACACCACCCAGACCTCAACAACGACAGGTATTCATACCTCAGGAGCTACACAAAAGCACTCATGTATTCATTAGAAGAGATAAAGTACAACCACCCCTGCAACCGAATTACGACGGTCCGTTTAAAGTGACAGCGAGGACAGATAAAACGATTACCATAGAAAAAGCTGGGAAAACAGATGTAATCAGTATCGATAGAGTGAAACCAGCTTTCATCGATAGCGATATTCAGTCAACAAATACAAAATCCTCGAAGATTGTCACACCAACGAAACACGAGTCTCAAGAATCAACGACGCTAACGCAGCAAAAAGGCGGGACTCTAGTAACAACGAGGTCTGGCCGCAGAGTAAGATGGCCTCAACGCTACATCGCTACAATTTTCTATTGATAATTTACTATTATTTTGAACATTAATTATACCTCTTCCCCTTCACTGTATACATATAGATTATTAAGCTTATATTATACACTATAAAACTAAGCATATATTATGTACCCTACACTTATATGTAAAAAAAAACAAAAAAAAACGAAAACACATTCCTTCTATTCCCTACTATTATTTTATATAGCCTCACGGACAAGCACAAACTACATACACAACAGATTTAGCTTCATCTTAATTTTGTATAATCACTTTCTCCAAACAATTGTAACTACTCTATTCAGTTTACTATTTTTTATGCAAATACAGACATTTTTTCTATATATCTTTGTTTGCAGGGGGGAGCTGTTGTAGCAACTCACGTTCAATTGAGTTTGCCCTCATCTAATTCGTTTAAGCCCTTTTGTTAACTTATCAAACGGACAAGGTTATCTGTGCTTTAACAACTTATTCTACCTTTATTATTGTTATGCTTGTATGAATAAGCATGCTTGAATATTGTTGACTGCCCGCGCATATATTCATCCCACTAACCTTATTATTATTCGCTTAATCGATTCGATAGTCCATTCATTTTTCTATATATATACATGTATATTTAACACTCTACACATTCCCATACATTCTCGGTTTGCTGACTCATTCGCCTTTCTGCTCTGTGGTTTGAGTTGCCTGCTAATAAAACTGTAGTAGCTGCTTCACTTTGCCTTCTGATTTCAACTACTGTTGGGGTTTATACGATTACGGTTACGAGGGTGATTGGTCAACGAAGCACAGCCACTACAGTTATATATAGTCACGGTTAAGAATAAAAAGTGACCTGTACCTTCAATGGATACTGATCAGGTACTCTGAACTGTTCCAACTTCGAATAACATTATCACGCATAGTCAATAGTGTTATACACCACACCATGACTACAGGACCACCTGTATTCACGAGAGCGCACCGTCGTCTCCTCGAAAACCTAATGCTTTTCAAAACCTAATTTTGAGCACATAATACACTTAGAAATTATTCCGCCATGAAACAGCACAGTTACACCTCACTTGAACATTGTTAATGAAACGGACAGCAATGGTTGGTGTTCAACTGATAAATCTCAGGTTCGTACAAATAATCTCATCTTTAGCATCTGGACTTTGTTTTCGAACGACTGCAAAAATACAGCATCATCGTAAACATTCGAAAATGTCAGATCGGAACTGACTCCCTGTATGTTTTTGGACACACGAATGGTGCACAATATACTCGACTTCTGAAAAGCGAATTGACGGACATTCTGAATTACTCAGAACCAACAACAGTGAAGCATTAACGCAAGTTTAGTTGCCAAGCACTGGATGACAGTTTCGTTCCAAGTTGTGTGGATTCAGGTCGTTAGTTCACGGGCAAGACTGATGGTCTTGGATTTACTTCTCAGATGTAAGGTCATGGATGCTCACTTCCAAGTTTCACACTGGAACGAACCAGCTGTTTAGTGCTCCCAGGTTTCCAATAAGTTGCCTAACTAAGGTCAATTCATGATTCCCTATACTAAAACTAAATACTTGTTAGGTTGGTGGTGATGTTTATGTATTCTACGTACACCAGCCAGTAAATTGAAAAGGAAAGGATATATAGAATGCAAGCGAATACCATGAAATATTTCACGCTATTGTATCGTATGTGTCCACGTAAATGACAGGCTGTTCTTGTGTATTTTGCTTTTCTATGTAAATACTAGTATATTTTGACATTCACGTACACTTCATTGTTTCTTTTTCCAGGATAACAGGATGCTGCTGAACAGAGTAGGCTGTCAGATTGGTGTTTATACAAGGAATCTCGTAGGGCCGAAACGTGTTGCTGGCTTTTTCTTGGAGTTGCCAACACCCCAAAAAATTGGGATTGCTCTGTAGCGACTAATAAGTCTCAAAATAAAATAGTCCTGTAGATCTTTGAAATTGATGCAGAGGTCGTTAGTTTTACTGGACACGAGTAACTGAAAGCGCTTCGTCACACATCTGCACCAGACCACGAGTGGATGCTCCGTGTTACAGATTTAGTGTATGCTATTTACGTTGACATAAGTAAACATTATATAATACGCCAATCAGAAGAGGAATGCCTGTCAATAGTAGATTAATCAGATTGAACTGAATAAAAACAGAAAAAGAAACAGAATAGAATTGATAATTGAAAGAATCATGGATAATATAGAGAGCAACTGACGAAAGATGTGTGAATGAAGCATTTAATCAATGGTCGCCATAATTTACGTAGACCCACTGTAATTTTGCACTAAATGATGAATTGGTTTCGCCTACTTGAGTTTTCATTTGTAGAATTATGGTGTAGTTCGTTATTAGTACTGCTATAATAGTAAACCTAATCCCAAAATATATAGATTTGTCATGATGTGATATGATAATTTGGAGTATTTGAATTACAACACGAACCAAGAATCCCAGAAATAACACAATTGAATCAAGGAGTACTTGATAAGCACAAACGAATGTACTGTATTTGGAATTCGAAATCGAACATTTAACAAGTACGAAGGAATCATTAGTTCATTCAAACACCACAACTTAAATTGCAGTCTAAGTGTCTACAATCGATTGTACGTTTTCTTCTTAAGTTCATTGTGTCTGTCCGACAGAGTATTGGATAAAGACATCGTATTATATAGAATGTACTCGTTAGCATTATAATTAACAACCAAAATTGGAACAAACACACCTGGTTCCTGGAATTGTATTTGATCAACATGTCGGTTGTGTGTCCTTAAGTCATTGGTAACTATAATTCGCACCATAGGTTTTCCTTCACCATCCTCCCCCACGAAATAATGTTGGATCTTCATATCCCCAATTGATGAACGATGTGGCTTCATTTAAAACATATTTCTCACATTGATTTGAGTAAACTTTAGAAGTGATTTCATGATAAGGATAAACAACAGTTGATATGAAATCATCCCAATTGTAATCAATATCGATCTCATTTAGTACTTGCGCTTCGCACTGAACAAGTTTCCCACAAGAAACAAATGCATTATGAGGAAAAGTAATATTTGATATGAAGTCAAGGTTTGATTCTTGTGAAATAGTTGCCTCAATTTTATTAAGGATGTCATTTCAGAACAAAGGATCGTTAGAAAAATCAGCATGAATCAAAACTACATCAGGTTTTTGATCACGATTAAGTCCATTCAATATTTATTTCCTCAGATTAGTACGGATTTTCATCAGAAGTATGTGAAGTATCATTATTATTCACAAACATCTTATGGGTACATAAGTGTTGTGGATAAACCATTTCGGTTTTCTTCAAAAATGCAATAATACACAAGTTTCAATAATGTTAGCACTATATTTGCCATATTTGAAAAAGAGAGTAGTAATAATAGTATAAAAATAATAAATCAGGTTATGTGTAATTGAGAAGAATATTGAATTGAGTTTAAAGAAGGAAACGAAGAAAATAAGGGAATAGAAATAAGGGAGACTTGAGAAAACCCATTGTGGTGAAAGAACACGAGTGGGAGACAATTGAATGTATTTAACACAGAATTACAGGACTTGTTAATAAAATCTAACAATCATAAAGTAAATTCTTAATTTGCAAAATGTCCATCAATTATCTCAAAATGACTCAGATTTCATTGTTCTTGCATTTTCTTACAAATTGCATTCTGTTTTCATTCTTTACTGTTCGATCCTCTTGTCTCTCTGCTACCAGACATTCTGTTCAAGACTAACGTCATATACTACTTATGTCAATATAAGTAACACACACCATACCATATCTCGTACAACGAAATGAGCAATCTGGTAAGTTGATTGATTAGAAGCTAGTGTTTCACAAGGATTCTGGATTTCATTCAGCTTTGGTTTACTTTGTGACACTGTACCGCTTTTTGAGGTCCTGCATAAAGATATCACCACATTTAAAACATTTAACATTACGAAACGCACATTAATTAGGAGAATGAAACTTGCCACAGAATAAACATTAACCAAAATTGATCCCACCTTCGTGAACTGTATCTTCAATGAATTATCGGAATAATGTTCAGTACGCAGTGAATTAAGATGACGTAGTAATCTAGCGGAATTTTTGATGTCCCGATGAATAATTTTATGAAATTTCCCTCCTTTACCGCATTCAAAATTTGTATACTTAACATAGTCTAGCAGTAGTTCCTTGAGAGTTGCATTAAGAAGTGAAATGAGCTTTTCTGGTAAAGGCAGTGTTTTTAGTAATCTGTAAGCTTCTTTTCCGACGAACGTGAATAAATGTGCTACAATATTACCATCCTCAATATTTTTCTTGGTCATAGTCTAGATTTTGAACATGCTCCATCGCGACGCCAATGTGATTATTAGAAATGTTTTAATTATAGTACTAACTAATAATGCTAGAAATAACGCAATTGAATCAAGAAGTACTTGATAAGCACAAACGAATGTACTGTATTTGGAATTCAAAATCGAACATTCAACAAGTACAAAGGAATCATTAGTTCATTTAAACACCACATCTGACTACCTAATCTATGAGATCTTACGTGTAAATCACATCATTGTCTATTCTTACATGTCGCATCGTAACAATTAGCAATATAATGTCTGTGGGTTTTTAAAAAACACATTTGGGCTAAAGAAAGAATAATAAACTTAATGTTAGTAAATACAAGTTATACAAAATGACCACATCTGCATGGCTGAGCCATGCCATTTGATTGAATTGAATAAATTCTTCCTACCCTTATGACTGCAAACCCTCTTTTCGTGTTAATTATTGAATATGCATTTTCCCAGTAATCTCATTGTTATGCCACGATAAGAATAATGAGTGGTAATTTTGGGATCCATTTGTGGACCAATACTATGCGTATATTTTACCGCATCATTGTTAATTAACTAAACTATTCTTATCGATTAAATGTTTAAAAGCTCCATGGCAATATCGATTATATAAATTTGTATATATACGTAGGAGACCGGTAAGACCAGTCAAATAGCAACGGAAATGACGAGATACAACTTGGCAGTACTGGGAATCAACGAAACCCATTGGATCCAAGCTGGACAACAAAGACTAAATATGGGAGAGATGCTTCTATACTCCGGTCACGAAGAGAAAAATGCTCCACACATTCAGAGAGTTGCTCTAATGCTGTCCAGAATATCACGAAATGCACTTGTAGGATGGAAATCTCACGGATCCAGAATCATCAAAGCGTTATTCAAAACAAAGAAGGAGGGGATCACAATGAACATTATCCAATGTTATGCACCCACAAATGATAGCAACGACGACATTAAAGATCAATTCTATGCGAGACTGCAATCAATCATAGAGAAGTGCCCAAGAAAGGACCTCACCATTCTGATGGGAGATCTAACGTCAAAGTCGGAATAGACAACACCGGATATGAAGATATCATGGGACTACATGAACTGGGAGAAAGAAACGAAAACGAAGAAAAATTTGCAGATCTGTGTGCATTCAACAAATTCGTCATAAGCGGCACAATATTTCCACACATACGTCGCTGAACCAGATGAAAGAAGCAGTAGATGCTCGACTTCGAGATCAACAAACCGAATTCCGTAAGGATCAGTCGCGACACTACGGATCAATGATATCAAGATAGCTCTCAACAACAAGTTCCAAACGTTGTAGGACCTACTGAAGGAAGAGGAAACTACTGTGGAGGATAACTGAAAAGGAATCAAAGAAGCGATAACTTCAACGTGTCAAGAGGTTCTGGGCCCCAAGAAGCATCATCACAAGGAATGGATCTATATAGAAACACTGGACAGGATCAAAGAAAGAAAGAACAAGAAGACAGCAATTAACAACAGTCGAACAAGAGCAGAGAAAGTCCAAGCACAAGCAGAGTACATAGAAGCAAACAAGCAAGTGAAGAAGAGCATTAGAGCCGACAAGCAGAAATACGTGGAAGAACTAGAAACGACGGCGGAAAAAGCTGCAGGAGAAGGAAATATGAAACAGCATTACGATACAACGAAGAAACTAGCAGGGAAATATAATAAACCAGAGAGACCGGTCAAAGACAAAGAAGGCAGGCCAATCACTGAAATTCAGCAGCAGCGCAACAGATTGGCAAAGCACTTCGAGGAACTCCTGAATAGGCCGGCTCCAATGAATCCACCGGACATCGAGGCAGCTCACACAGATCTTCCCATGGATGTCAATCCACCAACGACCGAAGAAATCAGAATGGCCATCAGACAAATCAAGAGCGGGAAAGCAGCCGGACCCGATAATATACCAGCTGAAGCATTGAAGTCAGTCATCGAAGTAACCACAAGCATGCTTCGTCTTCTATCCAAGATTTGTGACGAGGAGCAAGTGCCGATGGACTGGAAAGAAGAATACTTCATCAAGATATCAAAGAAAGGAGATCTGAGCAAGTGTGAAAAATACAGAGGTATTATACTACTGTCTTTAACACTCTGTCTTTAACAGAGTGTTGCTGAACCGGATGAAAGACGCAGTAGATGCTCGACTTCGATATCAACAAACTGGATTCCGTAAGGATCAGTCGCGGCACTACGGATCATCGTCGAACAATCAATTGAGTGGAACTCGTCACTGTACATCAACTTCATTGATTATGAAAAGGCATTTGACAGTGTAGATAGGAGAACGTTATGGAAAATTCTTCGACACTACGGAGTTTCTGAGAAGATTGTCAATATTATCCGGAATTCATACGATGGAGTACAGTGCAACGTGGTGCATGGAGGACAGCTGACAGATGCATTCCAAGTAAGGACCAGAGTCAGACAAGGCTGTCTACTCTCTCCCTTCCTCTTTCTTCTAGTACTCGACTGGATTATGAAAACCTCTACATCTGAGAGAAAACACGGCACACAATGGACAGCTCAGAACCAATTAGACGATTTGGACTTCGCAGATGACCTAGCCCTCCTATCGCATACGCACGAACAAACGCAGATAAAGACAGTCGGCGTAGCAGCAGTCTCTGCATCAGTAGGCCTCAACATATACAATGGGAAAACCAAGGTCCTCAAATACAACATGGAGAACAGCAATCCGATCGCATTTGATGGCGAAACTCTGGAAGGTGTGGAATCCTTCACGTACCTGGGAAGCATCGTCGATAAACAAGGAGGATCCTATGTAGACGTAAAGGCGAGGATTGGCAAGACAAGGACGGCATTCCTACAGTTGAAGAACATATGGAACTCAAAACAACTGTCAACCAATACCAAAGTCACAATCTTCAATGCGAACGTCAAGACAGTCCTACTGTATGCAGCTGAAACTTGGAGAACTACAATAACCACCATCAAGAAGGTACAAGTATTTATCAAAAGCTGTCTACGCAAGATAGTCAACATCGATTGGCCGGATATCATCAGCAACAGCCTTTTGTAGAAGAGAACCAACCAGCTTCCAGCTGAAGAGGAAATTAGGAAAAGACGATGGAAATGGATAGGAAATACATTGAGGAAATCATCAAACTGCATTACGAGGCAAGCGCTAACTTGAAATCCCGAAGAGAAGCGGAAAAGAGGAAGGCCGAAGAACACATTACGTCGGGAAATAGAAGCGGATATGATAGGGATGAATAAGAATTGGAAAGAGCTGGAAAGGATTGCCCAGGACAGGGTTGGATGGAGAATGCTGGTGATTGGCCTATGTTCCTTCGCGAGGAGTAATAGGCGTAAGAAAGTAAGTAATATACGTTTTTAAATTGTGTTTGTGTGATCTCTCGTTTTCTGGCTGTTGCAGTATATAATTCTTATTCCAAGCTTGGACTTCTCCGTCTAAATAGCGGTGCTGGAAGGCGTCAATAGCTAGCTTACTGGTCTTTGATAACTGAGTCTTGTTTCTCGTCCACAGATTAAGTGAACTCGTGATAGCTTCAAACCTAGCAATCATATTGAGCTTCGAGGATTGTGTAGTTATGATCAATGACACAACACGTTCACTTCACACATACCTTGCAACGACTAGCCAGCTTAGATCAAACACTTCTCAGCAAACCTCCAAATACACCTTCGAACATATCAATTCCTAAGTTTTGGTGTGGCTGAAACTGGGTCTTTCGATTCGAAAGGTGTCACAGACAAAAGCATTGCCAAATCCCTACTATTCTTGGCATCTTTAGATGAGGAAATATCAGATAGTCACTAACAGTACAGGTGAAAGCTGTTAATTCAAGTAGATGCTCATAATTGAAGTATTATGAGTCAATTTATGTAATCTTTCTTTTGTATTAATGTGTATTTCTGAATGTGTTATTCCTTAAGTAAATGAAGTGACACACCAGTCAATGTAATTTAAAACGTCAGTACGATAACAAACTTGAAGGTCTGGAAATAATATAACCCCCGAATAATACAATTTTTATGTAAGACAACGTGTGTGGAAATAAACTGAATACAATATAAATTTTTAAAATTCCTGAAGTGTTGTAATTGGATAATAGAATTCAAGTGCATGTATACCGAATAACAGTATTTTTACGAATCTCCCTTGCGTAAGCACAAGTGAATTTTTACTTGCACTCACATTTATATTATGTTCATTTTCGGGACATCTGGAAATGAGGAAAAACCAAAGATTAACACGGTATGGCGAGATTTATTACTGGGCACATTCTAACTGAAGACGCGTAATCAAGCATCCTCACCAGATTGCTCATGGTTAAACCATGCTGCTCATTTCTTAGATTTATGATTTTTGTCAAATGATTGGGCCTACTCGGAGTAGATGGAAATTTTGTGATCAACAGTCGACTTCGGAGTCTTACCCCAAGGTTAACACCTAACGTGGTGTACCCCTTTGTTGTTCTATTGCTGCTTTGAAGACCGTTTAACACAAAGGATGTTACTACATAAATACATTAGTTAGAGTGATGACCACCACTTCATGGGTTAGTCCATTGCGTGTAATTAACTAGTGCATGCTGTTTATGCTTGATCTAGATGGGGATCGATGAACTGTTTGTTATTCAGTAAACCGACTGTCGGATGATTTGGCTAGGGCTCAATGACATTTCAATGGCCCTTCATAATTCTCGACACATGACCATCTTCCAGATATATAATCGAGCTCATTCATGCCTGACATTGGTCTAGCCGAGTTCGGGAAATTTTATTTAAAATTTATTACGGAAAACTGCTTTGTGGAACACTGAATATCTGTGGCAGCTATACATCTCTCATTATAACTAGGTTTTTCATTCTTCACTAGAAATCCGAAGATATTATCATATCTCAGATGTTTAAGTCACAGTTTTATTTAAATGATGTTTCTAGACTTTGGTTTTTTTTGAAAATCTGTTAAGTCAGACAATTGTCAAATCACTGGAAATTTGTTTAACTAGTTAAATTAACTGGTTCGTATCGATGCTCGCTTTTGTACTAGCGTCTTGCTTACCATAATGGAAACAGAGAGAAGTGACAAGTTGTTGCAAGAAAAAGCAAGGAAGCAGCTGGCAAAGGATCTTAAGCCGATTGAAAAGCTCAGATACCAGTGTCTTTTACGTGGTGCATCCGGGATAGCTGGTATAGGAAGGTAAATAAATAAATATTGTTGGCTTTTAATGTTCTTTTGAAAATAGACAATTTCGAATTATTGACGATGATGGAAACAAAAAACTTGATTTCAAGGAATTTTTGAAGGGGTGCAAAGACTTCGGTGTGGATTTGTCCAAAGATGAAATTAAAGAAATTTTTGATGAAATCGACACAGATCAGAGTGGATTTGTTGATTTTGATGAGTTTCTAATGTCTTTAAGAGTAAGATTTGATTATTCGTTAAAATGTAAGCCTCCTATGAGCAAATGTAGACTTGACGTGCTGAACAAAGCATTTTTGAAAATGGATAAGACGAAAGATGGTGTAATAACTGTACGTTTCCTTTATGAATTATTACACTCGTCATTTATACTAACCCTATGTGAATATTATGGGTTCGATTCAGTTACTGAAGCATTTGAAAGGTTTCTAAGTGTGGAATCAGAATATTTCATATTCAACCCCACAAAAGTATACTACATCATTGGACTCAAACTGAAATAGTTATAACTTTTATTGATGATAGTTAAGTCGGTTATTATTATCACATCCGAGTTCATTCATGATTTACACCTCAGTTGAAAAGTTATGTCGGGAAATTTAGAAATATAAAACCCAGGAAAGACTATTAGCTTATTGGGAAAGGAAGTGCATTTAACCAGATGCTTTTGAAGGCTAGAGTTAAAACCCATTCTTAGTCAGACCCTTTGCGGTAATTGCTTATTTATGATAAGTTTGCATAGGCAGTGGCCACTACTCAAAGAGATTTGTACACAAACAAATTTTAAATCAGATCTAAAAACTAGTCTATTATTCTTGGTGCTCGAGAGAGAGAGTATATTTAACGAAATGTATTAATTATAATCTCAGTAAACTTTTTTGTTACCCTTACTTGGATTAAACAATTATAATATATCAAATTATTAATCTTATATATAGGTAAATACATGCACATAGAGTAGCATAAATAAAGCTTCTTAAGCTGAGTACACAGAGCTTATTAAGTTATTATATCCTCACTCAAACACACCAATAATTTTTATTCCTTGTCCAGATAGCCATTCTGTACTTTTGTTCACAAAACGTAATAAAGTCTTAGGTATCTTTATCGAAGTGATATTATCTATTAAGAATAACTTGCTGTTTTTAAAGTTAACATACTACAACTAAAGACTTGTTCACTTTCATCCTTATTTCGCTTTCTGTAATTACATAAATTTCCCAAATGCTACTTAACACAATATCTTGCATTATAGTAAAGCATGATCTCATGACTTATAATCTATTTGGCCTCTACAGGTTATATCATAGGTTATGGAAAATGCGTTTATCGTAACAATTTATACATATCTTAAAGCCATACGTTTTAAGTTTCAGTGACTTTTCTATCGTAATTAGGATGTTTTATCTTTTTTTGCCACAGTTAGTAATATGTGAGCGATTGATGTCATGGAAGTAACTGAAATTTTAAAACAATTTCAAAACAAATATTCTGACGTGACAGTTTATGTTATGTCAGTAAAATATGTACATTTTGCTCATAGATATGAGTGATAGAAATCGGATACTGTTTTAACAGATGGGGAAAAACAGACACTTTACTTTGAACACTTATTAAATGCTTTGTTTTTACTGTAATAAGGTGCATAGAGGAACGATATCATAAACACTCTTAAAAATAATTTAGTTTGACTGTGTCCCAGTATTACTTAAGGAATGAGTTCTTATTAAACACTTTTTATGTACTGAGTATTTAAATGATAATGGCTTCCGCAGAAAATAACTACCTTGTTTGGTGCCTATATTTAATTTCGAATAGCTCTATCATAGTACAATAATGAAATATTTTGATTTATTGCAATTTCTCTCTATAACGTAATCTTTTTTTGAGGTTTAAAGCCAGAATATCTCGAGCTAACGGAATTCTTAATGTGGATTTACCAAGCGATGTTCTCAAGTATATGTTATTACGAACTATTCATTTTTTAAATTACTTAATTCTTGCGGTTGAATAATCTATAAAACTTCAAAAGTGCAATGTACAATCATGGAGAGGTTTTATAAATGTAAATAGACCATTTTTGTAGATGTAATAAACTTCGTAAATTATCGGTTTATTAAGCCCTGGACATCCGAATTTGAGAAAGGGTTTAGATGTCACTAAATACACTAGATTAAGTCAATATTAAACACTAGTTAAAAACTCAAAACATTGTTCTACATTGAGTTAGGTCGAGGTTTTTAGGTGCAATCATTCTTTAGCTATCTTCAAGAATACACCGCATTCTCACTGAGACCATTGACTACTATGTAAGTTGCCTATCAGTGGCCTCGTTAACGAAACAAACCATCTGATTTCTTGAATTGCTTATTTCAGATTGAAGATTTAAAAGGCGTGTATAATGTGAAAAACCATCCAAAGTTTATAAATGGAGAAAAAACTGAAGATGAAATTTTAGTTGAATTTTTAAAAACATTTCAACCACAAAACAATGCTGATGAAGTTGTAAGCAGTTTTAAGCAAATTTTATTCTTCTATAAACATGAATATCATTGACATTCAGTTATCTTTTTCAAATTTTACGATTTTGTTTTCTGACTACATTATGAACAGAAGTCCTGGGTATTTCTTATCAGTAATTTTTGTACTGTTTTTATTTTATGTGTTACCACCGTCGTATTTTTGAATCCTCTCCTTAATGCTCAAAACACTACAGTTGTTTTGATCTTACATTTACAGATGTGATATTTGAAATCAGCAAAAGTGTATAGTTTCAGTTAAACATTAAATAGTAATCAGAAATATGATGCAAAAAGCTATTTGATAAAATTTATTTTGCTTTAAACATAAAAATGGGATACTTGTGGCAGGCATATTTTTAGATTTGAGACACTTTAAAATTGTGCCATTACATACTACAACTGTCATCACAAATGTATAACAACAATAGCTCCTCAAACTTGACATATCTAATCATATCATACCATTCAGTGTAAATAATCTATTCTTTAAAGTGGTAATTTAAAACTTATAAGGAAAATGCGTTTATACAGGGCCAAGGTAAATTTTATTATCGTTTTAATTCTACTAACCACAAAAATTGACATATTTTGGTAAAGGATTGATTTGAGAGAAATAACATGACAGTTCTAAAAATTTAATAAATATCCGAAAGCAGAAATGGATAATTGTTTCTCATTAATTGCCAACGTTTTGAGAATGTATATATGTTCAACTTTTTCGAATACTGAACTCAGGATAATAGATATTTCTCGGTAGTTTTGATTTACTTAACATTTTTACTTAACACAATTTACATAATTGTTAACCATTATTATTCTAAAGATAAGTGTTTTTCTTCTATATTAATTGTGATGAAGCAAAACAAAAAAAAACGCTAACTTTAAATATTTCAGGTGACAAGAGAAGAATTTTTCAATTATTACACTGGTATCAGCGCATCAATTGACAATGATGCTTATTTCGACTTAATGATACGACAAGCCTATAAAATTTAAACTGGACAAAGTTTGTTTACTCAGTGTATCTATTTATATACATGTATATATGTATACATATGACTTATTTTAGGCAATTTTTTAGTTTGTTGTGTGTAAAAAGTAGAACGTAACATGTATTGCCTACTATATACCATGCAAATGTTGATGATGATTTAACAGATATATATATATATATATATATATATATATATATATATATATATATATATATATATATATATATATATAACCTTTACAAAGTAGGGGATTATTAACAAACAATAGTCAATTCACAGCTCAATAGATAAGTGAATGGATTTGCGTTCAACAGGTTAGAAGCTCAAGTCTCACCTCATCCGCCAGACAGTAATGCAAGCGACCAGAAAATGTAAATACTTTATAACTCAGTAAACCATTATACACTAGGATCTTAAATTAATATGTACGTATATATGCGTGCAAGAATTCCTTAGCAAGTCAATAAGCGTTTCATATTTATATTATTATGAACGGAATATTTATCTTTTGTACAGAAGTAGGATTAAACAGAAATTATAAAAATTAATTTTTTTGAATAAAACGAGTTCTAAGCTCTTGCAATATTAATTCAGCTTTGCTCGAAATAGGACACAGTTTGAACTAATTTTGATTTAGGTTAAAATCATTAGCCTTTTTCTTACAATTGTTTACGTAACTTGTAACGAATAGTTTAAATAAGAGAAAGATGTGCAAAATATAAAGCATTGTTTAGGAGGATCTGAAAAGGCAGATGTGGAACTTTGTTTTATCAAAGTACACAATGTAGCCATTACTTCAGAATGATTACAGAAAGACACAAGAATAAAATTAATGAGAGAAATTATATTAAAACAGTTGAAGGAATTAGTTTAAGAACAAGATGCTCAACACTTTTAAAGCATAATAAGTTCTTTGTATATTTTAAGAAGAAATCACTTATCGTTTTCAGTCATTTAGTTTCATTATTTTAAAGACTATAGAGTTCGAATAGATTGTTTTTTTTATTGGTATATCTGTGAGGGCTGTTTAATATCAAGTTAGTTTTCATCACTAACTAATATCAGGCGGAAGATCGCTGAAAATCCATGAATAATTGGTGGGTGTCTTGTATGGTAATGAACGATTTTCAATTTTTCTCTAGCTGGTGTCATTTGTGCAAAGAAAACAGCTTTAAAAATTGATAATAATTACTACTATTCTAACTATATATCTATGCATTGATGAGTGAATTGAATGCTTTCTATGTGGATATATATTTGTTGTTCATTTATAACCTGAGTTTATTTTTGTGTTGCCTAGATTTCGCTTTTAAGTAACACCAATAATTGCAAATACACTATGGCGTTAACCTTTACATATTAGCTTCATATACCCTTTTTTTCCAGTGTATATTTATAATCAGTCTATGATCGATTGATAAACTGATTTTTCACGCTCACGTATGTTTCCCTGTAAACATGCTTCTTACCTGGCATAGAAGAGTCAAAACCTGAAAGAGCTACTTGAGCTTATCGTAACCATAAAACAGTCAAGAATATATCTTGGGAACTGGAGGAGCTTGTAATCGATTATGAAAGTGTTCACTCAGATATAGTCTGGCAGTGATATTTAAACAACTGTGAGTTGATTAATTGAAAACTTATCCCACCAGACTCCAGATAAAATGAAGAGTAATATAAAATGAAGACCGGAAAAGTGTTCACAAAATGATAGCAAGCGATGGTGGACAGCGAGTGAAAACGAGAGGGACGAGACAACTGTTCAGACTTATACAATAAACATGATTTAAAAAGGTCAGCTGTCAGTGACAGTTGTTCCAAAAAAGACCAGGTAACTGAAATAATGAACTAACCAGTTCCATTGGGCTTTAACTACCTTCTGGTTTGAGACTATCCCCAAACAACCCGAGTGGAATAAAAAGCATAAGCGCCCTCAAACTGTTAACGAAGATGAAAAGAACATAGTTCATATAAAGGAAGTAAGAGTAGACTTGCTTCTTACTTACTTACGCCTGTTACTCCTCGTGGAGCAACCTAGGGCGCACACCAGCATTCTCCATCCAACTCTGTCCTGGATAGCCCTTTCCAGTTTTTTCGAGTTATTATTCACATTTTTCCTGTCTGCTTCCAATTCACAACATAGTTTATTCTTTGGACTTCCTCATTTCTGTTTCCATTCAGAATTCCAAGTTGTCGTTTGCCCGTGATGTGGTTTTATGATTTCCGTAATTTGTGTGCTACCCACCTTCAGCATCTATTACTAATTCTCTCTTCATCTGGAAGATGGTTTGTTCTCTCTCACAGTAGGCTGTTTCTGATGGTATTCGGCTAATGAATGTTGATTATCTTGCGTAGACAACCGTTTATAAATACTTGAACCTTTTTGATGATGGATGTGGTAGTTCTCTAAGTTTCATCTTCGTACAGTAGAGCTGTCTTGACGTTCGTATTGAAGATTCTGAATTTGATATTGGTTGACAAGTGTTTTGAGTTCCATATGTTCTTCAACTGCAGGAGTGCTATCCTTGCTTTGCCAATCCTCGCCTTTACGTCTGCATCCAATTTTCTTTGTTCATCGATGATGCTACCCAGATACATTAGGCTTTTAACCTCTTCCAGAGTTTTTCCACTAAATGTGATTGGGTTAGTGTTATACATGTTATATTCGAAGATCTTACTTCTTCCTTTGTGTATGTTGAGGCCTACTGATGCGGAGGCTGCTGCTACACTAGTTGTCTCCATCTACATTTGTTTGCGTTTATGGGATAGAAGGGCCAGATCATCTGCGAAGTAGAAATCTTCTAATTGATTCCGAGCAGTCCATTGTATATTGTCAGGTCCTACTACATACCCACTCTTGATTTGTCTGATGGCCATCCTGATTTCTTCCGTCATCAGTGGAATGACATCTAAAGGAATTTCTGTGTGTGCTGATTAGCTGTCCGGTGGTCCTAACGCAGCTAGTCTGTTCAAGAGTTCTTCTAAGTGTTGTTGAGTGAGTTAGAAGCAGTTTAAAAGTTATGGATGCGTGAGCCAAGACACAAGATTGGTTGTTTTGGTTGATATATCACGCGGTAAACGCGATCAGTGGTTGGGTACGTTATACAACATAGATTTCTCTTTTTGTGTGCTTCTAGATTCTGAGTTTTGAGATAATTTTATTGCTCAAATTGATTCTTTCTTAATGTCTAATTGTCTTTGATATCCCTAATACTACTACTGTGTTGTGATTCATTTGATTAATTTGATATCCTTTTTATAATTTGGTTTGATGTACATTTGTGTTAGATTCTACTGAACACAGATTTTATCCATAATTGTTACCTCTCTTCCATTTTTTTCCCTTTGAAATTAGATAACTCGTGAAGAATTTTTCAATTACTATTCTGGTCTCAGTGCATCTGTTGACAATGACGCTTATTTTGATCTAATGATTCGATGCTCTTTTAAATTATAAATAACAACTGTTAATTAGTAAGTAGGTAAGTATAAATGAACAGCTCAGTGCGAAACAGGCTAACAACAGAGAAGGAAAATGCTTTATTTTTTTGGTTTTGGTTAAACTATTTTTAATATGTGTGTATAGTAAAACAAAATTTATGGTTTTAGTTATTTTCTTTTCCTTTTAAAAAAGATTCAATAGAAATCGTCTTTCCTGTTTATTATTATTATCATTATTATTATGGTATTTGTTCTCGTTTGTTCTTCCAAATTTTGTTTTGTTGTTTGGTCGTTTTTATTTTCAAACTTATTTATTTAAACATATCAGCTCAGATTGGTTTTTATCCGTCCTGTTTGTTTTGGAAGTATTTTATTCTTTTTTCCAAATTGTATGACCTAAATTTTTTGTAAGAGTTTTGTAAAATTCATTTAATGTTATGGTTGTAGTTTGTGTTTCTATATCGTTTATTAGGTTTGCCTTTTGTTATTGAAATTTTTTTGAACATGCGAAATATTTATTCGTCTACCTCCTGTCTGTGATAATACTCGCTTTGTTTTTTGTTAAAAAAACGAATGCATCTCATCTCAAGAAATAAAAGACCTTATAAACAACAAAGCGTTCTTTTTTCCTAAAATCACGAGCCGACGTAAGTTGAACAACCACTGAAAACCATAAAGTGTTAGATAGCTGTTTCATACTAGTATGAGACATCCCAGTAGTACGAATCTAGAATCCCACTAAGAATCGAGACCAAGTCACACAGGGAGCATATAATCTTTAAACCAATGAATTGGCGTCCAGTGGGTGAGATTTATAACTTCAATCAATCCGCGATAATGCGCAACAATCTTCCTTTGACTTCGGCCGGTAGTTTGATGCGTAAAATGTTGAATGCTGACTAAGTGGTCAATAGATTAGGAGCTCGACAAGAGACCGACGTTCGATAATGGGTGTCTCATACTAGAACTAGGAAGCTGTCACGTACTTTCTGCCTTTCAATAGCTACCTAAATGAAGTCATTTCGGCAACTTAGTAACACTCGACAATTTACACCCCCCACTGGTGTTTGTTTTCGCTTGTTTCCCAGAGTTTCGAAGTCGAATGTTTATTAGCATGAGATCCGGTCATAAAAGAAAAAATTGAGAAACTGTAACTCAACTCGATATAGATTAATATTCAACGTTTTATGAGTTCTTTTTAACCAGTCTTACTGATGATCAACCTTTATGTGAGACGCCATTAGAGGAGCTTTAACTAATGTGAATTTGTATACCTGAAGAATTAATTAACAATGAACAAGTTTATCGACTATGCGAGTTGCACCGTTTGAAAACAAGTACTTTCAACTATTCCAGTATATTTCACTTTCCTTTTTGAACATTTTGAATATTATTTGGATATTCGATTACCTTCATTACTCGCTGTTAGGTAATATTAGATTTATTCTTTGGTCTATTGAACCAACCTAGAAAAATGCCTCCTTTCGAGTAAATGGGTTTTGGGTATTCTTTTGTGCACGTTTTTCTCTAAGTAAACAAGTTATAGAGCTGTATTTCAAGAAAATGGAATCCGCTGATATGCTTGGGTAAATTTATAATTTGAGTATAGACTATAGGCTGATATTATTTAGAGTGCACTTAAACTAAAATACAAACATGACCACTGTTATTTTTACTGGGAGCCTGTTAATATTTTTCTAACTTTATTTAATCGAAATCAATTTTTTCAAATTTCTGTCGCTTGCTTGGTTCAAATAGATGTTTGTTCAACGATACTAAGAATCCTCAGTAGGACCTATACTACTATTTTCAAAACATGTAAAACTCAGTTCATACGGAAGAGATGGTTATATTGAAATGATCCTCACAGGACACACACATACCAACGAAATGGGTCAAACATCAGTCAAGAATATCAACAACGGGATAAATTAAACATTTTTAAATAATAATAATATATAAAATCAGTTTTATTGTAGCTGGTAGCATCAAGAACTTGTTGGAAATTAGTACTTAAGGGCAAAATTAGTAAAGTCATATCTTACGACTTCAATAGCTTCGATTACATTCTCAAACATATGGTAAACATTTACACAAATTATTTTCTTAAACAACTGAATATTGGTACAGCAAAATGCTAGTTCCTAGCATATAATTGTATTAATGATACAAGTGGAGTTTTCAGGTCCTTCTTCTTGATTTATACTGGTCTGGGGTAGACTATTCCGTATCTTGTATGATGTGGGTGAAATAATGCAATTTCTTTTCTCTAGAGAAACGGAATGGAGCAAAGTACACATTCTGGTTCTATTACGAAGTAATCGGGTTTGAATTTTAAACGTGGACTACAAGATTTCCATTGTTAATGCCTTTACAATTAATCTGTATGCTTAATTAATCCAAGAACGGAAGTCAGACCCTATTATGACAGGGTTATTATTTCCTAGCATGCTTACCATATTGTTATTTTAGTAATTTACTTATTGCTTTGATTAGATATTTTATTAGCCGAAGTGTAGTAATTAATATAATTACTAACTTATTCATCAATCACTTTCATTTAATTTTCTTTGTTTTAATAGGCTTGGGATTATTTAAGATGATACATGTATAGATTAGAATACTTCAATTGGCTTACAATATATGTTTATTAAAAGACAAAAATCAATCACCGTTTATTCTGCGCGTTTGAGTTGTGTACACCGGTAGTAAAATCAGGTCAAACTATTGACTACACGTAAGTTCTGAAAACAAACTACAACTAACTGATTGCATGTGATAAATCACAAAATTTTAAAGAAAACAAACTACAACTAACTGATTGCATGTGATAAATCACAAAATTTTAAAGAAAACAAACTATGTAGGTGTTATTCAACATAGATTGATACTAGTTGAGGTATCACTGTAAATTGAGGAGCAATGGAAGTTTGCTTTCTCGTCATTTGGAATTAATTAGCGGAATATATATATGCCTTTATCAAGGATAAGCGATAAAGTTTCGTGGAGAAGGCCTTACCCTGCCAAGAGTTCCTGAATTCGATCATTGATAGGATCCTTGAGTGTCCACTGTCTGAAACACAACGGTATTTATTTGTTAGGAAAGATTAACCTGGTTATATTTGAAAGGTTTGCATCAAAATTCATATCGACATTCATAGCAGGAAAATCAGTTAGTGGGCGCTTTCCATTTTAGTAGAATCTCTAAAAGTACAAGTGATAAGACTTTTCTTCAGATCAGTTTGAAGACTACCGAACCTCGTGATGAAAACGGTAATTTATTGAATTTACGAATCAGTTTCTCGTCAGTAAGTTTGGATAAACTCGTGATGGTTCATGACTGAATTTTGGTAACATTTGAAAATATATGTACATTGTTGCTTTCTTTAAAGTAGAAGAGCGCTGAAAGATTGAAATGGGAATAGACTTTATCTTATTTGGGATGATAACTAATGGTACATTTTTAAACGATTAGAAGTTAGAAAATGTTATATTGTAACATTTACATTTCCTCAAAAAAACTAGTTATTCATATGTAGTATTTATACGAACTAATGATTCCTTTGTACTTGATTGCCCGCTGATTACGAATTACAAATATAATACGTTCGTTCGTGCCTATCTAGTTATATCTGCTTTAACGTGCACTATTTTGAAAGTTCTTAGCTGGCACATTAAGTCGAATACTAATAATTATCATCATATTCGGTTTCGCATTAAATTGTGGTGATTCGTTTGATATATTTCAACTTTTGGATAGACAAATTAATCTACTATTTTTGAGTCATCTTGTACACATCATATGCCTCTGCTAATTATTCAATTATAACTCCGATCAATTCTATATGTGCATAAATCTATTCATCACTTACTCTACTTGATACTTGTCATTAGTTTACGTTTATCAATCTGACTATAAATTCTTAAGGTCTGTATTCAATAAAGTTCGTAATAGATGTATTAGTGAATGAAGATATTTGTATTTCAACTTGATAAACCAGTGTTTTAAACATTTTTAGTCGGCAGAATGAATTCGAACATAGGTAGAAAATGTATGTTCCGTTACTATTATTATTGTTCAATTATACTGGAGTTGACTATGGGCACTAAAGACTCATTTCATTCTGATTCATTCAGACAATTACGTGCTCTGGATTTTACTACTAGCTGCTATAACTTATGGCCTGTGTGCAGTCTAGAGTACTTATCGGTCCTGCTTCCCGTCTAGCCCAGCGTGTTAAGTCCAGAACACCAATCTCAGCCTCTGCGATATGAATCATTTATTTCAAGCATACTGGGTTTATATACCAACCAGATAGACCGCATTGTACGATAAAATAGGAAACAACATTTGTACAAGAATTAACCAAATGTGACTGTGAATGAGGGAGATAGTAATTAATAGACAGGGCATAATTCGAGAATGGTAAATCGTATAATAATAGTTTATAAGTCAAAATAAAGTTTATGATAAGAGGAACATGAATATCAATAGTTTAGTTATTTAACAATTAAACGATAAAAATATACGTTTAGTATTGGTCCATAAATAGATCTCAAAAGTTACCATTCATTATTCTCATCGGGATAAAACACTAGCCACATTCTATCTATTCTATATCAAATTGTAAATGTGGTTTTTAGAATATTAATAACCTTAAACATAATATTAATCTTTACAAATTTAAATGCATTAAAATAAATCCTGAAAAATGTTAAATGATTTTATAGATCAAAGACAATAAAGAATAGTATCATTAACTATCCAAAAAGGTCATTCAATATTTCGCATGATTTATTTATTACTACGATAGAATCATACAAATAAGTTTGATCTAATAAAAACATTTTAAAGAAAAAAAATTAATTTCAATGTTCATTATCTAGTTTTATGACTTTAATAATTGATTGTTTACATTATTTGTTTTAACTTTCACTACCGTTTATATAAATATAAATTAACATAGGATAGTGTTAAATGTTTGATGTCAATTGAAGGGATGTATTACATTTGATTTCCTATTTTTCATTTTTCAAAGAAACTAATACTCATGTATAGATTCAAACTAACATTAATATTACTTTAGACAGAAGTGTTATTTAGTTCCTTGTAGGCTTATGGTTGTGTATGGTTTGTCTAGTGAATATATAAATTTATCTAAATTTGTGGAAAACTCAGGAAACTTATGTAATATTGAGAGCCGTTCATGAAGATAATGCATCGAAGAAAGTAGGTTTTTTTAATAGGGGAATTAAAGGTTACAGTTAGGGGTGCGAAGACTAAAAGGGTGATGTAAAGCTAGGACAGCAGCCAAAAGATCAGACTTTTGAGAACCACGAAGGATATTTTCAGCAATGAAAATTTAGATGTATTATCATGCATGGGAAGTATTTTGTTGAAATAGGTTTGATTGGGTAGTTATAGATTCTATGTGTTTCATGAAGTCTGTCGAGTTCATCTGATAGAAATTGGTTTGAATTTACTTCAAACTTCAGATATACTTTTCTGATGATTTAAAAACAGTACAAAACTGGTGTTCAGATATGATTGCTGGTTTACTATAATATAATTAACAGTAAGACAAAGAGCACTATAGAATTGTATAACTAACAATAATCGTCAAAATGCTGGACTAAATATGACCATTAATATTTAGTTTTAGTGTTTTGATCTTTTATGATAACGATATTTGTTACGTCCTTGACCTGCCTACCCAATAATATGCAGAATAGTACTTGTCTCGATATTTGACACGATAGGCTAACTGGTTCAACTCTGAGGTTTGAAACGCATGAGTCCAAATTGAGACTAACAGCCTTGGACAGGGAGACGAAAACTATTTGATCACCCGATTGACTGACAAGCGAGAGAGATGAGTCAACCGGTAACACTACTTGACTGAGTTCTGATTTCCGATTCAGACTTAGGTAAAAAGATATGTGAATAAATAGATTACTGACAAGACTAAAACGTACAAACATTTAGAAAAATACAATTGCTTCCCAACTAAGCATTAGGGTAGGAAGGTGAAGCACAAAAGGTTACGTTTAAATTACAGTAACTTTGGAATAGAAAAGGGTATGGCAGTCAATCATACATCAAATAAAAGATTACCGTTTATAAAAAACAACCAGGGACAAAACAAAATGTTAGTATTTTACAAGCTTTCAAATGAGACAATATTCCCAAATATAGCTTCCATTGTTCGTCTTGACTTCTTTATTTCTCTGTTCGCATCAATATTGTATATAATACATAGATTATCGATGAAAATATATATTATATGCATAATACTGGAGTAATCCAGATAAACATATGTAGTGATGACTTTGGTTAGGTTAATGATTCAAATATTTACGATAGGCTAGCCACTCTTTCATATCTCACGTTGATGGGGCCTTGAGATAACATCCGATCTCTCTGATATAGATTAACCTTTCACCATTCCTTAATAAGGTTTCCTCTTTTGATTCAGTTGAGATAAGGATAAATCAAACTGATATTCTATCAACTTAATATGAGGGTCTTAATTTCAGTATAATAAAAAGATTATTAATCAAGGATAAGGGAACAATATCAGAAAACAATATTAAAACGACTTTTTTTGACTAATACTTATTGAATATAATAGCCAATTTTGAATAAAACCATCATTCGAATTCACTTTTCATGAGTGTATACAAAAGAATTAGTACCTTAATTATAGATCGTTGAATGATAAAGGCTGTATATTTGGGTGGATCCCTTATTAGGTCATCCAAAGTATTCTTATAAAATACATGAAGTGTTGATGGTTACTTTGGAAAAATGGATAACTAATTGCATGTAACTAAATTAGTAAAGTTATTTCACAAGCTCATTGTTAAACATCAGAAATTATGTTTTCTGTAATTATACTTATTGTGGTTACTTTGTGCGTGTATGTGTGTGCTAATTTATGTAGTCAGTAGAATACGAAGGCGAAGTTTCTTTCTTAACTACACATGTATATATTTGAGTTTCACGTCATGAAGTGACTTTGATTAAAAAGCCTTTCAAAGCCAGGAAAAGAACTAATTCGATTTAGGAATTTAAATCACTGGACGCCAACTCGATGTTTACTATGAAGCCTAATGGTCCTGAGTTCGATATTTCGTAATGAATTCGCTCTGATGAGTCTAGTACTAAAGGGAAATAGCTGTACAGTGATTCCTGACTTTTAATGGTTGTCTAATCAAAACCAATCGGTGATGTGAGATTTTAAACTAAACAATTACTATAACACTATAATAGTGACCTATATTACGTAATACTACATACTCCTATTTATAGGTAAACGGATGTAAGACTATAGCATTGTGTTTTAATTTTAAAGACCATTGTTTACGAAAAGCATATTATGCAAATACATAGTAGAAAGATATTTCAGAACACGGACTAACATATATTTGATTCTGTCTAATATTAGGTGAACTAATTTAATTCCCGTATTAAAAATTATGTTTGGTAAAAATTATTTTATGTGAAAATCTCGTTTGTAAATTCATTTTCACAGAAAAAAAAACACATTCAACTTGTAAAAACGTGATAACTAATTTTTGGCTAACTAAATAGAGACAGAAGGAACAAAATAATTGAAGATGGTGCTAAGCGACAGTCTCATGAAAATGATGAATGTTTAAAAGATGTTGATATGCATTAAATAAAGACTGATATTTTAAGAACGGTCTGAAAACGTGTTTCAAATATAAAACCATTAACTAATCAAAAATATAGGCCATTGAAATTACTATAATATCCACAAAATCCCTTCTGATATGAATCAATATATGATCACTAGTGACTGACTTCAAGAGGTATTTCTTGGAGTTTTAGTGAGAAGCAGTTACCAGTGACGTTCATCCGCGTCTGTTATGAGGTAGTAACTCACTGAAGAAAATGGTGGATGTGTGGCTCAATTAAGTTAGACATTAACACCATTGAGTGCTGGCTCAGTGATCTAGTGATTAAGCGCTAGAGCGCGAGACTGATAGGTCCAAGGGTTCGAATCTCGCGAGGCGGGATCGTGGATGCGCATTTCTGAGGAGTCCCACAATAGGACGAAACGGACGTCCAGTGCTTCCAGGTTTTCCATGGTGATCTAATTTCATGATCTCAAACATTGAAATTACTACAATATCCACAAAAACCTTTCTGATATAAAAATGTAATAATGACGCACTTACAAGGGAAGGTGCTGTTTTGGAAGATCATTTTATGCGACTATGATTAGAACAATTGTCTACTGTCACTTATCACTGCTGCTTTTTCCATCTGTCTTGCTTTCGCTACCTACCATTGCTCATCATGACTGAGTAATCTCTTTAGCATCTTATGTTTAAGATATCTGCGCTCCTCATCGTGTTCGGGGCAAGATTGAATGAGTTTTTGAGTGCCATCAGTTCTGTAAGCGTTGCTAAAATTCAGATTTTCCTTAACCTTTTAGTTTAAGTAGCTAATAGATATCACTACTGTTTACACAGCTTTTTGGATATCATACCAAGCTATCTCACTTGTATGGTTGACTAACTCATTCTAAGTTGTTTCTGAATTATATTCCTAACTTTTTCATTATAAAGTCGAACTTTGAGTGGTTTACTTTCTGCAGCTTTTCTACGTCCAGCAAAATACACGCTCGTATTAGAGCATGGTCTGAGTCCAAACATGTGCTCCAGAATAAGCAGCAGTCTTCAGTCGAGCCTCTCCAACGATGGCTGATGGCAATGTGGTTTATTTGAGTCCATCGATGAGTTGATTGTGGAGATAAACATGTTAGACTGTTTCTTTTTATGCTTTAAGTTGGTGTTTGGTAGAAATTGACAGTTATCTGAGCAAAGTTGCAACAGACGGTCGTCATTATCTGTTCGCTGAGCTGCAGCATCATAAGATCAGTTTAGGTACCTTGCGCTTTGATTTATTCTACCTTCTTGAGCATTAAAATAGCCCATCACTATTACTACATCAGAGCATTTGACATTTTGGAGGTTGGATAGTTTCATGTAAAACTCATATTTAACTTCATCTGAGCTGCAATTAGCGAGAGCGTAGGTAGAGACAACGAAAAGGCAACGGCATACATCTCTCTTTTCGAATTCGTACTGTCCCGTTCAGTCGGACTGCACATAAGCGAGTCTGCTGGAATCCAGCCTAACATAGCCTATCCTGCTTTTGAACTTAATGCTATACCTACTTCAGCGAAGTCATTGGAAGTAGCGGTGGAGTCATCAGACACTCGGGAGGTAAATCATACCGGTCTCTCACATTGACAAGGTGAGGTTAAATGAATGACTGCACATAGATCCAGTGTGGGTATTTTAGATATTCAGCATACATCGACGGCGCGAGATTCTAGAGTCCTAGCTAAGGAAGGTTGTTGTTCTATCTGACACGAAGTACTAACATTAAAAGCTCCAACTTGTAGTTTAGAGCGTGGTTTCAGGAGACCAGGAAAAACATCTTACGAACCCAAATCATTAGCATTAGTGGTGCGTGATGACATACATATACCAGAAGGGCTAGTCATGATGATGGGAGAATCACTAAGAGGTGAGGAAGGAGTTTGATGGTCAACAAGGCGATCTCAGTTGTTGGAATAGGTGTGAGGGTAGTTGTCACTTCCCGGTTACCAACATTGCGGAAGGATATTTTTTCATGATGGACCTGAAAAAGAAACTGAATTAGTCATAGTTTTAACGATTTGGGGGCATAAGGGACAACTGCTTGAGTTTGGTTGCGCACGGCCTTTTTATAGGAAGTTTTGGATGTGTTATTTCCACATTTCAAAATGCCTTATCACCGGAGATCCGTGGGGTTAGGTAAGATGTGGGATTTTTAGGATCGACATTGTATAACTCCTTGCTTCCGTTGTGAGGTGGCATCGCTGCAGATGATGATTTTCTGGAGGAGAAACCTCATTGCTTTCACATCCCTCTTACAGTCAGCGGTGCGATTTCGAGGTCAGACCTCAAGTTCCTGCTTGAAGTCTTACTGTTCTCTAACCGACCTGCCTGGTATGGTAGTAACCAAAGGAACATGTGTTCCAGATCATGTGACAAAGCTTTCTCAACTGGAATCATCCATTAAATTACCTTTATAAGGCACAAAAGAAAAATATTGAGGATTTAATCAAGTAGTAATTTGAATGTTAGTTTAAGACAATTAGTAATAAAAGTAGCTAAGAGAATAATAACTGTAATTTTAACGATATTTCATGTTTGATTTTTAAATAACAATACAAGTTTTGTATCAACTGCAAAAATGTTGTCACATTGTGAGTGTAGTTAAAAGTCTAGACTATGCAGAGATGAGAGAAGGCAGTGATGTTGTTGCTGCGAAGTAGACCTATAGAAATGCAATAATCAGATTAGCATTCAGGGAGCAGACAAATAATACAACAAAGTCGCATCATTCTTTCCGGCAATAATGATAGCAATAACAAATTAAAAAAAAGAAATAAACAAGTCAGTACATGATACAATATTGGTCAATATATCATGAATTAATAGTGACATTGTTGGTTATCGTACCACCGCGTTTTTAGTTTTGCTCTCTAAAACTTTTTAAAAACACATACACATTGTTACCTCATCGTGTGTTATTAATCATGAGGATGTCAAACATGGCAGTCGAAAAAGACGCAAAGAAACAAAACAACACGAGATTGTCAGCATGAAAACAAAAGAAGTACAAACAATGAACAAAATATGCAGGGAAGAAACACAAGATAACAAAGTTGAGAGAAATAGCTGATCACGATGAGTATGAGTTGTTGCATTTGCACATACAATACAGCAAATGAAGGTTCCTATATCATGAGTTATTTATTAATATGTATGATTGTGTAGAGGAAAGCAAAAAAAGACTTGGAATATTGCATATGATTATTAAAAAACACTATACGTAATCATCAATACAAAGACAAAGACTGTACGACAAAGAAGAACGAATAGTTCACTGTTACTTTCAATACTACTACTTCTATTATAGATATCGCTTTACAAGCAACATATATTTCAGTAGTATTTAGAAAACATACATATTACTAATCCTCTTATGCATTGGAACAAAACAAAATAGAATAAGTACGCTGAGTAAACTATTGAAATTGTGGAATTCTATTATCAAAAAACATTAAAAAGTAGGAGGGGAGTGACATAAGTAAATAATGAGTAAAGTGAAAATAAAACCAATTTCACTAGTTGATATGTTTGTTCGAATGCAATTTATTGGCGAGTACAAGTTTACAACACACAAATATATACATAGAATGTACTGCAAAAAACATGTAAATGCGATAGACTTTTGCGTATTCCATCCACATATCTTCTTTTTAATTAAGAGTTGTTTTGCTGAATCCAGTAATTTGAACAGATATTGCATTTAATTACCAAACTACAGAGTATAACCGGACATATGTATATCTACAATAATATAAATTAAAAGAGAAAAAAAACAGTAGAAATTGCTTAATAGCTGTAAGTTACTAGTCAGAAATCAGTTGACATTAGCAACAGTTGGAATGGTAAGATGATTTACAATTTAAAAGACTACCAACTAACTAACCAGTAAAAAAAAGAAGTTATAATGCAAACAGACTCAATTGAACTAGGTATATTCGTTGATAGATCAGTATATATATATATATATATATATATATATATATATATATATATATATATATATATATATATATATATATATATATATATATATATATATATATGGTTACTTAATAGTTATCTAATCTCAATACATATAATAATAATCCATAAATAATTCCTAGCAATTACCATTCATTTATTCTTCGTTCGGATGTAATAATAATAATAATAATAATAATAATACAATCTCATATATTTTTCTACTTTTGTTATTTGATGAAATATTAGGACAAACAATAATCGATGGGTGTTATAACAGTCTTAAATAATTTCAACATATTAGGAATCACATAAGAAGGTAAAGACAATCAGATGACAATTAGAAGGGAACTTAGATAATCTATTTTGTCTAAGTCATCTAATCATAATGATAATCATATCATCCTTTATAGGGTAATTGAGTTGACATTCACACCTTGAATTTTAGTTTCTGTCGGCTACCGATAAATTGAATGTTTCATTGTGGATCATTTCACTATTAAAGTGAACAGTTATGAATATATTTTCTAGATTTTTAACGGAAAATTTGAAGCATTCAAATGGATTAATTACCCTGATAGGTACATGATATTATACTATCATCTCATAATTATTTACATTTGAATATAGCTGAACATCTTATATCGTCATTTGTTGATTAGTAAGTGTCTTAGCTCTAACTGTCTCATTGCTTAAATCGATGAATAATTATTACACAATAGAAAAAAAGTGATTGATTGAAGTTACACATCAACATCGTTGGATGTCGGATCAGTGGTCTAGAGGTTGGGCGTTAGCGCGCGAAACCGTGTGTGGGATCGTGAATGCGCACTGTTGAGGAGTCACATACTACGACGAAACGGCCGTCCAGTGCTTCCAAGTTTTCAATGGTGGTTTGGCTTAGATCGACTCATGAATTCAACTGTAAAAATACTCGGATCTCTTCGAATCCCCATAATGATACAAAATTAATTATCAGATTAGTATGATAGAATGGAGGGAGGGTTAAAAACTCAACTTGATAAATGAGATAAAGTAAATTCATTTCATTGGAGGTAATTTAACATATATATATATATATATATATATATATATATATATATATTCATTACAAAGCACAAAACCGGCTAGTTCATAATGCACATGTATAACATTCAAAATGGACGACTTACATAACTTTGTAAAAAGTAGTTAAGTTGAATCGCATACTATTATCATTCTTTTCAATATAGACAATAATAATAACAACACAGCAAGCGGCAAATTATGTCATTTTCAAGTACACTTAATTGTAATCACCGAAAATATTTAGCACCTGAAACACAAATAAATTTTTCTAAAAATATTTCAGAATCTAACACAGCGATATGAGCAGCACGACCAATTAGTGTATTTGCTGAATTTGTTAAATTATAATGTACATCATAACGTACTACAGTGGTACGGGTTGATTGGATAAAACGTTGTAATAAATTTGTAACCATTTCCATATAAATAATTCCTGTCATATTCAAGAATAAAATATGTAAGAAATATTACTGAATTATTAATATACAATACAGCAAAATGTTAGAATTTGATGAAATCAAACAAAAAATGTATGAGTCAATAACAGTTAGTATGGGAGTTTGTGGGGATCATAGTATTTACAAAGTTGAATTCATGAATCGATCTAAGCCAAACCACCACCAGCACTGGACGGCCGTTTCGTCTTACTGTAGGAGTCTTCGACAGTGCGCATCTACGATCCCGCAAGCTGGACTCGAATGTAGGACTTTCGGTCTCGTGAGCGAACGCCTAAACTCAAAACCACTGAACCGGCATCCAACGGTGTGAATATTTAACTTTAACCAATCCACGATATTGTGCATCCGTCACAAATCAACTACTCAAGCACGTGTTATAAACCAAGTTTAAAATAAAGTCACATCAAACTAATTAATTTGATATGTCGTACAGTGTAGTTATGGATAATTAGTTTGTAACTCAGCCAGTTATTCAGCTTTACACAAATGTGGGCTGGCATAAGTTGCATACTATAATACCACGATGAGCGAAATTTTACAAAACGAGTCAAAATAGCTAAGGTAGTAATCATAATGAGCAGAATTAGATGTTGAAAATGTAGTTCGAAAAAAAGAAATGGAAAGATATGTGTGCAGGAAAACTGGTGGAGAGAGAACGCATATACGCCACACTGTGACTGACTCTGCGTCATGTTACCAAAGCTCTCCAAACAATTGATCGTGTCTATCTTTCGAATTGCAACCAGGTTGCCTGGATTTACAACAAGATAGTTAAGATCAACAGACAATAACTTTCTGGATTGAACTAGATCCCTACATGTATGAATATCAATCAACTAGTTTTGTAATATATAATTACTAATACGAAAAAAAAATCTTTTTTTTCGGAGTTTTTGAATGCCCAATACACAAAAAATTTAAAGATGTCTTTGAGTTTTCTAAACTAGATCGTTTAATGGCAGAGCTTTTATTGTCATTCCGGAAAAATTCATCAGCGCTAAGTACTAGACAATACACAAGAAGAATTATGTTCAGATATTATTGTAAAGTACTAAAATGCACTATAGCATTATTACTACTCGAAAAATCTAGATGAACTCATCTTCAATCAGTTTTTTTTGTAGAGGCGGATATCTAGAGAGCCCATCAAAAAGTGTTTGTTGAATTGACCCACCACATATAAATCAACCTCAGAAACTAAGAGGCGGATAATCCTATCACCTATGAAAAATATCTCACTAATTAAGCATTTATTTCACTTTATTTTATGCAAACCAAAAGACACTGAAGCAAAAGAAGACAAGTGCAATATCATCTACAAAATAAATTGCACCAACTGATAGAAATGTTAAATTGGACAAAACGAACGCCGTGTTCGAATATGCATTAAAAAAAAACTTTCCTTGGAAAAACACAGTATCCATCACTGATATCAATGTTTTCAGACAACGACGAGTATATATTTAACTGAAGAGACGGAATCCTAACAACGGAAGGATGATATTCAGATTAATCAAAAATCAGTAGACTCATTGAGTTACAACCGATCTATCAACCTATTTGAAAGATATCAATCAACAGCGTGGTTGAAGGTCAACTAATAAAGAAACCCAACGTAAATAAGAAGACAAATGAAGACAAGAAACCTTGAAAGTAACTGATCACAAAGAAGGCCATCAGTACAAACTGATTCAAGACTAGCTAAAAAAAATAAGCAGTCCACATATACTTGATGTAAGAGCAGATGATGTTCACTGGAACGACAATGAAAACTATGAAATCAATCCCTCTGGCTCAAAGAATTCAACAGCACGAAAACAATCTAACTGAGGTGCAAATCTTTTCCGTCACACTCAAGTTTAATTAGAATGGATCCAGTAATGATGAAAAAAAGTAATAATAATTATAGCAATAAAACTTTGTGTTTATTTACATCGATACTTGGATGTGAATAGAGAAGTAATAAATAACTAATTACGGTACATTTTAACTTGTATTTAAAATATTTACAATGTGAATACTAGTTTTAATTACTTGTTTATGTTGAAATTTATCAAAGTAAAGTTGAAAAACTACAGTTTCCACAGGAAATACAATTTCATCAAGTTAACTTTATATTAAAGAGAACAAGAACAAAGGTTGGTGCAGAATAATATGAATTCATTCTATTTCGTTAGGTTCTCATCAGCTGCTTACAACCTAAAATATTTGAAATTCAACGTTATTACAAATATTGACATCAGAGGGTGATGAAGGATGAATATAAGTAACATGATGTAGTCAAGATTCCGTTATAGTTAATGAGGTCATAAAATTTTCTCTCTACAATCTATCAACAGTGAAGTTAAGTCAGATAGAAACAGAAGCCTTGTCGCTTGGATTTAAATTTCATATCCCCAAGACACATGCCGATAGAATCGACACAGAAACTCAATTTGAGAATTTATTTGATCAAATTAAAGAGTTGCACCCAGTTAGCGAAGAAAAGAAAGGCTGGTTTAAATCGAAACTAGTCGATATCGCAAACCAATACCTCGTCTCACCCACACCGCAATCTAAGCTTTTATCTAAAGACCACCTAATAGCATTACGAAATGATGATATAATATTATTACGGTCAGATAAAGGTTCAAGTATTGTTCTAATGAACACAACAGTTTATGTCTCTAAGATGAAGTCCATTTTGAGTGACCACACGAGATTCAAGTTAGAAAAAAGTAACAAAGACTTAACTGATTCCACTGAGAAAAGAATCACGAAAGTACTCAGAGACCTACTAAAGAAGATGGTCGATAATTCTGCCTACAATAACCTACGACCTCGTGGATCCCGCTTGCCCTACATGTATGGTTTACCGAAACATAAACAAGATAATCCTCTTAGACCTATTCTGCCAATGGTCAATTCACCATACCACAAAGTTGCACGATGGCTGGCAGATAAATTAGAACTAGTTCGTCAACGATTAGCCACCTATACACTAAAGGATTCATTTGTATTTGCTGACAATATGAATCACATAAATATTGCTGGTAAGTTTATGGTTTCTTTTGATGTGATGTCATTGTTTACAAAAATATCACTTCTTGAAACCATAGACATAATTTGTCAGCATCCGGACATCCTACCTCTACCAGCAATAGAATTCAAACAACTATTACTCATATGTACAAAAGATGTTCAATTCCAATTCAACAACACTATATACCGACAAACCGATGGTGTAGCAATTGGAAGTCCGTTAGGCCCTGTCCTGGCAGACATTTTCATGGCTAACCTCGAAAGAACCAAACTCAAAGGAGCGATTGATGAAACGATGTATTATTCGAGGTATGTTTATGATACCTTCATCGTATGTAATAATCAACAACATGCAACAAATCTGCTAAAATATTTCAATGAAGCTCATCCAAATATTCATTTCACTATGGAACATGAAAAAGAAAACAAGTTCTATTTTTTCGATATCGCGATGAAACGAAGAAAGGATGGTACAGTTCAACGCTCAGTTTAAGAAAGACACATGGAATGGGATTTATCTCAATTTCAACAGCTTCTGTTCAATCAATTATAAAAAGGCACTTATCAAAACATTGTTTCACAGAACAGAAAGAATATGTACTGCCGATACAATAGAAGTGAAAGTTAAGAATGCTAAAAAGTGTTTAAGGAATAACGGATACCACTAATCTATTTTTCAGTTACTTCATTACATAATTATCTAATGTATTTTAATTCCATGAGTTCTAATCACTATTTCTATGTTATGGAACCTTCCCTCCCAAACTCTATATATTCGAAACAGAAAATTTTATGACCTCATTAACTATAACGGAATCTTGGCTACATCATGTTACTTATATTCATCCTTCATCACCCTCTGATGTCAATATTTGTAATAACGTTGAATTTCAAATATTTTAGGTTGTAAGCAGCTGATGAGAACCTAACGAAATAGAATGAATTCATATTATTCTGCACCAACCTTTGTTCTTGCTCTCTTTAAAATAATAAAGGGAACTATGTGTATTAACTTTATATGTTATCTTTTTTATTTCAGTAGTAACAAGGAGAATAGATAATAATTAAAAGATAAATAAATGTTAATTTGACAATATAAATACTCAAACAATCAAATAGTTTCACTCGGAAGTTAAATAGTAGCTAATCAACAATATTGAATATATACAAGAATGATAATGAAGGCTTGAATTTTATGGAAACACAAACTCCCTTAAGAATATCGATACACACTACTGGCGAGTACCAACTATCACAAAGACCAGTTGTTGAGTTTGTCTCCAACCAGTTGACATTGTAAGGAAGGGTCTCATGAAAGACGATTATGAATGAGTTAATTAAAGCAGATGATTTCTGCACTTCCCATCTTATGGGTAAATATTATATGCAAGTTACGGTCAATTACTGGTGTTTATAAAAGAATAATAGATTAATTTTAGTAAGAAAGCATGATGAAATATTAATTTCAACTAACAGTCCTGTAAATGCTACTCCAGTGAATCATCATCAAAGCCAGAATTTTGAAATGAAAGTAGGCCTTACCAATGGGTGTCACACTAACCTAGAGGCTCAAATACAAATCTTTCTGTTTGCTCCCTCCAAAAAGTCTACTGAACCCGGTGACTCAAAGGTTATTCATTCAAAATCTAGCCATAATCAAATATTAATGTTGAATTATGATTCTCAGCGTTTAACAATGATTTAGGGTGCAAGTCGTGATTATCAAAGATGACCTAATTAATGTCACATATTTACAAGTTTCTCATTCAATATAAAATGTAAATCTTTTACGTGAATCCATCCATGTTACAGCTAAGAAAACTTGTACTCCTACAGAATGGCGATTGAGTCAGTTACTCTGTTGTTTACAAAAAACAAGGAGCAAACACTTGGCGATATTTGTATGGATATGAAAGCCGGTAAACAGAAAAATACACACACTTAAATAAAACTAACCAAGAGTAGAAGAATCTTTAATTGCAGCTTTACACAATTCAATTCGTGTTGAATGATACGGTACATAACGATCTTGTGGACTTCCAACCAACAGAACATAACGAAATAGGTCCAAGCCAGGACTAGTACTTAAACGATATAAATAAGTATTACGTAAATCTGGATCATCTCGCAGTCTTAATTGTGAAAGACTTTCAGATTTCTTAATTTTTTGCATAACCCATATGCCCATATTAATAAGACCAGATGAATTGTATACTGTGCCTAAATGAGGACCACTTAAAGACAGAAATGTGTGCAATTTAGATAAATACGGTTCCATTCGTGAATTCAACAATGCTGCACGTATTATAATACAACCCATACTATGTCCAATAAAACTGTAAAGAAGAAAAAAATAACATGATAAAGCAAGAATGAGTAAAAAACGTAAGAATAACAAAATTTGTGAATGCATAAAGATAATTTTTACAAATCGAGTAACCTTGAAATACAAGCTATGTTCAGCGAGCTGATTCATAATCTACACAATGTTGATTAGAATACTGTCACTAAGCACACGCATGAGCTACATAAAAATAAAGTACCAATCCCATTGTCGACATACTCATGAAATGTTTGATGGAAGATGAAATACATAAAGACTTCTATTAATAGCTTGTGCATATTTACAATGTGTCAAGAACAAATATAAGATTGAAAACCTATTGTGCGAATGTTCTTATTCTCGCAAAGATAAACAATTATTTTTGAGGTATATATATATATATATATATATATATATATATATATATATATATATATACCTAAACTATAATGTACTTCAGGTTTTGTGATAAGCGTTTAGCCTCGCATCTGAAACTGTGACTCATAGTACGTTGGCCCAGTGGTTTTAAAGGTTAACTGTTCGCCACAGAACCTGAAGTTTCAGCGTTCGATCCCTGGAGGGGTTGTGGATGAGCAGTGATGACGGATTCACACTGAAACCAAATCGCTGTCTGATTTCTCTATCATTTTAATTGTCACCCTGAAATCGATCTATAACGAATACGACATTAAACCATATTTCATAAAACCTCTTCAACTAAACAATAATTTTGCTGGTAAGTTCCGAAGCAACTAATTATGAATATGGTCCTTATTATGATTAACACTAGCCAGCAAGCCATTGAAAATAAGAGAGGATTGTAAAACTGTTCCATCATCAGTATTATCCACCCATGGTTCATTCACGGATCGAGTCGAACTGATATTCAACTACGTAATCATTTGAATAAATAAATTGAACACATTGAATAGAGCTTGTTCAATTGTACATTCTTCAATATAAAATATTGAGAATGCAAACTAAACAAAATAAGAAGTGTTTACCTAATTCGTTTTGGTTTTTCATCCATTTCATCGATATAATTTACAATTTCATTAACTAATTTTTCACTCATCATGTCGAAACCACCGAATGTATCGTCTTGATTACACTCTGACATAAGGAAATGTAAATTACAATCTGGTAAAGCTAATTGCAGATAAACACGCACAAGACGTAAATCACATGAATTACCTGATAAGTAAGAAAAAAGACAAACATTCGTAACACTAAAACATTTTCTATGAAACAATTTACCTCAAGCATCCAATAAAACGGGTTCATTACCAAAACTTTACTACACTAATATATATACCTTTTATCATAGACGTTCTATTAACGCATTAGTTTTTGTTGTATGACTTATTTTTAATCTGTTGGCAGTTTTATTACTCACAGTCACCTTTTGGCTTGATCTCGTATAATTATTATTTTTCATTATTTGTTGTGATGTGGTATGGTCTGTTTGTACATAAACTGCGTGTCTGAAATACAAAAACAATCTTGAACTGGCGATCACTGGTCTTGTGTTCTTCCTCTTCACTCAGGGATAGTTAAAATAGGATCAACCGTCGTCAAGCATAGGGTAGCAAACTTTTCGTCCTTGTTGCGTATTGATAGCTTAAAGTTGTCCATGCATACTGAATGGTGTTAGTGTAAAAAACAAATCACTCTGAATTCAGTACATAAATGAAATAAATTGAAGACTGAATTGAATTTTATTATAATTCATCTAGCGGCAAAGAAGTAGTTTTCATAGACGAATTATTAAAACTATTCCATTAACGTTTATTAATAGATAATTGGTTTAACAAATCTGATATTTTTTTAACAATAAATTAAGCAATAACGAATGACATTTTCAAAACTAACGATTGTATTTTTCAGTGAAATTAATCTAGGGAGTAACTAGTAGGTTGAATGAACATCATTTGTAAACCTATAACGAAAGATATCCGAATCAGCAATAATAAAAAGGAATGTATATATATATATATATATATATATATATATATATATATATGCAGTGATACAACTTTAGTTCGTATACCATTTAATCAACACTTACATTTATACAATAAGCATTGTAAACTTACCGTCTAGACCATGAACACAAATTATAAGATGTACATCATCACTGAATACATGTGCTTCTGAAAAATATGGATATGGTGCAGCAAGTGTAACAAAATCACTATAAACATAACCTTGAAAATGTGGTGCAATTTGTCGCTTAACAAGTTCTTTAAAACGTAAAAATTCCATTACACCAGGTGATAATATATCAACAAGTGAGTGAGTTTTTTTAATATCTAAATGGATACCATTTAATGTATTTCGATAATTATCATTTTGTTCTTTGGATGATAACGAAGATGTATAAGTTAAAGAATTTGTTTTTTTAATTTGTTTTTGATTAGTTAGTGAATGTGTTGAAAGTTCACAACTCTTAGAAGTCTACAGTAAGAAAAACGAAAAATTTAAAAAAGAATTATGTAAAAATGTCCAGGATAGTATCATAAATGTTAAGTGTTAAAGATAGTATATTAAAGACGCAGTTTTGACTTAATGGGATCACTATGTATTTAATAAATGTGACTTACTGTAACTGAAATATCAGGCACAAATTTATAACCTCAGCACTAAAATACATGGTTTGTGGGACGATATGTGTTCTTGCACAGGTGCCTTGACGCAGTAGTCTAACCTGACTATTATGGTAACTTGGTTGAACCATGTTGGCTGGAACACTTGTTTTTTAGGTCCTAACATGCTAGGCAGATCAGTTGGAAAACGGTTAAACTAAAAGAAGAGAACTGTGATAACGGTTAGGTATTCGCTTTACACAACAAGCGTTTAGAGCGTTCCTGTCTTCCTACAACGAAGGAAGGGGATCAGAGATGACAAAGTTAAAAAAAATACATCTCAGCTTACTTCAAGGGTTCTTATTACCAGAGATAGGACCCTAAATGTATGCAGTTATCTTATCTGAAATTAGTCGGGAAACGGTCGTGTATAAACGGCCTTTGCGATGCGTTCACGATTTCTAAAAAACTTTTAACTCAGATTCATTTTCATTTATTTTAACAGCTCACGCTAATTCTTCATGTAGGATATCGTCAGTTATCTTGTGAATAGATAATGCATCTGATTCGCTATTCAATGTATCATTACGTTTCTTAAAAAGACTCTCGTAAACAGCTTGCTTCAAACGTGTTGTACAAAGCCTAATTGTTTATTACATTCTCTGAGTAGATTTTTCTAGATTGTACGGCACCAAACTACATTTCTTAAGTAACGAATAAGTAAAAATTTCCAAAAAAGCATAAAGTGATAGATAAATGAACTTCTTTTGTACACCGGGATTAAACGACCGATTTCCTCGTTTATATGACAAAACGTCAACGGAAGTGTAATTCATAGTCAAGCTATTTCATTAAAGTAGAAGAGACAGCTAAGTGTAAACTGTTAAAATGACTTAATATACTTTCCAAATTTTGTATGTAAATATAACGATGTATTAGAGTCAGACCCCATTTAGATTTGATTAAAAATAATATAGATTGAATACTCAGTAAATATAACTGCATAATTTTTTATATGTTGCATAGAAGGCAGGATTATCATTCAATAACTAATCATAAATAAAGATGGATAAAAAATTCAGAACCTAAGAGGCGCATATGATTAAATTTCACCATATTAAAATAAATGAATTTTTATAAACTATGGGTAAAGAAATCGATTAATGATATTCTGATAACATTATTTCATTATCCATACTAAAAGATATATGTTCAAACTGTGGCGTTTTAAATAAAATTCATTTCGTTTACTATTTCGGTCAGAAATAAACGTGATAAACATTAAGAAAAAAAATGAAATTCTTGTTATTTATTATACATGGTTCATCAGTCAACTACTTCAAACGATTGATATATTACACAAATATGAAATATGTATCATATGATTTGATCGGTAGTAAGCACTACAGAACGACATCATAATAGCTACTAATAATAAACGATTAATTAGAGAGCGAAAATCTAACCTCAGTAATAATGACAAGAGTTCGAGTCCCACTGAAGGAAGCATGGATTACTACTTCACAGCATTGAGGATATCCTTTGTTGATAAATGAGGGCTAACACTGAAATATAGATCCAGAGAGTTTCCATTTGATTGCTTTTAACTATTTAACATTGCAAAGTTGAAGCATATCGTATATATATATATATATATATATATATATATATATATATATATATATATATATGTATTCAGTGCTAAAAATATCTTAGACTGTGAAGCATGTTGACAAAGATTCAAGCCCCACTTCGGGATCGGAAGTATGTCTTGCTGATGAGCGTGCAAAGTAGAACGTGACCTAGGTTTATAATTTTCAGCAAACTAGCTCCAACCACCAAATATAAATTTTACATTATGAAAATGATAACAGAATGAACATCAATGTACAAACGTGAACACACTGATACAAAATGTAGGCAATAATTAAAACCAGACAGAGTATTAATATTTTTTTGATTGTGATCATGAATGGATCGATGTTAGATAACCATTTTAAACCTGGAAACACTGGGTTCGAAGCCCGCGCACGAGATCGTGGATGCGCACTGCTGAGGTGTACCATACTAGGAAGAAGAGGCCGTACATTTCTTTCAGGTTTTTAATAGTTGTCTAACATCGATCCATTTATGATCTCAATCAAAAACTCAACAATCTCCACAACCCCATACAGAGTAGTTAATAGTTAATCTAAAAAGTTATTAAGTCAATTAATAATTAACTAATATATATAGAGTAAAACAAAGAAAAAGCACGAAACAGATGATTGATTTGCAATGATCTAATTAGTTATTTTATGAAATGAAAACAAATGACTGTTTGCAAAATACTTACAGCATAGTTAATAGGTTCAGCTTTTTTCGGAAGTACGTCATCACAACTGTCCAGATCGATGGTGTTCAACATTTCTAGAACACTAAGTTTCGGTGAATTTTTATTTGATAATTCTTCATCACTACTTAATAAATTGGAAACCTGATAACCGCATTCTTTCAATCGGTTATCATGTTCCGATGATAAAAATAATGGTGATGATGATTCTGTAGGTAATAATGGTAAACATTTATTACAATGTAATGATGAATGTGAAGAATCAGAATTACTAGATAAACGTTGTTTATTATTACAGTTGTCAATGGTTGCTTCAGTCGTAGCAACAGGACCATTCAGATGATTTACTTTTCTTTCTTGATCATACTGACAAGATGTTATACTTGTGGAAAAGTCATGTAATTCAGTAATAATGTGTTGATTTAATCTATTCGCTTGATTGCTTCCAATAGTTAGCGATTTTGGTCGTTGATATTTACCAGTATTATTATAAGTATAATTATTATTACTGTTATTATTATTGAGAGTAGTGATAGTGGACCGCTTCTTATCACTACTATCGGTATAAGCTACACTCACTAAATGACCTTTAGACGTTTTTAAGCTATTTGCTTGTTGCCTATAGTAATTACGACAACCAGCAATATTCCGTTGATTAGGCCAACAATGTGATAGAAAACTATAACCGTTCATACTCTGTCGTTGCATACCATCCACTAAATCAATATTAGAAAATGATGGTGTCAATGAAGATGGTATATCCAAAATCAATTCATCCTTAGTTGATAAAATGGTACTTGATTTAGTTAAACGTTTTTTTGATTCAAACGAAGAATAAGGAATAGATGCATTTGAAATCATTGTAAAAGAATCATTTATTGACAATGGGTGATAATTTATTGTTTTAAATTCATTTTCTAAAATACTAAGGTGTAAATCTGAACAACTGCTTAAATAGGCTAAACTAAAAACAAACAAACAATAAAAAATATCAATAAACTGAACAAATGATATAAATTTATCTAAATAAAATAAAGTTTAATAATAATGCCAGTTTGGAGACTACTTATGCATATTAAGAGGGTACGCCCTAAATTTATTTAATCTAAGACAAATAAATAGATAAAGGGACATTAGTAAATGAACAAACATCCCTAAGCTTAAAGTTAATAACAGTAATGATTGACATGAAAAGAAAGATGAACAGAATTATGCTTTGTCGAACATAAATCAAAAATTATACAGACAGAGTATATTTGTGTGGTAAATAAACATTAAGAGAAACTAAAATGATATTGTTTGTAGTAAAGTATGGAACTTATCTATTTTTTGTGTTGTCTTGTCAACAACGCCATATATTTTTGTTGACAAAATTTAATAAATAATAACTTGGTTGTTTAGCTAAGTTCAATGTTCTTATTGAATAATTATGGAGTGATTACATTATATTTATATATTCATGTCTTTTATTACAAGCTTTAATTTGACATATTGACTACTATTATACGATTTACTATTCTTAACTTATTTCCAAATCTATTAGTTACAGTCTCTCACACTTTTGGTTTGATCTTGTATAATTGTTATTTTTTAAATTTATGGTGTGATACTGTCTGGTTTGTTTGTATATAAACTATGTATGTCTTAAATATATTAATCATACAGTGGAGGGTAAGATTATGTTCTAGACTCAAACGGATATGGCTAGGCGAGAAGAACCAATAAGGACTCAGAGTTGATTCTAGGCCGCTAGTGCTGGTTGGCGTGTCATTGGTTTAGCACAGGGACAAGGTCATTTAAGTTGGTATTCTGATCTGCGATTTTGTCAAGTGATATTTGGTAGGGCATAGGAGATAACGGAAGCTTTAATTGTAATAGTAGTTCACAATGTAAAATAATTCATTCGCTTTTATGAAGACTTTTGAATCGGTTATATCGATGCTTTACGAAATTATCGATTTGCATTATGGGATTAGGGAGGTTGTTGAGTTTTATTGAGATCAGGAGTCGATCCCAGTTAGATAACACTTGTAAATCTAGAAGCAACTACTTCGTCCTAGAAGTGAGAAATCGTTACTTCGTAATGGGAAATTGAACCCCACGCTGGGGTAAAGTAATGAAATCATTTTATGATACTAAGCAACCACCTTCCATTGCCTCCAGTGGGTAAATTCCTCATACTCGACACGGTTGGGCTCTTCCAGTCACGACTTTTCACTAGAATTTCCATTAAAGATCGTCATTAGTGAGCCGATGAAAACTGTTGAATGAAGTTTTCGAGATTTCAGAATTTTATCGAGATCACTTGTACACTATTGGCATACGGTATGGTGGACTGGGGGTTATTCGTTCGCCCGCAAGGCCGAAAGTTTTGGGTACGGTTCCCGATCAGGTGGTCACGGAAGCGGACTGCTAAGGAGTTCCATACTAGAACGAAACAGCTAGTCAGTGCATTGTTATGGATAAGAAAGTAGAATTATTAGCTATAACACTTAAATTTTGGCTTATACCCAAGCATTTCGTGAATGAGTTAATTTGAAAACAAAAACTTGTTTAGATGTATAGGATAGATGTAATATTTTTTGATAAGATCATAATGCTACTTATTCAAAATAAAAAATTTACGTAATAAGCTTAGCAGTTTAACCAAATTACTTCAACACTAGCATGTCAAACAACTAAAATCAAATAGCAAAGATTTCATGAATATTAAGCATGAAATTTAAGATATACCTGATATCTGCAAAGTTGGCATCAATAAGTACTTACTAGTCTTTTATACATATCTTATGTAAAGCCACGGGTTGTTAATCAAATTATTCAATGAAAACTACAACTAGTGGGTTATCCGACTCGCCCTTGTTCATTTTCGAGTCGCCAATTGATAATATGCATCGGTCAAAGTAAAATCTGAAGTAGTTAACATATCAACAATACACAGTTTATTAGTGTTTCACTTCCATAGCATTTAGTCAGTCACACGCGAGGTAGGACCTGTTTCAAGTTTAGATATCACAGAGTATTAATAGAGGTAGTATAAAAAAATACTAATCACATACACTATAATTCGAGGAGAAAACATGAATTTGTGGGATAAAAAAATGATAGTTTTGAAACTCAGGATCTAAAGGAAGACAATAAGTCGATGCATCTGAGTCATTGTGATTGAGGGCATCTACGATTACATACTGTTAAGCTGAGAATATCCTCGATCTTTGAAAGCCATGTTTTATAGTCATACATTAAGACACAAAAAAACTGCTGCGTAGTATACGCGTCCTTTAGTTGGTAGACAACTTACAATGAGACACAAGGTGAGAAAAGCTAACTTAGATTTTGGGATCTCAGCCGAGATTTCGTCGGATGGTAACCCATCAGGGTTGATGAGACTTTCAAATGAAATTTCCGTAAAATCTATTTTTAATAAGCTAAAGTACGAGCACATTCTTCACTGGTATAACATCAAGCGATTGTAGCATCCTACTACAGTATAAATAGCAACCAACCTCAGCAAACATACAGTGATGAATTTCGGCTTAATGGTACTATAGTTAACTCCGCCTGGAGTCCCTTTCGGGGGGGTACTGCCGGTCCCAAGCCCGGATAAAGAAGGAGGGTTGGGCATGGTGTTAGCGATCTCAATAAATTCAAGATAACCCTCAGCAATAAGTTCTAGGCCTTCCATGATCTACTCAATGGAGAAGAAACTACTATGGAGAGCAATTGGAAAGAGATAAAAGAGGTAATCACTTCAACATGTCATGAGGTTCCAGCCAAAAGAAGCACCATCACAAGGATCGGATCACGATCGATACACTAGATAAGATTCAAGAAAGGAGGAACAAGAAGACAGCAATCAATAACAGTCGAACAAGAGCAACAAAAGCCAAGACACAGGCTGAATACACAGAAGTAAACAAGCAAGTGAAGAGGAGCATCAGAACTGACAAACGTAGATATGTGGAAGATTTAGCAGTGACGGCGGCAAAGGCTGCCAGAAAAGGAAACATGAGACAACTGTATGAAACAACAAAGAAACTCTCTGGAAATCACCGTAAACCAGAACGACCAGTGAAAAACAAGGAAGACAAGATAATCACCAACAATGAAGATCAACGAAACAGGTGGGTAGAACACTTCAAAGAACTCTTGAATCGACCAGCCCCACTGAACGCACCCAACATCGAAGCAGCATCCACGGACCTCACAATCGATGTTGGCCCACCAACAATTGAAGAGATCAGCATGGCTATCAGACAAATCAAGAGTGGCAAAGCAGCAGGACTAGACAGCATTCCAGCAGAGGCACCAGAAGCAGACGTAGCGGCAACTGCAAGGATACTCCAAACTCTCTTCAGAAAGATCTGGCATGAGGAACAGGTACCAAAAGACTGGAAAGAAGGACTTCTAGTCAAAATACCAAAGAAAGGCGATCTCAGCAACTGTGACAACTACAGGGGAATCACTCTTCTCTCAATACCAGGAAACGTTTTCAACAGGGTATTGTTAAACAGGATGAAGGACTCCGTAGACGCCCAACTTTTACACCAACAGGCTGGATTCTATAAGGATCGATCGTGTACAGACCAATCCGCAACTCTACGGATCATTGTGGAACAATCAATTGAATAGAATTCATCACTCTATATCAACTTCATTGACTACGAAAAAGCATTTGATAGCGTGGACAGAATAACCCTATGGAAGCTTCTTCGACACTACGGCATGCCTCAGAAGATAGTCAATATCATAGGGAATTCCTATGATGGATTAAACTGCAAAATCGTGCATGGAGGACAGTTGACAAAGTCGTTCAAAGTAAAGACCGGTGTCAGGCAAGGTTGCTTACTCTCACCCTTTCTCTTTCTCCTGGTGATCGACTGGATCATGAAGACGTCAACATCTGAAGGAAAGCACGGGATACAGTGGACAGCTAGGATGCAGCTGGACGATCTAGACTTCGCAGATAATCTGGCTCTTCTATCACAAACGCAACAACAAATGGAGGAGAAGACGACGAGTGTAGCTGCAGCCTCAGCAGCAATAGGTCTCAATATACACAAAGGGAAAAGCAAGATTATCCGGTACAACACAGCATGCACCAATCCAATCACAATTGACGAAGAAGCTTTGGAAGATGTAAAAACCTCTACATATTTGGGCAGTATCATCGATGAACACGGTGGATCTGATGCGAAGTGAAGGCGCAGATCGGCAAAGCAAAAGTAGCACATCTATAACTGAAGAACATCTGGAACTCAAAACAATTGGCAACCAACATCAAGCTCAGAATTTTCAATACAAATGTCAAGACAGTTCTACTGTATGGGGCGGAAACCTGGAAAACTACGAAAACCATTATCCAGAAGATACAGGTGTTTATTAACAGTTGTCTACGCAAAATGCTTCAGATCCGTTGGCCAGACACTATTAGCAACAACCTACTGTGGGAGAGAACAAATCAGATCCCAGTGGAGAAGAAATCAGGAAGAAGCACTGGAAGTGGATAGGACACACATTGACGAAAACACCGAACTGCATCAAAAGACAAGCCCTCACATGGAATCCTCAAGGTCGAAGGAGGATAGGAAGACCAAAGAACACATTACGCCGAGAAATGGAGATAGATATGAGAAAAATGAACAAGAATTGGATGGAACTAGAAAAGAAGGCCCAGGACAGAGTGGGTTGGAGAATGCTGGTCGGCGGCCTATGCTCCATTGGGAGTAACAGGCGTAAGTAAGTAAGTAAGTAAGGTACTATAGTTGTTGTAAAATTCAAACATTTCCAATTCTATTCTACTTCAATATCAAACAGATAGTTCTAAATTACTAGAAAAATCAGTTCAATGGGCTCTTTATTGTAAGTCGTATGATCTCAATCAATTAGCTGAGTGGATTATTTTAAAAGATAATAGGATAATATGCCCAAAGTTGATAAGAATATTTTGTATTAAGCCGGTGGATTATTTTGTTTTGTTTTTTTACAAGTTAAGTTACATCATATTTTTAGATGAATTTATAGAGCATTGAAAAATTACAAAAATTGATTTAATTGAAAACTAACTTACTTTTCTAGTCGTTAATAATAAGTTTTTAACCAGTGTAAAGACATTCATTAATGGTAGAAATTTTAAAAATTAACATTCTATTATAAAACGGAATAAAAATAACTAAATTAATTAAAGAAAATAAATAAGAAAATGGAATGAACTTACTCTGCAGTATAAGTTTTTAATTGATTACAGTGCAATTTTCTAAGATATAGAAAACAACAGAGGTAAAGTATGATTAAGGATATTAAAATGTAAACAAACTATTATAGTGCATTCTAAGGGATACAAAAAAAACACAGAAGAAAACTATATTTCTAACATGAATGATATTTTTTGTGTGTTATTATTTATTTATATACTTGAACACATAAATATTGGTACAAGGGGGCACCAAATATATATATGCGCCACACATAACAATGAGAATTTAAGGAGAAAGGAAGAAAAAAGTAAGAAACGTAGGGAGTTGTAAAAAAAAGAGAACAATAATGGGGGAGACGAAAAGGTACAACCAGAAGAAATCTTACAGTTAAGAAAGCAACCACTTTTTATGAAGTAAAAGAAGGTTACAACAGGATCGCCACTGGCTTCTATTCTGAGCCATATCTGATAATGTCTCTAGCCACTGTGTTACACCATCCCTCAGACCCCAGCCAGGGAGTCGTGAAGGACCAACACAAGCCAGCCCTTTGCAGATTTCTTTCATACAACGACACCATGTCATACACTGACCACCTCTCCGCTTTTTCCAACCAGTCCCAGAGTCGGCAAATAATGCACGACGAGGAATTCTCTGGGACGACATTCATAGAACATGTCCAAGCCACTTATGCAGCTACCTAGATACACGAACTTCTCGACTACTTCTATCTGCTCACCATCCAGAGTGAGTACAGGATTAGAATCCTGCCAGTCTTGGAGAAGTACATTGTACTTCGAAGGTGCGAGGCACATACCATACCTATGGACACTAATTGCTAACAGATTAAGTGGGGAGTGCATGGATTGGGCATTCTCGCACAGTAAGACAATATCAACCCCGTACTCAAGATAGATAAGTTTCTCCAGAATATCGTTGATGGCAAAGTTGAAGAGGAAACTAGCTCGGTTCGGCACTTACTAGCAACAGAAGTCGTAGCCAGCTTCCTAACATCAATCCTTTGGTGGCAGTCACTTCGTTGGCCACTGAAAAGTAAGGTAAGATTGGCGCAGACCAGGGCATGATCAGACTCCAGATAGGTACTCCAAAAGGAGCGGCAGTCCCGTGCACAACCACGGCAGTGGTAGCTGATCGCGATGTGATCAATCTGAGTCCAGGCTTGAGATGCAAAAGGGGGACGCCAGGTGGCACATCGGCGATGACTGTACCGAAAGTTAGTGCTAGCCAGAAAAAGGTTGTGGTCTGTGCATAGTTGCAGTAGAGGGTCTCCGTTATCTGTCCTGCGAACAACAAGTCCCCATCGGCCACTTAAACGACTCTCTTCTGTGCCTAGACGCTCGACTTGAGCATTCAAGTCTCCGGCTAGTATTAGCCACAGATTGATTTCAGCTTTATTGTCACTAGGATCAAGATGACATTGGACATTTATTATTTTAGCATAGAACTCTTCAACAGTGCGCCCATGACTTAAAGAAGAATGGAACACAAGATCTTCAGGACTCTTAGCGAATGATTAACAATTAGAATCAGTCGGTTGGTGTTCGATGGTGTGATTTCAAATTCATTCAGTCTTGCGGTATGATGCAACGATAATTTAATTCAACTGTTTCCTCCAAGACATGTTTGAGCTTCATCAGTTATGACTTCTCGATAAAACTACATGGGTATGTTGAGGTAAATTGACTAACATGATTAAACTGATGATTTTTAGAGATATTGGTTTAATTTATAGGTTTTTATGACTTAATTCTTCTCAGAGTGTATTACATTGAGTAGCATTTTATTTTTAATGCTTGGTTGATGTTAAACGGCACTTTTAATACTGATATTTTCGGGCAATTAGTCAGTGGATGTACAGAGCACACAATGTTCAACTAGTCGGTTGCGGGCTGCGGACACACTATTCCACCTCAGGTGGTTGAAAGTAGTAAACAGGATGTTTTGAGATAATCTTAAATAATTCGATGTCCAAAAGTGCCATGTACTGAGCCACTTATAGGTAAGAACATCTTCATAAAGAACAAAAGAATGAATTTCTGAGGGGGGAGACAGTAAAGATTATTAATTTATTTTGTAGATTCAAGGATAATATCCCAATAACCGTGAATAGATAAAGTCAAGAAATTTACTAGTAAATAAATTATTCTACCGAAAATGTATACATCAACACTGGGGTTCAGGTGCATCCGGCTGACCAGTTCCACATAAGATGAAATCAATGTCATAAATTCCTTGGGCTAGCTACAATTCTTCCATTTCGAAGAGGAATTGCGACAAAATGTTTATTTTTTATTTATTTGAACATAAATATTGGTACGAAGGGGCACCGAATACATATGAGCCACACAAGTCACTTGATTTGTGTGTGGGCTGTGATACTATCTAGGTGCCTAGATTGAAGCCACAGGGCCATACCTGGAGCCTTCGACCTAAAGATCTGATCCAAAAGGCAGTGAAGCAACATCAGGAGGTGCAGTCCCATAGTAGTCGGTGACCAACAATTAGTCCATACTTCATTTGTTCTCTCAGAATCCTGGAGTCCATGTGCACCATTGGTTTGGAACCAGGCTTTCCAACACCCCTAGATGGGTCCTTCGGACTCACCCTATCCTCAGCCATACCAGAGCATTCGGGAAGAAAATGGTTATAATTGGGGAATTCACACAAGATGAATTAATGCCAACAAAGACTGGTCAAAATGCAGTCATAAATATCAATAACGAGAAAAATGAAATTCTGAATGATAATAATAACAATATAAACAAGGTATTTGAATGTTTCAAAACAGTTCGAGTTGTTAGTGAATTTCTTTGAAATAAGGTGTTTGTGAAGTAAAAATGTAAGAAAATGAAAACAACATACCTAGCAGCAAACATATGATTTTTTTTGAGATTTCGGACTTTTACTCGCCTTCGAGATTTACTCCAGGAAAATTGATCTACTGATGAAATATTTGTAAGACATCCTTCTGAAACTACTCTTGGAATCATACATGAAAGTGGAATATTCGGTAGGGAAGTAGAACTGCTGCCAATATTAGTTTTGTAGAGGTGATTACACGGCAATAGGGAATCTGTTACTTTAGATATGTGTTCAGATGGTACACATCCACCAGGTGGTTTTATTGGAGGTATTTTTAAAGTACCTAATGCAATGACGTCATGAGATTTATTATGAATGGAGAACTTTGAATTAATGTAATTTGATGACGTTAATGAATTCGAATTCAAAATTTTGTTTTCTTTATTTTTTGCTGAACATTGAAACAATAGTGTATCGTTCAGTTCACTTGAAATATTCAACATAGATAAAGATGTGGATTTTGATGAATTATTATTTATATTGACCGTTTCTAAATTAGCACATTTTACTTGAGGTGATTTAAGTGATAAATTGTAAAGGGAACGAGAACGCATGCTAAAAAATTAAAATAAATAATATTAGTGTCATGAGTTTGCGGATATTGTTGAGTTGTATAGTTAACATTACTAATTGACCTGAGTTAAACAACCAGTAAAAGCTAAGTAGCTATTTAGTTATAGTATGGGGGACCCCAAAAATGCTCATGTACGACTCCATGCGAGGAATCCGATCAAAAAATTTCCGGTCTCACAAAAATGAGAAGTAGCAAACAGTAGTTCCTAACTATGAGGAGCGAGAGGTAATTTACCCGAGATTGTTGTTCGAAGCTAGTTGAGAGATATCGTGAATTGAAGCTAGAAATGCAAACCATTGCATGCTTACTGAGTAGTCTAAAGGTTAAATGCATACTGAAACTGAACAGTAGTTCGGTACTATCTGATTTTCAGTGGTTGTTTATCAAATGTCAGTTATTCGAGAATGTACACTATGAAAATAAATAACACGTTTGATGTTAAAGAAAGATTGAAAATAAATAAAATGTGTTTGTAGTATAGTATATAATTTGGGGATTGATAATCTCTCAGCAACATAAATCCCGCAATGCATAAGCTTCTTTAATACGGGAAATGTTCAATATATGTATTAGGATCAAAATATGACGACAAAATGTGCTTAATTGAGAATAAAAGTTTAGGGGATAAATTACAACTCCACTTGGCGTGGTTACTGATGTCATATTTGTTTAATCCATTTGTGGTGACCAAAGTGTATTGTGACCGTTAGTTTAAGTGATTAGACATTATGTGGATTACATTGATGATATCCTAGATGATTGGAGGTTGTCGAGAGGAAACGTTAGGCTTAGGTCTTGGCAAAAAGGAGTATGTGCAATTTTTCGGGAGGTAATACCTTTAGTTTAAATGATTCGTTAAATAACCTACAATTAATGGGATACACAGATCGATATAATATTTTCATTGAATTAAGCGGATAAATCGCAACGTTAAAAATGAAAGTAGACAGAATGACTGATCAACGGACTGACTATGTCTTAATAGTTTTATTCTCGAATGGATATCAGTTAAAAATTACAGCAAAGAAGACCTAGAAAACTTATAGGAACTTAACAGGAACACTGAACATAATTATCATCTGTAGTATAGAAAATCACTTAAACAAATGTAAAATTTTACATTTTAATCTGATGGGATATTTCATGAATAAAAGATTATGAAGACAAACAACAAGCAAAACACTATTCTACTTACTCTCGAATAGCTAGACCACAGATAGGACGTAGACCAGTAGAAGAATACGAACAATTATTTATGTCGGAATAAATATTTAACGAGGATTCAGTCAATCTACGTCGATTGTCAGATAAACCAGAATATTGATTCATTATATCGCTGTTCTCTGCTGGTTGGATAGAACGGTAACCAACTAATTTAACTTTTGAGTTATTACTATTTAAATGTGATAGAACATTAGATTCACGTGACTTGTCAAAATAATGAAATTTCCGACTATGGTTACTAGGTAAGTGAAATTTGCGCTTAGATTGTGGGGTTGTGATATTGTTAACTGTAGTAAGAAATGGTTTAAAAATTGGTCTAGTTTTTACATGAATTTGTTGTAATGATGGTGATGATGATAAGAGATTGGGACTTGAATGAGAAAAATCTCGAAGTTGATAGTTTGAAAGATGATTTGGTACAGTTGATGGACATATACAATTTGATATAGGTGTAGATTCTTTTTTATTAACTGTAAATAAGAAGTTCAGTGAATCATTTTGTCAGTACAAATTAAGTATCTCTATAGAAATGAATTAGTTCTGATATACAATACAGATGTAGGAAAGGTAATTAAATTTACTATAAAGAGGCATGAAAAATTTGCGATGTTTATAAAATGATCGGCGTTTTTTAAGCATATGGTCAGCTGGCCTACTAATCAGATTGGATTTTCATGTGGCTAACAGACAGTTTAATTCCATTTTTTTATTATGTACTCATCTATGTGACCTGCTTAGGAACTCTTATCTATGTATTATTCTATATGTAAGTGATTGCCAGTATGATCACCGAAATGTAGCAATCCTGTTGATTACATTCGTTACTATAACCTATGCAATTTATATCTATTTAATTCAGTTTAATTTTATTCAGTTCAATTTATATCCAATCAGATCAGATTATTGTTAATTTCATTTAAATGGCAGTATAATTTAATCACTATTTATTTGTATTCTGATTACAATTGGAAAAATTGTTCGTTAATCAGAATACAATTCATATTCATTACTAATTCAGGATTATTCTAATTCCATTCATAAAACCACTGATTGGGCGTCTATTTGGTTTGTAGAATACACATTTAATACCATCCCAACTCATATTTCTCTCCTACTGATCATATGCTCGCGATTATCGTTGAAGTACATATGCAATATATAGTTTATAATTATCACAGCGGTGGCGGGGCTACTTACGAAAATGAAAGGACGAAAAGCGAATGTCCAGCGCTTCAACTGGGTTAGTAGATATGGAGGATCCACCTAGGGCAGTTAGAAAACCCTATTTACAAACCAATGGTGAACATGGAATCCAGGACCCTGAGAAAAAAAGTGATGTATGAACCTTTTGTTGGTCACCGCCTACTATGGGACTGCATCTCCTGATGTTGCTTCGCTGCCTTGTGGATTAGAACTGTAAGTCAAAGGATCGGGGTGTGGCCCTTTAAGAAAACCACTTGCATAGGTTCAAGCGTCCGAACAGTATTTCGACCCTCACACAGATGGAATGATCTGTGTGGTGGACATATATTTGGTGCCTCCTTGTACCAATTTTTATGTGTTTGAACAAATAATAAATAATAATTATTATGAATCTTAAAAAATTATCATGAGAAAGCATAGAAGTCAATTAATTGGAAAATTATTTGATCTAACGCGATACGGTACATTTAAAAAGACCAATAGTATCCATTTAAGTTACGATGATCACATTTAATTGAGTTGAATAATTAACACTGGTTGTTTGGTAAGTGCTTGAATTATTTGAAGTTAAAGAGATAGTCAACCTCGGCTAACAGTAATTACCAGTAGTAATTTAATCTAGTTATAATGGATCACAATGAAAGGACGAGGATCAATGTGCGAAGGTTCATTCTATGCGACTTTATGTCTGCAAAGGCGGTGAGTATAACTTCTCTGTCAGGGGCTATGTACGCGTGGTCATATGAAAGCATTTCGAGAGGGAGAGCCGATTCTCCCAGCTTTCAGTTGTACCAGGGAATTCGGGCAGGATGAATCTAGTTTCGGATAACTCTGCTGAATGCTGTCTCAGACACTTGTACATTTTAAGTGACATACAAAACGTATCAACCAACAATCTTATTGTTTTATTCTTACACTCCTTTGTTTTTATTGACATCCCAGTTACATACATTTTTTGCATAACTAGACGAAATACCTGATGAAAAAGTGGGATTAACAGAATAAACAAATTTACAATAAAAGCAAAACGGTTACTCATAGGTAAATCAATTGAAAGGTTAGTCATAAACTTGTAATGTCCTCAAACACACGAAACAAAAAACACACTTCTACATTAAAATTTAAAAATGTATAAACCACTATTTAGTACTGAAGAATACTTGGTATAGAAGAAGTAGAGTCCAAGTGTAGTCTGTAAAATAAAATGGAAATGCTAGTAGTGCATAAAAAGTTATTGTATCTCCTTGAACTGTTTTTAGCAGACAAATTATGCAGGTTAGGGATACTACCTAAGTGTCTAACAAGATGTAGTTGATAGAAACTTAAGTGATAAAATCACTATGTCAACATTATAATAATTTATAAAATAATTTTAAAGTAACAGGAAGTTTATTATGTTTTTCTTATAATGAAACAGAAAACAACCTTTTCATATAATCATAATAGTCTAAAATGATTACAATAAATGAAGTGAAAAAAATTTGGTGAACTATACTATGGAAATTAAATGAAATTGTAAATATGAGACACCAGATGCTAAGTGAGTTTCATTGTCGCGAGGAATGAAAGTCTTTGTTTTAATCTCTGGAGAGATAGTATGTGTGTATTGTTCTTAACTCTACTTCGATGTAGCACGACAAATACACAGGAACTTTTCTAATATCTCTTTAGTTAGTTTTGTACAAGGACGAAACAACTATTTAATATTCCATGATTTCCAATTATTATCTAGTTAAATTCAGTGCTTATGACGGAAGCTAATTTGAAACTACATTGTAACTAAGTAGTGGTTAGGGTGTTCGACTTCTAGCCACTAAGTCCTAGCCTCGAAACTAACTTTATTTGTTTCAGTTTGGACAAACATTTACCATCATTAGCTGTAACAATAAGGATGTGACTCGAAAGCAAGTACACGGATGTGTACCTGGTGAATGAGTTCAACTGAGACCAATTCGTTCAACAATCAACAAATCAAATGTACAAAACGGTTCGAAAAATTATATGTTAACACTTCCCCTTTACAAAAACAGGTCTACAAAAACCAATAAAACCTAAACTAAAAGAAGGCGTTGCCAAAAAATAGGACGGGAAAGGGTATTTTTGCATTCACAACGTCATAAGTAACATCAGTACTATGGGAAATCGAAGATTATGTAGATTATTTGTTTGTTGTATATATATATATATATATATATATATATATATATATATATATATATATATATATATATTAAGATGCTATTTATCATTGTAGTAAACAAAATATGATGTTAGGATACCATTGGAGCTACCATGACAACAGCCTGTAAACACAACATAGGCAACGCTTGTTAAAACAAAAAAACTGCAAAACCCTTAGGAACCATGTTCAAGTTATAGTCATTGAAACGTTTTTATAGAGCAAGTACATAACCCAAAGAGTGGTTATTTGGCTGGAGATTATGTTGACCCATGAGTTAAATCAGTCATGTCAAACAGTTGCCATATTTTTCCTTTTTACCCAGTATCGTTATACATGCTTCAAAAATTAATAATTGTTTGATTTGACTTCTTTTACTTTAGCATCCCACAGATTGATTTACGGTTAGGCCTATTTAAATAGCTGAAGAAACACAGCCTTTTGAACACCTTAAGCAACAAGAGTTCTCAGGATGAGTTATTTATTTCCCCAAGGCTGGCCGATGTGCAATTTGAGGGTGAGGAGTAACATAGTTGCTCAGGCTGACTAACTAACTTATCTATGGAGTTATATTCTTAACATCTGATTATAAAGAAAGAGGTCATTTAGTTTAGAAGAGATATCTTTCTGTTTAGAAAAGTATGCACATTAGTTGATTGAAATAACAATACTCGTTTGGATTCAGTTGGAAGTTACATAATTTATGTAAGCGCTAGATGATACCACTCGACCGTCCAGAATAAATTAAATAGACAAGGGTTTGAACGTGGGGATTAAACGAAGATGACGTTTCGAGTTTGAACCATTCAGTCATCATTACACTTGAAAATGGTGGAAAATACATAATAAAGGTATAAAAAAAGACACAAAATGAAAAAAAATATTAAGTCCATTTACCTGGTATTGTGTCACATCCACAAAAGTCAGTTGATCTATTTCTAGTTGCAATCTTTGGTAAAACTCCTACTCCCACTACATCTTCTTCCATATAAATACCGGACTCATTATCATCTGAACGAGTTTTTATCCGTGTAAATGCATCATCATCAATGGCAGATGGTGATTTATGAGTTAACAATAACTCCATTGATGTATATTTTGTTTTTGGTGCATTGGTTATATATATTCCATTATTATTATTACCATTAATTGGTTGAGATAAATTCAATGATTTCGGCTTATTATTATTATTGTTATTATGTGGTAAAAAGATGTCTTCAAAGATAATCGGTAGATTAGTAACATCACCGTCTAACTCACGACAGGTAACTGGTAACGTTGGAAGTTTTTGAAAATAAACTGATTGGCGAACATCATTAGCAAGTGATTCATGTCCTACAACACTGAAATATGAAAATTTCTTAGAAAAATCATTAAGCATCAAAATAACTTGAAGTTTTTATGAGAATGATGTAAAATCAAATAACAATAGAAAATTTCTAAGTGACGTTTAAACTGAATCAGGCACAAACAATCTAGAACATAGCACATATATGGGCAATGATTCAACTTGTCAACTTGTAAGCAGTTTCTAACATAAAGTGATAATAACGAGAATTACTGTCGAAAATCAAAGAAATTGTAATTCATTGATTTTGGATATGATTGCTATAGAACATATTATGCTAAGTATGAAAGATACATAAAGATCTCAGGCTCAATCCAATATGAAATAATGTACCATATTTTACAATCGTTGATTTTGAATATAAGGGTGTTATTCCGTCAGAAAAAAATGAATTCCGATAAGTAGCTGCTCTGTCTACAAATATTAGTTCAATTAAAATATGTTCCTTTTGTCGGGAGTACACAAAATTCACAACCAAATACATAAACACAAAAATATTGGTACAAAGAGGCATTAAATATATGTCCACCACACAGATCATTCCATCTGTGTGAGGGTCGAAATACTGTTCGGACGCTTGAACCTATGCAAGTGGTTTTCTTAAAGGGCCACACCCCGATCCTTTGACTTACAGTTCTAATCCACAAGGCAGCGAAGCAACATCAGGAGATGCAGTCCCATAGTAGGCGGTGACCAACAAAAGGTTCATACATCACTTTTTTTCTCAGGATCCTGGATTCCATGTTCACCATTGGTTTGTAAATAGGGTTTTCTAACTGCCCTAGGTGGATCCTCCATATCTGCTTACCCAGTTTCATATGAAACTTATCATTAGTGTGTGTTAGCATGTCGTTGTGACCATTAGTTGAGCTTGTTCGTTTAACATAAGATTATTTGTAAAGTACTAAGCTAATACACTAGCAATACTTTACAGTTCAATTTAATCTTATAATGGTTACAAAGTAGTTTGTCATGCAAATGATATGAAGGACAAGAAGTCTGATATTAAAGTTACAATCTCATTGGTTAGTAGAGAGTAGTCTGAAAAACTATATGTTACAATTACTTTTAAGAGTGCACAATATTTCTGAAGGAGGAATAGCATTTTTTGATGGTGGATTGTTTCATAGTTTGATGTCTCATTTGTTTAGAAGTTATAAGTTAATAATTCGATTTTTTCGAGTGCTGGTTACTCAGTCACATTTCATATACCAATACAGGTGACTGATTGCATACTGACAAGTAAAGTAATTTTTATTCTGACATTTGGTTCATATCAATATTAGTTAAATAAATTTAAGTCATGCAAAAAAATCATAATTTCAGTTGAACCTATTCTAAATACACTCTAACGAGTGAAATACAATTACAACGTTGTTATTATAAAGTACTGAAATCGTCTAGCTGCACTAATGGGGATGTCACAATTTGAAGCGAAATGCACATGTACGAGAAGAATTACTAAGTTAGGTGGAGTTTACTTAAAACAAGACTGTATAACAATGAATTATTTTGTAAATACATATTAATCTATTCATCTTTAAAATACACGGTTTAAATAGACGTTTACGGTACTAGCATATCGTCCATACCTAACTAGAAATAACTACATAAGGGTAAGATTTTGTGACTTAACGACTGCGAGCTGACTATTTGTGACCATTGATTTACAGCTCCATTAAGACTATACAAATTGAGAAAAAAGTAAGGTCTACTACATAAGTGATGTAAAATTAGCTTCATAAAGACTAATATCATCTGTTACCTTGAATCATAGATAGCTAGTAAATTGACGAGTGATAATTCTTGACAGAAAAATGCCTCCGCCAATCGTTTCATCTAAATTATTTTTTAAAAATAAAAAAAACGAAAAATATGTAATACATGGCATGAAATCTAATGACAACTGATTGTTATAGTCAATCACATCAAATAGAATGAAGTGCATTATCCAGTAAGTGCTAGACAGCCAAGAGCACAACGAATTCAGTGGCAAAAATTAACATGACTTACACGAATTTGATGAAACCTCCGACGTAAAAAAGCAGCCAACTTGGATTGTAAGGTGACAGATTTACATAGTTGTTTGAATAGAACAGTATTTTGAGATGAGAGACGAGCGATATCAAATGAAATTTGATTCGCTAAATCATCATCTGTTTCTAGGCTCTGTAAAAACAGAAGGATAAGAGCTTGACTTCAAGAGGAAATTTGTGAAAAAAGGAGTGAGAACTATCAATGAATTGAGACTTTTAGTTTAAGCTATTATAAGTGTGGTAGAATTTATTAGTATACAACACCGACAGTAAGACGGAACTTAGAATACTTTTGTTCACTAAATCGTCACTTAAGTTCCACGGATACAAATCGAAATACAACATAATTAGTAATATTTTGAAGATATTCATCACGACGAACTGATATCTGTTAGTGAACTATTGAAAATAAGGGTCACTCAGAAGCCATTTATTAATAGCATGAGACGTGTAACCAGTAAACAGTAATTCACATTGATTCGAAGTAAGGACACGGGTTTTGAGGTCGGCGGGTTATCATCATTAAGGCATAGATTCAGGAGTCTACTGTCGAAATTTTTACCTTTAGTCAAATTGTCGTACACAGTAACTCGCACCTAATATTGATTTAATGTCCTGCTGTTACGTAGTGGGAATTAGTCGAAAGGAAAACATGGACTCAGGCTTCAAGACAGCTGGCAGCCAGTCAGTAACAACGTTGAACTTCGTAAGTACGTACGTATTATGGAAGCTAATATTTTAGACACTATATTAGTCAAACTGATTCCTCTGTGATTGTCACAAGAGGACTTTTGTCCTTTCTTATAGACTGGCACAAAGACTGAGACAAGTCAGATGGGATTACGTCCAGTTCCCAGATTCTAACTAAGACCTCAGTCAATCTCACTGCTAATACTTGACCGCCATCCTTAAAAATCTCGAGAGTAAACCTATCAGGGCTTGCTGCTCACCTACGCTTCGGATTTCCTGTAGCTTTTTCAACTTCGTAAAGAGTTGGAGGACTTACATTAATTTGCCATTCAGGTAGATTGGAGATCGTGGGCAACCAAAGTGTGGCTGAAGGCCAGTTGAACTGATCCCTAAAGTGTTCTGTCAGTCGATCCTCCTGGATTAAGAGTAAATAATATATCCATCTTTTTCCGACATAGTTTCGCCAATAGTTGAATTCCTAATACCGGTTTCCCTGCCAAGTCTGAACAGTTGTCGGCGAGACTAGAATTTATAAACGAACCAATCAGATTTAGCATAACAAGTTTTGGATTTTGAAGTGAAATTCATCCATTTGACTAGATAGTGTCTTGGCGTTCTATCTGACGTCCGTTCGTGATGAAAAACATAAATCTAATTCCTAACCATAACTATCAATTGTAAATTATAATCCTTATTCTTCAAACTGACTTAAAACCTTCATTTAGCTCTAGTAAATAAGCGGACATCCTTAAGGTTACCTTAAAGTCTCACAAAGGTCGTCCATAAATTATAGTCTCACCCAGTTGTCTGCTGTCACCTGTTGCCACTGCCTTTTCCATCTCATTCGGTTTCGCTACCCACCACAGTTTGTCAGCATTACGTAGTCTCCTTTCAACCTGCGCTTAAGCTGACTCTGCTCTTCGTTATACTTCAAGTTAGAATTTGCTAGAAAAAGGAGGTTATCTGAGCATAGGTGTAACATAGGCACGACCCCAGACGGTTCCACCCAGGTATCTTTCCTTTTCGCTTAGTTCACCTACTTGAGCATTAAAGTCACCAGCCACTATTATTACATCAGAACGCCTAGCTTTTCGGAGGTCGGAAAGCTTTCTGAAAAACACATCTTTTACATCATCTGAGCTGCGGTCAGTGGGAGAGTACGCAGAGACGACGAGTGTCCAAATCTTTCCGAGTCCTTACTGTTCTGGTTAGTCGGACAGCACACGAACGGCTGCTACTGGGATCCAGTCTAACGAAGCTAGTTCTGCCCTACGACTCAATGCTATACCTAGACCAGCGAGGCCACGTGAAGCAGCATCAGGGCTTCCAGATACACGAAGCGTGAATAGAGATGGGTCTTCGTTTTGATATGACGAGGTCAAATGAATGACACTACTCGGATCCTGCATGGGGGTTTCGGAGACGCAGCACACATCGATGGCGCGAGATTTTAAAGTCTTAACTAAGGAAGACTGTTGTCCTATTTGTCACAGTGTTAGGATGTTAAAAGTTCCTACATGTAGTTTAGAGAGTGGTTTCAGGAGACCAGGAATAACATTCTGCGTACTAGAATCGTTTGCACTAGCGGTGCGAGGTGATAAAAGGAACATGAGAAGGGTTAGTCGTGGAGATAAGAGAGTTATTAGGAGGTGTAGGAAGAATTCGAATGTGAACAACTCGGTCTCGTGTGCTGTTACGAGTATGAGGGTTGATGTCACTTCCCGGCTGCCCACACCGTGGAAGGATGTTTCACGAGGAACCTGAAAAGGAAATCGGATTAGTGTTGGTCTTAGCGATCTGGGTGCGTGACCGCAGAGCCCAAAGGATAACTGCTTGAGGCCGGTCGCGCACGGCCTTTTTGTGGGAGGTTTTTAATGTGTTAGCTCCGTTCTTCAAAAGACTTTACCGCCGGAGACGGAAATACGTGACGTGAAGTGAGGCGTGACATTTTTAGGGTCAACCTTTTCAACCCCTTCCTTCCTTGTGAGAAGGCAGCATCGCTGCAGATGCTGGTTGTCGGAGGGAAACACCTCACTGTTGTCACATTCCTCTACAGTCAGCAGTACGACTTCGCCTTCAGACCTTGAGTTGCTGGTTTTAGTCTTACCGTTCTCGTATCGACCTGCCTGGCATGGTAGAACCTACAGGAACATATGTTCCAACCAATATAGCTCGGTCGGGTCATCACGTTGGCTATCCCGACTATCACATCACGGCAGCTGCTACGGTCGACAGTTGGCAATCGCTAGCAAAACGAATCAGCAACTTTTGGTGAACTGATCGTAAAAATTCGTTGAGAACTAGCGAATCAGGCAAGTATGACATTGTTCATCATTTAGTGATAAATTAATTGTGTATATGGGTATAATTATTAAGGTTTGACTGGATAATTTTCAATAAATTGAACATTGGGTAAATTGTTAGAAGTAAAAATAATATATTCGTAATATCTCAATGAGTAGAAAAATTAAATTTTCTGACGTTTCGTGACTCAGTTTAAGCCACTTCTAACGATTCAGTTATCTATTCTCTGAAGAAGTAGGTTACACTGAGTCAGGAAACTTTTGAAAATTTAACTTTTTTACTCATTGGGATATTACTAACATATTATTTTTTATTTATAATCGTGTATTTGTTCAAACAACCTTTTTGAACTGGAGTGACAGCCAACATAATGGGTGAAATCGTGTTCTCTTAAAGCAGATGATAAGGACTTGCAACTCTTAATAACAGTTACTAAAGAAGATAATTTGGAAACAGGAATTTATCTTAAATTGATACCAAGGGACAAAGAGTTTTTCTTTGTTCTAGCTATCATTTAGATTTTTCAGTAACATATATTCTTGAACTTACATCTAGGACAAGATTAAAACATTTAGATTACCACTATAGGAGCACTGCAACGTTAAACTTGAATATTAATATGTCCATAGTCACCTAATATAGACATTCAACGGTAAATTATTTTAAGGATTATTCAATGACAACTACATTAATGAAACTCACTTGAGCTAATTGTACAAGTGAATCCAATTTACTTTGAAAGTCAACAGGTTCTGTAATTTCAAAGAAAAATTACGTTATTCACTAGACAAACACAATAAATAAAGATTTAAAATGTTACCCAGTCAGTTATGAATAACGTAGAGTCTGACATAAGTGGGTGCTGGTCCATGCTGTCATGTTACATTAAAACGACGATATGAATTTTTAAAAAGTATGGAAAGGATTGAAAATTGTTTAACACCAACAACGCCGGAAACAACTAAAAATTGAAAGTATATCTCGAAAACACGAAAATGAGACGATATGTATACAAGAATACTGGAACCCAAGATCAAGAGGATTATGAAGAGTGAGAGAATCTGGACTAATGTGATTGGTTTAGAGCCACATTAAACAATGTCTCCGATCACTGATTCCGATGATCGGGCAGACCTATGGAGATATATCTGACAAGCTTATTTTGTAAATAGTTTTGAGTTAATATATTATCTGGTTCACCTCAGACCTTAACCAGAGAATAAGTACCTCATGGATTGATACCACCTTTTGATTTGGGGGCCACTTTATAAAACCAGCTTTTATTTGACTTAAAGTTTCTTATTATCAGTATAAAACGTTGTGCAAATGTTTATCCGTTCAAGTTGCCACACTACATATCATCACATCAATAGAAAACTAACAAGACGAAAAGTAAGCAGTGAGAATCTACTAACGAAATACCGTTTAAAAGGATCAAATGTGATACGAATCCAATTAACAGAAAAAACAATCTTATTACGTAAGAGAACGTGGTAATACGTTTTCTCTGACGTACAATTGAAAGTGGTGTGTGGAAGCTTATTTTTTTGTTTAGTACTGATTTTTAGAAGCTTACAATGAAATCACACTCCCTTAACCTTTGATTAGTTGTCTGCTCATACATAAGTTATATTAAACTGAAGGATATATATCGTCAAAACTAAGAGCCACCGGTTTCCAATATTCTATTTGTTTTATTTTCATGCAATTGTATTATGACTACTTACCGGAATAAATAATAACAGTGGTAAAGTATGTACGGTAAATGTCAAATGACTGTTGTGTGTATATAAATTATTAATCAGAGGCATTAAAGCAGTTCCGAAGTTCAATTGCCCCACTGAATTCATAAACATTTCGTAAATCAATAAAGGTATATGGTACGAATGTTCCTAGATAGTAATTACAAACTGTGAATACACTGTATTCAGACTTAAATATTAAATATTTCACTTTACGTAGCATTGAAATACAAAGCAATTAATCAATTGGGCAGTTTTATTTAGTCAATATTACAGTTTGTAAACTTCCCCTATTTAATTATACGGTGTAGTTTAACAGACTCTTATTTAAAATCTGAATTATTGAGAGAAACGACGGTAACTGATGATTGGAAATATACTGTTTCAGATGGATTTTCCACAGTATAACAACTATGACCAGCAACATTTGATTTTATTGATATTAGTAATTCAAAAAACGAGATCCATGAACAGATACAGTGTTATTGTTGAAATGCTTGTATTAGGTTTTTCAAAACAATAAAAACTTAGTTATGTATGAACTAAAATCTGAACTCTAGAAAAAAGGGTGAGACTATAATTTATGGACGAAACAATCACGTATAAGATAAAAGGTCTCAGATTTTGGCGCCAAATTGACTCATCCATTTGGCTAAATAGAGTTTTAGCATTATAGCTGATGTCAGTTCGTGATGAAAAGCCTAAATCTAAAGCCTAAGCTTAATTATCAACTGTAAATTATAATTCTAATTCCTCACACAGGTTCATAACCCTCATTTAGTCCCAGTTATTAAGCGAACACTCTCAAGTTCAATCTAGCGTCGCTCAAAGGTCGTCCATAAATTATAGTTTCGCAGAAAAAAGGAATACATCCATTAATTTTCTACACTTTTTCCCCAATATGTTATATCGGAATGACAAAGGTTTTGAGTTATTCCATTTTTGATATTCAGGACTGAAGTTCGGTTAGTCATTTCGGCATATGGACTCAGAAGGTCAGTGAATAACAAGCCATTGTTAGAAGTGAAAGCTATTGCGTTCGAGTTCCACTACAGACAATACTGGGGATGTAGATAAATCCGAATAATGAGTCTTAACTAAGAGGAAGCGTGCGTTACGGACTGCATTTTCTAGACATGATCCATTTATTTGAACTAACGCATTACACTTATTTCTTATATTTATAGAACTTGCTGTCTTTGAATTGTTTTTTCCGTATCAATTTAACTTCCTTTTCTTACTCATAACTGTTTCCCAGGACAATAATTTATTATAACCCTGAACCAGCGTATCTTATTAATTTTATACAACAAAATGAGTATTTTTTACTAGGATTAAATCTTTTGCTTATTTATACTACAAACGTTACATAATCTATGCTATTATTAGTTACATTTTATTACTTCAGTTTTAAAATCATTACAAGTCACGTTTTTATGGTTATGCTAAAAATGTTTAGATGTAATAAAAACAAAAATACATTTTCGTCTTAAATAATTCATATCACATTTTTTGTTGAATACAAGACAGTTTATAAAAGGAATTTTATCGGAAATTTGAAAATAAGCTCGAATATAAGCAAAGATGGATAGTGGCTAGAAGTGGAATTCAGGATGCGCGACTCGTCCTATTTGAGACTCGTCAGCTGGATGTACCTGCATCGCAGAGTTGACGTTCAGCCTGGGACTCGAACCCAGTACTATTCGCTTCAAACGCCATCGCGTTATCCACTCAGCTACTGGCTCCTGATAGCCACTTGCTTGTGCAATGGGGTAATTTTAAATTTAATTGGTATTGTTTGGCTTGTATCTTCCCATTGAGGTTTAAGACTTCAATTGATCAGTCTGTTATTGGAATATGTGCATACTGTTCGTAGGCCTCGATATTGCATTAATTCACAAGCTTTTATAAGCAAAGCTGACAGACTGATCAATTGCAGTCTTAAACCTCAATGGGAAGATACAAGCAAAACAATACCAAGTGAACTTTGAATATAGTTTACTGTAAATTATTGAAAAAATTCGTATGGATGTTATACAGCATAAACAATGTTGAACTCATTATTGGAGACAGTTAATGATGAAAAGTTTAATCAATTATATGTAAGGGCTTTATTTTACTTTCCATGTAAAGGTCAAGTAGTATTCAGTAATAAATAACGCAGAACTTGATACAAGTGTATAACAGTTTAATTCGACATATTCTATCAGCACAACTAGATAAAGTTATCCAGATAAATACTTCAGTAGTATAATTAGTAACAAAAGTAGTAGAAGTATAAAAGATTGAAGATAAACGATATGATTTGAGAAGAGTGAATTCGAAGGATAAAAAAATGTATGGAATAATTTTAACACTTAAAATATAAGGCAAGGGGAAGAGAGAGGACGGATCTGTACAACTGCGGCTGATTCAGAGACTTATCATCCAACGCCTCCAACTATGAGTTATTATATTCATGAGGACACATAACCAAGTAGTCTGAACTTACAAATACGGCTCAAATAAACAGTTAGTAACTTCACAAGCTGATACTATTATTGACAATTGAATCATCTCTGTTGTTATTATGGTCCATCATTACTTAGTATCATATAAACTATTAAAATTCTTTATTTAAAATACACGAAAAAAAGTAACTGAAAGTTAACGACGAAAATGAAAAGAAACTCACCAATACGTGGTCTCATATTTAAAGATAAATACGGAAGACTTTCACGCCAAAATAATAACATAGATTCTCTTGCCGCTAATAATATTTGACAGAGATGTCGATGAATAGCAAGCGCAAAATGATGTCTGTTAGGCTAAAATAAATTTTAAAAATGTTAATGAGGCAATACATTAGATAAAATTATGAACAAAAATTTTGATAATTGAAGACAAACATTAAATAAAAGAATTGTGGGTTATTATTCATTGCCAAGGTTTGATTTAATAATTTCAAGTAGATTGAGCACAGGGTAGATTGTTGATGATAAAATAAAGAGACATTTGTGATACCACATTGAATAAAAATCAGATTTTTTGACGTTTCAGGATCAGTTTAAGTTGCTTCTACAAAGAGTAAATAAAGAGCTTAATTAAATTATTTGTTCGTTTAAACATATGCATCACACTTCGTCATGAGATTTGTTTGAGGGTTGGAATACTGCCCGGACACCAAAGAAGAAACAGGTGGTTTTCTTAAAGGGGTCACACCTCAATTCTTTGACCTAGAGTTCTAATCCACAAGGCAGTGAAGCAACATCAGGAGATGCAATCCTATAGTAGTTGGTGACCAACATTAGATTCATACTTCATTTATTCTCTCAGGATCCTGGAGCCCATGTGCCCCATTGGTTTTGAATCAGGGTTTTCCACATTCCCAAGGTAGATCTTCCGTATCCACCAACCCGTCCTCTTAATTTCGTAAACAACACCGCCGCGAGAAGGCAGTGAGTGGGACGTTTAAACAGAACAGAGAAATAACGTTAGTACTGCAATTTGAGTAAAAAACTACCTGACTTGTTGGTTTACAGCTAGATTATCGGTTTTTCAACGAACTGTGGTTAGTATGACATGAATATCTTAGTAGTGTAATGGTTGCGATTATGAAATCGGCACTGAGTGTAGCGTTATTAATTAAATTTACACATGAATTGACGTAGATTGAAATAAAATTAATGCATAACACCTAGTAATGTATCTCTTAACGAACTGTTTTAATTCTTTAATTTATGATGGAATAAGGATTTTCATTTGAACACTATATCAACAAAAGAATAAAAGTGATTCTGTACGATGACGGTGTTTAACAATAGGACAGAACATACGTATCTGTGAGATGACTTCTTTGCAGAAATTGTTAGCACGTAAAACATTTTGCCAATAGTAATAAAAATAATAATAATAATAAATCACGTGTTCTAGAAGTCAAAATATGCTTATCCCCATTAGTGGCAGTGATCATTCAACAGTCAAAAATGATATGTTAGTCAATTACCAAAATTAATTCTTCACCTTCAATATTATTAAGGAATTTATTCCTAGTCTGTCTTACCACTATTTCTATTCATATTGTTCATTTAATCGTGTGGTACTGATATAGTATAGCAACTGAGACTGATGCACATTCGCAAAATGTTGTAGGTTGATTATGAATAAGGGATAATTAATGTGAAAATAATATCATAAGAGACGGTAGCCCATATCAATCATAGATATTATTTTGACCGCAGTCGAGGAGTAATTGAGTCGTTGTAGAACTAGGGTAAAGGGGATCACTACCACGAAAGATGAGGGAGCGACGTAAGACGTGAAGCAATGCACGTTTCAACATGATGTTGTGTAAAGCGAGTTGTAGTTTTCGAAAGACCGCTTAAATTCGAAGATAAACCTTGTCAATGTGGACTGAAAATCATAACACAGAAGTCCTATGTCTTTAACTGATTGTTGAAAATACAATAAAAGACAGGATTAAAAGCCTTTTGGAAATTCGATAAATATAGCAAACCAGTTAGTCTTAAAAATACAGACCGAAATATTCCAGATCATACTGAAAATCAATAGTCACAAAAGTATGAAGGAGTGTAAACAGAAAATGATAGTTGCTTCAACGATTATGAAATCACGTAAGAAAACAATAAAATAATTTTATAGGAATAATCCAGTGATTCATATTACAATCAAATCCAACACGATCAGTGGTACAGTTCAAATTATGACATGATTTTCAGTGTAATATAAGACTAATTAAGTTAGAAATTCAAAATAAAAAGATATGATAGCACATCCTTGACTGTAATTTCTGGTTAATATATATTTCTCATTACTCTTGTATGTGCACGTTAGAAGGTATTGAAGTTGCTGTATTCGCTAACACAGGTTAACTAGACAAACAAATTTCCCACCTAGAGTATTATGGTTGTAAATAATTATCCTCAGTGTTCAGACATAATCTTCATGCAACTTATTTCACTTAAGAACAAATCAAGCAGTAATACAACCGCTTAAATAATCAACATATGACTAAAAGCTCAGTAAATGAACTTGTATTTTGGTAAATTGAAATATTTTTTTAAAGGTCAAAATAAGTCATAAACAATGTTAAGACTTTTAATTGTTTTGTTTGAATACTACCAAGAAAGTAATATTAACCGTTGATTAATATATTTCTCAGTGAATACAAAACATATACGAGGTCATTACGAGATATATGTGCAAACATATTGACATATTCAATCAGAATACATTTATGTATATATGATAGATAACTTAGGTTGTTTTTTTAAATGTTTTATCAACATGTCAATTAATTCAAGTCATTACAAAAAGAACTTGAAATTAAGTTATAAGTTATTTCTAGAGAATTAATAATAAAATTACTGCTTCTATACATGGGTAGTATGGAAATAGTAATCGTAATAATAATAACAGTAGTAATAATAATAATAGTGATAATAATAATATGGATAAAAGACGTAAACACCGAAACTAACAATTGACCTACAATATAACCAAAATTATTGTTTTCCAATTCGTTGCATCTTAATTACAACAAATCATTTTAATAAAGAGACAGAGATTATAACAAAAGAGTAATATGTATGGTGGATACAGTTGATATATGAGTTTCATATTTAGTTTATTAAAGTTTAGAACAAATTGATTGGTTGTTTATTAGTTGGCTCGTAAGATATGGTTTGATTAATCTGAAAATAAGTTATCGGTAGTATTTTATAATTATCTAGTTCATTTACCAAATACAGATTTGTGTATTTAGCTTTGAAAAAACTCATATTGTGATGGCTGGTGATAGTATTTGGTTGCTGTAAATGAATCTGGTAGAGCAAAAGTCCGGATCTGAGACTTCGTTGCTGAAACTTCAACGACTTAAACACTGAGTCACTTCTTCTTCATAAAAGTGACATAATATAGAGTAACTAAGTATGTATGTATAAAAACTATATTCGACATAAATCTCATTTACATAATATGAGAATATCATTTTACATATTACAATGAACAAGTTTGAGGTACTCGTAACGTTTAATCAAATTAATTAGGATAGTCTAGGGAAAAACACTGATTTTAATTGTTGTGTTAAGCAGAAACAAACTAAACCACTCAGTCATGGGTTCATCTTTGATGTGAAAACATTGATAGTTTTGCAAAAAGTTTATTTTACTTTCACTAACTTAAATTAACAGAGACTTGGACAATATCACAAAACATCAGAAAAAGATTATAATGATCAAAATCTCTATTAAGAATATATCCATTCTATGGAGGGAAATAACTGATTAGTTCATGGAAAAATGAAGCATTATGTTTGATTAAAAGTATGCTAGAAAATGAAATAAAATTAAAGAAGTTACTTCATTATATTGTTTAGTGACTGAAACTATATTATAATGCAGAAATTAAAAAATAATAAAAATAATCGTTGAATTTGTAAAGCTAAATTTTAACGTTTATTTAGTGGTTTCAATATATTTTGTTGTCGCTATGATACACTGGGTGACTGAAAACAATCGAAATCAGATCATTTATTTTAGTTGTGATTAGCCTGGTTTACGACGAACGAACCAAGTATTCACAGTTGTTCAGTTTATAGATCAATACTTAAATTTCCTTTAAAAATGATTGGGTAAAGAGACAGATAGTCATTATTAAAATAGGGCTTGACAAAGACGTTGCCATTATCTGAGTGACACAAGATGAAAACATTGACCTCATGTAGTAGCAATGATAAAAAGAAAGACTAAATCTTTGGAATGCGATTTGAGAAGATAGAAGACAAAGACATGTATAGAAGAATACCGAAATTTAAAATCGAAAAAAGGATAAAGAGTGAATACATATGCTCAACTCTGAATGACTTTGAGCCATATCACCTAAACACTCAAACCATTGACTGTCGTTATCATGTGGACCTCAATCAGGTATTATGCAGCTGGCTACATGAATCAGTCCGACAGTTAATGACTTGATAGACTAATCATTCATTAACTCAGTTTTGGGGCGAAAAATAAAACTTATTTAAAATTTATCAGTTCTAATTGCTAAGTAAATTTAATAAAAGTTGTTACAAAATTTTGAGACAGTCTGAAAGAGTAAACCCCCAAACCGATGTAAAGAGAAGGTAGATTGATATGTTTCGGGTTTCATATATTATGAACAGGCGATTCTACTTGAAAGCCTGTAAGAAAAACTGGATAAATAGTAACGGTAACATAGATTTAGGGGTATAGTCAAACAGATCAAAAAGTAGTTGATTGTCATATTTAGGGTTTTTGGACCATTGAAATGAAGCATCCAAACAAGAAACTTTCGCTGTGAATACTAAAGGTGATTTGTCGTAAACAGTTGAGACGCTACTGTGTCTGAGGAGCCAATGGTGATGAGGAAGTAGATAAAGTCCACCTTCATAATATAGAAGCTAGAAAGACATATACTGATCTAGTTTAGATTTCCTGGTTGAGAATTGGTGACAGCGCATATCTGGTCATGGAATAGCTCCCTGGTATGATATATATAGGATTAGTATTCATCCAACCTAGTGTCTTGAAGCATTATCCGATATTGTTTAAAAATAGAAGCCTGTAGCAATCTTGGTGTAATTTCCTATTAGGGTTTCCCCAGTCAGTTATATCCATTTTCTAACTGGATGAGATTTCTATTGGTTTACATTTTACTTAGTGTTTTCCTTTCTTTTCTTTTTTAAGTAGTTTATTTTTTCATAATACTTTCAGTTTTATTCTTTATGAAACATTATTTGGTGAATTATTGTAGCGATTGTTATGAGCGATTAATTGAATATAAAATATAGCTATAAACTTAATATTACTTGGAAAAATCTCATAAAAGCGTTAGTGTTATGGTATATTAATAGTTTTTTTTCTACGAGTAGTCATTTACAATAGGAATCAGTCAGTCGTACGCAATGTAGAACATGGAATATAAATACATCAGTTCAAATTACGACACTAAATGATCACAGTAAGATTAAATTATCAGGATAGATACCAGAGAAATGGAATTTGTAACAGTGAATATTAGTAGAAAATTTTTAGCAAAAACAACATAATTCGATAAGAAAAAAATGAATTCATGGAATAAAAAATATAGGTGTTTTAAGATAAAAAGTGAATGTATCCACTTTATTAAGACTGATTAAAAATTGTGTTGTTCAAATAAACATTAATTGTTTTTAGGAAAACACGAGTCTTTTTCGATATTTTTCAAATAAATAATTCTCAATGACTTCTTGTTTCATCATCGGAAAAATTGAAATGAAGAAAATTTTTTAACAGTTTACATAACGGCTTAATCGTAAACAATTATTGAAAACTAGGAAGTACTAGACAGTTATCTCGTTGTAGTAGGAGGCTTTGCAACTGTCCATATTGACGGTAACACCGAGGTTCAGTTCGACATGTAAACTGAGGAAATTCGATCAATCTCCTAAAACCACCTATACTAATAATAATCATATGCTCATTAGTAATTTACTTCGATAGATAATTCTAAAAGTTATAGTAAAAAAAGTTATTAGTACAGTTCAACCATGTTAACCGTAAGACAGGTGGTGGAAGGTCGTCGCACAGTATCACGAATTGATTAGTTAGACATGTAAGCTACTGGATGATAGGTAAATGATTTAAAGGGCTCAGTGTGAAACACAAAGGTCCTGGATTTGATTCTTCGGTGATGACTTGGATATCGACTGTTGATAAGTTGCATACTACGACGAAACAGTTAACCAGTTTCCTGGTTTCCAATAATTATTTAGGATTAGTCCATGATGCACCCTATGAATCGAAAATTCCGCGAAATTTCATTTTACGTAAAAAGATAAGCGGTGCTGAACTACAAACTATGGTTAGTTGAACAATTCATTCGCAGTTTCGGATCAACAAAATGAATCCTGTCGTCTTTACGAAATAAATAGTAATAATTTTATTAAATCGAAATGATTTATAAGAATAAAAACATGAATAATTAATCAAACAATGTACATACCTGTTTGATACTGCAAATGATACCATGCCATGTTTGTTGAGCTAAACTAATGATTTGGTTGTTTGTTTGTAATGGTGTATTATGTGGTGAAAATTTTGGCCAACTATGTATAAAAGAGAAAGAAACAGCTTTCGAAACCATTTGTTATAAGCAAATAGCAAAAATTACTGAAGTAAAATGCAGTTTTGCAAGTTAAACTCATTCAATTAAAACAATTATTTATGGTTTACATTATGGAATGACTTTAGCTAAGTAATCATAGAAAACTAAGAGGCTGTGGAAAGTAATTTTATCCTGGTGTGAGAATCCTCAGGAACATACACCGAGAGGCTAATCATGGAGCATATCTATGTACCTAAAGATTCATGGTGACGTTCAATATCATACAATAACTAAATCTTTCGGCTTTCCCAACTAGCACAAGCATAGGCTCGTAATACGCAGTATATTAACTACAGAAGTAACTTAACTTCAGTTTAATTATTTAACTCATTTACCAGGTATAGATTCATGTAAATGGCTTTGAGCCACACTCTTAGATATGAGGATTAGTGATAATACCTAGTCGCTAAAACCGAAGTAGGTTTGGCTGTGTTCAAATAGTCAAATGGTTGTCATCAGTGATATTGGATGGTCGTCTCCCTTTTTTCACCAACTAATTGAAGTTAAAGTTGTATCGTTGGAGGCTAACTCAGTGGTTCTAATAATTAAGCTTTTCAAATAAGACCTGAAGTTTCTTGGTTGTTTTATAAATATGCACTCCTAAAGAGTCCCCCACTAATATGCAAAGGCTACCCAGTGCTCCTTGGTTTTTAATGGTATCAGAGCTGAAATTAATCTGTGACGAATACAAACTATATATCGAACAAAAGACGAGTCTTTAAGCCATCAGGCTACTGCTCCAGAATAGCCAATGTCCAGCTTATTTAACCAATAGATGGTACGCTCTAATCCTGCCTTACTTTATTTGAGCAAACTGGTAGTGTTACTAACCCACATACGAATGAAATAATTCAAAGATGAATACATAAACCAGTAGTTTGTAAAATACTTCACAACATATGTTTATTCAAAATGGATATTAAAGAAGTATTTACCTAATAATACTTGAAGTGATGTTTGTTAATGCTCCATAAAGTGCTAATTCAATAGCACATAAATGAAAATAATCGAAGAATACAGTGAAATGATAGTGAAGTCCACGAGATGGTGTTAAATGAATACGTAGTTGACGCTCACATACCTTAGTCAGAAATTCAGGAGCAAAGGGTCTAGAAGGAAAACAGAATCTTTTGTATTAATTGAAAACCAGAACAGTTTGTTAAATAATTATATATATATATATATATATATATATATATATATATATATCCATCTAATCATACATAACCCTCTACAACTTACTTTAACGTCAGTTAATGTCGCACGTCGTCGTAGGTTAGAAATATTAGGCAGGTGGGAAAATTTCCGAGCCAGACCTTCTCGTGGTGTTCTGAGGATAGTGAAGCTGTGTCTCATGAACTAATATTGGTGGTTGATAGGGATCGAACTAATCCACCATTCTACTGTGAACCTGGACAACTCACTCGATAACATGTTAATATTGTGTGTTGAGGTTTTATTCTGAGGCAGTAAAAGTGAAAACATAATGTATGCCTATGAGTGGACTATGGAATGAAAATATCCCTTTTTTGTATACTTCATATATACGTGTAACGTATACTTGCTAAAGATTTAAAACCGAATTTATCATGTTTTAAGTTCGGTAACCCTCTATATCCGAAACGTAATTGAAGAAAGCTTACTTATTCATTTCGGTTCCTAGATCTCCAAAGCGAATAAGTCTAGCATAATGCCAGAGCGACGACCATAAACCATGCTCCAAATCTTGTGATACAAGATATCTCAATATGGAACAACTGTGAGGAAAACATGTCGTCAATACATGACTGTGTGGAAACAACTCATACTAGTAAACAATGAGAAGCTGACCTCAAAAACATTGTCATATGGAAAAATAAATATTACACAATGCAAAGGTAAAGATTACCAATACGTGACTATTATTAACTACATCTTAAAACAAAAAAGCTGATTTGTTTTGAAGTTCGACGAAAATCATTCAAAACAAATACATTGTGACAATAATAATAATACTAGTCCAAAGGTCATCATAAAGGTAACACTTAGTTCGATTACATGCTAACTGAAATGAATTCACTACTGAAAAAATCAATATTGGTCATGTTTTCATGGAAATTGTGTGCATGTCACTTGCTTGCGAAATACATGTGCTAGGTTCTATGTTGTTTATGGCTATCCTGGTTTTGAGTCACGGTGATTGTGTGAGGGATGTTCAAGCCAACGTAAATGAAGCGAGTTTACAATATATGACCAGTCACTAACGGTGGAAAGCCGAGTGCCTTAACCATGATTCCAAACCAATGGTGTACACAGGATCTAGGATCCTGAGGGAGCAAATAGCGTATGAATTTATTGTTGAGTGCTGTTAGACGTATGAGGACAGTTATCACTTCCCGCTTTCCCACACCATGGAAGGGTTCTTTCTGAAATACTTGAAAAGGGAATTGGATTAGAGGTGGTCTTAGTAACCTCGGAGCGTAACCGAGTGCTCAAAAGACATTTGCTTGAGACCGGTCAAACAAGACCTTTTTGTGAGTAATTTTCGTGTCAGCTCCGTACTTGTAGGAACCTTACCGCCGGAGACGGAAATCCGTGGGATAAGACGAGGTGTGCATTTCTAGGGTCGACTGTTTCTAACCCCGCCCTTTCTTGTGAGAAGGCAATATCGCTGTTATGCTGGTTGTCTGAAGGAAACACCTTACTGCTGTCACCCAAATGTACAGTCAGCAGTATGCCTTCGGACCTTGGGTTTACTGATTTTAGTCATACCGCTCCTCAACTGACTTGCCTGGCATGGTAGCACCTTGAGGAACGGTTGTTTCAGCCAGTGTAGCTCGACTGGTTCATCACGATAGTTAAGCTTAATCATCACATCAAGGTAGCAGAAACGGTCGAGAACCTATTGTTGGTCACCCCCTACCATGGGAGCGCATCTAAAGTTGCTCCACCCCCTTATGGTTTAGATATTTAGGTTATAAGCTCAGAAAGTGGCTCCCTATGAGAATCACCTGCTTCAGTTTGATCAACCGAGGAGTGTATCCCAGCCCACGATGTGGATGGTGCATAGATATACGCATACCATAAACGATGTTCAATTGGAATCAAACGAAATTGAGATATTATAAATGAACTAAACGAAAAATAATACAAATAAATTACATGAATGCGTACGTGTTAGTTAGCATGATGGGTATAAGTAATACAGGCGCGATACCAACGAGCGAGTTACTGTGAAATAAGTTGAAGCAGTCTAGCACAGTGACCGGTTTAGAAAGATTACTGCTAATGTTTGTCTGTCTTAAATGACATCAACTGTCTATGATTTTGTGCATAGTATCCTATCCAGATGGCCGTCATGTAACAAAATACTTGACTACGACTTCGTTATTGATGAGGCTTGTAATTAGACGAGACAGAACAGCGGTTTAGAGTGTTATTTCACAGGTTGTAAAAAAAATTCGCTTTGAAAGGTACTCAAGGATACAAAACAAGTTGAAAGACGGAAAATTTCACATGAGCAAAATAATGATGACAGAGACAGTGAAGAGCGTAAAAAAGGTGTTGGCTTTATACTGTTGCGTGAAATAAGATTTATTTACTTATTTAGCCAATCCCAAGAGATATTAATTTATTATGGAGATAGCCAGGGAGGAAAAATGTAATTGGACTGTACGGTTATGGCTTGTAAAAAGAGGACTTTAGTCAAAAGAACCAACAATTCATTTTCTCTTAAGCATTTAGAAAATTGGTGTACGCAAATAACGCGATAATATGTGGGTAAAATGAAATATCTGCTAGAAGTGACTAAAATGCCATAAAATCCTAAAATTAATAATAGAATTATAGAGGAAAAAAGAAAAGAATTAGAAGGTAATTGGATGTGAATCGTTATAAAGGCATCATGTATAATGAGAAAACTGGAAAGCATCAGATATAATAAATCAGCGAAGATTCCATGCCTACTTACACCTTTTAGAACGGTGGAGAGAAACCTATGTTTACGCGTACATAAGTTTAGGTTCCCTAAAGATGTATATGGATATACTGTTATCAAAAGACATGGTTACTGATTATTTATTGAGAGGATTGGATAACAACTAATAAAGCCTTTCGAAGACAATTCCTGAGCTTATACTTGATAGAAATTGACTAAAAATCAAAATAGACAACTAAATTTGGTGTGAATTTTAAATAGTTGACAGAATAATAATTTTATTGCCCATCAAAAGAACCATATTCCATAAATATTATCATTTTTTCAACTGTTTTCAGAAACTTTATATTTGGCACCTTAATACTTGTTTTCATTTTATATAAAACCCACTGAACGAGTGCAGAACCTTGATTTGTTATTTGTTAAAGTGGAGTATATTAATTCTGAACAATTCGGCACGGAATATTTTATTTTATTTTGAAGAAACAGACAATTATTGTCTGCACATGCTTATTAAAAATACAAAGATGACGTAATCACAGAAGCGATTTATGCAGTAAATCAAAGCATAGAATCGACAGCCAAATTCTAACGTATCATATAAGATCAACGTAATCACTCACATAGTCTTATAAAACAAAACCACCTTAAAGCAGTAGAACTTATCAACACTAGCAACAAAAACACAGTAAATCGTTTTCAGCTCATGATGAAAATTAACGAAAAAATACTGATCAATACTTGAACCAACAATTATTCATCGATCGCTTGTTAAATAAAAATAATCACAGTTATTTAAGTGTCTGTTTCAGCGTTTTTTTTCGAAAATGTGTACTGTATTAAAATTCTAAGGCAAAAAAACCGAAGATATATTTGTGAAACTTTGACATAGTAACCATCAACTGGTGCCGGGACAAACTCTGGAGAATGCTTTGAACCTTAGATTAGGCTGAATTATCACTAACGAAATAACGTAATTAGTCTAATGTCCAACAGCAAGCCGTGACAGAAATATCGAGTCCCAAAACCGTTCTACTTTACAGTTAGTGACATATAAAAAGGAAATAGAGTTTTAAAGCCAGTGTCCGGTTTTGAATTCAGTCCAGAACCTGAAATTATACTTGAGGCTTGGTACGGAAGATAACAACATTTATTAAAGTTTAAGATTCATTAAATTATATAATGAGTCAAAACCTGTTGCATGTTACTATGATTATCACAAATTGACTCAATAACGTGATTCAAAAACCGAAGACAATGACATTATGCATCTGTTTCAGAGAAATTCACTTTCCAAATTTATATGTAGAATTGGAAAAATATGACACAATTGAGAATATTATTCATAGAAAAAAGTAATGAACTGGACAATACTTGAATTATAATAGCTTTTTCCTCGCATTAATTATAAGAAATCTGTGTTCAATAAACTTTTCTTTTGAAGTATTCGTTATGTCGGATATGATACATAACAGACAGCAAACTACAAATGACTAACTTTTACAAAGCCAAATTATTTTGCTTTGTATTGAAAGGAGAATAAATATCATAAACATAAAGTACGGACACGTCAAGTCCAATGCTAGCCATATTTATAAACTACCGAGGCGTAATCACAAGAGATGAAGTGGACTGCACGACATCGAATTAAAGTCTCAAAATTTCGAGGTAATAAATATCCTAAGAACATTAAATTTACTGCTCGGCATTGTTCTCGAAGATTTAAAATATATCGATGATCAGTTTCTCACTGCTATTTTCTGATTTAATCTCATTTTTGATGAACCTATATAGTATCAGATGTCGATTAATTCATTTATATGCAAGGTGTGGAAATATATGCTCTGGTAGGAATTCAGGAACTATTGGTGTCAGTAATTTCAGTATAGCAAAGTAGATGAGAGCTTCTGGGTTGCACCTCGAGGATTTTGTTTCACTTTTAATATCTAGGTCATATTTCTCATTCATTTACTTGTGTTGGAAATCACCATTGTCCAGTTGACAAAAATGATAAAAAAGCATAATTCATGAGCCCTATTCGTTCTTGCTCAAAATCATTTAAAGTACAGAAACTATTGGAATGCTAAAACGAAGTTACCTTATTGGAAAGATAAAAGCAGGAATATAAAAGTATTTAAAAGTCAACACATTTATTTTATTTACTAAATATAATAAATTCGACTTACCTATCAAGTGGGTCTTCGACAAACCATAGCTCAACGCATATGAAAAGATCGTTTCTTACTAAAGACTCCTCTAAATTGATCGGATCAACTTGGACCAATACCCTCTGTTCAAACACATCACATAACCTTGCCGATTCATCTCGATACATGATCAACAATGTTTTGCTACATGCTTTTTCTGGTGTGTAAGCTGGAACAGAAACACTCGGCTCGATGTAACTGGCTCTTACAGCTTCTGGAACTTTGAGTCGTGTACTAGCTCGTTCCCAACGGGATGGAGGCTCAACAAAGGCCGATGATTTACCATTGTATGATCCAGCAGTCCCTGTGGTTTGCACACCTGTTTTTAAGTGAGTACGAACTTGGTAATAGCTATTTCAATTTAAGGTTATCATAAACAGCAAATAACTCACCCACGATGGTAAAGATCAATATTATGAAAATCTCGTAGTTCCACAACAAACGATAAAGTAGCTTGGATTAAGGGCATCAACACCTTAAAAGTCAGGTTTGAAATGCAATAAATGATTTACAGTGTTATTACAAAAAGCAATCACATTATATCAAGTAATAAAACTACTGATCGGAGAAGAGTAATGAAGTGGCAAGTGAGAGCGATAAGGGAGAGGCTATAATTTATGGACGAACCAATAAGATTAAGGATAGCAGGTCTAGGATTTCGGCACGAAATTCATTCATCTATTTGGTCAAACAGCGTTTTGGCATTCTAGCTGATGTCAGCCTCGTGAATCTAATTGCTAACCCCAACCATCAACTGCGAATCATAATCCTTATTCTCTTAAAACTGCTTTATAACCCTCATTTAGCCCTAGTGAGTAGGTAGAAACTCTCAAGGTCACTTTGGGATCGCTCAATGGTCGTCCATAAATTGTAGTTTCACCACTATAAGAAACACCTTTTCACAGCTAGCATCCACACATTTTGGTGGATTGTTATATTTAAACTACCCATAGAATCGGGTATCAATATGATTTGGAAACACAAGGGCAATGGTATGGAGAAAAGATTTAACATAGAGCTCCGACTTGGATTAACTAATACGACTGCGTTAACGATTTCCGATGTTTGAATACATCCTTAACGATCCAGAGAAGAGAAATAGGATGTTCCACAAGTGGAATAAGGAAAATATTTTATTAAGGCGTGTGGAATCAGGTACGCGTACATGAATACTGAGATTGGTAAAACAATTTGAGCATAGAAATCTTTGGATGCAATTAGAGCATTATGATCCATCAACAAGTGTTCAAAATGTCTAACACCACCAAATGCAACGATAAGAATCAGACTAAAGGCCTACCGGATAAGAAATTACGAGCTCATTTATTGCGCCTTTTTTAGGTTACTTTTAACTAACCAGAATAGTACGACTAAATCACTTGCATCTAAAACAATAACTATGAAATTAATGATGTATCTACAATTCTGGCTAAAAAACATATGCATTTTGATTACTCATGTAAGTCAAGAATGTTTAAATTCATAGGGTTTGGGACCTGTTTGGTTTTCCACTTGCTTACGTTGAGTGAGCCATATAAATACACAGATGTAATTAGCAAGTTAAAGAGCTGTTCACCAAGTGAGAAGACTCATTTTCAACAAGAATTTAGTTCATTTTTGGCTTTGAATTCGCTCAACAAGTCTAAGGTCGTCTCGGATATTCCGGGTTGAAAACGCTTTTGTGATAATTTTATGATTAAAATATATCAAACACAAACAAACTCGAAGTCAGAAACGAAGAGGATCAAAAGAATATTTGGGGGTTTTCAGTATATAGAGAGGTTTCTGACCTAGGCCGGCAAATTATTGAGAAGGGAGCATAGCATTGAATACCCTTTCGCGATCTGATTAAGATGCGTGAGTGAAAACCAACAATAATGTGTCCATTAAAGTTGCTTAACAAACTCCTTCTTTCAAGGCTTTATTTACATGTTCTCTCAGTTGTCCTCCAAGTTGGGAACTTTTCAGGAGAAGCGTGTTTGTGATCATGGAATGGTGTGGTCATCTCTATGCTCTCTTATGAGACTGAAGTGTAAAATAAATTTTGCGATAGAAGTGCTATTGATTGAACAGTAAAATATCTGCCAAATTAAAGTATACATGGAGCCATCCCTTAGCGGATTCCGCATGGATTGTCGTTAATATCTCTTCGAGTAAGAAGTTTGATAATAAACTGATTCCAAATGTTTTAATGTCTAGACGAAATACTTTTATATCTTTGTTATGTTTTATCCTGTATGTTAATTCTCTGATGCATTCACTACTGCATTCTGCATTTGTCAGTATTGAAAACGATGCTGTTTCTGTCGAAAATTCACGATATAGGTTTTTCAAAATAATCAATAGGTTTGTATTAAATGACTTATCTAAGAGAAAGACACATTGTTATTGGGAGGCTGTGAGATAACTGCCTGAATATTTTCAGAGGAATATTTTTTACGACTCTTTCTATAACCTCAGCGGCAGTGCAAAGTAAGGATTACAATCTACAGTTTGATGCATACAGTTCGTTACTTCATTTAAGTACGAATTCGGTTACACATTGTTCAATTATAAGGGTAGCCTGTCCGTAATTAAAAACACCTGGAGAGAGTAAAAAAGGTAAAATATACGGAATTTATTCATTCTTCTGAGGTTTTGAACTGCATTCCATCTCAAGCTGGGTCATGAACCGCATAATGTACTTTATTTTGATTGGCCGAAGCTTACGTGTTCTGGGGCCGTTAAGAGAAAGGGTAAAGTAGCAGCTAGTGAACAGAGGTGTTTATGAACTATTTTAATGCATTCTCTTGGCTAGAAGCTTGGCAGATGATCAATGAGACTTTTAGTTTTATAAGTATTCAGATCTAAAGTATTGAATAGGAAGAGTATTTGAAAAGTCATTGAAGTGTTACTGAGCCCTAACCAGATCATCCGGCAGTTGGGTCACTGAGTATCGAACAGATCATCGATTTCTGTCAAAGTAAAGGACAACCAACGTGCATCGGTTAATCTAATGCCATGTACTGGCCCATGCAGTGGTAGTCTCGCTACCTACACTGCACCCATTCTTACTAATACATTTCCGTTATAACGTCCTTTGTGTTGTACGGTTTAAAGGGCATCCATAATACCTTGATACGACGAAAGGGCAATTCACGTCAGACGCTGATCACGAGGTGTGATTTCGATGTTAGCTATCGATCACACGATTCCCTTTTAACTCGAGTACGCCCACAATCATTCACCATAGATCATCAACGTTGATGACCTATATACGTATTCTTTTTGAAATAATGCAATTGTTGTAGGGCCTCAAAGTATTGGGATGTAAAAGAAGTATTCATTACACGAAAAGGATCGTATTTAAGATTAGTTATAATCCATATCCGTTGTAGCGGTAAATAAATCCCAAAATAAATAGCTCTGTAAGTCTTTGACATTGAATGCTGACCACATTAGTTTTAATGGACTCGCTCAGCTGAAGGTGCCCAGTCATGCATCCGCACCAGACCACGAGTGGGAACGCGATGCTGAACTTCCTCTGCAGTGGCTAGCCAGATTAGATCAGCCGATTCTCGATATATTGATAGTTTATCAAATATATCTTCGAACCTCCCCGCTTCTGACTTCTGATTTCACTAGGTGGACAAGAGTCGAATTGGACGGTGTTACTGGTCAAAGCGTTGTCAAACTCCAAATTTCTGTGACACATCGCCGTCAACAAAGTTATGCTCACTATTCCAGGACACGTTTTGCATTTTACTTTGGCAGCATGATAGTCCGTCCAACGAGAAAAGCCGTAAGATACACATTCGACTAGGACTCGGTGCATGTGACAATGAGTGATACCAAAGCATGATAATTTTCTTAACAGCGAAACTATCCAATCTAGTTCATTATCCAACAGTTCCTAAGAAGGAACATTAAGCTGTTTTTGAATGAGTTGAACCGTTCTTTTAAGTTTGTAACGTATAAAAGTTAGGATTAATTACTTAGAGAGAAGAGGTTAGAAATTCTAAGGTCACATTTCAGCAGCACTTATACAGTTTTTCAAGGTTTTTCAGAGGAAACTCATGGGATTTATCCTGGTTCTGGTTGCACTGATGTGGTGTTTGAATGAACTAATGACTCCTTTGTACTTGTTGAATGTCTGATTTCGAATTCTAATTACAGTACATTCGTTAGTGCTTGTATAGTACTTCTTGATTCAATTGCGTTATCCTTGAGATTCTTAGTTCATACTATAATTCAATTACTTCTAATTATCATATTGGCGTCACGATGGAACCTGAGATGGAACAGTTAGATATTCATTCAACTTCTGAAGCTTTTGAGGATTTTTGGAAAGGTTTGAAATTTGGAGCATGACCAAGAAGGATGTTAAAGGTGATAAAATTGTGGCACATTTCCTGACATTCATCGGAAAAGAAGCATACAGCTTATTGAAAACTTTGGCATATCCAGAAAAACCTATCTCACTTCCTTGTGCAACTATTAAAGAGTTATTATTAAATCATTTAAAGTGCACTAGATTTGAATGCCGTGAAAGGGCAAAATTTCATAAGATGACTCGTCGAAATGACCAAAAGGTTAGGGAATTCATCCTTGAATTGCAGAAATAAGCTGCCAAATGTAATTTTGGTGATCAACTTCATGTGCAACTGAGAGACTGATTAATCGCAGGAATCAACATACCGGGTTTGGAAAGAGAGCTGTTAAGAATGCCCAACTGTTCCTTTCAAGATGCTAGAACTGCGTGTATTAACTACGAGACAGTGAATGAACTTGATATCCAGTCGATGAATATTTCTAATACTTTGCTTAGTCGTCATGATGGAATACAATCTCAGGGTCAATCAACATTGCGTTCGTTTAACAGTGGTTCCTGTTCTCGTGGAAATATGAAAGATATCTCAACAAGGAATTACAAAGGAAATCACAAAGGTGAGACCAAGTTTGGCAAATGTTTATCATGTAGAAAACTTCATTCTCGTAATTCATGTGCATTTCGTAATGCTAAATGTTTTAGATGTGGTAAGATAGGACACATTCAAACAGTGTGCAAAGCTACTGTTCATTTTGCCTCAAGTGGTAATAAATCTTATAATTTAGATCCCAATAATTCAGCTGTTCGTAATGATCATTTATCTTTGTCTACTGTTTCGAAAGGTAATGCTCATATTCAAAAGCGATTATATACATCTCATGGTTCATGTCATGACTTTATTGTGGACACAGGCAGTATAGAGTCCATTATTTCATTCAAGAACTTCAAATCTTTAGATCCTAACGTTGTGATACGACCCACTGAGGTATCAATATTGGGGATTACTGGACACAGACTGCCTATACGTGGATGTTGTGAATTGCTAATAAGAGATGATAATTCTTCATACATACCTTGTGAATTTTTAGTTAGCGAAACAGGACTGTCAATACTGGGCTTAAGGAATTTGAAAAGGCTTAAAGTGGAGCTGTCTTTCCTAGTTTATAAAGAAAATAATGATGCTTTACTTAAAGATTTGATATCTACGTGTGCTAAGTGCAGTGGAGGTATGAAAATTCGGCCTATAAAACTTCAAGTACAGGGTGAACCAGTCTTTCTTAAAAGACGAATAATTCCTTATGGTCTTCGAGATGCAGTACACAAAACATTAAACGATTTGTGTGCAAAAGGCATAATTGAACCGGTTCAGTCTTCAGCATGGGGTACTCCTATTGTTACGCCACTGAAGTCGGATGGCAAAACCCCTAGAATATGTGGTGACTATAGATTAACACTGAATTACCGTTTGTTGAAGCAAACGTGCACGACGGTAGAGGCTGAAGATATTCTAAATCGACTTCATGGTTCTAAATTGTTCTCGAAAGTTGACCTAAAAAATGCTTATCTCCAAATCCCTTTAGATCAATCTTCATCTCTTTTGACGACAATTAATACTCCTTTTCGTCTGTTTAAATACAATTTCCTTCCATTTGGTCTAAGTTGTTCTGCAGACATATTTCAGGAAGTCATGAATAAGGTGGTTGGTGATCTTGAAGCTGTTGAATTTTATCAAGATGATCTCATTGTCCATGGTTCTGATAAGGTAGTTCATAATCAGAGACTTATTGCCTTGTTGTGTCGTTTAATTGAGAAGAATATTACAGTGAATCCAAATAAGTGTTCATTTAGTGTATCTAATTTCGAATGTCTTGGATACCTAGTTGATGGTAATGGTTTTAGACCAGATATGAAACGACTAGCTCCACTGACAAATGCACCGTCTCCAAAAAATTTTACGGAACTACGTTCACTAGTGGGTGCTCTTCAATACTATTCCCGTTTTATTCCTAATTTTTCTTGTCGTGCAAATTGTTTATTTAATATTTTGACATCCAATTCATTTAAATGGGGTGAGGAACAAGAGTCATGCTGATGTAGTCTACTAAAGTTTCTTCAAAGTGATGCTGTTCTTCGAACTTACTCCCCTAGTGTACAGTCTGTGCTTATCACTGATGCATCACCTGTGGGTATTGGCGCAGTTTTGGAACAGGAGGGTAGACCAGTTATTTGTGTTTCACGCTAACTTACTGTTACTGAACAAGGTTATTCACAGACTCAGCGAGAAGCATTAGCTGTGTTTTGGGCTGTTAATAGACTTCATAAATATTTATTCGGAAAGAAATTCACTATTGTTACTGATCATGAGGCTTTAAAGTTTATTTATCATCCTGAAAAATCCTTAGCACGTTCCTCAGCTGCTATGGATCAACGATGGAGTATTGCTTTGAGTGCCTATGACTATACGGTTCAGCACAGGAGTGCCAAACAAATTCAACATGTTGACTACATTTCTCGACAGTCATCACAAGATAAACCTGTAAATACTTCAGACTGTTTGTTGGTGCAGCCTTTACCAGTGAAACGTCCAGATCTGATTAGAGAAACTCGTAAATACTTTGGATGTATAATTAATGCTATACGGAAAGGTTAGAATACTAATTTGAAACGTAGATTTCCTATCTATTTTTCAAAGCGGAATGAGCTATCTACTACTCCTGATGGTATTTTGTGTTTAAATGATTGTGTTGTTATTCCTCCTTCATTGCGTAAATCTGTCCTTGAAGATCTTCATAGTGGACATTTAGGTGTTGAGAAAATGAAGTCATTGGCGAGGCTCACATGTTGGTGGCCAGAGATAAATGCAGATATTTGTTGTACAGCAAACAATTGTGAAAAGTGTCATAAGCTGATAATCAGCATTCGAAGTGGACTCCATGGCCAGTATCGTCTGAGGCCTGGCAGAGAATTCATGCAGACTATTGTGGTCCGTTTCTTGGCAAATACTATGCGCTTGTAGTTATCGATTCTTTTTCAAAGTGGCCTGAAGTTTTTTTCGCAACTTCACCAAATTCTGACTTCACAATTCAAGCATTAAGAAAGGTGTTTAGTCGAGAATGGGTTCCAATGGTGTTAGTGACTGATGACGGCTCTCATTTTGCTGCAGATGCAGTCACTACCTGGTTAAATGGTTTAGGGTGCAAACATCTGTTTACTGCTCCCAGACATCCTTGTTCCAATGGTCAGGCAGAAAATTTTGTCAGGACGTTAAAAACCGCTATTGATTCTATTGCCGCCTCAACATTTAATGAGCTGGAGAGGGGAGTAGATACCTTTCTACTGCAATATAGAAATGCCAGACATTCGGTGACGAAAGAGACTCCATCAAAACTATTAAAAGGAAGAATTCTTCGGTCGAATATGAGATGTTTGGAGTTTGCAGAAGTTAGATATTATCGTGTGTGGCGCATATGTATTTGGTGCCTCCCTTGTACCAATATTTATGTGTTCAAATAAATAAATAATAAATAGATAATATCGTGGCAATGGTCTTCGACCATCCACAGGGATTGTTCTGATGAATGTCGGGAAATCTATGTTGCGACTTCTAGATATCAATGACTTAAGTACACACAATCGACGTGTTGATCAAATACAATTCCAGGAACCAGATGAGTCTGTTCCGATTTTAGTTGTTAATTCTAATACTAATGAGTGCATTCTAAATAATACAGAGTCTTTATCCAATACATTGTCGGACAGACACAGTATGAACTTGAGAAGAAGACGTACAATTGATTACAGACACTTAGACTCTAATTTAAGCTGTGGCGGATGTGGTGTTTGAATGAACTAGTGACTCCTTTGTACTTGTTGAATGTCTGATTTCGAATTCTAATTACAGTACATTCGTTAGTGCTTGTCTAGTACTTCTTGATTCAATTGCGTTATCCTTGGGATTCTTAGTTCATACTATAATTCAATTACTTATTATTATCATAACCGATTGACTAAAAGCATTTGAATGTTGACTTGTTCGACCGTGTGAAATGAGTCCCATTACTGATTTAGCATTCATCCAAACACAACAGAGTAATATATTGTGGTGATGTGGTGTGGTGTAGTAGTTTGATAAAATGAAGTGAAGTGGAGTTGTAGTGGGGAGCGGTGAAATGTACCGCTGACTTATGAAGCGAAATTCGGAGAAGCGAGAGGAAGTGGGATGAACTGAGGTGGGTGAAAGTAAAATGAGTTAAGGTTCATATAATTGTTTCACTTAGTCATATCCTGAGTGGATAACATAAAGTTGCGTTGATGTGTTATCTCATTTTCACAGAAAGCTGAGCAATCACCGGTACCATACAACAAGTGTTTTGGTGCACTCCTACAATGCCACGGACGTTGTAGATGTCGTTTGCTTAAAGGTACATGACGTTGTGGGATCAATTTAGTGGCATTCGTTCCCGACATAATGACTCATGAAGCTGACCATACCGCATACGTATTACTTCTGACCACAGTAATTCTCATGAATACGCTGCCACAATTCATAAGATGCAAGCCAAGGATTGGAAGCAGGTTTATTATACGACGGCTCGTGTAAACAATCAGGACAGTGTTTGGATTTTAGACCTATATCGTCATCATTCTCAGGCCACCAGCAAGCCTGACGAGCAAGTGATTTCCTTTCCCCTGCTCTGAGATGAGGAGAATCAGGGTCGTCTAATACTGAAGATCTAAGTGCAGAAAAAGTGATTAATCTATCGTTATAGCACAGAAAGCCTTCGGGATGAAGTAACATATGTTCTTTTTTTGTAAGACTCAGGAAACCTACTCTTGCAAGAGTATTCAAACTTATTCTTACCTCACTTATGACAGTCTCAAAATACTTATGAGTATCCTCAAGTTCTGCGATATTAACTTGTAATGGTTGAACTAACATGCAATCACTTCCCATAAGTGGTCTTTCGAATTATGAATAGGGTAACCGAAAACCTGAATGTTGTAAGCATTTAGACGCTCGGTGCTCATTTATGCACATATCTCTAAATTTCACCTCTGGACCATGTGAGCGGACGGCTAATGGAGAGAATCAGTTGGATGATAAACAAACTTCAACGACTGGTGATCAGCCACATCAATGAAGTACTTGGGAAACTTTAAACGGCCCACACCACAGCTTAAGACTTTATTTGGACCTGAGAATACCCTTGTTCAGTGTTGCATAGTCGTTTCGAAATAAAAATAACGGACATACAAATTTGCTGTAGCACCCCACCTAACTCAATTGAGATGCATTTGTGGCAAAGACAAATTATTCAACCGGTGAAAACGGTCGAAGAAAGGCTTCACTATTTAAAAACTCTATAGTGTTTATTAGTATATCTTCATGTCTTTGTTCCCATACCAACTTTTTACTAGAACTCAGTCCGAAAAGTGGGGATAATACTTTTTCAAAGTGAAGAATAAATCTGGAATAAAACTGAAGGACACCAATGCATGGTCTAATTGACAAATATTCGTAGGTGACGCATATAAGATTTAATAACTTTAGCATCTATAGAATATCTTAGGCCTTGATAGGATTAAGTTGAAACTGACATTTCGATAAATTTGCGGCCAAAAGTGTGTAACAAAAGAGTCCAAGTAACTTTGAAACACGTTCATTATACAGTTCAATATGTTCAGCATGAACTACGATATCATCTTGATAGTATTCTTTACCATCGAGATCGAGAATAGTCCTATTTATAACCTTATGTAATATTTCAACGTAAACAATTAGTTCGAAAGATGGGAATTCTTATCTGAAAAGCCTGAATGGTGTATTAATAGTAGTTAGTTTACTGGAACTTTGATCCAAGTGAATCTGCATATACAAATTTTTCAAGCCAATTTGACCCTTGTAATTTATATAGAACATTTTTAGTTTCTTTAGTTGTACAACCAAGTTGCAGTAGCCGAGCATTTAGTGTTAAATGCTAATCACCAAAAACTAGAGGTCTTTTTCCATCCGCCCTCAATGGAGTCATAACGAGTGTAGCCTAGTTGTACGACTCAACTGTGATTATTAATCCTTGTCCAAAACCCTAATCAAGCTCATTCCTCACAGGCTCTGTTTAACCACATGGAATTAGATTATACTTCAAGAACATAGACTCTCTCTCTACTTCTAAGTGTACTAGGTGAATTTTTATATCTCCCACAGCCTTTGAGCATTATAAGACTAGATCTTTGATTAAGGTATTGACAGGGGAATTAGTACACAAAGATCTGAATATATCTATCAATTTTAAGCTTTTTAAACCACGCACAGATGAACCGCACTCACTAACTAGGAAAGAAGTAATGACACTACACCCCTCCTTTATTCAGTGAAATATTAACTGTACCGAACACGGGTAACTGATGGCCAGTGATACCAGTAAGTGTACTACATGTGGGTTTGAATGGACATCATTATAAATAAGCAATAAATTTATCTCAAAATTAATTAACCGTACGCTACTAGTATCAACGACAAATGAATAAGCTTACCTATGTTTCTAAATAATGTCCGCATTAAATGAGAAGTATTACTGTAAGCGGCTGTGAGCGATAATAAATCCATTCTCCTGTTCAAATCGGCTGGTCGTGATCCAGCATCATTTATTGTTTCAGTAGTAAAAGACTTTGAACTTTTACATACTTTTGTAAATGTCCAACCTTTCCACGCCTACGGCAACGTGCATAACAAAATTGATATGAGCCAATAAAATGCAGCTTACTACATAAAAAACAGGGCTTTATATCCAAAGACGAGCCACAAGTAATTTTTGGATCATTCGCTTGTTTGAATGAATCAGAACTGTTCTTCTCGAAAGTCTGGGGTTTCTGTAGTATAGAAGAAGTATCTACATTCGATAATGAGACTTCATGTTATTTTATAAAGACACCACACGAATCATTATTAGCGTATTTGCAAGTAAAATAGTGGTATTTAGTTATCTATAAAGTACAGAAAGGGATTCTTATGATCTGCTTTTCTAGTTCATAACAACGATCAGGTTGCTATGCAGTTGAAATCGCAGCTGTTCGCTGAAATTGAACTTAAAAACTTGTATCTGAAGCCGTAGTTTGAAGTTTCTAATAGTCTGATTCAGAGAAGGAACTAATATTTTGAACGGTTATTTCTCACGTGTTTCCAATGATGTCAGGTGAAAATGATTTGTTAGTAATCTCTTTAGCTTGTTGAACAAAAGCAGAATAGATTTTCAAGATATGCATGGTTCGTCAACAAACTACAGGCTTCTCTATCAATAGCAGTAATAAGACGAGCTGAAATGCTTTCTTGCTTGAAGTTATGTGGCAAACACTAAACATCAAAACATCCTAAATAATCTTCCACTTTTCGATGTGATGCGTTGAATCAATTTGAACTGCGACGCCAGACACAAATTTCAGATAATAAAACGAAATAAAACTAATTTCGTTAAGTCTAGAAATTCATCCAGAAACAATAATGAACTCAAATTCAAAGTACGTAGTTTATATTGTATTATTATGATAGGCTTAAACTGAACATAAAACATTTAACTATACATTAACTGTATGGTTTATTCACAATGTGTTTTCATCCGTACCAGTCAAAATGTTGAAGAGGACAATTTTCCAAGAACGTTCAATTACAATACACATCCACACAAGCCTCAGTAGCGGAAAATTAAGGGAACAATTAAAAGCGCTGCCCTCCTAATACACAATCACACAACCAGAAGCTAATCATCACATAATTTACCAACTCCTCACCTAACAAACCAAAACATTTACACTCAAAACTTATCATTTTGCAAATAAGATAGTTCACCACCTCATAATTATTACCAACGGTTTTAGTTTTCGTGAAATGGCTTTGAGGCATTTGGATTACCTGCTATGTACTCAAGTAGATAAGAATGGATAGGCATTCAAGTCATAGAGAAAATAATAAGAATACTGGAAGGCATTGCATTTCGCAACTTGAATCATGCTCAAAATAATGTACGGAACAATTAATAATTGGCACAACGAGTAATTAAGAGTTACTGATCTACATTAAAATAAAGAAAGTGTTTACTACTTGTCAACTTATAACCATACAATTTCGGGTACAACGATCACGATCAGACATGGTGGAGCTTTGAATACATAATCAGAGGAACTAGTTATTTTTGAATTTTAAAGGTTTTAAATACTGTCAATAGCCACAGTCCATTTATTTTATTTGGACTTGAGGAATAATGGCTACATCATAGCAATCCACACAGGATTCGAATGCTGATCAAATTGCATTCAAATATCAAGGGAAGAATAATTTAAATCATTTCAAACTGAATTCAGTGCTTTATGTTATTATCGGTCATTTATAGCAACTTGTGAGGTTTGCTCATTATAATGCAACTAATACTTCTAAACACTAACATTTGATCAAAATTTTCTTAACGGTAATCGCATTAATTCCTCCCTTATTATTATTTAGTCTATTTCTTATGTATGTTACTGACTGGAATGTTTGTGTCCTTTTTTCACTGAGAAACATCAATAAATTTAGCCTATTGATGAGAAAAGTAATTTTTCCTTCACACATTCAATTAACTAAGTCTAACATTAATCCTAACTAGTAGATTCTAAGTTTCAATTTTTAGGAGGGAAATTATACATTGATATGAACTGAAAGTTTTTCACTTCAAGATGTATAGGATAGTAATCTTCACAAAAACTCAGAAGCAATCTGTAATCACAACTGTTTCTATTCACTCTCATAATTCAATATCCGTCTATTCGAATATTCGATTTGAAACTTTTGTTCATGTATGAAGATAAGTATTATTGCTTATATAAATATTATACTCTTTTAAATAGTAAACCACTCAAACTTTAATACCCATTATTATTATACGAACAAAAAAAGACGCATTTCAGGAAAATCATTACTTGAAAGTAATGTTTGGAGAATATTAATGAAAAGCCCGAAATTTAAGTTTTATTCAGTCAGAGTTTTAATAACTTGTCAATTTACACTTCTAAAGATTGACTAGAGAACGAATGTTTTGCTAACTATAAAAGTACCTCAGCTAGATTTTATCTTATCTTAATCTTAATTAGCTTCATTTTCTAATGTATGTCTACCTAATATTAACAGAGGTGTTTTTTGATGAAACCGTGAACCGTTCTAACTTGGGCCACTATTGAAAACCTAGAATCACGAGCCTGTCTTTTTTGTCTTAGTATGGGACTCCTCAGAAGTGTTCATCCGAGATCCCGCTTGTGTAACTCGTATCCAGGACTTCTTGTCTTGGGCTAGAACGTTCACCCTCTAGATCACTGAATCAGCATCCAACAGTGTTAATTTTTAACTTTAAACAACTCACACTTTTCTGCGATGGTTTAAGTTTAATTGGTTTATGATTTCGATGAATTTTATATTTTCACAATCTCATAATTACAAAAGCATTTATATATAACAATTTCTATGATCATAACAATAGTTTCACTACGTTTATGTATCCCCACTCAAACTGGTGAAGGTTGTTGTGTGAAATTTCGGATGATTACTAAGCGATCATTTATACTCTTTTTATTCAAGCAAAAATTATCTTTAAGTCAAGTAGATTATTCTTAGCTCTCATTATGATAATCATGTATGACATGGCTGATGAAACCACATGGTCTAAAAAATACGGTTTTTATGATTTATAGTTATAATTTCCTAGTATCGCTTTTAAAGTTTTACTCATCTATCTCCTGATTTTAAGTACTGTAATACGTCAAACGGCTTCGATTGCAGTTTCCGTTTGTAATATTGGATTGTTACATAACTTGAAAAATGCCACTAATGTTAGTTCTTCAATTGGCTAAAATTTTGTGATTTAGTCATTTATCATTTATTTCTTTAAAGTATTGAGTTTAAGTATTTAGTCTACGGTTTTCAAATTTTTGTAGACAGCTAACGACGATAAGTAAAATATATGTTAAACAACTAACTATGAACTACATATCTAGGCGACCGCTTTGTTGAATCAATAAATCTTATGACATAAAAGGTTAACTCACACTACATCTCACACCAACTTCTGTTGAAAATTCTTACGTTTCTGAGGATGTTTAAAAGTCTTAGTTTGAATCCAAAAATAATTAATGTAGTGTTCTAACTTACTTTGTTTATAATGGAACAGATTGAGCTGGCTGGATAATTTACACAGAATAAGCTGATGTATATTTTTCTCCAAATAATACCTTCTCTCCTAATTAATATATATATCATCTGCTGAACTTTTTGACCACCGAAATTAACCTCGTCAACTATTTCTCAAACATTTATGGGTATCTTTCAATAGTGAATTATTTTTATAATATATTGTCATTTTATTAGTGCGGATACGTTCAAAGGATATAAAACCATGTTTCAAATTGAGGTTGCATCGAATGAACCGCAAATAATGACTGTTTATGTGGCCGCTTGAGTATTATATATATAGCAGCAATTGGTAGAACATTAGTTTTTCGTAATTGTTTTGCAGAGAGAGAGATGGAGAGAGTGACGATAACTGAATTTGATTACTAGAAAGGCGTTTTATAGTATATAGCATAAAAATAATCGGTAGAAGTCATCAAGTTTGTTGATTGTGAACTTGTTGAACTATATCAGCAAACACATCTGAAAAATTATGTCAATTGTTGAATTATTTATTTAAAGATAAGTATGTTTATGGTGTTCATAAATATTATTTGGATGACTGTAAGATTTCTAAGTCACTTTATCATTAATAAATGGTACAAAGGATCAATAGTGAAATGATAAGGCAAATGAAAATACTAAGTCACTGATTTATCCAGTGCCATGGAAGCAAGTACATTGAATTCCGAAGATAATTACTAATATGTTGACCAAACAACTTAGTTTTTAATAGGTACAAATATAAATATGTAAATTGTTTAGATTGTCTTTAAATTTATTCTGGATGAATAAGAGAATCGAACATTCTCAGTTACCACATTTCAACTGCCTAACATATTAGTCTTATAAATAAACAAAATTTGCGAAAGAAACTATGATTACCTAAATCACTGATATATCATTCTAAGTTTCGAAAAAGACTTAGACCAGTTAATAACTTCAGTGAAATTCAACAATCTGTACAAACCCTTACTACTAACTAATCAGATTATCAATTTTTTCTCTAGGCAACTATTATCCTCTGATAGTCAAAGCGAAAAAATTTAGAATCATCTTCTAAACCTATTTCGTACTTAAAGGTGATACCGCTGGTGGTTGTGTTCAAAGAAGGAATTGTGTTTTCGTATAAATAGTAAGGACTAACGAATTCACTAGACGTTTTCTTAATTGCCAGGTCCTCACATTATTATACCCCTTTCATATCATCACTTAATTCTTTAAAATTGTGCAAACTTTCACATTGCTGAATTAACTGACCTTGTATTTTCAAACTAATGTTTTTTTCATTCACTTGGTGTTGCTTGCTTGTATCTTCCTCTTGTTGTTTAGAACTGCAGTTGATCAGAATCATGTTGGCATGTGCACATCCTGTGCGTATTACCTCGATATCGCCTTAAGTTTGAAGCTTTATAAACACAATCGAGTAGCTATCAGGTCCCAGTAGCTAAATGGATAATGCGTTGGCATTTGAAACGAACGGTACTAAGTTCAAGTACTAGAGTGAACATCAACTCTGAGATGCAGGCACATCCAGCTGCCGAGTTCCAAATAGAGCGATACGCGCGTCTTGGATTCCACTGCAAGCCACTATTCATCTCTGCTTATATTTGGTATTATTCTTATCACCACCCATAATTATACCGTTAACATAATTGTTTCATTAAAGTAGGAACAGCTAGTGTACAGAATAGTACTTACTTACTTACTTACGCCTGTTACTCCCAATGGAACATAGGCCGCCGACCAGCATTCTCCAACCCACTCTGTCCTGGGCCTTCTTTTCTAGTTCCATCCAATTCTTGTTCATTTTTCTCATATCTATCTCCATTTCTCGGCGTAATGTGTTCTTTGGTCTTCCTATCCTTCTTCGGCCTTGAGGATTCCATGTGAGGGCTTGCTTTCGGTGCTTTCCTCAATGTGTGTCATATCCACTTCCAGCGCTTCTTTCTGATTTCTTCCTCCAATGGGATCTGATTTGTTCTCTCCCACAGTCGTTGTTGCTAATAGTGTCTGGCCAACGGATCCGAAGTATTTTTCGTAGACAGCTGTTAATAAACACCTGTATCTTCTGGATAATGGTTTTCGTAGTTTTCCAGGTTTCCGCCCCATACAGTAGAACTGTCTTGACATTTGTATTGAAAATTCTGAGCTTGATGTTGGTTGCCAATTGTTTTGAGTTCCAGATGTTCTTCAGTTATAGATGTGCTACTTTTGCTTTGCCGATCTGCGCCTTCACATCTGCATCAGATCCACCGTGTTCATCGATGATACTGCCCAAATATGTAGAGGTTTTTACATCTTCCAAGGCTTCTTCGTCAATTGTGATTGGATTGGTGCATGCTGTGTTGTACCGGATAATCTTGCTTTTCCCTTTGTGTATATTGAGACCTATTGCTGCTGAGGCTGCAGCTACACTCGTCGTCTTCTCCTCCATTTGTTGTTGCGTTTGTGATAGAAGAGCCAGATTATCTGCGAAGTCTAGATCGTCCAGCTGCATCCTAGCTGTCCACTGTATCCCGTGCTTTCCTTCAGATGTTGACGTCTTCATGATCCAGTCGATCACCAGGAGAAAGAGAAAGGGTGAGAGTAAGCAACCTTGCCTGACACCGGTCTTTATTTCGGACATCTTTTCTCACTGCTCACAATCATATATATATATATATATATATATATATATATATATATATATATATATATATATATAAAACAAGTGGAAAAGTTTTGAACTATGGTTTATGTTAATTAATTGAACACCTTGAATATGAGTACACATTCGTTTTATATTTCATTTTGCTACTAATCAGTCGAGAAATTAGTTTATAGGCAAATTAAAAGCAGAAAACAATAGCAATGTGAAATGATCGACAAACTGTATGAACTTCCTATTCTGTTGTCAAGTCTGATTTTATTTCAGTTGATCATAGAAAAATAATATTAATAAGTAAATTATTTCTGTTTACTAAACTATGTAAACACTTATACCGGTGTCTGATAAATGTACGGTTTCAGATATCGGTAAACTATCAATATCATTATTGATTTTCGTAAATTAAATTTTAAGCAAGAAAAAACGAGAGAAAATAAATTTAATTATCTATCTAGTCTACTGGAGTTCTAATTCGATGAGACAGAATAATTGTTATATTTATTACAGAATTTATGTGAAAAAATAATCCCTGGTATAAAGAAAATTGAAAGGTGACAGTAAATACATGAGACTGAAAAATAGGGAATTTGGATAATATCAATAAACTCTATTTGAGAACAAGTGTTTTGTTTTGGTCAATACAGATCAACAAATTACAAAGCGTTAATCAATGGATCAATTAGTGAGACATTAAAGCTTCGTTTTAGTATCTAATTCCTCAGGAGTGAGCATCAATAACCTTACTAGAGATGGAGCTCAGAATCTTCGAGCAAGAGTGTTAAACATTCTGAACATTGAATCAGAGTCTAATGGTGAAAATGTTTAACTTCATTTGATTCGCTGTATTATGAAATTGTTTTCAAATGACTTTAAGTAAGCCACATCAGATTTGGTTGAACTATGATGGTCATATTTTTACACTGGAGCTCTGAGAATCACCTTATAAAATTATACTGTTAGACATGTAAGCAATTGAATATCAGTTCCATAATCGTATGGTTAAGTACTTCATGGGAGACCTGAAGGTTCTGAATTCTACTACTTGTAGAGTTTTACTGTCAAGAAGTCTCACGCCAGAACGAAACAGTTGTTTTTAGATTTGAAATAGTCCGTAAAATAGAGTATTTTTTTTATAAATTGACATTTTGAATGCATGTATTTACGTAAATAAACAAACTGAGTAACTAATGGGAAGTGATAACCAATAATTATTCTTTTTAAAAAAAAATAGAAAATGATAATGACAGTTTTATTATTATAATATTAAAATGAGAAAAAAGAATAATTGATTGAATTGAATCTACAAATGTTTTCATTTGTAAACTGAGGAAAAATTGAAAGAAGCTTTACAAGTGCTCACATGATTTTTGTTTTGTTTGTTCATATGAATTAGTAAGTCCAAGTAATCTATTTGAAGGGACAATCAAGTGATTTTAACAAATAAACATGATTAAATGTATTATTGAAAGATGGATTAACTGTATTTCAATATGCTTCAAATGAACTCATTCGTTCATTCATTCATTCCTTCATTTCTTCATCAACATTTATGTTCATTCAACTGATTGGATTTTACAGTATAATTGTAACTGAAAAAAAAATAGAAAAGAAAAACAAAAAAACTCTACATTAGAAATGAATATTTTCCAATTTTGATTTGATTCATTCCGAATGAAGATAAGTGATTCTGATTGAATAAACTTTCAATTAAGTAAACATCAACAAACTGTTTATTTTTTTTTTTAAAACAGACAAACAAACGAACAAACAAACAAACAGATTCATTCATACTAGAATAAGTAAATAAACGAATTTAACATTTCAGTTTTTTTTTTCTTTTTTAAATAAAAGCATCATTGTTTTGACAATTACCGATAATTCAAAGATAGGAATGATTTAATTGTATTCATCAGCCAATCATCTATGTTTCTTTATTCAGTTAAGAATCATTTATATAGTGGATTTTTCATATGCTCTACAGTATTGAGTCAGAAACGTAACTTCGATGAAACAAAGTTATTGAATGAAAACCTGTTAATCTGTCAGTCGAAGCTCACTAAAGATTATACTATCAATGTTAAGTCAAATAATACATTCTACTTTCCTAAATAAATGTAGAAATGTGTAGGGTTTGTCAATTAATCATGAAAAGATGAAATTTAAGATGTTGGCAAACGACTTTGTGAAAGTTTGAAATATGAGGGTTTCTATCATATAAAAATAGAATTCACATATGAGATTCCAATGATATTTACCATTTAACATCGATTATAAAATGCTTAGTATATTTTTAGTGACCCTGAATCTGACTCCAGTTAGATCGGACAAATAATCATTATTAAATGGTTACTGTCGAAATATATGTCCTGACTATTTTCGTTTATCTTTATCTAATTAAATCGTGTCAGTAAATAACGGAATTAAATAAGTCAAGTACGAGAATTGATTTTTGAATACGTCTATTTTGTACACTCATTGATGTGAACAGATAATCGGAAGAACAAAGAGAAATGATGCGCAGTGAAGAACGCTCGTGAGCCAACTCAATTTAATCAAGCGTTAATCAATATTTATAGTCACACAAAAGTGTTACAGACATGTGATGATTAAGATAAGATGTGCACACACATACGCTCATATAAAAACAGTCAAGATTGGTAAGCAAATAATTAACAAGGTTAAAACGTGACTCAAGATGAATGGATAAATTGGCCTATCCAGAAGGTAGAATAAGTTATGTGGATTTAGCATAGTAACCGACACTACGTATTTATTATCAAAGCAATTAAAAAAAACACTTTTCAGTCAAGTTTTTTACAAAATCAAACATAGATTTTGTACTTATATTAATGTGAAATATATCAATTAAATAATTGGTTATCATATTTATGAATAACCGTTTGTATGTGTGATATAATTATCTGTGTTAGGGCAGTTAGGATAGTTCGGTTAATATTCTCCCGTGTGTTTATGCAAATGTATATGTTATAGCGTATAAGTAAACCATTAATAATATTTGGTGTTAAAAAGAGTTCAAATATGACACTTTGATTGACTTGTTGGACAACAAATATTCAATGTTATTCAATCAATATTGTGCAGCCTGATAATGTTCGAGATCTTATGCTATCTAATCACTATGACCTTTTAATGTCGAAAGTTAAAATAAGTTAATTATTAATAAGATGAGTTTTTTTTATCATTGATAGGTATAGTTTAACCAGTTTGAAAAATCTGGTGATGATAACAGTGTATATAAGTAAATCACAAGTACTACAGAGTTCTAACTTGGATCCCTAAAATTGATCATTGTGTAGGATTTACCGGTTTAATGTAAAAATGTGTTTAACTATGATTACTGGTAAAATTTTGTACACTAATGAAAAACTACTCTCTACTACTTAACGATTTGCATGTATTTCAAGAGAATGAAGACTCTGAAAACGTTTAGTGGTCTAAAACATTTCAGTAAAAATATTGCTTACGTAATACCTATTACACGATGTTATTAGATATGTGGAATTCATAAAAAGGTTGAAGAAAACTGTAAAATCACTCATAATAAGTAATTTGCATATATAGGTGGTACAAAGAACTTTGGAGAATGAATTTTCATTACGGTAATAGAAAATCTCATAAATTATATTAAGTTTATATGAACATTCGGTAGTATTTGAAGAAACAGCTTGACAGAAATCTGGCGTCTATTTTATGAAAGATATTATATTTAAAAGTTACATTTAAAGTGATTTCAGAAATTGAAATTTCAGTCATTTCAATTTTTTGTCCAGGAATCTTGTCTCAGTTTCTTCATTCTACATACTCTTCAACAATCTTGGTTTTTTTTACATTTAGTTGGATTAATTTTTAATAAATAACGGGATCGGTAGATAGAGACTTCAATTGTACATTGAATTCGATTGCATAATAAGATTTAAAGTACACACACGCACACACACTGTCACATTCTTCTTTCCTAATGTGAACCTTTTTTACGGCTTATTATCTATTTGATCCTACTATATAAAAAATCAACAAATAAATATATTTGGAGAAGCCTTTAATTGTGATTATTATGATTTCGATTGTTACCCTAAAAAGGTTAAGATAAGTTTATTAAGTAAAACGTTGAACTTATTTATCTTTCAAATATAAGGTTTAATTATAATTATGAGGATTGTCGATAAAGACACTGTAATCTAAAGTTCGGAGTAAAAAGAAAATACAACGTGTCATCCGTCGGCGAATTCATCTTATAGGTTTATAGGTTGAGGTGAATTATTCAGCTCGGCACAAATTATCATTTAATATTCCAAAATGATTACTTTTGACAAATTACACAGTTTACATGGATGGAATAGATTCATATTGTCATTTAATGGTTGAATTCATGAGTCAGTTGAAGCTAGACCACTATGAAAAACCTAGAAGCACTGGATGGTCATTTGGTCCTATGCTGGGACTCCTCAGAAGTGCGCATCCACGATCCTGTCCCCAGCGGGATTCGAACCCAGGACCGATGAGTCTAGTGGGCTAGCGCTTAATCATTAGACCACTGAGCCGGCATCCAACCGTGTTAATGTCTAACTTCAACTAATCCACGAAATTGAGCGACACACCCATCAATGTCATCAGTGAGTTACTATCTCACAACCGACCCGGTTGTACTTCACTGGTCACCGCTTCTCTCTAGAACTCCAGGATATACATGTTGAAGCCACTCACTCGTGAGCATATGTTGATTCGTATCAAAAGAGGTTTTCCATGGTTGTCTAGCTTCAATTGACTAATGATCTCAACTATTGAAGTTCATATCTTAGTTGTAAAAACTGCCATCGATTTAGTAGATTCACTGGATTTTTGATGATTTGACTTTTTTGTTTTACAAAATTTAACATTTTATAAATTCATTAGTGATTTTATGATTATATTTTTAATTAACAAATAATCTGATAATAACAATTGCAAAGCTGAAGGGAGGATAATGAAACGATTTATCTAGTAAATAAAAAGCGTGATAACTGATGGGATATATCAAATTCTTTTTCTAAATGAATCTCATGAAAAGTGCAAATGTAACTCATTTGTTACTCAAGTTCTTAATATTTACATGAGACATCTGTTAAATTAATATTTATTGCTAAAAAGCGGAATAATTAAAAATTATCACATTGGTGCATGGAATACGTAAAGGATTAATATTCAGTTAACTTCTATTGAAAAAGGGAAAAAAATGTAGACGTGATTTTTTCATGTTAAGTAACTCCTCCATAGTACAAATCCACTACTTTTTCAGGTATCAGATGTACATTATGTATATTAGGAATATGATATGTCAAGTTTGACCCACTTATTTATGCTGTGTTTCTAATATTCAGAAAATACCCATTAGAAAGACAAGCAAACTACTGACTTTTGAATCATCTATCATTTATAAAGACATAATATTTTTGTTGTTCCGCTGTACTATTTAAACGTGGATTAATTTTGATTTGGTTATTTATTCTCTGAAGAAGTCGTTTACACTAAGTCACGAAACGTCTAAAAATTTAATTTTTCTACTCATTGGGATATTAAAAATATATTATTTATTAATTCATAAAGAAAGAAAATTACTAGTTGCTGTATTTAAATAACCTTAACTAAGAAAAGATGGATAATGGCTAACAGTGGAATGAAAAACACGTGTTTCATCCTATTTGGAACTCTTAAGCTGGAGTTAATGTTCACTGTGGGACTAGAACCCACTACCGTTCTCTTCAACGCCATTCGTGCCCCGAAGTAAACATTAATTCTGAGATGGAGATACATCCAGCTGAAGAGTCCCAAATAAGACGAAACGCGCATCCTGAATCCCATTGTTAGCCACTATCCATCTTTGCTTATGATGCTTGAGAATCAAAGCAATATCGAGGTGATACGCATAGTATACACATATGCAAATAACAGACTGAACAATTGCAGTGCTAAACATCAATGGGAAGATTCAAATAAACAATACTGAACCAATTGCAACTATGTTTACAAAGCACTGGTAATGTTTCAACTCCCATTCAATATTAATAAATTATAAGCATCAAATTACGTGTTATCTTTCATATTAGTTTGATCCAGAAGTCAATTTCATGTTACATTCTCATATATAAGTGTATGCAGACATATTTTATCAAATTTAACTAATCATTTGTTATTTCAATGGAATTTTTATTCATTTTGTTTTGTTTTAATGTATTGAATGTCAATGAGTACAGTAAACAGTTTCTAGAATGTTAACTAGATAGTTATCTAGACTTATATGATGAATTCATTTCTGAGTAATGACCTAAATGTTTTATTGTATATATACAATTATGCATTAATTAAGGTAAACACTAAAATGTTTCATTTATGGAAAATGTAATCAATAAATTACAACAGAATAAATCAAGTCTATTGGTTCCGATAGTTTTCTTAGAGTTCATTTATACCTCATTATGACATACATGTGATTATATTAGTGATCGGTAGAAGTTTATTAGCACTGTAACTTTGTTTAAATCGTTTTAATTCTTTTATTTTTGTTTGATATCATCTTTAAGCTTCAAATCAAATGATCATAACTAGACGTTTACAGTATCTATCTTGTTGAGATAATGTCTATGATTTTGCTCTCTTGTCTTACAAGGGTCTAAAGTTTGTTGGATATATTGCGGATAGATGAGATGCTAGGTTTCAGTCGATATATATATGCTTTTACATATAAATTATATTTCTACACATAATTACTCAAGCGTCCTGAATAAATATCTGGGCTACCTCTTCCTGTCATCTAGACATTTCAATCAGTTATCTGTATTGTTTTGTGTGTTTTAACACATCATTATGTCTATTAATTAGTTAACCCATTCAGGTGTCTCTATGAAAAGTTTACAGTTTCTAGCTGTACAAGTTACAAAAAAGTCCAAAGACATCATAGTTGCTGGCAATATGCAGCGGAAAGATTTTACATAATTCAGATGTCGATTCCTGAAATGCGAACTTCTAATTGACGATCATTTAATATTTCTCGTCAGGATCGACAAAGAAGTAAGAAACTTGTTGAAATACTTTGTATCAAGAATATAATGTTGAATAAAGCCGATAATAATAAATATTAATAATAAAATGTCTTTTCATTCAATTATCATAACGTTCCATTTAAAGCAAAAACATTCATTCTTAGGATTAAAGCTTATGAATTTATGATTATTTATGAAATGGTGTAAACTAGACAATATGTTAACCTTAATAAGTTTCCAAAGCAACTGAAGTTGTACGGTTATCAATTAGAATATATGGGTAAGACATGTGGAGATAAAATAACGCAATTTCAAATTGAACCATATATTTATTCAAAGATCAAGTAATGTATACAGCGATATAATTTCAAGACAAGTCGATAAAATGAAATGTGTTTACAAGATAGATGATAATAATAATATAAGGATATATGATTTGTAGTAACAATTACAATGAATTTAAGCCATAAATAGGGAACGATTGAATGTTTATTAGTCAAATTATGTCATTTTATAATTAAGATGATTTTGACAGACTGGGTCTGCGTAAAAGAACTGTTAGCCATATTTGGGAAAGACTATAATTTATGGACAACCTTTGAGTGATGCTAAACTGACCTAAATAGTGTCCACCTAACAAATAGGATCAAATTGAGGTTGTAAACCAGTATGTGGAATGAGAATTATGATTTACAGCTAATGTTTATGGTTAGGAATTAGATTTAGGTTTTCATCACAATCTGACATCAGCTATAATGCTAAAACTCTATTTAGCCAAATGGATGAATGAATTTGTTGGAGACATTAGATCCCCAGAACTCACTTGGAAAATGACCTAATTTTGTAATTTTGTTTAGAAAATTCCAATTTCTTTGTTTTCGTACCAAAAGCGATCTTGGCACCTTCATGTCGCATTTCCTACTTGGGAAATATCTCAAACGCTATTGGTCCGTTGCGTCTTTTAGTATGCTGTTTGGTAACTCTCCCCAAGAATGGTTTTGTGCTGTATATATACGTTTTGATTTGTGCTTGTTGTTATCGCTCGTTTCTGGCTGTTTGCAGAATATACTTCTCCATTCCAAGCTTGGACTTCTTCCTCTAGTTAGCGGGGCTGGGACGCATCAGAATAACTAGCTTATTGGTTTTTGGTCACTGAGTCTTTGTTCCGTTCGCAGTCTAAGTGAACTCGTATCCGCTTCAAACTTAGCAGAATTATACGACAAAAACCGAAACCTGTTTTTTTTATGTGATCGCTTTGCCCATAAATTATAGTCTCGACCATATTTGCTTGGGATGCAAATTTTTGGATTTTATTTTATTCTGAATAACTATTGCTTTAAACAAATTGAGGACTCTGAATATGGCCGATTTGAATAGATAACAATTAATACGACTGATTATTGAAGAAAAAAGAATTTATCTGGATTAAAATGAAAATGGTATTTAATTTTTATTCATTTTTCTATTTAACATATTCAGTTAGGAATAACTTACATTAGTTTTGATTTTGGCTTTGTGAAATTAATTAACTTCCTTCTTTCAATTTTTGTCACATTGCGTGCTACTACTGATCAACTGTTTTAATGAATCATTCGAGTTGTTTATCGTTTCCGTATTATTTGATTATTGATAAATTGCCAAGCGTTCTGTTAAAGTACAAGCCTATAAATGACATATATGTTAAACAACCGTAGCATTGTGTTAAAAGTCTGTAATGTGAATCAGAGCAAAATGTAACAGTGATTCGTATACAGAAAGTTTAATTTTGAGTGGTAATAAAACTAATCCATTTCTAAGTAGTAGTATAATTCACTTGATATTGTTTTTGTTTTTTATTTGTTTGAATCTTCCCATTGATGTTTAGGACTGAAATTGTTCAGTCTCTTATTGGCATATGTTCATACTGTGCGTATGCCTCGATATTGGGTTCGAGTCCCGGAGTGAACATCAACTCTGAGATGCAGGTACATCCAGCTAACGAGTCCCAAATAAGACGAAACGCGCGTCCGGGATTCCACTGCTAGCCACTATCCACCTTTGCTTATAAGTAGTAGTATGTTTTTAATCTTTGATGTAAAACTAAATGCAGCATTATAAAAATTATCTTCAAATAAGGACAGTACCATTGTTTAATATTCTTTCTGTACATCCAGTACTTTTATATCGTATATCAGTCCGTCAAGTAAATTCAGTTTACTTAAAAACTACAATAGGTTATTACAGTAAGTATTGAGATGTTAAAATCACAAACTCCAAGTTGACTGGCTGTTCTCACTGTAAATTGACTTTATTCAGACTGGCGTATGGAACAATTCATCATAAAATAAAATCTCTTCAAAAGTTCTTAGACTATTAACTAATATTATGTAGTTCTTACTTCATATGTGTGATGTCATGTCACGTGTATATCTGTGAATCTAGATTGCCTAAAATACCTTTATTAGTTATAAATTATCAACTATAACATTCATTAAAAAAAACAAATACACTTTAGAATATTTGTTTAAAAATATGATTACATAATGGATATAATGAACATTTGCAAGATTGGCTTGATCAAAGTAATAGCATCAAAGAGAAGCAAACTTACACATAATGTACAGTCGGAAACTAGCTAGCGATATAAACGTTGGAACCGGTGAAAAATGCAAATTTTAATTTACTAAACAATTCAAACAGCATTGAATAGATCAAAACAGTTAATGGAAGTCTCATCAGTCGTTCCTATGGTTAACTATTTATAATAACGTTATAAACAACCAACTGGCTATATATAATAATAATTATAATTACAGTAAAATATTCTCAGCATAAATACCTCAACAACATAAATCATTTCCTTAAATTACTTTCTAAAGTATAAACTGTTTATATAATATCCATGCCTCAACAGTGATAAGCTGACATACGGGTTGTTTTTCCTGGAAACTTTTTAAATAACATAATATATTCGATACATGAATTTCATTGTGATCATACCTTATTTCAACAAAATGTTAAAAAGGAAATTTTTAGCGAGGTTCTTTCTTATTAAGTAGGATTTATAACCCTAAGTTCTACTCTTCATCTTTGCTGAAGCTTGTTATCGGCCGTAAACGCAGAAATGTTTGAGTCAGAATGAAACTGAAAAATGAATAAGAAAATATATTAGTCGCTACGATGGCTTTATTTAAACTTCTTGTTAGTTAATAAGCTTTTTATTCAGAACAACTTAACATCCAGTTGTCTTACATGATTATTTAACTAAGATAAATCTGTGGAACAAAAATGTATTGCCATATCTGAAAAATTGAAAATTTGGTTATGTGAACGTTTAACAGGTCAATCAGAGAAGTTATAATGTTTTAAATCGTTTAAACATATGCGAAGTGACCTTCAATCATAATTGCATAGAATAAAATTGGTTAAATGTTTTGTCATACAAATGTGTACCGAAATCTATCTATTATGGTGTTTGCGAAGAAAAAAATAATAATCAAACTAATGAACAGGCTTTTTAGGTTGATACTTTTAACATCACTGAAATACTTGTAAATATTTGGTAGTAATGAGAGAATCCGCTTAGAATGCGCATATGTCAAAAGTGGCTGATTGATTGTGATCCGTAATATTAATAAAAAAATACAAATACAAATTCAATTCATCCAAGTTGTAGACGTTCAAGGCTGACTGAAGTCAGTAGGTGAGTAAATAGCACGTTTAATGTCTGACGTTAAAGGTACTAGGTTTCTGTCTCAATTTGAACAACAATACTAGAGTACATGTATATCTGGTTTATCAGTCCCGTATAGGACAAAATATACTTCATTGATTCCATTTCTATTTTATATAAAGTATATCCTTTGAATAATTCGACCAATTTCACTTCTGTTTAGCACATGACGATCTTCATTATGTCCATAATTGAAATACAGCTTTGATTATATATATGTTGTGTTTAAAGACTGACATTTGATTCTTCAAAAACCAATTAAGTTCAGATTCTTTTCAACGATTATTCCTTCATTATCTTAGAATTCTTTGTAAGTGAATTGAGAAAATGTATAGTTGAACATTATGTATAACAATAGTATAAAAATAATTCAATAAAATAGAACTTATTCTATGAAGATGAACATGTATATATGGGCTAAAACCTTAATAATTAAGTTCGTCAATATTTTAACTAATTTCATAATAACCGTTAAAGTGTTAAAACTAATTCACCTTTAAAACAAGTATCTACATATAAGTTATACATACTTGGAAGTTGCTCAATAATACACTTAGCTTAACATTCAGGTTAAGATTTAAGTGAGTGGAAAAAGAAAATGTTTTTATAAAGAAGAAAATGTATAACATCAGGTCAAGTTGTTTCGTTTTTTTACAATAAAAATCAATTAAATATTTGTCATCATAAATTAAGTAGTTTTCCATTTTGGTAAATGAAATCAGGTCAATTGTTCATCAGAGAAAATTAAAAAATTTGATGAGCTAAAATATTTGCTTTTTTCATTTTTAAATGTAATACTTGGTAATATAAATTGATTATAAGAAAGATTAAATAATTAAGATAATTCACCATTTACATGACGTGATATATCTGTTTAGTATATAACAAATTATCATATTCATTGGGATATTTGTGGCGAGACTATAATTTATGGAAAGACGACTCCAAAGTGACCATGAGAAACTTCAGCCAATCAGAAACATTGTCAGTATAGAGTAAATATATATTATGTAAACTAAAAAGTTAGATTTAATACACTTCTTTAACATGGTTTGAAGAATTTTGAAGGTAAGGAAGAGGCTCTGCTGTTCTGAAATTGTAATGCATGCGATACAAGAACTCATCCATGTGACTTCATAATAGTTGACATCTGGAGCCTTGTAAGGTGCCTCAATCACATTGCCTCTGCATTATTGGTTTGTACTGCTGTGGTGTGATCTACAAAATGTCGCCTGTGAACGACGATACGACGCATGTAACCAGGCCTAGATAGGCATCGATATTCCCTCTAGACATTCATTCATATTGTGTCATCCAGATGTACGTACTCATTGTAACATGTCAGTTTCTCACGCGCTGGAAGTATCTATTTCAAGATGATTTATCATATATACCAAGGACCTGCCAAGTATATTTAAGGAAGGACTACGTACTCAGTCCTTAGCACCTCATCTATTGAATTCACGTTTTCTAACGATTTTTACGATCCTCTTGATTTCTGCAAAGACTGATATAAGTTTGTCATTTTTATTGCACATATAACCCGACGGTGCTCATAGCACTGAACTGCTGGAGATTCAGTAACATCTGTAAAAGGCTTAAGCCAGTGTTACTGGCGCTTTTATTACCCAGTTTGTAACAATTATCATAATCTTACTTAGTGTCAATAGGGAATGAGTGAACACAGTAGCAGACGTTTTCCCCAACATATATTTAATCGAAATACAACATCTTGACGATTGTTTGTGCGATGTCGTGCAGTCATTTGAACACTTCAATAACAAATTAAAGTAGAAACAATATTAAACATGACCGACAAATATTATTTAAAATCATGGACTAAATCACTTGTCATTCTATGAGGATCATGCACATCAGATGAAATCAGACGTGTGTTTGGCAAAAGCAATATCGGTTTAGTCATTGGAATATCAGACACATTACAGAGTACAATGGTTCATATGAAAGATAAAGTACTGATGGACTCAAAGTTTAATTGTATTTAAAAAATAAGATGTTCAGACTGTGATGCAATATTCAATAGACAAGCAACTCAAGAAATCAAGATCAGAACAAGTGAAAAGGTCAGTAGAACTTTAAAAACCCGAAATATTTTCGACCATAGGTTTGTACTCTTTAGTATCAAGTCATGAGGTTAACATTGACAATAATAAAATCTTTATGATTTTAATCATCAACTAATTATTGCTAGATCATCACTGTAAATCAGAGATTACTGAACATTTGCTTCATTCTGGAGTTAAGCATCCCTGACCCTTCCATAGTGAATTTAACCCAGGATGTCTTATCTCGAGTTTCTTGGGATGAGGTACTAGTCAGAAGCCATGACCTCTGCAGTCCAACGATGTTGAGTGTGAGACAGTTGTCTACGATAGATAAGATGTGCACCACTGGATATCGGTTCATTAGTATCATTGAATAGTGATCCCTGTATAATCCTAATTGACTAAAGTAGAAAATATGGAATATTACTTATTCCAATTTATCTATCAGAATGAATTTACTAACTAGTTATTAACTCGATTGCTGATAGATCATTCAAATATTACTCTGTTTGGAGTCACATACTATGACGAGATAGCTTACCAGTGCTACTTCGACAATTCATTTTTCTCTGTTTAATAAAAGTCTATGATAAAAAATAACTACAAGCTGAAAAGCCTCTACACACGTTATTTATTTGCTAATAATTAAGGTTCATTCTTAAGATGACTTGTGTGAATTTCAGAAACATTCTATACAGTTGCTTGAAGAGATAAATTAATTATTTGTATTAAACAGTATATGGGCTAAGCATAGTTAAATGTAAACAGCGTACTTATATCATGTTTCTAGAAATAATTTGGACGTTTTTTATTAGGTGCTTTAGTTAATAAGTACAGTTTTACTTTTCTGAATGCAGTTTCATTATGTACAATATAACTGTCGAAAATATTTTGCCAAAATTATGGTTCACTAAAGTACACACAACTGAAATCATTGCATTTCGAGCTGACTTGTAGGTTTAAAGTGAATGATTGTTTATCTATTTTTATACACTGAATGTCATGCCATATAAAAGAATAGTGAGCACTTAATTTACTATTCAATTTCTTTACATTCATTTTACTAGTTTTATGCAAGATTATTTATTTCCTTTACTGATGATTTGAATCAAGATAATGTTTTTTTACTTAGTATCTGATATTTTAGTTTTATAGACCACCCAGTAATTGTGACCTCATTTTCAGCAATATGCTAACAATGGTACCTGTATTGCTTTGCCTTTAGGAAAAAGAATTTTCTACAACTAAACTTAACCTTAATCATGGCAACGATGGTTAATTTCATTTGAGAATGTTTTCTAAAGTATAAAATATTTATCTTAGTCAAATAAACCCAAAAGCAAACGTATGTTCGTATGCTCAATAGTGACATAATTCTTGATGGATTTCAGTGGTTGTAATGCGGAATCGTGATTAAAAATATTCAGCAACCTAATGAGTCAGATAGTCATAGTACGAGATATCGATTTAATTTGAATGTATAGACCATTCGATTATGAATCAGCAGTTTAAGTGTTAAGAATTCACTGCAATGACTGAAAGTAAAACTATCTTTTCTGATTTCCTCGACGACAATTTATTTCAGCGTATTGGCGAATGATAAGAAAATATACAACTATTTAAAGATGACCATTAATTACACACTTATTGACTTTGACAAAGAAGTCATAACTAGACTAGCAACATTTCAATAGTCGATTAATTAACACTTATAATTGTAATAATAATAATATGGACCAATACCTATCACTACCAAATGTTCTCTCTATTGTGTTACTTTTTTCATGTCTATTGACGAATAAATTTAGAATTACAGGCTAACACTTATTAGTCCCATAGGACAACAAAAATGTCTTAAAACCACTGATTGTAGTGAACGAGAACACAATCGGGGATAATCTAACATACTTGAACATGAAATTACTGAATCTATTAGTAAATTTGAGAACCATACAGTAAATACTTCATTTGCAAAATGTTAATTAATTGTCTCAGACTTGACAGTTCCTTCTAAAAAATGTCAATAATCGTCTCAGACTACATTGTCCTTTAGATTCCACAACAGTCATTCTTTGTTGTCGTTCTCTTTTCTTTGATCTTCTTAACTTTCTGCCTTCAGACATTTCTCTTTCGATTGATGATACATACTACTTATACCTGTCGACATCAGTAGCACACACCACACCACCATTAGCTACATTTTATTTAGAATTAAGGATCGTGTTCTGAAAATTTTAGAGTAGATGTCTTGAGGAAAAAAATATTTTATGATTATAATTGTTCGTAACTAATGTTGCGATATATTTCTTGCAAAAATGATTGCAATATATTTAAGTCACTCAGTTAGGTTTAAACAATAAAAATCAGCAATATTGATATGGGTATAAGACAGAATATTAAGATGTGAATGTTCAAGAAGTTCAAAGCCATTGTTTATTGATACTCTACTATCACCATGGTTTCATCTAATGAGTATCACTCATTGTGAAAGGTGGGTATATGATAAAAATATGTTTGTTATTTACTAGCAATATGTATAAACGTTATCATTATCAAAACAAAAAAGGTTTTAAATTTAATACGACGGTACTTGGGCGATTCATGTAAGTGAGTAAGTCACTGATGACATTGATGGGTGTGTCGCTCAATTTCGTGGATTAGTTGAAGTTAGACATTAACACGGTTGGATGCCGGCTCAGTGGTCTAATGGTTAAGCGCTAGCCCATTAGACTCATCGGTCCTGGGTTCGAATCCCACTGGGGGCAGGATCGTGGATGCGCACTTCTGAGGAGTCCCAGAATAGGACCAAATGACCATCCAGTGCTTCCAGGTTTTCCATGGTTATCTAGCTTTAATTGACCCATAATCTCAACTATTGAAATTACTATAATCTCCACAAAACTTCTGATATTATTCAACAATTTATATTTAAGTACCTATTTTATAAACTTTGAATGAAGTTAGTTTGTTTTAGAAGTTATGAACTCGGAGGTTGGCGATTTAAAGGTTTGACTAAATAATTTGTTTTTGGAAAAACGTCTAGTTTCAGTTTATCTCCAAACCAATCTACTAATAGGCATTCATGACATAAAGTTGTACTCCGTGTTTAATCCGTGAATAAATTTTGTGTTACCCACAGAGGTGTTTCAAATGAAAACAAAACATTTTCAAAGTACGGCATAGAGACTGGTTTTACTATTCATTAGATGTAATCATGATACGATGAAAAATGCTGCCGACACAAATAAAGATTCAGATTTATCCCAGTAACTATTTAACAATAAATTACACAAAGAAATGAGTTTACATTTAGTCATGGAATGTTGGTATTATATTATTACTTATCGACGACTTGAAACAATCGCATAAATTTACTACGGGTGATGTGTCAAATGTTTTAGTGATATCAGTGATACTAAGCTGATCTTGTTTCATCTACTGATCGATTGGACAAAACATTGAAATATTCATTTAAAAAGAAAAATGATTCATTATATATTGAACACTTACTGAGATTATTTTGAAATTTCGGTTTATTTTGTTTTACTGTTAAATCATATATTAGATATATCACCATAGTGTTGTTTGCCGTCGATGAATTACCTTACTTGTAACCCGTGACAGGAATTATCGGGTGTCGGGATAAGTAAAGAGCAATTTTCAACTTTATGACGTCACATTTCATTAAATCCAATCATAATTGATAAAAATGACAAATAAAGTGTTGCAAAAGTTGTTAAATACAATTTATGTCAACAGAGTAATTAAGAGAAACTATAGTTATCAACCATTGAATATGTGGTATTTCTATTTGTTAAGACGGACTTCTTGGAGTTCTAGTGAAAAGTTGTGACCCGTATCAAGTGAAGACAGCTATTCACTTTAAACAATGGATGAAGGGTTGCATCAGACCATAGATCGATTAAAGCCAGACATTAACACCGTTGAATGCTGGGTCTTTAGCCTAGAGGTTAACCGTTCGCAAACGATAGCGTATGTCCTGAGTTCGAGTCACGAGTGTGAGACGGTGGATGTGAACTGCTGGGGAGTCACATACTAGGATGGAACAGTAGTCCAGTGCTCCTAGGTTTTCAATAGCTTAAATCGGATTATGAATTCAACTATTAAAGTTGTTATGGAATAAAGATTAATATCTACATGATATAACACTTAAACGTGTAAGTTAATCTGTAGTTAATATATTGGTATTAAAAGATCTTGATAAAAGTATAATTTTATGAAATACACGATGTGGACTAAAATAATCTTCAAAAGAACTTATGATGAAAGACTGTTCACTTCTTCGAGATGTGATTAAAAGATGAAAAATAAGAATGGTAAGACAATCCAATGTCAAAGAGGAAAGAACACCACAAGCATATCAATAAAAAAACGTCCAGCCGGAATTATATATATTTGAAAGAATATCGGTCATCCAATTTTCATTTCCAACTATCAATTACGCATCTCTTCTGTAACAACAATAATGTCATACTGACTTCACGAATGCTCTGTATATGCCGTACTTCAACGTCATTGTTTACCTTCCTATTTTTATTGTATCTCCCATTAATTTGATTCTTGGTCCTATATTTCTCAGTAATTTGTCTGAGTGATTGATAAACTCGATCGATTTCAATATGTTTGTTGATTACTAATTGACCTTATTGATAGGATTCTAGAAATTATCTGAAGTTTTTAGAATTCCCTCCATTCAATCTCTCAACATTTTCCCAGTCAAATGTCTGTCCACAATTGTCCAGATACATTGATATAAGCGAGGATATGCCATGGTGTGTGACCGCTAATTGATATTCGTGTAGTCAAAGATGAAGGGGGCATCCACTTTGTCCGATGTAGTGTTTTTCCCAGTTGGAATAATTAACTTTGTAAATATTTTTCAGTTTTATTTCTTTTACTCTATGCAAACCAAAATACGAATAATATGAAAACAATGATGATTTAAATACATTACTTAAGCTCGTTCCAGCATTATTAGGCAATGATTCACACCTTTACCTTTTCACTCCGCAAACCTGTCGCCCAATAAAGAGATTAATTTCATAAATAGTATGAACAGTTACTATTATTTGAAGAAGGATAATCATTTGTGTAGTTTCAATAGTTGAAACCATGGGTCAATTGAAGCTAGATAACCATGGAAAACCTGGAAACACTGAACGGCCGGTTTGTTCTAGTATGGGACTCCTCAGAAGTGAGCATCCACGACCCCGCCCCTGGCGGGATTTGAACCCAGGACCAATGAGTTTAGTGGGCTAGCGCCTAATCATCAGACCACTGAGCCAGCATCCAACGGTGTTAATGTCTGACTTCAACAAATCTAATCATTACCTTTTAAATAATAAATTGTTGTAGTAGTTACGACATAACTAGTTCACGTTCAAGTTCGAACATGGTTAAACGCAAAGATAATTTGATTAGAAAACATGTATTCATCCATATGTATCGATCATATATTTCAAAAACACTTAAACTAATCACTATTATTTAAACGAATACCCTCAAAATGTATCATTGTGAGTATGGAAAAAAAAGATGGAAGTCTTTTAACGTTAAAATTTATGATACTGATTGACGTATATGATAAGTAGTGACTGATGCAAATCTGTTAACAGAACACCCTAACATTATTTTGATTCAATTCATCAGGTCAATGATAAATACATAACTTCAAGGATTGTATATCATTGTTTCTACATATTATTCACATTAAATCCAGAATATAGTATTACTGAATTACATTATTTTTAGTTTATAATTTTAATTGCTTTACCATTTACTGTTTCACTAGACTGAATAAGAAATACGTTTCTTTAATAATTTCATTATAGAAAGTTGGTTTTATCAATGTACTAGTGTACATTACGAAATCTCAAGAGAGTTTTTTCTCATTTTCTTTCGTAACTGCTACAATACGTCCAAGTGTTATTGAAACAAAAAGAATTTAGGATATATAAATAGATTCCAAGCAAGTCGGATTGGATTTAGTTTATACATAGTTTGAATAGAAGTACCAAAGATACCAGTATCTTGCATATTAATTATCATGCTTCATACTTCATTAAAGTCAATTTTTTGTATATAATTTTTCTGTTTCTTCGAAATTGTCTCCTCGTATTATTAAGTGCAGTATTTTTGACTTGTTAGAACAAATAAACGTACTAACTCTTAGGTGGTGGTTGAATGTGGTCAACAAGACTTAGGTTTCTTGTTATTCAGCATTTGTAAGCAGGCTGTAATTGAATTCTTGAGAGAATTGATACTCTCTGGTGGATTCGACCACATGTCAGTCAGTTGCACAGTTGGACACTTTGGCGATGAGCTATTCATCTTACGACACAACATCATACATGGAACGACCACAGTGCAACTTGATCTGTAGAACTTGAACAGCAGTAAAGAAGGACTTAACATGCATGACATTGGCCACTATTCAGTGATCAGTCAGTTGTAGACATTTTAACTTTATGATGAAACTTATGCACACTTATACTATTTTAATTGAGAGGGATTGCGAACCATTTGGTTATGACAAAGACAACTGCTTTAGTCAACACAAATATCTAACTGTCACTTTTTTTACTTACTTATCCCGGATACTGACAGCCAATAATTTTATTATCGAATTCATATTAGTAAAATGTGGTAGAGGATACAATCTATCAACTAAGACAATAGGGGATAAATGGCTATGGATTCGGAGATCAAGTGAATGATGAAAAAAATTAAAACATATAGGTATAGAATTACGGACAACAACCGGTTATATCCTAGATCAACTGAATGAGCTGGTTGCCAGTTGTTAATAAATTCAAGTGGCTTGCTTCTTAAATTATATGCTGATGATGTGGTCTAAAACGTCATAAAATTTCCAGGATTGAACCATCCAGGTTAGAGAACGCAACATCTTTTAAATGAATAGAATAACCGTTTTCTTTTATATCGGTTCATATTGCTAGGCACTATAGGTTTTGTACAATCTATCGTGACGAAATAAGTGTAATAAAATATGTGACATGTTCGTTTCAATATAGAATTCGGTAAAAAAGAAACAAATCCGTTATTAAATATTGTACCACCATGCGTTTTTTGGAAAATCCAAGAAAGTTTCCTAATTCAGAGTCATTGGTTACATATATCAGAAGGACATAAATCTGGACAGATAAAGCGTTTTTATGAAAGGGAAGATAATAGGCTGGATTACATCTCGAATAAATATCATTTCACTGTATTTATTCACATTTTTGTTTACTCTTGGAAATCACTTTAAAATGTAAATTTTATTGTTTGCTTCTAAATTGGCAACGCAGTGTGACTGCTACATTTGAAGTGATTAGGATAACACTCGAACCATCTAACGGAACGAAGGTCAGCAGCACAGCACAGCAGGACATGACAAGTTACCCTTTTAAACCCCATTGCTGATTATTAGAAGGAGAATACCAGATTCAAACAAGGGAAAAGTATATTCCACAAGCAGTCCGGAAGCTCAAACAAACGATCACACAACTCAAACGTATTTATACCGTATAAAAATGTACTTGGGAAGCGTTACAAAATAGAGTATAAAATGAAGAAACGAATCAGTGACAGTTAAGCTTCTTCCGAATGGGAAACACAATCTGAAGTTAAAATTGGGCGCTTCTGGTGAAAAAATAAAAAAATTCAATTTTCCAAATAAAATAACAAAAAATCAAACGTTTACCAAGTTATTGATGGGGATCTAGTATCTCCAACAGATTAAAGTATAATTCAAGTTGTTTTGTAGATTTTTAATCTGATGTTATTGTTGAATAAAAATAATTCAGATTTTATGATAATCAAATTGTATACTGGTTTTTATCGATGAAACAATTCACATTAAGATGCTGACATGATTTTTATTAAATGGAAATGTTCTCATGGGACACAAAACAATATTGAAAGCCTGATTACATGGATACTAAAAATCCTTAGGGAAGTAAATATCAATACATTGAAATGAGTGGAAAATATGATGATAATCTAAAGAGAAGAATATTCTTGCAGTGAATCAAACAATTCACGAGATAAACTGTATAACTTTATTCAGGTTATGGTTGGTTAGACTTTCCAAATCAACCACTGTTTTGTGACAGGTAGTTCGGTACTCATCAATATGTACTCTGTCAAACTGTAAGTATGATTACTTCAGTAATTCGTGTGCTGATATGATGGTATTATTTATTTTATACAGTAATAAGCAATTGTATTGTAGACTGAATACATAGGTACCCTTTCAAATACACTGATCAATTCAGTTCGCTATCATGATCACGGTTTACAGAAGTCGGTCATTTCTGCCTATTTCGAAGATCACCAACGGTTGTATATCGTCAAGAGTGATTTGACCTACTATAAAAATAATCCATTATAGCGTTAACACCACTGACTTCATGTTATGGATTGATATAATACTGATGTTGGAAATCGAACATGATCAATAATTTGTGAATAGACCTTACTATTAATTTTCAATAATCACTTACAGGAGTTTATAATTGTTATTGCATATATTTTCTATAACCTGAAAAACGTTTTATTTTCGAAATTATTTCTGAGCTCTTTGGATCCATTATTCTCATATATACAAATTCTGATCACTTTCAAAGATGAATTAATTTGAATCCTAAAATAAAAATACATGAAATTGTTCAGTAAAACATTTAGTGTACAAGACAGTTCATTCGATATATCGTAATTATTACTTTAAAGTAAATAATTATTCACCAGATTTAATGAATTTTATTTAGTTTTATTTAGCTTATCTTCATCCCAATTATGTCACAAATTTATACAGAGCAAACTGGTTTCTATAGCAACAATAAAATAGACTTTTTCATCAACATGTTGAGTTTTACTTACCGTTCTTGCTCTTTAAGAGATTTAAACTGAATCAGATCAATTTACCATTTATTTGTGAAAAATGTTACATTATTTTATTATGTTATTTGTCAAATTTATACATTTGATTATACGCAAATGATATAAAATAATGGTAAACAACTTAATATCATCGTGTTTTCGTTATGATTGTTTTTTCATTTTGCATGAATTTATCTATTTCCCTTGTTTAAATGTTTCGTTTTAGCGAATAAAATACACTGTCTGGTTTGTATACACGGTTGAATAGATCCATTTGAAAAATTCAGTTTTACTTCCACTATTTCAGTTAAGTATGATATTCATTGGTATCTTATTAGATCCCGGGAAAATTCTGTATTCAAGTAATGTGTAGATTTCCTGTTTCGTTTAAGAGTGAATATAATCCTTATTTTTAATTATTGTCTTCTTCAAATTCCCTTGGTATTGTTTACTTGAATTTTTCTATTGATGTTTAGAACTGTAAGTGATTAGTCTCAGAGTGAACATAAACACTGAGATGCAGGTACATCCAGCTGATGAGTCCCAAATATGAGGATATGCACGTCCTGGATTCCACTACTAGCCACTATCTATCTTTCCTTACAAACTTTTTTTAGATTGTTAACAACTGTGCAATCCATATGTACTTTTACAAACATACTACCTAAGTGAGTAATGATTTATGCATACTTTTTATCCAGTGAACCTGCATTATGTGACTTTTTAATAAATTAAAAACAACTCAAGTCAGTTATTTCAAATGCGAAATAGTTGTCCATTTGAATTAGTCCATTCTCAATTTCATTTAATGCTGATGGGCAGCCTATACTCCTCGACAAGGAGAAACAGAGGTAGGTAAGCTGTCCGTATTTTGGATTGTTTTATTAACCATTGATTATTTAACTACTGATTAGGGAAACTGAGTTATTATGGTTTTATTATGATAGAGAACAATACTTTTCATCATTTTCATCCAAATTTCTAATTTTTTCTAAACACTTAATGCGAAGTAATGATTTGAGAAAATGATAAGGGAGCCACAATTGCACATATATCAATGCATCGTACGGATATTGAATATTTATATTGGTAGGTCAGAAAAAAAGTGAATATTCATACTTTTTTATATCCCGAATAAACATTTGTTGCTTATCAATTGTTTCTAAATACAATTCATTTATGATGACATGACCTATTACAAACTAAATGCAAATAAAAAGATGTAGTGTACTTTTGACGAAATCATACATGATGTTTTACAGAAAGAAACCCGGTGAACTTGTAATTTTACACTTGTAAACATTATCCAATCTTACATAGTCTAAACTATCCATTTCTCTGTAATATCTGTATATTGAATAGTGTATCCTTCAATTTTGTCTAGCAGTTATGGTAGTTTAAAAATGTGTACTGAATCAATAAGAAGTAAATGACGATCATCAGGTTATTGAAGAAATTGTGAAAAATGTTATTAGGTAAAGTAATTTGAACATTTCTTTCATATTAAATGCTTTCACTTAAAAATTACATGACGTTTACATTTCAATCAATAGCTGTTACTCCTAGTTAACACTTAGATACTCTACGCTGTTGAAATTTTATAACATTAATCAACTGTAATGTAAGAAAATATATGGAATATAACTACTATGGACTCAGTAGTTAAGTAGACAATGCATTGGTTTTTTGTAGCATAAGTTACCGGATTTGGATGCTGAAATGGGTATGCAGTGCCGGTTTGAAAGAAATTCACGTCTTCGATTCGATTGCTAATTATATTCAACCCATTCTTTATAAATTTGTGGTACAGTGGCTACATTAAAGCTATCCTCATAGGATGTATATATACCAAGGAATCCTCGACATTATTCAGTCACGATATCAACAACGAGATAATTCCAAAAATTATTTAATTGTGACGTAATGTATTTCACGTTAAATTATCAATAGATTTTACAGCTCACTAAATTCATTAATAGAATGATCTTTTTCACTTCACTAATTCAGCCAGAATTATTTTAGTTTTACGAATTCTTTACACAAATGCACAAGAATGTAAATGATTATTCTGCACAAACTCTGAAAGCTGAAGATTTAAGTAAAATGACGATTTATGATTGACATACACGAGAGAAACGTTTCCGTTTATCTTATTTAAATACAGCTATTCCTTACGTGTAATATTGATTACGCCATGGACTGGCATCTGTTGTGAAACTATCAAAAAAATTGTGATACTTTGATCTGTTTTATAACAGGGACATTTAAAAAACACGCAACATCCTTGTGCTTGATTTATAGGAGTTGAAAAAAACATATAAAATCAAACACCATATTTTAACACAGATTCCGTACTGTTTCAAAATATCGTTAAAATATTTATCGACATACAAAATACTTTTTGTAGAATTTTCATAAGCGTTACAAAATTAATTTAATGGTATATTTCACTAGATTTGAAAGACTTGTTTCTACATATGCTCAAATATATAATGAGTAAACAATTTCACCAAAGCTTTAATGGTAAAAGTTTCCAACAGCTGGATTATCTAGTTTGGTAGAGGTTCTGTAACGTTGACCAACCGAGTTTGCCTTCAGATTTTTGATATTACTTTGTATTAACAATTACATAAAGTTGTATTCGCGAGTCACTCTAAGTTGAACCACCATTGAAGACTTGAGAGCACCAGACGAAAAGTTGCGCAAGATCATGGAACAATCAAAGTTATTCATTTACGGCGTTTGATGCTGACTCACTCGTCTAAAGGTTAAGAGTTCATGCACAAGATTGAAGTACTATATTCTAGTTCCGCGTGCGTGACACGGCCATCCCGTGCTTTCAGGTGTTCTGTGATGGTCTAGATTAGATTGACTCGTGAATACAACTTTGAAAATATTACAATTTCCACAACTCCCCCAAAATTAATAATTATAATATGCTAAGAGTACATTTAATAGTATAATTTGACTCGATTTCTATCAATCTATGAATCAACCATGCATTTACATTGTCTGTCTTCTGACTTTATAGGATGTGAAGATATTGTGATTTTATCTAACTGCATATGTAATTAATTCAGAAAAACTCATATTTAAATGTTCGAAGCAAGGATAATAAGAACCTTTCTGAGTATACACTATATCACAGTTTTATTGTAAACGATATTCTAAGTGGCAGTTTTTAATAACATATTTCATTGTATGACGTCATTATCTATATTTATTCCGGTGGAACAGCATAACTACGTTTATTTACAAGAATAGTATCAAGATGTTCAATGATCTTTCGTTTTTGTTTGTAAACCTCTCAAGAAAAATTATATAAGCTGAACTTATATTACTGATAGTTTTATTTTCGTCTGCAACAACCATAGAATAATTATAACTGTTCCTGTAATAAAATGAGTTACCGTTTGATCATTACATAATTTAATGTGGAAAAAAAGAAACTATTGACATTCAGTAGTTTTGCAAATGTTAAATACGAGTACTGGTAATTCATTGTAAATAAATAAATGTACTTGTATTATTGACAAGTTATATAGTAAGTGAAACAATGATCTAAACGGAATAATTTATAGCTGAAATAATTTAATCTGTATATCGTAAATTGATTTTAACAGTGCAACCTATTGTAATTCTTTATTCATAATAATTCAAAAATCTCCTAGTAAAGTACTGGATACTAGACTGATCGATATTAAAATTACACAAGTACAAATTAAAATTGACAACAAGGATCAAGAAATGATAAGGGAGAATAACGTTTTGTAGAAACAGCTTACATACACCAAAAGCTTCATTGAATCCTTTAGATGATAGAATATAATTAGAAAAATGAAATAAAATGTTCAATCATTACGTAGATAATGTTCTTTTGTCTTTGGTTACAGTTATTGTTGAAGGAAAATTTGACAATGTTTTTAAGTTTAATAACTTGCAAATGCATAGAATGTTTTCTTTTCTTTTTTGTTTAAGGCTTTTTAGATGTAACTAAAGGCCACTAGTTTAAGAAAAATCGCCTTTTGTAAATAGCACACACTTTTTTGGAGACAATAAATTAACGGTTTGCAACAGATATAATGTGCTATGTTTGCAAAATGTACTGTCTCTTAAGTTATAACCTTATCTTTTATTTCACAATAGACGTTAAATAATGTCTGTGAGAATAATGAATAATATTTATTATTTTATTCCTTCTGAACCCTGACATATAGCTAAATGTGACATAATAAATGATCTGAACAAGGTTAATAAATTCAAGTGAATGAAATTTATAAAATATTACGAGCATTATAAGCAAAGATGGATAGTGGCTAGCAGTGGAATCCAGGACGCGCGTTTCGTCCTATTTGGGACTCGTAGGCTGGATGTACCTGCATCTCAGTGTTGATGTTCACTCCGGGACTCGAACCCAGTACCGTCCGCTTCAAACGCCATCGCGTTATCCACTTAGCTACTAAGTCCTGATAGCCACTTGCTTGTGCTGACTGGTCCCAAATAGGACAAAACGCGCGTCCTGAATTCCACTGCTAGCCATTATCCATCTTTGCTTATAATGCTTGTAAATTAAGGCAGTATCGAGGCATAGGCACAGTATGCACATATGCCAATAAGAGACTGAACAATTTCAGTCCTAAACATCAATGGGAAGATTCAAATAAAACAATATCAAGTGAATTATAAAATATTAGCCGAAATTCTATAAATAAATCCTGTTTCCAAATGTTTTAATACATATCTCAATAATTATGATTATTCCATTCATAGCAGTAGGGGTTTTGTGGATATTATAGTAATTTTAATAGTTAATATCATGAGTTAACTGAAGATAGACCACTATGGAGAATCTAGATGAACTGAAAGGCCGAATCGCCTTATTACGGAACTCCTCAGAAGTGCGCATTGACGATCTCGCCCCCGCGAGATTCGAACCCAGGGCATATCGTGGATTAGTTGAAGTCAAACATCAACATCACTGGATATCCGCGATCTAGAGGTTGAGCATTCGTGCGCGACACCGATAGGTCCTTGGTTCGGATCTCGTGAGGCGGGGTCGTGACGCTCACTGCTTAGGAAAACCAATATGGGACGAAACGGCCATCCAGTGCCTCCAGGTTTTCCATGGTGGTCTAGCTTCAATTGACTCATAATTTCAACTATTAAGATTCCATTCATATTCATTTTTAAAAGAAATTGTTTGCAATGTAATATAATGAGAATAACGGCAGAAGATAGTTAAGATATGCAAACAACAGCACTTATGGCTGTTAGTATATGAAATGTGTCGTAACATGATGCATTTTGGGTAATGACATTTTTAAACTCAGTAATTATATTACTCAAGAATACTATTATATTTAAGAAAAATCATTACATTTGGTTCTTAAAACACAGTTGTTCATATTTTATCTAATATAACGTAATTTGCTAAGGAATATTAGGCCAGTTATATTATTTTCGAAAGTATCCGTTAATGGGGTCTAAAGTTTAATGAATATTCTTGTTTATGACAATTAAGCTAAGCTGTTTGTTTGGAGTGTATGAAAAACATATTGATTTGAATGGAAATCATCTATGCAATTCAGATAATTATTAATATCAATATGTAAATTTGATCTAGTTAAGATCATGAACCGATCAGTGTTAGATCACCACTGAAAATCTTGAAGCACTAGATGGCCATTTCACCTTAGTATAGAATTTCTAAGCATTGCGAATACACGATCCCTAACCAAATAGATTCAAACTTGTGTTCCAGTTCACTACAATTGTTCATTGAACTACTTCAATTATATTTTTAATGGCTATGATAATTTATTTTGTACCCTTCATGTTATGTATATCCACAATTCTATTTAGGATTGTCATAATAATATATGTAATATCTGACTAATGCAAATAATGAGTATACTTTGTTCATTATAACAAATATTTGTTATAAATGCTCAATTATTTAGAGTAGTGTAGTATGAGACAAATATACAATAAATATATGAATTAAAAATGTCAGTAATACATGCTTACTGAAATACAACCAGAAATAAGGCGCCAATATTACATAAAATAGGATTTTTGCAATCAGTTTTTTTTCAAATTAAGAAAACCATGTTGTTACTGATATGACTGGTGATGATGATGATGATGATATTGGCGCCAGAGTGATTTGACTCAACTCAAAAAAAGAAAGATGGTAACAGATAAAGATTTATTCGATAATGCAAAATGAATCAAAAAACTGTTGGAATGTTTTAGTATTATTGCATTTACAATAAATAAATAAAATTTAACTGTATTAATTAATACTTTCAATTGAATGAACAATACTGTTCTGTCTGACTACGATTAGTAAGTACCGTCAATTTTCAATTCTAAAATTAATATAAACAAAATCTTGATTAAAAAAAACAAGATCTATTTTCTATGGTTTAATAGAAACCTATGGGATTTGTTCTAACCAAGACAGTGTTTATTTTTCTTTAAAAATCAAGGTTTAGAAAAAGTCTATCAAAAATTATTGAATGTTATTTTAACAAGAAAAAAAGAGAATGGATTTCTAAATTTCCAAATTTATTTTCTGTAATGTTTTTAAGGAAGAAAAGATTTTCTAAGGATTTCACGAATGATCTTACTTTCCATTAGAAGCTGATTTGATTTAAACAGAAATGGAACGTTTTGTTAGTTTTATATTTAACTGTTATGCGTGATGTGTTATATACATATCTCTTACTACTGGGATGGAATTGTTCCGGTACCTTTGTTCAATAACTGATCGGTAATCTATAATTAAACGATTATAGTTTTATTAGGTTTTAATTGATTATTTTCAAATTATACTTTATAACCGGTGTTGGGATTTTTGGAGATTAGAGTATTCTAACAGTTAGATTCCCGAATCGTTCTAAACCAGAACATTATTGAGAACCTGGAAGCGCTGGATAGCCATTTCGTTCTGGTATGGGACTTGTCAACAGTGTACATCGACGATCCTGCACTCGGAACGAATAAAATTTATAGTTAATGCAATAATCACTATATAATTAGTAATTTAGAAAGAATATATATGATGTATACTTCATTACACAACGTTAACGTTTTCTGATGTGTGCACAGATAAATCACTTCATTATTATTTATTTAATGACCATTTACTAATAAACTGTATTTTATGAGTAGTATATCAGATTATTAGTTATATTTTATGACATTGATGTATGTTAAATGTTTTCGCTCATTGCCAATTAACGTCAGAATAAAGCATGTTATGGAGTCCTGTCTTCTGAGCCGGATGGTTTAGTCGTGGGGCTTTCGTCGTTTTTCTGAACGACATCAATAACACAAACCTCAGGTAGAAGTTTTTGCTTCACGACTAAACCATCCATCTCAGAGAACAAAACATCATCAAAACCTAATTTCTGTGTTTAATAATAGGTGTTTATTTATCCTTCTTTGCTTTGATGAACAATATCTCTTGATTACATCATTAAATATATTGCTAAATTTTTTCCTTAAATTAATCAAATGATTACATCGTCTTCTAGATTAGTAATCTTACTTTAATTTCCTAAGTTTTATTCATTTCATTCTTATTTATTACCAGAGTTTATTTATTACCTAACCACTAGTTCCTAACCCTTTGGACGTTTGTTACTATCAATGTTGTAGAATGTTCTTTTACACAAAGTATAAATTGACATTATTTTATTCAGCCTATTATATTCATTTAGACTCTTGTTATACTATACTGATATGTTTTCAAAATAACTTCTTAGCTCTTTTAAGTAAGTATGTTAAACCTGTTTTTTAAACTTTACAGGTTATAGAGGCAGCTGACAAGGACCAAATGAAATAAATTTAATTCATGTTTTATTTTGTTCTTATTCTCTTTTCAAAATAATATATGCTAATCAATTATTTTCACATGATAGCAACTGAGAAATAAAGGGGTTTTATCTTTAATTATTGATTTTGCTTATTGTCTCAATGAATTGGGTTTGTATGTTGAAACTTCTTTTAAAAAAAATCAGTCTGAGCAATAATTAAATTTGAAGAAGAACAACGTTGATATACAAGTTAAAAATGCTTTAATAGTCGTTACGTACGGGGATTTGTGAAGATTGTAATATTTTCATAGTTGGATTCACTAGTTATTCTAAGATAGACTACCATTGAAAAGTTGGAAGCACTGAGTATGATTATCAGTGAAGATTGTAATGGTCACTTAATAAACAATTAAAACAGAAGGGCTTTTGTGGATATTATAATAATTTTAGTGGTTGAGATCATGAGTCAATTGAAGCTAGACCATTATCGAAAACCTGAGTTCGAATCTCGCGAGGTGGGATCGTGGATGCGCACTGCTGAGGAGTCTCACATTAAGAAGTAAAAGCCGTCCAGTGCTTCCAGGATTTTCATGGTTGTCTAGCTCCAATTGAAGTCATTTATACGTTATAAATAATTCCAATTTGATAGACATAGATTATAGATAAAAATAACCACCAATTGTAATCATTCTGTTGGTGTTGTACTATTCATGAAGCAATAAATTAGTAATAACAATACTGTCATTCAGTATTATATGATCAATTATATTAAATAATTCACATTGTCAAGCTATACAATCAACTTCATTTCTCAATGTTTAATAAAAACTACAAGATATCTATTCGGCATTGACTATTAGCCCTTTATTCTGATTTACAAACAAATACAAACATCATGGTGATTTCGTTTGAATTATTATGTAACTGAGGTTGTAATAAGTTGTATACGTTTGTAGAAAAGCACGTGAGCATATGATGTGTACAGATTTACAGTGTGAAATTTCACACCAATCGACATAATAGAATAAATATCGGAATAATTGGACTCTTTGATATTAGGTGGCCAGAAAATGTCGAGATGATGATGTCAACATATCGAAAAATCTGTTATCCAAAACCTGTTTCAATGTGTTTTTTACATTTTAAATAAATGATGTAACCACTGATGTATGAGATATGATTAGATTAGGATTTGAAAATCAAATAAATTTTTCGTTGACAAAAGTATTGTTTAAGCAATAAATCAATCAATCCATTAGGATGATCGTTAATTAGTGAGGGTGATTTAAGAGGGGTATGAAGTAGTGTCGAAGAAAATTTCATTAGGTTTTAGACTGTCTTTAGTATACATCTAGTAATTATAGTACGTACTTGTGTGTTTGGATTTGTAACACGGTTGATTACTGAGGCATGTAAACTGAATTTCGTTTTAAAAAGAGTAATTGTTAATGACTTTGATCTCTTAATAGAAATGTTTTATTCGATAAACTGGTGTTTAGCAGTTTCAAAAAATGTCGTCAACATGGAGGATCATAGAGTATGAGGGTAAATGTTTTAGTTTCCTCTGTGTTCTTTATGTTACTGATTCGCATAGTTGTATCTACTCGTTTTTTCCCTTATAAACACTGTTTATAACTGCAGTATGCGACATGTTCAGGACATATGCAGCTGGATTAAAAGTCGTCTAAGCAAATGTATGATCACATGTGAACAAATGTTGGAATTTATTCATTCGTATATATTCTTTTACAATTTTGATTCTGAATATTTTCCAATAGAGAATCGGACCAGTTTGTAACTCCAGAAGTTTAAATTATTTACTTTTCAATCGCTGAGTTTAATTCAAATATACTTTTTATATAATAATGTCTTCCTTACACTCGGCGCCAAATTTTCGTCAAAACTTTCTTTTAAATCTTGATCATTACTCAAGTAAACCCGGAAGTTGATATAAAAGATATTTAACAATATGTATTATGCGCCATATGTATGACAATAAATCCTTCTCTCTCTCTCTCTCTCTCTCTCTATATATATATATATATATATATATATATATATATATATATAATGGTGATCTAATGATAAATTTATTCAACAGCTTAAGAAATCTTCATTTGTAGAGATGCATACGCCGATAATCGTCTTCTAGGAAGCATTTTCATCACTAAGTTTTTTTATACTTATATTTTATTACAGGATGTTCTTTCTCCAAATTAAGAAACATTGTTCTTATAGTTGAATACTTAAGTTGTTTTCCTTTAAAATTTCAATTATATTTTTAATCTGATGTTTTGCACTAATCTGTTTAACGACATTTTTGAAGTTTTAAGGTGCAAAACACTTTTAAATTGAATCAGTTGAAACTGTATTTTCGTAGGGACGTTTTGCGAAAACAAATATTTGAAAGTAGGTGTTAACATGCCAGTTCATCAGTAAGTTCAGAATGTATTATCAACGTTCTGGCGAGTACCCAAGACCTACAAGCTTCAATCATTTCGGAGGTAAGACTAATAACATTGATTAAAATGAATGACGGATGAACTACATCAGAAAGCATCAAAAGCTGTAAATCAAGATCATCAGATCATCTATAGAGGTCCAGGAGCTCTATAATTCCAAAGAGTTTGGATGTTCAAGGTTGGATTTCGTGTAGTGTCAACTAATAATGGCATAATTCATTATCATTAAATAGAACATAATTCAGTCAGTTGAAACCAATTAACTAAAAACCCATAGGTTTTCTGTTCTAAATTTGTTCTTTCCTTATCCGAAAATCTTTTATAAGACTCTCAATACATATAGATTTTATTAAATGTTTTTCTAACGTATCAGTTAACTGTGTTGTTTTTTTCTATATGTATGCATCTGAGCAGCTAAACTATTATAATCCACTGTACAAGCGAATTCATTTAAACATGTTTATAAGGCCAGAATCATTATGTTCATTACTAAAAAAGATTGATCATTTTAGAATGGGATTGTTTAGGAAGCTCACATAAATTATTATTTATAAAATCGTGTTAACGTATTTTAAGTGTTTTTGTAAGGTCAATGTTTTAAATATGAATTAAAACAAAATAAGCAAACATTAAGCAACACAGAATATCAGTTCCTTAAACTGTTTGTTATTATAATTAAAAAGAGTGCTCTTCAGCTTCATACTTATTCTTAATAACAAATCAAATTACAGAAGTGAATACAACCGACATTGGTAAATTAATTAAAATATATTAATTGTGAGTAGTCAATTGATGTTATTTTCAATCAATCCAGAATGTATGTTGTATGTTACGCCCGTTACTCCTAATGGAGCATAGGACGCCGACTAACATTCTCCAATCCACTCTGTCCTGGGCGTTCTTTTCTAGTTCCACCGAATTCTTGTTCATTTTTCTCATGTCTATCTCCATTTCCCGACGTAATGTCTTCTTACTACTTGCTCACATTTAGCAGTGTTTTAAAGGAAATGAAGTTACGCTCGTGTTTGATCTAAAGTGAAAATGGGTTACATTCAGAGATGTAATCATCTACTTACATTTTTAGGCGAAATAACACTTTTAGCCAACTTAATTTCACTAGAATAGTGATACAAAATTCACATATTATCATATTTTACTGTTCTGGTTGTTTGAGGATTTGCATGCATTGAAAAGATATCATCATAGATCCTAATTTAGTTTTATTAATGAAGAATGTATAGTTTTTTAGTCCATTTGAAAAATATGAAATCTGTTACTGTATTGATTTTGTGGGGGTTGTTAAATATTATTGTCCACACCACTGACTGATAATATGTAAACTATGAAACTGGCATATTAAGCAATCATCACAAGTCCATCAACTGTTAATAAACATACACTCATTTGTATCTAACTTTGCAAACGCATTCCAAGAGTCATAGTGAATTTAACCATGGCAAGTGTGAAATAGTTATCCATTTTTGGCGATGGAAAGCGTTTACTCAATATTTTGAGTTTAGTGATGCACACTACTGAATGTTGTCTTAGTGGTCCAAGGATTAAGCATCTCTGAGAAACCTGAAGGTCCTAAATTTAATATCCGTTGAGGTCGTTTATTTGAAACCATAGAGAGTCTCATAGAAGTACAAAACAAGCTGTCCAGCGCTTTCTAATTTTAAATATTTGAGTAATTATAGTTACTAGAATGGGTTTTGTGGAGAATTGGTAATTTCAATAGTTGAAATCATGAATCAATTGAAGCTAGACCACCATGGAAAACCTGGAAGCACTGGACGGCCGTTTCGTCCTAGTATGGGACTCCTCAGTGCTTCCAGGTTTTCCATGGTGGTCTAGCTTCAATTGATTCATGATTTCAACTATTGTAATTATAGTTAATCATTGATGCGAAATATAAAATTCGAATTTTAAAATAATTTTAGAAAAAGGTTTAATTGTCAAGTGTAACTTATCCAGTTTTTTATTTAATTAAACTTACTTGGTATAGTCTTACTTGTATCTTCCATTGTTATCTAGAACTACAATTGATCAGTCTGTTATTGAAATATGTGCATACTATGCGTATTACATCGATATAGTCTTGATTCACAAGCATTATATGCAAAGATGGATTGTGGCTAACAGTGGAATCCAAAATGCGCGTTTCGTCCTATTTTGTACTTGTCAGTTGAATGTAACTTCATTCCAGTGTTGATCTTCACTCCGGGCGGATAACGCGATGGCGTTTGAAGTGAATGGTACAAGGTTCTAGTTTCGGAGTGAACGTCAACCTTGGGATGGAGATACATCCAGCTGACGAATCCCAAATCGAACGAAATGCTCATTCTAGATTCCACTGCTAGCCACTGTTCATCTTTACTTAAAATGTTCATTGAATTACTTGTAACAAAATTACTTTCAAGTATAAAACATAAACTTATTCGAATCTACCTATTTGTAATCATTATAAATGCTATCTTATGTTAGTAACACATAAGTTTGTTTTGATTTTTTTCAATGTTGAAAAAGGAATGGTTGGTAACCTTTTACACAAAAATAAAATATGACTAATTTTGTAAATATAAAAAACGACATGAATGTAATTTATTTATTTTTGACTATTTTTACATGATTCACTCTCATGAAGAATAAATTTATGAAATTCAAAAGATTCATCTACAACAAAATAGAATCTACATGGGTATTGATATTTCATTATATCTGACAGAAACATTTATCTAGTCCCTTACATTCAACTTGTTGAATACAGTTTCATCCCTGGTATTTCATACAAACACATGTAGTCAAAATTTGTCTTCTATATAAGCAAATATTCACACGTTACATTTGTGATTAATTGGTATTTCTTTAGATTTATTGTTATTCAACAGAGTGTAACAATGAGTTATGGCGCTATAAAGGTACATAAATATATATATGTATATGATTTCTTAATATGAATTTTCTTTCGAATCATATCAATTTTACATTATAAAGTTGCAGTAAACTAGGATAGTCATTGTTTTCTTCTATTCAGTAGGTGTGATACTAATATATTATAAATTTTAAAAAGAACTTGACTTAAAATAATCCATTCTGTCTTAAATGCCTTGTAATTCATTTTATATAATAATAGATCTATGATGACTTGTCATTTCATGTTTTATGATTGTTATCATTATGATAATTCCGATATTTAAAAAATGTCAAAAAATAAATTGTTATAACTGTGGAAAACTGTTACTTGAAACAAAAATAGGAAAGCTGGGAATCTCGAAATGCAAGAAACAAACTAAACTGGTGACAAGTAAATTTTATCTATCTTATACAGAAAAAAAGACGATTATTGGACTAAATATACTTAGTTATATATCGAATAACTATCAAATGTCATATATAATTGAAATAGGTGAGGTATAAAATGTCTATTATAAGGCACAAGCTACACCTTACCGGGTGAGGTTGAAACTTAATCAATATTAATCAAAAGAATAATTATTGCACTGAAATAAAGGGATTCTTGTATGAAGCAATTATTTCAGTAAATTAAAAATGAAATTAATACTGAATTGATATATGTTCTGAGATTTTTACTCAGTCCTAGCAGAAACTATTGTAGTTTTAAATGGTAAATACCATAACTGTAATGTATTAGATTTCACTTTCACATGCGAGAAAGGTGTTTACGCGATCTAATATCAAACGGAAGCTCGAGTAACATTTAAAATCTTTGTTAATTTCTAGTTTGAAAAGAGTAATGCTAACATGCTGCTAATCAAAATCGGATACGGTAGTCCAAATTAATTTTAATTTGTGAAAATTCGTCAACTGTAATAAATAAAGCCACTACTATGTACTTCCAAGCACCTAAATTACTTACTTTCTATATAATACTAATTTTATAAATGACTATTTACTGAGCTAGCTTCATCATATGTTGTCACTTTGAACATTGATTAAATATCAGAACACAATTTCTTATGGAATTAAACTACAGTTTAATATTGGATACTCTTAATTTTCATGATTTGTTACTAAATATGATTATGAAATATCCGTTAGTTACGTAGTGCATCGAACTTAATATTCTTGTACTACCAACAAATAATAATCTAACGTATATTAATAATAATAATAACAAAATTAATACCCGAAACCTTTAGACGTCTTCACCTTGCTTGATTAGAGCCCTAATAATTCACATAGCATAGACAAATTGAAATCATTCAAAATTGATTATCAGACATTTTAGCAATATTAATCCATTATTAAGTCACTTGAAACAATTTATAACTTATGAGATTACATTTAACGAAATGTAATCTTCTTTCTCGATTCATGCCAAGCTAATGGTTACAAATAAAGTAGAGATCAGGTAAAACTAATTTTTACAAAAAAACAAAATCCATAAACCACTGTTTACTATAACATCTACCAGATTCCATTATTTGTGTTATTTTTTTCAGCAAATTTGTATGTTTGGTGTGATGATTTATTCGTGAATGAAGAAGCTTCGGTGTATATGTAGCTGGAATTATTAACCGAAGCACTAATATGTTGTATTTTTCCTTATAGACCGATTAAGAGAAATATGTGAAATATTTAACACACTTTATTTCTGAATAATGAATTAATATTTACAGTAAAAGCTTTTGTTTCCAATTAAACAGATATATACACGTATTCTCTAATCATTTTCTTTAGAAGCATTACATAGAAAGGATAAAATCATGATGAACACTACATTATAATTCTAAAAATTCATGTTAGAGAGATAAACCTTTGTATATTCATTTTTACACGTATAAAAGCATTAGTGATGAGATTACTATTTAGTTCAAATACATATAGAATTATCATTAAGGAGTTGAGTTTCTGTTGACATCATGAATGGATCAATTTTAGATCACTATTAAGAATCTGAAAGCTCTGAACGTCTGTTTTGTCCTCGTATTGGACTTCTCAGCAGTGCTCAAACATGACTTTCCACGGGAGTCTCGAACGGTGTTAATGTTTAATTTCAACCAATCAAATGGCCTTGCAGTGCTCTTAAGTTTTTAATGATGATCAAACATTTATCAATTCATGAACCCAATAAAAACTCAGCAGTCTCCACAACGCTCACCAGTGACTAGCTTCGAAAGGCAATTAATCGACTTCTAGTGAGTAACAGTGTAGCACGTGAAGCAGTCACTTACTGAAGGTAATGTAAGGTGATCGCGCAATATCATGGATTGGTTGAAATTAAGCGTTAGCATCGTTATATGTTAACCCAATGGTCTAGATTTCAAGCGTTTGCACGAGATTGAATGTCATGAGTTCAAGTCCCGTGTTTGGGATCGTGGATGTTCACTGGTGAGGAGTTCTATGTTTACTCGAAACTGTCTTCCGGTGCTTTCCGTTTTTCAATGGTTACCTAACATTGATTGGCTCATGATGTTAATGAAAATACTGAATTTTTGAATGTACGTATAAATATCATTGAAACAAATAGATTCAAACATTTGAAAACTACATGTTCACTTTGACGTTTATTTAAAAAATTTAGGCAAAATGTTGGTCAATATTCGAAACATGAATTTTATTGAATTTTGATGTCTATCACGCCATCGTTTGAAGATGAATCTAGTGAACGCACTTACAAATAATGTAACCCAACAAAATGTTCTTGAAATACAGTTGTTGTATACATTTATATACCAATGTCTTGACCTAATAAAATGATGATAGAAGAATACTTAATTTCAACAAATAACCTTAAAATAGACAATATGATTTGGATATCATTTACCGGTGGTCTACATATTTAGATATTTTCGCTCTAAATTCTATAAATACCTTTTTCCGTACCATTTAGAACAAGAGAGCTATTAGAGTTTATATGACTTTGAGCTTGTGAAATCGCCGTGTATTTCATTCATTTTATAATGAACCTTTCACTATCATTTGCTTTAGTGTTTCTCAAATTTTAAAATGTTGAGATGAAATATTGTTCAGGATGAACAAATAATGATTGCCAACAGAAGTTTAATTGTCTAGTCACTTGTGTCAACCAAATTCATTTATTGAAATCATGATTCTGAATAATTTGACGTTTATTTCCTAGAGAAGGTCAGTTATAGCCTGAATACTTCGGTGGTAACATTTCAAAGTGTAATCAAAGGTATTAATTCAGCTAAGAGCATTAGTTTTCGATTGATAAGCATTCTTAATTAGTTCTAATCAACACAAAATCCAGGTCTTGAGTATCTTATCAACAATCTGAAACAAGCTAACACACGTGTATACAATTGTATTCATCCCCTCGATATGTATCAGTATGAATGTGATTTCAATCATTTGACAAGACGACATTAAACTTGTAAAAAAATGTTCCTTATCTGAAAAATATTAGGTATTCGTAATATTTCACTTGAAGCTTTTTTATTTACCTGAAATTAACCATAACAACTTAAGGAAACAACATCGTTGAACAACATTCGAAATGAATATGTTATGAAATTGATAAAAGAACATTGTTGTTGTATAGACAAATGAACAGGTCGTCGAATATTGATTAATTATTCAATCTTTGATGTAGGCCAACAAATATTTTGATGATTCATTTTTAGTAACAGTAATTCTTTGAATGTTATTAGCTTAGATAAACTGTTCTAGTGTTTAAGAATAAATAGACTAATCTAATTTATTTGTCACTAAACTAATGTAATTTGCTTTCATTTTGTGTAATAATAAATAATAAAATAATACGTCAGTGTTTATGATAAAATTTTCATAAAAACGAACGACGTAATGAATAATTCTTTTTTTTAAAAAAAGAAACATCTAGAGAAATTCAACAGTTAAAATCATGAGTCAATTGAAGCTAGACCACCATGGAAAACCTGGAAGCACTGGACGGCCACTTCGTTCTAGTATGGGACTCCTCAGCAGTACACCGTCCAGTGCTTGCATAATATTTTGCAACAATTTAGATTAACTTTTATCTTTAGATATTATTCTGAGGATAACATATTATTGTATAGTACATAAAGGGGTTCAGTATATACATAATGAGATCACTCAATACGACCAAAGTATAAGGTTGGTTTCAGTAATTTTTTTGACACCACTTGCTGTCAATAGTCAGTTATTTCTCATTCTAAACTCTTAGAATTTGTAAATGTTTTTTTATTGCAACAATAATTATTCATTAATACGTTGAACCAAATTCAGTTATTGTGAATTCACAACTGAGCATTATATACAACAATCTATAGGATCTAGTTATCAGAACAAAATAAGTTGAAAACAACCTTTCAAAGTCTTCCTTACATCATCGCTAAAATGTTTGTAATTAATTAGGATACCTTAATCAGTTGTATTTGTTCATATCAAATACATTAGTATGTACAATGAAAAGAAAAGTACTGTTGTAATCGTATTCAAACTTTCGTAATTTATTCAATCAAAAGCGTTAACTGTAGAAATGTACTTTGATAAAAATAAAAGTGGTTGTATGGTTTATTTTACATCCGTTTTTTGTTTAACCCTTAGCACACACACACATAAAAAATATTTTTGTACCCTGCAAATATTCTATTATCCAAATATAGTTTAATCTTCAGTACAGAATATATATGTATATAATACTTAAATGATTGACAAGTACACATTTGACAGAAATCTACAGTTATTGTTTAGACATTATGGTAATTTGTTTGACAGTTAATTAAGTAGAAAAATATACCGTGAATGCACTATAGAATAGTTGCTATTGGGGGGGGGGAATTTTAGACTTTCTCTTTTTTTTATATGCCAGATATTTATCATATATTTACATTCCTTTAACTACATATATCCAGTAGCGACAAGATGTAATGATAAAAAGTCTCAATTATTGATAATTATGTTCATCTGTCAATCATGTAACTAAAATTATCTCAGAATCTAATAGATTACAATTACACAAACTAAAAACATATGACACTGTAAGCCATAATTATAATTAACAGAGTAAAATTAAAATTGTCTTATTCATAGATGAAGAAGAATGTGACAAAATTATATAATTTTCATTATTGTAGATTTTGCTTACTTGATTTGAATTTTATAGTTAAAAAAAAAAAGAATTAACAGAAAGCTAATCTGGGTCCCATAAATAAATTCCATAATAAATAAATAATATATTTGTAATATCCCAATTAGATTTTTTGACGTTTTTGTCCTCTGAAGAAGTGGCTTACATTAAGTCACGAAGCGTCAGAAATTTGCTTTTTCTATTCATTGGGATATTAAAAATATATTCTCTTATTTATAACAAACTACCCAATGATCAATTTATTTAAAATTATCAAATCAAACCTTGGTAATGATATCTACAAATTCCATAATAACTTTACAGTGTTAGCTTAGTTTGAACTGTTGAAGAGCTAATGCAAATTTTTAATGAAAACATTATTCAAACTGAACTAATTATTAGAAATCTTACGAGAAAATTTTGATTCTATGTCCATTTGCTAATGACTTTGAAACAGAATAAAGAAGTTGAAGTTGAAAATTTGAGTCTAGTGAAATTCAAAGTGTTTGTCAATTTTATGAATTTATCAAATCAACAAGTCTATGCTAAATTACACTTTAACGACGAGACTTGCACATTTTAATTGTGTTCGTTAGCTATGTCATATATGGGCTGTGACTGTATCCTTTATTCTTATTTTCATTTTAACTTACAATATTACTTAGGGTAATATCAGTTCGTGATACATTTTGTTTTGTATTTAATGAATCACTTCTATTCTTTCCACTTAATATTTCTCAAAAAGACAGAAATTTTGTTCTAAATCAATCAGTAATTTGATCTTGACATTTTTAACCAGTGTCATTGAACACTTGGTAGACCCATTTTATTTGCATGGCTCAGTTATCGAATTGTTGACTTATGTCTATTTCTACATAAAATAATCAATTTAAACCTAAAATGTTCACAATAGTAAATTTTTGAAAAAGACCCAGGGGCAAAAGTTATGTCATAATCCAGTGCAACCAACAGGCTAATTATCATTTAAGCCATAGAAGGGATTTTGTGGATATCATAGTAATATAATAGTTGAATTCATGAGTCAATTGAATTTAGAACACCATGGGAAATCTGGAAGCACTAGAGTACTGGACGAAACGGCCGTCCAGTGCTTCCATATTTCAATTGACTCATAAATTCAACTAACATTTCAGTTTTATTCAGTTTATTCATTTACACTTGATTATGAACAAAATAATTAAAATGTAAACTTTTAATCTAAGTGTAAACCAATTTTTTATGGTCATTAAAGTTTGTTACGTGTGCATATCTCTCTTTAAAAACATCGAAAGAAATCAATCTTTTTATTTTTTGAAAAAAAAATAACGAAAGTCAAATTGTACTTTTTTCTTCAGCTTTACTGAAAATACAAAAAAACATACCTAATTAATGGTCATTATTTTAAAATTGTTCAATCTACTTCCTGGCGTTAATGCTTTTTTTGTTTTTTTTAATAATAAATGTTACCAATATGGCTATTTGAATTTATGTTACCGTAAATACCAAATTTTAATCTCTGTCTAAATGCTTATTTAATATGTGTAATATGACCTCAACGTTATTTATCATCTTATTATTATGTTAATGAATTTTTTCATGTGTAAACTATACTTCATGCTTAAATTCATTATACCTATAATAGAATAACACTATTGATATTTCAAAAAAACAAAACAAAACTGAATTAATCAATTTTCCCGCTTGCAAACTATGAACTATGGAACAATTCTTAAATCAACAACAGATTGTACATTGAAAAGATATAGATATATATACATATTTCATTTGTTTTGAAATGCCGTAGGCACTTGTAATGATGAATCATACTTTAATTACTATTTTTTTTATTTTGAAGACATTTTCAAAAAGGTAAAAGAATTAAAGAAACAACGTTTTATATTGAATGATTTTACCAGTTTTTACATTGAAATTTTCAAAAGATTGACTTTACATAGTGTACATTGTATAAATGTTATTCATATGGGAAATATTCATTGTTATTCCTGTAATATGATTGGTCGTTTCCTTGTAACGTATAACATCCTTGCGTATTAACATTGGCTAATCAGATGAAATGATAAACTGAATATTTTTCTATGGATAAATCTAAGTTTACATTTTAAATATTCATTTCATTTTTATTCAGTAAATGCATAAAACATTCATAACTGAACAGTAAAGCATATATATCTTTATTGGATTACTATTTAGCTGTCATATATCATGCATGTTATAAGGTAAGTCATATCGGATATATATATAACTGCTTTGCTTTTGTTTTTTTAAATTCGATGTAACTGACATATCATAACTGATAAATAACCTAGTTGTGACGTTGAAACAATTACAAGGTCAAAAGAAATATCCGCTATAATTAAACATACAATAAAGAAATGTACAAGTGGCTTGAAACTTTATCAAGATATTTCTGTTTACCGACATAACGTGGAATATTGGTTTTTCACATATTATGCTTGATTATCTTAACTAAAATTAATGAAGTACTTGTGGTACGTGTATAGTGTTCCCATTATGGGGACCTTTATATTGAGCTCATTTTCTCCTATGATATAATAATTTTACATTTTCTCCTAACAACAGTCGGTAAATAAATCCCCACTTCATTGTTTTGATGATTATTTGTCAGATATATTTTAAGTAAAAGCCACTAGATTAAAGATTTCTAACATATCTGTTTGGAAAATAAAAGGTTCTGTGTTGCATACTTTTCGTTACAATCTTATTCTTGTTCTTAAAGAGGTAAATATTATGTTAGCCATAAAATATTTTAGTAATATATTGTAAAGCTATAGTTTATTATCGTCTATAATTACGGAATAAACTCTAATAGTTTCAGTCTACAAGAACTAAGGATTGTAGACTAATGTTTTAAAATATTATAGGTAGTCAATTCATAGATGAAAGATAACTTACGCTTGGTAATAGAATGAATAAAATTATTCATGAATCTATGAGTATATCACTGTTCTTTGTCAGCATTAAAATTCAGTAAACACTGATTACTTACAACTCAATTGTTTAGTATTAGAAAAAGCTATAAATTTGTTTATTTATATTATTAAACAAACTATGGTTATCCATTTGTTAAATATTGTTACGTAATAGTTTATGGTTTTATGGTCACTTTGTGAAATAAAACGTTCCGTTGCGTAATTGTTAAGAAAAACTGAAATGTCATATGGCTGTCTATAAAACTAGTTTTATCTTAATGATTTATTTACTGTCCATTTGTAATTAAATGAATGCTTAATGAATGGTGATTTTTTATATCTTGACAAAAACGATAATCTACTAAATGATCGAGATATAAAACAATTCCAAATTACTTGTTACTAGAAAACTCTAATTGCAACTTATGTGGCGTAAAAATTGAACAATTTACAAGATAGTTTTTTTGAAAGCCTATGATAAACGTATTTTCATTCAAATTGTGAATTATTCAATGTTACATCATCATTGATAACCTAGAAGCACTGGATGGCTATTTCACCTTAGTATGGGACTCCTCAGCAGTGAACATACACAATCTCACACGTTGGATCCAAACCCAGCATCTTCAGTCTCTCACGAACGCTAAACCTCTGTGCCACTGAGTCAGCATCCAGCGATGTTTAAACGCAAACGATCCACGATATCTCAAATTGTCTCTAGTGGGTAACGTCTTCACCTTTGACACGGACCAACTCCACTAGTCACGAGGTCTCACTAGAACTCCGAGGATCGCCTATCTAAGCTAGTCACTGGTGATCACCTGATAGTTTCCAGATTGGGGTTGCGGAGATTGTTGAATTTTTATTGACATCATGAACTAATGAATGTTAGACCATGGTTAAAAACCTAGAATATACGTCTTTTCGTGTTACGTGTATGCGTTTACATCTTGTAAAGTATGAAAGTATTTCAATCGATAAACAATTTTCTATCGGGACTTATGTTTATCAACTTATTCTTTCAGTAAACAGATAAGCAAACAAACTTATAAATGAATCATATTTTTTAGTTTTTGTGTATTCTTGGACAATTTGTCAGTGATAAATTATATGTCTTAAATACTTTTTTCACATATTGTCAAATGAACGTACTCATTATTCAAGAATCCATTATTTTAGTACACAATTTTGTCTCCGCATACCTGCAAAAAATAAATTTAAATTATTTGACTTCAAGGAGTGATACAGATCCACAAACTATGAAGCTATTAGATTTTAATCGTTACGTATCATCCGTGCTCATAGACAAATTTGCTAAAAATCAAAGTTTTAAAATCATCCCAGAAAAATGACAACTGAGGATTATTGAGTCAGAAGCGGTTTGTGTTTCAAACTTTAATTATTTTTACATCTTCACACATCCGCTATCGGTTTATATATAAATATCAACCTCGAATAACAATCTAAACAAAATCAATTCAATTTTCCACATTCTGATAGTCCAAAATATATCTAACATTTGTCTAGGAGTGAAGTGATTACAATACAGTCATAATTATACGGTTTTTTACACACAAAAACGCCTAAATTTTAGCTAATGCTTATTATCATCAACATACTTACACCATATGTTAAATTTTTAATTAAAGTTTCATCCACGTCAAGTATTTATATTTAGCCAGTAAATATCTGACTGTATTTGTCACAGTAGTAAAAATAATGGGTGATGGTAAATAGTAAGAATACTGGTGTTCATTATTCCCTCACAATCTTTCTGCCATAAATCTGCATGTTAATCAAACAGAATGGGCAACATCAAGACATGAAAATAACGCAATCTTCAAAGGTAAACTTTTAAGAATGAATTTATCATCATGGACTAATTTGCTAAATATGGAATAATGTAAATATCATATATATTTGTGGAATTAATTTCATCTAAAGCAATCTACATAATTTTGCTTTTCAACTGAAAAAGAGTACAAAACAATAACACTAATAGCATGCGTCTGAGCGAAAGTCAATTTCACCATTTTGAAAGAGTTCCTGAGACAATAAATCCATCAATTTCTAAATATAAAAACGAATGACACCAAATACATTATCTTCGTGTCTATTACAGTTATCGAAATTTCATTTGAAGTTCTAGGTATAAAAAATAATATCGAATACGGACATCACAAAATAAATGATTATCTTTTGGTTGATCAATCAAACCTAATCAGTCTACCATTAATACAAACTTGTTATTAAAATTAGAGGACATCTTAGTGTTACTGTTCTGGTGTATGCTACTTACGTCGACAAAAATAAGTAGTATACAACATCGATTAGAAGTGGAATGCTTTTTAAAAGAAGGTTGAAAGACTGAATTAAAGAAAACAGTGATGGAAGTATAAAGGGATTGCGAATTAAAAAAATCATGATGACATACAAAAGACAATCAATGGAAGATATGCAAATGAAGTAATTGATATATGATCATCATATTTTACCAAAGAACTCTGTAATTTTATAGCTTAAATCTGCTAATAAAATTCAGCTAATAAATTAGTCGTCCTCACTTGAGTATTCATACGCCACACCGTTAGTGATTGATTTGACTTGAACAAAGGAAAAACTAACACATTTGTAAAACTTTATAATTACCATTTTTTTTAAAGAAAATGTGCTTTTCTCATTGTCACTATTTCGAATTTCAACTTTTATTAGTGGAGCTTTAGTTGAAAAGAAATTCTTTGAGTTTACCAAAATGTTATATTACACATTTTATATTGCTTCTGAGTAAACTTGTCATGTATAATTATAACTAATTCAGATTGTTCACTTGGTGTTGTTTTACTTGTATCTTCTCATTGTTATTTTGGACTGCATTTGATCAATCTCATGTTGGCATACTGTGCGGATTGCCTTGATATAGCCTTACTTTACAAGCTTTTCAAGCAAAGATGGATAGTGGCTAGCTGTGGAATCCAGAATGCGCGTTTCGTCCTATTTGGGACTCGTCTGCTGGATGTACCAGTCCAAAATAAGATGAAACATGCGTCAAACTGGATTCCACTGCTAACCACTATCCATCTTTGCTTAATTCAGATTGTCTTTTATTCATCCAAAAATGGATTCTGACCATATTAAATGTAGAATTAATATTCACATAATAAGAGAAAATCCTTAATCTTGAAAATTTTCGAAATTAACATTTTCAATGAATTACATATTTTATTTTTCTGGTTTATATGATATCATTTAATCGGTAATAATGGATATGAAGTAATGGACTCAAGTTTTTTTTTAACTTTCAACCTTCCTGAGTAACTATTTATAGCTGGCTGACATAAGCTAACAAGGCACTATTACATTTAGATATGATGTTCAAATAAATTCTTTTGCATGCAAAAACAGGACAAATTAATTAAGTGGAGTGTTCTCTTCTTACAAAACTGTACAGTAGCGAATATGTACATATTTTTCCATAATAGTATTTAATGATATATCAATTATGGATAATACTAATAGTAATAATAATGGTGATAGTAATCATAGGTTTGTTAAACATGGTAACTGAAAGGTAGAATGAATCAAAATACAAAAGTGCTATTCTTATTAGGTAATTAAAAATGTATTTATTGTGAACTAGAAGATTCATCAAGATAGATAAAGGTTAATGAAGGTATTGAAAGATGTAATAATAAAAAAATGTTAAAATAGTGAAAATAGCATTAGTTAATTTTGATATCTTTATTTACATCAAACTTGAAAGTTCTTTTGCAGAAAGATGGGAGTGTGCATCTATGGTCCATCTAGAGAGATTCGAATCCAAGACCTATTGGTCTCGTTCAAGAACGCTTAATTTCTAGACCCCTGAACCGGTATCCAACGATTCTAATGTCTAACTTCAAACAGCCCACGATATTGCGCGACCATCCACAATCGTCGTCACTGAGTAATTGCCCAACAGCCAACAAGGTTTGTCTCCACTGGTCACTGGTCAAAGTTAGACTCCAACACCGTTGGATACTCACTCAATGGTCTAAAGGTTAAGCGTTCTCACAAGAGATCAAAGATTCTGGGTGTACTGCTGGGACGTTCTATATTAAGACAAAACGGTAGTTAGGTTCTTCTACCTTTTCAGCGGTGGTCTAGCTTAAATCGACTCATGAATTCAACCATTAAATTATTACAACTTTCACAAACCCTCAATCAAACAAATGGAAGTGTGCCATCAAAGTATAAAGAGACAAAGTTAAATAGAACAAAATATCCATGAAAATTTGTGTAACTATTGTCTCATGATTAGAGTTACTATTTGTATTTAGCAGAATGTATTACTATTAACTGTAAGAAAAAAGGACATGTCATGTGTATTTAATAGAGTTGTGAACGAATAATTTACAGAAATGACAATGTACCAGAAAAACAAAACAATGAAAACTGTATTTTAAATGAACTCATTTATTATTAGCAATTCACTTAACAGGAACAGGGTTATGCAGTAGTCACTGAGTTACATTTTAAGAATGAGGGTTACACGGTCAAACGTAGATTAAGTGCGATTACTGAATGAATTTGATATCTTTATATAAATATATTTTTATCTTTTGATTGTATATGGTTAGCACATTTATTTGTTTTAGAATAAATCAATTTTCAGTCCTATTAAATTGACTTTTTTTTAATATCATCATAGCCTAGACATATTAGTTCAGTCTAAGGTTAACAACGGTTTATTCTTATTGGTCGTTAGTGCCTTACATCTCTTTTGATAATATGAGGTCACCTTTATTAAACAATGATAAATTATCAGTAAGTTTAAATTATGCATGGTCTAATGTTATGAGCAATATTTCTAAACACTGAGTGACAGGTATAAGGTGTTATTAAACGTTTTTCCTATGTTTTGAGGTGTTTGATTTTATGCAAGAAATAATTAATTTTGTAGATACCAAAAAATAAATATCACTGTCTAAGAATTTTATTAAACATGTTATCCAACCTCAGTAACACGGTTAATTATTGTCAGTTTTCAGTAGGACGATGGTTAGTTGAATGATGATCAACGATATAGTACTAGTCATGCCTGAGGAAGTATTATTACATCCAGTGAATTGTCTCCAGGACAGCACAAACTCTCGTTAATTGAAAGTGATGTTAATGTTTTTTTCAGAATCTCAGTTGGTGTATCAATAAAAGTGGTAATTTAACCACTCATAAAAGTTATTTCTAAGTTTTAAAAATTAGATGTTCACTCAGAGTGTGTTTACAGACTACATTAATTGTCCAGTAGAGTTACACTGATTCATTTGTTAAACTGAGTATTAGAAGAGTTAATCTGATTAGTAAATAAGAACATTATGAATACATAGCAACATACAACTTAAGTACAAATTTGTCCATTAATCATTTGAATTAGAGGTTAATTCGATTATATGGGATTCATTTGATAAAATGACGACTCATCTGCTAATCAGTGTTTTGATTGTCTAGTCTACAATGACCAGTAGGCAAATGAAATTTAATTAATTGTTTGATTGATTTAAAACCACAAATTATCACTCATTATCTAAATAAGATAAAGGAGTCAGTGGAATTTCGCTTCCATCTTCCCATTGATAATAAATGTATAAACATGTGTTGATAATGATATAATTCTTTTAAAAAAAGTCTTGCAGTACATGTTACATTTCACAATTAATAAAACCAAAATAAGGATGAAGTATATTGAACAGACGTTTGAGATTATAAACGTACTATAGTGGACGAAGACTTGATGAGGTTAACCAACTAATTGACTTATGCAAAATACAAAATATTGAAATATGTAAGTCATATATTAAATACATCATTAGCACATCTTCCTTCAGTTGTCCCATACATACTTCGCTATTCTCTTGTTATTGCAATTATTTTCCGTTTCTTTTTCTATTCTCTTCAATTGAATCTTCTTCTGACATGTATTCCACTTCTGATTGGTGCTACAAACTAGTTGTATCTGTCAATAGTAAACTATGAAATTAGTTGTACTAAATTAATAATCCATTAGATTTGAAGAAAACTCAAGAAAAGTATGTAATTACAAAGTATTAGTAAAATCAAATGTAATACATCGTACATTACAGTTCATGTACAAAACTAAATAGTTGAGTTATATAGAAATTTCCAATGATTCAGATCATAAGTCAATTGAAACTAGACAATTATGGAAAGCCTGAAAGCACTGGATGACTATTTTGTTCCATTGTGTGACTCCTCAGCAGTGCGCATCCACGACCCTGCACCCCCCGCGAGATGCGAAGCCAGGTCATGTGAGTTTTCGCTTACAAGCGCTTAACATTTAGACCGACGAGCCGACATTCAACAGTGTTAATGTCTAACTTCAACTAATCCACGAAATTGAGTGACATATCCACCATTGTCTTGAGTCAGTCACTATCTCACAACAGACCCGGTTAAATTCTTGGTGGTGTAGTTTCAATTGCCTCATGATCTCAACCACTGAAATTACTATAAAATCCACAAAAACCCTTCTCATATAGAACTGTAAAAGTCTATTACATAACCATAAGATATCAACAGATTCTTATTCATTAATTTGGTTTTTTTATGTAAACGATCCTCATAACTGATTCCTATAATCCATAACTTTCAATTGTTTATCTGTAAATTGGTTTTGCGCAAAAAAAATCAGATGATAATTATAGTAGACGAAAGTTTGCATAGATTTATGGATCACTGAAATAAAAACACTGGATATAAAGTACACATTTTTTTAAAAAAAACATAGCTGTAATGAAATCAACAAGTTTTTTCTCCATAAAAAATATGTAGGTTTCTTTAAACTTTCTATCATATTCATTTCATTTGTGAACTTTTTTGAATTGAATAAAGGACTATTTTAATCATCAATATAAATCACTATAATATATACATGTATTACAATCGATTCAATTGGAAATTCCTTCAGAATAATTTCAGTGGCATTATCATTAAAAGATGTTAAAAGAATGAAATAAAACTTTTCAAAACCATTTTACTTTGCATGTTAATGTTGAGCACTTTTTGTACTAAATGCATATAAAACAGCGCTTAAATGTTTATTTATTTGGTACTCACAGTTTAAGTTAAATGATTAAGAGAAGAACCAAATATCTTACGGAGAAATCAGATGTATAGTTTTTTTAAAATTAAATAGACCTTATAGAATTATGAGTTAAGTGAATAGAATTTCAAGTATAACTGATTAAATTCATTTAGTATTGTTTGCTTGAATCTTCCCATTGATGCTTAGGACTGAAATTGATCAGTCTATTATTGACATATGTGCATACTGTGCGTATTGCCTCGATATAGTCTTAATTCATAAGCATTATATGCAAAGACGGATTGTGGCTATTAGTAGAATCCGAAATGCGCGTTTCGTCCTATTCGGTACTCGTCAGATGAATGTACCTGCGTCTCAGAGTTGAGGTTCCTTCTGGGACTCGAACCCAGTACTATTCGCTTCAAATGGCATGGCATCATCCACTTAGGTACTAAATCTTAATAGCCGCTTGCTTGTGGAATAGTGTGAAGTTGAAATTTACTTGGTATTGTTTGCTTGAATCTTCTACCTGATTAAGTTTGGTTTATCAATGTTTTAATGCATCTTAGAAAAACGTTATTCGACTAACTGAAATTAATTAACTTGAAATTTATTCTGTTTTTTTTGCTCAAATGAATTGTTTTCATACAGTTGAATTCATGTGTCGATCTAAGATAGACTACCATTGAAAACATGAAAGCACTAGATCATCGTTTCCTTTTAGTATGGTTCCCGATCATGGTCTAGCTTAGATCGATTCGTGAATTCAATTGTGAAAATACCAAAATCTACACCAATCCCCATAGTGATAATTATTTTTGTCATCAGTTAGTATACTAACTTTATGAACTTAATAAAGCAACTGATAATAGATAACTTGTAATTGTTTGAAATGCTGATTGTTTTTAAGAAACTGAACGTTTTGACAGAAAAGTACGTCAATGAATGTACTTGATGTAGATTTGTCTGCTTACGTTAGCTTTGAAGAATATAAAAGTAATAAAGTTTAGATAAAATAATTTTTTTCTACTAACAACATGTATGATTCATTTTCAGATTATGATGATTATAGAATAGAATTTATTCATAATTCTCCCGTTTTTTTAAATGATTTTTCAATGATTATAAACAAATGAATGGCATTACTTTTGGTATATTCATGGAGACATTGAACCAGTAATTGTTGACTTTTATTGTTATTGGGAAGTCATTAAACATGATAACGTGATTCAACAGTCATATCTTTGTTTATATTGCTGCATTGAAGACAATGATATCGATTTATTATTGAGATAATATTATTAATATAATAATTTTTATCCGTCGTTATGATATGACAGTTTATAATTGATCGAATAGTTTGCCTTGAACATTTTATTGTTACGTTATTAACTATCTCCAACTAATTCGGTGAAAATAGATAAATATTGATTATAGACTGTATTATTAGGATTGTTTTCACTGACTCTTACAGTTGCTGAACTGTAATGTAACAAACAAAACAGTTGCTTAGACTATTTTGTTTTCAGTAGTGTTTTTTTATTTGAAAATAATAAAGAAGAAGCATATTTTTAAAAGATAAATCACCTTGTATTTATTATTATATTCATTTCCCTTTGTTTAGTCACATAAACAATATGTTAACTATTGAGAGGAATAATCTCTTTATGTAAAATCAAACACCAATAAATGAAAACCATACATTTTTCAGTAAGAATAGACTAAAATCATAAATATAGCGTTTGTCAATAAATCATCTGTTAATCTAATTTGCATACTATACTTTTTAAATGACAATAAGTTACAATCAGAATCCATTTACTAATACATTTTTCGAAGTAAAGTAGCTTAAATTCAATTCCTTTTTCATAGATATTAAATGGGTATATGTATTTAATCAAAAAAGTTCACACTATTAAAAGAAACCCTTTACAAATACGTGAACGATACTCAGTTATTTTACATGGAACTTGCTCAACTGTCATCAATTATTAAAATATAAAACATGTTTAATAGATTTTCAACCAGTAAAATTGGTTTATTCAAATATTTAGTTGAATAGATCATGTTTAAGATTATTTCATAACATGATTTTGTTTTCTTACTACATCGTTTATTTATTTTTTTTGAAGTTACTCTTCTTCTTAATTGGCATAGTTTTTGAATGATCTTCATGTATATCACACAGAATACTATTGAAAACATCCTATTTTTATATGAAATAATATGCCCCCTAAACCAAAAGAAACTTAATTGATCAGTTCATGAATTTTGTTCTAAGATCATTTAAACAAAAGTCTTAAATTAGATAAATTTCCAGTAACAGCTGTCCTTTACATTCTTTCTTTTACTTTAGTGGTCATATTTTAAATTTAATTTACCCAAAACATAAGTGTAGTACAATATTACCTTTATTAAGCAAAACAATATTCTTTCTTTTATAAAAACAAACATGTTCTGTTTTTCTTTTTTCAATTTACTCATCCAACTATTTACAATCTGATTTGTTTGAATTTCTTTCCCTACATTTTAATCATTCAATATTCAATGTTTACTATTTTTATTTTTCAAATAGAAAAGATAACAGTAAACAAAGTTAAAAGTAAATTATTTTATTGAAGCTTTATGATTTATGTAGCTTTCACCATGTAATATATACAAATTTGTTTTTAAATAATAAAAACAACAAATTTATTCAATTTCGTTTCATTTTTAAATGATGATGATGATAATAATCTCAATATACGTGTAACTTATTGTTTTTGTGATCTTTTCAATGATTATTAGACAATAAAATCAACGTGTTTATAATTTAATAGTTGAATTCATGAGTCCATTAAAACTAGATCACTACTAGAAAACCTGGACACACTAGACGACCGTTTCGTCCTACCATGGGGCTCCCCAACAGTGCACTTCATGAGACCCAAACCCGGGACCTGTTGTTTCACGCGCGAAACGCTTATCCTCTAAACTATTGAGCCGGTATCTAACGGTGTTAATGTCTAACTTCAAATAATCTACGAAATTGAGCGACACATCCACCATTGTCTTCAGTCAGTTACTGTCTCACACTGGTCACTGCTTCTCAATAGATCTCCAGGATGTGCCTCTTTGAGACAGTCACTAGTGAACATATGATGATTACGATGAGAGAGAGAGGTTTTATGAATATTATAAAAATTTCATGATTAAATTCATGAGTTAATTAAAGCGAAACCACCATTGCAAAACCTTGAAGCACAAGACAGACGTTTCGTTCTAGTATGGGACTCCTCAACCGTGCGCATACAAGATACCGCCTCACGAGATTCAAACTCAAGGCCATTCGGTCTCGCGAGCGAAACTCTTATTCTTTAAACCACTGAGCCAGCATCCAACGATGTTAGTGTCTAGTTTCAAACAATTCACGAAATTGTACCACCGTCCATCATTGCCTTCAGTCAGTCCCTATTTCACAAACTTGTTTTGGTTAAAATATGTTTACGTTTAGATTGCGTAATGCTTACCACATGAAAATAAACATTAAAATAAATATTTATTATTGATTATTTCATATACTTTCTGGTTATTTTTGATCAGTTCATCTAGCGTCTTATCTTTCAAGAAGCCGTGAACAACACAACTATCTTGAAAGAGAGTTTTCATTAAAATATGGTTGAATCAATAAGATTAAAAATTTTTTTAAGGTAGATTTTCGGCCGTAACACATCTTGAACTTTATAGATCTATCAAATATCCCTTGCTTAAAATGATATTCTATCACACAATGATAAAACGCCGAAATTTGAGTTGATAGTTTCAAATAAATTGTGTATTCGGTAGAAAGTTAATAATAAATATATATTTGTTACATACCAATGAATAAAAGGTTTGTATTTCTGGCGTTTCGTGACTTGATGTAAGTCACTTCTTCAGAGTAAATAAATAACCGAATTAAGTTGACACAAGCTTTGTACCATTTGAACATGTGTTAATATGGTTCAGTCATTTATTTACTTTGAAGAAGTGGCTTATATTCAGTCACGAAACATCGGAAATACAATCTTTCCAGCAATCGGGGTATATCAAAAAATATATCTGTCATTATTTATTTTGAGATTAACATTATGAAATGCTTTTACTTAAACGACTACCAAAAATCGTCATACACTGGGTAGTTGTTTCATTCTACTACAGGACTTATCAGTGACGTGAATTCATCACTTCACAAAAGATAGAATCCAAAATCTTCGTTTGCTTTTTACTACGGTGTAATCACTAAATGGTACAGTCCACACTTATCCCATTCGGCTCTATAACCAGTTTTAACTTATTACATTTTTTTGTTTTGAAAGCATTCAAAATCAATTTTTCCTTACATAGCGACTATTATTTTAAACAGTTCTCAGCTAAACAATTGAAAACACTTATTCAATCTTACAAATATCATTATTTTGCAATGGCTTTCAGAAAAACATTAAGCTGTGACATTTCTATTTTGAACAATAGTTTTTTTTCCTAGTGGCTATGTGTTAATAATTAGAGTAGCTTTGTATTTAAAAGAGTGTGGTTATATTGATAAATGCTCTGTTTTCAACTGTTATTGTCATTCTGATATAATCAACTGAATGAAATTCAGTTATCAATTATGAACATTTGTTTTGTTTTGGTGAAAGTCTGTCAGTATATGAATATAGATCAAGATAAATATTGAATGTATTATTGATAAATTAAAATGTATTTATTATAGCAGATGAGGATATTGATTGTCAACCGATTATTGCTAAATAAGATTCATTGTTTGAGATAATATTGATAACTCTATAAAAGTAATTGGGACATATTAATGTATTCAATAATAGTAATAATAGTAATGATAATAATAATAATAGTGTACAGAATTAACCGAAACTAGTTGGAAATCAATTATCGTTAACAAATAAACTGGAGATTTAAATGTTTTATTCAATGTTACCCAATATAAAGTCACTTTTGCAGTCGATGAAGACACTTTACTACAAATGTAATCCTTGTATATTATTAGAAAATTTAGGGAATAAACAAATCAGGTTAACTTTAAGATACATTTGTTTATTATTTCAATAAGGTAAGTAAAATTGAAATATTTCATCCAGTAGGCTTAAATCATAAACGTAAATTTTAAAAAAAACATTATTTGCCGGATACCATACTTAACAAAGTCGATTACTCTGATCAACACCAAGACGTGATTGAAACTTTGAAATATCAAATAGAAGACTCAAATCGGGACTTTACTAAAACATTCTTTGAAGTAATACAAGTCTCAATATACAGAATACAATGTTCAGTTGCTTAAACGAATATAAAAAGTACCTGTCATGCATGTTACCTTCAAGTATGACTACTAGCTTACGGGTACATCATGGTTTTTTATCAAAAAGAAATAAATCAATGGCATATAGTAAGATACATCTCGACCAATTCATTTATTGGTAGAGAACAAGATAAAACAAATTTCGAATAGCTTTCTAAACTGAAAATTAGGTCTACAAAGAGGGTTTAACCAAAACATCATACAAATTTTATTCTTTGTTTGCATAATAAGCGTATTATTTAATCACTAACTTTTTATTTATATGTCGATCGAATTAATAGTTGCTAATCTACTACTGTGTTAAATGTGCTTTCTATAGCATAATTTTCTTGAGTGAATTATTTACATAAATATCTTATACAAAACATCGTTAATAGGATTAAAATTCTGCTAACGCGAATGATGTTGATTTCTTTCCTTATGTGATAATGTTAGTAATGACTATGAATAATATTTATTCAGTTTATCATAATCCATAAGTAAATTGAATCAAATGATTACCCTTGAAAAATAAAGTTTAAAGTTTCAAATGGAGCATTAGTAAACCTGGAAACGAGAATTAAAATGGTGAGATTTGATAATTTAATCTTAGCGTATCATTATCAGTTGTCAATTTTGAACGTTCTTATTTGAAACGAATGTGTGTGAATCTAATATACTATTTTAACTTTTAGAATTTTAATGATAATGGGGTGCATTTATGTCGACATAAGTAGTATGTAGTCCGAATCAGAAGTGGAATGCTTGGCGGCAAAACAATAAACTGATTTTCCGTACCTGACTTCATTCATTCTGACAGAATGAAATAATTATATTTAAATAGGTTGGTTAAGTAATATCTAGAAAAGCTTAGTTGTACTCACGTTACAATATCTTTTTGTTTTAATGTAATCACTAATCTTAAATCCGTAACACATAGCTTATCTTTCATCCAAATTTAAATTGAAAACATTACAATATTCATGCAACTGTTGACATTTTCCGCTTTCCAATAAACAACAAATCTCTTCATGCTTCAATAGAAATAAAAATTTACATGGTCCACCTATTTTTTGTTTGTTTGTTTGGTTTCACTTCATAGCCCAATGTGATTGCTTCCTATTTTAAAAAGTTTGTAACATTATTATTTCATCATGTCATGTTTTCTATGCATTCTATGAAAAGGTTAACGTTTGTTAATTGGCCTACAGTTAAGAAATTTATTAGTGCGTCGTCAACTGGATTGTAGTTTTCTTTTTTTTTCTTTTTTCTTCAATTTTGCTCCATTTTTTTGTTTCTTAAATTTAAATTGAAAATGTTTATGATGGTTAGTAGTTTATTAGATTAACAGAAATGTCCGTGTATTTTATTAATGAAGAATGTTATGGAATTGATTATATTTGTTTAAAATGTCAAAAATAAAATTTGTTTTTCTATATTCATGGTATAAATGTCATTTGGGTTGTTTATAAAAGAATCTAAAAAATACTGAAAATGTTTTTCTGAAACCACATGCTTGCTTTTTGTTTTTGGTTTGTTTTTTGTTTTGTTTGTTTGATTTACCATTCCCTGATGGAAAAGTAACATCGAGAATATATGAAGTTGTATATTCATAGTTTCTGGTCACCCGTTTATTAAACAATCTGATCTATTATATATAATTGATGAGAGATGGTTTTACTAGGCATCTAGATAAGGTTCCTGTTGGTTTTCAACAACAGATTGTCATAATGTTCCTCTTGAATTGACAAATATAGAGTGAAAATGATCAATTACTTTAATATGGACAATTAAAAAAACTTTATTGTATATAAAAAGTGGCTAGTTCGACTCGTAACCATGTTAACATGTTATGTTACCAATACTTTGTAAAGAATGGTTCAACAGTGGAAAAACAGTCCATCGGAACACAAACTTTTACATGAAGAACCTGAATTAAACTGATTATATGATTTTCATTTAGGTATATATATATATATATATATATATATATATATATATTTATATATATATACGATCCTACCGTGCCAAAGATGAATCAATAGTACTACACCAGCAATGAGTAGTGAATAATGATATGTTTGTCTAGTACCTCAGTGTTGATTAACATCTATCTATCAAGTATCAGGTGTCTTTTCGCCAAAAATAATCCGGATTTAAAAGTATCTGGATAGAGTTGAATAAGTATGTTTTACATCCAATTCAAATAAACGCTTGTAACATTCCATGGGGTTGTGTGTGCTACTGATGTCGACAGACACAAGTAGCATGTATTATCACTCGAAAGTGAAAGGTCTGGATGCAGAAAGTTAGGAAGATCAAACAAAAAAGAACAAGAACAGAAGATAATTGCTGTGGAAATGAAGGAACATTGAAGTCTGAGATGATTGAATGACATTTACAAAAGGAACCGTCAAGTTTCAGACAACTGATTAACATTTTTCAAGTAAAGTATTTACTGTATGATTCTCAGATTTTACTAAGATGTTCTGTAATTTTATATTCAAATACTTTTGATTGACCCCACTTGTGTTCTCGTTCAACACAATATTAAATTTAAATTTCAAAAAAAAATATTTATGGTCAAATATGTCCTTATTTTTTGAGGATTATAATGAAGCATACTGTAGTACACACCAGTACTAAACGTAACAACATGGCATTTATAACTTGCGAACAGACTTTGTATATTATTTAACAGGGAGAAATTTTAACATTTATTTACCACGGTTTCTACCATAAAAATTTTTTTTAGTCATCAATAGTATTATGAAAAAGAACATAATTAAATTAGCACACTTTATGGGTAACCTACTAAGTAAATTATGTTACTACTAGATGACAGTAACTATTAATAGTTTAAAATGCTAATTAGATCCTTTTTAACAACAGATTACTCCAGACCAAGCCAACTAATGGTAGCATATTATGAGAATCACGTAAATTTTAATATAACAATAACATTAATTGTTCTATGCATTTATTAACATAAAACATAACATATATATAACATAATATAATGATGAGTTTTAGTTGGTTTCGTGATGTGTACACTACCTTATTATTATAGGGATAATTAAATGTTTTTAATCTGTTGTTTAAACTTTATCAGTCGAATTTCATTTGTTCTTTGTTTTAATGAAATGTCTTAAAGTTACTGTTCCGTGTACGAAAAGCACTATGATGTTAATGTAGACTGGTATTAAAGACGGTATTTGTTTTCGAAAACTAAATTCTATTTGTGGGCTTATTATGATACAAAAAAGGCAACTGAAATATTGTTGCAATTTATCTTATGCTTAATATATTCTCTTTACTGTACAAGTAAATGTATATTTGTGGAGAAAAACAAAATGCAATAGAAATGTGCTGATAATGACGTGATTATGTAATCAGTTCTATATTTTGACTTCCTTTTAATATTATTCGATAAATATGATTGATCATGGGGTACTTTTTTCCTCTTATAATACACAGATTTTTATTTTCGGAAATTCACACCAAATAAGAGAACAACTAATAATGACAACGTTAACAGAAACAACTTATGCATTTATTAATAATAATCTACAGGATACATCCCAAACTTCAACAGTAAGAAAATATGAATTAATTCAAAATGAAACAAATAAAACTACATGTCATTTTATTAAACAATCATTAAGTAAAGGACCATATTTAAGAAAATTAAATTCAACAAAAGGTTATTTTTCACGTATACGTAATTCACGAAATGACTGTAAAAATGATGGTATACAGTTAACACATATTCGATCGTATACGCCAGATAATAATATGAATACATTTGGAAAGTATTCATTTTCTCAGGATTCATCAATTCCACCAACAGCATCACATTCATCATTATCATCACCATCATCTTCATCTTCACCTCGACAATTGTCACCAATCACAACTCCAAGAGCTCCTTTATTAGGTACAAATTATAAACGAAATTTAAATAAAAATAAAATATTTAAAGATCATTTTGAAACAGACAATATACTAACTCAAAGCACTCATAACTACTGTGACAGATATGGACTGAAAGAACAATCAAAGTCCCGAACACAAGTATATCACTGTGGTAGTACAACTAATAAACTTCATAGTCCACCACTGTCTGGTTTAAAAATGAAAGCAAGACGTGTTTGGAATGTATTTGAGCGTAAAATAAGTAATAACAACAATAAAGGAATAAGTCAAAGTAAATCTGTTGGAAATCTTCAGTATACATCGACATTATCACCTGGTTCTGAGAATTCGATAACTAATCATAATGAAACAGATGTCAGAAGCCAAAAAATAATGCCGTCAAAACATCACATACAAGTAAGTCATATTAGTGCGTTTTTAGTAACTTGTCTAAACCATTGAAAACCAGAAGGGACTAGATAGCTTATTGATTCTAGTGTGTGCGTTCTCGCTATTGTGCAAGCACAACCCTACAGGCAATTAAACCCAAAACTTCTAGGCTTCAAGGTGATTGAACTATCTTTAAACTACTGATCCGATACCCAAATGGTTTATTTATTCAAATTTATTTAATTCAAAATAGCGCGTATTTACTGTTGATGATTATATAATTTAAAACTGGCATGATTTAACGTCACTTGTTAAAATTCAGTGGTTACATATGGAGATCAATAATTTCCGTAACCCCTTCATTTTTGTTTGATGAATAAACCTTCTAATTTTCTTGATATAATTATTTATGAACTTCCAATATCCTGTGCAAAAACTAGCACTAGATGGAGTGGATATCAACTCTGGGATGCAGTTACGTCAAGCTGACGAGTCCCAAATAGGATGAAACGTGCGTCCTGAATTCCACTTCTAGTCACAATCCATCTTTTCTTGTAATAGTTTAATATGGTTTAAATGTTACAACCTGTTCACATCTGTGACGATACACGGTAACCGTAATGAAAAAATACACAAAGCAGGTGATAGACAGCGTATACGTCCTCGACAGTTCGCTTTCAATCTGTACTCTGTATCTCAATACATTGCCACTATATTCGAAAGTAAAACGTTTGAATAAGTCACTTTTTTGCATAACACAATATTTTCCACCTTTTATTTAGACTAAAAATAATACTATTCAAACACTGATTGTTAAAAATCTAAATGGAAGTTAAGCAATTTATAAAGGTGACTCTACAAATGAATAGATTTCTGATTAAGATCATGAATCGATCAACGTTAGACCACCACTGAAAATCTGGAAGCATTGATTAGACGTTAAGAGTTCGCGCACTATAACAAACGTCCTGGGTTCGAATCCCACACGAGTGATACTGAATGCGCACTGCCGAAACAACCGTCCAGTACTTCCAGGTTTTCAATGGTGGTCTAACATTGATTGATTCATGACCTTAATCGAAACTCAACGTTCTCCACAACCCTATACTGAGAATAGATTTTTATTTGTTCAATTAATAATGTTTTGTTTTTACTTTATTTCAATTTCTAAAGTGTTGTTTCTATAGTCTTTTGTTTCATTTATTATTTTAGAATGACCACAGTTCCTCTATAGACCCTAAATCAGATAAAAGAACTACTTTATGTTTTCCACATTCAAAATCACTTGAAATATCAAGACATCTTGATTCCAACAAGAAATTGAACGTATCTCCAGATAATAAACATGTTTGTACAAATATGAAATTACACACAGATAACAATGATAATGAAAAGTATACAGATATAATTTATTCAATGGGCATAATTCCTAGCCAGCCTATTTCACATTGTATTAATTCTTGTTCTAATTCTGATGATTATACATATCGTTTTGTTGAAAATGTTACTGAGAAATTAGCGAATAATTTAATTTCTAAATGTTACAACAATAAACAATGTCAAGAAACCTGCCATCATAATTATTTAACATCAAGTTTAAAAGATCAATCATCATGCACATCAAATTATAAATATGGGGAAAACTGTATTTTCATTTTACCTACTGGATTACCATTTCAAGAAATACGAGAGATTAGTGTTACACGTTCTGAGGCAGGACAACGTTTTGGTATGCGAATTGAGAAATTTGGAAAGGTAATATATAAAACACTATATGCATAGAACTATTCTAGAAGTGATATTACAATATTTTCAGTAAGGCACCGCTGTTAAAATGATGAAAAATTGCATATTCTAACTGAAAGAATACTATCAAATGAAATTATTTAAGTAATAATATGTAGGTGGTAGTTGTAGATTACTTACTTGCGCCTGTTACTCCAAATAGAGCATGGGCTGACGACCAGCACTCTCCAACCCACTCTGTCCCGGGCCTTCCTTTCTAGTTCTATCCAAGTGTTTTTCATTCTTTTGTCTCTTTCTATCTCTCGGCATAATGTGTTCTTGGGTCTTCCTCTCCTCCTTTGGCGTTGAGGATTCCAAGTGAGTTATAGCTGACTGACATTAATTCGAGTACTAATTAAAACAAAGTAGAGCTTAACAACTATTTCTTCCAAGCGTTGAATACCACAGTAATGTAATTTCACTAGCTTTATAATGCTATATTTTCATCGATGCCCATCTCGATATTGATCTACGATAAATTCCCCTTAAAAAATAAACTACTGTTCAGAAGATTCTTTTCAATAGATAACTATGTATTGACATCAGGGAGAAAAGTTATGGGTGTCCGTTGTTGAAGAGTCCCAAACTAGAATGAAACAGCTGTCTACTGCAATTTGGTTTCTATTGACATCTCAACTTATTTTGATCCTTACTGATTACCACATTTGACATTTATAGAACTTTAAGTTTAATTAGTATTATTAGATTATCACTACCGCGTTGGAGTATTGAAAATGGCCTATTTGTATTGGATTTATGATTCATTCGAAGTAAACAAGATCTAGACACTTACAGTTTTAATTACATCTTTGCTTTGTTATACTGAAGTCTATAAACCAGAACAAAACATCTGATACTTAACCTACCTTAAACCTTAACAAGTGGGCATTTCTTGTAAATTACAAATATCAAGTGCAGAATTGACCAGTTAATAAATACATGCACAAACTATACGTGTAAGCGAACCAACTTTTATAACAGAAATTATTTTCTTTTCTGTGTTAAGAGATTAACGGAACTAGATTCAGTTTGGTGAACATAATCAAGTTGATTGAATGTATTGAATAAAAGGTCGTCTGTCTTTTATTAGTTCAACTACATTACTACCCCTTTATTATCTTAAAACAAAATGATAACATTTACAAAAAGGTCAACCTGAATAATCGACAATTTCGAAACTAGTCATCGAAAATATTAATCATTGATATGTTTACATAATAAATAGTTTAAAACAATTTTCATTCTATGTTTCAAAATTGCAAGTAGTTTATGAAACGGTGAGACTATAGTTTATGAACAACCTTTGAGCAAAGTTAAAATAACCTTGGAATGTGCACCTAGTTTCTAAGGTTAAATCATGGTTATAGATTAGTGTGAAGAATTAGGATTTACATTTGAACGTCAGGGTTAGAAAGTGGATGCAATGTCTTTCACAACGAACTGACATCAACTGTAATGCCAAAATGGTATTAAGCTAAGTGAATGAACAATATCTGCTTTCTTAAATCTGATTGATTCGTTCATAAATTATAGTCTCGCCTCATGACAAAATTACTGATCAACTGAAGCTGAAAGTATGAAGCATTAAATACTATATCAGAAAATTTTAAAAGTAAAGGACTCTGTGAATTTCGAAGATTATCTACTTGATTTCTAGTGAGTCTATGACTGTCCACAGATATTCATTTTACATATTAAAAATAAACAAATAAATAAACTTTCCAATATACGTAACTAATCCATAAATTTGGATATTTTATAATTAGTTTTCAGTTGGAAAACTCATGTGTCTGAGTTTTGAGAAAAATGTAAAAATTTCGTCTATATTATTGTCTGAATTACTAAAGTGATCGAACAAACTGTCATCTCACGTCCCATTAAGACACTCTGTTTCTGATTTGATTTGAACAAGTCCATTGGATCATTAAATGCAATGAATATATATATATATATATATATATATATAAAATTCTGCGTGACTGTAAATAATTAAAAATTGTATTAAAATGACAAATCTATACTAAAAGAAATAAGAGTGTATTGTTCTTTCTGTACAATCAGATAAACCCGCTTTTTTCCAGTGCCCATCAATGGTGGTATTTTCATAAATATTGCTAAATGAGTTTAAAAAAAGAGATATCTACCTGAACATTCCAAGAATAGTAAAAGTACTTTTAACAAGACCTATGGAATATGGTAAAATAAAAACTTGTCCATACTTTTATCAAATATATTTTAAACTGTAAGTTATGAGACCTAAACGACTAGTGAATTTTTAGTTTTGGATAATGAATATTAAATGCTACTGTTAACCGTACCTTATATCATCTGCTGAATTCAACCATCAAATAAGAAAAGTTAAATTTTCATTAAATCGTGTTATAATAGCTTATATAATCTTTAAATGAAAAGTGAAACCAATAGCTGACAACGTGAAATCCCTCTATAAACTCCATATATTCAGTCATCAAAAATGCAACAAAACAATACGGATAAATATTTCATAAACCAAATATGAAAAAAATGTAGGTATCAATGTCCAGATTAAACTTAATGGTTTCAAATAAATTGAGCATTCGATAGAAAGTTAATAATTATTATATTTATGTCAATGAGTAGAAAGATTGTAATTTTAATGTTTCGTGACTGAATATAAGCCACTTCTTCAAGGTAAATCAATAACTGAATAATATTAACACAAGTATAAATAGTACAAATCTTATGTTAATATTATTCAGTTATTTATTTGCCTTGAAGAAGTGGCTTATATTCAGTCACGAAACATTAAAATTACAATCTTTCTACTCATTGACATAAATATAATAATTATTAACTTTCTATCGAATGCTCAATTTATTTGAAACCATTAAGTTTAACCTTGACATCGATACCTGCATTTATTATGAATAAATGTATTTTGAATTTTAAAAAATAACATTCTTGCAAAATTTCTACTTCACATTTATTTACCTAATATTTACTTGAAGATCTTCAATGAATCGATAATAATGGGAGAGATAAATCGTAAAGTGAATCTCTTCCAACCACTTTACAGAAAATTACATTTAGTTATTTCTTAAAGATTAGTTCACTTCAATGAATTAACTACATTAGATTTGTTTAATGTCAACACAATCTGTTCAGCAGTTGATTGTATCATCATTGAACATTCTACAAAGCTTCTAGTAATATTAAAATTGTTCTATGAAACATTAAATCGGTAGTTTATGAAGTTTCATATAATGTAACAATTCCTAATAAGTTTTACCTAAATTTCCTTCTAGACTCTTTTAAAACTACTTTTTTTTAAATATTTATTGTTAACACATAAAATACACTTATTTTATTGAATAAACTATGAGACTATAATTTATGGACGACATTTGAACGACGCCAAAGTAACCTTGAGAGTGTCTGTCCACTTACTAGGGCTAAATAAGGGTTATAAAGCAATTTAAAGAATAAGGATTATGATTCACAGTTGATGATTAGGGTTAGGAATTAGATTTACGGTTTTTCATCATGAACTGACATCAGTTAAAATGCCAAAACACTATTTAGCCAAATGGGTGAATGAATTTTGCGCCAAAATCCACGACCTTTTATCCTAAATCTAATTGGTTCGTCCATAAATTATAGTCTCAATGAATAAACTAAGGATTATATTTATCTTACTTTCATTTTTTATAAATAAAAAGTTAATGAAAACTGTCTTTGAAATGCCGTGTACTTAGTTTAGTATTAATCTACATTGAATAATTCCCTTTACATTCGATTAAACATGTGACGTTTAATATCTGAACAGTCAGTTTGTTATGTCAAATATTTTAAAGATAATTTAAACATTGACAGAATTCAATGAATTTGACATGAGCTATTAGAAATTTGAAATATTTAAACTATTTGTTTAAATTAAGTCATGATAATAATTTGATGAATGCATTAGGATCAGTAGTAAGGGATACATGATAGTTTACAGCATATTCGTCAACTTCAATAGTTAGGTAGACAGTGGTTAATCTATTACACATGTTCTAATCTCACTTCATTAAAGTTATTTATGATTATTGTTACTAATATCTCACATATGTAACTCATGTATCCTAATCAAATAAATAAATTGCTATTAAATTTTAATTAATAAGAGACTGATCAAAATCAGTTCTAAGCATCAATAGAAAGATCCAAACAACCCATCTTACAAGATAATGGCTATCTGAACTCAGTAGTTAAGTGAACAAGGCGATAGCATTTAAAGCAAAAGATACAGGATTCGAGTCCCGGATTGAATTTTAACCCAGATGTACGTAAATCTAGCCGGCAAATATTAAATAGTACGAAACGAACGTTCTAAATTCCACTACTAGCCATTATCCATCTCTGTTGAAATTATTATTTCATATAAAATTATAATATTTACAATATTTGTTTTTAATAATTCCATAGGTTATTCACCATAATGTTAATACAGTCAGAATAAACACTGTAATGATGAAAATAGACTGAAAAAGCTTATCATGAAAATAAAAACAACTTTTTTTCCTGTTATTATAGAATAAGCACACGGTAAAGTGTGTTCTCTTTCTTCCTTTCTTTCTAAAGTAGTTTTATTTATTTATTAACATATATCTTCAACCTATTTATTTTATTCATTTAATGGAAGCATTAATGCTCAATTGATTAACTACATTTGTTTTTATCAATGAGATATCTCTTATAATATAAAGAAGAATAAGAATAATTTTAGTAATAAGTCTAGTACATATGAAGTTATTGTTTTCTTGTTATATTACTTGTTCATTGTCTACACTTGACCCATTGATAAATAAAGTATATTCGTGTGAATAAGTTTACTTTATTTGATAAACTTTATTAATATAAGAGTCAGAAATATTGTAGAATAGAAATGAATTCTTTTCATTTAGTTTGTATTTTAAATTTTTCTCATGAAAAACTGACCTTGTAGATGAAATGTACTTTAAAAGAATAGAATTTATAGTAGTTATGCAGTTTATAAATCCATTGAACCTAAGCTGGACAACAAAAGCTAAATATGGGAGAGATACTGTCGTACTTTGGTCACGAAGAGTAAAATGCTCTACATAGTCAGGGAGTTGCTCTAACGCTGTACAAATAAGCACGAAAAGTACTTATAAGATGAGAGTCTTATGCACCTAAGATCATCAAGGCAGCCTTCAAAGCAAAGAAGGAGGGAATCACGATGAATATTATCCAGTGTTATGCACCCACCAATGATAGCTACAACGACGATAAAGACCAGTTTTACGAGAAGCGTCATTCGATCATAGCGAAGTGCCAAGGAAAGGACCTGACTATACTGATGGAAGATCTAAACGCCGAAGTTGGAATGGACAACACTGGATATGAAGATATCATGAGACGACATGGACTTGGAGAAATGAACGTGTATAATGAGAGATTTGCAGAACTATGTGCATTCAACTAATTTGTTAAATGTGGCACAGTATTCCCACACAAATGCATACACAAAACTACGTAGGTCTCACCGGATCACACCACCGAGAACCAGATAGATCAGATCTGTATCAATTAAAAAAATCAAAAGGTACAAGTATTTATAAACAGTTGTCTACGTGAGATATTAAACGTCCGTCGGCCGGATACCATTATCAACAGCTTACTGTGGGAGTGGACAAACTAACTTCTGACTGTGGAGGAAGAGGATAGGACATACATTGCGAAAATCACCAATCTTCATCACGAGGCAAGCCCTAGCTTGGAATCCTGAAGGGAAGTGATAAAAAAGGCAAAGAACACACTGCGCCGAGAATTGAAAGCAGATATGAAAAGAATGAATAGCAAATGGGAAGAACTGGATAGGATTGCACAAGACAGAGTTGGATGAAGAATGCTGGTGGGTAGACTGTGCTCCTCCACGAAGGGTGACAGGTGTAAGTAAGTAAGTAGAAATACACTCTATAACTATTGTACGCAGTTACCCATGTTTAAGTAATCGAAAAAATGAATAAGTTTAAACAGAGCAAGAACAAAATAGTTTACAGAATAAGGTGAGTTCATTCTACATGTGCCTGAGATAGTAAATACATAGGAACGACAGAGAGAAGGACCTCTACAAGGTTTTCTGAACATATTCCCAAGAACCTATAGTTGAGAGGCAGTTTACTCTTTGCAAGCGCAAGCACCAGACTTCTCTTTAGTAGACATGGAGTGAATGCGATAATGCATTCAGAGTAATCAACAGATAATAATCACCTATCTTATACCATTTTGCAGAAGCAATCACTACCGAACATTACCGATCTGACCTACCTATAAGAAAGGAAAGTTTGATTAACCATTCTCTGCCATGGCAGCTGAATTTTTGTTGATTAACCTTAGATCATTTTAATCTTTTCTATGTAACCTTATCCCCAAACCTTTATTACACTTTCGTTTCCGATATTCATCTCTTACATAATCTGATTGATGTTCACATATTTGTCAGAGTGAGCATTTGTGGACTTTGTAGTAATTTTACTAATTAAATTCATGAGTTGGTCTAGGTTAGACCGCCATTAAAAAACCAAAAACACGAGACGGACGTTTTGTTCCGGTTTCGGACTGGTCAGCAGTGCGCATCCACAGTCACGCGCGCAAAATTGAAGGTTCTGCCTTAAAGTCTTATATGCGGGATCGTGGGTGCGCATTGCTGGTGAGTTCCATACTAGGACGAAACGGCCACCCAGCGATTCCAGGTTCACATATTTGTTTATTTAATCATGTTGAGCGATTACTCAATCACTTATGTATATAACCACTTGTATAACCTCCTAATTGTTACTTCCCCACATATAAATACGTATCGATCTTAACCATGTTTATTCATACACTTGGCATCCCTATTCTTCTGATTATTACAATTTTGGTTACGTTTCCAAAAATTATCAAAACTTTACAAACTAATTTATGTTAAATATTTATTAAGAATTATGTTTATATTATTAATTGTAATTTTAGGCTGTATGTAGCTGATGAGTAACTGTGGAATAGAATGAATTCATTTATTCTGCACACTGTGTTGCTCTTGCTCTGTTTAAATTTATCAAATGACCTGGGTTTTTTAAAACAAATGAGCGTTTATCTTTTCTGTTACGTTAACAGACGTTTTACGAGTTTATATTTGTGTATTCCAAACAACCCTTTAGTACAGCTACTAGTTATACGCTAGGTCTTGACAGAAGTGACTGCAGTTAATAAAAAAAATCAATATCTATAAATCTCAACTTCAGAGGCGATGACGTCACAAGCACAATCAGCAGGCGGCTTAACACTATATTAGCCAGAACTTACCCGGCAGTCAACCTATTAATTCTGTATAAAACAACATATTCGATGACCCGATCAAAGATAGACAAGCACACCTTTCATGTTACCTCTGTGCTTATAAATTTATGTGTACCTGTCAAAGCAGCTACATCGGCTGAACAGAAAGGAGGACATAGCTTAGATTTTTTAAGCATGTTCCAAAAATCCTTAGAACAAGAGAAAGAACTCTTTTAAACAGTGCAATTACCAAACACTTCTTGGATACGGGATATCAAGTCTATACGTTGTAATCTTTCAAGGTGATTGGTAAACAGTCAAACTCTAGTCTTCTGAAGTTCGCTGAAGCTGTTGTTATCAGGCATCAAAAACCTGACTTACGTGTTCGAGAGGATATGGTTATTAATTTTCCTTGCCTTCGTGACAAATATTCCTTTAGAACAACATATATAAGCGAACAATATTGTTTTCGATTAGATTCTCATGAGAATCCTTAAAAAAAGTTATTTTTAACTCTCTTGAATTTATTACATTGTATCTTTTTACGTCGATTGTCTTTCAGATGAGTAGTCTTACTTTATTAACTGGTATTTACTCATTTTATTCCTATAAGCGTTTACTCATTATGTGATCAGTTATTTCTGGCCCTTTGAACTCTTTCTACAATCAATGTAGAAAGTTCTTTTTACATAAGAAATATATTTACAATATCCAGTCTATTAAATTTATTTATATCCTTGCTATACTATGCTGATATGTCTTCAAAACAACTTCCAACTAAACTCCTTCATGTAAGTAATTTAAACCCATTTTGTAATTATGACTTTTAAATATCACAGGTTTTAAGCAGCTGACGAGAATCAAACGAAATAAAATGAATTCATGTTATTCTGCTAGAATCTTTGTTCTTGCTTTCTATACTAATTTTGAGTTTGATTAGCCCGGAGGGATTTAGAAAATGCTTTGTGTTATCTTGATTTGGTCAATATAAATATATTGCTTGCCATATGTTAGCAACAACCATAGGAAATCTGTTCCTTAAAATTGGCTTATAAATAATACTTTATTAGATTATCACTCATAAAACAGTTTATGTGTATATTACTCTTGTATCAAGTTATAATGAATTTTACTCACGATAGAAAATTTGAACAATCATAAACTATTATTCGCAACAAGAATTATGACATCAGCGAGCATTCTGAGAGGAAAGTGTTAAACAGATCTAATTCAAAAGCACATCATGCAAAAAATAAATATGAAGTCAGAAAATTTAGAGACAGGATCTAAACTTTGAGTCTTCAAAAAAAAAAAGGGATGGTGGTATGATGGGAAGAAAAGTCCAAATTAGATTGATTTACTCATTATGATTTTTACTCAACATTACTTCCATTTTAATTTAATGTGATGATTACTCAATGTAGTATTTGTTTTGTTTCCCCGTATAACATTTTATTCTGTATAATATACAATATTCTTGTATTACGTTAACATGAACTATACTCAGCATATGATTTGTTATAACTAAGTATTTTTCATATATGTGATTTCATCCTAATTATTATTCAAAAATAGGTGTACAATCAATATATAAATGAGTGTATTTTTGACTACGGTTGTCGTCATATTTTAGGGTTAATAAATCTTCACTTATACCAGTTTTTGTGTCCTTACTTTTGCGTTATGGGAGTTGCAGAGGTCCCTCATTTCGAGTATAAGTGATAAGTGTTTCCAACACAACAATCAGCGACGACCAGATATAACAAGTAGCATTCAATTGACAAGTTATAACGAAATATATGTCTTTATTGTAAACCTTCAAATTGTTTCATTTCTAAATTACCACACATTGAAATTTATTTTTAGAAACGCGAATATTGACACAGCCATTTGCATTTCATAATGTTAACTTCTATTTTCACTAGTTATATAAATGGTTGGCTGAAAAATATCAACACATTTTGACCATTAAACTATTTTATTCATTGTAAGAGTTTTCTTTTTTTCTCGTTGTATATAAATTTGGGTAATGTCTTTGTTGAAATTTGGGCTCAACAATAGACACTGTAATATTTACTTTATTTACGACATATTAGATTCTGAAAGGTGACTAGCATTGAAGTCTGAAAGCTATGTGCCCTTTTTATTTAGGATGTTCATTAATAGATGTGTGTACAAGGTTGTTGGTGTTCTAAGTACCCGTTATTTCAAATATCAAGTCATAATTTAATAATAAACCATGAGATCTATTCAGGCTATGGGTATTACAAAAGCCATTGATATGTTCAATTTTAAATATTAGAGTTGGAAAAATATATCGCGTATGACCCATATTGAAGAATTGTTGGGCCTATTAACTGAATAACTTGGTGGGTAGAGATACTGCACAGGAAGGTAGCGTAGATACATTCTAAATTGAACGTATTCAAACGAATGTAAGTAGGTTCAGATGACAAGTTTAGAGTAAAGTTTATAGCAAGGAATGAACCTTGTTGTCAATTCATTTCTAGTATATATATAACTTGATGATTTAGCAAATCCGATCACTAAAATATATTCAACTAAAGTAGATCTGCTTAACACGTAGAACTTTGTCCTATCTTATTATGTATTTCATTTATGTATCTATATTTGCATACTCATATTTTTATTATAATGATACAAACTCATTGTCTTTAGTCGATCTACATGTAAGAGGATAATCATTTGGTACTGAAGTACATATTTTTGATACAGTGATTCTTTAAAAATATCAAACAACCTTACCTTACGGTTTTCGCTGACATAAATGAATAATTCCATATATTATACACTTATTGGATCTGTATGAGTCTGCATCGAATGAATTACAGTTACTTATTTTTGCCGCTTGACTATACTCATTATTTATTACTAAATTATGTAAGTCAGTGAATATAGTATATTATTACTCTGTTCTTCTGTTTTCGTATTTGTATGTCTTCTGAAAAGTTGATCAGATTGAGTAAATTTGATTGAAATTCTACAATTTTTAGTCTAGAAAGTTTGACTATAATACAGATATATGGATATTGTTTTCGACAAATTCATATAGCTCTCTGCGCTAGTGTATTTAATCAGTAAACAGATAGCTATATGCGGTGCGTAAATCTTTAACATAGTATAATATAAATTTAGAATCGTACGTCTGATGAGTTGATTACTGTTTCTTAGACTAAATCCCAAAATAAAGTTTGAAAATTACATATTTCATGTATTAATTGCATTGTCGTTTATAATAGGAAAACGTTTGACAGACTGAATTGAATGAACAACAAATTCCAATAATAATACACTATGAGAACGATATTTAGTAATAATAATAATAATAATGATAATAATAATAATAATATGATCAAAAAATTGGATTTTTCTGAACAATATGAAATACCAACACAATACATACTGAATGATCTGATCACCAATATACTTGTTGATAGATTTATATGTGAAAAATAGAAAGTCAACATTGATGAATTGAACGGAAAGACAAAGATGACAAAGAAAACAATGTGAGAAAAGCGATCCCACAAAAATAATAATGAAACATTTCTTTAAATTAATTTTACATTGAATAGATTACTAAAAGCGCTGGTTATAAAACTTTTGTCAAAATTATTAGTATGCATATTGAATAATTTTATCAAATCTTTCGTCAATAATTATCAGTACAAATATGTAGCGTATTTATAAAGCTACTTACTTGCTTACAATTGTTGCTCTCAATGGAGCATAGGCCTCCGACCAGCATTCTCTAACACACTCTGTCCTGGGCCCTTATTTATAGATCCATCCAATTCTTGTTCATTCTTCGCATGTCTGTCTCCATTTCTCGGCGTAATGTGTTCTTTGGTCTTCCTCTTTTCCTTTGATCTCCTGGCTGTCCACTGTATCCCGTGCTTCCCCCCAAATGTTGACGACTTCATGATCCATTCGGTCACCAGGAGAAAGAGAAAGGATGAGAGCAAGCAACTTTGCCTGACACCGATCTTTACTTCGAACGAGTTTGTCAACTGTCCTCCATGAACGATTTTGCAGTTTAATCCATCATAGGAATTCCGTATGATATTGACTATCTTCTCAGGCACGCCGCAGTGTCGAAGAAGCTTCCATTGTGTTGTCCTGTCCAAGCTTTCCAATGCTTTTTCGTAGTAAATGAAGTTGATGTAGATTGATAAATTCCATTCAATTGATTGTTCCACAATGATCCGTAGTGTTATGATTTGGTCTGTACAAGATCGATCCTTACGGAATCCAGCCTGTTTGTCTCGAAGTTTGGCGTCTAACTCGCTAAAAAATGCTAACCAGGAAAAAAAATTATTCAACAATTTTTAAGAACTAAATATCAAAAGTTTGTATAATAATGGATTTCAAGTTCAATTATTTGGAATGTTTATAAGGTGACGTTTCATCGTAAAAATTTTATGTCAAGTATACCTAGAAACTAAACTCTGATTATTAGAAATTATAAAATTTTAATAAGGATTTTAATATCAAATTAAAATTTACAATAATTTGATTTCAGTTATCTGACTAAAGTTCAGTATTTTAATTATCTTGTTTTATATATAACTTAACTTATAGGGTACATATTTAACTACTGTTTTACCGGGTTCATTAGCATCACAAGCTGGTCTAAAAGTTGGTGATGAAATTCTACAATTAAATGGTATCTCAATACAGTCAATTTCTATTAATAGTATTAACCAGTTAGTTCGTTCAACACGTCAACTGAAAATTGCATATCGTCCAAGGTTGGTTCTTCTCACTTCATAAATCATTTTTAAGTGTTTATTTAGTATATACGAATATTTGTCAAGATTAGAACGAATAGTTTGACAGAAATCGGGCGCCGAGTATAGAGAAGTCATTATATGTGAAAATTATATTTGAAATAATCTCAGCGATTCGAATTTAAATAATTCCAACATTTTATCTATCCAACTTGTCCGGACTTCTTCAAAGTAATAATCAAAATCAAAACCATCAAAGCTTCGATTATTACCCTGAAGAAGCCTAGACAAATTACCCGGACGAAACGTTAGAATTATTTAAATTTCAATTGCTGAGATTATTTCAAATGTAATTTTCACATATAATGATTTATTTAGTATAATTTTAAAAAGTAATGAAGTTAGTATAACAATCAAAGTACTGAATATCAGATTGACAACAGGCTTACAGTGGTGTTGTGCTAAGGATTAAATTTTTGAAAGTTTTTGCATGCGAAATGATAAATTATTGCTATTTTATTCTTCGCTTAGTTCATCTGATTAAGATTTAATATACTAATTACTTTAACGTCGATGATGTTGCCTCAATAAATAATGTGTGATACATGATTTAACCGCACAATTCAGAGAGCGTAACTCCACCAAAAACCTACTGTTCTTCTGTAAGGCATTTTGATTTAAATACTTTTAAGATTATTCTGAAAGCAATTATGAACTTGAGTTTACTGCCTGTTTATTGGTTTAATCTCATCCGTCGAAATTTCGATCGTACGTTTCTGTACTTATTTTCAAAATATATATATTGTTCAGCGATAAGATATTCGAGTTGTTTTAGGTGTTGAATTTATGGAAAGCATCTTTCTATGCAATCGTTAGATCACACGTCAATTAACTCAAATGAACTACTAAGTACGTTAGTCACAAACATATATGCATTAAACGATTACTTCGTTCAATGAACTGGTATAGAAAGAGTAGGATGAATTCGGTGTATTTTATTCTGCATTTTTCAATAGCATACAAATTAAAAGGCGATCCTGTCAATTGAATTGTTTGGCAAATTGTTTCAATTAAAATGCTTTTATCAAATGAATCTAAAAACCTGGATGATATGACACTGTTTCCTTTACGGACTGACGCCAACAGAAGAATCCCTGAAAACCAGAAAGCGTTAAACAACCATTTCGTCCTAGTTTGAAACATCTCAGAAGAGTTTAGTAACTGTTGTATTAAACCGAAGACGATCAGGTGTAGTAAGATACTTTTCTCTTAAATCACCGGCACTTAGGATGTCTAAACAATATGACATATATACTCAGAGTCATTTCCGATCGCGTCTGATTCTTCAAATGCCAATTTATGACTAAATGTCCTTTCATCTTGAAAAACGCTTCAAAAGCTAGTAATCCAGAATTTTGTCACTGTACTACGTTCTGTTAAACTCGCTTTAGTTGTCTTATGTAAGCATTAGTAGTACGCAATAAGATGTCTTTGAAATAAAACCCATGTTATTATTCATAATAGGATTCAATGAAGACATTAACAATCCCAATCATGTCAAAGAATCTTTAAACTCATAGAGTAGTGGTTAAGTAGTTGAAGTATTTGTTTAGACGATTGAACTATAGAATTAAATCAGCTTTGCTTACTTTGCTTAAGGCAGTTCTTGGTAATATAATTAATCTTTACATTTCAATAGTTACCTAAATCTAAATACACTATTCCATACTTTATTACTAAGTTGTATGATGATACATTAAACATTATGTGCATAAACTATTTATTGTGTAAAAAAATAAGTAAAGATGATCGTAATCAATATTCTTCTCTCTTGCAAAAGTATCTATTATAAGAAAGATATGCACCAATTATTTTAAGATAATAATAAACGTTATTTCCATTATGTTAAACAGTAAAATGTATTCTTAGGTATCAATGCCAAGCTTGGACTTCATAGTTTCAAATGAATTCAGCATTCGGTAGAAAATTAATAATAAATATATTTGTGTTATATCGCAATGAGAAGAAAAATTGTAAGTCACTGCTTCAGAGTAATTAAATAACCCAAATAAGAAACAGTACAGAATATGTTTGGTACAATCAAAAGTTAATAATAAATATATTTATTATTATCTCCAACTGAGTGGAAAATTTGTATTACTGACGTTTTGTGACTTAATGTAAGCCACTTCTTCATCCACACTACTTAATATTACAAATGCATACATTTCTCATACCCACACTCTGACACACAAATTAATACAATGACAGGTTATACAAATTCATTTTGACCACGAATAACTTGACATTAATATATTCAAATCTAATATGATTTTGATTGTACTAAAAAGATTCTTCATTGTTTCTTTTGTACCATTAAAACTTATGTTAATTTAATGTCAGTTATTTATTTACTCTGAAAAAGTAGCTTACGTTTAGTCACGGGAAGTAAGAAATACAATTACTTTACATATTGAGGTATCATAAATAGTATAGTTACTACTGGAATGATTTGTTTAATTGGCTAATGAAAGGCTAACACTTTCCTAATTATAGTTTTTATTCCAACATTTTTTAAATTTTTTTAATTAAAGGACAATGTTAGCAAAAATCCGATTTATTTTAGTCAAAAAGATGAATGGACGTGTTGGTATACGATTGAAAAGAATTGCTGAGGTAAATAATAATAATTCGTTGTTTATCTGTATTGATATATTCATTATATTTTTACTTCAACTAAGCTTTAAATATAACAATTAGTAAATGATCGTTTCAAAACACCCTAGTGTTGGTCAAGAAATATTCAACAGTTATTTCTATTGATTTTTATCTTTACCAAATACTTTGAAATCAACATGTTAAATGCATATTATATAATTTAATGAATTTGTCATAAAAAACAGTTAAATAAACGAAGAATATTCTACTCAATAATTTCTAATCATGTTCTACGATTATCTTATATACAAATTATTAATCCATAAAATTGACCAAGTTTAAGGCTATTTAAATCAAAAGGGACATATAGCCAACATGGAACAATTTTCACAATAATAGTTCGTGTTAACAACAGTCTACCTAATTCCGTCAGACTGAGGATTGTATTTAGATCAAAGAGTCAGAGCTTTGCATCCGAAAGAAATATGTTCAGCCGCTCCTTTTATCCTGGCCAACTTCGAGGTCAACTAGTAAATAATAAATTATATAATATGGTGACGTAATTTGATAATTGATCATTTTTATGTCCCAAACTTATTATTATTATTATTATTTTATCATTGCTATTATCATTACATGTGATAACGTTTTTGAGATATTTATTCAGTATCCACCCCTATCTACTATATCTGACCCAATCCATATTATTCTACATATTACTTAATTTCTGATTTTTATTCCATTATTCTCCCTCTCTCTCAACCCATGTTGACCATATTTATTCTGATCATTTATCTTACAATTTCATTTCACTTATAAACTGATCCAAGTTAACACTCCATATTAGTCAGCCCCAACATTAACGATTTGATTTTATATCACAATCAACAATTCTTGATTCACATATTACAATTTACAAATGATGTACTCTGTCTTAAATCTGGTCAATTTTATAGATTATTGCTTTGGATATAAGATAATTATAGAACCAGATGAGAAATCCATTGAACAGTATATTCTTCGTTCATATAATTGTGTTTGGAATATAATGGGAATTTTTCAGCAATTAGAAAATAATCATTTCAAAACATTTTAGTACAGAGTTCCTTCTATTGTTAATATATAAATCTACCTATAGCAATCTGAAATAATCTATTTCAGAGTAAAGAAATCTGAGACTCTGACATTCAAGTTGCTTTTTATTAGATTCAAACGCTTATTGAATGGATAATTCGGGAGATAATTTTGTTGATTTTTTCCAGTGAATCCTTGTAAAAAAAGAACTAAATAAATAAGAAGATAACGTACATGATAACTTGATTTATTTTAATTGTTTGTGTGGTGCAAACAAACTGTAATTCATATAAATTTTCAGAAATAACGTAACTAGACATATAGATAGATGTACTGCTGTTAGCGATTATTGAAAATTAATAGTAAGGTCTATTCACAAATTATTGATCATGTTCGATTTCCAACACCAGTATTATATCAATCCATAACATGAAGTCAGTGGTGTTAACGCTATAATGGATTATTTTTATAGTAGGTCAAATCACTCTTGACGATATACAACCGTTGGTGATCTTCGAAATAGGCAGAAATGACCGACTTCTGTAAACCGTGATCATGATAGCGAACTGAATTGATCAGTGTATTTGAAAGGGTACCTATGTATTCAGTCCACAATACAATTGCTTATTACTGTATAAAATAAATAATACCATCATATCAGCACACGAATTACTGAAATAATCATACTTACAGTTTGACAGAGTACATATTGATGAGTACCGAAATACCTGTCACAAAACAGTGGTTGATTTGGAAAGTCTAACCAACCATAACCTGAATAAAGTTATACAGTTTATCTCGTGAATTGTTTGATTCACTGCAAGAATATTCTTCTCTTTAGATTATCATCATATTTTCCACTCATTTCAATGTATTGATATTTACTTCCCTAAGGATTTTTAGTATCGATGTAATCAGGCTTTCAATATTGTTTTGTGTCCCATGAGAACATTTCCATTTAATAAAAATCATGTCAGCATCTTAATGTGAATTGTTTCATCGATAAAAACCAGTATACAATTTGATTATCATAAAATCTGAATTATTTTTATTCAACAATAACATCAGATTAAAAATCTACAAAACAACTTGAATTATACTTTAATCTGTTGGAGATACTAGATCCCCATCAATAACTTGGTAAACGTTTGATTTTTTGTTATTTTATTTGGAAAATTGAAATTTTTTATTTTTTCACCAGAAGCGCCCAATTTTAACTTCAGATTGTGTTTCCCATTCGGAAGAAGCTTAACTGTCACTGATTCGTTTCTTCATTTTATACTCTATTTTGTAACGCTTCCCAAGTACATTTTTATACGGTATAAATACGTTTGAGCTGTGTGATCGTTTGTTTGAGCTTCCGGACTGCTTGTGGAATAAACTTTCCCCTTGTTCGAACTTGGTCTTCTCCCTTCAGTTATCAAGGCTAACGCGCAGAGAATCCTTAGGCATGTCTTGTAGTTTCGTTGCTGATCCTTTGTTTCGTTTGATGGTTTAGATGATCTCTTAATCTCTTCAAACAGAACACTTATGTGTTATCAAAAGAGACTTTCATTGTCTTCAAATGCACACTTAATTAACGTTCAAATTTTTTGTTTTATTGAAGCACATTATTACTGTCCAAAACTCTATATAAAATCGTTGAACATTTTATTTCAAAAATATCTCTTGACCAAGGTTTCATTTCATTGTTCTGATAATTTCTGTACAAAGAAGTAATTCCCATATAAGCCCAATAGCCACATTACTTTTTGTATTTGTGGAAGCTTCTTTCCTGAAAGGTTTTTGATTATTTACTTGTCAGATGCAATAATTAAACATAGATTATTAACGTTTATTAAATTCGTCTTAAGTTCTACGTTGATATTACTTAAAATGAGGAGTATATAAGCATTACTCAACAAGTGATAGAGATCCTGACAAATAAAAGACGTTTATCAGTTTCAGAGATTCCTATGAAATTTGACTTGATTATATACTTTTGTTTGTGATGAAGACAACCTAAGTATCAAACTAGTTGCCACTAAATCTCTTCATATACACTATAAAAGTGACTTAGCACATGATTTTCTGAAGTTCTATTGTGAAGTAGTAACTGACTAGGTTCAGATATGACAGCAATGAAATACGTGTCGCTAATGGCACTAAATAATTGTCACACTCTATTGAAAAATGAATTAAAACTGAAATTGTACCTCTTGACTCCAACACTGAGGTTTCTATGGCTAAGCTTTCACTGTAATACCTTATAATCCTTTATTCGGTACCCAGGGGTTAAGATATATGTCATCTAGTTCTGTGAATCTTCGTCTTCTTACTACACTATCCAAACATAAATTTAGGTTATCTGTTCGGATTCCAATAGTTCCTGTTACATGTAAGAGTGGAATCGAACCCATTTGGGAAATTTCAAAGGTACACAAAAGATCACCTAAAATGATTCGCTTTATTATACCATATGCCCGCTGTCAACCAGGTGTACCAGGATAGAGCTCCGTATTATCTTTGACTGGCTCCTTCCAAACTCATTCGTTGGTTGAGTTGCCTTCGAATACGCTCAGTATAGCTTTCTCAGCAAGCTCAACTGAATTCGTAGGGCAGCCAAACTCAGGCAACTTATCCTTTGTTTGAGTGCATATCAATGGTCCACTACAAAATATCAACGCAAGTTTGACTGCGTAAAATTTCCTATTAACTACTCTAATGATCATTACTTTGAAGTCGATTTATCCAAGTTTGAACTGTTTCCTTTGTTGAACTACTAATTAGAACTTTTATTTTATTATTCTTATCACTCCTTCTAGTACACCGATCTTCTTAATATCAGTTTGTACTTTTTAACTATTACGTGTAGTTATACATTTTGTTTCATTGTGATCATTGACTTAAAAATTGGTATGACTGATTTTTCGTATAAATATTCATGTATACCAGAGTAAAGGCTGATGACGATCTAACTGGAAACAATAATATTCGCTGATATGTGTTGTTCTATTTTTATCTTCACAACCCTTAATATATGATCTCTTACTGATGAAAAGTATTAAAAATGTAAGCAAAACATAAGTGTAGTAAAATACAATGCCAGTATTTTAGCCATTTGAATTCATCGAATCATTACACAATGACTAGTAAGGTAACCTGACAAGTGTGTTTTATTTTCAATTGCGATTTACTATGTGGATGTACCTTCATCTCAACATTGATGCTCATATTAGAACACACTACTTAATTTAACGTATCGCTTTATGTATATTTTGATTTATCAGTGTGGGGTTGTGGAGATCGGTAAGTTTTTGATTGAGATCATGAGTCGATAAAAGTTAAACTACCACTGAAAACCTGGAAGCACTGGATGTCCGTTTCATCCTAGCATGAGACTCGTCAGTAGTGTGCATCTATGGTCCCGCATCCGGGATTCAAATCCTGTACCTTCCGTCGCGGGCACGAACGCTTAGCCTCTAGACCACTGAGCCACCATCTAACAGTGTTAGTGTCTAACTTCAATCAATCTACGAAATTGCGTGAGTATCGTCCATTGTCTAAGGTAGGTACCTATCTCTACATGACACGGATTTTGATTTAATTAGAGAGTTTGCTTTTCTTCATAACCATGTTTATAATAAGAAAACGTTTGACAGACTGAATTGAATGAACAACAAATTCCAATAATAATACACTATGAGAACGATATTTAGTAATAATAATAATAATAATGATAATAATAATAATAATATGATCAAAAAATTGGATTTTTCTGAACAATATGAAATACCAACACAATACATACTGAATGATCTGATCACCAATATACTTGTTGATAGATTTATATGTGAAAAATAGAAAGTCAACATTGATGAATTGAACGGAAAGACAAAGATGACAAAGAAAACAATGTGAGAAAAGCGATCCCACAAAAATAATAATGAAACATTTCTTTAAATTCATTTTACATTGAATAGATTACTAAAAGCGCTGGTTATAAAACTTTTGTCAAAATTATTAGTATGCATATTGAATAATTTTATCAAATCTTTCGTCAATAATTATCAGTACAAATATGTAGCGTATTTATAAAGCTACTTACTTGCTTACAATTGTTGCTCTCAATGGAGCATAGGCCTCCGACCAGCATTCTCTAACACACTCTGTCCTGGGCCCTTATTTATAGATCCATCCAATTCTTGTTCATTCTTCGCATGTCTGTCTCCATTTCTCGGCGTAATGTGTTCTTTGGTCTTCCTCTTTTCCTTTGATCTCCTGGCTGTCCACTGTATCCCGTGCTTCCCCCCAAATGTTGACGACTTCATGATCCATTCGGTCACCAGGAGAAAGAGAAAGGATGAGAGCAAGCAACTTTGCCTGACACCGATCTTTACTTCGAACGAGTTTGTCAACTGTCCTCCATGAACGATTTTGCAGTTTAATCCATCATAGGAATTCCGTATGATATTGACTATCTTCTCAGGCACGCCGCAGTGTCGAAGAAGCTTCCATTGTGTTGTCCTGTCCAAGCTTTCCAATGCTTTTTCGTAGTAAATGAAGTTGATGTAGATTGATAAATTCCATTCAATTGATTGTTCCACAATGATCCGTAGTGTTATGATTTGGTCTGTACAAGATCGATCCTTACGGAATCCAGCCTATTGATCCTTCATTCTGTTTAAAAATACCCCGTTGAAAACGTTTTCTGGTATTGAGAGAAGAGTGATTCCCCTCTAGTTCTCACACTTGCTGAGATTGCCTTTCTTTTTTATCTTGATCAGATGTCCCTCTTTTCAGTCTTTTGGTACTTGTGCTTCATCTTAAATCTTGCTGAAGAGGATGTGGATTATCTTTACAGTTACTGCCACATCTGCTTTTAGTGCCTCTAATGGAATGTTGTCTGGTCCTGCTGTTTTTACTTCCTTGATGTGTCTGATGGCCATGATGATCTAATCAATTGTTGGTGGGCCAACATCGATTGGGAGGTCTGTGGGTGCTACTTCGATGTTGGGTGCGTTCAGTGTAGCTGGTCGACTCAAGAGTTCTTTGAAGTGTTCTACCCACCCGTTTCTTTGTATTCGATGTTGATAATTACTTTGCCTTCCTTGCTTTTCACTGGTCGATCTGTTTTGCGATAATTCCTAGCGAGTTTCTTTGTTGTGTCATATAATTGTATTATGTTTCCTTCTCGTGCAGCCTTTCTCGCCATCATTGCTGAACCTTCCACATATTTACGTTTGTCAGTTCTGATGCTCCTCTTCACCTGCTTGTTCACTTCTGTGTATTCAATTTGTGCCTTGGTATTAAGAGAAGAGTAGTTCTCATACTTTCTAAGATTGTTTTTCTTTGATATCTTGATTAGATGTCCTTCTTTATATAGTAGGATTAAGTTATTATAATTTCTAATAATTTTTATATTAAGACAAATTTTTACTAAGAAAACTTTCCTTCCGTATCATTACTTTTCTCTTTCTTATTTTTATTATTCTTTAAGTTAAACATATAATTTTCGTCTGATAAAATCTGGTCAATAGAAAAATACCTTAATTATGTAACATTATTTTTTATCTTTAGACAATCTCTTTTTTTGTTTACAAATTGTTCTGATAAATTGTAAATTTATAATGATTATTCATTTTGTAATTAGCCCAATACAATTTACGTATATTTTATCTCATCATTAATACAACATTTTAAGATACTCAAGAAACAAATAAACTTTATTAAACGAGTTAACTAGTTAACTGGATTACATCTTATATACTTCATTATTATTTATATGATATTTATTTTACTAAAGCTTTCCAAATGTAGAACTGCCGTAATCAACATTATCAAGTTGTCATTTCCTTACAGACTAGCTGTAATTTAGTTTCGATCATTAATATATTGCATAATATAAAAAGGAAAGACATGAAAAATCATATAAACTTATTGACTAATTACAGGTACACCTTGCTAATGAGTACCAAATAGTAGGAAATCTAGGTGCATGCTTTCTTTTTGACTACCTAAACAAACCTTGTACTTCAACATAATGCACGCAATACCAAGTTACTTAGACTAATAGATGCATTGTAACCTGATCGATAGAAATCAGTGCATCATGAGGGATATGACACAACATTGGTCAGTGAACAATCAACTGCAGGTACATTTCGGTCCTATGGGAATTCAGTGATGGTCGGAATAGATCGGTGATAACGTCTCTAAACATAAAGCTGGGTGATATGGGGTCGAATCCGTCGAGCAATATAATTTCACTCAACATTATAATTATAACTTGCTGAGAAGTGTAAAATATCCCGAAAATTATGTCCAAGGTTTTCTCTAATCACCCTATATTGTTCATCTTGTCTCCCATTTGTTTTCGTGTGCAAATAATACCATTCTAGAGGTTAGTGAAGTCTCACAAAACTGAATTGCATATAAATATGTATTTATTATTAAAGGATTGCTATCAAAAAATATGACAAGTATCACTAGTTTTATTTAAAATTAACCAGTACACTCCAGAAACTTAATTTTCCTACGACTTTTGTAGATATGCAAACACATATGCAACCAAATGATTTGGAAATAATACATAGTAAATAAATAGAATACATTTAATACTTATTTGCATATTAAGAGAATTCGTTAAGCTCGTAGAATTGATACAGTCTTATCGATTAAACAGGTAAAACTGAGGAAAGATTTTTAACACCTAGTAGATATACATATATATTGGTTTCACTTTTCCTATTATTGATATTTTCAATAAAATTTGATCGGTTACTACTGTTATATATATATAAAGGCAGTTTCAGTTGACAGATTCCCAAAAAGAATAAAACATGTGAGTCAACAATTCCATTTCTTGATTGAGATCATGAACCGATTGATGTTAGACCACCGTTGGAAACCTATTGTAGGACTCCACAACAGGGCGCATCCACGATCCCGCTCGCGGAATTCGAACCCATTTCTAGTCTGAATCTAACTTTAACATTTAAGTGTATTTCATATGATTATATTGAATCAGTTGAATGAATACAATTTTAATGTTTATATTAGATAGTATTTCTAATTTCAGTTTGATATTTCTACATGGAATTATAAAATAATTTATAAAGATTAACCTCTACTTGTCTATTATTTGGTATCAGTTCATTTAAAAATGTTTATATATAAGCAATTTATGAAGACCACCTATACACAATAAACATCTCTTAATTATTCTCAGTCAATCTAATTTTGGTATTTTTCCTTTTTCTTTTTTATGATTGACTTATTTTGTAAATAAACTACTGACAGATCATGAACAAGTAGTTTTAACCTAAGCAGTAATATTATAATAATAAACAATGTAGGAAAATATCTTTGATAGGATTATATTCAATATACTGTAACCACAAACAGAGTTCATTACTTTTTAAACTTAGAGAATGTTAATTCACCTGGTATTGTTTTACTTGAATCTTCCCATTGATGTTTTAGGACTGAAATTGATCAGTCTCTTATTGGCATATGTGCTTATAATGCTTGTAAATTAAGGCAATATCAAGGCAGTCCTCACACAATGCACATATACCAACAACAGACTGATCAATGCAGTCGCAAATAACAATGGGAACTTACAAGTGAACAACATTAAGTGAATACAACTTCACCACATTGCACAAGCAGGTAGCTATCAGGACTCAGTAGCTAAGTGAATAACGCGATGGCATTTGAAACAAACGGTACTGGGTCCGAGTCCCAGAGTGAACATCAACTCTCAGATGCAGGTACATCCAGCTGACGAGTCCCAAGTAGGACGAAACGCAAGCCCGAGACTCCACTGCTAGCCACTATCCATGTTTGCTTAGAGAATGCTAGTTCTGGCAAATGATAACAATAGTCTAGTGGATTGCTGGTGTTCTACTATAGTTCATGATTACTTTATACATCAATCATATATTACACATCAAATGAGTTTTATAATTCAAAATAAAAGATTTTACTGCAACTACGGATATTTCTGTGAATATTACAATGGGAACATAATTCTATACTCAGTTGAATTTGTTTTGATCATCTGAGTTCTTTTCATTTTATTATTAAAATTTTATACTACAAAATAAATGGTCATTTTTGTTTACATTTCTATGTTTTATAAATAAGGGACTTTATGTGGACGTTGTACTTCCAAATTCTGCAGCATATGAAGCAGGAATTAAAGAAGGTGATGAATTAATCTGTGTAAATAATCAAATAGTTACAAGTTGGACACAAGAAGCAGCTTCAAAACTATTACGTGAATTACCGGATGAAGATTTAGTAATGTTACATTTTCGAGAATTTTTTCATCCTCATGGTTTTAACAATATTGCTCAATTAAATAAACAACTAAAAACTGTTTCAATAAAAGAAAGCTTGTCTATGCCTCATTGTTCTACATTGAAATTAAACTCATCCCCTAATGAATTCAACTATGATCAAAATTATGATACTGATGAAGCATTTTCGTTTAGAAATTCATTGAATAAAACTTCTGATAACACTGTTAATAAAGAATATGTATCATTAAATTTCCAAGATACACTTAATCAAAATATTTACCCAGATAATAGTAATAGCACTATTCAAACTTCTAATGTTAACAGATTGAATCATGATAAAGTTTTATGTGATCATCCAATCACTGATACGCGGTTCGATGTAATTCCACTACAATCACATACACGCATTTTAAATAGTTTCAGTGATTATACACTTGACTGTCCAAAATGCTTCATAAATGAACCACAAATCCAGTGAATGTGTACAAATATGCTTTTTTTGTAAATTAAAATAAAGAAATCATGTGTGCATTAAAATTCTTTCTGAAAATTGCTTTTGTATTATTTACAAATTCACAGGGAACAGTTATGTGCTTTTATTGGGAGAGATAATTTTGGGATAGTTCATTTCAAGAAATTAAATTTGACTTATTTGTGTATTAGCTTCACATAGATATACCTCTATTTTTCATTCTGTGACATCATCATAATAATTATAGGTACTACCTGTGATTGATTATTATTGACCGAATTGATGTAGCAAGAGTTTTGATAATTTTATTTTTTGCACACCGCCAAACTCCTCAATGTAGGATAAAACAGTTTGACATATGTAGTTGTTCCTTAGATTATTAATACTCTCATGACTGATCTAATCTAAGACTAATTAATCTTTGAGTAATAATCATCGTTAAATTTGATTAATCTTTAATTCTGGTTGTCATTTCTTAAGTGTAAAGATGATTCTTTCAACGAGTGAAATTTAATATCAAATCTATATTTAAGATCTTTTGCTAGTTACATTTAATTAGCTAAACTCGGATTCCAATATCAAAATCTTGACCGAAGAAAAACCCATAAGGGACTTGAATAACAGACAAAGTTTAGCTATTAACGGGAACATGAACTAATAGTCCATGACTAATTATTTGTTTCTATCTTGTATTTTCATAACATTTTCCAACAACTGTGTGAGCTGTTGTGAACTAAGTATTAGATAACATCTGTATCGTTTGAATTTAAAGTTAATAAGCTATGTTTAACTCAATATTCTACTCAAATTTTAAGGATTATCTCAAACTGAACATTATATCAAACTCTGGCTATTCTATATACTCCGTATTAGTGAGTTCGTTAACTGATAAATGATTAAAATCAATTCTCCCCGATTCAGAACAGTAATAAAAACAGGATGTCTTTAACCATATTTTTCAACGAATTATGAAACTAAATTATCCATAGCATCTACATGACCCTAATTAGCTTTTTTAAAATGTCATCAAGAAATAATTCGATGTATCGATTTTTTTCAAGTGTCACCATTTGTCAAGATTGTTCAAACATTCATTACTCATTACCAAAAATAATAGTTAAATCAATTGGTAATCAATTTAGAATTATTCCACTTGAAGAAAATAAACAGATCATTTATCCATTGATTGAAGTATTTTGTTTTCTGTGATTTAATGAAATGAGTCAAATGTAGTTTTGGAAAAATACCAGTAAGATTTTTCAAATGTTTATTGCGAAATTTGTAGCATCAGTTGCTATGTTAAGCCCACATCGTTTATTCTAGTTTCTGGACAGGCCGATCTATTCATTTTTCTTCAGTCACATTTTGACCCTATTAATTATTCGCTTATCAACCTTGACTGTTTTTATGTAAACATATGTGTGCTCATTTCCTCCTATCTTACTCATCACGTGTTTGTAACTTATTTTTATCTGACTATAAAATATATCGATTCACGCTTGAATAAGTCGAGTTGGCTAACGTGCCTACCCCACCGCGCATCATTTCGCTTCACTCTCTTCGCTTCGTTTCTCTGATCGACTGTCTGTTCAAATCAACGATTCGCGACAAGTGTAATTCGGATAGCAGTTATTCGATTAGGATCATTCACATTATCCAATTGAAGTCAGATTTTGAGCCACTAAGAATTACATGATGTGGAAATTGAGATCAGTTCCAAGTAATGATTATGATTTACTGTTTAGATAGGTATATTTCTATTGCCATTAGATTTTTTAGGTAGTAAACTGGTCTAAATTTATTCACGAAATTGTAATGCTTCATAATATTAAGGTATATGCATACATTCACTCTTTTTCGCATCATTTTCTTCTTACTAACACATACTTTCCTAATTACCAAAATCAAAATTGTGATATGAATGATTTCAGTGTGGATTTGTTTGTAAAGAGTTATATACTCTTTGATGATTCCGATTATGATACTGAAGCAGTCCATATAAGATTATTAGACGAAATGTGATTATTCAAAGTTCAATCGCTGAGATAATTTCAAATACAAATTTGACACATAATACAGAATATTACTTGAAGTCTCGATTTTTGTTAGCAGTAGATTTTGTTTGTATATCTGTTGAAAATTCTATGACTTCAATTCAAGCGTTCAAATAAGCATTGAGTAACGCATGAGTGACATACGTCGGTTTAGAACATCTAATCATATGTTTATTACCTTATTGTAGTTTTTTTAATAATTTCTTATTATATGTTATGTCTCAAATAATGTGAATTATTGTTAGGGCATGTTATAATAGACGGTTTTTCATCTATTAAACACAATACTTTTATTGACAAAACACATATTTAATTTCAGACATTAAATTTGGCATATTCATTACTACATATCCTGATACGACTCTTCATCTCTTCACAAACACCTGGATCTAAAATAATGTCTATGAGATGACCATTCTGTATAATAACTCTCACCTTCCAAATTGAGACAGATGATCTCACTTTAGACCTGTAGGAATTCATTATTTCCACTCATAGACAAATGTATGATTTCACATGTTTGAAGTTGTAACATATCCATATAGTATTTCGGTAGTCATTCGTAGATTTATAAACTGAATTATTTACCGAAATCACGGCAGAAAATTTAACAATTTATCGTGCTTCCTTAACTCTGCGTATAGTTCTTTTAGGACTATTGCTGGTCGAAAGATCACACGACGGAGAAGGGTCGGGTGTGGAGTCAACATCCCCATCCCGCAGAGAACAAACTTGACAATATGAGAAATCGAGAAGACTAATCAGTAGTTGCGGAAGTGAAAAGATACAACTTAGCAGTTCTTGAGATAAGTAAAGCCCACTGGACAAAAGCTGAACAGAAAAGGATAGATTCAAGAGAAGTGCTGATATACTCCGGTCACAAAGAGGAAAACGCTCTACATAGTCAGGAAGTTACTCTGACTCTGTACAAAGAAGCACAAAAAGTATTTAAAGGATGGGTATCTCATGCCATCAGGATCATCAAAGCATTCTTCAAAGCAAAGAAGGAGGGAATCACGATGAATATTATCCAGTGTTATGCACCCACCAATGATAGCTACAACGACGATAAAGACCAGTTTTACGAGAAGCGTCATTCGATCATAGCGAAGTGCCCAGGAAAGGATCTCATCATTCTGATGGAAGATCTAAATGCCGAAGTTGGAATGGACGACAGCGGAAGACCTAGCAACAACATCTGAAAAAGCTGCAAGAAAAAGAAATATCAAACAACTATATGATGTAACGAAGAAACTGATGTGGAAATATAATAAACCAGAAATACCGGTCAAAGACAAAGGAGGCAAGACAATTACCGAGATTCAGTAACAGAGGAACATATGGGTAGAACACTTCGAGGAACTCTTGAATAGCCAGCCCCACTGAATCTACCGGACATCAAAGCATAGCCTACATACCTCCACAATAATGTTGCTCCAAAACGACCGCAAAAATCAGGATATCCATCATACAAATCAGGGAAAGCAGAATGACCTGACAGTTTACCAGCTGAATCACTAAAGTCAGATAAAGAAGTAACTGCAAACATGCTCCAAGTTCTATTCAGAAATATTTGGTAGGGAGAACAAGTGCCGACAGACTAGATAGGTGGACATCTCATCGAGACACGAAAGAAATATGATTTGAGCAGATGTGAGAACTGCAAAACTGTGCATGGAGGACCGATGACTGATACATTCCAAGTGAAGACCGACGCCAAATAAGGCCGCTTACTCCCTACTCACTCCTCTTTCATCTGGTGGTTGACCGGATTATGAGGACCTCTATATCTGAGGGAAAGCACGGAATATAATGGACAGTGTGGAATAAACTAGACGATTCGGACTTCTATCCCATACACAGCAATAAATGGAGGTAAAGAAAGCTAGTGTAGAAGAAGCCTCTTCATCGGTAGGCCACAGCATGCAAAACGTAAAAAGCAAGATCCTTAAATACAATACGAAGAACGCCAACCCAATCACACTTGATGGAGAGGCTCTGGAAGAGGTGGACAGTTTTGTGTACCCGTTAAGCATCATCGATAAACAAGGAGGATCTGATACAGACGTAAATTCGAGGATTGGCAAAGCAAGGGCAGCATTCTTACAACTGTCAGTCAACATTGAAGCGGAAATTTTCAGTACGAACGTCAAGAAAGTTTTACTGTATGGAGCTGAAACGTGCAGAACTACCACAACCATCATCAAAAAGACACAAATATTTATAAATAGTTGTGTACGTAAGATACTGAATATCCATTTGCCGGATACCGTCAGCAACGGCCAACTGTGAGAGAGAACAAACCAGCTTCCATCTGAGGAGTAAATTAGGGGAAGACATCGGAGGTGGATTGAACATACATTTCGGAAATCACTAAAATGCATCACGAGGCAAGCACTAACTTGGAACAGTGTAGAGAAACGGAAAAAAGGAAGGCCGAAGAACACACAGCGCCCAGAATTGGAAGCAGACAAATTGAAAAGGATGAATAGCAACTAAAGAAAATTGCACCAGACAGAGTTGGATGAAGAATGCCAGTGGGCGGCTATGCTTCTCCACGAGGGTTAACTGGCCTAAGTAAGTACCTTGCTACTTTGAACAAAGAGAACCGAAGGAAGAACTGAACCTATGCCCACCATCAAAAGTTAATCGTAAAGTTAGGAAGCAAAATTATAAATTGAAAAATCTATTATTAAATATAAAACTACAAAATGTAGAGAATTTTAGTTGAAATTAGAAGGTGGATTACAAATAACAGTTCACTTTTTCAATGTTCAACCGTGAAAATGTTCAACAGACTACTGTTTAACGCTAACTGGTTTAGAAATAACTAGTTAAAATTTTTATGTTATTAATTTATAGGTACTGTTCTAAACAGACCCGATAAACTAAAACAACCTATTTTTATGACTCTAAAAAACAAACTAAACGATGAGTTGATGTAAATAGCCACAAAAACACACTGGATTACATTCATTCAAAAAATTAGTGTCAAAATTTTGACATGTCTAATGTTGAATGTTTATATAACATTTGGAATTAAAGATGTACTAGGTATCATTTTGGACATCAGTTATTAATGACAGATTTTAACAAAATATGTATCACTATAAATGAATATCAAGCAATTTTACTGTAATTTACATCAAAGAAGAATTTTCTAACAAGGAAGCCATTGTCAACACCTTTATTTTACTTAGTGTCCCCTTATTAATGAGTACCCAAGATCCTCCCATATATTTCTCCCAAGATCTTCAGATTCTATCGAGAGCTCAATACAATAAGAATCGTCAACTCGGATTAATGATATTACATGTTTATCTTGCTCTTGACCTAGTTAACCTGTATGCCATTGTTTTCAAATATGACCAAAACTATCTATATGTTTGTTCGAGCAAAGTAAATCTGCACTTCATAGACCGAATGCAAAATTTGCAAAATGTCAGGAAAATATTCTGTAAGCAAAACGTAATTCTTTAAGATGGAACCTATTCCACAAGTGACATGATACGTTAAAGAAATTATCACTTGATTAAGAGAAAATAAAGTATTGACTAGAATATTATTAAAAAAACGTGGGAAAAAAACATGTTTAGCTGTATACTTTTGAATCTTCCCGTTGTTCGCCTTAAGAACTGCGACTGATCAATCGCTGCTGATATGTAAGCACCTAGAGAGTAATTAACATCCAAGTGAAAAGCCCGAAATAGGACGAAACATGCGTTCTAACAACTATCTAACTGTAAATATACGATATTTTCGTAGCTTAATATAGTTTTTCTATATAATCAGTATATTTGCAGCAAGCCCCACTTATTACAAAGCATTCTAAATATCCGAAATAAATTGAAAATACTTGGATATCATTCATATACAAACGGCAACAGAGTACATACTAAACACGAGATTCATCATCAAGTGGCAGGAAATATTTTGAAAGAAGTAGCCATGGTTTCGAGACTCGGCATCTCAATATTAACTGTTTTGACCTCCATATCTCAGGGACGGCTAGTCGGATGACCTTGATCCTTGTTTCGTCGTGATCCTGCTGCCTCAGCTATCGGTCAGTACAAGAACCAAGAGATGTGGTCATTGGTTAGAGACCCGGCATCTCAAGGTCAAGTATTTTGATTAAAATTAGGGTAATCACTAAAAAATTGGAAAGCATAAAACAGCTTACTCCTCCTATTTTACAACCATTTAATACTGTGAACCCACAATCTCACATGAGATGAACCCATAAGATTTAGGATACAATAATAAAATTTACTGATCAATAAGCCTAAATACAACCAAAATCAAATTTTGAATATATACAAAAACTACCAAATCACTGTATAAATGTTACAATCGCATTCCATCTTAGTAGTATAAAACTTTCCAACGTATCAATCTGTATTTTATATGAAAATGGATAAACTTTAATCCACACGACACGGATTGGAGACAGCTATTCACTTCAATAAGGTTGTACAAGATCATGAATTGATTGAAGTTAGACATTAACACTGTTGGGTGCCGGCTCAGTAGTCTAGATTTTAAACGTCCGCGCGCGAGACCGAAGGTCCTGGATATCGTTCCCGAATGCCGAATCGTGAATGCTAACTGCTGAGGAGTCATACAGTAGGGCGAATAGGCGTCTAGTGCTTACACGTTTGCAATGGCAATCTAGTTTACATCGACTCATGAATTCAACTATTAGAATTACTACAATCTCCACTAATTCTCATTCTGATATTAAAATAATAGTAAGAATAATTCAAAAACAATGTTCAGTGTACTTATGATGGGAGAACGCCTTTTCATTGAAATACATTCGAACAAAAAAGTTTGTAAGCTTATAACTAATTGTCTTAACTAAAAATGATTGAAATATAGGCGTATATTTCATATAATCTGTTGTCATAGTAAGTAATTGAGTGGAAATCACCCTTCTGTGATTTGTAAAGCTTATTAGGTTTTATTTGTAGTGATTATCTTGAAAATTATTTTGATATTAATTACTAAAACAATCTAGTAACATTATAGGTTGCTAGAAAACCATTATCATAATAGGTATGTATCATTACCAAGGTTTGACTTGACAATTTCGAATAAATCGAGTATTGGGTAGAATGTTTAAATAAATTAATATATTTTTAATATCCCAATGAGTAGAAAAATTAGATTTTCTGACGTTTCGTGACTCAATGCAAGCTACTTCTTCAGAGAATAAATAACCAAATCATCATAATATGTTAATCTTCAAATTTATACGTACAGTTTTCCTAGATAGTTCTCACTTAATATCTGACATGATCGTTTTCAAGTGCAAACATATTCATACTGCTGAATTGCATTATGCATTCATCGTCGGTGATACCCAGTAGTTACCTGAACATCTTCAATTACATAGTATCAAGTTGGAGTTCGAATCAATTTGAATCAAGCCAATTAGATTAGTAGTCACAATATAATGTGTTGAGGAGAATGCGCTCACAACTAAAAAATTAACATCAATATGCTACTTATTATTCAGTGACGAATTAGTATAATCATTTTAGTTCCACAAAAAGTTATTCTTGTATTGGACGACTTGCTAATGCCATCCCTAATTGTAATACTGGTTAACGTACGTCCGAATGGTGGAAATAGGTCTTACTAATAAATAAGCAACATTGTTTCCAGCCTATTAAATCCAGTTAACTAGAATTAAATATAATACTAATTTATATCATTCGACAAATCCTTCAGTCCATATTCACTATTGATATAAAATATCTTTATACAAAAAATTGATATACTGAATCTCAGACATTCTTTTAATAAAGATTTTTTGCGTCAATTAGAAAATGATTTTAATTATTACATAATCTCATCGTTATAACTCTATGAAACAATCACACTACTAATAGAATGCTAAGTTGGAAACACCAATAAATATCGTATACGTATGAGTGTAGTATTTTCTTACACGTTTATCTCATATTTAAACTGTTAGTAATCATCGTAGGTAATCAAAAAAAGCGTAGATTTGATTTCCCAGATATCGGCTCAATCTATTTCGTATTACTCACAAAAGCTAATATTTAAGGTTTATAAGGACACATAGCGAATAATTGTCATGGTATTTATTTTACAACTATTACTGTTAATAATAAAGTTTAGAACAGCATATGAAGAAAACATTGAACAGCGAAATCACTGAAGCCACAAAACAGTAAACACTAATTTTTGGTGTCATGAATTCATATAAAAGTGTCCTTAGGAAATGCACATTTCAAATAGGCTGTAAATGACTTTACTACACAAACCTACTAACCAACCAGAAAAAACGTGTTTTTTAGAACCTAACTATTTGCTCTCCAGTTAAATACAGACATATGTATCTTTTCAAATTGTAATTCCTATAGCTTATAGTTGTATGCCATAAATTCTGACTTTCCAGCTTCTTTCTAGATCGTGAAACTCCCTAGTACCCTAACCTTGAACGAGCAACTAAGTTTAACATATACAAAATATGTTTATTATACATAGATAGCTTTGTACAAAACATTGTTACATTAAAAGCTCTATGAAAATGTCCTAAAAATTGATGGATTGTCTAAACAAATGTGACAAAAATGACCAAAGAACACTAAATTATTCAAAGTATTTTCAGTATTTTGTCTTGATTCCAGAGAATATTTTTTTTTAAAATCATCATATTTACTATTCAATTGTTTTTCTTTTTTCATATTAAAAAGAGAACTCATGTCTATTATTCTAAAGGGTTGACAAATAATCTATTAATATCAGTATTAATGACAATTAAAAATGTCATTGTATTTAATCTATCTTATATAATACATATAATAACTTTGATTAGATATAAACAATAGTAAATGCCTTTTGTCTTTTATTTAAGAAAATAACTAAAAACTAATGAACTAAATCCCTAGATAAAAATACAATGTGTATTTCATAGTTAATATTCTTTATATAAAATGTTTCTGTAATACTAAAATTATCTCCTTTGTTTTAATTTATTAAATCCTCCAGGGAATATTTTCAAATAGTTATTGTGATTATATTGGAAAACCTGCAACAAACATTCTCATTAGTCTAATGTTTTATTCTAATATCTTATACTAAATGAAGCGCTTATCGAAAGAAAGAAAGAATGAAAGGGAGAGAGAGAGAGAGAGAGAGAGGTGAATGAAATACGAGAAAAATAGTTTCTCTTTATTTCCAAAACTAAATTTTTTTTTGAAAAAACACAATAACAATTGGAATACGATGCATTAGAAATAGAACTATTTATGATTAGTCTTCAAGTATTAACTTCTTATGATCTATGCTTCTATATTTAATCTTAATTGCCATATTAATATTATAGTTATTTGCTTGCTAACGCTTCTTTCCTAAACTTAAATATGGCACCAAAATTACAAGAATTACTTTGAATCATTAGACGTATATCATTTCAAATTGACTGTATGTAAAAAAAAATGTGGAGAAAAAAAGGAAAGAAGAATACCCACTTTTAAAAGAAAATAACTTACTAGTTTGTAATGAAATATCAGTTTATATAATTTGAAGTGAAATTATTACCAGAATTAAATACAAAATACTTTGCTAATGAGTTGTTTTCAGTTAATCTATCACCATTTTATAGTATTCATGACAATATAATTACAGTAAAACTCAGATACAATATTGATGTACTCAAGAATAATTATGACGATAATAAAGCAACGACAACAACAGCAATAAAAAGAAAACGACATTGATTATCGGAATATACAATGAATTCAACATATTTCATTGATTTCTTTACAGTCACATATACAAGTTATTTATAACTTTGTTATTTTAAAACATGGACATCATTTGAAATTTATGAAAAAATATGAAGTCTAACAATGAATAACTAGACATTAAAGAGGAAGAATGTATGATGTAAAGTCTCAGCGAATAAATTTGAAGTAATTACAACGTTTTGCTTATTTTCTTTGGAAAAGCTTGAACCAGATTGCCAGGTGAAACATTAGATTTACTTCAAATTCATTCGCTGAGATTTTACATCACACATTTTTCCTCTTTAATTTCTCACATCAACTCGGTGCACAAATATTGTGAAACTATTAAATAAATAACTTGGTGTATAGAAAGTGAAAATTTAGATAAATTTAGATAATAATTAGATTTTTACAAACTTTTCAAAAAGATGCATGAAATAACAATAATCAAAGAATTTTAAATAATGTTCACAATTTAAGGTAACTAAACTGATTATCTTCTGTGTAATTAAAAAGAAAGCCACTATACACGATCAATTTATTGTATTCTATCGTCTCTGTTGTCATTGTTTTTTTAATTTATGAAGAGAATTAACTGCATAAAATGACTCAAGATTGCTCATTTAAAAGTTACTTTCACTCATGTATTGATGTTAATCGAATGACTATTTAGAACTAACTGCCTTTATCACTAAGTGCATTGAAAGATAGTTGATGGGTTTTATAAAATTTATTCAGGTTAAGCATGTAAACTATCGAGTCATTGTTTGGTAGTTTATAGGTTTGAACCCTAGTGGCGGGGTCGTTTATATGTAGTTCTAAGGAGTTCCATACTAGAACGAAACAGCTATCTAAGGCTTCTTTGTTTTCAATGGAAGTCTGTTACTAAGATCATTCCGTGGTTTTAACAATGAAATTATACCATAATATTTAATAATCTTGATTTTTGTAAAATTATACTTATTAGAACATTTATTCATTAGTGTTGTTAATGAACTTGATTTGGTTCATCTTCACTAGATAGAATGGATCAATTTAAAGATTATTGATTTTAATAAAATAATTGAGTTCATTCTCTGTTGAACTCTCTACAAATTAAATGGCAAATCGGATTATTATTGTTTAGTTACTAAACATTAGTTTTGATGTTAGTTGATTATTTGCTAAGACGTCCCTAAACTAAGTTTCATTCCAGTCTGTAATTACCAACACAACGTGTTTAGAATTATGAAGGAAATAGGATCATCGAAATGATTCAAACTCCAGTCATTTACGGTAACAATTAAAAATGCTAGAAACAAACTACTCAAACACTATTTTACCTACCGTAGGTCTTAGCTTTCCATATTGATCGTTGTGCACTGACCATGTTTTTCTAGTCATTAGTTTTGTCTAGATTAGATCGATTACATTTCTATATGACTATTAATCTACAAAACTCGATATTGAATTTACTAAGTTCAAGTGCTAGAAAAAGGGATTCAGCCTTCAAAAATCCTTAAAAACTCACTTGGTCCTAGTAGGCATAAGCTATCAAGCCTTATCTAATGTCTTCAAGGTATTGATATCGTTTGTGGGGTTTAAATACACTACAAATCTGTTTAACGAACAAACGGACCATTTTTGTCTAGTAAAGCTTTATGAGAATTTATTTCTTTTACCCAGAGAAGCTTACTAAATAAGGATAATATTTTAATAACTTATCTTTAACAATATACGAAACCGACTAAATGTCAAAGTTTGTCAAAAGATTATCAATTATGTTAAGGATAATTAAATATTTCAAAAGAATATTATCTTACCTTCTAATGTAATTCATGTTATTAGAAAAATTGCTGTCCCACCAGTGACAAATTTAAAATCATACATTTAAAATTTTTCCCCATATTGATTTTTTTCCCGGATTAAAACAGAACATGGAACATTTCCCACATGAATTATTATCTTTGACATTTTGATATGAAAAAAAGAGAAACCAAGAAACAAAGAAGTGGATTTAGTAAAATGCTCAATTTAAAATTTGTAAAAATGTTTGAAATTCATTGTTTACTTTTTCGTAAATAACATCTGGTTAACATATATTTGATAATATGAGACATGGCAGAATGACAATTGTAATGACTGCCAGTTACTTTTTTATTAAACAAATCTAAGTAGTCTAAATAAAATGAGAGTTGTTTACAGAAAGTAAATATGAGTTTATAAGTAAAACGAGCATTATTGAAGTAAAACTAAATTTTTTGATTGAGATCATGGACCGATTGATGTTAGACCACCATGGAAAACCTGGGAGCACTGCACGGCCGTTTCTTCCTATTGTGGGACTCCTCAACAGTGCGCATCCACGATCCCACTCGCAGGTTTCGAAGCCGTGACCAGTGGAGCTAATCTGTGTCGGGTAGAAACAGGTGTCTACCTCAGTACAATGGAAGATGGTCGCGCAACTTCGTGGATTGGTTGATGTTAGACACTAAAACCATTGGATGCCGGCTCAATGGTCCAGTGGGTTAAGCGTTCGTGCGCGAGAGTGAAGGCTCTGGGTCCGAATCCCGAGAGCGGGATCGTGGACGCGCACCGTTGAGGAGTCCCACAATAGGACGAAACGGCCGTGCAGTGCTCCCAGGTTTTCCATGGTAGTCTAACATCAATCGGTTCATGATCTCAATCAAAAACTCAACAATCTCTACAACCCCTAAGCTGATAAAACTAAATTCTTTTTTATTTAAAAAGAATGTATTTAATTGTAGGGGATTGTTGAATGTCACTGAGATCACGATCAAATTTTGGTTAGATGAACAATCAAAAATTGAAGCTTTAGATAAATGTTTCGTTCTAATATAAGACCTCCAAACAGTGTGCATCCATAATTGTATTGTGAAGTAAACTCAGGGCCTTCAGGTCTGGATGAGAACGTTTAACCTTAATAAAATTGCTCGTGGATCCAGTGGTTGACATGTTTACCTTCAGTCAATTCTCAAGACTGCTCAACTATCTTCCGTCTGACCTGTTCGGACTCGATTGACCATAGCTTCTCATCGATGCTTAGAGAACTACTACAAAAGAATAAATCAGTTCTGAGTGCGTAACAATTATCAGCGTGGGGGTTTGTACAAATAAATTCAACTAAACGATATCCATTTTATCTAGCTTTGTTAAAAGGACCAAGTGATTACTCATGAGATCGGTATGTATGTCTTGGTGAGACTATATTCTTTTAAATTGTTATCAAACATGAGTTAAAGGTTGATCTCATGTTGTTTTATCACACCTAACACTTGCTATAGTAATAACATGAATAAAACACAAACGATTCCATAAGCAATCCAATAGATATCAAATTAACGCAGTTTACTGGTGATGTCACAATGAGTAATTTAGTTTTGTTTATAGTAGTAATATGCTATACTGAAATAAATTATAGATAACATTAACTACTTGGTTTGAGGCATGACCTCCTTTATAGCTCTAAATAAGAATATCTTATTTTAATTATTTTTTAAGGAAGTTAGAATTCAAAATTAACTCTGTCAGGAAGACTTAAATGAATAATCATAATCGGTGGGTAAAATTTTGAGATATACTGATAAACCCCTGAAATTAATGACTCTGCAAAAACAATCGAGTTCATGGGTGTAATTAGATGGAATCGGTACTCTTAACAGCCTTATTATTATACTAAGTTCCTTAGGCAACTATTGTTAAGCCAGGTCTAATGATTAGAAACGTTTTAACCTCTATAGCGGGATCATCATATATTTTTGCTTTGTATTTGTTAAATATTTGATTCATTATATTTTTATATTGCTCTGAATGTGGGCTTTGGTTTGAATTGTTAATTGTTGGTTGGTGTTCTTCTACTCATAAATCATTATAAATTATTTATTGACCAATGATCCAATTTATAGCGTAAATAACATAACTGTGTACGCATTATGAATTTCTACTTGTGGTGTTTTTTAGGAAATCATGACGTCAGCTTAATGGTCTAAGTTCATTGTGATGGTTCTGAAGGAGGCTTGATTTCAACTGGGATAGTAATTGTGCTCTGTTGAGAGTTCCAAAACTAGCACAAAACAACTGTTTATTCCCAAAACGTTTTCAGTTATCATTACTTTAAGATGGATTTTTACTTTAAATTGATTTTTTCATATTTTCGCGCGTTTCACATTCTATTTATAATTGAAACTTTTTCTTTTCGTGTTGTTTATTTTGAACTTTTAGGACTGTGTTTGATCGATCTCATATTGACGTATGTACATCCTGTGCTGTTGAATTTCTGGGTCCGAGTCCCGGAGTGAACATCAGCTCTGGGATGCAGGTATATCCAGCCAAACAGTCCCGAATAGAATGAAATGTGTGTCCTGAATTCTACTACTAGCCTATTAACTTTTACTTCTATAAAATTTTACAATAGCCTAACTATATATATGTTAACGTCACCTGCATACATCGACATACATTTTTAAATGACAGATTACAACAGAAACATAGGGAAATGTTTGCTAATGTTACTTTTACTATTAGTAACAATAATGACAATAAAAACAATAGCAATATTTTTGCTTATCAGTAATCTAAACAATAATAAGGACAGAAAACAGGACTACTAAAATAGGAAAATCCTAAATGAAAATAGTTAAAAAAAGTTTCATTCTTTTCATACTTTACCAAAATTAACGTCCATTCTCATTTCGATTTGCAATAATTTTGATTATCCCATTGTTGTTAATGTTGACAGAAATTTGATATATGTGCATTATGTGTGGACTGCCATAATAAAGCCATTATGACATAAATTTATATAGAATATATAGAATATAGCTAGTGGTGGATACAGACGCATCAAACTGACGAGTCCCAAATAAAACAAAAGGTGTGTCTTTCATTCCACTATTAGCCTTAATCCATGTATTCTATATAAAAATTTACGCTTTTTTAATACAAATCAAGAATTTTTAGAAACTTCATACAGTTTTTTCCCATTCTTCCATTATGGAAAATACCTGTAAACTGGTAGATACAGTTGAAGATAACATAAAGAGGAATTTCTCTATCATTGACTATTCCATTTGATACAAAGAGATCAACTTGGTGGCTGGATACATCTTTCTACAATGGTATTTAATCTACAGTCAATTTTCTCAGCTATTTTGTTATTCACTTTTATTGTCTTTATTGAGAAAATTAAAAAATAATTTTACATATAATATTACCATAAAATTGTTTTACCTTACGAACGTCAAGAAAGTTTTACTGTATGGAGCTGAAACGTGCAGAACTACCACAACCATCATCAAAAAGACACAAATATTTATAAATAGTTGTGTACGTAAGATACTGAATATTCATTTGCCGGATACCGTCAGCAACGGCCAACTGTGAGAGAGAGCAAACCAGCTTCCATCTGAGGAGTAAATTAGGGGAAGAAATCGGAGGTGGATTGAACATACATTTCGGAAATCACTAAAATGCATCACGAGGCAAGCACTAACTTGGAACAGTGTAGAGAAACGGAAAAAAGGAAGACCAAATAACACACTGCACCGGGAATTAGAGGCAGATATGAAAAGGATGAATAGCAACTGAAGAAAATTGCACCAGACAGAGTTGGATAAAGAATGCTGGTGGGTGGCCTATACTCCTCCAGGAGGATTGACAGGTATAAGTAAGTAATGAAATTACCAAATCCTTAACTTAAAGGAATTGTAAAATAACTTACACGTTTTAGTAAACTAATTATTATTAGTAATTGTAGTTTTTCTAGTTTATTGAGTTATTTCGATTCATATATCTAAATTGTTAACAAGTAGTTATGGTAGAATGTTTAGATTTCGTACTCTATACCTAAAATCGGTCTTCCCCATTTGAGTCCTCGTTCAATACATATATACCTAAAATAATAATCTATTTAGTAATTTGTCTAAAAACATGTTTTCATATGGATTTATTTTAGAAAAGAAATTCAATCGGAGTGATTGATTTTTATAAAACATCCCAAATCAATAAAAAGAAGAATATACTGTTTCATTTTACATGAAAAAGAATAAAAACATTTTCAGTATGGGGTTGTGAAGATTATTGAATTTCATAGAAATCATGAACTGATCTAAGCTGGACAACTATTGATGACCTGCAGGTAAATTATAATTGAATCATTGTTGTCACTACATTTTTTTTATATTTTTCGTAAATGAACGTTGCAGATATGATTAGGAAAAGCATAATTTGCAAGTAATTTTTGCTATTATCTCAATTTTATTCAATTTGTGAAGCTCTGATTATGATTGTTAAACAGTTTGTTAAAATTTTGGTGTTATTTTTCTGTTGTAAATACACTTTCCATTGTTTGCAATTCAAGATACGCCATACATTTAAACTCACTCTTTCCTTATGAGTACTCTGATCGTTTTGCCAAGTTATAATAAAACTGTTCCTAAATTTTAACTGTTTTATTTCTTTGTACTATCTGGACATACAACTGTGAAGCATATAAAATAAATATTGTAGATGAGAGTATCATTTTGTGATTAAGCAACTGTACATTGTTTTTGGACCTTTACAACACCTCAAATAATGTCTTGCTTTAATAATTTCTTATTGAAACACAATTATATGAACGAAGAATATACTGTTCAATGGATTTCTCATCTGGTTCTATAATTATCTTATATCCAAAGCAATAATCTATAAAATTGACCAGATTTAAGACAGAGTACATCATTTGTAAATTGTAATATGTGAATCAAGAATTGTTGATTGTGATATAAAATCAAATCGTTAATGTTGGGGCTGACTAATATGGAGTGTTAACTTGGATCAGTTTATAAGTGAAATGAAATTGTAAGATAAATGATCAGAATAAATATGGTCAACATGGGTTGAGAGAGAGGGAGAATAATGGAATAAAAATCAGAAATTAAGTAATATGTAGAATAATATGGATTGGGTCAGATATAGTAGATAGGGGTGGATACTGAATAAATATCTCAAAAACGTTATCACATGTAATGATAATAGCAATGATAAAAAAATAATAATAATAATAAGTTTGGGACATAAAAATGATCAATTATCAAATTACGTCACCATATTATATAATTTATTATTTACTAGTTGACCTCGAAGTTGGCCAGGATAAAAGGAGCGGCTGAACATATTTCTTTCGGATGCAAAGTTCTGACTCTTTGATCTAAATACAATTGCTTCAGCCGTCTGCAAGATTCTCAGTCTGACGGAATTAGGTAGACTGTTGTTAACACGAACTATTATTGTGAAAATTGTTCCATGTTGGCTATATGTCCCATCTGAATTAAATGGGTTAAAATGTAGTTGTTAACCGTTTTGACTACAGCTTTGCTTAACCATACTGGTAGGTGCTCACGAGCCCGAATATACAAGTTCCCAGGTCATCTGCCAATATAAATTGCCTCACAGGAGCAGTTGAATTGATAGATACAGAAAGAGGTGGCTAGTATAGGCAATTTATATTTCAACCTCGGAGTGATTGTTAGACATGAGTAAAACATTAATTGTAGTTTACATGCATTAAAAGTTCTTTGAATTGATCTGCTTAATTTCAGTCTTAGCATTTCATTCAGTGCATCGCCTCTGAACTGTAAGCGTATATACAGAGGTGTTTTATTCACAGTTAGGCATTGACTATGCTTTCTTTTATTGGCTGTTTTACTTATAAATTTCTCAGGATATCCATTTTCTTTCAGGGTCATGTACAATGTCTTTGTTTTATCTTCGACCGTATCTAGAGAGCATATGGTCTTCATTCTATGATGCAGTGTCTTAATCAAGTTTCTTTTGTATTGCAGAGGAACAAAACTAAGAAAGTTTGCATATTGGCCCGTCCAAGTAGTTTTCTTGTTTATGTTTCTTCTTGGTGACCCATCTTTTCTCGTTGTAAATAGAACATCTAGAAAGACTATTCTACCCCCATTTTCCTTCTCACTTATGAATTTCTTACTGATTCTGATATTACTTTAGTCACTGTTATTTACGTTATAATTACTTGATTGACGTTTTTTATGTAACAGTTCTATCATAAATTTCTCCATCTTTGTTATTCGTTCTTTATCCACTTGAATGTGTAATAATCCTCTCTTCTAACTTTGTGTGAAGTATGAATTAGGAACAAAACATCAAATACAGCTATCATAGGTACGAACCGCTTTTCTTATGATATTCCATCAGTTAGATTTTATTTTTCATAAATAACTCATGTGTCTTCCATCACATTGACTATGTTTTCTATAGATAATCATCAAACTTTTCCAGAGTAAGCAGTGTACTCAATTAGGTAACATCTGGTTTTCCCATAAAAAAATAAATCCAGTTATCGCTTGGAAAAAATGATTGCTTAACATGATAAATAGATTGACTTTCTTGAAGATCAGTTTTTAATAAATGTACTACAGTTTCAGTGGCATCTTAATTGTTAAACAGTGGAATAAAGCTAACCTTAGGTTGATAACTAGTAAAAACTACACTTGAGGATGGACTCAGGAACTGAAAACTTCGTGCGGAGCGCTTTGTATTTCTAACTTCGAAAAACTCGTAAATTTGTGCGACCCTCTGAAATCATTGAAAGATGGTTGTACGGCATCAAGAAATAACAATTTATAAATGTAAACGATTCAATGCCAACCCTTATGTTGACAATTATTACACGTTGGTTGTGATTCCTGATCCCCAGTGAAGATAAATTTTTGGGTGTGTTAAAAAATATTTATAAATAAGTGACTGGTTAATTTGTTTTTGAAAGTGTGCGCTCGTGTTATAATGAACAAACATTTTGTTGCCTGTCATAAATTTTTAATTGCCTGTAAACTGTTGTACAGGCTTTATCGTTGCGTGTTCGTGAACATGAACCAGCATGATTGGGAAAAGGAAGAACTAAGTCGATTACCAGTGCCATTTCTTCTCACTTGGTAGATAGCGAACATCATAATTAAATTGACAAACGTCTCTCTATTGATGCGAATTTCTAAAGAATCTTATGCATCAAGAAAAGGTATATCCAGCAACTATGTTTACCTTAGCCCACGATTGGATTGCTGGATACCGAAACTGGATATTCCAAACCTCTTATCTCCCCTACAATTTCTTTTTATACTTATATCTTTCTTAATCTTCACATTCATCATTCCCAATCCATACTAATTCTATTTCATTGTAATTACCTTGCTAATAAATAATAACTAACCGACTATTACCATTTTAAAACAAATCTTTTAATTGGAAGAAACGGGATGAAAAATATTTTAAATGGAATGGAAACTTTTTTATTTAGAAAAATACACAAATCACTATGTGATAAATGATATCCCAACCCTTGCCTTCGATTCCTATGAGTAGGGGTTGTAAACGAGCACTTCCAAGGAGTTCCATACTGGAACGAAACAACCGTCTAGTATGTTTGCCATCAAATGGTGGTCTAACTTACATAGGTTTTTGATTTTGATGAACTTCAACAATCTTCCAAACCACATATTGATAATAAAACAAAGAATGAAATTGTCAGTTCGCCATTTAAACAAATTCGTTTGAATCATATCGATTTTTAAGGTTATTCTCTAACTAGATGAGTTTAAATTATAAATTATATAAAATCACTATAGCCAAACAACCGTTATTTCTGATCCACTGTAACTGATATTTAGCGGTAGTTATTTGCACGTAAATTTATCTTCAAAATACATTGTGAAATCAACTTAGGTATGGTAATTCATACTTTACAAATCTAGTTGACGATTTTGAGAATAATTTATAATGCAGGCTGTCTTATCCTTAGTGAATACTCTTTAGTAATATAAGCTTATAAGATCATACGCAACTAAATTCAAAACATTCATATCTTGTAACGAACAAGCTAAGATTAAAACGATGAGCCAGAACTCGGTTGTCTAAATTTCCAAAGTAAGTCAGTTTGTGATACATCACAATGAACACAGAATTTCTTCTTGTGTTTATAAATTATCAGTTCCGAAATGAGTTCTCAAAGTTCTACTAACAATTCATGACTGGTACAGATTGCCTATGATGAGAGTTCAGGACTAATCACCGTTAATGTTGAATGATCCCCATTAGTATATATAATGAATCCGATAAAGTTGGAAATAAGAACTACTGAATTCCAACTTCATGGTCTTCAAATTAACATGGTTGCGTTGAAACTGGAATATTAGCTGCTTGATCAAGTGAGGATTCATAATTGAACACTATATTGTGTTCCTTAGTTCTATTTTAAGTGTTGTCAGTCAGTGAGCAAGCTATCTTTCAAATAGCCTAATGACCACAAATAACCTAACTAAATAAAACTTTTTTGTAGAAAAAAAATTTTCTTTTAATATACTCTATTCAAGTCTAGTGCTTCTAGGTTTTCCAATGTGGTCTAGCTTCAATCGACTCATGATTTCAACTATTGAAATTACTGAAATCTCCACAAATCCCCTTCTCAAAATGTTTTTCTCTGAAAATAATCGGTAGGAAGTTAATTTTAATCACAAATAGAAACCAACTAAAAAACTGATCGAAATTAATTAAATATTCATTGTTTAAAACTTTTTAGAAGTGTATACTTCACCGATTCCCATGGTTATTATAATAACTTTAAAACACTGAATATAATATCAGTAGTCGGTTTTTCCGACTTCATTTTATTTGTGTCACAATCTTAAAATGATATTATATGGCTGTCTGACTTCCGATATGCTCTAACTCTATCGGTCACAGCCGACAAGTTCTAACCATGTTTTCACTGTAAATTGGATAAGTGGTAATCCCCAAGTTGAGTTATTTCTTTGAATAATATGATTACACATTTTTCACATACATGCTTATTACACGTCAATCATAAACCTTAATTTGAGTTATACACCTCATCAAACGAAATATAATTCTTTGAAATTCGGAGCAGTTATTCCTGCTGCCGCTACACAGGTTATTATTTAATGTATTTCTCTGTGGAAAATATCGTTATACAAACACATCATCTCCAAGGTAGTTAATATTGATAATAAATATAACAATTCAATAAAATGTAAACTTTGAGTATAGTTTCAAAAAAGTCAATAATAATCGTAAAGATTAACTAATTTCCAATGTATTATAAGATAGATGCACTTAAAACTTTTACATAATCAAGGATTATTTAACTTTTAAGCACTATAATATATAATTATAATTCATTACATTATTCTAAGTGAATTGAAAACACAAATGTTTGTTATTGGATGTTAACAAATGAAGATGTATAGACATCACATGAGATGGATCACTTGAAAGTTGTACAAATGAATTTACTAAGACACTATGTTTATTATTCACTTAAAACTGATTTAATTCATTGCCTTTTTTAATTATGTCGCAAAAAAATAGTATTCAGGTTTCTTCGACATTTTATCTTAAGGTATACTATAATGGTGACAAATATGTGAAAATTTAGTATACTGCAAACAATAGCACATGTATATACAAATGTATATATATATATATATATATATATATATATATATACTCGGCATTTTACACGTCAATCATAAAACCTAATTTGAATTATACACCTTATCAAGCGAAACATAATCAGGACTCAGTATCTAAGTGGATAACGCGATGGCATTTGAAGCGAACGGTACTGGGTTCGAGTCCCAGAGTGAGCATCTACTCTGAGTTGCAGGTACATCCAGCTGACGAGCCCCGAATAGGACGAAACGCGCGTCAAACTGGATTCCATTGCTAGCCACTATCTATCTTTGCTTATAATAGCACATTATTTTAAATTTGCATAGTTCTATTCATGACCATTCTTTTTTCAAAGGTATAAAATTATTGCTCTATATATTCTACATACTCTACATATTTTAATCGACAACTTCATCTCTGTGCTAATGTAGTATGGCAACTCGAACTGATGTACGTACGTACAAAGTTCTACGTTGTTATTGACTGATTACATATTCTAAATAAATTGTAATAAAAATGGGTATACTGACTCAGTTTACGTAGAATCATAGATTCCACAGTAGACTGATCGGATTACTAATGATGGAATAATTTAGAACATAACCGATAGCGATATGAACGTCATATGCGTTGAATTAGAGACTGTGTATCTGTACTCAGTAGCTCATTGGGTGACGTGTCAATGTTTGAAACGAAAAGTACTGGATTCGAGTTACGATAGGAACACCAAACTACACAAAATGCATATACCAATAAAGACTGATCCAAATTCAGTCCTGGTTACCAAATAAGGGATCATTAGAGCCTTTACTAATAATTATTATACCGTCAAATCTTTGTTACCGAACATATCACTCATAAAGATCAAAATTTCTGAGCGTATATATTCGGTTTCAACAGTCTATTCTAAGGTTATCAATTAAGTGACATCAAATATGACTCACTGAAATACTGAAATAGTTAGCAAATCAACGTGCTTCATTGATAACTAACTTTTAAAACCATTAAATTAGTAAGAGCTTTATGTTCTCATCTAATTCATGTATTGCACCAAATTGAATAATAAACCTGGAAGACGCTTTCAAGGTATGATATAACCTGTGCAAGCACTCGGAATAATATATATAAAAAATTGTTTCGAAAATGACTTAAATAAAAAAGCAATCTGGTTCTACGAAAACATGCTGTTCACAATAAAATAATAATATGTTCAATTAGGAGGTTTGAACATTTTCCATTACATCAGGGAATATCTCTCCATTACTTTATGGTTCTCATTGGATTACTAACAACTGTTAACATATGACGATATCCAACCTTGGAACAATTCCTTTTAAAAAATATATCTTTTTAAAATCTATTACGGTATATTCAAGCTAATTACTGATAAAGACATTTTAGGATTTCGAAATAGTAAATCAAATCCTTGAATACAAGTAAGTGATAATGGATTTTGTTATACACAATAAACGTCGATGATTTGTTTAAGTCTTCAAGCCGTTTTCGTAATTAAAACTTATAACTAATATCTTCCTTTGTAAGTTAATAAAAAGGAAATTATATTCCTAAAATTCTCCGTAATTTAAAATTAAAACCACCCTGATGATTCACCCAAAAGTCTAGTCAGATCTTCAAGGAAATCATCGAATAAAAATACAATCAAATAAGACCTGCATGCACATACATTTCTTGTCTTACTACATTTCTGACCTTAATTTACACTAAATGACTCATATTTCCCCTTACGAATCTCAGACGAAACTCCTGAACGAAATGTTTTAATTATTTTTCATTACAATAGTGGAAATTTTCACCAACATAATTTGCTTTTAAATGTCTTCTATACACTTCGAGCGCAACTATCGTGAAATGATTAGCTTAAATTAAGACGAATAAGTCAATCAAATATTTATTCTAACAGTTGAATTCACGAGTCAATCTAAGCTAAACCACCACTGAAAACCTGGAAGCACTAGACGACCGATTCGTATTAGTATGGGACTCCTCAGAAGTGCTTATCCACTATCCCACACGCGAAACTCGAATCCAGGATTTTCCTTATATCCATTAGTACTTTTATAGAAAAACCACCATGGTCTACGAAATTGGAGAGTTAAGAAGATGAAATCCTAGGAGAATAATCGTCATCTAAATATCAATATATCTGATCCATGCTTAAAAATCGTTCATTATTCCTGCTTACCACAAATAAAGTAAACTGAAGTAAAAATAACCACTTGATCCATATACAAAAAGTTGAGCACTTTATAAGTTTAATATTGCCATTTTTCTTCTAATATGTCAAGAGGAAGTTTTTTTAACAAGTTTATATTCTCAGAGAACTATACAAAACTGGTTTTGATGTGCATTCTATGTGATAAAAAATAGATCGTTTACCTTTAAAATTTAGCGTAAAACTCGGAAGCAAACTATTTGTTCAACATTGACTCCTCTCTATGCTATACTTTACCGCATTTAAATAAAAGATTCTTTTTTATCCTGTTTGTTTGTCATATATTTGACATTCATTGACATAAAGTTTGTTCTTGAGAAAGTATTCGTTTGACATAATAGAAAATTACTTTTAAAAATTGATTTTCATTCAAAATAACATGTTCACAAGGTAGAGACGAAAAACATTGCCAACCTTTTCCCTTCTATGAGTACATAAATGACAGGACAGAAAAAAAGCATATTGATTCTAATTCTAATCAACCAACTGATAAATTTGATGGGAATTTTTGTTAAGAACCGATGTTAACTAAGGAGAGAAACATATGACATTTACTTCAATATATTGTGTGGAACTACTTGACATTGACCCGTGACAACCTTTCCAGAACTCGAATCAAGGTATCTAAGTTATTTCTAGACCAATGAGCTAAAATAAAATCATTCGTATTTCCGTATCCAATCAGTTTGTGGTATAGATGTACTATTAACAAATAATATTGGTTATATTTGTCTCATTGCTGATATACTTTTTCACTTTAGAACTTTCAAAAGCTTTGACAAAACTAGTCACTAATGAGTATAACAATATTACTGGATTCTTTTCCCACTAACTGAAATTGAAAATATGGACCAGTGAATTCTAAGTTAATTTCTGTTAGCCGTCAAGTTCACTAGTTCAGTCGTGCCTGAGGTCATGTGTTCATATTGTTTGAGAATCCTAAAACAAATTCATTTAGTAAAGAGATTTAAAATATGCACATATATAAATTTATTCGTAAATGGAATTTGATGTGTCAAATCATGTTAGTAAAAGTGGATAATAAATAATCTTAATACCATAATAATAATAATAATAATAATAATAATAATAATAATAATAATAATAAGGATTATAACCATAATCTGTGTAATATAAATACTAGAAATAAAGGCTATATAAAATCTACAGGCAATAGAATAAAATAAATCTGATAAGCTAACTATACAATAATGATATGATTGAGATAAGTTAATTAAAATAAATGCTTTTTATCATACCATTAAAATTGAAAGCATTATAGGCGGCTTAAGTTAAATGACCAATCTTGAAACATAGAAAATCGGGAGAAAAAAAGAAACAAAGTCATAAGGATAATGAAAAGAAAAGCTTAACGAGGCAAATGAGACATTTATTTTCATTTTCTAAAATCATAAGAAATAAAAATTATTATTATAAATTAAGGATGAAATAAGGATAACTATACAGAGACTATTATTACTGTATATACAGTGTTTCGGTCATTACTTCATAGTTAGCTTCTACGATTTTAAGGAGTTAAAATTAAAGTAATTTTCGAGAGACTGGTTAAAAATTCTAGAAACAGCTTTACAGTAATTATGTGAATGATATTTAATGGTTGGACTGTAACCCCTCTCATCCTTGTGAAACCATGTTAGAACATTCTCTTGTATATCTATTAAAAGCGGACACTAGCTAGGGTCAACATATCATGATCTACAGAAGCACTTTAACTGACAATTTATAGTGCTGTATTGTATTTTTAAAGTTAGATGGTTTAATTGAATGGTTCACATGGTCATTCTAAACAATATCATCAACTTTTATTTTGAGCAGAGATGCTCTTCTTGGTAAGTTCACAAGTGTTGGATCAGTCAGTTTACGATTAATTATTTTGAAGAATATTATTGTCTGTGTGTTTGTGTAAATGTTAATTTTTTTTATTCTGTTAAGTGAAAAGGTAAAAATCAGTCTGGAATTAGTTATTATATTCGTTATTATTTTGACAAATAATAATCTATATAATTTAGTTAAACAAAATTAAATTACCTTTATTACATGTTCAAACGGTAACATATTTCCCAACTGTACAGAAAAGATCATTTGATGAAAACATAAAAAATATAACCAGAACATTTATTCTGTTCTATTGAATAAACAACGGTTTATTTCAGAAGAAAATAATAATTTCACTAAATGAACTGTAAATCTTAGTTTACTGATTAGCTAAGGGGTGTTTAAAATTAGTGATGATAAGGTTATATAGTACATTGACTGAATTTGTCAATGTAAACAACTGGATTTATGGTTTAATGTATAACCAAATCTACAATCTATCGATCATTGTTGTTTTCACTTAGCTGTTTGGTGCTGATAACTTATAACCATCAAAGTATAGTGTGTTTAATGGTTTAGTTCACTCGATATCACGCTTAAATTGGAAAGAAGGCATCAATTCCCTGAAGATTGTTAAATATATTTAAAACTGGTTCTACGGTGCCTTGTTAATCGCTTCCAATCAACTAACATAAGTAACGCCATCACATAAAATATTAATGAATAAGGAACTAATTGTTAGCGAGATTCTAGTTAGATACGTATGAGGAATCTCAAACCAGGAAAAAAGCTTATCTAATAAGCATTTATTAGTTTTCAGCTGTTTCTCAATTGATATGCTTATGATGAAAACTTTTCCACAAAAATCCAACCACTTACATAATGGTGGAATTAAATTTAAATGCAAATTCATAAATGCTTAGTTTTTAGCCAACTTTCATGTTTACAGCTAATTTGAAAAGTACCTTACGATTATGATTACGATTAATCACTACACCATAGATGAGTAGGTTACCAATAGAAAAATAGAATAAGGTTTATATTCATCACATCACTTGTGAATATTAACACAATCTTTGTACATGTTTTTAAGTCTTAACGTATAGAATCAACATGGGTAATAATTAGTTATTAATCGACTGGCTGAAATAATTCATTAAGTAAAATTCATTCTGAATTCTTCTAATTTTACATGTGAATGTGTTGTTATAATCATTAACCTGCTCTACAAAATCATTGACACTATTACAGAATTTATGTATAAACTAAGTTTCCAACTAAATTTGTCTCATAAATTTGAAAATATCAATAATGATTTCATCATCTACGATATTCAAAACGTCTGAAAAACTTATGATCCCATAAACAGGGGAATGACCTGATTCATTGTATATATTTTTATCTAAGTTTTGCTAATCAATCTTTACATGGTGTTTTGGTTTCAACTCACTCTGTAACGTGTTATTATAGTCTAAGAAACGTGATGTTGACTAAGTAGGACGGTTAGAACATAACGCAGTTGTATTACTGGTAATGAAAATGTACATTCTTATTCTCTAACCACACAAATATAAATTATATTCACCTTATTATTATCCGTAATCGAGTGTAATGTTCGTTAAAAAATAGATTAATATGGGCTTCTGGCTTATCTGGTAGTATATTCCTAACTGCACGATGTATTCAGTAACTGATCTCCGAGAAACCTTTGCTGTTTAAGTACTTTAATATAAGTTATACATTTAGGCAACTTGGTTATTTCTAGTCCTATTTTGGACAAAACTCAATGAATGATTATCCTTAAGCTGGAATAATAAACATAAAAAGTTTTTCAAAAACTTTCTAGTGACTTAATTCTGCAACACATATTTTATTAATAGTGTGGTCATTTTCTATAAATTCTACCATTAATATAAGTTAAACATTGTTTTACCTTAAGATTTAGTTTATGTATACGACGTTTTTTCCAATTTTCCTGTACACCCAAGTTTGCTTCGATCCACATTATTTTGTCAATTGAATTCTTAAGATGGTTGAAGTTGAATAGGTACACTTTTCTATTGAGATCATGAATGGATCAATACTAGACCACCACTGAAAACCTAGAAGCACTGGATAGCCGTTTCGTTCTAGAATGGAATTCCTCAACAGTGCACATCCACGATTCCACTCCTCGGATTCGCAACTACGACATTTGGTCTCGCTCGTGAATGTTTAACCTCTAGAGGACTGAGTCCGTATTAAACAGAGTTAATGTCTAAGTTCAACCAATCCACATTACTGTACGACCAGCTTCCTAGGTTCGAGTCCCGTGTGCAGGATCGCGGATGCACACTGTTGAAGAGTCCCATACTGGGATGAAACGGTTGCCCAGTGCTTCCAGGTTTTAATGGTGGTCTAACATCAGTCGATTGGCGATCTCAATCAAAAGCTTAACAATCTTAACAATATCATACTGATATTTTTTATGAAATTATGTTTGTTTTAAGGATTTATTAAATATGTCAGATAAGATTTTTCATATAATACAATGACGAAGCATACACATAATAACTTAAATTATAACCAAACTTTTGTTCCTTTAACTAAAGTTTTATCAAATCTTTTAAAAAATATGTTTATTCAGTCGTATTAATGTATGATTTATGCTTTTCAAAGAGAAAAAGAGGAACAACTGGTTTTATTGCATTGAGATTTTATCTTGTAACTGGCAAAAGCTTCTGTCACATTAAAATTTTGTGTGTAGTCTATGAAACTAGTGATCATTTTCATAGCCCAGATAAAATCCTTTGGAAAAAATTTATTCGAATGGTGGTTCGGTCCTAGTTTATTCATAATAGACCGGTAATTAATAAGTTTCGAAACACAATCATGCATGCATTTTTCATTTGGCTGGTGTTAAGCTATTTCTTTTCAACAAATACTGGGAAAATATTTTTCTATTGAAATCATGAACACATCAGAGTTAGATAGTTGGGGATCTCTCAACAGTCAGTAACCATGACCATGTCACCGGGGATCAAACCTGAAACCCTCAGTTTCACACAGGAAAGCTCAACATCTCGACCACTGAGACAGTATCCAGTAGTATCCATAACTACTTACAGTCAGTCTACAGCCCATACGAATATGGTTCACTGTATATCCTGAAAACGGGTGTAAAATTCTATTAATCCAGCTGAATAGAAAGCTAAATATAATGACAATTCATGACATTAATAGTAATACTTTACAATAGTATCTGAATAAATATTTGGTATAGTATATATACTGTAGAACGTATACCATGATATAATTCGGTTAAGCGAAGTAAATTTTTTTCTTTTCAAAGATGTCATTTACTGATAACTTGAAACTGTTATTTAACAACAGCTGCGTCACTATCAACCTATCAAGTAACTATAGTATCCAAATGAAGGTCCATAGTTCTTTAGAAAATGATGTAAAACAGTGAAATGAAAAGAGTATAAATACTTAGTACGAAAATTAATAACCCATTTGACCAATGAAAACGAACATACAAGTGATCATAACAGTTTATCAAGTTAGAACCATGCTGAAATCTAGTGATTGAGAACAGAGCCCATATTTGAGTTAACGAAATTATATAGCCTATTACCAGTACAAGCTATTGATCCATATTGGTGTTGAGGCGGTTCAATTAAGCTTGCAGATAAGTTTGAAGGGAAATACATGGTGCGAATGTGTGGTGTTTGAAGAATGAACTATTTATCGATTTACGTTCTTTTTTATAATTAAAGAGATTAATGCTTGAAAACGCATTTAGTAAGAATATCCTTTATGTGATCGATAGAAAATGTTTCCAAGGGCCAAGTAAACCTATAAAAATATATAGAGGTGATCAAAAACACAAGTTTATATATAAATTACTTTCATCTAATTATGTTTATAAGCAAAGATGGACGATAGCTAGCAGTGGAATCTATGACGCGCGTTCCATCCTATTTAGGACTCGTCAGCTGGATGTATCTGCATCCCAGAGTTGATGTTCCGAATATCCAGTCCATCGGCACTTGTTCTTCCTCCCAAATCTTTCTGGGTAGATTATGAAGCACGTTTGCAGTTACTTTTATGTCTGACTTTAGTGCTTCGGCTGGTATAGTGTCGGATCCTACTCTTGATTTGACTGATGGCAATCCTGATTTCTTCGGTCATTGTTGGAGTGACTTCTATAGGAAGGTCTGTGTGTGCTGTTACGATGTTCGTTGGATTCAGTGGGGCTGGCCTATTCAATACTTATTCAAAGTGCTCCACACACCTTTCCCACTGTTCTTGAATCTCAGAGATTGGCTTGTTTCTTGACTTGTCTCTTTGGTTTACAATATTTTATTATGCAGCCTAAAGAAATATAATTTTTTATCTTCAAATTCACTCATGAATGTATAGAAATTAGAAGAGTGAATTCTCCGGTTATACAAACCACAAATTCAAAAATCCACTCATTAATTAATATTGTTTTATTATGAAATTGCCAAAATAATAAATAAACAAGGGGTTATAATATTAAATGTACAGAAATGAAGATACGAAACGTAATAAAAATGTAACGAATGATATCAAGCAGTGAAAAATTTGGAATTTATAGCAAGTTCAGAAATTATAAGAAAACGTAGAATAAATGAAGCTGCATCATAGAAAAAGGATTTTAAGCTATTTTAATAAATGTATTAGTTAGTAATCATCAAGTTAGAATCATGAACGAATGTGTAACGGTATTGGCTGCCGAACAATCACATCAGCATAGCTGAACACAATCGAAAAGCTGAGAAATACAAGATGTAAAATAATATTGATAGAGGCAGAAGTAAAATGCATTTCAAAATGAAAAAAGTGAGATTGAACAATAGAAAGTTTGGATAGGGAATAGAACTTCGCCAATTCACCCAAAATAGCTGACAAGGTAACACAAGTATCCTGTATATCTCAATCAAGAAGTGTACAATTACCGACAATGGATAGTTCAAAAGATAAGGTATTCATGAATTAATATCATGACCTGCTATGGTCGTCCAATTGTTTTCTATCAATCTAAACCTACGCCAGTCAGTCATGATAGACGATAAATTCATTAGCTTAAATCTGTTAAATATGAATCTCGTGATTTATACATATGCATACAAATAAAGAGGATCAGCATATCATAACCAAAAATGTAATAACATACTTTATTAGATGAAAAATACAAGATTCAACTGTTACAAAAAAAAACAATGATTGTTACCTATTCAAGAAATTCTTATGCACCTGTGTGAATTAGAATACCGAAGTGTGGAAACAGCTCTGTTATGTATAAATATATGTAATTAGTAAGTGATAACAGATAACACAATTAGTCTGATTACGCATTTCTCGTACAACTGGATAGTATTAATTAACGTACTTTTTTAACTAGCTAATTTTAAAAGGTTTTTTATTAGTGATTTAACAAGATTAAGTCTGATAATACTTTTTTAAATATAAAATTAAAAATCTTTACCTTGTGAGAAAACAATTTGTGAACCGATTTGGAAAGATTTTTAACATAACTGTGGAAAATTATGATTTTATAACAAGTGCCCATATATATATATATATATATATATATATATATACCCCAATGGTTTACAGGATAAGAATTTGATCATGAGACTGAATACCCTAGATCTGATGATTTGAGATAGGGTTTTGGATGTATATGATTTAGGGATTTCATGTTAAAATTGAAGTTACTCAGTCCTTCCTGGTTTCCAATGAGATGGTTTAATTATGACCAGCATGTGATTTAAACTATGGAAATATAGCTTTCAACAAAAACAATGTTTCAATAGTTGAAATCATGAGTCAATTGAAGCTAGACCACCATGGAAAACCTGGAAGCACTGGACGGCCGTCTCGTCCTAGTATGGGACTCCTCAGCAGTGCGCAACCACGATCCCGCCCCCCTCGAGATTCGAACCCAGGACCTACCAGCCTCACGCCAGGCGCTTAACTAACTAGACCACTGAGCCGGCATCCAACGATGTTCATGTCTAACTTCAACCAATCCACGAAGTTGCGCCACCGTACACCATTGTCTCCAGTGAGCTGATATCTCACAACAGACCTGGTTGAACTCCACTGGTAACGGCTTCTCACTAGAACTTCAGGAGTATCTCTTGAAGTCAGTCACTAGTGAGCAGATGATTATTACCAGAAGGAGTTTTGTGGAGAATTGGTAATTTCAATAGTTGAAATCATGAATCAATTGAAGCTAGACCAACATGGAAAACCTAGTCTGTTGTGAGATATCAGCTCACTGAAAACAATGGTGTACGGTGGCGCAACTTCGTGGATTGGTTGAAGTTAGACATTAACACCGTTGGATGCCGGCTCAGTGGTCTAGTTAGTTAAGCGCCTGGCGCGAGACTGATAGGTCCTGGGTTCGAATCTCGAGGGGGGCGGGACCGTGGTTGCGCACTGCTGAGGAGTCCCATACTAGGACGAGACGGCCGTCCAGTGCTTCCAGGTTTTCCATGGTGGTCTAGCTTCAATTGATTCGTGATTTCAACTATTGCAATTACCAATTCTCCACAAAACCCCTTCTGGTAAAAATAATGTTGACTTCAATATAACACTTCTACCACTGACATGTAGAAAACACATTTACCGAGATAACATCATACATTAAATTTCGTCAACATCCTGTTTCTTGTCAATTTATGTGAATTTCTTTACGCTATTAATCATGGTATTATTTTTGTCCTATAAGCATTTCTTGACTGATGTTTTTCACCGATATACGAAACTTATTTTAATTATATGCAGGATATCCATACGCAGTTTTCGTTACGGATTTGTATCGACTAGGGTGTTAATAAAAATCGAAAATTGGACAGCTGTTTAGCCGTGGTAAGAAACCACTTAAGGATAAGGACCAATGACCATAGCACGAGGGTTGAAACCAGAACCTTAAGAATTCGTAATGAATCCATGGTCGTTTGGACTGTCATGCTGAAATTCAAAGGTTTAAATTTCTAACTTTAATCAATACATACGCTACATCCAAGTGATAATGACAAACATTTTACTAATTCTACATACATTTTATAATGTATTTATGTGCGGTTTATTAGCTTTAAAAAAAGATGAAATTATCCGATTGAAAGTGAAATTTCATTTTGTTCATTATATGTACAACTTATTATCATGTTCTTTGTATTATTATTAAGTAGCCATGTTGTTCTATCAGTACGGAGGTTCTTTCTTCTTTGGCGAAATTATTATTATGTAGATAGTTGGTTCAATTAATTCTCTTTTGTTGCTTGTAATTATATTAACCCTTCAAATGATTATACACATGTGTATACACCACAAATTTTGCAAAATGAATTTTTCACTTAATAAATGATAGTATTTTATTTGATATATGCTATACAAGATACTAACTTTTACGCTTTATACAACTATGAAAGAAATCTACCAGTTTAGGAAATATTCGAATAATGACCAAGTTAACAGAAAATTATTACGAATTATCTTGCTTCACTAACTATAGTGTCCAACAAGTACAGAACTAATACGTTGGAAACTTCTTGAAAATAAATTATGACACTAATATCAACTAGTTGTCCCATTAGATATGTTCCTAGAACGAAAAAACCTACCATTCATTTTCAGGTTCCTCAAAAATTAATGTCCATTCATAGTGTGGGCGCCTGAGAAATGTAAACTACCTGGACACTGCTACAAGCATACTAATTCAACTTAATTAGAATTAAAACCTTTTTCATTTTCCAGTATCTCCTCGATTCCTAATATCAACTACTATTTCTAGCTTCAACCTTTTATGTATGCATAATATGTTGACAGTTCATTGTCCCGACGACTTGAGCACTAAACTGATCGTTGAATCTTTCATGGTTTGAAGTACACATCATATTGAAAAGCAAGCTTCATCAGCTAGGATTTTTAGATTTCACATAATTATTGTGTGTTCAAAACCAATATACAAAAACCAACTGAACTCATTCATTTAACTTCACATGGCTAATAAATGCGATTCATCTTTAGCAAAACTAGAGACTCGTTCAGCATTAATCATAGTCTCGCAAATATACCCTGGATTTCTAAACTCGATTTTAATTCACATTCATTTATACACTGGCACGTTAATCAGTGTACAGTAAGAACTCAAATGGATAGAGATAGACAATTAATTTTATAACAGAAGAATAATAACATTAAATCATTTAAGCCATACAAATACTGCATAAACAAAGTTTTTCATACTAAAATGGAATGAGAATAAAGATCTGTTCGTAATACTAAAACATACAAAGAAAGCATACATGCACAGTCTTTTTCATTATATCATGCACTACACACGCACACAGAAAAATTTTTTCCAGGAAAAAAACAAACCGAAATTCATGAAAACAACACAAATACACTAAATTTCTTTGACAGTTTACGTAAGAACAAAACTGAGAAGAAAAGCGAAGAACACACTGTAGCTCAACAAAGAAATAAGTGGGAGAAAAAAAGAAGAGAGAAACTAGTAAATTATTTTCTATTTCTTCAATTTTCATTCTTTTAAAACACAACAACAAAAAAGATATCATTGACAAGTTATGATTGATGTCCCGACAAAACAATAACTCATAAAGAATTGTGCTGATTACATTTCACTTTAATTAAGCATGCATATGGTAAGAGTTCAGCTGACATAATCAGTATTTCATTCAGGTCTATTGTTTTTTTCTTTATAATAAATCTTGATAGACAGAGAGTAACAAAATTATGGTGTTTCAAAGATGAAATCCTCATAAAATGAAGAAAGAGAAATTGGTCGAAACAAAATAAAATATTTAAATATAGTTAATTGACAAAACATAATCAACAAAACCACAAACAATCTGAATAAAAAACAAATATGTTGATTACTTAATTCTATATACTTCATCTGTAGGGAGTGTCCAACAATCAACCGAAAAATCAGAATTTTCTGAATAGATGTTTCGTCCTAGTATTACTATGTATGAGGATTTGTGGAGATTGACGTATTTTCATGGTTGAATTCATGAATTGAGATAAACGAAACCCCCATCGAGAACCTAGAAGCGGTTGACAGATGTTTCATGGTCTCAGGGTTAAGGGTCACGTGCGAGACCGAGGGTCCTGAGTTCAATTCCCGCATGCGGGGCCGTGGATGCGCATCGCTGAGGAGCCCCATATTTGGACGAAACGGCAATCTAGTGCTTCCAAGATGTCAGTGAAGATAATTGGAACGAAGATATCAATATTAGCATAGATACCTAGAAAAACCAATCCCTTCACTCCATTCAACGCCTGACTACAAAACAGTCAGTGCCGGTCTTGTGTAATTAGTTTGATTTTAAAAATACACTACATACTTGCGAATACTGATCATTCATGATTAAGCGCGATGTTGACAGTTTGTAAATTCATATATACCCATATGCATATTAACCTAGTTCTCACTTGAGGATATCAATACTTATTGTACAATTCACATCTTTTTACACATCTTTTCTTCATCATACTATCAATTTACAAAATGCATTACCACTATTTATTAATTACACACAGTAGTAAATAAAATGATGACCAGTAAAATAAATAGTAGTCCATGTATATTGAACATGGAAATTTAGTCATGGTAACAATATAAAACAAGCAACTAGCTTTCAATACTATTCCAATTATTATCACTATCACTATTATTATTATCTTTATTATCACTATATTTATTATTATTATCATTGTGTTACTATGACTGACAAAAAATATCATGCGAGTAACAATTAAGGCTATTTTAGAGGATAATTAAGAAACATGCATTTTACATTGAAATATATTTTAGGTTGAAATGAAAACTGGAAATGATCGATTGCTTTCTGCTATTGTCTCCAACAGTTATTCGTTAAATGATAAATTTTTGTGTAAGAAGAATAGGAACAGGAATCAGTCAGTAGTCATCAACGCGGAATCTGATATACAGAGATGCAAGTTGCCAAATCATATCAGTATAATCAAAGGAAATTTAGAGGAACATGAATACAAAGAAACAGAAATAGTATCATTTTACTGATCGCAAACATGACTGAATACAGAGGATACGACTCGCAAAGAAAAGCTATGAAAAAACGAACTACGCAAAAAAAGATAATATTAAAACACAAAGAGGGGAAATGATTCTGAGCACGACAAAACGATTTCCAGGAAGTCTTCACTTCCCTATATTTTACTATTATTTGAGATCGTTGAATGGATAACAACCATAAGCTTTGGACATCACCTCCCTCCATTCACATGGAATCATGGCTTGCATCAACAGTCACTGACTTTGCGAACTAATGCTATCTCTTCGTTTGTTAGCTCTCAATTATTTTTGAATCTACTCGTAAATTAATCAGTACGACTGATTTCACTACCATTCCAACAGTCTAGACGATATTTCTGTGTTACATCAAAAAGAGAGACCCAGGTGTTTACATTTTGTCAAATTACTTTGAAGTAGCTCTTTCTGTAAATGACGAGACAGTTCGAATAATTGATAAAACTACAGAGAATTCCCAAAGAAGGTTGATTTCGGAGAAATTTTACGAGAAAAGAATACAACCCCAAATTTTATGTTAGAAAATATCTCACTTTCATCAATCTAAAAAAACTCCTCTTGGTCAATTCAAACTTTTAAGTGTTTGTTTGAAATTCAAAACAAGTCAATGAGCTTTTTATTATGGTAATGTGTCCAAATGTATGCATAAGTAAATATTTTACTCCAACAGACTTTCGACAGTTTATACAACATTATGAGTGAACTTACGTTGATAAATTGAAATTGAATGATATAAAAATTATTACAAGATACTTTCTTTTAACTTACCATCTAGCATTCTGATAATTTCTCATAAAATCTACGATAACGATCATCTACATTCTTCAAATAATATGAACCAGGAAACAGTCCTTCAGGTCGAAATGTTGGTTCAAATGGGGCTGAAATTAAGATCATATAGTCTAAACATTATCTATGTAAGATAAAAAGGATAGTGGCTAATAGTGGAATCCAGGACGCGCGTTTCATCCTATTTGGGACTCGTTAGCTGGATGTACATGCACCCTGGAGTTTATATTCACTCCAGGACTCGAACACAGTACCGTTCGTTTCAAACGCCATCGCGTTATTCACTTAGCTACTGAGTCCTGATAGCCACCTGCTTGTGTAATAAATAATAGGAATAAGTATCAATGAGAAGATACAAGTAAAACAACAAGTGAATTTTCTATGTAAGTTGGAAATTATTATTACGGTTATAAATTTATGTACCAGGTACAAATCCGTATATTTGAACATAATCTATACCCTATGTGTGAAAGTTAGTGATCCTACCATATGGTCAATCCAACTGATATAGATAGGGTGGGGTTCGAGCCTGTGACAGTGGCTCAAGCTCAAATGCACGAACTACCAAACCACTGAATCAAAAAAGACAATTTCAAAAGACATTTTTATGAAAATTTGGAAACGACACAGGAATTCCAAGTAGGTTGTAATTTTAAACAGTAAAATTTTTGACGCAACATACACAGAAATTTAACAACTAGGTTGGTTGACAATGTATTCCGTGCACTTATAACAGCTTTATTTTAGCGAGTTCAACTTTTCCCGCTTTTTAATATAAGTTATCTCCCATGAAATGGGAGATGGTATTAGCCATTATCCTATAGTCAACGAAATATTCATTTGGTAATGAACGCAGAACATTTTGAGAGATTTGTGTATCCTGCACATACCTACTTATGAGTAGTTAATTAATTTACCACAAAATTTCCATGTTCACTTTTTATAAAATATAAACTAGCTAGCTTATTACTGACATAATTATCATTCATTCAATCGTTCAACTTTTGTTGCTAATTGTTCCACCTTGAATACATGTTTATAACCAAAATCAATAGTTGTTGACCCATATAGTTAAACTGAAATAAAGTGACTGGCTGACATCATTCGATCTTGTCGAGTCAGTCATCAGGATGAATTTAATATACCGTACAAAACTAAATAAAGGAACATTGAAAGGACATATGACTCTGAATGATGAAAATATTAAAAAATTATCAGTAGAAAATTAGGTCTAGTTCATTTTCACATTGAAAAAATCATTAGTGTGACAGCTAATTTCAATTCATAATCTTTATAACTTCAGGCTGATGATTGACCAATCGTTTCGTATCCCTGTTTAAAACATGAATACCAATGTCACTTCACGATAAATTTCGAAAATTAAAATTAACTGTTGCTCAATAATCCTTTTAATTGAAAAAATTTGAGCCCCAATCTGAACATCAACACTGAAATGGATGTATATTCAGTTGGCACGTCCGAAAGAGAATGAGGTGTGTGTTTCAGATTCCACTACAAACCACTATTGATCTATTCTGTAAGATGTGTTCAATCTATGGATTTGTTTCGTTTTGGTAGTCGTGTGTCAGTTAACAATATTATTTTAACAATAACTCGACTTTCTTTTCAATACACATTAAGGGAAAATTCACAAATGAATGTAAATCTATGAAATTATAAAGGGTTGGAAATCTCAGTATTCACAAAAATAAGTTATAAAGAAACTGATAGATGTTAAAAGAATATTTTCAAAGATATTTGACGCGAATATAAAATATGAAGTTTTTAAAGTATTCATTCATAAACCGACCTGTTCTAGAACAGGTCACGTGATTTCAAAACAGGTAACGTCATCCAACTGGAGCCCTTTCAAGAAACATTTATTATTTAATATTCATATCAAGTTGAAACAAATTTCACAACTAACAATTCACTTACATTCATCGCTATATTTACTGGGCACTATATTAACAATAATTAATTAGTTAGATTTCTTTAGCGTCAAGGGTTTGTGAAGGCTGTTAAGTTTCGAAATTCACATCATCCAAATGATCATAGTTAGAAAATGATTAAAACCAAGAAGCACTGAACATCTGTTTCGTCTTAATATGCGATTTATCTACAGTGTGTATCCGAAAACCAATCGGGGGTTAAACTAAGGAGCTTTAGATTTTGCAGAGAGCTCTTAATCTTTAAACCAATGAGATTTAATTCATAGGTATACACTTTTAACATGAGTCAGTCTATGTTTTTAGTTGATACCGTGGGAGTGCACTACTGTGGAGTTCCATGCCAAAACGAAAGAGATGTGTCAGTGCTTCTTGGTTGTAATCGTCTTCTAACTATGATCAGTTGATGATGTGAAGGCATACACATATATGCATACACGAATAACAATCCAGGAAAACGAGAACATGTATTCATATTGTTAACTTAAACAATCGCACTAAGTCTTCACTACTAAGTCAAACTTTTTATTATTATTCGACAAATATTAATTATTACTTGGGTTAAAATAATAAATGTATTACATATGTACAAAAAGTACTTACCTGAATTATGTGAAAGTTGTCGTTCTTTAAGCATTAGTTCAAATTGCGAAACAGTCACTTGAGTTCGCTCATCAAATAGACGTTTATGAATATTAGACAAACCATTGGGCGACTCTAGTGAACAATTCAAAATTGTGGATAAATCACGATCTGGGTGGATAAGAATACTGTACATAGCTGATGCCATCCCAGAACCATAAGAATACATTAGTATACGACGTCCTAATAGTTCAGCTTTTGAAGTACTAAGAATAAGAGAGAAAAAAGTAGAACTGAGGACATTGAGTTAACAGTAATCCATTCACACGTGAATAAGTCCGGAGTGCCATTTGAGGTATGAGAGCTGTTGTTATCGCCCGGTTGTTTATATCATGGAAAGATATTTCTTCTTGAAGGACCTGGAAAGAAAACTGGGTTAGGGGTAATCTTGGTGACATGGAAGTGTAATAGCAACGCCCAAACGATAGTTGCTTTACAGAAGTCACACGTGGTTATTTGTGTGAATTTCGTAGGGTGTTAGCCCCTCACTTTTCAAGCCTTACCAATCCCAATGGAAGTACGTGGAATGAGATTTAGTACGCTAACTTCAAGACAGATATTTTTGAAAGCTTTCTTCTATTTTGAGAAGGCAAATGCTTGATGTCCGATGAAGGCGCCTATGGACAACAAATCCCAATGCAGTCATCAGTATAATTTTTTATTTTCTGCTTTTAGACTTCACTCTCCAACCGACCAGCCTGAGATAGTAGGTCATAACGGAGCAGTTACTTTACCTAATATGGTTATATTTAATCATTACAATATGTAAATGTGAGCCACAGTCGGGATATATAAATAAGAGATACACCAATCTGTATTAAACACGGAAAATTACGACTGGGAAACAATAGCCATCCAGGAAAACAAGTATATTGGACGGAGATTTCTTTGACAATAAAATAATTGATTCTTATTCTGTTGGCTAATTTGGGTATTCGTTAAAATTATTACCAATGAACCCATACAGATAACTATATTTCATATACATTTGATTAATTACACGAACTGTCAAATGTTAATGATCACTAGTTATCTATATACGGTCCTATAAATACTGCTGGTAAACCTTTTATACTGATGTTAAAATGTAATAGATAAATAGTATCAAGCAGTTGCAAACAGTATATTTCCAACAAATCACAGTTTAAAAGATTATGAACTAACTGAGAATAACACGTAAAAAATATCACAGTTCTTATTGCAACCTAAAATATATTTCAATGTAAAATACATGTTTCTAAATTATACTCTAAAATAGCTTCAATTGTTACTTGCATGAATGATCAGTATTCGCAAGTATGTAGTGTATTTTTAAAACCAAACTAATTACACAAGACCGGCACTGACTGTTTTGTAGTCAGGCGTTGAATGGAGTGAAGGGATTGGTTTTTCTAGGTATCTATGCTAATATTGATATCTTCGTTCCAATTATCTTCAATGAATCTGTGTTCGATCGTACTTATAAGTAGGAAGTGTACTATATGTTTATAGTTTGACGTGAACATCGACAATGGACAATGAAGTTAATGCTTATCATTCTTTGTATAGACAGTATTACAGTATTCTATCTTTTTAATATTATGTTGTTCACTGTTTGACTCACAAAGTATTAATTGCTAGTTTAACTTTTGTACTAATAAATATCTGTCTATATTTTGCTTCACTAAATTTTATTACTGAATATATAGCTAGTTTACATCATAATCCGGTGAGTTAATTACCATGAACATGTAAAATTGTGAGTGAATAATTTATATTTATAAGGTACGGTTTAAGATTTAAGATTAGGATTAACGACTGTGGTTAAGGTTTACGGTTGTTTATATGTACTTAAATCTGAATCCCGAACTATTCGTCTTAATGCTTATCCTAATTCAAACACTAAATCTTAAATCCAAACCTTAGCTTTAAGCTTTTACTGACGTTTTCGTCATTAACCGCTTACGTGTGATAGATAAAATTGTGTTCTGATATATATGCCGTGACTATGGAGCGATATGATCTTTCTTCATTGAAATGACCTTATAGTTCAGTTTCACCGTTTCATATAGTATTTCTTGATACAAACCAAGTCTGATCTTGTTATAACTGAACAAAATACTGGTGTTTGTCGATGAAAGATAGAAGGGAAGGACAACAGATGAAGATTTGTTATACACCATAATCTATATCTGAGTGCACTGATTTTAAAATATTTTATCAGCACTTATTAATAGTCTGATTCTAATAAATTCGACTAGATAACGCAAGACATTAATTATTCAGCACACTATTTACAATATCATAAGGTTCAGTCAGTCAGTCAGCTGCAACGTAGGACCAGGCACGTATATGCATCGGTCCAAGTTGCCATACCGCATTAGCACAACAAGATGAACACCGGATTCATAGAAGTAGTTAATTCAGTGGTGGTAATATATAGAAGAAAGATTGCATATAAGAACATAGTACAGGAAGAAAGAATTAGTTCCTAGAAAGAAAGATATGAAGCGATTTTAGTCTCTTAGTTTAAAGGAAGACAGAGAGTGTATACACCGACGCCATTGTGATCGATTCTGAGCCATGTCACCAAGAGTCACCAACCATTGGTTACGATAGTCACGCGAACCCCAACCAGTTAGTCTGCATCTACCAACATGGCTCAGACCAGAAGTTAGTGACTTCAAGCACTGATGCCACGTTTTGGTTTGGCCGCCCCTAACTTTCTTCCAATCATCCCTAACACCAGTTAGCATTGCGCAACGTGGTAATCGGTGTTCAGGCATACGCAACACGTGGCCCAACCATCTCAGTCTATGAAGATTCATAATCTCATCAACTGATTTACCGTTATTCCCTAATACCCTGCATCTAACCTCACTATTACTTACCCGGTGATCCCAGCAGATACCAGCAATATTTCTAAGGCATCTGTGGTCAAATACTAGTAACTTACGAATATCTTCTACTCTTAAAGGTCATGTTTCGCAGCCGTAAAGTAGAACAGAACGAACTGACGCGCAGTATACTCGTCCCTTAATTGATAGACGGATATCTCGCCTTCGCCATAGATGACGTAAGTTGGCAAAGGCCAAACGAGCTTTTCGAATCCGTGCTGAGATTTCGTCAGACACCAACCCATTAGGGCTGATCAGACTTCCAAGATAAGTGAAGTTGTCAACGCGTTCGACTACTTCACTCCCTATCCTTAGTTCAGGTGTTGACGCAGACCAGTCCTGAAGCAACAACTTGCATTTAGAGGGAGAGAAGCGCATCCCAAACATTCTGGCATTGTTGCTCAGTGCTACCAAAAGACTTGGCATTTCATCAGCGTCTTCACCAAACAGGACTATGTCATCTGCGTATTCTAAGTCGATAAATGGACCTCCTGGAAGAAATTCAGTGGATGAGAACGTTATTTCCATAAGTAGTTCTATGATGAAGTTAAACAAAAAAAGAGAAAATGGACAGCCTTGGCGGACACCACTTGAGGTTGTAAAAGCAGATGAAATTTCGCCATAAGCTCTGACTCGACTAGTAGAGTTCGAGTAAAGAGCATTCACAAGGTTTATGCACTTCTGAGGTACGCCTTTCAATGACAGACACTGCCACAGAGTTCATCGTTGGTTTGGTGCAGGGGGTCGCCATGTTAGACGATGTCTCTCCTTATGCTTAAAATTTGTGTTTGCTAAAAATAAACGATTGTCTGAGCAAAGTTGCAGCAGACGATCACCATTATCTGTTCTCTGTACCGGAATACTTAAATACCCACCTAAATGTCTTTCTGTTTCGTTTAAGCTACCTACCTGTGCATTAAAGTCACTATGTCTGAACGTTTAGCTTTCTGAAGAAGTACAGACAGTTTTCTGTAAAATTCATCGTTCACTTCATCCGAACTGCAGTCAGTGGTAGCGTAGGCAGAAACGACGAAAAGGCAACGACGTGTGTCCCTATCCTTCCGAGTTCTTACGGAGCCGTTTAGCCGAACAGCGCATAGACGACTGTTAACGGGGATCCACTCTAATAGCGCTTGTTCCGACCTCATGCTTAGTGCTATACCTACACCTGCCAGTCCACGAGAACTAGCCATCGGGTCGCCAGATACACGGAGGGTGTATCTCGTCGGCATTCCGTTTTGCCGAGGTGAGGTCAAGTGAATGACTACACTAGGATTCTGTATGCGTGTTTCGGACACAGAATACATCAATCGTACGAGATTCTAAGGTTTTATCCAAGGAAGCCTGCTGACCGATTTGGCATAGTGTGTGTACGTTGAAGGCTCCAATGTGTAGTTTGGAGCGAGGTTTCAGTAGACCTGGGACAATGTTTTACGCACTAGAATCGTTGGCTATGGTGACACTTGAGGAGGAAGCCGAAAGAGGGGGTTTAGATTTGAAAGTCGATGTAAGAGGAATAATAGGAATTGAAGTGGTAGGTTGATTATGAATACAGTGGTCTTGAGTGCTGTTAGAGGTATGAGGGCGGTTATCACTTCCCGGTTGCCCACACCGTGGAAGGGTTCTTCTGGAGGTGCCTGAAAAAGAAAATTGGATTAGAGGTGGTCTTAGTGACCTGAGAGCGTGACCACAGTGCCCAAGGGACAGCTGCTTGAGGTCGGTCACACACGACCTTTTTATGAGTAATTTTTGTGTTAGCTCCGTATTGTTGAGACCTTACCCCCGGAGACGGATATCCGTGGGATAAGGCGAGGTGTGCATTTTCAGGGTCGACCATTTCTAACCCCACCCCTCCTTTTGGGAAGGCGGCATCACTGTTATGCTGGTTGTCTGAAGGAAACACCTTACTGCTGTCACACCTCTGTACAGTCAGCAGTACGACTTCGCCAAATCAACTAACAACACTATAGAAGCAAGAATGTGAAAATCGAGAAAATATGCGAATATAGGGCGTTGTGGAGATTAATGATTTTGATGTTACACATCACGGACTGAATTTAGTTAAACAAGTGAAAGCCAGGAAGCAGTAGACAATTATTTCGTACTATTATGAAACTCCACAGTAAAGTATATCAATGACCACACTGAGGACCTTTAGACCTAGCGGTGAACATTTAAACTAATAAATCTTCTTAACAATTATTTTTTTAAACAGTTTGCATTGGTATATATATATGAAAACTAAATTTGCTGAAGTTAGAAATACGGACTATTGTATACCGACCCAGTAGTCAAAAGGTAAAACTTTAAGAGTCCAGGTTCTAATATAATTTAACTGGTGATATTTTACGACCATCATTCAGTGTACACTAATTCAAGCTTTTAATGGTTGTTTAATCAAAGTAAATCAATCCAGTGATTGATCAAACATAGCATTGCAACTCCAATTTTTATAAGCTAAATCCTGCCAATACGTACGAACTATGATTTATGTTTTACAAACTCACCTGAATTAGACAATGTTGGAATATTCAGAAAATACCCCAGAAATTATCTAATGCCATTTCTGAGTGAGAAATTGTGTCATTTCCCCCAAAAACTCATAGTTTGTAATTTTATCTTGTGGAGATTGTATGCAGATGTATACGTGGGCATTTCTTACCACCCACGCACATAGTCAATTGATGAACTATCGGTTAGATGTTTAAAAGCTCCATGGCAATATCGATGTATATACATTTGTATATATACGTTTTAAATTGTCTTTGTAAGAATCGCTGGTTTTCTGGTTGTTGCAGAATATACTTCCATTCTAAGCTTGGTCTTCTTTCTCTAGATAGTGGGGCTGGGACGCGTCAATAGTTAGCTAACTGGTCTTGTACATCGGATCTCGTTCTCGTTCGCAGAATAAGTGAACTAGTGATGGCTTCAACCCTAACAAATTTGGCGACGGCGGTTTTTCAATTATGGACCCTTCCAAACTTGAACTGTTACTTGATGCAAATGTTGACCGAGACCAGGGTTACGTCTCCCTTGCAGCCAAGCACGTCTAATTTAACCACGGCACCATCGGTAGATGGCATCGCAAACATTATAGCTGAATTCCATTACAATCATGATGCTAATGTTACTTTTGAGATGTCGTTCATGCGTTACGAAGATCTATTTAAATTTGATTTCGCCAATTAAGATGATGCTTGGAAAGTGCGGCTGCTACTTCGTAAATTGGGTGCAACGGAGCTGGATAAGTAATGCAATCTGATCCTGCCTTTGAACCCACGTGACTGATCTTTTGCAGACCCAGTTCAAACATTAAGCCAACATTTTGGCGATAACTCGTCACTGTTTAATACTCGTTATCGATGCTTGAAGCTAATTATGAACGAAGATGATGATTTCCTTACGCATGTGGGCGTCGTCAACCTTGAATGCGAATGCTTCCGGTTAAAGTCTTTGACTGAAGATCAGTTTAAAGCCCTGATCCTCATTTGCAGCCTACAGCACCAAAAGTTCAGTGACTTACGAACAAGGCTACTAAGTCGATTGGACCAAGACCCAAAACTAACCCTTAATGATAGTGCAAACGAATATCAACGCCTAATCAACTTGCAGCGTGACACCACTTTGGTTCAATCTGGGGGCCAGAGTAGTTCCGAAGTTCATGCTGTTCAGCACCATAAAAAGTCTTCGAGATCGAAAACCTCGAGTCCTTCAAACGCTGTTTCCGTCCCCAACCACTCCAAACCAGCTCAGAAGAAGCCCTCCTGGTGTCGCTACATACCTTGACGATGTCCTCATTGTCGGCTCAACTGCTGATGAATTGCATACCAGAACACACTTAGTTCTACAACGCCTCCAAGATAATGGTTTTCGCCTTCGTCCAGAGAAATGCCAATTCTTCTTACGTTTCGTTAGATACCTCCGGACGACACCCTGATCCTCAAAATACTCACGCAATCCAACAAATGCCTGCTCCCACTGATGTCTCCTCACTGCAATCATTTTTGGGAATGATTAGCTACCATTCAGCATTTCTTCCATCACTGTATGACGTAAGATATCCATTGAATCGTCTGCTAGAAAAGAACGCTACTTGGAAGTGGTCCACGCAATGTGAGTTAACCTTTTCGAAACTTAAATCCATGCTAAGTTCCAAACTACTGCTAACGCACTACAATCCGAAACTACCCATTGTGGTTGCTGCTGACGCTTCAACACATGGACTGGGTGCCGTACTCTCGTATGTCTTTGCAGATGGTTCAGAGAAAGCGGTGATGAACGCTGAGAAACGCTACGGCCAGATCGAGAAGGAAGCGTTAGCCCGAATATTTGCTGTCCGTCGATTCCACAAATTCATTTACGGACACCGTTTCACTTTGCTCACAGACTATAAGCCGTTGTTATCAATCTTTGGATCAAAGAAAGGCATTCCTGTCCATTCTGCTAGTCATCTTCAACGTTGGACGTTGGTGTTATTGGGGTACGACTTCGACATCCAGTATCGACGTTCCGAAGATTTCGGCCAAGCAGATGCACTGTCCAGACTTATCAGTAACCATTCAACCACTGATGAGGACACACTCATAGTCACAATATCAACGGAAGAGGATTCCGGTGCTACACTATTAGCGAATGCCGTTCGAGCAATGCCTGTTACCACTGAAGCTGTTCCGGAAGCTACCACAGAAGACCCGATTATTCAAGAAGCTTTTTATTTTATTTATTTATTTTAACACATAGATATTGGTACAAGGAGGCACCAAATACATGTGCGCCACACGAATCTCAATTGATTTGTGTGAGGGCTGTGATACTGCCCGGGTGCCCAAACCGAAGCAGGTGGTTTTCTTAGGGGGCCACACCCCGAGCCTTCGACCTGAACGTCTGATCCACAAGGCAGTGGAGCATCGTAAGGAGATGCAGTCCCATGGTAGCCGGTGACCAACGATTGGTTCATACGCCATTTGTTCCTTCAGGATACTAGAGCCCATGTGCACCATTGGTTTGGGATCCGGTTGAAGCGCCTGATATTCGCTTTTCGTACTCTCATTTTCGTAAACAACACCCCTACCACAAGAAGGCAGTGAGTAGGACTTCCCTGGCAGAGGCTATATACGCGTGGCCATGTGAGAGTATTTCGAGAGGGAGAGCAGACTCTCCCCACTCTCGACCGTACCAGGGCATTTGGGGGCTATTCAAGAAGCGATCACCTATGTTCAGAGCGGATGGCCAGTTAAGCAGCTGAATGGTGATATGCAACAACTAGCGAATCGCCGCAGTGCCCTCTGTGTTGTTAACGATTGTCTGATGTTCGGTGATCGCGTAGAAATTCCAACAACCCTACGTTTCAAGGTCCTACGTCAATTTAACTCTGGACACCCAGGGATAAACCGTATGAAATCCATCGCTCGCAGCTATGCATATTGGCCGAACATGGACAAGCAGATTGTCGACTTTGTCAAAAGATGTTCACATTGTCAAACAGCTGAGAAAAATCCCCCTAAGTTGCCTCCAGTACCCTGGCCCAAGTCAGAAAAACCCTGGTCTCGAGTACATATTTACTTCATCGGACTTCTAGATGGTGTCACATATCTGATACTAGTTGATTCTTTCTCCAAATGGCCGGAGATATTGCCGATTGCGCCACCCTCTACAACTCGAACCATCGAACTCCTTAATCAGATCTTCGCTCAGCATGGTCTTCTAGAAACGATAGTAACAGACAACGGCTCACAGTTCACATCCAGTCAATTCCAAGAATTTCGCCTGCAAAACTCAATCAACCATGTCCGCTCTCCGCCATATCACCCGCAATCTAATGGACAAGCTGAAAGGTTCGTTGATGCATTTAAACGAGCCATGCTTAAAGCACGAGGGGAGGGGACCACAGAAGATATCATACAACGATTTCTAATGGGGTATCGGACGACCCCACATAACTTATTGCCAAACTTCAAATCCCCCGCTGAGATGCTTATGGGGCGGAAGCTACGGACAGTTTATGGTGCGATGACACCCAAGCAAGTGGCTCAGCAAAGCCCCCAGATGAAGAATACTAGAATTCCCTACAAAGTCGGTACAAAAGTGTATGCGCGGAATTATAGACACGGGTGCGATAGATGGGTAGGGGGTGAGATCACAGAGAAACATGGGGACGTCATGTATGATGTCAAAGTGAACCAAGAAATCTGGACCAGACACCACAATCAGCTAAGGCTAAGAGAAGCTAAGGAGAAAGAAGCAATTACGAAACGCATCCCACTCAACTTGTTGTTGGATACTTTTCAAATTCCGCCAATACCTCCAACAGAGACAACTAGGTCATCAACTCAAGTAGAACATCCTTCTGGCTCTGGGTGGTTACTTCGAAGGTCGGGTCGCAAACGAAGACACCCAAAGAAATTTCAATTAAACCCTGGGTTACGTCGCTATTAACTCTTCCAAAGGGAGGTGTTGGGGTATTCAGAAAATACCCCAGAAATTATCTAATGCCATTTCTGAGTGAGAAATTGTGTCATTTCCCCCAAAAACTCATAGTTTGTAATTTTATCTTGTGGAGATTGTATGCAGATGTATACGTGGGCATTTCTTACCACCCACGCACATAGTCAATTGATGAACTATCGGTTAGATGTTTAAAAGCTCCATGGCAATATCGATGTATATACATTTGTATATATACGTTTTAAATTGTCTTTGTAAGAATCGCTGGTTTTCTGGTTGTTGCAGAATATACTTCCATTCTAAGCTTGGTCTTCTTTCTCTAGATAGTGGGGCTGGGACGCGTCAATAGTTAGCTTACTGGTCTTGGACATCGGATCTCGTTCTCGTTCGCAGAATAAGTGAACTAGTGATAGCTTCAACCCTAACAGACAATGAGAGTTATAATCAATGAGAACATACATAACCAGTATGCACAATTAAGTAACATTCTTTATGCAAAATTTCAGGAAATTCGATCAAAATCTGTCGAATATAGATTTTTCGAAAAGCCATTTCAAATTTTTTTTATCCATGAGTATTGATGTTGGACCTGGACCCCTCATGGAGAACTTACCTTTAGTTGGTGATTATCAACTAAGCATCAAAATTTTATTGAGGTACCCAAAGATTCCGTAATATATCAGTATCAATCTTAGCTATAATAAAACTTTTGTCCTTTCCTTTATTCTGTTATTGGAAAATGGGTTCTAGGTTGATTGAAGGAATGTTATTACGTATACATGTTATGAATGGTTTGTGTTACTGATAATATTAAGGATGCTAATACTTCCGGAAAGCTCATTTTCTCGCTTGACTTTGGTTCTCTGTGCACCAGAGTACCTATAACTGAAACTACGTTACATATGTGATTATATTGATTCCATTATCATAGATATAAACCTATCGATTGGCCATTTCAAACTCTTGTTAGGTCGTACCTTTAATGTCCAGTTCAGTTTCAGCAATAAAATATATAGACAAAGAGATGGGATTGCAACGGAGTCTCTTTTGGGCCTAATCTTAACTAGTAGGAACTTTTCTGTATCCGCAAAGGATAAGCTTCCTCATCTGTTTACCTCTATATGCATATACCAGATCGCCTGATCTTGCGAAGCAAGGTACATAGGCCCCCGCCAGTGCTTGCTTTCAAATCGGATACGAGAACATTTACCAGTGTGGTTCTACAAGGGTGAGAGGAAAGCAGTTATATGTTTCATTCCTGAAAATTTAATCGACTCTAATCACTCCACTAATCCACAGGTTGATTTTAAGGTTGTTTAAACAATTCGATAAAACCTAGCACAATTTTTTTGTACCCAACTCCATAAAACAGCAGCTCTTGCTCTATGAGTTGAAGGCAGAACTGTGTATACAAGAGAAGTACGTCTTATCATTATCGTGTTTATTTCTTGTTCATATGTACTCACGGAAGTAATACTTTAACAAAATTCTCATATAAGTACGATTGTACAGCTCGTTAATAAATTCATTGAAAAAAGATCCCTTCGCTGAACTTCGTGTTTTTAATGTTGTATTGTATTCAATTTCTCAATGAAATAATCGATTTCATGCACAACCAAAAGATTCAGTGAGAAAAACTTTCAAGAACAACACAGTATAATAAACAACTCACTTAAGAAGAAGACTAACAAGACATGCATATAGCGAAGCAGTATACATGTTTCCAATATTTTTAGCGAACATTAGTCCAGGATCTACTTTACGCCTGTACAACGATTCAGTAGCTTTCAAACAAATTGTATCCAACTGGCGATCAGGAATACTAAAGTAAGTAACAAAAATGTTAGTCAGTAAGCAATATACAGGAATCATAATCGCTGAATAAAAGTGAAATCAACATTCGAAAATCAGGAGCACTAATTTACCAGGTGATATAGATTAGTTTACTTGGCTACGAGTCACACTCTAAATGTGGAAGATACTGATGCTAACCCAACCCGTTTCCCAAAATGAAGTAGATGGTGCGGAGTTCGAACCTATAACCTAGAGTGTGAGAGTTAAATTTAGAAACTAGAAAGTATCCAACAACTGTTCTACTCCATTCTACGCCAGAACGTGTCAGAAGTTAAGACTGATAACACCTCTCAATAATCGACACTCAAAATATTAAATTTTGAAAGCTAAAATGTCAGTCCTAACTAGACGACTGAGTCCCACTTCCTGATATTTGTATTCGTGATAAATCTTATTCATACAGGATTTTTTTCATTCATAAAGGTTCTGGTCATTCAGTTCCAAACATATGATTAAAGCGAATTTGAAGTCACTGTTTAACTAGTGACTGACTACATTATTATGAGATAAACTGTTTTAAAACTAATTAGAAATAGTAAAGCGATAGAAAACGTTACTACTGTTACTAGTAATACAACTGCCAATATCACCATAAAATAATAAACTTACTGTTTATCATCAGGTAAACGGTAATCTTTCAAAGCATTAAAAATATATGGGTCTATCTGATCAAAATACTCTGATTTCGATGTTATTTGATGATTATTATGACATAATGGACCAGCTTTTGAAGATGATAAGAATACCTCAGAATTGTTTGATGTATCTGCAATAATGCCTTCTGTACGCATATCAATCAGTGCTAACCAACCGATTGCTTTTTGTACAAGACGAGTAAATGGTGCATGCAAACACATGTAGTCTACTTCATTGTTCACCTTCGGTAAAGTATCTCGCCAAGGTGTTGTTATTATACTATTGAGACCTGAAATGTAAATCATAAACAGTTTATTTTATAAAATCTAAAAATGATATTGTCAAAATAGTAGTGTAAATACAAATAAAGAATAATTGACTTTACAAAGAACACAGAAAAGTTTATATTCACATACATGAAAATCATTCATACAATGAATATCATGAATTGAAGAATGGCTCGCTGAAAGGTTTTTGATGAAACGATTTAAAAAGTCATAATATTGTTTTCAATTATAGTCTCGTCTTCATATAAATACAGCTTGTTTATACTTACACTTCATACTTTCGAAACCGACCAATAAGCCTTGTATTCTCTAACTGATAGTAAGGAGTAAAATATAAGTAAAATAATCACAATGTGAATGAGTCCAACTAGTCCTAGCAGAGAATCAGAGAAGCCTTCGGAAATGAGTTCACTGCATTGAGTATGAGAGACAGTACTGGAATTTGCCAATGAACAGTAATTATATCTAAAAATCGCCAAGAAATCGGTAAGTAAACTCTTTACAGCTTCAGGAAGCGTCCCGTTTATAACTTCTTAACGCCCCTTATTCTATTCCAGCACACTGAGAGTAAAATAATACATGTATTAATCTCATTAGTGACATTTCTGAAAAAGCTTGCATACTGATTGATAAGTCTAGCGGTTAAAGCGTACTATCAAGTTGAGAGCGGCAGCTGTATATGGAGTACACTGGAAATTGTTCAAACTCGTACAAGCCACTAATAGCAAGGAGTATGGTTTCAGTCAAACAATCCATGAAACAACACACAAATTGGTACTCTTAAGAGTCACTTTAGAAACCCTGGATAAATCAATGTCGAGTACAGTCTAATGAACACTATTGAAGTCAACTGTTACTAACTAATTATCCAATGTTCAATAAACGTTTGATTGAATAATACTGTTTATCGACGATTGATAGATAAAGTCATAAAGATATTAATTAATAAGTAACATTAAAAGGTTCTGAATGGTGGTCTAACATTGATCGGTTTATGACCTCAATGAAACTCAATAATCTTCACACAGAATATAGAGATGAATGTGAAGTAGTTATTTAATAAGATAATTTCTGAATAGTAAATAGTAATTGTACCAATAATAATAATAATAATAATAATAATAATAATAATAATAATAATAACAGCATACCTAGAATAAACTAAAATACGTTTACCTTTAGATGCTGATTTGTGTCGATATAATTTATAACACATTTCTAATGCCTCTCTATAACACTGCATACTAAAGTGACCATCAACGATAGGATATTCAGAGCTTAAATTTGGCTTGTAAAAATCATAACAATGTTTCATGTAAACAGCTCGTAGACCTTGATAGAATAAATGAAGAAAGTAATGAAAGTCCTATTATACGCTAAAAATATTACTGTTATATAACAAACTGATTCATTTACAAAGATCTACATTGATCTGTAATTTAAGTTAGATATATATTTATTTGTTTAGATTGACTGCATAGAGTGATTAATCCGGAGCGGTAGTTCAGCAGTTGAGACATATGACTAAGTCGTAGGCCCGAATCCAACTACACCTAGTTCTGTTCAGGCATCCAGGTAGTATCATTAGCTGTCAGAGCTTACAGTGTGATTCGAAGCCAAGTACATTAATTTGAACCTAGTAAACCAGTTTAACAATATGATAGACATAAAAAGACGACTTGGCAGTGATTTTTTAGTATTCTATAGTGTTTTTCCAATATTATTCTGTTATAGTATTGAAAAAAACAGGAGTGTCACGTACATGCACATACATGGACAATACGATTTGATACACTAAATAATAGAGTAGACACACTGGACCATGATGCTAGGTACTTGGACCACAAAACTAGAGATCACATGATATACACTTCTGAAAAACGACTAAGAAATGGATTATGAGCAGGAATAACCGTTTATTGATATGAATTATAAGCAGTCAAACAACGTGAACTCCAGAGTAAATACAATGAAATCCGAGTCATATATAAAATATTCACTTATATTCCTATAACTGAATATGCCTATTTTTGCTCAAAAATCGATTATCTCTTCCAACACAATCGGTCCTAACTTGTCCTTAACAGTTAATGAAGACTTTCAGGATTTATCTTATTGTGTTAATCTTCGAATTAATACTTTATAAATAACCACGTCATTTATTTTTGCACAAGAAACCCATTCTTCTGGTTAGTGATCTGGCCGTTTTTCAAATCATTCAGTGACTTAATAATTTGGCCTTATGAGCAGCTATCAATTGGCTACATCATAAAAATTATAAAATCGATAAAACAATAGAGCGAAATGCCCAACACAAATTGGCGATCAGAACAGGAGAGCATAATTCAGCCTGTTACGAACTCAACTCATCAAACAAAATTCGATAACGTATTGATACAAACTGGTGAGCCAACATACCCATTCTCCCAAAATCACTGCAGCTGATACAGATAACAAATTAAAGGTAATCTCCAGTATAAACACGATAACACTACTTCTAGCATTTCAACTATGCATCAACTATTTTCATCCACTGTTCATCTTTCGATTTTGAATTGCACTATTCCTTAATATCATATATACCTATCTAATCTGTTTTTTTCAAATCATATTCCAAAGGCTTAGTCTTTCAATTTATCATTGCTACTATTCCATTTCTGCTATATCCGAACGAAGAATAAATGGATGATAAGTGATAGGAATTATTTATGAACTATTATTACATATATTCCTATTGGATAACTATTAGGTAACTAGATTATACATGTATATTCGTATTACATTCATCATAAGCTTCCATTTGACCAATTGACTACCGTTATACGATTTGCTATCCTTAAGTTAGCCCTAATCTATTAGTTAAAGTCTCTCACAATCAGTCACTTTTGGCTTGATCTCATATAAATGTTATTTTTTAATTTATAAAGTGATGCGGTCTGGTTCGCTAGGTATGTCCGAAATGTATTAATCATACAGTGGCTGGGATTGTGTTCTGGACTAAACAAGCAGGGCTAGGTGAGAAGGACCAATAAGGACTGAAGGCTTCCTACACCGGTCAACATGTTATTGGTTTGGCACAGTGTTAAGATTGTATAAGTCGTGTTCTGATTGGCGATCTTATCACGTCATAATAAACAGGCCAAAAGACATAACAATTGGCGACAGGGATTTTGCGAAAAAAAAAGTAAGGCATAACAAATATAATAATAATATTTCTTTTTGAAGAAAACGAATTCTGTTTGTATACGAAATAAACTGATATAAGAAGTAAAATTTGGAGTAGAACATCAAAACGCAGAATACTTCAAATATCTAAACTCTAAAGATTATTATACGAGAAACGCCAACATGCTGAAGGAGAAAACTTTTTAGAATAATATTGATGTAAAATCTACAAACCAAAAGCTAACACAATCTATGCAATAACGAACAAAAAACATCCTAGTGCTATCTCGTAAAAGCTACGTGATAAACATATCCATCATGTGAAATTTGTAACGCTATAGTAGTTAAGGTATTTCAATTGCAGAATTAGGGATTCCATAATAAATGATAACCAGTGCTTTTTTATTATACTGATACATACTACTAGCAAGTAACAAATATGTTAACATTGAAAACCTGAAGTTCGTGATGCAGTGCTATTTTAGTTATTAAACTCGTTGATCGGTAAAAAGTTCGTCACAAACTAAATGTTCCAAATGTGATTTTTTCGTAGAAATGATGAAAAATCTCAGTCAGAATCTTGAATGTAGTTCAAATGTGATTATATTAACAACATAACTAATGGACGCTTACAATCAGGAAACCTAAATTTTGAGTGATATCATACAACATTCTCTCTACGAAAAACAACTGAGCATATAAATCTTCATGAGACAGCTAGAAAACAATAGTATCTAATGAACAAATCTTTAAAAATTAGGACCTTACCAAAGTCAATCACCAAAGGAGCATTTGGTCCGAGTAAAATTGCTACAGCCCCTGCACCACCGGTAGAACGAGCTGATTTATCCCCATAAACTGCTATATCAGCTGCAACAACCAATGCCATACGGCCTTCATATGGAAAAAAATGCAAAGAGGTCAGAAACACAGTAACACTGCAATCAGACGAAATGCAAAATTAAAAACAGACTGACTGATTTTACATACGCTGTTTTATAAATTGATTTGAGATTTTAATTTAATGCTTTCTTCCGCAAACACCCCTAAAACCCTAATGTATTTGGGATTTCACAAAGGTTTTTAGGCAGTAGTTATATCCTTCACATTCTTATAATGTACATGACTAACAAATCATTAGGCTTATCAAGTACAACACATACATTATCGATTTGCCGAGACTAAATTAAGTAGTAACACAAATCAAGGACTGCATTCGGGTTAACAGATCAAATTTCGAGCCATACTTATGGTGTAAGACCTAAGGAAGCTTAATACTTGGAAAAAAAAATAGATATAGAAAGATAGTGAAACGTAAGACCTGGGATTAAAATGGTAAAAACATTTAAGCAATGTTAATTTGGTTTTAGAGTAAGATAGTGGCTATCATGAAAGTGCATAAAGTTTATTCAGCTTACCATTGCAGTAACTAGATTCAAGCCAGTTAAGCGCGCCGAACAAAGCAGATGTGCCACCAAAACACGCGTTTTTTGTATCCGTTCCTTCAACGTCAAAATTACCAGCTGTTTCGAATAGCTGCATTAGTACGGTTTTCGTAGACTTTGATTTATCTATAATCGTTTCTGTTCCAACCTATAAATTAAACACAAAAGCTTTTATTGCCTAAAGTTATACGGATATAAGAAAGTACTCATTTCTGTAAGCGATTTGACTGTTATAATTTAACTATGATTAGTTACTAATCCTAGTAAAACCGAAATCAATAAAAATGTAAACAAACGTAACCCACGAATCGATTGCTTAACACAGGTAGTATGTTTAGATGGCGGTTAGAGGTAGTCGACAGGAAACCCTGGACCTGGGTTTCGTGCTACTTGGCACTCGTCAGCAAGGTGTACCTGTAATCTTTGGGGGAACTGGTGCTCCCTAGCGGATTTGACCCCGTGTCACACCAGCTTCACAGTCAGAGACATTACCACTGAGCTATCCGGGCCGCGACCGACCTCCTGTAGGACTGACATGTAGTCACAATTGATTGATCACTGGGTGACCAAAGTCATGCGTGTCTAGTCCTCATTATTAGTGCAGATCGAATGCTATCGATCATCACCTAGACTGGTGGCCACATTGCAACATGATCGATAGCATTCGATCTGCACTAATAATAAGGACTAGACACGCATGACATTGATCACCCAGTGATCAATCAATTGTGATTACAAGTAGTATGTCCATAAAATGACATTTTTTTGCACATGGTAGTATTATGATGCGATAAATATAACGGAAAGAATAGATACAACTAAAACGTATTGGTAAGAAATATGTATAATCTTTCGAAAGGTCACTTTTAAGAGGCGAATGTTTATATTGAAAGCGACTATTGGTGAATTTAAACCACAGTGTCAGGGCGTTATGTCATTTGCTCTGACTCAAAATTACTGTCTAGAAGCGAAAATTCTGACAATTTAATCGAAATATGGACACTGTAAACCGTCCACATTTAATTTATTTTCTTAACTAATGCGAATACACTTTCAAATACCAAACTAAGGTTACTCTAGCTTCAATAACAGCCTCATAGAAATTTTTCCATATAGTAGTGAAATAACATTAATACAAACAACAGAGGATTTAAGTATTTCAAAGAACAGCAAATTACTTACCTCGAGAAAACCAATTGTTTTCAGGTCAAGATTTATACGCCTCATAAGGTTGCTCACAACAGTTAGACACATTGAATTTATATCTTCCTGTATTGAACAAAATCCAAGAGATGTTTGTCCTAATCCTTGAGTATACTTTCCCACACATTCGTCCGCTATTTCGAGATCATGTTGAGAGACATAAAATTTTGGAAAATAGATCTCCAAAGCAATAATACCAAAATCTGAATTACTCATGGCTAGATATTTTCGACCAACACAACTACAAAAAGATATTGCAAATATTTTTTTTAGAAAATTAGTTCCATGTAACAGGCTGGCTGACAAACACTACTACTAAACATTATGTACAAAGAATCAGAATTTCCAAGAACAGTGCAAAGTTTTCCTTATTGTTTCTGATGAAAAAAAACTGAGACTCATGAAATGACAGAACTTCTTTTATATTTCACGACTACTCTGAATATGTAAACACCATAAGCACATAAGTTTATCACACGACTTAATAACGGAGTACATGTTCATCTTATAAGGTCTCGAACTGTGCTTGTGTGAGGGCCAGATACATGACCCAGATCCCACTTTACCTATTTGAGACAAATAGTAGTAGAACTGGACAGCATAATGAGAATGCGTCACACAAATAAAGAATTAATATTAGGACGAAACAAACGAGAGAAGGGGAATACGATGAACAAAACGTAAATTTAAAAACAAGTAAATTAAAATAGTACAATATATTGGATATACGTCAGTAAACCAAGAGAACGTTTTTAGGTTATGCAGCTACATTTCGCTTTTATAGAGAATGTAGACGAAAACAACACCAGAATTGGCGGTGATTCCTGGTCCGGGCCATATCTAGTAGTTCCGGCATTCAGATTACAGAAAGTTAGCGATTTCCCTTCGAGTAAAAAGATTAGAAACATTTTTCATCAGTTAGCTCTTGATCACGACCTTACAATGATGTGGGTCCTATAATGGGATATAAAACAAGCACCAATTAGAGGTGAAAAAACTATCTATGAACTTTGAGTTATCTACAAAACTATGAAATGACGAAATAAATCCCGAAATCTGAAGATATTTATTATTAAATAGGTGAGTGCTTAACAACTCAGTCAGTCAGCTACAACGTACGACCAGGTACATATATGCATCGGTACAAGTTGCCATACCTCATTAGCACAACAACGTGAACACCAAAGTCATAGAAGTAATTACTTCAATGGTAGTAATGTATAAAAGAAAGATTGTGTATAAGGATATAATACAGGAAAAAAGAATTACTTCGTAGAAAAAGGGTACAAAGTAATTTTAATCTCACATTTTAAAGGGAAGACAAAGAGTATATACACTTACGCCATTGTGATCGGTTCTGAACCATTGCGCGTCGTGGTAATCGGTGTCCAGGCATATGTAACACGTGGTCCAACTATCTCAGTCTATAAAGATTCACAACCTCATCAACTGATTTACCATCATTCCCTAATACCCTACATATAACCTCAATATTACTTACCCGGTGAACCCAGAAGATGCTGACAATATTTCTAAGACATCTGTGATCAAATACTAGTAACTTACGAGTATCTTCTACTCTTGATGGCCACACTTCGCAGCCGTAAAGTAGAACAGAACGAACTGCCACACAGTATACTCGTCCCTTAATTGATAGACGGATATCTCGCCTTCGCCATAGGTGACGTAAGTTGGCAAAAGCCAAATGAGCTTCACGAATCCACGCAGAGATTTCGTCAGACACAAACTCATTAGGGCTGATCAGACTTCCAAGATAAGTGAAGATATCGACGCGTTCGACTACTTTACTACTGATCCTTAGTTCAGGTGTTGTTTTATTTATTTTAACACATAGGTATAGGTACAAGGAGGCACCAAGTACATATGCGCCACACGAATCTCAATTGATTTGTGTGAGGGCTGTGATACTGTCCGGGTGCCCAAACCGAAGCAGGTGTTGACGCAGGCCAGTTCCGAAGCAACAACTTGCATTTACAAGGGGAGAAACGCATCCCAAACATTCTGGCGTTGTTACTCAGTGCTATCAAAAGACTGCATTTTATCAGCGTCTTCACTAAACACGACTATGTCATCTGCGTATTCTAAGTCGCTGGTCATGGCGACACTTGAGGAGGAAGTTTAGAGTTGAAAGTCGAGGTAGGAGGAATAGTAGGAATTGAGGAGGGGGAGTGATTATGAATACAGTGATCTTGAGTGCTGCTAGACGTATGAGGGCAGTTATCACTTCCCGGTCGCCCACACCGTGGAAGGGTCCTTCTGGAGGTACTTGAAAAGGAAATTGGGTTAGGGGTGGTCTTAGTGACTTGAGAGCGTGACCGCAGTGCCCAAGGGATAGCTGCTCGAGGCCGATCACACACGACCCACCTGTGAGTAATTTTCGTGGTAGCTCCGTGCTTGTTGGGAATTTACCGCCGGAGACGAAAATCCGTGGAATAAGGCGAGGCGTGAATTTTTAGGATCGACCGTTTCTAACCCCACCCTTCCTTGTGTGAAGGCACCATTGCTGTTATGCTGGTTGTCTAAAGGAAACACCTTACTGCAGGTAAAAATAGTTATCTGGTCTTCAAACAAGAAAGCGTTTTGCAACGTAAATTAAATAACAGTGACTTAACTAGCCCATTAACTGGGTCCAACGACTTACAAAAATATGTGATATGGTCACCAAATCATTCGAAAAACAATTATGGCTGACAAATAGTAGTAACAGTTAGCCCCGTCGACCCATAGACTATTACTATCTTAAAGCATCTATTATCGTTGCAGGCTTCTAAGCAGTGGCTTAGTGATTAGGACTAATTTCCAACCATTAAGTTCTAGGTTCAAAGCTAGGGCTTTCTCTGGTCTGGGGAGCCCCCAAAAGCCTTGACACGTTAGAGAGTGGGGAGAGTCCGCTCCCCTCACCAAATGCTCTCAAATAGCCACGCGTATACAACAACTACCAAGGAAGTCCTACTCACTGCCTCCTCATGGCAGTGCTGATTCAAAATTGAGAGGATGAAAAGCAAATGTCCGGCACTTTAACCGGGTTGTTGGACACGGAAGGTCCACCTAGAGAGGTTGTAAAAAGCTGATTCCAAATGAATGGTGCACATGGGCTCCAGGATTCTGAGAGAGCAAATGGCACATGAACCTATCGTTTGTCACAGACTACCATGGGCTCCATTGCCTTGTGGATCAGACCTTTAGGTCGAAGGCTTTAGGTGTAGCCTCCTAAGAAAATAACCTGCTTCAGTTTGGGCACTTGGGCAGTATCACAACCCACACACAAATCAAGTGACTTGTGTGAAGCGTCCATTTTATTAATGCAATTCTAGCTGATGTATATAAAGACTATCATCCTAAAGTTCGTCATTTTTTATATAAAATATGAGTTGACCGATATCTCTCACTACTTTTTCCCTAACTTGCTCATTGCAAAAAAGATTAACTCAGATGCTTTGTGTTGCTGGCTTTTTGCAGATTCATTATTAGTTTTTGAGTCCCTAAATTTGTCATGTTTCTTCATAGTGTTTCTTCATTTAAAGAAATAACTTTGATCCTATTTACGCGAATCGAAAATTTAAATCATAATGCAACCTCAACCGGTGATTCTGGAGCCTCATGCTGCAAATATATGATAGTGAAGGCTTGCGGAGAAATCGCAAAAACGCTTCTCTAACAGGCGGTGGAAGCGATCATTACAATGCGACGCGTTCAACTGACACTACGTTTTCCACCACGAGATTAAAAGTCATTCTGAAACCATCATAATGTGAGAAGTGTTTGTTGATCTTAACAATATTTATGTGTTTGTGGTTCACATGCACTTACCACTCAAAGCAACTTAATGTGTTGTGATGGTAGCGCAACAAATTAGATTACCTCGGCATACAAGGTCAATTTCAAGTATTCCTACTAATAGTCAGATCGCTGTGAATGGAATATAAGAAGCTTCCGCTTAAGGAGCTTCTGTATCTAGCAGCAGTGGACCACCAATACCTCCAGCTAGGAACCTAGGTATATTTAAGTAGCAAAAGACAAAACTTAGTAAAATATGGTGACATAATATCCCGAGTCCTTAAGGATATAACAAAATCCCTTTTGAAACTCAACTGGGAATTCATTGGGATCATCTCATTCTGTACCGTTTTCCGGGGTTTGACTGCTCGTAAACAATGGGAGTGCGGTCCGTTCTTCCATGTTGCGTCTCTAATTTCTGGGTGTCACCTCAAAGGTTTGTGTTGGAGCTGAGCTTAAGTAAGCATCTAAGAGGACGCCCAGAAGTGTTTAGTATGCTATACTTCATTGGGAGGTCACTTATGAGGTACCCATAATCTAATTCGTAAAGGCTGTGTTCTAGGACGCTCTTCATAATGTTTAAATAAGGGTCCTCTATTGAATTTCCTTGATCACATTAAGTTGCGTTTCAGTATATTCTTATCCCTTGGGACTGTGTGAGGTGACATTATATTTCCATATTCTGAAGTGCCAACTCATAATCCCGGATGTACACTTCTCCCAAAGTTTAACATCGTCAGCTTAAAGCAATAACTCAGACGATGCATATTTAGAAAGTTCATTTACAAAGATGATAAAGAGAAGTGGTGTTAGTGCTAAGCCTTGCTGTAACTCATTTGAACGTTCCGTAGCCTGACAATAATAGAAGTCTACTCTTACCATATGAAACAAACCAGTTCGCTAATATTGAATTTATACCTATTAGTTTGAGCCTATTGGTGAGATATATGACTACGGCCATAGTGTCTAGTGCCATATCAAGCCCACATTGGTTATTCTAGCTTCCAAGCAGACTAGTTTACTCATTCTTCTTTAATCACATTTCGACCTTGTCAATTAATTTCCTATTAATCTTGACTGTTTTATATGAGAGTATGTGTGTGCATTGTTTATCCCACGCATAAGGTTTCAGTGACTTATTTTTGTCTGGCTATCATTATCGAGTCACGCTTGATCCACTCGAGTTGGCTCGCACTTGCCTTCTCTGTCCTGCTCTTTCTTCGTTTCCCCTCTTTTCAGTCCTTGATAAACGAGTGCTTAAAGTAAATTCCTCCAACGCGACCCCTATTCGCCTTTTTATTATCACCATAACGCAACCAAGGTTAGCCTCGGTAATATACAGAAATAAATGGAAGGTTTATCTACATAGCATCTTCGTGCGATTAAATCGAACTCAGAACTTGGCCTACAACCCTGCCAAAAGCTTGAGACAAGTTGGGTCATACAACACCAACCTTCCCTTCGTGTGATTATAAATGGTTGTCCACCTGTCCACCACAGTCATTTTTTTCGATTATACAGGATGGGGCTTTTCCGAAACTGTGTTTTTGCTGGCTAAAAGACGTTTGCTGAAGGGCCGTTGTATATTAGGTACTGTATAACTTTTTAGGGTACAGATTAGAATGTTATCGAATGGTAGCTTGAAGTTTGTTTGTATTAGCGTCATTTGAAGATTTGTGTGATGGGTGTTAGCTTTCTATTACCTAGTACTGTGCATTGGCTTAGCAAATGTAAAGACATCGCATTAGGTGGCGTCGCCAATTTTGAAGCTGCTTATCTCACTATAGAGAAGCAAACCATATCTGGGTTGGATGCTGCAGTTTCTGATAATTCAATTGCGAATTTAAGTTCACTTCCAAGACTCCTCTTATGTTGCCAGTGAAGCTATTATCGATGTAGTCCTTATGTGACACTTGAAATAGTTAAATATAGTGTTCTACCGGAAAATCTTCAGCATCGCTGCCTTTTCTGGTCTGCTCATTAGAAACTAGCAGCTGAAAACTCCGGGTTTGGGTCGTCGAAAAAGGCCGCATGACGGGATAAATTCCGCAAATTGAAGACAAGTTTATCGACTAGCTTGCCCTCTCTTATCAATTATGCGCAATTCTTCCTCGCGTCTTTGAGCTGCCTGTATGTGCAGTCGTCACATGTTCATCTGTTTTCCTCCCAGTAGCGCTTTTCTAGTCCTGGCGGGTTAGATTCTTTATGATTGTACGTATCTTCTAAGTTTCAGGGATCGGTTTCAGAACAGACTGTTAAGCAGAATGTAATATCATATGCAGTAAGAAATTCCAGTTAGCGTCCACTTCAATCTGCGGGTAGACTTCCCAGTTTATATAGTCGTATTAAGCTGATAGAGCCAAACGTTCGAGATTCTAATGCCCGTTATTATTAGAATGTTTCGGCTCAGTTTCGCTCATAAAATTGAAGACTATGGCAGAGTAATCACTTTCTTCCAATAAAGCCAGAATTGAGAGATTGTCTCATCCCATCGTTAGAGTCGGCATTTGCTGCTGATGAATTCTGAGGAACACACATAGGATGGGGATAAAAAAATATATTTTACACAGTACAACATGCGTTCATGTAGACTAACAGAATCTTCATGGCCAAACCATACCGCTCTGGTTCTTTCCTCTCACGTCATCATATTCGACCTCCTTCTGTTCAATATATAATGTGGGTTCTCTCACCTATCAACTGTTCAGCTTCACGTGTTGCGTGATTGGGAACCAATGCCACTAATCTCTCAGTGTCAGAATTCGAGTGTTTCACAAACCAATAAAGGGTTGTATTTCCTCCATCAAACGATAGCCGTGCTCGGTGTAAGCAGTAGAGTTTCTGTAGATTACTCCAACTAAACACCTTGAGGTATTGAACAATCTTCTTCAGCACCACTTAGATTCATCAATATGTTCTACTTTGAAGGATCGTAGGTGCATGGCTACCTTACCCCGAATTCCAGTTCTCCTATCTTTGTGAAACAAAGATATGCCGGATACTGTAAACTCCTGATCCGTTGTGTGAGATTCCCATGTTCACTCAACTCATCCGCTTCGTTTGGTGAACTCACAGAGTCTGTATATAAACAGTTTGTACTTTCGATTTGAAATGCGTGAGCTTCCTCGTCCTGCTGGCTTGAATGAACATCATATGAACGAACAGGCAACCTACCTACAAAGGTTTTCTCAGTGAGTATTCCATGTCCATTTTACGTTTTTTTCCTTGTTCTTGACGGTCCACAAGTGAAGTAGCCAGTTCCGATTTATTTTCGTGTTTGATGTTAGTAATACATAGCCTTCCCGGATGCATGCTAAATTCAGCCGGTAACTCGAGCACATAAGTATGAAGTGCTACAATGGTAACAGTCGCCTATTCGGAAGAGAGGAAGGCAAACATAGTTAGTCACAGCCCGGCATCACTTGGCTAATTGTACCACATATTGGCGCATAATATTCAAGAACAGCTTTATGAACTCCCATTGCAAAATATCGCGGACTGTACTATCAGGGTCTGTATTTTCTGAGGTTTCCTGCATGATGATATTTTTTTCGAGATGTTCTCGACGAAATGGCGCCCAGAATGTGGTATAACTGGGGTATACTTACATTCTTTTTTTATTTTAGCTAGTGGAAAGGTAGTAGAATATCTTCAACATCATCAGAGCTAGCACAATTTATACGTAGGGGTCTTGAGTAGTTTGGGTGTCTGGTATATTTCACACAGATAAGTCATATGATCGTTAGTGATACCATTTTTGGAGTTTCAGCTTCCTGTTGAAGTTTTCTCTAATTATACTGTCGTCTAGGTTCTGCAAACTGAGAGGAACATAAGAACAGTCTTTAGGGTTTATGATTGTTAAGGTTTTATCTCAAATGTTCATTGGATTTTCAGGTTATTGATACTCTGAGTTCGAGGTCCTTTTGGCTTAGTCGATGGGTTATGGTCCAGATTCCCGTGCCTTTTCGTGACTAGTTGGGCAACTTTATGAGTAGAATGAATGGCCGGTTCATTAGCTGATTGTCTTACATGATCCAGCCCATTCGGCATTATTCATGGTAACCTTCAATTCTTTTTTAACTCTTTCACGGAGTCCAAACACCTACATTAAAGTTTCAGATGGCTACAGTTGCGTTTAAGGAGTCTTTGCTGTGTAACAAGGGTTACTGATAGAGCCTGGCACTGATGTTATGGTAGCAGTGAGTTTCAGAGTATCATCACTAGTGTTAGTGATTACTCCATCAATATTTCCGGCTTTCGTCCATTTGCCTGTTTTAGGACTGCTTTTTTAAGGATCGGTGACGATTTGTTTCGCAAGCCTGTTAGGAGAATGATGATAGGGTTCAGCAAACCCTGGCACTCCTATTGCACATGCTACCTGCCCATTTGAGATCTGAATTTCTGGCTCTGTGACAAGCGGTTTCTGTGGGGTTTACATATATTTCGTGAAACCACCCTATGCACTTGTCACGCTGCATATCATGGTGAGATATAAGTTGTGAACCGAATTGAAATTAAGGCTTATAACTACGAAACAATATGTATTCAAAACGGATAAAAACGTTTATATAAACACTTAAAATGTCTTAAAAATAGAGTTTTAACGTGAAATATCGCAAAAACAGAATAGTGAGGTGATGCGAAACCGTTGTCAATTAATAACTCAAATGAAAGTCAAGATGAAACGTTGAATTCAGGATCTACCCTTTGCATCAAAAATGGCACTTATGTTGCCTAAAGGCACAGCAAGAGTTTTAGGAATACGAGTCACGTTAAGACGATACTTCCCGTTCGTAAAGCGTCCTCTAGAAAACCTCTTGAGGAGATTTTCGAACCGTCTCAGCCGGTAGAGAATTTCAAGACTTAACTAATCATGAAGGGTAGAAGGTATCTCCTCATTGGGCACTTCACGTCATAAACTTGGGCTAAGAATTGTATATCAAAACAGCTCCTATCAAGTGGTGCAAACCTGCAAATAATTAAGTTTCTATAATTATGTGCCTTAAAAGCAGTTCCTTAACCTTTTTATATTGCATAAAATGAACACTTGATTAGTTTTAACGCAACTCTAAGTCTTTAGGAATATCCGAAACACGTACAACTGAATAAAGTGTAAATTTTCAACAGTTCGAAAGACAGAGAGGATGAATAATATACGAACTCACACAAAAACATATTCAGGTCACCCCTGAATTTTATTTTTGCCCCATTCTTGCTTTCTTGACTATATTCCCTTCGTAGGTTTGTGGTGAGGATAAACTTACTGAAATTTGTCTAAATTAAGAAGCCCTACTTGGTAATTACCAATTCTTTACAGTTGCCAAATATCAGAACCCCTAAATCGGAAACAAGTAAGTGTGTATGTGACGACATCTGGGCATCCACATGATAATGTCGATTTGCTATCACTTTGTCTTTGGTGCAGGATTAGATTCCAAATGACTGTCGACCAAATACTTTGATTTAATAAGATACCAATCCTCAATTTAGATAATGTATCAAAACAAGTCTGGGTGTATAAAAAAAATGCCAATTTGTTCGCACATAAGTGGATGTTTTGGCATTTGTTAGAAAAACACTATCTCAAACATCCCATTTCGTTCATCATAACAATCGTATGCCTGATAGTAGCCAGAAAATCCATATGTAGCGGTAAAAATATCTCCAAAATAAATAGTTCTGTACGTTTCCGATATTGGATGCTGACCACATTAGTTTTAATGGGGTCATCTAGCTGAAGGCGCTCCGTCAAGCATCCGCTCCACATTACGTGTGGGGACACCGTGCTCAACATCTGCCGCAATCGCTAGCCAGATTAGTGCAAACGATCCTCGATATATTGATAGCTTATCAAATATATCTTCAATCTCCTCGCTTCTATCTTTTGATTTCACTTGGTGGGTGCGCGTCATATTAGAAGGTGTTACTGGTTAAAGCGTTGTCAAACTCCGAATACCTATGGCATCTTCACAGGTATTTTGTTTGTGATATATTTATTCATATAGAAGGTGATGTTGAATTACAACCAGACATATCAATCATTTGTATTTTCAGAAAGTGATATAAAAGTATTAGTAATTTACCTAGACAACGAAAAGATCAAGATATTGTATCAACAATGACACACATAGAGTAAACAAGAAGGAAAAATTTGCATTTTTGAGATTATGAAACTCAAATAAATCATGTCATATTTGTAGGGGACCCTTAGCTACTCCTTGGTCTACAAGTGACTTAAGATTCGAAGTTTAAGATACTCAGATTTTCACACTAACTGAAAGCATACTGCCGTTGATAATTTTCTCATTCCAATGTCAGACAGGTATTTTTCCCGAATGTGTTTCTAAAACAAGCAGATCGACAGCAAACAACTAGTTTAACGTAGACTCAATGAATGGTGTACAAAAGAAAGTGTCAAGCACACTGTATTACAGGATAACTGAAGACATTTAGCTGATTAAAAACTTTTATATTGAATACTAGTAATTTCACAATTTTTGGACATATTTGTTTGAGTCAACTTCTGAACTTGTTTGTTTGTATCTTTATCATCAGAGATTTCGGCTTCTCATTGTGTTTGGTATGGTATTTGGAAATTTTCTGTTCCGTTAACCTAAAAAATTGAAGGTTAGTTTTGTAGTTGTTATAATGATTATTAGAACGACATTTGGGTTGACTATTTGTAATTTGCGAATAAAATTTGATGCTTAGATTGAAATTTGATTCTGTTTTTAACTTGGGTTCGTAAGTTACAAGTAGATCGACATACCGTGTTTCAGTAACGGAAGAAAGCAAAAGCTTGTACGTAACACACTGGGATATTTATGTACAAGTTTTTAGGCAATTACGTTAGGTAAAAAGAACAAATGGTATCATAAGAGGCTTATTTCTCAGACTCAGAAGCTTTAATGATGGTGCATGACGGAGTCACCCGTTCCATATTTGTTTTTGGTGGCATATCTCAAGGGGACTAAAAAAGGGTTAAGAAAAAGAAGGGACGACAGGCAGAGCAGGTAATGTTCATGGAGGAATAGTTAAGGTGTGACTACTAAGTTTAATTCTCTTTTATTAAGGTACTTATCAAGCGAAAGCACTCCAATAGTTTAAAGAAAACAAGTGTAAACAGTGTATGAGAGGATAAAGAGCTGTATAAATGAAGATGGTTCAAAAAGAAGGTATGAGATTATGTGTAGTTATAAAATATAGTGCTGAAAACAGTATTCTGATACTCAAATGGCTGTTTCCCTTTTTTGTCGAAGCTATTTGTGCCCACTTTTTGGAGATTTTATGGACTCTTGAGCAAGGTTCGTTTTTAGCGATTTTTTTAGTTTGTTTTAATAGGAATACTTGGTAGAAAGTAAAACCAATTCAGCGTGTTAAACACGATTTAAAGAAGTACTTTGCATAATAAATTAGCATCAATACCACTGGTTCCATTATAATTCTCAAGAATACTGACAAATCATGCACTTAAGCCACTTACCTTGCTTGCATATGGCAAGTATGTTCAGTCAAAACTGAAATCATGTATAATTCTTGATCTTTGTGGTGATTAATAAACATGAGTGTTTTCAAGACTTCCTGCTATTGTTGATCAGATAGTATTTCATATACGCTTCTGGAACTATATCTTTTCTGTATGTGCTAACCAATCGCAACCAAATTGTCAATGTATTCTGCAACAAACCTCATTTTAATGTAAAGAAAATTAAAGCAACTTGAGAGTACAGATATACTTAAGTTGTACTTTAGTGCAAAGCTTATTTTAAAAAGGATTAGAAGATACAAACATTAGATCGCGTAACAAGTGATTTTTAATGCTTGTTATTTGTCGTAGAACAATAATTCGGTTCAACTTCTAGAAATACGTTGGCATGAACCTCTTAACAGTGAAACTACGTTTAAGCCTTGTTTGGTTATATTGAAAGACGAAATTATAGCTGATGTACCAATCTTATAAATGGAGCATGAGTCCTAAAATAGACTGCGATTATTTGCCACAATGTATGAGCGAAAACCGTCCAAAATACTCTACTAAATAGCTAGCTTACAGCGTTAGGCTGAGAAATATGGGTTCCATGATGCATACTATAACACGATTTACGTATGCGAAGACGGTACTTTTTTACCGAGCTTTTCAAAGTGAATGTCCCTTATCTTAAGTGCATGAGTTTGTAAATTCTGGATAATCAAGTGATCTACCGAAATCTGAAGACCTGAAAAACTGTTGTTTTAAATCTTTTGAAGCGTTCTATCTTTCTTTTTGAGTGCTAACACTACGCTTGCTTTGAGTGATCGACCATTAGAAAACTTTCGTTATAGTTGCTCCGTTGAAGGTCATATAAGATTCCAAGAATATCGTAGTATCAGCAAATGTAATGACATGCAATTCTGGGGACTGTTTGCTTACTTTGGCAAGAAAATGTTTAATGCTATTGATGAAGCTCCTAGTTCCCGAAATATTTCAGTTGATAAAAAACAACTTAGACTGCTAGTGCTGAACAAACTTTGTATTATTTTGGGATGATTTTCAGAAGGCCTTTCATGAAGTTGAACGCGTAACATAAACTTCGTTCAAAAGACCCCATAGACTACGCACATTCATTATATATATATATATATATATATATATATATATAATATTACCATTGTGAAAATTAGAATAACACATATAAGCAAAAAATTGTTTTCAATTAAAACATCATCAGGCTTTGCTTTATAAACATGAATATTTATACGAAAATGTTAGACCAACCAAGGCAATTTAGGTCAATAATCACAATGAAATAGAATAAATCACCATACATAATGGGTAAAAGTACAAGTAGGAAGACAGGTGTACTGATAGTAGTAAGAATAATAAAATAACATGACAGAAGTCTAATCAATAGTTAAACGTTAGAAACGGAAGGTCAAACATGGGTAAATAGACTTGAAATAGTTATCACAAAACATTAAAATGATTACGTAATAAGAAGTGTTTACATAATTGACAACTCCGCCTGGAGTCCATTCGGGGGCTACTGCCGGTCCCAAGCCCGGGTAAAGGAGGCGGATTGTGCATGTGGTTAGCGACCCCATCCTGTAGAAAACTAACTCGCTAAGAAACTCTGACCAGAAAAATTGCTCAAAACGTTTAAACTCTGCCCTGAGAATCAGAAGGTCTCCGTTTAGCAGAGTTATGACGTCTCATGATGGAAGCCAGGGTCCTTCAGAAGGCACGAGGCTGATGACCCTTCTGACAACCAGAGCAACAATTTTCGTAGCTATATGGAACGAAGTTAGATAATTCCTTTAGTAGCCTAGGATGCAATTCATTGGGCCCCATGGATTTACCTATGTCAAGCTTATTTAGCAGACCAAAGACATCGAGTTCTTTAATGTTCATGCCATCCAGTGTATGTGGAGGGGTTAGTATGCGCTGACGGGAAGAGTGCTTCTATGGTATATACATTGCTAAAGTAGTTTCAAAACACTTGAGCCTTACCAAAGTCATCTACCACTAATGATTCGGCAGTACTGTCTCCCCATAGTGCAGGAATATTTCCTCTTATTTTTTGTCCCTTCGTTTATATAGGAATACAAGCGTTTAGGACATTCTATGGATTCCCTAACAATTTTTTCTTCGTAGAGCTTTCTAGACTTACGGAGGGTCGAGGCACAGGGATCCCGAGCTTTTCGATACTGAGATTTTGTCTCATCAGTCCCCAGTAACCTAAATCTATCCTACAATTTTCTTCTCTTACGGAGAAGGATGCGGACCTCCCTACCAACCATGGTGAGGAGATTCTCAGTTGCCTTGGTATAGTCCAAGGAATGTGAGATGTGGTAACTTTTAAGCATAAATTTCGGAATGCGTCCCAAGCCGTTTCATTTTACAGGCCATCCTTAAGTAGCGGATGTTTCATGCCTCAGGAGAGTGGGCATCAGATGCCCTGTCCAACCATACGCAGGGGGCTGCCAACCATCTCTCCCTTTCTGATGCACTTTCTATGATGAACCACGTCTAAGGGTCATCACTATCCCACTAGGGAAGGAGTGATCTGTATCAGTAAATAAATCTCCAAAATAAATAGTTCTGTACGTTTCCGATATTGGATGCTGACCACATTAGTTTTAATGGGGTCATCTAGCTGAAGGCGCTCCGTCAAGCATCCGCTCCACATTACGTGTGGGGACACCGTGCTCAACATCTGCCGCAATCGCTAGCCAGATTAGTGCAAACGATCCTCGATATATTGATAGCTTATCAAATATATCTTCAATCTCCTCGCTTCTATCTTTTGATTTCACTTGGTGGGTGCGCGTCATATTAGAAGGTGTTACTGGTTAAAGCGTTGTCAAACTCCGAATACCTATGGCATCTTCAGTATCCAATATCTTAGCGATGAGCCAGTTTTTCGCAGATGATTTTCTTTCTCATTCTTCTGTATTACAGAACCGTTAATCTTCAGCAAAAAAGCGTCAAAAATCTAGTATCTCTGAAGTTTAACGCACTTGATATCAATCATTCATACATGTAGGCTTCAAGCAGTAGTTTTAGATCTTTTCCAACAGTGTACAAATGACTAAATAACACGGGAAATATAAACACATCATCATTAAGCCTATAACATTTTTGATAAATGTTAAACTTATCAGGTGTATTTTTAATTACATCTGGGAATTTGTATATTATTGTTATTATTCACACGCAGCTTATTAGTACATTGGTATTGGAAGAAAACTATTTTGGGTTTCTTCGAAAATGCAGTTCTACATAAGTTCAGATGATTTTTGCATAACATCCGCCATATTTAAGTAGGTTCTTCAGAAGTTAGAAAAATATTGAGTTGACTTAAAGGGAAAAATGGGAAAAGATGACCGAAAGAAGCGCGAAATATGTGTTAATATAACAAGTGCGTTTGTGAAACAGATTAAGAATAAGCGGTAACTAATGGATTACAAAATGATCCAAAAAATAAATAAATCGTTATTACTGTAAGGTTTGAAGGTAGAATAAGGGTTTGGACAGTAATAGTTTAGAATGATACAGTGAAAGCCTTAATTACCTGCAGCGAATAATCGTCACGTCAATTTGTATGGGTCATATATGTGTTGTGAAAGTGAAATGAACCTGAAAAGTCAGTTTATTTGGGTTTAACATGAAATAATGTAATTCGAATTATAAACTTTGGATGTTTAAGTTTAAAATATGTGTAGAAGGAAATGGGTGAGGCACGAAAAATAGAGGGAGCAAAGAATATCTAATGTGTCAGAGGATCAATCATGATATTAATAACAACTATTATCGGTACGAACTTGAGCAAACTTCAAATATTAGGGTGAAAGAAAAAAAAAATTAAGTTAACGTACAAGCATACAAATTTCCAGAGGTTCTACCTTGTTCTACAGTCAACAAGACAGATATCGGACTGTGTTTGTACAGATCATTGGTAATCATGTAGTGGCATCGGATCCTAACCATAATCCTCAAGGCTGAACATGAGACGACTGAAAAAGCAGATGTTCAACATTTAATGCGGATAAAAACCCAACGATGGAGGAGGCAAGAATAATGAATTCAATGAGTTCAAATTCATCAGATGGCATGGCTCAGTCTTGCTAGCGTGGTCATACTTATGTAAAATAGTTTTTATCCATGCGAAATATATTGTTCTATCTCCAGCCTAAGTGTGTTCATCATCGTATATTGATGATTGCCACAATACGATAAGTCAGGGTAGGCAACGATGTGACTTCCACGAAAGATCTTATAGATTAGACAGTTACATCATGACAAATCTACAATTTTAGGATTAGGCCTATTATTAGAGCAGTACTAATATCGAAGTAGACCATAATTCTTCAGTCACACTATTATTTATTAGGTGACAAAATACACTTTTGAAAGCAAATTCATCAAGCAGACTTTTGAACAGGGTTATAGTTCCACATCAACGGTGGTTCACTTGGCGTCTGTTCTACATGCTTTAATAGCGAGTAGCGAAGAAATTCTGGTGAAGGTTTGTGTACGTTCTTGGAATCGATAGAATATCCCTTCTATTGAGCCGGTTCTGTGATGATATGATAGGGTACGAAGGGGTAGATACCACAGAGTCTAAGGCTGATACCAGAAAATCAACTTCTGTGACGGATTCCACGATATACAACTCGTATAACCTATTAAATGAAGCAATCTAGGACTGTTGATATTCAGTATCAAATGATAAAAATGGGGGTACATCTATAAATAGAAAGCTGGCATAAATCAAAATTGGAGAGTGTAGCGGTATGTACTTTTGAAGAGGAATAACAACATTTAGAATTAATATGATGGTTTGTAACCCCAATATATGAGACAGTTTTTTAGGCAAAAATACTTACCAAAAACTATAAAAGACTTACTTAAATGGAAAAGCAACTCCAGACAGTGAGTGAGATTTAGTATCGAAATACAAATTAAAGGATAATACATATAATGTTAACTCCGCCTGGATTCCCTCCTGGGCTACTGCAGATCTCAAACCCGGATAAAGTGGGAGGGTTGGGCATGGGGCTGGCGACACCATCCCGTAGAAAACTAACTACGCTAACCAGAAAAAATAATTCAAACCATTTAGAAGAGTTATGATGCCTCGTGATGAAAGCCGAGTTCCTTCGGAAGTCACGAGGCCGATGACCCTTCTGACAACCAGAGAAAACACTAATTTAGGTATATGGGATGCTCGTACAATGTGGGAGACTGGGATAGTTTTCCGAATTGCTGCAGAAATGAAGAGATACAACCTGCAGGTGCTTGGAAACAGTGAAACAAACTGGACGCAGGTTGGAAAACAACGACTAGCTTCAAGGGAGCTTTTGTTATACTCCGGCCATGAAGAAGAAAATGCTCCACATACACAGGGAGTGCTGTCCAAACGGGCACAAAATGCACTTATAGGATGGGAATCTCATGGACCAAGGATCATCAAAACCCCCCTTCAAAGCAAAGAAATAGGGCATTACAATGAATGTCATTCAATGCTATGCGCCTACCAACCACTACAATGAAGACGTTAAAGATCGATTCTACGATAGGCTGCAGTCAATCGTCGAGAAGTGTCCAACAAAGGACTTAACCATCCAAATGGGAGACCTAAATGTCAAGGTTAGGATTGACAACACCGGATATGAAGATTTCATGGGACGACATGGACTGGGAGGAAGGAACAAAAGTGGTGAGAGATTTGCGAACCTATGTGCCTTCAATAAAGTGGTCATAGGCGGCACTATATTCCCACACGAACGCATACACGAAACCACGTGGACTTCACCGGATCACACTACGCAAAATCAAATCGACCTTATCTGCATTAACAAAAAGTTCAGGAGGACGATGGAGGACATGAGAACCAAAAGAGGAGCTGATATAGCATCAGATCATCAATTGCTGGTCGCCAAGATGAAATTGAAACTCAAGAAGCACTGGACAACGGGGCGGACAATATCACAAAAGTTTAATACGGCTCTTCTTCGGGATACTGACAAACTCAACAAATTCAAGATAGCCCTCAGCAATAAGTTCCAGGCCTTTCATGATCTACTCAATGGCGAAGGAACTACTATGGAGAGCAACTGGAAAGAGATAAAAGAGGCAATCACTTCAACATGTCATGAGGTTCTCGGTCATAAGAAGCACCATCACAAGGATTGGATCACTGTTGATACACCGGATAAGATTCAAGAATGGAGGAGCAAGAAGAAGCAATCAATGCCAGCCAAACAAGAGCAGAAAACACTGAGGCACAGGCTGAATACACAGAAGTAAACAAGCAAATGAAGAGGAGCATCAGAACTGACAAATGTAAATATGTGGAAGATTTAGAAATGACGGTGGAAAAGGCTGCAAGAGAAGGAAGCATGGGACAATTGTATGGCACAACAAAGAAGCTCTCTGGAAGTTATCATAAACCAGAACGACCAGCGAAAAGCAGGGAGGGCAAGTTAATCACCAACATTGAAGAACAGCAAAACAGGTGGGTGGAACACTTCAAAGAACTGTTGAATTGACCAGCCCCACAGAACCCACACAACATTGAAGCAGCACCCACAGACCTCTCAATCGATGTTGGCCCACCAACAATTGATGAGATCATCAAGGCCTTCAGGCAAATCAAGAGCGGCAAAGCAGCATGACCAGACAAAATTCCATCAGAGGCACTGAAAGCAGACGTAGTGGTGACTGCAAGGATACGCCACATTCTCTTCAGAAAGATGTGGGATGAGGAATAGATACCAACAGACTGGAAAGAAGGACGTCTGGTCAAAATGCCTCAAGGTCGAAGGAGGAGAAGAAGATGAAAGAACACATCACGCCGAGAACTGGAGATAGGCATGGGGAAAATGAACAAGAAATGGATGGAACTAGAAAAGAATGCCCAGAACAGAGTGGGTTGGAGAATGCTGGTCGGCGGTCTATGCTCCATTGGGAGTAACAGGCGTAAATAAGTAAGTAAGTGAATAATTGGTAGTGAAGAATACAAACGTAAAGAGGCGGAAAATTACAAACAAATAGTGGATGTGAAAATAAGGTTAATGATAACAAAAATAGAATAAAATAAATAAATAATACTAATAAAAATTAGAAATAAATCGTTTGTTGAGTTACAACTGTCCATGGAGTGAACGTCTACCGTCTTGGTTTATAAAGGGCCAGATAAAAACAATACGCGGTTCTGTCTTGGCACATCTTATTGATCGGAAGCATTTCGATTGACCTATCGTATAGCTCCATCATCTCCCAACGGAGTTCGTCCCGCCTCCTACACATAGCTGAAGCCATAGGAGTCCGTACATATTACCCCAGAATAAATTCGTAACCTTCTATCCCTTCCAAATAACGGATGTGAAAATAAAATAGAATAAAATAAATAATGACAATAAAAATTAAGAAAAAATCGTTCATTAGGTCATAACTATATTTCCCTCATAGTTTCTTCATCGTGTCGTATAGTTGTTTCGTATTTCCTTCTCTCTCAAATGTTTCCGCTGTTGTTTCTAGCTTTCTTCTGCTTTCCGGCTCTAATGCTCCTCTTAATTTGCTTGTTTGCTTCTGTGCATTCAGCTCGTTGAAATTAGATGGTTTTATTTATCCACCATAGACACCGGCCAATAATATGCCACTGGAATACGGAGCTACAAGACGACCTAGGATAGGCTACAACCGTTGTTTGATACTTTTGGACACCAACAGGCCCTATTAGGTGAGTTATAATTTGAGTTCGTCGAAATTGGTCTTGCGAAGCCAAATATATAAAATCCTCAGTGAATTCGATTTCAATCCAATGTGGTAGTGCACTCCTGTGTATAGAAATCCGAGTTCCTTATTGTGGTGACTACACAGAGCACTTCTGTTGGACGTCGAGAGTTTGGTAATAAACGTCCGAAAATGGCTGAAGATTTCATTTGTCTTTCGAGCAGTGAATTCACCTTCACCATACCAATGACAATCCTATCAAGCTTTTCTTTCATTAACAGATTCATATGTGGCGATATCTCCGTACTCGTACTTTCTAAATGTGATTTATTAAAAAAAACGAAACAATACTGGTGGATGCTGTAAGTGCACAATGACTGTAACTACACCAGGCAATCGCAGGAATCAATGCGCATTTGTAAAACTACAACGCCGCCTAAATCGTTTGGATGTTTAATACTGCAGGTTCGTACTTTGGTAACTATCAAGTTTTAGTTCTTCACAACTCTATTTATTAACTTCTTCAACTATCTGGAAAGTGTCTACCGGTGGTAGCCCATCAAGTTTGGCAGTCTGTTGGCTTCCGCCCGTCCCTTATATCCTCTATTGTCTTTAACATTATTAGTCTAAAAGAAACAGTTAGCTATAGCTAGGTTGGACTGGTGAAGTAATCAAAGTTTATGACGATAATAACAATTCACATGCGTGAAGATTGAGTTTTCGAAAAAATGACGTGAAACAAATGATAATAATATATTACTACAAGGTCAGGTACACGCTACTTTGACAGACATGATTTACAAATGCCTGTTTATCTCTTGCATTTATGGTTTACTCGAACAAAGCCGAAACATTTATACTGGAATGAATAAAAGACTTGATTATCATATGATAAAAAATCACTTTCTGTAATTATGCTTTTAAGTACTCAAACATTGAAGTTAATAATAAATTCTTGTCCACGTAAATGCATAACACACATATCGGAGTTTTTCACAGAAGTTCCACTGATTGGAGAAATCACCATCATACCCACAGGTTCGGGTTTTTCCATAAAATCAGAAATGCTAATTGTAACGACCGAACTACCAGTATTCGGTTTGAACTCAGGACTGACGAACCAAAACGTATTCCAATAGGCCAGACTACGCCCTTCTGTATAGATCACCAGGAGAGATACTGAGAGCTAAATGTAATTAGCTAACTAGTTGAAAGAAAACAAACCTTCCAGAGCAGCCGTCAGGGCGTCACTGAAGTTTCTCAAATTTAAAAAGCATTGGGCTTTATTGCGTTGTAACACCAACTTCATACTTTTATCAACGCCACATAGACCAAGGCATTCGTCATATAAGCCAATAGCTTCTCGGTATAGCCCTTTTTTAAAAAGCTCATTAGCTTCAGTTTTTAATTCGATTAGATTTTTCATGTCAGCCTTTGATATGAAATGGTAACGAGAAAATGAAATGAAAATTAATACAATGTGAACAAAACACGAACCGAAAGTTCAAAATGTACGTAACTGTCAGAGACAATGAAAGTTCAAAATATGGGAGCCCAGTATTCGGTTTGAACTCAGCACTGACGAACCAAAACGTATTCCAATAGGCCAGACTACGCCCTTCTGTATAGACCACTAAGCGTTTTGAGACACTCGTAATAAATTATTTCAAAACACATACTCTGTGCCCAATTTATACGTTTCTAATTTAAGAAATAGAACGAGTTATATCAAAAATACAAAATACCTTAAACAGTACAGCCTGTGCTATACAGTCAGAAGTTTCTCTAACGCGATTTTACGCGCTGAGAATCAACAAATATATTCCCAACAAACGGGATCATATATCCATCTGTAGGGATTTCAGAAATCCTCCCAAGCTGACAGTTAAAAGGTTAACAGTCACACTGAATCACGCCGTGACCTTGAGCTTAGTCAAACACGACCTCACTGACAATAGCCCGGCAACGTGCAATAAAAAATTAGGTAACAAAAAGATAAGTCTTTGATCAAAATCACGTAGTAAAAGCTCAAACGAGATCTGAACAAAGGTTAAAATATATGACAGGGAGAAGAAACAAATAAATAAAAATACTGTCCAACAAAAAAGGCTGTGGAGGGGTTTTCATCGTTTTTTTTGGTTACGCTAATAATGCTCATTTGATAGGGATATCTGAAACATAAATATCTTCTCAATTTACGGACTAAGAGCTTGCAATACTCGGGATGTCTCTATTTCGAAATGACAGAAAAACAGGAATTTAGGGGAGCCTTATACTTACGATCCTGCCTGGAGATACATCAAGTGAACAACCAAGAGTTTATCAATCTTAATAAATCCGTATGGTGCTCAGTTAGATTGTCTATCACCTTGAGGTGTCTGGTTGGGGTTATCTACAGGAAGCCCATTGCTGATATCGAGTACGACAATCGTTTGCTGGAAGGACTATCCCGCTCTACTCATCTCGGATTCACTCATATCCTGATTCTAGGGGACTTCAATCATCCTAAGGTCAGTTCTGCGGAAAATGAGTATATTGGAGGTGTAAACTCTACTGAAGCTTGGTTCTTCAACCTCAATGAGGATCTGGGATTATTCGAAAGTGTGAAGTCGGCAACTCGTTGGAGAAACAGTCAGACGCCGACGCGCTTGGACCGTGTATTCACAAAAGAAGAATCTTTAATCAACAACCTCTCAATTCTGGCTCCCCTGGGGAGAAGCGATCACGCCGTTGTAGCTTTCAGTTTTATCAACAAAACTGAGCTAAGATATTTCACCAAAAACAGGCTCTGGAATTTCAAATGGTTGAAGGTCTCAGCTCTACAGGACTATCTACAACAGGTGGATTAGGATGTTCACCCTCAACTTGATGTGGATGCCCGTTGGAATTTCTTACGGAACAGGATCTTATGTGATAAAAAGCAGTTGGTTCCTCAAATGGTCCCCAAAATCTAAAAGCAACCTACACTCATCAAGAACCGCACTCTTCGTTTGCTAATCCGCAGAAGGCACTTTTTGGCGGAATACAGACGAACTGGTAACAAAAGCGCCTACAGGCAATGCAAACATATAAGGAAGATATGCACGACAGCAATAAGAGAAGACAGGATTCAGTAACACATAAAGCTTATCGATAAATTTGTCTCTAACCAGAAAAGCTTATTCCGTAATGTAGCCTCTCTTCGACAAGCCAAAACTGGGGTTTCCTAACTGCTAGGTCCTAATGGCCCGACCCATAACGACAATGACGCCGCTAACTTTCTGTCTGAACAGCAATCTCGGACAATTCGATCAACTTATGTTAACTATATTGACGAAAGCTTCATCTGCAACTACGCAGGACTTTCCGAAGTGAACCTGAGCACTGGCATGATGTACCAGAAACTGCAGCATCTAAAAAACGCTTCTCCTGGTCCGCATATGGTTCATTCTGCTATACTGAGGGAAGCAGCTTCAGTCCTGACAACACCGCCTAGCGTGATGTTCTTACACTGGTTAAGCCAAGGCACACTATCGGAAATTTGGAAGCAGGCTCACATCACACCAATTTTCAAAAGAGGCCGACGCAGCGAATCTTCAAGCTACCAATCGGTGACTCTTCTCTTCGAAAATTACGAAGTCCCTGATAAACGACGGTACACACTACTATTTATTGTCGTTTAACTTCTTTTCACCCCGACAGTATGGTTTCAGGAAGGGTCATTCTAGCATAACCAACCTGCCAACTGAGGTGGACAGATGGATAACCATCCTTGGTAGCAACGGAAAGGTTGATGTCATTTACCTTAACTTCTCAAAAACTTTTGATAGTGTCAATTATATATGTCTTGTCAATAAGCCCAAACGATTGGGTATCAAATCACTTCTAATTGATTGGCTCACTTCATATCTAAAACATAAACATTTTAAGGTCAGGGTTAACTTCACTTGCAGACAATGGAATGTGCCAGTGAGGTCCCCTAGGGTTCAGTGCTAGGATCTCTTCCTTTCTTAACTTATATAAACCATCTCCCACAACAGTTGTCCTCTGACATTACTTTTTGCTGATGATGTGAAACTTTGGAGATAGATACGCAACCAAGAGGATATACTGGCACTTCAGGAGGATCTGGCTAGACTTCAAAGTTGGGCACTAGACAACAGACTTAACTTTAACACTTCAAAGTGTAAAGTAGCCCATTCGAGACATGTTGCAGACTACAGTTACAACTTAGAAAACTCCTCTCTATTAGTATCCCAAGATAGAAGAGCTTTGGGAGTTCTAGTACCTTACGAATTGAAGTCTTACGCTAACTGTGACAAAAATGTCTTGTGAGCCAACCTTGCAATGGTAACATGGAAGCATATTTTTGACCAGTTTCACCGAAGAACTTTCTACACAATCTTAAACAGTTTTATTCGTCCCCATTTAGAGTACAGAAACATAGTATTTCCTCCCTCACTCCAAAGGGATAAGGACACTCTGGATCGTATCCAACGGCGAGCCACGAAATCAATTCGGAGACTCAAATTCAAACCTTATAAATAGCGCCTCCAATCACTAGACCTTTACCCATTAAAGCACCGGCGTCTTAGAGGCGACCTTCTAATGGCTTACAATATCCTTAACACTTCTGGACATTCCCTTAAAGACCTACTTAAGTTTAGCTCCAACACAAATCTAAGGGTTAACACACAGAAACTGGAGACACAACACAGCAGAACAGACTGTAGACACAACGTTTACTCCTTATGAGTTGTCAAATGATGTAATTCGCTGCTAGCTGAGCCAGTCAAAGCGACTTTCCCAGGAGTACTTCAAGAGGAAACTTGGCCTATTCTTAAGGACTAAGGATAGTATCTTAGTATGATTTACCAATTTCTTTTTCTTTTATCGTTAATACACCTAGGTTCCTGCTTGGAGGTATTGGCGATGCACTGCTACTAGATGCGGAAGCCCATTAAGCGAAAGCTTCTTCTATTCCGTTCACAACCATTTGGACCATTTGAAATATGGAATGCAACTAAATAACTGATGTATCGTATCTCTACACAATATGTGGATTCATGCTACACAAAGTAAGAAGCTATAAAGATTTAAGAGCCATATTAGGCAGTGATCTTAAAACCACTAGTCACGAAAGGCTATGGGGTGTTATGGTCTATTTGTGGGTCTTTACAGTATTTAAATGATGAAATGTTTAAATTATCATACCCGATTTACGTGCGACCACATTTAGAATATGGGATTCAAGCAGCGAGTCTTTGTTTCAAATATGAAGCGGATATACTGAAAAGAGTCTAACGATGAGGTACTAAGACGGTAAAACGTCTATCTGGCATATCTTACGAATACAGACTGAGAAACCTCAACTTATTTCCGTTATCTTACCGTAGAATACGGGGTGGTCTAATATTGGCTTATCGTATACTGAACGGTGACCTTGGTATTAATATATCTAGTCTTTTACTCCCGTCTAGGACTGATCATTTGAGTGGACACTCGAAAAAAGTTCAAAAACCTAGATCACATAGTTTAGGTCTGGAATTCTCTACCAGAACACGTAATATCACCACCTTCTGTTGATACATTCAAAACGGGACTGGACCTCCACAGTATTACAAACAGCAAGGATTAATATTGGTCGATAGACCTCCTATCCTTATCACTGAGGGCTGAAGACTGTCAGTTGTCATTTAGCCTGTTCAAGGTCGTGAAAAAGAGGCGCGGTCCTGTTTGGAAGTCGGTTGCAAGTTCATTTCATCTGTCCCCTACATTTTGGCTAGGTAATCAGTAACTATGGTCCTGCACTTTAAGTGTGAACTTGTTCAACCTCCGTACTTTATTTACATGGGAGAAGATAAGCATGAAAATGATGAACTTATTCGCTGGGGATGGCCAGAAGATGTTTGGTTCCATGTAGATGCTCTATCGTCTGCTCATGTTTACCTGCGGCTTAAAGAAGGGGAAACCTTAGATGATGTCCCCACTGCTGTTATACAGGACTGTGCACAACTAGTCAAGGAAAACAGTATCCAAGTTGGTTCAGATTTCTTTTCGGTTCACAGAAAATGCTTTCGAATTTCGTATCATAAGACTTACGAATTTTTAGTGGTCGTTATAATTTTCAAATCGTTTTTATGACTGATTTACCTTTCAAAGCAAGGTTGTTTCACATATCATCGCGAAAAATTCGGCACTGTGTACCGTTCTTTAGTCCATCAGTTGATCAGACTGTTAGGCTGCATTTCAAAGCTCTTCGTTAGTTCTTACTTCATTTCTATCGTTCAGCTTTAAGACATAGAATTGCTGTGGATTTCAAGTTTTGCCCGTGCTTTACTCCGGTTTCTGGCCTAGTTACCTTTCATGACAATAATATTCTGATGTTTTGCGAAACAAGTATACCTTCGTGAGGTCAAGGTATATTATAAACAGATTTATTGAATTATGTCAAATATTTAAGGTATCTTTGTCTAGTCAATCCTGATGCCCTTGAGATTTCAGAATAAAAATTTTATATTTATTGTTAAGTAATACTAAAAGGATAACAAATGCGTTGTTGGTCACTGCCCATACCTTTTTCCACCACCTGGTGTATGGTATTTATTTCCATGACCTGGTCAGTATGCAGTACAGATATCCCGCTAAAAACGACGAGTTTATACTTAAAAAGTAAATCAATGACAACTGTCTAGTTAAAAATATGAAGACCAGTGGAGCAAGATAACTAATCTTAATCATTATTAGCTTATTTCTGTTCTTGTTTCGCACTTTCCCACCCAAGTTTTGTTTCTTAAGGTTCGTAATTTAGCTTTTTTATTGTTTAAGAAATACAACTCAACATAGTCTATTCTTGGTACTAAGTCTCACTTTATATACTAAGAGATCAAATAAGATATCTATACTTAGGGCTATAACTGTGATACTAAGCTCTTTTTGTACAGTGGTGTCAATACGCCTATTGTTGAAGATTAAGAACATCATCAGGCTTATGATTGAACTATTCTGTCTGATATCAGATTGACGATAAAGAACAACAAAAGTTCATAGTTATTTCATCACATGCTTCCAATGTATAATGTACACTTTTAGACCTTTAGGTCAAAGGCTCCAGGTGTGGCCTCCTAAGAAAACCAGCTGCTTCGGTTTGGGCACAGGGGCAGTATCCCAGCCCCCACACAAATCGAATGATTTATGTGGTTCATATCTATTTGGTGGCTTCTTGTACCAATGTCTATGTGTTTAAATAAAATAAAAAAATATACACACTTGATGCGGTTACGCAATAAACCTTTACTTTGGACTTTGAGTTTTAGAGAGTGGAAGTACGACATCAACTAAATTTGCAGATTGTAAGGTTTCAGTCCACTAAAACTTATTAATTTTGTGCTATATATACCATCCTTAATCCTATGACTACCCTATATCCAAGGTACATTTTAGTACCCAAATCTAATGTATTGTTCAGAAGCTGCTACATTCAACACCGGTCGGGTTTGCTTGTCTTGATGAACCAGTCGAGCTATACTGGTTAGAACAATCGTTCCTCAAGGTCTTACCATGCCAGACATGTTGGTTGAAGAGCGGCAAGGCTAAAAGCAGAAAGTTCAAGGTCCGACAGCTAAGTCGTACTGCTGACTGTGCAGAGGTGTGACGGCAGTAAGGTGTTTCCTTTAGACAACCAGCATAACAGCAATAGTGCCTTCACACAAGGAAGGGTTGGGTTAGAGACGGTCGAGCCCCCAAATGCCCTGGTATGGCCGAAAGCGGGGAGGGTTCGCCCTCCCTCTCGAAATACTCCCACACGGCCACACGTATACAGCCTCTGCCAGGGAAGTCCTACTCACTGCCTTCTCGTGGCGGGGGTGTTGTTTACGAAAATGAGAGGACGAAAAGCGAACGTCCGGCGCTATAACCGGATCCCAATTCTATGGTGCACATGGGCTCTAGTATCCTGAAGGAACAAATGGCGTATGAACCAATTTTTGGTCACCGGCTTCCATGGGACTGCATCTCCTCACGATGCTCTACTGCCTTGTGGACTAGACCTTTAGGTCAAAGGCTCGGGGTGTGGCCCCCTAAGTAAACCACCTGCTTCGGTTTGGGCACCCGGGCAGTATCTCAGCCCACACACTAAAACCATGATGAACTATCTGCTTATGGAAAATATTCGTTTCTCTCCGACTAACATTGAAATGACTGGTATTATTATTATTATTATTATTATTATTATTATTATTATTTACTACGTCATTTATTCACTATCTATTTCTACTTTTTGTATCCGTTTCGACTCAGACAGCAGCTCGCCTATGGTAAAAAATTCAGCTTTATCTAAACGTTCTCGAGTCACTGCCTGGTTGAAAACTGTATGTTGCCCCTGAATACGAGTACTGAAGCAGTTTTTCTGAAACCACGTGCACCATTCAAACTGGCTGCCTTCAACGTTCGCACACTTATGCAGGTCGGACAACAGATAGGGCTGGCTATGTCTTTGAAAAGTCTTAATATTGACGTGTGTTGTCTATCCGAGACCCGTATTCAAGACTCTGGTGAAGTACTACAAGTTCGCTCTCCATCTGTCGCTTCAAAAAGCTTGTTTTATGTGCGTTTATCCGGGGACCCTGTGGCATCTTCGTCTGGTCTTGCTGGCGTTGGTGTCGCACTAAGCGCAAGAGCTGAGGCAGCACTAGTCGACTGCATCCCCATTAACAGTCGGTTATGTGCTGTTAGATTAGAAAGTTCCATCAAAGTGAGAACAAATCGGTGTGAGAAACGATGTCTTTTCGTCATCTACGCCTATGCTCCGACAGATTGCAGCCCGGATGCAATCAAGGACGAGTTCTACCACCAGCTAACTGTTCTTCTCCAGAAAGTGCGTTCGACAGATATTGTAGTACTAGCCGGAGACTTGAATGCTCAGGTCGGGCGTCTAGGCACAGAAGAGAGTCGTTTAGGTGGCCGATGGGGACTCGTTGGTCGCAGGACAGATAACGGGGAACGTCTACTGCAACTATGCACAGACCACAACCTGTTTCTGGCTAGCACTAACTTTCAGCACAGTTATCGCCGATGTGCCACCTGGCATCCCCCTTCTGCATCTCAAGCCTGGACTCAGATTGATCACATCGCGATCAGCTACCGCTGGCGTGGTTGTGTACAAGGCTAGCTACCATTCCACCGAAAAGTATAGATGAGCATTGGTTGCAATTGCATGACGCCATGAAAATGGCGGGTCAAGTCAGTTGTGGGTTTGCGAAACGTCCCGCTTACAAGCACTGGGTTTCTTCTGGTTCCTTACAACTGATTGAAGTCCGTCGGTCTACTCCGGGTGACCGTGAGTTTGACCACAGACGAAGGATGTTACGTAATGAAATCGGGCAAAGCTTGCGTAAGGACCGTGAAGCCTGGTGGTCGGAGCGTGCCAGTGAGTTGAAAGCAGCAGCTGCATCTGGTAATTACCGGAAGCTCTTCCAACTCATCCGAGCCACTGGCAGCAAGAAGTCTGGTGTGAGCGAAACAATCTGCGAGGATGACGGAACGCCAATCACTAACATCCATCGACGTCTTGGACGATGGACAGAATTCTTTGAAGGGCAGTTCAACTGGCCTGCTGCTCCGGCAACATCGGCCAGACTGTCCTGCCCTCCATGGCCGGTGACGACTGATCCACAAAATGAGGCGGAAGTCCGCAAGGAACTCCAACTCTTGAAACGTTACAAATCACCGGGCCCAGACGACTTACCTCCGGCTCTTTTTAAAGATGGTGGTGACTTTCTGACTAAGGGACTGACGACGTTGTTCACAAAGATCTGGGAACTAGAGAGTGTACCAACGTCATGGAATGAGTCGATAGTTGTCCCTATCTTTAAAAAGGGTTCACGTCGTTGATGCAACAACTATTGGGGGATAAGTCTACTTCCGATTGCGTCGTAACCAATGGTTGGTGACTCTTGGTGACATGGCTCAGAATCGATCACAATGGCGTCGGTGTATACACTCTCTGTCTTCCTTAAATTAAGAGATTAAAATCGCTTCATATCTTTCTAGGACTAATTCTTTCTTCCTGTACTATCTCCTTATACACAATCTTTCTTCTATATATTACCACCACTGAATTAACTACTTCTATGAATCCAGTGTTCATCTTGTTGTGCTAATGCGGTATGGCAACTTGGACCGATGCATATACGTGCCTGGTCCTACGTTGCAGCTGACTGACTGATTGCGTCCAAGCTATTGGCTTCCGTCATACTTCGTAGGTTGTTCAGAACCCGAGAAGAATTGACTCGCGAGGAGAAGGCTGGGTTTCGTTCTCGTCGAGGATGTATTGATCATATCTTCACCCTCCGCCAAGTGTTAGAACACCACCATACTTATCAAAGGCCAACAATCGTAGTGTTTCTTGATATCAGGGCTGCTTTCGATTCGTTGGACAGAACCGTTCTCTGGGATTGTCTATTGAAGAAGGGTGTGCCTGAGAAGTTTATTAACATCCTAAAAGCCCTATACACAAACACCTCAGACAGAGTGAGGGCATACAACCACCTTTCTCCACTATTCCATTCAAGCAGTGGAGTTAGGCAGGGTTGCCCAATCTCATCATTCCTCTTCAACTTTGCCATCGATGACATTCTGGAAACAGCTCTGATGGATGTAAGTAATGGTGGTGTGGATCTGTTGCCTGGAGAAAGACTTCTCGACCTTGAGTATGCGGATGATATTGTCTTACTGTGCGAGAATGCCGAAGCCATGCAATCCGCACTTAATCAGTTGGCAGTCAGTGTCCGTAGGTATGGTATGTGCTATGCACCCTCGAAGTGCAAAGTTCTTCTACAAGACTGGCAGGATTCTAATCCTGTACTCACTCTGGATGGTGAGCAGATAGAAGTGGTCAAGAAGTTCGTATATCTAGGTAGCTGCATAAGTGCTGGTGGTGGTGTGAGTGATGAGATCAATGCACGTATAGTGAAAGCCAGAGCGGCTTATGCCAATCTGGGCCATCTTTGGCGCCTTCGTGATGTTAGTCTGGCTGTAAAAGGTCGGATCTACAACGCGTCGGTGAGAGCAGTTTTGCTCTATGCTTGTGAAACCTGGCCTCTCCGAGTTGAGGATGTTAGACGACTCTGTGTTCGATCATCGTTGTCTCCGAAGGATTGCTGGCATCCAGTGGCAACACCATGTCAGTAATGCAGAGGTTCGGCATCGAGTGTTCGGTCACAGAGACGATAATGAAATTGGTGTCACCATCTTGAAACACCGACTTCGGTAGCTTGGACATGTTCTACGAATGTCGTCCCGGAGAATTCCTCGTCGTGCATTATTTGCCGACTCTGGGACTGGTTGAAAAAAGCGGAGAGGTGGTCAGTATATGACATGGTGTCGTGGTATGAAAGAAAGCTGCAAAGGGCTAGCTTCTGTTGGTCCTTCGCGACTCCCTGGTTGGGGTCCGAGAGACGGTGTAACGCAGTGGCTAGAGACGTTATCAGATATGGCTCAGAATAGAAGCCAGTGGCGATCGTGCTGTAACCTTCTTTTACTTTCTTCATAAAAAGTGGTTGTATCTTCCTTAACTGAAAGATCTCTTCTGATTGAACCTTTCCGTTTCCCCCACCATTGTTCTCTCTCTTTTCCTATAATTCCCCACGTTCATTACTTTTTTTTCTCTTTTCTCCTCTTCAAATTATCATTGTTTTGTGTGGCGCATATATATTTGGTGCTCCCCTGTACCAATGTTTATGTGTTCAAATGAATAAATAAAGAGACGGTCGAGCCTAATAGATGCTTTAAGATAGCAATAGTCTATGGGTCGACGGGGCTAACTGTTACTACTATTTGTCAGCCATAATTGTTTTTCGAATGATTTGGTGACCATATCACATATTTTTGTAAGTCGTTGAACCCAGTTAATGGGCTAGTTAAGTCACTGTTATTTAATTTACGTTGCAAAACGCTTTCTTGTTTGAAGACCAGATAACTATTTTTACCTGCAGTAAGGTGTTTCCTTTAGACAATGTGAGATTAAAATTACTTTGTACCCTTTTTCTACGAAGTAATTCTTTTTTCCTGTATTATATCCTTATACACAATCTTTCTTTTATACATTACTACCATTGAAGTAATTCTATGACTTTGGTGTTCACGTTGTTGTGCTAATGAGGTATGGCAACTTGTACCGATGCATATATGTGCCTGGTCATACCTTGATCACAACCCTTATTTGAAGTTAAAATCGAAATATAGCAGTGTACATTCTGGTTGTACTTGTATTTGCAATAAGTTTAAGTCGGCTCCAATCGAATTATTTTAAAAAGTCATTTACAGTTTACTAGGTTTATTTAACTTCCTACAAGAAAGTTAGGAGTGTTTTTTTTTCCGTGGTTCTCTTCAAATTATCCTTCCCCATATCGCTTACTGTTACATTGCGATTCTCTAACGTGGATGAACATGGCTTGGAAAAATTTAGTTATGCCATATTAAAGATTAAGCATTTTTAATAATCCGCCTAAATGTGATACTGATTCAACTGTTTATTTATCATAGACTGTTATAGTTTGTATGCTGGTGAAAAAACTCCCGAGTTTGAATTTTTAGCTCATTAAGACGGATATATCGACATTTAGAAGTATTAGAAGCATGGTTTCTCTTTTTGATGACTACTTTCTGTCTATATTACAACGTTTAAACATGTACTTTTATAGGGTTGCAAGCTTAACGATGTCACTGTTGTATATACCAAATGGGAGAACCTGAAAAAAACCAATGATATGGATGTTGGCCAAGTGGCCTTTCACAATAATAAAGCAGTTCAAAAGATCGTAGTTGAAAAACGCAATGGAGATGTAATAAAACGACTCAATAAAACAAAGGAGCAATGCCAACATCCTGATTTAAGAGGTGAACGAGAGAAGCGAGATACCCGCATTAAAAACAAAGAAAAAGCTGTTCTGGCTGCTAAAAAAAAGTCAGAACTTGAAGCACAGAAAGTCCGTGCAGCAGAAGCAGAAAAAAGATCCTACGATCGTTTGTTTGTCGAGAGTAAAATGAGGACAAATGAAGATGGTTATGATTCGGATGACTTCATGTAAAAAATAAATATGAATACCTTCCTACTTCTAAAAGTGTCTCATCTCTTAACTTTATTTTTTTACTTATCGGTTACTTTTTCTGAATTGTCGATCATGCAATAAAAACCCTTTTGGTTTACTTGTATATATTATAATGTGAATTTTCTTCCATGCTTGACGAAACGGAGTTTCAGGTGCTAAACGATATAATCGAGATCATGAACCAATCAGTGCTAGACCACGATTGAAAACCTGAAAGCACTTATGAGGAGTCTTACTAGGACAAAACGGTCATCCAGTGCTTCCAAGTTTTCATTGGTGGTCTAACTTTGATCGGTTGATGATCTTAATTAAAACTCAACCATCTGCAAAACCCTATGCTAATAAACGATATAGTTTAATGGTTTGAACATCCACACGCTATTTTTCAAAGGGTTGATGTTATATTTTCGCTCTCACGGTTATAACCCAGCTATTCCTATCGCTTAGTATTCACGGTCACAGATTCACTCGACAAGGCCCCAAATCAGAACACGATTGAGCAGGAAGGAGATAATATTCCAAATAACAAGGTTAGGTGGAAGCAAGAAGCAAAATAGGAAAATCGTTAGTATATTTATAGCTTTTTACATAAGAAGCTTCTCCATGTATAGGCTAGCGCTGATTGGATAAGAATCAGCCAATCAGCGTGCGCCAAAGCAATCGTGCATTGAGCATGCTTAAATCCAATCTATGTCCCACTAACACCTCCCCTTTGAGCAGATTCGTAGGATCTGGTGCTAGGGTCCAACTGCAACCGAGTGACTGGCCTGTGCTTTCGATTTGTCCATCGTCTAGGCAATAAAGAAGTATCAGTCTTTGCTTGCACAGAAACTGACCTGTCTGTTCCAGGCGTTTTGATTTCAAAGGTGTCTAGCAGAACATCAAGAGGTAATCGATACTGAATCTCGTTGCTGGCTATCGAAGTTGCTTTCAATTGGTTAGCATGACGTACCCAAACTTCTGAGCCAACTGACACCTCATAAACCACACTCCCCTTCTTTTTCAAGATACGACCAGCTGTCCATGTAGGATGTTTCTCACGATAGTCCATAGCAAGTACTTTTTGTCCCACCGTGAACAATCGTTTTTGTGCCCCATGATGTCGATTGAACTGATTCTCCATAGATAGGTTTCGTTGAGGCTCAAGAGCTGGCGTAGGACGGATGACATCGAAATGTGTTCGTATTTTTCTGCCAAGTAGAGCTTCTGCTGGAGAGACCCCCTTAATCGTCTGAGGGTTCGGTGTAGAGCGATAAATAAGCAGGAACCTCTCTAAGATCTCTTCGGTGGTCCCCTCCCCTTTAGATTTTTTTAGAGCATTTTTAAATGTACTCACAAAGCGTTCCACTTGACAATTTGATTGGGGATGGAATGGAGGTGTTCGGACGTGATGGATTCCGTTCTGCCGACAAAATTGTGGGAAAATTACGGACGTAAACTGTGTTCCGTTGTCACTAACTATCAATTCCGGGACTCCGAAACGACTGAATAGTTGACGTAGCTTACTGACTGTGCAGCTTGCAGTCGGGTGTTCCATGAGAAAGATTTCTGGCCACTTGCTATATGCATCAACTACCAAAAGGTAAGTTTGTCCATGAAGTGGACCAGCAAAGTCCAAGTGTGTACGCTGCCACGGTGACTGTGGTATTGACCATGATTGCAGCTCTGCTTTTCGCGGTGCTTTCGTTGCTATTGCACATTTGGTACATGAACGGGATAGCTGCTCCAGTTGGGTGTCTAAATGCGGCCAGTATACATAACTTCGTGCTAATGCTTTCATGCGATTTATTTCAGGATGTCCTGCGTGCAACTGTTCAAGCACTGCTGGTTGTAGCTTCTTTGGGATTATGACACGTTCGGCAAACAGCAGGCAGTCGTCGATGATTGAGAGAGAGAGTCTACGCTGGTAAAACTGTTGAAGCTCTGTGGAACTGATCTTCGCGGGCCATCCTTCCAGGTGGAACTTCCTAACTTCTTGTAGAATCGGGTCTCGAAGAGTTTCTTCTCTGACTTCATCTGACGACAATGGAGTGTTTCGAATGGCATCTGCCACTATACTTCGTATTTCTGTGTCTACTGCTATGGAGGCAATGATTATATCCTCTAGTCCAGGATGCTGAACCCCAATTAATCGAGAGAGAGCGTCGGCTTGACCGATAGTATTTGTCGACTGATACTTGATATTGAAATCATAACTCAGGAGCATTGTTGCCCAGCGCTGTAGTCTATTAGCCGTATAGACAGGGATTCCTTTCTTAGAACCAAAGATTGCAATCAAAGGTTTGTGATCTGTCAGTAGAGTAAATGTACAACCATAGAGCATTTTATGAAATCTTTTGACAGCGAAAATGATCGCAAGAGCTTCCTTTTCAATTTGACTGTAGTTCCGCTCGGCTGGGGTAAGTGATCTAGCAGCATGAGCAATTGTCTTTTCTGATTTGTCCGGAAACACGTGAGATATCACTGCTCCAACTCCATCACTAGATGCATCAGATGCAACAACAATTCCCAAGCTGGGGTCGAAGTGTGTCAAAAGAATCTTTGAGCTGAGCATTGATTTGACTCTGTCGAAAGATGCTTGACATTCTGCTGACCACTGCCAAGGTTTATCTTTTGATAGTAATTCATTCAGCGGACCTCTCACTCGATGCATTTCAGGCAAGAATGTGCTATAATGACTGATTAACCCCAAGAAGGATCTTAATGAAGAGACATCAGTTGGTGCAGGCATCTTCTGAATGGCTTCGATGTTGGCAGGGTCTGGTCGGCGACCGTTTTTATCTAAGATAAAACCAAGGTATTTGATGGAATGCATAAAGAAAGTACACTTTTCCTCACGTAGTTGGAAACCATATTCCAACACTCGGTTAAGGACTTGATGTAGTCGATCAGAAAGTTCATTGTCAGTTGAACCCATAACTATGATATCATCTAGATAAGCTGCTGTACCAGGTATACCTGTTAGCATCGTATCCATTATTTGCTGAAAGATGGCAGGTGCAGTCTTGATGCCAAATGGTAGACGGGTGTATTGAAATAACCCTCGATGAGTGTTAATGGTCAAAAGCTCTCTACTGTCTTCATCTACTTCTACTTGCAGATAGGCATCGGAAAAGTCTACTTTCGCGAAACATGTCCCACCATTAAGTTTGGTAAACAGGTCTTCAGGAACTGGTAACGGATATTGATACACATCTAGTGCAGCATTTAAACCAGTCGAGAAATCGGCACATATGCGTATAGTTCCACTCGCTTTCTTAATCACTACGATCGGTGCGGCCCATGCAGAGTAGTTGACTGGTTGGATTACACCAGCCTGTTGCAGGCGATTAAGTTCCTGATCGACTAACTCAAGAGCAGCATATGGTACAGGACGTCTAGGACGAAAAATAGGTTTGGCATCCGGTTTCAGTGGTAAATGAGCTTTCATCTTGGTACAGTGGCCAAGGCTATTCGGAAAAACAGGCAAACTTTCTTTTCAGTTTTTCTAGTAACCTTTCACCTGTCTTCTTTGCAAGTACTGGGGTGTCTAATGAAGAACACAATACGTTACAGACACTGTTAATCGGTACATCCATTATTCCAAGTTTATCTCACATATCTAGACCAAGAAGATCAAGGTTTGGCCGTTCTGTTAGGTAACATATTCCTGTACAGTTAGTTCCATTGAAGGAAAATTCACACTGTAATTCACCAACCAGTTCTAGCACACCACCTGATGCGTTTTTGGCCGTTTTCTTAGATGGTTTCATTGGCGGTTTACCCAGCAAGTTATACGTTTCTCTAGATACTGATGCCGTGTCAATTTGAAGACGAGCTGATATGCCGTTTATCTGGATGGTAACATACTTTCTCCGAATGTCATAGTTTGTTTGAAAGGCAGCTACCAGAGAAAGAGATTTAAACTCGGCTGATTTCACATGTCGAGAACGTTTATGCTTCTTTTTGGGATGAGACGTATGGTTCGGTGGACAATGACCTTTATGTCCACGTTTGTTGCACACCTGACATATATGCTTTTTAAATGGACAGAATCGTACATAATGCCAATCACCACATAACCAGCATGCAGTCGTTGGTTTGTTACGAGTTGTTATCGGCTTCTTAACTTTTAACCTAGTAATAGCATCGACACTACTGCAGGTTAAATTAGGATTTACCTGTTCAATCAACTTGTTGTCGTATCTGATGCTTTGTAGCCGCTTACACTCATCTGTCAACGTTTTGAGTGTGACGTTTGGGTCTTGATCTAGTCGAGCCAAAAGTCTAGTCCTGATCTCAGCATCTTGTGGTGACTGAAGAGCTTTGATGAATATTAGGCATTTAAATTGGTCTTCTGTCAACAAGCGTAACTTGGACCGTTCACATTCTCTGTTGACGATGTCTGCTAAAACACCATATTCATCGCCTTCGCGTTTCACCAAATTTAGACACTGGTGTCGAATACTAAACAATGAGGAGGATTCACCGAATATCTCCGACAATTGAATTATCGTCTAATCGAAACTGAGCTCTCGAGGTAACTTTGGCAATATATGGTCAGCATAGCGTGCATGTTCATTAATTCCCAACTTACGTACCAACAATCGAGTCTTCCACGCGTCGTCTTGGTTACAGAATTCTATTCTAAATGTATCTTCCCAACGTTTGAACCACGTGAGAAAAGTATTTCCGCTTTCGGGATCATAGATGAATTCTGGTATGCTGCTAGCAACTGCATCACAAGACGTACTTGAAATGGCATGTGAACTCGAGCAGTGGAAGCTAAGCTGTTGAGTCAGAGTCTCTAACAACCGCATTTGTGCATTTAATTGCTGTTGCTGTTGTTGTAGTATTCGGTTAAGCTGGTCATCTGATATGGACATATTGAATTTATTTTCCTTTTTCCTCGTCGCCACTGTTATATTTTCGCTCTCACGGTTATAACCCAGCTATTCCTATCGCTTAGTATTCACGGTCACAGATTCACTCGACAAGGCCCCAAATCAGAACACGATTGAGCAGGAAGGAGATAATATTCCAAATAACAAGGTTAGGTGGAAGCAAGGAGCAAAATAGGAAAACCGTTAGCATATTTATAGCTTTTTACATAAGAAGCTTCTCCATGTATAGGCTAGCGCTGATTGGATAAGAATCAGCCAATCAGCGTGCGCCAAAGCAATCGTGCATTGAGCATGCTTAAATCCAATCTATGTCCCACAAACAGTTGATTTGAAGCATGAAATATTTCGTTTTTGTACTTTAAATAGCATTTCGCAGAAGGCAATTTTTGGTCAGTCATGCACAAAATGTATATAAGTCTGATTAACAATATGTTCAGTTTCGGAAAAACTTATGCTTCCTCTCTTTATAAATATGGAATGATCAGTATTAGCGAACGTACATTAGACTCTAATTTAAGAATAATAAAAAGACTCAGCTGTGCTTTTTGACAGTTATAGATAAGTTTCAGTGTAGTCTCAGAATGATGCCGATGGAATAATTCTGATGACAGTTGATAGTTTTGGCTTGCTTAAAAGCATGCTCCACTGCGTTTTTCTTGACTAAAGACTACACTACGCCTTACATATATTCTTTTTACGCAACTAGGCTATGCAAGTAGATCTCTGATTTACCTGTGAAGGTAAGCTTGGATTTGGGACTACTTATGGAAGCTGGAGTCGCGATGATCGGGTAAATATGGCATTGGTTGGACAACACAAATGTTTGATTCTTCTAATCCTGTACATGAGTCATACCACTTGGAATCCCGATAACTTAGTTATGCCCTCTAAATCCTCATGACCCTTAATCTTAGTTTCTTTATAGCACTACATTTTGTAGTCTTATCATTAGTCAGCATAAGAAGTTGAAAAATAGGTTCTATTCTTGAAGATAAAATTTAAATTGTCCTAGATGCCCAGTATTCTTTTGCTAGTCATCATTTGATAGTATTCGACTTGCAGTCGACAACATAAGATGTAGCTAGTACCAAAACATAACACGCCCTAATGAGTAAAAATATATAACCCCATTTCATGCCCCCTAATGCCTTGGTACGGCCGAGAGTGGAGAGAGTCCGCTCTCACATGGCCACGCGTATACAGCCTCTGCCAGAAAAGTCCTACTCACTGCCTTCTCGTGGAGGGGATGTTGTTTACGAAAATGAGAGGACGAAAAGCGAATGTCAGGCGCTTTAACCGGATCCCAAACCAATAGTGAACATGGGCTCCAGTATCCCGAAGGAACAAATGGCGTATGAACCAATCGTTGGTCACCGGCTACCATGGGACTGCATCTCCTTACGATGCTACACTGCCTTGTGGATCAAACCTTTAGGCTCCGGTTGTGGCCCCCTAAAATAATAAATAAATAAACCCCATTTCATATGTGGGTGGTTCGCCGATATTATTTCAAATGTATTAAGAATCATAGATTTATCCGTTCCTTGATATTGTCAGTGAAAATGCAATATTTATTTTAACACATAGATATTGGTACAAGGAGGTACCAAATACATATGCGCCACACAGATCTCATTTGATATATGAGGGCTGTGATACTGCCCGGGTGCCCAAACCGGAGCAGGTGGTTTACTTAGGGGGCCACACCTGGAGCCTTCGACCTAAAGGCCTGATCCACAAGGCAGTGTAGCATCGTAAGGAGATGCAGCCCCATGGTAGCCGGTGACCAGCATTTGGTTCATACGCCATTTGTTCCATCAGGATACTGGAGCCCATGTTCACTATTGGTTTGGGATCCGGTTAAAGCGCCTGACATTCGCTTTTCATCCTCTCATTTTCGTAAACAACACCCCCTCCACGAGAAGGTGCGAGAAGGCAGTGAGTAGGACTTCCCTGGCAGAGGCTGTATACGCGTGGCCATGTGAGAGCGGACTATCTCCACTCTCAGCCGTACCAGGGCATTTGGGGGCAGTGAAAACGCTCCAGGGTCATTACCACGTGCGGATATGTTTAGAAATCCAAAACATTGTATAAACAACGGAATGACCGTACTGATGTTTATTCAGATGAAACCCCCGGTTTCATGGATAAGTGTACTAGCAAGCTTATCTGTTTTGTATTACTTTACGGATGCGCAACATGACCTACGAAGGTATCAGTCATTACCTAAGTTGTCAATTTCTTATCGAAAAATACCGCCAAAGTTACGCTTGCTTGTGGTGGGATCACAAATTAAGTAGCGCTGAAGGCATATGGAAGTGGTGAGTCACTTGACGATGTTAGTCGAATTGGGAGGTCGGGACATGTCGTATGTACCAAGACATCGCTTATTCTCAGACATCTAGCTGGCTTGGAAGAGGTAGGAAGGGAATCAGAGCAAGACAACATAAACCCATGAAGTCGTTGACTGTGACTAAGCTGTATTAAGTGCCAACTTCCTGATTGGAGTCTGCGACAAAGCAGTCAAAACGACACGCAGTAAGGCAAACACGTACAGTTTCTGTTTTCATATTTTTGGCTTCGGTGTCCTTCAGTTTTTATTTATCCTTTTCCTAATAGGTATCTAAATTTAATTCTTATGCTACCATCAATATTCTGAATTAAATTTTTTGCTTGTTTACTGCTTACTGTTGAACTACAACACAAGAATAAATTTCAACGTTTTCTGTTGTGTTGTGCCACGATAAGAATGAGTGGTAATTTTTGGGATCCATTTGTGGACCAACACTATACTCATAATTGTTAATTAACTAAACTATTCATGTCTCTCTTATCATAAGCTTTATTTTAACTTATGAACTGTTATTATACGATTTCACATCCCTGAATTATTCACTAGCTACCACGTTCACGGCCACATTTGGCCAAATTTTGTACAAATGTTATTTTCTATTTTATGATCTGCTTGATTGGGGTATAAACAGAGTATGTTTGAAATATATGATTTATATTGCAGAGGCTCGGATTGGTGTTCTAGACTTAACTGGCTGGGCTAGGCAGGAACAGAGACCAATCAGGACTCTAGACTGCTCGTACGGGTTTTACGCGTCTCTGATTGGCGGTACCAAGTTATAACATATTTGACCTTACGTTTCGCTCTAAACCAGATGACCAGCAAATTATGAGAAATCAGATATTCGATACGATATATTTGCCCCATCAAACTGAAACTTAAGGAAGAGATAGAAAGACTGGATTGCGACTAGTGAGGTTGGAGAAATAAGCCCTAGTAGTTATACCTATATTGACGTATTTACGATCATCAGTAAAAACTACAGGTTGTTGCGCATTCCTTATTCAATATCAGAAATACGAATTCAGGTAGCCAGCGTTCCAAAGGAACGGAGTCTATTTCTCGCAATGTTCAACTTCTATATTTTAGTCTTTAGAAGATGAACTCTGCTAAATATCTCGAGAGGCATTATTTATGACAACTGAACCGATGAGGAATCGTAATCCGAATATGTTTTCTGAAGACTTCTGATCTTTAATGTAAAAGGTGTGTCTGACATCAATGTAGTGGTTCAATGAATTAAGCACCTGATTCCCAACCTTTTGCCACAAGTCTAAGACTTGTCATTATTTTAACACTTGAGAAGCATTTTTTGTAATACCAAGGTTTAGCTGTTTGAAATTTCTTATGGTTTGCTGACCGAAATTCACTTAATAGCTATTTCTATGTGAAAAAGGAGGAATATGAGTTACAAGCGCTCTCCATAATTTAGGACGGTAATCAGCGGAATCTCTCATCTTTTAGTTGCTAATGTTCTAAGGCTCCCGTCTTTTTTACTCCCTTATCATCTTTAAGTTTTGCCAGCTTAAAAAAGTTTGTTGATATCAACGTTATGTACAGTATTATCAAACGAAATATTGTTTTTTTTAGAGTAAAAGAGTGTATTTGGTTAAGCATCAGTAAACAGTTTACGCCGTTTGCTAACGCTAAGGTCACTAGGAACTGAGTTTTTTTTAGATTTGCTAACACCAGATTTTATTCGCTCAAAACCACGTTTTCGATGCCCGGTCAGAGCAGTTCGGATGGTAGATCCAGGTCGTAAATTCTCCAGTTCAGAAGACTTGCCAACATGAACTCGTCCTATTCGGCTACCGAAAACATCGACAGATTTATTTTTAGGCCTTTTGTCACCTTTCATAACTTCAGGGGGTACACGGTGAGCTCGTTTCCATTTGTCCTGCAACGAATAATCAATAAAAGTATATAATCAGGAGACGAAATAAGAAAATATCAGATAACAATCTATATTGCCATGGTGCATAAATAGCAGTAAAAAGTCGAAATATAATATATGGTTAAAAACATAATGGGAATTGGATTTCATAGATAATATACAGTAATTTTGCTAGATAAGTACCTATTTGTATAAAGGGATTATTAAAATATTTTCCCGAGAGTTGGGAATTCATTTCTTAATGCAAAAGTATCGAGTACGGTATGAACATTCAGTGTGAAAACTCTTTATAATAATAAGGCCTTATGATTAAACAAGATATTGGACCTTGAAAGGTATGATAATCTAGAATATTGGTTGCACTTTGAAATTTAACGTTTAGCTAGAATAGCTGCACACAGTTTAGCTGAACACAATACAAATCCATCACTTGTTCATCGTATGCACACAACCCACTCGAATACGATGAATTTATTTGTTATAGATTCAAATGGCCATCAAATTTCAGTTACGACTGTAAACTGTGTGAAATTTTTCCTATTTATGATAATAGATGACATCAACAGTAATCGATAGCTCAAATGAACCATAGCAAACCTAGATGGGGTTTGAAAACTTCAATAGTTTTCGACAATCGAGAATATGTATCAAACAGTTAATGCAGTATTCATACCAAAGGTAGATCGACCTAAGAACTAGTAATATTTGTCAACTAGGAGCATAAAAATATATCTTAAACTGGACCTTACTCCTTGGGCGCTGACGAACATATAAGTTTCCCGTTTAATCCTGTACCAATTAAAATAAGATTTAAGCGGGGATGTTTGGTGCGTGGTATTGATAGTAAATGTGACTGGTCGTTAAGCGTAGACAAACAGGCACACAAATTACTTACTACTAAGTATGTGATTTCTTTTTCTTCACTCACTAAGTGACTGTTTGTAATTATGCCGGATAAAGTATCATCTGGTATTACTCTGGTTTTCTATTTTGGTTTTGAACGTGGTGTCTGATATAACGTGATTTGGTTTGTGCAGAGCGGACCGTTCGAGTATCCAATCTAGCGGTAGAGTAGATTTGGCCACCCGATCCAGTCTTATTATCGTACTAGGGCAGTATACCGCAGAGAAAAAAATATTCTAATTAATCGTCATATTAATCTTATTATAATTCCATCATACGGGGTAGTGCCCTAAAGACCACATTTGACTTCATATAATATCTCATTTAAAGTTACAAAATAGCACAGTAGTGCATGAACGAAGAACTATGATGGTGCTATGCGCCTTAAAAACACTAAAGAAGTTTGACAGAAAAAAAAAACGGTAAGAGGCTGGTTTATGTCAATGTCTCGACTGTAGTTGCCACCATGCGCGATGGTCGTGTTTGCCTATCGCGATGACCCAACCGAGCTATATTGGTTGGTTCTACCATTCTGGGCAGGTCGACTGGAGAACGGTAAGACCAAAGGCAGCAGCTCAAGATATGAGGGCGAAGTCGTACTGCTGACTGTAGAGGAATGTGACAGCAGTGAGGTGTTTCCCTCGGACAACCAGCATCTGCAGTGATGCTGCCTTCTCACAAGGAAGGAAGGGGTTCGAAAAGGTTGACCCTAAAAATGTCACACCTCACCTTACCCCTCGGATTTCCGTCTCCGGAGGTAAAGCCCACAAAAAGGCCGTGCGAGACCGGCCTCAAGCAATTATTCCTTGAGCTCTGCGGTCACGCTCCCAAGTCGTCAAGACCAACATTAATCCAACTTCCTTTTCAGGTTCCTCAAGAAACACCCTTCCACAATGTGGGCAGCCGGGAAGTGAAATCAACCCTCATACACGTAACAACACACGATATCAAGTTGGTCACATTCAAATCCTTCCTACACCTCCTAATAACTCTCTTATCTCCACGACTAACCTTTCTTACGTCCCTTTATCACCTCGCCCCGCTAGTGCAAACGATTCGAGTACGCAGAATGTTATTCCTGGTCTCCTGAAACCACGCTCCAAACTACACGTAGGAGCTTTCAACGTCCGAACACTGTACCAAATAGGACAACAGGCTTCCTTAGCTAAGACTTTAGAATCTCGCTCCATCGATGTGTGCTGCGTCACCGAAACGCACACACAGGATTCGAGTAGTGTCATTCATTTGACCGCACCATGTCAAAGTAACGAACCAACTCGATCTACGCCTCGTGTATATGGAAGCCGTGATGCTGCTTCCCGTGGCCTCGCTGGCGTAGGTATAGCATTGAGTCCTAGGGCAGAACTAGCTCTCTTAGACTGGATCCCAGTGGGCAGTCGTTTGTGCGTTGTCCGACTAAACGGAACAGTAAGAACTCGAAAAGATAGGGGCACTCGTCGTTGCCTCTTCGTCGTCTCTGCCTACTCTCCCACTGACTGCAGCTCAGATGATGTAAAAGATGAGTTTTACAGAAGGCTTTCCGACCTTTTCCGAAAAGCTAGGCGTTTAGATGTAGTAATGGGGGCTGATGACTTTAATGCTCAAGTAGTTGAACTAAGCAAAAGGGAAAGACACCTGGGTGGCTCTTATGGTGTCGTGGCTCAAAGAACAGATAATAGCGACCGTCTGTTGCAGCTATGCTCAGATAACCGCCTGTTTCTTGCAAACACTAACTTTAAGCATAAGGAAAAACATCTTTTGACATGGCGACCACTGAATTCGTCACAACGTTGGACCCAAATAGATTACGTCGCTATCAGCCACCGATGGAGGGATTGAGATTCAGATCATACTCTAGTGCGAGCGCGTATTTGTCTACGTCTTACTGGATGTAGGAAAGACGCTGTAAGGAAAACCCATAGGGTCCCATATAATGATAGCCAAGCCAAGAATATATTTCAGGAACAACTAGGAAAACAGTTAGGCAGCAATGTAAGTGATGCCCACCTCGAGGCAGCGTGGAACGACATCCGAAAAGCTGTGGAAACAGCAGTGATATCTAGCAGTACGGTAAACCGCACGGTTAAGGAGAAACACTGGATCTCAGCAGCATCTGCCTCACTGATATATGCTCGAAAACTCATCCCATCTAGCTCTGAACATAACGAAGAGCGGAGTCAGCTTAAGCGCAGGCTGATAAGGGGCCTACGCAGTGATCGTGAACCGTGGTGGGTAGCGAAAGCGAGAGTTGGAAAAAGCAGCGGCAATAGGAAACAGCAGACAACTGTTCAGAGTTGTTAACGAAACCAGTATTAAGAATCCAACTGTTAGCGGCCTTCAGCCACACTTCGCTTTCCAACGATCTCCAGTCGACCTGAATGGCAAGTTAATGTAGGTCCTCTGACTCTTTACGAAGTTGAAAAAGCTAGAGATCTGAGGCGTGGGAGAGCAGCAGGCCCTGATATGTTTACTCCAGAGAGTTTTAAGGATGGTGGTCCAGTATTAGCAGCCAAATTGACTGAGGTCTTAGGATCTGGGAACTGAACGTAATCCCATCTGCCTGGTTTCAACCACTGATCGTACCGGTCTATAATGAAGGACGAAAGTCCTCTTGTGACAATTACAGAGGAATCAGTCTGATTAATATAGTGTCTAAAATATTAGCTTTAATAATAATTTGACGCCTAACTAAAGCTCGTGAAGAGCAAACTAGAGAAAACCAGGCTGGTTTCCGACCTGGACATTGTTGTATGGACCAGATATTCACACAACGTCAGGTCGTAGAACATAGACACACTCAGACGCCCCACAATAGTCGTATTTCTCGACCTTAAGGCGGCATTCGACTCTGTTGATCGTGAGGTTCTATGGCAGTGTTTGTCACTGAAAGGAGTACCAAAGAAGTACGTTAACCTTATAAAAGCTCTCAACTCGAACACAACTGGCCGAGTGAAAGTTACGGCGAACTGTCATCAGAATTGATTATCTCCAGTAGTGTTCGTCAGGATTGTCCACTCTCTCCATTCTTGTTTAACTCTATCGTAGGCGTGCTTTTAAAAATAACACTTTCCTCATCTAAATTTCCAACGGTTGGACTTCTACCGGGAGATTCAATTGTTGACTTAGAATATTCCAATGACATAGTTCTATTTAGTGAAGACGCGGACAAAAGACAGTCTTCTGACCACTAAAAGCAACAATGCAAGCATGCTTTGGATGCGATTCTTCCTCTCGAAATGCAAAATGTTACTTAAGGATTGGGCGGCATTGACACCCGAACTAGTGATAGGCAGTGAAGTAGCTGAGCGTGTCGACCGCTTCACTTATCTGGGAAGTCTCATCAGCCCTTGTGGTCTGGTGTGTGACGAAATCTCAGCACAGATACAGAAGGCTCGACTAGCTTTTGCCAACTTGCGTCATTTATGGCGTAGGAGAGATACCCATCTACCAACCAAAGAACGGGTTTACTGCGCAGCAGTTCGTTCCGTCCTGTTTATAGTAGTGAAACATGGCCGGTAAAAGTAGAGGATATTGGTAAGTTACTAGTATTCGGCCATAGGTGTCTTCGAAGCATTGCTCGTATATCCTGGGACCATCAAGTAAGTAATGCAGTTGTTAGGATACGGATACAAGGTAAAAAAAGGCAAATCAATTGATGAAGTATTGAAACTTCCCCCTTCATGTGCGCAAAAACAATTTGTTTTCAGCCCAAATCTAGTCTAATAATATTGATTTATTATTCAGCTTGGCTTTCATATTGTGTATTTTGTTACTATCCTTGCTTCACTCTACCTTTTAATTTGTCTGGTTAACTTTTAATTTTTTTGTTTTAACAAGTGTATGTGTGATCAGATTGTTCAAAATGTATTGCGCAGACATATTACATAATCCCGATAACCTTCGTTTTATCATCACATTCTCCAAAGCAATGATAGTTTAAAACAGTATGCATAGATAGTTTAATTTGAGAATATGTGAATTCGAGGAATAAAAATATACGATTATAATCTAAGCAAAGAAATAAGTGGATACATTTGCCCACCGCAATCGATTCTGAGCCACATCACTCACCATTTCCAACCACTGGTCACAACAATCATGCGGATTTCAACTAGGTAGCAGTTCAAAATCGGATGAAGCAAACAGAATAACAAAAAGCGTCTTAAATGTGGACTTTGAAGGAGATTACAATTACTAGAACATAACGGTCAAAATGTCAAACCACTTAGACTCGTAACGAACTTTAACTCAGTCGACAGAACTCAACCAACACTAAGAACTAGACAAATGTGACATTCATCACTACTAAGCAACTAATCAAGGTGAATCAAATGTGGGGGTTTTGTTACTTACCTCGGACGGCAAAGATACTCGCCGTAGATCAAAGTCAGCACTTGGGGTAGCATCTTCAAGTGAAATCTGAACGACTTTCCCATCTGGAGTCTTTAGAGGTGGAACGCTGAATTCAGTTGAGTTTGTTTTGCCTTTTGTTGACAGGGTAATTTTCCGGACGCGAAGACACATATTCTGGTCTGACGACAAAACAAAGTGGAACTGATGTTCAACACCTAATGTTCTTATCTTCTCAACTGTTGGGCCTTTGAAAAGATCTAAGAAAATCCGAACGCAGAACAACCAACGTACCTATTAACAAAGACTTTAAAGTCATATATTTTGTGTCTAAGTTGAACAACTCTCCAGAAAACAACAACATGGGCTTAGCTCCATATATGAGAGTTTTGTCCTTTAGAGGAGTTAGTATTAGTAGTCTGTAAGTTACTTTACAATCCGATATCGGTTTGTACATTTTTATGCCAAGCTCAAACATATCTAGTAGCTCACCATCATGCAGCCTTCCAAAAATAATGTTATGTGGTCTTTTCTTGGAATGCATCCCAACAACAAACATTGAGCAGTCGAACTTAATACACATTTTCTCCTTTAAAATAGAACAGTTATGGAAGAAACTTACAATAAATGATAAATCTTCGAAGGGGAGAACTCTATTTTTCCACTTTAAACGGTAAACAAGTGGTTTTTTCAAAGCGCACTAATAATGAAAAGACAAATACATACGACTCACTAAATCATTGAGAAACGTATTAACAACGTCACTTGTATGACCACCCTTTATGACAAGGGTGCATTTGTCATTCTCTATTAATTTAGGAGCTCTTCGCTCCAAGACTCTTTTTCCTTTATGCGTCTTTGGCTTTCTGAAACAATAATAATTCAAACTTATACATACCTTATATCTGAGATCACAGCCATACCTGTTTGACTGGCGAAGCGACTTTATTGTTAACCCTGTAAAGCAATTTGGATATAACAAGTAGGATTGAATACTAGAAGAGAAAATTATAAAAACCAGTATAAATTCCGTGAACTCAAACGCTACTAGTTGTGGAGTAGGGGTAATTGACAGTTATAACTGAGAACTTGTACATTGACAAACCGTTCAATTATAGCTATTTCCATTTAGGTATTTTAACTATTGGGAGAACGTGCAAAGCAGCGTGAGTGCAGAAAGCTGGTAAGCAGAAAAACGGGAGAAAATGTCTCGACTAAGTGTTATCTTCCTAGTTGCTTTAGTTGCAACATACGCAAACCCATTAACGTTCAGACACAGGACTTGTGGATAAGTTAATAAATACACGCGAAGTTGCTTGCTAGAATGGTCAAGGGTAACGTAGAAATTTTCGGTATATTTTAGGTTCTATTCTTGTGTAGCATACATTCACTTACCTACATCATTTGTCTGTTTCAAAACTTTCGTCTTGTGCACTTCCTTTTTGAATTGTCCTACATTTTACCTTCAGTCTATTGAATAATATGCACAGTACGGTGTCAAGGTTGGTTAAGCCTTAGCGGGTGAACCCGACTGGTTTTTCTGGAAACGTAAATCGTTTCCAGAGGCTTACAAACCCACCGCGGGGATGTGATTTTGTGGAAAAATCGTTACCCCTAGGTTTAAGCACGCAGATGTCTCACCAAGGGTATGTATAATCTACATCCACATCAGTAACATACAAGTTTTCATTCATCCATCACATAGTATACATATAAGTACATTTACCTACCTGGAAGGTTAGATGGTCACCACTCCCTTAAAAGCATATTTAAGACAAGTGACTGTAACTTACGCATTACATGCACATCACCAGTACAAAGGTTTTCGCCCCTACATATCATGACATACCTATAGGCATAGGCACTCTTTCAGGGAACATTAATGGCACCTCTCTCTAGTATTTGCTATCATTTCTTTTTATTATATCTTCGACCTAAAGGATTAGGACATTGATTTTATTAGAAATAGGGCAGACATATTTCAGCTTACGTTCCTTTTGCTAAACCACACGTGTACGCTCTGCACATACCCACATATAAAAACCCCACAAGCCAAAACCAACGCAATTCATATGCATAAGCATACACGTAGGGAAACCCGCAGGATTTTAAAGAGCCCCAACAAATGGAATTCAGTTTAATTCGATTTACAAAAGAGTAGTGGATTAGTCCGCCAACCGCTCAAGTTAGTTAGTTATGTTGCCCTTACTACTCAATAGTTCTGCGGAGAGGCCCTGAATCGGATTTTTCTGTCAGTGTTGCAACAGTATGTACACTAAAACTCCAAGTACGACTAGCAGAGAAAAAGATCTTAGTCCACAGTTTGATAGTAAGTCAAAAAGCCCTGTTTCTAGGAACAGGATTTTAAGAAAGCTCAGGACAACACCAGCCAATGAACAACGGAGTATTGTGTACAACATGGATAACTCAATTCATCACCAAAACTGAATCTCCAACTAACTAATCAAGATCACACTTTTACCCATGTCCCTACTACTTTTTTATTTCATTTGAACACATGGACATAGGGATAATGGGGAACCAAATACATATGCGCCACACAGTAACAATGAGGTTGTGAAGAGATAGAGAAGGTAAAGTACGTATAACGAAAAGAAGGACAACGACGAACAGAACTTAGTGTATGAGTGAAATAATTATTATTATTATGGGAAAAACAGCTCAGTTAAGAAAAATACAACCAGAATCCTTTTGATTGAAGTTATGTTTACTTTTACGAAGAAAGTAAGAGGGAGTTACAGCAGGATTGTCACTGACTTCCATTCTTAGCCATGTCGGATAACGTCTCTAATCACTGTGTTGCATTATCTCTAGGACCCCAACCAGGGAGTCGTAAAGGACTGAGAGAAGTTAGTCCTGTACATATTTCTCTTATACCACGACACTATTTCATATATTGACTACCTATTCGCTTTTTCCAGCAGGTTCCAGAGTCGGAAAATAATGCACGACGTGGAATTCTCTGGGACGACATTCGTAAGACACGTCTAAGCAACCTATGTCGATATTTTAAGAAAGTGAAACAAATTGAATTATCGTCTCTGCGCCCAAGCACACGATGCCGAAACCTCGGTATTGTTAACGTGGTTTTGCCATTGGATGTCACCAACCCTTCGGAGATAACGATGATTAAACACATCAACTCGGAGGCCAGGTCTCAAAAACATAGAGCAAAACTGCTGTCACTGACGCGTTGTAAATTCGAACTTCTACAGCCAGAATAACATCGTGAAGGCGATAAGGATGGCCCAGATTCTCATGAGCCGCTCTGGGTTTCGCTATACATCAATGGATCTCATCACTAATGTCATCAACAGCATTCACGCAAGCTACCCAGATACACGAACTTTTTGACTGAGTTTGCCTGCTCATTGTCTAAGATGAGTGTAAGTTCAGTCTTGTAGAAGTACTTTGCACCTTCCAGGTGCAAAGCACATGCCACACCCACGGACACTGACTACCAACTGATTAAGTGCGAATTGCATGGCTTGAATATCACCACACAGTAAGACAACATAGTCTGCATACTCAAGATCAACGCTTTCTTTTGGTAACAGATCCACACCACTAACTACATTCATCAGAGCTGTTTCCAGAACGTCCTCGATGCAAAAGTTGAAAAGAGGTTGTATGCCCTTACTCTGAATGAGGTGTCAGTATATAGGGCTTTAAAGATGTTAATAAACTAAGGCACATCCTTTTTCAATAGACAATCCCAAAAAACGATCCTGCCAACGAATCCAAGGCCGCCCTAATGTCAAGAAACATTAGAATTGTTTACGTGTAATAAGTATGACAGCGTCCTAACATTCGATGGATGGTGAATATATGATCAAAATATCCTCAACCAGAAAGAAAAACAGCCTGCGCCTCGCGAGTTAATATTTCTCAGGTTTTAAACAATCTACGAAGTATGATGGAAGCCAATAGACTGGACACGATCGGAAATAGACTTAACCAACAGTAGTTAATTCAGAAACGCCACCATCTTTAACAAGAGCAACAGGTAAGTCAACTGGGCCTGATGGTTTGGGGTGCTTTAGGAGTTAGTTATTTGCCTCGTTAGACGACATCGGGGAAATCCAAATAGAACACATATTGGTGTCAGTTAACTTTGATGGCCAGCAGTACAAGACTCAAAGACCACGACCAAGCTAATGGGACACGCTATACAAGAAAAAAGCCTAGACTCCGTTTGCATTGAACTGGCCGGTATACTTTAAACAATCTGCTTAAAAACTAGGATACTCAAACATTTGAGAATACTTATTGAACTTTAAGGGAATAAAAGGTGGTTTGGTAATGGTATACGATTTACTAGATAAGCCAAGTTAGCTTAACACGGAACCTTCACGAACATTGCCACCACCCTCCTCAAAATAACCCTAGAAAGATTTAAAATCGAGAAAACACACGAGTACGTCTTCGCATTTACTCATTAAGAGTTGCTCTCGATTAGAATTCTCCCCTGAGCGAAGTGAATGCAGCCCACTCAGTGGATAGCTTCCAGAGGATACTTGACAAACACAGATTCACCTATGAGTTGGCACCTCTCTTAGACCAGCTGTGTCTAATGAACGTTTCATAATTTAATACAACTATTAGTACTGAATATCAGTCATACCTCCTATCTCTCTTATTTTCATTTCTCTCATTTTCCCCATTCCGTCTCACACTGCTTGCAACACCAATTGGTTGACTTACTTATTTGCTCTTATAACAAGTCTTCTTTTTGGACTCAAACTACTAGTTAGTTGTCTTTACATTGCAAATAACCAACCTCCTACCTGGCAATACAGGTGCCGGCATGAATTTTGAATCTGTAACATTGATGAAAAATCATAACCCCCATTTGGAATAACTAGAATTATCCCAGTATCAGAAGCCTAGCTATCTGAACTGAGTATAACAGCCCAATTGGCCACGAGAAAAACCCAAGGAGGAAGTAGGATCCAGATAATTCAATTAGTGAAGATGCTTATAAGCTTATTTCCAATGAAATCATCATAAAAGTGCTCACTGCAAATAAAATCAAAACGACGCGTACTGTTGCAAGAATCTTGATCAGAAGTTCATAAACTAAACGTAAATGTGTGACCTTACACAAAAAACACTTTGACCCCAGCCCACACGAGGTAAAACATGCAACGCAATACTTGGTTGAGCCACTATCACATCCAATATCCAATATTTTTGTGACAAGCTAGATTGACTTAGATGACTTCTTTGTTCTTATTTCTAGTCGTTGAGCCACTTTCAAATGTTTTTGGTGTCACCTTTTCACTCGGCGTCAAGCTAATCTGGTTTCAGTGAGTTCGGAGTTTATTATCATTTTTCGGACTTCCAACAGTTTTTCCTCTTGGCTATAAAATGTCCTCAAAGTTTAGTTATTGGTGTTTAGCATACTATCCTCAGTTTGTTTGTTTATTAGGCTTTTAGTATATATGTTGGATATCTTCAGCTGATGTATTTCACATTATTCTGACCTTTTATCTAACTTAAAATTTAGTTGCATTTGTCAATTAAGACCCAGAAATTTCGTGTCATAATTTTGGACTTATTTTGACCTAGTGAACACGAAATCACTTACCATTTGTAAATATCTGTATAACACTTTTACATTCATTTTGTGTATGTCATTAACTCTTACCTACTTAAGTCATTTGGGTTCACATCAGCATCACTGTTCAGGTACTTTGGTTCTTCGTCTACCACAAGACAAAGAGAAGCATGCAAATTAATCAAACAGATAAATAACTGGACAAAATTTAAAGAAAAAGCAGTTAAAAAATAAAATAGGAAGAGAAATTGATAGGTCAGACCAATGATAGTAATAATACGAAGAATAATAATAGGAGGTAAGTCTCGAGTATTATATTAAGTCTAACATTAAGTGTGAAACTTAGGTAATGTAGCGGTGAATAAATCTCCAAAATAAATAGTTCTGTACGTTTCTGACATTGGATGCTGACCACATTAGTTTTAATGGGGTCATCTAGCTGAAGGCGCTCCGTCAAGCATCCGCTCCACATTACGTGTGGGGACACCGTGCTCAACATCTGCCGCAATCGCTAGCCAGATTAGTGCAAACGATCCTCGATATATTGATAGCTTATCAAATATATCTTCAATCTCCTCGCTTCTATCTTTTGATTTCACTTGGTGGGTGCGCGTCATATTAGAAGGTGTTACTGGTTAAAGCGTTGTCAAACTCCGAATACCTATGGCATCTTCAGTATCCAATATCTTAGCGATGAGCCAGTTTTTCGCAGATGATTTTCTTTCTCATTCTTCTGTATTACAGAACCATTAATCTTCAGCAAAAAAGCGTCAAAAATCTAGTATCTCTGAAGTTTAACGCACTTGATATCAATCATTCATACATGTAGGCTTCAAGCAGTAGTTTTAGATCTTTTCCAACAGTGTACAAATGACTAAATAACACGGGAAATATAAACACATCATCATTAAGCCTATAACATTTTTGATAAATGTTAAACTTATCAGGTGTATTTTTAATTACATCTGGGAATTTGTATATTATTGTTATTATTCACACGCAGCTTATTAGTACATTGGTATTGGAAGAAAACTATTTTGGGTTTCTTCGAAAATGCAGTTCTACATAAGTTCAGATGATTTTTGCATAACATCCGCCATATTTAAGTAGGTTCTTCAGAAGTTAGAAAAATATTGAGTTGACTTAAAGGGAAAAATGGGAAAAGATGACCGAAAGAAGCGCGAAATATGTGTTAATATAACAAGTGCGTTTGTGAAACAGATTAAGAATAAGCGGTAACTAATGGATTACAAAATGATCCAAAAAATAAATAAATCGTTATTACTGTAAGGTTTGAAGGTAGAATAAGGGTTTGGACAGTAATAGTTTAGAATGATACAGTGAAAGCCTTAATTACCTGCAGCGAATAATCGTCACGTCAATTTGTATGGGTCATATATGTGTTGTGAAAGTGAAATGAACCTGAAAAGTCAGTTTATTTGGGTTTAACATGAAATAATGTAATTCGAATTATAAACTTTGGATGTTTAAGTTTAAAATATGTGTAGAAGGAAATGGGTGAGGCACGAAAAATAGAGGGAGCAAAGAATATCTAATGTGTCAGAGGATCAATCATGATATTAATAACAACTATTATCGGTACGAACTTGAGCAAACTTCAAATATTAGGGTGAAAGAAAAAAAAAATTAAGTTAACGTACAAGCATACAAATTTCCAGAGGTTCTACCTTGTTCTACAGTCAACAAGACAGATATCGGACTGTGTTTGTACAGATCATTGGTAATCATGTAGTGGCATCGGATCCTAACCATAATCCTCAAGGCTGAACATGAGACGACTGAAAAAGCAGATGTTCAACATTTAATGCGGATAAAAACCCAACGATGGAGGAGGCAAGAATAATGAATTCAATGAGTTCAAATTCATCAGATGGCATGGCTCAGTCTTGCTAGCGTGGTCATACTTATGTAAAATAGTTTTTATCCATGCGAAATATATTGTTCTATCTCCAGCCTAAGTGTGTTCATCATCGTATATTGATGATTGCCACAATACGATAAGTCAGGGTAGGCAACGATGTGACTTCCACGAAAGATCTTATAGATTAGACAGTTACATCATGACAAATCTACAATTTTAGGATTAGGCCTATTATTAGAGCAGTACTAATATCGAAGTAGACCATAATTCTTCAGTCACACTATTATTTATTAGGTGACAAAATACACTTTTGAAAGCAAATTCATCAAGCAGACTTTTGAACAGGGTTATAGTTCCACATCAACGGTGGTTCACTTGGCGTCTGTTCTACATGCTTTAATAGCGAGTAGCGAAGAAATTCTGGTGAAGGTTTGTGTACGTTCTTGGAATCGATAGAATATCCCTTCTATTGAGCCGGTTCTGTGATGATATGATAGGGTACGAAGGGGTAGATACCACAGAGTCTAAGGCTGATACCAGAAAATCAACTTCTGTGACGGATTCCACGATATACAACTCGTATAACCTATTAAATGAAGCAATCTAGGACTGTTGATATTCAGTATCAAATGATAAAAATGGGGGTACATCTATAAATAGAAAGCTGGCATAAATCAAAATTGGAGAGTGTAGCGGTATGTACTTTTGAAGAGGAATAACAACATTTAGAATTAATATGATGGTTTGTAACCCCAATATATGAGACAGTTTTTTAGGCAAAAATACTTACCAAAAACTATAAAAGACTTACTTAAATGGAAAAGCAACTCCAGACAGTGAGTGAGATTTAGTATCGAAATACAAATTAAAGGATAATACATATAATGTTAACTCCGCCTGGATTCCCTCCTGGGCTACTGCAGATCTCAAACCCGGATAAAGTGGGAGGGTTGGGCATGGGGCTGGCGACACCATCCCGTAGAAAACTAACTACGCTAACCAGAAAAAATAATTCAAACCATTTAGAAGAGTTATGATGCCTCGTGATGAAAGCCGAGTTCCTTCGGAAGTCACGAGGCCGATGACCCTTCTGACAACCAGAGAAAACACTAATTTAGGTATATGGGATGCTCGTACAATGTGGGAGACTGGGATAGTTTTCCGAATTGCTGCAGAAATGAAGAGATACAACCTGCAGGTGCTTGGAAACAGTGAAACAAACTGGACGCAGGTTGGAAAACAACGACTAGCTTCAAGGGAGCTTTTGTTATACTCCGGCCATGAAGAAGAAAATGCTCCACATACACAGGGAGTGCTGTCCAAACGGGCACAAAATGCACTTATAGGATGGGAATCTCATGGACCAAGGATCATCAAAACCCCCCTTCAAAGCAAAGAAATAGGGCATTACAATGAATGTCATTCAATGCTATGCGCCTACCAACCACTACAATGAAGACGTTAAAGATCGATTCTACGATAGGCTGCAGTCAATCGTCGAGAAGTGTCCAACAAAGGACTTAACCATCCAAATGGGAGACCTAAATGTCAAGGTTAGGATTGACAACACCGGATATGAAGATTTCATGGGACGACATGGACTGGGAGGAAGGAACAAAAGTGGTGAGAGATTTGCGAACCTATGTGCCTTCAATAAAGTGGTCATAGGCGGCACTATATTCCCACACGAACGCATACACGAAACCACGTGGACTTCACCGGATCACACTACGCAAAATCAAATCGACCTTATCTGCATTAACAAAAAGTTCAGGAGGACGATGGAGGACATGAGAACCAAAAGAGGAGCTGATATAGCATCAGATCATCAATTGCTGGTCGCCAAGATGAAATTGAAACTCAAGAAGCACTGGACAACGGGGCGGACAATATCACAAAAGTTTAATACGGCTCTTCTTCGGGATACTGACAAACTCAACAAATTCAAGATAGCCCTCAGCAATAAGTTCCAGGCCTTTCATGATCTACTCAATGGCGAAGGAACTACTATGGAGAGCAACTGGAAAGAGATAAAAGAGGCAATCACTTCAACATGTCATGAGGTTCTCGGTCATAAGAAGCACCATCACAAGGATTGGATCACTGTTGATACACCGGATAAGATTCAAGAATGGAGGAGCAAGAAGAAGCAATCAATGCCAGCCAAACAAGAGCAGAAAACACTGAGGCACAGGCTGAATACACAGAAGTAAACAAGCAAATGAAGAGGAGCATCAGAACTGACAAATGTAAATATGTGGAAGATTTAGAAATGACGGTGGAAAAGGCTGCAAGAGAAGGAAGCATGGGACAATTGTATGGCACAACAAAGAAGCTCTCTGGAAGTTATCATAAACCAGAACGACCAGCGAAAAGCAGGGAGGGCAAGTTTATCACCAACATTGAAGAACAGCAAAACAGGTGGGTGGAACACTTCAAAGAACTGTTGAATTGACCAGCCCCACAGAACCCACACAACATTGAAGCAGCACCCACAGACCTCTCAATCGATGTTGGCCCACCAACAATTGATGAGATCATCAAGGCCTTCAGGCAAATCAAGAGCGGCAAAGCAGCATGACCAGACAAAATTCCATCAGAGGCACTGAAAGCAGACGTAGTGGTGACTGCAAGGATACGCCACATTCTCTTCAGAAAGATGTGGGATGAGGAATAGATACCAACAGACTGGAAAGAAGGACGTCTGGTCAAAATGCCTCAAGGTCGAAGGAGGAGAAGAAGATGAAAGAACACATCACGCCGAGAACTGGAGATAGGCATGGGGAAAATGAACAAGAAATGGATGGAACTAGAAAAGAATGCCCAGAACAGAGTGGGTTGGAGAATGCTGGTCGGCGGTCTATGCTCCATTGGGAGTAACAGGCGTAAATAAGTAAGTAAGTAAGTGAATAATTGGTAGTGAAGAATACAAACGTAAAGAGGCGGAAAATTACAAACAAATAGTGGATGTGAAAATAAGGTTAATGATAACAAAAATAGAATAAAATAAATAAATAATACTAATAAAAATTAGAAATAAATCGTTTGTTGAGTTACAACTGTCCATGGAGTGAACGTCTACCGTCTTGGTTTATAAAGGGCCAGATAAAAACAATACGCGGTTCTGTCTTGGCACATCTTATTGATCGGAAGCATTTCGATTGACCTATCGTATAGCTCCATCATCTCCCAACGGAGTTCGTCCCGCCTCCTACACATAGCTGAAGCCATAGGAGTCCGTACATATTACCCCAGAATAAATTCGTAACCTTCTATTCCTTCCAAATAACGGATGTGAAAATAAGGTTAATGATAACAAAAATAGAATAAAATAAATAATGACAATAAAAATTAAGAAAAAATCGTTCATTAGGTCATAACTATATTTCCCTCATAGTTTCTTCATCGTGTCGTATAGTTGTTTCGTATTTCCTTCTCTCTCAAATGTTTCCGCTGTTGTTTCTAGCTTTCTTCTGCTTTCCGGCTCTAATGCTCCTCTTAATTTGCTTGTTTGCTTCTGTGCATTCAGCTCGTTGAAATTAGATGGTTTTATTTATCCACCATAGACACCGGCCAATAATATGCCACTGGAATACGGAGCTACAAGACGACCTAGGATAGGCTACAACCGTTGTTTGATACTTTTGGACACCAACAGGCCCTATTAGGTGAGTTATAATTTGAGTTCGTCGAAATTGGTCTTGCGAAGCCAAATATATAAAATCCTCAGTGAATTCGATTTCAATCCAATGTGGTAGTGCACTCCTGTGTATAGAAATCCGAGTTCCTTATTGTGGTGACTACGCAGAGCACTTCTGTTGGACGTCGAGAGTTTGGTAATAAACGTCCGAAAATGGCTGAAGATTTCATTTGTCTTTCGAGCAGTGAATTCACCTTCACCATACCAATGACAATCCTATCAAGCTTTTCTTTCATTAACAGATTCATATGTGGCGATATCTCCGTACTCGTACTTTCTAAATGTGATTTATTAAAAAAAACGAAACAATACTGGTGGATGCTGTAAGTGCACAATGACTGTAACTACACCAGGCAATCGCAGGAATCAATGCGCATTTGTAAAACTACAACGCCGCCTAAATCGTTTGGATGTTTAATACTGCAGGTTCGTACTTTGGTAACTATCAAGTTTTAGTTCTTCACAACTCTATTTATTAACTTCTTCAACTATCTGGAAAGTGTCTACCGGTGGTAGCCCATCAAGTTTGGCAGTCTGTTGGCTTCCGCCCGTCCCTTATATCCTCTATTGTCTTTAACATTATTAGTCTAAAAGAAACAGTTAGCTATAGCTAGGTTGGACTGGTGAAGTAATCAAAGTTTATGACGATAATAACAATTCACATGCGTGAAGATTGAGTTTTCGAAAAAATGACGTGAAACAAATGATAATAATATATTACTACAAGGTCAGGTACACGCTACTTTGACAGACATGATTTACAAATGCCTGTTTATCTCTTGCATTTATGGTTTACTCGAACAAAGCCGAAACATTTATACTGGAATGAATAAAAGACTTGATTATCATATGAAAAAAAATCACTTTCTGTAATTATGCTTTTAAGTACTCAAACATTGAAGTTAATAATAAATTCTTGTCCACGTAAATGCGGTACGTTTGAAGTTTGCGTTACGATAACACTATCTAATATATATTGATTGTATATCGTTGAGTCCTAGTTTATAACTCATACATAGCTTTAGAATTCATACTTTAAGCAATATGGGTCGACTGTCAAAAAAACGAGCACGGAAAAGTCCTAACTCTTCAGATAATAACAATTCTGTTATTACCTATTCTTCTTGCTCCGCTACTCCTTTTGTATCTGATAATGTTGGGACTGGTCTTTCACCACACGTGCTGCTGGACGACTCTGTTTCTAATTTAGTAATGGGTTCCACCTCAAGATCAAAAAGGATCGATGATATGAAGAGTGAATTAAACAGTCTGTTTAAGCAACTAAGCGACATGCGTTCTAAAGTCGATTCACTTTCTAGCTCTTTATCAAAGCATGATGATCTTAAGCAAGAACTAAAGACATTATCACCTTTAAAACTGCTTTTGTCAAAAGACATCGTTCCTGCGGAACTTGATGACATTATAAAAGCAGAATCTGTTATCGATTTTATCGCTAGTGAAGTTACCAAGCGAATAGCCTCTCGTAATAACGTGATTGTCTATAATATACCTGACAAAGTCTCCATTAAAACTGTAAGGAATTCGATATTAAAAGCATCTAACCTTCAAGACAGTCCATGCCAATGCATCCGACTTACTAAGAAGCACCAGAAATACTCGTGCCCGGTCTTGTTCAGGTTTGATTCTCATATATTAGCTGAACAGTTAAAAGAATCTGAGCGGCTGATATGCGCGCTTACGAAGTTTAGAAACGCTCGCATAGTCTCAGATAAGACCACCAATCAAAGACTTACGCAAAAGCGTACCGTGAACGAAAATATAGATGTTGAGATCATAAAAACTCACGACGCATCAGCTGCGGGATCCACTGATACTGATACCCTATCTCATGTTCTCCAGTACTCTGATCTGCCAACGAAGAGTGCTAACTTACCTATTATGCCTGTAGTGACATCTGATAAGCAATGTACATCTACTGATTACACTAATCCGATAGTATCCAATTTACCATTAGAAGCCCATAAGCAAATACCTAGTCCTAATGCGACAGCTCTTAAAAACACTGTCAAGATTAAAAAGCCTATGCCACGTAAGAAGAATGTTTGTACAGAACCTTCTGGTTCTAGACCCAATAATAAAAGTATTACGATGGCCCTACTCAATACAAATAAGACTAAACTACCCGACACCATGCTTTACCCAACGCATCGTAGGGGAGGATATAAGGGCAGACCTGGTTCAAATGTCTCACAAGATGGCCACTTCAATCGTTATGTAAGTAGGCCTAATACTGGACAGACCACAGTAAACCAACGAGCCTCACGAGTACCCTCAAACGCTTTAAATAATAAACCTGTAAGACGTAACCTCTCTCAACACTTTCCCATTAGGCAAGATGGATTACTAGGTTACCCAACATCAAACTTTTCAAATAATATACCAGTAACACATAACTTTTCTCAACACTTTCCGATTGGGCAAGATGGATTACTGGGTTACTCACCATCAACCCAACCTTGTCTTAACTGTCCGCCTAGTCAAGTTCAACAAATTAATCCGCTTTATCAAAATAATGATTTTTTTGGCCTTCAGAAATCCCTGGTCCCACTAGCACTACAGTTTGCTCAAGCGATCGCCCATGTGATCAGTCAAACATAATAAACCACAGTCTATGCAAATCCAAAATACACGACATCAATAGGGAAGCTCTCGGTTTTTTTACACTCCATACGCCCTTTCTAAATCTATTACTTATCAATGCACGTTCACTTCTGAACAAAATTTCAGCCTTGAGAACATTAGCCTTTCTATCCAAGCCTTCTTTCATACTTATCACTGAAACATGGTGCTCTCATGCAGTATCTGACTCAGAATTAAATATCCAAAACTATAGACTCTATCGCTGTGACAGAGAAACTAAGCGAGGAGGTGGTTGTATTATATATGCTTTGGATACCCTAACAACTAATAGAGTTGAAGATAGTGTCCTGAATAGTTTACCAGAATCAGTCTGGATATCTGTCAACACCCTGAATCATAGTCTACTCCTTGGATGTATATACAGAGCTCCTGAGAGCTCAAATAATGGGAATAATCTTATTATCAATGCATTCATACATGCATCTGCTCTAAACTTCAATGCTAAGATTATCACTGGTGATTTCAATTATCCTGGGATTAACTGGAGTACCGGTAGCTGTCAGTCATGTAATGAGGAGTTCTCGGCAACCATTAACATGCACTGTTGGTCACAGTGGGTTCGTACCCCAACTAGAGGTGATAGTATACTCGATCTAATATTTAGTAGAGATATTATCCCACTGTCTGTAAAGGTATACGATGAATTTGAAAGCAGTGACCATAAGACAGTAGTATGCTCTCTCCCTATATATCCCTCTTCTAACCGACCCATTCAAAAAACCTGTCAATATAGAGACTTTAAGCATGCCGACTGGGACCTCCTGCATTCACTGATTAAACTTTCAGACTGGGATAACTTTTTTTCATGTACTAATCTCATAGATACTATCGACGAGTTCTATTTGATCGTTAACTCTTGTTTAGATTCTTCTGTACCTCTTAAAACGTACAGGTTTATTAAACCTTACGAATTATATATACCAGCTAAATATCGTAATAAACTAAGACGCCTACAGAATCGTTATTTCAAGTCAAACGACTTCACGGCAGCTGCGCAAACAACAATAATTTTTAATCAAATTAAAGAGACACATAGGTTAAAAGCCATTAATGAGGAGATACTAGCACTTAATAGTAACTCAAAAATACAAAACTTAACTCTACTTCTCAATAAACGCGCTAAAGTAACTCAAAATGTTGATATACCATGCATCCAGCATAATAACACTTTTATATACGACTCTAAAACTATGGCAGACCTTTTCAGTGCTACTTTTGCGAATGATGTAGGAACCACAAGTGGCTCTGCTTCAAGAGATACGTGCGTGACCAGCAACTACATAAAATCTATCTCCTTCACATGTAAGAAAATTAATATGGCTATAAATGCCCTTAAGCTTTCGCGCGGTCATGGAGCAGACGGGATTCCATCCTTTCTCTACAAATACGGTGGTCCAGATATTCCACTTCTTCTTCTAAAGCTGTTTACTCTCTCTATGGAAACTGGTTCTTACCCTTACTGTTGGAAAACCGCGTACATCATACCACGTTATAAATCTGGAGATAAGACTGACATGAACAATTATCGGCCAATAAATATTACTCCAGTGATCTCTAGGATTATGGAGAAAATTGTAAGTGATGAACTTTCCAACTATTTACTCGCTGGAAACTTTATCAATGATACTCAACATGGATTTCTCAAAAATCGATCTTGCATGACATGTCATTTCGACTTCTTTAATTTAGTCTACTCTCTACGTAGCCAAGGATATCTAGTCTTAGTGCTATATCTGGACATTTCTAAGGCCTTTGACATGGTTAACCACCAACTTCTTATAGGCAAACTTGCATCTTATGGGGTTCAAAATCCTTTGCTAGATTGGATTGAATCATTTCTCAGCAATCGACATCAAATAGTTAAAATTAACTCTTCATTGTCTAACGCTGTCCCCGTTAGAAGTGGTGTAATACAAGGTAGTGTCTTAGGCCCTTTGCTCTTTTTAGTGTTTATCAATGACATTTGCGAAAATTTTTGTGTAGGTAAGCCCCTTCTATATGCAGATGATCTTAAACTAGTATATTCATTTTCTCCACATGAGCTGGAAAATGTGCAAACTTGCATTAACTTGGAGCTTAACAAGGTAGCACAGTGGTGCTTAAAATGGCAACTGGAACTTAATACGGCTAAATGTGGATGGATATGCTTCGGCGATACATCACTTAACCTAGACCTTACCATAAATGGAGAAATGTTAACTAGGTTACATACAGTAGTAGACTTGGGACTTAGATACTCCCAAGACTTATCGCTTACAGAACAGATATCGAAACAGACCTCCAAGTCACAACGACTAGTAGGTTACATAATTCGAAACCTTCATAACAATGAATCACGAATTTTAATGTACAAAGTTTGTGTTCGACCTCTTCTAGAATATTGCACGTTTATTCTTAGCAGTGCGCGCATAAAGGATAAATTAAGGCTGGAATCAGTACAGAGACGATTTACACTTCGTATTCTTGGAGCTGATTGTTCCTTAACTTATAATTCTAGATGTAAAAAACTAGAGCTAGACCCTTTATGGAAGAGGAGACTCAAACTAAATCTTATTTTTTTCTTCAAACTACTTAATAAATTATCCTTTACATCCAATCATGTAATTCAATACGCAGAAACTCCTCATTATGAAACCCGTAATTCCTTGGCACTTGTGAAACAAACTTATTCTAAATCATCTCTTTATATGAATTACTTTGCCTGTAAATTTTCTAGACTCTGGAATAACCTACCAGAACATATCCGTACGATTAAATCACTCCCATTATTTGTACGTTGCATCGATGCATATTGCTCCTCCGAAAATGCATTGAATGCTCTAGCACCCGCAAGTGTATCTCACTCCACAAGTGTTATTATAGGAACTTTAAATGTTTAGGCATTTTTATTAGTGCATTCTCTGGATAAAACCACCTACTCGCTGTCACTTTATGTTAATACCGTCCCCAGCTAGTTTAACTAATTTGAATATCATCAGCAGTATATCACTGTGTCACATGACATACGCATTTTGATAGATCTGTTTGGCATATTTCGGTAATTACTGCTTTGTTGTTCCGTGCTCTCTGTTTTCGTTTTAATTTCTCTAGTTGTAGATATTTATCATTAAATCGATCTGGCACACGAAATGACCTTAATTACATCGTTTATAAATCAACAGACAGTCCAGTTAAGAAATATTACACGTTCCCGGCTGATACATTGGATCGCTGTAATACCCAAACAATTACTGAGCTAGTAAACTTAAAACTCATAACACATTGTTTGTTCTGTACATATAATGATATTTATATCAAATTGATCATGCCTGTAAACTGGCGTGAATTCTGTAATTATAATTTTTTCAGAATATAAATTATTATTATTATTATTATTATAACACACATATCGGAGTTTTTCACAGAAGTTCCACTGATTGGAGAAATCACCATCATACCCACAGGTTCGGGTTTTTCCATAAAATCAGAAATGCTAATTGTAACGACCGAACTACCAGTATTCGGTTTGAACTCAGGACTGACGAACCAAAACGTATTCCAATAGGCCAGACTACGCCCTTCTGTATAGATCACCAGGAGAGATACTGAGAGCTAAATGTAATTAGCTAACTAGTTGAAAGAAAACAAACCTTCCAGAGCAGCCGTCAGGGCGTCACTGAAGTTTCTCAAATTTAAAAAGCATTGGGCTTTATTGCGTTGTAACACCAACTTCATACTTTTATCAACGCCACATAGACCAAGGCATTCGTCATATAAGCCAATAGCTTCTCGGTATAGCCCTTTTTTAAAAAGCTCATTAGCTTCAGTTTTTAATTCGATTAGATTTTTCATGTCGGCCTTTGATATGAAATGGTAACGAGAAAATGAAATGAAAATTAATAAAATGTGAACAAAACACGAACCGAAAGTTCAAAATGTACGTAACTGTCAGAGACAATGAAAGTTCAAAATATGGGAGCCCATAAAGCTTCAAGCACAGAATGATCTAGTTTCTTCCTAAAAGACGAATAATTTATTACGGTTTTCGAGAAGCAATACATAAAACATTGAACGATCTGTAAGCGAAAAGTATGATTGAATCGATCCAGTCTTTAGTATGGGGTACTCCTATTGTTACGCCACTGAAGATTGAGAGCAAGACCCTTAGAATATGTGATGACTATAGATTAACATTGAACTCTCGTTTGTTGGAACAAAAAACGTGCACGACGGTGGAAGCTGAAGATAGTCTTAATCAACTTCATGGTTCTAAGGCGCTCTCGAAAGTTGACTTCAAATTTCCTTAGACCAATCTTCATATGTTTCGACAATTAACACTCCTTTTGGTCTATTCAAACACAACTTTCACCTGGTTTAAGTTGCTCTCCAGCCATATTTCAGGAAGTGATGAATAATATAGTCAGTGATCTTGAAGTTTATCAAGATGATCTTATTATCTATGGTTCTGATAAAGTAGTTCATGATCAGAGACTTGTCTTATAGCATTGTTTAATTGGAAAGAATATCACGAAGAATCTAAGTAAGTGTCCATTTTGTGCATTTATTTTTTTAATGTCATGGATAATTAGTTCATGGTAATGGTTTTAAATCAGATATGAAGTGATGCTTTGTATACAGACTCAATGCTGTAAAAAAAAGGTTGAAATTCCAACCTGAAACGTAGATTTCCTGTCTAATTTTCAAAGCGGAATGAGTTATTCACTACTCCTGATGGTATTTTGTGTTTAAATTATTGTACGCTTATTCCTCCTACATTAAGTGAATCTGTCATTGAAGATCCTCACAGTGAACATTTAGGAAAGGAAAGGCTCATGTGTTGGTGGCTGGAGACAAATGCAGATAAATATCATACAGAAAGCAATCGTGGAAGATGTCGCAAGTCGACAAATCAATCATGGCCAGTATCGTATAAAGCCTGGCAGAGAATTCATGCAGACTATTGAGGTCCATTTCTCGGCAAATGCTGTGAACTTATTGCCGTTGGTTATTTTCTGAGTGTCATGAAGCTTTCCCCCAACTTCACCATATTCTGACTTTAAAAATTCAAACATTGAGAGGTTTTAGTTGGAAAAGGGTTTTTATAGTATTAGTGACTGATAATGGTTCTCATTTTACTGCAGACAGTCACCACCTGGTCGAATAGTATGTCATGCGGACATCTGTTCACTGCTCATAGGTACCCTTGTTCTGATTGATGGTCAGGCAGAAAACTTCGTCAATATATTAAAAACTGCTACCAGTTCCACTGCTGCCTTAACATTTGATGGACTGGAGAGAAGAGTAAACATAAGTCTACTGAAATATAGAAGTGCTAAACATTCTGTCACAAAAGACTATATCAAACTTACTAAGAGGATTCTCCGTTCGAATATGAGGTGTTTAGTCTACATTATCTATCCAACTGTGTATTAGATCATCAAGTGACGAACCTAAGGAGAAGTACAATAGAATATTTATATCTCTACTTAGGCTATGGTGGCCGTAGTATTTGTACGAACTAATGAATCTTTTGTACTTTATTTCTCCCCTCATTACGAATTCCAAATACAATACGTACCATGGTAGCTCGGGTTGGTGTTCATCTAATTCTACCTGTCTCAAATAGCACTATTACGGGCATTCTCAGTTAGCGCATCAATCTTATCACTTATAACTATCATAATTCGACAACTGATAAAAGTAAATAAAAGGATAGTTAGAAGGTCTAAACTCCAGACCTCAGAGAGGCAACCAAACAAACCAAATGTCAGAGTTAATCAAATTGCTGCCACTTTCAAGGTTGTACGGGCCTTCCAATATCCAACATCTAACATCCTTATCACGAGCTTAATTTCTCTAGCTCTCGCTTTTTGCTGTTGTGTCGCGGCTTCGTGCTCTTAATAATGCTCAAAGTATGGTAGTTCCCAAGTGACTAATAAAAGGGAAATAAAGGCGAACAAAGGGGATAAAAGGTATATTACTTGGGAAAATAAGGGGTAAAATATACAGAAAAGAGCCAGAATGACTATTTATTCTCCTGTCATGAATAAATAATAAGAAATTTTCCATTTTTGTCGCTCTCTGTTGGTAACGTCATTGAATTGTCTACTTTTCGCCTAAATGCACACCGAATAATCTATCTTTAATTCACGTTCGATTACACGCCTTAGTGTCCATACTTTGCCTAGCCCTAAATGTTTCATATGTTCTCGTTTATTTACATGACAAACCACACGACGAATGTAATCGACTAGGTTAAAAAATGATACATTGTTAATGACATTTATTGACAAGAAAAAACACCCTATTACACAAGGATATTAATGAAAAACAGATGCTGGAGCATTAATCGTTATGCATTTTCATCGTAAGTTACAAGTCCTGATGTTATTTAAGATGTGTAAAAGGAATCACGGGTAGTGGGTTATTAATAAGCAATGTATCGTTATTGATAAGTGCATAAGAAATCGAACAAGCTTACACAACATACACTTCATCTAATGAGTTTGTAGGTATCATTATCAAGGTTTGATTTGATAATTTCGAATAAATTGGTTATTTATTCACTGAAGAAGTGGCTTACACTAAGACACGAAGCGTCAGAAAATCCAATTTTTCTACTCATTAGGATATTACAAATATATAATTTATTTATACACTTCATCTGTTCAGAAGTTTCACACACAAGTCTGAAATTCAGCATGTGGTAAGAAAAAACTACTAATAATTAAGTCAAAAATAAATAACATCTCAATAATGAAGTCTTTCTTTAGCTGCAATGTCACTATTACGAATCAAAATAATCTCCCTATGAATTCCGAAAGTTAATGGACGCAAAAATCTACAACGATGTCAGACTGCCGTAATTTGTTAGACAACTATCGACCTGAAGCACGACTTACGGTTACGTTCGCTAATACTAAACACTTCGTCTATGGAACAGCAGCGAATAGTTATAACTTCAAATCAATACATATATATTCTTATTTTCTTCGACGACGCTTTTGTATTTTGTCCTTCATGAAGTGAAAATACCCTTGCCTTGTGATATCATACAGTTTGGCAAGTCGTTCTTCGTTGATGTATGGAGACAAAAATCGAGATATTAGTGCGCTTAGTGATTGGAAAAAATTCTAATTTCTTACACAGTCGTAAAATTTGCACATCTGAAGTGTTGCTTTCGATAAAGTTCCAGGTGGTGTGAAATGGCTGGCAACTTTATGTTTCAGGACATAAAAAACACAATACGTGGACGTTTTCGGATTATCATCCATTGGGCACTGTCCTGCAGGTGCATACGCACAAAGTCCATTGAATAGAGTCAACACTCTTTACCCACAATCCACTGTTTATCTCGAAAAATACAATTGAAGGTAGAAACAGAGATGATAATTGGCGAGGATGTGAAAAATTACCAAAATGTGTGATAATGATAACCGTAAGGAAGTTATGAGACATAAATCAGGCAAGGCTATTCCAAGGTGGCGATGTTAATGCATTTGTGAGTACGTGCTTGCATAGTTTTCTCATTGAGCTATACACTGAAGGGTCTGTAGCCACTTCGGCCTACAGACAAGTTCAAATAAAGGTAACTCCAAATGAAAAAAGTGGGCGCGTACCTGAGTGTTTGCTCTTTGATGTGAAATCTCTCAAGAGCCGCCCGAGGAGTGTGGTGTTGACGTTCTGGTAATATACTAGCATTAGTAAAACTCCGTGGTAATTGCGCTGAGTTGTCCACGTATAAAGTGGAGAGTTACGTCTGCCTTGTCTGTACCCCCAGTGTGATGGTTAACTCTTTACTAATATCTACGTAGTCACCAGACCGAGATCACTCATAATGTTCATGACATGTCATTTCTATAGATTAAGTTTTAACACATTTTTTACCGCATATTCCTCCACTATTGTTATATCCTTCTAAAGCTGAAGTTAGTCCTTTTTGGCTTTTCATGGGTCTCAAGATATTTGTATCGTCAGCACAGGTTAGTATCCCAAGCTAACTTGCTTCTTGTGAAACTTTTGATGTCACGGCCCTCTAGGGGGTTTCGTAACTAGGATAGAAGTGCGTCGGTGAATCCCATCCTTGCAACCTTCACCGCGGGAACGACCGACATTATTACTTCAAAGGCTTTCGCGTAGTCTGGCAATACCACATGAACCCATATCAGACGGTTCCATCAGATTGATCCGGTATTCAATGTTATGAGTGGAATGGATGTACATGACCTGCCTTTCTTAAACCTGTGTTGGGCATCGGTAGCACGATTTGTATGAACTTACGAACGCCTTATGAACATAAATCTGCCGTTGAACTCCGTATATGTGATGACAGTAATGCAAAGCTGAATACGGGTTGCGTTGGATAACTTTATTTCAACCACTCGTTTATGCAAACGGACATTCAAAACAAGAGCATGAAAACGATGCAAAGCGTAGAAGGCGAGTGAGTCAATTGGTTGTGACAAACGGTGCTAATTTCACTCATTGTTTCCCTGATTTGTTCATTGACCAGTTTTTCCATTAACTTCGACAGATTTCGGAAAAAAACGACTGGTCTGTAATCAACTTTTCTATCTCTCTCTCTCTGAAGATTAGAGAAGGAACGGCCTACTGTAAATCTCTTGGAGCTGGTGTGGATTTAGTCACTGATTGAACAGGCCACACACTTGTGTGTTAATGGCTTCCCCGTACTGTTTCGGGATCAAAGGTTGGGTGTCTCAACATCCTGGTGACTTTTCCAGGCTCAGTGGTATGTTCCTCTGATCAAGTACTTTGTGCCGTTCACATTGAAGTAACACAAGCACGGTTCTGTCATACAGGGTAATTGTGGTGTTACGGTTTTGAAAAGTCTGCTCATGCATATATCCACCACACCAGTTAGGATTGTAATCTTCAGATATCCTGGTTAGCCCTTCGGTTCCCTCATGTTGATAGTGAGGCACTTGACAGGGTCTTATCACTTGAACCTGGTATACATCAGCATTTGTCTTCAAGCCTTTAATTTGAATGTCCATTAAAGTGAATGATCAGCTCCGGAGAATTGGCTGTTGAAGGAGTTTAGGCTGTAAATGATGTACCATGAACGAAATGGAGGTCTCTACGGTCTGTACGTCGGGTTGTTGATCAAGGTCAACCTACTCGGTATGTTTTCGCAATCGTTCTACCAAACTAGGCCGACTCTCACAACATCTGATGTGACTTCAGAGATCATTTTTTGAGTTTAACCAAGCTCGAAGGTCCTCAATTAAGTTCTCTCGGTTTCTGAAGTTCACAGCAATTTGATGCGAAGGCCCAATGGTTCTAAAGTGTAACGGGAAGGGTAACATGGGCAATTTATCGTAGTGATATGAGGGTTTATACCACGTGATGCCCAACGCCACTGTTCCACATAGTGTTCATGGGCTTCATATCGACTAACACCTACCAGCTCAGACACTCCGTCAACCACCATGCTTGTTGGTTATTGGGTGTCTTTTGATTTTCTAGCGACTTCCTTTAAGGCTCACAGTTTGTCGTTATGTAACTCGGATTTCAGAGTATCAGTAGACTGATGGCCTTTGGGATATCTCTGCTAATCCTCCTTGGAGTTTTAGTGTAGGTATCGGTAGCAACGCTGTTTTTGTCCGTAATCATCGATAGACTAAAGTTAAAATGTGAAGCATTTTAAAGAGGAAGTATGAATGACGAAAATTTCTACAGAGTAAATTAATATAAATAAGTGAATATATACTAACCGAGTTCATAATCTGAAAAACACTTGAAATCGCAACGTCACCTATGACCTTTTTAAATTATCTATCCGTAAGTACTATATGTGAGAGTAAATGAATGTGTGTATATTGTAGTTGAAACAATTAGGGAGAGATTAGTCGATTGCGATGTTTAAATCTACAGCGCAGTCGTTCAACCCTGTTAAGATTGTTGTTGTCAAATTTGTTATTTTTGCTGTCTACCAGCAAGGTGAAGACGCAGTTCGTATCCTTGAAAGTGCTTATATATTTCAATTTCTCACTCAAAAATTGAATAATTCCAGATATTAGTGAGAGTTCGAAGAGGTCGCATCAAACTAAAAACGCAAGCACATTGACAATTGGCGCAATTTCAACATGTAATAACGAAAATAATCGTGATGAACTAATGCAAACTATTCGAGACATTTAGGCTTCCTTCTTAGTGTTTAAGTGCAGTTAAAGCGTTCGGCTATCAACCAATAAGAATAGTCTCTTATGAACCAGACTAAGCAAGCCTGCTCGCTCTCTTTAGGCTGGTGTGGCAAGAGTATAATTAGTGAACATGTTTTGGTGAGGTTTGTTGATGAAACCAGAAAATATCAAGTCATATGGGAGATGTTCAGTTGGCTATAATATAGCAGATGTTTGATTAAGCGTAGGAAGTATTATAAAAATGACAGGCTGTCGAAATTTTTAAAAAAATAAAGTTTCTAATTAAATCACTAATTAATCAAATGTATGGTGGTAAAAATCAGATTAAAACGATGTATCTTAGGGCAGAATTGGAGAAGTTTTTAGTAATGGTGCTAAATACTAATATATAAAATTCGAGGTTGCAGTCGATCTTAATGAGTGCAATGGCTTTTTTTAATCCTTATTGAATATAGTCAACCGATATTTATTATGAAGGACGGTAAATTAAGAATATATTATAGTGTTGTTGATGATTTATTTTTAAATTATTCTGTGCCGATTAGGAATCCCACATTTAACGGCTTCAATTGTGCTAATTGAGTTTTATACCCCCAGATTGAACTATTTGGAAGCTATAAGTGGGCATATCAGTTCGACTTACTTTAATTATTATATATATATACCGTTTTATGAGTTCTAGATAGGTCCAACCAGTAATTGAAAAAGTGTAGTTGGACCTGTGTATTTACATGACATCAAAGTTACCGTGTTCAGAAAGCAGCCTAAATTCAGAGAGGATTTTTTTATTTGGATGACATAAAGTTAGAGATGCCACGGATAATGTCTGATAATGTTGTTATATATGACACGCTTATAATCGAAGAACACCGAGTCAATCAGAGACGAATAAGTTCGAAGGCACTTTTGGAAGGTTTCTGAGAAGTGTTTGATATAAGTTAGCTAGTATTTTACAGGATGCATAGCACGGCATACCCATACCAAACAAAACACACCAGCCACAAAGAGAAAAAAATGCGCTGATCACTGATACTTAGAAACGCGGAAAGCATACATAGTACACTGAAGATCTCTTCCATGAACCAACGTCACTGAACCCATCAAGCATCTAAACAGCCCACAGAGGGTCTTACAAAATGGCACTTAGCCAACAATAGGGTGAATCAGCAAGGTTTTCAGAAAAATCAGGAAGAGTGAAGCGATAAGATCAGTCAGCATTGATGTCAGATACACAAACAAATATGAAGATGTTTAACGTTCTCTTCAGAAATATTTGTGGAAAGAGTAAAGATAAGCAGACTGTAACGATGAATGCCTCGTCAAAAAAAACGAGCGAAATTGATTTTAATACTTATGAATACTACAGATGGACCACGCTACTGTCAGTACAAGGTTAGGATTTAGACAATGTTACTGAACCGTGAAGATGCCACAGGTATTCGGAGTTTGACAATACTTTAACCAGTAACACCTTCTAATATGAAGCGTACCCACCAAGTGAAATCAAAAGACAGAAGTGAGGAGATTGAAGATATATTTGATAAGCTATCAGTATATCGAGGATCGTCTGATCTAATCTGGCTGGCGTTGCAGGGCTTGTTGAACACAGCGTTCCCACACGTGATCTGGTGCGGATGCTTGACCGAGCGCCTTCATCTAGATGACTCCATTAAAACCAATGTGGTCAGCATCCAATGTCGAAAACTTACAGGGCTATTTATTTTGGAGATTTATTTACCGCTACAACCGGATGAAAGACTCAGTTGATGCCCGATTTCCAAATCAATAGAATGGCTTTTGGAAGGATAGATCGTGCACCGACCGAATCTTGACACCGTGGATCATTGATAAACAATCAAATGAGTGGAACTTTTCGCTAAACATCAACTTTCCTGGTCGCGAAGAAGCACTTGGCAGTGTGGATAGAAGAACACTAAAGAACCTTCTTCGACACTATTGTGTATCTGAGATGATCGTCACCACCGTCATATGGAACTCGTACAACGGACTACTTTGCAGTGTTCATGTAGGGAAACTCATATATCCACCCCAAGTGAGAGCAATCCATGCACGCTTGCATCACGAATACTTAGTCTGACTTAAAAGCATATCATGAATTATCATTACATACTGCTATAAACTGATGTGTGCCTTTACCTAAACTTTGAATGTTTATTTTTAACGGCACCCATAATGTGGCATACATTCTTGTTTATCTCAGCTTATTTATACCAAGTTTTGTCCATGTTCGCACATGTGCTTTCGTGAATTGTTCGCCGATAACTGTGGGTGGCTTTTATGTGTGCTTGGTCTGTGTATACCTGCGCATTAGTCCTATCGATTATCCACCCTCTTATGTGTCCATATTCCATGCGCCGCCTGTATTTCCACACACAAACGATTCATTCTTAAACATAGTGAGTCGGGTTTTACTGCCTTGACAATTCACATCTGTTTTTCTCCATCTTATTGGTGAAATGAGTGTACATATTGGTGACACTCGTATTCAGATTTATATTTCCACGTTGTATTTACGTCGTTAACTGACGGAGATATACGGAGTTGAGTATAGTGTCTGTTTCGTTAGTTCCATTCATTCGTTTAACTAAAGCAACCTATCGTGCCAATGAGTTCAGAATATTTTCACAACACTAAGAAGTACTCACATCGTCTGTAACGATCGAAATTCAACTACTTGGTCACCATTCGTCAGACAATGATAAATGTGGAGACAGAAGCTAAAACGAGACTGAATTTAGCACTACTGACGAATTCGGAAATATCCAACCTTCAAATAATCACCGAGTGTATAAACAACTACACTATTTATAGTCATTTGTGCATCATATGACACGACGCATATATTACTCTACGATCTAATCGGGATTCAATTAGTTGAGAAATCTAGATATCTAACCGTCAAGCTGAATGGCACAATCGATAATCTTAATACTTTTACCTGGATGTGGTGTTTGAATTAACTAATGACTCTTTTGTACTTGTTGAATGTTTGATTTCGAATTCTAAATACAGTACATTCGTTAGTGCTTGTGTAGTACTTCTTGATCCAATTGCGTTATCCTTGGGATTCTTAATTCATACTATAATTCAATTACTCCTAATTATCATATTGGTGTCGCGATGGAGCCTGCGATGGAACAGTTTGATATTCATTCAACTTCTGAAGCTTTTGTGGATTATTTGGAAAGGTTTGAAATTTGGAGCATGACCAAGAAGGATGTTAAAGGTGATAAAATTGTGGCACATTTCCTGACATTCATCGGAAAAGAAGCATACGGCTTATTGAAAACTTTGGCATATCCAGAAAAACCTATCTCACTTTCTTATGAAACCATTAAGGAGTTATTTAATAAATCATGTAAAGTGCACTAGTTTTGAATGCCGTGAAAGGGCGAAATTTCATAAGATGACTCGTCGAAATGACCAAAAGGTTAAGGAATTCATTCTTGAATTGCAGAAACAAGCTGCCAAATGTAATTTTGGTGATCAACTTCATGTGCAACTGAGAGACTGATTAATCGCAGGAATCAACATACCGGGTTTGGAAAGAGAGCTGTTAAGAATGCCCAACTGTTCCTTTCAAGATGCTAGAACTGCGTGTATTAACTACGAGACAGTGAATGAACTTGATATCCAGTCGATGAATATTTCCAATACTTTGCTTAGTCGTCATGATGGAATACAATCTCAGGGTCAAGTAACATTGCGTTCGTTTAACAGTGGTTCCTATTCTAGTGTAAATATGAAAGATATCTCAACAAGGAATTACAAAGGAAATCACAAAGGTGAGACCAAGTTTTGCAAATGTTTATCATGTGGAAAAATTCATTCTCGTAATTCATGTGCATTTAGTAATGCTAAATGTTTTAGATGTGGTAAGATAGGACACATTCAATCAGTATGCAAAGCTACTATTCATTTTGCCTCAAGTAGTACTAAATCTTGTAATTTAGATCCCAATAATTCAGCTGTTCCTAATGATCATTTATCTTTGTCTACTGTTTCGAAAGGTAATGCTCATATTCAAAAGCGATTATATACATCGCTTGGTTCATGTCATGACTTTATTGTTGACACCCTCCATCTCGAAATACTCTCACACGGCCACGAGTATACAGCCTCTGCCAGGGAAGTCCTACTCACTGCCTTCTCGTGGCGGGGCTGTTGTCTACGAAAATGAGAGGACGAAAAGCGAATTTCCGGCGCTTTAACCGGATCCCAAATCAATGGTGCACATGGGCTCCAGTATCCTGAAGGATCAAATGGCGTATGAACCAATCGGTGGTCACCGGCTACCATGGGACTACATCTCCTTACGATGCTCCACTGCCTTGTGGATCAGACGTTCAGGTCAAAGGCTCGGGGCGTGGCCCCCTAAGTAAACCACCTGCTTCGGTTTGGGCACCCGGGCAGTATCTCAGCCCACGCACTAAAACCATGATGATGAACTATTTGCTTATGGAAAATATTCCTTTCTATCTGATTTACATTGAAATGACTGGTATTTTTATTATTATTATTCTACCACGTCATTTATCCACCCTCTCTTATTCCTACTTTATGTATCCGTTTCGACTTAGACAGCAGCTCACCTATGGTGAAAATTCGGCTCTATCTAAACGTTCTCCAGTCACTGCCTGGTTGAAAATTGTATGTTGCCACCGAATATGAGTACTGAAGCAGTTTTTCTGAAACCACGTACACCATTCAAACTGGTTGCCTTCAACGATCGCACACTTATGCAGGTCGGACAACAGATAGGGCTGGCCATGTCTTTGGAAAGTCTTAATATTGACGTGTGTTGTCTATCCGAGACCCGTATTCAAGACTCTGGTGAAGTACTACAAGTTCGCTCTCCATCTGTCGCTTCAAAAAGCTTGTTTTATGTGCGTTTATCCGGGGACCCTGTGGCATCTTCGTCTGGTCTTGCTGGCGTTGGTGTCGCACTAAGCGCAAGAGCTGAGGCAGCACTAGTCGACTGGATCCCCATTAACAGTCGGTTATGTGTTGTTAGATTAGAAAGTTCCATCAAAGTGAGAAGAAATCGGCGTGAGAAACGATGTCTTTTCGTCATCTTCGCCTATGCCCCGATAGATTGCAGCTCGGATGCAACGTCTACTGCAACTATGCACAGACCAGAACCTGTTTCTTGCTATCACTAACTTTCGGCAGTCATCGCCAATGTGCCACCTGGCGTCCCGCTTCTGCATCTCAAGCCTGGACTCAGATTGATCACATCGCGATCAGCTACCGCTGGCGTGGTTGTGTACAAGACTGCCGCTCCTTTTGGAGTACCTATCTGGAATCTGATCATGCTCTGGTCTGCGCCAATCTTACCTTACTTTTCAGTGGACAACGAAGTGACCGCAACCACAGGATTGATGTTAGCAAGCTGGCTGCAACTTCTGTTGCTAGTATGTACCGAACCGAGCTAGCTTCTAGGCTAGCTACCATTCCACCGAAAAGTATAGATGAGCATTGGTTGCAATTGCATGACGCCATGAAAATGGCGGGTCAAGTCAGTTGTGGGTTTGCGAAACGTCCCGCTTACAAGCACTGGGTTTCTTCTGGTTCCTTACAACTGATTGAAGTCCGTCGGTCTACTCCGGGTGACCGTGAGTTTGACCACAGACGAAGGATGTTACGTAATGAAATCGGGCAAAGCTTGCGTAAGGACCGAGAAGCCTGGTGGTCGGAGCGTGCTAATGAGCTGGAAGCAGCAGCTGCATCTGGTAATTACCGGAAGCTCTTCCAACTCATCCGAGCCACTGGCAGCAAGAAGTCTGGTGTGAGCGAAACAATCTGCGAGGATGACGGAACGCCAATCACTAACATCCATCGACGTCTTGGACGATGGACAGAATTCTTTGAAGGGCAGTTCAACTGGCCTGCTGCTCCGGCAACATCGGCCAGACTGTCCTGCCCTCCATGGCCGGTGACGACTGATCCACCAAATGAGGCGGAAGTCCGCAAGGAACTCCAACTCCTGAAACGTTACAAATCACCGGGCCCAGATGACTTACCTCCGGCTCTTTTTAAAGATGGTGGTGACTTTCTGACTAAGGGACTGACGACGTTGTTTACAAAGATCTGGGAACTAGAGAGTGTACCAACGTCATGGAATGAGTCGATAGTTGTCCCTATCTTTAAAAAGGGTTCACGTCGTTGATGCAACAGCTATTGGGGGATAAGTCTACTTCCGATTGCGTCCAAGCTAGTGGCTTCCGTCATACTTCGTAGGTTGTTCAGAACCCGAGAAGAATTGACTCGCGAGGAGCAGGCTGGGTTTCGTTCTCGTCGAGGATGTATTGATCATATCTTCACCCTCCGCCAAGTGTTAGAACACCACCATACTTATCAAAGGCCAACAATCGTAGTGTTTCTTGATATCAGGGCTGCTTTCGATTCGTTGGACAGAACCGTTCTCTGGGATTGTCTATTGAAGAAGGGTGTGCCTGAGAAGTTTATTAACATCCTAAAAGCCCTATACACAAACACCTCAGGCAGAGTGAGGGCATACAACCACCTTTCTCCACTATTCCATTCGAGCAGTGGGGTTAGGCAGGGTTGCCCAATCTCACCATTCCTCTTCAACTTTGCCATCGATGACATTCTGGAAACAGCTCTGATGGATGTAAGTAATGATGGTGTGGATCTGTTGCCTGGAGAAAGACTTCTCGACCTTGAGTATGCGGATGATATTGTCTTACTGTGCGAGAATGCCCAAGCCATGCAATCCGCACTTAATCAGTTGGCAATCAGTGTCCGTAGGTATGGTATGTGCTATGCACCTTCGAAGTGCAAAGTACTTTCACAAGACTGGCAAGACCTGATCCTGTATTCACCGTAGATAGTGAGCGGATACAAGTAGTCGAGAAGATCATGTATCTAGGTAGCTGCATAAGTGCTGATGGTGGTGTGAGTGATGAGATCAACTCACGTATAGTGAAAGCCAGAGCGGCTTATGCCAATCTGGTCCATCTTTGGCGCCTTCGTGATGTTAGTCTGACTGCAAAAGGTCGGATCTACAACGCGACGGTGAGAGCAGTTTTGCTCTATGCTTGTGAAACCTGGCCTCTCCGAGTTGAGGATGTTAGACGACTCTCTGTGTTCGATCATCGTTGTCTCCGAAGGATTGCTGGCATCCAGTGGCAACACCATGTCAGTAATGCAGAGGTTCGGCATCGAGTGTTCGGTCACAGAGACGATAATGAAATTGGTGTCACCATCTTGAAACACCGACTTCGGTAGCTTGGACATGTTCTACGAATGTCGTCCCGGAGAATTCCTCGTCGTGCATTATTTGCCGACTCTGGGACTGGTTGAAAAAAGCGGAGAGGTGGTCAGTATATGACATGGTGTCGTGGTATGAAAGAAAGCTGCAAAGGGCTAGCTTCTGTTGGTCCTTCGCGACTCCCTGGTTGGGGTCCGAGAGACGGTGTAACGCAGTGGCTAGAGACGTTATCAGATATGGCTCAGAATAGAAGCCAGTGGCGATCGTGCTGTAACCTTCTTTTACTTTCTTCATAAAAAGTGGTTGTATCTTCCTTAGCTGAAAGATTTCTTATGATTGTACCTTTCCGTTTTCCCCATCATTGTTCTCTCTCTCTCTTTTTTTATAATTCCCCACGTTCATTACATTTTTTCTCCTTCTCTTCAAATTATCATTGTTTTGTGTGGCGCATATATATTTGGTGCCCCCCTGTACCAATATTTATGTGTTCAAATAAATAATAAAATAAAATAAATACCACTGAAGTATCAATATTGGGGATTACTGGACACAGACTGCCTATACGTGGATGTTGTGAATTGCTAATAAGAGATGATAATTCTTCATACATACCTTGTGAATTTTTAGTTAGCGAAACAGGACTGTCAATACTGGGCTTAAGGAATTTGAAAAGGCTTAAAGTGGAGCTGTCTTTCCTAGTTTCTAAAGAAAATAATGATTCTTTAATTAAAGATTTGTTATCTACGTGTGCTAAGTGCAGTGGAGGTATGAAGATTCAGCCTATAAAACTTCAAGTACAGGGTGAACCAGTCTTTCTTAAAAGACGAATAATTCCTTATGATCTTCGAGATGCAGTACATAAAACATTAAACGATTTGTGTGCGAAAGGCATAATTGAACCGATCCAGTCCTCAGCATGGGGTACTCCTATTGTTACGCCACTGAAGTCGGATGGCAAAACCCCTAGAATATGTGGTGACTATAGATTAACACTGAATTCCCGTTTGTTGAAGCAAACGTGCACGACGGTAGAGGCTGAAGATATTCTAAATCGACTTCATGGTTCTAAAGTGTTCTCGAAAGTTGACCTAAAAGATGCTTATCTCCAAATCCCTTTAGATCAATCTTCATCTCTTTTGACGACAATTAATACTCCTTTTGGTCTGTTCAAATACAATTTCCTTCCATTTGGTCTAAGTTGTTCTCCAGCTATATTTCAGAAAGTCATGAATAATGTAGTTAGTGATCTTGAGGGCGTTGAAGTTTATCAAGATGATCTCATTGTTCATGGTTCTGATAAAGTAGTTCATAACCAGAGACTTACTGCTTTATTGCGTCGTTTAGTTGAGAAGAATATTACAGGGAATCCAAATAAGTGTTCATTTAGTGTATCTAATTTCGAATGTCTTGGATACCTAGTTGATGGTAATGGTTTTAGACCAGATATGAAACGACTAGCTCCACTGACAAATGCACGGTCTCCAAAAAATCTTACGGAACTACGTTCACTAGTGGGTGCTCTTCAATACTATTCCCGTTTTATTCCTAATTTTTCTTGTCGTGCAAATTGTTTATTTAATATTTTGACATCCAATTCATTTAAATGGGGTGAGGAACAAGAGTCATGCTTACGTAGTCTACTCAAGTTTCTTCAAAGTGATGCTGTTCTTCGAACTTACTCCCCTAGTGTACAGTCTGTACTTATCACTGATGCATCACCTGTGGGTATTGGCGCAGTTTTGGAACAGGAGGGTAGACCAGTTATTTGTGTTTCACGCAAACTTGCTGTTACTTAACAAGGTTATTCACAGACTCAGCGAGAAACATTAGCTGTGTATTGGGCTGTTAAAAGACTTCATAAATATTTATTCGGATAGAAATTCACTATTGTTACTGATCATGAGGCTTTAAAGTTTATTTATCATCCTGAAAAATCCTTAGCACGTTCCTCAGCTGCTATGGTTCAACGATGGAGTATTGCTTTGAGTGCCTATGACTATACGGTTCAGCACAGGAGTGCCAAACAAATTCAACATGTTGACTACATTTCTCGACAGTCATCACAAGATAAACCTGTAAATACTTCAGACTGTTTGTTAGTGCAACCTTTACCAGTGAAACGTCCAGATCTCCTTAGAGAAACTCGTAAATACTTTGAATGTATAATTAACGCTATACAGAGAGGTTGGAATGCTAATCTGAAACGTAGATTTCCTATCTATTTTTCAAAGCGGGATGAGCTATCTACTACTCCTGATGGTATTTTGTGTTTAAATGATCGTGTTGTTATTCCTCCTTCATTGCGTAAATCTGTCCTTGAAGATCTTCATAGTGGACATTTAGGTGTTGAGAAAATGAAGTCATTGGCGAGGCTCACATGTTGGTGGCCAGAGATAAATGCAGATATTTGTTGTACAGCAAACAATTGTGAAAAGTGTCATAAGCTGAAAAATCAGCATTCGAAGTGGACTCCATGGCCAGTATCGTCTGAGGCCTGGCAGAGAATTCATGCAGACTATTGTGGTCCGTTTCTTGGGAAATACTATGCGCTTGTAGTTATTGATTCTTTTTCAAAGTGGCCTGAAGTTTTTTTCGTAACTTCACCAAATTTTGACTTCACGATTCAAGCATTAAGAAAGGTGTTTAGTCGAGAATGGGTTCCAATGGTGTTAGTGACTGATGACGGCTCTCATTTTGCTGCAGATGCAGTCACTACCTGGTTAAATGATATAGGTTGCAAACATCTGTTTACTGCTCCCAGACATCTTTGTTCCAATGGTCAGGCAGAAAATTTTGTCAGGACGTTAAAAACTGCCATTGATTCTATTGCCGCCTCAACATTTAATGAGCTGGAGAGGGGAGTAGATACCTGTCTACTGCAATATAGAAATGCCAGACATTTGGTGACGAAAGAGACTCCATCAAAACTATTAAAAGGAAGAATTCTTCGGTCGAATATGAGATGTTTGGAGTTTGCACAAGTTAGATATTATCGTGGCAATGATCTTCGACCATCCACAGGGATTGTTCTGAAGAATGTCGGGAAATCTATGGTGCTACTTCTAGATATCAATGACTTAAGTACACACAATCGACATGTTGATCAAATACAATTCCAGGAACCAGGTGAGTCTGTTCCGATTTCAGTTGTTAAATCTAATACTAATGAGTGCATTCTAGATAATATAGAGTCTTTATCCAATACATTGTCGGACAGACACAGCACGAACTTGAGGAGAAGACGTACAATTGATTACAGACACTTAGACTCTAATTTAAGCTGTGGCGGATGTGGTGTTTGAATGAACTAATGATTGCTTTGTACTTGTTGAATGTTTGATTTCGAATCCTAAATACAGTACATTCGTTAGTTCTTGTGTAGTACTTTTTGATTCAATTGCGTTATCCCTGGAATTCTTAGTTCATACTACAATTCAATTACTTTTAATTATCATAGAAAACTACAGAGGCATTATACTACTGTCTTTAACACTCTGTCTTTAACAGAGTGTTGCTGAACCGGATGAAAGACGCAGTAGATGGTCAACTTCGAGATCAACAAACTGGATTCCGTAAGGATCAGTCGCGACACTACGGATCACCGTCGAACAATCAGTTGAGTGGAACTCGTCACTGTACATCAACTTCATTAATTATGAAAAGGCATTTGACAGTGTAGATATGAGAACGTTATGGAAAATACTTTAACCAGTAACACCTTCTAATATGAAGCGTACCCAACAAGTGAAATCAAAAGACAGAAGCGAGGAGATTGAAGATATATTTGATAAGCTATCAGTATATCGAGGATCGTCTGATCTAATCTGGCTGGCGTTGCAGGGCTCGTTGAACACAGCTTGGATAATAAAATTTGTTTGAACAGGCCATCATCGAAGGTTCTTTGGCCAATAACTTCTCTCATTCTTTGCAACATGTCTGTGACAGAACCGTGTTGCAGGTCGATGTTGTTAAGGAGTTGGTCTAACCTTTGTCGATCGATTAGATCTCCGCGTTTAAGGATGGATCTTTTAAGAATTTCGTATGGTTCAGATACATCACAAGTAAACATACTAGGTGTTACGTACCTGTTGAATTCGCACGGTAGTGCTTTGACTACTGCGAGGAACTATGCACGTGTGTCGTTCACACCGTGCTCGTAGAAGTCGGCTTTTGCGCAGCAAAACCAGGCTTCGATGTTGTCTGGCCAGAAAGGCATTAGTGGGAACGAAGGTGGGGACACAGTCTTTAACTTAAACACCTTAGGTGTCTGTTCAGTCATAGTGACATATTAAGTACAAGAATGGACGAGTGAGAAATACACACATCCAAAAACACGAAAAAAATATGACAATGTGTAAAAAATTAAAATAAGACAATGATATATAAAATCCCAAAAAGGAGCAGACTCACGGTTTGCAATTTGGTGTACCAGGTCACGTCGGTCTCACCAATGAAAATCCCACAGGTATTCGGAGTTTGACAACGCTTTAACCAGTAACACCTTCTAATATGAAGCGTACCCACCAAGTGAAATCAAAAGACAGAAGCGAGGAGATTGAAGATATATTTGATAAGCTATCAGTATATCGAGGATCGTCTGATCTAATCTGGCTGGCGTTGCAGGGCTTGTTGAACACAGCGTTCCCACACGTGATCTGGTGCGGATGCTTGACCGAGCGCCTTCATCTAGATGACTCCATTAAAACCAATGTGGTCAGCATCCAATGTCGAAAACTTACAGGGCTATTTATTTTGGAGATTTATTTACCGCTACAACCGGATGAAAGACTCAGTTGATGCCCGATTTCCAAATCAATAGAATGGCTTTTGGAAGGATAGATCGTGCACCGACCGAATCTTGACACCGTGGATCATTGATAAACAATCAAATGAGTGGAACTTTTCGCTAAACATCAACTTTCCTGGTCGCGAAGAAGCACTTGGCAGTGTGGATAGAAGAACACTAAAGAACCTTCTTCGACACTATTGTGTATCTGAGATGATCGTCACCACCGTCATATGGAACTCGTACAACGGACTACTTTGCAGTGTTCATGTAGGGAAACTCATATATCCACCCCAAGTGAGAGCAATCCATGCACGCTTGCATCACGAATACTTAGTCTGACTTAAAAGCATATCATGAATTATCATTACATACTGCTATAAACTGATGTGTGCCTTTACCTAAACTTTGAATGTTTATTTTTAACGGCACAAACGATTCATTCTTAAACATAGTGAGTCGGGTTTTACTGCCTTGACAATTCACATCTGTTTTTCTCCATCTTATTGGTGAAATGAGTGTACATATTGGTGACACTCGTATTCAGATTTATATTTCCACGTTGTATTTACGTCGTTAACTGACGGAGATATACGGAGTTGAGTATAGTGTCTGTTTCGTTAGTTCCATTCATTCGTTTAACTAAAGCAACCTATCGTGCCAATGAGTTCAGAATATTTTCACAACACTAAGAAGTACTCACATCGTCTGTAACGATCGAAATTCAACTACTTGGTCACCATTCGTCAGACAATGATAAATGTGGAGACAGAAGCTAAAACGAGACTGAATTTAGCACTGCTGACGAATTCGGAAATATCCAATCTTCAAATAATCACCGAGTGTATAAACAACTACACTATTTATAGTCATTTGTGCATCATATGACACGACGCATATATTACTCTACGATCTAATCGGGATTCAATTAGTTGGGAAATCTAGATATCTAACCGTCAAGCTGAATGGCACACTCGATAATCTTAATACTTTTACCTGGGCCACGAGATGGGATTTTTACATGATTCATCGTAGAACGGATACCTAACTAACTAGGTTCGTGCCGAGTTTATGGAACAGTTAGGACAACATCAGATGTATTGTCCGGATTCCATTTAGCGAATAGATGATTGGAATGAAGACATGAATATTTATGAAAACAATTAGAATTTGGGATATTGCGAAAAAAAATTCAGTCGTCTGATTATTCTATCATCAAGACAGTTTCTCAAGTCGGCCTGTCTATATTTTACTTTGAATTCATGAACCAGATTCTGTCTGTATCTGGAATATTTTGGCATACGTATAACCCATGTCATCCTTAACCACAGATTTGTTCAATCATCCAAACGAGGAACTACTACTACTACATAATTACACTTGTTACCTTGGTAGGACCCTAGACGGTATAAAGTACTGCGTTTGGTTCATGGCGTTTCCGTCATGTCTCATATACGGCTGAACAGTTTATGGAGCTCTTGATATGTCTGTACGCTGACTAGTTGGGGATATCATACATATTTCTACTGGGTTCTGACTACACCCTTTTACTTTGATCTGGTTGGTTCCTTGGGTAGGCGTGAGATATACTATCGATAAATCTTCGTAGCCAACTTTTGATTTAACACTTTAATAAGATGTTTTAGTGGTGTTCTATTTGTTTAGTGTGGGTGAATAGTATTATTTTTAAATCAGGTCGAATTAACAGAGTCGATTGAAGAATAACCGTGAAAGCTTTTACTTAAAACAAACTGGATCCTGTCCGCTCTTGATCTATTTAGTACTATCTGATTTTAACATTTTAAATGACTGAATTATGCTGATCTAGATGTGTGTGAAAGTCTGTGTTTCATCAGCCTCAAAGCCTTGGAGAAAGACCAATTTCCCTGGGTAAAGTTATAAAACAAATTGTGCTTGTCACATCTAACTAAAATTCAACCTTAGTTCCTCAAAATCTATTGGTTGGTTTATGAAGATTGAATAGACTCTGTCATTCGTACATCAGATCATTTCTTGTATTGGTTTTTACAGTGAAGAGTAGGTTTGTAGAAAAGAACATCAGAAACAGAAAATCTGAACCAAGTTAAATGGTGAAATGATCACACGCTCATATTTGAAACCAAATTACAAGCTAGTATATGAATCTGGATAATTTGCAAAAACAATGATTAAGAGAGGTAAATTACGATTTTGACGGAAATTCGAGTGTCATATAAAAAAGATTGAAAGAATAACTGCAATTGAATTAACCTCCTGAAATCTACACAATCTATCGTAAATGTGTGATATAGCCGGAAAGACACATACATAGGTAAGTATTGTGGGAGCCTTTGGTCAGAGCGTAATTACAAGGGAGCAGTTGCATGATAACTCTCCAAAGTGACTGTCGATTAGTTCGCCCATACTGACAGTAGGGGCAGTAATCTTATTTAACAACTGATACACTGATCAATGGACAACAGAAAAACCTTCACGCTCAATAGTCCATAAGCTACTCCTAACTGAACATCTGACTAGAAGATAAAGATTAAAAAATACATTAGTTGTTTATTGTAATCCACTCAATCATGACTCAAAGCCCATGAGATAATACATCTGAAATGTTTGACCAGAGAGCAACACCAGTAGTGAATTACAACGTTGAAAGTGACACAAAGCATGACTAAAAGAGAAACAGTTAATTAACGATAAATCTGGAATCATAAAGAACGTGACAACGGTTTACGGGTCTAAAAGAGCTTAGACATGGAAGAATGTAAAAATACGGAAGTTTTGGCGGCTATCAATCTATAGTGAGCTTGTAAGTATTGGCATTAACAACTGAAATTTGAATTGACTCACCTGGATCGTTGTAATGCATTCAATTGCTGTAACAATTTCACACATGAACCACAGACCTATTGACCTGGCTGATTTAATGATCCTTTCAACTGCCCCAAAGGTTGTGAAATCTCTGGTATGTAACTGATTCCTACCCGTAGACTATTTTTCTCCCTAACTTAACGGTTTCAGCAAGATCTATTCGCGTACCACCAATCTGCCGACTGGGGCAGTTACGTAGAGTCCTATCCTTGATTGCAACAAGAAAGTGGGTGTCGTCTACCTCGAATTCTCTTTTGACACGTTCAATCAAATATGTGCTATCGATAGGCTTAGACTGATAGATGTCAAGTTATCCCTAGTAGACTGGCTTATTTCACACAAAACAGTTGGCTTTTTAAGATCGCAGTATATTTTATGTTTTCTCAAGTTAAATACTAATAGCTCCTTAACTTTTGATTTTTCAGTGGTTCATCTAGGGCATTTTGCAAACAACTTAGGTGCTTTCCTTCCAGAAGAGTCTTTATTTGCAAGAGATCTAGGTGTCTTGGTAGCAGGTGGTCTAATATCTTATTCTAACTGTGCCTTTAGAGTCATCCAAAAGCTGCTAAATTTAAAGCGCGATTTTCATTGTCTCGATAAAAGTGCCTCACGTCTAATCTTCGGCATTTTAGTCAGATCCCACTAAGAGTATGGTAACATCATGCTTACTCCTTCACTACGAAATAAACAAGGTATTTAAATGGGAGAAATGAAATGCATTTGTTAACTGAAATTCAAGCGTTAGGCGAAGCGCGTTAAATCAATGATTCTTGCTTTTCTAACAAAACTCCCTGCGCGTATACTTGCTTCATATGTCCAGATCCGCACTTGAAGGCATTAGCAATACACGATCTCGTAAGGTGAAAACTTTAGTTCACAAGCATTTGGGTCATTCGAATTATTCTGAGGGGAATCGAAAAAATTTTTCTTGACGGATTTACATATCTAATAGCAGCGGTTCTCTTATACCGCCAGTTAGGAACCTAGTTATATTTAAGTAGCAAAAGAGAAGTCTTGGTAAATTATGGTGAAATAATATCGTTAGTCCGTAGGTATATATCACGTTTTCTCTTAAAGGACTCCTGAGAAGCCGCTTGACGTAACTCAGCTAGTCACGAATGCCAGAATTTGACAGCTTTTAAAGAGTAAAACGTGTGTCTACAGTCCGTTCTGTTATATTTTACCTCCAAAATTTGGGTATCACCCCCAAGGTTTGTGTTGGGACTGAGCTTAAGTAGGTGTGTAAAGTGATGCTCAGGAGTGTTTAGAATACCATAAGTCATTAAAAGGTCACCTATAGGACACCTGTACTCTAATGAGTAGAACTTCAGTGATTTGAGACTCTATTCGTAAGGCATGAATTTGAGTCCCTGAACGAATTGCGTGCAACGACATTGGTTACGTTCCGGTGTATCCCCATTTTTTGGAGTGAGGGAGGAAACACTACATTTTCATACAATAAATACGTTCGAGCAGAACTGTTGAAGATTTATCGGAAAATTTTACTGTCGAACTGGCCAAAAACGAGCTTCAATGTTACCAGTGCAAGGTTTTCTCGAAAGTCATTTATGACACATTTAGAATAATACTTTAGATTAAAGGATACCAAAACTTCAGTATATTTTGCAACTTGGAATGCTTTCAGAGGGGAGTTACCTAAACTGTATTCGGAGACTGTAACATATCTCAAACGGACTAGTTCGAAGTCGAGTCAGATCATCTTGGCTGAAAACTTTTCTCCAGAGTTTTACATCATCAGCAAAAGGTAATAAAGCAGAAGATACCTGCTAGAAAGAACGTTTACACAAATCAGAAAAAGAAGAGACCTTAGTATTGAACCCTTTTTGACTACATCAGCACATCCTATAGCCTAAGGAAAAGTGAAGTTTACCCTACACGCGTGATATCTAACCGTTTGAGCTTATTAATAAAACATATATGTTTGACTGTATTACAAACTTTCGAGAAGTCAAGGTATATAACATCGACCTTCCTCTTGCGATCAAAGATGGTCGTTCATCTATTCACCGAGGTCAGCAAATTAATTATACAGGAGTGACCCTTCCTGAAATCGTGGTGCTGTGGTGACAAGAATTTTATGGATAGTAATTGGTCAGTTAAACCATCACATATCAGGGACTCCATAATTTTGAGGGTATAGAGAGAAGTGCTATCAGCCGGTAGCTTGAAGGTGCGCTGTGTCGAAAATTGGTGTAATGTGAGCCTGTTTCCAAATTTCTAATGCCGTGCCTCGACTTGGTGGATGTGAGAGCATCAAACTAAGTGGTTTTGCCAAGATCGAGGTCACTTCATTCTTGCAGCAGAGTGAACCATATCCTGGCCAGGAGAAATGCCCTTATTTAGATGCTTCAGTTACTGATACATCTACTTAGAGCTTAGGTTCACATGGATGATTAATGATTTACAGACGCTTACTAGTAAGAGAGTAGTATACATTCGCATCCATGTACTCTCAAAACAAAAATATGATGCTAGAAAAAATCTGATTATTTTTAATCAAGAGCCCACTATTTTTTTGTTCATCTTTTGTTTAGCTGATCTCACAGTTCACAGAAATAGTTTTGAATATTTGGCGTCATGCGTGCCTGTGGCGAGGTTCGTCTATGAGTTAATGTCTGACGTGTGGTTTTAGCTAAAACTGTTTTCCGTTGTAGGTCGTAAGCTCCCAACACTTAAAGAGCCGAAGCCTGTACCTTACAGAATGCGGATATTCGCTCCTAACTCAGTTGTAGCCAAATCACGTTTCTGGTATTTCATTAGAAAGCTGAAAAAAATGAAGAAAGGTAGCGGTGAGATTATATCTTGTGAAAGAGTAAGTTATATTCTACTACCCACTGTGATGTCTTGTTAATATTCCCAATTATTTATATCTTAATTTATAACTTAGGTTCCAGTATGGGACGTTAAGCCATATACTGGTCAGTATCTGGTGTTAGCGTAGTTCTTACATCACTTTCTCGTAATCGTTCTTGTAAAGCTACACAATGATTTACGTTTTCATAATCCTTCTACTTAATCACTTTCAACATCAGCCTGTGTAATCACTCGTGATAGCCTAACGCCACAACTGCTGTAATAAAGTAATAATTAAGTGATACGTTTTTACCGTCCCGTTTTGTAGTGACTTCACATTGTCTGTCTGTGACGTATGAAACTTCATTTTTACTGAGTAAGTACTCTTAATTACATGACGATTCGTCATCTCATGAACCCAGACTCTTGCTTTTGTGGACATTAATGAAACGACGGCTTACAAAAGTTATGAGGATGTTTTCTATCCACGTTTTGCTTTATATCCAGTGTTTGTGTAATAATAGGTAGTCTCAGGTTAACTGAACCTCCAGAGCAACGTCAGTCTTTGTTACACATGAATATTGGTAAATGTATTTCTATTAGTATTGTTGTAGTCGCACCTTTACCGGCTTGGATTTTCATCTGAGCTAATAGTGGTGCGTATAATGAAGCTGATAATTGTATATTCACTCATCAGCCATATTTTACCTTGATGATAGCTATTCGCAATTGAATGATCGTTACTAGCTGCTCTCAAGTCAACTGTGTGTCTGGAGTAGCATGCTTGTGTAGATACTAGCAGTGATTTCTTATTGGGCAAAGTTGTAGTTGCACCTTTACCGGCTTAGATTTTCATCTGAGCTAATAGTGGTGCGTATAATAAAGCTGATAGTTGTACATTCATACTCAGCTATAACTTATCTCTATTAAACGTGATAATAATCTTGTTTACTATAATTTACATCACAGATACACCCAAGAAAGCCACTGATGGTCAAGAATTTCGGGATTTGGCTGAGATATGATAGTCGTTCTGGAACGCATAATATGTACAAGGAATATCGCGCTTTAACAGAGGAGAATGCCGTAACTCAATTATACCGTGAAATGGGTGCTCGTCACCGTGCTCGAGCAGAGTCTATTCAAGTGATTAAAGTGGAGTCGCTACCAGCATCTAAATGCCGCCGTCCATATGTCACTCAGTTCCACGACAGCAAATTGAAATTCCCCCTGCCTCATCGTGTAACTCGTTCCCTTCACCACCCAAGGTTTACAACAAGAAGACCTACAACAGCATTCTAGTTTTCCAATAAATTTGAAAGGTTACTAGCATTCATTTTTCTTAAGTGTTAATACATTGCATATCGGAAACAGCGTTTCGACAAGCCAGTGTTTAATAAAGCAGTATTGTTTGTTAGACGTGTACAATAGTGTGATCAAGACAGCGATTCCAAGTTTCCGTCACAGTTAATCGTTGGTTGGTATTGTTTCGTAAAACGGTTCACCGAGTTTGCTTATTGATATGGAATGTACGAAATTCTTTACTACTACCTTCAGTGTGACTAGTTTTTCGAGCGACGGGTTTCGACAGTATAATCCAAAGGGTAGAATGTGGATCAACCGGACATGACGTCAGATGGTGAAGTTACTGACTAGTCATTAAAACCATATAGTAGTGACCTACCAGTTAGTTACGATACATCACAGTAAAGAAGTAATTTGAAAGTCAGTTATAATAGTCCAGGTACGCTACTCTTCATCCTGCACATTGATATAGTCGCGTTGAGCATTTTGAATGGGAAGGGGTTCGTCGTAAAGAAACAAGGTTTCTTTGTGTTTAGATAAAATTATAATACACATTAGAGAATTGGTCTGAGGAATCCTGGGAACTCACTTGTGGTGAGGAAGGATATCGTATTGTCACCTTATGCAATGTATTCGTCAATTTAATAGATTATTATCATTTCTTTCCCTTTAAAAAGTGCATAGAGCACAAAATATTGCACTTAGAATCTATTAGTTCATTTTTCAGTCAATAGATCTGATAACTCACTTCATGATTATCTAGTGACAAATTTCAAATCCCTGGTACAAAATAGACCGTAGTGAACGGGCATTTAAAGCCGGACGATATACAAGTTTCCAAAACTAATACTATCGATTAGAAGCAACGTAAAGCCTGCAACAGCTTGTCAGTCTGTCAAGTGGTTTGTAACGTAGTATTGTTTCCCATACTGAAGCCGTATTACTAGATGGAACTTTTCGTCTGTATTCTACACTTCTACGTTGTTAGATCGCCTACTCAGAATTTCCTAACGAATTATGTTTCTTAATTAAGTTATTAAGTGTTCAAGAGTTGAGAGCAAAAAGTTATCTAGTTGGTTCATGCTGACTTGCGAAGTGCTATTGGTCACGTTCGCATGGTGTTTCAGTGAACTTTGTAAGGTGATCTGACTTCAGGAAAGAAGCGTTTATAGTAGACTAATCTACTATGACTGAACTTATCATCACTTACTTGCTAAGTTTAGCCACTTCATTAAACTTGTGCGCGTTTCCTGTTAATTTTCCTGGACTGATTTTATACTTGTAAAAAAACTAACTTTGGATTTTCATACATGTGTTCTAATCCTATGAATTACAAATAGAAATCTTAAAGCCAAACGACGGGATCCTTCTAAAGGACAGTTTAAATCTTAAGGTTTTTAATCATAATTTAAACCAACAGTGTTATTATTGGAATAAAAATATGCAATTCAAATGGCTAAAGAAGACGGAATTACTTCAGGTAATTAAAATAACTTGATGACATAATTGTTCAAGGCCAGAATAGTAAGAAATGAATTATTCACCTTTCATTTGGAAGTAGATAAGTCAATCAAAGTAGATGAAGTACTATAGACAGAAAAACGAAATATAAGGACGTCCCATTTTATGTTTACTAAACACAACCTGTGAAATATAACTTATTGCTGGTTGATAATTTATGAACATGTGAAGATGAACTCTGCTCTCGTTCGCAGTTTTGACCTCGTACATGACCACTAACCAAAAATGGAGTCGGGGTTGTTGTTCACACTATCGTAGTCCGTGGAGGGTCTGTGTGATAATTAACCTTTATGGCCAGTGAAATATTACTCTGCGCTAGCCAAAATCATCTGGAAGTCGCGTCATTAAGTATCGGACAGTTTACATCAGTTAATTGCGCGCCATGGACTAGCTCATGCAGCAGTGGTTGCATTCTGTTCTTTTCACCTTATTTCAAATTCACCGTGTGTCTTACATGCAACATTTCCATACTTTACGCTTGTTTTTTTTCATATATTCTTCATGGCAAGTTTACGTACTGAATGCTCTCTGCTATTATGTAAACCTGTGAAAACTCTCAGCTCAAAGAATCTAACGTCATTTCATCTCTAAGATTTCTGAACGGCCTAAACAGATTGCCTGCTACACCAAATTTAGTTGACCTATAGAAAATTATTATCATATATGCATGTTGAACTGTATTCAATTTAAAATTCTTATTATTGCTTCGATGCAAGTTTATTAGTTGATAAGAAACTCAAAGTGAAAAGGAATGGATTTTCGATCATAAAAGAAGTCACTGAAAAACTAACTGAACCCATAGATTTCCTTTCCCTTGGTATTGTTGGCTTTTATCTTCCCGTTGTTGTTTAGGACCGTAATTGATCAGTCTCTTGTTGGTATATGTACGGACTGCCTTAAGTCACAAGCATTATAAGCAAAGATGGATTGTAGCTAGCAGCAGGATCCTTGACGCGCGTTTCGTCCTGTTTGGGACTCATCATATAAACGTGCCTACACCCCAGTGTTGATGTTCGCCACGGGACTCGAACCCAGCAACTTTCAATCCAAACGCCATCGTGTTATCTACTCAGCTACCGATTCCTGATATTAAGTTTCCTCAAAGACTTTAGAAGAGTTTCTTAGACCACTTCAAGGGGCGGCAAATTTCAAGATTTCTACTGTCGTGATGAGCAAAGGTTCATCTCCAGTCCAGTTTAGTGTTGCTACTCTGATTTTCGGATACTATTCTTAAAGTATGTGGTAACGTTCAACTTAGATAAATCTATTAGAGGGTCCTCAAGAGCGTATGGAAAGTTATAAGTCATTCGAGGATAGTTGATGAGTAACCTTGATTTCGAATGATCGAGAATTATTGATTTAACGCGCTTCGCCTAACGCTTGAATTTCAGTTAACAAATGCATTTCATTTCTCCCATTTAAATACCTTGTTTATTTCGTAGTGAAGGAGTAAGCATGATGTTACCATACTCTTAGTGGGATCTGACTAAAATGCCGAAGATTAGACGTGAGGCACTTTTATCGAGACAATGAAAATCGCGCTTTAAATTTAGCAGCTTTTGGATGACTCTAAAGGCACAGTTAGAATAAGATATTAGACCACCTGCTACCAAGACACCTAGATCTTTTGCAAATAAAGACTCTTCTGGAAGGAAAGCACCTAAGTTGTTTGCAAAATGCCCTAGATGAACCACTGAAAAATCAAAAGTTAAGGAGCTATTAGTATTTAACTTGAGAAAACATAAAATATACTGCGATCTTAAAAAGCCAACTGTTTTGTGTGAAATAAGCCAGTCTACTAGGGATAACTTGACATCTATCAGTCTAAGCCTATCGATAGCACATATTTGATTGAACGTGTCAAAAGAGAATTCGAGGTAGACGACACCCACTTTCTTGTTGCAATCAAGGATAGGACTCTACGTAACTGCCCCAGTCGGCAGATTGGTGGTACGCGAATAGATCTTGCTGAAACCGTTAAGTTAGGGAGAAAAATAGTCTACGGGTAGGAATCAGTTACATACCAGAGATTTCACAACCTTTGGGGCAGTTGAAAGGATCATTAAATCAGCCAGGTCAATAGGTCTGTGGTTCATGTGTGAAATTGTTACAGCAATTGAATGCATTACAACGATCCAGGTGAGTCAATTCAAATTTCAGTTGTTAATGCCAATACTTACAAGCTCACTATAGATTGATAGCCGCCAAAACTTCCGTATTTTTACATTCTTCCATGTCTAAGCTCTTTTAGACCCGTAAACCGTTGTCACGTTCTTTATGATTCCAGATTTATCGTTAATTAACTGTTTCTCTTTTAGTCATGCTTTGTGTCACTTTCAACGTTGTAATTCACTACTGGTGTTGCTCTCTGGTCAAACATTTCAGATGTATTATCTCATGGGCTTTGAGTCATGATTGAGTGGATTACAATAAACAACTAATGTATTTTTTAATCTTTATCTTCTAGTCAGATGTTCAGTTAGGAGTAGCTTATGGACTATTGAGCGTGAAGGTTTTTCTGTTGTCCATTGATCAGTGTATCAGTTGTTAAATAAGATTACTGCCCCTACTGTCAGTATGGGCGAACTAATCGACAGTCACTTTGGAGAGTTATCATGCAACTGCTCCCTTGTAATTACGCTCTGACCAAAGGCTCCCACAATACTTACCTATGTATGTGTCTTTCCGGCTATATCACACATTTACGATAGATTGTGTAGATTTCAGGAGGTTAATTCAATTGCAGTTATTCTTTCAATCTTTTTTATATGACACTCGAATTTCCGTCAAAATCGTAATTTACCTCTCTTAATCATTGTTTTTGCAAATTATCCAGATTCATATACTAGCTTGTAATTTGGTTTCAAATATGAGCGTGTGATCATTTCACCATTTAACTTGGTTCAGATTTTCTGTTTCTGATGTTCTTTTCTACAAACCTACTCTTCACTGTAAAAACCAATACAAGAAATGATCTGATGTACGAATGACAGAGTCTATTCAATCTTCATAAACCAACCAATAGATTTTGAGGAACTAAGGTTGAATTTTAGTTAGATGTGACAAGCACAATTTGTTTTATAACTTTACCCAGGGAAATTGGTCTTTCTCCAAGGCTTTGAGGCTGATGAAACACAGACTTTCACACACATCTAGATCAGCATAATTCAGTCATTTAAAATGTTAAAATCAGATAGTACTAAATAGATCAAGAGCGGACAGGATCCAGTTTGTTTTAAGTAAAAGCTTTCACGGTTATTCTTCAATCGACTCTGTTAATTCGACCTGATTTAAAAATAATACTATTCACCCACACTAAACAAATAGAACACCACTAAAACATCTTATTAAAGTGTTAAATCAAAAGTTGGCTACGAAGATTTATCGATAGTATATCTCACGCCTACCCAAGGAACCAACCAGATCAAAGTAAAAGGGTGTAGTCAGAACCCAGTAGAAATATGTATGATATCCCCAACTAGTCAGCGTACAGACATATCAAGAGCTCCATAAACTGTTCAGCCGTATATGAGACATGACGGAAACGCCATGAACCAAACGCAGTACTTTATACCGTCTAGGGTCCTACCAAGGTAACAAGTGTAATTATGTAGTAGTAGTAGTTCCTCGTTTGGATGATTGAACAAATCTGTGGTTAAGGATGACATGGGTTATACGTATGCCAAAATATTCCAGATACAGACAGAATCTGGTTCATGAATTCAAAGTAAAATATAGACAGGCCGACTTGAGAAACTGTCTTGATGATAGAATAATCAGACGACTGAATTTTTTTTCGCAATATCCCAAATTCTAATTGTTTTCATAAATATTCATGTCTTCATTCCAATCATCTATTCGCTAAATGGAATCCGGACAATACATCTGATGTTGTCCTAACTGTTCCATAAACTCGGCACGAACCTAGTTAGTTAGGTATCCGTTCTACGATGAATCATGTAAAAATCCCATCTCGTGGCCCAGGTAAAAGTATTAAGATTATCGAGTGTGCCATTCAGCTTGACGGTTAGATATCTAGATTTCCCAACTAATTGAATCCCGATTAGATCGTAGAGTAATATATGCGTCGTGTCATATGATGCACAAATGACTATAAATAGTGTAGTTGTTTATACACTCGGTGATTATTTGAAGATTGGATATTTCCGAATTCGTCAGCAGTGCTAAATTCAGTCTCGTTTTAGCTTCTGTCTCCACATTTATCATTGTCTGACGAATGGTGACCAAGTAGTTGAATTTCGATCGTTACAGACGATGTGAGTACTTCTTAGTGTTGTGAAAATATTCTGAACTCATTGGCACGATAGGTTGCTTTAGTTAAACGAATGAATGGAACTAACGAAACAGACACTATACTCAACTCCGTATATCTCCGTCAGTTAACGACGTAAATACAACGTGGAAATATAAATCTGAATACGAGTGTCACCAATATGTACACTCATTTCACCAATAAGATGGAGAAAAACAGATGTGAATTGTCAAGGCAGTAAAACCCGACTCACTATGTTTAAGAATGAATCGTTTGTGCCGTTAAAAATAAACATTCAAAGTTTAGGTAAAGGCACACATCAGTTTATAGCAGTATGTAATGATAATTCATGATATGCTTTTAAGTCAGACTAAGTATTCGTGATGCAAGCGTGCATGGATTGCTCTCACTTGGGGTGGATATATGAGTTTCCCTACATGAACACTGCAAAGTAGTCCGTTGTACGAGTTCCATATGACGGTGGTGACGATCATCTCAGATACACAATAGTGTCGAAGAAGGTTCTTTAGTGTTCTTCTATCCACACTGCCAAGTGCTTCTTCGCGACCAGGAAAGTTGATGTTTAGCGAAAAGTTCCACTCATTTGATTGTTTATCAATGATCCACGGTGTCAAGATTCGGTCGGTGCACGATCTATCCTTCCAAAAGCCATTCTATTGATTTGGAAATCGGGCATCAACTGAGTCTTTCATCCGGTTGTAGCGGTAAATAAATCTCCAAAATAAATAGCCCTGTAAGTTTTCGACATTGGATGCTGACCACATTGGTTTTAATGGAGTCATCTAGATGAAGGCGCTCGGTCAAGCATCCGCACCAGATCACGTGTGGGAACGCTGTGTTCAACAAGCCCTGCAACGCCAGCCAGATTAGATCAGACGATCCTCGATATACTGATAGCTTATCAAATATATCTTCAATCTCCTCGCTTCTGTCTTTTGATTTCACTTGGTGGGTACGCTTCATATTAGAAGGTGTTACTGGTTAAAGCGTTGTCAAACTCCGAATACCTGTGGGATTTTCATTGGTGAGACCGACGTGACCTGGTACACCAAATTGCAAACCGTGAGTCTGCTCCTTTTTGGGATTTTATATATCATTGTCTTATTTTAATTTTTTACACATTGTCATATTTTTTTCGTGTTTTTGGATGTGTGTATTTCTCACTCGTCCATTCTTGTACTTAATATGTCACTATGACTGAACAGACACCTAAGGTGTTTAAGTTAAAGACTGTGTCCCCACCTTCGTTCCCACTAATGCCTTTCTGGCCAGACAACATCGAAGCCTGGTTTTGCTGCGCAAAAGCCGACTTCTACGAGCACGGTGTGAACGACACACGTGCATAGTTCCTCGCAGTAGTCAAAGCACTACCGTGCGAATTCAACAGGTACGTAACACCTAGTATGTTTACTTGTGATGTATCTGAACCATACGAAATTCTTAAAAGATCCATCCTTAAACGCGGAGATCTAATCGATCGACAAAGGTTAGACCAACTCCTTAACAACATCGACCTGCAACACGGTTCTGTCACAGACATGTTGCAAAGAATGAGAGAAGTTATTGGCCAAAGAACCTTCGATGATGGCCTGTTCAAACAAATTTTATTATCCAAGCTGTGTTCAACGAGCCCTGCAACGCCAGCCAGATTAGATCAGACGATCCTCGATATACTGATAGCTTATCAAATATATCTTCAATCTCCTCGCTTCTGTCTTTTGATTTCACTTGGTGGGTACGCTTCATATTAGAAGGTGTTACTGGTTAAAGCGTTGTCAAACTCCGAATACCTGTGGGATTTTCATTGGTGAGACCGACGTGACCTGGTACACCAAATTGCAAACCGTGAGTCTGCTCCTTTTTGGGATTTTATATATCATTGTCTTATTTTAATTTTTTACACATTGTCATATTTTTTTCGTGTTTTTGGATGTGTGTATTTCTCACTCGTCCATTCTTGTACTTAATATGTCACTATGACTGAACAGACACCTAAGGTGTTTAAGTTAAAGACTGTGTCCCCACCTTCGTTCCCACTAATGCCTTTCTGGCCAGACAACATCGAAGCCTGGTTTTGCTGCGCAAAAGCCGACTTCTACGAGCACGGTGTGAACGACACACGTGCATAGTTCCTCGCAGTAGTCAAAGCACTACCGTGCGAATTCAACAGGTACGTAACACCTAGTATGTTTACTTGTGATGTATCTGAACCATACGAAATTCTTAAAAGATCCATCCTTAAACGCGGAGATCTAATCGATCGACAAAGGTTAGACCAACTCCTTAACAACATCGACCTGCAACACGGTTCTGTCACAGACATGTTGCAAAGAATGAGAGAAGTTATTGGCCAAAGAACCTTCGATGATGGCCTGTTCAAACAAATTTTATTATCCAAGCTGTGTTCAACGAGCCCTGCAACGCCAGCCAGATTAGATCAGACGATCCTCGATATACTGATAGCTTATCAAATATATCTTCAATCTCCTCGCTTCTGTCTTTTGATTTCACTTGTTGGGTACGCTTCATATTAGAAGGTGTTACTGGTTAAAGTATTGTCAAACTCCGAATACCTGTGGCATCTTCACGGTTCAGTAACATTGTCTAAATCCTAACCTTGTACTGACAGTAGCGTGGTCCATCTGTAGTATTCATAAGTATTAAAATCAATTTCGCTCGTTTTTTTTGACGAGGCATTCATCGTTACAGTCTGCTTATCTTTACTCTTTCCACAAATATTTCTGAAGAGAACGTTAAACATCTTCATATTTGTTTGTGTATCTGACATCAATGCTGACTGATCTTATCGCTTCACTCTTCCTGATTTTTCTGAAAACCTTGCTGATTCACCCTATTGTTGGCTAAGTGCCATTTTGTAAGACCCTCTGTGGGCTGTTTAGATGCTTGATGGGTTCAGTGACGTTGGTTCATGGAAGAGATCTTCAGTGTACTATGTATGCTTTCCGCGTTTCTAAGTATCAGTGATCAGCGCATTTTTTTCTCTTTGTGGCTGGTGTGTTTTGTTTGGTATGGGTATGCCGTGCTATGCATCCTGTAAAATACTAGCTAACTTATATCAAACACTTCTCAGAAACCTTCCAAAAGTGCCTTCGAACTTATTCGTCTCTGATTGACTCGGTGTTCTTCGATTATAAGCGTGTCATATATAACAACATTATCAGACATTATCCGTGGCATCTCTAACTTTATGTCATCCAAATAAAAAAATCCTCTCTGAATTTAGGCTGCTTTCTGAACACGGTAACTTTGATGTCATGTAAATACACAGGTCCAACTACACTTTTTCAATTACTGGTTGGACCTATCTAGAACTCATAAAACGGTATATATATATAATAATTAAAGTAAGTCGAACTGATATGCCCACTTATAGCTTCCAAATAGTTCAATCTGGGGGTATAAAACTCAATTAGCACAATTGAAGCCGTTAAATGTGGGATTCCTAATCGGCACAGAATAATTTAAAAATAAATCATCAACAACACTATAATATATTCTTAATTTACCGTCCTTCATAATAAATATCGGTTGACTATATTCAATAAGGATTAAAAAAAGCCATTGCACTCATTAAGATCGACTGCAACCTCGAATTTTATATATTAGTATTTAGCACCATTACTAAAAACTTCTCCAATTCTGCCCTAAGATACATCGTTTTAATCTGATTTTTACCACCATACATTTGATTAATTAGTGATTTAATTAGAAACTTTATTTTTTTAAAAATTTCGACAGCCTGTCATTTTTATAATACTTCCTACGCTTAATCAAACATCTGCTATATTATAGCCAACTGAACATCTCCCATATGACTTGATATTTTCTGGTTTCATCAACAAACCTCACCAAAACATGTTCACTAATTATACTCTTGCCACACCAGCCTAAAGAGAGCGAGCAGGCTTGCTTAGTCTGGTTCATAAGAGACTATTCTTATTGGTTGATAGCCGAACGCTTTAACTGCACTTAAACACTAAGAAGGAAGCCTAAATGTCTCGAATAGTTTGCATTAGTTCATCACGATTATTTTCGTTATTACATGTTGAAATTGCGCCAATTGTCAATGTGCTTGCGTTTTTAGTTTGATGCGACCTCTTCGAACTCTCACTAATATCTGGAATTATTCAATTTTTGAGTGAGAAATTGAAATATATAAGCACTTTCAAGGATACGAACTGCGTCTTCACCTTGCTGGTAGACAGCAAAAATAACAAATTTGACAACAACAATCTTAACAGGGTTGAACGACTGCGCTGTAGATTTAAACATCGCAATCGACTAATCTCTCCCTAATTGTTTCAACTACAATATACACACATTCATTTACTCTCACATATAGTACTTACGGATAGATAATTTAAAAAGGTCATAGGTAACGTTGCGATTTCAAGTGTTTTTCAGATTATGAACTCGGTTAGTATATATTCACTTATTTATATTAATTTACTCTGTAGAAATTTTCGTCATTCATACTTCCTCTTTAAAATGCTTCACATTTTAACTTTAGTCTATCGATGATTACGGACAAAAACAGCGTTGCTACCGATACCTACACTAAAACTCCAAGGAGGATTAGCAGAGATATCCCAAAGGCCATCAGTCTACTGATACTCTGAAATCCGAGTTACATAACGACAAACTGTGAGCCTTAAAGGAAGTCGCTAGAAAATCAAAAGACACCCAATAACCAACAAGCATGGTGGTTGACGGAGTGTCTGAGCTGGTAGGTGTTAGTCGATATGAAGCCCATGAACACTATGTGGAACAGTGGCGTTGGGCATCACGTGGTATAAACCCTCATATCACTACGATAAATTGCCCATGTTACCCTTCCCGTTACACTTTAGAACCATTGGGCCTTCGCATCAAATTGCTGTGAACTTCAGAAACCGAGAGAACTTAATTGAGGACCTTCGAGCTTGGTTAAACTCAAAAAATGATCTCTGAAGTCACATCAGATGTTGTGAGAGTCGGCCTAGTTTGGTAGAACGATTGCGAAAACATACCGAGTAGGTTGACCTTGATCAACAACCCGACGTACAGACCGTAGAGACCTCCATTTCGTTCATGGTACATCATTTACAGCCTAAACTCCTTCAACAGCCAATTCTCCGGAGCTGATCATTCACTTTAATGGACATTCAAATTAAAGGCTTGAAGACAAATGCTGATGTATACCAGGTTCAAGTGATAAGACCCTGTCAAGTGCCTCACTATCAACATGAGGGAACCGAAGGGCTAACCAGGATATCTGAAGATTACAATCCTAACTGGTGTGGTGGATATATGCATGAGCAGACTTTTCAAAACCGTAACACCACAATTACCCTGTATGACAGAACCGTGCTTGTGTTACTTCAATGTGAACGGCACAAAGTACTTGATCAGAGGAACATACCACTGAGCCTGGAAAAGTCACCAGGATGTTGAGACACCCAACCTTTGATCCCGAAACAGTACGGGGAAGCCATTAGCACACAAGTGTGTGGCCTGTTCAATCAGTGACTAAATCCACACCAGCTCCAAGAGATTTACAGTAGGCCGTTCCTTCTCTAATCTTCAGAGAGAGAGAGATAGAAAAGTTGATTACAGACCAGTCGTTTTTTCCGAAATCTGTCGAAGTTAATGGAAAAACTGGTCAATGAACAAATCAGGGAAACAATGAGTGAAATTAGCACCGTTTGTCACAACCAATTGACTCACTCGCCTTCTACGCTTTGCATCGTTTTCATGCTCTTGTTTTGAATGTCCGTTTGCATAAACGAGTGGTTGAAATAAAGTTATCCAACGCAACCCGTATTCAGCTTTGCATTACTGTCATCACATATACGGAGTTCAACGGCAGATTTATGTTCATAAGGCGTTCGTAAGTTCATACAAATCGTGCTACCGATGCCCAACACAGGTTTAAGAAAGGCAGGTCATGTACATCCATTCCACTCATAACATTGAATACCGGATCAATCTGATGGAACCGTCTGATATGGGTTCATGTGGTATTGCCAGACTACGCGAAAGCCTTTGAAGTAATAATGTCGGTCGTTCCCGCGGTGAAGGTTGCAAGGATGGGATTCACCGACGCACTTCTATCCTAGTTACGAAACCCCCTAGAGGGCCGTGACATCAAAAGTTTCACAAGAAGCAAGTTAGCTTGGGATACTAACCTGTGCTGACGATACAAATATCTTGAGACCCATGAAAAGCCAAAAAGGACTAACTTCAGCTTTAGAAGGATATAACAATAGTGGAGGAATATGCGGTAAAAAATGTGTTAAAACTTAATCTATAGAAATGACATGTCATGAACATTATGAGTGATCTCGGTCTGGTGACTACGTAGATATTAGTAAAGAGTTAACCATCACACTGGGGGTACAGACAAGGCAGACGTAACTCTCCACTTTATACGTGGACAACTCAGCGCAATTACCACGGAGTTTTACTAATGCTAGTATATTACCAGAACGTCAACGCCACACTCCTCGGGCGGCTCTTGAGAGATTTCACATCAAAGAGCAAACACTCAGGTACGCGCCCACTTTTTTCATTTGGAGTTACCTTTATTTGAACTTGTCTGTAGGCCGAAGTGGCTACAGACCCTTCAGTGTATAGCTCAATGAGAAAACTATGCAAGCACGTACTCACAAATGCATTAACATCGCCACCTTGGAATAGCCTTGCCTGATTTATGTCTCATAACTTCCTTACGGTTATCATTATCACACATTTTGGTAATTTTTCACATCCTCGCCAATTATCATCTCTGTTTCTACCTTCAATTGTATTTTTCGAGATAAACAGTGGATTGTGGGTAAAGAGTGTTGACTCTATTCAATGGACTTTGTGCGTATGCACCTGCAGGACAGTGCCCAATGGATGATAATCCGAAAACGTCCACGTATTGTGTTTTTTATGTCCTGAAACATAAAGTTGCCAGCCATTTCACACCACCTGGAACTTTATCGAAAGCAACACTTCAGATGTGCAAATTTTACGACTGTGTAAGAAATTAGAATTTTTTCCAATCACTAAGCGCACTAATATCTCGATTTTTGTCTCCATACATCAACGAAGAACGACTTGCCAAACTGTATGATATCACAAGGCAAGGGTATTTTCACTTCATGAAGGACAAAATACAAAAGCGTCGTCGAAGAAAATAAGAATATATATGTATTGATTTGAAGTTATAACTATTCGCTGCTGTTCCATAGACGAAGTGTTTAGTATTAGCGAACGTAACCGTAAGTCGTGCTTCAGGTCGATAGTTGTCTAACAAATTACGGCAGTCTGACATCGTTGTAGATTTTTGCGTCCATTAACTTTCGGAATTCATAGGGAGATTATTTTGATTCGTAATAGTGACATTGCAGCTAAAGAAAGACTTCATTATTGAGATGTTATTTATTTTTGACTTAATTATTAGTAGTTTTTTCTTACCACATGCTGAATTTCAGACTTGTGTGTGAAACTTCTGAACAGATGAAGTGTATAAATAAATTATATATTTGTAATATCCTAATGAGTAGAAAAATTGGATTTTCTGACGCTTCGTGTCTTAGTGTAAGCCACTTCTTCAGTGAATAAATAACCAATTTATTCGAAATTATCAAATCAAACCTTGATAATGATACCTACAAACTCATTAGATGAAGTGTATGTTGTGTAAGCTTGTTCGATTTCTTATGCACTTATCAATAACGATACATTGCTTATTAATAACCCACTACCCGTGATTCCTTTTACACATCTTAAATAACATCAGGACTTGTAACTTACGATGAAAATGCATAACGATTAATGCTCCAGCATCTGTTTTTCATTAATATCCTTGTGTAATAGGGTGTTTTTTCTTGTCAATAAATGTCATTAACAATGTATCATTTTTTAACCTAGTCGATTACATTCGTCGTGTGGTTTGTCATGTAAATAAACGAGAACATATGAAACATTTAGGGCTAGGCAAAGTATGGACACTAAGGCGTGTAATCGAACGTGAATTAAAGATAGATTATTCGGTGTGCATTTAGGCGAAAAGTAGACAATTCAATGACGTTACCAACAGAGAGCGACAAAAATGGAAAATTTCTTATTATTTATTCATGACAGGAGAATAAATAGTCATTCTGGCTCTTTTCTGTATATTTTACCCCTTATTTTCCCAAGTAATATACCTTTTATCCCCTTTGTTCGCCTTTATTTCCCTTTTATTAGTCACTTGGGAACTACCATACTTTGAGCATTATTAAGAGCACGAAGCCGCGACACAACAGCAAAAAGCGAGAGCTAGAGAAATTAAGCTCGTGATAAGGATGTTAGATGTTGGATATTGGAAGGCCCGTACAACCTTGAAAGTGGCAGCAATTTGATTAACTCTGACATTTGGTTTGTTTGGTTGCCTCTCTGAGGTCTGGAGTTTAGACCTTCTAACTATCCTTTTATTTACTTTTATCAGTTGTCGAATTATGATAGTTATAAGTGATAAGATTGATGCGCTAACTGAGAATGCCCGTAATAGTGCTATTTGAGACAGGTAGAATTAGATGAACACCAACCCGAGCTACCATGGTACGTATTGTATTTGGAATTCGTAATGAGGGGAGAAATAAAGTACAAAAGATTCATTAGTTCGTACAAATACTACGGCCACCATAGCCTAAGTAGAGATATAAATATTCTATTGTACTTCTCCTTAGGTTCGTCACTTGATGATCTAATACACAGTTGGATAGATAATGTAGACTAAACACCTCATATTCGAACGGAGAATCCTCTTAGTAAGTTTGATATAGTCTTTTGTGACAGAATGTTTAGCATTTCTATATTTCAGTAGACTTATGTTTACTCTTCTCTCCAGTCCATCAAATGTTAAGGCAGCAGTGGAACTGGTAGCAGTTTTTAATATATTGACGAAGTTTTCTGCCTGACCATCAATCAGAACAAGGGTACCTATGAGCAGTGAACAGATGTCCGCATGACATACTATTCGACCAGGTGGTGACTGTCTGCAGTAAAATGAGAACCATTATCAGTCACTAATACTATAAAAACCCTTTTCCAACTAAAACCTCTCAATGTTTGAATTTTTAAAGTCAGAATATGGTGAAGTTGGGGGAAAGCTTCATGACACTCAGAAAATAACCAACGGCAATAAGTTCACAGCATTTGCCGAGAAATGGACCTCAATAGTCTGCATGAATTCTCTGCCAGGCTTTATACGATACTGGCCATGATTGATTTGTCGACTTGCGACATCTTCCACGATTGCTTTCTGTATGATATTTATCTGCATTTGTCTCCAGCCACCAACACATGAGCCTTTCCTTTCCTAAATGTTCACTGTGAGGATCTTCAATGACAGATTCACTTAATGTAGGAGGAATAAGCGTACAATAATTTAAACACAAAATACCATCAGGAGTAGTGAATAACTCATTCCGCTTTGAAAATTAGACAGGAAATCTACGTTTCAGGTTGGAATTTCAACCTTTTTTTTACAGCATTGAGTCTGTATACAAAGCATCACTTCATATCTGATTTAAAACCATTACCATGAACTAATTATCCATGACATTAAAAAAATAAATGCACAAAATGGACACTTACTTAGATTCTTCGTGATATTCTTTCCAATTAAACAATGCTATAAGACAAGTCTCTGATCATGAACTACTTTATCAGAACCATAGATAATAAGATCATCTTGATAAACTTCAAGATCACTGACTATATTATTCATCACTTCCTGAAATATGGCTGGAGAGCAACTTAAACCAGGTGAAAGTTGTGTTTGAATAGACCAAAAGGAGTGTTAATTGTCGAAACATATGAAGATTGGTCTAAGAAAATTTGAAGTCAACTTTCGAGAGCGCCTTAGAACCATGAAGTTGATTAAGACTATCTTCAGCTTCCACCGTCGTGCACGTTTTTTGTTCCAACAAACGAGAGTTCAATGTTAATCTATAGTCATCACATATTCTAAGGGTCTTGCTCTCAATCTTCAGTGGCGTAACAATAGGAGTACCCCATACTAAAGACTGGATCGATTCAATCATACTTTTCGCTTACAGATCGTTCAGTGTTTTATGTATTGCTTCTCGAAAACCGTAATAAATTATTCGTCTTTTAGGAAGAAACTAGATTATTCTGTGCTTGAAGCTTTATGGGCTCCCATATTTTGAACTTTCATTGTCTCTGACAGTTACGTACATTTTGAACTTTCGGTTCGTGTTTTGTTCACATTTTATTAATTTTCATTTCATTTTCTCGTTACCATTTCATATCAAAGGCCGACATGAAAAATCTAATCGAATTAAAAACTGAAGCTAATGAGCTTTTTAAAAAAGGGCTATACCGAGAAGCTATTGGCTTATATGACGAATGCCTTGGTCTATGTGGCGTTGATAAAAGTATGAAGTTGGTGTTACAACGCAATAAAGCCCAATGCTTTTTAAATTTGAGAAACTTCAGTGACGCCCTGACGGCTGCTCTGGAAGGTTTGTTTTCTTTCAACTAGTTAGCTAATTACATTTAGCTCTCAGTATCTCTCCTGGTGATCCAAAGGCGCTTTATCGTTGCGCACAAGCTTATGAAGGTAAAGGAATGTTAAAAGAAGCTTTAGAAACCGGAAGAAGGCTTATTCTTGTTGACCCCAAGAACAAAGAAGCCCAGAATCTGACTCACAAACTGGAAACTTCAGTTGCTTCGTACGTCGCAGAATCTGAGAGCCTTACAGGGAAACTAAAAAAGATGTTCGACATCGTAAATGACAACTCCAGCTCTGCCGATCAAATAGAACAGGTATATTAAAATTTCTTTCGATCGTGTCATTAACCATTAAAGGCTATAGTTAATTTATCTATCTTAATAAAAGAAAACCCTAAAGTTGCAAGTTCACTGATCTGGACAAATCCCAGTTTGTCGAAGATTTATTCCGTTTGCCGGAACTTTAATCATAAGTTGACCATTGCTTGTCATCGTTTGTTGGCCCAGCTTGTGGAAAGTGAGCGAGATTGGGTGAGTCTATCATATACTTTAGCGTCAATGGTATCTGGAAATTATTATTGAATACTCACTAGGTTTATTGTGTAGTTATCATCGTTTGGTTGTCGATAGGTTTAGTCGCATAATGTAATGTTCTTTATAATCCACTAAAAAGTGTTTCAAAACATTTCAGGTGGAAAATCTGTGTAACTAGTTTTATGAAGCACGATTTTTATTGTTGATTATCAAAGTGGTCTTGAGTGCTGATTATCAAATACAAGAGCCGATAAATAACAAACAAAAATTACACTTAAGCCATCCACTTAGTAGTCTAGAAAAAGCAGTCAAACTCAAATACATCTATTTTATTTATTTTAACACATAGATATTGGTACAAGGAGGAACAAATACATATGCACCACACAGATATCAATTGATATGTATGAGGGCTGTGATACTGCCCGGGTGCTCAGACCGAAGCAGGTGGTTTTCTTAGGGAGCCACACCCGGAGCCTTCGGCTTGAAGATCTGATCCAGAAGGCAGTAGAGCATCGTGAGGAGATGCAGTCCCATGGTAGCCGGTGACCAAGAAATTGGTTCATACGCCATTTTTCCCGCAGGATACTGGAGCCCATGCGCACCATTGATTTGGGATCCGGTTAAAGTGCCTGACATTCGCTTTTCGTCCTCTCATTTTCGTAGACAACACCCAAGCCATCAAAAGCGTTTTTGAGTGACTCGTATTATATCAAAACAGAAACACTTTTTAGTTTAAAATGGTTCTAATTTAAAAAAGAAAACTCATTGTATCCAAAGTATAAAATACCTCAAACTGTACAGCCTGTGCTATACAGCTGAGGATTTCTCTAGCACAAAGTAACGTGCGAAATATCGAAAGGAATGATTAGGGGCACACTAGAGTTAGACAGGAATGGTGCGACGAACCAGCTAACGTTGAAGTTAAACCTCGCGGTCAGCACCTTACGTGGATCGCCCCTTCGACGTATGAAGATACCACAGATGCTTTGAAGACTGTACAACACAAAGGACGTTATTACAGAAACATATTGGTTAAAGTAGATACAAACGAAAGTAAGGCCACTGCGGCATGAACCAGTCCATGGCGAACGATTAGCTGATGCGCGTTGGTCGTCCTTGACCTTGACAGGGATCGATGATCGGTTCGATATTCAGTGACCTAACTGACGGATGATTTGGCTAGGGCTTAGTGACATTTCACTGGCCCTACACTAACAGTATGAGATCCGATATCTGTCTGCAAAGATTCCCGTAACCTTTTCAAGCAAACAGTCACACACTGAACCGAGCTGTAACCTTGAGTTTATTGAGCCACCACCTTATCGTAAATAGTCCAGCTATATTTAACATCAAAATTAAGTTATAAACGATAAAACTTTAACCAAAGCCAAATCATAAAAGCCCAGACGAAGAAGACTGATAAATATAAAGTGTGGTTAACAAGAGACTTGAAAAAAGGTTGTAATACAATTCAGGGAAAAGAAACACACAAATAACAATGCTTTCTAATCAAATGCCTAGGGGAGATTTTTAACGCGTCTTTTCCTTTACACTTGTTGTGATTGGGTGGCTGTCTTATTAAGGGATTGCATTTTTAGTTGTCACTACTTAATTGATTGAAATAACTGTTTCCGATGGATAGAAACCACTTTTCCTTTTTTTTAGAAATGCACGCAGCTGTGAACATCTTAGTTACTCCCTAGAATGAGTCGACGGCTAACTTACTGTGTAATTTTTAAAACTCGGAATTACTCATTATCTTGTAATAGATTTGTAGCGTGGTGTCGAATTGAGCTTGACTATGAGCACCACTCCAAGACTACGTGCCAATTAACCAATAAGATCCCCGTAGGCCAATATCAGAAGGCAGATGATGACTGTAGTCGAGATGTATTTGTTGGCGATCTCGTGGTATTGAACGAATACCGAGATCGTGCCAAAGGAGTACAAGCGTGGTTACTAAACGTAACCGAATTCGTAAAGTTCAAAGTCAACGGAAGAGTAAGTGTAATGGCTGTCATTAGCATAGTTAAACAAACGAGCACAGTAAAACAATCACTGGTACAATTGGTTATAATAATAATTGTTTTCATTGAACCAATCGCATTCTGTTGACAAAAGTAGGTCACTACAGATTACTTACCTTGTAAGTAGATTGGACCGGTCTGCGCCAACGTTTCGGGAACCTGTTGACCACATAAACCTCATTAGAAGTTATACAGGTATTGTACACTTGTACTTTATATGCACACCACTTGTTTACCGAGCTATTGTTTTTTATTACTTGCTTAGGTGTGTGAGTAACTGTCAAAATAACGTCTATAAAAAAACTTAGAAGTTCTAGAGGTTCTGGGCGTTACACGTAGTGGTTGCTATAATTAACTGTTCCAAATACTGTATAATATAGGCATCCCACTGATGATTTATACTTATCTCGTATTTACACATTATATACAATCTCTTTGGTTGTGACATTCATACCCCTTCTTGTGAATAGATTGTTTTGAATTGCCTCAATCATAATCTGTAATACAGACTAATCATCATTAATCTTTATCATATACGTGAAACTCAATAAAAAATATTTACTTTGATAACACGTGAATAATCAAAAAAGTATGATTACTACCTCGAGCCTTAATATTGGAAAACAATATCTGCCTTTGTTATTTGGGGAAAATATAACATTTTTACAGATTTTAAACAGACCAAATTATTCTGTTACATTGCTTAAAACACGTAGCAGTATGAATCACCATTTGACGTAAAAAATATATACATCTGCAAGACTTTTTAAAAGCCTTATTTGATTGCTTATGAAGGTCTAGGAATTCTCAAAATAGTGCAATTTACAGCAAGTAGAACTAGATGAGCACAAATGAACGCATTATATTTGGAATTCATAATCAGCGGGTCGTCAAATACAAAAGAATCATTAGTTGGTACAAATACCACAATAAGTCAGGAGACATATAATTGGTATTATAAGTAAGTACATAAACAGGTAAAGCATACACGTACATAATAGGTCTAACTATGCCAAACAGAAGGAGACATATTCTCAAAATAACTAACGGAGTAAAATGACAAACTTAGTAGTCATGGCTTGATACAGACAAAAATAGGTAAGTCAATATTCTAAGTGAATAACTTGTGTTACTACATTCTCTCATTCGGACCAAATTAATAGATTTATTATTATTTTAACACATAGATATTGGTACAAGGAGGCACCAAATACATTTGCACCACACGAATCTCAATTGATTTGTGTGAGGGCTGTGATACTGCCCGGTTGCTCAGACCGAAGCAGGTGGTTTTCTTAGGGAGCCACACCCGGAGCCTTCGACCTGAAGATCTGATCCAGAAGGCAGTGGAGCACCGTGAGGAGATGCAGTCCTATGGTAGCCGGTGACCAAGAAATTGGTTCATACGTCATTTGTTCCTTCAGGATACTGGAGCCTATGTGCACCATTGATTTGGCATCCAGTTAAAGCGCCTGACATTCGCTTTTCGTCCTCTCATTTTCTTAAGCAAAACCCTCGCCACGAGAAGGCAGTGAGTCGGACTTCCCTGTAAGAGGCTATATACTCATGGCCATGTGAGGGTATTTCGAGAGGGAGAGCGGAGTCTCCCCACTCTCGGCCGTACCAGGGTGTCAGAGAAGTCCTACTGACTGCCTTCTCGCAATGGGGGTGCTGATTACGAAATTGAGAAGACGAAAAGCAAATGTCCGGCTCTATAACCTGGTTGATGGATATGGAGAATCCATCTGGAGGAGTTAGGAAACCCTGATTCCAAACCAATGGTACACATGGGCTCCAGGATCATGAAGGAACAAAGGGTGTATGCATCTCTTGTTTGTCACCGGCTACCATGGGACTGTATCTCCTAAAGTTGATGCACTACCTTGTGGATTAGACCTTCAGGTCAAAGGCTTCGTGTGTGGCCTCCTAATAAAACCACGTGCCTCGGTTAGGTCACCCGGGCAGTATCCCATCCCTCACGCATACCAGTGATAACTGCTACTAGCCTCATTGCTATTGTGTGGCGTATATATATTTGGTGCTCGCTTGTACCAATGTTTACGTGTTCAAATAAAATAAAATAAAAGCCTTCTTTTTCTACTAAGTGGTCGCTAACCTCATCTAAAACCCTCCTTTATCCGGGTTTGTGACCTGTTGTGACTCCAGGAAGGCTACGGGCAGAATTAAATACACCTTTTATATATATATATATATATATATATATATATATATATATATATATATATATATATATACTGTATGGATTATGCTATTATTTTGGATTTTAAACATTTCCTACTTTAGGGTCTTACTGTTTTACATGAACTTACACCACAGTATTTTGTAAACGGGATATTTTCACGTAATCCTGAACATTCACTGGAACGATGTCGATTTTTAAATGCTATATTGGAATCAATTACTCAGTTAAAAGCTTATCATTGTGCTAAAGAAGCTGCGAGCGTTCGTAAGGAGACTGAAAGTAAAAAAGTAGCACCATGTTCTTACCCGAAATACAAGATTGGTAAGTTAATCTATTAATTAATTAAATAATAATAATAATTATTATTATTTGAACTCATAAATATTGGTACAAGGGGGCACACAAAACAATGAGAATTTAGGGAAGGGAAAAAAAGAAAGCACGGTAAGGAGCGTAAAAAAAAGAACAATAACGAACAGACTTGTGTAAGGTAGTGTAATAGTGGTAATAATGGGGGAAACGAAAAGGTACAATCAGAAGAAATCTTTCAGTTAAGGAAGAAGCAACCACTTTTTATGAAGAAAGTAAAAGAAGGTTACAGCAGGGTTGCCACTGGCTTTTATTCTGAGCCATGTCTGATAACGTTTCTAACCACTGTGTTACGCCATCTCTTGGACCATAGCCAGGGAGTCGTGAAGAACCAACACAAGCCAGCCTTTTGCAGCTTTCTTTTATACCACGTTTCATGAACCCACAACTGACTTTACTCGCCATTTTCATGGCGTCATGCGATCTCAACCAATGCTCATCTATACTTTTCGGTGGAATGGTAGCTAGCCTAGAAGCTAGCTTGGTCCGATACTTACCAGCAACAGAAGTTGCAACCAGCTTGCTAACATCAATCCTTTGGTGGCGGTCACTTCGTTGGTCACTGAAAAGTAATGTAAGATTGGCGCAGACCAGGGCATGATCAGATTCCAGATAGGTACTCCAAAAGCAGAGGCAGACTTGTACACAACCACGCGAGCGGTAGCTGATCACGATGTGATCAATCTGAGTCTAGGCTTGAGATGCAGAGGGAGGACGCCAGGTGGTACATCGGCGATGACTGCCGAAAGTTAGTGCTAGCCAGAAACAGGTTGTGGTCTGTGCACAGTTGCAGTAGACGTTCCCCGTTATCTGTCCTGCGACCAACGAGTCCCCATCGGCCACCTAAACGACTCTCTTATGTGCCTAGACGCCCGACCTGAGCATTCAAGTCTCCGGCTAGTACTACAATATCTGTCGAACGCGCTTTCTGGAGAAGAACAGTTAACTGGTGGTAGAATTCATCCTTGATTGCATCCGGGCTGCAATCTGTCGGGGCATAGGCGAAGATGACGAAAAGACATCGTTTCTCACACCGATTTGTTCTCACTTTGATGGAACTTTATAATCTAACAACACATAACCGACTGTTAATGGGGATCCAGTCGACTAGTGCTGCCTCAGCTCTAGCGCTTAGTGCGACACCAACGCCAGCAAGATCAGAGGAAGATACCATAGGGTCCCCGGGTAAACGCACATAAAACAAGCTTTTGAAGCGACAGATGGAAAGCGAACTTGTAGTACTTCACCAGAGTCTTGAATACGGGTCTCTGATAGACGACACACGTCAATATTAAGACTTTCCAAAGACATAGCCAGCCCTATCTGTTGTCCGACCTGCATAAGTGTGCGAACGTTGAAGGCAGCCAGTTTGAATGGTGTACGTGGTTTCAGAAAAACTGCTTCAGTACTCATATTCGGTGGCAACATACAATTTTCAACCAGGCAGTGACTGGAGAACGTTTAGATAGAGCCGAATTTTCACCATAGGTGAGCTGCTGTCTAAGTCGAAACGGATACATAAAGTGGGAATAAGAGAGAGTGAATAAGTGACGTGGTAAAATAATAATAATAATAATAGTGAGAGTCATTTCATTGTAAATCGGAGCGAGAAGAATATTTTCCATAAGTAGATAGTTCATCATGTTTTTGTGTGTGGGCTGAGATACTGCCCGGGTGCTCAGACCGAAGCAGGTGGTTTTCTTAGGGAGCCACACCCGGAGCCTTCGGCTTGAAGATCTGATCCAGAAGGCAGTAGAGCATCGTGAGGAGATGCAGTCCCATGGTAGCCGGTGACCAAGAAATTGGTTCATACGCCATTTTTCCCGCAGGATACTGGAGCCCATGCGCACCATTGATTTGGGATCCGGTTAAAGTGCCTGACATTCGCTTTTTGTCCTCTCATTTTCTTAAGCAAAACCCTCGCCACGAGAAGGCAGTGAGTAGGACTTCCCTGTAAGAGGCTATATACTCATGGCCATGTGAGGGTATTTCGAGAGGGAGAGCGGAGTCTCCCCACCCTCGGCCATACCAGGGCAGGAGTAATGTTTATTCACTCTATATTTATGTGATTTGAACAGAAAGATGAACGTTACTCTATATTACAAATAAGATGGTTTAATGAATGTAAAGTTTCAGCGATTCATTAATAATCACTCATTAAAATATTCATGTATATCACCTAATTCTACCTTTGTTAATCGATGTTTCTACTATTCTGGTCCTAACTTTCAGACCTCAGATTTATATATTTCTCTATCTACTTTTCTCAGGGTAATCAAGTAGTATCTTTTATAGACACACGATAAATGTATCTCAAATTCTGGTAATGAAACTTGTCTTTAGTTACTAGGTTTGGAGAAAAAAATCTGAATTATGTGGGCATATTTTGGTGATAAAAATCAATAAATGTTCTGCTAACATTCGACAGTTTTTGTTGGTAGGTTTTAAATGAGACACACGGTTAATGTGTTTTACTGGCAGTTATGTATTTCTTGTGGATAGACTTTTCTCATCATCTAATCCTTGGATAATCTATTAATTAGTATGAGTAGACCAAGTTGGATAAATACTAAAGCTTTCATTCGAAGTCTTAAAAATTTCAGTTATCTAGAAAATTGCATCGTTTTCCTTAACTTAACATTTACATACCACTTTCGTTCGATTCAGAAATATTTTCATGTGCAAATATTTTTATAACGGGATTGAAGAAACCAACTAATCTTGTGTTTAACTCTATGTTTAGTGAATAGATAAACAGTGACCATCAGTGAAATCTGGGTCTTGCGTTTCATCTTATCTGGGACTTGACAGCTGAATGTCTATTTGTTTCAATGACCAACAATAAACATGGGCAGGCTATTTCGGAATACCTATTTCTCTTTCAAATATAAGCTAAGAGATAAGGGTATGTCCTTGGCCTGACTGTGCAGAGGTGTGACAGCATTAAGGTGTTTCCCTCAGACAACCAGCACCTGCAGCGATGCTGCCTTCTCGCAAGGAAGGAAGGGGTTAGAAAAGGTTGACCCTAAAAATGTCACACCTCATCTTACCCCTCGGATTTCCGTCTCCGGCGTTAAGGCCCTTTGAAGAACGAAGCCAACACATTAAAAACCTCCCACAAAAAGGCCGTGCGCGACCGGCCTCAAACAGTTGTCCCTTGGGCTCTGCGGTCACGCACCCAGGTAGCTAAGACCAACACTAATCCGATTTCCTTTTCAGGTTCCTCAAGAAATACCCTTCCACAGTGTGGGTAACCGGGAAGTTACATCAGCCCTCATACCCGTAACAGCACACGAGACCGAGTTGTTTACATTCAAATCCTTCCTACACCTCCTAATAACTCTCTTATCTCCACGACTAACTTTTCTTACGTCCCTTTATCACCTCGCCCCGCTAGTGCAAACGATTCGAGTACGCAGAATGTTATTCCTGGTCTCCTGAAACCACGCTCCAAACTACACGTAGGAGCTTTCAACGTCCGAACACTGTACCAAATAGGACAACAGGCTTCCTTAGCTAAGACTTTAGAATCTCGCTCCATCGATGTGTGCTGCGTCACCGAAACGCACACACAGGATTCGAGTAGTGTCATTCATTTGACCGCACCATGTCAAAGTAACGAACCAACTTGATCTACGCCTCGTGTATATGGAAGCCGTGATGCTGCTTCCCGTGGCCTCGCTGGCGTAGGTATAGCATTGAGTCCTAGGGCAGAACTAGCTCTCTTAGACTGGATCCCAGTGGGCAGTCGTTTGTGCGTTGTCCGACTAAACGGAACAGTAAGAACTCGAAAAGATAGGGGCACTCGTCGTTGCCTCTTCGTCGTCTCTGCCTACTCTCCCACTGACTGCAGCTCAGATGATGTGAAAGATGAGTTTTACAGAAGGCTTTCCGACCTTTTCCGAAAAGCTAGGCGTTTAGATGTAGTAATGGGGGCTGATGACTTTAATGCTCAAGTAGTTGAACTAAGCAAAAGGGAAAGACACCTGGGTGGCTCTTATGGTGTCGTGGCTCAAAGAACAGATAATGGCGACCGTCTGTTGCAGCTATGCTCAGATAACCGCCTGTTTCTTGCAAACACTAACTTTAAGCATAAGGAAAAACATCTTTTGACATGGCGACCACTGAATTCGTCACAACGTTGAACCCAAATAGATCACATCGCTATCAGCCACCGATGGAGGGGCTCGATAGAAGACTGTCGCTCATTCTGGGGCACATGCTTAGACTCAGATCATGCTCTGGTGCGAGCGTGTGTTTGTCTACGTCTTACTGGACGTAGGAAAGATGGTGCAAGGAAACCCCTTAGGGTCCTACTTAATGATAGTCAAGCTAAGAGTATATTTCAGGAACAACTAGAAAGACAGTTAGGCAGCCATGTAAGTGATGCCCACCCCGAGGCAGAGTGGAATGACATCCGAAAACTGTAGAAACAGCAGTGATGTCTGCAAATACGGTAAACCATAAGGTTAGGGAGAAACACTGGATCTCAGCAGCATCTAACGCACTGATAGATGCTCGTAAACTCATTCCATCTAGCTCTGAACATAACGAAGAGCGGAGTCAGCTTAAGCGTAAGCTGACTAGAAACCTACGCAATGATCGTGAACAGTGGTGGGTAGCGAAAGCAAGAGAGATGGAAAAGGCAGCGGCAATAGGTAACAGCAGGCAACTGTTCAGACTTGTAAAGGAAACCGGTATTAGGGACTCGACTGTTAGCGAAACAATCGCAGAGAAAGATGGACATATTATTCATTCTCAATCCAGGAGATTGGATCGATGGGCAGAACACTTTAAGCATCAGTTCAACTGGCCTTCAGCCACACTTCGGTTTGCCACGATCTCCAGTCAACCTGAATGGCAAGTTGATGTAAGTCCTCCGACTCTTTACGAAGTTGAAAAGGCTATAGGGAATCTGAAGCGAGGAAGAGCAGCAGGCCCTGACAGGTTTACCCCTGAGAATTTTAAGGATGGTGGTCCAGTATTAGCAGCGAGATTGACTGAGGTCTTAGGTAGAATCTGGGAACTGAACGTAATCCCATCTGACTGGTCTCAATCACTGATTGTGCCAGTCTATAAGAAAGGACAAAAGTCCTCCTGTGACAATCACAGAGGAATTAGTTTGACTAATATGGTGTCTAAAATATTAGCTTCAATAATAGTTCGACGCCTAACCAAAGCTCGTGAAGAGCAGACTAGAGAAAACCGCGAGATGATAGCAACCGATGGTTAGAGACCTTGAATGACATGGCTCAAAATCGTTTGCGATGGTGCAGGTGCATCCACTCTCTGTGTTCTCTCAAACTCTAATCTTCTGTATTCTTCATGTCTTTTATTTTCTTTCCAAATCTATTCCACTGGACTATACTCCTTAAATAACATCATCAAACCCTAATGTTCCCTATCAGTACTTATACTTTCACTACCTCTACCACTATGGGATTTGAATCGATAACTGAATCTCTGTGCTAATGTGGTATGGCAACTCGAACTGATGTACGTACGAAGTTCCACGTTGTTTACTGACTGACTGACTGAGATGTGGTTATAATAGTAATAACTTTTTTCATTGAAACCCTGAGCCGGTCTAACTTGAACCACTTTTATAATGTACTCACTAACGACTAGCTTCAAGAGGAAATTTCCGGAGTTCAATCAAGAAACCGTGATCAGTGGAGTTAAACCATGTTGATTGTGAGGCAGCTACCCACCGAAGACAATAGAGGATGGTTGCGCAATATCGTGGGTTGATTGGAGTTAGACATTAACACCGTTGGACGTCAACGCTGCGGTTTAAAGGTTAGGTGCTCGCGCGTGAAACCGAAGGTCGTGAGTTTAATCCCCTCATATGGGGGACTTAAATGCGCACTGTTGAGAAGCCACACACTAGGACGACACGGTCGGTTTCCAATGGTGGTCTGACTGTGATCGTACATGATTTCAATGAAATTCAATACTCTCCACAACCCTATATGTACAACGAATGTTTTCCCAAACTACCAATAGATAAATTGGTTGTTTTAACTCATTGGAGTAATAAGGATTCTTGAAAAGTGCTTCATGTCCTGATATAGATTAAGGAAATGGGAAATGTTACGTAACTGAGATGATTGGATTTTGATTAAGTGTTGTTTTGTGTTATATATTAGGTTGTTTTAACATAAATTTGCAACTGCGAGTAGTCACCTACGTCTATGCCTCAAGAAATCTTAGTGATCTTTGGTTCAGCGATAATATATTTGATCTTCCTTCCTAATAACCCAGACAGTATATATAAATAACAACTTGGGATCATTCATATTTTTAGTTTAACAATATGCTTACATTTTACAGACTCTACAGTTGAAAAGCCAGTAGAAGAAATTTTAACAAGTCTTCTTCGATCTGTAAATAGCTATCGGTTATGTCCCAAAACTCGAGACTATATTTTGGAAATATTGGTTAGATATGTACCATCTGATAAAGGTATTGGGTGGTCACAGAAAATTTTTAAAATAGAAGGTATGTACATCTGAATACTTTTTTTGGCTGTTTTCCGTAATATCTCACCTTAAATTGACCTTATATGACCGTGGTTAAACAACAGTATTTATTAGTTAAAATATGGTTTCTCCTGACTATTCAGTATATCTTTGTCAAAAACGTTTAGCCTATTGTTTCAGTACAGAAAGGTCATTACTGAAAAGTAGTATCCTAATCAGCAAATAAAGTGTGAGAATAACTATCCTTTTACGATATTTAATAAAGGTGCTATATCAAGTATTTTCAATTATTTTCCTGTTCATTTACTGTGTCGGTGCTGATGTACAATTTTCCCTAAGGACTTAATTTTGATCATCTATTACTATCTGTATATATCTTTTGTGAACATGCTACTGTAGCGCATCCGAAATTAGCGAATGAAAGAAGCAAATAAAGTGAAAGATAGAGTTTGAAATGAGATCCCCAGTGGAAATTGTGCTTTTATATGCAGCAATCACTAGAGGAACAGAAAAGTGGTAGATATTACACACGTAGTAAACATTGAAACTCAAATGTTCTACAAGTTCACGGACACATGTCCTATCATCAAATGACTGACTTCACCGATAAATGTTGGTGCTATTTATTATTGGTTTATTTTTATGATTCATTCAGTACAAACATTGTGCATCAAGAGATGTTACATAAAACAGTGTAATGTCATTTCGAAGAACGAAAGAAATGAAACGACACAGGTAAGACGTAGGAAGACAACGTCATTATTCCTTATAATCTTTGTGATCAAAGGCGAAACCTCAGAATTTCACTAGTTGGTTTGATTTTAGAACATATCTCAAGTCATAAAAAGTAGTATAATTTATGGGACCACCATTCAGGGCCTCGTGATCCACTTACGTTTCCCATGTACCAGCTCGTTTAATGAAGTCTACTTAACTGTATATGTATGAATGACTTGACAAGAATCTGGTTTGTTTAGCGTTACTTTAATTTATCTCTTAACAAGATATCAACATTAGTTAGATTGCATGTATGTGCTATAATTTGCCTAGATAAGTGCTTATAAAACATAATTTTGAAATTGAACTTTAAGATTAGCAATACTAATATGTTTTCTACAGTACAAATCAGCAGCTAAGCTTTTCACAGCCATGTCTAAGCCTCTTTGTCAATGTTTAAACTTTACAGATGTCAAGTTTAACCTATATATTAGTTTCATATCACTTTTCTTTCTGAAAAGGTAAATCTGGAATAAAGGATTTCACTTTTTAACAAATCATTTAATGATATCACTCATCCATGATTCTTTATACTTTTGAATAGTTCACAAAGTAATCTTACACATTTGTTTATATAGAATTTTTCTCTTCATTTTTTGTTTCAAGGTGTTATCGATTCTTTACTAGAGATAGCTTGTGCAAGCGGAATAACTTCATTAAAAAATTGGCGTTCATCTCGTATTAATAAACATACCAATAAAGAACTAATTTCTAATAAACATGAAATATCATGTCAAAATTCACCAGATGGAATTCGTTTAGCTACTACAAGTGATACACGTATGACCGTAGCTTGTTTACTAGCTAAGATATGGGATGATTTAACTTCAGACAAAAGTCGAGATGAATACACTAAAATATGCAAAGACTTTATCATGTAAGTAAAACTATCGTATTCTCTTTTATTCATTATTTTTATGACTTAGTTATATATCTAACATTTTTATCTAGATGAGAAGTTTGTTTGAGTTGATGTATGGTCTTATCATGAATTAATATCGTCGAATGAGAAATCATTGGAAAGCAGCGCTCATCGGATCATTATTTATTCTTAGTATGAAACTATCAGGACTCGCAACATCAGCAGAGGCTGAATGCATAATTTTCTTCTCTGGCAACCAGTGCGTTGCCTTCGGACTATTAACTTGATATCTAATGGTATGGATTTCTAACTTTAATCATTTTATTTTTTCATTGAAATCATGAACCAATCAATGTTAGACAACCATTAAAAACCTGGAAACACTGGACGGCCGTTTCACCCGAGTATGGAACTCCTCAGCCGTGTGCATTCGTGACCCAGCATGTGCAACTCGAACCCAGGAATTTCGGTATTGCGCGAATGATGGTGAAAATCTCATTAAGTGGATGATTTTAAGCAAGAAAGTAAAAAGTAATGCTTACAAAATGAAATAAGTTTACCTTGTATAACTTGTTTAGATGGGCGCTTGAAAACATAGTAGAAATACAAGAACTAGTGAATGTATAATTAATATGTGATGCTGTGAATATGTACAGAACGATGTGACACTCTTAAGATTTTGGTCAACTATTCAGTATTAAGAAACTAAATGGAAAGTAAAATATCCAGATCATGATCACAATAATTTTTGGCTATAATGCCAAATTAAGGCATTCACAGTGTACGGTTTTTCTCGTTTTGATTTTCACCAGTGTTAAGTATTTGGTGTACTTGAGTTTTTACGTAAGTTGTGAAACATTACCAACCATTATGAAAGCTCTACGTTCATTTAGACATCACTTGTTAGTTCCCTGTGTTATCAAAGCTTCAATATGAAGGTTGACTTGTTAAGAAAACTAGATATCGATCTTTTCTTAAATGTTTTGAATAAAAATTGTCTTTATTATCTATCTACATGCCTTCGTGTATTTTTAAAAATACTAAGTAACTAACAACCATGATTCATCTTTAATTTGGGCTTTAATTTTATTGTTTTTATACCAAGTTTTTAAAGATGTGACCTTAATTATTTCTCTCATGAACTGAGTAAATACACTGTACAAATAATGAGAAAAATAAATGGTCTGTTTAGTACGGTATTGTCTTTTTTGATTGAGCTGTGCTTTAATAGTTGAAGGACTCGGCTTCCAGAAGTTAGTAAGTATCGGGTTCGAGTCCCATTAAACTTACTTCGGCTTGAACAGCCTAGTAGTAATATCAGTAACCTTTACTCATAAAGTGTACTTTCAAAAGCCGAATAGATAAACACATACTTAGTAAATCGAGTTATATTGATTGATGTTAAGCAGTTGAAGGTAGTCGACAGAAAACTCCTGGGCTTAAGTTCCATGATAGTTGACATTCACCTGTAGGACGTACCTACAATCTGGTAGGAACTTGTACTTCTTGTGCGATCTGAAACCCATCGCTTAGCTTTACAGTATAAGGCACCGTCACTAAGCTATTAGAGCCTCAGTGACCTCCTGTAAGACTAAAAATTGACAACTGATTGGTCACTGAATAGTGATCAATATCATATTCTTTAGCTTGCTGTTGTTAGTGGGTTGCCATATTACGGCCTAATTTATAGAATTCGGTCAGCAGTAAAAGATTAAACAAACATGATATTAATAACTACTCATTTACAAATCATTTATCAACTAAATAACTAATGTCTTATTTGCGAAACTTTTAATTTTTATCAGCTGTTGTTTGATTACTTGTATTTTTACTGATGTCTGTAATTTTGTTGAGAAAAATGTTTTTATTCTAGTGATTTATTCGCTGATAACTATATAGAAAGTAAGGTTGAAGCTGCCTCAGTTATTGGTACATTGTTCCTCGGACCTTATGAAGTTGGATCAGGAATAATTTCTCAAGAAGGGGTTTTCGATGGTTTATTACTTCTTACGCAATGTGAGAATAAACTTTATCAGGTAGGTTGTTTCATTTTGGTCATCAACATAAGCAACTTAATCCTAGCACACAGATTCATCAGTTCGAGTTGCTGCATTGTCAAAAGAAATATAAGAGAGTATAAGTATGAGTATGGGTACCGATAATATTAGTGATGGTAGAAAAAGGTTAGGCACAAACAAGAGAGAATGAATGCACTAAACAGAAAGGTATAAGGCCATTTTAAAACTTAAGGTTCAAGGTAAAAAATTTCAATAGGTTATAATTCATTGCTGCTGACGGTTATTAAAGTGACAGTTTGTTTGATCATTTCATAGTTTGTCTGTATGACCCATGTGCATTGATACAATAGTAATGAATACAGACTGTACTAAAAAACATGAATAGCGAGTAAGGTTGCTCCGAATTAGCATTTTGTGTTTCATTTAGTTTCGAAATAGTTTGACAATGACACTCTGACCTGTGACTGTGAAATATGGTTATTTGGTGGACATAAAATCATTAATATGCACTGTTAATCAACCTGGAATTACTATTGGGAAACGACTGAATAATTCTCTTGATCCGGTTTAAAAGGAGAAAAAACTATGTCCAACTATATAAACCATATTAATTTCCCATTGTATTTACCGTTTATTGATTGTTGTAGCTAGTTTTGCTATATTGCGTTAGATTCACTGGAATGACGCAGCCGAGATCAAAGCAGTATCTTGGCTGCTCAGAATATACTTATTTTAATGTATGTAAATAAGTGATTATACAGTAAGTCAAGATGATAAAGCCCTAGTGTCAGTAATCAGTACTCAGAACAGACTAAAGTAAATTGACCAGTTTACTATGACTTGGCGGATAAAAGCTTACATCAATCAAATATTAGCTTGATAGTTTTACTTAATCTAGATCTGATGATCCAAACTTATGAAGCTTTATTGAAGCAGTTTAGTCCTAAGTTTGTTACTAGCATTCAGATCAAATTCATAACTAGTCTATCTTCCTATAGACTCATAAGTTTATGTCTTCTGACTGATATCATATTGCTTTTAGTTAGTGGCTATCAGAAGATATTATCGTTTGATTTCCCTCTAATATTCAGTCTAATGTTTTTGTCTATCTAAACCTTATGACTAAAAGATGAATTGTGTTTTTTATGTTTATCTAACTAATTTAGTCTATTCAACTGGTTTTACAATGTCTTGTTCACGACATACCAAAGTAATTACTTGATGAACAGGTTAAATTCATGATCGTACTCATATGTGTAAATGAAAATTTATGTCCCTTCTTGTTAATTTATACATAAATAATTTTAATTACTATTAAATGTAGATTTTGAGCCGAAGGATACGTCAAACTACATTTTCTAAACACGATATTTGTACTAAATAAATATAAAGGATGCTATCACCTTATCATCCAATTTGTAATCGTGCTCGTCTCTCTCGTTGAATTATCACCTTTTTGTCATACTTGTTTCCTCTATTTAATCTTTTCGTAACGAGTTTTTATGTATTTATGCATTATTTTTTAGACAGTTGCATTAGATACAATTGTAATTGCCACACATAAGAAACAACAATGTTTAAGTATAATTTCTAAAGCTGTTCCTTTATTACAATCATTATATAAAAGTGAAAATGATGGTACTAGAATTCGAGCACTTGTTGTAAGTTATTTTTACAAACAATTTTAACATATTATTTTTACAAATAAGTTCTTTAGTTGAATGTATTTTGTGGAGATTAGTTTATTTTTTAAGTTATATTTATCACAGTTTGAACATCAATTGGGGTGCCATTAAAAACCATAGAGCACTAGAAAATTATTCCGTTCTGGTGTGAGACCCTTTGGCGGTGAACGCCTACGACTTCGCCGGGAATCGGACCCATGGGTTCGGTGGCACAATCCCCACCTCGATCAATTCACGAAACAGTCTAACGATCATGCAATGCCGTTAGTAATAAACTATATCACTCTTTATATACTTGAAGTTCAACAATCTCTAGAAATTCCAAAACATCTTGAAGTTATTAATGAGTTTACTATTATAGTTTTATTTGAAAGCTTTGTGTAAATTGGTTTAATTTATAGGTTACTTGTTACAAGATTTTGATTGTTAAACAAATCAAAAACACCCATTGAAATAACAAGAATAAACTAACTCAAGAATGAACTCTTTTCTGCGAATTCATTCTCATAGCCGTACAGTTGCGAATGTTAATTGTTTTTACATTTTGATAATTAAATATGTTTGTTGATAATAGCAATAATATAGTGAAAAAAAATAACGGAATAGTACGACGTAATTAGCTATAAAAGGATGAAAAGTGTACTTCTTGAGAGGTTGAATATTTATCGAGAATGTCATAAAATATTATCAACCGTTAGAATGGATTGCGTAATGAAACAAGTCAAATTTTGAAATTTATGTGAAATAGATTCAAAAAGGCATAAAGAAACAAATAAGTCAGCTGGGAGGGGATGGAGGCACAGTCAGAAGAATATATGAGAAACGGGGAGAAAGGTTGGCTGTGGGAAACTGAGGGTTACGACTATGGTAGTTTTTTCTGTACGCATAATTCTAGTAAATGCTTCATGAATGCAGCAAAGACAAAATCTCATTAGTTCGCATAGCTTTTTTTCACCTGTCTGTTTTGATCAAATAATCCGTATTTATAAGTTGTTCGATAATTGAGTTTATTATTATACATCCATAAGAATAATTTCTCTTGGAAGTAAAAGTCTTTGTTAAACCAATCTTCTTTGTTTACCAGTTGGTTTTCACTTTTGATGGATCTAATTTCCATACATTGATAAATATGTAACATGAAAATATGGGATATTTTTCAAATTTTCTGATTTATCTCATGTCCAACTATTCATTTAATTGCTTATCTAGATGAACTGCATTTCTACAGTCTCTTATTCAAAAAGTCGTAGTCATAATTCGTGTTGATGTGTTCTTATTGAGAAATCTATAATTTCTTTTTAATTAACTGGTTCTCTACTGTTCAGTATTTCGTGACTAAAATACTTCACTCAACTTTTCTTAAATCAGAACAAGAATTGTGATCCAACAATATGTAATCTAATGTTTCCAATAACAAAAATAGAGTAGTAAAAATATTACAATATGTGTAGAATTCACAACGAAAACTTCCAGTAGCTAGATTCATCTGCCAGCGTTGATTAGTTAGACAAATTGGACAGTAGACAAACAGACATATTCTTATTGAAGCATGGCCAAAACAATACTATAGTCAGGCCTCTAGATTTTAATACTGGTTATATATTATTATTTTAGGCCTTATGTAAACTTGGTGCAGCTGGTGGTACAGATGCTAGTGTGAAAAGTCTTACAGAAGGTTCTAATCTACTTCTTCTCAAAGCATGTCGTCGGCTGTTATTGGGTAAACGACAACCAGATCCTGATGTAGATGATATTGCTGCAAATAAATCAGCCGATGTGCATTTTAATTCTGAAGGAGAGGTTGTTATAGATGAGAATGATGATGATGATGATGATGAAATTCGAATTGAAGAAGTATCAGTTAGTCAACCAGTGGAAAACAAAAAGGATAACAAACCTGTAAATGGTTCTACTGCTAGTACTATTCACTTCGATGATTTAGATTCTGCTCATTGGGCTGTTGAAGGTATGGCTTATATAACAATGAATGCAGATGTTAAAGAGGAGATAATTAACGATGGTCAATTAGTGTCAGCTTTGTTACGTTTCGCTGAAGTATGTTATAATTTTACCTGTTATTTTGAAAATTTTTGTAGTTTTCATTGTGTTTTTTTCATTATAAATGGATTCAATATACATTGTTTTCGTTTGTCATATGATGATAACGATGTTCCACTAAGATTTGCCAATGCAAGTTGGCTTAGTGATGGTACAGAATTATTAACTGAAATTCTTGAATAAACTGATATTATAAGACAATACCATTAGCCAAATGAAGATAATATATCTTCCAACAAAATAACTGGCTTAAATGAAAATATTAAACATAACAATAAATATGATTAGATATCATTCAATAAATAAGCGATTGGGAGATAAAACAACTAACTATAGGTTATTCACTCTCCAATGGGATTAATGCCTAGCTACTAGGTTTATTTCTTGATCCATCACATCAGATAATGTTGTTAGATTCCCATTCGTAGATAACTGGACTCTTTTGTAGTCATGTGAAAATTAGTGATTAGGACTGTGAAGAAAACATTACACTTGATAAAGGTAATTGTTTGTTGTCTTAACCTCTAATTGACCATTCATGAACATGGTTAGATTCGAAACTCACGGGTACTGAAATAATTCAGTTTAGTTGTGTAATAAAAGGAAAATCAGATTTGCGACTTCATGTATAGTTTTCGTGACGATTTTAAGTTCATTAATATTTTACTCAGTTCAGTAAGTGTTGTTTTGAAAACGACGTTCAAATATACTACTGATATTCTCGAGTTCTTTTTATAAATTAATATATTGCGTAAAATAACTTGACAATTTATTCCCTTTGTTGGATGCATAATGCGTATTTAAAGAAACTTTCTGTACCTACAAAGTTACAGGGTAATTTTTGTGTTAGGCGGTCGTTCAATTCTACTGCCGGAATTTACGCTCGACCAGCTACTTGAGTGAGAAAACTAAGAGAGTAGGAATTTATTATTGGCTAACCCGAATCTGCGTATAAATACAAAGTCATTCATTAACATAGATGTACTTCTCAGAAACTTGAATCAGTTTTTCACCAATGGTATTTGTCTATTCCCCTCAGGAAATTAAGTCAAACCTTGGTCAATAGCATTCACCTGCTAACATTTGTCGCTTGGCCTTGAACTGATATGTCTGATTGTTCCAGATTACGATTATTGAATCTAGAAAAAAGTTCAGCTCTCGCAATGAACACGGTACTTTTCATCCTATCGAATTGGAATACGATGATCTCAGCTTCTCAATTCAATCATTCCAAATTCACCGTAACTATCGATCAACGTCCTTTAGAACATCTACGTTTATTGATGATACTAGGTGCGGTTTCCTGCTTAAAAATCGAGATGTATATTGCTCACCCACTGTTCAGCAATCGATTTGTTTGTTTTATTAATTCTTGAAAATGTATCCTATTTTTTTGACAAATATTTCAGTCATAACATTACAACTCAGTGGATGAATAGAGTCAGTCGCCCTGTAAAATTTAGATATTCTGAATTATGTTTCGTGTATGACAGTGGATAAGGACTGCAGAGAAATCCCAGACTACAAACAAATATATTTTTAATACCACCTGGTCTTCAGTTCACAATAAAAGCTATCTTGTGTTAGAACAAAACTGCACAAACAACTTAATTAATCAATAAATCATTTTGTTATAATATTCGTATGCATAATGATGGTTGAAGGATGTTGTTTAATCTGTAGCTGATTCAATTTTCAAAGTTTACCGGAAAACAATATATAAAGTCTTTGGGGCGGGGATATTTTCCAAATTTCAAAAACTAAGATTTCTGAAATCCAGTTAGATATTTTTAGAGAAACGATGACGAGTTTTTTTCACATCATCATTTGATCCTATGCAAACTTTCTATTCACACTGCTCTTTTAAATTCTGTTTAAAATCATTTTTAGCATTGTCAAAAAGATTCATCATTTGCTTTATGCAGTGTTTTGGCTCATTTAACGAATAGTTTTGAACGTCAACAAATTGAACCTGAAATCCTTGAATTAGCGAAATTTTCTAAACAACATATTCCAGAAGATCATCCATACGATTCAGATGCATATATTCAAAAACGTCGTCAAAAATTAATCAATATGGGTTTAGCTTCTTCATTATATCAGTTGACAATGCGTATAGCTTCTGCTTTGGTCGGAACGAATCAGGGTTTGTTCGAACTGATTTCTCGGTAAGTTAGTTAGTTCGTGAAATGTTGGGTGTTTCCCGTTTTTTAAGACAGCTGTACACATACGTATATAATCCCTTTTAAACACTTAACAGTAAAGTCTCGTGTTTCATTATATTGAAATGATCCTCTATAGTTTAGACTCATGGCTGTTCTAGGCAAAACTTCGTTTATTCCTAGCATAGAATTTAAATTTTAAGGATATCTTTTATACATTTTAATAACTCTATTTCATTTCTTACATTGTAATATTTGAATTATTCATTATAATATTTAGGACTACTATAATCTTATCAAATTCTTTAGAAAATATCGGTCACTGGTCCTTAATGTTACTATTATTTCGACACTTGAAATTTATATTCTCTATTTAACCTTTTTCTGCCTATGTGTTATAGAAACATGGGCTAATGTACATTTGTGTCAGACCTTACGTTGATAATAGCTGTCCGACTGTGTTTGCAAAAGTTACTTGATACTTGAACAATTATTCAGCTAATATAAACTCGTGATAAATCTATCCTAAACATTTTATTGATAAGTTCGCAGTAAACTAACATCTGAAAATACATTGCTTTTGTTCTTCACTTTACATTTACAATTTCTATGGTTTTGTGTACCTGAACATGATTGTTGTCTACAACTATCAGTGCTCCTCAAATTTAAGATATTTGAAGGGTTTGGAGTTTTACGAAAAATTTAATTCTACGAGGTAATAAAGTTAGTTTGTTTTCACTTCAAAAATGCATGACAGAACGACTGACTTGGTTTTTTGGGTTGTAAATATTCTTGGACGTTGGTAGCGTATTTAACCAGTAACTACGCTGATGCATTTTTGATGGCTGACAAATGCGTAGATTGAAGGATGACTAAAAGATCTTGATGAAGTCAGCCAGCTACAACGTAGGACCAGGCACATATATGCATCAGTACAAGTTGCCATACCTCAATAGCACAACAAGATGAACACCAATTTAATAGAAGTAGTCACTTCAAAGGTAGTGATGCATAAAAGAAAGGTTGCATATAAGAATATAGTACAGGAAGAAAGAATTAGTTGATGGAATGAAAGATATAAAACAATTTTAATCTCACAGTTTAAGGGAAGACAGAATGTATACACCTACGCCATTGTGATCGATTCTGAGCCATGTCACCTAGTCTCCAACCATTGGTTACAATAGTAATCCGGACCCCAACCAAGTAATCTGAATCTACCAACATGGCTCAGATTAGAAGTTAGTGACTTCAAGGACTGATAACACGTCTTGGTTTGGCCGCCCCTAACTTTCTTCCAACTGTCTCTGCTTGAGTATTTTTAGGCTATTTAAAATTCCTATTGCAACTTGCGAAATAGTCATAGTTGGAGACTTTAGACATCATACCCTGGAATTGGTCGTATTGGCGCATTCGTATTCATTGTTTATTTTTGCATAAATCTTAAACATATTATCATCTAGTACTTTTCATTCGTTCCTTTTAAACTTTTTGTAAACCTTCACTTCAATAGATATTATTATTTCCTTTTATCTGCATCTTTTCCTACCTTACTAACCACAGAATTCTTGCGTATGAGAAGTCCGAATAATCCTTTGCCTATTATCACTTATTATTTTTGTATTTGTCATAATTATTTTATCTATATCCCTTAAGCCTTTCGTTGATACTGAAGCAAATTTTTATTGTTTGTTGCCTGGTTTAATTACTCTACGCGTTTTCAATGCTTGACCAACCCATCCACTTAAATGGAGAACAGAAAAATCACATTCATAGCTTGCGTATCTAAAGCCGGATAATAATGCATACAACTCACATGGATATTTTTCAGTGATTTAACTGATCAAAATAACGATATGTAGAAGATGATATTAGTTATAATTAAATAATTTGTTCACTCAAAATAGATTATCCATTCATGGATCTCACCATGCATCATGTAACATGTCTGGTTTTTACGCAACATCATAAATATGTAAAATTTTATCATACCATTTATAAGCAATCACAGAGCAAGCTAATTAATTGACTCACGAATACCTATGTTTTGTAGTTAGTCGTGAAATTTCTCATACATAATGGATCTATCAGTAAAACGGATTTTCAATCATTCTCCGTGTAAATAACAGTATAAAGTTTTTGCCTACATATTAAGTAAAAAGTTAATGGCTTCTGTAAATTCGCTTTGTTTGTTAAATCATCTCACTTCATTTTCATTATATAGAGTTTAGGTAACTGATAATCAAGTCAATTTTATTATTGTTCCAATCTCTTAAACCAGTCAGAAAATTTTCCGTCCTATATTTTGACCACCAGATATTAAAGCAATTACTCCCTTTTATAAATTTCGATAGAACAATGCGAAGACGGAGTTGATCTGAAAAATGTGATGTATTTGCTCTATACATTTCGAACAATCTAGTCACACATATACTTGTCAGGGCATTTTACATAAAAATTAATAAAGGTCAATTACATGAAAGTTAAGTACAAACAAACAAAAAAAATAACAAAGGGGAGAGAAAGAATAAGAAATTGTCGCGTTATCCTAGGCCATAGAATGACTTAAGGATTACCAAAGTAAATTCAAGGTTACGACAAATTGTTTTTGTACACATAAGGGGGGCCTAAATTTACGAATAGCCAAGGCTTCAATAAACTTAAGAATTCGTCCTTGACAATTTCTATACGTTTTAAAAGCTGTATTAATGTCAATTTTGTGCCCCGTTTCAGATATTAACTATTTTTGAGAACATTCATCTATAACTTATATCCGAACGAAGAATAAGTGATTAGTAATTGCTAGGATCTATTTGTGGACTATTCTTATCTTATAACTATTAAGTAATTATATTATTAGTATATTCATATTACTTTTATTTGAGCTATTGACTATTATGTTACGATTTACTATTCTTAATATGTTCCTAATTTATTAGTTAGAGTCCCTCACAATCACAGCCACTTTTTGACCTGGTCTTGTATAATTGTTCTTTTCTATTTTATGGTATGATGCAGTCTTGTTTGTTTATATATAAACCACGTATGTCTGAAATATATGATTCGTATCGCGGAGGCTGATCTTAGCGTTCTGGACTAAACCGGCTGGATTATGAAAAAAGCTACTGTTTTAGAGGACTAGTAAGAACTCTAGGTTGCTCGTATAGGTTTATAAGTCATTAGTTTGGTCGTTTAAGTAGGTGTCTCTAATTGGAGGTCGTGTCACGTAATATATAAACCAGGCCATAAGAATATAACAATAACTTTACAGTGTCTCTTTCTTTTGACACTAATCACCTGTTATCTTTTCATTCAAAGCATTTATTTAGCCTGTTCCGAACTAGTTGAATGTCGTGGTAAACTTGTACAAGATGGTTCTGGGAAAGCTCTTCTTAAATTATCAAAGAGTGCTTTCAATACCGATACAGGTAAAACGTTAGCTTCTCAAGCTCTTGCTCGTTTAACTATCACTGCAGATCCACGTGTAACATTTCCAGGACAAAAGGTATGAAGTGATTGTTAATTGTTTAATTAGAATAACATATATTAGCAAACAATATTGTTTTCAATTAGATCCTCATCGGACTTTAATATACAATCCATGTCTTCGTATTCACGAAACAGTCCTAACAACTTCCTCTCTTCTTCAGCCGAATTAGCTTTGATAAACGGTTTTATTATTGCTTTCCATACTCTTAGTTCATTTAATTCTCTTCACTCCCCCTTTTTGCAAATCAATGCTCCATTGCCCAATTATCTGAACACTTCTCATTACGTTATCTTACGGTCTTGATTTCAGCATCAATATTTTCCAAGTCATTGACCTATTTCCGATTATGAAACATGGATTCAAGCCTTTATTATTCTTATCACGACTAGTACACCTGTCATCACACTATCAATTTGTACTTTTAGCTTATGTTTATTTATGTAATGTATTCGACTATTATCGCTGACACTAACTGCTGTGACTGGTTTAATAATTTCGGATACGGATATAAATATTACTGTATATTAGAGTAAAGCCTGATGAGAATCTAATCGAAAACAATATTGTTTGCTTACATATGTTGTTTTAATTCACAATATGGGAGTTTTTAAAACTGATTATATTACTTAATCATGTTTATTTTGTAAAGTTAGAAATCACGTTTATAATCTTGAATTGATTGAAGTTTATGGTCTAATTAGTTGGAATTAACGTATTCACTATTATTCTATTCAATTATCTACAAGGTAGAAGCAGTATACTGTCTTTACCGAAAATAATCCACCCAGCATAGCAATGAGACGTCCTACTGGATAATTAGATACTTTATTTTTAAAGAATAATTATCATAACTAAAATATATATCCGATGAAGCTTTTTATGTTTAAATCCACATATATCAATTTTAACGCTTCATTCACATACGTGCAACCATACTCAAACTTAAACACGTTTTTGAGCTCCGAATTCTTAATGATGACTTCTCATAATTTGAAATTGGGTGATACTACTTTTAACCTTACAGAGGGAATATTGATTCTCTCAAGATTGCTGGTACATCTTTCTGACGACTACTAGCTAGCATGAAACCCAGGTTAATCAGGGTTTCCTGTTGACTATATTCGACCACATAACATGTGTTTTTATGTTTGAATATTGTATCTCACTACGATTAATTTGAGTAGTATAAAAGTTACATGTAATCTTAAAGAGATTCATGTTTGTTGTTTCTTCGTTCCATTTTGTATATTGTTTCCAGTCATTGGAACTTGTTCGCCCACTGCTTTATTTAATTCGTGCAGATTGTAATGCATTACAGAATTTTGAAGGTCTATTGGCTTTAACAAATTTAGCTTCATTGGGAGATACACATCGGTAAGTAATGGAACTGTTAATATGTGATGCTAGCTGGCTTCCACACATCTGACATTATTCATGGTTATTTATTTGTAATAAAGCAGGAATATATTAGTACTTTTCAATAAGCACCATCACAGGCCGATTTTAGTTAAACAACCGTTGAAAATCAGTAAGCACTGGACAGCTGTCTCGTAATAGTATTCAACTCAGCAGTCTGAACTCATTACTCCTCTGCCAATCTAACCCTGAGCTTTTAGGTCTTATAGTGAGCGTTCAATCTGTAGACTACTGAGTCCGCATCCGATAACTTACGCGTCTAACTTCAATCAATTCGTGATATTGATGAGCCATCTTTCAATGTCACTGGTGGGTAACTTTCACAATTGACATACTCGAACCCCACCTGACACGGCTTCTCACTAAAACTCCTGGAATTACCTCTGTGAATTGGACACTCGGGAGCATATGATTATTATAATATATGGGGTTTGTGGAGATTATTGTATTTCATAGTTAACTAAGAGCTGTCCGTGGTGCTAGCTATGAAATTCAACAAATTCCACAGACCACCTATACAGTATAGAATTATTGTTAGGCTTAACTGACCAGATTCTATGCTCAGAAAAACATCAAATTCTTGCATCAATATATGAATAAAGGAAGGTTAGATATCAAAATTCGAAACGAAGCAAATACGTTAACCTTATTAACTCGCATATTAAACACTAAGTTATTATACGTTAATAGTTGGAAATTTATGGTAGTTGTCGGATTGGTGCATAAGTAATGGTTATGATTGCTGTATCCTTGATTCAGTCAACCATTCATTGGATACAAAACACAAACAGTAAGCCTTGGAGTGCAAAACATAGTGATATTCTGGATAATTTTTCGATGGAATTTACCAAGTTAGTTATTACAAATATTCTCAAGTTTAATTTATCTATTACGAATACATTTTAAAAAATCATTGGGCATTGAACGACAATAAGACGTCTAAGCGGTGAACATTCACGATACCACTTCCTATGTCGATAAATAAATCTTTGTTTTTGCATAATATGGAAACAATATACTGTTTAATACTATTCAGTTTGTTTTCAGGGTTATTGAAATACAAATGTTAAGGACCGAATTGTCTCCTTAATTAATTTCCACAATCTGAAAGACATTCTTCAACGGAAATATCTCGTACAGTTAATTGACATTCATTTTTTCAATAATTTCCTATCGTTTCTCGTTTATTTCTCAGTTATCGTATCATGGCAGAACATGGATTACCTTTAATTGATCATTGTCTTTTTGAAGATCATCCAATGATCAGGAGAGCTGCAACAGAATGTGTAGCTAATTTAGCTCAATCTCATGGTTTTGTTATATCTTCTGGTGGTACTATTCCTTCGGATGATACAGATTTAGCTAAGAAATTATCATATCTTACATGTTCTACAGAACGTGTAAAATTGCTAGTTTTATATTGTGGAGAATTAGATGATTTACTTCTTGTACGTGCAGCTTCTGGAGCTTTGGCCAGTATGTCATATGATCCAGGGATTATACGGAAAATTACTAATGTAAGTTTGACAAAACGAAAAAGGTTCCAATCCGCAAAAACAAATTGCGAACTAACCATGTTTTATTTATGGATAAATTCTTAAGATGTTTTTGTATCAATTATATTATTCCATTGCAACAAATGTAGTTTTTAGAGACTTACAAGCACAATTATTCTAATTTAAAATGGATTGGATTATCTCATTGTTGATATTTCCGACTAGAATTTGATCAGTCCTGGTTGGCATTGTTTGCGGCTTGTCTCGATGTTACTATTACGATAAGTTGTTTTAAAATAGATAGAATGTGACTAGCAGTGGAATCTAAGACGCGCGTTTAATCTTATTCGGCACTCGTCATCCGATCGAATTTCAGTGATAAATATCATCAATGGGATAATCTAAACTATTTTAAATTAAATAACAACTCATACTCATTGTACAAATGAATCGCTATCTGGACTCAGTAGCTAAGTGGGCAAAGCGATGGCGTTTGAAGCAAACAGTACTTGGCTTCAGTTCCGAGGTGAACACCAACTCAGGGGTGTAGCAGGCACATTCAGCTGATGAGTCCCAGATAGAGCGAAACGTTTGTCCTGAATTTCATTACGAGTTACATTCCATCTCCTACAAAACTACTTACTGTAAAAGTAGTAATATAAGAAGGAGAGTGGATATAATTTCATCTTATCATGATCATCCTCCAGGTGAAGCGATTTCAGCAGGTTCCTTCAGACTTAATTAAACATACATACATCATTATTGGAAATCTGTTATATGCTTATTACCTTGCTAAAAATATTAGCTTAAAATAGCGAGACGTTAATAAAAACAATTTTTTAAATTTTTTCACTTATTGAAGAGTACAAATTTCTAATAATAACGATCACCATTTACCCAATGCCCAAATTTTTCAAAATAATTATATTTGAAGTTGGTTTGAACATCTCTATATATAATGTGTATATAATATACTCATGTGCCAGGTGCGAATCATGCCCTAAATGTGAGAGCTAATGATACTACTCAGTTGGAGCGGGGTTCGAACGTGCCATGTAGTGGCGAAAAGTTGAATGCTTTAACCACAAGTGATCAAGAGAGGTAAATGCAATAAGTTGCCTGCATAACAGAAACACCTAACAATCTTAGATCAACAGCATTCAGACTTAGAAATCATGAATAACTTGAAAATTTGACTATAAATTATTTTCAGAGGGGGTTTTGTGGAGATTGTAGTAATTTCAATGGTTAAGATCATGAGTCAGTTAAAGCTAGACCACCATGGAAAACCTGGATGCACTGGACGGCCGTTTCGTTCTATTATAGGACTCCTCATCAGTGTGCATCCACGACCTCGCCCCCTGCGAGATTCGGTTATTTCACCACTTTATTGATAGTCCATAGTTTCATCATACATAAACCCGAGTAAGTTGTTGACAAACATTAATGCGTCCAAATAATCTCAACATCGAAAACAATTAAGTCAATACAAAACACTAGGTGTAATAATTTTAACAAAATTAATACTTGTAAACTATTTCGGTCCATTGTTTTTCTTTAAATAACTAGGTCTCCTCATGGTTTGAAATTATTCAAACACTAGCTGGGCACTTTTCATGCGCGTTACAACATCGAGCAGCTCATATCTTGCAAAACTTTATTTTACATGGTGAACGATCTCTTGGTGAATACTTTTGCAAATCAAACATGTTTGAAGTTCTATTATCATTGAGTCTATTGCCAGATATCGATCCAGCGGATCAAGTGCTACCGGATATTAAACCTTTGTATCCCGGGTGCAGTGATGGACACATTCGGGAATTAGAACAAAAAGATCGTGAGAGCACAAGAGAATGTGCGAAAAAAGCTTTAGAACGTTTAAAAGAACATGGACTTGTGCAGAAAATTCCGAACTTTTGAGAAGAAATAGTCGTTAAAAAAACAATCAACAAGTCAGACATACGCATTTCCAATTTGTACTTTTAAAAAAATTATTTATTTACTGGTTTTCATGCATGTTGATTTATTTTATGAAAACTTTTATTTGTTAGTATTTTTACTAAATTTATCAATTAAAACCCACCGCATGTTGCCTTAAATATAATTTATGCCTCATAGTGCCTAGCATTAGATGCTTTTTTCTGTTCATATTTACCTACACATAATTGTTTTAGAAATGCTTACTTTTCTTAATTATGAAGTATTTTAGTTTACTGTGCTTTTATCCACAAAGTCCATTTGATTATGTTAATGATGATGGATATTCGTAATCTCTCACAAAATGGAATGGATTTCAATGAATAGGAAAGGGTCAATTGTTCATTCAAGTAAGCTAACTATGCTAACGTATTGAAAGGCCCTACATGGGACCACATGAAATTGTCATATGCTACATCAACTTGTTTACGTCTGTTACCCCTGGTGGAGGAAGATTTTCGCAGGAACATCATAGTGTCAAAGAAGTTTCCATAAAGTCCTCCTATCCGCACTGTAAAATGCTTTCTCATAATCAAGGAAGTTGTATTGGTGTTCTCCGTATTGTATTTGAGGATCTTGCTTTTCCCCCTGTCTATGTTGAGGCCTACTGATGCAGAGACTGCTGCTACACTAGTTGTCTTCACCTGCACTTATTCGTGTGTATGGGATACAAGGGTCAGGTCATCTGCGAAAGTTCAAATCCTCTGATTGATTTCGAGCTGTCCATTGTATTTCGTGTTTCCTCTCAGATTTCGAGGTCTTCACAACCCAGTCGACCACCAGAAGAAAGAGGAAGGGGTAGAGTAAACAGCCTTGTCTGACTGTGGTCCTCACTTGGAGTGTATCAGTCAGCTGTCCTCCATGCACTACTCTGGAGTGTAGTCCGTTGTATGAGTTCCGGATGATGTTGACGATCTCAGGTACTCCATAGTGTCGAAGAAGTTTACATAAGGTCCTCCTATCCACACTGTCAAACGCCTTCTCATAGCCAATGAAGTTGATGTATAGTGATGAGTTTCACTCAACTGATTGTTCAGCGATGATCAGCAGTGTCGCGATTTGGTCCGTGCACAACCGATCCTTACAAAATCCAGCCTGTTGATCTCGATTTTATTTATTATTATTTTATGCGAACACATAAATATTGGTACAAGAGGGCACCAAATATATATGCGCCACACAGATCTCACTTGATATGTGTGAGGGCTGCGATATTGCCCGGGTGCCCAGACCGAAGCGAGTGGTTTGCTTAGGGGGCCACACCCCGAGTCTATTTAAGAGTTCTTCGAAGTGCTCGACTCATCTGTTCCTCTGTCCTTGAATGTCAGTCATCGGACTTGCCTTCTTTGTCCTTGACCGGTCTCTCTGGTTTGCTATATTTCTCTGTTAATTTCTTCGTTGTGTCATACAGATGTCTCGTATTTCCTTCTCTTGAAGCTTTTTCGTTGTCGTTGCTAGGTCTTCCACATGTTTCTGCTTATGTATATTCAGCATGTGGCTTAACTTACTCTGTTCTTGTTCGACTGTTGTTAAGTACTGTCTTCTTGTTCTTCCTTTCTTGAATCTTGTCCAGTGTTTCAATAGAGATCCATTCCTTATGATGATGCTTCTTGCGGTCCAGTACCCCTTGACACATTGAAGTTAACGCTTCTTTTATTCCTTTCCAGTTGTCCTCCATAGTGGTTTCGTTTTCTTTCCGTACATCTTGTAAAGCGTGGAACCTGTTGTCGAGAGTTATCTTGAATTCGTTAAGTTTGTTAGTATCTCGTAGGAAGGCTGTATTAAGCCTTTGTAATCTTGTTTGTCCAGTGCTTCTTTAGTTTCAGTTTCATCTTGGCAACCACCATGTGATGATATGAAGCTATGTCAGCTTCTCTCCTGGTTCTGACGTCTTCCATCGTCCTTCTGGATATTTTACTGATGCAAACATGGTCTATTTGGTTCTACGTGGTATGGTCCGATGAGATCCATGTAGTTTTGTGTATGCGTTTGTGTTGTAATATAGATCTCTCATCAGGATGGTCAGGTCCTTTCCTGAGCACTTCGCTATGATCGATTGCAGCCTTTCATAGAACTGATTTTTATCGTCGTCGTTGCTATCACTTCTGGGTACATAACACTGGACAACGTTCATTGTAATTCCCTCCATTGTTTTGAAAGACGCTTTGGTGATCTTGGGTCCATGATATTTTCATCCCACAAGTGCTTTACGTGCTTCTTTGGACAGCATCAGAGAAACTCTCTGGGTGTGTGGAGCATTTTCTTAATCGTGAACAGAGTACAGCAGCATCTCCGCCGTATCTAGCCTTTACTGTCTAACTTGGGTCCAATGGGTTTTGAGTACTGATTCCGAGTACTACCAAGTTGTTTCTCCTCAATTCCGTTGCTATTTGACTGGTCCTCTCGGCCTGTCACATTGTCCGGACGTTCCATGTACCTATATTGATTGTTGTTCTGGTTGTTAGAAGGTTCATCAACCTCATGAATCTCGGCTTTCATCGTGAGGCTTTATAATTCTTCATTCAGCTCCCAGGACAGTTTAAATGGTTTAATCTGGTTGGCGGTTTCTTAGCAAGGTTGTATTTTACGGAATGTGGTTGCCGACCCCATGCCCAACCCTTCTTTTTTGCCCAGGCTTAAGACCGGCAGTACCTCTAGAAGAGCTATAGGCAGAGTTATGCTATATATAAAACAATATCTCCTGATAGGTGAAACAGTGTAAAATGTAGTAAGTTTCTGTCTGTAGTCATGTCGACAAGTGGAACTAATACAAAAATCCATAACTTTGTTGTTTGCTACAAGCAGCATATCACAGTATACTCTATAAAACTTTTTACTAGTTATTTTTTCGTTATGACATAAAGACCATAACCATTACATTTAAACTTAATAGTTTTTCTGCACTAAGACGAAATTATATTATCGTTTTAAGACGTAACGAGGAAGTTCAAAACATGGAGATCACGTTTACAAGAATAACCATCACAAATTATACAAGCTTTAAGTATACAAGAATAATATAAAAACTAATAAATGCAATAAAGTACTTTCTGCAAGAAATAATTCTGCTAAAAAAATGTATTTACAATTGGAAATAAATTCAATCCATAATCTCTAACTGTGGTAAATTTGGTAGTGCTTGTGCATTAGACTGTTTTTCAAAATCCGTATATTGAATTATTAATTCCTGAAGTGAATTAGCGCTTGATTCAAACATGCTAGTATCAAAACCGTCGACAGTTGTATAATGATGTAAATGTGCCTGCAATGAAATTGACATGTTCTTTTTTTAAGTTTATTAAATTTTAAGCCGTACAAAATAAGTAAATTTAGACAAGGACATATTTCAAATGACCCTAAAGATCTAATATTTTACTACCTTCATTTTCAATAGGAAACAAACAAACTAAATAGTACTTAGAACTTAGTTGTTAGGACTGTGTAAATAGATAATATGCAGTCAAGGTTAGATAAATTATGGTGATTGCCACTTCCCAGCTGCCCATACTACGGGGAGGTGCTCTTTTGATTGGATTTAAAAAAACTAGTGGTCTCGACGTAGGAGTACGATATTAACCCATAAGAGACGACTACTATGTGTCAGTCACACAGTTTTTTTTGTGAATAGCTTTAGCAATGTATTTTCTAAACACCACTGCCAGCAGAAATCTGTGAGTCGAGGTGAAGCGAATCAATTTATCCCAAATGTTTAGAGAAAACACCAAACTGCCGTCACACTTTTGTACATAAAGACTAGCAACACAACTTCGCCCTCAGACCCTGGGTTTCGACCTTTAGTCTAAACGTTCTTCAACCAACCTGCCTAAAATGATAGAACCTAAAAGAACAAGTATTCAAGATAACACAGCTCGTGTCATGAAGACCTCCAAGTTCTACCACTGCATCTAGGTATTAAGTACGGCCAATAATGAGTATGATCCCAAAAGTAACGTCACCACAGTTATTTTCAGATATAGTTGTTTGAGGCATATAACAAAAATTACATGGAACGGTGTTTAATGAATGATCTTGTTGACAAGCACCTCAGAACAAAATTTTATACCAGCGCTTAAAGCGGTCTAGCTCTTAAGTAGTGAGTTATTTAAGGTTTTGTTGTACAGAAGTCGATTTAATAAGTTACTTGCAATCAGTACAATAACAACAAATTGTGTTGACTCTACGGAGCATTACATTAATAAATTAGGTCGGATACATCGTTGTTGCTACCATTCTCACACAACACATACAATAAATGGCATGTTTAATTATTGTATGATGCTTTGATAAAATATGCCCAGATTTTTACCACTATGACTTATCAAAGTCACCAAAACAATATTATTATTATTTTTATTTTTACTTTAACACATAAGTATAGGTACAGGGAGGCACCAAATACATATGCACCACACGAATCTCAATTGATTTGTGTGAGGGCTGTGATACTGCCCGGTTGCTCAGACCGAAGCAGGTGGTTTTCTTAGGGGGCCACACCCCGAGCCTTTGACCTGAACGTCTGACCCACAAGGCAGTGGAGCATCGTAAGGAGATGCAGTCCCATGGTAGCCGGTGACCAACGATTGGTTCATACGCCATTTGTTCCTTCAGGATACTGGAGCCCATGTGCGCCATTGGTTTGGGGTCCGGTTAAAGCGCCGGACATTCGCTTTTCGTCCTCTCATTTTTGTAAACAACACCCCCGCCACGAGAAGGCAGTGAGTAGGACCAAGGTCGGATAAGTCGAACGATTAGTTTATGTAAAACTCACATCCAAGGTAATAAACTCAACAACGATAATTAAATCTCAAGGAATACGAGCACAATAACGACTGGTCTAATATGTGTCCACCAATAGGAAAGTTTACAATCGACCTAGCTATTCATAAGCAGAATAATTGTAATACATAAGTTATATATGAATTGTTTTGTTATAAGAGCACATAAGCATTTGCTAGTGCAATTTGATGTTCAAAAACTTTACGTATTGTTGTTTTATTCAAAAAAAGAATATAAAAGCTAATTCCAGGTCTTATCACTTGACAATTCCTACAGGTTATGTGTTTTAAGATGAAATAAATAAAATTTAGAGGAAACTCTCTCACATAATAACCAGTCATTAGCTGAATATTTAAAAGAGCTCAACAACTCTTTCAATACTTTAGGGGCTACCATCCATCATGACCCTAGTTCACTGCTACACCAACGTTAGGATGTTTCAGGGAAATTCACCATCAAAACATTGATTTAAAAATTCATTCACTTTGCTGTCTAAAACGACCAATAATATTCAATACTATAGTAAAGTATTTGTTGCCGATTCCAACCTTCTACTAAAACTCCTTGTTGACGGCATAATCATCATTACTTGGTTTTTAGTGATCTTTGTGATGAAAACCATTTGGTGTTTTTAAAGGAACTATCCAAATAAAGTAATTTACCTTAGTAATAAACGTAATTCACATCATAATTTTGAATAGAAAGAGCCATTTAATTAAAATAAAAAAATCAGTCCTGGCATACCTTTTTCCTATATAGTTTATAGAATCGTTCCAAAATAAAACTGAATGATTCATGAATAGAAGTGTTGTTAGCTAGAGCTAATAGACAATATTTATGATCTACTGGTGGAACTAAACAATGTCCAACTTTCCAACCTTCTCGGTTCCATGGAACAAAATTTAAGCGAGATTGAAGTCTGCCAAAACAACAAAAGTAAAAAGAAAGAAGTTGATTTGTTTATCATCACACGAATTATAGGCGCCAAAGTTGGTTTCTAATAGCTATAAAAGATTCGAATTCTCACCCTAGCACATGTGTTATTGATAATTCTCACTGATTGCTTTCATTATTTCATATAAGTGCATCCTATGTGGTTACTGAGCCTTCGGCTTACATTTTCGCTTATTATTCTTTTCTACAGGTTTCTTCAACTCCGCCTGTAACTCTTCCAGAGTTACTGCCGGTCCCAAGCCCGGGTAAAGGAGGAGGGTTGGGCATGGGGTTAGCGTCCCCATCCCGTAGAAACCTAACTCGCTAAAAAAACGCTAACCAGAAAAAATAACTCAAACCATTTAAACTCTGCCCTGGGAGTTAGAGGTAATATGACGCTTCATGGTGAAAGCCGAGTTCCTTCGGAAGCCACGAGGCCGATGCCCCTTCTAACAACCAGAGCAACAATTTTTATAGGTACATGGTACGTCCGGACAATGTGGGAGACCGGGAAGACCAGTCAAATAGCAACGGAAATGAGGAGATACAACTTGGCAGTACTGGGAATCAGTGAAACCCATTGGACCCAAGCTGGACAACAAAGGCTAAATACGGGAGAGATGCTGCTATACTCCGGTCACGAAGAGGAAAATGCTCCACACACTCAGGGAGTTGCTCTAATGCTATCCAAAATAGCACGAAATGCACTTGTAGGATGGGAATCTCACGGATCCAGAATCATCAAAGCATCATTCAAAACAAAGAAGGAGGGTATCACAATGAACATTATCCAATGTTATGCACCCACCAATGATAGCAACGACGACGTTAAGGATCAATTCTATGAGAGGCTGCAATCAATCATAGAGAAGTGCCCAAGAAAGGACCTCACCATTCTGATGGGAGATCTAAACGCCAAAGTCGGAATGGACAACACCGGATATGAAGACATCATGGGACTGCATGGACTGGGAGAGAGAAACGAAAACGGGGAAAGATTTGCAAATCTGTGTGCATTCAATAAATTGGTCATAGGCGGTACAACATTTCCACACAAACGTATACACAAAGCTACGTGGATCTCACCGGACCACACCACAGAGAACCAGATAGATCACATTTGCATCAATAAAAAGTTCCGAAGGACAATGGAAGATGTGAAAACCAGGAGAGGAGCGGACATAGCTTCAGATCATCACCTAGTTGTGGCCAAATTGAAACTGAAGCTAAAGAAGAACTGGACAACTGGACAAACAGCACCACAAAGGTTCAATACAGCCTTCCTTCGAGATACAGACAAACTCAATGAATTCAAGGTAGCTCTCAACAACAGGTTCCAAGCCTTACAGGATCTACTGAAGGAAGAAGAAACTACTATGGAGGATAGCTGGAAAGGTATCAAAGAAACATTAACTTCAACGTGTCAAGAGGTTCTGGGCCTCAAGAAACATCATCACAAGGAATGGATCTCTACAGAAACACTGGACAGGATCAAAGAAAGAAAGAACAAGAAGACAGCAATTAACAACAGTCGAACAAGAGCAGAGAAAGTCCAAGCACAAGCAGAGTACATAGAAGCAAACAAGAAAGTGAAGAAGAGCATTAGAGCTGATAAGCAAAAATACGTGGAAGAACTAGCAACGACTGCGGAGAAAGCTGCAAGAGAAGGAAATATGAGACAGCTTTACGATACGACGAAGAAGCTAGCAGGGAAATACAGTAAACCAGAGAGACCAGTCAAAGACAAAGAAGGAAGACCAATTACTGAGATTCAACAACAGCGCAACAGATGGGCAGAGTACTTCGAGGAACTCCTGAACAGACCGGCTCCAATGAATCCACCGGACATCGAAGCAGCACACACAGATCTTCCTATAAATGTCAATCCACCAACGACCGAAGAAATCAGAATGGCCGTCAGACAAATCAAGAGCGGGAAAGCAGCAGGACCTGACAATATACCAGCTGAAGCGTTGAAGTCAGTCATCGAAGTAACTACAAGCATGCTTCATCTTCTATTCAAGAAGATTTGGGAGGAGGAACAAGTGCCGATGGATTGGAAAGAAGGACACCTCATCAAGATTCCCAAGAAAGGAGATCTGAGCAAGTGTGAAAACTACAGAGGCATTACACTACTGTCAATACCGGGTAAAGTCTTCAACAGAGTGTTACTGAACAGGATGAAAGACGCAGTTGACGCTCAACTTCGAGATCAACAAGCTGGATTCCGTAAGGACCGGTCGTGCACAGACCAGATTGCGACACTACGGATCATCGTCGAACAATCAATTGAGTGGAACTCGTCACTCTACATCAACTTCATTGATTATGAGAAGGCATTTGACAGTGTAGATAGGAGGACGTTATGGAAACTTCTTCGACACTACGGAGTTCCTGAGAAGATTGTCAACATTATCCGGAACTCATACGACGGACTACAGTGCAAAGTAGTGCATGGAGGACAGCTGACAGACGCATTCCAAGTAAGGACCGGAGTAAGACAAGGCTGTCTACTCTCTCCCTTCCTGTTTCTTCTGGTGGTCGACTGGATTATGAAGACCTCGACATCTGAGGGAAAACACGGCATACGATGGACAGCTCAGAACCAATTAGACGACTTGGACTTCGCAGATGACCTAGCCCTCCTATCACATACACACGAACAAATGCAGATAAAGACAGCCAGCATAGCAGCAGTCTCTGCATCAGTAGGCCTCAACATACACAAAGGGAAAACCAAGGTCCTCAAACACAACATGGAGAACAGCAATCCAATCACTCTTGATGGCGAAACTCTGGAAGACGTGGAATCCTTCACATACCTGGGAAGCATCATCGATAAACAAGGAGGTTCAGATGCAGACGTAAAGGCGAGGATTGGCAAAGCTAGAGCGGCATTCCTTCAACTGAAGAAGATATGGAACTCAAAACAACTTTCAACCAATATCAAAGTCAGAATCTTTAATACGAACGTCAAGGCAGTTCTACTGTACGGAGCTGAAACTTGGAGAACTACAACAACCACCATCAAGAAGGTACAGGTATTTATCAATAGCTGTCTACGCATGATACTCAACATCCATTGGCCGGATACCATCAGCAACAGCCTTTTGTGGGAGAGAACCAACCAGCTTCCAGCTGAAGAGGAAATTAGGAAAAGACGATGGAAATGGATAGGACATACATTGAGGAAATCATCAAACTGCATTACGAGACAAGCGCTAACTTGGAATCCTGAAGGGAAGAGGAAAAGAGGAAGGCCAAAGAACACATTACGTCGGGAAATAGAAGCAGATATGAAAAAGATGAATAAGAACTGGAAAGAGCTTGAAAGGATTGCCCAGGACAGGGTTGGATGGAGAATGCTGGTGAGCGGCCTATGCTCCTTCACGAGGAGTAACAGGCGTAAGTAAGTAAGTAACAGGTTTCTTCACACACGTGTTTTCAGGCAAAACACAAACTGCTACAAAAGCATTATTCTGTAGGCTGTGATATAATCGTATCCCTAAGGACAGTCCAGTAGGCATTTAATTTTCATTATCATGAAGCTCAAAACTTATTCGTAAGGGATTTAAAAATCTTAGGTAGTAAAGTTGTGTGAAATCACTGGAATTAACGGACGTTTTTCGAACAACAGTATTATTTGAACGAATTGTGAATTTATACGGAGCTATCGAATAACTCCCACAAATTCCAGCATATTACTAACGGAACCAGGTAAGTTGATAAAGACCCTAGGGAAATCATTGGAAAATAAACAACTAAAAGTATCAATTGCAAAAAAAAGTTTTCGACAAATACAGTATTAGATTCTTTTAAATAAGGTTAAAATGTCACCATTCTAAGAGATTCAACCGACACTATAAATTTTTCATATAAAGTTTAACAGTTTTTATAACAACTTGCTTGTCAATATTTCGACGGAGATCTGATGCGCTGATTGCACCGCGAACAAGTAGAGCAGCTGCTAGGTAAACATGTCTACAAGGATCAGTAGACATTAACTGATAATCTCTAGTGAATGTATCTGAAAATATTTGGTCCAGCCTATAAAACAAACCAAAATCGTAAAAAAATACAAACCCCACCCTTAAATAAAAATTTTAAACTGGTGAAACTAAATTTAGAAGGAAATAAACAACGGATGAATTTATTATAATTTTGTGCTAAAGCGTCACTTACGAAACATAAAATAACTCGTTTTGATTGGGTTAAAGAAAGAGTAGCATCCAGTCCTGACAATAATGTGTTAAGGTTATTGAATTTTATTAAAATCATGAGCTGGTTCACGATTTCAATTAAGTGATCTACTAGTTAACGATAATCAATGCAGAGTTTGACACAAATTTGTGTTTGTTCAAAATACTACACGAAGGAATATGGGACATAAAATCTGGAGATAAATAAAGAGTAATTGTATTTGAGTCCCTAACTGATTGTGAATTAAATCACTGAATATTTCAAATCATTTACTGACTTCTTGGAATGATGCCTAGTCTTGATTTTGTCAACTCTAGCGTTTTTCCCTACTCTAACCATGATTGCATGTCAAATTATGAGACTTACTTTTAGAATGAAACATCATACAAATGGTATATATGACTTAAAAAGTTATTTGGTAGTAACAAATTATAAACTGAAAACTCAAGATAATACTAAATACATTTAAAGCAAGTGATGTGTAGACTAAATACATGTACAAATTATTGTATAATTACGAATAGTAGTGAAGGCTAAAAGTTACAGAAAATGTATTAGAAATTTAGTTTAGGTCAAACTATAAAGAAATTGCCGGTTTTATGAATTATTTCATAAACGAAAAACGCAAATTTAAACATATCAATGATTTTAAATGAAGAACTGAAAGCATGATTCCTTGAACATATCATTTTGTATGAAATGAAATTTTCAAAACCACCTCAATAACTGACCATTATCAACTGTATGTTTAAGCTTAAACAATTTTAAAGTTTCGTCACTTTGACCACAATCGATTGAATTTTCTACGTTAGAATTTTGATTGATTTTTTTGGAATTTCGATTAGATTACATGAAGATGTTGACTAATGCACGTCAGTGCATCAAGTGAACTAGAGTATTTTTCATATCCTATTGTGTTTTTTAACATAGAATTTTAATACTTGACTGTATAATATTCAAGTTTACTTTTATTAAGCCCTAGACTGAATGACGGCTTCTCATAGTTTTTGTCAATTTTACAAGTTATTCATGTGTCCTTTTAAAAGGAATGGAACAGTGGTATTCACATTCTTCAAAACTTGTTTAGGAACTCTAGTAGCTCTTACAATGCACATTGAGGTTACTGAGTTCAATATCTTTGTGGTAATATGAGTGTTTAATCCGTGAAGTACACTTTATTACAGAATCAGTTTTTGAGTTAATATCCTATTATGACAACCAATGTACTTACTGACTTACATATGAAACGACATTGTAAACTTGTGAGAACAATACATGATTCGAAAGTTCGTTGATCTACATTAGGATTTAGTTACTGGAGGATTCCATTACAAAATGGATGGCATGATAATATGTATAAAATCATACAGATATTAGAAATAGGTATTGATTCTTACTTTCTAGGAGCTGACATGCCAGAGATGGTTGATAAAGGGCTTTGTGAAGCAATCAGGTAATGTAAGCGAGGAAATGGAACTAAGTTCATACTGATTTCATTTAAGTCAACATTCATAGTACCTTCAAATCGAGAGGAGCTAAATAAATTGAACATCAAAGAAAAATGTCAAGATACTTCAGGAAAACGTTTTCAGAAATTTATCACGATAGTGCACTAATGTATATTTTTGACTTATATTTTTATTTACAGAACTAAGATACATGACACTTTATCTCTTATATGACAGGTTTCCTCAAAATTACCAATTTGAGGAGCAATCTACTAGGACTGAGGCGATCACCGAATAGTAGACACATATATTCCACAACACGGTTCATCAAAGCAATCCTATTCATTAAGTATCAATATAATACTTTAGTCATATTTCTCGCTCTCTGTATATGACTTCGTGTGCAAAAACCGTTGAAAACTATCCATCAAAACTGGATTCTATTTGTTATCATGAAAAGTAAACCTAATGTGACAGGCAGAGCAAAACGAAATATTTTAGAGAAACCAAATAATAAAATTTTGTCTGGTCACATTGAATATATGAATGGGTTTGAAGGTTAATATGCCATAAGACAGATTAGCAATGAAGGTAAAAAAAATCTAATTTTTGACTGAACTTCATCAGAAAATACATTTATTCCGAAATGAAGAATTCAGCTTACCACAGGGTTTAAGTGTACTGATACAGGAGGAATTGAACAGAATACTATCTTTTCAGTTTTATGATGGCGATGTCGAACGATCAAGAATCACCAAGTGTAAACATATGTAGATTCAAAGGGATCTCGCTTCACTGAAGAAATAAGAAAATGGTTTTAAATCCACTCTATATAAAAACTACGTCATGTGGATCGGTGCCCATACAACACAATAGCTAACTTGTGTACTTTGTGGCCATTGTCTTCTTAGAAACTTGACAAACAGTGATTTAGATGTGCTACTAATGAGGTCAGGCACGAATCTGACTACTCGGGAAACGTAGCTAAATCCTATGCCACACTTTATTTAGTCCGTAAGCAGCTCAGTATGCTACCTTCTGAATTATTCCTAACGCATCAAAAACACAAGTGCAGATTCAACTTGAGAACATTGATATTATTAGTAAAACGTTTTAAGTTATCATTAGACAACCATTTAAAAACCTACACGATGTTCTCTAGTAGATTAGACAATACATGACAACATAATGACAAGGAGTTACACATAGTAGTTTTCTATCTTTCTAAGTTACGCCTTAAGGCCTTTTGTCCCTTTTTTCACTACTTCATACATCGATGTTTACTGATATTCGAATTTTATTCCAGTGTCTAATTATTAAGGACTTAATCTCTTCCTTTTAGTCTTCATACTCCGCTTAATATGAAACCTGTTGATAAAACAAAGGAGTGAAGAAACTAGACTCGTATGATTGTTAATAGGAAAACCGCAGCCGAGTAGCTTATCCAATGCAATCAGAGACCTAGAATCGTTCTCGAGAACCAAGATCTAAACGTACAAGAACAATTAATTTACACTAGCTCGTCAAGTAAATATTTTATTAAACACAGTAGCGTCAAAGATCAAGACATATGATAGCTGAAGAAACGTTTGACGACGCCAAAATCTGAAACGAAAAAGAATTCAATATTGCTATTTCTCTTAGCAAGTGTGAACACAAAAAAAGGTGTACATTATCACTACTACAAATAACTTTGCAGAAAGACGTGTCAAAAGTTTTAAAATGCCAAGAAATGCCAGTCATAGCAAAACGGAACCATACCTTGTGAGATTTAACAGCATATTAGCCACAATATTGTTCATATCATCGAAAGGTTTTGCTGGTTTGATGTGTTTCGAACAAATGGCTGAACCCGTACGATCATTCACACTTCCTTTAGAGTTACAATGAAATTTTTTAGCTTTATCTATTATATTTGAGAGAGCAATATTATCAATAGGCAGCACACAGTCAGCGAATTCAGTGATCTGATCAAGAGCCAAAACTGTGTTATACGGAGAAGTGACAACGTCGTCGTCCGTTGAAGGAAACACAGCAATGTCCATTCTGATTTATGTGAAAAATCTTAAACCTACTTGTATACATCAGGATACTCGTCAGCTAAAATTTTCAAGATATGAGTACCAACTCCAGAACCAGTACCTTTATAAATAAGTCAAATAAACCACTTAATTACCTCCACCCATTGAATGGAGAACAAAAAAGCACTGGAGAAAATCACAAAGTTCTGCAGACTTCCTTAAAGCTTCACACAACGCATTTTGGTGTACTCGACCGTAATACAAGTTTCCCACTGCCCTGAATTTAAAGTTAAGATATTTAGTAGCTAGATGAAATACCAGTTGTTTCCGGAACCTGACACATCAGTGATCAGGTAACTGGAATCGTAAATATTTTTCAACGGTCCCTTTAATATTTCGTTGACAACGCCCTCTTCCATATCTACGAGCAAAGCCTTCGAGACTGTAATTAAGAATTTTAGTTACTCTAGCTTTGAGGCCAGAAATTTTAGGCAGGATACCATTTTTGTTATTCGGTCCGTTTATGAAAAATGAAGAAAATGAACTATCACGCAGGCATTCCTGAAGTTATTATCGTAAGTGCACATTAATAGCTTACTTTATCGGCAATTTCGTGTTCTGTAAGAGCTAAGTCCCAGAATCGATGACCGATTTGATTACCACACTGACCTACTACAAAACAAAATAGGATTTGGGTGATTATCAATAGTTACCTTGTATGAAGACTGACTGAGTCATTCTATTACAAACTACAACCAGACCCACAAACACATTCCTACCCAGAAGACAGTCTCCGTTACTGATGTTTTGACTAAAGTAACGATGGTAACAAGGTAACACCCAAGGCCGCCTCGCTGTAACCTTGAGATCAACTTCAGTATCCAATATATCCACTCTGTATCCAATATCCCTACGACCAACTATGAATAAACCAGTTATTATAGATGGGAAAGAAAAGTAGCACTTCTTAAAGTGTTCAAGTGAATACTCGGGAAATAGAGCTTTCCTCTTAAAGATCTCATAGGATAAGAATCGATGAATTGTCGATAGATGGGAACCTAATGATATGAGAATGAAAAAAGTGATAACAAATTAGTATAGGATCTTTTTCTGGGTCTCTTGGAGTAAAACAAGTCCCTTCTTAAATCAATATACTTAAGACGACAAAGGATACCAACAGCTTGTAGAAACCGATTCATTGTCTTGCAATCACTTCTTGTTGTTTCTGTACAGCTCCAGGTATTTGGTAATACCCAATTTTTGGGAGTCAAAACGCTCGACTGCATCAATTCCGATCAGTTTGGAAGTTATCTGAAGACTTGTATATCTTGTAGTTGATTGAGTGCGTTCGTCTCAAAGTACCAGAAGCTATCATATTGTCTGGTAGGTGGTTGGTTGGTTGCAATGTGAAGATAGTAAAGTGATAATTTGAGTCCCAAGTCAATATGATCATTTCAAGGATAAGTAAGCGAGATAATTAACTGGTATTGCAGACAGTGTGAGAAGACAGAATTGAAGGAATGAGAGGAGAAACGGAAACAAAACAAGCGAGATAGGAAGTAATTACCGATATGAGACAGCGACGACCGTACCAATTTTCGAAATATGCATCAGAAACGCTCGGTTCAACGGAGAGACTATTACTAGATGAAGGAATTACAATCGAACCTACTTCATCACACTTCTAAAATGATCCAAGGCTCATTGAAGATGAATTTAACTAAGTGTTCTGAAATTTTTCCATGAGGTTTTGTGATGGTATTAGTCATCTTTGTTGCTTACAATGTTATTTTTATAAATCCACTGCTTAGAACCATTCTTTATAAGAGTTGTTTGAATAACTGACGGCTGAATAACTAGTATTTTCAACTTCTTTATCCTTCATTAGTCATGACAAGAGGACGCGGGAGGTTTTAACGAACCCCTAAGAATTATTTGTTTCCATGACTGAGTCAGATGACGCAAGATGTCTTTGATGGACTTTCGTGGTTACTCTGCTGTTCGGGAATTATTTTCAACCTCTTCAAACATATCAACACGCTCCGGAACTTAAAATTGTATGAAAGCTGGGGTCACATTGGCCTTTTTAAGTTCTTGAGGGGAAACAATACGAAGTAAAACGACAAATTTCACGCAAGTTGTTACTAACATCCGGGCTTGCTCTCATTACCTATAACTATTATGAATATTAGAATGCTTACGGTCAGTGGTCTATTCTTGAATAATTTAAACGGTGATCACAGTAGAGAATAATGAGTTCAGGTTGCTCACATTGGTTGTACATACTACTGCCCAACCAAATAACGCACTTAGTGGTAGACATATGTATGAGCCCACTTATTAACAATAGTTTTTCATTTGTGCTGAAGTTAAAGCATATCAGTCGTACTAAGAGATACTGTGATGTTTTCCATTCGATTCACTAGTAGGCTTATGGATCACCCCTGTTCCTAGGAGCTTCAATAAACTATTCGTGACATCAAACGGCAGTTTCGTGTCTGATTTGATCATAAGATTGCAGATTTTGGTTCCTCTCTAACCTAGACCTGATAAGTACTTCCAGATGAAACTTGGTGCAACGTCATACACCCGATAGATATTTTATTTCATCTTTCCATGTGACCAGATTGGGAATTATGTTAGTTTTGGTGTCGATGTCTCTTACTATGGGTGTTGAAACCCCATATAGCATCCATTCTGTGTGTGAAAAGGTGACTAGGAATATCAAACTGACAAAAGGTTGAGTACACCAGTTATTTTTCAGAAGCCTGTCATTCAGGTCATTCATCAATCATAGAATCCATTTGATTGTTCCGGTGATGATTTGTTATATGCTCCTCGACGTGTTTGTCTGAATGACTATTGCTTTGTTTTCATTATATTAGTACATCGTTCACAATTTCTGAAGTATGATCAATTCGTAAATGACATTAAGGTTTTCGATTAACGTATCACTTTCGTTTCACCCGGCGTTTTCGACTGATGTATCATGTGACCGTATTTTTGATTGATTCTGTGTGGTTTAACTGAATGACCTGACGGATTAAATGTTCAGTTCACTAGCTGTTAGTAAACTTTTCTGCTGATCGCTCAATCTAGAGTTATCTAAATGATAAAATTTCTGCTATTTTGGATGAGAACATGAGATTTTAGGATCTCCTTTACTTCTCCCTAATTACTTACTTCTCACTCTTAACGTTTAATTGCCTACCTCCCCTAGTTGGTGGCATTTTTTGTTGGTGTCATAGTAAATGCTTCTGATAGAGAAAGTTTGGCTCAGATGCATTCTTATTCATTTTTAATCATATTCATCCCTTGAGGATCATCCACATTTATTTCATTTTATGGTTACTCACTTTGTCATACAGAATTCATAGTTCATAACCGATCCTTTTGATACACTCAAGTGGGTAACACTTGTCAATTTTCTTCAGTTTATGTTCATTTCTATTATCACGACTTTTCAAGTGAGCGCCGGTCAATGGACAAACAAAACTGCACAAATATGGATAATAACCACGTTGACAGAGCTACCTCTCAATAGCCTGGACAAAATATTTTCATAACTTACAGATTTCTAAAGTATTTCCTAACAATGTAGGTCTATGGACTTCCTGTAGGTAGTTCATAGACAATTGTCGGCATTAAATGCTTTTTTTGTGATTGTCCTCACACCATACCTAACCATTCTGAGGAACAAATCTTTTACCTAATTCCATGTGAGCGTAGATACGTTTACACGCTTATTTCTAAGACTAATTAGCTGGTCATACAGAATGGTGTCATAGTGACTGTTACTGTTTTGATGGGTTGTGTAAAACGTTTCATACTGGGAAAAAAGTATTGTTCCATTTCCTAATACTCTGAACAGTTTCGTCGTCCTCCTTTGTATGTTAAGAGTACTCATGGTTCCTCAAATTGTCTGCGAGGCTTTGTAGTTTTGGTATTACTTAGTCCATTGAGCTATATGGCTTAGTTGCGGACAACATCATCAGCCTTCGATTCATGTGCAAGCGAGCTTGTTAATTAGTCAGTAGTTATCAGGTTAATTTTGTCTGATAGGCTTGGTTGCGACTAGTTACCATAGTTGTCTGTATTATGTACGCTTCTTCTTATGTTTAAGTTGTTAGTTTTAGTGCTCTGACCTCTGAGCTGTCCACATCAGTGTGTACAGGTTACGTAACCAATCTGAGCAGTAGAAGTGCATCGAGAAGTGGAATGACCTGAGTCAAATTCCGTGAGAACATTTAAGCCATCGAATGTCTAACGTTTTTACACTAAACATAATCTTGTATGATGGTAAATATGAATAGTTGATCTCCAACAAGATTCAATGGATTTCTAAATGGACTAAAAGTACACAGTGAGCTTTTCGCAAGATATTTGACGCACGGTGTAGAATGTCTTTTGTATAATTTTGTGTAAGGGTGCACGAAAGTTCTCACGTTTTTCATTTTGTGAAAAAGTAATTCATTGTTTTAATCTACATGTAAAGTCACCATTTTTTAATATCTTTATATGCTAACAAATGGAATATTTTTATTCGCGTGAGATAAGAGTCTTTGACCTTCTTACATTTTAGGTTTTGTGATCATTTTCTTGCTACTTATCAAATTTAACTGACCACCTTGGTTTATTTTACATACTCGTTGTAACGACCGAAATCCTAGTATTTGGTTTGAACGCAGGATTAACGAGCCGAAGCTTTTTTGATTGGGCCAAACCACGTTCTTCTGTATACCATCAAAAGCGTTTTTGAGTGACTCGTATTATACCAAAACAGAAACACTGTTTAGTTTAAAATGGTTCTAATTTAAAAAAGAAAACTCATTGTATCCAAAGTATAAAATACCTCAAACTGTACAGCCTGTGCTATACAGCTGAGGATTTCTCTAGCACAAAGTAACGTGCGAAATATCGAAAGGAATGATTAGGGGCACACTAGAGTTAGACAGGAATGGTGCGACGAACCAGCTAACGTTGAAGTTAAACCTCGCGGTCAGCACCTTACGTGGATCGCCCCTTCGACGTATGAAGATACCACAGATGCTTTGAAGACTGTACAACACAAAGGACGTTATTACAGAAACATATTGGTTAAAGTAGATACAAACGAAAGTAAGGCCACTGCGGCATGAACCAGTCCATGGCGAACGATTAGCTGATGCGCGTTGGTCGTCCTTGACCTTGACAGGGATCGATGATCGGTTCGATATTCAGTGACCTAACTGACGGATGATTTGGCTAGGGCTTAGTGACATTTCACTGGCCCTACACTAACAGTATGAGATCCGATATCTGTCTGCAAAGATTCCCGTAACCTTTTCAAGCAAACAGTCACACACTGAACCGAGCTGTAACCTTGAGTTTATTGAGCCACCACCTTATCGTAAATAGTCCAGCTATATTTAACATCAAAATTAAGTTATAAACGATAAAACTTTAACCAAAGCCAAATCATAAAAGCCCAGACGAAGAAGACTGATAAATATAAAGTGTGGTTAACAAGAGACTTGAAAAAAGGTTGTAATACAATTCAGGGAAAAGAAACACACAAATAACAATGCTTTCTAATCAAATGCCTAGGGGAGATTTTTAACGCGTCTTTTCCTTTACACTTGTTGTGATTGGGTGGCTGTCTTATTAAGGGATTGCATTTTTAGTTGTCACTACTTAATTGATTGAAATAACTGTTTCCGATGGATAGAAACCACTTTTCCTTTTTTTTAGAAATGCACGCAGCTGTGAACATCTTAGTTACTCCCTAGAATGAGTCGACGGCTAACTTACTGTGTAATTTTTAAAACTCGGAATTACTCATTATCTTGTAATAGATTTGTAGCGTGGTGTCGAATTGAGCTTGACTATGAGCACCACTCCAAGACTACGTGCCAATTAACCAATAAGATCCCCGTAGGCCAATATCAGAAGGCAGATGATGACTGTAGTCGAGATGTATTTGTTGGCGATCTCGTGGTATTGAACGAATACCGAGATCGTGCCAAAGGAGTACAAGCGTGGTTACTAAACGTAACCGAATTCGTAAAGTTCAAAGTCAACGGAAGAGTAAGTGTAATGGCTGTCATTAGCATAGTTAAACAAACGAGCACAGTAAAACAATCACTGGTACAATTGGTTATAATAATAATTGTTTTCATTGAACCAATCGCATTCTGTTGACAAAAGTAGGTCACTACAGATTACTTACCTTGTAAGTAGATTGGACCGGTCTGCGCCAACGTTTCGGGAACCTGTTGACCACATAAACCTCATTAGAAGTTATACAGGTATTGTACACTTGTACTTTATATGCACACCACTTGTTTACCGAGCTATTGTTTTTTATTACTTGCTTAGGTGTGTGAGTAACTGTCAAAATAACGTCTATAAAAAAACTTAGAAGTTCTAGAGGTTCTGGGCGTTACACGTAGTGGTTGCTATAATTAACTGTTCCAAATACTGTATAATATAGGCATCCCACTGATGATTTATACTTATCTCGTATTTACACATTATATACAATCTCTTTGGTTGTGACATTCATACCCCTTCTTGTGAATAGATTGTTTTGAATTGCCTCAATCATAATCTGTAATACAGACTAATCATCATTAATCTTTATCATATACGTGAAACTCAATAAAAAATATTTACTTTGATAACACGTGAATAATCAAAAAAGTATGATTACTACCTCGAGCCTTAATATTGGAAAACAATATCTGCCTTTGTTATTTGGGGAAAATATAACATTTTTACAGATTTTAAACAGACCAAATTATTCTGTTACATTGCTTAAAACACGTAGCAGTATGAATCACCATTTGACGTAAAAAATATATACATCTGCAAGACTTTTTAAAAGCCTTATTTGATTGCTTATGAAGGTCTAGGAATTCTCAAAATAGTGCAATTTACAGCAAGTAGAACTAGATGAGCACAAATGAACGCATTATATTTGGAATTCATAATCAGCGGGTCGTCAAATACAAAAGAATCATTAGTTGGTACAAATACCACAATAAGTCAGGAGACATATAATTGGTATTATAAGTAAGTACATAAACAGGTAAAGCATACACGTACATAATAGGTCTAACTATGCCAAACAGAAGGAGACATATTCCCAAAATAACTAACGGAGTAAAATGACAAACTTAGTAGTCATGGCTTGATACAGACAAAAATAGGTAAGTCAATATTCTAAGTGAATAACTTGTGTTACTACATTCTCTCATTCGGACCAAATTAATAGATTTATTATTATTTTAACACATAGATATTGGTACAAGGAGGCACCAAATACATTTGCACCACACGAATCTCAATTGATTTGTGTGAGGGCTGTGATACTGCCCGGTTGCTCAGACCGAAGCAGGTGGTTTTCTTAGGGAGCCACACCCGGAGCCTTCGACCTGAAGATCTGATCCAGAAGGCAGTGGAGCACCGTGAGGAGATGCAGTCCTATGGTAGCCGGTGACCAAGAAATTGGTTCATACGTCATTTGTTCCTTCAGGATACTGGAGCCTATGTGCACCATTGATTTGGCATCCAGTTAAAGCGCCTGACATTCGCTTTTCGTCCTCTCATTTTCTTAAGCAAAACCCTCGCCACGAGAAGGCAGTGAGTCGGACTTCCCTGTAAGAGGCTATATACTCATGGCCATGTGAGGGTATTTCGAGAGGGAGAGCGGACTCTCCCCACTCTCGGCTATACCAGGGCATTTGGAGGCAACATTTAGCAAAATAACGGTCGTGTTAGATATTATCATTCAATTCAAGTTGTGTTTAGTCTACATCAGGGTGAACTTTTATTCAGTGGCCAATGACTTTATTCTGCACAATATTTTCACATAAGCTAGAAGCACTCTGATTCATACAGATTTCAAGTATAAACTATTGCGTATTTTTCACTCTTGCTCTAATAAAAAAGCGTGCTCTCATAGATGGGATCATATTTGCTCAGTTTAGCTTATTCATAATAAAGTTAAACAGGAAATGTAATTTATCGATTATCATATGATCTAAATGAAGCGATGTTGTACCATTTACTGACAGATTTTACGATAAATCGGTTGTTTTGTATAGTTACGATAGTTTACCAAATTAAAATTCTCATCGAGCGAAGCAATAAAATATCGCTGATATAAGAATTATTTGATCGTCTTACTTTTAGATTGGATCGAGGATAAGTTGTAATTAAACCTCTAATAGATCACCTCATGCTTAACGGTTTCAATCCAAAATTCTCGATGAATGTCGACAGACATAAAAGTTTCATACAAATTCACTTATCAACCTCATTTAACCTATGGACATATTTACGGAGATAAACTAATAATTAACTTGGTACACTACGTTTCGTTGAGTTATGAATCAGTTTAGTCAACCACATCACTATTCTTCTCATAAATGATTATTTCACTACATACTATGTAATAGATGTAAAACAATATCTTCGTATACAAATCAGACATAATTATTTCGTTGGTTATGATGGATGGTTCTGAATTCATAATACTCTAAGAGACATACTAAAATCAATGCTCCTAAAATTAGTAGCAATTTAGGATAATCACTGTGTTGATTAGCTGTTCTCATTGGGTGATAAAAGTCTTCAGAATTCAACTTGACTTTTAACACTGTATAAAACAAATAGCCATCAGAGTTTAGTTGGAAAAAATGCAGTAAAAAGATATTTCACTGATAACTTTTTCAACGTAGTAGATAACCGGAGCTCATTAATCAATGTCGCACCAGTTTAAACTCAAAGTATTAGACTTACATTAGTCAGCAAAATCAATGTCTTAATATATGTAACTTTTAACTAAATCTTTCATGGAAATATAATGTTTTATCATTATTCGTTCATTTGAATAGTTTCATAATGGTTTTGTTCAATACAGGATGTTGAGGGTTTGAATCCCACAGGAAGCATCAGTCCCACCAAGATTGTGACCATGCCATACTGATTAGTATCAACTAGCACGAAACCTAGGTTAAGAAGAGTTTCTTCTCGACTACGACCAACTACCTAATATCTTTAAAAAATGTTTTAGAAGTTACTTCTAACATATCAGTAGTTATTCAATATATAAACGATTATTTGTAATGCGATCAACTGCCTTATGCAATTCTTGATTTTCATACATAAATGCAATCCCCCAAGAAATAAAGTAAGGCTATACATTTCTTTTACACCAAAATACTGATTGGTAAAAATCTGAAATTTCTATGTACTAATTAGTAAAATGAAATTGAGTTTTTAAATCATTAAAATCTATAGCCATAAAGTATGGTACACGAAAGAACCAATCAAAATCGTGACAAATATCCCAGTTTTTGTTGGAAATTTAAAAACAAACGACTTTTATCTTTCATCATTTAAATTGGGTGATAGTAACACATTTGTTTAGTGCTCATAACGTTTAAAATTGTTAAGATAAGTTCTTTTTGTTATCATGGTATATAAATATCAATGTTAAACGTAGGGGGAAACTGGCAAAAACCCATGAAAAACCAGCAGACTTTCTAAAGTCACAAAACTGAAGAACGTTTTATTTCTTCTGTGTTACAAAATACTTTTAATTTAAACAAGCTCTCTGTTCATTAACTAAAAAGTGAGTTACAGATCATGAGGTTATTTTAGGGGTTGCTCAAGCTTTTTCATGGGCTTAGCCTAAACTGATATTTTTACAACAGTAACTCATTTAAAATAAAAATATATACTAAAAGTAATTATTTCATAGTTTATAGAAAGGAATTAATGATTTCCACTTGTAAACAGTTAATGTTTTACATTGATTATTAAAACATTGAAATGAGTTTATCATTGATGTTAGTGTCATATAATTTCCTCTGAACGATTCATTGAAGTCATTTTACAAAATTAATGGACTTTCGTCGGAAAGTGTTTGAGATTATAGTCAGTTGATCACTTTTTCTATATCAGAAGGGGTTTGTGGAGATTGCAGTAATTTCAATGGTTAAGATCATGAGTCAGTTGAAGCTAGACCACCATGGAAAATCTGGAAGCACTGGACGGCCGTTTCGTTCTATTTTGGGACTCCTCAGCAGGGCGCACCCACAACCTCGCCCCCCGCGAGATCCAAACCCAGGACCTACTGGTTTTGCGCGCGAGCACTTAACCACTAGACCACTGAGCCGGCATCCAACGGTGTTAATGTCTAACTTTAACCTATCCACGAAACTGCGCCACCGTCAAGATGCATTTCCTGGAGTTCAAGTGAGAAGCCGTAACCAGTGGAGTTCAACCAGGTCTGTTGTGAAACATCAACTCACTGAAGACGAAGGTGACGGTGGCGCAATTTCGTGGATTGGTCGAAGTTAGATATTAACACCGTTGGATGCCGGCTGGCTCAGTAGTCTAATGGTTAAGCGCCCGCGCGCGAGACTGGTAGGTCCTGGGTTAGAATCTCACGGGGGCGGGGTCGTGGATGTGAGCTGCTGAGGAGTCCCATAATAGGATGAGACGGCTGTCCAGTGCTTCCAAGTTTTCCATGGTGTTCTAGCTTCAATTGAATCATGATTTCAACTATTGAAATTACTCAAATTTCCACAAAACCCCTTCTGATAATATTCATATGTATTAAGATTTTGTTTGTGCTAAAAATATCCTGCTTTGTTTCCTTTATTCTATATAACCTTGTGTTAATTCATTTTTACATTATCTATGGAAAAATCCAAACAACCAATACAAATGAATTAAACTTCATCCCATTGCACAAGTCAGTAGATACCTGGACTCAATATCTAAGTAAATAACACGATAAGATTCGAAATGAACGGTACTGTGTTTGAATCCCGAAGTGAGCATCAACACTGCAATGCAGGTACATCTAGCTGACGAGTCCGAAATAAGATGAAACGTGCGTCCTGGATCCCATTTCTGACTACCATCCATCTCTGCTTACAAACTTGTATTAATTTATTTCGATTATTTACTCAATTACTCTGAAGAAGTGACTTACACCAAGTCACAAAAAGTCAGAGATACAAATGATTACTCATTGAGATATCACAAAATCATACTATTGACTACAATTACTGTTTTGAATAAAAAACTTGGATGTTCCACACTGTCACTGTTGATTACTGCTTGCAACTTAAAAATGTTAATTATACTGGTCGAGTTTCGGTACGTTGAGTATGAATACAAGTGACTATTCATTGAACTAACACAAAACACTCTTGGAAATGTAATTTCGTATAAACATACATTTCATATATTATTACAAATTTTCTTATAACATTTAACTTCAATCATATAAACGTTATTGAAAAACTAATTGATGTGTCTAGTCTAAACTGACTTGTGATTGGTCAGGGAGTTTGTGGAGACTTTTTATTGATGTTTCTTATTATGGATCGGTTAACAAAGACCAGAAAGTACTAGGCCGTATCTAGTAGGAACTGAAACAATTATCATAAATGGAATTTCACGATTACTACAAGTCAAATGAAATTAAAAGTCCTATTCGTTTTGTTCAAACTCAGTTCGCTAAATTTATTATATCCACCATAAAACCTGAAATCCTTATGTTTCATCCAGTATAAGGGCTTAAATCATTCCTAAGAAGTCCAAAACTATGAAGAAATAATCATCTAATGATCCTTATCTGTAAAATTATTTACGTACTAACTAATATTTCAGCTTTTTGAAGGAGTGTTCATTCTCCTTACTTGAATGACTAGAAATACCATGATTCTATTTCCAACTATTAACCGTTTGCAGATTTAATTTCTGTCACTTAAAATGATTGTATTTTTTGTTTTCACCTAAAGTATATTAATTTAAGTTACTAATCAACAAAGTGTAGTCATTCGAAGTTTCTCTTTCTATATATTTGCCCATCTACCATATATATATATATATATATATATATATATATATATATATATATATATATATATATTCCATAAAATGATCTAATTAATATGATATTATATTTTAATGCGACCAATTTGTCCCTGTAATCATTAAATTCTTGGAAAACAGAAATTTAAGAACAATACTCTTAGTAGAACAGGACGTACAAATTCTCTATGTACATACATTATTGAGTGAACTATTTTTTTAATCAAGAGATAGTTTAAGAACAAAAAGTTTTATAAATTACATAAATAAATAAGTTAAAACATCTGTCATCTTTTCTCAAACTAACAAGAGACAAATCAACTTAAAGAAGAAAACTATTGTGAACTCAATTTAACCAATACCAATATTGATGGTTGCTAATGACTACGCGCGTAGTCGCGATATAAAAAAAATTAATTTTTAACAACCGTTATGAATAGATTATAGTTGAAATTGTACCAATCAACTAGAAAATAATTTGAAAATCAATTTCAACAGTTACGGAATTGTAGAATTCGGTAAGTGTAACTGCATTTTTTTTACATATACACTTTTATGCACATACTGTTGTCTAAGATAGCTCCGTCCGGTGATTATCATGCTTGTGGTGAATATATGAATAGTTATATAGAACCTCTGTCATGATAAATGGTTTTAAATAAGCAGAGTATCAGATTGATTGTATGTTACATCGGTTACAATGAATCTTCATATGAATAAAATGATAAAACTTATGGCTTTTTAATCATTTAACCTATTCTTTAGTCTAATTTCAGTTTTCTCACGTTATAATCAACTAGAAACTCTGTTTAAATGGTCGTAAGTAATTTCATTTATTTAATCTTGTTTTCCTTGAGGATTCTGAGCTGAAATCCTCATGTTAGTAGAGCTTCGTTTATAAACATCTAGTGGTGGATAATCTCGTACGGTGATAAATCTGGAATCCATATAACTTAATCACTGACCCCTATTCATAACTTTTAAATGTAACCACCATTCGAGGCAATAACAGTGACACGGGATCGGTTAACTACGTTGAAAAAGTATATTGTATATGACAATGTTTATATTGTTAACAAATACAGATAGAAGTTATTTCATTATCCAGAAACAACGGTCTAATCTACATGTGTTATGACTTTTGTATTATCATCTAACCTGATTTGACTTCAATTGAGATAATGTATGACTTAAATAGGAATAACCTATCGACTATTCGTTTAATTGTGAATAAGTTGAACTCCGTACGATTAGTACCTCAACATTTACAAATCTAATTTCAAATTCAATTACTGGTTTTATGTAAATCAATGATCTTAAACTTAAATCAAGCTTAAAGATTTCTAATTTTATTTGAAAGTATTTTGATCATGCTTACAAGTTGCACATCCATCTCATACCATTGAATAGAGTTATTACAATCATTTTTATATAGATAAATCATTAACAAGCAATACGATAGGACTATTAGGGAAGGAGAACTATAATACAAGCATTTAATTATTTAATGAATTATATTAAAATGCTTTTTCTATTTACAATATCATTTCAACAGTCATCTGAAATGATGGACAAGTTTTATTGATATGTAACTATTAATTTTTGTTGTCGTCATTTAATAGTAACTTTACTTATTGATTAGTAATAAGTAAATATTGTGTCCTGGTAACAAAAATGTCCTGCCTAGTACGAAGACATCATGTGAACGAATACTAATTGTCACTATCTTTTCAAACGTTCTATGAAATTACATAACAGTTATGGAATTCTAGTAATCAGTGCCTAGTTTCATTTTTAAACTGAATGGGTTTTTTTGTTAATAACAATTTATGGTTTGAATTCTAGTAGATTTATCTATTCAGACAGAATTAACAATCAATAACTTCAGTAGTTGAATTCATGAGTCAATAGAAGGTAGATCATTATAAAAAACCCGGTAGCACTGGACGGCCGTTTCGTCCTACTGCGGGACTCCTCAGCAGTGCGGCTGTCCAGTGCTTCCAGGTTTTCCATGGTGGTCTAGCTTTAATTTATTCATGATCTCAACTATTGAAATTAATACAGTCTCCATAAAACCCCTTCTGATATTAATCATAATTATTTAGATAGGTTGTTTGGTAGAATTCAAACCTCTAAAGACTGTTTTAGTCAAAAAATGATACGATTAGCTTGAACATAATCAATTTGAAAAGGTGAATTGAAAATAATTTCAAAGTAGAAGACAACTGTTAACCTAAGCATTAAAAATTTCCAATTAGAAAGTAGTAATTCCTATATCAGTCATTGATAACAATTCCAGCTATTTTGTACTCACAATTATTGAAAGTACATCAAAAGAACTCGTATTCAGATTAAGATAAAATTTAAAAAGATCATCATTGAGTAGCGTTCTATTAAGAACATCACTGGTTTTTATATTTTTTATATATTCACAATAAAGTCCTGATGAATTTATTAAATGTTACTATTATGTCCTTATGCCCTGTGAATGTATACGAACAGCCTAGAGTCACTGTGAGCTCTCATTGAACCTCCAAGATAGTAGCTTCTCGGCTAACCCATCCGGTTCAGTTCAGAACATCAATATCAGCCTCCGTTATATGAATCATATATTTCAGACATATTTGGTTTATATATAAACAAACCAGACCGCATCGTACCATAAAATAGAAAATAAGATCAAGCCAAATGTGACTGAGTGTGAGATACTGTTACTAATAGATTACGAATAAATTAAGAATAATAAATCGTATAATATTAGTCGATAGGTCAAATAAAAGCTTATAATATATATATATATATATATATATATATATATATATATATATATATATATATATATATCAGTTATTTAACAATTATACAATGGGAATATATGTAGAATATTAGTCCATAAACAGTTCCCAGAAGTTATCCATAATTTCATGTTCGCTAGGATATAACAGTTATAAAGAGGAACTTTTTAAAATTTGTTTTAGAATGAAAACAATATACATTTTCGTAAACCTTACTAAAGCTATTGTATTTTTATGTGTAATAACATTTCACCATTATTTGAGAGGACCTAACTTTGGAGTTAAAAAGGATTGGATTTCTGACGGTTATTTATTTATAGAAAGTATAGCTATAATCATTGATGTACATGAAAATCACATCATTTATCGTCAAATGAAGCGGTACAATATACACGGTACTGTTTTTGTCAAGTGTATAGAAAAAGAATGATCATCTATTTACATAGCATTTTGAGATTCTAGCTCTGTAATAATTATTTTTTTTATGACATTTGCTAATCTTAATACTTTCCGAAATCATACTGATTACTAGGTACTAACGTGTATCTAAATCTTCACAAAGCATCCTATGTAGTTCTGTCAAAACTGTTCATTTTAGTATTTTATAGCCTTAGGGAAAACAAAACTGTAGGATCTTGCATGTGTTTTATTTTACTTGTGAATCACCAAGTGTACTTAAGGTTGATTGACCATTAAGTAATAAACAATTTGATGTATACTAAGTTCTTCAATGTGATCATTAGTCTAAGTTACTCAATATCACATACATTATGATGGGATGTAAAATGTTTATATCTATAGAATTCAACCAGGACTAAGGACTTGTCATGCATGACATTGGTCAATAATCAGTGGTTACTGAATTATGAATACATTTCAGCCCTACAGAATATTAGATGTAGCCTAAATAGATCAATTTAAATGTTTCTGATGAAGTTGAGTGACACGGAACCTCAATTCTTTCAAGATTACTGACATACCTTTTTGACGAGTACTGAATAGAACGAAATCATCGGATATGTGTCTATATTTGTAGCAACTCTGGTACTGTCGTGTGAATTTCTCATGTATTATAAAAGCAATATCCACCTAAGTGGTGAATGAGAATAACTACAGCATGTAACAGCAATATTTGATCTCAGTGGGATCTATTACCCTTCTTTATTTTTGTTTCGTAAAAGAAATAATCCGAAAATAATAACAACCAGATACATGAAGTCCTTGCTTAACTGTTCACAAAAAGCCTTATCAATTGATTTCAACGACCAAATAAGAATTGCATAACCAAATGATGTCCAATCACTTAAACAAGTGGCTGCTTTATGGGCTTAACATACAGTATCCAATTATCATTCCATACCAAACAATAGAATACAATTTACTCCTGATTAATTAGTCACATTATATGTAAAAGATGAAATGTACAAAATTAGTAAAACACTTTTAACAAAAGAAAATACTTTATGTTGTAGGGATTAACTAAACCAGTATTTCCTTCCAACATAAATTGTGCGTGATTTCATTTTACACTATTGTGAACTTGGTGTTCTTAACAAGTTTATTTTTTCTGTTAAAAATTATTTACTATAGTATATAAATATTTAACCTAAATTTAAAAGAATGTCTGCTGAAAAATTATCCAGAATTGATTCAATTGATGATACTGATAAAACTCGTAAAGGATCACATGATACATCACAAACAGATAGTCGACGTCCATCAATTATTACTCAATCAAGACGACAAAGTCGTTTTAGTTTTGCATCACGTAGATCATTGTTTGGTGGACATGGTTCACTTATTGGAATGTTACGTGGTGGAGTTAATAAAAATATAAAATATGAGAATACATATAGAATACAACCGAAACCAAATGAAAGAATTAAACAGAAACAAGTTAGTTTTTTTATCAATGAAATTTGACAATTGGTTGTAATTATCCACATTAAAGAATGGTGAGTTTGATAAAGATAACTGAACGAAACAATCAGATTTAGGATAACAGGATTTTGGCGCGAAATTCATTTATCCATTTGGTTAAATAAAGTTTTAGCATTTCAGATTATGTTATTTCGTGATGAAAACTACAAATTTAATTCCTAACCCTAACCATCAACTGAAATTTATAATCTTAATTCCTCACACTGCTTTAAAACCCTCATTCTCAAGGTCACTTTAGCGTTCCTCAAAGGTCATCCATAAATTAGAGTTTACCAAGTAACTTTATTGGTGATCATTTGTAATTATGAATAAAAAATAATTTTATTTATTTCAACTCGAAAACTGTATCAGCTTTACTTATGTATTCATATGATTAATGAGACCACTGAACAGTATTAACACTCAGTCACGTAGATCATCAGGAATTTTTGCACTAATAGTTTTAGGTTTCACTTATATTCACCTTCGTTGTTATCAATTCCAAGATATCAATGAGTTATATATTTCAGATTGAGTTTACTGTAACTTATATTATTCTGTTATACACTATGATGATTGCCACACTAGTCATCGAGGTTGCAATCAGTTGCGAATTCACGACTTAAGTATCTGAAGAAAAGTTTTATGTGATCTTACAAGATAAATATTGAGATGTTGCTGGTACAGTTATCATCAATACAATTTATTGTCTTCGAGAATATATCTACATTGTGTCAGATACAGGTTATAACCTTAAAGAAGTAATTAATCCTAACTCTCAGCAGTTGCATCTAGTTTTCTGCCTTTATCTCTACTGAATACTTAATAATGTGTTTTGATTTAAAGCAGTCAACATGGTTTGCCATTTTAGGCAACTTCTATAATAATGATTTTAATTTTGTTCGAATTGCCACTGAAACATATGTATTTAGTCATCAGCATAGGAATAACTCAAAGTAATAATAACTTAGGTTGATCCATAATCTCAAAATCACTCAGCAGTCTCTTCAAACCTCCATACTGATAACAATGATTATGATGAGGAACTTAAACTATCTTTTGCCCAAAGACATATGAATAATACCAATAGTCTGCTCTCTATGATTGGCATTGTCGTTTCCTTGTAATCAGACCAGTGTAACTGTTGTTGTATTTGTGAGAAAGTAAATATACTTTCTTAAGAATATACAAAGTTACCAAAACTTGTAATTATATATACTACTTTGTTTAATTTTAAATCAGTGTTAATATAGGAATTCATTTCAAAATTCATATTGAACATTGAATGTGTCAGTCATCTTAATGATAATTTATGAGATGGTGGAGAAGATTTGTAGCTCAGGTGGATGATTTTGATGTTTTTTTCTCTGAGCTGGATGGTTTGGTCGTGAAGCTTTGATTCTTCTTTTGGACGACATCATCAGCACAAACTTCAGGTGTTAATTTATTCTCTTCACAAGCTATGTTTGTAGTGCAAGGAAATGTAACATGTTAACTATGATAGTACACATTATATTTTGTTTTTTCACTATTATATAACATTTCTATTTTACTTAAACTAATCTATTAATAGTTACGAAATTTAATTCAAACAACATTGGATCATACATTGAAAGATGTTATCTACGAACCGTTACAAGCACGTGTTTTATCAATGAATTTAGCAAATATGTTAAGAAAAAATGTACGTGAATTAAACACTCCATCAAGGTATAAATTTGTTGTACAAGTTCATATTGGTTCACCGGAACGTAATAGTATATTTATTAGTAGTCAATCTGTATGGAATGTTGACATGGGTGATACTTATGCATCAGCCATATTTTCAAATTCAAAAATATTTGCTATTGGTATTATACATGCTGTATATTTTGAATAATAATTGTTGTTATGACAAATAGCGAAAAAAAATATGTCAAGTTATTATTGAATAATATTTATCATTTTATTTTTATATAAATATCTCGATGGTTGGTTATTATTTATATTAAGATATTCATCCCATCTTATTAGTGATTTAATTAACTGATCAATAGAATTTGGTCACTTCTAGAGGCCTAGACAAATATGAGGACTATTGAGTGATTATTCGATTATAAACAATGATCCGGTTGTTGTCCGAATAGATTAATAGTAATATATAGGACTATTAAACTAGATTATATGTACTCTAATCCACCAGGCGGCATCGATTCTCACAGTACTACAGTTACACCTTCACAACTGGTGTCGACTAACAGGAAACCTAATCTTATGGTTTACTGTCGACTACTTACAAACCCATAACGTAATCTATTTAATGTTTTTGATGCATGAAATTCTATCGAGTTCAGTTGTATTGTCATCATTTCAAACATTATGAATGATCATAGCTTGATAATAGGTTTTTTCTCAATGTTCGAGGCAAGTGTTTTTTTATGACTCTCAGTATGTAAAAATGTCTAAGTACTATGGTCTTCGATAGTTAACTCCAAATTCGAAAGAAGAATTCTAACTAGGTTCCTTTCATACACTAGTCATGGATTGAAAAATACTCAAGACTATAAATCACCTGAGCTATTCTTCACACTGTCTTTATGATTCAGTGTCCTTTGCTATTACTTTTTCAAATGAGTAATAGTGAGTTACACTATGGTAAAGTTTTCACCACAAAATATTTATTTCAGCATCTGAAGGTTGGCTCCCAGATACTAGTCAATACTAAGCAATTCTTTACCGCATAAATTTTTATCCCATCAGTGATAAATGTGTATAATCTAACCACTCGGTAGTATACTTTATTTGGAATAACTGATTATTTTCTAGCAAGTCTATAACAAAAAATAACGGTTTGAATCATGAGGTAAGTAGGAAGTCAATTGATACATGTAATCTTTTATAATAGGTCAGGTGGTTAAGATATCCATTACGTATTCCCAACCACTCCGTATATTAACATCTGTTGTTTAGAGAATAAATGGTCTGGAAAGATAGAGGGTGGTCAAATAAAAAATGTGGCAATGACCAAAGTCTAGACCACATAGGAATGTGAAGACTACCCGGTTGGGATCTGTTCGACTATAATAATCGGATGTTGGAGATATTGAATAATATGGGTCCAAATCGATTACAATTTCATAAGTGCATGAACTCTTTGTCTTCCCTAAGGTCCTAGAATTTAGTATGATAATTTCGTCTCACTGTGATGTGGCGTGGTTACTTTAATCTCGTATATATTATGTCCTAATTTATATATGACAGATTGGATTGATTTTATCAACCATCTATTAAACAACTTAAAAGTAAAATCTAAATTTAACTAAACGTTTCACTTCCATCCAGCTTTAAAAGACGATGATAATTTTATATCTTCATGCATTTACAAAGAGCTGATTGATTCCGTAAAGTAGCTACTTAACTAAATGACTATCTATGTTATCATATTATCATTAATATTAAACGATCTAAGATAACTGACGCAGAACCTGGGATAGATGTTTTGCAGCTAATTGTAATTATTTACAAAGCCGAGATGAAATTCCACGAGAAGTCTTGCATATTTACAAATCTAAAATTATTTAACTGAACACCTCTATGTTACTGTTAGGCCTTAAATTATATACGTCCAAGTCTTTGTGATAGCATTAGTGTTGTAAATAAATCATTTCAGTAATCTACCTCGGTTTGAAGATCTACTGTCATTACACTTCAAAAGCTTAGAATCGTAGTTCAGAATTTCAGCAACATAACGGCATTACGCAAAACAATATCTTTACTGAAATTATCTAAAGCATGTTTTAAAAACAAAACGTGAAAAATATACTTAGAAGCTATTTATTTACAAACTAGAGTTCACTGAATAAATTACTCCACTGAAGACAAGGTTAATAGCCTCATAATGCATTGTTGTGAAGTTAGGATTGATTACCAAATCATATCTTCATTACGAGAGGGCTCTTGTTTGGATTCTTTGTAATTATTCTAAGGGTTAAAAAACCGAAGCGTTAAGCAAAGCATCCATTGAAAACAATTACTAACTTAATCAAGTTTTCGAAAGTTTGTTTAAATCTATGTGAATATTCAGTACAGAATATAGAAGAAACAAACGGTGAAGGAGTTTTGAGAAGTTTATGGTTGAACTACTGAGTAGAAATCTATGAACTATTATGTCATTTATAAATCTAGTCGCAACCTACCATTCATTGTAATAGGCAAAGGAAATTTGCTTGTTAGAAAACCATTGAAGAACTGAAAAACATTGTTCGTTATCCCAACGTTTCCACTTTTTATCGAAATGATATCAAATTAACGTGGGAATTATGCTTAAATCAACCAAGTCTGTAAAAATATAAGTTTTATTCATTAGCAACAATGAAACCATAATAAATAGTGGTTCTGGAAATCACGAAAGGTCAGTGATCTGAACCAAGGAATTGTAAATACGCTGAATCGATAAATTAAAAAGAAGTAACATGTTATTTGAAGCACAGCTGGAAAATGATGTTTGTTTACTTCACCAGTATATATAAGGGGATCATCAGCGATATCAGTTTAAATCTTTGTATGAAAATATTTTTGCTTGGTGATATTATATATTTCATAAACTAATCTTATTTGTGGTTACTAATGGTTAGTAATATGGGGATGGGTGGCGATTGAGTCGACCTAAGCTAGATCACCGCTGGAAGCCTGGAGGCATTAGACGGCCGTCTCATCCTAGTATTGGACTCCTCAGCAGTGCACATCCACGATCCCGCATGCTTAACCTTTAGACCACTGAACCGGCATCCAACGGTGTTAATGTCTAACTTTAATCGATTCATGATCTTGCGCAATGGTTAGTTTGTGGTAGTTATTCTGATTTATAGATACTATACGATGAACTAATAATCCTAAAAACTTAGCTGAGCAGTTTATCTTTTGATTGACAAAGATACACATGGAAACAGAATTGACAACTGAAGTAAAATACTCCAGACACCTAAAACCTCTTTTGAATCTAGTTTTTAAGAAACAAGAATGTCTTTGATAATATTAACTAAACATTAAAAGGCCTTATATATTACTAGATTAGATAGTTAGGTAATCGGTCATATTTCTTATCGAAGATTTTTGGATATATCTTATTAGCATACATTTCTAATCAAAAAATCAAAAATATCTGCTTTAATGTTTACGAATAGCTAGAGTTTATTTACACCCATTAACTGTGTTCAGGATACATATTATAATATAATGAGATAGATCACGATTATTCTAAATTATGAACGAAAATTAATGTCTCGTAATATAAGCGAAACCTATGAGTCCTAGATACCTCAACGACTAATTTCCATAACACTTCAGCAATAATAATATTTCCATGGAATTTAGAAGGGGATACATGAATTGATAAAATTGTTGCAAAAAAACTGCTCAATAACTGTTCTCAAACTTGGTAAGCTATTATCACCTAAAAATGCAAACTAGAAGTATATGTTAAGTAGATTATTAGTATTACGAAATACAATATATTTTACAGATTACATGCTATCATTTTCTAAGAAAACATCCACAACTTTTTATTTAACGGTATTTCCATTCTAGAAACATTCGTTAGCTTTTCATTGAGTCATTGAATTCGACGTACCTTCAACTAAAGAATTTCCGCTGTCAATAATTTTTTTCGGTTGAACAAGTTAAGAAACTATGGTCTGTGTGCAGATAAACGTCGTATTCCATACATATTTCTTTGTACTAACTTGACTTGATGAAAACGTTCGTAATTATTCACAAGATTTCATACTGACTGTTTCAGCTTATACCGCCATCTCTTCCACATGACTAAAACATTATTGTAGCCTAAATTTTACCATTGAATCAAATGTTGAGATGTATACAATAATTTAATCCCATCATTTTAACCCTGAATCATTCCTGATACACACTGTAAGTAAATACGTTAATATTCAGAATTCTATCGGTTAATCTTGTTTAGTATTTGTTATTCCTTAAATCTACCAATTTCTCCTTATTTAACGCCATTTTACTTGGGTGGTATTTTTAAATTTGACTGTTCACTGTTTATTCATTTTATGGTTAACTTCCTTTCTCTTTTTAATCATTGATATTATCTTCGTTACAAAATATGAACTTCCCCACTTATGAACTGCTATTATTAAATATATATATTTTATAATGAAAGATTGTTTTATAGATAATTGGTGGTTATAATGAAAGTGTCGACGAAATTTATAAATGTAATCATATTTACTGTAATATTAATAATCCCGTTACTAATTAGTATTGTATCTTAGTAAATTTAGACTCAATTGAAATAATCTCTCTCAATCCCCTTCCTCTATAGCTAATAAACTTCACTACGCAAACAGAAAGGTGGTTAAGAATAATCTTGGATGAATCAAGTACCTACTGAGATATTAGTTTTAATTGAGATCAATGTCTCTATCAAAAATTTATTTCAAGCCATAATATATTATCAAAAATTATTTAGCTACTTATGAGTAGTATAAATTCACATAAACAATTTAAAGAACTTTTTAACATACCTGACATTTCATTTTGTACTGTATATGGATTTAATAAAAACGGATGTTTGAAATACTTTTCTGAAACGATTATTAAGCATTAGTTTATGCTTTTATTAATGAAACAAACGTACCTTTTCTTTCTTTTCTATTTCTTTCAACTTTCTTAAATATTTCAAATCTTGAATCACTGTTTATTTTATCGATTTTAGGCTGAGAATGTTTAGGTGTCTAAATTAATTAGATGAATAAATCACCAAAAAATACATGTATATATACCTCTAATTTATCTGAAAATGTTTGTTCTATCGGTAAACTGAAAAGAAAAATATAAGAAAGGTTAGGAAATATAAACTTTAACAGTAAGAAATTAAGTGAATGAATGGAATCTATGGAACTGTATGCATTTTATATTTCATTCTATCTAAGATTCATTCAAAAAGTATTTCCGCGGAATTCTATTTAATCCATTTTTGTTACTTGAAATGAAAATGTTTAAACAAACAATACAAAATGAAGTGAATTTGTTTGGTTCAATTGTAATATATTAGATAATATAACCTAGGTACTGTATATTCAAAAGTAAATTTTGTAATGAATTATAATCAACTATTCTGATGACTAGATATTCTACCTTGTTCAATGGAAATCAACTAGAACCAGATTGAAGTAAAGTTTATTTTGAATAAATCCTAATGTTATCAGATTTAAGTATCTAGGCTAGCAATCATTGTCCCAGTTACAATTTAAAAGTTTAAGTAAATTATTGTTTTCTTCAGTCACATATTTTCATAAATAATCTCGATAATATTTTCAGGGAAAACTTCCAAATAATTGATTATTTTTAATACTAAACATTGTGTCACTGATTAGTGTCACTAGTTATCCCATAGATTTTATGACTAACTGTTTAGGGATTCATAATGTTTAGCGACTAAATCTATTTCAAGTTCTATATTAAGCTACATATTAATTAATGAAATGAAGAATTGAACACAATAACTATTAACTTCAATCAAATGATAAACCTGTGTGTTTTCAGTAAACTAGAAGTAAACAAGGGATATGAACTAATTGGTCGTAGATCATAGTAGTTTGAATTATCGTCCATGATCTCCTTCATTTGTTATTACAAATAACTACTTTTGTTAAGTTAAAAATAAAGGCTTATCTTTTGTTCTTTACATAATTTCATCTGAATATTATGAATAAATTTATGTTGTTGACCAGGAAATCGACTTAATCTTACTTATACGATACCGAAATTGATCTTTTCTATTTCTCTAATATAATTTATACTGTTTTTAACGTTTAGATCATTTACTTAGGATTTTAATATCATATTATTAAAGACCGTTTTAAGTAACTTATTTGAGAAGTTTTGGTATTCAATGGAAGATTGTGGAATGTTTGGTGAATACACCGACAACTTTATTATTTGTAGTACAATATTCGAGCATCCAAAATGTGGGATCAGACTGACATGATGTCGTACGGATTAGTGGAATAATAATAACTTTACATATTGTTCAATCGCTAGTTGTTATGTCTCCTAATAGGTTTATATGCTGAAAAAGTCTTCTCTATAGTGATGATATACTGGTATCACAAATTAATAAACTAATTACATATGTTTATACTGGAAAGTGTTCATAATTTTTCGTTGCTGATATCCAGGACTATAATTCCTCAGTCTCTATTACCCAATGTATATTCTAAGAGGATTGTCTGGATAAAATGTTATGTCACAAGTTTTGATATATTTATTAATGTAGCTAACAGTAGAATCCAGAATGTGTATTTTATGCCATTTCCAGTTTTAGTATGAATATCAACACAAGGATAAAAGTACATCCATATAAAAAAATCCCAAATAGCTAAGTATCAGAGATACTAACAAGTACATGTTTGTTTAAATACTATTCAAAATTAAAAAGAAACAATATAATACTAAAAACAAACTTGATTGTAAAATTTTGCATTTTTTCCAATTCAAATTTGAAATGACTTTCTAAATCGTCAGGTTTAATTTCACTTTGACATACTGGACATATAAATTGATTGATGATTTCTCCTATATAAAACAAGAAGAGAATAGAAAATAATCAAAAAAGAATTTATGTATTATGAATGATGTCCAATATTACTGACTTTAAATTTCATGTAGAACATGATGAAAGAATTTTATGTACTTTTAGAATACAGACTACAATACAACGGTCATTACTTTATATAAGATGTAAATATACTGACTGATGTATACTTTTCTCAACGTCTTAGGGTTTTTGGCTATTCTTCTTAAAAAGTACAAAATTTAACTGATTTTTCTTAGTCTTACTGTAATTACTATATAGTTTAATGGATGAGATTTCGGATGAAGAAATGATTATCTTTACTAAATAATCATTGAAAAACCACAGAGAAGTGGACAGTTTCTTTTAATTGTAAATTAATTTATCCCCATAAATCATCTATTCTAAAAAAATATACATTTTGTCTGTATCACTAGGGGTTTACAATAACAGATATTGATGAATTAAGTTTCTGAATAATAAAAATGGGAAATCACAAATCCCTATCAATACCTTCATACACGCTAATTATGTCAGTGGCTATTTGATTTCATGAGATAAAGGTTTAATGAAATAAAAGTTTAGAGTAAAAAATACTGGGTTTGAGTCTCAATGTGAGTATTAACACTGAGATGCATATGAATCAAGTTGACAAGCCGGAAATGGGATGAAACAGGTTTCGTCTATTCTACCTCTAGCCTAATACCATCTTATTATTGAATATTTCGAGAAAATTCAACTTATTATTAATATCTTACGAATCTGATGACTGAAAACTTAAACAAGTCACTGTTAAACAAAAATCTTATCAGATATATGACTTTTTCTTCCTATCCAATATTGTCATTAACAATTAATTTAATTCAATATCACATCTGAAGGTCTCACAAATACTTTTTATATTAACAAGTGTCTTAAGGCAAACTGTATGACTTAGCACTTATATTCGCTTTAAATCCACTACATGGTATGCTTTTAGCTGTATAGGCATGCATATCTCTTCCAACATTTAAGGTTAAATGCCTTTATACTATTACTAGAAATATTAAAAGCATCGCTTATTGTTAAATATATATGGCACAATGGACTTGATTACAATATTACAAAATATTGAATATTTTCGAAAGTTGTAAATATATCTTGGTATTGAATGTCAACAAATGTAACGTATGTCCAGAAATCACGGTTGTTTCCCTTCATTCATTTTTATTTCTCACAAAATCAATGTGAAAAGCCGACATAAGTAACTTTTACGAACGTTTACAATATAATTCACCTTTCTTATTAGAATTCGCATCACGGAATGATCTTAGTAATCAATCATTGAAAACCAGTAGGTACTAGACAGCCTTTTTATTCTAATATGGGGATCCACATCAACCCACACCTACCATTCACGTGGGATTGAATCTAGAATCTTCAGTCATTGCAGTCAACGCCTAACTATTAAGTCACTAGATTGGCTTGTAGTCGTATCACTTCAACTGCAGTGAGTTTATGAAATAAGTTGACGATTATCCACGGTGAGGTTCTATAAGAGCATGAAAGTTTAAGGAGTTGTATCCACTAGTTAGAATGTATGTTTAAATGTCAAGAAAGAAAAAGGTGTCGCCAACGGCATTCGATGACTATCAACCCATATCATAAATCGACTGAAGTTGAGATTAACCCATCGGACACCGACCCAGTGGTTTCCATAGTAAGGCGCTAACCATGAGAACTGAAAGTCCTGATTTCGATTTTTTTGTGGTAGTGGAGACTCACTGTTAAGCAGTCCCGTACTAGAAGAAAGTAGCTGTTCATTTCTTTCTCATTTTTAGTGGTTACCCAGCTGAAACTAACCTATATTGAATGTAACTGAAAAATTAAACCAATCTCTTCACAACATTTTCAGCGAATCTATCCGATTATACACTAGTGTTTTTAATCCAAAATATTACTATATATGTTTCACTCTATCTTCAGTGAAGTTGTCTATAATTTTATGAAGTTTGATAACAATCCGAAAAAGAAGTTAGGCATAACTGAAAGGAATTTTCCCACAAATATTTGTTTTGTTTCTGCTTGCTTTTTTGAATGCACAATGATTTTACACACATGTTTATGCTAATACAATATCCAATGTTTTTTGTCTCTTTGTTTAAATGAACAATACTTGTTTAATACTTTACAAAAGCGAAAATTCCATTCAAACTTTAGCAGTTCCTAGCAGTTCTTAGAAAGAAGGCACGCGAACAATATCAATTACCATGTGTCATTCTATGTTTCTATGGCAACAATGTGGGAATATATACATGTTGAAATAAAGTGAATGTTATGTACCAGGTAAACTATGTATACTGATCCCATCAATCAAAGAAAAACTGTCAATAAAACTGGTCAAATATGGGAAAAATAAAACAGATTGATATTAATGTACAATGATAATTTTTGGTGTATTTTCGACCTATAAGTTTGACTCATCAATTAAAGTATACAGAAGTCTAACTATCAATCATGGAAATATGAATAATTTACCTAGTTCCACCATTTGATTATTAGAGGTAAATCTTGCTTAATTATTACGAACTTTTTCATATGCACTTCTAAAGGTTGACTATCAGGGAGTAATCAGAGGAAACAGAGTCTTGTCTTAGTTTAGACTGTCAGTATGCTTATAAAAATTCCATGTCAAAACGAGGATAATAGAAAAGTGGAATGTGAATCTGACCTTGTGTTCCAATTTGTCTAGTTTGACAGTTATTTTTCATATACATGGACATCTTAATAAGTTAATGTGTGATCAGATTGTTCGAACTGTATTGTGCTAATATACTGTATAATTTAGAAAAAAAATTTCGCAATTACACTATCTTTATGCACATATCTTCTTATTCGAGCCCTACCAAATGACTGAATGTATTGAATTTGTCGGACAACTTTTCAAGCAACAATAAGCTTTTGCATTATGATAGTATTCATTATATCAGTATTAGTTGTATATAAAATTTGTTGTATTAGCAATATGTTTAGGTAGTTCTTGTGGGAATACGGAGTACATTCTGTCAGAAATAGATTTCAAAAGGTAAAATCAATAGTCAACCGAGACAATGTAAATATAAGTTATATATTATCAGATGGGTTTTGTGGATATTATAGTAATTTCAATGGTTAAGATCATGAGTCAGTTGAAGCTAGACCACCATGATTAATCAGGAAGCACTGGACGGCCGTTTCGTTCTATTTTGCGACTCCTCAGCAGGGCGCATCCACACCCCCCCCCTACGAGATTCCAATAAAAACGCATAAATTAAGGATGAAAATGACACTCGAGGAGTAGTCAGTGATACTTCACATTCATCTATCAGTGGTCTGAATGTTAAGCGTTCGTGCACGAGACCGGCCTTGGGTTCGATTCCTGTGCGTAGGGTAGTAGATGCGTACTGATGAGGAGTCCCATACTAGGACAAAACGGTCGTCCGCATTTTCCATATTTTCACTGGCTATCTAACTAACATGGAACAGTTCGTGATTTCACTTAGACTCAATAATCCCCACAACCCTTACTAACGACACTAATAAGGATTTACCCTTGTTCAGTTGTTATAAAGAAATAATCAGGTCCTTTAAGAAACTAGCATCGTTTAAGAGAAATAGGCCATGGAAACCAATGACTACATTTTTAAGCTTATAAAGTCATACCGATTCAACGATATACAAATTTTAAGTGAATTTGAAAACTCCATTTTTATGAATAACGCTCAAGACAATAGTTGATTGCTTGTATGGGAAATTCGTTATATAGTCGTGAATAAACTTAAAAAAAGCTTTTAGTGTTTCAAGCCCTTGTATTTTACAACGAATGTTTCATTTTCAAATTGTATCTCATCTAACTCAAACCATTTTGGATACAAACCTGCCTGTTAAGTTAACTTCATATATTTCTACAAAATACTTAACATTTATGTATAGCTCTACATTTATTCATTCGTTATTTCTTTGTTTCATGTATTCTACTAGATTATAGTTACTGTGAAATATCATTAAAACACATTTGGTTATAAGATACATAACTAGCAGATAACTTGAGCGAACTAATTAGTAGTTGCATGAGTTCTTTTTTATTAATCACGTAAATAGTTTGTGAAGGTGATGATTAATGACTGAGTTAAACTAATGACAATTTTTTTTGGTCTCAACTAAATAACTAACATGTAAGTTCCTTGTTGCAGAATATATGTGGTGAACTTTTGAGTACAGAACTAAAGCTGTTCAAAGTTCTAAATATACCCTGTGTATAATTGGTTGTAAAATCAATGATAACAGAATTGTACTTTAGTCATTTAATAAAACTTCATACACCCTGAATAAATTATCCAATGAAAATTCAGTAAAATATATTTAGTAAATACATGCATTAGTTTTGGTTAGGGAGAATAGTATCTAAAATGGAGGAAAAAATTTTTCATATATTTTTTAAATGAAAATAAATACAGACAAATAAGTTAGCGACAAACGAATAATGAGAAGAAATATAATAGTAATTTACACAACCACCCCTTTATAACTTTCATTTTTATATATGAACCCGTATCTTTGTATATATAAGGCATAATTCACTATTAAATCATCAGTTTATCACAATCCAAACATAAAGTGACAAATAGTATTTGACTGAAATCAATCTATTCATGTAATATAAATATGAATTTAATTCATATCCTATACACTAAATAAGGTGTCCTAACCATCTGGAGTGTGAACATACATAATTTAACATTGAAGTATAATATAAAAACAACCTTGTCTAACAGTAAACTAAATGAACAAACAAATAGAAATTTAAATGAAATCCAACAGAAGCAAATTATATAAACAAAGCACAATGATACATGTTAACACGGTATATATATATATAACAAAATGATGGTATTGATATAACTTAAGTGTTAAAAAGTCAAAGAGTAACTTATTAAGAAAAAAAATTAAATTGAATTTATGCCTGAATAATTTGTTAATTGATGATTGATGATGTAAGACTAATTTCATTTTGCTTGATTGATTTTTGTGGTTCATTCTAAAAGTGTGAATGGATTTTATTAGATTGAAATAAGATAAATTAACAATTTGTAACGATAACATAGATAAACCTCTGTTTAGATGTACCTTTGAGGTGGTGATATGTATCGAAATATTTATATATATATTTATATATTTCAATAACTAATTAAAGTAATCAGGACTAGACATGACAAATTTGTTCAATTATTTTGCCTACTTCTATTGATAATAGGTACTATTACGAAGATAGTGGAGAAGATTTGTAACTCAGGTGGATGATTTTGATGGAGTTTTGTTCTCTGAGCTGGATGGTTTGGTCGTAGAGCTTTCATCGTTCTTCTGAACGATGATTGGTTCAACGTCGAGGTGTACAGTACAAGCTGTGAAACTCATATGGAGAAATTCGAACACTTCACTTCTATCTAAATTTTGTGCCGGTGATGTCGTTCAGAAGAACGATGAAAGCTTCACGACCAAACCATCCAGCTCAGAGAACAAAACTCCATAATTATTACAAAGGTTTGACTTGATAATTTCGAAAAAATTGAACATTGAGTAGATTTGGTCATTTATTCTCTGAACAAGTGGTCTACACTAAGTCATGAAACGTCAGAAAATCTAGTTTTTCTACTCATTGGGATGTCAGAAGGGGTTTTATGGATATTATACTAATTTCAATGGTTGAGATCATGAGTTATTTGAGGCTAGACCACTATGGGAAACCTGAAGGCACTGGACGGCCGTTTCGTCCCATTACGGGACACCTCATCAGTGCGAATCCACTATCCCGCATCGCAGGATTCGAACTCAGGATCTATCGGTCTCGCACGCGAGCGCTTAACCACTAGACCACTGAACCGGCGTCCAACAGTGCTGAGGAGTCTCAAAATAGGACGAAACGGCCGTCCAGTGCTTTCAGGTTTTCCATGGTGGTCTAGCTTCAATTGAATTATGAATTCAACTATTAATTATTTATTTATTTTTACCATTTTCTTTCTATGATTAAGTAATTAATTCAAATACATTAAGTAGAAAAGAAATTTGAATCATTTGTGAAATATATTTAACTGTACTCCATTTTAAATGACAGTCAATTTACATAAGTTCTTATGTACTTAATTGGTTTCTTGTGCGAAAATATTTTTTTCTGTAAGATGTTACAAATGAGATAAACTATAAAATCTACTCCCTTATGTGCATCGATGTATAAAGGAAATGACAATAAACGAACACCCTTTCACTAATATGTTATTTAGTCTTACAATAATAACGACAAATCTATGGTGAAATTCAAATGAATAATTAATGTGTATACATATTTATGCGTACAGAAATCACTAGAATATTCACACATCAACACGTGTCTAGTTATTTAAAAGAAAATGGAATTACTAATAAGTAGTATTCGAACGTATGTAGAATAAATTCAGTAACTGTAAATAATGTAAATGTTCTAGATAGAAAAGAGAAGACGGGAAATAAATGGCGATTAAAAAGTTGATCAACCAATAACTGAACAAGTAGACAGTTTTTTTTCTACTTTAGTCATTTATTTACTGATCTAATCACTTTTAAGTCAACTTGTAAGCTTGTTGATAAATAAAGTCAGTTGAATGAACAAAGTGAAGTAGGAAAACAGATTAGAATCAAAGATTTGAAGATAATTCATTTTTAGAGAGAATTAAAAAAGAAGAGAAAGTCGAGTGCTTGGTTCTCTTACAGAAAATGAGGATTAATCTGTCAATTTTCATATATCTTTCTTTTTTAAAACTAGGTTGTAAGGGTGGTGAAAATGATGATAGAAAGAGGAATTAAATGCTAAACAGTTGATATAATTGATCATTGAGTGGATGTATGAGTTGTGAACATCAAAACTGTCATAATTTCTCTCTTCTTTGTTTCTCTAATGATAATCCCTTTTACATATGTATATTACATATAAAACAAACCTACTGATAAGAATTTCGCAGTTTTGATTTTTTAAAAAAATGAAATCTAAGAATATGGGGGACCCTGTTCTTAAATTCTTTTGTTATCCTTTAATTCCATATAATAAGGTAGTATCTAGATATTACCGAATACCATAGATAGTTATCAGTTAACTAAATTAATCTGGAGGTATCAATAACAATGTTGTTTTTAAGTACTGATTTCCTTACATTTAATGAGATTATAAAAATTAATTCAAGACTGCTCTAACTCAGTGAGTGTGTGAATTTTCAATGATCCCAACAAAGAACTTTTTCCATTGAAGCTCGCTTAGTAATAGAATTCTTATTGCCAAGTGAAAACTTGGTAAATTTAAGGATCTATCCACACTAAAGTTATCCTCATTCTTGATTCATTGTAGCTCACTAACTTACTTCTTTTGGTTTGTAGACCATCGTTCTAGATTTAGATTACTCTAAAATAGCGTCGATAGATTAACGGTAATGAACCAATCACAGGAAGTTAACAAACTCAATTGGTGATCAAAACTAAGTATACTAGAAGTATGCAATATCCCTTATATGTACAACTGATTATACATCAGTACTGATGTCTAATTTGGGTGATAAAGAACAATGCCATAAGACTGAATTTAATTCAACCTAATTAACGCAATTCTTATTGAATACAAGCATGTTCATAGACATGAAGAAAATGACATATTCATGATAAATAACTTCTTTTTTAAGTAAAGCTAAGTCATAAGTTGCCGCACTCAAACTCATTTTCTATGTTACACTATTACCTGTAATTAACGGGAAATTCTAGACTGAGGTTTCATGCTATTTACCACTCATTATTAAGGAACGTCTGCAGCATCTGTGAAGCTGAGGCTTCTTATAGAATTCAAATTCACGTCAACTACTTAGGTTGTCTAAGAAATCACAACCGTGCTATGAAGGTCTCTACTGATCACCTGGAAGACTAAAATATTTACTCTGATTGAAAATGAGCGATTCAAGTTTGGATCCAGTGAAAAATACAAGTTTACTAAAGGTATCAGAAACTCGTTACTCACGACACCTACATCTAGTGTTTCTTGTCGACTACTACATGCCACCTAAAATCTCGACATGTATCACTCGATATCAAGATAAACACCAATTGTTCATATTTGGTCATTTTTGTTGAGAAGTTTTGTCAAGAATAATCTAACTTATAGGTGGTTTTCGTCACAAACTTGTAGACTAAACGAACAAAATATTGGTTAATACCCAGTAACCAGTCAATACAAGTATTTTTTATGTTCTACAGAATAATCCGAAGTAAAACTAAAACAACTACTCAATTTTCTTTGATTGCTTAGCTGATCACACTCCATGATGAATACAGTTCTTTGTGTATTTACTAGTTTTAAGAAAATTACGAGATTTACTTTGAAATTTTACGAAGTAATTGCCGAGAGTTCTCTTTACTTTTATTTACAAAGTATCTGCATTTTTCAGCCCAGTTAGTAAATAACCAAACAAATATCCCTAATATCTTTGCTTAGAATTCCCTTGCAAAATCATAATATTTCAGTCACGAAATAGATTTAATTTGAATCAATGACTGATTACTAAATAACCATCGAAAACGAATCTTATCGTAAATGATAACTTTCTTGTGTGTCGAAAGAAACTAATGAGAATTTGTCACAAATATAATACTGTTAACACAGCTAGTTTACCTACAGTCCCTCTAATTTGATAAATCCCATTTTAAGAGTTTATCGGATCTCTAACTATCTAGAATTTAAACATTATGGACAATAGGGCAAAGTACTTAAATTGATATCCATCATACAACCTGGTTAATAGAATAAAACAAAAACTAAGAACTAGATAGGCACAACATTGGACAGTACTCAATGATCAATAGTTGAAAATATCTCGCTCCCTGTGTGGTCAGTTGCAACCCAAATAACTCATTTATAATTTCTCTGACGATGATACGTGATGAGGTGAAATCTGTTTCCAATGGTAGCATCAGTTCTCTTTGTGTTTCAGATAAGTTTTAATCAAGTTCACTAACTCACCAACTACCTGACTTATATGATCTGCAACTATTATTTTGTTCATACTCTCACAGCTTCAAATAAACTTACCATAAGCAAATTAGATTAATTAATGTAATTGGAAAATAGTTAAAAGAGTTCCATTCGCTGTGAAATAGAACTCTGTGAATTACCAGATATATTTTGTAGCATCGTTTAAATAGATCACTTTGCAGTTAACAGACTTTTGAAGTCATTTACTTTCGTATAATATGTGATACTCACTGTTATGAAGGTCTATGACTTGTCAGTCAGTGAATTTGGATTTTCTAAACATATAAATGGTTTCTGAGTATTCTGTGAGGTGAACCTGAGTATTAAAATATCTCACAGTTTGATTAAATCAGTCATCATAACTGAAGGAATGACAGAAAGCTTTAAAGGTAATTTTCCATTTTTTAAGGATTTGAATTCTGTGTTGACACGTAAACATCCATTTGTCACGATTTTTCAGCATAAATTAAGTCAAATACATGCAGTAATTTACTGGAAGGGTTTTGAGAAAATTAGATTCATTCCTAGGTGGTATTTGTAACGAACTAGACTTAACTCAAATACCATTGAAAAACACAAAGAAGTGGATAATCGTTTAGTCCTAACTTGTGAATCATCCGAACTGAGTGTCTATCACTTAATTAGGTGCTAAAACCAAAACTTTTAGATCTCACAAAAAGTGCTTAACTATTGAAACTCTGTGTTAAAATTTAATGTTACCCATTTCCAGTTTTGTGGGAATAAGTCTAATTTATGTGTAGTTTTCGTCATAAATTGATCCATATTGGGAATGTTAGCCAATGAATCTAAGGATTACGCACTTGTCTTAAGATCTTAATGTCTTTTTTTAGATTTCTAGCCAAGTTTCATATTAAAACAAAACACCTATCCAGTGTCCATTAACTTTAAGTAGTACCATAACCACCGTCAAGACTCAATTATTATGGATTCCTTGATTACTATGATCAAAATACAAAGATAAATAAATTGCAGTTTGTAGGCTTATTAAAATTCGCACTGTTGATTTTATAAATCAATGTTCATTAACTCTGTTGTACCACGATCATCCCAACTTTAGAACACCATGATTATTTATGTATTTAGTTCAGATTAATCCTCACAAATTCCAAAGTACATTATCTTATCCAAATTTGTAAAAAATTTTATCAGTAATTATAATATCTTCGTTAAGTATTATCAGAAAATTCTCAGTGAAAGCAGAGATTTCAGAGTAAAAGTGGAATCAAACTGTAGTTCTAACGAAAGATTTTTAAAACTATGCCTCTCGGCTAAAGTTCCTGTGTTATTTTAGTTAGTTTAGAATAACAAACTAATCGGACGCTTTTGTTGGATACAAACATTAGTGTATTTTTTAGTATATTTGGTAGCGGAATCTAGGATAAGCGTTCTATCTATTTGGGACTATCTAGCTAGATACGTTTGCATCTCTCTATTGGTATTCACACTGAAACTCGAACACGGTATTTTCCAATTCTAACATTAAATGCGTTATACGCTGAGCTCTTTATTCCACATAGTCACTGACTTGTCTAAAGAGAATGAAGTTATTAGCCGGAATTGCGACTTGCCGTAACTTTGATGCTCCCACTGGACTCTACTGCTGAGTACATACCAAATATATTTAAACTTCTGATGTCATATTATGTCGGGGTAATTCAGATTGCCCATATGACAACAGATATTAATCAATTTTAGTCCTTAATATCAACAACAATAAATTATAAACCTTCACCAACAATGGTTTATCTTTAGTTTTAAAATCTTAGGACATCTCAATTTACCAGTGATTGGATGAAAACTGGTGATTGAGTCGGATAGTCTATGTAGTAGAAAGTAAATTAAATTGATAAACAGATTAAAATGTCCGTAATAGTTTTGTAGTTATGACGGGTATTCGTAACATGAAACCACTATCTGTTATGGAATAACAGATATTGAATAATTATCAAATACTCAAAAAGTATTCATACACTGTTTCTTTGTACTGCTTGATAACTGGAATGACTAAAAGCACTAATCATTCAACTTATAATCTTCTTGCCTAAGCATGCAACGCTCTGAAATTAATAAATCAAAATGTCTCAGGTATTTTCTCTGTTAACAATGTAAGGGAAATATTTTTCTGATCATAATTGGCTTCAAAGCCTTTTCATGATCTTTAGGTAATAAACTTCTACAAGAAAAGTTTACATTCCTTTATCATATAGTTTCATACCATGGATCACTTTTCCTGTTGTTTTTTTCTCTTCCAGATAGTCTTACATACAGCATCTCACACTCCTCAAGTATACAAGATACCTTCAGTTTAGACGAAAACCTTGCAAATGCTGAACCTTACAAATATACCATGGGATTTATTTACACTACATAAAATGATTTCACATACCATCAGTCATTTTTTGTATTGGTGCCGATTGATATTTCTCCAAAGTATCACTATTGGTACTATTGTTTACTTGTGAATTGATCATATATTTAGCAGTATAATTATTTATATTACTCAATGGTTGATTTTCATATTGATCATGAACTGTTGGATGTGTCCGTTTTTCTAACTGATATTCAGTTTTATTGTCATAATTTGAATTCAAATAATAAGAATTAAGACTAGAAGATGGATAATGTTCATTTATTTTCCTACGTTTTTCAAAATTATAGTTTGTAAAGTCTTTAACTGCATCGATATTTATCTGTTGAGATAAGTTTTTTTCATTCACTGTATGTTCATTTAGATTATAACATTGTTGTTTAAATTGATCTAAATTTAATGCATTCCATAGAGCTGTGTTCATTAAGTAAGTTTGAATGGACTCAGACGGAGTTAACTCTGATGAGGATTGACCAAATTTTAATGTTTCTCTAAAAAATTTATCTGAATTAATGTATTTAGATGGAAATATGGTCACAGGTGAGTCTTCATTAACTTTGTTATGATTATTAACATTAAATACACTGCTTTTGTTCATTTGATAATAACTGTCTAATTTGTTTAAATCGCTTAAACAGTGAAAATAATTTGGATTTGTTAAAAACTTTAAATCATTCAATTCTTGCATGTTTTTTATAACTGAATAATACTTTGAACTGAAAAACTATTCAGACTTAAAAATGTCTTGACAATTATTAACATAATATTGGATGCTATATGATTGGGTTAAATTTGTTAACCAATCAAATTTTGAAAAAAGGGTTGAAATTGCGGTGGTATTTTAAAGGCATGACTTCGAACGGACTAAAGTGAATGGTATAGTCCCTATGTTGTATGGGAGCAGTCAAAACTGTTCTTTTAAAAATAATTTCATTACAATATCGTAATGGTAAATAACGTTTTACTACATAACTTCCCTTCGAATTTTCATATTTAAGCACGAGAATGGGAAACAATGATCAGTTAGAGCCAGTAACGGTCATTAAATATACACCAAGATGAATGCAACACAGTAGGAGTGTCTTAGAAATGCGGAAATGCAAATAAAAAATACAAAATTGAAGTCTATAATAACAAAAAGATTATTGTGAGTTGCAATCACCAGTTTTAAAAATATTCACAATTTTACAAAATAGAAGTTAACTTATGGTTTTGATGAACAATGCAACTTCCACCATCTCGAATCATAAACCTCCTTGAACTAATCAAACTCTTTGGCGCTGTCTTATTTTCATCACAATAGAATCATTTAAAATTTGTGGAATATTTCTGAAATAGTTAATTTTATGTAAAATATCTCAATCAATCATCTAATAATTATACATGAACTAAAGATTTTCTCCATTATAACAAAAACGTCTTCAATCCAACTTTACCGAGGGAAATGATACTGTTTAAAATAATCAGTTCTTTTTATAAATTTCGATAATATAATGAGAAGACGAAGGTTATCAGAATTGTGTAATATATTTGCGCAATACATTTCGAACAATTTGATCATATATATTTATTATTTTAACACATAGATATTGGTACAAGGAGGCACCAAATACATATACGCCACACAAATCTCATTTGGTTTGTGCAAAAGCTGTGATATTGCACGGGTGCCCAAACCGCAGTAGGTGGTTTTCTTAGGGGGCTACATCCGGAGCCTTCGACCTAAAGGTCTGATCCACAAGGCAGTGTAGCATCGTAAGGAGATGCAGTCCCATGGTAGCCTGTGACCAATGATTGGTCCATACGCCATTTGTTCCCCCAGGATACTGGGGCCCATGTGCACCACAATGGTTTTCCAACTCCCCTAGGTGGAATCTCCATGTCCACCAACCCGGTTAAAGCGCCGGACATTCACTTTTTGTCCTCTCAATTTCATGAACTTGTTCGCAATCCATTAAATGACTTGAAGTACTGAGAAGTAAATATGCTTCTCTGCTTTGGAAAAATTTTACTGCAATAATAATAATATTCATCACACTTCTTTCCCAATCAATCTTGATATGTCACTAATTTATTCTGCATTGTATTATGCGTTCATGGATAGGAGGTACTTTTCCTGGGTTTTAATTTTTCTGTCCCCAGAACACATTCTCTGAGTTGACAATTAATGCCCAATTTGAAAATGTCTATCATCGTTTGAGTACTTTAACTCTTTCATGCTTAGAAAATCAAAGTTGGTTTAAAGCTAAACTAGTGGATATTATGCATCAGTTCCATTCTCTTGGACCAAAGCAGAGAAGTATATTAACTTCTCAGTACTTCAAGTCATTAAATGAATTGCGAACAATTATATATATGATCAGATTGTTCGAAATGTATTGCGCAAATATATCATATAATTCTGATAACCTTCGTCTTCTCAATGCATTATCGATATAATAATGTATCGAATTATGTGCTACCTATGTTGCTCATATAACACTGCTAATATGATGTAACGTGACATAGTGATAAGGTACAAGGCATCATTTAGATGGGTAAAGATAAAATGAAAATTTCGAAGAAGATTAAAGATGGACGAACTATCTAAGGTATCATATAGATTCTTGTCAATGTTTTAGGGCTATGGTAATAATAAGCGTTTTTTTTTCACATTGCAACATATAGATAAGTCTTAATGTACAAATGTGTACAATCTAACATTGACAAGAATTCATCCATTCACTTATCATATTTTCGTTTATCTATACATTGGATTTAATGTAGCTATTTTAATTCACACAATCAGCGATTGTCTTAATGACCTATTGCTTCTTTAAAGAGATCAAGAGGAAAGGAATCAACAGAATTAATATGAAATCATTTTATTTGGGGTTTTTTAATATTCTCTTTCAATCGAATAATTTTGGGTTACTTTAACTAACTGACCTTTACTTATTCTTAATTATCATTAGTGTTCATTCATTAATTAGAAGATGCCACAAGTATTTAAAGTTTGACAACACTTTGTCCAGTAAAACATTCTATAATTGAATCGTGCCCACCCAGTGAAATCGAAGTTCAGAAGCGAAGAGGTTCGAAGTTATGCTTGATAAGTTATCCGTATATTGAGGAGTGACTGGTCTAAACTGGCTAGCGGTTGTAGGAGAAGTTGAGCACGGCGTTCCCACTCGTGAGTTGGGGCGGATGCGTGACCGAGCATCTTCAGCAAGGTGATTCGATTAAAACGAATATGGTCAGCATCAAATGTCGAAGACTTACACAGATATGGATTTTGGGATTTATTTACCGCTACAAATTAATTATTTATTTACAACCTTTTAGCCTTCCACTATTATACTGTATAATGTCCTTTCACATATGATATAAATTTGTAATATTCCGTACTTGGTAACTTAAATTTGTATACATCTAACCGTCAATATACTGATGCGTGCTCACAATAACTTCCCGCGTAGATCTATTTTTGTAATTATTTCCAATGTACTTCGTAATTTTGCATTAGTGATTTAGATATTAAGAAAACGAGTCTATGTTATATATATAACATAGACTCGTTTTCTTAATATCTAAATCACTAATGCAAGAGGTTTATGGTAATAGTACTATTTGAACGCCTTGTAAATAATAAATGTATACACAACCTTACAGATTTAACATTTCATTATGTAATACGGCTCTATGGATAGTATACATGATCTATCTGTTACCTGTTAAATTGGGTTATCATGATATTAAAAAGTGTATCCAGTTTCAAATAATTCTTGTTCACATGTATAAATATATTGCTGTAATAGAATTTGATTAAACAACATGATAAACAATAAAGAACATGAGCTAGTAATTCATCCTCCAATATTGTCTTATTAGAAGGTATGTTAGCAAACTATTTAAGTATAATGCAAATAAGAAATTACCGCCCCCCCCCTCGAACAAGTGATCATTAAGGTATGCAGTTGTTTGATTTGTTGGCTAATTATAAAATCAATTTGTTTCCATGTTAACATAAAACACAAATACCATTTTGTTGAAGGATTTTTCGACGTAGTTCAGGTTTAAGTCTTGCAAGCATTAGCCTAATAATAATCTGATATCCGTAGTTTCAGAAAGATATAAGTGAAATCAGTTTGTCAATTCTAAACCGATAAGTTAACCGAAATAACTGTAAAAATTCACTGAGATTTTTTTATATCTAAGTTGTGAAATAGTCTCTTGAGATTATGAACAATCAAAGTAACTTAACCTTTATCAATCCACACTAAAAAATCATCATGATTAACTAGTTCTTATAGATAAAAGTAATATACTGGATTCAATGGCTAACTGGTTAAGCAGTTCTAGTTTTATTCATTTAACCGTAGATTTGAACTCAACTCCACCTACCTTAATTTAGTCTACCGAGCAATACTACTTGCCCTCACATTTAGAGTGTACATTGGAGCCAAATGTACAAATTTTCATCAAATAATGGATTGAAAAATATATCAATGGGAATAAACTGTTAAACGAAAGCACATATACGTATATCTAACTGACAAGATAATTTTACAAAGTAAGAAACTCAACTCTCTTTACAATTAGGACTGACTTACTACAAAAATTTTAAGAAAAAAAACTTCCGAATAAAGCTTAAATCGGTCTATCGTGATTAACGCAACAATGTTTCTTTACAGAATGGTGATTAGTTTCAGTCATCAATATGACTATTATTTTCTTATAATGAACAAAAACTAGTTTGAGAGACAAACGACTAAAGGTGATGGATAGAAATATACGTATAGAATTAAGGGTTGACTAGAATTACTAATTATTGCAAATATGCAAATATTTCGTTACACCCTGTCAATAGTACTAATAATCAACAAAAAGTAGCAGGTAAAAATTAAGTGTCAATCAGATCTAATTAGTTGAGGAAAATTGTAATAAGCCCTGTTGACATAAAAAATCCCAGTAATTAACATTCCGAGGCAGTAAGTACCATAAGTACATATATCATAAAAACAGGCTATTAAGTTGGTTTATTTTATGCGCATAGAATGTTGTCTCAGATAATCGAAAATGGTAACAGTTATTGATTAGATACAAAAATGTCTGTTGTTACAGGAACAATACATTTTTAAATGTTCATTTATTATAGACAGGTAAATTTTTGCAGTCAGAAGACAAACACAAATGTTTCTTGGATAGACATTCTCTGACATTTTTTTTCAGTATAATTGTCCCCATATTTCCTGTATAGCCTTTTATAAGATCTTTTTTTTATAAATAAGCATTTTTTTAACAGAGAAGTTGTAATAAATGTTATTTGTAAACAATTACTCTGTCCAAAAAGATGGAGCTAGGAATTAGTTTACAATTTTAGGTAAGTATAGTAAAACACTTGATATAATTGTAAGTATACTTCAAAAGATATGCTAACGAAATTCGAAGCGTATGGACAATCATTATTCGTACAAATGTGTAATGTGTAAATAAAATTAAAAGAAGCTTACATTGATTTCACAAGGTCACTGAAAGAGACTATTAATAGTCCACTTGTTAAAATGAATTATTTGCACGAATCTATTCACCCTACATATGGTCCAAGTAGATGATTTCTTTCTTCCAATTAGACATTCAAACCAGCATCCATTACTCTTATTATGTTTACTAAAGTAATAATTAGATAGAGGTTATTCTTTACTATAAGTATTGTTACCATGTCCACTAAGTTATTATTTATTTCCTTTTCAAATTTGTGGATTAGGATCGCTGTCAAGTTGTTTACTAAGTAATGACTGACTAACCTGTAAATAACATAGATTACTTAACCTAACAGCTTACTTCCCTTAATATTAATTTGTTACATTTATTCGATCGAAAGCTGTATGTCTACTTTTTATACATCTTAATTTCTGCCAGTAAATAGAATTTGAAACAGTCATTAAACAGCCACTTCCTTTGCATAATCAAGTATTCAACTACGTTACTACTATTATTCATCACTGACTACAGACACGGTAGTAAAGTATTTGTATTCGATTTCTGCAATATATCTCAGTTGACATCCGATTTCTGTAACTAATATTGAATCTAATGTTTTAAATATTATGGAATAGAATTATGGTAACATTATAAATTTTCAGTTTCGTAATTACTAATAATTATGAAATTCTGGTTAAAATATTATTTCAGGCTTGTTTATTACTGGAAAGCTCTAAAAATGCATTTGAATTCTAATCTTATATTTTACACTTGCCTAACCAAACTTGATCTCTAAACCCTGTTTTATAAGTACGATAAAGATGAATAGAAATTTCACGTTAATTCTTTGATAAGTTTTGCTGTAACTCAAGTAGCAATTGTCAATGGTTAAAGATCAGTGAACATCAATGTACACAGGACGTCCGATTTTGATTAACTTTCTGTTCATTCTGACGATACATTAAACAGTAATGTATCATAATGTAGTAACATTCGCAAGACGCTGATGTGTTTGGAGTTCCTTATAACCTCTGTTATTGATTTGCAAATCATTTATATTTTTTTATAGGTTGAAATCTTATCAAAAGTACAAAATCCAAATATCATTCCTCTACCACTCGATTGTCTTTTAAAAACAACATATATGGTGATAATCGGTCCGGGAATCTCAATCATAAAGTCCGAAATTCGTGGTCATAATTTATTATACTGTTTACTGGGCCCGAGGATTTCCAGTTCAAACTCTCATAGGATACAGGTACTCATTATTGAGGAGGCCAAAACCATGAAAAGAAAAATTTTTTTAGTGCTTCTTGGTTTTCGATGGTTTACCAGCTGACCTCGACATATGATAGAAAATATCTTCTAATTAAATAATCTCTCGAAAACCGCCCGTTTTTAATGCAATATTAATCTCGATAACTTCGGGTTGTGAAAGAAAAGTTTGTTTGGTGAGAAATGATAAATCAGTCAATATTGGGGATATGAACAATGATAATAATAAACATATTTAGTTAATTAAAGCTTAGATCATAAAGGAAGTGAATATACTTTTGCTATTGCGCTACGTCAACTAGATGCTTCATTCAGCAATTATTTTATAAGTGTTTCACCAGAAGTCATCAGGTAATCAATTCAACGAAATTGAGCTAGTAGAGTTTCTCTACAAGTAGTTAGTTCTGTCAAATGATATATGGTCTTTTTTTTGGTGACAGAATCATTTATAGTAACAACAGATCACAATACCGATACCGAGAAAGCAAGCTTTTAACTAATTATGATGATAATTTTAATACCTATTTTTTGTTAAATCTTTGTACAAGAGTTTTTGTTTACAAAGATAGTGATTAGTTCATCCATTTTACAGAAAACAACACAATTACTGGTCTTTGTCTGAGTCATAAATCTCCCCCATCTCAACAATAAATATTCAATGTACGTATATTTCGTCGAGTAGAAGCAGTCTGTCTTTAAATATTTTCAGAGATGCTCTGTTTTAAATTTATCAACTTCAGATCATAATCATAAAGACAATTGTATTTTGTGTTATGACATCGACGGGTAAATTAATTATGTAGTAATTATGTATTTTCAGGTATTAAGCTCTCATTGGATCATAAAACTAACACTAATGGTGTGTTAAGTTATACTGAACAATTTTTTTAATAACTTAAATGGAAGTTAGATTCTTCATGTAATTGGTTCCTTTGACAAATTTAAATAAATCTAAAACGGTATTATTATTATTATTGACAGAATATTATAGATTTATTACATTTTCATGTTTTCTCTTCAGCTACACAACCCAATATGTTTAGTTCTTTTACATCAATAACATAATATACAAACTGAAGAAATGGATTTTGTATAAAATGAAATCCGCTTACAATGTAGATGAAATTAAGAATAAACGTTTTAATAGGATTATATGAATGCTTGGAGTGACAGTTTTACAGTGTTTAGAGTTGTTTTTTATTGTACACTAAGACAAAAATCTATAAGGTTTGATTAAAACAACTGGGATTTAACTGAGGAATAATGATCAAAAGTGTCAAAATGTTTAGTTCACTTCTGTCACTAACACTGTGAAGGGTTAACTATTAATCATTTTCAAATACGACAGTCAGGTTTAAGCCTTCCGATTGTTATGAATTCTGTGAGTTTGAATAAAGCAGGTTTATATTGTTTCTTGATCATTTTATAAACGTCCACTTCATGTCCTGTATCTAGCAAATGGTGTGTTACTAAACTACACAGATCATTTTAAACAGAGACAATCCGCACAAGATGCATATATACCAATAAGAGACTGATCAATTGCAGTCCTAAATATCAATGGGAAGATCCAAACAACTAATACAAAAATGAACCAAAAGATAATTTTCTTCTAAAAGAATAGTTTCTTGGGATTCTGCTGAGTATTTAATCATCTAAGATGATCATTAGAACTTTAATAAGGTTCTCAGGGTTTAGACTGTAATCTAAAAAAGGGATACATTTATTTTGCTCATGAGTTTCAAAATGCCTTATTGAGACGCATATATCACTTTCTTGACCATTCCTTTAATATAATCAACATTTAAACAACCTATCATCAAGAGTAAAATTTATACAATTCATGAATAATTCAACATATTAGTCGCTTATTCAAAAATACTTTCCTTCAATGATTGTATGAAGTCATAGAAATTTCCAATAGATGTCATGTAAACGAACACTTACACATGTTTATGTATACACCTATACGTCAACAAATAGCCATCTGTTTACTGATTCTGTGAATGACGGTTTTGATTAATTATAATTCTAATTCACCTATACTATTTCAAGTCAAATATATAGAAGATTGTTTGTTGAGGAAAGTTCAAAGAACAACGTTATTATTAATTTCTCAGTTATACAAAATACCAGATGTTATGGTGTGTATAGGTAGTTTTAATCATACTATTTCATAATAAAGTTTTATATTCAGTAGAAGAATATGTTACACTATGCATAATAACCCGCATACATCAGAAAATTAATATATTTTAACTTTGAATACTGTATAATGATGATTGTAATTAAGTAATATGAGAACTGGTAGTCTTATTAATGGTGAAGGTTTACAAGACGGAAGTAAATATAACATCAAACTGATAACGAATTTATTCATCTTTTTTCCAAAATAAACCATGATAATCTACATTGTCATCCAATATACCTTACTTACTTTCGTCTGTTACCCCTTCTGGAGGAGCATAGAACTCCCACCAGCACTATATCTAACCCTGTCCTATATACCAATACTATGTAATTTGAGATGTCGCCTTTACAACAGGAAGGTGTACATTTTAGAATATTAACTAACTTCTAACAAAGTTATTGCTATTTATATTTACCTCAATGCATCTAATGTATTTTTATGAATTTTTTGCGTAAGTAGTTCATCGAAGAATGATTAAAAAAGTTGTCTGTGTCTATTACACTTTACATGTCATTATTGACGTAGTAATTTATAGTTTGAACTTACATTTTGATAAGTTTTACATATATTTAAGTAATTTACTTGTTAATGTTTAGCTGATGTTTAATTAATTGATATTTTGTGGATTGAAGTGAAGTTTTCAAATCTTCGATTGGGACTAAAACTGTTTTAGATAATAATATAACTGAAAAAAATACAAGTATTGTACTCATAGAGATCAATAATCCTCTGATGTTACAAAAATCAATAAACTTGTAAATAAAGTGCTTAAAAATGCTTCACTATGAAAACGTGATCTAAAGCGATTTTTAGCTTGACGATTTTAAAAATTTATAAAGCTTGAAGCGGTCTGATATCCAGAGAATTCTCAACCACCCTCTGATTGTAATAACTAAGAGTATTTCAGCACAAATTATCGTCTTAGGATCGTTTGCAAACATGGATCTAGTAGGTAAGTATCCGAAGTTGTAAACTAAATAGTTAGTTATATATCTTATTACCTAGAAACTAAAACACCAAGTGAATACTTCAGTGTTAGATACACAACAGTTTTAAAGAGATGATCATATTTGAATGGCATGTATATTAATTGATATGAGAACGTTAACACTCATAAATCTAGAACAATTCAATAGTACTCTTAGTTTTTAAATGAACACTCAAAATTTCAAATCCCGGATAAAAACAGTTGTAGTTAGTGTATCTTATCTTCGAAAACGCAAATCATTTAAATTTCAGAAGTTGCACCACAGAATTGAACAGGGTAAATTTATTCGTAGTCCAAGATCGAACAGAATTCCAGTAAGTACTGAAGAAGTACGTCAATCCGACTAGCCTAATGAGGAGTATCCAATTCACTTATAGAACTTCCGAATTAAAATTGAAACAAAATATTGAGTGATAAATAACCTATCTAAAGACTATGACATACGAGGAATGATGTAAAAATGATGATTGTATATAGTTTTACAATTGTGAATATTGTATATATTGTATATATATATATATATATATATATATATATATATATATATATATATATATATATATATATATATATATATATATATATACATATATATATATACACCTAGTCTACACTAATTCCTTCTACGTAATACAGCGACAAAATAATTTTTATTATATTGAATTTCTTAGATATGGTACTTTAGTCGAAAAGGAGATTCATTTTTCATGCTGCACTGTATGACTGGAAGCATCTTAACCTTCCTGTTGTTGACTTTAACGATTAAAATTTATCAGTTTCTGTTGGCATATATGTATCCTTCGTAGATTGTCTCAATATTGCCTTTTAAAGGTAAATATTTATAGTAGTATGGTGGCTAGCAGTCAAATTCAAGACTTTATCTAAACTCCATCGCTCAATCGATAATACGATGGGTATTTGCATACAATTACATTAGGTTCAAATCCCTATGTAAGAATCAACACGGATCCATGAACCTTCAGCTGGCACATCGCAAGTAGTACGAAACGAACATCCTGAATTTCACTACTAGCCACTATTTAGCTTTACTAAAAATGATTAAAAGCGATAATACCAAACAATCAACTTTTCTCTTAAAATGAAGCATTGAAGGTATTTCACATGAAATTCATCAGTTCACTAGGTTTCTTAAATCGATCAATTCTTAACTATTGTATGGTTCTACTTTTTGCTCTCTGAAATCTAAGCGACCATTCTTGTTTGAATTAATCAATGTATGAATATTAATTAAATAATTATAAATGAAAAGGTTATTTTTTTGAAGGCATCCACAAAAGAATAATTCCCAAAAGATTAAAGATTTGACCATTTCGACTACTCCCTTTTCTCTCCTTCTTCTTCACTGTTTTAGTAGTGGAAAAAGTTCTTATCTTGATTTTTTTTTCTTATTGTTTAAAAATTAAAATACTGATATTTATTTAATTATTTTTCATTTGAAAATAAAGACGATAGTTAGTAATAAGAAAATTCTCTGACAATATCACAGTTAAATTATAATTCTCTTTCTTCTATTTATTTATTATAAAGTAGGTTTGATTCGTATACATGATTATGCTGTGTTGTGGACTACTAACCAACTTGTACTTAATTTGACCACAAGAAGTCAAATATAAATTAGAAATTAAGTCTATGGATATGTTGTTTGATAGCTAGCTTTACAAGTTTTCCATTATTTTATGAATAGTTAAATGGCTCTTTGCTAGCTATTTACAAATGTCCAATATGATTCATGCTATTTGGTAAATAAGAATATGGAAATGTTTTTTTCTAAAAGTGCTTAATATATAATTATAAACATTGAATTTGTCAATATTATCCATTTAAAGATTTTCTAATGGTTGGAAGTTTATTGTGAAACTTGAACAACCTGGGTCCGATATTTAGTTGGATAATGGCCGCACAGTGCTAAAATAGCTCCATACTAAGATAGCACAGTTGTCAAGCGTCCCTTGGTTTCCAATTAAACTTCAAATGATTTCTATCACTGTAGAATACAATAAAAAAATACAACTTATCCTAAATTAAATGATAAAAAAGAATTAATTTACTACAGTTGTTTCGTCGATCTTTTAAAGATGTTATACCGGAAAAGGGAAGCTTATGTTTTTGAAGATAAACGATATGTATTCCTGAATAAAGTTTAAAAATATTTCTCTCTGGATTCTAGCAAAATAAACTAAGGAAAGGAATAGATTGGCAAATTTCATATATCAGAAGGGGTTTTGTGGAGATTTGAGTAATTTCAATAGTTGAAATCATGAATCAATTGAAGCTAGAACACCATGGAAAACCTAGAAGCAGTGGACAGCCGTCTCATCCTATCATGGGACTTCTCAGCAGCGCGCATCCTTCAGAGATATAATCCAGACTTTAATATTTTTATGATAACTGTTTTAATCAATAAAAACACACAACAACAATGTACAATAGTTTGGTAGAAATATGATATATAACTGTAAACGTAACTTATCTTGATTGAAATTAGCGATTACACTTTTTCCTGCTTGGTTCAAATATTTGGTTCCCTTTATATTAATAACTTCTATCAATCTATAGATTTAATGAAACATTCTTTAAAGCATCCCATTAAACGAATTTGTAATTGTGCATTTTACACCTTCATTACCCTACTAACTTACCAATGTTCATTTCAATTTTCAGTTGAATGGTTTGTAAAGGTGAATTCAATTTAAGAATTTTTTCACAGACTGACATCATCTATATGACAGTTGCGAATCCAGAAGTACAATATAAATATACCCTAAGAGATAACAAAATATTTATACATCCATTTTCAGACAAACTAAAAATCTCCAGTTTTTGGTTGTGGCGATCATTGAATTTTATTGAAATCATGAACCGACTAATGTTAGACAACCATGGAAAACCTGGAAGCACCGGATGGCCATTTCGACATAGTAAGGTACTCCTCAGCAGTGCAACAATGTGCTTACTAGTGAGTAGCTTCGAGAGAGAATTCTTGGAGTTCGAGTGAAAAGCTATGACCAGAGGAGTTCAACGGTGTCGAGTGTGAGGCAATTATCCACCGAGGATAATGGAAGATGATCGCACAACATCGTCGATTGGTTGAAGCTAGGCATTAACACCGTTAGATGCCGACTCAGTAGTTTAGAGGTTGGACATTCGCAACGAGAATTCGGAGGTTCTTGGTTCAAATCCTGCATGTGGTATCGTGGACACTGCTTACCTACTTACTTACGCCTGTTCCTCCTCGCGAAGGAGCATATGCCGCTCACCAGCATTCTCCATCCAACCCTGTCCTGGGCAATCCCTTCCAGCTCTTTCCAGTTGTTGTTATTCTTTTTCATATCCACTTCTATTTCCCGACGTAATGTGTTCCTCGGCCTTCCTCCTTTCCGCTTTCCTTCACGATTCCAAGTTAGCGCTTGCCTCGTAATGCAGTTTAATGATTTCCTCAATGTATGTCCTATCCATTTCCATCGTCTTTTTCTAATTTCCTCTTCAGCTGGAAGCTGGTTGGTTCTCTCCCACAGAAGGCTGTTGCTGATAGTATCCGGCCAATGGATGTTGAGTATCTTGCGTAGACAGATATTGATAAATACTTGTACCTTCTTGATGGTGGTTGTTGTTGTTTTCCACGTTTCAGCTCCGTACAGTAGAACTGCCTTGACGTTCGTATTGAAGATTCTGACTTTGATATTGGTTGAAAGTTGTTTTGAGTTCCATATGTTCTTTAATTGAAGGAATTCAGCCCTTGCTTTACCAGTCCTTGACTTTACGTCTGCATCTGAACCTCCTTGTTCATCGATGATGCTTCCCAGGTATGTGAAGGATTCTACATCTTTTAGAGTTTCGCCATCAAGAGTGATTGGATTGCTGTTCTCCGTGTTGTATTTGAGGACTTTGGTTTTCCCCTTGTGTATGTTGAGGCCTACTGATGCAGAAACTGCTGCTACACTGTCTGTCTTTATCTGCATTTGTTCGTGTGTATGCGATAGGAGGGCTAGGTCATCTGCGAAGTCCAAATCCTCTAATCGGTTCTGAGCTGTCCATTGTATTCCGTGTTTTCCCTCAGATGTCGAGGTTTTCATGATCCAGTCGACCACCATAAGAAAGAGGAAGGGAGAGAGTAGACAGTCTTATCTGACTCCAGTCCTTACTTGGAATGCATCTGTCAGCTGTCCTCCATTCACGACTTTGCACTGTAGTCCGTCGTATGAGTTCCTGATAATGTTGACAATCTTCTCAGGAACTCCGTAGTGTCGAAGAAGTTTCCATAACGTTCTCCTATCTACACTGTCAAACGCCTTTTCATAATCAATGAAGTTGATGTACAGTGACGAATTCCACTCAATTGATTGTTCGACGATGATCCGTACTGTCGCAATTTGGTCTGTGAACGACCGATCCTTACGAATCCAGCTTGTTGATCTGGAAGTTGGGCACCTACTGCATCTTTCATCCGGTTCAGCAACACTCTGTTAAAGACTTTTCCTTGTACTGACAGTAGTGTAATGACTCTGTAGTCTTCACACTTGCCCAGATCTCCTTTGTTTAGAATCTTGATGAGGTGTTCTTCTTTCCAGTCCATCGGCACTTGCTCCTCGTCACAAATCTTGGATAGAAGACGAAGCATGCTTGTGGTTACTTCGATGACTGACTTCAATGCTTTAGCTGGTATATTATCGGGTCCGGCTGCTTTCCCGCTCTTGATTTGTCTGATGCCCATTCTGATTTCTTCGGTCGTTGGTGGATTGACATCTATGGGAAGATCTGTGTGAGCTGCCTTGATGTCCGGTGGATTCATTGGAGCCGGCCTATTCAGGAGTTTGTCGAAGTGCTCTGCCAATCTGTTGCGCTGCTGCTGAATTTCAGTGATTGGCCTGCCTTCTTTGTCTTTGACCGGTCTCTCTGGTTTATTATATTTCCCTGCTAGTTTCTTCGTTGTATCGTAATGCTGTTTCATATTTCCTTCTCCTGCAGCTTTTTCCGCCGTCGTTGCTAGTTCTCCCACGTATTTCTGCTTGTCGGCTCTAATGCTCTTCTTCACTTGTTCGTTTGCTTCTATGTATTCGGCTTGTGCTTGGATTTTCTCTGCTCGTTTTCGACTACTGTTAATTGCTGTCTTCTTGTTCTTTCGTTCTTTGATCCTGTCCAGTGTTTCTATAGAGATCCATTCCTTGTGATGATGCTTCTTGGGGCCCAGAACCTCTTGACACGTTGAAGTTAATGCTTCTTTGATACCTTTCCAGCTATCCTCCATAGTAGTCTCTTCTTTCTTCAGTAGATCCTGTAAGGCTTGGAACCTGTTGTTGAGAGCTATCTTGAATTCATTGAGTTTGTCAGTATCTCAAAGGAAGGCTGTATTGAACCTTTGTAATGCTGTTCGTCTAGTCGTCCAGTTCTTCTTTAGCTTCAATTTTAAATTGGCCACAACCAGGTGGTGATCTGAAGCTATGTCCGCTCTTCTCCTGGTTCTCACATCTTCCATTGTCCTTCAAAACTTTTTATTGATGTAAATATGATCTATCTGGTTCCCTGTGGTGTGGTCCGGTGAGATCCATGTAACTTTGTGTATACGTTTGTGTGAAAATATTGTGCCGCTTATGACCAATTTGTTGAATGCACACAGATCTGCAAATTTTTATTCGTTTTCGTTTCTTTCTCCCAGTTCATGTAGTCCCATGATATCTTCATATCCGGTGTTGTCTTTTCCGACTTTGGCGTTTAGATCTCCCGTCAGAATGATGAGGTCCTTTCTTGGACACTTTTCTATGATGGGTTGCAGCCTATCATAGAATTGATCTTTGATGTCGTCGTTGCTATCATTTGTGGGTGCATAATATTGAATAATAATCATTGTGATCCCCTCCTTCTTTGTTTCGAATAATGCTTTGATGATTCTGGATCCGTGAGATTTCCATCCTACAAGTGCATTTGTTTAGTCATCAGTAAAGATCGAGTTCTATCTGTCAGGCTGCAATATTGCTATCGATCAAGGTAACTCGATATCACATGTACAATTTCGTAATGTTAGATATTTGGAGGTGATCTGTAAGAAATTCCGGATCTAAGTTTAGTGTTAGCTGACACCCATCGGTAAGATGTACCGGTACTCGTCGGGAAACGGATGCTATCTGATGGATTAGAACCCACATCATCCTTTTATATAGCCTCAGAAATTACTACTGACTTACTACAGAACTTGTAAAGGACTATACAAATATGACAGCGCTCACCGATTAGTATCCAAACAATGGTAGAAATCATAATCGTACAGGAGTTCAGTTTTGGTCTGCTCAGTTTGTGGGAATGAATTTTTAATGAGTGCCAACTAACGCCAAACCTAGATCTAGGATTGTTTATGCACTACCCTTAACTGGCTAAAAACAATACAATTTCCAATTGTCCTTCAGCTAACTTCACTGTGTGATGTAATCTGCCTAAAAATAGATTCCGTTAGACAGAAAAGTGTGAATGAAGTTAACACCCTCCTTTCTAATCCAATCATATCACTTTTATTTAAAGATTATGCATATTTAACATTTTTTATGACAGCCTTTTTTCAATGATTTGCTATTCTTTATTCCTCCTAAGGAACGGTACGCATCTATAGAAATTAAGTTTAAATAAATAAGAGATGCGCTCGGCATGACTACATAGATGACTCTTTTTTTAATGTTAGGATTCGTTTATTAAAGTTACCTGGTGACGACAACATATTTATAAATTTTCTAAGGAAGCATGAACTACTCACAAGTAGTATACTTTTTAAAGTTAGAAGATTAGGAAATTTTCTGTAATGATAGGTGTTCGAAAATATAACAAGTTTAATGAAAATTATGATAACATTAACTTCAGGTTTCTTTTCAAAATCACAAAAGATATTTATAAATGTGTTATTTGATTCGTCAGCTGGATGTATCTGCATCTGAGTTGATGTTTACTCCGGGATTTGAAAGCTGTACTGTTTGCCGCAGACTCCACCACGTTATATACTTAGCTACTGAGTCCAGATAGGTTTCGGGATGAAGTGAATTTCAATTCATTCGTATCGGTTGTTTGGATCTTCCTAACGATGGTTAAGTATGTAACTGACCAGTCTTTTTTGACATTCATTTATCCTATGCAGATTGCCTCGATATTGCCATTCACCCAAAAGGATTTTAAGCAGAGATAAATTCATGTAACTTAGTGACAATAACAAAATAATCTTCAAAGGACACATAAACACCAAAAGAGACTTATCAATCAGAATCTTAAGCATCAATGAGAAGATTCAAACAACCAATATATATGATAGTTGAATCCACGAGTCGATTTAAGCTAGACCACCATGGAAAACCTGGAAGCACTGGACGGCTCATGAATTCAACTATTAAACTAGTAAAATCTCCACAAACCTCCACTTTGACTATATATATATATATATATATATATATATATATATATATATATATATATATATGAATTAAAATTGTTCATAGTTTCTAAACCACTAGGCAATATTAGTTAGTCCACCATTTAAAATCTGAAGGCACTGGATGTTCGTTATGTCCTAGTGTGATACTCCTCAGAAGTGCGAATCCGTGACCTGACCTCCGTGCTCTAAATTCAGGACCTTCGGTTTCGAGCGTGAACGTTTAACATTTAGAAAATTGACCCGAGTTAGATAATAACATTGTTGGGTGTCGGTTCAGTGGTCTATAGGTTAAATATTCTCACGCAAGACAGAAGTTTCTGAACTCAGTTTCCGGATGCAGAAGTCCTATACTAGAAAGAAACGGCTATTTGATGCTTCCAGGTTTTCAGCGGTGATGTAACGAAGATCAGCTCATGTTTCAAGAACTACGAAGATTCCACAATTTGCACAAAGTATTGCATAGATAGGTAGTAATTTTTAAAATATTAAAACCGTAATCGTTTGATTTCAAATTATATGAAACGTGAAAAGTTTAGTAATCTTTAAAGCAATTAGTCCTTTTGATAAATTTTGATAATGCAATAAGAAGACGAAGATTATCAGAACAGGGTAATCTTCGTCTTCTTATTGCATTAGTAATCTTTAACAAAAGATTGAAAAAATTAAAGCTAGTGATTGTATGTAGACCAATAATTTGAGATTTCCTTATAGCTGATGTCTTTCCAAGTTGTACGGATTCAATTGAAACAGACAAGTTTGAAATAAGGAGCATATAGGAATTGGAGAATAAGAATTATATTGAGAAAAGTTTCTTACAGTTATGTTAGAAACCATATTTCCAATAGTAATATTCATTTTAAAGGTAGCTTTGAACATTGAACATCAAAAATGTTACATCTGTTACAATTTTATCTTCTAAGCATGGAGGATTAAAATACATAGTAATTAACCCAACAAATGTGAATGAAATCAAAAATGGATCACAGATTTTGATATCTGTCGTATGATAAAAGGTAAAACCCTTTTCTTAGATAACACGAATTAAGCACACTGAAGAAACCTGTCCATTAATAAAGGTTAAAACAATTAATTCAATCTAGTTAGCAAGAAATAATTTGCCTTCATATATCAATCTTAGACTAAGAGAACTGGGCAAGAAGATAATAATCGCACAATACTATCGTTGTTCTATTTAAAACAAGTGATATAATAGAAAATCAAATTTTACATTTACAAACACTTGACTTTTAAGTCAACACCTGTTGTGACTTTAAGCCCGGCTAGTGGTCACGTTATTTACCCACCAATCAAATACGACTTATTCAATCGTAGCACTGTGCCAAACCAAGGACATTCGAGAGGTATGAACAGCCTAGCCCGTCCGGTTGAGTCCTGGACGCCAATAACAGCTTCCACTATGTGGATCATTTATTTCAAACACACTTGGTTTATATACTAGCCAAACAGACCGCAGCATACCATAAAATAAGAAATAGCATTTATGCAAGACCAAACCAGAAAGTGGCTATGATTGTGGGAGACAGTAATCAATAAACTGAACATAACTTCAGAACAGTAATTCGTATAATGATAATCTATAGGTCAAAATGAAGCTTATAATAAGGGAAATATAGATATACATAATCTAGTTACTGAACAGTTATACAATAGGAATACATATATAATATTAGCCCATTAATAGTTCTCAGAAGTTACTAGTAATTTAATCTTCGCTAGGATATAAAAACACTATTTAAATCATATTTCAATCATAAATAATCCCTTAGATTTCATTTTAATTTACTGAACTACAACAAACTAAAATATTCACATATAATGTGATTCAGTTTTATCAAACAACATAAATTTAATCATTTTCATGATCATGTGTAAATTGTGTACTTTTAAGGATAATGAATTATTGGTATTGAATGACTTGCAATTCTGAATCTCGTATTCGAACTTGATGTCTGCAACAACTAATTAAGTGTTGACCTAAAGGTATTTCATTTATTATATTATTTACTGAATATGATCTGTTACTTACTCAGATCGCGTTTGGAACTGATTTTATTTATGATCACGATACAGCCAAGAAAAAGGGGTGGAAAAGCGAATTTCGAGACTGAGAAAATTCTCCTGAATTTCTCCTCAACAATAATTGTTGGGTAAACTTAAATGAACTAAGTTTGAAGTAATATCTTAATTGCAACAACAACATTCTCAGTGTTCATGCATAGGTGTATACAAATATTTTTTAGGTTTGTTAATTAGTCTAACGACTTTTCTGTTTGGTTTTGAACTATTTAATACATTAACTTCTAGTACGTATTGTAACATGATTGCCCGAAATTGAATTAGGAAAATTAATTCAGTATTCGTTGGTAAATGTTTCATATAGGTCAGCAGAATCGATCACAATGGCGTCGCTGCATTCACTCGCTGTCTTCCCTTAAACTATGAGATTAAAATTACTTCATATCTTTCTTTCTACGTACTACATCTTACTTCCTGTACTATATCCTTATATGTAATCTTTCTTTCATATATTACCACCTATGACTTAACTACTGCTATAAATTCGGTGTTCATCTTGTTGTGCTAACGCGGTATGGCAACTTGGACCGATGCATATATGTGCTTGGTCCTACGTTGTAGCTGACTGACTGATAGGTCATCTGAATAGTTCAACAAGTAATACTCTAATTATCTGTATGATCTACAGTATACTTTAGCCTGTTAGACTGCAGCCAATGCTAGTTTATAGTCTAGTGAAGATAACACCGACACTCATGATTATTAATTTACTTAATAAATTAATTTTAAATAAGAAAAGGTTGAAATATCTGATCCAGCTACTGAATCCTTCCATAAAATTCTTAAACATAATCGTCCATATCTAGTAATCTAGTGCAATAATGAAATCTAATAAAAATGTTGGTTATTTACAGTAACTAGGATTCAATCAATTACTAACAAGTGATTTTAACCACCCATAATTCATATCATATGAGATTAATTGTATAATATGTATTTAGCATAAAGGTTATATAATTCTTACATAAACTAATTTATTTTAATGTGAATTTTAATCAACTTCCTAAGTGAACTGAAAAATATTTTATTCGTTTTAAGCTGATTTAATCAAAAATCATGTTAAGAAATTGATATAATGTTCATATACATGAATTATATGTTACAAACCTAAGCCTATTCTTCAGGTAAGCCAAATAAGTTATGATCTTATGATACTTTAAGATAAGATGTATTATTTTCTGATGAATAGATTTATTCAAGACTTCTTACAAGCAACATGCATTCACCTTATACATATAGTTATTCGAATGATTATTCTGTAGCAGGATTACAAATCATGAATGATATCAATCCTAGATCACATAGAAGGAGGAAAGAATCGAGAGTAGTGTCTTTGTCTTTCCATAACTAGGAACACATCAACTTTGCAGAGTAACTTTTCAGCAACAGGAAAATAAAGTTGGAATTATGATATATTTTCTCAAATTCCCTACTGTTCATTCATTCATAATTATACTACCATTAGCCTGGGTACAAGATGTGATTAGCTTAAATGCTGATTACTGAATAAAAATGGCAGTACTTTAGGACAGTTCTATACTAATAATCTGCGGTTCAATTTTTCTATAAATATGAAGAAACTTTTTTTGTGGGACAATTTAGTCTATCAAACCATATATATGGTGACTTATCTGAATACAAATAAATAATTAATTACCATTGTGTTTGAATTGAATCTTAATAGACAGTGATTAATGGTAACTAGTGCACCCACCCAAAGTTATCTATGACTGATTTCATATAACTTTAAAACAATTTCTGATGACTAGAAAGTGTTATCTATTTAATATTTTTAAAAGACATTTATAAAACAAATGAATGCTATTTATTCGACATAAACCACATCATTAATGTATCCCTTTAAGTTGATTCTCCATCAGTCATATCATACCATACTAGAAGATTGCTTATTTTCATTAATGACATGCAATATCCAACAAATGACATACTGAAAAAATCGTCTCTATACAGAAGGTATCCGCTAAAGATTTATCTCAGTTGGTATATCATGTAAATTAATTGAATTTGATATTATTTACCCTATCGTTCTAAACTGAAAGTGGAAGCACGACGATTCAGGTTTCTTACCTCCCCGATAAATGTTCAGATAATGTTCCATAATCTTAGGAAAAATAGGGGTTGGTTTAAATGTTATCAAAATAAGTGTCTAATGTGTCTAAATGTACACATTTGTGTGGTGGGAAATTTATTCGCTAACTTTAGCCCACAAACAATAAACATGTTGTTACGTAATTATAGTATTTTATACAGGACATCGTTCAGTTAGTTCAATGAGTAAAATAAACATGTTGAGTATTATGATTTATTAGGACTTTCAATTAAAGTCTCTAAATTAATGATACATGTGTTTTTCATCCCACATATTCAGCTGTGCTAAACTGGCTATGTCTCAAGCTAATTTGTTTTGTATCAGATTCGTCATAGGCTAGAAGTAATGCAAAAGGTGGTTTGTATATAAGTCCTGAGCCTCTTTAAAGCAGCTGAAGAATCGTGAAAACTATATAATACACTAATGAGGGTAGTTGCAAATTCCTGAACCAAAGTGAATTGATCAAACCATACCATAGATTATTTGATGAAATAAGAAGTCGAGGCAAAAATTATTAAGAATGTTTTTGATGGTTAAATGTGTTTATTGACAACACCTTCCACCTTGTTTCTGTATTCGGTACATAAAATGGACAGTTTAGACAGTATTAACATTGCTATTATGTCAGTAAAAGTTGTGGGCATAAATATCTGCATTTGGTTTACTAGTAACCATTCCATCATATAAATGAAATATGCACATTTATTATTTGAATAAACTTCAACTAAAGAAGGATTGTTTGAAAACAACAGAAATTTACATGACAAGAAAACAATATGCTTTGACTTGAGAATGTCATATGAAGCATGATGGAATTAACAACCGGTGAATTTATAATGTTACTTAAATGACAATAATCTGGAACTAAATGCAGATGATTTATTTCTTAACATTTATTTGCCTACTCTGTAGTGATCACTGACTAAAAAACTTTACATTGTAAAAAAACGATTACCTTAATAGAAGAACGCATCAACTCCTTTGGCTGGAATATTAATAACAGAAATATCACTGACATAAATCATTTTTCATATTCACTAAACTGTGAAATAAATAATTCTTCAGCAGTGCGCATCCACGATCCCGCCCCCGCGAGCGCTTAACGGCCGTCCAGTTCTTCCAGGTTTTCCATGGTGGTCTAGCTTCAATCGACTCATGAATTCAACTATTAAATTACTATAATATCCACAAAACCCCTCTCTGAAAAATAATTCTTCACCAGCTTTAACCTGATCTAAATTACTAATTATTTTTGAGTGAAAATTTATATAAGCTAACTTGACATACATCAATGTTATTAATAATACTGGTCTTCAGTATTCTTAATAAAGGAATTGCAACATATTTCATACACAGCTAATCAAAGATCAAAGGTTTAAGTTATTTATCCACTGAAAATTACATTTTCAGATTTTGTAGCATATATCTAACTTCGGACCGAGAGTCGGATGAAGAGAGACTCGATTCATAAATTCTGTTGACTTCTGATTAGTCACTTTGACCTGTGAATCACTACATGGTATACATAATTTAGAAACCTAGAAGTATTGTGTAAAAATTGTATTGTTGAAATATAGCTTTGCAACAGATCTCTGTCAAATCCCTACTCCATCTATTCCTCAAGCCTCTCTTGTCTAAAGAATTACTACCACTTTGTAGGTATAAACGGTCATAACGAAAACGGAGATTTTTTTGTTTGTAGATACCGTTTTTATGTAAAAAGTCATTTAAATTTGTTGAACATTTGACAGAATACAAAACATTAACCATAGAGTAGTCAGTAAACATGACTAAGTACTTTATTATATGGCTAAAAATCTGATTCAGTCCTAATGTATAGTGATCATTGAAAGTGTGCTAACAATAAGAAACTTTACTACAGCAGATTTCATACCTAAATACAATTTACTTCAACACACCAAAAACAGTTGTATGTGTCACGGTTTGTGATTTAAATTCATTTGCACTCATTCCATCATTTTAATCACTGAATAATCTGAATAACATATATCAGAAATATCCATTCATTGTAACTTTGTCATCTCAGTCATTAAATAACAGGTCAAGTATCAGCTAATTTATTTATCGTGCCCTGAACCATAAGTTTTATGGTACAGTATGGAAAATCGTAACAACTAAGTGATCTCCAAGACAGGAAAAATTAAACTTTTGAATTGTGTACTTTTAGTCAGCTTTTACAGTATTTTTTGCTTCTAATCTTCGCTGATAACAATAACAACAAATAAAGAAATATACTTCTTTTGATCATCTTGGGATTGTACGAGGAATAAGATCAAACCAAGTTGTACTTATTTGTCATTCTTTTATTAGATTGTATATTACTTGTATTCATATGTTATATCTGTCAAGCATAATCATGTAGGAATAACTATTCGTTTTTGGCACTTTCGTCTCAATTTTGACGGTATTTTATTTTCTGAGCTGAGTAGTTTAATAGTGAATCTTTCATTGTCCTCCTGATTTTAATGAGAAGTGAGTTATTAGGCTCCCATTTTGCTTCAAACATTTACTGTCTTCTCTTTAAAAATATCCATCAAATTAAAAGGCTAATATACGAACGAAGAATAATCGTTTCAATAAATTCTCTTCAAGTTCTACAATTATACATCCAAATTAATAATTCGAAAAATGGCCAGATTAATGGTAAAGTGCATCCTTTAAAGCAGGTGAATTTGGGATTGTCAAACAAAATAGAATAAAATTGTTAACGTTGATATGACTCATATAGGATGTTAACTTGAATAAGCTTATATGTTAAGTGAAAATTTTTAGATCCATGATCAGAATTAATATGGATCAGATAGGGTGAGAGAAATAATAGTACAGTTACAAATTCGATCAAATGTTTGGTGGAGGACTATAATGTATAAGAGCTTCTTATTAAATTAGTAAGAAATAATAGTCGGATGAATGCTAAATAAGTAAATCATATATTCGGGAGATTAACAACGATGTTAAACCAATAATAATGACGATAATAATGATGATACAAAGACAACTGAATAAAGATAACAGAGATAACTATATTTGGTCAAATTAGGTCACTCAGTAGCTAAGATTACTATTGACTAATTAGCCCTGAGGTAGGCCACAGTAAGGGAAGCGGCTGAAGATATTTCTTTTGTACACATAGCTCGGGTTTCTTAATCTGAATGGCTACTGCTTCCACCGTTTGAAGGACTGAGTTTGGCAAGAAATTACTGACCCGATAAATAATTGAGATTGGCTTGTGCTGGCACTATGACCAGTTTGTAATAGATGGTCCTATATTGGATTGTTCATTTTCTTTATCAAACCTTTGTTTAGCCACGCTGGGAGGTGTTGACGAGCACGAGAATATAAGTTACTAGAACCTCGACCAATATCACTTGCTCTACAACAGCAGTAGAACTGATAAATACAAAACGAGATGGTCATTCTAGGTTATTCATCTTTTATCCTCAGTGTCACCAGTGGGTGCGTAGAAAACACCAGTTGTAGTTCTCCAGCATTGAATGATTTTCGGATCGTTCTGCATAGTCTCTGGATCCCCTCTTAATTGTAGGCGCATGAACACGGATTTCTTATTCACTATTTTTATTTCGCCTATTCTAATCTTTGTGATCATATATTGGTATTCGTTCTTCCTAAGCGTATTACGCGAGACGTTCAACTCTCCTTCAACTATATTCATAGAACATAGAGTGTGTATTTGAGGACTAAGAGTTTTGATCAGGCTTTTTTTGTATTTTAGAGGTACAAAGCTAAAGGAATGTGTGTACCGACTTGTCGGTGTATTTTTTTCCGTTTAAATTTTTTCTAATTGACCCGTCAGCTCTCTTAGCTAAGAAAACGTCCAAAAAAGCTATTCTACCTCCACTTTCTTCTTCAGATATAAACTTTATTAATTTTCCGAAGAATAACTAGTGGTGATGTGCTATCTTTACGGAGGATGAACGTGTCATCCACATGTCGATATTAAAATGTGAATTTTTGAATAATCTTTTTAAGTGGACCATTTCATATTTTGGCTAGTAAAGTGTCAGTTGGTGTGGGATCCAATAGTGATTTCATTGCAACTCCATCCCTTTATTAATAGATTTCTCCGCTAAACTTGAAATTCACATTCATGGTGCACTTCAATAACAACTCTTTTACGGCACTAATTGGAATTATAATTCCGATTTCGTTTTCTCCAAGTTGTTCACACATATATTTTAGTCCTAATAACTGGAACACTTGTGAATAATGAAATTATATCCAAAGACACCATCCTTTATTCCACAGTATTTGCATTTTCGATCTAGTCAACAAATTGGAGAACATCCTTAACATAATGCTTTACAAGTTTTTCGTGCGATGGTTTTAGAATAGTTACCAACCACTTGGCTATGGAGAGTTATACATATCAAAAATTGGTCTCAATGGGATACCGGGTTTGTGAACCTTCGGTAACCTATACAATCTTGGCAAGTGAGTTCCCACAGGTATAATCATTTCATATAAACCTGATAAACCTATCTGTTAGTCCCTGAGCTCCTTCAAAGATCCGGTTAGTTCATTCCCTATCTTATTATTGAGATCTTTTTGGTCAGTTAGTTTTCGAAATTTTAATGTCATCTAAATTGGTACCCACTTTGTCAATATCATTACCTTTATTCACAAAAAAAGCTCCTGAACTATTGTCAGGTTTCGTAATCAGTAATATTCCATTCTTTAGGTGTACGTCAACAGCTTATTCGTGCTTCTTTGTAAGGATGATTTTGAAGTTAAATATACTGCTCTCATACTGGCAACAACGGTTTACAAGATTTGATTTCAAATGTTCAAGTTGTTGGTCAGGATTTGCAACTAAATCCTGGGTCTAACTATTTAGATTTCCGAACTGTATGTCTGTATGTATGTGGTTGGAGTGATTACTGTCTTCATTGGTAAACTGTATATTGCATTACATTACATAGACAACAATACCGTACTTAGTTGAATACATTGCTTTTTATTGATAAGTAGAGATATATGACTCGATATCTCGTTTGGTGATTTCCGATCAATTTCTCATTTAACTAATAACTTAAATGGTTTCTTACTACGCTTTACCTATGTATTTCGTATGATTGCATTAAGACTCAATAAATGCTGTACTATTTCAATCGATAATCACCCTAGCCGAGGATATATAGCGGTAAAATTTTAGTGCTGAAATATTCCGCCTTTACATCTGTCGGAATTTATTCATATATACGTTCGTTACAAAATTCATATTACTTTCTTTAATAAAATATATCTTTTTTGCAAAAATTAGTGTAGAATTTTCTTTTGCATTCCAATATCATTAGTTTATACCTGTTGATAATTATTGCATTGTTAATGATTGCATGGTGTGGATCTGAGTGTGGCAGGTGAGATGTTGAAATTATATAAAATTTCAATCACTGAGATTATTTCAAATATCATTTTCACATCTATCGTCGTCTATAGTACTTGGTATTTAATATCGTTCAAACCATTCGTTCATATATTGACGAATATGCACATAAAGTGGAACCGAATGGTTGAAAACTACCTCTTTACCGAACACCACTAGAAATAAGGTGATCCTTATTTTTCTAGGAACATCATGCTCATACATTACAGTCATTCAAACAATCTGGTTCATATGCCATGTTTGTTTTAAAAGTAACAATCATTTTTCTATCAAAAGGAATTTATTATGCATAAAAAACTGGTAGAAAAACCATATTATCCTTTTCTATTCATAAACTATCTTAATTAAAATGACAAATAAATCTGATTTAAAAAAAGGGATTAACAATAATTTAATATGATTGTTTACCTTACAAACACTAGTGAATTTTTATGCATAAATCTGAGGTTATGTGAATGTGTGGGAGTATATAAAAGTTATACTAAAAGAAACTCAATCATTCATTCATAGTTGTAATTAGTATATTTCAGTATAAAAATACTAATATGTTATCATGAGTTCATTCTCACCCCAAATAACATGCTTATATTTTGTTTTCAATGCATGCTCTAAATCAGTTCTACGTGAAGCATTCTGTATTTCACAAGTACATTTCACCTGAACTTGAAGTATACCTGATGTTGACCAAATACGTTCGTGACTAATGTCTTTTATGCTATGTATATAAAAATGGTAAAGTAAAAATTCATGAAGAAATAGTTGATGAAAAAATAGAGTTATGGACCTGCGTAATGATTTTTATGTTAATAGGTTATTAAGCCAAAATACAAAATACGCCAGTGCCAAATATTTTAATTAAACTCGTATGAACCTCGTCAATCAATTATTTGTGTCAACTGAACTCGTTAATTACTCATAATCCCGCTTAAATTGTTTACAATCTATGAGTATATATATTATGGACCATTAACTTACATAAAAATTAATGGACTTATATAACGTTCTCGTATAGTCATATAGGAAGGTGACCAGCAAGTAAAATTGACCGATTTCAAAATAAACACTTACCAATGTTACAGTGAACAAATACTAAGGACTAAGACACTATTCAAACGAATTTTACATATGAATAGTAAATAGATAATTTTTAAGTTCATCATAAATCGTACTACCCCAAAATTCATTGAATAACATTTCCAAAGTCAAACTATTATAATGCAACTGATTACTAGACAGAATTTTTAAAATATTAAACGAACAAATCCCCATAGAATATTCGAAAATGTAAAATATTTGAGCGAACAATTGTTTCGAATAACTTCATCATCATCAGGCTCTACAGTTATAAGTCCATAATGATTGTGATATTATACAAAGATCAAAATAAGGCATGTATTAAGAAATTTGAAAGTGTTAGATGTTAAATAAGGGTGAGTGTTTGTATCTGTTACGACATATATATACTTCACAATTGTGTTATTTGTAAACTAGAAAGATCATTTAATAAAGGTCAGAATAATTTGGAGTAGAGTGTCAAGTCACAATCAGTACAATAGTAATATAGCAAAACTGAAAATGCAAAAAATAATTGTGTGAATAAAATTCATAGTAAGAGAATTCCATCTTGTTAATTGAAGTAACAATGATAATAGCAATCGTGAAAATAATAACAATAATATCGTTGTGTGTATATAGTATATCATCAAGGTAATTACGATAGAAAAGGGTTCATATGAATTGGGAAAGATGAATGTGAAGATTAAAATAAAAGTAATAAAAAATTGGGTAGGGCGAAAAAGGTTTTTAATAGTCAGCCTAGATATCCGGTTATCTAGTCGTGGGTCAAGATAAACATAGAGGCTAATATCTCAAAACTACAAATTACGAATGATAATGCTTAAGATAAACATATTTAGTTTACTTGGTGTTGGTTTACTTGTATCTTCCTATTGATGTTTAGCACTGTAATTGGTCAGTCTCTTATTGGCATATGTGCATTCTGCGCATACTGACTCGATATAGCCTTAATTCACAAGCTCTATAAGCAAAGATGGATAGTGGCTAGCAATGTAATCAAGGACTCACGTTTCGTCCTATTTGGGACTCGTCAGCAGGATGTACCTGCATCACGAAATTGATGTACACTCCCGGACTCGAACCCAGTACCGTTCGCTTCCAACGCCATCGCATTATCCACCTTTGCTTAAAAAGCTTGTGACTTAAGACTATATCGAGGCAATCTGTACAGTATGCACATATGCCAACATGAAACTGGTCAACTGAAGTCCTAAATAACAATGGGAAGATACAAGTAAAACAGTACCAAGTGAATTTAAACTTCACCACATTGCACATGCAGGCGGCTAACAGGACTCAGTAGCTAAGTGGATAACGCGATGGTGTTTAGGGCGAACGGTATTCGGTTCGAGTCCCGGAGTGACCATCACTTCCGTGATGCAGGCACATCCAACTGATGAGTCCCAAATAGGACGAAACACAAGTCCTGGGTTCCACTGTTAGCCACTATCCATCTTTTCTTATACATATTTAGTGCTACGATTTCTTAACTGAAGCATCTTAGCGGGATTATTATTTTGCATTCTCAACCGATTTATCACTTCTTAACTTCCTATTCTCAACAAACACAGAATAAATTAAATTCAACGATATTTTTGAAATTAGATTTGTGCTACCTACTAAAAAAGAAAGAGAAATATTTTCATGAAGTAAATTTTATTTTAGACAATTCTGGGTAAAACTGTAGTACAGTAAAGAGCTTATCAGAATTATGGAAACAATTTATAGCTTTTATTACTTAAAATGAGCCGCAAACATATATATGTATAGTGCTCAGAACGCTTAAAATTACAATGAAAAATTGGTTTTATTATATCAAAGGATAAAAATAATAGTTTTAAACTAATCAGATACTTACTTCTTTACATGTTTATTACACATGGCAGGCAAACCAAACGTTACTCTATCTTAAACTCTGATGGGAAGCAATGTATTTACTCTTAAAAATTTGTGTTCTTACAAGTATTCGAGAAAATGGATGATTTATGACCAAATGGACAAGTTTATAAGTCACTGATTTTTCCACTTGCATACAGAAAAACCTGCAGAAGACTTTGATAAATTCCTTAATCATGTAAAGTATATGGTATTATTCTTGTTTCTATTAACTTTCATAATACCGATATTTTAATTGGCTAACAAAGAGCTATAACTAGTCACGGTTATTTCAAGAACCGCTAAAACTCACCTCAACATTCTACTCCCATCCGTTTTCTGTTTTAGTGATAATACTTAATTCTAAAAGCTAGAAATTTTTGTGAGAAACATTGATCATGTAATACTCTTTTCCTTACTATAAGATTTGTTTAAAACGATAATCCATAAGATATCACGTAACATTAATAAACAATATTAAGTTTAAGAAATAATGCAACCGTTATGTTAACTTACTTAGCTCCGATATCGTTCAAAATTAGACATAGTTCTGAAATACTTTCAGGTCGATCATTTAAAACAACTATGAATCGACAAAGACGACCTTCAAGTGCTAATCCTTTGTCAATAACACGACTTAGTGTTGAAATATCAATATTCCCTCCACTTAAAATGCATACAACTCTAAAACATAAGGAATAATGAGGAAAAGTTGTTATTAGTTGATAGTAAATTTTACAACAATTTCCATCAAATCATTTTAAATAGTCATTCGACTTTTTTCCCATGCTAGGTAATAATCATTCATTCTTCTTTCAGTTCGAAGGTTGGATCTCTTAACTAAATCAACGAACAATTGGTTAGGAATATTACAAAATAACGTAAGAGTAGCTCAACGTATGGTTTACTTATATGTAAAGCTACAGAGCCTGCTAGTCTCTATAAGAGGTCTATAACTACAGATTGAACGTAATTTCAGTATTTGGATAAAGCTAGTGAGAGATAGTTGTCATATTAGTCTCCAATTTTGTTTTAATAGTCAGATGTTTCGGAATATTTTCAATAAAGTAGAGAGCTGGTAATATTTCGCATCCATATTTCTATACCTACATTGTAGTTAGTCTCGAAGATAAGACGCCTTACATATTTCCTTTTGAATATGTGATTCCAAAGACTGAATTTAATGTAAAGTCGATAATAAAAAACGTTCGAATTTTATCATAGTTAGTTGCAATATACACATTAGTTAACTGAAGAACGGAAGCACTATAATTATATATATTTATAGCTTACACTGACGATGTCAGTCTATCTTCTTCCTTAATTTGCGATTTAGGTGGAACGTATGTTCACAAGAAAAATTGAAATGTTACCAACATGACATGTCCATAAAATCAAATTTAGTATAATATTCCAAAAATCCAAATACTCACTTTTTTCCGATTAATTCAGGCAAAACATTTGCCATAATTAAAGCTAATGAAGTAGCCCCAGAACATTCTACAACAGATTTCTCAAATTCTAATAAACGAACAACTGCACGATAGATATATGTTTCATCGATAGTTATCATTTTATCAACTAATTTATGAGCCGTTTCAAACGAATTGACACCAACAACAGAAACAGCTAAACCTAATGAAAGAACAAAGAATACACTTAGTCTAAAGTAACTATCATGATAATACTAAACGATATAAACCATCTATGTAATTGAAGTTATTCAACGAACTATGGATGTTAAAACATTAGGTATAGGATTTTTTTACCTAATATGGTTGACAACATAAATTAACTAATGAATGCTCAGTATTAAGTACGAGCATATATTTTCTATTAAGAAATCTACATCACAGTTAACTGAAAAATGAAACCTAATCACAAATAATGATTATAGCTTCGACGACATTTTCCCAGTAATTAATCACTGTATTGTTTGATGTCGACAAGAAATGTAAAAGAATCATTATAATAGTATTATATGAACTTTGGAAGATAAATTTAGAGTTCATTTAATATACAATACTGTAGCAATGATGAAAAAAAACTTTAGTAGCCAAAATAATGAAAATTACTGATATTGAAATCACAGTGATGCTTTTCTTCATTCTTTCTTCAGTTCCTGAAAGCTTATTAACTCGTAAAATAGATACTGTGACTGATTTCAAATTAGATCAAGGATTATCTGACAATGAAGGGAATTCTACAAATTTAATGAATCCTTAGAACGTGCAAAAAAACCCAACTAGTAAAAGAACTATTCTAGAGATTTTAATTACAACATGACAACTTTGATGTAAGCTAATTTAGGTCTTAAACAAAACTAGTTTATTTCAATAGATTGCTTTCTATAACAGATATGTACGGAAAATAAGAATAGCCCTGTATACGAATAAATCAAGTGTAGTACGTTGTCAAGATGTCACTACCTAATGATTTTCGAGAGTACTTAATATGATGGGATAAAAAGATGACACTACTTAAGTCAGTATTTTCTGTCATTTTAATATAAACTTCATTTAATATGAAATGTGAACTTTCGTTCAGTGTGATAATTATATTCCTTGCATCAATTCAGTTATACCGTATTCAGTGTGTTTTTACGGTACTTATACGTATTTTCTCCCATCTGTGATATTACTAAGTGTCAAAATCAGTATATGATTGTATTTCGGTCTAAAGATGACATGGGACTTTTGGGGACGTGTTTTTGGAGAATCAATAATCTTCATTGCACCAGCTTTTTATGTTCTAACTTTGCGTCATGGGAATAACAGTTGCTCCCGTTTGAAAGTATAAGCAGTAAGATCCAGGGGTTGCGGTGCTTTCTAGTTGGCAGGTAAAGTTTCAAAACTGAAAAATATCATCAAACACACGGCGATTTTTGTATTTTTTCATCTCATTAAAAAAATTTCATTCCGTTTCTTCCAATTAAATGACTAGTTTTAAATTCTTAATAATCGGCTATTTATTTCTTAAAATTGATATAGAATGTAAAGACTTGTCAACAGAGCACCTTTTCTTCAAATTATGAACAATGGTAACGTACAAGTTTCTGACGTTGTCACGGACACGGATATCATGTCCTTGAATACATTGTATCTGGTACCGTTCTAGTCACTTGAAGCGTTAAAGAGAGCCATCAGAACTTATGAAAGGGCGAAGTACTGCCATTATTCAATGCAAGATTCTCATTTTCATAGGTATCAGAAGCCGTATATTAAATTTTTAATATTGGAGAAATGGCCGTAGAACACATAACGGATCCTAACAGCCGATTAGACGAAGGAGGTAATTTGATTAGTGTTATTATAGTGTTCAAGAAGGACTGAAATGAACATTCAATGTCCACCTTTCATCTATTGTAAGTTTATTGAAGGTCACTGTACTGTTGTTCGTGGGAATGTATATCACAATCATGAGCGTAATTTCCTGACCGGATATTGGACGGAAGCGCAAGTCCAAAAATGTACAGCTGATTGTCGCAACAAAACAGATATCTGTCGGGAACCCCAAATATATCGTCTTCAAGAAAAACTTAAATCTGCTGCCTGCCAACTATTGAAGCGTTACCTGAGCATTCCTATAGCAAAAGTCATAACATCAGTGCATTTGTTCACGTTTGTTGACGCTACAGGCACTTACATGGTCTCTTTAAATTCCCTCAATTTCTTGTATAGTTGTTTAATGACCAAGATGAAGTTGTTTCCATAATCTCAGAAAAATTCAATGAATGAGACAAAAACGCCAACGGAGATGTCCACAACAACATATACAATCTTGCTCAACCTTCAAGTGAAACTGCTGATGGAAGCACTTGAATTTTTTGTCGTTGTAACGCGACGTTCCATTCGTTTTGTGCTTGTAACCCAAAACCACAATTCCATCGATTCGATTGTTCCATGTGCAGCGCAATAACAGAATGATAGTTACGCCATTGTTCAGGGCAATCTGAAATGGTTAGAGACCGAAGGCCCTTGGTAGGGCCGCGCACAATTTAACTTAATTTCTTCCGTTTCAATTCGTTAAAAAATGATATTAAACAATTTTTGTTAATCTCATTCTCAGTGAAGTATTTTAACAGTTTCTTCTGATAACTTTTCCTACAACAACAATTCAGTCGCTACTGATGAAGTTTTTTCACCTTTAAGTTTAAGTTATCACTAACGTTGACTTACTGAACCATAAGTACTACGATCAGTTCACAAGCACAACAACATTATTTCTGTGGGAAAGGTCAACTGAACTAACACTGATGAATTATAATAAAGCCCTAGTGAATAAGCTACATAATCAATTGAGATTAATAATAAAAATGTGATTATAGCTGAGAACCTAACAGAGTTGATACGTACATAACAGCGGTAAAATATGCATGCATAACAGAGGCAATGGCTAAACACAACAGTACTTCTTTGCACTGAATACCTAACAAAGGAATTAGATGCAAATAAGGACTTTGTAAAAAATATCAATGAAGTACATAAATCCATGTTAATTGACTGGAAAATTAAATCGCATTACGTTTTAACATGTGTGACATAAGTATTTAGATGAAAGAGATAAAAATTTACTGGCAATCCGTCTGATTACAGACAAAATATATTTTAAAAAATTCTATACCATCTGCAGATGATTGACGATTTTCTGTGTAGACTGGTTTACCAGCGAGCAAAGCTTCTTGAAAGCCAGGACAGCGATTAGATTCTACGCCCTAAAATTCATATAAGATTATTATTACCAAGATAAGTTGTTAATTGCCCATTTAACTGGTTATAATAATATTCAATATAAAAGTAATTGCTTATGCTTTCTCCGTCCTACCATAATTTATTTATTATCAGATACTGAACAAATACATTCCATTCATTTAAATTGCTACAATTATAGTTCTTCATTATTTATTTTACCTTCAATTATACAATCATAACATGAGAGTTCATATAACTCAAACAAAAACTAGGACTATGGCTCAGGTAGTTCTGTCATCATCAATTTATTACTTCCATCATATTTTAGTTATTCCAATAGTTGAGATCATGAGTCAATTGAAGCTAGACCACCATGGAAAACCCGCGAGGCAGGGTCGTGGATGCGCACTACTGAGGAGTCCCACAATAGGACGAAACGGTCATCTATTTTTCTGAATAATGTAAACAGAAGATAGAAAACATTGTTAGTTGGGGAAAAAAGTAATACTTTCAACTACTTTTTATCTTTTAATAACTAACCGGTCATGTACAGGGTTGCTAAAAATAACTTGAGAATATTCTAAACATAGAAAGAGAATTCTCCCAACTAATGCGATGATATAGAATTTTATGGTGGATAAAAAAACATACGATAATTTCTTGATTTTTAAAGGTTTGGTGTAATACTTGAATGTAATCAGTAGAATCATTTTTCATTCATATATAGTTCGTTTTAATGATATAGCACAAATAAAGTCCATTCTATTCAGTAGGTTTATCAGTATTATAAACATAAAATTATTTATATAAATACTAGTTCAATTAACAACCAGTTATTTTCAATCAAAATTAGAAAAAAACTTATAACTTCACTTCAAAGTTTACACTCATGACAATATTGATAAGGACAATGAGAATTTCACAAGTAAACGATCCATTTTTGAAGATAGTATCAACAGAATCACCTTACTGACACATGAATCTTTTAGTAATAACATGAGAGATTGTCTTATTCTATTTTTAAAAAATTAAATAACTTTACCACATTCAAAAATGATCACGAGTTAATATTTCGTTGGAATCAACTTACAACTACCATAACTTCTGGTCGAATAGATTTAACTGCCACACAAAGTCCAGCTAATAAGCCACCTCCACCAACTGGTACAATAATAGCATCCACGTCAGGAACTTGTTCTAGGATTTCTACACCAATGGTACCTTGTCCAGACAAAATATGTGGATGATCATAACTATAGTAGAAAGTAAGAAACTATGTCAGATTATCTGTTGAAGACTTAACTGTGATAGCATCGTAACACTCATGTGATGTGGTAAGAATTAAATCAGATAATAAGGAATTAGTTCTTTTAGGAAGTGAATGATGCATAGTTTATTTAATTTATTATTATTAGCTTTATTCAGAATCATATTTTTGGTACAATATAGAATTCTCAGCGCAAAGTATTTCAAAAAGTTTCCGTTTTTTATTTCTTGATGGAACCTGACGATAAATATTGAGTGATAGCCAATTAGATGTTAGCAGTTCAGGAATCGACATCTGAATAATGCACATTATTTTCGACGTATATCACCAGCAACCACAATGTTTCTGATTGTGCTCTTTCCTAGCGAGACGTCGTGAACTTTTCACAAACGCACCTGAATAAGTTGTGCAATTAGTTGACATAATGATCTGTTGAAACAAACAAAAGACAGATAACTTGTTGAAATATCTAGATTGCAGGAACAAGTAGCCCAGATATTCAAGCAGGCCGCCTTTATGTCATTGTTTATCTCATTGTTAAATGATCTGTAGTGGCTTAGCTTCGTTAATTAATCACCTTTTGTAACCGTTATTATATAAATCCCAACAGTGTTTGAAATCAGAACGCAACAAGAAGCGGCGACTACAGTTCATTAGTGGATACCTCAGATAACAAAGCTACAAGCAAATCAAGCGAAGTTCAAACAGAGAGGCGAATACGTGTGTGCAAGCGATTACCGAGGTGAATTTATAGTCAAATCAAGTCAAGGTACAGTTAAGCAAGGTAAAAGCCAATAACAGGATTCGAGTATATATACATGGGGAAAAAATGATTCATTGAGTGATATCTAAGCTATCAACATTTAAGCCATTGAGAGAGAGATGCATAAGTTGTCATGTGATCAAGCATACACGTTTATACAGACAAGATAGTAATCATAATAGTACAAAGAAATAGACGAGTTGTTGTTATTCGAATAACATTATCTGTTAAGTAAGTTAACAAAACGGCTTAACCAAAATTAACCATAATCGAAATTGATTGTGGAAGAGTTGCCATAGTTTTCTAATAATATTTATTCGTCTGTTCAATACTTTGTACGTAAGTGTGTTATTTTTGTTAGATGAAAAATATCCCATCTATTGGACAGTTATGTTATCTTTTGATATCTTTTCAACAGTTCAGCCTTATGAGCATGGCGGTTCTTGTGAACGTCGTAGGATTTTATTTGCATCTATCTATGCATGTGTTTATTTCACTACTTAAAAAAATCGTTCAGTTATTATCAAACCATCTTCCATAACAAATAATATGATTTTTATTATGTGAATCTCAATCTTTCAGTGAAAATATTATTATTATTACTATTATTTCATGCAATAAATGTTTCAGAGGAAACATTAATTTGATGCCAGAATCAAAAATGGAAGTCAATACATAATTTTATCGGAATTCACTGTTTACATTTTGAGATCAAACAAAATAACAACAAGATTTTAAATTTACTTTCGAACTACATATATGGTTTTAATTACCATTTTCATTTAGAATTGCTGATATTTCTTATGTTATGATGGTTTACAAGGAATACAATTCTCAAATTGTCAAATAATTACCATCAAACGATAAAATATCATACAAATTTTTTTTTGATTGAGATCATGAATCGACTGATGTTGGACCACCGTTGGAAACCTGAAAGCACTGGACGGCCGTCTCGTCCTAGTATGGGACTCCTCATAAGTGCGCATCCACGATCCCGCTCGCAGGATTCGAACCCAGGGCCTTCAATCTCGCGTGCGAACGCTTAACCTACTGGACCACTGAGAGGGCAACCAATGGTGTTAGTGTCTAACATCAACCAATCTACGAAATTGCGTGACCATCTTCCATTGTACTGAGGTAGATACCTGTTTCTACCTGACACGGATTAGCTCCACTGGTCACGGCTTCTCACTAGAACTCCGAGAATTCCCTCACGAAGCTTGTCACTAGTGAGCACATGGTAATTATCAGTATTGGGGTTGTGGAGATTATTAAGTTTTTTTGATTGAGATCATTAAGATTTACTGTATTACAAATTATATATATATATATATATATATATATATATATATATATATATATATATCGAGATGTTTAAATTGTTTTCAGACTGATCAAGTATCTACTGTGTTTAACTAAACAAATAAAATAATGTTATTTGAAACTAAATAATAAGTATGGGTATTAGTTATGTACGATTGTGTTCAAATTGTATATAAATCAGAATCAATGAAAGTATAATTCAAATAGATAATAAATAAACTTACCCATTTATTAAAAATAAGTTGTTTAACTTTGCTATTTTTGAAGCATAGAGTTTACTCTTGAAGTAGAAAAGAAAGAAAGCATGTAATGTTCACAATGAAGATCATTTTGAAATTGTACGAATATTTTTTCACATTTATAATAATCATAAACTTACTGATGACTAATTTGTAGATAGATGAATTTCAAGTATTTTTAGTTGGAATCTATATATCCTGAGAAATCAACATTTATTCGATAAAACTGAAATAGTAATTCACTTATTAACACTAGATTATAACTATAACATCAGTTTAAGGGGTTATATTACAAATAACTGAACACCATGACACTCCCCTAAATGTGTCATCCATACTATGAAATAGAAAAGAATTGTTAGTTAGCAAGATGATTTTGTTGCAGTTATGTTTTCTGAGCTTACTGATTCAATCATGCTTTCACTTCTTTTCTAGATGACATTATCAGTTCAAACTAAATATATAAAGGACCTATGAAAATTTATTCACAGGTGACCAGTAGCTTGTTCTGTTTTCTTTACCTTTGATCGTTAGTTGCTAACACGTACTCTGCCATTGCCTGTACATTTATTTTGATTTTATTTTTCCCTGAATTGATTCTTGATCCGAGCAAGCATTTAAAGAAATTATTAATGTAATAGCTTCAGCTTGTTTATTTCAAAGTGACTTGGTGAGCAAGGTTGTTTTATAGTTAAATAACATTTTTGATTTAAAATACTGCACAGAATAACCTTTCCCTAAAGATTTGCAACGTAAATATAGCTATGAGGTCTAGAAGTTACTACAGCTGAGGAATAATACCCATCATCTTAGAAACAATTTTGATTACATTTCTATCAGTATGGGAATTTGTGGAGATCGTGATATTTCCATAGTTGAATTCACAAGTCCATCTAAGCTAGACCACCATTGAAAACCTGGAAGCATTAGACAACCATTTCGTCGTAGTATTGGAATTCTCAGCAGTACGCACAAACGGTCTCGCACGCGACTGCCCAACCTCTAAATCAATGAAGTTAGACATTAACACTGTTTCTGCAATCTTGAGTTGACTGAGGTTGAAAAAGTAAACCATTGTATGCCAACTAAGTTGTTTTGAAGATAACACACTTACTGTGAAGCCCAAATGTTTGTGATTAGGTCTTTTGTGAGTTTGTGGGTGAGAATTATAAAGGAAGCCGATACAAAGGTTGATAAAATTTACTTTAAACTCCCTGGTTTTCAATGGTTGATTAATTAAAATCAGTTCATGCTGCGAGTTATTTTCCGAATTGATAATCTCGACCAACGTACCATTCTAATTATCTTGAAGTAATTAATTCACAGTCCTAATTGGCACTTCGCCAGTAGGAGTAATCCGTGTCAGGTAGAAACAAGTATCTACCTCTGATAATGGAAGATGGTCTCGCAATTTTGTGGACTGGTGGAAGTTAAACATTAACAATATTGAATGCCGACTCAGTGGTCTAGAGGTTAAGTGTTCGCGCGCGAGACCGAAGGCCCTTGGTTCGAGTCCCACGTGCGGGACCGTAAATGCGCACTGCTGAGTAGTCTCACACTACAATGAAACGGTCTTCCAGTGCTTCCAAGCTTTCAATGGTGGTCTAACAACAACTGATTTATGATCTTAATCAGAAAAGTTTATGTTATTACATGCATAATAATGATTTGGGATTCATAGTTTTTTTAATTTCACACCGAACTATTTAAATCTAAAGTGCAAATAGATTGGTTATATCACGATTAATAATTATAAGACATTCACTTATAATCTAAAGCAACAGTGAAGACATGTGAATGACAAATTAACAGAACTTTAACTGATATACGTATATAAGTTCCTTTATACTAACACATAAATTCCGCAATAGATTTTACTAACTGGCACATGATTAAAAGGAATTAGCTTTGTTCAAACAGAAAAATAAATCATTAATATAATTAATATTTGGAAACAATAGTATTCAAAGTGAATCAACACAAACTGAATGTAGTTTTGAACTTTAGATCATGTTAAGAATTAGATATAGTCTTTTATTTACTGAAAGATTGAAAATTAAACCTTCATCAAATTTACATAATTTTCACTTTTTTAAATTTAAAAGTAGATATTGTTAAGTTGTGAAAAATTATTAGATAAATCTAAATTACTCAATGAACCTTTTATAAATTACTCAACGAAATTCAGAATATTTTACAGATTCAATGAAATAGATATTAAGCTCTAGTTAGAAAATATAAAATGGAATAGTACCTTTTAAATTAACCACTGTATAATATTTTACTACAAACTATGAACAGCGATATGTACTGATATCAAAAATGTAATAATAACGATAAAAATAGCATTGCTGTCGTGAACGAGAACCTGGGTGGGGGAAATCAATTTATTATTCAATGTAAAATTACAGAGTGCTTTCATAAAATATGAAAATCATACATTAAATATATCATTTGGACACCTTCTTTGCTTTGTTCTTTACATACTCCATTATTCATCTACTTCTGATGTCATTTTGATTCCTATCAGATTTGCTTTATTTTCTCTTCAATTCAATCTTCTGCTGCTAGGAATTCTACTCCATTTGAGGCTACACACTACTTACATCTAATAGCATAAGTAGTATACACCACGCTGTTATTATCATTATTAATAATAATAATAATAATAATAATAATAATAATGAGGGATTGGTAACTAACAAGTCATTTGGTGTAAAATAGTCCTCAAAGTACAGATCTAATATTTCTCATGGGTTGTGCACTAAATTCCGTGCTTGTGATTGAAAATGATCTTAAATTATTATGTCCTCATTTCTAATTGTACTTTTATAATATTGACCAATAATTATTCATTGATATTTCCAATAGTATAGTTTGATTTTACATCAACGTAAATAAATATGACATTTGTGGTTGAAAGAAAATGTGCATTAAAATCAAAAGTAGTTCACTTCAAAGCGACGATCGCTTATTTAGGAATTCAAAATAATTTTTAATGCTTGAGGTCATCCGTGACGTTTTATGTGTTCTGTTATACCCCGACGACAATTATGAATGGTAACTTTTAAGAACTATGTGTGGACAAATATTATACGTATATTCTTTATGTATAACTATTCAGCAGCTAGATTATGTATATCTTTACTCTTCTTATTACAATCTTTATTTTGACCGATAAACTATTATCATACGATTTACCGTTCTTGAGTCTTACGTAGTCTATTAATTACAGTCTCCCATATTCACAGTCACATTTGGCTATATCTTGTACAAATGTTGTTTTCTGTTTGATGGTGCGATGTAGTCTGTTTGGTTTGTATATAAACCCAGTATGTTTGAAATACATTATTCATACTGCAGAGGCTGGGGTTGGTGTTCTGGACTCAACAGGCAGGGCCACGCAGGTAGAAGGACCGATAAGGATTCTAGAGTGCTCGTGCGGGTTTATGCGTCATTGGTCCGGTCGATAAGCCACTGTTCTTTAATTGGCGGTCTCATTACGTTATGTCTTAGTAGGGCACAAGGCCATGAGTTATAAAATGTCCAATAAGTATATCTTATCCAGCTCTTTCAGTCGTTTTTTTTGTGTTAACATGTTGCTTAAGTTCTGTATTTCAGTGTAATTTTCATTGGGGACCCCATTTAGAGCTCTATTTACATGTTTTCCATTCGAAATGTTTGGCTGCGTTACACTAATATGTTCATAACAGATGTCTTTGAATAACTCCATACCTTTGGAACTAAATCTTTAGTGGAATTTACACTTCAGTAAACGGAAAATTGACTGAAAAAGCTAATTGAACTTAAATAACAGTGGTGTCATTAAAAATGTGCAATTTGAATAAGAAATAATAATAATAAATCTAAAATGAATTTATAGTTGATACTTACTTCAAAAACACTATTACCTTTCAGTAAAACGAGTCCACCATACTTCTTACAACGTTCTTGTTTCATCAAACTTGAGTTTACAGGCATAATAATAGTAATTGGTATTTTTAACAAACTTCCATGATATGCCAAACCAAGCGCATGGTTACCAGCACTACATGCAATTACACCACGTTTAGCTTCTTCCTATAACAAAACATCCAAATGTTCACGTAACAAGTGTATAACACTTTGATCACAAACAATCGTTCATTACAAATAATTATTCTGTTTAAACGACAAAGTGGCTTGACGCCATAACTTATTTTGGTTATCCTACTGTACGTAAAAAAGTGATCGATTCCTGACTGACCATAAACTGAAAGACGATTTCTTTACTATTTATGTCTTATCTTTTTCTTTCATCTAGAGCTGATAATCTCTATGGACATTCATGAAAAATTCTAAGATCAAAATAAAACCGTCTACGTCTGAATTTTTATTCCTCACGTTCAGCCGTGAATCATCAAAAGTCTCTTCAGGAGTACGTGATATCAGCACCTTCTGTTGATGTGTTCACAGGGGGGTGGGATCTCCATAGCACTAGCAGTAGCAAGGATTAACATAGATCAATTAATTTCAAAAAGCCATTGTTAGTGTATACAAACTTGCTAAATGCAAATGAGTAGTACATGAATGGTGATGTACGTAATATAATTGACTAACCATTTTACATTTTATAAAATCATACATTGGCTTGTTGCTATGAATACAAAAACAATTTCGACAATACGAAAAATCACGGCTTAATACTCTTCTTAGTTGTACAAATGCGATTGAACAACAATCAATCAAAACAGTTAAGTGTATATCTACCTACGCACATACGCATACTAGAGTATTAAAAAACATAGTCAATTTAGTGATTTAAATCAAGCAGCGTGAACTGCCTTACAATAGGTTTTAAAGTAATCCTTAATTTTAACAAGCAGTCATACATTTAAAAAATATGCAGTGTAGTTTATTATCTAATGTCACCAAAAACTCTCTCAAAAAATTTACTAATAGAATGAAATGAACATAATATAATGAACAAGTTAAACATGGATAGGCATAAAATTCAGTATTTATTAGTTTAAACATGCTCTATCTGTCTACTATTGTTAAATTAATAAGAACTACTACTGCTGAGATGCAGAATAAAATATTGATTCATATAAGACCGATTTTATTTATGTTTACTAGTTAAAATACGACAGATACAAGAACCTATCTGTAAATATATCTTTAATGACATTATTGTAAGGTTTAGAAGTGATGCTTATCTCAAGTTACAAACGTTTCTAATTTTTGACGGAAGGAGTGGAAATATTTTGACGACATTTGAATACAGTGGAGTTCCATCAACCTAATTGATATAATCTATTCGTCAAGTATATATTTATTTAATTGACCTTCATATACAATATTAGTGAAGAGGTTAGTGATACTACTTGGTTGCCCAAACCGGAATAGGTGAACTGAGGTTCGAAATTGTAACTGTTTGGTTAAAAATTGCAACCTTTACTTCCTAATCTATTAATTTCTTTGAACTACCACTATTTGCCTCATTAAAATGCTACCGTTTCTAAAACTTTTTGAGGTGTCAATGGATATGGTATATATAAGTGCGGAGCTTTTCATCTGCATTTTCGACTTTAGCCTGGAAAAATGTTAGATATCTCACTAAATTTCCTTTTACCAGTCAATATGAGTTCAAAGTTAAATAATCGTGAATATGAGGGTTGTCTCTTTGAATTTTCACTACTTTAGCTACACTAACCGATAATAAACTAGCTCAAGCGATTTGATTACTTCAACGACCACAACAGCCTTTTATTACCATATTACACTTGTCTGTAAAATTATTGATATGTTATTTCTTTTTCATAATATGGCGATTCAAACTACTAAAGCATAGTTTACCCTTCATTACTATATGATAAAAGCGAAACAATGTCGGATGGTCAAATTCGACAATTTAAACTCTTATATGACGTTTTTAGACTGATTTTGAGCGTAAATCACTAAACAGTTATAAATTAAAATGAATCAAGCAATCAACCACTTTTATCACATTTTTAAGTGTACGACCAAACCATATGAAAGATAGAATTATTACTTACTGATGTCAACTGAAGTAGTGCATTGCGAGCTCCTCTTTCTTTAAAGCTGTTATTAAAAAGAAAGTCATAAAGACATTAAAGCGTAATTTAAATATAGTGACCTCCCAGTTACTTGAAGAAATTCCTTTTTAAAGTAAATATCCATATTGTATTCCAATGACAGCTGAGACTTCTTTAAAACACATGTAGGTGTATCTATGCAATTTATGTTTTAATTCTTACTTCACACGGTGTATAAATTATTCCATCTTTTATAAGTTCACTGGCAGCCTTCACTTCTTTAAATACAATCACTTTAGGATGCTCTGGATCACTATTCGGATCTAACAAATCTGGATCTTCTGTATTTGGTAAAGGTATATTTGTCACTAATTGTTCATCAACCATGATGCCAGTATATATCAAACTAATCTTCTGATAAAAAAGAAGCTTTTTTAATGCGTCATCAATATATCAATTAAATTAACGAGAAAAACTATACATTTACATCTCAGCGCTATCCAGATAAGCGAGTTATGTGAAAAGTGAGACTTATATCGTAACTTGTTTTTCTAAAAGCTGATCAATAGGAATTTGTTTACCGCGAAAACATATAATTTACTGTTATGACAAGCTAATCAGACGTAGACTAATGAAAAGACCAGTCGACAACAATCAAAAGTGACCTATAGAGCAAGTGCATTTCATTGGCTAAGAAATAGATTAATTTCCTAAGTAATAGAGTTGTATATATGTGAATGGGTATTTTCGCATTACATTCTGTAGCCCAATATACTTCCTCTCTCACTTTTGTGTTCTTGCTTAAATAGTCAATTGAAAGAGAGGGAGTAAGCACGTAGCACATGGTGTGTCAATATCAGATTCCGGACACCATCCGACACAAGTTTTACAGTATCAAACAACCGTAATATGATATGAAAAGCCAACCATAAAACCATTATAAGCTAGCAAATAATAAGCCAAAAGTTATCTATCAGTTGACGGCTATGTAACGTTAATCAATATATTGATAGACGTTATTCTAACTCATTAGCTTAGATCTGTTAACTAACCAACATGACTATAAGATTTTTAGGAGTATTTAGTGATATAGGTGTATATATTATTTTATAAGTCTCAATTTAAAATACCATCTAACTAATAGCAACATAAATAATTTGGGTTATCAAAGAGTTTATTACATCTTGTTTTTTAAAGCTAGAAGAGATGCGGAAACAACTAGATACCAAGAGTGAATAATCAATAGTTTAACTGATCTTTTATGTTTATTGGATACGTTTTTAGTTTTGATTTTACCGATTAAATGAAGGTACGTAGACAAATATATCCTGAAGAGAAGACCTAGAACATTGCGCAACTAGTAAACGCTCTATGATCACCAAAATTAAACATCTAGTTTCCTTTAACTTTATCTGATCCAACACAATTTCTTTGCCCGGAGTATGAAAAGTTAGAAACTTGGTGTCGAAGACAAAAGTTTAGAAAACACGAACGAAAGAATCGGTGGTAGACATTTTGTGGGGTAGAAATGCTTAGAAAGTACTTCCTGTTAAAATAATGTTTGTCCTCATTCAAGTTTCATTCAGTTTCTCTATCTTTTATTATCGACTACTGAACAGTTTGTCAAAGATCTGTTATTGATCTCCTGGTAACAATGTACTTTATTGATTGATTGTTCCTCACAGTATATTATACTTTCAAAATCATTCATTCCTCATCTCTATTCAAATCGTCTTTCAGGTTATGACAAACCCAGGCTTTATATTTTTTAAGTTTTGACAAATAACCCTGTAACTTGAATGTGTAAATATTATATTTGGAGAACTAATTTGATGGTTATGAAATTTCAAATTTTTTGACTATTTGGACAGGCTTAGTTTAAGTACCTCCTAGTAATTCTTTATCTTGGATATTTCTGTTTGTTTTAAAATTATCTTCTGGGGTTTTCATTCGTGCTATAATAATTTCCTTGACTTCCCACTTGACTCTGTTCAGTACAACAAGTTGTGTTTCAAAGCATAGTTTGCACATTAGACAACAATGGAATGCACAATACAGTTGACTGATGTCCATTTATGAATAAAGAGATATGTGAAACTCCATCAGGTGAAATATTATCATTTCATGAGAACTATAACTACTGGATTTGCGTGTTGCATAACAACCCTTATCTGAAATCACAATAACTATCATAAGATATTTTGTTTTTTAACTTTTATTTCAATTAAGTATTTGTAGTGCTAAAACAGATGTTTTTAAAATCATGAAACGGTCTTTTGTCTGTATTATGTCCTCTGGGCTGAATGCCTAACAAATGAACGTGCTCAGAAACTCGTGGCTATGATAGAATTATAAAACAATTAAGTGTCTTAATCATCCAATATAAGTACTCTGCAATGCATCACAGAAACAAACTAGTCAGATTAACAATAAAAAACTTTGTATCAAAAATTAAAACTGCTAGCACTCAGTAACCAAAACACTACTATAAGCGCTTTGAGAGAATTCATTTGAAGGATCTTAAAAACGTAATGAGCCAAAAGTCACAAAAATAGGTTAAAATAAAACAAAAATAAATACAAACTTAGTTGTAAAAATTTCCAGAATTACTCTTAAAGATTACAAATTTTTTGGCTACAAACTAATCTATTAAATTTTTAGCATCTTGTTCGTCTACATGTCTTTGTATTACAGAACATATGAGACAGAAAATCTTCATTTTAAAGGATTCCAACCGCTTCAGAAATAAAAGACATTATCCGGAGAACAGTTTATTATTCTTATAAAATATTTTAAAATAAATGTTTTCGAATCGGTAAGAATCATCACATAATAATGCTTACATAAAGAACTAGCTAATTCTGAAGAGTGTGTGAACTGAGAGGCCAGTCGTATTTCCGCGCTTTAGACGCCAACATTTCGTGTTTGTTCTTAAGGTTATCCAATGAACGTATCTTTGTCATGCTTCGAAACAGTTTAAAGTCTTTGATAATGTAAAGTGGGAAGTATTCTGGTATTGGTTTTAGTCACTTCGGGAGTTATTTGAGGGCTTGTGTATCATGAAATCCCTGTGAATTTATCTTAAGGCAGTAGAGTTACCGAAATCAACAGCTATCAAATTACCAGACAGGAAATTCGTTGGTTTTAATGTTAAAAATAGTAAAAAAATTAGAATGTAGAAAATCTCAGATGAAGCTATGATCAGAAGAAGTAAACAAATAAATAAGTCATTACTTAAAACATTGTGACCAAGAAAGATTTGTTTCACATCCCTATCATTAAGTTTTACCCTTGCCTCTTGGAACGACAGGTAAATTTTACGGCTTTTGTTACCATAATACATTCCTATGTACTCTTTTTTGCAAGAAATCGCATATATGTTGTATTTGTATGAGCTAATGATTATGTAGCAGTAAATAAATCCCCAAAATCAATGGCTTTGTAAGTCTTCGACATTTGATGCGGGCCACATCAGTTTTAGTGGGCTCATCTAGCTGAAGGCGCTCGGTCACGCACCCACAAAATATCACGAGTGAAAACTCTGTGCTCAATTTTTCATAAAACCGCTAGCCAGTTTAGATCAGACGATCCTCAATATATTGATAGCCTATCAAATATATCTTCAAACCTCCTCGCTTCTTTCTTTTGATTTCACTTGGTGGGTACGCTTCGTATTAGGAGGTGTTGCTGGTCAATGCCCTTCTGGCCATATAACATCGAAGCCTGGTTCTGCTACGCAGAAGCCGACTTCTACGAGCACAGCGTGAATGACACACTCTACGAAACACTTAAACTATCTATCCTTAAACGCGGAGATCTAACCGATCGACAAAGTTTAGACCAACTCCTTAACAACATCGACCTGCAACACGGTTCTGCCACAGACATGCTGCAAAGAATGAGAGAGGTTATCAGCCAAAAGACCTTCGATGATGGCCTGTTCTTATTCAAACTTCCTCAACAGGTGCGAGCTGTGCTGGTCTCGTTTCAAAACAACGCCGTAGACGAGCTGGCTGCATCTGTCGAACGCATCCTCGAAATCAATAATTCTTCTAATACCAAGGTTTTTTCAGTCAAAGAAGAGCCTCAAACGACCCAGAATGACATAACAAAGTTATGTCATACAATTACGCGTTATCTCAAACTTCGTGACGACCGTAAACGGTCACACACCCAGCAAAGAAGCACATCACGTAGGCGATCTGTCCCTATACCTCGAGAGACGAATAATCCTGACGGGTGCTGGTATCATAACCAGTATGGAAAGTCTTCCAGAAATTGCAGAAAACCATTCAGTTTTCCCAACTCGAAATCGATCGATACGAAAAACGATTCGGGAAACTTCCAAGCTGGCACGCGTTAATGGCAACCGTAGCGGGGAACACAGCCGTCTTTTATATGTCACAGATGTGATAACGAGAGTTCGCCACCTCCTCGATACTGGCGCAGAAGTTAGCGTTCTCCCAGCAAATTCCAACGACTGGCTTCACGAATCGGTTTTAAATCTACAGGCGGTAAACGGAAAGCCCATCGCTACGTATGACAAAAGGTACGTTTATCTTAACGTGGATTTACGCAGACCCATTCACTGGATCCTTGTTTTTGCGGATGTTTCTATGCCGACCATTGGTATGGACTTTCTGCAGCACCACAACTTAATCATTGATACGTTCAAATGGAGACTAGTAGACGGAAATACTAATTTATCTGTTTGCGTAACTTCTTTTTCTGGTTGCAGGTTATCGCCAGTCACTATTAGGCACACTATAGACCCCTTCTATCAACCACTACTCCATAAGTATTCTGACATTAACAAATCGCAACCTAAATTGCCGAGTGTAACCAGCAACGTTACACATCGCAACACGACTACAGGACCACCGGTATCCTCTAAAACATGCCGACTGGCCCCCGAAAAGCTAAGGTTGGCAAAGAACGAATTACATCACATGATAGACTTAGGTATCATCAGACTGTCAAACAGCCTATGGGCATTCCCGTCGCACATGGTCCCTAAGAAGAGCAGCAACGTTTGGCGTCCAACTGGTGACTATCGGCGACTGAATGTAAAAACCAGTCCCGTTCGTTACCCGTTGCCCCACATTCACGATTTGAAAGCTACCTTGAAAGATACAACTGTCTTTCCGAAAATCTACTTGGTTAAAGCGTATAACAGAATTCCTATGTCCCTTCGGACTCTATGAATTTTCGCGAATGCCTTTTGGCCTAAGAAACGCTGCACAAGCCTTCCAAAGTTTCGTAGATGACGTTTTTCGAGGTCTCAACTTCGTACATGCGTATGTTGATGACTGCCTAATAGCAAGTCCGGACAGAGAATCGCATCTCCAGCATCTGGACATTGTTTTCGACCGACTAAAAAAACATGGCATTGCTGTAGACATACAGAAATGCCAAATCGGAACCGACTGCTTACACGGAATCGAGGTACAGCAGGTTCGTTGGGGAACTCCTAGCTATGTATTGTGCTGTACGGCATTTTCAATACTCTATCGAAGGCCGAGAATTCACCCTTTTTTACCGACCATAAACCTCCTACTTTCTCCTTAAGCTCTTCTTCAGACAAGTACTCACATCGTGAGTCTCGACAACTAGTCTACATTTCGTAGTTTACTTCACATATTCAACACGTTTCTGGAGCAAATAATGTAGTCGCGGACGCCCTGTCTCAAATAACTTCCTTGAACAGTTTCCAAGGAATCGACCTTCCAAAACTCTCCCTGCTTCTAAAAGAAGACACTGATCTTCAGCACGAGTTGCCCTCAAAAACGCATAAACTGCGCATTGAACAGATGGGAACAGGTGAGGAATTCTTACTTTGTGACACATCTGCAGGTAGGGATCGCCTAATGGTGGCGAAACATTATCGACGCAACGTCTTCAACACGTTGCACAAACTTTCTCATCCAGGTGTTCGTGCAACCATCAAGCTTATAGCGGAACGGTTTTGCTGGCTTGGTATGAATAAAGATGTGAGGGAGTGGGCACACTCCTGTGTAAGCTGCCAGAAATCTAAGGTGATTTGACATGACAAATTTCCCCTAGGCTCATTGAAAACTCGCGATGCTCGCTTCGACCATAATCATTTGGATTTAGTAGGACATTTACCAGATTCAAATGGATATTCTTATCTCTAAACCTGCGTAGACCGTTTCGCTCGATGGCCAGAAGCAATACCCATCAAAGACATTACTGCTGAAAAATGTGGCCGGTGCCTTCGTCAAACGATGGGTAGCAAACTTCGACTGCTCAGCAATCACTGCAGATCGTGGACGCCAGTTCGAATCCGAACTTTTCCGTTGCCTGACCGCAATATGAGGAATCACCCACAAGCAAACGGTTTAGTAGAACGCTTTCACCGACAACTAAAAACGTCACTATCAGCAGCAAACATTTCTCAGTGGACTGATGCTCTTCCACTCGTCTTACTAGGTATTCGCAATGCAGTGAAAGCTGACATTGGATACACTGTGTCTGAGCTCGTTTATGGTACGACCCTTCGACTTCCAAGAGAATTCGTGGATCCTTCATCCTCTTCGATGAACATGGATCTAACCTCCTACACGAACAGGCTTACAAACGCAATGCGTTCAGTTAAACCTGTTTCCACTCGGCCACAATCAACTGATGTTTTCGTTCAACATGACTTACAATATAGTACACACGTCTTCGCGCGTCGATACTCGCATCGACGACCTCTCGAATCAGCATACGAAAGACCTTTCAAAGTTCTTCAACGCAAACCTAAGTGCTATATAATCGATAAGAATGGAACCAACGATAGCTTCAGCATCGATCGCTACAAAGCAGCGTATTTAGAAGAAAATCCTATCCACATCGATTTTCTTTCAGTACAGTGGCACGACACGACTCCTACAATTACAATAACTCAACTGACAGCCAACACATACTATGATACTTCGGCGGTAGCAGAAAATAAACTTAAAACAACGCGTTCTGGAAGAAGAGTAAGATTTCCAGAACATTTATTGCACGTAAGACACTGGTTGACATTTTATATCATCTCGATTTTCCCTTGTACTATACATAATTTAAAAAAAACAAATTTAATACGCTTATATATGTTTATTTTTGTTTCAAAAATCAAAAAGTCCGTATTGTGAAAATCCTTCCTTTTCATGAGTTTATTTTCCATTTTTCACCCGCTTTGTGTTTTTACGCTCGTACGAGTGTATTTCGACACGCACTTACACATTTTTTTTCCTAACGCTGTGAATTGTTTCTCCATGCATACTGTCGTGAGGTTGCGGCTAAGGATGTTAGAACCCTATGGACTTTGAGACGGAATGATTTTCTAGTGGATGGAGACAAATCAGAGAATATAACAGGAAATTAGAAAAGCCAAGAATAAAAAATGCCTGTTGGATACGTATTTTTACACCGATTAATCAACTGTTAGAACCTGTAACTCAAAAAAGTGGTATCCACCTCCCTCATTTGACTCAATCAAGAGAAGAAACAGGAAGTTCATATGTGTACCATTAAAAAATTAAGAAGGACAAGCGAAGATTCTGTTGGTATTGTTTACTTGAATCTTATCACTTATGTTTAAAAATGCGATTGATCAGTCTCTTATTGCTATATGTGTATACTCTGCATATCGCCTCGATATTTTTTTAACTCACAAGCATTATAAGCAAAGATGGCCTCGGTAGCTAAATGGATAGTGCGATGGCGTTCAAAGTTGACGGTACTGGGTTCTAGTCCCAGAGTAAACATAAACTCTGGAAATCAGTTTACGAGTTTCGAATAGGATTCCACCGCTAGCCAATTTAAGATGTCGGAACCAGGAGAGGCGCTAGCACAGCTTCAGATCATCATCTGGTAATCGCCAAGATGAAACTGAAACTAGAGAAGCACTGGACAATTGGACAAACAAGATTACAAAGGCTTAATACAGCCTTCCTACGAGATACTAACAAACTTAACGAATTCAAGAAAACTCTCGACAACAGGTTCCACACTTTACATGATGTACGGAAAGAAAAAGAAACTACTATGGAGGACAACTGGAAAGGGATAAAAGAAGAGTTAACTTCAATGTGTCAAGGGTTATTGGACCGCAAGAAGCATCATCATAAGGAATGGATCTCTATTGAAACACTGGACAAGATTCAAGAAAGGAAGAACAAGAAGACAGTACTTAACAACAGTCGAACAAGAACAGAGTAAGTTAAGCCACATGCTGAATATACATAAGCAGAAACATGTGGAAGACCTAGCAACGACAACGAAAAAGCTTCAAGAGAAGGAAATACGAGACATCTGTATGACACAACGAAGAAATTAACAGAGAAATATAGAAAACCAGAGAGACCGGTCAAGGACAAAGAAGCCAAGCCCGATGACTGACATTCAAGTACAGAGGAACAAATAGGTTGAACACTTGGAGGAACTCTTAAATTGGCCAGCTCTATTGAGTCCAGCGGGCATTGAGGCGGCATCTAAAGACCTTCTTGAAGATATCACTCCACCAGCGATCAAATAAGTCAGTATGGCCATCAGGCAAGTCAAGTGTGTGAGAGCAGCAGGGCCTGACAACATAATGAGGTCAGACATAGAAGTAGCTGCAAACATGCTTCACACTCTATTCAGGAAAATTTGGGAGGAGGAACAAGTGTCGACGGACGTGGAAGTAAACGTCATTAAGATAACGAAGAGGAGAGATCTGAGCAAATGTGAGAACGACAGAGACATCACACTAATGTCATTACAAGGAAAGGTTTTCGAGAGTGTTGCTGAACCGGATGAAAGACTCAGCAGACCCAAAACTTCTAGATCGACAGGCTGGATTCTGTAAGGATAGGTTGTGCACGGACCAAATCGCGACACTGCCGATCATTGCTGAACAATCAGTTGAGTGAAACTCATCACTATACACCAACTTCACTGACTATGAGAAGGCGTTTGACAGTGTGGATAGGAGGACCTTATGTAAATTTCTTCGACACTATGGAGTACCTGAGATCGTCAACATCATCCGGAATTCATACAACGGACTACACTCCAGAGTAGTGCATGGAGGACAGCTGACTGATACACTCCAAGTGAGGACCACAGTCAGACAAGGCTGTTTACTCTACCCCTTCCTCTTTCTTCTGGTGGTCGACTGGGTTGTGAAGACCTCGAAATCTGAGAGGAAACACGAAATACAATGGACAGCTCGAAATCAATCAGAGGATTTGAACTTTCGCAGATGACCTGACCCTTGTATCCCATACACATCGGCAGATACAGGTCAAGACAAACAGAGTAGCAGCAGTCTCCGAATCAGCAGGCTTCAAAATAGACAAGGGAAAAGCAAGATCATCAAATACAATACGGAGAACAACATCTCAACCACACTCGATGAAGAAGCCCTGGAAGATATGGAATCCTCCGCGTATCCTGGAAGCGAAATCGATGAGCAAGGAGGATCATGTGCAGACGTAAAGACGAGGATTGACAAAGCAACGCTCTCATTAATACAGTGGAAGAACACATGAAACCCAAACTTGGAGAACTGCTACAACCATAGTCAAAAAGGTACGAGCCTTAATAAACAATTGCTTACGTAAGATACTGAATGTCCGTTGGCCAGATACTATCAGGGACAGCCTACTGTGGGAGAGAACAAACCAGCTTCTGGCTGAGTAGGAAATTAAGAAAAGACGTTGGATAGGACACACATTGAGGTAGTCACCAAACGGCATCACGAAGGAAGCCCCAACTTGGAATCTTGGGAAGAAACGGAAATGAGGAAGGTCAAAGAACACACTGTGTCGGGAATGGGAAGCAGATAAGTAAATGGTGAATAGCACGTTGTTTTCCTGGCTGTAACACCTGAGGAGCATCCAAAAATACGATGAAAGCGAATATATGGAAATGTTTTTCGATGCATTTCGTTACGAGAGCGGTATTTATGATGGATTCATTGATGAAATGTCTTTTTTCAAGGACAGGTTCCTCACCTAGTTTCATTTGTCACAACCCCACTTGCTGAGCTTGGCATTTTTACTGACTACATCATGGCGCAGAAATGTAGAGATACGATAGCATCCTACAATAGAGAAATTGGAAGAAAAATTTTAAAAGTGATAAATGTAATTTCATCACAACCAGAATTCAAGAGTATATCCTTCACTTAGAACCACGTGTATGAGCTATTGGGCTTATTATGGCAATCTATTGGTAAAGAAAGATCCCTCGAATCGCTGAAAACAGCAGCAGCCGAAATACTCATCGTAATGTAATTCTTCTGAAATTGATTACAAGCTTTGTTGAGAAAAATTTGTTTATATAACAGCAGGTGTAACGACTGAGATGCCAACCTTCGGTTTGAATGCAGAACTAACGAACCAAATTTTATTCGATTAGATTACGTTTACATGTATACAGTGTGAGGAGTTTTCGAGTGATTCCTAATAGATTATATCAAGAAACAAACTCTCCTAATTTAATAAAGATAATAAAACATAACAAAATTACAAAATACCTTAAAAGTTACAACCTGGGCTGTACGGTCAAGGGTTTCTCGAACACAAACTAACGTGCTAAACAACAAGAAACATTCAGTAAACAAGAGTTCGATAGCTGAGAATCAAAAACATTTCTAAGAAGATGGGATCAGATATACATCTGCAAAGGTTCTGGCAACCTTTCCAAGCAGACAGTCAATGATTAGCCATCAGACACTCAGCTCAGTAAAACATGACGTTACTGTCAACGGCACGGCAACATGGAACTGTAAATTGAGCAATATAATATGTACTTTTAACGAGGATCACGAAGAAAAAGCCCAGACAAGGAAGACCGCAGAACATAAAATATAGATAAAAATTAACCTGAATAAAGGTTAAAATACAAGACAGGGAGAAGAAACAAATAAATGATAGTACTATACAATGAAATGTTGTATGATTTTCAAAGTTTTCTTTACATTACATCAGGCGTTCATCAGATGTTGTCTAAAATATAAATATTGAGTAGTTAATACATGTTTCAATGAAAAAATAGGTTTGCCATCCGTTTCTAAGCAGAAGGGACCAATGCAGTAGACTGATCACTTTGATAACTGTTACGGCTGTAATAACCATGTTCTAGTTGAAAAAATGCTATAACCTTTATCTGTTACAAAGCATCAAATCAGAACAAACAAACGAATGGATACATAAAAAGAATCTGTTTGACAATAAATTCTTTAACCACTGATTCAGTGAAGATTTTCTAATACTAGGAATAAAAAGTGTTCAATTTTTTGTCGTTGATTAACACTAAGCTCCAGCTAAGAACTGTTAGACACTGAAAATTACACAGGCAAGTTATTGTGACAGTACAGCTAGAATTATTTATACATTCTTTGGGTCACTAACTATTGACAAAGACAAAATTTTTTTCAAATCTTCTAGATATATCGGATGTTTATCTGAGATCAACATTATGTCCTAAGGATTACTCCGTAAGTTCGCACATAGAATAGTCAAGTACTGTTAATCTATACATAATTGACAAGCTGTTTTCATAGGTCAGATTTTGTTTAATGTACCTATGATAATTAGGAGTAATTGAGTTATAGTATGAACTAAGAATCCCAGGGATAACGCAATTGAATCAAGAAGCACCACACAAGCACTAACGAATGTACTGTATTTAGAATTCGAAATCAAACATTCAACAAGTACAAAGCAATCATTAGTTTATTCAAACACCACATCCGCCACAGCTTAAATTAGAGTCTAAGTGTCTGTAATCAATTGTACGTCTTCTTTTCAAGTTCATACTGTGTCTGTCCGACAATGTATTGGATAAAGACTCTGTATTATCTAAAATGCACTCATTAGTATTAGAATTAACAACTGAAATCGGAACAGACTCACTTGCTTCCTGGGATTGTGTACGATCATCATGTACTGAAACTACTGCTACCTAGAATTTCGACCATAGACATTCAGACTATCCTCCCCCACGAAATAATGTCGGATCTTTATGTCCCCAAGATATGAATAATGTGGCTTCATTTAAAACATCTTTCTCACATTGACTAGAGTATACATTGGAAGTGAATTTGTAGTGGCATTGGGCCCTAACACGAGACAGTACGAAAAATAGGCATTCAACATTTAACGCTGGGAAATACCGAACAATGAAGAAAGGCGGGAACAGTGAATTGATTTAAGACGAGTTAATCAGGTGGCATGGCTCGCATTGCAGGCGTGGTCCCAGCTGAATGTTACCTTGTATCTTTTATTCACACTAAATATATTATATCTCTAGCCTAAGTTTGTTCCCTATCACGTACTGGTAATTGTCACAATGCAATGAGTTGGTGTAGACGATGATGTAACTTCCACCTAAGATCTTATAGATTAGGCAGTTACATCATGATAAATCTACAATTTTAGGATTAGGTCTACTATTAGAGCAGTGCTAATATCATAGTAGACCATAATTCTACAAATTTATGATAAGGATAAACAGCAGTTGATGTGAAATCATATGAATCGTAATCAAAATCGAACTCATTTAGTACTTGTGTTTCGCATTGAACAGGTTTCCCATTAGAAACAAGTACATTATGAGGACAAATAACATTTGATATGACGTCATCAGGATTGAATTCTTCTGAAGTATTTTCCTCACATTTATTAAGAATTTCATCGCAGAGCAAAGGATCATTAGAAAAATCAGCATCTATCAAAACTACATCAGCTTTTTGATCATCATTAGGTTCATTCGAAATATTTTCCTCAGATTTGTAAGAAATTTCATCACAAATATGTAAATCATTGGGAAAAATCATATCTGGTACAATTACATGAGAAATCTGATATGTTGATTCATTAGAAATTGTCTTCTTGCAAGGATTCTGAGTTTTATTTAACTCTGAACTGCTATATGACTCTAAACTGTCTTTTGAAATCGTTGATAAAGATAAATGATCATTATAAATATTCAAATTAATAGAATCAGAATCACAAGACTTAATATTAGTTGCAGCAAGATGAACAGTAGTATTACAAACTGACTGAATATGTCCAACATCAACACATTTAAAGCACTTACAATTACGAAATTTACATGAATTCAAAAGGTGGAACTTGCCACACAAAAAAACATTGATTAAACTTGTGCCCATCTTCGTGAACTGCACAACCTTGAGTATGCACTGGGATGGGGTGACGTAATATAGTGGAATTTTTTATATCCTCATGAATTATTTTACGAAATCTCCCTTGACCGCATTCGAAATTTGCATAGTCTAGAAGTAGTTCCTTGAGAGTTGTATAAGGAAGAGAAATGGGCTTTTCCGGTGAAGCCAAAATTTTTAATAAGCCATATGCTTCTTTTCCAATGAATGTGAGAAAATGTGCCACAATATTAATATCCTCCTCCTCACTCTTGGTCATGCTCCAGATTTCAAACCTTTCCAAATAGTCCTCAAAATCTTCAGAAGTTGAATGAATATCTAACTATTCCATCGCGACGCCAATATGATAGTTAGGAGTAATTGAGTTATAGTATGAACTAAGAATCCCAGGGATAACGCAATTGAATTAAGAAGTACTACACAAGCACTAACGAATGTACTGTATTTAGAATTCGAAATCAAACATTCAACAAGTACAAAGCAATCATTAGTTTATTCAAACACCACAGTACCGTAGTAATCAACAAAGATGCGACTGTTAAGAATTCTGTTATCAACGTCACATTCACTTAGTAAATCTCTTACGTAACTGTTTCAGCGTGATGGTTGGATTTCATTTATAATATTTAATTTCACAGATAGGAGGAAACCAACAACCGAGTTCTGCATAAATTGGTGATACATGAGTAGTTAGGATATTATTATGTAGCGTCAGGGATTAAATGATTGCATCAGTAGATCCGAAAGTTGGTGTTAAAAGCATGAAGACACCCACGAACAATTTAGCACGCACGGTTCCTTTGTGTAAGTATGGAGAATATAAGAAAATATTCGAGAGGATGCGACAGGAATATTCTAAAAAAGTAGACTAATTAATATTGGGCATTGGAAAGGGAAACAAAGCAAAATTCTAAGTTGAAGGTGTTAATACCGTATTTCAACACATCAGACTAGCTGACAAAACAACTAAAATAAATTTAGGAAAGGTAAAACTACATAAAGTAGAGTGACTTATTGAATAAGTGTTCCCTAGAAGACAATAAAATATTTATTCAGAAGCACAAATAAACATATGCGTATAAAAGTTTCACATTTAGATAAAACTTAATAACAATAATTCTGATGAATAAATAGGAAGTGACCGGTAATATCATAGGACCGATGGAATGTCATTGTGCTTTAGCCAAATCATTCGGCAGTCTATTTGTAGAGCTTCAAACCGCTTGCTAATCCTCGTCAAGGCCAAGGACAGACAGAGCGTATCGATCAATTACATGTCATGAACCAAACCATGTGTCAACAGTCGCATTCAATTTTACATACCGATTCTCACAGATATATTCCTTCTATGTCACTCTGTTCGTTCTATTCGTCATCAACATAGACATGATACTTAGACACAACGATAGGCTAACCCACTTTAGGTACTATCCGTGAGAACAGGATGTTTGCTACTAAGATAAATAGAATGCACGAGAGTTGGGGGTCTCAACATCAGGAGTTTTACGAAGAAGAGTTTTAGGTTTATTCCTGTTCTTGATCCTGTTAACGGCCTGTTCTGATGAATCAGCTTATCACCGCTGGTCTATACAAACGACGTGAATATCTATAGCTCCATAGAAAGCAAAAAGGACCCAATTGAGCTTCGAAAGGACTCGAAACAAGAGAGGGATTGGGAATAGACGATGCCTTAAAACTTGATCGTGAAGTTCACAACATTGTCGTGGCGACACTCCATCAACGAGATATAAATCTTCCAGACCAAATACAGAGATGGTCGATTAAGTAGGTGATAGTGCAGCTCCAACATCAAAGATTTTTCTCCAAGCTAACAAAAAAATAAGAAATGGTCTGGTAGTCGCATATGATACACTCTACTCCAAGTCCCCCAAACACAGGCACCCTACAGGATGTGGCCACCGAAAAGTTGCATACCGAAGGAGAAGAATCTATGTACACCCCACTTTTCTTTATTAAGAGTTGCTTCCATTTGTAACGTTGTCTCAGCCACAGTGATTATAGCCCTTTCAGTTGATAGATTTACGAGGTGAGTACTCACTGATGGATTATCATATCCGTCTTGGACCAGCTATGTCAGTTGCATATCTCATAAATTACCACAAATATCATTACCGTATATCAGTAACTGCTTAACATCACCCCGTTAGTCATATCCGTCTCCCCTCTTGTTCTCTAAGTTCTGGTTTTGTACAAATTACCAATAAACTTTACCATTTATTTATTCTTGAAACTGTCGTTTTCTCTGGGTATTAGGAAGCCTTATTATCCTGAGACAAACGCAACCACCCAAACCACTTTAAATATACAGATCCACAAATAACTACCGCATTGACTAGAATGAGTGCAATCGAGTGGCTAGACGTGACAATTAAAAGTACTTCACTTATTTTGCTGACTAGAAATTTCTAAAACAACACAACTTACAGCAATTAGAATCAGATGAGCACCAATGAAAATACTATATTTGGAATTAAAAATAAGGGAATAATCAAGAACACAATAATCATTAGTTCATTAAAATCGCAAACTAGACTACCACCCAGTAAAAAGTTTCAAATACCCGGAACCGTACTGAACTCAAAAATATCAGTCTGTTTTTGCAAGTTCGTGTTAAAATCTTCGCATGTCGAACAGTAGCATTACAGCAATTCACCGAGATTAGCTGAAGCATGTGGTCGAACTGCCAACATTCGCAAGATTTTAATAATTTGGAACAATATCCTAAGATCAAGAAACGATAGTAAAGAAAATATCGTTTGATTTACATTATTTCGTCACATGGGCATTGGACGTGAGCGGGTATTCCATAAAGACAAGGTTATCCGTTCATCATTTCAGTGCAGTAAAGTTAGTTTGTTTATGCCTGTAATTACTTATGACGAAGTTATAAGTAGTGCGAGAGAGTCAGCTACAAAAAATTGTTTGCCTTGCAGGTGCAGATTTAATTATAAAAAGGATGTTTTCGGGCACTATTCGCGCAAAATTACATCCTCCATAGATCCGAACCTGTACTAGTTGATATCCTTATTTGATATTATTGATATCAGCATGGTTGTCATGGAAGAAATTAAATCGTTGGTGGTTATAAATGCAAAGGAAATAAATATATGCACTCTGTTAGAATACTGAAAACCCCATTGTCGAAATAAAGATTGTGTAGCTGGTTTATTTACTGGATTAACTAGAAAATTATCCATTTAAAAGCTGCGATTTTAAATCAGTCTGTTCTGGGCTAGTCATGACGCTCATCGGAGCTTAATGTGTTGATTTATGGTTGTATGGTCAACAATTGACCATCCCTCATAATCACCCACCGTTTCAGGTTCTGTGAAAGTTTAGGCTTTTGATTTTGCTAAAGAGAAGTGTCCTGGGTTATGTGGTCGGGGTACGACTGCGCTTTACCGTTTATAAAAGAACTGATTTTCACGTTTTCGCCTAATTTAACTTGTTATATGGTGAGTATTCTTGTAGAACCCTCCTGCATTGTAACTGAAGTGTATACAGTATTTTGTCGTAATTTGGTCTCTTTGTTTTCAATTTACTAGGCGTAAATTCATTATAAACAATTTTTTCAAAAGGTTTTGGAAACCTAACTATAATTTTTCAATAAACATAGGTCTCTAGACCCCTCTTAGATATTCGACGCGATTTTAATCATAACCATCGCTTATAACTATTAAACCTCACATTTAAATTGATTTGTGCTCCCATTCATGAGAAGATAACAGAATATGAGATTGGGTTAAACATAATTTACCGGCAGAAAGCACCCCAAGATTTAGAATCTGCCACATCCCAGATTCTGATGGATCAACTGATCTGACTACAGTCTAGTTTCGGCATGAAAAGTCACTTCTCCAATTGATACAGTGAGTTTTGAACGAAAAGCGGTGTAGGATCGAATTTTACTTGTCTTTACTGCCTTCAAAATATATAAATTATACAGTATACACTTGATGCATTATTTATTGATTACTGATTATTTTCATCGTTCAAGAACTACTATGAGTTTAAATTTAACGGATGATGAGTTAGTGGACATGACAACAGCTGATCTTCGATTGCTGCTAGAAAAAAAACGTTTAACAATTGAGGAACACAAAGAACTTCGTAGTCGGAGACGTCGTCTGCAAAATCGAAAATACGCACGTAAATGTGCCAGCAAAAAGCAGTCCGAAGTGGAAAACTTAGCCACCCAGGTGAATGAAGAGGTCGTTGAAATTCAGGTAGGCTATTTTTAATCTTTGTTTTCGCACAAGTTATAGACCAACTTCCAAAACAGGCTCCATGTCTTGACATCCAGGGGATTTTCGTAAGTAGCATAACGCGGGTGACATTTAGGCGCAAGTAAATAACAGTCTACAGTCTACAACATCCAAATTAGTGGTACTTGTATCGTGTATATATCAGGCTGAATCCAAGTCTAGTAATAAAGAGGCATGATTTTGACGGTTATCTATTCATAATATTGATTCTTTTAGTGATTTATGGCTCTTGAGTTGAAGGCTTCCGGTTTTTTATATGTCATTTGGACTCACTGGGTACTAAGCTGGTATTTTATTCACCTTGTACACTCTTTCTTTTGTGGCTTTATATTTACTGACTTATTTATTAAGTAGCAATTTGTTATTGGTTATTTTCTGGGGATTCAAGTCATACAAGTCATTTTGTTTTTATTTATCGGACACTCACGCACAACTACGTATATTTGAATGCTTTGCTTGTCTGTTGGTAAATATGGACTTTGACAACAATGAGCAGCGTAAGACAATAATTTCTGTACTAAATGATAAGGCGATGTACCCCATCTAACTGTTTTTCAAAAATGTCTTTAAATTAGATGGACACTAGTTCTTCTAAGTGTAAAGCAATAAGGAAAGTCTTATTCTATGTAAAAATGACTCTGGTTTACTTTTTTGATATATTTTATATGTAGTTAAGAGAGGTAAGCTAAAATGTTTCCTCGTTCTACAAAAAGTTAGTGCATAAAGAAAAAAAGAATTAATTCATTCACCAGTTACTTGTGTGAGACACATTGTAAATGTGGGGGCTAGTGATATTATACGGTACTTTAAACTGAAGTTAATCAGGTTTCGAACACAAGTATGTTGATTATCTCATCCATTTTTACGCATCTCTTCCAAACTCCACTAATCCTAAACACATCGGTAGACAATTATCATGAGAAATAAAAGTATTCTAAAATAAGTGGTAAGTTTTAAACGAAAAACACTAATAATAAGACTAAAATATTGAGATATTCTATTATTTGTTTATTTATTTATTTGAACACAAATATTGGTACAGGGGGGTACCAAATATATATGCGCCACACAAAACAATGATAATTTGAAGAGGAGAAAAAAAGTGATGAACGTAGGGAATTTAAAAAAAAAGAGGGGGAGAGAGCAATAACGGGGGAAACGGAAAGGTACAATCAGAAGAAATCCTTCAGTCAAGAAAGAAGCAACCACTTTTTATGAAGAAAGTAAAAGAAGGTTACAGCAGGATCGCCACTGGCTTCTATTCTGAGCCATATCTGATAACGTCTCTAGCCACTGTGTTACACCATCTCTCGGACCACAGCCAGGGAGTCGTGAAGGACCAACACAAGCCAGCCCTTTGCAGATTTCTTTCATACCACGACACCATGTCATACACTGACCACCTTTCCGCTTTTTCCAACCAGTTCCAGAGTCGGCAAATAATGCACGACGAGGAGTTCTCTGGGACGACATTCGTAGAACATTTCCAAGCCACCGAAGTCGATGTTTCAAGATGGTGACACCAATTGGATTGTCGTCTCTTTGACCGAACACACGATGCCGAACTACTGCATTACTGACATGGTGTTGCCACTGAATGTCAGCAATCCTTCGGAGACAGCGATGATCGAACACAGAGAGACGTCTAACATCCTCAACTCAGAGAGGCCAGGTTTCACAAGCATAGAGCGAAACTGCTCTCACCGATGCGCTGTAGATCCGACCTTTTACAGCCAGACTGACATCACGAAGGCGCCAAAGATGGCCCAGATTGGCATAAGCCGCTCTGGCTTTCACTATACATGCATTGATCTCCTCACTCACGCCACCACCAGCATTTATGCAGCTACCCAGATACACGAACTTCTCGACTACTTCTATCTGCTCACCATCCAGAGTGAGTACAGGATTAGAATCCTGCCTGTCTTGTAGAAGTACTTTGCACTTCGAAGGTGCAAAGCACATACCATGCCTACGGACATTGACTGCCAACTGATTAAGTGCGGATTGCATAGCTTGAACATTCTCGCACAGTAAGACAATATCATCCGCATACTCAAGGTCGAGAAGTCTTTCTCCAGGCAACAGATTCACACCACCATTACTTACACCCATCAGAGCTGTTTCCAGAATGTCATCGATGGCAAAGTTGAAGAGGAATTGTGAGATTGGGCAACCCTGTCTAACCCCACTGCTTGAATGGAACAATGGAGAAAGGTGGTTGTATGCCCTCACTCTGCCTGAGGTGTTTGTGTATAGGGCTTTTAGGATGTTAATAAACTTCTCAGGCACACCTTTGATTAATAGACAATCCCAGAGAACAGTTCTGTCCAACGAATCAAAGGCAACCCTGATGTCAAGAAATACTACGATTGTTGGCCTTTGATAAGTATGGTGGTGTTCTAAAATTTGGCGGAGGGTGAAGATATGATCAATACATCCTCGACCAGAACGAAAACCAGCCTGCTCCTCACGGGTCAATCTTTTTCGGGTTTTGAACAACCTGCGAAGTATGACAGAAGCCAATAGTTTGAAAGCAATCGGAAGTAGACTTATCCCCTGATAGTTGTTACAGCAACGACGTGAACCCTTTTTAAAGATATGGACAACTATCGACTTATTCCATGAAGTTGGAACACTCTCTAGCTCCCAGACCTTTCTAAACAACTTCGTCAGTCCCTTAGTCAGAAAGTCACCACCATCTTTAAAAAGAGCCGGTGGTAAGTCGTCTGGACCCGTTGATTTGTAACGTTTCAGGAGTTGGAGTTCCTTGCGGACTTCCGCCTCATTTGATGGATCAGTCGTCACCGGCCATGGAGGGCAGGACAGTCTGACCGATGTTGCCGGAACAGCAGGCCAGTTGAACTGCCCTTCGAAAAATTCTGCCCATCGTCCAAGACGTCGATGGATGTTAGTGATTGGCGTTCCGTCATCTTCGCAGATTGTTTCGCTCACACCAGACTTCTTGCTGCCAGTGGCTCGGATGAGTTGGAAGAACTTCCAGTAATTACAAGATGCAGCTGCTGCTTCCAGCTCATTAGCACGCTCCGACCACCAGGCTTCACGGTCCTTACGCAAGCTTTGCCCGATTCCATTACTTAACATCCTTCGTCTGTGGTCGAACTCACGGTCACCCGGAGTAGACCGACGGGCTTCCATGAGTTGTAAGGAACCAGAAAAAACCCAGTGCTTGTAAGCGGGACATTGCGCGAACCCACAAGTGACTTTACCCGCCATTTTCATGGCGTCATGCAATTGCAACCAATGCTCATCTATACTTTTCGGTGGAATGCTAGCTAGCGTAGAAGCTAGCTCGATTCGTTACTTACTTGCAACAGAAGTTGCAACCAATTTACTGACATCAATCCGTATATGACGATCAATTCATTGGCCACTGAAAAGTATGGTAAGAGTCGCGCAAACAAGGGTATGATCAGAGTCCAGATAGGTACTCCAAAAGCAGAGGCAGACTTGTACACAACCACGCCAGCGGTAGCTGATCACGATGTGATCAATGCGAATCCAGGCCAGAGATGTAGAGGGAGGTCGCTAGGTGGCATATCGTCGATATCTGTGTCGGAAGTTAGAGCTAGCCAGAAACAGGTTGTGGTCTGTGCACAGTTGCAGTAGACGTTCCCCGTTATCTGTCCTGAGACCAACGAGTCCCCATCGGCCACCTAAACGACTCTTTTCTGTGCCTAGACGCCCGACCTGAGCATTGAAGTCTCCGGCTAGTACTACAATATCTGTCGAACGCGCTTTCTGGAGAAGAACAGTTAGCTGATGGTAGAACTCGTCCTTGATTGCATGCGGGCTTCAATCTGTCGGGGCATAGGCGTAGATGACGAAAAGACATCGTTTCTCACACCGATTTGTTCTCACTTTGATGGAACTTTCTAATATAACAACACATAACCGACTGTTAATGGGGATCCAGTCGATTAGTGCTGCCTCAGCTCTAGCGCTTAGTGCGACACCAACGCCAGCAAGATCAGAGGAAGATACCATAGGGTCCCCGGGTAAACGCACATAAAACAAGCTTTTTGAAGCGACAGATGGAAAGCGAACTTGTAGTACTTCACCAGAGTCTTGAATACGGGTCTGGGATAGACAACAAACGTCAATATTAAGACTTTCCAAAGACATAGCCAGCCCTATCTGTTGTCCGACCTGCATAAGTGTGCGATCGTTGAAGGCAGCCAGTTTGAATGGTGTACGTGGTTTCAGAAAAACTGCTTCAGTACTCGTATTCGGTGGCAACACACAATTTTCAACCAGGCAGTGACTGGAGAACGTTTAGATAGAGCCAAATTTCCACCATAGGCGAGCTGCTGTCTAAGTCGAAACGGATACATAAAGTGGGAATAAGAGAGAGTGAATAAGTGACGTGGTAAAATAATAATAATAATAATAATAATAATAAGTGAGAGTCATTTCATTGTAAATCGGAGCGAGAAGAATATTTTCCATAAGTAGATAGTTCATCATGGTTTAGTGTGTGGGCTGAGATACTGCCCGGGTGCCCAGACCGAAGCAGGTGGTTTTCTTAGGGGGCCACGCCCCGAGCCTTTGACCTAAAGGTCTAACCCACAAGGCAGTGAAGCATCGTGAGGAGATGCAGTCCCATGGAAGCCGGTGACCAAAAATTCAGAATTTAGCGAAAGATGAAGTATGGATATATCTACACTTTTGTGATTTTTGTTAAGGCAATATAATTCAGTTCAAAAGCTTTATTGATGAAACTCACACTTCTGTACACAATTCAAACCACGATCAGTGTACATTTTCTTTGTAATGATTTTCGTTACTTTCTTTGTATTTAACAAATTTTATTTTAGTCTCTAAGATCCCAGTTATCACGAACCAACTTGGCGACAAAACACTTGGAACACCAATTACGCTGCATAATGGAATTCAAGGAAAAATGTCTCAATAATGAAAGTAATGGATTTCATGTAAAGACAGTTCGCATGTTGGATTCTAACGGTCAACCTGCTGGATTTGCTTACATTAATTCGACGTTCTTTTCTAATTTTATGGGTTCTAAGATTCATGAAGTTGTCCATCCAACAGATAAAAACTGTGACGTCATAGAAACTGCAACTTGTTCTAAGTATAACCCTCTATCTTCAGGTTCCAGTAAGTACAAATTCAGCCTAGAAGAACACCCTTCCAACGTTTATCCGCGTCAAATACCTACGGTTTCGCAATTGTCTTCAGGCCTTGGCTTCCCTGGTACAAGTTCACCCGTACGTTTTTCATGTAACCCTCCTTGTCACTTCAAAAATCATCTTCAAATGCGTCTGGTTAGACCAGTCGGTGGAGGCTTCGCATCACACGGTAGAGGCATGTCTGAGTACTAATATCAGCTCCCACTATCATTTCTCTTCAGTTTAATACAGCACCCCGAATACTAATATCATAAATGGAATAATTTGTTAGCCCATATTCATGCATACCTGAGTGAACCCAAGATTTTCCATTTTACTGTGATCAAGTATTATTTCCATTGTTTTCTGTTCATTGTTTATTCTATGTTAATGCTAAAGTTTTCTGGCTTTGGCTCATTTATAATAAAAACAAGTATAAAACCGTTTCTTTCAACCCTATATTTCAGCGTAAAAATGAAACTTTTACGACTTAGTCAATGTTCAGTGTTTTTGTACTTTGGGTTGGGACGTTTTACCAAGATGAGAATGAATGATTTTATCTTATCGATATTAAACTGTGGTTTCTTTCTACCCAATATAAGCATTACTAATCACCTTTCTATGGAGTTCGTTAAAATGGTATGGGTTGATCGCTCGATATAGTGATTTGGTTGACAGGAGGTCATAAACTCGAGCTCCTTGCTTATTCTTAACAAAACTTATTCAAGTATTTATGATCTTCCGTACAACTAATTTTCGCAATAAAATATCTTGATAATATGACACGGATGTTTACTGAAACTTTGTTAATCACAAATAATTAATAGGTGTAGAAATAGCAGTAATACCTACCGGTGACTTAAACTAACAGGTTAGGGAATGTTGGTCGGTTTCGGGGGCATCTTCTGAATTGACAAACGATCGCGAACTCACGTGATCAAAATCCGAACATGATGACGAGCTACGGTAACTTCAAACATAGACTAACCAGTACTAGGCAGCGAAGGTAATAGAAAGTCTGGCAGTGTTAGGTAATAGTGGACAACTTTTCATCATTATTAGTGAACCAGGTATATGTCCAGGGGTTAGTGAGATAGATGACAGTTCTATTTGATGAAGGCTTTGACAGAAGGTAGAGTCTTCTGATCGTCTTGAGCAACAATGTAGGCATATTTTTGATGCGTTTCTCTCCATCTAAGTGCGAAATATTCCTCCAGTATTGGTCTCACTACCAATCACAAGTAATACGTTATTTGAGTACTTCACCTAACACAAATATCATGGATGTCCCAACAGTTGTGGTGTCCGATGAGATTACTGGGTATTGAGAAAGCTCGATGGACTTGTGACATAGGGGAGATGTCCGTCTACCAACCATAGGATAAGTGTACCGTATAGCAGTTTATTGTGTTATACTTTATAGCTGTGAAATGTAATCTTTAAAAATAGGAGATATTCGTAGGTTACGATTAGTCGGTCATAAATCCCTAAGAAGCATTGTTCGTATGTGTTGAGACCATTGCGTTAGCGATTCTGAGGTTAGACGCAAGATATTAGGTACAAGTGGGAAATCTCTCGGCGAGGTAGTGAATCTTCATCGACTAAGGTATTTGGAATATGGATTACCTCTGCACATCTAAAGACTACCACGATGTGCGATGTTACATGATGTAGGAGCTGCTTGCGCATGCTACCCCTCGTAGAGGAGGATAGGCCACTCACCAGGATTCCCCATCGAGCTCTGTCCTGGGTAAATATTCCCGGTTGCTATTTTATCTCTTGACATCTTCCAATCCCCGACGTAATGTGTTTGTTGGTCTTCCTCTTCCGTTTCCTTTCAGGATTTCAAGGTAGTGTTTGCCTCGTGATGCAGTCTGATGATTTCCGTGATGCCCACTCCCAGCGACTTGACCTAATTTCTCCGTCATCTGGAAGCTCGTTTGTTCTTTACCACAGTAGGTTGTTTCTGATGGTATCTGGCCAAAGGACATTGAGTATCTTGCGTAGACCATTGTTTATAAATATTTGTACTTTTTTTGATGATTGGAAGAAAGCTAAAGGCGACCAAATTAATTAAGACGTGACAGCGTTCAATGAAGGGGTTGACTTTTACGTTGAGCCATATGAGTAGCCTTATACTAATTGGTTGACGTCACCGCTGTCGTAACCGGTGTTTGGAGACTTTGGGTGATGTACCTCAACATCGATTGTGATGAACAGTTACACCCACTCTCTGTTTCCCGTGGATCCTTGGTCTCAAAACTTATCTAATACTTTTATTTTTATCTCTCTGATCACATGCTTTTTCGAGTCACATTGTCTAAGCCTTATCTTTCAACTATTGTGTTTGTCTTAATGATTTTATCTCTGCGCTAATACAGTGTGGCAACTTGAACCAGTGTAAACATGTACCAGGATATACATTGTGTTTGACTGACCGAAACAATAAACGGTAGATGAGTCTGCTATCCTGTTGCCTCATTTACAATTAATCTGTTAAACAGAAAACTAGTTTATTGGCTGAGTGCTTACCTAATCCCATAGAACAGCGATAAAGCTAATGTATTCAAATGTGTCTAATTTGTCCCCTAAACGAATTAGCTAATTAACAAAATAAAAGATAATCAAGTCATTAGAAAGATGATAGCGTCTAAGAAAGTGATAAGGATAAAGGACTCTGGGAATTATGAATTAGGAGGAGAATGAGTCAGATTTAAATTTTGGCACAATCTGATACTGAGAACTACAATTTAGGAGATAGCTTTTAGTTGTTTATTGGACTGTTTTATGAATTGTATTACTGGATCGTTCAGCTAGTTAATGTATTAATCAGCATTTTATTGCATTGCTAAAAGTCTGACTCTCTCCAATCCATTAGTTTTATGGTATAATGAAACGTTTTCAGACTTGTATAACAGTATCATCAAGTCCTTTAATATGACCGAAATTGCTTCGTAAATCTTCACTGATGGATATTCTTCTAGCTTAGCCGACAAAATCTGATTGAATTCACTCTCATATAACTTCCTAAGTAAGTTTAACATTAATCCGAAACAATGAGGATCAGAATTTCATAGACAGCCTGGGCTTCCTTAATGTTACATGTTCGAATTTCTAATTGACCCTGGTCAATACAAGACCACAACTTATTGATGATAACTCTGATATGTTACTTCACTTAGCATGTTGTATTTCTACGACCGAAAGTCTTCAGTGATGTATTGTTCCCTATTCTACACCTTATCTAGTGTTTTGCTAAATAATATTATTGAGACGATAAATTAGTATCATGAAAAATCCTGGAAAAGTGTAAGTTCATTTCAGAAACTCGACTGTACGTACCTTTAAGAATTATACCTTAATTTTCCTACAATAAAATAAGGGGATTCGAAGAGTATTTACTTTTATAAGTACGCAATCGAGTCTGACTATACATATTACTTCGAAAGGGTGAAAGTTATTCATTATTTCAAATGTTCTTTTCTTATTTTCATAAAAGAGCATCGTCATAGATTTTGTTGTTTTACCAAGGAATTACTAGACACGGTTTCTGGAAATCACTTGACAAAAACATAATGTTAGTCCACTAGGTAATCGGTTGTTAAGCTTAGCTTTTTCGGTAGATGCAGACCCATATAATGGTAATTTACAACTAAAATCCTTAGGTAGTATTGTTGGGAACCAATCCCATTTTTTTCTTCATTTCTTTAGATCATATGCTTCGCCCAAAATACAAGTTCAGCGAAGAAATATCTCTTCTCAAATAGTTCCCTGTCTTGGTTCCATAGTAATATGTATGTTTTATAATTAAGTGAAAAGTAAATATTAAGAAAGTGGCTGGTAGCTAGTGTCTAAAGATAGTGATCCAACGGATGAAAACTTAAACCTAAAACAGAATTATGTAATCGGCTGCTTATCTAAACTAGTTATGTAAGAAGAAGGAAAGTAATTGAGTAACTTTGAAATTAAGTAACTGAATATGTAGTGTCGTTTGTAAAATAACTGAGTAATTAATGAAACGAGTGCAAACAAAATTTGATTATCAATTTACCGGGGTAGGTTACGTAATAATACACCTTTAAGAAAAGTATCAGTCGTGTGAGTTTGGTCAAATGGATGTCTATAGTAAACTAAGAGGCTGAACGCAAAGATTATGTTTATCAACTGATATTTCTATAGCTCCAGCTATATGTAAAAGACAAATTCTAGGAGCATGGGACAAGTTCGACGGAACTAATATGGTCAACTTTATGTTTATGCTATGACCAGTACTAACCAGATCCTAATGTCCTTTTTTGTCCTTTAGTCAACTATGAGGCTGATGCTCATATTATTACTATGACTGACACTATGATTATTTGGACTTCTTCATTTCACATCTTGCTGATGTGGTTTATGGCAACTTATTCCGTTAGCTATGACGAACTACATTTAAAAATTGTTCAAAACCAATGACAGAATCTACCCATTTATCCCCTAATTATTGATGAAGTAGAGATCGTTTGGTTTGCATATATTTAAACCGTCTGATATTATTGAAAAAATATACAACATGCAATGGAATTGTAACATTTCACTATCAATAATTTGATACCTGATAACATCATAACAGCGTAAGAATGAATTTCAATTTAAATAATAAATCGTCTTGACTTATATCCTTAAAATATATACCAATACACTAAGTTAAGGGAAGAACATCAGTAATTTATTTTATACAGTTTAAATGTTTTTAGAATTGATTTTTTTAGCCTTGCAGTCTTTCTACTGTTTAATATGTTTTTTACTCATATGTACTTTAACAGTTCAGTAAATATATATGGTTAGTATTTGGGTATTGACCACTCCTGATAATATTACGGTACTAATAATATCAATCATTGCATCTAAAAAAGAAGAGTTTTAGAAATCTGTTTATTTGTTTTTGTACTATACATGTAGCACAAAATTTGACCAATGTATTTACCGAGATAACTAGTTCTTATTTTCGAGTTTACATCATAAATCTCGAGTTAATTCCATGAATTCGTATTAAGAATTTCGAACAAACTATGAGGACCAAAAAACCGTCCATTATTTTAGGCATTATTCAGATACTGAACAATTCGTAAGTTATAGCATTTACGTAATATAGCCAGTGGTATAAACAGTAATATATTTGGAATAATTTTAATATAGTAATCTCAATTATGGCTAGTTTTGAAATCCAGGATGCGTGTTTCCTTATACTTGGAATTTATTGGTTAAATGTCCCCAAAATGAAACTTACACCTAAAGGCTCTATTGAGGTTATCCACTCAGGATCCAAATATTGCAACAGGAACAAAATTATTACAGTTTTAAATATAACGGGGAATTATAAAATCTTACAAACGCTTGCAAAATAGTTCACTTATTGATACCACTGTTTATGTCATAAATAAATAATAAAGTTGTGCAACAATAATTCTGCTCGTACACTTTAATTTATATTACCATATTATTCTCTAGTTAAATTAATTGTCAGTTGTGTCTTAATGAAATCTGCTCCAATTCTATTCCAGTATAACATCTTATGATAAGTACACGAATTGAAATCAATATCTTGACATCTAGAAGTGATGAACGATACTTCTACAATTTTAAGTTAATTCAAACCTAATACATACTATTGAACACAATTTTATTCTATGAACATATTCCCTTCATAACATGATTCCAATTTTTATAATTAAACTAATTTTGAAAGATATAACATTTTGACTACTTGCACCTAGTGAAAAACAGTAGTTATATACATTTTTAATAAACTGAGTAGTAATGCAATTCATTTTTTCAGTTCAATAATCTATTGTGAATAGTCATTTAACGTAACTACTGAGTTCAGATAGTCACTGGTTTGTGCAACGGTTATGAATTTCACTTATTATCATTCAAATTTACCTTTCTTAGATGACAGTCTGATAACAGGAAGAGGATTAGATGTTTCCCGATAACCTGGTCTATTGGGAACCTCACATCTTTGATGTCATTTTTCCCTCTCTACTTAGACAATTGAATAAGATTTATTTCAAATAATTACCTATGTTATCCATAAGCTCCAAATTACTTCTCTAGATTTTCACCCTGTACTCACTGCGGAAATGCAGTTTTCTGGAATAATTTCTAATCACTTTTGGAAGACATTAACAACAATAAATAATTTCCCCTAGAACGGTCAAATCAAACCCAAGAGCAGACAAGATCACTCAGTATAGTCGCAGTTCAGCTTTAAAAGATAACTTCAATGATTATGTACAACACAATCAATTACTTGCTATTTGTTCAATACACAGACTATCGACATAATACGTCAAACCCTATGATAACACAAATGTACTAATCGCCCAGGTGTACTGGTCACCAAGCAAAGTGTATTTGTTTATAATCGAAGAACATTTTACCTTCATTGAAATCAGAAGTCGATCAATGCTAGACCACCACTAAAAACTTGGAAGCCCTGGACGGCCTTTTAGTCCTAGTATGGGACTCCTCAGCAATATGCATCCACGGCTGCGAATGCGGGACTCGAACCCAGGACCGTCGGTCTCACGCAAACACCTAGCCCCCAGACCACTAAGTTGGCATCAATCGGCGTTAATATTTAACTTCAACCAATCTACGACGTTGTGCGATCATCCTCCATCGGCTTCAGTGGATAACTGCCTCATAACCGACACAGTTGTGGGTGAGATCGTTGGGGCGCACTGCTAGAACGAAACAGCTGTGCAGTGCTTTCAGTTTTTCCACAGTGGTCTAACATTGATCTTCTTATCTTTTACTGCTTCCTATTAGAAGATCGATAAAAATAAATTCCTAAGAGCATTAAACACGTTAACAACCAGTTACTAGGAGCAAAAGTTATTTGAGTTGATCCATAACAGATAAAATAATGTGCATTGTAATATTCTGATGTTCCCACCATATTTAGAATTAGTCGCCATCCCATCACTGAAATATAATGGCTACCTCACTGTTCTATGACTAGCATTATATTCCAGTGCTGATTTATTGGAAATGAATGGTGCCAAAAGATTGGCTTATTATTGAAATATAGTTAACTGTTATATAGTCATGGATTTCCACACAACTAGAATTTCGATTTTGCCAGATGAACGTTATATACACTAAAAAATCTGAATATTAATTGTTGACCTAAGCCAACCGCTTACAATATTATCTGAACTTGAACATGACTGTTATGAAAAATTGCAAGAATGTATAATGGAGTTATAAAATAGCTTTCATAATGGATTCTTTCATTGATAACCATAGGAAAATATTTTGATTTGAACTGAAAAGAAAACAAATATATAAAGATTAACATGAATTTGCTATATTTCATTGGCGTTTCTTCAGCTGTATACACTTTATTCATATTTCAATACTATTACATAATTAAAACTTGCGACTGTGAACAAGTAAATTGACAAAAGTTATCCACTAGGTTTTAAACATGGTTCATATATAAATTATATACGGAGTGTAATCGTATGACTGTCTAAGTTCAGATCATAGTATGTTGTGGTCCTTAAAAGTAATAGGAATTATGGATAAGTCACAAAGATTTGATCATATGTACAGTGCACAGACACAGGAAAACTACTGAATAAGTAATATTTAGCCCATAGTACCAGATGAACGTTATAAATTAGTTATGGAGATTTATTAACCACCAAAAACCTCGAAACGAGTAGACTAATCCAGATATGTATTCAGTCCATGAAATCACTGACTCCTGGATTGAGTTGTGCAAGGAGTGCATACCTTCTGTTTAGAAGGGTCTCATACACCTCGAGTCACTAAACAGAAACTCCTGATTCATACGTGTAAATATCGGTCGGAGTCGCATACATACATTCATTTATCAACACCATATTATTAATCTTTTGATTTTATCTGACAATATTCTTTATTAGTGCTATATTTTCTTTTTGTTATTACACTTGATGTGTTGATTTAAAGTTGAACAAGATGAGCCGAAAAACATTTCTTTCTAATCCCAAATTGATTGTACGTCTTAACTTAGATTGGTGAGGTGAGGTTTAAACATATAACTAACCGACTGATGAATAGATAAGTTATATAAGACCATAACAGACATTGTTTTACGTACCTAAGTTATTACTTGTTTAGTTTTAATTATTAATTATTTCAAGATATCCTTGATAGTGAGACAATAACAAAAATTTTCTCTTCAATCACCTTCTTAACAAAAGAAGTAAACTGATATAAAAAGGTTGAATAGCTAATTATTGAAATGAACAATTCCGCGCACACAACATACGAAGGTGTGTTGTGTACACATGCAGTAAAATTAAGTGTACTTTAGGCAAGATCATGAATTTATGGGATCATTGAAACCAAACTTTACAGTAAATAGTTGAAATGTGAATAATATATATAAATTTTAAATAAATCCAGTAATTGACTATCAGCAATTTTTTGTTATATCTCAGACAACTAGTTCAATTCGTTTGTTATGCTCTGACATACAAGATATTTGTTGTATTGAATTAAGGACATTAAAAGATATACAGTAACTTGAACATGAATAAATAGTATTTTTCTTGAGGCAAATATTTAGTCTTATAGCCTATAAGAATAAATCATTACTTTATATAAGTTCTGTCATACTTAGTTTGAAGCCATCAGTTTTTTTATGCATAAAATGAAGGTATTGGAATAAGGTTCTCCTCAATAATAGTATTTGTATTCTGTTGGTTTCAACAGAATACAAAATAAAGAAAATTAATAATTTTTTTTAATAAATCCACCTTGACGGTACCTTACCATATTATAAATAATCAGTGAAATTGTCATTTATTTTAAATAAATCACAGCATGGTACTGTTTAATTGGAAGGTCATATGATTAAATAAAATTCAACAAAACACAAACGTAAAATGAAAATACAACACAACAATGATAGCACTTCAATTTGTATAAACTGAAATCACTGATAATCATTGTTACAGTGTTGTCTAAATCTTAGCGGAAACTGAATTCTGTTGATCAGTTTGTTGTTTCAGGATTTTAATGAATTATATATCTTGAAGGAGAAGTTTAGGTACGTACAACAATGTCTGTTATGGTCTTATATAACTTATCTATTCATCAGTCGGTTAGTTATATGTTTAAACCTCACCTCACCAATCTAAGTTAAGACGTACAATCAATTTGGAATTAGAAAGAAATATTTTTCGGCTCATCTTGTTCAACTTTAAATCAACAATGAAGAGTATACAGTAGGATATCTGTTTAAAATCCAGTTACTGAATAATGTACAATCTCAGTTTAATCGTTCAAATGGAGCAGGTTATATAGGCCACACAAAGCGAGAACTTTCGAAATGTATCTCTGAATATTAATCTGCCCGGCTGTCTAAACGACTACAAAGCTCTATTCTAGAACACTTATTTAATTCTGGTCACTATGATTTACCGAAATACTTCTTCAAAATCAATCATACAGTCAGAAGAACTGGTTCAGAAGGAATACAAATTAAAAGCTTCCGTACAAGCGCAACCTTTGTATACAAAAAACGATACGTCTAACCCCTCATTTTGTTATAGACTACTAATTGTAATTAATTATACAGTTTGTGTAATTCAAAATCAAGTCATATCTGTTTTAGGCACTAAAACTGATTACGACTGGCCTAACAGATGTTACTTTAATTAGAGCATAAAAATATATAAACTTGTTAATGAATCATATAAGTTTATTTATGATTCTATTCCAATTGTTATTGTATGAAATTCAATAATGCCAACAAAGATAACTATAATAATGAGAGATCAGTTTACATGTAAAATCATATTAATATACATATATGTGTATGTTATTCGCATAAAAATTGCCGACTAGAATAAGCAACTAATAATTGATGAGAATGTTCATGATTGAAATGCGTTTTGACTACTGAAACGAAATAAAACACCCAATAACATAATGCACTTCATTCAGGTGTGAGACATAAGAAAAACAATACAATGTTTTGCTTTTTCATTATAATTACTGGCGTATATATCGTTTTGACAAGAAATAAGGACAATAAAGAACAAATGAATATGAATCAGTATGAAGCAAAAGAGTGTTGGGTTCGAACTAAGACAATAAATGACAAACACACCATTTGAATTTTTTTTTAAAAAAAGGAAAAGAACAAAGTTGACTAATTTAAAACGACCAAGAGAAAAATATTTGGTCAGGGTAAATGTTGATCGAAAAAGAAATGCACAATCATTTGACCTAATAGTAACTAATGTTTATCATATTCTCAAACTGGAGGCAGATAAAGTAAATGACGCATTTTTGATAACACTGATAATGAACCGGTCATGAAAGCTTTGTCAGATTTTATTGCATTCATTACATCTAAACGACCTTCTACCACATCGGTTAAATCGTTAATATGTATGAAAAGTGTAACATTTGCTGGTTGTTTATCAACTGGTAGACAACCTGAACCGACAGTTCCTGTTTAAAACAGTAGATTATTTAAAAACGAGAAAATTAGCAAAACAGGAATAGAGCAAAAAATATTCATGATGAAATAACTTAAGATTGAATTTGCAAGATTATCCACAATCTGTTCGGTGAACATGCAGAGTCAGATCATAAAAGGACTCTTTCGCACAAAATTTTGGCGGACAATAATTCTATTTATTTGTATTGGTTGTTCAAATCTTTCCATTGATGAACACGACTGCAATTAACCAGTCTCTTATTGGTATATTCGCATACTGTGCGGATTGCCTCGACATTTCTATTATCTTTGAATTATTTCCAGCTTGTGGCAATCGTGCTACCTCCGTTTTAATCGTACAAAACATGTCAGACATCTTACTTTTCACCTGTTTCATGGCTTGATGTTTATTCATATCCGCGTTACTATACTAGGTTTTGAAAACATCGTGAAGTCGCAAAGGTCTATAACGTAGTCTAGCATAAGTCTAAGTCGGTGACAGATTGACTAGCTTTACATACAGACTCAGTAAAGTAGCAAATGTCACTGTGTAGACTACAAGGACCATTTCTTATAATTCTTTACCAGTGTAAAACAAAACATTTTGTTAAATTATTCACCAATATGGATGGTGGTCATCAGTGCAATCCAGGTCGCAAAGGATGCACATATGCTGAAAAGAGACTGAATAATTGAAGTTCTTAACATTAATGGAAAGATTTAAATAAATCAATACAAGTGAATTATTCATTATTAAGTCTAGTGAATAAGTGACTATTCATTAGTGGAAAAAAGGATGTCCTTGAAAACAACAACCCTAACTTATCACCTTAACAGTGTGAAGAATTCTTTAAAGAAGGTTGCCGACTAAAAGAAATTTAATAACTAAGCTTACCAGGAATAGAACTGGTAGCTTAACGGTTAGGAAGTTCAACTTTCAACCAATAGTTCACGGATTTGAGTCCAGCTCCGTTTACTTCGGTTTGGGTAGAGCGGTTGTATCGCTAAGCAGCCACTGCTCAAAATCCCAAGAGTACACGAATCATTACTTGACAAATGAGTTACATCAATGCCGATAAGTTGAAAGTAATTTCATTTTAGAAAATAAATATGAATCAACGTTTAGTTTAAAAAATGATTTGAGCTGTTATTTTCTGATTCAAAATAGAAAAGCACTTTTTTAACTGGTTAGTTTAAGCATATTATTAGGTTTATATTTCTGTCTAATACACCTCATTCGATTATTGCAAAATGGAAGGAAAATTGAGAGGGAACATGGTACAAACGAAAAACCTGAACAATTAAAATACTCTAGTGAAAACACTAGAGTTCACACAGAATTTAAGTAAGACTTTTCTAGTATTTTCCTGATTTTCTAAATAGCCCTGATATGTTGATATAGATGAGTTAGCATGTCTCGTTTTGAGTTTGATCAGAGCACAAAAAGTTAGGATCCTGTCCTAAATAACATACAATTAAAACTGTATGATTCGACTACATGCTTTAAGTTCAAACACAAAACTCTTACTAACTACATTCTTACCCAAGTCACACATTTTTTGTTTAGGTAAACAATATTAACTGAAGATATTAACGCTAAAAAATCGTGACTGGAATCACTTGCATAAGAAAACGAAATGAAAATATTATGAAAACAGAAACATACCAGTACCAGCATCCAAATAAAGTAGAATAAAATTTTGATTTTCCACTGAATTCAACAATGGCAAATGATCTTTGACAAATTTGTTCTCCATTGATATGACTAATTGTAATGATGCACATTCAAGAGCTTGACAAGCGATATTACTATTAAGTAGACCTTGAGCACGTGTTATTGCTTTCGATAAAGCAGGATAATTATGTGAAATGCGTAATTGTGATAGAGTATTTAACGACTTAAAACTATACTGTTTTTGTACTTTATTTATTAGTGGTTTAGTTTCAACAGAACTAGATTCATTAGTTATTGAGGTAGTTGTTATTTTTGGGTCTGATATTATGTCGGTGGTATCACATGACATTGATGTTGAATTAGTTTGTTCGGAACCATTAGACAAATTGATTATTTGTTGTTCTACTTTCGATTGACTAGTAGGTGGTTTTATTAGCGGTTTATCACCTCGACTATTCAGCAATACACATGATAATTGATGCAAGTGTTTAGTAACCAGTTCAATATTTGACTTGGAACTATGCGATGGTGGCGGACGGAGTAGAACTAAACCATCACTGAAAACAATGAATAATAGTAGAAATTAAAGTATAGAACAGATTATTGTTACTCTACACAAGTAATAAGAAATGTTTACTAAAAATTTAATGACCTTTAATATTAATAAAAAGACAAATAAAAAAACATCAGAATACAAACAAGTAAATGGGAATGATGAGTGGACCGTGGATACTTTTGAATCTCGTAGTTTACATCATGGACTAATCATAGTTTAAAAAAACACACTGAGAACTACGAAGCACTGGACAGTAAGTGAATCCTTACAAGTACGCGTTGATGACCCTGCCAAGAATTGGATTCAGGATTTCGGTAACGCAGTAGGTACTAATTCTTTATATTACTGAGTTAGGATTCAATGATTTACATTTCCAATTTTAATCAATTCGGAGTGCCGAGCAACAAACTTCCGATACCTAGTATCCAGCACAGTTAAACTCCACTGGTTATGGCTTATAACTAGTGTAGTGAACAAAACACCAGTGGTGACAAACGAATGTATTTAACAACAAATCACAGAACTAGTTAGTAAAATCTAACAACCATATATTAAATGCTCCATTTGCAAAATGTTTATCAATTGTCTCAAATGACTCAGAATTCCTTTGTTCTTGCACTTTCATACAAATTGCATCCTTTCTTCATTCTTTATTGTTCGATCTTCTCGTCTCTCTGCTGCCAGACATTCTGTTCACGACTCACGTCATATACTACTTATGTCTACATAAGTAGCACACAACACACTAGAACTACAGGAAAGACCTTCAGAAAATCATCACTAGTAACATATCACGATAATGCATAAGAGTTGATTTGATGAATTTTTATTATTAACATTCTTAAAGTTTTGTGAAGCAAGGAAAAAATATAATTTTTTTTTGGGGGGGGGGAATAGAAATCTAGTTCTAATATTTCGACAATTAATTTACAACTATTGTGTCTATATGACATAGTTCGTTCCGAGCTACATTTTAAAAAATCCAACGTTAAGAAAATACATGACATAATAGTTTATGGCTAGCTGGATAGAAATAAATACACTTGTGAAACACTTCTCAAACTCTTACATTATATGCCCCCAAGTCAACACCTTTAGCTGAATCTGAAAAGTCAAACCTATTTTCCAGAGAGAAATGTCATACATCAGGTTAGCCAGAAATCATTGATATTAAAACATTGATATTAATATTCCGTTTCATGGTTTTAATATGAATTATGTAGAACAAACAGTAAAATCGGACACACGGGCATAAACAAACTCACATAGTAACTTCTTTCACATGAATACCGTATGGACCACAACGAGAATTTAATGAGCCCTAGTTACAGTGATAATAAATAAATAAATTAAACAACCAACGATTACTAGTCATTAAATACGTTTAATAGGAATTTAGAAATATCATATATCAACATTTTAATTATTTTTTCAAGTTATAGTAACGCTACTATAAAAAGAACTAAACAATGTGGATAAGGGTTTAACAATTGGAGTGTTTGTCATTTTTAAAGGTAGATTCGAATCCAGTTCCACTTAATTTGGTTTCGGTAGCCAGGTATTATGATTAGTTTGCGCATAAGCAGCATGACATAAAGCTGAATACATGAAACATGTGCTTGATAAATAAATGGGATTAATTAATTGTTCATTAATTGAAAAAGGATGATGAGATGAAAAATAAGGTGATAATGTAACGATTAGTGTAAGGGAATTGTGGATATTATTGAATCGCATAGGTTGCATCATGAACAACCGTTAATTGGACTATAGCAGCTCTCCTGCAGTCAATTTCGATTATGGTTCATTTTGGTTATTCGAACAATAACAACTCGTCTAATTCTTTGTACTATTATGATCACTATCTTGTATGTACAAATGTGTATGCTTAATCACATGACAGCCTACGCATATATCTCTCAATGGCTTAAATGTTGATAGCTTAGATATCGCTCGATCAATCATTCTCTTCTCACATATACGAAAAATACTCAGTAATCACAAATCACATATAGAGCATAGTTCATGTCAATTGAATACAAGAATATCGTATATTATACAGAATAAAATATCATACAGGAAAACAGAAACAAATATTACATTGAGTAATCAATACATTGAATCAAAACAGAAGTAATGTTGAATAAAACTCATAATGAGTAAATCAATCGAATCTTGACTTTTCTTTCCATTATATCAAAATAAGTATCAGATAATAGATAATTCTTGTAACTTATTACCAAATTCAGTGTTTCATAACTGTCCAGCTCTAATTTCAATTGAATTGTAAGCTAAGTATTATTTCCGAACTTTCAAAAAACTAGAAATTATTACCAATTATGAACTATATTTTATATTTTATGATGCATAAATCTACTTCAACAATGTTTCCAATCAAAATGAATCCAATAAATCCTTTTCAATTTAAACTTCCATATATAAATAATATTTATTGAACAAGACTTATTTATCGTAAGTTAGTTAATTCTTTTCTTTGTTTTGAGCAACGTATTTATTTATTTAAACATAAGCATTGGTAAAAGGAGGCATTAAATATACATGCGCCCCACTTTATCGTTCGGTTTGTGTAATGGCTGGGATACTGCCCCGGGTGGACAAATTGAAACATGATTTTAAGTTATGAGTATTAAATTATTTTTAAGACGAACAATGAGTAGGTATAATCATTGTATGAAACATGAATACTGAATCACACAGTTAATCGTTGTTAGAAATAAAACGAATAATAATTTAATATGAATAAATTATATTTAATAAAACAAACAAAAATTTTAAAATCTTACTTTTGTTTCATTAGCCAAGTCAATTTTTGCATTACCTTGTTCTAAATAATACCATTCTAAATGAGTTAATGCTGATAATAAACATAATTGAGTTTGTGTAGTAACAATATCTAAAGGGCTTTTATTAGTTATACTAAATGCATAATCCGATTCTAATAAATAAAATATTATTGAGCATGTCACTTCTACAACAGCTTCATCTTTTGTACCACCCTAAAAGGTAAAGTTTTTTTTAAAAATAAAAGAATAACAAAGGTTAAGTTCGAAGATGAAAAGAATAGTTTTGATGAGCTTAGTTTCTCATGTTCAATGAAGTATATATAATGATTTCAATTTTTTAATAGTGTAAACCGTACCAACACTGAAGTTATTGATTTAACGCTACGAGATTCTGACCACTTTCATGTAAGAATCTGAAGAAATCCAAAAAAGTTGCTTGAATTAACCTGATTAACCATTGAACAACTCTATCAAACTGATATTTTATGATTGAGAAGGTTAAAATTTTATTTTTTGAAATTCATAGGGGATACTGTGATATCAGGACGAAGAATAAGTGAATACTAACTGCTAGAATCTATTTATGAACTGTTACTATATATATATATATATATATATATATATATATATATATATTCTTATTGTATAACTATTAAGTAACAATATTACACGCATATTCATATTCCTTTTATTATAAGCTTCCGTTTGACCTATTGACTATTATTATATGACTTACTATTCTTAAGATATTCCCGATTTCTCACAATCACAGTCAAATTTTGGCTTGATCTTGTATAATTGTTATTTTCTGTTTTATGGTATGATGCAGTCTGGTTTGTTTTTATATATAAACCACGTATATCTGAAATATATGATTCGTATAACGGAGGCTGATATTGGTGTTCTGGACTGAACCGGATGGGTTAGGAGAGAAGCTACTACCTCGAAGTGACTCTAGGCTGTTCGGACTGATTTATGTATGCGTCATTGGTCTGGTCAATACATCGGTTTTCTAATCGGCGATGAGCATATTAAAAGAGGCAATGAACCAATGACATTTAAGGTCCTGTCAAGTAGGAAAAGTTACATGAATGTAGAAATGAGTGCTTTTGGCGCGAAAACAAGAAATTCAACTTTCCAAAATAAAACTACAAATATAAAACATTTACCAAGTGAGCGCTTCGAACTTTTATGTCAACACAGAGCTGTGTCTACAAATTAGGATGTGTCGATTGTGATGCCTTCCATATTGGAGAGTCATCTCGCGAAATCTTAACTTGAGCCAAAGAATATATTAGGTACACAAAGAAACCACCTAATAATCCGATAGAACTGGATAGACTTCAAATTAAATCGGCAATAGCAGTTCACTCCATTTTCAACAACCACCGAATCGATTTCAAAAACATCGAAATATTACAAAAAAGGCTTTTCCAACAACAAAGAAGAAAGAGTAGTTGAAGCTTTCCATATGATGCTTAATCCTCCTGCTCTCAATAGAAAAGAAGGCCTCACTATCCATCCGACTTGGACTATTTATCCGAGCTACCATGTCTGATATTATTCACATTTCACATTATTATCGTACATACAAACTAAACTCTATCCTTTCTCACCACCAAGGTCACATTTTTCATAATTGACCCTGCGCATACACACAAATTTACATACATGTCGCTTATAAATCACGTTGACTGAAATGACATGATATTGACGTAGTCAGACCTGTTTTTTGTTCCTTTGTACCATTTAAACTTGGAATAATTTTGATTTGGTTATTTATTCTCTGAAGAAAATGGCTTACACTGAGTCACGAAACGCCAAAAAATGTAATTCTTTTACTCATTGGGAAATTACAAATATATTATTTTTATTCATAACAATCTACCCAGTGTTCAATTTATTTGAAATGATCAAATCGAACCTTAGTAATGATACCTACAGTTCACATAAATGTTTAGTTCGGCATGTATTATACCCATTCATTATCAAATTTATCCCTCTGGAATTTGTTCGTTTTTTTTTCGAAATCGTTACCAGATGGTAAAGTGCTAATAGATTTATGTGTTAATTACTGTCATCCTCAATTTTCTAAGGAATGGAGATTTGCTAACTGGAAAATACTAAGCTATAACTCAGCAATTTAAAGACAACAGTCTTACAGCCAAACTTGAAATTCTTAGTTTTCTAACAGTCCTTGCAAGGTAGTCAGTGTGCACTATTGATGAGTCTCAAACAACTAACCGGCACTTCCTGATTTTTAGTAGTTTCTCAGCAGTCGTTGATTCGTGATTAAAACAATAAACTAATCTCCACAATCCATTTAAATGAATATTATTATTATTATTACTATTATTATTATTAGTTGTCAATTATTGTGTAACAATTTAAGTCATTTTACAATTGTTTTTGGTCAATGTACTAAAATTTAGTTTTTGGTAATACATATTGAAAAACTAATCCTTTGTGTCATTTGAAGTTTTGAATAAATATACTGTGATATTTTATCAACTTATCTACATATTGACTGTTACGTGATGGTGTTTGACTTTTCAAAATAATGATTCACATTACACTAAAGAATCTGACTCAATAGAATATTATAGTTAATATTTGACGATTGTTGAATTTTATAGTTTACATCCTGAATTCGCTTTAGTTAGATATCTATTGAAAACTGGGTTCCTGAGTTTGAGACCGCGTGAAGTAGTGGATAGGGACTGGTACGAAACAGATATTTAATGCGTCCTGATTTTTAATGATTATTTAACTAGGGTTAATTTGTATTGTAAATTATTAAAATATAAATGAAACAGTGAAACTGTATACAGACTTTATTCATTATATCTAATTAACCAAACTAAATAAAATGGAAAATGTCTAAGACAGTTGTACAATCAACAAATAAACATTAGAAATTGTATGAATCAGAACAGCACTTGCTCATTGATTTATGAATGTGCTTGTTCAAATTTCTTTTTTTACAAAAACGCAATAATAATATAGAATTTAATTTTAAAAAATAAGCCTGAAATTTGAAAAAGTAGTTTTTAATAAAGTTTGTAGATCTAACAACAGTAACAATAGAAAATTTCTTTCAGATTTAACTGATAAACAAAAATGAAAAATGTGTACTTAGATTAAATTGTATGAAAAAAATTAAGCATAACTGATAAACTAATAGAAAAGTTTGGGGATAAACTCCACGTTGCCAAGTCATTTAAGAGCGCCGTAGTCATTAGTTACAGTTATGTTTTCGTCTAATTAATCACTCCATCGTAGACATTTTTGAGTAATCTCTATTATATAATTGATTGGAGACATAACTTTTGGTGTGTTGTAAATTTTCTATCATCATGATTAAGTTTACTACACTTAACACGCCCGTAGAATGATGAAGTGGATTTTCGTGTTAAGCCAGTGAAAACGGTAAAGAACGAAATACGCCCTCCAGTATGAATAACGACAATATAAATGATAATTCCCGCTTCATTTTGGTTGGTTAACAGATGGGGGATCAAAATTTGCAAACACATTATAATCTTGGTTGGATGATTATCGACTTTGTTACCAATCTTAGAATGTTTTTAGGGCCTCATATAATATCTAAGTCAACTATAAACCTATAAATATCATTGTTTGTGTACTTAAATTACTGGGCGATTCGCAAGAGGTTAGAAAGTCAGTATCACAGCGTTCAAGTACCATGAACACGACAAATACTTTTTTTTAAACATCTATAAAACGAATAGTCACTCACAGATACAGGTTTAATTTTTACTAGTTGATCATCGAGAGTAATTAAGTGGTAACGATCACATATAGGCAACAGAAATACCCAACCTGAGGGAAAAAGAATTAAAATTAATGATAACGACAACATAATTTGTCAGATTAAAGCTATAAATTTATGTAACATATGCTAGTACGTGTGAATAAAACAATACAACCAAATGCATTGCATAGACTGAAAGAAACAAACACGAGAAAACACTATATCAAACGTAGTGTATATCACCTTCACATACAGTAAGAGGAAGGGAACATACGTTATCACTTATAAAAATACAAGCAATCAAATACTGATACAACATTTGATTGGAAAAATGTTATTTTTCTGGAATAAGGCAATGCTAAGATTGTTAGAAGCATGAAATTTGGCTCAATTTACAATCGAATCAACGGAAACCCAATTTATTCATCCGTAAGGAAGAAGCCAGTCAATCAATCGGTCAAAAGTTAACCGAACGCAACAGTAAACAAGAATCAAAAAGCATATTAGGATTAAAATAAATCTATGAGAAAGTCAGTCATATACCAGGTTATGAAAATAAAATTATTTCGTACTTGTAAAGTAATTTGAAAGACGCTACTATTTATTTGAAGTAGGCATTGATAATATTGTTTATTATTTATTTTAACACATAGGTATTGGTACAAGGAGGCACCAAATACATATGCGCCACACGAATCTCAATTGATTTGTGTGAGGGCTGTGATACTGCCCGGGTGCCCAGACCGAAGCAGGTGGTTTTCTCAGGGGGCCACACCCCGAGCTTTTGACTTAAAGGTCTAACCCACAATGCAGTGGAGCATCGTGAGAAGATGCAGTCCCATAATAGCCGGTGACCAGAAATTGGTTCATACGCCATTTGTTCCCTCAGGATATTGGAGCCCATGTGCACCATTGATTTGGGATCCGGTTAAAGCGCCTGACATTCGCTTTTCGTTTTCTCATTTTCGTAAACAACACCCTCTCCACGAGAAGGTGCGAGAAGGCAGTGAGTAGGACTTCCCTGGCAGAGGCTGTATACGCGTGGCCATGTGAGAGCATTTCGAGAGGGAGAGCAGACTCTCCCCACTCTCAGCCGTACCAGGGCATCGTTTAGAACGATAATTGTGTAGCGAACGAGAAATCATATATAAGTAGTACGTAGCACCAAAATGGAAGTTTTGTAATAAAATCAAACAGTTCACGGGATGCAATAACATCGAGCGAATCGAGTTAAATTGTTAGTTTCAATGATTTTGCGTCTATTTGATGCAGCATTATAAATACTAGTACTCTGACAAAATCAGAAATGAGAAAAGATAAATGGTCAAACGGTTGAATACCAAGTCACATAAACTACTGGGTTATAACTTAATAAGAAAGGTAAAAAATAAGAATAAATAGTTTGAAGGATAGAGCGGATAATCTTATCAAGTCATATTTTAGAACGGCCTAATAAAAGGAAAATCAATTAGGGAAATAAAATGTTAAAGTGATGTAAAGAACACACAAAAATGTTTGACAGTGAAAACACTGAAATTTTGGACAGAGACAAAACGATGAAGATCAGAACATTCCTAATACCTTAACATTTAGGACGGTTAGTGGTCAATATGTGGAGATAGACTTAGTTTACCAGCCTGTCGGAAAAAACCATAAACAAACGTAATTACAAGAATTAGGTCAAGGAAGGAGACAATCAAAATAAGCACGTATATAATGACAGGACGTGACATCAAAGGCAATCAAATTCAGGGTCGACAAATAAGGCTGCTTGCTAATCAAATATGAAGGAATTTTAATAGCTCACATTTATCTGAAGCTTGTTTTGATATGACCTAGAAAGATAGTGAAATTGAGATTAAATAATCGGATTGAATGGAACACTAGCGTTTTTGATTATGAAAGTTTCACAAACTATTTAGATCTATCAACAACGGTTTTATAATTTTTGAGCATTCTTCACAACTTAAGAATTAAAGGATTCAGTAAGTGCATTAAAATATGTCTTTAGGTAGAACGAATCAAGATATATACAGATATACTACAACAAATTTATGAGATGCAAAACACTATGACTAATGAATAATTTAATGTTTTAGGTTAGTTCTACATCATGGTTACCGCAGCAGTAACGTTGTCCTACGATTAAAACAACGTGAAAAAGTTTATAGTAATAAGGAGAATATGCAAATGCAACAAATAAAAATACTTGTACCTTAAACGGAATGGGCAGTTCTTGTAGAAATTTTGGAGTGAAGCAAATAATCAACAGCATTTAAATGTGTCCGTGTGTTTCAACAACAATTAAATTGATTTTTTCACACATATTTTAGGCCACTTTATATCTATACACATTGTTAGGCTGGCATCCCATCCCTAAATTATTTGTTGAGAAACACATTATAATGCATGATAATGAAATATTTAGTAACCCTTACATGACCTATGAAAAAGACTCAGTTTTTCATCGCAAATTAGCACTCTCAACAATAAAATATACATTTTAAAAATAAATGTTACGAAAACAATTATGCATAGAAGGATTAACCAGTACTTCTTGTGTTTAAATGTCTTCATTCACAAATTCATTATGCAGAACCTCAGAAGCAGTTGATACAATATTTCATGATAAAAACGTGACTACTTAACCAGATTTAGTAGTTAAACGAATAATACTAAAAATGTCTAGTTTTGCTCATCTATATTTCATTGAAATCATGAAGCGATCAATGTCAGAATACTATTCAAAACCTGGAAGCACTGGGCGGTCGTTTCGTCCTAGTGTGGGATTCCTTAGCAATACATATCCACGGAACCACATGCGAGACTCAAACCAAGGAATCTCAGTCTCGCACGAACGCTTAACCTACAAACCAGTGGACGGGCATCCAACGGTGTTAACCTCTATCTTTAACTCATCCTGATATTACGCAATTATCCTCCATTGTTTTCGGTGGGTAACTGCCTCACAACCGACGCTGTTGAACTCCACTGGTCACGGGATTGAAGGTGCATACTGATGAGGAGTTCCATGTTGGGACAAAACGACCGCCCAGTGTTTCCAGGTTTTCAATAGTGGTCTAACGTTGATTGGTTCATGATTTCAATGAATTTCAACAATCTCTACAACCTTATACTAGAAAGTGTCCGTATTTATTGAAATTATATGAGATTTGTAGTAGTTCTCCGATTTAAGAGGAGCAATTTACATTCACATGAGCAATTTTCGATAAAACGTTCTGCGAAGAAATATCGAAACAGTTAAATTATTTAAATAAAGCATCATTATCAAGATTCGACATGATAATTTGTTATAACGCCCGGAGTTCCCTCGTATTTACAAATGGAGTGTTAATTTGCCTTAGACGGATATCTAAATTAAATTCCTTCCTAGTGTCTATTCTACAGGACATCAACGCAACTCATCAAGAAAATGTGATTAGCCTGACTAGAAGGTAAATATATTTCCACACCAAAAACCGACTACAATCCAAAAACAATCAATGATAATAATAAGGAAAGGAGTATATAGAACTCATTTAACGCCAGTCAGACTATTTACTAGTCTGACTAAGCAAACAACCAATCATTTCAATTAAGTTAAGAATCCAAAAAAATTAAATCAGCAACAGCAGCACTTATTATACTCAACAACCATCAAATCGATATAAAGACAAATATTCAAATAATTACGAAAAAAGGTTTCTTTAACTATAAAGAAATGTGAGCAATTTTTATGCACTGTTTAGTACTAGTGAGTTCAAAAAGAAAGAAAGAGCTACTAGTTATCTGACTGAATTGTATTGTATATTTCACAGTTACAATTAATCAAATGATAAGACAGCAAGAATTAAGTCTGATAGCTAGACATTAATTTCACTGGAGATTGAATAACTTAGAGTTCTCATTTACTAAATTCATTTATGATAAGTGATTTTTAATTTTTTAGTTTGATCTTTTGTCTGACCGCCTAATAACTTTATAGTTGGAGACTTACATCGATAGTTCTGTCCTGTCAGTATCCACAACTCTGTTATATTGTATCATTGAATTCTATTCATTCACTTTAACTATTACAAACCTTTTAAATCCCTTACTATATCACGTATTTGAGGTCAAACTGCGAATACAAGTGCAGATTAAAATTTAATGATCACATTTGTCCACAAACGCATCAATATGCACAAAACGCGTATCATGTATAACCACATTCCCCCCAAATGAGATGAGATTAGCATAATTAAACTTGTTTACTTGTGCTAATTATTTGACGTACATATGATAAATATATAAATGTAGAGCCATGGTAAAGAACTGACTGAAAATAAATTTCCTCGCTTTAATTGTCTTTTTAGTTAAATGAATATGAATTCACAGTTCGCTTTAATTAAAATCAGTAAATACTCATTATTATTTGACGTAGGAGTGATAGTTGAGTTTAGAAAATCTCTGCTACCACACCACTACCTCCAGTTACAACTAAATAGACGACCACAGCTCTTTAGTGATCGGACTATGAGACGTGACAGATAACTAAGATTTATCTATTACACTATAATCGAGTGTTTGATAGAAATGAGACTGTTCACATACACTTTAACCTGCTAACTAGGTTGATACATCTTAATAAAAAATATCCAACTTTACTGTACTTAAATTAAGTATGAATAGATTTGATTAGCCGACTATGCTGTTTGATACGAGTATGGTGACTACGAATTGTTTAAAACACTTATTGATAAGCCTTCTAACTGAAAGCTAGATTAGGTTCCTAAGCTCTTCTAATAACCCCCAGGCTACATCTACACAGCAACTTGAACAAGAGAGAAAAAGCGCATAATATGGAAAAAACGCTTTACTCCAAAGGTTCGCTTATATGCAAAAAATCTAGAAATTTTATAGTTTTTTGGATGTCCTTGAGTTTCTTGAAAGTTCTAGAGTGCTACTAAACATAGTACCAGCATAAGTAATCATCTAATCAGAAACTCGACATGTGACTTTTAACTTCCTATATGTTTCTGGTGCACCCCAAAAGCCCTGGTATGGCCGAGAGTGAGGTGGGTTCGTCCACCCTCTCAAAATACTCTCATATGGCCACGCGTATACAGCCTCTGCCAGGGAAGTCCTACTCACTGCCTTCTCGCACCTTCTCGTGGAGAGGGTGTTGTTTACGAAAATGAGAAAACGAAAAGCGAATGTCAGGCGCTTTAACCGGATCCCAAATCAATGGTGCACATGGGCTCCAATATCCTGAGGGAACAAATGGCGTATGAACCAATTTCTGGTCACCGGCTATTATGGGACTGCATCTTCTCACGATGCTCCACTGCATTGTGGGTTAGACCTTTAAGTCAAAAGCTCGGGGTGTGGCCCCCTGAGAAAACCACCTGCTTCGGTCTGGGCACCCGGGCAGTATCTCAGCCTACACACAAATTTAATGAAAATGATGATATTCACTAAAAACTCTATTCTCGCTTCGATTTACAGTCAAACAATTCACATTATTATTATTATTATTATTATTATTATTATTATTATTATTATTATTTTACCACGTCACTTATTCACTCTCTCTTATTCCCACTTTATGTATCCGTTTCGACTTAGACAGCAGCTCACCTATGGTGAAAATTCGGCTCTATCTAAACGTTCTCCAGTCATTGCCTGGTTGAAAATTGTATGTTGCCACCGAATATGAGTACTGAAGCAGTTTTTCTGAAACCACGTACACCATTCAAACTGGTTGCCTTCAACGATCGCACACTTATGCAGGTCGGACAACAGATAGGGCTGGCTATGTCTTTGGAAAGTCTTAATATTGACGTTTGTTGTCTATCCCAGACCCGTATTCAAGACTCTGGTGAAGTACTACAAGTTCGCTTTCCATCTGTCGCTTCAAAAAGCTTGTTTTATGTGCGTTTACCCGGGGACCCTGTGGCATCTTCGTCTGGTCTTGCTGGCGTTGGTGTCGCACTAAGCGCTAGAGCTGAGGCAGCACTAGTCGACTGGATCCCCATTAACAGTCGGTTATGTGCTGTTAGATTAGAAAGTTCCATCAAAGTGAGAACAAATCGGTGTGAGAAACGATGTCTTTTCGTCATCTACGCCTATGCCCCGACAGATTGCAGCTCGGATGCAATCAAGGATGAATTCTACTACCAGTTAACTGTTCTTCTCCAGAAAGCGCGTTCGACAGATATTGTAGTACTAGCCGGAGACTTCAATGCTCAGGTCGGGCGTCTAGGCACAGAAGAGAGTCGTTTAGGTGGCCGATGGGGACTCGTTGGTCGCAGGACAGATAACGGGGAACGTCTACTGCAACTGTGCACAGACCACAACCTGTTTCTGGCTAGCTCTAACTTCCGACACAGATATCGACGATATGCCACCTAGCGACCTCCCTCTACATCTCTGGCCTGGATTCACATTGATCACATCGTGATCAGCTACCGCTGGCGTGGTTGTGTACAAGTCTGCCTCTGCTTTTGGAGTACCTATCTGGACTCTGATCATACCCTTGTTTGCGCGACTCTTACCATACTTTTCAGTGGCCAACGAAGTGACCGCCACCAAAGGATTGATGTTAGCAAGCTGGTTGCAACTTCTGTTGCAAGTAAGTAACGAACTGGGCCAGCTTCTAGGCTAGCTACCCTCCCACTGAAAAGTATAGATGAGCATTGGTTGCAATTGTATGACGCCATGAAAATGGCGGGTCAAGTCAGTTGTAGGTTCGAAAAACGTCCCGCTTATAAGCACTGGGTTTCTTCAGGCTCCTTACAACTCATGGAAGCCCGTCGGTCTACTTCGAGTGATCGTGAGTTTGACCACAAACGAAGACTGTTAAGAAATGAAATTGGGCAAAGCTTGCGTAAGGACCGAGAAGCCTAGTGGTCGGAGCGTGCTAATGAGTTGGAAGTAGCGGCTACATTTGATAACTGCCGGAAGCTCTGTCAACTCATCCGAGCCACTGGCAGCAAGAAGTCTGGTGTGAGCGAAAAAATCTGTGAAGATGACGGAACGCCAATCTCTAACACCCAACTCTTAAAGCGTTACAAATCACCGAGCCCAGATGACTTATTTTTGACTCTTTTTAAAGATAGTTGTGACTTTCTGGTTAAGGAACTGACAACGTTGTTTAGAAAGGTCTGGGAGCTAGAGAGTGTTCCAACTTCATGGAATAAGTCGATAGTTGTCCATATCTTTAAAAAGGGTTCACGTCGTTGCTGTAACAACTATCAGGGGATAAGTCTACTTCCGATTGCTTTCAAACTATTGGCTTCTGTCATACTTCGCAGGTTGTTCAAAACCCGAAAAAGATTGACCCGTGAGGAGCAGGCTGGTTTTCGTTCTGGTCGAGGATGTATTGATCATATCTTCACCCTCCGCCAAATTTTAGAACACCACCATACTTATCAAAGGCCAACAATCGTAGTGTTTCTTGACATCAGGGTTGCCTTTGATTCGTTGGACAGAACTGTTCTCTGGGATTGTCTATTAATCAAAGGTGTGCCTGAGAAGTTTATTAACATCCTAAAAGCCCTATACACAAACACCTCAGGCAGAGTGAGGGCATACAACCACCTTTCTCCATTGTTCCATTCAAGCAGTGGGGTTAGACAGGGTTGCCCAATCTCACAATTCCTCTTCAACTTTGCCATCGATGACATTCTGGAAACAGCTCTGATGGGTGTAAGTAATGGTGGTGTGAATCTGTTGCCTGGAGAAAGACTTCTCGACCTTGAGTATGCGGATGATATTGTCTTACTGTGCGAGAATGTTCAAGCTATGCAATCCGCACTTAATCAGTTGGCAGTCAATGTCCGTAGGCATGGTATGTGCTTTGCACCTTCGAAGTGCAAAGTACTTCTACAAGACAGGCAGGATTCTAATCCTGTACTCACTCTGGATGGTGAGCAGATAGAAGTAGTCGAGAAGTTCGTGTATCTGGGTAGCTGCATAAGTGCTGGTGGTGGCGTGAGTGAGGAGAACAATGCATGTATAGTGAAAGCCAGAGCGGCTTATGCCAATCTGGGCCATCTTTGGCGCCTTCGTGATGTCAGTCTGGCTGTAAAAGGTCGGATCTACAACGCATCGGTGGGAGCAGTTTCGCTCTATGCTTGTGAAACCTGGCCTCTCTGAGTTGAGGATGTTAGACGTCTCTCTGTGTTCGATCATCGCTGTCTCCGAAGGATTGCTGACATTCAGTGGCAATACCATGTCAGTAATGCAGAGGTTCGGCATCGTGTGTTTGGACACGGACGACAATCCAATTGGTCTCATCATCCTGAAACACCGACTTCGGTGGCTTGGATATGTTCTACGAATGTCGTCCCAGAGAACTCCTCGTCGTGCATTATTTGCCGACTCTGGGACTGGTTGGAAAAAGCGGAAAGGTGGACAGTGTATGACATGGTGTCGTGGTATGAAAGAAATCTGCAAAGGGCTGGCTTGTGTTGGTCCTTCACGACTCCCTGGCTGTGGTCCGAGAGATGGTGTAACACAGTGGCTAGAGACGTTATCAGATATGGCTCAGAATAGAAGCCAGTGGCGATCCTGCTGTAACCTTCTTTTACTTTCTTCATAAAAAGTGGTTGCTTCTTCCTTGACTGAAGGATTTCTTCTGATTGTACCTTTTCGTTTCCCCCATTATTACTGCTATCACACTACCTCACACTAATCTGGTCGTTATTGTTCTCTTGTTTTTTTTTATTCCCTACGCTCCTTACCTTTTTTTCCCTGCTCTTTAAATTCCCATTGTTTTATGTGGCGCATATATATTTGGTACCCCCTTGTACCAATATTTATGTGTTCAGATAAATAAATAAACAATAAAAATCTGGCGAAACTTCTAGTGAACGCTGATCGGATAAGATGCTTCTCAGTGTTTCCAGAGTCTTTCCTGGTTTTTTTCAAAGAGTTTCCTGGATCTCCCTAACACTTATATCATTACTTTAATAAAATAGAGAGTCTATGACTAACACTGGAATCAACGACGTGTGTTTCGTCATATTTATAACGCGTCAGCTGGATATAATAAATCCTGGTGTTGATATTCACAATGGGACTCGAATCATGTACTTTTCACTTTAAATGGAAACGTTTTATCTACTGAACTAGAGCCCAGATAGTCACTGACTTATTTGATGCGTATGGTGTTTATATCAATATAATTAAAAGTTTGAGTTAGCCCGGTGTTGATACTCAGGACTAAATTTTGATTAGCGTTTGCTGACACATGTGTGTCGTATGTGAATCGTCTCGATATACTTAATTTGTCCTGAATTCCACCGCTAACCACAACACTTCCAAAAAATGGTGATGATGCAATATGATCAGAGTACACACATCAAGAGAGACTAAAAAAATTCAGTCTTGGATACCAACAAAGGGATAATTCAAACCTTTACTAATAAGACTAATGATTACTTTAAAGAAACTATGTTTAACATACCAGGTCCTTTAGACTTCATTCGTTTCCCGAGTCGAAATACGATGATTCGTTCACTTTTCGTAAGATGCTAATAACGGAAGAAACGTCGTACTTTTAAAGAAAATTAATTTCAGTTTATTTTACCATACGAGTTTATACCGAATCATAAAGCTTCAGTAAAATATAAACAAGTGTAAGGGGAGACTTCCTTATTCTATGTACTGTTTGGTTAAGAAATTAAAACCCAATCAACAAAAATGACATATGATTTGCAATATAGATGAAAGACTTTTTTATGTTGGATTAATTCAAATCTATTCACATTCACCTCAACATTACTCCTCTCTACATTTATCTAAGGGGAAAAGTAATATAAAGACCTATCTGAAAAGGAAGGGAATTAGAAAGCCTGTAGTAAACCAGCTATTGAACTGCAAAACAAGCGATGATCGATAACTCATTGATACCTCGAGTATTAATAATAAGCACGTACGATGAGACTGGAACTCACTACCTTTCATCGCTTCAAACGCTTAGTGTTTTATCCACTAAGATACTGAGCCCAGATAACCACCAACCTTTTATTATTCAACAAGTATACCAATAATGGGAGATTACGATTCTTTACTAATAACTTACAACTTCACTTTGTATATTCACTTGTTCATATTTATATAATAAGTTAGGTTATATTCACATCACATACTCAAGTATAGAGAAACTAACATTCTTTCCCTACCTTGTTATTATGATCTAAATGAAATTTTTAATTTTATACAGAATATAGTAAGTCATTTGATTGATCTGTTAATAAGCGTTTGATTTATTTCAACATAGGTCCCACAAAAAATGGCGTAATTTGAAAATCCACCCAAAATCACCGCACATTTACAAAATCTATTTTGATCTTGGCATCAAAATGACCAAATGCATATATTTACTTATCATCCTAAAATTTATTAAAGTCCGAGAACTATTAAGCAAGTTTATAGTCTTAGAAGATCAATTCGTTTAAAAATGAAAGATACAAGAAAACAGCTAAACTAAAAATACTAAAGACGAAAATTTTCATGTAAACTGAAAATAGTTTGCACTATAATACACCACATAAAAGGATCTGTAATCAACTCACCTTCACATAAAACCAACACAAGAATGGAAAGAATACAATCAATAATAAAGCTGATAGGACAAGGAATGAATAATGTAATCGATTGTTTACATTTTTGGAATATCCAGTATCCGTAAAATCAAAAATGTCTAATTGACAATCTATAACTAGAATTACAGAAAAATGATGAAATGAATATGAAGTGATGACCAGAAATATCTTACATTTCCTCTTTAGTAATCAAAGCGAATTCTCTACATTGGTATATACTAGTTATAATAAATTTCGGGGTTTACAACACAAATTGATCTTAGATAATCATTGAGAACCAGGGAGCAATAGACAGATGATTCTTACAAATATTAGATTCCTCAGAAGAGCCCATTCACGATTCGGACGAAGTTTGAACTCACAACATTTAGGTCTCAAGAAAGCATATCAACCCTCAGCCATTACTCAATGGTTTACATATTTAACTTACTAGTGGCTGGCCTTGAAGAACAACTGAAATTATAGCGAAAACCCGTGACTAGGGGTTCAGCTTTGTTCGGCATGTAATAATTATTACTAAAGGCAATGGATGATGGTCGCATATCATCATCGAATGACTAGAATTATCAATATGAACCACTGAATCCGAATCGATTGATCTAAACTTTAAGCGATCACTGCGATACCTGAAGGTCCTGGGTCTAGTTCCCGATGGAGTCTTGGATATACACTGTTGGGAAGCTTTGTAATGGATGAAAATAATAACTAGAGTCAGTCCGTGATGCAAACTATAAGATTCAGCAACTTTAACGACACTATACAATAAATTATGGCAGAAGTAAATACTCGTTAAAGTTCGTTATGTATAGAGAAAAATACGATAACTATCGAACAAATTACGCAGACAGGTAATAGGTGAATTAAGGATATATATATATATATATATATATATATATATATATATATATATATATATATATATATATATATATATATTACTGGTAAACGTGGAATAAGCTTCATAGTTGGTAAGTCATAAAAAGCTACAAGCACTAATAATAGTTCCTGACCGTTGTTGCTACCTTGACGTGGTGGTCGGGCTTGCCTATCGTGATGAAGCAACTGAGCTATACTGGCTGGAACAACCGTTCCTCAAGGTCCTACCATGCCAGACAGGTCGGTTGAAGAGCGGTAAGACTTAAAGCAACAAAACCAAGGTCCGAAGGCGAAGTCGTACTGCTGACTGTACAGAGGTGTGACAGCAGTAAGGTGTTTCCTTCGGACAACCAGCATGACAGCGATGCTGCCTTCCCACAAGGAGGGGTGGGGTTAGAAAAGGTCGACCCTAAAAATGCACACCTCGCCTTATCCCACGGATATCCGTCTCCGGCGGTAAGGACTCAACAAGTACGGAGCTAACACAAAAATCACTCATAAAAAGGTCGTGTGTGACCGACCTCAAGCAGCTGTCCCTTGGGCACTGTGGTCACGCTCTCAGGTCACTATGACCAACTCTAATCCAATTTCCTTTTCAGGTACCTCCAGAAGAACCCTTCCACGATGTGGGCAACCGGGAAGTGATAACCGCCCTCATACCTCTAACAGCACTCAAGACCACTGTATTCATAATCAACCTCCCTCTTCAATTCCTATTATTCCTCCTACATCGACTTTATACACTAAACTTCCTCTTTTAGCTTCCTCCTCAAGTGTCACCACAGCCAACAATTCTAGTGCTCAAAACACTGTCCCAGGTCTACTGAAACCTCGCTCCAAACTACAGATTGGAGCCTTCAACGTACGCACACTATGCCAAATCGGTCAGCAGGCTTCCTTGGCTAAAACCTTAGAATCTCGTACCATTGATGTATGCTGTGTCTCCGAAACACACATACAGGATCCTAGTGTGGTCATTCACTTGACCTCACCTCGGCAAAACGGAGAGCCAACGAGATACACCCTCCGTGTATCTGGCGACCCGATGGCTAGTTCTCGTGGACTGGCAGGTGTAGGCATAGCACTTAGCATGAGGGCGGAACAAGCGCTATTAGAGTGGATCCCCGTTAACAGTCGTCTATGCGCTGTTCGGCTAAACGGCTCCGTAAGAACTCGGAAGGATAGGGACACATGTCGTTGCCTTTTCGTCGTTTCTGCCTACACTCCCACTGACTGCAGTTCGGATGAAGTGAAAGATGAATTTTACAGAAAGCTGTCTGAACTTCTTCAGAAAGCTAAACGTTCAGACATAGTACTCGTAGGAGGTGACTTTAATGCCCAGGTAGGTAGCTTAAACAAAACAGAAAGACATTTAGGTGGGTATTTTAGTATTCCGGCACAGAGAACAGATAATGGTGATCGTCTACTGCAACTGTGTTCAGACAATCGTTTATTTTTAGCAAACACAAATTTTAAGCATAAGGAGAGACATCGTCTAACATGGCGACCCCCTGCACCAAACCAACGATGGACTCAAATAGACAATATTGCCATCAGTGATCGTTGGAGAGGGTCAATAGAAGATTGTCGCTCATTCTGGGGTACCTGCTTGGACTCTGATCATGCCCTAGTACGAGCACGCATCTGCTTGCGCCTCACTGGACGCAAAAGAGCCACACAAAAAAGACTCATTAGAACCGAATTGAGTAATGAGAAAACCAAAAGTAGGTTCCAGGAACAACTGAGGTCACACTTAGGTATTTCTGAAAACGAGACTGACCCAGATGTTGCTTGGAAAGTTATACAAGCAGCTGTGGAAACAGCAGTGACATCTACCAGTGATTTAAACCAAATGGTTACAAAAAACCAATGGATTTCGTCAAGGTCTATTGCACTGATAGATTCTCGCAAACTCATCCCATCAGGTTTTGAATACGATGAAGAGCGTAAAGAAATCAAATCTAGATTAAGCAAAAGTCTAAGGAATGATCGTGAGCAGTGGTGGGCAAAGAAAGCAAAAGAGATGGAAAAGGCGGCGGCTATAGGGAACACAAGACAACTCTACAGACTAATAAAAGAAACTGGAATTAATAAATCAAGTGTAAGTCAGACCATTTCGGAAAAAGACGACACTCTCATCTGCTCCCAGTCCAGACGCTTAGAACGATGGGCGGAACACTTTAAGGAGCAGTTTAGCTGGCCTTCAGCTACTCTACAACTACCCTCTATTCCCAGACAGTGTGAATGGAACATTGAAGTAGGTCCCCCAACTCTAGCTGAAGTTCAAAAGGCTATAGCTAATCTGAAACGAGGAAGGGCAGCTGGTCCAGATGGATTGGCCCCAGAGGTCTTTAAGGATGGTGGTCTAGTCTTAGCGATTAGGTTGACTAATATTTTAGCTAAAATCTGGGAGTTAGACGTTATTCCATCTAACTGGTCACAATCACTTATCGTCCCAATATTTAAGAAAGGGTCAAAATCGTCCTGTGACAACCACAGAGGGATTAGTTTGACTAATATAGTATCTAAAATACTAGCTTCGATAATTTTCGGACGCCTAACTAAAACTCGTGAACTGCAAACACGTGAAAATCAGGCTGGCTTCAGACCTGGTCGTGGCTGCATCGACCACATATTCACCATTCGTCAGGTTCTAGAACACAGGCATACTTATCGGCGTCCGACCATGGTGGTATTCCTTGACTTAAAAGCAGCGTTTGACTCTGTTGACCGAGAGGTTCTGTGGCAGTGTCTGTCATTGAAAGGCGTACCTCAGAAGTACATAAACCTTGTGAAGGCTCTTTACTCGAACACTACTAGTCGGGTCAGAGCCTATGGCGAACTGTCATCTGCTTTTGCAACCTCAAGTGGCGTCCGTCAAGGCTGTCCACTTTCTCCTTTTTTGTTTAACTTTATCATAGACATCCTGATGGAAATAACGCTCTCATCGACTGACTTCTCGGGTATTGATCTCCTACCAGGAGGTACACTTATTGACTTAGAATACGCAGATGACATAGTCCTGTTTGGTGAAGACGCTGATGAAATGCAGAGTCTTTTGGTAGCACTGAGCAACAATGCTAGAATGTTTGGGATGCGCTTTCCTCCCTCTAAATGCAAGTTGTTGCTTCAGGACTGGTCTGCATCAACACCTGAACTAAGGATAGGGGGTGAAGTAGTCGAACGCGTTGACAACTTCACTTATCTTGGAAGTCTGATCAGCCCTAATGGGTTGGTGTCTGACGAAATCTCAGCACGGATTCGAAAAGCTCGCTTGGCCTTTGCCAACTTACGTCATCTATGGCGAAGGCGAGATATCCGTCTATCAATTAAGGGACGAGTATACTGCGCGGCAGTTCGTTCCGTCCTTCTATACGGCTGCGAAACATGGCCTTTAAGATTGGAAGATATTGGTAAGTTCCTAGTATTTGACCACAGGTACCTTAGAAATATTGCGGGTATCTGCTGGGATCACCGGGTAAGTAATAGTGAGGTTAGATGCAGGGTATTAGGGAATGATGGTAAATCAGTTGTAAGGTTATGAATCTTCATAGACTGAGATGGTTGGGCCACGTGTTGCGTATGCCTGAACACCGATTACCACGTTGCGCAATGCTAACTGGTGTTAGGGATGATTGGAAGAAAGTTAGGGGCGACCAAACCAAAACGTGGCATCAGTGCTTGAAGTCACTAACTTCTGGTCTGAGCCATGTTGGGAGATTCAGACTGCCTGGTTGGGGTCCGCGTGACTATCGTAACCAATGGTTGGAGACTCTTGGTGACATGGCTCAGAATCGATCACAATGGCGTCGGTGTATACACTCTCTGTCTTCCTTAAATTAAGAGATTAAAATCGCTTCATATCTGTCTAGGAACTAATTCTTTCTTCCTTTACTATCTCCTTATACACAATCTTTCTTCTATATATTACCACTACTGAATTAACTACTATGAATCCGGTGTTCATCTTGTTGTGCTAATGCGGTATGGCAACTTGGACCGATGCATATACGTGCTTGGTCCTACGTTGCAGCTGACTGACTGACTGACTAATAATAGTTGATGCACACATTGAGAAAGAAGTAAACGTAAATAGTTCTCTACCACGCCAGAGAAATAGATTCATTTAATGTCAACCTTGATTAAAAAACTGCATGATTTCAGAACTTAAATATCTAAACACGAAAATCAATTTTTAAAAAAAAACTAAACCATGTTTTATAATTCCAATCATGAAATAGGCATAACAAAACAAACACGTCTTGGCATCTTAAGTTGAGGTTCGATTAAAGTACTACATTGACCACAGTCAATAAACAAGTGCGAGCAGCGACTTAAAAAATAACACGCATTTCAAATCGTATAATTTATTGATATACCCTGGTGCGGAGTCTTAATATTTGACGTAGCTGGATTAATAGGTTTGATAATCACATCTGATTATTTTGTATAGCTCCTTTTTCAATGGAGATTATCAAAAACTTAATCGTAAGTTAAGCTATGAGAAGATAATCTTAATTATTCAAAATGAAAAAGTGATTCTGAATAGAAATTGTTAAACAAATATACTTCAGATTAGTAACCTTAGATAGTTTAAAAAATCGCGATGATATGTGTGCATTTTTTAGTCAATGAAATAGTCAGTCAGCGTATGGCCAGGCACAAATGTGCATCAGTCCAAGTTGCCACAAGATGAACACCAAATTTATAGAAGTAGTTACTTCAATAGTAGTAATATATAAAAGAAAGATTGTGTATAAGGATATAATACAGGAAGAAAGAATTACTTCATGGAAAGAATGGTATAAAGCAATTTTAATCTCACGGTTTAAGGTAAGACAAAAAGTGTATACACCTGCGCCATTGTGATCAATTCTGAGCCATGTCACACAGAGTCTACAACCATTGGTTACAATAGTCTGTACGCTGGATTTTATTCAAACAACTTACTATTTGTAACAGGATCCGAGTAGGTAAAAATTGTTTTGTAGTTATTACTAGCATCCTGATCGACAGACTTGGTTTGGGAAAAATTAAAAGCTGTACTAAAATTGAATGTTTGTGTATGACCATCTAAACCATTGAGAGCGATTAAATCTGATGGCTTTGTAAATTCGATTTGTTTGACATCACAGTCCGTTTCATAACTGAATTTGTACCCAGGTTGAATGAAAGAACCTGAAGTACTAACATCTTCAGATTTATGACGATTTAAGGGCCATTTGAAGTGGGTCTTTGCATGACGATCAGAAAACTTGTCGTCACTGTTGATTAAATGAGAATCGTATGACAATTTAGTACCCAACTCCCTCTACAAAAGTTAAAAATAGTAAAACTTCCCAAGTTTCTTGAGTAAAAAAATATTCCATATTTTAACAATTCATTCACACACACATTTGTTTAGAAAACCAATACTGTTTCAATTAAATTCATTCAGATGCCGAAACTGTTCAATCCAACTGATACATTTAAGTTGATATTTAAGAGATCACCAAGTCCGACAATGCCGTGTTGCAAGATGTAAGACTGCCATACTCACCATACACAACACAAAATTTATGTGTTATAGTAATCCACAAAAACGTATTTTAGTGTCTAAAAGCTCATCTATTTACTAATTTGTACAGAGTATACCGGAAACTGTCTCCTTAAGTAAATCATTTAGCTATGTACTGAGTGAAGACCACCTACAAAGTATACGATGCAATGATAAACGGAAATGTGATATTTGAAACTTGGCCTATTGATAAATACACAAAACTGACATCGATTTTTATAGGTACGCTAGACGAATCTCAACATCTACGACGTATTCAGAACATTTAATTCTTTGAACTGATACTGAAATACATAGAGCTGACAGGCAAGCAGAAGTGCGCTCTGTAGCAAATATTTCTTATACACATCTACCGAAGAATTGCATTAGGCACCAAAACGACTCAGTCACTTAGTGCAGACAAAATTTGCGTGTCGGTAACATATCGATGAAAAATTACTGCGAATTAAAAAAAAATTAGATAGACACAAAAATATATAAAGCTACGAATGTCAATATAATATTGTGAGCCGTGCAGCTCACTTCAACGTTATACAAAGCATAACAGTGACACGTTATAAAGACACCTATTAACTATTGCAAAAATCACAATTTCAACTCTTTTTCCGAACGTATATTTCAACCACAATCTTCACGTTTATACTGTTCTTTGCAGGAATACGAGTGATAAAGAAAAATAGCACTTTTGGCTTTAAGGTAAATGCCGTAGTGATAATAAGTACATACCAATTAGTAAAAGCATCCTAACATACTTTAAGTACAAACATACCATAAAACGTTACTATAACTATTCTAGAGAGACCTTGAGGACCGAAATTGCCGCCGTTCTATAACAGTTATGTCCCCATATTTGATAAAACAAAACTAACTTTCAATATCATGTGATCATTTCCGAAGTAAAACTTGTAGAAACCACATGAAAAAGTATCGAATGGAGTCAAAAAAAGAAGATGAGAATCATAATTAATTAGTATTTACTACTTCACAAATTTTGATTGAATATCAGGTGTATTCGATCTTATGAAATATTCGAAAACTAAAAATAACAAGGGCACGATATTTATTATTCTTAAATAAACCTCAGAGATAACTTTTCTGTACCACCTCATAATGCTGTGTGACTAAAATTTGTGATTCATCTAGAAATAGTTATTATGGAATGAATAGTCGCGCAATAATTTGTACAGAAGCTTGTTTTTCACACAACCAAAGCTAGCCGGTGCAATGTAAATCAATCCACTTTTTCAAGTGACTATAAGGAACGATAAAAATGTTTCTTTAGTAAGATTAAATTTCACAGACATTTCATATATAGGGCTGCTACAGAAAAGTATACCAATAATTAATAAACAGACATGATGATTTCGCTAAAAAAAAAAGAAATTGCCAGTAATATTATTATATAGCAGCAAAGGAAGAAATAAAAATGTCTTTCCTTTTCTTTCCTCATTGTCGCAAACCTGTATGTCACCACATTTAATGAAAAACCTTCGTCAAATAAACAGGTACGATTTAGAAGTATCTCCCAAGAATCCTGCCCATAACGTTGGATATCCAAGGATCTCTTGGCGACTATGTGTAGCGGAGCTATTATTTAAATTACGTAAAAAATTTGTGATCAATGATTCATTTGTTGTCGGATTCTTCAATACGAATGGCAAAACGCTTATGATCAAGACGTATTGGAGGTATAATCAGTCAGTCACTCAGTCAGTAACAAAATGGAAATTCTTACGTACGTACATCAGTTCGAGTTGTCATACCACATTACCACAGAGATTCAGTTATCGTGTTAAATCCCATAGTGGCAGAGGTAGTAAAAGTATAGGTAGTAATCGGAAAGATTAGGGTTTGAAGATGTTATTTAAGGAGTATAATCCAGTGGAATATATTTGGAAAGAAAATAAAGGACATGGAGAATTCAGAAGATTAGAGTTTGAGCGAACACAAAGAGTAGATGCACCTGCGCCATTGCAAACGATTTTTAGCCATGTCATACAAGGTCTCTAACCATCGGTCGCTATCATCTCGCAGTCCCCAACCAAGTAGTCTACACCTACCTACATGGTTCAGTTCACTTGTCAGTGACTTCATGGATTTGTACAATGTTTTGGTCTGTCCGCCTCTAGCTTTCTTCCAACCTACTCCTACACCACAAAACATCGCACGTCGGTGGTCGGGCATGCGCAACACATGTCCCAGCCATCTCAACTGATTAAGTTTCACTACTTCCTCAATTGATTTGCCATCCTTACCTAGTACCCGTTTCATAACAACTGAGTTACTTACTCGGTGGTCCCAGGATATACGAGCGATGTTTCGAAGACACCTATGGTCAAATACTAGTAACCTACGAATATCCTCTACTCTTACTGGCCATGTTTCACTGCCATAAAGTAGGACGGAACGAACTGCTGCACAGTAAACACGTCCTTTGGTTGATAGACGGATATCTCGCCTACGCCACAAATGACGCAAGTTGGCAAAAGCTAGTCGAGCCTTTTGTATCCGTGCTGAGATTTCGTCACACACCAAACCACAAGGGCTGATGAGACTTCCGAGATAAGTGAAGCGGTCGACACGCCCAACAACTTCACTCCCTATCACTACTTCGGGTGCCGATGCAACCCGATCCTGAAATAACATTTTGCATTTCGAGGGAGAGAATCGCATGCCGAACATGCCTGCATTGTTTCATAGAGTGGTCAGCAGACTCTGCATTTTGTCAGCGTCTTCACCAAATAGAACTATGTTATCGGCATATTTTAAGTAAACAAGTGGATCTCCCGGTGGATGTTCAACTCCTGGAAATTTAGATGCGGAAAGTGTTATTTCTAAAGGCACGTCAACGACAAAGTTAAACAGGAATGCAGAGAGTGGACAGCCCTGACGAACACCACTTGAGGTAATCAATTCTGATGACAGTTCACCATAAGCTCTCACTCGACCAGTCGTGTTCGAGTTGAGAGCTTTTATAAGGTTGATGTACTTCTTTGGTACTCCCTTCAGTGACAAACACTGCCATAGAACCTCACGATCAACAGAGTCAAATGCCGCCTTAAGGTCGAGAAATACGATTATTGTGGGGCGTCTGAGTGTGTGTCTATGTTCTAGGACCTGACGTAATGTGAATATCTGATCAATACAACCACGTCCAGGTCGAAAACCAGTCTGGTTTTCTCTAGTCTGCTCTTCACGAGCTTTGGTTAGACGTCGAACTATTATTGAAGCTAATATTTTAGACACTATATTAGTCAAACTAATTCCTCTGTGATTGTCACAGGAGGACTTTTGTCCTTTCTTATAGACTAGCACAATCAGTGATTGAGACCAGTCAGATGGGATTACGTCCAGTTCCCAGATTCTACCCAAGACCTCAGTCAATCTCGCTGCTAATACTGGACCGCCATCCTTAAAAATCTCAGGAGTGAACCTGTCAAGGCCTGCTGCTCTCCCTCGCTTCAGATTCTCTATAGCCTTTTCAACTTCGTAAAGAGTCGGAGGACTTACATCAACTTGCCATTCAGGTCGACTGGAGATCGTGGCAAACCGAAGTGTGGCTGAAGGCCAGTTGAACTGATCCCTAAAGTGTTCTGCCCATCGATCCAATCTCTTGGATTGAGAATGAAAAATATGTCCATCTTTTTCGGAGATAGTTTCGCTAACAGTCGTGTCCCTAATACCGGTTTCCTTAACAAATCTGAACAGTTGCCTGCTGTTACCTATTGCCGCTGCTTTTTCGATCTCTTGCTTTCGCTACCCACCACTGTTCACGATCATTGCGTAGGCTTCTAGTCAGCTTACGCTTAAGCTGACTCCGCTCTTCGTTATGTTCAGAGCCAGATGGAATGAGTTTACGAGTATCTATCAGTGCGGTAGATGCTGCTGAGATCCAGTGTTTCTCCCTAACCTTATGGTTTACCGTACTAGCAGACATCACTGCTGTTTCTACAGCTTTTCGGATGTCATTCCACGCTGCCTTGGGGTGGGCATCAGTTACATAGCTGCCTAACTGTTTTTCTAGTTGTTCCTGAAATATACTCTTAGCTTGACTATCATTAAGTAGGACCCTAAGGGGTTTCCTTGCAGCATGTTTCCTACGTCCAGTAAGACGTAGACAAACACACGCTCGCACCAGAGCATGATCTGAGTCTAAGCATGTGCCCCAGAATGAGCGACAGTCTTCTATCGAGCCCCTCCATCGGTGGCTGATAGCGACGTAATCTATTTGGGTCCAGCGTTGAGACGAATTAGGGGGTCGCCATGTCAAAAGATGTTTTTCCTTATGCTTAAAGTTAGTGTTTGCAAGAAACACGCAGTTATCTGAGCATAGCTGCAACAGACGATCGCCATTATCTGTTCTTTGAGCCACGACACCATAAGAGCCACCCAGGTGTCTTTCACTTTTGCTTAGTTTAACTACTTGAGCATTAAAGTCATCGGCCCCCATTACTACATCTGAGCGCACTCATTAAATATTTTTATTCTTCAACCCTACTGAAGAGTAAAGTGTGTAAAACAGTGTAGCCTCGCCCCTCAATTTCCTCCAGTTTGATATAGTAATCGGTGCAACCAAAATTTTGGAGCCTTCTGATGAGTAAGCATTGGTTTGATACTTATTTTTAGAAGTTCACTGCCCTGACAGCTCCGAACTTAAAGGTGACGGACAACTGGTTTAGTCTGAATTTTGTATTGTGGTCTTAGGAAGTGGTATGAAACGGGAACACTATTTGAAAATTTCACAGGTTGTTACGGGAGAAATGAAGAGATTTGGCTGATTAAAACCTTTATATTAAATATCATTAATTTCACTGTTTTTTGGATGTATTTGTTTTACTTAACTTCTCAACTTGCTTGTTTATCATTATTTCGGACATTTTGGTTTCTGTTTGTCTTTGCTTTGGTAATTGGGAGTTTTTCGCTCCGGGAACCGATAAAATTTAAGGTCTGTTTTGTAGTTGTTATAATTATTGTTGTTAGAACGACATTTTGGTCGACTATTTGTGAATTGAGAATGAATTTTGGTACCTTATTAGGAGTTTGGTTCTGTTGTTAATTTGGGTTCGTATATAGGAAATAGATTGACATACCGTACTTCATTAACGGGAAGAAGCAAAAACGTGGACGTAACACAGGTTTTATTTTATGTCTGCTACATCAGTGTGTCTGCTGATAGTGATTCTTTCGTTACCAGAAGCTATAGTATCCTCAAGGTTCTTTAGAAGCCATCCTTGCTACAAGTAATGAAACAAATGTTTATGTTATCGCTGGATAAAAATTACATGATTATATTTCGCCTGATGTTTGGTAACGTGTTCTCCGTGAGCTCTACGCTTTAAAGTAGTCATTTGATATCATGTTGGACTTACAAATTATAACAACTCTCAGAAATATCGTATAGTCATTATGGATCAGAATTGATCGTTGTGCCTTCAAACGTTTCTAAGAATCGATATAATATAAGCAGTTTGGTTTATGGACTTATTATCAAAGAATGTGTTTTTAATCGTATGATCATATATCTTAAAATGGAGTACAATCTAGGACGCCAAATCCGTAGCACTGAATATCGAATGAATGCATTCATTTGATTACGCTTCATCAAGTTGTCTCTGACGTCATGGAAATAACCTCGTGTCGCGGTGTCGTAAAGCTTTGCAAGGTCTTTTTCATTAACGGAGGATGACAAGAAGCGATTTGTCAATGCACCTGAAGTTTAATTTATAAGTATAGGTTACTTCGTATGCAGCTTTGAAGAAGTGCCCAGCAATGTGAAACTACTGGCCACCTCAGGTGTCATGATGTATGACAATACGTAACGCATTGACGCTTTAGGGTCATCACCCATTAACCTCGTCAGCATCGCCATCTGTTATACGAAGATGTCAGTAAATTAATGTTGCTGACTTACAAATCTGTCCCTCGTTTCCTTCTGCTGCAACCCAGTGTCCAGCATCTGCAGTTCCTCTTCCGATGACAAAGGAAACTGCTGACTTGATACTCCGTAATCGAATTGATGCGGATGATCGTGTTCACTAAACTTGGCTAGTAGTAGCTTGACATTTGTACTCAAGTCAGTCATCGCTGAAGACATGTTTTGCATTGTCTTACTCAAATCAGCAATAGCTGACGACATGTTCTTCAAGGTTGTGTGCAACCTATCAAATCTTAAAAACGTCAATTGATGGTCCAGGTGACTTACTGGCCCGCTGAAGCACAGTCTACATGCTTAGATTCCACTGTTGATGGTGATGTTTCTAATTGTGTAGAACTACTTTATTAACATTTACATAGAAATGAAACGTACTTGGCAATTGGCGAGACAACTTTGTCAAACAACCGAAACTTCGGATAATGCACTTGGCTATTTCCAGCCTGCATCTCGGCCACATCCATATCGACTGAATTGTAAAAAAACCCTTCTTTACGCTTCAATGCCCCTCTAAGAAAAGTTAGTAACAAAAATGTACAGACTTCTTTGGTTTTTCCGTGTTTAACGGCAATGTGTTCTCATCCGTTGACGTGTTTTTGCGATGCTGCTCCAGTATTTATAGGGACACCAACATGTCCTTGGCATACTGCAGAGAATCTACAGTAAACTATAGTTTAAATGCATTTTACTCACCAATTTCCTGAATCACTTTGCATTTCAGAAGTGACCAGCTGTCATCTGGTTTATCGCAGTTTCGGAGGTGTATGTCCACCAGCTCCGTTGGAAATAGGCAAAGGTCTTTGCCAAAAATCCATTGCCTGGCTGCAATCATAAGTTTTTTTTGCTAGGAACGTCAACAATGACGTATTGTTTGCTAGCGGGCTAAGTATAAAATAATCGTTAATGAAATTGTTTACGGCGATTAATGAAGCACAAATACAACGAAATACATTCACAGTATAGTATGTAACAATGGAACTATCACAAAATTATTGATGCAATTAATGGCTATACATTTACAGTCAATGTCCTTAAGCGATATCAAAGTGTGTTCATGGCTAACTACGGAGCATATAAATATTCCTATATCACTGGACGGGAACGGATCTTCGAAGTAATTGCGTGGGTCATTGAAAGGCCGAAATTTCAGTAGTCCGTCCTCCCGTATATCAGTAATTAAACCAGGTTGTCCCTGAACTACTACCACGTTATCAGGCTTGAATGAAGTTATTTTAGTATTATTAAAAATAATTTCTTGTCGCTTGGAGACCTTAGCGGTGATAGGACTACTGTGACTTGATTAAGTAACTTGAAGCCTATCGCAGAATGACATTTTCTCAGCATAACGCTGAGCTGCTTGCTTAGCAACTGCATACCCGCTGTGCACAGAACTTTTTATTTGTCTCATGTAAGATTCGAATGGAAAGGCTGAAAAGCAATCTAAAGGTCCATGTGCACGAACGTCGTCAGGAAGGTGCTGTAACAAAACTAAGTTTTCAGACCCATAACACCATTCGTATTCCTTAAGAAAATTTTTAAAGTCTGTTTTGACATAATCTACAACGGTTTTATGTAATTTAAGATGTGCAAGCAGATAAATGGATAACGCCATACGCTGGAAATTAAGAAACAGAGGTTGCGGCAGTGCTTTTTGAAGAATCACTGGTCCTAAATACAGAAGGAACAATCTACATTCCGAATCTTTCCAAACGGAAACGAAGTCTAATGTGCGGCATTTGCGCTGAAAGTCGCACGGAGTACTAGCCACGCAACCAGATATTAAATTGTTTATGTCCCTAATTGCACATGAGTTCATGTTAAGCAGTCTTCTGTGTGCAAATTCTATCCAGAGATTGGCTAGCTTTTTGGTGACACCTAGGTAAACCATGTGCATAGGATCTAAAGGAAAAGTGGAGATCATATTAATGAAAAGCGTTTCCATAAATGAATGGCCTTGATGGTGAATAGATTGAGTCTGACGACGAAAGCTGTCATCCGTTCTTAAAGTATATTCACCATTTGGAAATGTCATTCTGCCCTCAAGACGTCTACCCAGTACAGTACACCGAACGCAACCTGCCTTGGCATTGTGATTAACTGTGTACCTAATTGCAGAACGAGCAGGTGCGTCACATATTACACGGGACAACTGAATAGTTATGTATTTATTAAACTTAGTACTAAACAGACCCATGTCAGTCATTTCTTTTATTTCAGAAATGGTGTCAGCAGATAATTCGTTGAATTCTGCCGGTTTACTATTCCCTCCGTAGATTCCTATCATGAACACATCACTACACCTAGGGGCTATGATCTGTCCTAATATCGGCCATAATTGTTGATTTGAGCTTCTAGACATAGATAGTCCATCAAGATTAATATGAAAATGTAAAGTATCAAAATCAAAATTACACAACCAAAGTTCAACATATCTTAGCAGATTGGTTTTCAATCCGATGTGATAGTAAACCCCACTGCTAATGAACTGTGGCTTGACACTGGTACACATCCGTAGAATGCTTCTGATGCTCCTTGGTAAGTCCGGAACCAAGTCTCTTAAATCATTCAGAATTCGATCAGCATCACTGATGCTGAGAGAGGTGTTCGTAATTAATGACATCAACACGTTGTTGATCTGGTCTTTGCGATTAAGGGACTTTTGAGAGCATGAAATAACGTCAGTAGATCCTACAAAAAATGTATTCGCGTATTAACTTTATATACATACCATTATTATCTGGAGGCCTTTGATAATTCTACCTAGTGGATGGTGTCATAATAGCAGTCTCATTACTAGTAATTTTTCTCTCCACTGCTGTCAATTAAACGTGCACTACATAGAAAGTCACTTACCTGTGATTGTGCTTTCACTAGCCGACTCACTAAATGAAAGCAAGTTATGTTTTTTTCATGAAAGCTATTCGTATTTTATTCCATCGTCTGTTATAAGTCGATCTATGACAACCAAGAACGCTTGACAGGTTAATAGTTGCCCTTCGTCTACGAGCTCTATCGGTGACTTCAATGGAACTAATGTTATTGGACTAACAAGGTAGTAAATTGTAATGAACATGAAAAACGGAGAGCACGTCACTCACTTGCATCACGTTAGTTATTTGTGTTGGATACCAAGCATGTCCGAACACTTTAGCTGAACAAAGATTAAAGTCAGTGAATATGAGTGTCAACCTAATCACTGCGTTCGTATTTTGTTAATTTTTTTCATGACAATAGTGATGTTTCTTTCATAATATCTTAGTTATTTTTTGGACGTTTATGAAAACATAACAACTGGAGGCGGCATATTCAAGAACTATACGTACCGTATTTTTGTCTACAAATATCCCCTAAATACACGCTGTAAAGGCGAAAAAGCGACATTTCCCCTAAATAACCGACGTAAAGGCGAAAAAGCGACATTTACCCTTTATTTACGCTTTCGTCCCCTTTATTGGTTGATTGGGTGCATATGTTGGCATATCGTAACATTATAAAAATACGAAAAACAAAATTTAAAATATTCGAAATATAGTAGACTTAAGATATCATACACATTCCCATATTCATCAACATGAGATGGCAGCTATCAGTAAGTGGAAACCAATAAGGCATAGTGACTTTAAGTGATCAATATCTTGTTGGGTTGACAACTAATTCATGTTGTCTGTATGCCTCGTATGAAAGCTATCGCAGTAGCGAAACTCCTACCAAGTCGCTTACATACACCGGTTAACCCTCATTGAGGAGCACAGAACGCTCACCGGTACTCTCCATCCAACCCTGTCCTGGGCAGTCCCTTCCAGTTGCTATTCATCATTTCCATGCCAACTTCCCATTCCCGACGCAGTGTATTCTTTGGCCTTCCTATTTTTCTTTCATCTTCAGGATTCCATGTTAGCACTTGCCTCGTGACGCTGTTTGATGATTTCCATATGATGTGTCCTATCCACTTCCAACGACATTTCCTCTTCAACTAGAAGCTCGTTTGTTTTCTCCCATAGTAGGCTGTTGCTGGTAGTATCCGTTCAACGGATTTTGAGTAGAAAATTGTCTATAAATACTTGTACTTTCTAAATGATGGCTGTCCCAATCAATGTCGTTTCATGATATCCTCATATACAGTGTCGTCCATTCCAACTTTAGCGTTTAGATCTCCCAGGACGATGAGGTCATTTCTTGGGTACTTAACTATGATTGAATGCAGCCTATTGCAGAACTGGAATTTATCATCGTCATTGCTATCATTAGTGGTTGCATAAAATTCATCGTAATCCCCTCCTAAATTGTTTTGAAGGATGCTTTGATGATCCTGGATCTGTGAAATTCTCATCCTATGAAAGCGCTACCCACTTCTTTGGTTAGCATGAGAGCGACCCCCTAAGTGTGTGAAGCATTTTCCTCGTCGTGTCTGGAGTACAGCAGCATCTCTCCTGTATGTAGTCTTTGATGTCCAGCTTGGGCCCAATGGGTTTCGAGTACTACCAAGTCGTGCTCCTCATTTCCTTCGCTACTCGATCAGTCCATCTGGTCTCCCACATTGTCCGGATGTTCCATGAACCTACATTGATTGTCGCTCCGGTTGTTAGAAGGGACATCGGTCTCGTGACTTCCGAAGGATCTCGGCTTTCATCATGAGGTTTCACAATTTTCCTTCAACTTGTAAGGTGGTTAAAATGGTTTAATTTGTTTAGCAAGGCTGTATTCCACGGGATAGGGCTGCCGACCAAATACCCAACCCCCATCCTTTACCTGGGCTTCGGACCGGCAGTAGGCACAGAAGTGCTGCAGGCAGAGTTAAATATGTTTTGGAAATATATAATCCAGAAATAAAGTTCTGGGTAAGTTTTCCGTTTGAAATATGTCCCCGGAATTAGATGATAGTTTGGTCGGTTTCAATTGTAACGTATGGTGTCGCTTTATCACTAATACTTCAACACTGAGCGTTATTCATCCTTGTGAGTTGATGTTGACTTTTTACCACAGAGACCATTTCAAACTGATCAAGATCTTAATCCTTCGGTGCAATTAGTATAGTTTAAAACCATGTGCCATTTTCGCGTTCTAACTTATCACTAGCACATCCATTTATAAACATTCACATAGCATCTTAGATTATCCTCCTAGAATTGTCAAAAGTATGGGGACTGGTGAGACGAAATGATTACAAATATGTAGTGTCGCGTTCCGCTCCATTACACTGCATGTCGGAAACTTTAGCCCAAACAGAACTTAATGCTATAGATCGTGTGATTGAAGCTATTCATCCGAAAATCACCTGAAATTAATTCCTCACGATAGATGACTTCCTGAAGGCCGAAGAACGTCATTGACTATGACCGCATTTTTTATTCAATATGTCACTCCGCTTTGTTAATCTGAACTATGACATTATTCCTATGATGTCAAAGAACCTATGAAAATATAGACGTCAGAATTCTCAGGACAGAACTGACTTCCTACATACCGAATAAGCTAGGCTCTGCATAAATACAAGTACAAGCAGATATCTAAAAAATTTTTTACACATCCTTATCGATATTTGGGACAAGTAATCTTTTTAGTAGCATTATACTAAGACCCTTTCGTTTATTCTGTCAGGGGGAAATTAGGTAACCTGTCTCCATCGCGTCAATTTGTTCAATACTAATTGTTCCAGTGTGTATCATTCATTGCTCTCGCATTCGCGTAAAATATTGCATTAGTGTTTCATGTTTAGACACGGAATCTAATGTCCCTCTTGGCGTGACTACAGAGTAAATGACAGAGAATCTATCTAAGTTAGCGTCAAGTTTTAAAGCTCAAATTAGCATTTACCCTAATCAAGCAGTTGCTTCTAAAGTTGACAGAAGACTAGCATAACCCGAACATGAATGTACAAATTGCTCATCTATGTTATCGTAACTAGTGCTGCTAAATCTACCAAATCATTCAAACACCTATTCTAATCAGACTGACACCTAATAATTTACTTTTTCTTAGCAGTCACCTGGTATATATAGAAATTAAATATCAGAAAATAATGTAGATTTTGAAACATAACGTTTTAAGCGTTTGAATCAATGTAAACTTCTCGAAAAAGTGTTATAATTAAAAAGTAATCAGGCACAGTTTAAAAAAATCAACAGAAAAAAGGGAGTGAAAATAACTTGTCCACTATTCACGCAAAAACGAATAAATTTTCATGAAGGTAAAAAATATCTATTTGTGTACTATGGTATTATAACATTATAACTTATGACATTGCGAAATTGAATACACAAGTTTAGTAGAATCAAACATAGAATTATGCTTAGTTCTTTTTGAATTCATAAGTTAATTTACAAACACATACATTGTGCATTGCTTTTTGTAAAAAAAAGATAACATAACACATCCTGGAAACACTGTAAATTCATTTACGGAATAACATTGAATTATGCACTGAATTCATTGAATATCACAGACAATCAGCGAAAAGAGGTGATAGAACTATTGACTTTTTAAAAGCATATCAATCTACAAAAATAATGATATTAAGCAATGCATCAACGAAATATACAACAACACACTTCATCCAAAATTTACATAAACGTCATAACTCGTGACTTCATACGTAAAGAATTCTGCTTCCGTTCGGGAAACTACTAGACAATATCACTAACCTGTGTACCAAGTTAATTACATGGATATGTTGACCACGTTGCTAAACTGTTTATATATGAAGTTGACATGAAGTGTATGAGAACTGGAAACCTATGAAAATCACTCAATTACGTATTTTCTAGTTGATAGTCAAACATCCATAATCCGCTCTACGTATTTCGAAGTTTCGACAGTCAGATTGTAAAGCCAGACCTCATGAAGCAGTATGCGCCAAAGCAGTATTGAAATGTTTATTTGGTCGAAGGTAATTAAAGAAAACCCTGAACATAGGTTTTGTGCAAAATGGTACTAGTCAGCAAAGCGTACCTGGAACCTTAAGAGAGCTGATGTTCTGTGAGAAATCCAAATCCACTTCCCCCAGTTCCACCGTATGGGGAGTAATCACTGACTATTTTAGACAGACAATGGCTCTGTAAAATTGATATCTTTACATGGTTTATAACTGACAAGTGATAAATATCATATTTGTCTTGTCCTTAAAGTTGGCCAAATTTCAACGATGAATTTGTAATGTGACATCTAGAGATTAGCACCCTACAGTAAGCATCAGTTCCATCAGAATTCCAGAAACGCCTGGTGTTGGGCAGCTCCAACTAGCGCGACACATAGTTTAAACAGGATTTCCTGTCAGCTATCTCTTAAAAAAACAAAACTTCCGTTGGAGGGCTCTAAAATACTCTTCGAGAAAGTTAACAGGGGTCTAGGAAATGCTTAGAAACAATTTATACGATTAGGACTGAGTGGAAGTTTCTTCCAAACATCTAGAAGGATAGTAAATCACGTGTCGAGCTTTCAGTTGGACAGTTACATTTTTATTGCTATGTTCAGCATACTTCCAGAGCTCTCCAGACACTTAAAATCAAGTTATATAGCGCAAATAAGCACGATTATCTGTGCATACCTTAACTTTGGAGAAAAGTCCTTATTTGCACTTTACGCCGTTTCTTTCGTGTTCAAGTGTCCACCTAGATTTAGTCTGAGTTATCAGAAAAAGATTGAGAAATCAGATCGAGAGTTCAAATAACAAATAAATAAAACTACACCAATAATTACTTACCTGCGCTCTATACATTTCTTTAACATCAGCTAAATCCAATTTAAGTTCATTATTTTCTTCCGTTAATTTGCCACATAAAATCAATAAAGTTTCATAACGTTGTTGTAATTCCATTGTAGGATCATCGTCATCAATTACATCACCAATATCATGATTATGGTAATTATTTGTAGTAGGAGCGAAGGGATCTGACTGTGCTAAAGTTCTACTTACATGTTTTGTATATTTTACACCTGCTAACTTTTCATATTTTTCAGCTCGAGCTGTTTGTTTAGCAACTTCAGTTAATAATTTCTCTTGTGTGGCTGTTAATTGTTCAATTTCACGTTTCAAATGAGCACATTCACCTTCGCGTAAATGTAGATGAGACTATAAAATAAAATTATTTTAAATTAAATGAGAATAAAGAATCCATGTTTAACGAAATTCCTTTAAAATTCATGATTAGAGATCACGCGTATGGGGTCGTGGATGCATAACTCCGAGGAAATCTTTGTAGGACAAAATTGCCATACAGCGATCATAGGTTTTCAATGGTGGTCTAATTTAGCTTGGTTCATGATTTTAATAAAACCCAACAAATAAAATAATATCAGTGAAGTACCACAACTGATTATTCATAAATATACAATGAAAACGATAAGGAATAATTTGATAGAGATGACCAGCTGATGTGAATCATATAATTTATGAGACACTACAATATACAAGCACCTCGGTAATAAAATGCGAATTCGTATACATTTGGTATACGATATCATGTTATAACCTGACCGAGATCAAATTAGATGAAGTATTGTTCAAATCTGTAACCCAACGAATCAAGATTGAGTGATATAACTATTATCTGACTCTCGGTCACTAAAGACTCAGTTACGTACAACTAGCAAGGGACAAATTCATATAAATGGCTTTGAGTTACACTTTAAGTGTGATAAATATTAGTACTACTCGGTTATCTTAACTGAAGCGAATGTGGTGGGATTCGAACTCAGGATTAAGTGTCTGGGATTCGAATGCCTTAACCAATAAATCATCATTGCAAATCAGTTGACCTAATACACATAAATAACTTCAATTATATTTATATACTTGGCTATGAGGTTCATTACCAGTATGAGATGAATTTTCATAATATTCAGTTACCGACAGAAAATAGGAGAAAATGAGCACGAACATCATGACTAAATGTCGAAACGTTAAGTGTCCAGATAGTTGATCTACCGCTACAGTGGTGACAACAAATTCACCTGTTAACTCAATCTAAATTTTGATCTTGAATATTATATCACGTCTTTCATGTTCCTTATTATCCGTTACCTTTGAATTAATTTATTCATGATTAGTTTTTACCAGTATCATTTCCACTCCTGTGATTCTCGTCTAGTTACGATCCCTTAACTAAGCTGGTATTGTAAGTAAGAAGTCCAGTCCTAAAGAAAATACTCCTTCTGACCTTAAGTGTATCAATCTACTAACTACAGACTCATCAGTAGGCTAAGAATACATACACGACATACTTCCGACTGATGAAGACACTGAGAAAATTTAGTATTCCGAGACTTTTGAGTGAAAATTTAAAAAAGTTTTGGATGCATTTCTTTAACTATAAATGCAAACATTTGCTTCAAAACTAGTTTCAAATAACGTCTATCCTGACCACTGACGGTGAAGTAGTTTAATAAGTTGACGACTTTAAAAGAGTATCAGTTCTCTAGTGATTGCGGATTCGCGCCTTGACAACAAATAACAGCTCTCATAAAGCTTGGATCAAACGGATTTCGACAACCTAAATATTTGATTCCAATTACTGTATATTATCCAAGTTAGCAAAACGATTACAGAGAATAAAAAAGGGGTTAAATGGTAAACACAAACCTCAAACACAGACTAAGATTCTATATTATAATTACTTCTTACTTGAAAATATTCCATAGAAGCTTGATTGACCATATCAGACTGAAGTTGAAATGTTTTTGGAATACTAGCCACTTCATTGTTGAATGAAGATTTTCGCTGAAAAACGGAAAAGGTAATCAAGAATTCAAACATAATGTTAATGCTTTGGCTGTCATATAATAATAAACAATATACTGAATATCGATTCGGATATTTGGGAGTTTTCAGGAACTGACCATTCGATCGAATACATATTGTCGATAATATCAATGCAACTCATTATAAGCCAGTCTGTCGAAATTTAAGCTAAGGAGATTTTAGCACAGTAATAATACTAATTATAAAACTTTGCCAGTTATTTCTAGTTGCTATAGACATATATAATAAAGCCAAACCAATTTAAACTTTAAAAAACAGACCAGATGAAGGCTACTTCTAGTTAGTGAAAGTGATTGACAAATTTATCGTTTTACTATGTACAGGTTGATGTGCTAAGCTTTGAAGCAGACAGTTTCCATAAGAGCTAGCGATCTTAATTGTCGTTCGGAACAAAACTAAATTGTAACAAGGTGTGAATCTGAGAATGAGTGCTTTTATCACTTAATCATAGCGCTTTAAATTGGTATGTTTCAAAATGCTGTAAAGCCTATTCAGACAAGAACACAAACTTCAAATTACTGGTTTATATATAATCAAATTTTGTATGTAAATGAAAAATAGGAAAATCAACATTCAACACCATCTCTTACTGAATAATAAACAATTTAAAATTTTGTATGAATTAAGCACTGATGATGTAGTCCAGAACAACAACGAAAGTTTCACAATTAAACAATCCAGCGTAAAGAATGTAACACTAAAAAGCACTTAATTTAGCTACAGTTCTTCACAATCATTTCACAACCAGCAATAAATAGCTGTATGACATAAATTTTTATGAATGATTCGATTATTTTCTCATATTTTAGATTTATAGACGCTAGATCATTGTATGGATGTTATCGCATAAAAAAATAACTTTTTAAAGAGATATAAAGCATGTTTGTACCATACATTCCTTCTAACTGACTTAATTCTGAGTGTTTATAAGTTGTTTCTTTCTCCAAATTTGAGCTGAATACTCTTTCATACATATTACTTCTAATAGTTCATTAAACAACGAATTATTATTGAACATAGAATATGAATAATAGATAAATGTTTGGAAATGCTAGAATTTTATTAATAGAAATATTATGATACATCATGACTAAATTATTACACTAAGCGTGAAAACGTCAAGATAAGAGAAAGAAATCAGTTATAAAAAAATTGAATCCATGATGTTAAAGATACAGTGAAATCTAAGCGAAAATTTGGTATGTTCCTATACAACTTAGATCAATATTATATGTGGATTTGGCAATCTTAGTTTTGTGATTACAAGTTATCTATCACTAGAATGGTGTATTAAGAAACGCAAGAATCCAATCATAGACAAATAACAAGTTGGAAAATCTATTAAATTACACGTGTTTTCTAACTTTGTACGTCATGTTTTATAGGTCAAACTACATAGACATTTCATAATTAGTAACAATAACAATAATTCAAACCGGGAATTTCATTCGGGATTTATAAATAACTTCCTATCAACAAACAGGTGACAGAAGTTCGATTGCTGAACACATGTGACTTATTTTATAACATACTAACTAAACAGGAGTTTCACAGATGAAATAACTTCTAGGCATATCTAACATAATTTCTTACACCCACTTATCTGAAGAGTAATTTAAAAATATACCTAATCAAATGTATAATCAGGCTATAATCGTTAACTATTTTTAAAAAACTGAAATGTTAAAGAAGATATCTATAATAAAAATGTATTCACAATGATTGAATTCAGAAAAACGAAGCATATACACAAACAGAAATGGTCCAGTGAAGTTATGTATGTAAAAAGTTTAAATAAACTTTTATATATATATATATATATATATATATATATATATATATATATATATATAATAGTCCACAAATTTAAACATACGTCAAGTGAATGTGAATTCAATGGTTGATCGATGACCTTATTTGCCACAAGTTGGTCTTTTGCCAATTTCATTTCTTCTAATTGTAAGCATAAATTATTATTCACCGCTTCTAGTGTTTTATAACGTTGCTCTTCAGATAACAATGTTTGTTGTAATTCACATATACGAGAACGAAATTCATTCATTTCAGATTTAGATGTTTCCAGTTTGACAGTTAATCTATAAAATATTTGAAAAATACAGTGGAAAAAAAGAAAGTTTATTGAATAATGACATCATACGATTACTTACATTTTATTTCGTAACTAAACTAAAATCGGGAATCAGTGAGATATTAAAACGTATAACCTGAGATATATGTGCATTGGTTGAAGTTGTCACATAATATCAATACGGTGAGACAAATGTCAAAGTAGTAGAAATGGTAACAATATCATGCATTGAGGTATTATTTTAAATAAGACATCCAATATAAGGAAATACTGAAATAAATATGTAACTGTTTTAGGTGATGCATTTAACATTTGCTACATCAATTTCGTACATGGTTTCCAGACTCGGACTAATCGATGACGCTTAAATAATGAATAAATCAAGGGGTGAATAAGCAACTGAAGATTTACTCTTTAAGGCACCATAATGTGATAAGAATCTTGCGTTACTTGTGTGATTAGAAGCAAACTTGAAATTGTGTGACATTCTATAAAGTACGCCAAAACTAAAAGCAATTTCTGCGCTTAACAAAAAAATCAGAACACAGCCGTTTGGAATTAACAAGCAATCAATAAGGGTGTATACAAGTTAAATGTGTTCGAAAGTATTTTACGGTTCCTTTGTAGGGAAGAAAGATGAAGAATTATTAGCATATTCTAACAATGGCTTCTGATCATTTTAATGAATCAGTGAATAAATAGCCAGTCATACGCAAAGTAGAACCTGGTAAACTGATTGAAGTTGCCATAGCATAACAAGCACAGAGAAACATGGAAGTATCAATACAGATGAGAGAGTAGTAGAAACAACCAAATTATTAGCAACGGTGAAAAACACTAGGCATATACAAACTCAAAATTTAAGGGACGAGACAAAGTGAATGCATCTGAGTCATTATGATCGATTTCGAGTCAAATCACGGGTTAAAATAATCTTGCGGAAATGAACTAATGGTCTAAAACAGAGCGCTTAAATCACTGAGACAGGAGTTTCATACACATATATCGATATAACTTCGTATTATAAACAAATATGATGTTTAAAAGTTATAATCTCAATGACCAATTTTACTGAACATGATGAGACATTAGAAAGCTCTTACCTTTCTTCCGTTGGTTGATATCTTAGGGATTTAAAATCAATGTAATTATTTCTACTACCTTGTAAGTTCTCAAACATTCATATAAAAATTCGTAACTTTGAGAATAATTTACATCATAGTGCCTTTGAAACAGGGGATTGTACAAGATAATAAGGCACTGAATAACATTCTAATCCGGTGTTGAGAAACATCAGTCATGTCCACTCATGACTCAAGGACAGACCTCACGACTCACTGGCCTGGCGGTAAATATACATCCTTAAACCAATGAGTTGTAATTCATTGTTTTACGTCTCAAGCTTTAAATGACTGAACATGTTGGACGGTCACCATGTTTGATTACTGATTTATGCATGAACTTTATAAATGTTAGGTGAAACTATTGTTAAATGTTTAAAACGCTTTCGATTTTCTTAAGCTTATTCATTCGTTTATCTAGTGTTTATCCTCATTCAATTTAAAAGAAAGTAATAAATTTGACATTTTTGATTGTTTAGATTTGGGAAAAATACAGCAAACCATTACGTAATTGAAATTCGTTTTGAAAAAAACATACACCTACTCTTGTAAATCGAACATGCTACCCTGTGATTTTTCTTGTTCTGCTGTAAATATTTTCTGCAAATCAACATATTTCTGCTTTAAGGAATTCAATTCCAATCTAGCCACTGCTAAATTATCCTCTGCTATTTGAAGCTGACTTCGCCATGATTCTTCAGACGTTTGAGCATTATCGGCTGTAAGTTTATATTCAGCTAAATATGAGAAAAAATTGAAACAAACCCATAAATAGTATTCAATGATGGATTTTATTGCACATGTTAGTGTAATTTTTAAGACACTATATATCTTGATGTGCAAAGAGACATAAAAAAGGAAGTTACAAATAAGTAATATATTTGTAATATCCCAATGAGTAGAAAAATTAGATTTTCTGACGTTTCGTGACTTATAGTAAGTCACTTATTCAGAGAATAAATAACCAAATTAAAAAAAGGAAGTTAGCTTGAAAGAGAAAATCTTACTTGAATGCAGTGCATCTTAATATCAAGTATAACTTTTTAGACACTTTTACTATGGATTATGACCTGATGAATAATAGATAGACGGTTCGAGGTGTGAAAATGAACCAATACAATACTGCTTAATTGATCATATACAATGATAAGATATGATTCAATGATACACCGTCATGAGATTAAAAACTGAATCAAGTCTCCGAACGAACTAAAATAAAAGACGAGATTAAGAGCCAGAAAAATACGTTTTTATCTAGTGAAATAACCAAGTGGTCTGAAGGTTGAATTCTTGCTGCGAAATCCGAAGATCTTGTTTTCGACTCATGTTGAGGAGAATCGTGTTAAATTGAAACAGCTGTCCGGTGCTTTTTGATTTTCAACGAACGTCTAATTAATATCATTCTGTGATCCAAACCATATAACTCAACAGCCTCCACCAAACGCCAATAATTATATCAGTTTTGTAAGTCACTACTAGAAATTCACCTAACAAATTTTACATTCATCATAGATTCATATTTGACACTAAAGTTGGACTTGCAGTAAACGAAATAGAATAAAAAAGGTCATCATACTTTTTAAAAGAAACAGTAGAATTACGACAGTTATGAGACGATGATCACTAAATATTGTCATTTTTTCTAATTTATGTAATACGATCATCAAAATAAGTAGCTGGCGATAATTGCGAACTGCATACTTTTGAAAAATAATAATAGGTATAATTTCAGACTTAATTAGTATCAGTAATCAGTGGCAAGGTTCATTTTAAAAAACCACCTCTCATAAATATAAATTTCTTCACACATTTTAATCCAAACAACTAAACAAAGATTTTGAAAAAATATTGCAGTTAACGGAGATTCAGATACGGTATACCAATTTATTCTTTTATGTAAAATCGCAATGCCAGTGCCTTTGTAAAATATGAAACTCATACACTGAATACATCATTTGTACATTTTCCTTGAGTTGTCCTTTATATATTCCATCATTCTTCTGATTCAGTTGATATACCGACTTCTCACTATTTTCCTTCCTCTTTTCTTTATTTCATCTTCTGTTGAGAAGCATTCTACGTTCAATTCCTCTCAAATACTACTTATATAGGTCCGCATAAGTAGCGCACACCACAATATTTTCAGCAAATACCCTTCTTTAGACGATAAACTGAATAAAGTAAATAAATCGAGTTGAATGATCAATTAATAATGCTGATCGTACTGCCCAATAATGATAACGTATTCAAAGATGACAGATGAAGGTAGCTTCTTCACAAACAAATGTCAAAAAAATGAAACCTAGATCAGCAGCTGCACAAAACTTAAAAAATTTGAAACACGACACAGTAATCAAGTATAAGATTCTACGAAAATCAACTTTGAGCTACTATTTCAAAGTAAGAATTACTAATACAATCAGATTATCTAAAATGAAGTAGGTAGAATGACGTAAGGACGTCAGTAGTAGAGTTTTAAAATGAAGTGCCTTGATCCCGGTTCAAAAGATCATGTTCCTTCTTGTTAAGGACATTAAAATTTAGCTAATTTTCGTTAATAAATGTTAGTTTTCTTTCCTTTAACAATAAATACAAGAATGATTTTCCTCATTCGTATTTCCCCACGAACTTAAAAATTTCCTGATTGACCACTAAGACTCTCAATCGGTTAATTTTTGCTTTAAGGTGATAACATCTAGTGACTTTACACTAGATTTCGTTCTTCATAAAATAATCTCCGTAGTTCGTAAATATCAATCATTGTAGGCCGAACCAAACAAAATGTCAACATGCAACACTAGGGTTAATATGAAAACGTTCGAGCACAGAAAATAAACAATTTTAGAGGATTATGTAAAGATTGATTTATAAATTTTATTCACCATAGATTAATCTAAATTAAGGTGACATTGAGAACTATGAAGCACTAAACATCTGTTTCAACCGAGTATAAGACTCCTCAACAGTGCACATCCATGAACCTCATCAAAGATTGAAAATCAAACCTTCAGCTTTGGAGAGAAGCAAACGACTCATTATTAGAACCACAGGGTAGACATTCAATGACATCGTTTCAATCTCGATCACTTACGAAGAAAACTATAAATACCAAAAAAAACACTCAAATATATTAAAATAACAAATCTATTTTGGAAAGTTTCCAAAATTAAACACTCACCTAATAATTTATTCAATTGTCTTTCCTTCGTTTCCCATTCAAATGCTTGATTATTGAAATTAGATTGAAGAATTTCTAATTGCTTCATAATTGGTTGCGTTGCAGTGGTAGTTGTTTCATTCAATAGATCAATTTTCAACTGGGCATCAGACAATAAACCCTAATACGATATATATACATATATAGAGAGAGTGAACAGTTTATTGATGCTATTAGTTTAAAAAACGGCTGAAATATCCAAAACAGTTATATTCACTCGAAGTTGTTATATTCGAACGAAGAATAAATGGATGGTAACTGTCAAGAATTATTTATGGACGGTTTTTACATAAATAATCATATATATATATATATATATATATATATATATATATATATATATATATATATATATATATTCCTTTTATCATAAGTATCATTTGACCTATCAGTTATTGCAATACGATATACCATTCTGAACTTATTCCCAATCTATTGATTACAGTCTCTCACACAGCCTAATCTTGTATAATAATTATTTTTCATTTTGTGGTGTGATGTGATCTAGTCTGCTTGTATATAAACCACGCATATATTTAAAAAAAACCATTCATACAGTGAAGGTTGGTATCCGTGTTCTAGACTTAACTGACTGGAATAGGCGGAAAGCTACAATACAGAGGACAAATAAGAACTCACAGATGACTCAAGGCTGTTAGTGCTGTTTGATGTATCTTTTTTTCAGTACAGGTACAATGTCATAGAGGTCGATATTCAGATTGGTGGTTTTGTCAAGTGATAATTAACAGGGGTATAATTCATTAACAACACTTAAACCAAAGAAAATGAGTGAATTTTTATTGTGAGACTACTTAGAAATGACATTTTGTATTTGTACTACTGACCATTATAAGTCACGAACGTCCGGTGGAAAAGAAATGGTAATTGTGATGACACGAAACCATATTCCTCAATAGAAGAGATGAAATGTCGCTAGAAGTGAATACTGCCTACTCAGCAAGTTACAACGTAGGACCAGGCACATATATGCATCCGTCCAAGTTGCCACACTTTATTAGCACAATAAGATGAACACCAAATTCATAATATTTACTTCAGTGGTAGTAATATATAAGAGAAAGATTGTGTATGAGGATATGATACAGAGAGAAAGAATCACTTCATAGAAAGAACGATATAAAGCAATTTTAATCTCGCGGTCTTAGGTAAGACAAATAGTGCATACACCTGCACCATTATGATCGATTCTGAGCCATGTCACACAAAGTCTCTAACCATCGGTTACGATATTCACACGGACCCCAATTAAGTAGTCTGCATCTACAAACATGGATCAGACCAGGAGTTAGTGACTAGATGGACTGACGCCACGTTTTGTTTTGGACGCATTCCAAACATCCTGACATTGTCACTGAGTGCTACCAAAAGAATTTGCATCTCATCATCGACTTCACCAAACATAACTACATCATGTGCGTATCCTAAGTCGATAAGTGCGCCTCCTGGAAGAAGATCGATTCTCGAAAATTCAGTAGACGAAAAGGTGTTTTCCATCAGTATGTCGATGATGGAGTTAAACAAAAATGAAAGTAGTGGACTGATTATTGATACAGTGATCTTGATTGCTGTTAGAGGTATGAGGGCGGTTATCACTTCCCGGTTGCCCACACCGTGCAAGGGTTCTTCTGGAGGTACCTGAAAACGAAATTGGGTGGGGAGTGGTCTTAGTGACCTGAGAGCGTGATCGCAATGCCCAAGAGACAGCTGCTCGAGGTGGATCACACACGAGTAGTTTGTGAGTAATTTTCGTGTTAGCCATGTACTTGTTAGGACCTTACCGACGGAGACGGAAGTCCGTGAGATAAGACGAAGTGTGCATTTTTAGGGCCGAGCTTTTCTAGCCCCACCCTTTCTTTGTGGGAAGGCAACATCGCTGTTATGATGGTTATCTGAAGGAAACACGTTGATGCTGTCACACCTCCGTACAGTCAGCAGTACGATTTCGCCTTGGGTTTCCTGCTTTTAGTCTTACGGCTCTTCAACCGACCTGTCTAGTATGGTAGGCCTTGAGAAACGATTGTTCCAGCCAGTATAGCTCGATTGGTTCATTACGGTAGGCAAGCCCGACTACCACGTCAAGGTAGTAGCAACTGAAGATTATTACATCATTATTACACTGTTTATTGACTTTGATAATCTAACCAGAATGTAAACAGCAACCAATTAATCAGAGACCTAGTCTAATTTGAATGATTGCATTCGTTAGCGGTTTTTGTTATATCCGTAATCTGCAAGAACCTCAACATTATACAGCGTATTCCAATCGAAGTCACTGAGTGTCTATGTTATATCTCACTAGACGATCGATACGCCTTTGTGAAAAGAACCACATGTAGGAATGTTTCATCATACGCATAACAAAATAATAGCATGTTTTTGAGACCATATTCGAATGAAATTGATAAAGTGTTTAATGTTAAAATAAGAACCGAAAGTTAACCTGATAATACTGAATTTCTTCTCTCCATTTAATCGCTTGTTCTTCATGTTGTGTTTTAAATGCACGTAAATCTCTTGAATTGCCGTCCAGTTTCTGTTTTAAGGTTTCACATTCAGCCTTTGCTTTTTCTAAATCTTCGACACATTGACTTTCAGCTTGTGAATGACAGTGAATTCGATTCAACTGTTCTTTCAACTCTGAATTTTCACTAAAACAAAAGATAAGCAAGAGAATTAGGTAAAATTTGTACTTTTAATAATCATGCTATGATTGCTAATTAAAATCAAAGTTACGCGCTAAATTGGTAAAATAGTTTTGTCAGCAAAAACAGTTTTACGGTGATAAATACTTCAGAATGAATGCTTTAGGACTGGCCTAAATTATTGCCTACATTGAATATAAGGATTGAAGCAGTTCAGTATACTCACAACTTCACTTAGTGTGCAATCGTCATCAACTGATTTAGAAAGCTTGACTGGTTTTCTTCAGCTTATGTCATCTGTGACGTAGGTGAGATGTCCGTCTGATGACCAAAGAGCAAGTATACTGGAGATCAGTTCATACTACACTACTCCCTAGCTGTTAAATGTGGTCTATGAAATTAAAAATCTATAGGCTAAAGGTTTTGCTCATACGTTTCTTGAAAACATTGCTCGTGTATCATGAAACGATTGAGTGAAGACTGAAAATTTAGTTTTTGACAAACATGCAACATCAGGAGTTTAAAAATCCCCATACAATATTCAAAAATGATGAATATTTGAGCGAACAATTGTTTTCAATAACTTCATCATCAGGCTCTACAGTTCTATATATATATATATATATATATATATATATATATATATATATATATATATATATATATATATATATATATATATATATATATATATACTTCAAAATTGTATTATTTGCAAATTAGAAAGGTCAGTCAATAAAGGCCAGGATGATTTGGAGTAGTGTTCAGTCACAATAAGTATAATAGTATTATAACAAAATCGAAAATGTAAAAACAAAACTGTGTGAATAAAATACATAGTAGGAGAATTTCATCTTGTCAATTGAGATAATAATAATAAGATTGTTGTGTGAATATAATATGTAATAAGGGGGTAGGGGGTGTTATCAAGGTAATTACGATCAACGAATTGGGAATGATGGATGTGAAGATTAAGATAGAGATAGTCAACAATAATGATAATAAGGAGAGTAAACAAAATAGAGGAAGGGAGTAAGAGGTTTAAAATATTCAGACTAGGTATTCGCTGATCCAGTCGTAGGCCAAGGTAAACATAGAGGCTGGATATATTTTTTCTGGATACATAAATTAGGTCTTCTAGAGTTGATTCAGATGGCTTCGGCTATGTAAAGCAGTCGTAATCTAGCTCCTTGAGGTAGATATTTTGGAACTTGATATAAAACAGAGAAAGCTTCCTCTATTTTGATATGTTCATTATCTACCAAGTGTGAAAGAATAGCACTGTTATTAGTTTCAGTAACTCCTTTTCCCAACCATGCCGGTACATGTTTACGAACACGCAAGGATAAAGCCCTCTGAGTACGGCCCATGTAACTAGCTCCACAGGAGCAGTTGAATTGGTATACACACATGGAGGAGCCCATCTTCGGTAACCTATCCTTGATTAGTTGTGTGAGTACTGGTTTAGTCGAGAAGATTATGTGTAACTTGGCGGCATGAAACGTCCTTCCGACAGATCTTTCGAGTCGACGTGTTAGAATATCACCCGCTATGTCCCCTTTAAGGTCAGGTCTCAGATACAAGGTCTTTTTGCTGACTGTGTCACAATGTCTTCTTTTTTTATTACTTTGTACGAGGTATTTTTTGACGAAATTATCAGGATAGCCATTATATCGTAATGTGTTCTTTAATATATCTATTTCGTCATCCACACTGTCTTCAGAACATAATAACTTGATTCTGCGGTTGAGACACTTAACCAAATTTATTTTATATTGAAGAGGTGTGAAGCTTTGGAAATGGGTATACTGACCCGTCCATGTACTCTTTGCAAATAATACAATTATGAAGTATATATATATCGTAACAGATGAAAAAGTGCACCAATTTTTTAACACATGCAACATCAGTTGATGAGGCTGTGGACCTTCGTCAACTGAAGTGATTTGCACGTGTATTACGTATCCCCAACCACAACCTATCTCAATACACAATGTTAGCTTGTGTGCGAGTAGGATGAAAGAGAATTAGATGCGGCCCAACTAAGATGTCCCACCAGTTTATCAAGTCATTGACTGTTGGTTTGAGTAGTGTTGTTAGATAGACGATTTGGTTAGGGTTAGTGTGAAAACCACAATCAGCGTTTAAAGACATTTAGTAACATGGCTAAGAACCAATTAAAGCGGAACAAATGCATGCAATCTTCTTTCAAGCCCTTGATTTTTATTATTTTCCATACATACATTTTTATTCCTTTGTTTTGAATTGTTTTCAAAAAATCATGGAAACTAAGAGTATCTATGTCAGGTAATTGAAGAAAAAACACAGAAAATACAGAGTCTGGGGCTTTTGTGTTAGTATGGGCCAATCGATAAGCCTATCTGACGTGTTAAAAGGACTGCTGCTTCCTATAGGATTCAAGCATGAGTCATCATCCAGTGTAACAGTAAGGAACATTACTAATCAGTTACTCATGGAATGACCGACTTCGTAGATGTGTTGTAAATGAACCCTTATAACTATGACACCAAGATTCCGAGTTTTCAGTCAGTCGCTTTTCTTCAAAAAATAACAGAAAAAAATTCTATCACGATGTTCAGTCATTTGGGTTGGTGCTCATACTATAACTTAAGCGATCGGATATGATTAAAAAAACACAAGACGACATGACATAAGATGGTTACCAACTGTGTTTTTAGTATACAATAATATGTATTACATGTACAAATACGTATATTTAGGATAAAAACATACTTACTTAATGAGAGTCTCCAGTTCCTGTTTTTGGTCAGATATTTTAATTTCATTCTTACTGATTTGAATCTAATAAGTATATGCATAAAAATGTTGCTTAGTAGTATCAGATTACATGTATATTAAATAAATGAAACAAATACATTGTTTTCTCACATTTTCACAGTCGAAAACTGATCACTTGAGATGAGAAGGCGAGTTCGCGCTTTATGTAAGTCAGTGTAAGAATTTATGACATTTTTTACTATTCCCAGTGTAACCTTTTAGTTAATATGATATCAGTATAAATAAGTTAATATATTTGTACCATCCCAATGAGTAGAAAAATTAAATTTTCTGATATTTTTAGAATAAATAACCAAATCAAAATTAATCCAAGTTTAAAAGGTACAAAGGAACAACACAAGAATATTGATGTGCGATCATAACATTCATGCGTTGCTTCGTTGTACCATTTAAACTTGGATTAATTTTAATTTGGTTATTTATTCTCTGAAGAAGTGGCTTACACTGAATCACAAAATGTCAGAAAATTTAATTTTTCTACTAATTGGGATGTCACAAACATATTAATTTAATTATAATAACCTACCTAATGCTCAATTTATTTGAAATTATCAAGTCAAACTTTGGTAATGATACCTACAATATGATATCAGGTTTATATTTATCAGTGTAACATAATTTCAAGTCAATGTTTAACGTATCAATTAAGTTTTAGCTTTAATCAGAATGATGTGCAAACTTTACGTCCAGTGTGACAATTATATTCTTGTTATTATCTTATATGAACTTCGTGTATGTTTTACAGTAAACTTTTTCATTTATATAGTGTTTATTAACTAACCAGCAAGTGTGTATAAGATCAGTATATAAATGAATGTAATTGGTTTGACATCGTTGTTTTTTTAAGTCAGTAAATCTTCATTATCTCAGTCGTTGAGTCCTCACTTCGCATTTTGGTGATCACATTAGTTCCCGTATCCAAGTGTAAGTAATAGGATAGCGGACATTACAAAAACGTATTCATCATATCATTAGAATCCTACTCAACAATATAAGTAATACAAATAACAACTGACTTTTGTATCCGAATCATTATTATTATTAGCAGTATTAGTAATGATAATGTTATACATAGAAAAATATATACTAAGGAATTGAAAAGTGAAAAATATTTCAGTGAGGATTGATTACCTTAAGAATTTCCTGTTGTTCTTCCAAATTGTTTATTACTTTCGTTTGTCTAGTAGAATTAGCTGATTTAAAACCAAGTCAAATGAAGGAAAAAACATGAGTCAATAACTGTAATTTGTGAAATGACAGTATTTACCCGTGAATTGATTTAAGAAAGTAACTATTGTTTGAAATGCTACACGGTATACGTAATAATAGCAACCATAATGGAATGGAACACAGTTTTCAAACATTTATCTTTGAATAGCTAAAACAACACATAGTATCAGGTATAATAGCATACTAGTCTTTCTAATTAGTGCCAAGATATACGTGGGTCTTATCTCGTTAAGGTAACGGTGGGAACCAAGGTGCACTGACGAACTTATTCGTTCAAGCGAAACCTGAAGGTCCTAGATTCATTCCAAAATTGGAATCATGGGTTCGTGTTTCTGAAGTCATGGAGTCGAACGGGACAGCTATCAATTACTGCTAGACTATTGATAACATCCCAAATGACATTAATCTGTGACAAATATAACCTAGAAACAGAACCAATCTGCGCAAAACCCCTTCAACAATAAAATACATGCGACACCTAAGAGTTTGTGATTCAATTGCAATGATCAAGTATGAAATACATTTTCATTTAAAAACAGCATTGACAATTATAAGAAAAACAATTAATAGATAAATTTATCGTTACCTAGTTGAATACCAAGTATCTCTTCCTTATTTTCTAAACTGCTTCGCAGCCGTTGAACTTCAGCATTTAATTGTTCAATTTGTTTCCTAGAAGAAAAAAAACACCAATCAAATAACAAGGATAAATAAAATGTAAGAGTCAAAGACGAAAAATTATAATGATTCGATTACGATATTAAAGTACATAACAATTATATAAGTAATATACAAACAGAAAAGTTTATAACACTATTTTTCTTTTCACTCTTTTATTTATGCATTAAGTGCTAGTCGGATATCTTGAGCACCTAAAAACATTGTATTGTAATGTCTATTTTACAGATACCTATTGAATGCGTTTATAAAACAGAACTGTTATGTAAATTAGAGTTAGAACACAACAAATTATACAATTTTCAATTTTCAAAGGTCTAGAGACTAGGTTAAAATTCCATATGTAGGTAATTAATTGTCATAATCCATTCGTGACTTTATACACTATCAAATCTACAACGATTTCATAAGGAGCTTCAAAGAAATAAAGTTGAAGAAACTTTCAAAGGAGACTTGTAGAATAGATGTATAGTGAGGCTAACAGTTGAATGTAAGATGAGCACTTCATTCCTATTGGGACTCATCAGCTTGATGGTGCATCCTGAAGCGAAAATAACATTATAAATTGAATGAATAACTTACTGAGAACAAGAAATAAATAATGACAAGGGAAAAAATAGTAAAGAAATTTGACTATGAATAATGATTTATTAGTTTGCTTCATCAGAATTATGCTAGACAGTAAGAAAAAGAATACAAATGGACACACACCCCAAATGCCCTGGTATGGCCGAGAGTGGGGTGGGTTCGCCCTCTCTCTCGAAATACTCTCACACGGCCACGCGTATATAGCCTCTGCCAGGGAAGTCCTACTCACTGCCTTCTCGTGGTTGGGGTGTTGTTTAAGAAAATGAGAGGACGAAAAGCGAATGTCCGGCGCTTTAACTGGATCCCAAATCAATGGTGCACATGGGCTCCAGTATCCTGAGGGAGCAAATGGCGTATGAACCAATTGCTTGGTCACCGGCTTCCATGGGACTGCATCTCCTCACGATGCTCCACTGTTTTGTGGGTTAGACCTTTAGGTCGAAGGCTCGGGGTGTGGCCCCCTAAGAAAACCACCTGCTTCGGTCTGGGCATCCGGGCAGTATCTCAGCCTACACACAAAAGTGTGGAGCATATATATTTGGTGCCCCCTTGTACCAATATTTATGTGTTTAAATAAATAAATAATAAAATTTCTTTATTTATAGAATAAATATAGAGTGATAAAAGCAGTAGAGGTATTAAATACACAATTCAACTTACAAATGTGATGCTTCTGTCTGCTTGCTTTTTTTCTGTTCTGAACGAAGCTTTTTTAATAGATTATTTGTCTTTAACTGATCAGCAGATAATTTATGACCTTCCTTTAATAAATTCTCAATTTCTTCATTTTTCTGTAAAATTACATTCTCTAATTCATTTACACGTTTCCTGTTATATTATTTAGGGGGAGAAAAGACGTAAACAATGAAATAATCAGTCAGTCACAAACAATGTAGAACCTAGCGAATATGTGCATCGGATCAACTTGTTATGTCATATTAGCGCATCCAGATGAAATTATCATGATGAATACCAAGTTATTAGTATTGTGATATGTGCTACCTATACGGACAGATATAGGTAGTATGTATCGGGCATGGAAAGTAGAAGTGAGAAGAAAACTGAAAGCAATCAGAAAAAACAACAAGAATTAAGGAACAATGGAGTTTGTGAGACAATCCAAAGATGTGCAAATGGTGTATTTAATGTATGACTTTCATATTTTACTAAGCCACGGTGTGACTTTATATTAAACAATAAATCAGTTATCCCCACCAAACCTCCGTTCACTACAGTATCAATAAAAACGAAACAGATTAGGCGTAGAATGAATTCGTGAAATAAAAAGTACAAAATAATGTTGAAACTCAGGATATAATTGTGGACAAAGAGTGGATGTGTATGCACCATTGCAACTGAATTCGAGACATATCACCAAACGTATTCCACTACTGGTCATGGTAGTCGCAAGAACACTAACCAGATAGTTTACATCTACGAATATAGCCCAGTACAACAGTTAATGACCTAATGGACTGGCACGACATTTTGGGTTGGCCATCCCTAGCTTTCTTCCAACCTACTCCCCCTCAAATAAAATCTCATGTCGATGTAGGTGATGATTGGCAACACATGATAATCAATGATTGACAGAATTATTTCCAAAAATCACTTAATTTGAAAAAAAGATTTCCTTTCTGAAATCTAATTAGCATGAGCACCATTGTATAAAATCTAGGTAAAGCCACCTTAATGAATAATAAACACCTCAATATTTAACCGACCGTTTACAATGTATGCATCTAAAATCTATCAACTACATAGGTTTGAGCAGATTAGTAATATAAATAGCTATCTTACATGAGGTGAGGCACACAGACAAATACAATAGATCTGAACACTTGGTAGATGAGTTACTTCATCATATTCTTCTAAAAAAGTAATAGGTAAAACGGAAACCTATACTTGACAAATAAGTTATATTAAATTCAGCAGTCACACACCATTTCAGTATCCAAATTACTAAGTTTTACTATACCAAGTAAGAATTTAATATGACGAAACCAATTTCTTATAGAACCATTCAATAAATTGATTACACTTGGATGATAAACTTACAGTTCAATTAAAGAATAATTTTTAACTGATATATGCGATTAGTTTTATATTTATGTTCAGAGTAAAATAAACACCTAATGTGGTTAAGTGTCTATTTAAGTCACTTTGTTCATATAATGGTAGAAACTTATACTTATAAATCAGCAACAAGTACTAAACGACAATTAAGTTTGATATAGTTTTTTTGATGAATAGATAAAATAGATAGCGAACTCCACATGTAGAAAAGAGTATCTGATGGTTATGATGCTACACCGCATTTACTTCGCTCGCAAGACTTCCAGTTACCAAAAGTATAGAACTATGTATGGAAGTTGCATGTGTGTGTGAAGTGTGTGAAATGTAATGTACTTATTGCGCAACAGCAATAAATATTAGATAGAAGCTTTAAAATGCTGAATCAGTGATTTAAAAAATTAACAGGATGATTAAAAATTGTATTTCTATGCTTTTGATTTAAGTTGGAGAATAGCTAATAGTAGAATACAAGACACGTGTTTCGTCTTATTTAGAATAAACCAGTTGGATATACCCGCCACATACCAGTGTTGATGTTCAAACTGAGAAAAGAAAGCAGTATCTCTCCTTTTAGTTATCATGCTTATACTAGAACGGGAGGAAGGTAACTATACGTTGAAATTAACATCATGAAAATAAAGAATAAAAATGTATGTATGGTGATAAAACGCTGAAATATAATAATAAAAGTAACTTACATATCATTATTTACAAAAGGTTTATCATCACCTACAGCACGTGTGATCACCGGAATTTTTTGTTTCACTGACGATAAACTTTTTTTCAATTGGTCTCGTTCACGACAAACAACCTGTAATCGTTTCTCTGTATCTGATAAACGTTGAGAAAACTCTGAGGTAATACTGGACACATCAGTAGTGTCAATTTCTTGTGTGGTCAGTGTAGTTTTTAATTGCCTATATAATAATAATAATAATAATAATAATAATAATAATAATAATAATAATCTTAAAACACTAGAAGATGCAAACAAAAGTTAGCAGAAAGAAAGACACTAATAAGTAAAACTTCGATGCTGTAGAAGGATGTACCATAACCTTGAAATTAACATATCATGATAAAGATGCCCCAACATATACAAAGCCAATTATCGATGTAACTATAACATTTAAAAGATACGACGAAACAATACAAAACTTCGTATAAAAATGCATTATCAAGACTGTTTCAATAAATAGAAACAAAGCGTTGAGGAGAACGGGAATTCAAAAGTGCATACCACTAGATTATCACTCATTGTTCTAAAATGTTGTGATCTCTTCAATATCTGGATGTCTTCGTCCCTATTCTCTATAAAGTTTGAGGCTCACTCGATTAAAATGTCCAAAACCAGAAAAAAACACGTTGCTGGTGTTTGTTGCTTTCTAATGTTCTTCAACTTTTATTTCAAAATGAAAATATTTTCGCACTATACCAAATCTCTCAAAATCCGGACAGCTTCGATCAGCCCGATGAAGCCTTCAGAGGTCCTCTGAGTTAATAGCTCATCTCCTAACCCACCCAGTTTAGTCCTGATCTGGAGCTAATTGGAACTGAATTAATTATCCTGATATAAATGATGTAATCATCTGATCTTAAGAAGCTAAAAGTAAGCTCTGCTGCCATCGAAGTAACACTTTTATTTCCTTCATAAAAGTATACATACTGATCTTTATGTGGACAGATTGTCTCGTAATACCAACCTCCACATGACCAGCATGGAAATGATTGATGGTAAAAAATACTATAATCTCGAAAAAACCACCTAATAAAAGTAGACCATTTATAAAAAATTAGTTTTGTAGAAACAATTACATGTTTAGAGATTTTCGAAAAAATTACACTGGATAACGAGGAAATATATATTTCTATTACATACTCTTGCAATATTGAGACTGAATTCTGTAGTACGTTGTTCTCATGGCTAAGTTGCATAATTTTTGCTTCACGAACATTTAATAAATGTTTGACATCAGAGAATTTCTGAAACAACAAAAATAAACAGCATTGAAAAATATTAAACAATAAATTGTATGGAATATCTCTATGTGAATCGTTTAAATTCGAGATATGAGTGAACTGATAAAAGTTTTCAAAGATACCTAGCTAGATTAGTCAAGTCGAATAAAACTACTGACGAATCGATTAAAGTTACGATTATAAACTATTCGATGTATACTCTGTGGTCTAGAGGTTAATCGCTCGCAGAGAGACACGAAAGCTTTGGGATCGATCACCGGTAGGGATCATGGATGCGCACTGCTAAGGAGTCCTATAGTTGAACAGAACAGCTATCTAGTGCTTCTCGGTTTTTAGTGGCTGACGAACAAAGGTTAGTCCATAGTGTAAACTATGAAGTAGTTATAAGTATGTATCCATGAGTAATTCACCTCCTAACAGAAACAACCACTGAGTAAAACAGAATTTGGAATTAAATTATCTACCACTGAGGAAATAAACTCTAAAACACATGTTAAAAGTTGCTAGAAATCACATTATGCTGCTAAAATTGTTATTGTATTTACTTGGTGTGATATCCAAATTTATGGTAGTATCTTCTTTTTATGAATCTAAAAACACTATCAGCCAATCGTCTAACCCGCTCTTTACGTCATAGTATTGGAATTTATTCCATTCCATAAATTCTGTGTAACGTCAAATTAGTAAAGCAGTAAATTGCGAGTTAAATGAATCCTGATGTTGGCATACAACTTTATGATTAATATTGGGAAAAGAAAGCTCAGAAAGTCCAGGACTTCGAAAAGCAGCAATCTATTGTAAAGATTTTAACTACTAAGTTCTTATAGAATAGTTCAAGTTAAACTAGGCATAAATGACGATCAACTAGGATTGAGCTTTCTGATGTCAAAATTAATATTGCGTTTGTGCCTAAAATGTTATAAAAGATAGGTTTGACAGGTTTACCACATTTCCTCAATACAATCAAGATAATAACAAAAATTAGGTCTTTTGAGTTGCTCATTACCACTCCAGTAAAGTTGATCACATACTTCTAGAACCTCGAAAATTGTCATCATAAATCTGTACATCAAGAAAAATTTCCAGATTTATGCTGGACTCTCCTAACAATCCTTTACTCTGTGAGAATGTATTACTACTAGAAATCCTGGTTATTCTTAGGAATTTTTTTACCGATCCCACATTCAGTACAGTTAGCAATCACTATAATTTCTACAACATCTGACATTGACTACGTTTGCTTTTAGCTGCACTCCGACACCATAAACAATTAAGAAATAGATATTTCACCCAAAATAGCTGCTACCCTAATATTTTGAGTGTTGGATATTTAAAACATAGTACCGTTACTAAATTATTGATCATGAAGACCATATAATATCATTTTACGTGCTTAAAAAATTAAGCATGAAAACTAGGAACCGTTTTTGTTAGAAGGTAGGTATATTCTCTAGAGGATTTCAAATCCATATTAAACTAAAATCAGTATCCATATGTTTAAAGAATAGTAAATCTTTAAAGAACTTTGGAATAATACTAATCTCACTAACCTTAGCGAGGTCATGATAGGCAAATGTCAAATCATCGTCAACAGTATTTTGCAAACCTTTACAAATAAAACAAAAACAAACTTATTTTTGTCGCCGAACATGTAGTTTAAATTTATGAACTCGGAATTATCGGCACAAAGCTTTACCATTTCAATTTCATTTTAATCAATATGTCTTTCAGTACAACCGTTACTTAAATAGGAAACAGGTAACTGTTCAAGTTTTTTAGAAACCAATTGAATAAGTTTTTATTATTTCTATCCTGAACTTTTTATCATAGAAAATAATGTTAATACTTTTTGATAAAGGTAATATCAAAGAACAGTTGGTCATGAGTTCGACAGGGAGTTGTTCAGTATGTAGACACCCTAGACATACAGTTTAATGATCTAAACCTTGATTGCAATGAGAATTCCCATGTTCTATTCCGATTTTTAAATAGACAAATAGCAAATTGGTATGTCAAAAATCTAGTTTGGTTAGACCAACCAGTCAGTCATAAGCTATGTAAAACCTGACATGTGCATCAATTGAAGTTGCCACACCAAATTAGCACAGCGAGATAAAATTATCAAGGCAAATCCCAAAATAACAGCAATAACACTGCCAGTAGCAGTAGGGAAACTATGTATGCTACTTATGTCGATAGACATAAGCAGATAGCTAAGAAGATCGAATTGAAGAAAGCTGAAAGGAATTGAGAAGTGGAAGAATCATGAAGAATGTAAAGGACAATTGATGGAAGACTTGTAAATGAAGTATTTGACCTATTTCTTTTCAATTAGGTTTTCATCATGGCTCCACACTGATATATATATATATATATATATATATATATATATATATGAGCAAAGCTTTGAAGACACTTATGATCTAATAATAGTAGCCTACAAATAACACTGCCGGCTTGGAAGAGTAACCAGTGCCTAAGTGACAGCTCCTTGGAGCCTTTTCTTGGGTAGCCTTAGATAATATCACCTCAATCACTTTAGAACCTTGATGATGGACGACCATCAGTACATCAAGGTACCAGCCAATACTGGCGGAAAATACATATGAAGCAAAACAATTGATCTATAAATATGTTTTAGATGAATTGGGGACTTCAAAAATATTTTTTAGACTGAAGTGGTCTTTCGAAATGAAACTAACTTTTCTTCAACAGCGTTAAATAGATTTTAATCAATAATAAAATGAAACAAGATATTCATTACCATTGAGCTTACCCATACACAAATCTTGCGAAACACTAACAGATCTACGATGTTCAGGACCATTAGAACTAAGAAAGTGGAGTAAGGAGAAGTTAAAAAAACAATAAAACTAAAATATGAAGGTCTATGATGACATAGTATTTGGTGGAAAAAAATAGACATGTTGAAAGACGAAACTTTCCCCAAAGTCAAACTTCTTCCAAATATAACGCTGCATACAAATTGACAGCTTGTTATGCATAAACGTTTTCACATCTCCTTGAAATTGTATCTGTTTATCACAGAAATTAGAAATTGAAAATGTAATCTGATGAAACAAAAAAATGCACGAGATACAATAATGCAGAACTTTTGATAAGTGTTGGTTTATGTTTCCAAATTTGTAATATCAATTATAATTTATGATACCCTAACACTTAGCATAATGATTTGTATAAAAACAAACTCAAAATCGTAGTGCTTGCTTAAAAGAAATAATTGAAGCATTTAAAAAAGCAAAAAATAATCTAAAGTACTATATCAGGCTTACCATTTGTTTAAAACAACCGGAGCACTAAATCCTCTAAGAGAATACTTTTGCGAAACAAGTGAATTTCGATTGAATCCCGATGACAAACGTGGCTCTTTAACAGGAGACATAATAGTAGGTGTATTAGAAGAATGTAGCTCGTGGACTTCACCACCATATGTAGAATTACAACACGAAATTACTTCAATATCCGAACTAGTGGTATTAGTATCAAAATCGTCATCGGCACATACTGGTTGAGCAGTGAATGGTAGTACTATATCAGATGAAGAACGATGCAAAGAGGTTATATCTTCATTTGGAATTGATTTATTCACTAACTGCAATTCCTTTTCTACGAATGACAAGTGAGAATTTACATCAACAGCTGATTCTTGTGCAATGTATTCCGAAGAAATTGTTACTTTTGGTGCATCACACTTTTTTTCACATAAATCCTGTGATGCTTTTTGTTCAATGACATTAGAACAATCATTAACTAATGTAGAATCTATTTCCAACTATAATATAGAAATATTAAATCCTAATTAGTTTGACAAATGGGTATTTAACTCTGAAAGTAAGTATGAATGTGTTGTTTAGATCAATAAAAGTACCAAGGCTATATTGCACTGCAACAGGTAATTTTCTAAAGTTCTAATATAAATCCTCAATCGACTAAAACAGTGCCGTCAAAAGATCACTCATCGTATCTTCACCGGATAATCCGAGCACGGTCTAGCAAACCTAAATTGTATGGGTACCGATAATAGAGCTAAGGCGAATAAGCAAACATAACACAACACTGGAAAAATACCACTTCAAGGGTCATATCTTAGCTGATCTAAATGAAAGAATGGATCCCACAAGTACACCATTATCTTCAGGTGTTCTGTAGACAATTATCCCTCAGAGAACTATCCAATAATTTATCTCTTACTGAATTCATGTCAACTGATTTGGTTTCTCAAGTCGCTCTGATTTATTCAAGATAAATGAATAACGTAATACTGTGTGAAAAAAAAGTTCAGAAAATATAATAAAAAGCAACCCAGTTATTGGTAACGCACAACAGATATTTCGCGTGACAGCAAGCAACGTGTACGTGATGAATTATCTGCTTTTAGATAATAAAATATTCTTTTAAATCGTACAGTGAATTGCAGACCAACACTGAAGCAACAAAATAATATGAACTGCAAAAGTAGGTATGATCAAATGGTTACTTTACTTCCACCTTTTAGTATTGGATTGATAATTCATACCGACTGTACTTCATAAAAAACTGCTCTGTTACAACCTGTGATAATATAGTTATTGCAAATTTACCTCAGATTCATAAATAAGCTAGTTTCATGTAAAATAGAGCAAAATTAAACATTTCATCATCTATAAGTGACACCTTAAAAACAAACAGGAATGTTCTACGTGTACGAAACATAAATCTTTATTCTACGTCGTTCATGATCGGCGAGACTATATTTTATGGGCGAACCAATCACATTTACGATGACAGTTTTTGAATTTCGGCGCGAAATTAATTCATTCATTTGTCTAAATAGCATTTTGGCATTATAGCTGATTTCAGTTCGTGATGAAAACCCTAAATCTAATTCCTAACTCTAACTATCAACTGTAAATATTAATCCTAATTCCTGACACTGGTTTATAACCCTCGTATAACCGTAGTATGTAATTGAACATTTTCAAGGTCTCCTCAGCATCGCTCAAAGGTCGTCCATAAAGCATAGTCTCACCTACAATTTTATTACCAACCTCAAAACAGCCAGCAATTGTTTGCATTTTCGTGTAGTAGCATAAGATAACTGCAAGGTACTTAATCAAAGAGTAATTAAATCACAATTTTTCCTAGCCATCTACATCAAAAATCAAATTTGCCCACAGAGTGCATTCGACTTATCACAAAATTAAGACTGTATCGTGTTAACGACGTAAACTTATTTGACATAACTACATACTAACCGAGAAAGAAGGTAAGAAACTCATATACAGTTTCCTTGACAAGCATTGCTTCACGATCGAACCGACATCACTAAAATTAAAGTTAACTGACAAAGTAAAATATCATCTAGCCAATGTGAATCGATTTGGACCACTATGAAATAATGCAACTGATCGTTCGGATGCCCTAATTTATAACAGATAGATGAAAGTGTCCGAGTTATATCCAGACGAACAATAAGCGGATGGTAACTGCTACGATCTATTTATGTCAGTCAGTAACAACGTGGAACTTCGTACGTACGTACATCAGTTCGAGTTGCCATACCACATTAGCACAGAGATTCAGTTATCGTGTTAAATCCCATAGTGGCGGAGTAGTGAAAGTACAAGTAGTGACAGGTAACGTTAGGGTTTGATGATGTTATTTAAGGAGTATAGTCCAGTGGAATATATTTGGAAAGAAAATAAAGGACATGGAGAATTCAGAAGATTAGAGTTTGAGCGAACACAAAGAGTGGATGCACCTGTGCCATTTCAAACGATTTTTAGCCATGTCATACAAGGTCTCTAACCATCGGTCGCTATCATCTCGCAGTCCCCAACCAAGTAGTCTACACCTACCTACATGGTTCAGTTCACTTGTCAGTGACTTCATGGATTTGTACAATGTTTTGGTCTGTCCGCCTCTAGCTTTCTTCCAACCTACTCCTACACCACAAAACATCGCACGTCGGTGGTCGGGCATGCGCAACACATGTCCCAGCCATCTCAACTGATTAAGTTTCACTACTTCCTCAATTGATTTGCCATCCTTACCTAGTACCCGTTTCATAACAACTGAGTTACTTACTCGGTGGTCCCAGGATATACGAGTAGTGCTTCGAAGACACCTATGGTCAAATACTAGTAACCTACGAATATCCTCTACTCTTACTGGCCATGTTTCACTGCCATAAAGTAGGACGGAACGAACTGCTGCGCAGTAAACACGTCCTTTGGTTGATAGACGGATATCTCGCCTACGCCACAAATGACGCAAGTTGGCAAAAGCTAGTCGAGCCTTTTGTATCCGTGCTGAGATTTCGTCACACACCAAACCACAAGGGCTGATGAGACTTCCGAGATAAGTGAAGCGGTCGACACGCTCAACTACTTCACTCCCTATCAGATCTATTTATGAACTGTTATTATATATATATTCTTATTGCATAACTATTCAGTAACTATATGATATGTATATTCACATTCCTTTTATTATAAGCTTCCGTTTGACTTATTAACTATTATTATATGACTTACTATTCTTAAGATATTCCCAATTTATTGGTTACATCCTCTTACAATCACAGTCACTTTTGGCCTAATATTGTATATAATTTTATTTTCTGTTTTTGTGGTTTGATGAGGTCTGGCTTGTTTGTATATAAACTGCGTATGTCTGAAATATATTATTCGTATAATGGTGGCTGGTATTGGTGATCAAAACTAAACCGGCTGGGTTAGGAGAGGAGCTATTGACTCAGTGGACCAATAAGAACTTAGACTTGAATCTGGGCTGTTCGTACTAGTTCATGCATCATTTGTTTAGTCATATAAGTCGCTGTTTTTAATTGGCGACTAAGTCACACGATACATCAACGGGCCATAATGACATAACAGTCAGCTTAATCTGAGTATACTGAGTTGACTTGGAACTCATATTAAATTACCTAACCAGTCAGTCAGTAACAACGCAGAACTGCGTGCGTGCGTACATCAGTTCGAGTTGTCATACCACATTAGCACAGAGATGCAGTTGTTGATTCAAATCCCATAGTGGCAGAGGTAGTAAAAGTATAGGTAGTAATCGGAAAGATTAGGGTTTGAAGATGTTATTTAAGGAGTATAATCCAGTGGAATATATTTGGAAAGAAAATAAAGGACATGGAGAATTCAGAAGATTAGAGTTTGAGCGAACACAAAGAGTGGATGCACCTGCGCCATTGCAAACGATTTTTAGCCATGTCATACAAGGTCTCTAACCATCGGTCGCTATCATCTCGCAGTCCCCAACCAAGTAGTCTACACCTACCTACATGGTTCAGTTCACTTGTCAGTGACTTCATGGATTTGTACAATGTTTTGGTCTGTCCGCCTCTAGCTTTCTTCCAACCTACTCCTACACCACAAAACATCGCACGTCGGTGGTCGGGCATGCGCAACACATGTCCCAGCCATCTCAACTGATTAAGTTTCACTACTTCCTCAATTGATTTGCCATCCTTACCTAGTACCCGTTTCATAACAACTGAGTTACTTACTCGGTGGTCCCAGGATATACGAGTAGTGCTTCGAAGACACCTATGATCGAATACTATTAACCTAACGAACTGCTGCGCAGTACAGCCGTCCTTTGGTTGGTAGACGGATATCTCGCCTACGCCATAAATGACGCAAGTTGGCGAAATCTAGTCGAGCCTTCTGTATCCGTGCTGAGATTTCATCACACACCAGACCACAAGGGCTGGTGAGACTCCCAAGATACGTGAAGCGGTCGACACGCTCAACTACTTCACTCCCTATCATTAGTTCGGGTGTCGATGCAGCCCAATCCTGAAGTAACATTTTGCATTTTGAGGGAGAGAATCGCATGCCGAACATGCCTGCATTGTTGCATAGAGTGGTCAGCAGACTGCATTTTGTCAGCGTCTTCACCAAATAGAACTATGTCATCGGCATATTCTAGGTCAACAATTGAATCTCCCGGTAGAAGTCCAATCCCTAGAAATTTAGATGAGGAAAGTGTTATCTCTAAAAGCACGTCAATGACAAAGTTAAACAAGAATGGATAGGTAATCAATTCTGATGACAGTTCGCCATAAGCCCTCACTCGACCAGTTGTGTTTGAGTAGAGAGCTTTTATAAGGTTAATGTACTTCTCTGGTACTCCTTTTAGTGACAAAAACTGTAATAGAACCTCACGATCAACAGTCAAATGCCACCTTAAGGTCAACTCACCTAACATAAAACAGTAAGCAGCTGTAGCATTTCAAATAGGCCTAATCTAACACACTTTACATGTTTTGCTTTATTATAAATTTTCATCATTGTTGCCTATGGGAGTAACAAGATGGCACGGGTTAACACTACACAAACATCGAGCAGACACACTGTAATGCCCAAAAAAGATGGAACTGACGAGGTTTATCGACCACTTGTAAAACACAATATCCTTTCCTTGTTAACCAATGGATCAAATTTACCTGATCTCAAAATTCTAGGTTGCTATACACACATGAAAAAAAATGTTCAAAACCTTGAATAGATAAAATTATCACCAATAACGTGTTCGGAACTAGAAATAATGGGATTATTCGATTATTTTATGGACTGTAAAATGGGATACTATTCGATCTAAAGAAAACGTGTGTACGATTTTTTAACACTACCCTGACAAAACGAAGAACTACATGCGTGAAAAAACATTCGGCAACATTTTTTACAGAATAAGCGGAAATCAAAACGAATGAAAGTAATTCTGTCTAATAAAAGCAAATAACAAGTATGCACAAAGCAATAAAGCTGTCACATGTAAAACTTAGCAGGCGTTTTAAATTTAAGTGAAATTAGTCACAAAGCCTTGTTACTAAAAGGTGCGTCATGCATAGATTGTAGAAGTGCAAGAATATCGTGATACGCTCTTAGAAAATTGCGCATCAAAATGCCACCCCATAAATATGAATGTGTCGCTGTTTGCATTTCATCCAACAAATAAACTAACATGATCTTAACAAAAAAGACAGCTATTTTTAAGTGTTCAAAACAGTGAGTGGAAATGCTAAAATAAGATCTGTTTGTATATATCTTTCTTAGTAGAAGAAAACATAAGATGTGAAGACCTACCACCTCGTCAGTTTTAGTGTTCTCATCAGTTAGCACCTTATCAGAATCACTGGATGCGAAATTGTCTGACTGATCGTAAATAACTTTTCCCAGAGAATCCATAAGAGGTGAGTGATGACTTTCCAAGCTTGTTGAACAAGATCTCTCCAAATCTTCACAATCGCTGCTTACTTCACACTCGGATTTCTCTGAAATTAGGTAGTAACCAGTGATGTTAATTAATGAATCTAGGAATGAAAAAAGCTTTCAGCCTCACTTTACTAATATTAGTTGAGATTGAAAATACGAAGTAAGTATATGAATGCAATACAAATAAACTAAAAGACGTTACCTGTAATTATATTAATCTTCAATGTTAACGACTTTTCTCACAATTCATTTCCTATGCCATCGAACTATAATTTTATACCGCTAAAAGGTTATATCTTAATTTATTTTTGACGATGGAACACTGAATTTAGATAAAATAAACAGTGGGCGTGCTAGTATTATTGCAAACAAATAACTTATTCGAGAGATGAGAAATACTATACCAAGGTTAGTGTCACCACCACAACGATTACCTAGTTACAAAATGCTTTGATATGAGCGCTTATGTGAACTACTCGTACCAGAAAAAAGACTGAAACAATGTATGAAGCCTTATAAAAATGTAATTGTCTAGGGCTCTATGCTTCCTTTGAGTAAAACAATGATGCACCAAGAAAAAGATTTAAGAAATTAAAACGATACATGTGGTAAATAGAAGAAAGAAAAATGCAAAAAAAAACGGACGGCAACACTGAATGAAAGATATAGAACAATGTGATGTTGAAGACGTACAGAGAGATCATGATAGTGAATACAAATTGCTTAATGTAACCAATTTGAAGTGTATCATCAAGTCTCTTAATAACGATTACAGTCATTTTATCAATCCCTACTAAAAAGCTTGCTTTCTGAAATTACTAAACCAAAGGTCAATCATATGTAATAACAATCTATCGATCTGATCCTATCTAAATGTTTTTCACTTTACGCAAGCAGCTACAACGTCTGGAAAACAGATTCATATCAGCAGTCTTGATATAATTGAACGTTAGAAAACCAACATTTAATTTATATTAACTGATCACAAGTTCTGTATTTTCTGATCATTCTTGACTGAATTATATCTAGTTTCTTTCCATTAACGCACTTTGTTTTGTGTCGAATTTTTGTTGTTTACTTGGTCAGGATTTGTCTTACGGTCAGTTATTACTAATTCGCACCAAATATTTTGTATCTTTAACCGATCAATATTATGTGGCTGATTGTGTTTACAAAGATCAAAATCACGATCAATCACACATAAAAACCGAGACAGAATCCAAATAACACTAGTTTCAAATATATCACTCGATGATGGTGTACAGCCACATCAGTCGCTTTGCCACCATCGCTCGGTATTCTTCTGACAACATTTACACCCACTGAAGTTGTTCGACTAGAGAGAAATAGTTTTCGCAAACAACTACGTGGAAACATGACTCAACATTTATCTGTGCCGCGTCGGATGTTGATTATCACTGACTGAAATATCTATGATAAAATACATGGAACACGCACGCCTATATTTTCAAAGACGAAGTTTTAAAAAAACATAAAGTAATGAAGGCACAGCTGTGTTATATTTTTTCAGCAAAAGGATAATTGGGGGAGCTATGCAATAAGCGAAATAACTTTTTAAAACAAGAAAAACTTCGAAACCCGAGGCTTGGCCAATTACAATCCACTAAGGGTGATCAACAGTGGCGTGTCTGAATATCTGGGCTACTTGTTTCTGTCATCAGGATATTTCAGTAAGTTATTAGTTTCCTTTTTTGTTTTAACACATCATTATGCTTATTAGTCTCAAACCTATTCAGGTACGTTTGTGGACATTTTACGACATTCCACTGTACAAGTTACAAAGGAAACCCAATCAGAGACATTATGGTTGCTGGTAGTATGTATCGAAAAGAATATACATTATTCAGATGTCAATTCCGGAACTGCAAACAACTGGCAACGTTCAATACTTATCGCAAGGATCGATCAAGAAATAAGAAAAGGAAACTTGTTGACATACTTTGTGCCGAGAATGCCATATTGTGCCAAAAATATAACATTGAATAAAGCCACCAGTAATAATAATAATAATAAAACGAAGGAGAAAAAACTACTATAATGATATAAATGATCAATCAGCTTACTTAGCTTACGTATCATGACTAAACAACAATCATATAGACTAATCCCAAAGCAAAAATTTGTATTTCAAGTCAGAAATGAATCTTGAAAACCTTTTACATATAACTGGAAATATTAGAGTTGCATTGTGTCGATTTTTCACTTGGTGAAATATGTTGCCTAAGTTTACGGGAGAATCTCAGGTAGACGACAAGCTCGTGAGACATTAAAGGGATTGCTACTTGTGAGTAAATAAAGAAAACAGGAAACCACGATGAACATTGCTCAAAATAGCTACGTCGGGAGATAAAGTCTATCAGTAAATTAAAGGAAATGAATTGCACGGGAAGTTAGCAAGTTCTACTGAGTTTAGGGATGTCCTAGACAAGGGTTAAAACCTATCTGCTTTCGAGATTTATAGTCGTACTCACATTGAATCCAAAGATTTTGAGAACTATCTTAGTTCAATTCTTAAACTGATGATCTATAGAAGACTTTAAGATTAATTAAAAACTAAAACGATTACCAATCGAAAACTGTCGAAAGAAATTGTCCAAATCCCATACTTTAACCAACCCCAGTTGGTTTACCTGAGAAACCCGAACAATTACTTTCAAACGTCACTAGATTTATCGTATCGGAACAAATCATCCCATACAAACTGATTAAATTTTAATCTTAGGACCTAGATCCTAAATCTTGGTATCAGTATTTTATCCAAGTTATCAGTGGGTAACAAGCAATAGAAATTTTGTCAGATGCTATTTATTCTTTTTTGGTACTTTGTTTGTTGCTTTTATCTGCCCGAAGTATAGGCCACTGACTAACCTACCTATCCAAAATATTTGTTGAAGTAGTCATTACATACTCCTTAATAATGTTAAAACTGTTTGATCTAGACATTTTATTGAGACGGAAGACCATTACCACTAGCCTTTACAATAAGGTTCAAAACTGACGTGGTTAGTCCGGACCTCGTAAGTGAATTACACAGTACGCATCTTGATCTGATCAACCATGACTAAAAACGGATCACTGATAAGCTACTTTTAACTTTCACAGGGTTTGAGTAATTAACCAGATGCAGGGCAATCATAACGCGATGTACATTTGTCAAAGTAAAGATTTTTACATATTAGCAAGACCATAACAACAAATATATAATTTTAGAACAATCCATAAACTAAGACTACGTGATGTCTATATTGTGGTTATTGAACGGGCCTGTATATTTTTGAAGGTTGCTACCTAAATTCAAGCCAGTATTCCAAATAACAATCCAAGTTAGCATTAAAACCGAGGATTTTATATAAGCTCCACTTAATAACATAACGTTTCGTGGAACCCTAACTTACATACTCTGAACAACATGATGGCGTTAAGACCGACAGGGTCGCTCAGCATTTCAGCTTAAGGATTTCATACTTAAAGTAAAAAGTCCAGAGAAATATATTCCTTTGAATCACAGCACAATCGTAATCAAATAACATCAAGAAATACGCCCGTGAACAACCCTACACAAAATAGAGATCCGCAAACAATCAAGTACAAATAGTGGAAAATGTACGGCGCATTTTCGTCATATTTCATCAGTGTTCATCTCTAACTTGCTCCGTACAAATGGTATGAACAATAAGGACATAAAATAAAAACAACAGGTCAGACCTTACAAGGACTAAGCATGGCAACATAAAAAAAATAACCCACTCAGTTTCGGTTCACAACTACTTGATTCATTTGGTTCAACAGATACTAATGTTTCTGTTGAGTCAACTTGTCTAATTGAATATTCCAATGTCGTAGGCAGTACGTTTTGATTAGCAGCTTCATCCGTAATATCGAGGACTTCATCTATTTTTTGCTGAGCACTTTTTAAGGCTGTGATTGCAAATTTTGATATGTTGCCTGCTTTCTCTAATGAATTCCACCAATTCATCTCATAGCTAACTTCGTCAATAACCTTGAGGTAGAGAACAAATTCGAGAGATTCTTCTGCCAATATTCAATCTAATAGTAATGTACGCGTGATAATTTGCTCATAATCGCATGCTAACATTTCCATTTTTCTCCACTTCTCTGTGATATTCATGTTCTTTGTTTACGCAAGTATTTCACTTCCATATTTTACACTCACAACTCACGCGACACTGTAGTCTGTCAGAAATAGTAGGAGATTTTTGCTGCTTGTAATGATTGTTAACAATGAACTTCTTTGGCGTTAGTTTCGAAGACAAGCATTTTAAAACAAGTGTGCTAATTTCTTCGGAGAGACTTTGTGGCATACCATATCGTGGAGATAGGTCTGTCAAACTTATTTTGTAAATAGTTTTTAATATTATTTGTATTTATTTTGTACGTACATTTATTGTTGTTTTAGCAAATGACCTTGAACACTTTCCGTTGTGATACTAACATAGCGTGACACACTCGTGGCTGTTCGCAAATACACTACTACGCACACACTCCTTGTTCTGTTCTCACTCGTTGTCGAGCCAATAACATTCTAAACCGAATATTATCACCATTTCAGACTGTTCTATCATTACTATTACATCCTACGTCAAGGCAACTACTGGAGTCATATTTACCTCATCAGAGTTGTTACTCATTTATAATTGTGGATTTCGGTACCCAAACTCAACGGAATACGCGACAACTAACTGGTTTAAGTAACGTCCATGAACTTCTATTTTGTGTTACTAATTTATAAGTTGTTATTGTTACATGAACTTTTTGAGTTAATAACTTTACTGCTAATTTTTGGTTCATATACTTTTGGGTCCACCACAATATCAATCCCACATGGATTAGTCTATCTAACGGAAAATCAATTCAGTTTTTTCTACTTCAGTCACGTTTTGACCTTCTTAAGTATTCTCTTGTTAACAATATATGTCTTTGTATGAGCGCATGTGTGTACACTGGTTATTCCACCCATCATATGTCTATAGTTTAGTGTTGTCTGACTATAAATACTGAGTTACACTGGACACAACATAACTAAAGGTGCTCAGTCATGCATCTGCACAGTGTATTAGTGGGTGTGCCGTGCCACTCATCTTTTACGATTATCCGTATGGGTTCTGATCTACTTAGTGTTGCTGTGGTGAAGTTACTTAATGCACTACTTAAAAAGAGACAAATAGAAAAGAGACGCGAGTCACATAGAAAGCCTAAGATGTTCAAATTCGAGAAGAGCTTAATTTTTCTGAATTAGAATGTAAGACTGTTACAGGAAAACTGAAAATATTTGTTCGATTAAAAACTGCTGTACTAGATAATAATAATTTCGCTGTTTTGAATGTATTTGTTTTGCCCAACTTTTAAACTTGTTCGTTTATATCTTTGACCTCGGACATTATGGTTTCACTCTGATCGATTTCGTATTTTGGAAGTTTTGCACTGGCAAACCAAAAATTAAACAACCACATGTTTAAGCTGAATACATATAATTTACAAATAAACTATCTTACCTGAAATAGAATTTGGTTCTCTTGTTATATGAAGTCATAGTTTACCAGTGGATCAATCGACCATGCTTCAATAACGCGTAGAATAATTTAAGGAGATGTTGCACAATATTATAAATAATGTTGGTCTGCCGTGAATGAATGTTGTATATTTTGATGTACAGCCTGATCAATATAACTGCTTTATGGTCAGTTTACTGACATTATCGGAAATAAGTCGTTCGATAAAAGTTATATACCATACCTGCTGTACTATTTGATAGGAAAAACCAGGATGGCGATCTGGCTTATGTTTACACAGTCATTTTGATTATGACAGAGCAAGACAAATTTTTTGTGATCTTTCTTAAAGGAAGCATCTTGTTGCCTGTGAAATAATTACGGAATTACTCAAACATAAGTATAACGGAAAGAGAACGATGAAAATCCCCCCGCGACCTTTTTGTTGGACAGTACTGTCACTTATTTGTTTCTTCTCCCTGTCGTGTATTTTAACCTTTGCTCAGATCTCGTTGAACCACACCTTTTGTTCTTCAGTCATCCTCGTCTGGGCTTTTATTACGTGATTTTGATTAAAGACTTATCTTTTGTTACCTGATTTTCTATTGCATGTTGCCGGACTATTGACAGTAAGGTCGTGTTTGACTGAGCTCAAGGTCACGGAGTGATCCAGTGTGTGACTGTTAACCTTTCGACTGTCTTCTTGAGAGGATTTCTGAAATCCTTGAAGATAGATATTTGATCTCATCTTGTTGGGAATATTTTTATTGATTCTCAGATATTGAACTCTTTAATATTAACTGCTTCTTTTATTGTTTAGCGCGCTACTTTGCGTTAGAGAAACTTCTGACTGTAAATCACAGGCTGTGCCGTTTGAGGTATTATGTATTTTTGATATAATTTGTTCTATTTTCTAAATTAGAACCGTTTAAATAGAACACAGAGTTTAAGTTTGATAGAATTTAACACGAGTGTCTCAAAAACGCTTTGTAAGCTATACAGAAGAACGTAGTCTGGCCTGTTCGAATATTTTTAAGTTCGTCAGTCCTGCGTTAAAACCGAATACAGGCAGTTCGATCGTTACAATTAACCTGTTGCATGTTCATCCTATGACTTGACTGACTTTTCGGTTAAGCCACGTAATGTATGTATAACATTGAAACAAATAGGGTACATATCCGATGTGAATTACGCAGCTAATTTGGAAATAATCATGTCATGTCCAACACTGGATATAAGGAATGATGGGGCAGAAGTTGAAGTTTAGGTCATGATGGCCGGGAAGGAACCAAGAGTTAAAGAATTGATTGCCTTCGTAAAAGAAATGGCTCAAGAACATAAGGGGGACCGGCAAAAAGTGACTCCAAGTCTGGTTAAAGAGGCTTTGAAGGCAAAGTTGATAGCAGAGAACGCCTGAATGTAGTTAAGCGTGATATAAGCAACTCACTTAAGTTTGTAAAATATGAGTTTTGCCAAGATGATCTCGAGGTGACAGATTGTACAAAGTTATCGAGTATGAATGTCATAGAAGCGAGACGGGAATTAAGATGTGGCCTGTGTTATCTGTGTTTGAGAAAAGGTCACATAGCTGGGTTATGCAACTGGAGCTTAAATTGTGACGTTGAGAACTGCGAGATTCAACATAATTCGATGCTACATATTGATGGCAATAGCGACCATTTAGTGAATGAAACTAAGGATTGCAACATGTCGAAGGTCTGTTTGGGTACTATTCTGGTCAAGCTGAATTTTCTCAAAATAAGTTGACAAACGTATGCTCTTCTGGATGGTGGTTCTATCACTTTCGTGTGCAAAGAAGTGTGTTGGCACCAAACCCTAATCACACAATCCTCAAAGCTGAACACGAGACAACTGGGAAAATAGATATTCACCGTTTAACACGGAGAAAGATCCAACGATGAAGAAAGTGAAGACAATGAATTGAATTAATCCTAATTGATAGGATGGCGTGGCTCAGCCTCGCAACTGTTGTCGCTCCGTATAACATACTTTTACTCATATCAAACATATTGTTCTATCTCCAGCACGAATGTGTTCTCCCTCATGCATTGATAATTGTTACGGTACGATGAGTCAGTATAGACAATGATGCGACTTCCGCGTAAGATCTTATAGATTAGGCAGTTACATCATGACAAATCTACAATTTTAGGGTTAGGTCTATTATTAGATCAGTACTAATAGCATAGATGACCATAATCCAACGGAAGTAACTAACCAGTCTGGTCTTGAAGGTAAGGAAGCCTCGATAAACGTAACGATTGTGAATGACATTACCGCCTTCAAAGGTCTTGAAATAAGTTCAGAAATATTTTCATTGTATGATTAGGGATCCATACAGACTGATAAAGCTTACGTGGTTAGGAAGTTGCCGATCGATCAAACGGAACACCTAAATGAACAACAAGTGAGGTGGTTGAAGTCATTAAAGGATAACCTTTCCGAGGATCGCGATTAACTTAATAGAAGTCTTCGTCGAAGGAGATGCCCCAGTTGCACAATGGGTTTTGAAAAGACGTCTGGGAGATAGAAAACGCCTGTTTGAGATACATACGCACCTTGCTGAATAATTATGGATCGTAATAAAGCACATCAGTACATTGAATTCAGTGTCACGAAAGGCAGATAATTCACTCTGTTTACTGACCACAAGTCTCTCACCTTCCTTCTATGCTTGTCGTCTGACAAGTATTCACCTCGAGACTTTCAAAGCTAGATTGTATTTGGCAGTTTAATTGAAATGTATAACACATTTCTGGGGCAAACTATGTAGTTGCAGACGTCCTGTCTCATGTAACTTCTTTGAACAGTTCCCAGGGAACTGACCTTTTTAAACTCGCTGAATTTCAGAAAGAAAACACTCATCATCGGCACGAGACATCTTTGACAACCCTGAAACTACGTATCAAACAGGTGGGGACCGGTAAGGTAATTTTACTAAGTGATACATCTGCAGGTAGGAATTGTTCGATCGTACCGAAGCATTATCGATACGACATTCTCAATACATTGCATAAACGTTCTCATCTAGATGCTCGAACAACCATCTACCTCATAGCAGAAAGATTTTGCTGACCTGGTATGAAGAGAGTCGTGCACTATATTACTATGCGATGGGAATTAAGTGTAACGTCAATGTTAACAATCTCAAAAGCTCTTACCTATAAGGAATTCTTAATTATGCTAACTTTCCTCTTGAGTCACGGTATGATGCAAGCCCATGGATAACAATGCCATCCCTGATAATCACAGAGCTCGCCGAAACGTCTCTGATATCTGATTAAGGGCCCAGAACAACGCACTGCGGAAAGACGGTAGGGTTGGTGGAATGCTTGGACGACTTCTGAACTCAGGAAATGGTTTAAGTTTAGGTTCTGTTTCAGTCCTTGCATAACACAACTTTCTGATTGTATTCCTATTCTTTACATTACGGTATCTAAAATGAAAAAAGTGTATTTTGTAATATGATTATATGTGTATATCATTTATTACACAAAACAAAACAAAACAAAACATCTTGTGTCGGAATTTTTCATGCTGTTGCATGATACATCTATCCATTTACATCAGGTATTTATGCACATATCTTGACTCCTAACGCACGTACAAGTGCATTTCAACGTGAACTTACATTTTTATTTGGTTTTTTCCAGGACTACAGGAAAAGATAAAGAAGGATGAATAATACGACAGGCATAATTTTTCTTTGTATGCTTTTTCCTATTGCACCACATAGCTCCTTAATTTAACGAAAGTAGACCACATGATACTGGACACAGCACGCTGTCAGAACAGTGTTTGCCAACAGCAAGCTCATCGAGTTTAAACTTATGGGCAGCCATGCCTGGAAATCAGCACTTTTCCGCTAAATGAGGAATGAGCTGTGAAATCGAACAACGTTGGAGCCCATCTTCTGTGTTTCACTAGACACATCATAACTGAAAGCGCTCAGTCACGTATTCACACCAGCTTACGAATAAGCACGCCATGCCACGCATCTCTTGCAACTATTACCAGCTTAAATAAAATGTTTATCAACATACCTGCAACTTTATAAATATCTCTTCGAACACATTCATCATTAACTTCTGATTTGATATGGTTGATGTCCTTCAATCACCAGGGGGTTACTGACAAAAACTGTAACGGCCGAACTGCCAGTATTTGGTCTGAACGCAGGACTGACGAACCAAAATGTATCCGAATAGGCCTGACTACGCTCTTCTGTATAGCCCACTCGTATTAAATTATATCAGAACAAAAATTCTGTGCTCAATTTAAACGCTTGGTGGACTATACGGAAGAGCGCAGTTTAGCCTATTCGGATACATTTTGGTTCGTCAGTCCTGCGTTCAAACAGAATACTGGCAGTTCGGCCGTTACAGTTCTCAAAGGACCTTACTGTCAATAGTCCGGCAACATGCAATAGAAAATCAGGTAACAAAAGATAAGTCTTTAATCAAAATCACGTAATAAAAGCCCAGACGAGGATGACTGAAGAACAAAAGGTGTGGTTCAACGAGATCTGAGCAAAGGTTAAAATACACGACAGGGAGAAGAAACAAATAAGTGACAGTACTGTCCAACAAAAAGGTCGCGGGGGGATTTTCATCGTTCTCTTTCCGTTACAAAAATGTCGTCAAAACCAGAATATTTTGACATTTTAAATGCTGTTGTAATGAACTAGTTGATATTTTGTTTTTAATTCTTGATACAATAGCAATGTATAACATCATTGTTTACACTGACTCATCGTTTCGTAACAATTAACGACATGATGTTTGGATTTGCTAAAAAACACATTCGGGCTAGAGATAGAGCAATATATTTAATATGAGTAAAGACAAGTTATACAGAATGACTATGCTTACAAGGCCGAGTCATGCCATCCGACGGACTAAATTAATCCTTCTCACGTTCTTCAATGTTGGGTTTTTTCCGCGTTAAATTTGGAATATATATTTTCCCAGTTGTCTAGTGTTTAGCTTCGAGGATTGTGCGGTTAGGGCTCAATGCTACTACACTACTCTCACCAGAATCAACGTGACGTTGGTTTGACGCCATATTGAATGAAACAGTTGCGCGCCGAGAGTTACCAAAAGATATAATAATACTGCGGGTATTATTAAACTGAAAGATAAATCATGAAGAAAGCGGCAACAACTGATCGAGAAATGCATTTTGTAATTCCAAAATGTTTGGTTTTATTCTTAACACATCGAAAATGGTTATCTATGTGAAAATTATTTAACAGTTGCCCAAAACGGGGTTATTATAATTAAGAATGATTTCTTGAAGAGGTTACAGTAAGATGCGTAGTAATAGCCGTTGGTTAATAGCTTAACCTATAAATACAACAAGTATTTTGTGTCCAGAAATATAAAAACAATCAATATTGTGGAAATGTTGACATTGGTATCATTTTTTACTTGAATTATAAAGCCAGTTTAGGTTTATGCCGGTAATCTGTCCGCGTGGGTTGATTTCCAGTTGCATCTGCATTAATAGGTTTATTGAAAGAACAAAAGTATTACAGTGCAAAGGAAGAATTCCAAATAGTGTTCCAGTTAGTTTGTTAGGTATGATACGGCTTATCTAGTTACGGAGAGATTTCCTCAACCTTAATATTGCTTCGCTGTGACAAAATTTAGTATACCTCTAATACATGTGAATGATTATTAAAACATTTTTCAATACGTGAAAAGTGATAATTATGTAAATTTTGGATAGATAGCTAGGAGCAATTCGTTAAACATGGGTGTATTCATGAGAGACATGCTGCAGACTTAATGTTATTTATATTCATATTTACCAGCTGATGGTACATACAAGTTAATTGCAAGTATCGATTTTCTCATAAGTTGGAAAACAACTTATTACAAATAAATGATTACGAACTGTTGAAGTCGATGAAGCCTATGTGCCATAAATATAGGTGTTGTGGTGTTGCATGATGCTTCCGGCTATATAAATATTCACCAGGTGATAAGTAGTGAGTGTTGCCCATGTGGTTATCAGGGAGAACATAAGTTGTAATCAAGGAGAGTACAACTCCTAACTCGTGCCTATGATAATGCTTTGAACGTTATTCAATGTTGGGTAAATTCGACAGTGATGTTTTCAATTTCAGGTTTGCTCGACTCCTTATACTGATGGCTTGCATGCATGATTGTGTCGCTAAACCTCCAATTAGAGTGAAAAAGTTTTACTGAATGAGTAACAGATAGAGAAACATAGTGTAATCCTCTGTAGTGAATGAAGATAACGAGAAAACAACACTTTAATGATAACTACAAGTCAAAGGTCGTATGGTTACGGTCCAGTACCACTACATATTCATTTGCTTACAAGCAAAACAGTATTTACGATCAGAAGCTATCACACTAACTGCTGGAGCGTGGTTTTTCGCCATCGCAAGGTCGAAATTCAGAGGGGTAGACAATAGATAGTGGCTAGATTAAGTAAATTATTAGCTCTTGTAATCAGTGTCAAAAGACAAATGTCTTGTATTTACTGCAAGATTTGATTGATTTTGTGTGAGATTGACAGAAAACAGATCATCGATATGACAACAACAATCGTAATGTAATTTATATTTTTGACGTTTTGTGACTCAATGTACTCCACTTACTTAGAGTAAATACGTGACCGGAATTAAATTGACACGAGTTTAAACACTAATTCTACCCAGTGCTCAATTTATCTGGAACTAAAATAATCTAATTTTGGTATTGATACTTATAACCATAATATATGTAACAGTGGTAGTAATCGAGAGTTTCGAGAGAGGCTTCAGATACACGTGCTTCAGGAGAACGATAGTAAGCTATCTACCAAGGTTTTATAAACATACCACTTGAGACAGAACTCCAGGTAGATCCAACCTTCTGTAAAAAAAGGTGTTTTAAGCCAAAACTTGACATCCCAAACTTTCAAAATTTGCCGGACAAAATAAGACAAATGTCGTCTTCTAAGGTTCTCTGTCTGGTTTGCAGGCGATAGTTGTTGAATACGAAAGGGTGTATTTCTCCTGGATGTAATTTGGAACAAAAACATATCAGTTATTTATTTGGAGATGAATGATTTGGAGACAGATGGTAAGTTACGATACTTTTTCAGGTTGGGTGTGTCTTTTGAGGACAGAAGTCACATTTCAGTACTCTTTTACGCCACCACTCGACGTGTCAACTAACATCCCAGCCAATATATTCGAGCGGTAGGATCAAAGATTCGATTACTCAAAATCAAAATCAGTACATCGCCAGAATTCAGTTTGTTCTTATTTTTGAGTTTGCTAGTTCTGTCCTTTCGAGTTGTTCTGATATGGTAGGTGCAAGAATGGCTGATATGCCAACCACTAGTTCAATAATTTTGATCTCAAACGGTGAGGTCAACACAAGGGTTAACAATCTTCTCAGGCTTATGTGTATATACTGATTAATGAAATCTTTGACAACTTTTGCATGCTGCTGAAGTTGCAAATTTATTATCATCAGAAAATCAAGCAGGAATTATTCTTTACTCCAACTACCTTGTTGACCGGTTTTATTAGTACTATTCATAACAGCAGTGTCCTTTTTGAGGTGGGATGGTATTAGCGAGGTTTCTTGCAGGCGAGTTGTGAAATATGTACTAGAGACGATTTTTAATAGTTAGGGATCAGGTTACATAAAAATCTGGGATGATAATCTTAGAGAGCGTACACCATCTTCGTCGCAGAAATCTAGTCATTTATAATCAGAATTTTAAAAATAGCTAAACTCAAGTACTGTAATCGAGAAACCATGGGATCTATGCGGGCATCTAGTTTTCAAGTCATTTGATCTATTTTCCTTCCTAAAATTAGGAACGTTGAGGACAACAGCTACGCCAGTAAATGATTGATCTATACTAAAAATTCTTCAAGAAGACCAGTCAAAATGACAATAAATGATGTAGGATTATGACTGCAACAACTGAACTCATCGACACTCTTAATACAACGGCAGAATACCGCACTAGGTTATTATATAGTCACCGAACAATGGTGAGTAGTTAATGTTGTTTAATGTAATAATATTTTTATTTCTTTCCATGTATATTTTTTATACTTCAGGCCAGCGATTTCGAACAACAGTGGGGGGATATAGACTGGTTAGATAAATCAAATGAGTATGTCCAAACTTTTAAGGCCATGGATTGTAATAATGTTGACAAAAGGTGTCTAAAGGACGTCTTACTTTTCTTAAACCGTTAACATTTGCTTCATAAAATAAAGTCCGAAAATCCGGACGACTTGGTAAATGTTTAGTAAGTATGAAGATAAGTCGATCAAGCGGGGAACGCAAAAGCGTAGTACTCAATGTTGTAGGGCCAACAAGGTAAACCGCGAGCTTACATTTACATGATCCTATAACTATAGAACTAACTACGTCTAAGTGTATCTCTCATATACTGCTGTATAGATAGTAACCAAGAAAAAAGTGGTCAAAGAATGTCAGGATATTGATGTTCTAGTCACGAGCTAATGATCGCATAGCTATCTTCTACAGGCTTCTTGGGTTGTCGGTCTTTAATTTGTATAACTGTGTTAATTCGATTTTATTTTTTGAATGATTCGTTGATTTTTTATTATAATTAAATTAATGCTGTCATTTTGGGTTTTGTTCAGTACTCAGATATAGGTTTGATCGATTAGGACAAAAATGACTTTGGGAAATATGATTATTCATGATTTCTCACTAAAAATGCCACAGGAATTCAGAGTTTGACAACGCTTTTATTAGTAACGCCTAATATGAATCGTACCCGCCAAATGAAATCAAAATACAGAAGCGAGGTAGTTCGAAGATATGTGTGATAGGCTATCGATATATCGATGATCGACTGATCTAATGTGGCTGGATGTCGCAGGGGATATTGAGCACGAAATCACCCGTTCCACATCTGTTTTCATCGGCATATCTCAAGGGGGCTGAAAAAGGGCGCTAGAAAAAGAAAGGACGAGAAGCAGAGCTGACAATGTTCATGAAGGAATAATTACAGTATGACTAATCAATCTAATTCTCTTTTCTCAAGGTATTTATCAAGCAAGAGCATTCTAATAGGTTAAAGAAAATAAGTGTAAACAGCGTATGAGTAGAAAAACTGTATAAATGAAGATGAATCAGAAAGAAGCGGAAAATATGGGATTATGTGTACTTATAAAATATGGTGCTGGAAACAGTATTTTGATACACAAATAGCCGTCTCTTATTTTTGTCGAAGCTATTTGTGTCCATTTTCTGTAGATTTTATAGGGTCTTGAGCAGGCTTTGTTTTTAGCGAATTATCTAGTTTGCTTGCAATAGAATTACTTGGTAGGAAGTGAAACCAATTCAGCGTTTTAAACACAATTTAGAGAGGTGTTTTGCAAAGTAAATCAGCATCAATACCATTGGTTCGTGACGTTCCACTAAACCATAAGGTGCCGTAATTAAACGAAATGTTCTACCCTACAGACACGGGTGAATTGAAGTTGTCTATTCACCATCATGTTTGCTGGTCAGCAACGCCAGTTTCTTCAAAAATGTAATCATACCTAAGTTTTAATAATGTTAACATTATATTTGCCATATTTGGAAAAGAGAAGAAAAAATATATCAACAATTGTAAGGTGATAATAATAAGTCATGCTCCTAACAGTTAAAAAGAATATTGAGTTGACTTTAAAGAAGGAAAGGGAGAGAATAAGATAATAGAAATGAAGTAGACGCGAAATACCTAAATAGTTTAATAAGCGTGTTTGTGAACGTATAGCAAGAATAAACGATCATGTATTTATCGCTAAATGAGTAACACAACCGAAATACAACAGAGTAAATAAGAAAAATAACTTATTATTGCAGTAAGGTATGACGGTAGAATATGTGTTTTTTGATAGGCCTTGCTAACTGAAAGCTATATTCCGTTCTTAAGCTCTTCTAGTAACCCACCAGCTAAAACTGCACAGCGACTTGAACACGAGATAGAAGGCGCAAAATATGCAAGAAACACTTTACTCCGAACGTTCACTTATGTACAGAAAATACGGGGCTTTTACAGTATTTTAGATGTCCTTGGGTTTTTCCGAAGATTCTAGAATGCTACTGAACATAGTAGCGGTGTGGTAATCACCTAATCAGAAACTCGAAATGTGACTTTCCAAATTCTAGATGTTTCTGGCAAAACTTCCGTTTAACGCTGATTGTACAAGATGATTCTCAGCGTTTTCAGAGCCTTTCTCGGCTATTTTGAGGAGCTTTTTGGATCTCCACAACACCTCCCTCTTTCAGAAAATAAGGCCTTTTCTTCAGGTCTACTTTCAGCTTGATAACTGGTTTTTTGCGGCGTTAGGACTTTCTTTGTATCCAGTGTCTATGATTGTCTGTTGGGTTTCCTGCCGTCGGTTCATCTGTAATTATCACTAGCGGAAGCCTTTTTTCTCTGTGCATTTGATTGATGTGCCTAATCCACGTTTCGAAATTTCCACGCACTTTGTTAAAACGTTTCTTATTCTCTTTTCAACGATTTTTCCATTGTATGACTTGATGAGCACTATATTACTGACGTTAAAACTCCGGATATTCCGGTTTTGTCTGCGTCTATCCATTGGTTTATGTGGTAACATATCGTCGAATATAGTTCGAATTTTTCTTCTGAAAATAGCTTCAGCATGACATTTCCCATCTAGGACGATGGAGTTGAGCGTAGTTCTGTAAGCTGTTAAGAATTCTTTAATTACCTGACTTGTCCTCTCTCCTTGTTTCTTCAGTAGTGCTCGTTTCAAGGTGTCCACAAAGAGCTCTGCCTGTCTATTTGATTGTGAATGATAGGATGGAGAGCGCATATGTACGGTTCCATTGATGTTGCAGTAGTGCTTGAATGATTATGCAGTGAATTGTGGGCTGTTATAGGTCACAAAAGTCTCCGGAACTCCAAAGCGGTTAAACAGTTCTGCGGGAAGCATCTCCCAGGAACTATTGGGTTTTCCCATTGTTTCTGTTCACATTTCTTAGGACTTTTAGCTGCTTGCAGGAACGATGAACAATTGAGGCATCTGGTTTCAATATCTTGATCCATTGTAGGCCAGTAAGCATAGCTTCGAGCCAACGCCTTCATCTTATTGATGCCAGGATGACTGCTGTGGTATTGTAACAACATTGTAGCGTAATGTTTTTGGGACAACACTTCGGTCATCAAACATATTACAGGAATCGACCATCATGAGTGGATTCTGTCAGCGAAAATATTGTAGCATTTCTCTTCAAAAACGACGGTTCGGCCACTTGATGAGAAGGTAACCACTAAATTCTCTTAATGTTTCATCATTATCCGTGGCTTCTTTGATGGCTTTGAAAGTAACTGGTTAACATCGACTGCGCCTCCCAATGCTTAATGAAATTCTGTTTCGTCTCAATTGCTGCCACCAAAGTGTCTTCTTCCTGTTTGGCTTGTGAACCAATCAGTCTAGGTAAAGCGTCAGCTTGTCCAAAATCGGTAGTGGGCTAGTCGTTGATCTTGAAGTCATAACCCAAGAGTGTAGTTACTCACCGTTGCACTCTGTTTGCTGTGTATACCGGGACACCTTTTTTTCGACCCAAAAATGGATAGTAATTGTTCACGGTCAGTTAATATAGTGAACTGACGTCCAAACATCATTTTGTGAAATTTCTTTACAGCAAAGATAATCGACAATGCTTCCTTCTCGATCTGACTATAGTTACGTTCTGCTGTAGTTAAAGATCTAGCCGCTGTGATATGGCTTTCTCAGATCCATCTGCATGAAGTGAGAAATAACTGCTTCAATAGCGTAGTTTGAAGCATCTGATGATACTACATTGGGTAAAGATGGATCTTAATGAGTGAGCAGCAAGTTTCAGGCCAATTCCACTTTACATTCTTCGCCAGGAGGTTTTTTAAAGAAGCAAGCAGTTGACGAAGGTTCGAAATAAAAACACCTTCAATTTTAATCAAGTCATTATGCCTGCAATTACTGTAAACTAAAATTCCATATTCACGAGCGGGTAAGGTACATTTTCTGCATAATAGTAATAATCTAGATTCGATATTACTGAAGTTTATCATTATGAATCCAGTGAACTGTCTAGCTTTTCATACTTGCGATACAAAGTGCTCAGAAAAGTTCAAACTGTTGCTATATCTCAAACTTAAGTCACGAATAGTGTTTAAGGGTTTCAGTGAATGCTTGTACATAGCTAGATTTGGGTTAAGGCAGCGGCCAATATGAATAAATCCACTTTTGTCAACATTAAGTGGCAAATTCCAAGAAACAGTTCATTCGTACAACTTGTTTATTTCTTCTTGGATTACCGCTGAAATATAGCCTTCCTTCGTGGGAGAAGAGAAGGAATAAACCACTTTTAGATCATCAGTAAAAAAGAAAGGTTTAACATACAGAACGAGGGAACACATGTCATTGATGAAAAGGAGAAAGTGCAATGGATCAATCACACTTCCTTGTATAACCCCACTGGTTACATTCACAGGTTTAGAGTAACAAAATCCAAAGCGAACGATTTGGCTACGTTCTTCTAAAAAAGATTTGAGCCAAGATAAAAAGAGATTCTGTATGCCAAATGAAGAGAGTTTTAGAAGAAGTTTGTGTGAGCCATTGTCGAAAGCCTTACTAAAATGGAAGTAGAGAATTATCACTGACTGACCAACATCTCTTCACTGGGTAATTTGATCAAAATATTCCAGGTGCGATGCGAAGCATGAGCAGTCATTCAAAAACAAGGTCCAGATACTGAAGACGAGATTTTTTGTTCGGAATTGCGATCAAGCAATTATCCGCATTTGCGTGAACGAAGTCGAGGCCCACGAATACTTTGTTAATGATCCACTGAAACCTGCGTGCAACACTTTTGAAGCTGAAAGGCACCCGCAAAATTCCGATAGTTAGAAGGGGGCACTGATAGCAGATTTAGTTATGTAGTCTTGATTGAAGACTGCTTCGTGCAGTCAGTTGTTAGAATTTGCAGAAAGTTTGCTAACGTCTCTGTCATTGTCGGGAAGATGGCGAACTTGCGTCACCCCGTCAGTGATATATATATATATATATATATATATAAGACGGCCGTGTTCTCCTGAAAATTCGAAATTAAAAAGAATATTGCTATATATGGAAATAAAAATTAAAAAATTAAATATAATGTCCCAACAAGGAACAGACAGTTTCCGAATTAATGTACCAGATCACGTCGAGCCTATAACTAAAGATGACACAAGCTTTCAGAGTTTTAAAACGTCTTTACACTCAAAACTCATAAAATCGAAGTATTTCAACCCAGTCAAGTCAGAAATCAGAACTGGAGAGGTTTGAAAATATATTAGAAAGGCTATCGCTATTTCGGGAAGCTTTTATTCTAAGTTGGCTGACAGTTGCAAGAGTTGCGTGACACGGACTCCCCATTCATGCTCTGATGCGAATGAGTGATTCCATGTCTTTAGTTGAGTGTGACTTGTAAAACTAGTGAGATCAGAATCAATGTTAAAGACTTACGAAAATATTTATTTTAGGGATTTGTTCACTGTTTCAAGTGTATGGTAATAACTAAATCCTGACGTCTCCAAGATGAACTTCCTTATACGAGAAGGAACAGAATTAATGTATGAGTGCTTGGGAAACTAGCGGGTTTCCTCTGAAACTACCTACTGGAGATTAGTCTGTAGTTTTTCGGATTATATAGAAGTAATTCCTGAAGTTCTAGTCAGACGTCGTGAACCGTAGAGTTGGACCATATTTATCATCAGCCACATATCACTAGTAACAATGAATAGTTAGCAGTGACTAGAACTTTAAAGCCTTAAAACATTGGTCTCATGCCTGGTGAAGTCATGGATGAACACTGCACCAGTATTCGTTGATTTCTAGAGGTGCACTAGTCGATGTACGTCCGTGGGAATTCAAAATTTCGAATTTGCTATCATCAGAGAGTGGAAAGTATGTCAGCGGACCAACTTGTTTTAGTGAGCCCCAAACTTGTGAGTGTTTGAACTTCTCTATCTTATTTCATACCTCACACTCCATCATTTTGAATTGATGCTATCGAAAAAAAATAACTGACAAGGTCGGAATTGTTGGTTGTGGCAAAAATCGTCATTTTGTAAGAGAAAAGTGTGAAAATATGCCGCGGATCAACGCAAATTGATGACTTAAGACAAAATGATCAAAAATGTTGGACCACAATTCAAAATAAAATAGGGCTGGTTTTCATAAAGATAATAGACATTGTTACTGACGCTTTGAGTACCCTTCTATTACAAGCGGGTCATTTAGTTCATTCAGTGCTCTCGTCGGTTGGTATTGTCTCCATATTTTCCACTGTCTTCAGACTAAGGTTCGTTGTCCATTTCCTTAAGATAGCTTTCTCAGATTTTCTGATCGTTAAAGAAGCCTCACGTTTCTTTTCTTGTGTACAAAGTGTATAGTTTGGCATTTATAACAACAGGGCGAAGAGGCTTTTATTTTCGGTTGACCTTGAATGGTCCTCAAGTCAATTTGATGATATTAATGATCTATAATTTAGTTTGAGGAATTGTGATAAAGATTTTCGATCCAAGGTTCAAGGCTTGCTATTCTAAATCTAGTCGGTTCGTCACCATGTTATGGTCCCATCTACTCAGTTCTGCAGGCTATTTCAGTTTCAGTTTAGGAAGAACAGGAGGCTTGGTGGTCTGTTTTAGTCCTGGCAATGGTGGTCTCTCAGTTGATCCGAATTTCTTTTGAAAAAGTCGACGGATGGAGCCTCAACCACGTGCTGAGGTAATGAGTTCCACTCGTTGATGATTTGACAGGAAAGTCGATAGTCAACTGACAAGTAATTTGTTCTGAGCTTGTGAACTTCTTGGAGTGCCCTCGTAAATTCTCTGATTTGGAAGGCAAGAAAATCGGGGGCATATCAGGAATAGGTTTAGTTTGGCCATTCAAGCGTCATACGGGAGCTTCGCTATTCTGGGAATCAGCTTAGCTGCTGTTCTTTGAACCTTTTCCGAAAGTTCACTGTCGTTTTTTAAACAGGGCTGGCCGCTTGTATGCAGTACATAAGTTTAGAACGTACGAACACTGTATAAAAAGTCAAAAACGTTTTAGCGTCGACATGAGTAAAAGCCCTACGTATTGACCATAAAGTTCTAAAAGCTTTGGCGGCTATTGCACGACAGTGTGCAGTAGTCTTCAGATCTTGGCTAACGATGACTCCTAAGTCATTGTGTGGCTGGACAACAGGTAGCTCAGTGTTATTCATCGTGTATGCGTCTGTACCTTGATGACAGATATGCATCACAATACACTTGGAAGTATTTATTGGCGACTGGCAGGTTTGAGACCATTTTGATAATTCCTTCAGGTCATTTTGAAGTTCTAAGCTATCACTCTTACTCCATATCGCTCTTCATATCTTGACATCGTCAGCGTATAGCAAGACTGATGAGGATATTAGGCGAGGAAGGTCATTTACACATAAGCGAAATAACACTGGCCCCAAGACTGTATCTTGGGGCACTCCACTAAACACAGTTTCCTAGCTAGATAACTTTGAGTTCACCCATACTCCTTGTTGGCGCCCAACTAGGAAGTCTTTTATCCACATCAATAGAATGCCTCCAATCCCGACATTTCTTAGCTTATATAACAGCCGGTTGTGCGGAACTTTTATCAAAAGCTTTGCTAAAGTCAGTGTAAGCTATGTCTACAAGTAATTTTTGGTCCTTAGGAGCGCACCAACTTTCACGAGCGACTAATAAGTTAGTGAGACAAGAATAACCTATTCTAAGACCATGCTGCTTCTCCGAAAGGATCCGGTTTTCATCGAGAAACTTAAACAGCTCCTTTCGAATAATCTTTTTTAAGATTTTAACAACCACACTAGTTAGGCTAACGGGTCTGTCATTCTCAGGTTTGCGTACACTTCCCAAAGTTATCTGGGACGAAATGGTTTTATCACCGTTAGTTTCTCAAAATTACATGTCTTCATACGGACGCATTAGTTCTCACCTAATTCGTGTCAAATACTGATTTCGAATTTTTCACAGGCATGCACTTAACCATTTTTAGTGCACTATGGTAAGTAGTTCAGCATTTAAAGGGCCATTAACCATGTTAAAACTATTCATTCCACTAAATCTCATTGCTCCGTAATTGTTTTATGATTAAACACCGGCTCACTGTTAAGACGCAAGGTTGCTAGTATAGTTTTGCTAATCAATACGTTTCCACATAAAATTTTTCAAATAACGAAAAGTTTATGCTTATTTTCCAGTCGTTACGAGTAAAGCACTAGCTCTCACTATTAATATGACTCAAGATCAAGTACATGAATCTGCACCTGGGATGAAGGTCAATATTAATAAACAGCCATATCGACCATTTAAAGACTACTCAAAATATTGCTTCTGGATTGGTTTGCGTCAGCGCTTGATGATAGGGAGTGAATTAGTTGAACACCTTGACCGATTCACTTACCTTGGGAGTCTCATCAGTACTGATGGTCTACTGTCTGACTTAATTTCGGCACGTATTTAGAAAGCTCGATTGGCTTTTGCTAACTTGCTTCATTCCTGCTGTAGGCGAAGTATCCGTTTCCCAACCGAAGGACTAGTTTACTGCGCATCATTTCGATGCGTTCTACTTTATGTATGTAAAACGTAGTCATTAAGAGTAGAGGATATTCGTATGTTACTGGTATGTGATCATAAGTGTCTTCAAAGCATTTCTCATGTACTTCAGAACCACCGAGTAATCAATGCTTGGATTGGGAATAGAATACTAGGTAAAAATGGGAAATAGATTGATAAGGTAGTAAATCTTCAACTGAACGGTGGCATATATTTTAGGTATGTTCAACCACTGCCTACCTCGACAGGCCGTATTTTGTAGGATTACGCTAATTAGAAGTTGTCCACTCTCAAGGTCACTTCAGTGTCGCTCAAGGGTCGTCCATAAATTCTAGTTTCACCGTTTTACACACACTATTGTTGTTTATTTTGCTTGTCTCCGTCTTCTATTTTTCCACAATGTCCTCTTTCTGTTTCATGCAAAAAGCTTATCATTCTGCATGATAAATTAATCCAATTCAATAAAGTTCCTAAAGTAAAACGATAATACAATCGTTAGTCTTCATTGCGCCAAATTATCAGTGGGGTTGTCCAAGGACTGCTTATATTCACCCCGATCGTTGTTGCTACCTTGACGTGGTGGTCGGGCTTGCCTATCGTGATGAAGCAACTAGGCTATACTGGCTAGAACAACCGTTCCTCAAGGTCCTACCATGCCAGACAGGTCGGTTGAAGAGCGGTAAAACTAAAAGCAACAAATCCAAGGTCCAAGGGAGAAGTTGTACTGCTGACTCTACAGAGGTGTGACAGCAGTAAGGAGTTACCTCCAGACAACCAGCATAACAGCGATGCTGCCTTCCCACAAGGAGGGGTGGGGTTAGAAATGGTTGACCCTAAAAATGCACACCTGGCCTTATCCCACGGATATCCGTCTCCGGCGGTAAGATCTCAAAAAGTACGGAGCTAACACAAAAACTACTCACAAAAATGTCATGCGTGACCGATCTCAAGCAGTTGTCCCTTGGGCACTGCGGTCACGTTCTCAAGTCACTGTGACTACCTCTAATCCAATTTCGTTTTCAAGTACCTCCAGAAAAACCCTTACACGGTGTGGACAACCGGGAAGTAATAACCGCCCTCATACCTCTAACAGCACTCAAGACCACTGTATTCATAATCAACCTCCCTCTTCAATTCCTATTATTCCTCCTACATTGACTTTCAAATCTGAACTTCCTCTTTCGGCTTCCTCCTCTAGTGTCACCATAGCCAACGATTCTAGTGCGTAAAACATTGTCCCAGGTCTACTGGAACCTCGCTCCAAACTACAGATTGGAGCCTTCAACGTACGCACACTATGTCAAATCGGTCAGCAAGCCTCCTTGGCTAAAACCCTGGAATCTCCTACCATTGATGTATGCTGTGTCTCCGAAACACACATACAGGATCCTAGTGTGGTCATTCAATTGACCTCACCTCGGCAAAACGGAGAGCCAACGAGATGCACCCTCCGTTTATCTGGCGACCCGATGGCTAGTTCTCGTGGACTGGCAGGTGTAGTCATAGCTCTAAGCATGAGGGCGTAACAGGCGCTATTAGAGTGGGTCCCCGTTAACAGTCGTCTATGCGCTGTTCGGCTAAACGGCTCCGTAAGAACTCGGAAGGATAGGGACACACGTTGCCTTTTCGTCGTTTCTGCCTACGCTCCCACTGACTGCAGCTCGAATGAAGTGAAAAATGAATTTTACAGAAAGCTTTCTGAACTTCATCAGAGAGCTAAACGTTCAGACATAGTACTCGTAGGAGGTGACTGTAATGCCCAAGTAGGCAGCTAATACGAAACAAAAAAAACATTTAGGTGGGTATTTTAGTATTCCGGCACAGAGAACAGATAATGGTGATCGTCTGCTGCAACTGTGTTCAGACAATCGTTTATTTTTAGCAAACACAAATTTTAAGCATAAGGAGAGACATCATCTAACATGGCGACCCCCTGCACCAAACCAACGATGGACTCAAATAGACCATATTGCCATCAGTGATCGTTGGAGAGGGTCAATAGAAGATTGTCGCTCATTGTGGAGTACCTGCCTTGACTCCGACCATGCCCTAATACGAGCACGCATCTGCTTGCGCCTCACTGGACGCAAAAAAGCCACATTAAAAAGACCCATTAGAACTGAACTGAGTAATGAGAAAACCAAACGTAGGTTCCAAAAACAACTGAGGTCACACTTAGGTGGTTCTGAAAACGAGGCTGACCCAGATGTTGCTTGGAAAGATATACAAGCAGCTGTGGAAACATCAGTGACATCTATTAGTGATTTAAACCAAAGGGTTACAAAGAACCAATGGATTTCTTCAAAGTCTATTGCACTGATGGATTCTCGTAAGCTCATCCCATCAGGTTCTGAACACGATAAAGAGCGTAAACAAATCAGATCTAGGTTAAGGAGAAGTCTAAGGAACGACCGTGAGCAGTGGTGGGCAACAAAAGCAAGAGATGGAAAAGGCGGCGGCTATAGGGAACTCTACAGACAACAGTACAAGTTGTTGCTTCAGGACTGGTCTGCGTCAACACTTGAACTAAGGATAGAGAGTGAAGTAATCGAACGCGTCGACAACTTCACTTATCTTGGAAGTCTGATCAGCCCTAATGGGTTGGAAAGCACAGGTTCGAAAAGCTCGTTTGGCTTTTGCCAACTTACGTCACCTATGGCGAAGGCGAGGTATCCGTCTATCAATTAAGGGACGAGTATACTGCGCGGCAGTTCGTCCCGTTCTACTTTAATGCTGCGAAACATGGCCTTTAAGGGTAGAAGATACTCGTAAGTTACTAGTACTTGACCACAGATGCCTTAGAAATATTGCTGGTATCTGCTGGGATCACCGGGTAAGTAATAGTGAGGTTAGATGCAGGGTATTAGGGAATAACGGTAAATCAGTTGATGAGATTATGAATCTTCATAGACTGAGATGGTTGGGCCACGTGTTGCGTATGCCTGAACACCGATTACCACGTTGCGCAATGCTAACTGGTGTTAGGGATGATTGGAAGAAAGTTAGGGGCGGCCAAACCAAAACGTGGCATCAGTGCTTGAAGTCACTAACTTCTGGTCTGAGCCATGTTGGTAGATGCAGACTAACTGGTTGGGGTTCGCGTGACTATCGTAACCAATGGTTGGAGACTCTTGGTGACATGGCTCAGAATCGATCACAATGGCGTCGGTGTATACACTCTCTGTCTTCCTTTAAACTAAGAGATTAAAATCGCTTCATATCTTTCTTTCTACCAACTAAGTCTTTCTTCCTGTACTATCTCTTTATACATAATCTTTCTTCTATATATTACCACCACTGAATTAACTACTTCTATGAATCCGGTGTTCATCTTGTTGTGCTAATGCGGTATGGCAACTTGGACCGATGTATATATGTGCCTGGTCCTACGTTGCAGATGACTGACATATATTCACCGTTCCTGTCTGATCTAGTTTCTGTTGGGATTCTGAAAAGAAAATATGGTAAAAAATTGAAACTACCACACTGGAAGTATTTTCTGCCCCTTACATGTGTTTTTTTGCTGAAATTTGGGAATATCATTTTGTAAAGAAGCAGTCTATCACGGGATAGTGAAATATATCAAATATCATAGTGAAGGAATTATTTGCGTCTTTACACTGTAACCAGTTGTACTGATAAAAAATAAGACAATATGTTTTTCATAGCTTTAGTATATTAATTAGAACTTTTGAGGTCTTTTGTTTTAATTTTAAACTTTAGGATTTCATTTTTTTTTGGAGTGTTTGACGAAGATCGTATTCTTCCTCATGGTAACTAGGCATACGCTTATAATATGCCGTGCTAAATATTTCTACAGTCAGCATTGTTTAACTTTCAAAGTCTGCTGAGTGTCATTTTGTTGCTTATATGCACTTGCGCCTACATTAGACACTTCTCTCCTACCTTATTGGATTCACGAAAACATGGGTATGCTTGATATTTGCATATATAGTCTTATTTATTAATCAAGACTTTTAGGACTGTTCTGGAAATGTGCAAGAATTGGTCAGTTTAGTTTACTGCTTTATTTTATTGCGCATTGTTTACAGGTGAACGCAAAAGTCCTTATGTTGCTGTCTGTTGCATTTTAATGGCAGGCGCAGTACTTTTCAGTTCGTAGTTGTAATATATCATTACTTTTTTTAAAAAATAAATAACTTGCAAGGTTCAAATCTTTTTTTTTTTACCACACTATGTTTAGATGCATAATTACTATTATTCTTTCTAGATTATTTGATATGCTTCCGTCGGTTTCTTCCAAGATAATCAACCAGTTGTTGAAACACTCATGTAGAAGTTCTTCACAAATGCCTAATCCTTATCGTAACCCGCTTAGAACCCAAACCAATCCTGTTGGGTATATTACATTTGCTGTTCTTGTTTTGCCGATGGCATGGATTATTCACGACAAAGCCTATGAAATAGATCAAAAACCTCGACGTTAAAATTAATAGACCGACATGTCTTCGTAAAAAATTATAATACATGTAATGTAGACTAAATATATAATATTTATCATTTTTAAGTGTTCTGTCATCTCACGAAAAGTATCTTGATTTATTATAACCCTTTTTATGTTTTATAGAAATGATAAATTTAATTCTGGGGCAAAAAGCCTCATCTTACATAAGAAGTTGTTTTATTAGAAATACGGTACTTTGCACCAAAATCCGACATGCAATTATTTGTACTTCTCATCGTCATTGTTATATCCCTACCAGTGTAAAGCTCAATCACGAGCTTCATCATCTAAAAGATACCCTTTTATTCAGACAATCAAGGTATCTCTCCAATCGCTTGTCTAAGGAGTCAGGAAGCTCCAATGGAGGTAATAGTAGTTTCGCCAATGATACATTTATATCGATTGCAATAACCGGAGCATTTCTTGGCATTTGTTTGGCTTTTCACTGGTATGTAAATCATCTACGTGAATACAGGATTACTGAAAAGAAAAACCCAGATAAGTCAGGGTTAGTATTTGTATGCTTCTTCTTTACCATTATGATTAGCCTTTTCATTTATAAGTATCGTGTTGTCACAAGTTTGCACAAAATACGAACTTCCTGAAACGGCTCAATATTTTCTTCCTATTTACGTTTAACGAAAATATGATGAATGGTTTCTAATATTTATTACTCATCTAATTATTGTTGTTCAGAGGGTACAGTTGATTATCCAGCGACTGACTGAAATATATTTACTAAACATATAAGTTGTACCATATTCTATTTCAGTTTTTCCATTCATGTGAATCTTACTCGTTCGGTTGAGTAGGTGTAGATTAAAGCTAAGTTATCCGTATCAGTATCATAACATCGAGATCGCTTAATTCGAAAAATCTCCATTGTCAATTGTCCTAAACACAAAAACTTAGTCTCAAAAACACGTCGATTTGTTCAAGTCATCGATGTGTTAACCCTCATCAAATTCTGGATTACCGTGACATCTATTCGAAGCTTGTAGTGGTAGTGTTTCTTGACACCAGGACCTCTTTCGATTCACTGAACAGGATTACGCTCAGTAATTTTCTGTTAAGGAAGGACATACGTGATAGGTTTACTAATATCATAAAGTCTCCACAAATGCAAGCAGAGTGTAGACATACAATCACCTCTCTCTTATTCTTACCGAACAACTGACTTAGATAAGATTGTCCATTTTCATCACTGTTCAACTTTACCATCGATGTCATTTTGTAAACAGGTTTAAAAGATGTGCGTGGTGGTAGTGTGGGTCTGTTTTCTGGGGAAAGATTTTCCAACCTTGAGTATGTTGGTTGAGTTGTCTTACTGTGTGATGATTATTCAAGCTACAGAAATCTCAAATCACTTGGAAATTGGTGTTCATAAGTACTTAGCACCTGTACAATACTGGGAGTAGTCGGTAATTGCATCCACTTTTTTCAGTATATCATTAGTAGTCAAGTAGGTGGTGTGTGTAGTTTCGTAAATACTAGTAGTGGCGGGACATGTAAGATCAGCCTAGGTTTACTGCAAGTCATTGCTTCTTGTACTTGCATGGGTCATGTTAACGCTGTCGTAATATTAGTCTCTCTGTATAATGTCAGATATGCGGTGCATTGGTGATTCGAACGTGTTCTCCGAATGCCATCTAAGAAGCTCCCCTACCTCATTATTTACCGACGTTGAGAAAATAAAGCGGTAGTCAATTTATCACTGAGTTCATTTATTTATAGATTGTACACTATTTTACTCGAATAAATGTGCTTTAAATATAATTACGCTATATTCTCGAAGTTTAACTCCAAGTTGCTATTTTCCAGTTTCCCGTGGCCAGTGAAGTATTTAAAATGCAACTTCCTACTAATCATGTGCGAAGTTAGAATAGATTACGTTTATTACATCATCAAAGGGTTAATTTACGCTCATTACGAAAAGCAGTGATAGACAACTAGTATTAGTTATTCTTGCCTAAGCATATCTGAACCTTATTGAAAAATGCTGTTCACGTATCATCTTTATTCACACTACTAACCAGTTTGAAGTTGCAAGTTGATAGTATCCTCGTTAATTATACTTATAAAGAGTGAGTGAAATCGACTTCGAATATAATATGTACAATATTTTAAATTGCTCTAATGTCAATGCTCATAAACTACAAAATAAAATGAAGACTGACCGCTAACCACGAGATCAGAAAGTTCTCGATTCGAATGTCGGTGCGGCCGTGGATGGGCGCTTCAAAGCAGTCCCATACTAGGTCGAAACAACTCCAATACTTTTTTGTTCCCACTGGCTATCTAAAGTCAGTCCGTTGTGTAACCTACAAAACTCAGCAACCTTCATAAACTTAGTGTACTATTTATTGGTTGCTTCCCTCTTCAGTAACACTGCAAATCATTAGGATATTTTGTAACGATCACATTACTCTTTAAACGTAATTGTCGTTTTTTGTGGTTTAATTTCTCCTACCATTGATTGTTTCCAGACATGGTTTAGTTTTCCCTCCACTACCGTTATAGTCCTGGATCAAACGTTGAACTAGTTACTAAACTTCCTCAACAATTATCTTGCATGTTGCTTAATGGTCAACCAGAAAAAGTGGTTAGTGGGTACTTGATAAAATAAGGAATCGATTGTAAACTGGAGCGATCATAACACGTACTACAAGTCTCCATCTACCTCGACAGGGCAATGTTTGCCGGTGACGAAAATGCCATGGACGTCCATATCAAGACGTGGCATAGTCATTGACTATTAAATTATGACGTATTAATCGATACAGACTATCTGGTTGGTGTCTATGCGATTGTTTGGAGACTGAGTGATTTGGTTCAGAGTCGTTTACAAGGCCATTAATGCATTCACACATATTTCTCTCGATCTTGAATCTTGATATTCCACATACTTCTCTCCACTTTTTCATTTCGGACCATATTTCTTGTGTCCAGTACTTCTCATTACCACCGATACCTCATTATTTCGTTCTTTTTTGGTGTTCATCTTATTTCCTCTCGTGCCAATCGGCTATCGGAACTTGAGCCATCACACATCCGAATCACGCTTTACTTTAACGATGTACGACTGATATTTTCTTACGTATTTATAACGAATAGTATACAGCTTAAACTGTTATGAAATCATCTGAAGATTTCTTTTAGGCAAGTTGGATAATCTAAGTTGTGCTTCGGCATGTATCAGATAAATACAAGTTATCCCATTCTGCGTAATTTTATCAGCTCAAAATTAATATCATTATTACTGTTCAATTTGTCTGCGTCAAATTTCCATTTGGCACTCACTGAATATTGTAATTATCTAGAGATATTGCTTAATGTTACATAATTGTAAATAGCATACCACATGTACTGTTTGTGTAAAACTGGATATGAATACTGGAAGCATTTATTTGACAAAGTAATGGTCAAATAAATAATTTTCTTATTATTCTCACTTTTTATTCAAGAAGAAAAAGGGATTACTGTTCTTGTCTTATATTTATCAAGGCTGGAACCTGAAATATCTTCAGCTTCAAATGCGTTGGAAATATCTCCAATTCAACATGAAACTAGTGATTCAACTGATCATTCACCTCTTATTGTTGAGCAACAGCAGTTGGATACTTTGGATTCTGTTGGTTCCCAGGTTACCGAATCTGTAAAAGATTCGGTGAAAGAGGTTACAAATTCAGATTTTCATGATGAAAGTAGGTAACCATCTGTATATTTTGTCGAGAAGTTGCATATTATGTTATAAATTAATGTTCATTGTTTATCTGATTCCATCTGCCTTCGATCTGAATTCTTCAGTTGTTTTAATAACTTGATATTGTGACTAACTTTGCTGCACATTTGACAGAGGCACTCTTCCATATACTTGTGCTTCCAATAAAATTTAATGATCTAGGATTCTATATTACTCAATCATCCAATCATAGGTAAAGCAGAACCTGGCACAAATCTGCATTTATTCAAGTTGACATAGCACATCAGCGCAAATATGAAATTATCATAACAAATGCTAGAGTAATAGAAATATAATTCAAGAGAAAATGATCAGCTCGTGGAATCAAAGTTGTCAAATGATTTTCAAACTGAAGATTTAAGAGAATACACAATGTACGCATCTAGGCTATTTCGAAGAATTATAAATCAAATGTCTCTAACCATTGGCTACGATAATCTTGCGGATTCCGAGTCAATCAGTCAGCTACAATGTGCCTGGTCTTACGACCGACGAAATTAATCCTTATTGTTTTTTGTTTGTTTTATTTAAATTAATCAGTAGGGAAAATTATATGAGAGTTTAACCAGTGTAGCAAAATATGTTAACTCACCAATGAAATAAAGGTTTGTGTTCTACGTTATAAACTATACTTAGTAAGGTAACAGTTAATAACAATACTTGACTGATTAAATCTGACGAAGCTAGCTATTCGAATCCTTTAATTTATTAAACAGAAGTAATTTCATACAGTTAGTTCGTTTGCTAAACTTTTGTAAACTAAGAACAACTAACATTTGGATAAGGTGAATTCAGTTTATTTCGTGTGCTCTTAATCGTCCACATACTGATTTATATAAATAAATATAAGGTTTCACAAATGTAGTCCTATAAATGATATCTGCCGCTTTTCAGTTGAGTATAGATTACCGTGTGGCCGTATAAAAACTTTGAAAGCCGCGTTGGAGAATTTAGTGTTAGACAGAAACCATCTTTCGCTAATAACTTTTATTAGTGTTTGTAGGTTACGACTACACTGTATTTTATAAGTTTAATTATAGGTTCAATTTAAGGAATCACAGGACTTCTTGTACGTCCCCATTATATCTTTGGCAGTAAATGTATTTGTCGATTTATTATAACCTCTGAAATCTGTAGACAAATTTCAAGAATCAAGACTCGATATGCGCAGGTGTTAGCCGATCTTTCAAATATAGGAATAAAGATTCTTGAACAAATTTGTGTTTGTTTCCATAGTTTTGAATATATGTGTTTACTTCTGACTTAATCCAGTATTCATAACTCAGAAATAGATTGGCGAATAATCGTAAAATCCCACGAAATCAGTATTACATTGATCCAGAAGTTTGACAGCTGGCTAGAATGAACTTAGTCATTTGCACTACTTAGCTTTCCGTTGTTCTTCTACACATCTATGGAAGAATACGTCCGAAAATTGCATCATGGATAAACAAATGTAGAAGCTATAAGTCTTCAAATTCAACTGCTAAGTATTTTAGAGTCAATCATTCACTGTCGTATTTCTTTTGGCAAGTGTTTGAAGACACTTTTAAATGATACCGTTTTTGTTCTTCCAAATATCAGTCAGTCAGTCAGCTGCAACGTAGGACCAGGCACGTATATGCATCGGTCCAAGTTGCCATACCGCATTAGCACAACAAGATAAACACTGGATTCATAGGAGTAGTCTTCCAAATATACGTGTTGTCCTATTACTTTACTTAAGCCTGTTACCCCTCATGGAGGAGCATAGGCCGCTCACCAACATTCTCCATCCAACTCTGTTCTGGGCAATCCTTTCCAGTTGCTATTCATCATTTTTATGTCTGCTTCCCATTCCTAACGCAATGTGTTTGACCTTCCGCTTTTTCGTTTTTCTTCAGGATTCCAAGTTAGCGTTTACCTCGTGACGCTGTTTGATGATTTCTTAAATGTATGTCCTATCCACTTCCAATGTCTTTTCCTAATTTCCTCATCAGCTCAAAGCTGGTTTGTTCTCTGCCACAGTAGGTTGTCGCTGATGGTATTTAGCCAACGGACATTCAGTATCTTACGTGGACAATTGTTTCTAAAGGCTTGTACCTTTTTGATTATGGTTGTAGTAGTTCTCCAAGTTTGAGCTCCATACAGCAGAACTGTCTTGACGTTGGCATTGAAGATTCTCACTTTGATGTGGACTGACCGTTGTTTTGAGTTTCATATGTTCTTCAACTGTAGGAATGCGGGCATTGCTTTGCCAGTCCTCGTCTTTACGTTTGCACATGATCCTCCTTGCTCATCGATTATGCCTCCAGGATACGTGAAGGATTCCACATCTTCCAGGGCTTCTCCATCCAGTTTGGTTGAGATGTTGTTCTCCGTATTGTATTTGATGATCCTACTTTTCCCCTTGTCTATGTTGAAGCCTACTGATGCAGGGACTGCTGCTACACTGTTTGTCTTGACCTGTATTTGCCGATGTGTAGGGGATAGAAGGGTCGGGTCATCTACAAAAGTTCAAATCTTGTAATTGATTCCGAGCTGTCCATTGCATTCAGTGTTTCATCTCAGATGTCGAGGTCTTCACAATCCAGTCGACCACCAGAATAAAGAGGAAGAGGTAGAACAAACAGCCTAGTCTGACTCTGGTACTCACTTGGAGTGCATCAATCAGCTGTCCTCCATGCAGTCCGTCGTATGGATTCCCAGAGAGTTGTCCTGTCCAACGAATCAAAGGCAACCCTGATGTCAAGAAACACTACGATTGTTGGCTTGTGATAAGTATGACGGTGTTCTAAAATTTGACGGAGGATGAAGATATGATCAATACATCCTCGACCAGAACGAAAACCAGCCTGCTCCTCACGGGTCAATCTTTCTTGGGTTTTGAACAACCTGCGAAGTATGACAGAAGCCAATAGTTTGGAAGCAATCGGAAGCAGACTTATCCCCTGATAGTTGTTACAGCAACGACGTGAACCCTTTTTAAAGATATGGACAACTGTCGACTCATTCCATGAAGTTGGAACACTCTCTAGCTCCCAGACCTTTCTAAACAACGTTGTCAGTTCCTTAACCAGAAAGTCACAACTATCTTTAAAAAGAGTCAAAAATAAGTCATCTGGGCCCGGTGATTTGTAGCGCTTTAAGAGTTGGGTGTTAGTGATTGGCGTTCCGTCATCTTCACAGATTTTTTCGCTCACACCAGACTTCTTGCTGCCAGTGGCTCGGATGAGTTGACAGAGCTTCCGGCAGTTACCAAATGTAGCCGCTACTTCCAACTCATTAGCACGCTCCGACCACCAGGCTTCTCGGTCCTTACGCAAGCTTTGCCCAATTTCATTTCTTAACAGTCTTCGTTTGTGGTCAAACTCACGATCACTCGAAGTAGACCGACGGGCTTCCATGAGTTGTAAGGATCCTGAAGAAACCCAGTGCTTATAAGCGGGACGTTTTTCGAACCTACAACTGACTTGACCCGCCATTTTCATGGCGTCATGCAATTGCAACCAATGCTCATCTATACTTTTCAGTGGGAGAGTAGCTAGCCTAGAAGCTGGCCCAGTTCGTTACTTACTTGCAACAGAAGTTGCAACCGATTTACTGACATCAATCCGTTTATGACGATCAATTCGTTGTCCACTGAAAAGTATGGTAAGAGTGGCGCATACAAGGGTATGATCAGAGTCCAGATAGGTACTCCAAAAGCAGAGGCAGACTTGTACACAACCACGCCAGCGGTAGCTGATCACGATGTGATCAATGTGAATCCAGGCCAGAGATGTAGAGGGAGGTCGCTAGGTGGCATATCGTCGATATCTGTGTCGGAAGTTAGAGCTAGCCAGAAACAGGTTGTGGTCTGTGCACAGTTGCAGTAGACGTACCCCGTTATCTGTCCTGCGACCAACGAGTCCCCATCGGCCACCTAAACGACTCTCTTCTGTGCCTAGACGCCCGACCTAAGCATTGAAGTCTCCGGCTAGTACTACAATATCTGTCGAACGCGCTTTCTGGAGAAGAACAGATAACTGGTGCTGCCTTAGCTCTAGTGCTTAGTGTGACACCAACGCCAGGCATACCACACAAAGATTCTTTTTGTCCTCTCAATCTCGTAAACAACACCCCCGACACGAGAAGGCATTGAGTAGGACTTCCGTGGCAAAGGCTGTATACGCGTGGCCGTGTGAGAGAATTTCGAGAAGTGGCTTACACTGAGTCACAAAATGTCAGAAAATCTAATTGTTCTACTCATTGGAATATTACAAATATATTAATTTATTTATTTACTTAACCAGTTTATGGAATTGTGTTCTATTGTATACTTTGAGCAACGTCGAAGTATTACATATTTTCCCTTCGTAAAATTGGGCATTTTTATCAAAATATCTCTGACAGTAAAAGTGCTAATAAACACTAGATTTAAATTGATTTCTAATCAATCACTGGTTCTTATTTACATGTTAGAGTAGTAGATAATCAATGGTAGAAAATAGGAACACTTAATGTCAATAGGTAGGCACTCCTAAGATCATCTTTGATTAGGATGAGATTTCTATTTTTATTCGGTTAAAAATATGGTTCTAGATAACGATGGCAAATCGATTGGAATTATTAAATCTTCACCAACTAAGGTGGTTGGAATATGTTATGTATGCTTGCACACTTCCTTCTTCGAGGTGTGATGATGGTTGGTGTAGTAGTAGGTTTGAAGCAAGCTAGGGACGGATAAATCAAGACGTGACACTAATCTATGAAGTCATTGATAATTGTAGTAAGCCATGTTAATATGTTGGGGTCCGCGTGATTATCATAACCAATAGTTGGCGACTGTGAATGTCATGGCTCAAAATCGTTCACAATAGCACGGGTCCATTGCACTTTGTCTTCCATTAAATTCTAAGCTTCCAAACTTCCCATATTTCTTTAATGACTTATATTTGTTCTCAAGTTGTATCTTCGATGACTAATCCATCCCATTTCCACTGATGCTCTTACTACCTCGACGACTCTAGAACACCGTGACAGTTTTATCTCGCCGTGATAATGCGGTATGACAACTTGAAATGATGTATACACGTACTAGATTCTATGCTACTTTTGACTAACTGACCTTCCTTGAATACTTTGAGGAAATCATTGAAAACTTGTAAAACAGAAATAAATCGATAAAGTAAATGAGTTTGGTAAGGTATCTCTAATAGATGAACTCAAAATTTACATCACTGTTATTACCCTTTTATTATTATATGTCGTAGATCCCAAGTCTTTTAATCACCTTATTCTTTTATTAATTTGTACAATACTTCAACTCCATCAAGTAGATATCCGAAACGAAGTTGTTTAGAAACTTGATTCTTCTAAAATATGTCAGTGTTAGCATAGTGTTGATATTCTTAACTTCAAAAGTTGAATCCTAAAATTTTAACTCATCAAAATATATACTTGAGAATTCATAAGAGCCTAAGCATTTCCCTAATATATATACTTTTACGGATAAAATTTCAGCAAGTTTATATCATTCATTCGTTCTATGTAGCAAACCAACTATACTTTTTTTGAGACAATTGGGTTTTTTCATAGTTCATATTTGTTTATTATCCCTCATTAACAGTACCGGAATCACTTGTGTACATTAAACCAGAAGATGAAATGTTTCCTTCACATGTACCATACATTATTGTTGGTGCTGGAGCGGCTGGAATGTCAGCAGCCCGTTCGATACGTGCCTCAGACCCAACGTCTAGAATTTTATTAATTTCTGGCGGTAGGGGACCAAGTACAATAGCTGAACCAGGTATTGAAGAAACTTCATTTGTTGAACCACCACCTTATTTGAGACCACCTTTAAGTAAAGAATTATGGAATCGAAGTCTTGATAAAGAGAAAAAGTTACTTCGATGCGATGGAGATATTCGTCGACATTCTTGGCTATATTATGAACCAGATAGCTTCTTTTTAAAACCGGAAGAGTAAGTTTTCATATACATAGTTAGATTCTTTGATGAAATTAAAAACTTTACTATGGTATAAGGACTATTTGCGATTTTTTCTAGAGTTAAATTGTACCTGAGAATAATTATTTTGATTATATATTTTGTGACTGTTATGCTTTAAGTTCTAATAATCAACTAACGAATTCATTTTCTGTTGCTTATTTATTAATATATATTCAGTTTAAGTTCTGTCCAATATGGTGGAGTAGCATTAATGCGAGGTGATCCTGTGGTTCGTCTGGATCCTGATAAACATACCATTTTTCTAGCATCTGGTAGACAGATAACCTATGATCGTTGTCTTTTAGCTACAGGTGGTTCGCCTAGACGGTATAAACATTTGGAAACGTGTAGTCAAACTGGTGTAAATCTAATTGACACTGGACATGTTTCTTATTTCCGTAATATAGCAGATTACAGGTAAGTGTGCTCTGTAATATGTATGAGTCTGTTATATTTCTAATTTTCGGGTATCTCAATGAACATAATAATCATATTATGTGTGGCTGCATATGCATATGGAGAAGAAATTGTGATTTATAAATTAAGATGTTCGAACATATACCTAAGTGATTGCAAACACAAAATCAAATGACCCAATAAGAGTAAATGATAAACATCCATCATCCTCTATTGCCAGACACGTAGTTGAAACAGGTCATAGTATCGAACTTAACATGGCTTTTGTGGTGTTGTAAAAAAGTGTAAAAGGGCGTATACTAAGGTTTATTGAAGCCTTAGCCATACGAAATTTCAAACATCCTTTATGTATTCAAAAACAGTTTTTTCTTATCTTAAACATATCTTGGTAATATTAGCTTATTATCCAGTGTGAAAGGGCTTCAAGTTGTTTTCTATATTATTCTCTTTATTATCTTTATCTCCCCTTACCCTACTTTTCTAGTCCAGTTGACATTTTATTTTTTATATAAATGTTCTTAACAAGTATATATGTGATCAGATTGCTTGAAATGTATTGCGCTAATATAATCTTTATCTTTTTATTATGCTATCCAGATTAGTGTTGAATTTGTGTTATTTTGTACATATTTTTATTTCATCATATATATGACAGTTGATTCATGACAATATTTTCTAGACATCTTCGAGATCTTGCTGATAAACTTCGTCGAACTAGTGGTGGCAGGATTGCTGTCATTGGTGGTGGTTTTCTCGGAAGTGAATTATCTGTTAGTTTATTAAAACAACCGAAATCTGCAGATAGCAAGAATGGTAATCCTGATTCAAAAACTCAATCAAAACTATCTATAATGCATGCATTTCGTGAAACAGTTCCAATGGGCAGTGTTTTGCCACCATGTTTAGCTTCAGCTGTTGGACGTTTTGAATCAAGTAAAGGTATTGAATTATGGAGTTCATCAGATGTTGTCAGCTTATCACTTGTTCCTAATACAAATGTGAATACCAGTACTCGTGCTACTACTACTACTACTACTACAAGTGTAAAAGAATCGCAAAACCTTTTACCATTGGAAAATGTAATAGCCAGTAATAATACTGAACGTGTTCGCCTTCGTATTAGACGTACAACATCTGGCATTGAAAGAGTAGAAGAAGTAGAAGTCGATCATGTAGTTTGTGCTGTAAGTTTCTTCGTTTTTATCATTCAATATAATTTATAATAAATGTCTTTTGAAGAAGATGGAAGGAAGATTTTACTTAGGACGATTTTTTATTTTTAGTGCTTGGTTAAACCTCTATATCATCCTGATAATTTGTTATTTTTCAATATGTTATAAAATTACCTAAGTCTATTCTTGGCCATCTAGCATTTTCTATTGAAACATAGATTATCATATTGAATTCAAATGGGCAAAATTATGTGCTCACTAAATTCGAGGTTGTTGGGTCAGTCAGTCCGCTATAACGTAGGACCAGGCACATATATGCATCCGTCCAAGTTGCCACACTTTATTAGCACAATAAGATGAACACCAAATTCATAATATTTACTTCAGTGGTAGTAATATATAAGAGAAAGATTGTGTATGAGGATATGATACAGAGAGAAAGAATCACTTCATAGAAAGAACGGTATAAAGCAATTGTAATCTCGCGGTCTTAGGTAAGACAAATAGTGCATACACCTGCACCATTATGATCGATTCTGAGCCATGTCACACAAAGTCTCTAACCATCGGTTACGATATTCACACGGACCCCAATTAAGTAGTCTGCATCTACAAACATGGATCAGACCAGGAGTTAGTGACTACATGGACTGACGCCACGTTTTGTTTTGGACGCATTCCAAACATCCTGACATTGTCACTGAGTGCTACCAAAAGAATTTGCATCTCATCATCGACTTCACCAAACATAACTACATCATGTGCGTATCCTAAGTCGATAAGTGCGCCTCCTGGAAGAAGATCGATTCTCGAAAATTCAGTAGACGAAAAGGTGTTTTCCATCAGTATGTCGATGATGGAGTTAAACAAAAATGAAAGTGGTGGATAGTCTTGCCGGACACTTGTGTTGAGTCAGCTTTCCGAGACAGAGCCTCCGGAGGCCCTGAAGGAGCCGAAGAGTCTTAGCCAATCAGAGCATGATAGGGCTTTCTGTAATACCAGCGTGGCGTGCTACTATTGGTCAGTAGCATAATGTCTTTTAGTGGATTGGCCAAAATATGATGTTGATTTAACAAATGTTAACATCTTTAAATACCCATGTTTTTCTGTACAAGAATGAAACTTGGAGTAAAATACTTTCCGCAAACTTTGCGCCTTCTCTCTCGTGTTCAGGTTGCTGGATAGTTCTAGCTTGCGGATCTCAAGAATAGCTTAGGAAACGAAATAAGCGTTCGAATTACAAGACTTATCAACTTGAGGTTGCAAAATCAGATGACAGTTCGCCGTAATCTCTGACTTGACTGGTAGTTATCGAGTAAAGAGCCTTCACATGGTTTGTGTACTCCTGAGCTACACCTTTCAATGACAGACACTGCTACAGAACCTCTCGATCAACAGAGTCAAATGTTGCTTTTAAGTGAAGAAAGACCACCATTGTCGAACGCCGATAAGTATGCCTGTTTTCTGAAATCTGACGAATGGTGAATATGTGGTCGATACAGCCACGACCAGGTATGAAGCCAGCTCGACTTTCTCGTGTTTGCAGTTCATGAGTTTTTGTTTGGCGCCCAATAATCATCGTGTTCAGAGCCTGGTGGGATGAGTTTACGAGAATCTATCAGTGCAATGGACTTAGTAGAAATCCATTGGTTTTTCGTGAACTTTTGGCTCAAACCACAAATAGATGTCGCTGCTGTTTCCATGGCTGTTCGTATATCTTTCCAAGTAACATCTAAGTCAGCCTCGTTTTCAGAACCACATAGAAAGAATAATAGGAATTGAAGAGGGAATCTGATTATGAATACAGTGATCTTGAATGCTGTTAGATGTATGACGGCGGTTATCACTTCCCGGTTGCCCATACCGGGCAAGTGTTCTTCTGGAGGTACCTGAAAATGAAATTGGGTGAGGGGTGATCTTAGTGACCTGAGTGCCTGAGGTACAACTGCTGGAGATGGGTCACACACGAGTATTTTGTGAGTAATTTTCGTGTTAGCTCTGTACTTGTTGAGACCTTACCGCTGGAGACGGAAATCTGTGGGATAAGGTGAGGTGTGTATTTTTAGGGTCGAGCTTTTCTAAACCCACCCCTTCTTGTGTGAAGGCATCATCGCTGTTGCAGTATGACTATTAACCTAGGTGTCTTCATATCGCGTGTAATATGTTGATATATTAATTGATTTTAGGTTGTCGATCGGAAACATTAGATGGAAGTCTCGTGTTAGCTAGTACTCATTAACTAAAGTTACCTGCAATTATGAAGGAACTAATGTTTCCTGTAGAATCTCAATCTTCGTCACCCAATCTTTCAGTCTGAGACGTTACCACCGAGCTGCTAGACCTAGCTGTTGATCTTCGAGATGCGTCAGCTATCTATCACCTTCGAAGCGTTGGTAGCTGATTGCGAAGCGACCAAGTTTTATCATATACCCTTAGACAAAGATGGCTAATCGGTTGATGAAGTAATAGGTCTTTGTCGAATCATGCAACTGGGACATCTGTTACGTATCTTAATCATTGCCTATCTCCGCGGACGGTTTTAACTTGTGTAGGAGAGTAGGTTGGAATAAATTTAGAGATGACCAAACCAAAATGTGGCATTATTTCCTGAAGTCACCGACTTTCAGACTGACATTTTGATCTGTCTAAACTATCTGGTTGATATTCATGCCATCAGTGGTTGAAGACACAAAAAGGAATGGCTCAAAATCGTTCACAATTGTCCAGGTGCATTCACTCTATATCTACCCCTACATTATGTCTTCTAGTTTTCTTCCTTAAATTATATTGTGTTTATTCTTTCCTACTTTCACTGCCACCAACATTACTTTGACTCCTTCGTTACTCATTATATTAATTTCATCTCGTACCAATGTAGTATTATGCCGACTTGGTTTAATGTTTATTTGTGTCATATTCCACACTGTGTGTGAATGACTTTCAGGAAATTATTTTGTACGATTAACGAATAGTTTTTCTTACTATTCTACTTTGCTAATATTACATTCTATGATCTATAAACTGTAATTTTTCTTTGAGGATTTCGAATTATTGAGATTTCATAAATTATACAGTAGTCTTGTGATCAGATTGTGATTAATAATCTAAGCACATCTTCCCTTCTATTGTATTTCAAATGAGCTATATTTAATGAACGCAAATGCTTGTTGACTGTGAAACAATTCGCCCTAGTCGATTATAAATTTACAAATAGTTTACACAGGAAATTTCTTACCAAACTGTGAAAGTAGCAACAGGAATATATACAATATTTCTCTGATTTTAGTGAAATTCTTCTCAATCTTGAGGATTAAAAAGACCATCATTTAAATCTGACCAATATTTATTGATTTCTGGAAAATTACTTGATTCTTCCTGACACTAATTCTCTAAGGTTGTATATTCCCATTGGTTGTCGATTTATGGACTGGTATATACATATATATATATATTCTTATTGTATAACTGTGGTATGTTTATTCATATTTTTTTATTATAAGCTTCCATGTGACTTATCGACCACTATTATACGATTTAGTATTCTCAAGTTATTCCATTTCATATTTTTCTCGATAGATTGGTATAGAACCGAACACGGAGCTTTCTTCAGATGCATCCCTTGAAGTAGATCCTAATAATGGTGGATTTCTAGTGAATGCCGAATTGGAGGCAAGACAAGGTGTTTATGTGGCTGGCGATGCTGCATCTTATTGGGATCCAGTTGTTGGTTGCCGACGACGTGTTGAGCATCTAAATTTCGCTGAAGAAGCTGGATCATTAGCTGGAAAAAATATGGTTGCTTCATTATTATCTGAAAATAATAAATCTGCATCTAGAACGTCGTCATCATCATACTATCAACACCAATCATCTCTATGGTCTACACTTGGTCCAGAATTATCATGGGATGCAGTTGGATTGATTGACTCACGCTTACTTTTAACACGTGCTTTCTTTGCTTCTTCCACTACTACCGGTGATGATGACAATGATATTGAACATAGGTCATCTAAAGAGGAGAATTCGACGACTCGATCTTTTTCCCATATACCTGATTCTAGTATAGGTAGACTTACCAAAGGTGTTGTTTTCTATCTTACCCCAAAAGATAAAAAATTAGTTGGTATTCTGCTATGGAATATGCCTGATGAAATTTATACAGATGCAAATTATCCGGCACCTAGTCGACTTAATCTAGCCCGTAGTTTATTAGCTCAAAAACTTATCATCGAACTTGACGATTCTACAGAGAAATTGCAAAACTCGACAGGTAATAATTTACGTCAACTAGCCAGTCAATTTGATGTTTATGGAGAGATTGCCGAGGATTATGCACATTTACAAGAATATATAAAAAGGAAGAAATTAGATGAAGATAATAATAATATCGCTAATAATAATGATAATTCAACATTTAGTTCTGTAGAGAATAAACCTCCTAATATGTAGTATTTTCAAAGAATATATCAACTACAGTAGCTAATCACGTGCTCACCAGTGTTGCGGCATTTAAAGATGAAGAACCTATGAGGAGAAAATTCATTGTTTTGTTTTTGTTACTTATAATTTCGTACGGATTTTGTAAATTTCAAGTTTTTTCGCTCATTGTTTATCAAATAGAAACTGATTAGATTGAAATTCTGTAAATTTTTTTCCTACTTGATTGCTGTTGTTGTTGTGTCTCGTAGAGTAAAACACTGCCGATATAATGTTTTGATCTGTCGAATATTTCAAAGAATGCGTCACCTTTCTCTGTGTCTGACTGATTAAACAACTGAGTAGAAGAGATTACTCGCCTTCTCTGAATATATATTACATCGTAGCCTTATTGGATTATTTCACAGTTGATTTTAAGATAGGTCACATGACAATAGCATACGAAAACGTGCCTAATGAATACATACAGAATGTATTAATGGATTTACCAATATTATGTTTGATACTTATAGCTCAGGAAATGTGATTATTCTGTGGTCCGTTAAGTCTACCACCAAACGTCCGAATAGTGACCAGTGGACAATTTAAAATACTACTGTTAGCCAGTTAGAGGTTAATAAGCGGATGTTTGTTTCTGGTTGCTCACAAAGTGCAATAATATTTTATCATGACATACTTGAGAGGAAACCTGCGAGTGACCCTAGACTCCGAGGGACAGCTATTTAAGCTCGACTATCCATGACTTATTCCTTAGTAGTTTTCGTTTATTAGTTCTTTACTTTTCCCAGTTCACCTACGTGATGGGGAATTCGTATGGGATAGAAAATCGTACTGCCCTTATTAGCAACCTTCTCTAAGTTCCATTAGTCGTCTATTGTCTGCATCGTTTGAGAGGTTTTTTCGACGGAACACACTCCAGTACAGTCGTTAGTACGGCTTTGTTCTCGAAACTTTATTTAACTGCATACTTCTAATATTGTAGTTATATTGATCCAGTGGTATTTCCCATTGTCTTCAATTATCTAACTTCCGGTACCTTATGACTCAACTTAGTAGTTTATTATATCCATTTACAGATCAAATTTGGTCATTGCTAAGTCGCTGAAGCGTATTAAGACTTTGTTGTTTGGTTGATTTTATGCAGCGTGTTTCAAATTAGAGAACGCGAGTTATACAACTGTATTAGAAGCACTCGTTCACGATGTTTTAGGGCTTAATAATTAGTGTAGTTCAACTAAGTTGATCCAGGTGTGAATTAGTTATCATTATGTACTGTATCCAAAAAAGTTTGATAGTAAATGATATTGTGATACCTTCACTACACACATACATTACAATAATGTATGAAGTTTTCGGTAGTCATTCTGGGTCTAATGATTTTCGTTAATGTAATGTTCGAATTTCTAAGTTATAGTTCTTCCGTTTCACCTTCATATTGATGTGAATGTACTCAATTTTAGTCTTATTACGTATTATCGGTCGGTTTCATGTTTACTTATGACATCTTTCTTCACTTTAATCTCTGTATTTCAAAACTACTTAACTAAGTGCTTTTTTCTGTTGATGTGAATAGAGAAATAAAGAAGCCATTACAAAGAGCGGAAGCTATTTTTAAGGATGTTATTTCACTTAATTGTTTTACACTAATCTTAATCGGGAATAAATCGAGTAGTGTTCAGTTAACTCTTCTCACTCGCGCGAGCTTGTCAACCAGTCAAGTGATAGTGTGGTGTATGCTACTTTTGTCGATATATGTGGTATATGATACCAGTCAGAAATGGAATGCCTGGCAGCAGAATGTTAGGAAGATCGGATCGAAGAGCACGGGAACAAAGGGACTGTTATGGCAATGAAGTTTGAGACCATTTATAGAGGATTTGAAAATGAATTATTAAACGTACAGTCTTCATATTTTGTCAAAGAATTCGGTAATTTTGTATCAAAATACACTGATTGTCCCTGTCTGTGTTCCCGTTCATTACAATAGCATGCCTCAAGATTAAATTATTTAGCTTATCGTGTTAGGGCCATAACGTAGATCGAGAAAAGTTCTTTTCTGTTTATTATTTTGGCAAGCGAAACAAAGACATAACATTTACTAAATTCGAAAATTCCACATCCGCACGTACTTAAGTTTCAAAACCTTAGTGGTTTTTCTAACAAAATAATGTGTATTGTTTTCTTTTTGTCTTACTACGTATTAGAATTTCATGATGAGGTTTTTGTGCACTCACCTGTAAAGCACTTTTGATTTCAAAGTAAAACTTATTCTAAGTATTTATTTGCAATATATGGTCCACATCACGTTCTTCTGTAAAATACTGTTGTTTTATCTAATCTCTATACAGGAAGATTTTTTTATTTTAAAATATAGTTTTCACTTATTAAACAAGCACTTTTTTCATACTAACATATTTTTGTCAATTTTCAGTTTCATCATTACAAGAGAACTGTTGAAAATTGAAATAGATCTGTAAACGATACGGGACTTGCAAACATTGTTTACTGGAGTAAATTTTTGAAAAAAAAACAAGTAAATATTTTTATGGCTTAATATGGAAGTTTTTCGAAATTGACCGGTTATATTTTATTATCGCTTTATTGAATTGTATGAATTAGGATAATTTTTATAAATTTACAGTTTATAAATGTTAATATCTGTATATATGTGATCTTTTTTTAGCGTAAATAAATGCTTATTACTAAATGTATATTTACACGAACTTACTGGTATTGCATATAGTACGTAACATTTATTTTTAGTTAGCAGTACTCTTTTACACTCATCTGATCAATATTTATATGGATAAAGAACAATTTCAAGGTTGAAAGCTGGTTCAAATCCACAACTTGCCTGATAGTTTGTACCATGTTTCAATCATCAATTGTAATACACAATTGTTTACTAGTTTTTGCCACTTGCTTTATAAATGGCATGTTTTCAAATTCTAATTAATCAACTAATTAAAGCATGATGATTTTACTAACAGCAGTATTACTAATTACCCTCTCTTCACTCGTCCACACTAAGTATGCTGATGAGGATCGGTTACGACGACTTCCTGCGGCTTAACCTTCATAACCAAAACACAAGAAACAGAACTTAGCTAATTAACTGCATTTATTTTATAACTCAATACTCACTTGATAGTATATATCAATTAACAGGACTAGAACGTAGCATAAATAATAATAAATCACAATTTCAAACTGAATTGGTCATTTGCAGTACAAACTGAATAACAGATCCATAATTAAGTGATTGCGATCTATGAATAATAATATAAATGTCAAGTCAAAGCTAACAAATAAAATAATTTAAAAATACCACAAGCAAAATGTTCGATGAACTCATGATAAAAATACAATGATACAACAATAGACCTCAAAATTACAAAATTTTCACCTATAGGTCTTTATCTAACAATACACATACTAAGTAATAATATTATCGGTTTGTTTTCCGTATTTTTGTATATTGTTGTACAGTGAAATTTCTTTTTAAATTTCGAATGCACAATGTAATCTCTAATGGACGATTATTTTAACTCGGAGTAAAACGCTGCAATGTTTGAAATGTGTGAAGCAATTAGTGGGATTGAATTAAAATACAATCTACTTGTATTTTACTCCAGATAGAATTCGTTCTCTGAAAAATCTAGCCGTATATTTTATCGAATACATGTTCGTGTAACTTTCATTCGCGGAAGAAACTGGGTTCTGTATATATTAATCAAAGACGCCGTTCTCTCTCTCTCTCTCTCTTTATATATATATATATATATATATATATATATATATGATTGTTAGTGATATATCAAGTTTGGTATTTAGCCTTTTTTTCTCGTGATTCCTTTTTATAGTACCTATGTCTGACCTACAAGCAGAAGTTTCAAAGAATTTAATTGACTCTCCGTCACCTCTTAGCCTAAAGGTTGGTCGACTTTTTTTCTTATTTATTTATCTATTTGGACACAAATATTGGTACAAGGGGAATGAGAATTTATAGAGGAGGAGAAAAAAAAGTAATGAATGTAGGGAATTATATAAAAAAAGTGGGAGAGAGGGAACAATAATGGGGAAAACGGAAAGGTACAATCAGTAGAAATCTTCCAGTTAAGGAAGAAGCAACCACTTTTTATGAAGAAAGTAAAAGAAGGTTACAGCGGCATTGCCACTGGCTTTTATTCTGAGCCATATCTGATAACGTCTCTAGCCACTGTGTTACACCATCTCTCGGATCCCAACTAGGGAATTGTGAAGGACCAACACAAATCAGCCCTTTGCAGATTTCTTTCATACCACGACACCATGTTATATACTGACCACCTTTCCGCTTTTTCCAACCAGTCCCAGAGTCGGCAAATAATGCACGACGAGGAGTTCTCTGCTACGACATTCGTAGAACATGTCCAAGCCACCGAAGTCGATGTTTCAGGGTGATGACACCAATTGGATTGTCGTCTCTGTGACCGAACACACGATGTCGAACCTCTGCATTACTAACATGATGTTGCCACTGGATGTCAGCAATCCTTCGGAGACAACGATGATCAAACACAGAGAGTTGTCTAACATCCTCAAATCGGAGAGGCCAGGTTTCACAAGCATAGAGTGAAATTGCTCTCACCGATGCGTTGTAGATCCGACCTTTTACAGACACTAACATCACGAAGGCGCCAAAGATGTCCCAGATTGGCATAAGCTGCTCTAGCTTTCACTATACATGCATTGATCTCCTCACTCACGCCACCACCAGCACTTATGCAGCTACCCAGATACACGAACTTCTCGACTACTTCTATCTGCTCACCATCCAGAGTGAGTACAGGATTAGAATCCTGCCAGTCTTGTAGAAGTACTTTGCACTTCGAAGGTGCAAAGCACATACCATGCCTACGGACACTGATTGCCAACTGATTAAGTGCGGAGTGCATGGCTTGGGCATTCTCGCACAGTAAGACAATATCATCCGCATACTCAAGGTCGAGAAGTCTTTCTCCAGGCAACAGATCCACACCACCATTACTTACATCCATCAGAGCTGTTTCCAGAATGTCATCGATGGCAAAGTTGAAGAGGAATGGTGAGATTAGGCAACCCTGTCTAACCCCACTGCTTGAATGGAACAATGGAGAAAGGTGGTTGTATGTCCTCACTCTGCCTGAGGTGTTTGTGTATAGGGCTTTTAGGATGTTAATAAACTTCTCAGGCACACCTTTGATTAATAGACAATCCCAGAGAACAGTTCTGTCCAACGAATCAAAGGCAACCCTGATGTCAAGAAACACTACGATTGTTGGCTTGTGATAAGTATGACGGTGTTCTAAAATTTGACGGAGGATGAAGATATGATCAATACATCCTCGACCAGAACGAAAACCAGCCTGCTCCTCACGGGCCAATCTTTCTCGGGTTTTGAACAACCTGCGAAGTATGACAGAAGCCAATAGTTTGGAAGCAATCGGAAGCAGACTTATCCCCTGATAGTTGTTACAGCAACGACGTGAACCCTTTTTAAAGATATGGACAACTGTCGACTCATTCCATGAAGTTGGAACACTCTCTAGCTCCCAGACCTTTCTAAACAACGTTGTCAGTTCCTTAACCAGAAAGTCACAACTATCTTTAAAAAGAGTCAAAAATAAGTCATCTGGGCCCGGTGATTTGTAGCGCTTTAAGAGTTGGGTGTTAGTGATTGGCGTTCCGTCATCTTCACAGATTTTTTCGCTCACACCAGACTTCTTGCTGCCAGTGGCTCGGATGAGTTGACAGAGCTTCCGGCAGTTACCAAATGTAGCCGCTACTTCCAACTCATTAGCACGCTCCGACCACCAGGCTTCTCGGTCCTTACGCAAGCTTTGCCCAATTTCATTTCTTAACAGTCTTCGTTTGTGGTCAAACTCACGATCACTCGAAGTAGACCGACGGGCTTCCATGAGTTGTAAGGATCCTGAAGAAACCCAGTGCTTATAAGCGGGACGTTTTTCGAACCTACAACTGACTTGACCCGCCATTTTCATGGCGTCATGCAATTGCAACCAATGCTCATCTATACTTTTCAGTGGGAGAGTAGCTAGCCTAGAAGCTGGCCCAGTTCGTTACTTACTTGCAACAGAAGTTGCAACCGATTTACTGACATCAATCCGTTTATGACGATCAATTCGTTGTCCACTGAAAAGTATGGTAAGAGTGGCGCATACAAGGGTATGATCAGAGTCCAGATAGGTACTCCAAAAGCAGAGGCAGACTTGTACACAACCACGCCAGCGGTAGCTGATCACGATGTGATCAATGTGAATCCAGGCCAGAGATGTAGAGGGAGGTCGCTAGGTGGCATATCGTCGATATCTGTGTCGGAAGTTAGAGCTAGCCAGAAACAGGTTGTGGTCTGTGCACAGTTGCAGTAGACGTTCCCCGTTATCTGTCCTGCGACCAACGAGTCCCCATCGGCCACCTAAACGACTCTCTTCTGTGCCTAGACGCCCGACCTAAGCATTGAAGTCTCCGGCTAGTACTACAATATCTGTCGAACGCGCTTTCTGGAGAAGAACAGTTAACTGGTGGTAGAATTCATCTTTAATTGCATGCGGGCTTCAATCTGTCGGGGCATAGGCGTAGATGACGAAAAGACATCGTTTCTCACACCGATTTGTTCTCACTTTGATGGAACTTTCTAATCTAACAGCACATAACCGACTGTTAATGGGGATCCAATTGATTAATGCTACCTCAGCTCTAGTGCTTAGTGCGACACCGACGCCCGCAAGATCAGCGGTAGATACCACAGAGTCCCCGGATAAACGCACATAAAACAAGCTTTTTGAAGCGACAGATGGAAAGCGAACTTGTAGTACTTCACTAGAGTCTTGAATACGGGTCTCGGATAGACAACATACATCAATATTAAGACTTTCCAAAGACATAGCCAGACCTATCTGTTGTCCGACCTGCATAAGTGTGCGAACGTTGAAGGCAGCCAGTTTGAATGGTGCACGTGGTTTCAGAAAAACTGCTTCAGTACTCGTATTCGGTGGTAACATATGATTTTCAACTAGGCAGTGACTGGAGAACGTTTAGATAGAGCCGAATTTCCACCATAGGCGAGCTGCTGTCTAAGTCGAAACGGATACATAAAGTGGGAATAAAAGAAAGTGAATAAATGACGTAGTAAATAATAATAATAATAATAGTGCGAGTCATTTCATTGTCATTCGGATCGAAAGGAATATTTTCCATAAGGAGATAGTTCATCATGTTTTAGTGTGTGGGCTGAGATACTGCTCGGGGGCCCAGACCGAAGCAGGTGGTTTTCTTAGGGGGCCACGCCCCGAGCCTTTGACCTAAAGGTCTAACCCACAAGGCAGTGAAGCATCGCGAGGAGATGCAGTCCCATGGAAGCCGGTGAACAAGAAATTGGTTCATACGTCATTTGTTCTCGCAGGATACTGGAGCGCATGTGCACCATTGATTTGGGATCTGGTTATAGCGCCGGACATTCGCTCTTCGTCCTCTCATTTTCGTAAACAACAACCCCACCACAAGAAGGCAGTGAGTAGAACTTCCCTGTAAGAGGCTATATACGCGTGGCCGTGTGAGAGTATTTCGGGGCATTTGGGGGAACTTTTTTTCCTAGTGTGTCCTAATCAGTACTATACGTCAGAAATTTAAGAAAGTAAGTTATACGTGTTATTTATATGCACGTATAATTCAAATAATTTAGGATTCTATGGAGTTTAACTTGATGTGTACGGCTTCGTCATGGGAAAAACAGTATCATGCAACTAAACACTTAAAGAATGAAGCACAGATGGCTTATCAGACATTGTTTTTTCTTTACCTTTTCATATCGTCTGTCATTGATTTCATTTCCCTTGAGCCGATTATTCAGATTTTATTTTACGTAGGAATATTAGTACGGTTACTTCTCGATGCTAGCGACGGGTGAAACTGTGAACTCATGAATAATATAATAATGGTAAAATGCGTTTTGATATAAAGGTATTTATTAATTGAAACAAAGTATATTTATGTATGATCATAGCACTAATAGTTTCATATATATTCTCGAACCTCTATCATTCAGTTAAAAATGTAGGTACAATGTGTTTGTTAATAATGACATATCCCCATATTAAAAATGCATAACCTCGGTATTTATTTCTCCATTTTTCGAACCATAATACTACAAAACTAAAGAATTGTAACAATTTTGTTGCTTGTTTGGAAATTATATGAAATTATTCAGATGTGTAAATTATAATTTATATTTCTATCACTCCAAACTTTCAGATTAATCATTGGTTTGCAGTTTCAGCATGGAAATGGTGTACTAACGATGATGACTGTGGTATTTGTCGGAACGCTTTTGAAACATGTTGTGCAGATTGTAAACTCCCAGGTGACGATTGTCCTCTTGTTTGGGGTCAATGTAATCATTGTTTTCATATGCATTGCATTATAAAATGGTTAAATAGTCAGCAAATGGCTCAACATTGTCCTTTATGTAGACAAGATTGGCGGTTCCGAGAATAAGCATCTTAATTTCTGATTTTTGTTAAATTTTTTAAAATATATAAATTGCAGAGCATTCTTTATCTGATTCTAAATCAAAATTTAGTGTTTGTGCCGAATTCAGTAGTGTTTATTAGCCAACTGTTTTTGTTTATACTGTAATTAACACTGAAACCTCATCTTTAGATACATTTATTTGTACAAAGCGTAGTTCAGTAAAATTCCAATTTCTATGGTCATTCAAATTCAGTACTTAAAAAAGTTCTACCTCCGGATTCCAGTGAGTTTTGGTTTACATTCAAAATGATGGCCTGAGGATTTTACCTACCTCTATCAGATAATACATGATACTTTGTATTTTTGTTATGTTCTCTTATGCAGCGTAATATAGTACAAATAATCTGAATATCATTTTTTTCACCAAACATCTATCCCTTATAAGTGAATTTTACTTCGACACTCATATATAAATTAAGCTATTCGGTTATTATTTTTTTGTTAATGGTTTGAGTCTCAGAGTACATTTCACAAATTTGTGTCCATAATAATGTATTTGCTTTGATAACGGAATATAAATCTAATCAACTCGACATGTCTTTTTTTTATATTTTTTCAAATAACTCTTAGTCGCCTGATTAATTGAAATTCTGCCGAATAACTATTATTCAAGCATTTTTGTAAGGACACTAATATTGCTAGTAAACGTTCGTCAGCAAAGTGGTAGCGGAGTTTTCTAAGCTTCATGGCATTCAGCTGATGATCCGAACATCCATGTTAAGTAAATTTACTTAGAATAGTGCAAAAGGATTTCGTTTATTTTTTCCCGACATTTGAAATTCATATAACTATTATTATTTTTAATAAATTAGATAATTCGTAGCATCTGGACATTGACATCTCACTACCGGGTTTAGTCAAAGGAATACTGTATTTTCGTATTTTGAGGTGGTCATAAAATATTTGTTTTACAAAATTCGTGTTTGAAAATTTTATAGCCGAGTTTGTTGACTATTTGAGGATGGTGAAATCTAGCCCTTCAATCTAACTTCGTATATATGAAGTTGAACGCGACATGGAAATTGTATCCGAAGAAGATGGAATTATGGGTAACTTCTGGAAACTACTTATATATATATATATATATATATATATATATATATATATATATATATATATATATATATATATATATATATATATATATATGTTTTATTATAAGTTTCCATGTGGCCTATTGACTACTATTGTACGATTTACTATTCTCAAGTTATTCCGAACCGACTAGTTACAGTCTTTCACACTCACAGTCACTTTTGGCTCGATGTTGTATAATTATTATTTTTTATTTTAATGGTGTGATGTGGTCTGGTCTAATTTTGTATAGATCAAGTATGTCCAAAATATACGATTCATACAGGGGACGGTGAAATTGTGTTCTGGACTCAACGGGCAGGGCAAAACAATATGTGAGGAACCAGTAACGATTCTGAGTTGACTCTAAACTTCTCGTACTGTTTAACACGGTGCCTAGGTTATATAAGTCAATGTCCTGATTGTCGGTCTTATCGCATGGTGTTTGACGGCGCATCAAACACAACAGTTGTTGAAGGCGTGGAAAATCTACAACTTCAACCTTCACAAAAAGCCAAGGTCAGCTAGTAGTCAGGCGAGCGTGAGTCTAATTATGCAGACTTGTCCCCCATGTACTTGCACGGTACTGCCTACTAATCAGTCATCCAGGTTTTTTTATTACTGTCCCGAATAATACAGGAATGAAAACTAAATGTATTGATTATTATGGAGCAAGTGCAATTATTACTTCAGCAACAGCAGGGTCAATTTTTTAACTTCTTAGGAACAGTTACTTGCATCACTTATGTCAATATTTTCAATCCAGTTGCAATGCACTCTAGAATATAAAGAAATTAAATTATCACTTAATTCAGCCCCAGAATTTGTTTTCATGGCAGAAAATAATCACACGTTTGACTCATGTTTTGCCAGAATCGGTGATTTTTTTCGAATAGAATACGATTATATAGAGTGAGCAAAGAAATTACGATTGCTGACACGAAAACGCGGTCCACAAGAACACTGAATATAAAATCTTATCCTGCCATAACCCCTAAGAGAATCTAGTTTTGATGAGACCGTTGGTATAAAAAAAAAGATTTTCTAAACAAGCTTTGCTATTCCATATTCGTTACTAATGCCTCCAGTTAAGAGAGGGGCGCTGATGAAGATTACCTGACGTATCCGAGCAGGATTAATCTGCAAGCTGAACATTTTAGTTTAAATGCATTGTTAAGTGACCAATTTATATTCTTATTGTCTGTTTCTGCATTCTTAATAACTCACATGTGTTAAATGATATCCAGCTCTAAAGCTTTGACAGCGGCAGATATTTTTATAAAACATCCAAATTTGTTTCCGAACACATTAGAGTGTCGTATTATGGGGAAAACCGAATTGCATTTACAACATGGTGCAAAACCAGCATCCCGACTGAAATAAGTAATTTATGCCTTTATCGATAAAGAATTCTAGCAGGTTATAAAAACTAGGAGTCAATGAACAAATGCTTTCTCATCGTGGGCAGCTCCTATTGTGGTAGCTCGAAAAGTCAATATGACCATATACTTATGTGTTGACTGCTTTACTGTATAAGGCAGCGCTTTGCAAAATCGTTCATATCAATTACCTTGACTTGAGGCTTTATTTCTAAAACTAAATGCTGAACTTGATTTATCTGGTGTCTATTTGCACATGGAAGTTGGTTCCGATGGTATACATTTTCAAACTAAAAGTACTCGTCATGGAATTTACCAACTGATTACATCAAGTGGTGTTCGTCAGCGCTGTCCACTCTCTCCATTCTTGTTTATCTTTGTTGTTGACGTTGTTGGGGACGATAGATCCCCAAAAACTCATAGTTTGTAATTTATCTTGTGGAGCTTGTATGCAGATGTATACGTGGGCATTTCTTACCGCCCACGCACATAGTTGATTGACGAAATTATCGATTAAATGTTTAAATATTTCAATGGCAGTCAATCGACGAACTATCGATTAAATGTTTCAAAGCTCCATGACAATATCGATGTATATATAATTGTATATATACGTTTTGAAATTGTCTTGTAAAAAGTTTGCTGGTTTCGGGTTGTTGCAGAATATATTTCATTCCAAGCTTGGTCTTCTCACTCTAGATAGCGGGGCTGGGACGCGTCAATAGTTAGCCTACTGGACCTTGGTCACCGAATCCTCGATCTCGTTCTCAAACTACGTGAACCCGTGATCTCTCTCTCTCTTTCAAAACCTAACAATTGGCGACGGTGATTCGGAAACATGGATCCTTCCAAACTTGAATTATTACTCGAGCAGCAGATGAAACTTATTCAGATGTTAACAGATACAAAGCTTACGTCTAATACTCAACCAAGCAGTTCTAATCCTACCACTACCGCACCATCAGTGGATGGTATCTCTAACAGTATCTCCGAGTTTCATTACGATCCGGAATCCAATGTCACATTTGATATGTGGTTTCGACGTTACCAAGACTTATTCAAATTTGACTTCGCTAACCAGGATGATGCTTCGAAAGTCCGCTTGCTGCTTCGAAAGTTGGATCCTAGTGAACTAGACAGGTATCGCAACCTAATTTTGCCTCTAAACCCACGCGATCGCTCATTCTCGGACACTGTTCAGTCACTGAGCCAACAATTTGGAGACAACTCCTCACTATTCAATGCGCGCTATCGATGTTTGAAGCTCACTATGAACGATGATGCTGATTTTCTCACACACTTAAGTATCGTCAACCGAGAATGCGAACGCTTCCGGTTGAAGTCGCTTACTGAAGACCAATAAAAAGCGCTCATTCTCATCTGCAGCCTTCAATCTCAGAAGTTCAGTGACATTAGAACACGTTTGTTAAGTCGTTTGGACCAAGACCCAAAACTAACACTTAAAGATATTGCAAGCGAATATCAACGCCTAATCAATCTACAGCGTGGTGGTTCAGATCTTACCGAAGTTCATGTAGTCCAACAACCACCCAACTCGCATAAAACTGCCCTAGCGACATCTACTTCAGGTCAACAGAAAAAAACAAATCCTCCTGCCCCATGCTGGCACTGCGGTGCATGGCATTTTATTCGACACTGCCCATATAAACAACATCGGTGCAGGAAATGTAATGCGGAGGGTCATAAAGATGGTTTTTGTCGAAAAAAGTAGCCGAGCAGCTCCAGAGGTAGCAGAAAGCCTACGCCTAGATCCAACACAAATTCATTGAGTCTAATAGCAAGCTGTCAGAACTCAACCCCAGGTGAGAGGAAATTTATTACCCTTAATATTAATGGGCGCCCATTCAGATTTCAAATAGACACTGCATCTGACGTAACAATTCTCTCACGAAAATATTGGATCAGAATGGGAAGACCACGCACGATGCCGACAAAACAGAAACCTCGAACTGCATTCGGTAATTATCTACGTTTGTTGGGACAACTAGATTGTAAAGTGTCTTTTCACGATTCGACATTTACCGGAGTATGTTACATCACACCAGCTAATCTTAATCTACTTGGGTTAGACTGGTTTGACCGGCTACATTTGGCTGACGTTCCGTTGAGCACCGTATGCCATATGGTGAAACAACCTCATGAACCTGAAGCATATTCAAAAGAACTAATGACGGAGTTTTCGACGATTTTTCAGCCTGTTTTGGGTCAGTGCACTGCTATGAAAGCAACACTTCGGTTGAAACCTGGATTTAAACCTGTTTTCCGTCCTAAAAGACCAGTGCCGTACGCAGTATTATCGAAAGTTGACGAAGAACTTAACCTCCTTCAACGAGAGGGAGTTATTACACCTGTTTCTTATTCTGCCTGGGCAGCATCCATTGTGGTTATTAAGAAGGCTAATGGCACAATCCGAATATGCGCAGATTTTTCCACAGGTCTTAACGCAGCTCTCGAACAGCATCATTACCCACTGCCAGTCCCTGCAGATTTGTTCACGGTGTTAAATGGTGGGAAGTACTTTGCAAAGCTGGATCTCGCTGATGCCTATCTACAAGTAGAAGTGGCTGAAGATTCGAGAGAGTTACTTACCATAAATACTCATCGTAGCTTGTTTCAGTACAATCGCCTACCATTTGGTGTTAAAACAGCTCCATCTATTTTTCAGCAACTAATGGATACCATTCTATCGGGTATCCCGGGGGTTGCAACTTATCTCGATGATATCTTAATTGGTCACATCGTTAGAACAGCTTCGAGAACGCACGACAGCTGTACTACAACGCGTCAGCGATAACGGATTCAGATTACGCCCAGAAAAATGCCAGTTTTTCTTGAAATCCGTTAAATATTTGGGATTCATCTTTGATGCTGCAGGTCGCAGATCAGATCCTGAAAACATTCGAGCTATAAAATTGATGCCGACTCCCACTAATATCTCTCAGCTACGATCATTCTTGGGATTAATTAGCTACTACTCAGCTTTTGTTCCGTCGATGCATAACATACACGCCCCGCTAAATGATCTTCTGAATAAGAATACTTGCTGGAACTGGACAAAAGAATGTGAAGCTGCATTTACAAGCTGAAAGCTGTTATAAGCTCTGAACTATTACTGACACACTACGATCCGTCCATGCCTATCATTGTCGCTGCAGACGCTTCAGCTTTTGGACTCGGTGCTGTCATTTCTCATCAGTTCCCCGACGCAACATAGAAAGCAATTATGCATGCATCTCGCACATTAACCGCAGCTGAAAGAAAATACAGTCAAATAGAGAAAGAGGCTCTTGCCCTTGTGTTTGCAGTATGCCGTTTCCATAAATTCTTGTATGGTCGAAGATTTACTCCTCACGGTTCACAAGCCTCTTCTCACAATTTTCGGTTCGAAATCTGGTGTACCAGCTCATTCTGCAAACCGTCTCCAGCGATGGGCTTTGATACTTTTGGGTTATGATTTTGACATCCAGTACCGGCGCACTCAACAGTTTGGTCAGGCGGATGCCTTGTCACGACTTATCAGCGAACACTATACGGCTGACGAAGATGTAGTTATTGCCTCCCTAATGACAGAGGACCACGCGGAATGCTATCTGACAACCGCTATTCGTGCCTTGCCAGTCACAGCAGCTGAAATACAATCAGCATCCAAGAACGACTCCATGATAAAGAGAGCGATGAAGTACGTCACCAACGGCTGGCCGCCAACTGGACTTGATGGTGACTTGAAGCAGCTTTACCACCGTCGGGACTCATTATGTGTCGTAAATGAATGCTTGATGTTTGGAGATAGAGTAGTGGTACCAGAGTCCCTTAGACCAAGGGTGCTGAAGCAATTCCACACTGGTCATCCGGGTATAAAACGAATGAAATCCATCGCAAGAAGCTATACTTATTGGCCCCTCATGGACCAACATATCTTGGATTTAGTAGGCAAGTGCACACAATGTCAGCAAGTGGCCAAGTGTAAAGCGAAAGTACTGCCGGTCCCATGGCCACAGCCTGAGTATCCATGGTCCAGGATACATGTCGATTTCGCAGGCCCAATTAATGGAATCACCTACTTAGTCGTTGTTGATACCTTTTCGAAATGGCCAGAAATCGTTCCCGTCATGCCACCAACAACAACCCAAATGATGAAACTTTTGACAGACACGTTCTCCCGCAACGGATTACCGGATATAATTGTATCCGACAACGGTTCGCAGTTCACTTCAAGTCAATTTCAAGAATTTTGCAAACGCCTATCGATCAAGCATTTCCGCTTTCCACCTTACCACCCACAGTCAAATGGCCAAGCAGAAAGATTTATAGATACATTCAAGAGAGCTCTAATGAAATCGAAAGGGGAGGGGACACCAGTGGAAACACTGCAGAATTTCCTGTTTGTTTACCGAACAACACCTAGTGATATGCTTCCACAGCAGAAGTCCCCGGCAGAGATCCTAATGGAAAGGAAATTGAGGACGATCCACAGTCTGATGTGCCCAAGAACCAAACCACCACCACCACCTCAGACCAGATCTCACAAGCTGCAAGCATACGAGGTTGGATGCCCGGTGTTCGCTCGAGACTATAGAGCGAACCATGGTCCTTGGATCGAAGCATGTGTGGTTGGAAGATTAGGCCAAGTTATGTACGAGGTAAAGGTGGGAAGAAATACATGGACTAGACACAGAAACCAACTGCGGAAACGGATAACGCCAGACCGCCTATCAACAGAAGCAAATCTCCCTCTTGACATCCTGCTTGATACCTTCAACTTACCAGCAGCCCCACCACGAGAAGAAGCTCAACAAGAAGCTGATCTCCGTTCCAGAAGGTGGCCTCCCAGACAACGGCGAGCAACGGACAGGATGCAAGTCGACCCTAGAAAAGTGCGCTACTAAAAAGGGGAGGAGTGTTGGGGACGATAGATCCCCAAAAACTCATAGTTTGTAATTTATCTTGTGGAGCTTGTATGCAGATGTATACGTGGGCATTTCTTACCGCCCACGCACATAGTTGATTGACGAAATTATCGATTAAATGTTTAAATATTTCAATGGCAGTCAATCGACGAACTATCGATTAAATGTTTCAAAGCTCCATGACAATATCGATGTATATATAATTGTATATATACGTTTTGAAATTGTCTTGTAAAAAGTTTGCTGGTTTCGGGTTGTTGCAGAATATATTTCATTCCAAGCTTGGTCTTCTCACTCTAGATAGCGGGGCTGGGACGCGTCAATAGTTAGCCTACTGGACCTTGGTCACCGAATCCTCGATCTCGTTCTCAAACTACGTGAACCCGTGATCTCTCTCTCTCTTTCAAAACCTAACAGACGTCCTTTTAGAGATGAGACTTTCCTCATCTAAATTTCTAGGAGTTGAACTTCTACCGGGAGATCCACTTGTTGACTTAAAATATGCCGATGACATAGTTCTATTTGGTGAAGACGCTGACAAAATGCAGTCTGCTGACCACTCTATGCAACAATGCAAGCATGTTCGGCATGCGATTCTCTCCCTCGAAAGCTAGAGGCGGCCAGACCAAAACATGGCAGAAATCCATGAAGTCACTGACAAGTGGACTGAGTCATGTTGGTAGCTGTAGACTACCTGGTTGGGGACCGCGAGATGATAGCAACCGATGGTTAGAGACCTTGTATGACATGGATCAAAATCGTTTGCAATGGCGCAGGTGCATCCACTCTTTGTGTTCTCTCAAACTCTAATCTTCTGTATTCTTCATGTCCTTTATTTTTTTTCAAAATCTATTCCACTGGACTATACTCCTTAAATAACATCATCAAACCCTAATGTTCCCTATCACTACTTATACTTTTAGTACCCCTACCACTATGGGATTTGAATCGATAACTGAATCTCTGTGCTAATGTGGTATGGCAACTCGAACTGATGTACGTACGTACGAAGTTCTTTGTTGTTACTGACTAACTGACTGCCATTCTCTGTAAAGTCAGCTCCTGTAACTTTTATCGGTAAGTGGATAATATGATATTAAGTCTCGATGTTGCGGCCTACTTGGGTGTTATTATTTTTGTAGGTTCTGTCGAAGAATAACTAATGTCTCGTTTTAATAAATTACTTAAAAGAATATCAGAGTCTGTTTTCCAGCTGTGTAAACATGAAAGTGATCTATTTCTTGAGTCCTTTAAGTACGTTTAATTTATATTTGATAAACATGATCGTTGACCGGATCCGGATATTGTATATGCCATCAAATTAATGACTCTACCGACTGTTCTAATTACATTACGATCATTTTTTCGGCTTTGATATTAAAGTGTATATATTCTGGCCAGGCAGACACTATGTTATGGGAGAACTAAAGACATTTGGCTGATTAAAACCTTTACATTGAATATTATTAATCTCACTGTATTTTTAGATGTATTTACTTCACTCAAATTCTGAACTTGTTTGTTCACATCATTATTTTCGGACATCGTGGTTTGGTATTTGGGAGATTTTGTTCCGGGAACCTACAAAATTAAAGGTTTGTTTCCATAGTTGTTATAATTATTGTTAGAACGACATTTGGGTCGACTATTTGTAAATTGCGAATAAACTTTGCTACCTGAATTGGAGTTTGGTTCTGTTGTTAGTTCGGGTTCGTAAGTTGCAAATAGATCGATATACTGTACTTCAATAACGTAAGAGAGCAAAAACTTGGGCGTAGCAACTACGTCATCCGTTAAATCATCTTTTAACACCTAATGAATCGTAGAAGTGGTCGTACGAATTTTAAAACTCCTTTGATAAAATCAAGAAAAGCTTATCCTCTGATTTATTATTTAATTTGTAGCCCGAAACGGCAACTAACTTTTTGCTACTGATGCTTCGAATCATGGTGTTGGCGTTGTTATCAACCTTTCTTTTGCTTATGGTAAGGAAAAACCTGTCAATGAAACATGAATGTCCAAAATCAATGTCATTTATGAAAACGATGATAAAAGTAAGGAATAAGACAGTGGAAAATATTAGTCAGTTATTTTCGTTAGTCATGAAATCTGATTTGGTGAGCATAATCTCATTATGGAATAAGAATGAAGAACGTAGGTTTAGATTAAATAAATGTCCAGAGTAGAGGTAGACACTGCACAAACATCTTAGGATAAGAAGTATTTTCAGGTGTACTCAAGATTTCCTATGGGACGTCTGAATTAAGGGAACTGTGATTGTGAGAAATGTTATTAAAATTTGAGAGAAAAGCATCCTTCACGAGCTCCAGACCGCAGGAAATTATCTCTATGTATGGCATGCGGCGGACGTTAGAAATTCACCCCTATATGATGCAATTGATATGAGTTATATACACAAAAATAAACGTGTAAGCAAGCTGTGTTGTGGTCGATTCTGTGGACTTTTTAACACAAAACCACGGATTCACTCTGAAGCCACATTTTAACGTTTACAAGACAACCCATACAATGTTATTAAACATTTAGTGGTCACAAAACTACATTACCAACTTTTAACTAGTCCATCATTATCTACCTTAAAAAAATAACCTCTATCTTAGTACATTAATTGGTCTTCAGTTATAAGGAAAGGAGGTCGATCGACATTTCAATTTATTTAAAACATATTTGTCGCATTGAACAGAGAATCGACTAAAAGTGACTAAGTGGCTAGGCTGAGAGACACTTGATATGAGGTAATCGAAGTTTGATTCCTCTGAACTATTGTGACCAAATTTGTTGGGAACATCACTAGTAGATAGTGGATCACTATGATAATCAATGTCCATCAAAACTGCACCAGGTTCTTGAATATCATTTTGTGCGTCTAACATATTTTCTGATAAAAGAAAATCTCAATAATTAGATTCGTCAGAGACTTCTGTCGCAGAATGATGAGATCCATTTGGAGTAGCTGCATTCAGTGTACTGCTCGATTTGTTTTCCGTTTCTTCATGGGCGGTTACTGCGACAATTTCATGAAGATTTTACAGGGAATCTTTTTGTGAGCTGGATAAGTAACTGTGTGCACATGCTGTTTCGGGGATAATGGAGTTTGAACAAATAACCAGGCATGTTTCTGAAATGGAGTACTGGACCACAGGGCGGATCTTGAGTGACTGATGTTTCGTTTAAAGTACGGTTTGTCGAGGATTCATGGAGGCTGCAATCATTTTCCAGCTCAATACGCAATTGAGAAATTAATCCATCCACTTCCGTCGCATCATCAAGCATGAATGATTCCGCAACTGTGTGCGTGATTTGATCAATAACTCCAACTGTCGCTCAAATAGCAGTTATAATCGTTCGGAAGGGAGTCATTTTTTTGAATCAGCACCGGTAATGGAAATTACTGTATGACTAATGACCAATGTCATTCAAGGACACTGATGACAAGTCTGGATGCTGATCGCTCGAAATAATTGGACTGAATTTCGTCCAATTACAGGCTGACTTTGGATTGTATTTCTTTTACCTCGTCGCCAATTGTTATAACTTGTGGACTGTGTGCCCTGTTAATATATAACGTACCGATACCGCCAATTACGGAGCAGTGACTTATCAATCGGTGTTACAGGAAAATTGAAGACATTCGGCTGATTACAACCTTTATATTGTATATTCATAATTTTACTGTTTTTTGGATGTATTTGTTTTACTCAACTCCTGAACTTGTTTGTTTATATCATTATTCTCGGACATTTTGGTTTGGTAGTTGGGAGCTTTGCTCCGGGAACCTAAAAATTTGAAGAGCGACATTTGTGAATTGCGAATAAACGTGGTATTGGGTTTTGGTTCTTTTGTTTATTTGGGTTCGTAATTTGCAAGTAGATCGATACTTCAATAACTGGAACGAGCAAAACTTAGACATAACAATCGGATCAATGACGCGTAAACTCGTATGAGTAGCATAGAGTCCTGATTGTTCCTGCTTTCCACCTAGCCCAGCCAGTTAAGTCCGGAACACCAATCCGAGCCTTTGCGATATGAATCATGTATTCCAAACATACTCGGTTTATATACCAATCAAACAGACCATAACGTACCATAAAATACAAAATAACATTTATACAAAATTTGGCCAAATGTGGCTGTGAATGTGGGAGGCAAAGACTAATAGACAGGGCATAATTCAACAATGGTAAAACATAATAATTGTTCATAGGTCAAAATAAAGCTTATTATAAGAGGAACATGAATATGAATAGTTTAGTTATTTAACAGTTATACGATTAAAAAATATACGTTTAGTATTGGTCCATAAATGGATCCCAAAGTTAACATTCATTATGCTTATCGGGGCCTAACAGATTTATTTTCTGTTTCTGAACTTTCTTGAAGGTCCTCTCAAATTACATTTGGTATGTCGCTCCCTGGATAAGTGATTATGCCCTTCCACACAGTTTATAGAAGCCATTTGAATAATATTTTCATCAGTTTGACAAGTTCACTGGTTAGACCAACGGGCCGATAGCTACTAAACAAGACTCTATCACTTCTCCGAATCCGCCTCTTTATATACGTGGATAATCGTTTCGGAATATTTTTACAATCCCAAACTAATTGATTGTCATGACTGTCTAGTCTTACTGATCAACGCCTTACAAGTATTCTTAGTCTTACAATAACTAAATCGTTATTGTTCCAAACCAGTCGAAATGAACATATTCCAATGCTTTTTCCTACATCTAAGAAGTTTTTTGGCTTGTTTAGTGCATGGTGGTCAGTTATTCAATTTACGTGGTACCAGGCATGTTATAACCGAGAACGTAACTGAATTAGGATTGCCTTTAAGTATAGACCATCCTCCTTTAATTGATGACCATGAATCTACTGACCAATCTATCCTAACGGAGCACTCCGATATGTTAGTTCTCCATACATTTGGGCGAGCCTTAATCTAATAGTATATCATATCACATGCTCTAAACATAAACAACAAAACGGCGTGATTGTTAGTCGTGAACACTACCTTGATGGCGTTCACGGTGGACGTACACTCCACAAAAGTTGGAACCGTGCCACTTTGTATTGTTCACAGCTAATAATACTTCATTACGATCAACTGATTTTATATTCAAGTGGGTTATCGACCTGGTTAAGTCTGTCTGATTGTCAGAACTCTCTACTTCCTCACTACAGTAAAAAGTACGACGGCCCATACCGGTAAAACAATCAAAAACACAAATGTGAATAGCTAGAAAGTTTATTTTCATTCTTTATATCAATATGTGCAGAAGGTGGGTAGAAATCAATGCACTTCTCACATTAATTCTCATAATTTGTACAATTATTATTGACGGTAAAATTGTATTTTTTCATTTCGCAAAATAAGCATGACGTCTAGGCTTGTTCACTGCTCTGCCTGGACGTTTAAGACATGTCCGGAATTTGCATCGCTTTTCGGCATTGAGTGACATTTTTGCACCCAATGATGTGGTTTTTCTATGTAAAACTGTTTTTTTTCTTTTGTTTGTTCATTATTGAAAGTAGGTTCTTTTCCAGCATAGTGATAATCGTAACAGTTACGGCGGTTATAGCAACAGTAAGTGATAATGGCAGTAATAGCAAAAGTGGTAATAACACCCATTAAGGCAGATTTGGTTGTAATCTACACGACTGTCCATCGATATAATTATTTATTTGTGAGCGTTAGACGGTTTTCTTTGTTTTGTTCATCATAGGAACCAGGTCCTAATACATCAGAGTCACTACTTATATTGTAGTTTTATTAAACTATATAATAATGACCTTGCTGTGAGGACTAAAGAACATTGAAACACTACGAAAAGGGTAAGCATTCAAGTCAAATTTGTATCATTTGTTTAGGTTTTATATGGGTCACATGTAACTTAAACTGACGTAGTGGAGCCCAAGCAGATAAAAATGGCGTCGGTTGCCATAATATGAGCTTTATCTCACTACTGCACCAGTGTCTTCACTCGTGGTGGGAGCTGATAATACATTCATCATGTTCATTTAAACTTTGATGCGATCGCAATATCTACCCGTTGTGTTCTTGATTACCAATGGTTAGATTGAATGTATAAAAATATTGCAGTCTGCAGCCAACCGATAGAACATGTTGGGTCTCATATTCAGTAATGATAGGTACTCGATTCCCCAAAAAAATTCAAGCGGAATATCATGTGAAAGGTTGATCGCGTACCAACGGTATAAGTGTTGTGATTAGTCCGAATAAAAAACTTCAAGCTGAAATTCCTGTTAAAAGATGACGAATGTGTACAGAAAATTGGTCCTATAGTTAAAGTAAATACAATATAGTAGGTAAATATCTATTGAAAAGGTGTGCCGGGACTGTAGATATTATTATGTAGTTTGTAACAAAATAGGCGCAACAAACCTCAAAGTAGTTACTAAATATATATGTTAGATACTTAAATTACTGACATACGAAGTGGAACTTCATGCACATAAAACAATTACCAAAGGTCTTAATGTGTTCAGGAAATTTACTATTTTAGACAAGTAACACTTTTTACCAACGCATCTATATTTTAGAGTAATAACAGTTCATTAGATTATGATACATATAAATTGACGTATTTTACAAACTAAGTAGCTTAAACTTAATATCTATAGTGTTCCGCCTTGAATGGTCCGTCAACTGGTACACCCAGATAATCAGCTTGCTTTTTGGTTAATTTCGTTAGTTTGACACCTAACTGTTCCAAGTGAGCGGCAGCAACAGCCTCATCCAGCTATAAGGAAAACAATCCAATTATCAATAGGAACATATGATGAGCGTTGAAACTGACAAGTATGCCAAAAATAAGAAACAAGTTACAAAAAACTAATGGTTCAAGTATTGCAGCAGCTTATATAAACCATTTGGAACAAAAACTTGTGTATAAACTGTTTTTAGCGACTGAGTGAACACTGTCGGTTAGGCAAAGGTTCATAGGGGATAATGGCTAGGTAGTTGACGGAATCACGGGTCTCCATCAACTGAGGTGGTTAGGACGTGCTCTACGTACGCCTAATTCAGGAGTGCCTCAATAGGCGATACTTGTCGATAAAGTAGACTGGAAGAAAGCTAAGAGAGGCAAATAAAGACCTGGCATTAGCCTTTGATTGGTCTATGCTATGCAGGTAGATGCAGTCCAAACTATATTATCAATACTTTTCACTGCTATTCCTACTACATTATTCTGATCTCCTTCGCTAAGTTTTGTTAATTTCATCTAGACGTGCTAATGTATTAAGGCAGCTTCGGTCAACGCACATCTATGTCAGGCTGTAAATTGATGATGACTGGATAACTACCTATTACATCTCTATAAACACAAACTAATATTTGTTGTCTTATAACACATCCGTAAAAATTATTCAAAGGAATGATATATTTCTTTATAATTGATTGATTACTCGGTAGTGATCGATCAGTTGTAAATACATCTTAATCACGGCCCAGATAGCTCAGTGGTAACGTCTTTGACTGTGAAGCTGTGTGGCGCGATATCAAATCCGTCAGGGTTTCCTGTTGACTGCTACCAAACAACACCTCAATGATAATGTTTATGGGATCAATTTAATGTACCTATAATGTTTCAACCTAAAATAAGTAACGTTTCTTCCCGAAGATAATGTAGAACTTGAGCAATCATAATTTCGACCTTAGTCAACATAAGGCAACTTCAATTTAATTCACGTGCCAAATAAAGCAAGCCTTACGACTAAAAAATGTAGTTTACAATATCTGAATTGTGAAAACAGTCCAAACATTTTTTTTCCACATAATAAAAGTGAACTAACCTTTTTAGGGAGGAAATGAACGCCAACTGTATACTGGTCGGGTTTTGTCCATAGTTCAATCTGTGCTAGTACCTGATTTGTGAAAGAGTTTGACATTACAAAACTAGGATGACCGTGAGCACAGCCCAGATTTACCAGGCGACCTTCTGCGAGTAGAATAATATGTCTTCCATTTTTTAATGTGTAACGATCAACTTGAGGTTTGATTGATTCTTTACTGACACAATTCTCATTGAGCCACTTAACATCGACTTCAGTATCAAAGTGGCCAATATTACAGACAATCGCATCGTCCATCATTTCTGAGAAATGCTCACCAGAAATGATGTCTATACAACCGGTGGCAGTAACAAATATCTTCGCTCTTTTCGCACCATCTTCCATTGTTGTTACTTCGTAACCCTCCATAACAGCCTACAAAAACGATTTGTCGAAATGAAGCTGAAATGAGGCATCACAAAAGTGATGAATAGAGATTGAGTCTTTGAAATTATTTGACACTCGATCAACTATGCACAGAATACTAAAGTTTGCAAGGCAATCTAGAAATTCGGATATATACAATACAGTTGTAAGAACAGCCCTACTTTTCCGGAAAAATTAGTCATAATGTATGTTACAGATGTTAACGTCCACCTCCTCACCTATATTTTTAAAGTTTCCTTCAGTCTACACCCTAATGATCGTAAATAAACGATTTAAAATGTCTCCGTATTGTGAAATTTTGTTTAGAAAACAAAACTACTAATTAGCCTGTATACAAATGAAAACCTTTCTTAGTTTCGTTGTCACTACGTAATTGCAGATTATTAGGACAACCTCACTTCCTATGACGGGTGACACTAGTGTCACTGTTAACAACATGAGTTGCATTTTCTGTTTCTAGCATCTATGTGGAAGCTGTAGGATTAATCGGATGAAATATTGATTAGTAATAAACAATGAAATATAGGCTAAATTCTGCCAATGATCAACAACCCTATACATGAAATCCCGCTATTTTCCATGTCTTTTCGGATAATATCGTAAGAATTTCAATAAACGAGCGACTTTACTTCTTCGCAAATGAATAGTTTTATTATCACTAGATAATTCCTTTTTAATGGAAATGGCATAAGTTAAGCTTCATGCCATTATATGCGATCAAAAACGACAGCTTAGTTAACCGACTGAGAGAACCATATTTGAAATTTAGAGTAAAACATGTAAACTTTTTACTGGCGTTTACTCACAGGCTTCTTTTATGTAGTTAATTATCTCAGTTTTGTCTCACTTTTGAGTACTTAACCTGATTTATTAATTTCTCTTATTTTATTACAAAAAAGTAACAAAGTGGAAGGGATATTGATCATAACTAAAAGCCGATTAGAAATTATTATTATTGAGGAAATGACCATTGAAACACTGATTAGTTTACATTCCCTCAACAATTATGACAAACAAACGTCAACGTAGTTTCAGTATTCTGAAATGTTTACCTGTAAAGCATTGATTGGATCGGCTTCCGTAATAAGTACACGCGCGCCATAAGAACGAAGAGCTTGAGAACACCCTTTACCAACATCTCCATAACCTGCAACTAATGCTACTTTTCCTGCAAGCATGATGTCAGTGGCTCTCTTTAATCCATCAACCAACGATTCACGGCAACCATAGAGATTGTCGAATTTGCTCTTTTGGAAAACTTCATCAAAATATAAGCAACACCTTACCTTAGTAACAGAGTCGTTAACGTTGATGGCCGGACATTTTAGTCGACCACTGGAAAACATCTTGTAAAGATTCCGAACACCAGTTGTGGTTTCCTCTGTAATACCTTTTATGCCCTCAAGATATTCAGGATATTTTTCGTGAACAAGAGTTGTAAGATCACCGCCGTCGTCTAACACCATGTTTAAAGGTAAACCGTCAGGAAATATTAGAGTCTAAGATTATATTTATGGTGTAAGTCATATACTTGCTCCATACACCAAGTGTATTCCTCATCGGTTTCACCTTTCCACGCGTAAACTGGAACGCCTGTCTTTGCAATGGCTGCAGCAGCATGATCTTGTGTGCTAAAAATGTTGCAGGATGACCATTGAACCGATGCTCCTAGTTCGACTAAGGTTTCAATCAAAACTGCAGTCTGAACAGTCATATGAAGACATCCAGCAATCCTAGCTCCAGTGAGTGGCTTTTCTTTGCCATACATTTGCCTCATCATAATAAGCCCTGGCATTTCATTCTCTGCTAACTTGATTTCCTTTCTACCCCAATCCGCTAAACTAATGTCGGCTGAAAATGAGTTATATTCAAGCTACAGGTCGAATAACCTACCAACTTTAAACGGTGGTTTCGGCATGATTAGAGAACAGATTCACAATTCGCCTGAACAATTACTTTCAGCAGATAAATATGGGACGTGTCAAACTTCTAGAAGTTTAAAAGAAAACGACAGACAAATTTAGTGTATGTAGGATGAAACATAAACATAGATACAAAACACTAGATCTAAACATTAGTGTTGAAGGTCATATAATGTAATGAGCAGGGAAGCTACATGCCTAAACCCACATAAGGTTTGAAAGAGCCACACGAGGAACGGAAAGCTCATTATTTGCGATCTAACCATAGTATGACGATGGCTGCCAGTCTCTCTACCGAGTTGCTGACTCCACATTTTCAAACAATTCCAGTGTAATGAGACCATGGGAGGACTCCTGTGAAGTGTCAATATTGCCTTGGACACCAGACGAAGTGAGAGTTTGCAGATACAGGCGACAAATAAACATGGTTGAGGAAAGACAATTTCAGGCACCAATATTAACTGAAGATACGAAATATTGAGGCTTCTCGCTCCGGGAAGCTTCCAACGAAGTATCATTATAGACAGAATTCGGGTGTGAGTGTTGTAGTGGATGTTTACAAGCACTATGGTCACTTGTCTGAACGCTCAAATGCTCTGACGAGATCTTACGAATTACACTTCACCTAGGTAAGACCACCGTTGGATCACCTGGTCCATATCTTACTAACGATGCCGACACACTCGAAAGTGTTCAGTGTTTGGATACAAGGTTAGAAAGTCGAACTTCCTAAAATCCTACGATGAACGCTTAAAACGTTAGACGGTTTTTTGTCGTAGAACTCGGTGACCTTAAATTCACATCTTATATTATCAATCATCTGGGTGCTAACAAGTCCAATCTTCGGAACAAATTATTTCTGATGTCTTAGCAAGAAGATTCAGAACTGTGATCTAAGATACTCAGGGTGGGAATGCGTTTTTCTCACTGGGTGGTCAAATCACTGGAAGGCCTTAATCAAACAACTGATAACAGCCCAACCAGTGAGCACTCTCAAGGAGAAGCTGGATTTTCTCATGTAAATATGCTGCAATGATTGACAAGGGTCTACCAACTTACTATCCTTGTTACTGAAGACTAACTGATATTGAACAAAAACTTGGTAACAAACAAACTTATAAGTTAATCACTTCAATGAACAGCTTTCTTGGTTATTACTCACTGCAAGTACAGAAAGGAAAGATTTCACTATAATTGGCAATACTCGCAACAATTATCATTTCACAGGACATGTCGCGCTAGCGCGATACATTTTACCAGAGGTTCTTGAATGCTATAACACATTGAACGCTATTTTTCTTCTTGCATAATGAGTCCATAATAAGAAAGAAATACACGTGTGGTGTACCACACAGATGCAAATGAACTAACGTGCTGAGTAGCTATGACCACGTGACTAACCCAAATTAAACTTTGCGCCTTTTTCAGCCTCTCAACCTATGTAACGCACCTGTAACTAATTTCAATAACAAGATTGTATCGAGTCCTTCTTTTTCAATAAGCGATGGTTTGTAACTGCAACTGCATTATACACTTTAAATACCACGCTATTCTCCTTTATTTTTAGCTGGCCTAAGTGCAGCGTATACAAATTATTCTAATGTTGTTCGACATTGTTAAATGATATTCGAAAATGCTGTTGAATACCTACTGTAAATAAAATATCGGTACTAAGACAATCTTAAGGGTCATAGTAAGGATAATATGAGTAACTAGTGTAGATCATCAACGTAGGTGATCTGTGTCGAATGATTGGGGACCTGCTAATGTCGAAGTCATATCTCTTGGTTAGTATCGAACATGAATTAACCTATCGTCGCATCAATGTACTGAGGCTACCTTGATGACAGTAAAACACAAACGACGTTGCCACAGAAATGTACTGTTAAGATTGGACACAGGAAAAAATGTGCAGCCACTGTTCCACGGGCCAGTCGACTGAAAATAAACTCAACTATGGTCCGTAATTTTGGCAGTCCGCTTGGCGACCGCTCACAATGAGGCGACAGTTGTCATTTGAGCCATCTTTTCCAGCAATGGCGGTCTGTTTGCTTTATTCTGTGAGTTTTCCTTTGGATTTTTGATGTCGCTGTATAATCTAACATTTCAGTGTACTGAATTTCCGCAACTTATATGATCCTAAATGTTGGTGCCGATTTTTCCACGTCAATTTTGTTTCCTCAGTTCCTTCTACTGCTGTTCAGGTCAGAGTACTCTCTCAGTCGTGTTTACATTGACATATGAGTAAATTTTGATCCGTTTTATTTTGAGTATTATTTTATAGATATCAGACTCCAGAGCAACTCAATCTTCAGATTTTTGGGGAAATTTTAAAGAAACGGCATCAAAACTCCAATATTTTCCTAAATTTTTACTGAATCTAACTACAATATAAAAAAATCGGTCTATATTTTTAATAAATTAGCAAAGTTATGCGCAATTTCGTTGAAATTTTCCGAAATGTCACGTTTTAACGCAATGGTTCTTCATATTTTTCTACAGATATCACAGAAAAGCTTGGCGATTATAACTACCTAAAAGTTTCTACTCATGTATTTTATCTTTTTCCGTCGATTTCTCACAGCAAGCGCAGTATCAAAGAAACTTAACTTTAGTTGGTAACGAGAATAGGTCTATCACTGTAACTAAAAGACTGATTCATTACAAATTTAAGTGTTTATTCAAGTTTAATAAATTACAAAGTATCCATTAGTGTATAAGTTTTCCCATTTCTTAATAACTGATTTTGCGTTTCTGAGAAGTACGTTACGTAGATGTTGAACTATGATTCGCAATGTTCTACAACAATAAAAAATTACTCTTTAATTAACAAACAAATGTCATGGCACTCAGCCAACTTATGAATCCTGAATTTTATGTGAAAGGTTGGTTACATACCAACGGTATAACAGTATTGTGATTAATCCGAATAAAAAACGTCTGTTAACACTTGCAAAGCCAGATGAAAACAAGATGGACAAGAAGTAATTTTTTCAGGAAAAATGCTCATCACAAACTAATATCAAAACAAAACCCACTATTTAATCAAGAATTTAAAGCGCATTTATCTCATCCTTTCTCTGGGTCGCCATCCACGCTTATTGACTTTATCTCTTGCGTCGTGCAAGAAAGCTTAGCCTGCAATATCCATGGCGTGTGTTATTTCTTTCTGTGGACAAATTGCACTTTGTAGCCGGAAACACAGAACACCTACAAATCTATTAATACTGTAACGTGAACTTACTTTGAATCGTTCCGTAGAATTTGTAATTAGTGATACCCACTTTACTTTTAGTCCCGTGTAAAGTACAAGTAATAGTCAGTTCAGGAGACAGCAAGTCACCTAGACATACTTTGGTTAATTTACGATGATCATCATACATAATGTCGTATAATCTGACCACGTAAAAGTTGTTGAAACACCTGTTAAAACTTGCGAACTTGAGCTCATCAAAAGCAATTTCAATAGTACGCAACTTGCCATGTGTTTTTAAAGGAAATGCAAAACTTGTATCTACGTGTTCGATATGTAGAAATGTGATCTCCCTCTATATTGGTACTGCTCTAATAATAGATTTAATCCTAAAATTGTGTATTTGTCATAATGTAACTGCCTAATCTATAAGATCTTAGGTTGAAGTCACATCATCCTCTATACCAACTCATCACATCGTAACAATCACTAATATATGATAGAAAACAACCTTGGACTAGAGATAGAACAATATATTTAATATGAATAAAAGATATATGACAACACTCAAGAGTGACCACGCCTGCAAGGCCGAGCCATGCTATACGATCAATCCGAACTAATTGAATTTACTCTTCCCGCTTTCTCCATTGTTGGGTTTTTCTACGCATTAAATGTTGGATATTTATTTTCCCAGTTGTCTTGTGTTCAGCTTTGAAGATTGTGTATTTAGGGCCATATGCCATTACAGATGCACCTGCCCTTTACACACATAGATGAGCTTTTATCGTAAGCGATCAGTTTATCAATATTGGTAGACATATCACTGATTATTTTCATCTTTATTTTGTCAACATTTTGCAACCGTTTGTTGTCATGTTTAGATAAGCCCCAACTTGCGGTTCACTAACTTCTGCTGAAGTACATAGAAGCAATGGTAAGAAAATTTCTGTTTTCGATTAACTGTTTTATGAGCATGTATTCAATAGGTACTTACCTCGCTATAGATGAAAAATTCCCAGTCAAAACGTTGACAACTGAAAATTAGATTGGAACACACATAGCTTCAATTTCAGCAACCTCTAGTCCTTCAGACGTGCATAAGTAATTGTTCAATCTTAGTTTTACAGTTCTAACAATAAATGATATGCGTACGTTTAACAATTTACTCTTTAGATATCTCTTTTCCACAAGAAAGCGTATCATCGTCGGTCGCATTTTTGCTTTTGTAACCGAATACTGTTGTAAAATATATTTTCAGTTCCTCAGCTGTATGATAATAATCTGAAGTCAGTGAAATCGAACTGATTACAACTTGCCACAACGACACAGTACAGTGCATTTTTTAAAAGAAAAGCGACTATTGTAATCGATACTAACAAGGATATCGGTTACGGTCACATCATCTAGATAAACAAAATCTTCGTTGTTCAGCAGCCATTTGCTAGGGATGACTACAACTTGCTTGTCTTCTTATCACTAACCAAGATGTACTGTCTTGATTGACGCGAAAAATCAGTGCCATTGCGTGAAAAATTGGAAGTTCATTACATTCATGAACATTCGTTAAACATTCCTGGTGAACGAGGCCAAAGCACTAACCAACAGGCATACTTAATGCACAAACTATTATATTTGCGACAGAACTTGAAAAATGATGTGTTATTATCTATTGGTATATGTGTAAGAGGAGAATGATAACCTAATTATGCTGTGTCGGTATAGAGATTCATTTGCGAAGTATTTCTGTCGTTGTAATCCACGCACACTCGTGGCTTATGGTAGAACACTTGAATATACGCATAGTACTGGTGGAGGAAGGAGTCAGTAAGTAAATCTAAAGGGTTATGAAATGCCCGAAACCTAATCATGCCTCCATCGATAATTTGTTTGGTGAACCCCGGTTGATTGTTGGCAATTACTACATTGTCAGGCCTGCTATTTGATACCTTTGAGTTTCTGCGATTGGTGATTTTGTTTGATGAATCATAACTTACTACAGAATAACTCACATTGTCTGCCATGCCCTGCATCAGTAGACTTTGGAAGTAAACTTTTTCGGCATATCGCCGTGCAGCTTGTTTAGCCGCAGTAAATCTGCAGTGTACTGAACGCCTAATTTTCTGCATGTAAGATTCAAAAGGGAGAACAGAAATGACTTTAGACAGCCATGTTTCATCTCGTCGTCAGCAATGTGCTTTAAACTATGCACATTATAGATTAGGTGCTCCCTACCGTAACAGCCTTTGTAACTCCATAAGAAGTTCTTCAGATTAACTCGAACAGTGTTTACGAATGTCGTGTGTAATTTCGTGTGCCATGATAAATAAATTGACAAAGATAGGCTCTGGAAGTTTCTGTAAATTACTAATGGTAACCAATTATGAAGAGCTATAGGACCGGAGTATAATAAAAACAACCGACATTCAGTTACTTTCCATACAGAATCTTCATTTAATGAACGATACTTCCTTTAAAAGTCGCATGTAGTGTGATTTCTACATAGATAAAAAGGGTAAACATTTGTTATTATGTCTGGTCGATGAAGTGATACTCAATAGGTGTCTGCCTTAGGATATGAAATTGTATCGGCTCAGTGATGAAATAGTGTAACAACCGTTCGAATTAATTTTGGATAACATTCTTGCAGTTTGTGTGGTTCGCACGTCCTGGAACAATTGATTTCAATAACATTCATCGTAATACTGGAGCTATTTCTCACATAGTAAGTCAACTCATTCTTTGAAAGTCGACATTAAAGTTTTACCGAATGCACCTGCTAAGGTAATAATACTATTTTGTATTTAAGGTAATTGATGAAGACAAGTCGCGTCTTTGTTCATCTTTCGTGCCTATAGGTAACCCTCGTGTTATTAATAGAAGAAACCAGACTAGTAGGCAAATAGGCCTTTATTTTGATATTCGCGCATTCACAGTGGAGCGTTGGATTCCTTACCCAGACAAACAAAGCCTCTCAACATACAATATAAGATAATTAGGAATATAACGCCTACACAGAATAAAGGAGTGAATAAATACCTGAACTATGATGTTTTGACATATGCTTAGTTGCTTGAGATCAACTCTTACCAATTGACCTAAGCTGTTACATTAGCTTCCGCCTAGAATCGACTTCCGTGGGAACGTCGGTTCGATAACCTACCTATCAGAAGCATTTTAGCTCTGTTTCCGCAGCCCAAGGGAGAATTATCAACTCGCTCACTGTGACTTCAAATCAATGACGACTAACTCCGTCGGTAATCGACGATAGTTCGTGGACGTCTCTTCATTTGCCAGCTTGTCATCTTATTTTGTAGCATGCTTTTTCTTACAACTACAGCTGACGGTTTGCTACGTGCTCTCAAGAGTGTGTGAGAAAACGGAACAAGAATGCCTGAGGAAGTGCCGCGAGCGGGCTACCCAACACCATGTTGGTGAGGTACGATTTTTCCATGCTCTGTCTGGCTATCAAGTGTTTACTCACCTGCCTATTGAGTAGCCCTCAAGTAAAAGTAAAGAAGAGTCTACTTCAAAGGTAATGATGAAAATCAATAAAACCTGAAGAACTGCTCCACTGCCTGCACAAAATGGAAATACATAAAAATATAATTGATAATTGTTCGGTTACACATGTTTTGCCTCCAGAAAGGATTAGTCATCTGGAAGGAAATATACATAGTGTGAACATCTTGTGTACGAAAAATAAAAAAATACTCTTTTTGAATGCGTACATGTAAATGTGTGAATTTGCAAGGGATTGGACTGCTTATTAAACCTGACCAAATGTATGACCTTGAGTCTATGGTGACCGCCTTTTATAACCGGTACGTAACCAAGGGTTTCAGTTTCAGTTTGGGAAGAACAGGAGGCTTGGTGGCCTGTTTTAGTCCTGGCAATGGTGGTCTCTCAGTTGATCCGAATTTCTTTTGAAAGAGTCGACGGATGGAGCCTCAACCACGTGCTGAGGTAATGAATTCCACTCCTTGATGATTCGACAGGAAAGTCGACAATCAGCTGGCGAGCAATTTGTTCTGGGCTTATGAACTTTTCGGAGTGCCCTCGTAAATTCTCTGTTTTGGAAGACAAAAAAATCGGGGGCATATCAGGTGCAAATTCATCACTAAGCAATTTGAAAACTGTAATCAAGTCGCCTCTAGTTCTTCGATATGACAAAGGGAATAGGTTTAGCTTGGCCAGTCGAGCATCATACGGAAGCTTTGCTATTCTGGGAATAAGCTAAGTTGCTGTTCTCTGAACCTTTTCCAAAGGCTCACTGTCTTTTTTTAAGCAGGGGCTAGCCGCTTGTATACAGTACTCAAGTTTAGGACGTACGAACACTGTATAAAAAGTTCAAAACGTTTTAGCGTCGACATGAGTAAAAGCCCTACGTATTGACCATAAAGTTCTAAAAGCTTTGGCGGCTATTGCACGGCAGTGTGCAGTAGTCTTCAGATCTTGGCTAACGATGACTCCTAAGTCATTGTGTGGCTGGACAACAGGTAGCTCAGTGTTATTCATCGTGTATGCGTCTGTACCTTGATGACAGATATGCATCACAATACACTTGGAAGTATTTATTGGCGACTGGCAGGTTTGAGACCATTTTGATAATTCCTTCAGGTCATTTTGAAGTTCTAAGCTATCACTCTTACTCCATATCGCTCTTCATATCTTGACATCGTCAGCGTATAGCAAGACTGATGAGGATATTAGGCGAGGAAGGTCATTTACACATAAGCGAAATAACACTGGCCCCAAGACTGTATCTTGGGGCACTCCACTAAACACAGTTTCCTAGCTAGATAACTTTGAGTTCACCCATACTCCTTGTTGGCGCCCAACTAGGAAGTCTTTTATCCACATCAATAGAATGCCTCCAATCCCGACATTTCTTAGCTTATATAACAGCCGGTTGTGCGGAACTTTTATCAAAAGCTTTGCTAAAGTCAGTGTAAGCTATGTCTACAAGTAATTTTTGGTCCTTAGGAGCGCACCAACTTTCACGAGCGACTAATAAGTTAGTGAGACAAGAATAACCTATTCTAAGACCATGCTGCTTCTCCGAAAGGATCCGGTTTTCATCGAGAAACTTAAACAGCTCCTTTCGAATAATCTTTTTTAAGATTTTAACAACTACACTAGTTAGGCTAACGGGTCGGTAATTCACAGGTTTATGTTTCGTAGCTATTTTGAAGACAGGACTTACTGTGGCGTTCTTCCAGTCTTTTGGTAAACGACCCTGCGTTACGGATAGCTTAAAGCATACACTTAAAGGTTTCGCAACGAAGTTAGATAATTCCTTTAGTAGCCTACGATGCAATTCATCGGGCCTCGTGGATTTACCCATGTCGAGCTTATTTAGCAGACCAAAGACATCGAGTTCTTTAATGGTCACGCTATCCAGTGTATGTGTGGGGGGGTTGGTATGCGCTGACGGGAAGCGTGCTTCTATGATATATACATTGCTAAAGTAGTTTGAGAACACTTGAGCCTTACCAAAGTCATCTTCCACTAATGATGCGGCAGTACTGTTTCCCCTTAGTGCAGGAATACTTCCTCTTCTTTTTGTCCTTTGGTTTATATAGGAATACAAGCGTTTAGGACATTCTATGGATTCCTTAACAATTTTTTGTTCGTACATCTTTTTAGACTAGCGAAGGGTCGAGGCACAGGTTTTTCTGACTTTTCGATACTGAGATTTTGTCTCATCAGTCCCCAGTAACCTAAATCTATCCCACATTTTTCTTCTCTTACGGAGAAGGATGCGGTCCTCCCTGCTGAACCTTGGTATAGTCGAAGGAATGTGAGGTGTGGTAACTTTTAAGTATTAATTTCGGAATGCGTCCCAATCCGTTTCAACTGAGGACTCTAGATCTATTGTCCAATCTACTAATGATGCTGAGGGCATGATATCTGGTATGTTTGCTTTCCAGACGTTAGGTCTGTATTGAGTTGACGCTTGCCCGTGATTGACAGTTATATGGAAGTCAAAAGTTAAAACTGCATGATCACTTTTGCCTAGGGGTGGCATGTAAAGGAGGTTCGCAACGTCATCCTCATAGTGAGTTAATATAAAATCTAATAAGGATGATTCAGTGTCCAGGTCGTACCTAGTTGCTTCTTCTACATGTTGCACTAGGGCACATGTTATAACCGCATCAATTAGTTCCTGCCCGAAGGGATTATCTGACGATTCAGTTCGCAGATTTCCCCAGTCTACCATAGGTGCATTAAAGTCCCCCAGGATTAGACATCGACCGCTTTGCGACCAATTTTTGAGCCTGTTTGGCAGAACATCATTTATCTCACAGCTTGGACTGCGATAGACCAAACCAATTAGCAGCTCTTGCCCCTTAAATTTCAAGCGGCAACTAACCAATTCACACGTCCCACTATCATGGGATAAACTATCAATAATGACAAACGGGATAGCATTCCTAATGAATAGAGCTACTCCTCCTCCTGTACGCTTATGTATTCCGTCGGTCCTAACTAAAGTAAAACCCTCAAAATGGAGTTCCATAGTATCTATAGACTGTGTCAGCCAGGTTTCTGTGACTGCGATTATGTCTGGCTTTGCAGAGTCAATCCGTTCACCTAGTTCCGATCGCTTATTGAGCAAGCTTCGGGCATTAGTGTGACACATCCGTAGCCTATTTAAGTGGCTTCGTGCTTCACCCAGAGTGGCTTCGGCATCGTTCTCTGACGAAGCCTCACAACCCGAAAGTTTGCAATTTTCAGATCCTTTTCGCCAGCGTCTAACCTAATTTGTAGTTCTTTTTCGGCTTCCCGTCTTTTTACACTGTCTGCCAGCGGCAAGTCCTTTCGGATAAAAACTCCCGAACCTTTTAATTTATGTCCATTCTGTAAAATTATGTCCCTTTCATTCGAAGATTTGAATACTACTTTAAGCAGTTCAGATTGATTAGGCTTCAAGTTCGCTAAACTACCTAGTCTATACACCTTTAGCAAGGTGACTTCGGAGATATTTTGAGGCATGAGTTGATTAAGTAGCTGTTTTATCAGGACAATATCATGCTCAAAACGAGTTTTTGGTTCAGAGCTTTTGCTCTTCTTGATCCTATGAAAAATAACTGATCTGTTACTGTGATCAGCCTTCGATTTTTCGACTACTTTTGTGGGGGCAGGGTTCCCTTTTATATCGTTTTTCTGTTGCTTCCTCACAACCTGTACCCATTCGTCAACGTTGCTTGGAGAAGCAACCACAGTCGCGTCAAACATACTGTGGGATTCCGGAGGGTTTTTGATGACTTGTGTGGTCAGTTAATGTGTCCCTTTAGAAACTGATCGAGCCTTGCGGTTGCAGCTTCTAGGTGTTTCTTTCTGGATACCATTTTAAACACGTGGGACAGAAGAAAGATTTTTCCGTGAGTTTTTTGTGGGGACAGAACTCTTTGGAGACTGTTCTCCCTCCTTCGATCGGTGCGAGTCATCTGTTTGCGAACTCGCCTGAGTTTGCCTCACGCCAATTTTCGTGTCAACGGAGCGAGTACTTGTTGATGTGTCGCGACCACTCTTGCCAAAACATTTTCTAGCAGCACTAACCAATGAGATGGCCTTGGTTAGCAAGCTGTCAGCATCCGAACAGCACTGTTGACAGAGCCACACGCAACCATTCTTACTGAACCGTTTGAAAGCCGCAGGCGTTAAATTTGTGCAAACTTCGTGGTACCAGCCTTTGCGCTCATCGCACTGCATTCTGCTTTCAACAGGATAACGACAGTCCGAGTGTTAGCAATTGCTTTTTCTGCACTTTCCAGTCATTTAAACACGATTTTTTAAAAAAACTAGATGCAAAAATACTCAGTGACAAAAATAATCTATGACCAAAAAAAGTGGGAAACTGTAGATCGTTAGAACCAAAAGTACTAACAGATACAATAGGAAAACAGAGTACTCAAAAGTACTGACAACAAACTACTTTAGAAACAAAAACGATACTCTCATCGAATACTTTAACTGAAAGAAACTCAATTAAAGTGGAAACAGTAGTTTTGATACGTATAAACGATCAAAGCAATAGAATTTTCTCAGCGAGGAAAAATGCCACTGTTCGTTTTGAATAACGCCTTGAGATGTGCATAAGAACACTTCACAAAACGGAAAATATACGGTTAAAAAGGAAAAATAATTATGAAGAGTATGAGGATCAAATACACTTGTGTCAAATACTCTGTGGGTTTGATGTAGGTATGCACAATATTTTAAATCTGTATTTCGTCAATTCATCTAGGTAATGAATTGGTCTGCACCTTAGAAGTGTGTAAGTCCTATTATACATAAGTATTAGGATTAATTAATCAGTGTAAAGAAATACTGTAGCCATTCCCCCCACGGTCTGATGTGGTTTAATGGCTAAGCTCGTGGTCCAGCATTCAGGAGGGCAGAAGTACGAGTGCGTATGGTGCTGGTGTTTTTGTTCACACAAACGAAGGGCTAAGCGGTGCTTTTACTTTATCACGTCTTATCCAGACGTGCGTGCAATTGCTCAGATCCTTAGGTATATATATGGCTCGCGATTGTTCACAAGTATTAATCGGCTTAAGTTTGGACATGTGGATCCGTAATTTTCTAAATTAAGTTTCTGACTGTTAGTATTAGGGTTAATAAATTCACCTGGTAGTCTCAGAGTTGTTCCATAAACCATTGCCGATGCTGAACACTGCGTCAGTTTTGACAAACGTTAGTATTCCCAACATCCCTAACGGTAGGAATTATTTCCACGGATTGGGGTTTGAGAGAGATATAAGAGCGGTCTTTAGCTGACGGTGAAAACGTTATACCATCCCATTAGCCTGAGGATGATATGCAGTACAGCGTATCCTATTGGAGCCTAGAAGTTTAGCCAAGTTATTGAAAAGCTCGGATTCAAATTGCACTCCTCCATCCGTCGTTATTGTTATGGGCGTACCAAAAATGGTTACCCAGTTCTGCATGAAAACCTTGGCTACTGTTTCCTCTGTGATGTCCGCTATCGGGATGGCTATAGGGAATCTGGTAAATCGATCTATACATGTAAAAAGATCATTAAAACAGTTTGAGCGTGGTAAAGGGCCTATCAAGTCAATATGCACATGGGAAAACGTGCATCTGGTTGCGAGAAAACACCTATGGGTGAATTTGTGTGACGAATAACCTTTGATTATTGGCATGCCGAACACTCTCTGACCCATTTGTGTACATCCTTCTGTAAATTCGGCCATATGTATCTGGAGCTGATCAGTTTAGTTGAAGCTTTTGCGCCAGGTTGAGACAAAGCATGGAAGTTATTATGTGTCAACTTTCGCATACTTTTGGGAACGAAAGGTCGAGACGATGCCTTGGTCGTGTCACAGTAAATTAGAATACCGGCGATAGGCGACGGTAACTGTTTTAATTTAAGATTTGAATTATTTGTTTTTAGTAGGTTTTGTAATTCTGGATCTTTTTCTTGTTCGTGTTTCAGCGTCTCGAAGTCTACTGTAGACTGCTGTAGCATGTTGATTTCTAATCTAGACAAAGCGTCTGCAGCCTGATTGTCCCGACCTTTGACATGCCGGATATCACTCGTGAACTGTGATATATAGTCAAGGTGTCGAACTTCTCGCGGTGAGTATTTATCGGCTCTCGCTTTTAATGCATTCGTTAGCGGTTTGTGATCTGTAAAGACCGTAAATTCCCTGCCTTCTACCTTGTGTCGGAAGTGCTTAATGGTCAGGTAGATTGCCAAAAGCTCTCGTCCGAAGGTAGAATACCTTGTCTCTACTAGAGCGAGTCTTTTCGAGAAGAAAGCAATTGGTTTCCAGGCGTTTTTAACCAGTTGATTAAGGGTACCACCTACTGCTTTATCTGAAGCATCCACCATTCAAGCAAGTGGGGAAAGAGAATTCGGATACATCGACGTAGATGCTTGAGCCAGCTTATTTTTTAGCTGTTTTATTGCTTCGACGGCGTCAGAAGACAGTTTGTATTCTTTTGGTTTTCCTTTAAGTGAATCTGTCAAAGGTTGCGTTATTTGTGCACAACCGGGTATGAGTCTGCGATAAAATTTAATTAGACTTAAAAACTTCTCAGTTGTGTTAGAGAACTAGGTATGGAGTATTGTTTGATGGTGCCCACTTCTGCTTTGATAGGTGTAATTTCTTCTGGGCTTATTGTGTGCCCAAGAAATTCTAGAATTCAAACACCGAAAACACACTTTGATGTATGTTCATTCCATTTTCATCCAGTCTTTTTAACACTGCTCGTACATGCTGTTCGTGTGATTGCAAATCGGGGCTGGCAATTAACAAATAATAATAATATATTTCTGCATGAGCAGGTACACGCCATTTTTACAGGCATGATCTACAAATTATAACATTTGTTGGAGCATAGCATGCTTCCTAACTTATTAAGTTTATAGTTGTTATAAAGTAGTCTCGTAGAGCGCTTGTTATAAACCATGACCTTGAGTTGACGCATACGTCAAGTTTGTTCCAGACGTTAGAAGTTTCATAGCTGTGCCCTCGGAGCAAGATTCTGAAGAAAATAAAAAAGCGAAACAGCAGAGCAACAAGGCACCTGGATATGGACTCCAAACGTTGCTTAACATTGTGTAGTAGAACAGACAAAGGTATAATAAATTAGATTAAATTCATATTATCTCTTGTTAGAGTGAAATAAAGTCAGAGGCTCCATTTTAGAGGATGTAGTAATAAAGAACAATGAATTGTGGAGTTTAACAAGTTGGAGTAAGCTCACATGAAGGAAGGGAAGTCAAGGTTGGTACAAGGTAAGCTGTTTATTATAAAGGAGTGTGCATATAAAGGGTGAAGTGTTGAAAATATTAATAACTATATCTTTTGTTGTCTGATTTTTTCTTTTTTTCATCCGATGCCAGCCACACAATCCATGTGTAAAAGTCCGAGTTAGCATGTTATAGGTTGTCTTAGTAGAATAGCTACTCCAGTATAAAATTGGAAACATGAGTCTGAGTGGTGAGCGTAGGAAGATAATCTATATCACAGATTGATTGACTTATGCTCAATCATAGAGAGCCTGATACATACAAAATGTTCTGCCCCACAAACACGGGTGGATTGAAGTCATCGCCCTCACCATCAATGCTTGCTGGTCAGTAACTCCACCCTCCCTCCTTTTGTGATGTTAGGCTCATTTAAGCTTATTCTTGGATATATATCATACCTCACACAATCCTCTGTTTCACAATCTGTTGGAAAACACTATTTCTATAAGTACCATTTTACAAGCTTATCAGGCAGTTACAAATTATGAACTGTGTGTAAGGCATCGATGCAGTGCTTTAATTGACCATAGTATAAAGTATAGTTTGCCTATTAAAGTATAAGCATTAAGAGGGGTGTAATGTAGGATAGTGGTTTAATAAAACGGGCGGAAAAGTATAGAAGTATATGGGTTGTAGATTAGGTAACGAGTGGAGGAATAATATTAATTGCTAGTCAACATGGTGTGCAGAAGAGTAAAAAGCAAATAAGCAATAAACAAGGATAGACTCACACTAACTTGGTGCTGATGTTCTTTTGTGTTGTCCTAACCAGTTGATGGGTAACAGGCTTCAAAGATGCAGTTCGATCGGTAGTAGGCAGTCGATTGCGCGGTTCTCTTGACTTTTTAGGGTGGTAGTGTGTCTCTTAGCGACCGAGTTTAGTTGGACAGTATCAGCAGGTCCAGTGAGTTACCTGTCTACTTTAAGTGAAGAAATAGAGTGGGAAAAGTAACTAAAACAACTGCAAAGTAGGAAAAATAAGGCAAACTGAACTTGGGGTCCATTTTGGTTTAGACATGTAGAGAGCCTATGATATCTGAGTGGGGCGCAGATCTGTTCGTATGTGTTAGATCAGTGCAAATGAGGGCTTGATCAAGCAGCCTTACAAACGTATGTAATTCATCTGCCATGCGTATTTCGGAGGGGAGACTGTTCCAAATTACTGCATACTTGATGAGGAAGAAGTTTTCCCGAGTTTTTGATCTGTATTTCTCAACTTTGACCGTAGATTCTTTGTTTCGAACTACATATTCATGTAAATTTCGAGCAAGAACTATATTACATGTTGAATAAGTAAGGTTTTTGAGTAGTTTGAAGTATAGAATCAAATTAGACCTAAGCCTTCTCTTCCAAAGGGGTGCTATTCTTAGGATTTGGCATCGGGAACTGTAGTCAACGACTGATTCAGTCTTAAGTATTTTGCGGGTGAAGTCTCGTTGTATTCCTTCCACCTTTAGTATATCAGATAGGCGTAGGTTGGAAAAGAAGAACGAGTAGTATTCAGCGATAGGTCTTACACAAACTTTATAAAGAAGGATTTTGGATTCATTTTTATAGAAATTATGGAGAATGAGGCCAAGCAATTGCCGCATTTTAGATACTTTGGCTGAGATGTGTTCAGAGAAATTAAGACGTTGTGAGTAGTGTACCCCTAAATCAGTTACTGATGCCAGTCTGGACAGTGTGTTGTTGTTAATTGTTAGTTTTATTTTGAGAGACGTGTCTCCTATACATAACCAGCCGCATTTCTCTGTGTTGAGCTCTAACCTCCAGCGTTTGCACCAGTCGTCTACTATGTTGAGTTCATGTTGGATTGTTTGCATAGTACTACGTACATCCCAAGTGTCGGTTTTATAGATGACTTTTAAGTCATCGGCATAGAGGTAGGTCTTACCTGTGCTAAAGCATTTGCATATACTGTTGATGTATATTATAAAGAGCAATGGACCCAAGACACTACCCTGCACAACACCACTGGATATTGGTCGAGGTGTAGATGTTGTAGAGTCAATCTTGGTTATTTGGTATCTGTTCGTAAGAAAAGATTTGATCCATTGCAAAAGGGGATTTATAATTCCAACTGATTAGAAGATTATGAGGTACTTTATCGAAAGCTTTCTTAATATCGAAATATAGTATAACCACCAGTTTCTTTTGATCACGTATGCGAGTAACCTCGTTAAAGAAGTCTATCAGACATGTACTGCACGACCTTGTTCTAATGAAGCCGTGTTGTGACGGGTCTATTAGATTTTCCTTAAGTAGGTGATCAGATAGTTGATTTTTTATCAATTTTTCCATTATGCGTGATATAACTGGAGTGATATTTATAGGTCTGTAGTTTTCGACCAGGTTTCTCGGTCCGGATTTGTGTTTTGGAAGAACATACGTTACCTTCCAGGTTTCCGGATATGTACCTGTCTCTACGGATAATGTGTATATTTTGAGTAATAGCGTCTGTATGTCCAAACCTGACATTTTATAAAGGATTGAGAGGATGCCATCGGCACCAGAACTCACATTTGGCTTAAGGGTTTTAATGGCGGTATGTATACTCCCTATGTCGAAGTTTATGGTACTAAGATAGTTTTTGCAGGTGCACTTTGTGTTGATATCTGTGACATGAGATGTATTCCCATTGTGGGAAAACCATTCACTTAATAGTTCACATATGATGGTTTGGTCATTATGCCTCACTCCATCGTGCAGTAGGGAGTGAATGTTGTTATCTTCGTTCTTTCTTATGCGTTTTGCGAGGAGACGGCATAAGGCATGGGTTTTAGATGCAGCAGTGAGCGCAGTATGTTCCTCTGCCTGTTTATGCTTGTCGTGTTGACTTTGTACTCCGTCGAGTACAGAATATATCTGGTGCAGGGCACTGAAGTCTTTTGATATATAGTACGTCCTTTTCAGTTTACGCAGTTTAGACCTAGTCTTTTGGTTTATGTAGGGAGTAGTTGTCTTAAAAGCAATTTTAAAGGGTATAGTAGTGTCTAGTGCAGATTTGATGGTGGTATTGAATATTTCTAATGTTTCTAAGAGGTTATCACTGGTAAAGAAACTGCTCCAGTCAGAGTGCTTTATTAGAAATTTAAAGTTTTCCCAGTCAGCGTTTGCATAGTCTCTATATTGGAAACGTGTATTTATTGTCTTTAGTTTGTTGCACATGGCAAGAATCGGAAGGGTGCAGAGGACTATTTTATGATCGCTGTTGTGAAACTTTTCGCCAACCACTATTGATGTTGGTGTGACATTATGACAGAATATTAAGTCAAGAATGTTGTGATTTCGTGTAGGCAGGTGTACATGTTGTTGCCAACCGTGTATGTCTAAGGACCTAAGTATGCCTTCAAAGCACAATGGGCCAGAGTGTGTCGTCCAGTTAATGGTGGGTAGGTTGAAATCACCACAAACAATTTTGTAAGTGAAGTCAAGCGAGGCAGCCTGAGCAAATGACTCACTTATAATTGTGTCAGTTGAGCTAGATGTGTTAGGAGCTCGATATATGCATCCGATTAGTATTTTGCATTCATGAGTGTGCAGTGAGCCATATCGAATCAGGAAGTTTGCTGAGGATGTTGTCGCTATAGGTTTCCGCTTTCAGATTTTTAGATACATAAACAAGACAACCACCACCCTTCTTGTTGACTCGATCACAGCGGAAGAGTTCATAGGTGTCTATTTGTAGATATGTGTCTGTGATATCGGAGGACAGCCAACTTTCCGTTATCAAAATAAGTGAGGGGTTGTTTAAAAGTAGTAGGGTGCGTAGATGTGTCATCTTACTTTGTATAGATCGAGCGTTGATTAACATAAGTGTCAGGTACGGTGAGTGTTTGTCTAGTAGAATTGTATGTTGCAAACCCAGTGGATCGTCTGTTTCGCCATGTGCTAAAGAAGGATTGGGAGTGTGGACTCCATATTGATGCGCATTTAGTTTATTACCAATAGGGTTAATGCGAGAAAGGTAGTTGGAAGTTAGTTTGGTGAAAGGAGTATGTTTAAGATTGAAAGGTAGAGTTGGGTGGTTAGGTAGTGTGTTCGGGGAGTGATCAGGAGGTACAGTCAAGGAGCTTTTAAGACTAGAGACAGCTGTCGACGTTGAGAAAGGTGTGCCACTCCCCATAGGGTCGGAGTGTATAGATGGTCTCAGATTAATGGGATTATCGCCCTCAACATTTGGAGACCCAAAAGCAGCACTGTTGAGGGGGAGAGAGATAAAAAGGATGAGATGGTGTATTTGTCGAATTATTGGAGATTAAGGAGTTGTATGGGGTGGCTTGATTTAGATAGTATCTAGAGTCAGTAGGTGGGTTCCCGAGTAGGCCAACGTTATGGCTTCCTTGTGTGTGGTGGGCAATTCTAGTCCTATTATGGGTAGTTTGGGAGGTAGTACGTTTCTGGTAAGGGTAGAATGATTGCCTGACTCTGTTGCCAGGAGAGGTGTTTCTGTTGTGTGCTGGTTCATGGAGCTTGTGAGGTCCACACTATATGAATTACGAGTATCACATGTAGGTGTGGTTCTTATCGAGTGTCGTTTCACGTTAGGACAAGTAGGTACTGCCAGTTCACTATGTTTGTTGTAGGGCATTCTACTGTTATGAAAAGTTGCATGTTTTGGGTTAGGGGTGCTGTAGTACTGGTGGGTTTTTACAGGGAGTTTAGCATTATTTCGTACAGCAGTGTCTGAGCATCTGTAGCTGTTGGCGCACTTCCTGGGAGGATTATTTTTAGGCTTCTTATCGAGGCAATACTGTGGCACTATTGAGGCATAAGTGGGCTGGCATTTTGGGGTAGTTGGGTGTTTGGGCTGAGGATGAGTGGTCGCAGCTGCTTTATGTGCTGTCTTGTTCCTAGGACTAATAGTAGCATCCGACATGCCTCCGTTTTTGGGAGGGGTAGTGTATAGTTTTTTAGGATAACCCTGTGCAAATGACATATCTCGAAATAGGTTATCCATGAATCTTTGAAATGTTTGTGCCGCATTTTCCAGGCCGAATGGCATGCTTACAAACTCGAATAAACCAAAAGGTGTGGTAATAGTTGTCTTGGGGATATCTTCACCAGCCACCGGAATATTGTGATATGACCTGACCAAGTCAATTTTAGTAGATACGTTCATACCATGCAAACCGTTTCTGAAATCTTGGATATGCAGTATCGGAAACCTATCTGGTACGGTTTGACGTTTGAGGGCTCTGTAATCCCCACACGGTCGCCAATCGCCTGCATTTTTCTTTGGGACCATATGCAAAGGGGATGCCCATTAGCTGTCAGAGGGACGGATAATACCCAGTTGTAGCATATAGTCAAATTCAGCCCTAGCGATTTTGAGCTTATCTTGTGCTAGTCTCCTGGGTCTTGCAAACACAGGCGCACCTTCGGTTTTGATAGTATGACTCACCTTTAGTTTGTCTTTGGAAGGCTGTGGGTTTGGTCTAGTTAAGTTTGGAAATTCCGCCAGTATATCTTGGAATTTCGCTGTTGTTACTGGAAGAGTTTGAATCAAGTTAAGGGATGTGATGTGACTTTCTTTGCCTTTTGTGTAATTCGAAGTTTCTTTCAGTGTTATGCGTCGTTTCTTAGTGTCAACGAGAGACTCGTATCTCTCTAGAAAAGCCATCCCCAGTATTACTAGATCTAAATCGGCTACAGTGAAAACCCAGGGGAATTGCCTTCTGAACCCCAAATCTAGTGTTAAAGTTTTCTGCCCAAACGTCGCAATTTTAGTTTTATTGGCAGCTTGAAGTGTAACTGCGGATGTTTTTCGCCCCAGCTCAGTTTTGTTTTGAGGGACGATACTAAGAGCAGCGCCAGTATCTACCAAAAAGTCCAAGCCAGAGTTTCTGTCTCTAACATAAAACAAGCGATTGTTTAGGCGCCCCTCTTCAGTCGTCGCGAGCTGGGGAGGGGTTACTCGTTTCCCGCATTCCCGGGATTTTGTTTGGGCCAGGCGCATGGTTGCATGCACTTGGTTGAGTTGACACCAAACTTCCAATGATACCAACAGAACTGCCCAGATTGTCTGGACATTTGTAATCTGTTTTGTGACTTGGATGTTGGTCGTTGTGGTGATCTTCTCCTATTTCTATGAACCATTTGCATTCTGGCGACAGCCTCAGTGAGACTTTTAACACTCGCAATGAGTCCTTCTATGACTGGGTCTTTTGCTGGTTCTTCTTTTTGTGTGTGGTTTATCGTTTGTGATCCAATGGAGGACCCGTTTCCATTATCCTATCGGCTATACGCGCTAAATGAGATAAGGAGGTTACAGGATCTTGTGCATCCAAACAGTGCTGGACGTAGCATTAGAGAGCTTGTATCAATTCTTGCTTTAGGAATGCTTCACCCACCGTGTTATCACCCACTAAGACTTGAAGGTGACGTAAAACCTGTGACGGCGACCTATCACCTAATCTTTTTCCTTGGAAAAGCCTTTGGATTCTTTGACTGTCTGATAATGATAAACGGTTCATGATCTCTCGTCTTAAAATGGTGTAGGGTTGTGGTGATGTTGGGCTTAAAATCAAGTCACAGACTTCTTTGGTGATTGAAGGAAGAAGTATAGAACACAAGTCTCTATAACGAATTCCTTCAGATTTGATATTATGTCTCGTGAAATAACGCTCTAGTTGAGCAAACCACAACTCAGGATCACTACGATCAAATTCTGGAAGTCGGGATTTAGTAGTCATAACAGTGTCTATCTCCACTGGTGACAAATCTTCCAGGTTTTGGGTTTGTATTGAGTCTGACATGAAGTATATGAACAATACAGTAATAAACTTAGCACGAATACCTCAACATAGTAAAAAAATACTATGGATAAATATATATACCAGACTTTGATTACGGATAAATAGAAGGTCTCTTTTTACGACTAAGTAAAACAAAAAAATTTATTAACCAAAAATAAAATCAAATTTGTGTTTCACAGGGCTCACCAGTTTCGTGCCTGTAGGTGACCCTCGTGTTATTAATAGAAGAAACCAGACTAGTAGGCAAATAGGCCTTTATTTTGATATTCGCGCAGTCACAGTGGAGCGTTGGATTCCTTACCCAGACAAACAAAGCCTGTCAACATACAATATAAGATAATTAGGAATATAACGCCTACACAGAATAAAGGAGTGAATAAATACCTGAACTATGATGTTTTGACATTTGCTTAGTTGCTTGAGATCAACTCTTACCAATTGACCTAAGCTGTTACACATCTGCTGCATACTGCCCTTCTACTCGAATTTTTAACTGTTATTTGTCATGCTTTTGAAAAAGCGTGTATTAACTATGAAGAAAATAAGGGGGTTTCGGAACATGTTTAACGGAGCCGTAGTCGTATGATCGCTAAGACGCTTAATGAGCACGCATACAGGCGTTCTCTGCCTCTCGTTACTAGTATTCCATCACTATATTAAAATAATCGCTTGCATACCATGGGGAATTTGAATGGGCAACCATGAGATAAAACTCATAGATGGTTAAAATATACACCCACCGACCACCGTGTTGCACCGTGATTGCCGAAATAAATTGTTAGAAGGCTAATGGCGCAACGATTTGTTTCCTTTGATAATGTTTGTATGGCTTGCATCGGATGGACAAAGAAAAACTCAGACAATAAAAGACATAGATATTAATATTCTTAACACTTCACCCTTTATATGCACACTCCTTTCTAATAAACAGCTTTCCTTGTACCAACCTTGACTTTTCTTCCTTCATGTGAGCTTACTCCAACTTGTTAAACTCCACAATTCATTGTTCTTTATTACTACATTCCCTAAAATGGAGCCTCTGACTTCATTTCACTCTAACAAGAAATAATATGAATTTAATCTAATTTATTATACCTTTGTCTGTTCTACTACACAATGTTAAGCAACGTTTGGCGTCCATATCCAAGTGCCTTGCTGCTCTGCTGTTTCTCTTTCTTATTTTTTTCTTCAGAACCTCGCTCTGAGGGCACAGCTATGGGACTTCTGACGTCTGGAACAAACTTGACGTATGCGTCAACTCAAGGTCATGGTTTATAGCTAGCGCTCTACGAGTCTACTTTATTACAATTATAAACTTAATAAGTTGGGAAGCATGCTATGCTTCGACAAATGTTATAATTTGTAGATCATGCCTGCAAAAATGGCGTGTACCTGCTCATGTAGAAATATATTATTACTATTATTATCATTACACAGGTCCGGGCTTGTAAGTTTATCAAGACAGTAACAAAAATGTGTACTATATTGGTCCTAGGTGTTGTTTATTTCATGTGAACTAGATGCTAGGACGCCCGCATTTCATGGATTTTTTAGGACGATGAACTTCGAGATCAACAGGCTGGATTCTGTAAGGGCCGGTTTTGCACAGACCAAATCGCGACACTGGATCATCGATGAACAATCACTTGAGTGAAACTCATCGCTGTACATCAACGTCATTGACCATGAGGAGGCGCTTAACAGTGTGGATAGGAGGACGGTATGGAACATTCTTCGACACTATGAAGTACATAAGAAGATCGTCAACATCCTCTGCAATTCATAAGACGGACCAAGGAGGGACCAGAGTCGGACAAGACTGATTCCTCTCTCGCTTCCTCTTTCGCCTGATGGTCGACTGGATTGTGAAGACCTCGACATCTGAGAAGAAACACGAAACACAATGGACAGCTCGGAATCCATTGAAGATTTAGACTTTGTAGATGACTCGACCCTTGTATCCTATACACACCAACAAATGCAGATCAAGACAAACAGTGTAGCAGCGGTCTCTGCTTCAGTATGCCTCAACACGCACAAGGAAAAAGCAAGATCATCAAACACAATACGGAGAACACCATCTAAATCACACTTGATGGAGAAGCTCTGGAGCACGCAAAATCCTTCACTGCGTCGGGAATGGGAAGCAGACATGAAAAGGATGAATAGCAACCGGAAACAGCTGAAAAGAATTCTCCAGGACACAGTTGGATGGAGAATGCTGGCGTGCGGCTTATTTTCCTTCTCGAGTGATGACAGGCGTAGTTAGTATCAATTACTGTCATATATTTATATATATATATATATATATATATATATATATATATATATATAACTATTTGCTAACAAACTGTTTTGGTGTAATGATAGGTATACGAATCGTGCTATTTACTTAAGTTGTTCTGTGAATAGTGATTTACTTCCAATGCACAGTACACAAAACAGGGTGAAGTATGGTAATAGAAATTACAAACCAAGCGATTATAATGCAGTATATTTGGTCCATTTACATGTGAAAGGTCAGTCATTTTTCATAGGTTAAGAGAATCTTCCGAAAAGCAACCAATGGCTAGATTTAAGCACGACCTCAGTCACACTAGGTCCTTAATAAGCAATCTATTATCAAAAACAGTTCCAGCAGTTAGCATTTGTAAGCTTTATAGAATAAGAGAAATGGTGGATTCTGAAAGTACTCAGAAAAGCTGTAGAATTACGGTCTACTATGATATTAGCACTGCTCTAATAATAGACCTAATCCATAAATTGTAGAGTTGTCATGATGTAACTGCCTAATCTATAAGATCTTACGTGGAAGTTACATCATCGTCTACAGCAACTCATTGCACTGTAACAATTACCAATACGTGATAGAGAACAAGCTTAGGCTAGAGATAGAATATATTAAATATGAATAGAAGATACAAGATAACATTCAGCTGGGACCACACCTGCAAGGCCGAGCCATGCCATCCGATGAACTCGGACACTTTCAATTTATTATTCCCGCCTTCTCCATTCTTCTTTATTTCTCCTCGTTAAATGTTTAATGTCTATTTCTCATATTGTCTCGTGGTAGGGCCCAATGCCACTACACTACTCTCCCACCAGAATCAACGTGACGTTGATTCGATACCAAGTTTTGCGGGATTGTCGCGCGCCGGAGGTTAGCAAGAATAATAAGAATCATCCGGGTATTGATGAACTGAAAGATAAATCAAAAAAGAAGGCGGCAGCATCTGGTCGGGAAACACACGTAATAATTTTAAAGTGTCTGGTTTAAGGCTTAACACGCTTAAAATGAAAATTTGGGCGGAGATTATTTGAGCTAAACAAAGCGGGATTATAATCATAATGAAATGAATCCGTATAGGGATATTTTAATAAGTCGCCGTAAGATAGTTAGTAATAGCCGTAGGTTAATAACATTTCCTGTTTAGAAATATTAAAAACAATCAATATTGTAGAAATGTTAAAAGTGGTATTATATTTGGTCTAAATTATGAAATCAAATAACGTATGTGCCCGTAAGTTGTCCATGCATTGATTTCCAATTGCATCTGTATTAATAGGCTAACTGAAAGAACAAAAGTATAAGCGCGGAGAAGAATTCCAACTAGCGTTCCAGTTAGTTTGATACGGTTTATTTAGATATGGGGAGATTTTCTCGACCTCGTTTGTACTTGACCGTGATAGAATTTAGTAATACTACTAATACATATGAATTGTTATCAAAAATTTTTAAATACGTGAAAAGTAATAATTATGTGGATTTTGGACATATAGCTAAGAGCGATTCGTTAAACATGAGTGTATCTGTTAGAGATATGCTCTAGACTCAATGTTCTGATTTGCCATAGACTATTTATTTATATTCATACCTATCGGCTGATGGTACATACAAGTTAGTTGCAAGTGTCAGTTTAGTATAAGACGGAATGCTATTTCATTGAGACATAGTGATTATAAGTAATTGAAATCAGTTAAGCCTATGTGCCACCTTTCTAGGTGATGTGGTGCTGCAAGATGTATTCGTTTAAATAAGTTTTTACAAGATGATTAACAGTGGGTGATGCTCATGGGATTACCAGGGAGAACATAAGTAGTAACCAAGGGGAGTACACTCCCAACTCATGTCTATGATAATGGCTTGAATTTTAGTCAATGTTGGGGTAAATTCGACATTTATGTTTTCAGTTTGCAGGAGATTTGCTCGATTGCTTATACTGATTGTTTGCATGCCTGATTGTGTCGCTAAACCTCCAATTAGACTGACAAGGTTTTGAGATATTTACTGAATGAGCAACTGATAAACATACTGTAATCATCCGTAGTGAATGAAAAGAAAAACAACACTACTTAATGATAATTATAAGTCAATTTGCTGACCGATTTCTTAATAGTTTCGTCAACTTTATCAATCATATTACGTGATTGTCATGTCATGACAATGCTTTATGACGATATCCTGAAACCATTATGTCTAACTAATTATAGTGTTGATTGAGGATCAGCCGGTGGAAAAAATAGGTATTGTTGCATCAGGTGATTTGAAATTATCAGAAATTTGTAGCGTTGAAGAAACCGAGTCGCCTAATTATATTATAATTTTCAATTCAAGAATATACATCCAGTGTTAATTTTAGTAATAGGTTCCGGAGTTTTAATTTTAAATGTTTGTTTAGCCAACAACTACCTGATAGTTTAGCTATCATACTAAGGCAGTATGCTAGTACTTAAATTTGTAACTTTATTATCTAAACTATGTTTGTCTTTTTATGTTACTAATATGGTAGACCGATTTACAAACCCAAATACGTATAGCAAGAATGACTATGATGGGTTTGGTGAGAAATGCTAAAGGTAATTCAAATGACTTTCGAATTCAAAAGGCATGGAGATATAATGCAACGCATTTACAGGATAGTTTAACATGCAGGTTATTGATGTATATGACAAACATTGTCAGAAAAATAATTTTAAAGTTAAGACTGCTTATGAAACTTCAGGCAGGATAATGATGAGTTATAAACTTCCCATAAGAGGTTCCTGTATTTAGCATAGTGGCACTTACAAATATGTAGCAAAAGCAACTGGAATATATATACGTACCAAGTACAAAAAAACATCCAGTAAAATAGTTAAACTCGCCTGGATTATTTTTGAAAATTGGATTATTCAGTAGACGACATATGTAACGCCATTCGTGAGAAGTAATGATCCAAAAGCATCCAGAATAAAACATGCAGTATGGTAATTAATTCAGGGGTCCTTGGTGCCGCTGACGTTTTTGTCACTTGCTCGGATCAGAACAATTGAATGAATCCAGATAATTGTGTGATTGCCAATGAACGAGCCATCTAAAATGACCTTATGATTGCAGAAAACTTATAGCTAAAATTCACCGTATGTTTTTGTAATAGTGTCATCCTTGTTGTTTGGCAATGGAACTGGAAAATTGGAAATTAGGCAGGCAGTGGTCGGAAGAAAAAAGATATTACAGGATAGTGCATAGTTTAAGACAGAATGGGTTAAGTGAAGGAACACTAAGAATTAGATCCAGATAAATATTTAGTCCTTGATTTCATGGTTAGTCAATGTATATTGAGGTTATTAGCAGGTCATATTTGCTAGAGCTTGATGTTAAAACCAGTTTGTTTCACTGAAGCATGTTAATGCTATTAAAGCTTGTTAACGAACCATCAACGCTACTTAGTTAATGTAGATGATCAGTTTTTATTATTGATTAAGCTAGTAAGTTATGAGGAATAATCAAGATAGCGTTAAGATAATACATATGAGCATTAATCAGAGGACTATTAGAATAATGGGTTTAGATAAGTAAATATCGATCGAAAAAGTTAAAGTGGAAATATGGATGAAGAATTAGAGGTTGCGTTTCTTAAGTCGGGCTCACCAATGTAGAATTACGGTCTACTATGATATTAGCACTGCTCTAATAATAGACCTAATCCATAAATTGTAGAGTTGTCATGATGTAACTGCCTAATCTATAAGATCTTACGTGGAAGTTACATCATCGTCTACAGCAACTCATTGCACTGTAACAATTACCAATACGTGATAGAGAACAAGCTTAGGCTAGAGATAGAATATATTAAATATGAATAGAAGATACAAGATAACATTCAGCTGGGACCACACCTGCAAGGCCGAGCCATGCCATCCGATGAACTCGGACACTTTCAATTTATTATTCCCGCCTTCTCCATTCTTCTTTATTTCTCCTCGTTAAATGTTTAATGTCTATTTCTCATATTGTCTCGTGGTAGGGCCCAATGCCACTACAAAGCCGCCTCTTGAATTTTGCCTTTATTACGGCTGAGGAGAAAACCCTGATACTGGGAAACTCACGCAAACTGATTGGATCCGGAATATACGTCCGTGAGGATCTGAGCCTGGTTGACCGTAACAAGAGACGAGCTGTAGCAGTAGAACTAAATGAACACCACCGAAAAAGCGAAAGAAACCTAGTACTTAAGTTTATTAAAATTGTAAAAGTTCGGAGCGAAACAATCCTCAAACCACTCTGGGTGGTAAGGGAATGTTCTCCACAGAATTGTGTTTCACAAATGCTCAAAGCGTACTAAATAAAAAGACGGTGCTCAAGACAATGGTGGATATAGAAAAACCGGATGTTATTGATGGCTCAGAAAAATGGTTAACGTAGGAAGTGCTCGATAATGAAATTCAGCTGGCTGGTTTTTTATTCAGTAGGGCTGACTTCCTCCTAAGCAAAGTTAAGTCCTGATGTAATAGGAGTAAAAGCCTCATAACAAACGACTTCTATGCACCGTAAACGTAGACGTAGGGTAATGGATAACGTCATTCGACTGTAAACTGTTAGAAATCTCAATTGTACTAGCTTTATTCCAACACATTAGAGATCCCAACAGATATGACTTACGAAGTTCCTGCCCCCCTCTTGGATTCAGTCGTCACACTCTGTGATGACGTCGGTCAAATGACTTTCCTCCTACCACCAGGGAGAAGCGATCATGCAGCCATATTATTCAAATTCATGACTGAGACTGCCTGTCAAACAGTTTCGCCGGCCCTTCCTTACATATAGAAAGCAGACATGGAGGCAATCGACTCTTCAGCATCGGCTGAAAACTGGAAAATTGACTAAATAGCATCAGTACAAGAAGCATGGACTCATTTTAGGCAGTTATACAATCAGGTAACTCGACCATATATACTCTGGACATTCTCAACGAAGAAGAAGCACGGCCATCCCTGGATAGAACGGGATATTCGACGTTTACTAAGACATATGAAGAAATGTTGGAATGTTGCCATCAGCCTTAGCACAGAAAGTAGGATGGAACTGTACAGGTCGTCAAGAAATAAATGTATAACTGAAATCAGGGAAGCTCGAAATAATATAAAATGCAGTTAGCACATTTTGCACTTAAACGGCCTAACAGACTATTCTCATACATAAATTACAGGACAAGGATGTAGCATTGGGTTCCTAACCCAGTAAAAATGAGAGTGAATCTGAAATGATAAAGGAAGATCAAGAAAAAACAGATATCAGTTTCTACTCATGAACCTCCTCTAGATGAAGAACTAGACCCAAATACAGAGTCAACAAACCTCCTGCTCACTGTGGACTTTGATCGAGACGATGTACTTAAGGCTCTTGGCACCTTAAACATGGAAAAGTCAACGGGACCAGATGAACTGCATTCCAAAATCCCGAGACATGTTGCGCAACATATCGCAGCCCCACTGGCTATGATATTCAATATGTCATTTGACCAAGGTGTGTTATCTACGGACTGGAAGGACGCAATCGTCACTCGCATACATAAAATAGGACTAAGACGACATTCATCGAAGTACAGACCTATCATCCCCACCAGTGTTGTAGTTAAAATATAAGGAAGAATAACCAAAAAGACCATAATGGCATTTATGGAAACCAATAAACTGTTAAACAGCGAATAACATGGTTTCAGAAAAGGTTTATCTTGTATAAGAAATCTTCCTATAGCAAGAAAGCATTGGATAAAGGCGCTAGACAATGGAAACTCAGTGAATGTTGTCTAAATAGACTTCAGTAAGGCATTTGATAAGGTGCCAACAAATAGACTGCTATTGAAGTTAGAAAATCTAGGGATTGCTGGACCTCTTTCAGAAAGGATTAAGGGTTTCCTAGTAGGTCGTAGACAGATGGTAAGAATAAATTCCAAGTGCTCCGCCTGGAGACCACTACTTAGTGGAGTACCTCAAAGCTCTGCCCTATGTCCTTTACTTTTCATGCTGTATGTATATGGTCTCCCAAGTATATTACGGTCCCCAATGTCATTGTACGCTGACGAGTAATAACCGGAGACGCAGATTCATGTGCACTTCACACACACCTAAATAATGTGATCAGTCGGTCTAAAGGGTAGCTGATGCCCACCAACGCAGCAAAGTGTGTCTACATGCGATTTGGGGGTACATAGGTAAATAGGTACAACATAGGGAAAGTGTCTGTGCCCGTGGTCCGGTCTCATAAGAATCTTGGGGTGGCAGTGAGTCAAGATCTAAAGACCGCGGCCCACTGCTGGGAGGTTGCAGTTAAGGGTTCTAGAACCCTCTGAGCTCTAAGACGGATATTCAACAAGTTAGATACTACCATGTTTACCACAATATACAAAACCTTAGTGAGAACTAAGCTTGAGAACTGCGTTCAGGCTACAAGCTCCTGTTTAAAAGGTGACCCGGATATCCTGGATAAAGTTTAGAGGGCTTGAAAAGCTTGACCTCTTTATTCTCTCCTATCGCAGACTAAGGGGAGACCTAATTTTGATGCATAGAGTACTAAGAAATGATTTTGGACCTAACATAATCTCTCTTTTTCTTCCCACTAGATCGGGACATCTCTTCAATGGACCCATTCAAAATAAGGGTGGACACTCATAGAAGAGCTAGACTAATTTATGGACGGACCAATGAGATTTACGATAACAGGTCTTAGATTTTGGCGCGTCTCGGCATTATAACTGATGTCAGTTCGTGATAAAACCCCTAAATCTAATTCCTTACCCTAATCATCAACTGCAAATCACAATCCTTGTCCTTCAAACTGGTTTATAACCCTCGTTTAACCCTAATAAATAGTTAAAAACACTCCCAAGGTCACTTTAGCGTCGCTCAAAGGTCGTCCATACTGAATGCTATAAAAATTACAAACCGATCTAAGCTAGACAACTATTAAAATACATTTTAGCTTTTTAAAGCTATTTGATTACTGTGGTAAAGTATGTTTATTTTATCAATTACCTACTCTTGCTACTTTGACAGGTCCTACTTCATTGATATTGATTTGTTTTTTAGAAAACAATAATTTGGTCTAGTTGACGGGAATTTTGTGGAGATTGGTTCTAATTTCTAGGTTATATTTATTACTGATTAACATTAGTTGGGATATCACTAAAACTTGGAAAGTATTAGAGAGATGTTTTGTTCTAGCATAGTAATCCTCAGCAGCTACTGAGGTACTAGTACCTACGCACTATTCCACTGGGTACCAAACCTAGGGTCTTCGAGTTTCGCTTCAAGCGCCTAACAATCAGATCACTAATTTACAATTGCTGCAAGGCTTTTAGGTCTAAATTTCGACCCCTAAAGGCGTCATAGGTTCTCACTGTCGAAGAGTCCTGTACTGGGACTAAAAGTCTGTTCAGCATTTTCTGCTTTTCAGGTTTTCTGAATTCTGTCTGTAACGCAGACCGTTCTTCGTTTTACAGATTTCTCACTTCGTTTTTCTTCACTGGTTTTATTCTGTTTATTTTTTAAACGCAGGTAATGTGTACACTGGTCAACGGCTTAAAAATTCTTCAGAAAGTGCGTCCGACAGGTATTGTAGTACCAGCCGGAAACTTGAATGCTCAGGTCGGGCGTCTAGGCACAGAAGAGAGTCGTTTAGGTGGCCGATGGGGACTTGTCGGTCGCAGGTCAAATAGTGGAGACCGTCTACTGCAACTGTGCACAGACCACAACCTGTTTCTGGCTAGCTCTAACTTCCGACACAGATATCGACGATATGCCACCTAGCGGCCGCCCTCTACATCTCTGGCCTGGATTCACATTGATCACATCGTGATCAGCTACCGCTGGCGTGGTTGTGTACAAGTCTGCCTCTGCTTTTGGAGTACCTATCTGGACTCTGATCATACCCTTGTATGCTCCACTCTTACCATACTTTTCAGTGGACAACGAATTGATCGTCATAAACGGATTGATGTCAGTAAATCGGTTGCAACTTCTGTTGCAAGTAAGTAACGAACTGGGCCAGCTTCTAGGCTAGCTACTCTCCCACTGAAAAGTATAGATGAGCATTGGTTGCAATTGCATGACGCCATGAAAATGGCGGGTCAAGTCAGTTGTAGGTTCGAAAAACGTCCCGCTTATAAGCACTGGGTTTCTTCAGGATCCTTACAACTCATGGAAGCCCGTCGGTCTACTTCGAGTGATCGTGAGTTTGACCACAAACGAAGACTGTTAAGAAATGAAATTGGGCAAAGCTTGCGTAAGGACCGAGAAGCCTGGTGGTCGGAGCGTGCTAATGAGTTGGAAGTAGCGGCTACATTTGGTAACTGCCGGAAGCTTTGTCAACTCATCCGAGCCACTGGCAGCAAGAAGTCTGGTGTGAGCGAAAAAATCTGTGAAGATGACGGAACGCCAATCACTAACACCCAACTCTTAAAGCGCTACAAATCACCGGGCCCAGATGACTTATTTTTGACTCTTTTTAAAGATAGTTGTGACTTTCTGGTTAAGGAACTGACAACGTTGTTTAGAAAGGTCTGGGAGCTAGAGAGTGTTCCAACTTCATGGAATGAGTCGACAGTTGTCCATATCTTTAAAAAGGGTTCACGTCGTTGCTGTAACAACTATCAGGGGATAAGTCTGCTTCCGATTGCTTCCAAACTATTGGCTTCTGTCATACTTCGCAGGTTGTTCAAAACCCGAGAAAGATTGGCCCGTGAGGAGCAGGCTGGTTTTCGTTCCGGTCGAGGATGTATTGATCATATCTTCATCCTCCGTCAAATTTTAGAACACCGTCATACTTATCACAAGCCAACAATCGTAGTGTTTCTTGACATCAGGGTTGCCTTTGATTCGTTGGACAGAACTGTTCTCTGGGATTGTCTATTAATCAAAGGTGTGCCTGAGAAGTTTATTACCATCCTAAAAGCCCTATACACAAACATTTTAGGCAGAGTGAGGACATACAACCGCCTTTGTCCATTGTTCCGTTCAAGCAGTGGGGTTAGACAGGGTTGCCCAATCTCACCATTCCTCTTCAACTTTGCCATCGATGACATTCTGGAAACAGCTCTGATGGATGTAAGTAATGGTGGTGTGGATCTGTTGCCTGGAGAAAGACTTCTCGACCTTGAGTATGCGGATGATATTGTCTTACTGTGCGAGAATGCCCACGATATGCAATCCGCACTTAATCAGTTGGCAGTCAATGTCCGTAGGTATGGTATGTGCTTTGTACCTTCGAAGTGCAAAGTACTTCTACAAGACAGGCAGGATTCTAATCCTGTACTCACTCTGGATGGTGAGCAGATTGAAGTAGTCGAGAAGTTCGTGTATCTGGGTAGCTGCATAAGTGCTGGTGGTGGCGTGAGTGAGGAGATCAATGCATGTATAGTGAAAGCTAGAGCAGCTTATGCCAATCTGGGACATCTTTGGCGCCTTCGTGATGTTAGTGTCTGTAAAAGGTCGGATCTACAACGCATCGGTGAGAGCAGTTTTGCTCTATGCTTGTGAAACCTGGCCTCTCCGAGTTGAGGATGTTAGACAACTCTCTGTGTTTGATCATCGTTGTCTCCGAAGGATTGCTGACATCCAGTGGCAACATCATGTTAGTAATGCAGAGGTTCGACATCGTGTGTTCGGTCACAGAGACGACAATCCAATTGGTGTCATCACCCTGAAACATCGACTTCGGTGGCTTGGACATGTTCTACGAATGTCGTAGCAGAGAACTCCTCGTCGTGCATTATTTGCCGACTCTGGGACTGGTTGGAAAAAGCGGAAAGGTGGTCAGTGTATGACATGGTGTCGTGGTATGAAAGAAATCTGCAAAGGGCTGATTTGTGTTGGTCCTTCACAACTCTCTAGTTGGGATCCGAGAGATGGTGTAACACAGTGGCTAGAGACGTTATCAGATATGGCTCAGAATAGAAGTCAGTGGTTATCCTGCTGTAACCTTCTTTTACTTCATAAAAGGTGACCGTAACGTCTTTAACTGAAAGAATTCTTTTTGGTTGTATCTTTCTGTTTCCCGATTATTATTATTATTATTGTTATTTCACTACCATACACTACTCTGTGGTCTTTATTGTTCTCTCTTTTTTTCTTATACGCATCTTACTGTTTTTTCTCTCCGCATTCTCATTGTTTTGTGTGGCGCATATATATCTGATGCCCCCTTGTACCAATATTTATGTGTTCAAATGAAATAAATAAATTACTAAAACGTTGCATACATATTAATTAATGTTTAGTGTCTTGAGAAACGAAAGACTAAAATGTTATGATTTGTTAGACTAATATTTTGTGTGAATGTTAACTCAGTAATTTTTTATTATGTATCTAATATTTTTAGTATTGTGAATTAAATCGGTTTTGTTTAATTTCACCAGTGAAGTTATTCAATATCATTTAATTATTATTATTCATTTAAAAAAAGCAAATATATTAGAATGACTCCCTAAGATAATGTGTTCAATTTCCTGGTGAAGTTTCTTTTTCTGAGCTGGGTGGTTTGATCGTGGAGCTTTCATCATTGACAATCAACAAACACATCGAAATCGATCCCATTTATCAACCGCCTAGAAAAATTATGGACAAATATAGCACCAAGAATTCTATCAAAGGGGAATACAATGAAAATAAAGAGGTAGACGATGCTAGGTTAAAAGTCATTAATAACGAATCAAGATCGAGATTGAAAGGACAAGCTGTTGGTCATATGTGAAGAAATTTGACTACTTCACTTCTACCTCAAGTCTGCGCTGATGATGCTGTTCAGAAAAACACTGAAAGCTTCACAACAAAATCATCCAGCTCAGAAGATGGAAATATACTAAAATCATTCATTCGAGCTCCAAGTCTTTACCATTTCGCAATGTATGTTTTTTCTTGTTTACTTCACAGCTTGTTTCTTTTTCGGCTCATTCTGGGTATAAATCATGGATGCCTACTCAGCAGTTAGCAGTTTATGCGTTCATGTCCGAGACGGTATGTCTTGGGCTTGAATTCTTCTGTATATCGAAGCGTACTACTATGTAATCCCATATTAGAATGTAACTAAGGTCAGTCCATAATATAAGAATTCGAATTCAACACTACACAGCATTCTATAGTTGGAAAAAGCTTAAATACAATCATGTTATGCATTAAATAATCTTGTTTTGTTTGTGTATGTATGATGATTATTGGGCTAGGTATATGCATTCTCACTCTGTTAAGATTAAAATTATATATTCTACTATATAACTATAAAAATTGTGAAATTCAAACTGGACATGAATTACTGTTTAGCTGTAAGATTACTCAATAGCAGTAGTGTTTATTTTAAATTTAGTTGTAAAGTAGTTGTCTTCCAATGGCTTTGAAATGCAGTTGGACAATATCTTCAATTGATCAGAATTAATCACTTAAATCATTGGGTATCCTCTCAGTCGTATAAATATCAAGCGCTCCGTATGAGACTTCAAGGTACTACGTTTAGTCTCTGGTAATATCATGAATGTCCAGCGCTGAAGAGTTTTATATTTGGACACAGCATCTTTTCAATAGTCCCTCATTTTCAGTGGTTGTCTAACCAAGATCAGTCAGTGATGTAATAAATTGTAAAATTAGCAGTCTGTTGGATGCAGCATTTGATAAAGTAGATAGTAGATAGCATCACTTACATATAATCACAAGAAAATGTGCTGAGGTCACTATAGTATCTGGTTGAACAACTATACAGATTTTTAATCCGCATTAGTTCAACTGTAGTTAAAATATGCCGAAAATGGTGATTGTTTTACTTGTTATTAAATTAAGTGTTTATTATGGTATGGTCGTTTGTATCTTTTTGTTCACTGAAAGAGCAATTTAATTTACTGTAAATAATATGTAGATATGGAGTCTAGTTAGTTGATTTCATTGGAGCCTATTTAATTCCAATTAAACGTAACGTTCTCTGATTTTTTCGAATTTTTTAAAACCACATTATCACTAAAAAACTGCGGAATCTAGTTCAACGAAAGTTCATGAAATGAAAATTTCTGATTAGCCAATATTTTGTTGTAAGGTAAAGTTTATGGTATCTATGGTAAATTAATGTTTGAATTAGAGTATGAAAAATTATGTCTTTGAAACATCTATACTGATGTAATAACGATATCGTGATGATTGGTCTAAGCCTGCTTATTCAAGAAATTTTAATATAAACCATGCTTTTTGATATGTAGTAGTGTAACTAAAATGTGATTGATCACTGAGTGTAGACAAACACGCATTTAGCCTATTGACTGTTAAATATATGATTTCTTTTCTTCTCATTGAGTTCCACTCCGGACTTACTGAGTGTGACTGCTTGTTATTGTATTGAATAAAGTATTATCTAGCTCAATCTTGCTGTCTTACATGTTAGGGGATTTTTTCAGATGATTGATGTTAGCATTTATTGACACCACTTGTCATTACTAACCTTTTCTTTAACAGTTAACATCAAAAACTAATTTCAGTTAAACAACCATTCAAAATCAGGAGTCACTGGACACTTGTTGTTTCCTAGTATTGGGCTTTTCAGGAGTGCTCATTTATGAACTCACCATCGAGAGTTGAACTGAGGACCTTCAGGCCTCATGGTGAGCAATTGATCTTCATACCACTGCGCTGGTATCCAATAGTGTTTATATATCTAACTACAGTCTATTCGCGATATTGCGCAACCGCTTTTTAATCTCACTGGCGAGTGATTGTCTTAAACTCGACGTAGTTGAACTTCACTAATCAAAACTTTTTTCTACATATTTCTTCTGATATATCAGAGATCTGATTGTATTCCAATAGCCAAGCTGTTGTGTAACTCGACTACTAAATTTAGGCCTTCCTATATATGTATTCAAAGTTATGTCGTTATGTGATACTAACATTTATTTACTATTCTCTTCATATTTTCCTAGAGTATATTAAACATTTTATCGTGCGATCTTCTACTGGTCGATAAATTCAGTGGTACATTTAATAATACTTCCATTCATAAATACAACAACAAACGTGTGCTTTCCTGCCAAAGTTGCTTTAGCATACATAGACATGAGATAAAATTAAGATGAATAGCGAAGAAACTGAAATAATCGTAGTATCAGTGACAATTGAAAATACTGAACATTGGGGATCTGGTTTGAAATGACGTAAGGGTATATATATATATATATATATATATATATATATATATATATATATATATATATTGTCAGTAATTAATTAGATTTGTAAGCCAAGTCTAAAGTGTTATTAGTTTACTACTGTTAGTGAAAATTTTGACATGACAAAATTAATGAACATATTACACGTTCAACTCATGTAGACCACTACCATCGCCTTTATTCCCCTAATCAAAATGATATTAAAAACGAACGTAAAAGAAAATTTGAAGCAAAACATAACTCAATTAACTATTTCTGTGCAGATTAGCGGAAGTTCAATTAAGTGGATAAGTAAGTATATATATGTGTATATGTTTGTGTATTCGTGTATACTTTCTGTATATCTCATTATCATCATTTACCTTACATTCTTGTATTGATTAAGGATTAGTTTTCATTTTCTGTCAGAATTCACTTTATAGGTAGATCACTTTTATTTTCACTTAAAATTCGCAATATGAATACAAATGAAGTGTGTATATATATATTAAAATAAATAATAACAATATGTATTGGTTAACTATACCATTCCATCAATTATCCATTATGTGTTGTATAACATACTCTGCTTAATTTATTATATGCAAAAATTATATTTGAAATACTCTCAGCGGTTGAAATTTAAAATAATTCCAACGTTTGATAATTTGAAGAAATCCAAATAAGTTTACTCGATGGAACGTCATTGCTCCCGTCTAGCGTTTCGCGAAGTCGATCTTTAAGTTAGTTTTCTGTGAAGATGGGAATAAGAATACAATCATTGCTATTTGCTTATTTATTTTCGTTTATATATTTATATAGTTGGAAAATAGTTATCCTTACAAACTGACAGCAGTTGGAGGGCTCAAACTAGAATAAAGCATTCAACATCCAATATTTCTCGATGTTTAATCGTCCTTCCTATTGGATCAACCCTATTGAACGTATCGTCAGGCATTACATGATAAACCTGATTTTACTCTTTATGCTTACCTTGAATAAGATTAATAAGTCCTTTAAGCAGTGCTTCAAAGACACTCATGACCAAATGCTATTAACTTGCGGTTATTATCTGTACTTTTAGAGGCCACGTTTCACAGCCATAAAGCAGAACAGCAAATCGCTTTACAGTATACTCGTACTTTAGTTTTACTGCTATTTATCGATGTTATTAATGTTTATTGTATTAAGTTGACTTTTTAAAAAAAATTTTTGGTTATGGGACACATCATCTGACAGTAGTAACTTAACAGTAAGTAAAATTTTGTTCATCATCATAATGTCTCGTCTACATAACTGTCTCAAAAGTTCATTTCCCGTGTAGAATTGCTTTTTATGAGCTGTGGTTATGAATCAAATCATGCTGATGGTTTAACAAAGGAAAATGGGAACTTCATAAGTCAAGTAAAAATTCATTACATATCGTAACATTAAGGGAATTTTAGGATACTTTATCGTATTTTCCCATGTAGTGCAATTTTTATCAATGCCAAAAATGTAATGCCTTCATATCAACATCTTTTGGTTGACAAGTCTTTTAGGTTTTCCACTTAAATAACTTCTAACTTGATAGTCGAAGTTGTAAAGTTTTGATTTTCTTCATATTTAGTCGTTATTCTTTTTAACCAATGAATTACTTAATAATTCACGTGCTTATATAACACAAAGTAGAACATATTAAGGATTTATTTTCCAAATGACCCATAGTGGGCCAAAAGCAGTTAATGATATCAAACAGTTGATCAAATTGTGCACTGATTTTACCTAAGTCCTTTCATATTTGATTAATATTTTGGGTTTTATCAAGTTTTAAACGGTCTAAGTGATAAAAAGGATGCAATTAGTCTACGTAATTCATCTTCCAATTTAATTATCATCGTTGTTTACACAGTTCATTATGAACAACCTGTTGCACACCTTTCATATACAACAGAATTTATTTACTGTTATAAATTTCCCACATTTATTTAATTTGTAGTCACTTGAAGCGGATCAGTATTCTGTCTTTAATTTAGCTTAAAGTTTTCTTCATGAGTTGAGGTAAGTTCAAATTATTAATATAATGATTTCGTCAACTACAGTCTCTTCAGTAATATTTCATTCAATCTTCATGTAACATACCTGAGGTTGGGAAATAAACACAAAAACCATTCATTTATTCCCGACTGAAATCCAGGAGGTCAGCATCGATCTAAAATAATTTCAGTTAGTTTTATGAGGATGAATGTTAAAGATTAATTGTTAAACATATTATGACGTAAATTAACTGGTAATATTCAAGTTTATAAACAATCAAATAGATCGAGTGATAAAGTATTTAGTGATCATTTTCTTATCATTCATTGATTTATAGAATAAATGTGATTTTGTGAACATTCTGCATTATACATATGACTTGTAATAGTCACATTTTCATCCCTGTGTCATGCGTATTATGAAGGTTGAGTGTGTATCGTTGGTTTGTGGAATATAGGATTTAAAGCAATTAGTTCTTTTCATAAATGTTGATTGATCAATGAGAAGACCGAGTTGATCTGAAAAATGTGATGTATTTACGCTACACATTTTAGAAAGAACCTCTACCTGTGGGATTTAATTTCTCCGCAATATACTAAAATTTCTCATATATCGATCGACGCCCAATTTGTAAATCTCTATGATCAGATGAACCTTCATGTCTCAACCACCCTAAATAAGCAAAGTTGGTTAAAGGTGAGATTGTTTGATATTGCGGGGATGCAATTTAATACTATCTGGTCTTTAAATTAATGAAATAATCATACCAATTTCATAAATGTTACTTTTCACTAATATTGTGGTGAACAAGAACACCGATGGGGACAATCGAATGTATTTAGGCACATAATTACAGAGCATCTCAATGAAATCTGAGAACCATATATTAAATCGTTAATTTGCAAAATATCAATCCATCATATCAAACTTGAATGTTCCTGTTGCAAACATCAATCCATTGTCTCGGATTTCATTGTTCATGCGTTTTCATACCAATTGCGTTTCGTTCCCGTTCTTTCCTCATCGACCTTCTACTAAAATACATTCAATGCCTGACCACCGTCATATACTACATGTGTGGGTATAAGTAACCCACACCACAATATCACATTATTAATGTTGTTTGGGTTACCCGTTCATATTGATTGGCTCTTATTTCCGAAACTAAATTTAAACATTTATTTCATTCAATTTATAGCCATAAAAAACACCAACTGAAAAACTGTCAATTATATGTCAAACCTTCGCCACTATAGATCATGTAAGTTAAATTCAATCTTGGTTTAGCTTATTTTCAATGAAAAAAATGTACAACATTAGTTATCGTGTGCTCATTAGTAGCTAGTTTCTGGAGGTAATTCCCGGAGGTCGGTTGATTAATATCACAAATTGGTTGAAGTTAAACATCCAAAGTATTGGATGTCAGCTTGGTGGTGATCTAGAGGAAGATTGTGGGTACGATCCTCTCCGGTGCGTTTATGGATGGCGAGTTTCTGAGAAATTTCACACTAAGACAAAACGGCTGTCAACTGATTCCTACCCTTCAATAATCATCGGTTCTTGATCTCAATGACATTCAAGTTTCTCCATAAGTCTTCCCTCACTAGTATTAAAATGAAGTTATACAGCAAGGAAATGTATGTTTTACTTGTTAAAGACTCTTATTTGGTAGTGAGCTCACACATAAAGTCTAAGCGACTCGACACAGTGGTCACTATGTTTTTATTTGGTAGTTGAGAGTAGTAAAAAGTAAACCCTAAATCCGGGTTTCTTCCTCTTTGGCATTTTTCAACAAAGCGTGCCTACAATCTCAGGGAGATTGATACAATAACCGAATAGGCAAATATAACATCGATCACTACTCAATGATCAACTACTTGTAAATATCTTATTCGTCAAGGTTAGTCGTCGGTTGAATAGCTTAATAATAGCATTTCATACTGAAGCTAAGTGATATATTAAGCAGTTGAAGTACTCACTCTTCGATTATAATTAAAGAAACCTTTTTAAAAGTTATTTAGACATTATAGTTATCAATTTGATGCATAATAGATGTACATCCTCCAGTTTTAGAGTATTACGACGAAGCTGCTGCGTATAGTTTAGATGTCTTTTGACAATTCATAGTTTCACGACAAAGCTTTCCAATATAAAATGTGTCTCAGTGCTTTACTTTTCGTTTATTTTAATCAGACTTTATCCCTCATTCAAAGTAAATAATATTCATAAGATGGTTGTTACTTTATTCTTACATTTCTTTGTTTATCTTCTGATGCCGCATGTTTGTTAGCTCTTTGGAGTAAATATCATGTACAAGAAAGTTAAGTATCGAAACTCATCTATAAGTTAATATTTTAGGACGGAAATCAGAATTTTCATGTCTCTTAATATAAGATTCATCGTCAGTTTATATGGTCGGTCCATTTTAATTGAATGTGTTACTCATATTGATATTATCATATGGTCCCAAAGAAGTTTTAGTCTGGAATTTCTTTCGTAACATTTAAACATATATACACTGTTAATCTACCATACAACAGCTACTGTCGAGATTGAAGCAGATATTAGAAAATCATATTTAATGTTTCTGACAAAATAGGGGACGATTAATAAGTTAGTTCACAAGAAATTGTTATACACTAGAAAAAGTATATCGTTTGTACGGTGATCGTTGATGATGTCACTTATATTCGTAGATCAAATAAGATATATGGTACTACTTCTAGTATCAGGGACTAAAATTGGTATCGAAATGATCTTTTTTCCTTGATATTCGATTGCGTAATCACAGCTGTTTTATTATTACGTTTTGTCTGTTGTCGTTAATCACACTGTAGCTCACTAATTTCAAATGTTTTAGTAATTATTTATTTCACTTACTCCCTATCCCTTTCTATTACAGTCCTTTATGTTCACTCATATCTGTGTGCATCATATAAAATATCCAACATTATTAGATAATTAGTAAAAGTAAACATTCCGATTCTCATCTACAAACATCAATTAATAATAATAATAATAGAAATTCATCAATTTGTCCGACGGATACATTATCTCATTTATCTGAACCTGATCAATTATTACCAATTATACAATATGTTGTAATACGCTATGGAATTATGTATTTAGGTGCTGAATCGGATTTTATTGTACATTTAGCACCGAAACGTTTATCACTTCATGGATTATTACCTTATCTAATGACTACATTACAAGCATGTTATGATCAAATTCTAAATGAAGGAAATAGTATATAATCGATTATTCATTTTAAATAATATGTTTATTTCATGAATCCAATGCTTGTTGTCTTTTGAAATTTGTAAACCATGATTTTTTGGCTTTTTGGCTTTTTTCGCGATCAAAATTATACTACTTATATACTGAATTTATTATCAAACACATTGCTTTATACTAATTACATGAGCATTATTTTTTTTCTACAATGGTTGCCATTAATTAATTGTTATTATTGTTGCATTTTCTGGTATTATTTTTTGCTACATACTATTATGATGTTAACTTATTCTTGAAGCGAAAATGCAGCTATTTCATTGTACTTTACTGAATTACTAATAATATTGTTTACGTTATGATTTTCTATTTTCTTTTATAAGTGTATTGTTGATGTACGTTTTCTCTATTGTTGTTGTTCTGGTTAAAATTGAATGCACTGAACTAGTACATCCATAGCAGTACACTTTAGTTTACACTATTATATATATGCTTACTAAAATTTACTTGTTTTCTTTACTTTCCATTAAAATAACAAAAGTTGTCATCCTATACCATAAATATGTCAATCAGTTTAGATTTGTGCGGAAATATACACTGTTCTAAGTTGTTGTAATTAAATATAAGGACGACGAGATGAATTATAATGACTGACAAACGAGGGAATTAAAGTAACATTCTCAGTGATGAAGTGAATGATCAATTACTGAGTCTACCGTTCAAAAAGACATAACCTATAACATTGCTGCGGCAAGCAGCTTGTCCGGTCTAGCATGATAATACCAATAATTCATTACTCTGTTGATTGATTTATTCTTCTGTTAATAAGCTAACTCTTTTGTATCACATAACGGGTCCATTTTCTCTTGTATACTATTTTTTCTACTCAGCCCAATTACTTTCAACTGTAATGATTTAGGCATTCGTTAGCATCAAGTTTGACTAGATGTCGTAGAAACTGATGAAGTCCCTTTACTATCACATGATTCTTGTATAGTTGCAAATAACTGTCTAACTTTTGAATTTGAACACTACAAAGAAACTATAGATGAGTTATATGTATTCCTAATATCTGTACTGTTTTGTCGGCGTTGTTTTTTGATGTTTTGGTTAATTTGCTAGGTGTTAATAGAAATAGTTATATTTTGTTTGGGATCAATAGAAACTTCGGATGAGATCTCATGATGTTACTGCTAGAAATCGTTGATGAAAATAGATAACATCTTCGTTATAACAGACTAGATGAAGAAAACAATTTCATCATAAAGACCAGACAAGAAGTGAGCGCAACATTAACGTTTGAATACTATTTTACATTTCCAAATGTGGCAATTCTGAATACCCAAAAATTTTTATTAAATAAGTATCCACTTGACTAGTGAAAATATTCTAGTATATTTTATTAAGTACAATTATTATCTAATAAATGGAAATTACTTTATACATTTCATTTTATAATGTTTAATCAAGGCTAAGAACAAGATTTGCTGTTAAATAATGAAGTCACATTCTATTTGAAAACCTATCATATTCACACAGACTAAAGTTACAATGAATGATCTAGTTACCTATAAAAAGATTTTCATGTTCCAGTGAATTATTTACAAAAGGGAACTTCAGAATTAGATAAAAAATATGATAAGATGCTGTCAGTTAGTGTTTGTGAATATTGCAGTTATGATTGATGAAAATTTTTATGTTTGAAACCTAACTATATGAAGTAAAGGAAATGAATCTACCAACGATAATCAATACAAAAACGATGAGGTAATGAAACAACACAACTAAGGTGAGATTTACTGGATGAATAAAAGTCAGTGGATCTTTGGTAAATGAAACCATCTAGTGCTAAGTATGTTTATTAGGATATAGTTTGATTAAGCACGTTGTCTTACTGTATAGATAGATCCCTTGGGAAAAACTTGATACCAATTCCGTCTACAAAGGAAAATAAGTAACGCGTCTGATATTCGTTAATTATTCTAAATTCTCTAGTACTTTTTACTTCATGTCCGCCAAATTTCTGGTGATCTCACTGAATTTCTGTCTGAACCCCATTGACATATTAATACATTTTTTTTGTAAATTTAGTCTGTTCTCAATTGATGAGAAGTAATTGATGAATACTACTAAACTTTTAACTTTCCTTTTTTATATTTCGAAGCATTCAGTTTATCGAAATTTCTTGGAACTCTATAATTTCAATGAATATACAAATACCTCCAATTCAGGCGGTACGTTTAGTTCTTCATTGGTTTTCTGAATGGAACAACTCTGAACGTGAATTATTTCTTTCTACATTAAATTGTCTCGAAACAGTGGATCATCATTTATCCATTGATGATTCATTATCTATAATAAGTGAAATGAATACCAATGAGCATGACAATCGTTCTATACATCAGAACAATACTATTGGTCATCAAATGAATGATACATTCTTAGCACATTTAATGAATACAAATTTGCAAATTAATTCAGAATTAGTTGAAAGATTAGATTCATCAGATATATTTCAATGTCAACTACGTTTATTTCATTGTTGGTATCCTCAATGGTCATTAGAACAACGTGTTCAATTAGTTAATAATTTAAAAGATATACAATTAAAGTCATTAAACGAAACTTCGTAAGTGCTTTTTACATATAATTGTTTTCACTATAAAACGACCGAGGATAATATTAGGCTCTAGTTATTTCCAACGTTTTCAATGTATGAAAGGTGTACTTTATCCATCATTTCCGATTATTTTTTTTCAATTATTCAATACTGCATATCAAAGTTTAATTTTCTTTAAAGATTTCATTTCAAGCATCTAGAGTTATCTCGAGTTATATGCTGTGAAAACGTTAGTTTAACGGTGGCTAAAACCTCAGATGACAAACATTAACATGTAAAATGTTGAAGTTGGAAGTGAAATCCCCAATAAAAATTACACTAGTGCAAAACTTACTTAACGGACAGAAAAACAGCTAAAAATGATTGATACGTCACACTTATTGGACATTGAGAATGTTGTAGATAATCGCAGATTGTCTATTCCCATTTTACTATTAACTTAATTGTTCAGTGGTTGTTTTTGTTATATTGAGAGGAAAGAAAGCCCTTTTTATTGACAGTTTTTAAATTGTATTTGTTAGTATTTCGTTGTAATTTTTCAGTTCATTTTAAGTATAACGTTTGTTTTGAATATGCTAATAGTTTATTTTTGATAAACTTGCTTCTTTTGGACAATTATATTGGGCTGAGCTATCCTCTCACCAGCAGTAATCAACTTTATGTACTACAGTCATCGTAATATTATTTTGATAGTTTGCCCTCCCATCTTTACACACGTAATCATATCAATCAACAGAAGCGCATAAGAGATTTATTTTTACTATATATGTGTGTATATATGTATAAACGTCTTGAGCGGTGGCTTAGTTGTTATTGCGTTCGACTTTCAGTCATTGAATTGCAGGTTCGACCCATGCTCCACCTACTTCGATTTGAGCAACCACATAGTATTGCTAGTCCTCACACTTATAGTGTAGCTCAAATCCAGGTACTTGGAGAGTAAACTAGTTTAAATCTTTAAATAAACTTCTATCCAGTTATTATAAACGAGAATTATAAATGCCAGCCCCTCGAAGGGGATAGATGCTAAAATAGAACTGTTTGTGGAAGCCGACGATACATACACACATATTGCATCATTATCTAATTCTTTTGAATTTCTTTCCTACGTTTATTCTTCTCTTTTAAGATGTGTTAATTATAATTAAAGTAATACAATGAATGCAAAGAACGGATACATATGTATGATTAATAGTAATAATATTGTATTCATCTCTCTCAAACGTATCTGATTTGTATTTTTCTATATTTAAACAATACAAATGTGTTAATTGTTTTAATAATTCAATGCACATAATAAAGCTACACCACGTTGAACCCAGTGTTTTTGTTGTTGATCAGTCGGAATTTCAATGGAAAATACAAAATTTGTTGAATGGCCAGTAGTAGATAAAGTTCCTGCAAGTGTAGAGTAAAATATAGTAATAATGAATCATTTCAAACGTTTGAATCATTGAGTTATTAGATGTACACAACTAGAATTTTTAGTATAATTCATAGTCTTTTTCATTATTCATCCATTCATACTGGACTTTTCGTAAGTTATTAAACTTATTCATTCTTACGAAACACGACTATCACTGGACTAACATTGAGATATTCGCATAAAAATTTGAGTTTGATAGGTGCTAACATTAAAAATATCTACTACTCGATACTATAAAGATTAAACTACATTCTAAAACACGTATCATGTTACGTATTACTACATTTAAATTTCGTGAGGTGATACCAATGACGGACAAAAAATAGCCAGATATTCTAGTTTATTAATGTTTCGTATTTGCGTAGATAGGTATCCCTGATAAAGACTGTCAATATCCTGTATGGCTACATCTTCTTGAGTAACCATTTATTCTCTATTAGTGTTGCAATCATGAAGAACTTATTATTGTCCGTCGATGAAGTTTGGTTTTCACTCCAACACGGGTATTTTCTAAAAACTTCTGTTGTGATTAATACTTGCTAACTAACATGCGTAAAGCACTTGTCGGAAGTCAGCCAAAGATTTATTGAAAAACGTGTCACTTTATAACATATGTTAACGACAACGTTGTAACATGTAACGAATTCAACAATGTAACTTATTTGATAAAGGAATTAAATACCGTTCAATATTGTATCACTGTACCAAATATATGTCTGAAATCTCATCGAGAAACTGTCTTTTGGTCGAACTTGAAGCTTTGCTAGTCTACAGGGAGTCCTGTATCTCATGTTTGTTCCCTACGTTTAACATTATTGTCTGTATCAAGTTGATCATACCTGTAAACTGGCGTGAATTCTGTAATTATTATTTTCAGAATATATATATATATATATATATATATATATATATATATATATATATATATAATGAACTGATGACAATCGGAGAATAACCGCGGAATGAACAGTTGTCTTAGTAGTGCGCACTCCTAATTCTACAAGGGGTCGATTTAATATCTGATTTCAAGCACTCAATGGTAAAGAGTAATGGGTTCACATTCCTGAAATGTACCCAAGTGGGACAAAACATCTGTCTAGTGCTTCCTTATTTTTATTAATTCCTTAATGAATACTAACTCAACATGAAATTTATATTTTATATACTATTATTATAAATACCTTGACCATAACTAAATAGACATTACCTGCACGTGTTAGAGTTTTGTATACTGGACATTCATAAATTCCTTGACTTGGTGATTTACGATTTTCTGTTGGTATAAGCCATATAACTGGCATATTGACAAATAATTCTTTTGGTCGTGATTCACATAATAAATTAAGTTTGGAATCCCAACCAGCACCTTCTAGATATAAGCCACGAATATAGCTTCCATCGTCAGGTGATTTATTCAGTTTCGCATTGTTCTCTTTCATTACCTATTCATGTATAAAATAATAAAAAATATATAATAATTGAAGATGTATCTATTAACCAAATTTAAATTAAAAATCTTATTAACTCTTATAGAGAAGTTTATCAACTTTCTGTAGTAGGCTACTTATCTTTTCAATAGACTAGGATACACTTTACTGAGTTACTTCCCCTAAGAGTAGAAGATAGACTTTTTTTAAGAAGTACCACCAGGCTTGACATATAAGTCCAGAGTTTCTTGCCTTTTGCGTTCATGAACTTCATATTCTTTATTTTGAATAATTACATTTCATACTAATGAAGTAGCTTATTCGAGATCTTGGGTTCATCGAAAGTAAAATGATTAAGTGTAGAGTCCAACAGAAGAAAATTAAACCGTTAGGTCAAATTATGAATTTTCCCCAATTAAACTGGCTGAGTACAAAGTAATAGATGGCAAGACGTCTATCTCAATATGTTGTGTTGTTCAAAGTAGAAAGCTTATCAGTAAAAGCATGAAACGATTGAATTAGTTTCTTACACATAGTTCCTTTTATCATTTTAAAGAGAGCTAAAACTAAGATTCTAGCAGAATAGCATGAACTAAACGAAATAATATGAATTCATGCTATTCTTCTAGAATCATTAAATTAGCGCTTGTCCTTAGCTTCATTCAGCTCAGACAGTTGAATATCCGCAGAATTCTCCTTTTTAGCTACAAATACTTTCTATATATATTATTATTCTTATACTTGTTGAGTGACATTGAAGCCCTTGATATAATCTGAGTGTTGCTTGATTTTAAAGTCCTTATTATAATCCAAGAAAATATCATGAGCGAATCCTAAAAATAAACTCAGTTTATCAAAATTTCCCTGAGATTTGTTAAATAGTTCATCTATAAAATGAAGGTTGTGATTAATTGTATAATTACATGTAGAACTCCTTAATGATTTGACTTTCGAGCTTTTAATTTATCATCTCATCAAGTGTTAGTTTGGAGTTCATTGTAATGGGTTTATTGGTTGTTGATTAACCTGGTACATACACATAGTGATCGTATATGTAGTCAGTTAGTTTATATTGTCAAAGTACTCTGTCAATCTGGTACTAAAAAATTTATACAAAACCTACTTTCAGTATTCTAAATAGATAGAACGTAGAGAGAAGTAATCTTTCATAAGTAAATGTTGAGTAAAAGACGTTAAAGTAGACTTCATCTAGTTAAAATGTACATCTAACTGTTTATGAGGAATATAACAGAAAAATATAACAAGGTTGTCACTAACTTTTGTTTGGAATAATACCTGTTAAGATTTTACATCAATGAGTAACACAACGGTCAGAATCCAATCTCAATTGTCGTGAAAAACCGAGTGGCGTAAATCCCATATAATTATCTCCTATTGTACAAGGTGTTCCAACCTAAATACTATTTAACAGTATATGGTATGGTACCCGATGAGAAGGTATGCACAAAATCTGTCCAAACCATCAAACTTTTGGTTTCAAGATTATTTACTTAAGTCTATTACGCCTAGTAGGGCATAGTCTGCCAACCAGGTTTCTTTAAGCAATTCTATCCTCGGCTTTCCTTTCTAGTCCTTATCAAGTGCTACTCATGGCCTTCATTCCTGAATCCTATTTCCGGAGTCATGTGTTCTTTGCTTTGCCTTTTCGCCTTAAAAATTCTAAATTATCGTGATGCAGTTTGATGGTTTTCGCAATATGAGTCCTGTCTAAATCTAGCTTCCTCTCCTAATTTCTTCCTCAACTGGAAGTTGGTTTGTTTTCTGCCAAAGTAATTTGTTACTGGTGCTGTTCGGCCAACAAATGTATAATATTTTGCATAGACAGCTGTTCACAAATGCCTATAGTTTTTGATAATTTTTGTAGTCGTTCTTCAAGTTTCAGCCCCGTTTAATGGAACTACCTTGACTTCTGAATGGAAAATTTGGATTTCGGTTTTAGTTGATAGTTCTTTTGACTCTCAGGAATTCTCCAGTTGTAGAAATGTTCCTCTTGCTTTGCTAATCCATTCCTTCATATCTGCATCAGATCTCCTTTGTTTATCGTTTACTTTGCCTAAGTATGTAAAGCGTGCTTCATGGTAGTAACACTAATCCGATCGCCTCAATTATACTGATCAACTGGCTACAGTTTATAAAATGATAAGCTAATAGACCTTTTTACTTGCTAAGTAGATTATAAACAGGTCAAGCAAGTTTATACTCATAGATTTATTATTATCTGTTTACTGAACATGAAACATTGTCGAAAAAAAACAAACAAACGAACTACTTACTTTAAAATCAAATGAAATTGTATCTACAGAAATAATCTTTTTTCTAGCATAATTTTGTAACGTTCCAGTTAAAAATGCTTGTGGAAAGAAGAAACCACTTATCCAGAATACACTAGGCACACCATGATTGATCCATTCTTGAATAAATTTCACACGCATCACTAAATCTTCTATCCATGCTGCTAATGGTTTTAAACTTGGATATGCTTTACTAGCCCACATAGTTGGTACACGGTTATCAAATAATGATCTAGCCATTTCTTCTAAATTAGCTGACATTACTACAAAACCTTTTAATGCTTTGATTAAATCATTCAGTGTTGTTTGTATAGTTGATAGTAAGTTATTGTATCTATTTTTTTTTTAATGAATGAAAGAAATACAGAGATCAGTTACCTGAGCTAAGACATAAATAAGAGAATGAAATTGAATTATCGGCAAGACTATAATTTGTGGACAAACCAATGAGACTTAAGACAGCAAGTCTAGGATTTTAGCACGAAATTCATCTATCTGCACGGTTAAATAGCACTTTGGCATTATAGCTGATGTTCATAAGTTGTAATCATTATAATTCAATGTTTACAATAAAGCTTTTCTCACAGTTTCATCTTGCTCTGTTAGTTGAGTTGAGTTTAGGAATGTTGATTAATAACTGGTATGGATTTTAAAATATATCATTAGAAAGACAAACTAAACTTCGATTAAATCATTCATCCCTGAAGAACGTAACTTTACTAGAACAGGATTTTTATTAATTATTATTATATGGATTTTGCGATTCACTTATTGCTAAAATCTAATAATATTGTCCTACTATTTTAACTATAATCTGTTGGATATAAGCTTTTAATTTGTAATCCTTTTGAACCAGTTTTTCTGACTGCATGAATGATTTTGAAGGAGGATTCTGGTGAATCAGTGACCAGAATTAAATCAGTGTTTCAGGATAGAGATTTGTAGTCCTTTAGAAAGCCAGGCGGGTAATGTTGAGAGATGCATTTCGAAAGGTCTCCCTTCGTGTGGTCAATATAACCTGCTCCATTTGAACGATTAAACTTATACATCCCCACTGATTAGACCAAACGTGACAGCCTATGCTTCAAACAACTATTAATCAAATGTCGAGTAGAGAAAACAATACGAAGTCCAGGCGAATAAAACGTTTTTCTCAAAGATCTTGTACGTTAACTGTTTTTATTTACAAGGAGGATCTTCTATGCTGTTATAGACACATTTCAAGTTGTCATTTAGCTTTAGATTTTTCTCAACGAATCTAATCCATTATTGAACAGTAGCAGCTGTAGTTTATCAGGTTTACTGTTGATTGCGTCATTGGTACAGATTCATCTAATCCTAGTTCACAGAAAATGGAGCAGGTTTCTTTTTTGCTTTCATGAGACCCGATTTTGAAAATTCGTGTACTAATCATCCCAGGTTGGCTTTCTATATATCGATCCTTGTAATGAACCATCAGGTCCTTCCTTTTAACCAAACACTTAAGAAGTGTATTCCAAATATTACTCTGATTTAATTACGAACTTAATTGATTGATGCCATCTATTTAGTCTGTCCAGGATGTCGTTGAAACTAATATTTTTGCCACAAATAAAAAGCATCATCTAAATATTTTGTGTATAGAGAAAAAGCTGTCAATTGTTGGTCTATGTATAATGTTTTTGTGATTGACAATCAAACAATCAACTAGAAGTGCTTCAAGTGGTGAACCCATCGCTATTTTTTCAGTTTGCTTATAGAACACATTATTGAATTTAAACTGGATGTTGAAAATGAATCGGTTAAGTATTTCCTTTAGATAGTGTATTGGAACACCGAGATTAGGTTTATTGCTTTCAATACAGTCAGATAGTAGGCAGATTGTTCCTGTAATAGGTACAGTTGTAAAATAAGAGGTAGCATCTAGTCGATAGAGAAGGTTTGCAGCTCAGGTGAATGATTTTGATGAAGTTTTGTTCTCCATCAAAAGTAGCATCTAGTCAAATCACTTTCTTTCCGGTTACATTGACACATGATATTGAATCAACAAAATTAAATGAATCAAAAATGGTGTACCTAATGGGTTGATTTTTGACTGGTTACAAAATGTTAACTATTCATTTAGCAACAGCATGGTATGGCGAGTTATTCATATCTAGTACTGGACGTGGAAGGATATTTTCTTTTTTTATTTAGAGAGATCATATAGTAGAGTAGTGGAGTAAAGGGTCCAGTTGGCTTCAGGTTTTAATACAGGTTTCCACTGATATTTGGTTAATATTTTCTTACCTTATATTCTCAAATCTGACTAGCTCTTCTAGAGTTACTGTCGGTCCCATGCCCGGCTGTGGGGTCATCATGTAGAAAACAATTTTGCTAAAAAACACCAACCAGATTAAACAAATTAGACCATTTCAAATCTGCCGACAAGTTGAAGGAAGAATTATGACACCTCATGATGAAAGCCGAGATTCTTCCGAAGTCATGAGGTCGATTCCCCTTCTAACAGCCGGAGTAGCAACTATCACAATGTGGGAGACCGGGATGACCAGTCAAATAGCTACAGGAATGAGATGATACAACTTGGTGGTGCTCGGAATCAGTACTCGAAACCCGTTGAGCCCAAGCTGGGCATCAAAGGCTAGATACGGAATAGATACCGCTGTACTCCGGTCACGAAGAAAGTGCTCTTTACACTCAGGGCGTTGCTCTGATGCTGTCCGAAGAAGCACGTAGTGTACTTATGGGATGGGAATCTCCAGGATCATCAAAGTATCCCTCAAAACAAATTAGGAGGGAATCACTGTGAATGTTATCCAATGTTACAAATGAAAGCTATGATGACGATAAAAGTTAGTTCTATGAGGAGCTGCAATCGATCATAGGGAAGTGCTTAATAAAGGATCTCACCGTCCTGATTGGAGAAGTGAACGCTAAAGTCGGAGTGAACAACACCGGATATGAGGATATCACGGGACGACATGGGCTGGGAGAGAGAAACGAAAAAAGGGAGAGATTCACAAATCTATGTGCCTTCAACAAATGTCCCACACAAACGCATACACAAAGCTACATGGGTTTCATCGGACCACACCACGGAGAACTAGATTGATCATATTCACATCAGTAAAAACTCAGAAGGACAATAGGAGATGTGAGAACCGGGAGAGGTGCTGATATAGCTTCAGATCACCACTTTGTGGTGCCAAAGAAACGTGGGACAACTGGGGGAAACAGAAGTAAAAATGTCCAACACAGACTTCCTTCAAGAAACTAACAAGTTCAATAAGTTCAAGATAACTGTCAACAACAGGTTATAAGCCTTACAAGATCTACTGAGGGAAGAAGAATTCACTATGGAGGACAACTGGAAAGGGATCAAAGGGGTCAACGTATCAGAATGTTCCAGGCCTCAAGAAGCAACTTCATAAGGAATGGATCTGTATGGAAACCCTGGACAATATTCAAGAAGGGAAAAACATGAGAGCGGTAACTAAAAACAGCTGAACAAGAACAGAGCAATTCAAGGCACAAGCTGAATATACAGGAGCAAACAAACAAATGAAGAGGGGCATTAGAGCTGAGAAGCGGACACATGTGAAAGGGCTAACAACGACGGCGGGAGAAGCTGCAAGAGAAGGAAATATGAAACGACTGTATAACACGACAAAGAAACTATCAGGGAAATATAGTAAATCAGAGAGACTAGTCAAGGAGAAAGAAGGCCATACGAGCACCGAGATTCAAGAACAGAGGAACAGATGGGTAGAACACTTAGAAAAATTCTTGAATAGGCCAGCTCCATTGAATCTACTAGACATCGAAGCAGTACACACAGACCTTCCTAAAGATATCACTCCACCAACGATCGATGAAATCAGGATGGCCATCAGTCAAGTCAAGTGGGGGAAAGCATCAGGACTCGACAATATGCCACCTGAAGTACTGAAGACGGACAGAGAAGCAATTGCAAACATGCTCCACGTTCTATTCAAAAATATTTGGGAGAACAAGTGCCATTGACAAACTGGAAAGAAGGACACCCCATTAAGATAACACAGAAAGGAGATCTGAGAAAATGTGAGAACTACAGAGGCATCACACTACTGTGAGCACTAGGAAAAGTTGTCTACAGAGTGTTGCTGGACAGGATGAAAGATTCAGTAGACATCCAGCTTTGAGATCAGTAGTCCGGATTCCGTAAGGATCGGTTGTACACAGACTGAATCGCGACACTACGGATAAACGTTGAACAGTCAGTTGAGTGAAATTCATCACTATACATCAATTTCCATAAGTGTGTGAAAGTATTTGACAGTGTGGATGGAAGGACCATATGGAAACTTCTTTGACACTACGAAGTACCTGAGAAGATCGTCAACATCATCCGCAATTCATAAGACGGACCACAGTGCAAAGTGGTGCATGGACGACAGCTGATTAATGCATTCCACGGAGTGACCAGAGTCGGACAAGGCTAATTACTCTCCAACTTCCTCTTTCTTCTGGTAGTCGACTGGATTGTGAAGACCTCAACGTCTGAGGGGAATTACGGAATACAATGGACAGCTGGGAATCAATTAAAGATTTAGACTTTGCAGATGACCTGACCATTCTATTCCATACCCATCAACAAATGCAGGTCAAGACACAAAGTGTATCAGAAGCCTCTGCACCTGTAGACATCAACACACAAAAAGGGAAAATCAAGACCTTCAAATACAACACGGAGCACATCATCTGAACCACACTTGATCGAGAAGCTGTAGAAGATGTGGAATCCTTCACGTACCTGGAAAGCATAATCGATGAACAAGGAGTGTCGGATGCAGACATGAAGGCTAGGGTTGGCAAAGTAAGGGCCGTATTCCTACAGTTGAAGAACTGTCAGTCAACGTCAAAGTGAGAATCTTCAATACGAATGTGAAGACAGTTCTAGTGTATGGAGCTGGATCGTGGACAAACTCCACAAGCATCATCAAAATGGTACTAGTATTTATAATCAATTGTTCGCATAAAATACTCAACATCCTTCGGCCAGATACCATCAGCAACAGCCCATTGTGGGAGAGAACAAACCAGCTTCTACCTGAAGAGGAAATTGGGAGGAGACGTTGGAAGTGGATAGAAAATGAATTACAGAAACCATCGAACAGTGTTACAAGGCAAGCCCTAAGTTGGAATCTTGAAGGGATAGGGAAAATTGGAAGACTAATGGACAAATTGCGTCGGGAATCGGAAGTAGACATGAAAAGGATGAGTGGCAAGTGGAAGGAGCTGGAGAGGATAGTCCAGGACAGAGTTGGATGGAGAGTGCTGATGGGCGGTCTATGCTCCTTCATTAGGGGTAACAGGTGTAAATAAGTTAGTTATTTTCTTAAAGACTTTAATCGATTTCTGCTGAACTTGTTGTTTAGTACTATTTTGAATGTTCTTTAATTTTTTTTGATATCGAATGCATTGAAGGATACTTTGAAATATAATTCTTCCGATTCATGATAATAGTGTCAGTACCTTTATTTTGGCAAATAAACACAAGCTTTCTTCTAACCAATCAAGTAGTTGAACAAGGAGTGTTCAAATAGAGGTTTGGAACTGATCCATGACATCGATAGTTGTTATTCTAGGATAAAGGTAACTTCAGTGTGCTGAAGATCACATCAGAGATTTTGTAATCACATAACGTTTTCTTAAATTTAATCATCTGATTTTTTGTTAGAAATGCTTCGAACAGGTAAGTTCTATTAGTTATATTAAATTTTCAATGTTACCGCAAAAAGCACTAGTGCAGAAAATATCTTACAAGAGGAATTAGAAAACACTAATTTGAAATAATAGTAAATATGGACTTCCATATTCTGAATTAAGGAATGACATACGAACATGATGTTACTCTGATGTCTAAAAGATTAAACTTTTAGTGAGAATGGAATTTCCGACGTTATCATAAATTTAATTTGATATAACTGGAAGGTAAAGAGTTTATATGTACTCGAACGGCGAGCATATAGGGATCATGATCTAAAATCGCTCGTTTTGACATTCCACACTATGACTTAAAGATAAAATTTTACCACAGTGACTTACACCTTATTGTGACTTGTGTGTTAGAGAATTAGATCATAGGGAAAAGTAGCTGGTTATGTAACAAACCTAACATTTTTATTTCTGTTGAGTGAAATTCTGATGAAATGAACAATGAAGTCTAAATGATCTTTCCGACCACATACGTTAGAAAGTCGTTTCAATGCTAATTAAAAATGCTACTTCGTGAATCATGCCTCACCGAGGACAGCTAACGATGGCTGCAAAAACTGTCTATTCCTAACGTATTGTACAGAGTGTCATTTAAAGGAAACAACCAAGGTCGAAGCAATTTCTGAATGTAAATTATGTTCACTGCCACTAATTAGTATTGGCTTTGCTTCCAAAAAATCAGTACTTTATAAGACACAATAAATATCAAAACATCTATTATGTACGCATATATCGATGCTTACCTGATAACTTCTTGTGTTAAAACTGTATTCATCGACTGTTCATACATAACTGGATATTTTTGAATTATGCTTGATAAATCAAATAATTGTGGACATGTTGTTAATAGTGAACGACTAATTTCTTCAACAATCTCTTCACTTTGTTTTCCATGTCCAGATGTACTAAATGTTTTTGGTTGTAACAATAATAAATAGCCTAATAATGTAAATGTTTCATTTTGAGCAAATGTAATATTAGCATTTTCATGTAATCCAAATATTTCCGGCGGATCATTAATTGGTAAACTTCGAATGTAATCAAGGTATACCTATAATTTAATTTTTTAGTCGTTGAGCAAAAAAAAAACTATAAAGATGTGAAAAATTTCAATGGTAGAAAGTTAATAAGGATAAATACGTAAAAAATTCTAACTAATAATTTGAAAATTACCTTTTTGAGAAACAACGTTTTTTTCTGGTTCGTGTTTTTCATCAAGGTTTTCTTTACAGGATGAGAATACTAACTTACACTAAACCCTTCTTCATCCGGGCTTGGGACAGGAACATACTCTAGAGGAGCTCTAGGTGAAATATTCGTAAGAAATAACTTTAAACTAGGCGCGGAAAATCAAATTTCAGCCATATATTGGTTGTGTTTATTGGATCATCAAGAAAATTAATTTTCTTCTGCTTAATAACCAGTAGGCAAGTTATCGATTTATCTGACACACATTTCACCTTGTAATTTGTTGTGATCTAATATCATTGTTAGCAGATATTTAACTTTAAAAGCTTATACAACTACGTGAAATGTTAAGTTTTGTATGACTTCCCAGCAGTCTCTTTAAAACGTAAGGAACGAATGTTACCACCCTTAATTAGTTTGAATAACGAAATGTCATCTTTGAATAAAAAGAGTAATTAATCGTCTTTCGTATTTTTTTTTAAAAAAAATGTTTCTACCGAGTAGATTCTAAGATTGAATCACAACAGTAATCTTTTTTATGCTTCTTCATTTACGCTTTCATCTAGCTAAATCATTTATGAATATAAGAGTAACAAAATTCATTTTTAAGTGAACCATAGCGAGATCAAACATACTAAAGATTAGTTTACTGATTTATAATAGTTTTATAAGGAAGGAAACTTAAACACAACAATTAGAAAAATCTTGTTAATCCTAATTATGAGAAGGATTCTCACTGAATCACTTTAATTATTTGTAATCTTAATTGCTACAAATCACTAAAATAGAATGACCGTTTTAAGTCAAACATTTGGCATGCACCAGAAACTGAAAACTGATAGTTCAGTAAACGAAATTGGTTAGTTAAATTCTCATACATTTTTTAATTACTAACTTAAATCCTTAACGAATTTACCTATTTTTCCATTTTTGTGTATATATCATTAATATAACAAGTTAAACTTAGCAGACCATACGTATCTTAAGAGACTAAACAGTCAGTCAGATACAACTACTGATGATTTATAGTGAATGTGCAGAATATCCACCTAGTCAAGTTTAATAAAACTGTTCAGCTAACTGTTAAAACGGATTAGTTTTGATTATTTTGATCCACTCCAATGTATTCGTATGTTTTCATTTTTTCTAGTTCATTCGGGACTTGATTGGTAGCTGAAACGTAAAGTAAACCATCACAACCATTTTTCCAGTTACCGTTATTTATTTTATTCATTTATTTTTTCATTATTTCTCTGTTACCTAATCTGTCATGATGTAGTTCAATGTTTGCAAGTAGAAAAATAAACATATATCTAAAGTTTCTTAACATTGTGATTTAATTCATTAAAGTAAACTTACAGCATGATCTGTATTTCCTGGTAACTGATGATATATACCTGATTCTGAATAACTGTAACTATCTCCTAATATTTTAGGACAATAATATTCATCTAATATAGTCATTGCACATCGTCTATCCCAATCATCTGTTATACGACCACCATAGTTAATATGTCCAGCTGTATAACATAGAACCTTTGAATATGAATAGAAGTTTATGACATCAATTATATGTGAGATACTTTTTTTATCATAAATCTAAACTAATTGAATATATTCGGAGCAGTATGGTTGACTGAATAATTTCTTTTTGAAATAGATCAGTACGCTATGAAAGAATATCGTTTGTTATAATGCTTACTTTTAGAGGTCTGTTGTTAAACTGATAGGTTACAGCCTTGAAAACCACTCTTGTGGCTTTAATGATGCGAACTGACTAGTTTTTCTATCCTTCACACAAACACATGCTAACCAAGTATAACACAACTTAGTGCACGGAATATACTTGGTTAGTTGGATTTATTAGGATTCCTTTTTTTAAACATATTATCCCCAAGTCATACTATAAAATATGCGTAACAGAATGATAAGTCTGATATAAATTCCCTAAATTACCATATATTTACACGTCTATTAGTGTTTATAATTTATTTTGATAAAAATATGAGCGGAATATTAAAGAGAACATCTTTTATCACCTCTACTTCGAATATTGCAACCGGTTGTTGCTTTTATTCATGATGATGACGATAATAATAATATTGTAGATGGCTTACACAGTAGAAGTTTTCATCAAGTACTCTGCTGCAAATCAGACTATTTAAATGAGACATACTGGTACTATTCAGCTGTCGAAATTGTGGTAGTTGACATGGGGTTCGAACTAGAGACACACTGACTAAAAGTCGTGTCTCGAACCATTAAACTACTGTTACTCATTTAATTAGTCATTGTGTAATGCGGAAGAAAAAAATAAATAAATTTGTGTCATCAAAATAATTCCTTATTGTGACGAACAAGCATTAATTTCCTTTTTACCTTATATGGTGTTACATCATATTCGTCTAAAAACATTATTAGCTGATCCATACATATTCTTAGATCACCAGTTGTAAATTCATATGGTATATTAAATCCAAGTGGACCGAATTTTTTACGTTCAATTAATACACCATGGAAAAATGCTAATGATAAAAATAAGTGCCGAAAGACATCATTCTGAAATGAGAGAAACATAAAAAAAGAAAATAGTTCATCAGTTAACATCTTAATCTGTCTTCCAAATTGAATAATTATATGCTAATTGGTGAATAACTTTATTCAAAATCCCTGATGTTCTAGCTAATACATATTAATAGTAGAGTCCGATCATATCAAGCGTGAGACAGGTATAACTGATGTCAATATCATGAACTGATTAAAGGTGAAAGTGGAAATCACTGAATGGCGATTCAATTGGCCGACGTAAAAGACGTACATCATAAGACATAAAGGTCTTGAGTTTCATCAGTGTTGAAAAGAGAGTATATTTCCTGGTATGACGTCTCAAACTGAGGCAAAATAACGTGTTTGATGCTTCTTCGGTTATAAAAGGTTGGCTTAATAAGTGTTAGTCTATGATGCAAATTAAATTTAAATTGAATATTTTATAAAAATATTTCATGCAAATTGAGAATATACTCCTTTACAATGAATTCGTACTGAGATTCATATGGTGTCAAATACATGTACCGTGCGAGGCAGAACTATTCAATTATCTCCTGTTTCACAACGGTTCTTTAGCTAATGTTAACTTATACAATCAATTATCTATTAATAAATTGATTGCTAACAAGATAACTAATAACATAAGTACTCAAATAATGTGAATATTAAGTGAAGAAGCATAGAAACTACGAAACACTGAAAAAATAATGTCTCTGACAAAAACTACTTTAATCAATCTACTCTCCACAAAATAGTAAAACAAAGAAAATTCACATCCTAACTAGCTATTAGTTTCGAGATGGGTTCTTTATGTCTCAATAAAAATCTCTGGCTGATAGAGCTCACTCATACAGAAAGCAGAGCAGCTACGCATTGATGTTCGTAACTTGTCACCAAATAATTAAAGACAAAAGTGTAGAGGACTAGATTCTAACTTAATAATCGATAGATATTGTGCTTGTCACAAAGCTTGTAAGTGATGGGTTCAGAGCTGAACAGTCTCGTACGTGGAACGAAATAGCTGTCCAGGCCTCCCTTATTTTTACAGGTTTTCAAGGTGGTGCCATTTTGTGACACAAATTATTGATGAAGTGAACTAATGTGCTCAAAAAAAGCATTCATCATTATCATATTAATAATAATAGTCAGTGTAACTCTTATCAACAAACCTTAGCAGGTACATTGGCTAAATAAGCATCATTTATTGATTGGTATGTTCTTAATAAATTGGCTTTTAAACCTTTAGGCGGTTCAACTGTCATTTTTGATCCATTTTGTAAAATATAAACAGGGAAGTCTGGACTTGGCATACTTGTCAACCATAATCGGAAATCACGATGTACCTAGTATAAAAATTAATGCAGATTACATTAAATCAATACATACAACTGATCATATAATTTCTAGACTTAATTATTTAAATTTGGCATATATTGCGAAAATTTGAATTTTTATTTAACACTAAATATAAATAAATCATATTATAACTTGATACTTTGAATAATTTTGAACATGCTTTGAATGGCTTTAGTGTATATGATGTATAAACAAAATGGTCACCATGTATATATCAATCCAACTACCATGGTAGAGAAATTTAACAAGATGTTTGTCTACTTAATTCATGATAATTTTATTTGGAATGAGGCTCGTATTTTATCACGTATAGACATGGTACGTTGGAAATATATTCAATAACTTGAAAACGTGTGTAAACCCCGAAGGTTTTCCCTAAACAAAACCCTTTCTTAGCCTATTTTTAAGGTAATTAAATTTAAGCCTTTCTGTAAACCGTGAATAATATCTGTAAAAAATATTTTAATCAGGATGCAATAATACACAGTGAAGAATAGACGGACAAAAGTCAGGCGTTTAGTGTGGATCAGTGCATAGACTTAATGAACAACTAGTTCATCAGTATTGACATAATCCCCGAACTAAATAGAACGATCAACTCATTCGACCGAGTTGCACACTGGTGTTAAACTGATTGGCGGTAATGACTATTTTGGTGATACCATATTGAGAATGATAAGTGTTTTTAAACCTACTTTATCTTTTTCAATTTGCTCAACAAGTCTTTCCAATGTTGGCATCCATGATGGAGCTAAATGACAATTTTGGAAGAATACCCATACACCCCGTTCCATTGCTGTTCGCATAAGTTCTTCAGCTCTCGGACCTTGTCCTTGACCAAGTGAAATAGCGGACAACTTTTTTCCCCCAAAACTCATTTCATCAGCAAATTTGTATAAATCTGAAGCTGGATCTGTACCCTGTAATTGAATTTCTGTAAATGTTACAAAATTCTGACTAAACGTGCAACTAAATCAGAACATTACTCACTTCCAGTAGTACAAATTGTAACACAGAAAAAATAATTTAAAAGTTAAGAGCATTATATTTTTTCAATGAACAAAATATATACGGTTTCTGAAGGTCACCAAACTTGTGTTTGGATGGCTACATGATTTACTTCTGAGGCTATACCGTCAGGTGCTATCTGATACAATAAAATAGACCGTTTTATGTTTCAAACTGGTATACATCCACGTTGATTTAGAATGTCTTTCCAACTTAACCGTAATGTTTATGTAAGTAAGTAGGTTGGCCAGAACAAATTGTATGATAATTCGTCTTATGGAATATTTTTCTGATTTACATTTCCAGATGATTTTCTAAGTAAACCTTTAAAAGTTATCAGACTATTTGTTTTGAATTCCTTTCTCAATAAGAGATCCATTTTCTAAGTGATTGGAGAAAAATTAGCTTGCTGTTTAATTATTGTAAGTAGTATCAACTATAATGAGGTGTATGATTGTTTTGATTGAATAATGTGAGGGTTTTTCTATATATTCAGTAAATTAGTCTTCTTTACTGAAGGTTTGAACCATTTTGTACACGTAGATCAAAAAAACATATTTATTAACTCGATGAGTGTGTGCTATGCTGCCCGACTTGAATGACAGTGAAAAATGACGTTAAAATTTTCAAACTACTTAAATCGGACCATGAGCAGAAAAGACCTCACAAATCAAGAGTTTGTCGTTAAAACAGGTAGTGAGAATTTGAGTGAATGTGATGGTCTTGGACAAATTATGAGTTCTTCAAGGTTTGTATTTTGTTCTCATTATCTTAACGTAAACAAACTTTAATAAAAACACTCATTCAATGAGAATGTCTGTATTTATGAGTCTTTATTGAGCTACAAATGATTTTTGATGACTTTCAGTTTGGTCTTGAAACTCCCCAGAAATATCAATGAAATGATGTTACTAGACAATTGTCTGTGAAATAAGTAAGTAAAGATTTTAGTAATTTCGGACAACTTATGCGAAACAAGAGTGCCTATGATTCAATGCGTGAATAATGGCATGATTTGTTTTAATAGTTTACTTTGAACAACTTATTTTTAGTATAGGGACTCGTGGAGATTGTGGTATTTTAACAGTTGAATTCATGGGTCAATCGTAGTTAGACCACCACTCAAAACCCAGAAGCTTTCATGTTTTGAATGGTGGTCTAGCTTAAATTGACCCATGAATTCGACTGTCAAAATTTTTATTTATTCAGGTTTCAGAGAGCAATTGAGTAATTTCGCCATATAATGGTGGAAAAAACAATTCTAGCTGCGAATCAAAGTATCCTTTACAATGTTATGGATAAGCGGAATTCCATCTGAAATGGCTTTTTGAATTTAGCACAAACTACTAAAAGTCGCTATCTTTCCTTTGATGAGTTTGACAGTATAATAACTAACGCCCTAATATAATTAGTTATAAATCAGTTAGATGACTAATTATACGATATGGCAAATATATTTACATCGTAATTTATTGATCGATTGATGTTAAATAATACTCAGTTAAAATTACACAAATCCGACAGTAAATGAATAACTTAAAATGTGGTATATTCAAATATCATTTTGGTTTATTTCTATGTCAGATATGTCGATATCACTAGTCTTTATGTTTGTACTATGCAGCGTCGGATTCGCTGTTTTAGTACCAACAACAAGTTAGTTAAGCATTTCACTGATACAACACAATGAAAATTCACTATTTTATGGAAAACTTTTTATATCATTTCTAAGTTAGTAATAAAAATTAGTTACATTGACAATTAATTACGCTAAGTGGTTTATTGAAAACGTTTAAACAGAATAACAAAATACATTTTTTTCTGAAAAGTGCTAACCTGTGATAAGACGAAAATCAATGGAGTTGACGGTGAACTATCTTTGAATACCTGATGAAGATTTGCAGTTTGTGGTTCAACAAATTTTTGACCTAAATGTTGACTGACAAAATCTTGCATAGCATTAGTTAGTTTATCTGCTCGAAGGCAGCGTAGAATTAAAATACGTTGAAAATTATCTAAATTTGCTTGCCATGGTTCGGGGAATATAGTTCTATGTGGTTCAGATGAATCAAAAATTTTTTTAAATTGATCAGGATTTTGTGTCATACTCTCCGGTAGATTGGTAAACTTAGGCAGGGAGGCAAGATTTAACACATCACCCCAAATCCGATCAGATATCCATTCCGGTGCTGGATTCGGTAATTCTTTGATTTTGTGAGTACCGCCAGCAAGTAGGAAACGATATTCATCCTTGAACAGTAAATAGAATTTCAACATATTCATATATATACGGTGGAGTCATGAGTACGTAATCAACTTTATTCTTAATAACTTTAATATGTCATAATATAGAATCACTAGATTCTTATCAGATTTTCACTATAAAAGGCATAACAGGTCTCTTGACTACCCCCATAATGATGTATTCACGATTCCACTAAACTACCTATCTGCTTAATTAGAGTCATACATTACGTGTGCTTAACTGATTGCAAAAGTTTTTATTTGAAGTCCTCACCCTTTTCAGTGGTATAACTAAGCATCATACATATAACTAGTATTTAGTATAAAACAGAGGTATTCATGCGACACTCAATCATAAAAGTCGGAAAATGACCTGAATTTTAAAATTTGTCGTCAAACTAGCTTATGAATTCAAGGTTAATTCTAGGAATTAATCTATACCTGATAAGATATAGAAGGTGCAGAGTATGGTGGAAAGATTTTACACTATATCAATAACTTTAGGAAGTCTAATACTAACAATTGGTAGATCATAAAAACTTGGCAATGAAAAATATAAACTGTCTTGTCATAAAGCATCTGATGAAATTTAGTTCTCATTAAAATTCAAATCTTCTTCAGGGAGTCAGTAGATTAGAATACTATTTAATTTATTTCTTCAATAGTCTTGATTAATTTAGGTGCATACATGTCAAAATCCACTCCGTAATAATAATTAAGTGAAGATAATCAATCAAAAGTTTTAGAATTTCATTCAAACTGATCAGGGAAATGTGATTTACATTCATCGATTCATTTTAAGATTTATTAAAACAATACATCGAAGTAACTACGACCAGATCACTATCTATTTAGGTAGTATATGTTTTAATCAGTGAAACCAAACTGATTACACATTTGGCCATCTTAAAAATGAAATATAGATGTTAGTGGGATATTGACAGCAAGTCAGTTGTTCAGTCTGTCAAAGTCGATATCCATATCTCATTTTCTGGGCTAGCAAGCTTGTTTATAAATATTCATAGATGATGGTAATCATATAATTCACATTATAAGAAATAAAATTGGCTGTTTAATCTATATTTTCTTTCCCATCATGGTCAGGTTTGCGGGCGCAGTAAATTAGTTGGACAATATATTTAACGAAAACTATTGACCACATATCAGACTGTCAGAAAAGACTGTTGACTTACTTAGTAAGTTGTCCTAAGAATGCTATCTAGTATAATGATAAAAACAGCATTGTTGAACTAACCATATTATAGAAATTAAATCTATAATGTGGGATTAAACCTTCATGATCATCTTATAGTATTTACACTCTTGAATATAATATTATTTAAAAGCTTTCATGTTGAAGTTAACTTATTCATATCTCGTTTGTCAACCATTAATCTACTCTTTTACCAGGAAAATTGGATTCGTTATTTCGCTGGGTCAGATTAAATTCAAATGATGAATTGGAAGACTCATCTATTGACTATTTAGCAAGGATTTGATGAAGATTAACACCAACAGTTATTATCCTTCAGATGAGTATAGACGATGTTATGAAAACCATAGTAATGACTTAAATCAGTACTATCAAAATAGATAACATTATGAACAATAATGTAAATAGATCTAGATTGTTATAGTCCATATCATTTTGTCTAGTGGAGAAATAAACAATATGCATAGAAATAAAAAACCAGTCGTAGATAGGCATTTCACTCAATTTTCTGATAGCAAACCATGATTTTTCAATGGATCCCAATCTGAAAGCCTAAACTTACTGAATCTATTTTCCATCAGCTGTCATTAATTTTAATGACTAACCCTATATATTCATACGACCAACATTAGTTTAATTTGTAATTTCACACTGAAGGATAAATTTTGGAAGCATTATGTTTGACTTAGTGACATATTTAAAATGCTACTGATTACTAGTGATAATTTTAATTAAAACTGCTTTCATATCTGACAAGAAATGCTCAAACGTATTAACCAGACATTTTTCAATGAAGATTTGTTACGATGGAATTAATAATTATGATAAATCAATAGTTTTACATTAATAGTAATAATAAAACTGTATCATACATTACTTACAGAATCAATTAAACCGTCATTTTGTAATATTCGAATAGCCAACAAGAAAGCAAACATCAATTTATGCTTTTCAAATAAACTTCGGCATACATTACAGTATAAACTAAATGTGAAATAATCATTAATATTTTCTACACGTTGTGGAACAAAATCTGAAAACAAACAGTAAATGAAGAAGAAAATTTCCATTCTTTGGAATAGAATTCATTGAATTTGTAAGCATATGAAAATTTAAACGTTACAGAATTGGAGATATTTAATAGAAATCTCTAAACGTAAGCTTTTTACTAACTGGTACTTATCATGAAGTAAAATTTTAAATGAAAGAATGTGATGGTCTTTGTAGAGAATCTAACTAATAGTAACTAATGTTACAGTCTTTCACATAACTATTTAACTATTAATTTAACGATTGGGTTCTTGTTGAACTGAAATTTTTTTCATACTGAACAATCAGTAAACAGGAACTAATTTATTGTCGATTAAACTCTTATTACAGACAGGACCCCATCCTAAGGATAATTCTTACTAAGAAAACATAAGAATCTTAATGATGAGTACTTACAAATATAAAAAGTAACTCTAGGGTTTTTCTTCAAATAACTCAAAATTTGTTAACATGCAAACATAATTACGTAATATCTACTTACCAAAACAAGTCATTCCAATAGAATTGTTAATAAAAGGGTTAGACAAAAAAGAAATAAGCTCTTTCTCAGTGATTATTCGTTATAAAAATTCCGAATGTATTAGATCTCCTTAGAAGGAATTTCCTTTCGAATAAGAGTAAATTATCTGTACAATACTTTTATTGATTTTAAATGTTTCTCTATATGAATTTAGTTCGTGGTAAAAAGTTACCTACCGAAAAGGTTTACTTTATTAGTCAACATCAACAAATTTAATTATTAAAATGATGGAATATAATAAAGGAATCACGATCTCTGATGTGATTGTTTTCTCGACCTTTTGCTAAGCTATACAAATAAGTATTTTTTAAAAACAATTTAAGATGGTTTAAGTAAATATCTTTTTTAAATTAGAGAGTAACTCAGTAACGTTAAAATATATTATATATATTTTTTCACACTGGCAATCCATTATTAGAGCGCTCTCCGCTAGGCCAAAAATTCCTAGGTATCACCTATGAAAATATTGTGAGTGTGTACAACTAAGGATTATTAAACTTGGATGAATTATATTCATTGCTTCCTAAATTTCAGAAGTTATTTAGTTAAAATCAAGAAAGATATAATCAGTATGAGTACCTGCTATAAATGAAAATGCCCACAACACTTTGTAGGAAACATTTTTACTGGTACCGAGTAGTATAAATTATTAGTCAAAATAAATAAAATGCAATAGTTATAGTTTTACACACCAGCTCTCTCAGCATTTGTTATTCCTTGAAGAAAAATATTCACAAACCATTCTAAGGAATATTGATACATCGGATCAATATTCGCCAGATCAGCAACACAAAAGAATAAAATTTGTGTCCTCACTGCTACTGGAATATATTTACTTCTAGTTTCATCAATATCACGTTCTGTTTGTTCAGCTGCAATAACTCGTGATTTAATTTCGCTTGATTTTAATTTTGATGCTTCTAATGTTTGTATTAAATCGATATCATCAACTGGTGAACCTTCTGTAGCACTAAGGCGCTCCAAAATTTTATCTTCAATATCTTTTAATTCTTGTTTCATTTTTGCATTACTTATAATTAATTGATTTTTAGCCTCTTCTAAATCTGGACGTTCTTCAGCAACAACAATGCCTAGTAATTGATCTTCTAAACCACTTGGTGACAAAGTAAAGTTTACAACAGTCACTTTAGTTGAAACTTCTGGTTTATAATGTGGATTAGATAGTTTTGTTGTAATATACAATTTGAAATCATTATGATATGGTATTATTGCATCGCCAAGTTTAATAACTGTTGCACCTTGTTGTTTAAACGTTTGTTTCAATAGAACTGATTCGAGAACCGGATCTAGCTCTTCCCCAACATTTTCTAATAAACATGGTTTACCGAAACGAAGAGCATTCTCTAAATTACGTATAAAATCTTTATCAGATAATTTGATGTTAATAATACCATCGGGTTGGCCTAATGCTTTAATCCATTTATTTGCTTGACCTTGAGGATCAATAAACAATGGCCATCGTCTTGAAAATTGCACAATCACAGCATTTTCAATAGATAATGTATCTTTAGGAAGACCAAGTATATGCCAATTACGTAATTTTACTGGATCACCATATGTTTGAACTAGATTTGGTGCTGGTTCAGTAGTATGCGGCACATGATGATACTTTAATTTATCCACCCATTCATTAATCATGTTTAAACGATATTTAGCAGAGAATGGTCCAAAATATGCTACTGAGCCCGAGGAGCATAGTACATTACCAACAAGATTAGTTAATAAGTAATTCAAATTACCAACAGATTCTTTCCAACGTATTTTCTCACTACCTAAACCTCCAATTAATTTATCAGCTCGAATCAGTCTTGCTTCGCATAATTGACTTTTCTCTTCTAATTCATGTTGTTTACGTATACATTCATTGTATTTTATTTGTAAACTAGTTATACGATCTTCACATGCCTTTAAACGATTTCTTGCTTCATTTAATACTTGTTCAGTTTCAGCTAATTCTAATTCAGAAGATTGTAAAGCCTGACGTTTCGGTTCAACTGTTTTTGCTACATTATAATATTTAAACATTGCTCTAACCCATAAACAAATACTAGTGCACGCTTTACTAACTTTGGCGATTGTTGCCGGTGAGAAACTTTCAGATTCAATGTATGGTTTAATTTTATGAATTATATACTCTGGAATATTTTCTTTATCATAATTCATTAAACTATCTAAAAATTTACCAGGATCTTGTAGCATAATTTTACCTGGTTCCCAATAATCATCAATTTTAACGCCTGGTTTATCACCAGCTATTTTCTTCGGTTTAACATCTTTCATAATACATACAGCCTCGATAACTAGACGTACGCCTTCTGGTGGACGCATCATAGCTCTAACTTCAGTTATATCATTTTTATTCAATGATTTCAATGCTTCTAATGATTCATATAGAGCTGGTAATGCTTCGTCTAAATCACGTTGTGCATCATCACGAATCGTTTGACATTCATGTGCTTTTTTCAATGCTTGTTGTTCTTCACGAGCTACAACAATTTGTGTTTCTTCAGCAATTTTAGAATCACGTGCAATTTCTTCCATTGTTTTTCTGGATTCTTCAACAGCTTTTAACAATTCTGGTTTCATTAGTTCTAATTCTTCTTGTAATTTTGAAACAACTTCTTCTGTATATAATAATTTATCTAAACCAGTTTGTGTACGATTACGAGCAGTAATTATTTCAGATTTTTTTAATCCATAAATTTTAGAGAAAACAGTTAGTAATTCAAGAAAACTTGTTGGTGTCACATAATTATGACGATTTAATTCTTGTTTAAATAATTCTGTATTTTGTACAACTGATTGATGTATATCTATACATAATTGTACTAAAGATTGTAATGTCTGTTCGTCAATTTCTAAATCAGACATATTTTGTAACATTCTAAATGCAACAGATTTTAAAGCTTCAGTTGGCCATTCACTGAACCAATCAATTGTACAACAATTAACTAATGCTGGAAATTGTCTTAAACGTGCACGAAATATTTCACCAATAGGGCTCATTGTAATTACTGTGTGTAGATTAGCACGTATACGTTTTGTATAACATGAAAATAAATTAGTTTTAGTTGGTTGTAGATTTGATTCAGCGGCAACAATTTTCATGGAATCATAAATTTTGTCTAATTCATCTAACTGATATATATTTGGTACATCACCAGCATTTAAAATATTATTAATATCTTCTAGAAACGATTCTGACTTTATCTATAATAATGATCATGAAAGAGAAAAGAGTATCGGTTGTCACAAGTACATAATGAGACATCTAAGCAAACTAGCAATCAAACAAAGTTTGGTGAAAGAGTTTTCTGTACTTTAGACTACGGGACTGGTCTTAGTTAAGCAATCATGGGAAGCAATAAAGTATTGGACAACTCCTTCATCCCAGTATGGGACTCCTCGGTGGTAAGCATTCAAGACTATGATAGAAGTGTAACCTAGGATATTCAGGTTAAGACTTTACATATTATGTCAATATTCAAAGGTCTGTATTTCAAAATTCACTTAGCGCTAAATGAAAAATTATTATTTTAACTGTCGATTAGTGCTACATTTCAATGCGAAAACAGGAAATTTATTAAAAAGGTCTTGTAATTTGTAGATGATTTTTGCATATGGACTAGTATTTATTAGGATACCATAAAAGTCAATTAGCACTTCCTGTTTTTTATCTCTCCAAAAAGACAGATCATTTTTTCTAAACATCGAAACACGAGTCTTGATCAATTATTTATTCTGTTTGACAGTTTCAAATTTTTAAGTGGAAGAAGAACCGTTAAATTTTCTGACTGGATATTTCAAACTAGTTCAGAACGATTAATAGACGGTACCTGTAGCTTTGACTCGTTAGTGTAAACTGTATCATATCACAAACCAGCACATAGTAAATCCATGAAGAAGTCAACTTCATCATTAAATCCTCAGAGTTTACGCATAAATTTATTTTTCCATCACAAAAGTTTGCACTATAAGTAAAGATGAATAGTGGCTAGCAGTAGAATCTAGGACGCGCGTTTCGTCCTATTTGGGGCTCGTCATCTGGGTGTGCCTGCTTCCTAACCATCTTTGCTTATAATACCTGTGACTTACGGTAATATCGAGGCAATCCGCAAAGGATGTACATATCCCAATAAGAGAATGATCAATTGTAATTCTAAACGACAAAGAGAAGATTCAAAAGAACAATACGAAATAAATTAAACATTCCAGTGCTCCAAATAAACGTAAACGTTTTCCTTACTTGTGTATCAGAAAACAAAAATGTTACTGGTTTATTTTCTATACCAGCCTTCATCATTATTTTTTTCAAATCTTCACGCCAATCATTCATAGCATAATTTTTAGATAATTCGATTTGGAAACAATCATATTCAGCCCTTGAAGTAACAGAACATAAAAGTTTATATTCGGATTATATCTAGGAAGAAAAGGTCAGTTTTTAAATTCATTATAAAAAGGTATGACCCACTCTGAATATATGTCATTTTTCTTAGAATATCTAACTCAGCCTGCAGCTCTTCTAGAGTTACTGTCGGTAACAAGACCGGGTTAAAGAGGAGGATTGGATGTCGGGACGGCAACCCCATCATGTAGAAAACAACCTTGTCAAAAAAACGCCAAACAGATTTAAAAAAACGGACCGGAAGGAGGGACATCCCATCAAGATACCAAAGAAAGGAGATTTAAGAAAATGTGAGAGCTACAGAGGCATCACACTACTATCTGTGCCAGAAAAAGTTGTCTACAGTATTGCTGGACAGGATAAAAGATTCAGTAGACACCCAGATTTGAGATCAGCGTTCCAGACTCCGTAAGGATCGGTTGTACACAGACTGAATCGCGACACTACGGATCATCGTTGAACAATCACTTGAGTGAAACTCGTCACTATATATCAATTTCCCTAAGCAAGGATTGTCAAAGTAAGGGCCGTATTCCTACAGTTGAAGAACTGTCAGTCAACGTCAAAGTGAGAATCTTCAATACGAATGTGAAGACAGTTCTAGTGTATGGAGCTGGATCGTGGACAAACTCCACAAGCATCATCAAAATGGTACTAGTATTTATAATCAATTGTTCGCATAAAATACTCAACATCCTTCGGCCAGATACCATCAGCAACAGCCCATTGTGGGAGAGAACAAACCAGCTTCTACCTGAAGAGGAAATTGGGAGGAGACGTTGGAAGTGGATAGAAAATGAATTACAGAAACCATCGAACAGTGTTACAAGGCAAGCCCTAAGTTGGAATCTTGAAGGGATAGGGAAAATTGGAAGACTAATGGACAAATTGCGTCGGGAATCGGAAGTAGACATGAAAAGGATGAGTGGCAAGTGGGAGGTCTATGCTCCTCCACGAGGGATAAAAAGCGTATTTAAGGTAAGTACGTAATCTTAAAATGTCTACTTTAATGTTTTCCATTCACGGAAGCTATAGTTTTGGTGTTTGCCTTTGACTATTGAGAATTGCGTCAGAATGCATGTCGCATGACTTCAAATCTTCCTACTGACTACCTTCAATCATCTAAAATGTTGCGGTAGTGTATATAACGTCGGGTGAATGACTGGTCAACTGTAGATTGACCGCCCACTCATCAATAGAACTGTGACAATCAATTAGTAAATCATTTTAAAAATTACTCTTTTTCTCCGTAAATCTTCATAAAATGGTCTCTAACTATAATTATGTAATACTCAGGTACAAAACCTACTCTGAGATTTTGCCTATATTTTTCTCAATACATGTATGTGTTTGGATTTACTAAACAATAACCAAGATGTTCGAATTTGGTTAACTTCACTGATGTCATAATAATATCATTATGATTACCAGAATTATCGACGGTTTATTTGATTCTAACTGACAGTAATCTAGGAATGAGATTGTTAACATTTTATTTCTATCAGTTTGAGATTAACTTTATTTTTTTATTTATTTGAACACATAGATATTGGAGGGACTGAAAACAGTGGGTTTTACTAAAATCAAATTATTTCGGGATTAATAAAAAAATGCACAAACACAAACTAAAGAAACGAAGTCTATCATGAAATAAAAGAAAGAAAACAGAGATTTATATCAAACGGAAGACGTAATAAAGAGAAATACTAACTTACATATGAGATGCAAGACGTGTTAAACACTGACGACCACTACCACCCATCCCAAGAAGTAAAGCATTGCCTTGTGGCTGTCTTATAATTCGTGAAATTCGACAAATATGTTGTATTGCATAAATAAACAATATTAAATCCATTTTCGCTGTATTAATTTGATTGTAATCATCGAGGTTTTCTTCTATAACTTGTAGTACCTAAAAGCAAAGGTATGTTAGTAAGTTAATTATTGAAATGACATTCTCAAAAGAATCTAAATTTTATTACCAGGGATTTGAACATCAGTTGAAGTAAATGACCTTATAATTTCTGGTCAAAATGAATTGATTTGTAGGTCATCAATAGAGAATTAGAATTTATAAACAGCTATATGCATACCTCCTAAGCATTAACTGAAATACGTTACTTCTTGTCAAATTGATTAGAAATGAATTTCATTAAGATATTTCGGCACCTGACAACTGAAGTTAGGATTTCTTCGGGCATTTTAGGTGATTGAAGAGTGATTTCATATCCGGTACCGTTAACAGTAACGCCTCGAGAGGGAATACTTCGAGTTCCACTATGAAGTCATGACTAGTGGAGTGCAACCGTATCCGGTGTCACGCAGTGAAGACATTGAAAGATGGTGGCGTGATATCATGGGTTGGTTGAAGTTACACATTAACACCTCTGGATGTCGGCTCAATGGTCTAGAGGTTGAGCGTTTGCGCGCGAGATCGAAGATTCTGGGTTCGAGTCCCTCTTACGGGATCGTGGATATGTTCTGATAAGAAGTCTCGCACTATGATGAAACGGCTGTCCAGTGCTTCCAGATTTTCAAACGTGAAATTTTAACCTGATAGAAATTTATTTTTAAAACTGATTTCTATATCAATCTCGTGTGTTAAAATATCATCTCATTTTAAGTATACAGGAAACATTGAATCAATCAGTAGACGTTGTTCAGTTTTTAAAACAAGCAGTATTTTATGTGAATTAAAATGATGAAAACTTCCGTTTTTCCAGGAGAGATCATCTACATAAAATTACACCACTATTTTTTATGATGGTGATGACATCTTGATCAAAGTAAAAACAATAATGTTGTGTCTTTCGAAGCCCAGTTAAGCAGTATACTTAAGCGTTGTGAGCGTCTATTATCTCAAACAATCTAATATAAATTGCAGTACTTCATAATATCGATTTGTTTACTTTAGCAATCATATTGCATCCTAAAAATAATTATCAAAATATATTCGTTATAGTTCATAATGATTGGCGTGTCGATAAAAAGACTTTCCGCCTTAAGTAAATCTGTCTGATAGGCAAATTAGTAGAAGACTTTATAAAGTTTTTAAACAGTTAAGGTTGATAAGAAAGTGTCTTATATGTTGTCAGTCAATATTTATAACACGGTATATTTGCCAAAATAAATGAAAATCTTACTCGTTCTACTGCATGTTTGGTTCGAAGCTCAAATCAATAAAAACTGATTTGCTTCACTCAATAATAAAGGTATGTGGTGAACAGAAATTTAAATGAATGGAGATTTGCATGTTTGTGAGATTCTTAGGTCGTTGTCCAACAACGCCTTTTAATTGGTCTTTGAGTAATTTTGCATATAGAGATTGTAAAGGCTATGTAGAATATCTTGAACAACTAGGGCTCTACGAATGATCACTTATAAAGCTGTTCAACATATTACTGAATGAGTTTCTGTACAGTGAACTTTTATTTTTAAGCAAAACAACATAATGCTAATATTTAAAACACTTTGAAACGTAAAAAACTTTTTTAACTACTTTCGAAAAAGACTTTATTTAGCTTATCTTTCACCCCATCGATCAACAAGTAGTATTTAAAATGTCAAGACGATTTTAAGTATCGCTTAAGGTGAGTGTCGAGTGACATTATATGATTAGTAGTCGAAAGTATCTAAACAAAAGAAAGATAACTTACTTTGCTATGATCAGTCATTTCCATATATTTTGAAGCATCATTTTTCGATATGGACAAGAAATCCCCATATAATAATGGTGTAGTTGTTACGTAATCATTTACATTTAAGTTGAACATTTCTTTTGATGTTTTATTAATTAATTGATTAAACCAATCTCGATCTACATCATTCACCAATCGATCTTGGAATACTCGACATGATTCATGATACCACAAACGTAATAATTGTTCAATATTTCCACTTAGCTGATCGGTATCCATCATAAGCATACCTTGAAACACTTTTGATAAATCTCTTAGATTAAATGTATAGTGACTTTTAGCTGGTGTTGGTAATAATTGCTTTTGAATTGTTTTGTAAACTGAAATTGAAGCTTTCACTAAATCATTAGTATAAGACATAAGTTTCATTGTTACATTTTCACTGGTAGAACGATTTAACCATGATTTTAAGATCACACTAAATATTAATTGCATACTGGAGTCATCCAGCTCATTATATGCCAAAAAATTGAAATGACGCATTAATCTAGCAGTGATTGGATTACGTCCTCCACCAGGTGGACCCATTGAACATATAAAATTCACATCAATTAATTTACGGAATTCACCAATCATTTTTAAATCATACCAACCGCTGAAATCCATCCATTGACGTATTAATTCAATAGGTGGTTGTGCACCGTATACTTCTAATGCAGGCATATTTAAATCATCAATAAAAAATATAATGTAGCGTCCTAATGGTGGACCAAATAAATGTTTACGTCGTTTATCCAGTTTACTATCAATTAAATCTTGTGTTTGTTTTGCTGTAGTTTTAGCACTGAATATAATAAATTCTGGTATATACTCTTTAGGCATATGACGCGTTAATTTATGCAAAATATTTAACGATTTCCCTGTACCAGTTGGACCAATGCATAAAACTGGTTTTTTAGCTAATAATAACATTTCAATAATGTGACTTGAACGTACATTATCGATTGTTGGTATGATAATATCAGAATAACGAATATCTGAAGTGATTTTATATTCTGGTATATTTATCATCCAATGTACCCAATGCATCTACATTCAAATTTGTTTTATTTGTCATAAAAAATAAAATGAAATTAGAAAATTTAACATTTTGAATAAAAAAGTAGAATAAGTTTAATCATTAAAAAGCAGTGAACATCCAACTTTGCTAAATTCATTTGTTTCTCATTATTAAACTAAACTTATTTTCTTTGAGCAGAGGTGGATGATGACTAGCGGTGTGATACGAAATGCGTGTTACGTTTTTGTTGGGACTCGTCAAACGACCAATATCTCTAAAACATACTTATTATTATTATTACTCATCTTAAAAGAATTTTATGGCTTTTCCTTGTTTCTACAAATCGATTGTTCCATTTATTTGTACTTGTAAGTCGATCTTTTAATCGATTGTTTTTTATTTTTATTGATATTTCTCTCGTCACTACGGTGTCTTGTTGAACTTGTTTATTTTGAAGGCTCATTTAATTTCAAAATGGCACCTAATTTATTTTTGTTATCAGCATTGAAATTTGTGGAGATTATTGAATGTTATAGATATCACTAAGTGAGCTAGATCAGATATCCATCAAAAACCAGGAAGCACTGGATATTATTTTTGTCTTAGTATAAGAGTACGTATGCATTACGAGGGATCGAACCCTTGACGTTTCGTCCCAGGTGCTCACTTTAGAATAGAATCGATGGAACAAAGGTAATTATTTATTCTTTATTCATAACATGACAGTAAAGCACTTGAGCTCCAGTTAAAAAAAGCATATGTGTTCAGATTTTAGATTTATTAACTGATGATCGTTTGCAATATGAATCGAGCTTAGTGGTTATAAATTCCCGCATAGCATGAAAATATTCTCTGTTTAATCAAAAATATATTTTCTCCCCCTACAGTTCAATAACTGTATTTACGTAAAACAGTAAATCCTTTTGTTAGACTACGGCAATCGAATAAGAATGAGAATTTTATCATAACCATGTAATTTATTGGTGACACCTTATTGCATGTGATTTGATCGCTTGTAAATATATTTATATGAAGAATGAAAGTTATTAAGAGAATGAAATGAGAACGTAAAAAGCAGAGATAATTATGAAGATACAAATAATATCACTCTGTATATCAAACTTAAAGTCGCTATCAGCAGGATAAGTTCAATGCAGTCATATAAAGATGCTATTGATCATTGTATGACTTAGGCTTCAATAAACCCCAAAGGCATGCCCATTCAACATCACAAAGGCTGGTTTAATATCAGCCTTATGGTTTCTCTCATTTAAATATTTACCAATTGAGGAAGATGGTTGTTTAATGCGTGCTCTTATTGAACCATTGGAATTCATTTGTATTTGTAGTAATGTAAGTATGCGTTTAGTCATCTTCACCTGGAGATCACAAATAGTCTTTCCTATGGATGTGTGTCTACATATACATGTGAGTTAAAAAAAGTTATGGCATAAAACCTGTTTGTTTACATGCCATTTAGGTTTTTTCGTGAGGTATGGATCTTGACTTTTCAATGTTAATAATTTGAGCTGTGTAAAATGTTCTACTAATCGTTAATTTGCTCATTCATTTCATTTCAAAACTGCTTGTAACCTCTTAACAGTGCGTTGCTGTAGTCCTGCTTTTTGGATGCTGAAACATAGTAAGCCCTCACAAATTTTCAACTTTCCACCGGCAAATAAATATCCATTTTTAATTAACATTTCAGTTGAAAGCTCTACTTCATTTTCTTTGGTATCTTTTGAGTAAAGATGATATGTCCTATTTAATAAGCCTTTTAGCGAACCTCGCTTTTATTGGATCTGAAAATTACCACGAAAGTGGTATACTATCTTGTCCATATAGGCTTCCTTTAGATTCACCATTTGACTGAAACGTCTTTTCTTGTACTGAGAATTATATTTAAGAAGATAAGCTGATTATTTATCTCTTGCTCATAAGGAAGACCAATGTGCTTTAGAAGTGTACAAAGTTTTATTGACAAACAGCAAGCATCATATTTGTCAGTGACTATTATATAGTCCCCGTAGCGCTTATAAAGACACATTTACCTTAGTATTTTATTCGATCTTATGTCTCCTGCCCAGTTTGATCACTTTCATTTTTTATATAGATATCTTAACAAATTAATATTTAGTCATATTCTTTGAAATGAAATTGGATTAATATATAATACATAATTCTGATATTGTTTCCTTTTCATTGTATCATTTAAACAGCACATTTACAAAATATAGTAACCGTGTTATCCTTACTTTTCGATTTACACAATTATCTTCCTCCTCGTCATCTTTGGCACCAAGTGATAGTAAACCATCATCTTCGAAACGATAATCATAAATTAATCCTTCTTCTGGAAACGGTAAGCCGCACTTTATTTGTGTACAGAGAAACAACAAACAGAATATTGGATAATAAACACTATTTTTTAAAAAAAACGTCGTTATGTATTAGGATGTTTATAAATATATATGTTAAACAGTAACAGTCTGTAATTCAAAAATAAAGCATTTGCTAAGGAGTATTCACATAAATGAAGTTGCTACTTTTATAAAGGAGGTTTTTAGAAGTGAACTTCATAATTTACATTGCAGAATGAATTTATTTGGACAAATACTGTAAAAAGAAAGTACTAAACATCTACTTTGGCTTGGTGTATGACTCCTCAACAGTGGAGTTTAACCATAGCGGGTCTAAAGCAGCTACCCGTGAGTGACATTGGAGATATTTTCGCAATATCTCACATCGATCAGAGTTAAAAGGGATGAATCAGTAGTTGAAAAGGTAGGCGATCACCAATAGACCTGAAGATTTCGTGTTTGACCCCTTACACTTCCGAGAAAATGTAATACTGAGAAGACGTGTACTACTATGAAACAGCCGTAAAATACCACCTGCTTTTCAATAGTTACTTAAATAATGTTGGTTTGTGATGTAAAATATAAAAATGCTCTTTCAAATCTATGCATATTATACATAAATAATAAACTATGTGAAAATGGTTAGACCGTTAACTAATTTATGTTGTTTATAATTTCACTAATTTAGCTGAAAAAAGTCCCATAATAAAGTGAAACAACTATCCATTGTTTTTAAATTTTTAGGGATTTTCCACCTGTTATTTGATCATGGTGTAAACTAATTCTAGCAATAAACAAAGTTTAATAATCTTACGTCTTAATAAATAAAGTTATTCATCCTTAGTCGTTAGTAAACATTTATGTGAAAATAATTCTATACACAACTATTTATACGTACTTTCAATTCTTTCATTTTGTGCCTTAAATATCGATCAAATTTCATACGTCCTTCATTAGTACACGTAGCACCGATGGACCAAATTAGTGAAAATAGAAACCAACTTTCTATTGCCTGATCAATTCGCGAAATCATTTCTTCAGTATTTATATTCTTCTAAATCACAAAAGAGGTTTAGAAGAAAATGAAGATCCTATTGTTATTAAAATAAACGAGTAAACGGATACGACATTAGTCACTATTCAATGATCAGTTGATTGGAAACATGTCAGTTTTGCCGGAAGTCACTTGATATCCCAATCGCTTAACTCTAATTTTTTAAAGTGCGAATTCAGGTGATGCGGGTTTGAATCTGACAGAAAGTATCAGTTCTCTCAAGATTGCAGGCACTCATTTTCGATGAACCCCAAACTAAACGAAACCTAATTACGAAGTTTCCTGTTCATAACTAGTAGAAAAGCATTAAACTCGTGGTTCTACTTTGGTATTACGATTTCTGTCAATACACCAGTGGGAAGTGGAATGCCTGACAACCTAGGATTGAATTGAAAAGAACAGGAAGGAAAGCAGAGAGAAATTATAATAACGACAGAATTGGAATAATCTTAAAGTATCTAAAGGATAACTGAAGGAAAATGTGCAAATGATGTATTTAACGTATGGTTTTCATATTTTATGTAGACATTGTATATTTTAGCATTAGACAATGAAGTGGTTTGCCCTACCTGAGTTTTCATCTACTACGGTAGAAGGGGTAACATTATAAGTGGTAGCGAAAGAAAAGATGAGGTATAGGCAATATGAAACGAGAAGAAATAACGAATTCACCGAAAAGGAAGTACAAGATAACTTTGAAAATCAATATCTAAAGGAAGATAGAGAGTAAATAAATTCAAGCCATTTCTACCAATTCTGAGTTATATTATCATACGAAAATAATAAGGACTGTTTAATTTTACTCTAGTTTTATTCTAATAATTATGCAGACGTTAGATAGTAAGTTTGAGTACGTTTTAGATTATCCGTTTTTGGATAAATTCTAATATGTGCAGCTAGGCACTACAATATATACAGATGACTGGAGAGCGTACAAATGCCTGTATAGACTTGGTTATGAGCTTCATTTTGTTATCCACAAGCGCCATTTTGTGGACCCTACAACCGGAGTGCACACTAACAATATTGAAGCTATGTGGTCGAGTTTTTACCACCTTTATCATGGTTCGAGAGGCCGACTATTATGAAGCTATATGGATGAGTTCCTCTACCATTTGCACTAAGATTTCAGAACTTCCGAACCTCCTTCTAACCTGTAAAAGTTTTTGAACCATGTAAAAGAAGATTATCCATTCTAATTTTTTGGTTTTGTATAATATATTTTTACTTTGTACTAAATGTTTTCTAATTAGCTAATATTTCTCGTCACTTGAGATTCGTCCAAAGGTCGTCCATAAGTTATAGTTTCGCCACTTTCTTGATTAAAAACGCTTTCAGTGAAATAATGTTGTACTAAATTGAACGACTTAGTTCTCTTTTTTATCATATCAAGTTATAATAAAAGCAATTCAGTGTTAAATGTATTTTATTCATCATGTCAACTGTCATAGATTTCTTAATGAAGAATTATATTTGACAAACATAGTTAATTTAGATGATAATCAAAATTATTTATTTAGAAAAAATCAATAATGGACAATAAATAACCACATAAAATGAATAAACAAATGACGATCTATTTCAATATTTTCTAGATTGTGATTATCAGTCAAATTTTAAATGATATTGTCTCATCTACATTATTCCATGTTAACAGGAAGTATCTGCATTTCAATACTGATATTTAAATTCAGTACATTTTGCTTGAAACATTGTTATAGGCCAAGTAAAAAGTCATGATTATAATCTCATAGACTTCTCAAGATGATCAGTTATTTCACAGAGGATACCTATGTTATTCATGTTCATTAGTGGCTGGCTGTCTTTTGTTTTTCAAAATATTTCTCGTGTGTTTTTAATGATTGTCTGTTTTTGAAAATTCTAGGAATATATTACTTTCAAAAGAGGTTTTGTGGATATTATGGTAATTTTAATAGTTGAGATCATGAGTCAATTGAAGCTAGACCATTATATAAAAGAAGCAGTGACCAGTGGGGTTCAACCTGGTCTGTTGTGAAATAGTAACTCACTGAAGACAATGGTGGATGTATCGCTCAATTTCGTGGATTGGTTGAAGTTAGACATTGACACTGTTGGATGCCGGCTCAGTGGTCTAGCGGTTAAACGATTTCACACGAGACCGATAAGTCCTGGGATTGAATCTCGCGAGGCGGGATCGTGGATGTGCACTTCTGAGGAGCACCACATTGGGACGAAATGGCCGTCTAGTGCTTCTGGGTTTTCCATGGTGTTCTAGCTTCAATTGACTCATGATCTTAACCATTAAAATATATTAATTTGTTAAAATATGTAACCTTATTAAATTCTTTAAACCAATCAATATTTTTGTACTTCTCTATCGGACTGATAGAGCGTAGTAGAAAGATCAATCAATTATGTTGCTTTATTTTGACATTTGGAACAGAAATATAATAATTTATTGAATAACTAACAAAACTAACCTCTTTCGATTGAAATGGTACAAAAAAACAATCCATCATTTTCATTAAACTAAAACATAATTGTCCATCAGTTGTTGTAATAATCTCTTTCGTTTCATTTCTAATAAATCTTATTGAATCCTGTCAAAATACAAAAGGAAAATTCTGAAAAATTCTGTTACTTACAGCATAATTTCAGTTTAATAATATTGTATAGCAAATGTGTTACATTATATGCTTTAATGTATCGTTTATGATTTTATTAAAAGACGACATGTTAAACTGTCAATATTCTAATGTTAAGTTAAACGTTTATTCAAGGGATATGATAAACTGAACAATTAGGCCATCAGTTAGATGATTACTGAGCACAGAATGCAATTAGATATAAATGACCACTTCAGCTACGAGAGAGCATGTCTTCGGTACATAGAATTGAGTATTAAACGCTTCTCGAACAAACACACTCTATTATTATTACTACGAGTATCCTCTATCCTGTTGACCAATTATTTGTTCTGAGTTGACCGATTTTCGGATATTAGTTTTCTGTGCTCTTAGTAGTTTCCTCTTTTGCCTAAATTAATTGGTGTGATCCTAATCCGTTATATTGATCATTTAAATAGTCCAAACTTGACTTCACTCGACAAATGCTTTTGCTAGTAGTTGTCTCATAAGTTTTGAAGAAAGAATTAAAATAGCATTTACGAATCAGACATCCACAAAGATTTTGATTATTTAGCATTTAGTTTATATTCATTACAGATTGATCTCAGTTGAGATACCAATGAAAATAAGGAATAATCAAGAAGCTATTTCGTCCTTGTACGCGAAATTTTATTAGTATGCACCTACCACTTAATCATGGTTTAGACCTAGGGCTTTAGGGTATGTTGACGAATAGTTAAGTATTAGAACCACTGAGTAAGTATACTATTGTATAATTTCGATTAGAATGAATTTCTGATATTGTGCTGATATTATCAAACACTATTGGTAAAACTGTTTCAATGCCAATATATCTGTACTTCAAAAATATCTTGACGTCAGTGACTAATGAAATGATTACCATAGCTTAGTTGAAGTGTTTTTGAGGGAATTAATTAGATTTGTAGGTTATAGTCATCATAGATTTCTGGGTACCCCGACTAAAATCATTGTATCAAGAACTCAGCCCACAAATTACACAAACCTAAACAGAACTCCTTCAACTAAATGTAAATAGTGTTATTCCTGTAGGTTTACACTCTTTCAGAAAGTGAAATGAATATTAAATATTCCGGTCATTAATCATTATACTTATTTCTGTTTATTTAATGATAATTTATATTTTGTTTCATGGAAAAAATCTCATTTATGTACGGCGGAAAAAGTGCATAAATGTGTATTTCATAGAAGTATGTAAATTTATAACACTGTTTCATATACTTAATATGCTAGTGATAGATAATAAGGTACATTGAGATCTCTAACTTGATACAACCTAATTAAATATCAATAGTATAGACTGTTGGCTATCAGACTAACTGTTTATTTAATAATTTTATCAATGCTTCTATTACGTGGTTGAGCTAGCTACTAAAAATAGTACCGGTTATGCTTATTTCTACAGAAGTTCCATATTGATTTATCATATTTTCTTGAAACCCTGCAGTTCAGTAAGCTATAAGGTACTTTCAAAAATCGTTTATTTGTTTAAACAATACTGATAGCTCCTATTGTTTGTGAATAATCAGTTAACGTGGTTAGTTTGAACCCAATTAAATTGCAAAGATCTAAACAAGTACAACAACCAAAATGAAATGTTTACTCTTATCATTTACAAAATAAACAAACAAAACATCACAACCTACTCCCATATATCTATCGAATAATTCTTGAAGTTTATCATGATGATGATATATTGGATCAGGTAATTGTTTTATCCAGCATTGTACAAATGGTTTCAATCCTAAAATACTTGGTTCTAAGTAGACCATGCCGCATCGACTAACAGTAGCTGGTGAAGCAACCGCCAAATCAGCTACTTCAAACATCATAGTCATTGGATCAGTTAATTTAATAATTTCGCCGCTGCTTAAGCATAATTTCTTATTATCATCTAATACAGTATTCATATTTTCAATCCAAACAGCATCAACTGGACCATCGAATATATACCAGCGTTTATCTTCATCCGATGAATTAACACCATGACGTATTAATGTACTTAATATACCGTCAGTCCATTCATGTGTTAATAGATTAAATTCGCCATATAACTGTCCCATTGTTATTGATTTAGGATTTAATATATATGTATGTACAGTTTGAAATAATGTTCCATCTGGAGCTACCTTGTTACACAATGATGTTAAAGCATTTTGAAGTACTTCATAACACTAAAAATAAATATAGATAAAATGAAATGAAAGCTATCGATCATAAGATATTTTTGTCAAATACTGCTTAATGTTAATAATTTTTACGAGGTCGACTACGAATTATTAGAAAGGCGGTTGTATTATATAACAGATAACTGTAAATTATACTTTTATGCCTAGAATTTGTAGTATCTCGAGTAAATGAAGTAGGTTTGCTAAGATGTTACATGATTATCTACTGAGATAAGACTGAGGAAGCAATGTTGGTCATGATTATTTCTGATTTTAATCTATTATAGCGAGTTAACTAAACTTTTCATGAATTTCAGAACTGTTAACAATTAAAGAATGTGAACATCTGACTAGATGTAAATCCACTTCAGTGTGTCAGTGTCACTTCTCAAAATTGAACCAAGTGGACAATTCATTTAACTATTCTTGTGTTTTGACGAGGAATCTGACTAGGATGAATACATATAAGTACCAACCGATCTAAATCCAATCCTGAATATCAACAACAGGGGAGGATAACAATCTTGAACATTATTCATATATATTGGATCATATTTTCAATTAGAATTATTACCTACTCATAGACAGTTATCTGCCATTAAGCGTAAAATTAAAAGTAATAACTCACCTTAGTTTTACCTGATCCAGTTGGACCAACTAACATTAGTCCATGCCTAACTACAGTTGTTTCATAAAGTTGAATGCATTTGTGGACAAACCCTTGAGAAAAGATCAAGAAAATAACAGAACATCTGAGATGAATAAATGGTAAAAAGTAATTGTGTTTGATTAAACTATGCTTCAAACAATATGACTCCTAATAGTGAACTATGTTTGTCGGTGCTGATTAATTTATGGTGACTTTAGTAGTAGGGCTTTATATTGAATCTTTGTAGGGTTTTATATGAAAACGTTGAGATTGATAATGTCCTATATTCGAGAATGTCACTGAATACGAAATCTAAGTGTTATGTTTCTACCTATTGTAGACAGTAGTCATTAAATTTCGATGTATGCATCTTGTTATCATAAATCGTATTGATGAAAATAGATACTACTGATAACTCATCTGTCGTGGTATCCGTATGTCAACATAATCAATCTGTTGAGTTGTTTGTGAAGTTTTTGACAGTTTAAACATAACATCAAATAGTGTCACACTGAAAAATCGAATGTATTAAACTTTATATGATCCTATACAACATTAAACTTGCAACAAGCAAAAAATCATCCCGCAAGTGAGTTAAAAATGCAGTGGTTCACTTAAAAAAAATCCGTTTAGTTTACAGAAGATATATATAGTATAGTATAATATATTACTCGTAAGTATTATTCAGTGATAGATGTCTAGTATTATGTATTAATTTTAGATGGACTATGTAAACAAATGGTTATGACTCTATTATTAGATAATACTTCACTTAAAATTAAACTGTATTTTAGATTTTTTTTATTTCATACTAATTTTAGGTCAAAATCATCATTACACAGTTGGTCATGAAACTAGAATTGAATATCATTCGTAAACAGGATCAGTGATTACTTTAGTTTTATTTAGTATTATAGAGACAAGATAAATTGCCAATAAATTCTATCAAACATTTTATTTAGTAAGTTAATAATAAAAGAAAGATAATTCAATACCGAATTCATTTGTGTATTGTCTAAATAAACCACTTATCCGAAAAACTTCATAACTGCTAGCCTAATATGGTTAGTCAAACAATCAGTTTGGAATTTAAATACTTTGACTAGTGAATATCAGCAACCCTTAAGAAGTTTCCTGAGGAAATATAAAAAAAATTACATTTAACCATACAAAAATTACTATCAGATGAAAATGTCTATCTAATCTATTTTATAAATTACCTTCAACTTCCATTAGACCTAATTTACTACATGATGTCTTTAATGCAATCATCAAATCACCATAATCGATTGGTTTCTCACTAAAATGATAAAAAACAGCGACCAACTAATGGAAAGCTTGAATAAAATAAGAAATAATTAATACGTTCACATTTCAATTAACACTAAATATAAACAATTTATGTAGCATAATTGTAAGACTACAAAGCAATTACAGAAAATATTCTGAAAAGCCATTTAACAATTATTTGTATTGGATGTAAATATTGACATGAGCTGTGAGTCCAGTAATTTACTTCTTTCATTATGTTTTGATTGATGGATTAGAGGATGGATAAGAAAATGATAGTGGTAACAGATCATTTAATACATACAGTGGTAGTGCCAGCTGATCCATATCCAAATCTTCTTCACTATAAATTATAACATGGGATATAGTTTAATGCCAATCGGCCAGTCAATTTTCGAATTATGAGGACATTTCGGATCTATTGGATTAGTTCTGTGCACAATTCAAATAACATTTGGAAGGAATCTTAGTTGAAAGATGGAAGAAAATTTTTAAAAAAACCTTAAGGATATATATATATATATAATATTCTTAACTTCAAGAGATCGAAAACAAAGATTGCTGGAGAATAATATGAATTCATCTTATTTCGTTTGGTTCTCATCGGTGCTTACAAACTATGACATTTAAAATTAATAGAGATGAATATGTGTATCACGATATAACAAATTTTCCAATAGAGTTATCAAAGTAGTAAACATTTCTGGTCCAGATAAATAAGTACACTGTTAGAAAGAAAGTTCCTGAACAATTAATTGGTGACAAGAAATCATAGAGTTAACAAACTTTGGATGATTGTGTAATGAACTAATAAAGGAACCTATGAATTAAAACTAGTCAATCCCAATTAACATTATGAATTAAACAGAAGTGACAATGACAATGTAACCAAAACTTGGGAAAGAGTTGAAATGATGAACAATGCAATAAAATAAAAAGATGTAATGAATGAATTCGTACTACTATTTAAATTACTTTTCTAATTGTTTATTATTTAAAAATTGTATGCATATAATTAGATTAATCTCATTGATATTGGACATGTTTACCAAACAATAATAACTGTTTCAACTTACTTTATATTAGGAAATAAATCAGATACAATGCCACTGAATAATTTTAAATCATCTGATAAGAATTTTGGTACATTCACGTCTCGTATAGCACGTAAACATATAAGATCCTGTAACCAAGAGAGTTTAATTATTGAGGTCTAACATTGACAACCAATTGATTTAACAATAGTTTTATTTCAATGCAGTCATAAAAAAATCTATTCAACAGGGTTATTATGAGTTTAAATTAATAAAAGAATAAATGTTGTTTCATAGATTTTATCTGGTGATGCTTTAATAATTAGTAGAACTTTGATTCAATAGCTTTAATACAGGAAACCAGTTCATAGTATCAGTGGCAAATATTATGATTTTGCGTTCATTTTAGATTGTTATGCTTATATAGTATTTGAGTAGTCGTACTACTACTTATGAGTAAAAGAAAATTGGTAGAATTTTGTTTTCTACTTTACTCTTTACACTGATTATATATGATGTTATTAACAAAATTAAATAAAATCAATGAGTGCAAACTTTAGACTTATATACCAAGTGACTAGAATTTATTTTAAATTGAATACAGAAACGAAATTCTGAAAATGATATCAATAATTCTTAACTAATTTCATGATCGCTTTTAAGAAATAAATAGTATTCTCTTTAATAATTAAAATAACCCCTAGTGTCATTGAATAAGAAAAAGAGTATTTAGCAAAGAAAATTTTTTTACCGACAAAATAATTTACTTAAGCTGTACATTCGTATATATAGTCATCTGTAAAATATATATCTATAGAAGGATAGAAAAGATATCTACAGACCCAGCTATGGAAATTCATAGATGGGTCCCACTGAGTAGAAAGACGAACTTAATTATCTCCTTATCCTCAAGAATCAAGCGAATATGTTCCACTAACACAGTAGATCAGGAACTATTTCAACGTCCATAGACTCTCATTAGGAATGGCTATCCACATAGATTCGTCGATAGCAACCTAACACCTAGACATCATCATGAAAAAGCATCGACAGTACAAAAGAAGATTTTTTTATGAATATGGAATTTAAAGGAGTTATGGCTGCTGAAATCTTAAATTAACGGATTTCAGAACCATCGAATAGAACGTTCTACGCAACTAAACTCCGAATTGTTTCTCAAACCGCCCTACCATTCGTGGATATGTTAAGGATAAACTTCCGCTTTGGGCCAAATCAATGTGTATCTATAAATTTACTTGCTCATGTGGGGCAAGTTACATTGGCCGCACAAAGCGATCACTTTCCAAACGCATCTCAGAACACTATCCGGTATGGTTTTTAAAAAAACAATGTTCTATACAGGAGCATTTAATCAACTGTGGACACTTCGCTCCAACGTAATTTACACAGTCAAAGGAAATGGATCGAAGGGATGTCGAGTCAATATTTTATGCACTGCTTAGGCATTGGCAATCCACGAACTCAAGCCGAAACTTTGAGTACAGAAACGATTCGTCCAACCTCTCATCCTTTCTTGGCCTTAATTCCCTTTATTGGTATGTTTCGGGATTTTTTTCTTTCTTCTTTTTCTTCATTTTCATTCGATTATTATTAAATCTTTTAAATTATTATTTTGCAAATAAGAACTTTCGTCTAAATTTGAACGAATAGTTTCACAATATTTGGGCACCGAGTAAATGTGAGACATTAAAGAGGAAGAATGTATCTGTAAAATTTCAGTGAAAGGATTTAAAGTAAATCTAACGTTTCGCCTGGCAATCTGGTCCAAACTTTTTCAAGGAAAATATAATCAAACAACAAAATCTTAAACTCTAGTCAGTTATTATTATGATCTTTATGTTTGTCGTTTTTCTTTATTACTAGAATGGGTTTTGTGGAGAATTGGTAATTTCAATAGTTGAAATCATGAATCAATTGAAGCTAGACCACCATGGAAAACCTGGAAGCACTGGACGGCCGTTTCGTCCTAGTATGGGACTCCTCAAGTGATTCATGATTTCAACTATTGAAATTACCAATTCTCCACAAAACCCATTCTAGTAATAATCATCTGCTCACTAGTGACTGACTTCAAGAGATACTCCTGGAGTTCTAGTGAGAAGCCGTGACCAGTGGAGTCCAACCAGGTCTGTTGTGAGATATCAGCTCACTGAAGACAATGGTGACGGTGGCGCAACTTCGTGGATTGGTTGAAGTTAGACATTAACACCGTTGGATGCCGGCTCAGTGGTCTAGTTGGTTAAGCGCCTGGCGCGAGACTGATAGGTCCTGGGTTTTTCTTTATGTCTGTCGACTGGACAATTATCTGACCCATGAATTATTTTCTTCCTTACCCCGTGATTAGTACGTAACCTCATTTGATACCTAGCCTCGAATCCATTTATGATGCGATCTTTTCTATCCTTCCATAGACATATATTTTCCAAGTAACTTTATATAAGAATGTGCAGCTTAAGTGATTTCGTCGAAAATTTTCTGTACAGGTCACACTAACAGTCCATGTTGCTCAGTACCCAAATTTATTATCTGCCTCTGTCTAATAACGCTATTGTGTGTACAGTGTTTAAGGTTGATGGAACACATCTAGAGAAAATACTATTTCTCCAATATAGTTTGCACAGAATGAAAGTCAATAAAAAGAACTTACTTCATTCATATCTGCGTTTTGTCGTTTTAAATTACCTGCAGCCGATATAACACTTTTGACCGCACGCATACCGAAATCATAATGATCTTGTGTACTTAACTGTTCTGATGATAATTTAAATGTTGTTACAATTTTTTTGGCTAATAAACGTGCATCTGTAAAACCGAATGAAAATAGTGAAATTTCTGCAATCAATGCATAATCTGGTACCATCATCGCAACTGGTCGAAATAATGCTTTTAAATTATCCGGTAACTCAGTACGTCCAGCATAACCAGGATTCATTGTAATAAATACAGCACATGATGGTTTCAATTCTAAATCATCACCTTCAAATAGGAAACGTGTTAAATGCTGTTGTTGTGCTTTTTGTATAGTTGTAATTTGTTGTGCAACTACCGATAAAACTTCAATATCAATACGATTGAATTCATCGAAACATGCCCATGCACCAGCTGATGCTAAACCTTTGAAAAATTTTCCCATAGCCATAAAATCTAATTGATCAGAACAGTTGAATACAACACATTGTATAGCAAATGCTTTACCTAAATCTTTTGTTGTCTCTGTTTTACCTGTACCGGCTGGACCAGCTGGTGCACCGCCAAATTTCAAATGTAATGCACCAGTCAGTGTAAGATAACAACGATCAGTTAATGGTGTAATAACTAAACGTGTTGTATTACCTAAATATTCATAACCATAATTAAACTCAGCATTTACAGCACGAAGTTTTAATTGTTCTTCATCATCTTTCCAATAATAACGTAGTTGACTTATCCATTCAAAATCATTCACATTATGTACACCTTCTTCAATAATTTTTGCAACAACATCACGTGCATGTACTTCAATCACAATTAATGCAGATAAAGTCATTCGACCAATTTTAGTTAAATCACCACGTACAAGATTACGTAGACCATCTAGTTGTTTTAATAAATTTGAATAAAGTTCATTCATTTTATTATTACAAATTGCTTCAGTTACTTCAGTTGTCCAATATGTTTGACAAACTGCAATAATAATTTGTCCAGGCCATTGTAATACCCAATCAGTACGTGGTGTATCAGCATAAGCTTTAATAGATTTACCAATTATAGTTCTTATCGAATATCTCATTAAATTTTCAATTTCTAACATCCATTCTTCAACATTTGATGTTGGATAAGTAGTTTTTTCAAATTTCACACATTCACCTTCACCAGAAAACATAGCTGTTATTTGTAGGTCTTTTTCAAATTGTAACTAGATATTAATTTATTTTTAAAGATGATAAAAATGTAAAATAATAATTAAAACAATAAATCACTATCATAACAGTAATTTTTATGAGAATGTAAAACCTTAACTGAATTGTTAATAGTATGAAGCGTAAAATGTATTCAAAACATATAATCAAAGATGAAATCATCTTTAATTGGCATAGTTCACACAGCAATAATCACAAATCCTATAAACAGAGATGTAATTACTAAGTAATGTGCGATAAACATATCCACTAAGCCAAGTAGGTGACGTAACTACAATATCATATGGATTTTGAATGACATTACTTAGTTATGTGAAATGTAGAGCTTGGAATATGTGTGCATCGGTTCAAGTTTCTATATTATATTAGCATTATAAGAAATGCTTGACTAGTAGAATTACTAACAGAGTCCGTGAGTGTAATAGGAAAGACTAAGCACAGATGATATGATTCGGGAAGAATGAATTCACAGAATAAAAGGCAAAAGTTATTCATATCAAAAGAGTTATTTATTTAGATTTCAGACCTTAAATTACATAAATATCCGTCAATCGATTGTTTTCTCAGTATTTTTTTTATCAAGTGTTTTTTCTCTTAATAAACTATAAATAATCAATAAATGTACTTGGCGTTTTTACTCACGGACCAGATAAATGTAATTCAGATGATGTGTAACATTTAACTTATTGTGAACAAACAGCACTTGGCTAGTAATTTATACTTAAAATTGTAGTCATATAAGACAATGATACTGGGATGATAGAATTCAGTCAAATAATGAGCTATTTGGTTTACATATTTTTTTGTAGAAATATCAGTTTCAAAACTAATTGGCGAGAAATTTTTTCAGTCATTTTCTTACAGTATCAAACCGATGATGGATAAATTCAAATCAAATGAGTAGTGTAACACATTTGGAGAAGACAATTGAATGATGACTGTTACGAACCTAAGAGATCCATGTGAAAACTTTCTTATATATTTATTAAACACTATGAGAAGAGAGGTAAAAATCAATGACAAACTTACTTTTGCAATGTTTTCAAAGCATTTTCTTAAATGTGGTTGAACAGCTTTTGGATCTTTGGTTTGTGATAAGATTTCCAGTAATTCATCATCAGATAAGAAATAAAATCTTGGAAATGCTTGACGTTTAGTTTCTAAATATTCACTTAAACCTTTCTGTACTTGTTCCAGTAAACGATTACATTCACGTAGACCATTTAATAAACGTGTATCAGGGCATAATGTAATCACTTGTGATTGCTCTGAAGCCGATTTCATTACTTTTCTCCATATACGATCCATTGTAGCATAACGTTTACTTTCAACTGGTAACTGTCGGTTAATATCTTCAGAATTAAATATTGGTTCTAAATATAACCATTGTCTTTGACATGTGACCCACTCATCTAATACATCTTGAGTTAAATGTAGCTTATTTTCCCAATGAGATATACGTTCTTCAAATGGTTTTTTATATGGTGAAAAATTCATAGATTGTGTCATAACAATATGATCGTCTAATAATTGATTAACTTCATCAGCTATTTTAATAATACATGTTCCTGTATCTTTGTATGGGATTACATCAAATTTGACGGACTCCCAATCATTCATCATTTTATTTAAAGCACTTTCGATAGAAAATTCTTTACCAGCAATGTCAGCTATTTTTGATATAATATCAATGTTATCCTATTTAATAAAAACAAACCGTGAAAAATAAATTATTAAAGACAAAGCTATAATTCATTTAAATTCAGTAAATAAAAAAATGATTCAAGATTACAACTCTATGAAAATTCTGTGATCTTCACAAAACCTTATACTGATAGAAATCACATGTTCCCTAGAAGCTAGAGTCAAGTTGTTCTCGTGCCAAACTGCAACCACTAGAATTCGACTGTGTTTGAATGAGACAGTTATCCATCAAAAGCAATGTAACATGACCGTTCAACAATTTGAATTGAAGCCATTTACACAGTTGGATGCCGGCTCAGTGAACTACAGTCCAACGCCCCAAGTTTGATTCCTGGGTACGGTGTCGTCGGTGCCCACTTCATAGAAGTCCCATACAACGACGAAATGGCCGTCCAGTGTTTCTATTTTATCAGATATGGTATAGCTAAGGTCGATTTGTGATTTAAAAACAACGAAAATGTATATTATCTCTAAAAAACCCCACGCTGTAAATGTAAAGTGGTCCTTGTTCTAATGCAGTGCATCGCTTTGACGGTAGAAGTTTTCAAGATTAAAAATTTTAACAATTACTTATTTGGAAATAGTTTTTCCTGTTACAAACATGTGTCAACTAATACTGATGACAGTCAAGAAAGCTCTCATAGGGACTTTATTCTAACGCAGAGTTTTCACCAATCAATGCAACAAGATTTCACCCATGCTACGATAAGCCAATTATCGTCAGACCAATTTTCAGTTGCTAACTAGTTTATATTCCTAGTTTTTTGCTGTTTATGGTAAACTCTTGAATTTTCAAGGTTAGGTTTCATTCTTATATCTAAACGAGTTGATATAATTTTCAACACAAAATAAGGAATTTCTTCTTTTCATCTTAAGCGGTCATAATCACTCGGAAATGAACCGATATCTAAATGTAAAATCATTACCGAATTCTTGGAAAATACTCAGTTATTTCATTGGCTAAAGTCCACTGAGTAAGTTCATTGTTCTACATGCTTTATAAAACTGAATGAAAATTGAGTAATTCTAGAAAGTTACACTCTAAATTGAAAGATCTCGATGTCATTCCAAGTTCAGAGTTGCCTTAATTTCACATTAATCACATATTGAGTAATCATAAACGTTTGAAAATCGAACAAGATGGATATCGGTTGTCTTTGCTTTTTCTATTGATTAATCAGTTATATATCTAGCTTATTGTGTTTTACAAGTCTGCGCTTGTTAACACGTAATCATATCGTCTGTAAAAGAGGTCACTAAATCTATTCATAACCCATCCTTTCCCACTTGGTAGATGAAACTTCGGTCTTGTATTAAGTCCAGAACAGTTTGCCTGAGGAGACAAGCCCCTCTACATAACTGAAGCCCTCAAGAACAACTCCGAAAAAAAGAAATGTATCAACTAAATTAAGTAAATTCAGTTTCTCAGCCTACCATGATCAACTATTGTTTTACCCCATACATAACGCACATTTTATCAACTCTCATCTCTCCAGTTTCCTCTAATGTTTATGTCCACTGTACCCTATTCCCACCTTTCTCAATTCACAAGAGTTTGTTGTTATAATCACATTGAGAACACCTTTCTTGTTATATATTATATTCACATAACGTTATTATTATTTCAAGTAACTCAACATTATTCCCATTATACAATTTATTCACGTCGTTTATTTTATTTGTCGTTTGCACTTCGTTATTTTATAAGGGATTTTCCTCACCCTTTTTTAAGTGAGCTTTTAAATTCATAAATAAGACATTTTGGAAATGTCGAGGCCCAAACGAATGAAAATGTTCGCAATTGAACTTATAACACTGTCTAATTCAATTTTTATGTATGCCTTATACTGGCCAATCCAGATTATTAACCGAAAAATCTACTGATGAGGTTATTGAATACAACCAAATATCTCTTTTTTTGAATACTGCATGCGGGTTTTTTTAAACTGTTAAGAGTTTGCATGTACAAGAAAGCATTATAGTTCTTTCTGTTAAATACCAAGGTTTTAAGAGTTCAATTTTTTTCCATTGTCATTAATAGCTGAAATTTCTCAGTTCATTTATCAGTCTTATTCTCAAATACATTGACATCGTGATTCCTCTACATGTAAGTGACATAACCCACTGTAAAGTGTCCTTTCATTATTTCAAAAGATAGTCATAATATACAAGAAGCAGGAAGTAAATAATGAGTAATAGTGTTTATGGAATGTAATAGATTTGAAATACACTGATCAACAAGTTTTAATAGTTAGATTCAGTGATGATGTGGTACGATTGTTTGATATTGGTTACCTTTTGATAGTATCTAAATTAAAAATAAGTTTAATACAAAATACTGTACATTGTATTTACCTGAAGATGCATCTCTAAACATTTTGAAAATGTTAAACTAGTTTTCGGTACGATGTTAACACCAAGTTCTTCACTTAATTGTTCCCAATGTCTTTGACGCATACCTGGATTACGTAAGCTTTGTATTAATGGTAGGTATGGTTTAAATTCTTCTATCGACAATTTAACTTGATTAGCTAATTCTTGTATATTGGGTAGTTCATGAAATATTCTTACAGATTTATGCATTGTTTTATAACATTCAACAATTATTTTTTCTACACTATCAGCATCAATCGATATAAGAGGATCATTCATGACAGCCTCTTGTGTTTTCATCCAGTCTGCGACATTCAACCATAAATTTTTAAATGGTTCAAAATCTTTTAATAATCTTGGTATGTTTTCATACTATTTTAAAATAAAGCGGAAAAAAGAGGGTTGAAATGAAATTAGGAAATAGATAATCATTAAAATTACTTATGATGCTTTCATTGTTCTTTGAGAATATTGTGTTTGGAACTTTATAAAATTTCCTATTTTTGGTTGATGATGATCACACACATATTAGGGACCCGGGCTTCGAGGGGTCAGATTTATTATCTATCCATAATGTTTTCGATTAATTATGAATTTTTTTATATCTGGTCGTCATTGATCGTTGTGCCGAAAAAATGCTGATCACTTATACTCGGAACGAGGGACCTTTGAAATTCTCACGACGCGAAAGTAAGAACACAAAGACTGGCATAAGTGAAGATTTATTAGCCCCAAAACACTATGACGACGGCGATGACAATGAAAATGATGATGATTAGTAGAAAATACGCTCATTGATATATTGATAGTACACCCATTGTGATTATTAATAAGGATGAAATCGTATATATGAAAAATACTCAGTTTTAACAATCACATACTGAGCATAGTTCAGGTCAATGGAATACAAGAATATCGTATATTATACAGGATAAAATATCATACGAGAAAAGGAAACAATTACTATATTGAGTAATCATTACATTGAATCAAAACGGATGTAATGATGAATAAAACTCATATTGAGTAAATCAATCGAAAATTGACTTTTCTTTCTATCGTATCACCTCCCCTTTTTTGAAGATTCGGAGTTGATATCCGGATTTTAAATTTTCCGAGTTCATCCTCTCCCACGAAACAGTGTTGGATCCTCATTTGCTCAAGTTACAATTGATTTGAATTTTAAAACAGTCCCTTTGATAAATTTCGATAATGCAATGAGAAGACGAAGTTTATCAGAATTATGTGATATATTAGCGTAATACATTTCGAACAATCTGATCACACATATACTTGTTAAGAGCATTTATATATAAAAATAAAAGGTCAACTAGACAGGTTAAGGGTAAGTCATAACAAAAGAAAAAATATTAAAGTACACAAAACAAATGTGATTACCACTCTGGATAATAAATCAGTATTACCAGGGTAGGTTAAGTGTAAGGACATATTTGTCGCACTGAGCAGAGAATCGACTGAAAGTGACTGAGTGGTGAGGCTGAACGACGCTTGACATGAGGTCATCGAAGTTTGATTCTTAGGAAATATTGCGATCAAATTTTTTGGAAACATTACTAGTAGATAATGGATCACTATGATAATCAGCGTTCATCAAAACTGCACCAGGTTCTTGACTATTATTTGATGCATATGACAGCAATCAGCGACAAATAAATTAACAAAAATTACGATCCGAAGTCAGTCTGAAATTGGATGAAATTCAGTCTAATTATTTCGAGCAATCAGGATCCAGATTTGTAATATTTGGTCGTCGCAATTGTTATATCCGGTCGTCGCTGGGGCAGATTTATGCGGGTTGGGTGGTTGTGGGACTATATGAACTTCATTATGATCTGAACCACCACGCTGGACCATCGTAGTGTCACGCTGTAGATTGATTAGACTTTTCTTTCCATCATATCAGAATTTAAAACTGAGTCAACTTGCTACTTTATATGACCGCACCATGTATGTAGTAAACGAAGACTCAGGTGAGGGGAACCGTTTTATTGTTTCTCACAAAATTACGGAGTGCTTTCCTAGATATAAAAACCATACATTAAATACATTATTTGCATATCTTCCTTCAGTTTTCTTTCATATGATTCATGATTCTTCCAATTCTGTTGCTACTACAACTGTTCCTCTTCCTGTTACCTTCAATTCGATATTCTCAATCTTCTGCTGCCAGGCATTCCACTCCTAACTGGTGTTACGTACTACTTATACTGCTCAACATAAGTAACATACACCACACATAATTTGAATTGATTATCTTCCTGTCAAACTACTATAAATATCTGTATTTATCTTCCACGGCTAATTTATGGCACTGATCGTTTGCTAACATCGACTTTCAGACAGTAAGTTTTACCAATTTCTCGATGATCGATAACTAGACTATTTTGTGAAATTTCTACTTTGCTAATTTCATTTCACATTCCTTATTCATTAGTAACCAATCTTATAATAAACCATAAATAATTTATTTTATAATCTGTTTATTGTAATAATTTAAATTTAAAATCTTTTATATCAAAATAAGATAAAATAGAGTGAATATTCTAAGTGATATAACAAAAAATTTACATTTGTATTAGGCAATCCGAACAGACGTTCACGACTGTTTAATAAACCACCCATATTTTGTGCATCCAGTAATTGTTTATAAATACGACGAACTTCATTGGCAACTTCTTGTGCTTTACCAATCTCTGAATATGATGCCATCGATGAGACCATCATCTTTAGATTTTTAAAAAAATCAGAATAATTGAAGAGAAACAAAAGTGTACAGTTATAATTTAGACAAATGACCACGTTAATGAGTTACAATCAACGTTGGGTATGACTCAGATATGAGTTGAGTCGATTCGATATACCACATCATCTGAGCAAGATCAAAATAATGAAATAAATGATGAGCGAGTCAAATTAATATAATGACAATGATAATTAAAGAGATTGAACAATCAAAATATGATTTCAAATGATAGAATGAAATTGTGTGTATGAAGGAATAATAGAACACAATACCTAGAAGAAAACAAAGAGTGAGTTTCTCTAACCCATGATATTACCCAAAGTCTTCAACCACTGATCACGATTATTGGGAAATCACAGACTAATAACATGGCTCAGATCAATTCTCAATGAACTGATATCATATCTTTGTTCTGCTACTCCTACCTTTCTTCCTACTCGTTCCTTTTTTCAGATAACATTGGACTAACATACAGATGGTTTTTGTCCAAGCACATGTTCCAACCACTGTTTTCAATAAAAATTCACGATCTCACCGACTGATTTACTAGCTGCGCTTAGTACCCTATCCATAACCTTGGCAGTAAATGACTACTTGGTCAAACTGAATCGAAATTGATAGTCTAGATGAGTGATATATTATGAACTCATTATTTTATTAGTTAATATTCGACGCATTATTTCAAATTTGATTTTTGCTGTGAAAAACTGTCAACGTCTACAAATCAAAGTGGCATTGTGTCTCAAGATTTAATTGCGTTTCTCAGTTCCGAATAACTAGTACGGTTGATTAGGACTAAAGACAGTTAACTTTTGACTAATGAAAACATTGGTATATAATCACACTTAGTTAAACAAATATTACATGTCATTGTTGTACCCCTAAGATAATTACAAGTTTGGACTAACTAGTCACGTTAAATTGAATTGTTTACTAGTAGTACTTAATTCAAAGGATACAATATATTGTTAAAGGAATTGTTCATTTTCGAAACAATTACACAATAAAGTTGTATTGTAAACAAAAAGTTATGAATCTGTTTTGTATGCTTGATATTAATATTTCGTAAAATGACAGTCATGTTGTGAATTAATTAAACAATTTGAATTTTCATTATCTAAATCATGTACTGATCTTATTTAGACCAACATAGAAAATCAGGAAGTAGTGGGTAGCTGTTTTGCACTGATGTTGGACTATTGAGTGCGCACCCATCTCTCCACTGGGGACCAAAACAAGGACCTTCAATCTCATCCGGAGCGTCTGACCCTTACACCATCCAAATGGCATTCAGTCTCCGCAAACCATTTATCATGTATTTACTCATGACCAATTTCGTACTTGTGACCAGTGAAGTTCATTCACGTCGAGTATGAGGTAGTTATCCACCACAGGCAATATCATGGAAGAATTAGATTTAAACATGTACACCACTGGACGCCAATTGAAGAGATAAAAGAGTAAATGCTACTGATGAGATCGAAGGTCCCTGGTCTGATCCCCAGTGGAGTCATGGATGGCTATTCAACTGAACCGTGCAAATAAACAGTTTGGGCTTGAACGACTCAACACTAACCTTTCCACTTGTGGATTGGAGTAATTTAAGTTTCAGCCATCAGAAGAAAATCATTATAAGTTAGCGTGCATTCTCACTTCGATATTGGTTACTCACCCCCGAACATAGAAACGTATTCTTTTCTTCAAGAGAAAAGAATTAATGTTTGACTAGCTGATTTACAGAGATTTATACCTGTTTTAGGGCAAAGAGATATCACTTGGAATACCAGTGAAAACATAGTGGCATTGAGCGGATGTTTCTCTTTATTCAAATATTTCCTTACCAAATTTATTAGCTAAGACGACAGTAATGTAACCATAGAAAAATTTCCCAGTTTGTCTATTTTGAAATAGTTTTCTCACTGATGTCAGTTCGTATTAAAAAATCAGCTTGAAATTAGGTATCTAACCAATAAAATTTATGTAGTTCTACAAATATCGTCTAGCCTTTGTGTTTATTCCACATTTTCTTCATCAAATTATCTGAACAATGCTTACCGTTAGTGTATCAATCTTATCAGCGAATGAAGCAGATTCAGAAATTTGCAATTTCTTAAAACGTTCTTCATCTTCTTCAAGATTTTTTTCAACTTGAATAATTATTTGTCTAATTTTATGAGGCCAACCAATTGTAGTCCATCTATACATTATTAACAGTAATGAAATATGAATTATCTATAAAACACAAATTTCTACCAATAAATCTGTATATAGATAAAAACTTCTTCAGTATTCTTAGTGGGTGAGAGTAACTGACAGGATATTTTGAATCTAGTTTTTCTACAAGTTGGGACTTATTAGTAAAGCCCATCTGTGATATCTAAGGGACATATGCTCTCCTAAGGGATTCAAAGCCCAGTCACTCACGTTAGGTCTGATCTACTAAGGACATAACTGATCTATTGTAGAAACAAAACGTACATATTGAATGGTCATTGGACAGTAATAAATGTTAGAGATATATATTGATAACTTCAAATGAATTGAAGGCTAGAGAATTTAATGATCAATTGGCACATTTAGCCCGAAAAGTGTTTATCGGTAAATTTTATCTCAGATTCTACAACTATAGATTCGTGAGTTTTATATCGAAATAATCAAGCATTTCTATACAACACGTTATACAGAGTTTTAATGATGGGAAAATGAAATGAATCCGATGTCGATTGGTGCTTTAATTTATCAAAATAAATAAATGTTTCATGTAAATATTAGGTCGTATATGGAGAATTTGAAATACGTACTAATATATTTGTAGAAGGAGAGCGATCGATACTGAACGTAAAAACATATTCTTCTATTTCAGATCTCTTCGATGACATCTCAGTATAATTTAGAAAATCTCAGCAAATTACAAAGATTCGTGATGCACTAAAATGTTTTGTTTAATGGATTGTAATATTAATAAAATAATCTGAAATATCTTATGATAAATAATTAACAAAGTTTTCACTCAGTCACTGATCGTTATCCAAATAGTTCAATAATAAAACAGCAAAATACATCCTAAAACCATGAATAATTTTGTGAATAGACGCAAATGTAAAGTGTCTGGAAGCAGTCATGAACATATGATTCATATTGTTTAGCACTTATCAGTAAGGCTGTTATGTCTGCATCGTTCATTACTTATACTTGGAAAAACAAGGAACTTTTTCAATTCTAGCGACGTACAGTAAGAACACAGAAGAAGATTGGTACAAGTGAAGGTTTTTAAAACCAAAACACGACGACCTCTCCAGTCGGAAATGTACTCATTTATATATTGATTTGAACACATATTTGATCGTTTATTCGTAAAAGTCATATATCTGAAATTATCGGAAAATCTCACACTGCATGTCATGCTGAGCGTAGTTCATTTTAATGTAATACAAGTATATCATATCTTCAACAAACATCACACTCAAATAAATTAATGTTATATCAAATAAAATGTCATACTGGAAACTAAAACAAATACTACACTGAGTAATCATTACATTAAATTAGAGCGGAAGTAATGTTGAACAAATATCTTAATGAATTAAACATGTGATTTCACCTCTTCATTCCATCATATAGAAGGTGTACATGGAATTTGTGGTGAAAAATGTTATTTAAAATGTCAATTTAACTAAGAATATCATTAAGTGATAATAGAAACTTATAAAATCAAAACAAACACGAAACACAGCTAACGTACTTCGCATTGAAATCATCAGCTGATAAATTATAAAAGAATAAATCAATTAACTCATAATCAGACACTGCTTTATCGATATATTCTTGACGTTCTTCCAATTTGTCTGGTACTGTAGAAATCCATTCACGTAGATCAGTTAATTCTTCTATTGAATTTGGTTTTTCATATAATTTCATAGCGATACCTTTCAATTCTTCTGAAATCTTATAGTGACATGTATAATATATATATGAAATGAATTATTGTTTTGAAATGAAAACAGAATATTGAATGCAGTCAAAGCAACTTAACAAAAATTTTTACGTTCTGTAAATGACAATAAAGTGTTTATTTGAAGACTTTCTTCAGCACGTTCATCATTACAAACTAGGAATTACCAACCAATCTTTATTCCTATTTTTACACTCCTCAATTTATAGTGAAAATTATATTAAAAATGAAATTATTTATTTGCACTAAAAGCCATAAACATATTATTGTTAGTGATTAGCTTGAAGACAAATTCTAGAAGATTCAGTAGGAAAGTTCATCACTTCCCGGAGTAGGATATGATACTGAATACTTGTGGTGCTATATTAAATATCAGATGAAATTCGAAATGTAGATCACGTAACGTTGAATCAGGAGATCAAAGGGAAATATCTTCAATATGAAAACTGAAGGTCTTATATTCCATTCCTTAAGTGATCGAGGATGATTATGGTTGAGAAGCTTCAAATAAGACTAAACATATGTTCAATATTGCACACGTTCCGCTGATTCATCAACTGATATGAAAACGTGACGACAACTATCTGTGAATTATTATTTGTTCTTTGTTTAAAAAATAACCCAGACTTACTGTATCAGCTTGTTTCCTTAATTGCTTGGCTAATAATTCTAATAAAGCATTAACTAATGCTTTATATTTCTTTGACAAATTTTGCCTTACAGGTTCAGTATTTACATAGAATGGACCAATTATAATAAAGCTCGGTATAATTTGTTCCACAGTTTCTTTTTCTTGTAAATATTTTTCAATTTGTTGTTTTATTTCTAATACACCTAGATTTTTTGATTCATACACTCTATTAAAGAAAATAACATAAATGGAGATAAAACATGTGAACTATAGTTGAGCATGAATTTGTTGAAACACAAAGATCAATGTTCAGTAGTAGACTGTAGGTACGCAGGAAGCTCTGGTCGAGGTGTAAATGAAATATAACAAATCAAACTATTATTTATTACTCAAGTATAAATAAATCTTCCAGCTGTTGTGTTTAGTTTGAGACCATTCATTAGTGTTCACCTACGGTCCCATTAGAGATTATACCCAGGACAATTCCTTGTAACCATTGAAACTTACATTTTCATAGAAATGTGATTTTTGAATGTCCACTTATGACTAGATTCTGAGCCAGCATTCAACTGTGTCAATATCTAACCCTTGGATTCTAGCTCGGTGGTTTTGAGGTTAAGCGTTTTCGCACGGGATCGAAGCCACTGGGTTTGAATCCCACGTCCTAGATCGTAGATGCTTAGAGGCTCAGACTTGGATAAAACGATCATCCAGTGCTTCAAGGTTTTTAATGGTGATCAGTTCATGATTTTAGTGGTATAAAGCATTTTGTAAAAAATAATACTATTTGTATATGAGTTAAAACTAATGTATATAATACCGTTAGCAATCCTGAATTTTAGTTTTTAAATTTAAATCCGTACATTCTTACATTGAAATTCCATCATGAGCCTAGAAACCATTTCCACTACAGTGTACTCTGACCTAATCTCACTCATGGCATTATCTTTTAACACATCACCTTGTCTTCCTATAAAAAACCTGTTTTTCACTTTTTACTGCTCACTTGATTCACGATTAGTGAAAAAGTTGTTTTTGCTGTATATGTCCATCCGTCATCAGTTTCACGTAATCTTATAAAGTTATGGTCTAATCTCTACCCATTAACTACTAACGAAGAGAAAAACATTTATTGTTTTAATTAGATAATTAACAAATTCAATTTAATGTCCACAAAAATCATACAATATTCAAATATAAAAGTGCAACTTACTTCAAATGCGCAGTTATATCCAAAATTGTAAGCTCCATAAAACGTTCATATTGTTTAGCGTAAGCCCTCATTGGTATTAAAGCTAAATTAATATATTCTTTGGATTGTTGACGGAGTCGTTCAACCTGTGGTTCATGTAGTCCAACGGCTTCCAAAAGTTGTTTCTCTACACAGGTTATACCTTCTATAACATACTAAACACATTTAAAGTGTATTTTGAATAAATTGAAATTTTACATGAAGAATCTAAATCAAAGACTCATTAATTGAATAAAGAAATTTTTCTTTGAATGTCCAACAGTTTTTAACCATATATAACTTGATCTAACAACTTAGTTCTACTTAAATCTACACAGTCGCTAGCTGGCATCGAATGTCAAAATAAATATTGATCAACTGACTAAGCGTTACAACTATTCAATTATATTTATCGATAAATAAGCAAACAATATTGTTTTCGAGGATCTAATTGAAAACAATATTGTTCTCTTATATATGTTGTTCCAAATTTACAATATGGGAATATTTCAAATTATCGATAAATGTCTTCAACTTTGTGAGATACTTTCTCATCCCTCTTCAATGTCATCCATCATAAAGTAACCTAGAGCAAATCCTTGCACTGCGTACTAATTGTGTACTCTCTGGATAAGTGATTCTTACAAAATATATTTGAAAACTAATAGTGTCATGTTACGACTAGTGTTAACAAGTAGTAAATTAAAGTATTTCCAAATTGTCATTTCAAAGATATCAAATATACAGTAAATGGTTTAATTAATTTTTAAAAATGATCAATCGAGCTTTAGGGTAGCTTGAAGAATTTTGTTATTAAATTCTGTAAGAGTTGTTACGCAATGATCAAATTTGAAAATCCAAGTAGATCAACAGTTTAAAAGTAAATGGCAGATTTTTCAATAATTTTATCTTCGGAAAAATTATGGAATTTCCGTAAAGAATACAATTTACAATCAAAGTCAATATCCAACTACTTTATATTTGATAACAAGTATATACTACAGAAACTAAAAGCGAGAAGAACAATCAAAATAACATTGGTACTTCAATTTGTTGCAAGCCTGTATTTACATTCAAAGTATCGGTTTAATTTAAATAATGTATAAAACTCAAATTAAATTAACAGTAAAAGCAATTGGATAAATAAACGAATTTACTTGTTCAATTTGTGGCACATCTTGTACTGAATTGATAGCTTTATCGAAAATCTGTATAAGAGTATTAGGAAATTGTGTAATCGGTGTACTATAATGTGGTCCATCTATATCCAATAGTAAATCGACTAAAAATATAGGATTCTTTTTTGGACTAGTTCAAATTCGATGTGAAGAATGATATAAAACGTAAAACGAAATAAAATACAATGAAAGTGTATACCAGTATGATATAATACTGCTATTTTATTATATTGAAATTGCAATTTATTTCGTGAATATTTATTTGATGAGCAGTACATTTTTAGTATTTTTGAACCGGGGCAGCTCGAGTGGTTGCCCTTAATAATAGAGGATATTTGTAGATCCCTATTATTTGAATATAGATGTGTTCGAAACATTGCTCGAGTATATTCGGATCATCAAATTAAGAATACTACGATCATACGCAGGGTAATAAGTAATAATAGTGAATCGTCATCTACTGAAGTCGTTGGAAAGTTTATCATATTTGCCTAACCACAGTCTACCGAACTTTTGGTAGGTACGTACTATGTGGTTTGGTTCTACTCACACAATAACTGCAACAACTTCAAGATGCTGGTCAATATGGTACTAAATATCTCTTATTGGTGCAGATGAATTCACTCATTCTTTTCTCGTAGTTCTTAAGTTTTCAAATTATCTTATGCATTTTATCCTATCAATTCATTCACTATTCTCGAATGATTATATCTATATCTAATATTTTTGAATACTACTGATATTGTTACTATTTCTATCATTCCGGTTTGTGTCATGATAATTCCATATCGATATATTGATATGTTATTGAGGCACTAACTGATGCATACATGTCGCAGATTCCTTATTATTTATAATGAACTAACTGACCGATCTACAATTCATTTTAATTTATATTATGAACAATCATTCTTGATTCCCATTTTGTATATCAAAGCACACAATCCTCGATTAATAATAAGCCAACTACCATACACTTTTCCAATTCACTATTATTAAACCAATTTGTGTTATTTATTTTGGCTAACAGATTAAGTTTAACAATAAGATATGATTAAAATTAAATCTTTCAGCTACTTACGCCAGCTTTTTGACTTCATATATTAACTATATTTGACAATGACAGATAATTAAAATAAATATATAAAATACATAAAAGTCAAACATACAGTAGACTACTTGTCATAAGATCATTCGTCCATTCATATTCATTTGGAATAGTTAAACAAGCAATACAAGAATCACGTAGCATATTTGTAAAATTAATTAATGAATCCATTATTAAATATCTTAATCCATCTTGCATACAAAATTTCATCATTTCCATAAATTTTTTTAATTTTGATTGAGTGTATACATAGAAATCTGTTTCATATATATTAAACCATCCTTTTCCAGTATCACGAAAACATGTACGAATATGTTTTCGTAGATTTTCAATCCACGCATCCTACAAAAAAAAGATGAATAACGTAAGGTATATTTTTTTAGTTATGATGTATAACTGAAACATTTAACCATTAGTTCTAATACACTATTCTTAAAAATGAATGAGGAATTTATATCACATCTGTTTCCATTGGAGTTTTATCCTTTCAAATTCTATTAATTGTTTTCTAAATCCAAAACCTTTTATTTCTGGTTTGCACCTCAGGTGACCGACATAATTGTATTGGAATTTCTCGGCTCAATAGTTAAAGTATGTTAATTTTAGCGATACGTAATAGAGAATGATACTTTATCAGCTTGATTTATCATTCGTTATAGCACTTGTAACAAGACTAAGTTATCAAGTGTCATGCAATTAACTTGAAGACATTTATATCAAGTTTAAAGTAACTAACATTTGATATTTTCGTAATTTCCCTCGTTTAAGTAATTCCTTGTCATTTCTTGAACCTGAGATAAATTTTTCTGTTAAGTGATTTGTGAAATTTTATTAGATTTAATAGTTCTTTGCCAATGAAAATCTAGATACTTTAAATATAATTAGGATAACATGCCTCAGAACTAATTGACCCTTATTGTAGTCGAATCATTATTGTGAAAAGAATCATACTGATGATCACTCGGTCTCTTCAGTAAAAAATGGCACTGTTATATGTGGATTTACTTATAATTAATCAAATATGAATTTTTGTCTATTGTCTAATAAATCATCAGGCAAAAATAAATTGGGAGATTGTTAATGTACACTCGATTTAATTCATATTTTGAAACAAATAATTGTATATTTGATGGTTTGAACCATAAAGCAAATTGTTCAATGTTAGTAACAGTTAAGGATTATAATTTTTAGAATGTGATCCGAATAACATGTAAATTCTATTTACAACTGATTAATGTACGGTTTTTATTCTCTGAATTTCCACATGAGATATTACTGTATATCTGTAACAGGTAAAATCATTTTCTCATTACAGATTTACAAAGTCGTATTTATTTACCGTACTGAATGTGTCGAATGCTTCTGAAAATTTCTTGTCATTATTATTCAGTAAACAGAGATGTCATTTGACTATAAATGGAATCGAGAATATGAGATTTATTTTTCACATTTAAATCTACAGCAATATGCATCTATGCCAGTCAAAGTTAGTTATCTAATAGACTGTGAGACTTTGAACGTATTTATCCATTTTCACCGATAAATTAGACTACAAAACTATGAAAATATATAATATATTCCATCAGTAGACAAACTTGGATTGAAAACAATGGGAAAAACCACCCATGAAATATGAAAAACAATGAAAATAAAGTAAGCTAAGAATTGATGACAAAGCAAACATTCAGTTTAGAGGTTGTGGAGATTGTCAGGGTTTGATTGAGATCATGAACTGATTGACGTTAGACCACCATTGAAAACCTGGAAGCACTGGACGGCCGGTTTGTCCTATTATCGGACTCCTCAGCAGTGCGCATCCACGATCCCGCTCGCGGGATTAGAACCCAGGGCATTGAGTCTCGTGCGCGAACGCTTAACCTACTGGACCACTGAGCCGGTATCCAACGGTGTTAATGCCTAACCTCAACCAATCCACGAAGTGGTCTAACATCAATCGGTTCATGATCTCAATCAAAACTTGACAATCTCAAAACCCCTAAACTGATAATTACAATGTGCTCACTAGTGAGAAAATTCTCGGAGTTCTGGTGAGATGTCGTGACCAGTGGAACTACTCCGTGTCGGGTAAAATGTGGTGTCTACCTCAGTACAATGGAAGATGGTCGCGCAACTTCATGGATTGGTTGAGGTTAGGCATTAACACCGTTAGATACCGGCTCAGTGGTCCAGTAGGTTAAGCGTTCGCGCACGAGACTCAATGCCCTGGGTTCTAATCCCGCGAGCGGGATCGTGGATGCGCACTGCTGAGGAGTCCGATAACAGGTTTTCAATGGTGATCTAAAATTAATTGGTTCTTGATCTCAATCAAAAAGAAAACATTCCTAAACTAATTGGATCAGTTCAATGTATTAGTGAAATATACTGTATCTTTATTTTGATTTAGAAATTTATCTAGTTTCATTAGATTCGTATAACTGTTATGACAAAGGTTTGAGCAAAATCATTTTTGTGAATTTGTATAAAAATGAAAGAATAGTGAAGTCTGAGTCATTTTGAGACAATTGATGAACATTTTAACTCCTCCTGTAGCTCTCCTAGAGTTACTGCAGGTCCCAAGCCCGGATAAAAGAGGAGGGTTGGGCATGGGGTTAGCATCCCCATCCCGTAGAAAACTAACTCGCTAAAAAACGCTAACCAGAAAAAATAACTCAAACCATTTAAACTCTGCCCTGGGAGTTAGAAGGTCTTCATTTAGAAGAAATATGACGCCTCAGGGTGAGAGCGGAGTTCCTTCGGAAGCCATGAGGGCCGATGCCCCTTCTAACAACCAGAGCAACAATTTTTATAGTTACATGGAACGTCCGGACAATGTGGGAGACCGGGAAGACCATTCAAATAGTAACGGAAATGAGGAGATACAACTTGGCAGTACTTGGAATCAGCGAAACCCATTGGACCTAAGCTGGACAACAAAGGCTAAATTCGGGAAAGATGCTGCTATACTCCGGTCACGAAAAGTAAAATGCAAGTGTGAAAATTACATAGGCATCACACTACTGTCAATACCAGGAAAAGTATTTAACAGAGTGTTACTAAACAGCATGAAAGACGCAGTAGACGCTCAACTTCGAGATCAACAAGCTGGATTCCGTAAGGACCGGTCGTGCACAGACCAGATTGCGACACTGCGGATCATCGTCAAACAATCAATTGAGTGGAACTCGTCACTCTACATCAACTTCATTGATTATGAGAAGACATTTGACGGTGTAGATAGGAGGACGTTATGGAAACTTCTTCGACACTACGGAGTTCCTGAGAAGATTACCAATATTATCCGGAACTCATACGATGGACTACAGTGCAAAGTAGTGCATGGAGGATAGCTGACAGATGCATTCCAAGTAAGGACCGGAGTCAGACAATGCTGTCTACTCTCTCCCTTCCTGTTTCTCCTGGTGGTCGACTGGATTATGAAGACCTCGAAATCTGAGGGAAACCACGGCATACGATGGACAGCTCAGAACCAATTAGACGATTTGGACTTCGCAAATGACCTAGACCTCCTATCGCATACACACCAAAAAATGCAGATGAAGACAGCCAGCATAGCAGCAGTCTCTACGTCAGTAGGCCTTAACATACACAAGGGGAAAACCAAGGTCCTCAAATACAACACGGAGAACAGCAATCCAATCACTCTTGATGGCGAAACTCTGGAAGATGTAGAATCCTTCACATACCTGGGAAGCATCATCGATGAACAAGGAGGTTCAGATGCAGACGTAAAGTCGAGGATTGGTAAAGCAAGAGCTGCATTCCTTCAATTAAAGAACATATGGAACTCAAAACAACTGTCAACCAATATCAAAGTCAGAATCTTCAATACGAACGTCAAGGCAGTTCTACTGTACGAAGCTGAAACGTGGAAAACAACAACAACCACCATCAAGAAGGTACAAGTATTTATCAATAGCTGTCTACGCAAGATACTCAACATCCATTGGCCGGATACTATCAGCAACAGCCTTCTGTGGGAGAGAATAAACCAACTTCCAGCTGAAGAGGAAATTAAAAAAAGACAATGGAAATGGATAGGACATACATTGAGGAAATCATCAAACTGCATTACGAGGCAAGCGCTAACTTGGAATCCTGAAGGAAAGCGGAAAGGAGGAAGGCCGAAGAACACATTACGTCAAGAAATAGAAGTGGATATGAAAAAGAAGAATAACAACTGGAAAGAGCTAGAAGGGATTGCCCAGGACAGGGTTGGATGGAGAATGCTGGTGAGCGGCTTATGCTCCTTCGCGAGGAGTAACAGGCGTAAGTAAGTAAGTAAGATGGACATTTTGCAAATTAAGCATTTACTCTATGATTGTTAGATTTTATTGACAACTTCTGTAATTTTGTGTCAAATACATTCGATTGTTCCCTACTGATGTTAAGTTCACTACAACTATGCATATGCAAGATTGTTGATGACTCTTGTGTAAACAATGTTATGTTTTGACTTAGAGGGCTGGTGAAAATTTAGTCTTACTATTCATTTGTTGAATCCATGGGTTAATGAATGATCTAGAAGATTTATATCTTACACTTATTTATGTTCATTGTAATGATAATTCATGTTTTCTAAATCAAACACTTTATACAACGGTATCATGTCGTTAATGAAATAGACGACTCCGCTCACTGAATACTTGGTCTGTCATTCTGATATCTAATGATTGAAGGGAAGTTTATTCACTAATAATTCGATTTCATAGTATATCGCCAATGAGTACTTTTTTGATCAAAAGCTTACATCATAAAAAAAGATTTTGCCAGACATTTTATAACCACATTAATGAATTTAAACTTGAAAAACATAATACAATTGATAAATTGTGTTGTTCCAACCCAATAATTCTGGTAAAAAATTCGAATATTTTCCTAAGATCAAACACTGTTAAATGAGCGAGATACAAAGCTGATGAGAATAATTCACAACTGCTGTTAATTGCTAATACCCAACAGACACCTTGATTGTTTTTTAAGAAAAAAACCTTTCAAATATCTAATACTATTGTTCCTTGGTTTTAAGAGCGTTTTCAATTAACTCTGCACGTATACCAACATGAGACCGATCGATTGCAGTCCTAAATAACAATGGGAAGATACAATTAAAACAACACCAAGTGAATTTCAACTTCATCCCATTGCACAAGCAAGTGGCTATCAGGACTCAGTAGCTAAGTGGATAACGCGATGGCGTTTGATGCCAACGGTGCTAGATTCGAGTCCCGAAGTGAACATCAACTCTGTGATGCATGTATATCCAGCTGATGAGTCGCAAATAAAACGAAACGCGCGTCCTGGATTCCACTGCTAGCCACTATCCATATTTGCTTAGAAAGTTTTATGCTACATATTTGTGAAGTAATTATTGAACAACTATAATTTTTAACACTCATTTATGTGGTACTAATAAAACATTGATTTCGAACTTATGTTTATACAAACAATTTCATCTCAGACTTTTTTCAAAATTTAGTTGCTGTTCGTATATCTTATTGTTATTTAGTTGGTGATATATGAAACAACATTCCAGTTTAACACTTGCAATTAGAAAATGTTTAAATTTCAAATCTATCTAAATAAGAAACCACTTTCAATTTTAATGTACTTAAGTGCTGATGAACATAAAGACAGGGTTATTTAGAAGTAATCATTGTATTGAATAGTTAATGATATATGACAAACTATGTATGGATTTGAAGTCGTAAACGGGCATTAAGCCATTTGTAGTCACATAAGTTAGTGGTTCATGAATAAAACAATGCATGAAATTAATTTTATAAAATTTTTATAAATTTAGATCGTGAGTTATCGTACTAGGCTACTAGCCAGATATATCTCGAATGGGTAATGATTTAATTTCTGTAGCCTAAGGAAATGAATTCAAAGTTCAGTAATATGTTCTAGTGATTCTGGAATCAATTGCTCAAACAAATAAATGATAGCGTTTGGTTGAAGAAAACAGGTTAAGGTAGCTAACAAGTGATTATTCAACTACTAGCTATATATGGCTGACGTTATGCACAAAATACTCATGTACACTAATTGTGGATTACCCAAAACATTTCGTCATTTTTTCTATGCTCTTTTAGTGTGTAATTGCTGTATACAGTTGTGAATAGTTCTAAAAGAAATTTTCATAGATTTAAGTGGAAGAAAAAATAAATTAGTCTGCATTTTTATGAGGGATTTCGAGTTACTTAACTCATTAATTAGTATATATACAATAGTTTAATGATGTTGCGAAATAATTTATGCTTTTATTTGGAATTGAAAATTCGTAGGCTTACTTTTAAAAATATTGACACTTGTGAAATAACCATATATTGTGTTTGTTCAAATTCTTCAATTCTCATATGTTTCGATAATGAAACATGAAATATTGATTTAGAGCGTACTTCTAAACATTCATACTGACATTTACGTATAGCCATAACTGCCTCTGGTTTGGTTAACATTGATTTGGAAGAAAAGCTTTGAAATATGTTGTCAAAATCATACACAGGTATATCTAATGTACCTATGAACATTGTAAGAGATTATCATACCAATATTAGGAAAGAATAAATAGCTTAATTGTACGTAAGCTAATAATATCTTTTCAATCATAAGTAACTTAAATGGACTTTTCACAAAACAATACAGTTCACAACAACCAATGGACATTATGTATTAAATTTGATCATCATCTAATAGGCACATAGATCTAAATAGAATAATATTAAAATTTTTAGAATAGATATGTTGAAGCCAATGTCAGAAATAGGAAAGTTCGCTTCATTGTATTCAAAACCCGTCAGCTGAATGTACCAGTATACTTGTGTTAATATTCTTTTCACTACAAGTAGCAAAGCGTTATATACTGAGATACCTTGTTCAGATAGCTACTCAATTTTTAAACAGGTACATTCTGTGCACTACAATCAAAAAGGTCTAAATCGTTCATTTGTTCAGGATTAAATTTTTAACAGTCTCAATGGGCAGATGTGCATTCTGATTAAATAATCTCGATACAGCCAACTTGTCACAGATTTTTTCAGCTAAGACTAATAAATCTTTAGTCTTGAATATTCATAAGGAGATAATTCAAATGCTTTCTTATAATAATTTAGAAGAATTTAAAGTTTCTAACTTATTTTGAATCGTTTGGGTTTGGTGGGATTATACAAATAAAACTTTAAGGTGCTAAGATGTTTAAATTTTACACAGGAGCTTCATTGTTTCATTATTACTATCTGATATAATGCCTTCCAAATAAGGTAAGGTAAGTTGATGTACTTTCTTTAAATTATTGAACGGTTTGGCCTGTCATTATTTATGGGTATGTACGTTGACATCCGAGAACAAAATACAGACATAAGTCAAAAAACAAACTGAGTAGTGGCTAAACTGTAAAATGATATCAGTTCATCAAAATGCTAACTGCTGACCTAGTCTCTATTTGTCAGTTTAGAATTCCTGATTAAAATTTACAAAACAGTAGTAATTCATCCTTAAAAAACCTGGGGTGAAACACGTTAAATCGAGAACACTTTGGATAGTTCATTTCTCATATTCTACATTTTGAATGTAATGCTCGCGCTTTTTTAATCTCTTGGTTTTATTTGTTTTTTTCTGAACTCTATTTCGTATATTTGATACTGACTACCACTGAATCTAAGTTTTTTTCCCATTATTTGATTCTACTTTACTGATATTTTAGTGAACTCTGCTTACAGGATTGTTTGAAAGTAGTGTGTACCGAAACGTGAAGTCAAAGTTGCAACAACTGTCAGATGGAGTAAAGCTTCAGTATGTCAAAAGCATGATGTTAGTATTACATGTGGAGACCAGGTGAAAAGGTGGTTCATACGGCAGAACACGCCGAAAGATGCAAACGGAAGATTGAAGGCTATGTACAAGAATTATGTAAATAAATTGTAGGTTCCCGCAATAAATATATACACTCCTTCTGCTCATCACCTCCTTTACAACATATAGTGTGGCAACTAGAGTAGGTGCATATTTACCGCACAATTCTTTTTCAACTATAGTTCTTTGAACATTTGCTCTTATTTTCATAATAACAACCCTTTATTACCGTGAGTAATTGTATTCTATAAATCTTAAATTTGGTAGGCACATGTTTTTTATTTAAAAAATAGGTGGTTACTGTAAACTGAACACACAATAACTTTTAAATGATGGAATATGATACGAATGGTAACTGGCGTAATTTAATTTGGGCGTAATATTTTTATTCATAGCAATAACATCAATTAATTTGTCTGAATTAGCGTGCTTCATACAGTTCACATATCATTGAGCTTTACGACTAAAGCGGTCATTTACGAATTCCATGGTTAATATGTTCGGTGTGTAATAGTTCAACACCAGACATTATTAAGTAAAGCTGAACATATTAATATAAAAATGGCTCAAATATTTACAGAACATTTCTCCTTGTGGTATTACATTCCCCTATTAATTACCACCGCTTTAGTGAGATGCTAATCTCTCAGGAGATAGGTACGTTCTGGAACTTCCAATGGTTACTTTATTTGTATTACACATATATAAATAATGAGGGAAATAAATCACCAATTTGGCTATCCAATAATGAGTTCACGCTATATTTAGTACATGAATAAAACAGGTGACCAAACGTAAAAGAAATTGTTAGTAAGTAGCTTTCAAAATCAATAATACGAATAAATAAAAAAATTTACCCTTCCATGGAGTTTTGAGCTTTTTTATCTCAGGAGGTTGAAGAAAATCATATTGTGTTTTGCGCTTTTCGAAAAGTTGACGCAAAATCAGGTCATTCATGCTTCTCCAGTAATCGAATGTAACTTCTTTCTCAAGATTTTGCAGTAAACTATCAATCCTTTAAGAATGGCATAAGAATAAAACGATACTTCTCTTAAACTGCAACCTACCCTTTACTATTTCTGATTGTACATGTTTCATCTTTAGCAAGAAGTGTCATTCTTTTCAAGACGGCACTGCTTAGCTCTCCAACGCCTTCATTGGGCATACAGTCCAAGTACAAGTTATATCTCAAGGCTGATTCATGTTCTTGACGACACTTAAAAGCTGTTGCTACACGTTGAGCAAAGATCTGAGGATCTTCAGCAAGAAACATGACTTGTATACGAGGAATCCAGTACTGCGTATTCAACTCCAGAACCTTACCATCAAGTAACAAACCACCATTTATCACTGGTTCTCCACTTTCATCTAGAATCCGGCCTTTAGAATCGACTTTTTGGACAAACCACAATTTAGAGCGAATGTCGTAATCTAGTACCCCTGCCAACTGCCATTTCCACTCAATTTCAGGGCTGCGAATATCCACTGATTACAAAAATAGCATTCGTTAGAAGTAGAAGTTTTTAGCAGTGTATGAATACATTTAAAATATGGGGTTGTTCTACAATCTTCCTGAGAGCTTGTGGTAAAAACCTCAAAATCCATGGATCACATAAAACTCAGTAGAAAGGATATGATTTATCTTTTTAACTAGCAACTGCATTTTTGATCGAGGTCGAGTGAACTGATAATGGCTATTTATATCATCTTAAATTACGTGCAACTGGTGTGCGACTAAAACCATTGATTTAAATTTTCCCCACGTTTTCAAAGTGCATTACAACATCATAATAGTTAATAGTTACAGTATTATGAAATACGCTTTATCAGGATCGTAATGCATATTTGTTTACAGTCATAACCAAAACTTTTCTTAGTCTTATTTAATAAATGTTAGCAAGTATAATACGAATTCGGAAAGGAGTAAGCTTTTGAGATGTTTAAGTCAATCTTCAAAAACGCATAACCGGTCGAAATTCATATCACTATTATTACAATAGCCATATGTGCAACATTATTTTGATCTTTCTCAAAACCTTTCTAAGTTCGCTCACCAAGGCACTTATTCCACGGGGTTGAATTACCCGTCTATGGTTCCGGAATATACTTAATTTTTTGGAGGCTGAGCAATAAATTGGTACTAAATTTATGTTCAAATGAAAATGTTTTGTACATCGCATTTGGCTACTTGTTAATAGATATAACAAAGTGTCGTAAGAGAACTAATTACGATACTAGTAGTTGATTTCACTGTGTGCTAAATTTAAGCCTCTAAGAAATGTATTTAAAATGAGCCCAAAGATTACCAGAATCATTAAGTTAGCATTATGAGCAAGTGAATTGTGCACTTGTGAATAGGTATTCAAAGCGCTAAAACAGCACCAGTACATAAACTAAATAGTTTTATTTTCCATGAGATTAAGCTTGTAACAAATCACCTAGTTAAAATCTCTCCTTCAAATTGTGCCTATAGTTTATTAAAACGTATTTGTGCACAACTCTTGTATAAGACCTTAAATTTAACAAACTCTTTTGTAAAATGCATATGTTTCCCTGATCAATCACTCTAGGCTATAGAAATACAACTAAGCTGGAAATAGTCAAATGTTAAGAAGCAATGATAAAAAAGCAGGCACAGTAACATAAAAAATACGGCGGTTTGTTTGGTAAACAACAGCTAAACTTAGAAATCCTTAGAGGAAAAATATTTTCTACATACGGCTATGTTGATGATCATTAACAGGAAGCAAGCAGATGGCTGGAACCGGTTTTCTCACCCCTTCGTCCATCCCTAGAGCCAGCCAGTCTGACGGAGTACGAGAATCATATTGATCATCATCAAAGTATTCAAGAGGTAAGTATGAAGTCCATGCGTTTTTTTCAACCAGATATTTCTCACTGAATCTCGGTATAAGCTCGTTCGCCTGAATGTGGTACTCATGCTCCAGCACTTCAGAAATGGATACACTTTGGAACTTCCTTTTCTTCCTTCATTTTTTAAAAGATATTTTCCCAACCAATTTCTTACCTCTCTATGTGTAACTTTCTGGGACAGTGTTTGGGTGGCGTGTAAAAAGGAACTTGTACTTTCGGATCAAAAGACCTAGGAGGGAAATCCTTTGAGCCTAAGAAAAAACAGAACATAGGTTACCACAAACATGTTAACTTCACTAGTTGGACCATGAATTTCAGTACAATTCATAAGAGGTCCATTGATATCTACTTCGGCTGAAAAATGATTTAAGACAGAGAATTATAGGGTACCATGAGGAAGAAAGCATTTCTCTCTGCTATGACTAATTATATGTTGATTTAAACTTGCAGCAAAGTTTTGAAACTAAAACAGGATAGTATGTTATTTCAAATCATACGTCATAGTGTCGTGGTAGATTTGCAGTATATTGATCAGTATAGTATCCCCTCTGCTTAATTTCAGAATAATAATCTTCCCTTCCATCAGACATTTTGAATTTTTGTACAAATCAAAATTTAAGTATAAATTATTGTGTTATCGCCTAAAAAACCATTTTGGAAATGTGTCAAAGATGTCACTATGACATTATTCTATGTGAAGTAGATAAACAAGAATCATGTTGGTTACAATAATAGTACGCCGGTAGACATGCTCTAATCCTAGAATTATGTCTTCTGATTAAGTTTAAACCACTCCATATTCACTGCTGGGGCTGATACAACTCGATGAAATAAGGTGTCAAGTCATTGGTCACTCATTGAGCGAAATAACAGAATCCCATTTTCGTTTCATATAATCGCGGTTTTCAAATTTTATTACTGTAGCCTTGGAGATTATTGCTTACGAATGGATAAAGAGGACAGGACGCGTTAACATACAGATAATTATTAGGGATACGAAATGCCAATAAACTGTCACCTCGCTTTCTAAAATAAGAGGATAATCTTCAACCGTTTTGAGCTCTCATAATAGGAGTTTAAAACAACATATTGCTGATTCTATTCTCTGACGCGCTGAATACATTCGAGTGCTGCAGAATGTTGTGACTTTAAGTCCGGATAGTTATCGCGTAATTTATTTGCCAATCGAAATACGACTTATTCACTCTTGTACTGTACTAACTAATGACTTTCGACGGGTCTGACCAGCCTAGCGTCCTTATTAGTCCTTTTCCTACCCATCCCCTCCAGTTGAGTTCAAAACATCAATAACAGCTTCCAGTACGCGAATCATTTATTTCAGACATACTGGGTTTATATTCCAGACAAACAGACCGCATCGCACCATACAATAGAAAATAACACTTATAAAAATAAAGCCGAAATTGGCTGTAAACCTGGGAGACTGTTATTATATAACTGAGTATAACTTAAGAACGGTAATTCGTACATTAATAATCCGTAGGTCGAAATGAAGTTTATAATAAGGAGAATATAGTCATGAATAATCTAATTACTGAATAGTTATACAATAAGAATATATATATATATATAATCCTAGTACTTGTAATTTAATCTTCGCTAGGATACAACACATCATCTTCAATCAAGCATGAACTAGCTGCACTGATGCAATACCCTTTGTTTTGATCTCAAATGAGATATAAAACTCGAAACATATCTCCGTCAAAGCGTTTGAATGCTCAGTGGAATGGCTAAAGATGACAAAATTATTGGGAGTTTGAAAACGCCTTAACCTGCAACACCTTTTGAACTGAACTGTGCCAACCCCGTCAAATTAGTAGTCAAGAATGGAGGTGTTGGAAGATATAGTTTATGGGCTATCAATATAATAGTAAGTGATTAATCTGGCCTGGCTAATGGTTGTAGGAGATGTATACAACGGCGAATACGTTCGTGATGTGATACGGATGCATGACCGAGGGTCTTGAGCTAGGTAAGTCCAGTAAAACTGATTCGGTCAGCACTAAATTTCGAAGATATACAGAGCTATTGGTTATATTCACCGCTACATGACCATGACGCCGAAAAACTTTTCAGAGTTATTGCGTTTTCACCTTCAGTTCAGGCCACTTATTTTGTACATGCGCGAGATCCATTTGCCGTCAACGGTATCCTGTTAATCATCACTGTGTACGATGTTCATTCGCACATTCCTTCTAGAGCCGATTTCTGGGCCTCAACTCCTAGGTCATCTAAATAGTTTGTTTAGATCAGCTTGTGAATCAAGACTATCAACCTCACAACTTGTCTTCATCATATGCAAACAGCAGCATGGACGACTTAAACAGTCTCGGTAATTCATATGTGCAGTGAAGAAAGAAACAGAGAACCTGAGATGGTATCTTAGAGTACACTACTTCATTTGGATAGTGTAAAATTTATCCTCACCCTTCGTTCTCAAACACAGACGAAGTTATCCTAAGACTCGCGAGCTTCTCCACAACCCCTAAGCGCGACACCTTATTAGGTGGTTGTTACGATTTATGAATACCACCCAAACAAATCGTTACCCTTTATTATATCCTGAGGAAGATTGAATTACGAGTAACGTCTGAGATCTTTTAACAGACTAATATTATCTCTATATTCTTATGATATAACTACTCAGTAACTAGGTTGTATATATCTATATTCTTCTTATTATAAGCTTCATTTTGACTTATAGATTACTATTGTACGATTTACTGTTCCTAAGTTATACCCAGTTTATTAATTACTGTCTACCATGTTCACAGCCACTTTTAGCTATATTTTGTACGAGTGTTATTTTCTATTTTAAAGTGTATTTCGGTCCCTTTGTTTGGTATATAAACTCAGTATGTCTGAAAAAAGTGATTCGCATAGTGCAGGCTGTCATTGGCACTCTGGACTCAGCTGGACGGACTAGGCGAGCAACGGACAAATAGGACTCTAGGCTGATCAGACCGGTCGAGCGTCATTGGTTTAGTACAGTATACGAGCGAATAAGTCGTATTTTGATTGGAGAATAGATTACGTGATGACAGGCGGCTCGCAAAATCACAACACCCTTGGCTACTGTCCAACCCTCCCTTACAACTTGAAAATTAGATAAGTAAAGTTGTTTGTATGTGAATCAATTACTTAGTAAGAGTGATTTCTTTAAATACCTTGACTAACGTGCTAATGAGAATGTTGGGTTGCTAAATGGACGTGATCTGTGTTTCCATACTTGGATATAAGGCTAACCACAGGATCCCCGGGAAGTTGAGTTTGGGAGACACGTTGAAATGCATGGCCAGTGGTTCTGAAATGGTTTCCGCTAAAAATGATGGTAATCGTGGATGTCACCCATCAAGGCTAGGTGACAAACCAAATCAAACGCAAATAAATAATCAAGTGAAAGCCACCGCAGCCACATGTACTGATTTTATAGCTGGTGTCTCAAATGTGTAATTATAGGAGGCTTTGTGAACATTATGTATCGAGTACACCTAGCTGAAATATTTTTATGGAGTCTAACCTTCGGCCGGATCTGATTTAACTATATATCTAAATTTTCTCGTGGTAATGATGTGAAGATTCCATCACTATATTTCATTTTTCGCTGAATGTACAAAAACAGTCGATCTGAAGAAGTGCAGCTACGAGCTCCAAAACTCTTTCGTAAGTGGATCTACACCTAGCCGTGTTTTCTAAGTATATTCTTGATTTTAGGCATTAATGCTTGAAATGTTCTCAAATGTGAATATTTTAGATGAGTCTCGCCAGTTGACAGGTAAGTTCAATTTGTTACAGATGATACAGGCTTCACTGTAATAGGTTACTCAAGTTGTTATGTTATAAGACTCATTGGTCATAGAATCATGAGGATCACACTTCTCACATATGAGTATAAATAGTGTAAGTGATACTCGATTTGTCATTATAACAGTTGGCGCGCTTTATGGCTATTGCGTTGCGTCGTGAAACTGACTGTCAAAAATAAATCCACGTCAAGTTGAGAGCTTCTCGAATATGCAACCTTATATCCTTTTGGGAGATCTGAAGCATTATTGACGGCACACAACATAGTCGTATGTTCCGCATGTGTTTTCGGTATCTGAAACCAAGAGTAAAAACGAAAGGACGAGAACTAGAGTAAACGACGCACATTATACTGAGACTAAGTCATTTGTGATAGAATAACTGAGGCATAACTGCTTCGATTTGTTCTATATTATTATGTCAATTTTTAGTCAGGATCATTTTAATAAGTTGAAGAAAAAAAGTCAAAGTACGGAGATGAGTGATGTTATTTCTGGCCGTCACTGACTGTTGTGCCTGAAAACGCAGATCACTTATATTTGGACGAGGGATCTCTGCAATTCTCACGACGCGAATGTAAGAACGCGAAAACTGGTATAAGTGAAGGTTTTATAGCCCCAAAACACTATGACGACGACGACCCAAAACAAAAATACATTCATTTATACATTGATTGTACACCCATTTCGGTTAAGCATCGATCATGAGCACCAGAGCGTGATAAATCATAGTCAGTGGGTAAAGCATGATAACGCATTTCGTTAGCTATTTATACATATGTAATTATTACAGTGGATGTGTGATATATTGGTGAACAGTCGGTGGTATTCGAGTACAATTTTTGATGCTTTATGGTTCACAAAAAGTAACAAAGTACCAAGTTTGTGTTCCAGAAATAGTTGACAAAGCCTTTTACGGCTTAATTATAGGGTGATTATTTGTTTGATCATGAAAGTAGTATTACTATCACAAAAATGAAATACTAGCCAATTCGACAGATCAGTGAGGAGCTTGAAATGTATTTGCCCTATATATTTTATGGGTAGTAGTGTAATTATTTTCTTTCCTAACCTATAAGCAGGGTCGTCAGTCGTATTAGAGCGAGACGTTTAAAGTGTTGACCGTGTATTACTACATACAAAAGTAACGGTTTGTCCGTCAGACGATGGCCCCATAAAAGTTCAAGGAGAAGGTTTCGACGCTCAACTGTTTGGTCGCTAGCAGAGTCACAACCTAGCAATTGATCAGTGGAGATTCCTTGGACGTTCTCAAATTGTATCTTATGGGCGTAACCTATGGCTATTTGTACACGAATTACTATCGCTATTTTCACGTTTGAAGATATATTAGTAGCATTCTGGGGAGACCCTTACGGATATTCTATAGCGGGTTATTCTAACCTCGTTAGCGAATAATTTTTTACAATGAAGCTTACAAGCTGTCTAGATTAGGAAACGACAGAAGAGTCAAGCCCAAATGACTTCCTATATGATTGTACTAAGATGCCGAGTGTTTTGACTCTAAATTTATTCAAGAAAAGCTGTGGTTAGTAGTGACGAACACCGTAGTTTATGATGTCACACATCTTGCTTGGGTGGTTACTCCCATTTACGCTCCAGATAGATGGGTTGTCAAATTTGTTCTGGATCTAAGATGTACCTATATTGAAAGCTTGAAGCCTAGAACTGTAACCGATCCTAGAGTTATCAGTGTATAAGTATTTAACACTAAATTTCGTGATTTTATGCATATTGTCTTCATAAATGAGAACCCATGAATGCAGTGGTTTAGTGATTCCGTAGGATCTTATTTTGACGAAAACACAAAGATGTTGAATTTTATAAAAGATTATCTTAAAGTCGAAAAAGATTGCTGATACAAATACTCTGTCATTTTGTTGCTGGATTTCATCATTCAGGTAATTTGAGAATACGCACATGACCCAGTTCTCACAAACTCGTGCTGAAATCAGATGAAAATGAGGATGGTAAGAAACCTTGAAAAATATCACTTTAAGTTCAGTTCTGCATATGCTGACTCGGTAAGTGTTTGAACAAAGAGCTTAAGAAAGATGTTTTAACCTCTTCACTCCACATTTGAGGGTCTTATGTAAATGCAGCTATTCCTCTATCTAATATTGGTGAATGATGGCGATAGAACGCCGTTAGCAAACAGCCCAAGTAACCTACACATAGATCAAGGTCAATTGACTGTTCGTGTTACCTTGGTTCAGATATCTTCCATAAATGTTCATTTATCAATAATCCTTTGATCAATACCCACTAGATATGTGAGTGCTTGTCACACCACATTAGGCAACCATGGTATTGAAGATGGTCGACTTTCTGTGGGAAGTGTGTAGCATTTTCCTTGTCGGAATCTGGTCAGTCATTCACGCCTACAATTTAATGTCTCATTCTAAGCTGTGAGTCTTTTTACTTGTAACAACTCTACTCTTGTTAAAGCATTGCTTCTTGAAGAACACGCAATCAATGATGCGTCACCGGATAATCACATCGTACGGGAAGACTTAAAATCCGAGTTCGAATAAATAATTGAATTTTTCGAGAAATATTTAGTATAAGTAATACCGAAACATTACGATTATCAGGGAGCAACAAAGTAAGTCAGCGATCAATTCTAGATTATCTTCCGTTTTTGTGATGTATGAATTCTTCGCTAATCAGTTATCTCAAAACACTTGATTAATAGGATCACGTTTCAAGTACGAAGTGATTTGTTATTATAGGGACTTATATTGTTAGAGCATTCTAATCAGTTCTATGTACTGGTAACTTTTTGGAGATATTCAAAGGTGTATATAGTCACTAATTGAAAAGATTCTTAAAGGTATTTGGACTTGGTCAATTTGAGCCTGAAAGCTTTTGTCGCCAAATTTTTTGGAACCCTATGTTCAATACGTAGGGCCTTCGGCCATGCCGACACTAAAAAGCTTGTGACATTTTCTACAGTATTCGTGCGTCCTAAACCCAAGTGCTTCATACAAGCGGATAGCCTCTGCTTAATAAAGACAATGAGCTTTCGAAGAAGGTACAGAGAACACCTACCAAGCTCATCCCTGTATAATGCTCTGTTGACTAAACTAAACCTATTGCCAATGTTGTATCGAAGATCTAGAAGCGACCTGATAACGGCTTTCAAATTACTTAGTGATAAATTTGCACCTGATATGCCCTCATATTTCTTGTCTTACAAAACAAAAAATTTAAAAAAACACTACAAAGAAGTTTACAATCTCAGAACAATTTACTTGTCATCTGACTACGACTTTCCCATCGAATCATCGAGTAGAACTCATTACCTCAACACGTGGTTGAAGCTCCATCTGTCGACTATTTAAAAAGGAAGTCGGATTAGCTGAGAGACTATCGTTGCCAGGACTAACGCAGGCTATCTAGTCTCCTGTCCTATGCAAGCTGACACTGAAGTATGATTAGTCATGGAAACGACCTTGAAAATTCTGCAAAGATGAAATTTATATGAATTTCTGTGATACGGCTGTACTGTGTTCAAATGAGTAATTACCTGAAACAATACTTTGGATTTACAATTCCTTTCTTAACTCCGACAATTGTGGTTTTATGGCTTTTTATCAGGTTGCTCACTCTACATTCTCAGCAGGCATATCGATATTTAAATGAACTTTTATTCGCATTCTTTATGCGAACTTTTCTTTTTATATTTGGATACATGAATGTCAGAAAGGTACACAACTTTTAAATCTATAAATTAAAGATACATGTTTACGGCGACGTTGACTTTGTTAAAAGGAAAAACGAGAGAGTTTTATTCATTTCAAACCATTTGTCCAAAGGTAATTAGAATTTTGAGTTCTTGTAATCACTAGTGCAGCCGATTGGTTCATTTGTTCCATGCTTATTTTGCACCAAGGTGGTTTAGGGAGAACAAGATTCGTGCTGCATAAAAATCTCAAATATACACCGATTTTTGGATTTTACCTTTCCCAGGTAAATTTATAGTTAGATCTGTTTATTTTACCAAATTGAGAAAACATTATTGGGTTGTAGTTACTCTGTTTTGAGAAAATGTTTAAAAGAAACGCCTAAACAGATAATTTATGATTGAGACGCACTCGGTTACAACAACAAGCTCGTACTACATATAGAAATTTTAATGGCTATAAAAGTGATTGGTATTATGACAAGATACACAAACGGAGCATAGGCGTTTATTATTAGTGTTTTTGAATACTTTAAGTCAGAAGTTCAATGGTCGTTAAAAGTTAACTAAAAATGAAACAAATAAAATGCATGAGCTAATCCTAAACTATTAGTAATGTCTTCACTTGTTGTTGAAGTTTCTTAAATAATAATTAGATTGATACAGTGCAATGATTGTTGTCCATTTTACCTAAAGTTCATTGTTATCACACGTAAAACTTTCAGTAACTTGATTTCGATATTGTTCGACATTTTATTTCTCCGATTTTTTTTAATCAGTTTATGTGCTTTACATTGACGCCGAAGACTTCCATAGATTAACGTCTGTCAAGCAAAGTTTATTATAACACCAAAGCGCTCAGTTTTATTCAACTTTGTCATCTCAATGTCTATTCAGTGGAATTATTTACTCGAAGTATATCTTAAACACCAACTTATCTTTTTCTCTTGCAACTTACGGTTTGTAAAGCAGTTTGTGATCGTAAACCTAATTTTTGTAGAAGGAAGAAAGGATATCTAGGTTATCGCATTTTTGTATCATACCGTATATACCTTCGTCTCTCCCGTACGCGCTATCAGTATTTAAATATTCTTTATATTTTGTGACTCGCGAAGGTAGATCTAACTAATTTTAAACATATCCAAGTCTAATGTACTAACTCTTACTCATCATTTATATTGTTTAAATTCGTTTTGTGTATGCACTTCATTGATAAAGATGGTTATATAACCATTGGCAGTTGACGCCAGAAAATCTCGAGTTCAATTAATATCCGTGGCAGAAGAGATAAACGTTTATACCCATAAATCAAAAGACTAGTGTAGTAAATGCAGAATACTGAAACGCTTTGAATTCTATTTAGATTAACATGACAGAATGTGAAAATTAACGGGCAACCTAGTCAAGATATAACGCATGGATACTATGTAACTATTTTTCATCATTGGTCTTCCAAAACGATATTTCAGAGCGGGTTCTTCAAATTAAATAAAACGATATGTTACGAAGTTAAGTGCAAAAACACAAATTGTAGAAAACTGGGAAGCATCCTAATTTTTTTACCTTCTGTAAATAAAAAATGCTGGCTAACTGTATGTTATGGTTACATGTATCTTACGCATTTAAACACTAATGATGAAAGTTCGGTTTTTAAAATCATTCGTCATCAAAGGTACTGAAATTGGTGTACTTAGATTATATAGCGTATGCATCAAACCTTCACTTCAAGGCTTTAGATTCGATACAATATTAGATTATTTTGATTATTTCTCAAGTCTATCCAGTCACATATCTGAAATAGTGTAGTAAAAATCTTCACGATTACAGGTTTTCTTAATATTGTCAAAATACTTAAAGGTTCTTCACAGTTCTGAAAATCTATTAGTAAACTTAGGAACTGAATTTTGTTCTTAAGTATTTATTTATTTATTTGAACACATAAATATTGGTACGGGGGGCACCAAATATATATGCGCCACACAAAACAACGATAATTTGAAGAGAAGGAGAAAAGAGAAAAAAAAGTAATGAACGTGGGGAATTATAATAAAGAAGAAGAGAGAGAACAATGGTGGGGGAAACGGAAAGGTACAATCAGAAGAGATCTTTCAGTTAAGGAAGATATAAACACTTTTTATGAAGAAAGTAAGAGGTTACAGCACGATCGCCACTGGCTTCTATTCTTAGCCATATCTGATAACGTCTCTAGCCACTGCGTTACACCGTCTCTCGGACCCCAGCCAGGGAGTCGTGAAGGACCAACACAAACCAGCCCTTTGTAGCTTTCTTTCATACCACGACACCATGTCATATACTGACCACCTCTCCGCTTTTTCCAACCAGTCCCAGAGACGGCGAATAATGCACGACGAGGAATTCGCTGGGACGACATTCGTAGAACATGTCCAAGCCACCGAAGTCGGTCTTTCAAGATGGTGACACCAATTTATTTATCGTCTCTGTGACCGAACACTCGATGCCGAACCTCTGCATTACTGACATGGTGTTGCCACTGAATGTCAGCAATCCTTCGGAGACAGCGATGATCGAACACAGAGAGACGTCTAACATCCTCAAATCGGAGAGGCCAGGTTTCACAAGCATAGAGTGAAATTGCTCTCACCGATGCGTTGTAGATCCGACCTTTTACAGACACTAACATCACGAAGGCGCCAAAGATGGCCCAGATTGGAATAAGCTGCTCTAGCTTTCACTATACATGCATTGATCTCCTCACTCACGCCACCACCAGCACTTATGCAGCTACCCAGATACACGAACTTCTCGACTACTTCTATCTGCTCACCATCCAGAGTGAGTACAGGATTAGAATCCTGCCAGTCTTGTAGAAGTACTTTGCACTTCGAAGGTGCAAAGCACATACCATGCCTACGGACACTGATTGCCAACTGATTAAGTGCGGATTGCATGGCTTGGGCATTCTCGCACAGTAAGACAATATCATCCGCATACTCAAGGTCGAGAAGTCTTTCTCCAGGCAACAGATCCACACCACCATTACTTACATCCATCAGAGCTGTTTCCAGAATGTCATCGATGGCAAAGTTGAAGAGGAATGGTGAGATTGGGAAACCCTGTCTAACCCCACTGCTTAAACGGAACAATGGAGAAAGGTGGTTGTATGTCCTCACTCTGCCTAAAATGTTTGTGTATAGGGCTATTAGGATGGTAATAAACTTCTCAGGTACACCTTTGATTAATAGACAATCCCAGAGAACAGTTCTGTCCAACGAATCGAAGGCAGCTCTGATATCAAGAAAAACTACGATTGTTGGCCTTTGATAAGTATGGCGGTGTTCTAACACTTGGCGGACGGTGAAGATATGATCAATACATCCTCGACCAGAACGAAACCCAGCCTGCTCCTCGCGAGTCAATCTTTCTCGGGTTCTGAACAACCTACGAAGTATGACGGAAGCCAATAGTTTGAAAGCAATCGGAAGTAGACTTATTCCCCGATAGTTGTTACAGGAACAACGTGAACCTTTTTTAAAGATATGGACAACTGTCGACTCATTCCATGACGTTGGTACACTCTCTAGTTCCCAGATCTTTGTAAACAGCGTCGTCAGTCCCTTAGTCAGAAAGTCACCACCATCTTTAAAAAGAGCCGGAGGTAAGTCGTCTGGGCCCGGTGATTTGTAACGTTTCAAGAGTTGGAGTTCCTTGCGGACTTCCGCCTCATTCGGTGGATCAGTCGTCACCGGCCATGGAGGGCGGGACAGTCTGCCCGATGTTGCCGGAGCAGCAGGCCAGTCAAACTGCCCTTCGATAAATCCTACCCATCGTCCAAAACGTCGATGGATGTTAGTGATTGGCGTTCCGTTATCCTCGCAGATTTTTTCTCTCACACCAGACTTCTTGCTGCCAGTGGCTCGGATGAGTTGGAAGAGCTTCTGGTAATTACAAGATGCAGCTGCTGCTTCCAACTCACTGGCACGCTCCGACCACCAGGCTTCACGGTCCTTACGCAAGCTTTGCCCGATTTCATTACGTAACATCCTTCGTCTGTGGTCAAACTCACGGTCACCCGGAGTAGACCGACGGGCTTCAATCAGTTGTAAGGAACCAGAAGAAAGCGGGACGTTTTGCAAACCCACAACTGACTTGACCCGCCATTTTCATGGCATCATGCAATTGCAACCAATGCTCATCTATACTTTTCGGTGGAATGGTAGCTAGCCTAGAAGCTAGCTCGGTTCGGTACATACTAGCAACAGAAGTTGCATCCAGCTTGCTAACATCAATGCTTTGTTGGCGGTCACTTCGTTGTCCACTGAAAAGTATGGTAAGATTGGCGCAGACCAGAGCATGATCAGATTCCAGATAGGTACTCCAAAAGGAGCGGCAGTCTTGTACACAACCGCGCCAGCGGTAGCTGATCGCGATGTGATCAATCTGAGTCCAGACTTGAGATGCAGAGGAAGGACGCCAGGTGGCAAACGGCGATGACTGTGCCGAAAGTCAGTGCTAGCCAGAAACAGGTTGTGGTCTGTGCATAGTTGCAGTAGACGTTCCCCGTTATCTGTCCTGAGACCAACGAGTCCCCATCGGCCACCTAAACGACTCTCTTCTGTGCCTAGACGCCCGACCTGAGCATTCAAGTCTCCAGCTAGTACTACAATATCTGTCGAACGCGCTTTCTGGAGAAGAACAGTTAGCTGGTGGTAGAACTCGTCCTTGATTGCATCCGGGCTGCAATCTGTCGGGGCATAGGCGAAGATGACGAAAAGACATTGTTTCTCACACCGATTTGTTCGCACTTAGATGGAACTTTCTAATCTAACAGCACATAACCGACTGTTAATGGGGATCCAATTGATTAGTGCTACCTCAGCTCTAGTGCTTAGTGCGACACCGACGCCCGCAAGATCAGCGGTAGATACCACAGAGTCCACGGATAAACGCACATAAAACAAGCTTTTTGAAGCGACAGATGGAGAGCGAAGTTGTAGTACTTCACCAGAGTCTTGAATACGGGTCTCGGATAGACAACAAACGTCAATATTAAGACTTTCCAAAGACATAGCCAGACCTATCTGTTGTCCGACCTGCATAAGTGTGCGAACGTTGAAGGCAGCCAGTTTGAATGGTGCACGTGGTTTCAGAAAAACTGCTTCAGTACTCGTATTCGGTGGCAACATACAGTTTTCAACCAGGCAGTGACTCGAGAACGTTTAGATAAAGCTGAATTTTTACCATAGGCGAGCTGCTGTCTGAGTCGAAACGGATACAAAAAGTAGAAATAGGAGATAGTGAATAAATGGCGTAGTAAATAATAATAATAATAATAATAATAATAATATCAGTCATTTCAATGTTAGTCGGAGAGAAACGAATATTTTCCATAAGCAGATAGTTCATCATGGTTTTAGTGTGTGGGCTGAGATACTGCCCGGGTGCCCAAACCGAAGCAGGTGGTTTTCTTAGGGGGCCACACCCCGAGCCTTCGACCTAAAGGTCTAGTCCACAAGGCAGTGGAGCATCGTAAGGAGATCCAGTCCCATGGACGCTGACGACCAAAAGTTGGTTCATACGCCATTTGTTCCTTCAGGATACTGGAGCCCATGTGCACCATAGAATTGGGATCCGGTTATAGCGACGGACATTCGCTCTTCGTCCTCTCATTTTCGTAAACAACACCCCCGCCACGAGAAGGCAGTGAGTAGGACTTCCCTGTCAGAGGCTCAGGTGCTCCAGTATTAACTAGAACATGGTATAAAAAAGCAGGATACAGTCGAAAATCATTTGTCTGAACTCAGAAATGCCAATTTTATGTTACAATAGGAGTATAAGTATCAATCAGTGTGCACCTTTGTTATCTTGTAACAATAGAAATATTAGAATATATACTGTCGAATAACTATTATATTTTGTAAAAAGAAACAAAGCTTTTAACATGCAAACAGTCATTAATGTACTCATTTTTGTTTCATTTTTGCAATTAGGATTCTTGCTTATTTGTTGACCGACATAATTTTAATGCAAAAGCAGCTATCAGTACACTAAATGATATTAAACAACTTCAGGCCAATGTAAGTTGATGTCAGTATTCTGTGTTTTAAAATTTGATGTTTGAATTAACTTTAAATATGCCAAATTAATATAACTATATGATACAAGTGTACCGCCGAAAAACTGTTGATTTAATTGTTTCACAATAATATTTTATGAAGAAAACCATACGAATAATTAGAAACGAAAACTTGTCTCACCGTTAAATATATATCAGATATTTAAAAAATAGCCGAAAGTTTGCAGTTTGTATTCACTAATTGGAGAACTGTCAACCAATTTTTTACCTAATGATGTTTTAGACTGATCAAAACACGAGAACTTACTTTCGTATTAGAGATTAATCAGAAGTAGAATGAATTTGTCAGGGCTAAAATCTTCAAAGCATGCAGTAGGGAGAATAACTCAGTTAAAACTAGAATTTTCATGATTGTGCAATCTCTTACGTTTATCAGGTCTTGGTATAAACCATGACAGCTCAGTTAATATGTTTGTGGGACATATCACATGTTGTAGCTCGAAGAAAAAAACATATATTAAATGAAGTTTTGAAATTTACGTACCAAGAAAACTGTAGCATACTAACAATTTAAACGATTTATTTTGCTGGTCACTTGTATCAAAATACTCTTATTGGAGTCGATTGTCTCTTAACTGGAGTAAAGACAGTCGAAAATATCGTCTAAGTATAGATTAAAATGGTTTACTGCCGAAGGTTACTAATATATGACAAAATAGTTGATCTTCATTTTGAATATCAAACTAATATATGACCTAGCCACAATTGTAGAAATTCGTTAAGATTTGTTATAATATTAAATCCATATATTATAAAATAAGTACAGCATGAGAAATAGTAGCTTATCTTTAAAGGTATACAGCATAATATTTATGTCGTTCACTTATAACTTTGCAGCAACAAAAACAAGGAATGAAATGATAGAATGTTCAGTTTATTTATGATACACTCGACTGTTTAGGTTATACTCTGTTATTTTATCGCTGAACAACCAGTCATTTTTTGTTTATCTTATTCTGACTACATTTCACCAATATTTTAGACATCGCCTATTCATTATCTCGGCATAAGTCATTAGTTTATTATAACAGTATCAAAATTACTATTGTTTAAAAGTATATTTGTCATCAAAAAAGTTCAACTGTGAATCAAACTGACTAAACTATTCAACCGTTGTTAAATAATCCTAATATGTGCAGTAATAAAAGATGATAGAATTAATTACATTTAGTTGAGAACAATCATTTTAAGTTATTTCTGTTTAGGTATTTTCTCTGGTAAAACTACATCAAATGGACAGTCAGAAATCAAGTTAAACAAGATTTTATCGTATAAACCAATTTTTAAGAAAACCATTGCTTTTACTTATTGATAAATGCTCTGTAAAACCACCGTTTTGCATAACTTTACCTAAGTAACCTTTTAAGTAAGAATTCATTATCGACCTTTTTTGAAGGAATATAAGTGATTTTTTTGTACTAAGTTTCTGAAACCAGTATCGTTGAAGTAATAATTTGTAAAGCAGTCACTTGTAGTTCACACGCACATTTGAAAAATCACATCTTTGATAAAAGGAACTTTATTAATGAATATATTTACAATAAACTGACAGCGATACAACGACATAGTTTAAATTAAAAGTCATAGTATTGTACTCTACAAGTCATTAAGCTTATTAAACCGATTAAACGGATAATTTCAAGGATCAACTGTATTGTTTAACGTTATTGCTTCTAAAGAATTTGTGTAAATAATGGCTGAAACTAGGGTGATATCTAAAATCGATGCTATCTTGAGCAATTAGTTTTATTGTCTTTGCAGATCTGAACTTATTCATCCTTATTATAACAGACGTGACTTAACCTATCCCTAGGTTTATTAATAAGTTCCCTAAAGTATACATGAGCACGAAGTTTTCCGTTTTAAAAGTCTGAGTTCAAGGGAATGATTAATCTTTACATAAGCAGAGTGACTTTCAAATATCTACTGTCAACTTTAAATTTAATCATTTTCTTGCTCAGTCTTAAACTTATTAATGAGTAAAAACAAATAGACGTAAATTTTGAATAAATGGATTATCTTTAAGTGGAATCTAGGAAGCGTGTTTCGTCTCAGATTAGTGTTCACACCTGGAGTCTAAGTAAATAACTTTGATTTTAAACGATTTACACATAATTCTTTTAGCTAGTGAGTTCAAATAAGCATTAACTTGTTCAATATATATGATATGTGCATCATTATGAATCAGTGTTTGAATTTAAAATACAATCATACATATCGACAACAGAATTGTATAAAAACCTAATCATAATGATACAAATATTTGTCAAGTTGAACAAAAACAAATTGCAAGTTTCCTCTTATTATTATTTTTGTTTCTATGAAATACTGGTAATAAGTTTTTAGTATATTTTGCTTTATATGTCAAGATAGTTCCAAACTATAACAAAACACTAGCTAATAGCTGTTACTTTTCAATAACTTTCTAAATGACATTAGTTTGTGATGAAGGTTACTTAATTAAAACAAGCTGCTACACAATCACCTGACTGAACACTTTATTTGTTTGAAATCTCTGACACAATTTAAAATGGCGCCAAAATAAATAGTACACATAGTTTATTTGACCAAAAACAAGATAACAACGAATATACCTAGTTCCTAAAATATTTAAGAAAATTAAGCAAGATCGCTAAATGAAAATCCTCATTGTGAAGAATAAAGTTGAGAATTCATTCGTAATTATTATCGTAGTTAGTGATTATAATAACTCCTATTCACATTACTCTGGGCTTTATTGAGTAGTTTATTTAGTTTGTTATAGCAATTTTAGCGTCCATAGTTCTTATTATTTTATCACTTTGAGTGTCATGAACGTGATTTATAAAAATCATTTCTTCTGAAGATAATGTTTCTGACTTTCATATAAAAGTAGTTGATGAGGTACTGAGGACAAGTTCGTAATCGGTGCACGATCAACTATACATAATGTCAACGTTTAGTATCAAAATTTATTGCTTTTACCGATATATTTTTTTAAATTAGATGCCAATCAATTTTTATTGACCTAGTATTATAAATTTATTAGTCTTGAAAATAGTTAATTTGACAGTTAACTGTTAAACTGTTCCAAAGGTTAGTCAAACAATAGAAATAATAAAAGCACAACAATATGGATAAATTTTAATAAAACTAAGTTTAACAAACAGTACTGTATACATCGTTATCACGTTGTAATATTCGTAGAAAAATCACTGACTACTGCAAAATACAGGATCACATTCTAGTTCAAGTCTTGTTGAATGTTCCAAGGATCAAGTTGAATTAGAATTATATACATGAATAATAGGTTCAGTGTAGAATTATCGAATACCTAAATCATGGTACAATATATAAATTAATAGACCTAGATTATTTAGTGTTTTCTAGTCATCTTTCAGCACAACGAGTTAATGGTCACTATTTAATGAAGTACTGTAACATATGTTCATTCATAACGCAAATAGATTCTAGATTATAAACTGATAGATTGGCCCAAATGAGATTTTACAAATACGTTAACCATATATATATATATATATATATATATATATATATATATATATATATATATATATATATATATATATATATATATATATATATTGTGGTGGTCGGTGTTCGATATATTCCTTAAACTCCGTATACAGTTCGTCTCGGTAACCGTCACCAAATAATGCTCCAACGGTATATTAATCAGAAGGCGAATACGAAGCGTTAATTACGTTTATTAAGGGACCACACACAGATATCCAAAATTACAAATGCGTTAAGCAAGCATTAAATAGTTGTGCCGAAAGGCAAACAGGCAAGCGAGCGGGCGAGTGAATGAACGAGCGAGCGAGTCATGAATATGAATAACATGGACATATATATACATAGTGAAATTAATGAATCATCGAGTCAATTAAGCGGTTAATAGTAAAGCTAGTAGCGTGAATAAATGCGTAGGCAGTAAGGCTTGCCGAGCATACATATTCATACAAGGATAACAATAACAAAGGTACATACATTCGCAACAGTAATAAGGATACAATAAGTTAATAAAAGGGCTTACCGAATTAGGTGAGAGCAAACTCAATTGAACGTGAGTTGCTATAATATATATATATATATATATATATATATATATATATATATATATATATATTACTGAAACACTAAATTTATCCCATGTATGTTTGTTCAGTTTAAGTCACAAGGTTACAGATTATCGAGTAGATAGTGTCAAGGTTTACATGTGGTAACGTTTTACAGTAAAATTTACTAGTTTTTTGTACAATTTGAAAAGATACAAATCCATTTTGCTGACGACGACAACAACATTAAAAATATGAATTTATTCATGTTCAGTTAATACGACCGACTGGCTAATTATGCCCGATGTAAACTGATTTCACGTTTCAACATGTACAGAACAATGTGCATCATATCTATTCGACTAGATAGATTTTTATTTAAACACTTACCACCTTATGAGTTTAATTACATGAATGAATAAAACTTTAATTAGTCATTTATAATATTTCTTTTTATTGTCATTCTTTCATGTTTAATTTGTTTTATTTAAGTATAATATATTAGCACTCAGTTATACGAAACATAGAATCTAGCATATACATAAGTGCATTGGCTCAACTTGTTATACTACATTAGGCTAACGAAATAAAATTGTTAAAGCAAATACTAGAGTAGTATATGCAAAGATGAGTAGTGGCTAACAGTGGAATCCAAGACACGCGTTTCGTCCTGTTTGAGACTCGTCAACTGGATGTACCTGCGTCTCAGAGTTGATGTTCACTCTGGGATTCGAACTCAGTACCGTTCGTTTCAAACGCCATCGCGTTATCCACTTAGCTACTAAGTAGTATATGTAATTACAATATTATTGATAACAGGAAAAATTAGGCTTCGGTGGTACGATTCAAGTAAAGAATATGGATTATTTGAATACAAAAAATTTATAATAATTTAGAAAATATATTAGTAAGACTGATTCTTACATGGCTATTATGAGAGAATTTTTGACCTTTCTTAGAAACTAGAATGTACAGTGTTAGGGTCTAGTTAGATAGAATTACAAATACAAATATTGTGGCTGTTTAAAATAATTATTTCACATTTTATTATGAACATTTATAGAAGTTATATGGTGATAAGTGTTTAGAATCAGAGAACTCTCATAAATGAACATTACTATTATTTTGCTTTTACTAGAATGTAAAGTCTGTTTCTAATTATAGGTTTGTTACAAGTTAAAAAGCTCTGATAGTGTTTTCTATAGGTATTAAAATGCTATTATGTTATGGAAGCATTATTGTTATCCAACTTTCCAGTGTGCTTCTAAAGATTTACTGTTTTACATCATGGGTGAGAAATATGATATTACATAGGTGAAGAACTTTTGTATGTTTTTGGTATTTGAAATATTACTCAGAGATGACAAATTAGATGGTGAATATAAAGACGATGTGGTTGAGACTTGAACTATAAATTCAAAACCATAGCGTACCTCAATAAGAAGTGTGGGATAACATCAGGATTAGAATAAAAGAAGACTGGGAGTAATCAAATCATGATATAGTATTAGTTTAATAAGTCAGTAACTGTTGGTTTGTGTCATGTCGAGAGATTTAAACATCTTGTTTGATAATCATTAGTTAATATTAATCAGTGTGTGTAAGCCTTTCATGATAGAGCATAACATCAACAAGTTGATGTAAATATACTTATTCTTTATCTACTCTGACGTATTTAGTTTCAATATTACTTCATAGCGTTTATCTCCTACTAACTATATTTAAAATGTATAATACTTTGAAAATCGTTGTTGCTGTTATTATTCTAAATTCCCACATTTTCATTTCAAGAACTTTTGCGTCACTGTTATAGAAAATATGAAAACGTGTGCTATGTATCAAGTTGTTTATGAACGACTGATGTTTATTATTCTGAATATAATTTCGGTTGTACGTGCAACACATTATCAGATAAATCATAAAATGATAATAATTTATCTTAAATTAAACTAATAATCCCAGAAGTATGTCATTTTTATATGGCTTCTGTCCCAGATTGACGTCAGTTGGTCTGATACTAAAAATACAGATAGAACCAGACAGACATTTCATCCTAATTTGTAACTCGTCTATAATACAGTCTCAATATCAAATCATTAGTCGTATTTAAAACCTTTTTGGTCTTATTTAATCACTGATACATTTAAAGCATTGAGTTTTAATCCAGTAATCCAAATTTCTAACTTCTATTGACAATGATCTCTTGCCTATGAACGGTTTAAGAGCTACATAGTGAAAAATTTAGGCAGCTTAGTTTTCAATGGTACACTAACTGATATAAATCTGAGATAAAATATATTCACGACTGGAACTTCCACTAGTCTGTCAGTCGAAAAGATCCATTTTTATATATCATACTTGGAAAACTAGTCTTGCCTAACGATTTTCCAGGTACTCTGTAGAGACAATAAATATTCAGAAACTAGAAATATAACAGTCAATTAAAATACTATTTATTTAATAAAATAAGTGTTTAAACAAACTTAGATAGCAGAAGGAGTTTGTTTAAAAACTGAAAAGAACATTCTATTAATTAGAAATGATATGAGTTAAATTTATCAGTCTTTTTCAAATCTTCCTTGTAAAATTAATAAATACCTCATTCAAATTCATCTGTCTATATATATTTTGGAAAGACAGATATGTACACCTCATCGGTGATTTGAGAATATTTTTTCTGACAAAATTCCTTAGTTTCCATGACTTAAAAATAAAAGACATAAGATTAAATGTTATGTGAGCAAACAAACTGACTGTAAAACTTTTAATACTTTTCCAGATAGCATTACGAAATTAGGTTGTTTTCATTTACTAAACTGTAGAAAACAAATAAAACATACATTATGAGTATATGACAGATTAACATTATATTTAAATAAATGTGCATGTAAGTTAAACTAACTTTCAGTGAAATTATAAACTATAAAGTCATTCATGAAACATTTCTGATTTGAACAACATTTATTCATCAGGCTCTGAAAAAGTAGCTTACATTGAGTCACGAAACATCAGAAAATGTAATTTTTCTACTCATTGGGATATTAGAAAATATATATTAATTTATTTATAACAATCTACTCAATGCTCAATTTATTCGAAATTACCAAGTCAAAACTTGATTATGATACCTGCGATTTTTGTTTAAGTTTTGTAAATTCAACTTGGGCACGATAATTCATCACCATTTCCAACGTTGCATGGAGAATAGAACCATATTTCATAGTACTTATAGTTAATAATATTTTACATTAATGATATTTGGCAGTTTAAAAATCCCCATAGAATATTCAAAAATTAAGAATATTTGAGCGAACAATTGTTTTCAATAACTTCATCATCAGGCTCTACAGATATAAGTCCATAATTATTGTGATATTTTACAAAGGCCAAAAATAAGGCATGTATTAATGAAATTTGACAATGTTATGTGTTAAAAAATTGGTGCACTTTTGCATCTGTTACGATATATATATATACTTCAAAATGGTATTATTTGCAAATGAGAAAGGTCATTCAATAAAGGTCAAGCTGATTTGGAGTAAAGTGTTCAATCGAAATAAGTAGAATAGTATTATAGCAAAATCGAAAAACAAAATTGTGTGAATAGAATGCATAGTAAGAGAATTTCATCTTGTCAATTGAGATAATAATAATAAGATTGTGGTGTGAATATAATATGTAATAAGGGGGTAGGGGGTGTTATCAAGGTAACTACGATCAACGAATTGGGAATGATAGATGTGAAGATTAAGATAGGGATAATCAAAATTAATGATAATAAGGAAAATAAATAAAATTAGAGGAAGGGGGTAAGAGGTTTAAAATATTCAGACTAGGTATTCAGTGATCCAGTCGTAGGCCAAGGTAAACATAGAGGCTGGATATATTTTTTCTGGATACATAAATTAGGTCTTCTAGAGTTGATCCAGATGGCTTCGGCTATGTAAAGTAGACGTAATCTAGCTCCTTGAGGTAGATATTTTGGAACTTGATATAAAACAGAGAAAGCTTCCTCTATTTTGATATGATGTTCATTATCTACCAAGTGTGAAAGAATAGCACTGTTAATAGATTTAGTAACTCCTTTTCCCAACCATGATGATATTTCATACCAGTCCTCAACATAATTGCAAAGATTTATGGATGGGAAATATTCATATATTTTTATATACAAAATCTACATAATGTGCTGTTGATAATTAAAATTCTATAACACAAGTCTTATCAATAGTCAAACATTGGAAATAGAAGGTCAAGCATGGGTAAAATAGACTTGGAATAGTCATCACAAAACATTAAAACAATTATGTAATAAGAAGTGTGTAAATAATTAGATAGTGGAGAATTCAAACGGAAAGAGACAACTTAACCAACGAATGAGTGAACATCTACCAGTTTGGTTTATAAAGGGTCAGATAAAAACAATACACAGTTCTATCTTGGCAAATCTTAGTGATCTCGACTAATATGCGAATCTCGCACGACATAATGACTGTAACTAGACCTTTCATAATTGATGATAGCCGTCTTCAACGCTTCAATCGATGGAAAGGCAACAAGAAACAAGCTTGTTAAAAACACTTCATCCAGTTCCGTTACGTGAGAAACAACAGCGCTTGTACTTGGAACGTTACTGTCCTCCATAATGATGATTAAAATCTACATCATCGGCATGTACTCATAATTTATAACAACTTTCCAGACAAAACTAACCAATTACATAGAATTTTTAAAACTACTAATTTCATTGGACGAAACAGGGGATGAAAAATATTGTAATTTGGGGGTGGAAAAAAATTTTTCAGGGGGGTGGGGAACACTTTAAAAAAAAAATTGCCGGTGGGATAAGATAATTCTCTTATCTACTATCAGTACACCTGTCTTCCTACTATCAACTTGTACTTTTACCCATTATGTATGGTGACTTCATTGTGATTATTGACCCAAATTACCTTGATTGGTTTAATATTTTCGTATAAATATTCATGTATATTAGAGTAAAGCCTGATGACGATCTAATTGAAAACAATTGTTCGCTTAAATGTGTTGTTCCAATCTTCACAATGGGAATCTTTAATATTATTAAAATTCTGTAATGTATGTGATTAGTCCCCCTAATAATTAACTATGAAAGGTACCATCTACAGAGCATTTACATAAGTATGTAACCAAATGATTCTAATAATTAGTAAATTTTTACAAAATATAATAACTGTCACTGTTCTAATTGATAAACATTGAACGTACTAACTGGATATCAAAACACTTCATTCAACTCACAACATTCACATATGTCTACAAAAACTAGTCAAAAGCTTCATCAATTAGATTTACAAGAGAATAATATGAATACTTAATATTAATGATAGCAAAAATCCTAGTCATCGCAATAGTTGGTGGTTATCTTGACTCAGTAGTTCAGTGGTGAACATGTTAGAGTTTGAAACATGTTATATACTGAAACACTAACCATAATCTATCTGATTCTCTGACATAGGTAACCAGCTTCATTATAAATAAATAATAACGCTACAATTTTATGCTGGTTAACAAAATACGTGGAAGATAAATCACTTTTCTCCTCCTTTATTACTCTAAGGAAAAAATATGTGTATACATTCATATGTATTTTGGTGACTACTCAGTAATAAGTCATGTTTAACAAAAGGATTATTCACTAAGTTAGGTTTATCGAATTTCCATATGATTTAAAATTACATTTTACCGACCGTTTCAAGTTTACTTTCAGGTGATTAATGACTGTATATATTTCATTCGGTTATAAATGATGTAACAAGAATAACATTAAATAACAGGTGATACTTCCTGATGAGTATAATAAATAGTGTCTTAAGAAAGTTGTTACTTGTATTTTAGTTCATCATCGTTCAGCTTGACGAATGTGAACGTGAAAAACAATATACATCAAAACTGTACTTAAGATCATTTTTTTTATATATCTATCTGTACAATGAATTGTTAAGTTTTCTAGCATTTTGGTTTGAAAAATATAGTTTGTTTATCAAAACACAATGATAGAAGTACTTTCTTCCATACTATTCTAAATCAAGTATTCTCTCTTGAAAACAGTTGGCTTTGCATAAAATGTATATAGCAGTGGCTTATGGTTAAGTAGTTTGACTTTCCGTCATCAAGTTACAAGTATTAAACACCATTCGCCAACCAAAGAAATCGGGTAGCATCATTTGTCCTATCCCTTACAGTTTGATTTTAAGTTAATTTCTCAACACATTTGCCTGGTAAATCAGTTAAATACACATTATAAACATTTAAAATGTTATTAGAAAAGTTAAATTCGGACTATTTCCTGATAAATTGAAATTAAAAAACTGAATCAACCAAATTATTACAGTTTATATTATAAATATTCAATCATACTTAATACTATTATGATCATTAGAGAAACTTACGTCTTAATTAATTAATTACTATTATTATTATTATTATTTGAATTACTATTTGTCATCATTTAAGTTTCAAAAATTAGTTAATCAAATAATGAAATGATCAACAACTACTGACTTCATTTGTTAGCTTGATCAAACGGATAGTTCATTTAATCAAATAATATTTTAAATGATATTTAATTAAAAGAAAGGATGGATAGTGGCTAGCACTGGAATCCAGGGTGCACGTTTCGTCCTATTTTGGACTCGTCAGCTGAATGTACCTGCATCTCAGAGTTGATGTTTACTCTGGGATTTGAACTCAGTAACGTTCGCTTCAAACGCCATCGCGTTATCCACTTAGCTACAGAGTGAACATCAACTCTGAGATGCAGGTACATCCAGCTGGATTCTGATGCTAGCCACTATCCATCTTTACTTATAACGCTTGTAAATTAAGGCAATACGCACAGTATGCACATATGCTAATAACAGACTAATCAATTTCAGTCCTAAAAATCAATAGGAAGATTCAAGTAAAACAATACCAAGTGGATATTTAATTAAGTATAAGAATAAACAAAATCCATTGAATATTATCATTTGAAGAAAAATTCTTATTTATATATGAAATATTTAATTATAATACATTTAGATCTAAGATTGTTTATATTGCAACTAACAATTAAGTAAATATAAAAGTTAATTGTGTTAAAATTAAAAGAGTAAATCACAATGTTTCTTTTGTTTATCTAATGTTCATTGATAAAATTTATTGATTTATGCTCTTCAATTAAATATTGAATGATAGATAATGTTATTATTGCTTACTAATACAAAAGAACAAAAGATATCCAAGTGAATGATCGTTATTAATAATTAATGCATCAAGCTCTACAGTAACAAATTTAAACTTATTATCATGTTATAATAGTCCAGAAAAAGGAAAAGAAATAATAAAATTGAATAAATTAATGTTATAACTAGAAAATGAAAACTTTCTGGTTGATTAAATCTTAAATACCGCAAATTATAAACAAAATAAAACAAGATTTTATAAGTAGTAATGTCCAGGATTAGGTTGGGAAAAATAAGATATTTCGTGGATTGGTTGAAGTTAGTTGTTAACACCGTTGAATGCCGACCAACTCAGTGGTCTAATGGTTAAGCGCTCATGCACGAGACTTATAGGTACGGGGTTCGAATTTCGCGGGGGGGGGTATCGTGGATGCGCAATTCTGAGAACTCCCATACTAGGACGAAACAACCGTCCAGCGTTTTCAGGTTTTCCATGGTTGTCTATCTTCAATTAACTCATGATTTCAACTATTAAAATTACTATAATATCCACAAAATCCCCTTCTGATAAAATTATGTGCCTGTTTAAATGAGGAAACCCAACTCTGTTCTTGAAATTAGAAAGGTGGTCTACGATTTTTCCCAGTCAAGTGAATACGAGCTAGCTTGAACATATAATTAGTACAAATAGACAGGAGACAAAATACTTCAACGTATTCTTGTGTGGTTAGATCAAAATATTGAAATTTATTTCAACGGTGAGCATTACACATTCAAATGCATGAAATGATTGTGATCTTCATCATGATCGCAAATGAAGCTTACTGATCAGTTTTGATAAAAATTTCGCAGTTTGTCGACAAAACCATTCAATAAATTTTAGCAGTCTTGAAACTTGTTTAAAATACTAATTCAGTTATTCCACTGCGTTTTACTCATACAATCTAAATTCGTTAATTACCGTTAGATACATAAACCACTTTTACAGTCAAAATAAATATTTTGTTCTTGTTTTTACTCACAAACCATTTTTCCTCTTTTCATATACAGACTTGGATGGTTATTTACCCTGAAGGTACCAGATACAATCCATGGAAGCATGATGTGATTCAAGCTTCGCAAAAATTTGCCGTTGAAAAAGGTAAACGTGACTACCGTCTTGTAGAATAACATCATATTTCACTTTTGAATCCTTTAAATTTCAATATAAAGAATGCTATAAACATATTATTAGGAAACTAAATTTTCTTAAATTCTTTTACGTCATGTGATGACATTCCGCATCAAGATGTACTTTAAACCTTAATGAAATTAATATTTCTTTAAAGTTTTAGACTTTTATTACTCAATATTACTCAAAGATATTATAGACAAATTATTCATAACATTGGTTCATTACTTAGTTCAACATTTAGACAAAATCATTTCACGTTGTGAGGTTCCTTTTCATTTCATAAAACCCGCTTGTTTGTATGTAAAGCAGATTAATCATATTTTTTGTACCATCAAATACCAGGGAATAATGGGCAAAGGTTTCCTTGTAATATATAGGCAGAAAGGTATTCTGGTCTCTCTGTCTAAATTTCGCTAGTTTTCAGTAGTACCGTCAATGAAGGTCACTTTTTGACAAACATAATCTATAAATTAAACTAGCCTTCAAAATTCGAAAAATCCCCATATTGTGATGTAGAACAACATATATAAGCGAACAATATTGTTTTCGATTGGATCGTCATCAGGCTTTACTCTAATATATAGCAATATTTATATGCATATATGGGACTATTAAACTAATAAAGGCAGTTTATGATACAATGATAACAATGGAATAGATTACATAAATAAGTGAAAAGTACAAATTGGTAGTGTGATGACAGGTGTACTAGTTGTGATAAGAATAATAACATTGATTTGGGCCTTTATTATTTTTATCACAACTAGTACACCTGTCATCACACTACCAATTTGTACTTTTCACTTATTTATGTAATCTATTCCATTGTTATCACTGTATCATAAACTGCCTTTATTATAAATAAATAATACATTTGTAATATCCCAATGAGTAGAAAATTAGATTTTCTGACGTTTCGTGACTTAGTGTAAGTCACTTCTTCAGAGAATAAATAACCAAATTAAAATTAATCTAAGTTAAAATAGTACAACGGAACAATCAACCCAATGCTCAATTTATTCGAAATTTCAAATCAAACCTTGGTAATGATATCTGCTGCCTTAATTAGTTTAATAGTTTCATATATGCATATAAATATTGCTATATATTAGAGTGAAGCCTGATGACGATCCAATCGAAAACAATATTGTTCGCTTATATATGTTGTTCTAAATCACAACTAATCTTCACAAGACATCTCCAACCTAAGTGTAATCAAGTGGTGTCCGTCAAGTCTGTCCACTATCTCCATTTTTGTTTAACTTCATCATAGAACTACTAATGGATATAAAGTTCTCGCCCACTGAATTCTCGGGTGTTGATCACCTACCAGGAGGTTCATTTATCGACTTAGAATCACAGATGACATAGTCCTGTTTGATGAAGAAGCTCATAAAATGCAGTCTTTTGGTAGCACTAAGCAACAATGCCAGAGTGTTTGGAATGCGCCTCTATCCATCTAAATGCAAGTTGTTGCTTCAGAACTGGTCTGCGTCAACACCTGAACTAAAGGATAGAGAGTGAAGTAGTCGATCACAATGGCGTAGGTGTATACATTCTTTGTCTTCCTTTAAACTATGAGATTAAAATCACTTCATATCTTTCTACGTATTAATTCTTTCTTCCTGTACTATATCCTTATACACAATCTTTCTTTTATATATTACCATCATTGAATTAACTACTTCTATGAATCCCGTGTTCATCTTGTGCTAATGCGGTATGGCAACTTGGACCGACGCATATATATGTCTGGCCCTACATTGTAGCTGACTGATTGGACCTAAGTATAATACTTCGTTCAATTAAAAATTATTCTTATCAATTAAAGTACCATAGAAAACTTGGTAGTTTTTATTCTCGATTATAAATCTGCTATAGTTTATCCACTTTTGGCTTCATATTCAAAAATACTTCAAAGGTATGAAATTCTTCAACGACTATGACTAAATTACACATTCAATCATTATCTACTGACTGACATTCATTAATTTTTGTCAAATTATGTACTATGATATGTACATCATCTAATGTGGTTGATAGATAACTGTCAACAATGAACTCAATTATTTTATTCACAAAACTAACAACTCACTTGAATTTTCATTCTACATTAGTATACTAATAGAGAGAAATATGAAAATTAAGAAAATGTTCAATTAAATTGGCTTTTATTTAAATTAGTAACTGTGAATACTTCATAGATATCCATCTTATGTAATATCTATAATAATTTATGAAAATATATATTATTATCACATTAATCTTTATTATTATTATTATTATTATTATTATTATTATTATTATTATTATTATTATTATTATTGTTATTATTATTATTATTATTATTAGTAGTAGTAGTAGTAGTAGTAGTAGTAATTGTAATAACATACAATTTATTGATATTTTATTGTTGTGAAGCTGTTTTGATTAATTTCTAACAATAATGATCATTTCATTATTGTAATTACAACTGTTTAAATATCAAAGTCTCATTTATTTGTTATTAACTGAAATGTCTTTATTGTTTATTCCATAAATCATTATTTTAATAAGTTAACTTATTATTGATAAATAACTTATAAGTAAATATGGTTATTATGAAATTCAACACGTTTCATTTTTACTGTCAGTGATAAAAGACATTGGAGAAATAGATTTTATTATTTATGAAAGTTCACAAATTATCTTCACCAATAAATAGGTTTACTCATTATAACTACATCATTAATTATTAATATATCAGTGATATAAATTATAAGCTGTTCCAAGATGAATTGTTGAAGTTTTCATCACTGACAATTTATTTAGTGTATATATGTTATGCTTAGAATACTCAGATGACATAGTCGTATTTGGTGAAGACGCTAATAGAATGCAGAGTATTTTGGTAGCACTGAACAATTCCAAGATGTTTTGGATGAGTTTCTCCCCATCCAAATACATATATTTGCTTTAGGACCGGTCTGCGTCAACACCCTAACTAAAGATATGAAGTGAAGTAGTCGAATGCGTCGAAAAATTCATTTATCTTGGAAGTCTGATCACCCATAATGTTTTGGTGTCTGTATGGATTCAGAAACCTCGTCCGGTTATTGCAGATTTACGTCACCTATGGCAAAGGCTAGATATCCGTCTACCAATTAAGGTTTAGTTATACTCAGCTGCAGTTTGTTCTTTTTTACTACAAAATAATGCCATTAAGAGTAGAGGATACTCGTAAGTTACAAGTACTTAATCGTAAATGTCTTAGAAATATTGCTTACATCTGCTGGAATCACCGGGTAAGTAAAAGCAAGGTTGGACGCAAGGTTTTAGGGAATGATGGTAGATCAGTTGATGAGGTTGTGAATCTACATCAACTGAAATGGTTGGGCCACATATTACACATGCTCAACCACCAATTATCATGACGCACAATGCTGATCAGTGTTGGAGACGGATGGAAAAACGCTAGGGGTGGCCAAACCAAAATGTAGCATCAGTCATTGAAGTTACTAACTCCTAACCCGAGTCACGTTGGTAGATGCACATTATTGGTCGGGGTCCGCGTGACTGTCGTAGCCGGTGGTTGAGGACTTAGGGTGAGGTGGCTGAGAATCGATCACAGTGGCTTAGGTGTATACACTCTTTGTCTTCCCTTTATACGTGGGATGAAAACTACTTTATACCTTTCTTCCTTTACTATATCCTTATACACAATCTTTCTTTTGTAAATTACAATCATTGAAGTAACTACTTCTATGAATTTGATGTTCATCTTGTTGTTCTAATGAGTTGTGGCGACTTGGACCGATGTATATATGTTCCTGGTCCTACTTCGTAGCTGAACAACTGACTGTTATTCACTGCAAACTAATTGAATTATATACATCCTAATTATAATAATGATATTTAAATGTCTGAATGTAACAACAGTCAATAAATAATTTTATTTATATATAGGGAAAAAAGAAATGGATATTTCATACAGTTGATTGAATAAATTAATTCATCAACTCATTGTCAATTAGCTACTCAATCAATTAATGTTTAGTAATCTAATCAATATTTCATTACTGGTCTATGACGTAGATTTAATGAACATATGTTTTTGATCACTGTCTTGATTATACAATAAAATATTTTTGCTTTGTGACAAACTGGTTTTGAGATTACTCAGTTTTCTTAAAAATCCTAGTCATTTTGATGATACTTTCTCCAGATGCATTTTTGTATAATGTTAGTCTCTATCTGATTGGGTGTCACTAATATTAGTCCGTTTATTTTGTTTGGATTTGAAATTCATTCTTTCATCACCATCTAAACAGAGTTGTATCATTTCATGGTGTTTTACTTGAGTATTAAACTTTTCATACAATTCATCTTTCCCCTGAGTTAGAGGCTAATAGTTGAAATATTTTGCGCTTGCAGTTTTTATTGGGTTAGCAATAGAATCGTTTGTACTAAAATAGATTAACCGCTCTCTGATTCGGAAGTAACGTAAATCGACTGTGAGCCCCAATACACTATGCATGGACAACTCATTAACATCTTCCTAGTCCAAATGAAAAATCTCAATGTGCAAAGTTTAAAATTTTGGCACACATCAAGAAAGAACAACAAAGGAGTAGGGCCTCCAGCAAGAATTACTGTTGATCCGAACATCGAAACAAGAAGAACGAAAGTTAAGTGCTTGAATTATTCCAAACTGGTTCAAAAAATTTAGAAACCTTTTTCATTAAACACAATAACATTATCAGTGAATGAAAATACATTGAATTCAAATTTTTAAAGTATTTGTTTCTTTTTTTCTTTTTAAAGTACTTAGGTCTATATGATAATTGCAAACCGTTAGACTTTATATGGTAATCAATATTCTATATCTTTGTGAAGACCTGATGCTCACCGATTAATTTCATTGCGCTTGCTTCTTGATGTTACGATACGATTCCATGTCTTTATTAACATACAATACGGCTAGTCTAAACACTCGGTTGCACTGATCCTAGTGAATTTGATGGTTAACCTCAGTTTAATTTTTATTATCTCGTGATTTTATTACAATATCTACTCATATAATATAAATGTCTCCTATTGATCGGATTTTTATTATAAATATGCCTCATCTAGGTTTTATTATCCATATATTACAGTTTATCAAATTTATGCTATTTAAAATTTGATATAAAAAATAAGTGTTTACAAATTCCTAATTATATGTTTATTTAAGTGTTCAGCTTTTATTTTCGTGCTGAATCACATCAGCCACTTTGACTTAAAGTAGAAGTAAGCAGAGTAGTACCATTTAAAATAAAACGTAAAATTACTTTTCGTGATCATGGATTAAACGTCGTAATAGTAAGCGCATCAAATGCTTGATTCTCTTGACGTGAATTTTATGTGACAGTCAATTCAAACCCTGTTCTGTATGAACTTATTAACTAGATTCAAGATAGAAGCCATTCAGGATTTTTGCATAAAATTCACCCATACAAAGGGCTACAATACATTTTTGCTTTGTAACTGTTATCGGTTTGCGATGAGGCCTTTAATCCAAAACCTAACAAAGAACAAAGTTGGGACTCTTAAAAATATATAAATCTTCTTACAAGGGTTTGAGAAGAAGGGTAATCCATATACATATGGGCGGATTTATAAGTCGTTGGTTTTTCGTATTATAGGCGAAGTAACCCGTAGAATACCTAAACAGATTCATGAAGAATCTGTTTACTCTTTCTAGTATTGTCATTTTCGTTTACAAAAATTATTCAATTACAAAATCTGTCTTCTAATTAGCTGAGAAATTGCTGAAAATTCGTCGCGCTTACTTTAAACTCGTTCGTATATTATAAGCACTAACCAATCAAAACGCCTCATCATGTTTTCCATTATGTACGTCATTAACGTTTTGTATCATCCTACTTTGAGAACGAAGGATATTCTTAGCCAGACACAATTTCAATCGAAAATAAAATCACACTATTTGGATCGCATAGATAGCAGTTTACCTAACTCAATATTTTTTAATATTTTCTTTACTTACTTAAACAAATATATATTAAGGCTTATTAGTGTAATTGGGTGTCCAATTCCTAAAACATTTATCACTTTTTGATAAAGTTTGCTTGAAATGAATAAAACAAATATTATCTGCTCAATATGTGTTTATTATGCGTTAAATCACATTCAATCTTGTTTTAATATTAAAAAAACGTAACACTTAATTATTTGAACAAATACATCTTGTGTGTTATTTAATTAGTCAATTTACACAAACCTTTTATTTAATCCTACACATATCTAGATCTATCAATAAAATACTGATAAGTCTACAGCACTTCAAATCTATAAATTTAATTAAACATAATTGATTTTCTATATTTATCATCTTGATATAGTTTATTCTGATGTTTAATCACTGAATAATAACTTCATAGCTAACAAGAACTCAGATAGTGACAACCTATCTATTATTTCGTACAAAATTACCGAATATGAGCACCATACATTGAATGCTTCATTTGCAAAACTTCCACCAATTGTCCTTTACTTTCTGTCTGTTTCTTACAATTCACAATCCCTTTCTATTTTCTTCAATTCGATCGTCTTAGCCTTCTGCTGCCATCCATTCAACTGTTGATTGGTGTTGCATACAACAGACATACGTAGCATACACCACAACTCCTTTAGTGATTACCACGTTTTGTCAGTCAAGTTAGTCTAACTACTACTAGTCTAGACGGATCGGAAACGCTCGCACTATATTCTAATGTAGGTTAGTGGTTGAAAACAATCATAGAGAAGTAGAGTACTTAGTTAGCGCTTACCAAAAAAGTATACCTTCAATTTTCCAGGAATGATTATGATAATTATAACTTAAATCATTGGCAACATCAGTTTATCAAGATAGTTAGATCTTGATGATGAGTGGATATTTATACTAAACCTAAGTTTATGGTTTCTAGTCAAAGGAATATAAACATTAACCAGATCTATTTTTATTCAACGGTTAATTATCTCGGAATTAAATGCACCACAAAGAAAATACTTTTAATGCAATTATTAATTGTTTACTACTTGTGTTTTTCTTGCACCCATACAGTTGGTTATATTCATGATGACTTTTGTTTTTGCGAGAGCCACAGAAAACCAAACAACACTTGACGCTAGTGGCACTTACAATAACACAACCAATCGTCAAATATTCCAGTTCTTTTAAATCGTCTTTATAATGTGCTTAATATCACTATATATTACTGTAGATGATTATAAAGTTAAATCAATATAAGTAAAATATGTATGCAACCAACAACATCCATATTACTTACTAGTATATCTACTAGATAATTAGTTTTATCTGTGATCAATGGCATGTATATATGCACACATACATTAAGGAACTTATAAAAAGTCTGTTACATTTTAGTGCGTTTGAAAACAACTCTTCATATGATAAGCATGATGATGGAAACGTGCAGTGATCTAATAATTAGTTAAAATTATGTTGGAAATAACCTTTAAACATTGTGAAACAGTCATATTGTCGAGGCTAGTCATTCCTTAAAACAAACAGATATCAACTAGCTGACGGCGCTGTGTCAAGCATCATAACTAAATCATGCCATGATCTATCATGAAAATTTTGTCTGCAACTAGCTACGGCTAGCCATTTTGGAAATATATATATATATATATATATATATATATATATATATATATATATATCCTCTCAACTATCATATCTTTCTTCTCTGTTCGTCACTGGATCATATTTTTAGGGGACACTTGATTATCAGTGTTTCCTGATTCTGAAGTATCCTCAGTATGTTCAAAATAATGCTTACTGAAATAATATTTTAATCATAAATGATAACAGAATTCTACTGATCAGAGAACGATATGAGTATATTACTTCAGATGTACTCGATTTGTATTTACAAATAAGATAATATGTTGACTTATAACAACGCTCGAATTTTACACGTCATTACTTTCATGACAGATTTTAAATCCATTACGACACAAACATTTTAAGAAATGCGAGTTTCCTAAATATAATGACGTTATTATGTGTATCATTGATTGCTTTTCCGGACTTCAGTGAGAAGTGAAATTTCCACATTTCTCCACCAATTGTTGTTCAAACCGTGATTTACAAGTCACAAGTTTTGAACATATACCAAAACAAATGCAGAAACAAGTAAAACCAAATGACCCAATAACAGCGAATGACAAAAACCATGCCAAGCTTATCGCTTAACACATAGTTGAGACAGATCAATGATTCATCTTCACTCGGCCACATTGGTACTATAGAATAGGTTTCTACGGTAAATATTCAGGTTTGTCGAAGCCTTAGACATACGGAATTTAAAACTCCCTTATGTTTTCAAAAAACGTTGCGCACTGATATTGATTTACTATTCAGCGCGGTGAATTTCATATTGTTTTCCATGGTATCTTCATTTTTCATTTTATGTAATTTACCTTTGCTTCCATATATAAATACCCTAACAAGTCAATGTGTGATCGAATCGCTCGATAGATATTATGCGAGTATATCACATAGTTTGATAATCTTCGCTTTTTCATAATATTATATAAACTTATCCACAGGATAAATTGTTTGAAACATATTTCATTCTTACATTTTGTTCATTATCAACAGTCTCTTGTTATAGAATGTAATATCCCATTGTTACTCCGTACACTTTCCCTTTTTATCAAATGCATATCGTAAGTTTTATTTGTACTAAATGCCAAACTTATGTAGCCATTCTAAGCAAGAATTTTCCCGTCAATCATTTTCTAAATACTGTTTTAAGTTTATCTTATTGTCAAATCTTATCTTAGATTACAAAAAAACCATTAATAGTGTATGCTATCAGTGTCTCTTTCATTCACCAAGTTATCTGGCTTATTTTTAGTCCGTATATACTTGCCTTTACAACCATAACATATGCATTAGTTGACAATTTAAAGATGTTACACATTTATGCATAAATTATTTTCCCAGTAACAAGTTAGTAAAATAAATTCATTCGATGTGTTGTTTACTGATTAAAAAGTATATTTACATCCTAAAGGGCAATTATTTTTAAGGTATACATACCGATAAAAAATTTAGTCTCATTAGTTACAACAACACTGTGAACTAAATATTTATAATTCAACAATGTATATAGTTTCGTAATGATCAAAATTTTCGTTGTAACGATATACTTTACATTGTTTTTTCTCAAGTGCAGTGAAAAGTGATGCTCAGGTTATTCATTATTATTTATATTGTTCATTTTCAAAAGCTGGTATTAAACCGTTCAAGCATGTTTTGGTGCCAAGAAGAAGAGGTATTCAGTTGATATTAAATCAGATGCACGATTGTCTTGATGCTTTATACGATGTGACAACTGTATTCGCTGATGAAAATGGTTATCCATATGATCATTCTATACCTGCACCAGGTTTGGGAGGTAAGATTTGATAATATTCTAAATAATAAAATTATGAAAATATTAAGATTTTCTTATGAATGTTTGATATTTTACGCCTAATTAAATAGACTTCATATTTATTCAGAATAGATAAACTGTGGATAGGAGTGAAAATCTGGATTCACGTTTCGTGGTACTTGAGACACCTCAAGAAGATTTAATGATATTCCAGTATTGATATACACATTTAAGCCCAGAACCCAATACTTTTCACTCTATTAGATAGGGCATGAGGGTTTGAAGCGAATACTACAGAGCTGGAGTTTTACTTAGAACACCAACTTTGAAGCATAAATAAATCCGGCTGACAAATCCTGATTTGGATGAAACGTCCATCATCGATTCCACTGCTAGGCACGCCCGTTCTACTATATAAAACTTGTGAAATGACGATTATATCGAGGCGATATTCACAGGATGCACGTATCATAATAAAAGATGATGAGAATTCAATTAAAAATATTAATAAGGGGATAATTCAAACTTTGACTAAAAATGATGTCATTTCCTAACTTGTTTAGTTTCAAAAAACACATTGGATTATTTGCCATAGTTTTATAAATTAAGAGTTTTGCACATTCTCCATCATTCATTTTTGTCAAATATCCGTTCTCTTTTTACTGTCTTTCACATCACTAACATCTCTCTGGAAATGTCTGTTTTACAGTTTCATTCACTTACTTCGTAAATGTGCTTAGATGTTTGTTGTAGATTCTTTTTGCATACTTTATAGAATGATTAGATTTAAAAGTTCAACAATCGTTTCACAGTCAGAGATCTTATCATTTAGTTTTACTTATCATATCTTCGATCATCACCAAGAAGTAATTGACATATATGACACTGGCCATTACTCAGTGATCGACCAATCGTGAAATTTCAGACTTATCATGTGTTTATAGGTTATGTGATTTTCAGAGTGAAAAGAGATGGGAATTTGTAACGTGCTAGTTAAAAGCCGAATGGTTTAACCATTAAACCATTTATGCGACTCGACCACCTATCTTAAAAGGTTATATTAGTTGGTGTTGAAGTGGGTTGCAAGAAATACAGTGGTGACGAAATCATTGACTACTTGTCTGAGCCGTGTTCTTAAATACAAATTACGGTAATCACTAATTAAGGATTTGGATAACAGCCGAAATTAAGTCATAACAGACTAGACTAATCCATTCTTGAATGCCCACTATTCCTTCATATATATTTTTTCCTTATGTCTTTCCAAACCATATTTTCAATGACAATATTTGACTGTGGCATGCTCTAAGCTCATTATGACTGTATAAAGTCTCTCGTTTCCTTTTGTACAATCTTTTAATATTTTGTAGATAACACAGCATTTTGTTTTTAAAACAAAGCCATACACTTATAAATGTATATTTACTATCAAATTCTTTCCAATCATTGATCTGACGCCAATTAGAATATTTTAAAAAACCCTTTAGATTTAATATTGTGATCAGCTATCACAGGATCATTTTTGCATCAAGGGCTCATTAATATATAATGAGGTAAATTGTTCTTATGACGGATCAATAATTGTCATAAACGAGACCTATTTCTTCAAATATATATCTGTATACACGTAACTGAATATCTTATCGTATATGAATATTAAACTGACAGAGAAATTATGATTATTAACCATTTCAACTTTGACATTTATTTACATTAAAACAAGAGATTTTCTTATTCAAAATTAATTAAATTCTATCATTTCATTATTATTAAAATCATCAATTTAATTTTTTTAATATTCTACACAAATGATAAACATGAATAAACCTATTGTTTAACTAAACAAAAAAAGATTAAATTCTAATGTAAATTAGAGTAATATTACTTCTTCAATTTGATATTGTTTGTTCTGGAAATACTACTTATAATAATGGTAATAATATAAATTATCTATTCATAAATAATAGAAGAATGAAAACTAAAATTAACATATCGAAATGATTATCAGAAGGGGTTTTGTGGATATTTTAGAAAATTCACTAGTTGAAATCATGAGTCAATTGAAGCTAGACCTGAAATCACTGGACAGCCGTTTTGTCCTGAAGACAATTGTGTACGGTGGCGGAAATTCGTGGATTGGTTAAAGTTAGTTGTTAACACCGTTGGATGCCGACCAGCTCAGTGGTCTAACGGTTAAGCGCTCATGCACGAGACTCATAGGTACGGGGTTCGAATTTCGCGGGGGGGGTGTCGTGGATGCGCACTTCTGAGAACTCCCATACTAGGACGAAACGGCCGTCCAGTGTTTTCAGGTTTTCCATGGTTGTCTATCTTCAATTAAATCATGATTTAAACTAGTGAAATTTCTAAATATGTAAATAAAAACCTATTGAGTTTCAAGTGTCCTACAGAAACATATTCAACGAATTACATCATACTGTATATAATGAACAATGTATATTCCAGTCAATATATTTCCTAATAATTTATAGTCCTGTAATGTATTTAAATTTTATAATACTATGCACATCTCGTTAGAGATTTTACTTAAAAATGAATAGGATATCAATTAACTAAACATCGGAATGTACATTTAATCAGATGCTGGTATCTTGGATTTTGTATATATATATATATATATATATATATATATATATATATATATACTGCAAAAAAATGATTATTCTATAGCATTTGAGATTGTCAGTTAGATCAATATACATAACCTTATGTTCGCCCGCTTTATTCTTATAGCATTACTGGTTGTTAGAAACTGCAGATAAAACAACAAACGTTTATATTTACATAGCTAATTTATTAATTTGACCTTTAAAAATAGAACATTATTTTGTATGTAATTTTCATCACTGGTTAAATTCAGGTAGTTAATTATGAAATACAATCAGTCAGACAGCTACGACGTAGGACCAGGAACATATATACATCGGTCCAAGTCGCCACAACTCATTAGAACAACAAGATGAACATCAAATTCATAGAAGTAGTTACTTCAATGATTGTAATTTACAAAAGAAAGATTGTGTATAAGGATATAGTAAAGGAAGAAAGGTATAAAGTAGTTTTCATCCCACGTATAAAGGGAAGACAAAGAGTGTATACACCTAAGCCACTGTGATCGATTCTCAGCCACCTCACCCTAAGTCCTCAACCACCGGCTACGACAGTCACGCGGACCCCGACCAATAATGTGCATCTACCAACGTGACTCGGGTTAGGAGTTAGTAACTTCAATGACTGATGCTACATTTTGGTTTGGCCACCCCTAACGTTTTTCCATCCGTCTCCTACATGAGCCATCATTGCGCTGTATGATTAATTCGTTTTAGTTTGCAACTAGTTAACAGATCACGCTGACATGGAATCGAACATATGAAATTTATTTATTTCAAGAATCACAACATCACAAATTACTAAGTATAATCACAATAACTACTCAGCATTCATTGATGGTTTTTACTTTTAAAACGATATAACTATTCATCACATGTATAAACCAGTGGTACTAAACCTCATGACTTTCTCTTGTAAATCGTTTCAATTCGTGGTTTTTAAAATCGACTGCATTCAATATTTTAAAAATGTATAAAAACGAATTCAATACTAGTGTGGTGTGTGCTACTGATCTTGACTGAAATAAGTAGTATGTATCATCAGTCGAAAGTGAAATGCCTGGAGGCAGAAGACGATCAAAAAAAAGAGAACGAGAACAAAAAAGTATTGGTGTGTAATCAAAAGAACAATGAATTTTGAAAAGATTGACTGACGTTTTGCAAATAAAGTGTTCACTGTATGGTTCTCAGATTTTACTAAGATGTTCTGAAATTTAGTACTTAAGTACATTTAATTGCCCCCACTTATGATCTCGTTCACTACACTAGTACTGATAACATTTCAAATGTACAGCTGAATCTTGAACTTCGTCCCTTTTTTGATAAAACCAAACAAAAAGTCAATGTATATTCGACTGTGATGGCATTAATGTACTCATCTACCATCAAATAATTGAGTAGGCTATCAATAAGATCCACTTATTATTTATTGTCCTTTGATATACTTAGTAGACGTAAATAAAACAACATTTAACGGAACATCTTTTTACAAGTTACAACTAGTAAGTTTTTGAGTTGTGAAAATATTAGTGTGTTGAATCAAGTTTAAAAGATTAAATAAGTAATATTTGAAGTCATTTTGAATGAAATTAGTTAGTCTAGCTTGTGATAATTGAAAAGAAATTTAAAATCACAGTGTATGTCATATACTGAATGTCGAATCCTCACTTTTATCATGGTCCTAATTATATGACACCTTGTTTTTACGTAATATTTTATACAGTATATCTCTCCTATTGTCATTTTTATTATGAGGATGTATTTTCTAATCACAATTTTTGATTAGCATTCATATTAATCACCCTACATTTAAACAAATGGTTAACTACAACCATAATCACAAATATTTCTACCTAAGAGATAAATATTTTCCATATTTTATGGAATTCCTCTCATTACTATTTATTTCAAAATAAATGGTCGATCTAATTATCTCGATTCATCAAGTCAATACTTTAGTAATGAAATATAAAAACTACTAGGACATAATTATTCTAATTTTAATAGTTGAGATCATGAGTCAACTGGAGCTAGACCACCATGGAAAATCTGGAAACACTGGAGGGCCGTTTCGTCCTATTGCGGGACTTCCCGCCTCGCGAGATTCGAACCCTGGACCTACCGTTCTCGCGCACGAACGCTTAACCTTTAGACCACTGAGCTGGCATCCGACGATGTTAATGTCTAACTTCAACGAATCCACATAATTATTAATCTGTTTTAATAAAAATAAAGTCGTTAAAAATAAAATCGATCGTTAAACTAATTACTTAATGAATGACGAGTTTGTTGCTGTTTTTTCGGGTTAAAAATTGTTTCTTATTTATGTCACTTTGTTTTACTTTTAAAACATATGGTTAGATTGGTTAATAAGACGGAGAAGTTTATACATCTATTTGAAACGTATACCAATAAAGCAAATCCCAAGTGATAGTCAATCAATCACTCAATGGCTGTATGAGCGTTATAGAATAAAGGATGAGTAAGTTAAGTTTTTTTCTTCAATTAATACATCACTTTTTCACAGTTGACTGGTCACTGAGTAGTGAAAAGTTTCATGCTTGTCTAATCTTTTTAAATGCTGAACGAATTCAATCGAACATAATCGATCTAAGCTTCTTCCTATTTAATTGTTGACAGAGAGCTGGTGTTCTATCGAGAATACAAGTTCACCTTTCTGATGGGTGTCCAATAGCAACTAAACCTAAGTTCGAGATTTCTCATTTACGACCTCCAACCACATAGCATTTCAGTATAGATTTTGATTGGCATGATTACTGGATGAAATACAAATTGAAAAGTATACTCAACAGATGAATTTGTTGATTAGTTCTGAATTTTATGCAAATGTGGAAGGTTAAAGACAAAGTGAATAAATTAAAGTTCGTTTCAAAGGTTTGTGGATAGTACTTAAAGTTGAAATAGATTTTCCTTGAGGACTTAGATCAGTCAGACTGAAGAGGTACTAGAAACTAGGGATTGAAAGATGAATGTTTTGTGGTAGTGATGAAGTTTTAAGAAGTGTACAATATTGCCGGAGATTGATTCGATAGCTTTCACCTATCACAGTAAGCAACACTATGTGAAAACTGAATAGTTTACATTTTCAACTTTATTCGGTTCCCCTATATGGGGAAATTATGACCTTCATAGTTTTATAGGTATTTGGAGTAAGAAATCAAAATTACGCAACCATCAGTTTTTCCTATCTTTTTAACGTTTCTCTGGTTGATATTAACTCCAGATAAAAATAATAACTTCAAAGTGAATAATATCCTATTATGGTTTGAATGGCTAGTTGATGATGGATTGTCTATTTTGACAGCACTCCTCCTAATCTTATCTACAAAGTCATTGGGTACATGTTTCCTATTAATTTGACTGCATGATTTCTTCGATATATATAGGTACAGAGTTCGTAGTTTTAATGGTTGCATAAGGTAAATAGGGATGTTCAAGATACATCAAATAATATGTTTTTACGGTCAAATAAAGTCATAAACTAGTTGATAAAATTAAGGACAAAAAAATACATTCTAACACAAGATCTGGAACCAAGTAATTCGTTTTCAAAGCTTACTTTGTCATTGTGGCCAACATCATCACATCCTGCTTCAAACTTGGTTGAATCATCCTTCTCAAAAGGCCGTATGTCACTCAGAATAAAGTTTTTATCGGTTTAACTTATTTCGATTGAGATAAGTTACGTTTGTGGTTATTGCTCAAATCGTTGTTTTGCACCACAAACTAAATTACAATCAGACAGCTCTTGCGAATTGTGGAACAATGAATGACTATCCTTTGATATTATGAGAAATGATAACCAATTACGGCGACTCATTAAAGTAAATCAACTTGAAGTTAAAAATGTGAACCATTAGATTTCATAATAATAGTCTACATTTAACATACTCCTCACATACCCTGACTGTATATTTCCAAAGCTTTTCAAACTAAAAATAGAATAGCTATACAGTAGCTCTAGCTTTTCAAGTATGATCCAGCTAAAATCAGATTATATTACTAATAATTTTGCCCTATTTGAAACACTTTTTTGTTTTCCTACCTTATTAATTCGCAGTTTTATCGATAATTTACAAACAAGATTTTATAAATCATCTCAAACACTGCAAAATCACGGTCATACTAATCATCAGAATATCGTCGAGTCGATAACAACACTGAACAACTATGATGTGGATACAACTAATAATATTAATAATAATTATTATTATAGTAGTAAAAATATCCGATGTTTACCAAATGATTTAACAATAATTAAACAGAATTTTCTTGATTGTTTTACTGATGAAATGTCTAAACAATGTTTAGAACTTGAACAATTTCACCTTTTCGATTTCTTACCATACGCAATATTATTTTATGGTATTACAATTTATTGGATTATTGGATTTGGTTGGTATGGTTTAATGAGTTATTTAACTGCAGGTTTAATTGGAACAATTGGTGGTCAGCTATATGTGCATTTCGCAATTTAGTAATTAAACATATGTATATGTTTATGACGCTTTATTCAGTTTATTTGTTACAATATTACAAAAATTGCATGTATATTATCTTTGACATGCAATAAAATGCTTACTTAAAAAGTAATATCTTAGTTATCTTTTTCGATGTGAAAGAAACGACATACCATTTTTCGATCACCATACATTCATTGTTTTATGATCTATGTATGGATGCAAATATGTGTGTTACGTTTGTTAAAGTGTAGACACAATTAGAAGTTGAACATGTTTAATTATTTTAGGCATAAATATGTATGCATATATGATCCAAATCGGTGTTTATGTGTCTAACGTAATTTTTACTCATTTTTTTAAAATCATGATATACTTGCTCTCCATGACATGTTGCTAAGTTATATACTATGACTCACAGACGTGAATAACTCCGCCTATAGCTCTTTTAAGGCTAATGCCGGTACCAAGCACGGGTAAAGGAGCACATTTGGGTGTAAGGTGCTGATATAGTATCAGATCATCACCTCGCGGTTTTCAAGATGAAACTGAAGTTAAAGAAGAACTGGACAACTGAACAGACAGCATTGCAAAGTTCCGATGGAGCTCTCCTTCAAGATATTAACAAACTCAACGAATTCAAGATAACTCTCAACAACAGGTTCCAGGTTTTACAAGATCTACTGGAGGATGGAAAACCTACCATATAGGACAACTGGAAAGGAATCAAAGAAGCTCTGACTTCAACGTGTCAGGATGTTCTGAGCCTCAAGAAGCGACTTCATAAAGAATGGATCTCTACGGAAACCTTGAACAAGACCCAAGGAAGGAAGAACGAGAAGTCAGCGGTTAACAACAGTCGAACAAGAACGGAGAAAGTCAAGGCGTAAGCTGAATTCATAGGAGCAAGCAAGCAAATGGACAGAAATATTACAGCTGACAAGTAGAAATATGTGGAAGGGATAGTAACGACAGCGAAAAAAGCTTCAAGTAAAGGAAATACGAAACAACTGTATGACACTATCAGGGAAATATAGTAAACTAAAGAGACGGCTCAAAGATAAAGAAGAAAAGCAAATCATTGAGGTTCAAGAACAGAGGGACGGATGGTTAGAACACTTTGAGAAACTCTTAAATAGACCAGCTCTATTGAAGCCATCGGATATCGAAGCAGCATTTACAGGCCTTCTTATAGATGTCACTTCACCAACGATCGAAGAAATCAGGATGGCCATTGGACAAATCAAGTGTGGGAAAGCAGCAGGCAATATACCATCTGAAGTACTGATGCCAGACGTAGGAGTAACTGCAACCATGCTATGCACTCTATTCAAGAATATTTGGGAGGAAGAACAAGTGTCGACGGACTGGAAAGAAAGATACCTCATCATGATATCAAAGATAGGAGATCTGCGCAAATGTGAGAACCACAGAGACATCACATTACTGTCAGTACCAGCAAACGTTTTCAATAGAGTGTTGTTGAACCGGATTAAAGATTCAGTAGACGCTCAACTTTGTGATCAACAGTTTACATTCCGTAAGCATCGGGGGTGCATGGTCCGAATCGCAACAATACAGATCATCGTTGAACAGTCAGTTGAGTGTCACTCGTCATTATACATCATTTTACTCAAATGTGTAAAAGTGTTTGACATTGTGGATAGGAGGGATTTACGGAAACATCCTTGACACTATGGAGTACCTGAAAAGATCGTTAATATCACCTGGAATTCATACGACAAACTGCACTTCAGAGTTGTGCATGGAGGTCATCTGACAGACGCATTCTAAGTAAGGACACGAGTCAGACAAGACTGTCTACTTTCCTTCTTTCTCCTTCTTCTGGTGGTTGATTGAATTATGAGGACCTCGACATCTGACGAGAAGCACGGAATAAAATGGACAGGTTGCATGAAACATGACGATTTGAACTTCGTAGATGACCTGACTCTTCTATCTCATACACATCAACAAATGCAGGTCAAGACAAACAATTTAGCAGAAGCCTCTGTATCAACAGGCCTCATCATACACAAAGGGAAAACTAAGATTCTCAAATACAACACCATCTTAATCACACTTGATGGAGAAGATTTGGAAGAGGTGGAAGCATCATCAATGAACAAGGAGGATTGGATGCAGACGTAAAGGCGAGGATTGGCGAAGTAAGGGCCGCATTCCTTCAGTTGAAGAACATATGGAACTAAAAACAACTGTCAATTAACATCGAAGTTATAATCTTCAATGCAAACGTCAAGACAGTTCTAGTGTATGGAGCTGAAGCGTGGAGAACTACCATAACCATCACCAAAAAGGTACAAGTATTTATAAACAATTGTCTACACAAGATGCTCAACATCCGTTGGTCGAATACCATCAGCAACAGCCTACTGTGAGGGAGGACAAATCAATTTCCATCTGAGGAGGGAATTAGGAAAAGACGTTGGAAGTGGATAGAACATACATTACGGAAATCATCGAACCGCATCACGAGACAAGCCCTAACTTGGAATCCTGAAAGGAAACGGAAATGAGGAAGGCCAATGAACACATTACGTCGGGAATTGGAAGTAGATATGAAAAGTATGAATAGTGAGTGGAAAAAACTGGACAGGATTGCTCAGGACAAATTTGGATGGAGAGTGCTGATGGGCGGCCTATGCTCCTTCACGAGTGGTAACAGGCGTAAGTAAGTAAGTATAGACATAATTAGAGTTTGTTGAGTCCGTTTTCAATGTTCATTGAATTATTTTAGCATTTTATTTAAATAAAGCTATCTGTCACTTCACATAAACGGATTCTATTTCTTTTTGTCAATTCATTTCATACATTTTGAAATTTATTCATAAACTGAAATGAATAAATGAAATTATTTCTTAAAACAATAACAATAGATCTTTTATTTGAAATATTTTGTTTCTTCTTCTGTTATACAACGTATATGTAATGTTTTATAAAACATGTATTACATTAAACATTTATGTACACTACGCTTCAAATACAGATTCGTATATGCTTACTGGTTTTATTAACTTTTCAACACCACGAAGTTTATCATTTAAGTGATACAATTTATCGTCGACGGATAAGTTGGTATTGGATAAAATGGTCTACTTTTTGTTTAGTTTTGGGATTTCCGTGTGGTAAGTAATTTGTTAAATAAATAGTGATTACATCTAAATGTTATCCAGTACATAAGTGTACTGAAAAACATCGAACCGTTATTTCTTTTGGACAATTTGATAGATAAAAAAATCGACAAAATATCAGGAAATAAAAATGTTTTACACACATAGTTCCGTTCATGATCTTGGAAAGCTCAATAACAAAGATTTTAGTGGAATAGGATGAATTCATTTTTTGATTGAGATTATGAACCGATTGATGTTAGACCACCGTTGGGTACCTGGAAGTACTGGACGGCCGTTTCGTCCTATTGTGGAACTCCTCAGCAGTGCCTTGCTGCTTAATACCTGTAATATTTAAAAGTCATAATTACAAAATGGGTTTAAATTACTTACATGAAAGAGTTTAGTTGGAGGTTATTTTGAACACATATCAGCATAGTATAGCAAGGGTGTAAATAAATTTAATAGTCTATTTTAATGTTGCGCTTATATAATTCCAATTCGGATGAACGTATAAATATGTTATCCACACAATCTTCCATATAACTCAGTATATTAGCTGTGGTAACCCCGTTTGTGTAACGGCGGTAATAAGTACTAAACTCGACATAATAAAATTCTGATTACTTTTGAAATAGTTAACGAGATGACCTATCAATGAGCATTGACGATTACGCAAGGTATGGGACCTTTGATCTTCAGATTTCGTGTTAAACGTCAAGCCTTCAGATCAATGAGTTGGTATTCACTAGTTTACATGTCCGATGAATTCAGAATACCCCTCAACTATTGGTAGTATTTGTCACACACCCAAAACCGTCAGAAATGTGAAACGTTGGATACTGATTCAATGGTCTGAAAGCTGACCACGTTGTTAGACCTGTTCACTTTACATCCCTTTCTTGCTGTGGGCGTCGATTTTCTTTGTTAAGGAGACCCGAACTGTATGGAGGCAGCTGTCTGATGCCGTATAATTGTAAATGGTTGTCTGACCTAAGTTATTCATTGATGCAAAACTCCAAATTGGACGATCTCCCAAACACCCTAGGATAAAAAATAATTTCACGTTTTAAAAGTGAAATTTTTAAAATAAATCACTAAATAACCTAGATGTTTACATTTCCTATTCATCGTGTAATTTGATTTGGGAGGTTTCGACGTACATTTCAGTAGTTCCAAATATTTTAAAAACAGTTTACAATTTATCTTCATGGTGTGATATTTTTAGCTAAGTACAGGCAACATTGTCAGCACAAACTTCGAAACTCAGAATGAAAACTTCACGATTATACCATCTCACTCAGAGAATAGAACTCCACTAAAATCGTCCACATAGGTTACAAATCTTTTCACGGCATTTCGAAATTATATGAGCATAAAGCCATTCTTCATATTCGAAAATACCCAGGCTTTCTCCAATGAACGGCTTCATTTTTTCCATAATTGTCTTCGTCAGCATGTTCTACCTACTAATGTCAAATATAGACCACCAGTCAACTAGCCAATGGAAAGAATCAATGAGAAAAGTAGAAGGCAACAGGTATACCTAGTGGTCACTGTTGAATATTACAAGATACACAAATACCAAGATATCATGGAGGATCGAAAGAAGAAGCTAAATAGAATAGAATATTCATTCCATTACACATAAGTAAACGACTACGTTTTGTCCCAATCAAAGTCCAGACCTCTTTTTGACTTTCTTTAACGTTTCAGTGAATGGTAAACCAAGATAAAGAAAATTTGAAATACAACCATCTAAACAAACTTCCTGTCTTAATATTAATTCAAAATGTTTCAATGTTAGCGTGATCAATAACTTTTTCAATTTCATCATATCACTACACTGAAAATTAATATGAACATTACTAATGGTTGTACTCAACAAAAAATTATTCGTTTTTTCAAGAAACAACACTTCTTTTATTGTTAGCTTTGTTGTGATAATGATTGTTCACATGCACGTAAGAACATGTTTGATTACCTATTTAATAAAAAAAGCCAGTCCAAACATGTACACCATTAGGATATAAAGTCTTTTATGAAATATTTGGATAAATCTTGAGTTTAAATTGGTGATTTATCATTAAGTTTGGTGCAAGACATTAATTGATTAAAAGTATTTACATATTCACAGCTTTTTAAGAAATATATTCTCATTTAAATTACAGAATTGTTGAAGCTATGGGTGATATGAATATTTGGTATTATTACTGTTTATTGTGAGATTAGATAAGTTAGAGAAAAATTATAGCATTTGCTTAACATTTGGTTGAAAGTGACTTAAGACATTTTAATTCATTAGGATATTCGCCAGGGATTAATCTTAGTCATAGCACCATTCAAATCCACAGAACAATGGACAAGCTTTCCCTCTTAGTACGGAATAAAAGAGCAGTTTGCCACTCAACCGTCTCTACAATTGATCGTAGCGAGCACTTAACCATTTAGTACTTTAACTGTGATTACTCCATGAAAAATATCACCATTAAACTACTTCATCCTAAGCGTTTACTTTAATTAATTTTTAAACTTTCGTATTTGATCAAAAATTAGAAGAATGACTCGTAATCACATAATACTATAAGTCAGCTGCTTCGAATTAATAGAAAAGTAGTTGAAAAGTGTAGTGTGTAGAACTTAACTTGCAGTGTCGAAAGTCAGCTTCCACATTTTCTCCTATCCATAAGGGGAATTGAAATATTAGAAATATCTCTGAAAGATAGGAACTAAGGCTGTTGATATGAGTAAATAAATAATATATTCGTATTATCCCAATGAGTAGAAAAGTTAAATTTTCTGGTGTTTCGTGACTTGGTGTAAGCCACTTCTTCATAGAATAAATAAGCAAACCAAAATTAATCCAAGTTTAAATAGTACAAATGGAACAACAAGAATATTATGTGATCAATCAAACAATGGAGCTGATAAACCAATGTCACGTCATCTCGGTCAACGTGATTCATAAGTAACATGTATGTAAATTTGTGTATATGTAAGTGTGCACGGTTAAGGATGAAAAATGTGTGACCTTTATGGTGAGAAAGGATAGAGTTTAATTTGTAAGATAATAGTGTAAATTGTGAATAATATCAGACTAGGTGGTTAGAATACATCGTCCAAGTAAGATGTATAGTAAGGCCTTCTTTTCTATTGAGAGCAGTAGGATTAAGTATTATATGGAAAGCTTCAGCTGCTCTCCTCTTCGTGTAATTGGAAAAACCTTTTTGTAATATTTTGATATTCTTGAAATCGATTTGGTGGTCGCTGAAAATTGCGTAAACTGATATTGCCGATTTAATTTGAAGTTTATCCAATTCTACGGGATTATTAGGAGGTTTGTTTGTGTATCTAATATGTTCTATGGCACGAGTCAAGATTTCGCGAGATGACACTCCAATATAGAAGACATCACAATCGATACAACCTAGTTTGATATGAGGATTTATAGCTTTCATTATATGTCACGTGAGACGTGGGATTAGCAGAATACAACAAATCATCACTATACTTTTATTTGGAGAATTTTATTCCCCAAAACTTCATTAACTTGTCAAGATCTGTTTAACTGTAAAATAGCTATTTATCATGTACCATAATGGCAGTATTATTTAAAAGTATATTAACCAAATTTGTATACGACTTTGTTTCATCGGTAACTGTGGTATTTGTACTAACTGATAATTTCTTTGTATTTGAATGCTTGCTTATTACGTCCAGTTGTGCTAATCTAGTTCAACCTGTCTTAAATTGCACTACTTCCCGTGTTCTTAATTAACAGGACAACCAGAAGGTTAGAGAATTTAGCTTGGAATTGCAGAAAGAAGCCGTCAAGTGTAATTTTGGTGATCAACTTCATGTTCAGCTGCGGGATCGATTAACTGCAGAAATTAACATACCAAATCTAAAAAAGTGCTCATACAAATGCTGAAGTGTTCTTTCCATGATAGTAACTGATGGTTCCTTTGTATATAATTGAGCGTTTACTACGAATTCCAAATAAAATACGTACAGTTGTGCTCATCTAGTTCTACCTGTCTTAAAATGCACTATTTTCAACGTTCTTAGTTAGCAACTCACAATGTCTTAGTAACTTACAGAAAGTGAGTTTTCTTGAAGTATCAAAAATTTGAGAATAATAACATAATATATTCTTTAAACTTAATCTAAAACTACCTATAAATTTAGGTAGAATTAATACGTTCTGGGAATAATTATTCATTCCTTTTTTCAATGTTCTATCTACCGAAAATACTATCTGTTGCTCTTCAGTCTTTAACATTCGATATACCTGTGTAGATTTGTTTCAAAGCGACCGTTAAACTTTACTCAATCAGTAGAATAATTGACCATGAAATACTGGTCAGTTAACTATCAGCTAAACGTGACCAGCACATATTGCCATAAGCTGAGGTTGTACATTTTTTATTACTGCTTTTTTGAACCACAGTCTGACACTTTTAAAACTATTCTTAATAGAATTGTAGTGCTTCTATGAATAGTTTAACTGTGTAATTCATAGCTTCTTCATGTTTCGCTAGGAATTTATGTTAGTGTTGTAATAACATAAAATCAAGCTTGACTCGGGATATGTGGAAAATTTATCATTCCATGTACTTCACTACCTAAAGAAATAAACGAAAGTGAAATTAGTTACAAAGTGTAGTCATTAGAGATTTTTAGAATCCAAGGCTCAACTCAAGACTTGAGTATATTTTAGTGTCAGATATATCTTTGTTTTAGAAAGCTTGTAGTGACCTATTTCTACCAAGAGAATGCGATTGGTATAATGGAAACAATTATTATTATAACCAATTGGACCAGTGATTGTTTTACTATACTTGTTTGTTTAACTGTGCTAAAAGTACACACATTCTCCCGTTGCTTGTGACCTTGCACGAACTTACATTCGCTCAATAGTTCCACTTGTACCCCTTGGCACGATCTCGGTATTATTTCGATACTACGAGATTAACAACAAATATATCTTACTACAACCTTCAATTGCCTTCTGCTTTCTGGTTTACCCGGAGGTCAAGCCTGTTCTGGTACGCAGTCTTCTTGTAGGTGTGACCATAGTCAAACCTGACTCGACGCCACACTACAAGGCTTCCTCTTTCATGCTGTTGAAAAGTGGCGAAGAGAAATGTCCTTTCCTTGCAGGAACATGTCAGTCTCCCATTTCTTTTGATATTAAACTGTTTACGTATGCAGTCACTTATGAGGTTTAAAGAAATGTATAAGAGGCTGTGAATATCTTACGTGAAATTTGTTTGTTACTTGACACCCACCTTGATATTTTTCACTTTCTTTCTCACAACCCGTCTCAAATACTGCCAAATTGCTACTGAATCAGTGTATCTGTGGTGTTCGAATGAATTAATGATTCCTTTGTACTTGTTGAATGCTTGATTTCGAATTTCAAATACAGTAGAGCCGTTAGTGCTTGTCTAGTACTTCTTGGTTTAATTGCGTTATTTCTGAGATTCTTGGTTAGTACTATAATTCAAATACTCTTAATTATCATATTGGCGTCGCGATGGAGCCTGCGATGGAACAGTTAGATATTCATTCAACTTCTGAAGCTTTTGAGGATTATTTGGAAAGGTTTGAAATCTGGAGCATGACCAAAAAAATGTCAAAAATGATAAGATTGTGGCACATTTCCTGACATTCATCGGAAGAGAAGCCTACAACTTATTAAAATCTTCGGCATATCCAGAAAAACCTATCTCACTTCCTTATGCAACTCTTACTTACTTACTTACTTACTTACTTACTTACTTACTTACTTACTTACTTACTTACGCCTGTTACTCCTCGTGAAGGAGCATAGGCCGCTCACCAGCATTCTCCATCCAACCCTGTCCTGGGCAATCCCTTCTAGCTCTTTCCAGTTGTTATTCTTCTTTTTCATATCCACTTCTATTTCTTGACGTAATGTGTTCTTCGGCCTTCCTCCTTTCCGCTTCCCTTCAGGATTCCAAGTTAGCGCTTGCCTCGTAATGCAGTTTGATGATTTCCTCAATGTATGTCCTATCCATTTCCATTGTCTTTTTTTAATTTCCTCTTCAGCTGGAAGTTGGTTTATTCTCTCCCACAGAAGGCTGTTGCTGATAGTATCCGGCCAATGGATGTTGAGTATCTTGCGTAGACAGCTATTGATAAATACTTGTACCTTCTTGATGGTGGTTGTTGTTGTTTTCCACGTTTCAGCTTCGTACAGTAGAACTGCCTTGACGTTCGTATTGAAGATTCTGACTTTGATATTGGTTGACAGTTGTTTTGAGTTCCATATGTTCTTTAATTGAAGGAATGCAGCTCTTGCTTTACCAATCCTCGACTTTACGTCTGCATCTGAACCTCCTTGTTCATCGATGATGCTTCCCAGGTATGTGAAGGATTCTACATCTTCCAGAGTTTCGCCATCAAGAGTGATTGGATTGCTGTTCTCCGCGTTGTGTTTGAGGACCTTGGTTTTCCCTTTGTGTATGTTGAGGCCTACTGATGCAGAGACTGCTGGTACTCTGGCTGTCTTTATCTGCATTTGTTCGTGTGTATGTGATAGGAGGGCTAGGTCATCTGCGAAGTTCAAATCGTCTAATTGGTTCTGAGCTGTCCATCGTATGCCGTGGTTTCCCTCAGATGTCGAGGTCTTCATAATCCTGTCGACCACCAGAAGAAAGAGGAAGGGAGAGAGTAGACAGCATTTTCTAACTCCGGTCCTTACTTAGAATGCGTCTGTCAGCTGTCCTCCATGCACTACTTTGCACTGTAGTCCGTCGTATGAGTTCCGGATAATGTTGACAATCTTCTCAGGAACTCCGTAGTGTCGAAGAAGTTTCCATAACGTCCTCCTATCTACACTGTCAAATGCCTTCTCATAATCAATGAAGTTGATGTAGAGTGACGAGTTCCACTCAATTGATTGTTCGACGATGATCCGTAGTGTCGCAATCTGGTCTGTGCACGACCGGTCCTTACGGAATCCAGCTTGTTGATCTCGAAGTTGAGCGTCAACTGCGTCTTTCATCCTGTTCAGTAACACTCTGTTGAAGACTTTACCCGGTATTGACAGTAGTGTAATGCCTCTGTAGTTTTCACACTTGCTCAGATCTCCTTTCTTTGGAATCTTGATGAGGTGTACTTCTTTCCAATCCATCGGCACTTGTTTCTTCTCCCAAATCTTCTTGAATAGAAGATGAAGCATGCTTGTAGTTACTTCGATGTCTGACTTCAACGCTTCAGCTGGTATATTGTCAGGTCCTGCTGCTTTCCCGCTCTTGATTTGTCTGACGGCCATTCTGATTTCTGTCGTTGGTGGATTGACATTTATAGGAAGATCTGTGTGTGCTGCTTCGATGTCCGGTGGATTCATTGGAGCCCGCCTGTTCAGGAGTTCCTCGAAGTACTCTGCCCATCTGTTGCGCTGTTGTTTAATCTCAGTGATTGGCCTTCCTTCTTTGTCTTTGACTGGTCTCTCTGGTTTACTGTATTTCCCTGCTAGTTTCTTCGTCGTATCGTAATGCTGTCTCATATTTCCTTCTCTTGCAGCTTTTTCCGCCGTCGTTGCTAGTTCTTCCACGTATTTCTGCTTGTCGGCTCTAATGCTCTTCTTCACTTGCTTGTTTGCTTCTATGTATTCAGCATGTGCTTGGACTTCCTCTGCTCGTTTTCGACTGTTGTTAATTTCTGTCTTCTTGTTCTTTCTTTCTTTGATCCTGTCCAGTGTTTCTATAGAGATCCATTCCTTGTGATGATGCTTCTTGGGGCCCAGAACCTCTTGACACGTTGAAGTTAATGCTTCTTTGATACCTTTCCAGTTATCCTCCATAGTAGTTTCTTCTTCCTTCAGTAGGTCCTGTAAGGCTTGGAACCTGTTGTTGAGAGCTACCTTGAATTCATTGAGTTTGTCAGTATCTTGAAGGAAGGCTGTATTGAACCTTTGTGGTGCTGTTTGTCCAGTTGTCCAGTTCTTCTTTAGCTTCAGTTTAAATTTGGCTACAATCAGGTGGTGATCTGAAGCTATGTCCGCTCCTCTCCTGGTTTTTAAATCTTCCATTGTCTTTCGGAACTTTTTATTGATGCAAATATGATCTATCTGGTTCTCTGTGGTATGGTGTGGTCCGGTGAGATCCATGTAGCTTTGTGTATACGTTTGTGCGGAAATATTGCACCGCCTATGACTAATTTATTGAATGCACACAGATTTGCAAATCTTTCCCCGTTTTCGTTTCTCTCTCCCAGTCCATGCAGTCCCATGATGTCTTCATATCCGGTGTTGTCCATTCCGACTTTGGTGTTTAGATCTCCCATCAGAATGGTGAGGTTCTTTCTTGGGCACTTCTCTATGATTGATTGCAGCCTCTCATAGAATTGATCTTTAACGTCGTCGTTGCTATCATTGGTGGGTGCATAACATTGGATAATGTTCATTGTGATCCCCTCCTTCTTTGTTTTGAATAATGCTTTGATGATTCTGGATCCGTGAGATTCCCATCCTACAAGTGCATTTTGTGCTACTTTGGACAACATTAGAGCAACCCTCTGAGTGTGTGGGGCATTTTCCTCTTCGTGACCGGAGTATAGCAGCATCTCTCCTGTATTTAGCCTTTGTTGTCCAGCTTGGGTCCAATGGGTTTCACTGATTCCCAGCACTGCCAAGTTGTATCTCCTCATTTCCGTTGCTATTTGACTGGTCTTCTGGGTTTCCCACATTGTCCGGACGTTCCATGTACCTATAAAAATTGTTGCTCTGGTTGTTAGAAGAGGCATCGGCGTCGTGGCTTCCGAAGGAACTCGGCTTTCACCATGAAGCGTCATATTACCTCTAACTCCCAGGGCAGAGTTTAAATGGTTTGAGTTATTTTTTCTGATTAGCGTTTTTTTAGCGAGTTAGGTTTCTACGGTATGGGGACGCTAACCTCATGCACAACCCTCCTCCTTTACCCGGGCTTGGGACCGGCAGTAGGCCCACGAAAGGGACTCCAGGCGGAGTTTATGCAACTCTTAAGGAGCTGTTATTAAATCATGTGAAGTGCGCTAGTTTTGAGTGCCGTGAAGGGGCGAAATTTCATAAGATGTTTCATCAAAATGACCAAAAGATTGGGGAATTCATCCTTGAATGCAGAAACAAGCTGCCAAATGTAATTTTGGTGATCAACTTCATGTGCAAATGAGAGACCGATCAATCGCAGGAATTAACATACTGGGTTTGGAAAGAGAGCTGTTAAAAATGCCAAACTGTTCCTTTCAAGATGCTAGAATTGCGTGTATTAACTAAAAGGCAGTGAATGAACTTGATATCCAGTCGATGAAGATTTCTAATACTTTGATTAGTCGTCTTGATGAAATACATTCTCAGGGTCAACCAAACTCGCGTTCGTTTAACAGTGATTTCTATTCTCGTGTAAATATGAAAGCTGTTTGAACAAGGAAATACAAAGCAAATCACGAAGGTGAGATCACGTTTAGTAAATGTTTCTCACGTGGGAAGTTTCACTCTCGTAATTCATGTGCATTTCGTAATGCTAAATGTCTTGAATGTGGTAAGATAGAACACATTCAGTCAGTATGCAAAGCTACTGTTCATTTTACTCCAAGTAGTACTAGATCGTGTAATTTAGACCCCAATAATATGGCTGTTCTTAATGTTCATTTATCTTTGTCTGCCATTTCAAAAGGTAATGCTCATATTCAAAAGCGATTATATACATCGCTTGGTTCATGTCATGACTTTATTGTGGACACAGGCAGTATAAAGTCCATTATTTCATTCAAGAACTTGAAATCTTTAGATCCTTATGTTGTGGTACGACCCACCGAAGTATCAATATTAGAGATTACTGGATACAGACTGCCTAACGAGGATGTTGTGAATTGCTAATAAGAGATGATAACTCTTCATACATACCTTGTGAATTTTTAGTTAACGAAACAGGACTGTCAATACTGGGCTTAAGGAATTTGAAAAGGCTTAAAGTGGAGCTGTTTTTCCTAGTTTTTAAAGAAAATTCTGATGCTTTACTTAAAGATTTGATAGCCACGTGTGCTAAGTGCAGTGGAGATATAGAAATTCAGCCTATAAATCTTCAAGTACAGAGTGATCCAGTCTTTCTTGAAAGACGAATAATTCCTTATGCAAAAAGCATAATTGAATCGGTTCAGTCTTCAGCATAGGGTACTACTATTGTTACGCCAATGAAATCGGACGGCAAGACTCCTAGAATATGTGGCGACTATAGATTAACATTGGACTCCCGTTTGTTGAAGCAAACATGCACGACGGTAGAGGCTGAAGATATTCTAAATCAACTTCATGGTTCTAGTGTTCTCGAAAGTTGACCTAAAAGATGCTTATCTTCAAATCCCTTTATATCAATCCTCATCTATTTTGACGACAATTAACACTCCTTTCAGTCTGTTCAAGTACAATTTCTTTCCATTTGATCTAAGTTGTTCCCCAGCCATATTTCAGGAAGTTATGAATAAGGTGGTTAGTGATCTTGAACGTGTTGAAGTTTATCAAGATGATCTCATTGTTCATGGTTCTGACAAAGTAGTTCATGACCAGAGACTTATTGGCTTATTGCGTCGTTTAATTGAGAAGAATATTACAGGGAATCCAAATAAGTGTTCATTTTGTGCATCTAGTTTTGAATGTCTTGGATACCTAGTTGATGTTAATGGTTTTAAACCAGATATGAAACGACTAGCTCCACTGACAAATGCACCGTCTCCAAAAAATCTTACGAAACTACGTTCACTAGTGGGTGCTCTTCAATACTATTCCCGTTTTATTCCCAATTTTTCTTGTCGTACAAATTGTTTATTTAATATTTTGACACCCAATTCACTCAAATGTTGTGAGGAACAAGAGTCATGCTTACGTAGTCTACTAAAGTTTCTTCAAAGTGATGCTGTCCTTCTAACTTACTCTCCTAGTGTACAGTTTGTACTTATCACTGATGCATCACCTGTGGGTATTGGTGCAGTTTTGGAGCAGGAAAGTAGACCAGTTGTTTGTGTTTCACGCAAATTTACTGTTACTGAACAAGGCTATTCACAGACTCAGTGAGAAGCATTAGCTGTGTTTCGGGCTGTTAAAAGACTTCATAAATATTTATTCGGAAAGAAATTCACTATTGTTACTGATCATGAGGCTTTAAAGTTTATTTATCATCCTGAAAAATCTTTAGCACGTTCCTCAGCTGCTACGGTTCAACGATGGAGTATTGCTTTGAGTGCCTATGACTATACGGTTCAGCACAGGAGTGCCAAAAAAATTCAACATGTTGACTACATTTCTCGACAGTCATTACAAGATAAACCTGTTAATACTTCAGACTGTTTGTTGGTGCAGCCTCTACCAGTGAAACGTCCAGATCTCATTAGAGAAACTCGTAGGAACTTTGGATGTATAATTACTGCTATACAGAGAAGTTGGAATGCTAATCTGAAACGTAGACTCCCTATCTATTTTTCAAAGCGGGATGAGCTATCTACTACTCCTGATGGTATTTTTGTGTTTAAATGATCGTGTTGTTATTCCTCCTTCATTGCGTAAATCTGCCCTTGAAGATCTTCATAGAGGACATTTAGGTGTCGAGAAAACGAAGTTCTTGGCGAGGCTCACGTGTTGGTGGCCAGACATAAATGCAGATATTTGTCGTACAGCAAACAATTGTGAAAAGTGTCATAAGCTGAAAAATCAACATTCGAAGTGAACTTTATGGCTAGTATCGTCTGAGGCCTGGCAGAGAATTCATGCAGACTATTGTGGTCCATTTCTTGGCAAATACTATGCACTTGTAGTTATTGATTCTTTTTCAAAGTGGCCTGAAGTTTTTTCACAACTTCACCAAATTCTGACTCCACAATTCAAGCATTAAGAAAGGTGTTTAGTCGAGAGGGGGTTCCAATGGTGTTAGTGACTGACAACGGCTCTCATTTTGCTGCAGATGCAGTCACTGACTGGTTAAATGGTATAGAGTGCAAACATCTGCTTACTGCTCCCAGACATCCTTGTCCCAATGATCAGGCAGAAAATTTTGTCAGGACGTTGAAAACTGCCACTGATTCTATTGCCACCTCAACATTTAATGAGCAGGAGAGGGGAATAGATACCTTTCTACTGCAATATAGAAATACCAGACACTCTGTGACGAAAGAGACTCCATCAAAGCTTTTAACAGGAAGAATTCTTCGGTCGAATATGCGATGTTTGGAGTCTTTAGAAGTTACATATTATCGTGGAAATGAACTTCAACCATCCACGGGGATCATGCTTAAGAATGTCCGGAAATCTATGATGCGACTTCTAGATATCAATGATTTAAGTACACACAATCGACATATTGATCAAATACAATTCCAGGAACCAGGTGAGTCTGTTCCAATTTTGCTTGTTGATTCTAATACTAATGAGTGCATCTTCGATAATACAGAGTCTTTATCCAATACACTGTCGGACAGACACAGGATGAACTTGAGAAGAAGACGTACAATTGATAACAGACACTTAGACTCCAATTTTAGCTGTGGTGGATGTCGTGTTTGAATGAACTAATGATTCCTTTGCACTTGTTGAATGCTTGATTTCGAATTTCAAATACAGTACATTCGTTAGTGCCTGTCTAGTACTTCTTAGTTCAACTGCGTTGTTTGTGAGATTCTTAGTTCATACTATAATTCAAATACTCTTAGTCATTATAGTATCCCTATTCCCTATGATTTTTTTGTAAATGGTAAATTTTGTTTTACTAATCATTCGTTTACTAAAGAAGATTTCGATCACTAAAAGTACTTTTTGTTCAATTCGTCCTGTTTCGTAGTTTTAAGTTTACAAGCTATGCTCTTAGCAGTACTACTTTCACGTAATTCTGCATTTCACTGTATGCTTATACCTGAAGGTTATCCAGAAAGACATTTAGTAATGCTCAGGACAGTTGCTTTACTAGTGTTCTTGTTGAGGTATTCAGAAAATACCCCAGAAATTATCTAATGCTATTCCTGAATGAGAAGTAGTGTCATTTCCCCATTGGTCAACATTCTTCCAACGTGTCATCTCCTTATTGGTCAATATTTATTTGTGTCATTTCGTGAAGGTTAAATCTTGTACAAATGTTACTTTCTATTTTATGGTACGATGTAGTCTGTTTGTTTGGTATATAAACAGTGTATGTTTGAAATATAACGATTCATATCTCCGAGGCTGAGACTTGTGTTCTGGACTCAATTGGCTGGGCTAGACAGGGAAGCAGGACCAATCAGAGCTCTAGGCTGCTCGGACGTAATTTATGCGTCACTGTTTCGATCGATAATAGGCTGCTCTTTAATAGGCGGTTCACACGTTATAACAATTGGCGACGGGGTAGAAAAAAATTTCTGAACCCTCAATCTTCAACGTTAACCTGTAATTGGACGAGATTCAGTCTAATTATTTCGAACAATCAGCATTCAGTTTTGTCATCGGCGTCCTTGAAAGACATTGGTTGTTAATTAATCATACAGCATTTCTCATCACCGTGCTGATTCAGGAAATGGCTATCTCTCCCGATCAATTACAATTGCTATTTGAGCGACAAACGCAGCGGTTCAAAAATAGCCAGCTGAATGTTTTAGACAATTTACGTACACGGCTGCTAAATCATCCATGTTTTGGAGATGTTACAGAAGTTGATAAATTAATTTCTAATTTGCATACGGAGCTGGAAACGGAATGCAGTACATATGAATGTGTTGATAAAAGCCTCTATGAATCCTTGATGAGCAGTAATGTAAGTGAAGCAGTCATTCATGATCCGCCCAGTGATCCAGAAATGTCCACTCCAAAAACATGCCCAGTAATGGATCCAAACTCCATCATCCTTGAAACAGCATGTACAGACAGTGATGTATCCAGCTCACAAAAGGACGCCCTGCTAAATGTTTATGTAAGTGGCGCAGTAACCGCCCATGAAACAGAAAACAAATCGTGCATTACACTGAATGCAGCTGCACCAAATGAAGCTCATCATTCCGCGATAGAAGTTCCTGACGAATCTAATCGCGATTCCCTTGATTTGCCAGAAAATATGTCATATGTGTCAAATAATAATCAAGAACCTGATTCAGTTTTGATGGACGCTGATTATCATAGCAACCCACTATCTATTACTGATATTCTTGATAAATTTGATGGTAATCTTTCCGAAGAATCAAAACTCGATGACCTCATGTCAAGCGTCGTTAACCCTCACCACTTAGTCATGCTCAGTCGATGTCTTGTGCACTGCGACAAATATATTTTAATTAAAGTCAGATCGATGGTATTTTGGGTATATAAGGACCCAACATTGTTTCGTGGGGGAGGATGGACCCGAGAAACTTATATTCCGGATCTTCAAAGAAGGGGAGGTGTTGGGGTATTCAGAAAATACCCCAGAAATTATCTAATGCTATTCCTGAATGAGAAGTAGTGTCATTTCCCCATTGGTCAACATTCTTCCAACGTGTCATCTCCTTATTGGTCAATATTTATTTGTGTCATTTCGTGAAGGTTAAATCTTGTACAAATGTTACTTTCTATTTTATGGTACGATGTAGTCTGTTTGTTTGGTATATAAACAGTGTATGTTTGAAATATAACGATTCATATCTCCGAGGCTGAGACTTGTGTTCTGGACTCAATTGGCTGGGCTAGACAGGGAAGCAGGACCAATCAGAGCTCTAGGCTGCTCGGACGTAATTTATGCGTCACTGTTTCGATCGATAATAGGCTGCTCTCTAATAGGCGGATCACACGTTATAACAGTTCTATATTTTTCAGTTAGGTACATCTTTAATTCGATAGAATAGTCATCTCTTAACTTTTTAATTTCTTGGTGAATACACTGTAATTTAACGAATTTTCCGTTTCACCCAATTCATTTTACAAAATGATTGATATTTTGTTTTGTGAAACACAAACAAGATTAAAACTGTAACCTAATGTTACCCATGATTAAAATCAATAACTGAAGTATATTGAATTGTAGATCATAATTTTTTAACAGTCTGTTTGACAAAAATAAATTGCGTAATTATCATTTTCTGTTGGATTACTGAAAAACCTTTTGACGAGTTTCTTTACTGTTTGTTTTTTAAAAAATGTTTATTTATAACATTTTAATTCACGAGTCGATCGTTATTTTCTTATTAGATGAATCACTCTACCCACGTCCGGATCGTATCCGTTAGAAGTTCTTATCATTAACCATTTACTGTCACAAAAGAACGAGTCAATATAGATAAGGATGTGACTCACACGTAAGGTCTGATAGATTAGTTAGTCTTATCATGGCAAAGTTACAACTTTGAAACAATTCTATTATCTCAGAGTCACAGATAGTTGTATTAATGCTGACCCAGACCATAATTGTACAAGTGTTATTAGTATAAGCCTTGTGGACACACACACAAGATTCCAAAGATCTGCTCCTTCACCTTTATGTAGTCTAAGTTTTTGTACGATCTCATCCTCAAAATAATGAACCCAAAATAGTGGAATGCGAACAGGACGATAAGGGTGACGAACTCACTGAAGTTGATACAAGCTAAGTAATAATACCAGTTCAGCTTACTGACAGGCTTGGTCTCCACAAGAGTTGCTCTTCCGACTCTATATGGTATCTTCGCTAAGTCAAAGTTACTCACCAAATGTTAATTAAACTTTTATGGCTAGAATATCATTCACAAACTATAACAGAAGCATTGTGTGAGCCACTTTCAAGCTAGTAGCACTGAGATGCACTTTCCATACGCTTTCTGGAAGAAGTCTATTTCCGGTGACTATAGCCAAAATATTTAGTATTTATCTTGTTTAAGAGTAGGAATATGTAGTGGCATTCGGCCCTACCACCAGACAATATGGCAAATACACATTCCACATTGAACGCGGAGAAATACACAACAATGGAGAAAGGCGGGAACAATGAGTGGGAATTAATCGGAATTGATCGGTGGCATGGCTCGGCCACGCAGGCGTGGTCCCTGCTCACTATCACCTTATATATTTTATTCATATGAAATATATTGTTCCATCTCTAGCCTGAAATTCTTCTCCTTCATCTGTTGGTAATTGTTACGATGCAGTGAGTTGGTGTAGAAGATGATGTGATTTGCACGTGAGATCTTATAGATTAGGCAGTTACATGATAACAAATCTACAACTTTGAGATTATGTTTATTATTAGATGAGCACTAATATCATAGTAGACCGTGATTCTAGAGATATGTTTGCATGCGTCAAAAATTACATACGAAACAGTTGGCAGTTATCAGTTCGATCCACTATGAAACATATGAATACGATAAATGAATGCTCGTTGTAACACATTAGTCTGGTAGGAGACTGTTATGGTTTGAAGCTAAACGAGTTCACTTAGGTTGCGAACAAGAACGAGATTCGATGACCAACGACCAGTAAGCTAACTATTGACGCGTCCCAGCCCCAGCTATCTAGAGGAAGAAGTCCAGGCTTGAAATGAGAAGTATATTCTGCAACCACTAGAAACGAGCCATTCAACCAAACAATTCAGAACATATATATACAAATATATATAATCGATATTGTCATTTAAATTTTTAAACATTCGTCAATAAGTTCGTCAATTGATTGCTATTCAATGATTTAAACATTTGATCGATAAGTTAATCGATAAAATTATAATGTGAGTTTTTGGGGAATTTATCGTCCCCAACAGAGACCTTGTGAAAACACAATTATGCATCAGCCCTTCATTTAATCCTATCCAACTGGCGAGATTATTTACCAATATGCAAAAAAAACACCCTAAAGATAGATGGACAATGATAGCTAGTAATTGTGCAAATACACTAAATAGCGATCTGTTCACATTCATCGTCTGTCTGGCAAGTCATATTCATGAAATTCGTTCTTCAATCGAATTCTATCTTTTGCATTCCACAACGCAGTGGCGCAATGAGACCGAATAAAGCATTTTACAAGGAGCCATTAGCGGGGTCTATCTTTCAGTACAGTCAACCAACATCATCAGACAAATTAGCGCAATATCTACGCTCGAAGGAGCCCACATTTTAAGAGCATAACACTACAAATTACATCCGTGAACGTTCGGTTTCGTAAGTTGACTTAAGTAAGTTAAATTTCTGAATGGTTAAAGTGACGACAATCTAGATTGAATAATCTTCATTAGGGAAAGCTAGATAAGTTCTGATTACAAAGAACTATAAACAACAATGAAGATTTAAACACACTTCATTTGCAAGCCAAAATTGTACAGATAATGATCGCATAAGCGAGTGTTGATTTCACGTAAAGACGATAGACATTGAACCTGCCCAATAACACAATGGCAGTCATAAGAGGCTTCCCAATCACACAGTCAGAGGTTAACAGTCACACACTGAATCACGCCGTGATCTTGGGCGTGGTCAAACAAGATCTCATTGTCAATAGTCCGGCAACATGCAACAGAAATTAAGTAACAGAAGATGAATTAATAATCAAAATCACATAATATAAGCTCACACGAGGAAGACTGAAGAAGACAAAGTGTGGTTAAGAGTGATCTGAATAAATGTTAAAAACACGACGGGGAGATGACAGTACTGCCGAACAAAAATGCTGCGGAAGGATTTTCAGCATTTTCTTTCCGTTACAACGCCCTCAAAATCCCTCTAGCCATGTAACTGTACCTTTAAATGCATTTCTGTCATGGCTCTCCAACTAACTCCTTTAAATCAGTGGGACGTACATGACCTATAACAATTCATCTGTACATCCATAAACCTAACCCACAGTCTGAAACTATTTGCTCCCTTCTGGAAATCAAAGTTTTCGAAGCTTCCCTATATTCTATTTTTCTCACTAAGGCTGGTAACGTTCTATAAACCAAAACGTTGTCCGGAGGTTCGCGCCTGATTATGTTCCACACGTACACAAAGAAACCGTAAGCTGTTTCAGTCAATATTCTCAATGCAAAGTCTGTAAGATCCCTGAAATCAAGGTCTAGACGCAAAATGGCATAAGGCGGTGCATAACCCTCATAAATCGGGACTGTGTGAGTCACACCATCACCTGAGTCCATCACTATACCAGTTGCATAAAAATGCATACAGTGACAACACCACTTGAATAGCAACATACATAGCTGGAATATTGATTTGTGTCATCTCACGGTTCGTTTTTGGGTTCAATGAAGCTTGTGTCAACAACATTGGATGTTCCTCTGGGGCCACTCGCAATTCGTTGTACAATGTGTGGTACCGCATCTTCTTCATATCACCACGCTTAGTCACAACGCCATGTTCAATTTGGTACTTCAGTGTTAAGATACCTCGTTTCGATTGAGCCTCGCGCCATACATAATTTTCTTTTCGGCCCATTTCCACCATCACTCCTTGATGTCTAGCTCTTCCAACAATAGAGCGGAATATGGCTCTAGGAGCACCATCTCCGACGAAGCCAGCTGTACACACATCAAACCCACTGTCGATAACAGAGGCAGCAACGTCTTCCTCAGCCACCTCTTTAGGTACGGGTACAGTCCTGTAACTTTCATCAAAATAGGTGTCGTGCTCTACTATGGTTGCCAGTAAACCCATAGCTATGCATATTCCTTAATTGCTCCACAGAGCCATTAGTTTGAGAGATGTGAGTTACAGTTCTGTTCTCATGTTTGTTGTGACCTGCTGGTCCAAAAAGAATCCGTCCTAGTAGTGTCCTAACAACATAAGGACTCTTGCTTTCACCTGACATTTGGTCCAGGACCCAATGCGCCTCAGGCACGTCACAACCACTAAGCAACATAACTTCGACACCCACTAACTCTGACCATAAGATGGGACCAATTTTTAGAGGTGTCCTTCGCAGGTCCCGTTGGTCTATGCACCGGCAAATCATCTACTACAACAGTCTGTTCAATACATATACATTCGTTTCCATTTCTCGACTAGGTTACTAAGGCCTTGGTTGTCGATCTGACAAGTCTATTTCCGCCTACCGTTTTGATGGCAATCGACCCACTCTGTGATAAAAATCTTAAAAGCCGTACAGTGCTTGATTAGGGTCATATCTGATCCATTGTCTAGGAAGGCATATTCACAAACGTTCATATTCCAAGCTCTAAGACGTACAGGGATTAAACCAAGAGACACATCCTCCATTACTCAATCCGTGTAGTCTGCTATTAAACGCAACTCTATTCCGTAAACGTGGCAGTCTGCTTATCAACTAATCAGAATTAAGCAGTAATTATTGTATCCGCCATCGTTGTTGCGGATAAATCCACCCATACGTGTACCCATAACGCCTTTTTATTGATCGTTCACTCGAAGCACCCTGGACTTTATTGGGTTAATGCAACAAACGGCGATTTCGATCACGGAAACCCCTTAAGAGTACACTCAGCACGATCTTTACAATCCACCAATCCGTGGTCCCTTCTAAGACAACAAAAACTCAGACCTCTTTCTATCACATTTACACACCAGTCGTTGGCTGCTAAAGTAAAGAATTGGGAACATTTATCAATCATATGGCTTTATCCGCATATAACACAAAGTGACTTGCTAACGATTTTACCGAACGACAATCCTTGTATGGAACAGGCTATATTGCCCACAGCTCGTTTACCAGCTGTTGCAATCTGACCGAATCTGCTGAGTAATATTTCTGCTCTACATGATGCGAATCCTGTTACCGTGACAAATATAGGCTCTCTCCCATTCGCTGTTGCCTTTCCGACCGTTTCAGCCCATTTTATCTGTTACGCCATTAGCAACTTCTATACTATGCTTTCTATAGTTCCAACAGAGTTGAGTTCCCCTGAGTAATCGGTTATTTCCGATGCTATAGAACAATTTTTTTATTTTTATTACTAACCTAGATAGAACCTTCAGTCAAATCTTTCATCATCAAACAACCGTTTTAGTATATCGCATGCTCTACAGTAACTCGACGACGGTGGAAGCATGATGCATTCCTCTATGACCTCTCGAGCCTTTTCCTTACAATAATATACCAAGGATAAGAGCAGTTGACCACCATCCTCGACCTTGAACACAAGATACAACTCGAACTGTCTGATAAATCTCCAGCATTTTGCTGATTGACCATCAACACTACTTAGTTCTACTTTCGGAAGCTCAAGACACACTAAGAGACGACAAGGTCACTTCGCTCTTCTTTGTTTGAATAGTCAAACGGTTTTGACTTTTCTCGAGATTTGTTTCTAAAACCGTGATGAGAATGGCTTACGAAACGGCGAAAAAACTTGTGTCCTTTGCCATTACGATCAGAGGCAGAAGATATTTTACTACACATGTCCCTTTTCGGCGTTTGAAGATGTCACAGATATTTGGAGTCTGACAGCGCTTTGATCAAGTAGCACCTTCCAATACGAATCGTGAAATCGAAAGTCAGAAGCAAGGAGTCTCAAATATATATTTGATAGGCTATCGATATATCGAGAATCGACTGATCTGATCTGGCTAGCGATTGCAGGGGAAGTTGAGCACTGAGTTTTTACTCGTGATCTGGTGCGGATGCATGACCGGGTACCTTCAGATAGGTGAGTCCATTAAAACTAATGTGGTCAGCATCCGATGTCGAAGCCTTAAAAAACCATTATTTTGGAGATTTATTCACAACTGCAATTAAAATACCCCAACTCTCCTCTGAAAACACAGTAGTTGTTCTCTCTGTCTATCCTTCAAGTCTTTAATTTCAAATAATTGCCTTTCTCTCGGCTGCCTTTCTTTTAACTCTGCTAAGGTGATCCTAGAACTTATTTTCACTTACTAAACTAACATTACAGCCATGACATGAAAGTGTATCTAAAGGGACTTGTCGTGCATCTGGAGGTGCATCTGATAGCATTTCTTCTTGGCCCAACACCAGGCTTTCTGTGGTTTTTTGTCGCGCTTGCCAGGCATTCCAATGCTTGTCACCTGTGATCAATGTTCGTTTGAGAACTGTAACGACCGTAATGCCAATATTCGGTTTGAGCGCAGAACTAACGAACCAAAATTCATTCGATTAGACCAAATCATGGCCTGGTCTTTGAAAGTCGCATGCAGTGTTATTTGTACATAGTTCTAATGCTACATTGATGGATGCTATAACAAATTGATCCATCATATTAAGACGCCTAATTGCTAGATCCTTCCATAATGAAATCAGTTTTTTGTGACACCTGAGCATATCATATGCATCGGTTCTGAATAGAAAGATTTGACATATCTAGTGGCAGATTTTTGAATGAACGTCTACCACGATGATGGATAGATTGGGACCTACTGCGAAAAGTGACATCACTTCTCAAGTCGTGTTCATCATCGGGGAAAGTCATTCGACCAACCAGTTGTGTCCCTAAATCCTGACATTTGTCACTGCTAGTGGTACCGTTGTGTTCAGCAACATACCTGACGTAGCCACGAGCTGTAGTGTCACAAACTATAGGAACTATTTTATCTCTCAAATGTACTAGACACCTATCTACATAAGCGCCAACTGTCAGCAATTCTTGTATTTCAGTTACATGTGCTGCAGACACGGTGGTTTTACTTCGCCACCGTAGGTTTCAACTAGATTTGTCCACAACTGCAGATTAGAGCTTTTGAACAAAGATAGGCCGTCGTAGTTCAGATGAAGATTCATTTCGTGAAAACGATTTTGCGTAGCCAAACTTCTAAAATCCTCAGTAAGCTTGTTTTCAATCCGATATAATGGTAGACTCCTATCTCCGGAAACTTTGGTTCCACGTTATGGCAGCGATGTAGTACACTTTTTACTGACTACGGGAAGTCTGGAACATACGCCTGGCAAAGGTCCAGAATTCCGTTGGCCTTCTTTACAGTAATGTCACATTTCATCATTTCAACTAAAACTATGTCCAGCAGTTGTTTGATTGATAAATGAAGAGGTGGAGACGTATTGAGAGTTGCATTATCTATAGTTTGTTAATAAAGAAGCCTTGACTAAACCGTTGACTGTACTTGCTATACACTGGATATAACTACATGAGGTAGTGGCTGATTGTGGGACAATACTGATACATTACTCTGCAGCTACGGCGGTCCCTACTTCTCAGCTTTTAACTTTCTCAACGTTCCGTAAAAAGTTGATTTGAGACAGCCCATCAACTTTAATTCTCTATTGGCTTTAGCCCGTCTTTTAGCACTTTCATTAAGCTCTAAATTCATCTAAAAAAACAATTAACTGTGGTCAGACTGAACAAAAGCATGGATTGAAATTTTGGACAAAGCAAACAACACACCTGCATGACGTGAGAATTTTGAAAAGGAGTTTTAGGCCGACAACTCATTGTCTCGTTTCTGTTTGACGTACTGGTGACCAAATTTCATATCATTTAAGAAAACATTTATTGATTGTAATTTCATCTTCAAAGGTCTGAAAATGCACTGATAATGAAATGTTTATTTGGGAGACTTTGCATCACAGATTTTGGGGATTTCCCCAAAATTTCCCCAGAAAATTGACTCAAAAAGTTATATCTTCCCATTAAGTCTTGCAGAAAAGTTAGAGGTCATCCGAATCCTGAGTATAGAATATTTGGAATCATATCAAGCCACATAAACCGCTTCTTTTACCTTATAATATATAATCCAAAACTAGAGAAGACAGAATGAAAATCACGAAACTCGCTACATACTGACTCTTATCAAATATTCTATTTTCTAGACATATAGCCAAAAGAAATGGGGTTCACACTTATAATAAAGGTCACAATAACCTGACACGACGGACTTATGTACGCTGTGGATTTTCTATTCTCAATATACTAAATCCAATATATATTGTTAAGTAACTGATATTGAGCATTATTGGACGTGTTTGAATTTTGTGTTACGATGGGTGAGGTTGTTGACGGAGTTCGTTTATTGACAACAATGTGAGTCACGTGTTTCCACTTTGAATACTATTGTCAACCAATTAAAGGTTCTTAAAGGTAATGGGTCTTTGTTAGTCTTTTACCAGTGTTTGTCTACAATTACTTACATTTCTCGCCCTTTTCAGTTGTTTTTTTGGAACAAACGGTCATCTTATAGTTTTGCGATTTTCTAGTACATCTTTTGCTTTAGAATGCTTCGGAATATTTTAACTTCCTTAGGACCATCGTTGTTGACCGTCTGTTCTTCTGTTGTGTTACTGTATGAATTAATGTTTTCTTGAAATACGTTTAGTATGAATTCAAAGTATGAAATATCTAGAGTTGCTTCTTGTTATATCAGTTATCAATAAAAGATTATGCTTACGGAAACTTCGCAGTTAATTCTTATAAGTTGCTTTCTAATGTGTCGTTTTAATCTCTACTGTCAAGTTGGTCAAATAAATCCTTAAATAAATGCTAAGTAGATTGCACCTTTTGTATCCATTTATTCCGATATTCTTTAGTATTTCGGATACTTGTTTTTACATTCCTCTTCGTTTTTCGCAGTCATACATATATTGCATGAAAATTGGCAGGTATTTTCGGGCGTGGTATTTTTAATTTTTTGAAACCCCTTAACTCGTGTATGTACTATTTATTTTCATTCCATAATATTTTAGTAACGAAAAAAGTTTCGTAATTATTCAGGATATAGTTGTTTATCAACAGTTAATCAAAATTTTAAATCCTAGTGTTCGTTACAAGCAAACATGTTGTACATACATCAATATGTCACAACCGTAGATATATAGTTTTCATAGTGTGTAGAGTATCATGCAATCTGATATAATACTAACACCAGCTTTTTCAAAGGTCAGGGCGTGTCGCTATTTATTCTATAAAAAAAATCGATGCATTAAGCTTACGTGGTCATATTTATTGAGTGTCTAAGACTTAAGCCTTAGGAAACGAAATATATGGGACGGTAAAAATGACCGGTGAATCTCAGCATAATTAATTTTGGACACATTAAAGTAGTGCAAATGATTTTTTACTGTTGTATAAAGCTTGTTAAGATACGTTTAGACGCCGGTTTCATTATTAGTAGTATGATTGATTAATTGATGCCTTATCAATTGGTTTTCAGAACCATCGCCGTAGGAACAGCTGTTAGTACCAAGCTGGGGCTTATTGGTTAAGGCCACTAAGTCCAAATGATGAAGTTCCATTTCCAGCTGAACAAACTGGGTAATATCGTTAGCCTTCACACAATGTGCTGCGTATTATTATTATTATTATTGTTATTATTATTGTTACTATTACTATTATTTAAACACAAACACTCGTACAGGGGGGCACCAAATAGACATGCGCCACACAAATCATTCGATTTGACTTGAAGGTTTAATCCACAAGGCAATGGAGCAACGTTAGGAAATGCAGTCACATGTAACCGTTGACCAACAATAGGTCTATACACCATTTGTTTCCTTAGGATCCTGGAGCCCATGTGCACAGTTGGTTTGGGATCAAAGTTTTCCAACTTCCTTGGGTGGGTCTTCCGTATCCACCAACCCGACTAAAGCACTGGATCACTGGGAGAACTGACTCTCCCCACTCTTGGAGAACATATCCAGGTACCTGCCGGGTGCTTCAATTTAATTTGAAGAATTAGTACACATTTAGTTTCAGTTTCGACGAGATCAAATTCCAATCTAATAATAATATCCTGTAAACGTTGCTAAATTGATAAAAGGAAAATTTATAAGTTTGTGTGCAGTTGTTTATTTTAGGATAAAATATTGAAAGTATTCCTATCTTTTTTATTGCCTGTAAAAGTGTTAAGAATGTACTTTATTTTGAACGCAGACCGAAACAAGAGCGAGGACAAATGGCTGGTAAAGATGGCTATTTATCTGTGTCCATGGCAGATCTGCACAATCCACATCTCAGTTATCCAGTAGTTAGCCCCAATCGTTCTGGTAAATTTTATCGTGGTGAATGTATTCTTATCAATCAACGAGATTTTCACCCTTCAACTAATCAATCAAGACGTGATGGTACAGATGTTGATGCTGATCGTGTTGAAAGAGTTTTCAAGAGCTTAAATTATAAAGTAACACGCATCCTTAACATTACAAAAAGCGTACTTCATCAGACTCTTTTGGAAGGTGAGCGTTAAAATGTTCATCGGGGATGACTTATTTATGGTCGATCTTGTCTATCGAAATTTTATTTCCGTATATATTATTCTCGTAATATTCAAACTTGAAACAGTTTGTCTTTAAGTTAGTTCGGGTCGCTTGTTTATTTTATGCCAATCGCATAAGCAGTTTTGTTGCAGTCTGAAAGTGACACGTTTCCATATATCCGTTACCGTATAATTCTTTACCAATTTCATCAGTAATTGTCTTTATTACTATCTAATTATTGTTAGGTTTAAGGAAATTGTTTTTAAAAAATCTTGTTTTCTTCGATTTTACGGATCATTTAAGGTTGCCACTAACGGCCTGTTATTTAGTCTTGTGAATACTGGGTAGTGTCACTTAATATCCAATGTCTGGTTGCTCTTAGTTTTACAGCATTAATACTTCCTATCTCAAGGAAAATGTACCTAAAGGTTTTCTAACTTATTTCTTTGGTAGTTTCTAGATATCAATTTGGGTGTTGTGGAGATTGTCAAGTTCTTGATTGAGATCATGATACAATTTTGATACAATTAAAGATTTATTAGGTTGACTATAAATAATATGTGTTGGAATAGGAGATCTCTTAAATTTTCGTGAAACACCAGTATTTATAAAAAAATACGTTGTACATTCTTCCTTATCGATACGATTTTGGAGTCCTACTTCTTATTGAAAAACACTCACATTTCTTCACTAACAGAGAAGTGACTTATCAACATAACTGCATGATCAAGTTCACTTTATTATGTTTGATTCGTATGATGTTGTTATCGGGACATAGATTAGATTAAAGCATGCTCAATGCACGATTGCTTTGGCGCACGCTGATTGGCTAATTCTTGTCCAATCAGCTCTAGTCGACACTTGGAGTATACTCTAGAAATATTCTCATGTAAAAACTATAAATATACTAACGGTTTTCCTATTGTGCTTCTTGTTTCCATCTAACCTTCTTATTTGGAATATAATCTTCCTGTTCAACCGTGTTCTGATTTGGGGACTTGTCGAATGAATCTGTGTCCAAAAATACTAAGCAATAGGAATAGCTGGGTTATAACCGTAGAGAGAAATATAACAGTTGTTGTATTTATAGTGCCAGAGTTTATTTATTTACTGAATCACATTCTGAACATATCTCACTTATCAATATGTTAATCAAATATTTCAGTATTTCAAACAACTGATTTTGTGTAGTTTGATAACACTATCAAAAATATTTTCAGAGATGACTAAATTTTGGATTATAAAACTACTTAGTTTAATTACATGCAACCAGCGTTTATTTGATGTATTTAGTGAATCATTTAGTGAACCAAAAATTGCAAACGATTTGTTGCTTATTGTCCCATGATAAAATATACTGTAGGTTATAATTCCTTTTCAGTAATGTAATGCAATACAACGATAAAATGAAAACAGTTATTTATGTTTTGTGAATTAATACAATGTCAACTGAAATAACCATAAAAATTAGTATTTAACACAAGATGTAATGGGTGCCAAGTAATGTTGGGCAACGCACAACATAAGGTAAATGACGAGTGTCATACTGAAATAGAAACCAATATTTCACTAAGCAGATATCACAGTTGATTAAGACATGATTTTAAACTTTATCCCTTCCTAATATTAATGAATACGTTGTTTAAGCATTTCACTAAAGCTAAGGTAGTAGACACAATTATATTAGTTGAAACGATTTATCATCTTTTACACTGGTCGAATGGGGTCACCTGAATACTATTGTGCAAGACATTAGTGTCTGCTTAACAAATATGTGACGGACTTCTTTAACCTCTCTTACTCATCAAGTTAGTTTACGTAGAAAATTTGCACTCGATTTCCTACATCAAATTAGTTTACTCGTAATGTTAATAAGAGATAAAGTATCCTATGCTATACCAAGTGGTAAATTCATGTTTATGCACCAATCGTTTCCAATAGTTTTTACATAATACCATATACAGAAATAGTTTATTATATGAAAGGAAAACTTGACGAATTATTGATAACAATAATAATCATAATAATATTTATAATTATTTTCTCGAAATTATTTCAGCGTATGATATTTAAGCATACGCCATTGTTTATCTCAATTTAAACAATGAACTTTCTATTCTTAATGCATTCGTTTCCAAGGTATTTCATTTAATAACAATAGCTTAGAATTCATATACCATGAATTTCGTTTGTTATTTTGTAAACTCTCATAAAAGCTTTTATATGTCAGTTATTTCTTTTACCGGCTTAAATTTATCAGAGACCATATGCTTGCGTATTTACCTTTTCAGTATTAAACAAAAGAATTTACACTGTAGATTCTATTAAGGACTATAGATTAGTTATTCCATTGTTAGAGTCATAAAATCTCCAACTGTGTAACATGCAAACATACCATACAATCTACCTACTACCTATGAGATTTCTTTGTATGTTGGTAAAATAGTTGATTTCTACTTGCGAGAAGTTGTTTTTTTCGGAGTCATTCGTACCTGTCTCATTTGGGATACTATTAATCACCAGGGTTTATCAAACAACCGTTTCTTCCTAGTGTGAAACTTCTCAGCAGTACTCACTATCGACTGCCCACCTAGATATTGTCAACTCAGTCATCGGAAGGCTAGGAATTCACTGTGAAACCTGAAACTGCATGATCTGGACTGAACCAATCTTCTCACCTTTCCGACAATTCCCTTTTTGCTTTTTTTCAGTCAAAATCGTCTTGTGACATGTTTGACAGTTTCCCTAATTGTTTTATGAAGAGATTTTTAAAATACAACCTTATCCTTCTTCATACTGTTATCTCTTTTATTTCATTCGTTTTAGCCTCTCAAACAGATCATTCATCATATGATAGTTTTATTTTTGTCATGTTATCACATGGAGACAATAATATAGTATACGCAAATGATGGTGAAGTCCTAACAAGTTATATTATAGCTTTTTTTCGTGGTGATCGGTGTCCTTCCTTGATTGCGAAACCGAAGTTATTCTTTTTCCAGGTTAGTTGGATTGAAAGTGTATAATTAACTTCAGTTTTTCCTTTCCTCAAGTTTCCGTTGTCATTAAGTTTGTAGCTCCTTGTTTCCTCTCAATATATTTGATACTTCGACACGTATAGTCTGTTCAGTAAACACTTAAAGTGAGGTCGTAAAACGAAGTTTTACGAAGTGTAGAGTACACCAATTGGATCCCCTTCAAAGTGTCCCCTGTCTTCCGCAATGCACTTGTCACTTTTACCGTTATCATTGCCCAAAACAATCCACAAAGTCTTCTAACATCAAGTCCTAGAACTGCCTCACAGTTTCCTGTTTAACCGTGATCGTATGTTTTGACATTTCCCCTAAACTCAATTCATCAGAAGTCACTCGCATAGTAAAATAGACTATCGGGAGTAACAAGAGACCACACAAGTTCATTTTTCCCATCAACACAGAAACTCAACAGTACACCTAGCCTTTTGGTCTCTACAGCCCTTTCTGAAAACCTTGAACTGATTGGAAACTTTCTACAGTGAATTATCTTTACAAACAATCCTCAACATTTCATGAATTTTTTCCATGTTTCTCCAAGACTTTGATATTCAGTCGTCTCATATTCATCGGATAAATTCTATATCCATTCAGTTTACATTATTTCTGCAACCTGTTTATGCAGCTGCAGTTCACTGGTTCATATATCTAGCTATGTGTTTATGAATTCTAACTCAATTATATCTTCGTTATCTTAAGCGACTCTAGAATTCATAATAAAATTCCGGTTCAATGCCTAAAACACTGGTTCGTATTTTATTAATGAATTAAATTGATTTGTAAATCAGTTCATAAAGTTGTTCACCTTCATAGGTTAATGTGCATACTATGAAGATCAAGTAAAAATTTAGCTTATTATTCTACTTAAAAATAGTCGAAAAGGAAGTAAGAATGATCAGATTAGTCAAAAATAATGTGACCGCTTGTTTATTAAGATGTAACCGGTTAGGATCTTTAATAAAAATCGAAGTATTAGAAACTGCCTTGATTTTCACTCAATAAAAACACACATTCACACATTTCTTCTTTCTCGTTACTGCCTTACTCCTCGATATACTTCCTCATCGCTTACTTGTGAATTTTATTAATTACTAACAATACGCGTTTTCTTAACACAACTGGTATTGTAGCACCTAAATATTCCCAAGTGAATTCATAGCGATGTTAAGAGAATTAGCCTTCTAAGAAATACACAGTTAACGGGTAATCATAGTTGGGTTTCAAAATTGAGGAAGTAACTTCTACAACTATACGCCAAATAATTCAAAGTCAATATCAATTCCACAAACGCATCCACTCTCCATTGCTATAAATATGTTTATCATTTTATGATTTTGCATTCAGATTTCTAACTGTTCTTTTTCTACTGATCAATTTACTGTTGTATCATTGTTGCCACTTTTGATTTTTCTCATATTAGCCTACATCTTTTTTATTGTGCTAATGTTCGAAGTGTTTTATCCTAAATTGTTGCCTCTATTTCAATACGTTATTTGCATTCCTTTGTTTGCACTTCACAAACACAGAATCTTTTAAATAAAGCCAGAACAAATATTGATGCAGAATAATATGAATTCATTATATTTCGCGCACGTAAATTCTGCTCAAAGGAATGCCTAGAAGAAGAAATTGCTGTAATCAATAATTGCCTACGTGAAAATACATATCCGGCGAAATTCATCCATAAATATGCGAACACCAACCCTCGCGTAAAGCATGATACAGTGGAAAAGAAAACTTGCTTCTTATACTTACGCTTCAAAGGAGATGAAATTACTAGAATAATTAAGCACAATAAATTCCGCGTTGAAAGTGACCTACCCAGCAGCAAAACTGACGACGGTACGGGAAACGTACTGCTCACTCAAACAAACTAAAATCGACAAGTCCTCTTTTCTCAGTAGCTCCAACTGCATTTACCGATTCACATGTACGTGCCAAAGCACATACATTGGAAGAACTGAGCGAAGAGTGTATATTCGCATTTCTGAGCAGGTTCCAAAGAAATTGAGGCTGCGAGGGACTAGGGCTCTCAACAGTGCTATGGCTCGGCATTTACTTGACACCGGGCACACCATCGACATTCCTCATGCTTTTAAAATTATTAGCAGACAAAGAAATACAGCTGCTCTTCGTTTTGCTGAAGCGATCGCAATAAAAAAACTTAAGCCGGATTTATATATTCAAAAAAGACAGTAATAAACTTATTATTACCCTGGTAATCCTATTTTTGGTTTTTGGTTATTAAAGTTATTTTATTTATTTATTTTTTAAAATATTTAGTTTGTGTTACATTCCTCTCCCATTACTGAATTCTTTAATCACCCTCTCATTCACACATTTCCACTCACTTGATCGTCTTAAATTATGTGAACTCTTCGAATTCTATTCGATTATTACCGTAACCCATCTTATCAGTTTTTAATTCCATGAATCCTTCATTACCTCTAAAATTATCACAAAATTTATCTTGTCTGTCTCCGAACTCCACTCAACTATTAAACCACCCATCCTTAGTGTTTCCTTGATTATAATACAAAATAACTTATGACCTGTTCTTGCATATATATATATATATATATATATATATATATATATATATATATATATATATATATATATATATATATAGTTATTATTGATAACCTTTGTCATCCCAATTATTTACATTCAATTATGTCAATTGTTTCATACTTTTTCTTACCTCAATGTTAAATTCTAATACATATTTGTTTGTAAGCAGCTTATGAGAAACCACGAAATATAATGAATTTATATTATTCTGCATCTATATTTGTTCTGTCTTTATTTAAATTCTTAGAGGGAACTAATTGCATGAGTCTTTTATTGATGAGTTTAGAATACCAACGTAGTTAGTGTGTTTAATACTTTTTGTTTATTCCTTTTACATTTCTGACCGAAGTTTCAAAACATCAAACTAAATTATTTACTAAGTACACCTCAAATGCTGACGTTTCACATTCCCATTAACAAGTTAGTAAATCACAAAACCCTATTACATTAGTCAACAATGCTTCATTTAATACATTAGACATCATAAACTCTTATTATAAAATGATCATTTAAATAGAATAAATTGTATACTATTGAATAAGTCATATGAATGTATTCAATATAAACTAAATTTAAAGTACATTAAAAGTTAATTATATTGCACATTAGTACTTATCATCACATTACTTGCACTAATTGTAAAGTTAGTGCGGTAATCGAATTCAGTAATAAAGCTATTTCCCCTGATTGTTTTTACAACATAATCTTTCATTATTCAACAAAATACTATGTTTTTACTGCTACTGTTGGTTGGGTAATTAATAGCATATTGCATAGTGTTCATTGCTGATTGAATTCTATTAAGTGAATTCGCAATTCCACTGCTAAATAGGTTATCATTACAATTCGATTCTACGTGATATCTAATAACTGAATGTAATAGAAAGAATACTGTGAACTAGCTCCTTTCCAATAACTTTTTTCGTCCGGATTCATATCCATTATGTAAACCTATACCGTTGGGTAGAAAAAAGAAATTGACAATATCTGTAATATTCATGGTCTTACTGCTTATCCTTAGGAACGAGGACCGGTGTAATTCTCCCGACACAAAGATTAGTACACTAAAGGTTTATCGACTCTTCGTCCTCATTAGACTAAGATAAATTCATCTACAGACTGGTTTTCTGCACATACTCGATAGCATCACATGTATGAGAAAATGTATAGAATATACTTCAAAGCACGCTGGATGCAGTTCACCTAAGTTAATACATCCAACATAAATGTCACGCTGAATGAAAGCGCTTACCTGTCGTATTGGATGAGTTGATACCAAATTGATACGGAAAAATGGACCTAATATAAGGTCACCTTTTCATCTCGTCACGTAACCATTAATTTTCGATAGTTGACCATTTGTCGACTTGTATTTCGAGAATTTCCACCCTTTTTTGTAAAAGCGACATCAGTTCCATATATCATTAATTTTTTCTGGTGAACACTTTACCATCTTTGATTTTTTCTCAATATTTTCCAACTCGAAAGTATTTAAATCAATGGCAAACTATTTAATCATTAAATGTATTATTTTATTATGAACTGATGAAAATTCTTTTCTAAAACAATGAGGAATACTTCATGTCCCTAATTGTTTTGTTTTCAGTGATTATGATTTCCTATATTAATGAGTCTTTATTAAGTTATTTGCTTGTTGGAGTGGTATTGATAGCAGTATACTACATCTTGTTATGAAAACCTAGAGTTAGAGGAAATACTTTTCTGTTGTATGTTCGTCATTTTCTTGCCTTATTTGTGATTTATGAATGACGATCCTTCGACTGTTATTTTCTTATGTATTGTAATATATAGCATAAACCAATTTCTCATAGATATGGTTAGTATAAGAAGTGGCTAAATTGTAGAGCTCAAAATTGCAATCCATTGACCAGTGTGGTAAATGTGTTTATGCCATAGATTTTGGTTCATGTTGCCATGTGTCTTGAATAATTTGTCCTATTTTTGAACTAATCCCTCTGAATCGTTTAACTAATTTCCCCGTTGTTTTTATTTAGTTAATTATGTATATAAAAGGGAATTTTGCCAAACAATAATTCTCAGTAGTTAAAGGCTGTTTGCGGTACAGACGAAGTAATAGTACTAATTATTCGCGCTTTCCCTGAAATCCGTCCATCATTGTGTTAATTTGTTGTTACAAAAGTTATTGGAATAACTCGATTACCCTTATAAATTTTACTGCATGTATGTTGCGCTTATTTTTAACAAGCTGCCGTAAAATATCTTATTAGAAAGAATTTATTAAATCGAGGGGAAACATCATAGTGAACCGCATCACATCTCGTCACATACACCGAGTAATAATGTGTTAGAATAGAAAAAATGTTTCACCTATTTTAAATCAGTGTTTCGATACTTTAAAATATTTACATATCATTTTTTGAAGGCTTGTCGAGGTGCTGCATTTGATAAAGGTGTTTCCACTATGGTAACAGATGCAGGTGAAGATTTAATTGTGCACAAGTTGCCGATAGAAGCAGATATACTAGTCGCATACTCCACAGTACCAGGTATGTCTCCATAATTTGTTCGCTATGCTTTCTTTGAGTTCTATAAATTACCAGATTAATATTTCTACGCATTGGGAACCTGTTGGAATAACTTACTTTTTTAACAAGTATGATGAAGTCAGTGAATATCTAAACCGATTTCATAATATGTTAAGGTTTGTAGTGAACCACTGTGTTCGAGTCACAATTTGAAAATCAACACAAGGATGGAGGTACATTAATCTAATGAGTCCTATTTAAGACGAAACGCGCCTAATAGATCCTGCTGCTAGCCATAATCTATCTTCACTAAGTACTTTTTAAGAAATTTATTTTTTATGTTAATAAAGCAAGTCATTTTTGTCTCTTGAATTTTTTTCATAAACATATTTAAGTGTTAATTAAAATGACTCGTTACATTGTTATAGGCAAACGATATTACTAGTTTATTTGTTGTTTATTATTATCACTTCAAATGATAATTAAGATGCATCGCCAGCAGGACTTATTTATCTCGAGTTACTTCCCACCTGCCTGGATTATCAATCTTCAGCTCTACCTCAATAGTAAAACGCTAAGGTTGTTTAACCTTTACTTGAGGACAAGTTGCAACTTTTTTTGTTATCGCTCTAATTCATCAACCTTTAAATGATTATTGAGGTGTATTTTCTTTCGCTTTAATAGCTTTCTAGGGAAGTTTTTTAATCCTACTAGTAATATAAACTTTTATTTCAAGTCCAGAAGATTAAATAAATGCAGGTTCCATGAATATATTGTGTAACTTGATATTAAACAACAAATAACTGAAAAATCACTTGAGATCAATGGAATACTAGGAAGCTGCTTTACCATTTAAGCGAACGGGCATCATGACAACGTACACTTATAATCTCACACTGGATCGCTTAAGTTATTTGCATGTAGCCTATGTACTCGCTCCCAAACTGGAAAGTCCGGAGCTAGTAAATTTTTATTTGATCAATCCTTCAATTATTATCATATTTACATCAGCCTGTTATGTTTTTTTTAAAGCTGTCCAAATAGTATCTCTGAGCTCAACATATTAACTCAATTATAAAAAAGTGGTAGTTTTCATTAAATTTCCAATAAAATAATCAGAATGACTCAAATATTATGTTTCGGTATTTTAGGTTTTTTTGCTTGGCGTAACTCCTCTTCAGGCAGTTGGTTTATTCAAGAACTATGTAATGTACTTGAATCCGATATGAAAAATGTGAATCATTCAGATATTATGTCTCTTCTCACAGTAGTTGCCCGTGTAGTAGCCTATCAATATCGATCGAATACAGGTCAAATTGAAACGGATAATATGAAACAAATGACAAGTAGTGTTAGTACTTTAACACGATTATTTTACATAAATGGACCACCATCATGAAAAAAGCCGAAGGTTCGCAGCAATTTGAGAAATAAATAGACTTCAGAAAAGTCAACATATCTTTCATGAAAAATAAACGCTCGTCCATACTTTTTAACAAAATCTAAAAGTTGCACAATTGTGTTTTGTTTTTATCACGCGCATATTCACATTGGAATTTTTATTTCTTTAATGATTGTATTTACAAACCAATTTTTAGAAGCATTAATGAAAATCGCTTTTTCCAATTAAATCAATAACTTTAAAACGAATCACCATCCCATGTGCTGTGTCTTTTACTGCTCCTAATTGTTGTCTGCAGACCGACATTTATAGTGTTCAAATCGTCTAAAATTTCAGGGAGTTTCCCTCTGCCAAAAAATTACATCACTTCTAAATATAGTTAATTTGCGGATTATGTGGAAGTTTATCTCGTCCAAAAACTTGCTCTATCTAATCAACTAATTATATATATATATATATATATATATATATATATATATATATACTGACCGAATTTCACCTTACAAAAATCAACATCAAGGATTCTAACTAGTTATTACTATTAAGACTAATTGTTAGTTTGTCAATAGACGCTTTTCTTCCGAAATTCTCCTCCTTTCTAATCGGTGTTAACAATTTTTAGCAAGACGACAAAAGCTAACTTTCCTGAGGTCGTTTTATAAAATGATTAATTAGAATGAGTGTTGACAATCCACCCATTAGTTACCATGACTTGGACGTTCAACAGTGTTGTAAGCAATTTCGATGACAATACAATGGTTAGCTGATTATATAGAGTATAGATAATCACTGAGAGCATGTTCTTATCAATATAGCATTGTTATTTATAATGAGACTATCTACACAGGTATTTCGCTGTGAATTATTCTTGAAGTAGAAAACCTACAAGAAATGACTTCCCTTGACAATGTATTCCAGGCTACTTCAAAGCAGGTAGTAGTAAGTGTTTTGTTTGAATTGTGTGCATATCAATAATGGGAAAAACTATGTATCTGTTTTTCGATGTCCAATATGTATGTGATATCGAGTATTTTCCCGTTCATTTAATAAGTACTACACATAAAAGTATTATTTCCAGGCAGCAGAGCACTACTGAAATCCCGTTAATTTAGATATACGTCCATTCTTAATAAATTTTAAAGAAATCATTTAGGTTCTAAATGGCCGATGTTGATGTCAAGTTTTATGGCCGTTTATTTGCACACAGTTTAAATTGACTTGTAACTTGCAAAAAATCTGGACAAGCGGCGGAGTATCATCCCATTTAGTTTGGTTCACAAACGTTAAAGCCACTCAATCGCTATAAAATGCTACTTTAGTGGAACCGAATAATAGATACTACGATAAATAAGCACAAAAATGCTGCATTATTATGATGATTGGTACTATATCCTCTACACTTGGATTTCCGTTTGTTACATCCAAACAGGGGGATTCTTTTGCTCTTATACGTCGTATTTAGGTGTTCATCCTCATATGAAGCGTCGAGTATGTTGCCTCAGTGCAAGCCTTATAAGATACCTTTTTATAGGAAAATAAATAATGATTTTGATGAAGTGGCATGCTACGAGAAATTAAATGAAAGCAACACGATGCTGATAGCAGATATCGGATCAATAGGCTGCCAAATGAATATTGTGTGTCCTAGATCCAATGAACTGTAACCAAATATGATAAGGTAGCAGTAAAATTATTATGATCAGTTTGTATGTCTCACGCAAATTTTAATACGAAGATGCCTAGTTGAATACGATTAAATACTTAAAGCTAATTAATTGTATTGTCCTATGTTTGATCCAGTCACTAACCAACTGCTCATAATGTTAAAAAATACACCGAAAATTTGTTATGAACAACGGTTCGGTGCTTCGTCTTTCACATTTTTGGTCAACTATCGATGTTGGATGTCCATCTGTGTTGCCTCTTTCCTCTCATAATATAAAGATAATCAATGTTATGTAATTAGCAAATGTATAGTGATATAGCCAAACGAAGAATAAATGAGTGGCAAAGGCTAGGAATTATTTATGGACTAATAGTATACATATATCCTTATTGGATAATTATTAAGTAAACTACATTGTGTTTATTCATATTCATTTTATTGCAAGTTTCCATTTGACTGACCTATTGACTACTACTATACAATTTACTGTTCTTAAGTTATTCCCAATTTATTAGTTACAGTCTTTTACAATCACAGCCAAATTTTGACATGATCTTGTACAATTGATATTTTCTATTTTATGGTTTGATGTGGTCTGGTTTGCTTGTCTGAAATATATGATTCATACAGCGGAATCTGACATTGGTATTCTGGACTCAACAGGCAGGACCAGACGAGAAGGGCTAATAAGGACCAAGGGTCGTTTGTACCAGCATAATGCGTCATTTGTCAAGGTCACAAGGTCTTACTCTATTTGGCGATATTACCACGTGATAGACCGACAGGGCCAAAAGATATAACATGTAGTAATGATTGCATCATTCAGAAAAGCATAAATCATATGACAAGTAGTTCTGATTTGATAAACCAAAACAGGAAACGCTTACAACAAGATTTGGAAAAGCGGCATTTTTAGGAAAAAATAATACTATTTAAGTTGAAGTAAAAGAAAATTCTAGTTTTGAGCGCAAAAATAAGCACAAAATTATATAGTTTAATCATCTTTAGCTAATTTCATATCTTGTAAAACATATAAACTTGGTGAACAAACAATATCACGATGAATTAAGTCTCTGGCTTCATCTATTTTTAGGCTTAAAATGTGATTACCAAATTGACGACATGCACCAGAAATATGACGAATTAATTCATCCAATTGTAGTAAACTTTTAATTATTGAACCTTCTGGCATATCACATTTTGATATGGTTGCAGAAAATGAATAACCATTAGCCCATTTATAAACTAATGGAACTATACGTAGATCGAGTCGACTTTCCAAATATGGGTCAGTTAATTTATGAAGTCGTTGTAATTTTTCCAGCTACAAAATAAGTTTTTGCATATATATATATATATATATATATATATATAATAAAAACTGCAACAAGTAAGCCTTACGAGTGCCAACTAGCACGAAACCGTGATACAAGATTTCGTCCCAAATACCTTCAATGATCTTATAAGCTATAACACTGTTGCATACCTTCAAGTGACATGATGATTTACCACTATTCAGTAGGAGTTGAAGGTGAAAAAACCCAAACATGGACTCAGTTCATGAAGTCATTAACTGTTGAACTGTGCCATGTTGTTAAACTCAGATTACCTAACTGGGGTCCACAAAAATGATCAGAACCAGTTGTTAAAGATGTCGGATAACAGTGCTATGATGCGTATGTATTCCCGTTTGTCTTAAAATATCAGCCAGCTACAAACGTAGGACCAGGCACATATATGCATCATCAAGTGATTTACCATCACTAACTAATATCCTGCGTATAACCTCATTATTACTTACCCAGTGATCCTAGCGGATGCGAACAATATTTCTAAGACATCTGTGGTCAAATACCAGTAGCTCATGAGTATTTTCTACCCTTAATAGCCACGTTTCGCAGCCGTAAAGTAAAACAGAACGAACTGCCGCACAGTATACTCATTCCTTAATTGATAGGTGGATAACTCGCATTCGCCATTGGTGATGTAAGTTGTCAAAAGCCAAACGAGCATTCTGAATCCGTGCTGAGGTTTCGTCAGACACCAACCCATCAGGGCTGAATAGACTTCCAAGTCATCACAGTTATTCAGCTTTATTTTCCTAGATTTTTAGATTACCTACACATCCAACAAAACTCCTGTAAACCATAAATCTCCTTCCCTTGCCTCTGAAATTTTGTTTTACTCTTTTTATCATCATGTTTTCACTAACTTCATCCTCCTCCTTTGCAACCAATGCCATTGGTTTAACCTTATAGAATGACATCTCTGTTCTCATGAAACCGGTCTCCGAACTAAATGTTGCAGATTTTAGTCTCTTATCTCCTGCGTCAAATCAGTATCAGTGTCTATTATTATTATTATTTGAACACATAAAAATTCGTACAAGAGGACACCAAATATATATGCGCCACACAAAACGATGAGAAAAAAGAAGGTAAGGAGCGTATAAGAAAAAAAAAGAAGAACAATAACGACCACAGATTAGTCTAAGGTAGTGTAATAATAATAATGGGGGGAACGGAAAGGTACAACCAGAAGAATTTCAGTTAAGGAAGATACAACCATTTTTTATGAAGAAAGTAAAAGAAGCTTACAGCAGGATCGCCACTGGCTTCTATTCTCAGCCATATCTAATAATGTCTCTAGCCATTGTGTTGCACCATCTCTCGGACCCCAGCCAGGGAGTCGAGAAGGATCAACACAAGCGAGCCCTTTGCAGCTTTCTTCCATACCACGACACCATGTCATACACTGACCACCTCTCCGCTTTTTCCAACCAGTCCCAGAGTCGGCAAATAATGCACGACGTGGATTTCTCTGGGAAGACATTTGTAGAACATGTCCAAGCAACCGAAGTCGGTGTTTCAGGATGATGACACCAATTGGATTGTCGTCTCTGTGTCCGAACACACGATGCCGAACTTCTGCATTACTAACATGATGTTGACACTGGATGTCAGCAATCCTTCGGAGACAGCGATGATCGAACACAGAGAGTCGTCTAACATCCTCAACTCGGAGAGGCCAGGTTTCACAAGCACAGAGCGAAACTGCTCTCACCGATGCGTTGTAAATCCGACAGGATTAGAATCCTGCCAGTCTTGTAAAAGTACTTTGCACTTCGAAGGTGCAAAGCACATACCATACCTACGGACATCGATTGCCAACTGATTAAGTGTGGATTGCATGGCTTGAAAATTCTCGCACAGTAAGACAATATCATCCGCATACTCAAGGTCGAGAAGTCTTTCTCCAGACAACAGATCCACACCACCATTACTTACATCCATCAGAGCTGTTTCCAGAATGTTATCGATGGCAAAGTTGAAGAGGAATGGTGAGATTGGGAAACCCTGTCTAACCCCACTGCTTAAACGGAACAATGGAGAAAGGTGGTTGTATGTCATCACTCTGCCTAAAATGTTTGTGTATAGGGCTTTTAGGATGGTAATAAACTTCTCAGGCACACCTTTGATTAATAGACAATCCCAGAGAACAGTTCTGTCCAACGAATCAAAGGCAACCCTGATGTCAAGAAACACTACGATTGTTGGCTTGTGATAAGTATGACGGTGTTCTAACATTTAGTGGAGGGTGAAGATATGATCAAAACACCCTCGACCAGAACGAAACCCAGCCTGCTCCTCGCGAGTCAATCTTTCTCGGGTTCTGAACAACCTGCGAAGTATGACGGAAGCCAATAGTTTGAAAGCAATCGGAAGTAGACTTATTCCCCGATAGTTGTTACAGGAACAACGTGAACCTTTTTTAAAGATATGGACAACTATCGACTCATTCCATGAAGTTGGAACACTCTCTAGCTCCCAGACCTTTCTAAACAACGTTGTCAGTTCTTTAACCAGAAAGTCACAACTCTCTTCAAAAAGAGCCGGAAATAAGTCATCTGACCTGGTGATTTGTAGCGTTTCAAGAGTTGGAGTTCCTTGCGGACTTGAATCAGTCATCACAGGCCATGGAGGGCAGAACAGTCTGATCGATGTGGCTGGAGCACAAGGCCAGTTGAACTGCCCTTCGAAGAATTCTGCCCATCGTCCAAGACGTCGATGGATGTTAGTGGTTGGCATCCCGTCATCCTCACAGATTGTTTCGCTCACACAAGACTTCTTGCTGCCTGTGGCTCAGATGAGTTGGAAGAGCTTCCGGCAGTTACCAAACGCAGCTGCTGCTTCCAACTCATTAGCACGCTCCGACCACCAGGCTTCTCGGTCCTTACGCAAGCTTTTCGCGATTTCATTACGTAGTAGTCATTGTTTATGATCAAACTCACGGTTACCGTAGTAGACCGACGGGCTTCCATGAGTTGTAAGGAGCCTGAAGTAACCTAGTGCTTATAAGCGGGACGTTTCGCGAAGCCGCAAGTGGCTTTACTCACCATTTTCATGACGTCTTGCAGTTGCAACCAATGCTCATCTATACTTTTCAGTGGGAGGGTAGCTAGCTCCGTTCGATACTTACTTGCAACAGAAGTTGCAACCAATTTGCTGACACCAATTCGTTGGCCACTGAAAAGTAAGGTAAGATTGACGCAAACAAGAGTATGGTCAGAGTCCAGATAGGTACACCAAAAGCAGAGGTAGCCTTGTACACAACCACGCCAGCGAGAGCTGATCACGATGTGATCAATGTGAATCCAGGCTTGAGATGCAGATGGAGGTTGCCAGGTAGCTCCGTTATTTGAGCTGCGACCAACAAGTCCCCATCGGCCACTTAAACGACTCTCTACCTTAGCATTCAAGTCTCCGGCTAGTACTACAATATCTGTCGGACGCACTTTCTGGAGAACAGTTAACCGGTGATAGAATTCATCCTTCATTGCATCCGAGCTGCAATCTGTCGGGGCATAGGCGAAGATGACGAAAAGACATTGTTTCTCACACCGATTTCTTCTCACTTTGATGGAACTTTCTAATCTAACAGCATATAACCGACTGTTGATGGGGATCCAATCGATTAGTGCTGCCTCAGCTTTAGTGCTTAGTGCGACACCAACGCCAGCAAGACCAGACGAGGGTGCCACAGAGTCCCCGGGTAAACGCACGTAAAACAAGCTTTTTGAAGCGACAGATGGAGAACGAATTTGTAGTACTTCAACAGAGTCTTGAATACGGGTCTCGGATAGACAACAAACGTCAATATTAAGACTTTCCAAAGACATAGCCAGCCCTATCTGTTGTCCAACCTGCATAAGTGTGCGAACGTTGAAGGCAGCCAGTTTATATGTTGCCCGTGGTTTCAGAAAAACTGCTTCAGTATTCGTATTTGTTGGTAGCATACATTATCGATATTTATTTTAACACAGGTATTGGTACAAGGAGGCACCAAATACATATGTGCCACACGAATCTCAATTGATTTGTGTGAGGGCTGTGATACTGCCCGGATGCCCAAACCGAATCAGGTGGTTTCGTTAGGAGGCCCCACACCCAGAGCCTTTGACCTAGAGGTCTGACCCACAAGGCAGTGGAGCATCGTAAGGAGATGCAGTCCCATGGTAGCCGGTGACCAACGATTGGTTCATACGCCATTTGTTCCCTCAGGATACTGGAGCCCATGTGCACCATTGGTTTGGGATCCGGTTAAAGCGCCGGACATTCGCTTTTCGTCCTCTCATTTCCGTAAACAACATCCCCGCCACGAGAAGGCAGTGAGTAGGACTTCCCTGGCAGAGGCTATATACGCGCGGCCATGTGAGAGCATTTCGAGAGGGAGAGCGGACTCTCCCCACTCTCGGCCGTACCAGGGCATTTGGAGGCAGCTGCTTTTAGTCTTACCACTCTTCAACCGACCTGTCTGGCGTGGTAGGACCTTGAGGAACGATTGTTCCAGCCAGTATAGCTCGATTGGTTCCTCACAATAGGCAATCCCGACCACCACGTCAAGGTATTTTTCAAGAAACATCGCATATCTCTAATGCTTTGTCCTACCAGTGATTCTATAAGTACTTCGCTTTTTCCAGTTTGTCTTGATAATTCAGTTTCGTCGTACTGATATGGTTTGACAACTCAGACCGATGCTCATATGTACTTATGACTGACTGAATGAAAATTCTCACTAATTAGAAACAGTTGATTCATACTGGACAGATGCATCAAAGTATCGTCAGCTCTCCTTTCTTTTAAAAATAATTCCCAAAATATCAAACTGAAAACTTCTATAATCTTAGCTTTATCTGTTGTTCTGTAATTATCTGTTAGTAATGTGACACTATCAAATTATGTAATTCAATCCACAATTACGTTAACTTCAGAACAAGAAGAAATACAGAACAATGTTCGTGTTCGATTGTATATAAACTTAGATCACGCCAACTTGTAGTTATAAATCTCTTCAGCGTTGACAAAAAACAAGGGATTCAAAACGGTTGGCCCTAAAACAACATATCGCGTCATAAAGTACTAAATTGTCAGAGAGTCGCAATCATGAATATAAGCATAAATATTACGATATATATATATATATATATATATATATATATATATATATATATATATATATATATATATACTATGCGATCGATTCTATCTATAACATCCACATCTCCAACCACTAGATACGATAATCGCACTTATGCCAATCAAGTAATTTGTATTTATCAACATGACTCAGTGCAATAGTTTCATGAACTGACGTCGCATTACGGCCTAGTCTTTCTAGATTTCTTCCAAACTGCTCCGACATCAATCAACATCGCATATCGAGGTAGAAAGCGGTTAAGCATACAAAATATATACCTCAACCGCCTTAAGTCGATGAAGATTTACTGCCTCGTCAAACGGTTTGCCATTACTACCCAGTACTCTGCGTTTAAACTCAACTTTTCACTCGGTGATCACATAGTACACGAGCAATGATTCTAAGACACTCATGGTCGAGTATTAATGTACTATACTACTAATATCCTATATTCTCAAAAGCCATATGACACAGCAATAAAGTAGAACAGAGTAATGTGCTGTGAGTTAAGCTCGCCCTTTGCTTGGAAGATGCATGGGGCTTAGTTGAGTGTCCAATAATTATTAGAGCTAATATTTTAGACAGTATGCTAATTAAGCTGATTTCTCAAAAGTTATCACAAGAGACATTTTATCCTTTCCTATAAAACGGTGATGATCAGTGATCGAAACTAGTCGAATGAAATTACGTCCAGGTCTTAGAACCTAGCTAATATATTAGTCAATCCAGCTAGTTAAACTGAATCACTATCATTAAAGAACTCTAAGATCTATCCATTAGAACCTGCCACTCTTCCTCACTTTAGACATCCTATAGTTTTATCAACCACAGCAAAACTTGTTCGAGTTTCCCATTCATTCGGACTTCCCTAATGAAAGATATTTTAACTCATATTCATTCGAGTCTAACACTAAACTATGTTATGTTTCATAAGTTTAGGAATTCAACTGAGATATCGTTATGTTGTCAGCCAATTGATCTTATTCTGAAGCACTTAAACCATTTTATCAGTTAATTGGAAAATGTGTATATGCAATTAACTCACCTCATAGGCACGAGTTAAAACGTTTTTGAATACTAAAAGTAAATGACGAGGAATACATTCTAAATCCTTATGAAGATTAAAATTGTTTGTATAATTAGTTGTAGTAGTAGAAGCAGTACAATTTATTGAGTCAATTAATTCTTTGAGATAATAGCTAGTTGTCTTTTCTGGAGTAAAATCTTGTGCTCTTAGTTCATTGGAAAACGCTGAGAGGACAGCTGCAATATCAGGGGCTAATAAATCGTTAATAAAACCGTCGATTAAAAGTTGTGTCAATAAAACTTCCTTGCTTGTTAATTCACATGCAAAGAAACCTAGGAAAAACAAAGAAAAGATATAACAGTTTAATATCAGAAGGGGTTTTGTGGAGATTGTAGTAATTTCAATGGTTAAGATCATAAGTCAGTTGAAGCTAGACCATCATGGAAAACCTGGAAGCACTGGACGGCCGTTTCGTCCTATTGTGGGACTCCTCAGCAGTGCGCATCCACGACCTCGCCCCCTGAGAGACTAGAACCCAAGACCCAGTGGAGTTCAACCAGGTCTGTTGTGAGATAGTAATTCACTGAAGACAATGGTGGATATGTCGCCCAATTTCGTGGATTAGTTGAAGTTAGACATTAACACTGTTGGAAGCCGGCTCAGTGGTCTAGTGGTTAAGTGTTCGCGCGCGAAACCAGTAGGTCCTGTGTTCGAAACTCGCAGGGGGCGAGGTCGTGAAGGCGCACTGCTGAGGAGTCCCACAGTGGGGCGAAATGGCCGCCCAGTCCTTCCAGGTTTTCTATGATGGTCTAGCTTCAACTGACTCATGATCTTAACCATTGAAAAATAACAGTTTGTTGTGTCTTGTTGACCGCTGAGAAATATCACTTGGCAATTCACTAATCAGAATACTGACTTGATCTATTTCGTGCTTACTATTTACTCTATAATTTAAAATCTCTGATTTGCCCAATTATAAGCCTGACCAGTACTATTAATTTTGGGCCGACATCTACTTTCCTACTGGTCCATGATTCGCAAGCATCTCTCTCAACAGCTGCCCCGAGTTCAAAAGTCATCGACCAGCTTCTACTATAATTATATTTCAAACAGACGTGGTTTATATAGACACGCCCTGCCGCACCACACTATAAAATGAAAAATAACAATTATGGAAAAAAGACAAAAGTGGTTGTGAATAGCGGAAACCGTAAGTGATAGACTAAACACGAATAGAAAGTCGTACGACAGTTGTTTATGGGTAGATAGACATAGTAGTCTAGTTACTTAAAAATCACGTAATAAGACTGTAACATAATATTTATCGATAAATTGGTCCTGAGAGTTACTATTCCTCCAATCTTCGTTCTGATATATCAGAGTTTATTTGTTTTATTTCAATTAAATTAACAATTGATCTTAGTAGTACAATAACAACTAATAATAGTGTGTGGAAAAAAGCAATCAAAATAACGAAAATACCCGGGGGGTTAATGTACATTCCTTATATGTTTGCTTTGTTAAATAAAATCGCATATTGTTTAGTAAAGTATCCAGAAATATATGAATTAATATGTCCGAATTTCCGTCCAATTCAAAACTCCATTAGTATTTAAAATAACCAACCTATTGAATACACACAACCATGATAGAGAACAAAAATGTAGCAGTTGTTGGTCCTGTCTAGAGGCCGCAAATAATCCGACTAAGGCTGAACCACAACCATGGCCAAAACCGATGGACCTTGGCAAAGAATACACGCTGACTTCGCCGGTCCAATAGAAGGCAGAAATTACTTGGTTGCTGTCGATGCTTTCACAAAATGGTCAGAAGTATATGACATGCCGAAAACGACATCAGAGAGTACAATAAGAATATTGTCAGGACTGTTTGCTTGTCCTGGGGTTTCCAGAGATCTTAGTGACTGACAACGGTACTCAGTTTATGTCATTTGCTTTTAAACGCCTTTGCAGTAAAAATGGCATATCGCATCTACAATCTCCTCCGTACCATTCTCAGTCGAATGGCCAAGCAGAAAGATTCGTGGATATGATAAAAAGAGCTCTGGTCAAAGGGGGAGGAGAGGGTATCCCAGAACAGGTGATCAGTAAGTTCCTAATGTCTTACAGAGTTACCCCCAATGCAGCAGTACCAGAAAGAATATCACCATCCGAGCGTATATTCGGAAGGAAAATCCGGACAGTTCTTAACAGAATGTTGCCGCCTACAAAAACAAATAAACTCACGAATGAGCATCGTACGGTCACTCGTAGCTTCCAACTGGGTGAAAGGGTATTTATCAAATCGTGTCAAGATGATAGGAAGTGGGGACCAGGTGTTATAGAACGTCGGATCGTAAATGTACTGTACCTGTTCAGTTTTTCAGTGTACAGAAATTAAAATGACTAATTGTTAATCCCTAATTCCTGATGAAAAATCAAAGCAAATATCAGTTTACGTGTGTATATTAATATCTCTTTTCTGCCAAATCAATATGCTATTCTAAAAAACAACTAAAAGTAAGAAAATTTATCAAAAAACTAGGTTGCACTCTGATGTTTCATGTCAATAAATAATACATTTGACAATACAAAAAATATTTAGGTTACACCTTTAGAAATTAGAGGCAATCTTTAGTTTTATTTACTTATTTGTTAGAAATTTAAATAAAATTATTGTGATAAAAACTATTATTAAAGAATGACTCGTTTTCGTCACAGTAGGGTCTCATTTGCGATACTATTGGAAATCAGATAGCTATCTCAACTAGGATCAATCCGTAAGGAATGGAACCTACGAATTCAAAACATTCTCCACAAAACCTCTTCAAGATGTCAATAAAGTCCTAGTGAAAAGTGATTAGTGGAGTCCAAACGTGTTGAAAGTGACAGTTGTGGCCATAAATAACGGATTATCGTCGCGCTATATTGTGGATTGAACAAGAAATTGTACCAACTGACGCCAATACAGTGATTCTGATGGTTGAACGTTCACTGAGCGATCTCAAGGGCCTGAGTTTTGATCTTTGGCAAGCTCTTGCGTACTCAATGGAGATGCGTAGCATATTAAAACGAAACAGTTGTCCAGTGTTTCCAGGTTTTCAATAGTACATGAAGTGAGTTTAGTCTGTGATAAATGAAATCTACAAATTAAACTAATCGCCACAAAACTCTTCAATCAAACCATGATTATTTAGGTATTGCAAATATCTTACCTTTAAAACTAAGACAATAGCTTTGTGTTGCCGAATCAATAAATCCAAGTTCTTTCAGAACACTCAAACGTCCTGTATATTCATTAGAAAGTTGTAATTGATAATTGGCTAAATTATTTTCGATAATTTTAATAGCAAATTTCCGACGAATTGTTTGATGAACGAGTTTCAAATGTTGTAGTAAATCTGGACATTTCAATAGATTTGTTGAATTGAATGCTGTTATCGTGCCGTTTGCAAGAGAAATTGTTAATTGATCATTCAAAGTGGAATATTCATCAAATAAGCAAATATCCTAATAATCAAACAGAATATGAATTGAATCACATAAAAGAGAGAAATAAAATAACTAATCCCATACTGTACAAATCATCACTTGGAAACAAGTGCGATAAATCTTACAACAACAAAAATTAGGATACCTGATTTTCATAAGCAAAACTATTGCAGACATAAAAAGTTAGTGAAATGAAACCAAAATACTCTCTAATCTTTTAAAACAATCCCAAACCCATTAAGGTTTATAGCCATTTATAGTCGGTTATGTAGACATGTAGAAGGTATATTTATACACAATACTTTAATTACTTCGGTTACGATTTAGGCAAGGAAAAATGTTTATAAAGATCTAAATAATAAAGTACCAATTAATTCCATAATGTTTACCAGAATTCATGTTAATTCATCGCTTTTGAAATCAGTCACCTACAACGTGTAGGACCAGACACATATATGCATCGGTCAAAGTTACCATACCTCATTAGCACAAGATGAACACCGCATTCATAGAAGTAGTTCATTCAGTGGTGTTAATATGTAAAAGAAAGATTGCATTTAAGGACATAGTATAGGAATGAAGAGTTAGTTCGTAGAAAGAAAGATATGAAGCGATCTTAATCTCATAGTATAAGGGATGATGATTAGGCAGTTTCAGATGCAGATCTTTAAATGCTTATTTAAGTTAAGAGAACATAAGTATACTTTATTAAAAAAATCTCATACTTGTCGCAGATTGTTCATTCTTTAAAAATATTTCCAATTAAGGAACTGTCTGTAAATTGAAAGCGGAAAATTTCACAAACAATGAATTCAATAAAGTACAGTGATGTTAAATCATGATACGACAATTACGTCTATTAGCATTTCCAGAAAACACAGTAAAATCTACCACTTATAAAAGAGACTTTGATACATTCAAATGTTGACAAGATACACTTTCGTTCTTTATTATGAGTTACACGTCTACTCTATACCCATCCTCCAGATAATATTGTACGTACTGCGTTTAGGCAGTAACATACAATGACCGTAGGCTATATAACATTGTTAGCAAACTAGAATTGAAAACAGTTAATCAATTAACACTGGATGTTATTAAATAAATGTGGTGGCAGGAAAATATCACTGAGGTTGTTCTTTGAAAAAATGAACTAATGTGTCATAACAAATATTTAGAAAATCTGAGCTATCCTTATGATATCATTTCTCTTATTACGACCGAGTTACTCTTATGGCTTGGTAGTTTTGTACACTTCTTCAGAACACGGTTGAACAGGAACGTAATTGCACTCTAGATAAAAAGGTTGGATGGAAATAGGAATCACGATAAGAGAAATGTTGGCATAATTATATTTTTTACATAAGAAGATTCTCGAGTCTTCAAATACCCACTGGTGTTGATGGATAAGAAACAGCCAATCAATGTGCCCCAACATAATCCTGCACGGAACATGTTTTAATCTAATCTACGTCCCGCTGAAACCTTACCTAGTTACCATTGGTATTTACCAATAAACTTTATTTTACTTGAACGAATTTCGTTCGCTCATATAACAAAAGAATTCATTTGACAGAACGGATCAATCTATCACATGGTGTTGACAATGATCCCTATTTAAGTAGTATATTTTTCAGCGGAATATATGGAGAATGTGTGATGTTCATAGATCACATATCATGTACTGACTTTTGTTGGACCCTTATTGAAAACCAGAAAGCATTGTATAATTGTTTTGACTTAGTATGAAATTTCTCATTAGTGTGTTTATTTTGTGTTTCTCGAATTTCGGTGGTAGTTTAATGAATATCAGCTAATTATGTATTTTATGAATATTATGTTTATCAGTAAACATAAAAAATAAATATAAGGAATTTCTTAACAAAAATATCTGAGCTCTTCAATATCACACTACAACTATCAGTTTATAGACTGAACGGAAAATAAATAAAACCGTGCATCAATGACGAAAATCGATATGATTTTACACAGAAAAATGAAAAGTTGACAGGGACAAAGTTGAGAAGTATGAATTTTAAGGGAAATAATTCAGTTTATTAATTAATTAATTAAAGAAAGAATCTGAATCACTTTGATGATAGATTCCCAAGAATATTATCGTAAATTGAGGTATTAAATGATCGATTGTTTAACTTCGATAGAGTTAAATCCACGAACATTAGGTTTATTACTACGAATGTTTGACTATTTTATCTATGCTAAGATTTATGGAAAACCAACAACTTCCTTATACTTTTTAGTCCATTAGCTGGGTGAAATGAAAGGGATGCAATATAAAATTTTCATACACCTGTTGTTCAACTTACCATGATTTCATCGTACTTTTAATATTGTTCGGTCAAGTGGATAAATTTATTTGAAACTCAAAATTACATTTAAACTGTAGCAAACTGTGTACAACAAATGTCGTTTGTCATGATTCTTTTATAGACCAAAAGAACATGAGAAATATATCTTTTTCTACCCGTTCGGTGGTATGTGTATATGCTGATGGTTGACTGAAAAAGTTTAAGACAAGTCATGTGTTTGTACATAATACAGAGCAGCTAACATGTCATCTCGAACACAGACGGCAAGTATAAATTTACAAACAGGACGCGCTAATGTAGGAATCTATTCAAGGTCTCAGTCTGCATGCCTTTGCATGGGCTATTAGAACAAATATCTATAAACCCATGATTTGTGTGCATCATAACTCAAATAGGCAATTAAGCCTTCTTACTCAACTGTCTTTTTGTTTTAACGGAGGATAAAGTATACTGTTTAAAGTAAACAAACCAACATATGTACCGTACTTTGAAAAGGCAGCCCTTTTGTACATGTTGTCAAAACGACAGGAAATCCAATAGCGTTTGTGTTTGATCTAGAATATGGACACTCCAGGTTTAAGTAGTTTTAACATAAAGACAATAAGCCAAACAAGTGACAAATATGCGCCAACAACGAAATGAAAATCCTTGTATATACTTTATACATCAAATCGTATGTGTACATAAATGTATTTGTCTTGTATAATTATGTATTCGTGTTTGTGAGAGCTCATGTGATATATGGTGTTTCTAGGCTCCGGTCTGATATATATATATATATATATATATATATATATATATATATATATATATACAATTCTCATAGCTGTTTAAGTGTTTTATTTAACTGTATGCACTTACGCCCACATGAATAACAAATCGATAGTGTGAATATGAATGTTACAAAACTGTAAAACAAAACTAATCACGCACATAATTGTCTGGGGCTAAAGGAAACATTGTTCAAGCCATGGAATTCACCGAAATAACAATGTATCAAATTTAGTCTAGACCGAGTCGAATAACTGGTGATAGCTTTGAACGTTTTATCAATGGAACATGTATTAAAATGTCTCGGTACTACTGTAGAACAGTGGGACAATAACTTGAGTTTTTAAATTTCATCCGCAGTAAATAGACATCAAAAGGTCTTCAAATTAGTTACAATACCAGACAAACCTGATAGGATATACGTCAGTTTGTAGTGTATATCTTTTTTAATGTACAACATGAGTGCAATATTAAGGAATCCTTCATTCATTAGAGATTTCTATTAAAGATCTAAATTCCACTTTATTTACTTCTTCCATAGGATAAGTTGGGATGAACGAAAGTATGTCGTGTTCAATGAAGACACATATAGACAGGGCAGTTTTTCGGGGATATATTTAATGAAGAATACCGAGCATGTTTTTTTATTGTAAAGAAAGGCATATTTCTTATGTTTAGAACTTATTTAAAGTGAAATTCACTGAAAACCCAAGCACTTTCGAAACATTCGTCTTAATAGGCTATCCCCTACTTCATCGAAACAGACGTACGAGATATCATGACTATGGCAATAACAATAACAATCTGTTACCAAATTCGAACTATAGAATTTGGTAAAAGTAAGCACCTGATTGGACGTCTAGAAAATCACTTTTTTAATTGGTCGTAGGGCAGAGGTATAGAAAGGCGAATCGAACTATATTTCACATCATTAATAATGTTATTCCCCATTTCAATGCTCACCCTTATCAATATATATCGTCTCGTTGGTCGCCCTTATTAATGCCATCCCTTTTGAATGGATACAACATGTAGATAGCTTTAGATGAGTGAAATAAAATCCCCAGAGCAAATTATATTCCTATATATGTACCACAGACTGACTCAATGATTGGGAAAATGCTCGAAGATGCTAAATATTGGAATTTTATTGAACACTGAAAGAAGGATGGTTATCTTCACTTGAAAAAACAGTTTGCATTATTTGAACTGATTCTCAATCAAAACCTGTGTTAAAAAGTGAAACGCAATTCAAACACATTCATATCATTAATATTGGTTACATATAATTAAACACGTCAAAATCTTATCTAACTCATTACATTATAGTTTGAGACCGTAATTAATGAAGTGATTGTGGGACGTTTTTATTACCTCGGAGAACAGTGGTATTAAACCATCTTGAGAACTCGGGATTCTTCAAATGATTCAACTGCAATATTTTAAAGAAAACAATGCCCCAAATGCCCTGGTACGGCCGAGAGTGGGGAGAGTCCGCTCTCCCTCTCGAAATGCTCTCACATGGCCGCGCGTATATAGTCTCTGCCAGGGAAGTCCTACTCACTACCTTCTCGTGGCGGGGATGTTGTTTACGGAAATGAGAGGACGAAAAGCGAATGTCCGGCGCTTTAACCGGATCCCAAACCAATGGTGCACATGGGCTCCAGTATCCTGAGGGAACAAATGGCGTATGAACCAATCGTTGGTCACTGGCTACCATGGGACTGCATCTCCTTACGATGCTCCACTGCCTTGTGGGTCAGACCTCTAGGTCAAAGGCTCTGGGTGTGGGGCCTCCTAACGAAACCACCTGATTCGGTTTGGGCATCCGGGCAGTATCACAGCCCTCACACAAATCAATTGAGATTCGTGTGGCACATATGTATTTGGTGCCTCCTTGTACCAATACCTATGTTAAAATAAAGAAAGAAAGAAGGAAAGAAAACAATGCATTTGATCAACTGGTCTATAATCAATTAACATAGGCAAACATCCTACTGAACTAAGTCGTACCGGACTGGCTTTTCTTAAATAATGAAGATCATTGCTTTTAACCTAACAGGTGAATTTTATCGGAATTAGATACCATCAAAAGAACGAACAGCAACTGTAAAGCAGAGCTAAGGACAGAAATCGTTGGAGAATCGTGGTCGGAGGCCTATGCTGCTCAAAGATGAGTAATAGACATAAGTAAGTAAGTAGATATCATACTTTGAATTTAAATACCAAGAAAAATGAGTTTTGTAGAAATGTTATTATGCGCTCGTTTAAAAATCATGGTTCCAAAAAGAAATATTTTAAACAACACGGTGCCAAAGCGATATGCATTTTAAATGCTTTAAAAGCATGTATACTGCAAATAGAATAAAAAGTATTTTCTAGAAATATTTGACAAACCTAGTATTTTAGCGATCTAGTTCAAGAAAAACATTTCAAAGTATTTCACGGAATGTTAATAACAAAGTGAATTATGTTTCTTAGTTCTTGGTGATGTAATGACATCCAAATACTAAAATGATACAAAATTATTTCTCATGATATTTGAAGTTTCCCACTTACTTGTGAATGGATTTGTTATCTCTCATGTTTATAAGTTGTTCAATAGTACAGTAATAATAAAACTGAATAGTTAGATGAATCATACATAGTATCAATTCATTGAAATTTCTAATCTATTTTTTATAAACTAAATGTTGGTGAGGTTCTCTATTATCTGTAATTCAATAGTTCACTAGAAATTGTGATTTGGTCAATAAAGTTATTGCACACTATAGCAGCTCACGTGCAGCCCTTTTTTACTTGGTAATAAAGCACTTCCGACATATGATAGAGGGTACCATTTTCACAGTGTATACAGATCATAAACCCCTCATGAAAGTATTAAACGCCAAGCAGGATAACTATTCACCGAGGGAAATTCGACAATTAGAATTTATTTCCCAATTAACGTCTATCATACAGTATATTAAAGGCAATAATAACGAAGTGGCAGATGCGTCGTCCAGAACGATGATAAACGCTTTCATCTAATCTGGAATCGATTATCACAAATTAGCAGCATTGCAAAATATAGATGTTGAGCTAAACAGACTAAGGTCTGCCAACACAACCTCTTTGACACTAAAAGAAACTCCATTCGAAAAAGTAAGCATCACGTGTGATATTTCTACGGGCCAACCACGACCGTTTATTCCGAAGCCACTAAGGCGAAAAGTTTTCGAAGCTATGCATAATATTTCGCATCCTGTAATAAAGGTCACGATCAAGCTAATCAGCGAGCGTTTTTTATGTTCAAGTATGAACCGTATTATTCGTAACTCGACACAAGCTTACCAGAAAGTTAAGAGACATTGCCACACTAGTTCCGCAGTAGGTCAGGTGAGAGCATATACATCCCGATATTGTGGGACCGCTGTCGATTCCAAATGGCTCCAGTTATATTTTCACCTGCATTGATAGATTCACGCGATGGCCTATAGCAGTGCCCGTAAAAGACATTTCAGCCGAAAGTATTGCCAAAACCCTAGTGGAGCACTGATTCCCTTATTATGGAGTGCCTACTAATAGTATAACCGATAGAGTTCAAATTGAGAGACGCCTCTCCCAACAACTCACAGAGTTCCTTGGAATCAAACGTATTCGCACAACATCCTACCACCCGATGGCGCATGGTATGGTAGAGAGATAACATCGGGAACATAAAGCCTTTCTTACAGCTGTTATTAGCGATAATGATTGAGCCAGCAAGCTCCCAATAGTCATGTTGAGTTTGAGATCAACAATTAAAGAAGATATAGGATGTTGCCCAGCAGAGTTGGTTTATGGAACTACTCTATATCTACTAGGAGAATTTTCCACCGCAGGTAAGTGTTCTAACTGACTTAGCTAACTATGTACAACGTCTAAAGCAGCATATGAGTAAGATGGCCCATTAAAAAGGACTAGAAAAAATGGTAAAACTATTACTGTAGATAAAGCTAGAAAAACGGATGTAATCAGCATCGACCGAATCAAACCGGCTTTCATCGAAACTGACGATCAGCCAGTACATACAGATTCTTCGAAAACTGTCGAATCACCGAAACGTGAGTTCCAATCATCAATCATCAACAACATAGACGAAGTAAAACGAAGAGAATCCAACAACGACAAGATATGGTCGAAGAGTGAGATGCCGCAACGATACATAGCTACGATTTTCAATTAATAATTCATTTTACCTCTTCAGATGTAAATTTCGTTCATCTTTGTTTTGTATGAGCATATCAAACATTTTAACTTATCTATCATTATATTCTGATGTCGATGTGTATAAACTTCTAAAAGCACTACTGTAATCTTTCGATCTTCCTTTATTATCTTATTTGGACTCACGGACGTATACGAACTCAAGTTTACACGTATTTGTAATAATATACACGATAGTTTTATCATACATCTTAATTTCGTAAATTTCGATATTTACTGTCCTATTAGACCTAACATTTTTTCGCAAACACAGACACTGTTTTGTATCTTGGTTTGCGGGGTGAACTATTATAGCAGCCCACATGCAATTGAGTTTGTTCATATTTCATTTGCTCAAGCCCTTTTGCTAACTTATTTAACGGACAGAGTCATTCGTACAATAACAACTTATCTATACCATTGTACGTTTATTATTGTCGCACTTGTATGAATATGTATGCTTGAGCTTAATTGATTCGATGGTTCATTCATTTCATTATGTATGTATATGTACACTTTAATCCCGTTGACATTCACATTTAGAGTCGAATCTAGTACCTTTTAAATTGTAATGAGCAATCCCCTGAGCTAGCTATCCTAAGTTTAGATAGCTACCAGTTTTATTAGGAAGGTATAATGTTGCATAAGATTTCCAATAAAGGGTTCAATTATTCTGTTCAGGATGGATTAAAATCCGGTTAAGAATATTAACGATAGTAGAATTTGAATTCTTACTACTGCGATTAGTAAATCATATAGAATAATTTCAATTTATGAGGAAAAAAAGCAAACATATTTTTAAAAAAAGGTCATTCACCTCTTTATCCATTACAAGGTTTAAATCCTTTTTAAAATCCATTTGTTTTGGTGTATTTCTTAGAGTAGTATAGTAAACTGCAGATGTTAATGATGATTCTTGAGGTACTATTGAATTTACACAATTAAAAAGAGACAAATTAATAACTTGTAAATGTTGATCAAACTGATGATCATTGCCGTCGACAGATAACAATTTAGTATCATCTTTTCGCTGAATAATAAATAGTCGTTTAATACTTTGTAATAAAAGTTCTGAAGTATTCAAATGTACTTTCGAATTATCGTCATCAATTAGATTGTGTCCCATATCTTGAAAGGTAACAATTTGATCGCAGATTCTTACAAGTGAATCACTTAATGGAACTGATTGACGTGTTAAACGTGAATATCCATCGTCTAATGACTAAATGAATAAAAATGTAGATATGAAAATAATAATATTATCTACATCTGATGTAATACGACACTGCTTTATTTCAAATGAAGATTACAATTTAAAAAGGTATTAAGTTTAAATTTTCTTTAAAACAAAACTATACAATACCGTTTGTAATTAGAACTGATTGGGTTCCATTTTCCCAAAAGCCTTTATTTTAATACTTCATTTTAAATTTTTGGATTAATAGGATTACATTACTTTAAAAGCATGGAAGTTTTGATCAGTATACAATAGCGAATATCATGATCCAACGGGATTAACAAATTGATACATTATGTCAATCAAACATCAACCAAACGATAGGTTCATGCTATTGGCTGATATTTGACTTTCTATTCTCATAAATGAAGGATATATATATATATATATATATATATATATATATATATATATATATATATATATATATATATATATATATATATATATATATACTGTAATTTGATTTAGTTAATAAAGTTGCATTCCCACTCTCGGTATTCTCACTTCAATAGCCAGTTGAACTAGCGTATCAGTGTCGAAATCGAACAGTGAACTACACTATATAGATTACGCAATACTTAGTCATATCAAATAGTCCTTCGTGGTGATCAACTATTTTATTTATACATGGCAAAGGAATTAAAATGGAGCAGAGAAAAAATCTAATATTACATACTATTGAGGTACATTAAAAATTATACATTATACCATTGCGATATATACACAAATCCACAAAGATCATCAGAAGAAATTTTTATAAGTAAATTGGATGTATAAACAAAGCAACACTTACAGAGGGCACAAAAACGGGCATTAAATGTGGTGGAACCGGTATTGTTGTCGTTCTACCTTCATTAATGGAATTACGTAGAATTTTCTCTTCGATTTCATCATATTCATAGTAATTAGTATCCTTGTTATTATTCATTTGTTCAGATGTGACGGTATCACTTCCAGATACTACTAATACTAATTCTGATGATGATGAGGAGGACTGTTCGTCTTCCTGTTTTTTGATAAGTCTCAAAGAATTCGGCAAATTAATAGGTAGTTCCCATAGAATAACATTGAGCTAGATAAATATTTTGCAAAAACATTTGAACGTAGAACATGATAGAGAAAGGCATTAAAAATAGATGTATGAAATAATGTATTACACCAAACAGACTAATGTATTATTTTGTATATATATATATATATATATATATATATATATATATATATATATATATATATATATATATACTGTTTTAATATATTATTTCTAGTTAATTTACAAATAATATGGTTTATTGAGAAATAAGAGGACAATTACATCACATCGTGTGTCAAAGAAAGTTGTTTACTAGTTGAAAGTCAAATAAAAGATAACGAGATGAAACCAACTTGACGAATATCAGAATTAAAAAATGTAGAAATTTCAAAAGCAAATAAGTGACAGAAACGAACGATCAAAACTAAGATTGAAAACATCATAAGAATGTAATAAAACCAAATTATCATATATGAAAATTACGTGTTATAGCCATGGAAGAATGATGGCTTTTATGTGTCTTTTGCACACAGAGTTTGAGCTTTGAAAAAAAAGTGGATCGCTAGAGTCTCCACAGTGAGTAAGTTATTGATTTGCGATTTTTTTGAAACAAATCGTCGGAATGTATAGGTGATTTTAAAGAACTTATTAGATGAGGTTATTTAACTAGAGCTCACAACATGGTCTAATACTGAACTGTTAATTGATTTACATTTGCCATTTGAAAGCCATGAAGGATAATGTTAAGAGATGCGTTTGATAGCGTTTCATTGTATGGGCAATGTAATTTGCCTCACGAAAAAAGTGAATCTATAAATACATATTTATGTGGCCCAATGTGGAGGTCTGCTCTTCACACATACAAAAATGATGCGGTTGGAAAGGAGAATGCGAAGCTTGACAGCATAAAAGGTATTCTGAAGAATTACGTTAGACGATTCTTCAAAGTTTCATAAGCAGGATCTCTTTTGAAGAGAGAGTTTTCTCAGGTCTTGCAGATTGCAATTGATGTTTCATTTCTCGCTCAACAAGCCTGAATGAATAACCGTTTCTGAGGAAAATCTGTTGAAGGTTGGATAGTTTCCTCGTAAATCGTGTCTTTCGAGAATATTCATCTAGCCCTTGATGGTAAATATTGAAATAATTTCCAGCTATGAAAATTTGTATATTGTTGATTCCAAGTGGATTTTCGGTAATATAAACCTTTGTAATGTACCACTGTCTTCTATTTATTAAGGCACCGAGGAAATTTTGTTTTGAATTCGATTCTGATTCCAATGTAAATTTGATGAATCGATAACAATTATTGAACTTAACGAAGGTGACATTAAGTTCACTGTTTTAATCATAAATAATGAAAGTGTCATACATATATCTGTTGTGTAAATGAAAGCCATCAATCGTCTGTTGAAGCACTTTGTTCTTAAGATTGGTCGTGAAAAGATCCGTTAGAAGAGAACCGAATGGTGAACTCAAAGTAATGCCATCAGTTCGTCTGTGGAGCACATTATTATATCTAAACTAAACATTGAAGGTGCACCATAGGAATAACTCTTTTTGGTAGTGTTTGGGAACCCTCTTCGTCTTAGCTAACTAACCCATTGATGGAAAAATATAAAGCAACAATAAAACTTAACAGTACTGCCATCAGGCTAATGAAACAATTACAATGAAGTAACGTATATCATGCAAACGTGTATCCAAGAAATATTAGCGATTTCATGTTTATTTTTTAAAACTGATTACGACAACTCATGTAATATGCATCATAATTAATAGCTAAACCAATAAGTCTAACCATTCTATCACAAAACTAATCAGAATTATTATGACTAGTCACTAGTTCAGTTAGAGTTTCATCTATTTTATTTGTGGTGCGGTTATCACATTATGCCCAATAAATTTACATTACGGAAAGGTTGCGTACATCTTGAACATTAAATACATTCATTATAGTCAAAGACAGGGACATTACGAAGCTCAAAACCTAAGGGACCATCCGCTATTTAATAATCTAACATTTATAGAGATGATTCAGTTATTTCAATTAAATAGCCTCATAAACGTGTTAGGCGTTTCCACCTGTTATGTTTAAAACATCTCAAGGTCCCATTTGCTGTAAAAAACGGTTAAAGTATTGTCTGATACCATACTATCGAAAATTGACTAAAATGAGAAAACTAACTCCTAAACATAGGTTATTTAAGTTGTAGGTGAACTGTACATATTTTTTACTCTCCAAAGCATAACTGAACACTACAATAACAGATAAGTGGCTAATAACTCGTACGATTTTAACATTATCTGGCTAGAACAGTACTCATGAGAGAGCGGGCTATCTAAATATTTGTTATGACACATTAGTTCATTTTTTCAAAGAACAACCTCAGTGATATTTTCCTGCCACCACATTTATTTAATAACATCCAGTGTTAATTGATTAACTGTTTTCAATTCTAGTTTGCTAACAATGTTATATAGCCTACGGTCATTGTATGTTACTGCCTAAACGCAGTACGTACAATATTATCTGGAGGATGGGTATAGAGTAGACGTGTAACTCATAATAAAGAACGAAAGTGTATCTTGTCAACATTTGAATGTATCAAAGTCTCTTTTATAAATAGTGAAGTTATAAATTGACAACAGAGAGTAAATTTAAATACAGTATAAATCAGTTGAAAAGACGAAACGATGCTGGTTGATCGTCGATCATGTTCCGATTGTGTATATATCTGATGCAAGCAAACATTTGATCGATAGATTGCCATCAGCACTATGAACATCACGAACGATGTTGGTTTCGATTTAGTGATCACTTGATGTTAGTACATTAGTCCAACAAAAAGCCAATCGTGGTCCAGATAGTTCAATGGTAAGCTTGCTAGTGAATGACTTAAGATGTCAATTATCGATTATCTGAAGATCACCTTCTAGGTTCAATTAGGCTGGCTTCTGGCCGACCTACGTCCACGTTGTAAACTTATATATAATAAATACTTTTAAAAAGTTACCTACGCACCATTATTTGATTTTCAGCATCATTATTTCTTGTTTTCCAATGGTAATTTATAATAACAGCTGGTACTAACCAAACAGACTCGCTTATCATTAACTGGAGTAATATTAAACGACCGGGACAAAAAATTTGCTGTAAACGTTGCGCATACTTTACATCAAGTGTAGAAATAATTGAATTTGTTAGTTGGCGATATTTGTAACATAACTGTGTAACAAAACAAAACATTTAGACAGTGTATACACACTCATCATACAACATTAAAAAACATTTATATGTACATATGTAATGAACAATAAATCTTGTGAAAAGGTAAACCAATCAAGAAAACTACTACTGTCTATCGAAACAAAAGCCTGAATTAATCTACTTATCAAAAGTAAAACATTAGAACATACTTGGCAAAACATAACAGTCTACGAAAAATCTAAATTGACATTGTCAAAGTTTTACAAGCTACAGTTATCACTAGTCATTACTGTCATCATTAAATATTTATTCTTGTTATTGTTAGTAGTATGATTATTACACTATTACTATTAGTAATAGTATTGGTATTATTATTAAGCTTTATTGATAACTGAGAAAAAAACTTAACTTGTATAGAAAATATTTATCATATCTTTAATTTTCTATTATATATTTGGGCTCCTATTTCCACCTGACTGATTTTAGAGAAAGGCTGAAAGTGGCGATTCCCAGATGTGACATCACTTAACGAAGTAATTAACTGTTAGACTTATTCGTGTTTGTAGGTGAAGATTAATTAATCACTTGATTGGAGTCAAAGCAATCCTTAAGGTTAGTGGTTGGAGACTGAGTGACGGGTCATGATCGGTCCCAGTAGTGCACATACCCTTTAGCCCTCATGAGACCCAGTTCCATAAGAATTCTACAATTTTTATGCTGCAAATTCATTCTTTCTTCTGGAATCATATTGCCTATGAGTGATGCTTGATACTTCTGTAATGAACGAAGTCTTAGGTAGTAGACCAATTAATTTACTGTACAGTCCAAAATCACACACCGCATTTGTAATATATGAAAACAATACATCGAATACATCATTTGCACACATTCCCTGAATTGTTTCTTGCAAGGTTCGTCGCCGTTTTATTCCTGTTGCTGCTCGGACTGCTTATCCTTTTCTTTCTGTTACCCACATTTCCCTCTTCTGTCACAAAGAATTCTACTACCGAATTTTGATACATACTACTGATATCTGGCCGTATAAGTAGCAAACACCACACTAAGACAAACATGTATACAGTTTATATTAGATTGAGATTGTTATTGATTATACCACTCCGTTACTCTGATATACTATGGTAACTTTGACCGATGCACATGTATCAGGCTCTATGTTGTTTATGAATGACTATGTTGGCTATTTAGGAATCTTTTGTTCAGTTACTGCCGGTGCGTGTGTTCATGAATGGATGCTTTGATTTTGACCGTAACTACAAGAGATTCAGTCGCCTAATGGATAAAAATTTGGTGTTTATAATAACAGGTTCGTAGCACAATACGAATATATTACCACTGACACCCACTTGTGCCTAGCTAACGAGTTCTGTTAGCGGGACATAGACTGGATTAAATCACTTCCAATACAAGACTATGATGGAGCACGCTGAATAACCTTTTCTTTGCCAATCAGCCCTTATCGAGGATTATACAGCTAACCATTACCCAACCATCCTATTTAACAATTATTCTTTGTAAACAATGATTCGAATTCGACAGTTTATACCTATAAGACTCGTAAAATTAATCTTTCAGTTTTACTGACTACTTTGTTCTTTATTACTATTGTGTTGTGCAGGGTTCGAAAGTTGATACTGATACGTAATCTTATTGAGTGGAAAGATTATATATATATATATATATATATATATATATATATATATATATATATATATATATATATATATATATATATATATATATATATATATATATATGATTATACATGTATTCCAGTAAAACTTTCTTCTCAATCTTGGATTTCTCACTGAAACAACCCATTGAGCTCGCGTATATAGAAGCTTGTGTTCATTGGTGTCTGAATTGAACGCTACACAACCGAACATATTATCGTATCAAACTGATAGAAATTAGTGAGTATTTTATCGTATGTGAAAAAAGCAACAAAAATGTATTGGTAAATCGGCATTTTAACTAACTTGATAGTATTGACATATGGAATCACAGCATTCAACTCCATTATGTGGACATTTAACCTGTACATCAAGACTATCAATCAGAGATTTAAACGAATCACTAGTAATTTCAGTGGATGTTGAAATTGCAATAGTTGATGTCTGGATGGTAATATTATTAATATTATCATCAGTATTATTATGTGAAATTATTTTAGTAGTTTCACTTAACTTTTTATTTAATACTGATAAATGTTGTCTTTGTTTAGTCTCCCATCGATGACTTGCTGCTTCCATAAAACTACGCTTCATAATATCCTGAAAGAAATACAGAATTATTGAAAGCAATAAGAAACTTCTCATGATTTGATGAGTAAGCAATATTTATCAATGGACATAAATGGAAAATACTCGAGATCTTATTAAGAAATTCAATAGTGTTATGAACACATCTTTTGTCAACTCATTGACAAGTAAAGATGTTAGTCTATTAGATGATTACCATTTTGGTGCTCACGATCTGACTTCATAATGGATGATGATGAATGGATCACAAAATATAAATCTTCCGTTGTACCACACATATCACACTTAGGCTAACCTCATTTGGGCAATGGTGGTTACAATATTCAAACACGAATTGAGTTGGAAGAGTTTATTTCAGGCACTGATTTACTCAAACAGACAAGGAGTGAAAAATGGAGAAGGGCTTTCCAGACAACCGCATGGACACATACATACTACTGTAAACACATCCTCATGATCACATAAATGTGACAAAATGACTGGAAAGATTAGGATAATTCATCTATCCAAGAGTAAATTGTGTAAACGTGTAACAACACCAACTGCCACACCATCGCTTTAATTATTTCAATGGATCCACCTATTTTCTTAGTAATATTGAGAAAACTAGCAATTCCGTAGACGAAAGTAAATGTTGAATTTCGTTATTGTTAGTGTGTGGTCTGTGGAAATTGTTGAATTTGATAGTTTACTTTACGAGCTGACTCTAGCTATGCAACCACTGGGAACTAAGAAGCATTGGACATCTGTTTTCTCTCTACTAGAAATCGAAGGGTAATTTCCGAAGTTATAGAATGGGAAGCCGTGGCCAGTAGTATAATTCAAACATATTGACTGTGAAACAACTACCAACCGATGACATTAGATGATTTGCAATGTCTCCAGTTGATTGAATTTAAAGTGTAAACCATCGGATGCTAACTCAGTAGTCTAAAGGTTAAGTACTTGTGAGATGGGGGAGAAGATTTGTAACTCAGGTGGATGATTTTGATGGAGTTTTGTTCTCTGAGCTCAGAGAACAAAACTCCATCAAAAGTTAAGTACTTGTCTTAAACCCTAAAGATCCTGAGTTCAATATTCATTATGCACGTGAATGCATACTTTGCAAAAGACTAGAACTAAAATGAAACAACCATTTAGTGCATTATGGTTTCTAATTTGTTATTTTTATTGTGTTTTCATAACAAGAACTGTACAGATTTTATGAACTACTCAGTTTAAATTAATTATGATTACTCGCCTTATTTTTTATTCACAATGATTGATAAAGTTCAGATATTCATATTTGTTCACAGAACATAAGAGCGGGAAAGCAGCAGGACCTGACAATATACCAGCTGAAGCGTTGAAGTCAGACATCGAAGTAACTACAAGCATGCTTCATCTTCTATTCAAGAAGATTTGGGAGGAGGAACAAGTGCCGATGGATTGGAAAGAAGGACACCTCATCAAGATTCCAAAGAAAGGAGATCTGAGCAAGTGTGAAAACTACAGAGGCATTACACTACTGTCAATACCGGGTAAAGTCTTCAACAGAGTGTTACTGAACAGGATGAAAGACGCAGTTGACGCTCAACTTCGAGATCAACAAGCTGGATTCCGTAAGGACCGGTCGTGCACAGACCAGATTGCGACACTACGGATCATCGTCGAACAATCAATTGAGTGGAACTCGTCACTCTACATCAACTTCATTGATTATGAGAAGGCATTTGACAGTGTAGATAGGAGGACGTTATGGAAACTTCTTCGACACTACGGAGTTCCTGAGAAGATTGTCAACATTATCCGGAACTCATACGACGGACTACAGTGCAAAGTAGTGCATGGAGGACAGCTGACAGACGCATTCCAAGTAAGAACCGGAGTTAGACAATGCTGTCTACTCTCTCCCTTCCTGTTTCTCCTGGTGGTCGACTGGATTATGAAGACCTCGAAATCTGAGGGAAACCACGGCATACGATGGACAGCTCAGAACCAATTAGACGACTTGGACTTCGCAGATGACCTAGCCCTCCTATCACATACACACGAACAAATGCAGATAAAGACAGCCAGCATAGCAGCAGTCTCTGCATCAGTAGGCCTCAACATACACAAAGGGGAAACCAAGGTCCTCAAACACAACACGGAGAACAGCAATCCAATCACTCTTGATGGCGAAACTCTGGAAGACGTGGAATCCTTCACATACCTGGGAAGCATCGTCGATAAACAAGGAGGTTCAGATGCAGACGTCAAGGCGAGGATTGGCAAAGCTAGAGCGGCATTCCTTCAACTGAAGAACATATGGAACTCAAAACAACTTTCAACCAATATCAAAGTCAGAATCTTCAATACGAACGTCAAGGCAGTTCTACTGTACGGAGCTGAAACTTGGAGAACTACAACAACCACCATCAAGAAGGTACAGGTATTTATTAATAGCTGTCTACGCATGATACTCAACATCCATTGGCCGGATACCATCAGCAACAGCCTTTTGTGGGAGAGAACCAACCAGCTTCCAGCTGAAGAGGAAATTAGGAAAAGACGATGGAAATGGATAGGACATACATTGAGGAAATCATCAAACTGCATTACGAGACAAGCGCTAACTTGGAATCCTGAAGGGAAGCGGAAAAGAGGAAGGCCAAAGAACACATTACGTCGGGAAATAGAAGCAGATATGAAAAAGATGAATAAGAACTGGAAAGAGCTTGAAAGGATTGCCCAGGACAGGGTTGGATGGAGAATGCTGGTGAGCGGCCTATGCTCCTTCACGAGGAGTAACAGGCGTAAGTAAGTAAGTAAGTCACAGAACATAAATCCGGTCGAGTCAACTGTACGCTTACAATGGATCGAGTGAAACGTACTTGACAAAGAATGATACAATAAACGGTACCATGGTTATTTTTTTCATTGTTAAATTATTGAGTCATAAATCTACTACTCATACTTCCAACTAAAAAAAATTAAATTTGATTTATGGTATGTTTTGGGCTTGTATAACACGTATATCATCATTAAGTAACATTCAGTCTAAAAACGATGTAAGATAATACAAAAGGTTCAGCTGCATTTCTAGTGTATTGATTTGGCAAACTCAATACAGGTGAGAAATTTTGTATGGGTAATTGATCACTTATCACGTATATAGTAGTTTACTTAACACACATATGGTGGAAGAGGTAGAAGAAAATTCATGGGTTTGAGCATTTGGATTATGATACCAAACGCCTAGTTTCTGAACCTATACTCGTGTTCACCGTTAAGAGTAAACGGTGCCACCTGGCCTTAGTACATAGGTGGTAAATTCGAAAACATAAACTAGATTCCTTAAAAGGTTGTGGTTTATGTAGGATTGATTTGACAAAAACAGGTGTAAACATGTTTATCGACAGCTTGACAATATGGATCAGTAAAAGTCATGTATTTTAAAGATTAGTTGAACAGAAAATCAAACAAAAAACATAGTTCATTAGAATGATAGAATATCAAAAAGGTTTAAATAACACTACTTTATTTGAGAACAGTAAACACTAATGAAGTGGTCCATCCAGGGAGACAATGATAGCTCCGGAATTAAATCATCTAGATCAGAGAACATACTATTAAACTGATTAGTAAAGTGTATTACACCCGCGTTAACGGATTAAAAGATTTAAAGAGTATGCATTTGTGTTAAATACAAGGATTACTAAGAGGCAAATTACCTGTGGAGTTAGTGAAGATGATCGATGTAAATTTAAAATCATAGAATACGTGACCCTGAATCGTGAAATTAATTCTGTTTGTCTTCCAAGTATCATATTTCGCAAAAGACTTTCAGTCGGTAGACCAGTGACAGATGATTTTAACGATTTTTCAATAGTACTAACCAAAATAATTACAAGACCTTTAGCGTCTATACCACGACGACCTGCTCGACCAGCCATTTGAGTAAATTCACCTAATAACAGTAATAGCAATAATAATAACAATAATGATAATATATTATGGAAAATATCAATAGAAATAAATAGAAATATCATTAAAGTTTGATTTGAATTTGAAATTAGGCATGAAACTTTGGACGAATTGAATTGGTGAAAAGGATAGATAATAGACAGCAATATTATACAACCAGACAGAAAATAAATATGAACGATCATTAAAGTGATGGTATAAATTTCCTAAATGCATTCAATATAAAAATTCAGCGGTTGAGATATCCCTTACATAATACTAAAGTAAGTAGATTTTTAACCAAATTGAAAGATTAGTGTAGGAGCACTAACAATATTAGTAGTAGTAAAAACAGCTAGGTATAAAAAATGCGAAAACGATCAGCTCAATTAAAACAAACACCAACAAAACTTAATGAGAGGGACGTTTGGTCTCACATGGACGCTTAACCTATAGACCACTAAACTGGGAACCGAGGGTGTTAAAATAAATACTATATTTGTAATATCCCAATGAGTAGAAAATTAGATTTTCTGACGCTTCGTGACTTAGTGTATGTCACTTTTTCAGAGAATAATGTTTAACTTCAACCAATCCACGATATTGCACGACCATCTTTCATCTTCTTTGGTAGATAACTGTTTCATACCCGACACTGTTGAACCCTACTGGTCACAGATTCTCACAAAGCTAGTCACTAGTGGGTATATGATAATCATCAGTATAGGGTTGTGGAGATTGATGGGTTTTAATTGAGATCATGAACCGACCAATGTCCCATACTAGGGCCATTCAGGTTTTCAGTGGTGGTCTAACACTGATCGATTCATGATCTAAATTAAAATTTAAAAATCCCCACAACCCTATACTGATAATCTTGATTATATTATACAACACCATTTTATTTTCTTTGATTTTTATATCCGACATTTGGATAAGTTTGATTATCTTTGATAATTTCGTAACACTCCCCCATTTTACTATAGACCACTACACATAAAAAATTACCTGTAAATACGACTGTACAGCTTGAGAAAATGATACTGTGAAGAAAATTTTCCTCGTAGAAATATCTTTTTTTAATTATAAATGTGTTACTCAATTTTGTATTAAAAATCATTTTAGCTCTATATTTTTTATGGTTTATTTGTCATGTGCACTGGTATTTTATCTTATTTGTAAAGTGACCATATGAATGATGATTGCTATGATCATTTGTCCAAATTTGAACGAATAGTTTGATAAATAAACTGATACATTATGAAAATAACCGTGTCAGCAGTTGGGTGAAGTCATTTTTCTCCGCTATGAACCGCGTCCGGTGTGGAACAAGAAGGCAGCAATCAATACCAGCCGAACAACAGCAGAAAAAGCCAAGGCAAAGCTGAATGCACACAAGCAAGTGAAGAGGAGCATCAGAACTGACAAACGTAAATATGTGGAAGATCTAGCAATGACGGCGGAAAAGGCTGCAAGAGAAGGAAACATGAGACAATTGTATGATACAACAAAGAAACTTGCTAGGAATTATCGTAAACCAGAACGACCAGTGCAAAAGCAATGAAGACAAAGTAATCATCAGCATTGAAGAACAGCGAAACAGGTGGGCAGAACACTTCAAAGAACTTCAGAATCGACCAGCTAAACTGAACCCACCCAACATCGAAGCAGCATCCACGAACCTACCAACCGATGTTGGCCCACCAACAATTGAAGAGATCACCAATGCCTTCAGACAAATCAAGAGTGGCAAAGCAGCGGAACCAGACAATATTCCAGCAGAGGCATTGAAAGTAGATGTAACAGTAACTGTAAAGATACGCCACATTCTCTTCAGCAAGATTTGGGATGAAGAACAAGTACCAACAAACTGGAAAGAATTACATCTGATCAAGATACCAAAAAAGACGATCTCAGCAAGCGTGAGAACTACAGAGGCATCACTCTTCTCTCAATACCAGGAAAAGTCTTCAACAGGGTATGGTTAAACAGAATGCAGGACTCCGTAAGGATAGATCGTGTACAGACCAAATAGCAACACTACGGATCATTGTGGATGTAGTGTCTGTCATTATGTTAAGCCCAAATACCTCATTATTCTAACTTTCGAACAGCCCATTCTATTCATTCTATTTGAATCACATTCTGACCTTGTTAATTATTCACTTATCAATATCTTGACTGTCTCTATGTATGAGCGCGTAGCGTATGTACACTTCTTATCCCGTTACTCATCACATGTCTGTGATTTATTTTTGTGGGCTTATAAATATTGATTAACTCTTTGTTAAAGGGGAGTCGGCTTACCAGCCATCTCCACTGCGCGTCAACTTAGCTTCGCTTTCTAATCTTCGCATCGTTCCTCCGTTCGTTTGTCGAATCAACAATTATACGAAATATATGCATTCAAAACTCCATTCTCGTTATTTGACTTATTTAATTCCGTTATTAACTAACGCGATTTAAGTCAATGATTATATACGAGGATAGACGATAGCAACCAATCATTACGATCAAATTGGAGTCAGATCACGGGCAACTAAAGGAACAATCAATTGAATGGAATTCATCACTCTACATCAACTTCATTGAATACGAGAAAGCATTTGATAGCGTGGACAGGACAACACTATAGAGGCTTCCTAGACACTACGGCGTACCTGAGAAGATAGTCAGTACCATACGAAATTCCTATGATGGATTAAATTGCAAAATCGTGCATGGAGGACGGATGACAAACTCGTTCGAAGCAAAGACCGGTGTCAGGCAAGGTTGCTTACTCTCACCCTTTCTCTTGATTCTGGTGATCGACTGGATTATGAAGACGTCAAAATCTGGAGGGAAACACGGGATACAGTGGACATTTAGGATGCAGTTAGACGATCTAAACTTCACAGATGATCTGGCTCTTCTATCGCAAGCGCGATAACAAATGCAGGAGAAGACGACCAATGTAGCAGCAGCCTCAGCAGCAGTAGGCCTCAACATACACAAAGGGGAAAGCAAGATTCTCCGATACTACAACACAGCATGCACCAATCCAATCACAATTGACGGAGATTTGAAAGATGTAAAAACCTTTACATATCTAGGCAGCATCATTGAAGAACACGTGGATATGATGCAGATGTGAAGACGCGGATCGGAAAAGCAAGAGCAGCATATTTACAACTGAAGAACATCTGGAACTCAAAACAATTGTCAACCAACACCAAGGTCAGGATCTTCAATGCAAATGTCAAGGCAGTTCTACTGTATGGTGTGGAAACCTGTAGAACTACGAAAGCCATCATCCAGAAGATACAGGTGTTTATTAACAGCTGTCTACGCAAAATACTTCGGATCCGTTGGTCAGACACTATCAGCAACAACCTACTGTGGGAGAGAACAAAGCAGATCCCAGTGGAGGAAGAAATCAGAAAGAAGTGCTGGAAGTGGATAGGACACACATTGAGGAAAGCAGCCAACTGCGTCACAAGGCAAGTCCTCGCGTGGAATCCTCAAAGCAAAAGGAGGAGAGGAAGACCAAAGAACATATTACGCCGGGAAATGGAGATAGACATGATAAAAATGAACAAGAATTTGATAGATCTAGAAAGGAAGGCCCAGAACAGAGTGGGTTGCAAAATGCTGGTCGGCGGCCTATGCTCCACTGGGAGTAACAGGCGTAAGTAGTAAGTAAACGGTATATTTAGTGAACATTGAAAATGTTATAGATAACCACAGCATCTATCACAACACATTTATAGTTGAAACGATACAATCAGATGTCAGAGAATCTAATTTATTTATAGTGGTTGCATATTAGTGAGTAGGTATTAATTATTGTCCCATAAATTATGCATATATATAATGCTTAACAAAGCTGCCTGACTATATATTACACTATAATACTTACTTGAATCCAAAGAACGTCTCTTATGACCATCAAATTTTTCAAGCGACGTAAAGACTACACAACGTGCAGGTGTATTAACTCCTGTAGAAACTGTTTCAGTAGCGAAAAGAATTTTCACTAAACCAGCTCTAAATAAAAGTTCCACAGTCTAGTAGATATAAATTATTAACAAATAAAGAAAAGTAGTTATTATTGAAAGAATCAACGCAAATGTACAAAAGCATCAATATGTTGTTCAATCTGGAATGTAATTGTATTAGATTCACACACTATATCACCACAGAAATATTCTAAAATGATAGAAATAGTGACGATAATGGTAGTATTAAAGAAGATTAGCCACACAAGACATTATTTGAAGAGAGAGGAGAATACAGAAGAAACGGAAGCAATTGTAGGCAAAGTGATCATGGATATTTTAATCAATCTTACTTGGTGTAAGTAAACAGTTTAAATTTTGGAAAAGTTGGAGATCGATAAGTAACAATATGGGCTTGAATACTGTATAAAATGCTGCGAATGGTTTACACACAGGAACTATTCAAAATAAAGTTATATTTTCTCTTAGAAAATCTTATAAAAATATCGTGGTTAGTATTGATATAGTTATATAGTTACTAAACCAACCAACAGCACTCTGTTAGGACAAAAAAACGAGGTTTGTAATTTAGATCTCACACTGGATACAAGATAAAACGCTAGATACTGGATTACTATACTCAACACGATAACTTAATCGGTCGGATTAGAGTGAGAGCTGAATCAATGACCTCTACATAACACAATACTTGATAGAGTAAGTACAGTCACAAAATTGTGCGGGCCAACAACCCAAACCTAGATATAAGCTAGTGTCCGAGAGTTTCAAAATATCCCTCGTCGAAGTCCCTAGAGGCTTAGTAAAACACAGAAAATCTTATCTAATCAGTGCTGAATAGAAGCTCCTCAGAACATAGAAAATGAGGAAACACATGTCACGTTTACGGACACAGAAATTTCTAGGGACTCAAGGTTACCCTTAATTTTCTGTACATTAGCTAAACTAAAAGTAAGCTTCTACTCGTATTTTGTACATTTTCTCTATTGGTCCAGTCGACATGTAAAAGTGGTTTGGGGTTATAGGAAGCGGCTGTGAAGGCAGTAGTAAGCGTCCCAGTAGCAGACTTATCAGCTGGAACAATGGTGTATTAACCCACAGAACAAAAGTAGTTAACAAATTTACTCAACGTAAAGCACCAGAAATATCACATATACATTATTTCATGATATACAGCGATTTAGGGAAGTTATGCGTACCGAGATTATTGAGAATGATCTAACTGAAGAATGAAATTGTGTATGGGTAAGTGATACATTTAAATATTGATTTACCGTGATCATGAACTTTACTATTAACTCCTTCCATTTTTTTACAGAAGTCCTCTTAAAAGTTCTTCTAATCTATATTTGTCATTCACAATTTCTTCACCATGTCGAGTACAAATATCGCCAGTGAAATTGAATTCAGAAAAAACAAAAGTATTCAAACAGCAAAAATATCACTCACTTCTTTTAACATAGGTAACATCCCACTATGATGAACAGCTAGTCCTCTTCTAGTTAAATCATGAAGAAATTTAACTGAAGCAAGCTTTCGATCACATTTTCTTAAGCGACCAGTAATTGTAGAGAAAAACTTCGTAATTTGTTGTTTTTCAGCTAAACAAAGAATATACATACAAATATCATGTGAATTAGTAAGTGTTATTAGTTGACTATAGTAGATAATCAGGTATGTAATTAATTTCTTTTTCTTTCAATCTGAGAAAATTGTCGCGAAACGTAGAGTCATGTCACAAGTTCTGGAAGATTTTGTATTTGGCTAACAATAAAATCGAGAAAAAGTATTTCGTCCGGTTTGCGACCCGTGAGATAGATGCACCTAACTTTCACAATAATAGTCAAACACAGAACCTTTGCTTCAAATACCCAAGTCCATATAATATACGAACCCCAACTAGAAAGAAACACAAATTCTAGATTCCAAATTAAGTCAAGAAACAACAGAAATACGAATTTATACTCAATGGCATATCACAAAAAACATCATTTTTACTAATTAAAATTGTTTGTTAAGGTTAATTCGTCTAAGGAAGAGATAAGGGTGTTACTTATGACCATAAAGATTTGGATTGTTAGCTTGAATCCTTAGAGCTTTTGTCATATGTAAGAGGCGAAACTGAATACTCTTGTCATGCAATTTTGATAATTTTTCGTAAATGTTATTTCAGTGTTTACCTTCCCCAAGTCATTTACCTACCTCCTTTTAAGAAACATTGATTCAAGCTTCTATTATTCGCAGCACAATTAGTACACCTATCATTGCCCTATCAATTTGTACTTTTTACTGAATATATTTATAGATGTAATTTATTCCACCGTTGTCATTGTCTCACAAGCTCGCTTGATTGGTTTAATAATTCCATTCATTTATTTAAACACATAAACATGGGTACAAGGAAGCACCAAATATATATGCCGCACACACCGTCATTCGATTTATGTGAGGGCTGGTATACAGTCCGGGCGCCCAAACCAAAGCAGGTAATAATTTCATAAATGCATATAAGCTTTTCGTATTAAAGACTGATTAAGATCTAATTCAAAGAAATATTGTTCACTAATTTATGTATTGTTCTAATTCACAATATAGGAATTTTTAGTACTCTAAAATTCATTCAATAAAGATTTTAAAACGCTGTGTCGAAATTGTCAAGGATGAATTCCTGGGTATTCATAGAAACATTGGGGATTCGCAAATACAGACCTCTATGTCTATAAAACACAATTTGTCGTAACCTTAGATCGTCGCTGGTAATCCTCTACGCAATTTCGCGGCCAATAATAGTGTGATAACATTTACTCTCTCTCTCTCTCCGTATTATATTGATTTTTTTTCTCGATTATTTATAAGCGTTTAACTGATCTCCACTTGCTTTTACACACAAATACCTTGACAAATACATGTGTGACCAGATTATCCGAAATGTATCGTGTGCATCTTCACATTGCTTTATCGACCAGAATGTACACTAACTAAGAAAGGAAACTCTAACAATTTCACGACCCCAAAAAGAATAAGATAATCGGAAAAATATCTTGCAAAACAGCAACAACACATCACGTACATTTACTTGTTAGGTCTACTGATGATAGATTTTTAGCTAATGTTTCAACGGATGATCGAGAGAATGCAAATGCTATCGCAGGCATAAGATTTTGTTCTTTTAGTAAATTAACAAATCCAAGCCATGTATTTTTAGTGTGCATGATGAAAGCATCTTTCCCTCTACAAGCTATGACAAAATAGTAAAATAAAAATAATTAAATTATCTAATAGTTGTAGACAATTTAAATTATGTTAGTCAAAGAGATCCTTTTAAGGATATATAAATTTGCGACTCCTCACGTTGATAAAACGTAGGAGTAAAAAGTCGAACACGAGTAGTTTTGAGGATGTATATTTCCTGTATATGAATTATCAGACATATAGTAAGAATCAATCGATGAATACAGCATGATATTTGACTATTACTAGCCAAAAAATGTTAAGTGTGAATCAGCTTATGTATGAAAACAGACAAAGAGTGATAAAGACAAATGAAGTATGCATATACAGAAATGCCCATAGATGAATACATACAATCTAAACAATATTACAGTGATGACACATAAAGAAGTCCGATAAGTTTGCATAACAATTTTTATCAATCTGCAACATGAATTTACAATACGAATGGATTTTGATTAAGCGTTAACATGTTCAAGTGTATATGGGCCCGCTATATTATCATTACTGACAATGAGGCCTAGGTACTAAGTATAAAATATTTGAGAAGAATCTTGAAAATAACTTCAACATCTTAATCATTAAAACAAATCTAAACTAGTCTAAACCAAGCAACTGTTTTAAAAATTTTCTGTAAACTATTAACCCTTAGCTATAAAACTTCATAATTTTTACTTGTATATCAATGTTAAAATATAAAAATGTAATAGATGTGTAGGTAAGAAAATTTACACGACTTAACAAAGAAATGACTCAAGTATTTTTTTCAAGAAAAAACTGAACTAAACGAACAATTATGCTGAGTGCTACTAAGATATACTGAATGAAGAATTTTAATGAAGACTCTTCTTACAATAGTGTTTAACATTTAAATTTGCATTATATCGGTAGTCTGTTGTAAATATACTTAATCGAATCTTACGATCAAGTTGGAAAATAACCCTGCTTGGGTTTGGTATACTTTTACGTTTACGAAAGCTTCCAGGTGGATAAATTTGCAACCTGATAAATAGAATTCTATCAGTTTTAAAAGGGCTAAACAAACATGGTAAAAGCCACTACTCAGTCACCGATCAACTGTACATCTGTTGGTCATGTGAGAGTTCCGTAGCGATGCAAATAGATCGCTGGTAACGTTTCAAACTGTGAGTAACTGCTATAAAGAGATAAATATTAAGCAAAGTTGAACTTTCAGAACTTTCCTACCTCAAGTTGTTGTTTGTATTTTTGTAGTATAATCTTTAAATACTTAAATTATTGTAGTTTTGTACCCTCCTGTTTGCAAGCTTTTCCGTGATTCGTAAGCTGTTGTTATGTTTCGTACTTTTCTTGAGTTACTGTTACTTTATCATGAACCCATTACTCAAACCTTTTCCATTTAGGCAGTAAATATCGTCACATCATTTTTTACGTTGGTGTGTGGTCAATAACTTACTTTATATGGGTTGAGTCATGAAAGTGAACTGTGTAATTAGAATTTCCCTACCTGCTGTGTTGTGTTCTATTATGGCTATCTGGTAAGTGAGTGCTCATAAGTTCCAAGAGACACAAAACCTAAGTCTGACATTTCTTTCTTGACACTTCGAAAAAAGTGCTAAACGACTCACTATCCCTTCGAATGGTAAGTATCTCGATAATTGTAGACGACTAAAACTGATTTTCTGTTCACAAATATAATTCGCAAAAACTTTCACTTTACTACTACTGGTACATTTTATGCACACATACACATAAAACATGAGCAATCCAAAAAGATTGCTTAATATGATTATACTTTCGGATTTATGATGTTTGAAATGTTAACCATCAAATGCAAACCAAAATCTCACGATTGATAAATAGCATTTCTTTTTTGGTAATGTAAGAGAAATATGCAAGGATGGATGCAATCGCACAAAAGTTACAATCGACAGGGTGAAGATTTAAGGTAAATAATTAAGTCTTAATATTAATTGATTGGTAAAGTGCCTCTCGAAAATTAACAGTGCGTTGATCCAAAGATAGATTTTAACTGAAAAACTATTGAGAATTAATGAGCTGCAACACAAACCTGACTGAAGTTTATTATATGAATCAATGAGGTTATGAATTTGCGAGATTTAAAAATCCCAAAGCATTTTGTCAAAGGTCAGTGCTGATGATAAATTGAATAGTGATGAACAAAGCTCTCTGTTCAAGTGAATTCTAGTTTAAAATAGCTTGTTTCATTTCATGATGGCGATCATTTAATAGAATTTGTGCGAAATCTTAAAAAAACCACTCGAATATATTTTTTAAAATATTAATAATATACATGACCAATTTGTTGACGATAATCACCGTATAAAACTAGATTTATTTCAAAACTAATCAGTCACTGAGTAGTGATCAATACCATATTTATTAATTCCTTCAATATTGATCACATCGTATTTGTCAGGTTGGAAAGTGGCTACCAGTTTAAGTGACTCGACACCCATGTTGAGATGTCAAGTGGTTGGAGGTAGTCGACAGAAAACCGTGAAAACATAGGTTACACGCCAAACAATACCCGTCAGAAAGGTGTACTCTACAATCTTGAGAAAATTAATGCTTCTTAATGAATTAGAACTTCTGTCACCTGGTCTCACAGCCTGAGACGTTACCACCGAACTATTTCAACGATGTTTCCTGTTTAATACCTATAACCTTGCAACATATTGAATATGTAACTTAAATAAACTTACCAGGAGTAGAATATGGTGGTCCTCCAGACTTTTTCGACGAAGCAGCTGCCTGGTAACCTATAAACGGAAATAAACTGGAAACATTAAACGATAGGTAGTGTGTACTTTCCTTTTTCTATAGGTACCGAAAAACATAAGCGCCACACAAGTCACCTGATTTGTGTGTGGGCTATGATACTACCCGGTTGCCCAAACCGAAGCAGGTGGTATTCCTAAGGGGTCACACTTGGAGCCTTCGACCAAAAGATCTGATCCACAGGGCAGTGGAGCAGATGCAGTCCCAACGATTGGTTCATAAACCATTTGTTTCTTCAGGATCCTGGAGCCTATGTGCACTATTGGTTTGAAATCAGGGTCTTCCAATTCACCCAGGTGGACCATTGGTGTTCGCCGACCCGGTTAAAGCGTCAGACATTCACTTTTCGTCCTCTCAATATCGTAAACAGCACCCTCGCCACGAGAAGGCAGTAAGCAGGACTTCTCTGGCAGTGGCTGTATACGGGTGGCTATATGAGAGCATTTCGACAGAGAGAGAGAGAGCTAATTCTCCTACCCTCGGCCGTACCAGGGCATTTGAGAGCTTTCTTTTAAGGTGAGTAAACGGGAAGGACCACACAATCTACTGATAAGAGTAGCAGTGCTTGCAATCACAGTTCTTACATGATAAGCTTATTTGTTAAAAGAAGACCAGGTAGCACGACGCGATACGAGAATACCTGTTAAAATAAAACTCACAGGTTTCAAACAGTAATTTTATAAAATGCTTCGTAAATGACAGAAGGACTTTAATCTATGTACGAACTTCAAGTGATGCTTAAATGACCTTTAGAATATCCAACTACTTGCTGGAACTAAACAAACGTCATGGATTTGTGTGAAGAATCAGGACAAGGATTTACAATTGAATGTCACGGTTAGGAATTAGAGTTGAGGCTTTCACTATGAACTGACATCAGTTAGTGCCGAAATACCAATTAGCTTTATGGATGAATTTCGGGAAAAAATTCAAGGCCTGATATATTCTTTCAGATCGATTCGTACATAAATTAACGGTCTCGCCCAAAATGACTGGTACAGTAACCCTTGAAATAAGCATTATACAAGCATGAGCTGAAGACAGAATAAGGGCTAGCAGAAAAATAATCGAACGGGAAAAAACACTGAGATGAGGAGCCGCTATATGAATACGACGTAAACGCACTACACGTAGTAACAGAATAACAGGAAATGATTGGTATAAATTTTAAAAATAACACAAAAGTTGGACAGTATATTAAACACGTGAAGCATTAACAAGCGAACGAGTAACAGGCAATAGCTAAAGTATTTCACCCAATGATAAATGCAGCAACAGGTTTTGAGGTACAACATAGAGTTAAACTCAAAACAGTAGGCCAAAGATGTGAAACAAGACGTAGAAGAGCGATCTAATTACAGAAATCCTAACATAACGAACCACCATATGGATCGCAGAGACAAAAGTGAACTGAAATCGTTCTGAGCATTTAATCGTTAGATGAACCCACCCAACTCCGTAAATTTGAATAACGACCATAAAATGAAATTCAACATCCAATACGCGAAAACAATTAGAATGACAAGTTCATGTACACTTATTGATTTATCGCAAAAATACCCAACCATAAATCCCATCGTCAAACACATCACCGAAAGCAACGCTGACCCGAAACAGGTTTTCATGGTATGAGACGGTCATTGTTATTCAACCAGTGACCAAATACTCACTGGCCACCAAAGCGACCCTTTCGTACACATAGAGGCCTTATCGGCACATTAGAATCTCCAGATAACACTTAAACATCTGTCAAACGCGATTTCTTATGATCATTTAACTCGTGTTAGAGCTAATCTTCGATCGTATCCGGTCGGAAATTTGTTGGGGCGTAGGCATTGACTTCACGCTCAAACGGAACTTTCTAATCTTGAAACACACTGACCACTGCTAATTTGGGTCCAATCGATTTGGTACATGGGCGCTTAACAAACCCAATAAAATCTGATTAGGAAGCATTATCAAGTCTTGATACCATAAGTAAATATGTGGTAACCTAACAAATTATATTCCTATTGACAAAGCATCTAAACTCCATACAATAGAAAATAGTTACCATCATAGGTTATAGCTCTTCATTCGAAAAGAATCGTTGACATGAGATTGTCAAACAAATCGACAACTTCATGAAAATGAGTCAGTCAGTATTTTACCCATGAGCGCAAATAGTATGAAGGAATACGTGACAACTTATTTCCTTATTCTGACGTGTAAACGTTACCTGAATCTATAAAATGACCATCTTTGTCTACAATAAGGTGAAGATGTGATGTATATTGTTCCGTCATGCTAGTATATAGGTAATATTCCAGTGGAACAGGGCGTTTATCTGTTGCGATGACATGAATTTCACAACCTCGTACACGTCCTAACCAATCAGCTATTTCATAATTATTTGGTACAGTGGCGCTTAACATTACTAGTAGAATATGCTTAGGAAGCATTATCATAATCTGCTCCCATACGTAACCTCTGTCTGGATTATTAATATAGTGTACCTAAAGAGAAAAAGGAAAGGAAATATAAAAATTATAATAATAATAAAAATAATAATAATCAAGCTTATTTATTAATCCAGCAATCGCTGATGAGGTAAACAGATAAACTAGACAAACGTAGAACATAGTTTGTTAGTGAATGAACCATCTCTTCACTGAAGAAAGAGTGAAAATAAATTAAATTTCAGAAGTAAAATGGTAAAGTTAGTGTAATACTTCAAGTAAAGATTTCAACAACAATTAAACAACTGCAAGTACGAATAGACACAGAAAGTTTTGACTAGGGACACATATGTTGGTGAACATGTGTTATATCAAATCATACTCGTAAGTGATAGTTCACTAACTTAGTGCTGGTTCACACTATTCATAGGGATGTATACATATTACGAAGGGAACTTATGCTATTTGGAGGATTAAAATAAAGTTAACTGGCATTAAATTCACAGTTGTTACTACTGAGCTAATCGTGTTTTCAAATGCTTAGCATTGTCTTAATCTCGAGTTTGTTGGACTACCTGATAAATTGCAACTAGACCAATAAAATCGAATGAGCATCAAGGATGTATCATGGATTCAAATTTGATGAATTCATGTGAGCGATAGTTGTTACGATGTGATTAAATTATAATCCCTTATGAAGCAGAATTATTAACACAAGCTCCCAGATGAAACGACTAAAGATGATAATACAGTTGTTAACAAAATTAATTTTTCTTCCACAGTAAAATAACGTCTTTAGACAAAGTCTTAGGTTCAGAAAATTAACATGATTAAGCATCGTAAGCGATTGCAAAATGATGGATTCTGTAGGTCATTCACTTGCCAGTGGAAATAAAACATGAGACAATCTAGCTCAATTATTGTTCTATCATATCAGCCATGATCGACATAGAGCCTAAGACAGTTGGAAACCCTAAAGAACACCACTTGCAGTTTACAATCCTGGTAACAGTTGGTCATAAGCTTCGACTTGAGCAGTAGTATTGTTACAGCAATTATGTACTTCTTTGGCACACTTTTCTTTGACAAACCATGTCACAAAATCACCTCAATGAAGTTGAATGCCACCCTAAGGTAAAAAAGAACACTACAACAGTTGGATGACGGTAAATTTTATTGTGTTATAAAACCTGATATTTAATCAATATATTCATGTTCATATCTGAAACTACCCTGGTTTTCTTTAGTTTATATTTGTGAAGCAGCAAATGTTCGATAAATATGGCGGCTACTACCATAGATACTATATTATTCAGATTGATTCCTGTGTAGTTATCACAAAAGGATTTTGGTTCTTTCTTATTAACAGGGCTAAAATCCGTCATATCATTTAAACAACATAACGTTGGTTACTTTTCAGTGATTATAAGTATGGGGTTGTGAAGATTGATGAATTCCATTGAAATCACGAACCGACCAAATCTAGATCACCATTGAAATCCTGGAGGCATTGGATAGCCGTTTCATCCTAATATGGGACTCCTCAGCAGAGAGCACTCACGACCACACACGTGGGAATTGAGTCCAGAAGCTTGGATCTCGCGCACGAACGTCTAACTGCTAAACCACTGAGCAGGGATCAAATGGTGAATAAGTTTAACTCTAATCAATTCACGATATCGCGAGACGTAATTCAATCATCTTCAGTGGGTACACTCATCACAATAGACAAGGTCTAGCTCCATTGATCATGACCTCAAATTAAAACTGTGGAATTTCCCTCTCAAATCTAGTCACTAGTGAGCACACGATAACTGCCAGTATGGGTTTATGGACATTGTTGAACTTCATGGAAGATAATCGCGCGATAACGTAAATCGATTGATATTTGACTCAGTGGTTTAGCGGTTAGAAGTTTGCACGCGAGACTGAAGGTCCTAGGTTTGATTCCCTGTTGCAGGGTCGTGGATGTGAACTTCTGAGAAGTTCCGCACTAGGATGAAACGGCTGTTCGATGCTTTCGAGTTTTCAGTCGTTGTTTAACTTTACTTGGTTTGTGATTTCGATGAATTGCAGTGATCAATTAGTGCAATAAAATGTATTCTAACGTAAAATAATACCTTTACAGTAATTTTTAGTCACCAGGACGTGATAAAATAATTATAACCGTGATAATAACTTCAAGAATATGGGCCCATGACGTTTGTGTTAGTTAAAATACTAATATGTTTTGGAAAGTATTTGAGCTAAACCCGAATAAACGTATCACAATCAACTGTTTTGGGGTATGAAATGTAGAAATTTTGACAACCATCTACGATAGTCTAGTCCGATTTGTTTTACAGATATGTAATTTAATAAAAGAACATAATTATGACGAAATAGTTTTATTAAACAACCTTGGTAATCAAATGATAGTCGATAGCTTACCTCGTCCAAGATTACAATTTCAAGATTTTTGATAATCTCAGATGCATTACACAACATATTATATAATATTTCAGTGGTCATGACAAGTAGTGATGCTTCTTGAGCTAGTTTGATGTCTCCAGTAATTAGTCCTACATTTTCACCAAATCTTTCCCTAGAGTAGTTGATAAGTGGTAGACAAAACTGTGCTTAGTATATCCCCATATGTATAAATTACGATAAAATACATATAAAACTATTATTTCACTAATTCAACAAAATGACTAACCTAAAATCATGAAATTTCTGGTTGGAAAGTGCTTTAACTGGACTTGTATAGATGACACGTGAACCACGACGTAAACAAATAGCGCAGGCGTATTCTGCAATCACAGTTTTACCGGATGATGTGTGTGCTGAAACAAATACTGTTTTGTTGTTTTCAAGACAAAGGATTGCACGTTTTTGAAATGTGTCAAGCTCGAAATTCCAATTTAATGCTGGATTCTGAATTAATTTTGTTAATGTCGGGAGTGGTGTTGAAGTATCCTCCTATGCAGAGGGTGATAATGATCATAAGAATAAAAATTTACAGATGATACGTATAAATGAATCTGTTAAAAACACTGCAAATCAAAATACAAAATTTAGGTCAAAATACTATCGTTCCAAATAAACAAACTCATATTTCCATGCAACGATTACATTTTATTTCAACTTCAGTTTGAATTTTTTATTATATAATTAATTGGCGGTTAAAATGTTTGTCTCAATACCTAAGATGAAAAGAAACGAACGTCTACTACACACATTTAAATTCATGAGGCCATTCATCGGTAAGGCTAAATGATACATTCAGTACTTGGACAGAAAATCGACTCCTGATCGTTTTCTAGTCCCTCAGAAATCCCCTACGCTTGAACCTCACACGAAAGACGAAAGGCAGGAAGTACGAAAAGATGCTTCACTTCAAAGGTTAGTTTGAGTACAGAGAATAAGGTTATTTATGGGTGATCTTGATATTCTAAGTCGCTGAAAATATGTCGAAATTGGAAAAAATATCGGTAGTTATTTAGTCAGAAGACGACATGAAACCAATCTTTTCTAGAGTTTTCTAAGAAGTCTCTGCCAAACATTGGCTGGCGGAAGTACTTCCGTCAACCTTCTTACAGCTTCGGGAGGCTTTTACGACGAAATCTAGTAATAAACATCAATTAATTTGTAAGGTGTCATTTTATTCAATTTGCTAATGAAACTGACCAATTCTAGACATCATTTTTAATTAACGGATGTCATTCACGAATCAGTTTTTTTCATTAACATAGTATATAACAGAAGTTGTTTATGCAATATTGGGTAAAGAAGTGTATACATTCTGGGTAATGTTTAAGTGAACAAAAAAATAACTAAAATAAATCATGCAAACGAAACTATTTAATCTGCTAGGTGAATTGATGCGAATACGTAAAATACTTTAAATACAACATTTTGTCAACGTCCTCAACTGAAAAAAGTTAGTAAAGAAAGCTCCACACAAAAATCGAAATGCTTGACTCGTTGTCCACCCCACAACAAGCACATCTTGATCACATGATTACAGCATGAAGATAACTAATCAATAAGCATTCCATATCATATTACATTCCAAACGAATTCCAAGCTTTCTGAAATAAAAATGTGTGTGAACCAATATGGAGATAATTAAAATAGAGGTTTATTTAGATTGCAGAGGTTTATAGTTTACATCGCATGATACTGGTTGCATAAATCTTTAAAATTAGGAACCTTGGGACGTCTTTTTCGTTCTAGGATGGAACTACTCATTAGGGAGTATTCACGACCCCACCGAGGACTGAACTCAAGACCTCCAGATCTCAAGGCAAACACCCAACATTAGACTACTGAGTCTGGATTCAGAAGTATACATCACCAACTATAATCGAACCTATATATTACGCGAACACCTTACAATGTCATCGGTGGATAAATGTCAGACACCCAACAATGTTGAACTACACCGGTCACGGTATCTCACAAGAACACGGAGAATAATCTGTCGCAATCAGCCACTAGTAATGAACGAAGACGTAATAGTATAAAGGTTTAAGCTCAACACTAAGCCCGTAGGTCCTCAGTTCGATCTCAAATGAGATGGTGGATGCCCGCTTCTGAGGAGTCCCGTATCATCATGAAACAGCTGTCCGGTGCTTGGTGGCTTCACTGGTTATTTAGCTGAGGTCAGTCAGTTATGTAAAAATTGTGAAATAGTTTACATTATAAATTGGCTTTAGATACATTACTGTCGAACCGATTCTTTCTTCCTGTATTATGCCCTTATACACAACCTTTCTTTTATATATTACTACCATTGAAGTAACTACTATGAATTTGGTGCTCATCCTGTTGTGCTAATGAGGTATAGCAACTTGGACCGATGCATATATGTGCCTGGTCTTGCGTTGTAGCTGACTGACTGAGACTACTGTTGAAAACCAGAAAGCACTTGGTGGCTAGGACGAAAGAGTTTCTTTCTCCGATCTTCAACGGTTGTCTAGCTAGAGCCAGGTTATGGTGTTAACTACCATTAAATTAGTCTTCACAATCCCTCGATCCTAATGAAAAGACAAAATATCGGATATGGAGAATAAATCTGTAATTCACTATTGTTTAATATCCCTAGTTTGTAAAGAACCTATGATCGATTGTTGAAATGTGTTGAGCCTACAACAAACAGATGATTACCATTGCTGTTCTAAGTATTTCACATACGTTAGGAAAAAAAATGAGAATCATGTAACCCGGTGAACTGCTAGAACGGAACAATGGAGAGAGGTAGTTGTATGCTTTTACTCTATCTGATGTGTTCGTACACAGAGCCAGCAGTAAGTATGGCGTAACTTCAAGATTTCATAGAGGGTGAAAATTATAACCAGTAAATAAACAACCAGAACGAAACCCGGTCTGCTTCTCGCAAGTCAGTCTTTTATATGTTTCAGTGTGAATTATAACAGAAACCAATAGTTCGGAATCCATTGAAAGTAAACTTATTCTTGATCTTTGTAGAATAGATGGGTTAAACCCATTTTAGGGACTAGGACTATTGTCGCTTGATTTTGGGATGTCAGAACACTCTCTACTTCGTAAATCTTTCCAAACAATCTAGTTAGTTCCCTGAACAAGAAGCTCGCCAGAGTGAGTCTTTCGGACCTGACGATCTGTGACGCTTCGGGAGTTGGGATTCCTCGAGGACTACCTCTTCGCCAGGTGGGTCAGTTTTCATTGATTATGATGGGCAGGAAAGTCTGGTGGACGGTCGAATTGTTGTTTGAAAACACTCTACGCACCGTCCAAGGTCTCGTTAGATATTATTTATCGGCTACCTAAATTGCTTCACTCACACCAAGCTTCTTCCCCCCCCCAAGAACTCGTATCAACTGAAAGAGCTCTTGACAGATACCAGATGCAGCTGCAGCTTCCAAACTAGTTAGCGTGCTTCAAGTACCAAGTGTTCGGTTCTCGCACAACTTCTGGATAACTTCCAAATCTAAGAATCTGTTTATCGCCAAGCTCGTTATTAGCCACAGTCAACCGTGTCTTAAGAGGTTTGTTGAAACTTAGTGCTATTCGGTGAGACGTTTCGCAAAGCCACAAGAGACTTTACTTGTCATTTTCGTGACGTCAGGAGAATGCAACCAGTCTCCCCATGTATTTCTTCGTGGACTGACATTTAGCCTTGAACCTTGTTCAGTTTGATGTTTAGTTGCAATGAAAGCTGCAGTCGATTTTTATTTATCAATTACTTCAGAACAATGAAATTGTTGGCCGCTGAAAATCAAAATAAAGGGGCCAAAGCCAAAGCAGGAGAAGAGACCAGATACTTACTTGAGAACGAGTGCGTCACACACACAAACATAAGCGGTAGCTGAACCCAATATAACCAACCTGAATCTACACAAGGATTGCAGAGAGAGTGGAGACAGACATCATATCGGACTGTGTCGGAAGTAATGCTGACCCGAAACATGTTTTCATGCTATGAGACGGTCATTGTTATTCAACTAGTGACCAAATACTCACTGGCCACCAAAGCGACCCTTTCGTACACATAGAGGCCTTATCGGCACATTAGAATCTCCAGATAACACTTAAACATCTGTCAAACGCGATTTCTTATGATCATTTAACTCGTGTTAGAGCTAATCTTCGATCGTATCCGGTCGGCAATTTGTTGGGGCGTAGGCATTGATAACGATATAAAATCGTATTCCATTTTGACTTCGCGCTCAAACGGAAATTTCTAATCTTGAAACACACTGACTACTGATAATCGGGGTCCAATCAACTTATGCTGCCTGGTACTTACTGCGACACGAAAGCCAGCCAAACCGAACGAAAATGCCACAGAGTTACCAGACAAACACACACGGAACGAGAGTCACGAATCGAGAAATAAGATGTGCAATTTTAGCAATAATGCAGTCTTAAGTACGGAGCTTGGGTGTACAGCAGACGTCCATATCAAGACTTTCTACAGATAGAAAAATCTACCGTCTGATCTGTACTAGCGCCAGGACGTTGAAAAAAGCCATTTTGAATTGTACTCATAGATTCAGAAAGGCTTTTTCAGAATCTGTACTTGCTGGTAGCAATTAAGCTTTTAACTATTTTGTAATTTGAGTTCGATTCGACACGAAAAAATTGTTGCCTGCTTGATTGTTTGAATTGCTTGTGGTCTGAATACAACTCCAATAGAAATAATACTGTCATTCCGACTATATTAATGCGCCTGTGGCTATTGTTGAGGTTAAGGTCGAATAAGTAGTTTAAATCTACTACTACAAACCACTCTGTAAAACGCTCACGCTTTTGACAGACAAACGAGTGCCGCGTCTGCGTCAGATGACTGAAGTTGGTGAAGGAAAAGGAAATTTATGTCTATCCTAAAACATCCTCAGACGAAAATCTATAAGAGTTGGCGAGACCTTAAGTGCTAACGGAGTAATCAACAAAATTCACAAGATTATTAGTTACATCATTATCTCCATGAAACGAAAATGTTTCGCTAGGATGCATCAGTCCCATTACAATATCCAGGTAAAATTAAGAAAGCTATCAATAGGAAATTTTTGATAAGTTAGGATAGAAAACACATAAAGCTGACGGAAGTAAAGTGAACCACCTAACATAGCTAGGTGGACATGTGAAAAACAAAGGAGCACGGTCGTTGTTTTACACCAAATATTTTGGATAGAGCACCATGTGAGATTGGTTTTAGGAAAATTTTCAGAAACAAAGCGGTTACAAAGCACTTAAAACTTACTATTGTAGCATAGGATTCACGTGCTTTGCAGCTCCTTATTCGTCTTTTAAAAAACGTGATCGTTTCTCTTTTGGGTAGTAAGAAAGTCCCTGCCTCATTTATCTGAGCTGTTAGTCGAAGGAAATATCCCTTCGGAAAACACCAATTCTGAACCACATCCTCGGAAGCCATTTTCAATAACTCATCAGTTATACTGGGGACAGTTGGTAAATCACTAGAACAGTCAGGTGATTTACGTATACAACTCCATTTATTAAACTCCGTTTTAGTTGAATGAAGAGCCTGTTTGCTAATTTCATGGATAGATTTCATAATTGTTGGTTCAACCTACAGAGATCAGGTCTGTTTCCAACAAAACTTACCCTGGTGTTGGCAGTATTTATTCCACAAGATGTAGCCGTAGCACATGAACGTTTAAAATTAACATCAGGATCCACTACTTGCCCCGTCATACCATCTCTATGTATCGGGATATTATGATATGGTATTTGAGTTCGTTGGTGAATTAAATCATCTCTTAGAGATGCCGGGATTAGGTTCTCATTCAATGGGAAAGAATGCTGGAGGAAAGCATGGACTTGTAATATCTGACTCATAGTTCTAAAACCCAGTTATGCCTGTTAAGCAACCGCAATTTAAGCCTGTAATTAAAGTAGAGAAACATCAAGACAACAAAAAGTGAGACTGGAATCCCATTTTTCTTTCGGGAGTAAACAAGAGACAACTTCGGGAGTCGTTGTAAATCACATCTCACAACTATGGAAGGCATGATTGACTTACGTGAAGTACGCAGTACCCACAAAATTCCACACACCTTTCCAAAATTTACCTTGAGTACCCTAGAAACGGGAAGGTAAAAACACACGATAAAAAGGCAGCGCTTCAGGGGTATCGTCCACTGATGGAGGTTGCGAGCACTTGAAGGTCAAACTGTTTCAACATGATTGGTGCGTGACATCGACAACTCGTGAAGTTTTTCAGAGGCGGTCAAATCAAGGCATTTTTAGATTTGAATTGAGTTCAGCCACACCATGTCTGATAACGTCCATCCTTCAAGTAACGAAGATGATGCCATCGTTATGATGCATGATATAGGACCAATCTTCAATGATATCATGTTATCTCGGAGATTTACAAGTTGGGACAATTTTGAGACCTGTTTGAAAGAAGTACATAAGGTAATATGACTTCTGTGGTTAATGATTATTTTTGTAGTATACGCATACTAGGTACGTTATGTCAGTATGCAAAAAGAACAATGATGACCCAAATCTAAAGTATCTTTTCGTGAGATATGTTTGTACATATGGACGTAAACGCAGTTCGTCAGAGTCAGATGCTTGCGTTCAGGATGTAGGTGATGATAGTGATCATCATTCTTCCGAAGAGCACACAACTTCTAACTCACCCCCACAACCTAGACAAAGAAGACGACGTCGGTCATCTACGTATGCTTTGCTTCAAATTAATTTATCCTTCAGGTCGAAATATTGTCATTGTCAATCTGGATTTTGGGTCCGTGCAGTAAATGGTGAGCTGAAAGTCACCTCTATCAAGACCGTGCACAACCATCCTTGCACAGAAGGATATATTTCTGTAGATCCTTCAAGAAGAAAGTTGACGTCAAGTGAACGTCTATATTTAAGAACTTTTCTAATGAGTAATACGCCGACTCGTAGTTTACGGCATCTGGTTTCTTGGAAGTTCCATAAACAGCTTACCAAGGATGATATCTGTAAAATGCGTTCACAGTTGTACCCAGGTTGTTGAACTCACATTGTAATTAATTGAGATTAGACACCAAAAATATCAATAACATTTTACAGCGCGTTCAAGCAAACACTGAAGTTAAAGTACTCAGTGAACATGGAAACATATCTATGATTTGCTTCAGTCGCAGGGAGCAGGTATCTATTTACCACGCGTTCCCAGAGGTGGTATGTATTGACTCGACTTATCAGACCAACAAAGTTGGGTAAGTAACGAATAGCAATTAATTCATCTTACAGTTTTCCACTGTTCCAGCTAGTGGTGACTGATAGTCTTGGGCAAGGGCACACTGTTATGTATGCTCTTTGCAGGCAAGAACGACGAGAAGATGTCGTAAAATTATTGGAATGATTCAAAGATATAATGTGCTGTACTTATGATACACGCACTTTTGTTATGGATTCGGCAGCAACCGAAATTTCAGCAGTGCAGTCTACGCACAATCATGCCGACATAGTACTTTGTTCATTCCATGTCTTAAGAGCATTTTTCAGGAAGGTAAGTGTTAGCTGTACAAATTATTTTCTGTAGTTCCGAAATCCTGATGTACGTAAATGCTTGGAACACCTTGTAAAGACTAGACGGTCTGATATGTGAGCTTCGTTTTTCGTAACGCATTATATTAAGATTTACTCAAAAGTACGAACATCTGAGGATCCATTTCCCACATCTAAAAGAATGTCTTAGAAGAGGTGATTCTCTGCCATTGACGTTCTGGAAAATTTGGAGCAAAACAGATACTGACCTACGTTTGTGTCCATATGACGCTGTGAAGGATCTTCAACGTTTTCCAATTCTTGAGGTAAGAAATATAGTTAAATGTTTCATTAGTTCCAGGTTCCTATGTCATTTCGAACTCTTTTAAATGAGTTCACATCTTTTGCAGCTAAAATTGTAGCTGTAAATTATAAACGTGTTAGGTCAATGAGACACGAATGTATAGCAGGGGAATACATCCGGTGCTACGACAAGGGTATGATGTATGTTGTTGATACTTCACGTGCACGATGTGCTTGTGAGCGTTTCAATGACTACATGCTACCCTGTGGTCATATTCTGTATGCACATTCTAAAGATCTAATAAGTGGAGGTAAGTGTGTGTTCTTTTGTCTCTATAAGCATTGTAGACTTATTTCGACATAGCAGCCGGTGGACAAGGAAATATATAATGGACTTGGTTCTTCGTGCGCTCGACAACATGTCAATCTCTACCGGGAGTGATGATCTGCTAGAGAAGTTCACTAACAACTACCACTCAATCCATGCTCTTAGTGAACCCTTGGCAAGTAAACTCATCCGTTCATGCTTCGAAGCATCTGAAGACATATGCGCACAAGTGATGAGTTCAATCGGTGCTAATGATGAAGCTACATCGTCAGAATCCATTGTTAACACTGACCATAGCTATGCTTCTTGATGACAAGAAGTTCTAATATTGTAATCTTTTTAGTTTTACATAAATTCATTTATATGGGCATTAACTCATTCTTATAGCGTTACGGTAGGGAGAGTGTACTGTGAAGTCTTATGTCGCTGTGAAAAAGGGATGTTGTTTCGCGTTCTTGTGTAATAATTACCAGTTTAGCGCACACGCGATTAGTTATACGCACTGTTTACCAAACACTGCAACTTTGAACATGATTTACTATACTACTAGGTCGAAATTTGACTTGTCACGATAGGTAAGCATTGCCGTAATTAAAACACTGATGTATTATAAATGAGAACGTTTATTAATGTTGAAATCCAACGAAAATGATCCATTAATGAATAACTTCCAGTTCTTAAGAATTGTTCCAATTAGGTCGGTGAACACTTGCGAAGCCAGCTGGAAATAAGATAGACAGGAAATAACTATTACAATATAAATGTTTACCCAAAACTTATATAAAAAGAGAAACCGGTATTCAATTACAAATCGAGAGTGCATTTGGTACATCACGCTTATTTGCTTTATATATATATAAAGACTGCTATGTGAACTTACTTTGAATCGTCTTGTATGATCTGCAATTATTGGTGCCTTTTTTATTTTAGTCTCACGCAAGGTATAATTAATTGTCATTTACGGCATCAACATATAAGTTAGCCAGGCCTTCGGTAATTTTCGAAGATCATTATATACGATCTCACACAATCTGGTCACCTGAGATCAAGATATCTTGATTACCCAATCGTACTTATTTCTGCTATTGGCTATCTTTGCAAGAATACCGGCAGCCTGAACATTGGAACTCTGTTCAAGAGATAATATACTAACTCTAAGCTAATTAGCTTTATAAAGCAATCTTAGCTTACTCTCTGGTAAAATCTCCACATAATTGTACCTCTCTCGCATTATTATGATTTATTTCCTGCAATATAATGATTTGGTAGCTTATATATCTAACTGTAGAAGGTGATATTAACATATTGGTATGTGTTATAACCATCTACAGCATATACATAATATTGACAACACTAACAACAGTTAATATTTTCACTATTAGCCTATGTCTGCCATAAAAGTCGAACAAAACAGTGAAAATCAGCCAAAATTGTAATACAGAAGGGAAAAACGATAAATGTTATCATGGTATCGTTAGTTGTAACGCAGTTTTGGTAGCCTTGACGACAAAACAATTTTTATGACAATATATGCTTAGATAATATCATTTCATATAAAAATAAACGATTTCTCTGCTCTTTTTGTATAGTTAGGTAGAAATAATCGCCAATCTGCGATGCAAATATGAAAAAACTATTATAGCAGCACCTGATTAATGAATTTTCAAGGACTTCGCGATACCATGTAACGCAAAATGAAAAAACCCCTTTTCACTTAATTATGAAGACGGAAAATGATTTTTCAAATTTAAGTATAATAAATTTCAAATTTTGGCTGTGCACAAAGCAGAAATGAAGAAGTAGCGCAAAAAAGTGTCGCGATACCCCTGGAGCGCTGCCCGATAAAAACGTTAGACCCTTTTGAATCCATCGCCGTTTCAGTTTCAGTTTCAGTTTCAGTTTGGAAAGGACAGGAGGCTTGATGGCCTGTATTAGACCCTGAAGGGCCTAACATTAGGCCGCCATTCCGTATTTCCAGGACGATTAGGACGTTAAGACATTGGTTTTCGCCCACATGTTGCATGGTGTCGAGGATCTTAGATTTATCAGCTATTAACAGCATTTTTTCCATCACACGTCAATTTTCGTAATGTTTGTGCTTGTTACATAGCTTTTATTCCAGTTTATTGGTAGTTTGACGTACTTGATGCTCACAAACTGGGTGAATGTTTAGTCAGCCTAATGTGGTTATTTGTAACAATATAAACTCAAGCAAGTGAAATTCACCATTTATCAAGTCAAAAATAGACCACAACTAGAGTTTTATGCAAAAATGAGCTCTAAAACCTCTTACACTTGATTCACCTCCCTAATTATGGTGATGGACATGGATGTAGGTAGTTGTTTATACAATTTAGGTCGAAGCAATTTAGCGTTAAACTATCCATGAATATTATATAACTTGCTGACATACAGCCATAGACAGTTCTATTTATCATAAGTATTATCGTTCTCGACTGAACTGACATTACGTAGCGTATCTGAGGTCAATTATATAAGTAACAAATGACGTTGATAGTCTTTTCTGTACGCTTTCTGAACATATATAGGAACTGCGTGTAACATTACTGCAAGTGGTACACCAATTAGTCGCATATTCTTCATAAGTAAAGGGATGCGTGTTTGTTTCGAGCATGGTAACTGAACCATGTCTTAGTTAATACTAATTTATGATGTGTCTGTTATAGGGTTTACGAATGAATTTCCGTAAACAGAATCCGCAATCACTGACCAAATTACGAACAAGTTTCTAATACATATTGACGAGTAATATCAAATAATGTTTACTAATGATTTCATCACTTCATGTAAATAGTGAATTGCTAATACTATTAAGTATGTTGTAACTGGGTTTTTCTGATTTCCCATTACCAATTGAGATTTTTAAATCCGTTCATTTAGTGTCTGCAGTTTCTTTGTTAGTACCAAATGAACAGGTTAAACTCTAAGAGGGTTAGAAAATGAAGAACACTTTACAAGCAAGACACTTACAGGCACATTCTGTTAGCTGGTATTTCATTTATTTATTGACTTTGATACTGACGAAGAAGTTAAATCGTTTGTTTCACGATTGATTTGTTGTTTTCCAGAATCGTATCATCTGAGAAGGTCCCCATACTTTTTCTGATATGCAACTTGCGGCTTCTGTCAATTGATGTAAAGGCACAAACCTTTCTAATGACCAAGTCTGTGCTGGTTAACAGCGTGGCGAATTTCTTAATATGGAAGATTATGTGAAGAAACAATTTACAAGTTGACGATAATTGCGTTTTATATTAACTATGCCACATTTATTTATCTAATGAATTAATTAAATATAAATATAGCTATACAGTCTTTGGCATTATAAATCTTGTTGGTATGTGTAATTATAGTCTAGTTCATTACCAATACTACTTTGATAATACACATAATTCGAAAACGGTAAATTTGTCATGTGACTGTTTAATCTGTAAGATCTTACGTGGTAGTCTCATCACTGTATGCATTGACTCATCGTATCGTGATAGTTAACAATGATATTTCGTACTTCAGGAGAACAAATTTGTGCTGAGGATAGAGTATTATATTTAACGTGAATAGTAATACGCTACATATAATGAACACGTCTGCTAGACTGAGCCATGCCATTTCATTGAATGAATTTCTCCACATTCACCACTGCCGACCTTCTCTAAGTCTTTCATGTCGAACATGACGAATTCCTACAGGCAAGCTAGATCAATTACGAAATAAGAACTGTATGGATCATTATATTTTTAAACATTGCAGTCCATGGAAAATAGATAACACGTGCATCATCCATAGTAACAACAATTTCACCATCCAGATGAAGCGGACAGTAAAAACAGATTCTATGTATAAGTCAGTAGTGTATATACCAGAAATTAACATTGAAATGTCATGTAGTTTAACTAGTATAAACCAGAGTTAGTAACAGTCTCGACTCTGGATCTAATTACTACCAGTTATCAGTGAAAATGAGGACATTGTAAGCTAACTATAAATTATCATCCTATTTTGATTTCATAGCCCGGTGTTTCTTTGGTTACTGATATTATTGTTCCAGTTTTTGTCGTAAGCTTATCACATTTAGTGGTTTAGTGTTACTTGTTAGGATTGGTCACTGCGTCCATTGTTATCCATGAATACTCAATGCTTTATTCCCTCAACTTCAGTAGAATTGTTTCCTTATTCACTCAACTTACTGTTACAATAGAGTGAGATCATTCATAATTTCGTAAACATGATGAGCGACAAAATCAACAATTTTAGGAAACATTACTTCACACTGCATAAGCGTTTTGTCTGACATAAAAATAGGTCTTGAAATATTTAAGTAATTTGTTCATGGTCGTTATATTAATTCGTACCATTAGCATGGATTGGTAACTAATAAAGCTTCGGCATTCGAACAAAATTTTCCTATAAAAGTTACCTTCGGTGAAATACCTTTTATTTGGTATATCTCAGTTGATGTTTTCCGCTTACCTATTTTATTCTCACCGACTTTGGATCGGTAGTAACCTTTGAAGAGCTACAGACAAATAAGTGAATATATTTTTAGTATCCCGATTAGTGAAAAAATTAAATTTTCTGACGTTTCGTGACTCAGTGTAAACCACTTCTTCAGAGAATAAATAACCAAATCAAAATTAATCCAAGTTTAAATAGTACAATGGAACAACAATAATATTATGTGGTCAGTCAAAAAGTAGGTCTGAACAAATCAATGTCATGTCGTTTCGGTCAAGTTGATTCATAAGCGACAAGTATGTAAATTTATGTATATGTAAGTGTGCACGGTTAAGGATGAGAAACATGTGATGAGAAAGGATAGAGTTTTGTTCTCTGAGCTGGATGGTTTGGTCGTGGAGCTTCCATTGTTCTTCTGAACGACATCATCAGCACAAACTTCAGGTAGAAGTGAAGTGTTCGAATTTCTCCTCGTGTGGTTCACAGCTTGTCCTGTAGACCTCGATGTTGATTGGTTCTTGTTGACCTTTAATTTCTATGTAAGGTAATAGTATGAATTGTGAATAATATCAGACTAGGTGGCTAGGATAGATAGTCCAACTAGAATGTATAGTAAGGCGTTCTTTTCTATTGAGAGCAGTAGGATTAAGCATTATATGGAGCACTTCAGCTACTCTCCTTTCCTTGTAATTGGATAAACCTTTTTTTAGTATTTTGATATTTTTGAAATCGACTTGGTGGTCGTTGAAAATTGCGTGAACTGATTTTGCCAATGTGATTTGAAGTCCATCCGGTTCTATGGGATTATTAGATGGTTTCTTTGTGTACTTAATATGTTCTTTGTCTCGAGTCAAGATGTCACGAGATAGCTTTCCAATATAGAAGGTATCACAATTGACAAATCCCAATTCGTATACACAGTTCTGTGTTGATATGAAGGGGATCTTTTTTCTTTTAAGAGATCTAAAGTATTTCGAAGTGTGTTCGTTGTTTTGTAATATACTTTAATTCAATGCTGTTTTAAGATTCGTTGAAGTTCTTCTATTGTGCCATGGTATTTCATTCGAATTATTATTATAACGCAATGAAACGTCTTGTTTTAATATACTTCTAATAATTTTCATAGAAAAATTATTCGATTGTAAGTTGCCAATTACATTCTTTAGTTTTTTATGTCTATCTTCTTCCGATGTGATAATCTTATTAGCTCTTCTAAAAAGATTTAGGGCTAGCGAGATCTTTGTACTGAATGGGTGTGCTGAATTGAAGTCAATATAACGATTAGAGTGTGTAGGTTTTCGGTAGATGGATAGATTTAGAATTCCATTTAGATTTCTTTTCACTAAGCAATCTAAAATCGTAGCTCACCATGTTTATTTCCATTCCCGTTAGTAAATTTGATGTGCTTTTAAAGTGCATTGATCTGTTTTGAAAAAGATCTTAGATGCTCAGTTTATTCGAAATTATCAAGTCAAACCTTGATAATGATACCTAGCTACAAACGGAGTTACATGCATACTTACATTGACAAAACTATTTTTATTTCTTCATAACATTTAAATATCACAATGGTTGAGATCATAAGTCAGTTGAAGCTAGACCACCATGGAAAACCAAATCAAAATTAACCTAAGTTTAAATAGTACAATGGAACAACAATAATATTATGTGATCAATCAAAAAACAGGTTTTCCGCGGCGATCCAGCCTCAACTGACTCATGATCTCAACCATCGAAATTACTATAATATCCACAAAACCCCTTCTGATTTAAATATTTATTGAATTTGATAAGTGGGATTTATGTCAATATGTTTTTTCTGCACCTTCAATGCATAAGATGATTATGTGAATATTTTGGAATCTGAAACTGTTTTTTTGCTGGTGACAGTGTAATAACAACCGTATGAAATATCTCTGTGATTTCAGTTTGTCATAAAAGTTCAGTATTTTATTCGATCAATAAAAATTGAATTGACTAGTTAGTTTCATCACGCTCTCAACTAATTAGATATTTATATAGTATAGGGATAGTTTTTCATATATTATGATTAATTTTATAATCGACTGATCTGAATTAATAGTTTTATTTATTTGATTATGGTACGTATATCCACTATCTTCTAAACCGACTTCTCAGTGCATTAATGTTATGTATGCGTATTTGATCGGTTCATATACTTTCATTTTGATTGGATTATCACAATAGTTTACCGTTTTGTCGTTTACAGTGACCATCTTATTGAACAAAGAAGAAACAGCAGTTCATCTGTTTATCATTTTCTATTATTACCAATAGCCAATATTGATAATTTAAGGTTAGATGGAATGAATTTTAACAAATCTACTACATCAACAAAACCATTTTCAATTATTAGAAATTTATTACATTTGAATTTAATCTACATTTCTATTCCATCGAAGTATCATCGTGTGTATTGGCTGTCGTTTGAGGTGGTAGTGACCTACTTTTGTCAACAGAACGCGATTGGTTCAATGAAATCAATTATTATTATAATCAATTGTACCAGTGATTGTTTTACCGTGCTCGTTTGTTTAACTGTGCTACTGACAGCCATATTGACCTTCCGTTGGACTCCATTACTTTTCTGCACGGTTTTTGACCCTAGGCATGCACATTTTCCTGCCGATCTGTTGTGTTTGAATGAACTAATGATTCCTTCTTACTTGTTGAATGCTTGATTTCGAACTTCAAATACAGTACATTCGTTAGTGCTTGTCTAGTACTTCTTGATTCGATTGCGTTATTTGTGAAATTCTTAGTTCATACTATAATTCAAATATTCCTAATTATCATACGATCCCACATGTACTCCTTTGGCACGATCTCGGTATTCTTTCGATACCACGAGATCGCCAACGAATAAACTTGGTTACGAACTACTCTTGCCTTCTGATTTATTTGATACGCACTCAACTTGTAGTGGTGTTCATAGTCAATCGCGACTCGACGCCACGCTACAATCGGTGAGCCGAATTTTGGAATACGCATCAACCTCTGGTCAAATCATCCAAAGAAGTCAATTCGGTGTGTCTCTGGTTAATCTATCCACGTCTGTCGTATATTTTCATATTAATTTTTAGTATATAATATACTCGACATGACGGATAGCGACAAAAGCAGCATTAATATTACGGACTCAGACGTACAGGCTATCTATTTTCGACCTGTACCATTTATTCCCCATGACCCAGAGGTTTGGTTTGTTGCAATAGAGTCTCAATTCGAGACTCGTCGCATTTTGAGCCAAAAGCAAAAATACGCTTTCGCTCTTGAATCACTACCCGGGGATCACATCGTAGCTGTACGTGAGGTAGTCCCTAATTCAAATACCCCCAACGCCTACGATCGCCTCAGAGAGGCTGTTCTTCGACATTTCCTCCCATCGAGGGAGGAAGGATTAAGGACATTGCTAGCACGTCACTCTCTGGGTGATGCTAAACCAAGTCATCACCTCACGCGCCTGCAATCTTTTTCAGGACCTACAGCTGCCGACTCAGAAATAGTTAAACAGCTATGGCAACCGAGACAACTATGTAGTTGCCTCAACGTCACGTTCAAACGTATATATCGACGCCAAGGTGATAGGAGCGGCCGTATTCACACGCGTCTTAACTTCCGAGACTGCTGTGATATACCCGAACCCTACGTCCCTCAAGCCCGCTCACGCTCTCGAAAAGCCATCAACACTGGCCCAACGAGGGCATCTTCCAAGCCATGCCGAAAGGTGGCTTCGGAAGCGAGTTGGTGCTGGTTCCATCGATCCTTCGGGTCTGGTGCCCGCCGTCGTCAAGCCCCATGCTCATACAAGGCGGGAAACCCCAAGGCCGGTGAGTAAAAGCGGCGGTACTCGCCGGATCCGCCCCCAGGTTGCCCGCTTAGTTTACGTGCACGACTCCTTTCGGTCTGTTTTAGTTCCTACGAATGCCATTTGGATTACGGAATGCTGCTCAAACTTTCCAAAGGTTTATCGATAACATAGTACGAGACTTGGATTTTGTTCACGTCTATATTGATGACCTGCTAATCGCATCATCAAGCGTAGATGAACATTATCAACACCTTACACTATTATTCCAACGCCTTTCGGATAATGGAATAGTAGTCAACCCAGACAAATGTGAATTGGGTAAACGAGAAATAATATTTTCGTGTCACATCATCAGACGAGAGGGTATTCTGCCTTTCGAGGACAAAGTTCGAGCAATCAAGGTGTACAACCTGCCGTCCTCAATCAAGGAACTGAAGGTTTTTCTCGGTTTGGTTAACTTCTACCGACGTTTCATCCTACACGCGGCAGAACGGTTACGACCATTAACCGATTTACTACGCAAAAATCCACGCAAATTAGAATTGAACGATACCGCACGTACTGCATTTTCGGAGATCAAAACGGTTCTCGCTCAAATTACACTTCTTGCTCATCCTGACCCATCAGCCACGCTTGGTATAGCGGTTGATGCATCGGATTTCGCTATATGAGCCGTTGTGCAACAGAATATCTGCAGTAGTTGGCAACCGCTTGAATTTTTCTCACGATGCCTTACTCCCATGGAGACGAGATATAGCGCTTTTGGTCGCGAACTGCTAGCAGCCTACTGAGCCATCAAACATTTTCGGCACGCAGTAGAAGGATGCCAATTCATTTTATTCGCCGACCATAAGCCCTTAACGTATGCCCTGCATACCAAGTCTGATCGCTACTCACCACGAGAGTGCAAACATTTGGACTATATCTCCCAGTTCACGACAGACCTTCGTCACATTAAAGGCGAGTCGAACTATGTTGCCGATGCTCTATCACGTATCCAGACGAATGCAGTTATCTTACCGGTGCTCGATCTTCCTGCTATGGCCGCCGCACAAGCAAACGATCCTGTCTGTACAGAAGCACCACAATCTTCGTCCCTTCAGTTTCAGGAAGTACCCCTAGCTACTAGCTTAGGTACTATCCTATGTGATATTTCTACCGCTCTTCATCGACCCATCGTACCCTCTGCCTATCGCCGTCTCGTCTTCAATGTCCTTCATGAATTGTCTCATCCAGGTATCTCAGCCACGTCTCATCGCTGCACGATACGTCTGGCCGTCCATGAATAAAGATGTTCGTATGTGGGTAAACAGTTCTTACAGTGTCAACGATCAAAAGTGCACATACACGTAGCTGCCCCCTTTGGCACTTTCGCTAAGCCTGATGCTCGCTTTGATCACATTCATATAGACATTGTAGGACCATTGCCACCATCGCATGGGTATGATCACATACTCACGTGCATTGACCGTTTTACAAGATGGCCCGAAGCTATTCCCATCACGTCTATCACGGCGGAGACAGTTGCTCACCGCTTCGTAGAACGATGGATAGCACTGTACGGTTGTCCCTTGAATGTCACGACTGACCGATGACAACAATTCCAGTCCTCATTATTCTCCTCACTGACCAGGCTGCTTGATACGGATCGCATACGCACTACCGCCTACCACCCAGCATCGAATGGTTTAGTTGAAAGGTTCCATCACCAACTTAAAAATGCTCTTCAAGCACACGAAAACGACAATTGGTACGAAACCTTACCGTTCGTTCTTTTAGGTATCAAAACGAGTTTGAGGGCAGATATCCAATGTTCCGCCGCTGAACTTGTATACGGCACGACATTGCGTCTGCTTGGGGAATTCTTTGCACAAAGGAGCAGTAACGATTTCGGTAAATCAGACTACGTCCATCGACTGTCTGCATTTTTGCGAACACTGTCTCCGGTGTCAACTCGAATACAACATCGACAGGTCGCTCTCCCTCGAGAGTTATCTACCTGCTCACATGTTTTCATACGAGTAGATTCGGTACGCAAACCTCTACAACAGCCTTACGAAGGATCTTTTCACGTGATCTCTCGTCACGAAAAGACATTCAAGGTTGATCGACATGGCCGCGTCGAGATCGTCAGCATTGATCGTCTCAAACCAGCACACGTTGATGACAGTGCCCTACCCGATAACTTGGGACTCAGTGCTATACCTATCAAACCAACTAGCGGGATCTCTACGTCTACCTCGGATCCCACACTAGATACATCAGAGACCTCATTTTCACGTCCCGGTCAACAGCACGTGTCATCTGCACCATCTACGGATGAGACTACTGTCTCACGTCCAGATCGGCAGACCACGCCGCCCTTGACCTCGGATGAGATTGCAGACTCACGAAGTACGAACGAGACTACCGTCTCACGTTCCGGTCGCCGAGTACGCTTACTCGTACGCTTTCGCGACTAACCACACAGTCAATAACAGATACGGTGTAGGACTATTACTATACTACATGCATGCTACACTTTTTTCTCTTTTTTGATTTTTTTGTGTCCTGAGCACACGCTTCCGACCATTGCCCGTTTGGTAACGTCAACCTTGGCGAAAGCCAGCCTGATCACCGACGCTCTTGTCATTGCACTCAGTCGATAATCTGTTTTCGAATCCGCCTGGCATACGCTTGGTTTCGCTCTTAGTCGTTATGGTCGCATCCGGTTTCTTGGCTCAACGTGGTTTCGTCCTACGTCTGCAGCGTTTTCTGGTCCACATCCATACGAATGCAATCTTCAGATCCTGGATACAAACCACCCTGGTGTGGTATGCTAACTCGAGCGGCTAATACAGCACACTTCTCTTGGTACCGTTCTACGCAAAAGACCTTCGTTAACAACTAGAAGATAAACGATCGCTTCTTGTTCCGCCAATTCTTCCGTCCTACAACCGCACATTCTCCGATCAGTCCCACAAACCAAACCGCTACCTATCGAAAGTGTAAACCCTTTATAGAGTGGGGCTCCTTAAGTGACCTACTTTTGTCAACAGAACGCGATTGGTTCAATGAAATCAATTATTATTATAACCAATTGTACCAGTGATTGTTTTACTGTGCTCGTTTGTTTAACTGTGCTACTGACAGCCATATTGACCTTCCGTTGGACTCCATTACTTTTCTGCACGGTTTTTGACCCTAGGCATGCACGTTTTCCTGCCGATCCCACTTGTACTCCTTTGGCACGATCTCGGTATTCTTTCGATATTACGAGATCGCCAACGAATAAACTTGGTTACGAACTACTCTTGCCTTCTGATTTATTTGATACGCACTCAACTTGTAGTGGTGTTCATAGTCAATCGCGACTCAACGCCACGCTACAATGTATTGCAAGTGTAGAAGTCGTGTCCTGCGATTGTATCGAATGAAATTCCAGGTGGATAGGATGCCGATGCAATCGTTGGTTCCGTTCTTATCAACTATATAGTACTTCGTTTTGTGTTGAAGAACTTTGAAAGGTCATTCGTATGCTGAATCGACAGGTCGTCGATGCGGGTCTCGACATACGAAGACGTGTGTACTATATTGTAAGTCATGTTGAACGAAATTATCAGTTGATTGCGGTAGAAAGGAAACAGGTTTAACTGAACGCATTGCGTTTGTAAGCCTGTTTGTGTAGGAAGTCAGATCCATATTCATTGAAGAAGATGAAGGATCCACAAATTCTCTAGGAAGTCGAAGTGTCGTTCCATAAACGAGTTGAGACGCAGTGTATCCAATGTCAGACTTCACAGCATTGCGAATACTTAGTAAGACGAATGGGAGAGCGTCAGTCCACTGAGAAATGTTTGCGGCTGAAAATGAATTTGTTCTTCGTCTAACTTAACTATTCGGAGTCCAGTCGGCGTGATCTAGAGGATACAGATGGTCCTGTAGTCCTGAAAACAACAAAACAGTATTTGTTTCAGCACATACATCATCCGGTAAAACTGTGATTGCAGAATACGCCTGCGCTATTTGTTTACGTCGTGGTTCACGTGTCATCTATACAAGTCCAGTTAAAGCACTTTCCAACCAGAAATTTCATGATTTTAGGTTAGTCATTTTGTTGAATTAGTGAAATAATAGTTTTATATGTATTTTATCGTAATTTATACATATGGGGATATACTAAGCACAGTTTTGTCTACCACTTATCAACTACTCTAGGGAAAGATTTGGTGAAAATGTAGGACTAATTACTGGAGACATCAAACTAGCTCAAGAAGCATCACTACTTGTCATGACCACTGAAATATTATATAATATGTTGTGTAATGCATCTGAGATTATCAAAAATCTTGAAATTGTAATCTTGGACGAGGTAAGCTATCGACTATCATTTGATTACCAAGGTTGTTTAATAAAACTATTTCGTCATAATTATGTTCTTTTATTAAATTACATATCTGTAAAACAAATCGGACTAGACTATCGTAGATGGTTGTCAAAATTTCTACATTTCATACCCCAAAACAGTTGATTGTGATACGTTTATTCGGGTTTAGCTCAAATACTTTCCAAAACATATTAGTATTTTAACTAACACAAACGTCATGGGCCCATATTCTTGAAGTTATTATCACGGTTATAATTATTTTATCACGTCCTGGTGACTAAAAATTACTGTAAAGGTATTATTTTACGTTAGAATACATTTTATTGCACTAATTGATCACTGCAATTCATCGAAATCACAAACCAAGTAAAGTTAAACAACGACTGAAAACTCGAAAGCATCGAACAGCCGTTTCATCCTAGTGCGGAACTTCTCAGAAGTTCACATCCACGACCCTGCAACAGGGAATCAAACCTAGGACCTTCAGTCTCGCGTGCAAACTTCTAACCGCTAAACCACTGAGTCAAATATCAATCGATTTACGTTATCGCGCGATTATCTTCCATGAAGTTCAACAATGTCCATAAACCCATACTGGCAGTTATCGTGTGCTCACTAGTGACTAGATTTGAGAGGGAAATTCCACAGTTTTAATTTGAGGTCATGATCAATGGAGCTAGACCTTGTCTATTGTGATGAGTGTACCCACTGAAGATGATTGAATTACGTCTCGCGATATCGTGAATTGATTAGAGTTAAACTTATTCACCATTTGATCCCTGCTCAGTGGTTTAGCAGTTAGACGTTCGTGCGCGAGATCCAAGCTTCTGGACTCAATTCCCACGTGTGTGGTCGTGAGTGCTCTCTGCTGAGGAGTCCCATATTAGGATGAAACGGCTATCCAATGCCTCCAGGATTTCAATGGTGATCTAGATTTGGTCGGTTCGTGATTTCAATGGAATTCATCAATCTTCACAACCCCATACTTATAATCACTGAAAAGTAACCAACGTTATGTTGTTTAAATGATATGACGGATTTTAGCCCTGTTAATAAGAAAGAACCAAAATCCTTTTGTGATAACTACACAGGAATCAATCTGAATAATATAGTATCTATGGTAGTAGCCGCCATATTTATCGAACATTTGCTGCTTCACAAATATAAACTAAAGAAAACCAGGGTAGTTTCAGATATGAACATGAATATATTGATTAAATATCAGGTTTTATAACACAATAAAATTTACCGTCATCCAACTGTTGTAGTGTTCTTTTTTACCTTAGGGTGGCATTCAACTTCATTGAGGTGATTTTGTGACATGGTTTGTCAAAGAAAAGTGTGCCAAAGAAGTACATAATTGCTGTAACAATACTACTGCTCAAGTCGAAGCTTATGACCAACTGTTACCAGGATTGTAAACTGCAAGTGGTGTTCTTTAGGGTTTCCAACTGTCTTAGGCTCTATGTCGATCATGGCTGATATGATAGAACAATAATTGAGCTAGATTGTCTCATGTTTTATTTCCACTGGCAAGTGAATGACCTACAGAATCCATCATTTTGCAATCGCTTACGATGCTTAATCATGTTAATTTTCTGAACCTAAGACTTTGTCTAAAGACGTTATTTTACTGTGGAAGAAAAATTAATTTTGTTAACAACTGTATTATCATCTTTAGTCGTTTCATCTGGGAGCTTGTGTTAATAATTCTGCTTCATAAGGGATTATAATTTAATCACATCGTAACAACTATCGCTCACATGAATTCATCAAATTTGAATCCATGATACATCCTTGATGCTCATTCGATTTTATTGGTCTAGTTGCAATTTATCAGGTAGTCCAACAAACTCGAGATTAAGACAATGCTAAGCATTTGAAAACACGATTAGCTCAGTAGTAACAACTGTGAATTTAATGCCAGTTAACTTTATTTTAATCCTCCAAATAGCATAAGTTCCCTTCGTAATATGTATACATCCCTATGAATAGTGTGAACCAGCACTAAGTTAGTGAACTATCACTTACGAGTATGATTTGATATAACACATGTTCACCAACATATGTGTCCCTAGTCAAAACTTTCTGTGTCTATTCGTACTTGCAGTTGTTTAATTGTTGTTGAAATCTTTACTTGAAGTATTACACTAACTTTACCATTTTACTTCTGAAATTTAATTTATTTTCACTCTTTCTTCAGTGAAGAGATGGTTCATTCACTAACAAACTATGTTCTACGTTTGTCTAGTTTATCTGTTTACCTCATCAGCGATTGCTGGATTAATAAATAAGCTTGATTATTATTATTTTTATTATTATTATAATTTTTATATTTCCTTTCCTTTTTCTCTTTAGGTACACTATATTAATAATCCAGACAGAGGTTACGTATGGGAGCAGATTATGATAATGCTTCCTAAGCATATTCTACTAGTAATGTTAAGCGCCACTGTACCAAATAATTATGAAATAGCTGATTGGTTAGGACGTGTACGAGGTTGTGAAATTCATGTCATCGCAACAGATAAACGCCCTGTTCCACTGGAATATTACCTATATACTAGCATGACGGAACAATATACATCACATCTTCACCTTATTGTAGACAAAGATGGTCATTTTATAGATTCAGGTAACGTTTACACGTCAGAATAAGGAAATAAGTTGTCACGTATTCCTTCATACTATTTGCGCTCATGGGTAAAATACTGACTGACTCATTTTCATGAAGTTGTCGATTTGTTTGACAATCTCATGTCAACGATTCTTTTCGAATGAAGAGCTATAACCTATGATGGTAACTATTTTCTATTGTATGGAGTTTAGATGCTTTGTCAATAGGAATATAATTTGTTAGGTTACCACATATTTACTTATGGTATCAAGACTTGATAATGCTTCCTAATCAGATTTTATTGGGTTTGTTAAGCGCCCATGTACCAAATCGATTGGACCCAAATTAGCAGTGGTCAGTGTGTTTCAAGATTAGAAAGTTCCGTTTGAGCGTGAAGTCAATGCCTACGCCCCAACAAATTTCCGACCGGATACGATCGAAGATTAGCTCTAACACGAGTTAAATGATCATAAGAAATCGCGTTTGACAGATGTTTAAGTGTTATCTGGAGATTCTAATGTGCCGATAAGGCCTCTATGTGTACGAAAGGGTCGCTTTGGTGGCCAGTGAGTATTTGGTCACTGGTTGAATAACAATGACCGTCTCATACCATGAAAACCTGTTTCGGGTCAGCGTTGCTTTCGGTGATGTGTTTGACGATGGGATTTATGGTTGGGTATTTTTGCGATAAATCAATAAGTGTACATGAACTTGTCATTCTAATTGTTTTCGCGTATTGGATGTTGAATTTCATTTTATGGTCGTTATTCAAATTTACGGAGTTGGGTGGGTTCATCTAACGATTAAATGCTCAGAACGATTTCAGTTCACTTTTGTCTCTGCGATCCATATGGTGGTTCGTTATGTTAGGATTTCTGTAATTAGATCGCTCTTCTACGTCTTGTTTCACATCTTTGGCCTACTGTTTTGAGTTTAACTCTATGTTGTACCTCAAAACCTGTTGCTGCATTTATCATTGGGTGAAATACTTTAGCTATTGCCTGTTACTCGTTCGCTTGTTAATGCTTCACGTGTTTAATATACTGTCCAACTTTTGTGTTATTTTTAAAATTTATACCAATCATTTCCTGTTATTCTGTTACTACGTGTAGTGCGTTTACGTCGTATTCATATAGCGAATATAGTGTGGGGAAAGAAAATAAAGGACATGAAGAATTCAGAAGATTAGAGTTTGAGAGAACACAGAGAGTGGATGCACCTGCGCCATTGCAAACGATTTTGAGCCATGTCATTCAAGGTCTCTAACCATCGGTTGTTATCGTCTGCTGAACAGTAAACACGTCCTTTGGTTGATAGACGGATATCTCGCCTACGCCACAAATGACGCAAGTTGGCAAAAGCTAGTCGAGCCTTCTGTATCCGTGCTGAGATTTCGTCACATACCAGACCACATGGGTTGGTGAGACTCCCAAGATAAGTGAAGCAGTCGACACGCTCAAGTACTTCGCTCCCTATCACTAGTTTGAGTGTCGATGCAACCCAATCCTTAAGCAACATTTTGTATTTCGAGGGAGAAAATCGCATCCCGAACATGCTTGCATTGTTGCTTAGAGAATTTGAGTACGGGTTTTAATTTTGATTTCTAATATCGGGCTTACTACGGTATTCTTCCGGCCCCTTGGTGTTGGGTCTGAGAAATGTACATATCTTTTTTTCGACTCTGCAAGATGTTCTGAAATAGTCTGCCGAGAATGATAACAGATGTAATACATCAGACCGCATGATGTACTAAAGCTTAATATCATTAGGTCATCGAACAACGGTCGCTACTTTCATAGTTTTCTTTCATATTTAAGTGCATGTGAAACGACTAAGTGACCTTTCGGTATTCGTATCATATTACTGGTTATGTTATTGGTCATGCTCCCAAATGCCCTGGTATGGCCGAGAGTGGGGAGAGTCCGCTCCCCCTCTCGAAATGCTCTCATATGGCCACAAGTATACAGCCCCTGCCAGGGAAGTCCTACTCACTGCCTTCTCGTGGCGGGGATGTTGTTTACGGAAATGAGAGGACGGAAAGCGAATGTCCGGCGCTTCAACCGGATCCCAAACCAATGGTGCACATGGGCTCCAGTATCCTGTGCGAACGAATGGCGTATGAACCAATCGTTGGTCACCGGCTACCATGGGACTGCATCTCCTCACGATGCTCCACTGCCTTGTGGGTCAGACGTTCAGGTCGAAGGCTCGGGGTGTGGCCCCTTAAGAAAACCACCTGCTTCGGTTTGGGCATCCGGGCAGTATCACAGCCCTCACACATATCAAATGAGATCTGTGTGGCGCATATGTATTTGGTGCCTCCTTGTACCGATATCTATGTGTTAAAATAAAATAAAATAAAAAAATGACATTACGTGTATATCGAGTTCCCCTTTTGACCCTAAAGTTGTTTCAAACGTTTCGTTATTGTGATTAGCGACCTTAGTACAACATGCGCTCACAATGCTTGAGAAGACCTGTCTTGTCAGTACAGGTCGTGAAAGTATTAGACTCCACAACTTTACTGCCTTTAAACTCTTGATTTCTAGAGAAACCATCCATTATGTTTGATATCCAGTCAGTCAGCTGCAACGTAGGACCAGGCACATATATGCATCGGTCCAAGTTGCCACACCTCATTAGCACAACAAGATCAACACCGGATTCATAGAAGTAGTTAATTCAGTGGTGGTAATATATAGAAGAAAGATTGCATATAAGGACGTAATACAGGAAGAAAGAATTAGTTCTTAGAAAGAAATTTATTTATTTATTTTAACACATAAGTATAGGTACAGGGAGGCACCAAGTACATATGCGCCACACGAATCTCAATTGATTTGTGTGAGGGCTGTGATACTGCCCGGGCGCCCAAACCGAAGCAGGTGGTTTTCTTAAGGGGCCACACCCCGAGCCTTCGACCTGAACGTCTGACCCACAAGGCAGTGGAGCATCGTGAGGAGATGCAGTCCCATGGTAGCCGGTGACCAACGATTGGTTCATACGCCATTCGTTCGCGCAGGATACTGGAGCCCATGTGCACCATTGGTTTGGGATCCGGTTAAAGCGCCGGACATTCGCTTTCCGTCCTCTCATTTCCGTAAACAACATCCCCGCCACGAGAAGGCAGTGAGTAGGACTTCCCTGGCAGAGGCTATATACGCGTGACCATGTGAGAGCATTTCGAGAGGGAGAGCGGACTCTCCCCACTCTCGGCCGTACAGGGCATTTGGTGGCAAAGATATAAAGCTATTTTAATCTCTTAGTTTAAAGGAAGACAGAGAGTGTATATACCGACCGTAGCTGCTACGTTGACGTGGTGGTCGGGCTTGCCTATCGTGATGACCCAACCGAGCTATATTGGCTGGAACACATGTTCCTGCAGGTTCTACCATGCCAGGCAGGTCGATTGGAGAACGGTAAGACTAAAAGCAGCAACTCAAGGTCTGAGGGCGAAGTCGTACTGCTGACTGTACAGAGGTGTGACAGAAGTAGGGTGTTTCCCTCGGACAACCAGCATCTGCAGCGATGCTGCCTTCTCACAAGGAAGGAAGGGGTTAGAAAAGGTCGACCCTAACGTCCGGACACTGTGCCAAATAGGACAACAGGCTTCCTTAGCTAGGACTTTAGAATCTCGCTCCATCGATGTGTGCTGCGTCTCCGAAACGCGCACACAGAATCCTAGTAGTGTCATTCACTTGACCGCACCATGTCAAAGTAACGAGCCAACTCGATTTACGCTTCGTGTGTCTGGGAACCCTGAAGCTGCTTCCCGTGGCCTCGCTGGCGTAGGTATAGCATTGAGTCTTAGGGCAGAACTAGCTCTCTTAGGCTGGATCCCAGTAGACAGTCGTTTGTGCGCTGTCCGACTAAACGGAACAGTAAGGACTCGGAAAGATAGGGACACTCGTCGTTGCCTCTTCGTCGTCTCTGCCTACTCTCCCACTGACTGCAGCTCAGATGATGTAAAAGATGAGTTTTACAGAAAGCTTTCCGACCTTCTCCGAAAAGCTAGGCTTTCAGATGTAGTAATAGTGGCTGGTGACTTTAATGCTCAAGTAGGTAAACTAAGCGAAAGGGAAAAACACCTGGGTGGATCTTATGGTGTCGCGGCTCAAAGAACAGATAACGGCGACCGTCTGTTGCAGCTATGCTCAGATAACTGCGTGTTTCTTGCAAACACTAACTTTAAGCATAAGGAAAAACATCTTTTGACATGGCGACCCCCTAATTCGTCTCAACGCTGGACCTAAATAGATCACATCGCTATCAGCCTTCGATGGAGGGGCTCGATAAAAGACTGTCGCTCATTCTGGAGCACATGCTTAGACTCAGATCATGCTCTAGTGCGAGCGCGTATTTGTCTACGTCTTGCTGGACGTAGGAAACATGCTGCAAGGAAACCCCTTAGGGTCCTACTTAATGATAGTCAAGCTAAGAGTATATTTCAGGAACAACTAGAAAAACAGTTAGGCAGCTATGTAACTGATGCCCACCCCAAGGCAGCGTGGAATGACATCCGAAAAGCTGTAGAAACAGCAGTGATGTCTGCTAGTACGGTAAACCATAAGGTTAGGGAGAAACACTGGATCTCAGCAGCGTCTACCGCACTGATAGATGCTCGAAAACTCATTCCATCTGGCTCTGAACATAACGAAGAGCGGAGTCAGCTTAAGCGTAAGCTGACTAGAAGCCTACGCAATGATCGTGAACAGTGGTGGGTAGCGAAAGCAAGAGATGGAAAAAGCAGCGGCAATAGGTAACAGCAGGCAACTGTTCAGACTTGTTAAGGAAACCGGTATTAGGAACCCAACTGTTAGCGCAATAATCTCAGAGAAAGATGGACATATTATTCATTCTCAATCCAAGAGATTGGATCGATGGGCAGAACACTTTAGGGATCAGTTCAACTGGCCTTCAGCCACACTTCGGTTTCCCACGATCTCCAATATACCTGAATAGCAAATTAATGTAAGTCCTCCGACTCTTTACGAAGTTGAAAAAGCTATAGGAAATCTGAAGCGTGGGAGAGCAACAGGCCCTGACAGGTTTACCCTTGATATTTATAAGGATGGCGGTCCAGTATTAGCAGCGAGATTGACTGAGGTCTTAGGTAGAATCTGGGAACTGGACGTAATCCCATCTGACTGGTCTCAATCACTGATTGTGCTAGTCTATAAGAAAGGACAAAAGTCCTCCTGTGACAATCACAGAGGAATTAGTTTGACTAATATAGTGTCTAAAATATTAGCTTCAATAATAGTTCGACGCCTAACCAAAGCTCGTGAAGAGCAGACTAGAGAAAACCAGGCTGGTTTTCGACCTGGACGTGGTTGTATTGATCAGATATTCACATTACGTCAGGTTCTAGAACATAGACACACATTCAGACGCCCCTTAATGGTAGTATTTCTCGACCTTAAGGCGGCATTTGACTCTGTTGATCGTGAGGTTCTATGGCAGTGTTTGTCACTGAAGGGAGTACCAAAGAAGTACATCAACCTTATAAAGGCTCTCTATTCGAACACGACTGGTCGAGTGAGAGCTTATGGTGAACTGTCATCAGAATTGATTACCTCAAGTGGTGTTCGTCAGGGCTGTCCACTCTCTGCATTCTTGTTTAACTTTGTCGTTGACGTCCTTTTAGAGATGACACTTTCCTCATCTAAATTTCCAGTTGAACTTCTACCGGGAGATCCACTTGTTGACTTAAAATATGCCGATAACATAGTTCTATTTGGTGAAGACGCTGACAAAATGCAGAGTCTGCTGACCACTCTAAGCAACAATGCAGGCATGTTCGGGATGCGATTTTCTCCCTCGAAATACAAAATGTTGCTTAAGGATTGGGTTGTATCGACACTCAAACTAGTGATAGGGAGCGAAGTACTTGAGCGTGTCGACTGCTTCACTTATCTTGGGAGTCTCACCAACCCATGTGGTCTGGTATGTGACGAAATCTCAGCACGGATACAGAAGGCTCGACTAGCTTTTGCCAACTTGCGTCATTTGTGGCGTAGGCGAGATATCCGTCTATCAACCAAAGGACGTGTTTACTGTTCAGCAGACGATAACAACCGATGGTTAGAGACCTTGAATGACATGGCTCAAAATCGTTTGCAATGGCGCAGGTGCATCCACTCTCTGTGTTCTCTCAAACTCTAATCTTCTGAATTCTTCATGTCCTTTATTTTCTTTCCAAATCTATTCCACTGGACCATACTCCTTAAATAACATCATCAAACCTTAATGTTCCCTATCACTACTTATACTTTCACTACCTCTACCACTATGGGATTTGAATCGATAACTGAATGTCTGTGCTAATGTGGTATGGCAACTCGAACTGATGTACGTGTTATGATTTTGATGTCCGGCTTACGATCACGTGACTTATACACCAATCAGAATACGGCTTATATGAATATTCGCACTATGACAAGACCAATGACGTTCAACCGGTCTGAGCAGTCTAGCGTCCTATTGGGTCCTACGTCCTTCTAACCCGTCCTCTTGAGTCCAGAACACAATACCAGCTTCTGAATCAACCAAATCGGACCAAATCATTTATTTCAGACATACTCGGTTTATATATCAATCAGGCAGACCACAACGTACCATAAAATAGAAATTAACATATGTACACAAATAAGCCAAAAAGTGGCTGTGAATGTGGGAGACAGTAATTAATAAACTGAGCATAATTTAGGGACAGTAAATCGTACAATGATAAATTATAGGTCAAAGTGAAGCTTATGATAAGGGGAATATAAATATACATAACCTAACTAATGAATAGTTATACCGTAAGAATATATAGATAATATTAGTCAATTAATGTCTCAGAAATTACTCGTGATTTAATCTTTGCTCGGATATAACAGTACGTACGTACGAAGTTCCACGTTGTTACTGACTGACTGACTGTATACACCTACGCCATATTGATATTCAAGTGTTTGGTTAATGGTAGCCGTTTTTTTCAAATTATAAACCTGCTCTATTTCTTACAAAAAGTGCTATCGTGAAATTGTTTGAATGTATCTACATTCTAAAGCCAGTGCAAAACTAACATTGATTTATACTATTAATAGCTACTAGATCCTTGCATGTGATCCACCATAATTGGCTGCATTAAATAAAATTTCCACAGCTTGATGTCGCACTTGACTATTTTCCACGCATTCCTGGATCACTCTTTTCCGCAAGATAATTACATTGATTCCGAACCTAGCTACGAAAGATTGGCTCGTCGAGATGTAGAATGCACGTCTTATGAAGCAAAACATACTCGTGAATGTATTGGAGGTCAGTTAAATTTCACAGATTTGTTTTGCGAAAATATTTTTCCCACCGAGTGTGGTGTCACCAAGTTTGGAGAGATGAAGGTTAGTTGAGTGTTTTCTTGTCATATTTTTAGACTGAGGCTGTTATCGTGCGTGCGATCGAAAAAGTTAGGGATAGTGTTTTTAACAAACTTGGTTCTCGACTTTCTCATAATCGATCTGTACTCAGACCGGGAGCTATCAATTATGAGTCAGCAGCAATTGAGGCTGTTCTGGATGCCTCCCTCTCAATTGTTTCTCGTGAGACTTTGGCTAATTGGACTGGTTCAACTGAAATTTGCATTAGTTCTTCGTTAAGTACTGAAAGTTTGAATCATGGTAAGAGGGTAGATATAAATAGGAAAACAAAAGAGCTACTGGAAAAAAGAATTCGAAATTCCAAACCCCAACCGTCATACATCTTTCAGGTACGTTTTTGTGTATTAATGTCTTAAATATCCGGCATTATGTGTTCAAATAGTTATTTGTGCAAAATTTTAATAGGAACTGAACTTGATAAAATATACTGTGTAACTGTTTCTTGACTTTATTGTACGCTTTCTACCCGCCATGCACCAGTAAGCGGAATATAAACAGTATGTCGCTCCTGTTATCATGGTTGTAGCTAGTTAGTTAGGTATTTCTTAACGTTATATTTTGTATAGCTTAAATACTTAATACAAGAAAGTACATTCACCACTTCCGATACCACCGTCTGTATTGTTGTGTATCGATCGTTGACGTTTCTAATAACGACTAACTGTGGGATATAGTTTAATTGTAGATTATCTCGATTTCTGAGTGTACTTTTAGTTGCTGTGAGACCCCGAGTAGCCGGATGTCATATGCAAGTTAATAAAAAGATATAACACCCTCACAACGTTTAACTCCTCCTTCAGCCACAGAAACATCCTTAGGGGTTCACGTTGTTCCTGTAACAACTATCGGGGGATAAGTCTACTTCCGATTGCGTCCAAGCTATTGGCTTCCGTCATACTTCGTAGGTTGTTCAGGACCCGAGAAGGATTGACTCGCGAGGAGCAGGCTGGGTTTCGTTCTGGTCGAGGATGTATTGATCATATCTTCACCCTCCGCCAAATGTTAGAACACCGCCATACTTATCAAAGGCCAACAATCGTAGTGTTTCTTGATATCAGGGCTGCCTTCGATTCGTTGGACAGAACTGTTCTCTGGGATTGTCTATTGAAGAAGGGTGTGCCTGAGAAGTTTATTAACATCCTAAAAGCTTTATACACAAACACCTCAGGCAGAGTGAGGGCATACAATCACCTTTCTCCACTATTCCATTCGAGCAGTGGGGTTAGGCAGGGTTGCCCAATCTCACCATTCCTCTTCAACTTTGCCATCGATGACATTCTGGAAACAGCTCTGACGGATGTAAGTAATGGTGGTGTGGATCTGTTGCCTGGAGAAAGACTTCTCGACCTTGAGTATGCGGATGATATTGTCTTACTGTGCGAGAATGTTCAAGCTATGCAATCCGCACTTAATCAGTTGGCAATCAATGTCCGTAGGTATGGTATGTGCTTTGCACCTTCGAAGTGCAAAGTACTTCTACAAGACTGGCAGGATTCTAATCCTGTACTCACTCTGGATGGTGAGCAGATTGAAGTAGTCGAGAAGTTCGTGTATCTAGGTAGCTGCATAAGTGCTGGTGGTGGTGTGAGTGATGAGATCAATGCTCGTATAGTGAAAGCCAGAGCGGCTTATGCCAATCTGGGCCACCTTTGGCGCCTTCGTGATGTTAGTCTGGCTGTAAAAGGTCGGATCTACAACGCGACGGTGAGAGCAGTTTTGCTCTATGCTTGTGAAACCTGGCCTCTCCGAGTTGAGGATGTTAGACGACTCTCTGTGTTCGATCATCGTTGTCTCCGAAGGATTGCTGGCATCCAGTGGCAACACCATGTCAGTAATGCAGAGGTTCGGCATCGAGTGTTCGGTCACAGAGACGATAATGAAATTGGTGTCACCATCTTGAAACACCGACTTCGGTGGCTTGGACATGTTCTACGAATGTCGTCCCAGAGAATTCCTCATCGTGCATTATTTGCCGTCTCTGGGACTGGTTGGAAAAGGCGGAGAGGTGGTCAGTATATGACATGGTGTCGTGGTATGAAAGAAAGCTGCAAAGGGCTAGCTTCTGTTGGTCCTTCACGACTCCCTGGTTGGGGTCCGAGAGACGGTGTAACGCAGTGGCTAGAGACGTTATCAGATATGGCTAAGAATAGAAGCCAGTGGCGATCGTGCTGTAACCTCTTACTTTCTTCATAAAAAGTGTTTATATCTTCCTTAACTGAAAGATCTCTTCTGATTGTACCTTTCCGTTTCCCCCACCATTGTTCTCTCTCTCTCCCTTTTTTTTTATAATTCCCCACGTTCATTACTTTTTTTTTTCTCTTTTCTCCTTCTCTTCAAATTATCATTGTTTTGTGTGGCGCATATATATTTGGTGCCCCTCTGTACCAATGTTTATGTGTTCAAATAAATAATAATATAAATAACTAATATACCACTTGTTTAACTCTGAATCATTAACATACTGAAGGCTGATATTATGTTACAGTAACTGGACCCTTTTAGAGTAATGGCTTTAAACTTCACGAAGTCTACAGGCAATAAACTTTAATCATTGATGACAACGGTAACCAAATTACTGTCTGCATTAGGTGGTTGAAAGTTTTGAATCTGAGAATTAGTTCTTTTCTTGGTTTGTCATCGTCACAACATTGTAAAGTGACTATACAAAATCACACAACACATGGTAACAACATCAAGTTTTGTTGTGCACTAAAAATTGACTAGTTCAGGTCATACTATATGGTTCCTGCAACGCTTGAACGATTGCTGCACTTTTTTAAAATTTTAAAGTAACGTTTCAGTGTTCCATATGCTTCAATGTAACTATTTGTTTCGATAAAAGATTTCAGTCGAAATATGGCTTCAATAAATAGTTTTGTCGAACTGTTTTAATATTGTGAACCAAAATGACTGGAACACGAATGCTTAAGACTGAGTTCTATGTATTTTCTGTTAAAGCCTGTTGATCAAATATCCTGAGAGTATATTCCACTTAATCAGCATTTGTTTTATGTAGGGCGTATAACTTTTAGTTTTCTTTAGCATAATTAACTCTAGTTATTTTTATGTTGTTTTGATTTGAACCACAGTAATATGAATTTTCACACTTCTGTAGATTTTATTGGTGTGGATGTATCATTCAAAACTACGGGTTGTCTTATCTATAACATTTATTATTTATTTTATTTTAACACAGATATCGGTACAAGGAGGCACCAAATACATATGCGCCACACAGATCTCATTGGATATGTGTGAGGGCTGTGATACTGCCCGGGTGCCCAGACCGAAGTAGGTGGTCTTCTTAGGGGGCCACACCCCGAGCCTTCGACCTGAACGTCTGACCCACAAGGCAGTGGAGCATCGTGAGGAGATGCAGTCCCATGGTAGCCGGTGACCAACGATTGGTTCATACGCCATTCGTTCCCGCAGGATACTGGAGCCCATGTGCACCATCGGTTTGGGGTCCGGTTAAAGCGCCGGACATTCGCTTTCCGTCCTCTCAATTTCGTAAACAACATCTCCGCCACGAGAAGGCAGTGAGTAGGACTTCCCTGGCAGAGGCTATATACGCGTGGCCATATGAGAGCATTTCGAGCGGGAGAGTGGACTCTCCCCACTCTCGGCCATACCAGGGCATTTGGGGGCATCTATAGCATAAGTTATTGGGTAGTCATCTATCATGTTGCCACATGCTCATCATTCTGATAAAAAGTCGATATCATCGCATATAATTCTGATTTGTCATTTGCGGATTAATCTCATATAGAGAGAGTTAATTTGCTAACAAAGCACTTACCTTTCAGCTAGTAGGCTGCTGGTTAAAACTATATCACTTAGAGCGATTTGAGCAACCGGAGAGAATCATTGGCCCTCACAAAATGTGTAGATTAACATTAATTGCTTTAATCTGTACTTAGTAGATGAGTTAAACAATCCTGTAGCCTTTTTTCCATTTAGTTTGTAATTATATTGTTGAAAAAAGTAGGAAGATACTTAGCACTCTCGGCATTCAGATTCTTGAGACTTCGAACCTAATTTAAATTACGACTAGAGAACATACTAGTTTCTTTTTCATTATCCATTGTTTGTATAATATAAGACTGTAGTAAATTCCTATTATTCCTCCTACATCAACTTTCAACACTAAACTTCCTCTTTTGGTTTCCTCCTCAAATGTCACCACAGTCCACTATTCTAGTGCGTAAAACATTGTCCCAGGTCTACTGAAACCTCGCTCCAAACTACACATTGGAGCCTTCAACGTAAAAACCCTGTGTCAAATCGGCCATCAGTCATCCTGGGCTAAAACTAGAATCTCGTACCATTGATGTATGCTGTGTCTCCGAAACACACATACAGGATCCTGGTGTGGTCATTCACTTGACCTCACCTCGCCAAAACGGAGAGTCGACGAAATACACTCTTCGTGTATCTGGCGATGCGGTGGCTAGTTTTCGTCGACTGGTGAGTGTAGACATAGCACTAAGTACGATGGCAGAACAAGCACTATTAGAGTGGATCCCCGTTAACAGTCGTCTATGTGTTGTTCGGCTAAACGGCTCCGTAAGAACTCGGAAAGACAGGGACACACATCGCTGCCTTTTTGATGTTTCTGCCTACGCTCCCACTGACTGCAGCCCGGATGAAGTGAAAGATGACTTTTGCAGAAAGCTTTCTGAACTTATTCATAAAGCTGAACGCTCAGACATAGTACTCGTAGCATCTGGTCCAGTTGAATTGGCTCCAGAGGTCCTTAAGTATGGTGTTTCAATTTTAGAGATTAGGTTGACTAATATTTTAGCTAAAATCTGGGAGTTGGACGTAATCCCATCTGACTGGTCACAATCACATATCGTCCCAATATATAAGAAAGGGTCAAAATCATCCTGCGATAACCATAGATTGATTAGTTTGACTAATGCAGCATCTAAAATACTAGCTCCAATAATTATCGATCACTTAACTAAGACTCGTGAACTACAAACACGTGAAAATCATGCTGGCTTCAGACCTGGTCGTGGCTGCATCGACCACATATTCACCATTAGTCAGGTTCTAGAACACAGGCATACTTATCGGCGTCCGACAATGGTGGTCTTTCTTGACTTGGAAGCAGCATTTGACTCTATAGACCGAGAGGTTTTGTGACAGTGTTTGTCATTAAAAGGCGTACCTCAGAAGTACACAAACCTTGTGAAGGCTCTTTACTCGACAACTACCAGTCAAGTCAGAGATTATGGCGAACTGTCATCTGCTTTTGCAACCTCAAGTGGTGTCCGTCAAGGCTGTCCACTTTCTCCATTTTTGTTTAACTTCATCATAGATCTACTGTTGGGAATAACGCCTTCATCGACTGAATTTTCGTGCATTGATCTCCTACTAGGAGGTCCACTTATCGACTTAGAATACGCAGATGATGTAGTCCTGTTTGGTGAATACGCTGATAAAATACAGGGTCTTTTGATAACACTAAGCAACAATGCCAAAATGTTTGATATGCGTTCCTACTGTAAATGCAAATCGTTACTTCGGGACTGGTCAGCGTCAACACCTGAACTAAGAATAGGGAGTGAAGTAGTCGAACACGTTGACAACTTCACTTATCTTGGAAGTCTGTTCAGCCCTGATGGGTTGGTGTCCGACGAAACATCAGCACGGATTCAGAATGCTCGTTTGGCTTTTGCCAACTTACATCACCAATGGCGAGTGCGAGTTATCCACCTATTAATTAAGGAATGAGTATACTGTGCGGCAGTTCGTTCTGTTTTACTTTGCGGCTGCGAAACATGGCTATTAAGAGTAGAAAATACTCATGAGCTACTGGTATTTGACCACAGATGTCTTAGAAATATTGTTCGTATCTGCTAGGATCACTGGGTAAGTAATAATGAGGTTATACGCAGGATATTAGTTAATGATGGTAAATCACTTGATGAGGTTGTTGATCTTCATCGACTGAAATGATTGGGCCACGTATTACGCAGGCCCAACCACCAATTATCACGACGTGCAGTGGTGACTGGTGTTGGAGATGGTTGGTAAGAAGATAGGGGCGGCCAAACCGAAATGTGGCATCAGTGTTTGAGGTCACTAACTTCTGGTCTGAGTCATGTTGGTAGATGCAGACTACTTGGTTGGCGTCCGCGTGACTGTCGTAACCAATGGTTGGAGACTGTGTGACTGAGAATCGACCACAATGGCGTCGGTGTATACACTATCTGTCTTCCCTTATGCTATGAGATTAAAATCGCTTCATATCTTTCTTTCTACGAACTAATTCTTTCTTTCTGTACTGTCCTCAAATGCAATCTTTTATATATTACCACCACTGACATAACTACTTCTATGAATCCGGTGTTGATCTTGTTGTGCTAATGTGAGGTATGGTAACTTAGATCGATGCATATATGTGCCTGGTCCTACGTTGTAGCTAACTGACTGACTTACTGATAGCGAATTACTTTGAAACTAGTATCTGTTCTATGTAAAGGTCAAAATTGATGACTTTATTGTAGTGTGGGCTACTTATTCGGACAGATATAAGTAGGATGTTATAGGATTTCGAAGTGAAATGCCTATCAACAGAATATGGAAATGAAGAGAAGAGGATGGAAAACAGAGTAATCGGATTAACAACAGAATTGGAAGAATGATGGAGTACGTAGAGGATAACTCAAGGAAGATGTGCAGATGATGTATTTAATGCATAGTAATCATATTTTACAAAGTCACTTCGTGATTTTACATAAAATAATAAATTTGTTTTCTTCATCAAGTCTTCGTTCACTACAGTATCAATGTTAATAGAGTTTATTTATCCGAATGCACAACCATATAATTTAAATTTTTTGTATTTAATTTAAAAATTACAACTAATCCACTAAAATACAAATAGGAAAATTAAATTTGTTGATCTCTCTATGGAATATATTTTTTGTAGTAATCTACTGTCAAATAATTTGATACAATTATATCAGTAGTTTTCGTAATTCTAATTTCTAGGAGGATACCACTTGTGAACTTCCACCTTTAACTGAACTTGTCGACAACCCGGCATTCAATTGGGAGTTTGAACTAGATACCTTTCAAAAACAAGCTATTTTGTGCCTTGAGCGTAATCAAACAGTCTTTGTAGCAGCCCATACTTCGGCTGGGAAGACGGTTGTCGCAGAATATGCTTGTGCTCTCTGTCGACGTCGGGGCACAAGAGTTATCTATACGAGTCCGATTAAAGCTTTATCGAATCAAAAGTTTTATGATTTCAGGTATAGTGTTTTCACCGTATCTTGGGATGAATCGCGTTTTAATTTGGTAGCTAATAGCTTCTTATTTTTTAATATTTTGTGTGAACCTTGAAAAATGTGGTTCTTATTCTGTTTTCAATTTTTAATAGGTGTCTTTAAATAAAAAAAATAGTGTTTAGTATTTCAGTTATTTTAGACCATCTCAAATTGAAACTAGTGAAGGTACCACTTGCGAAATCATACTACCTACAACCTAATAATCACAGTCTCCTTTTAAGACTTTGCTCTACCAGCCCGACCGTAGCTGCTACGTTGACGCGGTGGTCGGGCTTGCCTATCGTGATGACCCAACCGAGCTATATTGGCTGGAACACATGTTCCTGCAGGTTCTACCATGCCAGGCAGGTCGATTGGAGAACGGTAAGACTAAAAGCAGCAACTCAAGGTCTGAGGGCGAAGTCGTACTGCTGACTGTACAGAGGTGTGACAGAAGTAGGGTGTTTCCCTCGGACAACCAGCATCTGCAGCGATGCTGCCTTCTCACAAGGAAGGAAGGGGTTAGAAAAGGTCGACCCTAACGTCCGGACACTGTGCCAAATAGGACAACAGGCTTCCTTAGCTAGGACTTTAGAATCTCGCTCCATCGATGTGTGCTGCGTCTCCGAAACGCGCACACAGAATCCTAGTAGTGTCATTCACTTGACCGCACCATGTCAAAGTAACGAGCCAACTCGATTTACGCTTCGTGTGTCTGGGAACCCTGAAGCTGCTTCCCGTGGCCTCGCTGGCGTAGGTATAGCATTGAGTCTTAGGGCAGAACTAGCTCTCTTAGGCTGGATCCCAGTAGACAGTCGTTTGTGCGCTGTCCGACTAAACGGAACAGTAAGGACTCGGAAAGATAGGGACACTCGTCGTTGCCTCTTCGTCGTCTCTGCCTACTCTCCCACTGACTGCAGCTCAGATGATGTAAAAGATGAGTTTTACAGAAAGCTTTCCGACCTTCTCCGAAAAGCTAGGCTTTCAGATGTAGTAATAGTGGCTGGTGACTTTAATGCTCAAGTAGGTAAACTAAGCGAAAGGGAAAAACACCTGGGTGGATCTTATGGTGTCGCGGCTCAAAGAACAGATAACGGCGACCGTCTGTTGCAGCTATGCTCAGATAACTGCGTGTTTCTTGCAAACACTAACTTTAAGCATAAGGAAAAACATCTTTTGACATGGCGACCCCCTAATTCGTCTCAACGCTGGACCTAAATAGATCACATCGCTATCAGCCTTCGATGGAGGGGCTCGATAAAAGACTGTCGCTCATTCTGGAGCACATGCTTAGACTCAGATCATGCTCTAGTGCGAGCGCGTATTTGTCTACGTCTTGCTGGACGTAGGAAACATGCTGCAAGGAAACCCCTTAGGGTCCTACTTAATGATAGTCAAGCTAAGAGTATATTTCAGGAACAACTAGAAAAACAGTTAGGCAGCTATGTAACTGATGCCCACCCCAAGGCAGCGTGGAATGACATCCGAAAAGCTGTAGAAACAGCAGTGATGTCTGCTAGTACGGTAAACCATAAGGTTAGGGAGAAACACTGGATCTCAGCAGCGTCTACCGCACTGATAGATGCTCGAAAACTCATTCCATCTGGCTCTGAACATAACGAAGAGCGGAGTCAGCTTAAGCGTAAGCTGACTAGAAGCCTACGCAATGATCGTGAACAGTGGTGGGTAGCGAAAGCAAGAGATGGAAAAAGCAGCGGCAATAGGTAACAGCAGGCAACTGTTCAGACTTGTTAAGGAAACCGGTATTAGGAACCCAACTGTTAGCGCAATAATCTCAGAGAAAGATGGACATATTATTCATTCTCAATCCAAGAGATTGGATCGATGGGCAGAACACTTTAGGGATCAGTTCAACTGGCTTTCAGCCACACTTCGGTTTCCCACGATCTCCAATATACCTGAATAGCAAATTAATGTAAGTCCTCCGACTCTTTACGAAGTTGAAAAAGCTATAGGAAATCTGAAGCGTGGGAGAGCAACAGGCCCTGACAGGTTTACCCTTGATATTTATAAGGATGGCGGTCCAGTATTAGCAGCGAGATTGACTGAGGTCTTAGGTAGAATCTGGGAACTGGACGTAATCCCATCTGACTGGTCTCAATCACTGATTGTGCTAGTCTATAAGAAAGGACAAAAGTCCTCCTGTGACAATCACAGAGGAATTAGTTTGACTAATATAGTGTCTAAAATATTAGCTTCAATAATAGTTCGACGCCTAACCAAAGCTCGTGAAGAGCAGACTAGAGAAAACCAGGCTGGTTTTCGACCTGGACGTGGTTGTATTGATCAGATATTCACATTACGTCAGGTTCTAGAACATAGACACACATTCAGACGCCCCTTAATGGTAGTATTTCTCGACCTTAAGGCGGCATTTGACTCTGTTGATCGTGAGGTTCTATGGCAGTGTTTGTCACTGAAGGGAGTACCAAAGAAGTACATCAACCTTATAAAGGCTCTCTATTCGAACACGACTGGTCGAGTGAGAGCTTATGGTGAACTGTCATCAGAATTGATTACCTCAAGTGGTGTTCGTCAGGGCTGTCCACTCTCTGCATTCTTGTTTAACTTTGTCGTTGACGTCCTTTTAGAGATGACACTTTCCTCATCTAAATTTCCAGTTGAACTTCTACCGGGAGATCCACTTGTTGACTTAAAATATGCCGATAACATAGTTCTATTTGGTGAAGACGCTGACAAAATGCAGAGTCTGCTGACCACTCTAAGCAACAATGCAGGCATGTTCGGGATGCGATTTTCTCCCTCGAAATACAAAATGTTGCTTAAGGATTGGGTTGTATCGACACTCAAACTAGTGATAGGGAGCGAAGTACTTGAGCGTGTCGACTGCTTCACTTATCTTGGGAGTCTCACCAACCCATGTGGTCTGGTATGTGACGAAATCTCAGCACGGATACAGAAGGCTCGACTAGCTTTTGCCAACTTGCGTCATTTGTGGCGTAGGCGAGATATCCGTCTATCAACCAAAGGACGTGTTTACTGTTCAGCAGACGATAACAACCGATGGTTAGAGACCTTGAATGACATGGCTCAAAATCGTTTGCAATGGCGCAGGTGCATCCACTCTCTGTGTTCTCTCAAACTCTAATCTTCTGAATTCTTCATGTCCTTTATTTTCTTTCCAAATCTATTCCACTGGACCATACTCCTTAAATAACATCATCAAACCTTAATGTTCCCTATCACTACTTATACTTTCACTACCTCTACCACTATGGGATTTGAATCGATAACTGAATGTCTGTGCTAATGTGGTATGGCAACTCGAACTGATGTACGTACGTACGAAGTTCCACGTTGTTACTGACTGACTGCTCTAACAATGGATCTTATCTATCAGGGATAAGCTTTTGTTTTAATAAGTGGTACTTTCTAACCTAATGGTTAGTAGCACCATGTGAACGATAATAGATCAAGTCAATAGTAACCATCGTTTTTAGGATCCCTAGAGGAATTTATTATCTCAGGAGCATGCTCTTAGACAATGTTTTAGTCCAAATGTACCCTAATAAAAAAATTTAGTACCGTATTAAAAATGTGTCTAAAGATTGACCAGACATTCCAGTGGCGGATGATAGAGCAATCAGCGTAATAAATGATGGCCGCAGAATTAAATACGATAAGGTAGTGGTAATAAGCAAAACATTGGACGGTTGTTTACACCTAACAAAGAAGCTAAGTAAGAAGCTGATAATACAAATCATCGTTGAATGTAATCAGTCAAGATTCCATGCTCATAGCAAACGGCTGAAACGATTGATCGAATACTGACCAGTCTTAATTCTCTCATCATTTAGGCATAACGACGTTGGGATACAAGAATCCCTCTCTGCTCATATTAAGGTTGAAAAAATGGCGGTTTGTATTCGGTACTTCCGTTCTTTTTACTGTGACATTCACTTATATCTAGTGGTCGTTCTTCTAGTTATTTGTATTGTGTGTTTGAACTTGAGGGCTGTGTTGAGATTTTTTGGCGTTGGTTTATGAGAGTCAATAAAAACTTCCATTTGAGTTAGTTTCACAATGTACTAAACCACTTTACTATCCCATTGTTAAGGTACGTATCTGTAGTGTTTTTATATTCCTTAAGTAATCCTGGTAATTAGATTCCTAAGTGAAATGAACAGTGCTTAACTGCATATATCTTACATATCGTTTTTCAATAACTTTCTCTAGACAAACCTTTTACTACTGAAGAATAGTATATAATTTTGTCTTTACTGTGTGCTACACCAAACACTTTTAGTTTTAATAATTAATCTGGAAAGTGAAGAAACAAATTCGGGTAGTGAAAAGTATTAAATTACATAAAAGCCTAAATTTTAGCGTTAAAATACAATTCAATACGTCTGCCTGATGCCAGCTATAACTAACAGCAGACTGTTGCTAACCTGGTTTGCTCTCTCCTAACTACAATTTTCATATTTTATTGAAATGGATTGTAGACAGACGTTTGGAGATAGTGTTGGACTAATTACAGGTGATATCAAACTGGCTCCCGAATCTACAATTCTAATAATGACCACGGAAATTCTGCATAACATGTTGTGTAACGACGCTGATGTTATCAGAGATCTGGAAATAGTCATTATGGACGAAGCAAGTGTTTTTTAAATATTTATTGCCCATATGTTCATAATTTTTTTCATACTGATTTATTTATTTATTTATTTGAACACATAGATATTGGTACAAAGGGGCACCGAATAAATATGCGCCACACAAGTCACTTGATTTGTGTATGGGCTGTGATACTGCTCGGGTGCCCCGATCGAAACAAAATGCAACTCAGCATTTACATATTTATAAACCCAGCTGTATCCCACGGTATTAATTTTCCCAAAAACCTTATAGATAATGTGATTTATAGTTGAATCTAGTTTAACGATGTACAACACTAGAAATTAGTCTTGTAATTGGGCAGACTTTTCGATTTTGGTTTTTAGTCCATAAACCATGTGTCAAGCTTAAAATGCCTTTGTAAGCGAGTAATGTTTAAAATGCATGATCTAACAGTCGTGAACTAAGGACAATTCAATAAAATACATAGGCCAATTTTCTTTTTACAATTGTATTTTTGTAATTTGTGTCATTTTTTGATTATTTTAGCTTATTTAGTAACGTACTCTATTTCGTAAAATCATTTCACAGAAACAAACTGTATAAATCCTTATGTTATCAAATGTCTATGACTTCGTAACATTGATCATAAATTTTAGTTACACTGACACACCTTACTTCATTGAATACAACAAAGTGGTAACCTAGTGCAGTGACAATGTACACTACTGTCTTCTTGTTCCAGATCATGGGCTGAATAAGATTAATAAGATATTTAGCTAACTGAGAAATCTTATCGTCAGGTCCACATGTTTCCAGATTATTGTTTGACCTGCTACTATTTGAAGATAAACAAATCATTTGTGGTAATCATATATTTTAGTGCTTATCAAACTTCATATGTCCCATAATTGATTAACTTTTATCTTTATTAAAACGTCTTTTTATCTATATCCAATAGATGTGGCTCCCAGTAAAATAAAGGTACATGAATACAAACGAAATAGACACAACTTCAGCTTAGATGCTACAATTTGTTCAATATGTAAATACAATCTGAATGTATCTGCTGGATTGTGATTGATCTCAGGTCATGCTATCATTTTTTGAATTCATAAAAAAATCGGATCATCTTCGATGTTTGATTCTCCCCCAGGATCTCATTCACGTAGCGTTCAATGCTTATATCAGCAGTTAGTGGCGTAATAATCACTATATCTCAATCTTTCCACACTTCCCCTCTTTCTCTGACCCTATCGTATTCAGCAGTACACGAAGTGGCAACCTAACATTCTCAACGAATATCTTGACCACTTTAGTCGATTGATTTATCTCTTGTTTTGGACCTAGCTTTATGTTGACAGCACCCAATCATTGGTTTTCCTTTACACGATTATATTCTAAATACACAGTATATACTTTATGTGTGTTGGCCATTTCTCTTAACTCTATTTTAAATTATAACTTACCGTTACGTTGTATAGTTGCGCTTTGATAGGTAGTTTATTTTTCGAATATGGAGACTTGCTAGTGGGCTTATTCACTTCGGTCTGTGCTGTCTGACTTAGTGACTGACTGCCACAATGTTGACGCACCAACTAGGCGCCATTATTGTGATGACGTGGTGAAACTATACTGAATACAATGCTTATTTACTCAAGTTCTATAATGCTAAGAACATAGTTCTGAAAATAACTTGACGGGACGTTTCATTCTGATTAAATGTTTTCATAATCCAATCGTTATTTTCTTACTGATGTTATTATTTATAATCTCAATCTCTTCAGCTTTTCGACCCATAAATATGCTTTAATATCAACCACAATGTATTTTGTTCGTTTTTTTTTTGCTAAGCATTTATTACAACTTTATTAACTGATGTATTTGCGTTTTCTACTTGAAATCTTACTATTATTGTAAGCAAAGTGGAATCCAGGACGCGCGGTTCATCCTATTCGATACTCGTTAACTGGATTTACCTGCATTCCAGAGTTAATATTCACTCCGAGACTCAAATCCAATTTTGTTCGCTTCAAACGTAATTGCGTTATCCACTTATGTTATGTCCCGATAAGCATAATGAATGATAACTTTTGGGATCCATTTATGGACCAATACTATATGTATATTTTTATTGTATAATTGTTATGTAACTAAACTATTCATATCCGTATCCCTCTTATTATAGGCTTTATTTTGACCTATGAACTATTACTATACGATTTACCATTCTTGAATTATGCCCTGTCTATTAATTACTACCTCCCTCATTCACAGCCTAATTTGGCTAATTCTTGTACAAATGTTGTTTCATATTTTATGGTACGGTGTGGTCTATCTGGTTGGTATATAAACCCAGTATGCTTGAAATAAATGATTCATGTCTCAGAGGCTCGGATTGGTGTTCTGGATTTAACTGGCTGGGTTAGGCAGGAAGCAGGGCCAATAAGGACTTTAGACTGCTCGTACGGGTTTACGTGTCATTGGTCCGATCGATAATCCACTGCTTTCTAATTGGTGGTATCGTTACGTTATACAATAACAGGGCACTCAGGCCACAAGTTATAACAACTTAGCTACTGAGTCCTTCTAGCCACTAGGTTGTGTAATTGGGTGAAGTATTAATTCATTTTTGTATTGTTTGTTCAAATCTTCCTATTGATGTATAGAATTGCAATCGACCAGTCTGTTATTGGCATATGTGCATCCTTTGCGGATTAGTTGTAAATGTCGACTACTCAGAATAGTTACTAAAACTTCATAAGTTCATTTTATTGTGTAAATTTTACTGTTCTTGCCTTGTTTAACTCATCAAGGAAACTAGATATTTTGATATAATTGGTCAGTTACTCATATTTTAAACAATTTTAATCTCCAACTACTATTATATTTATGAACTAAACAGTTGTAATCTATCATAGTTGTTTTGTTTAATGTATTTACAATCTGTTTTTCTAATTATGTAGCCAACCAAGGTAATAGTTACTTTTTATGTATTGTTTTAGTGCTCAAAATGTTTATATGTACACGTATATTTCTCTTTCTCTACAGGTTCATTATGTCAATGATGTGGAAAGAGGTCATATATGGGAACAAATTATGATAATGCTGCCTAAACATGTGTTATTAGTTATGTTAAGTGCAACAGTTCCTAATAAACTTGATTTTGCTGATTGGTTAGGACGTGTACGTGGAACTGAAGTTCATGTAGTTGCAACTAATAAACGTCCAGTTCCATTGGAACATTTTATTTTTACCGGTATGGATGGTCAACGTAGTAAAGATCATCTTCATCTAATTGTAGATCAAGCTGGTCAATTCAATTTACCAGGTTAAGCTGTTTTCTTTTTAATGATATATATATATATATATATATATATATATATATATATATATGTATATATATATATTGAATAGTTTTTGTCTTCATGTTCATATTGCTATTCGTAAAGGTTTCACATTTAGACAAACATTAGTTTTTTATCTCTCCTCAACCTCATACACCCACAATTCCAGCTACGAATCGAACACAAAATCTATTTATATTTATGATCAATTTATGATTGCAAACGTTAATTCATGTGTTTATTTTTATCAGTATTTATTATTATTAATATTGCTTAAGTCATTATCGCTTTAATTCGTATCCTGATCATGAAGGAACTGTGAATCCTCTTATTTCCACCCAGTAAACCGCTAGAGCTCATATATCAGACTTTGAACACTTTCATTATCTATATGAGATAAATATTATTTAAGGAATCCCTTTCATAGGAACTGCAAAACCTGTTATGGAAAATATAACTTTTCTCTCTTCATTGTAAGTTTCAGTTAATATGTCGTTGTTTTTCCGGTTTCTACTATTTGCGTTAGAGTTGTAGGCATTGTAGCATTAGCTTGTTGGCTTGTATAGAATATAGGAATACAATTAGAGCTATGTAAACTGTCATCTAAAAAATAATTTATAAATGCCTTCAAAACGATTTACGAACTGATTCACTAAAAAATAACTCCCGAAATATCATGTTTTCTTTTTCTCACACCTTTCTTACATAAATATAGGTTATAAACAGGCGAATCGTATGCTTAGCGGCGAAAAAGATGTTGATAAAAAGAAACCTACTCAAAATTCGGCAAATCCACCGAATGCTAAAAACGTACCACGAAAGAATACTGGTGGTAAAGTGAATACTCCAGGTCATTTCCGTGCATTACCACGTAAGCTGTAGAGAATTATTTTAGATCAGTATAAGGTTGTTGAGTTTCATTGAGATCAGGAACCGACCAATATTAGACCACCATGAGAATCTGGAAGCACTGGATGATGTTTTCGTTCTAGTATGGGACTCAGCAGTGCGCATCCACAGTCTCGCATGTGATAATCGAACCCAGGACTTTCGATATCGCGCGCAAACGCTTAGCCTCTCGACCATTTAGTTGAAAACCGACGGTGCTAATGTCTAGCTTCAACCAATTCACGATATTACACGACCACCTTTCATTTTCTTCGGTGGCCTCACATACGACACGGTTTAACACCACTAGTCACGGCTTTTCACCAAAATTACAGGAATTATCTCTCTAAGCTAGTCAATAGTAACGACATGACAATTATCAGTATAGGGTTGTGGAGCTCGTTAAGTTATTTCAGGTTTTCATTGGTCGGTTCATAATTTCAGTGAAATTATTTGATCATTATATGTGCTTTGTGTACACCTAATTCAAATTACAACTCATTTTTTATCACTACACCACATGGACAGAAATTATGGGTCCAGAAAAGTACTTACAAATGGTCGAAATATTTCATATTGTGCGTCGTGTTTAAAAGTTAGCCTAAAGAAATCCTATTGTATGTACCTTTCTAATCGATTTTAGCTGAGCCATTCGAATCATTAGCGTTTGAGTTTTCTTTGTCCTATTTTAACCTAATATTCTTGTACACAAAAATCAGTATATCACCCAACAATATTTCCTGCAGAAATCGTGTTACGTTTAGATGAATTAATAACATGTAACACTTGTTCTCTGATAAAATTTCTATATATCAGGATAACAGAAACAATTACCTGATCATTGCATTCCTAGGTTGTATTTCAGTAGTCAATGTTAAGGTGTTATTGTATGAATGGTTTTCAGTGTTATCAAAAGACATCTTTCACAGTTCGATTAATATAACGGAACTACTGATCCTATGTTAGATTCGATAGAAAATTCTCCGGAGACCAATCAAAGTTACATAGAGCTCAAGTTCATGTACTGGCTATTTTCACATGAAGTGTGTATTACTAACAATTTATATACTGTATAGCTCTCATGATAATGGCATTAGAAATTACAACATATCAACCATAAGTAGCTTAGCTATTGCATCATACTGTGTCTAATCTCTATGATAGAAAAAGACAACCATTACTTTATGTATATTCGCAAGTTATAGCCCCGTTCGGTTTAGGTAATGATATTGTCTCACTAGCTTTCACATAAATTATGTATCAAAGTCTGTTACGTAAACCCTTTGCTTGGCAAATGAGTTACGTTATTATTTATTGTAATATATTGATTCAAACATTTTAAGAATAATTTCATATTTATTTGACTTCACTAGCAACTAACGGAATAAGTGTACATGATCATCGTACCAAAAATTTATGGCTTGGAGTAATTCACCTTCTTCAAGAGCGTGATCTTATGCCAACTATAGCATTTGCCTTTTCTCGATCATCATTGGAAACTCTCGCTGGTCATTTATCTTCAGTGGACTTGTTAAATTCAAGTAATCAGTTTTTGACTTTAATGCCGATTATATTATTTTTGATGTTTCTTCTAAATATATTCATCTATCCGTTAAGTGCCCGTTATTGAAAAGGTCATTTAATTGGCAATAGAGCTCATCCTTGAATGCATCCACGTTATAATCTGTCAGGTCGTAGGCAAAGATTACGAAAAGACATTATTAACCACATTAGTTTCTCAGTTTCATCTATCCTAAATTAACAACACATAAGTAACCACCAACGGGAATCCGATCGATAAATCTAAGCTTGGCTCTGATATCAGAAGCCAATACTACAAAGTTCCTGATAAAGTTCACATGGTACAGACGTATAAAATCGAAAGATATAGATAGTACAGATTGTACTTCGACGAAACCATTAATACACGTCTCGGATATACATCATATATCAATATCAAATTTTTTCGTGAACTAAACCTATAAATTTTTTGATTTTGATCAAATTTGGAGCGTTAAAAGAGGCATGCCTAAATGGGGTACGTAGCTTTAGAAAATCTGACAGATCTCATATTCATTAATAACATCCTTGAAATTAACTATTCAGCAACTTTAGACCGTTTAGACTAAGATTCAATAAAGACGACGTGATTAGTAAATTGAAGAATAAAAAGTACGCACAGAATGTTAGTAAAATAAAAGAAAAGTTCATCGTTTTTAAAATAAATTCACCTCAAGTAAAACGACTTCAAATATTTTTATTATGGATAGTGAGGCGAAACGCTCAGTACATTTTCATTCCAATTATTCATCATAGTACGTGTATGAGGTAGAATGCTGCCCTGACACCCAGACCCAAAGATCACTCCCTGAGCTTTTGACTTAAAAGTTCTATCTACCTCAGCGAAACAGTGTCAGGAGATATTGTCTTTTGGTAACCGGCAAGCTGAGTAGTTATGTACGATATTCGTTCCTTCATGTTCCTACAGTTCATCGGCATTACTGATCAAGATTGTTAATATTTTAAACTAGGGACTTGTTTCTTCTTTGTGATTATAATATAATATGCTTCAATAAGAAGTTAAGTTTGCTTTGTGGTTTCTTTCACATCTAAAAACAGGTGAAAAGCAACAAGTTAAAAAATTTCTGCATTGTTCTGTCACTAAACGATTAAAAAGATGTGATCGTCAACTTGCTTCAGTTCAGTTTATTAGTAAATTAGCTGTTAGAGGATTAGCTGTTCATCATGCTGGAATGTTGCCTATTTTGAAAGAGGTGAGAGTTATGTTTTATAATTTGTGAAATTTCTTAAAAGCTATTTGTCAACCGATATTTTTTGCACGTTAACTTTTAAAAACTAAAAATGGGACACTTTGTAGTTATGGGCCTTCAAATTACCCTCCTTATACTCAAACGTCTACAATGTATGACATTTAGCTGAACCTACATTTTCATTTCACCTTAACCATAGCAGAATATAAGTCATTCTGAGACTTCATCATTTTCAGTCTGTGGCTATTGTCTATTTACTTGTTCACTACTAATATCGGATAATATATACATACCTCGGTTCTTGTTGGATCTATTTTAGTAGACTTCACATCATGAATCTTGTTGGCCAATTACAGGTGCCTATGTACTGTGTTTTATTTTGATAATCCCTTCAAATTGATCTGAATTTTTGATCAGATCAGTTAACAATAAAAGACAAACACTCTTATGATAGCCATCAGGAAGCCAATTTGACTAACATAGTCTCTACAATCCCATAGTTCATGATTATTTCATGCATTAATGGTAGCTAGACAACAGTAGATCCGTAATAAACTATATGATTTCAGGTCTAAGCACGAGGTGTATCCATCAGATTACCGTCTTATTTATTGTCTTGAGACACTGAAAAATTTTACAGCTTCAAATATCATCTATATTCATTGACTTATAATTCGGCATTGGACTCAGTTTATATGGTAGTTGATGGTGTTATTTACTTATGCTATACGATCTTATTTGTAAATAGAAAGTTGTTGCATCAATAATCAAGTTATTGAAAGTCACGTAATAAACAGATAATAAGATGCACTAGTAAGGAAGTAGATTTTAGACGAATAGGCGTGAAGGATAATTGTACTTATTGATCAAAGAACAATCAATTGCTAGTTTTATGGGTCTCTTAAGGAGTGTGCATCCACGGTCTCGTACGCGGGATTCTGACCTGGGACCTTCGATATCACGTGCGAGATCGTTAGTGCACAGTGCTGAATAGTCTCATACCAAAACGAACTCGCCGCCCAGTGCTTCCAGGTTTTCATGGTGGTCTAACATTGGTTGCTCCCTGATCTCAATGAACTTCATATGTTGAGGTAATTAATTTGTTTTAGCCCGTGAATTTAACAAATGACTTCTTATAGTTTCCTTTTTTAAATAAAGTGATATAACTCAGAATCAGATTTTGTAGTGTAGATTCATTCGCTGTCAGTCTTCCTTTAAATCGTTAGCTTTAAATTATTCTGTACTTTTTATTCTGTGAATTCGTTCTTTATTGGCGAATCATGTTGTCTAGACGTAATCTTTTTTGCTACAATTGATCCTGTTACTACTTCTACTACTGCTTTGCCGTTTGTCTTAAGATATGGTGTGGTATATGACGAGATTCATTAATGTTCCAAACTCTACGTTCTTTATGATTGGCTGTTAATGCCATATTTGGGGAGATTACGTGATCACTTAAAAATCGGCGAACGGAACAAAGGATCAGCAACACAACGATAAGAGAAGCTAAACTGTTCACTGCTCCCCGGATTCAGTCGAGGGGAAAGTAGGTTCTACAAGCAGTTAAAAGCACTAGTGAACAAGCACACAAATCAATCGTATATATGCAGCATAAAAATGTCCCTGATAAACCTCACAAAATAGCGTATTAAAGTGGAAATAAACCTATAAGGGAAATACAAAGTAAAAGTAAAAATAAAAATAGACGCTTTTGGAGCGAAAATGAGAAATTCGAATTTTCAAAAATAAAATTACAAAAATAAGACGTTTACCAAGTGATTTCTAGGGACCTATCATCCTCAACAGTTAATTTTTACATTCACTTTTTATTTGACCGTGTATCAGAGCTAGTGGTTTTGTATTTTTATTCATGAAAGCGTACTTTATTTTGTTATTTTACACAATATTAGACAGTGGAGATGTTATTTCGACGTGGTTTAATCAGAATTTTATTTGCTACTGAAACATTTGCGATGGGTGTAAATATGCCGGCTCGTTGTGTCATCTTTACTACATTAGAGAAATTTGATGGTCAAAAACGTCGTCCTTTAAATTCAAGTCAGTGTTTATTTTATTTTATTTCTAGTTTCTTTTCTTTTTCACGTTCTTACTTAAATATTCAATCTTTAATGTTGACAGAGGAAAGCTTTTATCTGACAATTCAGTAACTTGATTAAATAGTGCTAGACTAGTTCAATAATTTCATGTCACGTTTTAATTTCATACCGCCCTAATGTGATTTAAGCTACCTTACTATATAAAGAAGTTCCACTTCTGTACTTTTATATCCACTGGAATAACTCACTCGAGATCAGTGAAGATTAGAAGACTCTCTTGTCTTCTCCAAATATTTATCATATGATTATGTATCTGAAAAATAAATGATTGTTCACTAAATAATGATTAACTAGTGTTTAAAAGAGCTCATATTCATAGTCATAAGCTCAACAATAACAGTAACCAAGCGGGCAAACGCAAAATGGATCATTTCAATATGTTCGGGCAGATGAGAATTGTCTTAACCAGGAGTTCCATACTAGGACCAGGTTTTCAGTGGTGGTTTAGCTTAGGTAGACTGATTAATTCAACTGTGGAAAATTACTACAATCTCCATTCTGACAACGTACAATTAACAATTGATGAAGTATAAGCAGGAAATTACAAGATGAAAAACTATTTACTCATGGGTAACACACCTATAATACACAAATCTCACATATGTGTTACAGTTTGTATTACTCTACATTATTATTAAGTTAATGGTATTTAGTTTTATATTTATTGAACAAGACTATTATTTTTTAATTGTTGATATAGTTTATCTGTTGAGAATGAAGGAAGATTGAGTTTTTTTAGTGAATTCACCATTTAATCAGTTGTACAATTTGTAACTGTTTTTTAAGAAAATTAGTTGAAATTTGTACACTTGCTTGTTTTATGTTTATTATGTACGTTATCATGAAGATTTTTATGGTGTAACTTCAAGTAAATTTCATCTTTTAGAGAAAGCTTTCTGAATTATTATTGTCCACTACTTTTGTTAGTTACTATATTTAGTTAAGTATATCTTGCCAAATTATTGACAGATTATATATAAAGTCAGTGTCGTTATGTAATCTTTATTGATCACCAAAATATTCTTTAAATCCACAGTTGTACATCGATCGACCTCTAGTGTACTGTAGACTAAGGTGAATACATTTTCGACTTGTAGAATTCAATGAACGCTAATTAAAGTACAATTCATTATTGCCCAATTTACGTAGAGAAATTCATTATAGATTATTCATAAGGTATTTTATAGTAAATGAATTTCGACTGACAGGATGCCTTTTTTATCCTAGAAATTGCAAAATAGTTATATCAAGATAATCCGTACAAAATGGACATGTAACAACAAAGCCTGATCAAAAACTCAGTCCTATCTTTCAAAAACGCAATAATACTAATTATGGCATAAACATCGCACTCATTTAGAAATTGGTGGCTATATGGATTTATTAGTTCAGTGGATAATGAGCTATTATTTGAAGAAAGGTGTGGTGTTCGAGTCCCAGAATTTCTCTCTCTCTCTCTCTCTCTCTCTCTCTCTATATATATATATATATATATATATATATATATATATATATATAAGGATTGAACAGAAATTCTGTTGTGAATGCCAATAGCGTAATAATCCAAGCTTTTATTAATAGTGATATATTGTTAGATAGTTTATGTTTATAAATTAAATCACTGTAAACTTTTTCCATCTTTTTATTTCCCCTATCAACTCGTTTAAAAAATGTTTCATGCTTACAGGTGAGTATACACAAATGGCTGGACGTGCAGGTCGTCGTGGTTTAGATGCTTCCGGTTCTGTAATTATTCTACTTGGTGGAATTGGTAAATCACTTACACCAAGTAGTTCGGGTTTACCATCTGAGCATACACTGAGTGATATTATTCTTGGAAGACAAACTCAATTAGTTTCGAAATTTAAAATCACCTACTCTATGATATTACATTTACATCGAACTAATTGGTTAACTCCACAGGTAATTTCGTTATTGATAATAAGTGGACACATTAATTTTATGTGTACTTTATTTTTCATGTTATTTAGTCTTTTTACAAAGAATGATGATCTATTCAGCTGAAATCCAATGTATGGCATTGTGTAATAATTTTCGTTTGTTTTCCTTTGTCTGTTTACGTGTATGTGGTACATATTGGTTTGCCTGTTTTGCTACGAAATTAATATTAAGAATGGTTAGAGACCTTGAATGACATGGCTCAAAATCGTTTGCAATGGTGCAGGTGCATCCACTCTTTGTGTTCTCTCAAACTCTAATCTTCTGAATTCTTCATGTCCCTTTTTTTCTCTTTTCAAATTTATTTCACTGGATAATACTCCTTAAATAACATCTTCAAACCCTAATCTTTCCGATTACTACCTATACTTTTACTACCTCTGCCACTATGGGATTTGAATCAACAACTGCATCTCTGTGCTAATGTGGTATGACAACTCGAACTGATGTACGCACGTACGCAGTTCTGCGTTGTTACTGACTGACTGTCTGGAATATTAAGAATTTGATTTTAATCTCTGTGTTCGTTTGCAATTACTTTTTTTAATATATGTATATGCATTAACAAAGGATGTAATGCGACGAAGTTTCATGGAAGCAGCCAATCTTAGACGTGAACTTGACCGTAAGCAATGGTTGTCAGCTTTACGCAAAAAACTGGATGAAACAACTACTCGTATACTACCTGCTGGATTGTCATCAAATATACCTCATCAAGTTGCTCGTAGTTCAAATAGTAAAGTTACAATATCTATGAATAATAATTCTCGTTTATCTGTACCAATTGGTGAACCTATTTTACAAGTGAAATGCCCTTTTGGTCAAATAAGCTGTTGTGATGCAATGACTACTTATTATCAGGTTAGTTTCTTGTTATATATATATATATATATATATATATATATATATATATTGTTTATTATAATATTGGTGTTGTAAACTTCCAACAAATTATTATCTTCATTGTGTTAAAGTTTCACACAAGATATTTTATTACTAGACGATCAAATCGCATAAAAATTGGATTAGTCCTTTTACTACTTTCCAATTTTCTTTGTTATCAGACATCCAGATTGTATAGGAGAATTAGAAAAACACTTTTTTATGAAGTTAATTACGCTAGGTTGTGTTAAACAGCTTGTAAGAGTGAATAATTTATTTCATAATCCATGAAATAAGTGGGTCCTGCAAGAGATCAACAGATTGCATGTTCAACATGTTGCAAAATCAAACATATGTCATTTGTGTTTTGGTAATATTGATAATGCCAACATGTATATATGCATGTAATTGAATAAATTTAAATTAGATTTTATATTTATTTTAGAATAAAATATCTTCGTTATGTGTTTAATAAGAAACCAAACTATTTAATTGAAACGTTTCAGTTCTCTTAATCCACAAGGATTAATCCTGTTTTATAGTAATTAAAAGAAACTATATCTATTCAGTGTTCAATTTTTGAAGTGGAAAATTTCATTAAAACGACTTTGTAATAGTTTTTAATATTTAGTTTTTAGGTGTGAGGATAATCATCCGTTTTTGCAATATTCAATAAAGGTTTAATATCTAGCATTTTCTCGTTCATTTAGTAGGTCAGTGCTACATATTACGAGTGCCATTTTCTCGAGGGATTTCATTTCAATCATATTAAATTATTCTCATATGGCTTCTATGAACACACCCTGTAGTTCACACACATTTATAATTAAGGGGCAGATACACTAAAAATCCATGAATCCGTATTCTATCGTAATTACCTTATATTGTTAATATGGAGACTGGGCATTACCACCTATTATTGTTAATTGGTCAAAAAATGAACGATAAACAGATTTGCGTATTTCGGATTTCCTCCTTTGTTTGATGCTTGTCAACTTTACATACCTATATACTGCGGGTACTGCTTTGTTTTTTATTCATACCGTTACCCAGATCATCTTGAGTGCTCTTAGAGATATGGGGACGGCTTTCACTTCCCGGCTCTCCAAATCATAGAAGGATATTCCTTCTCGAGAGACTTGAAAAGGAAACTGAGTTAAGTTACCCGGGAGCGTAATTACAGTGCACGAGAAACAACTGCTTGAAGCCGGTCACACTGACTTTTTTATAAGTTAGATGAGTACTTAGCAAATTTTACCACCGGAGACGAAAATCCATGGGGTAAGGTAAGGTGTAACATTTTCAGGGTTGACTTTTTTTTAACCCTTTTCCTCCTTTGTGGGCAGTCAGCAGTTTCTAGTTTTTTGTGATAAATAACTTACTGACACCATACCTCTCTAAAGTCACTAGTATGACTTCACTTTCGAACATTGAGTTGCTGCTTTTAATCTTACCGTTCCTCAACCGACCTCGGCATGGTAAGACCTAAAGTTACATATGTTCTAGCTACTGTAGCTTGATTAAGTCATCATCAAACTCAACCATCTCATCAAGGTAGATGTTACGGTCGGAGTTTTCGATGTATGACGACGGACCACGGGTGAACTCGAGGAAGCTGTAAGAGGCTCAAAAGAAGCCGAAGATATTCCATCCAATCACCCTTCTGAAGAATATTCTAGAATTCCCACTTGTAGCTTCCCGATTGGACAATGCTAATAACTCCTTGTATGCGGATTGGAGGACTGTAATGATGATTTCATTCTCACTGAAAACTATAAATACCTGACAATTTTGTACTATAATTGACACTGTTTGGAATAACATTCCTTTCATTAGTCTTCTGTTTTCTCCTTGCGACTTGGAAGGGTTTTGACGTTCTAGTGCTCAGTTATACGCGGTATATCAAGAAAACAGCCTTCTAGATATAACACGATGATTGCTAAAAATTAATCACAATGTAAAGTAACCAATTTCATATTATCTATGGTTCACTGCTTTTCAATATATTTCTGAAGCTATGCTGTATTAACACAGAATGTCAATAATTAATCTCACACATACATACCTACACACACACATACAATTTGTTGTTTCAGTTAATTATTTCCATATAGCTGAATTTTTCACATGATTTGTAGTTAATTGACTCATTTTATCCTATTTTACAAAAATCAACATCCAAATTTCATCGGTTTAACAAAGTGTAGTTATGATTGTTAAAAGCTATCTATTTCTTTAATGATTTTGATTTTTACCCTGAAGAAGTCCAGACAAGTTAGCTGGACGAAACGTTGGAATTATTTAAATTTAAATCGCTGAGATTATTTCAAATATAATATTCACATATTATACTTTGTTAGTCCAAGTATTTTTTTCAATGTACCAAAAAAGTGACATATTTCAAGTTTATTTTGTTTCATGCACGCATGTACTTGTACATATTTTTATAATGGTCAACACTACATTTTCCTTTATTGTATATTTGGTGGGTTGTAGAGATTAAGTTTCATAATTGTACTATGACGGTGATGGATGTGAATGTTGAAAATATCCTCACCTAAGTGTGCTATGCCTTTATTTCTTTATTATTATTATTATTATTATTATTATTATTATTATTATTATTATTATTATTATTATTATTATTATATTCGCTCAGGTTACATAGGTACATATATTGTCATCAGCTTGCACATTTTAAATTGCTTTGAAATATATTTACTGTATTTTCTTTTTGTAAAAATTTAAATCGGTACGAACTTCTTTGGGGAAATAAAAGTCAAAATTTTCTTGATAATAATTATTATTTCCCTGAAGAATCTCGGAGTCGATCGGCTAGTATTGTATCGTTGAAACTAATGAAATTTCAATCAGTGAAAGTTTCGCAAATATAATTTCACATTTAATGTGTTTGTGTACTTATGTATGTGAAATAATTAGTTATATTTTCTCTCAGATCATCAGACTTTTACAAATATTATTCTTCTTTTGTTGCAAATAAATTAGGCCTGTTGCAATTATCAAAAGCTTACATCATCTATTGTCCGTTTACTTTCTGAAGAAAACCTAACTGATCTACAACGAGTATTCTGTCCAGGTCGTATAGTATTTATTAATCTACCACAAACTGATAATTCATCATTGTATAATAAAGTAACTACAAAACAACCCAATTGGTTAGTACCAGGTGTTTTGGTTAATTTAACAAAGAAAAAAATCAAGAATGAGAGTGAAATACAAGTGAGTTGAACCGATTTATTTTAGATCATACGTAAAAGACAAAATGGACTTTTCCAGTTTCATCAGTTAGTCATACGAAACGAACAACCTGGCATGTGTACATTGGTTCAAGTTGTTTAGTCCTCACATTAAATCGTTAACGTGAATCCAAGAATAGTAGGGTTAATAAGTGTTAGTAGTAATACAAAAGACTTGCTATAAAAGATGGGATTTAAGAAAATATAAATTAGTTTAATAGAAAAAAATTATGAAGGATATTCTAACACTATTTGTCCACTGGTGCTAATGAGTTGAAAATCAATCAGTCAGTCAATTTATTCCGATAGATCCTAATCAGGAAATGTAATAGTCTGGACTCGATCCTCTTGACAATATTAATTTAATTTAATCATCTAAAATACTTTGTTTTCCTTTTTTAATGCCAACAGATTATTGTTTGATTGGATTTGCGCACTTGATTCTAGTATTTGTTGTTCCTTTCTTGTAGTGCGATATTATCACTTGGGAATTGTCTAATTTACCAAATTATTCTAGATCATTTAAAAACTGTAATCAATCCGTAAATCAGACTGATTCAGTGAATAATGTAAATGGTGGAAAACAAGAGAATATTAACAATAACACTACTCAATTCAATGAATTTGATGAAGAGGATATTTTGAAAGAAGGTGAAGATGCTCAACTGTCTAATACGCCATACCCTCCACAATTAATGCCTGTTTATACACCCAAGGTAAGTATATATATATATATATATATATATATATATATATATATACTCTCGACGCATGGTCATCAGCGAGTTGCCCTGCTCTGACTGGGTCGACTATACACATCACGATTACTCACAAGAACTATGAAAATCTCTTTCTAAGTTTATTGTGACAATTCTCTTACTTACGTATGTCACTACCACGAAACACATGTTCAAGATGCACAGTTCTTTATAAGAACACCTAATTAGGTAACAAATCACATCGCTCATTAGTTTATATATGGTACTATCCAATAATTTACAGTTGCTTGGCCACTGAGTGATGATGTCAAATCCCTTTTAATGCTGATAAAATTCTATTGATCAATTTGCAATATGACCACTAATTCAAATAAAGCTGGGTGACACGTCGCCGATTCCGACAGGAAACATCAATTCCCTCAAAATTACTGGTACACTATGCTAACGAGTGTCAGATGGCACGAAACCTTTATTCAGGGTTTCCTGTTAACTACCTCTGACTTCTACCTTGCTTACTATCCAATAATCTTTGTTCCACAAATCGACAAGTAAAATGCCTGTTCTCATAATTCCACATGAAATGAACTTCATAGAAGTTTGGCACATTTGAAAAAAATGTGTCCATCAAACATTTATTTTTCAATTGACTGTCATACAGAGTTCATTATCACTAGTTCTATTGCATGCATATTTATCACTATGAAATTTTTTCTAAAATATGGTATTATTGTAAGAAGTTTTTACATTTATTCACAAGTGTTTTGAAACGGCTGATCAAGAACTTCTGATTAACAATTAACACTCGGGGATTATGTGACATTAGTAAATAATAATTGTTTAATTATGCCCACCATATTTCGCTCGTATATGAGGGAAACTGTAAGTCGAGGGTCAAATGGTAATATTTGAGATGACTCGAAACGGTTCATATTTAGTTGTATTGAAGCAATCCATTACTTATTATTATTTCCATTGTAACGTGAAAGAAAGCTTAAATGCACACGTGGCACTAAATAATATACTGATTGATATGTGATATAATTAGACGCAATTCCTCTTCACACACATAAATGAACTGATATCAAAAAATTGACTATTAGAATAGTGTCTTTTTATTTCTGGTACAATAATATACTTTTATGCAAAATATCTTCAACAAATGTTATCCTTCAAAATAATACATTTAATACAAGCCATTGATGGAGATTAAACTCTAATTTAGAGACAAGCCAGCTGTCATCTAGAGAATAACTTTTGGGTTTTTGCGTTAAATTCAAAATTGAATGACATTTCAGCAAAGTTATTCTATAGGAATGGGTGAATTAGAATTAAGGACGTGATTTTTGGGGTTTTGCACCATATTTAATTATCATATGTTGTTAAATTTGTTGCCATTTTCGGTCTTTATTCTCTTCTCATTCAGCCCATCTTTTGTACATTGCTTTATATTACTTGTTTGTATTCAGTAAACAGCTTTTTTCTAATAATTTCTGAACGTCATGCACATTTATCTGTTTGATATTCGAAAATATTTGCATAAACTAATAACATTCAGTGTATTTATCATCATAATTACTTTCTATCAACCCTTGTAACAGTGATTTCCAGTTTTATACATTTCCTAAACTTTTGTTTAAACTCAACAGTTTCAATATTTGCGTGCTCTTAGACCTCACTTTAGTTGTTGATATTGTTGTGAACATTAGGCACAGATACTTTAGTGAATGAGAACACCGGCGAGGATAACCAAGTGTATTTTAATACAACATTACAGAATATATTGGTAAAAATCTGAGAACCGTACAGTAAATACTTCATTTGCAAGATATCCATCAATTGTCTCAGACTTTGTTGTCCCTTCGTTTCCATATCAACCACTCACTTTTCTTTTTCTCTTCGGTTTTCTCAACTTTCTGTCTTCAGGCATTTCACTTTCGATTGGTGATACATACTATTTATATCTGTCGATACCAGTAGCATACACCACAATACCAACTGTCATTTACTCTATTGTAGTCATTCTTGCAGGAGAACGTTCTTTTTTCAGACGCATTAATCACCGCAGTTACCTCAAGAGTTGATGTTTGTAATCAATTTATGTCGACTCAATAATAAATGAAGCGTTCTTTAAATAAATTATTGCTTTTTGAACTTCCATTTAGTCATTAAACGATAATAAGATGTTCTTTTTCTCTTTTAACCATTCATCAAATACCATTGAAATTAAGATTTAGCTTATTCTATGCCTATATTTTATCATATATCAGTTTAGTGCAATTGTTGTGAAATTATAATTATTATCATACATAATTAAAAATTCTGCTACTTAATTAAATTTGTTATTTTAGAATTCTTTCTCGGGTAAAATTCATATAATGTATTGTCTTTTCTTGCTTCTACGTTTATTTTTCATTATAAATCCCACTAGTCAATAGAAGATGGTTATGCTCGTTTAACGCTATTATCTAATTTATCTATTCGATCATTTGTACGAATTACTGATCATGTTTTTACTGTACAGCAATATTGTAATAATACTGTAAATAATGCAAATATAACGCCATCAGAATTATTACTTCGTGGTATTAAACGTCATCGTCAGCAAATAGCAGCTAAACAAGCTGGTATGCATTTAGTGATTGGTTCAAACTCAACTGCAAGTGATTGTGATCCCCTAGTTCTTATGGATGAATTAAATGCGAATTTACTTAATCTTGTAATTTCATTGATGCCGGAACCATCATCATCATCATCATCAATGCCGGGATCTTCTATGTCACCGATGTTTGGTCTACCAGTTAACTGCCCTACTAAAGTTGATTTAAGAACATCATTGAAATTCAAAGGAATTTCAGAGGAGGTAATTATCATGTTGCACAGTAAAATTTATATATATATATATATATATATCCCAAGTGACAGGCAGTAAATTTGACTTTAGATGTTTCCTTATGATCGCCAATGTTGATCACAAGGACAGACATTTTGTTTCATAGTTCATAATTGCTCTTGATGACTAAAAAAGACATGGCCTTTATCCTATTTTTCATTTTGTCACAAGTTTGGAAAGTTTTTCTTTTCCTAGAGAGCGGTGACCTTATGGTTAAGTCCCAGGTGCAATATCCGCTACACTTAATCGGGTTTAGACATGTGGGTAGTATACCCAGAAACATGGTGAATAAGTTAATTTGTTGATCTAAAATAATTTTTTACTATTATATAAACCACGTTTATCCTTTTCCCATTGTTTCCATATTTTTGTTTATGTAAAATATTTGCATTGAGGTTTTTCAGTAGTTACTCAAGTACAGTTTTTATAATTGTTTAGTCATCACATTTATTATTGTTAAGCTGGAGTGATGACCTTTTTTTCACTAGGGACTTCTTCCAGCCACTAGCTTCCAAGTTCGAGTCCTGCCATATTTGTTTCAGTGTCAGCAACGGGGCTGTTTGACTAGTCCTCACATAGAAGGTTTGGCTCAATGTTTGGGTGCATAAACCTCTTAGTGAGTTACATCATCATCATTGTGAAGCTGGATTTTAAGTTCACAGTCTACCAATCTGTTGAAATATGAGTGCTTCAATCTCTTCAAACCGTCATAATACAACTGTCACTATCTATAAATAATTTCCTTGTGATCATTTAAATTTTTAGGATGCTTGTATGTTTGATGAACACGCTTTACTTAGTGATGAGCTAACAACACCACTTCTAACATCGGTTATTACTCAACGTTTGGCTCCAATTACTTGTCCTGATCTTGTAGCACATTTGGAACTGATTCATCGTACCTGCCGTCGAAGATGGGCTGTAAAACGAATTGAAGATAGTTTATCTAATTCTCAGTTACAATTAAATACGGAGTATGTGGGTCGTTTGTGTGTTCTTAAAGAATTGGGTTTTATCGATTCAGCAACACATACTGGTTGTTTGAGTTTAAAAGGTTAGACATTGTTATTATTTTTATCATATACTGTATTTTAAAATGTAAGGAAAAAACTTTTTGAATGGTATGAAATTATATGCATTATCGCTTCTCAAAACATTTACACATTAATTGATCGTAAAAAATTTGAACTAGATGAACAGTTGCTTATTTGTTTAAATACTTAGCTTTCAATCAGTAAGTCGTTACAGGTTCAGATCCTGTTTTATCTAATTCATTCTGAGCAGTTGAGCAATATCTTTAGTCCTCCTTCAAATGGTATAGTTCAAATTCAAATGATGTAAAGCTGTATTTGATAGGTGAGTAACATCATGATAAAGATTTCAATAATAAAGTATCTTAGCGACTGACTATCAGTGTCACTAATTCACTAAATCGACTGAAAATCTGTGTACATATAGTATGATCTGAAAAAGTTCAATTAATTAGATAATGCTTACATTAATATGTAACATTTACTATCTGAATTACTTCACACTTGTTAATGATGTGATTATCAATTGTGTTGATAAATTTTAGCTTAGAGAGAGAGTGAATAACTTATGCAATTTTTATCAGTTTGAATAATTTTCAATCATTCATTTTATCTGATGTTAGATTTAAAATATCATCTAATTGGAAACGTATTATTAAATTAGCTGTTTATCCATAGATTGTTACTTTATCCGTTTATCATAAACTTATGTTGGGTTTTTTCTCGATTTCTTGTAACACACTGTACGCCCAATAAGAGAAATTATCATAAATCATGATTTTATAAAAAAGAATGACAATGAAAAGTTGTTTGATATCAAGCTGTTTTCTATGTTGTTGCTTTTTACCGAATTTTGATTTTATTATCGATTTAATGAAACTTTTACCCTCTGTTTGCATCATTTCACGAAAATCAATCGTAGAACAACAACTGACAGTGTTTTATTATTGACTGTATTGATGATGCGATGGCGAAATAAGGTGATTCCTTCAGATTTTTGACATTTTTAGTCAATACTGTTGTTGTTCAGTAAACATATAAAAGTAATTACTCGCAGAATACTGTATATTCTACGTTTCGTGGATTTTTTCAAATTGTTGTTCAACATGTTCCAAGAGAATGCCACGTGCATCAAATCTTATTTCAATATTTTATCTAACTCTTCTAATCAGTACTATCTGTACTGTTTATACATTTTCCATACTATTTCCGTTCTGTCAAACCAACACTATTTAAAATTAGAAGTAGTCAACATGAAACTCTTCTTGAACTGGTTTTTGTGTTATGATATATATTCATTCCTGGATCTTTTGTTATTACCTACATGAAGCGTTGGACTGATATATTGAAATTAATAACCACTTATATCAGATCTGAAAAGTTGTTTGTAAATCTTAATTTTTTGTCAGCGTCTTAATAACCGAATCTATTCGTCTTTTTACTTCTTTTTTTGTTGCATTAATTCAGGTCGAATTGCTTGTGAATTAACAAAAATGGAAGTGTTAATTACCCAACTATTACTTAATGGTTCATTCACTGATTTATCAGCTCCTGATTTAGCAGCTGTTTTATCGTGTTTTGTATTTGAAACACGTTCCACTACGGATACAGAACAATTACAACAACACGATGGACAATATTTACACAATCTACTTGAATCTCTAATGAATTTTACTAATGATGATTGTAATCAAAATCATATGTCTAATACTTGTTCAGATGTTACTTCTTATCCTTCAAATCTTATACCTGTATTACAAAAGATTGTACTATCTGCTATAGAGGTTTGTTCACCTTTGGTTTTCAATTATTAGGTTACTTTGTTTCAAATGATTTATATCTGTTTTATAAATTATTATATATGATAATTCATGACAATGATGTAGTGTAGTTTTTTTCTAAAAATAGTATTCTCATGATGTTTAAGTTAAACATTTAGACCGTTAAATGTTCTCTCAGCGGTCTAGAAGTTCGTGTGTGAAACCGAAGATTTAATTCCCGTATGCTCTCCAGCGTTTCCAGGTTTTCAGTGGTAGTTAAGATCAATTAGGGTCTTTAATTGTGAAAGATTATTGTTATTAGCTACAGGTTATATTATTTATTTATTTTAACACATAGGTATTGGTACAAGGAGGCACCAAATACATATGCGCCACACGAATCTCAATTGATTTGTGTGAGGGCTGTGATACTGTCTGGGTGCCCAAACCGAAGCAGGTGGTTTTCTTAAGGGGCCACACCCCGAGCCTTCGACCTGAACGTCTGACCCACAAGGCAGTGGAGCATCGTGAGGAGATGCAGTCCCATGGTAGCCAGTGACCAACGATTGGTTCATACGCCATTTGTTCCTTCAGGATACTGGAGCCCATGTGCACCATTGGTTTGGGGTCCGGTTAAAGCGCCGGACATTCGCTTTTCGTCCTCATTTTTGTAAACAACATCCCCGCCACGAGAAGGCAGTGAGTAGGACTTCCCTGGCAGAGGCTATATACGCGTGGCCATATGAGAGCATTTCGAGCGGGAGAGTGGACTCTCCCCCATTCTCGGCCGTACCAGGGCATTTGGGGGCACATGTTATTATTGGATTTATTGTAATAGAATTATGCTTTGATGAACTGAGACTTAAATCAAATTGCTATTTTCGGTGACTACAGACCACATGAGTTGGACTAAATGAATTAGCTAAACAGTCATTGAAATTCGGGAATTGACAACCCTGCAACATAGTAAACCCTAAGTATAAAGGCCTCGTGGTCAGTTTTCACTTTCAAATTGTTGATCTAATGTTCAGTTATTCATATGTTTCCAAATTTACATTCATTTATAGGTATTACGAATGTCATTGATAATACTCTCTCAGACACTTTTAAATTAAATTGCTGAGAGCTGACTTATTAAACCATGACACCAGCTTTAAGTTCTTCACTATTACAAGTACCTGTAATTAATGAACAAGTTTTATGCAATTATTCAGATTGTAGTATACTGAAAAACTTTTTGTACTAGTCAACATAGAATGTATGTTATGTATACTGTTTATGCAGTTTTATTGTTCATAGCTCAACTTATCAGACTACTTCATATTATTCAATATATTTCTACACCCGTTCACGTTTACTTCAATTTAATGTAATACTTGTAAAGTGATTGTTTATCGGTTAAAATACCCAGCTTTTAACCTGCTTTGCTGATTTTTGTTTGATGAGCCATGCTATAGTGTCACTAGTCGTAACCTTTCGCAGAAACAAATAATAGCTTTTAAGTCAAGTAAATAGTTAAATGAGTCATATAAAACAAATTTATTCTTATCATTGTTGTGCAATTTTAAGCATGCTATGTCTTTTATCCATATATATCTGAGTAGGGTTAGTTGATAAATTATTAAATTACTTTTAATAGTTAAGGGCATTTCATTAGATATACTTCCATTAAATAAGTATATTTTAGGAAGAAACATAAATGTTACTGATCCAAAATTCTATGCATGAAAAGTTTAAAGCTGTCTGCAGTCATTCCACATAAATACTTACTACTTATATCTGTCACCCCTCATAGGATCATAGACCACCCGCCAGGATTCTCCAAGCAACTCTGTCCCGGACTCTCCTTTACAGCTGTTTTCAATTGGTATTCATTCTTCTGATGTGTGCCTCCAACTCCCGATTGAATGTGTTCTCTGACCTCCCTCTCTAGATTTTGCATTCAGGATTCCAATTTCGGGCCTGCCCCGTGACGCAATTTGATGAGTTCTACAGTGCATGTCCTACTCTCCTCCAGCGTGTTTTCCTGATTTCCTCTTCAACTGGAAGTTGGTTGCTAATGGTCTCCAGCCAACGGACGTTGAATATCTTGTGTAGACAACTATTTAGAAATACGTGTACTTCTTTTATGATTGTTATAGTAGTTGTTGAAACTTAGAGAACAGCACATTTAAAAAGTATCAAACCTGATTTATTTTGTCTTTCTCCTTTTCCAGCTAGAGCAATTACAGACTAAATATGGTCTTACTGATCCATCTATAGACACAAGGATAACTCTACAAGTTGTAAATGCTGTTTTTTCTTGGGCTCATGGTTATTCATTCTCATCATTGGTTAGTATGACTAGTGTTCCTGAAGGTCACTTGGTTCGTGGTTTATTACAACTCGATGAACTATTACATCATATATGCAATGCTTGTCATCATCTTGGTGATAAAAATTTAAGTTTACGAATGAAGGAGGCAAGAAGTTTAATATTGCGAGATCTTGTATGTGCTCCAAGTTTGTATACTGCAGATGATCTTGTGTGAATTATTTTATTTCTACAACAGTCTTGTTTTGTTAATGATATATACGCATATGCATACCTTTATACTTTTTTATATTACTACGTATATTTACACTTGTAATTTATTTCAGCTGGAATACTTTTCATCGAACAGATTTATACTTTTAATATCAATGCATTTCAAGGTTATTTACGCAGCTAGTACTTTGAATGTTGTTCTGTTCCCCTTCTTATTGTGTTACTACTGCTGAGTATTTTTCTGTTTCTACCTGGTTTAATTAACTGTATACAGTCTTTTTCCCGCTCGTTTGTATACAACTGTATGTCTATTTACATATTTTTTGTTATTTAGCTATTTTTACTGACTTTCTCAAGAGGTTACTCTATTGTTGTAATTTGATATAATGTTCGTATTGTTTCTTTTTGAGCATAGTCTATTTGCTTTCCTTTAGTTTAATCGTTATATTCTATTTAAAAGACCAACATTTTAACTTTCTCAATTTACGAATGCTATAATGGCAGCTATTGAGTAAACATTTTTTACTGAACTGATTCATTTTCTATGATTTGGTTTTCGGTGTTAAGCATAAATTGAGATTAGTTGTGTGCGGAGTTATTCCACATTGAATATCAATAAATCTATACCAACATATGGTTTATGTGCCGAGAATTGAATTGGGTACAAAAATTGTTAGCTTAACAATGATTTGAAGTGTGTCATCTCAAACATAAGTGGTTGCATGGGCAGAAGTAAGTAGTGATTGTTTTTTCAGACAGGCTGATGAGAAATATGAAAGATTTTTGATGTATCGTACATATTTTCCTAGTTTATATTTGCTTGATTATTGATTAATGCACGCACTAGTCAGGCGAATTAGGTGATCTTGATTTCAATTGTGTTGAGGCTTGGTAGAATGGTTGCTGGTTAGATATCTAATTATAGAGTGAGTGAATTGTATACATGAACAAATGAGTTGTAGGAAGCAATAGAGATCTCGGTTCATCCCACACTTCCGGATGTCATAGTTAAGTAAGCACAACTAGCAAATCTTCGAGGGTCTCTGAACTTTCAAATAATGTAAGAGCGATCGAGCCGAGTTTATTTTCTGAATCGCAGAGTATGAGATGGTTGTGATTTTCAAATTGGTTCAAGATTCCTGAGTTTATTCTTTTACTGGCACTTCAAGATTCAATACGCATTAATCACAAATTAGCCGACTTTTGCATAAACCTGTCTACAAATCTTCCCTTGAACGCAATCAGGAGGTTTGAAAAATGGAGTGCTCGTGGTCGAAACTAAAAATATCAGCCCTTAACATAAGAGATACGTTAAACTTATCCAGTTTGTTATTGTTTTTAAAATACGGATTCAATAATTTATGTCACAAATATCGCCGAAACATTTTACGACGCACCGACGACTGTCTCTGATACCACATGAGACTACTTTTCGTCTATCATTATCTGTATTTACAGATTGATGTGACATACCGACATAGTCTTGTGGAAATAAACACCTCGTTGGATTTATTCGAATCAGTCACTAGAAAAACGTCTAACAACTAAGGACATGTCTTTTATGTCGATTACAGGATGGCATTATCAACTAAATCGTAAATATAGATGGCTTGTTAGAATGATGTAGATAGAAAACCAACATTCGTAGTGTGCGTTTTAATGGAAATAAATTACTAGTTTATGACAGTGAATAGAATGTGTCTAGCCGTCTTAGTGACCGTGAATGAAGCTTTCAAGCGTTATTTAGAGGTCTCCGAAAAATAAGATCAGCGTCGGTGAGCTTGATGTTTGCTTGTTTTAATGTTCAAATGTTTAGGGTATCAAGTATCCTCAAGCACTTTTACACTCACCTAGTAGGTAACTAAAGTGACGTCCACAGAAGACGTAAGCATATAACCTAAGTGGAATCCTCAGTGAAAATCTTGTACGCGACACACCGATTAAATGAACGGAGAAGTGTACAAAGATGTCGGATAGCACACTCTACTTGAACACGATAAAAAGGGCGGTTAAATAATTTATCATGTTAACGTAATGTGTACGAGTTTTAGTTGGGTCGATATCTCATTAGCCTAATTTATTTTCTTCGTTTACCATGAAGTTAACATACTTGTAGCTTCGAAATTAAATTAGTTTGAAGTGAGTGTTAGTTTCGAACGAATGATAACTGCTAGGATTTGTTTATGGACTGTGATTACATATATTCTAATTAGATAATTAAGTAACTAGATTATATATATATCTGTTATCGTAAGCTTTCGTTTGACCTACTTACTCTTACGAGATTTGCTATTCTGAATTTATTCCCAATCTATTAGTTACGATTTCCTGTCCTTACACTCACTTTTACCTTGAACTTTATTTTATGGTGTTATGTGGCCTGATTTTTTTGTATATAAATAATGTATGTTTAAAATATACGATTCATATACCGGAGGCTGATATTTGTGTTCTGGATTGAACGAGCTGATTTCGGCAAAAGCTACCATAAAGAAGACCAATAAGGACTCAGAGTTAACAGTATGTTGCTCGTGTTGTTTGACGCATCCTTAGTTTAGCACAAGGACATAGAAGTCAGTATTCTAATTGTCGCGTGATATTTGATGAGCCACAAGACATAAAGACGAGGAATAATTGCTTAGATTAGTGCAAATAAGTGCTATCACCCTATCGATATCAAAACAAAGTAACTGGGTACGTGATGTTTCTAAATATTCCTATGAATTTAGGTGTACCCAAACAAATGTTACTACCCGTTTATCTAAACAATAATTACTCAGTATTCAAATCTAAATTGCAATCAACAGATAATTTGTTAAACTATATAAGAGTATTACCAAGTGCAATAATTAAATAATCTTATCAATACAGGAATGTTATTATATCCTTTTAGGATAGAGCTTGTACAGATTGTCCAAAAGATATTATTTAGTCTTGTTATAACACGAAATGTTTTCAATTCTGAAAAAGTGCTTTCATTCACAGTCAAAAATGTGTAATTATAATCAAGCAATTCAAATGGGGTTGTTTTCTCTTAATTTCATAGGTCACATCACACTGACTCCAGAATAATTCATAACACCGGGAAATATGTGGACGTCTTATCATTTACATTGACTACGTTGCAAGCACAAAAGGTCAGGTTTGGAGACCTCGAGTTTACCGTATTGTGACATGTATATCCACTGATTTTTGTAACGACAATACAAAAACTACATTTTTTTCCTATTTGTCACACTATGTGACCACATTTATATTCAATATCTATTGACTGTTATTATATATACATTTTTATTGTATAACTATTCATTAACCATATAATATGTACATTCATATTTTTTATTACAAGCTTCCAATTGACCTATTGACTACTAATATATACGGTTTACTATTCCTAAGTTTCTCCCAATTTATTAGTCACAGTATCTGACACTCACAGTCACTTTTGTCCTGATCTTGTATAATTGTTATTTTCTATTTTATGGTATGGCGCCGTCTGATTTGCTTGTAATATGAACCACGTACGTCTAAGATACATGATTCATATACCCGGAAGTTGATATTAGTGTTTTAGACTGAACTGACTGGATTATGTGAGAAGCTTCTACCTCGGAGGATTTATAAGAATAGACGGTTGACTATAGCCTGTTCATACTGGTTCATGCGTCAGTGGTTTGATCAATAAGTCGGTGTTCTAAATGGCGATGTTACCACATGGTATATTAACAGGTCATAAGAACATAACAGTGATCACATGTGAACACGCTCAGACTCAACCACTAACTGGGAACACAACAGTGAGTTCCCATTTACTTGCATTCTGTAGATGTTCCAAATGGAAGACTTCTCAGCTTAGTTGCCGTTACTTCGTTGAACCATTTGAAGTGAATGCAAAATGGTCAATTAAATGTCCAGTGGTGTTCCTTCATCTGAAATATTAAATTAAACCAAAAAAACTTATAATGGTCAGGTCTCCACAAAACTGCATGTTAGTACTTCCATCCTTTGTTCCCTTAACCTCTCCACCGACATTTATTCTCACCAAAATTTCAAGTAATAATTTGGTAATTTCGAACACTTGATACTCGATAACTCTAAATGGACACTTATAACTTCACCGCTTACTGAAGATTTGACAGTCAATGATCTCAGCTATTCCACTGTTCAGCGAGAATGGAAGTGAAAGGAGATCAAATAGGAAAGATAGTATTAATTCTGGATTTTTATGAAAATCAAATTACCCATAATACAGAGGCGTTTTCCTTTACTAAGCTAGATTTTATAATTTTGATGGTTTAGAACGCATGAAGACTGATGTTTTCGATTAAATTGTATAAATTTGAATTTAATTATTCCCAAAAAATTTCGTTGCTCGTGAAAAGATAACATTGCGCCTGTGCCCTTAAAGAGTATAACAGGTCTACTGTTATTGCATCCTTTGGACGTAAAAGTTCACTATTCGGATGTTTGCTTTCCGCTCAACTCCATTAAACATCAGTTTTCAGTCTCTGTCTGAAAACCCACTATTATTGAAAGGGTAATGTGACAAGCGTAGTTGTTTACGACCAGTTTGCCGATCGACGGTGGATTGTAGCATGCAGTGAGGTGAGTGTGAAGAGGTAAAAAATCCCCAAAATATATAGCTCTGTAAATCTTCGACATTGGATGCTGACCATATTAGTTTTAACGAACTCGCCTAGCTGAAGGCGCTCGATCATGCAGCCGCTCCAGATCACGAGTGGGAACGCCGTGCTCGACATTCCATGCAATCGCTAGCCAGATTAGACCAGATGATCCTCGGTATATTGATAGCCTATCAAATATATCTTCGACCTCCTCGCTTCTGTCTTTTGATTTCACATGGTGGGTACCATTCATATTAGGTGTTACTGGTTAAGACATTATCAAACTCCAAGTACCTGTTGTATCTTCAAGTACAAAGGGCTATATAACTAAGGTAACACCCGATCCTTACCCGTTGCCTCACATTCACGATTTGACAGCTACCTTGAAAGGCACAACTGTCTTTTCGAAAATCGAGTTAATTAAAGCGTTTAACCAAATCCCTATGGCTACTGACGATACTCCGAAAACCGCTGTCATAACTCACTTCGGACTCGACGAGTTTTCGCGAATACCTTTCGGTCTAAGAAACGCTGCCCAAACTTTCCAAAGGTTCAAAGATGACGTTTTTCGAGGTCTCAACTTCGAACATGCGTATGTTGATGACTGCCTAATCGCAAGTTCGGACAGTTAATCGCACCTCCAGCATCTGGATCTTGTTTTCGACCGACTACAAAGACATGGCATTACTGTAGACATACAGAAATGCCAAATCAGAACTGACTCCTTAGACATCCTATGACACACAATCGATAGGCAATGCATCTGACCTCTTAGAAGCAAAGTGGCGGCTATTCTGGATCACCCAGAACCGACCACCATTAGGCGATTGCACACATTTAACGACCTTGTAAGTTTCTATAGACGGTTCATACCAAAATGCGCGTCAGTTATGAAACCACTAACCGACCAACTTCTTGGAAATGCGAATCCCATTAGTCTGGACGATACCGAGCAGAAACCATTCTCGACAGTTAAGGAATCGCGTGCGATACGAACAGGAAGTTATCTTTAGGCCAAGGCCTTCAGTTTTCTTTTTCTAGGACTCTCACAGAGCTGGATGGATTATTGAAATGTCTTCAGTCTTCAGTAATAAGGATAGGAGGTCAATCGACCTGTATTAATCATTGCAGTTTGTAATACTGTGGAGGTTCAATCTCGTCTTGAATATATCAACAGAAGCTGCTGATATTACGTGTTCCGGTAGAGAATTCCAATAATTCACTACTCAATGCGAGAAACGAAACTCCAGACGTAAACGATTTGATCTCGGTTTTTGAACTTTTTTCCAGTGTCCTCTCAAACGATCGGTCCTAGACGGAAGTAAAAGACAGGACATTTTAATACCAAGGTCATCGTTCAGTATATGATAAGCCAATATTAGATTGTAGAATTATGGTCTACTATGATATTAGCACTGCTCTAATAATAGGCCTAATCCTAAAATTGTAGATTTGTCATGATGCAACTGCCCAACTAATAAGATCTCACGTGGAAGTCACATTATTATCTACACCACCTCATCGCATCGTAACAATTACCAATATATGATGGAGAACAAGCTTAGGCTAGATATGGAACAATATATTTAATACGAATAAAAGATGAGAGATAACATTCAGCTGGGACCACGCCTGCATGACCGAGCCATGCCATACCATCAACCCCCAATTTATCCAATTCATTGTTCCCGCCTTCTCCATTCTTCTGTATTTCTCCGCGTTAAATGTTTAATGTCTATTTCTCATATTGTCTCGTGATAAGGCCTAATGCCACTACAAGATCACCCCGTATTCTACAGTAAGATGACGGAAAAAAGTTTAGGTGTCTCAATCTGTCTTCATAAGATAGTCCAGATAGACCTTGTACCATCTTAGTACCTCGTCGTTGCACTCGCTCTAGCATATCTGCTTCATACTTGAAACAAGGACTAGCTGCTGGAATCCCATATTCTAAATGTGGTCGCACATAAATCGGGCATAGTAATCTAAACATTTCATCATCTAAGTGCTGGAAAGACCTACGAATAGACCATAATACCCTATAGCCTTTTGCGGCAGCAGCCTTTCAATGACTAATGGTTTTGAGATCACTACTTAAGATGACTCCCAAATCTTTATAGTTTCTTACTTTGGGTAGTACGAATCCACATATTGTATAGTGATACGATTCATCATTGTTATTTAAATGCATCAATACAATCTTATTAGGATTTACTTCAAGTGACCACCTGTCTAACCATGCCACCAATGAGCTAAGATCATTCTTTAATACTATTTTATCCGATATACTGTGTATGGGTCTCCGAATTTTTATGTCATCAGCGAATAGTAGAACGGATGATTTTGCTACAGTTGGTAATTCATTTACATGAAGTAAAAAGAGAAGAGGACCGAGGATTGTGCCTTGGGGAACTCCACTTTTTACAGGTACCCACGATGAAAGAGCCCCATTAACCCTTACCCTTTTTCTCCTGTCATGGAGAAAGTTACTTATCCAATCTACGACTGTACAATGGATTCCGAAGCGTTCCAGTTTGAATTTAAGACCAGAATGAGGGACCTTATCAAAAGCCTTACTTGGATCTATAAAGATCACATCTACAGGAATATTCTGATTTTTTGCAGCAGCCCAATCTTCTCTTGCAATGAGAAGATTTGTCAAGCACGATAGGCCTCTCCGAAAACCATGTTGTTCCCTGGAGAAAAGATTATGCCTTTCAACATAGTTTATTACAGATATCCGAATGATTTTTTCCATCAGTTTTACAATTGCACTAGTTAAGCTTACAGGTCTATAGTTAGTAACTAAATCCCTACTCCGAGCCTTTTACACCGGACTTAATAGAACGTCTTTCCAGTCTCTGGGCAGTCTGGACTGCTTTAGAGACATGTCAAACAGTATCGCTAATGGTTCAGCAACATCTGATATGGCTTTCATAATCTTAAGATGAATATTATCAGGACCTCTGGACTTATCAGGTTTGATATGCTGAAGTAGCCTTAAAACAATACTTTTCTGAATGACCACAGCCATCACGATTGTAATGAATCGTTGATCGTTCCTCATTACTGACAGAAAACACTTTACTGAAATATTCCGATAAAGCTTCAGCTTTTTCGGTATCATTTTCTGTCGAGATTAACGGATTTTCTTGTATCAAAAGTGATGGAATTCCATCACTTCTTTGAGTTCGCCTTTTTATATACGAGAATAAACGTTTTGGACTATATCTAGAATCTCTAACCAATTGTTTTTCGTATGGATCGGTATTGTTCTAAGCCAGTTGAGATGAACACATCCCAGTGCATCTTCCTTCTTCTAAGAAGTTTGTTAACTGGCTTAGTTGTCCATGGTGGACTATTATTCGGTCTTCGCGGTATCAGGTATGATATGAACGAGGACGTAACTAAACTAAACTTACCTTTAAATACAGACCATGCTTCTTCAACTGATAAGCTAGTATCTACAAACCAATCTGTCTTAGCAGCGCATTCCTGAATGGCTGATATGTTAGCTTTCCATATATTTGGGCGGGGTGTGACCTGATCGTATAGCATGTCCCTAGTTCTGAACGAGAATGACAAAACAGTGTGATCGCTGCTCACTAACGGTGAAAGAACATTTAGGTCAACAATATCCTAAGTCTCATGAGTGATTACCAAGTCCAACAGAGAAGAACCTTGGTAGCACCAAAACGTGTAGGTTTGGGTACATGCTGCACTAATGCATGCTCCATTATTGTTATCAGGAATTTACTATCAAAGGAGTTTATAGATCCTTCTGTGGTCATCTCAGTCCAATTTATGTCAGGTGCATTAAAGTCTCCTATTATCAAGCATCTGGTATTAGCACTCCAAAGATGAATGTGCTCTAAGATAAAGTCATCAGCTAAGCAGATTGGGCTGCGATAGATGACACTGAGCATAAATGTACTACATCCAATAGCCAATTTACAGCTAATGACTTCACAAGTACCGCTGTCATGGGATTCTTTAGCAGAGGAGCGTATATTTATATTATTGGCTATATATAACAGGACGCCACCTCCTTTTCTACATCTATGTCTATCACTCCTTAGGTAATGGTATCCCGATAATTCTGGAGTAATGTCGAAGACTAACCAAGTTTCTGTCACTGTTACGATGAGTGGCCTTAATCTGTCCACTAATGCTTCTAGTTCATAGAACTTATTTCTTAGGCTACGAGCGTTGGCATATAAAACTCTTAGGTAGGACGGCCTATCCACACAGGCCTTGATAGCATTCGCTTCCAAGACCTGACTATCCGAAAACCCACTAACTGGAGACTTTTCTCACCATTTTATCGACGGGTTTCTAGTTCATCTAGTGCCTTCTTTCTTTTTATTCTATCTTCGAGAGACATATCAGGTCTAACTCGGATATCGGAATTGTCGTGACAACGAGCATTACTTAACAGGAGATCCCATTGCTTCTCTGATCCTTGGATTACCTTTGGGAGTCTGCATGGTCGAGGTTCAGCATTGTTATCAGAACTCGTGCCTATTCTAATCAGCCTTTTTACCTGAACTCCTTTGGAGTTATCTGGTAAGATACTACGAATATGTTCTCTCAGCTTCTCTAAACCATGCGCGTGTCTAATTTTGGGATCAAGATCGTTTGACTCCAGCAATTTGCTTACAATAATATTAGATGATATTAGATTCTTCTTTTGGTAGTGCCTTTTGTGACTCACAATGGGAGTCCATCAATGACTTGCTAACCACCTGCGTACTGCTCAGAGCTTTTTTCTTCTTGTTTCGTTTCTTCCGTACTGTAGTCCATTTTTCATCCCTCAGGACATCAGGACTATTTGGAACGGTGACGATCTTACTCAGATCTTCAGTTTAATAATAATAATAATTTATATTCTGAAAAAATGATAATTACAGAATTCACGCCAGTTTACAGGCATGATCAATTTGATATAAATAATATCATAATATATACAGAACAAACATGTGATATGAGTCTTAAGTTTATTAGTTCAGTAGTTGTTTAGGTATTACGGCGATCCAATGCATCAGCCGGGAACACGTAATATTTCTTAACTGGACAGCCTGTTGATTTATGAACAGTGTAAATTAAGGTCATTTCGTGTGTCAGATCGATTTAATGATAAATATCTACAACTAGAAGAATGAAAACGAAAACAGAGAGCACGGAACAACAAAGCAGTAATTACCGAAATATGTCAATCAGATCTATCAAAATGCGTATGTCATGTGACACAGTGATATACTGTTGATGATATTCAAATTAGTTAGACTAGCTGGGGACGGTATTAACATAAAGTGACAGCAAGTTGGTGGTTTTATCCAGAGAATGCACTAATAAAAATGCCTAAACATTTAAAGTTCCTATAATAACACTTGTGGAGTGAGATACACTTGCAGGTGCTAGAGCATTCAATGCATTTTTCGGAGGAGCAATATGCATCGATGCAACGTACAAATAATGGGAGTGATTTTATCGTACGGATATGTTGTGGTAGGTTATTCCAGAGTATAGAAAATTTACAGGCAAAGTAACTCATATAAAGAGATGATTTAGAATAAGTTTGTTTCACAAGTGCCAAGGAATTACGGGTTTCATAATGAGGAGTTTCTGCGTATTGAATTACATGATTGGATGTAAAGGATAATTTATTAAGTAGTTTGAAGAAAAAAATCCACTAGTGATGCATGGTTACCAATGTCGGCGGCAGGTGGTACTTCTTCCGTTGTTAATGTTAACGGAGATTTTACTTTTCCGTCAATCAAAGTTGGGTGTTTGAGGCGTCTTGTAACATCAGGTACTACACTGACACATTCGTCACTGTCAGTGCTCGTGTTATCAGCGCATGTGCTATCGTTTTTCTTGACGGCTAAAGCCAATAGGCTCATAGCCTTCTGTATTAGTAATATCTTATTTGCACAGCAAAACATGCAAAGTCAATGTGAGTTAGGCTTCGAACATCTTTTGTATGCAGTAGGACTTAAACGGGTGCACATCTTATGGAACCACCTTTTGCATTCATCATACTTCATTCCTTCCTCCACAGGGAATAAACAGCGTGGCTGTACACATTTGTGAGCACTACCAATCATTTTAGTCAGATTAGGGTGTAAAAACACAATATTATCACAGTATGAACACTAGTGTCAGTCAATGAGTAAAAGGGTATCACAAGACAAACTTTAGCAAGATTTAAAGCCTTGATAAAGTACTTTATATAAACCAAGAATGCTTTTGACACAACAATCACACAAAAGCAAGGATAATCACAACAAATACAAAATCTCTGCCCTTTTTGAACGCGCGCGAATTGAAATTATGGAAGATAATTCAATTCTGAACTATTAACATATAAACTGTGAATTTCATGCTATTTGATAAGATCTGAGTTTAATTTATTCATGGCATTTATGATCGTATTCACACAATAATTCATAATCATTTAATTACATATATATTCATTTTGGCTATACGATCAAACCGCGCTCTGTTATTTTTAAGACCATATATAATCATATTCGACAAAGAATTGCATTTCATATCTGTATTCTATTCCTTAAGGAACATATAATTATATCGTGTTTGGATGCTATAACTCACGTACTTTATGTACTTACGGAATCTATTCAGACCTCCTCCTAATATCAAGAAATATATATAATCGTGTATGATAAAACACTGTACTCACTATTTTATGAACTATCATTTAAATCGTATTTGTATACTATAACTTGTTTAATTTCCGAAATTACCTGTCCAATTCTGTGAGTGTGTTATAGTTTTTTGACAGTATTTTTTACCCAAAAAGCTGTTTCATATATTTGTTCATAAAGCAACATAATAATCTTAGACGGTAATAATCTTTTAAACTACTTATCTCGGCGGACTTTCAGTTTACACATAAATCACATACCGTAATCACTTTGATTGTTTGATACTAAATTACTTTATTATATGAGGCTATGTTTCCGTGTAATATATATGTTAAAATTTACATAACGTGCTTCTTTATGTTCTATTTTGTCTCCACACAGATACTGACATACAAACTACATCTCCACTACAATTTTCCTGCCATTCTCATCTCTTGTTTTTGACACCTTCACAAAAACTACGATACATTCACTCATGGTTAAAACATAGGTTTTGATTTCTGGACTAACTCGGGCCCTCGGCATTGGTTTTTTCACCTATTTCTATTCCCAACGTTTTGTTCAATCCATCTACTATACGTCACTTTCTTATCATGCCATGAAAAAAAATGAAGACCCCTGCTTCTAGGCGTCCAGCCAAACGTAGGAAAACGATACAACTTAACACTACTACCGACACACTTAAGAATGTTAACATGAATTCAACCCGAAGTAGCTTTGCTGATGACGAATGGGATAACACAGTCGAAATCCCTGTTAATACAACACCCAGTTACAGTAACTGTGTAACGGATAACGGGAAAACTAATCACAACATTTACATAACTGACCAAACACTTAACGTCGATATATTCGAACCTTGCAAACCATCGCAAGTATGTTTAACAGCACACGATTCTCCCCAAATTACGAAGGAGCCAAAATTAGCCACAAACCTCGGAAATAAACGTCTGGAACATGTTATCCATACGTCAGATATAAATAGTAATCTGAATTGTAATGGCCACTTGGTCGCACACATAGACCTGATAGCCTTCTTGGTCTGACTCCCAATATGTACACTATGCCTTTATCAGGTGCTATGTCCAATAGCAATGAGAAGACTTTCATTGTAATTCCTCCAGCTTTTCTGTCTGCAACGGTAAACATATTTCAAATGATGACAGAGTTGTTGAATCTATTTCCCCTCGCAACACAACTCTTACCTTAGCCAATCCTACGAGTATTCATGGAACTACCAAATGTGATTTATACTCTAACCTGCTTCACCATGATAACTCTCAGTTTCTTATTCTTTCGTTCAATGCCCGATCTCGCTTTTTTTTTGATTCTAAACAAATATTAATCTTTAGTTTATTAAGTCTGTAATTAAAACAATAAATTGTGTTATACTTAACTTAACTCTTCACACTCTTTTTATCATTATTATGTATATATGACTCATACATATTGATATTTCATCATCCTTTTCACCTAGTTGAAACTTTCATAGCATCACTACAAACTATGACTGCACAAACATTTATTGTGATGTCATATCTTACTGCGATAATGTTGTTTTTTCCTAATTATTTTTTAGTTACTAGTTTGACGACACATGCACAGTCGTTTACTCTTATTCTGTGTTCACGAACACGCTTATTAAACTACTTGCGTATTCCACGTCTCCTTTATTTCTATTCCCTTATTTCCTTCCTTTCCTTCTTTAAACTCAATTCAATATTCTCAATTACGCAAAATAATAATCTCGGCGGCCTGATTGAATATCTGAGCTACCTGTTTCTGCCATCTAGTTATTTCAACAAGTTATCTGTTTTTTTCCTTCTTGTTTTAACCTCTCATTATGTCCACTAATCGCATAACCTATACAGGCGCGTTTCTGAAAATCCTACGACCTTTCGCTGCACAATTTACAAAAAACTACAATAAAAGACATCGCGGTGGTTGGCAATATGCGTTAAAGAGAATGAACAATAATCGTATGTCGATTCCCGAGTTGCTAAATTCTAACTACGATCATTAATTGACAAGATGCTCATTTAGGTATATATGTGACCCGTAAACGTGCCCTATTGCCTAGCTCGGATCACTGTATAATTCGTGTTCTACCTAAAATATATGGAAAGCATGGGAATAGTACACTCCTAAATCAAACCAAGAAAGTCAAATATAGGAATTACTCAGAAGAAAATATCCGAAATCTGAAAAATATGTTTCATACGACTAACTGAATATTATTCACAGATGACTCACTGGAAATCACTTCTGATGTTATCACTTGTTACCTTAAATTCCGTTTTGATATTTGTTGTCCCACTGAAACTAAATGGTCTGATAAACCTCGAGATTAGTCGTCTCAACACTATGTTTACTCAAAAATTATTGTCTTGTAAAGACTCTTCAAGTATGTGGAAACTATTTAAAGAATTTACAGGTGACAGACAGATTAGGACCGATAACCAGCTGGATATTTGTGACTTAAATAAGTCCTTTTTACGTCAGTCATCTGATGTGATGCTCCCTTTATTCACGGGTTCCAAAAATAGCTGTGTTCCTAGTTTCACTGAAACTTATGTCCGAAAATGTCTGCAGTCACTAAATTCATCCCGATGTTTGGGACCTGATGGTATCCCAAACTTCTTGTTACGACCGAACTACCAGTATTCGGGCTGAACGTAGGGCTGACGAACCAAATTGTATTCGAATAGGTCGGACTACGATTTTCCGTATAGCACGCCAAGCGTTTTTGAGACACTCGTATTAAATTATATCAAAACACAAATTCTGTGCTCAAATTATACGGTTCTAATTTAAGAAATAGAACAAATTATATCAAAAATACAAAATACCTCAAACGGTACAGCCTGTGCTATACAGTCAGAAGTTTCTCTAACGCAAAGTAGTGCGCTAAACAATAAAAGAAACAGTCAATACCAAAGAATTTGATACCTGAGAATCAACAAATATATTCCCAACAAACGGGATCAAAAATCTATCTGCAGGGATTCCAGAAATCCTCCCAAGCAGACAGTCAAAAGGTTAACAGTCACACTGAATCACGCCGTGACCTTGAGCTTAGTCAAACACGACCTCACTGTCAATAGTCCGGCAATATGCAATAAAAAATTAGGTAACAAAAAGATAAGTTTCTAATCAAAATCACATAATAAAAGCTTAAACGAGATCTGAACAAAGGTTAAGATATATGACAAGAGAAGAAACAAATAAATGGAAATACTGTCCAACAAAAAAGGCTGTGGAGGGATTTTCATCGTTCTCTTTCCGTTACACCGGCCCCCAAAATCCCTCCAGCTACGCAAAGACACCTTAGAATACATTCCTGTCATGGCTCTCCTTACTAACTGCTCTACATCAATGGGGAGCACAGGACTTACAACAGTACGCCTGTACATCCATAAACCTAACCTATAGTCTGCTGCTATTCGGCCCCTTCCAGGAATCAAAGCATTCGCAGCTTCCCAATAGGTTCTCCTTCTCACTAAAACTAGTAACTTACTATAAAACAAAACGTTGTCCGGAGGTTTGCGCTTAAGTATGTTCCACAAATAAACAGAGGAACTGCAATCTGTCTCAGTCAGGATCTTCATCATAAAGTCGGTAAGATCTCTACCAGCAAGGCCCAGACGCGAAATAACATAAGGCAATGCATAACCTTCATAAATTGGAACTGTGTAAGTCACACCCTCACCTGAGTCCAACACTATACCAGTTGTACGACCAGACGCATACAGTGACAACACCGCTTGAATAGCAACATACATAGCTGGTGCATTAAAAGTCGCAAACATGATCCGTGTCATCTCACGGTTTGCTTTCGGGTTCAATGAAGCTTCTGTCAACAACACTGGATGTTCCTCTGTTGCCGCTCGCAACTCGTCGTAGAATGCATGGTAAAATGTCTTCTCCATATCACCCCACTTAGTCACAATACCATGTTCAATTTGGTGCTTCAGTGTCAGGATACCACGTTTCGATCGAGCATCGTCTCCCACATAACTGTCCTTTTGATCCATCCTCATCATCACTCCTTGATGTCCAGTTCCTCCAACAATAAAGGATACGGCTCTTGAAGCGTCGTCTTCGGCGAAGCCAGCTTTACAGATACCAGACCCATTGTTGATTACAAAGGCAGCAACGTTTTTCTCAGCAACTCCTCTAGGTAAAGGAGCAATTTTGTAACTTTCATCAAAATAAGCATCGCGCTCTACTATGCTACTTACGTTTGAATCATTCAGAGACAATGATTTGTCAGAGGAATAGTCGTCAGCTAACTCATAGCTATGCTCTACAGGGGCATCAATTTGAGAAATATGATTTACAATCCTTTCCTCCTGTTTGTTGTGACCTGCTGGTCCAAAAAGAACCCATCCTAGCAGTGTTCTAACAGCATAAGGACTCTTTCTTTCACCTAACCTTTGGTCCAGGGCCCAATGCGCTTCAGGCACATCACAACCAATAAGCAACATAACTTCACCACCCACCAATTCTAACCAAGGTAAGTCCATAAGATGTGACCATTTTTTTGGCACTGTCCTTCACAGGTATTCTTGGCCTATGCACCGGCAAATCGTCTACTACAACAGCTTGTTCAATACATATACACTCGTCTCCGCCTAAAGAGTAGGCTTTAAAGGCTTTGGTTATCGATCTTGTTAACTTATTTCCGTTCACTGTTTTGATGGTAATCGATGTACTGTCTGACGACAAACCTAAAAGTCGTACGGTACTTGATTTGATTAAAGTTGTATCGGAGCCATTGTCTAGAAACGCATATCCACAAACTTCCTTATCCCCAGCTCTAAGGCGTACAGGGATTAAGCCAAGAAAAACATCCTCTTTTAGTGACTTTGTGTACCCACAATGACTTTCTTTCAACCGCTCACTCGAACAACCCTGAACTTGAATAGGTTTATGCAACAATGGGTGATGCCGATCCCGGCAATCTTCGATAGTACACACAACGCGATCTTTACAATCCACAGATCTGTGTCCCCTTCTAAGACAACAAAAACACAAACCTTTTTCTCTCGCTTTCGCCCACTTATCGTTGACTGCTAATGTAGAGAAATGGGAGCATTTATCAATCCTATGATTTTCTCCGCATATAACACAAGGTGACTTGCTAACAACTTTACCGAACGACAATCCTTGTGTGGAACAGGCCACCCTGCTTACAACCCGTTTACTAGCTGTTGCAATCTGTCCGAATCTGCTGAGTAAAATTTCTGCTCTATATGATACAAATTCTGTTAACTCGGCGAAAGTAGGCTCTCTACCATTTGCCGTTATCTTTCCGACCGTTTCGGCCCATTTCATCTGTAAAGCCGTGGGCAATTTCTTCACTATACTTTCTATAGTTACTACAGAGTTGAGATCCACTGAATAATCCATTTGTTCTAAGGCTATAGAACAATTTTCCATCTTTATCGCTAACCTAGATAGACTTTCTCCATCGTTGTGTTCTATATTGGAACCTTCAGTCAAGGTATTTAGCAAAGCCCGGCTTACTTCGTGTGTTCTACCAAACAATCGTTTTAGTATATCGCATGCTCTACGATAACCCGATGATGGCGGAAGCATTAAGCATTCTTCTATGGCCTCTCGAGCTTTTCCTTTACAATAATGTAACAAGTATAAGAGCCGTTGACCATCGTCTTCGACCTTTGATACCACGTATAAATCAAATTGTCTGACAAATTTCCAATATTTGGCTGGTTGACCATCAAAAGTACTTGGTTCAACCTTTGGAAGCTCAAGACCCACACTTAGAGATGCCAAGGTCACTTCCCTTTTCTTCGTTCCTGAATGCTCTAACCGTTTTGACCGTTCTGGGGACTTGGTTCTAAGGTCACGAGAACGGCTTGAGAAATTTTGGACATACTCCTGTCCTCTGTCATCACAGTTGGAGGCAGAAGATGTTTGACTACACACGTTCTCCTTTAGTCTTAATGACCCTAACTCTCTCTGAAGGCATAAAAGCTGCTTCCTCTGTCTATCTTTCAACTCTCTAATCTCTATTAGTTGTCTTTCCTTCAACTGCTTTTCTTTTAACTCTGCAAGGGTGATGCTAGAGCTAATTTTACTATGCTTACTAACTAAACTAGTATTAGAGCCATGACATGAAAATGTATCAAAAGGGACTTGCCGTATATCAGGAGGCACCTCTGTCTGCATTTCTTCATGACCCAACACCATGTTTCCGCTGAGCTTGTTGCGCTTGCCAGGCATTGAAGTGTTTGTTACCAGTAATTACTGTTCGTTTGAGAACTGTTACGACCGAACTACCAGTATTCGGGCTGAACGTAGGGCTGACGAACCAAATTGTATTCGAATAGGTCGGACTACGATTTTCCGTATAGCACGCCAAGCGTTTTTGAGACACTCGTATTAAATTATATCAAAACACAAATTCTGTGCTCAAATTATACGGTTCTAATTTAAGAAATAGAACAAATTATATCAAAAATACAAAATACCTCAAACGGTACAGCCTGTGTTATACAGTCAGAAGTTTCTCTAACGCAAAGTAGTGCGCTAAACAATAAAAGAAACAGTCAATACCAAAGAATTTGATACCTGAGAATCAACAAATATATTCCCAACAAACGGGATCAAAAATCTATCTGCAGGGATTCCAGAAATCCTCCCAAGCAGACAGTCAAAAGGTTAACAGTCACACTGAATCACGCCGTGACCTTGAGCTTAGTCAAACACGACCTCACTGTCAATAGTCCGGCAATATGCAATAAAAAATTAGGTAACAAAAAGATAAGTTTCTAATCAAAATCACATAATAAAAGCTTAAACGAGATCTGAACAAAGGTTAAGATATATGACAAGAGAAGAAACAAATAAATGGAAATACTGTCCAACAAAAAAGGCTGTGGAGGGATTTTCATCGTTCTCTTTCCGTTACACTTCTTTTAAAAAATTGTGCTGACGTCCTATGCTATCCATTCACTACTATCTTTAAAAGATCCTTCTCTTCTAATCTCATACCGAAAATTTGGAGAAAGATGAAGATAATCCCTTTACCCAAGAAAGCATCTGGTGATAAGAATGTGAAATTTAGACCCATGGCAATAACTTCACTATTTCTCAAAACAATGGAAAAATTATTGACACTTTAAATTCAGCCTGCGATAAAAGAGCACATTGACCAGTATCAGTTTGCCTACAGATGCAAAAGAAGCACCTTAGATGCTGTTGCTGTTCTGCATCATAATATAGTGTTCAACCTAGAAAAGGGTAAGAAGTATGTTCGATGCGCTTTCCTGGATTATACTTCTGTTTTTGATTCTATATCAAGACAACGTTTACTTAACAAGTTAATCAGCGTCAACACTGACAGCTGGATAACCAACTGGCTATGTTCCTACTTCTATGGAAGGGAACAGTACACAGTGTTTGGAGTCAAGTGTTCAGAGTCTCTGGTGTCTTATGAAGGTGTATCACAAGGAGCTGTTCTTTCACTTTTTCTTTTCTCTTTTTTTATGCATGATCCGCCATCTTCCGCAGCAAACACTTTTGTCAAATATACAGATGATCTCACTGTTTGTATGCCTATCTCTTCCTCTTCACATCCTATAGAAATGAATGAGTTTTTATCTCGTATTGATAGTTGGTCTCTTGTTAATGGCCTCATACTTAATCCGTCTAAATGTCAAGCTGTTAACTTTAGCATGAGACATGATTGGCACTTAAACACCATTTTGAGATCTCATAATGCTTGTGCCATTGGCGACTCATTGATAAACACAGTGTCGACGGTCAATTATCTTGGTGTTACCTTTTTCTCTGATCTTTCTTGGTCTTCACACGTTTCATTGTTATCGAAGAAGGTTTTCCATCTGACTTACTACATTAAGAGATTGCATGTTCTTGGGATCACTCGTCATTTACTCCTACAATTTGTCAATTCTTGCATATTACCTATTATTCATTACTGTTCTCCATTATTCTTTCCCGGCTTTTGAGAAAAGACTTTGCTGTACTGCAAAGAGTGCCGAAGGCAGTTAGCAAGGTGTGTGGTGAATCCTTCGAGATCATAATTAATATGGTTGTGGATAGACATCTAAAGTCATGCAAACTCCTGGCAGGTGTTATTTTATCAGATACTAACCATCCCCTTCACTCATATCTTTCTCCTTGTATATCTTCTGGTAGAACGAGACGAAATTACATTAAAATCCAAGCACGCAAGCAAAAGTATAAAAGTTCTATAATACCTTACCTAGTAAATGTACTCTGTGACGAACAGGTTGTTAGAGTTACCCCAATCAATAATCTGCATTCTTAACATGACTCTAACTGAAAAGTTGTACAGCTTTTTCAGATTTATTTTTAATTTGTTTTATTAACCTTTTTTTTAAAGGAAACTTGTTGAAATATTTTTTGTGCTGAGAATTCTGTATTGTACCAAAGTATAATATTGAATAAAGCCATAAATAAATAAATAAATGATTTATTATTACTCTATTATTATTACTATCTTTTTTCAGAGATGTCAAACATAATGCTAACACTGCTGAAACTTGTGAATTAATACATTTTTGAAGAAACTCGAAATGGTCTCTTCACAACACTGACGTACTCATAAGATGTTTGTGAATAATATTAATAATAATAACTTGTCATTAAAGCGACAATGTTTGCACACCAGGACACTGAAGCACCCATTAGTATCACAGTAGACGCATCCGTCTCAGCAATCGGAGGAGTCTTACAACAGTAGGTTAACCACTCCTGGCAACCTTTGGCATTTTTCTCTAGACGGTTGCTAGACACTGAATCGAGGTACAGCACATTCGATAGGGAACTCCTAGCTACGTACTGTGCTGTATGGCATTGTCAGCATTCCATTGAAGGCTGAGAATTCAGTATTTTCACCGATCATAAACCTCTTACTTTCTCTTTAAGCTCTTCTTAAGACAAGTACTTACCTCGTGAGTCTCGACAACTGGACTACATTTCACAGTTTACTTCAGATATTCAACACATTTCTGGAGCAAACACTGTAGTCGCGGACGCCTTGTCTCGAATAACTTCCTTGAATAGTTTCCAAGGCATCGACCTTCTAAAACTCGCCCAGCTTCAAAAAAAGGCACTGATCTTCAGCACCAGTTATCCTCAACAACCCTTAAACTGAGCATTAAACAGATGGGAACAGGTAAGGAAACCTTACTTCTCATCCAGGTGTTCGTGCAACAATCAAGCTTATAGTAGAAAAGTTTTGCTGGCCTGGTATGACTAAAGACGTGAGGGAGTTGGCACATTCTTATGTAATCTGCCAACACTCTTAGGTTATTAGACAAAACAAATGTCTCTTGGGCTCTTTCAAAATTCCTGACTCTCGTTTCGACCATGTTCATCTGGATTTGGTAGGACCTCTAACAGATTCAATGGATACTCTTATCTTTTAACCTGCGTAGACCGTTTCACTCGATAGCCAAAAGCAGTACCTATCAAAGACATCACTGCTGAAACAGTGGCCCGCGCCTTCGCCGAACGATTGGTAGCAAACTTCGTCTACCCAACAACCATCACTACAGATCGTGGACGCCAGTTCGAATCCGAACTTTTCCGTTTTCTGACCACACCGTTAGGAATCACTCACCACCCACGAGCAGACGGGTTAGTAGAACGCGTTCACCGACAACTAAAAGCTTCACTATCAGCCGCAAACATTTCTCAGTGGACTGACGCTCTCCCACTCGTCTTACTAAGTATTCGCAATGCTGTGAAGTCTGACATTGGATACACTGCGTCTCAACTCGTTTATGGAACGACACTTCGACTTCCAAGAGAATTTGTGGATCCTTCATCTTCTTCAATGAACATGGATCTGACTTCCTACACAAACAGGCTTACAAACGCAATGCGTTCAGTTAAACCTGTTTCCACTCTACCGCAATCAACTGATGTTTTCGTTCAACATGACTTACAATATAGTACACACGTCTTCGTATGTCGAGACCCGCATCGACGACCTGTCGATTCAGCATACAAAGGACCCTTCAAAGTTCTTCAACACAAAACGAAGTACTATATAGTTGATAAGAACGGAACCAACGATTGCATCAGCATCGATTGCCTCGAAGCAGCCTATTTAGAAGGAAATCATATCCACATCGATTTTCTTTCAGTACAGTCGCACGACACGACTCCTGCAACTACAATAACTCAACCGACAGCCAACACACACGATGATACTTCGGCGGTAGCAGAAAATAAACTTAAAACAACACGTCCTGGAAGAGGAGTAAGATTACCAGAACATTTGAACGATCGCTGCACGTAAGATACTGGTTGACATTTTATATCGTCTCGATTTTCCCTTGTACTATATATAGTTAAAAAAACAAATTTGATATGCTTATATATGTTTATTTTTATTTCAAAAAATCAAAAAGTCCATGTAAAAATCCTTTTTTTACCCTATTACGTGAGCATGAGTTTATTTTCCATTTTGTTACCCGCTTTGTGTTTTTACGCGCATACATTTGTATTTCGACATGCACTTACATACTTTTTTCTTTTCCAGGACGGCTGGAAAAGACGACAAAAAGAACGATGAAGTTTGCGAGAAACGGAAATTTTCATTGTACGTTTTCTTTTTTGACTATGTTGTACTTCATGTATAATTATGTTCTACTATGTTAATAGTGTGGTGTGTGCTACTTATGTAGATATAAGTAGTATATGACGCAAGTAAGGAACGTAATGTCTGGCAGCAGAAGATGGGAGAAGATCAAGAAAGGAAGAGCAGGAACACAGTGGAATTTCTACGGAAACTCATGAATAATGAAAGGACAGATAATCAATTTATGTTTGCAACAGGAACGGTCAAGTTTGATATGATGGATTGTTATTTTGCAAATTAAAGATTCACTGTATAATTGTTAGAATTTAATAACTAGTTCCGTAATTTGTTGTCACATACATTCGATCATCCCCATTAGTGTTCTCGTTCACTACAATAGTACTGCTCTAATAATAGACCTATTCGTAAAATTGTAGGTTTATCCTGATATAACTGCCTGATCTATAAAGATCTTACGTAGAAGTCACAGCATTGTCTATACCGACTCATTGCGTTGCAACAATTACCAATTCATGATGGAGAACAAGCTTAGGCTAGAGATGGAACAATATATAATAATAATATATTTCTGCATGAGCAGGTACACGCCATTTTTACAGGCATGATCTACAAATTATAACATTTGTTGGAGCATAGCATGCTTCCTAACTTATTAAGTTTATAGTTGTTATAAAGTGGTCTCGTAGAGCGCTTGTTATTAACCATGGCCTTGAGTTGACGCTTACGTCAAGTTTGTTCCAGACGTTAGAAGTTTCATAGCTGTGCCCTCGGAGCAAGATTCTGAAGAAAATAAAAAAGCGAAACAGCAGAGCAACAAGGCACCTGGATATGGACTCCAAACGTTGCTTAACATTGTGTAGTAGAACAGACAAAGGTATAATAAATTAGATTAAATTCATATTATCTCTTGTTAAAGTGAAATAAAGTCAGAGGCTCCATTCAAGAGAATGTAGTAATAAAGAACAATGAATTGTGATGTTTAACAAGTTGGATTAAGCTCATATGAAGGAAGGGAAGTTAAGGTTGGTACAAGGAAAGTTGTTTATTAGAAGGGAGTGTGCATATAAAGGGTGAAGTGTTGAAAATATTAATAACTATATCTTTTGTTGTCTGATTTTTTCTTTCTTTTTTTTCATCCGATGCCAGCCACACAATCCATGTGTAAAAGTCCGAGTTAGCATGTTATAGGTTGTCTTAGTAGAATAGCTACTCCAGTATAAAATTGGAAACATGAGTCTGAGTGGTGAGCGTAGGAAGATAATCTATATCACAGATTGATTGACTTATGCTCAATCATATTCAACATGAATAAAAGATGTAAGATAACATTTAGCAGGGACCGCGCCTGCTAGGCCGAGCCATGCCATCCGACCCACACAGATTAATTTAAGTTGATCTTCCCGACTTCTTCATCGTTGGGTTTTTCTACGCGTTACATGTTGAATATCTACTATCCCAGATGTCTCGTGTTCAGCCTTGAGGATAGTGTGGTTAGAGCCCAATGCCACTACACTACTCTCCCACCAGAATCAACGTGATGTTGGATCGATGCCAAATTGAATGGGATTGCTGCGCGCCGGAGGTTAACAAGAGTAATAAGATTCTTCTGGGTATTGATGAACTGGAAGACAAATCAAAAAGGCGGCAGCAACTGGTCAGTAAATACAAGTACTAATTTTAAAATGTCTGTTTTAACGCTTGACACGCTTGAAATAGAATTTTGGGTGAAGATTACTTGGGCTAAAAAAAGGATTATAATGCTAATAAAATGATTCCATGTAGGGATATTTTAATAAGTCGCCGTAAGATGCGTAGTAATAGGCGTAGGTTAATAGCATTTCGTAATTAGAAATATTAAAAACAATCAATATTTAGAAATGTTAAAATTTGCCTCATAATTGTTTTAAATTACTAACGCGCGTACATTTTTATTTCGACATGCGCTTACACACTCTTTTTTCTTTTCCCTATACATGATTCAAAAGGAAAGGCGGAGAACGACTCTAAACTGCCATGTTCTACATCGTCCTCTGCAATGTGCTTTAAAATATGCACATTGTAGATTAAGTGGTCGCTATCGTAACACTTTTCGTAATCTAATAAGAAGTCGTTAATATAAACCTGAAACACTGCTAATGTGTGCAACTTAGGGTGCGATAATAAATATATTGACAAGGAGAGTGACTGAGAGTTTCTGTACATTGATAGTGGTAACCTTTTATGGAGAACTACAGACCCTAAGTATGGTAAGAACAACCGACATTCAGTTGTTTTCAATTCAAAAACTTCATGTAGTGGACAACATTTGCGTTGAAAGCCGCATGTAGTGTGCTTTCTACATAAGTTAAGTGCTTCATTTATGGATGAGATTATCAATTGATTGTGATGTTTGAATGAATTAATGATTCATTTGTACTCGTTGAATGCCTGATTTCGAATTCCAAATACGGTACATTCGTTCATGCTTATTTAGTAGTTCTTCATCCAATTAAGTTATTTCTGTGATTATTAGTTCGAACTATAATTCAAATACTCTTAATTATCATATTGGCGTCGCGATGGAGCCTGCGATGGAACAGTTAGATATTCATTCAACTTCTGAAGCTTTTGAGGATTATTTGGAAAGGTTTGAAAACTGGAGCGTGACCAAAAAAATGTTAAAGATGATAAGATTGTAGCACATTTCCTGACATTCATCGGAAGAGAAGCCTACAGCTTATTAAAATCTTCGGCATATCCAGAAAAACCTATCTCACTTCCTTATGTAACTCTTAAGGAGCTGTTATTAAATCATGTGAAGTGCGCTAGTTTTGAGTGCCGTGAAGGGGCGAAATTTCATAAGATGTTTCATCAAAATGACCAAAAGATTGGGGAATTCATCCTTGAATGCAGAAACAAGCTGCCAAATGTAATTTTGGTGATCAACTTCATGTGCAAATGAGAGACCGATCAATCGCAGGAATTAACATACTGGGTTTGGAAAGAGAGCTGTTAAAAATGCCAAACTGTTCCTTTCAAGATGCTAGAACTGCGTGTATTAACTAAAAGGCAGTGAATGAACTTGATATCCAGTCGATGAAGATTTCTAATACTTTGATTAGTCGTCTTGATGAAATACATTCTCAGGGTCAACCAAACTCGCGTTCGTTTAACAGTGATTTCTATTCTCGTGTAAATATGAAAGCTGTTTGAACAAGGAAATACAAAGCAAATCACGAAGGTGAGATCACGTTTAGTAAATGTTTCTCACGTGGGAAGTTTCACTCTCGTAATTCATGTGCATTTCGTAATGCTAAATGTTTTAATGTGGTAAGATAGAACACATTCAGTCAGTATGCAAAGCTACTGTTCATTTTGCCTCAAGTAGTACTAAATCGTGTAATTTAGATCCCAATAATTCAGCTGTTCCTAATGATCATTTATCTTTGTCTACCATTTCGAAAGGTAATGCTCATATTCAAAAGCGATTATATACATCGCTTGGTTCATGTCATGACTTTATTGTGGACACAGGCAGTATAAGTCCATTATTTCATTCAAGAACTTGAAATCTTTAGATCCTATGTTGTGGTACGACCCATCGAAGTATCAATATTAGAGATTACTGGATACAGACTGCCTAACGAGGATGTTGTGAATTGCTAATAAGAGATGATAACTCTTCATACATACCTTGTGAATTTTTAGTTAACGAAACAGGACTGTCAATACTGGGCTTAAGGAATTTGAAAAGGCTTAAAGTGGAGCTGTTTTTCCTAGTTTTTAAAGAAAATTCTGATGCTTTACTTAAAGATTTGATAGCCACGTGTGCTAAGTGCAGTGGAGATATGGAAATTCAGCCTATAAATCTTCAAGTACAGAGTGATCCAGTCTTTCTTGAAAGACGAATAATTCCTTATGGTCTTCGAGATGCAGTACATAAAACATGCAAAAAGCATAATTGAATCGGTTCAGTCTTCAGCATAGGGTACTACTATTGTTACGCCAATGAAATCGGACGGCAAGACTCCTAGAATATGTGGCGACTATAGATTAACATTGGACTCCCGTTTGTTGAAGCAAACATGCACGACGGTAGAGGCTGAAGATATTCTAAATCAACTTCATGGTTCTAGTGTTCTCGAAAGTTGACCTAAAAGATGCTTATCTTCAAATCCTTTTATATCAATCCTCATCTATTTTGACGACAATTAACACTCCTTTCAGTCTGTTCAAGTACAATTTCTTTCCATTTGATCTAAGTTGTTCCCCAGCCATATTTCAGGAAGTTATGAATAAGGTGGTTAGTGATCTTGAACGTGTTGAAGTTTATCAAGATGATCTCATTGTTCATGGTTCTGACAAAGTAGTTCATGACCAGAGACTTATTGGCTTATTGCGTCGTTTAATTGAGAAGAATATTACAGGGAATCCAAATAAGTGTTCATTTTGTGCATCTAGTTTTGAATGTCTTGGATACCTAGTTGATGTTAATGGTTTTAAACCAGATATGAAACGACTAGCTCCACTGACAAATGCACCGTCTCCAAAAAATCTTACGAAACTACGTTCACTAGTGGGTGCTCTTCAATACTATTCCCGTTTTATTCCCAATTTTTCTTGTCGTACAAATTGTTTATTTAATATTTTGACACCCAATTCACTCAAATGTTGTGAGGAACAAGAGTCATGCTTACGTAGTCTACTAAAGTTTCTTCAAAGTGATGCTGTCCTTCTAACTTACTCTCCTAGTGTACAGTTTGTACTTATCACTGATGCATCACCTGTGGGTATTGGTGCAGTTTTGGAGCAGGAAAGTAGACCAGTTGTTTGTGTTTCACGCAAATTTACTGTTACTGAACAAGGCTATTCACAGACTCAGTGAGAAGCATTAGCTGTGTTTCGGGCTGTTAAAAGACTTCATAAATATTTATTCGGAAAGAAATTCACTATTGTTACTGATCATGAGGCTTTAAAGTTTATTTATCATCCTGAAAAATCTTTAGCACGTTCCTCAGCTGCTACGGTTCAACGATGGAGTATTGCTTTGAGTGCCTATGACTATACGGTTCAGCACAGGAGTGCCAAAAAAATTCAACATGTTGACTACATTTCTCGACAGTCATTACAAGATAAACCTGTTAATACTTCAGACTGTTTGTTGGTGCAGCCTCTACCAGTGAAACGTCCAGATCTCATTAGAGAAACTCGTAGGAACTTTGGATGTATAATTACTGCTATACAGAGAAGTTGGAATGCTAATCTGAAACGTAGACTCCCTATCTATTTTTCAAAGCGGGATGAGCTATCTACTACTCCTGATGGTATTTTGTGTTTAAATGATCGTGTTGTTATTCCTCCTTCATTGCGTAAATCTGCCCTTGAAGATCTTCATAGAGGACATTTAGGTGTCGAGAAAACGAAGTTCTTGGCGAGGCTCACGTGTTGGTGGCCAGACATAAATGCAGATATTTGTCGTACAGCAAACAATTGTGAAAAGTGTCATAAGCTGAAAAATCAACATTCGAAGTGAACTTTATGGCTAGTATCGTCTGAGGCCTGGCAGAGAATTCATGCAGACTATTGTGGTCCATTTCTTGGCAAATACTATGCACTTGTAGTTATTGATTCTTTTTCAAAGTGGCCTGAAGTTTTTTCACAACTTCACCAAATTCTGACTCCACAATTCAAGCATTAAGAAAGGTGTTTAGTCGAGAGGGGGTTCCAATGGTGTTAGTGACTGACAACGGCTCTCATTTTGCTGCAGATGCAGTCACTGACTGGTTAAATGGTATAGAGTGCAAACATCTGCTTACTGCTCCCAGACATCCTTGTCCCAATGATCAGGCAGAAAATTTTGTCAGGACGTTGAAAACTGCCACTGATTCTATTGCCACCTCAACATTTAATGAGCAGGAGAGGGGAATAGATACCTTTCTACTGCAATATAGAAATACCAGACACTCTGTGACGAAAGAGACTCCATCAAAGCTTTTAACAGGAAGAATTCTTCGGTCGAATATGCGATGTTTGGAGTCTTTAGAAGTTACATATTATCGTGGAAATGAACTTCAACCATCCACGGGGATCATGCTTAAGAATGTCCGGAAATCTATGATGCGACTTCTAGATATCAATGATTTAAGTACACACAATCGACATATTGATCAAATACAATTCCAGGAACCAGGTGAGTCTGTTCCAATTTTGCTTGTTGATTCTAATACTAATGAGTGCATCTTCGATAATACAGAGTCTTTATCCAATAAACTGTCGGACAGACACAGGATGAACTTGAGAAGAAGACGTACAATTGATAACAGACACTTAGACTCCAATTTTAGCTGTGGTGGATGTCGTGTTTGAATGAACTAATGATTCCTTTGCACTTGTTGAATGCTTGATTTCGAATTTCAAATACAGTACATTCATTAGTGCCTGTCTAGTACTTCTTAGTTCAACTGCGTTGTTTGTGAGATTCTTAGTTCATACTATAATTCAAATACTTCTAATTATCATATTGGTCCATCCTATTAAGTCGCTTAATAGTTAGGTCCTTCCATTATGAAATAAGTTTTTTAGTTATACCTAAGTATGTCAGATGTATTGGTTCCGACGGGAAACATTTTATCATATCCAGTGGCAAAGTTTCAAATGAACCTCCACCGCGATGATAGATAGATTGGTACCTACAACATCATTCCTCAATTCGTGTTAACCGTTGGGGAACGTCATTCGACCACCCATTCGTATCCCTGAAACATGACATTTGTCACAGTCAGCAGTACCGTTGTGTCCAACAGCATACCTGACGTTATTGCTAGCTGGAGTGTCACAAATAACAGCGACTAATTTAACTGTGAAATGTACCTGATACTTATCTACACTTATACCTACTGTCAGCAACTCTTGCAACTCAGCTATAAGTGCTGCTGACATGTAGTTGAAATCAGATGGTTTCACTTCACCACCATACATCCCAACTATGAATACATTACTAACTACTGGACCTAGTATCAGCCACAGCTGTTGGTTAGAGCTTCTGAACAAGCTTAGGCCATCGTAGTTCAACTGCAGCTTCATTTCTGTAAAACGGATTTTACGTAGCTAGGTTTCGGAAATCCTCAGCAGACTTGAATTTAATCCCAAATGATAGTAAATCCCCGTTCCCAGAATTTTAGGCTCCACGTCGTTGCATCGACGTACAACACTTCGGGCTAATGTTGGGAGTTCAGCAATGCGCACGCAAAAGAGGTCTAGAATTTCGTCAGCTTTCTTCACGGTTATATCACCCCCTTTCATCATCCCAATGACAATTCGGTTGACCTGTCCTTTCGTTGAAAGATGACTGGGTGGAGACATTTCTGAAATAACACCACCTATACATCATTAATTAATCAAGCTACACTACCATCGGCTGTACTGCCAGAACACTGGACATAACTACGTAGAGCTGTGACTGTTTCTGAGACGATAATGTTACACTGCTCTGTAGCTACCGTTGTACCTACTTCTTTGACGACAACAGAATTGTCGTTCTCTTCGTCACTGCTGGTTAACTGATAATTTCTTATGAATTCATCTCTCAACTTCCGCAACCTTCAGTAATAAGTTGATCTGAAACAGCCCAGCAACCTCAAGTCTCTTGCGGCTTGAGCCCTTCTTTTAGCAATATTATCAAGCTGTGAATTATTTTCCTGAAAAAGACAACTTAAGTGAGACTGAAGAACTACAGTAATAGAAGATTCGTATAATGCTAAGAACTTATCTGCATGGCGTTCGAATTTTGAAAAAGTAGTTTAGAGACGACAACTCATTGTCTCATGTCTGTTTGACGTAATAAATCGAGACCTGAAAGTCCATTGACTAACCCTGACCAAAAGTTCTTATTGTATCAAAATTAACAAATGTCCATTGTAATTTAATGTTTTAACGTTTAATAATCGAATGCATATGAAATGTTACTGTGGAATGATGCGCTACGCATGATTTGGGAATTTTCCCCAAAGACTAAAGATTTCCCCAAATTTGGGAGCTTGGGACGGTATGTGGTTTACATGTAAACTGAAAGTCCGCCGAGATAAGTAGTTTAAAAGATTATTACCGTCTAAGATTATTATGTTGCTTTATGAACAAATATATGAAACAGCTTTTTGGGTAAAAACACTGTCAAAAAACTATGACAGACTCACCAAATAGGACAGGTAATTTCGGAAATTAAATGAGTTATAGTATCCAAATACGATCTAAATAATAGTTCATAAAATAGTGAGTACAGTGTCTTATCATACACGATTATATATATTTCTTGATATTAGGAGGAGGTCTGAATAGATTCCGTAAGTACATAAAGTACGTGAGTTATAGCATCCAAATACGATATAATTATATGTTCCTTAAGGAATAGAATACAGATATGAAATGCAATTCTTTGTCGAATATGATTATATATGGTCTTAAAAATAACAGAGCGCGGTTTGATCGTATAGCCAAAATGAATATATATGTAATTAAATGATTATGAATTATTGTGTGAATACGATCATAAATGCCATGAATAAATTAAACTCAGATCTTATCAAATAGCATGAAATTCACAGTTTATATGTTAATAGTTCAGAATTGAATTATCTTCAATATTTCCAAGAAAAAATAATCCATCCAGCTCTGTGAGAGTCCTAGAAAAAGAAAACTGAAGGCCTTGGCCTAAAGATAACTTCCTGTTCGTATCGCACGCGATTCCTTAACTGTCGAGAATGGTTTCTGCTCGGTATCGTCCAGACTAATGGGATTCGCATTTCCAAGAAGTTGGTCGGTTAGTGGTTTCATAACTGACGCGCATTTTGGTATGAACCGTCTATAGAAACTTACAAGGTCGTTAAATGTGTGCAATCGCCTAATGGTGGTCGGTTCTGGGTGATCCAGAATAGCCGCCACTTTGCTTCTAAGAGGTCAGATGCATTGCCTATCGATTGTGTGTCATAGGATGTCTAAGGAGTCAGTTCTGATTTGGCATTTCTGTATGTCTACAGTAATGCCATGTCTTTGTAGTCGGTCGAAAACAAGATCCAGATGCTGGAGGTGCGATTAACTGTCCGAACTTGCGATTAGGCAGTCATCAACATACGCATGTTCGAAGTTGAGACCTCGAAAAACGTCATCTTTGAACCTTTGGAAAGTTTGGGCAGCGTTTCTTAGACCGAAAGGTATTCGCGAAAACTCGTCGAGTCCGAAGTGAGTTATGACAGCGGTTTTCGGAGTATTGTCAGTAGCCATAGGGATTTGGTTATACGCTTTAATTAACTCGATTTTCGAAAAGACAGTTTTGCTTTTCAAGGTAGCTGTCAAATCGTGAATGTGAGGCAACGGGTAAGGATCGGGTGTTACCTTAGTTATATAGCCCTTTGTACTTGAAGATACAACAGGTACTTGGAGTTTGATAATGCCTTAACCAGTAACACCTAATATGAATGGTACCCGCCATGTGAAATCAAAAGACAGAAGCGAGGAGGTCGAAGATATATTTGATAGGCTATCAATATACCGAGGATCATCTGGTCTAATCTGGCTAGCGATTGCATGGAATGTCGAGTACGGCGTTCCCACTCGTGATCTGGAGCGGCTGCATGATCGAGCGCCTTCAGCTAGGCGAATTCGTTAAAACTAATATGGTCAGCATCCAATGTCGAAGATTTACAGAGCTATATATTTTGGGGATATTTTTCCGCTGAAAGATCAATACAGTTTTTCTCCTACAGTCAGATTATGAGCTCAATTATTCGACTCTTTTTATATTAGTGTATTGCTCACTCTCTATATCGCATGTCACTAGGTTATTTTTGTCTGGCCATAAATAGTGAGTTACGCTATATCAGATGGAATGTATTTGCTTGCTTTCGCTTTGCTTTCCCGCTCCTCTTTATTAATGTTTACCTGAGTAAACGGTTATCTGAAACGAATTCATCCGGCTTCCTGCTGTTGCTGTCACACAAACAACGTCAGCTCAGGTGTAGTATACGAATTTAAATGATTGATTTATATTCGTGGAATATTGATACGTTCAGCCAAATCGGAGTCACTAAGACTTTTCTTTTGAATCACCAGTGCCTCAAACTCTCTACCTCAATACATGTCTGAGACTCTACCTGTACACGCGTTCAGAAGAGTTTCTATAATCTGAGAGCCCACCATCTTTAGAACAAATAGGTCATCTAGCATCCCGTCCCTCTTTAATTGAAAATGAACTGAAGCTAATGCAATAGTCACTGCAACTATAAAGATTGATGAACATACTCGGAATGAACCAGTAAACTATGATCTACTATATCGTATCAAGAAGGGCTAAGAAACAGATTGGTCGATTTCGGTTTACTACGTTGACATTGGATGCTGAAATGCACACTATTTGTTTGGTGCGTTGTAGTGCAGTCAAGACCTTGCGTCGTCAATTTTGCTTTCATTTGGGATATTGCCTTAACCTTACACTTGTTTTACTTCTGATTGCTGTCGATTTCTCTCATTATAAAATGTGAGTGCATTCCAAGAGTTCGAGAAAAGTGTGTCTGAGCTGAACTGAGTTACTATTGCCACCAGTCATTATAAGGCCACACTAATAAGTTTTCAACTAAATTGCAAAATAAGTGTTCATCTGTCACAAGACACACAGTTGTAATTACAACTGTCCCCAGTTGCACAGTTAACTGTATGTCTTGTGACAGATAAACATTAATTTACAACTTAGTTGAAAACTTGCTTTTGGTCTATTAGTGTGGCCTTATAAGGACTAATAGCAATATTTCCAAGTCCTGAAACATGTCATGAGCTGAGTGCATAGTTATATTACACTCCTTTTCACTTACTACTAGCTTGCTTCTCCGGACTACTTGATCACGGGTTTCGGGAAACCATCCTAGGATTTTATTAGTTTAGACCTTAATCACCTTTGATTGAATTAATTCCTTTCTGATAATCACAATCGGACTACTGTCTTTTTGAACAGATGAGAATTTTAGTTTGAGTAAAGAGGGCTGGAGGTCTATGTTAGTTTTTTAGTGGTAGGCTTTTGTATATTTGTAGTCTTCTCTTAAATGAGTCTATTAAGAGTGCTTGCATCACTGATATGCTCTGTCAGTCAAACTCGGATGACCGTAACACGTCAACCATTTCTGTCAGTAGGTTCCAAACGTTGACTGCTCATTGTGAAAACTTCTATACTACTTGATCGTCAGTGACTGCGATCAGTTAGATGAAATGCCTTTGCCCCCAAATGCCCTGGTACGGCCGAGAGTGGGGAGAGTCCACTATCCCTCTCGAAATGCTCTCACATGGCCACGCGTATATAGCCTCTGCCAGGGAAGTCCTACTCACTGCCTTCTCATGAGACGCAAAG